>CM019828.1:74109099-79100916 GCA_009763385.1 Coix lacryma-jobi var. lacryma-jobi | reverse complement strand
ACATCTTCAGCAGGTTCCACTTCCTCATTCTGATCAGGCTCGTGTTCCACTTCAGGTTCCTCCACGACTCCGTCTTCGGGGTCTTCCATAACCGGGGGTACCAAGGGATGGAGTTGATCATGTAGCTGATGCACTTCCTCATGAAGCATATCATTGTACTGCTCGATCTGGGCGGTGTATTGCTGCAATCCATGGAGCTGGGCTCTGGTGACATCCTCGCGGGTCCAAGCATCATTGCGCTGCTCGATAGCGCGAATCGTGTTCCGGTTAGCCTGTTCCAAGGAAGCTCGTGCTTCATAAAACTCCATGCGGGAAAGGTAGAAGTCATGCTCCATGTTTTCCATTTCAGCCTTTAGGTTCTTGATTTCCTCCTTCAGCTGCTTGCGGGTGCGGCGGGGAAAACGACGACCATTGGAGGATTCTCCAGTCTCTTCTCCGGTGCGTGGCGCCAGCTGGTGACGCGGCACACCGTTCGGTCCAGTCGACTTGCGAGCAGTCCGCTTGATGATGGCCATATCTGGACAAGAGGTTATAGATGAGAAAGGCTAGCAAGAAAAAGGTATAGGCATACTAACCCAACGAACTCATTTAAATACTTAAGTGAATGTGACATGATGCATGAATCGTTCCTACGGAACAAGGCAATGCAATTACTAAGGTAAGGTACATAGGGCTTATACAAGTTGTCTTGCTACTAGTTGCCAAAGACAAGATGAGATGAGAGAAGCAATTTGGACTCAAAATAGTCAAGTCTAGTTTTTGTTAAAAACATTTTGAAGTTTTCGCAAAAAGATTGCAACGTCATAATGAGATGCTCCGATACCACTCTGTAACGTAACGGCTCTAATCCCATGGCCCACTGATCACCGTCAACCACTGACAGTCGATCCGTACAGCCAAGAGATTAGGACCGGTTCCGCCACTGGGCTACATCAGTGCCCGTTGTCCGCAGGATCATCTCATAATTCATTTACAATCTCTTTATCATTTTGACAAATAACATCGGAGTAAATAGCGGAAGACTTAGATAACAATAGTTTTACAAACCAGGGTTCAACATAAAATCAAAGTGAAGTTATTACAGACCATAGTTCAAATAGATAGAGTTGGCAGAGTAGCATATGACAACAACTGAAGGGTAAAGATACTTCACCCAGCCCGAGGGTGAATAATCACTCATCGGCCTCATCGGCCTCTTCCTGAACAACAGTCACACAGCAGGGTCCAAGGCATACTGAGGAATCTGCCATACCTGCAACATGGGTAATAAAACCCTGAGTACAAAGGTACTCAACAAGACTTACCCGACTAAAGAAAAAGGGAGAAGACTCAGGAATGAGAAGCTTAGGGTAGTCAAGGTAAGGCTTAAGCAAGATCAAGTATTTTGCAGAAAAGCATTTTTGTAAACCTTATTTTGTTTTGAAAGATTCAGTATTTCTCAATTCTTCATCGTTCATGATTCATTTTACATTTCAAAACATTCCTAGTTGAGAACCACTCTCCGTTGACAGTCAGTGGACCAAGTCTCCATAACCGAGGAGCAACGTTAATCCGGATAAATAATACTCAGCTGAGGATCCCTATCCACACTGCATATGTAGCACCCAAGCTTGCATATGCCAACTCGTCTACCACGATTCCTTCAAGATTGGGCCCGGTCCTACGCCACCCGGAAGTACAGTACACCACTCCAATCCGGGCCTCTAACCCACGTGGGTACATGCTACTCCCGCCATCTCTCCACTCCCAGTGCGCGGTTGTCGGTCCAATGATGGATTTCTCGGAGCCAGAGCTTTCCGTAGTATGTGAATAGTTACAAGTCTTGACCAGCAGGCCCCCATACGGATGGTCCCTACATTTTTCCGCCAGCGACAAGCACCTCGGGACTCTAACCCAAGAGTACAGGTCCTGTCGGTTTTTCAACCCTGTCCCGGTCGGTGTCAACTGTTGAGTCCCGGACTACAACATGACGGCACCGTACGCGCGACAACCCCTCCTTCCCATTGACTAAGTACGGATCAGTTACTTAGCCAATAGTGGGAGTAAACCAGAAATTCCCATAAAGTTTCTTTCAGTGATCACACTTTTGAAATTGGCACTTTTATTGCAAAGTCTAATTCCATAAGCATTGCTAAGCATTTTTCAAATACTTTTGAAAAGCAGGCTTCGGGTGTATCAGTGGTCAAGGTGGATAATGCATCAGTTAGGATATCACTCAACTCCTATAAACCTAATGCAATAATTTAACTCAAAAGCATTTAAGGAAATCACTTTATAAATTCAAGGAAGGGTTAAATGCACCGGGGCTTGCCTTGGATGGCAAAAAGAGCAGACTCGGGGTTGGTGGTGTAGGTGCCGGAGCTCGGGGTTGCCTCGGGGACAGATCCTTCGGTGGCTACCTCGACTTCAGGTCCTTCTTCGTCAACTATACGGATGCAATGATGAATGCTCATGAGAATGATGATATGGACTTATGGTGCAAGACAATTCCACTGATTCTAGATTACTTTTAAGCAAGGCATGATTGAACCCTAGGTTGAGCATTAAAGGTAATCATTTCTTCCTTAAGCAATATTGATTAACTAACCCTTAATATAATTATCCTAAGCATCAACCAAACATAGCATCACAAACATCATAGACCAAAGAGTAGGGGTCTATGAACATCAATCAATCCAAAGATCACATCATCAACACTTATTACCAACCCTAAACCTCTTTTCTATTTTCTTAAATTAATTAAAAAGGTCATTTTATGAAGTTGCTCCAAAAATTACCAAATTAATCACATATGTTCATCATGGTGTAGATAGATGGCAAAACAAATTTCATAATTTTTGGAGGTCATTAAGGTGCTCAATTAAATCTAGACATTTAATTAACAAAAGGCACTATTCAAGAATTAAAATAAAAGCTCAAAAAAACACTTGCTCCAAAAGACTTCAAAATTTTACCAGAGACTAGTCATGGCATAAGAAGCTCACAAAAATTTGTCCCCTGATTTTTGGAGTTATAAATCACTCTCCAAACATACCAAAGCCTTCATTTATTAATTAAAAGGGAGATTTTTCATTTTCAAATTCTTGCAGAAAAGTCAAGTTTTATATTTTTATAAAATACTCCAGAGCATAACGAGTCTACCACAAAAATTTCAGCATTTTTGGATCAACACAGAAAATCATACAAAAAGATGAAATATGAACACTATTCACATGTTTGGAAAAAGAAAAACGGCACTGTTCTTCTCCTTCCCGCGTTTGCCGGCGGCCGGACGGCGGCGGCGCTGCTACGCCGGCCACTGCGGGCGCTCCGCGGCGAAACCGAGGGTACGGGAAGCAACAGGGAGCTCACCGGCGTCGATTGCGGGGCTCGGCGAGGTGAGGGGATGAACGGAGGGGTGAGTTCGACGGTGACCGGCGGACGGCGGACGGCGGTGATCGTCGACTCGGCGTTCCTGTGCGACGCAAGCGACCACAAGGGGTCAGTCAGAGACGCAAAGGAGCAAGGAAGGTGATGCGGGGGTCAGTGGAGGATGATCAAGGCCGGAGAGGGAGTATTTCACGATCCCGACCTCGACGGGATTCTCGCCGGAGATGACAACGACGAGCTACGCCGGGCGAACGGAGGCGGTAGCGACCAAATTGAGAGGTGGTGAAGCTGCGCAAGGACTTGGCGGAGCTTCTGGGCTAGCTGGGAGAGAAGCGGAGGCTCGGGTTTGCTCTGGCCACGGTGGCGGGGTTGGGTTCTGCTCCGGCCGGCTCGGCGGGGCTCTTATAGCCGCGGCGAGAGCGAGCAATCAGCTGAGCAGAGGCGGATAAGAACGAGTGAAGCGTGCGCGATCGATTACACACCAGGAGGTCAGCGGTTTGGCACTCAGGGGCCGGGCGCACGGCTCACCGGCGGCGAACGCGTGGCGGCGACGCACTGCGGGCGGTAGGGGACGGGAACAAAGTCAGCTGGAGACGGTTCGCGTGCGCAATCGAGTGCTGAGCATCGGCGTGGAGTCGGTTTGGCCGAAGGAGCTTCGGACACGCGGCGGCACGCGACTCCGGCGAGGGCGCGCGGCCGGGCCCCCCCTGACTCGCCTGGGAAGATGAACAGGGCTATGCCCTAGCTTTTGACTTTGAGCAGATTTTGTATTCTGCAAATTACTCTCAAAAATTGAACTGTGCGACAAAAATTCAAAACACCAAAGTTGCTCAGAAAAACGAGATCTACAACTTTGTCAATATGAACATTTTCAAATTCCAAATAGTTTTTGAACTATACTCAAAAACAGAAAAGGGGACACTTTTTCAAACTTGATTCAAATCAAAATTACTCTGGATTTCAAACTGAAACTTGAAAATCTTCCAATATGAAAGTTGTTCCATTTGACAAAACCTATAACTTTGCTAATATACATTTTTTCTGAAACTCAAAAGTTTTTGAATAAATTTTTGAAACTGAAAAGGGGACAAAAACTGGAATTTGAATGAATTTGAAATTACTGCAAACTTTATATAGAAACATGGAAATCTGTAAATACCAAAGTTGTTCCTCTAGGTCAGATTCACAACTTTGCTTTTTGAACCAACTCAAAATTTTGAATTTTGAAAAAGTTATTTAAAAGGGAATAAATCCAGGGTTTGGGATTTTAGGGTTTTGCAAATGGAAACTCAATTCAAATCTGATTTTTGAACTTTAATCAAAGCAACAAACATCAGGGCACTAAATTTGAACAAGAATTACATAGAACTAGGCACAGAGGTGAAATTACCATTTTGCCCCTATAGGAAGGAGTGGGCTATTAAGGGTTTTTGCAATAGAGGTACATCACATAAAATGATACACTAAGCAAATGCATACACATGAAATCATGATCAAGATGATTAATGATGCTAAAGATGATATGTCAAGTTAATTACATGCTTAAACACCAGAGGTGTTACATTTAGTCTCCAACGTGGAAAGCTTTCCAACAAGTTCCACCCCCCACCCCTGAACACGCTTGTAGACTGCTTCGACCCCATCTTCTCGCCTGGGAAATTTCTTCAGAAGTTTATCCCAAACCTTATCAAGGTCAACCTTCGGCTTCTTCAAGCCCCTAACCTCGTACCTCGAGTCTTCCTCGACTGCAAACCACGCCTGTCTCCGACTGAGGGGCCAAATCTTAGCACAACAGTACTCCTCGACCAAGTCGCAAGCACACTGAGACCGCGCCACAACCCTCAAACAATCAACACAAGCGTGAGCCTCGGAGCTCATCATAGCTTCGGCGCTAACATCACCAAGTGGCGAAAGCTCGCCGCAGAGCTCTGCATTCCCACTAAGTTTATAGTAAAACCAGGACTCCTGCCACCCACTGGTCCACTTATTTTTCTGGGCTTGCACCGGCAACTCCAACCCAGCGCGATGGCAAAAAGTGTATACTGCAAACTGTCCGAGACTGGTGTTACCTCCGCGATCCGAGATCTTGCGAGGTTGCATGTGCACTCGATGGGTCCGAACAAACCCCTCAACATGAGGAACAATACCCTAAGAGCGGCACGCCCAGATATAAACTGACATCTTTGTAAAGCACGAGGGTGTGAGCTGGTGGAAGCACAAGTTGAACCTTCGCAGAACCGAGGTTAGAAAAGAGTCAACAGGGAAGTGAAGACCGGCTGAAAAAAATTCCTCAAATACAACCTCATCTGCGTCCGGCTTCGGCACCGTCTCCCTGGCACTGGTCCTCGCTTTACCTTCCTCAATCCAACCCCACCTGACGTAAGACGCAATCTCCGCGGTGCAAACTCGGCTGAGTCCGAACTCGAAGGTAATCCCCTCATCCGCGGCTGTGGTAGAAACAGCGCGAGCAGTTTGCTTCAACCTAGCCATCTCTTCAGCTGCTAACGCCACCAAACAGCGAACGCCTGTCTCAACCCTCGCAGACAAGCTAAAACAAACCTTTGCTACAAGCAAATTGCAACAGCAGGATGGCTATAGCAGAGGAGGGCACAATCCAAACTCACCCACCCCTTCTATTTATAGACCGGGTGGCGGAACGCCCCACCCGATAACACCAGCACGAAAACCAAAAAGCCACGGCACAAAAAACGAAACGGACTCCCACAGTTCAAAAAACAATACTACGGCCTGGCCCAAAAGCAACCGCGGGTGTCGCTGATGAGGGTCCCGTCTCTTTTCCCGTTGAAAGGCGCTGCTTGGGCCTAAACACTGTTCTTTAGATCCAAGACAACGAGGGGCTACTGTTGGGGGAAGGGACCCTCGGCAGAGGCGCCACGCAGGCTGGCTCAACAAAACGGCCCGCGCACCTTCGCCGCCTACCCTCCTCCATCCTGCTAAGTCCCTCAGGTCACCGACCAAACCCCTGAATACTGACCCAGCCTTCAGAAGTGTTCAGGAACCTTTTTGCAGGAAAGGGGCGTGAAGAGCGCTGGGAGCGACCCTCGCGCATCCCACGCGCCTTCGCCGAGAGGCCCAGACCCAACCGATGGTGAAGGACCTCAAACTCTCCGACTGGGTGGATACCTCCACAAGGCGAAGGTCGCCCCTCATTTTTCCGTCCGGGGGAGCTTGGACCGAGCGGCGGCAGGCGCAGGGAAGGCAGGCTAGGGTTTCGGCTCCGGCTGTGTTTGTACGAGTTTGCCCTTCTGTATGAGTAGCGCAGAGGAATCTTTCTTGTACCCTACTGTAATTTGGCCGGCACCCCTTGGTATCCCCTATAAATACCGGGTGGTGAACAGTGTATGGACATGATTCTTTTTGGGGAACAGAGCCATGACAACTTTGTCCTCGTTTCCTTAACCTTCGCTATCGCTTCTAACGCTTGGTCACCTTCACCACTCCCCTGCACAAGTGCGGAGGTGGGGCAAGTGTGTTTCCAACAGTGAATATTGTGCCTTCTCTCACCCTATAACTAATAAGCTTTTGTGGAGTTCATAGGTGGGAGTCAACCTGTACATACTTACATAGCATATATTGCAAAGTCAAAGCATGGATCCAGAGAAACTTGGCATACAATCAAATCAAGATATGCATGTGTGTGGACCTATATGTGGAATGGATGTGTATGGTGGAACAGTGGTGGTAAACAAGTGTGAGGGTGAAAACACAGTGATGAGGATGAAAATGGATAATGGGTATAGACCTTTGCTTACTTTACTCCTTGTAGATACTTCTCTCTTGTATAACTTCTGCTAGAGACAACATGGGCTATCTTTCATTTTTTAAGGTGGGCGTCGGAACATCCCTAATTCTAATGTCGGACACTTGTCCATTTTTTCTCTCTCTTTTTTTAGATAACTTTTGCATAACCCATGCATCTTTTTGCAGCACAAAATTAGAAGAGATAACAATGATAACTTGGAGCATTTAAGAATGGCAATGAAGGCATAAAAAGGTCATATGGATGATGGGAAATATTTTTGTTGTTCACTCCCAGTGTAGAAGTGAAACATTTTTGAGTGCATCTAAATGGAGGGCATGTTGTTGTGTACTCCCAGTGTAGGAGCAGCATATTTGGGTGGTGTGTGCATGATCTTGATTTTAACTATATGATGAGTCTCTAAGGGTCAACACGAT
Source organism: Coix lacryma-jobi var. lacryma-jobi (assembly GCA_009763385.1). NCBI lineage: Eukaryota > Viridiplantae > Streptophyta > Magnoliopsida > Poales > Poaceae > Coix > Coix lacryma-jobi. The sequence goes on along the minus strand of CM019828.1, from coordinate 79,093,350 downwards.
TTGACAATACTCAATGCATATGCAAGCAGTAAATATAAAGAGTGGACTTCCTAGTCTAACAGGCATGTGTATCAAGTTGTGGTAGGAATTTTAAACACTCATCATAGAGGATCTCATCATGTAACATTTTAAGTTTTTGAAAGATAAATCTCCAGAACTCTAGTATCACTAGGAACAAGATAAATAGCAGTTCAACCTTTTCATATCATACTCGTCAAACACCTAGACTTAAGTTAAAACTTTTGCAACCCACAAGTCTTAGATTCAAAGTAAATTTCATGTTAAAACAATCTCATCCAAAACTCGAGAAAATTCAAGACTGAACACTAGGTACTTGAAAAGAATTACGGCAGAGCAACTATTCATCATTTCCATCCAGAGCTCAATTATTTCAGGGCAAACTTTTATAGATCATCATTGTTCTTTTTATTGACTCTTACATTAAACACACACACTCTAATATATAATATATAAAGACTAATAAAAACTAATAATATATAAAGGCTAATAATAATAATAAGAGTAATAATAGCAGTAGTAACATACCTTAATAGCGAAGATAACGGGGGCGCGTCTCCCCCAAGCTATTCCCTTCGATAGCGTCGAGCCTTCATGTGCCCGAATATTTTTCTTCTTTTTCTTTTTTAAGGGTGAGCCTTCATGTGCTCACATATTTTTGGGGTTTTTCTGTTTTATAAAATTTGAAAATATATAGATATATTACCTTGGATAACAGGGGAGCCTTTTCCCCCAAGATAGATGCTTGCGTGTTTGTTCTCTTGGTAGCGTCCATATACTTCACTCCTCTGGTCCTTAATGGAAAGTTGTTTGTTTTATCTCTCCAGAATGGATGAAGTTATCTGGCCTTCTTATTGATTTCTGCTAAACTTAAATAGACAACCAAGCTCGTGGAATTGATTAAGCATTAGTGGTAAAACCATTTATGTCTTATCGAGCCTCATAGATGTTTAAGCAAGCATGATTCAACAAGAGTTTAATATATTTTTTTTTGGATTTTCTATTTTTAGATGAAAAAAGTAAGAAATAATTTTTTTGTGCCTCCACAGTAAACAATTGAATTATTCACATGGGGCTTAAAGAGTTTTATATTTTTAAATGCAATGCGATAATGCAATATGATTATTTTTATTTTCTTTTTCTAATGCAATGCAAGAATTTAAAATGCTTATGGATGATGCAATAATTAAATATGATGATGTAGTAAATGATTAAGAATTCAATATGATAAATATGCAGAAAATTTAAATATGAGGATAACTACTGATTTTACCTTTTGGCGAAGGTTCGGACATTTAGGTCCGACGAACCGGACATTCCTTTGGTTCAGACCTCCCAAGGTGTGTTAGACGTTTGGAAAGTTATTTCTGGTTGATCCTCTTTAGGCGCTGTCTTTTTCTTCCATACTTTCTTGTTCTGAGTCTTTACTTCCTGCTGTTCACTGTCTTGAGGTGTCTCTTCTTCTCTCTTTTCTGGGATAGTGTCACTAGGTTCTTCTCTGTGATTGGCCTCTCCATTCATGATGGCTTGTCTTCTTTGGCGTTGATAGCGGCGTGTTTCACTTCTACTCTTCTTAGGTTCTTCATTAGGTATGTAGTTGATGAAGTAGCATCGTACCTTCTCTCCAGGAAAGTGAAAATGGATCTCCCCTTGCTTCATGTAGATAATTGCACTCGTAGTGTACAGGAACGGTCTTCCTAGGATGAGGTGGACATCATCGTCTTCTCCTATGTCGAGAACCAAGAAGTCTGTGGGGACTTCATGACCTCTAATTCTAACTATGACGTCTTCCACTATTCCTTCCAGAAATCGGACTGTTTGGTCGGCTAGCTATATCTCCAAGTATGTTTGTTCCAGTGGTGCATCACGAAATAAATGTTTATATGTTACCGTAGACATGATGTTGACACTTGAGCCGATGTCGCAGAATGTTTTGTAGAACGTACTCTCCTTGATCATGCAGTTGATGGCAGGTACTCCTAGATCGTACATCTTCTCAAGGCGTAATGAAGGTTGAGTGGTGTCTTGTGGTGGTTCAACAGTGTTGACCATCCATACTGGTTCTTGCTATTGTGGCTTCGTCTTGTTCCTCCTCCTTCTATTTTTGTTGTTCTTCTTCGAGGCAGCAGGTGCATCCTCGTACTCATATGATGTATGTGGGTGTACACGAGTCTTAACTGTGCGATTCTTAAAACTGAACCTTTCCTTCGTATTGTTGATCGTGAAGCAGATCTTGGCGCTTTCGGTATAGATGATGGCTTTAGCAATACTTAGGAATGGTCTTCCCAAGATGATGGGTGCTCTTTCATCTCCTCTAGTTTCCACTATCACAAAATCTACTAGTACATAAGAGTGTCCAACTTGTACTTGAACATCTTCAAGGATTCCCTTGGGGCAGTAAAGTGTCTGATCTGCAAGCTGCAAACACATAGTTGTGTACAACAATGGTTGGCCATGAATTTTCTCATAGATTACCTTAGGCATAATGTTGACACTCGCTCCAAGATCATAGATGGCTTCGTCAAAGGTATGGGGTCCAATGGTGATCGGGATGACAGGTCTCCCTGGATCTCCTTTCTTCTCAGGCAGATTCTCATCTCCCCATCCTCTGTACTTTGGCCTTGGCAGAGCTGTGAAGTAATCTCCTGCATTTAAAATGTCTACGAGATTTGCAGTTTCTAATTCTTCCGGATTCCACGGAATCTTACCTTTTTTGGTCATAGGTACAGAAGCGGCTAGCTGAGAAATTTGTGATTCTATCATCTTATTAAAGCTAAGCTGATTCTTAATAGCAGAAGTAAAGCTTTCCATTCTATTATTAATGGTTTCTAGTATTTTATCATTGGAAGCTATCTTTCTAGACATATTATCAATAACTTTATTTTGATTAACAATCATTTCTCTTAAAGGCGGTTGGTTGAAATTATTACCTTGGTAGTTGGGCCTCTGTTGCTGATTCTATCCTTGATTCTGTTGAGGACGATAGTTATTGTTATTGTTGATGTAGTTCACATCCTCCTGGACTTCAGGACAGTTGCTTCCTGAGTGGCCAATGCCTCCACACTCTTCACAAGTCATGCGAGAATCGTGGATGTGCATGACTTCCTTCTTCTCTTGGTGTCGTTCGTCGAGCTTCTTTATCAGTAGGTCTATCTGAGCAGACAACATGTCTACTTCCTTGAGTTGATGCATTCCTCCTCTCTTCTTTGGTTGAGTGCGTTCTTCATTCCATCCTTGGTTGGAAGCTATCTTCTCAACGAGAGCAGTGGCCTCTTTGATAGTGAGTGACAAGAACGATCCCCCAGTAGCTGCATCAATATTATCATGGGCACTCGAAGTGAGCCCATGGTAGAATGTTTGCATAAGTAACCAATTCTCCATCCTGTGGTGTGGGCATTCTGATATGTTGTCTTGAAAGCGTTCCCATGCCTCAGGGACAGATTCATCATACTGCTGCTGAAAGGTTGAGATCTTCGCTCGTAGGGCACTCGTCTTGCCTACGGGGAAGAACTTTGCTAGGAAAGTAGTGGAGCAGGTCTCCCATGTAGTGTTTTTGTCTTTGTTGGAGTAGAACCATTGCTTCGCTCTTCCCAAAAGTGAGAATGGGAATAGGCAGAGGTAGATGGCGTCCTTACTGACTCCCTTGATAGTGAAGGTGCTGCATATCTCCAGGAAGTGTTGGAGATTGGCACTTGCATCTTCATGTGCTTTCCCACAAAACTGGTTGGCTTGCACCATGTTGATCAGAGATGGCTTGAGTTCGAATCCCTCGGTTCCGATATTGACTGCTGGTCCAGTCCTGATGTAGGCAGTGGTTGGCGTAGAGAAATCATGGAGAGTCTTGTCAGCCATGTCTTCTAACACTGGTGTTGAGCTTCTTGCCTGAGTGTCTTCGGTCAACGTGGTTGGTGGTTTCCTGAGCTTGGCGTTGGCTTTGGCTTTTCGGATCAAAACTTCAGGATTGTCAATGTAGTTTTCCGGTCGATCAAATCCAGTCATACATCACCCTGCAATAAGATATTCAAGAAATAGGCAATGGATAGGGTGAGCCTGTTTGAGTAAAGATCAATAGTGTGGCTCGATTATCATAAACATGTGTGTACAATTGTTCCTATGTATTCAACTTATATCCTATTATCTCCTGATCCTAACTTAGAAACTCGTATAACTTAACGATTGGCTCCAGCAATGGGATTTCCTAAACAACGGGGAATGTGCTTTGGAATCACACATTTGGGTCCCCGGCAACGGCGCCAGAAATGCTTGTTGACATCTCTTAGCATCACTTCAGATAACGGCGTGAGAAATGCAGGTAGACAAATCTAACAACATTACCTTTAACTTTAGGCTGTCACCACTAGCAGCAACACTAGAGATGTGGATGGTATTTATGATCTTGCCCTTATAAAATATGAAATGAGATTATCCGCAAGCGCACAGATAAAATACATCTGTTATAGCATTTCACCACAGAAAGAGTTTCCAAGGCATCGTTCATTTATAATGGAGCAATGCATATCGTTAGTTAACCGAGTGACAAGAGATAAACATCTACAACTATGACACACACATGTATGATTATGATAAGAGTTCCACTAGATCTATACTCAACACAGGAATCAATCAAGGATGATAAATAAGATAAATGTAATAGAACAAAGTAAACCATATAAAAGAGTTCCAATAGAGCATTCTCACCCAAGGTCGGATCGTATCCAAAACTAGAAAGAGATAGATTAAGTTCCTAACATGGTTCTAACTATAGGTCATAGACTACATCAATTAGTGCAATTATGTTTAGCAATCATGGTTAGAATAACTTATATTTATACGCAGGAGACATCATGCTTGGAGGATCAGATCCAGAGTCTATCACCTCCGGGTGACTAGGTCTTACTTGTCCTATATTCGGGGAGTGGACTACAAAGGACTCAACAAGGCTATAAAAGTCACCCTCGCGATCTACCACTTGCTGGCCCGAAATATAGCGTGCATTCGCAGGTAAACAACGTATAAGCACCATGCTTACACAATGTTGACCACTCACCCCGCGATCGACAGAATGAGCGCTATACGAACAAGAGCATAAACATAGAGATACCCTAGCTATGCTAGACATATAATCAAAGTAGATGATGAACATTATAATTATGAACATGAAATAGTAACAAGTCATGACATGTATCAAATACAACAAGAACTAGAAGAAGAATAAGAACTAGATTAAAACACATAGATGAACTAGAGAGGTAATTAGAACTAGATTAGAGCACAGATATGAACTAGAGAGATTAGAAGATGAACTAGAACACAATTAAACAACTAGAAGAACAATTAGAAGAACAATTACAAGAACAATGTTGATACAAGAGAGAAGACAAGGCTAATTACCTAGCTCCTCCTCACTAGATCCGGAATCCGAGCTTCCCTCGACTCTTCTAATTCTATTCTAGCTACGCCCTTGGATGATGGAGCTCCTGGTTGTCTAGGCTACCTCTACCCTAATTGATTGATCTATGCTATGAGATATGAATTCGATACAAGAGGGGGGTCTCGGGTTTCTTATATAGCCTAGTGGGATGAACCGCAGCCCTCGGATCAAACCAACATTGAACAACGGTTGAGATACAAAGTAGAGGTCGGTTAGGTCACGTCGCGCGAAGACGGAGTGGATGACATGTGGGTCCAGGTCGGCCGACCTAGGGTTGAGACCGGTCGGCCTCCCCCTGGCGCCGCCTACCTCTTCCTTTGTCCGTAAGTCTTCTAACACCTTCCTTGTTTGTCTTGAGTCCTTGTTCGGTTGGTGTTGACACCTCGGGTGGCACGCAGAAGAAACCGCAAGCGCACGACTGTCAGTTGTAGCTTTTCACCTCAGAGTATTCCGGGGCATCGAATCCACGAGGAACGCGAAGTGATTTTGAGAAAACATGGGGGGTAAGGATATCTAGGATAGATGAAGGGAACGGGCACTATCTACTGGGGTAGATCCTAGTTCTATTAGACTTCTAGTGATTTAGGTTCTTTACTAGTGTACTATGGGCATACTAGCCTTTACCACTGACTTAGGTTGAACGCTAGCACAATGAGCCCTACTGTTAAACTAGACCAACTACGTGGTGGAATTCAAGGCGCACAGGGCTGTCACCACCTGCTTGCTACCATAGCTATCCGGGGGCCTAGCCGTATTCACTGGCAATATATAGCCTAAGTACCACACTTAATCTATATATTACTACTACTAGCCCTGTACTAGAACTAGAGCACTTGAAACTAATATCAAGCAATGAAACAAACACACAAGTACTGAAAGTAAATACTTGAAGATAAAATAAGATACTAAGTTACCAAAGTTGAAGCGCAGAGCAGAGCGAAGCAGAGGTCTCCGACAACTCCGGAACTCTCTAGACTTATACTCTTCTCCTCTCCAGCTCCTCTTCTAGTGAGGCACTCACACTCTCTCTAATCTCTCTATCATAGCAAGTGTGCTACTCTAACCAAATGGTGAGGAATAATGTGAGGCTCCCCGAATGAGAGCTCAAGGGGCCTATTTATAGTGCTAGGATGCTAGGGGGTACTTATAGAGTGAGGGGGAGGTCGGTTAGGGTTTAGGGGGGTGGCGCCCGCCACCAAACCCTGGCGCCCGCCACCTCTCAGCCGTCCGTTGCAACCGCCATTCATCCAACGGTCTTCACTTGCTCTCCTAAGTCGGTTTGAGGGCTGGTTAGGGTTTAGACACATGTCCAAAGCCCACTATCCAGGTGATACTCTTCTTAGCCCTTGGATCAAACCGCCTTAGTGTGCAATGGCCAAGATTTGAGCTTGAAGTGACTCCCACGGATCGATGACGTGGCTTGGGCCATGTTTGGCATGAGTGACCTGGCGGCCGCCAGTAATAGGTGGCGGCCGCCAGTAATAGGTGGCGGCCGCCACCTTGCTCAGGCCCAAATGGGCTAGAGTGGCTTGGCCTTGCTCCTGGTACTCTTGTTTGGCCCAAATTCCATTATTTCCTGCATTAAGATAAGAAACTATGCACATGTGGAAATAGGTTAGTTATAAACCAAATCTTCTACTTTTTATGCTGTTTTACCTTGGTTTTGGGTGAAATGTTGATGATGAAATGATGCTTTAAGCACCGTCATCAGTTGGTTTGCGCAACGAGTCTTGGCGTGGAAGGATTCCTTGTCGTCTTCTTTCTATCTAGTCCCTGGATATCTCTAGTATTCTGTAGCTGTTGGAATCTTGTCTGTTACACCCCTGATCTTCATATGGATAAGGCTTCAAGAAGGTTCCAGAGTCTTCCTGGTCGTATTCATCGAGGACTCTTGCTCCGGGACTCCAAATATGGCAAGTGGCATATCCATTGCGATCGTCTCGACGAGCTCGTCTCACTGGTGTGCTCTAATTCTTCACTTGAGATACTTTCTTATGATGAAATATTGAATATCCTGCAAAACAAGTGGAATTGACACAACTCGTGGAACTCGTTAGAATCAAACCCTATAGCTATACTCTTTGGATCATTGCGGGTCATTAATGAGGTTAGTTGATGGTTTAAAATAGGAGTTATCTACCGTCAACAGTGAGGAAGGTGGATGCCCAAATTTGTTCAACAACATGTTCATGTGTTGAATTTGTAGACCTTGGTGTTGTTGAAGTTGTTCCACTTCATCCCCAAGCTAGCTCTTTTGTTGCACTTAATAGAAGTGAGGAGAGCTTCCACTGCTTGTGTTTGTATTGTTTGATCTGAGGGTTCAGAGATGAGTGATCCCACGATGGTCTTTGTCTTCTAGTGGCCCAGCTCAGACTTGTTCACCTACTTCCATGGAGTGAGTGCTTAGATTGTAGGTATTGTTTTGTGGCACTCATCTTCTGTCTTGTTCTATGGATCTCATTTCTCCATGATCAGTGAGTTGTGTTTCCCTTGCGCAAGTTGTTGAAGTTCATGTGTCTCTTCATTAGTGTGAGTTTATCTCAAGACTTTCCCAAATTGATATTGAAAGTTTTCCTGCAGGGGTTAGTCCAACAAAATATCCAACATCCACTATAGCATACTATCGGCTCAAAAACCAACCTAGACACCACATCTAATTTGATTTAGGAAGGCATTTCAACCTGAGCACCATGCTTAAATTAAAAGGCCTTTGAAAGCAAGATCACCACTCCTAAACTAGGCGCATGCTTCATTTAAGAGATGTATGAAAGTACTTCAAACCTAAACATATACTATAGCAAATGAAGGTAGCATTAAAGAGTTTTACTCAAATGGTGATGAGAGAGCATGATTAGTGTATAGCACATGAGCATGACTTAAAGGTAGGGGCAACCAACATAGCAACATGGTAAGAGATGTTCTTACTAAGTGTATCCCCAAGCTTAGCTTTTGCAAAAAATCAAGATTGAATGTAATTCAATGTTGCATGATGATTAGTTGGACATACCTTATGTTTGTCATTCCTTCGAACTTTTTGCTCCAAACATGGAAAGGTTAGTGAAAAGAATACCCGAAGGATTATTTTAACAATTATATCTCTTTGCTCATTACTCAAGGCCAGTGTAGCAGGAAGGTGAACATTGATCTGAAAAGTGCTTGTTTTAGGACACTAAGCTTGTCTTTGGGAAACCTTCAAGATGTGATTTGGCGAAGTGGTTTCCCCTCCATCACCAACTTTAAGAGCACATCGAGATCTATAACATTTGCGATAAACATATGCATCTACAACCACTATTTTGAAGTTTTTGTAAACAGAAAGTGTGAGGGGTTGAAGATCTCGAGTGTGGCAATGTTAGACAAACTAATTAAATCAGGAGATGTCTCATATGAGCATCGATTTAAAGAGGTCTTTATGAAGTAGCTTCCATGCTCTTTGATATCATCTTCCTCGATTTTAGAGAAGAACACCAAAGGATGGGGTTTATCATTTTCTAAAGTGTGCGGTGTTTTCTCTAGAGAAGGTTCTATGATAACCAAATTATTAAAAGGATTTGAAGGAATTTCAAATTTGGTTGTGTGTTCCTCCTCGTGTTGGTCGGGGTTGGGCTCGACTTCTTCTTCTGGGAACTCGTCAAAAGTGCTAGTGTAAGGAGTGTTTTCAAGGATTTTCTCTAGGATGTCTCTACCTTCACTAACAAGTTTATGTGAGAATGATCCTCCAGTAGCTAAATCGAGATGTAGAGCAGCTTCCTTGTTAAGACCATGATAGAAGTGAAAGTGTAGCACTGATAGAAGTGAAAGTGTAGCACATGGTTTGGCAAGGAAAGGTTTGGGCCAAAATTGGTAAGGTGTTCGAACCTAGCCCAAGCTGCTCCTAGTGTCTCCTTCTCTTTTTGTTTGAATGTAAGAATTTTGATTCTAAGATCAGTGATTCGAAAAAGAGGGAAGAAAGCAAGACAAAAGTTGTCCCAAAGTTCATCCCAATTTCCATTTACGTCCCTTATAGAATGATCATACCATTTTCTCGCTCTTCCCAAAAGGGAGAACGAGAATAATTTCCATTTAATGGTCTCTTGTGTCATGCCAGCAATAGTCTGACAAGAACACAACTGCTCAAATTCCCTAAGGTGGGTGTATGGATCTTCGTCTTCTGACCCAGAGAAGGATTTCTCTCGAACCATGGCTATAAGAGAAGGGCGAAGCTCATAGCCATCTGTTTGAATGGGGTGTGATAATGGTGGAGTGCGGATACATGGGTGTATGCCGAGTCTCTGAGTGATGAGTGATTGTCAACTGGGATAATGTGCATGTTCTTTGGCTTGTGTTGTGCGGGTGTCGAGCACGTATACAGTGATCGAAGTCAAGGTGAAGGTCAAGTAGAAACGTGCCATGCCGATGGACCGAGAGTGGCGAAGGGCGGACGTGAGGCTTGGACTGAGGGACCGGTGGCCTGAGGATCAGCTGTGGTGGCTGACAGCCTGAGACAGCGACGAGCGAAGACTTGCGGGTGGACGGGGAGCACGGGCGGTGCATCCCCTCTACGGCTCGGTTTGGTGGTTGAGCCACAGAAAAACAACTGTTGGTAGTTCTTAACTTCACTAAAGATAGAGCTAGGCAACTATCCCCGGTAACGACCCAAAAATGCTCGTTACTAGGAGTAGACTATGGAATCTATCCCTGGCAACGGTGCCAGAAATGCTTGTAGCAAGTCCAGTCACTATACCTAAAGGAGTGAAGCTAAAGCAGCTATCTACTAATGTCAAATGGGGTTGTCAATCCCGAAACTAGTAGGAGCTAGCTAGAGAGATGGCAATCTACCTAGAGGAGATTATGCAAGCGCACAGAACTATCGTAGTAGCACTTCGCCTGGGAGTACCAGGTGTCGATTTATTTGATCCCAAGGGAAGGCTAGGGTGGTGTATGAGTCGAGTCAAGGAGGGGATGAGAGTCGAAGAATAAGAAAAGGGAAAATGAGAGAAGAGAAGAGAGGAGATGAAAGGCTAGAAAGAATTTATGAGTGGATAGCTAAGGATGAAATGGATGGTAAGGTAAGGTGGATGGATAGGTAGATAAGGGGAATAGGATAACTAATGATAACTAAGGATAACTAACTAATAACTATTAACTACTCCTAGATAACTACGAAGCAAGAAAGGCAAATGTCAATAAAGCAACCAAGTTAAGTATAGTTTTATTCCTATCTTGTCAAGTACTGAGGCGTACTAGCCTTTACCACTGACTTAGGTTGAATGCTAGCACAACGTGCCTTACTGTTAAACTGGGCCAACTACGTGGTGGAATTCAAGGCACACAGGGCTGTCACCACCTGCTTGCTACCACAGCTATCCGAGGGTCCAGCCGTATCTGAAGGTAAGTCTATAACTAAGCACCACGCTTAATTATATTCTAACTATCTCTACCCTAGCTTTGAATAGAGACACCGTTGCGGACGTCAGAGCAAATACTTGACTTAATAAGATAAACACTAAACTAACTAAGCAACCTATTGGCAAAGATCAAACACTAAGCACACTAGAGATTAACTACTATGGCTAAGTGAATTGAACTGTAGGGATAACTATGTCACACTCAAGGCACGTGATAAAGTAATACTGAAAGTAATACTGAAAGTAATACTAAAGTAATATTGGAATAATGATAAGCGTACCTGAGATACAAGAGAGCAAACCAGACCAGAGATGCCGGGAAATAAACCGACCTCCGATGCCAGTCACTCGCACCCGCTTCTCTCCTAGCAAGCTCTACGCTACTATACCACTCGTCAGGGCTGAGGTGTGCTAAACTAAGAGCCGCGCTGCAGCGAGGGCACTAGAGCTATGCTCTCTCTACTAGCTAACCTACTTGCCTAAGCTCTCTGAGCTTCTAACCTAGCTCTCACTTGCTTTCTTGCTTCTCGCTTTCTTGCCTTGCTTGCTTGAAATGAAGTGACGCCTCCAGGGGGTATTTATAGCCTTGTGGAGTGAGGGGGGGTACTTATAGGGGGCAGCCAACCGACCTAGGGCAAACCCTAGTGGCGGGCGCTAGCCCTAGGTGGCGGCCGCCACCCCCCTGGCCGTTGGATGCACCATCATTGATCCTACGGTCTCCAGGGACTCCTCCAAGGCGGTTGCATGTCCAGATAACCGCCATTCGGTCATGATCGACGCCACTCCCCTCCTGAGCCCTCCGATGCCACTGACCTAGTGACCAAGGGCCAAGATTTGGCCCTGGGGTGGTCACACGGATCAGTGACGTGGCAGGGGGGAAGTTTGGGCCAACTCAAGTGGCGGGCGCCACCCCCTTGAGGCCCAATTGGGCCTTGCTGAGTGGGCTTGGCCTTTGGTGGTTCAAATATCCAAATTTGGTTCAAATCCTGCATTCAAATCAAAATCTATGGACATGTGGAATTCGGTTAGTTTGAGACCTATTTGACTACATTTCATGCCTTTTTGGTGAATTTTAGGATAATGTGTTGATGGTAAAACAGGTGTTTAAGGACCATCAATAAGCTCCCCCAAGCTAACCTGTTGCTCGTCCTCGAGCAACAATGCGGTTTAAGCATTGAGCATGAAATAGATAACAACTTAAGATGTATACAAGTGCATATTGTATAGTGAGAAATAACTTAGTATATATCATTAATCATAGCAATGCGGGGCTTATAGCTTTTCACTTCAAACATGCAAGAGTGAAATAAAGCAGTAGATAGGAAACTTTTATCTTGCTTAGGTTTGACTAGGATTCTGTCTGGAGGTTTGTTTAAGGTTTTCAAAAGATAAAAACTTGCTTAAGTCCTCCAAGATTCACTCAATCACTGAATGGTGTTTAAATCCTCACTTAGGCCAAAATGTAGCCTCTCCTATTTCTAAAGAATGATATGTGGAGTTATATGTAGGCTAAGAAAAATGAGCAAATTGCCTAATGTTTATTGCTAAGCTAGACACTCAGATCATAAGGAGCAGCAAATCATAAAAATTGATCAAGATGTGCATGTGTGGTTATGTGGAAGTGTATGGAGAGATATTTCATAATCCTTCCTAGTTAATTTCTGGGGTCTAGAGCTAATGATAACTCTATCTCTTCTTTTTTTTGATACATAGTGAGTAGACAGAAATGTGTCCTCACATTTTCTCAGGACATAGTCCGCTCTTGGGCTACTTTGCTCATTTTTTTCATCTCTCTTTTTTAGCTCTAGATTTCCTCAGATTGTCTATAGGAAAGGATTTTAGAAATGAAAAGGAGGAAGAGAGAGAAATGCTTATTCCCAGTGTAGGAATAGCATAAGGCTAGCAATGGGACGTTTGGCAAGGTATTGCATATCTCCATTGTAGAGAATGAGCAATTTATTTGGTGGTTGGAAACTTCCAAAGTGGATAGTAAGCAATTTATGGTGGGTGTGTGAATCTTGATCAAAAGATATGATAAGCTTCTCTACTAAGATCTATGAGGTCTAACAAAGCTCAACACAGACAAAGCTCTTTGTGGTTTTGACTAACAAATATTTGGCTGGTGGTGGGATGGGATAAAATCCAGGAGGAACTTTTAGCAAGGTTTTCATGATTTTTAAAAGAAATCCTCCAGATTAGGTGCTAATTTCAATTAGCAAGCTTAAAGAATTACTCCATTTCATACTAACTTTATTCACTAAGCATGATTTCTGTTAAAGCATGTGCAACCCACAGAAGCTACAACTTAGATAAGACCAGTTATTCAAACCATAACAATAGCATTTGCATGACATATTTCAAATCTTATTCAGGTTTCAACTTGTTTAAGCAGATTTCATCAATTTTATTCATGGAATGGTTACTTAGGCAAGCATGTAACATTCAAAACTTCAAAAGACATAGAAATTAAAAACTGAATATAAAGTGTAGGCTTGAGACATACCTTATTGGAGCGGGAGTCTCCCCCAAGCTAGCTCTTTGCTTGGTAAAGGGTCTTCATCTTTCTCGGTCGGAGCTCTTGTTCTCATTTTATTAAAAAGGAAACTATCTAATGTTGTGAAAAGGTAAACTATCCTATTATTTTATTATTCTAGCAAAGTTAACATATACTTATGCATATAACTAATGATAACTGATTTTTTTTAGCTACATGCATGACATATGTTATTTATTTGAAATTTGAAGGGAAATTTAAAAGTAAAACCATAACTTAGATCCATGGAATTTCGTCCTTATTGGGTAGATCTTCTTCCTTGGGTGCTTCTTCTTTAAGTACTTCATCGGGTTCTTCTTCTTTTGACACCTCTCCTTAGTCATGTGAATTACACAACTCAGGAGAAGGTGGTTCTTTCTTTCTGTTCCACCTTGTTCTTGGGCGCCTCTTCTTGGTACGAACGGGTTTTGCTTCCTGCATGTTAGCGGCATAGGCGGGACCACGGGGAAAGGAGAATATTTCCTTCCTCCCTCCTAATGTCATTTGCATTTTACCACTCCCCACAAATATGCAAGCATCAACAGTGTTCAAGAAAGGTCTACCTAAGATTAGAGGCACATCTTTCCTATTTCTCATATCTAGTATTATGAAATCAGCAGGAACATATGAACCTCTTATATGAATAGGTAAATCAGTAACTATTCCTTCTACATAGCATGTTGATTGATCAGCTAGCACGACATAGGCAGATGTGGATGACATATGTGGAAAGAACGAGTTTTCATAGAAATCATTAGATAAAATGTTCACACTCGATCCTAAATCACACATGGCATTTTTAAAGATTTCACCAAAGATTGAGCATCTAATTATGGGACTACCAGGATCACCCTTTTTAACAGTCATGGTTTGATCTTCATAATAGTTAAAATATTTTATTTCAACCATATTTGTAGTTTCCATGTTAGGTTTAGCAGGAATTTTGCGAGGTTCAAAAGATGGTATACTTGCAGCAAGTTGAGCTAATTGGGTTTCTAGCATCTTATTAAAGCTAAGTTGATTTTTCAGAGCAGATGAGAAATCTTCCAATTTAGCATTTATATTCTCAAGGGTTTTATCATTTGACATTAATCTCTTATTAAAGAAATCGGTAGTTCTACCATGTGAGTAAACTAAATTCTTCAAGAATGAGAAATTATCAGAATTCTAAAAATTAGAGCGAGGGATTGAATTATTACCTTGAGAGTTGGAGTGCTGATTCCATCCTTGATTTTGTTGGCGGAAACCGTTGTTATTGTTGTTGTTGATGAAGTTCGAATCTTCATGTAACTCGGGGCAGTGGTTCCTAGAATGTCCGGTTTCTCCACAGACTTTACAAGTCGAGTAGGATTCCAGAGATTGGACACTCTCTTATTGGTTCATCTTCTCACAGTTGTCCAGCTTCTTTGCCAGCAGGTCCATCTTGGCCACGATCATGTCGGCCTCCTTAAGGGAATGCATACCTCGCTTATGGGGCTGCAGTCTCTCGTCATTCCATCCTTGGTTCGACACCATCTTCTCTATGAGAGCCTTAGCATCTGCAACATTCAGAGAAAAGAATGCACCGCCGGCGGCGGCATCCAAATGGCTTCTAGAGAGTGGGGTTAGGGCATGGTAGAAGTTTTGGATCAATAGCCAGTCCTCCATACCATGATGAGGACAAGCAGTGACGTACTCTTGCATTCTCTCCCAAGCCTCGGGAATAGATTCCTCGGCTTGTTGCGTAAAGCTGGAGATTTTGTTGCGAAGAGCGTTCGTCTTGCCCATCGAAAACAATTTGGCGAGAAAAGCATTGGAACACTTGTCCCATGTGTCTACAGCGTTGCGATTGGTATAGAACCATTGCTTCACTTTTCCTAGAAGAGAAAAGGGAAAGAGACAAAGACGGATGGCTTCTTGGGTTATCCCCTTAATGGTGAAGGTGCCGCAAATCTCCAAAAATTGTTGGAGGTGAGCATTGGCATCCTCATGAGCTTTGCCACAGAACGGGCTAGCATGGACCATCGTGATCAGATCCGGTTTCAACTCAAAATTGAGGTTGGCATCGATCACGTCTGGTCCTGTCACTACATTGGCGGCAGAAGGAGTAGAAAATTCATGAATGGTCTTGTTGGCCATTGTGAAGATAGAACAAGATAAGAAAGAAAGAAGTTGAAGAAGATGAAGGAAAAAGATAAGAA
Source organism: Coix lacryma-jobi var. lacryma-jobi (assembly GCA_009763385.1). Taxonomy (NCBI): domain Eukaryota; kingdom Viridiplantae; phylum Streptophyta; class Magnoliopsida; order Poales; family Poaceae; genus Coix; species Coix lacryma-jobi. The sequence goes on along the minus strand of CM019828.1, from coordinate 79,077,801 downwards.
GGACTAAGGAAAGAAAGAATGGGGTAAGATGGGATTCGCTAAGCGGGAGCTTAAACGAAGATAAATTCGACACGGACTCAACCGATACACCGATTGCCTTCCCCGGCAACGGCGCCAGAAATGCTTGTTGGTAGTTCTCAACTTCACTAAAGATAGAGCTAGGCAACTATCCCCGGTAATGGCCCAGAAATGCTTGTTGACACTTGCTAGCGTCATTACTAGGAGTAGACTATGGAATCTATCCCTGGCAACGACGCCAGAAATGGTTGTAGCAAGTCCAGTCACTATACCTAAAGGAGTGAAGCTAAAGCAGCTATCTACTAATGTCAAATGGTGTTGTCAATCCCGACACAAGTAGGAGCTAGCTAGAGAGATTGCAATCTACCTAGAGAAGATTCTGCAAGCGCACAGAACTATCGTAGTAGCACTTCGCCTGGGAGTACCAGGTGTCGATTTATTTGATCCCAAGGGAAGGCTAGGGTGGTGTATGAGTCGAGTCAAGGAGGGGATGAGAGTCGAAGAATAAGAAAAGGAAAAATGAGAGAAGAGAAGGGAGGAGATGAAAGGCTAGAAAGAATTTATGAGTGGATAGGTAAGGATGAAATGGATGGTAAGGTAAGGTGGATGGATAGGTAGATAAGGGGAATAGGATAACTAATGATAACTAACGATAACTAACTAATAACTATTAACTACTCCTAGATAACTACGAAGCAAGATAACTACGAAGTAAGATAGGCAAATGTCAATAAAGCAACCATGTTAAGTATAGTTTTATTCCTATCTTGTCAAGTACCGAGGCGTACTAGCCTTTACCACTGACTTAGGTTGAACGCTAGCACAACAAGCCTTACTGTTAAACTGGGCCAACTACGTGGTGGAATTCAAGGCGCACAGGGCTGTCTCCACCTGCTTGCTACCACAGCTATCCGGGGGTCCAGCCGTATCTGAAGGTAAGTCTATAACTAAGCACCACGCTTAATTATATTCTAACTATCTCTACCCTAGCTTTGAATAGAGACACCCTTCCGGACGTCAGAGCAAATACTTGACTTAATAAGATAAACACTAAACTAACTAAGCTACCTATTGGCAAAGATCAAACACTAAGCACACTAGAGATTAACTACTATGGCTAAGTGAATTGAACTGTAGGATAGCTAGGCACTCAAGCAATCAATCAAGTATACTAATCAATACTGGTAAGTAGAATAAAGTAAAACTTGAAATGATAAACTAGAATATAGTAAAGTGCTTGAGTAACAAGAGCAAAACCTGAACTGGAGATGAAGGAAGACTCTTCCCATCTCCAGGACCGATCACTCGCACGCTTCTACTCTTGAGCTAAGCTTTGAGCAGTGCTTCCGTGAGGGCAGTGAGGCAAGGATGCCTTGCTCTACTAGCTACCTACTTGCCTAAGCTTGGCTAAACCCCAACCTATTAGCTCTCTAGCTCTAGCCTTGCTTTCTTTGCTTCCTTTCCTTCCTTGCTTCCCCTGAAGTGACGCCTCTAGGGGGGGTATTTATAGCCTTGTGGAGTGAGGGGGTACTTATAGGGGGCAGCCAACCGACCTAGGGCAAACCCTATAGTGGCGGGCGCCAGCCCTAGGTGGCGGCCGCCACCCCCCTGGCCGTTGGATGCACCGTCATTGATCCTACGGTCTCCAGGGACTCCACCAAGGCGGATGCATGTCGGTTGCATGTCCAGATAACCGTCATTCGGTCATGATCCACGCCACTCCCCTCCTGAGCCCTCTGATGCCACTGACCTAGTGACCAAGGGCCAAGATTTGGCCCTGGGGTGGTCACATGGATCAGTGACGTGGCAGGGGGAGTTTGGGCTTCTCCCTTGTGGCGGGCGCCACCCCACTAGGGCCCAAATGGGCTCTGGTGAGTGGTCTCGGTCCCTAGTGGGTCCATGCTCCAAATTTGGTCCAAATCCTGTATTCAAATAAAAATCTATGGATATGTGGAATTTGGTTAGTTTGAAACCTATTTGACTACATTTCATGCCTTTTTGGTGAATTTTTTGGGTAAAGTGTTGATGGTAAAACAAGTGTTTAAGGACCATCAACAAGCTCCCCCAAGCTAACCTGTTGCTCGTCCTCGAGCAACAATGTGGTTTAAGCTTTGAGCATGAAATAGATAGCAACTTAAGATGGATACAAGTGCATATTGTATAGTGAGAAATAACTTAGTATATATCATTAATCATAGCAACGTGGGGCTTATAGCTTTTCACTTCCAACATGCAAGAGTGAAATAAAGCAGTAGATAGGAAACTTTTATCTTGCTTAGGTTTGACTAGGATTCTGTCTAGAGGTTTTTTAAGGTTTTCAAAAGATAAAAACTTGCTTAAGTCCTTCAAGATTCACTCAATCACTCAATGGTGTTTAAATCCTCACTTAGGCAAAAATGTAGCCTCTCCTATTTCTAAAGAATGATATGTGGAGTTATAGGTAGGCTAAGAAAAATGAGCAAATTTCCTAATGTTTATTGCTAAGCTAGACACTCAGATCATAAGGAGCAGCAAATCATAAAAATTGATCAAGATGTGCATGTGTGGTTATGTGGAAGTCTATGGAGAGATATTTCATAATCCTTCATAGTTAATTTTTGGGGTCTAGAGCTAATGATAACTCTCTCTCTCTCTCTTCTTTTTTTTTGATACATAGTGAGTAGACAAAAATGTGTCCTCACATTTTCTCAGGACATAGTCCGCGCTTGAGCTACTTTGCCCATTTTTTCATATCTCTCTTTTTCAGCTCTAGATTTCCCCAGATTGTCTATAGGAAAGGATTTTAGAAATGAAAAGGAGGAAGAGAGAGAAATGCTTATTCCCAGTGTAGGAATAGCATAAGGCTAGCAATGGGATGTTTGGCAAGGTATTGCATATCTCCAGTGTAGAGAATGAGCAATTTATTTGGTGGTTGCAAACTTCCAAAGTGGAGAGTAGGCAATTGATGGTGGGTGTGTGAATCTTGATCAAAAGATATGATAAGCTTCTCTACTAAGATCTATGAGGTCTAACAAAGCTCAACACAGACAAAGCTCTTTGTGGTTTTGACTAACAAATATTTGGCTAGTGGTGGGATGAGATAAAATCCAGGAGGAACTTTTAGCAAGGTTTTCATAATTTTTAAAAGAAATCCTCCAGATTAGGTCCTAGTTTCACCTTAGCAAGTTTAAAGAATTACTCCATTTCCAATTAACTTTATTTACTAAGCATGATTTTAGTTAAAACATGTGCAACCCACAAAAGCTACAACTTAGATAAAACTAGTTATTCTAACTATAACAATAGCATTTGCATGACATATTTTATTTCTTATTTAGGTTTCAACTTGTTTAAGCAGATTTCATCAATTTTATTCATGGAATGGTTACTTAGGCAAGCATATAACATTCAAAAGATATAGAATTTAAGAACTGAACATAAAGAGTAAGGTTGAAACATACCTTATTGGCGCGAGGATCTCCCCCAAGCTGGCTTCTTGCTTGGTGAAGGGTCTTCATCTTTCTCGGTCGGAGCTCTTGTTCTCATTTTATTAAAAAGGAAACTATCAAATGTTGTGAAAAAGGGAAACTTTCCTATTATGATATTTTATTATTCTAGCTAAGTTAACATATACTTATGCATATAACTAATGACAACTGATTTTTTTAGTTACATGCATGACATATGTTATTTATTTGAAAAAGGGAAATTTGAAGGGAAAAAATTAAAAGTAAATCCATACCTTAGATCCATGGAATTTCATCCTTATTGGGTAGATCTTCTTCCTTGGGTGCTTCTCCTTTAAGTACTTCATCAGGTTCTTCTTCTTTTGGCACCTCTCCCTTATTATGTGAATTACACAACTCAGGAGAAGGTGGTTCTTTCTTTCTGTTCCACCTTGTTCTTAGGCGCCTCTTCTTGGTACGAACGGGTTTTGCTTCCTGCATGTTAGCGGCATATGCGGGACCACGGGAAAAGGAGAATATTTCCTTCCTCCCTCCTAATGTCATTTGCATTTTACCACTCCCCACATATATGCAAGCATCAATAGTGTTCAAGAAAGGTCTACCTAAGATTAGAGGCACATCTTTTCTATTTCCCATATCTAAAATCATGAAATCAGTAGGAACATAGGAGCCTCTAATTTGAACAGGTAAATCAATTACTATCCCTTCTATATAGCAAGTGGATTGATCAGCTAGCACAACATAGGCAGATGTGGATGGCATGGGTGGAAAGAACGAGTTTTCATAAAAATCTTTAGATAGAATGTTCACACTCGATCCTAAATCACACATGACATTTTTAAAGACTTCACCAAAGATTGAGCATCTAATTATGGGACTACCAGGATCAACCTTTTTAACAGTCATCGTTTGATCTTCATAATAGTTAAAATATTTTATTTCAACCATATTTGCAGTTTCCATGTTAGGTTTAGCCTGAATTTTGCCAGTTTCAAAAGACGGTATGATAGCAGCATGTTGAGCTAATTGGGTTTCTAACATCTTATTAAAGCTAAGTTGATTTTTCAGAGCAGATGAGAAATCTTCCAATTTAGCATTTATGTTCTCAAGCATTTTATCATTTGACATTAATTTCTTATTCAAAAATTCAGTAGTTCTACCTTGAGAGTAGACTAGATTCTTTAAGAACGAGAAATTATCAGTACTTTGGAAATTAGAGCGAGGGAATGAATTATTACCTTAAGAGTTGGAGTGCTGATTCCATCCTTGATTTTGTTGGCAGAAACCGTTGTTGTTGTTGTTGATGATGAAGTTCAAATCTTCATGTAACTCGGGGCAGTGGTTCCCAGAATGTCCGGTTTCTCCATAGACTTCACAAGTCATGTAGGATTCCAGAGATTGGACACTCTCTTGTTGGTTCATCTTCTCACAGCTGTCCAGCTTCTTTGCCAGCAGGTCCATCTTGGCCACGATCATGTCGGCCTCCTTAAGGGAATGCATACCTCGCTTACAGAGCTGCAGTCTCTCATCATTTCATCCTTGGTTCGACATGATCTTCTCTATGAGAGCCTTAGCATCTACAACATTCAGAGAAAAGAATGCACCGCCGGTGGCGGCATCCAAATGGCTTCTAGAGAGTGGGGTTAGGCCATGGTAGAAGTTATGGATCAATCGCCAGTCCTCCATACCATGGTGTGGACAAGCAACGACATACTCTTGCATTCTCTCCCAAGCCTCGGGAATAGATTCCTCGGCTTGTTGCGTAAAGCTGGAGATTTTGTTGCGAAGAGCATTCGTCTTGCCCATCGGAAAGAATTTGGCAAAAAAAGCATTGGAACACTTGTCCCATGTGTCTACAGCATTGCGATCGGTATAGAACCATTGCTTCGCTTTTCCTAGAAGAGAAAAGGGAAAGAGACGAAGACGGATGGCTTCTTGGGTTATCCCCTTAATGGTGAAGGTGCCGCAAATCTCCAAAAATTGTTGGAGGTGAGCATTGGCATCCTCATGAGCTTTGCCACAGAACGGGCTAGCTTGGACCATCGTGATCAGAGCCGGTTTCAACTCAAAATTGAGGTTGGCATCGATCACGGCTGGTCCTATCGCTACATTGGTGGTAGAAGGAGCAGAGAACTCACGAATGGTCTTGTTGGCCATCGTGAAGATAGAACGAGATAAGAAAGAAAGAAGTTGAAGAAGATGAAGGAAAAAGATAAGAAGCACTAAGGGAAGAAAGAATGAGGAAAGATGGGATTCGCTAAGCGGAAGCTTAAGCGAAGATAAATTCGACACAGACTAGAAGGATACACCGATTGCCTTCCCCGGCAACGGCGCCAGAAATGCTTGTTGGTAGTTCTTAACTACACCTAGGATAGGGTAGCTAAAGTAGCTATCTACTAATGCCAAGCAGGGTTGTCAGTCCCGACACTAGTAGGAGCTAACTAGCGAGAATGCAATCTACCAGGAGGAGATTCTGCAAGCGCACAGAACTATCGTAGTAGCACTTCCCTGGGAGTACCAGGTGTCGATTTATTTGATCCCAAAGGAAGGCTAGGGTGGTGTATGAGTTGAGTCAAGGAAGGGATGAGAGTCGAAGAATAAGAAAAGGGAAAGAGGAGAAGAGAGGAGATGAAAGGGATGAGAGAGGATGAGAGGCTAGAAAGAATATATGGATGGATAGGTAAGGATGAATGAAATGGCTAAGGTAAGGTGGATAAATAGGTAAATAGATAGAATGTGCTAACTAAGGACATCTAATATAACTAACTAATAACTAATAACTACTCCTAGATAACTACGAAGCAATATAACTACGAAGCAAGACAACTACGAAGCAAGATAGGCAAATGTCAATAAAGCAACCAAGTTAAGTATAGTTTTATTCCTATCTTGTCATGTACCGAGGCGTACTAGCCTTTACCACTGACTTAGGTTGAACGCTAGCACAACGAGCCTTACTGTTAAACTGGGCCAACTACGTGGTGGAATTCAAGGCGTACAGGGCTGTCACCACCTGCTTGCTACCACAGCTATCCGGGGGTCTAGCCGTATCTGAAGGTAAGTCTATAACTAAGCACCACGCTTAATTATATTCTAACTATCTCTACCCTAGCTTTGAATAGAGACACCCTTGCGGACGTCAGAGCAAATACTTGACTTAATAAGATAAACACTAAACTAACTAAGCAACCTATTGGCAAAGATCAAACACTAGGCACACAAGAGATTAACTACTATGGCTAAGTGAATTGAACTATAGGATAGCTAGGCACTCAAGCAATCAATCAAGTATACTACTCAATACTGGTAAGTAGAATACAGTAATACTTGAAATGATGAACTAGAATATAGTAAAGTGCTTGAGTAACAAGAGCAAAACCTGAACTGGAGATGAAGGAAGACTCTTCTCAGCTCCAGGACCGATCACTCGCATGCTTCTACTCTTGAGCTATGCTTTGAGTAGCGCTTCTACGAGGGCAATGAGGCAAGGATGCCTTGCTCTACTAGCTACCTACTTGCCTAAGCTTGGCTAAACCCTAAGCTATTAGCTCTCTAGCTCTAGCCTTGCTTTCTTTGCTTCCTTTCCTTCCTTGCTTCCCCTGAAGTGACGCCTCCAGGGGGGTATTTATAGCCTTGTGGAGTGAGGGAGGTACTTATAGGGGGCAGCCAACCGACCTAGGGCAAACCCTAGTGGCGGGCGCCAGCCCTAGGTGGCGGCCGCCACCCCCCTGGCCGTTGGATGCACTGTCATTGATCCTACGGTCTCCAGGGACTCCTCCAAGGCGGTTGGATGTCGGTTGCATGTCCAGATAACCGTCATTCGGTCATGATCCATGCCACTCCCCTCCTGAGCCCTCCGATGTCACTGACCTAGTGATCAAGGGCCAAGATTTGGCCCTGGGGTGGTGACACGGATCAGTGATGTGGCAGGGGGAGTTTGGGCTTCTCCCTTGTGGCGGGCGCCACCCCACTATGGCCCAAATGGGCTCTGGTGAGTGGTCTCGGCCCCTGGTGGGTCCATGCTCCAAATTTGGTCCAAATCCTATATTCAAATAAAAATCTATGGACATGTGGAACTTGGTTAGTTTGAAACCTATTTGTCTACATTTCATGCCTTTTTGGTGAATTTTTTGGGTAAAATGTTGATGGTAAAACAGGTGTTTAAGGACCATCAACAGCTATGAGCACTGCATTGAAGGACCGAGAATGCAATAGCAAGGCGACCAGAGGGGGGGTGAATGGGAGCTCAAAAATTTCTCTCAAAACTTTGGCCTTTTGTCCCCAAAATCAACCCCAAGAGCTTCGATCGAAACCGTGATGCCCACGACCCTTGGAAGAGGGTGGATGATCCCTAGGATCACAGCGAGGCACCACAAAGCGATAGCAAGTCAAACACCAAAATCACCGGAGTAAGTTCTACTCTAGAAACCGGGTCCCAAAGGTAGATTGAAGGCTACGTCGGGAAATCCCCAAATACCGATGCTAACAAGTAGCAAAGATACCTAGAGAGGTTCCTAGGTGAACTCTAGAACCAAATGAGAAGTCCGGAAACCAAGCGGAGAAGCCGGGAGAGCAAATGCACAAAACTGCAACAAACAGCCAACTCGCGGACTGTCTGGGCTACAGACCGTGGACTGTCTGCCCTACGGCGGACTGTCCGGACTCTGGTGGCGGACTGTCCACCGGCCAACTGAGCGAAACAGCAAGGCTGCTGAACAGTCCCTGGACGACTCCCGGACTGTCCGTGGATTACTGTTGCGGACTGTCCGCCGGTCAATCCAAAACAACACAGCCGAGCCGCACGACCACTGGACAGTCGAAGCCCGACGCGCGGACTGTCCGCGCCCTGAGTGGCGGACTGTTCGCGGTCACTCAGGGAGGGCGATTTCAAACGCCCTTCTCCCAAAACTTCCCAAATCCAATCCAAATCAAAATCCCACGTTCCCAAACATGGAGAAGATTATCACGAGGTAGTTAGGAGACTATCCCCAAGAAATCATCCGCTCAAGTCGATTCAATCACCGGGAAATCGGAAGGGGATGAGTATGAACGAAAAAGCGCCACGAAAACGAAATCAACCCGATCTACTTGTTCGTGAGGAGGTAGATGAATTCCTTCGGTGGAAATGATCTCCTCACTATAAAGAAGAAGTTGATTCAAATGGATTTCGTAAAGACGCAATAGAGAGGGAGATCGAGTGATGGGAAAATCATGGAGAAACAAAGAACGCGAAGAACACGAACAAAACGCGAATCAAGTCATCGATCTGCAACCGTGTGGCTACCACACGCTACAACAATGAGATTACAGTCTCACTTCCTCAAAATCTCCAGTACACAGAGGTATGGTTCTCTGCGGATCTCAGTTGCTACAGCAGGGGATTGGAAGAGCAGGAAAACCTAGAAGGCAAAGAGCAAATGACTGAGATGGATGGGGAGGTGGGTGTCTCCCCCTACTTATCCTAATTCTAATTCCCACTCTACCCCTAACTACTTACAGAGCGAACCAGCTAAACCCTAGGGTTATTCTGGACCAACTTAGGTAGGTGGTGATCCGACGGCCACGCTCGCACAACTGGTAGCGTTGCCTCGACGCAACCTCACCGATCGCCGCCACGTGCCGCCACCGCTCTTCTTGTCCTTTTCCTGGACGTCGCCCCCGGTTTTGTGGTCCAAACCGGGAAACCAGCCTTCACAGCCAACCCCCGGTTTTGAGGCCCAAACCGGGAAACCAGCCGACCATCGCCTGAGTTTTGTGGCCCAAACTCAGAAACCTGCAGCACCCAGGTTTCGAGGCCCAAACCTGGAAACCGTCCTCAGCCCGAGTTTTGTGGCCCAAACTCGAAAACCATCAGCGCCCAGGTTTTGAGGCCCAAACCTGGAAACCGTCCACTCGATGGTTTTTCTATGGCTCAACCACCAAACCGAGCCGTAGAGGGGATGCACCGCCTGTGCACCCCGTCCATCAACACGTTGTTGACACTTCTTAATGCCACCACTAGAACTAGACTATGGAGCCTAATCCCCGGCAACGGCACCAGAGATGTTTGTTGACACCAGAAGTGGCAAACGGATATACCGCAAGCGTACGGTAGTCAATTGTATCCTTTCACTAGGAGTATTCTAGGTATCGTATTTCCACAGGGAACACGAAGTGGATTAACTAGAAGAAGGGTCGTCAAAGGATGATCAAAGGGTATATGATAACTAGGATAGAGAGGTCTTCCTAATATCAATATCTGGTACTGGGTTTTCTAAGAGTACTAAGGTTTACCACCTCATTCCTTACTGGGGGCGAAGGACGAAACAGAAGTTGATTAAAAGGTTTTCCACCTAACAACTACTGAGGCGACAATGCTGCTACCCAACTATTATTTTCAACTTGCCTACAACACTTGAGAGGAACTCCAAGCACTGGTTGTGTCTGTCAACCTACCACCAGGTGTCTACACAAGTGCGACAAGAAGTCCACACTGGCAAGATATAGCCTAGAAACCATGTCTACACTAATCTTACTACTCTAAAGCTAAGCTTATTAGGCCTAGAGCACTTCAACAAAGTAAAGCAATGTGCCAAGTAAAAGAACTGTAAACCTAAATTACCAGACCAGAATATTAAATACTAGAAGGACTCAGATGAAACACTTACAAGAAGAATCGCATCCGCTAAGGCGCACCTTGGAGAAGATTCCCGACAGGCCGACACTCCCTTCCCTCTCTTCTAACACCAAAGCTACTAAGTAGGCTTTCTCTCCTTGGATGCATCCAAATGAAGAGCTCTAGGGGGTATTTATAGCTTGGAGGTGGAGTAGCGGCTACTCCGGTGCCACGTCAGCGATCCGCGTGCTCTCCTTCCTTGGCCATTGGATCAAACCGCCATAGTAACCGCCATGGATGGATGGCCTTGATTTCTTCACGTGTGAAACATGTGCAAACAACCGACAATGGATGGGGTTCACCCTGGGGTCGGCCGACCCCAGCCAATGACAGGTGGGCCCACCACTTTGCTTCTAGAAGGTGCTGATGTCACTAGGCTGAACAGTGTAGCCAGGGCCCACCAAGGGGGGGTCGGCCGACCCCCCTATGACAGGGCTGGCCCACCTTCTTCTCTCCCTTGGTGACCCCACATGTCATGGAGCAAGTCTTGTGATGATGGTTGCATTTGGTTTCGGTGTGGACCTATGAATCCATGTGCTTCTCATCTTGTACCATTGAGTAAAAGCACATGTTTGATCCAAGGGTTGATATTGGCTTGAACATGCTAATCTTGGATCATGCCATGTCACCCTGGCCGAGGTGGCCCCAAGGTTGGGTTGGCCGACCCCCTTGGTGGGCCCACCTGGCCTCATTTTGTTCATTTTGCCATCTCCTATAAGTTCACAAGCTAAGAGTACAAGTGGAACTTATAAGTGATAAATATGCTCATGATATGCTATACTTCCTTGAAACTGAGGCCTGTTGATGGTATTTTGATAAGGTAAAACATGCTATAACTTCCGTCAACACACGTGTCCCCAGGTCCATGACCCAAGCAACACCGTGCCCGTAAGTCTTCGCTCGTCACTGTCCCAGGCTGTCAGCCACCACAGCTGATCCTCAGGCCACCGGTCCCTCAGTCCAAGCCTCACGTCCGCCCTTCGCCACTCTCGGTCCATCGGCACGGCACGTCTCTACTTGACCTTCACCTTGCCTTCGATCACTGTATCCGTGCTCGACACCTGCACAACACAAGCCAAAGAACATGCGCATTATCCCAGTTGACAATCACTCATCACTCAGAGACTCGGCATACACCCATGTATCCGCAATCTCCCCCTTGATGAGTGCATTGTCAACTACCAACACAAATCATAGAGGAATAGAGGAAGGAAGGAAGAAAGAGAGAGAACTCGACCAAATGACCCAAAAGCATCTCAAAGCCAAAGAAGGTCAAGGGGAAAGAGCAAAACAACTTGGTTCCCAAAGACATGGGCAACGGCTCGACGCAACCAAGCAAAGCAAAGCTCGCCCTCAAGAAGAGGTAGAATAGGCTCAACACCGCTAGCGAGACAACTTGATACCAATTGAAAACTCAACTGAAAATCAAGCAAAACAGAGCTAGCCCTCAAGAAGAGGCAGAAACGGGCTCAACACCGCCCTCAAATAGTGCACACAACCAGGAAGCACACATGATTTGTCAATATTTTCTCCCCCTTAGTTGAAAATGCACCAACAAGCAGATTTCTCCCCCTTGACAGAATAACTCCCCTCCAAATGCATATGAGTTAAAAAAATGCAAGTTAGCAGCTTCATGAATATAGTCGATAGAAGATGAAGATGCTCGACAAAGTACTGATCCGATGACTCATAAAATGCACAGAATGCTAGCAAAGGCTCAAACTGATCACCAAATACGAAATCTGAACATTTGAGCAACAAGAGCAGTTTTTAGCCAAAAAGGTATTCACCATCAAAATAGCACTAAGCATGTATAAACTGGAAGTCAAACAAGTGCTAAACATGTATACAAGGTGAACTACCCCTAGCATAGTTCAATCATCATGCTATAGAATGAAACATAGACTTGTGTATGCATATTTTATCGGAGTTGCAGCGGTTAAATTACACAAGTTCAAATTTCAGCATGTGATTGCGAGAGGTTGAAAGCTTGTCATTGCCTAACTTTTCAACTGTGCGAAGCCTATGCAGAAGCAATCAGAAGCTTAAAGCAACAGTTTCGGTCATACAGTACATAGCTCAAGTTTAACTCAAAGTGCAATGAGAGACAGTCTCGAAACTGTGATGTGTTGACAAGCAATCCCACCTCGATCTTTTCAATTCACTTAACTTGGTTCAGATTGTAAAGCAGAATATGAACACACCAAGCAAGTGAATGACTCAGAACTAGAGACATAGCAACCTAGCATATATGAGAAGAACAAGGGAATTCAACACATTCTACACATGCTAGTTGCATATCTCAATGGTGAAAATTTTCAAGTTTTATGTTCATTAATCAAATTCACCATTCATAAAATAGCTCAGCTCACAACATGTATCAGTTATCAGATCGAGCGGAGACTTGTGGGACACGATGTTGCTTGGGTCGAGAACCTGGGGACACGTGTCGGTGGACGGGGTGCACGGGCGGTGCATCCCCTCTACAGCTTCGGTTTGGTGGTAGAGCTAGAGAAAAACCATCGGGTGGACGGTTTCCAGGTTTGGGCCTCAAAACCTGGGCGTGGACGGTTTCCGAGTTTGGCCACAAAACTTGGGCTGAGGATGGTTTTCAGGTTTGAGCCTCAAAACCTGGGTGCTGCGGGTTTGCTGAGTTTGGGCCACAAAACTCAGGCTTAGTGGGCTGGTTTCCCGATTTGGGCCTCAAAACCGGGGGTTGGCTGTGAAGGCTGGTTTCCCGGTTTGGAACTCAAAATCGGGGGTGCGACGTCTAGGAAAAGGACGCGGAGCGGTGGCGGCACGTGGCGGCAATCGGGAGGTTGCGTCGAGGCAATGCTACGAGTTGTGCGGGCGTGGTCGTCAGATCCACCTACCATCGAGTTGGTCCAGAATAACCTTAGGGGTCAGCTGGTTCGCTCTGTAAGTAGTTAGGGGTAGAGTGGGAATTAGGAATAGTTAGAATTAGGATAAGTAGGGGGAGACACCCACCTCCCCATCTATCTCAGTCATTTGCTCTTTGCTTCTAGGGTTTCCTGCTCTCCCAATCCCCTGTTGTAGCTAGCTGAGATCCGCAGAGAACCATACCTCTGTGTACTGGAGATTTTGAGGAAGTGAGGCCGTAACCTCACTGTTGTAGCGTGTGGTAGCCACACGGTTGAAATTCGTGGTTGTGATTCGCGTTTTTGTTTGTGTTCTTCGCGGAATCCTTTTTCTCCATGATTTTCCCGTTGTTCGATCTCTTTGCTCGGTTCATCTCTCGCAAATCCGTTTGAACCAAGTTGTTTTAGATCGTGAGGCACTTCTTTCCATCGAAGGAATTCACCTCTAACCTCAAGACCTAGTAGATCGATCGATTTTCGTTTCGGGTCAAGCTTTTCTTCCTTCCCCCGATTTTCTTCGATTCATCGATTTGGAGATAGGTTCGAGCCATGATCTCTTAGAGATAGCTCACTGTCCTCCTTGTGACTCCTCTCACCAAGTTTGATCCCTAGAGGATTTGTTTTGGGTGAGATCGAGTCGAATCGGTGGACGAATGTACCAGTCTCGGGGTGACCGGATGCTGGCATCAACACGACCGGACGCTGACAACCGTGCGTCCGGTGGTTGAATGTCACGCAAAGTTTTCGCGTAGCTGACCGGACGCTCATCTGCTCAAGCGACCGGACTCATGCGTGCTACTGTTCACTTCTTTTGTTTGTTCTGACCGGACGCACAGCAGTCGACCGGACGCTCCGCTCCCCAGAGTCCGGTCCAATACAGAGAGGTTCCCGAACCGATTTCCTGTGACCGGACGCGTCCGGTGCCTGGTGACCAGACGCTCTGGTGAGTCCGGTCAGTGCTGTCTCGGGCTGTTTCATTCGCAGTTCGCTCGCTCATTGTCGGATTTGGTTTCCGTCTTTTGCGTTGGCTTTCTAGAGTTGTGTAGTGTCCCGCTGTGCTTCTTGGAAGCATCCACTCTACATCTAGGGTCGTGGACATTAGCAAGCTCTAGGGTTTGTCTTTCGGGGTGATTCTTGGGACAGTGGCTACTAGTTTCCGAAAGAAAATTTTGAAGCTCCCATTCACCCCCCTCTGGTCGCTTTCTGGTTGCTTCTCGGTCCTTCAATTGGTATCGGAGCAGGTTAAGGATCTTCCACCTTAGCCGGTTCTAGATCCACAGAAGGCGACATGGATCGCGGCGTGGGCAAACCGCCGTTCTTTGATGGGACGAACTATGCGTATTGGAAGATACGCATGTCGGCCTATCTCCAGAGCATGGGCTCTTCTGTTTGGGAGATTTGCAACAAGGCCGATTATGTTGTCTTGGCTGCTCGTGTCTCTCAGCTTCAGATCGATGAGCACGAAGCCAATAGCCGTGCACGTAACGCTCTTTTCTCCTGTTTGAGCATGTCTGAGTTTGATCGCGTTTCTCACCTCCCTATGGCTCATGAGATTTGGGCGACCCTCATGCGCTTCCATGAGGGAACCACTCAAGTCAAATCCCGTCTCTACGAGTTGCACAAGCGGGAGTATGAGAACTTTCGACATATGCCTGGCGAGAGCATAGAGAGTTTATTCGCTTGCTTTCAGGTCATTGTCAACAAGATGAGAGCGAACAAGGAGCTTTTGCCTTTTGACGATCATGAGAGGGCTTTGAAGCTTTTGCACACTCTTGATCGTTCGGTGTGGGACTCAAAGGTCCAGGCGATCATCGAATCGTCTAACTATGAGACCCTCACTTGCGACGAGCTCTTTAGTAAGCTCAAGTCTAGTGAGATTGACGCCATGTCGAGGGCTTCTTATGAAAATCCCTCTGGCCCAACTATGGCTTTGGTTTCAGGCCCTTCTGCTAACCCCTCTTGAGGATTTGCACTTTCTTCACTCTTTTCTGTCACAGAGGACCAGCTAGAGTCTTTGGGGGATGACGAGTTAGTGATGCTCGCCAACCGGTTCTCGCGGTTCCACAACAACCGCATGAACCATCGCCGCGGCGGAGGACGCTCAGGATGCTTTGAGTGCGGCGACCCCGACCACTTCATCGCCAACTGTCCCAAGAAGAAGAACACATCTGGGAAGGGCGATCATAGGCACAAGTATGACTCCGACAAGCGCAAGGAGAAGTACGTCCCTGCAAGGCACAAGCGGAGGGGCGGCTTCGACAAGGAGTACATCAAGAAGAAGTACTTGGAGAAGGCCCAGGCTGAGCAGCGTGCGTTCTTCGCCACGCTCAGCGACGTCGACGGCTCGGATGATGACTCCGCTTGCTCAAGCGATGACGAGTCTGAGAAGAAGAAGAGGATCGAGGACAAGCTGAACGGTCTCTGCTTCTTCGCCGAGGACGATGGCTTCTGCACCATGGCCCTTGGTGATGAGGTCGACGGCAAGCTGGAGGACTCCCCTCGGAACGACGACGACGATGACACCTCCTAGGTATCTCTCACCCACGACGAACTTTCTGCTGAGGTCGAGAAGCTTACTGCCGCCTTGCTTAGTCAGGACAAGTTGCTTAGGCTTGCTGCTAGAGAGCGCAAGGAGTTTAGGCAGAAGTGGGAGGACACGGTGAAGGAGCTTGAGTTTGCCAAGTCCACCGTGGTCGTGTCTGAGGAGGCCGAGTGTGAGATGTGCACCACGCACATGACTGAACTTCTCACTTTGAGAGGTAAGTATGCTGCGTTGGTAGGAGAGGTGGATGTGCTGAAGGCTAGACCCTCGCTGTTGGGTGCGTGCAAGACTTGTCCTGTCTTGCAATCTGAGTTGGCAGAGAAGAATGCCAAGATTGTGTCTCTTGAAGAGGCCAACTCAGGTAGCACTTGTGTGGCTAGGTGTGTTCTTTGTGAGGGTTTGGAGATGGAGATAGCCAATGTGAAGCATGACAAGATGCAAACCGAGGAGGAAAACACATACCTTCGGACCATCTTGTCATGGGTGTCTTGTGGTGAGCCGCAGCTTGGGATGATGATCTCCCAATTCAAGCGAGCTGCTGGAGGTCCCGGTGTAGGCTTTGCTCCGGGCGTTGATGTTTCAGCTTTTCAGAAGATTGGAGAGTCGAGTGGATTGAACCCGAGTGAGAAGCCCAACTCCACCACTACTCCCAAACTTACCAAGCTTCCACCCAAAGAGCCTCTCAAGCCTAACTCCAAGGATGGGGTCTTTGTTGAGCCTCCAAGAGCTCCACCCAAGAACCAAGTGTGGCATCCCAAACCCAACCGCCTGAAGAACAAGTTGGACGCCATGCCACCCATCCTGGAGGAGCTCATGCCACAGAAGGGCAAAGTGATCCAAACCCACAACCGCGTGTACCAACAACCCCCTTTGAGAGCGGTGAGGTACCATTGTGAGCATTGTGGGAGAGATGGACACTTGAGTGAGTTTTGCTTTCGGCGCAAGAGAGAGGCGCGCCGTGCTAGGGAGAAGAACAACCCGGACATGTACCATCCTTTCCATGATGTACATGTGCCGAATGTTCAGAGGAGAGCTGCTAGGCCCAGAGGTCCAGAACCTCAAGTTCCTAGGCCTAGACAGCAGAGGAGAGGACGTGCCCGGCGGGAGCCTGCAGTTGTAGGCTATGGACCCCGTGGCGGTGGCTTTGTAGTTGAGCGCTTTCCCCCACCGCGTTTTGAGTATCGCGTTGAGCGCTCCTTCCCCAGCGGACCACATTTTCCTCAGCGTGGTGATCGCTCCTCTCGTAGACGTGCTAGGAATGGTTTTTCTGCTAACCGTTCTTTTGAGCAGTCGGCCCAACACTGGTTTTCCCCTTACTTCACTAACCCCAGTGTTGGACCGTATGCTCACCCTATGTCTTTCTATTGATGTAGGTAAAACGATTGGAGAACATTTGGTTGGTGGATTCCAGTTGCTCGAGGCACATGACCGGAAATGCCAAGTGGTTCTCCAGTCTTAGTCCGGTCGCCGGAAAGGAGTTTATCACCTTCGGCGACAATAGCAAAGGTAAGATTTTGTCTCGTGGGTCGGTGCGAGTTAATGAGCACTTTGTGTTGCGCGATGTTGCTCTTGTTTCTAACTTGCATTTTAACCTTCTTTCTGTTTCGCAACTCTTTGATGATGACTATGAGATTTGTTTTAAACCGAATCTCAGTCGTATTTTGGATCCTCAGGGCCATCTTGTATGTTTGATTTCGCCCTTTGGAAAAGTCTTTCGTGCGAATTTCTCGGAGTCCTTTGGCACTTCTCGTTGTCTTGTGGCTGGACCTTCTTCTTCTGATCTTTGGAAGTGGCATAGGAGACTAGGACATTTGAGCTTCGACTTGCTTGCAAGACTTAGTTCACTTGGCCTAATCCGAGGATTGCCCAAGTTATCCATGGAGAAGGATCTTGTTTGCCATTCTTGTAGACATGGGAAGATGGTTGCCGCTCCCCACCATCCAGTGACTCAGGTCATGACCAAGCGCCCTGGAGAGCTTTTGCACATGGACCTTGTTGGTCCGGCTCGGGTGAGCTCGGTTGGGGGGAAGTGGTATGTGCTTGTTGTTGTTGATGACTTTTCGAGATATTCGTGGGTTTTCTTTTTAGCTGAGAAAACCGAGACTTTCTCCTTTGCTCGCAATCTGATTTTGCGTCTTCAGAATGAGTTCCCTTTGAACTCGATGCGAGCTATTAGAAGTGATAATGGTTCCGAATTCAAGAATTCAGATTTTGAGAAGTTTTGTAACTCTTTGGGTTTAGAGCATCAGTTTTCTTCCCCCTACACACCGCCCCAAAATGGTGTTGTAGAGAGGAAGAATCGGACCCTTGTAGAGATGGCCAGGACGATGCTCGATGAGCATAGGACTCCTAGGCGGTATTGGGCCGAAGCCATGAGCACTGCATGCTACATTTCCAATCGCATTTTTCTCTGAGCTTTCTTGAAAAAGACTTCTTATGAGTTGCGTTTTGGAAAACTGCCCAAGTTGAGTTATTTTCGAGTTTTTGGTTGCCATTGTTTTATACTCAAAAAGGGCAACATGGACAAGTTTGAGTCTCGTTCTTCTGACGGTGTGTTTTTGGGTTGTGGCACTCATACTCGCGCTTATCGTGTACTTAACCTTGACACTAACCGAGTCATGGAGACATCCGATGTCACCTTCGACGAGACCATGGTTTGTCCTTCCTCTCGTTTTGAGCGTGCAGGTGATCATGAGGTTGGTGAACCTCTTTTTGATGACGAGGATGATGGGTTTGAAGGTATGGATGATCCAGCACCCCCTCCACCTATTTTGACGCAAGGAGCGGCTTCTACGATGACTCACGGCCCCGACACGTCTTCTTCCTGGGGGCCGTGGGATCCGCCACCTCGAGCGGTACCCTTTGTACCCGAGGAGGCACCAGCTGCTGTTGAGGGGGAGGCCACTTCGGCAAGGGAGGCGCCATGACAGATTCAGCGCCAGCACCCGCCTCAGCAGAGGATCGGCAGCATCGACGAACGCGTCACCCGGTCAAGGCGAATCTCTCACTTTGCTCATTCTGCATTTGTTGCTGATTTTGAGCCCCGAGATGTTGGACACGCTTTGACGGATCCAGATTGGGTCAATGCCATGCATGAGGATCTAGAGAACTTTGAGCGAAATCGGGTTTGGGTTTTAGTTCCACCTCCTCCAGACTGTAAGCCTATTGGGACAAAATGGGTTTTCAAAAACAATCAAGGAGAGGATGGCCACGTTGTTAGAAACAAGGCCAGGCTTGTAGCGAAAGGCTATAGTCAGAAGGAGGAGATAGACTATGAGGAGACCTTTGCTCCTGTAGCTCGTTTGGAGGCTATTAGGATACTCTTGGCTTTTGCTGCATCCAAAGGTTTCAAACTTTTTCAAATGGATGTCAAGAGTGCCTTCTTAAAACGGCTACATAGAAGAAGAGGTTTATGTTGAGCAACCCCCCGGTTTTGAAAATCCCAAGTTTCCAAACCATGTTTTCAAACTCCACAAAGCTTTATATGGTTTGAAACAAGCCCCTAGAGCCTGGTATGATAGGTTGAAAACCTTTTTGCTTACTAAGGGTTTTAAAATGGGATGTGTGGATAAAACGCTCTTTCTCCTCAAGCAAGGCAAAGACACTCTATTGGTCCTGATTTACGTGGATGATATCATTTTCGGTGGTTCTTCTCATGCTTTGGTTGCCAAGTTTGCAGATACTATGAGCAGGGAGTTCGAGATGAGCATGATGGGCGAGTTGACGTTTTTCCTCGGGTTGCAAATCAAGCAATCCCGAGAAGGAACGTTTGTGCACCAGGGCAAGTATACCAAGGACTTGCTGAAGAGGTTCGATATGGGTGAGGCCAAGCCTCTTCCAACACCCATGTCGACCACGACGGCCCTGGTTGCGGACAAGGATGGAGAAGCTGTGGACCAGAAGGAGTACCGAAGCATGATCGGGTCACTGCTCTACCTGACGGCGACACGCCCGGACATCCAGTTCGCGGTGTGTCTGTGCGTGCGCTTTCAAGCGTCGCCGCGCACTTCTCACCGTCAGGCGGTGATGCGCATTTTCAGGTACCTTTGTTTCACACCTGAGCTCGGGATTTGGTATTCAGCTTCCTCCACCCTCTCTCTTTGCGGTTATTCCGATGCCGATTTTGCTGGTTGTCGCATTGAGCGCAAGTCCACTTCTGGGACTTGCCAGTTTATTGGTTCTTCTCTTGTATCGTGGTCTTCTCGCAAGCAGTCTAGTTTCGCCCAGTCTACCACGGAGGCTGAGTATGTTGCTGCGGCTAGCTGCTGTTCCCAGTTGCTCTGGATGATGGCCACTTTGAGTGATTTTGGTCTGAGCTTTTCTCGTGTTCATTTGCTTTGTGACAGCACGAGTGCTATTAGCGTTGCTAAGAACCCCGTGCTTCACTCGAAGACCAAACACATTGATGTGCGCTTTCATTTTTTGCGAGACCACCAGGAGAAGGGTGATATCGACCTTCGCCATGTCGATACTCATCATCAACTGGCTGATATTTTCAACAAGCCTTTGGACGAATCAACCTTTAATCGGTTGAGGGGTGAGCTTGGTGTGTGTTTCCCCTTTTAGATGGGGGAAACATTTTGGATTTGTAAACTGACTTTTGTTTTGTTCTCTTTTTTTTGGTATCCTTTCGAGTTTCTTCTTGCATCTTTTTGCATACGCTTTTACATTCTGAGCTTCATGGATATAACCATTAGAATGTAATTATGCACTGTGTAGTATATGCTCCGATGCTTTATGTTGATGCCAGTAGCTTATGCTCTTTCTGATCACTGATACATGTTGTGAGCTGAGCTTTTTTGAAATGGTGAACTTGTTAATGAACTTAAAATCTGCAAATGTTCACCATCGAGATGTGCAACTAGCTTGTGTAGAATATGTTGAAATCACACTTGTGCTTTTCATATATGCTAGGTTGCTATGTCTCTAGTTCTGAGTTGATCACTTGCTTGGTCTGTTCATATACTGTCTTTAATTTGAACCAAGTTAAGTGAATCAGAAAGATCGAGATGGGATTGCTTGTCAACACATCACAGTTTCGAGACTGTTTCTGATTGCACTTTGAGTTA
Organism: Coix lacryma-jobi var. lacryma-jobi; assembly: GCA_009763385.1. Classification (NCBI taxonomy): domain Eukaryota; kingdom Viridiplantae; phylum Streptophyta; class Magnoliopsida; order Poales; family Poaceae; genus Coix; species Coix lacryma-jobi. The sequence goes on along the minus strand of CM019828.1, from coordinate 79,057,192 downwards.
AACTTGAGCTGTGTAGTGTATGACCGAAACTGTTGCTTTAAGCTTCTGATTGCTTCTGCATAGGCTTCGCACAGTTGAAAAGTTAGGCAAGACAAGCTTTCAACCTCTCGCACTCACATGCTGAAATTTAAACTTGTGTAATTTAACCGCTGCAAACTCCGATTAAAATTTGAAATCACAAGTATTTGCTTCAATTGGTATCAGCATGATGGTTGAACTTTGCTAGGGGTAGTTCACCTTGTATACATGTTTAGCACTTGTTTGACTTCCTGTCTATACTTGTTTAGTGCTATTTTGATGGTGAATACTTTTTGGCTTAAAACTGCTCATTTTGCTCATATGTTCATATTTCATATTTGGTGATCAGTTTGAGCCTTTGCTAGCTTATATGCTTTCCAGTAAGTCGTTGGAGCTATATTGTTTAGAGCATCTTTGCATTCTCTTGACTTTATTCCTGAAGCTGCTAACTTGCATCTTGTCTCATATGCATTTTGGAAGGGGGAGAACCTCTCTTGTTGGCACTTTTGATGGTGCATTTTCTGAGGGGGAGAACATTGCTTTTGGTTCCTTATGCCTGATGGTGCATTTTCAACTAAGGGGGAGAATTTGCAAATCATGCCTCCCATGTTCAACTAAGGGGGAGAAGAATTCGTTGTGTGCACCATGCAAGGGGAGCTTGGGAGCTTGCTTTGCTTCTTGTTTGCCGTAAGGTTTTGGTATCGAGCTTTCTTGCTAGTTGTGTTGAGCCTTGGTATCGAGCTTTCTTGCTAGTTGTGTTGAGCCTCTGTGCCTCTATCTTGAGGGACTAGCATTTTGCTTCGATTTTTCAAATTGGTATTTGCTAGCGGTGTTGAGCCTGTTCTACCTCTTCTTGAGGGCTAGTTTTGCTTTGCTTGGTTGCGTCGAGCCGTTGCCCATGTCTTTGGGAACCAAGTTGTTTTGCTTCTTCCTCTTGACCTTCTTCGGCTTTGCTATGCTTTTGGGTCATTTGGTTGAGTTTTACTCCTCTCCCTTCTTCCTTCCTTTCTTCTATTATGATTTGTGTTGGTAGTTGACAATTCACTCATCAAGGGGGAGATTGCGGATACATGGGTGTATGTTGAGTCTCTGAGTGATGAGTGATTGTCAACTGGGATAATGCGCATGTTCTTTGGCTTGTGTTGTGCAGGTGTCGAGCACAGAGACAGTGATCAGAGGCAAGGTGAAGGTCAAGTAGAGACGTGTCGTGCCGATGGACCGAGAGTGGCGAAGGGCGGACGTGAGGCTTGGACTGAGGGACCGGTGGCCCAAGGATCAGCTGTGGTGACTGACAGCCTGGGACAGCGACGAGCGGAGACTTGCGGGCACGGTGTTGCTCGGGTCGAGGACCTGGGGACACGTGTCGGTGGACGGGGTGCACGAGCGGTGCATCCCCTCTATAGCTTCGGTTTGGTGGTAGAGCCAGAGAAAAACCATCGGGTAGACGGTTTCTAGGTTTGGGCCTCAAAACCTGGGAGTGGATGGTTTCCGAGTTTGGCCACAAAACTCGGGCTGAGGATGGTTTCCAGGTTTGGGCCTCAAAACCTGGGTGCTGCGGGTTTGCTGAGTTTGGGCCACAAAACTCAGGCGTTGGTGGGCTGGTTTCCCGGTTTGGGCCTCAAAACCGGGGGTGGACGTGAAGGCCTTGTTTCCTGGTTTCGGCCACAAAACCGGGGGCAGAGTCCGGGAAAAGGACGCAGAGCGGTGGCGGCACGTGGCGGCAATCGGGAGGTTGCGTCGAGGCAACGCTACGAGTTGTGCGGGCGTGGCCGTCAGATCCACCTACCATCGAGTTGGTCCAGAATAACCTTAGGGTTCAGCTGGTTCGCTTTGTAAGTAGTTAGGGGTAGAGTGGGAATTAGGAATAGTTAGAATTAGGTTAAGTAGGGGGAGACACCCACCTCCCCATCTATCTCCGTCATTTGCTCTTTGCTTCTAGGGTTTCCTGCTCTCCCAATCCCCTGCTGTAGCTAGCTGAGATCCGCAGAGAACCATACCTCTGTGTACTGGAGATTTTGAGGAAGTGAGGCCGTAACCTCACTGTTGTAGCGTGTGGTAGCCACACGGTTGCAATTTGTGGTTGTGATTCGCGTTTTTGTTCGTGTTCTTCGCGGAATCCTTTTTCTCCACGATTTTCCCGTTGTTCGATCTCTTTGCTCGGTTCATCTCTCGCAAATCCGTTTGAACCAAGTTGTTCTAGATCGTGAGGCACTTCTTTCCATCGAAGGAATTCACCTTAACCACACGACCTAGTAGATCGATCGATTTTCGTTTTGGGTCAAGCTTTTCTCCCTTCCCCCGATTTTCTTCGATTCATCGATTTGGAGATAGGTTCGAGCCATGATCTCTTAGAGATAGCTCACTATCCTCCTTGTGACTCCTCTCACCAAGTTTGATCCCTAGAGGATTTGTTTTGGGTGAGATCGAGTCGAATCGGTGGACGAACGTACCAGTCTCGGGGTGACCGGACGCTAGCATCAACACGACCGGACGCTGACCCCGTGCGTCCGGTGGTTGAATGTCACGCAAAGTTTTCGCGTAGCTGACCGGACGCTCATCTGCTCAAGCGACCGGACTCATGCGTGCTACTGTTCACTGCTTTTGTTTGTTCTGACCGGACGCTCTGCTCCCCAGAGTCCAGTCCAATACAGAGAGGTTCCTGAACCGATTTCCTGTGACCAGACGCGTCCGGTCCGGTGCCTGGTGACCGGACGCTCTGGTGAGTCCGGTCAGTGCTGTCTCGGGCTGTTTCGTTCGCAGTTCGCTCGCTCGTTGTCGGATTTGGTTTCCGTCTTTTGCGTTGGCTTTCTAGAGTTGTGTAGTGTCCCGCTGTGCTTCTTGGAAGCATCCACCCTACATCTAGGGTCGTGGACATTAGCAAGCTCTAGGGTTTGTCTTTCGGGGTGATTCTCGGGACAGTGGCTACTAGTTTCTGAAAGGAAATTTTGAAGCTCCCATTCACCCCCCCTCTGGTCGCTTTCTAGTTGCTTCTTGGTCCTTCACCGTCCACCTGCTATGCCGCAAGGAGCGGCTTCTACTTCGACTCATGGCCCCGACACTTCTTCTTCCTGGGGGCCGTGGGATCCGCCACCCCGTGCAGTACCATTTGTACCCGGGGAGGCACCAGCTGCTGTTGAGGGGGAGATCACTTCTGCACAAGAGGCGCCACGACACATCCAGCGCCAACACCCCCCCCAGCAGATGATCGGCAGCATCAACGAACGTGTCACTCGGTCCAGGTCTCAAATCTCTCACTTTGCTCATTCTGCTTTTGTTGCTAATTTTGAGCCCCGAGATGTTGGACACGCTTTGACGGATCTGGATTGGGTCAATGCCATGCTTGAGGAGTTAGAGAACTTTGAGAGAAATCGGGTTTGGGTTTTAGTTCCACCTCCTCCAGACTGTAAGCCTATTGGGACAAAATGGGTTTTCAAAAACAAGCAAGGAGAGGATGGCCACGTTGTTAGAAACAAGGCCAGGCTTGTAGTGAAAGGCTATAGTCAGAAGGAGGGGATAGACTATGAGGAGACTTTCGCTCCTGTAGCTCGTTGGGAGGCTATTAGGATACTCTTGGCTTTTGCAACTTCCAAAGGTTTCAAACTTTTTCAAATGGATGTCAAGAGTGCCTTCTTAAACGGCTACATAGAAGAAGAGGTTTATGTTGAACAACCCCCTGGTTTTGAAAACCCCAAGTTTCCAAACCATGTTTTCAAACTCCACAAAGCTTTATATGGTTTGAAACTTGCCCCTAGAGCCTGGTATGATAGGTTAAAGACCTTTTTGCTTGCTAAGGGTTTTAAAATGGGATGTGTGGATAAAACGCACTTTCTCCTCAAGCAAGGCAAAGACACTCTCTTGGTCCAGATTTACGTGGATGATATCATTTTCGGTGGTTCTTCTCATGCTTTGGTTGCCAAGTTTGCAGATACTATGAGCAGGGAGTTCGAGATGAGCATGATGGGCGAGCTGACTTTCTTTCTCGGATTGCAAATTAAGCAATCGCGAGAAGGGACGTTTGTGCACCAGGGCAAGTATACCAAGGACTTGCTGAAGAGGTTCGATATGGGTGAGGCCAAGCCTCTTCCAACACCCATGTCGACCACGACGACCCTGGATGCGGACAAGGATGGAGAAGCTGTGGACCAGAAGGAGTACCGAAGTATGATCGGGTCGCTGCTCTACCTGACGGCGACACGCCCGGACATCTAGTTCGCAGTGTGTCTGTGCGCGCGCTTTCAGGCGTCGCCGCGCACTTCTCACCGTCAGGCGGTCAAGCGCATTTTCAGGTACCTTCGTTTCACACCTGAGTTTGGGATTTGGTATTCAGCTTCCTCCACTCTCTCCCTTTGCGGTTATTCCGATGCCGATTTTGCTGGTTGTCGCATTGAACGCAAGTCCACTTCTGGGACTTGCCAGTTTATTGGTTCTTCTCTTGTATCGTGGTCTTCTCGCAAAAAGTTTAGTGTCGCTCAGTCTACCACAGAGGCTGAATATGTTGGTGCGGCTAGCTGCTGTTCTCAGTTGCTTTGGATGATGGCCACTTTGCGTGATTTTGGTCTGAGCTTTCTCGTGTTTCTTTGCTTTGTGACAGCACGAGTGCTATTAGCGTTGCTAAGAACCTCGTGCTTCACTCGAAGACCAAACACATTGATGTGCGCTTTCACTTTTTGTGAGACCACTATGAGAAGGGTGATATCGACCTTCGCCATGTCGATACCCATCATCAGTTGGTTGATATTTTCACCAAGCCTTTGGACGAATCAACCTTTAATAGGTTGAGGGGTGAGCTTGGTGTGTGTTTCCCCTTTTAGATGGGGGAAACATTTTGGCTTTTGTATCATAACTGACTTTTGTCTTGTTCTCATTTTCTTCAATTGGCATCTTTTTGAGTTCTACATTTCATCATGCATTTCAGCATACGCTTTTACATTCTGAGCTTCATGTATATAATCGTTAGAATGTGACTATGCTCTATGTAGGTGCTCCGATGCTTTACTTGTAGCTTATGCTCCTTCTGATTACTGATACATGCTATGAGCTGAGCTATTTTGAACGGTGAACTTGCTAATGAACTTAAAACCTGAAAGTGTTCACCATCGAGATGTGCAACTAGCCTGTGTAGAATATGTTGAAATCACACCTGTGCTTTTCATATATGCTAGGTTGCTATGTCTCTAGTTCTGAGTTGATCACTTGCTTGGTTTGTTCATATCTGTCTTTAATTTGAACCAAGTTAAGTGAATCAGAAAGATCGAGATGGGATTGCTTGTCAACACATCACAGTTTCGAGACTGTTTCTTATTGCACTTTGAGTTCAACTTGAGCTATGTAGTGTATGACCGAAACTGTTGCTTTAAGCTTCTGATTGCTTCTGCATAGGCTTCGCACAGTTGAAAAGTTAGGCAAGACAAATTTTCAACCTCTCGCAATCACATGCTAAAATTTGAACTTGTGTAATTCAAACCGCTACAACTCCGATAATTTTTGGATACACAAGTCTATGTTTCATTCTATAGCATGATGGCTGAACTTTGCTAGGGGTAGTTCACCATGTATACATGTTTAGCACTTGTTTGACTTCCTGTCTACGCTTGTATAGTGCTATTTTAATGGTGAATTCCTTTTTGGCTAAAATTTGCTCACTTTGCTCACATGTTCCTATTTCGTAATGGTGATCAGTTTGAGCCTTTGCTAGCATGTGCGCTCCAGGTGTGTCATAGGACCTATACTGTGTAGAGCATCTTTGCATTCTCTTGACTATATTTCTGAAGCTGCTAACTTGCATTTTGACACATATGCATTTTGGAAGGGGGAGAACTTCTCTTGTTGGAACTTTTGATGGTGCATTTTCTGAGGGAGAGAAAATTGTTTTGGTTCCCTTTTCTTGATGGTGCATTTTCAACTAAGGGGGAGAAAATTCGGACAAATCATGCCTCCCATGTTCAAAGGGAGAGGAATCGGTTTTGTGCACCATGCAAGGGGGAGGTGCTCGTGCTGAATTTTTTTTTGAAATTTCCAATTGGTTCGGAGCGTTTTGCTAGTTGTGTTGAGCCTTAGCCTCTGTCTTGAGGGACTAGCAGTCGCATCTTTGCTTCAGTTGGCTTCAGCTGGTATCGAGCTTTTCAGTTGATGTCGAGCTTTCTGCTAGTTGTGTCGAGCCTCTGTGCCTCTGTCGTGAGGGACTAGCATTTTGCACTGATTTTCAATTGGTATTTGCTAGCGGTGTTGAGCCTATTCTACCTCTTCTTGAGGGCTAGCTTTGCTTTGCTTGGTCGCATCGAGCCGTTGCCCATGTCTTTGGGGACCAAGTTGTCTTGCTCTTTCCACTTGACCTTCTTTGGCTTTGCTATGCTTTTGGGTCATTTGGTCGAGTTCTCTCTTCTCCTTCTTCCTCCTTCTAGTTCCATTATGATTTGTGTGTGTAGTTGACAATGCACTCATCAAGGGGGAGATTGCGGATACATGGGTGTATGCCGAGTCTCGAGTGATGAGTGATTGTCAACGGGTTTGATCGCATGTTCTTTGGCTTGTGTTGTGCAGGTGTCGAGCACGGATACAGTGATCAGAGGCAAGGTGAAGGTCAAGTAGAGACGTGCGGGTTGAGGGACCGAGAGTGGCGAAGGGCGGATGTGAGGCTTGGACTGAGGGACCGGTGGCCCGAGGATCAGCTGTGCTGGCTGGCAGCCTAGGACAGCGACAAGCGAAGACTTGCAGGACATGGTGTTGCTTGGGTCGAGGACCTGGGGACACGTGTCGGTGGACGGGTGTGCACGGGCAGTGCATCCCCTCTACAGCTTCGGTTTGGTGGTAGAGCCAGAGAAAAACCATCGGGGGACGGTTTCCAGGTTTGGGCCTCAAACCCTGGGCGTGGATGGATTCCGAGTTTGGCCACAAAACTCGGGCTGAGGACGGTTTCCAGGTTTGGGCCTCAAAACCTGGGTGCTGCGGGTTCGCTGAGTTTGGGCCACAAAACTCAGACGCTGGTGGGCTGGTTTCCCGGTTGGGCCTCAAAACGGGGGTTGGCTGTGAAGGCTGGTTTCCGGTTTGGGCCTCAAAACGGGGGTGGACGTGAAGGCCTGGTTTCCCGATTTCGGCCACAAAACCGGGGGCGGAGTCCGTGAAAAGGACGCAGAGCGGTGGCGGCACGTGGCGGCAATCGGAAGGTTGCGTCGAGGCAACGCTACGAGTTGTGCGGGCGTGGCCGTCGGATCCAACTACCATCGAGTTGGACCAGATAACCTTAGGGTTTAGCTGGTTCGCTCTGTAAGTAGTTAGGGGTAGAGTGGGAATTAGGAATAGTTAGAATTAGGATAAGTAGGGGGAGACACCCACCTCCCCATCTATCTCAGTCATTTGCTATTTTGCTTCTAGGTTTTCCTGCTCTCCATCTCCTCTGCTGTAGCGAACCTGAGATCCACAGAGAAGAGAACAATACCTCTGTGCACATGAGAATTTGAGGAAGTGAGACCGTAATCTCACTATTGTAGCGTGTGGTAGCCACACGGTTGCAAATTCGTGGTTGTGATTCGCGTTTTGTTCGTGTTCTTCGCGGAATCCTTTTGCCACGTTTTCCCGTCGATTGATCTTTTTGCTCGGTTCATCTTTTGCAAATCCGTTTGAACCAAGTTGTTCTAGATCGTGAGGCACTTCTTTCCACCGAAGGAATTCACCTCTAACCTCACGGTCTAGGAGATCGAGCGATTTTAGTTTCGGATCCGTTTTTGCTACCTTGCCTCGAATTCTTCCAATTCCTCGATTTGGAGTTAGGTTTGAGCCATGATTCCCATGGGATAGCTCACTAACCTCCTTGGAACTCCTCACACTAAGTCTAAGCCTTAGTGCTTTTGATTCGGAGGAGATCGAGTGGATTTCGCGGAAGAACAGCACTGCGTCGGGGGCATCAGACGCTCGAGTTCTTAGCATCGGACGCTGACTCCCTTGGCATCGGACACACCGTTGCCACGTGTCAGTTTCTGACATTTTCAAAGGAGCATCAGACGCTATCACCAGACGCTCGTTGTGCATCGGATGCGCCGGAGTGTGACCATAGGACGCTGAGAGTTCACTGTTCACAGCGTCCGATGGGTGTCCAGTAAGGTTCCCGAGACGCACTGTTTGCATCGGACGCGTCCGACGCTTGGGCATCGGACGCTGGCCAGCGTCCGATGCAGGTGATTTTGCACAGTTTCGTTCACCGTTCGTTCGTCCGTTGTCGGTTTTGATTTCCGGCTTTTACGTTGGGTTTCTAGAGTTGTGTAGTGTCTCGCTGTGCTTCTTGGAAGCATCCACCCTACATCTAGGGTCATGGACACTTACGAGCTCTAGGGTTTGCTCGTAGGGGTTGATTTTCGGAACAGTGGGGACAAGTTTCCGAAAGGAAAATTGAAGCTCCCATTCACCCCCCCGCTGGTCGCTTTCTGGTTGCATTCTCGGTCCTTCAGTATCACCCATGAAAGGTGTTAGACGCTTTGGAGTAAAAAGAAAGCTGGCGCCAAGGTTTGTGGGGCCATATAGGATTGTGGAAAGGGGGGAGAGGTAGCTTATCAGCTACAGCTGCCAGAACATTTAAAGGCTATATTCCCTCTATTCGATGTGTCGCAATTAAAGAAATGTCTTCGAGTACCGGAAGAAGAAGTACAACCGGCCAATATCAAGCTGCAATCTGATCTCACCTACTCGGTGGAGCCATGCCGGGTGCTTCATGAAAGGAGAGATTAACTCATGGAAGAATAGTAAAGCAATACAAGGTATCTTGGAGTGAGCAAGATGATCGAGATGCCACTTGGGAAACGGACGGCTATCTAAAGGAGGTGTATCCACACTTTTATAAGAAATGGTCAGTAACTTAAAATCTCGGGACGAGATTCTTTAAGGGGGGAGGGTTGTAACACCTCTGGTGTTAAGCAACCCTAAAATGCATAACTTGACATCTCATGAGCATAAAGCATCATCACTTGTTTCATTCTTTTTGTGAAGTGTCATTTCATGTGATGGTTTTTACTATGGTGCCTAGTGTGATGTTTGCTTGACTTGTTTTTGGAGTGTTTGAGTCTCCTAAGTAGTTTAACCTTGCTGAGGAGTCAGGAGTCAAAATGAAGCTAGGTTTATGTTGGTCACTTTGGAACCAAGCCTCTAACCCTAGTTGCCTTAAGAGAGCCCTAGGAGTCCTTTTGTTTGACTAACTAAGACCTCCTAGATAGAAGCTTTGCATGGCTGTGGGCCCTTAACCAAAAGTGTGTAGATTTTAGAGTAGAATAAAAAGTTGTTTAAGGGCCAACTCATGAAAATGGGTTCAACAAGGTGGTGTTTTTAGGACCCACAAGGCAGAAATGGGGAGTTGACTTTGACTTAGAAAATTCTTCTAAGTCCTAACTGCCGAAATAGTTTGGCCTGGTGATCATTGGAGCTTTCTTGAGAGCAATCCAGGCCGAACCAAAGCTTGATCTATAACCAAGCTGTAGTCGGCATATAGCTCTAACCAAAGGATCAAAGGGTGTGTGTGTGTTTCATCGAGTAATTAGTGAGTTAATCGTGTTTGAAAACACGCTGTCAGGCGCTAATCGGCCGCCTGAAACGGCCATTTCAGCCAAACGACGCCGCGGTTAGTGGCCGACCGGCCACAAAGCTCTGCCGCCGCGTGGCGCCCGACGCCTGGCGAGCCCGCGTCCGCGCACGGCGTGGCGAGCACAAGGCCCGCCCGCCTGCACTCGCGCAGCCAAGCCGCTCCACTCCCTCCGCTCTGTCCCCTCTCGCTCTCGCCGTCGCCCGAGCAAGGTGAGCGCCGCCGCGAGTCCGCCGGCGTTTCTCGCCGCTCTGCCGCGGTTCCACCCCAACCATCCTGCCAAACAAGTCGCCGTGACCCGCTCCACCTCCTGCCCTTGCTAGCTCGCGCCGAAAGCCCCTGGGTAAGCCGCGGAGCACGCGTCCGCCGTGTCCGCCATGGCCGGCGAGCTCGGTCCGCCGTGGCCAACCCCCTTTCGAGCTCATCCGTTCGTCTAGCTAGCGTTCGCAAGTCGCCTTGGCCCGTAGGAGACGTTGGAGGTGTTGGTTTGGCCGATTAGGGTTTGATAGTGGCCGTACGTTGCCGTCCGCCGCCGGCTCTGTTCGCCATGAATGACGAGCCGCGGTCTCGGCCATTTCTCATGGCACCCCTAGAGTCCTTGCTTCGATTAGGGTTCGTTAGGGTTTGAGGAGTGAGAGTTGGCCGTCGGTTTGCTTCGGGAAGGCTGATGGCCGTGGCGAGGCGGCGAGCCCACCGCCACCGCGCGGTCGATTCTACGAATGTTAGTGTGCTAGAGTTAGTGATCGTCGCGAGTGTGGAGGTTGCGAGGAGTCCGCCGGTGGTGTCCGTTTCACCGGAGGAGCCGCGATGGCGAGCATCGCCATGGTCAACGTCGGCCTCTGCTCTGTGTGTATGACATGTGGGGCCGATTTGACTCGGGGGCCCGCTAGTCAGTTGCTCGGGTCCCGGTTGTGAGTGGCTGGGTGCGTAGTCAGTAGTGTGGGTGCGTGTAGCAGTTTAGCCTGAAGGGTTTTTAAAGGGTTTTGCTTAAATAGTTTTCAGAAATGCTTGTGTAGTTTGTTTAATTCATATCTTGAGTTTTGTAAATGCTAAAATGGTGAAATAAGTTTTGTTAAGTTTGTTTTGATGATTCTATGTATGAAAATATAATATGTCCAGTTTGTGATAAATTTATGTAGTTATATTTAATTTATTTTAGGCTGAAATCTTGTTAAATGCATAATAAATTGTGTACTGCTCAGAAAAATGTGATTCTTGTTTTGTTAGGTTTGTGTTGCTGAATAGTTTCTGGGAAAAATATAATATGGAGTTGTTCTGTAAAATATTTTGGCAGTAGCAATTAAAATGATGAAATGTTATTTTCTTGTATAATTTGTAGTAATTAAAATATGAGAAGTTTGAACCTGATAATTTTTGTATACTGCTCTTGTGCTAAGAAGTTCAGTAGAAAAATGGGAAATCTGTTGTTTGACACTTTTTGCTATGTGTGTAGTTCAAAGCACCTTTTCATGGTAATATTTGTCTTTTTCATAGAAAATAGAGTTTAAGTCCACATGGCTTGAAATTTGGACAGGAGACTAGATTGCATGTTGTCAACCTCCAGTAATTTCTGTAGAGTTTTCTGAGATTGTTATCTGAAGGTTGCTGTTCTAGGCTAAATAAAATGCTTAAATGGTAGCAAGTAGTTAAGTGATATTAGGATGATGTTGACTACCTTGTGGAAGAAAATGAAGTAGATGACATGTGCTTATCTCCTGAGTTATCTTGTTCCATGTTGCATCACCAATGCATCTCATGTGCATTCATTTTTATTCATGCGTGTTATGCATCATACAGGATCGGTAGTGGAGGTCCAGAACCCGCAACCACCGGAGGAGTCGTGCCCGAGGAACCCAGGACGAGAGGACCGAAGAAGGAGACGTCGAGGACCTGCCTGAGTGCCGCGACCATCAACCCTCCGACTTTGAAAGAGGCAAGCCCGGAGCATCCCATCCTATGGTTTGCAAATGAATTACGAAATTAACTTGATATGCTTGTTGCATTAGGTTATAGGAGTTGAGTGATACCGTTGATGCATTACTTACTTATCCTTGTCCACCCAACAATTATTATCTTAATATCCCTGCTAGGTCTAGGCTCGATTTATATGCTTGCCCTGCTTAGATCGGTAAAAGTCGGGTGGGTGATTCTTCTGTCTCCGCATATAGGTGGATACTGATCATGACTAGCCTGGTGCTACCATGGAGATAACCATGTGATAATTAATTTGAGACAGAGGCGGGATGTAGGAGCAGCAGGACATGGGTTCTGTGTGCTAGTAGTCTCCCGTCTGTGTTGATTAGGACCTGACGAAGGCACATCTCAGTCATTTTGAACGCGTCAATCACTTAACGGAGTAGGTCGGAGTACCTCCCGTGAAGCCGAGTAAGGCTATTCGAGCCGGTGATGGAGATGTTGACGCCTAACACCAAGGGCCTTACATGTACCGTGGGCAACTATTCTGAGCAACCTGGCATGTTCCGTGGACAGGCGGGGCCTGATTGACCTGGCATGACCGTGGGCAGTTATAGCTTGAGCGACCTGGCATTGAGATAACCCCCGGTGTAGAAAGGCCCATGACCGTCTCGCGCGTTGTGTTCTCGAATTTCCTGAAGTGGCTGCCGACGGCTACCTGGCAAGGTGTGATCGGGCGAGCGTGCGACATTTTATCCCCAGCTGGGTAGGAATTGATTATAATCGCCATCGCTCCTGGACAGTGAGTAACTTGACTGGGCATGTGTTACCGTAGTAACTTATGGAATTAAAGATGGTTATGGTACTAAATCTGAAAGGCTATTGATGAAATAGTCACTCTTGCTTGACTAAGTAGTCAAGTGCTTGCTCTAGATCAGGTGCAAACCTAGTAATCAGGTTGATTACATAAAACTAACTGCCAATACTCTAATAATGATCCTTTAATGATAAAATGCTTTTATGCAAAAAGGTAAGCATAGCCAACCCAGATACAGCCTTGCATACTCCTTGGTGTCACCTTATTTCTGGTTTAAGACGGGTAAGTCTAGCTGAGTACCTTCTTGTACTCAGGGTTTTATCCCTTGTTGTTGCAGATGGACAGTGCTTCTATGGCTACTGTGTGAACTGCCTGTATCCAGTTGCGGGTGATAGACCATGGGCATGGTCATCTCTTATCCTCTCCTGATGCTTTTGTGGACTGATCAGGCAATGGCACCGTATTGTGAACTATGAACTTATGTTTTAAAACTATGTTGCTTCTGCTTTGAATTTCCAAACTATGGTTTGTAAAAATTGTTGAACTCCGATGTATTTGAACTATGTGTGAACTGAATGTACCTCGTGGACATGTACGCTAATCTATTACGATCTTGGCTAAGTTGAATTGTTTGAAATCCTTCGAGATTTCTGGACTACCGTTTGTACGAGCTTAAGTACCTGTCAATATCTGTGTGAAAATGGGGGTTCGGTGCTTAATCTGGTATAAATTGGTCGGTTCTGTCACAACATGGGCTCCCCACGGGGATGTGCTAGGACGAATATACCCCTTCTCTAACTGCTCTTGGAGCTGCGTCTTCAGATCAGCTAGCTTTTCGGCATCCATTCTATATGGTCGCCTGTATATAGGTGCAGTGCCAGGAACTAAATCAATAGAGAACTCAATCTCACGATCAGGTGGCATACCTGGAACTTTCTGGAAGACATCAGGGAACTCCTTGACCACTCAAATGTCAGGTACCACGACGGCCTCATAAGCTCTGGCTATCTCAGTCAACTACGGTAGTGCCTGATACTCAATCACTGCCCCATCTGGATGCTTCACGGTGATAATCCTCTAAGCACAATCAATGACTCCTTGATACTTGTGTAGCCAGTCCATTCCCAATATAACATCAATGCCTTGGGAATCCAGAACAATGACAGAAAAGGGGAAGACTACCCCCCTTATGTGTAAGCTCACATTTGGGCATAAAAGCCGCGATATCAGTTCTCCTCCAGGAGAGTTCACCCTCATACTCTTTTGCATCAAGACTCTATGTGTGTTATATCTAGATATGCAGGATGCTGATATGAAAGAATGAGATGCTCCAGAATCAAACAAGACTGTAACTGGGTGAGAATCAACAAGAAACGTACCAAACACCACATCTGGTGTTGTCTGAGCTATCTCTGCCGCAACATGGTTCACACGACCACGAGTGTAGCTCTGGGGATGGCCTGCGGGACTGGACTACGGCGGAGCCTGCTGCCTCAGTGGAAACTTGTTGGCGAAGTGTCCCATCTGGTTGCACTTGTAGCAGGGACCAATCTGACCTGCCCCCTATGGTGCACGGGGCTGCTACGAAGCTGGGAGAGCCGGGCGAGGTGCTTGAGCCTGGCGAGGCTGCTGCTGCTGCTGTGGTAGAGCCTGGTACTGGGGAGCTGGCTACCGGTACTGCTGCTGCTGCTGTTGTGGGATCTGCCTGGAAGCTGGAACTGGTAGAGCATAGCGGGGACGGGTGGAGCTGCCCGAGGACTGTCCCTGGAAAGCCATCTTCCTCTTGCGATCAGCATCGAGGCCCTTCCTTTCCTTCTCCACCGTGAAGGCACTGTCAACCAGCTTCTTGAATGAGGAGTACTCATTCGAAGCCAGGGCATAGCGGAGTCCAGGGTGAAGTCCATGTCTGTAGCAGACAACAAAATTATTATTGACAGATAGCGAAAGAGAGAAGCATGAAGGTATGAATCATGGGTTAGTGAAAAGATATTTAACAAAAGAAAGAGACTTACTTGAGGCAATCCTACTTCTTTTCATTGGTGTTCACATCATATGGGGCGTAGCGAGACAGCTGGCTAAACTGCGAGAGATACTCACGCACGGACATCGTGCCCTGCTTGAGGTCCTGAAACTCCCAACGCTTCACCATGATCTCGCCCGAGGGGACGTACTGGTCACGGAAGGCCTTGCAGAACTCCCGCCAGGTGATGGTGTCAGCGTCCTCGTGGGCAGCGAAGTAGGCAGACCACTAGTACTTCACCGGGCCCTGATGCTGGTGCGCGGCGTAGAGGACCTTATCATGGCCCTCACAATGAGCAAGCTGCAACTTGCTCTCAATGGTCTCTGAAGGACCGAGTTGGCAACCAGAGGAGGGGGTGAATGGGAGCTAGCCTCAAATTTCTTCTTCACAAATAGATAGCCCTTGCCCAGAGATTCACCCAAAAAGCAAGGTAAGGACTTGGTAGTGTCCACGACCCTAGATGTAGGGTGGATTCTTCAACAAAGCACAACGGGACTCTACACAATCATAGGAACCCAACGTAAAAATCGAAAACCGAATCTGAAGTCGGACGAACAAACTACGGACGGAACAGTGCAGAACTCACTGCATCGGACGCTGGTCAGCGTCTGATGCAAAATGGGTAGTTCTGAAACCTTACTGTTCGACCATCGGACGCTGCTACAATGATTGCTCAGCGTCCGATGTGTCAGCATCGGCGCGTCCGATGATCAACGGAGCGTCCAATGCTGAGCGTCCAATACTCCTTCAAAAACTCAGTTCTTTGACACGTGGCACCGACGCGTCCGATGTGATGAACTCAGCATCCGATGCTCACGATGTCACCTTCCAATGCCCCCGATTCTGTGCAGTTCTTCCGTGGATTCAACCCGATCTCCTCCGAATCAAAAGCTCTAAGGCTTAGACTTGAATGTGAGGAGTTCCAAGGATGTTAGTGAGCTACTCCTAAGAGATCATGGCTCGAACCTACTCCAATAGGTGGATGACGGAAAATTCGGGCAAGGGAGAAAGAACTCAATTCAAACACGAATATCAACCGATCTACTAGCTCGTGAGGTTAGAGATGAATTCCTTCGGTGAAAAGAGGCACCTCACGATGTAGAACAAATTGGTTCAAGTGGAATCGGAAGCCAACTCTCGAAGATGAAGAACGAAGCAAATCTCCGAGAGGTCAACCAACCAAACCGCGAAGAACATAGTGCAAAGACACAAATTGGTCACGATTTCAGCCGTGTCTCGAACCCACGAGACAACAACGAGATTACGGTCTCGTTTCCTCAAAATCTCAAGTACACAGAGGTATGATTACAATCTCTCTGCGGATCACAGGCAGCGGTATGGAAGAAACCTAAGCGGAGGCTAGAGAAAGAAAGCTGTAAGGATAGAATGAGAGGAGGGGCTGCCTCTCTACTTATAGCCTAATACACTTATTCCCCTTCTACCCCTAGATACAAAGAGCAAACAGGCTAACCCTAAGGGTATTCCGGTCCAACTCTGCCAAGTCTTGATCCAATGGCCACACGCCTTCCTCATCCTTAGTTTCGCATCGACGCAAGCCTCAGGATGCCGCCACGTGCCGTCCTGTCGACCGCCACGCCTTCCTCACTGATAGCTTCGCCGCAACGCAAGCCTCTCGGCGCCGCCACGCGTAGACCGTTCCTTTTGGAACCTCCCCCCGTTTTGTTGGCCGAAACTGGGAAACCTGTTTTCAGGCTGAGTTTTGTGGCCCAAAATCAGAAACCCGCTAGCCCAGGTTTTGAGGCCCAAACCTGGAAAACCATGCACCCCGAGTTTTGAGGCCCAAACTCGGAAAACCGCCACCCCGAGTTTTGAGGCCCAAAATCAGAAACCATCGAGGGTAGTTTTCGAGGCTCAACTACCAAACCCGTGCCATAGACGGGATGTGGTTCGCACACCCTAACCACCGGCACCGATGCCGATGCATGTCTAGCTTCCACGCCGGGCACAACGCCTTCGCCTTCCTTCTTGACTCGGCCAACCCGGCCTCCCGCCAAGTGTCACGACGTCATCGTCTTCCTCCTGACTCGGTCGATGCACCGCACATCCCCATGTGCTCCTGCTCGCTGATTCCATGTGCCAGCTACCATAGCTTGTCCTCCGGCCTCCTGGTTCGTCGGTCCAAGCCTCGCGTCCGCCCTTCACCGCTCCCGGTCCATCGACACGGCACGTCTCTACTTGACCTTCACCTCGCCATCGACCACTTTCTCCGAGCTCCACACCTACACATCAACACAACCAAGAGACACATGTTGCATGTTGACCGATCGCTCATCACTCAGGAAAGGAACCACAAGGGCACATATCAACCTTGTGTTCGCAATCTCTCCCTTGATGAGTGCATCATCAACACAGAGTATCCATAATCAAGGAGAAAAGAAAACAGAAGTAGATAGAAGAGAAAACTCACTCAAAATATGCAAAAGCCAAGACAAAAGCCGAAGGACAAATCGAGATAAGCAAAGCTTGGTCCTCAAAGACATGGGCAACGGTTCGACACAACCAAGCAAAGGATCGGAGCAACAACTCAACAAGAAGCAAAACTCGATCACACAAAGCGAAAGACTTGGTTCCCAAAGACATGGGCAACGGCTCGATGCAACCAAGTCAAGAACCAGCTAGTCCACAAGAAGAGGCGGAAAGGGCTCAACACCACAAGCTGAAAGCTCAATACCACTAGCTGAAAGCTCAATACCAACTGAAACTGAAGGCGCATAAACCTACAAAACTGCTAGTCCCTCAAGATAGAGGCACAGAGGCTCAACACAACTAGCAAAAAGCTTCATACCAATTGAAACTCGGCACACAAAAGAGCAAAGCAGAAATATCCCCTCGCTAAAAAGAACTCCCCCTCAACAAGTGGAAGCACAAAGTTGCAAATTGTCACCATACATAGAAATTCTCCCCCTTGGGGCAATTTGCAATCAATCAAGATGGGGAAATGGAGCTCAAATAAGCGAAACAAAGCTAGGCCATGCCTATCGGAGCAAGAAACATGCATATGAGCCCTAAAATGCATGTCAACAGCTTCAGGTATATTGTAGTTAGAGTGAAAGAATGCTCCTAAAGAGTGCTGATCTGACAACTAAACAACAAGCATAAGTGCTAGCAAAGGCTCAAACTGATCACAGAATACGGAATGAACAAAGAAGCTTAGTGAGCAGTTTAAGCCATTCAGAAAAGGGTTTCACCATCAAAATAGCACTGAAACATGTATAGACAATAAATCGAACAATTTCTAAACATGTATACAAGACGTGAATACCCCTAGCAAAGTTCATTCATCGTGCTATAGAATGAAACATAGACTTGTGTTTTTCAAAATTTATTGGAGATTTGCAGCGTTGATTAACACAAGTTCAGATTTTAGCATATGATTGTGAGAGGTTGAAAGCTTGTCATTTCCTAACTTTTCAACCGAGCTAAAGCATATGCATAAGCAATCAGAAGCTTGAAGCATCGGTTTCGGTCTTACACTACATGGCTCAAGTTTAACTCAAATGTGCAATGAGAAATTGTCTTGATACCGTGACGTGCTGACAAATCAATCTCATCTCAATCTTTTCAATTTCACTTAGACTTGGTTCAAATTAGGCAGAATATAAACATACCAAGCAAGTGAATGACTCAGAACTAGAGACATAACAACCTAGCATATATGAAATAGCACATGTGACTTCAACATATTCTAAACATGTAGGTGCCAATCTCAATGGTGAACAAGTATCAAGTTTTATGTTCATTAAGCATATTCACCATTCATAAAACAGGCAGCTTGGCTCACAACATGTATAATGTGATCAACAGGAGCCTAAGCTACAAGCACCATCATATAGCATCGCAGCACAACTACTTTAGAGCATAATTTCATTCTAAAGATTATAGACATGAAGCTCAAAAATGCAAGATGTATACATGATAAGATGCATGCAGAAGTTAGTCTAAAATAGAAAACCCAAAACAAAAGGGGTATCAGAGAAGTCGGTCTATTGTACCACAAGAAAAGTGCTTCCCCCATCTAAAAGGGGAAACACACACCAAACTCTCCACTCAACCTAGCCAAAGTTGAGAGATCCAAAGGCTTGGTGAAAATATCCGCAAGCTGGTTATGGGTGTCTACATGCCTAAGGTCAATGTCGCCTTTCTCGTAGTGATCACGAAGAAAGTGAAAGCGAACACCGATGTGTTTGGTCTTGGAGTGAAGAACATGATTCTTTGCTACACTAATGGTAGAAGTAATATCACAAAGCAAAGGACCCCGACTGAAATCTAGACCAAAATCACGCAATGTAGCAACCATCCATAAAAGCTGCGAAGCACAAGAAGCGGCACCGACATACTCAGCCTCGGTAGTAGACTGGGCAATGCTAGCCTGCTTGCGAGAAGACCACAAAACAAGCGAAGAGCCAAGAAATTGACAAGTCCTAGAAGTAGACTTGGGCTCAAGTCGACAACCGGCAAAATCTGCATCGAAGTAACCACAAAGCGAAAGGGTCAAAGAAGAAGAGTACCAAAGTCTGAACTCAGGGGTGAATCGGACGTACCTCATGATGCGCTTGAATATCCGAAAGGGTGCCTGACGAGCGCACAGACACACTACGAATGTGGCGGAACCGTCCTGATTATAAGAGCTCAAGTATTATCTTAGCCAAATCCGTCTGACTTCGACTGATACTTGAACCCATACAACCCCGGAGTCCGGAAATCTCGAAGGATTTAACATACATCATACAGGATCACATCGTTCAAGGATTACATTCGTAAAGATACATCATAACAAAAACGAAACCGAATTTAAAATATCAGAGTGCGAATTTAAAACGGAGTTATTACAATACCGAGTTTAAAGTGCGGAAGCTGAAATAGTTTAAGCACGACCACCACACATGGTCCAAATAAAACATTGTTTTGATAAATCCACTCGACACAACTCACTCCTCCCTTTTAAGATAATGTGCCACTAGTAGTCTCGATCCAGCAAAAGAAAAGGGGAAAGCTTCTGGACGACCCTGCCTGGGCCTACTCCTCATCACCTTCCACTGGGTAGAGGCAGTGCTTACAATAGCCGAAGTAGACCTGGCCATCTGCAACAAACGGGATAAACCCTGAGTACTGGAATGTACTCAGCTAGACTTACCCGTCCAATTGAAAATAAAGACACCAAGGACATGCAAGGCCTTTTTGGGTGGAGCTGGGATCTTGAATTCGCGAAAAGCTCAATTTAAGATAAGCGAAGTATTAGTGAAGTTAATGAGCTGTCATCTTTTATACCTATTCCTTCTTCTAGGTTTGCACCTGAACTATTGCACACACTTGAGTCTAGCAGATAAATAATATAACCATATCCAGTTGACTTGTCCACATTTTAGTTGAACCTTTAGATATCACATGGAGTTGTATCGTGGTGAAGCTCGCCATAGTTTCCCACTAACCGGGGAGACGGCGACTCGAATCGAATTCCAAACCAGCTGGTGAAAGACCTTTAATACCAGCCCACACTTTCCCCGTCGGGTCCATGCATTGGGCAACCGCTCGACGCTTGTTCGTGGTGGTAATCGCCGCGGTTCAAGCACGGACCGCCCAATTGGAACCTGGCGATGGCCTCACGCGGCAGATCGCAATTTCCATACTAGAGGGCACGACACGGGTTGAGACCGGCCCGAACAGCTTCTAACCGGCTTTGGGGTCGATGATTACGGCACCGACATATCCCTAAGTAAAAGGGCGCGTTCAAAAATGAACGAGGGCCAACATCGATACAAACCTACACGATCCAACGGACGGACTGCCCAAACAGGTACTTTGAACTACAACCCTACTGTAAAAGGATCATCCACTCTATTTCATGTTTTTTCCCAGTTCTATTTATATTTTATGCTTATTAGAAAGTCCATGAACAGAAACATTAAATATTATTTCTTACATAGAATTTTCAAAGGAAAAACAGAAAAGCACCTTTTAAAGCAACTTCAGATTTCTCCACACACAGGTCATGCTTAATTTTTATTAGCTTGATCCTTATAAACAAGACTGTACAAATTTTACCACATTTTATCTCAACATATAAAACCCTTAACCTTTATTCAAAGAAATCAGCCAAAAAGGACTTTAACCATAACGAAACTTTTTCTACATAAATAGTGCATTATATTTTTTTACATGTATAAAATAGGATAATAAACAATACACAAAATTTTACAGGAATTATCTCAACCAGAAAACATATATACCATTTACTTAGCAAAAGCATTAAAAATGAATATAAAAGAAAACAGTAAAATACTCTTACCAAAATACTTTTATATTTTTCCAGGGTAGATCTACTCATAAACAAACTAGCAAACTGAAAACCACTCCATTCGACTAACAAAACAGAAAATAACAAGAATCATAAACAAAAATTTATCTACAAAATAAACAAGCATTTACTGAAATAGAAAACACATTTGGAAAACGTTTTCTGGAAAGCACTCGGCGTACGGATAGGTGTGCTCGTCGAGGCCCGGCTCGAACGGAACAGCGCCCGAGGGTTCGCTCGAGCCTGGCGCGAAGGCTCGGGCGAAAGGACAACAAACGCCCGTCCGAGCTGGCTCGAGGGCTTCGGGCGAGACGAAAAACACACGCCGCCGAGGCCTGGCTCGAGGGCTTGGGCGAGACGGAAAAACCACACGCCGTCCGAGCCTGCTCGAGGGCTCGAGCGAGACGAAAAACAAACGCCCGTCCGAGGCCTGCTCGAGGGCTCGGGAGACGGAAAAAACACGCCCGTCGAGGCCTGGCTCGAGGGCTCGGGCGAGACGAAAAACACACACGCCGTCCGAGGCCTGGCTCGAGGGCTCGGGCGAGACGGAAAAACAAACGCCCGTCCGAGGCCTGGCTCGAGGCTCGGGCGAGACGGAAAACACACGCCCGTCCGAGGCCTGGCTCGAGGGCTCGGGCGAGACGGAAAAACACACGCCCGTCCGAGGCCTGGCTCGAGGGCTCGGGCGAGACGGACACAAAGCCCGTCCGAGGCCTGGCTCAGGGCTCGGGCGAGACGGAAAAACAAACGCCCGTCCGAGGCCTGGCTCGAGGGCTCGGGCGAGACGGAAAAACACACGCCCGTCCGAGGCCTGGCTCGAGGGCTCGGGCGAGACGGAAAAACAAACGCCCGTCCGAGGCCTGGCTCGAGGGCTCGGGCGAGACGGAAACAGGGGAGAGGTTTGACCGTCGATTCCTCGCCGACGGTGGGTCGCCGGCGGTTAAGCTAGGCTTGCGAACTCGTCTCGACGAGGCGCATCGAGTGGTGTAGGTGGTTTGGCTAGCGCACGGCCGGAGCATGCCGGCGGCGAGTGGCGGCGCACGGTGATGGCGGCAACGCGCGGCTACGCCGTTTCCGGCGGCGGCCGGAGAAATGGAGGAGGCAAAAGCTCGAGAGAACCCTAAGGAGCAAAGCTACGGGGTTGGTTTGGCTCGGGTGGCTCCAGAGGAGCTTGGCCACGAGCGAGGTCCGCGGCGGACGGCCATGGCGTTCGGCCGGGAAGAAGATGTGGGAGAGAGCGGTAGCGTTGAAGCTAGGTGGTGTTCTCACCTTGCCTTGGCTTGGTGAAGCTCGAGATGAAGAAGAAGAGTCGGTGGAGCTCGGGTTGGGGAAGAACGGCGTTGCGGCTCGGCGGTGGCGACTGACGGACCGAAAGAGGCGCTTCGTCCTCCGGCGGCGAAGGGGCTCGGTCGGGGACGACAACGTGCGCACGGCGTGTGCACGGTGTAGGCGGAGCGGTGTACGGAGGGAATCGAAGGGAGGTGCTCCGACGAGGTCAGAACGGAGAGGGGTGGTTGCGGCGGTGGTCGCGGCGAGAGCGAGCCGAGCGCTTGCTCTGGCTTGGTGGCGAGGGGAGGAGAGTGCGAGCGAGATGGGAGAGTGTGTGCGGGAGTGTGAGAGAGTGAAGAGGTGCTCGGGTTTTGATCGGCTTGACCGGTGTGGTCGTGGCGGGACCACGGCGGCGCGGTCGGCGAGGCAGCGCGGTGATGCCGTGCACGGCGAGCGGGTGCGGCAGGCGAGGCGAGCGGAGAGTGGCCGGGGAGATAGCTTGCGTGCTCGGGTGAGAGAGGATCGAGCGAGGAGTGGCCGGCGAAGATCCTCGGCAGAATGCGGCGGCCACGTGGCGGTTGCGGCCGGCGTACGGCGCGCATGTCAGCGGCAGCAGCGCGCGCGCGCGCGGCACGCGGGCGAGCGCTGGCGAGCGGCGCGGGGTGCGCGGGCGAGCGCGGGAGCGGGCCGGCGCACGCGAGCGGGCGAGCTGGGCGCGCGCGCGAGTTGGGCCGAAAGGTGGGGCGTGGAAGAAATCGTTTTCTTTTTCTTTTTCCAAATTCTTTTCAAACTTTGACCACTCAAAACAGTTTCAAAAACTCCAAACTAGGTTTTGACCCAAATATAAAAGTTTCTCAAAATAATTTTCTCTACAACTTTCATATAGGACACTTTTTCTGAAAACCATTTTTAAATCCTCCACATAAACAAAGCCAATTTTAAAGTATAAACCATTTTGTTTGACTTATTTTTATTTACAAACTAATCTGAACTAGGTCAAAACTCCAACATGAAAAGCACTCTACTCAATATTCTCTATTTTATAAAACTCTTTGCCAAAACAGAAATCCACTCACAACCAAGTCCAATAGAAATCCAAATCCAAATAAATAAACAAAAGACAAAACACTCTCATGCTCATGAAATGATGCAATGCATTGCTTATGCTCTTTAGTAGCTAAATGCAGTGCCTTAATGCAGTGCTTGACACTAGGGTGTCACAGCCCTTCCCCCTTAAAAGAAATCTCGTCCGAGATTTGAGTTACGTACCAATCCTTATAAAAAGCGGGGTAGTTCACTCGTAAGTACTCCTCAGTTTCCCAAGTTGCATCGTTGGGTCCGTGATTGCTCCAAAGAATCTTGTAAGTTTCACTGTTTGGTTACGAGTTTCTCGGGTCTTGGTATCCAAAATCTCCTTGGGTTGTTCGTAGTATTCCAGGTCTGATCTGATCGTGACGTTCGGGATTTGAACTTCTTCATGTTCTGGAACTCGAAGACACTTCTTCAATTGTGAGACGTGAAACACTGGAAAGACTGCGCTCATCTCTGGGGGTAACTGTACTTCATATGCTACTTCTCCCTTCTTTGCTATGATCTGGTACGGTCCCACATATCGAGGTGCTAACTTCTTCTTAATCCCAAAACGTTGGACCTTTCATGGGTGAGACTTTGAGGTAAACATAATCTCCTACTTGAAATTCCAAGGGTCTTCTTCGTGTGTCGGCATAGCTCTTTTGCCGGGATTGTGCTACCTTAATATGTTGTTGTATTGTTTGCACAATCTTTCGGCATCCTTTACGAATCTGACCCATAAAATTCTCGATCTCCTGATTCAACCCAATTAACCGGGGTTCTGCATCTTCGTCCATATAGAACTTCAAAAGGTGCCATCTTTATACTTTCCTGGTAGCTGTTGTTATATGAAAACTCAGCAAGGGGCAACCATTTCTCCCATGATTCTCTTGAAGATAAAACACAAGCTCTCAGGATGTCTTCCAAAATCTGATTTACTCTTTCAGTTTGTCCTGCGGTCTGGGGGTGATAGGCAGAACTCCTTACCAACTTAGTTCCTAGTTCCTTGTGCAACTGTTCCCAAAAACGTGCAATGAACTGGGGTCCTCTATCAGAAACAATCCTTTTCGGAACTCCATGTAACCTCAAGATATTCTGAATATACAAGTCTGCATACTGATGGGGGCGGTGTGTAGTCTTAACTGGTATGAAGTGAGCTACTTTAGACAATCGATCCACAATAACCCAGATAGAATCATTTCCCTTTTGAGTAGTGGGAAGACCAGTGATGAAATCCATGCTGATTTCTTCCCATTTCCACTCTGGAATTGACAACGGTTGCAACAGTCCTGCAGGTCTCAGGTGTATAGCTTTTATCCGGCAGCAAGTATCACATCTGGCGACATAGGCTGCGACTTCTTTCTTCATCTTTGACCACCAATACCTGGTTCTCAAATCCTGGTACATCTTACTGCTTCCTGGGTGAATCGATAGCTTTGAATTGTGAGCTTCATTCAGAATTCTTTCTTTCAGCTCAGTGTCTTTAGGAACAACCAACCTCTGATTATACCATAGAATTCCCTGCTCATCTGTCCTGAAGTTCAAAGAACTACTGGTTTCCATCCTCTTCTTAATCTGACAGATCTCTTCATCGGTCTTTTGTCTCTCGATGATGTCACTTTCCAAGGTGCACTGAAGAGTGATGTTGTTCACCATAACGGGGTGCATAAGGTTAAATCCATCTTCCAAAAGTGGTTGTAGGGAGTTGCAATGAGTCTTGCGACTCAAGGCATCGGCTACAACGTTTGCTTTTCCAGGGTGGTAATGCACTTCCAGGTTGTAATCCTTAATTAGCTCTAACCATCTTCTCTGCCTCATGTTCAACTCTGGCTGGGTGAAGATATATTTCAGACTTTTATGATCCGTGTACACATGACATAGATTTCCCATAAGATAATGTCTCCATATCTTGAGTGCATGCACGACGGCTGCTAGTTCCAAATCATGAGTGGGGTAATTCTCTTCGTGCGGTTTCAACTGGCGAGAAGCATAGGCGATAACTCTTCCATTTTGCATGAGTACACATCCAAGTCCAATCTTGGATGCGTCGCAAAACACATCAAAAGGTTCCTCTAAGTTTGGCTGAGCCAAAACAGGCGCGGAAGTCAACAACGTTCGCAGGGTGCGAAAAGCTATTTCACACTCTGGAGTCCATTCGAACTTCTTGTTCTTCTGCGTTAAACGGGTCATAGGCTTGGCTATTCTTGAAAAATCCGGAATAAACCGACGGTAGTATCCGGCCAAACCCAAAAGCTGCGTACCTCATGTACGGTGTGGGTGCTTGCCAATCCATAACTTCCTGTACCTTAGAAGGGTCCACAGAGATTCCTTCCTCTGAAAGGACGTGACCAAGAAAAGGTACCTTCTTCAACCAAAACTCACACTTGCTGAACTTAGCATACAACTTGTGCTTTCTAAGCCGGGTTAGAACAACTCGTAGATGCTCAGCATGGTCCTTCTCATTCTCAGAGTATACCAAGATATCATCGATGAACACTACAACAAACTTATCCAACTCTGGCATGAAGACCGAATTCATTAGGTACATGAAATGTGCCGGTGCATTGGTTAACCCAAAAGACATAACTAGATACTCGTAGAGTCCGTATCTAGTGGAAAAGGCTGTTTTCGGTATATCCTCTCGTCTGATCTTGATCTGATGGTATCCTGACCTCAGGTCGATCTTGGAGAACACTTTCGCCTTAGACAACTGATCGAACAAGACATCGATTCGGGGTAAGGGATATTTGTTCTTTATAGTTACTGCATTCAACGGTCTGTAATCCACACACATCCTTAAAGTTTTATCCTTCTTCTTCACAAAGATAGCGGGACATCCCCAAGGTGACGAACTAGGGCGTATCAAACCCTTATCTAACAGCTCTTGCAACTGAACTTTAAGCTCTGCGAGTTCTTTAGAGTGCATTCTATACGGTCTTCGAGATATGGGTGCTGTTCCAGGGACTAACTCTATAGCAAACTCCACATCTCTGTCTGGCGGTAGTCCAGGCAACTCATCAGGAAAAACATCTGGAAACTCACACACTATTGGGATCTCAGCTATCTGCTTTGCCGTGATATTGAACAACACTCCGATCTCATGGGGGTTTCGAGGTAACTTGAACCGAAAGGTAGACCCATTCCTGGGACTAACCATGGATACAACTCTTTGCAGTGTCTAGATTAACCTTCCAGAGTTTCATCCAACTCATACCCAAAATTACATCCAAACCTAGACCAGGAATGACTATGGGGTCCACTACGGCCTGTTTATCCCCAAAGGTCATTTCCACTCCTTTAGCCATTTTACGCGCGGAGAGAACAGCTCCGGCGGAACTTATCTGATATCCCGGTCTAACTCTATCAACTCAAGATTACTTCTTATAACAAAATTCTCACTTATGAAAGAATGCGATGCTCCAGAATCAAACAGCACAACTGCGGGGCATTGATTAACAAGAAACGTACCAGCGGTGACAGGCTCTCCTTCTGGCACTTCTTCCACGGTGGTGTGGTGCATATGACCCGTACGAGGTGGGGGCTGAGTGTACTGCTTCTTTGGGCGAGGGCACTGACGTGACAGATGTCCAGTCTGACCACAATTGTAGCATGGGCCAATCACATAAGGAGTCTTGGGACCTCCGGCACTTCCTGCTTTGTTCTTGTTCTGCATCATAGGGGCGGTGTAGGGCTTCTGAAAGCTGGGACGGGAACGACTGGTAGTGATCTTTCTCTGCGGGGGACGGAATCTTGCTCCTGTGACAGGCGGGCGGTACGGGCGCGTGCTCCGAAAGGGGTCCTCTGCTGAGACGAACCTCCTTCGTTCGCACGACGACGGTTTTCTGTTGCCAGTCTGCCGTCGTTGGCCTCTTGGTTCAGACAGTCACTGACGAAGTCACTGAAGGTGGTGCGGTGACTGTTGCCCATCTTGGAAAGCATGGCGGCACTCATGCCACGTTTGAAGCTTGCGATCTTCTTGGCCTCAGTATCAACAAAGTCTGGGGCGTAGCGAGCTAGGTTGTTGAAACTGTGGAGGTACTCGGACATAGACCTAGTCCCCTGGGATAACCTCATAAACTCTGCAACCTTCATTTCCATCAGACCACTAGGGATGTAGTGGTTGCGCATAGCGGTGGAGAACTGATCCCAAGTGACACGTGCATTTGCGGGCAAGGATGCACGGTACTGGGCCCACCACAAACCTGCGGGTCCTTCCAACATGTGCGCGGCGTACTCCGCTTTGAGCTCTTCTGTCAGACGAAGCAGACGGAACTTCTGGGTGATGGAGTTGAGCCACTCATCAGCCTCCAGCGGTTCGGTGGCTTCCTTGAACACAAGAGGGCGAGTGTCCAAGAAATCACGATAAGAGCTGTACTGGTTGGGCTCCGGGCCTTGGCGCTGATGGTGCTGCTGCGCGGTGTTGTTAGCGATGTTGCGGAGGGTGGCTTCCATGTGCCTCTGCATTTCCTCCATATTCCTTTGGCTACCCAAAACTGGCCAAAGAACGCTTCCGGCGTCATCGGCGGCGGTGGGGGAGGTGGCAGATTCTCCTCCTGTCCTGCTCCCTGCCCACGTTGGCTGCGAGTGTGTGCCGGCATCTGCATATCCCATTGATAAGCAATCATTAGGTGATGTTACATCGATCATGAATAAATACTGCGCTGTACATAATTCGAAAATTTAGCACACGACCAAGTATAATTACTCATTTCCATACAACATCACAGAATAATCGCTCAAAAATTAGACACGCAAACGACGGATTTCCATAAAAGGTGCCGGATTGAAGTCCGGACTTTGTCCAAAAGCTTACATGCCATCAAACATTTTAAACATAAAACTAGCACATGTGTAGGGTGTTACATCACTTAGCGAGCAAGCTCAAGCTATACAAAAGAAAACGATCTCTAACAGCTAACGCTCAGGGGTCTCCAGCGGCGGGTGCAGCGTCCTCTGGTGGGGCGTCGGGACCAAGGACCTCTCCGTCCTGGGGATCCGGGACCTCAGCTGCTGGGGCGGCGGCCTCCTGCGCGGCGTGGTGCATCTGATGGACGGCCTCGTGGAGCTGGTCGATATAGGCCTGCTGTCCGTGTATCTGCTGTATCAACAGGTGGGCTCCCTCTCTGAGCTGGTCGAGCGCGGTGCGGGCCTCATCCCTCTGAAGAGCGGTAGTCAGGTACATCTGCTCTGCAACTGTCCTGGCAGTGGACTGTGCTGCTGCTGTGGTGCGGGCGTCGTCACGCTCCAGAGTGAGCTGAATCCTCTGCAGACGAGCAACCTCAGCGTCGAAGTCCTCCTGAAGCTTCCTCTTGCTCTGGTAGGTGGCTGTGAGGGTGAAGGACACGCTCTCGAGAGTGTGCTCCAAACTCTCACATACACCCAACAAAGCTCCGGTGGCGCTCATCGCAGGCGTCTCACAGTAGAACCTCTCCTCTGGGCTCCCTGTCAAGACTGACTCCGAAGTCTGCTTCCAGCGCAATGGGAAAAGTGATCCACGGGGAAACACTCCTGCCATCGCACTTGCCAGGTCGGCGGGAAGCGGGCGATGATATCCTTCAGCACTAGGTATGCTGCCCTGTTGGCTCCATCCTTGGCACAAGTGCCTCTGGTGATCTCAGTCCATCCTGTCCAGTGCGGCTTGGCAGGCAAGGCTTTGACCTTGATCTCTACCATAACCAGGGAATCCTGCCCGTAGATCTCCTTCTGCCAGGAGTACTTGGGCTCCTGTCCTTCCTCATAACCCACTGCCTGCAAAATCCTCCAAAGGATAGTCGGCAGCCCGAAGTAGGTCAAGAACGTCCTCCGGGTCAGCTTGGTGGCCAAGCGATGACGCGGAACTCCTCTGCCTCCGGTGGCCTTGCGAGCAGTCAACTTGGTCCGGCCATCTGTAGAAACAAAAGGGTTTCGAACTCTCGTGAGACGGAGACTAAGTTGGCATATTTTATAGAAAAGAGACAACTTTTAATTTAAGGGGAGGTAATGTAAATGCAAGAATATAAACATGATGCATGATCGTACTTACGTTCTCACTCACTAACATGACTCGCAAGTCCTAACGTTTTAGTCGGTGGTAAGAACGATCTCTCATGCGTTATCTACCCGTTACTCGTTCGCATAGTTAGTGTACCTGCAGAAGATCCATTTCAGCCCAAAGAAATTCCCAATGATAAAGCAACTGAGTATTGACTAATATGCGCAACACATAGAAGCCAACACTAAACACCATGCACCAATATAGAAAATACCCTTGAAAACATTGATACCCTCGTATGGGTCTGCGTGGAGCTTCGCACATACTTGGTATAAGAACTCTCACCTAGACGACGGTTGGACGGTCATGCTCTCATATCTCACAAAAATCATTTATGCATGTTTTCGCGAAGCGACGCATTCTCTTTTTCCCGAGAATGGACCAGCAAATAAAGATCCAGCATGAAGCAAAACCCTGAACCCCTGTTAGCAGTTAGACCACCTGATTCCTAGTATAGGGCTTAAGGACGAGACTGGGCACACTTAGTAATTGAAAATAGTTTTGAAATACCCATTTTAGTTTAAAATAGCTCTTTACGGAGGTAATCACTTGAACCATGCTCCGATACCAGCTGTGGCGGAACCGTCCTGATTATAAGAGCTCAAGTATTATCTTAGCCAAATCCGTCTGACTTCGACTGATACTTGAACCCATACAACCCCGGTAGTCCGGAAATCTCGAAGGATTTCTACACCATACATCATACAGGATCGCATCGTTCAAGGATTACATTCGTAAAGATACATCATAACGAAAATGAAACCGAATTTAAAATATCAGAGTGCGAATTTAAAACGGAGTTATTACAATACCGAGTTTAAAAGTGCGGAAGCTGAAATAGTTTAAAGCACGACCACCACACATGTGGTCCAAATAAAACATTGTTTTGATAAATCCACTCGACACAACTCACTCCTCCCTTTTTAAGATAATGTGCCACTAGTAGTCTCGATCCAGCAAAAGAAAGGGGAAAGCTTCTGGACGACCCTGCCCTGGGCCTACTCCTCATCACCTTCCACTGGGTAGAGGCAGTGCTTACAATAGCCGAAGTAGACCTGGCCATCTGCAACAAACGGGATAAACCCTGAGTACTGGAATGTACTCAGCTAGACTTACCCGTCCAACTGAAAATAAAGACACCAAGGACATGCAAGGCCTTTTTGGGTGGAGCTGGGATCTTGAATTCGCGAAAAGCTCAATTTAAGATAAGCGAAGTATTAGTGAAGTTAATGTGAGCTGTCATCTTTTATACCTATTCCTTCTTCTAGGTTTGCACCTGAACTATTGCACACACTTGAGTCTAGCAGATAAATAATATAACCATATCCAGTTGACTTGTCCATTTTAGTTGAACCTTTAGATATCACATGGA
This sequence comes from Coix lacryma-jobi var. lacryma-jobi, assembly GCA_009763385.1. Taxonomy (NCBI): domain Eukaryota; kingdom Viridiplantae; phylum Streptophyta; class Magnoliopsida; order Poales; family Poaceae; genus Coix; species Coix lacryma-jobi. Next base: position 79,026,802 of record CM019828.1, on the reverse strand, counting down.
GTTGTATCGTGGTGAAGCTCGCCATAGTTTCCCACTAACCGGGGGAGACGGCGACTCGAATCGAATTCCAAACCAGCTGGTGAAAGACCTTTAATACCAGCCCACACTTTCCCCGTCGGGTCCATGCATTGGGCAACCGCTCGACGCTTGTTCGTGGTGGTAATCGCCGCGGTTCAAGCACGGACCGCCCAATTGGAACCTGGCGATGGCCTCACGCGGCAGATCGCAATTTCCATACTAGAGGGCACGACACGGGTTGAGACCGGCCCGAACAGCTTCTAACCGGCTTTGGGGTCGATGATTACGGCACCGACATATCCCTAAGTAAAAGGGCGCGTTCAAAAATGAACGAGGGCCAACATCGATACAAACCTACACGATCCAACGGACGGACTGCCCCAAGTTTCCAAACTTGTGCCTTGCCTTCCAGTTGACCGTATTTCATTACTACTCAGGTTCTTTTCCACGATAGCAAATATAGCCAACCGTGATCCAATAACTACCCATCAGGGTATTACGGAGACATCCTTAACTACTACTTTTATTAAGCAGGCTAAGCAATTCTACATTGTAAATAAATAACAGGATAACAAGGTAGATATTAATCAATCATCAAGGAATGGTAATGCAGCAAATAGGATTCATTCAACTCCTAGACCTAATGCATCACAATATAAAAGGACTCAAGTAATTTTAATTGTAAAACTGGGAGACTTAGAATGCTCCGGGGCTTGCCTTGGGTGAAGACCGAGGCCTCGTGGGAGGGGCACTCGGGCAAGTTAGTGTCGCTGGCGGGGTCGACTTCCTCGGCTTGCTGGAGCTCCGGGATCTGCTGCTCGGCGTTTGCCTCTGCTCCTGATCGGGTTCCGGGAGTGTCGATCCTATTGCATGCGACGAATAATAAATATTTAAATGCGGGGTGCGAGATGTGTGGTATGAGAAAGAGCATTTCTTGCAAACCAACAAAACCAACTTGTTGAACCATTGAGGTAAATACTCATTTAATTCATAAAACAAAATCCTTTTATTCACCTATTTCTCATTTAGTAAATCAAAAGAAGCTTAGGTTTGAACTGCAAGTGCACTTTTCTGGACTCAGAAAATCCACGAAAATTTCAGAAGGCAAACAACAGTTGCTGGACTCCACTGAACAAATTTCAGCCAAAAATAAAATACAGAACTGTAGATATAAAAATAACAAGCAACTGCCCAAAAAGGTACTTTGAACTACAACCCTACTGTAAAAGGGTGCACCACTCTATTTCATATTTTTCCCAGATTCTATTTCATATTTTATGCTTATTAAGAAAGTCCCATGAACAGAAACATTATATTATTTCTTACATGAATTTTCAAAGGAAAACACAGAAAAGCACCTTTGTAAAGCAACTTCAGATTTCTCACACACAGGTCATGCTTTAATTTTTCTTAGCTTGATCCTTATAAACAGAGACTGTACAAATTTTACCACATTTTATCTCGACATATAAAACACCTTAACTTTATTCAAAGAAATCAGCCAAAAAGGACTTTAAACCATAACAGAAACTTTTTCTACATAAATAGTGCATTATATATTTTTTCACATGTATAAAACAGGATAATAAACTTACACAAAATTTTACAGGAATTATCTCAACCAGAAAACATATATAACATTTATCTTAGCAAAAGCATATAAACTGAAATAAAAGAAAACAGTAAAATTAACTCTTACCAAAAATACTTTTATATTTTTCCAGGGTAGATCTACTCATAAACAAACTAGCAAAACTGAAAACACTCCATTTGGACTAACAAACAGGATCTACAAAATAAACAAGCATTTACTGGAAATAGAAAAACATTTTGGAAAACGTTTTCTGGAAACACTCGGCGTACGGAATAGGTGTGCTCGCTCGAGGCCCGGCTCGAACGAGACAGCGCCCGAGGGTTCGCTCGAGGCCTGGCGCGAAGGCTCGGGCGAGGCGGACAACAAACGCCCGTCCGAGGCCTGGCTCGAGGGCTCGGGCGAGACGGAAAAACACACGCCCGTCCGAGGCCTGGCTCGAGGGCTCGGGCGAGACGGAAAAACACACGCCCGTCCGAGGCCTGGCTCGAGGGCTCGGGCGAGACGGTAAAAAACACACGCCCGTCCGAGGCCTGGCTCGAGGGCTCGGGCGAGACGGAAGAACAAACGCCCGTCCGAGCCTGGCTCGAGGGCTCGGGCGAGACGGAAAAACACACGCCCGTCCGAGCCTGACTCGAGGGCTCGGGCGAGACAGAAAAACACACGCCCGTCCGAGGCCTGGCTTGAGGGCTCGGGCGAGACGGACAACAAACGCCGTCCGAGGCCTGCTCAAGGGCTCGGGCGAGACGGAAGAACAAACGCCCGTCCGAGGCCTGGCTTGAGGGCTCGGGCGAGACGGGAAAACACACGCCCGTCCGAGGCCTGGCTCGAGGGCTCGGGCGAGACGGAAAAACAACGCCCATCCGAGGCCTGGCTCGAGGGCTCGGGCGAGACGGAAACAGGGGAGAGGTTGACCTTCGATTCCTCGCCGACGGTGAGGTCGCCGACAGTTAAGCTAGCTTGCGAACTCGTCTCGACGAGGCGCGTCGAGTGGTGTAGGTGGTTTGGCTAGCGCACGGCCGGAGCATGCCGGCGGCGAGTGGCGGCGCACGGTGGTGAGGCAACGCGCGGCTACGCCGTTTCCGGCGGCGGCCGGAGAAATTGGAGGAGGCAAAAGCTCGAGAGAACCCTAAGGAGCAAATCTACGGGGTTGGTTTGGCTCGGGTGGCTCCAGAGGAGCTTGGCCACGAGCGAGGTCCGCGGCGGACGCCATGGCGTTCGGCCGGGGAAGAAGATGTGGGAGAGAGCGGTAGCGTTGAAGCTAGGTGGTGTTCTCACCTTGCCTTGGCTTGGTGAAGCTCGAAGATGAAGAAGAAGTCGGTGGAGCTCGGGTTGGGGAAGAACGGCGTTGCGGCTCGGCGGTGGCGACTGACGGACCGAAAGAGGCGCTTCGTCCTCCGGCGGCGAAGGGGCTCGATCGGGGATGACAACGTGCGCACGGCGTGTGCACGGTGTAGGCGGAGCGGTGTACGGAAGGAATCGAAGGGAGGTGCTCCGACGAGGTCAGAACGGAGAGGGGTGGTTGCGGCGGTGGTCGCGGCGAGAGCGAGCCGAGCGCTTGCTCTGGCTTGGTGGAGGAGAGTGCGAGCGAGATTAGGAGAGTGTGTGCGGGAGTGTGAGAGGAGTGAAGAGGTGCTCGGGGTTTTGATCGGCTTGACCGGCCAGTGGTCGTGGCGGGACCACGGCGGCGCGGTCGGTGAGGCAGCGCGGTGATGCCATGCACGGCGACCAGGTGCGGCAGGCGAGGCGAGCGGAGAGTGGCCGGGGGAGATAGCTTGCGTGCTCGGGTGAGAGAGGATCGAGCGAGGAGTGGCCGGCGAAGATCCTCGGCAGAATGCGGCGGCCACGTGGCGGTTGCGCCCGGCGTACGGCGCGGCAAGTCAGCGGCAGCAGCGCGCGGCGCGCGCGGCACGCGGGCGAGCGCTGGCGAGCGGCGCGGGGTGCGCGGGCGCGCGCGGGAGCGGGCCGGCGCACGCGAGCGGGCGAGCTGGGCCGGCGCGCGCGAGTTGGCCGAAAGGTGGGGCGTGGAAGAAATCGTTTTCCTTTTTCTTTTTCCAAATTCTTTTCAAACTTTGACCACTCAAAAACAGTTTCAAAAACTCCAACTAGGTTTTGACCCAATATAAAAGTTTCTCGAAATAATTTTCTCTACAACTTTCATATAGGACACTTTTTCTGAAAACCATTTTTAAATCCTCCACATAAACAAAGCCAATTTTAAAGTATAAACCATTTTGTTGGACTTATTTTTATTTACAAACTAATCTGAACTAGGTCAAAACTCCAACATGAAAAGCACTCTACTCAATATTCTCTATTTTATAAAACTCTTTGCCAAAACAGAAATCCACTCAAACAACCAAGTCCAATAGAAATCCAAATCCAATTAAATAAACAAAAGACAAAACACTCTCATGCTCATGAAATGATGCAATGCATTGCTTATGCTTCTTTAGTAGCTAAATGCAGTGCTTGACACTAGGGTGTCACAACGAAGTGTATGTCTGGCCTCGTCACCGTCAAGTACAAGAGGGAGCCAATCATGCTCCTGTACTCCTTCTGGTCCACAGCCTCTCCGTCTTGGTTCGCATCCATCGCAATAGTCGTCGCCATGGGCGTCGTAAGAGGCTTGGTCTCGCCCATGTCAAACTTCTTCAGGATGTCCTTCGTGTATTTGCCTTGATGCACGAACGTCCCATCTCAGGTTTGCTTGATTTGCAACCCAAGGAAGAAGGTCAACTCAGCCATCATACTCATCTCAAACTCCCTGCTCATGGTATCTGCAAACTTGGCAACAAGTGCGTGAGAGGAGCCACCAAAGATGATATCATCCACGTAAATTTGAACTAAAAGGGTGTCATTGCCTTGCTTGAGAAAACAGAGTCTTGTCTACCCGTCCCATTTTAAAACCCTTGGAAAGCAGAAAAGTTTTCAAATGCTCGTACCATGCTCTTGGGGCTTGTTTCAAACCATATAAAGCTTTTTGACAATTTAAAAATGGTTTGGAAACTTGGGACTCTCAAAACCATGGGGTTGCCTAACATATACCTCTTTCTTTATATACCCTTTTAGAAAAGCACTCTTGACATCCATCTGGTATAGCTTAAAACCCTTCGAAGCAACAAAGGCTAGAAGGATCCTAATGGCTTCTAAATGAGCTACTGGGGCAAAGGTTTCATCATAGTCTATCCCCTCTTTCTAGCAAAAGCCCTGGGCTACTAATCTAGCCTTGTTCCTCACTACCATCCCATCCTCACCCTGTTTGTTTTTGAAAACCCATTGGTACCTATAGGGTGGCATTCTGGTGGAGGTGGAACTAAGGTCCAGACTTTGTTTCGCTCAAACTTCTCCAACTCCTCATGCATGGCATTCACCCAGTTTGGATCAGAAAGAGCGTGTCCAACATCTTTAGGCTCAAAAGAAGCAACGAATGCAGAATGAGCAAAGTGAGAGATCTCATACGCTCACGACCGCGTGACTCGCTGGTCAATACTGCCGATCATCTGCAGCGGAGGGTGGATCTGCTGAACGCTTCGGGGCGCTTGCCTCGCCAAAGTCGCCTCCCCCTTGCCAGATGTTGTCGCTCCCTCAGGTGCAGCCAGTGCTCGCTGGAGAGGTGTCTCAAGAGGAACCCAAGTAGTGGAAACAGTGGGATCGGGTCCTCGAGCTGAAGTCGTCATCGCAGGGTCGACAGGGCAGCCAGTGGAGTTGGCTCGGGATCACCCCAATCGACATCTTCTTGCTCCTCCTCCACAAAGATTCTCTCCTAGCTCCTGTTCTCCTGCAACATCAAAAGCAGAAGAAGCACAAGGCATAGTCTCGTTGAATGTGACCTCGCAGGTCTCCACTATCCGGTTAGTCTCAAGGTTAAGAACTCGATAAGCACGAGAATGTAAAGCATAACCAAGAAATACACCATCAGCAGAACGAGATTCAAATTTGTCCAAATTGTCTTGCTTCAGGATAAAGCACTTGCACCCAAACACCATAAAATGAGACACCATGGGTACCCGTTCAAAACGCAACTCATAAGAAGCCTTTTTCATGAAAGCTCGAAGAAAGATGCAATTTGAAACATGGCAAGCGGTGTTGATCGCCTCGGCCCAAAAACGCCTAGGAGTCCTACGCTCATCGAGCATCGTCCTGGCCATCTCAACAAGGGTCCGGTTCTTGCGCTCAACAACACCGTTCTGCTGGGGAACATAGGGCGAAGACAACTGATGCTTGATTCCATGAGAAGATCAGAAAGAGGCAAACTATGAGTTAACACCATTATCGCTACGAATAGCTCTAATAGTATCAGGGGGAATCTTAGTTTTCAAATCTCGAGCAAAAGAGAAAGCCTCATCCTTAGCCTCCATGAAGAACACCCAAGAGTACCTCGAAAAATCGTCCACGATCACTAGAACATACCACTTCCCACCCGTTGAGCAAACCCGAGCTGGACCAACAGTGTCCATGTGTAATAGCTCAACGGGTTGCTTTGTCATCACCTGATTAACAGGTGGGTGAGAAGCAACAACCATCTTCCTGTGACAACACAAGTGACAAACAAGGTCCTTCTGAAACTTAAGCTTGGGCAATCCTTAGATTAGGCCAAGTGAGCTAAGTCTTGCAAGCAAGTCAAAACTCAAGTGACCTTGCCTCCTATGCCACTTCCACAAATCAGAAGAAGGACCAGCCACCAAACATCTAGAAGAGCCAAAAGAATGAGAAAAATCGGCTCGGAAAACACGGCCAAAAGGGATGATCCAACAAACAAGATCTCCCCGAGAGTCCAAAACTCTACTCAACCCTTTCTTAAAGCGCACTTCAAAACCGTCCTCAAGAAGTTGCAAAACAGAAAGCAAATTGAAATGCAAGTTAAAAACCAAAGCAACATCCTTGAGCACAAAGTTCTCGTTAAGTCGGATAGACCCATGAGAAACAACCTTACCTCTACCACTATCCCCGAATGTGATATACTCCTTATGTACAATAGGGTCTAAGCTAGAGAACCATTCTTCCTTTCCGATCATGTGGCGCGAACACCTGGAATCCATGAGCCACATGTTCTCCAGCTAAAGTTCCTGCATCAACAGAAGGGCAGGAAATGAGCATATGGCACAACACTGGGGTTAGTATACTGAGAAGGATACCAGTGCTGTGTCATAGGCCCAGAAAAAATGTTAGAAGGCACACCAAACTGTCCTCGTCCCATGGGTGGATAGCGATCGCCACCAAACTGAAAGGGTGGTCCGCTATGGAACGGAAATCCTCCAAACTCACCTCCATGTCTCATTTGAGGATAGCGATCACCACCATGCTGAAATGGTGGTCCGCTATGGGACTTTGCAGCAAAGCCTCTTACACCCGGCTCACGATCGTATTGAGGACGACCGGAACTGCGATGGGCACGACCACCACCCCGTGGTCTAGCTGCCTGGGGCCTAGCTACCTGAGGAGGTGCACCTCTAGGCCTAGCCCACTGACCCTAAACTCCCTGACCCTGCACACCATGGAGAGGGTGGTGCCTAGCCTAGTTGTTCAGCTCCTACTCCCTCCTAGCGTCTCTCTTCCTCCGAAAACAAAACTCAACTAGGTGACCCTCACGGTGGCAATACTCACAATCGAACCTCACCACACTCTTAGGTTGGTTCCTATGGTTGCGAGTGTTCTTCACTCTAGCCGACTGCTTGCCTTTCGGAAGGGGTTCGCTAGAGATGCCAGAAAGAGTGTCAATTGTGTTCCTAAGATGGTTAGGTTTGGGAACCCACACTTGCTTGCGAGGTGGAGCCTTGGGAGGTTCATCAAGGATGCCATCCTTGCTGATAGGCTTGGAAGGCTCAGGTGGGGTGATCTTGGTAAGCTTAGGGACAGCGGATGGTTTCTCACTCGAGTTCACTCTGCTAAACTCACCGATCTTGCCGAAGGTACTAGTGCCCTCCCCACCTGAAGCAAAGCCTACTCTTGGACCTCTAGTTCCCCTCTTGAACAGACTAATCATCATGCCCAACTGTGGCTCACTGCATGATACCCAATTTAGGATGGATCGAAGGTATGGATTTCCTCCTCGGTTTGCATCCTGTCATGCTGAAATAGTGCTAACTAAGCTAGCCTTCAAGGCTTCAGCAAACTTGGAGCTAACTTCTGCCAACTCAGTTCACAAGTCTGGACAAGACTTTCACGCACCAAGCAAAGAAGGCCTCGCCTTCACTTCCTCCAGCTCCTTCTTTAGGGAGGGACACTCTTTACAATCACCCACCAAGTCTAGCCTACTCTTCAGCTCATCATACACCTCGATTAAAGAGGCATACTTGGTTTGCAGGGTGGTAAAGTTTGTCATATGCGTCGTGCACTCATCACACACCTCCTCATTGGTCACCTTCAACGTGGACCTAGCAAACTCAAGCTCCTTAAGTGCCTCACCTAGCCTAGCCTTGAACTCATTGCGCTCTCGAACGGCATGCTTAAGCTGCTTGTCTAGACTGAGAACTATTTCGGCCAAAGTGTCACGCTCACCGAAAAGACGCTCAACAAGAGAAGAGTTTGATACCTCTGAAGCGTTGTCATCGTCGTTGGTGTCGGCGTGCTTGTCCTGGCACTTGCGGTCCTCTTCATCCAAGGCCATGGTGCAGAAGCCGTCAATGGAGCTACCGAAGAAGCAGAGTCCATTGAAGCGATCCTTAGTCTTGTGCTCGGACTCGTCATCGCTGGAGTTGTCGTCGGAGCTTCTCTCGACGTCGCTGAGGGAGGCGATGAAGGCACACTTGCCTGCGTCATACGCCTTCTCGAGATCCTTCTTGCGGTAGCCGCCCTTGGTCTTCGGCTTCCCGGCCTTGTACTCGTGCTTGTCCTTGCACTTGGAGTTCTGGTTCTTGCCGGGGAAGCCTTTGTTGCGCTTGGGGCAGTTCACAATGAAGTGATCAGTGTCCCCACACTCGTAGCAGCCCTCACGTGCGCCATCATGCCGGCGATTCAAGCGGTTGTTGAGGAACCGCGAGAACCGTCTGATGATGAGGGCAAGCTCGTCGTCTCCCAACGCCTCCACCTGCTCCTCTGTCACTGAAAGCAAAGAAGACAATGCAAAGAGAGGAGGTGAAACATCAGTAGAAAGAGTCGATCCTCCCTTGCCTGAGACCAAAGCTATGGAATGTGAAGATGGGTTCTTCAGCTTGGCCTGAGTCAGGAGATCGATCTCGGTGGACTTGAGCTTGCTGAACAGCTCGTCCACGGTGAGGGTGTCATAGCTGGGTGACTCTATGATAGTCGACACCTTCACCTACCATACCTTCCGATCTAGGGCGTAAAGCAACTTGAGTGCCCTCTCATGATCATCATAAGGTAGGATGGCCCGGTTGGCACGCATCTTGTTCACAATCATCTAGAAACGAGCGAACATAGCGTCAATCGTCTCTCTGTCCATCTGAACAAAGTTCTCATACTCGCGCTTGTACATCTCGAAGAGTCTGGTCTTGACCTGTTGTTGACGGTCCTTAATGTCAATATTATACCATCAACTATTGTATGAAATGACACTAAATGAATCACAAAGCATAGTTGTAGGGTTTGAAACTAATAGGTTTCATGAGTTTTGGTGCTCTCACTTGTTTTATAGGACATCCATGTTTTTACCATATAAAAGTATCTCAAGTGATGAAACAGAGCACACCATTGCGAAGACCTCATCGAGACGATCGAAACAGACATATGATTTGCTATATTTGGAGTCCCGGAGCGAGAGTCCTCGATGGATACGACTTGGAAGATTCCAGAACATTCCAGAAGACATGAGAAGGTGACCCACGGATGGTGGGGCCCACCTGTCATAGAGGCAGACCGACCACTCCCCCTTGGGCCGACCGGTTTTGATGAGGGACGGCCCGATCTTCCGAGAGGTAGCAATACGTTCGATTGGTGGAGAACTCGACGTTGGCGATCCGGCTTCAAATCAGACACGATTCGAACCCTGCAACCGTTACACCACTGCTCTATTGGTTATCAACCAAGCACAACTTGATTGACCTCGCCAAGAAGGCTAATCCTGCAAGCGAATCGAAGAACACAAGCAAGAAGCAGAAGGTAAAAACACGCAATCTGAAATTGCAAATATGAATCTCACAAATTTATATGGAGGGTTCAAGAACTCGGTTCCAAAGGACTAATCGACACAGTGGAGGAGATCAAGAACGGGGGCCCTGGATCACTGTAAAAGGATTTGACACCACAGTTACAATGAACGATTCAGTTCCTCGATGGAAAACTAAACTCTAAACAAAACCCAAGACCTAACGACAACGACGGTGGCTAATTATAGGGTTTAGGTCGTCGCCTCTGCTGGACGCGCCCCCTAATGGGCTCTAAGATGATACACGGCCCATCGGACCAAAAGATGGTGTCGCAGCACCATGGCAGATTCTGGACGCTGACTTGTTTCGACGATTCCCGTTGACTCCGGACGTATTATGATGTGCTTCCAAAGCCATTGGTTAGCTTATCAAATTATCTTTCCAAGCATATCTGGTTTGTCGAAAACGGAGTCAGTATGCATCCGGGACGTTGATTTTACCTAGGACTGCTCGTGAATTCCGAGGGTGACGAGGTAGCTGAGTTGGAGACGGATTGCAACATGGGGAAGACCATGGCGTCGGTGTGTCCAGCGTGGCGATGTCCTCGTCATCCTCCCCTTCTTGAATTGGAGTCATCCTCGACTCCATCTTGGCGATGTCCTCATCATCCCCTCCTTCTAGAATTGGAGTCGTCCGCGACTCCATGTCATCTCCAAGCTCCTGCAAAAGGTTAGTGACCGCACACATGCGAAACACAAGGTATAGGATCATGTGCAGCAACACTAACATGTCGACAAAGCATAGTATAACAAGGAGCATCATTATTATCACATAACGCAGCAGTAGAAGAAGTTGTAGCAAGAAAAGCACCTCCTTTTAACTTAATCTCATTATTGTTAGCAATGTCTGTTGGAGGTTTATTTTTATTTTAATCTCTTTAGCATGTTTAATAATATCCGTAGGAGACAAAGGCAGCAAAGTAATTTTCTTGTCCTATGTATAATAGTGTATGTATTAGTTCTACCTCGGTATAAAGCATCATTATCAAATTCCCATGGGCGACCTAACAAAATGGAACAAGCTTGCATAGGGACAACATCAAAATCAGCAATATCATGATAAGAACCTGTGAAAAGCTAGTGCGGCTGATTTAGTAACCTTAGTCATACCATTATTATTGAACCATTGAAGTTTATACGGATATGAATGTTGTCGTGTGGTCAATCCAAACTTCTCAACCAAATCTGAACTCACCAAGTTGTTGCAACTCCCGCTATCAATGATGGTGAGAACACGACAACCCTGCACAATGAGATACATGTGGAACAAATTGTGGCGTTGGATCTTCATCTCTTCTTCGTCATGTCCCACACGTGTACTCAACACTCGTTGCACAAGAAGACTAGGGTAGTCCACAGTAGCAGCCACAGAGTCAATTGTGATGGTCTCCTTGTCTTGATCATCCTCGGTGGAATCTGCATCAACGTTAGCAACAAGGGAGAAATCATCTTCAACACACTAGCACTTACATATCCATCGTCTGTAGCAATGAAAGCACGATGGCTGGGGCAATCCTTCATGACATGTCCCTTGCCTTTGCCTCGGTGGCAAATGATTTTAGAGCTGGATGAGGAAGACCTAGTAGAAGCACCCGGAGTGACACCTTTCTTCAGTTGTGAAAACTGCACATTAGACAATTTACTTACCTCGGAAGGTGTAGATGGTTGTGGTGCAGCAGGAAGCTTGGCCGTCTCCGGCTCAGAACGTTGCTGAAAAGTCCTCCCATTGTTATACCTGAAAGGCTGATGTTGTTATTTGCGGCCCTGTACTTCGCGTTCAGCTTTAAGAGCAAGATGATATAATTGGCTGAACCTGTTCCAATCTTTGTAATCAAGAATATCCTGGATATCACAATTCAAACCACCAAAGAATCTAGCAGTAGCATCATTATCATCTTCATGTATACCATAACGTGCTAAACCAATAAGCAATTCTTGATAATATGCCTCTACGCTTTTATCACCTTGTTCTAAAGTTTGCAATTTTAAAACACAATCATGTTGATAATAAGGAGGAACAAAATGAGATTTCATACGTTGCTTTAAAGTATTCCAAGTTTGAGGCACAGCAGCAGCATTATTAGCATTGCAAAGATCACTCCACCAGAATAAAGCAAAATTAGTAAACTCACTAGTAACAAGTCTAACTCTATGCTCAGCAGGAATATTATGAGAATCAAATTTTTGTTGAACAGCAAGTTCCCAATCTAAATATGTCTCAGGATCCATATTACCAGCAAAAGGAGGTAGGCTAAATTTAATTTTAGCAAAAGGATCATTATTATGATTATTACCTCCCATACCGCGACGATTGAAGTTGAGGCGGCGACGGGGACCAGCATCAGCATCCGCATCTTCATCACCAAAAGCATCCGCATCTTTGTCATCACGATGAGGTTGAGGGCGTTGCTCAAGCGGTTCAATGCGGTTGACCAGATTGTTCATGTTGCGCGTCAGCTCGGTCATGAGGTTGTGTTGTTCATTCATGAATGTTGTAAGCTCGCCTTTGGACACGCACTCATTGAAATCCGTCGGAATTCCTGTCATTGTTTGAAGATAGAAAAAGACAACAGCAAAGTATTATCCCTATCAACTAAAAGGAACCAAGTGGTGGTGGTGGTGAAAGTGGAATGCAAAATCACAAGCGTCTTACCACCGTCTTGCCTGTATTCTTACCAACGCCAAATAAGATCAAACCAAAGTGACAAAGCAATCTATTGTTGAGCGTGGGTAAAAGTGCAAGATGAACCTGTGCTGATAGAAGTATTGTGGAGTATAGGTAGGTACATATGACAGCAAGATCGCAATTACCAATATAGATTAGCAAAGTTCAATAAGTATCCAAAGCACAAGTCACAATTGCTGGCTAAGACGTTGTTGACTCTTGCTAACGTCGGCACTAGGAGTAGACTATGGAATCTATCCCTGGCAACGGCGCCAGAAAGGTTTGTTGATACTTCTTAATGTAAGAAGTATAACTAACAATTCGTATGACTATTGGTAGGTTCCGCAAGCGCACAAAATAAGTCTATTGTAGCACTTCACCTGGGAGTAACCGAGTATCGTATTTATTTCCACAGGGAAGCTACTATGGCAGAACTAACACTAGGACCGCTATGAACAACTAGTGATTCTAGCAGGGTTGATCGAAAGTATGAATGGGGGTTGATATCTACTACTACTAAAAAAAGAAAGAAAGACTAACTACTACTAAACTAAATCGGCGGGGCCTGGCCGATGAACAGATTAATGTTTTCCTACACACTTACGATCACAACTAACTTAGCAGTAAAGAGTTTATCTAGTTCTTCGAACCGTACACACCCTCTGGACTATTTACCTCAGACGTGCACAACGAGGTTTATGATTTAAGAACTAACCCAACTACGTGGTGGAATTCAAGGCTCCCAGGGCTGTCACCACCTGTTTGCTACCACAGCTATCCGGGGGGCTAGCCACAAACTAAGGTATAACTAGTCTAAGCACCGCGCTTACACTAATATATACTACTCTAATCTTGCGTCCAAAACTAGAGCACTGATTACTCAGCGAAGAACCCAAACTAGATACAAACTAAATACTAAGTTATCTATGATCGAAAGCACTCAACAAGAACAATAAGTAAAGAACTTAAAGTAAATGCTGAAAGTAGAAGAACACTAAGATAAATGAAGAAAGACTTGGAATTATACCAGAGACTTGGAAGATCCTCTATTACAACTCCAGCTCTTCTCTTCTTCACTCTCGCTCTCACTCTAAGTCTCTCAACTAGAGTGTTCCTTCACCAGAGCTTCGCTTACAAGAGAGTGGGACTAATGAGGTGAGGTCTGAGTACAAATGAGCTCGGGGGGTCCTATTTATAGCCTAAGGGACCTAGGGGGTACTTATGGACCTAGGGTTAGGTCAGGGGGTGAGTGTGGTGGCGGGCGCCAGCCCTAGGTGGCGGCCGCCACCCCCCTGGCCCTTGGATCAACCGCCTCTTCACCAACGGCATCCAGGAGGTCCTCCAAGTTGGTTTGGGGTCGGTTAGGTTGGGTGTCCAATAACCGTCACATGGGCAATTAGGCCATGATCCATGTGACGCTGCTTCTTAGCCCTTGGATGAACCGACTTAGGTGAGCAACGGCTGCAAATGAGTGTGGGGTGCTTCTCCTGGATCAGTGACATGGCAGGGGGGAGTTTGGGCTTCTCTCCCCTGGCGGCCGCTAGTTGTGGGTGGCGGGCGCCACCCCACCTTGGCCCAAAGTGAGCCCAGGTGAGTGTGCTCACCTTCTGGTGGGTCCTCTTGGTCATTTTGCTCAAAAACCCTGCAATTTCCTACATTCAAATAAAACTCAAGGACAAGTGGAAATCGTTAGTTTATAAAAGGTTTTTGGTTGATTTTAGGTCCTTGTGTTGCATTATATGACCTTGTTGATGCTAAGAATATGACACTTAGTGAGCGTCAACAAGCTCCCCAAAGCTTACCTCTTGCTCGTCCTCGAGCAAGCATGGACTTGAAATAATCTTGGAAACTCTGTGTTTTTGTTGTGTATGCCCATATTATTTTCATCACCATGGAATTGGTAGCCTTCCCTGCACTCAAGATTAGAACAAAAGACCAGCAAGAAAGAAGTTTGTCTTTCCCTTGCCTATTTTGCTAATCAAGATATGTGGAGTTTTTGCAAGTTTTGTTCAAAAGAAAGCATGCTTAGTAACTTCTGTGGCTCACTCGATCACTCATATTTGTATGTGGAAATGGAAGAATTATCCTCTCACTAAGACTTTATGTGGGGTTTAATGGGTAGGATAAAAGTGAGCATGCAATGCTAGCATAATTTTGCCAAGTTAGACAATTGGAGCAAAGGAGCAACAAGTCATAGGTTCAGACCAGGAATGTGCAAGTGTGTGGTATTTATTGTGGCTAATACTTTCATGGCATTCTCCTTTCTATCTCATTTGTGGGATCATGGCTATGAATGAGAGCATTTGCTCTTTTGGATATTCTCTTCTTTCTAGAGCACTTGCTCTTTTGATATTCTTTCTTTCTAGAGCACTTGCTCTTTTGAATTTCTTTCTAGAGCACTTGCTCTTTTTTTTTAACTACTATAGCCATGTCCCTGAGATTTCATTATGGAGCATGATATTTTGCCATGAAGTATCCTAACAATGAATGGAAATAAAGGCATGTTGTGTGCGTATTCTCAGTGTAAGAATAGCACTATATAGGTGGGTGCAAGTGAATTCCTTGGTCTAAAGATATGACAAGTTTCTCTACCATGACTATCAACAAAAGTCTAACTAGCTCAACACTAACATGCAGCAAGTGGAAGCTCCTACTCTAAGAGTAAAATTATTTGGCTTTGGTAGGACTTTCTTTGCCACAGAAGTACTTAGAGCAAGTTTTTAAATTTTTCAAAATAATTACTCCACAAACTTGACTTGCTCAAGTCAAAGTAGAAACTTACTTCCCCTTTACTTAGTCTAATGCTCATGTCTCAAGTTTAGTTCTAGCATACGTTCTCCCATGATAACTCTAATGCATGGCATACATTTTTATTTATTAGAAAGACTTATGATGAGAGCGTTTTTTATTTATTATTTTTTAACTGCAAATTAACTAAGATAAAACTCAAATTTAAATTACTGAAATAAAAAAAATAAAACTGACAGAAATAAAGACGGTAGTGATACTTACCTCGTTGACGGGGGTCCTCCCCCAAGCTGGCTTTTGGCGTGGTCGGGTTACATCCATCCTTGACGACGGTACATGTCGTCCCAATTCTGTTGGTTCTGCTGCAGGAGAGAAGAAATATTACCCAGTTCTCCACCAGTTTCCTGGCGGAATTCCTGGAAATTTTGGTTCAAGTCGTTCAAGTCCTGACGGATTTCGGTAGTATCCATGGTGAGTCCATTCATTTGGTGCTGAAGATATCCCATATCGCGCATCCACTCGTCCTGATGAAAGGACGAATGGCGAGCGGCCTGTGGCGAGATTCCCTATGGAAGAACTCATCACCACGGCCCAGTGTACCGGGTGGATCCTCCCAAGGAATGGGATGAACTCCCCAACTGGGATGAGTGAAAGGACGCCTCCTGGCCGTATTCCCACCGCGGATGTTGCGGTTGCTGCCAATTTGACCTCCTGCTTGGTGCGAGCCAGGGGGTGTCAAATGACCATAGTGTGCTGCTCCTTCATACTGCCCTGCATGGAAAGGGTCAAACTCCGGTGCCGCTGCTGCTGCTCTTGCGGCCTCTTCTGCTGCACGGGTCTGCGCTCGCGTCCTCCTCCTGGGAACCTGCATGGTGTTCTCTCGGGCCAACCTGCGGTTTTGTTCTGCCTCGGTTTCCAGGGCCAAAAGTAACGTTGGTGCATTCACCAACCAAAGTGACAAGTCAGGAAGAGCGATTTTATTCACATAATCTTGGTAGATCATGTGAATCTCACCGGTCTCCTGGTTCTCACGCAAGATGTGTCCTTGCGAGAAGTGCTCCACAGTCAAAAGGTCTCGGTCACTAGGAATGTAGGAGTATATAGCGGTGTTCAGCACCCATGTTAAAAGCCAGTCTAGTTATCCATGATGTCATTTCAATATTTCCAGTGCGTTGATTAAATTTAGACCAGTAGTCCGCCATGGCCTTGGCGGGTGACACTTTTATGTGGTTAACTAGAGCATAAAGCAGCAGCATTTCAGGCTTTTTAATTGGTCTTAAGTCAGTCTTGGAAGAGTGTGATACTAATATATTTGTGGAAAAACCTGAGCGTGGGGTTGTGGATATTACTTGTACGGGGCAAGCCTGGGTCTCTGTTCCCAGCAATACTTTCCAAAATTCATTTCTATTAAACCCGTACAAGCAGATTCCAGGTTTAGCAAGCATGAATCATCAAAATTTAAGTGCTTGCTAAACTGCCCCCACGAAAGAGTGTGCTCTTCATTAAGAAGCCGGAATGTTATGTGAGTAGCACAATTGCATGGTAGCTAGAAATTCCATTGTGAGGGGAAGGATTCCCTCCTCATTAACCATCCATGCATCTTCCCATCCTAGGGTTCGAGAAATATAGAGAAACTCACTGTCCATACCAGTGCGACGTAGCAAGTCGTCGTCGATGCGGCGGGTGTGAATGAACTCCCTCTCACTGAGGATGTTCCGGGCCTGCCGTCCCGATCACTCTGCCAGATGATATCATTGACAGAGTTCAGGATGCGGATGGTCGGTCCGGCCAGGTGTGTGAACGGAGAGTTCCGATCCACCGACATTTCGTTGGTGGATGGAGTACCCCCACCCGCGCTCTCCTCATCACTCCCAGCAAAGCGAATGTGGGTGTTTGCTCTCACGAACTTCCCTCACCCTTACTCTTCTTCTTCTTGCCGGTGAAGAAGTTCTTGAGAGGGCCCATGACTTCCTTGCTAGTGCTCAAGATGGCTGATGTTTTTTTGTTTTGAGTGAGTTGTGAGAACTTGCATGGGATGTGGGTAGTATTTATAGGCTGAGGATGGAAGGGGGAGGCTATGAGCTCCTCCCACCTGGCGGCGCCACCAATAAGTGGCGGGCGCCACCCCACATTGCCCATTTTTGCCTGCACCGACACATGAGGTTTCCCTCGTAATGTCCACTGAAATTCCAAGTGGGGAATAAAGTAGTCGGGTCGGTGCAAAGTGAAAGAGTGTAACCTTCTAAATGGGGCAAGTGGGCTGGAAATTTCAGAGATCAATTCTTCATCCTGGTCATACTTTATACCAAGGATGGTGGGAAACTTACTCGGAGCAGTTTTGTACCGAAATGTGGAAATAGAGGTGGCGGGCGCCAGGAAAAAGTGGCGGGCGCCACCCCCCTTGGCTGAATTTCACTCCAACTCACCCCTCCTTTCACCTAGTGCTCTCCTTGTCACTCTCCATCATATGTGCACCAGAATTTTTGGGTGGAGATGTGTCCAAAAGGTGGAGTGAAGAGGGGGAGACATGGGGAGACATGGGAGTGAGTGATTGCATTGAAATGAGCAAAGCCATGGGTCTCCCTTGGTGTTATTTGGGTCTAGGAGGTACGTGTAATAGTCTAGAGATTGGCTAGTGCTCCCTAGTGCACCCTAGGGTGGCGGGCGCCAGCATGGGGGTGGGGCGGCGCCACCCTATGCTGCCCTAGGCCCCCTAGGAGCCACCTAATCACTCTAGTAATCACCCAATTTGCTGAAAATTAAATTGCTTAAGTAAAACGAAAATTTAAATGGGGGGTAAAGACTTACTGTCGGGGGAACACCAAAGGGGTACCCCCAATCAACGCATAAGTTAAACCTAGAACACAAGTTAATAAACCCAGCAAGTCAGGCCATGTGCCGGCGCACGTTCTCCGCTTCGCCCGAGCCCTCCAGGCCAGGCCTCGGGCAAGCGCTCGTTCTCCGTCTCGCCCGAGCCCTCCGCGTCAGGCCTCGGGCGAGCGCTCGTTTTCCGTCTCGCCGAGAGCCTCCAAGCCAGGCCTCGGGCGCACACTCGCTTTCAGTCTCACCCGAGCCCTCCGTGTCAGGCCTCGGGCGAGCACTCGTTCTCCGTCTCGCCCGAGCCCTCCGCGTCAGGCCTCGGGCGAGCGCTCGTTTTCCGTCTCGCCCAAGCCCTCCGCGTCAGGCCTCGGCGAGCGCTCGCGTTTTCCGTCTCGCCCGAGCCCTCCAAGCCAGGCCTCGGCGCACACTCGCTTCCCTCTCGCCCGAGCCCCCCGGGCTTCGGCAAGCGCTCCACTACCTTTCTAGCCCCCCACAGCCGAACATCACACCTCGAGACCCCACGCAGGGACCTCGAGCCCCTCTGGCACAGCGGCTTATCCCTCGAGACGCTCTATGCCCCCCTCGAGCGGTGCAGACGTAGGATGCCAGCCCCATACCACGCATTTAATACATCCACCTACTTCAGTCACGTCCTCTGCAGCCCGACGTGTACCACAGTAACCAGGGCAAAGTCAAGTCTCGTTTTCACCACAAGCATGGGCAAAAAGGCACCAGCACAGCATTGTTCGACCACACCTTGCACTGTGGCACGTCCCGGTCACATCTCGAGACCCGGATTTCCGCTGTACGACCAGGCTCCCCGGAACTCGCCCATACCTGCGGGACTCGAGCCCCCGCAGGCGCCATCTCGAGGCCGGCTCCGCGCCCTCGAGCCCTAACTACTTTCATGCTATTGGAGGACAGGTCCACCCAAGACCCGGAGGGACCCCGTCGCGTCCTATACGTTCCGGGGTGGTGCTGTACGACTCCACCTTGCCGCGCCACCACGTCGTCCGCGCCAGGATGGAAGCCACGACCCAAGGACGCCTCAACAGCAACGATCACATCGGCTCCAGTGGCCCCCGACAAGACAGGGTTCCTACCCTTCTCCGTATGGGGCACCGTACGCCCGACACCTGTAATACCCTTATGTAACCCTAGCCTCCCCTTGCTCTATAAAAGGGGACACCAGGGCCCTCATTCGGGAGGACGGACACAACACACGAGTCCACACACAGGCACGAGTCCGGACTCCGGTCCACGCTCACTGAGCTTGTATTCGCCCCTGTACAAGCACTTAGGTGCAAGTAATACAAGAACATCCCCCGCCCCCCGCTGGACGTAGGGCCTTCTTTGCTCGAACCAGGATAAATCCTTGTGTCCTCTTGCATCACCATCCTGGAAGAGAAGCACGCGATCATATTACTCGTTGGTGTGATACTCCCGGGTACGAAACACCGACACTTACCTTAGCCTAACTTACCTTGGTTAGCCGCTTTGGATTCCCGATTAGTGTCGCCTTCACGGTGGTTGTGGTGGAATGTCGGCACCGACGAACTTTGATGACGGGTTTTTTCCGGTCGCGGTGTGAACTCGAATTTCTCCTCCTTTCACTGATGTGGAGCTGAATTTCTCCAGCTCCTACATCAATGGTGGCTTTTGCAGTGCTCAGAAATGGCCGTCCTAAGATCAATGGCGTCCGGTGGTCGGGATTAATATCCAGAACCACGAAATCCACCGGGACAAAGAGATTCTAAATTTTCACCGGAATATTCTCTGCTATTCCCGCGGGATATCAGAGCAATTGATCGGCTAGCTGCAAACACATAGAAGTAGGGGACAAGGTATGATGATTTAATTTATCATATATACCTTGGGCATGACGCTGACCTTGCTCCCAGATCACAGAGTGATGCTCGAAGTGCTGCTCTCTAATTGAGCACGCGATCGTTGGGTTTCCTGGGTCCTTCTTCTTTTCTGGGAGTTGTTTAAAATGACTGCACTGCAATCTTCCGTCAATTTAACCACATCCCTACTTGGAATTGGTTTCTCCTTATTGAGCATGTCTCTCAAATATTTTGCATAAGTTGGAACTGCATAGCGTCAATAAATGGCACATGTATATAAGTTTTTTGAATTACCTCGACGAATTTCTTGAATTGGTCGTCCTCCGTCGGATTTCTGTTTCGATCTGAAAAGGTAATACATGTGTATCATAGAATTCATGAGGAGCAGTTCGTACCTTGGATGAAGGTTCAGCTGGGGTCTCCTCTTCTTCGTCATCTTCAACATTAACAATATTTTCTTTGTAGCAGCATTACTACTAGGAACTAAATTAGGATGAGGTGGATCACGAGTGGATTTACCACCTCTCGTGGTTACAGCTTTTACATCCTCATAGTATTTAATTTGAGATTTAATGTTATTTATTGTTTGCTCTAATCTCTTATTAAATTAATTTGTTCCTTAAATGCTTCAGAAAAATCTTTTAGTTTAGCATAAATTCCTTCTAACTTTTTATCATGTTCAATTATTTATTATTTATGCTATCATTATTCTACCTTGATTAGAACTAATTTTTCCAATAGGAGAATTAAATACAGAGGTTTGAGGCATACCTTTATTATTCCATTGTTGGATCATTGGAATTGGAGGTTCTCCGTAGCCACCATTAATAAGAAGGGATTTGGCATCCTCTTTCTTAATTTCTGCTTGACCTTCACTTGACAAAGCGGCTCTTTGCTTGCGTAATACTCCTTTGCAGCACGATCTCTCTTCTCATTTATTCTTTGCTCTAGCAATTTACCAAAGTTTGCAGGGTAACAGAATCAGCTTGCTTAATTTCAGACATACCTCTAGCACGTTTTTTTGTCCATCCTTGATTCGCCACCATTGTCTCGATCAGTTTGGTTGCCTTCTCTACAGTGAGAGAGAGGTATGCACCTCCGGCGGCAGCATCAATGTGTTGTCGAGATTTCTGCTGGAGTCCATTGTAGAAGCTCTGGATCAAGTACCAGTCTTGCATACCATGGTGAGGACAGTGTTCAACATACTCTTGTAGTCTCTCCCAAGCTTCAGTGATTGTTTTTTCTCGTCTCCCTGTCCAAAGTTGGAAATCTTGCTACGGGAAAGAATAGTCCGACTTATCGTCAGAACTTGTTGAGGAATTGATCCGCGCTCTCACCCACGTCAGCAGAGTTGTCCAGATGTTGGAGAGGAACCACTGCTTTGCTTTTTCCACTAATGAAAATGGAAAGAGACGAAGTCTGATGGCATCCTGCGAAACTCCCTGCACAGAAATTGTACTACATATCTCCAGAAAATTCCGGAGGTGAGCGTTGGCATCCTAGGAAGGTTTGCCATTAAATGCAATAGCTTGAGCCATACATATTAAGTGAGGTTTAAGCTCAAAATCTACATTACTAGTAGAAGGTAACACTGGAATGTGAGCAAGAGTAGGCATGGAATACTCACAGAGTGTTTTGGTCGACGTCGATGTTGATTGATCGTTGGAGCAGCTTGGTTCGTCAGTCACTTTTGACTGGGATTCTTGTCTCGACGAACTCCTCTCACGAAGCTCCAAGTTCTTCCTCGGAGGAGTGAGATTAGCTCTCGCTCTCCTAAGAATGGCCTCAGGATCTTCTTGATAGTCGCTCGGAAGATTGAATCCGGCCATGACTACTTGAACGATCACAAACAACAAACAATATATATACCCGCTAGAACTACGGGGGTTAATTCAATAGAAATCACAAAGAATTAATTCTAGCCAATTGCTTCCCCGGCAACGGCACCAGAAATGCTTGTTGACTCTTGCTAACGTCGGCACTAGGAGTAGACTATGGAATCTATCCCTGGCAACAGCGCCAGAAAGGTTTGTTGATACTTCTTAATGTAAGAAGTATAACTAACTATTCGTATGACTATTGGTAGGTTCCACAAGCGCACAGAATAAGTCTATTGTAGCACTTCACCCGGGAGTAACCGAGTATCGTATTTATTTCCACAAGGAAGCTACTATGGCAGAACTAACACTAGGACCGCTATGAACAACTAGTGATTCTAGCAGGGTTGATCGAAAAGTACCACTCGACTCTCCAATCTTACCAAAAGATGAAGCACACTCAACACCCTGAGCAAAACCTACACATGGGCCTCCAGCAGCACACTTGAATTGGGCAATCATCATCCCAAGCTGCGGCTCACCACTAGACACCCATGACAAGATGGTCCGAAGGTATGTGTTTTCTTCCTCGGTTTGCATCTTGTCATGCTTCACATTGGTATCTCCATCTCCAAACCCTCACACAAAGCACACCTAGACACACAAGTGCTACCCGAGCTGGCCTTCTCAAGAGACACAATCTTGGCATTTTTCTCTGCCAACTCGGATTGCAAGCCTGCAAAAGACTTGCATGCACCAAGCACTAAGGATCTAGCTTTAAGCTCATCCACCTCTCCAACCAAAGCAACATACTTCCCCCTCAAAGTGAGAAGGTCAGTCATATGCTTGGAGCACATCTCACACTCATCCTCCTCAGTTACGACAATGGTGGACTTGACTGATTCAAGCTCCTTCACCGTATCCTCCCACTTCTGCCTAAACTCCTTCCGCTCTCTAGCAGCACGCCTAAGCAGCTTATCTTGACTAAGAAGGGCGGCAGTAAGTTTCTTGACCTCAGCAGAAAGCTCGTCAGGGGTCTGAGATACCTGGGAGGTGTCGTCGTCATTGTTCTGAGGGTTCTCCTCTAGCTGGCTGTCGACCTCCTTGCCGAGGGCCATGGTGCAAAAACCCTTGTTGTCGGCGAAGAAGCACAGGCCGTTCAGCTTGTCCTCGATCTTCTTCTTCTTCTCGGACTCGTCGTTGCTTGAGGAAGCGGAGTCATCATCCGAGTCATCGACGTCGCTGAGCGTGGCAAAGAAAGCACGCTGCTCAGCCTGGGCTTTCTCCTCGTACTTCTTCTTGATGTACTCCTTGTTGAAGCCGCCCTTCCGCTTGTGCTTCACGGGGACGTACTTCTCCTTGTGCTTGCCGGAGTCGTACTTGTTCCCATGATCACCCTTCCCAAATGCTTGCTTGTTCTTCTTGGGACAGTTGGTGATGAAGTGGTCGGGGTCGCCGCACTCGAAACATCCAGAGCGTCCTCCTCCGCGGCAATGATTCATGCAGTTGTTGTGGAACCGCGAGAACCGGTTGGCAAGCAAGGCCAACTAGTCATCCCCCATGAACTCCAGCTGCTCCTCTATGACAGAAACAAGAGAAGAAAGTGCAAATCCTCCAGAGGGGTTAGCAGAGGAGCCAGAAAGCAAAGCCATCAACGGGCCAGAAGGATTTTCATAAGAAGCCCTCGCCATGGCATCAATCTCACTGGACTTGAGCTTACTAAAGAGCTCGTCGCATGTGAGGGTCTCAAAGTTAGGTGATTCGATGATCGCCTGAACCTTGGAGTACCACACCGACCGATCGAGAGTGTGTAAAAGCTTGAGAGCCCTCTCATGATCGTCGAAAGGCAATAGCTCCTTGTTAGCCCTCATCCTGTTGACAATAACCTAAAAGCGAGTGAATAAACTTTCTATGCTCTCGCCAGGCATATGTCGAAAGTTCTCATACTCCCGCTTGTGCGACTCATAGAGACAGGATTTGACTTGAGTGGTTCCCTCATGGAAACGCATGAGAGTCGCCCAAATCTACTGAGCCGTGGGGAGGTGAGAAACGCGATCAAACACAGACATGCTCAAGCATGAGAAAAGAGCATTACAGGCTCGGCTATTGGCATCGTGCTCGTCGATCTGCAGCTGAGTCACACGAGCAGCTAAGACCACGTAATCAGCTTTGTTGCAAATCTCCCAGATAGAAGCACCCATGCTCTGAAGATAGGCCGACATGCGTATCTTCGAATACGCATAGTTCGTACCATCGAAAAACGGCGGTTTGCCCACGCCGCGATCCATGTCGCCTTCTGTGGATCTGGAACCGGCTAAGGTGGAAGATTCTTAACCCGCTCCGATACCAATTGAAGGACTTAAAGTGCAAAAGCAAGGCGACAAGAGGGGGGTGAATGGGAGCCTCAAATTTCTTTTAGAAACTTTTAGCCTCTGTCCCGAAAATCAACCCCAAGAGCAAACTCTAAAGCTCGATAGAGCCCACGACCCTGGATATAGGGTGGATGCTTCCAAGAAGCACAGCGGGACACTACACGACTCTAGAAATCCAACGTAACAGCCCTAAACCAAATCCAAAAATGAACAAACAAACTGCGGACGAAACAGTGCAGAAGATCCTGCATCGGACGCTGGCCTGCGTCCGATGGCCAAGCACCGGACGCGTCCGATGCAAAAAGACCCTGTCTGGAACCTTACTGGACTGCCATCGGACGCTGGCTACAGTGAACCTTCAGCGTCCAATACCTGACCCCCGGACGCGTCCGATGGTAACGGACGCTCCGATGGTCAGCGTCTGATGCTCCTTCAAAAATGCAAACTTTTGACACGTGGTACCTGCGCGGACCGGTGCCAAGAACTCAGCATCTGATGCCCCCGACCAGAGCGTCCGATGCCCCCGAAACTGCACAGTTCTTCCGCGGATTCAACCCGATCTCCTCCGAATCAAAAGCTCTAAGGCTTAGACTTGGTATGAGGAGTTCCAAGGAGGTCAGTGAGCTATCCCAAAGAGATCATGGCTCGAACCTAACTCCAAATCGGTGAATCGGAAGAATTCGAGGCAAAGGGAACAAAACTCGATTCGAACGAAAATAGACCGATCTACTAGCTCGTGAGGTTAGGGGTGAATTCCTTCAGTGGAAAGAAGTGCCTCGCGATCTAGAACAACTCAGTTCAAGCGGAATCGAAAAAGACACAACAAGTAAGGAGATCGATCACCGGGAAAATCGTGGAGAAAAGCAACCCGCGAAGAACAACACAAAAACGCGAATCACAACCACGAATTTGCAACCGTGTGGCTACCACACGCTACAACAGTGAGATTACGGTCTCACTTCCTCAAAATCTCATGTACACAGAGGTATGGTTCTCTGTGGATCTCAGTAGCTACAGCAGGGGATTAGGAGAGCAGGAAAACCCTAAGTGGACAATAGCATATGACTGAGATAGGATGGGAGGTGGGTGTCTCCCTCTACTTATCCTAATTCTAGTTCCCACTCTACCTCTAACTAATTACAGAACGAACCAGCTAAACCCTAGGGTTATTCTGGACCAACTCGAAGTAGATGCCGATCCGACGGCCACGCCCGCAACACTGGTAGCGTTGCCTCGACGCAACCTCACCGATTGCCGCCACGTGCTGCCACCGCTCTACTCGTCCTTTTCACGGACCTTGCCTCGGTTTTGTGGCCGAAACTAGGAAACCTGTCTTCACGACCAACCCCCGGTTTTGAGGCCCAAACCGGGAAACCCGCCGTCCATCGCCTGAGTATTGTGGCCCAAACTCAGAAACCCGTCAGCGCCCAGGTTTTGAGGCCCAAACCTAGAAACCGTCCTCAGCCCGAGTTTTGTGGCCCAAACTCGGAAACCGGCTGCACCCAGGTTTTGTGGCCCAAACATGGAAACCGTCCACCCGATGGTTTTTCTGTGGCTCAACCATCAAACAAACGCTGTAGAGGGGATGCACCGCCCGTGCACACCGTCCACCGACACATGTCCCCAGGTCCTCGACCCGAGCAACACTGTCCCCACAAGTCTCCGCTCGTCGCTGTCCTAGGGTGCATGTCAGCCACCACAGTTGATCCTCAGGCCACCGGTCCTTCAGTCCAAGCCTCACGTCCGCCCTTCACCGCTCCCGGTCCATCGGCACGGCACATCTCTACTTGACCTTCACCTTGCCTTCGATCACTGTCTCCGTGCTCAACACCTGCACAACACAAGCCAAAGAACATGCGCATCAAACCAGTTGACAATCACTCATCACTCAAGATCCGGCATACACCCATGTATCCGCAATCTCCCCCTTGATGAGTGCATTGTCAACTACCAACACAAATCATAATGAAGTAGAAGAAGAAGGAGGAAGGAGAAGTAGAGAACTCATCCAAATGACCCAAAAGCATAGCAAAGCCAGAAGAAGGTCAAGTGAAAGAGCAAAACAACTTGGTCCCCAAAGACATGGGCAACGGCTCGACGCAACCAAGCAAAGCAAAGCTAGCCCTCAAGAAGAGGTAGAACAGTCTCAACACCACTAGCGAGAAAGCTCGACACCAATTGAAATACCAATTGAAATTCAAGCAAGATAGAGCTAGCTCTCAAGAAGAGGCAGAACAGACTCAACACCGCTAGCGAGAAAGCTCGATACCAACTAAACTAGCAAAAGAGCTCGATACCAAGTGAAGAGCATATAGGCAAAGTCACTAGTCCCTCAAGAAAGAGGCAAAGGCTCAACACAACTAGCTACCAAAAATGCTCCGAACCAACTTGGAAAAATGCTTCATACCAACTGAAAGATTCATCAAACGAGCAAACTCCCCCTCCAATAGTGCACCGCCCGTGCACCCCGTCCACCGACACATGTCCCCAGGTCCTCGACCCGAGCAGCACTATGCCCCGCAAGTCTCCGCTCGTCGTTGTCCCAGGGTGTCAGCCACCACAGCTGATCCTCAGGCTACCGGTCCTTCAGTTAAAGCCTCACGTCCGCCCTTCACTGCTCCTGATCCATCGGCACGACACGTCTCTACTTGAACTTCACCTTGCCTTCGATCACTGTCTCCGTGCTCAACACCTGCATAACACAAGCCAAAGAACATGCGCATCAGACCAGTTGACAATCACTCATCACTCAAGATCCGGCATACACCCATGTATCCGCAACCTCCTGAGAGAGTCCTCCTGTCGGGGTGGCTGTGTAGCTCCTCCACCCTGAGCACCCTGGGCCAGTTGTTGTATGTTCTGCATGATTTGGGCCATGTTCTGCATCATCTGGTTCTGCACCTGGGCCATCTAGAGTGGGTCGTACGGGGGCGGAGGTGGAGGTAGAGGCGGTAGTGGCGGTGGTGGAGGTGGATGAGGCAGCTGGTTGTTGGCACCTGCCTCATTCCCGCCAGCGTTCCCCGTGTTCCTTCTTGTGTTAGCCATCTGTTGCATTTTCCAGGAGTAAAAGTGAGACATGATAGATAGATATAACACCCTAATTTAGTTAATTAATTTGATTTAATAAAACATTTCAAACAAATGATGTCGCTGCAACCTGATGGTCGTAACACACCAACAATCATTACAAAGAGCCAAATCATTATATAGTTTATAACACAATTATGGTGGGCTACTTACGAGTCTGGAGGACCTACTTTTAAACAGAGTTTGAATATTCAGCAGAGACAGACTACAAAAGTGGGAAAAAGGGTGAGGCTTTGTAAAAATAGTTTATAACAACATGACTTGACTAGGGTAGCATCCTATGGTCAACACAACTTTGATACCACTCTGTCACACTCCAATTTTAAGAACAAAATTGGAGCACAATATATATATGTCAGGATCAATATTCATACATATATCGACATCATAGTAAACATTAAAACAATACTTTTATTAATATCTCGAACATTATTACAAAAATGACCCTCGAGTCTGAAAGAAAAGTACAGACTCTCATGACAGCTGACTCTAATGAAGACTCTGAAGAAGACGCGGAAGATCTGGACTCCACTCCATAGGAAGCTCGATCGGGGGTAGCGCCATCCTAGTACAGGTCGTCGGGGTCGAAGCCACCGTCCTCGCGGTACTCCTGCTCCTCGTACGGGTAGTCTCCAACGTATGGGTGGGGTAGCAGGGGGGACAAAGAGGAAGGGTGAGTACATCGAAATGTACTCCGCAAGTGTAGGAAACATATGCTTATGAGGCTATTATCAAAGGTAGGCTGACTTTGTTTGACTCAAGCGCCTAAAGCGACACAACCCTATTATCCCTATTAATCCTATGCACCTATTTACTAGGTTATAGACACAGACACTGCAGAAAAGTAACAACACTCGGAGTCGCACCGAGAAAGCCACACTCGGAGTCACACTGAGCAACCAACACTTGGAGTTACACCAAGCAACCGCACTTGGAGTCGCACCAAGCAACTGCACTTGGAGTCGCACCAAGCAAACCCACACCTGAAGTCCATCAGGCAACCGCACCTGAAGTCCATCAGATGACCCTAACCACACCAACTAGTAACCAACTAATCTCGAAGAATACCAAGCCCGCTCATGACCGTGAGCACGGTTGATATATCAGTTTTACACACTGCAAAGGTTGCACATCGTTACCCATAAGTCATGCATTTTCCGTCACGCTAAACACTGCCATGGTGCAAAGTGGGTTGCACTGCAAGGCCTTTACAAAGCCCCTCCAAGCATGTAATACACGTACTCTAAGGTTTCTCCCCCGTACATAAGTCCATGACCCTAGGGGACCCCTCTTTAGCCACTATACAACCCCCGTGTAGCATAACTTGGAGGAAACTAATTAATTAGCCAGGTCCAGCCCATCCAGATCTCATAGTTGCGTTGTTTTGCCGGGTTACTTGTCCAAGAACCGGGTCCTAGGGATCCAGACAGGATATAACTAGCACGAGTCCAGAGCTGTCGAGTCAAACGACACAAAACCAACAATACAGGTCCGTCTTGCTGGATTTTCCTAAACCATGTTACTACAAAAATTACCATGTCCACCTTTATTCCCTAGATTATTAATCAAGATTATTAATATTTAACTCCTATCCCATCCATGACTGCAGGGTTAAGCAAAGACACCTACCCAAACATCCCAAACCAGGCGACAAGGATAATAGAACAAAATCTAGTAAACCATAATATGAGATTCAATTTAATGACAAGCATGCATCCACTGGATCTACTCTACTCTACTCTAATACCACTGGGTGCAAGATGTTCAAGAACACTTGTCTGCGGACTGGGTCGAATCTGCAGGATCACAGTAATAGTCGGGAGCGCCCTCGAACTCCGCATTCCTGGTCCCAATCAACAATACATGGCATAGATAAAGAAAAATAAATAATAGTACACCAATTGTAATAAAATAGTAATAAAACAGTAAACTAACAGATCTACTGCGTAGAGAACGAAATTGTGAAACTAACGCAAGTTGAATGGGTCAAAACGGAGTTAAAATGAGCAAGTTATGAGCTTTTGAATATTCATGGCAAAACTGTAAATAAATGGAACTTGATTTGGTAAATTTAAATAATTAAAAATTGAGGAAAAAGTTCAGCTGGACCCAGCCTCATTTCTGTGAAACTACGGGGGCTAGGGCGCAAACTTGCGGCTGACTCAGAACACTGTTTAAGGGGACTGCGGGTTGGTTTCGCGAATCGCTAAGGGGCTTCTTGCAAAAAGGCCAAACCGCCAGCGCTTGCAGACGCTGGTGCCACGCGTCACGACGGCGTTGGCTCAGTGCACGGCATGTGGTAGACGTGTGAGCAGTAAACGGTGGACTCGGCTCATGGTGCAGGTGCGACGGAGTAGAGGACCGCGCCTCGTTTTTATAGAAGTGCAGGGGCCTTTCTAGAACTTTCCCAAGACTCATTGTACGGTGACTCAGGACTGCGGGTTTGTTACGGGAAAACAGGGAGGCCTAGATGTAAAATGCCCGGGGTTAGTCGGTGTGGACGCAGGGACCGCCGACGTGGCCGCCACGCGGCGTGCAGGAGTTGTCGCGGTGCACCAGGTGGCGGGGTGGACCGCTGACTCGGCGCGGTAAGCCGAGGTGCTCGGGCGGGTGCGCCCGGTGTATACCCCTTCGAAAAAATGATCTAATCGTGGTCGTCGGCTCTAGATCTGATGGCTAGGGACAAAAGAGGAGGCGCTCCTCACCGCCGGCGGGGAAGGGCACAATGGAGCCAGCTCCTAGCGCGACGGCGCCATGGCCGGGGAAACTCGGAAGCGTGCTACAGGGCAGTAGAGACAGTGGGGTTGGTTGGGATCGAACGAGAATCTCACCGCGGTCTCAGTGGAGATATTCTTGTCGCCGGTGGAGGTCCCGAGACGACCGGCGATGAAGATGGTGCGGCGGTGGCGTTCTCGTTCTCCGGTGAGGTCGGGGAACACGTCCTGGTGCGGTCGTGTGCCGAGGCGGGGTTCCCTCGACGCATTATGGCTCGACGGAGGCGGTGGAGGGATCCGTGTTGCCGGAAACAGGCCGAAACAGGAAGCTCAAAGCTCGGTCCGGCGACGACTATGGAGATGCTAGCAGCGGTGGGTGCTGGAGCGAGAGGGGAACAGGAAACAAAGAGAGAATAGATGGCGGCGGCGCGGTGTTTATAAGGCATAGGGAAGCGGCAAGCAGCGCATAGGGTTTGGGAGGGGAGACACATAGATGGCGCTCGGGTTCGGTGTGGGAGAGGCTCGCGCGTAGGGCGGGTGGTAGGTTGGGGACGACAACCTGATGGTGGGGTCCCGCCTGCCAGCGAAGCGTGTCGCGGGACCGGCGCGTCGGTGAGAGGGCGCGCGCGTGGAATGGTTGCGGCGTCTGCGCGGGCTGCGCGGTAGAGCGCGAGGCTTCGGGGGGAGGCCGTGGGCCGATGCTAAGCTTGCAGGTCTCGCACGCGCGGAGGGGAAGCGAGAGCGGGCGTGGGCCACAAGGGGATGGGCCGCAAGAGGAGTGGGGTGGAGGGAGAGACCAGGAGAGTTGGGCCGGGGTTTGGGAAAGGAGGGAGGGAGCCTACAAACTTTTCAAAATGATTTCCCTAGATTTTGCAAACAAAACTTTGGGTTTGCTTTTGTTAAAAACTTTTATAAATCTTTTATTTAATTTCGAAATGGAATAAATACGATTCACCCTAAACGGGTTTAATAAATTATTTACCACACAATAAAAATATGCAATGACATGAATGCAACATGACAATATTGAATAAATTTTGTTTTCCTCCTCTAATAAACAAGCCAACCTATTTAATCTCTAACTAATTAAATTAATTTAGAAAAAATTTAAATCAGGTTGTTACATGAAGCTCCTTAGCACTTATTTCCATGATGTTCTTTTCATTTGAGAGAAACCTCCTCATCATGTTAACTGAGAGCGAGCATATTATAATCATTTTAGCAATCCTATCGGATTCCTCTCATTTTTCTAATTTGGGAGTGTACTCCTTCATCCTCTTAGTATAATAATCATAAATAGGAGAAGGAGCATATAGTGTTTCCTCATTAAGCGCATAATCAAGGTCCAGCTCCTTGAGAATGGCATGCACCTGATTATTCCAAATAGGAAAATTAGTGCAACTTAAGGGTAGTATATTACTTATATAGTCTGCATAATTTACTGAAAAATTGAAGCAAAAAAATGTCTCAATTAGTAGACTCTATATAAGATGTACTTAAAAGCATGCAATTAAATCAACGTTGGTCAGAATTAATAACATGCTTAAGGATTTTAATTTGCATCACCCACTACTAGAAACTGCTGCTTTGCCAAGTGCCTTTTGCACTCGGCAAAGACTCTTTGATGCTCGGCGAAGCCTTTACAGAGAGCTTCTCTCGGCAAAGAGCTCTCGGCAAAAATCCTCTCGGCAAAGCAGCCTTTGCCGAGGGCCATTTGTCGGGCTCTCGGCGAACCCATTACCGAGAGTCCACAACGACTCTCGGCAAAGAAAAGTGTCCGTTAACGGGACCTTCTTTTGACGGTTTGTTTGCCGAGAGCCGACACCTGGCTCTTGGCCAAGGCTTTTTTGTTTGCCGAGAGCTTCAATAGAAGGCTCTCGGCAAAGCGATATTTTTTTTAAAAAAAATTATGTGCCGAGAGTTAACCGGGGCTGACTTTTGGCAAAGAAATTACAAAATTTATTTCCTGGGACCTCTTCGCCGAGAGTTCGGCGCCTGACTCTCGGCAAAACCCTCGGCTTTGCCGAGGGTTATGGTCAAAGCCCTCGGCAAAGCTGGGAAAATGGCGTTCTGGTTCTCAGCTTTGCCGAGGGTTATGGTCAAAACCCTCGGCAAAGCGTCCTTTTGCCGAGAGCCGCCCTCGGCAAAGAGGCCAATTTTTGTTTTTAGTTCTGTTTTTTCTTTTCTCTGACAGTATCAAACATATATATATCACATTCATCACATATCACATATATATCACATTTCATGTCACAAAACATATATATATATCACATCACCTAGTTCAATAACATACATGTCATCAAATCGTTCAATACCAAGGTGGACAATACAACATGAGAGTTCAATAACACACGAGGATAGTCCAAAGATCAATATACTACACCCCCGGCCAACCGGGCCACCCCTGACAACTGCCGCCTGCTTGACCCCCGGCCGTGTTCCATCCAGGAGCGTGGCGGCTGTTCGAACCTTCTGACGGAGGAGGCTGCAAAAGGAAGATGTCTATGTCAGACAAGGAAATGAAAAAAATGAAACACTGACGTATTGATACTCACAGGAGCAGCTTCGGCGTCCTGAGACGACGGTGGAGGAGCCATGAGCATCTGGGGCACGGCCATGCCCTAGGAGGCCATGTAGGCGATGAGCTCCTACATCTGCTTAGCTTGAGCCTCCATCTGGGCCGACATCTGTGACCGCATCTGGGTCTCGGACACCTGGCGCTCCTGCCTTTCTCTTTCCAGGTGGGTCTGCGATAATATTAAGTGAATGTTAGAACAATGCAAACATTTAAAGATTAATGTACGATGAGTTAAATAGAAATAACCTCGAGCTCGGTGACCCGCGACAGCGCAGGCAACGGGCGTGGGCGTATGGGGACGCTCCCGCTCGTGCTCTGTGCTCGGAGCTGGGACAGAGTGGGAGTGGAGGCCGAGTCGATGACGCCGTCGCCAAGCCAGAACCGCCCGTGCTTCTTCCCTCCTCCAATCCTCATGACGATGCTCCCGTCCAGGTCCGCGGTGGCGGGATCAAAGGCGTCCCCATAGATCGCCCTTACCGCCTCTGAGTAGTCAGTGAGGCAGGAGTGGACGCTGGAGTTGGTGTACGCGTCGGCGGGATCGTCGGGGTTGTAGGAGGTCTCCGCTGCCGTGGCCTTGGCCTTGTGGGACATGGCGTATGCCTGTAACGTGCCGCAAGGCTGGCCACCGTGTGCGGCCGACTGTGAGGAAGACAACAAGATGATTAGAATTCAGGCAACATTTGAGCGAGGAATTGATAAAGTCTTTCACGTACCCAAGCTTGTGCGTACTCGGCGAGGTTGCGGTTGCCCTGGTGGTGTGGTACACCAGGCATCTACAGACGTGCCTCCCGGGCCTCGGTGTGGTGGGCCGCCCACTCTTCAGATAGCCACCGGTCCACGATCATCTCCCAGCACTCGGGAAATGACTGGCACCATTGGGGGATCATCTGCACATTATCAAGTATTTCACGTCTAAGCGTCAGATGAAAAGTACCAAAAGCTTAATCTCAAAAGAAATCACTTACCTGCAAGTACTGCGCCCGGCCCAGCGTCATGCCACTCGCCTGGGCCTTCGTCACCCTCTTAGCCAAGACCGTGGCGTTGTAGGTGCTGATGGCCTGCAGTCTAGCCTCGTAGATCATGTCGGTGACGAGCTTCCTACAGGCCCGGGTAGCCGTCACCTCCGCCACTGCCTCCTTCCCCGGCTCGCACTTGAAGTAGTTCTGCATACATACACAATACGAGGCGAGAAAGTAATTAAAGAAAAAATATGATGAATGTGATATTGTTTGACGAAGACTTACCCATAGCTCCGCTCTAACTCGCGCCGCCTTGCTGGGGAAGTCCGGGTCTGGGGCGACGGTGTAGTGGTCAAAGGTGTAGGCCGGCTCGTACCTCCCGGCATACTGTACTATGTCGGGGTAGTGCTCGCGGCACAGGAGACCCAGGATGCCGTTGGGTTTGTGGCCTTTAGCCCCTACAAAGTCCCATGACCTGCACAAGTGATTAAAAAAGATTATTAGCTTCTATTTCTATTTTGAGTCTCATCGTATGAACAGGTAGTTAGAACATGTACTTTTGTCCGATGGGCATGATCACTGGGCGTCGGGCACGTGGCGGCAACGCCAAGACGCTGGCGGGACCTCTCAAGTAGGGCGTGGACACCCCTGAGGCACCCGAACCCTCGTCCGCCTCGTCCTCCTCCTGCACGTCCTCCTCCTCTGCCTCCTCGGCAGGAACTATCTCCTCCTGCCCCTGGGCCTCGGGCGTGGCCGGCACCTCCTCCTCGACCTCCTCCTCCCCCTCCTGTGGAGACGGCTCCCTCCGGCGGTGGCCACTCCTCGTCGAGTGCCCTTCGGCCTGCGAGCTCTGGTACAACCAACTCAACCGCCTCTGACGTCCTCCTGGCATCTTGCCTCGACCTCCTGCATTTAAAAAGAACAAACAATGTGGTATTAGAAATAACATAATCAAATATATGCAATATAAATAAAACCCTATATCCTAAAAATATAACATAATATTACATGTATTAGAAATAATCTGGATCATCCGGATTAGCCGGAGCATGAGTATCCTCATCACTGTCAACCATGTCTAAGTACTCCTCAGTATCCAAAGACAGGTCGTCGTCTTCATTTGCTTGGCCTAAACAGAATCGTTCTAGCATTTCTATGTTCTTCTCATTTACCACCTCATCCCCAGCGTCCTCGTCATCATTCTCTACTTCCATTTCCATCGCTTGGGTTAAGTCTATCGTGAACGTCCCTTGCAGCCCAGCTTCTTAAAAGAACTCACCGTCATACGTGTTTGTGTTGAAGTTATAATCCTCATCGTTGGGGAGAGGTAGTTTAGCATGTGGCGATATCTTGTGCACAATATACCAACCCAAGAGATGCTCTTTGCTTTTGCACGCGTATGGCATGTAATATACCTGCGTGGCCCGTTGAGCCACAATATACACATCGACTCCTGGATAGACAGAATCCTGTCGAATTTCGGCTAGCCCAAGATTAGTTGTCAGCCTCGTTACTCCAGGGTCGAACCAATGGCATTTGAAAATGACAGGATTCAAAGGCTTTTCACCGTGAAATGAAAGTTCGTATATTTCTTCAATTCTTCCATAGTAGTCACGGTTGTCATTGCCTGGAGTACAAACTCTGCTATTTGTGGTTTTTCGATTGGGCCGACTCTGCTCGTAGCTTGATGTGTGGAAGCGAAATCCATTCACGTCGTAACCCTTAAATGACTTGACCCTATGGTCAAAGCCTTTTGCAACCTATCTCAGCTCTTGACTCATAGATGCATCGGTTTGAGCCTACAAGGTGAAGCACGATATATCATTATACGGTCAGAACGCAAGAGCAAGTTGGAACATCAGACTAAGTACGACCTTGGTTGGACGGTACCTTCTGTCGAAACCAAGAAATGAAATCAGGCCTCCCTTGCCCCGCACCATTTGCAATTAGGGTTTCAGCTGCCGCATCAGAAAGAGGCCTTGGTCCATTCGAGAACAAATGAAGAAATTCACTGTACGAAACAAAAAGAATGGTGTTGGGAAGTGACGGCGAATTGGATGAAGATAGATAACAACTTACCCCATGTACGGGTCCAACTCATCAAGGTTGGTAAGCACGTATAGCATGATCTTTCGCCACTCTTCATAGTTCAACTGCTTAACTGCGGATCCACTTGCCTTGCCGAGTTGGCCTCGAAAAAGGCTAAGACTCGATTCATTTTCTCTAGCATTGTAATGAGGGGGTGGATTATGCACACTAGGAAGGTTCTCAGAGTAGTATTCTTCAGTGAAGTTGGACACCTCCTCCAGAATGAATGCCTCTGCAATGGAAGCCTCAATTTTGGCTTTGTTTCTACATTTCTTGCGAAGAGTCTTCATATTTCTCTCGACTGGAAAGCACCAACGCCATTGCACAGGCGCTCCCATTCGAACCTCATTTGGGAGGTGTACGATCAAATGAAGCATCGGAGTGAAGAAGCTTGGTGGAAAGATTTTCTCCAGCTTATAGAGCAACACAGGTGCAGCTTTCTACAAGTCATCAATGACGGACCGAGATATCTCCTTGGCACATAGCTGGCGGAAGAAATAGCTCAACTCTGCCAGGACAAACCACATAGGCTCAGGAACATAGCCTCGAACCATCGCCGGAAGAAGTCGCTCGATCCATACGTGGAAGTCATGACTCTTCATCCCTAGGACTCGCAGAGTAGATAAGTTGACACCTCTCGTTAGATTCGCTGCATATCCATCAGGGAATGTCAATGTCTGGATCC
Source organism: Coix lacryma-jobi var. lacryma-jobi (assembly GCA_009763385.1). Classification (NCBI taxonomy): domain Eukaryota; kingdom Viridiplantae; phylum Streptophyta; class Magnoliopsida; order Poales; family Poaceae; genus Coix; species Coix lacryma-jobi. The sequence continues at coordinate 78,990,703 of CM019828.1, read as the reverse complement.
ACTGAAGTATTTCTTTCCTTTGTGGCCTGCCCAAGACGAAATCGACCTTGGGCCGTGTCCATCTCCTGCCGGGCTGAGGAGGCAGCATCTCTTGCTTTGGTCTATCGCACAACAGTGCCAGGTCTAGTCTAGCCTTAGGGTTGTCCTTGGACTTTTCAGTGTCCATGAGTGTTCCCCAAAGCGACTCAGCGATGTTCTTTTCAGTGTGCATTACATCAATGTTGTGTGGCAGAAGAAGATCATCATAATAAGGGAATCTTTCCAAGCCTGACTTATGAGTCGACATATGTTCCTAACCATACCCCGCAAAACGACCGTCTGTTTCGTTGAACTGGAGAGCATCTATCTGAGCATGAACCTCAGCACCGGTCAGCATCCGGGGTGGAGGATCTCTCACCACGACACCTTTGGTAAAGTTCTTGGTGTCCCGTCTGAAAGGATGGTCAAGAGGCAGGAATTGTCGATGTTGGTCGAACGCCGAATATTTGCCACCCTTCTTCAACCAGATAAATCTCGTAGCTGTCTTACAAACCGGGCATGAGAACTTGCCATGGACACACCAGGCACAAAATATCCCATATGCCAGGTAGTCATGCAGTGAGTACTGGTACCAGATGTGCATTGTGAAGTTAGACCTTGAAGCTCGGTCGTATGTCAATACCCCTTCATTCCAAGCAGTTTCCAATTCATCAATCAGAGGCTCCATGTACACACCCATGTTATTCCCCGGGTGTCCAGGAATTATCAACGACAAGAAGACAGTATGACGTTGAAATAGGACACCGGGGGGGGGGAGATTGAGGGGGATAACGAAGACGGGTGAACAGGTGTACGGGACAACCATGACTCCATAGGGATTGAAACCGTCCGTTGCAAACGCAACACGGACATTCCGAGCCTCTCTAGCTTTGTCATGATATCTGCGATCAAAGTGGTCCCATGCTTCACCATCGACAGGATGTACCAAGTTCTCAGGATTGTATCGTGTACCCTGTTTGTGCCATGTCATCTGTTTCGCGGATTCCTCGGTCATGTAGAGACGTTGGATCCTCGGTGTGAACGGCAGGTAACGCAGTACTTTCATGGGGATAGAAAGTTGCCTCTTCGGGCCTTCACCATCGTCTACCTCCATGTATCTCGACGCTTTACACTTCGGACAGTAACCTGCATCCGTGAGATCTTTCCTGAAGAGGACGCACCCATTTGGACAAGCATGTATCTGCTCATACGACATCTTTGGTGCACGAAGCAGTTTCCATGACTCGTACAGGCTCTTTGGCAATATGTGGCCGTCCGGAAGCATGCTACCAAATAGGGCCAACATACCATCGAACACATCTTGACTCAGGTTGAACTGGGACTTGAACCCCATCACACGGCCAATGGCATCCAGTTGAGAAACCATTGTCCGATCATGAAGGGGTTTCTGTGCCGAAGACATCATCTTGTAAAATGCCTTTGCAGTCTTCTCTATCTCCTCCTCCGTACGTCCTTCAGCGTACTGTGCTTCTTGGAAGTCATCTAACATGTCTGCTACCCCCGCATCAGCATCAAAGTCCTCCAGACGTGGCCGCACTGCCTCCGCTCTCAAACGATGTGCTTCACCATGGTAGATCCATTGGGTGTAGTCCGGCGTGAATCCATTGTTCACAAGGTGTTTAGCCATGTTCTCCTTGTCTTGCCTTCTCCGGTTCCCACATCTGCTGCATGGGCACAACACTTTCATCTCTCCTTGCCGAGCCGCGCCAAATGTACTGTTCAAGAAAGCATCTGTCTTGCGCAACCATTCATCGGTGAAATCACTTCTGCTTCTACGGCCCGAGTACATCCACTGACGGTCATCCATCCGAGTACTTACATATCTACCTCCGAGTACTTCCATCCTACTATCATCTAATAGGTGAGGATAGGTCCTAATCCCACCCGCAGATGCGTACATGAGGCTAGTTCCCATTATCTGCCATGAGCCGAGACAGAAATTCGGCAGCACCTCCCCGATGTTCTCCCGATACATGTCCCTGTAGGGAGAGTGTGTATCCGGAGAACAACAGGGAGGTGATGCAGAAACTCCATCTCGAATCGGGGTAGACCATGGGAACTAGCCTCATCGACGCATCTGCGGGCTGTCCAAGTAACCTGGACAATCCGAAACAGATACGATTATCGATATGCAGAGATCTGCATACCTCTAGCCATATCTCTTTCGGACGGGAGATGCCTAACTGGGTTCAATGACCTACGACCCTTTTCTGGGAGGAGACGTTATTTATTCCTAGGGTGCCAGTGGCGTCAGGCTAGTGGCGCAGTGGCGAGTCGGTGCAGTGGCGAGGCGAAGCGGTGCAGGCAGACCCGCGACGGCGATGAAGACGATCGAGGTCGCCGAGGATCTCCAGCTTGGCCCCGACAGGTCCTCCTACAGAAAAGACAAAAAAGATTGTATCAATTAGAAATTTCAGCAGAACCTCCCCTGCACGGTGAGGTTTCGAAACCTGCAAGAAACAACGGCACGATGGCCGACATCCACATGTATACGGCACGATGGCCGACATTGACATATATACGACACGATGGCCAACATCCACATACATTGACATGCATACTACTATCAACTACTCACTACTATTAACAACTACTACTTACCCCGCGGGCCGATTAATGACGATGAAACAGACGAACTCGCGGATGAGGATGGGCAACGGTCTCCTCCTCCTCCTCCTCAACCTCACTTCTCCTCCTCTCCCCCTTTGCTTCTTCTCCTCCTCCCCCTAGGCCGACAACAGGGAGCGGGGAGCCGGTGAGGGGCGCGGGGCGGGGGCACGGTCGGCGGCTGGACGAGGGGGTGGCCGGCGGGGAGGGAGGGAGCGGCCGGCGGCGGGGTGGGCAATTTTTTTTGAAGTGGCGGCGCCTTTGCCGAGAGCCGGATCGATTGACTCTCGGCAAAAGGGTCCTCTTTGCCGAGGGCTACTCGATCCGGCTCTCGGCAAAGAGTTTTGATTTTTTTTTTCTTTGCTCTATGCCGAGAGCCCTGGCCCTAGCTCTCGGCATAGGTTCACTTTGCCGAGTGCTTTAGGACGCTCTCGGCAAAGAATATATTTTTTTTGTTTTTTGCTCCCAATTTTTTCTTTGGCCTTGCTACATTACTACAAGCCAAGATTTCAAATTTGGTGTGTTTTCCATACCTCTTGCTATATTTTGCGTATTTTCTTTAATTTGTTGATTTTTTCCGCGTGACGCACGTTTGAACTGTAGGTGCATGAAATAATGAAACTCAGTGATCCAAAAAATGGTACTCATTCTTCGGAGGGTATTTTGACACCGTATCCAGGGACAGGCGCGGAAACTCGACCGTCTCGTGCACGAGACACGGCGACCAAGTTGCGTGAGATTGGATTTAAAATTATTAAAAATAGAAACGAAGTCAGAAAATCATGAAAATGGACGAGTGGCCGGGGCATCACATGTAGAGGCTATGAAAAAATTATGGGAATGTTTGGATCAAGTGGTGGTGCAAGATGGTTGAAACCCTGAGATCTCCGCATGTGATGATATGTGATGATATGCGGAGATCTCAGCGTTTCAACCATCTTGCGCCACCACTTGCTCCAAACATTCCCCAAATTTTTTCATAGCCTCTACATGTGATGCCCCGGTCACTTGTCCATTTTCATGATTTTCTGACTTCGTTTGTATTTTTAATAATTTTAAATCCAATCTCACGCAACTTGGTCGCCGTGTCTCGTGCACGAGACGGTCGAGTTTCCGCGCCTATCCCTGGATACGGTGTCGAAATACCCTCCGGAGAATGAGTACCATTTTTCGGATCGCTGAGTTTCGTTATTTCATGTACGTGCAGTTTTACCGTGCGTCCCACGGAAAAAATCAACAAATTAAAGAAAATACGCAAAATATAGCAAGAGGTATCGAAAACACACCAAATTTGAGATCTTGGCTTGTAGTAATGTAGCTAGGCCAAAGAAACAATTAGGAGCAAAAAAACAAAAAAAAATATATTCTTTGCCGAGAGCGTCCTAAAGCACTCGGCAAAGTGAACCTATGCCGAGAGCCAGGGCTAGGGCTCTCGGCATAGATTTTACAAAAAAAAACAAGCCTTTGCCGAGGGCCTTACAGAAGGCTCTCGACAAAGGTAACGGCGTTGGTGGAGCCGTTCGCGAGGGTTCCATTCGCCGAGGCGGATTCTATGCCGAGGGCTCAGCTCTCGGCATAGGTTCTCTCCGCCGAGAGCCAGACTTTGCTGAGAGTCGGGCCGTCGGCATAGGTTTTTTTTGCCGAGTTTCTTATTGTGCCGAGGGTTGGCTCTCCGCAAAGAGCTCTTTGCCGAGTGCCCGTGTTTTAGCCCTCGGCAAAGGAACGAACGCTCGGCAAAGAGCCCGTCTCCGGTAGTGATCGTTAGGCAGAAACAAATCAAAAACCATCTTAATAACTCATAATTAAAGTCAATGTTGGTCAGAAATTAACTATGAGTAATCTTCGATTAAACTTCCCGTCGGTTCCATTTAACCAGAGACCACCATATTATACATTGGTGGATAAGATTTATATATGTGAAAACATATAATTTAATGCATAAAGGAAAACTTAATTTTAAAGCCTCAATAAAATATAAAATGCTTATAAAAGCATAAAATTAATACTGGAAGTAAAATTGAAATTTAGACTTAAAAAATATTTAAATAGTGCATAAGAGTTAACTAAGTAAATTGCACTGAAATTTTTTCTTAAACTTTAATATGCTCAACAACATATTCTCAAAACATACTTAAAAATAATAACTTATAGACCATCATAAATGGAATAGTTGAATTTTATATGAAGTGGGAAAATATATATCATTACGAGGATATGAAGCTTATTTTATATACTTAAAGTACTAAATTAGCTAATGAGAATAAAACTTAAATAAAATATTGAACATAATAAGGACATTAAAACTCAAAATTAAATTAAAGCATTTAAATAATGCACTCATATTAAATAGCCGAGGAAACTTATATTGTAAAAATAAAACTTAATTTGGCATTTGGAGAATATGCTCAACGGTAGCCCATAAGTATTGTGCAGGCGTGACTTGCTTATGTCCAGTCCAGCCGACTCTCCTCTTCTTAAAAAGAAAAACTTAATAAACGACTAGATTTAGCCAGGCAAAAACTCATAGGTAGGAATACCCTGCCACAACGTTATCATCCACAATTACCTATTTTCTTTTCTGTATGCAGTAGCGCACATGAGAATTTATAGGCAGTGAGCAAGTTTATATGAGCACAGAAAAACTCATAAATAATAATTAACATTAATCAGCTCAAAACTTAAACTGAAAATGCTTAAATAGTATGCTGAAAATAAAGGAAACGTATACTATGAAAACCAACCTCCTGTAAAAACTATAGAAACTCTAATTAAGACCACAAGAATCTAATTCAATGATTAAAGGTGAATGTGAGTTATTTTAGCACTTAAACCCCCCACTGTGCTCATTCTTGTTTGGATTAGAATGAGATGAGTGGAGGAATTTAAGTACTAAAATAACCCACCATCGGATTAAATTCATATGGTCTTGATTAGAGTTTCTATAGTTTGGGCAAGAAGGTAGTTTTCATAGGATACGTTACCAAAAATAAATAACAAAACAAACTTAAACTCTGCTAATATAAAACTCAGCCTTGCTTCATGCGAGTGGCCTGCCAAGGCCCGTGTGCCTGTCCTTCGGCCAACAGCAGCCCATAAAGAAAACCACTAATGCCAAACAATCTCAACCGTCGATCTAATCTGATGGCTAATAATCATCCTGAGCCCATATATATTATGAGACCAACGGGAGCAACGGCACCGGCCGATCTTCTAGTCGGCTCACGCGTGCAGCTATGCAGCGCGCGGCTCCGTCTAGGAGACCCGACTGGTGTCCATAAGCTCGTGGCGGCGGCGACCGATATCGGAGCACGCGACGGCGGCAGTGGCGGCCCAGGTCTGCAGCTAGCGCGGAGGCAGTGGCACAACTCAAATCCGCGCGCTCTGTAACACCTCGGGTGTTAAGCTAAATGCATAACTTGACATCTCATGAGCATAAAGCATTTTGCATGTGTTTTCCTTTTTCTTGTAAAGTGATATTTCATGTGCTAGTTGCTACAAATCATGCAATGGTGTGATGCTTGTTTGGCTTGTTTTCGAGTGGTTTGAGTTTCTAGTGATCTAACCTTGTTGAGAAGTCAAAATGAAGCCATGTTTATGTGGACCATTTTGGTTAATCAAGTCTCTAACCCTAGTTGACCAAATAGAGCCCAAGGGGTCCTTTTGTTTGACTAACAAAGACCTCCTTGATAGAAGCTTTGCATGGCTGAGTGCACTAAACCAAAAGTGTGTAGAATTTAGAGTAGAACAAAAGTTGTTTTTGGGTCAACTCATAAAAATAGGTCTAACATGGTGTTTTGAGGCCCACAAGACAGAATTGGGAAAGTTTGGACTTAGAAAATTTCATAAGTCTTTAAACTGCCGAAACAGTTTCATCTAGGGGACTTTGAAGCTTTTCTGAGAAATATCCAAGCCAAACCAAGGCTCGAACATTTAACCAAAGTTGTAGTTTGTGCATAGCTCTACTCAATGGAACAAGTGCTTAAGCGTTTCATCGAGTGGATTAGGAGATAACCACGCTTGAAAACCGGTTGTCAGTCGGCCTGATGGCCACTGAACTCGGCCGTTGCAGCCGAACTCGCGAGGCGTCGTGGCCAACCACGTCCGGCATCGCCCGCCGCGTGGCGCACGGCGGCCGGTCGAGGATACAAACGCGCGCGGCGTGCAAGCAACAAAGCCGCCAGCACGCACTCGCCCAGCCAGAACCCCTCCGCCCCTTTTGCCTTGCCTTCTCCTCGCTCTCACCGGTGCTCGGGCGGAAAGGGAGAAAAGCCGAGCGCTTGCCGGGCATTCGCCGCCGTCCTGCCGCACCACCGCCAACCCAACCACCCAGCCAGCCTCGCCGTGAGCTCCCGCACCGTTTGTCGCCGTTAGCGCTCCGTGAAAGGCCCTAGGTAATCCACCGGGTGAGCTCCCGCCATGGCCGCCATGACCGCCGAGCTCGGTCCGCCGTGGTCGGCTCTCTCTCCTTGCAAATCCGTCTGTTCTAACTCGCGTTCGAGGGTTAGTGAGGCTCATAGAAGACGTAGCGGGTGTTGGTTTAGCTGATTAGGGTTTGGTTACCGCGGTACGCCGCCATCCGCCGCTCACCATGGCCGCCGTGGCTGGCATGCTCGGGGTCCGAGCTTTTGGTCGTAGAAGCCATGGTGTCTATGGTTTGTGCTCCAGTCCTGGAAGCCCCCTGAGTGTGAATCTCTGGTTAGTTTGCCTCGTCGTGGACGGAGTCGGCCGACCTAGAGAAGCCGCGCCACCATGTCCGCCATTTTCGACGGTAAGCTCCGTCCGTCGCAATGCCGGGCCGGTGACTAGCACCAATCGATGCGGATGGTTGAGAGGAGTCCGGTGGAGGCCTCGGTCTCGCCGGAGAGGCCGCCGTCGGCGAGCTCCGACGAGGTCAACGACCTCCCATGCTCTGTGTGTATGGTAGGTGGGGCCGGTTTGACTCGGGGGCCCGCTGGTCAGTGGCTTGTGTGCAGTATAGTCGTGTGCAGATAGCAGTTAGGGTTTTGTTGTTTTGGTTTAATGTTTTTCAGAAATGTGATAATGCTTGTTTAATTTATATCTGGAGTTGCAGTGATCCAAATGAGGTGAAATAAATTTTGTTGGATTTGACTTGATGAGATTTACCTAGGAAAAATATGATATGTCCAGTTTGTGATAATTTTATATGCGGATGCAATTAATTTGTGTTTGAGATGATATCTTGTTAAATGCATAATAAATTGTGTATTACTCAGAAAAATGTGATTCTTGTTTTGTTAGGTTTGTGTTGATGAATAGAGTCTGGGAAAAATATAATATGAGTATGTTTTGTGAAAAATGTTGGCAGTAGCATTTAAGGTGATTAAATGATGTTTTATTGTATGATTTTTAGTAAATAGAATATAAGAGATATGAGCCTCGAAAATTTTACAGACTGCTCTTGTGCTAAGAAGTTCAACAAAAAAATGTGAAATCTGTTGTTTGACACTTATTACTATGATATGTAGTTTAAAGCACCTTTTCACCATGTTGTTTGTCTTTTTCATAGAGAACAGTGCTTAAGTCCAAATGGCTTGAAATTTTGACAGTAAGCTAAATTACATGCTATTATCTTATAGTAATTTTTGTAGATTTTTCTGAGGTTGTTATCTAGGGGTTGCTGTTGTAGGCTTATTTGGATAAGTTATTTTGGTTAAGCCATTAGTTGTCGGGTAAGGTTAAATAAGTTGAGTAAGGTTGTTATGTTAAAAATATCTTAGGTGGCTGTGTAGAAGAGTTAAATGAATTATTAGATGGTAAAGTAGTGGCAAGGTAGTTAATGGTCAACAGGATGATGTTGACTGCCTTGTTGAAGAGAATGAAGTAGATGACATGTGCTTGTCTCCTGAATTATCTTACTCCATGTTGCACCGCAAAGGCATCCCATGTACATTCATCCTATTCATACACGTTTGTGCATCATACAGGATCGGTAGAGGAAACGCAGAACTCGCAGTAGCAGGAGGAACCAAGTCCGGAGGAGACCCTGGTCGAGAGCACCGAAGGAGTAGACGTCGAAGACTTGCCTGAGTGCCAAGATCACCGACCTTCTGACTTCGAGAGAGGCAAGCCCAGAGCATCTAACTCTTTATGATTTGCAAATTAATTACGAATGAACCTGATATGTTGTTGCATTAGGTTTATAGGAGTTGGTTGATACCGCTGTTGCATTAATTACTTATCCTTGTCCACCGCAATTAATATCTTGATATCCCTGTTAGTTCTAGGCTCGATTATATGCTTAGCCCTACTTAGACTGGTAAAAGTCGGGTGATTTCCTGTCCCCCGCATATTGGTGGGTACTGCTCATGACTAGCCTGGTGCTATCATGGAATAACCATGTGTTAATGAATTGGAGACCGGGCGGGATGTAGGAGCAGCACGACATGGGTTCTATGTGCTAGTAGTCTCCCGTCTGTGTCGCATTGGACCCATTTTGGGAAGCGCCCCTTCAGTCAAATTGAATGCGTCAATCACTTAATGGAGTAGGTCTGGGTACCTCCCGTGAAGCCGAGTAAGGTTATTCGAGCCGGTGATGGAGATGTTGACGCCTAACACCCAGGGCCTCAGATGTACCATGGGCAACTATTCTGAGCAACCTGGCATGGTCCATTGACAGGCGGGGCCTGACTGACCTGGCATGACCATGGGCAGTTATAGCTTGAGCGACATGGCATTGAGATAACCTCCGGTGTAGAAGGGCCCATAGCCGTCCCGCGCGTTGTGTTCTCGAATTCCCTAAGTCTCAGCTTACGACTGCCATGGCCAGATGTGTCGGGTGAGTGTGCGACATTTTATCCCCAGCTGGGTAGGAATCGATTATAATCGCCATCGCTCTTGGACAGTGAGTAATTGACTGTAGACCGCTACCCGTAGAATCTATGGAACTAAAGATTATGTTTTGGAACCTGAAAGGCTATTGAGTAAGTAGTCAAGTGCTTGCTATAGCTCAGGTGCAAACCTAGTAAAGTAGAATTAATTATAAAAGTGACTGCCAACACCGAAATTTGTGTTTTACTTACAAAAGATCTTTCATGCAAATGGTATGTGTAGCCAGCCCCACATATAGCCTACATGATCCTTGGAGTCTCATTATTTCTGGTTTATGACGGGTAAGTGTAACACCCTGGTGTTTAAATTAATTAAAATTAATTAGAATTTAATTAAGAAGTAGCCAAAATCCTAGATGGAGGAAAATACTAACCAGATGTTTGTTGCATTCATGCCGTTGCACAGTTTTATTGGGTGAAAAAGAATTTATTAAACCCGAATAGGGCGAATCGATTTTATTCTACTTAGGAAACAAATAAAAGTTTTATGAAAGTTTTATAAATTTTCAAACTCAAAGTTTTATTTGAAAACCTAGGGAAAATATTTCTAAAATTTTTAAACCTGTTTTTATTTCAGACCGATCTGATTTCAAAAAGGTTTGCAAAAGAAAACAAAAGAGAAAAGAAAAGGCTGGGACCCAGATCTCTCCCTCCCTCTCCACCTTGGCCCGGCACGCTGCCCTCCCTCCCTCAGTTGGCCACCCTTTTCTCCTTCCTTTCTCCCGGCTTGGGCAAACTTCCCCACCCGGCCTGCTCTCCCTCTCCCATTTTTTTTTCCAGCCGGCCCGCACTCCCTCCGGCCCACTCGCACGCCACGCAAGCCAGCCCAGCGCCCCGCCTCCCCTCATCGCGCCGAGTACATTTCGATGTACTCACCCTTCCTCTTTGAACCCCCTGCTACCCCACCCAGACGTTAGAGTCTACGACGCGGAGCAGGAGTACCCAGAAGATGGTGGATACGACCCAGATGACTTGTACTAGGATGGCGCAGCCCCCGGTCGATCTTCCTATTGAGATGGCGTCCAGTTTCCACAAGTCTACATTAGAGTTAGACTGAGAGTCTGTACTTTTCTTTCGGACCCGAGGGTCATTTTTGTAATAAAGTTTGATATATTAATAAAAGCATTGTTTTGATATTTACTACGATGTCGATATATGTATGAAAATTGATCCTGACATACATATATTGTGCTCCAATTTTATTCTTAAAATTAGGGTGTGACAGTAAGTCTAGCTGAGTACCTTCTTGTACTCAGGGTTTTATCCCTTGTTGTTGCAGATGGACAGTGCTTGCCTGTACCCTATTATGGGTGATGACTAGACCATGGGCGTGGTCCACTCTTATCCTTATCTGATGCTTTTGTTGGATGGATCAGGTTGATGGCACAATATTTTGAACCGTTTAAACTTTTGTTTCAAAACTATGGTTTGTAATATTGTTTCGTACTCCGATGGATTTTGAACTATGTGCGAACTGCAATGTATCTTGTGGACATGTACGCTAAATTATTACGATCTTGGCTGATGTTGAAATGTTTGAAATCCTTCAAGATTTCTGGACTACCGGGTTTGTACGCGCTTAAGTACCTGATAATCTTTGTGAAAGCAGAGATTTCGGTGCTTAATCTGGTATAAATTGGTCGGTTCTGCTACAGCTGGCATCAGAGCAAGGTTTAGCGTTACTGTTCATAAGTATATTTAAAAACCAGTATTTTCCAATAAGATTTGTATTTGCCAACTTACAGTTATAACAAGATTAGAAAATCTTAAGGATAAAAATTAAGGTGTGCCACTCATCATGTCCTTATGCCCAGCTAGGAGTTTAGGTGGCTATTTAAGTACTAACTTGGAGGGGTTATGCATCATGTTTAAATTCTGTAGAATACTGTAGTCCATACGACAAGGGTGAAATTGTATGGGTGCTATTCTTCAGAATAGTAATGTATGGATCAATTTGCCTCTACGCCAAGGTAATAAGTGAGTTGTGAGAGCATGACCAAACAAATGTTGGTCTAGGGGAGAGTTAGTTTGGTACTGGAACCTGTACACGTAAGCACACGGGTACAAGTAAAGGTATTTAATTGTGGGAGTCATACTATTCTGGTGGGTGTATATACTACTTACGTGTATACGGGGTGTACACCTAAGTTAGTATCTAGATTTAAATTTCAGCAATGTATTGTATTCATACTGTGGGCAGGGCTGAAACTACAGGTACCCTAACTTGCGAACCTGTAGTTCGACTAGTGAACGCCATGAGTGAACGTTGTATGCCACCGTCTAGCCGTTAGATTGATAGACAGTGAGGGCGTATGATACGTGCATGCATCATGGTCTTATAATCTTGCATTAATCTTACTTCCTTCCTTATGATATCTGTCTCGTTTTCTTAATAAAAGTTGTTCTCAACTAATTAAAACCTATGTGGATAAACTTCTTTCAGATGGCCCGTACCAAGCGAACCGTTCGTAAGTCAGCTGGAGGCAACAGGCCTAACTACTTGTTGGGACCACAGACTGCTGAGGGATAGGAGGACTTCCTGGACGAGTTTGGCATGCCTACCATTCTTTGGAGGGTGCTACACTTGGTTGGATAATAGGAGGGTCAAGGGCCACAGTACGACTCGCATCGTGTGCAGTTCTCTGAGGACCGTCACATGTATACAGTGGAGGTGGACATGCCTAGCCATGACGAGCAGGATCACGTATGGTGTCGCCGGGTGTTCGCACTGCAGGGTTGGACCCCGAGGGATGGAGCTAACAGGGTTGCCTATACTATTCTTTGGGACATTATATATGAAGGATCACCCGGAGGTGGTTGCACAGGCTACTGCTAGCATCTTCCCGACGACGGACCCTTACCAGTCAGTGTGGCGTCAGCCGGGAACCGCCGTACTTGAGGCCAGTTCACTTGAGAGGGAGCACTGTGCCGGACCAGCCGGGAGTGCTATGGCTGCACTCATGGCTATCTATGGGTGTCTGTCGTGCAGCTACGACCAGTTGGACCACATCCTCAGTGAGGAGATGGCTGCATAGCATCGGAGGCAGCAGGAGCATACCACAGAGATAGACCGTCTCACTGCAGAGCTAGCACGTATGACTATGGAGAGGGACCAGGCACATCAGAGAGAGCAGGAGACCGCCCACAAGCTTAGTGTGCAGCAGGGGTCAGCGACTTTCTTGGCCTTGATCATGAGGGAGACCGAGGAGGCTCTTCGTGTTGTGTTTGTGTTGAGGGCATACGCACTACCGAGGAGAACATGCTTTTGAGGCTTCGAGTGGGAGATTTAGAGCTACAGCTTCACCATCTCTAGGACTACAATGACCGCTTGCATGAGGAGATCCATCGCAGAGAGAATGAGAGGAACCCCATCTTTCCTCAGGAGGACCCAGATCCGTGTGACTCTTCTAGTGGTTCTTTGGGCGTGTCTAGTGATGATGGTGACGATGACGATGCCGCTAGAGAGTAGGCTAGATCGCGTGTCTTAGAATCTATCGCTCTTTTGTGTTATGTTGCCCAAACTTGATCTTTTGCTATTGTCATGGGTTGCATATAAGGTTGAGTAATGAACCTATGTGCACTTGGTGCAAGACATTTGGAAAGTCCCATATGTATGGGTATCTATGGATGTTTATGTTGGCTTTTGCATGATGATGCTAATGAGCGATCTTATTATGTGATGCTGCGATGTGGATTGAAATTTATTATGCTTCTGTGATTGTTTGGCAAACTTGTTTTCCGAATAAATTCAGTTTGGCATGGGTTATTGTTCTCTACAATAATTGCAACATCACCTAATGATCACTTGCTATCGACATGTGCAGATGACGACAACTCGTAGTGGAGCTGGCGGTAGTGGTGGTAACGAGGATAACAGAGACAACCGCAATCCACCACCTCCTCCCCCAGCCACTCCCGAGCAACTATGCACCCAGTTTCTAGGGAGCCAGCGTAATATCGAGGCCTTGCAACGAGAGAATCTAGCGCACGGCAACCAGCGCCCTGAGCCGAACCAATATAGCTCTTTCAAGGATTTTCTGGATACCAGGCCACCCATTTTCAAGGAAGCTACTGAACCTCTGGAAGCAGAAGAATGGTTGCATACCATGGAATAGAAGTTTCGGTTGCTCAGGCTCACAGAGGAGCTCAAAGTCGAGTATGTCGCGCATCAACTGCAGGGACCGGCCGGGATTTGGTGGGGACACCATCGTACCACCTATCCTGCCCGCGCGCCTAACACGTGGGAGATGTTCTCGCAAGCTGTTCGAGGACATTACATTCCACCGGGGTTGACTCAGATGAAGGTGGCAGAGTTTATGAGCCTAACACAAGGAACCCGCTCAATCACTAAATATCACCATATGTTCAACTCCTTATCTCGCTATGCTCCAGAGTTTGTGGCACTGAAGCTAGAAAGATAGCCAGTTTCAAGAGAGGATTGAATACCAAAATGGGAAAATCAGTCGGTACATCATCTCGTACCGTTTTCAATGACTTTATCAGTGATTGTCTGATCCAAGAGAATCACAACAACAAGCATGCAGCGAGCAAAGCTCGAAAGAGGACTTTCGATTCTGGACCATCTCAGCCTAGAGGACCACCAGCTCAGCGTTCCCAGTATCGACCACCAGTGCCTGGAGCTTGTTTCAGGCCAACCCAGAAGAAAGGTCAGCAACAGTACCAGCGTAACCAAAAGTCGTACAAGATCGCGACAACTCAAGCTCGAGTTGGTCAAGGCAATTCAACTGGGAACAAGGCTATTACTCGGGGACCATGCTTCAATTGGAATCCAGAAGGGCATTCGCAAGGTATTGCCCGCACCGAAAGAAGCAATAGGCCAACTACCCCACACGTCTGCATAATATGACCACTGAAGAAGCTCGTGCAGGAGAGCCTGTGACTGCTAGTATGTGTCTTGTTAACCATCATCCCGCAGTTGTTTTGTTTAATACTGGATCGTCACATTCCTTCATAAGCAAAGCATTTGCACAAAAACATAATCAAGAAATGTCTGAAATGGACTATGGGTTTCGCGTAAGCTCCGTGGGGAGTAGCGTGTTATCCAGAAAGATGGTTTGTAATGCAACCATCAAGATTGGAGGGCACAAATTTGGAGCTAATCTTGTAGTTTTACCGGGACTAAGCATGGATGTAGTCTTAGGTATGAGTTGGATGAGTATGTGGAACGCGGTGTTAGACACTGCCAATAGAACCCTTACCTTATCAGATGGACGAACCAATAACAAGCTTCGTATCTCTCTTCCCCGAGGTGCTGATTTTGTTGACTTATCTTGTACTCTGTCTATATAGGACCTATCTAAGATTCCAGTTGTTCGAGAGTTTCCGGACGTCTTTCTGGATGAGTTACCTGGGTTACCGCCCAAAAGGGCAGTGGAATTTGTAATTGAGTTGTTACCAGGAACCGCACCAATCTCTAGGAGACCATACCATATGCCACCCAATGAGCTAGCTGAACTCAAAACCCAGATCAAGGAACTCTTAGGCAAGGGATTCATTCAACCTAGTGTATCAGAATGGGGTTGCCCAGCGTTGTTTGTTAAAAAGAAGGATAAGTCGTTACAGATGTGTGTGGATTATCGGCCACTCAATGCCGTGACTGTCAAAAATAAGTATCCGTTGCGGCGGATAGACATTCTGTTTGATCAGTTATCCAGAGCCAAGGTGTTTTCCAAGATCAATTTGAGATAAGGCTATCACCAGATCAGGATTCGATCACAAGATATACCAAAAACTGCATTCTCAACCAGATATGGGTTATATGAGTATCTTGTCATGTCTTTTGGATTGACAAATGCCCCAGCATACTTCATGAGTTTAATGAACTCGGTGTTCATGCCAGAATTGGACAAGTTCGTAGTGGTGTTCATTGATGATATTCTAGTATATTCTGAGAACCCGGACGACCATGCAGAACATTTAAGGATTGTTCTGACCAAGCTTCGAGAGCATAGACTCTATGCTAAGTTTAGCAAATGTGAGTTTTGGTTGAAGAAGGTGCATTTCCTTAGTCATATTCTGTCAGAAGAGGGAATCTCAGTGGACCCCAGTAAGGTGCAGGAAGTAATGGATTGGAAAGCTCCTACTTCTATTGGTGAAATTCAAAGTTTCCTTGGTTTAGCAGGATACTATCGTTGTTTCATTCTTGACTTTTCCAAGATTGCAAAACCAATGACAAGCTTGCTGCAGAAGGATCAAAAGTTTGAGTGGACAGAGGATTGTAAATTAGCTTTCCATACCCTACGGAGACTATTGACCACCGCTCCTGTTTTGACTCAACCCAACATTGAAAAGCCCTTTGATGTCTTTTGTGATGCATCAAAAGTTGGTTTAGGTTGTGTCCTTTTGCAAGAAGGCAGAGTGATTGCTTTTCAATGTTTCCAGTTGAGGAAACATGAAGTAAATTATCCTACACATGATTTGGAGTTAGCTGCAGTGGTGCATGCTCTGAAGATCTGGAGACATTATCTTCTTGGTAACGTCTGTAATATGTACACATATCACAAAAGTCTCAAGTATATCTTCACTCAACCTGAATTAAATATGAGGCAGAGAAGATGGCTTGAGTTAATCAAGGACTACATTCTGTAGATACATTATCATCCAGGAAAGGCAAATGTAGTTGCTGATGCGTTAAGTCGGAAATCACATTGTAACAGTCTAAGGTTACTACCAGAAGATGAGTTCAGTCTTATGCATCTTGCAGTTCTGCACAATATCAAGCTGCAAGGCACGTTAGTTGACCAAATTCTTGAAGGGCAGAAAACAGATAAGGGAATTTATCATATCAAAGAGAAGCTGAAAGCCGCAACTGAACCCGTAAAACATTTTCAAGTTGACGACAATGGAGTTCTATGGTTTGACAAGTGCTTAGTAGTGCCCAATAATAGAGAGCTCAGAAATCGGATTATGGATGAAGCGCATTTGGCCAAGTTATCTATCCATCCTGGTAGTACCAAGATGTATCAAGATTTGTGTCCAAGATTTTGGTGGACTAAGATGAAGAAGGAAATTGCTGCTTATGTGGCTAGATGTGATACATGTTGTCGGGTGAAAGCTATTCACCTAAAACCGGCCGGAATGCTTCAACCATTATCCATACCCGAGTGGAAATGGGAAGAAGTGGGTATGGATTTTATCACTGGATTGCCCACTACTCAGAAGGGAAATGACTCGATTTGGGTAATTGTGGATCGTCTTACTAAGACGACACATTTCATTCCCGTCAAGACTAGCTATAAAGCACCAGACTACGCGGAAATCTACTTAAGTCAGATTGTTCGACTCCATGGTATACCAAGGACCATAGTTTCAGATCGAGGATCACAGTTTACTGCACCATTTTGGGAAAAACTGCAAAAGGAATTGGGTACAGACCTAGTCAGAAGTTCAGCCTATCATCCACAAACGTCAGGGCAAACAAAAAGAGTGAACAAAATGTTGGAAGATATGTTGAGAGCCTGTGTAATATCAGCAAAAGGTTCTTGGGAGAAATGGTTACCTTTAGCAGAATTCGCCTACAACAATAGTTACCAAGAGAGCATTCAGATGGCGCCTTTTGAAGCCCTATATGGTAGAAGATGCAGGACACCAGTAAATTGGGTTGAACCGGGAGAACGCTAGTATTATGGAATTGATTTTATTAAAGAAGCAAAAGAACAAGTTAGAACCATTCAACAACATATAGCAGCTGCCAAGTCTCAACAGAAGAGTTATGCTGATCAGCGTAGAAGACCGCTTAAGTTTAGTGCAGGTGATTATGTTTACCTAAAGGTTTCACCCATGAAAGGTGTCAGACTCTTTGGAGTTAAAAGAAAGTTAGCACCAAGGTTTGTGGGGCCGTACAAGATTGTGGAAAGGAGGGGAGAAGTAGCTTATCAATTACAATTGCCAGAACATTTAAAAGCTATATTCCCTATATTCCATGTGTCGCAACTGAAGAAATGTCTTCGAGTACCAGAAGAAGAATTGCAACCCGCTACTATCAAGTTGCAATCCGACCTTACTTACTCTGTACAGCCACACCGAGTGCTTAATAAAAAAGAGAGAGTGACTCGCGGGAGAGTGGTTAAGCAATACAAGGTAACGTGGAGTGAGCAGGACGATCGAGATGCCACTTGGGAAACGGAAGACTATTTAAGAGAAGTGTATCCACAATTTTACAGAAATTAGTTAGTAACTCAAATCTCGGGACGAGATTCATTTAAGGAGGGGAGGGCTGTAACACCTCTGGTGTTAAGCAACCCTAAATGCATAACTTGACATCTCATGAGCATAAAGCATTTTGCATGTGTTTTCCTTTTTCTTGTAAAGTGATATTTCATGTGCTAGTTGCTACTAATCATGCAATGGTGTGATGCTTGTTTGGCTTGTTTTGGAGTGGTTTGAGTTTCTAGTGATCTAACCTTGTTGACAAGTCAAAATGAAGCCATGATTATGTGGACCATTTTGGTTAATCAAGTCTCTAACCCTAGTTGACCAAATAGAGCCCCAGGAGTCCTTTTGTTTGACTAGCAAAGACCTCCTTGATAGAAGCTTTGCATGGCTGAGTGCCCTAAACCAAAAGTGTGTAGAATTTAGAGTAGAACAAAAGTTGTTTTGGGTCAACTCATGAAAATGGGTCTAACATAGTGTTTTGAGGCCCACAAGGCAGAATTGGGAAAGTTTGGACTTGGAAAATTTCCTAAGTCTTTAAACTGCCGAAACAGTTTCATCTAGGGGACTTTGAAGCTTTTCTGAGAAATATCCAAGCCAAACCAAGGCTCGAACCTTTAACCAAAGTTGTAGTTTGCGCATAGCTCTACTCAATGGAATAAGTGGTTTAGCGTTTCATCGAGTGGATTAGGAGATAATCGCGCTTGAAAACCGGTTGTCAGTCGGCCTGATGGCCACTGAACTCGGCCGTTGTAGCTGAACGCGCGCGGCGTCGTGGCCGACCATGTCAGGCATCGCCCGCCGCGTGGCGCACGGCGGCCGGCCGAGGCTCCAAACGCGCGCGGCGTGGCGAGCAACAAAGCCGCCTGCACGCACTCGCCCAGCCAGAACCCCTCCTCCCATTTTGCCTTGCCTTCTCGCTCTCACCGGTGCTTGGGCAGAACGGTGGAAAAACCGAGCGCTCGCCGAGCGCTCACCGCCGTCTCGCCGCACCACCGCCAACCCAACCACCCAGCCAGCTTCGCCGTGAGCTACCGCACCGTTTGCCGCCGTTAGCGCTCTGTGAAAGGCAAAACCACTTGTTCCATTGAGTAGATCCTAGGTAAGCCACGGGGTGAGCTCCCGTCATGACCGCCGAGCTCGGTCCGTCGTGGTCGGCTCTCTCTCTGTGCAAATCCGTCTGTTCTAACTCACGTTCGAGGGTCAGTGAGGCTCGTAGAAGGCGTAGCGGGTGTTGGTTTAGCCGATTAGGGTTTGGTTACCGCGGTACGCCGCCGCTCGCCATGGCCGTCGTGGCTGGCATGCTCGGGGTCCGAGCTTTCGGCCGTAGAAGCCTTGGTGTCTAGGGTTTGCGCTTGAGTCGTGGAAGCCCCCTGAGTGCGAATCTCAAGTTAGTTTGCCTCGTCATGGCCGGAGTCGGCCGGCGTAGTGAAGCCGCGTCGCCGTGTCTGCCATTTTCGACGGCGAGCTCCGTCCGTCACAATGTCAGGATGGTGACTAGCACCAATCGATGCGGATGGTTGAGAGGAGTCCGGTGGAGGCCTCGGTCTCGCCGAAGAGGACGCCGTCGGTGAGGTGAAATAAATTTTGTTGGATTTGACTTGATGAGATCTACCTAGAAAAAATATGATATGTCCAGTTTGTGATAATTTTATATGCGGATGCAATTAATTTGTGTTTGAGATGATATCTTGTTAAATGCGTAATGAATTGTGTATTCCTCAGAAAAATGTGATTCTTGTTTTGTTAGGTTTATGTTGATGAATAGAGTCTGGGAAAAATGTAATATGAGTATGTTCTGTGAAAAATGTTGGTAGTAGCATTTAAGGTGATTAAATGATGTTTTGGTGTATGCTTTTTAGTAAATAGAATATAAGAGATATGAGCCTGGAAAATTTAACAGACTGCTCTTGTGCTAAGAAGTTCAACAGAAAAATGTGAAATTGGTTGTTTGACACTTTTTACTATGATATGTAGTTTAAAGCACCTTTTCACCATGTTGTTTGTCTTTTTCATAGAGAACAGTGCTTAAGTCCAAATGGCTTGAAATTTTGACAGTGAGCTAAATTACATGCTATTATCTTACAGTAATTTTTGTAGATTTTTCTGAGGTTGTTATCTAGGGGTTGTCGTTGTAGGCTTGTTTGGATAAGTTATTTTGGTTAAGCCATTAGTTGTCGGGTAAGGTTAAATAAGTTGAGTAAGGTTGTTATGTTAAAAATATCTTAGGTGGCTGTGTAGAAGAGTTAAATGAATTATTAGATGGTAAAGTAGTGGCGAGGTAGTTAATGGTCAACAGGATGATGTTGACTACCTTGTTGAAGAGAATGAAGTAGATGACATGTGCTTATCTCCTGAAT
The DNA here is from genome assembly GCA_009763385.1 of Coix lacryma-jobi var. lacryma-jobi. Lineage (NCBI taxonomy): Eukaryota > Viridiplantae > Streptophyta > Magnoliopsida > Poales > Poaceae > Coix > Coix lacryma-jobi. The sequence goes on along the minus strand of CM019828.1, from coordinate 78,970,677 downwards.
TATCTTACTCCATGTTGCACCGCAAAGGCATCCCATGTGCATTCATCCTATTCATACATGTTTGTGCATCATACAGGATTGGTAGAGGAGACGCAGAACCCGCAGCTGCAGGAGGAACCAAGTCCGGAGGAGACCCTGGTCGAGAGGACCGAAGGAGTAGACGTCGAAGACTTGCCTGAGTGCCAAGATTATCGACCTTCCAACTTCGAGAGAGGCAAGCCCCGGAGCATCTAACTCCTTATGATTTGCAAATTAATTACGAATGAACCTAATATGTTGTTGCATTAGGTTTATAGGAGTTGGTTGATACCGTTGTTGCATTACTTACTTATCCTTGTCCACCGCAATTAATATCTTGATATCCCTGTTAGGTCTAGGCTCGATTATATGCTTAGCCCTACTTAGACCGGTAAAAGTCGGGTGATTTCCTGTCCCCCCATATAGGTGGATACTGCTCATGACTAGTTTGGTGCTATCATGGAATAACCATGTGTTAGTGAATTGGAGACCGGACGGGATGTAGGAGCAGCAGGACATGGGTTCTATGTGCTAGTAGTCTCCCGTCTGTGTCGCATAGGACCCGTTTCGGGAAGCGCCCCTTCAGTCAAATTGAACGCGTCAATCATTTAACGGAGATGTTGACGCCTAACACCCAAGGCCTCAGATGTAGCATGGGCAACTATTCTGAGCAACCTGGCATGGTCCGTGGACAGGCGGGGCCTGACTGACCTGGCATGACCGTGGGCAGTTATAGCTTGAGCGACCTGGCATTGAGATAACCCCCGTTGTAGAAGGGCCCATGGCCGTCCCGCGCGTTGTGTTCTCGAATTTCTTGAGTGGCAGCTTACGACTGCCATGGCCGGGTGTGTCGGGCGAGTGTGCGACATTTTATCCCCAGCTGGGTAGGAATCGATTATAATCGCCATCGCTCCTGGATAGTAAGTAATTGACTATAGACCTCTACCCGTAGAATCTATGGAACTAAAGATGGTTATGTTTTGGAACCTGAAAGGCTATTGATGAAATAGTCACTCTTGCTTGAGTAAGTAGTCAAGTGCTTGCTATAGCTTAGGTGCAAACCTAGTAAAGTAGAATTAATTATAAAAGTGACTGCCAACACCCAAATTTGTGTTTTACTTACAAAAGAGCCTTCATGCAAATGGTATGTGTAGGCAGCCCCACATATAGCCTACATGATCCTTGGAGTCTCATTATTTCTGGTTTATGACGAGTAAGTCTAGCTGAGTACTTTCTTGTACTCAGGGTTTTATCCCTTGTTGTTGCAGATGGACAGTGCTTCTATGGCTACTGTGAGAACTGTCTGTACCCTGTTACGGGTGATGACTAGACCATGGGCGTAGTCCACTCTTATCCTTATCTGATGCTTTTGTTGGACGGATCAGGTTGATGACACAGTATTATGAACCGTTTAAACTTTTGTTTCAAAACTATGTTGCTTCTGCTACTGTTCCCAAACTATGGTTTGTAATACTGTTTCATACTACGATGGATTTTGAACTATGTGCGAACTGCAATGTATCTTGTGGACATGTATGCTAAATTGTTACGATCTTGGCTGATGTTGAAATGTTTGAAATCCTTCGAGATTTCTGGACTACCGGGTTTGTACGAGCTTAAGTACCTAATAATCTTTGTGAAAGCAGAGATTTCGGTGCTTAATCTGGTATAAATTGGTCGGTTCTGCTACACGCGCGCGACGACTGCTCGGATGGGCCTGGGCGCGCTCCGACAGACCGGATGGGCGCGCCCGGCAGCCGGCCCTGAGGGCACAGCGCGCAACGGCGGTGGCCTCGGCCTTCAGCGGCGGGGTTCAGCTGTGCAGCAGCGGTGGCGACCCGGCCTGAGCGCCGGGTACAAGCCCCTTGCTCACAGCACAGCCGCACAGTCGTGGTGACTCCGTTTAAAGCTCCGAGTACGAACCACGCAACACCGGCGACCTGGACTAGAAAACCATGTAGAACCACACAGATTTAACCGCATTCTTAATCTTAGTCTCAGATGCTTAGGGTTAGGGAACATGATTTGAGGGAAAAAATTGTGGATTTTTAGACCTTTATTACTCTTGTTTTGCTCAAATCATCTCCTTCTAAATGCTTTTCTCTGATACTTTGATGGTAAAGACCCTTAATTGCTGAAAATTAAACTAATCAGAGACTAATTGCTTAGATTGAATCTTAATTGAGAACTAACAGTAAGATCTTAACCCAAATTAATTAGCTTAAAAGCAAAATTAAACTTAGATCATATCTAATTAAGGTCTAAATACTCACTGTTAATTTTAAAACAGATCTTATTTGGCACTTAGAGTATTAAACATGCATTTTCGATTTTAAGATAAATATCATAGGTTAACCATACATGCATATAACAGACAAGATCGATCGATATTAATTAAAACTTATTGTACCTGATCTAACATTACCGAGACATAAACAAGATTGACTCTGGTCTAGGATCATGTTAGATCTAAGCAGGCTCTTGATACCAATTGTTGAATTGAAACTTAGACTAAATAGGATAATCTTAGACTGAACATGATCACTAACTTATCTTTTTGGAAAAACTAATCTGAGATACTAACCAGAGTCGGCATATGCCATCTAATGCCTCCGAAGATGTAGTAGACGAAGTAGATGACACTAACTTATCTTTGCGGAAAAACTAATCTGAGATACTAACCAGAGTCGGCAGATGCCATCTAATGCCTCTGTAGATGTAGTAGACGAAGTAGATGATGCATATCTTAGTCTTCACCAAATTGGGGCTTGATGCTCCTAGTTGATGAAGAACCCGCAGATCCGTAGCAGCACCTGGACGTGGGCAGACGACCTTCGTAAACCCTCCAACGTCTAAATGACCGGTTGTGTGATTAGAATCACATAGATGGATGAGTGTGAAGCTGCCAGGGGCGTCTCCTCTTATTTATAGATGCGCTGCGAGTCAGGGGGTCGAACCCTAAAAGATCTAAGGGCTGTCGCCGATCACGGTAGATCTAATCTGTTGGATATATATGACAGGTGAACCAAAAACTAATTAATCAATAATCTCATAATTAATCTTGGAATTAGCCAAGATCACATTCCAACACTATTCTTGTATGCGAAGTTCAGCAGCCTTATAAATATAAGGGGTCACAGCAGATTGTAAAATCAATCATAGAACACAATTACATCCTTTTCGGCTCTGGCCAAACCCTAGGAGTAGGAGTAGAGTATATTTTGGCGAGATCTTCAAACAAGTAGGGTTGTATCGGTTAGGTCCGACCTCTGGTTTGCTTGTAAGTATTACCACAGTTTAAATCTTGTTTGTACGGCTGTATTGTGATAACTCGTGCAAGTTCGATTTAAGTTAGTTATCGGTTTAGATCTTATCTGTAAGGCTGCATTACTTCAATCTCTTACATCTAATCAATCTAAACTAGTTATCGACTCTATTAAATCAGCAATCTAGTAGATTTATTAAGTTACCGATATTGTTTGTCTTTAATTATTTACTTCTTTGCAACAATATCATTGCCCAATTAAGATTGATAGATCTAGCCTTGAGCTTCATTAAGATCTTCTATTCTGCATGCCTTTAAGTTAACCATGTTTAAAACTATCGATACAGGCTTGCATCAACTAATTTATCGATCTTGATTGTTACGTGTTGTGCGTTCAAGCTATTGACTAGTTATAGATAAATCGAGGGTCAAAGTAGATCTAATTTGATTTTATTTGTTATGACTGTATCTTCGGACCCCACAGTCGCTAAAATTAGATTTGGTTTGCCTTGGTTTTAGAATTATTTATATCTATGACAAATAAGCTCGTTCGTGCTTCGTGGACCCCTTATCGGCTAAATAGCTGATACGGTTAAAGATGGCAATTTGTACCCACGACCCGAAATCCGATGGGTAAAAATCCTATTAGGGTAAGGGTATGCCTAATTTTTTTACCCATGGGTAACTTAATAGGAAAGAAGTCTTACCCAGCGGGTAACCCAGGTAAGGGTGTGGGACTGCATTGCCTATACCCGTTAACCCATGGGTAAATTAAACCCGATTCCATTTATAGAAATCCTGGATCCAAAGTCACCATCGTATAGCAAAAGCTCAATAATACTCAAATTGTATGTGAACTTTGTTGATATTGTTGGTTTGTTTGATGAATTTACTATTGATTTTGTAAATTGTGATATTTTAGTTAGAATTAGGAGCCTAATATATTGATATATGTAATTTTGACTAGCAAATATTCTTGCCCATGGGTAACCCACGGGTACCCGTTACCCGCATTGGTAAGGGTATGGGAAAAAACTCCTACCCGAGCATGGGTATGGGTAAATTAGTGGGTAAAATATTTCTTCGTGGGTATGGGTATGGGCAACACATACCCAGCGGGTACCCTTTGCCATCCCTAGATACGGTTGTGTTTTCAGCGGTAATGTGTATATATATAGCTTGGTCTGGTATTGATCGTTCTTTTATACTAGCTTTATATACACAAAACACATCGTTATTAAGGTTGTCATCCCCGTGATCCCCACTGTTAGTGATGCTTTGAATATATCTAGCAAGTGTACGAGATTTGTCGATGTTGGGCGGTCATACATGCACGTTACATATTTTGATGTACATTTTATTGATTAAATTGGATCGGCTAATTGAATCGTCTCTTTCACATGCATATGAACTGACATGTTTGTTTAGTCTTTATTCAGCTCATGCTTCATGCTGCATAGGAGTTGACTCTATTCAATTTTCCTTGATCATCGGCTATTTTAGAGTCATACATCTTGGAATCATTTGATGTTTTTCGTTTCTTCCTTGTCAATTGCACAGTCAAATTGACTGGCATGCCTTTGGTCTGTCTCTATCTATCTGACTCGTCTCGTCTCTGAGGCTTAGGGAATCTTGGAGTCCTTTGCTCCATGATCCTACGGGCCTCCAAGTGTGTTTTGTGTAGACTACGTTTTTGCAGTGACACACTTTTTGGCATGCCCGGTGGGACCACAATCGTCATCATGCCTGAAAGAAGTAGTCAAACAATTCTCAATGTGATTTTGGATGAACTCCCTGAAAACTAGCGTAAGATGGTAGAAGCAACAACTCAACAATTCCAAGATAAATGTTTGTTGTCATACGCTAAAGATCAGAATGAGAAGGTTTACCAGAAGAATTATTTGCCCAGAGTGCTCCTTGGTGGGCAAACCGATCTGAATGACACTGCTGCCCGCAATGCAATGTATGAGACTATCTCCAGAGCCATGAGTACAATGCTTACAAATCATAATGAGATTTTCTTGAGAAGTCTGACAAATTCTATGAAGGAGGCCTTAAATCAAAATGTGGGGTTTAGAGGACCTGTTTACTCACACCCGAATAATGGAATGATTGAAACAAATGTTATATCACCAGGCAATGGTAGTCATGCATTAGCGGGGCTTTCCAATCTGCAAGGAGGAGGAAACGCACAACATCCAGTGCAACAACCAATGGTGGATTACAATGCTTCGCCTTATCAGGGAAGGGTGGTTGTTGACACTTCCTAGCGTCACTACCAAGAGTAGAGATAAACCCTATCTCCGGCAATGGCACCGGAAAGCTTGTTGGGTATTTTAAATGCAAATAAAAAATCCGCAAGTGCACAAATACCGATGTAGCTTTCACCCGGGAGTATTCCAGAGTATCAATTTTTACGGGGAATGTGAAGTGTACTAGAAGAATTAAGAACGTCCAAGAAAAGAATGATAATATGGATAGAGAGAGATTTAAGGGTTTCCTAAGCGAGTTTATCTAATCAAACGCTTACTATACTTTACTTATTTCAGAGCAGCAGGTCCTTTCCAACTCCCAAGAAAAGACTGGGAAGAACGTAGCCAAGGGAAGGCTGCCAAAAGCTCTACGAGAACACCAACCCTAACGTGGTGGATTACAAAGGCCTAACAGAGCTGTCACCTTTGGGGCTACCACAACTAACCGTAGGTTTGGGCGCAAACTCAGGTAAACCCTAGCCTAGACACCACGTCTACGCTAACGTCTACTACTCTAATTATCTAGAATAACTAGAGCACTTAATATGAGCGAAGATCCAATAAATAAAATAAATCAAGAAATTAATTAATTAAATAGAATATTTAGAAATAAATAATAAAGAATCTAGAGATTACTTGAAGACGAACCAGATGCTGCAAAAAGTACAATGTTGATGAAGATTCGAAAGATCTGGCTCCTCCTCAGCTCTCTCCTCTCCTCTCTCCCTGATCTCTAATTACAACTAGATGAAGTAGACAACTAGAACTAGAACTAGACAAACTAGATCTAAATCTAGATGAACTAGAAGAGATTCATCAGAGGGACATCTACTTCTACTTGAAACCCTAGCTTTTGCTCTATAGATGAATAATGAGAAGGAGATGCCTCCCCTGGAGGGTCTGGGTCTGGTTTTACAGTCCGGAGGGATGAACCGCAACCCTTGGATCAAACCGACTTCAATCAATGGTTGAGATGCGTAGTAGAGTTTGGTTGGAACACGCCACGTGAAGGAGGAGGGGCTTCTAGGTGGGCTGGCCTCCCCTGGCCGCTGTCATCCTTCTAAGTTGTTTTGGTGTCTTCTAGAGTCTTCCACGTCCTTCTAGTGTCCCTGTTTGATCTGTTTGCGCAAGTAATCATGTTGAGATAGGATTCTCCTCTTTTCAGCTCCTGTAGGACTCCCTAGAAAATCACAATTTACCAAAACTATGGAATTTGTCAGTTTAGACCCTCAGTCTAGTTGTTTGGTGATGGTTCCGGGTTGTTCTAGAATCTTCCAAGTCGTATGCATATAGGACTCTCTCGTCGGGACTCCAAATGTAGCAAACTCTATATCGTTTCGATTGTCTCGATGAGCTCTTTGCAATGATGTGTTCTGTTTCATCACTTGAGGTACTTTTATACATGGAATGTTGATGATTCTACAAAACAAGTGAGAACAACACAACTCATGGAACTTATTAGGATCAAACCCTACAACTATGCATTTATAATTCTTTCAATGTCTTTTTGTGCACTAATTGATGGTATAATGTTGATGTGAAGGACCGTCAATAAGCTCCCCCAAGATTGACCTTTGGTAGTCCCTTAGCAAAGCTAAACTCAACAATGGATCATGGGTTCATACAATGTTTTTACTCCTCAGAAGTTCATAGGTGCTCAATCAAAAATTTGGCTCCAAATTAGAATAAACTGATCTATTTTTCAAACTTACCCATTTTACCTTCAACTATGGGGCTTCTTTGTCTTCACTTGGGTCTTGAGTAATTGAAAATAGAACCATCAAGTCAAGCACTATGCCTCTATTGACACTTCTTAGCATCACTACCAAGAATAGAGTTTGAATCTATCCCCGACAACGACGCCAAAAATGCTTGTTGGTATTTCTTAGCGTAAGCAGAAAAAGTCTGCAAGCGCACAGAAGTACCATTGTAGCACTTCACCCGGATGTATTCAGGGTATCCTATTTTCCACAGGAAAATAGTGTGCTATAGCCTCTTGGTCTAGTCCTCCCAGATAAGACAAGAAGAAGGGTAACGAGGGTAGTAAGGTTCTTCTAAGGAACAGGTCCTTATGCATCTAAGCTTAGCCAAACGTAGCTGCTTCGGTCAACAGGTGGAGACTGTTTCCCAATCTATGATGATACAACTCTACCTGAATTCCCAAACGTGGGTGGATTACAAAGGATGGACAGGGTTGTCACCACCTGCCGCCTACCTCCTCAACCGTGGATGAAGGACCGAGAATGCAATAGCAAGGCTACCAGAGGGGGGGGGGTGAATGGGAGCTCAAATATTTCTCTCGAAACTTTGCCCTTTTGTCCCCAAAATCAACCCCAAGAGCTTCGATCGAAACCGTGATGCCCACGACCCTTGGAAGAGGGTGGATGATCCCTAGGATCACAGCGAGGCACCACAAAGCGATAGCTAACCAAAACGCCAAAAGCGCCGGAGCAAGTTCAACCCTCAAAAACCAAGTCCCAAACGTAGTAGATAGACGACTACGTCGAGATATCCCCAAATACCTATGCTAACAAGTAGCAAAGATACCTAGAGAGGTTCCTTGATCAACTCTAGGGCCAAACGAGAAGTCCGGAAACCAAACGGAGAAGCCAGGCGAGCAAACACACTAAACCGGAACACACAGCGATTTCCCGGACTGTCCGCCGGTACGGTCCCGGACTGTCCGGCTCAACCCCGGACTGTCCACGACTGGGCGCCGGACTGTCCGCCGGCCAAATGGACAAAACAACAAGGTTGCTGAAGGTCCCTGGTCGACTCGCGGACTGTCCGCGATCGACTATGGCGGACTATCCGCCGGTCAAATCTGACAAAAGTGGCCGAGGCTCGCTGCCACTGGTCTGGCTCGAGCCCGACGCGCGGACTGTCCGCGGTTCACCTGGTGGACTGTCCGCGAATGAACAGAGAGGGCGATTTTGGTCGCCCTTCTCACGAATCCTCCCAAATCCGAATCAAAACTCAACCCCACGTTCCCAAACTTGGAGAGGATGATCACGAGGTAGTTAGGAGACTATCCCCAAGAAATCATCCGCTCAAATCAACTCAATCACCAGGAAATCGAAAGGGGAGGAGTATGAACGAAAAAGCGCCACGAAAACGAAATCAACCCGATCTACTTGTTCGTGAAGAGTTAGATGAATTCCTTCAGTGGAAATGATCTCCTCACTATAAAGAACAAGTTGATTCAAATGGATTTCGCAAAGACGCAGTAGAGAGGGAGATTGAGTGATGGGAAAATCGCGGAGAAACGAAGAACGCGAAGATCACGAACAAAACGCGAATCAAGTCATCGATCTGCAACCGTGTGGCTACCACACGCTACAACAGTGAGATTATGGTCTCACTTCTTCAAAATCTCCAGTACACAGAGGTATGGTTCTCTGCGGATCTCAGCTAGCTACAGCAGGGGATTGGGAGAGCAGGAAACCCTAGAAGCAAAGAGCAAATGACTGAGATAGGATGGGAGGTGGGTGTCTCCCTCTACTTATCCTAATTCTAATTCCCACTCTACCCCTAGCTAATTACAGAGCGAACCAGCTAAACCCTAGGGTTATTCTGGACCAACTCATGGTAGGTGGTGATCCGACGGCCACGCCCGCACAACTGGTAGCGTTGCCTCGACGCAACCTCACCGATCGCTGCCACGTGCTGCCACCGCTCTGCTTGTCCTTTTCCCGGACGTCACACCCCTAGTTTTGTGGCCCAAACCGGGAAACCAGCCTTCACAGCCAACCCCTGGTTTTGAGGCCCAAACCGGGAAACCATCCGACCATCGCCTGAGTTTTGAGGCCCAAACTCAGCAAACCTGCAGCACCCAGGTTTTGAGGCCCAAACCTGGAAACCGTCCTCAGCCCGAGTTTTGTGGCCCAAACTCGGAAACCATCAGCGCCCAGGTTTTGAGGCCCAAACCTGGAAACCGTCCACTCGGTGGTTTTTCTGTGGCTCAACCACCAAACCGAGCCGTAGAGGGGATGCACCGCCCGTGCACCCCGTCCACCCGCAAGTCTTTGCTCGTCGCTGTCCCAGGCTATCAGCCACCACAGCTGATCCTCAGGCCACCTGTCCCTCAGTCCAAGCCTCACGTCCGCCCTTCGCCACTCTCGGTCCATCGGCACGACACGTCTCTACTTGACCTTCACCTTGCCTTCGATCACTGTATTCATGCTCGACACCTGCACAACACAAGCCAAAGAACATGCGCATTATCCCAGTTGACAATCACTCATTACTCAGAGACTCGGCATACACCCATGTATCCGCAATCTCCCCGTTGATGAGTGCATTGTCAACTACCAATACAAATCATAATGAAATAGAAGAAAGAAGGAAGAAAGAGAGAGAACTCGACCAAATGGCTCAAAAGCATAGCAACGTCGAAAAAGATCAAGTGGAAAGAGCAAAACAACTTGGTTCCCAAAGACATGGGCAACGGCTCGACGCAACCAAGCAAAGCAGAGCTAGCCCTCAAGAAGAGGTAGAACAAGCTCAACACCGCTAGCAAGAAAACATGATACCAATTGAAGGAACAACTGAAATTCAAGCAAAAACAGAGCTAGCCCTCAAGAAGAGGCAGAACGGGCTCAACACCGCTAGCGAAGAAGCTCGATACCAACTGTTACCAACTCAAAACCAAAAGAGTTTGATACCAATTGAAGAGCTGAAAACCAAGTGAAGTGCTGAAAATGTTTGCTAGTCCCTCAAGAAAGAGGCAAAGGCTCAACACAACTAGCAAACTCCCCCTCAAATAGTGCACACAACACAGGGAACACATGATTTGTCAATATTTTCTCCCCCTTAGTTGAAAATGCACCAGCAAGGAAATGTGCACAAACACTCAAATTTCTCCCCCTTGACTGAAAATCTCCCTCCAAAAATGCATATGAGTTAAATTGCAAGTTAGCAGCTTCAGGAATATAGTCAAGAGAATGCAAGGATGCTCTACACAGTTCTGATCCGATGACTTAACAACATCCATAAGCAGCTAGCAAAGGCTCAAACTGATCACTAAATACGAAATATGAACATGTGAGCAAAAAGAGCAGTTTTCAGCCAAAAAGGTATTCACCATCAAAATAGCACAAAACATGTATAGACAGGAAATCAGACAAGTGCTAAACATGTATACAAGGTGAACTACCCCTAGCACAGTTCAATCATCATGCTATAGAGTGAAACATAGACTTGTGTATTCAAAATTTTATCGGAGTTGCAGCGGTCAAATTACACAGGTTTAAATTTCAGCATGCGATTGCGAGAGGTTGAAAGCTTGTCATTGCCTAACTTTTCAACTGTGCGAAGCCTATGCAGAAGCAATCAGAAGCTTAAAGCAACAGTTTCGGTCATACACTACACAGCTCAAGTTTTAACTCAAAGTGCAATGAGAAACAGTCTCAAAACTATGATGTGCTGACAAGCAAACCCATCTCGATCTTTTCAATTTAGTAAACTTGGTTCAGATTTTAAGACAGAATATGAACACACCAAGCAAGTGAATGATTCAACACTAGGGACATAACAACCTAGCATATATGAAGAGCACAAGTGATTTCAACACATTCTACACATGCTAGTTGCATATCTCAATGGTGAACATTTGCAAGTTTTAAGTTCATTAATCAGATTCACCATTCATAAAATAGCTCCGCTCACAACATGTAATAGTGATCAGAAAGAGCATAAGCTACAACATCATCATAAAGCATCAGAGCAAATACTATACAGAACATAGTTACATTCTTCAGATTATATACATGAAGCTCTGAATGTAAATATGCAAGATGAAATGCAAAGATGCATGAAGAAACCAACTGAAAAACACAAAGTCAGTTTATAATACAAGAGTCAAAATGTTTCCCCCATCTAAAAGGGGAAACACACACCAAGCTCACCTCTCAACCAAGCAAAAGTTGATTGGTCCAAAGGCTTGGTGAAAATATCATCCAACTGATGATGAGTATCGACATGGCGAAGGTCGATATCACCCTTCTCATAGTGGTCTCGCAGAAAATGAAAGCGCACATCAATGTGTTTGGTCTTAGAGTGCAGCACGGGGTTCGTAGCAACGCTAATAGCATTCATGCTGTCACAAAGCAAAGGAACGCGAGAAAAGCTCAGACCAAAATCACGCAAAGTGGCCATCATCCAAAGCAACTGAGAACAGCAGCTAGCCGTAGCAACATACTCAGCCTCCGTGGTAGACTGGGCGACACTAGACTGCTTGCGAGAAGACCATGAAACAAGAGAAGAACCAACAAACTGGCAAGTACCAGAAGTGGACTTGCGATCAATGCGACAACCAGCAAAATCGGCATCGGAATAACCGAAAAGGGAGAGGGTGGAGGAAGCAGAATACCAAATCCCAAATTCTGAAGTAATGGATAAGTACCTCATAATGTGCTTGACCGCCTGACAGTGCGAGGTGCGCGGCGACGATTAAAATCGCGCGCAAAGACACACCGTGAACTGAATGTCCGGGCGTGTCGCCGTCAGGTACAGAAGCGACCCGATCATACTCCGGTACTCCTTCTGGTCCATAGCTTCTCCATCCACATCCGCATCTAGGGCCGTTGTGGTCAACATGTGTGTTGAAAGAGGCTTGGCCTCACCCATATTGAACTTCTTCAATATGTCCTTGGTATACTTACCCTGGTGCACGAACGTCCCTTCTCGGGATTGCTTGATTTGCAACCCGAGGAAAAACGTCAACTCGCCCATCATGCTCATCTCAAATTCCCTGCTCATAGTGTCTGCAAACTTGGCAACCAAAGCGTGAGAAGAACCACCGAAAATGATATCATCCACGTAAATCTGGACCAAGAGTGTGTCACTGCCTTGCTTGAGGAGAAAGAGCATTTTATCCACACATCCCATCTTAAAACCCTTAGCAAGCAACAAGGTTTTCAACCTATCATACCAGGCTCTAGGGGCTTGTTTCAAACCATACAAAGCTTTGTGGAGTTTAAAAACATGGTTTGGAAACTTGGGATTTTCAAAACCGGGGGGTTGTCTCACATACACTTCCTCTTCTATGTAGCCGTTTAAGAAGGCACTCTTGACATCCATTTGAAAAAGTTTAAACCCTTTGGATGCAGCAAAAGCCAAGAGTATCCTAATTGCCTCCAAACGAGCTACAGGAGCAAAAGTCTCCTCATAGTCTATCCCCTCCTTCTGACTATACCCCTGGGCTACAAGTCTGGCCTTGTTTCTCACAACATGGCCATCCTCTGCTTGTTTGTTTTTGAAAACCCATTTTGTTCCAATTGGGTGACACTCAGAGGGAGGAGAAACTAGAACCCAAACCCGATTTCTTTCAAAATTTTCTAACTCCTCATGCATGGCATTGACCCAATCTGGATCCGTCAAAGCGTGTCCAACATCTCGGGGTTCAAAATCAGCAACAAATGCAGAATGAGCAAAGTGAGAGATTTGTTGTGACCTTGACCGAGTGACACGTTTGCCGATGTTGCCGATCATCTGCTGAGGCGGGTGTTGGCGCTGGATGTGTCGTGGTGCCTCCCTTGCCGAAGTGGCCTCCCCCTCAACAGCAGCTGGTGCCTCCTTGGGTACAAAAGGTACCGCTCGAGGTGGCGGATCCCACGGCCCCCAAGTCGAAGAAGAGGGATCAGGGTCATGAGTCGTAGTAGAAGCCGCTCTTTGCGGCACAGCAGGTGGAGGAGGTGCTGGGTCATCCATCCCTTCAGCACCCTCTTCCTCATCATCAAAAAGAGGTTCGCCAACCTCATGATCACCTGCACGCTCAAAACGAGAAGAAGGACAAACCATGGTCTCGTCGAAGGTGACATCGGATGTCTCCATGACTCGGTTAGTGTCAAGGTTAAGTACACGATAAGCACAAGTATGAGCGCCATAACCCAAAAACATACCGTCAGAAGATCGAGACTCAAACTTGTCCAGGTTGCCTTTCTTAAGTATAAAACAGTGGCAACCAAAAACTCTAAAATAACTGACTTTGGGTTGTCTTCCAAAACGCAACTCATAAGAAATCTTTTTCAAGAAAGCTCGGAGAAAAATGCGATTGGAAATATAGCATACAGTGCTCATGGCTTCGGCCCAATATCGCCTAGGAGTCCTATGCTCATCGAGCATCGTCCTGGCCATCTCTACAAGGGTCCGATTCTTCCTCTCTACAACACCATTTTGGGGCGGTGTGTAGGGAGAAGAAAACTGATGCTCCAAACCCAAAGAGTTACAAAACTTCTCAAAATCTTAATTCTTAAATTCGGAACCATTATCACTCTGAATTGCTCGCATTGAGTTCATAGGGAACTCATTCTGAAGATGCAAAATCAGATTGCGAGCAAAGGACAAAGTCTCAGTTTTCTCAGCTAAAAAGAAAACCCACGAGTATCTCGAAAAATCGTCGACAACAACAAGCACATACCACTTCCCTCCTACCGAGCTCACCCGAGCCGGACCAACAAGGTCCATGTGCAAAAGCTCTCCAGGGCGCTTAGTCATGACCTGAGTCACTGGATGGTGGGGAGCGGCTACCATCTTCCCATGTCTACAAGAATGGCAAACAAGATCCTTCTCCATGGACAACTTGGGCAATCCTCGGATTAGGCCAAGTGAACTAAGCCTTGCAAGCAAGTCGAAGCTCAAATGTCCTAGTCTCCTATGCCACTTCCAAAGATCAGAGGAGGAAGGTCCAGCCAAAAGACAACGAGAAACTCCAAACGACTCTGAGAAATCCGCACGAAAGACTTTTCCAAAGGGCGAAATCACACATACAAGATTGCCCTGAGGATCCAAAATGCGACTGAGATTCGGCTTAAAACGAATCTCATAGTCATCATCAAAAAGTTGTGAAACAGAAAGAAGGTTAAAATGCAAGTTAGAAACAAGAGCAACATCACGCAACAAAAAGTGCTCATTAACTCGCACCGACCCATGGGACAACACTTTAACTTTACTATTGTCGCCGAAGGTGATAAACTCCTTTCCGGCGACCGGACTAAGACTGGAGAACCACTTAGCGTTTCCGGTCATGTGCCTCGAACACCCGGAATCCACCAACCAAACGTTCTCCAATCGTTTTACCTGGGAGGTGTCGTCGTCGTTGTCGTCGTTCCGAGGAGTGTCCTCCAGCTCGCCGTCGACCTCCTTGCCGAGGGCCATGGTGCAGAAACCCTCGTCGTCGGCGAAGAAGCAGAGGCCGTTCAGCTTGTCCTCGATCCTCTTCTTCTTCTCGGACTCGTCGTCGCTTGTGGCAGCGGAGTCGTCATCTGAGTCGTCGACGTCGCTGAGCGTGGCGAAGAACGCACGCTGCTCATCCTGGGCCTTCTCCAAATACTTCGTCTTGATGTACTCCTTGTCAAAGCCACCCTTCCGCTTGTGCTTCGCGGGGACGTACTTCTCCTTGCGCTTGCCGGAGTCGTACTTGTGCCCATGATCCGCCTTGCCGAAGATTTGCTTGTTCTTCTTCAGGCAATTGGCGATGAAGTGGTTGGGGTCGCCGCACTCGAAACATCCCAAGCGTCCTCCTCCGCGGCGACGATTCATGCGGTTGTTGTGAAACCGCGAGAACCGGTTGGCGAGCAAAGCCAACTCATCGTCCCCCATGAACTCCAGCTGCTCCTCTGTGACAGAAAGAAGAGAAGAGAGTTCAAAGCCTCCAGAGGGGTTAGCAGAAGAGCCAGAAACCAAAGCCATCGACGGGCCAGAAGGATTTTCATAAGAAGCCCTCGCCATGGCGTCAATCTCACTGGACTTGAGCTTACTGAAGAGCTCGTCCCAAGTGAGGGTCTCATAGTTAGGTGATTTGATGATCGCCTGAACCTTGGAATCCCACACCGATCGATCAAGAGTATTCAAAAGCTTCAAAGCTCTCTCATGATCATCGAAAGGCAACAGCTCCTTGTTAGCCCTCATCCTGTTGACAATCACCTGAAAGCGAGTGAATAAACTTTCTATGCTCTCGCCAGGCATATGTCGAAAGTTCTCATACTCTCGCTTGAACGACTCATAGAGACGGGTTTTGACTTGAGAGGTTCCCTCATGGAAACGCATGAGGGTAGCCCAAATCTCCCGAGCCGTAGCGAGGTGAGAAACGCGATCAAACTCAGACATGCTCAAACAAGAGAAAAGAGCATTACGGGCTTGGCTATTGGCATCGTGCTCATCGATCTGACACTGAGTGACACGAGCAGCCAAGACCACGTAATCGGTAGAGTTGCAAATATCCCAAATGGAAGCACCAATACTCTGTAGATAGGCCGACATGCGTATCTTCCAATATGCATAGTTCATCCCATCGAAAAACGGCGGTTTGCCCACGCCGCGATCCATGTCGCCTTCTGTGGATCTGGAACCGGCTAAGGTGGAAGATCCTTAACCCGCTCCGATACCAATTGATGGACCGAGAATGCAATAGCAAGGCGACCAGAGGGGGGGGGTGAATGGGAGCTCAAATATTTCTCTCGAAACTTTGCCATTTTGTCCCCAAAATCAACCCCAAGAGCTTCGATCGAAACTGTGATGCCCATGACCCTTGGAAGAGGGTGGATGATCCCTAGGATCACAGCGAGGCACCACAAAGCGATAGCTAACCAAAACGCCAAAAGCACCGGAGCAAGTTCAACCCTCAAAAACCAAGTCCCGAACGTAGATAGACGGCTACGTCAAGATATCCACAAATACCTATGCTAACAAGTAGCAAAGATACCTAGAGAGGTTCCTTGATCAACTCTAGGGCCAAACGAGAAGTCCGGAAACCAAACGGAGAAGCCGGGAGAGCAAACGCACTAAACCGGAACACACAGCGAGTCCCCAGAATGTCCGCCGGTACGGTCCCGGACTGTCTGGCTCAACCCCGGACTGTTCGCGACTGGGCGCCGGACTGTCCGCCGGCCAAATGGACAAAACAACACGGTTGCTGAAGGTCCCTGGTCGACTCGCAGACTGTCCGCGATCGACTACGGCGGACTGTCCGCCGGTCAAATCTGACCAAAGTGGCCGAGGCTTGCTGCCACTGGCTGGCTCGAGCCCGACGCGCGGACTGTCCGCGGTTCACCTGGCGGACTGTCCGCGGATGAACAGAGAGGGCGATTTTGGTCGCCCTTCTCACGACTCTTCCCAAATCCGAATCAAAACTCAATCCCACGTTCCCAAACTTGGAGAAGATGATCACGAGGTAGTTAGGAGACTATCCCCAAGAAATCATCCGCTCAAATCAACTCAAACACTGGGAAATCGAAAGGGGAGGAGTATGAACGAAAAAGCGCCACGAAAACGAAATCAACCCGATCTACTTGTTCGTGAGGAGTTAGATGAATTGCTTCGGTGGAAATGATCTCCTCACTATAAAGAACAAGTTGATTCAAACGGATTTCGCAAAGACGCAGTAGAGAAGGAGATCGAGTGATGGGAAAATCGCGGAGAAACGAAGAACGCGAAGAACACGAACAAAATGTGAATCAAGTCATCGATCTGCAACCATGTGGCTACCACACGCTACAACAGTGAGATTACGATCTCACTTCCTCAAAATCTCCGGTACACAGAGGTATGGTTCTCTGCGGATCTCAACTAGCTACAGGATGGGATTGGGAGAGCAGGAAATCCTAGAAGCAAAGAGCAAATGACTGAGATAGGATGGGAGGTGGGTGTCTCCCTCTACTTATCCTAATTCTAATTCCCACTCTACCCCTAGATAATTACAGAGCCAACCAGCTAAACCCTAGGGTTATTCTGGACCAACTCATGGTAGGTGGTGATCCAACGGCCACGCTCGCACAACTGGTAGCGTTGCCTCGACGCAACCTCACCGATCGCCGCCACGTGCCGCCTCCGCCCTGCTTGTCCTTTTCCCGGACGTCGCACCCCCGGTTTTGTGGCCCAAACCGGGAAAACAGCCTTCACAGCCAACCCCCGGTTTTGAGGCCCAAACCGGGAAACCAGCCGACCATCGCCTGAGTTTTGAGGCCCAAACTCAGCAAACCCGCAGCACCCAGGTTTTGAGGCCCAAACCTGGAAACCGTCCTCAGCTCGAGTTTTGTGGCCCAAACTCAGAAACCATCAGCGCCCAGGTTTTGAGGCCCAAACCTGGAAACCGTCCACTCGGTGGTTTTTCTGTGGCTCAACCACCAAACCGAGCCATAGAGGGGATGCACCGCCCGTGCACCCCGTCCACCCGCAAGTCTTCGCTCATCGCTGTCCCAGGCTGTCAGCCACCACAGCTGATCCTTAGGCCACCGGTCCCTTAGTCCAAGTCTCACATCCGCCCTTCGCCACTCTCGGTCCATCGGCACGGCACGTCTCTACTTGACCTTCACCTTGCCTTCGATCACTGTATCCGTGCTCGACACCTGCACAACACAAGCCAAAGAACATGCGCATTATCCCAGTTGACAATCACTCATCACCTAGAGACTCGGCATACACCCATGTATCCGGAGTGGAGAACCAGGCAACCAACCTGCAACCGCTTAGCCAAAACACCGCATTTACGCTAAGGGCCACTACTCTAGCGGTAGCTAGGATTTGCGCCCTCTCGCTAAAGAACTCACCCAAGGGTGAATGATTAGTCCAGCAAGCTATGAAAGCGAAAGCTCGAACACGATAAGAACTTAGAACCAAAGTTAAATACAAACCTTTATAATTCAAGAAGTACACAAGATCGTAGAGGTACAAGCGGAGTCATATCGGCGATTCCGGTGTTCCTTCTGCTAAGTGTACAAGGGCACCGAGTACACTCGTGGAGGTAACCGACAACTCCAGTACTTCTCCCGCTCAGATCTCACTCGCTCCTTATTCTAGTTAGCTACTAGAGCTAAGATATATGAGGTACTACTCCTTCTTCCATGGATCCTTCTTTAGATATGATCAATGAGCACTTGGATGATTTGTGAGGAGGGTGGAGGTCTTCTTTTATAGGTGGAGGTGCCTTGGAGGGGTAGAGAGCCTCATCTCTCCACATGGAAAGTGCAAACCGACCTCCGAACCAACCTTCAAGGGTACATTGAACCTGGACCCCTTGATAACTGACATGAGATAGGTGGTGGCAAGCAACAGTTCAAATTTGAACTATTTTGGCGCTTCTGGTGGTGCGGGCGCACCCCTGGTGGCCCGCCTCGCCACCGCCTTTCTCTAGTAGGCTGCTGGTTGGGCCTGGATGTCTTCTATGTGTGGTGTTAGCCGAGATTCGGAGTTTGATGGGCTTTTAGCTCTATTTCTTCTCTTGACAGGGCCCTAATTTGCCTGGTATTGGGCCAATTCCCCCTTGGGCTCATATCGTGTGCATTTACATGCCATATGTTGTATGTGTTGGAGCCCGTTTGTAGTCATTTTTTTCTTCAAAAGAAATTCTCCAAGTACTTCGAATAGAAACAATAGGATTCATATGCCAGATCTATATCACACTTCACAACATCTTAGTCATCATGATTTTTCTATCAAAATGTTTTCTCGCAAGCATAAGTACATGTATATGGAACAAACTTTATGCAAGCTTCTATCTCAAAGATGTTATGAACATGTCACTTCTTCAAATTTTAAGATAAAGTGTGGTTAAGTTCTTTGCAAGGAAGTAAGAAGCAGTTGTTGATTCATTGAGTTTAATTTTAGTGATCAAGTTTTATGTATGTTTAAACTCAAGAACTAAGGAAGTTGAGGAGAATGTTTCACAAACCAACATTTGAAGATGAAGGATTGATGAAGATTTAAAGGTGGTTTGGCTGAATTGTAAGTTCAGCCAATCCCCCTTGAGCTATTGGTCCTGGCCTTCTTTATGTCAAGGCGACCGATGTTTGTTGCAACATGTGGGGGGAGATCTCGAATGTGTGTAGTTGAACTTGAGAGATCTCCCCCACACTTTGTTCTTGCACCTCTTTTTTTTATTTTTAAACAGAGAAAAAAGAAGGGAAATACAACAAGGGCTCTACCAGCTGGAACACTAGGAAACTAGATTTATTTTATTATTATTGTTATTATATTTTTTTGATGGCAACATCAATAAAGAATATATCCATGCTTAAGGAATATTGAAAACATAAAGCTCTAGAAAACATGGATAAAAAAGGTTGCCATTATTTTTAAAAGAGAGAGAGAGAGAGTTTCATTTTTTTCAAAAGGATTTTTTTCTGTTCACCAAACTTCTTATCTTTGAAAAACAACTCAAATAAGGCTTAAGGTAAAACATGCAGCATAAATCTAGCCTTGGTTTTATCTTCATCAAAAGAATTACTTCTATTGCTTATGAAAGTAGCTCAAAGTTCATTAACCAAAATTAAACACCATGTTTAAACTTGGATTAAAGAAGGTCATTTTAACCTAAGCACCATGATAAATTTAGACCTATGGGTATACCGATCGAATACACCCAAACCAGAGCATACGACATAAATAAGGGAAGCATGAATTTGAATGGGATATGAAGACAAACATGAGTAAATGAGTTGGTGAACATTTATTACCTTTGCATACTTGAGTGTGTTTTCGGGGGGCATCTGTAGATTTGAATTTTTGAAGTTGTCGTAGTGGTGGCTTCAAGGTCTGACTCGGGTTATTAGCAAGGTTTTAGGAGTGGAATGTGGTGATGCAAGGCTTGTATGAGATGATAGGTGTACCAAGACTTGCATGCACGGGGTGGAGTCAGGTGGATGTTTGTGATCAAGAAATGGAACCACTATGCTTCCCCTTCCTCTTCCACTCTCTTCTTTTTCTCTTTTTTATATATATCTTTTTTCTTCTTTCATCTTTTTTTGAAGGTACATGGGTGTTGTGAAGGCCACGTGGCGCTACCCAGCTCCTTCTCTTCTTTCCACCATTTCTTTTTAGCAAGGTCAAGCTTTTCCCTTTTTGGATGGATGGAACCTGAGCTCCTCAACATCCTCCCCCACAAACTTGGACTTTTGTATAAAAGTCAAGTGTGGCATGTTGAGGGACTCAGTGTTCTGTCACTGGCAGTGTAGCTCTTATGCTCTTTGTCATTGTATCTTCCCTCGATCTTCTTGATCTTAACTTGTAAGGTAGCGAACAGGAATACCCGAAGGTGCATACAAATGAGATAGCATGTTTTTGCTTTTATTGAAAAGGAAGATGGTGCTTTTTTTTGGATAATCCGGGTTATCTCTCGGCAGTGCTTTGATTATGGTCATAAGATTGACCTTGGGAAACCTTTGGAATTTTTTATGTTGATGAGGTGGTTTCCCCTCCAACACCAACCTTTTGTGGACCTGGTCTACAAAACTCATAGCAAGATACCACAAAATTTGCAAAATTTATGATAAACAAACCTATCTACAACGACCCTTTTAAGGATTCTAGGAATGGAGAGCAAAAGGGGATTGAGGATGAGGTTAGAGTTGCACATCAACGCGAGAAATTTTTCAAATGAGCATGGACTTGGCATGGTAGGAAGGAGATAGCTTCCATGCTCGTGGAAATTTGAGGTAGAAGATGATGTTGAATTGGGAAGCTCGAAACTATTCCCAAAGTTAGCATCACAGGAAAGGTTCCCCACAAATTCAAAGAAACATGTCGGTGCTTCCTCTTTAGGAAGATCAAAACTTTCTCCTAAATCGTCCTCTACTTGGATGAAATGTTCACCATCTTCTCCCAAGGACAACCTAGGGGTCTCGAGAGGTTGCACCGACATAACCGTTTCAGGCTCATATGTAAAGGAGAGGGGTTCAGTGCAGATACATGGGTGTATGCCGAGTCTTTGAGTGATGAGTGATTGTCAACTGGGATAATGCGCATGTTCTTTGGCTTCTGTTGTGCAGGTGTCGAGCACGGATACAGTGATCGAAGGCAAGGTTAAGGTCAAGTAGAGACGTGCCGTGCCGATGGACCGAGAGTGGCGAAGGGCGGACATGAGGCTTGGACTGAGGGACTGGTGGCCTGAGGATCAGCTGTGGTGGCTGACAGCCTGGGACATCGACGAGCGAAGACTTGCGGGTGGATGGGGTGCACGGGCGGTGCATCCCTTCTACGGCTCGGTTTGGTGATTGAGCCATAGAAAAACCACCGAGTGGACGGTTCCAAGTTTGGGCCTCAAAACCTGGGCGCTGATGTTTCCGAGTTTGGGCCACAAAACTCGGGCTGAGGACGGTTTCCAGGTTTGGGCCTCAAAACTGGGTGCTGCGGGTTTTGAGTTGGGCCAATCAAGCGATGGTCGGCTGGTTTCCCGGTTTGGGCCTCAAAACCGGGGGTTGGCTGTGAAGGCTGGTTTCCCGGTTTGGGCCACAAACCGGGGGCGACGTCCGGGAAAAGGACAGCAGAGCGGGGTGCGACACGTGGCGGCGATCGGTGAGGTTGCGTCGAGGCAACGCTACCAGTTGTGCGGGCGTGGCCGTCGGATCACCACCTACCACGAGTTGGTCCAGAATAACCCCAGGGTTTAGCTAGTTCGCTCTGTAAGTATTAGGGGTAGAGTGGGAATTAGAATTAGGATATAGGGGGAGACACCCACTTCCCCATATATTTCAGTCATTTGCTCTTTTTGCTTCTAGGGTTTCTGCTCTCCCATCCCTGCTGTAGCTACTGAGATCCGCAGAGAACCATACCTCTGTGTACTGGAGATTTTGAGGAAGTGAGACCGTAATCTCACTGTTGTAGCGTGTGGTAGCCACACGGTTGTAGATCGATGTGTTGATTCGCGTTTTGATTCATGTTCTTCGCGTTCTTCGTTTCTCCGTGATTTTCCCGTCACTCGATCTCTCTCTATACTACGTCTTTGCGAAATCCGTTTGAATCAACTTGTTCTTTATAGTGAGGAGATCATTTCCACCAAAGGAATTCATCTAACTCCTCACGAACAAGTTGATCGGGTTGATTTCGTTTTCATGGCGCTTTTTCGTTCATACTCCTCCCCTTTCGATTTCCCAGTGTTTGAGTTGGTTTGAGCGGATGATTTCTTAGGGATAGTCTCCTAACTACCTCGTGATCATCTTCTCCAAGTTTGGGAACGTGGGATTGAGTTTTGATTCGGATTTGGAAGAGTTGTGTGAGGGCGACCAAAATTGCCCTCACTGGGAGGTCGCGGACAGTCCGCCGTTCCTCCCGCGGACAGTCCGCCGTTCCTCCCACGGACAGTCCGCGTGTCGGGGACTTGGCCAGATAAGTGGCCACAGGTTCCTACTGTTGGTGTCCAGGTTGACCGGCGACAGTCCGCCGTTGCAAACTCGGACGTCCGGGACTGTCCAGAGGTGTTTCAGCAGCACCTGTTGTTTTTCTCTTTTGATCGGCGGACAGTCCGCCACCTGATCCTAGACAGTCCGCCGTTGGGCAGACAGTCCGCGGTTTGTAGCCCAGACAGTCCGCGAGTTGGCTGCTTGTTGCGTTTAGTGTGTTGGCTCTCCCGCTTCTTCGCTTGGTTTTCCGGACTTCTCGTTTGACCCTAGAGTTGATCAAGGAACCTCTCTCGGTATCTTTGCTACTTGTTAGCATAGGTATTTGGGGATATCTCAACGTAGCCGTCTATCTACGTTCAGGACTTGGTTTTTGAGGGTTGAACTTCCTCCGGTGCTTTTGGCGTTTGGTTCGCTATCGCTTTGTGGTGCCTCACTGTGATCCTAGGGATCATCCACCCTCTTCCAAGGGTCGTGGGCATCACGGTTTCGATCGAAGCTCTTGGGGTTGATTTTGGGACAAAAGGCCAAAGTTTCGAGAGAAATTTTTGTGCTCCCATTCACCCCCCCTTTGGTCGCCTTGCTATTGCATTCTCGGTCCTTCAATTGGTATCGGAGCGGGTTAAGGATCTTCCACCTTAGCTGGTTCCAGATCCACAGAAGGCGACATGGATCGCGGCGTGGGCAAACCGCTGTTTTTCGATTGGACAAACTATGCGTATTGGAAGATATGCATGTCGGCCTATCTGCAGAGTATTGGTGCTTCCATTTGGGATATTTCCAACTCTGCCGATTACGTGGTCTTGGTTGCTCGTGTTACTCCGCGTCAGATCGATGAGCACGATGCCAATAGCCGAGCTCGTAATGCTCTTTTCTCCTGTTTGAGCATGTCCAAGTTTGATCGCGTTTCTCACCTCGCTACGACTCGGGAGATTTGGGCTACCCTCATGCGTTTCCATGATGGAACCACTCAAGTCAAAACCCGTCTCTACGAGTCGTAAAAGCGAGAGTATGAGAACTTTCGACATATGCCTAGCGAGAGCATAGAGAGTTTATTCGCTCGCTTTCAGGTGATTGTCAATAGGATGAGGGCTAACAAGAAGCTGTTGCCTTTCGACGATCATGAGAGAGCTTTGAAGCTTTGCATACTCTTGATCGATCTGTGTGGGACTCAAAGGTTCAGGCAATCATCGAATCACCTAACTTTGAGACCCTCACATGCGACGAGCTCTTCAGTAAGCTCAAGTCCAGTGAGATTGACGCCATGGCGAGGGCTTCTTATGAAAATCCTTCTGGCCCTCGATGGCTTTGGTTTCTGGCTCTTCTTCTAACCCCTCTGGAGGCTTCATCGCCAATTGCCCGAAGAAGAACAAGCAGACCTTCGGCAAGGCGGATCATGGGCACAAGTACGACTCTGGCAAGCGCAAGGAGAAGTACGTCCCTGCAAAGCACAAGCGCAAGGGCGTCTTCGACAAGGAGTACATCAAGACGATGTACTTGGAGAAGGCCCAGGCTGAGCAGCATGCATTCTTCGCCACGCTCAGCGACGTCGACGACTCGGATGACGACTCCTCTTCCTCAAGCGACGATGAGTCCGAGAAGAAGAAGAGGATCGAGGACAAGCTGAACGGCCTCTCCTTCTTCGCCGACAACGAGGGCTTCTGCACCATGGCCCTCGGCAAGGAGGTCGACGGCGAGCTGGAGGACACCCCTCGGAATGACGACGACGACACCTCCCAGGTATCTCAGACCCCCGACGAGCTTTCTGCTGAGGTCGAGAAACTTACTGCCATGCTCCTTAGTCAGGATAAGTTGCTTAGGCGTGCTGCTAGAGAGCGCAAGGAGTTTAGGCAGAAGTGGGAGGATATGGTGAAGGAACTTGAATCTGTCAAGTCCACCGTAGTTGTTACCGATGAGGAGTGTGAGATGTGCACCGCACACATGACTGACCTTCTCACTTTGAGAAGCAAGTATGTTGTGTTGGTAGGAGAGGTGGATGAGCTGAAGGCTAGATCCTCGCTGTTGGGTGCGTACAAGTCCTGTGCGTGCTTGCAATCTGAGTTGGCAGAGAAGAATGCCAAGATTGTGTCTCTTGAAGAGGCCAACTCGGGTAGCACATGTGTGGTCAGGTGTGTTCTTTGTGAGGGTTTGGAGAAGGAGATCGCTAATGTGAAGCATGACAAGATGCAAACCAAGGAGGAAAACACATACCTTTGGACCATCTTGTCATGGGTGTCGAGTGGTGAGCCGCAGCTTGGGATGATGATCTCCCAGTTCAAGCGTGCTGCTGGAGGTCCAGGTGTAGGTTTTGCTCCGGGTGTTGATGTTTTGTCTTTTGGGAAGATTGGAGAGTCGAGTGGTCTTAACCCATGTGAGAAGCCCAACTCCACCACTACTCCCAAGCTTACCAAGATTCCACCCAAAGAGCCTCTCAAGCCTAACACCAAGGATGGGGTCTTTGTCGAACCTCCGAGAGCTCCACCCAAGAAACAATCATGGGCTCCCAAACCAAACCACCTCAAGAACAAGATGGACACCATGCCACCCATTCAGGATGAGCTTATGCCATAAGGGCAAGTGATCCACACCCACTACCGTGAGTACCAACAACCCCCTTTGAGAGCGGTGAGGTACTGTGAGCACTGTCGGAGAGATGGACACTTGAGTGAATTTTGCTTTCAGCGCAAGAGAGAGGCGCGGCGCGCAAAGGAGATGAACAACACGGACACGTACCATCCTTTCCATGATGTACATGTGCCGAATGTTCAGAGGCGTGCTGTTAGGCCTAGAGGTCCAGAACCTCAAGTTGCTAGGCCTAGGCAGCGGAGAGGACGTGCCCGGCTGGAGCCTACAGTTGTAGGCTATGGACCCCGTGGCGGTGGCTTTGTTGTAGAGCGTTTTCCCCCACCGCGTTTTGAGTATCGCGATGGACGCTCTTCCCTTAGCGGACCACGTTTCCCTCTACATGGTGATCGCTCTTCCCGTAGGCGTGCTAGGAATGGTTTTTCTGCTAACCGTTCTTTTGAGCAGTCGGCCCAACACTGGTATTCTCCATACTTCACTAACCCCAGTGTTGGACCGTATGCTCACCCTATGTCTTTTTATTGATGTAGGTAAAACGATTGGAGAACGTTTGGTTGGTGGATTCCGGTTGCTTGAGGCACATGAATGGAAACGCGAAGTGGTTCTCCAGTCTTAGTCCGGTCGCCGGAAAGGAGTTTATCACCTTCGGCGACAACAGCAAAGGTAAGGTGTTGTCTCGTGGGTCGGTGTGAGTTAATGAGCACTTTGGGTTGCGCGATGTTGCTCTTGTTTTAACTTGCATTTTAACCTTCTCTCTTTTCGCAACTCTTTGATGACGACATGAGATTCGTTTTAAGCCGAATCTCAGTCGTATTTTGGATCCTCAGCAATCTTGTTTGTGGCATTTCCATCTTGGGAAGTTTTCATGCGGGTTTCTCGGAGTCTTTTGGCATTTCTCGTTGTCTTGTTGCTGGACCTTCCTCCTCTGATCTTTGGAAGTGTGAGAACACAAGGTTGATATGTGCCCTTGTGGTTCCCTTCCTGAGTGATGAGTGATCGATCAACGAGCAACATGTCTCTTGGCTGTGTTGATGTGCAGGTGCGGAGCTCGGGCAGTGGTCGAAGGTGAGGTGAAGGTCAAGTAGGGACGTGCCGTGCCGACGGACCGGGAGCGGTGAAGGACGGACGTGGAGCTTGGACCGACGGACCGGGAGACCTGAGGACCAGCTGTGGTAGCTGGCACGTGGCGTTGACAAGCAAGAGTACATGGGGATGCGCGGTGCATCGGCCGAGTCGGGAGGAAGGTGATGGCGTCGTGACACTTGGCGGAGGCCGAGAAGGATGGCGAATGCACTGTGCCCGGCGTGGAGGCTGGACATGCTCCGGCATCGGTGCTGGAACTCGGGGTGTGCGAACCACATCCCGTCTACGGCACGGGTTCGGTAGCTGAGCCTCTAAAAAGCTACCCTCGACGGTTTCCGAGTTTGGGCCTCAAAACTCGGGGTGGCCGGTTTTCGAGTTTGGGCCTCAAAACTCGGCGTGGACGGTTTCCAGGTTTGGGCCTCAAAACCTGGGCGCGCGGGTTTCTGAGTTTGGGCCACAAACTCAGCCTGAGGACAGGTTTCCCGGTTTCAGCCTCAAAACCTGGGGAAGGCCCAGGTTTCCCGGTTTCGGCCTCAAAACCGAGGGGAGGTCCGCAAAAAGGACGGTCGACGCGTGGCGGCGTGGAGAGGCTCGCGCGGCGGCGCAGCTATCCGCTAGGTAGGCGCGGCGGTCGACAGGGCGGCACGTGGCGGCATCCTGAGGCTTGCGTCGAGGCAAGCTAAGGATGAGATGACGCGGGGCCGTCGGATCAACCATCAGCAGAGTTGGACCGGGATACCCCTAGGGTTGGCCGCTTCGCTCTTGTATCTAGGGTAGAAAGGGGATTATTGTTTTAGGCTATAAATAAGAGAGGCACCCCTCCTCTCTCGTTATCCTTGCAGTCATTTGTTCCTGAGCACTCTCTCTCTCTCTAGCCTCCCTGCTTAGGTTCTAATCATACCTCGCTGCAAGCGATCCGCAGAGACGGAAATCATACCTCTGTGTATTTGGATCTTTTGAGGAAACGAGACCGTATTCTCGTTGTCTCCTCGTGTGGAGGAATTTCGGCTGAAATCAAATCGTGTCTTGTGTGTTGTGTTCTTCACGTTTTGGTTTTTCATCCCCGGAGATTGTCTCGTTCTTCCTCTCCGCGAGATGATTTTTGATTCCACTTGAATCAATTCGTTCTTGGTCGTGAGCTCCTTCTTTCTACCGAAGGATTTCTCCTATAACCTCACGAGTTCATAGATTAGGTCGATTTCGAGTTCGTCTTCGTTCTTTCCCCTTTTGCGGTGATCCACGAATTTCTCTCAATTGACTTGGTGAGGTGCGATGATTTCTTAGGATTAGCACCCCAATACATAGAGGATCACCTGGGAGGAGTTTGATCGAAGTTCTTCTCGATTTGGTTGAGATCAATTTGGATTTGGCTTTGAACCCGAGCAAGTTCGTGTTTTCTGGGTGGTGGCGGACAGTCCGCGCCTCTGACGGCGTACAGTCCGCAGATCGGGTTTCTTCATGTTCTGTCAGGCGCAGACCCCTGACTGTTCACTATCAAGTGAACGGGGGACAGTCCGCGGTACAAAGCCGCGGACAGTCCGGGACCTGTCCAGCAGACTTTGCAGAATAGTTCTGTTTCTGGTCTTTTGCCGGCGGACAGTCCGGACACCCAGTGTCGAACAGTCCGGCGTTGGGCGGACAGTCCGGGATCCTCACCTCGGACAGTCCGCGAATCTGCTGTTTGTGCAGTTTTGATCTGTGGCTTTGGCAGTTGGTTTTGGGGTTTCTCCGGAGGTTCCGCTGTACCACTAGGACATCTCCTAGGGTATCCACCTACTCGTAGGTCGTTTCGAGTCTTCGTTTTTTTGGGGGTGACTTTCTGGGACAAGGGCCACACTATTCACGAGTTGAATTTGAGGCTCCCATTCACCCCCCCCCCCTCTGGTCGCTATTCCGGTCCTTCAATTGGTATCAGAGCCGGTTAAGGATCTTCTCTACCTTAATCGGTTTCGGATCCAAGGGCGACATGGAACGAGGGAACGCAAGGCTCCGTGGTTCGATGGAACGAACTATCCCTATTGGAAGATTCGGATGCGTGCTTATCTCAACAGCATCGGATCTTCTGTCTGGGAGATATGTGAGAATGTTGAGTACGTAGTCCTTGCGGCTCGTGTGGGTCAGATCCAGATTGACCAGCACGAGGCCAACTCCAAGGCTCGTAACGCTCTTTTGGCCAGCATCTCCCTTCCTGAGTTCGAGCGTGTCTCTGAGCTTGAGACGGCACGAGAGATCTGGGTGAAGCTTCAGAGCTATCACGAGGGGACCGCTCAGGTCAAGACCAGACTCTTCGAGACGTACAAGCGCGAGTACAAGAACTTTGTTCAGTTGGAGGGAGAGACGATTGATGCCATGTTCGCTCGTTTCCAAACGATTGTGAACAAGATGCGTGCCAATCGGGCTAACCTACCCTATGACGATCATGAGAGGGCTCTCAAGTTGCTATACGCCCTGGATCGGAGGGTATGGGAGGTGAAGGTGTCGACTATCATAGAGTCTACATCTTATGACACCCTCACCGTGGACGAGCTGTTCAGCAAGCTCAAGTCCACCGAGATCGATCACCTGACTCAGGCCAAGCTGAAGAACCCATCTTCACATACCATGGCTTTGGTCTCAGGCACAGGTGGATCGACTTTCTCTGCTGACCTTCACCTCCTCTGTTTTGTTGTCATCTTTGCTTACAGTCACGGAGGAGCAGTTGGAGGCGGTTGGAGACGACGAGCTCGCCCTCGTCATCACCCACCCGGTTCTCGCGGTTTCACAACAACCGCCTGAATCGCCGGCGTGGTGGCGCACGCGAGGGCTGCTACAAGTGTGGTGACCTAGACCACTTCATGGCGAACTGCCCCAAGAACGACAAGAACTTCCCCGGCAAGAACCGCAACTCAGGCGCAAGGGCAAGCCGGAGAACAAGGCCGGGAAGAAGAAGAAGGGCAGCTATCGCCGAGAGGACATGGAGAAGGCTTTCGACGCCGGTCGGCGTGCCTTCCTCGCCACCATCAGTGACGGCGAGAAGACCTCCGACGGCGACTCCAGCGACGATGGGTCCGAGCACAAGACTGAAGAACGCTTCAACGGACTCTGCTTCTTCGGCCACTCCTCCAAGGCTCTGCACCATGGCCTTGGACGAAGAGGACGCCAAATGCCAGGCAAGGACGCCGACCCCGACGACGATGACGACGACGATGATGCTTCCGAGGTATCAACCTCTTCTCTTGTCGATCGTCTTACCGATGAGCGCGACTCTCTTGTCGACATAGTTCTCGCTCAGGACAAGCAACTCAAGCGAGCTATCCGAGAGCGCAATGAGTTTAAGGCTAAGATGAATGAGGCGCTTAAGGAGCTTGAGTTAGCTAGGTCCGAGGTGGTGACCGATGTGGAGGAGTGTGAGGAGTGCACGATGCATATGACAAACTTTGCCACCCTGCAAACCAAGTATGCCTCTTTGATTGAGGTGTATGATGAGCTGAAGAGTAGGCTAGACTTGGTGGGTGATTGCAAAGAGTGTCCCTCTCTGAAGAAGGAGCTGGAGGAAGTGAAGGCGAGGTCTTTCTTGCTGGGTGCGTGCAAGCTTTGTCCTAGCTTGCGAACTGAGTTGGCAGAAGTTAGTGCCAAGCTTGCTGAAGCCTTGAAGGCCAGCTCAGTTAGCACCTTGTCCGCTCCTTGTGAGCGATGCGTGGGGATGGAGCTTGAGATTGCCAACTGTCGGCATGACAGGATGCAAACCGAGGAGGAAAACACATACCTTCGGTCCATCCTGAGTTGGGTGTCATGCAGTGAGCCGCAGTTGGGCATGATGATCAGTCAGTTCAAGAGGGGAACTGATTGCTCGGGAGTAGGCTTTGCTTCAGGTGGGAAGGGCGCTAGTAGCTTTGGCAAGATCGGTGAGTTTAGTGGAGTGAACCCTAGTGAGAAGCCATCCGCTATCCCTAAGCTTACCAAGATCACCCCACCTGAGCCTCCCAAGCCTATCACCAAGGATGGCATCCTTGATGAACCTCCCAAGGCTCCACCTCGCAAGCAAGTGTGGATTCCAAAACCTAACCATCTTAGGAACACACTTGACACCCTTCCTGACGTCTCTAGTGATCCCCTTCCGAAGGGCAAGCAGCCAGCCAGAGTGAACAACCCTCGCAACCATAGGAACCAACAACCCAAGAGAGTGGTGAGGTTCGAGTGCGAGTATGTCACCGTGAGGGTCACCTAGCTGAGTTTTGCTTTCGGAGGAAGAGAGACGCTAGGAGGGAGTTGGAGCTGAACAACCAGGCCAGGCACCACCCTCTCCATGGTGTGCAAGGTCGGGGAGTTCAGAGGCAGGGCGCTAGGCCTGGAGGTGCACCTCCTCAGGTTGCTAGGCCCCAGGCAGCTAGACCACAGGGTGGTGGTCGTGCCCGTCGCGGTTCCGGTCGTCCTCAATACGACTGTGAGCCGAGTGTAAGAGGTTTTGCTGCTCAGTCCCATAGCGGACCACCTTTTCAGTATGGTGGTGATCGCTTTGCTCAAATAGGGGTCAGTTTGGAGGTTTTCCGTTCCATAGCGGACCACCCTTTCAGTTTGGTGGTGATCGCTATCCACCCATGGGACGAGGACAGTTTGTGTTGCTACTAACACTTTTTCTGGGCCTATGACACAGCACTGGTATCCTTCTCAGTATACTAACCCCAGTGTTGTGCCATACGCTCACTTCCTGCCTTTCTATTGATGCAGGAACTTCGGTTGGAGAACATGTGGCTCATGGATTCCGGGTGTTCGCGCCACATGACCGGAAAGAAGGAATGGTTCTCCAGCCTTAGCCCCGTGATGCACAAGGAGTACATCACTTTCGGGGATAATAGTAGAGGTAAGGTTGTTTCTCAAGGAGCTATTCGGCTCAATGAGAACTTTGTTCTTAAGGATGTTGCTTTGGTTTCGAACTTGCATTACAATTTGCTTTCTTTTCGCAACTTCTTGAGGATGATTGTGAAGTGCGCTTTAAGAAGGTTTGAGTCGTGTTTTAGACCCTCGGGGAGATCTTGTTTGTTGGATCGTCCCTTTTGGCCGTGTTTTCAGAGCCATTTTTCTCGTTCTTTCGGCTCTGCTAGATGTTTGATGGCTGGTCCTTCTTCTGATTTGTGGAAGTGGCATAGGAGGCTCGGTCACTTGAGTTTTGACTTGCTTGCAAGACTTAGCTCACTTGGCCTAATCCAAGGATTGCCCAAGCTTAAGTTTCAGAAGGACCTTGTTTGCCATCCTTGTCGTCACGGGAAGATGGTTGCTGCTTCTCACCCACCTGTTAATCAGGTGATGACAAAGCGACCCGGCGAGCTTTTACATATGGACACAGTTGGTCCAGCTCGGGTTTGCTCAGCGGGTGGGAAGTGGTACGTTCTAGTGATCGTTGACGATTTTTCGAGGTATTCTTGGGTGTTCTTCATGGAGGGTAAGGATGAAGTTTTCCTTTTGCTCGTGATCTGATTTTGAAGTTGAAAACTGAGTTTCCTCCTGATACCATTAGAGCTATTCGTAGCGATAATGGTACTGAGTTTGATAACTCTCAGTTTGCTTCTTTTTGTTCTTCTAATGGAATCGAGCATCAGTTCTCTTCTCCTTATGTTCCCCAGCAGAACGGTGTTGTTGAGCGCAAGAACCGGACCCTTGTTGAGATGGCCAGGACGATGCTCGATGAGCATAGGACTCCTAGGCGTTTTTGGGCGAGGCGATCAACACCGCTTGCCATGTTTCAAATCGCATCTTTCTTCGAGCCTTCATGAAGAAAACTTCTTATGAGTTGCGTTTTGGACGGTTCCCAAGGTGTCTCATTTTCGGGTGTTTGGGTGTAAGTGCTTTATCCTGAAGCAAGGCAATTTGGACAAATTTGAATCTCGCTCTGCTGATGGCGTGTTTCTTGGTTATGCTTCGCATTCGCGTGCTTATCGAGTTCTTAACCTTGAAACTAACTGGATAGTGGAGACCTGCGAGGTCACATTCGATGAGACTATGCCTTGTGTTTCTTCTGCTTTTGATGTTGCAGGAGAACAGGAGCTGGGAGAGACCATCTTTGTGGAGGAGGAGCAGGAGAATGCCGATTGGGGTGATCCCGAGCCAACTCCACTGGCTGCCCCCGTCGACCCTGCGACGTCTACTTCAGCTCGAGGACCCGATCCCACGATTCTTCTTCTTGGGGTCCTCTAGAGCCACCTCTCCAGAGCACCCGCTGCACCTGAGGGAGCGACAGCATCTGGCGAGGGGGAGGCGACTTCGGCGAGGCAAGCGCCCCGGAGCGTTCAGCAAGTTCACCCCCGCAGCAGATGATCGGCGGCATCGACCAGCGAGTCACGCGGTCGCGAGCGTATGGAATCTCTCACTTTGCTCATTCTGCATTCGTTGCTTCTTTTGAGCCCAAAGATGTTGGACGCCCTTTCTTTCTGATTCTAACTGGGTTAATGCCATGCATGAGGAGTTAGAAAACTTTGAGCGAAACCAGTTTGGACCCTAGTTCCACCTCCACCAGAATGCCACCCTATAGGTACCAAATGGGTTTTCAAAACAAAGAGGGTGAGGATGGGATGGTAGTGAGGAACAAGGCTAGGCTAGTAGCCCAGGTTTTTGCCAAAAGAGGGGATAGACTATGAGGAAACCTTTGCCCCTGTAGCCCGTTTAGAAGCCATTAGAATCCTTCTAGCCTTTGCTGCTTCGAAGGGTTTTAAGCTTTACCAGATGGATGTCAAGAGTGCCTTCTTGAATGGGTATATAGAGGAAGAGGTTTATGTTAGGCAACCCCCGGGTTTCGAGGATCCCAAGTTTCCAAACCATGTTTATAAACTTTCAAAAGCTTTGTATGGTTTGAAACAAGCCCCGAGAGCGTGGTATGATCGTTTGAAAACCTTTTTACTCTCCAAGGGTTTTAAAATGGGACGGGTCGATAGAACTTTGTTTCTCCTCAAGCAAGGCAATGACACCCTGTTAGTCCAGATTTACGTGGATGATATCATCTTTGGTGGCTCCTCTCACGCACTTGTTGCCAAGTTTGCAGATACCATGAGCAGGGAGTTTGAGATGAGTATGATGGGTGAGTTGGTCTTCTTCCTCGGGTTGCAAATCAAGCAAACCCGAGACGGGACGTTCGTGCATCAAGGAAGTACACGAAGGACATCCTGAAGAAGTTCGACATGGGCGAGGCCAAGCCTCTTACGACGCCCATGCGACGACTGCTGCGATGGACGCGGACCAGGACGGAGAGGCTGTTGACCAGAAGGAGTACAGGAGCATGATCGGCTCGCTCCTGTACCTGACGGCAACGAGGCCGGACATACAGTTTTCTGTGTGTCTGTGCGCTCGTTTTCAGGCGTCCCCTCGGACTTCCCACAAGCAAGCAGTCAAGCGCATCATGAGGTACCTCCGATACACTCCTGAGTTCGGACTTTGGTACTCTTCTTCTTCTTCGACTCTTTCGCTTTGTGGTTACTCCGATGCGGATTTTGCCGGCTGTCGGCTTGAGCGCAAGTCTACTTCTGGGACTTGTCATTTTCTTGGCTCTTCACTGGTTTCGTGGTCTTCTCGCAATAGTCGAACGTAGCCCAGTCTACTACAGAAGCCGAGTATGTTGCCGCTGCTTCTTGTGCTTCGCAGCTTTTATGGATGGTTGCTACATTGCGTGATTTTGGTCTAGATTTCAGTCGGGTCCCTTTGCTTTGCGACAGCACTTCTGCCATTAGTGTAGCAAAGAACCCTGTTCTTCACTCCAAGACCAAACACATCGATGTTCGCTTTCACTTTCTTCGTGATCACTATGAGAAAGGCGACATTGATCTTAGGCATGTAGACACCCATAACCAGGTTGCGGATATTTTCACCAAGCCTTTGGATCTCTCAACTTTTGCTAGGTTGAGAGGTGAGCTTGGTGTGTGTTTCCCCTTTTAGATGGGGGAAGCATTTTTTGATGTAATAGACTGACTTTCTGATCCTTTTTGTTTTTGGGTCTTGAGTCTTTTTGATTTTGTTTTGGCTCCGATTCTGACTTCATCATATATGCATCTTGCATTTTCAAGCTTCATGTCTATATTCTTGAGAATGAACTTATGCTCTGATTAGTGTATGCTTCGATGATATATGATGATGCTTGTAGCTTAGGCTCTCCCTGATCACTGATACATGTTGTGAGCTAAGCTGTATTTTTCAGAATGATGAACATGCTTAATGAACTTAAAATTTGATACTTGTTCACCATTGAGATTGGCAACTAGCATGTGTAGGATGTGTTGAGGTCACTTGAGCTATTTCATATATGCTAGGTTGCTATGTCTCTAGTTCTGAGTCTTTCACTTGCTTGGACTGTTCATATCTGCTTAAAATGAACCAAGTGTTAGTGAATTGAAAAGATCGAGATGGGATTGCTTTGTCAGCACATCACGGTATCGAGACTGTTTCTCATAGCACTTTGAGTTAAACTTGAGCCGTGTAGTGTAAAGACCGAAACCGATGCTTTAAGCTTCTGATTGCATATGCATAGGCTTAGCACGGTTGAAAAGTTAGGCAATGACAAGCTTTCAACCTCTCGCAATCACATGCTGAATTTGAACTTGTGTTAATAACCGCTGCAATTTCTCCGATAAAATCTGAAAACACAAGTCTATGTTTCACTCTATAGCATGATGATTGAACTTTGCTAGGGGTAGTTCACCTTGTATACATGTTTAGCACTTGTTTGACTTCCTGTCTATACATGTTCAGTGCTATTTTGATGGTGAAACCCCTTTCTGAATGGCTTAAAACTGCTCACTTGACTTATGCATTCATATCTTGTATTCGGTGATCAGTTTGAGCCTTTGCTAGCATTTTTGCATGTTGCTATGTAGTCGGATCAGCACTCCTTAGAGCATTTATTCACTCTCTCGAGTATATACCTGAAGCTGCTAACATGCATTTTTCACTCATATGCATGTGTTTGACTCCGATAGGCATGACCTAGCTCCGTTTTGCTCTTTTTGAGCTCTTTTTCCCTCGCTCTTATGATTGCAAATTGCCCCAAGGGGGAGAAGTGTCTTTGTGGTGACAATTTGCAATTTATGCTTCTCTTGTTGAGGGGAGTCTTTTGAGTAAGGGGAGTCTTCTGCCTATGTTGCTCTGAGTCGCTTTTATTTGATATCGATCGTTTCAGCTAGTTGTGTCGAGCCTCTGTGCCTCTGTCTTGAGGGACTAGCTGTTTTTCGTCTTATTTGATGGTTCTTGATTGGTATCGGGCTTACTGCTGTTGTGTTTGAGCCTCTGTGCCTCTATCTTGAGGGACTAGCAGTAGCTGCTTCTTATGCAGTCTTCAGTTGGTATAGAGCTTTCAGCTAGTGGTGTTGAGCCCTTTCTGCCTCTTCTTGAGGACTAGCTTGTTTCTGACTTGGTTGCGTCGAGCCGTTGCCCATGTCTTTGGGAACCAAGTCTTGTGTTCTGTTTTGATGAGTTGTTGCTCCGATCTCTTGCTTGGTTGTGTCGAACCGTTGCCCATGTCTTTGGGGACCAAGCTTCGCTCATCTCGATTTGTGCTTCTTCGCTTCTTCGGCCTTTTTCTGGCTTTTGGACATCTCGAGTGAGTTTTTCTCCTTCTACCTACTTCTGCTTTTCTTTTTTTTGGTTACGGTTACTATGAGTTGACGATGCACTCATCAGGGGGAGATTGAGAACACAAGGTTGATATGTGCCCTTGTGGTTCCTTTCCTGAGTGATGAGTGATCGATCAACGGGCAACATGTCTCTTGGCTGTGTTGATGTGCAGGTGCGGAGCTCGGGCAGTGGTCGAAGGTGAGGTGAAGGTCAAGTAGGGACGTGTCGTGCCGACGGACCGGGAGCGGTGAAGGACGGACGTGGAGCTTGGACCGACGGACCGGGAGACCTGAGGACCAGCTGTGGTAGCTGGCATGTGGCGTTGACAAGCAAGAGTACATGGGATGTGCGGTGCATCGGCCGAGTCGGGAGGAAGGTGATGGCGTCGTGACACTTGGCGGGAGGCCGAGAAGGATGGCGAATGCACTGTGCCCGGCGTGGAGGCTGGACATGCTCCGGCATCGGTGCTGGAACTCGGGGTGTGCGAACCACATCCCGTCTACGGCACGGGTTCGGTAGCTGAGCCTCTAAAAAGCTACCCTAGACGGTTTCCGAGTTTGGGCCTCAAAATCGGGGTGGCCGGTTTCCGAGTTTGGGCCTCAAAACTCGGCGTGGACGGTTTCCAGGTTTGGGCCTCAAAACCTGGGCGCGCGGGTTTCTGAGTTTGGGCCACAAAACTCAGCCTGAAGACAGGTTTCCCTGTTTCAGCCTCAAAACCGGGGGGAAGCCCAGGTTTCCCGGTTTCGGCCTCAAAACCGGGGGGAGGTCCGCAAAAAGGACGGTCGACGCGTGGCGGCGTGGAGTGGCTAGCGCGGCGGCGCAGCTATCCGCGAGGTAGGCGCGGCTGTCGACAGGGCGGCACGTGGCGGCATCCTGAGGCTTGCGTCGAGGCGAAGCTAAGGATGAGATGGGCGCGGGCCGTCGATCAACCATCAGCAGAGTTGGACCGGGATACCCCTAGGGTTGGCCGCTTCGCTCTTGTATCTAGGGGTAGAAAGGGGATTATTGTTTTAGGCTATAAATAAGAGGGCACCCCTCCTCTCTCGTTATCCTTGCAGTCATTTGTTCCTGAGCACTCTCTCTCTCTCTAGCCTCCCTGCTTAGGATCTAATCATACCTCGCTGCAAGCGATCCGCAGAGACGGAAATCATACCTCTGTGTATTTGGATCTTTTGAGGAAACGAGACCGTATTCTCGTTGTCTCCTCGTGTGGAGGAATTTCGGCTGAAATCAATCGTGTCTTGTGTTTGTGTTCTTCACGTTTTGGTTTTTCATCCCTGGAGATTGTCTCGTTCTTCCTCTCCGCGAGATGGTTTTTTATTCCACTTGAATCAATTCGTTTTTGGTCGTGAGCTCCTTCTTTCCACCGAAGGATTTCTCCTATAACCTCACGAGTTCATAGATCGGGTCGATTTCGAGTTCGTTCTTCGTTCTTTCCCCTTTTGCGGTGATCCACGAATTTCTCTCAATTGACTTGGTGAGGTGCGATGATTTCTTAGGATTAGCACCCCAATACATAGAGGATCACCTGGGAGGAGTTTGATCGAAGTTCTTCTCGATTTGGTTGAGATCAATTTGGATTTGGCTTTGAACCCGAGCAAGTTCGTGTTTCTGGGTGGTGGCGGACAGTCCGTGCCTCTGACGGCGGACAGTCCGCAGATCGGGTTTCTTCAGGTTCAGTCAGGCGCAGACCCCTGACTGTTCACTATCAAGTGAACGGCGGACAGTCCGCGGTACAAACCCGCGGATAGTCCGGGACCTGTCCAGCAGACTTGCAGAACAGTTCTGTTTCTTGTTTTTTGCCGGCGGACAGTCCGGACACCCAATGTCGGACAGTCCGGCGTTGGGCGGACAGTCCGGGATCCTTACCCCGGACAGTCCGCGAAACTGCTGTTTGTGCAGTTTTGATCTGTGGCTTTGGTAGTTGGTTTTGGGGTTTATCCGGAGGTTCCGCTGTACCACTAGGACATCTCCTAGGGTATCCACCTACTCATAGGTCGTGAACTCTCCGGTCGTTTCGAGTCTTCATTTTTGGGATGACTTTCTGGGACAGGTGCCACACTATTCACGAGTTGAATTTGAGGCTCCCATTCACCCCCCCTCTGGTCGCTATTCCGATCCTTCAAAGTGGCATAGGAGTCTTGGTCATTTGAGCTTTGACTTGCTTGCAAGGCTTAGTTCACTTGGCTTAATCCGAGGATTGCCCAAGTTATCGATGGAGAAGGATCTTGTTTGCATTCTTTGTAGACATGGGAAGATGGTTGCCGCCCCCACCATCCAGTGACTCAGGTCATGACCAAGCGCCCTGGAGAGGTTTTGCACATGGACCTTGTTGGTCCGGCTCGGGTGAGCTCGGTTGGGGGGGAGGTGGTATGTGCTTGTTGTTGTCGACGATTTTTCGAGATATTCGTGGGTTTTCTTTTTAGCTGAGAAAACCGAGACTTTCTCCTGAAGGACCGAGAATGCAATAGCAAGGCGACCAGAGGGGGGTGAATGGG
This sequence comes from Coix lacryma-jobi var. lacryma-jobi, assembly GCA_009763385.1. Taxonomy (NCBI): domain Eukaryota; kingdom Viridiplantae; phylum Streptophyta; class Magnoliopsida; order Poales; family Poaceae; genus Coix; species Coix lacryma-jobi. Next base: position 78,932,300 of record CM019828.1, on the reverse strand, counting down.
AGCTCAAATATTTCTCTCGAAAGTTTGCCCTTTTGTCCCCAAAATCAACCCTAAGAGCTTCGATCGAAATTGTGATGCCCACGACCCTTGGAAGAGGGTGGATGATCCCTAGGATTATAGTGAGGCTGCGGATACATAGGTGTATGCCGGGTCTCTGAGTGATGAGTGATTGTCAACTGGGATGATGCGCATGTTCTTTGGCTTGTGTTGTGCAAGTTTCGAGCACGGATACAGTGATCAGAGGCAAGGTGAAGGTCAAGTAGAGACGTGCCGTGTCGATGGACCGAGAGTGGCGAATGGTGGACGTGAGGCTTGGACTGAGGGACTGGTGGCCCGAGGATCAGCTGTGGTGGCTGGCAGCTTGGGACAGCGAGGAGCGAAGACTTGTGGTCATGTGTTGCCTGAGTCGTGGACTTGGGGACACGTGTCGGTGGACGGGGTGCACGGGTGGTGCATCCCCTCTACGGCGTCGGTTTGGTGGTAGAGCCAGAGAAAAACCATCGGTGGACGTTTCTAGGTTTGGGCCTCAAACCTGGGTGCTGAGGGTTTCCGAGTTTGGCCACAAAACTTGGGCTGAAGACGGTTTTCCAGGTTTGGGCCTCAAAACCTGGGCGCTGCGGGTTTGCTGAGTTTGGGCCTCAAAACTCAGATGCTGTGGGTTGGTTCCCGGTTTGGGCCTCAAACCGTGGGTTGGCTGTGAAGGCTGGTTTCCTGGTTTGGGCCTCAAAACCGGGGGTGCGACGTCCAGGAAAAGGACGCGGAGCGGTGGCGGCACGTGGCGGCAATCGGGAGGTTGCGTCGAGGCAACGCTATGAGTTGTGCGGGCGTGGCCGTCGGATTACCTACCACCGAGTTGGTCCAGAATAACCTTAGGGTTTAGCTGGTTCGCGCTCTGTAAGTAGAGAGGGGTAGAATAGGAATAGAGTAGGAATTAGTAATAGGTTAAGTAGGGGGAGACACCCTCCTCCCCATCTCTCTCAGTCATTTGCTCTTTGCACTTAGGTTTTCCTGCTCTCCCTCTCCCCTGCTGTAGCGAACCTGAGATCCACAGAGAAGAGAACAATCCTCTGTGTTCATGAGATTTTGAAGAAGTGAGACCGTAATCTCACTGTTGTAGCGTGTGGTAGCCACACGGTTGCAATTTTGTGGTTGTGATTCGCGTTTCGTTCGTGTTCTTCGCGGAATCCTTTTCTCCATGTTTTTCCCGTCGCTTGATCTCTTTGCTCGGTTCATCTTTTGCAAATCCGTTTGAACCAAGTTGTTCTAGATCGTGAGGCACTTCTTTCCACCGAAAGAATTCACCTCTAACCTCACGGTCTAGGAGATCGATCGATTTTCGTTCCGGGTCAAGTTTTTCTTTCTTCCCCCGAATTTCTTTGATTCATCGATTTGGAGATAGGTTCGAGCCATGATCTCTTGAGATAGCTCACTACTATCCTCCGTGTGACTTTACTCACCAAGTTTGAAAACCTAGAGGTATTGTTTTGGGTGAGATCAAGTCGAATCGGTGGACGAATTGTCTGAATCGGGGGTGACCGGACGCTGGTTTCATATGACCGGGACGCTGCCTCCATGAGTCCGGTCGTTGAACAAGCTAAACACCTTCGAGTGATTGACCGGACGCTTGGTTAACTCATTGACCGGACGCACTTGGTCACGTGTTCATCGACTGCTGTTTCCTTGTGACCGGACGCTTGAGATGCGACCGGACGCACTGCTCTCCTAAGTCCGGTCCAACACAGTAAGGTCCCAGATTGTTTTTGGTGTGACCGGACGCATCCGGTCCCTGCTGACCGGACGCTGACCAGAGTCCGGTCGTGACTGTCTGCGCTGTTTTCGTTCGCCGTTCGTTTGCTCGTTGTCGGATTTGGTTTCTGTCTTTTGCGTTGGCTTTCGAGAGTTGTGAAGTGTCCCGCTGTGCTTCTCGGAAGCATCCACCCTACATCTAGGGTCGTGGACACTTGCAAGCTCTGGGGTGTGCTTTTGGGGTGATTCTCGGGACAGTGGCTACTAGTTTCCGAAAGGAAAATTTGAAGCTCCCATTCACCCCCCCCTCTGGTCGCTTTCTGAGTGCTTCTCGGTCCTTCAATTGGTATCGGAGCGGTTAAGGATCTTCCACCTTAGCCGGTTCCAGATCCACAGAAGGCGACATGGATCGCGGCATGGGCAAACCGCCATTTTTCGATGGGACGAACTATGCGTATTGGAAGATACGCATGTCAGCCTATCTGCAGAGTTTGGGTGCTTCCATCTGGGATAGTTGCGACTCTGCCGATTACGTTGTCTTGGCTGCTCGTGTGACTCAGCATCAGATCGATGAGCACGATGCCAATAGCCGAGCGTGTAATGCTCTATTCCTCATGTTTTGAGAGCAGGAGTGAAGTTGATCTGTTTTCGTCACCTCGCAACAGGCTCGGGAGATTTGGGCTACCCTCATGGGCGCTTTCATGAGGGAACCTCTCAAGTCAAAACCCGTCTCTACGAGTCGTTCAAGCGAGAGTATGAGAACTTTCGACATATGCCTGGCGAGAGCATAGAAAGTTTATTCGCTCGCTTTCAGGTGATTGTCAACAGGATGAGGGCTAACAAGGAGCTGTTGCCTTTGACGATCATGAGAGGCTTTGAAGCTACTCCACACTCTTGATCGGTCGGTGTGGGATTCCAAGGTTCAGCGATCATCGAATCGCCTAACTATGAGACCCTCACGTGCGACGAGCTCTTCAGTAAGCTCAAGTCCAGTGAGATTGATGCCATTGCGAGGGCTTCTTATGAAATCCTTCTGGCCCGTCGATGGCTTTGCTTTCTGGCTCTTCTGCTAACCCCTCTAGAGGTTTTTCACTCTCTTCTCTCTTTTCTATCACAGAGGAGTAGCTGGAGTCTTTGGGGGATGAACGAGTTGGCTATGCTCGCCAACCGGTTCTCGCGTTTCCACAACAACCGCATGAACCGTCGCCGCGGAGGAGGACACTCAGGATGCTATGAGTGCGGCGACCCCAACCACTTCATCGCCAATTGCCCCCAAGAAGAACAAGCAGACCTGGGAAGGCGGACCATGGGCACAAGTACGACACTCTGGCAAGCGCAAGGAGAAGTACGTCCCCGCGAGGCACAAGCGGAGGGGCGGCTTCGACAAGGAGTACATCAAGAAGAAGTACTTGGAGAAGGCCCAGGCTGAGCAGCGTGCGTTCTTCGCCACACTCAGCGACGTCGACGGCTCGGATGACGACTCCGCTTGCTCAAGCGACGACGAGTCGAGAAGAAGAAGAGGATCGAGGACAAGCTGAACGGTCCTCTGCTTCTTCGCCGACGACGACGGCCTCTGCACCATGGCCCTCGGCAAGGAGGTCGACGGCGAGCTGGTGAACCCCCTCGGAACGACGACGACGACGACGACACCTCCCAGGTATCCCTCACTCACAACAAGCTTTCTGCTGAGGTCGAGAAGCTTACTGCCCGCCTTGCTTCTTAGTCAGGATAAGCTGCTTAGGCGTGCCGCTAGAGAGCGCAAGGAGTTTAGGCAAATGGGAGGACACGGTGAGGGAGCTAGAGTTTGCTAAAGTCCACCGTGGTCGTTTCTAGGAGGTTGAGTGCGAGATGTGCACCACACACATGACTGACCTTCTCACTTTGAGAAGCAAGTTGCGTTGGTAGGAGAGGTGGATGAGCTGAAGGCTAGACCCTCGCTGTTGGGTGGGTGCATGCCTAGACTTGTCCTGTCTTGCAATCTGAGTTGGCAGAGAAGAATGCCAAGATTGTGTCTCTTGAAGAGGCCAACTCGGGTAGCACTTGTGTGACTAGGTTGCTTTGTGTGAGGGTTTGGAGATGGAGATTGCAAACGTGAAGCATGACAAGATGCAAACCGAGGAGGAAAACACATACCTTCGGACCATCTTGTCATGGTGTCTGTGGTGAGCCGCAACTCGGGATGATGATCTCCCAATTCAAGCGAGCTGCTGGAGGTCCTGGTGTAGGTTTTGCTCCGGGTGTTGATCTTTCTGCTTTTTGGGAAGATTGGAGAGTCGAGTGGTTGAACCCGAGTGAGAAGCCCAACTCCACCACTACTCCCAAACTTACCAAGCTTCCACCCAAAGAGCCTCTCAAGCCTAACACCAAGGACGGAGTGTTTGAAGAACCTCCGAGAGCTCCACCCAAGAACCAAGTGTGGCATCCCAAACCCAACCACTTGAAAAACAAGCTTGGTACGATGCCACCTATCCAGGAGGAGTGTTTGCCACAGAAGGGCAAAGTGATCCATACCCACAACCGTGAGTACCAACAACCCCCTTTGAGAGCGGTGAGGTACCATTGTGAGCATTGTGGGAGAGATGGACACTTGAGCGAGTTCTGCTTTCGGCGCAAGAGAGAGGCGCGCCGTGCTAGGGAGATGAACATGCGGACATGTACCATCCTTTCCATGATGTACATGCGCCAATGTTCAGGGACGTGCGCTAGGCCCAGAGGTCCAGAACCTCAAGTTCCTAGGCCTAGGCAGAGGAGAGCTCCGAGGAGAGATGCTAGGCCTAGAGGTGCAGTGCCTCAAGTTCCTAGGCCTCGTAGAGAGCGTGCCCGGCGGGAGCCTGCACTTGTGGCAATGGACCCCGTGGCGGTGGCTTTGTAGTTGAGCGTTTTCCCCCACCGCGTTTTGAGTATCGCGATGGACGCTCCTCCCTTAGCGGACCACGTCTTTCTAAACGTGGTGATCGCTTCCTCGTAGGTGTGCTAGGAATGGTTTTTCTGCTAACCGTTCTTTTGAGCAGCCGGCCCAACACTGGTATTCTCCTTACTTCACTAACCCCAGTGTTGGCCTGTATGCTCACCCTATGTCTTTTTATTGATGTAGGTAAAACGATTGGAGAACGTTTGGTTGGTGGATTCCGGTGTTCGAGGCACATGACCGGAAACGCCAAGTGGTTCTCCAGTCTTAGTCCGGTCGCCGGAAAGGAGTATATCACCTTCGGCGACAACAGCAAAGGTAAGGTGCTGTCTCGTGGTCTGTGCGAGTTAATGAGCACTTTGTGTTGCGCGATGTTGCTCTTGTTTCTAACTTGCATTTTAACCTTCTTTCTGTTTCGCAAACTTTTCGATGATGACTATGAGATTCGTTTTAAACCGAATCTCAGTCGTATTTTGGACCTCAGGGCAATCTTGTTTGTGTGATTTCGCCCTTTGGGAAAGTCTTTCGTGCGGATTTCTCGGAGTCTTTTGGCATTTCTCGTTGTCTTGTGGCTGGACCTCCTCTTCTGATCTTTGGAAGTGGCATAGGAGACTTGACATTTGAGCTTCGACTTGCTTGCAAGGCTTAGTTCACTTGGCCTAATCCGAGGATTGCCCAAGTTATCTATGGAGAAGGATCTTGTTTGCCACTCTTGTAGACATGGGAAGATGGTTGCCGCTCCCCACCATCCAGTGACTCAGGTCATGACCAAGCACCCTGGAGAGCTTTTGCACATGGACCTTGTTGGTCCGGCTCGGGTGAGCTCGGTTGGGGGAAGTGGTATGTGCTTGTTGTTGTTGATGACTTTTCGAGATATTCGTGGGTCTTCTTTTTAGCTGAGAAGACCGAGACTTTCTCCTTTGCTCGCAATCTGATTTGCGTCTTCAGAACGAGTTCCCTTTGAACTCGATGCGAGCTATTAGGAGTGATAATGGTTCCGAATTCAAGAATTCGATTTTGAGAAGTTTTGTAACTCTTTGGGTTAGAGCATCAGTTTTCTTCCCCCTACACACCCCCTCAGAATGGTGTTGTAGAGAGGAAGAATCGGACCCTTGTAGAGATGGCCAGGACGATGCTCGATGAGCATAGGACTCCTAGGCGATATTGGGCCGAAGCTATGAGCACTGCATGCTACATTTCAAATCGCATTTTTCTCCGAGCTTTCTTGAAAAAGACTTCTTATGAGTTGCGTTTTGGAAAACTGCCCAAGGTGAGTTATTTTCGAGTTTTTGGTTGCCACTGTTTTATACTCAAAAAGGGCAACTGGACAAATTTGAGTCTCGTTCTTCTGACGGTGTGTTTTTGGGTTATGGCACTCACACTCGAGCTTATCGTGTACTTAACCTTGACACTAAACTGAGTCATGGAGACATCAGATGTCACCTTCGACGAGACCATGGTTTGTCCTTCTTCTCGTTTTGAGCGTGCAGGTGATCACGAGGTTGGCGAGCCTCTTTCGATGATGAAGAAGAAGGTGCTGAAGGGATGGATGACCCAGCACCCCTCCACCTGCTGTGCCGCAAAGAGCGGCTTCTACTATGACTCACTCACGGCCCGACACCTCTTCTTCCTGGGGGCCGTGGGATCCGCCACCCCGAGCGGTACCTTTGTACCCGAGGAGGCACCAGCTGCTGTTGAGGGGGAGGCACTTCGGCAAGGGACGCCACGACACATTCAGCGCCAGCACCCGCCTCAGCAGATGATCGCAGCATCGACGAACGCGTCACCCGGTCAAGGCAAATCTCTCACTTTGCTCACTGCATTTGTTGCATGAATTGAGAGTTGCGATTTGACCCCGGATGTTGGAGCTTTGACGGATCCGGATTGGGTCAATGCCATGCATGAGGAGTTAGAAAACTTTGAGAGAAATCGGGTTTGGTTTCTAGTGTCTCCACCTTCTGAGTGTCATCCTATTGGGACAAATGGGTTTTTCAAAAACAAACAGGGAGAAGATGGCCATGTTGTGAGAAACAAGGCCAGACTCGTAGCCCAGGGATATAGTCAGAAGGAGGGGATAGACTATGAGGAGACGTTGCTCCTGTAGCTCGTTTGGAGGCTATTAGGATACTCTTGGCTTTTGCTGCATCCAAAGGTTTCAAACTTTTTTCAAATGGATGTCAAGAGTGCCTTCTTAAACGGCTACATAGAAGAGGAGGTGTATGTTAGACAACCCCCCGGTTTTCGAAAATCCCAAGTTTCCAAACCATGTCTTTAAACTTCACAAAGCTTTGTATGGTTTGAAACAAGCCCCTAGAGCCTGGTATGATAGGTTGAAAACCTTTTTGCTTGCTAAGGGTTTTAAAATGGGATGTGTAGATAAAACGCTCTTTCTCCTCAAGCAAGGCACTGATACTCTCTTGGTCCAAATTTACGTGGATGATATCATTTTCGGTGGTTCTTCTCACGCTTTGGTTGCCAAGTTTGCAGATACAATGAGCAGGGAATTTGAGATGAGCATGATGGGCGAGTTGACGTTTTTCCTCGGGTTGCAAATCAAGCAATCCCGGAAGGAACGTTTGTGCACCAGGGCAAGTACACCCGGGACATTTTGAAGAATTCGACATGGGTGAGGCCAAGCCTCTTCCAACACCCATGGCGACCACGACGGCCCTGGATGCGGACAAGGAGGGAGAAGCAGTGGACCAGAAGGAGTACCGGAGTATGATCGGGTCGCTGCTGTACCTGACGGCGACACGCCCGGACATCCAGTTCGCGGTGTGTCTGTGCGCGCGATTTAGTCGTCGCCGCGCACTTCTCACCGTCAGGCGGTCAAGCGCATAATGAGGTACTTATCCTTCACTCCAGAATTGGGATTTGGTATTCTGCTTCTCCACCCTCTCCCTTTGCGGTTATTCCGATGCCGATTTTGCTGGTTGCCGTATTGATCGCAAGTCCACTTCTGGGACTTGCCAGTTTATTGGTTCTTCTCTTGTTCGTGGTCTTCTCGCAAGCAGTCTAGTGTCGCCCAGTCTACCACGGAGGCTGAGTATGTTGCTGCGGCTAGCTGCTGTTCCCAGTTACTCTGGATGATGGCCACTTTGCGTGATTTTGGTCTGAGCTTTTCTCGTGTTCCTTTGCTTTGTGACAGCACGAGTGCGATTAGCGTTGCTAAGAACCCCGTGCTTCACTCGAAGACCAAACACATTGATGTGCGCTTTCATTTTCTGCGAGACCACTATGAGAAGGGTGATATCGACCTTCGCCATGTCGATACTCATCATCAGTTGGCTGATATTTTCACCAAGCCTTTGGACCAATCAACTTTAATCGGTTGAGAGGTGAGCTTGGTGTGTGTTTCCCCTTTTAGATGGGGAAACATTTTTGACTCTTGTATGATACACTGACTTTGTGTTTTTTATTGTTTTTGCTTCCTTTTGGTTTCTTCATGCATCTTTGCATTTTAGCATACGCTTTTACATTCTGAGCTTCATGAATATAGTCTGAAGAATGTAACTATGCTCTGTGTAGTCTTTGCTCCGATGCTTTATGTGATGCTGTAGCTTATGCTCTTTCTGATCACTGATACATACTGTGAGCTGAGCTATTTTTGAATGGTGAAATTGACAATGAACTTAAAACTTGAATGTTCACCATTGAGATATGCAACTAGCATGTGTAGGATGTGTCGAAGTCACTTATGCTATTTATATATGCTAGGTTGCTATGTCTCTAGTGTTGAGTCATTCACTTGCTTGGTATGTTATTCTGTTTAAAATCTGAACCAAGTTAAGTGAATTGAAAGATCGAGATGGGTTTGCTTGTAACACCTCACAGTTTCGAGACTGTTTCTCATTGCACTTTGAGTTAAACTTGAGCTGTGTAGTGTATGACCGAAACTGTTGCTTTAAGCTTCTGATTGCTTATGCATAGGCTTCGCACAGTTGGAAAGTTAGGCAATAACAAGCATTCAACCTCTCGCAGTCACATGCTGATTTCTTGAACTTGTGTAATTTCACCGCTGCAACACTCGATTAAAATTTGAAATCACAAGTATATGCTTCATTTTCATTGGTATCAGCATGATGATTGAACTGTGCTAGGGGTAGTTCACCTTGTATACATGTTTAGCACTGTTTGACTTCCTGTCTATACATGTCTGTGCTATTTTGATGGTGAATACCTTTTTCGGCTAAAAACTGCTCTTTGTGCTCTCATTTCAGACTTAGTGATCAGTTTGAGCCTTTGCTAGCATTCTGTGCATTTCGCAGTCATCGGATCAGAACTCTGTAGAGCATCTTTGCACTCTTTGAGTATACTCCTGAAGCTCCTAACTTGCATTTTGACTCATATGCATTTTGGAAGGGATAAATCTCGTTTTGGCACTTTTTGATGGTGCATTTTCCAGGGGAGCATTGGTTCTTGATAGGTGCATTTTCAACTAAGGGGAGACAAATTGCATCATTATACCCTCCTTTTTGAACTAAGGGGGAGCTTTCTGGTTGTTTGCACTATTCGAGGGGGAGTTTTTGCTGCTTCCTGTTGGCCGTAAGGTTTTGCCTTCGAGCTTTCTTTGCTAGTTGTGTTGAGCCTCTGTGCCTCTGTCTTGAGGGACTAGCTTTGCTTTGATGGTTCTCGATTGTATTCTAGCGGGTTGAGCCTGTTCTACCTCTTCTTGAGGGATAGCTTTGCTTTTGTTGGTCGCGTCGAGCACAGTTGCCCATGTCTTTGGGACCAGTTGTCTTGCTCTTCCATTCTGACCGTTCTTCGGCTTTGCTATGCTTTTGGGTCATTTGGTCGAGTTCTCTCTTCTCCTTCTTCTTCCTTTCTTCCTTCTATCATGATTTGTGTTGGTAGTTGACAATGCACTCATCAAGGGGGAGATTGCGGATACATGGGTGTATGCCGGTCTCTGAGTGATGAGTGATTGTCAACTGGGATGATGCGCATGTTCTTTGGCTTGTGTTGTGCAGGTGTCGAGCACGGATACAGTGATCAGAGGCAAGGTGAAGGTCAAGTAGAGCCGTGCCGTGCCGATGGACCGAGAGTGGCGAAGGGCGGACGTGAGGCTTGGACTGAGGGACTGGTGGCCCGTGTAACACCTCTGGTGTTAAGCTAGCATGACATCATTTCTCATCATGCATAATCATCTCATGATCATGAAGCATTCATATGTTATTCTTTTTCTCACATAAAATGTCATTTCATGTGCTTGCTTGCTTATAAGTTTGCTTTGATGAAGTGTTGCTTGTCTTGCTTTGGAGTGGTTAAGTCTTCCTAACCATCTAACTTTGTTGAGGAGTCAAAATGAAGGCATGGTTATGCTGGACATTTTGCCTAATCAAGTAGTTAAACCCTAGTCAACCCTATAGAGCCTCTAAAGTCCTTTTGTTTGACTAACAAAGACCTCCTTGATAGAAGCTTTGCATGGCTGCGGGCCCTTAATCAAAAGTGTGTAGAATTTAGTATAGAACAAAAGTTGTTTAAGGACCAACTCATGAAAATGGGTTTAGCATGGTGTTTTAGGGTCCACAAGACAGAATTGGAAGGGTTTTAGACTTGGAAATTTTCCTAAGTCCTAACTCTGAAAACCAGTTCGGTCAGGCCATGTTTGGCATCGATCTGAGCCCAACCCAAGCCGAACCAGTGATCGATCTTGTAACCAAAGTTGCAGTCGGTGTATAGCTCTAACCAGTGGTGCAGTTGGTTTAGCGTTTGATGGAGTGGTTAGTGAGTTAATCGTGTTCAAAAATCGCCCGTCAGTCGGCCCGGGAGTTAACTGAATCGCGGGGTTCAGTTTGAACTCGCCGGCGTCGTGGCCGACCGCGCGCAGGAATCCCCTGCCGCGTGGCGCCCGATGCCCGGCCAAACCCAGCCAGCGCGCGCAGCGTGGTGAGTCTTGACCACCCACGCACGCTCTCCTCCTCCCAGGCGCGCTCACTCTCCCTCTCTGCCTTGCCTTGCGCTCTCGCCGGCGACCGCGCGGGCGAAAAGGGGGGAAGTCGCCGTCTGCCGTCGTCTCGCCATGTTTTCTCCCCGCAAAACCCACCGCCAACCTCGCCTCCACCTCCTGCTTCGCGTGCCGTAGCCAGCTCTCGCTAGAAGTGCCTAGGTAAGCCGCGGGACGAGCTTCCGCCATGGCCGCCATGACCGCCGAGCTCGGTCCGCCGTGGTCGCTCCCTTCCCGTGGGTTCCAAGATGTTTTAGCTAGCGTTCGTCAGTCAGTGCGCGTCCAGGAAGAAGGTAGTGAAGTCGGTTTAGCCGATTAGGGTTTGGTTGCCTCGGTCCGCCATCGCCGCCGTCCGCCTTTGTTGCCGGAGAATGGCATGGCGTGGTCCCGAGCTTTCGGAGTGAAATCAGTGGCGTCTGAGCCTTGCGCTAGATCCGTGGGAGTTCGAGGAGTAGGAATCGTGGTTTGGTTAGCCTCAGCATGGCCGGAGATGCCCGGCGTGGTGAGCCCGCGCCGCCGTGGCCGCCATTGCCGGCGTCGTGCTCGATCCGTCGTGTCGCTAGGGTCGAGTGGGGTACCATTCGACGCGGATGGTTGAGTAGAGTCGTTAGGTGGTGATGGTTTCGCCGGAGGAGCCGCCGTCGGCGAGCTCCGGCGAGGTCAACGCCTCCTCTGTTTTTCCTGTGTGTGACAGGTGGGGTCGCTTTGACCACGGGCCCCGGTTGTCAGTCGCTTGGGTGCAGTTGTGTCGGGTGCATGTAGCAGTTAGGGTTTAGTGTTTTTGAATATGTTTTTCAGAAATGCTGATAATGCTTGTTTAAATCATAACTTAAGTTCTGTTAATCCAATAAATGTGAAACCAATTTTGTTAAGTTTGTTTTTGATGAGATCTGTACATGAAAAATATAATATGCCCTGTTATAATAATTTTTATGTGCAGTAGTAATTAATTTATGTTTAGGCTAATATCTTGTTTAATGTATAATAAATCATGTTTTGCTCATAAAATATGGGATTTATTTTGATGAACTGTGTAGGTGATGTAGAGTCATAGAAAAATGATAACTACTGTTTGGTTGTGAAATAATTTGAAGTTAACCTTTAAATTAATTAAATGTTGTTTTCTTGTATAATTTGTAGTAATTAAAATATATGGTATTGGAGTCTCATAATTTTTATAGACTGCTCTTATGCTAAAAAGTTCTAAACAAAAATAGAAATTTGTTGTTGGACACTTTTTAAGATAGGGTAGTTCAAAGTATCTTTTCACCCTGATATTTGTCTTTTTCATTCAGAATTTTGTAGATATGCAATTGTCCTGAATTTTGTACAATATGCTTTATTTTCTGTTAGGAACCTACAGTAATTTTTGTAGATTTTTCTAAAGCTGTTAGCTATAAGGTGCAGTTATAAGCTTGTTTTTAGTAGAATAATTAGTTTATTTAATTAAGCTTTTATGTCTCTTTTATGTGGAAACCAGTAGAGGTAAAAATAGTCTTTTCAGTGTATGCATGTTGACTGTATTTTGCATGAGTGATGAGCTTCTCTCGAATAGAATGTTGTACTCTACCGGAGAGGAAATATGCACCTATTCGGTCAATTCAATTGCAATGCATTTTCTATGCCCATGTATCATCCATTCATTCTCGCATATGCATCATAACAGGTTCGGTAGAAGAGACAGTGATAGTAGAGGAAAACGAGGAGCAGCCCCAGGAGCAGGAACCAGAGCTGTCGGGGAAGAGTTTGAAGAGAACTTCCGGAGTGCCCGAATCACCAACCGAGCACCTTCGAGAAAGGCAAGCCCCGGAGCATTTCTAACTACCTACAGTTTATAATTAACTTAATCTGTTTATGTTTGTTGCATTAAGTATAGGAGTTGTTTGATACCGTTGATGCATCACTATTCATACCTTGTTATCTTGAAATATTACCCTTGATACCTATATAGAATCAGGTCCGAGTATGCTTAGAATTGCTTAGACCGGTAGAAGTTGGCAACCTTCATGTTACCCGCGAGTAATAGGTGGTTACTCTTGGCTGATTAACCAGATATTTCCAGTAAGTGGGATAACTGAGTGTTGTGAAAATGGAGATCGGCAAATTCCTGTAGTGTATGCTACAGTATTTCTAGCCGTGTTTTATGGGAATCAGTATCTTGTAAGATAGACTTCTTGTCATGTTGAACGCATGTCCCACATTTAGCTGGAAGGATAACTCGTTCCGACCGCGAAGCCGCTCATTGTTCCAGGCCGGCTCTCAGTCCTACGCATCAGCCGAAGCCCGGTGGAGAGTTAGTGGGACCGCGGGGGCGCGAATAGTAAGACCCGGTGATGGTGGTTAAGTCCAACTCCTTGGCAGTCGGGCTTGCCTCCGGTGTGATGGTGGCGGTTGAAACCGCGACTCCTGGAACAATGTTGTGGTCTCTGTAGCTCACCGACGGGTGGGTGTGGTTGTGTGGGAAATAAATCACCAGCTGGTTAGGAATCGATTATAATCGCCATCGCTCCTGGATAGTGAGCACTTGACTCGAACGCTGATCGACCTTGATACTGAAAAATGTGGAACACGAGACAGCTATCATAATACTTTTGGAAATGGTTACTCGGTCTGTTTGTTACATTTTTGGTGATTGTTGGATCACTACCATGTTTGCTATAGTGCAGTTTGCTATCTAGTAAATAGATAATAATTACTATTTAACAATTGCACGCCTATAAGGGAATTGACAGCTAAAGGCAGGAGAACTACTTAATTAACAAATGGCTTTTATGCAAAAGTGGTCCATTACCAGCCTCCATTATATACTGGCCTTGCATACTCCTTGAGGTCAACTTATTTCTGGTTTAAGACGGGTAAGTCTAGCTGAGTACCTTCTCGTACTCAGGGTTCTACCCTTTGTTGTTGCAGATGGCCAGGTCTTCCATGGTTATTGCATCAATTGTCTCTTTCCAGCCTCGGGGGATATCTAGGTCACGGGGAATGACCTCTTCTGTTCGTATCTTTTGCTATGTTAAGGATGACTACTAAATGGCATTGTAATCACTATGTGTGCGTGGCTGATTTCCAGAACTATGTCTCAAATTAAGCTTCCACGACTTATTTCCGAACATGGGTTGTAATAACTAAGTTGCTACTCCGAAACTATTTATGTAATCTCTGTCGTGTGACGGTCGATGCTGAAATATTACGATCCTATGTTTTGATGTTGGAAAGTTTGAAATCTTCGTGATTTCACACGACTACGGGTTTATAGGGGCTCAAGTGCCACAAATTTACTGCCTCGGTGGAGAATTTCGTACTTGTGCTCTTATAAATTGGACGGTTCTGTCACAGCTGGCATCGAGCAAATTCAGCGGGTACTGTTCACAGGACTAAATTTTGGATAATTTTCAAAAAAAAAAATTAGAATTGGTGTGCCAGTGGTCATATCCTTTATGCCCTAGGATCTCAGGTGGCTTATTTAAGTACTACTTGGAGGGGTCTTGCATCATACTTGATTTTCGTTTATTCTGTCGTCCATACGGCAAGGGTGAAATTGTATGGGTGCTATTCTTCGGAATGGTAATGTATGGATCAGTTGCCTCTACGCCAAGGTAAGGAAAGTTGTGAGAGCATGGTCGAACAACCGTCGGCCTAGGGGAGTGTTAGTGATACTGAAACCTGCGCACGTCAACACACGGGTGCGGGGGAAGGTACGCGGTAACGGGGGTGATACTGTTAAATGGGTGCATATACTGCTTCGTGTATACGGGGTGTACACCTAGGTGAGTATCTAGATTTAAATTTCAGCAATGCATGATTATCATACTGTGGGGCAGGGCTGAAATGGATCTTCTGCAGGTACACTAACTACGCACCGTTAGAACGAAATAGTTAACGTATGAGAGTGTCGTGGTTTGGCACGCCAGTTCTTATGTAGTGGAAAGGACGTACGGAACGTTTTCAACATATACATCATATCATGGCATAATGCTTTCTTTCCTTTTGCATTACTTCCACCTTTAGTGGATTCATTGCTCGAGTTGGAAGACCTATGCTTATGTTATCATGATAATCCTGCTACAGATGGGACGGACTAAGGAAACCGCACGTAAGTCAACGGCGGCAGGGTTCCCAGACACCAGTTGGCACCTAGGTCGGAGAGGTGCAAGGCAAAGTTTCTGGATGTGTTTGGGACACCTACGTTGCTCTGGAGGGTTCTGCGTTCTGTGGGATACCCGGATGGTCGAGAGCCTCGCTACTTCTGGGCGAAAGAGCCTCTGGAAAACACCACTTTGGTGTATGTTACCGCAGTGGTGAAGCCCAGGGAAGATGGATCTGTGTTCCGGTTGGATGTATGAGAGCAAAGGAAGGGATCCTTGGGAAGGTGCGCAGTCAGCAGCGTTCCTCATTCTCCTGGACATCATGGAGCGGTTCCCGGAAGACCTCAGTCGGGCTCTGGCAGGAGTGTTTCCGAGGGCTGACCCGTTCAAGGATGTTTGGGTGCAAACCAAGCAGGAAGCAATTGAGGGCAGTCCTAGTGAGCTTCGGGCATGTGATGGCCCAGCAGCAAGTGCCATGTATGCGGTAATGAAGGGGTACGCGGTCATGCAACACAGCTTGTGCAGTATGTCTGAGTCCTATCACCATGTCAGGGATGAGAAAAGGCAAGCTCAGCGTGAGTTCGATGAAGAAGTGAAAAGAGGAAGAGCTGAAGCAGATGACCATAGAGAAGGATCAGGTGGATCGCAGGAATGTAGTCACAGCTCAAGAGATCATCAGGCTGCAAGCGCAGCTAGGGCGTGAGAAGCATGCTAATCGGAGTGCGGAGAATCAGATGATAAGGCTTCTTCAGCAGCGAATCAGCATGGGAAGAAGAGGTGGATATGAGAGTTCGTATCGTGGCCTTGGAGCAGCAGTTGGCGACATCTGAAGCCTACAACAACAACCTCCATGAGAAGTGCATCGTCTTCACAACCAGCTTCATCCATACCATCCTCCAGTGCAGCCGAGATGGATGGGAGTTGGGATGTTCTTGCTGATGGCGGTGATGAAGATGGAGGAATGCTGTTCCGCTAATCAGGAAGAAGAAGACTTCGAAGAAGAAGAGGAAGATGATGGAGCCGATGATGTCGAGGGTCATGTGTCAGATGCTGAGAGCGATTAGAGTTTAGGTCTCGATGTTTATCGTTGTGGTCTTGTGTATCGGTTATGTTGGATCTGTGGAACCTTTGATGTGTTGTAAGCTTAAGGACCTCGTTGCTACCTTTGAACCGTTTTAAGTATAGGCTTCGTGGTTTTATCCGTGCGTATCCATGCGAGTATTAAGCGCTTTTCGTATAATCTGTTTGTGATGTTATTTGTGTGGAACAACTTGTGAATGTGCCTTATTGTATGAACTATGTTCGAATACAGTACTGCAGTCATTACGCATTTTGATCTATATATATGGCATCACTCATCGATTATTGATTGGCTATGCAGATGGTGAACACTCGTCGTGGAGCCGGCAGTGCCAGTGGTGCAGATGGGAGTGGACAGGGCGAGGAAGCCAATCTCCTCCTCCTCCTCCTTATACGGCAGAGCAGTTCTTTGCTCAGTTTTTGGGAAGTCAGCGTAGCATGGAAGCTATGCAACGCAACATGGAAGCAAATCTCCGAAACATCGCTGAGAATACCGCAGGGCTGCAGGTCTGGGTGGTCAAGATGTTAATCAAGTACAGCACGTTAAGGACTTCTTGGACACTAGACCTCCGATCTTTAAGGAAGCAGTGGAACCCTTGGAAGCAGACGAATGGATCAACACTGTCGAACAGAAGTTCAGGTTGCTCCGTCTGACGGAATCTCTGAAGGTGGAATACGCGGCTCATCAGTTGCAGGGACCAGCCGGTATATGGTGGGCACATCACCGTACCGCTTTTCCGGCAATTCAACCTATAGTTTGGGAACAGTTTACAGCAGCTTTCGGGCCATTATATTCCTCCGGTTTAATGGCTATGAAGGTAACAGAGTTTTTGAGTTTGACTCAGGGTACCAAAACAATGGCTGAATATCTTCATGCTTTCAACAATCTTGCTCGTTATGCGCCTGAGTATGTCAACACCGATGCAAAGAAGATTGCTTGTATGAAGAGGGGCCTAAGTCCAAAGCTCCTAAAGTCGATGGGAAACTCTTCCAGAACCCAGTTCAATGACTTCGTAGTGACTGTTTGACTCAAGAAAACCACAACAATCTCTACAGTGCATCCAAGGCACGCAAGCGAAACTTTGATACAGGAGCACAGCAGAACAGAAATCAAGTGGCGAATCGTCCTCAGTTTCATGTAGCAGCACAGGGAGCGCGGTTCAAGCCTCCTCAACGTCGTTTTCCTGGAAATCAGCAGCAGGCTAAGGTTCAGAAAGTGGCAAAGGTCAATCATCACAGTATAGAGCGGGGTCTGGAAATCAGAACTTCGCAGGCAGCTACGTCAAGGGGCCATGTTACAACTGTGGCAAAGAAGGGCATCTGTCCAGGACATGTCCTAGCCCAAGAAAGAAGACCAATCCAGTGCAAGCTCGTGTGCATCATACCTCCTTGGAAGGCATCTCAGAGGGTGAGCCTGTAACAGCGGGTATGTTCTCTATCAACAATATCTCTGCAGTTGTTTTGTTTGATTCTGGTTCATCCCATTCTTTTGTAAGTCAAGCATTTGCACTTAAGCATAATCAGGAAATGGTAACAATGGATTTGGGTTTGAATAAACTCAGCTAGTGCAAGTGTGTTGTCTAATCAAGTGGTATGTGGAGCTACTCTTAGTTTGGAAGGTAAGCGGTATCGAGTAAGCCTAGTAGTCATGCCAGGTCTATCCTTGGATGTTATCCTCGGAATGGACTGGGAAAAAGTGGGAAGTGGTCTTAGATACCGGAAGAAGGATAATCTCTTTGAAGGACCCCGAGGAAAACAAAAGATTTCAAGTGTTTCTTCCTGACCGTCTTAATCTCAGTGCTATGAGTTGTGCAGTACAAGTGGCGGATCTTCAGGAAATCCCTGTAGTATGTGAGTTTCCGGATGTGTTTCCAGATGAGCTACCTGGTTTACCTCCGGATAGGGATGTGGAGTTTGCAATAGAGTTGATACCTGGAACAGCACCTATATCCAGAAGACCGTATCGTATGCCTCCTAATGAGTTAGCGGAGTTGAAGGTTCAGTTGAAAGAGTTGTTGGATAAAGGTTTGATTCAACAAGTTCATCCGAGTGGGGATGTCCTGCGCTCTTCGTGAAAAGAAGGATAAAAGTCTGCGTATGTGTGTGGATTACAGGCCTTTGAATGCAGTAACAGTCAAGAATAAGTATCCTTTACCTCGGATTGATATCCTCTTTGATCAGTTGACGAGAGCTAGAGTGTTTTCCAAGATAGACTTAAGATCAGGGTACCATCAGATCAAGATCAGACCTAAGGATATACCTAAAACGGCTTTTTCCACTAGGTACGGGTTGTATGAGTATCTTGTCATGTCGTTTGGCTTGACAAATGCTCCTGCATACTTTATGTATCTAATGAATTGTGTTTATGCCTGAGTTGGATCGGTTTGTGATAGTCTTTTTGGATGATATCTTGATATATTCAGAGAACGAAGAGGATCATGCGGAACACTTGAGGATAGTTCTAACAAGGCTTCGAGAGCATAAGTTATATGCTAAGTTCAGTAAGTGTGAGTTCTGGTTGAAGAAAGTTCATTTCTTGGACATGTGTTATCAGGAGATGGAATCTCAGTGGATCCTGGAAAGGTACAAGAGGTTATGGATTGGAAGGCACCAACCACCGTCACGGAAGTCAGAAGTTTTCTAGGTTTGGCTGGTTACTATCGTCGCTTCATTCCGGATTTCTCCAAGATTGCAAAACCGATGACATCGTTGCTACAGAAGGATGTGAAGTTTGTTTTGGACAGAGGAGTGCGAAGCAGTTTCCGAATCTTACGGGGAACTGTTAACCACTGCCCTGTTTTGGCTCAACCGATATAGAGGAAACCTTTTGATGTGTTTTGCGATGCCTCCAAAACAGGTTTGGGCTGTGTGCTAATGCAAGATGGACGCGTGATAGCGTATGCTTCGAGACAGTTAAGGAAGCATGAGGTTAACTATCCTACACATGATTTGGAATTAGCGGCAGTAGTGCATGCTCTAAAGATATGGAGACACTACTTGTTGGGAATGTGTGCAACATCTATACCGATCACAAAAGTCTGAAGTATATCTTCACTCAACCTGAGCTGAACATGAGACAGCGAAGGTGGCTGGAGCTGATAAAGGACTATAACTTGCAAGTTCACTATCACCCAGGAAAGGCCAATGTGGTTGCAGATGCTTTAAGTCGGAAATCGCACTGTGTTGTGGTGCAACCGTTGTTTGAAGAAAAGTTTAACCTGATACATCCAGAAGTTTTGTTCAACATTCAGTTAGGTTGCTCGCTAGAGAGTCAGATCATGGAAGCTCAGAAGTCAGATAAAGGAGTTGCTCATATCAAGCGAAAGATGTTAAAAGATCCTTTAACTTCTTTTAAGTTGGATGAACAAGGAGTGTTATGGTTCAGGGATCGTCTTGTCGTGCCAAGGAACAAAGATCTCAAGGATAAAATCTTAGATGAGGCCCACTTATCTAAGTTATCTCTTCACCCAGGAAGCAGTAAGATGTATCATGACCTACAATCTCGTTTTTGGTGGACCAAGATGAAGAAGAGATAGCAGCCTATGTTGCAAGGTGTGATACTTGTTGCAGAGTTAAGGCAGTGCATATGAAACCTGCAGGGTTGTTACAACCGTTATCTGTGCCTGTTTGGAAATGGGAAGACATCAGTATGGATTTCATAACCGGATTACCCACCTCAGAAAAAGGAAATAATTCTATTTGGGTAATAGTGGATCGTTTGACCAAATCTGCTCACTTTATTCCAGTCAAAACCGGATATCGACCGCCTCGGTATGCAGATATCTACATCAAAGAGATTGTGCGTTTGCATGGAATACCAAAGACAATTGTTTCAGATCGTGGATCTCAGTTTCACCGCGCACTTTTGGCAGCAGTTACATAAAGGTTTGGGAACGAAGTTGATTCACAGTACAGCTTATCATCCTCAGACCGCAGGTCAAACCGAAAGAGTGAATCAAGTGCTTGAAGATATGCTCAGAGCTTGTGTGTTATCCTCCAAAGGATCATGGGAATCGTGGCTACCGTTAGCAGAGTTCTCGTACAATAATAGCTATCAAGAGAGTATCAAGATGGCACCATTTGAAGCTTTATATGGACGTAAGTGTGTGACTCCGTTAAACTGGATAGAACCAGGGGAAAGGAGATATTTTGGAATAGACTTCGTGGCAGAAGCCGAGAAAAAGGTTCAGATCATCCATCAACACTTACAAGCAGCACAATCCCGACAGAAAAGTTATGCCGATAAAAGAAGAAGGCCGTTGGAGTTTAAGAAGGGAGATCATGTTTACCTAAAAGTAACTCCGATGAGGGGAGTACAAAGGTTCGGCATTAAAAGGAAGCTAGCCCCGAGATATGTTGGACCATATCGTATCTTGAAAAGAAAGGGAGAAGTATCTTATCAACTCCAGTTACCCGAAGCTATGAGTTCGATCTTTCCAGTTTTTCATGTTTCACAGTTAAAGAAGTGTCTACGTGTACCGGAAGAAAGAATAGAACCTCAAGAGTTGAAGCTAGCATCAGACCTCACATATCAAGAGCAACCCGTGCGAGTTTTGGACAGCAAAGAAAGAGTAACTCGCAATCGCTTAGTAAAGGTGTATAAAGTTCTATGGAGTCGTCATGATGACGGAGATGCAACCTGGGAAACGGAAGACTATCTCCAGAAAGTTTATCCATCGTTCCATAAGCAATGGTCAGTAAATCTCGGGACGAGATTTCTTTAAGGGGGGAAGGGCTGTAACACCTCTGGTGTTAAGCTAGCATGACATCATTTCTCATCATGCATAATCATCTCATGATCATGAAGCATTCATATGTTATTCTTTTTCTCACATAAAATGTCATTTCATGTGCTTGCTTGCTTATAAGTTTGCTTTGATGAAGTGTTGCTTGTCTTGCTTTGGAGTGGTTAAGTCTTCCTAACCATCTAACTTTGTTGAGGAGTCAAAATGAAGGCATGGTTATGCTGGACATTTTGCCTAATCAAGTAGTTAAACCCTAGTCAACCCTATAGAGCCTCTAAAGTCCTTTTGTTTGACTAACAAAGACCTCCTTGATAGAAGCTTTGCATGGCTGTGGGCCCTTAATCAAAAGTGTGTAGAATTTAGTATAGAACAAAAGTTGTTTAGGACCAACTCATGAAAATGGGTTTAGCATGGTGTTTTAGGGTCCACAAGACAGAATTGGAAGGGTTTTAGACTTGGAAATTTTCCTAAGTCCTAACTCTGAAAACCAGTTCGGTCAGGCCATGTTTGGCATCGATCTGAGCCCAACCCAAGCCGAACCAGTGATCGATCTTGTAACCAAAGTTGCAGTCGGTGTATAGCTCTAACCAGTGGTGCAGTTGGTTTAGCGTTTGATGGAGTGGTTAGTGAGTTAATCGTGTTCAAAAATCGCCCGTCAGTCGGCCCGGGAGTTAACTGAATCGCGGGGTTCAGTTTGAACTCGCCGGCGTCATGGCCGACCGCGCGCAGGAATCCCCTGCCGCGTGGCCCGATGCCCGGCCAAACCCAGCCAGCGCGCGCAGCGTGGCGAGTCTTGACCACCCGCGCACGCTCTCCTCCTCCCAGGCGCGCTCACTCTCTCCTCTCTCTGCCTTGCCTTGCGCTCTCGCCGGCGACGCGCGGGCGAAAAGGGGGAAGTCGCCGTCCGCCGTCGTCTCGCCGTTTTTTCTCCCCGCAAACCCACCGCCAACCTCGCCTCCACCTCCTGCTTCGCGTGCCGTAGCCAGCTCTCGCTAGAAGTGCCTAGGTAAGCCGCGGGACGAGCTTCCGCCATGGCCGCCATGACCGCCGAGCTCGGTCCGCCGTGGTCGCTCCCTTCCCGTGGGTTCCAAGATGTTTTAGCTAGCGTTCGTCAGTCAGTGCGCGTCCAGGAAGAAGGTAGTGAAGTCGGTTTAGCCGATTAGGGTTTGGTTGCCTCGGTCCCGCCATCGCCGCCGTCCGCCTTTGTTGCCGGAGATGGCATGGCGTGGTCCCGAGCTTTCGGAGTGAAATCAGTGGCGTCTGAGCCTTGCGCTAGATCCGTGGGAGTTCGAGGAGTAGGAATCGTGGTTTGGTTAGCCTCGGCATGGCCGGAGATGCCCGGCGTGGTGCCCGCGCCGCCGTGGCCGCCATTGCCGGCGTCGTGCTCGATCCGTCGTGTCGCTAGGGTCGAGTGGGCTACCATTCGACGCGGATGGTTGAGTAGAGTCGTTAGGTGGTGATGGTTTTCGCCGGAGGAGCCGCCGTCGGCGAGCTCCGGCGAGGTCAACGCCTCCTCTGTTTTTCCTGTGTGTGACAGGTGGGGTCGCTTTGACCACGGGCCCCGGTTGTCAGTCGCTTGGGTGCAGTTGTCGGGTGCATGTAGCAGTTAGGGTTTAGTGTTTTTGAATATATGTTTTTCAGAAATGCTGATAATGCTTGTTTAAATCATAACTTAAGTTCTGTTAATCCAACAAATGTGAAACCAATTTTGTTAAGTTTGTTTTGATGAGATCTGTACATGAAAAATATAATACCCTGTTATAATAATTTTTATGTGCATAGTATTAATTTTTTTTAGGCTAATATCTTGTTTAATGTATAATCAATCATGGTTTTGTGCTCATAAAATATGGGATTTTGTTTTTGATGAACTGTGGAGTTATGTAGAGTCACAGAAAAATTATAACTACTGTTTTGGTTGTGAAATATTTGAAGTTAGCCTTTAAATTAATTAAATTTGCTTGGCTGTTTTCTTGTATAATTTGTAGTAATTAAATATATGGAATTGGAGTCTCATAATTTTTATAGACTGCTCTTATGCTAAAAAGTTCTAAACAAAATATAAATTTGTTGTTTGACACTTTTTAAGATAGGGTGTAGTTCAAAGTATCTTTTCACCTGATATTTGTCTTTTTCATTCAGAATTTTGTAGATATGCAATTGTCCTGAATTTTGTACAATATGCTTTATTTTCTGTTAGGAACTACAGTAATTTTTGTAGATTTTTCTAAAGCTGTTAGCTATAAGGTGCAGTTATAAGCTTGTTTTTAGTAGAATAATTAGTTTATTTAATTAAGCTTTTATGTCTCTTTTATTGTGGAAACCAGTAGAGGTAAAAATAGTCTTTTCAGTGTATGCATGTTGACTGTATTTTGCATGAGTGATGTAGCTTCTCTTCTCGAAATAGAATGTTGTACTCTACCGAAGAGGACATATGCACCTATTCGGTCATTCAATTGCAATGCATTTTCTATGCCCATGTATCATCCATTCATTCTCGCATATGCATCATAACAGGTTCGGTAGAAGAGACAGTGATAGTAGAGGAAACAAGAGGAAACAGCCCCAGGAGCAGGAACCAGGAGCTGTCGGGAAGAGTTTGAAGAAGAACTTCGGAGTGCCCGAATCACCAACCGAGCACCTTCGAGAAAGGCAAGCCCCGGAGCATTTCTAACTACCTACAGTTTATAATTAACTTAATCTGTTTATGTTTGTTGCATTAAGTATAGGAGTTGTTTGATACCGTTGATGCATCACTATTCATACCTTGTTATCTTGAAATATTACCCTTGATACTATATAGAATCAGGTCCGAGTATGCTTAGAATTGCTTAGACCGGTAGAAGTCGGGCAACCTTCATGTTTACCACCCGCGAGTAATAGGTGGTTACTTGGCCGATTAACCAGATATTTCCAGTAAGTGGGATAACTGAGTGTTGTGGAAAATGGAGATCGGCAAATCCTGTAGTGTATGCTACAGTATTTCTAGCCGTCTTTTATGGGAATCATATCTTGTAAGATGACTTCTTGTCATGTTGAACGCATGTCCCACATTTAGCTGGGAGGATACTCGTTCCGACCGCGAAGCCGCTCATTGTTCCAGGCCGGCTCTCAGGTCCTACGCATCAGCCGAAGCCACGGTGGAGAGTTAGTGGGACGCGGGGCGCGAATAGTAAGACCCGGGTGATGGTGGTTAAGTCCAACTCCTTGGCAGTCGGGCTTGCCTCCGGTGTGTATGGTGGCAGTTGAAACCGCGACTCCTGGAACAATGTTGTGGTCATCTGTAGCTCACCGACGGTGGGTGTGGTTTGTGTGGGAATAAATCACCAGCTGGTTAGGAATCGATTAATCGATCGCCCTCCTGGATAGTGAGCAACTTGACTCGAACGCTGATCGACCTTGATACTGAAAAATGTGGAACACGAGACAGCTATCATAATACTTTTGGAAATGGTTACTCGGTCTGTTTGTTACATTTTTGGTGATGTTGGATCACTACCATGTTTGCTATAGTGCAGTTTGCTAATCTAGTAAATAGGATAATTACTATTTAAATGGACAGCTTAAGCATGAGAACTAATAATTAACAATGGCTTTTAATGCAAAATGTGGTCCAGTGACCAGCCTCCACTATATACTGCCTGCATACTCCTTGAGGTCAACTTATTTCTGGTTTAAGACGGGTAAGTCTAGCTGAGTACCTTCTCGTACTCAGGGTTCTACCCTTTGTTGTTGCAGATGGCCAGGTCTTCCATGGTTATTGCATCAATTGTCTCTTTCCAGCCTCGGGGGATATCTAGGTCACGGGAATGACCTCTTCTGTTCGTATCTTTTGCTATGTTAAGGATGACTACTAAATGGCACTGTAATCACTATGTGTGCGTGGGTGATTTCCAGAACTATGTCTCAAATTAAGCTTCCGCGACTTATTTCCGAACATGGGTTGTAATAACTAAGTTGCTACTCCAAAACTATTTATGTAATCTCTGTCGTGTGACGGTCAATGCTGAAATATTACGATCCTATGTTGTTGATGTTGGAAAGTTTGAAATCCTTCGTGATTTCACGGACTACCGGGTTTATAGGGGCTCAAGTGCCACAAATTTACTGCCTCGGCGGAGAATTTCGTACTTGTGCTCTTATAAATTGGACGGTTCCGTCACAGCCCGAGGATCAGCTATGGTGGCTGGCAGCCTGGGACAGCGACGAGCGAAGACTTGCGGTCATGTGTTGCCTGAGTCGTGGACTTGGGGACACATGTCGGTGGACGGGGTGCACGGGTGGTGCATCCCTCTACGGCGTCAGTTTGGTGTAGAGCCAGAGAAAAACCATCGGTGGACGATTTCAGGTTTGGGGCTCAAAACCTGGGTGCTGAGGGTTTCCGAGTTTGGCCACAAACTCGGGTTGAGGATGGTTTCTAGGTTTGGCCTCAAAACCTGGGCGCTGCGGGTTTGCTGAGTTTGGGTCTCAAAACTAGAATGCTGGTGGGCTGGTTTCCCGGTTTGGGCCTCAAAACCGTGGGTTGGCTGTGAAGGCTGGTTTCCCGGTTTGGGCCTCAAAACCGGGGGTGCGACGTCCAGGAAAAGGACGCGGAGCGGTGGCGGCACGTGGCGGCAATCGGGAGGTTGCATCGAGGCAATGCTACGAGTTGTGCGGGCGTGGCCGTCGAATCTACCTACCACCGAGTTGGTCCAGAATAACCTTAGGGTTTAGCTGGTTCGCTCTGTAAGTAGAGAGGGGTAGAATAGGAATAGAGTAGGAATTAGGAATAGGTTAAGTAGGGGGAGACACCCCCCTCCCCATCTATCTCAGTCATTTGCTCTTTGCACTTAGATTTTCCTGCTCTCCCTCTCCCCTGCTGTAGCGAACCTGAGATCCAGAGAGAAGAGAACAATACCTCTGTGTTCATGAGATTTTGAGGAAGTGAGACCGTAATCTCACTGTTGTAGCGTGTGGTAGCCACACGGTTGCAATTTCGTGGTTGTGATTCGCGTTTCATTCGTGTTCTTCGCGGAATCCTTTTCTCCATGTTTTTCCCATCGCTTTATCTCTTTGCTCGGTTCATCTTTTGCAAATCCGTTTGAACCAAGTTGTTCTAGATCATGAGGCACTTCTTTCCACTGAAGGAATTCACCTCTAACCTCATGGTCTAGGAGATCGATTGATTTTCGTTCTGGGTCAAGTTTTTCTTTCTTCCCCTGAATTTCTTTGATTCATCGATTTGGAGATAGGTTCGAGCCATGATCTCTTAGAGATAGCTCCTATCCTCCTTGTGACTTTACTCACCAAGTTTGAACCCTAGAGGTTTTGTTTTGGGTGAGATCAAGTCGAATCGGTGGACGAACTGTGCTGAATCGGGGTGACCGGACGCTGGTTTCATATGACCGGACGCTGCCCTCCATGAGTCCGGTTCGTTGAACAAAGCGTAACACCTTTCGAGTGATTGACCGGACGCTTGGTTAACTCAGTGACCGGACGCACCTTGGTCACTGTTCATCGACTGCGTTTCCTTGTGACCGGACGACTGAGATCCGACCGGATGCACTGCTCTCCTGAGTCCGGTCCAACACAGTAAGGTCCTAGATTGGTTTTGGTGTGACCGGACGCGTCCGGTCCCTGCTAACCGGACGCTGACCAGAGTCCAGTCGTGACTGTCTCGCGCTGTTTCGTTCGCCGTTCATTTGCTCGTTGTCGGATTTGGTTTCCGTCTTTTGCGTTGGCTTTCTAGAGTTGTGAAGTGTCCCGCTGTGCCTCTCGGAAGCATCCACCCTACATCTAGGGTGGTGGACACTTGCAAGCTCTGGGGTGTGCTTTTGGGGTGATTCTCGGGACAGTGGCTACTAGTTTCGAAAGGAAAATTTGAAGCTCCCATTCACCCCCCCTCTGGTCGCTTTCTGAGTCCTTCTCGGTCCTTCAGAGGCATCACAAAGCGATAGCTAACCAAAATGCCAAAAGCACCGGAGCAAGTTCAACCCTCAAAAACCAAGTCCCGAACGTAGATAGACGGCTACGTCCTGATATCCCCAAATACTTATCCTAACAAGTAGCAAAGATACCTAGAGAGGTTCCTTGATCAACTCTAGGGCCAAACGAGAAGTCCGGAAACCAAACGGAGAAGCCGGGAGAGCAAACGCACTAAACCGAAACACACAGCGAGTTCCCGAACTGTCCGCCGGTACGGTCCCGGACTGTCCGGCTCAACCCCGGACTGTCCGCGACTGGGCGCCGGACTGTCCGCCGGCCAGATGGACAAAACAGCAAGGTTGCTGAAGGTCCCTGGTCGACTCGCGGACTGTCCGCGATCGACTACGCGGACTGTCCGCCGGTCAAATCTGACCAAAGTGGCTGAGGCTCGCTGCCACTGGTCTGGCTCAAGCCCGACGCGCGAACTGTCCGCGGTTCACCTAGCGGACTGTCCGCGGATGAACAGAGAGGGCGATTTTGGTCGCCCTTCTCACGAATCCTCCCAAATCCGAATCAAAACTCAATCCCACGTTCCCAAACTTGGAGAGGATGATCACGAGGTAGTTAGGGGACTATCCCCAAGAAATCATCCGATCAAATCAACTCAATCACCGGGAAATCGAAAAGGGAGGAGTATGAAAGAAAAAGCGCCATGAAAACGAAATCAACCTGATCTACTTGTTCGTGAGGAGTTAGATGAATTCCTTCGGTGGAAATGATCTCCTCACTATAAAGAACAAGTTGATTCAAACGGATTTCACAAAGACGTAGTAGAGAGAAAGATCGAGTGATGGGAAAATCGCGGAGAAATGAAGAACGCGAAGAACACGAACAAAACGCGAATCAAGTCATCGATCTGCAACCGTGTGGCTACCACACGCTACAACAGTGAGACTACTACGTTCACTCTCCTCAAAATCTCCAGTACACAGAGGTATGGTTCTCTGCAGATCTCAGCTAGCTACAGCAGGGATTGGGAGAGCAGGAAACCCTAGAAGCAAAGAGCAAATGACTAAGATAGGATGGGAGGTGGTGTCTCCCTCTACTTATCCTAATTCTGAAGGACCGAGAAGCACTCAGAAAGCGACTAGAGGGGGGGTGAATGGGAGCTTCAAATTTTCCTTACGGAAACTAGTAGCCACTGTCCCAAGAATAAACCCCAGAAGCGAACCCTAGAGCTTGCAAATGTCCACAACCCTAGATGTAGGGTGGATGCTTCCAAGAACCAGCGGGACACTAGACAACTCTAGAAAGCCAACGCAAAAGACAGAAATCAATTCCGTCAACGAACGAGCGAACCGCGGACAAAACCGTGTGAAAACAGTAGCATCGGATGCTTCCTGCGTCCGATGCCAGACCACGGGACACGTCCGATGCGAAAACTGCCTCTCGGGAACCTTACTGTTCCACCATCGGACGCTGTGAACAGTGAACAACTAGCGTTCGATGCTTTGGCTCCGGCGCGTCCGATGGCCAACGGACGCGTCCGATGCCTAGCGTCCGATGCCACTACAAACGCTCAGAAAGTGACACCGTCACACCGAGAGCGTCCGATGCTTAGAACCCTAGCGTCCGATGCTCCCGTGTCAGCGTTCCGATTGCCCCCTCCGAAACAACTATGCGATTCTTCTTGATGTTCAACCCGATTTCCTCCTGAACTCAAAAGAATCTAAAAGCTCTATGGCCGGATGTTCATCTGAGGGTCACAGGATGTTAGTGAGCTATCTCTAAGAGATCATGGCTCGACACCTAACTCCAAATCGGATGAATCAAGAGAAATTTCGGGACAAGACAAAAACACGGTCCAAAACAAAATCGATCGATCTCCTGACCGTCGAGGTAGTTAGAGGTTAATTCCTTTGGTGGAAAAGAAGTGCCTAATGATCTAGAACAACTTGGTTCAAACGGTTTTGCAAAAGATGAACCACACCAAAGAGATCAAGCGACGGTGAAAGAGTGTGGAGAAAAAGGATTCCGCGAAGACACCCAATCAAACACATCGAATCACAACCACGATCGCAGCCAAAGCGCGCAAACCACACGCTACGACAAAGGAGAGTTACGACTCCTTTCCTCAAAATCACCTGATTACCAAGTAACGCTAACGGTAATCTAATCCCATGGCCCACGATCATCCCGTCAACAACTGACAGTCGATCCGTACAGCCAATAGATTAGGACCGGTTCCGCTACTGGGCTACATCAGTGCCCGATGTCCGCAGGATCATCTCACAATTCAGTTACAATCTCTTTAACCTTTTGACAAATAACATCGGAGTAAAAGAGCGGAAGACTTAGATAACAATAGTTTTACAAACCAGGGTTCAACATAAAATTAAAGTGAAGTTATTACAGACCATAGTTCAAATAGATAGAGTTGACAGAGTAGCATATGACAACAACGGAAGGTAAAGATACTTCACCCAGCCCGAGGGTGAATAATCACTCATCGCCTCATCGGCCTCTTCCTGAACAACAGTCACACAGCAGGGGTCCAAGGCATACTGAGGAATCTGTCATACCTGCAACATGGTAATAAAACCCTGAGTACAAAGGTACTCAACAAGACTTACCCGACTAAAGAAAAAGGAGAAGACTCAGGAATGAAAGGCTTAGTAGTAAGGCTTGAACAGATCGAGAAATTTGCAGAACTAAAAGCAAATTTTGAGTTTTCCGCCAGCAGCAAACAAGCACTCGGGACTAACCCCAAGAGTACAGGTCCAGCAAACAAGCCACCTCGGGACTCTAACCCAAGAGTACAGGTCCTGTTTGCAGAAAAAAACATCTTGTAAACTTGTTTTTATTTTGGAAAGGTTCAAGTATTCCTCAGTTCTTCATCATTCATGATTCATTTTACATTTCAAAACATTCCTAGTTGAGAACCACTCTCCGTTGACAGTCAGTGGACCAAGTCTCATAAACGAGGAGCAACGTTAATCCGGATAAGAATACTCAGCTGAGGATCCCTATTCACACTGCATATGAGCACACAAGCTTGCATATGCCAACTCGTCTACCACGATTCCTCCAAGATTGGGCACGGTCCTACGCCCACCCGGAAGTACAGTACACCACCAATCCAATCCGGACTCAACCCACGTGGGTACATGCTACTTCCGCATCTCTCCACTCCCAGTGCGCGCGTTGTCGGTCCAATAATGGATTTCTCGGAGCCAGAGCTTTCCGTAGTATGTGAATAGTTACAAGTCTTGACCAGCAGGCCCCCATACGGATGGTCCCTAATTTTTCCAGCCAGAACTACACCTTGATTATATCTCACCAAGCGTAATAGTTCCTGTCAGTTT
The DNA here is from genome assembly GCA_009763385.1 of Coix lacryma-jobi var. lacryma-jobi. Lineage (NCBI taxonomy): Eukaryota > Viridiplantae > Streptophyta > Magnoliopsida > Poales > Poaceae > Coix > Coix lacryma-jobi. The sequence goes on along the minus strand of CM019828.1, from coordinate 78,902,520 downwards.
TCAAACCCTGTCCCGGCCGGTGTCACTGTTGAGTCCCGACTACAACATGACGGCACCGTACGCAAGGACAACCTCTTCTCGACAATGACCACATGCTAGCTAGGCAAGCAGTCATCGAACGGGAAGTAAAAACCAAAATTTCCCATAAGTTTCTTTCAGTGATCACACTTTTTTTGAAATTGGCATTTTGCAAATCTATTATATAGCATCATAAGCATTTTGCAAATAGTTTTTAAAACAAGGCGGGTGGATCCTTTGGTGGAGGTAAATAATGCAGGAGCACATAGGTCATCACACAACTCCTATAACCTAATGCAGTAATTTAACTCAAAAGCATTTAAGGAAAACATTTATAAATGGAAGGGTTAAATGCCCGGGGCTTGCCTTGGATGGCAAGGAGAGCAGACTCGGGGTAGGAGTAGTTGGAGTCGGGGGAGGGGGGTCGCCTTGGGAACAGATCCTTCAGTGGCTACCTCGACTTCAGATCCTTCTTCGTCAACTATACGGATGCAATGATGAATGCTCATGAGAATGATGATATGAACTTAAGGTGCAAGACAATTCCACGGATTCTAGATTACTCTAAAACAAGGCATAATCGAATCTAGGTTAAGCATAAAAGGTAACCATTTCTTCCTTAAGCAATATTGATTAAACTAGCCTTATTATAATTATCCTAAACATCACCAAACATAGCATCACAACATCATAGACCAAAGGGAGGGATCTAGAACATCAATCAATCCAAAGATCACATCATCAAACACTTATTACCAACCCTAATCCATCTTTTATTTTTCCTAATTTATGTAAAAAGGTCATTTTATGAAGTTGCTCCAAAATTACCAGAATTAACCACATAAGTTCATTATGACTTAAACAGGTGGCAAAACAAATTTCATAATTTTGGAGGTCATTAAGGTGCTCAATAAAATCAGACATTAATTAGCAAAAGGCACTATTCAATAATTAAAATAAAAGCTCAAAAAAATCAACTTGTTCCAAAAGACTTCAAAATTTTACCAGAGACTAAACATGGCATAAGAAGCTCACAAAAATTTTCTCATGATTTTTGGAGTTATAAATCACTCTCCAAAAATACCAAAACCTTCATTTTTCAATAAAAGGGAATTTTTACATTTTCAAATTTTTGCACAAAACTCAAGTTTCAAATTTTTAAAATACTCCAGAGCATAAAGAGTCTACCACAAAAATTCGGAATTTTTGGATGCACACAGAAAAATCATACAAAAAAGAGAAAACTGAACACTATTCACATCTCTCAGAAAAAGAGAAGAGCACTGTGCTCCTTCTAGCCGGGCTCGGCGAGTCGCGGGGCTCGGGCGAATCGGAGAAGTGAGCCTCAGTTCGAGGCCGGACTCGGGCGAGGCGGAGAACATGCGTCGCCGAGGCTTGGGCTCGGCCGAAGCGGAGGGCATGCGCTCGCCGAGGCTTGGCTCGGGCGAGACGGAAAAACAAGCCTCCGTCCGAGACCTGACTAGGAGGGCTCGGGCGAAACGGAGTGGAAGCAGAGACCGGAGGCTCGGATGCTTACCACGTGTCGGAGGCAGGGCTCGAGGGTGAGGCTCGACTCGTTCTCGAGGGTGAGGCTCGGCTCGAGGGTGAGGCTCGACACGAGGGTGAGGCTCGACACGAGGGTGAGGCTCGACTCGAGGGTGAGGCTCGACGCGAGGGTGAGGCTCGACACGAGGGTGAGGCTCGACACGAGGGTGAGGCTCGACACGCTCGAGGGAGAAGATGACCGCGGCGGCGCTCCGGCGGTCCGGCGGTCCTGCGCAGCACATGCGACCGCAAGGGCCGGGTTAGAGTCGCACGGACCGACCAAGGACACAACACGGGGGTCGGTGAGAGATGATCATGGCCGGAGACGGCGAATTCCACGAACCCGAGCTCGCCGGGATTCTGCCGGAGATGGGGACGGCGAGCTTACGCCGGGCAAACGGCGGCGGGAGGTGAAATTGAAGGGTGGGAAAGCTTCACGAGCTCAAGGCGGAGCTTCCGAGCTAGTTGTGGAGCGGCGGAGTGACTGGAGAGAGCTGGCCACGGCGGCGGGGGTGAGTGCGGAGGTCGGAGCTCCGGCGGCTTTATAGCCGCGGCTAGGGGACGGTAGAGACTTCGGGGTTTGCGCGGTAAGGTTTGCGGGGGCGTGCGCACTCGATTTGCGCTCTGGCGGTCGAGCTGGCGTGCAGCCGGGGCTCGGGCACAAGGTCGGCCGGCGATGGCCACGCGGCGGCGGCGGGCTGGGCACTGTAGGGGCCGAGAGCAAGGGTCAGCGCTCGCGTGCGGGCGCGGAGGGAACGGGAGACAGCGGCGGCAGGATAAGGCGCGTGGGGAGCAGCCGCCTGCGCTGCAGCCGCAGCGCCGGCGCCAGGCCGGGCCCCCCCTGCCTCTGGCTCTACGGGAAGAAGAACAGTGCTAGGGTCTAGGGTTTGACTTTTGGCCAGTTTCTCTGTATTTTGCAAATTACTCTCAAAATTGAACTGTGCGACAAAAACTCAAACACCAAAGTTGTTCAGAAAAAGAGATCTACAACTTTGTCAATATGAACAATTTCAAATTCCAAATAGTTTTTTGAACTACATTCAAAAACAGAAAAGGGGACACTTTCAAATTTGATTCAAATCAAAATTACTTTGGATTTCAAACTGAAACTTGAAAATCTTCCAATATGAAAGTTGTTCCATTTGACAAAACCTATAACTTTGCTATATACATTTTTTCTGAAACTCAATAGTTTTTGAATAACTTTATTAAAACCGAAAAGGGGACAAAAACTGGAACATGAATGAATTTGAAATTACTGCAAACTTATATAGAAACATGGAATCTGTAAATACCAAAGTTGTTCCTCTAGGTCAGATTCACAACTTTGCTTTTGAACCAACTCAAAATTTTGAATTTGAAAAAGTTATCAAAAAGGGAATAAATCCAGGATTTGGGAATTTAGGTTTTGCAAAAGGAAACTCAATTCAAATCTGATTTTAGAACTTGGATTAAAGCAACAACATCAGGGCACTAAATTTGAACAGGAATTACATAGAACTAGGCACAGAGGTGAAATTACCCATTTTGCCCTTATAGGAAGAATGGGGCTAATAAGGGTTTTTGCAATAGAGGTACATCACATAAAATGATACACTAAGCAAATGCAATACACATGAAATCATGATCAAGATGATTAATGATGCTAAATGATGATATGTCAAGTTAATTACATGCTTAAACACCAGAGGTGTTACAGCCTTCCCCCTTAAAGAAATCTCCCCGAGATTCTGCGTCTTAAGAAAGGACAAAGAAGGGATAAAGGCAAAACTTTACATAGACAGGGATTTGAGAAAGTCGGGATAGTTCTTTGCCAGAAGTCTTCAGATTCCCAAGTAGCTTTTCTTCTTCAGAGTGCTGGTTCCATAGGATTTTGACCACCTTGTGGTAGTTCTTCGAGTAACTCGATCTTTGTGATCCAACACGCGAACTGGATATTCCGAGTAGGATAGATCAGGCTCTAGTCGACACCTTCAACTTCCACGACATGTTCTGGTACTCGGAGGCACTTCTTGAGTTGGGAGACATGGAAAACATTGTGGACAGCAGAGAGATGATCGGGCACTTCAGCTTGTAAGCTACCTTGCCGCAACATTCCAAAATCTCAAACGGACCAATGTAGCGGGGTGCTAACTTTCCCTTGACTCCAAAACGAGTGACTCCTTTGTTTGTTGAGACCTGAGATATACGTAATCTCCAACTTGAAACTTCAGAGTTCAACGTCTCTTGTCAGCATAATTCTTTTGTCGGGATTGGGCAACCTTCATGTTCTCTTTATCTGCTTGACTTTCTCTTCCATATCTTTAACCAGGTCAACTCCAAAGAATTTCTTTCTCCGTCTCGGGCTCAGACCACTGGGGGTGTACGACAACGACGACCGTACAGTGCTTCAAAGGGTGCCATTTTGATGCTTTCTTGATAACTGTTATTATATGAGAACTCTGCCAAGGGCAAACAGTCATCCCAGTATCTGCGAAGGTGAGCACACATGCTCTCAACATATCCTCTAATACTTGGTTGACTCGCTCGTTTGTCCATCTGTTTGTGGACGATATGCTGTACTATGCAAGAGCTTGGTTCCAAGTGAGGTATGGAACGCTTTCCAGAATTTTGCGACAAACTGAGTACCACGATCAGAGATAATGGTCTTGGGTATTCCATGAAGCTTCACTATGTTGTTCTTGTACAAGGCGGCATACGTGGGGACGGCGTAGCTGTCTTGACTGGCAGAAAGTGAGCTTGTTTGGTGAGTCCGTCCACGATTACCCAAATGGAATCAAAACCTTTCTGAGTCTTGGGTAGCCCATTGAAAAATCCATGCTGATATCTTCCCACTTCCAGGCAGGTACAGATAAAGGCTGCAATTCTCCTCCAGGCTTCATGTGCACGGCTTTGACTTTCTGACAAGTGTCACAGCGAGCGACATAGCGAGCGATTTCATCTTCATCTTTGTCCACCAGAATCTCTGCCTCAGATCCTGGTACATCTTGTTGCTGCCGGGGTGGATGGAAAACCTAGACAGGTGTGCCTCATCAAGGATCAACTGTCTCAACTCAGGCACCTGGGAACTACTAGACGGTTCTTGAACCAACAACTCCTACATCATCGATCCTGAAACATCAGCCTTACCGGTCTGGACCTTTTCGATGATGTGCTTGATTCCAGGGTTACTTTCTGTGCAGCGATGACTTGTTCCTTGACGATGTTTCTATCCTGACATTGTTCAGGCTTCCTTGCGGAACTATCTCAATACCCATCCTTTCAAGTCATGGCACAAGGAAAGATTCATAGGGTTCGTCGTCAGACAGTTTGCAGTATGACTTGCGACTGAGGGCATCGGCACTACATTTGCCTTACCAGGATGTAATGCACTTCGATATCATAGTCCTTGATTAACTCAAGCCATCTTTGCTGCCTCATGTTCAACTCTTCTTGAGTGAAGATATACTTCAGGCTCTTATGATCGGTGTACACATTGCAGGTACTGCCCAACAGATAATGACGCCATATCTTCAAAGCATGAACCACTGCTGCTAACTCAAGGTCAGGGTTGGATAATTCTCCTCTATGTCGCCTAAGCCCGTGAGGCATAAGCGATCCACTCGACCTTCTTGCATCAAAACACAGCCTAACCCAGTACCAGATGCATCACAGTATACATCAAAGGGTTTCTCGATGTCTGGCTGGAGCTAGGACTGGTGATGTAGTTAGCAGTTTTCTTCAAGGCTTGAAAGGCTTGCTCACAGGCTGTTGACCAAACAAAATATCCACGGAATTCTTCAACAACTCTGTGATAGGCTTGGCAACTCTGGAGAAGTCTGGATGAAACGACGATAGTATCCAGCCATTCCCATGAAGCTGCGAACTTCGCGGACAGTGGTAGGTGGCTTCCAATCCAAGATATCTGCCACTTTTTCAGGGTCGACTGACACACCTCTTCAGCGACAGGACTGACCAAGGAAATGAATTCGATCTAGCCAAGAATTCACATTTACTGAACTTGGCATACAGCTGGTGATCTCTGAGACGAGAGAGAACGACGACGAAGATGCTTGCATGATCTTCAGGAGTTTTTGAGTAGACAAGGATGTCGTCAATGAACACGACTACAAATTTATCGAGCTCTGGCATGACACAGAGTTCATGAGATACATGAAATGAGCGGGGGCATTGGTCAAGCCAAAAGACATGACCAAGTACTCATATAGGCCATATCTGGTAGTGAAAGCTGTTTTTGGGAATATCTTCATGGACGGATTTTTATTTGGTGTAACCAGAATCTGAGGTCAATCTTGGAAACACTCTGGCTCCAGATAACTGGTCAACAGAAGATCAATACGAGGCAAGGGATATTGTTTTTTTGATGGTGCCTCGTTGAGTGGGCGATATAACGCAAAGACGAAGGCTTTTGTCCTTCTTCTTCACAAAGATAGCAGGACAGCCCCAAGGAGATGAACTTGGCGAATGAAACCCTTGTCCAACAATCTTGTAATTGGATTTTTAATTCTGCCAACTCTCTGGGAGGCATTCGATAAGCTCTACGGGATATAGGAGCAGTCCCGGGCTTTAGCTCTATAGCAAACTCAACATCCAAAGATTGATTTTTGAACGAAACTGACTGATAAGATTCATTGATGCAAGGATAGATAACTGATACAAAGGTTCGATAGATAACCACAGACTGACAAAGGAAGGTACAAGACAATACAAACTCGACTAGACAGAAGACCAACTAACGCCCCAAACCTAGACTTAAGGCTTTAGTTGAGCAGATGGCATAGACACAACGAGTCTAGTCATCGTTGATGAAGATCAACTCTTCGTCATCATCATCATCCTCGATGATAAGCTCAGGCTCTTCCTCCTCATCCTCATCTTCACGTGGACATCTTCAGCAGGTTCCACTTCCACGTTCTGATCGGGCTCGTGTTCCACTTCAGGTTTCCCTCCACTACCCTTCTTCGCTGGGTCTTCCATAACCGGGGGTACCAAGGGATGGATTTGATCATGCAGCGATGCACTTCCTCATTAAGCATATCATTGAACTGCTCCAATCTGCGGTGTATTGCCTGCAGTCCCATGGAGCTTGTCTCTGGTTACATCCTCCTCGGATCCCATGTGGCAATCACGCTGCTTGGATAGCGCGAACCACATTCCGGTTAGCTTCCTCAAGACGCTTCGTGCCTCATAACTCCAATGCGGTAAAGGTCAATTCAAGAGCGGCTCGTGCCTCATAAAACTCCATGCGGGAAAGGTAAAAGTCATGCTCCATATTCTCCATTTCAGCCTTCAGATTCTTGATTTCCTCCTTCAGCTGCTTGCGGGTGCGGCGGGGAAAGCGACGACCATTGGAGGATTCTCCAGTCTCTTCTCCGGTGCGTGGCGCCAGCTGGTGACGCGGCACACCGTTCGGTCCAGTCGACTTGCGGGCAGTCCGCTTGATAATGGCCATATCTGGACAAGAGGTTATAGATGAGAAAGGCTAGCAAGAAAAAGGTATAGGCATACTAACCCAACGAACTCTTTTATAAACTTAAGTGAATGTGACATGATGCATGAATCGTTCCTACGGAACAAGGCAATGCAACTACTAAGGTAAGGTACATAGGGCTTATACAAGTTGTCTTGCTACTAGTTGCCAAAGACAAGACGAGATGAGAGAAGCAATTTGGACTCAAAATAGTCAAGTTTAATTTTCGTTAAAAACATTTTGAAGTTTTCGCAAAAAGATTGCAACGTCATAGCGAGATGCTCCGATACCACTCTGTAACGTAACGGCTCTAATCCCATGGCCCACTGATCACCGTCAACCACTGACAGTCGATCCGTACAGCCAATAGATTAGGACCGGTTCCGCTACTGGGCTACATCAGTGCCCGATGTCCGCAGGATCATCTCACAATTCAGTTACAATCTCTTTAACATTTTGACAAATAACATCGGAGTAAATAGCGGAAGACTTAGATAACAATAGTTTTACAAACCAGGGTTCAACATAAAATTAAAGTGAAGTTATTACAGACCATAGTTCAAATAGATAGAGTTGACAGAGTAGCATATGACAACAACTGAAGGTAAAGATACTTCACCACCCAGCCCGAGGGTGAATAATCACTCATCGGCCTCATCGGCCTCTTCCTGAACAACAGTCACACAGCAGGGTCCAAGGCATACTGAGGAATCTGTCATACCTGCAACATGGGTAATAAACCCTGAGTACAAAGGTACTCAACAAGACTTACCCGACTAAAGAAAAAGGGAGAAGACTCAGGAATGAAAGGCTTAGGTAAGGCTTGAACAAGATCGAGAAATTTGCAGAAAAAGCATTTGAGTTTTTCCGCCAGCAACAAGCACCTCGGGACTCTAACCCAAGAGTACAGGTCCAGCAACAAGCACCTCGGGACTCTAACCCAAGAGTACAGGTCCTGTTTGCAGAAAAACATCTTGTAAAACTTGTTTTTATTTTGGAAAGGTTCAAGTATTCCTCAGTTCTTCATCATTCATGATTCATTTTACATTTCAAAAACATTCCTAGTTGAGAACCACTCTCCGTTGACAGTCAGTGGACCAAGTCTCCATAACCGAGGAGCAACGTTAATCCGGATAAAGAATACTCAGCTGAGGATCCCTATTCACACTGCATATGTAGCACCAAGCTTGCATATGCCAACTCGTCTACCACGATTCCTCCAAGATTGGGCCCGGTCCTACGCCACCCGGAAGTACAGTACACCACTCCAATCCGGGACTCTAACCCACGTGGGTACATGCTATTTCCGCCATCTCTCCACTCCCAGTGCGCGGTTGTCGGTCCAATAATGGATTTCTCGAGCCAGAGCTTTCCGTAGTATGTGAATAGTTACAAGTCTTGACCAGCAGGCCCCCATACGGATGGTCCCTAATTTTCCAGCCAGAACTACACCTTGGTTATATCTCACCCAAGCGTAATAGTCCTGTCAGTTTTCAACCCTGTCCCGGCCGGTGTCAACTGTTGAGTCCCGGACTACAACATGACGGCACCGTACGCAAGGACAACCTCTTCTCGACAATGACCACATGCTAGCTAGGCAAGCAGTCATCGAACGGGAAGTAAAACCAAAATCCCATAAAGTTTCTTTCAGTGATCACACTTTTTGAAATTGGCATTTTTGCAAATCTATTATAGCATCACTAAGCATTTTGCAAATAGTTTTTAAAACAAGGCGGGTGGATCCTTTGTGGAGGTAAATATGCAGGAGGCAATAGGTCATCACACAACTCCTATAACCTAATGCAGTAATTTAACTCAAAAGCATTTAAGGAAAACATTTTATAAATGGAAGGGTTAAATGCACCGGGGCTTGCCTTGGATGGCAAGGAGAGCAGACTCGGGGTGGAGTAGGTGTTGGAGCTCGGGTCGCCTTGGGAACAGATCCTTCGGTGCTACCTCGACTTCAGATCCTTCTTCGTCAACTATACGGATGCAATGATGAATGCTCATGAGAATGATGATATGAACTTAAGGTGCAAGACAATTCCACTGATTCTAGATTACTCTAAAACAAGGCATAATCGAAATCTAGGTTAAGCATAAAAGGTAACCATTTCTTCCTAAGCAATATTGATTAAACTAGCCCTTATTATAATTATCCTAAACATCAACCAAACATAGCATCACAAACATCATAGACCAAAGGGTAGGGATCTATGAACATCAATCAATCCAAAGATCACATCATCAAACACTTATTACCAACCCTAATCCATCTTTTCTATTTTTCCTAATTTATTTAAAAGGTCATTTTATGAAGTTGCTCCAAAAATTACCAAATTAACCACATAAGTTCATTATGACTTAAACAGGTGGCAAAACAAATTTCATAATTTTTGGAGGTCATTAAGGTGCTCAAATAAAATCAGACATTAATTAGCAAAAGGCACTATTCATAATTAAAATAAAAGCTCAAAAAATCAACTTGTTCCAAAAGACTTCAAAATTTTACCAGAGACTAAACATGGCATAAGAAGCTCACAAAAATTTGTCTCATGATTTTTGGAGTTATAAATCACTCTCCAAAAATACCAAACCTTCATTTTTCAATTAAAAGGGAAATTTTACATTTTCAAATTTTTGCACAAAACTCAAGTTTCAAATTTTTATAAAATACTCCAGAGCATAAAGATCTACCACAAAAATTTCGGAATTTTGGATGCACACAGAAATCATACAAAAAAGAGAAAACTGAACACTATTCACATCTCTCAGAAAAAGAGAAGAGCACTGTGCTCCTTCTAGGCCGGGCTCGGCGAGTCGCGGGGCTCGGGCGAATCGGAGAAGTGAGCCTCAGTCCGAGGCCGGACTCGGGCGAGGCGGAGAACATGCGTCGCCGAGGCTTGGGCTCGGCCGAAGCGGAGGGCATGCGCTCGCCGAGGCTTGGGCTCGGGCGAGACGAAAAACAGCCTCCTCCGAGACCGACTGGGAGGGCTCGGGCGAAACGGATGGAAGCAGAGACGGAGGCTCGGATGCTTACCACGTGTCGGAGGCAGGGCTCGAGGTGAGGCGACTCGTTCTCGAGGGTGAGGCTCGGCTCGAGGGTGAGGCTCGACACGAGGGTGAGGCTCGACTCGAGGTGAGGCTCGACGCGAGGGTGAGGCTCGACACGAGGGTGAGGCTCGACACGAGGTGAGCTCGACACCTCGAGGGAGAATGACCGCGGCGGCGCTCCGGCGGTCCCGTCCTGCGCTCTGCGAAGCACATGCGACCGCAAGGGCCGGTTAGAGTCGCACGGGACCAAGGAACACAACACGGGGTCGTGAGAGATGATCATGTGGCCGGAGACGGCGAATTCCACGAACCCGAGCTCGCCGGGATTCGGCGGAGATGGGGACGGCGAGCTTACGCCGGGCCAAACGGCGGCGGGGAAGGTGAAATTGAAGGGTGGGAAAGCTTCACGAGCTCAAGGCGGAGCTTTCCGCCGATCTGGTGGTGGAGCGGCGGAGTGACTGGAGAGAGCTGGCCACGGCGGCGGGGGTGAGTGCGGAGGTCGGAGCTCCGGCGGCTTATATAGCCGCGGCTAGGGGACGGTAGAGACTTCGGGGTTGCGCGGGTTAAGGTTTGCGGGGGCGTGCGCACTCGATTGCGCTCTGGCGGTCGAGCTGGGCGTGCAGCCGGGGCTCGGGCACAAGTTCGGCCGGCGATGGCCACGCGGCGGCGGCGGCTGGGCACTGTAGGGCCGAGAGCAAGGTCAGCGCTCGCGCGTGCGGGCGCGGAGGGAACATGGAGACAGCGGCGGCAGGATAGTCGCGTGGGCAGCCGCCTGCGCTGCAGCGCAGCGCCGCGCGCCATGGCCGGGCCCCCCCCGGCCTCTGGCTCTACGGGAAGAAGAACAGTGCTAGGGTCTAGGGTTTGACTTTTGGCCAGTTTCTGTATTTTGCAAATTACTCTCAAAAATGAACTGTGCGACAAAAACTCAAAACACCAAAGTTGTTCAGAAAAAGAGATCTACAACTTTGTCAATAGAACATTTTCAAATTCCAAATAGTTTTTGAACTACATTCAAAAACAGAAAGGGGACACTTTTCAAATTTGATTCAAATCAAAATTACTTGGGATTTCAAACTGAAACTTGAAAATCTCCAATATGAAAGTTGTTCCATTTGACAAAACCTATAACTTTGCTATATACATTTTTTCTGAAACTCAATAGTTTTTGAATAACTTTTTAAACCGAAAGGGGACAAAACTGGAACTTGAATGAATTTGAAATTACTGCAAACTTTATATAGAAACATGGAAATCTGTAAATACCAAGTTGTTCCTCTAGGTCAGATTCACAACTTTGCTTTTTGAAAACCAACTCAAATTGATTTTTGAAAAAGTTATCAAAAGGGAAAATCTCAGGATTTGGGAATTTAGGGTTTTGCAAAAGGAAACATCAATTACAAATCTGATTTTTAGACCTATGGATCAAGCAACAAACATCAGAGGCAAGGGCACTAAATTTGAACAGGAATTACATAGAACTAGGCACAGAGGTGAAATTACCATTTTGCCCTTATAGGAAGAATGGGGCTAATAAGGGTTTTTGCAATAGAGGTACATCACATAAAATGATACACTAAGCAAATGCATACACATGAAATCATGATCAAGATGATTAATGATGCTAATGATGATATGTCAAGTTAATTACATGCTTAAACACCAGAGGTGTTACACACCAGTACACAGAGTCGAGTCTCTCTGCGGATCTCAGCAGGCTACAGCAGGGGATGGGAGAGCAAGAAACCCTAAGTGTGAAAGAGCAAATGACTGAGATTTGGGGAGGAGGGTGTCTCCCCTGACTACTTATCCTATTCTAGACTAAGTCTATTTCCTACTCTACCCCTCTCTATTCTAATTACAGAGCGAACCAGCTAAACCCTAAGGTTATTCTGGACCAACTCAAGTGGTAGGTAGATCCGAAGGCCACGCCCGCACAAGTCGTCCGCGTTGCCTCCACGCAACCTTCCGATTGCCGCCACGTGCCGTCCTCGCTCTGCACCCCCGGTTTTGTGGCCCAAACCCGGAAACCAGCCTTTTCCAGCTATCCCCCAGTTTTGAGGCCCAAACCGGGAAACCAGCCCACCAGCGTCTGAGTTTTGAGGCCAAACTCAGCAAACCCTCAGCGCCCAGGTTTTGAGGCCCAAACCTGGAAACCGTCCTCAGCCCGAGTTTTGTGGCCAAACTCGGAACCCTCAGCCCGAGTTTTGTGGCCAAACTCGGAAACCCTCAGCCGAGTTTTGTGGCCAAACTCAGAAACCGTCCACGCCCAGGTTTTGAGGCCCAAACCTGGAAACCGTCCATCGATGGTTTTTCCCTGGCTCTACCACCAAACCGACGTCGTAGAGGGGATGCACCGCCCGTGCACCCCGTCCACCGACACGTGTCCCCAGGTCCTCGACCCGAGCAACACCGTGCCCCGCAAGTCTCCGCTCGTCGCTGTCCCAGGCTGCCAGCCACCACAGCTGATCCTCAGGCACTCCGGTCCCTCAGTCCAAGCCTCACGTCCGCCCTTCACTGCTCGATCCATCGGCATGGCACGTCCGCCGCACGGCACGCCCATCCTTCATCGCACCCAGTCCATCGGCACGGCACGTCTCAACTTGACCTTCACCTTGCCCTAGATCACTGTCTCCGTGCTCGACACCTGCACAACACAAGCCAGAGAACATGCGATCAACCCATTGACAATCACTCATCACTCAGAGACTCGGCATACACCCATGTATCTGCAAATTCTAATTCCCACTCTACCCCTAGCTAATTACAGAGCGAACCAGCTAAACCCTAGGGTTATTCTGGACCAACTCATGGTAGGTGGTGATCCGACGGCGATGACTGCACAACTGGTAGCGTTGCCTCGACGCAACCTCACCGATCGCCGCCACGTGCCGCCACCGCTCTGCTTGTCCTTTTCCCGGACGTCGCACCCCCGGTTTGTGGCCCAAACCGGAAACTAGCCTTCACAGCCAACCCCCGATTTTGAGGCCCAAACCGGAAACCAGCCGACCATCGCCTGAGTTTTGAGGCCCAAACTCAGCAAACCCGCAGCACCCAGGTTTTGAGGCCCAAACCTGGAAACCGTCCTCAGCCCGAGTTTTGTGGCCCAAACTCGGAAACCATCAGCGCCCTGGTTTTGAGGCCCAAACCTGGAAACCGTCCACTCAGTGGTTTTTTCGTGGCTCAACCACCAAACCGAGCCATAGAGGGGATGCACCGCCCGTGCACCCCATCCACCCGCAAGTCTTTGCTCGTCGCTGTCCCAGGCTGTCAGCCACCACAGCTGATCCTCAGGCCACCGGTCCCTCAGTCCAAGCCTCACGTCTGCCCTTCGCCACTCTCAGTCCATTGGCACAACACGTCTCTACTTGACCTTCACCTTGCCTTCGATCACTGTATCCGTGCTCGACACCTGCACAACACAAGCCAAAGAACATGCACATTATCCCAGTTGTCAATCACTCATCACTCAGAGACTCGGCATACACCCATGTATCCGCAATCTCCCGCTTGATGAGTGCATTGTCAACTACCAACACAATCATAATGAAATAGAAGAAAGAAGGAAGAAAGAGAGAGAACTCGACCAATGACCCAAAAGCATAGCAACGCCGAAAAAGGTCAAGTGGAAAGGGCAAAACAACTTGGTTCCCAAAGACATGGGCAACGGCTCGACGCAACCAAGCAAAGCAGAGCTAGCCCTCAAGAAGAGGTAGAACAGGCTCACACCGCTAGCAAGAAAACATGATACCAATTGAAGGAACAACTGAAATTCAAGCAAAAACAGAGCTAGCCCTCAAGAAGAGGCAGAACGGGCTCAACACCGCTAGCGAAGAAGCTCGATACCAACTGTTACCAACTCAAACCCAAAGAGTTCGATACCAATTGAAGAGCTAAAAACCAAGTAATTTTCTGAAAGTTGTTTGCTAGTCCCTCAAGAAGTAAGAGGCAAAGGCTCAACACAACTAGCAAACTCCCCGTCAAATAGTGCACACAACACAGGGAACACATGATTTGTCAATATTTTCTCCCCCTTAGTTGAAAATGCACCAGCAAGGAAATGTGCACAAACACTCAAATTTCTCCCCCTTGATAGAAAATCTCCCTCCAAACATGCATATGAGTTAAAATGCAAGTTAGCAGCTTCAGGAATATAATCAAGAGAATGCAAGGATGCTCTACACAGTTCTGATCCGATGACTCAACAACATCCATAAGCAGCTAGCAAGACTCAAACTGATCACTAAATACAAAATATGAACATGTGAGCAAAAAGAGCAGTTTTCAGCCAAAAAGGTATTCACCATCAAAATAGCACAAAACATGTATAGACAGGAAATCAGACAAGTGCTAAAATGTATACAAGGTGAACTACCCCTAGCACAGTTCAATCATCATGCTATAGAGTGAAACATAGACTTGTGTATTCAAAATTTTATCGGAGTTGCAGCGGTCAAATTACACAAGTTTAAATTTCAGCATGCGATTGCAAGAGGTTGAAAGCTTGTCATTGCCTAACTTCTCAAATGTGCGAAGCCTATGCAGAAGCAATCAGAAGCTTAAAGCAACTATTTCGGTCATACACTACACAGCTCAAGTTTTAACTCAAAGTGCAATGAGAAACAGTCTCGAAACTGTGATGTGCTGACAAGCAACCCCATCTCTATCTTTTCAATTTACTAAACTTGGTTCAGATTTTAAGACAGAATATGAACACACCAAGCAAGTGAATCACTCAACACTAGGGACATAGCAACCTATCATATATGAAGAGCACAAGTGATTTCAACACATTCTACACATGCTAGTTGCATATCTCAATGGTTAACATTTGCAAGTTTTAAGTTCATTAACCAGATTCACCATTCATAAAATAGCTCCGCTCACAACATGTAATAGTGATCAGAAAGAGCATAAGCTACAGCATCATCATAAAGCATCGGAGCAAATACTATATAGAACATAGTTACATTCTTCAGATTATATACATGAAGCCCTGAATGTAAATATGCAAGATGAAATGCAAAGATGCATGAAGAAACCAACTAAAAAACACAAAGTCAGTTTATAATACAAGAGTCAAAATGTTTCCCCCATCTAAAAGGGGAAACACACACCAAGCTCACCTCTCAACCTAGCAAAAGTTGATTGGTCCAAAGGCTTGGTGAAAATATCAGCCAACTGATGATGAGTATCGACATGGCGAAGGTCGATATCACCCTTCTCATAGTGGTCGCGCAGAAAAATGAAAGCGCACATCAATGTGTTTGGTCTTAGAGTGCAGCACGGGGTTCTTAGAAACGCTAATAGCACTCGTGCTATCACAAAGCAAAGGAACGCGAGAAAAGCTCAGACCAAAATCACGCAAAGTGGCCATCATCCAAAGCAACTGAGACAGCAACAGCTAGCCGCGCAGCAACATACTCAGCCTCCATGGTAGACGGGGCGACACTAGACTGTTTGCGAGAAGACCACGAAAACAAAGAAGAACAATAAAATGGCAAGTCCTAGAAGTGGACTTGCGATCAATGCGACAATCAGCAAAATCGGCATCGGAATAACCGCAAAGGGAGAGGGTGGAGGAAGCAGAATACCAAATCCCAAATTCTGGAGTAAAGGATAAGTACCTCATAATGCGCTTGACCGACTGACGGTGCGAGGTGCGCGGCGACGACTGAAATCGCGCGCAAAGACACACCGCGAATTGAATGTCCGGGCATGTCGCCGTCAGGTACAACAGCGACCCGATCATATTCTGGTACTCCTTCTGGTCCACAGCTTCACAATCCACATCCGCATCCAGGACCGTTGTGGTCGACATGTGTGTTGGAAGAGGCTTGGCCTCACCCATATCGAACTTCTTCAATATGTCCTTGGTATACTTACCCTGGTGCACGAACGTCCCTTCTCGGGATTGCTTGATTTGCAACCCGAGGAAAAACGTCAACTCGCCCATCATGCTCATCTCAAATTCCCTGCTCATAGTGTCTGCAAACTTAGCAACCAAAGCGTGAGAAGAACCACCGAAAATGATATCATCCACGTAAATCTGGACCAAGAGTGTGTCACTGCCTTGCTTGAGGAGAAAGAGCATTTATCCACACATCCCATCTTAAACCCTTAGCAAGCAAAAGATTTTCAACCTATCATACCAGGCTCTAGGGCTTGTTTCAAACCATACAAAGCTTTGTGGAGTTTAAAAACATGGTTTGGAAACTTGGGATTTTCAAAACCGGGGGGTTGTCTCACATACACTTCCTCTTCTATGTAGCCGTTTAAGAGGCACTCTTGACATCCATTTGAAAAAGTTTAAACCCTTTGGATGCAGCAAAAGCCAAGAGTATCCTAATTGCCTCCAAACGAGCTACAGGAGCAAAAGTCTCCTCATAGTCTATCCCTCCTTCTGACTATACCCCTGGGCTACAAGTCTGGCCTTGTTTCTCACACATGGCCATCCTCTCCTTGTTTGTTTTTTGAAAACCCATTTTGTTCCAATTGGGTGACAATCAGAGGGAGGAGAAACTAGAACCCAACCCGATTTCTTTCAAAATTTCTAACTCCTCATGCATGGCATTGACCCAATCTGGATCCGTCAAAGCGTGTCCAACATCTCGGTTCAAAATCAGCAAGAAATGCAGAATGAGCAAAGTGAGAGATTTGTTGTGACCTTGACCGAGTGACACGTTCGCCGATGCTGCCGATCATCTGCTGAGGCGGGTGTTGGCGCTGGATGTGTCGTGGCACCTCCCTTGCCGATGTGGCCTCCCCCTCAACAGCAGCTGGTGCCTCCTCGGGTACAAAAGGTACCGTTCGAGGTGGCGGATCCCACGACCCCCAAGTCGAAGAAGAGGGATCGGGGTCGTGAGTCATAGTAGAAGCCGCTCTTTGCGGCACAGCAGGTGAGGAGGTGCTGGTCATCCATCCCTTCAGCACCCTCTTCCTCATCATCAAAAAGAGGTTCGCCAACCTCATGATCACCTGCACGCTCAAAACGAGAAGAAGGAGAAAAAAAAACCTGGTCTCGTCGAAGGTGACATCGGATGTCTCCATGACTCGGTTAGTGTCAAGGTTAAGTACACGATAAGCACGATATGAGCGCCATAACCCAAAAACACACCGTCAGAAGATCGAGACTCAAATTTGTCCAGGTTGCTTTCTTAAGTATAAAACAATGGCAACCAAAAACTCTAAATAACTCACTTTGGTTGTCTTCCAAAACGCAACTCATAAGAAGTCTTTTTCAAGAAAGCTCGGAGAAAAATGCCATTGGAAATATAGCATGGAGTGCTCATGGCTTCGGCCCAATATCGCCTAGGAGTCCTATGCTCATCGAGCATTGTCCTGGCCATCTCTACAAGGGTCTGATTCTTCCTCTCTACAACACCATTTTGGGGCGGTGTGTAGGGAGAAGAAAACTGATGCTCCAAACCCAAAGAGTTACAAAACTTCTCAAATCCGAATTCTTAAATTCAGAACCATTATCACTCCGAATTGCTCGCATTGAGTTCATAGGGAACTCATTTTGAAGATGCAAAATCAGATTGCGAGCAAAGCAGAAAGTCTCGGTTTTCTCAGCTAAAAAGAAAACCCACGAATATCTTGAAAAATCGTCGACAACAAAAGCACATACACTTCCCTCCAACCGAGCTCACCCGAGCTGGACCAACAAGGTCCATGTGCAAAAGCTCTCCAGGCGCTTAGTCATGACCTGAGTCACTAGATGGTGGGAGCGGCTACCATCTTCCATGTCTACAAGAATGGCAAACAAGATCCTTCTCCATGGACAACTTGGGCAATCCTCGAATTAGGCCAAGTGAACTAAGCCTTGCAAGCAAGTCGAAGCTCAAATGTCCTAGTCTCCTATGCCACTTCCAAAGATCAGAGGAGGAGGTCCAGCCAAAAGACAACGAGAAACTCCAAACGACTCCGAGAAATCCGCACGAAAGACTTTTCCAAAGGGCGAAATCACACATACAAGAATGCCCTGAGGATCCAAAATGCGACTGAGATTCGGCTTAAAACGAATCTCATAGTCATCATCAAAAAGTTGCGAAACAAAAAGAAGGTTAAAATGCAAGTTAGAAACAAGAGCAACATCGCGCAACACAAAGTGCTCATTAACTCGCACCGACCCACGGGACAACACTTTACCTTTATTATTGTCGCCGAAGGTGATAAACTCCTTTTCGGCGACCGGACTAAGACTAGGGAACCACTTACGTTTCTGGTCATGTGCCTCAACACCCGGAATCCACAACCAAACGTTCTCCAATCGTTTAACCTACATCAATAAAAAGACATAGGGTGAGCATACGGTCCAACACTGGGTTTAGTGAAATAGGGAAATACCAGTGTTGGGCCGGCTGCTCAAAAGACGGTTAGCAGAAAAATCATTCCTAGCACGCCACGGGAAGAGCGATCACCACGTTGAGGAAAACGTGGTCCGCTAGGAGAAGAGCGTCCATCGCGATACTCAAAAACGCGGTGGGGAAAACGCTCCACAACAAAGCCACCGCCACGGGGTCCATAGCCTACAACTGTAGCTCCCGCGGGCACGTCCTCTCCGCTGCTAGGCCTAGGAACTTGAGGTTTTGGACCTCTAGGCCTAACAACACGCCTCTGAACATTCGACACATGTACATCATGGAAAGATGGTACATGTCTGTGTTGTTCATCTCCTTTGCGTGGCGCGCCTCTCTTGCACCGAAAGCAAAGCTCACTCAAGTGTCCATCTCTCCCACAGTGCTCACAATGGTACCTCACCGCTCTCATAGGGGTTGTTGGTACTCACGTAGTGGGTATGGATCACTTTGCCCTTCTGTGGCATAAGCTCCTCCTGGATGGGTGGCATGGTGTCCAGCTTGTTCTTGAGGTGGTTTGGTTTGGGACCCAAGATTGTTTCTTGGTGGAGCTCTCGGAGGTTCAACAAAGACCCCATCCTTGTGTTAGGCTTAAGAGACTCTTTGGGTGGAATCTTGGTAAGCTTGGGAGTAGAGGTGGAGTTGGGCTTCTCACATGGGTTAGACCACTCGACTCTCCAATCTTGCCAAAAATGAAACATCACACCCGGAGCAAAACTACACTGGACTCCAGCAGCTCGCTTGAATTGGGAGATCATCATCCCGAGCTGTGGCTCACCACTCGACACCCATAGACAAGATGGTCCGAAGGTAGTATGTGTTTTCCTCCTCGCTTTGCATCTTGTCATGCTTCACATTAGCGATCTCCATCTCCAAACCCTCACAAAGAACAGACCTGACCACACATGTGCTACCTGAGTTGGCCTCTTCAAGAGACACAATCTTGGCATTCTTCTCTACCAACTCAGATTGCAAGCCCGCACAGGACTTGCACGCACCCAACAGCGAGGATCTAGCGTTCAGCTCATCCACCTCTCCTACCAACACAACATACTTGCTTCTCAGAGTGAGAAAGTCAGTCATGTGTGCGGTGCATATCTCACACTCCTCCTCATCGGTAACAACTACGGTGGACTTGATAGATTCAAGTTCCTTCACCGTATCGTCCCACTTCTGCCTAAACTCCTTGCGCTCTCTAGCAGCACGCCTAAGCAACTTATCCTGACTAAGGAGCGCGGCAGTAAGCTTCTCGACCTCAGCAGAAAGCTCATCGGGGGTCTGAGATACCTGGGAGGTGTCGTCATCGTCGTCGTTCCGAGGAGTGTCCTCCAGCTCGCCGTCGACCTCCTTGCCGAGGGCCATGGTGCAGAAACCCTCGTCGTCGGCGAAGAAGCAGAGACCGTTCAGCTTGTCCTCGATCCTCTTCTTCTTCTCGAACTCGTCGTCGCTTGTGGCAGTGGAGTCGTCATCCGAGTCGTCGACGTCGCTGAGCGTGGTGAAGAACGCACGCTGCTCAGCCTGGGCCTTCTCCAAGTATTTCGTCTTGATGTACTCCATGTCAAAGCCGCCCTTCCGCTTGTGCTTCGCGGGGACGTACTTCTCCTTGCGCCTTGCCGAAGATTTGCTTGTTCTTCTTCGGGCAATTGGCGATGAAGTGGTTGGGGTTGCTGCACTCGAAACATCCCGAGCGTCCTCCTCCGCGGTGACGGTTCATGCGGTTGTTGTGAAACCGCGAGAACCAATTGGCGAGCAAAGCCAACTCATCATCCCCCATGAACTCCAGCTGCTCCTTTGTGACAGAAAGAAGAGAAGTGAGTGCAAAGCCTCCAGAGGGGTTAGCAGAAGAGCCAGAAACCATAGCCATCGACGGGCCAGAAGGATTTTCATAAGAAGCCCTCGCCATGGCGTCAATCTCACTGGACCTGAGCTTACTAAAGAGCTCGTCACAAGTGAGGGTCTCATAGTTAGGTGATTCGATGATCGCCTGAACCTTGGAATCCCACACCGATCGATCAAGAGTATGCAAAAGCTTCAAAGCTCTCTCATGATCATCGAAAGGCAACAACTCCTTGTTAGCCCTCATCCTGTTGACAATCACCTGAAAGCGAGCGAATAAACTTTCTATGCTCTCGATAGGCATGTGTCGAAAGTTCTCATACTCTCGCTTGAATGACTCGTAGAGACGGGTTTTGAGTTGAGAGGCCCCCTCATGGAAACGCATGAGGGTAGCCCAAATCTCGTGAGGCGTAGCGAGGTGAGAAACGCGATCAAACTCAGACATGCTCAAACAAGAGAAAAGAGCATCACGGGCTCGGCTATTGACATCGTGCTCATCGATCTGACGCTGAGTGACACGAGCAGCCAAGACCACGTAATCGGCAGAGTTGCAAATATCCCAAATGGAAGCACCAATACTCTACAGATAGGCCGACATGCGTATCTTCCAATACGCATAGTTCGTCCCATCGAAAAACGGTGGTTTTCCCACGCCGCGATCCTTGTCGCCTTCTGTGGATCTGGAACCGGCTAAGGTGGAAGATCCTTAACCCGCTCCGATACCAATTGAAGGACCGAGAATGCAATAGCAAGGCGACCAGAGGGGGGGGGGTGAATGCGAGCTCAAATATTTCTCTCGAAACTTTGCCCTTTTGTCCCCAAAATCAACCCCAAGAGCTTCGATCGAAACCGTGATGCCCACAACCCTTGGAAGAGGGTGGATGATCCCTAGGATCACAGCGAGGCACCACAAAGCGATAGCTAACCAAAACGCCAAAAGCACCGGAGCAAGTTCAACCCTAAAAAACCAAGCCCCGAACGTAGATAGACGGCTACGTCGAGATATCCCCAAATACATATGCTAACAAGTAGCAAAGATACCTAGAGAGGTTCCTTGATCAACTCTAGGGCCAAACGAGAAGTCCGGAAACCAAACGGAGAAGCCGGGAGAGCAAACGCACTAAACCAGAACACATAGTGAGTTCCTGGACTGTCCGGCTCAACCCCGGACTGTCCGCGACTGGGCGTCAGACTGTCCGTCGGCCAAATGGACAAAACAGCAAGGTTGCTGAAGGTCCCTGGTCGACTCGCGGACTGTCCGCGATCGACTACGGCGTACTGTCCGCCAGTCAAATCTGACCAAAGTGGTTGAGGCTCACTGCCACTGGTCTGGCTCGAGCCCAACGCGCGGACTGTCCGCGGTTCACCTAGCGGACTGTCAGCGAATGAACAGAGAGGGCGATTTTGGTCGCCCTTCTCACGAATCCTCCCAAATCCGAATCAAAACTCAATCCCATGTTCCCAAACTTGGAGAGGATGATCACGAGGTAGTTAGGAGACTATCCCCAATAAATCATCCGATCAAATCAACTCAATCACCGGGAAATCGAAAGGGGAGGAGTATGAACGAAAAAGCGCCACAAAAACAAAATCAACCCGATCTACTTGTTCGTGAGGAGTTAGATGAATTCCTTCAGTGGAAATGATCTCCTCACTATAAAGAACAAGTTGATTCAATCGGATTTCGCAAAGACGTAGTAGAGAGGGAGATCGAGTGATGGGAAAATCGCGGAGAAACGAAGAACGCGAAGAACACGAACAAAACGCGAATCAAGTCATCGATCTGCAACCGTGTGGCTACCACACGCTACAACAGTGAGATTACGGTCTCACTTCCTCAAAATCTCCAGTACACAGAGGTTTGGTTCTCTACGGATCTTAGTTAGCTACAGCAGGGGATTGGGAGAGCAGAAAACCCTAGAAGCAAAGAGCAAATGACTGAGATAGGATGGGAGGTGGGTGTCTCCCTCTACTTATCCTAATTCTAATTCCCACTCTACCCCTAGCTAATTACAGAGCGAACCAACTAAACCCTAGGGTTATTCTGGACCAACTCATGGTAGGTGGTGATCCGACGGCCACACCCGCACAACTGGTAGCGTTGCCTAGACGCAACCTCATCGATCGCCGCCATGTGCCGCCACCGCTCTGCTTGTCCTTTTCCCGGACGTCGCACCCCCGGTTTTGTGGCCCAAACCGGGAAACCAGCCTTCACAGCCAACCCCCGGTTTTGAGGCCCAAACCGGGAAACCAGCCGACCATCGCCTGAGTTTTGAGGCCCAAACTCAGCAAACCCGCAGCACCAAGGTTTTGAGGCCCAAACCTGGAAACCGTCCTCAGCCCGAGTTTTGTGGCCCAAACTCGGAAACCATCAGCGCCCTGGTTTTGAGGCCCAAACCTGGAAACCGTCCTCAGCCCGAGTTTTGTGGCCCAAACTCGGAAATCATCAGCGCCCAGGTTTTGAGGCCCAAACGTGGAAACCGTCCACTCGGTGGTTTTTCTATGGCTCAACCACCAAACTGAGTCGTAGAGGGGATGCACCGCCCGTGCTCCCCGTCCACCCGCAAGTCTTCGCTCGTCGCTGTCCCAGGCTGTCAGCCACCACAGCTGATCCTCAGGCCACTGTAACACCCCCGGTGTTAAGCAGTAATTAAAAACTCTAAGTACGATGAATATTATGCATAATCATCTAGTGTCATGGCATATAAGCATAACATGTGTGATGATTTTCCTGTTTGATTATGTATGCTGTATGAATGTCTATGTGTATCACATGAAATGACGACCTAAAATCAAACTTAAGAAAACTCTGGTTAATTCTAAAATGAATTTTCTAAATAAACTTAGGGCAACTAAGGCACCATTTGTTGGGTCAACTTTTGCTCTAATCAATAGTGAGGTTGGTTGCTAGTAATGAACACCAAAAGACCCCTAATTAAATTCCTCAAATTTGGAATGTTTCAAATTAGCAAAAACCCTAGTTTTAAATAAATCTTTTATCCCCTTTTCTATAAGTCAAAAAGCAAGCTAAATCTTAACATGAATTTAAAAGCAAAGTTGTGGCTCCTATTGAAAGGTACAACTTTGGTATTCAAAGTTTCACAGATTCAGTATAGAACTTGAATAAATTTGAAATTACTTAAACCCTAAATTCAATCCTTAAACTACAATTCAAAAACTAAAAGAATTAGAACTTGGTACCTTAAGTAACATTGTAGAGGAGATTAAATGAAACAACTTCTATTCAGGCAGAATTTCAAGTTCTTGAAGAAAATCTAAAGTAATTGGAGAAATAAGTTTAAATTGAGTCTCAAATTGAAATTTAATTTCAAAATCAGTTTTACCCCTTTTGCTATGTTTGAAAAATATGTATAATTTTGATATGAGGCCAAAAGCAAAGTTGTAGATAATGTTATAAGGAACAACTTTTACAAAGGTCAAATTTGAAGTTATTAAGCAAATTCAAAAGTAATTTTGAATTTAGGTTTAAGGGTAATTCAAATTCGAGTTATGATTTTAAAATCTGCACAGATTTTGGGGTTGCTCCTTAAATGAAAGTTGCAGACCAGAATATTTTGAGAAACTTTAATTTTGGCAGATTTTGGAGTTTCTATACAAAATCAAGGGTAATTTGGGGAGAGAGTGTGCTGCTACAGTGAAAGGGGGGGACAGAAACAGAGGCGCTGGGCACGCGGCAACAGGGACGTCGCCGCCGTGTCCTGCCGGCGTCCGCACGCGGCGCGTGTCCCCGCGTGGCATTTGCAAGCGTCATAACAAGCTCTCCATCGCGCTGACCCCTTCTTCCCTTCCCCATTTCCTTCTCTTCCCTTCTCTTTTTCATTTTCTCTGGTTTGCCGCCGTCGAGAAACAGAGCAAGCCGCTGCTGCCTCCTCTCGCCGTGCTTGCTTCGCCTCCGGCTCCTCCACCTCGGCAATGGTTCCGCCACCTCCTTGCGCTTCTTCTGAGCCCAGTTGCGCAAGCTCTGACCGCCGGAGTCCCCCACACCACCCCCTTTCTTCCCCTGCTCCGGCCGAAGCGCCGCCAGGAGCACCACCCCATGGTCTGCCCGTCCTGGCAAACCCCGAGCCAAACCAGCGCCCGTTCGAGCTCCGCCACACCGTCCTGAACCCCATCTGCTGGACCGTGTGGTCTCTACCGCCTTGACCCCGCCGGACCACGGCCACAACACCGGTAATAGTCGCCGCCGCCGCCATGGTCGCGGACCTCCATGACCATCAGGTTCCCCCTCTCAACCAGCGCGAGCATCAGGACGGGGTGTGCGCCCTTGAGCTTTCGCACGCGTCCTTGATGTCTCTACCGCACCACAGCCACCACACCATCTCGCGCCGCCACTCTGTCCGCTGCCGAGCTGCCATGCGCGCCGCCGTGTTTCCTCCACAACCCTAAAGCTCTGGCTTAGCCCTCCTATGGATGCGCAAAATCGAGACGACTCCAGTGGTGTCCTCGCCTTCGTCGGAAACCCTGCCGCCGGCGACCTGGGGTGGTCGGCGCCGGCCAGTGCCATCGGTCACGGCCGCGTCTCGGCTCTGGTCGATGCGCTGACCGGGCCCGTGCGTCAGCGACTGTGGGCTGGCTACGGCCCAGTAAGCTTAGGGTTTCTCCTTTTCTTATTTTCTGATTTACATATATGTGTTGCAAATAGAAAAATGCATAAGTAAATAAATACTGCGCAAAAATTATGAAATAAATTTTGTCAGCTTCCTTGTGATGTACTCTGTCTATGAAAAATATGAAACTTTGTGGTTGGATAAATTTTGATGGTGCTTAAAATGGACCATTTAATTAATAAATGCACTTTGAATAATTTTTGTAGGGTTATTTACTTGTCCAAAAATCATGAAAATATTTTTGCTGCTGTTTGTGTCATGTGCTTAAGCTTCACAAAAATTTTGAGGTCATTTGGACAAAATAAAATTTCATCTTTAGTTTAAGCCCATTTAAATAATTAAATAATGCTTAAACCTTAAATTATTTCTGTAGGTCAACATAATAATCCGAAAACTCTCAAATTTGTTTTGCAACCTTTAATTGCTGTAAACTACCTTCACAAAAAGTTGGGGCTCCATTTGATAAACTTTAGTTGAACCCTAATTTTCATATTTAATTCATAAGGTGGTAGATTAGTAAAGCCTAGATTAACTAATTAAATCTTGCTGATTTTAATTAGAACTAATACATGGTTAATCTCTGATTATCAACTTAAACATTTTATTTTAATTACCTTTGTTAAGTATAGCACTTAGTTACTTAACCATATAATATAATAATAAAAGCTTAAACCTAAATCACTTTGCTAATTGGTCTCTATTAATTAAGATACATAAATGATGGATAGAGATTGACCTATGTTAGAATTAGTCTTCCTTTCCTAGTAATCTTTTGCTTCATGATTTTGACTTGCATACACTTAGTTGGTTATATATGGCTATGGTATTTGATCAAGAGATACACTTGATCTCATTGGTGAATTGCATGGCTGCAGGATCAATTCTTGTTGAGAGGTTGTTTCCACTATGTAAACCATGTTTCCTGTAAAAGTGTTATATACCACAGTTGTAGTTAACTTCTCTATCTAGCTTGTCCTAAAATTTCATGATTTTAGGCCAGCTAGATTAGGAGTTATAGATTTTCTAATTTACCAGATCGTATCTGTTTTACTCTCTGGGCGAATCTGAGAAAAAGAGTTGTTTAAGTTATTTAACTTGCGAATCACTTGTTAACTATAATAGGAAAGTTGTAGCAAACTTCTATATCTAGTTTTTCCTAAAATTCCATGATTTTAGGCCAGTTAGACTAAGAGTTATAGATTTTATAAGATTCAGGTCGAATCTATCCTCCCTTCTAGACAGATTGGAGAAATGAAGTTGTTGAGCTATTTTAACTAGGAAATCACCTCTTGACCATAAATATAAAGTTCAAGTAGATCTCTTGAGCTTTCTAAATTGTTAAGGATCATATCTTTTAATGACTTAGAACTCCAGTTATAGCTGTTTAAAGTTGGGTGATCAAATCTGTCCAGAATCTGGACAGGGATGTTTGCCCAAGTTGTTTGACCTAAATTACTGTAGAATCAACTCAAGTTCATAATAACAAAAGTGTAGATAATTAGATAAGCTTTCCGAAAAGTCTAGGTTCATAGTTTGAAGTATTTTGAAACTCCAGATATGGCTGTTCTTTGTGCAGTGTTCGAATCTGTCCAAATCCTGTACAGAACTTCTTCTTTGCGCTGTTTGACTTTGTTAAGTCTAGAATCAGCCTTCGGTGTTAATAACAAGTTTTTAGATATATATAAGCTTTCCAAATTGTCCTCAATCGTCATTTTTGGAGGTCTGAAATTCTAGTTATTGATAGTTCAATTTGATTGTGTAAGTCTGTCCAAAAATCTGGACAGCAGTGTTTGATTGTATTGTTTGATTCAGTTCACTTTAGAATCACTTAAAGATGATAAAAATAAAGTGATAGCTAACTTAATGAACTTTTAGAAAAGTTGGTGTAACCTTATCCTTGTTTAAGGTGAACTAGAGTAGTCTGCTTCAACAACTGTAAGAATGGTTAATAAACAATTAAGTTTTGGTTTGCACCTTGTATGGTTAATGTCTTGGTTGAAGACCATGGGACATCCCCACTCAGAGGTCCCATGGCAGTGGATGATGCTTGTGATACACTCTTAAACACTTTAGTTAATCCATGTAATGATATTTTATGAAAATAACACACTGTCCTAGGAACACTAGTTAGTAGGTACAAGTTGGTTTTGATGGTTTGCAACTCTACCGCGAAGGAGAGTTGTACTCGGCCTTTCTTATCTTGTGTTAACTTTTGTTATGCATTTGTTTGTCTTGCACCTTATCTTGCATTGCATCATACTAAAGCATGCATCATTGTATACGTGTAGTTCATACGAGAGAGTCGATGGTCGCGTTGAGCAAGCTTCGGATCGAGGAGGTCCAGTTGATCAAGCATTAGAAGGAGAACTTCGTCGGACAAGCTTCTTCGGGGAGATTCGACTTCAAATCAATAAGGAGCTAACTTCTGTGGATCTTTCGGAGTTCCTAGTCTTCTCTGCAACACAGGCAAGCCCCGGTGCATACACCCACTCTCTGTTTTACAAATATTTTTATCACACTATAGGTCTTGTGAAATGTGCATTAAGTAAGTAGGAGTTGAATGAAACCGTTGCTGCATGAATACCTTGATTCTAGATAATCCCCTAATGATATCCTATTAGTAGTGATAATACGATCCCACATGCTTAGCAATGCTTAGACTTCAGTAGAAGTCGATCGATGGTTTCATCGTTCGCGAGATATAGGTTTTACCTGTTCTCTCTTCGACTCTGTCTATGGGTCGTGAGAACCCTAGTATGATGATAATATTTAAACTGAGACCGGGCGGGTAACTTGCACAGGAATGGAGTCCTGGTGTAGTGTTTCCGCCTATATCGCCTAGGACCCGTCCGCTGTTGGCCCGTTGGATCGAGAACTATTTGTTAGTACTGGTCACATGCTTCGGTAAGCCCTACTGTGGCTATGCCCTTACTGGAACGGCACACCCGCGCACTGGGAGTGGAGAGATGGCGGGAGTAGCGTGTACCCACCCTGCTCGGTCCACTGATGGACGTTACTCATCAATGCCGTTGTAGGGCGATGGTGTACTGTACTTCCTGGTGGCGCGGCTCTGGTCCGATTTGAGCGGATCCACGGGAAGGTTGATATATGCAAGTTCGATCTTGCATATGTCGTGTGATAAGGAAGCCCCAGCTGGGTAGATCAAGCGGTTCGAATCGTCGTTTGCTCCACAAGAAAAGGAGACTCGTCCTCGCACCCTCAGCGTAGTTTAATCAAGTGAAGATGATGGCAAGAGAAGTTTATCTTGAGATGTGATGCTTAAACAAGTGTTTGATGTAGATAGGTGCAAAGTGGATACTGCTTAATAACTTAATGCACCGCTAAAACTTGGAAATATGATGAACTAGTAGAAGCTTTTTCTGCAAAGCTCTTCCCTTCTGCTAGCCCCACTACATCCCTTAAGCCAGCATGCCCTTGGAGTCTTTTTCTTAGTCAGGTAAGTCTTGTTGAGTACCCTCATGTACTCAGGGTTTGTTAATCCCCTGTTCCAGGTTTTAGCTTGTGGTGTCAATCTGGATCATGTCTGTGGGCTCGATATGATCTGGTGGTTCTCTCTTCGACTTAGGTGCTCTACCTAAGTCAGGCTCTATAGTGCTGCTCTTCTTCCGCAATCCAAGTTAAGTTTATTTGAAAAGGTAACTTATTCATGTTTTGTAAAATTTTATCTTACCTTGCTTCCGCACTCCGATGTTATTTTGTAACAGCGGTTGTAATGTTGTAGTTATTTCACTCAAGGTGAGGATTATCCTGTCACTCGTGGATAATTTGGGGTTCTCTTGGGGACTTCCGATGAATCTTTCTAGTGATGTGGTGCACATGCACAGTCATCAAAGCTATTGAAGATGATGATGTGTGCAGGTGAGGCCACATTATCGGGAGGTTCTGCCACAGCCACCGGTCCCTCAGTCCAAGCCTCACGTCCGCCCTTCACCACTCTCGGTCCATCGGCACGACACGTCTCTACTTGACCTTCACCTTGCCTTCGATCACTGTATCCGTGCTCGACACCTGCACAACACAAGCCAAAAGAACATGCGCATTATCCTAGTTGACAATCACTCATCACTCAGAGACTCGGCATACACCCATGTATCCGCATCTCCTTTGCTCGCAATCTGATTTTGCGTCTTCAGAATGAGTTCCCTATGAACTCAATGCGAGCAATTCGGAGTGATAATGGTTCTGAGTTCAAAAACTCGGATTTTGAGAAATTTTGGGACTCTTTGGGTTTAGAGCATCAGTTTTCTTCTCCCTACACACCGCCTCATAATGGTGTTGTAGAAAGGAAGAATCAGACCCTTGTAGAGATGGCCAGGACGATGCTCGATGAGCATAGGACTCCTAGGCGATATTGGGCGGAGGCTATGAGCACTGCATGCTACATTTCCATTCGCATTTTTCTCCGAGCTTTCTTGAAAAAGACTTCTTATGAGTTGCATTTTGGAAAACTGCCCAAAGTGAGTTATTTTAGAGTTTTCAGTTGCCACTGTTTTATACTCAAGAAAGGCAACCTGGACAAATTTGAGTCTCGTTCTTCAGACGGTGTATTTTTGGGTTATGGCACTCACACTCATGCATATCGTGTACTTAACCTTGATACTAACCGAGTCATGGAGACATCCGATGTCACCTTCGACGAGACCATGGTTGTCTTTTCTCGTTTTGAGCGTACAGGTGATCATTAGGTTGGAGAACCTCTTTTTGATGAAGAGGTAGAGGGTGCTGAAGGGATGGATGATCCAGCACCTCCTCCACCCACTGTGCCACAAGGAGCGGCTTCTACTACGACTCACGGCCCTGACCCTTCTTCCTCGACTACCTGGGGGCCATGGGATCCACCACCTCGCGCGGTACCTTTTGTACCCGAGGAGGCACCAGCTGCTGTTGAGGGGGAGGCTACATCAGCACGGGTGGCGCCACGACACATCCAGCGCCAACACCCGCCTCAGCAAATGATCGGCAGCATCGGCGAACGTGTCACTCGGTCAAGACACTATGAGCAGGGAATTTGAGATGAACATGATGGGCGAGTTGACGTTTTTCCTCGGGTTGCAAATTAAGCAATCCCGGGAAGGGACGTTCGTCCACCAGGGTAAGTATACCAAGGACATATTGAAGAAGTTCGATATGGGTGAGGCCAAGCCTCTTCCAACACCCATGTCGACCACAACGGCCCTGGATGCGGATGTGGATGGAGAAGCTGTGGACCAGAAGGAGTACCGGAGTATGATCGGGTCGCTGCTGTACCTGACGGTGACACGCCCGGACATTCAGTTCGCGGTGTGTCTTTGCGCGCGATTTCAGTCATCGCCGCGCACCTCGCACCGTCAGGCAGTCAAGCGCATTATGAGGTATGTTAACACCGAGTTTTCGCGCTATGACAAGTGGACCGGCACTATGAAGATTCGGCGAACGCCGCCGCTTGAAGGATCGGCAGACGGCGGACGCTGGTCGACTAATTTAATGAAACTCGGCGAGGCTGTAGGGGAGCTGGTCAATGGCGAATGAATTCGGTCAATATAGTGTTGCGGTCGGCTATCTCAAGTTGGAACGGCTTTGCGTCAGAAGATGGCAAATACGGCATAATCAGAGGGCTTATGCAATAAGAATCTCGTCATTTTAGTGCATGCCGGTTATTGAAGGAAACTTAGAGTAGAAGGCATCATATTTTGATAAGTTTCCTAAATTCTATCGTTGTAGTCGTGTCCTTCTAGGACTCAGAGAACACCAGGGTATAAATATAAACCCTGAGACTATTGTAAAAGGGGTTCACAATCAATACAACCAACCCGGCCCCGTGCCGTCTTCGAGTCCAAGTCGTGTCGTCGTGTTCTTCGAGAGGGGCCATCGATCCGTCGACCTCCGTAAGTTCCGGCAACCTTGTTATCATGTCTAGTATCGTGCGGCGGATTTAGATATGGTGCAAGTAGTCTCGTACGTTAAGCTTAGTATCGTGCGGCGAATTTAAGCTTATGACGGGAGGTTTTTGCTTATGCCTTGTATCGTGCGGCGGATTGAGTAATGAGTAAAAATAGTTATCGGCTCTGTTAGATTTGGCAATCTGATAGATTCATTAAGTTACCTTGTGTTATATGTTTTGTTATGTTTATCTCATCATAACACTTTTGCCCAATCTAGATACCGTTCGGTTCGGCTTCATCTTAACAGATCTGCTCTGTTCTTTCACGTTTATTTTTGAAAGGTCTTTTATGCAGTGGATCTATTGTTCGTAATAGTCGATCGGATCGTATCTGGATTGCCACGTGGTGAGGGTTCATGCATGTTAAGTGTGTTTGATCTATGACAAGGCTAGGTGTCGTGCGGCGGCGCAGGCTTTAGATTAGCTTAGTCATGCTTAGTTTGTATGTTCAATCTCCATGGATCCCAACTCGGTTGTACAATCGAGATTGGTTAAGCTTTAACTTATATCCAATACATCACGCAAGTATGATTTTTATGCAAACGTGTTCGGCAACCTGTTATTCATGTAACTCTGTTCATATTGCCGAATAATCTTTAAACCTGTTGACAGATAGCTTTCATAGCTATATGTCGTCGTAAGTGGCTTCAGGGCCGTATATTTTGGAACTGTCTGGTCATACCCGACATGTTCCAGCTTTGTATTTAACAGTTTATCTCCCTTGTTAGTTGCAGGGCAAACTGACTGGCACGCACCGGACTTCCGAGCACCCGGGCCACGATTGAAGCCAGCTTCTCCGGCTTGCTGTGTGATTGGCACAGTGCGCCACTTTTGGTGCCAACACACTTTTTGGCACGCCCAGTGGGACCCCCTTTTTTCCTGCGGCGATGGTCGAAGTCACTGAAGCCGAGGCCAGCAACAAGGCGGGGCTCGTGCAGGTGCAGCTCACTGAACTACCCGACGAGTACAGGGACCAGGTGGATGATGCTTGTGCCGAATTCCAGGCCATGCCTAGAAGCCTTTTCCAAGAACAAAAGCGGAAAGGTTCGCCGTTTGCACGATCTGCCGAAGCCCGTCCAGCCCAACCCGAATGATCCCGGGAAGCGGAGGCAGTGTTGAAAATGTCTCATATGATCAACGAAGCTGTCTCTGGTGCCATCAGTCGCATGCATGGGGCGTTTCTCAACACTTTCCGCACCATCATGATCGCCCAATTCGGCCCAAAGCCGATGAGCTTATGGAGGCCGAGTTTGGCCCTATAGCAGGACCACATCTTTTCAATCTGCCGAATCACCTCAAGGGGGCGGGAGCTGCCGGTGAGGAGACCCCGCCTAAGGCTCAATCAAGCGAGATGACCATTCAAGAGAAGCACACGCCAGAGGGCCAGTTGCCGACCATGGGGCAGCTCATGTTCGGCACTAAGGGTCAGCCGCCAGAGTCAACACGCAGGATCTCTCCCCGCAAACCTATAGGCTCATAAAGGACTACTACGGGAACGGGTACCATGAGATGCTTGAGCCTCACAACATAGAGGGCTCCCCGCATCCAGGATATGGAAAGCCGACGGCCGAGAAAACCGCCGACTCTAATGTCGATGTCATGCTAGAGAAGATGGCGGATATGATGCAGCGCACTTCGGCCTGAAGCCTAAGGGCACGTATGCTTACAGGTCTCCGTTCCCCGAATGGTTCCACCGTGTGGCTCTACCTCCCAGAGTCAAAGTGCCGACGGACCTGTCCAAGTTCTCCAGCTTAGACGACACCAGTACGGTGGAGCACATCAGTCGTTATCTGCTCCAGCTTGGGGAGGCCAATACCGAAGACCCTTCAGGGTTCGGTACTTCCCGTCATCACTCACTGGACCGGCATTCGCATGGTTCACGTCACTACCGCCGGGCTCTATTCTCTCTTGGGCGGACTGGAACAAAAGTTCCATACGCACTTCTACACACGGGCACCAAGGAGAAGAAATTGGTGGACATCATGTACGTACACCAGAAGCCAAATGAGACACCGCAGGACTACCTGCGCAGATTCAGGGAAGTCAAGAGCCAGTGCTTCGGCATGCACCTGCCGACGATCAGCTTCCACCATTGGTCGCGGCAGGCATGCTCCCGAGCATCAGAGACAAGCTGTTCGTCAGGAGTTTGAAGACTTGGTCATCTCTCCCGCCGACTGAATGAGATGACTATCCAAGCGCAAGGCTTCCGGAGGGAAGGGCGTTTCCAGAAGGACAATGTCGCGTCACAGATGTATCAGGCTTTCCTGGACGAAGCCGATGACTATACCGACGCGGAAGATGAGGTGGCCGCTGCAGAGCTCAACTGGGACAAGGAGCCGACCCAAGCCAACAAGCAATGGCTGCGCCAGCAGAAGGGGGCATACGACTTCAACGTCACCAAAGCTGACAAGCTCTTCGAGTTCCTGGTTGCCGAAGGGAGAGTCAGGCTACCCCCGGATCACCCGATGCTGCGTCCCGGAGGAGTCAAAGACAAGAAGTACTGCGGTTTTCATAACACTAACACTCATTCTATTAATGATTGCCGTGTGTTCAGGACGAGAATCCAGAAAGCCATCCAGGACGGCCACATCAAGTTCAATGGCAAGATGAAGATCGACGCAAACCCCTTCTCCCAGAACGCCGTGTTCTTCTCAGTGAACATGGTAACCCAGCGGATCCCAGAGGAAAGGGCAAAGTCAAAGTCCTCACCTCCGACAAGGCACGCGAATCTGGCGCAGTGGATCCCGATCGGCAAAATCACTGGCGATGAGCTCCGGCGGCGCGCCCAAACCACGAATAGCCGATACGAGCACGGAGAGTCATCTTCCAGGCGCACACCTACCCACAGAGATCTCCTTAACAAATGGCGCCGGCAAAATGAGAAGGAGCAGAGGCGTCTCCAACGCGAAGAGCGAGAACTCGAAGAGGAATACCAGCGTGAAGACGATCACACGGGAGTGCACACGGTATCGTCTGGAGGAGAGGGCTTACCACAGAGAACAGGCCCATCGTTGGGAACAAGAACACCGCCAAGAGCGGGAGCAAGAGCACTGGGGCTGCCCGTTCTTTCGCCACTGCTGGAACGAAGGCTTGAAACTGCCTGCCGTCAACAACTGCCCCGAATGCAGCGATCAGTACAGGGGGTATAGGCAGGATCGGGTCAACCGTCGTCCCGTTCACAAAGGTTGGGAGCTCGCATCCCGATGAGCGATCGGCGCCTGAAAACGGAAAGCCCGGGCCGGCAAGCCAAGAGATATGCCGATCGAGAGTGGGTGCACCACCATGACGACGGCGAGGAGGCACAGCCTCGCCCATATAGGTGGCAAAAGGGGCAGTGGCCCACCAGGACTCAGAAAAAGCCAGAAAAGGAGAGTGCAGCGCCTCCGGAACAGGGAGTTGGAAGAAGCAGCCGCCAATGGGAAGAAGCAAGAATGGCGCCCGAAGGAAAAACCAGGTGACGCTGACAAAGGCGCTGACGTGGCCATGACTTTCTTCCTTCCCCTGGAGTTCATGGCTCCTGTCGGCCGGGGGGCACAGGATGAGGTGTATTCGGATTCCGACGAGGCCGAGCACGACGAGCTCATGGCACAGCTCATGTTGTCTCAGAAGGCAGCATTTGACAAGCCAGCCAGGCATCGGCATTTGAAGCCGCTGTATGTCAAGGGGTACGTCAACGGGAAGCCGCTAACCAAGATGTTTGTTGACGGCGGCGCAGCAATCAACATCATGCCTTACGCCACGTTCAGAAAGCTGGCATGAACGATGAAGACTTACTCAAAACGGACATGATACTCCGCGACTTTGCCGGCAATCCCTCGACACTCGGGGTGCCGTGCACGTGGAACTGATGATTGGATCCAAGACGCTCATTACGACTTTCTTTGTCATTGATGGCAAGGGGCATATAGCCTGCTTCTGGGCAGGGATTGGATCCACGCCAACTGCTGCATACCTTCAACCATGCATCAAATACTCATACAGTGGGTTAGAGATGACATCGAGATTGTCCAAGCTGACGACTCGGTGAGTGTTGCCACCATTGAGCCCACCTACTGGGAATTCGACGGGGTAGACTGCTTCTCCGATCGCGTGTGGGGAGAGGGTCCTGTCAACGTCTACGGCAGGGATCAACAGCCGATCCAAGCAATCGGCTCTCAAAGCTTCTTCTAGATGGACAACCCAACCGACAGCAGCGAGGGCAAACTGGGACGTGGTTTCACGTCGGCTGACAAGTTAGAGGAAGTGGATGTTGGTGATACGAGTAAGAAGAGGCCGATGTTCGTATGTTCCAGTTTAGACCCTGATTTCAGAATGCAGCTAGTAGATCTTCTAAAGGAGTTCAAAGACTGTTTTGCGTGGGACTACACAGAGATGCCCGGATTAGATCGGTCCATTGTTGAGCATAAGATGCCGATCAAACCTGGATACCGCCCATACAAACAACCTCCGCGCAGGATTTACAAGGAGGAGGTGTTGGCCGACGTGAAAAAGGAAGTGGAAAGATTACTAGAAGCTAACTTCATTCGGCCGTGTCGATATGCGGAATGGATCTCCAATATTGTCCCGGTGTACAAGAAAAACGGGAAGATGAGGGTCTGCATCGACTTCAGGAACCTCAACAAAGCCACTCCTATGGACGGTTATCCAATGCCGGTGGCCGATTTGCTAGTAGATGCTTCGGCCGGTTTTGAAATCATAAGCTTTATGGACGGCAACGCAGGTTACAACCAGATCTTCATGGCTGCAGAGGATGTGGCAAAGACCGCCTTCAGGTGCCCCGGCCATATAGGTTTGTTTGAATGGATGGTCATGACTTTTGGTTTGAAAAATGCCGGTGCCACTTACCAGCGAGCCATGAATTACATATTCCACGAGCTGATCGGCAAGATCGTAGAGATCTACATTGATGATGTGGTGATCAAATCCAGCAAGGAAAGACACTTAGCCGATTTAAGGAAGACCT
This sequence comes from Coix lacryma-jobi var. lacryma-jobi, assembly GCA_009763385.1. Classification (NCBI taxonomy): domain Eukaryota; kingdom Viridiplantae; phylum Streptophyta; class Magnoliopsida; order Poales; family Poaceae; genus Coix; species Coix lacryma-jobi. Next base: position 78,866,708 of record CM019828.1, on the reverse strand, counting down.
TGGAGTGCACGAGGAAACATGGTTTAAAGATGAATCCAACCAAGTGTGCATTTGGGGTGTCGGCTGGTGAGTTTCTGGGATTCCTGGTCCACAAAAAGGGGATCGAAGTCGGCAGGAAGAGCATGGAAGCAATTGATAAGGTAGTGCCGCCGACCAATCTCAAAGAACTTCAATCACTGCTCGGCAAAATCAACTTTGTCAGAAGGTTCATATCCAACTTGTCTGAGCGCGTGCTGCCATTTTCTCCACTATTGAAGCTCAAGAAAGATCAGGAGTTTGTGTGGGGTGACGTGCAACAAAAGGCTTTCGATGAGATCAAGGAGTACATGAAGGCACCACCAGTATTGGTTCCTCCACAACTCGACAAGCCTTTCAAGTTGTACGTGGCGGCCGACAACCTAACAATAGGGTCGGCCCTCATGCAGGAATTCGAAGGAAAGAGAGAGTCATAGCCTATCTTAGCCGAAAGCTGCTGGACCCCGAAACGAGGTATTCGGCTACGGAAAAGTTGTGCTTGTGTGTTTTCTATTCCTGTACTAAGTTTGGCACTATCTATTGAATGCCGAATGCGTGGTAGTATCAGAGTTTGATGTAATCAAGCACATGTTATCAATGCCGATTTTAAGTGGAAGGATCGGCATATGGGTTTTGCCCTTTCTGAATTTGATTTGCGTTTTGAATCGGCAAAGGCTATTAAAGGCCAGATTATGGCTGATTTTGTCACTCACCACCGTGATCCTAATGCTAACATGGTAACCATTATCCCTTGGGCATTGTTTTTTGATGGATCCTCGTGCAGCAAAGGTGGTGGAGTCGGGATCGTGTTGATTTCTCCCAAGGGGTCACCCTTCAAGTACTCTATACCGATCGAGTACCCGGTGACTAATAATCAAGCAGAGTACGAAGCACTGCTCCGAGGGCTGCGGTTGCTTGTGGACATTAAGGCAGACGCCATGGAGATCTTCGGTGACTCGGAATTGGTGATCAAGCAATTGACCGGCAAATACGAGTGCAAGAACGACACGCTGCAGGAATATCTCGAAGGTTGCCAAGAGCTCCTCAAACAGTTCGGTCGGCAACCTTGCAACATATTCCTAGGGGGCAAAACGAAGAAGCAAACCAGTTGGCTCAGGCAGCATCCGGGTATAGGGAAAATCAAAACATTTTTGCACTTGAGGAAGAGCAGCAACCCCAGAAGATGATCAAGCAGTCCCAGGTGATAATCAGGCAATTGAAGACTGGAGAGACAACATTGTCGATTACCTCAGGGACCCATCCAAGAAAGTCTCCCGAAAACTCAGGTACAAGGCTCTTAAGTTCACGCTCTTGGACAATCAATTGTACTACAAATCCATAGATGGGGTTTTGCTTAAATGCCTGAACCAAGACGGGCTAGGAAACTGATGTATGAGGTGCACGAAGGCGTATGTGGTGCACACCAGTCGGCTCACCGTATGAGATGGTTAATCAGGAGGACTGGATATTTTGGCCGACTATGCTCGAAGATTGCTTTGAGTACTACACAGGTTTGTCAGGATTGCCAGCGATTTGGCAATGTGCAAAGGGCCCCAGCATCGGCCATGAATCCATCATTAAGCCTTGGCCTTTCAGAGGATGGGGCATTGATTTGATCGGCCAGATCCACCCTCCATCTAGCAAGGGACATAAGTTTGTTTTGTTAGCCACAGATTATTTCACTAAGTGGGTTGAAGCCATCCCATTGAAGAAGGTGACATCAGAGAATATGGTATCCTTCGTCAGGGAGCACATCATTTACCGATTCGGCATTCCCCAGTCCATCACTACGATCAGGGAACTCAGTTCACTTCCTCGGAGTTTCGTGACTTTGCCGAAGGGATGGGGGTTAAACTCTATAATTCTTCCCCTTATTATGCACAGGCCAATGGGCAGGCAGAAGCTTCTAACAAAATCATGATTAAGATTATTCAGAAGAAGATCGAAGAAAAACCTAAAAGGTGGCACTTGGTACTCAATGAAGCTTTGTGGGCTTACCGAATGGCTTGTCATGGGTCGACTCAGACGTCGCCATACGAGTTGGTCTATACGGGCATCACGCAGTGCTACCATGGGAGTTGCAATCGGGATCAAGACGAATTACATTGCAGAGCGACCTAGCTAAAGAAGATTATAAAGATTTGATGATGGATGAGCTAGAGGATTTGCATTTGATTCGTCTCAAAGCCTTGGAAAGTATTGAAAGGAACAAGATACGCGTTGCCAAGTACTACAACTCGAAAGTGAGAGAAAAAGGATTCGAAGAAGGAGACTTAGTTTGGAAAATTATCTTGCCAATCGGTACCAAAGACAAGGTATTCGGCAAATGGTCCCCTAACTGGGAAGGGCCTTTTCGAATTCTGAGACGTGCTCCGGTAATGCGTACATTCTGAAAACCCTCCAAGGAGAAGAGTTTACTAGGGCAATTAATGGACGTTATCTAAAGAGATTTCATCCTAGCGTGGAGGTCGGTGCATAACGGAATCAAGGACTAGCGGGCACCAACGGCCGATACAAGGTTGTATCGCCCTTAGCACAAAAAATGGCCGATAGGTTCTATCGCCCTTAGAGCAAAAAATAGCCGGCACGACATGCGTCGCCTCTAGCGCAAAAAACGCAGAAATACAGGCCAAGTGCACGCGGTGCTGTGCAATCGGCTAGATAAATCAAACGCTCAACAAGCGCAGAACGGGAGAACAGATTGTGCGCATGAACATAGCAGAATAGAACATTGTTCATAAGTTGGGGTGGTACGAAAGTGCAGATCAGTTTACCAAGCACCTTGTTGATGACCGTCTGCGGATTGGTGACTGCGGCGAGGGCGTGAGCATGATCCTCGTAGGAGTCCAGAAAATCGTCGATCTGCTCGACGTCCTCCGGACATGCCCCGCCGGGGAAGCCAACCGGCGTCACGGAGAAGTCCTCCTCTGTGCGGACCGTTAGCGCCGACAGCCCCAGCGCCACGCCGTGGTGCACACCCTGCAGGGCGACCTGCTCGACGCGGCGCGTGCACATTGGCCAGGCGCGCCTCGGCGGTGTCGCCCTGGGCGTTCACCCGGTCTGCGACGGCGTTCGCCGCCATCTTCAGGCGCTCCAGCTCTTCAGACAGCGCTGTGAACGACGAGTTGAAATGGATCGGTTAAAAGATCAACAAGAACGACGAAAGCCGATCTAGGATTGGGTGTCCATACCCGTGATTGCGTCGCAGAACTGCCGGCGCTGGTCCTCCCACTCCAGCTGATCGATCCCGTACTGCTTCGAGACGGCGCCCAGCTCTTCCCGGGACTCGTCCCGCAGCGCCATGAAGTTCAAAGCGTCGTTGTGGTCGTAGAGGCCGCGTGGAGTCCCGGTCCGGGCTCGCCTCCCAAGGATGGGAGTGGTAGGAGAGGCTGTCGGAGGAGCTCGACGAGCCCGATGGTGGAGCCTCTGGCCTCCCCGGTGCTGGAGAAGGCCGGGCATGCCCGCCGGCGGAAGAGATAACGGGGACCCTGTCGGCGAGCAGTAACAGAGCGTGAGCGAGGTTTTCAAGAAACTGCCACAAAGGACGTAAGCGAGGAGTCCTACCCGCGCTGACGGAGGCGCCGAGCGCGGCTCCCTTCGGCCTCCTCAGCCGCCGGGCGCTTGCCGCGGTCATCATGGCTCGCCATTGCACTCGAAAAGTTAGGGTTTTCTGGGGCGGAGCGAGCAGGAAGCCGAGGCGGCGAGAGTACTAGAGGAACGGATGCAAGATTGGGAGAAGGCAGGACTCCAGGGACGATTTATGCCGAATATCAACCGGCGGATTGGGGTTTTTTCTGCTTCCCAAGATGGGCCTCTACAGTGATGGGCTGTGCAAATCGTCTGAATGCACTCACGTGTTCGGCGGGAATAAAGCGCCTGGCTTCGGCAAAATTGCCGATTTAGGTGTTCAGGACAATACTGGCCAGATTTGCCGAACAGGTTCACACAGTTAAACACGATGTCATCAGAACGGTAACCGATTGGATGCAAAATACAGATATATTACAAGGTGAAATGGCCAAGTACATGGAATGGAATATGCTTTGATCCCGAAAGATCAGTCACAGATTGATGTCAAGAAGATAGATAAAAGGACTTCTTATTCACATAACAAGAGTCGATTACAAATGAAGGATTAGTTCGTCCATGTCATTCTATTTCTAATCGGAAGATCAGAATCGAAAGAGTCGGCCAAGTCTGTTCCGGCTTCTTTCATATCTCAACAGAACGTGCTATCCTAAATTCTAGTCCTCGCTCACAAACGTCAAAATGACGGTAGTCGGCGCCAGAATGGATCCGGACGGCATTGAAGGCAAGTGCTGCGCCGTAGCCCATGCCGGCCCTAGAAATGTCAGGAAGAACCCGCTTGATCTCGTTCACCTGCCTTAGAGCCACCGTGCCTGACACATTGGCTGAAGTAGCAAGGTCGGCAATAGCGGCTTCGAGGGAGTGGAGCCTAGTCTCCAGAGCTGAAAGAAAGAGGGGTCAAGCAGAGGAAAGGGATAAGAAAAGGACAGTTGGGGATACTTACCGATGGCTTGTTCCCGAAAAGCATCGCGCTCCTGAGAGATTTGAGTAATCTCCCGATTCTTCTTTCCTAGATCAGACTGGAGGTCTGTGACCTTCTGAGCCAGGTCCTCGATGAGGTCGTCGCCAGTCCTCCTGAAGAGGAAACAAAATGAGGCCTAAACATCCAAAGTGAAAAGATCAAAGAAGAAGCAACCTTCTCTTAGAAGTGCTGGTGTCGCCGAGCTCGAGACTGAAACGGCTTGCTTGGGAAGACATTTTCCGGTTCAGAGCAAGAGAAGAGAGTTTTTTTTCTAGATGAAGAAGCTGAACAGAGGAATTCGGGAAGCTCAGGCCAAAATGGAATAGAGAAGAGTTTTAAAGGATCTCGAGTGCATCGGGAGAGAGTCGGCAGCTGTGATGATTAATGACGTGGGAAGTCGGATGCTTCCAGAGACTCTACAGTGGTGCGAAAAGGAGAAGATGAATTTTAGATAAATCATTTATCCCCAAAATTAGGGGGCATGTGTTAACACCGAGTTTTCGCGCTATGACAAGTGGACCGGCACTATGAAGATTCGGCGAACGCCGCCGCTTGAAGGATTCGGCAGACGGCGGACGCGGTCGGACTAATTTAATGAAACTCGGCGAGGCTGTGGGGAGCTGGTCAATGGCGAATGAATTCGGCAATATAGTGTTGTGCGGTCGGCTATCTCAAGTTGGAACGGCTTTGCGTCAGAAGATGGCAAATACGGCATAATCAGAGGGCTTATGCAATAAGAATCTCGTCATTTTAGTGCATGCCGGTTATTGAAGGAAACTTAGAGTAGCAGGCATCATATTTTGATAAGTTTCCTAAATTCTATCGTGTAGTCGTGTCCTTCTAGGACTCAGAGAACACCAGGGTAAATATAAACCCTGAGACTATTGTAAAAAAGGGGTTCACAATCAATACAACCACAACCCGGCCCCGTGCCGTCTTCGAGTCCAAGTCGTGTCGTCGTGTTCTTCGAGAGGGGCCATCGATCCGTCGACCTCCGTAAGTTCCGGCAACCTTGTTACATCATGTCTAGTATCGTGCGGCGGATTTATATGGTGCAAGTAGTCTCGTACGTTAAGCTTAGTTATCGTGCGGCGGATTTAAGCCTATGACGGGAGAGGTTTTTGCTTATGCCTTGTATCGTGCGGCGGATTGAGTCATGAGTAAAAATAGTTATCGGCTCTGTTAGATTTGGCAATCTGATAGATTCATTAAGTTACCTTGTGTTATATGTTTTGTTATGTTTATCTCATCATAACACTTTTGCCCAATCTAGATACCGTTCGGTTCGGCTTCATCTTTATAGATCTGCTCTGTTCTTTCACGTTTATTATTGAAAGGTCTTTTATGCAGTAGGATCTATTGTTCGTAATAGCCGATTGGATCGTATCTGGATTGCCACGTGGTGGGGTTCATGCATGTTAAGTGTGTTTGATCTATGACAAGGCTAGGTGTCGTGCGGCAGGCGCAGGCTTTAGATTAGCTTAGTCATGCTTAGTTTGTATGTTCAATCTCCATGGATCCCAACTCGGTTGTACAATCGAGATTGGTTAAGTTTTAACTTATATCCAATACATCACGCAAGTACGATTTTTATGCAAACGTGTTCGGCAACCTGTTATTCACGTACTCTGTTCATATTGCCGAATAATCTTTAAACCTGTTGACAGATAGCTTTCATAGCTATATGTCGTCGTAAGTGGCTTCAGGGCCGTATATTTGGAACTGTCTGGTCATACCCGACATGTTCCAGCTTTGTATTTAACAGTTTATCTCCCTTGTTAGTTGCAGGGCAAACTGACTGGCACGCACCGGACTTCCGAGCACCCGGCCACGATTGAAGCCAGCTTCTCCGGCTTGCTGTGTGATTGGCACAGTGCGCCACTTTTGGTGCCAACAAGGTACTTATCCTTCACTGTCCAAATTTTGGATTTGGTATTCTGCTTCTCCACCCTCTCCTTTGGGGTTATGTCCGTCCGATTTTGCTGGTTTCGCATTGATCGCAAGTCCACTTCTATGACTTGCTAGTTTATTGGTTCTTCTCTTGTTTCGTGGTCTTCTTGCAAGCAGTCTGTTTCGCCCTACTTGCCCAAATCTACCCACAGCGGGCGTTTTTGGCTTTACCCCGCAGCGGGCAACCGCGTCCGCTGCGGTGCTAAGGCAACGGTTTAATCGTGACCATTCGCAGCGGCTCTGTTGCCCGCTGCGGTAAAACCTTACCGCACGGGCCACATAAGGTGCCCGCTGCGTTTAATACATTTACCGCAGCGGACAACTTAACCGCCCCGCCTGCGGTAAATTATTAACCGCAGCGGTCGCTTTAGGTTGCCGGCTGCGGTAGTTGCGTTTAACCCATAGCGGGCAGCTAGTTGCCCGCCACGGTTATTAATTTTGGATTAAAAAAAATAAATAATGCAGCCAACAGAAACATCAGGATATAGCCAGCAGAAATAGCAGAAACAGCAGGTTTGCAGTTTTCAAATAATTCCAGAATTCTAGATTTCTAACAGATAAATATATATATGCACATATAAACCATCTGGACATAACATACAAAGTGACTTAGTTTTTTGTTGTCATCATATACACATTGACTTAGTTGATTTCAAATTCAATTACAATTCATATTTCAACTTGATGAGCATAATCTGTCGGACGAAGCATTGTGTTCCATTTGCGGAGCTTCTCGTATTGGGGTAGCAACGCCAACTTGGATTCGTTGTCAAAGAATGTTTCTCCTTCGAGAATGCATTTCTCTATTACAAACTTGCATATGTCCGCCTTGACTTGTTTAAAGCACATCCTGCGGCTCTGCTCTCCCCAATACTTGACACCTTCCTTGATCTTCTTCCAGCTATTGGTGTACTCCTTGCTTTCCTTAGAAACTCGCATGTGTACAAGCCACATGTCTTCGATCCTAGTGGTTGTTTGGCGCACTGCACGTTGATACACAAGCATTAGAACCCATATATATGTATGAAACATGAATTGATCCTTTGAAATACTAACCGGGAAATCTCGTCGGATTTTGAGGTGGTACCTATGCTTGTCCTTGAACTTTTGAGTTCTTCGGTCCCAGAATCCGGGCACCTTTTGGTATTCCTTATAAGCGTTGTACGAAATATAATAGTTTTAGCCACAATTTAAAAATGTATGGTAACCGTAACTGATGAAAAAGCTGGATGACTTACTTTTTCAGACAATCTTCGAATGCCTTGTACCCTTGCTTGTTTGGTACGCTCAAGGAGTCAAACACACAGGCCCTGCCATCTTGAGGGTATATGATAAAAGCGACCCATGGCCACCCACGAGGCCCTAGTTGCACCATTGCAACAGAATAGTGTTTATGATGAGTAGAAGGCATGATATGCTAGCGACTTAGGTGTACGTACATGTATTTGACTTACCCAAAGTGATAGGCAGCCATTATACACTCTGGCCCATCCGGCTTGATCTTCTTCATGCATTCTAGTATGTAATTTTTCAACTTAGTCTTCTCGGCTTTCATTTTTCTTCATATTTCTTCTCTCGCTGTCGAACTGTCATCTCCGGATCAGTGATCTCGAAACCCTTGATGACTCTTTCGGCAATATGTGCAGGAGAGAGGTAGAGTACAGGACGTGTCTTTTTATTACTTACAGTGACCGTCATGCTGCACGGACAAGTCATCGTGACATAATAAGTATAGAACTATGGAAAATACGAATGTAGTGATCTGTGGAAGTTGCATTCATCGCTTACAGTGTGAATAGGGTGATTTGAACGATGTCTAGGTCTTCTTCCCGCATCAGGTTTGTACATGTCGCTAAAGTCGACGGGTAGGTGCATTTCGTTACCAGCGGGCAAGTGGAAGTACTCCGTGGGAATCTTGACGTTAAAACTTGACATCTCGGCTTTTGCAGCTTCCATGTACCATAGATGGAACCTCCTTGTATCCCACTTTCCTCGTCGATGAGCTGGGCCTTGGGAATCATGAACTTCCCGCACACATAGTGGCCAGGGCAGTCTTCGGCCTCATCAAATAGTTGACGAGTAGTTTCAGGCCTGGCAAACGATGGATAGGGATGTTAGTAGCATATATACTATGGACGTGGTATTATGCTCAATGTTACCATACCTTTCGAACGTGAGCGTGTACGGGAGCTTGTCGGTGGACGTTCTTGGATTCTTGGTGGGCGGGGAGGACATTGGCTTCTGGTTGACGGTGGAGGTGTCTTCGTCCCTGTTGCCTCCCCCGTCGTGCCTCCCTGTTGCTCGTTCGTGCTTGGCTGGCTGTCGTGGCGTCGCCCTTACCGGCCTCTAAGCTTCTTGCCTCATGGACCGGGCCGATCGGCGGACTATTTGGAGGCGGGGGAGACACAGTTCCCATGTCAGTGCCCTTTTCCTTTTCCCCGCCATCACCTTCTACCTTTTCCTTGTCCCCGCCTTCGCTACTGCCTTCTCCTTTGTCCTTTCCCTTTCCCTTGTCCCCGCCCTTTTCTTCGTCATCATCGCTGCCGTGATCTGGATCTTCCGGAGGACAAGATCCGGCGGCTGATGGTTGTGATGCTGGTGTCAGCATTGGAGTTGGCGTCCGAGCAATGATCTCGATGTCCTCGCGGTTCCATAGGACTTCCAATCCAAGTGCCTGCCCTAGGTGCCTGGCCGTTTGTAGGTTGGGATGGTCCAATTCAAAATGTTCCTGTCGGGAACGTGCCATAACGGGCTCACGACCACGTAGTCTTCAGGGGTGTTGTCTTTGTTGAAGTCGTGAATATCGTGGGGTGCAAGAATGCATCCCTCGGCCACCACCATCTTCTTGGACCTTCCGAACGGGATGAGAGTTGGTCGTGCTGGTTTTCCTTGAAGTCCTCGTTCGAGACCCTTGGGCGATCCTCGTTCATCGGCAGTAAGGCTTTCTTTTCCTTTGCTTGAGGATTGGGCCGGCCATGGTGATCAAACATCTTCGACCTCATCGCGACCATCTCCAGGTCGTTGCTCGTGAAGGCTTCCTTTATTAAGCTTTTGATCATTTCAGCCATGCCTTCATTGAAGCCCTTGTTATATAGCTCATCTTTATACCTCTGTCTGGACTTGTATGCGGCCGCGTCGGATTGCCACGACTCAACTGACTTCCAGCTCATCTTCGACCCGACACCACGAACGCGGCCGCGATGCTCGGGGGTTCTTAGGACCTCGGTGAGCAAGTCGTGGCCCCGACGGACCACGATGCTGTCCTTAAGCTTTGCTTTCTCCATCAAAGTCTTCTCGACGTCCTCGAGGTGGGGCTCGTTAAACTTGGTCGCCCCGGGCTTCAGCCTCTTTGGAATGCAGGCCCTCATGTAGTCCTTTGCCCTTGGGTCGATGCCCTCATACGGATCTGGAACCCCGGCAGCCTGTCTTGCTTGTTCTTCTTGCTGCCACTTGGTCCTCTAACCGGCAAAGCCAGTCATGCCTAAGTGGTGAGGATTCTTGTTCCTCTTCGCGAGCTCACCGAACTTAGCGCTCTTTTCCTCTGCTTCTTGCGTCTTTCTCAATTCACAGAAAGTGTCCCACACGTGTGCCTTGACCATAGTGTACTTCAGCAGTGGCGACTTCCCCTTCTTCAGGTATTTTCTGGTCAGCATGGACCTGAAGTTGCGAAGCGCAGTCGACGCCACGTGCAAAGCCCACTCTTGGCACTTCTCCATGTCAGCTGAGGGCGGATATCTGAATCTCCTTGTCACCTCACCCCATACATTGTTTTTAATGTCTTTCGGTACATCGTGCCAGTTGGGCCAAGTGATCTCCACCTTCTCCTTGGCTATACACGCCACTTGATTGCTGAACTTGCCAATGATTGTATCTGGAGCTATTGGGTTTCCCTCTGGCCCCCCCCCCCCCGCATCGATGACATGCACCTCGTTTTCTTTGTCCAACTTGTGCCTCCCGTGTTGTCCCCTCACCCTCTTCTGGCCCTTAGATTTGGACGAAGAGGTTGCCGTAGAGCGAGCGGGGCTTCTTCCTCCCTGACCGTGTCTTTGTCCCTAACTCGAGCTGACGAGGCACAATCGGCAGCTGTTGACAAGAGTGACGAGCCTTTAGTGATTCAATCGCATCTTTGTACATGTTAGAAACCAGCGTTTTTGCGTAAACCTCGAGACTCTCTGCTTCGTCCGCCCCTGGTTCGTACGTGGGATCGTTACCTCCTCTGTACGCTGCTTCTTCGGCGATGGAGTCACGGACACCTCACTCATCAAGCTAGTTGATGAGGAGCTAGGGTAGGGTCCCTCCATTCGTTTGTTTTGTCTTCCGCCATTTCAGTTCTACATATACACAGACGCGTATATAATATGATCAGTTCAAAGCTTTTGAATAAAAAATGACATGTATAAGTTTTTGGCTCAGATTTGCCCCTAGGTCAACACGTCATTGCTAAACTGGTTTACTTGTAAAATACAAGCCATCCTAGTCTAGCAGCTGACTCAGCATAGAAAGTAGGGGGGCAATTGATCATCATCGCCGCTGCCTCAGCATAGATCGAAAGGGGTCACATCATCGCATTTGCCACTACCTCAGCTTACAAGTTCAAAAAAATCATCAATGCAAATGCCATAGTAGGAAGTAGGGAGAGTAGTAACAGAGAGTGGTAGTAGGGAGAGTAGGGAGTATAAAGAGAGGAGTAGGGAGAGGAGTATAAAGTAGTACAATAGTATAGAGTAGTAGGGAGAGGAGTAGTAGGAGAGGAGTAGAGTAGTAGTAGTAGTCGTAGTAGTAGTAGTAGTAGTAGTAGTAGTAGTAGTAGTAGTAGTAGTAGTAGTATAGTAGTAGTAGTAGTAGTAGTAGTAGAGTAGTAGTAGTAGGGAGAGGAGTAGTAATGAAGCACTAGTACAAAGTAGTAGTAGAGAGTAGGGCATTTGCATAGTGTAAAAAAACATCACATGGCATCATAGGTCGCAAAAAAAAAAGCATCAGATGGCATCATAGGTAGTGGCATTTGCATAGTAGAGTAAAAAGGCATCAAAGTGCATCATAGGCAGCAAATAAACTCTGAATTAAAGCATCACGAGACATAAGACAGGTTTCCATCAGAAGACAAGTAGTAACCAGTAGTAAGTAGTAAGTAGACAGAAGATAAGTAGACAGGAGTACTAGCAAAAATCAAAAAATCATGATCTAAACCATTCTGTTCCACAGACCATAACAGTTCGGTTTATACCTCAGAGATGATTCAAAAGCTAAATGCACCTAACAGTTCGGTTTTCCAAAACTTTATAGCTGTGTGGAGGCATAAACATCAATAATGCATCAGGTTCTATGCATCAGTTCGGTCAAACTTTCTATGGCTGTGTGGAGGCATAACCATCAGTAATGCATCAGTAACCATCAGTTTCTATGGTTAAACTGATCCACAGACCATAACCATCTCGTCCTGGATGGTTATGATTAAAGATGCACTGAACTAGACTATGTACCTAGGCGCATATCAAAATTTGTGGCGTTTGCTCTGTAGTTGCTCTAAAAAGGACCATGAACTCATGAATTGTACTCCACCAATTGGCTGATTAATACACAAATTAATCTATAGGATTTCATCCAGAAAAACTCAATCCACCACCACCAATAGATGTAGATTGGTACTCAAATCTCAACCAGAGTAAACAATGTAACACTGTTGAATTTACCTAAAATAGACAGTGCCAAACATAGTATTAAACTAAATATAACTGGACAGATTCTGGACAGATTGAATTTCCCCACATCCTAAGATAGCAGTGGAGTTCCAGTTTACTAAAACTATGATCCACATCCTAAGACATCAGTGTCAGCATCAGGGGCATAACCATCAGTTTAGTACCCATTTCCCCATCAGTTCAGTTTAGTACCCTTACATGAAGAGGACGGTGGAGTACGGTGGCGCGGCGGTCGGCTCCGGTGGGGAGGGCACCAGCAGCAGACGGCGGCGTGGCTCCAACGATGTGGAGGAAGGCGGTGACTAGGGCACCGCCGCGAGGTCCTTAGGTGGCGGCACCAGCAGCAGACAGGGGCTCCGGCTCCGGTGGGGTAGGGCACCAGCAGTGGACGGCGGCGTGGCTCTGGCGATGTGGAGGAAGGCGGTGGCTGGGGCACCGCCGCGAGGTCGTTAGGTAGGGCGGAGGAGGAAGGGCGCGGACGACGACGGGCGCAGAGCGGAGCAGGACGGGTGCGGGCAGGAGGACGACCGACAATGGCGATGGCGGCGCGGGTGGAGGGAAATCGACAGCCCCTTCGGGGTTGAACGATGACGCGTGAAGGACTAAAGTGCCCTTCGGGGTTGCGGGTCTTTATAGGCAGCGATTAATCGAAGCGGGCAAATTAAGACGCCCGCTGCGGTAAACATTAACCACAGCGGGCATCTTTATTTGCCTGCTTCGGTTAAACTAAATAACCGCAGCGGGCAAATTAAGACGCCCGCTGCGGTTGTTCGTTTTAACAAATTGAGATTTGTTATTAATAATATTAACTTATTAATAATATCTTTGTACCCGATACTTTTGAGGTTCACGGTGGTTAGCCCAAAACTGTCGACCGCAACTGCTTTGGGGTTTACCCAGTGGCACCGGAAGACGGTTATGCATACGTCCTTGCCATAGTCAAGTTCCCATATTTCTTCGATCTGGCCATAGTATTGCGTCCTCGTGTTTGTGGCCTCGTCGACGCCCTCATATCGAACACCGCAGTTCTGTGCCGCGCTCTTCTTGTCCTTCTCTTTCATGTGGAACCTATAACCCTTCACATCGTACCCTTGCCACGTCGTGATTTGGCTTGATGGGCCTTGCAGAAGCTTCTGCACGGTCTCCGTATCTTCATCATCAGGCATCTTTCTAGGGGTACGTGTTGCTCTTTGAGCCAATCTATGAAACTGTTCCTGTGCTCATTCTGGACCCATGCCTCTGTGCGTTGTCCGTCATTAGCGGCGCAGATCTCTTCTATGTGCCTCTCGACATATTTCTCCATGCTCACCAACTGATGAAGGATGTTGTAATGAGCTTGTTCAATCTCCTTGTGTGGTATATCCGTGCAAACTTTTCGGCCCGTGCACCCATGCCCGCGGTTCTGCCCTCATGCTGATGGACAAGCAACCAATCGCCCTCCCATCTTTTATGTACCTCATACACCAGTTCACTGCCTCTTGGTTGTGTACGCCTCGATCATAGAGCCCTCCGGGTGAGCACGGTTTATGAACATATCTGTTGAGGGTGGACATGAACTGCTCGTACGTCCACATCTCGTGTAGGTACACGGGGCCTAGTTGCTCGATCTGATCCACCATGTGCATCATTAGGTGTACCATAATATCAAAATATGATGGGGGAAAGCACATCTCAGGCTGGCAAAGGGTCTCCGCGATGAAGTCCTTAAGGGCAGGGAGGTCAGCCTTACCGAGGAACTTCTGCGTGATGCGGTTAAGAAGTATGATATCCGAGTGACCACCATCTTCACGTACTCTGACCGATAACCCTTATCACATTGGAAGGAACACCGTCAGCATGATGATGTGGCAGTCATGTGCGTTTGTAGCCAGTCAATGTGAGGTCTTTCAAGGAGATGAGGCTTTTAAGTTGGAAGAGAAACCGGTAGGGCACCTTGATACCCCTGAGAAGGTTGAGCATAGCAGTCTTCTCGCCATGCCTTAGGTTGTAGGCCCGCACCTGGAAGATCGACTTTACCATTATGAGGTGACCCAGGGTGAAGGTCCTGCCTGATGCCTGGTTGAGAAGATCGTTCGTGACTTCAGACCATCCTTGTCTTTTCCCGGGATGTCCAGCAGGACACCGATCATGCTATCAAAGACGTTCTTCTCGAGATGCATACAGTCGATGGCATGGGGTGTTTCAGTGTCTTCCAATATGACAGGTACTCGAAGAAAATCGACCTTCTTGAAAGGAACAGAGGGGACCTGTGACGCTTCCTCCGTAGTGTCTCGTTCGCTTCCTCGTTTGTTTTGTCCCTCCTCTGGTGGTTCTTCTTCTTCCAAAACTCGATCTGATCAATACCCTTACCATCTCAAAGACCTTGGGCCCCAACTAGTCTGCGGCCGGTGGTTCACCCTGTGGCTCGCCCTGATCATCGAACAATTGATTCATGACACTTCTTCTATATCTGTGCCTTTTCGGAAGGAACCGCCTGTGCCTCATGTAGACCATCTTGTTTGATCCCTTGAGGTAAGTGTAGCATGTCTCGTCGATGCACATTACGCAGCCGGTCTTCCCTTTGATCTGCCCCGACAGTGAGAAGAGGCCGGGTAGTCGGTGATGGTGACAAAGATGATGGCTTTTAGGGTGAACTTCTCCTTGAGGGACGCATCCACCATCTCGACCCCAACATCAAATAGCTCCTTCATTTCCTCCATTTCCATTACCGCTCCAGGAAAACATCGATATCATTGCCGGGCTGCTTCGGTCCCGAGATAAGCATGGTCAACAGAAGATACCTGCGCCTCTGACACAGATGGGAGGTAGGTTGTAGATGGTCAGTACGACCGGCCAGGTGCTGTGGGAGCTGCTCAGCTCGCCGAACGGATTCATCCCATCGGTGCTCAGCGCGAACCGAACGTTCCTGGGATCTTTGCCAAATTGCGGGTAGGCCTTGTCGAAATCTTTCCACTGCTGGCCATCGGAGGGGTGCCGCAGCATGCCATCGTCCTTCAAGCGGTCAGCTGATGCATGCCAGGACATGAGCTTCGCGTCCTCTGGGTTCCCAAATAGCGCACGGAGGCGGTCGATCACTGGCATGTACCACACCGACAGTGCCGGACTTCTCCTCAACGTGTAACCCTCTTCTTCCTCGTACTGCTGATGAGCCGAGATGCGATTGGCTGCAACATTGCTCTTCTTGACACCCTTCTTCTTCTTCCTCTGACCACCTCGCAAGGCCTCATCGTCGTCTGCATCCACGCGACAGCCAGCATTTCTCTTGTAGACTGACTGGCGCCACAGTGCGGACAGCTCGTCAAATTCTCATACTTTATGCCCCGATAGAGGATGCAGTGGTTAGGGCAGGCATCGAACTTTCTAAGCTTCATCGCCACTGGCCGGATAAGCTTCTTCGCCCGATACGTATTTGCTGGGATCTTGTTACTCGTCGGGAATGTTTTAGCAAGGTAACCTAACAGCTCATCAAAGCTAGTGTCTGACCACCCATGTCGAGCCTTCATCATCAACATTGTGGAGGTTGAAACGGAGCACCGTGCAATCCTTCGGACATTCCTCGCCGTCCTTATATAAAGGATCAAGTGACGCCTGCTTCATCTCTCTGAAATTTTCCAGCCACTTCGGGGAGCCATACACGACGTCGTCTTCGTCGATGTGGTTGACTAAATCCTGAAACAGCTGCACATCCGCAGGGTCCTGCACCGTAGCGTCCTCAACATCTCCACCACCATCATCTGTCATATCCTGGAGTACATCTGCCTCCACAGCGATGTGGTCACGAGCACTACTGTCACTGAAGGCAGGCGCTACTGTTGCTGATGAGACGTGCGCTCCAGGATCTTGGTTCACCGTCGCCGTCGACGCTGAGCTTACTCCAGATGCCGCCCCGACACTCGGATCGAATCTCTCGCCGTGATGAGTCCACACCGTGTAATCATCCATGAAACCAAAACGAATCAAATGAGATTGCACTGTGCCTTCGTCTTTGAAGGCGGTCAGATTCTTGCAACGATGACATGGACATATGATTGTCGTCTGGTTCGATCTCTCACGGTCAGCTTTCGCAGCGGAAATAAACTTTCTCACTTCAACGATATACCGCACATCAAGTACTCTATTGATCTTATACATCCATTCCGACCGGTCCATCGTACCTGCGATCCTTAATTAATAACACACATCATGAATCACAAAACAAAGATGAATTAGAAAAAATAATAATTTATTATATTTATGTTAAATCTAGGGACAGAATTAATAACAACGGCAAATAAAATTAATGCATCCATGATGAACTTAGAGAAACAAATACCAGTTTTCTCTCCTACATGAAACTAGATCTAAAAGGGAGGCTACAAAGAGAGAAAAAGAGAGGGGAAAGAGGGTGGAGATCATCTAGGTACCTCTTGTAGAGTACTTCTCCTCCAAATCAAACAAATAAACCTCAAAAACAAGTTATTTGGGACAAAAATTCGGCAAAACTTCTTCCCCCGTTTTTGGTCTAGAGGAAGAAGATGATCGGGTTCTGCTGGCGGCGGCGGTGGCTTAAATAGCAAAGAATAACCGAAGCGGGCAACGTAATGAGCCCGCTGCGGTTAATCTTATTTAACTGCAGCGGGCACGTTACGTAGCCCGCTGCGGTTAATCATTAACCGCAGCGGGCATATAAGGAAGCCCGCTGCGGTTAAATAAGATTAACCGCAGCGGGCACCTTACGTTGCCCGCTTCGGTTAATGATTAACCGCAGCGGGCGCTTCGGCGGCCGGCCGCTGCAGGCCGGCCACCGAATAACCGTGGCGGGCAAAAACTGTGCCCGCCACGGAGCCCATTTAGGCAACGCTGCGCAAGTTCTTTTTTGTAGTAGTGCGCGCGCAGTCTACCAGAGGGCTGATTATGTTGCTGCGGCTGTCTGCTGCCCCAGTTACTCTGAATGATGGTCACTTTGGCGTGATTTTGGTCTAAGCTTTTCTCCGTGTTCCCTTGCTTTGTGAACAGCCGAGTGCAATTAGGGTTGCTAAGAACCCCGTGCCGCACTCTAAGACCAAAAACACATTGATGTGCGCTTTCATTTTTCTGCAAGACCACTATGAGAAGGGTGATATCGACCTTCGCCATGTCGATACTCATCATCAGTTGGCTGATATTTTCACCAAGCCTTTGGACCAATCAACTTTTGCTAGGTTGAGAGGTGAGCTTGGTGTGTGGTTTACCCTTTTTAGATAGGGGAACATTTTTGCCTCTTGTATTATAAACTGACTTTTGTGTTTTTCATTTGGTTTCTTCATGCATCTGTGCATTTCATCTTGCATATTTACATTCAGAGCTTCATATATATACTCTTTAGAATGTAACTATGCTCTGTATAGTATTTACTACGATGCTTTATGATGATGCTATAGCTTATGCTCTTTCTGATCACTGATACATGTTGTGAACTGAGCTAGTTTATAAATGGTGAATTTGCTTAATGAACATAAAAACTTGAAAATATTCACCATTGAGATATGCAACTAGCATGTGTAGATGTGTTTGAAATCACTTGTGCTCTTCATATATGCTAGGTTGCTATGTCTCTAGTGTTGAGTCCTTCACTTGCTTGGTATGTTCATAATTCTTGCTTTAAATTTTGAACCAAGTTAAGTGAATTGGAAAGATCGAGATGGGATTGCTTGTCAGCATATCGCAGTTTCGAGACTGTTTCTCATTGCCACTTTGAGTTAAACTTGAGCTGTGTAGTGTATGACCGAAACTGTTGCTTTAAGCTTCTGATTGCTTCTGCATAGGCTTCGCACAGTTGAAAAGTTAGGCAATGACAAGTTTTCAACCTCTCGCAATCGCATGCTGAAATTTAAAACTTGTGTAATTTAACCGCTGCAACTCCGATAAAATTTGGATACACAAGTCTATGTTTCATTCTATAGCATGATGATTGAACTGTGCTAGGGGTAGCTCACCTTGTATACATGTTTAGCACTTGTCTGATTTCCTGTCTAGACATGTTTTGTGCTATTTTGATGGTGAATACATTTTTGGCTGAAAACTGCTCGCTTTGCTCTCATGTTCATATTTCGTATTTAGTGATCAGCTTGAGCCTTTGCTAGCCTCTTATGGACGTTGTTGAGTCATCGGATCAGAACTATGTAGAGCATCTTTGCACTCTCTTGATTATATTCCTGAAGCTGCTAACTTGCATTTTAACTCATATGCATTTTTGGAGGGGAGCTATTCTGTCAAGGGGGAGAAATTTGCTTGTTGTTGCATTTTCAACTAAGGGGGAGAAAATGTGACAAATCATGAGATCTCCTGGTTGTATGCACTATTTGAGGGGGAGTTTGCTAGTTGTGTTGAGCCCTTGCCTCTTTCTTGAGGGACTAGCAAACGTTTTCAGTTCTTCAATTGGTATCAAACTCTTTTGCTTTTGAGTTGGTAACAGTTGGTATCGAGCTTCCTCGCTAGCGGTGTTGAGCCCGTTCTGCCTCTTCTTGAGGGCTAGTTCTGTTCTGCTCGAACTTCAGTTGATTCTTCAATAGGTATCAAGTTTTCTCGCTAGCGGTGTTGAGCCTGTTCTACCTCTTCTTGAGGGCTAGCCTTGCTTTGCTTGGTTGCGTCGAGTCGTTGCCCATGTCTTTGGGAACCAAGTTGTTTTGCTCTTTCCACTTGACCTTCTTTGGCTTTGCTATGCTTTTGGGTCATTTGGTCGAGTTCTCTCTCTTTCTTCCTTCCTTCTTCTATTTCATTATGATTTGTGTTGGTAGTTGACAATGCACTCATCAAGGGGGAAATTGCGGATACATGGGTGTATGCCGAGTCTCTGAGTGATGAGTGATTGTCAACTGGGATAATGCGCATGTTCTTTGGCTTGTGTTGTGCAGGTATCGAGCACGGATACAGTGATCGAAGGCAAGGTGAAGGTCAATAGAGACGTGCCATGCCGATGGACCGAGAGTGGCAAACGGCGGACGTGAGGCTTGGACTGAGGGACTGGTGGCCTGAGGATCAGCTATGGTGGCTGACAGCCTGGGACATCGAGGAGCGAAGACTTGCGGGTGGACGGGGTGCACGGGCGGTGCATCCCTTCTACTGCTCAGTTTGGTGGTTGAGCCATAGAAAAACCACCGAGTGGACGGTTTCCAGGTTTGGGCCTCAAAACCTGGGCGCTGATGGTTTCCGAGTTTGGGCCACAAAACTCGGGCTGGTTTCCAGGTTTGGGCCTCAAAACCTGGGTGCTGCGGGTTTATAAGTTTGGGCCACAAAACTCAGGCGATGGTCGGCTGGTTTCCCGGTTTGGGCCTCAAAACCGGGGGTTGTCTGTGAAGGCTGGTTTCCCAGTTTGGGCCACAAAACCAGGGCCACGTCTGGGAAAAGGACAAGCAGAGCGGTGGCGGCACGTGGCGGCGATCAGTGAGGTTGCGTCGAGGCAACGCTACCAGTTGTGCGGGCGTGGCCGTCGGATCACCACCTACCACGAGTTGGTCCAGAATAACCCTAGGGTTTAGCTGGTTCGCTCTGTAAGTAGTTAGGGGTAGAGTGGGAATTAGAATTAGGATAAGTAGGGGGAGACACCCACCTCCCCCTATATCTCAGTCATTTGCTCTTTGCTTCTAGGGTTTCCTGCTCTCCCAATCCCCTGCTGTAGCTACTGACATCCGCAGAGAACCATACCTCTATGTACTGGAGATTTTGAGGAAGTGAGACCGTAATCTCACTGTTGTAGCGTGTGGTAGCCACATGGTTGCAGATTGATGTGTTGATTCGCGTGTTGATTCATGTTCTTCGCGTTCCTTGTTTCTCCGCGATTTTCCCGTCACTCGATCTCTCTATATACTACGTCTTTGCAAAATCCGTTTGAATCAACTTGTTCTTTATAGTGAGGAGATCATTTCCACCAAAGGAACTCATCTAACTCCTCACCAACAAGTAGATCGGGTTGATTTCGTTTTCGTGGTGCTTTTTCGTTCATACTCCTCCCCTTTCAATTTCCTGGTGTTTGAGTTGATTTGAGCGGATGATTTCTTGGGGATAGTCTCCTAACTACCTCGTGATCATCTTCTCCAAGTTTGGGAACGTGGGATTGAGTTTTGATTCGGATTTGAGAAGAGTTGTGTGAGGGGCGACCGAAATCTCCCTCACTGGGAGGTCGCAGACAGTCCGCCGTTCCTCCCGAGGACAGTCCGCGCGTCGGGGACTTGGCCAGATCAGTGGCCGCGAGTTCCTACTGTTTGTGTCCAGGTTGACCGGCGGACAGTCTGCTATTGCAACCCGCGGACAGTCCGGGACTGTCCAGAGGAGTTTCAGCAACACTGTTGTTTTGCTCTTTTGACCGGCGGACAGTCTGCCACCTGATCCCGGACATTCCGCCGCTGGGCAGACAGTACGCGGTCTGTATCCCGGACAGTACGCGAGTTGGCTGCTTGTTGCGGTTTAGTGCGTTGGCTCTCCCGGCTTCTTCGCTTGGTTTCCGGACTTCTCGTTTGACCCTAGAGTTGATCAAGGAACCTCTCTCGGTATCTTTGCTACTTGTTAGCATAGGTATTTGGGGATATCTCGACGTAGCCGTCTATCTACGTTCGGGACTTGGTTTTTGAGGGTTGAATTTCCTCCGGTGCTTTTGGCATTTGGTTCGCTATCGCTTTGTGGTGCCTCGCTGTGATCCTAGGGATCATCCACCCTCTTCCAAGGGTCATGGGCATCACGGTTTCGATCGAAGCTCTTGGGGTTGATTTTGGGACAAAAGGCCAAAGTTTCAAGAGAAATTTTTGTGCTCCCATTCACCCCCCCCTCTGGTCGCCTTGCTATTGCATTCTCGGTCCTTCATTCAGCCACAAAATTTTTGGCTTGAATGATTGGTAGGGAAAAGTTTTCCCTCCCTATCTTGACAACAAATTCCCCAGTTTTTGAAGATTCATCCAAACGTTTTTGTAGGGGAAGCCCAATAAAGACATCAAGTCTTGAATGTCAAAAGATATGAAACTATAGCATCAACTTGAAATTGTCATACTTAAGTTGTATGCTGAGAATGAGGCCTAGACTATTCACGCTTGACTTTGAATCTAGCCTCAGGTGCTTATTTGCTGGGACGAAAGGCTCGTGAATGAACGTGTTCGCAAAAGATGCGGACATGATGTTCACCCCAACTGTAGGATCGTAAAACACTTCTATCTAGTCTCTGCCAATTTTAGCGTGGATGATTGAACAAGAGGGACTAATCCGAATTTCCTCGAAAGACAGTTTCGCTTTTTCCACCCAATCCCTACTAATAATGGAAGGCAACTACTCTATACAAAGGATTTCTTCAGGAGGTTCAAGAGGAGTGGCAAGAACTGGAGGCTTCTTCTGGCATGAATGCTTCGAGGTATCTACATAATTGTCAAGGCGTTCCTCAAAGAACGGAAAACTTGAAGGGAAGAAAATTTTCTTCAGAGGTTCTGTTAGCGATGAGGGTCTCTAAGTTTGAATCTCTGGTTCGGTTTTAACCGAACGTACCTCCTCATGCTGTGGTTCACTTTCCATTTGGAGGGGATTAGGAAGGGGTGTGTTTTCTAGAATAAGGTCTAGCAGAGCTTCTCCTTCCCCTATGGTTTTGCGCATGAATGATCCTCCAGCGGAAATGTCCAGCTATAGGGCAAACTCCTTGTTCAGCCCTAACCAAGAGTGTTGTAACAACACATGGTTGGGTAGAGACAATTCTGGACCTGATCTTGAAAGAATTAAAAATCTTTCCCAGGCTGCTCCTAGCGTTTCCTACTCTTTTTGTTGGAAGTTGAGTATCTCTTGCCGTAGGTTTGCAATACGAGATATTGGAAAGAATGTGAGACATAATCTATTCCTTAGTTCTTTTCAATCTTCGTTAACCTTTCCTATGTTATTGTTGTACCATTGTTTTGCCCTCTCAGAAAGAGAGAACGGAAACAACTTCCAACGCAATGTTTCTTGTGACATGCCCGCATTGTCAGCACGCATAGAGTAACTCAAACTCCCGTAAATGAGGGTAGGGGTTTTCATGATCGTATCCCGAGAAGGGCTGTTCATCAACCATGGCTATAAAGCCGGAGCGGATTTCATAGCTGGAAGCTGTGATGGGCTTCGACGATTGTGGTGGCTCATAGAACTCGCCCCTCAGAGTGGAAAGGTTTTGGATTGTAGATGGCCCCATAGGTAAGGTAAGAAAATAAAAGAAAGGTAAAAACAAAGATACACGAGCGATCTAGGTTTGGAGACTAAAGTCGACGACCATTCCCCGACAACGGTGCCAGAAATGCTTGTTGACACTTCTTAGCGTTGCTACCAAGACTAGAGTTTGAATTTATCCCCGGCAACAGCACCAGAAATGCTTGTTGGTATTTCTTAGCGTAAGTAGAAAATGTCTGCAAGCTCACGAAAGTACCGTTGTAGCACTTCACCCGGAAGTATTCAGGGTATCGTATTTTCCATAGGGAACGATGTGCCATAGCCTATAGGTATAGTCCTCTCAGATAAGACAAGAAGAAGGGTAACGAGGGTAGCAAGGTTCTTCTAAGGAACAGGTCCTTACGTGTTTAAGCTTAGCCAAACGTAGCCTGCTTCGGTCAACGGGTGGAGACTGGTTTCCCAATCTATGCCGATACAACTCTACCTGGATTCCTGAACGTGGGTGGATTACAAAGGACAGGCTGTCACCACCTGTCGCCTACCTCCTCAATCGTGGAGAACCAAGCAACCAACCTACAACCACTTAGCCTAAACATCACGTTTACACTAAGGGCCACTACTCTAGCGGTAGCTAGGACTTGCGCCCTCTCGCTAAAGAACTCACCCGAGGGTTAATGATCGGTCCAGCAAGCTATGAAAGCGAAAGCTAGAACACAATAAGAACATAGAACTGAAGTTGAATACGAACCTTTATACTTCAAGAAGTACACAAGAATGTAGAGGTACAAGCAGAGTCATACCGGCGATTTTGGTGTTCCTTGCGCTAAGTGTACAAGGGCACCGAGTACACTCGTGGAGGTAACCGACAAATCCGGTACTTCTCCCGCTCAGATCTCACTCGCGCCCTATTCTAGTTAGCTACTAGAGCTAAGATATATGAGGCACTACTCCTTCTTCCATGGATCCTTCTTGAGATATGATCAATGAGCACTTGGATGATTTGTGAGGAGGGTGGAGGTCTTCTTTTATAGGTGGAGGTGCCTTGGAGGGGTGGAGAGCCTCATCTGTCCACATGGAACGTGCAAACCGACCTCCGAACCGACCTTCAAGGGTACATTGAACCTGGACCCCTTGATAACCGACATGAGATAGGCGGTGGCAGGCAACAGTTCAAATTTGAACTGTTTTGGTGCTTCTGGTGGTGCGGGAGCACCCCATGTGGCTCGCCTCGCCATCGCCTTTCTCTGGTGCGCTGCTGGTTAGGCCTGGATGTCTTCTATGTGGGGTGTTAGCCGAGATTCGGAGTTTGATGGCTTTTGAGCTCTATTTCTTCTCTTGAAAGGGCCCTGATTTGCCTGGTATTGGGCCAATTCCCCCTTGGGCTCATATCGTGTGCATTTACATGCCATATGTTGTATGTGTTGGAGCCCGTTTGTAGTCGTTTGCGTGAATGCCCTCCTGCAATTGACTAAACACCAAAAGTGGTGGAAATAGTTGTTGTAAGCCCCATCTATGTTTTTTGATGTTGGTTTTATGTGAGTCTTGGCGGTTATAAAAGTGAGTTTGAGTATTAGGACCGCCAACAGTCTCAAGTTCTTTGTTACCATTGTCCAGAGTTTTTCGTAAGTTTTCAAAAACTCAGATTCCATTGTATGACACTCTCAAGTCTCTCAAATGTTGTATTTGTGAAACCTCACCAAGTCAATAAAGGTGTTATGTCCTTTCTCTTCCTACCACTAAGGCTTTATGGAGTTCATAGGTAGGGAGAAAGCTAGAGCATACTTGCAATGTATATATTGTAAAGTCAAACAATGGGTCCAAAGAGAGTTAAATCATACAATCAAATCAAGATGTGCATGTATGTGGATATGGTAGATATGAGTGCTGGACCTAATTCTACTTGCTCCTTGAAACAAAACTCTCTTTGAAATTTGAAAACATTTGCTAGAGAGAACATGGGCTATCTTATTCATCATTTTTTATTCTCTCAGGAGGGCATATTGTACCCATTGTTTTATCTCACTTCAGACACATGTCCATTTTTTCCCTCTCCTTATATATATATATTTTTTGAAGAACTTCTGCATAGCACATGCCTTTTTCTGCAACAAACTTTTGAGAGATAGAAAAAAAACTCTGAGCATTTCTTTGGTGGATGGAGAACCTGACAAGATATGTTTTGTGTTCACCCTAGTGTAAGAGTAGAACATTTTGGGTGGATCTAGATGGAAGAAAGGTTTTTGCACCTACTCCCAGTGTAGGAGTAGTGCATATGGGTGGTGTGTACGTGATCTTGATTTTCCTCTCATAATGGTCACAAAGCTTGACAAAACCAATGCAATAACAAGCAGCATATATGTGGAAGTTTACCTAGCCTAAATAATAGGTATGGCTCTCGTGGGAATTCAAGATTTGTCATACAGGAACTAATCATGTAGCATTTTGTAAGGAAAATGGACCTCGGCCCATTTGACTTTGGATTTTGGTGTTTGATGATCAACACAACCATATTGGACTAATGTGTGTGCAAGTGTTTGTTTTGTAGTTCAATAGGGTGCAAATGAAACTTGGACAACGGCGACGTGGAGATCAAATGATCAACACTTCAGCAAGGCCCTAGAAGATGTATTGAAGGATTAAAAAGATCAAGCAAAGTCCAAGACACAAGAAATAGAGGCTCGGACGCAAACAAAGGTGAGCCACTCAAGCCGAGACAAGAGCTGATTGAATTGGAACTATCTCATGATTTTGGATTTGCTCAAACTAACATGGCATTAGCATAAAGCTGCAGAGCATTTCATTAGCTTTCCGAAAAGTCCAAGATCATCGAAATCAGAGTTCGGAGCTAAGAGTTATGCCCAAAATACGAAAGATTGAGGAGCATAGAACGCAGAGTCCGATGCGGGTTCCGATGCGCACTAAAATCAGCCCAGAATGAACAGTGTTATAGTAGAGTCCGATGCCAGAGTCCGATGCCTCACTGTAGAGTCCGATGCCCCCGAAAAACATGTCTAACGGCTAGTTTTCCAATGGCTATTCAATATATGGCGATAGGACGTCTGATGCCGACCATAGGACAGTCCGATGCTCTACAAAAAGTTGTTTTCAGCCCCCTAACGGCTCTATTGATGGGGGCATATAGTTATACACCTCAACTGTCCAAAAGAGGTGTGGAGGAGTGAGAAAATATACTAAGGGTGTTGCTAGACCATATTAGTGCCTCCATATGCATAGTGCTTAGTGATTTACATGGTGATTAGTGTAGGTGCTTTGCGAAGTGCTTAGGCTAGCTAGACCACCGCTCATGCGCTTGCTCTAGGTTTAGGCCTAGTGTTAGTGAGGTTGCATACCTCTTGCTACTCGATGCTTGCGCGCACCATGTTGTACATCGGAGGGGCTTGTAGTCTTGCGAGACCACACCAACCGCGTTTGTGGTGTGGCCGCCACCGTGTACCGATGGGAACAAGTCCCGCGACGGTTCGGCCGGAAGCTTGATAGTGGAGACGGCGGGGACCATCCGGGAGAGGCTTTGCCACGAGTGGCTTAACCGGAGACCCACTTGCACGTGGGGAAGCACCGGAGCTATGCACGGAGTTACCCGACCGGAAGCTTGGCACTTGCGAGAGATTCTTGCGAGGCCCAACGAGGACTAGGGGGAAGCTCGCGTGCTTCCGATACCTCGTTAAAAATACCAAGTCGTCGACGGGAGTTTGCATCTCTACCTTGCTCTTTAGCTTCCGCATTTTCTTTGCTACCTTAATTATGTCTTTACGTTTCTAGCTTATGTTAGGCTAGTTGATAGGATTGGAACCTAGGTCGCTATAACTCTTTTGCGGTAGAGAGAGCAACACACCTAGCAAACCATAGTTGCACTTTTATCTAGTTTTCTTTCTTGCATAGGTTTTGACTAGGTGGTAGTTAGAGGCCATAGTTAGAGTAAAGTTTTTAGTTGCCTAATTCACCCCCCTCTTAGGCGTCATGGTCCTTTCAATTGGTATCAGAGCCAGTTTGGCTCATTTTTTGACCCTTGGCTTCACCACCGTTGAGCTGACGCTATTGAGAGTGGTTGGGATGGATACCTCTCGACCTCCGCACTTTGACGGCACAAACTTTCCCTACTATAGTGCTAGAATGGCTTGCTACCATAGAAGCAGTTGATCTAGGTTTTGGAGAGTCACCCGCGACGGGATGAAATCCCTTAGAATCCCGAGAAGCCTACCGCGGGTTGATGAAAGAGAGCTTCATTTTAATGCTAGAGCTAAAAATTGCTTGTTTGAATCTTTTAGCATGCATGTTTTTTAATCATGTTTTTACTTTACAAACATCTCATGAAATTTGGCAAAAACTCCCATGAGCTCCATGATGGCACAAGTAATGTTCGAGAGCAAAACGTCACCTAGCTAAATCAAGTTATGATTCTTTTAAAATGAATGAAAATGAGCTTGTTCGTGATATGTATTCTGAGAATATATATGATGAATGATTGACTTTATGAGGAAGGTTTGAGGCTTTACCCGGTTAAGTCCATATATCCTATGCGCTTATTGTTTATGACTAACCGGTGGTGTGAGTTTGTGTTTGTGTTTCTGTGTTGGTGTGTGTGTGCAACATGTGTCTCTTGGCTGTGTTGATGTGCTGGTGTGGAGCTCGGATACAGTGGTCTATGGCAAGGTGAAGGTCAAGTAGAGACGTGTCGTGCCGACGGATCGGGAGCGGTGAAGGATGGGCGTGCCGTGCGATGGACGTGCCATGCCGATGTACCTAGAGCGGTGAAGGGCGGACGTGAGGCTTGACTGAGGGACCAGAGGGCCAGAGGACCAGCTGTGGTAGCTGCACGTGGCATCGGCAAGCGAGAGCACATGGGGATGTGCGATGCAATCGGCCGAGTCGGGAGAAAGATGCTGGAGTCGTGTCACTTGGCGGGAGGTCGGACACGGGCTTGCGCGTGCGGCGCAAGTGCCGTCGGCCAAGTCAAGAAGGAAGGCGAAGGCGTTGTGCCCGGCGTGGAGGCTGGACATGCATCGGCATCGTGTGCCGGTGGTCGGGGTGTGCGAACCACATCCCGTCTACGGTGCGGCATATCGGTAGCTGAGCCTCAAAAAGCTAGCCATCGACGGTTTCCGAGTTTGGGCCTGCTCAAACTCGGGGTGGACGGTTTCCAGGTTTGGGCCTCAAAACCTGGGCTTGCGGGTTTCCGAGTTTGGGCCTCAAAACTCGGGGTGGACGGTTTCCAGGTTTGGGCCTCAAAACCTGGGCTGGCGGGTTTACCGGTTTGGGCCTCAAAACCGGGGGTGGTCCGAAAGGACGGTCGACGCGTGGCGGCGTGGAGAGGCTGGCGCGGCGGCGAAGCTATCCACGAGGAAGGCGCGGTGGTGGTCGAGGTGGCGGCACGTGGCGGCATCAGGGAGGTCGCGTCGAGGCGAAGCTTCCGGATGTGCGGGCGTGGCCGTCGGATGAAGATTGACTGGACTAGACGGTTTTACCCCTGGGGGTATTTGGGTTGAGTGCTTAATGTAAGGGCATTTTGGCCTTCGGACGTGCGCCTATATATATGAAGGGGGCTGCTAGGGCAGCCGCCATCCTTGGGAACTCTTGGTGGGTCTCTCTCATTTTGTTCCTGTGAGAGAAGGCTAGGGTTAGGGAGAGTTGGCTCTTGTCCTTGAGCTTTTTGCCATCCAAGCTTTGTGTTGCTAGGATTGGCCTGTAGCCCGACACCAAGTGCTTAATGAATCATCCATTCCTCTGAATCCAAGGATCAAATTCGTGATTTAATTTGTCTTGCGATTTTGTTCTTCACGTTTGCAGGTTTTCCCCTCTTTCGATCTTCATGAGAATTCTTGTTTCGAGGGAAGATCCGCAAATCCGTTTGAACCATCTTGTGTAGATTCATGAGAGTCTTCTGTCTACCGAAGGAATTTCTCTAATACCTCACGAACTCACAGATCGGGCGGATTTAGTTTTGGGATCAAGTTCTTGCCGTTCTTCATCCTTTTCTTCGATTCACCGATTTGGAGTTAGGTTCGAGCCATGATCTCTTAGGAGTAGCTCACTAACATCATTGTGAACCCTCACACGAAGTTGGAGTCCTAGTGCTTTTGATTTGAGGGAGATCGGGTTGATTCGGTGGACGAACAATGGTTCGTCGGGGTGACCGGACGCACGAGTCGGACCGACCGGACGCTTGGTCGTGAGTCCGGTCGTTGACCGGACGCTGACTGGGAATCGACCGGACGCGCGCCTCGTATCGACCGGACGCTACTCCGTTCGTCCGATCGTTGAAGGCCGAGCGAGATACTCTGCGCGAGCTTGACCGGACACACCTGCTGTGCTCTGACCGGACGCGCGGCTACTACTGTTCATCGAGTAGTAGCGACCGGACGCTGCCTTTTGTATTGACCGGACGCACCTCCATGCAGAGTCCGGTCCAACACAGAGAGCTCCCGAATCGGGTTTCTGTGGACCGGACGCGTCCGATCGTTCCTGACCGGACGCACCTTAGAGTTCGGTCAGTGCTGACAGAACGCGTTTTCGTCCGTATCTTTTGCGTTCGAGCTCGGATTTGAGATCCTCTTTTTGCGTTGGATTCCCGACTCTGTGCTCTACAGAAACCGGGCTTCCCGCTTTGCGAAAAAGCCTGAATCCCCCTCGCGTTGCTCGGGGGAGGTTGAGGTTACCCAAACTCCATCCTGTCACTAGTTGACTCGCGTGGATTTGGGTGAGGGAGCTTTTGTGGTGTCCCACTGTGTTCCTTGGGAACATCCACCCATTCTCTTGGGTCGTGGACATCACGTGTGTCGACTTTGCTCTTGGGGTTGATTTTGTTGGGACAGAGGCCATAATTTATGAGAAGAAATTTTAGGCTCCCATTCACCCCCCCCCCTCTGGTCGCCTTGCTTTAGCATTTTCGGTCCTTCAGTTGGTATCCGAGCCAGTTAAGGATCTCTCTAACTTAACCGGTTCCGGATCCGCGAAGGCGACCTTTTTGAGAGCGATTGTGTTTCCGACTTTTGTTCGTCGAGGTGTTTGAGCTTTTGTTTGGCTAACACTAACTGTGTTTTTTTTTAAGTAGCACCTAGCTCTTCTTCAAGTATGTCTTTGTCCTTCAGCATGAATGTTTCCAAGGACGACATCTTGGGAAGAAGGAGGAGCACAGTTGATGAAAGGGATCGTGAGGTGAATGAGCTGTTGAATCTTCAACGTGATGATGAACTTTCACCAGAGGATCTTCTACATCAACTTGGCAAGGCCAAGAAAGGTACACTTGCTTGGGGTCTTGTGACCTTGCACAATCTTTATGAGGCTCGTTCTAGTTTTTGTTGAGCTTTGTAGTACCTTGCGTAGATAGGTCGAAAAGTTAAAATGCTCCATTGCTAGTTTGAAGGTCTAGTGCCTCTTTGCCTTGCACCTCTTGTAGTGACATGGTTAGGAAGAATGATGAGCTAGGCTTTTCTCTTGCTAGCTAAAATCTGAAAATGACATGCTAACTTCCAATGCTTCCAAACCATGTCTAGTTTGCATTGACTTAGGCAAGGACCTTGATTGTGCTAAAACTGAAATAGCCTTGCTAAAGTCAAATGCTTTGTTACCATGTGTTTCATGTGAGTCTTTGCATGCTGAAATTAATGAACTAAAATTGACTCACACCACATGTGTAGATGAACTTGAGCATGCTAGGGCTGAAATTATTGAGATAAATGCTAGGCCTTGTAGCTTGTGCTCTTGAATAAGATGCTTGCCATACTTCTTGTGTAATCATGATTCATTGCTTGATGTGAATGGTGATGTTTCTTCCACCGACTTCATTTGAACATCATGCATTGATTTGGAAAAAGAAGTTTTGGCTTTGAAGGTTTTGCGCGATGATATGAGCGCCAAGTTGGTTGAGCACAATGATATGAGTGCCAACCTTGAGAAGGAGATTGAGCTCTTGCGTACCACATATGCCGAGTGCATTGAAAAGGTGATGGAAAACTTGAGAAACACTCCTTGTGGTACTTGTGACCGCCTCGTGTTTGAAAATGAGGTTTTGGTCAAAAGATGCAAGAGCCTTTGTGCTAAGTCATTTGAGTCACACATTTCTTCCAACTTCGATGTTGATATTTCTGTGTTTGCATCTTTGCAACCGGAGTTGAGTTCTGGTGTTGCGCGTGAGTCTTTTGATGTTAGCACTAGTGTCAAGGTTTCGGATAGCTCTTTCATAGCTACTCCTAACCTTGTTGTTTCTTCGAGTGATGTCCAAGGGACTTCTCTTGATAAGGGTGCTTCTCATATTTTTGGGACTCATGCTCCCAATCCGGTTTTCCATTGCACCTTTTGCAAGAAGGATGGACACTCATTCGATTTTTGTTTCCGCCGTGTCAAACACGAGCGACGAATTCGAGCTAAGGCTTTAGGAAGCCGCGTAGCCTTTCCCATGGCACGTGTGCTCCTAGTGTTGGCACCAAGTTGGTGGTTGATGCTTCTTGTTCTAAGTCCCAAGGGACTTCTCACTTGTCGGAGAATGGTGTGCCTTCCAGTAGGCCTTTGTACCATTGCTCTTTTTGTGAGAAAGATGGGCATCAAGAAAGCTTTTGCTATCGACGTGCCAAACGCTTGCACCAAGCTCGCTCTTCTAGGAACTTGGTGGTTCATAGCCCTTCTCATGGCATGAATGCTTGTGCTCCTAGTAAGAAGCCCCTCTTTGTTGATGGGTTTTATGACTCCTTTTCTAGTGGGATAGGTCATGGTCGTGGAAATGCTTCTAGTGCTTCTTCCCTTGGTCCACGTCATGCTTTTCATGATGCTTCTATTGGTTCTTCTACAAAAACCTTGGAAGATGCTTGCCTCTTTTTCTGTGATACGACTCGTTCTTCTCCTCGAGTTGTCCTTTTGAGGAATGCTTCCAAGGGTGTTTCACAATTGCATTTGAACCAACATTTGCATCATGCTAACCCACATGATAAGTTGAGATTTGTGACTGTTGGCACCAAAAGTGGCGCACTGTGCCAATCACACAGCAAGCCGGAGAAGCTGGCTTCAAACGTGGCCCGGGTACTCAGAAGTCCGGTGCGTGCCAGTCAGTTTGCCCTGCAACTAACAAGGGAGATAAACTGTTAAATACAAAGCTGGAACATGTCGAGTATGACCAGACAGTTCCAAAATATAGGCCCTGAAGCCACTTACGACGACATATAGCTATGAAAGCTATCTGTCAACAGGTTTAAAGATTATTCGGCAATATGAACAGAGTTACATGAATAACAGGTTGCCGAACACGTTTGCATAAAAATCATACTTGCGTGATGTATTGGATATAAGTTAAAGCTTAACCAATCTCGATTGTACAACCGAGTTGGGATCCATGGAGATTGAACATACAAACTAAGCATGACTAAGCTAATCTAAAGCCTGCGCCTGCCGCACGACACCTAGCCTTGTCATAGATCAAACACACTTAACATGCATGAACCCTCACCACGTGGCAATCCAGATACGATCCGATCGGCTATTACAAACAATAGATCCACTGCATAAAAGACCTTTCAAAAATAAACGTGAAAGAACAGAGCAGATCTGTAAAGATGAAGCCGAACCGAACGGTATCTAGATTGGGCAAAAGTGTTATGATGAGATAAACATAACAAAACATATAACACAAGGTAACTTAATGAATCTATCAGATTGCCAAATCTAACAGAGCCGATAACTATTTTTACTCATGACTCAATCCGCCGCACGATACAAGGCATAAGCAAAAACCTCCCGTCATAAGCTTAAATCCGCCGCACGATACTAAGCTTAACGTACGAGACTACTTGCACCATATCTAAATCCGCCGCACGATACTAGACATGATAACAAGGTTGCCGGAACTTACGGAGGTCGACGGATCGATGGCCCCTCTCGAAGAACACGACGACACGACTTGGACTCGAAGACGACACGCGGGCCGGGTTGGTTGTATTGATTGTGAACGTTTTTACAATAGTCTCAGGGTTTATATTTATACCCTGGTGTTCTCTGAGTCCTAGAAGGATACGATTACAATGATAAAATTAGGAAACTATCAAAAACATGATGCCTTTTGCTCCAAGCTTCCTTTAATAATCGGCATGCGCTAAAATGACGAGATCCCCATCGCTAAATCTTCTTGACATGCCGTATTCGTCGCAAACCGACTTGGCTTGAGGTAACCGACCGTAGCGTTACGTTGCCGAATCTGCTCGTCGTTGACTAGTTGCTTTCACAGCCTTGCCGAATACATTGAGTTAGCCGACCGCATCCGCCGTCTGCCGAATCCTTCAAGCGGCGGCGTTCGCCGAATCTTCATAGTGCCGGTCCACTTGTCATAGTGCGAAAACTCGGAGTTAACAGTGACCAAGTCCTGGATTCCCAAGTACATGCTTGCTAACCCTTCGGGATCCAAGACTCGGGTTACTTTGTCCTCTTGTGTGTAGATATGAGGACACGGGGTGGAGAAACATGCGCCTGATGAGTAGCTTGATCTTTTAGATGTGTTGATCAAGAGTTGATGGTTCTCTACACCCCGCTTAGATTTGCCTCCAAAGAGGCTTTTGTTATCTGGTGAGCTTTCATATACACTCATACCTTGTACATCCATGATATATGTCTTGCGGTATGAGATGGACTTTCATGTGCTCACTTGTATAGTTCTTGCATGTACATTTTCTTTTGTATCATGTTTTGTTTTTAGTCTAGCATGTGCTATCCTGTATATCATGTCATGCTAGCTTTGTGTATAGCTTTTGTGGAGGAGCCACTTTTCATGCTAGTTGGTGATCCTCATGAACATCGTGCCATGTTTTATCATACTTCTCCATGAGCTTTATTTGTAGTGGTATGATGTTCATTAGGTGTCACTTGTCAGGTGCTAGTTTTCTGTAGCTACATGTACCCTATTGACATGTTTAGGTTGAGCACTAGTCTTCCTCACTTTTATTATGTTACATGCTTCTGGATATATTGCTATCATTATCTTGCATTGTAGCATGTGTTGAGGTTTAGGCTGTGTTTGGGTTGATCATGTTTTTAGGGTTGCATTTTGCTATACAGTGCTTTATCCTGTTGCATGGTAGTTTTGACTGGTTTGAGTTCAGATCTCCTTGCGGTATCTTTCATAGGTAGATCTCTTTTTGTTGAGATCTTACCTTACGCTTATTATGTGACTAACTGTTTTCGTGGAGACCTTGAGGTCACACTGGACGAGACAATGCCTTGTGTTTTCTTCTACTTTTGAGTGTGCAGGAGAACACGAGCCTGAAGAGAGCATTTCGGCTCACGGACCCGATCCCACTTCTTCCATGACCTGGGGTTCCGTTCGAGCAGCTCTCCAGCGAGCACTAGCTGCACCTGTGGGAGCGACAACATCAGGCGAGGGGGAGACGACTTCGGCGAGGCGGGCGCCCCGGAGTTCAGCAGATTCATGCGTCCCCTCGGGTATCACACCAGCAGGCGGTCATGCGCATCATGAGGTACCCCGACACACTTCTGAGTTTGGTTTCTGGTACTCTTCTTCTCTGACCCCCTTCTGCTGTGTGGTCTTTTTGATGTGGTTTTTGATGGCTGTCGCTTGAGAGTTTCTTGGCTCTTTATTTGTGAGTTTGGTGTGTGTTTCCCTTTTTAGTTGGGGAAGCATTTTGCTTGTTGTATCTTAGTTGGACTTCTCTGATACCCTTTTGCTTTGGGTTCTCCTTTTTAGGCTAGTTCTGCTTTGTCTTTGATAGACTAGTTTTTGCATGCATTTCATCATGTATTTCAGTGCATTTTAGAGCTTCATGTTTAGAGCAATGAGAATGAGATTATGCTCTTGTTGGTATGCCCTGTCTATTCATGATGATGCTTGTAGCTTAGGCTCTTTTTGATCACTTGATGCATGTAATGAGCTAAGCTATTTTTGCAAATGGTGAACTTGACTAATCAACTATGAAACCTTTAATTTGTTCACCATTGAGATTGGCAACTAGCATGGGTAGGATGTGTTGAGATCACTTGTGCTATCTTTTGTATGCTAGGTTGCTATGTCTCTAGCACTGAGTCATTCACTTGCTTGGATTGTTCATATGTACATTGTGCTTAAAATTTGATCCAAGTATTAGTGAAATGAAAAGATCGAGATGGGATTGCATGTGTCAACACCTCACGGTATCGAGACTATTTCTCATTGCACATTTGAGTTAAACTTGAGCCGTGTAGTGTAAGACCGAAACCGGTGCTTTAAGCTTCCGATTGCTTTTGTTGCATAGGCTTAGCCCGGTTGAAAAGTTAGGCAATGACCATTTCTTCAACCTCTCGCAATCACATGCTTTAATATGAACTTGTGTTAATACCGCTGCAATCTCTGATAAAATATTGGAAATAACACAAGTCTATGCTTCACTCTATTGCATGATGATTGAACTTTGCTAGGGGTAGTTCACCTTGTAGACTTGAGTTAGCACTTGGTTGATTTCCTGTCTATTCTTGCTAAGTGCTATTTTAGTGGTGAACAACTTTTCGGATGGCTGAGAACTACTCATATGCTTAATTGTTCATATTTCGTATTCATTTGATCAGTTGAGCCTTTGCTAGCATTTGTATTGATTGCTGAAGTTTCAGGGCAGCACCCTTTTGAGCATCTTTTCATTCTGATTGCTATACACTTGAAGCTGTTGCATTGTGCATATCACGCATGTTTAGCTTAGTGTTCATACCCCCAGCTCCGATACACTTTGTGGTCATTTTCAATTGCCCCCATATGCTTTTGGTTGATGACTTGTCTTGTGTTTGTGTCAACTTTGTGAAAATTGTCAAAACCCCTCAGCGTGTTCCCTTTTGTCAAGGGGGAGAAGCTGTTTGCAAGGGGGAGCTTGAGTGTTGGCACAAAGGGGAGAGTCATGCATTTTGGGGAGAGCTTTGAGCAAGGGGGAGTTTAGCTATTTTATGTTCTTCTTCACTCGGTATAGCTCTTTTATGTGTTTCAATTGGTATCCATCTTTTGGTATGGAATGCAATTGGTGTCATGAGCTTTATTGCATAGCTTTTGTATATAAGCTTGCTTTCAGGGGGAGTCGCTTTTGTCTTGCTGCTTCTCCGCGTGCTCCGAGTGTTTGTGCTCCATTTAGTGTTGAGCTTCTCTTGTGGTTTTTCTCAGTCGGTATCGAGCCTGCTAGTCGTGTTGAGCCGTTTTAGTCTCTCTCTTGAGGGACTAGTAGTTTTTGCTTGGTATTTTCGATTGGTATGGACCCTTCAGCTAGTTGCGTCGAGCCTCCTTGCCTCTGTCTTGAGGAACTAGCTGTTTTCACCAATTCTTGGCTGTTTGTGATCAGTTTTGCATTCTTATGCATTGATTCAGCCTCAATTGGTATTGAGCCTTGAGCTAGTGGTGTTGAGCCATTTTCCTCCTTTTCTTGAGGGCCAGCTCATTTTTGACTTGGTTGCGTCGAGCCGTTGCCCATGTCTTTGGGAACCAAGTTTTTCGCTCTATGTGATCGAGTTTTGCTCTTTGATGAGTTGTTGCTCTGATCTCTTGCTTGGTTGCGTTGAGTCGTTGCCCATATCTTTGGGGACCAAGTTTTTGGTTATGGTATCTCAAACCATCTCTTGTGCCTAGTTTTTGTCAATTCAATCATCAAGGGGGAGAAAGAGAAAGAGAAAGAGAAAAAGGGGGAGAAATTGACCCAAACCTGTAACACCTCTGGGTTTAATCTGTAATTAACATGACATGTCATCATCATTAGTCATAATCATTCTTGTCATGCATTAATGTTTGTCTAGTGGTTGCTTGCCTTTACCTTTTCCTAAAAGGTATTTTGTGTGTAGTGATCCCTTTTTCTAAAAACCCTAAAAGCCCAAATCTTCCTATAAGGGCAAAATGGTAATTTACTCTGTGCCTAGTCTTGTGTATTTCTTGTTCAGTTTAGTGTCTTGAAGCTTTATTGTGTTGTTCAAAAACCCAAAATCAAAAACAGATTTTAAATCCCTTTGAAAAACCCTAAATTCCAAACCTGGCTTTTACCCCTCTTTTAATAATTTTAAAAACTATTCAAAATTTGTACTTGGTCCAAAAAGCAAAGTTGTAGATCTTCTCAAGAGGAACAACTTTGGTGTTTGCAGATTTTCAAGTTTTATATAAAATCAAAAGTAATTTTGAAATTATTCAAATCTTAAAAGTGTCCCCTTTTCTGATTTCGAAAATAATTCAAGAACTGTTTGGAATTTGAAAATATTCTTTTTGACAAAGTTGTAGATCTCCTTTTTCTGCACAACTTTGGTATTTGAGTTTTGCTGCTCAGTTCAATTTTGGGAGAAATTTGCAAAATACAGAAAGTCAAACCCTACACCCTAGCCCTGTTCATCTTCTACCTAGGGCCAGGGGGGCGCTCATGGCAGCTCGCCGGCGCCGCGTGCGCCACGCGCCTGGCAGTACTCGCCTGCCTCCACAGCCTGCCGCCGCGCTGTCCGCGCCATCATTCTGCATCCGCACGCGCAAGCGCTGACCTCCGCCCCGTCCCCCACTGTTCCCCGACGTCGCCGCCGCGTGGCCGTCGCCGGCAAGCACGACGCCCGGGTCCAAAACCGATTTCCGTCCTTTCTTCATCATGAGATCGATAGCACGCGCCATGGGCATTCTTATCCACCCCGCGCGCTCTCTATCTGCCCCTGGCCGCGCCTATAAAGGCCCGCGGCCGGCCGGAGCTCCGCACTCACCCACCATCGTGGCCAGCACACTCCAGAGTCTCCGCCGATCAACCAACTAACCCAACAGCTCCGCCTCGAGCCCGTGAATTTTCCCACCCCTCAATTCCATCGCTACGCCTCCTCCCACCGAGAGTGCGAGCCCTTCTTCCTCAGCGCCGGTGAGAAGCCGTCTGACTCGGGTCGACGAAATTCGCCGCCGTCGCTCCACCCCTCCTCCCTCTGACCTCTGATATTCCTTCCTTGTCTTCTTGCGCTCCTAACCGGCTACTGGTGACCGTGCCTGGTGTACAGAGTCGCCGGATCGCCGGAGTGCCGCCGCGGTCGTCTCCTTCCTCGACCCGCACCCTCGACCGTATCGAGCCCCAAGCCTCGGGCGAATCACACTACCCTCGAGCACGTTCCCGAGCCACACCCTCGAGCACATCCTCGAACCCTGCCCTCGAAGCAGCCGAGACTAGCCTCAGCCTCGGGCGAATCGCAGCTACCACCGAGCCTCAAGCCTCGAGTGAGCCGAGGCCAGCCTCGAGAAATCTGCCGCAAGAGAACCCGCCGAGGCCTCGTCGTCGAGCCTTGCATCTGACTCTCGGTGAGCCCAGCCTCTGTTTTCTCAGCCGAGCCTCGAGCCTCGACGTCGAGCCCGCTCCGACTCGAGCTCAGTGCTCTTTTCCTTTTCAAAAATATGAATAGTCTTGTTATTTCATCTTTTTGTATGATTTTCTGTATTGCTCTAAAAATTCTGAAAATTTTACAGTTGAGTCTTTATACTATGTAGTATTTTATAAAAATATGAAACTTGACTTTTCTGCAAGAATTTGAAAATGTAAAATTCCTCTTTTAATTAATAAATGGATGGTTTTGGATTTTTTATAAATCTTTTTAACTCCAAAAATCATGAGATAAATTTTTGTGAGCTTCCTATGCCATGTTTAGTCTCTGGTGAAATTTTGAAGTCTTTTGGAACAAGTTGATTTTTGAGCATTTATCTTTAATTGTTAAATAGTGCCTTTTGTTAATTAATGTCTGATTTTATTTGAGCACCTTAATGACCTCCAAAAATTATGAAATTTGTTTTGCCATCTATCTACACCATAATGAATTTATGTGATTAATTTGGTAATTTTTGGAGCAACTGCATAAAATGACCTTTTTAAATAATTAAGGAAAACAGAAAAGGTGATTAAGGTTCATGTTGTATGCCCTGTGTTGCATTGTTCATGCTAGCATACTCATGAGCATGCATCATTGCATTCGTATAGTCACCGAAGAAGGCGTCAAGATCGAGGCAGCCACTGACGAACCTGTCCCTGAGGCTACCCCGAGCTCCGACAACTGCCCTGCCGCCCTCGAGCCTGCCCTCTTTGCTCTTCAAGGCAAGCCCCGGTGCATTTAACCTCTTTCCTTGAATTTATAAAATAATTTCCTTAAATGCTTTTGAGTTAAATTATTGCATTAGGTTTATAGGAGTTGTGTGCTATCCTAATTGATGCACTATCCACCTTGACCACTGATACACCCGATACCTGCTTTTCAAAAGTATTTGAAAAATGCTTAGCAATGCTTATTGAATTAGACTTTGCAATAAAATGTCATTTTCAAAAGTGTGATCACGGAAAGAATCTTTATGGGAATTTGGCTTTACTTCCCGTTCGATGACTGCTTGCCTAGCTAGCATGTGGTCATTGTCGAGAAGAGGTTGTCCGCGCGTACGGTGCCGTCATGTTGTAGTCCGGGACTCAACAGTTGACACCGACCGGGACAGGGTTGAAAAACCGACAGGACTTGTACTCTTGGGTTAGAGTCCCGAGGTGCTTGTTGCTGCCGGAAAAACTTTAGGGACCATCCGTATGGGGGCCTGCTGGTCAAGACTTGTAACTATTCACATACTTCGGAAAGCTCTGGCTCCGAGGAATCCTTTATTGGACCGACAACCGCGCACTGGGAGTGGAGAGATGGCGGAAGTAGCATGTACCCACGTGGTCGTCGTACCTGGATAGGAGTGGTGTACTGTACTTCCGGGTGGCGTAGGACCGGGCCCAATCTTGGAGGAATCGTGGTAGACGAGTTGGCATATGCAAGCTTGGGTGCTACATATGCAGTGTGGATAGGGATCCTCAGCTGAGTATTATTTATCCGGATTAACGTTGCTCCTC
Organism: Coix lacryma-jobi var. lacryma-jobi; assembly: GCA_009763385.1. Taxonomy (NCBI): domain Eukaryota; kingdom Viridiplantae; phylum Streptophyta; class Magnoliopsida; order Poales; family Poaceae; genus Coix; species Coix lacryma-jobi. The sequence goes on along the minus strand of CM019828.1, from coordinate 78,827,541 downwards.
GGTTATGGAGACTTGGTCCACTGACTGTCAACGGAGAGTGGTTCTCAACTAGGAATGTTTTGAAATGTAAAATGAATTATGAACGATGAAGAATTGAGGAATACTGAATCTTTCCAAAATAAAATAAGGTTTACAAAAATGCTTTTCTGCAAAATACTTGATCTTACTTAAACCTTACCTTGACTACCCTAAGCCTCTCATTCCTGAGTCTTCTCCCTTTTTCTTAGTCGGGTAAGTCTTGTTGAGTACCCCAGTACTCAGGGTTTGTTACCCATGCTGCAGGTATGACAGAGTCCCCGATGTGTCTTGCACCCTGCTGCGTGACCATCGTCCAGGAAGAGGCCGATGAGGCCGAAGAATAGTTGTACACCCTCGGGCTGGGTGATTATAAGTATCTTTGCTGTTCTTCACTATGTTGCCTATGTCTATCTCTATTATCAGAACTTGGTTTGTAATAACTGCACCTTAATTTCTATTTGGAACCCTGCTTTGTAAAACTATTGTTATTTAAGTCTTCCGCTCTTTATTCCGATGTTATTTGTAAAAGTATGCAATGCTGTAACCGAATTGTGAGATGATCCTGCGGACATTGAGCACTGATGTAGCCCGGTGGCGAACAGGTCTTAATCACATGGAACATGGGTTCGGCTGTCAGAGGTTGACAGAGACACGTGGGCCATGAGATTAGGGCCGTTCCGTCACAGAGTGGTATCGGAGCGTCTCACTTTAACGTTGCAGTGTTCGTTTTTTTTGCAAAAACTTCAAAAGACCTTTTGAGTCCAAACAAACTAAACTTGACTATTTTGAGTCCAAATTGCTTCTCTCATCTTGTCTCTCAGATGGCAACACTAGCTAGTGGAACAACATGTTTTAAGCCCTATGTACCTGATTTATTTATTGTGTTGCTTTGTTCCGTAGGAACGATTCATGCATCATGTCATACTCACTTAAGTTAACTTCCTCTCTAAGTTCGTTGGGGTAGTATGCCTTTACCTGTTCTTGCTAGCCTTTCTCATCCATCTTCTCTTATCCAGACATGGCTCGCATCAAGCTGACCGCCCGCAAGTCGACTGGACCGCATGGTGTGCCACGCCACCAGCTGGCACCACGCGCTGGGGAGGAGACTGGAGAATCTTCCAACAGTCGTCGCTTTCCCCGCCGCACCCGTAAGAACCTGAAGGAGGAGATCAAGGATCTGAAGGCTGAGCTGAAGAACTTGGAGCATGACTTCTACCACTCACGCTTGGAGTTTTATGAGGCACGAGCTTCCCTAGAGCAGGCCAACCGGAACACGGTTCGCGCTATCGAGCAGCGCAATGATGCTTGGATCCGCGAGGACGTCACCAGAGCCGAGCTCCACGGACTGCAGCAGTACACAGCTCAGATTGAACAGTTCAATGATACGCTTCATGAGGAAGTGCATCAGCTGTATGATCAACTCCACCCCTTGGTACCCCCGGTTATGGAAGACCCTGAGGACGGAGTAGTGGAAGAACCCGATGTGGAACAAGAGCCAGACGTGGACGAAGAAATTGAACCTGCTGAGGACGTCCACGCTGAAGACGAGGACGAGGAGGAAGAGCCTGAGCTCATCCTCGGAGAAGACGACGACGAAGAAATGATCATCATCGATGAGGACTAGACCCGTCTTTAGGAGATGGAGATCCCGTGTGTCTGTACCACCTGCTTACCTAAAACCTTAGTCTAGGTTTGGGAGCGTTAGTCTGTCTTTTGTTAAGTCAGTCTGTATCTTTCTTTTCGTACCTTTTTCCCCTTATCAGTCCGTTGTTATCTGTCAGTCATCTTTATCAATCTATCAACCTTTGTATCAGTGAAGCTTATCAGTCTGTTGATTTCAGAACCCTATCTATGAATGCTAAGTTCCAAGTTGCTTAACAGATGCCTGTGAACACTCGCACTGGAGCTGGAGGTTCTGATGATGCCAACCTTCCAAACCCTCCACCTGTTCCTGCTACGCTAGCAGATGCCATTGCAGCCTTGGCAGCCGCTGCTAACCTGATGGCTCAAAATCAGGGGCAGCAGAACAATGGTCACCGTGGTCGCCATAACATCAACAACGAGACCACATATGTGGATTTCACCGAGACCCGTCCACCAGTTTTCACCAAGGCCGATGAACCCTTGGAAGCTGATGATTGGCTCCGCTCTATGGAGCAAAAGTTCAGTCTTCTCCGCTGTACCGACATCCAGAAGCCCCGGTTCGCTTCCCAGCAGCTTCGTGGTCCAGCAAGCGCTTGGTATGCCAACCTGTTGGCTGCCCAGCCAGAAGGTCATCAGTTGACCTGGGAAGAGTTCCGCACCGCTTTCCGTGCACATCACATCCCTTCGGGATTAATGAAGATGAAGCTTGATCAGTTTCTGGCACTGCAGCAGAAGGACTCCACAGTGATGCAGTATGTGGGTCAGTTCAACCATCTTAGCCAGTATGCCTCAGAGTATGTCAACACAGATGAAAAGAAGAGGGATTGTTTCCTTAGAGGTCAGCATCCTAAGATCCGCAGAAGTCTGTCCAATAACCTGACCGGTTCGTATCATGATGCCGTTGATCGTGCTGTTGCATATGAAGAAAGCAACCGTCAGTATCAAGAGGAAAAGAAGAAGAAGAAAGCAGGATCCAGCAGTTTCTCTGGCGGTCACAAGCGCCAGAGGATCATATACCACCCCAGTCACCACCAAAATCGCCTACCTTACCCCAACCAGCAAGTGGTCGTCCGTACCGCGGCCACCACCCATAATGCCAACCAGCAGAGTGCCACACAGCCGAACGCCCCAGGTGTTCGTATCACCACTCCACAAACAGCCTACAAACCATCCCTGCTACAACTGCGGCCAGCTTGGTCACTGGTCTCGTGAGTGCCCAAAGCCCAAGAGGTATGCCCAGAATACTCAGAAGAATCCTGGAGGATCTAAGCAGCAGCAGCACCGTGCCCAGCAGCAGCATGGTCAGAAATGCAAAGTTGTCAAGAAGCACGGGCAAGTCTACTACACCACTGTCGGCGACATCCCAGAAGGAGAGCCCGTCATGATCGGTAGGTTTCCTGTTGCAAATCACCCTGCAGTTGTGTTGTTTGATTCTGGTGCATCGCATTCCTTAATCAGTCGTACTTTTGTCATCAAGCATGAGATATCAATTGAGGATTTAAAAGAAAATTTCTGCATATTTTCGCCTGGAGGGCGTATAAGTACTAAGGAAGTGGTTCGCCGTATACCAGTAATGTTGGGGGAACATGTATTTCCTACCACCATGATAGTGCTACGTGATCAGGAGATAGATGTCATCCTAGGCATGAATTGGATGTGTCAGTATAAAGCCATGATCGACATCCTGAATAGAGTTGTGAGAGTGGACATTCCCAACAGTACCTCCAAACTCCTTCTCCAACTTCCAATGCCTCGAAAACCAGCAACCACTCAAATAAATACCGCCTATGTCCTGGAAACCAGAGACATCCCCGTGGTCTGTGAATTCCCTGATGTTTTTCCTGAGGATTTGCCTGGTCTGCCTCCTGACCGTGATGTCGAGTTTGCCATAGAGCTAAAGCCCGGGACTGCTCCCATAGCCCGCAGGGCTTATCGAATGCCTCCTAGAGAGTTGGCAGAGCTAAAAATCCAATTACAAGATTTGTTGGACAAGGGTTTCATTCGCCCAAGCTCGTCTCCTTGGGGCTGTCCTGCAATCTTTGTAAAGAAGAAAGACAAGAGTCTCCGGCTATGTGTTGATTATCGCCCACTCAATGAAGTCACCATCAAAAATAAATATCCCTTGCCTCGTATTGATCTTCTCTTTGAGCAGTTAGCTGGAGCCAAAGTATTCTCCAAGATCGATCTCAGATCTGGCTACCACCAAATAAAGATACGTCCTGAAGATATTCCTAAAACAGCTTTCACCACCAGATACGGCCTATATGAGTACTTGGTCATGTCCTTCGGTTTGACCAATGCCCCTGCTCATTTCATGTACCTCATGAACTCTGTGTTCATGCCAGAGCTTGATAAATTCGTGGTCGTGTTCATTGACGACATCCTTGTCTACTCAAAAACCCCTGAAGATCATGCCGAACATCTTCGTATCGTTCTATCCCGTCTCAGAGATCATCAGCTTTATGCCAAGTTCAGTAAATGTGAGTTCTGGTTAGATCAGATACAGTTTCTTGGTCATGTCCTATCCGCTGAAGGTGTGTCAGTTGACCCTGGTAAAGTGGCAGACATTCTGGATTGGAAGCCACCTACCACTGTTCATCAAGTCCGCAGCTTTATGGGAATGGCCGGATATTATCGTCGATTCATCCCAGATTTCTCCAGAATCGCCAAGCCTATCACTGAGTTAGTAAAGAATTCTGTGAAGTTTGTCTGGTCACCAGCTTGTGAACAAGCTTTCAGACATTGAAGAAACTGTTAACCACGTCACCAGTGCTAGCCCAGCCGAACATCGAAAACCCTTTGATGTCTACTGTGATGCATCTGGTACTGGTTTGGGCTGTGTTTTGATGCAAGAAGGTCGAGTGATCGCATATGCCTCCCGACAGCTTAAGCGACATGAAGAGAATTATCCAACTCATGATCTCGAGTTAGCAGCAGTAGTGCATGCCTTGAAGATCTGGCGTCATTATCTGTTGGGCAGTACCTGTAATGTGTACACTGATCACAAAAGCCTTGAAGTATATCTTCACTCAAGAAGAGCTGAATATGAGACAAAGAAGATGGCTTGAGTTAATTAAGGACTATGATCTTGAAGTGCATTACCATCCTGGGTAAGGCGAATGTGGTTGCCGATGCGCTCAGTCGCAAGTCATATTGCAACTGTCTGATGATGAAACCCTATGATTCTTCTTTGTGTTATGAGCTGGAAAAGTTGAATATTGAAATGATTCCACAAGGAACTCTGAATAATATCAGAATAGAAACCCCTATCAAGGAGCAGATCATCGCTGCACAGAAAGATAACCCTGGAATCAAGCACATCATCGAAAAGGTCCAATCCGGAAAGGCTGATTGTTTCAGGATTGATGATACAGGAATAGTATGGTTTAAGAATCGGTTAGTAGTTCCTAAAGTGCCTGAGTTAAGAAAGTTAATCCTTGATGAAGCACACTTGACTAGATTCTCCATCCACCCCGGCAACAACAAGATGTACCAGGACTTGAAGCAAAGGTTCTGGTGGACAAAGATGAAGATTGAGATCGCCCGGTATGTCACTCAGTGTGATACTTGCCAGAAAGTCAAAGCCGTGCACATGAGGCCCGGAGGAGAATTGCAACCTTTACCTGTACCTGCTTGGAAATGGGACGATATCAGTATGGATTTTATCAATGGGCTACCAAAGACACCAAAAGGTTTTGATTCCATCTGGGTGATCGTGGATCGCCTCACTAAGCAAGCTCATTTCCTGCCAGTCAAAACCAGCTACACCGTCCCCCACATATGCCACTTTGTACAAGAACCACATAGTGAAACTCCATGGCATACCCAAGACCATTGTCTCTGATCGTGGTACTCAGTTTGTCGCAAAGTTCTGGAAAGCGTTCCTATACCTCACTTGGAACCAAGCTCTTGCATAGTACAGCATATCATCCACAAACAGATGGACAAACTGAGCGAGTCAACCAAGTGTTAGAGGATATGTTGAGAGCATGTGTGCTCACCTTCGCAGATACTTGGGATAACTGTTTGCCCTTGGCAGAATTCTCATATAATAACAGTTATCCAGGAGAGCATCAAAATGGCACCCTTTGAAGCACTGTACGGTCGCCGTTGTCGTACACCTCTCAGTTGGTCTGAACCTGGAGAAAGAGAATTCTTTGGAGTTGACCTAGTGAAAGATATGGAAGAAAAAGTCAAGCAAATACAAGAGAATATGAAATTGCGCAATCTCGACTAGAAGAGCTATGCCGACAAAAGACGTCGACCTCTGAAGTTTCAAATCGGAGATTATGTGTACCTGAAAGTCTCACCCACCAAGGGAGTCACTCGTTTTGGAGTTAAAGGGAAGTTAGCACCTCGCTATATTGGTCCCTTTGAGATTCTGGAATGTTATGGCAAGGTAGCTTATAAGCTAAGGTTGCCCGATCATCTTTCCGCAGTTCCATAATGTGTTTCACGTCTCCCAACTCAAGAAGTGTCTCCGAGTGCCCGAACATGTGGTAGATGTTGAAGGTGTTGAGTTAGAACCTGATCTGTCATACTCTGAGTATCCAGTTCGCGTGTTGGATCACAAAGATCGTGTTACCCGGAGGACCACCACAAGATGGTACAAGATCCAATGGAACCAACACTCTGAAGAAGAAGCCACTTGGGAATCTGAAGACTTCTTGGCAAAGAACTATCCCGACTTTCTCGATACTCTGTAGACGTAAGGTTTTACCCTTGTTCTTCTTAAGACGCAGAATCTCGGGGCGAGATTCCTTTTAGGGGGGAAGGTTGTAACACCTCTGGTGTTTAATCTGTAATTAACCTGACATGTCATCATCATTAGTCATAATCATTCTTATCATGCATTAATGTTTGTCTAGTGGTTGCTTGCCTTTACCTTTTCCTAAAAGGTATTTTGTGTGTAGTGATCCCTTTTCTAAAAACCCTAAATGCCCAAATCTTCCTATAAGGGCAAAATGGTAATTTCAACTCTGTGCCTAGTCTTGTGTATTTCTTGTTCAGTTTAGTGTCTTGAAGCTTTGTTGTGTTGTTCAAAACCCAAAATCAAAAACAGATTTCAAATCCCTTTTGAAAAACCCTAAATTCCAAACCCTGGCTTTTACCCCTCTTTTAATAATTTAAAAACTATTCAAAATTTGGACTTGGTTCAAAAAGCAAAGTTGTAGATCTTGTCAAGAGGAACAACTTTGGTGTTTGCAGATTTACAAGTTTTTATATAAAATCAAAAGTAATTTTGAAATTATTCAAATCTTAAAAGTGTCCCCTTTTCTGATTTCGAAAATAATTCAAGAACTGTTTGGAATTTGAAAATATTCTTTTTGACAAAGTTGTAGATCTCTTTTTCTGCACAACTTTGGTATTTTGAGTTTTTGCTGCTCAGTTTAATTTTTGGGAGAAATTTGCAACATACAGAAAGTCAAACCCTACACCCTAGCCCTGTTCATCTTCTACCTAGGGCCAGGGGGGCCGGTCATGGCAGCTCGCCGGCGCCGCGCGCGCCACGCGCCTGGCAGCTACTCGCCTGCCTCCAACCTGCCGCCGCTGTCCGCGCCATCATTCCGCATCCGCACGCGCAAGCGCTGACCTCCGCCCCCGTCCCCCACTGTTCCCCGACGTCGCCGCCGCGTGGCCGTCGCCGGCAAGCACGACGCCCGGGTCCCAAACTGATTTCCGTCCTTTCTTCATCATGAGATCGATAGCACGCGCCACGGGCATTCTTATCCACCCCTGCGCACTCTCTATCTGCCCCTGGCCGCGCCTATAAAAGGCCCGCCGGCCGGCCGGAGCTCCGCACTCACCCCACCATCGTGGCCAGCACACTCCAGAGTCTCCGCCGATCAACCAACTAACCCAACAGCTCCGCCTCGAGCCCGTGAAGTTTTCCCACCCCTCAATTCCATCGCTACCGCCTCCCACCGCCGAGTGCGAGCCCTTGTTCCTCAGCGCCGGTGAGAAGCCGTCTGACTCGGGTCGACGAAATTCGCCGCCGTCGCTCCACCCCTCCTCCCTCTGACCTCTGATATTCCTTCCTTGTCTTCTTGCGCCCCTAACCGGCTACTGGTGACCGTGCCTGGTGTACAGAGTCGCCGGATCGCTGGAGTGCCGCCGCGGTCGTCTCCTTCCTCGACCCGCACCCTCGACCGTATCGAGCCCCAAGCCTCGGGCGAATCACACTACCCTCGAGCACGTTCCCGAGCCACACCCTCGAGCACATCCTCGAACCCTGCCCCTCGAAGCAGCCGAGACTAGCCTCAGCCTCGGGCGAATCGCAGCTACCACCGAGCCTCAAGCCTCGAGTGAGCCGAGGCCAGCCTCGAGAAATCTGCCGCAAGAGAACCCCGCCGAGGCCTCGTCGTCGAGCCTTGCATCTGACTCTCGGTGAGCCCAGCCTCTGTTTTCTCAGCCGAGCCTCGAGCCTCGACGTCGAGCCCGCTCCGACTCGAGCTCAGTGCTCTTTTCCTTTTCAAAAATATGAATAGTCTTGTTATTTCATCTTTTTGTATGATTTTCTGTATTGCTCTAAAAATTCTGAAAATTTTACAGTTGAGTCTTTATACTATGTAGTATTTTATAAAAATATGAAACTTGACTTTTATGCAAGAATTTGAAAATGTAAAATCCCTCTTTTAATTAATAAATGGATGGTTTTGGATTTTTTAGAAAATCTTTTATAACTCCAAAAATCATGAGATAAATTTTTGTGAGCTTCCTATGCCATGTTTAGTCTCTGGTGAAATTTTGAAGTCTTTTGGAACAAGTTGATTTTTGAGCATTTATCTTTAATTGTTAAATAGTGCCTTTTGTTAATTAATGTCTGATTTTATTTGAGCACCTTAATGATCTCCAAAAATTATGAAATTTGTTTTGCCATCTATCTACACCATAATGAACTTATGTGATTAATTTGGTAATTTTTGGAGCAACTGCATAAAATGACCTTTTTAAATAATTAAGAAAAACAGAAAAGGTGATTAAGGTTCATGTTGTATGCCCTGTGTTGCATTGTTCATGATAGTATACTCATGAGCATGCATCATTGCATTCGTATAGTCACCGAAGAAGGCGTCAAGATCGAGGCAGCCGCTGACGAACCTGTCCCTGAGGCTACCCCGAGCTCCGACAACTGCCCTGCCGCCCTCGAGCCTGCCCTCTTTGCTCTTCAAGGCAAGCCCCGGTGCATTTAAACCCCTTTCCTTAGATTTATAAAATGTTTTCCTTAAATGCTTTTGAGTTAAATTATTGCATTAGGTTTATAGGAGTCGTGTGCTATCCTAATTGATGCACTATCCACCTTGACCACTGATACACCCGATACCTGCTTTTCAAAAGTATTTGAAAAATTCTTAGCAATGCTTATTGAATTAGACTTGGCAATAAAAATGCCAATTTCAAAAGTATGATCACTGAAAGAATCTTTATGGGAATTTGGCTTTACTTCTCGTTCGATGACTGCTTGCCTGGCTAGCATGTGGTCATTTTCGAGAAGAGGTTGTCCGCGCGTACGGTGCCGTCATGTTGTAGTCCGGGACTAACCAGTTGACACCGACCGGGACAGGGTTGAAAAACCGATAGGACCTGTACTCTTGTGTTAGAGTCCCGAGGTGCTTGTTGCTGACGGAAAAACTTTAGGGACCATCCGTATGGGGGCCTGCTGGTCAAGACTTGTAACTATTCACATACTTCGGAAAGCTCTGGCTCCGAGGAATCCTTTATTGGACCGACAACCACGCACTGGGAGTGCAGAGATGGCGGAAGTAGCATGTACCCACGTGGTCGTCGTACCTGGATAGGAGTGGTGTACTGTACTTCCGGGTGGCGTAGGACCGGGCCCAATCTTGGAGGAATCGTGGTAGACGAGTTGGCATGTGCAAGCTTGGGTGCTACATATGCAGTGTGGATAGGGATCCTCAGCTGAGTATTATTTATCCGGATTAACGTTGCTCCTCAGTTATGGAGACTTGGTCCACTGACTGTCAACGGAGAGTGGTTCTCAACTAGGAATGTTTTGAAATGTAAAATGAATCAGGAACGATGAAGAATTGAGGAATACTGAATCTTTCCAAAATAAAATAAGGTTTACAAAATGCTTTTCTGCAAAATACCTGATCTTGCTTAAGCCTTACCTTGACTACCCTAAGCCTCTCATTCCTGAGTCTTCTCCCTTTTCTTTAGTCAGGTAAGTCTTGTTGAGTACCCCAGTACTCAGGGTTTGTTACCCATGCTGCAGGTATGACAGAGTCCCCGATGTGTCTTGCACCCTGCTGCGTGACCATCGTCCAGGAAGAGGCTGATGAGGCCGAAGAATAGTTGTACGCCCTCGGGCTGGGTGATTATAAGTATCTTTGTTGTTCCTCACTACGTTGCCTTTGTCTATTTCTATTATCAGAACTTGGTTTGTAATAACTGCACCTTAATTTCTATTTGGAACCCTGCTTTGTAAAACTAATGTTATTTAAGTCTTCCGCTCTTTATTCTGATGTTATTTGTAAAAGTATGCAATGCTGTAACCGAATTGTGAGATGATCCTGCGGACATTGGGCACTGATGTAGCCTGGTGGCAAACAGGTCTTAATCACATGGAACATGGGTTCGGCTGTCAGAGGTTGACAGGGACACGTAGGCCATGAGATTAGGGTCGTTCCGTCACAAAACCCAAGTGGATAAGTACCTTGATCTCTCTTTTGTGATGATTGTTTGACAATTTATTTGAGATTGGTTTTTGAGTACCTTTTGGGATTCATGAAACTCTTGTTTCTCTTGACTCTTCAGTTGTGTGGAGGCTTTGCCCGCTTTTCCCGTTTACTTCGGGACCGAGAGCTTTTAGTTGGAGTTTTCATGATCCTTCCTCATCTCAAGTTGCCTTGTGTTTGCTTTTGCTTGGCTTTTGGGCACTTGAGTGAGGCTTGCCTTCAAACCCTTCCTTTTTGGTTTTATTGTTAGTCAATGCATTCATCAAGGGGGAGATTGAGAATATATATGATGAATGATTGACTTTATGAGGAAGGTTTGAGGCTTTACCCGGTTAAGTCCATATATCGCTATGCGCTTATTGTTTACGACTAACCGATGGCGTGAGTTGTGTTGTGTTTCTGTGTTGGTGTGTGTGTGCAACATGTGTCTCTTGGCTGTGTTGATGTGCAGGTGTGGAGCTCGGATACAGTGGTCTATGGCAAGGTGAAGGTCAAGTAGAGACGTGCCGTGCCGACGGATCGGGAGAGGTGAAGGATGGGCGTGCCGTGCGACGGACGTGCCATGCCGATGTACCCAGAGCGGTGAAGGGCGGACGTGAGGCTTGGACTGAGGGACCAGAGGGCCAGAGGACCAGCTGTGGTAGCTGGCACGTGGCATCGGCAAGCGAGAGCACATGGGGATGTGCGATGCATCGGCCGAGTCGGGAGGAAGACGCTGGAGTCGTGTCACTTGGCGGGAGGTCGGACACGGGCTTGCGTGCGGCGCAAGTGCCGTCGGCCAAGTCAAGAAGGAAGGCGAAGGCGTTGTGCCCGGCGTGGAGGCTGGACATGCATCGGCATCGGTGCCGGTGGTCGGGGTGTGCGAACCACATCCCGTCTACGGTGCGGGTTCGGTAGCTGAGCCTCAGAAAGCTACCATCGACGGTTTCCGAGTTTGGGCCTCAAAACTCGGGGTGGACGGTTTCCAGGTTTGGGCCTCAAAACCTGGGCTTGCGGGTTTCCGAGTTTGGGCCTCAAAACTCGGGGTGGACGGTTTCCAGGTTTGGGCCTCAAAACCTGGGCTGGCGGGTTTACCGGTTTGGGCCTCAAAACCGGGGGTGGTCTGAAAAGACGGTCGACGCGTGGCGGCGTGGAGAGGCTGGCGCGGCGGCGAAGCTATCCACGAGGAAGGCGCGGTGGTCGACGGTGGCGGCATCAGGGAGGTCGCGTCGAGGCGAAGCTACCGGATGTGCGGGCGTGGCCGTCGGATGAAGATTGAGCGGACTCGACGGTTTTACCCCTGGGGGGTATTTGGGTTGAGTGCTTAATGTAAGGGCGTTTTGGTCTCCGGACGTGTGCCTTTATATATGAAGGGGGCTGCTAGGGCAGCCGCCATCCTTGAGAACTCTTGGTGGGTCTCTCTCATTTTGTTCCTGTGAGAGAAGGCTAGGGTTAGGGAGAGTTGGCTCTTGTTCTTGAGCTTTTTGCCATCCAAGCTTTGTGTTGCTAGGATTGGCTTGTAGCCCGACACCAAGTGCTTAATGAATCATCCATTCCTCTGAATCCAAGGATCAAATTCGTGCTTTAATTTGTCTTGCGATTTTGTTCTTCGCGTTTGCACGTTTTCCCCTCTTTCGATCTTCACGAGAATTCTTGTTTCGAGGGAAGATCCGCAAATCCGTTTGAACCATCTTGTGTAGATTTGTGAGAGTCTTCTTTCTACCGAAGGAATTTCTCTAATACCTAACGAACTCACAGATCGGGCGGATTTAGTTTTGGGATCAAGTTCTTGCCGTTCTTCATCCTTTTCTTCGATTCATAGATTTGGAGTTAGGTTCGAGCCATGATCTCTTAGGAGTAGCTCACTAACATCCTTGTGACCCCTCACACGAAGTTGGAGCCCTAGTGCTTTTGATTTGAGGGAGATCGGGTTGATTCGGTGGAGGAACAGTGGTTCGTCGGGGTGACCGGACGCACGAGTCGGACCGACCGGACGCTTGGTCGTGAGTCCGGTCGTTGACCGGACGCTGACTGGGAATCGACCGGACGCGCGCCTCGTATCGACCGGACGCTACTCCGTTCATCCGATCATTGAAGGCCGAGCGAGATACTCTGCGCGAGCTTGACCGGACACACCTGTTGTGCTCTGACCGGACGCACGGCTACTACTATTCATCGAGTAGTAGCGACCGGACTCTGCCTTTTGTATTGACCGGACGCACCTCCACGCAGAGTCCGGTCCAACACAGAGAGCTCCCGAATCGGGTTTCTGTGGATCGGACGCGTCTGATCGTTCCTGACCGGACGCACCTCAGAGTCTGGTCAGTGCTGACAGAACGCGTTTTCGTCCGTATCTTTTGCGTTCGAGCTCGGATTTGAGATCTGCTTTTTGCGTTGGATTCCCGACTCTGTGCTCTACAGAAACCGGGCTTCCCGCTTTGCGAAAAAGCCTGAATCCCCCTCGCGTTGCTCGGGGGAGGTTGAGGTTACCCAAACTCCATCCTGTCACTAGTTGACTCGCGTGGATTTGGGTGAGGGAGCTTTTGTGGTGTCCCGCTGTGTTCCTAGGGAACATCCACCCATTCTCTTGGGTCGTGGACATCACGTGTGTCGACTTTGCTCTTGGGGTTGATTTTGTTGGGACAAAGGCCGTAATTTCTGAGAAGAAATTTTAGGCTCCCATTCACCTCCCCTCTGGTCGCCTTGCTTTAGCATTTTCGGTCCTTCATATTCTCATTTGAATCTAATTATCAATGAGCTCAATTCTATTGGAATTACAAAGCTAGGTGATGCAGATATTGTGAGGAAGATCATCTCGAACAAATATGCAACCATTATCACCATCCTCCACAACATGGAAGACTTGAGCACCATGATCCCAGCCATTGTCATTGGCAAATTGGTGGCATTTGAGATGTCACGCAAGATGGGTCAAGAAGAAGCCACTTCATCAAGCAAAGGCATAGCTCTCACATGTGAAGAGCACAAGAAGATGAATGGAAAGAAGCAAATTGAGACAAGATCAAGCTCAAGCTCCTCAAGTGAAGATGGGGAAGAAGAAGAGGATGATGATGACAAAGAATCAAGTGATGATGTTCGAGCCTCCACCTCTTCCAACTTCTTCGTAGATGAAGAAACAATCAAGCTAGTACAAGGAGTGAAGAGGATGATCCGCAAGCTCAATGTCAAGGGTGTGCCCATCACAATTGAAGATTGCCTCTTCACCAATCAAAGAAGAGAGCAAAGAAAAAATGGATGTTATGGATGTGGCAAGAGAGGGCACTTTGTGGAGGATTGTCCAAAACAAAAGCCCACACCCAAGGACAAGAAAAAGAAGGGATGCAAGGCCAAGGCCCTCACTACCATCAAGACATGGGATGTTTCATCAAGTGAAGATGAAGTCCAACAGAAGAGGCGCGGCCGCAAGCACTCATCATCATCCAGCTCCTCACATGTGTGCCTTATGGCACGAGGTAACACAAACTCTATCTCTAGTGATAGTGATAGTGATAGTGATAGTGATAGTGATAGTGATAGTGATAGTGATGATGAGCTACCTTCTTATGATCAACTTGTGCTAGATAATCTTAATTATGCTAAGGCTTGCACTAGTCAACAAAAGAAGATAAATACCTTAAAAGAAAAAACTTTTTCAAATCTCAATGTTGAGCTATCTAATAAAATTGAGAAACTTGAGGCTAGTGTAAGCACAAGTGAAAGCACAATTTGTGATGAGCAACTTGTAAAGAAAAATAAAAAACTAAAAGCAAAGTTAGCTAGCACACAAGATGCCTACAAAAGTTTGCTTGCTAAAATGGAAATCATGTGCAAACATTGTGATGAGCTAACTAACAAAGTTGCCAATCTTGAAGCCATCGGAGCAAACCCCACCGAGGCACCTAAAATTAGAAACTCTTTTTTTGATATGCCTAAAAAGGATGCCTGTACTTCTTGCATTGATTTACTTTATTTAGACTCACCCATGTGTGATCAAGCTTGTGTTGAGGATGTGATTTGTAGAAACATGTACACAAGAAGTTACAATGGAAAATGAGCAACTAAGGCAAGAAGTGGCCCGCCTCACCATGGACTTGAGTCAAGAAAAAGGCAAGACAAAGCAAACCCAAACTCATCAAGATAACACCATCAAGGGAGTGAAGAAGCTTGATGAGGAGCAAACCGTGGTTTGTTATGTTTGCCACAAGGAAGGTCACAAGTCCTATGAGTGCAAGGTGAAGCATGGGGGAGAGAAAAAGAAGAAAGAGAAAAACAAAAAGCAAACAAGCAAGCTCTCCAACACCTACTCCAACAAGGTGAACAAGAAGGCCTCCACACCTTATCTTTTGAAGAAGAAGAAGAATGACAAGGTGGTGGCCGTGAAAGCAAACAAGCAAGCCAATAGTGGGGCCAAACACATTTGGGTGCCTAAGGACATCATCTCAACCATGAAGAGCACCAAAAAGGTTTGGGTCCCGAATGGGAAGTGAGTAGTCAAGTGGACTACGAGGAATTTGGAGACTTGGCAGAGTTTTGGGTGCATATCATGGGATGCATCTCATTGGATCATGTCATTACCAAGTAAGTTAGTGGCTACTGTGGACCCAAATTCCCCTACCCATGTGAGGTAACTGGATTTAAATTCATGCAATTTCTTTTTAGCATCTAGTTCCTATCATTCCCTAGGATTGCATTTGCATTTTTAAAATTCTTTGTCATGCATACACTAGGCTTATCATATGGTAGTTTTGCTCGATATCATGTCTTATCTTTGGAGCAAACCTATATGGATTAATTTGTTTAGGAGCACGGCACATAGCTTCTTTTACTTTGTATTTATCTTATATGTGCCATAGTCCAAATAGTAGATAAACTACCCCGATTACCATCTTCAATTGGTGTCACAATTAGTGATGTCAATTTGGAAAATGGTAGTTTGACCTTACAAGTCAATGTGCATGTCTCCTACAAGTATTTCAAACTTGTATGCACACTTTTAAGGGGAGTTTATTCTACAATTTGGAAGCTTTGAGACTAACACTACTTTCAAGTTTATCATGTGTGTAGTAGTCTTATTGCAAGGAAAATGGAGTCCCCGGAGACAAGCATCGTGAGTAGCAATAATTCATTTGGTATCTACATGTGGTATTCCTAATCGATATCATTATGTTGATTTCATTTTGATACCTTTATATGCTTTCTCTGTGCATTATATAAATTAAACTCCTTTGTGCATTAATTTGCCGGTTATGCATATGCTTTGCCTTACACCATGTG
This sequence comes from Coix lacryma-jobi var. lacryma-jobi, assembly GCA_009763385.1. NCBI lineage: Eukaryota > Viridiplantae > Streptophyta > Magnoliopsida > Poales > Poaceae > Coix > Coix lacryma-jobi. The sequence continues at coordinate 78,811,927 of CM019828.1, read as the reverse complement.
TATGCATACATTTAGGGGGGGTTTAGTTTATATAATGAGAGAGTCAAGTTGTGTGATCAATTCCACTCCACATAAATAGGATCACAAAATTTGACCCTCCCTTGTGCTTCTAATGTCTTCCTTTTCGGTGTTTGATTCCAAAGGGGGAGAATTTGAAGGACCAAAAGCAAGCCCAAACTAAAACAAACAAAATAACCAAAATAAAAAATTCAAAATCCTTCTATGGTTACTTATGGGATGGTCCGAGAAAGGGAGGAAGTGGATTATGGACTTAGGGGGAGGCTTAAATCCATAATGCCACAAAGGGACTCTATGGCAAGGGCAAGATATGTTATTAGTAGTGTTTCAATTTGGTATCTTTCAACATCATATGATCTTGTCTTTGTATTGCATCCTAGCAAGTGATTGCATTTTAAATTTTGTATCTATTATTTGCTTGCTTTGGTCGTGTTGTCATCAATCACCAAAAAGGGGGAGATTCTAAGGAAAATGGACCTCGGCCCACTTGACTTTGGATTTTGGTGTTTGATGATCAACACAACCATATTGGACTAATGTGTGTGCAAGTGTTTGTTTTGTAGTTCAATAGAGTGCAAATGAAACTTGGACAACGGCGACATTGTGATCAAATGATCAACACTTCAAGCAAGGCCCTACAAGATGTATTTAAGGTTTAAAAAGTTCAAGCAAAGTCCAAGACACAAGAAACAGAGGCCTGAACGCAAACAAAGTTGAGCCACTCAAGCCGAGACAAGAGCTGATTGAATTGGAACTGTCTCATGACTTTGGATTTGCTCAAACTGACATGGCATTAGCATAAAGCTGTAGAGCATTTCATTAGCTTTCCGAAAAGTCCAAGATCATCGAAATCGGAGTTCAGAGCTAAGAGTTATGCCCAAAATACGAAAGTCTGAGGAGCATAGGACGCAGAGTCCGATGCAGAGTCCGATGCTCACTAAAATCAGCCCAGAATGAACAGTGTTATAGTAGAGTCCGATGCCTCATTGTAGAGTCCGATGCCCCCAAAAAACAGGTCTAACAGCTAGTTTTCCAATGGCTATTCAACATATGGTCATAGGACGGTCCGATGCCGACCATAGGACGGTCCGATGCTCTATAGAAAGCTGGTTTCAGCCCCCAACGGCTCTATTTGATTGTGGGCCTATATATACCACCTATAACCGGCCAAAAGAGGTATGGAGGAGTGAGGAAACATACCAAGGGTATTGCTACACCATATTAGTGCCTCCATATGCATAGTGCTTAGTGATTTACATGGTGATTAGTGTAGGTGCTTTGCGAAGTGCTTAGGCTAGTTAGACCACCGCTCATGCGCTTGTTCTAGGTTTAGGCCTAGTGTTTAGTGAGGTTTGCATACCTCTTGCTACTCGGTGCTTGCGCGTACCATTGTTGTACATCGGAGGGGCTTGTAGTCTTGCGAGACCACACCAACCGCGTTTGTGGTGTGGCCGCCACCGTGTACCGAAGGGAACAAGGCCCGCGGCGGGTCGGCCAGAAGCTTGATAGTGGAGACTGCGGGGAGCATCCGGGAGAGGCTTTGCCACGAGTGGCTTAACCCGAGACCCAATTGCGCATGGGGAAGGACCGGAGCTATCCACGGAGTTACCCGACCGGGAGCTTGGCCCTTGCGAGGGATTCCTTGCGATGGGCTCCAACGAGGACTAGGGGGAAGCTTGCGTGCTTCTCGATACCTCGGTAAAAATACCGGAGTCATCGACGGGAGTTTGCATCTCTACCTTGCTCTTTAGCTTCCGCATTTTCTTTCCTACCTTAATTATGTCGTTACCTTTCCTAGCTTAGTTGTTAGGCTAGTTGATAGGATTGGAACCTAGGTTGCATAACTCTTTTGCGGTAGAGATAGCAACACACCTAGCAAAACCATAGTTGCACATTTATCTAGTTTTCTTTCTTGCATAGGTTTTGACTAGGTGGTAGTTAGAGGCCATAGTTAGAGTAAAGTTTTTAGTTGCATAATTCACCCCCCCTCTTAGTTGTCATGGTCCTTTCAATTTTTATGTTTTTCAAAAGATCAATCTCCAGAACTTTAGTGTCACTAGGAATGAGATAAACAGTAGCTCAAACTTTCTCATATCATATCCGCCAATTACCTAGACTTAGATCAAGCATTTGCTACCTACGAGTTTCAAGTTCAGAGTAAATTCTTATATCAAAACATTTTTATCCAAAACTCGAGAGAATTCAAGGCTGAAAATTGAGTACTTAAAAAGAATTAGAACAGAGCAACTATTCATCATTTCCATTTTTAGAGATTATTCTGAGAGTTCTGTTTTTATTATCAACTTCTTAAAAACAAACTAAAACAAACTAGACACACCTATTTATTTTGTTTTCATTATTTTAGACTTATTATGACTATAAGGAAACTCATAAAGGTAAAAGTAAAACTAAGAAAAGAAAATACTTAGTTGGATACACAAGGGTGCCTCTCCCCCAAGGTGGATGTTGACATAGTCGTTAAGTTTCATGTGGTGGGTCCGACCAACAAAGGAGATGTCCCTCCTCTTGCAGAGCATGGATTGATGTCTCAATGGGTAGAACATCTTCCGACTTGTAGCTCGTCTTGATCCTTTAAATCTTGCGTAACTCAAATAGACAACAAAACTTATGGAATTGATTAAACGGTAGTGGTTGGTCACTTAGACCTTAATTGTACAGAGCTTTGAAGATTGTCTTTGATTTTTCTTCAAAACAGAGTTTTAGCAGGATCTCTTTCTTGGTGGCACCCATGTTTGTGCAACATTTTTGCTCATTTGGTTAGGACTATAAAATTAAGAAAGTGGTGCTAGGAACAAGCTTAAAGAATTGAACATGTTGAGTTAATCAAGTTGGATCAAGTAAGGTTGTAACTTAAACATGTTTTTGGCTTTTCATTTGTGTGCATACCAAAATCAAGAAAAAGCTCTTGAAGTGATGACCATTTACCTTAAAATGTTACCTTTATTATTGGAGCGTGATGGCACCATAACATCTTGTGGAAGCTTCCTTGCTTGGTTGGTTGTATGTCATGTTCATGAACAACTTGGTCTCCTATGTTGCACTCCTTTTTTCTCATCCTTTTGTCATGCCATCATTTTGTGCTTTTTAAATTGTGTTTGGGCCTTTTGCTCTGGCATGTTCGAGTGATAGGAGCGTGAAGAGCATGGTTGGATCATCTCTCTAGTAAGTTGCCTTCTATCTTCACGCTTCAACCTATCGGCGAGGGCTCTTGGTTTGTAGTCCCACTAGGCAGGACCTCACTCTTGCATTGATCCTTTATTTGTACCATCCGATCTAGGAGATGAGGATGCAAATAGATGTAAGTTCTTCTTTCGTCAACCATTCTTGATGTTCGTTGGTTCTTGGTAGATGAGAGGTCGTTCATTGGAGCTGCAAACTTGCGTTCCTCTAGGATGGTCCTTGTCTTCAAGGGGCATGGCAGAGATGTTCATCCACTTTCTATGAGTGAGTGCTTTGATTGCTGCTCTCATTTTATGGCACTCATCTTCTTCCTCTTTAATCCATAAAGTTCTTCTATCCATTATGAATGAAATGTGCCTTGCTTCATCTTCGATTTGAATTCATCTCGTGACTTACCCAAATTGAATTTGAGAGTTTTCCTGAAGGGTTAGTCTAATAGAATATACCAGCATCTACTACAACATACTATCGGCTCAAAAATCAACCTAGACACCAAGTCTAATTTGATTTAGGAGGGCATTTTAACCTAAGCACCACACTTAATTGAAAAGCCTTTGCATGTAAGATCACCACTCCTAAACTAGGTACCATGCCTTATTTAAGAGATGTATGAAGATCCTCCAACCCTAAACAAGTACTATAGCAAATAAAGGTAGTGTGAAAGCACTATAGAGATTTACTCAAATGGAGATTAAAGAGCATGATGAAATTTATCAAATTGAGCATGTCTTAAAGGTAGAGACAACCAAGTTAAATTAGCATCATAACAAGAGATATTTTCAATGTTGCATTATCATTGGTTGAACGTACCTGGCATTGTCATCCTTTGTTCTTCTTGCTTCAAACCTGGAATGGTTAGTGACAAAAATACCCGAAGGAAAATTTTCACAATTATATCTCTATGGTCATTTCACAACAGTTTTGTAGCAAGAGGTGAACACTCACGTACTCTAAAAAGTGCTTGTTTTAGGACAAAAGCTCGTCCTTGGGAAGCCTTCAAATCATTTTAGGTTGGTGAGGTGTTTTTCCCTTCAACACCAACCTTTAGGAGCATAACTCAAGATTCATGCCAATGAGATTTGCAAAATTTATGATAAACATATGCATCTACAGCCACCCTTTTGAAATCTTTATAAACAAGAAGCATGAGAGGGTTGAAGATCTCGTGTGTGGCAATGTTAGAGAGATGAACAAATTCAGGAGATTTCTCATATGAGCATGGATTTGATGAGGTGTTTATGAAGTAGTTTACATGCTCGTTGATATCTTCCTTTTCAAGCTCCAAAGGTGTCTCTTCAAGAATGTCAATAGGTATAAACATAGTTTCCATTTTTCCATGGCATTCATTGGACATTTTACTATCCAAGAGTTCCCTTGAATTGGTTGCTCTCGAATTGATCTCGTCTATGGCCTCGTCCATCCATTCAATGGCAATGGTACATACATTTTTATTATCCTCTAGCCATTGTTGTTGCTCCGATTGGTCTTCCTAGTGGCCTTCATGACTCCTATGCTTTGAGTTTATCAGTGGATTTCTAGGATCATCATGAGATTAAGGAGAAAGAGCACAAGAAAATTCATCGGGGTCAAGGATAGGATTAAAGATGGGTTCAGATAAAACATCTAGTGTGAGCATAGAAGGGGAGAGAAAAGGAATAGCTTCTAAATGGCTTGGCTCTCCTTCATGGGTTCACTAGGCATACCATCCTTGAATTCTTCCCAATGGAAATGAGGACGCTTTTTAAGAGATCTCGTCTTAAGAAGATATGAATTATATTCACTCAAAGGTCTCTTGCGAAACTAGAAGCTTTTCATATAGTCAACATCAAAGAGGTCAAGAGGGACTTCTAAAGGTTGAATTACTTCTTCATTTGGAGGATTTTGAGGTATTGATGGTTTGGGTTTGGTAGCTATTGTAACCAAATCGTTAGAATGATTTGAAGGAATTTCATATTCGGTTGTGTGTTCTTCCTTGTGTTGGTCGGGGTTTGGCTCAACTTTTCTTCAGAGAATTCATAAAAATTGCCAGTGTAAGGAGTGTTTTCAAGGAATTTCTCAAGGATCTCTCGCCCTTCACTAATGATTTTATGTGAGAATGATCCTCCAGAAGCTAGGTCGAGATGTAGAGCAACTTCCTTATTAAGACCATGATAAAAGTGATAGTGTAGCATATGGTCAGGCAAGGAAAGGTTTGGGCCAGAATTGGTAAGGCTTTTGAACCTAGCCCAAGCTGCTCCTAGAGTCTCCTTCTCTCTTGTTTGAATGTAAGAACTTCAATTCTAAGATCGGCGATTCAAAAAAAGAGGGAAGAAAGCAAGACAAAATTTGTCTCAAAGTTTATCCTAATTTCCATTTACGCCTCCTACAGAATGAACATACCATTTTTCGCTCTTCCCGAAAGGTAGAACAAGAACAATTTCTATTTAATAGACTTTTGTGTCATGCCAACAATAGCTCGATAATAACACAACTGCTCAAATTCCCTAAGGTCTATAGATCTTCGTCTGCTGAGCCAGAGAAGGATTTCTCCCGGACCATGGCTATGAGAGCAGGACGAAGCTCATAGCCATCTGTAAGAATGGGGGTGTTCGAAAACATATTTATAACTAACACTTAAATTAAAGTTAAGCGGAACAGATACTAATCCTCTCTTCAAGCTCCATTCTTCACAGGGACGGTTGACTGGGGTACATACGCCTAGCACTCCATAGGAACTTACCATGATCCATCTTCTGAGCAGTTTTTACTTATGACTGGAGGTTGACAAAATAGCAACAGTGAGCACATATCGTACTCAACAAATACATCATGGGGTTCATGAGGCTCAAAAGGTTAACACAAGTTTAACTGTGCTTAGTTTTTAATAATGTCATATTAATAAGTAGTTGAGTAGCAACAAATTAAGCACTAACCCAAACAACCATATGATCAAGTGAACTTAAATAATGTATAGCAAGAACATAAAATAATTAATAATTAATTTTACAAGTTATTATTCCATAAGGAGCCCAGACCGCTCGTAATCGTGAGCACAACTGATATATTAGTTTAAAGACACTCTGCAGAGGTTGCACATCATATCTTTAGCCATGAGTTGTGATTCCCGTTTGCCAGAGATAGCTAGTCCCATATCACACTGTCAAGGTGCACGACTGGGTTTCACTATGAATCCTTTCAAAGGTTCGTCTAACAAGTTAGGACCTCTAGGTTTCTGTACGGCCTGCAGGTGTAGAGCCCCCCTTCCAGATGGCACAACAACACGCAACCTATATACATGTGGACAGAAGCCGTACTGTACCCGACCCGGAACACACCCTTCTTGTGCCATCAAGGTAACCACTAACAAGCTAAAAAAGGTCCTCATACTAAGCTAAAGCGAGAGCCATGTAGCTCTCATGGTTGCACTGTAAGTCCTAAGGGAATCTACTTACACATAAGTTTTGTTTGTAAAAAGCATCTTTTAGCTGTTCGTTGTATATACCATTAATCAAGTTACATGATCATAGTCATTCGTGTGAGCACTAACAATCTTCTACCCAATGCATATCCCAAGGTAACAAGGTATAAGTCATCAAAACTAGGTTATTCTTATGGTTATCAAGGTAGACATGCAGAATTAATTTAGTGAATTAATGTGAATAGGAAACAAGGAAGATCTCATGCTATACTTGTTTGTTACTTTTGCTCCGTCTCACAACATCAGCTTCGGTCATCACCTTTTGATGTTCAGCGTCGACAAGCAGACCGCGTCTACTCGCAGCAAGCTAGCAAGCATCACACAAAGGCAGACATACAAGCAAACAAATAGAGACTAAGAACAACACAACTCGAGACAAAACAACATACTAAAAGAGAGCTCGTTACTACGGTCGTGGGATCGCACGAAACGACTAAAACGGTGCTATTGCTGAAACACACGTCTACCGAAAGTCTTATATTACAAAAGAAACAACTTCCAACTTGCTTTATTTAATTTAATAAGATCATGACAAGATATTAATTCAGATTAGACATAAACATATTTTAATTCCAAGTTGATTTAGACTAATCATATTTTATTCATAAACAATTCTATATTATTATTTATACATTTATAATTTAGAAACATTGAACATACAAGAGAACTAATCGAACCATTATATATTTTGAGGTTGAACTAAGCAGATCATAATTAAAAAGGCATTAATGAAGGACCGAGAATGCAAAAGCAAGGCGACCAGAGGGGGGTGAATGGGAGCCCAAAAAAATTTCTTTCGAAATTTTGGCCTTTGTCCCAAAAATCAAAACCCCGAAAAGCTTCGACCGAACTGTGATGCCTACGACCCTTGGAAGAGGGTGGATGATCCCTTGGATCACAGCGAGGCACCACAAAGCAAGAGCAAACCAAAACACCAAAAGCACCGGCACAAGTTTGACCCTTGAAAACCAAGTCCCAAACGTAGATTGAATGCTACGTCGAGAAATTCCCAAATACCGATGCTAACAAGTAGCAAAGATACCTAGAGAGGTTCCTAGGTCAACTCTAGGGCCAAACGAGAAGTCCGGAAACCAAGCGAAGAAGCCGGGAGAGGAAACGCACTAAAACTCAACACTCAGCCAACTCGCGGATTGTCCGGGCTTCAGACCGCGGACTATCTGCCCAACGGCGGACTGTCCGGGCTCAGGTGGCGGACTGTTCACCGGCCAAAAGAGCGAAACAACAACGTTGCTGAAGAGTCCCTGGACACTTCCAGGACTGTCCACGACTCAGTACTGCGGACTGTCCGCGGGTGTTCCGAGTCAGCTCCAACAGCGCGGAGTCAGGCCACTGGTCTGGCCGACCCCGACGCGCGGACTGTCCGCGCCCCAAACGGTGGACTGTCCGCGAATGAACAAAGAAGGCGATTTTGTTCGCCCCTTCCCAAAATCTCCTTCAAATCGATTCGAAACAAAATCCTTTGTTCCCAATCTTGGAGAAGATGATCACGAGGTAGTTAGGAGACTATCCCCAAGAAATCATCCGCTCAAATCAACTCAATCAACGGGAATCGAAGGGGAAGAAATATGAACCGAAAAAGCGCCACGAAAATTGAATCGACCCGATCCACTTGTTCGTGAGGAGTTAGATGAATTCCTTCGGTCGAAATGATCTCCTCACTGTAAAGAAGAAGTTGATTCAAGTGGATTTCAAAAAGACGCAGTAGAGAGGGAGATCGAGTGACGGGAAAATCACGGAGAAACGAAGAACGCGAAGAACAAAGTCAAAATGTGAATTGAGACATCGATCTGCAACCGTGTGGCTACCACATGCTACAATAGTGAGATTACGGTCTCACTTCCTCAAAATCTCAAGTACACAGAGGTATGGTTCTCTACGGATCTCAGTTGCTACAGCAGGGGATTGGTAGAGCAGGAAAACCTAGAAGGCAAAGAGCAAATGACTGAGATGGTTTGGGAGGTGGGTGTCTCCCCCTAATTATCCTAATTCTAGTTCCCACTCTACCCTTAACTAATTACAGAGTGAACCAGCTAAACCCAAGGGTTATTCTGGACCAGCTCATGGTAGGTGGTGATCCGACGGTCACGCCTGCACAACTGGTAGCGTTGCCTCGATGCAACCTCACTGATTGCCGCCACGTGCCGCCACCGCTCTGCTCGTCCTTTTCATGGACCTCGCCCCCGGTTTTGAGGCCCAAACCGGGAAACCAGCCTTCAACACCAACCCCCGGTTTTGAGGCCCAAACCGGGAAACCAGCCGCCAAATGCCTCAGTTTTGTGACCCAAACTCAGAAACCCGCCAGCGCCCAGGTTTTGAGGCCCAAACCTGGAAACCGTCCACCGATGGTTTTTCTGTGGCTCAACCATCAAACCGACGCTGTAGAAGGGATGCACCGCCCGTGCACCCCGTCCACCGACACGTGTCCCCAGGTCCTCGACCCGAGCAACACCATGCCCCGCAAGTCTTCGCTCGTCGCTGTCCCAGACTGTCAGCCACCACAGCTGATCCTCAGGCCACCGGTCTCTCAGTCCAAGTCTCACGTCCACCCTTCACCACTCCCGGTCTGTCGGCACGACACGTCTCTACTTGACCTTCACCTTGCCTTTGATCACTGTATCCGTGCTCGACACCTGCACAACACAAGCCAAAGAACATGCGCATTATCCCAGTTGACAATCACTCTTCACTCGAGACTCGGCATACACCCATGTATCCGCAATCTCCCCCTTGATGAGTGCATTGTCAACTACCAACACAAATCATAAAGAAGTAGAAGAGGGAGGATGAAGGAGAAGTAGAGAACTCGTCCAAATGACCAAAAAGCATATCAAAGCCTAGAAGAAGGTCAAATGAAAGAGCAAAACAACTTGGTTCCCACAGACATGGGCAATAGCTCGACGCAACCAAGCAAAGCAAAGCTAGCCCTCAAGAAGAGGTAGAACAGGCTCAACACCGCTAGCAAGAAAACTCGGCACCAATTGGAAGTAATAAAGCTCGACACCAATTGAAATATCAGTTGAAAATCAAGCAAAAATAGAGCTAGCCCTCAAGAAGAGGCAGAACGGGCTCAACACCGCTAGCGAGAAAGCTCGATACCAACTGAAGGAATGCCAACTGAAAAGCAGAAGAGCTCGATACCAAATGGAGAGCAAATAGGCAAAGTCACTAGTCCCTCAAGAAAGAGGCAAAAGCTCAACACGACTAGCTACCAAAAATGCTCTGAACCAATTGATGATTCATCAGACAAAACGAGCAAACTCCCCCTCCAATAGTGCACATGATTTGACAAATTTCTCCCCCTTAGTTGATAATGCACTATCAGGCAAACTTCTCCCTTCCAAATGCATATGAGTCAAAAATGCAAGTTAGCAGCTTCAGGAATATAGTCTAGAGAACAAAAAATGCTCTACATAGTATCACTCCAATGACTCAACAAAAAGCATACATGCCAGCAAAGGCTCAAACTGATCACTAAATATGAAATATGAACATATGAGCAAAGTGAGCAGTTTTAGCCATTCAGAAAAGGATGTTCACCATAAAAATAGCACTGAACATGTATAGATAGGAAGTCAAACAAGTGCTAAACATGTATACAAGGTGAACTACCCCTAGCAAAGTTCAATCATCATGCTGCAGAATGAAACATATACTTGTGATTTCAGATTTTAATCGGAGTTGCAGCAGTGAAATTACACAAGTTCAAAATTCAGCATGTGATTGCGAGAGGTTGAAGACTTGTCATTGCCTAACTTTTCAACCGAGTTAAGCCTATGCAGAAGCAATCAGAAGCTTAAAGCGCTGGTTTCGGTCATACACTATACGGCTCAAGTTTAACTCAAATGTGCAATGAGAAAGAGTCTCGATACCGTGATGTGTTGACAAGCAATCCCATCTCGATCTTTCCAATTCACTTAACTTGGTTCAATTTTATAACAGAATATGAACAGACCAAGCAAGTGAATGACTCAAAACTAGAGACATAGCAACCTAGCATATACGCAAAGCACAAGTGAATTCAACACATTCTACACATGCTAGTTGCATATCTCAATGGTGAACAATTTCAAGTTTTATGTTCATTAAGCAAATTCACCATTCATAAAATCGCTCAGCTCACAACATGTATCAGTGATCAGAAAGAGCATAAGCTACAAGCATCATCATATAGCATCGGAGAACACTAGACAAAGCATAATCACATTCTAAAGATTATATACATGAAGCTCAGAAAGTAAAGATGCATGATGAAATGCAAAGACTAACCTACCCAAAAATGAAAAAAATACAAAACGAAGGAAAAAGAGTCAGTCTATTATACAATACTCAAAATGTTTCCCCCATCTAAAAGGGGAAATACACACCAAGCTCATCTCTCAACCTAGCAAAAGTTGATTGGTCCAAAGGCTTGGTAAAAATATCTGCCAACTGATGATGAGTATCGACATGGCGAAGATCGATATCACCCTTCTCATAATGGTCTCGCAGAAAATGAAAGCGCACATCAATGTGTTTGGTCTTAGAATGCAGCACGGGGTTCTTAGCAACGCTAATCGCACTCGTGCTGTCACAAAGCAAGGGAATGCGAGAAAAGCTCAGACCAAAATCACGCAAAGTGGCCATCATCCAAAGCAATTGGGAACAGCAGCTAGCCGCAGCAACATACTCAGCCTCTGTGTGAAGGACCGGAAGTGCTACCAGAAAGCGACCAGAGGGGGGGGGTGAATGGGAGCTTCAAATTTCTTTTCAGAAACTTGTTGCCACTGTCCCGAGAATCAACCCCAAGAGCAAACCCTAGAGCTTGCAAGTGTCCACGACCCTAGATGTAGGATGGATGCTTCCAAGAAGCACAGCGAGACACTACACAACTCTAGAAACCCAACGCAAAAGTCGGTAATCAAAACCGACAACGGACGAACGAAACAGCGCAGAAACACATGCATCGGAAGCTGTCAGCGTCTGATGTCAGAGCATCGGAAGCTTCCGATGCAAAATCAACAAGTCTGGGACTTACTGGACTGGCATCGAATGCTGGCTACAGTGAAGCCCAAGCATCCGATGCTAGACCCCCGTTGCGTCCGATGGCAATAGATGCTCCGACGGTCAGCGTCCGATGCTCCTTTGAAATCACTGTCAGATGACACGTGGCAACGAACGCTCCGATGATATGAACTCAGCGTCCGATGCTCATGAATGGAGCATCCGATGGTCCCGATTCAACACAGTTCTTCCGCGAAATTCACTCGATCTCCTCCGAATCAAAAGCTCTAAGGCTTAGACTTGGTATGAGGAGTTCCGAGGAGGTTAGTGAGCTATCCCAAAGAGATCATGGCTCGAACCTAACTCCCAATCGGTGAATCGGAAGAATTTGGGGGAAAGGGAGCAAAACTCAATCCAAATCGAAAATCGATCGATCTACTAGCTGGTGAGGTTAAGGAAGAATTCCTTCAGTAGAAAGATGCACCTCACAATCTAGAACAACTCAGTTCAAACGAAATCGCAAAAGACGCACTGAGTGAAGAGATCGATCAACGGGAAAATCGTGGAGAAAAGCAACCCGCGAAGAACAAGAACAAAACGCGAATCACAGCCACGAATTTGCAACCGTGTGGCTACCACATGCTACAACAGTGAGATTACGGTCTCACTTCCTCAAAATCTCCAGTACATAGAGGTATGATTCTCTGCGGATCTCAGTAGCTACAGCAGGGGATTGGGAGAGCAGGAAAACCCTAGAAGCAAAGAGCAAATGACTGAGATGGGATGAGAGTTGGGTGTCTCCCTCTACTTATCCTAATTCTAATTCCCACTCTACCCCTAACTAATTATAGAGCGAACCAGCTAAACCCTAGAGTTATTCTGGACCAACTCGTGGTAGGTGGTGATCCGACGGCCACGTGCGCACAACTGGTAGCGTTGCCTCGACGCAACCTCACCGATTGCCGCCACGTGCCGCCACCGCTCTGCTTGTTCTTTTCTCGGAATTCACCCCCGGTTTTGTGGCCCAAACCGGGAAACCAGCCTTCACTACCAACCCCCGGTTTTGAGGCCCAAACCGAGAAACCAGCCGTCCATCGCCTGAGTTTTGTGGCCCAAACTCAGAAACCCGCAGCACCCAGGTTTTGAGGCCCAAACCTGGAAACCGTCCTCAGCTCGAGTTTTGTGGCCCAAACTCGGAAACCAACAGCGCCCAGGTTTTGAGGCCCAAACCTTGAAACCGTCCACTCGGTGGTTTTTCTGTGGCTCAACCACCAAACCGAGCCGTAGAGGGGATGCACCGCTCGTGCACCCCGTCCACCCGCAAGTCTTCGCTCGTCGCTGTCCCAGGCTGTCAGCCACCACAGCTAATCCTCAGGCCACCGGTCCCTCAGTCCAAGCCTCACGTCCGCCCTTCGCCACTCTCGGTCCATCGGCATGGCACGTCTCTACTTGACCTTCACCTTGCCTTCGATCACTGTATCCGGGCTCGACACCTGCACAACACAAGCCAAAGAACATGCACATTATCCCAGTTGACAATCACTCATCATTCAGAGACTCGGCATACACCCATGTATCTGCAATCTCCCCCTTGATGAGTGCATTGTCAACTACCAACACAAATCATAATGGAATAGAGGAAAGGAGGAAGAAGGAGAGAGAACTCGACCAAATGACCCAAAAGCATAACACAACCGAAGAAGGTCAAGTGGAAAGAGCAAAACAACTTGGTTCCCAAAGACATGGGCAACGGCTCGACGCAACCAAGCAAAGCAAAGCTAGCCCTCAAGAAGAGGTAGAACAGGCTCAACACCGCTAGCGAGAAAACTCGATACCAATTGAATGATCAACAGAAATTCAAGCAAAATAGAGCTAGCCCTCAAGAAGAGGCAGAACGGGCTCAACACCACTAGCGAGGAAGCTCGATACCAACTGAAGAAAGCTTGATACCAACTGAAGAGCATAAAGACAAAGTTGCTAGCCCTCAAGAAAGAGACAAAGGCTCAACACAACCAGCTGCCAAAAAATGCTCTGTACCAACTGTTACCAGCTCAAAAACTCAGCAGCGAGCAAACTCCCCCTCAAATAGTGCACACAACCAGGAAATCTCCCCGTAGTTGATCTAATTTCTCCCCCTTAGTTCAACTCGGAAAGCACATGATTTGCAATATTTTCTCCCCCTTAGATGAAAATGCACTTATCAAGAATCTCCCCTCCAAATGCATATGAGTCAAAATGCAAGTTAGCAGCTTCAGGAATATAGTCGATAGAATATGAAGATGCTAGACAGAATGCTGATCCGATGACTCATATAATGCACAGAATGCTAGCAAAGGTTCAAACTGATCGCCAAATACGAAATCTGAACATTGGAGCAAAAGAGCAGTTTTCAGCCAAAAAGTATTCACCATCAAAATAGAACTAAGCATGTGTAGACAGGAAGTCAAACAAGTGATAAACATGTATACAAGGTGAACTACCCCTAGCACAGTTCAACCATCATGCTATAGAATGAAACATAGACTTGTGTATCCAAATTTTATCGGAGTTGCAGCGGTTAAATTACACAAGTTCAAATTTCAGCATGTGATTGCGAGAGGTTGAAAACTTGTCATTGCCTAACATTTCAACTGTGCGAAGCCTATGCAGAAGCAATCAGAAGCTTAAAGCAACAGTTTCGGTCAAACACTACACAGCTCAAGTTTAACTCAAAGTGCAATGAGAAACAGTCTCGAAACTGTGATGTGCTGACAAGCAATCCCATCTCGATCTTTCCAATTCACTTAACTTGGTTCAAAATTAAAGCAGAATATGAACATACCAAGCACGTGAATGACTTAGAACTAGAGACATAGCAACCTAGCATATATTAGAAGCACAAATGATTTCAACACATTATACACATGCTAGTTGCATATCTCAATGGTGAAGTTTTTCAAGTTTTATGATCATTAAGCAATTTCACCATTCATAAAATAGCTCAGCTCACAACATGTATCAGTGATCAGAAAGAGGACAAGCATCATCATAAAGCATCGGAGCAGACACTTATACAGAGCATAGTCACATTCTAAAGCTTATATACATGAAGCTCTGAAAGTAAATATGCAAGATGGAATGCAGAAAAGATACCAATTGAGAAACACAAAGTCAGTTTCTGATACAAGAGTCGAAATGTTTCCCCCATCTAAAAGGGGAAACACACACCAAGCTCACCTCTCAACCTAGCAAAAGTTGATTGGTCCAAAGGCTTGGTGAAAATATCAGCCAACTGATGATGAGTGTCGACATGGCTAAGGTCGATATCACCCTTCTCATAGTGGTCTCGTAGAAAATGAAAGCGCACATCAATGTGTTTGTTCTTCGAGTGCAGCACGGGGATCTTAGCAACGCTAATAGCACTCGTGCTGTCACAAAGCAAGGGAACGCGAGAAAAGCTCAGACCGAAATCACGCAAAGTGGCCATCATCCAAAGCAACTGGGAACAACAGCTAGCCTCAGCAACATACTCATCCTCCGTGGTAGACTGGGTGACACTACACTGCTTGCGAGAAGACCACGATACAAGAGGAGAACCAATAAACTGACAAGTCCCAGAAGTGGACTTGCGATCAATACGGCAACCACCAAAATCGGCATCGGAATAATCGCAAAGGGAGAGGGTGGAGGAAGCAGAATACGAAATCCCAAATTCTGGAGTGAAGGACAAGTACCTCGTTATGCACTTGACCACTTGACGGTGAGAGGTGCGCGGCGACGACTGAAATCGCGCGCAAAGACACACCGCGAACTAAATGTCCGAGCATGTCGCCGTCAGGTACAGCAGCGACCAGATCATACTCCGGTACTCCTTCTGGTCCACCGCTTCTCCATCCTTGTCCGCATCCAGGGTCATCATGGTCGACATGGATGTTGAAGGAGGCTTGGCCTCACCCATATCGAATTTCTTCAGGATATCCTTGGTATACTTACCCTGGTGCACAAACGTTCCCTCTCGAGATTGCTTGATTTGCAATCCGAGGAAAAACGTCAACTCGCCCATCATGCTCATCTCAAACTCCTTGCTCATAGTATCTGCAAACTTGGCAACCAAAGCATGAGAAGAACCACCGAAAATGATATCATCCACGTAAATCTGGACCAAGAGAGTATCATTGCCTTGCTTGAGGAGAAAGAGCGTTTTATCCACACATCCCATTTTAAAACCCTTAGCAAGCAAAAAGGTTTTCAACCTATCATACCAGGCTCTAGGGGCTTGTTTCAAACCATACAAAGCTTTGTGAAGTTTAAAAACATGGTTTGGAAACTTGGGATTTTTGAAACTGGGGTTGTCTCACATACACCTCCTCTTCTATGTAGCCGTTTAAGAAGGCACTCTTGACATCCATTTGAAAAAGTTTAAACCCTTTGGATGCAGCAAAAGCCAAGAGGATCCTAATTGCCTCCAAACGAGCTATAGGAGCAAAAGTCTCCTCATAGTCTATCCCCTCCTTCTGACTATACCCCTGGGCTACAAGTCTGGCCTTGTTTCTCATAACATGGCCATCTTCTCCTTGTTTGTTTTTGAAAACCCATTTTGTCCCAATAGGGTGACACTCAGGAGGAAGAGGAACAAGAACCCAAACCCGATTTCTCTCAAAGTTTTCAAGCTCCTCATGCATGGCATTGACCCAATCTGGATCCATCAAAGCGTGTCCAACATCTCAGGGTTTAAAATCAGCAACAAATGCAGAATGAGCAAAGTGAGAGATTTGTTATGACCTTGACCGAGTGACACGTTCGCCGATGCTGTCGATCATCTGTTGAGGCGGGTGCTGGCGCTGGATGTGTCGTGGCGCCTCCCGAGCAGAAGAAACCTCCCCCTCAACAGCAGCTGGTGCTTCCTCGGGTACAAAAGGTACCGCTCGAGGTGGTAGATCCCACGGCCCCCAAGTAGTCGACGAAGAAGGATCGGGGTCGTGAGTGGTTGTAGAGGCCGCTCTTTGTGACACAGCAGGTGGAGGTAGTGTTGGGTCATCCATCCCTTCAGCACCCTTGTCCTCATCATCAAAGAGAGGCTCGCCAACCTCATGATCACCTGCACGCTCAAAACGAGAAGAAGGACAAACCATGGTCTCGTCGAAGGTGACATCGGATGTCTCCATGACTCGGTTAGTATCAAGGTTAAGTACATGATAAGCTCGAGTGTGAGTGCCATAACCCAAAAATACACCGTCAGAAGAACGAGACTCAAACTTGTCCAGGTTGCCTTTCTTGAGTATAAAACAGTGGCAACCAAAAACTCTAAAATAACTCACTTTGGGCTATCTTCCAAAATGCAACTCATAAGAAGTCTTTTTCAAGAAAGCTCGGAAAAAAATGCGATTGGAAATGTAGCATGCAGTGCTCATAGCTTCGGCCCAATATCGCCTAGGAGTCCTATGCTCATCGAGCATCGTCCTGGCCATTTCTACAAGGGTCCGATTCTTCCTTTCTACAACACCATTTTATGGCGGTGTGTAGGGGGAAGAAAACTGATGCTCTAAACCCAAGGAGTTACAAAACTTCTCAAAATCCGAGTTTTTGAACTCAGAACCATTATCACTTCTAATAGCTCGCATTGAGTTCAAAGACAACTCATTCTGAAGACGCAAAATCAGATTGCGAGCAAAAGAGAAAGTCTCAGTTTTCTCAGCTAAAAAGAAAACCCACGAATATCTCAAAAAGTTGTCAACAACAACAAGCACATACCACTTCCCCCCAACCGAGCTGACCCAAGCCGGACCAACAAGGTCCATGTGCAAAAGCTCTCCATGGCGCTTGGTCATGACCTGAGTCACTGGATGGTGGGGAGCGGCAACCATCTTCCCATGTCTACAAGAATGGCAAACAAGATCCTTCTCCATGGACAACTTGGGCAACCCTTGGATTAAGCCAAGTGAGCTAAGTCTTGCAAGCAAGTCGAAGCTCAGATGACCGAGTCTCCTATGCCACTTCCAAAGATCAGAGGAGGAAGGTCCAGCCAAAAGACAACGAGAAATTCCAAACGACTCCGAGAAATCCGCACGAAAGACTTTTCCAAAGGGCGAAATCACACATACAAGATTGCCCTAAGGATCCAAAATACGACTGAGATTCGGCTTAAAACGAATCTCATAGTCGTCATCAAAGAGTTGCGAAATAGAAAGAAGGTTAAAATGCAAGTTAGAAACAAGAGCAACATCGCGCAACACAAACTGCCCATTAACTCGCACCGACCCACGAGACAATACCTTACCTTTGCTATTGTCGCCGAAGGTGATAAACTCCTTTCCGGCGACCGGACTAAAACTGGAGAACCACTTGGCGTTTCCGGTCATGTGCCTCGAGCAACCGGAATCCACCAACCAAACGTTCTCCAATCGTTTTACCTACATCAATAAAAAGACATAGGGTGAGCATACGGGCCAACACTGGGGTTAGTGAAGTATGGAGAATACCATTGTTGGGCCGGCTGCTCAAAAGAACGGTTAGCAGAAAAACCATTCCTAGCACGCCTATGGGAAGAGCGATCACCACGTAGAGGAAAACGTGGTCCGCTAAGGGAAGAGCGTCAATCGCGATACTCAAAACGCGGTGGGGGAAAACTCTCTACAACAAAGCCACCGCCACGGGGTCCATAGCCTACAACTGCAGGCTCCCGCCGGGCACGTCCTCTCCGCGGCCTAGGCCTAGGAACTTGAGGTTCTGGACCTCTAGGCCTAGCAACACGCCTCTGAACGTTCGGCACATGTACATCATGGAAAGGATGGTACATGTCCGTGTTGTTCATCTCCTTTGCACGGCGCGCCTCTCTCTTGCGCCGAAAGCAAAACTCACTAAAGTGTCCATCTCTCTCACAGTGCTCACAATGGTACCTCACCGCTCTCATAGGGGGTTGTTGGTAGTCACGGTAGTGGGTGTGGATCACTTTGCCCTTCTATGGCACAAGCTCCTCCAGGATGGGTGGTGTTGACTCTTGCTAACGTTGTCACAAGGAGTAGACTATGGAATCTATCCCTGGCAACGGCGCCATAAAGGTTTGTTGATACTTCTTAATGTAAGAAGTATAACTAACTATTCGTATGACTATTGGTAGGTTCCGCAAGCGCACAGAATAAGTCTATTGTAGCACTTCACCCGGGAGTAACCGAGTATCGTATTTATTTCCACAGGGAAGCTACTATGGCAGAACTAACACTAGGACCGCTATGAACAACTAGTGATTCTAGCAGGGTTGATCGAAAAGTGTGAATGGGGGTTGGTTCCTACTACTACTAAAAGAAAAGAAAGACTAACTAATACTAACCTAAATCGGCGGGGTCGGGCCGATGAACAGATTAATGTTTTCCTACACACTTACGATCACAACTAACTTAGCAATAAAGGTTCTATCTAGTTCTTCGAACCGTACACACCCTCTGGACTATTTACCTCAGACGTGCACAATGAGGTTTATGATTTAAGAACTAACCCAACTACGTGGTGGAATTCAAGGCTCCCAGGGCTGTCACCACCTGTTTGCTACCACAGCTATCTGGGGGGCTAGCCACAAACTAAGGTATAACTAGTCTAAGCACCGCGCTTACACTAATATATACTACTCTAATCTTGCGTCCAAAACTAGAGCACTGATTACTCAGCGAAGAACCCAAACTAGATATAAACTAAATACTAAGTTATCTATGATCGAAAGCACTCAACAAGAACAATAAGTAAAGAACTTAAAGTAAATGTTGAAAGTAGAAGAACACTAAGATAAATGAAGGAAGACTTGGAATTATACCATAGACTTGGAAGATCCTCTATTACAACTCCAGCTCTTCTCTTCTTCACTCTCGCTCTCACTCTAAGTCTCTCAACTAGAGTGTTCCTTCACCAGAGCTTCGCTTACAAGAGAGTGGGACTAATGAGGTGAGGTCTGAGTACAAATGAGCTAGGGGGGTCCTATTTATAGCCTAGGGACCTAGGGTTAGGTCAGGGGGGTAAGTGAGGAGGCGGGCGCCACCCCCCTGGCCCTTGGATCCACTGCCTCTTCACCAACGGCATCCAGGAGGTCCTCCAAGTCGGTTAGGGTTCGGTTAGGGTTGTCCAATAACCATCACATGGCAATTAGGCCTTGATCCATGTGACACTGCTTCTTAGCCCTTGGATGAACCGACATAGGTGAGCAATGGCTGCAAATGAGCGTGGAGTGCTTCCCCTGGATCAGTGACGTGGCAGGGGGGAGTTTGGGCTTCTCCCCCCTGGCGGCCGCCAGCTAGGGGTGGCGGGCGCCACCCCTCCTTGGCCCAAAGTGAGCCCAGACAAGTGGGCTTGCTTCCTGGTGGGTCCATTTGGAAATCGTTAGTTTATAAAAGGTTTTTGGTTGATTTTAGGCCCTTGTGTTGCATTATATGACCTTGTTGATGCTAAGAATATGACACTTAGTGAGCGTCAACAAGCTCCCCCAAGCTTACCTCTTGCTCGTCCTCGAGCAAGCATGGTCTTGAAATAATCTTGGAAACTCTGTGTTTTTGTTGTGTATGCCCATATTATTTTCATCATCATGGAATTGGTAGCTTTCCCTGCACTCAAGATTAGAACAAAAGACCAGCAAGAAAGAAGGTTTGTCTTTCCCTTGCCTATTTTGCTAGTCAAGATATGTGGAGTTTTTGCAAGTTTTATTTCGAAAGAAAGCATGCTTAGTAACTTCTGTGGCTCACTCGATCACTCATATTTGTATGTGGCAATGGAAGAATTATCCTCTCACTAAGACTTTATGTGGGGTTTAATGGGTAGGATAAAAGTGAGCATACAATGCTAGCATAATTTTGCCAAGTTAGACAATTGGAGCAAAGAAGCAACAAGTCATAGGTTCAGACCAGGAATGTGCAAGTGTGTGGTATTTATTGTGGCTACTACTTTCATGGCACTTCTCCTTTCTATCTCATTTGTGGGATCATGGCTATGAATAAGAGCATTTGCTCTTTTGGATATTTTCTTTTTTCTAGAGCACTTGCTCTTTTGAATTTTCTTTCTAGAGCACTTGCTCTTTTGAATATTTTTTTCTTTCTAGAGCACTTGCTCTTTTTTTTAAATACTATAGCCATGTCCCTGAGATTTCATTATGGAGCATGATATTTTGCCATGGAGTATTCCTAACAATGAATGGAAATAAAGGCATGTTGTGTGCGTATTCTCAGTGTAAGAATAGCACTATATAGGTGGGTGCAAGTGAATTCCTTGGTCTAAAGATATGACAAGTTTCTCTACCATGACTATCAACAAAAGTCTAACTAGCTCAACACTAACATGCAGCAAGTGGAAGCTCCTACTCTAAGAGTAAAAATTATTTGGCTTTGGTAGGACTTTCTTTGCCACAGAAGTACTTAGAGCAAGTTTTTAAATTTTTCAAAATAACAACTCCACAAACTTGACTCGGTCAAGTCAAAGTAGAAACTTACTTCCCCTTTACTTAGTCTAATACTCATGTCTCAAGTTTAGTTCTAGCATACGTTCTCCCATGATAACTCTAATGCATGGCATACATTTTTATTTATTAGAAATACATACGATGAGAGCGTTTCATTTATTGCTATTTATTTATTACTAATTTTTTTTCTTTTTTTTAAAGCTGGAAATTAACTAAGATAGAACTCAAATTTAAATTACTGAAAATAAAGCTGACAGAAATAAAGACGGTAGTGGTACTTACCTCGATGACGGGGGTCCTCCCCGAAGCTGGCTTTTGGCGTGGTCGGATCACATCCATCCTTGACGACAGTACATGTCGTCCCAGTTCTGCTGGTTCTGCTGCAGGAGAGAAGAAATATTACCCAGTTCTCCACCAGTTTCCTGGCGGAATTCCTGGAAATTTTGGTTCAAGTTGTTCAAGTCCTGACGGATTTCAGCAGTATCCATGGTAAGTCCACTCATTTGGTGCTGAAGATATCCCATATCGCGCATCCACTCGTCCTGATGAAAGGATGAATGAGGAGCGGCCTGTGGCGAGACTCCCCTATGGAAGAATTCATCACCACGGCCAGTGTACCGGGTGGATCCTCCCAAGGAATGGGTTGAACTCCCCAACTGGGATAAGTGAAAGGACGCCTCCTGGCCGTATTCCTACCGCGGATGTTGCGGTTGCTGCCAATTTGACCCTCCTGCTTGGTGCAAGCCAGGGGGTGTCAAATGACCATAGTGTGCTGCTCCTTCATACTGCCCTGCATGAAAAGGGTCAAACTCCTGTGCCGCTGCTGCGGCTCTTGCGGCCTCTTCTGCTGCTCGGGTCTGTGCTCGTATCCTCCTCCTAGGAACCTGCATGATGTTCTCTCGGGCCAACCTGCGGTGTTGCTCTGCCTCGGTTTCCAGGGCCAAAAGTAATGTTGGTGCATTCACCAACCAAAGTGACATGTCAAGAAGAGCGATTTTATTCACATAATCTTGGTAGATCATGTGAATCTCACCAGTCTCCTGGTTCTCACGCAAGATGTGTTCTTGCGAGAAGTGCTCCACGGTCAAAAGGTCTCGGTCACTAGGAATGTAGGAGTATATAGCAGTGTTCAGCAGACCCATGTTAAAAGCTAGTCTAGTTATCCATGATGTCATTTCAATATTTCTAGAGCGTTGATTAAATTTAGACCAGTAGTCTGTCATGGCCTTGGTGGGTGACACTTTTATGTGGTTAACTAGAGCATAAAGCAGCAGCATTTCAGGCTTTTTGATTGGTCTTAAGTCAGGTCTTGGAAAAAGTGTGATACTGATATACTTGTGAAAGAACCTGAGCGTGGGGTTGTGGATATTACTTGTACGGGGCAAGCCTGGGTCTCTGTTCCCAGCAATGCTTTTCCAAAAATCATTTCTATTAAAACCCGTACAAGCAGACTCTAGGTTTAGCAAGCATGAATCATCAAAATTTAAATGCTTACTAAACTGTCCCCACGAGAGAGTGTGCTCTTCATTAAAAAGTCGGAATGTTATGTGAGTAGCAGACAGTTGCATGGTAGCTAGAAATTCCATTGTGAGGGGAAGGATTCCCTCCTCATTAACCATCCATGCATCTTCCCATCCCAAAGTTCGAGAAATATAAAGAAACTCACTGTCCATACTAGTGCGACTTAGCAAGTCGGCGTCGATTCGGCGGGTGTGAATGAACTCCCTCTCACTGAGGATGTTCCGGGCCTGCCGTTCCCGATCACTCTGCCAGATGATATCATTGACAGAGTTTAGGATGCGGATGGTCGGTCCGGCCTGGTGTGAGAACGGAGAGTACCGATCCACCGACATTGCGTTGGTGGATGGAGTACCCCGCCCGGCGCTCTCCTCATCACTCCCAGCAAAGCGAATGTGGGTGTTTGCTCTCGACGAACTTCCCTCACCCTTGCTCTTCTTCTTTCCGGTGAAGAAGTTCTTGAGAGGGCCCATGACTTCTTTGCTAGTGCTTAGGATGGCTGATGTTTGTGTGTTTTGAGTGAGTTGTGAGAACTTGCATGGGGTGTGGATAGTATTTATAGGCTGAGGATGGAAGGGGGGAGGCTGTGAGCCTCACCCTGCTGGCGGGCGCCACCAATAAGTGGCGGGCGCCACCCCACCTTGCTCAAAAATGTCTGCAACCGACACATGAGGTTTCCTTTGTAATGTCCACTGAAATTCCAAGTGAGGAATAAAGTGGTAGGTTTGGTGCAAAGTGAAAAGAGTGCAACCCCCTAAATGGGGCAAGTGGGCTGAAAATTTCAAAGACCACTTCTTCATCCTAGTCATACTTTATGCCAAGGATGGTGGGAAACTTACTCGGGAGCAGTTTTGTACCAAAATGTGGAAATGGAGGTGGCGGGCGCCAGGAAAATGTGGCGGGCGCCACCCTCTTGGCTGAAATTTCACTCCAACGCACCCCTTCTTTCACCTAGTGCTCTCCTTGTCACTCTCCATCACATGTGCACCAGAATTTTTTGGGTGGAGATGTGTCCAAAAGTTGGAGTGAAGAGGGGGAGACATGGGGAGACATGGGAGTGAGTGATTGCATTGAAATGAGCAAAGACATGGGTCTCCCTTGGTGTTATTTGGGTCTAGGAGGTAGGTGTAATAGTCTAGAGATTTGCTAGTGCTCCCTAGTGCACACTAGGGTGGCGGGCGCTAGCATGGGGTGGCGGGCGCCACCCCTATGGCTGCCATAAGCCCCCTAGGTGCCACCTAATCACTCTAGTAAACATCTACTTTGCTGGAAATTAAATTGCTTAGGTAAAAACGAAAAATTAAATGAGGGGATAAAGACTTACCTTAGCCTAACTCACCTTGGTTAGCCGCTTTGGATGCCCGATTGGTGTCGCCTTCACGGTGGTTGTGGTGGAATGTCGGCACCAACAAACCTTGATGACGGGTGTTTTTCCGGTCGCGGTGTGAACTCGAATTTCTCCTCCTTTCCACTGATGTGGAGCTGAATTTCTCCAGCTCCTACATCAATGGTGGCTTTTGCAGTGCTCAGAAATGGCCGTCCCAAGATCAATGGCGTCCGGTGGTCGGGATTAATATCCAGAACCACGAAATCCACCGGGACAAAGAGATTCCGGATTTTCACCGGAATATTCTCTACTATTCCCGCGGGATATCGGAGTGATTGATCAGCTAGCTGCAAACACATAGAAGTAGGGGACAAGGTATGATGATTTAATTTATTATATATTACCTTGGGCATGACGCTGACGCTTGCTCCCAGATCACAGAGTGCATGCTCGAAGTGCTGCTCTCCAATTGAACATGCGATCGTTGGGTTTCCTGGGTCCTTCTTCTTTTCTGGGAGTTGGTTTAAAATGACCGCACTGCAATCTTCGGTCAATTTAACCACATCCCTACTTGGAATTGGTTTCTTCTTATTGAGCATGTCTCTCAAATATTTTGCATAAGTTGGAACCTGCATAGCGTCAATAAATGGTACATGTATATATAATTTTTGAATTACCTCGACGAATTTCTTGAATTGGTCGTGTTCCGTCGGATTTCTGTTTCGATCTGGAAAAGGTAATACATGTGTATCATAGAATTCATGAGGAGCAGTTCATACCTTGGATGGAGGTTCAGCTGGGGTCTCCTCTTCTTCGTCTTCTTCAACATTAACAGTATTTTTCTACTAGGAACTAAATTAGGATGAGGGGGATCACGAGTGGATTTTCCACCTCTCGTGGTTACAGCTTTTACCTCCTTTTCTTTGCAGCAGTATTACTACTAGGAACTAAATTAGGATGAGGAGTATTTAATTTGAGATTTAATGTTATCTACTTTTTGCTCTAATCTCTTATTAAAATTAATTTGTTCTTAAATGCTTCAGAAAAATCTTTTAGTTTAGTATAAATTCCTTCTAACATTCTATCATGTTCAATTAATTTAGTATTTATGCTATCATTAATTCTACCTTGATTAGAAACTAATTTTCCAATAGGAGAATTAAATACGGAAGTTTGAGGCATACCTTTTTTATTCCATTGTTGGATCATTGGAATTGGAGGTTCTCCGTAGCCACCATTATTAAGAAGGGATTTGGCATCCTCTTTCTTAATTTCTGCTTGACCTTCACTTGATGAAGCGGCTCTTTGCTTGGCGTAGTACTCCTTTGCAGCACGATCCCTCTTCTCATTTATCCTTTGCTCTAGCAATTTTACCAAAGTTTGCAGGGTAACAAAATCAGCTTGCTTAAGTTCAGACATACTTCTAGCACGTTTTTCTGTCCATCCTTGATTTGCCACCATTGTCTCGATCAATTTGGTTGCCTTCTCTACAGTGAGAGAGAGGTATGCACCTCCGGCGGCAGCATCAATGTGTTGTCGAGATTCTTGCTGGAGTCCATTGTAGAAGCTCTGGATCAAGTACCGGTCTTGCATACCATGGTGAGGACAGTATTCAACATACTCGGCAGCATCAATGTGTTGTCGAGATTCTTGCTGGAGTCCATTGTAGAAGCTCTGGATCAAGTACCGGTCTTGCATACCATGGTGAGGACAGTATTCAACATACTCTTGTAGTCTCTCCCAAGCTTCAGTGATTGTTTCTTCGTCTCCCTGTCCAAAGTTGGAAATCTTGCTATGGACAAGAATAGTTCGACTTATCGGGCAGAACTTATTGAGGAATTGATCCGCGCATCTCACCCACGTCAGCAGGTGGCCAGAGTTGAAGAGGAACCACTGCTTCGCTTTTTCCACTAATGAAAATGGAAAAAGACAAAGTCTGATGGCATCCTGCAAAACTCCCTGCACAGAAATTGTACTACATATCTCCAGAAAATTCCGGAGGTGAGCATTGGCATCCCCGGAAGGTTTGCCATTAAATGTGATAGCTTGAGCCATACGTATTAAGTGAGGTTTAAGCTCAAAATCTACATTACTAGTAGAAGGTAACACTGGAATGTGAGCAAGAATAGGCATGGAATACTCACAGAGTGTTTTGGTCGACGTCGATGTTGATTGATTGTTGGAGCAGCTTGGTTTGTCAGTCACTTTTGACTGGGATTCTTGTCTCGATGAACTCCTCTCACGAAGCTCCAGGTTCTTCCTCGGAGGAGTGAGATTAGCTCTCGCTCTCCTAAGAATGGCCTCAGGATCTTCTTGATAGTCGCTTGGAAGATTGAATCCGACCATGACTACTTGAACGATCACAAACAACGAACAATATATATACCCGCTAGAACTACGGGGGTTAATTCAATAGAAATCACAAAGAATTAATTCTAGCCAATTGCTTCCCCGGCAACGGCGCCAGAAATGCTTGTTGACTCTTGCTAACGTCGTCACAAGGAGTAGACTATGGAATCTATCCCTGGCAACGGCGCCAGAAAGGTTTGTTGATACTTCTTAATGTAAGAAGTATAACTAACTATTCGTATGACTATTGGTAGGTTCCGCAAGCGCACAGAATAAGTCTATTGTAGCACTTCACCCGGGAGTAACCGAGTATCGTATTTATTTCCACAGGGAAGCTACTATGGCAGAACTAACACTAGGACCGCTATGAACAACTAGTGATTCTAGCAGGGTTGATCGAAAAGTGTGAATGGGGGTTGGTTCCTACTACTACTAAAAGAAAAGAAAGACTAACTAATACTAACCTAAATCGACGGGGTCTGGCCGATGAACAGATTAATGTTTTCCTACACACTTACGATCACAACTAACTTAGCAATAAAGGTTCTATCTAGTTCTTCGAACCGTACACACCCTTTGGACTATTTACCTCAGACGTGCACAACGAGGTTTATGATTTAAGAACTAACCCAACTACGTGGTGGAATTCAAGGCTCCCAGGGCTGTCACCACCTGTTTGCTACCACAGCTATCCGGGGGGCTAGCCACAAACTAAGGTATAACTAGTCTAAGCACCGCGCTTACACTAATATATACTACTCTAATCTTAAGTCCAAAACTAGAGCACTGATTACTCAGCGAAGAACCCAAACTAGATGTAAACTAAATACTAAGCTATCTATGATCGAAAGCACTCAACAAGAACAATAAGTAAAGAACTAGGGGGGGTCCTATTTATAGCCTAGGGACCTAGGGTTAGGTCAGGGGGGTAAGTGAGGTGGCGGGCGCCAGCCCTAGGTGGCGGGCGCCACCCCCCTGGCCCTTGGATCCACTGCCTCTTCACCAACGGCATCCAGGAGGTCCTCCAAGTCGGTTAGGGTTCGGTTAGGGTTGTCCAATAACCGTCACATGGGCAATTAGGCCTTGATCCATGTGACACTGCTTCTTAGCCCTTGGATGAACCGACTTAGGTGAGCAACGGCTGCAAATGAGCATGGAGTGCTTCCCCTGGATCAGTGACGTGGCAGGGGGAGTTTGGGCTTCTCCCCCCTGGCGGGCGCCAGCTAGGGGTGGCGGGCGCCACCCCTCCTTGGCCCAAAGTGAGCCCAGGCAAGTGGGCTTGCTTCCTGGTGGGTCCATTTGGTCATTTTGCTCAAAAACCCTGCAATTTCCTACATTCAAATAAAACTCAAGGACAAGTGGAAATCGTTAGTTTATAAAAGGTTTTTGGTTGATTTTAGGCCCTTGTGTTGCATTATATGACCTTGTTGATGCTAAGAATATGACACTTAGTGAGCGTCAATTGGTGGCATGGTGTCCAATTTGTTCTTGAGGTGGTTTGGTTTGGGAGCCCACGGTTTTTTCTTGGGTGGAGCTCTCGGAGGTTCAACAAAGACCCCATCCTTGGTGTTAGGCTTGAGAGGCTCTTTGAGTGGAATCTTGGTAAGCTTGGGAGTAGTGGTGGAGTTGGGCTTCTCACATGGGTTTAGACCACTCGACTCTCCAATCTTGCCAAAAGATGAAACATCAACACCCGGAGCAAAACCCACACCAGGACCTCCAGCAGCTCGCTTGAATTGGGAGATCATCATCTCGAGCTGTGGCTCACCACTCGACACCCATGACAAGATGGTCCGAAGGTATGTGTTTTCCTCCTCGGTTTGCATCTTGGCATGCTTCACGTTCGCAATGTCCATCTCCAAACCCTCACAAAGAACACACCTAGCCACACATGTGCTACCTGAGTTGGCCTCTTCAAGAGACACAATCTTGGCATTCTTCTCTGCCAACTGAGATTGCAATCCCGCACAAGACTTGCACGCACCCAACAGCGAGGATCTAGCCTTCAGCTCATCCACCTCTCCTACCAACATAGCATACTTGCTTCTCAAAGTGAGAAGGTCAGTCATGTGTGTGGTGCACATCTCACACTCCTCATCGGTAACAACTACGGTGGACTTGACAGATTCAAGTTCCTTCACCGTATCCTCCCACTTCTGCCTAAACTCCTTGCGCTCTCTAGCAGCACGCGTAAGCAACTTATCCTGACTAAGGAGCGCGGCAGTAAGCTTCTCGACCTCAGCAGTAAGCTCGTCGGGGGTCTGAGATACCTGGGAGGTGTCGTCGTCGTCGTTCCGAGGAGTGTCCTCCAGCTCGCCGTCGACCTCCTTGCCGAGGGCCATGGTGCAGAAGCCCTCGTCATCGGCGAAGAAGCAGAGGCCGTTCAGCTTGTCCTCGATCCTCTTCTTCTTCTCGGACTCGTCGTCGCTTGAGGAAGCGGAGTCGCCATCCGAGTCGTCGATGTCGCTGAGCGTGGCGAAGAACGCACGCTGCTCAGCCTGGCCTTCTCCATGTACTTCGTCTTGATGTACTCCTTGTCGAAGCCGCCCTTCCGCTTGTGCTTCGTGGGGACGTACTTCTCCTTGCGCTTGCCGGAGTCATACTTGTGCCCATGATCTGCCTTGCTGAAGGTCTGCTTGTTCTTCTTCGGGCAATTGGCGATGAAGTGGTTGGGGTCGCCGCACTCGAAACATCCCGAGCGTCCTCCTCCGCGGCGACGGTTCATGCGGTTGTTGTGAAACCGCGAGAACCAGTTGGCGAGCAAAGCCAACTCATCATCCCCTAAGATCTCCAGCTGCTCCTCTATGACAGAAAGAAGAGAAGAGAGTGCAAAGCCTCCGGAGGGGTTAGCAGAAGAGCCAGAAACCAAAGCCATCGACGGGCCAAAAGGATTTTCATAAGAAGCCCTCGCCATGGCATCGATCTCACTGGACTTGAGCTTACTGAAGAGCTCATCGCACGTGAGGGTCTCATAGTTAGGCGATTCGATGATCGCCTGAACCTTGGAATCCCACACCGACCGATCAAGAGTATGCAAAAGCTTCAAAGCCCTCTCATGATCGTCGAAAAGCAACAGCTCCTTGTTAGCCCTCATCCTGTTGACAATCACCTAAAAGCGAGCGAATAAACTTTCTATGCTCTCGCCAGGCATATGTCGAAAGTTCTCATACTCTCGCTTGAACGACTCGTAGAGACGGGTTTTGACTTGAGAGGTTCCCTCATGGAAACGCATGAGGGTAGCCCAAATCTCCCGAGCTGTAGCGAGGTGAGAAACGCGATCAAACTCGGACATGCCCAAACAAGAGAACAGAGCATTACGGGCTCGGTTATTGGCATCGTGCTCATCGATCTGACGCTGAGTAACACGAGCAGCCAAGACCACGTAATCTGCAGAGTTGCAAATATCCCAAATGGAAGCACCAATACTCTGCAGATAGGCCGACATGCGTATCTTCCAATACGCATTGTTCGTCCCATCGAAAAATGGCGGTTTGCCCACGCCGCGATCCATGTCGCCTTCTGTGGATCTGGAACTGGCTAAGGTGGAAGATCCTTAACACGCTCCGATACCAATTGAAGGACTGAGAATGCAATAGCTGAAGGATCGAAAGTGCTACCAGAAAACAACCAGAGGGCGGGGGTGAATGGGAGCTTAAATTTCTTTTCAGAAACTAATAGCCTCTGTCCCAGAAAATCAACCCCAAAAGCAAAACCGATGCGCGTGATGTCCACGACCCAAGAGAATGGGTGGATGTTCCCTAGGAACACAGCGGGACACCACAAAAACTTCCTCACCCAAGTTCACGCAAGTCAACTAGTGACAGGATGGTCCTTGGGTAACCTCAACCTCCCCCGAGCAACGCAAGGGGGATTCAGGCTATTTTACAAAGCGGGAAGCCCGATTTCTGTAGAGCACGAAGTAGAAAATCTAACGCAAAAGCCGGAAATCAAAATCGACAACGAACGATCGAACTGCGGATGAAACTGTGCAAACTCAGCAGCATCGGACGCTGGCAGCGTCCAATGACCAACCAACGGATGCGTCCGATGCAAACAGAGCAAATCTGGAACCTTACTGCATAGGCATCGGACGCTGCTACAGTGAAACAATAGCGTCCGATGCTCGACCTCTGGCGCGTCCGATGGCAACGGACGCTCCGATGGTCAGCGTACGATGCTCCTTTAAAATCACTGTCAGGTGACACGTGGCAACGGACGCTCCGGTGTGACGAAGTCAGCGTCCGATACTCCCAGGTTCAGCGTCCGATGGTCCCGAAACAGCGCTGTTCTTCCGCGAAATTCACCCGATCTCCTCCGAATCAAAAGCACTAAGGCCTAGACTTGGTATGAGGAGTTCTAAGGATGTTAGTGAGCTATCCCAAAAGAATCATGGCTCGAACGTGACTCCAAATCGGTGAATTGGAAGAATTCGGGACTAAAGGAGCAAAACCGATCCAAAACAAAAATCGACCGATCTACTAGCTCGTGAGGTTAGAGGAGAATTCCTTCGGTGGAAAGAAGTGCCTCACGATCTAGAAGAACTTGGTTCAAACGGATTTGCAAGAGATGCACCGAGTAAACAGATCGATCGACGCGAAAAACGTGGAGAAAAGTAATCCGCGAAGAACACAATCAAAACACGAATCACAACCACGAAATTGCAACCGTGTGGCTACCACACGCTACAATGGTGAGATTACGGTCTCACTTCCTCAAAAATCTCACGAGCACAGAGGTATTGCTCTCTTCTCTGTGGATCTCAGGTTGCTACAGCAGAGGATGGGGAGAGCAGGAAACCCTAGCAGCAAAAGAGCAAATGACTGAGATGATTTGGGAGGAGGGTGTCTCCCTCTACATATCCTAATTCTAATTCCTACTCTACCCCTCTCTAATTACAGAGCGAGCCAGCTAAACCCTAGGGTTATTCTGGACCAACTCGTGGTAGGTGGTGATCCGACGGCCACGCCCGCACAACTGGTAGCGTTGCCTCGACGCAACCTCACCGATTGCCGCCACGTGCCGCCACCGCTCCGCTCGTCCTTTTCCAGGACTTCGCACCCCCGGTTTTGAGGCCCAAACCGGGAAACTAGCCTTCACGACCAACCCCCGGTTTTGAGGCCCAAACCGGGAAACCAGCCCATCGTAGCCTGAGTTTTCTGGCCCAAACTCAGCAAACCTGCAGCACCCAGGCTTTGAGGCCCAAACCTGGAAACCGTCCTCAGCCCGAGTTTTGTGGCCCAAACTCGGAAACCATCAGCGCCCAGGTTTTGAGGCCCAAACCTGGAAACCATCCACTCGGTGGTTTTTCTGTGGCTCAACCACCAAACCGAAGTTGTAGAGGGGATGCACCGCCCGTGCACCCCGTCCACCGACACGTGTCCCCAGGTCCTCGACCCAAGCAACACCGTGCCCGCAAGTCTTCGCTCGTCGTTGTCCCAAGCTGCTAGCCACCACAGCAGATCCTCGGGCCACCGGTCCCTCAGTCCAAGCCTCACGTCCGCCCTTCGCCACTCTCGGTCCCTCGGCATGGCACATCTCTACTTGACCTTAACCTTGCCTCTGATCACTGTATCCGTGCTCGACACCTGCACAACACAAGCCAAAGAACATGCGCATTATCCCAGTTGACAATCACTCAGAGACTCGGCATACACCCATGTATCCGCAATCTCCCCCTTGATGAGTGCATTGTCAACTACCAACACAAATCATAATTGAAAGGAGGAAGGAAGGAAGAAGAAGAGAGAACTCGACCAAATGACCCAAAAGCATAGCAAAGCCGAAAAAGGTCAAGTGGAAAGAGCAAAACAACTTGGTTCCCAAAGACATGGGCAATGGCTCGACGCAACCAAGCAAAGCAAAGCTAGCCCTCAAGAAGAGGTAGAACAGGCTCAACACCGCTAGCAGATACCAATTGGGAAATCGAAGCAAATGCTAGTCCCTCAAGACAGAGGCACAGAGGCTCAACACAACTAGCAGAGAAAGCTCAATACAAAAACCTTACGGCCAACAGGAAGCAGCAAACTTCCCCTCGAATAGTGCACACAACCAGGAAAACTCCCCCTTGGTCCAACTCGGAAAGCACAAGGTTTGAAAAGCCCATTAGTTGAACACTTAGAGAGCATATGATTTGCAATATCTCTCCCCCTTAGTTGAAAATGCACTTATCAAGTAAGAAGTCTCCCCCTTAGAAAATGCACCATCAAAAAATGCCAACAAGAGAATTTCTCCCCCCTTTCACAATGCATATTGGTTAAAATGCAAGTTAGCAATTTCAGGAATATAGTCGATAGAATATCAAGATGCTCGACAAAATGCAGATCCGATGACTCAACAATATGCACATAATGCTAGCAAAGGCTCAAACTGATCACTAAATACGAAATCTGAACATTTGAGCAAAAAGAGCAGTTTTTAGCCAAAAAGGTATTCACCATCAAAATAGCACCAAACATGTATAGACAGGAAGTCAAACAAGTGCTAAACATGTATACAAGGTGAACTACCCCTAGCAAAGTTCAACCATCATGCTATAGAATGAAACATAGACTTGTGTAGCTAAGTTTTATCGGAGTTGCAGCGGTTGAGTTACACAAGTTCAAATTTTAGCATGTGATTGCGAGAGGTTGAAAGCTTGTCTTGCCTAACTTTTCAACTGTGCAAAGCCTATGCAGAAGCAATCAGAAGCTTAAAGCAACAGTTTCAGTCATACACTACACAGCTCAAGTTTAACTCAAAGTGCAATGAGAAACAGTCTCAAAACTGTGATGTGTTGACAAGCAATCCCATCTCGATCTTTCTAATTCACTTAACTTGGTTCAAATTAAGGGCAGTATATGAACAGACCAAGCAAGTGATCAACTCAGAACTAGAGACATAGCAACCTAGCATATATGAAAAGCACAAGTGTGATTTCAACATATTCTACACAGGCTAGTTGCATATCTCGATGGTGAACATTTTCAGATTTTAAGTTCATTAAATAAGTTCACCAATGTAAAATAGCTCCGCTCATAGTATGTACTAGTGATCAGTAGGTGCATAAGCTACCTGTATCAACATAAAGCATCTGAGCATACACTACTCAGAGCATAGTCACATTCGAAAGATTATATACATGAAGCTCTGAATGTAAATATGCAAGATGAAATGCAGAACCCGAAAAGATACCAATTGAAGAAAAAGAGAAATGAAAAGTTAGTTTATGATACAAAAACCAAAATGTTTCCCCCATCTAAAAGGGGAAACACACACCAAGCTCACCTCTCAACCTAGCAAAAGTTGATTGGTCCAAAGGCTTGGTGAAAATATCAGCCAACTGATGATGAGTGACGACATGGCGAAGGTCGATATCACCCTTCTCATAGTGGTCTCGCAGAAAATGAAAGCGCACATCAATGTGTTTGGTCTTCGAGTGCATGGGCCATCGTGGTCGACATGGGCATTGGAAGAGGCTTGGCCTCACCCATATCGAACTTCTTCAAGATGTCCTTGGTATATTTGCCCTGGTGCACAAATGTCCCCTCTCGGGATTGCTTGATTTGCAACCCGAGTAACAATGTCAACTCGCCCATCATGCTCATCTCAAACTCCCTGCTCATAGTGTCTGCAAACATGGCAACCAAAGC
The DNA here is from genome assembly GCA_009763385.1 of Coix lacryma-jobi var. lacryma-jobi. NCBI lineage: Eukaryota > Viridiplantae > Streptophyta > Magnoliopsida > Poales > Poaceae > Coix > Coix lacryma-jobi. Next base: position 78,778,016 of record CM019828.1, on the reverse strand, counting down.
ATGAGAAGAACCACCGAAAATGATATCATCCACGTAAATCTGGACCAAGAGAGTGTCATTGCCTTGCTTGAGGAGAAAAAGCGTTTTATCCACACATACCATTTTAAAACCCTTAGTAAGTAAAAAGGTTTTCAACCTATCATACCAGGCTCTAGGGGCTTGTTTCAAACTATATAAAGCTTTGTGAAGTTTAAAAAGATGGTTTGGAAACTTGGGATTTTCAAAACCAAGGGGTTGTTTTACATAAACCTCTTCTTCTATGTAGCCATTTAGGAAGGCACTCTTGACATCCATTTGAAAAAGTTTAAACCCTTTGGATGCAGCAAAAGCCAAGAGTATCCTAATTGCCTCCAAATGAGCTACAGGAGCAAAAGTCTCCTCATAGTCTATCCCCTCTTTCTGACTATACCCCTGTGCTACCAGTCTGGCCTTGTTTCTCACAACATGGCCATTCTCTCCTTGTTTGTTTTTGAAAACCCATTTTGTACCAATAGGGTGACACTCAGGAGGAGGTGGAACCAAAACCCAAACCTGATTTCTTTCAAAATTTTCTAACTCCTCATGCATGGCATTGACCCAATCTAGATCAGATAAAGCATGTCCAATATCTCAGGGTTCAAAATCAGCAACAAATGCAGAATGAGCAAAGTGAGAGATTTGTTGTGACCTTGACCGAGTGACACGTTCGCCGATGCTGCCGATCATCTATTGAGGCGGGTGTTGGCGCTGCATGTGTCGTGGCACCTCCCGAACTGAAGAAACCACCCCCTCAACAACAGCTGGTGCCTACTCGGGTACAAAAGGTACCGCTCGAGGTGGCGGATCCCACGGCCCCCAAGTAGTCGATGAAGAGGGGTTGGGGCCGTGAGTCGTCAAAGTAGAAGCCGATGCTTGCGGCACAGCAGGTGGAGGTAGTGCTGGATCATCCATCCCTTCAGCACCCTCGTCCTCGTCATCAAAAAGAGGCTCACCAACCTCATGATCACCTGCACGCTCAAAACGAGAAGAAGGACAAACCATGGTCTCATCGAAGGTGACATCGGATGTCTCCATGACTCGGTTAGTATCAAGGTTAAGTACATGATATGCATGAGTATGAGTGCCATAACCCAAAAATACACCATCAGAAGAACGAGACTCAAACTTGTCCAAGTTGCCTTTCTTGAGTATAAAACAGTGGCAACCAAAAACTCTAAAATAACTCACTTTGGGCTATTTTCCAAAACACAACTCATAAGAAGTCTTTTTTAAGAAAGCTCGGAGAAAAATGCGATTGGAAATATAGCATGCAGTGTTCATAGCTTCGGCCCAATATCGCCTAGGAGTCCTATGCTCATCGAGCATCGTCCTGGCATCTCTACAAGGGTCCGATTCCTCCTGTCTACAACACCATTTTGTGGTGGTGTGTAGGGGGAAGTGAAGGACCGAGAATGCAAAAGCAAGGCGACCAGAGGGGGGGGGTGAATGGGAGCCAATAAAATTTCTCTCGAAATTTTGACCAAATGTCCCAAAATAAACCCCCAAGAGCTACTACCGAAAACGTGATGCCCACGACCCTTGGAAGAGGGTGGATGATCCCTAGGATCACAGCGAGGCACCACAAAAACTTCCTCACCCAAGTTCACGCAAGTCAACTAGTGACAGGATGGGTTTTGGGTAACCTTAACCTCCCTCGAGCAACGCGAGGGGGATTCAGGCTATTTTGTAAAGCGAGAAGTCCGATTTCTGAAGAGCACGAAGTTAGGAACCCAACGCAACAAGCGGATCTCAAATCGGAAGTCGATCGAACAAACCGCGGACGAAAACGCGCAGAACAGCTTTGACCGGACTCTGCCTGCGTCCGGTCAGGCACCACCGGACGTGTTCGGTCAAGCCAAAATGATTTTGGACCCTTACTGTATTGGACCGGACTCTGTGAAGCAGTGCGTCCGGTCACAAGCAGAGCGTCCGGTCAGAGAGAGACAAAACAGTGAACAGTACCAGGGGTGCGTCCGGTCACTCTCGAGTCCCAGCGTCCGGTCAAGTCACAGAGAAAACGCGCTGGGAGCTCAACGACCGGACTCTGGTCTGGTGCGTCTCGTCAGCACGACCCAGCGTCCGGTCACCGATTCAACTCGATCTCACCCAAAACGAATCCTCTAGGGATAAAACTTGGTGAGAGGAGTCACAAGGAGGATAGTGAGCTATCTCTAAGAGATCATGGCTCGAACCTATCTTCCAAATCGATGAATCGAAGAAATTCGGGGGAAAGGAGAAAAGCTTGACCCGAAACCGAAATCGATCGATCTCCTAGACCGTGAGGTTAGAGGTAAATTCCTTCGGTGGAAAGAAGTGCCTCACGACCTAGAACAACTTGGTTCAAACGGATTTGCAAAAGATGAACCGAGCAAAGAGATCAAGCGATGGGAAAAACGTGGAGAAAAGGATTCCGCAAAGAACACGAACAAAACACGAATCACAACCACGAATTGCAACCGTAGCGCAAACTCACGCTACAACAGTGAGGTTACGGCCTCACTTCCTCAGAATCAACAGTACACAGAGGCAAGTTTCTCTGCGGATCTCAGCTAGCTACAGCAGGGGATGGGAGAGCAAGAAACCCTAAGTGCGAAAGAGCAAATGACTGAGATACACGGGAGGAGGGTGTCTCCCGACTACTTATCCTACTACTCGCCTAAGTCTATTTCCTACTCTACCCCTCTCTAATCTAATTACAGAGCGAACCAGCTAAACGCTAGGGTTATTCTGGATCAACTCGGTGGTAGGTGTATCTGACGGCCATGCCCGCACAAACCGAAGCGTTGCCTCGACGCAACCTCCGAATCGCCGCCACGTGCCGCCCTCGCTCTGCACCCCCGATTTTGTGGCTCAAACCGGGAAACCAGCCTTTTCCAGCCAACCCCCGGTTTTGAGGCCCAAACCGGGAAACCAGCCCACCAGCATCTGAGTTTTGAGGTCAAACTCAGCAAACCCTCAGAGCCCAGGTTTTGAGGCCCAAACCTGGAAACCGTCCTCAGCCCGAGTTTTGTGGCCAAACTCGGAAACCCTCAGCCCGAGTTTTGTAGCCAAACTCGGAAACCGTCCACGCCCAGGTTTTGAGGCCCAAACCTGGAAACCGTCCATCCGATGGTTTTTTCTGGCTCTACCACCAAACCGATGTCGTAGATGGGATGCACCTTTCGTGCACCCCGTCCATCGACACGTGTCCCCATGTCCACGACTCAGGCAACACATGACCGCACTTCTTCACTTGTCGTCGTCACAGGCTGCCAGCCACCACAGCTGATCCTCAGGCCTCTGGTCCCTCAGTCCAAGCCTCACGTCCGCCCTTCACCGCTCGGTACCTCGGCATGGCACGTATGCCGCACGGCACGCCCATCCTTCACCGCACCCGGTCCGTCGGCATAGCACGTCTCAGCTTGACCTTCACCTGCCTTCGATCACTGCATCCGTGCTCGACACCTGCACAACACAAGCCAAAGAACATGCGCATCATCCCAGTTGACAATCACTCAACACTCAGAGACCCGGCATACACCCATGTATCCGCAATCTCCCCCTTGATGAGTGCATTGTCAACTACTCACACAAACCATAATGAAAAGAGAATAAGAAGAGGGAGGAAGGAGAAACATCAACGCCCGGAGTAAAGCCTACACCAGGACCTCCAGCAGCTCGCTTGAATTGGGAGATCATCATCCCGAGCTGTGGCTCACCACAAGACACCCATGACAAGATGGTCCGAAGGTATGTGTTTTCTTCCTCGGTTTGCATCTTGGCATGCTTCACGTTCGCAATGTCCATCTCCAAACCCTCACAAAGAACACACCTAGCCACACATGTGCTACCTGAGTTGGCCTCTTCAAGAGACACAATCTTGGCATTCTTCTCTGCCAACTGAGATTGCAATCCCGCACAAGACTTGCACGCACCCAACAGCGAGGATCTAGCCTTCAGCTCATCCACCTCTCCTACCAACATAGCATACTTGCTTCTCAAAGTGAGAAGGTCAGTCATGTGTGTGGTGCACATCTCACACTCCTCATCGGTAACAACTACGGTGGACTTGACAGATTCAAGTTCCTTCACCGTATCCTCCCACTTCTGCCTAAACTCCTTGCGCTCTCTAGCAGCACGCGTAAGCAACTTATCCTGACTAAGGAGCGCGGCAGTAAGCTTCTCGACCTCAGCAGTAAGCTCGTCGGGGGTCTGAGATACCTGGGAGGTGTCGTCGTCGTCGTTCCGAGGAGTGTCCTCCAGCTCGCCGTCGACCTCGTTGCCGAGGGCCATGGTGCAGAAGCCCTCGTCATCGGCGAAGAAGCAGAGGCCGTTCAGCTTGTCCTCGATCCTCTTCTTCTTCTCGGACTCGTCGTCGCTTGAGGAAGCGGAGTCGCCATCCGAGTCGTCGATGTCGCTGAGCGTGGCGAAGAACGCACGCTGCTCAGCCTGGGCCTTCTCCATGTACTTCGTCTTGATGTACTCCTTGTCGAAGCCGCCCTTCCGCTTGTGCTTCGTGGGGACGTACTTCTCCTTGCGCTTGCCGGAGTCATACTTGTGCCCATGATCTGCCTTGCTGAAGGTCTGCTTGTTCTTCTTCGGGCAATTGGCGATGAAGTGGTTGGGGTCGCCGCACTCGAAACATCCCGAGCGTCCTCCTCCGCGGCGACGGTTCATGCGGTTGTTGTGAAACCGCGAGAACCAGTTGGCGAGCAAAGCCAACTCATCATCCCCTAAGATCTCCAGCTGCTCCTCTATGACAGAAAGAAGAGAAGAGAGTGCAAAGCCTCCGGAGGGGTTAGCAGAAGAGCCAGAAACCAAAGCCATCGACGGGCCAAAAGGATTTTCATAAGAAGCCCTCGCCATGGCATCGATCTCACTGGACTTGAGCTTACTGAAGAGCTCATCGCACGTGAGGGTCTCATAGTTAGGCGATTCGATGATCGCCTGAACCTTGGAATCCCACACCGACCGATCAAGAGTATGCAAAAGCTTCAAAGCCCTCTCATGATCGTCGAAAAGCAACAGCTCCTTGTTAGCCCTCATCCTGTTGACAATCACCTAAAAGCGAGCGAATAAACTTTCTATGCTCTCGCCAGGCATATGTCGAAAGTTCTCATACTCTCGCTTGAACGACTCGTAGAGACGGGTTTTGACTTGAGAGGTTCCCTCATGGAAACGCATGAGGGTAGCCCAAATCTCCCGAGCTGTAGCGAGGTGAGAAACGCGATCAAACTCGGACATGCCCAAACAAGAGAACAGAGCATTACGGGCTCGGTTATTGGCATCGTGCTCATCGATCTGACGCTGAGTAACACGAGCAGCCAAGACCACGTAATCTGCAGAGTTGCAAATATCCCAAATGGAAGCACCAATACTCTGCAGATAGGCCGACATGCGTATCTTCCAATACGCATTGTTCGTCCCATCGAAAAATGGCGGTTTGCCCACGCCGCGATCCATGTCGCCTTCTGTGGATCTGGAACTGGCTAAGGTGGAAGATCCTTAACACGCTCCGATACCAATTGAAGGACTGAGAATGCAATAGCTGAAGGATCGAAAGTGCTACCAGAAAACAACCAGAGGGCGGGGGTGAATGGGAGCTTAAATTTCTTTTCAGAAACTAATAGCCTCTGTCCCAGAAAATCAACCCCAAAAGCAAAACCGATGCGCGTGATGTCCACGACCCAAGAGAATGGGTGGATGTTCCCTAGGAACACAGCGGGACACCACAAAAACTTCCTCACCCAAGTTCACGCAAGTCAACTAATGACAGGATGGTCCTTGGGTAACCTCAACCTCCCCCGAGCAACGCAAGGGGGATTCAGGCTATTTTACAAAGCGGGAAGCCCGATTTCTGTAGAGCACGAAGTAGAAAATCTAACGCAAAAGCCGGAAATCAAAATCGACAACGAACGATCGAACTGCGGATGAAACTGTGCAAACTCAGCAGCATCGGACGCTGGCAGCGTCCAATGACCAACCAACGGATGCGTCCGATGCAAACAGAGCAAATCTGGAACCTTACTGCATAGGCATCGGACGCTGCTACAGTGAAACAATAGCGTCCGATGCTCGACCTCTGGCGCGTCCGATGGCAACGGACGCTCCGATGGTCAGCGTACGATGCTCCTTTAAAATCACTGTCAGGTGACACGTGGCAACGGACGCTCCGGTGTGACGAAGTCAGCGTCCGATACTCCCAGGTTCAGCGTCCGATGGTCCCGAAACAGCGCTGTTCTTCCGCGAAATTCACCCGATCTCCTCCGAATCAAAAGCACTAAGGCCTAGACTTGGTATGAGGAGTTCTAAGGATGTTAGTGAGCTATCCCAAAAGAATCATGGCTCGAACGTGACTCCAAATCGGTGAATTGGAAGAATTCGGGACTAAAGGAGCAAAACCGATCCAAAACAAAAATCGACCGATCTACTAGCTCGTGAGGTTAGAGGAGAATTCCTTCGGTGGAAAGAAGTGCCTCACGATCTAGAAGAACTTGGTTCAAACGGATTTGCAAGAGATGCACCGAGTAAACAGATCGATCGACGCGAAAAACGTGGAGAAAAGTAATCCGCGAAGAACACAATCAAAACACGAATCACAACCACGAAATTGCAACCGTGTGGCTACCACACGCTACAATGGTGAGATTACGGTCTCACTTCCTCAAAAATCTCACGAGCACAGAGGTATTGCTCTCTTCTCTGTGGATCTCAGGTTGCTACAGCAGAGGATGGGGAGAGCAGGAAACCCTAGAAGCAAAAGAGCAAATGACTGAGATGATTTGGGAGGAGGGTGTCTCCCTCTACATATCCTAATTCTAATTCCTACTCTACCCCTCTCTAATTACAGAGCGAGCCAGCTAAACCCTAGGGTTATTCTGGACCAACTCGTGGTAGGTGGTGATCCGACGGCCACGCCCGCACAACTGGTAGCGTTGCCTCGACGCAACCTCACCGATTGCCGCCACGTGCCGCCACCGCTCCGCTCGTCCTTTTCCAGGACTTCGCACCCCCGGTTTTGAGGCCCAAACCGGGAAACTAGCCTTCACGACCAACCCTCAGTTTTGAGGCCCAAACCGGGAAACCAGCCCATCGTAGCCTGAGTTTTCTGGCCCAAACTCAGCAAACCTGCAGCACCCAGGCTTTGAGGCCCAAACCTGGAAACCGTCCTCAGCCCGAGTTTTGTGGCCCAAACTCGGAAACCATCAGCGCCCAGGTTTTGAGGCCCAAACCTGGAAACCATCCACTCGGTGGTTTTTCTGTGGCTCAACCACCAAACCGAAGTTGTAGAGGGGATGCACCGCCCGTGCACCCCGTCCACCGACACGTGTCCCCAGGTCCTCGACCCAAGCAACACCGTGCCCGCAAGTCTTCGCTCGTCGTTGTCCCAAGCTGCTAGCCACCACAGCAGATCCTCGGGCCACTGGTCCCTCAGTCCAAGCCTCACGTCCGCCCTTCGCCACTCTCGGTCCCTCGGCATGGCACATCTCTACTTGACCTTAACCTTGCCTCTGATCACTGTATCCGTGCTCGACACCTGCACAACACAAGCCAAAGAACATGCGCATTATCCCAGTTGACAATCACTCAGAGACTCGGCATACACCCATGTATCCGCAATCTCCCCCTTGATGAGTGCATTGTCAACTACCAACACAAATCATAATTGAAAGGAGGAAGGAAGGAAGAAGAAGAGAGAACTCGACCAAATGACCCAAAAGCATAGCAAAGCCGAAAAAGGTCAAGTGGAAAGAGCAAAACAACTTGGTTCCCAAAGACATGGGCAATGGCTCGACGCAACCAAGCAAAGCAAAGCTAGCCCTCAAGAAGAGGTAGAACAGGCTCAACACCGCTAGCAGATACCAATTGGGAAATCGAAGCAAATGCTAGTCCCTCAAGACAGAGGCACAGAGGCTCAACACAACTAGCAGAGAAAGCTCAATACAAAAACCTTACGGCCAACAGGAAGCAGCAAACTTCCCCTCGAATAGTGCACACAACCAGGAAAACTCCCCCTTGGTCCAACTCGGAAAGCACAAGGTTTGAAAAGCCCATTAGTTGAACACTTAGAGAGCATATGATTTGCAATATCTCTCCCCCTTAGTTGAAAATGCACTTATCAAGTAAGAAGTCTCCCCCTTAGAAAATGCACCATCAAAAAATGCCAACAAGAGAATTTCTCCCCCCTTTCACAATGCATATTGGTTAAAATGCAAGTTAGCAATTTCAGGAATATAGTCGATAGAATATCAAGATGCTCGACAAAATGCAGATCCAATGACTCAACAATATGCACATAATGCTAGCAAAGGCTCAAACTGATCACTAAATACGAAATCTGAACATTTGAGCAAAAAGAGCAGTTTTTAGCCAAAAAGGTATTCACCATCAAAATAGCACCAAACATGTATAGACAGGAAGTCAAACAAGTGCTAAACATGTATACAAGGTGAACTACCCCTAGCAAAGTTCAACCATCATGCTATAGAATGAAACATAGACTTGTGTAGCTAAGTTTTATCGGAGTTGCAGCGGTTGAGTTACACAAGTTCAAATTTTAGCTTGTGATTGCGAGAGGTTGAAAGCTTGTCTTGCCTAACTTTTCAACTGTGCAAAGCCTATGCAGAAGCAATCAGAAGCTTAAAGCAACAGTTTCAGTCATACACTACACAGCTCAAGTTTAACTCAAAGTGCAATGAGAAACAGTCTCAAAACTGTGATGTGTTGACAAGCAATCCCATCTCGATCTTTCTAATTCACTTAACTTGGTTCAAATTAAGGGCAGTATATGAACAGACCAAGCAAGTGATCAACTCAGAACTAGAGACATAGCAACCTAGCATATATGAAAAGCACAAGTGTGATTTCAACATATTCTACACAGGCTAGTTGCATATCTCGATGGTGAACATTTTCAGATTTTATGTTCATTAAATAAGTTCACCAATGTAAAATAGCTCCGCTCATAGTATGTACTAGTGATCAGTAGGTGCATAAGCTACCTGTATCAACATAAAGCATCTGAGCATACACTACTCAGAGCATAGTCACATTCGAAAGATTATATACATGAAGCTCTGAATGTAAATATGCAAGATGAAATGCAGAACCCGAAAAGATACCAATTGAAGAAAAAGAGAAATGAAAAGTTAGTTTATGATACAAAAACCAAAATGTTTCCCCCATCTAAAAGGGGAAACACACACCAAGCTCACCTCTCAACCTAGCAAAAGTTGATTGGTCCAAAGGCTTGGTGAAAATATCAGCCAACTGATGATGAGTGACGACATGGCGAAGGTCGATATCACCCTTCTCATAGTGGTCTCGCAGAAAATGAAAGCGCACATCAATGTGTTTGGTCTTCGAGTGCATGGGCCATCGTGGTCGACATGGGCGTTGGAAGAGGCTTGGCCTCACCCATATCGAACTCCTTCAAGATGTCCTTGGTATATTTGCCCTGGTGCACAAACGTCCCCTCTCGGGATTGCTTGATTTGCAACCCGAGTAACAATGTCAACTCGCCCATCATGCTCATCTCAAACTCCCTGCTCATAGTGTCTGCAAACATGGCAACCAAAGCGTGAGAAGAACCACCGAAAATGATATCATCCACGTAAATCTGGACCAAGAGAGTGTCATTGCCTTGCTTGAGGAGAAAAAGCGTTTTATCCACACATACCATTTTAAAACCCTTAGTAAGTAAAAAGGTTTTCAACCTATCATACCAGGCTCTAGGGGCTTGTTTCAAACTATATAAAGCTTTGTGAAGTTTAAAAAGATGGTTTGGAAACTTGGGATTTTCAAAACCAAGGGGTTGTTTTACATAAACCTCTTCTTCTATGTAGCCATTTAGGAAGGCACTCTTGACATCCATTTGAAAAAGTTTAAACCCTTTGGATGCAGCAAAAGCCAAGAGTATCCTAATTGCCTCCAAATGAGCTACAGGAGCAAAAGTCTCCTCATAGTCTATCCCCTCTTTCTGACTATACCCCTGTGCTACCAGTCTGGCCTTGTTTCTCACAACATGGCCATTCTCTCCTTGTTTGTTTTTGAAAACCCATTTTGTACCAATAGGGTGACACTCAGGAGGAGGTGGAACCAAAACCCAAACCTGATTTCTTTCAAAATTTTCTAACTCCTCATGCATGGCATTGACCCAATCTAGATCAGATAAAGCATGTCCAATATCTCAGGGTTCAAAATCAGCAACAAATGCAGAATGAGCAAAGTGAGAGATTTGTTGTGACCTTGACCGAGTGACACGTTCGCCGATGCTGCCGATCATCTATTGAGGCGGGTGTTGGCGCTGCATGTGTCGTGGCACCTCCCGAACTGAAGAAACCACCCCCTCAACAACAGCTGGTGCCTACTCGGGTACAAAAGGTACCGCTCGAGGTGGCGGATCCCACGGCCCCCAAGTAGTCGATGAAGAGGGGTTGGGGCCGTGAGTCGTCATAGTAGAAGCCGATGCTTGCGGCACAGCAGGTGGAGGTAGTGCTGGATCATCCATCCCTTCAGCACCCTCGTCCTCGTCATCAAAAAGAGGCTCACCAACCTCATGATCACCTGCACGCTCAAAACGAGAAGAAGGACAAACCATGGTCTCATCGAAGGTGACATCGGATGTCTCCATGACTCGGTTAGTATCAAGGTTAAGTACATGATATGCATGAGTATGAGTGCCATAACCCAAAAATACACCATCAGAAGAACGAGACTCAAACTTGTCCAAGTTGCCTTTCTTGAGTATAAAACAGTGGCAACCAAAAACTCTAAAATAACTCACTTTGGGCTATTTTCCAAAACACAACTCATAAGAAGTCTTTTTTAAGAAAGCTCGGAGAAAAATGCGATTGGAAATATAGCATGCAGTGTTCATAGCTTCGGCCCAATATCGCCTAGGAGTCCTATGCTCATCGAGCATCGTCCTGGCATCTCTACAAGGGTCCGATTCCTCCTGTCTACAACACCATTTTGTGGTGGTGTGTAGGGGGAAGTGAAGGACCGAGAATGCAAAAGCAAGGCGACCAGAGGGGGGGGTGAATGGGAGCCAATAAAATTTCTCTCGAAATTTTGACCAAATGTCCCAAAATAAACCCCCAAGAGCTACTACCGAAAACGTGATGCCCACGACCCTTGGAAGAGGGTGGATGATCCCTAGGATCACAGCGAGGCACCACAAAAACTTCCTCACCCAAGTTCACGCAAGTCAACTAGTGACAGGATGGGTTTTGGGTAACCTTAACCTCCCTCGAGCAACGCGAGGGGGATTCAGGCTATTTTGTAAAGTGAGAAGTCCGATTTCTGAAGAGCACGAAGTTAGGAACCCAACGCAACAAGCGGATCTCAAATCGGAAGTTGATCGAACAAACCGCGGACGAAAACGCGCAGAACAGCTTTGACCGGACTCTGCCTGCGTCCGGTCAGGCACCACCGGACGTGTCCGGTCAAGCCAAAATGATTTTGGACCCTTACTGTATTGGACCGGACTCTGTGAAGCAGTGCGTCCGGTCACAAGCAGAGCGTCCGGTCAGAGAGAGACAAAACAGTTAACAGTACCAGGGGTGCGTCCGGTCACTCTCGAGTCCCAGCGTCCGGTCAAGTCACAGAGAAAACGCGCTGGGAGCTCAACGACCGGACTCTGGTCTGGTGCGTCTGGTCAGCACGACCCAGCGTCCGGTCACCCCGAAATCCTGTTGTTCGTCCACCGATTCAACTCGATCTCACCCAAAACGAATCCTCTAGGGATAAAACTTGGTGAGAGGAGTCACAAGGAGGATAGTGAGCTATCTCTAAGAGATCATGGCTCGAACCTATCTTCCAAATCGATGAATCGAAGAAATTCGGGGGAAAGGAGAAAAGCTTGACCCGAAACCGAAATCGATCGATCTCCTAGACCGTGAGGTTAGAGGTAAATTCCTTCGGTGGAAAGAAGTGCCTCACGACCTAGAACAACTTGGTTCAAACGGATTTGCAAAAGATGAACCGAGCAAAGAGATCAAGCGATGGGAAAAACGTGGAGAAAAGGATTCCGCAAAGAACACGAACAAAACACGAATCACAACCACGAATTGCAACCGTAGCGCAAACTCACGCTACAACAGTGAGGTTACGGCCTCACTTCCTCAGAATCAACAGTACACAGAGGCAAGTTTCTCTGCGGATCTCAGCTAGCTACAGCAGGGGATGGGAGAGCAAGAAACCCTAAGTGCGAAAGAGCAAATGACTGAGATACACGGGAGGAGGGTGTCTCCCGACTACTTATCCTACTACTCGCCTAAGTCTATTTCCTACTCTACCCCTCTCTAATCTAATTACAGAGCGAACCAGCTAAACGCTAGGGTTATTCTGGATCAACTCGGTGGTAGGTGTATCTGACGGCCATGCCCGCACAAACCGAAGCGTTGCCTCGACGCAACCTCCGAATCGCCGCCACGTGCCGCCCTCGCACTGCACCCCCGATTTTGTGGCTCAAACCGGGAAACCAGCCTTTTCCAGCCAACCCCCGGTTTTGAGGCCCAAATCGGGAAACCAGCCCACCAGCATCTGAGTTTTGAGGTCAAACTCAGCAAACCCTCAGAGCCCAGGTTTTGAGGCCCAAACCTGGAAACCGTCCTCAGCCCGAGTTTTGTGGCCAAACTCGGAAACCCTCAGCCCGAGTTTTGTAGCCAAACTCGGAAACCGTCCACGCCCAGGTTTTGAGGCCCAAACCTGGAAACCGTCCATCCGATGGTTTTTTCTGGCTCTACCACCAAACCGATGTCGTAGATGGGATGCACCTTTCGTGCACCCCGTCCATCGACACGTGTCCCCAAGTCCACGACTCAGGCAACACATGACCGCACTTCTTCACTTGTCGTCGTCACAGGCTGCGAGCCACCACAGCTGATCCTCAGGCCTCTGGTCCCTCAGTCCAAGCCTCACGTCCGCCCTTCACCGCTCGGTACCTCGGCATGGCACGTATGCCGCACGGCACGCCCATCCTTCACCGCACCCGGTCCGTTGGCACAGCACGTCTCAGCTTGACCTTCACCTGCCTTCGATCACTGCATCCGTGCTCGACACCTGCACAACACAAGCCAAAGAACATGCGCATCATCCCAGTTGACAATCACTCAACACTCAGAGACCCGGCATACACCCATGTATCCGCAATCTCCCCCTTGATGAGTGCATTGTCAACTACTCACACAAACCATAATGAAAAGAGAATAAGAAGAGGGAGGAAGGAGAAGGAGAAAACTCAACCAAATGACCCAAAAGCATAGCAAAGCCAAAGAAGGTCAAGTGGAAAGAGCGAAAGAACTTGGTCCCCAAAGACATGGGCAACGGCTCGACGCAACCAAGCAAAGCAAAGCTAGCCCTCAAGAAGAGATAGAACAGTCTCAACACCGCTAGCAAATACCAATTGGAAAATCGAAGCAAAATGCTAGTCCCTCAAGATAGAGGCACAGAGGCTCAACACAACTAGCAAAGAAAGCTCGAAACCAATGTCTTTCGGCCAAGCACGCTCCGAACCAATTGGAATGACTCCAAACTAAAAGAGAACCAATCGAAGACAAAATGCCCCGAAAATGTTTGCTAGTTCCTCAAGACAGAGGCAAAGGCTCAACACAACTAGCAAACTTCCCCTCGACAAGTGCAAGCAACTAGGAAAATCCCCCTTAGGTCCAACATGAGAAGAGCACGAATATTGGAAATTCTCCCCCTTGACGAAAACTCCCCTTTAGTTGAACATCCAGGAGACATATGATTTGCAATTTCTCCCCCTTAGTTGAAAATGCACTAATCAAGAAAAGGCATCAAGGCAAGAAACTCCTCCTTCCAACATGCATATGAAGTCAGAAATGCAAGTTAGCAGCTTCAGGCATATAATCAAAAAGTGCAAGAATGCTCTAAATAGTATAACTCCAATGACTCAGCTAAGCACTCAAATAGCGAAGGCTCAAACTGATCACACATACGAAATATGAACATATGAGCATGTGAGCAGTTTTTAGCCAAAAAGATAGTCACCATCAAAATAGCACTACACATGTAGTGACAGGAATCCAAACGAGTGCTAAACATGTATACAAGGTGAACTACCCCTAGCAAAGTTCAATCATCATGCATAGGAATGAAGCATATACTTGTGATTTCATTTTTATAGCGGTGAAATTACACAAGTTTAATTTCAGCATGAGATTGCGAGAGGTTGAAAGCTTGTCTTTGCCTAACTTTTGAACCGTGCGAAGCCTATGCATATGCAATCGGAAGCTTAAAGCAACAGTTTCGGTCATACACTACACGGCTCAAGTTTAACTCAAAGTGCAATGAGAAACAGTCTCGATACCGTGAGGTGTTGACAAGCAATCCCATCTCGATCTTTTCAATTCACTAAAACTTGGTTCAAATTTTAAACATGATATGAACAGACCAAGCAAGTGAATGACTCATAACTAGAGACATAGCAACCTAGCATATATGAAAAGCACGAGTGAACTCAACATATCCTACACATGCTAGTTGCATATCTCAATGGTGAACATTTTCAGATTGTTAGTTATTAAGTAAATTCACCATTTCAAAATAGCTCAGCTCACAACATGTACTAGTGATCAGAAGGAGCATAAGCTACAAGCATCAATATAAGCATCAGAGCATACTACATAGAGCATGGTTACATTCTAGTGATTATAAACATGAAGCATAGAATGTAAATGCGTATGCTGAAATGCAAAAGAGAAGAAAGACAAAAGAGTTAGTCAAAAATATAAGATCCAAAATGTTTCCCCCATCTAAAAAGGGAAACACACACCAAGCTCACCCCTCAACCGGTTAAAGGTTGATTCGTCTAAAGGCTTGGTGAAAATATCAGCCAGTTGATGATGAGTATCGACATGGCGAAGGTCGATATCACCCTTCTCCTGGTGGTCTCGCAAGAAATGAAAGCGCACATCAATGTGTTTGGTCTTCGAGTGAAGCATGGGGTTCTTAGCAACGCTAATGGCACTCGTGCTGTCACAAAGCAAAGGCACGCGAGAAAAGCTGAGACCAAAATCATGCAACGTGGCCATCATCCAGAGCAACTGGGAACAGCAGCTAGCCGTAGCAACATACTCAGCCTCTGTAGTAGACTGGGCGACACTAGACTGCTTGCGAGAAGACCACGAAACAAGAGAAGAACCAATAAACTGGCAAGTCCCAGAAGTGGACTTGCGCTCAATACAGCAACCAGCAAAATCGGCATCCGAATAATCGCAAAGAGATACGGTGGAGGAAGCAGAATACCAAATCCCGAACTCAGGCGTGAAACGAAGGTACCTGAAGATCCGCTTCACCGCCTGACGGTGAGAGGTGCGCGGCGACGTCTGAAAGCGCGCACACAGACACACCGCGAACTGGATGTCCGGCCGTGTCACCGTCAGGTAGAGGAGCGACCCAATCATGCTGCGGTACTCCTTCTGGTCCACTGCTTCTCCATCCACATCCGCATCCAGGGCAGTCGTCGTCGACATGGGAGTTGGAAGAGGCTTGGCCTCTCCCATATCGAACCGCTTCAGCAAGTCCTTGGTGTACTTGCCCTGGTGCACAAACGTGCCCTCTCGGGATTGCTTAATTTGCAACCCGAGAAAGAATGTCAGCTCGCCCATCATGCTCATCTCGAACTCCCTGCTCATAGTATCTGCAAACTTAGCAACCAAAGCGTGAGAAGAACCACCGAAAATGATATCATCCACGTAAATCTGGACCAAGAGAGTGTCTTTGCCTTGCTTGAGGAGAAAGAGTGTTTTATCTACACATCCCATTTTAAAACCCTTAGCAAGCAAAAAGGTTTTCAACCTATCATACCAGGCTCTAGGGGCTTGTTTCAAACCATATAAAGCTTTGTGAAGTTTGAAAACATGGTTTGGAAACTTGGGATTTTTGAAGGACCGAGAAGCTACCCGAAAGCGACCAGAGGGGGGGTGAATGGGAGCTTCAAAAATTTCCTTTCGGAAACTAGATGCCACTGTCCCAAGATCAACCCCAAAAGCGAAACCTAGAGCTTGCTAATGTCCACGACCCTAGATGTAGGGTGGATGCTTCCTAGAAGCACAGCGGGACACTAGACAACCCTAGAAAGCCAACCCAAAAGACGGAACTCAAATCCGATCAAGAACGAACGAACCGCGAACGAAGACGCGCGAAACTGCAGCGACCGGACTCTGGCCTGCGTCCGGTCAGCAGGGACCGGACGCGTCCGGTCGTCAGAAAACAGCTCTGGGAGCTCTCTGTTCGCGACCGGACGCACGGAGCTCAAGCGTCCGGTCGTTCACTTAGCGTCCGGTCAGATGAGACAATGACACGGGAACAGTGCAAGCGTAGCGTCCGGTCGAAATGCAAACAGAGCGTCCGGTCGAGAGCGTCCGGTCAGTACGCAGAAAAGCTTGGCGCCGTGCTCAACGACCGGACTCTGAAAGCGTGCGTCCGGTCAGCTCGACAGAGCGTCCGGTCACCCCGCGACTGCACTGAAACTCCGGCGATTCAACCCGATCTCCTCCGAATCAAGTGCTCTAGGCTTGGGATTCGATCTGAGGAGTCACAAGGAGGTTAGTGAGCTATCTCTAAGAGATCATGGCTCGAACCTAACTCCAAATCGGTGAATCGAAGGAATTCGGGGGAAAGAAGAAAAAGAGACCCGAAACTAAAACTTGATCGATCTCCTAGACCGTGAGGTTAGAGATGATTTCTTTCGGTGGAAAGAAATGCCTCACGATCTAGAGCAACTCAGTTCAAATGGAATCGTGAAAGATGGACCGAGCACAAAGATCAAGCGACGGGAAAACTCAAGGCACAAAGCAATCCGCGAAGAACATGATGAACATGAAATCAAAACGCGAATTGACACCAAGAGATGGGATCCAAGGTGAGGATACGGCCTCACTTCCTCGAATCAACAGTACACAGAGTGGAGTCTCTCTGCGGATCTCAACTAGCTAAAGCAGGGGTGTGGGAGAGTGGAAACCCTAGGAAATGAAAGCTCTAACTGAGATTGAGATAGGGAGGAGGGTGTCTCCCCTAGACTACTTATACTAACCTAGCCTAAGTCTATTTCCTACTCTACCCCTCTCTACTCTAATTTACAGAGCGGACCAGCCTAACCCTAAGGCTATTCTAGTCCACCCGCTGGTGGTAGGTAGATCCGACGGCCACGCCCGCACGGTCTTCCGCGTCGCCTCCACGCAACCTTCAGATCGCCGCCACGTGCCGCCACCACTCTGCACCCCCGGTTTTGCGGCCCAAACCGGGAAACCAGCCTTTTCCATCAGCCCCCGGTTTTGAGGCCCAAACCGGGAAACCAGCCTCCAGCCCGAGTTTTGTGGCCCAAACTCGGAAACCCTCAGCGCCCGAGTTTTGAGGCCCAAACTCGGAAACCGGCCCACTCCCAGGTTTTGAGGCTCAACCTGGAAACCCAGCACCCAGGTTTTGAGGCCCAAACCTGGAAACCGTCCACCGTTGGTTTTTCCCGGGCTCTACCAACAAACCGGCGTCGTAGAGGGGATGCACCGCCTGTGCACCCCTTCCACCGACATGATCGCACTTCTCCGCCTGTCGCTGTCGCAGGCTGCCAGCCACCACAGCTGATCCTCCGGCCTCCAGTCCATCAGTCCAAGTCCACGTCCGCCCTTCACCGTCCGATACATCGGCATGGCACGTCCGCCGCACGGCACGCCCATCCTTCATCGCGCCCGGTCCGTCGGCACGGCACGTCGCAACTTGACCTTCACCCGCCATCGATCACTGTCTCCGTGCTCGACACCTGCACAACACAAGCCAAAGAACATGCGCATCATCTCCATTGACAATCACTCATCACACAGAGACTCGGCATACACCCATGTATCCGCAATCTCCCCCTTGATGAGTGCATTGTCAACTCCACAACAAATCATGAATAAGAAGAAGGAGGTAGGAAGGAGTGGGAAGAGAAAACCCAACCAAATGACCCAGAAGCCTTAACAAAAGCCGAAGAAGGTCAAGTGGATGAAGCAAAAACTTGGTCCCCAAAGACATGGGCAACGGCTTGACGCAACCAAGCAAAGCAAGGCTAGCCCTCAAGAAGAGGTAGAACAGGCTCAACACCGCTAGCAGATAGCAATTGAAGATCGGAGGACAACAGAGGCAAAATGCTAGTCCCTCAAGATAGAGGCACAGAGGCTCAACACAACTAGCAAGAAAATCACTCCGAACCAATTGAAAATCAACCCAAACCAAATGGGAAAGCACACCAGACGATACCAATTGAAAGCCAAATGAAAAAACTTATGAAAGCTCATGAGAAGCTAGGAACGTTTGCTAGTCCCTCAAGACAGAGGCAACGGCTCAACACAACTAGCAAACTCCCCCTCGACAAATGCAAGCAACTAGGACAAAAGATTTTCAGGGCATATGATTTGCGTAAATTTCTCCCCCTAGTTGAAAATGCACTTATCAAGGCCAAAAGGTATCGGAGAAGCAACTCTCTTCGCATAAACTCCCTCTGAACACAAGATCTCCTTCCACAATGCATATGAAGTCAAAATGCAAGTTAGGAGCTTCAAGTATATAGTCAAAAGAGTGCAAAGATGCTCTAATCAGTATAGCTCCAACATCTCAATTAAGCACTCAAATAGCAAAGGCTCAAACTGATCACTTATACGAAATATGAAGCATATGAGCATGTGAGCAGTTTTAAGCCAAAAGGATAGTCACCATCAACATAGCACTAGACATGTATAGAAGGAATCCAAACAAGTGCTAAGCATATATACAAGGTGAACTACCCCTAGCAAAGTTCAATCATCATGCATAGGAATGAAGCATATACTTGTGATTTCAAATTCATATCGGAGTTGCAGCGGTAAAAGAATTCACAAGTTCATTTTTAGCATGTGATTGCGAGAGGTTGAAAGCTTGTCATCGCCTAACTTTTCAACCGTGCGAAGCCTATGCCGAAGCAATCAGAAGCTTAAAGCAACAGTTTCGGTCATACACTACATGGCTCAAGTTTAACTCAAAGTGCAATGAGAAACAGTCTCAATACCATGAGGTGTTGACAAGCAATCCCATCTCGATCTTTTCAATTCAACAATACTTGGTTCAGATTTTAAGCAAGTTATGAACAACCAAGCAAGTGAATGACTCAGAACTAGAGACATAGCAACCTAGCATATATGAAAAGCAGGAATGGACTCAACACACCCTACACATGCTAGTTGCATATCTCAATGGTGAACATTTTCAGATTTATATACATTAGGCATAATTCACCATTCCAAAAAATAGCTCGCTCATAACATGTAACAGTGATCAGAAAGAGCATCAGCTACAAGCATCATCATAAGTATCGGAGCAATACTAACAAGAGCATAATTACATTCTAGTGAATATAGACATGAAGCTCAGAATGTAAATGCGTATGCCCGACACAAAACTGAAGGAAAGAAGATACCAAAAGGAGAGACTCAAGAAACTCAAAAGAAAAGAGCCTCACAATAAAAGAGTCAGTCTGTACATCTCAAAATGCTTCCCCCATCTAAAAGGGGAAACACACACCAAGCTCACCCCTCAACCTATTAAAGGTTGATTCGTCTAAAGGCTTGGTGAAAATATCAGCCAATTGGTGATGAGTATCGACATGGCGAAGGTCGATATCACCCTTCTCCTGGTGGTCTCGCAAGAAATGAAAGCGCACATCAATGTGTTTGGTTTTCGAGTGAAGCACAGGGTTCTTAGCAACGCTAATGGCACTCGTGCTGTCACAAAGCAAAGGAACTCGAGTAAAGCTCAAACCAAAATCACGCAAAGTGGCCATCATCCAGAGTAACTGGGAACAGCAGCTAGCCGCAGCAACATATTCAGCCTCCGTGGTAGACTGAGCGACACTAGACTGCTTGCGAGAAGACCACGACACCAGAGAAGATCCAATAAACTGGCAAGTCCCAGAAGTGGACTTGCGCTCAATGCGACAACCAGCAAAATCAGCATCAGAAAAACCACAAAGCGAGAGGGTGGAGGAAGCAGAATACCAAATCCCGAGCTCGGGCGTGAAACGAAGGTACCTGAAGATGCGCTTCACCGCCTGACGGTGAGAAATGCGTGGCGAAGCCTGAAAGCGCGCGCACAAGCACACGGCGAACTGAATGTCCGGCCGTGTCGCCGTCAGGTAGAGCAGCGATCCAATCATGCTGCGGTACTCCTTCTGGTCCACTGCTTCTCCATCCGTGTCGGCATCCAGGGCAGTCGTCGTCGACATGGGCGTCGGAAGAGGCTTAGCCTCACCCATGTCGAACCGCTTCAGCAAGTCCCTTGTGTACTTGCCCTGGTGCACAAACGTCCCCTCTCGGGATTGCTTAATTTGCAACCCGAGAAAGAAAGTCAGCTCGCCCATCATGCTCATCTCGAACTCCCTGCTCATAGCATCTGCAAACTTGGCAACCAAAACGTGAGAAGAACCACCGAAAATGATATCATCCACGTAAATTTGGACCAAGAGAGTATCTTTGCCTTGCTTGAGGAGAAAAAGCGTTTTATCTACACATCCCATTTTAAAACCCTTAGCTAGCAAAAAGGTTTTTAATCTCTCATACCAGGCTCTAGGGGCTTGTTTCAAACCATACAAAGCTTTGTGGAGTTTAAAGACATGGTTTGGAAACTTGGGATTTTCAAAAGAAGCCCTCGCCATAGCATCAATCTCACTGGACTTGAGCTTACTGAAGAGCTCGTCGCAGGTGAGAGTCTCATAGTTCGGCGATTCGATGATTGCCTGAACCTTGGAGTCCCACATCGAACGGTCAAGAGTGTGCAAAAGCTTCAAAGCACGCTCATGATCGTCAAATGGCAACTGCTCTCTGTTAGCCCTCATCCTGTTGACAATCACCTGAAAGCGAGCGAATAAACTTTCTATGCTCTCGCCAGGTTGATGTCTAAAGTTCTCATACTCTCGCTTGAACGACTCGTAGAGTCGGGTTTTGACTTGAGAGGTGCCCTCATGAAAACGCATGAGAGTGTCCCAGATCTCCCGAGCCGTAGCGAGGTGAGAAACACGATCAAACTCACCCATGCTCAAACAAGAGAAAAGAGCATTACGGGCTCGGCTATTGGCATCGTGCTCATCGACCTGCTGTTGAGTCACACGAGCAGCCAAGACCACGTAATCAGGGGAGTTGCAAATATCCCAGATCGAAGCGCCCAAGCTCTGCAAATAGGCCGACATACGTATCTTCCAATACGCATAGTTCATCCCATCGAAAAACGGCGGTTTGCCCACGCCGCGATCCATGTCGCCTTCGGTGGATCTGGAACCGGCTAAGGTGGAAGATCCTTAACCCGCTCCGATACCAATTGAAGGACCGAGAAGCTACCCGAAAGCGACCAGAGGGGGGGTGAATGGGAGCTTCAAAAATTTCCTTTCGGAAACTAGATGCCACTGTCCCAAGATCAACCCCAAAAGCGAAACCTAGAGCTTGCTAATGTCCACGACCCTAGATGTAGGGTGGATGCTTCCTAGAAGCACAGCGGGACACTAGACAACCCTAGAAAGCCAACCCAAAAGACGGAACTCAAATCCGATCAAGAACGAACGAACCGCGAACGAAGACGCGCGAAACTGCAGCGACCGGACTCTGGCCTGCGTCCGGTCAGCAGGGACCGGACGCGTCCGGTCGTCAGAAAACAGCTCTGGGAGCTCTCTGTTCGCGACCGGACGCACGGAGCTCAAGCGTCCGGTCGTTCACTTAGCGTCCGGTCAGATGAGACAATGACACGGGAACAGTGCAAGCGTAGCGTCCGGTCGAAATGCAAACAGAGCGTCCGGTCGAGAGCGTCCGGTCAGTACGCAGAAAAGCTTGGCGCCGTGCTCAACGACCGGACTCTGAAAGCGTGCGTCCGGTCAGCTCGACAGAGCGTCCGGTCACCCCGCGACTGCACTGAAACTCCGGCGATTCAACCCGATCTCCTCCGAATCAAGTGCTCTAGGCTTGGGATTCGATCTGAGGAGTCACAAGGAGGTTAGTGAGCTATCTCTAAGAGATCATGGCTCGAACCTAACTCCAAATCGGTGAATCGAAGGAATTCGGGGGAAAGAAGAAAAAGAGACCCGAAACTAAAACTTGATCGATCTCCTAGACCGTGAGGTTAGAGATGATTTCTTTCGGTGGAAAGAAATGCCTCACGATCTAGAGCAACTCAGTTCAAATGGAATCGTGAAAGATGGACCGAGCACAAAGATCAAGCGACGGGAAAACTCAAGGCACAAAGCAATCCGCGAAGAACATGATGAACATGAAATCAAAACGCGAATTGACACCAAGAGATGGGATCCAAGGTGAGGATACGGCCTCACTTCCTCGAATCAACAGTACACAGAGTGGAGTCTCTCTGCGGATCTCAACTAGCTAAAGCAGGGGTGTGGGAGAGTGGAAACCCTAGGAAATGAAAGCTCTAACTGAGATTGAGATAGGGAGGAGGGTGTCTCCCCTAGACTACTTATACTAACCTAGCCTAAGTCTATTTCCTACTCTACCCCTCTCTACTCTAATTTACAGAGCGGACCAGCCTAACCCTAAGGCTATTCTAGTCCACCCGCTGGTGGTAGGTAGATCCGACGGCCACGCCCGCACGGTCTTCCGCGTCGCCTCCACGCAACCTTCAGATCGCCGCCACGTGCCGCCACCACTCTGCACCCCCGGTTTTGCGGCCCAAACCGGGAAACCAGCCTTTTCCATCAGCCCCCGGTTTTGAGGCCCAAACCGGGAAACCAGCCTCCAGCCCGAGTTTTGTGGCCCAAACTCGGAAACCCTCAGCGCCCGAGTTTTGAGGCCCAAACTCGGAAACCGGCCCACTCCCAGGTTTTGAGGCTCAACCTGGAAACCCAGCACCCAGGTTTTGAGGCCCAAACCTGGAAACCGTCCACCGTTGGTTTTTCCCGGGCTCTACCAACAAACCGGCGTCGTAGAGGGGATGCACCGCCTGTGCACCCCTTCCACCGACATGATCGCACTTCTCCGCCTGTCGCTGTCGCAGGCTGCCAGCCACCACAGCTGATCCTCCGGCCTCCAGTCCATCAGTCCAAGTCCACGTCCGCCCTTCACCGTCCGATACATCGGCATGGCACGTCCGCCGCACGGCACGCCCATCCTTCATCGCGCCCGGTCCGTCGGCACGGCACGTCGCAACTTGACCTTCACCCGCCATCGATCACTGTCTCCGTGCTCGACACCTGCACAACACAAGCCAAAGAACATGCACATCATCTCCATTGACAATCACTCATCACACAGAGACTCGGCATACACCCATGTATCCGCAATTTTCAAAACCGGGGGGTTGCTCAACATACACTTCCTCTTCTATGTAGCCATTTAAGAAGGCACTCTTGACATCCATTTGAAAGAGTTTAAAACCTTTGGATGCAGCAAAAGCCAAGAGTATCCTAATAGCCTCCAAACGAGCTATAGGAGCAAAAGTCTCCTCAAAGTCTATCCCCTCCTTCTGACTATAACCCTATGCTACAAGCCTGGCCTTGTTTCTAACAACGTGGCCATCCTCTCCTTGCTTGTTTTTGAAAACCCATTTTGTCCCAATAGGCATACACTCAGGAGGAGGTGGAACTAGAACCCAAACCCGATTTCGCTCAAAATTTTCTAACTCCTCATGCATGGCATTGACCCAATCCGGATCCGTCAAAGCGTGTCCAACATCTTGGGGCTCAAAATTAGCAACAAAAGCAGAATGAGCGAAGTGCGAGATTTGCTGTGACCTAGACCGAGTAACCCGTTCGTCGATGCTACCGATCATCTGCTGAGGCGGGTGCTGGCGCTGAATGTGTCGTGGCGCCTCCCTTGCCGAAGTGGCCTCCCCCTCAACAGCAGCTGGTGCCTCCCCGGGTACAAATGGTACCGCTCGGGATGGCGGATCCCATGACCCCCAGGAAGAAGAGGTGTCGGGGTCGTGAGTCGTCGTAGAGGCCGCTCTTTGTGGCACAGCAGGTGGAGGGGGTGCTGGATCATCTATACCTTCAGCACCCTCGTCCTCATCATCAAAAAGAGGCTCACCAACCTCATGATCACCTGCACGCTCAAAACGAGAAGAAGGACAAACCATGGTCTCGTCGAAGGTGACATCTGATGTCTCCATGACTCGGTTAGTATCAAGGTTAAGTACACGATAGGCTCGAGTGTGAGTGCCATAACCCAAAAACACACCATCAGAAGAACGAGACTCGAATTTGTCCAGGTTGCCTTTCTTCAATATAAAACAATGGCAACCGAAGACTCTAAAATAACTCACCTTGGGCTGTCTACCAAAACGCAACTCATAAGAAGTCTTTTTCAAGAACGCTCTCAGAAAAATGCGATTGGAAATATAGCACGCAGTGTTCATAGCTTCGGCCCAATAACGCCTAGGAGTCCTATGCTCATCGAGCATCGTCCTGGTCATCTCAACAAGGGTCCGATTCTTTCTCTCTACAATACCATTCTGAGAGGGTGTGTAGGGGGAAGAAAACTGATGCTCTAAACCCAAAGAGTTACAAAACTTCTCAAAATCCGAATTCTTGAATTCGGAACCATTATCACTCCTAATAGCTCGCATCGAGTTCAAAGGGAACTTGTTCTGAAGACGCAAAATCAGATTACGAGCAAAGGAGAAAGTCTCGGTCTTCTCAGCTAAAAAGAAGACCCACGAATATCTCGAAAAGTCATCAACAACAACAAGCACATACCACTTCCCCCCAACAGAGCTCACCCGAGCCGGACCAACAAGGTCCATGTGTAAAAGCTCTCCAGGGCGCTTGGTCATGACCTGAGTCACTGGATGGTGGGGAGCGGCAACCATCTTCCCGTGTCTACAAGAGTGGCAAACAAGATCCTTCTCCAAATGCAACTTGGGCAATCCTCGGATTAGGCCAAGTGAACTAAGCCTTGCAAGCAAGTCGAAGCTCAAATGTCCAAGTCTCCTATGCCACTTCCAAAGATCAGAGGAGGAAGGTCCAGCCACAAGACAACGAGAAGTGCCAAAAGACTCCGAGAAATTCGCACGAAAGACTTTTCCAAAGGGCGAAATCAAACACACAAGATTGCCCTGAGGATCCAAAATACGACTGAGATTCGGTTTAAAACGAATCTCATAGTCGTCGTCAAAGAGTTGCGAAACAGAAAGAAGGTTAAAATGCAAGTTAGAAACAAGAGCAACATCGCGCAACACAAAGTGCTCATTAACTCGCACCGACCCGCGAGACAATACCTTACCTTTGCTATTGTCGCCGAAGGTTATGTACTCCTTTTCGGCAACAGGGCTAAGGCTGGAGAACCACCTGGCGTTTCCGATCATGTGCCTCGAGCAACCGGAATCCACCAACCGAATGTCCTCCAACCGTTTTACCTACATCAATAAAAAGACATAGGGTGAGCATACGGTCCAACACTGGGGTTAGTGAAGTAGGAAGAATAACAGTGTTGGGCCGGCTGCTCAAAAGAACGGTTAGCGGAAAAACCATTCCTAGCACGTCTACGAGAGGTGCGATCACCACGTAGAGGAAAACGTGGTCCGCTAAGGGAGGAGCGTCCACCACGATACTCAAAACGCGGTGGGGGAAAACGCTCAACTACAAAACCTCCGCCACGGGGTCCATAGCCTACAACTGCAGGCTCCCGTCGGGCACGCTCTCTACGAGGCCTAGGCCTAGGGACTTGAGGCTCAGCACCTCTAGGCCTAGCGACTCTCCTCGGAGCTCTCTGCTGCCTAGGCCTGGGAACTTGAGGTTCTGGACCTCTGGGCCTAGCTGCTCTCCTCGGAGCACTCCTCTGAACATTCGGCGCATGTACATCATGAAAAGGATGGTACATGTCCGTGTTGTTCATCTCCCTAGCACGGCGCGCCTCTCTCTTGCGCCTAAAGCAGAACTCGCTCAAGTGACCATCTCTCCCACAGAAATCACAATGGTACCTCACCGCACGCAAAGGGGGTTGTTGGTACTCATGGCTGTGGGTGTGGATCACTTTGCCCTTCTGTGGCAACTCCTCCTGGATAGGTGGCATTGTATCCAGTTTGTTCTTAAGGTGGTTGGGTTTGGGATGTTGTTGACGGTTCTTAATAACATATTTCTACCGCCAACATGACCCATAAAAAGGAAGAAAGTCACATATTCTACTCACATATACCTTTACCGCTAACCAATTTCCACATGTATTGCAAAAGTATGTTTTGTAGACCATAAACTTGTATACAGGTGGAAAGCGGATAAAATGGCGCAATTCGACACGATCAAATGCGCAAAACAACAAGAGGAATAAAAAGCCCATATAGAAGTGCAGCAAATTTCAGCCGGGTACAAACTCAGGAGCCCAAAAGGAGCAGCCCAGGCTTTTGCCTGGGCTTGTTGGGCCCAGCCAGGGGGCGGCCGCCCCCTGGGTCGGCCGCCCCCCTGGAGACGCCACGTGGCCACCGCCTTTGCAGAGGCGGTGCAATCAATGCCCCTAAGGCGGTTGTCGGTGCTTTTTGCATAATGCCCCCTCCGAAACCGACCTCAAGGCACTATATAAGGAGGGGGGGAGGAACATCAACATATCATCATTCCTTCATTCCTCAAGATGTAGTCCACATCAAGATACAAGAGAAGAAGTAGAGAGGAAGAGCTTCACTCATATCCTTAGCCTTTAGGTTAGGAATAGAATAGGGAGCGAGATAGAGAGTAGAGTAAGAGAAGTAGCAAGTGACCGGCTCCATCCCCTAGTTGCACTAGTCGGGAGGCCGAAGTGATGACTACTTCCTGCGCTGTACCTCTGCAACCCGACTTACTACATTGGAGTAAGAAAAGGTTGAGTTCTACTTTTGTTCTAGTAAGTTCTTGAGCATTGTTATCTTGTTCTTACAATCTTGCGGGTTCGTTGTCCATCTTTTGGTGGATACTCTAGTAGAGGAACCTCTGAATCATTTGGAGGGGTTCCTAGCCAACGCTAGAGTAGTAGCTAATAGCGTAGACGTGGTGTCTAAGCTAAGAGCTACCCTCATTTGCCTCGTATCCCACGGGTGAGGGGTCGGCGGCAGGTGGTGACAGCCATGTTTGCCCTTAGTTTCCCCCACGTTCGGATACGACGTAGAGCTATAGGCCGGAGTTACTTGGCAGACCAGGTATAAGCCGGTGCCCGAAGTAAGGTTGTGAAAACACGTTACCTTGTTTGAGGCTTCTAAGCATTAGAAGAACCTCGTTACCCAAGTCATTCCCCTCTTTTCTCTCTAGGGTTTATTAGATCCGTGACCTTGAACACTTCCGTTCCCTGAGAAATTACGATACCCTGTATACCACCGGGTGAAATGCTACAACGGTATTTCCGTGCGCTTGCGGACTTTGGCTGCTTCGCTAAGATTTACCAACTATCGTGCAGTATATGCTTGGCATATCACAAGGCAATGGCGCTATCCTTGTGGCATGTTAAGAAATACCGTCACGACACTTCTTGGCGCTTTTGCTGAGGATAGCTTAAAACCCTATCTTCTGTGATTGCGTTAAGAAATGTCAACAAGCATTTCTGGCGCCGTTGCCGGGGATAGCTTAAAACCCTATCTTCTGTGATTGCGTTAAGAAATGTCAACAAGCATTTCTGGCGCCGTTGCTGGGGAACGGTTGTGGTTTTTAGTCTCTGAACCTAGTTGCCCATGTATCCTTGTGTTGAAAAAAAATCTTTATCTTTTATCCTATGAAACACAAATACCAGTCCCGTAAACCTACCACCATGAAGCTGGATTCAAAGCCAAACCCTTTTTGCTTCATCAGAGGAGTTCCACAACCCAACCACACCTTGTTTGAGGAGGCAAATTGCTTTTTCTCGTTCACTTCACACTTGGGTGAAATTGAACGACCTTTAACCTCGCTCAAACCAAAGTCATGTCCCTCTGGCCTAACAATTGTTGTTCTCGATGGTGGCCGAGAATCAACAAGTGGTTCTGCATGACACATCTTTGGAGAATAAAAACTCCCCTGGCCAAGGACATGCCCGAAACAACAACCCTAGAGACCAAACCAGATTCCACTTTTGAGCATGTTAACCTTACTTTTGAAACGTCTCATGTTTCATGCTCACCCATGGAGTCTCTAGAGTTTGTTTTGTTTCGGACCATATGCATCTATGTGGATCACAACCATTCTTGATTCTTGTTGTATAACTTTTCGAGAGGATGGTTGTGGATGCCTATGTTTTTCATAGACATTGCAAACCCCGTAGTCGCATGATGGTGTTGACCTTGCAGCTCGAACGCTTGTGCTCAATGTTCGGTGGTGTAGCTGGGAACTACACCACCATTAATAGCTGCAAGACGAGATTCCCATGGTCAAGCTTATGACCCTAATCAAAGCACTGCTGGGACATACCCCGGATTATCATAAAAAAATAGTTATCATGCATAAATTCCTTCTAAAAAAAATAATAATAAAAACTTGCATAAAAAAATTAATAAAATATGAAAAAAAAATCTTATATTGCTTTTGCATGAACTCTTGCAAAATGGGTTTGAAAACTTTAAAATAAAAAGAGGCATGCATTTAAAAAAAATATAATAAAATAAAGTAAACACCACCTTTCCTTTTTAAATAAAAGCAAGTTTATATTATCAAGTTAGTATGCACCTTCGGGTATTCTTGTCACTAACCATTTCAGGTGGAGACTAAGAAGAACAAGGATGCATACAAACAATAAGGAGCTACATCAACCTTAACCTTGGATGACCCTCGGTGATGGAATGCACTTAAAGGAAACCCTAACTCAACACTCAGCTTTTACACAAAAGTTCAAGTGTGGGGGAGGACGACAAGAACATCATAAACACTAAAGGTTATGCTAGCTCACCTTGCTAAAAAAAAGGGAAGAAGGAGAAGAACTTGGGCCATCACAAACGCCCATGTGCCTTCCAAAAAAAATGAAAAAAAAGAGATTGAAAAAAAAATATTTATATATCTAAAAAAAGAGAATGGGAAAGGAAGGAGGAGCAGAGTGGTCTCATCATGATCCACCTGACTCCACCTCGTGCATACAAGTCTTGGTACACTTATCATCTCATACAAGACTTGCATCGCCATATTCCACGACCTTTGCTAATGACATCAAGGCCCATGGTCTATACACATTACTCGTGTATGTGTGTGTGACCAAAGCCTTGGTGCCCACCTGAGTACGATCTTCAAAACACCGCTACAGCTGGTTCAAAATTCAAGACTACAAATGCTGCCGATAAAACACACTCAGGTATGCAAAGGTAATAAATGTTCACCAACCCATTTGCTCATATTTGTCCCTTTACTTTTAAAATTCATGCTTCCTTTTCTTATGCCATATGCTCTAAGTTTGGATGGATTCCAACGATACATCCATAGGCTCTTTGAATTAAGCATGGTGCTTAGGATAAAATAGCCTCCTTTAATCAAGTTTAAACATGGTGTTTAATTTTGATTAATGAACTTTGAGTTGTTGACATAAATAATAGAAATAATTCTTTTGCTAGAGATAAACCAAGGCTAGATTTGTGCAGCATGCTTTACCTTAGCCTTGTTTGAGTTAAAGAAGCTTGGTGAACAAATAAACTCTTGAAAAAAAAGCTCTCTCGCTTTCTCTTTTCAAAATAATGGCAACCTTTTTTGATCCATGTTCTTATGAGCTTTGTGTTTCTCAATTTCCCTTAAGCATGGATATGTTCTTTCTCTCTGTTGCTATCAAAAAAAAATTATGATGATAATAATAATAAAAAAATAATAATAACTTTAGCCAATAAAAAAATTAAAATTTTGGGTTCTCGGTAATCAAGCCGATAGAACCTTTGCTTGTTGTTGTTTGTTTTTGTTTGTTTAATAAAGACAGGTACAGGCACAAGTGTGGGGGAGATCTCTCGAGCATAAACTCACACGAACTCGAGATCTCCCCAACACAGTGCACAAACACCATCTGAACCATCATGCGAAGGACAAGTATGAATTCAACTCTTATAAAACTCCTTCATCTTCAACGGTGGTTTGTGCAACTCTACTCTCATATTGTTCCTAAGTTTTTAATTTTAAAATAAATAAAATTAAAGATGCAAAACTTTTGGACATCATATAAATTCCACTCTTATATGTGATGTAAGATATGAGCTTCTTCCTCGTTGAAATGATGAATAGTTGCTCTGTTTTATTTCTCACCTATGCCTAGCTTATAACTTAGTTTCCACCAAGATTTGGGTTTATTGGTAAATAGCTCACTTAAGAACTTGAAACTGGTGGGATGCATATGCTTACTCTAGTCTAAAGTTGTTGCTAGTTATGACTTGGTATAAACAGAGAATTGCTATGACTTTGTTTTAAGAAAAGCGTGACATCCGGTGAATTATTTCAAAAAAAAAACTTAAAATTCAAAAGTCCTCATATGCTGCTTATACTCACATTGAGCTTTGTCAAATTGTTGTGACCAATGTTGTAGATTCTTGTCATGTACTTATGATTTGAGATTCACGCACACTTGTCATCCATCAAACAAAACTCTTGTCAATTTTTCTTTCTCAAAAAGAATTCAAGAAGGAGCTATGGGCTATGCAAAAAAAATGATGAATATCCATGCCAAAAGGCATGTTGGAAAAAATGGGCAAGTGCCCGCTGTAGAATTAGGGGTATGCAAATACCCACAGAAAAGGAAAAAAAATGAATATCCATGCAAAAAGGCATGTTGGAAAAAATGGGCACGTGCCCGCCAAAGTAGAATTAGTCGAAAAGATAGCCCATACTCTCAAAGGAATTCTAAAAGAGAAGAGACTTGACAAAGAGTTCAAAAAGAACAAAAATATACCACGCACTTGCACATCTCAATCAAAAGTTTATGACTTGCATCTCCAATGGTTCGGTTTTTGAATTAGCAATAAATGTGAAACATTTGAGGAACTTACTTTGATTTTCAAAAAAAAAACTCCGGATTAAAAGCTGCTCTAAGAACAAAAGAAAAGCATCTCTGTGAAAACCAGTCTGACATGCAGCAACCAAGGATTGGAGGAGGCTAACAAGCCCCACAGGTAACAAGGTACAAGGGTGAGTAATCAACCAGTATATTCAAACCCTGGTAGACACTTTGGTATAAACCTGGCATTAGTGAAAAATAACCGGCATGGAAGCAACTCCTGATCAACAACCATGTCCTTAGCTTTTGCTCGAGGACGAGCAAAGGGTAAGTGTGGGGGAGTTTGTTGACGGTTCTTAACAACATATTTCTACCGCCAACATGACCCATAAAAAGGAAGAAAGTCACATATTCTACTCACATATACCTTTACCGCTAACCAATTTCCACATGTATTGCAAAAGTATGTTTTGTAGACCATAAACTTGTATACAGGTGGAAAGCGGATAAAAAGGCGCAATTCAACACGATCAAATGCGCAAAACAACAAGGGGAATAAAAAGCCCATATAGAAGTGCAGCAAATTTCAGCCGGGTACAAACTCAGGAGCCCAAAAGGAGCAGCCCAGACTTTTGCCTGGGCTTGTTGGGCCCAGCCAGGGGGCGGCCGCCCCCTGGGTCGGCCGCCCCCCTGGAGACGCCACGTGGCCACCGCCTTTGCAGAGGCGGTGCAATCAATGCCCCTAAGGCGGTTGTCGGTGCTTTTTGTAGAATGCACCCTCCGAAACCGACCTCAAGGCACTATATAAGGAGGGGGGAGGAACATCAACATATCATCATTCCTTCATTCCTCAAGATGTAGTCCACATCAAGATACAAGAGAAGAAGTAGAGAGGAAGAGCATCACTCATATCCTTAGCCTTTAGGTTAGGAATAGAATAGGGAGCGAGATAGAGAGTAGAGTAAGAGAAGTAGCAAGTGACCGGCTCCATCCCCTAGTTGCACTAGTCGGGAGGCCGAAGTGATGACTACTTCCTGCGCTGTACCTCTGCAACCCGACTTACTACATTGGAGTAAGAAAAGGTTGAGTTCTACTTTTGTTCTAGTAAGTTCTTGAGCATTGTTATCTTGTTCTTACAATCTTGCGGGTTCGTTGTCCATCGTTTGGTGGATACTCTAGTAGAGGAACCTCTGAATCATTTGGAGGGGTTCCTGGCCAACGCTAGAGTAGTAGCTAATAGCGTAGACGTGGTGTCTAAGCTAAGAGCTACCCTCGTTTGCCTCGTATCCCACGGGTGAGGGGTCGGCGGCAGGTGGTGACAGCCCTGTTTGCCCTTAGTTTCCCCCACGTTCGGATACGGCGTAGAGCTATTGGCCGGAGTTACTTGGCAGACCAGGTATAAGCCGGTGCCCGAAGTAAGGTTGTGAAAACACGTTACCCTGTTTGAGGCTTCTAAGCATTAGAAGAACCTCGTTACCCAAGTCATTCCCCTCTTTTCTCTCTAGAGTTTATTAGATCCGTGACCTTGAACACTTCCGTTCCCTGAGAAATTACGATACCCTGTATACCACCGGGTGAAATGCTACAACGGTATTTCCGTGCGCTTGCGGACTTTGGCTGCTTCGCTAAGATTTACCAACTATCGTGCGGTATATGCTTGGCATATCACAAGGCAATGGCGCTATCCTTGTGGCATGTTAAGAAATACCGACACGGCACTTCTTGGCGCTTTTGCTGAGGATAGCTTAAAACCCTATCTTCTGTGATTGCGTTAAGAAATGTCAACAAGCATTTCTGGCGCCGTTGCCGGGGATAGCTTAAAACCCTATCTTCTGTGATTGCGTTAAGAAATGTCAACAGATGCCACACTTGGTTCTTGGGTGGAGCTCTCGGAGGTTCCTCAAATACCCCATCCTTGGTGGTAGGTTTGAGAGGCTCTTTGGGTGGAAGCTTGGTAAGTTTGGGAGTAGTGGTGGAGTTGGGCTTCTCACTCGGGTTCAAACCACTCGACTCTCCAATCTTCCCAAAAGCAGAAAGATCAACACCCTGAGCAAGACCTACACCCGGACCTCTAGCAGCTCGCTTGAATTGGGAGATCAATATCCCGAGTTGCGGCTCACTACAAGAGACCCATGACAAGATGGTCCGAAGGTATGTGTTTTCCTCCTCGGTTTGCATCTTGCCATGCTTGACATTCGCAATCTCCATCTCCAAACCCTCACACAAAGCACACCTAGCCACACTCGTGCTACCTGAGTTGGCCTCCTCAAGAGACACAATCTTGGCATTCTTCTCTGCCAACTCAGATTGCAAGACAGGACAAGTCTTGCACGCACCCAACAGAGAAGGTCTAGCCTTCAGCTCATCCACCTCTCCTACCAACGCAGCATACTTACCTCTCAAAGTGAGAAGGTCAGTCATGTGCGTGGTGCACATCTCACACTCAACCTCCTCCGACACGACCACGGTGGACTTGGCAAACTCAAGTTCTCTCACCGTGTCCTCCCACTTCTGCCTAAACTCCTTGCGCTCTCTAGCGGCACGCCTAAGCAACTTGTCCTGACTAAGGAGCGCGGCAGTAAGCTTCTCAACCTCAGCAGAAAGCTCGTCGTGGGTGAGGGATACCTGGGAGGTGTCGTCGTCGTCGTCGTCCCGAGGGGTGTGCTCTAGCTTGCCGTCGACCTCATCACCAAGCGCCAAGGTGCAGAAGCCATCGTCGTCGGCGAAGAAGCAGAGACCGTTCAGCTTGTCCTCGATCCTCTTCTTCTTCTCGGACTCGTCATCGCTTGAGCAAGCGGAGTCGTCATCCGAGCCGTCGACGTCGCTGAGCGTGGTGAAGAATGCACGCTGCTCAGCCTGGGCCTTCTCCAAGTACTTCTTCTTGATGTACTCCTTGTCGAAGCCGCCCCTCCGCTTGTGCCTCGCGGGGACGTACTTCTCCTTGCGCTTGCCGGAGTCGTACTTGTGCCCATGATCACCCTTCCCAGATGAATGCTTCTTCTTGGCGCAGTTGGCGATGAAGTGGTCGGGGTCGCCGCACTCATAGCATCCTGAGCGTCCTCCACCGCGGCGACGGTTCATGCGGTTGTTGTGGAACCGCGTGAACCGGTTGGCGAGCATTGCCAACTCGTCATCCCCCAACGACTCAAGCTGGTCCTCTGTGACAGAAAAGAGTGAAGAAAGTGCAAAGCCAGCAGAGGGGTTAGCAGAAGAGCCAGAAACCAAAGCCATAGTCGGGCCAGAAGGATTCGCATAAGAAGCCCTCGACATGGCGTCAATCTCACTAGACTTGAGCTTACTAAAGAGCTCGTCGCAAGTGAGAGTCTCATAGTTAGACGATTCGATGATCGCCTGGATCTTTGAGTCCCACACCGATCGATCGAGAGTATGCAAAAGCTTTAAAGCTGTCTCATGATCGTCGAAAGGCAACAGCTCCTTGTTAGCTCGCATCTTGTTGATAATCACCTGAAAGCGAGCGAATAAGCTTTCTATGCTCTCGCCAGGCATATGTCGAAAGTTCTCATACTCCCGCTTGTGCGACTCGTAGAGACGGGATTTGACTTGAGAGGTGCCCTCATGAAAGCGCATGAGGGTGTCCCAAATCTCACGAGCCGTGGGGAGGTGAGAAACGCGATCAAACTCCGACATGCTCAAACAGGAGAACAAGGCGTTACGCGCCTGGCTATTGGCCTCGTGCTCATTTATCTGAAGCTGAGAGACACGAGCAGCCAGGACAACGTAATCGGCCCTGTTGTAAATCTCCCAAATAGAAGAGCCCATGCTCTGGAGATAGGCCGACATGCGTATCTTCCAATACGCATAGTTCGTCCCATCAAAGAACGGCGGTTTGCCCACGCCGCGATCCATGTCGCCTTCTGTGGATCTAGAACCGGCTAAGGTGGAAGATCCTTAACCTGCTCCGATACCAATTGAAGGACCGAGAATGCAAAAGCAAGGCGACCAGAGGGGCGGTGAATGGGAGCCAATAAAATTTCTCTCGAAACTTTGACCAAATGTCCCAAAATAAACCCCCAAGAGCTACTGCCGAAAACGTGATGCCCACGACCCTTGGAAGAGGGTGGATGATCCCTAGGATCACAGCGAGGCACCACAAAAACTTCCTCACCCAAGTTCACGCAAGTCAACTAGTGACAGGATGGGTTTTCGTAACCTTAACCTCCCCCGAGCAACGCGAGGGGGATTCAGGCTATTTTGTAAAGCGAGAAGTCCGATTTCTGAAGAGCACGAAGTTAGGAACCCAACGCAACAAGCGGATCTCAAATCGGAAGTCGATCGAACAAACCGCGGACGAAAACGCGCAGAACAGCTTTGACCGTACTCTGCCTGCGTCCGGTCAGGCACCACCGGACGCGTCCGGTCAAGCCAAAATGATTTTGGACCCTTACTGTATTGGACCGGACTCTGTGAAGCAGTGCGTCCGGTCACAAGCAGAGCGTCCGATCAGAGAGAGACAAAACAGTGAACAGTACCAGTGGTGCGTCCGGTCACTCTCGAGTCCCAGCGTCCGGTCAAGTCACAGAGAAAACGCGCTGGGAGCTCAACGACCGGACTCTGGTCTGGTGCGTCCGGTCAGCACGACCCAGCGTCCGGTCACCCCGAAATCCTGCTGTTTGTCCACCGATTCAACTCGATCTCACCCAAAACGAATCCTCTAGGGATAAAACTTGGTGAGAGGAGTCACAAGGAGGATAGTGAGCTATCTCTAAGAGATCATGGCTCGAACCTATCTTCCAAATCGATGAATCGAAGAAATTCGGGGGAAAGGAGAAAAGCTTGACCCGAAACCGAAATCGATCGATCTCCTAGACCGTGAGGTTAGAGGTAAATTCCTTCGGTGGAAAGAAGTGCCTCACGACCTAGAACAACTTGGTTCAAACGGATTTGCAAAAGATGAACCGAGCAAAGAGATCAAGCGACGGGAAAAACGTGGAGAAAAGGATTCCGCGAAGAACACGAACAAAACACGAATCACAACCATGAATTGCAACCGTAGCGCAAACTCACGCTACAACAGTGAGGTTACGGCCTCACTTCCTCAGAATCAACAGTACACAGAGGCAAGTTTCTCTGCGGATCTCAGCTAGCTACAGCAGGGGATGGGAGAGCAGGAAACCCTAAGTGCGAAAGAGCAAATGACTGAGATACATGGGAGGAGGGTGTCTCCCGACTACTTATCCTACTACTAGCCTAAGTCTATTTCCTACTCTACCCCTCTCTAATCTAATTACAGAGCGAACCAGCTAAACCCTAGGGTTATTCTGGACCAACTCGGTGGTAGGTGTATCTGACGGCCACGCCCGCACAAACCGAAGCGTTGCCTCGACGCAACCTCCGGATCGCCGCCACGTGCCGCCCTCGCTCTGCACCCCCGGTTTTGTGGCTCAAACCGGGAAACCAGCCTTTTCCAGCCAACCCCCGGTTTTGAGGCCCAAACCGGGAAACCAGCCCACCAGCATCTGAGTTTTGAGGTCAAACTTAGCAAACCCTCAGAGCCCAGGTTTTGAGGCCCAAACCTGGAAACCGTCCTCAGCCCGAGTTTTGTGGCCAAACTCGGAAACCCTAAGCCCGAGTTTTGTGGCCAAACTCGGAAACCGTCCACGCCTAGGTTTTGAGGCCCAAACCTGGAAACCGTCCATCCGATGGTTTTTTCTAGCTCTACCACCAAACCGATGTCGTAGATGGGATGCACCTCCCGTGCACCCCGTCCATCGACACGTGTCCCCAAGCCCACGACTCAGGCAACACATGACCGCACTTCTTCACTTGTCGTCGTCACAGGCTGCCAGCCACCATAGCTGATCCTCAGGCCTCTGGTCCCTCAGTCCAAGCCTCACGTCTGCCCTTCACCGCTCGGTACCTCGGCATGGCACGTCCGCCGCACGGCACGCCCATCCTTCACCGCACCCGGTCCGTCGGCACAGCACGTCTCAGCTTGACCTTCACCTGCCTTCGATCACTGCATCCGTGCTCGACACCTGCACAACACAAGCCAAAGAACATGCGCATCATCCCAGTTGACAATCACTCAACACTCAGAGACCCGGCATACACCAATGTATCCGCAGGAAGAAAACTAATGCTCTAGACCCAAAGAGTTACAAAACTTCTCAAAGTCCAAATTCTTGAATTCAGAACCATTATCACTACAAATAGCTCGCATTGAGTTCAAAGGGAACTCATTCTTAAGATGCAAAATCTGATTGCGAGCAAAAGAGAAAGTCTCGGTCTTCTCAGCTAAAAAGAAGACCCACGAATATCTCGAAAAATCGTCAACAACAATCAGCACGTACCACTTTCCCCCAACCGAGCTCACCCGAGCCGGACCAACAAGGTCCATGTGTAAAAGCTCTCCAGGGCGCTTAGTCATGACCTGAGTCACTGGATGGTGAGCAGCGGCAACCATCTTCCCATGTCTACAAGAGTGGCAAACAAGATCCTTCTCCATGGACAACATGGGCAATCCTCGGATTAGGCCAAGTGAGCTAAGTCTTGCAAGCAAGTCGAAGCTCAGGTGACCGATTCTCCTATGCCACTTCCAAAGAACAGAGGACGAAGGTCCAGCCAAAAGACAACGAGAAATTCCAAACGTGAAGGACCGAAAGTGTTACCAGAAAGCGACCAGAGGGGGGGGGTGAATGGGAGCTTTAAATTTCTTTTCAAAGACTTTAAACCTTTGTCCTGAGAATCAACCCCAAGAGAAAAACCGATGCGCGTGATATCCACGATCCAAGAGAATGGGTGGATGTTCCCTAGGAACACAGCGGGACACCACAAAAATTCCCTTGCCCAAGTTCACGCAGGTCAACTAGTGACAGGATGAACTTTGGGTTACATCAACCTCCCCCGAGCAACGTGAGGGGGATTCAGGCTATTTTGAAAAGCGAGGAGCCTGATTTCTAAAGAGCACAAAGTCAGGAATCCAACGCAACAAGCGGATCTCAAATCGCAAGTCGGACGAACAAACTGCGAACGAAAATAGCGCGAAACAACACTGACCGGACTCTGCCTGCGTCCGGTCACTGACCACCGGACGCGTCCGGTCAGAGAAAACTCACTCGGGAACCTTACTGGATTTGACTGGACTCTGGTTGACAGAGCGTCCGGTCTTAACCTGTGCGTCCGGTCACTTAAAAACAAGAGCGATGAACAGTGTATCCATAGCGTCCGGTCAAGCACCGGGTGGAGCGTCCGGTCAAGGAGCGAAACTGAACAGTGAAGTGTTCAACGACCGGACTCACCCCCAGCGTCCGGTCAGCCCGAGCCGAGCGTCCGGTCACCCCAAAAACCTGTTGTTCGTCCACCGATTCGACTCGATCTCACCCAAAACGAATCCTTTAGGGATCTAACTTGGTGAGAGGAGTCACAAGGAGGATAGTGAGCTATCTCTAAGAGATCATGGCTCGAACCTATCTCCAGATCGATGAATCGAAGAAATTCGGGGGAAGGGAGAAAAACTTGACCCGAAACGAAAATCAACCGATCTACTAGCTCGTGAGGTTAGAAGTGAATTCCTTCGGTGGAAAGATGTGCCTCACGATCTAGAACAACTTGGTTCAAACGGATTTGCAAACGACACACCAAGCAAAGAGATCGATCGATGGGAAAAACATGGAGAAAAGCAACCCGCGAAGAACAAGAACAAAACGCGAATCACAACCACAAATTTGCAACCGTGTGGCTACCACACGCTACAACAGTGAGATTACGGTCTCACTTCCTCAAAATCTCATGGGCACAGAGGTATTGCTCTCTTCTCTGTGGATATCAGGTTCGCTACAGCAGGGGAGAGGGAAAGTAGGAAAACCTATAAGCACACAGCAAATGACTGAGATCGATGGGGAGGTGGGTGTCTCCCCCTACTTATCCTAATTCTAACTATTCCTAATTCCCACTCTACACCTAACTACTTACAGAGCGAACCAGCTAAACCCTAAGGTTATTCTGGACCAACTCGATGGTAGGTGGATCCGACGGCCACGCCCGCACAACTCGTAGCGTTGCCTTGACGCAACCTCCCGATTGCCGCCACATGCCGCCACCGCTCTGCGTCCTTTTCCCTGACGTCGCACCCCCGGTTTTGTGGCCCAAACCGGGAAACCAGCCTTCTCAGCCGACCCCCGGTTTTGAGGCCCAAACCGGGAAACCAGCCCACGTAGCCTGAGTTTTGCGGCCCAAACTCAGCAAACCCGCGGCACCCAGGTTTTGAGGCCCAAACCTGGGAACCGTCCTCAGCCCGAGTTTTGTGGCCAAACTCGGAAACCATCCGCGCCCACGTTTTGAGGCCCAAACCTGGAAACCGTCCATCCGATGGTTTTTCTCTGGCTCTACCACCAAACCGAAACTGTAGAGGGGATGCACCGCCCGTGCTCCCCATCCATGAAGGACCGAGAAAGCACTAGCAAGGCGACCAGAGGGGGGGGTGAATGGGAGCTCAAAAATTTCTCTCGAAACTTTGGCCAAATGTCCCAAAATCAACCCCCACAAGCTACAACCGAAACCGTGATGCCCACGACCCTTGGAAGAGGGTGGATGATCCCTAGGATCACAGCGAGGCACCACAAAGCAATAGCAAACCAAACACCACAAGCTCCGGCACAAGTTCAACCCTCAAAAACCAAGTCTCGAACGTAGATAGACGGCTACGTCGAGAGATCCCCAAATACCGATGCTAACAAGTAGCAAAG
This sequence comes from Coix lacryma-jobi var. lacryma-jobi, assembly GCA_009763385.1. Classification (NCBI taxonomy): domain Eukaryota; kingdom Viridiplantae; phylum Streptophyta; class Magnoliopsida; order Poales; family Poaceae; genus Coix; species Coix lacryma-jobi. The sequence goes on along the minus strand of CM019828.1, from coordinate 78,738,457 downwards.
ATACCTAGAGAGGTTCCTTGGTCAACTACAAGGCTAAACGAGAAGTCCAAAAACCAAGCGAGGAAGCCGGGAGAGCAAACGCACATGACCGGAGGCTTCAGCCAATCCACGGACAGTCCGGCCCTGGGGTCCCGGACTGTCCGCCCCTACTGCGGACTGTCCGTGAGGTGATGGCAGACTGTCCGCCGGCGGAAAACGAGAAATAGCAACTCTGCTGGAACCTCCCTGGACGTTCCCGGACTGTCCGCCAAACACAACAGCGGACTGTCCGCGGTTCAAAAATCGCTTGCTCCTCAGCGCGGAGTCTGGCCACTGATCCGGCCAACCCCGACGCGTGGACTGTCCGCCGGTCAAAACCGTGGACTGTCCGCCAACGAGCAGAGAGGGCGATTTCAGTTGCCTCCTCTCCAAATCTCTCCAAATTCGATCCAAATCAAAATCCCACGTTCCCAAACTTGGAGAAGATGATCACGGGGTAGTTAGGAGACTATCCCCAAGAAATCATCCGCTCAAATTGATTCAATCACCAGGAAATCGAAAGGGGAAGATCAAGAACGAAAAAGCGCCACCAAAACGAAATCAACCCGATCTACTTGTTCGTAAGGAGTTAGATAAATTCCTTCGGTGGAAATGATCTCCTTTCAAAAACGAACAAGTTGATTCTAACGTATTTCGCAAAGACGCAGTGAGGAGAGAGATCGAGTGACGGGAAAATCATGGAGAAACGAAGAACACGAATTGAAACGCGAATCAACACATCGATCTGCAACCGTGTGGCTACCACACGCTACAATAGTGAGGTTATGGCCTCACTTCCTCAAAATCTCCAGTACACAGAGGTATGGTTCTCTGCGGATCTCAGCTAGCTACAGCAGGGGATTGGGAGAGCAGGAAACCCTAAGTGCAAAGAGCAAATGACTGAGATGGATGGGGAGGTGGGTGTCTCCCCCTACTTATCCTAATTCTAACTATTCCTAATTCCCACTCTACCCCAAACTACTTACAGAGCGAACTAGCTAAACCCTAAGGTTATTTTGGACCAACTCGGTGGTAGGTGGATCCGACGGCCACGCCCGCACAACTCGTAGCGTTGCCTCGATGCAACCTCCCGATTGCCGCCACGTGCCGCCACCGCTCCGCGTCCTTTTCCTGGACGTCGCACCCCCGGTTTTGAGGCCCAAACCGGGAAACCAGCCTTCACAGCCAACCCCCGGTTTTGAGGCCCAAACCGGGAAACCAGCCCACCAAGCCTGAGTTTTGTGGCCCAAACTCAGCAAACCCGCAGCACCCAGGTTTTGAGGCCCAAACCTGGAAACCATCCTCAGCCCTAGTTTTGTGGCCAAACTCGGAAACCATCCGCGCCCAGGTTTTGAGGCCCAAACCTGGAAACCGTCCACCTGATGGTTTTTCTCTGGCTCTACCACCAAACCGAAGCTGTAGAGGGGATGCACCACCCGTGCACCCCGTCCACCGACACGTGTCCCCAGGTCCTCGACCCGAGCAACACCATGTCCCGCAAGTCTTCGCTCGTCGCTGTCCCAGGCTGTCAGCCACCACAGCTGATCCTCGGGCCACCGGTCCCTCAGTCCAAGCCTCACGTCCGCCCTTCGCCACTCCCGGTCCATCGGCACGGCACGTCTCTACTTGACCTTCACCTTGCCTCTGATCACTGTCTCCATGCTCGACACCTGCACAACACAAGCCAAATAACATGCGCATTATCCCAGTTGACAATCACTCATCACTCAGAGACTCGGCATACACCCTTGTATCCGCAATCTCCCCCTTGATGAGTGCATTATCAACTACCAACACAAATCATAATAGAAGAAAGGAAGGAAGAAGGGAGAGGAGTAAAACTCGACCAAATGACCCAAAAGCATAGCAAAGCCGAAGAAGGTCAAGTGGAAGAAGCGAAACAACTTGGTTCCCAAAGACATGGGCAACGGCTCGACGCTCAAGAAGAGGTAGAACAGGCTCAACACCGCTAGCAGGAAAACTCGACACCAATTGGAAAAACAACTGAACATCAAGCAAAACAAAGCTAGCCCTCAAGAAGAGGTAGAACAGGTGTGGATACATAGGTGTATGTCGGGTCTCTGAGTGATGAGTGATTGTCAACTGGGATGATGCGCATGTTCTTTGGCTTGTGTTGTGCAGGTGTCGAGCACGGATACAGTGATCAGAAGCAAGGTGAAGGTCAAGTAGAGACGTGCCGTGCCGATGGACCGAGAGTGGCGAAGGGCGGACGTGAGGCTTGGACTGAGGGACTAGTGGCCCGAGGATCAGCTGTGGTGGCTGGCAGCCTGGGACAGCGACGAGCGAAGACTTGTGGTCATGTGTTGCCTGAGTCGTGGACTTGGGGACACGTGTCGGTGGACGTGGTGCACGGGTGGTGCATCCCCTCTATGGCGTCGGTTTGGTGGTAGAGCCAGAGAAAAACCATCGGGTGGACGGTTTCCAGGTTTGGGCCTCAAAACCTGGGTGCTGAGGGTTTCTGAGTTTGGCCACAAAACTCGGGCTGAGGACGGTTTCCAGGTTTGGGCCTCAAAACCTGGACGCTGTGGGTTTGCTGAGTTTGGGCCTCAAAACTCAGATGCTGGTGGGCTGGTTTCCCGGTTTGGGCCTCAAAACCGGGGGTGCGACGTCCAGGAAAAGGACACGGAGCGGTGGCAGCACGTGGCGGCAATCGGGAGGTTGCGTCGAGGCAACGCTACGAGTTGTGCGGGCGTGGCCGTCGGATCCACCTACCATCGAGTTGGTCCAGAATAACCTTAGGGTTTAGCTAGTTCGCTCTGTAAGTAGTTAGGGGTAGAGTGGGAAATAGGAATAGTTAGGATTAGGATAAGTAGAGGGAGACACCCACGTCCCTTCTCATCTCAGTCATTTGCTCTTTGCTTCTAGGTTTTCCTGCTCTCCCACTCCCCTGCTGTAGCGAACCTGAGATCCACAGAGAAGAGAACAATACCTCTGTGTTCATGAGATTTTGAGGAAGTGAGGCCGTAACCTCACTATTGTAGCGTGTGGTAGCCACATGGTTGCAATTTTGTGGTTGTGATTCGCGTTTCGTTCGTGTTCTTCGCGGAATCCTTGTCTCCACGTTTTTCCCGTCGCTTGATCTTTTTGCTCGGTTTATCTTTTGCAAATCCATTTGAAACAAGTTGTTCTAGATCGTGAGGCACTTCTTTCCACTGAAGGAATTCACCTCTAACCTCACGGTCTAGGAGAGCGATCAATTTTAGTTTCGGGTCAAGCTTTTCTTCTTTCCCCCGAATTTCTTCGATTCATCGATTTGGAGATAGGTTCGAGCCATGATCTCTTAGAGATAGCTCATTATCTTCCTTGTGACTCCTCTCACCAAGTTTCATCCCTAGAGGATTTGTTTTAGGTGAGATCGAGTTGAATCGGTGGGCGAACAGTTCACTGTCGGGGTGACCGGACGCTTGATTCGTGACGACCGGACGCTAGGGCAGTGCGTCCGGTGGTTGAACACTCTCTGTGTATATTTTGGTCTTGACTGGACGCTTGACTGTCACACTGACCGAACGCTCCCGCAGAGTCCGGTCGTTGAATGTTCATCTCAATTTTTCCTGTGTACTGACCGGACGCTCGTTATCTCAGTGACCGGACACTTCGCTTGCACTGTTCATTATCTGCGTTTTCTAGTGACCGGACGCTCGAGGTGTGATCGGACGCTCAGTGACCGTGAGTCCGGTCCAACTCAGAGAGGTCCGAAATTGGACTTTGCCTGACCGGACGCGTCCGGTGCCTGTTGACCGGACGCAGGGTGAGTCCGGTCAGTGCTGTCTCAGCGCGTTTTCATTCGCGGTTGGCTCGATCGTTGTCAGTTTTGATTTCCGTCTTTTGCGTTGGCTTTCTAGAGTTGTGTATTGTCCCGCTGTGCTTCTCGGAAGCATCCACCCTACATCTAGGGTCGTGGACACTTGCAAGCTCTAGGGTTTGCTTTTGGGGTGATTCTCGGGACAGTGGCTACTAGTTTCTGAAAGGAAAATTTGAAGCTCCCATTCACCCCCCCTCTGGTCGCTTTCTGATTGTTTCTCGGTCCTTCAATTGGTATCGGAGCGGGTTAAGGATCTTCCACCTTAGCCGGTTCTAGATCCACAGAAGGCGACATGGATCGTGGCATGGGCAAACCGCCGTTTTTCGATGGGACGAACTATGCGTATTGGAAGATACGCATGTCGGCCTATCTGCAGAGTTTGGGCGCTTCCATCTGGGATATTTGCAACTCTGCCGATTACGTTGTCTTGGCTGCTCGTGTGACTCAGCATCAGATCGATGAGCACGAGGCCAATAGCCGAGCACGTAATGTTCTTTTCTCATGCTTGAGCATGAGTGAGTTTGATCATGTTTCTCACCTCGCTATGACTCGGGAGATTTGGGCTACCCTCATGCGCTTTCATGAGGGAACCTCTCAATTCAAAACCCGTCTCTATGAGTCGTTCAAGCGAGAGTATGAGAACTTTCGACATATGCCTGGCGAGAGCATAGAAAGTTTATTCGCTCGCTTTCAGGTGATTGTCAACAGGATGAGGGCTAACAAGGAGCTGTTGCCTTTCGATGATCATGAGAGGGCTCTCAAGCTTTTACATACCCTTGATCGGTCGGTGTGGGATTCCAAGGTTCAGGCGATCATCGAATCACCTAACTATGAGACCCTCACGTGCGACGAGCTCTTCAGTAAGCTCAAGTCCAGTGAGATTGATGCCATGGCGAGGGCTTCTTATGAAAATCCTTCTGGCCCGTCGATGGCTTTGCTTTCTGGCTCTTCTGCTAACCCCTCTGGAGGTTTTGCACTCTCTTCTCTCTTTTCTGTCACAGAGGAGCAGCTAGAGTCTTTGGGGGATGACGAGTTGGCTATGCTCGCCAACCGGTTCTCGCGGTTCCACAACAACCGCATGAACTGTCACCGCGGAGGAGGACGCTCAGGATGCTATGAGTGCGGCGACCCCAATCACTTCATCGCCAATTGCCCGAAGAAGAACAAGCAGACCTTCGGCAAGGCGGACCATGGGCACAAGTACAACTCTGGCAAGCGCAAGGAGAAGTACGTCCCCACGAAGTACAAGCGGAAGGGCGGCTTCGACAAGGAGTACATCAAGACCAAGTACTTGGAGAAGGCCCAGGCTGAGCAGCGCGCGTTCTTCGCCACGCTCAGTGACGTCGACGACTCAGACGACGACTCCGCTTCCTCAAGCGACGACGAGTCCGAGAAGAAGAAGAGGATCAAGGACAAGCTGAACGGCCTCTGCTTCTTCGCTGACGACGACGGCTTCTGCACCTTGGCCCTCGATGGCGAGCTGGACACTCCTCGGAACAACGATGACGACGATGACACCTCCCAGGTATCTCTGACCCACGACAAGCTTTCCGCTGAGGTCGAGAAACTTACTGTCGCGCTTCTTAGTCAAGATAAGCTGCTTAGGCGTGCCGCTAGAGAGCGCAAGGAGTTTAGGCAGAAGTGGGAGGATATGGTGAAGGAACTTGATTCCGTCAAGTCCACCATGGTTGTTACCGATGAGGAGGAGTGTGAGATGTGCACCACACACATGACTGACCTTCTCACTTTGAGGAGCAAGTATTTTGTGTTAGTAGGAGAGGTGGATGAGCTCTGGGCTAGACCCATGCTGTTGGGTGCGTGCAAGACTTGTCCTGTCTTGCAATCTGAGTTGGCAGAGAAGAATGCCAAGATTGTATCTCTTGAAGAGGCCAACTCAGGTAGCACATGTGTGGCTAGGTGTGTTCTTTGTGAGGGTTTGGAGATGGAGATCGCCAATGTGAAGCATGACAAGATGCAAACTGAGGAGGAAAACACATACCTTCGGACCATCTTGTCATGGGTGTCTAGCGGTGAGCCACAGCTCGGGATGATGATCTCCCAATTTAAGCGAGCTGCTGGAGGTCCTGGTGTAGGTTTTGCTCCGGGTGTTGATGTGTCATCTTTTGGCAAGATTGGAGAGTCGAGTGGCCTGAACCCGAGTGAGAAGCCCAACTCCACCACTACTCCCAAACTTACCAAGCTTCCACCCAAAGAGCCTCTCAAGCCTAACACCAAGGATGGAGTGTTTGAGGAACCTCCGAGAGCTCCACCCAAAAACCAAGTGTGGCATCCCAAACCCAACCACCTCAAGAACAAACTGGACACTATGCCACCCATCCAAGAGGAGCTTATGCCACAGAAGGGCAAAGTGATCCACACCCACTACCGTGAGTACCAACAACCCCCTTTGAGAGCGGTGAGGTATCATTGTGAGCATTGTGGGAGAGATGGACACTTGAGCGAGTTATGCTTTCGGCGCAAGAGAGAAGTGCGTCGTGCTAGGGAGATGAACAATGCGGACATGTACCATCCTCTCCATGATGTACATGCGCCAAATGTTCAGAGACGTGCTGCTAGGCCCAGAGGTCCAGAACCTCAAGTTCCCAGGCCTAGGCAGAGGAGAGCTCCGAGGAGAGATGCTAGGCCTAGAGGTGCAGTGCCTCAAGTTCCTAGGCCTAGGCCTCGTAGAGAGCGTGCCCGGCGGGAGCCTGCTGTAGGCTATGGACCCTGTGGCGGTGGCTTTGTAGTTGAGCATTTTCCCCCACCGCGTTTTGAGTATCGCGGTGAGCGCTCCTTCCCCAGCGGACCACGTCTGTCTAAACATGGTGATCGCTTCCTTCGTAGATGTGCTAGGAATGGTTTTTACACTGACCGTTCTTTTGAGCAGCCGGCCCAACACTGGTATTCTTCCCACTTCACTAACCCCAGTGTTGGACCGTATGCTCACCCTATGTCTTTTTATTGATGTAGGTAAAACGATTGGAGAACCTTTGGTTGGTGGATTCTGGGTGTTCGAGGCACATGATCGGAAACGCCAAGTGGTTCTCCAGTCTTAGTCCGGTCGCCGGAAAAGAGTATATCACCTTCGGCGACAACAGCAAAGGTAAGGTGCTGTCTCGTAGGTCTGTGCGAGTTAATGAGCACTTTGTGTTGCGCGATGTTGCTCTTGTTTCTAACTTGCATTTTAACCTTCTTTCTATTTCGCAACTCTTTGATGACGACTATGAGATTCATTTTAAGCCGAATCTCAGTCGTATTTTGGACCCTCAGGGCAATCTTGTTTGTGTGATTTCGCCTTTTGGGAAAGTCTTTCATGCGGATTTCTCGGAGTCTTTTGGTATTTCTCGTTGTCTTGTGGCTGGACCTTCTTCCTCTGATCTTTGGAAGTGGCATAGGAGACTAGGACATTTGAGCTTCGACTTGCTTGCAAGACTTAGTTCACTTGGCCTAATCCGAGGATTGCCCAAGTTGTCCATGGAGAAGGATCTTGTTTGCCATTCTTGTAGACATGGGAAGATGGTTGTCGCTCCCCACCATCCGGTGACTCAGGTCAAGACCAAGCACCCTGGAGAGCTTTTGCACATGGACCTTGTTGGTCCGGCTCGGGTGTGCTCGGTTGGGGGGAAGTGGTATGTGCGTGTTGTCGTTGATGACTTTTCGAGATATTCGTGGGTCTTCTTTTTAGTTGAGAAGACCAAGACTTTCTCCTTCGCTCGCAATCTGATTTTGTGTCTTCAGAACGAGTTCCCTTTGAACTCAATGCGAGCTATTAGGAGTGATAATGGTTCCGAAATCAAGAATTCGGATTTTGAGAAGTTTTGTAACTCTTTGGGTTTAGAGCATCAGTTTTCTTCCCCCTACACACCGCCCCAAAATGGTATTGTGGAAAGGAAGAATCGGACCCTTGTGGAGATGGCCAGGACGATGCTCGATGAGCATAGGACTCCTAGGCGATATTGGGCCGAAGCTATGGGCACTGCATGCTACATTTCAAATCGCATTTTTCTTCGAGCTTTCTTGAAAAAGACTTCTTATGAGTTGCGTTTTGGAAAACTGCCCAAGGTGAGTTACTTTCAAGTTTTTGGTTGCCATTGTTTTATACTCAAAAAGGGCAACCTGGACAAATTTGAGTCTCGTTCTTCTAACGGTGTATTTTTGGGTTATGGCACTCACACTCGAGCTAATCGTGTACTTAACCTTGACACTAACCGAGTCATGGAGACATCCGATGTCACCTTCGACGAGACCATGGTTTGTCCCTCTTCTCGTTTTGACCGTGCAGGTGATCATGAGGTTGGCGAGCCTCTTTTCGATGATGAAGAAGAAGGTGCTGAAGGCATGGATGACCCAGCACCTCCTCCTCCACTTGCTGTGCCGCAAGGAGCGGCTTCTACGACGACTCATGGCCCCGACACGTCTTCTTCCTGGGGGCCGTGGGATCCGCCACCCCGAGCGGTACCTTTTGTACCCGGGGAGGCACCAGCTGCTGTTGAGGGGGAGATCACTTCTACATGGGAGGCGCCTCAACATATCCAGCGCCAACACCCCCCCTCAGTAGATGATCGGCAGCATCGACGAACGCGTCACCCGGTCAAGGCAAATCTCTCACTTTGCTCATTCTGAATTTGTTGCTGATTTTGAACCCCGGGATGTTGGACACGCTTTGGCGGATCCGGATTGGGTCAATGCCATGCATGAGGAGCTTGAGAACTTTGAGAGAAATCAAGTTTGGGTTCTAGTGTCTCCACCTTCTGAGTGTCATCCAATTGGGCCAAAATGGGTTTTCAAAAACAAACAGGGAGAAGATGGCCATGTTGTGAGAAACAAGGCCAGACTCGTAGCCCAGGGATACAGTCAGAAGGAGGGGATAGACTATGAGGAGACTTTTGCTCCTGTAGCACGTTTGGAGGCTATTAGGATACTCTTGGCTTTTGCTACATCCAAAGGTTTCAAACTTTTTCAAATGGATGTCAAGAGTGCCTTCTTAAACGGCTACATAGAAGAGGAGATATATGTTAGACAACCCCCCGGTTTTGAAATTCCCAAGTTTCCAAACCATGTTTTCAAACTCCACAAAGCTTTATATGGTTTGAAACAAGCCCCTAGAGCCTGGTATGATAGGTTGAAAACCTTTTTGCTTGCTAAGGGTTTTAAAATGGGATGTGTGGATAAAATGCTCTTTCTCCTCAAGCAAGGCACTGATACTCTCTTGGTCCAAATTTACGTGGATGATATCATTTTCGGTGGTTCTTCTCACGCTTTGGTTGCCAAGTTTGCAGACACTATGAGCAGGGAGTTCGAGATGAGCATGATGGGCGAGTTGACGTTTTTCCTCGGGTTGCAAATCAAGAAATCTCGGGAAGGGACGTTCGTGCACCAGGGCAAGTACACCTGGGACATTTTGAAGAAATTCGACATGGGTGAGGCCAAGCCTCTTCCAACACCCATGGCAACCACGATGGCCCTGGATGCGGACAAGGAGGGAGAAGCAGTGGACCAGAAGGAGTACCGGAGTATGATCGGATCGCTGCTCTACCTGACGGCGACACGCCCGGACATCCAGTTCGCGGTGTGTCTGTGCGTGCGATTTCAGTCGTCGCCGCGCACTTCTCACCGACAGGCGGTCAAGCGCATAATGAGGTACTTATCCTTCACTCCTGAGTTCAGGATTTGGTATTCTGCTTCCTCCACCCTCTCCCTTTGTGGTTATTCCGATGCCGATTTTGCTGGTTGCCGTATTGATCGCAAGTCCACTTCTGGGACTTGTCAGTTTATTGGTTCTTCTCTTGTTTTGTGGTCTTCTCGCAAGCAGTCTAGTGTCGCCCAGTCTACCACGGAGGCTGAGTATGTTGCTGCGGCTAGCTGCTGTTCCCAGTTACTCTGGATGATGGCCACTTTGCGTGATTTTGGTCTGAGCTTTTCTCGCGTTCCTTTGCTTTGTGACAGCACGAGTGCTATTAGCGTTGCTAAGAACCCCGTGCTTCACTCGAAGACCAAACACATTGATGTGCGCTTTCATTTTCTGCGAGACCACTATGAGAAGGGTGATATCGACCTTCGCCATGTCGATACTCATCATCAGTTGGCAGATATTTTCACCAAGCCTTTGGACCAATCAACTTTTAATCGGTTGAGAGGTGAGCTTGGTGTGTGTTTCCCCTTTTAGATGGGGGAAACATTTTTGACTCTTGTATGATTCACTGACTTTGTGTTTTTTAGTTGTTTTTGCTTCCTTTTGGTTTCTTCATGCATCTTTGCATTTTAGCATACGCTTTTACATTCTGAGCTTCATGAATATAGTCTGAAGAATGTAACTATGCTCTGTGTAGTCTTTGCTCCAATGCTTTATGTGGATGTTGTAGCTTAAGCTCTTTCTGATCACTGATACATACTGTGAGCTGAGCTATTTTTGAATGGTGAAATTTGATAATGAACTTAAAACTTGAAAATGTTCACCATCGAGATATGCAACTAGCATGTGTAGGATGTGTCGAAGTCACCTATGCTATTTATGTATGCTAGGTTGCTATGTCTCTAGTGTTGAGTCATTCACTTGCTTGGTATGTCTTATTCTGTTTAAAATCTGAACCAAGTTAAGTGAATTGAAAAGATCAAGATGGGTTTGCTTGTTAACACCTCACAGTTTTGAGACTGTTTCTCATTGCACTTTGAGTTAAACTTGAGCTATGTAGTGTATGACCGAAACTGTTGCTTTAAGCTTCTGATTGCTTGTGCATAGGCTTCGCACAGTTGGAAAGTTAGGCAATAACAAGCATTCAACCTCTCGCAGTCACATGCTGATTTCTGAACTTGTGTAATTTTACCGCTCCAACTCTGATTAAAATTTGAAATCACAAGTATATGCTTCATTTTTCAATTGGTATCAGCATGATGATTGAACTGTGCTAGGGGTAGTTCACCTTGTATACATGTTTAGCACTTGTTTGACTTCCTGTCTATACATGTCTGTGCTATGTTGATGGTGAATACCTTTTCGGCTAAAAACTGCTCTTTGTGCTCTCATTTCAGACTTAGTGATCAGTTTGAGCCTTTGCTAGCATTCTGTGCATTTTCTGCATCATCGGATCAGAACTTTGTAGAGCATCTTTGCACTCTTTTGAGTATACTCCTGAAGCTCCTAACTTGCATTTTGACTCATATGCATTTTGGAAGGGGAGAAATCTGCGTGTTGGCACTTTTTGATGGTGCATTTTCCCAAGGGGAGCATTGTTTCTTGATAGGTGCATTTTCAACTAAGGGGGAGAAATTGCAAATCATTACCCTCCTTTTTGAACTAAGGGGGAGCTTTCCTTCCTAGTTGTTTGCACTATTCGAGGGGGAGTTTCTTGCTGCGTCCTGTTGGCCGTAAGGTTTTGCTATCGAGCTTTCTTTGCTAGTTGTGTTGAGCCTCTGTGCCTCTGTCTTGAGGGACTAGCTTTTGCTTCGATTTCTCGATTGGTATTTGCTAGCGGTGTTGAGCCTGTTCTACCTCTTCTTGAGGGCTAGCTTTGCTTTGCTTGGTCGCGTCGAGCCGTTGCCCAGGTCTTTGGGGACCAAGTTGTCTTGCTCTTTCCATTTGACCTTCTTCGGCTTTGCTATGCTTTTGGGTCATTTGGTCGAGTTCTCTCTTCTCCTTCTTCTTCCTTTCTTCCTTCTATCATGATTTGTGTTGGTAGTTGACAATGCACTCATCAAGGGGGAGATTGCGGATACATGGGTGTATGCCGGGTCTCTGAGTGATGAGTGATTGTCAACTGGGATGATGCGCATGTTCTTTGGCTTGTGTTGTGCAGGTGTCGAGCACGGATACAGTGATCAGAGGCAAGGTGAAGGTCAAGTAGAGACGTGTCGTGCCGATGGACCGAGAGTGGCGAAGGGCGGACGTGAGGCTTGGACTGAGGGACTGGTGGCCCGAGGATCAGCTGTGGTGGCTGGCAGCCTGGGACAGCGACGAGCGAAGACTTGTGATCATGTGTTGCCTGAGTCGTGGACTTGGGGACACGTGTCGGTGGACGGGGTGCACGGGTGGTGCATCCCCTCTACGGCGTCGGTTTGGTGGTAGAGCCAGAGAAAAACCATCAGGTGGACGGTTTCCAGGTTTGGGCCTCAAAACCTGGTTGCTGAGGGTTTCCGAGTTTGGCCACAAAACTCGGGCTGAGGACGGTTTCCAGGTTTGGGCCTCAAAACCTGGGCGCTGCGGGTTTGCTGAGTTTGGGCCTCAAAACTCAGATGCTGGTGGGCTGGTTTCCCGGTTTGGGCCTCAAAACTGGGGGTTGGCTGTGAAGGCTGGTTTCCCGGTTTGGGCCTCAAAACCGGGTGTGCGACGTCCAGGAAAAGGACGCGGAGCGGTGGCGGCACGTGGCGGCAATCGGGAGGTTGCGTCGAGGCAACGCTACAAGTTGTGCGGGCATGGCCGTCGGATCCACCTACCATCGAGTTGGTCCAGAATAACCTTAGGGTTTAGCTGGTTCGCTCTGTAAGTAGTTAGGGGTAGAGTGGGAAATAGGAATAGTTAGGATTAGGATAAGTAGAGGGAGACACCCACCTCCCTTCTCATCTCAGTCATTTGCTCTTTGCTTCTAGGTTTTCCTGCTCTCCCACTCCCCTGCTGTAGCGAACCTGAGATCCACAGAGAAGAGAACAATACCTCTGTGTTCATGAGATTTTGAGGAAGTGAGGTCGTAACCTCACTGTTGTAGCGTGTGGTAGCCACACGCTTGCAATTTCGTGGTTGTGATTCGCGTTTCGTTCGTGTTCTTCGCAGAATCCTTATCTCCACGTTTTTCCCATCGCTTGATCTTTTTGCTCGGTTCATCTTTTGCAAATCCGTTTGAACCAAGTTGTTCTAGATCGTGAGGCACTTCTTTCCACCGAAGGAATTCACCTCTAACCTCACGGTCTAGGAGATCGATCAATTTTAGTTTCGGGTCAAGCTTTTCTTCTTTCCCCCGAATTTCTTCGATTCATCGATTTGGAGATAGGTTCGAGCCATGATCTCTTAGAGATAGCTCACTATCTTCCTTGTGACTCCTCTCACCAAGTTTCATCCCTAGAGGATTTGTTTTGGGTGAGATCGAGTTGAATCGGTGGGCGAACAGTTCACTGTCGGGGTGACCGGACGCTTGATTCGTGACGACCGGACGCTAGGGCAGTGCGTCCGGTGGTTGAACACTCTCTGTGTTCATTTCGGTCTTGACCGGACGCTTGACTGTCACACTGACCGGACGCTCCCGCAGAGTCCAATCGTTGAATATTCATCTCAACTTTTCCTGTGTACTGACCGGACGCTCGTTATCTTAGTGACCGGACACTTCGCTTGCACTGTTCATTATCTGCGTTTTCTAGTGACCGCACGCTCGAGGTGTGACCGGACGCTCAGTGACCGTGAGTCCGGTCCAACTCAGAGAGGTCCAAAATTGGACTTTGCCTGACCGGACGCGTCCGGTGCCTGTTGACCGGACCCAGGGTGAGTCCGGTCAGTGCTGTCTCAGCGCGTTTTCGTTCGCGGTTGGCTCGATCGTTGTCGGTTTTGATTTCCGTCTTTTGCGTTGGCTTTCTAGAGTTGTGTAGTGTCCCGCTGTGCTTCTCGGAAGCATCCACCCTACATCTAGGGTCGTGGACACTTGCAAGCTCTGGGTTTGCTTTTGGGGTGATTCTCGGGACAGTGGCTACTAGTTTATGAAAGGAAAATTTGAAGCTCCCATTCACCCTCCCTCTGGTCGCTTTCTGATTGCTTCTCGGTCCTTCAACAGGCTCAACGCCGCTAGCAAAACCAGTTGAAAAATCAGCAGATACCAATTGAAGAAGTCGAGGCAAAATCGAGGCAAATGCTAGTCCCTCAAGAAAGAGGCATAGAGGCTCAACACAACTAGCAAAGAAATCTCGATACCAAAGCCTTACAGCTGACAGAAGGCAGCAAACTCCCTCTCGAATAGTGCACACAACTAAAGCACTCCCCCATAGTTGAACTTAGGGAAGCATATGATTTGCAAATTCTCCCCCTTAGTTGAAAATGCACCATCAATTAAAAGGAACGGAAAGCAATTTTCTCCCCCTCAGAAAATGCACCATCAAAAGTGCCAACAAGAGAGGTTCTCCCCCTTCCAAAATGCATATGTGTCAAGATGCAAGTTAGCAGCTTCAGGAATACAGTCAAGAAAATGCAAAGATGCTCTACACAGTATAAATCCAATGACACAACTGAAGCATACATGCTAGCAAAGGCTCAAACTGATCACCAATTACGAAAAAGGAACATATGAGCAAAGTGAGCAGTTTTTAGCCAAAAAGGTATTCACCATCAAAATAGCACTACGCATGTATAGACAGGAAGTCAAACAAGTGCTAAACATGTATACAAGGTGATCTACCCCTAGCAAAGTTCAACCATCATGCTAGAGAATGAAACATAGACTTGTGTATCCAAATTTTATCGGAGTCGCAGCGGTTTGAATTACACAAGTTCAAATTTTAGCATGTGATTGCGAGAGGTTGAAAGCTTGTCTTGCCTAACTTTTCAACTGTGCGAAGCCTATGCAGAAGCAATCAGAAGCTTAAAGCAACAGTTTCGGTCATACACTACACAGCTCAAGTTTAACTCAAAGTGCAATGAGAAACAGTCTCGAAACTGTGATGTGTTGACAAGCAATCCCATCTCGATCTTTCTGATTCACTTAATCTTGGTTCAAATTTAAGGACAGTATATGAACAAACCAAGCAAGTGATCAACTCAGAACTAGAGACATAGCAACCTAGCATATATGAAAAGCACAAGTGTGACTTCAACATATTCTACACAAGCTAGTTGCACATCTCGATGGTGAACATTTGCAGATTTTAAGTTCATTAACAAGTTCACCAGTTCAAAATAGCTCAGCTCATAGTATGGATTAGTGATCAGAAGGAGCATAAGCTACAAACATCATAAAGCATCGGAGCATACTACATAGAGCATGGTTACATTCTAAAGATTATATACATGAAGCTCAGAATGTAAATGCGTATGCTAAAGTGCAAAAGAAAACAAAGTCAAACGAAAAAGAGTCAGTCTATGATACAAGAACCAAAATGCTTCCCCCATCTAAAAGGGGAAACATACACCAAGCTCACCCCTCAACCGATTAAAGGTTGATTCGTCCAAAGGCTTGGTGAAAATATCAGCCAGTTGATGATGAGTATCGACATGGCGAAGGTCGATATCACCCTTCTCCTGGTGGTCTCGCAAAAAATGAAAGCGCACATCAATGTGTTTGGTCTTCGAGTGAAGCACGGGGTTCTTAGCAACGCTAATCGCACTCGTGCTGTCACAAAGCAAAGGAACACGAGAAAAGCTCAGACCAAAATCACGCAAAGTGGCCATCATCCAAAGCAACTGAGAACAGCAGCTAGCCGCAGCAACATACTCAGCCTCCGTGGTAGACTGGGCGACACTAGACTGCTTGCGAGAAGACCACGATACAAGAGAAGAACCGATAAATTGGCAAGTCCCAGAAGTGGACTTGCGCTCAATGCGACAACCAGCAAAATCGGCATCGGAATAACCGCAAAGGGAAAGGGTGGAGGAAGCAGAATACCAAATCCCGAACTTAGGTGTGAAACGAAGGTACCTGAAAATACGCTTCACCGCCTGACGGTGAGAAGTGCGTGTAACACCTCTGGTGTTTAAGATGTAATTAACCTGACATGTCATCATCATTAGTCATTAATCATTCTTGCCTTGCATTTATGTTTGCTTAGTACTTGTGTAGCAATCTCTTTTCAAAAAAACCCTAAAGCCCAAATCTTCCTATAAGGGCAAAAATGGTAATTTCAACTCTGTGCCTAGTCTTGTGTACTTCTTGTTCAGTTTAGTGTCTTGAAGCTTTGTTGTGTTGTTCAAAACCCAAAATCAAAAACAGATTTCAAATCCCTTTGAAAAATCCCAAATTCCAAACCCTGGCTTTTACCCCTCTTTTAATAATTTAAAAACTATTCAAAATTTGGACTTGGTCCAAAAAGCAAAGTTGTAGATCTTGTCAAGAGGAACAACTTTGGTGTTTGCAGATTTTCAAGTTTCTATATAAAATCAAAAGTAATTTTGAAATTATTCAAATCTTAAAAGTGTCCACTTTTCTGATTTCGAAAATAATTCAAGAACTGTTTGGAAATTGAAAATATTCTTTTTGACAAAGTTGTAGATCTCCTTTTTCTGCACAACTTTGGTATTTTGAGTTTTTGCTGTTCAGTTTAATTTTTGGGAGAAATTTGCAATATACAGAAAGTCAACACCTAGACCTAGCCCTGTTCATCTCCTACCTAGGGTCAGAGCAGAGCAGGGAGGGGGCCCGGCCATGGCCGCTCGCCGGAGCTGCGTGCGCCACGCGCCTGGCAGCCGCACGCCCGCCCCTGACTTGTCGCCTGTGACCGCGCCATCATTCTGCCCCCGCACGCGCAAGCGCTGACCTCCGCCCCCGTCCCCCACTGTTCCCCGACGTCGCCGCCGCGTGGCCGTCGCCGGCAAGCACGACGCCCGGGTCCCAAACTGATTTCCGTCCCTTCTTCATCATGAGATCGATAGCACGCGCCACGGGCATTCTTATCCACCCCCGCGCGCTCTCTATCTGCCCCTGGCCGCGCCTATAAAAGGCCCGCCGGCCGGCCGCAGCTCCGCACTCACCCCACCACCGTGGCCAGCACACTCCAGAGTCTCCGCCGATCAACCAACTAACGCAACAGCTCCGCCTTGAGCCCGTGCAGCTTCTCAGCTCCTCAATTCCACCGCTACCGCCTCCCACCGCCGAGTGCAAGCCTGTCTTCCTCAGCGCCGGTGAGAAGCCGACCGTTTTGGGTCGACGGAATTCGTCACCGTCGCTCCACCTCTCCTCCCTCTAACCTCTGATATTCATTCCTTGTCTTCTTGCGCTCCTAACCGGCTACTGGTGGCCGTGCCTGGTGTACAGGGTCGCCGGTTCGCCGGAGTCCGCCGCGGTCGTCTCCTTCCTCGAGCCACACCCTCGAGCACATCCTCGAACCCCGCCCCTCGAAGCAGCCGAGACTAGCCTCAGCCTCGGGCGAATCGCAACTACCACCGAGCCTCAAGCCTCGAGTGAGCCGAGGCCACCCTCGAGAGGCTAGCCGCAAGAGAACCCGCCGAGGCCTCGCCGTCGAGCCCTCTTATCCATCCGCCTCGCCGAGCCTTGCCTCTGACTCTCGGTGAGCCCAGCCTCCGTTTTCTCAGCCGAGCCTCGAGCCTCGACGTCGAGCCCGCTCCGACTCGAGCTCAGTGCTCTTTTCCTTTTCAAAAATATGAATAGTCTTGTTATTTCATCTTTTTGTATGATTTTCTGTATTGCTCTAAAAATTCTGAAAATTTTACAGTTGAGTCTTTATACCATGTAGTATTTTATAAAAATATGAAACTTGACTTTTCTGCAAGAATTTGAAAATGTAAAATCCCTCTTTTAATAAATAAATGGATGGTTCTGGATTTTTAGAAAATCATTTATAACTCCAAAAATCATGAGATAAATTTTTGTGAGCTTCCTATGCCATGTTTAGTCTCTGATGAAATTTTGAAGTCTTTTGGAACAAGTTGATTTTTGAGCATTTATCTTTAATTGTTAAATAGTGCCTTTTGTTAATTAATGTCTGATTTTATTTGAGCACCTTAATGACCTCCAAAAATTATGAAATTTGTTTTGCCATCTATCTACACCATAATGAACTTATATGATTAATTTGGTAATTTTTGGAGCAACTGTATAAAATGACCTTTTTAAATAATTAAGAAAAAGAGAAAATGTGATTAAGGTTCATGTTGTATGCCCTGTGTTGCATTGTTCATGCTAGCATACTCATGAGCATGCATTATTGCATTCGTATAGTCACCGAAGAAGGCGTCAAGATCGAGGCAGCCGCTGACGAACCTGTCCCCGAGGCCACCCCGAGCTCCGACAACTGCCCTGCCGCCCTCGAGCCTGCCCTCTTTGCTCTTCAAGGCAAGCCCCGGTGCATTTAAACCCCTTTCCTTGGATTTATAAAATGTTTTCCTTAAATGCTTTTGAGTTAAATTATTGCATTAGGTTTATAGGAGTTGTGTGCTATCCTAATTGATGCACTATCCACCTTGACCACTGATACACCCGATACCTGCTTTTCAAAAGTATTTGAAAAATGCTTAGCAATGCTTATTGAATTAAACTTTGCAATAAAATGCCATTTTCAAAAGTGTGATCACTGAAAGAATCTTTATGGGAATTTGGCTTTACTTCCCGTTCGATGACTGCTTGCCTAGCTAGCATGTGGTCATTGTCGAGAAGAGGTTGTCCGCGCGTACGGTGCCGTCATGTTGTAGTCCGGGACTCAACAGTTGACACCGACCGGGACAGGGTTGAAAAACCGACAGGACCTGTACTCTTGGGTTAGAGTCCCGAGGTGCTTGTTTCTGACGGAAAAACTTTAGGGACCATCCGTATGGGGGCCTGCTGGTCAAGACTTGTAACTATTCACATACTTCGGAAAGCTCTGGCTCCGAGGAATCCTTTATTGGACCGACAACCGCGCACTGGGAGTGGAGAGATGGCGGAAGTAGCATGTACCCACGTGGTCGTCGTACCTGGATAGGAGTGGTGTACTGTACTTCCGGGTGGCGTAGGACCGGGCCCAATCTTGGAGGAATCGTGGTAGACGAGTTGGCATATGCAAGCTTGGGTGCTACATATGCAGTGTGGATAGGGATCCTCAGTTGAGTATTATTTATCCGGATTAACGTTGCTCCTCGGTTATGGAGACTTGGTCACTGACTCTCAACGGAGAGTGGTTCTCAACTAGGAATGTTTTGAAATGTAAAATGAATCAGGAACGATGAAGAATTGAGGAATACTGAATCTTTCCAAAATAAAATAAGGTTTACAAAATGCTTTTCTGCAAAATACCTGATCTTGCTTAAGCCTTACCTTGACTACCCTAAGCCTCTCATTCCTGAGTCTTCTCCCTTTTCTTAGTCGGGTAAGTCTTGTTGAGTACCCCAGTACTCAGGGTTTGTTACCCATGCTGCAGGTATGACAGAGTCCCCGATGTGCCTTGCACCCTGCTGCGTGACCATCGTCCAGGAAGAGGCCGATGAGGCCGAAGAATAGTTGTACACCCTCGGGCTGGGTGATTTTAAGTATCTTTGCTGTTCCCCACTACGTTGCCTTTGTCTATTTCTATTATCAGAACTTGGTTTGTAATAACTGCACCTTAATTTCTATTTGGAACCCTGCTTTGTAAAACTATTGTTATTTAAGTCTTCCGCTCTTTATTCCGATGTTATTTGTAAAAGTATGCAATGCTGTAACCGAATTGTGAGATGATCCTGCGGACATTGGGCACTGATGTAGCCCGGTGGCGAACAGGTCTTAATCACATGGAACATGGGTTCGGCTGTCAGAGGTTGACAGGGACATGTGGGCCATGAGATTAGGGCCGTTCCGTCACAGAGTGGTATCGGAGCATCTCACTTTAACGTTGCAGTGTTCGTTTTTGCGAAAACTTCAAAAGACCTTTTGAGTCCAAACAAACTAAACTTGACTATTTTGAGTCCAAATTGCTTCTCTCATCTTGTCTCTCATATGGCAACACTAGCTAGTGGAGCAACATGTTTTAAGCCCTATGTACCTTATTTATTTATTGCATTGCTTTGTTCCGTAGGAACGATTCATGCATCATGTCATAATCACTTAAGTAGCTTCCTCTCTAAGTTCGTTGGGGTAGTATGCCTTTACCTGTTCTTGCTAGCCTTTCTCATCCATCTTCTCTTATCCAGACATGGCTCGCATCAAGCTGACCGCCCGCAAGTCGACTGGACCGCATGGTGTGCCACGCCACCAAGCTGGCACCACGCGCTGGGGAGGAGACTGGAGAACCTTCCAACAAGTCGTCGCTTTCCCCGCCGCACCCGTAAGAACCTGAAGGAGGAGATCAAGGAATCTGAAGGCTGAGCTGAAGAACTTGGAGCATGACTTCTACCACTCACGCCTGGAGTTTTATGAGGCACGAGCTTCCCTGGAGCAGGCCAACCGGAACACGGTTCGCGCTATCGAGCAGCGCAATGATGCTTGGATCCCGCGAGGACGTCACCAGAGCCGAGCTCCACGGACTGCAGTAGTACACAGCTCAGATTGAACAGTTCAATGATATGCTTCATGAGGAAGTGCATCAGCTGTATGATCAACTCCACCTCTTGGTACCCCCGGTTATGGAAGACCCTGAGGACGAAGTAGTGGAAGAACCCGATGTGGAACAAGAGCCAGACATGGACGAAGGAATTGAACCTGCTGAGGACGTCCACGCTGAAGACGAGGACGAGGAGGAAGAGCCTGAGCTCATCCTCGAAGAAGACGACGACGACGACATGATCATCTTCGATGAGGATTAGGCTTGTCGTTAGGAGATGGAGATCCCGTGTGTCTGTACCACCTGCTTACCTAAAACCTTAGTCTAGGTTTGGGAGCGTTAGTCTGTCTTTTGTTAAGTCAGTCTGTATCTTTCTTTTGTACCTTTTCTCCTTATCAGTCAGTCACTATCTGTCAGTCATCTTTATCAATCTATCAGTCTTTGTATCAGAAGAAAGCTATCAGTCTGTTGATTTCAGAACCCTATCTATGAATGCTAAGTTCCAAGTTGCTTAACAGATGCCTATGAACACTCGCACTGGAGCTGGAGATTCTGATGATGCCAACCTTCTAAACCCTCCACCTGTTCCTGCTATGCTAGCAGATGCCATTGCAGCCTTGGCAGCCGCTGCTAACCTGATGGCTCAAAATCAGGGGCAGCAGAACAATGGTCACCTGTGGTCGCCATAACATCAACAACGAGACCACATATGTGGATTTCACCGAGACCCGTCCACCAGTTTTCACCAAGGCCGATGAACCCTTGGAAGCTGATGATTGGCTCCGCACTATGGAGCAAAAGTTCAGTCTTCTCCGCTATACCGACATCCAGAAGCCCCGGTTCGCTTCCCAGCAGCTTCGTGGTCCAACAAGCGCTTGGTATGCCAACCTGTTGGCTGCCCAGCCAGAAGGTCATCAGTTGACCTGGGAAGAGTTCCGCATCGCTTTCCGTGCACATCACATCCCTTCGGGATTAATGAAGATGAAGCTTGATCAGTTTCTGGCACTGCAGCAGAAGGACTCCACAGTGATGCAGTATGTGGGTCAGTTCAACCATCTTAGCCAGTATGCCTCAGAGTATGTCAACACAGATGAAAAGAAGAGGGATTGTTTCCTTACAGGTCTGCATCCTAAGATCCGCAGAAGTCTGTCCAATAACCTGACCGGTTCGTATCATGATGCCGTTGATCGTGCTGTTGCATATGAAGAAAGCAACCGTCAGTATCAAGAGGAGAAGAAGAAGAAGAAAGCAGGATCCAGCAGCTTCTCTGGCAATCACAAGCGCCAGAGGATCATATACCACCCCAGTCACCACCAAAATCGCCTACCTTACCGCAACCAGCAAGTGGTCGTCCGTACCGCGACCACCACCCATAATGCCAACCAGCAGAGTGCCACACAGCCGAACGCCCCAGGTGTTCGTATCACCACTCCACAAACAGCCTACAACCATCCCTGCTACAACTGCGGCCAGCTTGGTCACTGGTCTCGTGAGTGCCCAAAGCCCAAGAGGTATGCCCAGAATACTCAGAAGAATCCTAGAGGATCTCAGCAGCAGCAGCACCGTGCACAGCAGCAGCATGTTCAGAAGGGCAAGATTGTGAAGAAGCACGGGCAAGTCTACTACACCACTGTCGGCGACATCCCAGAAGGAGAGCCCGTCATGATCGGTAGGTTTCCCGTTGCCAATCATCCTGAAGTCGTGTTGTTTGATTCTGGTGCATCGCATTCCTTCATCAGTCGTACATTTGTCTCTAAGCATGAGATATCAATCGGGGAGTTGAAAGAAAGTTTCTGCATATTTTCGCCTGGAGGGCGTATAAGTACTAAGGAAGTGGTTCGCAGTATACCAGTAATGTTGGGGGAACATGTATTTCCTACCACCATGATAGTGCTACGTGATCAGGAGATAGATGTCATCCTAGGCATGAATTGGATGTGTCAGTATAAAGCCATGATCGACATCCTGAATAGAGTTGTGAGAGTGGGCATTCCCAACAGTACCTCCAAACTCCTTCTCCAACTTCCAATGCCTCAAAAACCAGCAGCCACACTTTTGAATACCACCTATGTTCTGGAAACCAGAGACATCCCCGTGGTCTGTGAATTCCCTGATGTTTTTCCAGAGGACTTACCTGGTCTGCCTCCTGACCGTGATGTTGAGTTTGCCATAGAGCTAAAGCCCGGGACTGCTCCCATATCCCGCAGAGCTTATTGAATGCCTCCCAGAGAGTTGGCAGAGCTAAAAATCCAATTACAAGATTTGTTGGACAAGGGCTTCATTCGCCCAAGCTTGTCTCCTTGGGGCTGTCCTGCAATCTTTGTAAAGAAGAAAGACAAGAGTCTCAGGCTATGTGTTGATTATCGCCCACTCAATGAAGTCACCATCAAAAATAAATATCCCTTGCCTCGTATTGATCTTCTCTTTGACCAGTTAGCTGGAGCCAAAGTATTCTCCAAGATCGATCTCAGATCTGGCTACCACCAAATAAAGATTCGTCCTGAAGATATTCCTAAAACAGCTTTCACCACCAGATACGGCCTATATGAGTACTTGGTCATGTCCTTAGGTTTGACCAATGCCCCTACTCATTTCATGTACCTCATGAACTCTGTGTTCATGCTAGAGCTTGATAAATTCGTGGTCGTGTTCATTGACGACATCCTTGTCTACTCAAAAACCCCTGAAGATCACGCCGAGCATCTTCGTATCGTTCTATCCCGTCTCAGAGATCATCAGCTGTATGCCAAGTTCAGTAAATGTGAATTCTGGTTAGATCAGATACAGTTTCTTGGACATGTCCTATCCACTGAAGGTGTGTCAGTTGACCCTGGTAAAGTGGCAGACATTCTGGATTGGAAGCCACCTACCATTGTTCATCAAGTCCGCAGCTTTATGGGAATGGCAGGATATTATCGTCGATTCATCCCAGATTTCTCAAGAATCGCCAAGCCTATCACTGATTTAGTAAAGAATTCTGTGAAGTTTGTCTGGTCACCAGCCTGTGAGCAAGCCTTTCAAACTCTGAAGAAATTGTTAACTACATCACCAGTGCTAGCCCAGCCGAACATCGAGAAGCCCTTTGATGTCTACTGTGATGCATCTGGTACTGGTTTGGGCTGTGTTTTGATGCAAGAAGGTCGAGTGATCGCATATGCCTCCCGACAGCTTAAGCGACATGAAGAGAATTATCCAACTCATGATCTCGAGTTAGCAGCAGTGGTGCATGCCTTAAAGATCTGGCGTCATTATCTGTTGGGCAGTACCTATAATGTGTACACTGATCACAAAAGCCTGAAGTATATCTTCACTCAAGAGGAACTTAATATGAGGCAGAGAAGATGGCTTGAGTTAATTAAGGACTATGATCTTGAAGTGCATTACCATCCGGGTAAGGCGAATGTGGTTGCCGATGCGCTCAGTCGCAAGTCATATTGCAACTGTCTGATGATGAAACCCTATGATTCTTCTTTGTGTTATGAGCTAGAAAACTTGAATATTGAAATGATTCCACAAGGAACTCTGAATAATATCAGAATAGAAACCCCTATCAAAGAGCAGATCATCGCTGCACAGAAAGATAACCCTGGAATCAAGCACATCATCGAAAAGGTCCAATCCGGAAAGGCTGATTG
This sequence comes from Coix lacryma-jobi var. lacryma-jobi, assembly GCA_009763385.1. Lineage (NCBI taxonomy): Eukaryota > Viridiplantae > Streptophyta > Magnoliopsida > Poales > Poaceae > Coix > Coix lacryma-jobi. The sequence continues at coordinate 78,714,847 of CM019828.1, read as the reverse complement.
TTTCAGGATTGATGATACAGGAGTAGTAAGGTTTAAGAATCGGTTAGTAGTTTCTAAAGTGCCTGAGTTAAGAAAGTTAATCCTTGATGAAGCACATTTGACTAGATTCTCCATCCACCCCGGTAGCAACAAGATGTACCAGGACTTGAAGCAAAGGTTCTGGTGGACAAAGATGAAGATTGAGATCGCCCGGTATGTCGCTCAGTGTGATACTTGCCAGAAAGTCAAAGCCGTGCACATGAGGCCCGGAGGAGAATTGCAACCTTTACCTGTACCTGCTTGGAAATGGGACGATATCAGTATGGATTTTATCAATGGGCTACCAAAGACACCAAAAGGTTTTGATTCCATCTGGGTGATCGTGGATCGCCTCACTAAGCAAGCTCATTTCCTGCCAGTCAAAACCAGCTACACCGTCCCCACATATGCCACTTTGTACAAGAACCACATAGTGAAACTCCATGGCATACCCAAGACCATTGTCTCTGATCGTGGTACCCAGTTTGTCGCAAAATTCTGGAAAGCGTTCCATTCCTCACTTGGAACCAAGCTCTTGCATAGTACAGCATATCATCCACAAACAGATGGACAAACTGAGCGAGTCAACCAAGTGTTAGAGGATATGTTGAGAGCATGTGTGCTCACCTTCGCAGATACTTGGGATAACTGTTTGCCCTTGGCAGAATTCTCGTATAATAACAGTTATCAGGAGAGCATCAAAATGGCACCCTTTGAAGCACTGTACGGTCGCCGTTGTCGTACACCTCTCAGTTGGTCTGAACCTGGAGAAAGAGAATTCTTTGGAGTTGACCTAGTGAAAGATATGGAAGAAAAAGTCAAGCAAATACAAGAGAATATGAAAATTGCGCAATCTTGACAGAAGAGTTATGCCGACAAAAGACGTCGACCTCTGAAGTTTCAAATCAGAGATTATGTGTACCTGAAAGTCTCACCCACCAAAGGAGTCACTCGTTTTGGAGTTAAAGGGAAGTTAGCACCTCGGTATATTGGTCCCTTTGAAATTCTGGAATGCTGTGGCAAGGTAGCTTATAAGCTAAGGTTGCCCGATCATCTTTCAGCAGTTCATAATGTGTTTCACGTCTCCCAACTCAAGAAGTGTCTCCGAGTGCCCGAACATGTGGTAGATGTTGAAGGTGTTGAGTTAGAACCTGATGTGTCATACTCTGAGTATCCAGTTCGCGTGTTGGATCACAAAGATCGTGTTACCCGGAGGACTACCACGAGATGGTACAAGATCTAGTGGAACCAACACTCTGAAGAAGAAGCCACTTGGGAGTCTGAAGACTTCTTAGCAAAGAACTATTCCGACATTCTCGATACTCTGTAGATGTAAGGTTTTGCCTTTTCCTTCTTAAGACGTGAAATCTCGGGGCGAGATTTCTTTTAGGGGGGAGGCTGTAACACCTCTGGTGTTTAAGATGTAATTAACCTGACATGTCATCATCATTAGTCATTAATCATTCTTGCCTTGCATTTATGTTTGCTTAGTACTTGTGTAGCAATCTCTTTTCAAAAAACCCTAAAGCCCAAATCTTCCTATAAGGGCAAAAATGGTAATTTCAACTCTGTGCCTAGTCTTGTGTACTTCTTGTTCAGTTTAGTGTCTTGAAGCTTTGTTGTGTTGTTCAAAACCCAAAATCAAAAACAGATTTCAAATCCCTTTGAAAAATCCCAAATTCCAAACCCTGGCTTTTACCCCTCTTTTAATAATTTAAAAACTATTCAAAATTTGGACTTGGTCCAAAAAGCAAAGTTGTAGATCTTGTCAAGAGGAACAACTTTGGTGTTTGCAGATTTTCAAGTTTCTATATAAAATCAAAAGTAATTTTGAAATTATTCAAATCTTAAAAGTGTCCACTTTTCTGATTTCGAAAATAATTCAAGAACTGTTTGGAAATTGAAAATATTCTTTTTGACAAAGTTGTAGATCTCCTTTTTCTGCACAACTTTGGTATTTTGAGTTTTTGCTGTTCAGTTTAATTTTTGGGAGAAATTTGCAATATACAGAAAGTCAACACCTAGACCTAGCCCTGTTCATCTCCTACCTAGGGTCAGAGCAGAGCAGGGAGGGGGCCCGGCCATGGCCGCTCGCCGGAGCTGCGTGCGCCACGCGCCTGGCAGCCGCACGCCCGCCCCCGACTTGTCGCCTGTGACCGCGCCATCATTCTGCCCCCGCACGCGCAAGCGCTGACCTCCGCCCCCGTCCCCCACTGTTCCCCGACGTCGCCGCCGCGTGGCCGTCGCCGGCAAGCACGACGCCCGGGTCCCAAACTGATTTTCGTCCGTTCTTCATCATGAGATCGATAGCACGCGCCACGGGCATTCTTATCCACCCCCGCGCGCTCTCTATCTGCCCCTGGCCGCGCCTATAAAAGGCCCACCGGCCGGCCGGAGCTCCGCACTCACCCCACCACCGTGGCCAGCACACTCCAGAGTCTTCGCCGATCAACCAACTAACCCAACAGCTCCGCCTTGAGCCCGTGCAGCTTCCCAGCTCCTCAATTCCACCGCTACCGCCTCCCACCGCCGAGTGCAAGCCTGTCTTCCTCAGCGCCAGTGAGAAGCCGACCGTTTCGGGTCGACGGAATTCGTCGCCGTCGCTCCACCTCTCCTCCGTCTGACCTCTGATATTCCTTCCTTGTCTTCTTGCGCTCCTAACCGGCTACTGGTGGCCGTGCCTGGTGTACAGGGTCGCCGGTTCGCCGGAGTCCGCCGCGGTCGTCTCCTTCCTCGAGCCACACCCTCGAGCACATCCTCGAACCCCGCCCCTCGAAGCAGACGAGACTAGCCTCAGCCTCGGGCGAATCGCAACTACCACCGAGCCTCAAGCCTCGAGTGAGCCGAGGCCACCCTCGAGAGGCTAGCCGCAAGAGAACCCGCCGAGGCCTCGCCGTCGAGCCCTCTTATCCATCCGCCTCGCCGAGCCTTGCCTCTGACTCTCGGTGAGCCCAGCCTCCGTTTTCTCAGCCGAGCCTCGAGCCTCGACGTCGAGCCCGCTCCGACTCGAGCTCAGTGCTCTTTTCCTTTTCAAAAATATGAATAGTCTTGTTATTTCATCTTTTTGTATGATTTTCTGTATTGCTCTAAAAATTCTGAAAATTTTACAGTTGAGTCTTTATACCATGTAGTATTTTATAAAAATATGAAACTTGACTTTTCTGCAAGAATTTGAAAATGTAAAATCCCTCTTTTAATTAATAAATGGATGGTTCTGGATTTTTAGAAAATCATTTATAACTCCAAAAATCATGAGATAAATTTTTGTGAGCTTCCTATGCCATGTTTAGTCTCTGGTGAAATTTTGAAGTCTTTTGGAGCAAGTTGATTTTTGAGCATTTATCTTTAATTGTTAAATAGTGTCTTTTGTTAATTAATGTCTGATTTTATTTGAGCACCTTAATGACCTCCAAAAATTATGAAATTTGTTTTGCCATCTATCTACACCATAATGAACTTATATGATTAATTTGGTAATTTTTGGAGCAAATGCATAAAATGACCTTTTTAAATAATTAAGAAAAACAGAAAAGGTGATTAAGGTTCATGTTGTATGCCCTGTGTTGCATTGTTCATGCTAGCATACTCATGAGCATGCATCATTGCATTCGTATAGTCACCGAAGAAGGCGACAAGATCGAGGCAGCCGCTGACGAACCTGTCCCCGAGGCCACCCCGAGCTCCGACAACTGCCCTGCCGCCCTCGAGCCTGCCCTCTTTGCTCTTCAAGGCAAGCCCCGGTGCATTTAACCCCTTTTCCTTGAATTTATAAAATGATTTCCTTAAATGCTTTTGAGTTAAATTGTTGCATTAGGTTTATAGGAGTTGTGTGCTATCCTAATTGATGCACTATCCACCTTGACCACTGATACACCCGATACCTGCTTTTCAAAAGTATTTGAAAAATGCTTAGCAATGCTTATTGAATTAGACTTTGCAATAAAATGCCATTTTCAAAAGTGTGATCACTGAAAGAATCTTTATGGGAATTTGGCTTTACTTCCTGTTCGATGACTGCTTGCCTAGCTAGCATGTGGTCATTGTCGAGAAGAGGTTGTCCGCGTGTACGGTGCCGTCATGTTGTAGTCCGGGACTCAACAGTTGACACCGACCGGGACAGGGTTGAAAAACCGACAGGACCTGTACTCTTGGGTTAGAGTCCCGAGGTGCTTGTTGCTGACGGAAAAACTTTAGGGACCATCCGTATGGGGGCCTGCTGGTCAAGACTTGTAACTATTCACATACTTCGGAAAGCTCTGGCTCCGAGGAATCCTTTATTGGGACCGACAATCGCGCACTGGGAGTGGAGAGATGGCGGAAGTAGCATGTACCCACGTGGTCGTCGTACCTGGATAGGAGTGGTGTACTGTACTTCCGGGTGGCGTAGGACCGGGCCCAATCTTGGAGGAATCGTGGTAGACGAGTTGGCATATGCAAGCTTGGGTGCTACATATGCAGTGTGGATAGGGATCCTCAGCTGAGTATTATTTATCTGGATTAACGTTGCTCCTCGGTTATGGAGACTTGGTCCACTGACTGTCAACGGAGAGTGGTTCTCAACTAGGAATGTTTTGAAATGTAAAATGAATCATGAACGATGAAGAATTGAGGAATACTGAATCTTTCCAAAATAAAATAAGGTTTACAAAATGCTTTTCTGCAAAATACCTGATCTTGCTTGAGCCTTACCTTGACTACCCTAAGCCTCTCATTCCTGAGTCTTCTCCCTTTTTCTTAGTCGGGTAAGTCTTGTTGAGTACCCCAGTACTCAGGGTTTGTTACCCAAGCTGCAGGTATGACAGAGTCCCCGATGTGTCTTGCACCCTGCTGCATGACCATCGTCCAGGAAGAGGCCGATGAGGCCGAAGAATAGTTGTGCACCCTCGGGCTGGGTGATTATCAGTATCTTTATTTTGTTGTACTCCGCTACGTTGCCTTTGTCTATTTCTATTATCAGAACTTGGTTTGTAATAACTGCACCTTAATTTCTATTTGGAACCCTGCTTTGTAAAACTAATGTTATTTAAGTCTTCCGCTCTTTATTCCGATGTTATTTGTAAAAGTATGCAATGCTGTAACCAAATTGTGAGATGATCCTGCGGACATTGGGCACTGATGTAGCCCGGTGGCGAACAGGTCTTAATCACATGGAACATGGGTTCGGCTGTCAGAGGTTGACAGGGACACGTGGGCCATGAGATTAGGGCCGTTCCATCACAGTGCGCAGCGACGCCTGAAAGCGCGCGCACAAACATACCGCGAACTGGATGTCCGGGCGTGTCGCCGTTAGGTAGAGCAGCGACCCGATCATGCTTCGGTACCCCTTCTGGTTCACAGCTTCTCCATCCTTGTCCGCATCCAGGGCTGTCGTGGTCGACATGGGTGTTGGAAGAGGCTTGGCCTCACCCATATCGAACCTCTTCAGCAAGTCCTTGGTATACTTGCCCTGGTGCACAAACGTCCCTTCCCGGGATTGCTTGATTTGCAACCCAAGGAAAAACATCAACTCGCCCATCATGCTCATCTCAAATTCCCTGCTCATAGTATCTGCAAACTTGGCAACCAAAGCGTGAGAAGAAGCACCGAAAATGATATCATCCACGTAAATCTGGACCAAGAGAGTGTCTTTGCCTTGCTTAAGGAGAAAGAGCGTTTTATCCACACATCCCATTTTAAAACCCTTAGCAAGCAAAAAGGTTTTTAACCTATCATACCAGGCTCTAGGGGCTTGTTTCAAACCATATAAAGCTTTGTGGAGTTTAAAAACATGGTTGTCTAACATACACCTCCTCTTCTATGTAGCCGTTTAAGAAGGCATTCTTGACATCCATTTGAAAAAGTTTGAAACCTTTGGATGCAGCAAAAGCCAAGAGTATCCTAATCGCCTCCAAACAAGCTACAGGAGCAAAAGTCTCCTCATAGTTTATCCCCTCCTTCTGACTATATCCCTTGGCTACGAGTCTGGCCTTGTTTCTCACAACATGGCCATCTTCTCCCTGTTTGTTTTTGAAAACCCATTTTGTCCCAATTGGGTGACACTCAGAAGGTGGAGACACTAGAACCCAAACCCGATTTCTCTCAAAGTTCTCAAGCTCCTCATGCATGGCATTGACCCAATCCGGATCCGTCAAAGCGTGTCCAACATCCCGGGGTTCAAAATCAGCAACAAATGCAGAATGAGCAAAGTGAGAGATTTGCCTTGACCGGGTGACGCGTTCATCGATGCTGCTGATCATCTGCTGAGGCGGGTGCTGGCGCTGAATGTGTCGTGGCGCCTCCCTTGCCGAAGTGGCCTCCCCCTCAACAACAGCTGGTGCCTCCTCGAGTACAACGGGTACCGCTCGAGGTGGCGGATCCCACGGCCCCCAGAAAGAAGACGTGTTGGGGCCTTGAGTCGTCGTAAAAGCCACTCCTTGCGGCACCGCAGTTGGAGGGGGTGCTGGATCATCCATACCTTTAGCACCCTCATCCTCGTCATCAAAGAGAGGCTCACCAACCTCATGATCACCTACACGCTCAAAATGAGAAGAAGGACAAACCATGGTCTCGTCGAAGGTGACATCGGATGTCTCCATGACTCGGTTAGTGTCAAGGTTAAGTACACGATAAGCTCGAGTGTATGTGCCATAACCCAAAAACACACCGTCAGAAGAATGAGACTCAAACTTGTCCAAGTTGCCCTTTTTGAGTATGAAACAATAGCAACCAAAAACTCAAAAATAACTCACCTTGGGCAGTTTTCCAAAACGCAACTCATAAGAAGTCTTTTTCAAGAAAGCTCAGAGAAAAATGCGATTGGAAATGTAGCATGCAGTGCTCATAGCTTCGGCCCAATATTGCCTAGGAGTCCTATGCTCATCGAGCTTCGTCCTGGCCATCTCTACAAGGGTCCGATTCTTCCTTTCTACAACACCATTTTGGGGCGGTGTGTAGGGGGAAGAAAACTGATGCTCTAAACCCAAGGAGTTACAAAACTTCTCAAAATCCGAATTCTTGAATTCGGAACCATTATCACTCCTAATAGCTCGCATCGAGTTCAAAGGGAACTCATTCTGAAGATGCAAAATCAGATTACGAGCGAAGGAGAAAGTCTCGGTCTTCTCAGCTAAAAAGAAGACCCACGAATATCTCAAAAAATCATCAACAACAACAAGCACATACCACTTCCCCCCAACCGAGCTCACCCGAGCCAGACCAACAAGGTCCATGTGTAAAAGCTCTCCAGGGTGCTTGGTCATGACCTGAGTCACTGGATGGTGGGGAGCAGCAACCATCTTCCCATGTCTACAAGAGTGGCAAACAAGATCCTTCTCCATGGATAACTTGGGCAATCCTCGGATTAGGCCAAGTGAACTAAGTCTTGCAAGTAAGTCGAAGCTCAAATGTCCTAGTCTCCTATGCCACTTCCAAAGATCAGAGGAAGAAGGTCCAGCCACCAGACAACGAGAAGTGCCAAAAGGCTTCGAGAAATTCGCACGAAAGACTTTTCCAAAGGTCGAAATCAAACACACAAGATTGCCCTGAGGATCCAAAATACGACTGAGATTCGGTTTAAAACGAATCTCATAGTCGTCGTCGAAAAGTTGCGAAACAGAAAGAAGGTTAAAATGCAAGTTAGAAACAAGAGCAACATCACGCAACACAAAGTGCTCATTAACTCGCACCGACCCACGAGACAAAACCTTACCTTTGCTATTGTCGCCGAAGGTGATAAACTCCTTTCCGGCGACTGGACTAAGACTGGAGAACCACTTGGCGTTTCCGGTCATGTGCCTCGAGCAACCGGAATCCACCAACCAAACGTTCTCCAATCGTTTTACCTACATCAATAAAAAGACATAGGGTGAGCATACGGTCCAACACTGGGATTAGTGAAGTAAGGGGAATACCAGTGTTGGGCCGGCTGCTTAAAAGAACGGTTAGCAGAAAAACCATTCCTAGCACGTCTACGAGAGGAGCGATCACCACGCTGAGGAAAACGTGGTCCGCTGGGGAAGGAGCGCTCACCGCGATACTCAAAACGCGGTGGGGGAAAATGCTCAACTACAAAGCCACCACCACGGGGTCCATAGCCCACAACTGCAGGCTCCCGCCGGGCACGTCCTCTCCTCTGCTGCCTAGGCCTAGGAGCTTGAGATTCTGGACCTCTGGGCCTAGCAGCTCTCCTCGGAGCTCTCCTCTAAACATTCGGCACATGTACATCATGGAAAGGATGGTACATGTCCGGGTTGTTCATCTCCCTTGCACGGCGCGCCTCTCCCTTGCGCCGAAAGCAAAACTCACTCAAGTGTCAATCTCGCCCACAATGCTCACAATGGTACCTCACCGCTCTCAAACGGGGTTGTTGGTACACACGGTTGTGGGTTTGGATCACTTTGCCCTTCTGTGGCATAAGCTCCTCCTGGATGGGTGGCATGGTGTCCAACTTGTTTTTCAGGTGGTTGGGCTTGGGATGCCACACTTGGTTCTTGGGTGGAGCTCTCGGAGGTTCCTCAAACACTCCGTCCTTGGTGTTAGGCTTGAGAGGCTCTTTGGGTGGAAGCTTGGTAAGTTTGGGAGTAGTGGTGGAGTTGGGCTTCTCACATGGGTTCGCACCACTCGACTCTCCAATCTTCCCAAAAGCAGAAAGATCAACACCCGGAGCAAAACCTACACCAGGACCTCCAGCAGCTCGCTTGAATTGGGAGATCATCATCCCGAGCTGCGGCTCACCACAAGATACACATGACAAGATGGTCCGAAGGTATGTGTTTTCCTCCTCGGTTTGCATCTTGTCATGCTTCACATTGGCTATCTCCATCTCCAAACCCTCACAAAGAACACACCTAGCCACACATGTGTTACCTGAGTTGGCCTCTTCAAGAGACACAATCTTGGCATTCTTCTCTGCCAACTCAGATTGCAAGACAGGACAAGTCTTGCACGCACCCAACAGCGAGGGTCTAGCCTTCAGCTCATCCACCTCTCCTACCAACGCAGCATACTTACCTCTCAAGGTGAGAAGGTCAGTCATGTGCATGGTGCACATCTCACAATCCACCTCCTCAGAAACGACCACGGTGGACTTGGCAAACTCAAGCTCCTTCACCGTGTCCTCCCACTTCTGCATAAACTCCTTGCGCTCTCTAGCAGCACGCCTAAGCAACTTGTCCTAACTAAGCAAGGCGGCAGTAAGCTTCTCAACCTCAGCAGAAAGCTCGTCGTGGGTGAGGGATACCTGGGAGGAGTCGTCGTCGTCGTCGTTCTGAGGGGAGTCCTCCAGCTTGCCGTCGACTTCATCACCAAGGGCCATGGTGCAGAAACTGTCGTCATCGGCGAAGAAGCAGAGACCGTTCAACTTGTCCTCGATCCTCTTCTTCTTCTCGGACTCGTCATCGCTTGAGCAAGCGGAGTCGTCATCCGAGCCGTCGACGTCGCTGAGCGTGGCGAAGAACGCACGCTGCTCAGCCTGGGCCTTCTCCAAGTACTTCTTCTTGATGTACTCCTTGTCGAAGCCGCCCCTCCGTTTGTGCCTCACGGGGACAAACTTCTCCTTGCGCTTGCCGGAGTCGTACTTGTGCCCAAGATCGCCCTTCCCAGAGGTGTGCTTCTTCTTGGGACAGTTGGCGATGAAGTGGTCGGGGTCGCCGCACTCAAAGCATCCTGAGCGTCCTCCTCCGCAGCGACGGTTCATGCAGTTGTTGTGGAACCGCGAGAACCGGTTGGCGAGCATAGCCAACTCGTCATCCCCCAAAAACTCCAGTTGATCCTCTGTGACAGAAAAGAGTGAAGAAAGTGCAAATCCTCCAGAGGGGTTAGCAGAAGAGCCAGAAACCAAAGCCATAGTCGGGCCAGAAGGATTTTCATAAGAAGCCCTCGACATGGCGTCAATCTCACTAGACTTGAGCTTACTAAAGAGCTCGTCGCAAGTGAGGGTCTCATAGTTAGGCGATTCGATGATCGCCGGGACCTTTGAGTCCCACACCGACCGATCAAGAGTGTGCAAAAGCTTCAAAGCCCTCTCATGATCTTTAAAAGGCAACAGCTCCTTGTTTGCTCTCATCTTGTTGACAATGACCTGAAAGCGAGCGAATAAACTTTCTATGCTCTCGCCAGGCATGTGTCGAAAGTTCTCGTACTCCCGCTTGTGCGACTCGTAGAGACGAGATTTGACTTGAGAGGTTCCCTCATGGAAGCGCATGAGGGTCGCCCAAATCTCACGAGCCGTGGGGAGGTGAGAAACACGATCAAACTCGGACATGCTCAAACAGGAAAAGAGAGCGTTACGCGCTCGGCTATTGGCATCGTGCTCATCCATCTGATGCTGAGTAACACGAGCAGCCAAGACAACATAATCGTCCCTATTGCAAATCTCCCAAACAGAAGAGCCCATGCTCTGGAGATAGGCCGACATGCGTATCTTCCAATACGCATAGTTCGTCCCATCAAAGAACGGCAGTTTGCCCACGTCGCGATCCATGTCGCCTTCGGTGGATCTGGAACCGGCTAAGGTGGAAGATCCTTAACCTGCTCCGGTACCAATTGAAGGACCGAGAAAGCACTAGCAAGGCGACCAGAGGGGGGTGAATGGGAGCTCAAAAATTTCTCTCGAAACTTTGGCCAAATGTCCCAAAATCAACCCCCGCAAACTACAACCGAAACCGTGATGCCCACGACCCTTGGAAGAGGGTGGATGATCCCTAGGATCACAGCGAGGCACCACAAAGCAATAGCAAACCAAACACCACAACATCCGGCACAAGTTCAACCCTCAAAAACCAAGTCTCGAACGTAGATAGGCGGCTACGTCGAGAGATCCCCAAATACCAATGCTAACAAGTAGCAAAGATACCTAGAGAGGTTCCTTGGTCAACTACAAGGCCAAACGAGAAGTCCGAAAACCAAGCGAGGAAGCCGGGAGAGCAAACGCACAAGACCAGAGGCTTCAGCCAATCCGCGGACTGTCCGGCCCTGGGGTCCCGGACTGTCCGCCCCTACTGCGGACTGTCCGCGAGGTGATGGCGGACTTGTCCGCTGGCGGAAAACGAGAAACAACAACTCTGCTGGAACCTCCCTGGACGTTCCCGGACTGTCCGCCAAACACAACGGCGGACTGTCCGCGGTTCAAAAATCGCTTGCTCCTCAGCGCGGAGTCTGGCCACTGGTCCGGCCAAACCCGACGCGCGGACTGTCTGCCGGTCAAAACCGTGGACTGTCCGCCAACGAGCAGAGAGGGCGATTTCAGTCGCCTCCTCTCCAAATCTCTCCAAATTCGATCCAAATCAAAATCCCACGTTCCCAAACTTGGAGAAGATGATCACGGGGTAGTTAGGAGACTATCCCCAAGAAATCATCCGCTCAAATTGATTCAATCACCGGGAAATCGAAAGGGGAAGATCAAGAATGAAAAAGCGCCACGAAAATGAAATCAACCCGATCTACTTGTTCGTAAGGAGTTAGATAAATTCCTTCGGTGGAAATGATCTCCTTTCAAAAATGAACAAGTTGATTCAAACGGATTTCGCAAAGACGCAGTGAGGAGAGAGATCGAGTGACGGGAAAATCGCGGAGAAACGAAGAACGCGAAGAACACAAATCGAAACGCGAATCAACACATCGATCTGCAACCGTGTGGCTACCACACGCTACAATAGTGAGGTTACGGCCTCACTTCCTCAAAATCTCCAGTACACAGAGGTATGGTTCTCTGCGGATCTCAACTAGCTACAGCAGGGGATTGGGAGAGCAGGAAACCCTAAGTGCAAAGAGCAAATGACTGAGATGGACGGGGAGGTGGGTGTCTCCCCCTACTTATCCTAATTCTAACTATTCCTAATTCCCACTCTACCCCTAACTACTTACAGAGCGAACTAGCTAAACCCTAAGGTTATTCTGGACCAACTCGATGGTAGGTGGATCCGGCGGCCACGCCCGCACAACTCGTAGCGTTGCCTCGACGCAACCTCCCGATTGTCACCACGTGCTGCCACCGCTCCGCGTCCTTTTCCTGGACGTCGCACCCCCGGTTTGGAGGCCCAAACCGGGAAACCAGCCTTCACAGCCAACCCCCGGTTTTGAGGCCCAAACTGGGAAACCAGCCCACCAACCCTGAGTTTTGTGGCCCAAACTCAGCAAACCTGCAGCACCCAGGATTTGAGGCCCAAACCTGGAAACCATCCTCAGCCCGAGTTTTGTGGCCAAACTCGGAAACCATCCGCGCCCAGGTTTTGAGGCCCAAACCTGGAAAGCATTCACCCGATGGTTTTTCTCTGGCTCTACCACCAAACCAAAGCTGTAGAGGGGATGCACCGCCCGTGCACCCCGTCCACCGACACGTGTCCCCAGGTCCTCGACCCGAGCAACACCATGTCCCGCAAGTCTTCGCTCGTCGTTGTCCCAGGCTGTCAGCCACCACAGCTGATCCTCGGGCCACCGGTCCCTCAGTCCAAGCCTCACGTCCGCCCTTCGCCACTCTCGGTCCATCGGCATGGCACGTCTCTACTTGACCTTCACCTTGCCTCTGATCACTGTCTCCGTGCTCGACACCTGCACAACACAAGCCAAAGAACATGCGCATTATCCCAGTTGACAATCACTCATCACTCACTGACTCGGCATACACCCATGTATCCGCAGTCCACCGACACGTGTCCCCAGGTCCTCGACCCAAGCAACACCGTGCCCGCAAGTCTCTACTCGTCGTTGTCCCAGGCTGCCAGCCACCACAGCTGATCCTCGGGCCACCGGTCCCTCAGTCCAAGCCTCACGTCCACCCTTCGCCACTCCCGGTCCATCGGCACGGCACGTCTCTACTTGACCTTCACCTTGCCTCTGATCACTGTATCCGTGCTCGACACCTGCACAACACAAGCCAAAGAACCTACGATCAAACCCGTTGACAATCACTCATCACTCGAGACTCGGCATACACTCATGTATCCGCAATCTCCCCCTTGATGACTGCATTGTCAACTACCCACACAAATCATAATGGAAATAGAAGGAGGAAGAAGGAGAAGAGAGAACTCAACCAAATGACCCAAAAGCATAGCAAAGCCGAAGAAGGTCAAGTGGAAAGAGCAAGACAACTTGGTCCCCAAAGACATGGGCAACGGCTCGACGCAACCAAGCAAAGCAAAGCTAGCCCTCAAGAAGAGGTAGAATAGGCTCAACACCGCTAGCAACTACCAATTGAAAAATCAAAGCAAAATGCTAGTCCCTCAAGACAGAGGCACAGAGGCTCAACACGACTAGCAGAAAGCTCGACATCAACTGAAAAGCTCGATACCAACTGAAGCCAACTGAAGACAAGATGCGACTGCTAGTCCCTCAAGATAAAGGCATGGGCTCAACACAACTAGCAAAGCACTCCAAACCAATTGGAAATTTCAAAAATTCATCACGAGCCAAAACTCCCCCTTGCATGGTGCACAACCGATTCCTCTCCCCTTATTTGAACATGGGAGGCATGATTTGTCCAAATTCTCCCCCTTAGTTGAAAATGCACCATCAAGCAAAAGGAACCGAAAGCAATTTTCTCCCCCTCAGAAAATGCAAGTGCTCCCTCTTCCAAAATACATATGAGTCAAAATGCAAGTTAGCAGCTTCAGGAATATAGTCAAGAAAATGCAAAGATGCTCTAAACAGTATAGCTCCAATGACTCACTGGAAAGCATACAAGCTAGCAAAGGCTCAAACTGATCACCAAATATGAAATGTGAACATATGAGCAAGGTGAGCAGTTTTTAGCCAAAAAGGTATTCACCATCAAAATAGCACTACACATGTATTAATAGGAAAATAGCAAGTGCTAATCATGTGTACAAGGTGAACTACCCCTAGCAAAGTTCAATCATCATGCTATAGAATGAAACATAGACTTGTGTATCCAAATTTTATCGGAGTTGCAGCGGTTCAGGTTACACAAGTTCAAATTTTAGCATGTGATTGCGAGAGGTTGAAAGCTTGTCATTGCCTAACTTTTTAACTGTGTGAAGCCTATGCAGAAGCAATCAGAAGCTTAAAGCAACAGTTTCGGTCATACACTACACAGCTCAAGTTTAACTCAAAGTGCAATGAGAAACAGTCTCGAAACTGTGATGTGTTGACAAGCAATCCCATCTCGATCTTTTCAATTCACTTAAAAACTTGGTTCAGATTTTATTGACATAATATGAACAGACCAAGCAAGTGACAGACTCAGAACTAGAGACATAGCAACCTAGCATATATGAAAAGCACGAGTGAAATCAACACATCCTACACATGCTAGTTGCATATCTCAATGGTGAACATTTTCAAGTTTTATGTTTGTTAAGCAGATTCACCATTCAAAAATAGCTCAGCTCATAACATGTATTAGTGATCAGGAAGAGCATAAGCTACTAGCATCAGCAAATAGCATCGGAGCATACTAAACAGAGCATAATTACATTTTAAAGAATATATGCATGAAGCTCAGAATGTAAAAGCGTATGCTGAAATGCAAAAGAAAAACAAAGCAAATGAGAAAATAGTCAGTCTATGATACAAGATCCAAAATGTTTCCCCCATCTAAAAGGGGAAACACACACCAAGCTCACCTCTCAACCAATTGAAGGTTGATTCATCCAAAGGCTTGGTGAAAATATCAGCCAACTGATGATGAGTATCGACATGGCGAAGGTTGATATCACCCTTCTCATAGTGGTCTCGCAAAAAGTGAAAGCGCACATCAATGTGTTTAGTCTTTGAATCCAGCACGGGGTTCTTAGCAACGCTAATCGCACTCGTGTTGTCATAAAGCAAAGGAACACGAGAAAAGCTCAGACCAAAATCACGCAAAGTGGCCATCATCCAAAGCAACTGGGAACAGCAGCTAGCCGCAGCAACATACTCAGCCTCCGTGGTAGACTGGGCGACACTAGACTGCTTGCGAGAAGACCACGATACAAGAGAAGAACCAATAAACTGACAAGTCCCAGAACTGGACTTGCGCTCAATGTGACAACCAGCAAAATCAGCATCGAAATAACCGCAAAGGGAGAGGGTGGAGGAAGCTGAATACCAAATCCTGAACTCAGGTGTGAAACGAAGGTACCTGAAAATGCGCTTGACCGCCTGACGGTGAGAAGTGCGCGGCGACGCCTGAAAACGTGCACACAGACACACCGCGAACTGCATGTCCGGGCGTGTCGCCGTCAGGTAGAGCAGCGACCCGATCATGCTTCGGTACTCCTTCTGGTCCACAGCTTCTCCATCCTTGTCCGCATCCAGGGCCGTCGTGGTCGACATGGGTGTTGGAAAAGGCTTGGTCTCACCCATATCGAACCTCTTCAGCAAGTCCTTGGTATACTTGCCCTGGTGCACAAACGTCCCTTCTCGGGATTACTTAATTTGCAATCCGAGAAAGAAAGTCTGCTCGCCCATCAAACTCATCTTGAACTCCCTGCTCATAGTATCTGCAAACTTGGCAACCAAAGCATGAGAAGAACCACCAAAAATGATATCATCCACGTAAATCTAGACCAAGAGAGTGTCTTTGCCTTGCTTGAGGAGAAAGAGCGTTTTATCCACACATCCCATTTTAAAACCCTTAGCAAGCAAAAAGGTTTTCAACCTATCATACCAGGCTCTAGGGGCTTGTTTCAAACCATATAAAGCTTTGTGGAGTTTGAAAACATGGTTTGGAAACTTGGGATTTTCAAAACCGGGGGGTTGTTCAACATAAACCTCTTCTTCTATGTAGCCGTTTAAGAAGGCACTCTTGACATCCATTTGAAAAAGTTTGAAACCTTTGGATATAGCAAAAGCCAAGAGTATCCTAATAGCCTCCAAACGAGCTACAGGAGCAAAAGTCTCCTCATAGTGTATCCCCTCCTTCTGACTATAGCCCTTTGCTACAAGCCTGGCCTTGTTTCTAACAACGTGGCCATCCTCTCCTTGCTTGTTTTTGAAAACCCATTTTGTCCCAATAGGCTTATAGTCTGGAGGGGGTGGAACTAAAACCCAAACCCGATTTCGCTCAAAGTTCTCTAACTCCTCATGCATGGCATTGACCCAATCCGGATCCGTCAAAGCGTGTCCAACATCTTGGGGCTCAAAATCAGCAACAAAAGCAGGATGATCAAAGTGAGAGATTTCTGACCTGGACCGAGTGACACGTTCGTCAATGTTGCCGATCATCTGCTGAGGGGGGTGTTGGCGCTGGATGTGACGTGGCGCCTCTCGAGCAGAAGTGGCCTCCCCTTCAACAGCAGCTGGTGCCTCCCCGGGTACAAAAGGTACCGCTCGGGGTGGCGGATCCCACGGCCCCCAGGAAGAAGAAGTGTCGGGGCCGTGAGTCGTAGTAGAAGCCGCTCCTTGCGGCACAGCAGGTGGAGGGGGTGTTGGATCATCCATACCTTCAGCACCCTCGTCCTCGTCATCAAAAAGAGGCTCACCAACCTCATGATCACCTGCACGCTCAAAACGAGAAGAAGAACAAACCATGGTCTCATCGAAGGTGACATCAGATGTCTCCATGACTCGGTTAGTATCAAGGTTAAGTACACGATAAGCTATAGAGTGAGTGCCATAACCCAAAAATACACCATTAGAAGAGCGAGACTCAAATTTGTCCAGGTTGCCTTTCTTCAATATAAAACAGTGGCAACCAAAGACTCTAAAATAACTCACCTTGGGCTGTCTCCCAAATCGCAACTCATAAGAAGTCTTTTTCAAGAAAGCTCGGAGAAAAATGCGATTGGAAATATAGCATGCAGTGTTCATAGCTTCGGCCCAATATCGCCTAGGAGTCCGATGCTCATCGAGCATCATCCTGGCCATCTCTACAAGGGTCCGATTCTTCCTCTCTACAACACCATTCTGGGGCGGTGTGTAGGGGGAAGAAAACTGATGCTCCAAACCCAAGGAGTTACAAAACTTCTCAAAATCCGAATTCTTGAATTCGGAAAAATTATCACTTCTAATAGCTCGCATCGAGTTCAAAGGGAACTCGTTCTGAAGACGCAAAATCAGATTGCGAGCAAAAGAGAAAGTCTCGGTCTTCTCAGACAAAAAGAAGACCCACGAATACCTCGAAAAGTCGTCAACAACAACAAGCACATACCACTCCCCCCCAACCGAGCTCACCCGAGCCGGACCAACAAGGTCCATGTGTAAAAGCTCTCGAGGGCGCTGTGTCATGACCTGAGTCACTGGATGGTGGGGAGCGGCAACCATCTTCCCATGTCTACAAGAATGGCAAACAAGATCCTTCTCCAACGACAACTTGGGCAATCCTCGGATTAGGCCAAGTGAGCTAAGTCTTGCAAGCAAGTCGAAGCTCAAATGTCCCAGTCTCCTATGCCACTTCCAAAGATCAGAGGAGGAAGGTCCAGCCAAAAGACACCGAGAAACTCCAAACGACTCCGAGAAATCCGCACGAAAGACTTTCCCAAAGGGCGAAATCACACAAACAAGATTGCCCTGAGGATCCAAAATACGACTAAGATTCGGTTTAAAACGAATCTCATAGTCATCATCAAAAAGTTGCGAA
The DNA here is from genome assembly GCA_009763385.1 of Coix lacryma-jobi var. lacryma-jobi. Lineage (NCBI taxonomy): Eukaryota > Viridiplantae > Streptophyta > Magnoliopsida > Poales > Poaceae > Coix > Coix lacryma-jobi. The sequence goes on along the minus strand of CM019828.1, from coordinate 78,697,332 downwards.
ACAGAGAGAAGGTTAAAATGCAAGTTAGAAACAAGAGCAACATCGCGCAACACGGGTTCAGACCACTCGACTCTCTAATCTTCCCAAAAGATGAAGCGCACTCAACACCCTGAGCAAAGCCTACACCTAGACCTCCAGCAGCACGCTTGAACTGGGAGATCATCATCCCAAGCTGTGGCTCACCACTCGACACCCATGACAAGATGGTCCAAAGGTATGTGTTTTCTTCCTCGGTTTGCATCTTGTCATGCTTCACATTTGCAATCTCCATTTCCAAACCCTCACATAGAACGCACCTAGTCACACACGTGCTATCTGAGCTGGCCTTCTCAAGAGACACAATCTTGGCATTCTTCTCTGCCAACTCGGATTGCAAGCCCGCACAGGACTTGCACGCACCCAACAGCGAGGATCTAGCCTTCAGCTCATCCATCTTTCCTACCAACATAGAATACTTACTTCTCAAAGTGAGAAGATCAGTCATGTGTGTGGAGCACATCTCACACTCGTCCTCCTCTGTGACAACAATGGTGGACTTGACAGATTCAAGTTCCTTCACCGTATCCTCCCACTTCTGCCTAAACTGCTTCCTCTCTCTAGCAGCGCGCCTAAGCAGCTTGTCTTGACTAAGGAGAGCGGCAGTAAGTTTCTCAACCTCAGCAGAAAGCTCATCGGGGGTCTAAGATACTTGAGAGGTGTCATCATCGTCGTCGTCGTTCCGAGGGATGTGCTCCAGCTCGCCGTCGACCTCCTTGCCGAGGGCCATGGTACAGAAGCCCTCATTGTCGGCGAAGAAGCAGAGGCCGTTCAGCATGTACTCGATCCTCTTCTTCTTCTCGGACTCGTCGTTGCTCGAGGAAGCGAAGTCGTCATCCAAGTCGTCGACGTCGCTGAGCGTGGCGAAGAACACACGCTGCTCAGCCTGGGCCTTCTCCAAGTACTTCATCTTGATGTACTCCTTGTTGAAGCCGCCCTTACGCTTGTGCTTCATGGGGACGTACTTCTCCTTGTGCTTGCTGGAGTCGTACTTGTGCCCATGATCCGCCTTGACGAAGGTCTGCTTGTTCTTCTTCGGGCAATTGGCGATGAAGTGGTTGGGGTCACCGCACTCGAAACATCCCGTGCGTCCTCCTCCGCGGCGACAGTTCATGCGGTTGTTGTGGAACCGCGAGAACCGGTTGGCGAGCAAAGCCAACTCGTCATGCCCCATGAACTCCAGCTGCTCCTCTGTGACAGAAAGAAGAGAAGAGAGTGCAAATCCTCCAGAGGAGTTAGTAGAAGAGCCAGAAAGCAAAGCCATCGACGGGCCAGAAGGATTTTCATAAGAAGCCCTCGCCATGGCGTCAATCTCACTGGACTTGAGCTTACTGAAGAGCTCGTCGCATGTGAGGGTCTCATAGTTAGGTGATTCGATGGTCGCCTGAACCTTTGAGTCCCACACCGATCGATCAAGAGTGTGCAAAAGCTTCAAAGATCTCTCATGATCGTCGAAAGGCAACAGCTCCTTGTTAGCCCTCATCCTGTTGACAATCACCTGAAAGCGAGCGAATAAACTCTCTATGCTCTCGCCAGGCATATGTCGGAAGTTCTCATACTCTTGCTTGTGCGACTCGTAGAGACGGGTTTTGACTTGAGTGGTTCCCTCATGGAAACGCATGAGGGTAGCCCAAATCTCCCGAGCCGTAGCGAGGTGAGAAACGCGATCAAACTCCGTCATGCTCAAACATGAGAAAAGAGCATTACGGGCTCGGCTATTGGCATCGTGCTCATCAATATGATGCTGAGTCACACGAGCAGCCAAGACCACGTAATCAGCAGAGTTGCAAATATCCCAAATGGAAGCACCAATACTCTGCAGATAGGCCGACATGCGTATCATCCAATACGCATAGTTTGTCCCATCAAAAAATAGTGGTTTGCCCATGCCGCGATCCATGTCGCCTTCTTTGGATCTGGAACCGGCTAAGGTGGAAGATCGTTAACCCGCTTCGATACCAATTGAAGGACCGAGAATGCAATAACAAGGCGACCAGAGGGGGGGTGAATGGGAGCTCAAAAATTTCTCTCGAAACATTGACCTTTTGTCCCCAAAATCAACCCCAAGAGCTTCGATCGAAACCGTGATGCCCACGACCCTTGGAAGAGGGTGGATGATCCCTAGGATCACAGCGAGGCACCACAAAGCGATAGCAAACCAAAACGCCAAAAGCACCGGCACAAGTTTGATCCCTAAAAACCAAGTCCCAAACGTAGATGGAAGGCTACGTCGAGAAATCCCCAAATACTTATGCTAACAAGTAGCAAAGATACCTGGAGAGGTTCCTTGGTCAACTCTAGGACCAAACAAGAAGTCCGGAAACCAAGCGAAGAAGACGGGAGAGCAAGCGCACTAAAACACAACACTCAGCAGGATCCCAGACTGTCCGGCCTTGGGGTCCCGAACTGTCCGCCCCTACTGCGGACTGTCCGCTAGGGGGTGGCGGACTGTCTGCCGGCCAAATGGACAAAACAGCAATGTTGTTGAAAGTCCCTTGGTCGACTCCCGGACTGTCCACGAGTTAGACCGGTGGACTGTCTGCAGGTCACTCCGGACCAAAATAGCTGAGGGACACAGCAACTGACTTCGCTTGCCCCCGATGCGCGAACTGTCCGCGCCCTGGGTGGCGGACTGTCCGCCAACACCCAGTGAGGGCAATTTCGGTCGCCCTCAACTCAAATCTTCTCCAAATCGATCCAAACCAAAATCCCTTCATCCCAAACTTGGAGAGGATGATCACGAGGAAGTTAGGAGACTATCCCCAATAAATCATCCGCTCAAATCAATTCAATCAACGGGAAATCGAAAAAGCGCCACGAAAATGAAATCGACCCGATCTACTTGCTCGTGAGGAGTTAGATGAATTCCTTCGGTGGAAATGATCTCCTCACTATAAAGAACAAGTTGATTCAAGTGGAATTCGAAAAGACACAGTATAGAGAGAGATCGAGTGACGGGAAAATCACGAAGAAACGAAGAACGTGAAGAACACGAACAAAAATGCGAATCAACACATCGATCTGCAACCGTGTGGCTACCACACGCTACAACAGTGAGATTGCGGTCTCACTTCCTCAAAATCTCCAGTACACAGAGGTATGGTTCTCTGCGGATCTCGGTAGCTACAGTAGAGGATTGGGAGAGCAGGAAAACCCTAGAAGGCAAAGAGCAAATGACTAAGATTGAATGGGAGGTGGGTGTCTCCCTCTACTTATCCTAAATCTCGTTCCCACTCTACCCCTAACTAATTACAGAGCGAACCAGCTAAACCCTAGGGTTATTTTGGACCAACTCGTGGTAGGTGGTGATCCGACGGCCACGCCCGCACAACTGGTAGCATTGCCTCGACGGAAACCTCACCGATTGCTACCACGTGCCGCCACCGCTCTGCAAGTCCTTTTCCCGGACTGCGCCCCTGGTTTTGTGGCCCAAACCGGGAAACCAGCCTTTACAACCAACCCCCGGTTTTGAGGCCCAAACCGGGAAACCAGCCGACCATCGCCTGAGTTTTGTGGCCCAAACTCAGAAACCCGCAGCACCCAGGTTTTGAGGCCCAAACCTGGAAATCGTCCTCAGCCCGAGTTTTGTGGCCCAAACTCGAAAACCATCAGCGCCCAGGTTTTGAGGCCCAAACCTGGAAACCGTCCACTCGTTGGTTTTTCTGTGGCTCAACCACCAAACCGAGCCGTAGAGGGGATGCACCGCCCGTGCACCCCGTCCACCCGCAAGTCTTCGCTCGTCGTTGTCCCAGGCTGTCAGCCACCACAGCTGATCCTCAGGCCACCGGTCCCTCAGTCCAAGCCTCACGTCCACCCTTCGCCACTCTGGGTCCATCGGCACGGCACATCTCTACTTGACCTTCACCTTTCCTTTGATCACTGTATCCGTGCTCGACACCTGCACAACACAAGCTAGAGAACATGCGCATTATCCCAGTTGACAATCACTCATCACTCAGAGACTCGGCATACACCCATGTATCCGCAGTCAGCGAAGAAGCAGAGGCCATTCAGCTTGTCCTCGATCTTCTTCTTCTTCGCGGACTCATCGTCGCTTAAGGAAGCGGAGTCGTCATCAGAGTCGTCGACATCGCTGAGCGTGGCAAAGAAAGCACGCTGCTCGGCTTGGGCTCTCTCCATGTACTTCTTCTTGATGTACTCCTTGTTGAAGCCGCCCTTCCGCTTATGCTTGGGAGGAACGTGCTTCTCCTTGTGCCAGCCGGAGTCGTACTTGTGGCCACAATCGCCCTTACCGGCCACTTGCTTGTTCTTCTTGGGGCAGTTGGCGATGAAGTGGTCCAGGTCGCCACACTCAAAGCACCCAACGCGTCCTCCTCCACGACGACGGTTCATGCGGTTGTTGTGGAACTGCGAGAACCGGTTGGCAAGCAGCGCCAACTTGTCGTCTCCCATGAACTCGAACTGCTCCTCTGTGACAGAAAGAAGAGAAGACAAAGCAAAACCTCCAGAGGGGTTAGCAGAAGAGCCAGAAAGCAAAGCCATCGATGGGTGTTGACACTGGTTATCTATCATAATTAAAGGATAAATAAATATGAAAATGGCAAGAATTTGATCACCAACAAAGGTTTAGGGTTTTAACTGACAATATTCCATGAGTTTTGGAGAACTATGAATCTGCAGGGACTAAACCAGGAAATCAACACCGATAGCTTCCCACAGAAGGAAACCGACGGGAGATAACTCAACCGCCACGTCAGGAAGTTTCTAGAAGACTCCAGAGGACACAAGAAGACACCAGGAGGTCGACCACCACGAGAGGATGACAGGTGGGACCGACCGGTCCCACCTAGGGACCGAACGGTCCTCCCCGGCCCCTGTGGACTCTATCTTCTGGAAGGTTCTCCCACCGACCTCTAGGATGCATCTTAGCCGTACCTTAAGTCGGTTTGATCTAACGGCCACGGATCATCGCCCAGGGCTATATAAACATCCCTAGACCCCCCTCTCCAGGCATCAGGGTTTGATCATCATTAGACATCATCAATCAGAGCATCAGGCATTACCAGAGAAAGAGATCAATCGGAAGCCCTAGAACCACATCCACCTAGAATAGCTAGATAGAACAGGATTAGAGGACGCAAGCTCCGCTTGGATTCCTGATCTAGTCACGAGAAGGCTCGGTAAACCCAAGATCTTCTCTCTTGTATTAACATTATGGATCTATTTCATAATTGCTCTTCTAGTTCATCATTGTTCATCATTGTTTATGTTCTAGTTCATCGTCTAGTTCATGTTTATCCTCTAGTTCATCTTCTAGTTCATAATCTTGTTCTAGTTCATGATCTAGTTCGTACTTAGTTCTTCTCGATGATCTAATTCACCTTATTGTTTATCTTTATGCTCTAGATAGCAATACAATTGATATGACTAAGACATCAACTATTATATTCTTAATTATATTGCTTATAGTCTGGTTTGATTATATATTTGGCATAGATAGTTCATCTTTATGTTTATACTCATGTTCGTATAGCGCTCATCTTAAAGTACAACGGGTGGGTGATAGATGCTGTGTAGGCGTGGTGCCTATACACTATTTATCTGCGAATGCGTCCTATGTTCCGGATAGAGTGGTAGATCGCGGGTGTGATATTCCTGTTGAGTCCTTTGTATTCCACCTCCCAAATGTAGTGTTCAGTATGGCTCAGTTAACTCATGGTTTAGGGGTTACTATGTTTGACACCTTTACTATGGAGTTGCCTCTTGATTATAAATATGATGTGACCTAGCCAATGATTGCCAAATATGTTTGCACTAATCAATGTATGCTATGACTTGTAATTAGAATAACTTAGGAATGTTTCTTATTAATACCTGTTCTAATCATCATTTGCTAGGTAGTACTGTTCTAGGATTATCTTTGATTGATCTGATCTCTATTATCATTTATCATTTATCATTATCATTTACTCTGTGATCTGATCCCTGTTTGGAGTAATAAGTGTGTTATCAGTCTTATTCATAAGTGTGTGCCACATTGGATGTTGTTAAGTCCTCATTAATATAATACCATCATACTTTGAATTGATTAGTCTCTAGGCTAAATATAAATAACGATACCTGAGACTAGCTTGGGTGAAATGCTTCTACAACGGGTATATTTATCTGTGTGCTTGCGGGTAAATATTTATCTTTCAATCCAGTGCCCTGATATAATTACATTGCTAGCTTCATGTTGGGGATGACAACTTGACGTTAAGTGAAGTTAGTAGTGTCCCGTACACTCTTTAGTGCTTTCACTAGATTATTTATATGGTTCATTCTTAGAGTGATTCCATTAAGGAGTGTCAACAAGCATTTCTGGCGTCGTTGTCGGGGACCACATCAATTCAATTAGGGATGGTACCTAGGGTTTTTCATTAAAATCTTTATGAACACTGATAGGACATTGCTTTAGTAGCATTTTAAAACGGTAGCTAGAACATATCATTTTACTTACACACATGTGATAATGCACTGATTATTTATTTTTACTCAAACAGGCTTACCCTGGCTTTGTTTATCTTTTTATCTTATGCAGGGTGTGATGTATGACTGGTTTCCAACTTCCGAAAAACTACGTTGAGGATCCGGAAGCTTTACTAAAGAAAACAAGACACAAACTTAAGAGACCCTCACCACCACTTCCAGAAGTTAGTCAGATAAGAAGAAGCTTAACACCAGTGTTGGACACCATGGCCGATAAGACACTCCGTGAGTTCTTTGCACCAACCACTGCCAAGATCAAAACTGGACCAACAGTCAATGTAGGAGACAACGGATTTGAGCTCAAGCCAGCTTTGATCAACATGGTGCAAGCTAATCAGTTTTGCGGAAAGGCACATGACGACGCAAGCACTCATCTCCAACACTTTCTGGAGATTTGTAGCACCTTTACCATCAAGGGAGTCAAAAGAGACGCCACTCTACTTCGCTTGTTCCCATTCTCACTCTTGGGAAAAGTAAAACAATGGTTCTACGCCAACAAAGACAAAAACACTTCATGGGCGATCTGTTCAACTGCCTTCCTAGCAAAGTTCTTTCCAGTGGGCAAGACGAATGCCCTCCGTGCCAAGATTTTAACTTTCCAGCAACAATACGACGAATCAATCCCAGAGGCTTGGGAACGCTTTCAAGAATACATATCAGAATGCCCTCACCATGGGATGGAGAATTGGCTACTCATGCAGACCTTCTACTACGGGCTCACTTCAAGTACCCGTGAGAATGTGGATGCCGCTGCTGGAGGATCATTCTTATCACTCACTATCAACAATGCTACTACACTCATTGAGAAGATAGCCTCTAACCAAGGATGGAACGAGGAACGCTCTCAACCACGCAAGAGGGGAGGAATACATCAACTAAAGGAAGTAAACATGTTGTCTGCCAAACTTGACTTACTCATGAAGAAGTTCGATGAACACACTCCCAAGAAAGAAGACGTCAAGCAAATCTACGAATCTCGCATGACATGTGAAGAGTGTGGAGGCACTGGTCATTCAGGGAGCAACTGCCCTGAGATTCAAGAGGATGCAAAGTACATCAACGACAACACCAACTATCGTCCTCAACAAGCTCAAGGATGGAACCAACAATCAAGGCCTAATTACTCAGGTAACTACCAAGGTAGTACATTTAACCAACCACCTTTGAGAGAGATATCTAATCAAAACAAGATTATTGATAATATGTCTAAGAAGATAGCTTCCAATGATAAACTGCTTGAAAATATTAATACTAGAATAGATAGCTTTACTTCTGCCATAAAGAATCAACATAGCTTTAATAAGATGATAGAATCTCAGTTATCTCAGTTAGCAGCTTCAGTCCCTATGGCTGAAAAAGGTAAGATTCCTGGAAGTCCGAAAGAGCTAGAGACTGCAAATCTTGTAGACATTTTTGATGCAGGACATCTCATACCTAGACCATCGAGGGAATGGATGGATGACTCCATTGCCCCGAAGAAAGGAGATCCAGGAAGACCTGTCATTCCAATCCACATTGGACCTAACAGTTTTGAAGAAGCAGTCTGCGACCTTGGAGCAAGCGTCAACATTATGCCAAAGGTAATATACGAACAAATTCATGGTGCACCTCTGTTATATACAAGTATGTGTTTGCAGCTTGCAGATCAGACACTGTGCTACCCATTGGGAATTCTAGAAGATGTCTGTATACGAGTGGGACGCTTGTATGTGTGTGTAGACTTTATGATCGTCGAAACATGTGGAGACAATAGAGCACCCATTATTCTTGGGCGCCCGTTCCTAAGCTCAACCAAAGCCATCATCTACGCGGATAGTGCCAAGATCTGTTTCACAATCACAGGCAATAAAGAAAGATTCAGCTTCATGAGCCGTACACTCACTACCCGAGTCCACCCTCAGATGCCCTACGAAGACGCAAACACTATATTATCAAAGAAGAATAATAGGAACAGAAGAAGGAAGAACAAGGCTACACAACCGCATCAAGACACAGTATGGATGGTCAACTCTATCCGAACAGAATACGACCACCTTCTTCCATCACCATACCTCACCAAGAGAGATGACCCAGGCGTACCCACCATCGATTGCAAGATCGAGGGAAGTACATTCCACAAGACGTTCTGCGACATCGGTTCAAGTGTCAACATAATGTCTAAGGTAACATATGAATACTTATATAAAAATAGACCTATGTATCAAACATATGTGCAGCTGCAGCTGGCGGACCAAACTTATCGATTTCCGGAGGGAATAGTAAAAGATGTGATCATCCAAATTGAAGACTACTATGTTCCCATCGACTTCATAGTACTAGACATGGGAAGAGAAGATGATATTCATATCATCCAAGGAAGACCCTTCCTCAACACCACTGGCGCCATCATCTACATGAGATCTAGAGAGATCCACTTCCAGTTCCCAAGAAAGAAGGTACGCTGTTACTTCAATAGTTATGACACTAATGTACAGGAAAAGAAGAACCACTCAAGGAGGAGGCGTCGCACATCCCAACGCAACAAGAATCGACCAATTAAGGATGGATGGGCTGACTATGAAGGAGAAGTCACCAGGAGTGAAGACATCCCATTAAAGGAAATCAAGGGCGATGAAGTAAAAGAGACAAGTCCACCAGTCAAACAAGTGTGGAAAAAGAAAGAGAGTTCTACTGACGTGCAATCATCGAGGTCCTCCTCAGGATCTGCTGATGCACCCAAGGAAGAATGAAGAGCATACAAGGAGTCTTGTTCGATAGACTATAAACGTCGAATCCTCGCCGAAAGGTAACTCGGTAGTTATCCATAATCATTAGCATTAAATTCATCATTGCATAATTAGTAGATTTAGCATGATCATTTTGCTATTAATATCATATTTACTTCCTAGCAATTATATCTGCATTAGAAAACAAAATAAAAATAAGAAAACTCTAAGCCCCATGAGAGTAGTACACTTTCTGTGGAGGCATAAAAATAAAAATAATACATTTGCATATTTACTTCTGCATTGCATACATCCATAAGAAAAAAATAATAAAAATCCAAAAAGAGATACTACAAAACAGTGTTGAAACTCTGCTTAGTGGAAAAAAGAAGAACATAAATAATCCTAAGAGCTTCAAGACAACTAGACAAATGGAGGAATATTTATCACTAACGCTTAATCAAGTTCCACTAGTTGTGTTGTCTATCTTTGAATTCAACAGGAAGAGAAGAAGAGAAGGACTCAAGAAACCATTAACGGTCTACTCGTCTTCTGGAGAAAAAAAGACCATGTCAAGATCCAGCTTGGGGAAAGCACCCTCAGTTATCACGATAAGTATCACGGCTTTTTATCTATTACTATTAGTTCAGTTTAGTTAGATCAGGTAATAATAGAAACCCCTAAAAAGATGAATACCTATTACAAAACCAAATAAAGATATTATATAATGAATAAATGTCTAGGTGGATATAAACTTAATTCTGCTCATGATGAAAATGATGAACAATTGCTCTGCCATAATCTCTTTAAAGTACCTACTGTTCAAACTTAAATTTTCTTGAGTTTTAAACAAAGTTGTTCTGAATAAACTCTGAACCTGAAACCTGTGGATAGCAAATGCTTGATCTAAAATCTAGATAATTGTGAGATATGAAATAAAAAGGTTTGAGTTGTTGTTTATCTAATTCCTAGAGATACTAGAGTTCTGGAGATTTACACTTTGAAAAGATTAAAAACACATGATGAGATCCTGTATGACATAACATGAATTCCTACCCAGAGCCATTAATATGATCTTAAGATAAGGCTACTTGCTTTGTTCTAAGTTTTTAGTTATGGTTGAGAAATTTATCATGCTCTAGAGATCAAGAATATTTTATTAAAAGATTCACTCTTCTGAAGTAGTATTGTGTTAGAGGCATGGGACTATGCAAAAGTATAAGAGGAGGAAATAAAAAGGGACAAGTGTCCGACTACCTCAAAAGGAAAAAAAAAGAATGATAGCCCATGGTCCCTCTAATTACAATATGCCAGCAAGAGATGACAAATTTCAAATATTCCAAGTTCTTGATCTATGAGTATGATATCTTTCTCCCTTGAAGGACCGAGAAACTAACCGAAAGCGACTAGAGGGGGTGAATGGGAGCTTCAAAATTTCCTTACGGAAACTAGATGCTACTGTCCTAAAATCAACCCCAAGAGCGAACCCTAGAGCTTGCTAATGTCCACGACCCTAGATGAAGGGTGGATGCTTCCTAGAAGCACAGCGAGACACTAGACAACCCTAGAAAGCCAACGCAAAAGACGGAACTCGAATCCGATCAAGAACGAACGAACCACGAACGAAAACGCGCGAAACTGGATCGACCGGACTCTGGCCAGCGTCCGGTCAGCAGGGACCGGACGCGTCCGGTCAACAAAAATCGGCTCTGGAACCTTACTGTTCGCGACCGGACTCACGAGTACGGAGCGTCCGGTCGAGAGCAGTGCGTCCGGTCAGAAGCGAACAAGCACGATGAACAGTGAAAGCGGTGCGTCCGGTCAAAACGAGAACAGAGCGTCTGGTCGAGCTGCAGAGAGACTCGCTGAGCATTCAACGACCGGACGCACTTGGTCAGCGTCCGGTCGGCCCGATGCCAGCGTCCGGTCAGAGCACAGCAGTCCCGTTTGTCAACCGATTTGTCTCAATCTCACCTAAAACAATTCCTCTAGGGATCAAACTTGGTGAGATGAGTCACAAGGAGTATAGTGAGCTATCTCTAAGAGATCATGGCTCGAACCTATCTCCAAATCGGTGAATCGAAGAATTTCGGGGGAAGGGAGAAAACTTGACCCGAAACGAAAAATCGATCGATCTCCTAGACCGTGAGGTTAGAGGATGATTCCTTCGGTGGAAAGAAGTGCCTCACGATCTAGAACAACTTGGTTCAAACGGATTTGCAAAAGATGAACCGAGCAAAAAGATCAAGCGACGGGAAAATCGTGGAGAAAAGGATTCCGCGAAAAATATGAACACAACGGAAATCACAGCCACGAGTTCGAATCAATGACGCAAATCAAGCCAACGATCTGTGCTCCAAGGTGAGGATACGGCCTCACTTCCTCAACTCAACAGTACACAGAGTGGAGTCTCTCTGCGGATCTCAACTAGCTAAAGCAGGGATGGGAGAGCAGGAAACCCTAGCAAATGAAAGCACTAACTGAGATAGGGAGGAGGGTGTCTCCCCTGGACTACTTATACTAACCTAGACTAAACCTATTTCCTACTCTACCCCTCTCTAAACTAATTACAGGGCGAACCAGCTAAACCCTAAGGCTATTCTGGTCCAACCCGCGGTGGTAGGTAGATCCGACGGCCACGCCCGCTCGAACCGAAGCGTTGCCTCGACGCAACCTCTGGATCGCCGCCACGTGCCGCCCTCGCTCTGCACCCCCGGTTTTGTGGCCCAAACCGGGAAACCAGCCTTTTCCAGCAACCCCCGGTTTTGAGGCCCAAACCGGGAAACCAGCCTCCAGCCTGAGTTTTGTGGCCCAAACTCAGAAACCCGCAGCGCCCGAGTTTTGAGGCCCAAACTCGGAAACCGGCCCATCACCCGAGTTTTGTGGCCAAACTCGGAAACCATCCGCGCCCAGGTTTTGTGGCTCAACCTGGAAACCGAGCACCCGAGTTTTGAGGCCCAAACTCGGAAACCGTCCACCCGGTGGTTTTTCCCTGGCTCAACCACCAAACCGGAGCTGTAGAGGGATGCACGCCGTGCACACGTCACGAACGTGTCCCAGGTCCTCGACCGAGCACACCGTGCCCCAAGTCTTCATCTGTCCCAGGCTGCAGCCACACAGCGATTCAGGCATCGTCCATCGTCCATACGTCCCCTTCACTGCTGATACATCGGCATGGCACGTCGCCGAACGCCCATCTTCATGCCCCCAGGCCATGCACGACATTCCTTGACCTTCACCTGCCTCGTCACTGCTCCGAGCGACACCTGCACAACACAAGCAAGACATGCGCATCAACACCGTCACAATCACTCATCCACTCAGAGACTCGGAATTACACCATTGTATCCGCATCCCTAACTTTGAATTTTGACTTGGTAAGATATGCTTTTCACTTCCTTTAAAGTTCCAAATATATATATCATAGAAAAGAAGAAATGCATCAGTGAGGAATCATAAAATATAAAAGAGCGATTTGAGAGTGTCATACAGTGGAATCTCTGATTTTTATTTTTGAAAATATATAAAAACTCCAGAATGAAGGTTGATCGAAGAGTTAGAGATACAGTGCTTAACTTGATTGTTCTATCTTTCAATTGTTTAAAGATCCAGGTGAAGGAAAAAGCTCTATAGTTAAAGGTAATATGAGAAAGTCAGAATAGTTAACTCTAAGGGAAGATTTTTGTTTGAACATATGTACCATGGAGATATGAAAAGCATAGTAGCAATTCCTGATTCATCATGATTATTTGCTAAGGGACTAGCAAAAGGTAAGTTTGGGGGAATTGTTGACACTGGTTATCTATCATAATTAAAGGATAAATAAATATGAAAAGGGAAAGAATTTGATCACCAACAAAGGTTTAGGGTTTTAACTGACAATATTCCACGAGTTTTGGAGAGCTATGAATCTGCAGGGACTAAACCAAGAAATCAACACCGATAGCTTCCCATAGAAGGAAACCGACGGGAGATAACTCAACCGCCACATCAGGAAGTTTCTAGAAGACTCTAGAGGACACAAGAAGACACCAGGAGGTCGACCACCACGAGAGGATGACAGGTGGGACCGACCGGTCCGACCTAGGGACCGAACGGTCCTCCCCGGGCCCCTGTGGACTCTATCTTCTGGAAGGTTCTCCCACCGACCTCTAGGATGCATCTTAGCCGTACCTTAAGTCGGTTTGATCTAACGGCCACGGATCATCGCCCAGGGCTATATAAACATCCCCAGACACCCCTCTCCAGGCATCAGGGTTTGATCATCATTAGAGATCATCTGCGGATACATGGGTGTATGTCGAGTCTCTGAGTGATGAGTGATTGTCAACTAGGATAATGCGCATGTTCTTTGGCTTGTGTTGTGCAGGTGTCGAGCACGGAGACAGTGATCAGAGGCAAGGTGAAGGTCAAGTAGAGACGTGTCGTGCCGATGGACCGAGAGTGGCGAAGGGCGGATGTGAGGCTTGGACTGAGGGACCGGTGGCCCGAGGATCAGTTGTGGTGGCTGACAGCCTGGGACAGCGACGAGCGAAGACTTGCGAGACATGGTGTTGCTCGGGTCGAGGACCTAGGGACACGTGTCGGTGGACGGGGTGCACGGGCGGTGCATCCCATCTACAGCTTCGGTTTGGTGGTAGAGCCAGAGAAAAACCATCGGGTGGACGGTTTCCAGGTTTGGGCCTCAAAACCTGGGCGTGGACGGTTTCCGAGTTTGGCCACAAAACTCGGGTTGAGGACGGTTTCCCGGTTTGGGCCTCAAAACCTGGGTGCTGCGGGTTTGCTGAGTTTGGGCCACAAAACTCAGGTTACGTGGGCTGGTTTCCTGGTTTGGGCCTCAAAACCGGGGGTGGACGTGAAGGCCTAGTTTCCCGGTTTTGGCCACAAAACCGGGGGCGGAGTCCGTGAAAAGGACGCGGAGCGGTGGCGGCACGTGGCGGCAATCGGGAGGTTGCGTCGAGGCAACGCTACGAGTTGTGCGGGCGTGGCCGTCGGATCCACCTACCACCGAGTTGGTCCAGAATAACCTTAGGGTTTAGCTGGTTCGCTCTGTAAGTAGTTAGGGGTAGAGTGGGAATTAGGAATAGTTAGAATTAGGATAAGTAGGGGGAGACACCCACCTCCCCATCTATCTCAGTCATTTGCTCTTTGCACTTAGGGTTTCCTGCTCTCCCAATCCCCTGTTGTAGCTAGCTGAGATCCGCAGAGAACCATACCTCTGTGTACTAGAGATTTTGAGGAAGTGAGGCCGTAACCTCACTATTGTAGCGTGTGGTAGCCACACAGTTGCAGATCGATGTGTTGATTCGCGTTTCGATTCGTGTTCTTCGCGTTCTTCGTTTCTCCGCGATTTTCCCGTCACTCGATCTCTCTCCTCACTGTGTCTTTGCGAAATCCGTTTGAATCCACTTGTTCGTTTTTGAAAGGAGATCATTTCCACTGAAGGAATTTATCTAACTTTTTACGAACAAGTAGATCGGGTTGATTTCGTTTTCGTGACGCTTTTTCGTTCTTGATCTTCCCCTTTCGATTTCCCGGTGATTGAATCAATTTGAGCGGATGATTTCTTGGGGATAGTCTCCTAACTACCCCGTGATCATCTTCTCCAAGTTTGGGAACGTGGGATTTTGATTTGGATCGAATTTGGAGAGATTTGGAGAGGAGGCGACTGAAATCGCCCTCTCTGCTCGTTGGCGGACAGTCCGCAGTTTTGACCGGCAGAAAGTCCGCGCATCGGGGTTGGCCGGACCAGTGGCCAGACTCCGCGCTGAGGAGCAAGCGATTTTTGAACCGCGGACAGTCCGCCGTTGTGTTTGGCGGACAGTCCGAGAACGTCCAGGGAGGTTCCAGCAGAGTTGTTGTTTCTCGTTTTCCGCCGGCGGACAGTCCGCCATCACCTCGCGGACAGTCCGCAGTAGGGGCGGACAGTCCGGGACCCCAGGGCCGGATAGTCCGCGGATTGGCTGAAGCCTCCGGTCTTGTGCATTTGCTCTCCCGGCTTCCTCGCTTGGTTTTCGGACTTCTCGTTTGGCCTTGTAGTTGACCAAGGAACCTCTCTAGGTATCTTTGCTACTTGTTAGCATCGGTATTTGGGGATCTCTCGACGTAGCCGTCTATCTACGTTCGAGACTTGGTTTTTGAGGGTTGAACTTGTGCCGGAGCTTGTGGTGTTTGGTTTGCTATTGCTTTGTGGTGCCTCGTTGTGATCCTAGGGATCATCCACCCTCTTCCAAGGGTCGTGGCATCACGGTTTCGGTTGTAGCTTGCGGGAGTTGATTTTGGGACATTTGGCCAAAGTTTCGAGAGAAATTTTTGAGCTCCCATTCAGCCCCCCCCCTCTGGTCGCCTTGCGAGTGCTTTCTCGGTCCTTCATCATCAATCAGAGCATCAGGCATTACCAGAGAAAGAGATCAATCGAAAGCCCTAGAACCACATCCACCTAGAATAGCTAGATAGAATAGGATTAGAGGAGGCAAGCTTCGCTTGGATTCCTGATCTAGTCACGAGAAGGCTCGGTAAACCCAAGATCTTCTCTCTTGTATTAACATTATGGATCTATTTCATAATTGTTCTTCTAGTTCATCATTGTTCATCATTGTTTATGTTCTAGTTCATCGTCTAGTTCATGTTTATCGTCTAGTTCATCTTCTAGTTCATAATCTTGTTCTAGTTCATGATCTAGTTCGTACTTAGTTCTTCTCGATGATCTAATTCACCTTATTGTTTATCTTTATGCTCTAGATAGCAATACAATTGATATGACTAAGACATCAACTATTATATTCTTAATTATATTGCTTATAGTCTGCTTTGATTATATTTTTGGCATAGATAGTTCATCTTTATGTTTATACGCATGTTTGTATAGCGCTCATTTTAATGTACAACGGGTGGGTGATAGATGCTGTGTAGGCGTGGTGCCTATACACTATTTATCTGCGAATGCGTCCTATGTTCCGGATAGAGTGGTAGATCGCGGGTGTGATATTCCTGTTGAGTCCTTTGTATTCCACCTCCCAAATGTAGTGTTCAGTATGGCTCAGTTAACTCATGGTTTAGGGGTTACTATGTTTGACACCTTTACTATGGAGTTGCCTCTTGATTATAAATATGATGTGACCTAGCCAATGATTGCCAAATATGTTTGCACTAATCAATGTATGCTATGACTTGTAATTAGAATAACTTAGGAATGTTTCTTATTAATACCTGTTCTAATCATCATTTGCTAGGTAGTACTGTTCTAGGATTATCTTTTATTGATCTGATCTCTGTTATCATTTATCATTATCATTTACTTTGTGATATGATCCCTGTTTGGAGTAATAAGTGTGTTATCAGTCTTATTCATAAGTGTGTGCCACATTGAATGTTGTTAAGTCCTCATTAATATAATACCATCATACTTTGAATTAATTAGTCTCTAGCTAAATATAAATAATGATACCTAAGACTAGCTTGGGTGAAATGCTTCTACAACGGGTATATTTATCTGTGCGCTTGCGGGTAAATATTTATCTTTCAATCCAGTGCCCTGATATAATTACATTGCTAGCTTCATGTTGGGGATGACAACTTGACGTTAAGTGAAGTTAGTAGTGTCCCGTACACTCTTTAGTGCTTTCACTAGATTATTTATATGATTCATTCTTAGAGTGATTCCATTACGGAGTGTCAACAACGGGCCGGAAGGATTTTCATAAGAAACCCTAGCCATGGCATCAATCTCACTGGACTTGAGCTTACTGAAGAGCTCGTCGCATGTGAGGGTCTCATAGTTAGACGATTCGATGATCGCCTGGACCTTTGAGTCCCACACCGACCGATCGAGAGTATGCAAAAGCTTCAAAGCTCTCTCATGATCGTCGAAAGGCAATAGCTCCTTGTTAGCCCTCATCCTGTTGACAATCACCTGAAAGCGAGCGAATAAACTCTCTAGGCTCTCGCCAGGCATGTGTCGAAAGTTCTCATACTCCCGCTTGTGCGACTCGTAGAGACGGGATTTGACTTGAGAGGTTCCCTCATGAAAGTGCATGAGGGTCGCCCAAATCTCACGAGCCGTGGGGAGATGAGAAACGCGATCAAACTCAGAAACACTCAAGCAGGAGAAAAGAGCATTACGGGCTCAGCTATTGGCATCGTGCTCATCGATCTGCAGCTGAGTAACACGAGCAGCCAAGACCACGTAATCATCCTTGTTGCAAATCTCCCAGACAGAAGCACCCATGCTCTGAAGATGGGCCGACATGCGTATCCTCCAATACGCATAGTTCGTCCCATCGAAAAATGGCGGTTTGCCCATGCCGCGATCCATGTCGCCTTCGGTGGATCTGGAACCGACTAAGGTCGAAGATCCTTAACCCGCTCCAATACCAATTGAAGGACCGAAAATGCAAAAGCAAGGTGACCAGAGGGGGGTGAATGGGAGCCCAAAAAAATTTCTTTTGAAACTTCAGCCTTTGTCCCAAAAATCAAAACCCCAAAAAGCTTCGACCGAACTGTGATGCCTACGACCCTTGGACGAGGGTGGATGATCCCTTGGATCACAGCGAGGCACCACAAAGCAAGAGCAAACCAAAACACCGAAAGCACCGGCACAAGTTCGACCCTTGAAAACCAAGTCCCGAATGTAGATTGAATGCTACGTCGAGAAATTCCCAAATACCGATGCTAACAAGTAGCAAAGATACCTAGAGAGGTTCCTAGGTCAACTGTAGGGCCAAACGAGAAGTCCGGAAACCAAGCGAAGAAGCCGGGAGAGCAAACGCACTAAAACTCAACACTCAGCCAACTCGCGGACTGTCCGGGGTTCAGACCGCGGACTGTCTGCCCAACGGCGGACTATCCGGGCTCAGGTGGTAGACTGTCCACCGGCCAAAAGAGCGAAACAACAACGTTGCTGAACAGTCCCTGGACACATCCCGGACTGTCCGCGACTCAGTACTACGGACTGTCCGCGGGTGTTCCGCGAACAAATAGAGAAGGCGATTTTGTTCGCCCCTTCCCAAAATCTCCTTCAAATCGATTCAAAACAAAATCCCTTGTTCCCAAACTTGGAGAAGATGATCACGAGGTAGTTAGGAGACTATCCCCAAGAAATCATCCGCTCAAATCAACTCAATCAACGAGAATCGAAGGGGGAGAAATATGAACCGAAAAAGCGCCACGAAAATTGAATCGACATGATCTACTTGTTCGTGAGGAGTTAGATGAATTCCTTCGGTCGAAATGATCTCCTCACTGCAAAGAACAAGTCGATTCAAGTGGATTTCAAAAAGACACAGTAGAGAGGGAGATCGAGTGACAGGAAAATCGCGGAGAAACGAAGAACACGAAGAACAAAGTCAAAACGTGAATTGAGACATTGATCTGCAACCGTGTGGCTACCACACGCTACGACAGTGAGATTACGGTCTCACTTCCTCAAAATCTCAAGTACACAGAGGTATGGTTCTCTGCGGATCTCAGTTGCTACAGCAGGGGACAGGGGATTGGGAGAGCAGGAAAACCTAGAAGGCAAAGAGCAAATGTCTGAGATGGTTTGGGAGGTGGGTGTCTCCCCCTACTTATCCTAATTCTAGTTCTCACTCTACCCCTAACTAATTACAGAGCGAACCAGCTAAACCCTAGGGTTATTCTGGACCAGGTCATGGTAGGTGGTGATCCGACGGCCACGCCCGCACAACTGGTAGCGTTGCCTCGACGCAACCTCACCGATTGCCGCCACGTGCCACCACCGCTCTGCTCGTCCTTTTCACGAACCTCGCCCCCGGTTTTGAGGCCCAAACTGGGAAACCAGCCTTCACGACCAACCCCCAGTTTTGAGGCCCAAACCGGGAAACCAGCCGCCAATCGCCTGAGTTTTGTGGCCCAAACTCAGAAACCCGCCAGCGCTCAGGTTTTGAGGCCCAAACCTGGAAACCGTCCTCAGCCCGAGTTTTGTGGCCCAAACTCGGCAAACCCGTAGCGCCCAGGTTTTGTGGCCCAAACCTGAAAACCGTCCACCGATGGTTTTTCTGTGGCTCAACCATCAAACCGACGCTGTAGAAGGGATGCACCCCGTCCACCGACACGTGTCCCCAGGTTGTCGACCCGAGCAACACCATGCCCCGCAAGTCTTCGCTCGTCGCTGTCCCAGGCTGTCAGCCACCACAGCTGATCCTCAGGCCACCGGTTCCTCAGTCCAAGTCTCACGTCCGCCCTTCACCGCTCCTGGTCCGTCGGCACAGCACGTCTCTACTTGACCTTCACCTTGCCTTCGATCATTGTATCCGTGCTCGACACCTGCACAACACAAGCCAAAAAAACATGCGCATTATCCCAGTTGGCAATCACTCGTCACTCGAGACTCGGCATACACCCATATATCCGCAATTAACATTGATATCAATCATATTAACATATGTGTATAAAAAGACCGACATGTTTAAAACCAAGTTACTTTTATCATTTAGAAAACATGGAATAAACATTAATCTAATTTATAGGATTAAATTTAACATGGTATAAAATATTGTTGACCCATAACATCGACTAACACGATCGCAATGCAAAAAGAACGAAGTCAATCCTATGTTTCTTTTAGTTACAAAAGGCATTAAATACGTATTAATCAAATTATATTTTATTCAATAAATTCACAATTGGATGATATGATAAATACTAGCGCTACTGTGTAGAACGCGATGACACAAAACTAACACAACTTGAATCACTCGAATGGGAACTCAGACAAATAAACAGTAGAGATTCTATACTAGTGACATTACGGTAATTACGTCATCATCTTTCTTATGCCACCGTAGCCATGCCTGTTGGCATTGCACGAGTCGCTAGCGAGAGTGGGGGGCACGGCTGGCGCTGGGCTGCCTGCCAACAGCCTCAGGGCGCGTGGGGCCCGCACGGCGGGGCCGGTTTGGACAAGGCCGCACAGCTCCTGCCCGCACGAGGTGGCGCCGGCCACTCCAGCCGTGACCGCGAGCGGAGTGCACGGGGCTGGGGCTGGGGCTGAGGCACGCTGGTGCATGGCCGTGGGCCCGCTGGGAGCCGGTGGAGGGCGCCCAGCTGGTGGCCACCTGCGGTCAGGGGCCCTCAGGGCATGGTGCTCGGACGAAGAACATTCAAGGTGACCTCGCCGCACAAGACACAAGGTTAGGAAAACGATGGATTCGTAAAAGGAAGGATATAATGATGTAGAGCACGATGAGAGCTATCTCATAGTGATAACGGTTTTCAATGGAGATGATCAAAGTGGTCGAAAAAACTCGGGTCGAAAGTTCGTCGAACCTATAGGGGTTGTGAAATTTCAGTTTTAGATCTGGATTGACATGAGTGACAACTATAAAAACAAGTCATGCTTTCGGATTCCTCGCGTCGAGACGAACATCAGCATGTATATATATATATATGTAGCGTTTGAAGAAGTTAGAAAAATAGGATATTTTATTATTTTTGGAATTAATTAATTTTGGAATTAAAATAATTTTAAAAAAGTCTAGAGTTGATTTTTATGCCACGAAAAATACTGCGGATACATGGGTGTATGCCGAGTCTCTGAGTGATGAGTGATTGTCAACTGGGATAATGCGCATGTTCTTTGGCTTGTGTTGTGCAGGTGTCGAGCACGGATACAGTGATCGAAGGCAAGGTGAAGGTCAAGTAGAGACGTGCCGTGCCGATTGACCGAGAGTGACGAAGGGCGGACGTGAGGCTTGGACTGAAGGACCGGTGGCCTGAGGATCAGCTGTGGTGGCTGATAGCATGGGACAGCGATGAGCAAAGACTTGGGGGTGGATGGGGTGCACGGGCGGTGCATCCCCTCTACGGCTCGGTTTGGTGGTTTAGCCACAGAAAAACCACCGAGTGGATGGTTTCCAGGTTTGGGCCTCAAAACCTGGGCACTGATAGTTTCTGAGTTTGGGCCACAAAACTCGGGGTGAGGACGGTTTCTAGGTTTGGGCCTCAAAACCTGGGTGCTGCGGGTTTGCTGAGTTTGGGCCACAAAACTCAGGCGATGGTCGGCTGGTTTCCCGGTTTGGGCCTCAAAACCGGGGGTTGGCTGTGAAGGCTGGTTTCCCGGTTTGGGCCACAAAACCGGGGGTGCGACGTCCAGGAAAAGGACAAGCAGAGCGGTGGCGGCACGTGGCGGCGATCGGTAAGGTTGCGTTGAGGCAACGCTACCAGTTGTGCGGGCGTGGCCGTCGGATCACCACCTACCATGAGTTGGTCTAGAATAACCCTAGGGTTTAGCTGGTTCGCTCTGTAATTAGTGAGGGGTAGAGTAGGAATTAGAATTAGGATAAGTAGAGGGAGACACCCTCCTCTCATTCCATCTCAGTCATTTGCTCTTTGCTTCTAGGGTTTCCTGCTCTCCCAATCCCCTGCTGTAGCTAGCTGAGATCCGCAGAGAACCATATCTCTGTGTACTGGAGATTTTGAGGAAGTGAGACCGTAATCTCACTGTTGTAGCGTGTGGTAGCCACACGGTTGCAGATCGATGACTTGATTTGCGTTTTGTTCGTGTTCTTCGCGTTCTTCGTTTCCCCGCGATTTTTCCGTCACTCGATCTCCCTCTCTACTGCGTCTTTGCGAAATCCGTTTGAATCAACTTGTTCTTTATAGTGAGGAGATCATTTCCACCGAAGGAATTCATCTAACTCCTCACGAGCAAGTAGATCGGGTTGATTTCGTTTTCGTGGCTTTTTTTCGTTCTCACTCCTCCCCTTTCGATTTCCCGAAGATTGAATCGATTTGAGCGGATGATTTCTTGGGGATAGTCTCCTAACTACCTCGTGATCATCCTCTCCATGTTTGGGATCAAGGGATTTTGGTTTGAATCGATTTGGAGAAGTTTTGGGAGAAGGGCGACCGAAATCGCCCTCTCTGCAAGGTCGCGGACAGTCCGCGCCTGGTACCGCGGACAGTCCGCGCATCGGGGCCAAGCCTATTCAGTGGCTGCGTGTCTCGGTGAACTGTGCGGAATTTTGACCGGCAGATAGTCCGCCGCTGTGATCCGCGGACAGTCCGGGATCACTCAGGGAGTTTTCAGAACCAGCTCAGTTTTGCACTTTTGACCGGCGGACAGTCCGCCATCCCCTAGCGGACAGTCCATAGTAGGGGCGGATAGTCCGGGATCCCAGGTCCGGACAGTCCGCGGATTGGCTGTTTGCTCCGGTTTAGTGCGTTTGCTCTTCCAGCTTCTTCGCTTGGTTTCCGGACTTCTCGTTTGGCCCTAGAGTTGATCAAGGAACCTCTCTAGGTATCTTTGCTACTTGTTAGCATAGGTATTTGGGAGTTTCTCGACGTAGCCGTCTATCTATGTTCGGGACTTGGTTTTTGAGGGTCGAACTTGTTCCGGTATTTTTGCCGATTGGTTTGCTATCACTTTGTGGTGCTCCGCTGTGATCCTAGGGATCATCCACCCTCTTCCAAGGGTCGTGGACATCACGGTTTCGATCGAAGCTTTTGGGAGTTGATTTGTGGGACAAAGGCCAAAGTTTCGAGAGAAATTTTTGAGCTCCCATTGACCCCCCCTCTGGTCGCCTTGCTATTGCATTCTCGGTCCATCAATTGGTATCGGAGCAGGTTAAGGATCTTCCACCTTAGCTGGTTCCAGATCCACAGAAGGCGACTTGGATCGCGGCGTGGGCAAACCGCCATTTTTTGATGGGACGAACTATGCGTATTGGAAGATACGCATGTCGGCCTATCTACAGAGTATTGGTGCTTCCATTTGGGATATTTGCAACTCTGCCGATTACGTGGTCTTGGCTGCTCGTGTCACTCAGCGTCAGATCGATGAGCACGATGCCAATAGCCGAGCCCGTAATGCTCTTTTCTCTTGTTTGAGCATGTCTGAGTTTGATCGCGTTTCTCACCTCGCTACGGCTCGGGAGATTTGGGCTACCCTCATGCGTTTCCATGAGGGAACCACTCAAGTCAAAACCCGTCTCTACGAGTCATTCAAGCGAGATTATGAGAACTTTTGACATATGCCTGGCGAGAGCATAGAAAGTTTATTCGCTCGCTTTCAGGTGATTGTCAACAGGATGAGGGCTAACAAGGAGATGTTGCCTTTCGACGATCATGAGAGAGCTTTGAAGCTTTTGCATACTCTCGATCGGTCGGTGTGGGATTCCAAGGTTCAGGCGATCATCGAATCGCCTAACTATGAGACCCTCACGTGCGATGAGCTCTTTAGTAAGCTCAAGTCCAGTGAGATTGATGCCATGGCGAGGGCTTCTTATGAAAATCCTTCTGGCCCGTCAATGGCTTTGGTTTCTGGCTCTTCTGCTAACCCCTCTGGAGGCTTTGCACTCTCTTCTCTTCTTTCTGTCATAGGGGAGCAGCTGGAGTTAATGGGGGATGACGAGTTGGCATTGCTCGCCAACCGGTTCTCGCAGTTCAACAACAACTGCATGAACCGTCGCCGTGGAGGAGGACGCTCAGGATGTTTCGAGTGCGGCGACCCCAACCACTTCATCACCAATTGCCCGAAGAAGAACAAGCAGACCTTCGGCAAGGCAGATCATGGGCACAAGTACGACTCCGGCAAGCGCAAGGAAAAGTACGTCCCCGCGAAGCACAAGCGGAAGGGCGGCTTCAACAAGGAGTACATCAAGACGAAGTACTTGGAGAAGGCCCAGGCTGAGCAGCGTGCTTTCTTCGCCATGCTCAGCGACGTCGACGACTCAGATGACAACTCCGCTTGGCTCAAGCGACGACTGAGTCCGAGAAGAAGAAGAGGATCGAGGACAAGCTGAACGGCCTCTGCTTCTTCGCCGACAACGAGGGTTTCTGCACCATGGCCCTCGGCAAGGAGGTCGACGGCGAGCTGGAGGACACTCCTCGAAACGACGATGACACCTCCCAGGTATCTCAGACCCCCGACGAGCTTTCTGCTGAGGATGAGAAACTTACTGTCGCGCTCCTTAGTCAGGATAAGTTGCTTAGGCGTGCTGCTAGAGAGCGCAAGGAGTTTAGGCAGAAGTGGGAGGATACGGTGAAGGAACTTGAATCTGTCAAGTCCACCATAGTTGTTACCGATGAGGAGGAGTGTGAGATGTGCACCGCACACGTGACTGACCTTCTCACTTTGAGAAGCAAGTATGCTGTGTTGGTAGGAGTGGTGGATGAGCTGAAGGATAGATCCTCGCTGTTAGGTGCGTGCAAGTCCTGTGCGGGCTTGCAATCTGAGTTGGCAGAGAAGAATGCCAAGATTGTGTCTCTTGAAGAGGCCAACTCAGGTAGCACATGTGTGGCTAGGTGTGTTCTTTGTGAGGGTTTGGAGATGGAGATTGCGAACGTCAAGCATGACAAGATGCAAACTGAGGAGGAAAATACATACATTCGGACCATCTTGTCATGGGTGTCGAGTGGTGAGCCACAGCTCGGGATGATGATCTCCCAATTCAAGCGAGCTGCTGGAGGTCCTGGTGTAGGTTTTGCTTCGGGTGTTAATGTTTCATCTTTTGGCAAGATTGGTGAGTCAAGTGGTCTAAACCCATGTGAGAAGCCCAACTCCACCACTACTCCCAAGCTTACCAAGATTCCACCCAAAGAGCCTCTCAAGCCTAACACCAAGGATGGGGTCTTTGTTGAACCTCCGAGAGCTCCACCCAAGAAACAACTGTGGGCTCCCAAACCAAACCACCTCAAGAACAAACTGGACACCATGCCACCCATCCGGGAGGAGCTTATGCCACAGAAGGGCAACGTGATCCACACCCACTACCGTGAGTACCAACAACCCCCTTTGAGAGCGGTGAGGTACCATTGTGAGCATTGTGGGAGAGATGGACACTTGAGTGAGTTTTGCTTTCGGCGCAAGAGAGAGGCGCGCCGCGCAAAGGAGATGAACAACACGGACATGTACCATCCTTTCCATGATGTACATGTGCCGAACGTTCAGAGGCGTGCTGTTAGGCCTAGAGGTCCAAAATCTCAAGTTCCTAGGCCTAGGCCACGAGAAGGTCGTGCCCGGCGGGAGCCTGCTGTTGTAGGCTATGGACCCCGTGGCGGTGGCTTTGTAGTTGAGCGTTTTCCCCCACCGCGTTTTGAGTATCGCGATGGACGCTCTTCCCTTAGCGGACCACATTTTCCTCTACGTGGTGATCGCTCTTCCCGTAGGCGTGCTAGGAATGGTTTTTATGCTAACCGTTCTTTTGAGCAGTCGGCCCAACACCGGTATCCCTACTTCACTAACCCTAGTGTTGGACCGTATGCTCACCCTATGTCTTTTTATTGATGTAGGTAAAACGATTGGAGAACGTTTGGTTGGTGGATTCCGGTTGCTCGAGGCACATGACCGGAAACACCAAGTGGTTCTCCAGTCTTAGTCCGGTCGCCGGAAAGGAGTTTATCACCTTCGGCGACAACAGCAAAGGTAAGGTATTGTCTCGTGGGTCGGTGCGAGTTAATGAGCACTTTGTGTTGCGCGATGTTGCTCTTGTTTCTAACTTGCATTTTAACCTTCTTTCTGTTTCGCAACTTTTTGATGATGACTATGAGATTCGTTTTAAACCGAATCTTAGTCGTATTTTGGATCCTCAGGGCAATCTTGTTTGTGGGATTTCACCCTTTGAAAAGTCTTTCGTGCGGATTTCTCGGAGTCTTTTAGCATTTCTCGTTGTCTTGTGGCTGGACCTTCCTCCTCTGATCTTTGGAAGTGGCATAGGAGACTTGGTCATTTGAGCTTCGACTTGCTTGCAAGGCTTAGTTCACTTGGCTTAATCCGAGGATTGCCCAAGTTATCGATGGAGAAGGATCTTGTTTGCCATTCTTGTAGACATGGGAAGATGGTAGCCGCTCCCCACCATCCAGTGACTCTGGTCATGACTAAGCGCCCTGGAGAGCTTTTGCACATGGATCTTGTTGGTCCAGCTCGGGTGAGCTCGGTTGGGGGGAAGTGGTATGTGCTTGTTATTGTCGACGATTTTTCGAGATATTCGTGGGTCTTCTTTTTAGCTGAGAAGACCGAGACTTTCTCCTTTGCTCGCAATCTGATTTTGCGTCTTCAGAATGAGTTCCCTATGAACTCAATGCGAGCAATTCGGAGTGATAATGGTTCCGAATTCAAGAATTCGGATTTTGAGAAGTTTTGTAACTCTTTGGGTTTAGAGCATCAGTTTTCTTCTCCCTACACACCGCCACAAAATGGTGTTGTAGAGAGGAAGAATCGGACCCTTGTAGAGATGGCCAGGACGATGCTCGATGAGCATAGGACTCCTAGGTGATATTGGGCCGAGGCTATGAGCACTGCATGCTACATTTCCAATCGCATTTTTCTTCGAGCCTTCTTGAAAAAGACCTCTTATGAGCTGTGTTTTGGAAAACTGCCCAAGGTGAGTTATTTTAGAGTTTTTGGTTGCCACTGTTTTATACTCAAGAAAGGCAACCTGGACAAATTTGAGTCTCGTTCTTCAGACGGTGTATTTTTGGGTTATGGCACTCACACTCGCGCTTATCGTGTACTTAACCTTGATACTAACCGAGTCATGGAGACATTAGATGTCACCTTCGACGAGAACATGGTTTGTCCTTCTTCTCGTTTTGAGCGTGCAGGTGATCATGAGGTTGGTGAGCCTCTTTTTGATGACGAGGACAAAGGTGCTGAAGGGATGGATGATCCAGCACCTCTTCCACCTGCTGTGCCACAAGGAGCGGCTTCTACTACGACTCACGGCCCGGACCCTTCTTCCTCGACGACTTGGGAGCCGTGGGATCCGCCACCTCGAGCGGTACCTTTTGTACCCGAGGAGGCACCAGCTGCTGTTGAGGGGGAGGCTACATCAGCTCGGGAGGCGCCACGACACATCCAGCGCCAACATCTGCCTCAGCAGATGATCAACAGCATCGGCGAACGTGTCACTCGGTCAAGGTCACAACATATCTCTCACTTTGCTCATTCTGCATTTGTTGCTGATTTTCAACCCCGAGATGTTGGACACGCTTAGACAGATCCAGATTGGGTCAATGCCATGCATGAGGAGTTAGAAAATTTTGAAGGAAATCGGGTTTGGGTTCTAGTTTCTCCTCCCTCTGAGTGTCACCCAATTGGGACAAAATGGGTTTTCAAAAACAAACAAGGAGAGGACGGCCATGTTGTGAGAAACAAGGCCAGACTTGTAGGCAAGGTGTATAGTCAGAAGGAGGGGATAGACTATGAGGAGACTTTTGCTCTTGTAGCTCATTTGAAGGCAATTAGGATACTCTTGGCTTTTACTGCATCCAAAGGGTTTAAACTTTTTCAAATGGATGTCAAGAGTGCCTTCCTAAACGGCTACATAGAAGAGGAAGTGTATGTGAGACAACCCCCCGGTTTTGAAAATCCCAAGTTTCCGAACCATGTTTTTAAACTCCACAAAGCCTTGTATGGTTTGAAACAAGCCCCTAGAGCCTGGTATGATAGGTTGAAAACCTTTTTGCTTGCTAAGGGTTTTAAAATGGGATGTGTGGATAAAACGCTCTTTCTCCTCAAGCAAGGCAGTGACACACTCTTGGTCCAGATTTACGTGGATGATATCATTTTTGGTGGTTCTTCTCACGCTTTGGTTGCCAAGTTTGCAGACACTATGAGCAGGGAATTTGAGATGAGCATGATGGGAGAGTTGACGTTTTTCCTCGGGTTGCAAATCAAGCAATCCCGGGAAGGGACGTTCGTGCACCAGGGTAAGTATACTAAGGACATATTGAAGAAGTTCGATATGGGTGAGGCCAAGCCTCTTCCAACACCCATGTCGACCACGACGGCCCTGGATGCGGATGTGGATGGAGAAGCTGTGGACCAGAAGGAGTACCGGAGTATGATCGGGTCGCTGCTGTACCTAACGGCGACACGCCCGGACATTCAGTTCGCGGTGTGTCTTTGTGCGCGATTTCAGTCGTCGCCGCGCACTTCGCACCGTCAGGCGGTCAAGCGCATTATGAGGTACTTATCCTTCACTCTAGAATTTGGGATTTGGTATTCTGCTTCCTCCACCCTCTCCGTTTGCGGTTATTCCGATGCCGATTTTGCTGGTTGTCGCATTGATCGCAAGTCCACTTCTGGGACTTGCCAGTTTATTAGTTCTTCTCTTATTTCGTGGTCTTCTCGCAAGCAGTCTAGTGTCGCCCAGTCTACCACGGAGGCTGAGTATGTTGCTGCGGCTAGCTGTTGTTCCCAGTTACTCTGGATGATGGCCACTTTGCGTGATTTTGGTCTAAGCTTTTCTCGTGTTCCTTTGCTTTGTGACAGCACGAGTGCGATTAGCGTTGCTAAGAACCCCGTGCTGCACTCTAAGACCAAACACATTATTGTGCGCTTTCATTTTCTGCGAGACCACTATGAGAAGGGTGATATCGACCTTCGCCATGTCGATACTCATCATCAGTTGGCTGATATTTTCACCAAGCCTTTGGACCAATCAACTTTTGCTAGGTTGAGAGGCGAGCTTGGTGTGTGTTTCCCCTTTTAGATGGGGGAAACATTTTGGCTCTTATATAATAAACTGACTTTGCGTTTTTCAGTTGGTTTTGCTTCTTTCATTTGATTTCTTCTTGCATCTTTTGCATTTCATCTTGCATATTTACATTCAGAGCTTCATATATATAATCTTCAGAATGTGACTATGCTCTGTATAGTAGTTGCTCCGATGCTTTATGATGATGTTGTAGCTTATGCTCTTTCTGATCACTGTTACATATTGTGAGCGAAGCTATTTTATGAATGGTGAAGCTGATTAATGACCATGAAACTTGAAAATGTTGACCATTGAGATTTGCAACTAGCATGTGTAGAATGTGTTGAAATCACTTGTGCTCTTCATATATGCTAGGTTGCTATGTCTCTAGTGTTGAGTCATTCACTTGCTTGGTATGTTCATATTCTGTTTAAAATCTGAACCAAGTTAAGTGAATTGAAAAGATCGAGATGGGATTGCTTGTCAACACATCATAGTTTCGAGACTGTTTCTCACTGCACTTTGAGTTAAACTTGAGCTGTGTAGTGTATGACCGAAACTGTTGCTTTAAGCTTCTGATTGCTTCTGCATAGGCTTCACACAGTTGAAAAGTTAGGCAATGACAAGCTTTTAACCTCTCGCAATCGTATGCTGAAATTTAAACTTGTGTAATTTAACCGCTTGCAACTCCGATAAAACTTGGATACACAAGTCTATGTTCTATTCTATAGCATGATGATTGAACTGTGCTAGGGGTAGTTCACCTTGTATACATGTTTAGCACTTGTTTAACTTCCTGTCTATACATGTTTTGTGCTATTTTGATGGTGAATACCTTTTTGGCTGAAAACTGCTCTTTTTGCTCATATGTTCATATTTCGTATTTAGTGATCAGTTTGAGCCTTTGCTAGCTGCTTATGGATGTTGTTGAGTCATCGGATCAGAACTATGTAGAGCATCCTTGCACTCTCTTGCTTATATTCCTGAAGATGCTAACTTGCATTTTAACTCATATGCATTTTTGGAGGGAGATTTTCTGTCAAGGGGGAGAAATTTGAGTGTTTTGCACATTTCCTTGCTGGTGCATTTTCAACTAAGGGGGAGAAAATATTGACAAATCATGTGTTCCCTGTGTTGTGTGCACTATTTGAGGGGGAGATTGCTAGTTGTGTTGAGCCTTTGCCTCTTTCTTGAGGGACTAGCAAACATTTTTAGCACTTCACTTGATTTTCAGCTCTTCAATTGGTATCGAACTCTTTTGGATTTTGAGTTGGTAACAGTTGGTATCGAGCTTCTTCGCTAGCGGTGTTGAGCATGTTCTACCTCTTCTTGAGGGCTAGCTTTGCTTTGCTTGGTTGCGTCGAGCCGTTGCCCATGTCTTTGGGGACCAAGTTGTCTTGCTCTTTCCACTTGTCCTTCTTCGGCTTTGCTATGCTTTTGGGTCATTTGGTCGAGTTCTCTCTCCTTCTTCCTTCCTTCTTCTATTATTCATTATGATTTGTGTTGGTAG
Organism: Coix lacryma-jobi var. lacryma-jobi; assembly: GCA_009763385.1. Taxonomy (NCBI): domain Eukaryota; kingdom Viridiplantae; phylum Streptophyta; class Magnoliopsida; order Poales; family Poaceae; genus Coix; species Coix lacryma-jobi. The sequence continues at coordinate 78,667,153 of CM019828.1, read as the reverse complement.
TTGACAATGCACTCATCAAGGGCGAGATTGCGGATACATGGGTGTATGCCGAGTCTCTAAGTGATGAGTGATTGTCAACTGGGATAATGCGCATGTTCTTTGGCTTGTGTTGTGCAGGTGTCGAGCACGGATACAGTGATCGAAGGCAAGGTGAAGGTCAAGTAGAGACGTGCCATGCCGATGGACCGAGAGTGGCGAAGGGCGGACGTGAGGCTTGGACTGAGGGACCAGTGGCCTGAGGATCAGCTGTGGTGGCTGACAGCCTGGGACAGCGACGAGCAAAGACTTGCGGGTGGACGGGGTGCACGGGCGGTGCATCCCCGCTACGGCTCGGTTTGGTGGTTGAGCCACAGAAAAACCATCGAGTGGATGGTTTCCAGGTTTGGGCCTCAAAACCTGGGCACTGATGGTTTCCGAGTTTGGGCCACAAAACTCGGGCTGAGGACGGTTTCCAGGTTTGGGCCTCAAAACCTGGGTGCTGCGGGTTTGCTGAGTTTGGGCCACAAAACTCAGGCGATGGTCGGCTGGTTTCCCGGTTTGGGCCTCAAAACTGGGGGTTGGCTGTGAAGGCTGGTTTCCCGGTTTGGGCCACAAAACCGGGGGTGCGACGTCCAGGAAAAGGACAAGCAGAGCGGTGGCGGCACGTGGCGGCGATCGGTAAGGTTGCGTCGAGGCAATGCTACCAGTTGTGCGGGCGTGGCCGTCGGATCACCACCTACCATGAGTTGGTCTAGAATAACCCTAGTGTTTAGCTGGTTCGCTATGTAATTAGTGAGGGGTAGAGTAGGAATTAGAATTAGGATAAGTAGATGGAGACACCCTCCTCCCATTCCATCTCAGTCATTTGCTCTTTGCTTCTAGGGTTTCCTGCTCTCCCAATCCCCTGCTGTAGCTAGCTGAGATCCACAGAGAACCATACCTCTGTGTACTGGAGATTTTGAGGAAGTGAGACCGTAATCTCACTGTTGTAGCGTGTGGTAGCCACACGGTTGCCGATCGATGACTTGATTCGCATTTTGTTCGTGTTCTTCGCGTTCTTTGTTTCTCCGCGATTTTCCCATCACTCAATCTCCCTCTCTATTGCGTCTTTGTGAAATCCGTTTGAATCAACTTGTTCTTTATAGTGAGGAGATCATTTCCACCGAAGGAATTCATCTAACTCCTCATGAGCAAGTAGATCGGGTTGATTTTGTTTTCGTGGCGTTTTTTTCGTTCTTACTCCTCCCCTTTCGATATCCCGGAGATTGAATCGATTTGAGTGGATGATTTCTTGGGGATAGTCTCCTAACTACCTCATGATCATCCTCTCCAAGTTTGGGATCAAGGGATATTGGTTTGGATCGATTTGGAGAAGTTTTGGGAGAAGGGCGACCGAAATCGCCCTCTCTGCAAGGTCGCGGACAGTCCGCGCCTGGTACCGCGGACAGTCCACGCATCGGGGCCAAGCCTATTCAGTGGCTGCGTGTCTCGGTGAACTGTGCCGAAATTTGACCGGCGGACAGTCGGCCGCCGTGATCCGCGGACAGTCCAGGATCACTCAGAGAGTTTTCAGAACCAGTGCAGTTTTGCACTTTTGACCGGCGGACAGTCCGCCATCCCCTAGCGGACAGTCCGCAGTAGGGGCGGACAGTCCGGGATCTCAGGTCCGGACAGTCCGCGGATTGGCTGTTTGCTTCGGTTTAGTGCGTTTGCTCTTCCGGCTTCTTCGCTTGGTTTCCGGACTTCTCGTTTGGCCCTAGAGTTGATCAAGGAACTTCTCTAGGTATCTTTGCTACTTGTTAGCATAGGTATTTGGGAGTTTCTCGACGTAGCCGTTTATCTACATTCGGGACTTGGTTTTTGAGGGTCGAACTTGTTCCGGTATTTTTGCCGATTGGTTTGTTGTCGCTTTGTGGTGCTCTGCTTTGATCCTAGGGATCATCCACCCTCTTCCAAGGGTTGTGGACATCACAGTTTCGATCGAAGCTTTGGGAGTTGATTTGTGGGACAAAGGCCAGAGTTTCGAGAGAAATTTTTGAGCTCCCATTCACCCCCCTCTGGTCGCCTTGTTATTGCATTCTCGGTCCTTCAAATACTCCGACGGCTCCGAAAATTCCAGAAAAATTCTAAGAGATATTTTGGAACATGATAAACCCAAATAAAGTATTTGGAGCTCACCAAAAGATATTTTGGAGCATCTAAGAGTTAGATTTTTCTCACAAATAAATCGAAAAATGTTCCGAAAAAAGCCAAAAAATTCTTGAGAGGTTTAAACCGATGGATCGAGAACTCAAAGGAGTGATTTTGGAGAAAAAAAAGATCTTAAGATACTCCAACGGGAGGATAGAGTTGAGAACAATAAATTTGATTTCCAGATAAAGACAGGGACAGACCGGATAAAGATAAACGACCTACCAAATACGTTTTAAAAACTCTACCGACTCACAACACAAGCTCAAACAACATGCAACACACATCAAACAAAAAAACCATCAAATTAATTTATGAAAAATTGAAAATTCTCATTTTACTACAACAAAAGTGGCGCTAGCTCAAACTAAATTTGATCAATTTTATACAAATATTAAAATTATTTATTTTATTTAGTGTTTTCTACTCATAACCTAAAATTAGAAATTTTGGGGTGTGACAGATGGTGGAGGCTCCAACAAGTTGTCCTTTGGAACAAAGAATTTATAGATAGGAGTGAAATCCATGTGGTAATGGGGTGGTAAAATAAAAAAAGGAACACAGACGAACTTGGTTCGACTCTAGAATAGCTACCGCCCCGGAAATGGCGCTAGAAAGCTTGTTGACAATTCCTAGAATCACCACCAAGAGTAGAGATAAATCCTATCCCCGGCAATGGTGCCAGAAAGCTTGTTGGGTATTTTAAACGCACACACAAAATTTCGCAAGTGCACGGATATCAATGTAGCTTTCATCCGGGAGTATTCCAGGTTATCGATTTCCATGGGGAACATGAAGTGTACTGGAAGAATTAAGAACGTTCAAGAAAAGAATGATAATGTGGATAGAGAAGGATTCTAGGGTTTCCTAAGCGAGTTTATCTAATCAAAGGCTTACTATACTTTACTTACTTCAGAGCAGTAGGTCCTTTCCAACTCTAAAAAAAACTAGGAAAAGGTAGGTGGGGGAAGGCTGCCCAAAGCCCTACGAGAACACCAACCCTAACGTGGTGGATTACAAAGGAGCTAGCGCAAACTCAGGTAAACCCTAGCCTAGACACCATGTCTACGCTAACGTCTACTACTCTAATTATCTAGAATAACTAGAGCACTTCATACGAGAGGAGATCCAGTAAATAAATTAAAGCAAGAACTAAAATTAATTAAATAGAATACTTAGAAATAAATAATGAAGAACCTGAAGATTACTTGAAGATGAACCAGATGCTGCAAAAGTACAATGTTGATGAAGATCCAATAGATCTGGTTCCTCCTCAGATGTCTCCTCTCCTTTCTCTCCCTGATCTATAATTACAACTAGATGAACTATACAACTAGAACTAGACGAACTAGATCTAAATCTAGATAAACTAGAAGAGATTCATTTAGAGGGACCTCTACTTCTACTTGAAACCCTAGCTTTTGCTCTGTAGATGAATAATGAGAAGGAGATGCCTCCCTAGGGGGTCTGGGTCTGGTTTTATAGCCCGGAGGGATGAACCGCAACCCTTGGATCAAATCGACTTCAATCAATGGTTGAGATGCGTAGTAGAGTTTGGTTGGAACACGCCACATGAAAGAAGAGGGCTTCCAGGTGGGCCCAGGCTGGTCGACCTATGGTTGAGGCTGGCCGACCTCCCCTGGTCGTCGTCAACGTCCTGCTTTGTTCTGGTGTCTTCTGGAGTCTTCCACATCCTTCTAGTATCCCTGTTTGATCTGTTTGCGCAAGTAATCGTGTCGAGATAGGATTCTCTTCTTTTTAGCTCCTGTAGGACTCCCTGGAAAAATCGCAATTTACCAAAACTATGGAATTTGTCAGTTTAAACCCTCGGTCTAGTTGTTGGTGATGGTTCTAGGTTGTTCTAGAATCTTTCAAGTCGTATGCATATAGGACTCTCTTGCCAGGACTCCAAATGCAAACTCTATATCTGTTTCGATCGTCTCGATGAGCTCTTCATAATGATGTGTTATGTTTCATCACTTGAGGTACTTTTATACATGGAATGTTGATGATTCTGCAAAACAAGTTTGAACAACACAACTCGTGGAACTTGTTAGGATCAAACCCTACAACTATGCATTTATAACTCTTTCGATGTCCTTTTGTGCACTAATTGATGGTATAATGTTAACGTTAAGGACTTTCAATAGTCACACCAGGAGAGATCCCTCCAGGGTATCATTATGTGACTAAAGGTTACACTTTGAATGCTTATGAAAATCCTGGATATCAAAATGCCGATCAAGGGATTCAAGACATCCACCAAGGAACTCAGAATGTTGATCAGTAGAATTACGACATCCAGAACGTGGTGATGGGTCAAGTAGATCAGCTAATGAGTCAAGTAACTGATATGGTGCAGAAGCAATTTGGTTTAAAGCCAAAGAATTCAATAATTACTTACAAGAAACCATATCCATCATGGTATGATCAAGTGGTGTTACCCCCACGATTCAGGCTACCTGGCTTTGTCAAATTCAATGGGAGCGAGACAACATCGACTATGGAACATATCAGTCAATATTTGGTGCAACTTGGAGAATTGTCTGATGAACCAACATTTAAAGTTCGATTCTTTCCTTTGTCCCTATCTGGAGCTACTTTTTCATGGTTTGCATCTTTGCCCCATGATTCCATCACTGGTTGGGAAGATTTAGAATCTAAGTTCCACCAATATTTTGACTCTGGGATGGCAGAAAAGGGGATTGCAAATTTAGTCGATCTCAGACAATAATGAGTCTAGGAGCCATTTCATCCAAAGATTCAGGGATGTAAGAAACCAGTGCTACTCCTTCACGTTATTAGATGCAGAAGTGGTTGACATTGCGATTCATTGTTTGTTGTCATCGATTAGGGAGAAAATTGGTGTTGACTATACAAACTTTGGAATGTTGGCTAGAAAAGTGGCTAATATTGAAGCACAACTCAGGTACTCACGCTATAACAAGCCAACAAGGGCCGCAAATGTTCGCTTTGATTGCAATCTGATACTTGAAGAAATTGAAAGTGGAAGTGAGGAAGAAAATGATGATGAGATTGTTGTTGTTGATTGGGTATGGAAGTAGTCAGAATACATGCCATGGGCTAAAGCAAAATTGGTCGATGAAAATAGAAAATACAGTTTTGATGTCAGTAAAGCCGATAAGATCTTTGATTTCTTGCTTGAGAAAGGTCAAATCAAATTGACAAGAAATCATAAGATGCCTTCAGCTAATGAAATTAAGAAAAGAACGTATTGCAAATATCATAATTCTTTCAATCATACTACCAATGAGTGTAGAATATTTTGAGAGCTCATTCAGAGGGCCATCGACAAAGGCAGAATAGGTGTAGAGAATACTAAAGGTGAAATGGGAATAAAAGGTCATACTTTTCCTATGAACATGGTCGCCATATATTTTGAGAAAGGTAAGTTCAAAGTGCTTACCTCTGAGAGAGCCCCAAAACATAGAACCATCGATGTTGGAATACAGATATCGGCTGAAGAAAACCAAGAGATGAAAATGTGTAACACCCGAATTTATAAATAAAACCGAGTAAAGCATATGTGGGCCCAGGGAGTCCCAAATCCACATATACCACAAAATGTATATCATTATAGTACGAACAAAACATTATTAAACTTATTAAATCACATGGGGAAAATGTTCATCACATCGGCCAACGGCCCATTATTACAACAGTAGCGCATAGACTCTCCATAGGGACACCGACTGGGGGTACGCCAACCTTAGCAGTCTGGCACGTCTTCGGGATACTCCTCGTAGTCTCCTCCATCTGGTACCATCCGGTATTTTTATGTGAACCAGTGACAAGCGTCAGCTCACCATGCTCAGCAAGTACAACTACGGGGATGCAAGGCTCAAAGGTTTGACTCGGTTAACTACTGTTAGCATTTTAAGTTGACTATATTTTATATTATCCTTATATTACTAAATGTATAAGCCCTGTTGTCCCATGATAAGTGATACTCATTATGCTAAAAAGAGGTAGGCCACCAACCACCATCATACCCCGCCATGAACTACTTAAAAAGGATCCGAGCCGCTCGTGTCTGTGAGCACAGCTGATATATCAGATTTACACTCTGCAGAGGTTGTACACTTTCACCTTAGGCCATGATTCCCATATGCCGACATCACCTCCTCTGTGGAAGTATGGCAGGGTTTCACTATGAAGCCGTTCGAAAGTTGGTCTAACAAGTCGTAGCCGCTAAGGTTTTAGTCTCCCAAGAGTTACAAACACCTTCCCACTAAGGTAACACTCATCCACAAAAGCAATTACCCTTGCAGGACAGGACCCATAAGCTACATGGTACACCCCTCTTGCCCTTTCAGTAAGGTACATATGAGCTAGAACAATCGAAGTACTTAGCTAAGATCAGAGCCATGTAATTCCCAAGGCTGCACGAGATCTCCCGGGTAGCCACTTTAAAAGATAGTCCCTGGGGTGGGTTACTGAGCGAAAAGCATGCTCTAGTACCCTAAAGTGGTTAAAAAGCCTCTTTTAACATTGTTCCATAGTCATTTAATCAATTGCACGAATCAAACACATAATCGATTGCAACTCGACCAAATCAGATGGGGCTTCAACCAAACTTCTCCCAAGTGTTCTTCTATGTATTGGGGTACTAATCCTAAGAAATCATTGCACCAAACCAAGTGAATCAAGAGAAATCCGAAGAACACTAGAAAAGGGGAAAGAGCGAAGAACGAACGCGATTTCAGCCCGATCTATGTCCTCGTGAGGTTAGAGGAGAAATCCTTCAGTGGAAAGAAGGAGCTCAGGACATAGAACAATCTGATTCAAGTGGAATCGAAAATCATCTCACGGAGAGGGAGAACGAGGCAAATCTCCAAGAGAGGAAAACCAAAACGCGAAGAACACAAGAACAAAACACGAATCGATCCGAATTCAGCCATGTCTCAAACCCACGAGACAATAACGAGATTACGGTCTCGCTTCCTCAAAATCTCCAGTACACAGAGGTATTGTTGCTCACTCTGCGGATCACAGACAGCGAGGTATGATTGAAAACCTAAGCGGAGGCTAGAGAATGAGAGCTGCAAGGATAGGGAGAGAGGAGGGGTTGCCTCTCTTATTTATAGCCTAATACACTTATTCCCCTTCTACCCCTAGATACAAGAGCGAAGCAGCCAACCCTAGGGGTATCCCAGTCCAAATCTGTGGAGTCTTGATCCGACGGCCACGTGCCTTCCTCATCCTTAGCTTCGCCTCGACGCAAGCCTCAGGATGCCGCCACGTGCCATCCTGTCGACCGCCGTGCCTTCCTTGCCGATAGCTTCGCTGCAGCGCAAGCCTCTCGGCGCCGCCACGCGTCGACCGTTCTTTTTGGACCTCCCACGGTTTTGAGGCTGAAACCGGGAAACCAGTCCTCAGGCTGAGTTTTGTGGCCCAAACTCAGAAACCCGCCAGCCCAGGTTTTGGGGCCTAAACCTGGAAACCGTCCACGCCGAGTTTTGAGGCCCAAACTCGGAAACCGGCCACCCCAAGTTTTGAGGCCAAAACTCGGAAACCGTCGAGGGTAGTTTTTTGAAGCTCAACTACCAAACTCGCGGCGTAGACGGTATGTGGTTTGCACACCCCGACCACCGGCACCAATGCCGATGCATGTCCAGCCTCTACGTCGGGCACAACGCCTTCACCTTCCTTCTCAGCCTCCCACCAAGTGTCACGATGCCATCGTCTTCCTCCAGACTCGACCGATGCACCGCACATCCCCATGTGCTCTTGCTCGCCGATGCCATGTGCCAGCTACGACAGCTGGTCCTCTGGCCTCCCGGTCTGTCGGTCCAAGCCTCATGTTCGCCCTTCACCGCTCCCGGTCCGTCGGCACGACACGTCTCTACTTGACCTTCACCTCGCCATCGACCACTGTCTCCGAGCTCCACACCTGCACATCAACACAGCCAAGAGACACATGTTGCATGTTGACCGATCACTCGTCACTCAGGAATGGAACCACAAGGGCACATATCAACCTTGTGTTCGTAGCCTGCGAAAACCGAAGACTAAAACGTAATTACACATAGCCGGCAGGGGCTAACACGCGAATTTGAGCGGCCTAGACTGCGGGTCTGTTGACACTTCTTAACGCAACCACTAGAACTAGACTATGGAGCCTAACCCCAGCAACGGCTCTAGAAGTGTCTTGGTGGTAAAACTATTGATTATTGGATAATTCCGCAAGCGCACAGAATATACCGATGTAGCACTTCACCCAGGAGTATTCCAAGGTATCGTTATTTATTTTATCCCAAAGGAAAGCAAGCTAGGAAAGGTGTAGAGAGAGGAAAGATAGATCCTTTAGTCTTACTATAATCTATTATCAATTAAAGAAGCAATCGGGGTAAACGAATACAAGGGAGGATAGATAAATAAGATAAATAAGTTAAGCAAAGAGTATATGATATGAAAGATAACTTTAGTAGAGTTAGCTAGGTGGGAGGACAACGAGTGAGTATAAAGTACTCCTATGTTTCTACCTTTACTCTATGAACTTAATCCTAATTGAATAGATGACTTAACAGGACTGACGCCTTGCTACTTGTGTGAGAGGGATAAACGAGACAGTGAAGCGATAGAAGGTTGTTCACCTAACCCAGAACTCAAGCGGATATTTGGCTTATGGACGCCTTACCTTTTAAAAACTAGCCTGAGTTCACGTGAGGGGATCTAGGTAGCTAGGCAAAATATGTCACCTTTTGCCCATGCTCCCCTACTGTCCGTGCAAGTCAGCGGTAGTCAAAGATATGATGAAGTATGAGCACCACGCTCACACTTATCTACACCTTTAGCTATCGATCAAAATAGCTAAAGCCCCTATCCTAAGATAGGACGATGACGCACACACAAGAAGCTATTTAAAGGAAATCAATCTAACTAAGACAACTATAGAACCAAGATAAGCACACAACAAGACTATATAAATATAGACTTGCACTAAGTAAATACTTAAATAAATACTTGGAAAGTAAATACTTAAGTAAATGCAAAGTAAAGTAAAGAAAGAATAATATATTAAATAAATAAAGTCTTACAAAAGAAGAAAGATACAAGGGCTATACCAGACTCCCAGAAGACGACTCTGGAGACCCGAGCTTCGCCCGACTCAACTCTAACTCCCACTCTAGACTAACTACTACTACTCTTGCTTGATCTCACATGAGAGTGGAGATATGTGTTGTGAGATATGTAAACTATGTGAGATCTCCAGAATGAGAGGGTGAAGGCCTCTATTTATAGTGGAGGTGGAGTAGGGGCTACTCCGGCGCCACGTCAGCGATCCGTGTGCTCATCCTCTCTTCACCCTTGGATCCACCGCCATAGCAACCGACCTTGATGAACGGCTTGGATATTGTTCACTTGCAAAACATGTGCTTTGCCACCGACTTGGATGAAGTTCGCCATGGGGTCGGCGGACCCCCCTCTATGTCATGTGGGCCCGGGGTACATCTTCTAGAAGGTGATGATGTCATCCTGATGAACAGTGCAGATGGGCCCCACCAAGGGGGGGGGGGTCGATCGACCCACCTATGATAGGGTTGGCCCACCACCTTCTCTCCCTTGGTGACCCCACATGTCATGGAGCAAGTCTTGTGAAGTTGGTTGCATTTGGTTTTTGGTGTGGACCCATGAATCCAGGTGCTTCTCATCTTGCACCATTGAGCAAAAGCACATGTTTGATCCAATGGTTGATATTGACTTGAACATGCTTCTCTTGGATCATGCCATGTCACCATGGCCGAGGTGGCTCCAAGGTGGGGTCGGCCGACCCCCTTGGTGGGCCCACCTGGCCTCATTTTGTTCATTTTGCCATCTCCTACAAGTTCACAGGCTAAGAGTACAAGTGGAACTTATTAGTGATAAATATGCTCATGATATGCTATTCTTCCTTGAAATCGAGGCCTGTTGACGGTATTTTGATAAGGTAAAACATGCTATAACTTCCGTCAACAAGATCCCCCAAGCTTAACCTTTGCTCGTCCCGAGCAAACAATCAAACTTGGCCTCGGTGGATTAGTATTGTTACTATGCATCACATTTCAAGAGTTCCATGTGCACAACAAAGATCTTCTCTTTGAATGGAAAAATTAGCTATGTAAATCACCCATATTACCTTAGTACTCTATGGGGCTTATGGCTTTTCCTTTGTCTTAGGTGGTTGAAAGATAGAACAGTTTGACTTGAGCACTAACTTTCTTGTTTTTAGCAAGTTTCATACCGGAGGTTTTGCAATATTTTTCAAAAAAAAGACTTAATGTTCCTCATATGGTTCTCTCATGTCGCTCAAATGGTGTATGATTTCTCACCAAGGCATATGATAAGTGTTGCCTTCTTTATTTCATCCTACTTCTAAACAGGCTTATGTGTAGCTCAAGGTAGAGATGAAAAAGATGGCATACTTACTTGCATTTTGTTGCAAAGTCAAAGCTTGGATCCTTGAAGAGAAATGTCATACTCCCAGATCAAGATGTGCAAGTGTATGGTGTATGGTGTGAGAACATATATGATGAATGATTGACTTTGATGAGGAAGGTTTGAGGCTTTTCCCGGTTGAGTCATTATCTCGCTATGTGCTTAATGCTTATGACTAACCGGTGGTGTTGAGTTGTGGTGTTTCTGTGTTGGTGTGCGTGTGCGACATGTGTCTCTTGGCTGTGTTGATGTGCAGGTGTTGAGCTCGGATACAGTGGTCGATGGCAAGGTGAAGGTCAAGTAGAGACGTGTCGTGCCGACGGACCGGGAGCGGTGAAGGATGGGCGTGCCGTGTGGCGGACGTGTCATGCCGATGTACCCAGAGCGGTGAAGGGCAGACGTGAGGCTTGGACTGACGGACCAGAGGGCCAGAGGACCTGCTGTGGTAGCTGGCACGTGGCATCGGCGAGTGAGAGCACATGGGGATGTGCGATGCATCGGCCGAGTCGGGAGGAAGACGAAGGCGTCGTGGCACTTGGCGGGAGGTCGGACACGGGCTTGCGTACGGCGCAAGTGCCGTCGGCCGAGTCAAGAAGGAAGGCGAAGGCGTTGTGCCTGGCATGGAGGCTGGACATGCATCGGCATCGGTGCCGGTGGTCGGGGTGTGAGAACCACAATCCGTCTACGGTGCGGGTTCGGTAGCTGAGCCTCAAAAAGCTACCATCGACGGTTTCCAGGTTTGGGCCTCAAAACCTGAGGTGGCCGGTTTCCGAGTTTGGGCCTCAAAACTCGGGGTGAACGGTTTCCAGGTTTGGGCCTCAAAACCTGGGTTGCGGGTTTCCGAGCTTGGGCCTCAAAACTCGGGGTGGACGGTTTGCCAAGTTTGGGCCTCAAAACCTGGGCTGGCGGGTTTACCAGTTTGGGCCTCAAAACCAGGGGTGGTCCAAAAGGACGATCGACGCGTGGCGGCGTGGAGAGGCTGGCGCGGCGACGAAGCTATCCACGAGGGAGGCGCGGTGGTCGACATGACGGCACGTGGCGGCATCAGGGAGGTCGCGTCGAGGCGAAGCTACCGGATATGCGGGCGTGGCCGTCGGATGAAAATTGCCAGGACTGGACGGTTTTACCCCTGGGGGTATTTGGGTTGAGTGCTTAATGTAAGGGCGTTTTGGTCTTCGGACGTGCGCCTATATATATGAGGGGGCTGCTAGGGCAGCCGTATCCTTTGGAATCCTTGGACAATGTCTCTCTCATTTTGTGTTTTGTGAGAGAAGGCTAGGGTTAGAGGAGAGTTGGCTCTTGTTCTTGAGCTTTTCGCCATCCGAGCATTGTGTTGCTAGGAGTGGCTTGTAGCCCGACACCGAGTGCTTAATCAATCATCCATTCCTCTTAATCCAAGGATCAAATTCGTGCTTTGATTTGTCTTGCGATTTTGTTCTTCGCGTTTGCACGTTTTCCCCTCTTTCGATCTTCACGAGAATTCTTGTTTTGAGGGAATATCCGCAAATCCGTTTGAACCATCTTGTGTAGCTTCGTGAGAGTCTTCTTTCTACTGAAGGAATTTCTCCAATACCTCACGAACTCATAGATCGGGCGGATTTAGTTTTGGGATCGAGTTCTTGCCCGTTCTTCACCGTTTTCTTCGATTCACCGATTTGGAGTTGGGTTCGAGCCATGATCTCTTAGGAGTAGCTCACTAACATCCTTGTGATCCCTCACACGAAATTTGAGCCCTAGTGCTTTTGATTTGAGGGAGATCGGGTCGATTTGGTGGACGAACAGAGGGCTGCTCGGGGTGACCGGACGCTGCCTCATAGCGACCGGACGCACCGAGTCAGAGTCCGGTCATTGAACACCAGCGTTGTCCAGTTTGCGCGTGGTGACCGGACGCTGACTAGGAATCGACCAGATGCACTTGGTCTAGAGTTCGGTCAGCTCCAGAGAGCGTTTTTGTGCGACCGGACGCTAGGGTTTCGTGTGGCCGGACGCACTGAAGGCACTGTTCATTGTCTCTTCGGTGTTTGACCGGACGCTCAGTTGTAACGATCGGACGCTTGTTCACCGTGAGTCTGGTCATGAACAGAGAGCATCCAGTACGTGTTTTTCCTGACCAGACGCGTCCGATCGATACTGACCGGATGCACCTCAGGGTCCGGTCACTGCAGACAGCGCACGTTTTCGTCCGTATCTTTTGCGTTCGAGCTCCGATTTGAGATCCGCTTTTTGCGTTGGATTCCCGACTCTGTGCTCTACAGAAACCGGGCTTCCCACTTTGCGAAAAAGCCTGAATCCCCCTTGCGTTGCTCGGGGGAGGTTGAGGTTACCCAAACTCCATCTTGTCACTAGTTGACTTGCGTGGATTTGGAAGAGAGAGCTTTTGTGGTGTCCCGCTGTGTTCCTAGGGAACATCCACCCATTCTCTTGGGTCGTGGACATCACATGTGTCGGCTTTGCTCTTGGGGTTGATTTTGTTGGGACAGAGGCCAGAATTTCGGAAGAAATTTTTAGGCTCCCATTCACCCCCCCCTCTGGTCGCCTTGCTTTAGCATTTTCGGTCCTTCATGGTGGACTAGATTGCTTTTTTTTATTTGATAAGATCTATCTCTCTATATGTTTTTTTTCTTTTTCTCTCTTTTCTAATGTGACATGGCTAGCATTTTTTCATGGACTTTCACTTGTCCATCTCTCTTTTTTTCATGGACTTTATTTTGCCTAGCCTTTTGAGTCTCATCTACTAAATAATTGAGAGAGTTTTCCTAACACTTAGAGTATGAAGCAACCTATTTGGTGGAAATGAAAGGCATGTTTTTGCGTACTTCCAGTGTAGAAGCAGCATGTATATGAGGTGTGTACATGATCTTGATCTTAGGAGCGTGAAAAGTCTCTTAACAAGGGTCAACAAGACTTGACAACACTCAATACAAAGCAAATAGCCTATGTAGAAGGTTTGTAAACATGTAAAGCATATGTGGTTGTGGTAGGAATTTATCACCATTGAGGAACAATTAAGATTTTGATTAAGGATAAATTCTCCCGTAATCTTTCATGCTTAGAACAATATTATAGCAGCTCTTGTCTCACTATATCATGTCTCACAACAACTTCGACTTAGTTCTAGCACTTGCAACCCACAAAGTTTTCAGGTTCATGATGGTTTAAATGAGCTAAGTAATCCATACTTAGAGAAATACTAAGTTGTAAACTAGGCACTAGAGAAACATTAGCAAGGCAACTAGTCATCATTTCCATGGGGAAGATAGACATATATGAGACATATGTGCTAAGGGGAATACTAAGCAAATATTTTTGGTATTTTCCTTTTTTTAATGCAATGAGAAAACTAATTGAAACGTAAATAACTTAAGATACAGGACTTACCTTGGTGGTGGAGAGGATCACCCCAAGCTTGGTTCTTGCCTACTGTGGTGGTGGATAATGCTGGTACCACCCGGCCCAACGTCGTGCTTCTTCTTCTTGAATGGCCTGCAGGAGTTGGGCGTTTTGTTGTGCAAGAAGCAATGTTGCCTCTTGTTCGATGTTCATCGCACCCATGTTACCGATGAGCTCATCCATCGGCGTCCTTTGATGTTGCCTTCCTCTATCCCGTGGGCGAGGAGTGTCTTGAGAGCAAGAAATGTCCTGTGAGCGAGGAGTGTCTTGTGAGCGAGGAGGCCTCCCCAAGGACCCTAAAATGTCCATAGATGCTGCCTCATCTCCCTCCTCAACTTCTTCAGCCTGACATGAAGATCCGCCTTGTTCCATTCGAGTAGCACGAGACGCTCTCCTTGTCCTCCTGCTAGTACCTGCAACTTTTGGGGCTCTTTCCTTGGGGTCCAAATCAAAGGTTAGCGTACGAATCGCATACAATCGAAGTCTCTCACAAGGGAGAGTGATTTCGACTGTATGGCGTGGATAAATCATTATTAGTTCACCCTTGGGACCCCTTTTGAGTACATCGCAATAAATAAATACACTTTCTTCCAAAACATCTCTCACAGTTTTAATGTACTCAAAAGTTTGGGATTCTAGTGCACCCAAAGCTTCGGCTATGCGTGTGATGAATGATGTGAAGTATATGGGTTTCCTAGGCTCTATGTTGCTAAGCCAATAGTTCACTAGCATTTTAACAGGTGAAACTTTAACCTTGCTAACCATGGCATAGAGTAATTTCAGCTCATCATCACTTACCAAAATTCCTATCGTGCCAGGGAAAAGAGTGGTGAACAGCTAGTAGTGCATGAAAGGTAAGGTTGGGTTATGAATTTTGTGCGGTGAGGGTTTGGAACAATCACTAGAGCCAGTAATGACATACCAGAAAACATTCTTGTCATAATGAGAAGCATGGTCTACATCAAGATGGCAAGAGTGATCAAATCCTAAAGCAGTGTTTAATGTGCTCCAAGTCAAGTCATATTCCATCCCAAATATTCGAAATGCTACCCCATCGTTATTCACTTTTAACTTGCATAAAAACTCAATGGTTAGGTTCTCTATGCCAAATTCAAGAATTTCAAAGAATCCTCCTCAACCAATGGTATTGAAAATAGCATAAAATTCTGAATCCATATCTGTTTCTTGCAAGAGGGCCGGATTAATGACACTTGTGTGTGAGAACTACACTCACGAAGAGTAAGGAATTTCCCCATCTCTTCGACATTTAGCCTGAGGCCACTCTCGGTCTCCATTACTCTAGCCGGGGGAATGAAGGGTACTAGCCCACTTCTTTCCACCTCTCTCCTCTCATGAGCACTAGAATGGTGAGGTTCTTGGGAAGAATTCTCACCCTTGTTGGACTTTTTGAAACGGGAGGCAAGCAACTTCTTCATCTTACTACAAGATAAGTTACCAAGCTTCTACTACTACTATGAAATGGGAACTATTTTTGTTTTTTTTTGGTTTTTGGATGGCTACTACTAAGCTAAACTTGAGAATGAACTTGCAACTAAGGAAGGAAAGGAAGAACTTTTGAGCTCGAGATGGTCCTGGTGGTTTTGGTGTGGAGTTGAGCTCACAATGCAAGGGTATATATAGGGGGAGAAGGGCAAGTGGTGACCACCCATAGCATGAGTCAGCCGACCCTCCTCCTTGCAACTTTGGACAATGGATTACTTCGGCAAGGGAACATGTTTAAAGTGAGAAAACACATTTTCAGGATAGGCCAACACATGGGTCGGCCGACCACCCTACATGACACTTTCAACTTTGCTTTTGCTTTAGCCAGGGGACATGTCTAAAGTGTGCAAACACATTTTCAGGTTGGTGCAATATGGGGGTCGCCTGACCCCATGACATGCCCCCCTCAAGCTTTAAACTTTGTGTCATCAAGTGTCTAGTAAAGATGTAACTATGTTTGGTCCAAAGTTGATACAAATTTCAGAGATTCCCTTGCCTAGTGTCTGGTGAAAGGGAGAAGATGAATGGCCAAAGTGGAGACATGTCTAAAGTGACTCCCATGGACCATGAGAGCACTAAGACATGCCTTTGGCTGGTTGTTGTGGTCCCATGAGCATTCAACATAAAGGGGAACATTTCATGCTTAAAGAGTAAAGCAAAGGAACTTTTCTTTTGAGATGTTGGCTTAGATGACATGCATAGCATTCATATGTAAGCTGAATGGGAGACAACAGAGTGCAGCAGGGTGCAGGAGGGCACCATGGTGGGATCGGCCGACCCCACCTTGGCTGCACCTCGAGCATCAAGGTACTCAGTCCTACTTACTAAGCTAAGCCATGGTGAAAGGAATGCCAGTGGGCCCAATGGTGGGGTTGGTCGACCCCACCTTGGGGTGGTCCCACGGCTCAATCATGTTGCAAGTTATTGTCGAGGTTTTATTAGCATGAAAATTTATTTTGTCGAAATGAAATATGCAGAATTAACTAAGTATGCAATTGAGGGAAAATGCAAAAAATTGAAATTCATCAAAAATTAAATATGAGATAACTACTGATTTACCTTATCAGCAAGGGCTCCATGTTTCAGGTCCGTAGAGCAGGACCTCTCCGTCTTGTCATTCATTGGGTGCTTCAGTCGGTCCCGGAGATGGAGACCGTGGTTGCACCTCGTCGGTGAGTTCTTCTTTTACTTCGGCCTTGTTGGCCGACTCGCTCTTTTTCTTGTTCCTAAGGCGTGGGCGACGACGATGATGTTTGTTGTCTCGAGGTTCTTTGTCCTTCACCTGCATATTAGCTTTATAACCGTTGAATGGACACTTTACCTTATACTCCGGGAACTGGAGGTGAAGTTGGCCGGATCCCACGTAGATGACGGCGTTAACCGTATTAAGGAACGACCTTCCCAAGATGATTGCGACGTCTACATTGGATCCCATGTCCAATATAAGGAAATCGACGGGGACATAGCTGTTTTTGACTTTGATGAGAATGTTCATTGCTAGTCCCTCGGGGAACCGTAACGTCTGATCGGCCAGTTGCAAACGAACAAATGTAAGGAGCAAAGGTCCCCCTAGTAAGTTATCATACGTTACCTTGGACATGATGTTGACACCCGATCCATGGTCGCAAATGGCGTCGTGGAAGAGATGTGGTCCAATCTGGCAGGTGATGGTTGGCAGGCCTGGATCTTCCTTCTTGGTGACGAAGGGTGGATCAAGTAGATAGCCCCAATTTGACCGGAGCGGAGACTTACCATACCTCGTAGTAACTAATTTAACACCCTCTATTGGATCCTCGGGTTTTCCCGGGATCTTACCTTGCTCGTAGGATGGGATAGCTACTGCTAGTTGAGCTAATTGTGTTTCTAGCATTTTATTAAAGCTCAATTGATTTTTCATAGCAAAATTAAAGCTATCCATTTTCTCATTTATATTTTCAAGAGTCTTATCATTAGCCATCATCTTTTTATTAATACTATCATTTATTTTAGATTGGCCTAAGACAAGATCTCTTAAAGAAGGTTGGTTATTATAAGAATTATTGAAATTATTGCTATAACCGTTATCTTGATTTTGGTAGAAGGGGCGCGAATTCCATCCTTGTTGTTGTTGTTGGGGCCGGTACCCATTGTTGTTGGTGGTGTTGTTGATGAAGCTCACTTCCTCCTTCGTTTCGGGACAATTATTTCCCGAATGGTCATTGCCTCTGCATACCTCGCACCATTGGTCGGCTTTGACGAATTGTGCGGTTGCATAAGGTTGAACGACCTCTTGTTCCTTCTTGGAACTTTCTTCTACTTTCTTCATCAAGAGGTCCATCTTTGCGCAGAGCATGTCCACCTCGTTGAGAGCATGAACAACTCTCTTCTTGGGCTAAAGACGTTCCTCATTCCAACCTTGGTTGGTAACCATCTTCTCTATGAGGTCCTTGGCATCTCTAATATTGTGTTGTAAGAATGCCCCTCCAGCGGTTGCATCTAGGTGACTACGGGCCATACCGGTCAGGCCATGGTAGAAACCTTGGATAATCAGCCACTCCTCTATCCCATGATGAGGACAGGCACGAATATACTCTTGTAGACGTTCCCATGCTTCGAGAATCGTCTCATTAGCTTGTTGCTGGAAGCTGGAAATCTTTCCACAAAGGGCGCTGGTCTCCCAAGTGGTGGCTTCACTCTTGTTGGCGTAGAACCATTGCTTCGCCTTTCCCAATAACGAGAACGGGAAAAGACGAAGACGGATGGCGTCTGCAGACACATTCTTCATAGTGAAGGTACCACATACCTCCAAGAAGTGTTGGAGATGGGCGTTGGCGTCCTCATGTGGCTTCCCACAGAATGGATTGGCTTGCACCATGTTGATGAGAGCCGGCTTGAGCTCGAAAGTCGTATCCCCCAAGTTAAACTGTGGTCCCGTGGCGACATTGTCGGCCAACGGCGCAGATTACTCGGAGATGGTCTTTTGGGCCATGGCTTCTCTTGTAGCTGGTGCAGAAACTTCCTCCTCGAACGGATTCTGGTTCGAGATGAACCTCTGAGGTGGAACTTGACGAAGTCTAGTCCTCCTCAACAACTATTCAGGATTTTCAACGAAGTTTGATGGCAGTTGGAAACCGCTCATACACCTACTAGTTTCACGATAACGAAAAGAAACTAGACAGGTGAGGGGTTAGCCCCTATACTAATTGATAACTAATATATAGCAGACTCTGGATTCACTCTCTCTAAACTCCTAGTTTGTTGCTTTCCCCAGCAACGGCGCCAGAAATGCTTGTTGACACTTCTTAACGCAACCACTAGAACTAGACTATGGAGCCTAACCCCGGCAACGGCGCTAGAATTGTCTTGGTGGTAAAACTATTGACTATTGGATAATTCCGCAAGCGCACAGAATATACCGATGTAGCACTTCACCCGGGAGTATTCCAAGGTATCGTTATTTATTTTATCCCAAAGGAAAGCAAGCTAGGAAAGATGTAGAGAGAGGAAAGATAGATCCTTTAGTCTTACTATAATCTATTATCAATTAGAGAAGCAATGGGGGTAAACGAATACAAGGGAGGATAGATAAATAAGATAAATAAGTTAAGCAAAGAGTATATGATATGAAAGATAACTTTAGTAGAGTTAGCTAGGTGGGAGGACAATGAGTGAGTATAAAGTACTCCTATGTTTCTACCTTTACTCTATGAACTTAATCCTAATTGAATAGATGACTTAACAGGACTGACGTCTTGCTACTTGTGTGAGAGGGATAAACGAGAGAGTAAAGCGATAGAAGGTTGTTCACCTAACCCAGAACTCAAGCGGATATTTGGATTTTGGACGCCTTACCTTTTAAAAACTAGCCTAAGTTCACGTGAGGGGATCTAGGTAGCCAGGCAAAATCTGTCACCTTTTGCCCATGCGGCCCTACTGTCCGTGCAAGCCAGCGGTAGTCAAAGATAAGATGAAGTATGAGCACCACGCTCACACTTATCTACACCTTTAGCTATCGATCAAAATAGCTAAAGCCCCTATCCTAAGATAGGACGATGACGCACACACAAAAAGCTATTTAAAGGAAATCAATCTAACTAAGACAACTATAGAACCAAGATAAGCACACAACAAGACTATATAAATATAGACTTGCACTAAGTAAATACTTAAATAAATACTTGGAAAGTAAATACTTAAGTAAATGCAAAGTAAAGTAAAGAAAGAATAATATATTAAATAAATAAAGTCTTACAAAAGTAGAAAGATACAAGGGCTATACCAGACTCCCAGAAGACGACTCCGGAGACCCGAGCTTCGCCCGACTCAACTCTAACTCCCACTCTAGACTAACTACTACTACTCTTGCTTGATCTCACATGAGAGTGGAGATATGTGTTGTGAGATATGTAAACTATGTGAGATCTATAGAATGAGAGGGTGAAGGCCTCTATTTATAGTGGAGGTGGAGTAGGGGCTACTCCGGCGCCACGTCAGCGATCCATGTGCTCATCCTCTCTTCACCCTTGGATCCACCGCCATAGCAACCGACCTTGATGAACGGCTTGGATATTGTTCACGTGTGAAACATGTGCTTTGCCACCGACTTGGATGAAGTTCACCATGGGGTCGGCCGACCCCCCTCTATGACATGTCGGCCCGGGGTACATCTTCTAGAAGGTGATGATGTCATCCTGATGAACAGTGCAGATGGGCCCCACCAAGGAGGGGTCGGCCGACCCCCTATGATAGGGCTGGCCCACCACCTTCTCTCCCTTGGTGACCCCACATGTCATGGAGCAAGTCTTGTGAAGTTGGTTGCATTTCGTTTTTGGTGTGGACCCATGAATCCATGTGCTTCTCATCTTGCACCATTGAGCAAAAGCACATGTTTGATCCAATGGTTGATATTGACTTGAACATGCTTCTCTTGGATCATGCCATGTCACCAAGGCTGAGGTGGCTCCAAGGTGGGGTCGGCCGACCCCCTTGGTGGGCCCACCTGGCCTCATTTTGTTCATTTTGCCATCTCCTACAAGTTCATAAGCTAAGAGTACAAGTGGAACTTATTAGTGATAAATATGCTTATGATATGCTATTCTTCCTTGAAACCGAGGCCTGTTGACGGTATTTTGATAAGGTAAAACATGCTATAACTTCCGTCAATAGGGTCCTAAAACCGAAAACTACAGGGTCTAAACTAGAAGAAAACATGACTTAAATTAAATCTTTTTGAACTGCAACTGACTGTAGGTTAATTACGCTAAAACATGAGGGCTTTTTCGCAAAAACAGCGATGGCTAGACAGGCCGGTCCACTACGTGGCCGGTGGACCACTGCTTTGCTCGGGTCCACGGACTCAGTGCATGCCGCTTCGGGACGCGGGCCCTAATCCTGGCCTTCCAGAGCGAGATGGACGGTGCAGGGGGCTTGGGCGATGCGGGCGGCGGCCGGATTTTGCCGGCGAGCGGCGCACCATTGCTACGGCCTCTGGAGCTCGCTAGAGGGCGCTCGAGGCCTCGGTTGGCCAAACGAACTGCACTAGGGTGAAGCGGGGACTAAGGCGAGCTCGCTGTTGAGCTCGACCTCGGCAGAGGGGCTCACCACGGTGGATCGACGACGGCGGCGATCTGCAAGGGAAGAGAGGGCTCAGATGAGCTCGTTTGCGCACAAGACAAAGAAAGGAGGGCACCAGGGCTTCACAGGCGATTGTGGAATCACCTGGGGAGGCTCGGCTGAGGCTCAAAGTGGTCGGCGAGGCTTCGCGACAGCGGCAGAGGCGAGGGGTGAGAGCGAGCGTGTGAGGGGGAAAAGTCGGGGCTCTGCCTAGGGCTTTATAGGGCTCAGGCAGGTGCGGTGGCGGCCGATGAGTGCCCCATCGAGGCCTATTGAAGGCCGAGTGGCCATCAAAGCCACTGAACGGCAGTTACGGGAGGGGAAGGGAGCGGCGGTGGCGACACTGAGTGTCGCGAGGTAGAGGAAGGGTGCGTGAGGCTGACAGGTGGGGCCAGGCGGTCAGGCAGGCACGGACGCGCTGACGGGCTAGGCCCAAGTGTTAGCGAGCGAAGGCGAGGAGGAACGCAGGCTGACGCGTTGCGCGAGCTGGGCCGCGGTGAACTGGGTTGCGGGTGCTGCGCGCGGGAGAAAGGAGGGGGCGCGAGAGCGGGCCGCGGCTGGGCCGACGCAAGCCGGGGAGAGAAGGGGAGAAGCGGGCCGCTGCGGGCTGGCGCATGGGGAAAAAGGAGGAGAAGGCAAGGGGGTGGTGTGGTTGCGGGTCGGGCCAAAAAGGAGTGGAGGGGAGAGAAAGAAAAAGAAATGTCTTTTCTTTTATAAACTTTTGCATACTTTGCTCAAATTCAAACCTAGTTTGAATTCAAGCCACTCAACTCTAGCCCTACACTCAAACAAAAATTTATGCTCCAGCATGAATGCAACAAAAATGTTTCTAAGCCCCAACTTAATTTATTAATTCACCAAAAATTATTAATTGATCTATGTGTTTCATGAAAAGTAAACAAATAAAATCATGTTAAACTCTAATTTCCCAAAAAAAAATGATTTAAAAGGTGTTACAAAATGAAACAAAAACAATCCAATAGTCGATATGATCAGCCTAAAACCTCTAATTATGGTGGGATGCACAGGCGACCTAATTCTCGAATTTTGCTGAATAAATGGCAACGCCAGCAAGAGAAGAATCAGCTGCAACGAGAAAGAGAATATCAAGAGTGGTTGAAAGAGGAAGAATATAGGTGCTATCATAATGAAAAAAGAAAGATAAAGGAAGAGAATGAATCCCATTGGCATTGTCCTTTTATTTAGACATTGCTGGGATGAAGGCGTGAAATTACCTACTCTCAATAACTGTCCTAAATGCAGCGAGCAATACTAGGAGTCCAGGCAATCTAAAGCCAACCGCTGATCTGTACATGAACGTATGGATCGACACTTAAAAATAGAAAGTGTCCATGATCAACTCCGGAGAAGAGTTGTCAATCGAGATATAGTCAATCAGGACATGGGTCATTATGAGGAAAAAGAGTATGTTTGGCAGACGGGTCAATGGTGTCCCCCAGGGTTGATGAAGAGCCAAAAAAGGAGAGTTCAATGCTTGAGAAATGATGAGTTGCAAGCAAAAAAGAAGAAACCCAAGATCTGACAAGTCAAACAAACAGCTGATAAAGGTAACAGCGAACCATCGGCTAAAATAGCAGCAACTTTCTTCTTACCAATTGAGTTCAGAGCCCCAGAGGATCAAGAAGTCTATTCAGATTTTGATGAAGCTAAATTTGATGAGTTGGCTACTAAGTTGGCGCTAGCTAATCAAGCTTTTGTTTGAAAAGTCGATTAAGCATCGCCACTTGAAGGCTTTATACATCGGAGGCTTGATCAATAGGAAACCTATGGGAAAGATGATTGTCAATGGTGGTTCTTTCATGAACCTCATGGCATATACAACCTTCCAGAAGCTGGGCATGACTCCAGAAAGATCTGATCAAGACTGACGTAAGATGAAAAAGACACATGTCCATAGGGAAGCGCGAGGCCATCACTTATTTTGATGATAGCAGCGAGTGGCACAGGATCAACATGGACGTCCTTAAACAGATCATCCGAACTATGCCAAATGAACTAGGACGCCGAGAAGAAGATCCATGCGCTGATAGGATTGTTACTCCATCCCCTTGTGGGGTGTTTGGTTTGAGGAAGAAGGTGGTCCATCATCTTCTCACTCCTCACTTTTTCTATTTGGTTGGTAGAATGGAATGGCTTGATGCATCACCACCTCATTCCTCATAAGCCAATAATTAGTATATGGATGAGGAATGAGTTGGTTCCACCAAAATTCATGGGATGAACTCATGATGCATCACCTCATGAAGCATGACTTGATTCGACAAACCAAACACCCTATTTGTGTCTCATACCAGCGGGTCCCAAAGAAGAGCAAGGCAGGTCATCGACTTTCTGCCGTTGCTCAACCGACACAACATGAGCACGGAGATCGTGTGGTGCACGCTCCAGCTAGACAAGAATGTGAAGGGGATCGCCGACGACCAGCTCACTATGTAAAAAAAAGCTCTAAGGGGACACTTAGGCATTCCACTGGAGGGGCGGTTGGTGATGTAGCCGCCCCTACAGTGGCGTGCCCAAGCCGGCGGTTGTGAACTACCCTTACGAATGCCCACTGTAAGGGCGGTTGGTGGGCGGTTCAATCACCAACCGCCCTTACAGTGGGTTCTTTCACAAATCTCACTTAAACCCTATAAAAGATGTGTCCACTCGTGAAGCATCTACGATGCTACTTTGTTGAAATCGTTTCATATTTTTTCCTGGAGTTTAGGCGGCCAAGACATGTCACCACACTAAATTTTAGGATTTTTTAAAAAACTATTGAATTACTGAATTTTTTCAAGTTCTAGGAATTTTAAAGCCCGACAGCTCGTAGATGAAATTTGGGACAATAAATGACCTCTAGTGAGGATGTGTTGAGTACCAAAGTTGTAGGTAGCAACATCATGCACATCTTTTGTATTGGCTATCCCTTCATTTGGCGCATTTTTATATGGTCAAAAATTTGAACTTCAAATTTTAAGAGAGCTTTGTGCCGCTAAGTGATTTAAATATGACCCTTATGAAAAAGTTTTGAATACCAAAGTTGAAGGGTACAATATGATCTACAGCTTTTGTTTTGGTCATTCCTTCATTTGACACTGTCGTAGCACACTCTGCCCACAGTCTACTCCAATCTTTCACAAATGTCACTTAAACCCTATAAGAGACCACTTGTGAAGCATCTATGATGCCACTTTGTTGAAATCGTTTCATATTTTTCCTGGAGTTTAGGCGGCCAAGACATGTCACCATACTAAATTTTAGGAGTTTTTGAAAAACTATTGAATTTCTGATTTTTTTAAAAAAATTCTAGGAATTTTAAAGTCCGACACCTCGCAGATGAAATTTGGGATACTAAATGATCTCTAGTGAGAAAGTGTTGATT
This sequence comes from Coix lacryma-jobi var. lacryma-jobi, assembly GCA_009763385.1. Classification (NCBI taxonomy): domain Eukaryota; kingdom Viridiplantae; phylum Streptophyta; class Magnoliopsida; order Poales; family Poaceae; genus Coix; species Coix lacryma-jobi. The sequence continues at coordinate 78,642,675 of CM019828.1, read as the reverse complement.
ACCAAAGTTGTAGGCTAGCAACATCATGCACATCTTTTGTATAGGTCATCCCTTCATTTGGCACATTTTTATATGGTCAAAGATTTGAAATTCAAATTTTGAGAGAGTTTTGTCCCGCTAAGTGATTTAAATGTGACCCTAATGAAAAAGTTTTGAATACCAAAGTTGAAGGGGACAATATGATCTATAACTTTTGTTTTGGTCATTCTTTTATTTGACACTGTCATAGCACACACTGTCCACATCTACTCCAATGTTTCACAAATCTCACTTAAACCTTGTAAGAGGTGTGCCCACTTGTGAAGCATCTATGATGCCACTTTATTGAAATCGTTTCATATTTTTTCCTGGAGTTTAGGTGGCCAAGAAATGTCATCACACCAAAATTTAGGATTTTTTGAAAAACTATTGAATTACTGAATGTTTTTAAAATTCTAGGAGTTTTAAGCCCGATAGCTCGCAGATGAAATTTGAGACACTAAATGACCTCTAGTGAGGAAGTATTGAGTACCAAAGTTTTAGGTAGCAACATCATTCATATCTTTTGTATAGGCCATCCTTTATTTGGCGAATTTTATATGGTCATAGATTTGAAATTTAAATTTTGAGAGAGTTTTGTGCCGCTAAGTGATTTAAAAGTGGCCCTTACGAAAAAGTTTTGAATACCAAAGTTAAAGGCGACAACATGATCTACAACTTTTGTTTCGGTCATTCCTTCATTTGACACTGTCGTAGCACACACTGTCCACATGTATTTCAATGTTTCACAAATCTCACTTAAACTGTACAAGAGATGTGCCCACTTGTGAAGCATCTACGATGCCACTTTGTTGAAATCATTTCATATTTTTTCAGGAGTTTAGGCGGCCAAGACATGTCAACACACTAAATTTTAGGATTTTTTGAAAAACTATTGAATTACTGATTTTTTTTAAGTTCTATGAGTTTTAAAGTCCGGTAGCACGCAGTATGAAATTTGGGACACTAAATGACCTCTAGTGAGGAAGTATTGAGTACCAAAATTGTAGGTAGCAACATTATGCACATCTTTTGTATAGGCCATCCCTTTATTTGGTGCTTTTTTATATGGTCAAAGATTTGAAATTCATATTTTGAGAGAGTTTTGTGCCGCTAAGAGATTTAAAAGTGACCCTTATGAAAAAAGTTTTGAATACCAAAGTTGAAGGGAACAGCATGATATACAACTTTTGTTTTGGTCATTCCTTCATTTGAAATTGTCGTAGCACACACTGTCCACATCTACTCAAATCTTTCCTAAATCTCACTTAAACCGTGTAGATGTACCCACTTGTGAAGCATCTACGATGCTACTTTGTTGAAATCATTTCAATTTTTTCTGGAGTTTAGGCGGCCAAGACATGTCACCACACTAAATTTTAGAATTTTTGGAAAAACTATTGAATTACTGATTTTTTTAAGTTCTAGGAATTTTAAAGCCCGACAGCTCGTAGATGAAATTTGGGACAATAGATGACCTCTAGTGAGGAAGTGTTGAGTACTAAAGTTGTAGGTAGCAACATCATACACATCTTTTGTATAGGCCATCCCTTCATTTGGCGCTTTTTTACATGGTCAAATATTTAAAATTCAAATTTTAAGAGAGTTTTGTGTCGCTAAGTGATTTAAAAGTGACCCTTATGAAAATGTTCTGAGTACCAAAGTTGAAGGGTACAATATGATCTACAGCTTTTGTTTTGGTCATTCCTTCATTTGACACTGTCGTAGCACACACTGTCCACATCTACTAGAATCTTTCACAAATGTCACTTAAACTCCATAAGAGATGTGCCCACTTGTGAAGCATCTATGATGCCACTTTGTTGAAATTGTTTCATATTGTTTCCTGGAATTTAGGCGGCTAAGACATGTCACCACACTAAATTTTAGGATTTTTTGAAAAACTATTGAATTACTGATTTTTTTTAAGTTCTAGGAATTTCAAAGCCCGACAGCTCGCAGATGAAATTTGGAATATTAAATAATCTCTAGTGGGAAAGTGTTGAGTACCAAAGTTGTAGGTAGCAACATCATGCACATCTTTTGTATAGGTCATCCCTTCATTTGGCGCTTTTTTATATGGTCAAAGATTTGAAATTTAAATTTTGAGACAGTTTTGTGCCGCTAAGTGATTTAAAAGTGGCCCTTATGAAAAAGTTTTGAATACCAAAGTTGAAGGGTACAATATGATCTACAGCTTTTGTTTTAGTCATTCCTTCATTTGATACTGTCGTAGCACACATTGTCCACATCTACTCTAATATTTCACAAATCTCACTTAAACCGTGTAAGAGATGTGCCAACTTGTGAAGCATCTACGATGCCACTTTGTTGAAATCGTTTCATATTTTTTCCTGGAGTTTAGGCTGCCAAGACATGTCACCACACCAAAATTTAAGATTTTTTGAAAAACTATTGAATTACTGATTTTTTTTTAAGTTCTAGGAGTTTTATAGCCCGACAGCTCGCAGATGAAATTTGAGACACTAAATGACCTCTAGTGAGGAAGTGTTGAGTACCAAAGTTCTAGGTAGCAACATCATTCATATCTTTTGTATAGGCCATCCCTTCATTTGGCGGTTTTTTATATGGTCAAAGATTTGAAATTTAAATTTTGAGAGAGTTTTATGCCGCTAAGTGATTTAAAAGTAACCTTTACGAAAAAGTTTTGAATAGGCGACAACATGATCTATAACTTTTGTTTCGGTCATTCCTTCATTTGATACTGTCGTAGCACACACTGTCCACATGTACTTCAATCTTTCACAAATCTTACTTAAACTGTGTAAGAGATGTGCCCACTTGTGAAGCATCTATGATGCCACTTTGTTGAAATCATTTTATATTTTTTTCTAGGAGTTTAGGCGGCCAAGACATGTCACCACACCAAAATTTAGGATTCTTTGAAAAACTATTCAATTACTGATTTTTTTATGTTCTAACAGTTTTAAACCCCGACAACTCGCAGAAGAAATTTGGGACACTAAATGACCTCTAGTGAGGAAGTGTTGAGTACCAAAGTTGTAGGTAGCAACATCATGCACATCTTTTGTACAGACTATCCTTTCATTTGGCGCTTTTTTTATGATCAAAGATTTGAAATTCAAATTTTGAGAGAGTTTTGTGCCGCTAAGTGATTTAAAAAGGGCCCTTATGAAAAAGTTTTGAATACCAAAGTTGAAGGGTACAATATGATCTACAACTTTTGTTTTGGTCATTCCTTTATTTGAATCTGTCGTAGCCCACACTGTCCTTATCTTTTCTAATCTTTCATAAATCTCACTAAAACCCTATAAGAGATGTGCCCACTTGTGAAGAATTTACAATGCCAATTTATTGAAATCGTTTCATATTTTTTTCTCGAGTTTAGGCGGCCAATACATGTCACCACACCAAATTTTAGGATCGTTTGAAAAAAATATAGAATTACTGATTTTTTTTAAGTTCTGTGAGTTTTAAACCCCGGCAGCTCGCAGATGAAATTTGGGACACTAAATGACCTCTAGTGATGAAGTATTGAGTACCAAAGTTGTAGGTAGCAACATCATACACATCTTTTGTGTCGGTGCTAAATAAGGTGGACTTCGACATCATAGTGGATGGCGTGATAGATGCAGCCTGGAGTGTGTCAGACATCGTATCAACAGAACCCGAGCTGGGCGTGATCATGGGCATTGTATTAGCCAATCACACCGACTATGATAATGGCTAACAAGAGGCGAAGTGAGCTATGATGCAGAGGCGCTGCACTGCAACAACCAGAGATGTCGCAAGATGTAAGCTTGCTGAGAAGATCGCAGAGCACACTGGATTGACTAAGCTCACGGTGAATAAACATGCATACAGCTATGAGGTACATGCTCCTCTATGCTTGGCTTGTAGATTCTTTATTCTTTGCTTTTTCCTATCACCTGTGAACCATCTATTTTAGGGAAAACATACCATCTAAGTATATGAAAATTGAGATATGATATGATGAAATGAACCTTGTTTCTTCTGGAAAAGTACTTGGAAAATTTTCTTATGAAAAAATAAAAATCATTAGCTTGCCTCCTCAGTGATGTTGATTTCCTACCGAGGCCATATGTTGATGACATATGCTACTTGCTTTTGTATTGAGTTTTATCAAACTGCTCTGACCCTTGCAAGAGATTTATCATGCTCTCATGACCAACATTCACGCACACCCACTATAAAATTGCTAATTCTTACACCAAGAGTTACGCAAGACATGTTTTTTCCATCCACTAAAAATACTCCAATTTATATCTTGATTTTCTCTAGAAAATATTCTTGCGCCAAAGAGAGTGTGGGCTATTTTAAAAAAATGCCAAAGTGCATAAAAAAGGTCATGCCAAAGAGAATGATAAAAAGAGAGAAAAAACAATGGGTACTCTGATACCCGCAAAAAGAGATAAAATAATGGGTACTTAGATACTCGCTAGTGAGAATAAATAGCCTATACAAAAGCGTTCAAAAGAAAGAGATGGTCATGGTGAAAGGAGCACCAAAAAAAGAGGATATTACAAACATGTACACATCTTGGTCTAAAAGTATTACATTTCTCTCCTTGGATCCGGGGTTTGACTTTACGAGATATGCAAGGTAAGTATGTGTTGACGTAAAATTTCGGTCGGTCACGCCAACACACTCGAACGCACGGTCGCCAGAGGGCGTACGGAGCAAAGTCCTGACCTACTGAACCTTCAACAGATGGTGGTGCCGAATCTTAGCGAGATCGACTTCGGGCGTGCAGTTAATTTGACCTGCAATTGACAAGGAGAAGAAAACGTTGCCAAATTATGGAACCTGCCGGTTTGGTGCCAGACAGTTCCAGATTGTGCGGCTCTGATATAGCCATTGTTGATAGGACATTGACTACAAAGTCAACTCCTAAGAAATTGCATGAAGGCATTGAAAAATATATAAGGCAAAACGGCTATGACATATGCAAAGAAGCATTCAAGATAGATAAACAACCGATGAGCTTAAACGTGTTAACAGAGTAAAGATCTATGTGTACATTCAAGCGAGATAAAACCAACGTATCGACTAATTGCACGAACAGTTCTATTTGTTAACAGTGGGGTGTCTCCATACAACCATAATAACAAATAGATCGATAAAATAGCTTAAACATCAGCAGTGGGGTGTCTCCATACAGCCATAATGATGACTAAGCTAGATCACGTCTTATGCAAAGAGTAGATCCGTTAATTCCAAGCCACTTAAAAGAACACATTATGAAGAAAGTATAACTGGATCGGCTATTTTAGCCGATGCAGGGTCCATGAGGCACGAACAAGATCTACCCATAAAAACCATGATTTAATCTAAAATCAAACAAACCTAATCTATCATGTATATCAGTGGGGTTCGAGAATACAGCCATAATAAACATGCTAAACCAGATTTTTTTCGTTCTTAGATCAAACCACGATTTTATCGAATATCCCGAACGCACAACATGTAACAACCAAGATTGACAAAATAGTCGATGAGAAGCTTAGATCGGCTATTCTCTCTGATGTCAGCATATAAGATCTTTAGGTAGCCGATCTAAACGACTTTTAAGCTTTGACTGCTTTGCCAATCTTGATTGGACGAGATGTTGTTTAAAACATAAAAAACAAATTAAAACATAAAACAACATCGATAACTTAATGAATCTATTAGCTTGCCAAACCAATAGAGCCGATAACTAGTCAAGATCGACTAAAGTAAGAGATTGATCAGAGTCAAGACAACCTTACAAGAGACAAACTAGACCGATAACTAGCCATGTCATAGCTCAACAAGAGTTTGGTCGATGCCAAATACAGCCTTATTACACAATAACACGAACCATTGGTGAAACTTACAAGCAAACCGGAGGTCGGTTGAAGCCGATGCAGCCTTGCCTGATTGAAGGTCTCGCCGAGATCTACGTTACTCCTACTCCTAGGGTTTTGGCCGGTGGCCGATGTGTTGATTGATTGGCTTCCCCTACAAAAATCGGGTTTCTAGCTATTTATAACCTGGTTGACTCCTGTCCTAACACGACTAGGTTACATAATAGGTAAAAAATAAAACGACCCAGACTTAACTCCTCGGCCGTGTCTGACACGTCTTCGAAGCCCATCATGCTAGTCCACACGAATTCTTGTGGTCACGCTTGAACCAATATAAGCTTCTTAATTTTTTCTGGCCGATTCCTTAGTAAACCAGCCGTTTGTGCTTACAAAATAATAATCTTTTTGGTCCAAAATCTGGTGTAAACAGTATGCTACATATTTTATTCCAACCTGAACTTCACATAGGCTTTTAGAAGTAGGACGAAAAGAGACGAAACAATGACTTGGTGAGGAGCTATACACATTGAGCAATTTGGAAGGATCATTTGAGGAGAAAAGTTGTGTTTTCATTTTGAAAATCTTTCAAAACCCTAAGTAAAGATGATTGGATTCTAATATGTTATATTCCTGAACCACCCCAGATGGTGTGATAGACACTACAAAATTCACATGTGAATTACTTGGCTTTTTGGAAGAAGAGGTATGGGCTGGAAGTTATTATCAGCATTATTGAAAGCCAATGCTGCTCTTTATATTTCGAGAGAAGCTGATGGAGCCTTCAAATGTTGTATTCAGATGTCATCGGCTCAGGAAAGAAGAAATCGTTGGCCCTCAAAATTTGAAATAAGGAGTTGTCGATCTGCAAGTCTCGAATTGTCTCCATACATGTTTATGTTGCCGAGTCTAGGTGCCGGTTCCTGATCCGCTGGCGCACATGAACGATCAGGAGAATGAATCTATGGTCAGAAGAAGATAATTAATATGAAGCCGATGCAACTTTCAGTATTGCGATTGGGTATCATAAGAAGAAGAAGACCATTGGACTCAAATAATTCAAAGCTTGAAGAATTTATACTTAGAATTCGGGAGGCCTGTGTTTACACTAAAATTTGGTCGATTGGAAAATATCAAAATATCATTGGATGGTATGCATATGTGAAGAAAAGGAAAGCTAGCTGGGACCGGAAGTTAGCTTGTAGGTACACATGAAGAAAATTAAAAGAAGGCAACCGGATCGGACCTCATGTCCTCACACATATGGCATTATTTGCCTTAGCTTTGTTGGTGTATGTACCTACATGGAAAGATAAAAGATACGACAAGTATTTTGATTAGGAATAGCAATATTATATCCAGTTTAGTTTAGAAGCTACGTGATATGCTTTGTATACATATGAAAGAGTCCTATTCTTGTACGCGAAGTTCAGCAGCCCTATAAATATAATGGGCCACGACAGATTATAAAATCAATCAATCAAACAACACAATTACATCTTTTTCGGCTCTGGCCAAACCCTAGGAGTAGGAGTATAGTAGATTCCGGCCAGATATTTAGGCAAGCAGGGTTGCATCGGTTAGGTCCGACCTCTGGTTTGCTTATAAGTATTGCCACAGTTTAAATCTTCTTTGTATGACTGCATTGTTATAACTCATGCAAGTTTGATTGTTATGGTTTAGATCTTATTTGCAAGGCTGCATTGCTTCAATCTCTTACATCTAATCAATCTAAGCTAGTTATCGGCTCTATTAGATCGGCAATCTAGTAGATTCATCAAGTTACCGATATTGTTTGTCTTTAATTATTTACTTATTTGCAACAATATCATTGCCCAATTAAGATTGATAGATCTAGCCCTGAGCTTCATTAAGATCTTCTGTTTTGCAAGCCTTTAAGTTAATCGTGTCTAAAACTATCGATACAGGCTTGCATCAACTAATTTATCAAGATCTTGATTGTTACGAGTTGTGTGTTCTAAGCTATCTGTCTAGTTATAGATAAATCAAGGGTCAAAGTAGATCTTATTTGATGCATTATGGATGTATCTTCGGACCCCACTGTCGCTAAAATTTGATTTGGTTTGCCTTGGTTTTAGAATTATTTACATCTATGACAAATAAGCTTGTTCGTGCTTCATTGACCTCTTATCTGCTAAATAGCTGATACGGTTGTGCTTTCACCGGTAATATATATGCATAGCTTGGTCTGGTATTGATCGATCTTTTATACTCACTTTATATACTCAAAACACATCGTTATTAAGACTGTCATCCCCGCCATCCCCACTGTTAGCGATGTTTTGAATATATCTAGCAAGTGTACGAGATTTGTCTATGCTAGGCGGTCATACATGCACGTTACATATTTTGATGTACATTTTATTGATTAAATTGGATCGACTAATTGAATTGTCTATTTCACATGCATATGAACTGGCCTGTTTGTTTAGTATTTATTCAGCTCATGCTTTATGCTAGGAGTTGACTCTCTAGTCAATTTCCCTTGATCATCGACTATTTTAGAGCCATACATCTTGGAACTGTCTGTAACAAACCAGCAGGTTCCATCATTTGATGTTTTTTGTTTCTTCCTTGTCAATTGCAGGGTCAAATTGACTGGCACGCCTTTGGTCTATCTCCATCCGACTCGGCTTGTCTCTGAGGCTCAGGGAATCTCGGAGTCCTCCGTTTCACGATCCTGCGGGCCTCCAAGTGTGTTGTGCGCAGGTTACGTTTTTGCATCGATAGAAATATTGCCGTATCTACGGATCACTATAGCAGCTAGAGAGAGAAACCCTAACAGATGAATATGGAGTTTGCAAATGAACTACTGAAGTGATGGATAGGGATGAGGGGTGTCATCCCTTATTTATAGCCTATTACACTATACCCCTTCTACCCCTAGATACATAGAGCAAACTATCTAGCTTAGGGGCATTCTAGTCCAACTCTGTCAGGATTCCTCATCGACGGTCACACACCTTTCTCATCGGTCGCTTTGCTGCAATGCAAGCCTCCTCATGTCGTCACGTGTCGTCCCGACGCACACGAGCCTTCTCACACTAGCTTCGTCTCGACACAACGGTGCTGCCACGTGCCGTCCTGTTCCACATTGAAACCTCTGCCGGGTTTTGAGGCCTAAACCGGCAAACCCACCAACCTGAGTTCTGAGGCCCAAAGTTAGAGACCAGCCACCCCAGGTTTTGCGGCCCAAACCTGCAAACCGTCAGGGTCATTTTCTGAGGCTCAACTACCAAACCCACGCCGAAGATGGAGCGTGGGTCTCACCCCCCAGTTGTCGACACCGATGTCATCACATGTCCAGCTTGTGCCAAGCGCGATGCATTTGCCTTCCTCCCTAACTCGACCGATGATATTTGTATCTCCCATGCAAACCCATGTCCAGCCTCCGCCAGGTGCCACGTGCGAACACAAGGTTAATATGTGCCCTTGTGGTTTGTCCTTGTGATGAGTGATTGAAGGACCGAATTGGCGACCAGAGGGGGGGTGGTGAATGGGAGCCTCAAATTTCTTCTCGAGAAATAGATAGCCCTTGTCCCAGAAAGTCACCCCAAAAGCAAGACACAGACTTGCTAGTATCCATGACCCTGGATGTAGGGTGGATGCTTCCTAGAAGCACAGCGGGATACTACACAGACCAAGAAGTCCAACGCAAAAGCTGGAAACTAAAACCGAAGTCGGACGAACGAACCACGGAAGAAACAGTGCAGAACAACACTGGCCGGACTCTATCTAGCGTCTGATCAACAGGGACCGAATGCATCCGGTCAGGAAAATCCCGTTCTGGGACTTTTCTGTGTTGGACCTGCGGATACATGGGTGTATGCCGAGTCTCTGAGTGATGAGTGATTGTCAACTGGGATAATGCGCATGTTCTTTGGCTTGTGTTGTGCAGGTGTCGAGCACGGATACAATGATCGAAGGCAAGGTGAAGGTCAAGTAGAGACGTGCCGTGCCGATGGACCGAGAGTGGCGAAGGGCGGACGTGAGGCTTGGACTGAGGGACCGGTGGCCTGAGGATCAGCTGTGGTGGCTGACAGCCTAGGACAGCGACGAGCGGAGACTTGCGGGTGGACGGGGTGCCCGGGCGGTGCATCCCATCAACGGCTCGGTTTGGTGGTTAAGCCACAGAAAAACCACCGAGTGGACGGTTTCCAGGTTTGGGCGTCAAAACCTAGGCGCGGATGGTTTCCGAGTTTGGGCCACAAAACTCGCGCTGAGGACGGTTTCCAGGCTTGAGCCTCAAAACCTGGGTGCTTCGGGTTTGCTGAGTTTGGGCCACAAAACTCAAGCCATGGATGGCTGGTTTCCCGGTTTGGGCCTCAAAACCGGGGGTTGGCTGTGAAGGCTGGTTTCCCGGTTTGGGCCACAAAACTGGGGGTGCAACGTCTGGGAAAGGACAAGCAGAGCGGTGGCGGCACGTGGCGGCAATCGGTGAGGTTGCGTTGAGGCAACGCTACCACTTGTGCGGGCGTGGCCGTCGGATCACCACCTACCGCGAGTTGGTCCAGAATAACCCTAAGGTTTAGCTGGTTCGCTCTGTAATTAGTGAGGGGTAGAGTAGGAATTAGAATTAGGATAAGTAGAGGGAGACACCCTCCTCCCATTGTATCTCAGTCTTTTGCTATTTTGCCTTCTAGGTTTTCCTGCTCTCCCTCTCCCCTGCTGTAGCGAACTGAGATCCACAGAGAAGAGAACCATACCTCTGTGTCCGTGAGATTTTGAAGAAGTGAGACCGTAATCTCACTATTGTAGCGTGTGGTAGCCACACGGTTGCAAATTCGTGATTGTGATTTGCGTTTTATTCTTGTTCTTCGCGGATTGCTTTTCTCCACGTTTTTCCCATCGATCAATCTCTTTGTTCGTTGCGTCTTTTGCAAATCCGGTTGAACCAAGTTGTTCTAGATCGTGAGGCACATCTTTGCACCGAAAGAATTCACCTCTAACCTCACGAGCTAGTAGATCGATCGATTTTTGTTTCGGGTCAAGCTTTTCTTCCTTCCCCCGAATTTCTTCGATTCATCGATTTGGAGATAGGTTCGAGCCATGATCTCTTAGAGATAGCTCACTATCCTCCTTGTGACTCCTCTCACCAAGTTTGATCCCTAGTGGATCCGTTTTGGGTGAGATCGAGTCAAATCGGTGGACGAACGGTGCTGAGTCGGGGCAACCGGACGCTTGACACGGGGTGACCGGACGCTGGCATAGTGAGTCCGGTCGTTGAATGTCACGTGCAAATTTTCCATTGCTGACCGGACGCTCCCTCTGCTAAGTGACCGGACTTGCTCCTGGTACTGTTCATTTTGTTTGACTCTTGTGACCGGACGTTTGGCTTGTGACCGGATGCACCTTCCCTGAGAGTCCGGTAAGGAACAGAGAGGTCCAATTTCGGGTTTGGCTTGACCGGACGCGTCCGGTGCTCACTGACCGGACGCTGGCCAGAGTCCGGTCAAGTACAGTTTGTGTTGTTTCGTTCGCGGTTCGCTCGTTCTTTGTCGGTTTTGATTTTCGGCTTTTGTGTTGAGATTTTAGAGTCGTGTAGTGTCCCGTTGTGATTCTTGGAAGCATCCACCCTACATCTAGGGTCATGGACACTTACGAGCTCTAGGGTTTGCTCTAGGGGTTGATTTTCGGGACAGTGGCGACAAGTTTTCGAAAGGAAAATTGAAGCTCCCATTCACCCCCCTCTGGTCGCTTTCTGGTAGCACTCTCGGTCCTTCAATTGGTATCAGAGCAGGTTAAGGATCTTCCACTTTAGCTGGTTCCAGATCCACAGAAGGCGACATGGATCGCGGCGTCGGCAAACCGCCGTTCTTTGATGGGACGAACTATGCGTATTGGAAGATACGCATGTCGGCCTATCTGCAGAGTATTGGTGCTTCCATTTGGGATATTTGCAACTCTGCTGATTATGTGGTCTTGGCTGCTCGTGTCACTCAGCGTCAGAACGATGAGCACGATGCCAATAGCCGAGCCCGTAATGCTCTTTTCTCATGCTTGAGCATGTCTGAGTTTGATCGCGTTTCTCACCTCGCTACGGCTCGGGAGATTTGGGCTACCCTCATGCGTTTCCATGAGGGAACCTCTCAAGTCAAAACCCGTCTCTACGAGTCGTTCAAGCGAGAGTATGAGAACTTTCGACATATGCCTAGCGAGAGCATAGAAAGTTTATTCGCTCGCTTTCAGGTGATTGTCAACAGGATGAGGGCTAACAAGGAGCTATTGCCTTTCGACGATCATGAGAGAGCTTTGAAGCTTTTGCATACTCTTGATCGATCGATGTGGGATTCCAAGGTTCAGGCAATCATCGAATCGCCGAACTATGAGACCCTCACGTGCGACGAGCTCTTCAGTAAGCTCAAGTCCAGTGAGATCAATGCCATGGCGAGGGCTTCTTATGAAAATCCTTCTGGCCCATCGATGACTTTGGTTTCTGGCTCTTCCGCTAACTCCTCTGGAGGCTTTGCACTCTCTTCTCTTCTTTCTGTCACAGAGGAGCAACTGGAGTTCATGGGGGGATGACAAGTTGGCTTTACTCGCCAACCGGTTCTCGCGGTTTCACAACAACCGCATGAACCGTCGCCGCGGAGGAGGACGCTCGGGATGTTTCGAGTGCGGCGACCCCAACCACTTCATCGCCAATTGCCCGAAGAAGAACAAGCAAACCTTCTGACGGACCAGGATGTCAGAGATATCATCTATCGATGATTACTCCGACTAATCCAGGATGGCTTTAGAGATCCGAAGACTTGTAACGAAGTGTACTTGGATTATGACTCTAGTTTGTAACTTAGCCGAGTTGTAAAAGGAAGTCCTGTAATTAGAATAGGACTCCAATATTGTAACCGGCTAGGACTCGGTCTGCGTTAAGGTTCACCCGGACATATAAGGGCAACCGGGCGCAGGCTCTAGATCATCAAACATTGAATCACAACAATACACAAGGTACACACCACACTGGACGTAAGGTATTACGCTATTAAGCGGCCTGAACCAGTATAAATCGCTGTCCCTGTGTACTCGCCGAGTCCTATGAACGCCGATCCCCACCGAACAAATCGTCTGAGATTACTCAAGACGAGTTGCCGGTTAACAAACACCGACAGCTGGCGCGCCAGGTAGGGGCTTTCGGCGATTCGACGACCAAGAGCCCGGCGAACCACGACAACATGTTCTCGACGGGGTCAATTTTCGTTTTTGGCTCATGGACTTGCATTGCGGATGATCAAGGAAAGCTGCACAGGCAGCTTGACACTGAATCGAAGCTGCAAGCCACGCCAAAGACAGAAGATCTCGCCCAGAGCCTAGCAAATCTAGCAATCCAAGACCCGCAGAACCCTGGGGACCATGCAGAAGCGCCCGACTCCTACTCCAACTCAAAGTCTGAAGCAAAGGACCCGGACACCAGCTATGGCATCACCTTTGGGCTGCGGAACTCTGCTGAAAACTTCCAGAACCTGATCAGTGCAAGATTCAATGAGTATCAGCAGATACCTTTGACGGGAGCTCAACAAGGACTCGTTTTCAGCTCTACCAAGGAGGGTAACATTGTCCATTGGCCAATTCAGCCTGCCCCGGCTAGACTGGTTAGCACAATTGACCAGCAACTTCCATACCAGCACAGACATCAGCTCCCTTTTGAGGAACACGACTCCACAACGGAACTAATCTCCAGCACTTCTACTTTGGAATCAGTAACACCGGGATCATCAAACCAGGGCTACACGCGTGAATTCTTCATGGCGGGGCATCAGTCATCTCTACGACCACCAACCCCACCAGATGTCTTTCAAGACGATGAAACTCTGAGTATGATTTCTGACAACGATCCGAAAGGACCCGGGGAAACCGAGTCCTTGAAAGCTGAAAGAATCCGAAGGAATCAAGCTAAGGAGGCCCGCAGAAGGCGAGCAACTCACCGCAAGGAAGCTATAGATCGCTACAATGCACGACTAGAAGAGTACAACACCCGGAGGCGTCTGGAAGTAGAGGCAGAGCGTCAAGCTCGCACTGAAGAAAATCACTCCCAGGATGATCTTAACAGACGACGCCCTGATTGTTCTCGCAACCTTGAACCCGAGTTCATGAGGGTTGCCGGCCATAAAGTCTTCCAGACTCCCTATCAAAACATACTAGCTCTAGCTACGGAGATGGGAGCCAAGACCAATCGCACCCCTGATGAAGAGCGACGACTGGTCATGCTTCAGACTACCACACTCCAACTACGGGGGCAGAATCTTGAATCCCTAGCTGATGAGCAAGCTTCATCTCACCCGAGCCAGAGGCGGCCGGTTCAAGAGCGACTCGGTCGTATCCCAACGAGGAGCCGTCTGGGGCACCGAGTACCCGACCAAGGTGAGGGAGGAGCCGAATCTTCATACACAGGAATCACAGTTGCAACATCCGACGCAGTTGACCGCTTCCCCTGCTTTTCCCAAAGGCTTCGAGCGGTTTCGTTCCCACGAAAATTCAAACCCGGGAATTACTCAAAGTACGACGGGAAGACAGAACCTAAACGGTGGCTTAGGCTGTATGCTCAAGCAGTCGAGCTAGCGGGTGGAAGCAACGACGTCAAAGCACTCTACCTCCCAATGGCTCTAGAGACAATGCCGCTTGCTTGGTTTGACAGGCTTAAACCTGAGTCCATCGACTCCTGGGAACAACTACATCGTATCTTCGTTGAAAACTTTGCTGGTGTCCCAGAGAGATCAGATCCCCGGACTAAGCTCAGAACCTGCAAGCAACAGAAAAACGAATCAATGCGGGAGTACTATAGGCGATTCTCAGAAATCCGCTCTACAGTATCCGACATTACAGACAGAGAAGTAATTGACCTTTTTGGCAACGGTATTTGCGAAAGGTACAATTACAAAGATTTCATCAAGTAGGACCCGACCACCGCTGACGAGTTCCATCGGGCTGTAAACTCCATGATGGCAACAGAGGAACGCACACAGGAACGCTTCCCCGATAGAAACACGCAAGGTGATCGAGGAAACAACCTGAGAGGCAACTAGGCACCGCAGCAAAACACCCAAAAAAGGGCAGGAGATAATACTGTTGCTACCATGGAGCCTCAGAAGAAGGGAAACAAGCCGTTCACCTTTGATGACTTACTCGACGGACCCTGCCCCTTCCATCCGAAAGGTGGACATCAAGCAAGGCACTGCCAACAGCTCAAGGAGCGGGGCTTGAACTCTGACTTCAACAAAAACAAGAAAGACAAAGGCAAGAAGACAGCTGAGGATCCTCATCAGGACGCCGGTGGCTTTCAGCACCCCAAAGGAACCATTAATGTCATCTTTGGGGGAGTAACTACCAGCGACAGCAAGAGGATTCAGAAGCTTTCCCTACGAGAGATTATGTCTACTGAACCAGCGACACCCAAATACCTCGACTGGTCCGAGCATCCGATTAATTTCTCCAGAGCAGATCAATGGACCAGTGTTTCCAATGCAGGGCTTTACCCGCTAGTTTTGGATCCCACGGTCGCTGGATATACACTTGGTAGGGTACTCATCGATGGCGGAGCAGGCCTCAATGTCATCTTTGCAAGCACCCTACGAAAGATGAATCTAGATCTTGCAACCCAGCTTACACCATCAACCGCTCCCTTCTATGGCATAGTACCGGAAAAGCGGCCGTACCACTCGGAAGGATCATACTACCCGTCACTTTTGGAACTCCGACCAATTACCGAACGGAGTACATCAGTTTCGAGGTAGCCGACTTCGAATCATCGTATCACGCCATATTCGGGCGACCTGCTATTGCCAAGTTTATGGCAGTACCCCACTACCCGTACCTCTTATTGAAGATGTCGTGTCCTAAAGGAATCTTAACCTTCAGAGGCGACTTGAAGCGGTCATTTGATTGCGACACAGAGGCTGTCCAAATCGCTGAAAAGCTCAACTTGCCCTGGAAGTACAAGAACTCGCTCAGATGGTGCATAATACTCAGCCTGGAGATTCGGAAATCCCAACCAAAAAGGCGGGTATTATCCAACCATCAGCAGAGGTATCCACAAAGACTATTGATCTGGAAACTGGCGATCCCTCCAAGACAACAGTCATCGGTGCTCACCTATCTGAAGAATAGGAACTCACGCTCACCAAGTTCCTTAGAGCAAACAAAGACATATTTGCTTGGAAACCAGCAGACATGCCTGGGGTCCCAAGGAACTTGGCTGAGCACAAATTGGAGTTAAAGGAAGGCTCTAGACCTATCAAGCAAAGATTACGACGATTCTCACCAGAGAAGAAAGAGGCAATCAAGAAGGAAATAGCCAAGCTACTCCCGGTCGGATTCATCAGAGAAATCCTTCACCCCGAGTGGCTAGCTAACCCAGTGCTAGACAAGAAGAAGAACTCTGCTGAGTGGCGCATGTGTGTCGACTACACAGATCTCAACAGGCATTGTCCAAAGGATCCTTTCGGATTACCAAGGATAGACCAAATAGTTGATGCCACCGCAGGCTCCGCCTTACTCTCCTTTCTGGATTGTTAGTCCGGGTACCATCAGATCGCCCTCAAAGAAGAAGACCAACCCAAGACATCGTTCATTACTCCTTTCGAAGCATACTGTTATAAAACCATGTCTTTTGGACTGAAGAACACGGGGGCAACCTATCAACGTGCCATCCAAGATTGTCTAGGCGATCAGATTGACCGCAATGCAGAAGCCTACGTGGATGATGTGGTCATAAAACAAAGGATCCGACTACCCTGATATCAGACCTAGAGGAAACCTTCAACCGATTACGTGCGTATCAATGGAGACTCAATCCAACCAAATGCGTCTTCGGGGTACCCTCAGGACAGTTACTCGGATTCCTTGTTAGCCATCGAGGCATCGAGGCTAGTCAAAAGCAAATTACAGCTATCATCAACATGAAACCACCTACCTCCGTCAGAGATGTTCAGAAACTCACTGGGTGCATGGCTGCGTTAAATCGATTTATCTCGCGGCTAGGAGAAAAGGGGTTACCTTTCTTCAAACTACTTAGAGCCGGTGACAAATTTCAGTGGACGGAAGAAGCGAACAAGGCTTTTGAACAACTCAAAGGCTATCTTACCAATTCACCCATACTGACATCGCCGGAGCCCAGGGAACCAATGATGTTGTATATCGCAGCTACCACACACGTTGTGAGTACTGCGATTGTGGTGGAGCATCAAGACGACAAGCACATCTACAACACCCAACGACCAGTTTACTACATCAGCGAGGTACTCTCCGACTCGAAGGTCAGGTACCCGCAAGTACAGAAACTGCTCTATGCATTACTCATATCCTCAAGAAAGCTACGGCACTACTTCGAAGCTCATGAGATCACGGTAGTCACGGATTTTCCTTTAGGAGAAATCCTCCACAATCGTGACGCTACCGGAAGAATTTCCAAGTGGGCAGTTGAATTAGGGGCTTTCAACATCAAGTTCACTCCCAGGAAAGCTATGAAGTCACAGGCTCTAGCTGATTTCGTCGTCGAGTGGACAGAAATACAGCAGATTCAAGACAACACTATTCCTGATCATTGGAAAATGTACTTTCATGGGTCCTTAAAACTCGGAGGAGCAGGAGTCCTTCTTGTATCACCTGCTGGCGAACAGCTCAAATACGTTCTGCAAATATTGTGGCCGGCCACCAACAACGAAGCAGAGTACGAGGCATTACTTCACGGACTCAAACTAGCAGTCACTTTGGGCATTACGCGACTACTCGTCTATGGCGATTCTTCCGTGGTAATTCACCAAGTTAATAAAGACTGGGACTGTACCAAGGAAACAATGAACGCCTATTGTGCTGAAGTCCGCAAACTGGAAAAGCATTTTTCAGGACTGGAACTTATTCATGTTACCCGGGATCTCAACGTGGCAGCAGATATACTCGCAAAATTGGGTTCTGACAAGGCACAAGTTCCTAGTGGTACCTTTGTACATGAGTTATCCAAGCCTTCAATCCCAGGGAAGGAAGAGTTCGAGCCAGAACCCTCCACCCAGGTCCTATCTCTAGCACCCGACTGGACACGAGTCTTCATTGACTACTTCAAAGAGCATAAACTGCCAAATGACAAAACTACAGCAGAGCAAGTCACCAGGTGTAGCAAAAACTATGTTCTAGTCGGGGACAAGCTGTATCAACACGGAGCTTCATCAGGGGTCCTCCTCAAGTGTATTACACCAGAAGAAGGCAAGGAAATCCTGAATGAAGTCCACTCTGGGTGCTGTGGTAATCACGCAGCTTCAAGGACACTAGTCGGAAAAATCTTCAGGTCAGGATACTACTGGCCCTCAGCTTTAAAAGACGCGGAAGACTTAGTCCGCCGCTGTCAATCCTGCCAGTTCTTTGCCAAGCAGCAACATGTACCCGCACATGAACTGATATGCATCCCTCGGTCATGGCCCTTCTCATGCTGGGGACTTGATATGGTGGGCCCTCTCAAGCGTGCCCCAGGCGGATTCGAGTACATCTATGTCGCAATTGACAAGTTCACAAAATGGATCGAGTACATGCCATTGGTCAAATTCAATGCTTCCAAGTCAGTCCAATTCATGCAGAGCATCTTTCACCGCTTTGGAATGCCGCATAGAATCATCACTGATCTTGGGTCCCCCTTTACGGCTATCGAATTCAAGTCATGGGCCAACAACTGTGGAATGAAGATAGACTACGCATTAGTTGCTCACCCTCAGTCCAATGGCCAAGTTGAAAGAGCAAACGCCCTGATTCTCGCCAGATTAAAACCAAGGCTATTTGACCTCCTAAAAGATCATGGCGGAAAGTGGGTTGAAGAATTGCCTAAGGTAGTCTGGGGGCTACGAACACAACGAAGTCGGGCAACAGGCCAAACACCATTCTTTCTGGTATATGACACTGAAGCAATCCTACCGGCTGACTTAATCTGGAACTCCCCACGAACGGAGCAGTACAACGAGGGCGAAGCTGATGATACCAGGCGGTTAGAAGTCGACAGCCTTGAAGAAGCCCGACTAACCGCACTTTTTCAGTCAACAAGATACCTTCAAGGGATGAGGCGCTATTATGATAAGAACGTCCATCGCCGCACCTTCCAAGTAGGCGACATGGTGTTGAAGAAAATTCAGAACACCGTTGGACGTCACAAGCTCATGAGTCCATGGGAAGGTCCTTATATTGTATCCAAAGTAACAAGACCCGGGTCATTTGAGCTAGTCACTGAAGATGGATCTCCACTGCCAAATTCATGGAATATTGAGCACTTGAAGAAATTCCATACTTAAGGACTACGCTACAATACTGATTCAGGGCAATTGTATTTATTAGTCGGATATTAATAAAGTTTGAAGTTCATACGACATAAGAACTTTTATCCAGGCTATTTTCTACACCTCATCACGACTATTCAGTCGCATAACAGTCTCTGCAATAGTAGGGCTTACCTCCGACTAATATATAATATTACTCAGATAGATTGGTTCAGCGGAAACCATACTTGAGTTACGAGCTTCGAGCTCAATACAACTCACAAGGTAGTACGGCTTAAACACCCGGCTATCAGCCTATAGTGAATATGAAATCCACTATAGTGGACAACAGTTCCTATAAGGCATAACAAGGTGGATTAGTACTCACCCTGTTACACATTTCTTGGACAGAGGTCCACCCACCTTCGCACTCAAGCTGCGATCGTCAAGAGGATATGATTCACCCAGAAGGAACCAATGCTACGGTCCTTCAAGAGGTGCTTGATCATTGTTATCCCTTGAACAAGGGTACTAAGAGTAGTACTCGGGCAAGACTAAGTTCCCTACACAATAATTAGAGAAACGAAGTCATACGACCCACACTAAAGTGCTAGAGAGCACTCGGATAGACTCGTCTAGTCAGGCGCCTGGTCATACATCCACAAACAAACAAACTCAACTCATTGTCGAAGAAATATCTCGCTATACGGAGTTGATCACTTATGAAATCTATGAGATTCAAAAGTAACCAATATTTTTGATATTCGATAATAATTGTTTCCAGGAGATACAAGCTGTAGGGACGGAGAGGAGCCTAGACTACTCTACAAGATCTAATATCTGTGAGTACTCCTCCGCGGCGGTCTTCACCTCCTCTTGCATTGCCGCAAGGTCCTCGTCACCTTTGCCCTCTGGAAGGGTCATCAGAGCGGACAGGTCAAAGGACGGCAGATGCAGCCGCAGCGTTGCCATCAGACCCTGCACCACGGAGATCAACATATCTTTGATGTATTGCGCCAGCCGCCCAGGTGCAGCCTTGGCCCGTTCAATCAAAGACTCCTCGACTCCCGCCGGCGTCGGAATCATGTTGAGCAGGTGCTCGACAACTTGCTCCAAGGCCATCAGGGAATCCCGCGACTCCTTCGTAGACTTCAAAGCCTGCAGAAGGTCCCGGTCAGCACCCTCACGCATCAATTTGGCTTCTTGAAGAGCACTCTGTGCGTTAGCAAATACCTCTTCAAGCTCCGCCTGCTTTCGATTGAAGGCGTTCTGCCACCTGGAAGCCAGCTTATTTGCATCTGCATACACAACAGTCAGTTATCATGTCATCCGACTAATATTATGGAGCAGAACGACACAGAAACTCCAAGTATACCTTCAAGCTGCTTTTTAGAACACTTCTTTAGCTCCTTCAACTTCTATTCCATGGCAGCGGACTTGGATATCAGCCCAACCTCTCGGTCGTTAGCAGCGTCACGCTCCGCCACCACTTCCTTGAGGTTGCCTTGGAGTTCATTAATGCGATTATGCAAAACCTGGGTGGCTACCTTCTGACTAATTTGGTCCTGGGCAATATAGTCCTGGAGCTCCTGGTTTTCACGAGACAACTCCTAGCGGATCCGGGTGACTTGATCTCTAACCTTGAAGTCAAAGGACTACAATACAATAATATCGTGAGTACTCGGATGAGTTTACAGTATAACAAGAAGAGATCGAGACTCTTACCTCAACAAATTGGTAAAGAGCTTCAAAAGGAGCCCTCACCTGATCCCTCAGCTCCTTCAGCCGAGTAAGATCCTGGTCATACCCGGATACGTCTAGAGTAGCTCCTTGGCGCGAGGACTCGGGTGCATCTAAAGATCCTCCCTGCTGACAAGCTGAGCCCTCTGCATGTATCTCCGTCAAGACCATGTCCAGAGTAGGTTAGTCCGGCTGTCGTGTACAAAAAACCAGTCATTCCACACTCGGTCAAACTCCAATTGAGCGGGAGAACAAAAGACGGAGTACGACCAACCAACCTGAGGCAATGGAAGAGCATCCGCGTCAGGAGCGGCTTCGACCTGAGACTTGGACGGAGAAGAGTCAGGCAGCGAATCTACCTGACTGAAGGTTGGCGGCACGCTGGAGTCATCCTTGGCCAGCGACTCCGACTCCTCCACCGCCTGAGGATCAGGAATGACACTCGAGGCTGTTGCATCTGGTTTTGCTTTCCTACAAGCAGACAAGTATTAACGTTAGTATTAGAACTCTGTGTGCATTCTACAAAGCAGAACACTTACTTCACGAGCTTCAGCGGCTTAGGTAGCTTCAAGAGAGGCTGTTTCAGAAGAGGGTCTAAAGCCGAAGATTCTTCACGGACCGCGCCGCTTGAAGTCCCTTGAGTAGTTCCAGCACCTGATAACAGTGACATATCACTACTACAGAATCGGCCTTTAGCCCCGGTTGGGAAGGGGCTTTAGCCCCGGTTTCCCAACCGGGGCTAGCATTCCGGGACTAAAGGTCCCAACCTTTAGTCCCGGGCCTTCCCAACCGGGGCTAAAGGCTCCCACGAGGAAAAATAAATGTGCATTTGTGAGATTCGAACTCAGCACCTCTCGCCTCAGGCACGCTTACCAACTGAGCTACACAACCCACGTGATGTAGTTCTGGATGTTTTCCTTTTGAATCCACTCGGGAAGGGCCTTTAGCCCCGGTTGGTAACACCAACCGGGGCTAAAAGGACCTTTAGGCCGGGTTGGTAACACCAACCTGGGCTAAAGGTTCACCCTTTAGCCCCGGTTGGTATTACCAACCGGGACTAAAGGTTCAGGACCTTTAGTCCGGGTTGATAATACCAACCGGGACTAAAGATTCACCTTTAGCCCCGGTTGGTGTTACCAACCGGGACTAAAGGTCTTTAGCCCCGGACGCAATTTTTTGCCGAGGCTAAAGCTCAATTGAAAGATCGTCCAAAGGCCTGTTCTCTAGTAGTGTATATAAGACAAGAGATCATCAACACTCAAAAGGACTACAAAGTACTCGGGTTTTCCCTTACCAGGAGCACCCGACTTATAGTGCTTATCAGACAATTCTTGAGATAAAAGAACTTTTCGACAAGCACGACGATTACCAGTGCGAGCCTTCTTAAGGACGGGTCCTCCGGCTTCTAGTTGAGGAGTCGGCGACCTCTTCCGGCTACCCTCAGCTTCTGGGTCTATAAGCAGGACATCAGAGTCAGTTGATTCTGTGTCAAGCCATTCAAGATCTTCAGGCGAACTCGGTTTGTTAGGAAGATCCTCACTTCAGATTGGACCTTCCAACGTGATGCCTCCGCCTTCTTGCGTCGCTAGAGGCAGGGGAGGACAATCATTGTTTTCTCTCCCCTGACCCTACAGGCAAAAAGAGCATTTAGTCAGAGCAGAAGTATATCTATTCAGAACCTCAACGATATGACAAATTAATTACTCACCTGAGGAGGAGGGTTAATGGCGGAGAATGTTGCCATCACTGGAGCTAAATGTTCACGGCTCTTAAGCAGCTGGTTCACTCTCCATAAGACCTCGCAGTCTGCTAACTGCTCGACAGCATGGCGACCCGGGTCATCCTTTCCCAGGTATTCGAAGCCAAAGTTGGCTCGTTGCTGAAGAGGGTGGATGCGTCGTGCAACAAAGTCTTGCACAACATTGAATCCGGTCAGCCCGCTGACTATCAATCCGTCTATCATATCAAGGAGGGGCCGAATAACCGCTACTTCTTTAGGGGTGGGCTTCTCCTTCCATTCATGGCACTTCTGTGGTGGCCATCCATCATGACGACGAAGAGCTAGTGGTGGATTACCCATGTAGAACCACCCAGCAGCCCAGTCTCGTACGGAATCCGACAACTCAATAGTGATATATTCACTAGCTACCTCCAATCTAACTTGGAGGCTAGCCCCTCCGACTACTTCGACGCTAATGTCACTGGGCTGACACTTAAACCAGAAGAAGTAGCGGAAAAGAGTAATAGAGGGGCATATCCCCAGGAAAGCTTCACAAAGATGGGTGAAGATTGCAATATGAAGAACCGCATTGGGAGTAATATGGTTCAGAGTCAAACCATAGTAATGCAGCAAGCCACGGAAGAAATTAGAAGCAGGAAGCCCCAATCCCCGCTCCACGAAGGACTTGAACATCACGATCTCCGTGGTGTTGGGGGCAGGAGCGCGATGATCAGTGGGTACCCTCCATCCATCCAGTGGTTGCGCCCGCAGCAATCCTTGCTGCGCCAGGAATGCCAGTTCCGCCAGGGTGGTGTCCGGCTTCTTCCACGCCAAGACATCAGTTGGCGGGTTCGGATGCTTAGGCTTTCCGGTGATGGTGATCCTAGGCTTTTTCTTGTCTCCTGTAGAATGCCTCTTCGGACCCATGTTGGTGACGAGAGATTTGCTACGCATCAACTGTGGAATTGGCTAAGGGATTTCTAGCTCTGAAGGCAATGGTTTGATGAAAGCGTGAGGAAAACATAAGCCCGACGGTGGCTTATTATAGATCTGTTTTGGCACCTGTTCATCTTTTCTCAACGGCGTCATGGAACCGTCTAAAACCCTAAAGGCTGGGAGTACGTGTCAGACGGTGTTAGAGACGGAGAACAGGAATACAGTAAACAGACAAGTTTCTTCTTCCGCAAGATACATTTAGTACTCGGAAAACAAGACAAAGGACTCGGACAGTATTCCAAGTACCCGAATCTTTGTTATTATTACTCGGAATTACAACAGAGATACATGGAAACATCTTGAGATACAACAACTTTCAACAGAAGTCCAAACAAGGTGTAAAACGCTACTCTAGTGAATTCAAGGTACATAGCCTTGATGCCTATTGCACCAATGACCGGGTTCAGTGAGACGCAGTAAAGCAGACACAGAACCTTGGGTAGACACTATCTTTTCAGTGCATCCCAAGGTGGGTCTTTGGTACCACACCAATACTCAAGGAACTCGGGGAAGACCATCACCCTCGCCGCCCTTTTGACAACCTGTGACTCCGAGGTTATCTACGAGTGGTAGTCACAAGAGTTCTTCTAGGCGCACCTCTGTGTCCCTCTGCTCGCGACCACTTGGAAACCACCCTAACGGATGGTCCTTTCACAAGAGTTCTTCTGGGCACTTCATCTATTCTACAGAAGGACGACACCCGGGGGCTCGATCATCTCAGCTACTGCTATTACAATACCCATGGAACTAATAAGAAGTTCTACACTCTCGAAAGATATGAGCTCTTTGCTTCCCAGGAAGGGTATTTATAGGCAGTTTCTTATGGGTCTATAGACCAGGTTCATCAACAAGAGTGATTGCTGGACCAATAATTCAACCAATGTACTGTGGTGCATGTGAAGCTCGGTATAACAGAGCTGATTCTCACATGCACTTCAAGACGAAGACGACAGAGTTTGCAGTTGCAGAAAATGACAAACATCATTATTACGCACAGTTGGAACAGTCACCAGTCAATTATTGCTGGACTCAAGGTAATTTTTATTCAGTGGGGGGTGATATGGGATGTTTGTTGAAAACATTGCCCACCTGAAGTTGAGTAATTATTATTCGGACGGTTTAAGCAACAAGTTGGTGTCATGGTCCGACTATTCAGGACCTTGATAGATTACCTTTCTGAAGATCCCAAGCACCGGCTACTATAGTACTCAGTCCTCAGGCTCGGGGGCTACAAGGTATAATCTATAAAGGAAATGTTTTTTTCTTATTCAAGAATTACTCGGACAAGACTCCAAAAGATCCTCAAAGTTATTATGAATAACAAGAGGCTCGGGGGCTACACCCTATGGGTGCGCTTTTCAAGAAAAAGCGCACACCATGGAATTTCTTTAACTTCGGAGCACTTCAGGATTTCTCAAGACATTACTTGGAGATTCTCAAGAAGAAACTGGAAGATAACGTCATGAAGAAATGATGAAGAGCTAGGGGGCTTGACAGACCAGGATGTCAGAGATATCATCTATCAATGATTACTCCGACTAATCCAGGATGGCTGTAGAGATCCGAAGACTTGTAACGGAGTGTACTTGGATTAGGACTCTAGTTTGTAACTTAGCCGAGTTGTAAAAGGAAGTCCTGTAATTAGAATAGGACTCCAATATTGTAATCGGCTAGGACTCGGTCTGCGTTAAGGTTCACCCGGACATATAAGGGGAATCGGGCGCAGGCTCTAGATCATCTAACATTGAATCACAACAATACACAAGGTACACACCACACTGGATGTAAGGTATTATGCTATTAAGCGGCCTGAACCAGTATAAATCGCTGTCCCTGTGTACTCGCCGAGTCCTACGAACGCCGATCCCCACCAACAAATCGTCTGAGATTACTCAAGACGAGTTGCCGGTTAACAAACACCGACACCTTCGGCAAAGCGAATCATGGGCACAAGTACGACTCCGGCAAGCGCAAGGAGAAGTACGTCCCCGCGAAGCACAAGAGGAAGGGCGGCTTCGACAAGGAGTACATCAAGACGAAGTACTTGGAGAAGGCCCAGGCTGAGCAGCGTGCATTCTTCGCCACGCTCAGCGACGTCGACGACTCGGATGACGACTCCGTTGCCTCAAGCGACGACGAGTCCGAGAAGAAGAAGAGGATCGAGGACAAGCTGAACAGCCTCTGTTTCTTCGCCGACGACGATGGCTTCTGCACCATGGCCCTCGGCAAGGAGGTCGACGACGAGCTGGAGAACACCCCTCGGAACGACGACGACGA
The DNA here is from genome assembly GCA_009763385.1 of Coix lacryma-jobi var. lacryma-jobi. Taxonomy (NCBI): domain Eukaryota; kingdom Viridiplantae; phylum Streptophyta; class Magnoliopsida; order Poales; family Poaceae; genus Coix; species Coix lacryma-jobi. The sequence continues at coordinate 78,616,849 of CM019828.1, read as the reverse complement.
CGACGACGACGACACCTCCCAGGTTTCTCAGACCCCCGACGAGCTTTCTGCTGAGGTCGAGAAGATTACTGCCGCGCTCCTTAGTCAGGATAAGTTGCTTAGGCGTGCTGCTAGAGAGCGCAAGGAGTTTAGGCAGAAGTGGGAGGATACGGTGAACGAACTTGAATCTGTCAAGTCTACCGTCGTTGTTACCGAGGAGGAGGAGTGTGAGATGTGCACCCCACACATGACTGACCTTCTCACTTTGATAAGCAAGTATGCTAGGTTGGTAGGAGAGGTGGATGAGCTGAAGGCTAAATCCTCGCTGTTGGGTGCGTGCAAGTCCTGTGCGGGCTTGCAATCTGAGTTGGCAGAGAAGAATGCCAAGATTGTGTCTCTCGAAGAGGCCAACTCAGGTAGCACATGTGTGGCTAGGTGTGTTCTTTGTGAGGGTTTGGAGATGGAGATCGCTAATGTGAAGCATGACAAGATGCAAACCGAGGAGGAAAACACATACCTTCGGACCATCTTGTCATGGGTGTCTAGCGGTGAGCCACAGCTCGGGATGATGATCTCCCAATTCAAGCGAGCTGCTGGAGGTCCAGGTGTAGGCTTTGCTCCGGTTGTCGATGTTTCGTCTTTTGGGAAGATTGGAGAGTCGAGTGGTCTTAACCCATGTGAGAAGCCCAACTCCACCACTACTCCCAAGCTTACCAAGATTCCACCCAAAGAGCCTCTCAAGCCTAACACCAAGGATGGGGTCTTTGTTGAACCTCCGAGAGCTCCACCAAAGAAACAATCACGGGCTCCAAAACCAAACCACCTCAAGAACAAGCTTGACACCATGCCACCCATCCAGGAGGAGCTTATGCCACAGAAGGGCAAAGTGATCCACACCCACTACCGTGAGTACCAACAACCCCCTTTGAGAGCGGTGAGGTACCATTGTGAGCACTGTGGGAGAGATGGTCACTTGAGTGAGTTTTGCTTTCGGCGCAAGAGAGAGGCGCGCCGCGCAAAGGAGATGAACAACACGGACTTGTACCATCCTTTCCATGACGTACATGTGCCGAATGTTCAGAGGAGTGCTGCTAGGCCTAGAGGTCCAAAACCTCAAGTTCCTAGGCCTAGGCCGCATAGAGAGCGTGCCTGACGGGAGCCTGCAGTTGTGGGCTATGGACCCCGTGGTGGTGGCTTTGTAGTTGAGCGTTTTCCCCCACCGCGTTTTGAGTATCGTGATGGACGCTCCACCCTTAGCGGACCACGTTTTCCTCAACGTGGTGATCGCTCTTCTCGTAGGCGTGCTAGGAATGGTTTTTCTGCTAACCATTCTTTTGAGCAGCCGGCCCAACACTGGTATTCCCCTTACTTCACTAACCCTAGTGTTGGACCATATGCTCACCCTAAGTCTTTTTATTGATGTAGGTAAAACGATTGGAGAACGTTTGGTTGGTGGATTCCGGTTGTTTGAGGCACATGACCGGAAACGCCAAGTGGTTCTCCAGTCTTAGTCCGGTCACCGGAAAGGAGTTTATCACCTTCGGCGACAATAGCAAAGGTAGAGTGTTGTCTCGTGGGTCGGTGCGAGTTAATGAGCACTTTGTGTTGCGCGATGTTGCTCTTGTTTCTAACTTGCATTTTAACCTTCTCTCCGTTTCGCAACTCTTTGATGACGACTATGAGATTCGTTTTAAGCCGAATCTCAGTCGTATTTTGGATCCTCAGGGCAATCTTGTTTGTGGGATTTCGCCTTTTGGGAAAGTCTTTCGTGCGGATTTCTCGGAGTCGTTTGGAGTTTCTCGTTGTCTTTTGGCTGGACCTTCCTCCTCTGATCTTTGGAAGTGGCATAGGAGACTAGGACATTTGAGCTTCGACTTGCTTGCAAGACTTAGTTCACTTGGCCTAATCCGAGGATTGCCCAAGTTATCCATGGAGAAGGACCTTGTTTGCCATACTTGTAGACATGGGAAGATGGTTGCCGCTCCCCACCATCCAGTGACTCAGGTCATGACTAAGCGCCCTGGAGAGCTTTTGCACATGGACCTTGTTGGTCCGGCTCGGGTGAGCTCGGTTGGGGGGAAGTGGTATGTTCTTGTTGTTGTTGACGACTTTTCGAGATACTCGTGGGTTTTCTTTTTAGCTGAGAAAACTGAGACTTTCTCTTTTGCTCGCAATCTGATTTTGCGTCTTCAGAACGAGTTCCCTTTGAACTCGATGCGAGCTATTAAGAGTGATAATGGTTCCGAATTCAAGAATTCAGATTTTGAGAAGTTTTGTAACTCTTTGGGTTTAGAGCATCAGTTTTCTTCTCCCTACACACCACCTCAGAATGGTGTTGTAGAAAGGAAGAATCGGACCCTTGTAGAGATGGCCAGGACGATGCTCGATGAGCATAGGACTCCTAGGCGATATTGGGCCGAAGCCATGAGCACTGCTTGCTTCATTTCCAATCGCATTTTTCTCTGAGCTTTCTTGAAAAAGACTTCTTCTGAGTTGCGTTTTGGAAAACTGCCCAAAGTGAGTTATTTTAGAGTCTTCGGTTGCCATTCTTTTATACTCAAAAAGGGCAACTTGGACAAATTTGAGTCTCGTTCTTCTGACGGTGTGTTTTTGGGTTATGGCACTCATACTCGTGCTTATCGTGTACTTAACCTTGACACTAACCGAGTCATGGAGACATCCGATGTCACCTTCGACGAGACCATGGTTTGTCCTTCTTCTCGTTTTGAGCGTGCAGGTGATCATGAGGTTGGCAAGCCTCTTTTCGATGATGAAGAAGAAGGTGCTGAAGGGATGGATGACCCAGCACCTCCTCCACCTGCTATGTCGCAAAGAGCGGCTTCTACGACGACTCACGGCCCCAATCCCTCTTCTTCGACTTGTGGGCCGTGGGATCCGCCACCTCGAGCGGTACATTTTGTACCCGAGGAGGCACCAGCTGCTGTTGAGGGGGAGGCCACTTCGGCTCGGGAGGCGCCACGCCACATTCAGCGCTAACACCCGCCTCAGCAGATGATCGGCAGCATCGGCGAACATGTCACTCGGTCAAGGTCACAACATATCTCTCACTTTGCTCATTCTGCATTTGTTGCTGATTTTGAACCCCGAGATGTTGGACACACTTTGACGGATCCAGATTGGGTCAATGCCATGCATGAGGAGTTGGAAAATTTTGAAAGAAATCGGGTTTGGGTTCTAGTTTCTCCTCTCTCTGAGTGTCATCCAATTGGGACAAAATGGGTTTTAAAAAACAAACAAGGAGAGGAGGGCCATGTAGTGAGAAACAAGGCCAGACTTGTAGCCCAGGGGTATAGTCAGAAGGAGGGGATAGACTATGAGGAGACGTTTGCTCCTATAGCTCGTTTGGAGGCTATTAGGATACTCTTGGCTTTTGCTGCCTCCAAAGGTTTCAAACTTTTTCAAATGGATGTCAAGAGTGCCTTCTTAAATGGCTACATAGAAGAGGAAGTATATGTGAGACAACCCCCTGGTTTCGAAAATCCCAAGTTTCCAAACCATGTCTTTAAACTTCACAAAGCTTTGTATGGTTTGAAACAAGCCCCTAGAGCCTGGTATGTTAGGTTAAAAACCTTTTTGCTTGCTAAGGGTTTTAAAATGGGATGTGTGGATAAAACGCTCTTTCTCCTCAAGCAAGGCACTGATACTCTCTTGGTCCAAATTTACGTGGATGATATCATTTTCGGTGGTTCTTCTCACGCTTTGGTTGCCAAGTTTGCGGATACTATGAGTAGGGAATTTGAGATGAGCATGATGGGCGAGTTGACGTTTTTCCTCAGATTGCAAATCAAGCAATCTCGAGAGGGAACGTTTGTGCACCAGGGTAAGTATACCAAGGACATATTGAAAAAATTCAATATGGGTGAGGCCAAGCCTCTTCCAACACCCATGTCGACCACGACGGCCCTGGATGCGGATGTGGATGGAGAAGCTGTGGACCAGAAGGAGTACCAGAGTATGATCGGGTCGCTACTGTACCTGACGGCGACACGCCCGGACATTCAATTCGCGGTGTGTCTTTGCGCGCGATTTCAGTCGTCGCCGCGCACTTCGCACCGTCAGGCGGTCAAGCACATTATGAGGTACTTATCCTTCACTCCAGAATTTGGGATTTGGTATTATGCTTCCTCCACCCTTTCTCTTTGTGGTTATTACGATGCCGATTTTGCTGGATGTCGCATTGATCGCAAGTCCACTTCTGGGACTTGCCAGTTTATTGGTTCTTCTCTTGTATCGTGGTCTTCTCGCAAGCAGTCTAGTGTCGCCCAGTCTACCACAGAGGCTGAGTATGTTGCTGCGGCTAGCTGCTGTTCCCAGTTGTTATGGATGATGGCCACTTTGCGTGATTTTGGTCTAAGCTTTTCTCGCGTTTCTTTGCTTTGCGACAACACGAGTGCTATTAGCATTGCTAAGAACCCCGTGCTGCACTCTAAGACCAAACACATTGATGTGCGCTTTCATTTTCTGCGACACCACTATGAGAAGGGTGATATCGACCTTCGCCATGTCGATACTCATCATCAGTTGGCTGATATTTTCACCAAGCCTTTGGACCAATCAACTTTTGCTAGGTTGAGAGGTGAGCTTGGTGTGTGTTTCCCCTTTTAGTTGGGGGAAACATTTTGGTTCTTGTATTATAGACTGACTCTTTTTCTTTCATTTGGTTTCCTCTTGCATCTTTTGCATTTCATCTTGCATATTTACATTCAGAGCTTCATATATATAATCTTTAGAATGTGACTATGCTCTGTATAGTAGTTGCTCCGATGCTTTATGATGATGTTGTAGCTTATGCTCTTTCTGATCACTGTTACATGTTGTGAGCGGAGCTATTTTATGAATGGTGAATCTGATTAATGAACATAAAATTTGAACATGTTCACCATTGAGATTTGCACCTAGCATGTGTAGAATGTGCTGAAATCACTTGTGCTCTTCATATATGCTAGGTTGCTATGTCTCTAGTGTTGAGTCATTCACTTTCTTGGTATGTTCATATTCTGTTTAAAATCTGAACCAAGTTAAGTGAATTGGAAAGATCGAGATGGGATTGCTTGTCAGCACATCACAGTTTCGAGACTGTTTCTCATTGCACTTTGAGTTAAACTTGAGCTGTGTAGTGTATGATCGAAACTGTTGCTTTAAGCTTCTGATTGCTTCTGCATAGGCTTCGCACAGTTGAAAAGTTAGGCAATGACAAGCTTTCAACCTCTCGCAATCACATGCTGAAATTTAAACTTGTGAAATTTAACCGCTGCAACTCCGATAAAATTTGGATACACAAGTCTATGTTTCACTCTATAGCATGATGATTGAACTGTGCTAGGGGTAGTTTACCTTGTATACATGTTTAGCACTTGGTTGACTTCCTGTCTATACATGTCTTGTGCTATTTTGATGGTGAATACCTTTTTGGCTGAAAACTGCTACTTCTGCTCTCATGTTCATATTTCATTTCTGGTGATCAGTTTGAGCCTTTGCTAGTTGCTTATGGATGTTGTTGAGTCATTGGATCAGAACTGTGTAGAGCATCCTTGCACTCTTTTGATTATATTCCTGAGGCTGCTAACTTGCATTTTCACTCATATGCATTTTTGGAGGGACATATTCTGTCAAGGGGGAGAAAATTGAGTGCTTGTGCACATTTGCTTGCTGGTGCATTTTCAACTAAGGGGGAGAAATATTGACAAATCATGTGTTCCCTGGGTTGTGTGCACTAGTTGAGGGGGAGTTTGCTAGCTGTGTTGATCCTTTGCCTCTTTCTTGAGGGACTTTCAAACATTTTCAGCCTATCAATTGGTTTTCAGCTCTTCAATTGGTATCGAACTTTCAATTGGTATCGAACTCTTTTGGTCCTTGAGTTGGTAACAGTTGGTATTCGAGCTTTCTCGCTAGCGGTGTTGAGCCCGTTCTGCCTCTTCTTGAGGGCTAGCTCTGTTTTGCTTGATTTTCAGTAGATTCTTCAATTGGTATCAAGTTTTCGTGCTAGCGGTGTTGAGCCTGTTCTACCTCTTCTTGAGGGCTAGCTTTGCTTTGCTTGGTCGCGTCGAGCCGTTGCCCATGTCTTTGGGGACCAAGTTGTCTTGCTCTTTCCACTTGCCCTTCTTCGGCTTTGCTATGCTTTTGGGTCATTTGGTCGAGTTCTCTCTCCTTCTTCCTTCTTTCTTCCATTCCATTATGATTTGTGTTGGTAGTTGACAATGCACTCATCAAGGGGGAGATTGCGGATACATGGGTGTATGCCGAGTCTCTGAGTGAGGAGTGATTGTCAACTGGGATAATGCGCATGTTCTTTGGCTTGTGTTGTGCAGGTGTCGAGCACGGATACAGTGATCGAAGGCAAGGCGAAGGTCAAGTAGAGACGTGCCGTGCTGATGGACCGAGAGTGACGAAGGGCGGACATGAGGCTTGGACTGAGGGACCGGTGGCCCGAGGATCAGCTGTGGTGCCTGACAGCCTGGGACAGCGACGAACGGAGACTTGCGGGTGGACGGGGTGCACGGGTGGTGCATCCCATCAACGGCTCAGTTTGGTGGTTGAGCCACAGAAAAACCACCGAGTGGACGGTTTCCAGGTTTGGGCCTCAAAACCTGGGCGTGGATGGTTTCCGAGTTTGGGCCACAAAACTCGGGCTGAGGACGGTTTCCAGGTTTGGGCCTCAAAACCTAGGTGCTTTGGGTTTGCTGAGTTTGGGCCACAAAACTCAGGCCATGGATGGCTGGTTTCCCAGTTTGGGCCTCAAAACCGGGGGTTGGCTGTGAAGGCTGGTTTCCCGGTTTGGGCCACAAAACCTGGGGTGCGACATCTGGGAAAGGACAAGCAGAGCGGTGGCGGCACGTGGCGGCAATCGGTGAGGTTGCGTCGAGGCAACGCTACCAGTTGTGCGGGCGTGGCCGTCGGATCACCACCTACCGCGAGTTGGTCCAGAATAACCCTAGGGTTTAGCTGGTTCGCTCTGTAATTAGTGAGGGGTAGAGTAGGAATTAGAATTAGGATAAGTAGAGGGAAACACCCTCCTCCCATTGTATCTCAGTCTTTTGCTATTTTGCCTTCTAGGTTTTCCTGCTCTCCCTCTCCCCTGCTGTAGCGAACTGAGTTCCACAGAGAAGAGAACCATACCTCTGTGTCCGTGAGATTTTGAGGAAGTGAGACCGTAATCTCACTATTGTAGCGTGTGGTAGCCACACGGTTGCAAATTCGTGATTGTGATTTGCGTTTTATTCTTGTTCTTCGCGGATTGCTTTTCTCCACGTTTTTCCCATCGATCGATCTCTTTGTTCGTTGCGTCTTTTGCAAATCCGGTTGAACCAAGTTGTTCTAGATCATGAGGCACCTCTTTCCACCGAAGGAATTCACCTCTAACCTCACGAGCTAGTAGATCGATCGATTTTCATTTCGGGTCAAGCTTTTCTCCCTTCCCCCGAATTTCTTCGATTCATCGATTTGGAGATAGGTTCGAGCCATGATCTCTTAGAGATAGCTCACTATCCTCCTTGTGACTCCTCTCACCAAGTTTGATCCCTAGTGGATCCATTTTGGGTGAGATCGAGTCAAATCGGTGGACGAACGGTGCTGAGTCGGGGCAACCGGACGCTTGACACGGGGTGACCGGACGCTGGCATAGTGAGTTTGACCCTTAGTGGATCCGTTTTGGGTGATATCGAGTCGAATCGGTGGACGAACGGTGCTGAGTCGGGGCAACCGGACGCTTGACACGGGGTGACTGGACGCTGGCATAGTGAGTTCGGTCGTTGAATGTCACGTGCAAATTTTCCATTGCTGACCGGACGCTCCCTCTGCTAAGTGACCGGACTCGCTCCTGGTACTGTTCATTTGGTTTGATTCTTGTGACCGGACATTTGGCTTGTGACCGGACGCACCTCCCCTGAGAGTCCGGTCAGGAACAGAGAGGTCCAATTTCAGGTTTGGCTTGACCGGACGCGTCCGGTGCTCACTGACCGGACGCTGCCAGAGTCCGGTCAAGTACAGTTTGTGCTGTTTCATTCGCGGTTCGCTCGCTCATTGTCGGTTTTGATTTTCGGCTTTTGCGTTGAGATTTTAGACTCGTGTAGTGTCCCGCTGTGCTTCTCGGAAGCATCCACCCTACATCTAGGGTCGTGGACACTTACGAGCTCTAGGGTTTGCTCTAGGGGTTGATTTTTGGGACAGTGGCGACAAGTTTTTGAAAGGAAAATTGAAGCTCCCATTCACCCACCCTCTGGTCGCTTTCTGGTAGCACTCTCGGTCCTTCAGGACCGGACTCAGAAGTGTAGAGCATCCGGTTAGCACAAACAGCAATGAACAGTAACCACTGTGCGTCCGATCACACATTTCCAGATGCGTCCGGTGAAGAACACACAGACTGTGCCGCTCGGCCTTCAACGATCGGACGCACGAGTTAGCGTCCGGTCGGTCTGTGGCGTGCGTCTGGTCACTCCGAAACATCGCAGTTTGTCCACCGATTTGACTCGATCTCCCTCAAATTGAAACCACTAGGGCTCAAATTAGGTGAGGGAAGTCACAAGAAGCATAGTGAGCTACTCCTAGGAGATCATGGCTCGAACCTATCTCCAAACCGATGAATCGAAGAAGTTCGGAGAAAAAGGAGAAGAACATGATCCAAAACAAAAACGATTCGATCTACTAGCTCGTGAGGTTAGAGATGAATTCCTTCGGTGGAAAGAAGCGCCTCACGATCTAGCAAAGGTGGGTTCAAGCAGAATCGAAAACCGTCTCACGGAGAGGAAGAACTAGGCAAATCTTCGAGAGGGCAAAAACCAAAAACGCGAGGAACACACGAACAAGATACGAATCGAACTCGATTTCAGCCGTGTCTCGAACCCACGAGACAACAATGAGATTACGGTCTCATTTCCTCAAAATCCCAAGTTCACAGATGTATGATTACAATCTCTCTGCGGATCACAGGCAGCGCGGTATGATTGAAACCTAAGCAGAGGCTAGAGAATAGAAGCTGCAAGGATATAATGGATGGAGGGGCTGCCATCACTACTTATAGCCTAATACACTTATTCCCCTTGTACCCCTAGATACAAAGAGCGAACAGGACAACCCTAGGGGTATCCCGGTCCAACTCTGTGGAGTCTTGATCCGACGGCCAGACGCCTTCCTCATCCTTAGCTTCGCCTCGACGCAAGCCTTAGGATGCCGCCACGTGCTGTCCTATCGACTGCCGCGCCTTCCTCGCCGATAGCTTCGCCGCACCTCAAGCCTCTCGGCACCGCCATGCGTAGACCGTCCTTTTGAACCTCCCCCTAGTTTTGAGGTTGAAACCGGAAACCAGTCCTCAGACTGAGTTTTGCGGCCCAAACTCAGAAACCCGCGAGTGCAGGTTTTGAGGCCCAAACCTGGAAACCGTCCACGCCGATTTTTGAGGCCCAAACTCGAAAACCTGCCACCCCGAGTTTTGAGGCCCGAACTCGGAAACAGTCGAGGGTAGTTTTTTGAGGCTCAACTACCAAACCCACGCCATAGACGGGATGTGGTTCGCACACCCCGACCACCGGCACTGATGTCGATGCATGTCCAGCCTCCACGCTGGGCACAACGCCTTCACCTTCCTTCTCGGCGTTTCGCCAAGTGTCACGACGCCATCGTCTTCCTCCCGACTCGGCCGATGCACCGCACATCCCCATGTGCTCTCGCTCGCCGATGCCATGGGCCAGCTACCACAGCTGATCCTCTGGCCTCTTGGTCCGTCGGTCCAAGCCTCACGTTCGCCCTTCACCGCTCCTGGTCCATCGGCACGACACGTCTCTACTTGACCTTCACCTCGCCATCGACCACTGTCTCCGAGCTCCACACCTGCACATCAACACAGCTGAAAGCCCTAGTTTGGTTTTGGTTAATTGATGAAACCTATTTGGTCTAATTCTATTGCTAAGCATGTGTGTAGCTTATAAGAAAAGATTGAGACCAAGCCAAGTGGTGGAGCTAGCAAGTTGGCGACCATGGATGATGGTGATGGCCACATGCAATTGGAGAGATCAAGTGCTCTACCTTTGGTGAAATGAAGAAGAGAGGAGATGGGGCAAAGAGGCCCGAAGGCAAAGGTATAACCTATAGGGCTCTTTGTTTTAGTGATCAAGACACTTAGCGAGTGTGATCACATTTAGGATACATAACCATAATATTAAGAGGAGATAATTCACGGCTTATGCGGTGTTCAAGTGCCACTAGGAGTTGTCTAACATATTGATGCTTTAGACCTAGTGAGAGACTAACTAAACCCTTGGAAAATTCTTTGTAAAATGCTAACACACGTACACATGTGGTGAAACACTTTGGTGTTGGCGCATGGAAGCAAGGGTAGAAGTTAGAAAGCGAAAGGTGCCGAGTTAGCAGCATCGGACGCTGGAGGCGGCAGCATCGGACGCTGGGTCGAGCATCCGATGGCTAACCCTAGCTTCAGACTGATGATGAAGGAGCATCGGACGCTGGCAATAGACTCTGAGGAAACACTGTTGTAGCATCCGATGGTGGTGACGTGTCGCGAGTAAGCTTTGCAGGGAGCATCAGACGCTGGCCTGCGTCCGATGCTGAACTATCAGATGCGTCCGATGTGCTTGGGACTGTTCTGGAACCTCTCTGCATGGTCATCAGACGCAGAGGTTCAGCGTCCGATGTAAGTGTGCCGGCGCGTCCGATTTGGCGCAGAAAAGAGCTGAGATGAGCAGTGGCATCGGAGTGTCCGATGCCTAGCATCGGCGCGTCCGATGTCACATTAACCGTGGCGCAAAGAGTTATGACCGTTGGGATCGGGCGGCTCGAATTTGTATCAGAAGGACACGTGGTGCTCATTGGAGCATCAGACGCTGGGGGAGCATCTGATGGCCCCGACACCAGCGCGTCCGATGGTCATGTTTTCAGCCCAACGGCTAGGTCGACTTGAGTGGCCTATATAAGTGGCTTAGCCGGCTCACATGGGTTCTCTCTTGGACATTTTGATCCCTAAGCATTGTTGTGAGCATAGCCAAGCCTCCCAACTCATCTCTATGAAGGACCGAAAGTGCTACCAGAAAGCGACCAGAGGGGGGGGGTGAATGGGAGCTTCAAAATTTCCTTTCGGAAACTTGTCGCAACTGTCCCGAAAATCAACCCCAAGAGCAAACCCTAGAGCTCGTAAGTGTCCACGACCCTAGAGATAGGGTGGATGCTTCCAAGAAGCATAGCGAGACACTTCACGACTCTAGAAACCCAACGCAAAAGCCAGAAATCAAAACCGACAACGAACGAACGAACCGCGGACGAAATCTCACAGAACAGTCACGACCGGACTCTGGTCAGCGTCCGGTCAGTAGGGACCGAACGCGTCCGGTCACACAAAAACCAATCTGGGACCTTACTGTGTTGGACCGGACTCTGTGGAGCAGAGGGTCCGATCACAGCCGGAGAGTCCGGTCAACAGAAGAAAAGATTGATGAACAGTGAACTCGATGCGTCCGGTCACTGAGTCAGTCAAGCGTCCGGTCAAGTCACGAAATCAACACACTGAGCATTCAACGACCGGACTCTCTGCCCGTGCCTCCGGTCATCTCGACCAAGCGTCCGATCACCCCGAAAACAAACTGTTCGTTCACCGATTCAACTCGATCTCACCCAAAACAAATCCTCTAGGGATCAAACTTGGTGAGAGGAGTCACAAGGAAGATAGTGAGCTATCTCTAAGAGATCATGGCTCAAACCTATCTCCAAATCGATGAATCGAAGAAATTCAGGGGAAAGGAGAAAAGCTTGACCCGAAACTAAAATCGATCGATCTCCTAGATCGTGAGGTTAGAGTTGAATTCCTTCGGTGGAAAGAAGTGCCTCACGATCTAGAACAACTTGGTTCAAACGGATTTGCAAAAGATGAACCGAGCAAAAAGATCGAGCGATGGGAAAACGTGGAGAAAAAGGATTCCGCGAAGAACACAAACAAAACGCGAATCACAGCCACCAAATTGCAACCGTGTGGCTACCACACGTTACAATAGTGAGGTTACGGCCTCACTTCCTCCAAATCTCCAGTACACAGAGGTATGGTTCTCTGCGGATCTCAGCTAGCTACAGTAGGGGATTGGGAGAGCAGGAAACCCTAGGTGCAAAGAACAAATGACTGAGATGAATGGGGAGGTGGGTGTCTCCCCCTACTTATCCTAATTCTAACTATTCCTAATTCGCACTCTACCCCTAACTACTTACAGAGCGAACCAGCTAAACCCTAAGGTTATTCTGGACCAACTCGATGGTAGGTGGATCCGACGGCCACGCCCGCACAACTTGTAGCGTTGCCTTGACGCAACCTCCCGATTGCCGCCACGTGCCGCCACCGCTCTGCGTCCTTTTCACGGACTCCGCCCCCGGTTTTGTGGTCGAAACCGGGTAACCAGGCCTTCACGTCCACCCCCGGTTTTGAGGTCCAAACCGGGAAACCAGCCCACGTAGCCTGAGTTTTGTGGCCCAAACTCAGCAAACCCGCAACACCCAGGTTTTGAGGCCCAAACCTGGAAACCGTCCTCAGCCCGAGTTTTGCGGCCAAACTCAGAAACCGTCCACGCCCGGGTTTTGAGGCCCAAACCTGGAAACCGTCCACCCGATGGTTTTTCTCTAGCTTTACCACCAAACCAAAACTGTAGAGGGGATGCACCGCCCGTGCACCCCGTCCACCGACACGTGTCCCCAGGTCCTCAACCCGAGCAACACCATGCCCGCAAGTCTCCTCTCATCGCTGTCCCAGGCTGCCAGCCACCACAGCTGATCCTCAGGCCACCGGTCCCTCAGTCCAAGCCTCATGTCCGCCCTTCGCCACTCTCGGTCCATCGGCACGGCACGTCTCTACTTGACCTTCACCTTGCCTTCGATCATTGTATCCGTGCTCGACACCTGCACAACACAAGCCAAAGAACATGCGCATTATCCCAGTTGACAATCACTCATCGCTCAGAGACTCGGCATACACCCATGTATCCGCAATCTCCCCCTTGATGAGTGCATTGTCAACTACCAACACAAATCATAATTGAAAGGAAGAAAGAAGGAAAGAAGGAGAGGAGTAAAACTCGACCAAATGACCCAAAAGCATAGCAAAGCCGAAGAAGGTCAAGTGGAAGAAGCGAAACAACTTGGTTCCCAAAGACATGGGCAACGGCTCGACGCAACCAAGCAAAGCAAAGCTAGCCCTCAAGAAGAGGTAGAACAGGCTCAACACCGCTAGCAAAACCAATTGAAAAATCAGCAGATATCAATTGAGAAGTCGAGGCAAAATCGAGGCAAATGCTAGTCCCTCAAGACAGAGGCACAGAGGCTCAACACAACTAGCAAAGAAAGCTCAATACCAAAGCCTTACAGCTGACAAAAAGCAGCAGACTCCCCCGAGAATAGTGCACACAACTAAAACACTCCCCCATGGTTGAACTTAGGGAAGCATATGATTTGCAGATTCTCCCCCTTAGTTGAGAATACACCATCAAGTAAAAGGAACCGAAAGCAATGTTCTCCCCCTCAGAAAATGCACCATCAAAAGTGCCAACAAGAGAAGTTCTCCCCCTTCCAAAATGCATATGAATGCAAGTTAGCAGCTTCAGGAATATAGTCAAGAGAATGCAAAGATGCTCTACACAGTATAAGTCCAATGACGCAATTGAAGCACACATGCTAGCAAAGGCTCAAACTGATCACCACTTATGAAATATGAACATATGAGCAAAGTGAGCAATTTTAGCCAAAAAGGAGTCACCATCAAAATAGCACTAGACAAGTATAGACAGGAAGTCAAACAAGTGCTAAACATGTATACAAGGTGAACTACCCCTAGCAAGGTTCAATCATCATGCTATAGAATGAAACATAGACTTGTGAATTCAAAATTTATCGGAGTTGCAGCGGTTAAATTACACAAGTTTAAATTTCAGCATGTGAATGCGAGAGGTTGAAAGCTTGTCTTTGCCTAACTTTTCAACTGTGCGAAGCCTATGCAGAAGCAATCAGAAGCTTAAAGCAACAGTTTCGGTCATACACTACACAGCTCAAGTTTAACTCAAAGTGCAATGAGAAACAGTCTCGAAACTATGATGTGTTGACAAGCAATCCCATCTCGATCTTTCTGATTCACTTAACTTGGTTTACCAATTGAACAGACCAAGCAAGTGACAGACTCAGAACTAGAGACATAGCAACCTAGCATATATGAAAAGCACGAGTGAACTCAACACATCCTACACATGCTAGTTGCATATCTCAATGGTGAACATTTTCAGTTTTAAGTTCATTAAGCAGGTTCACCATTCAAAAATAGCTCAGCTCATAACATGTATCAGTGATCAGAAAGAGCATAAGCTACAAGCATCATAAAACATCGGAGCATACTACATAGAGCATAGTTACATTCTAAAGATTATATGCTTGAAGCTTAGAATGTAAATACGTATGCTAAAGTGCAAAAGAAAACAAAGTCAACCGAAAAAGAGTCAGACTATGATACAAGAACGAAAATGCTTCCCCCATCTAAAAGGGGAAACATACACCAAGCTCACCCCTCAACCGATTAAAGGTTAATTAATCCAAAGGCTTGGTGAAAATATCAGCCAATTGATGATGAGTATCGACATGGCGAAGGTCGATATCACCCTTCTCCTGGTGGTCTCGCAAAAAATGAAAGCGCACATCAATGTGTTTGGTCTTCGAGTGAAGCACGGGGTTCTTAGCAACGCTAATAGCACCCGTGCTGTCACAAAGCAAAGGAACACGAGTAAAGCTCAGAACAAAATCACGCAAAGTGGCCTTCATCCAAAGCAACTGGGAACAGCAGCTAGCTGCAGCAACATACTCAGCCTCTGTGGTAGACTGGGCGACACTAGACTACTTGCGAGAAGACCACGTTACAAGAGAAGATCCAATAAATTGGCAAGTCCCAGAAGTGGACTTGCGCTCAATGCGACAACCAGCAAAATCGGCATCGGAATAACCGCAAAGGGAGAGGGTGGAGGAAGCTGAATACCAAATCCCGAACTCAAGTGTGAAACGAAGGTACCTGAAAATGCGCTTGACCGCCTGACGGTGAGAAGTGCGCGGCAACGCCTGAAAGCGCGCCCATAGACACACCGCAAACTGGATGTCCAGGCGTGTCGCTGTCAGGTAGAGCAGCGACCCGATCATGCTTCGGTACTCCTTCTGGTCCATAGCTTCTCCATCCTTGTCCGCATCCAGGGCCGTCGTGGTCGACATGGGTGTTGGAAGAGGCTTGGCCTCACCCATATCGAACCTCTTCAGCAAGTCCTTGGTATACTTGCCCTGGTGCACAAACGTCCCTTCTCGGGATTGCTTAATTTGCAATCCGAGAAAGAAAGTCAGCTCGCCTATCATGCTCATCTCGAACTCCCTGCTCATAGTATCTGCAAACTTGGCAACCAAAGCGCGAGAAGAACCACCGAAAATGATATCATCCACGTAAATCTGGACCAAGAGAGTGTCTTTGCCTTGCTTGAGGAGAAAGAGCGTTTTATCCACACATCCCATTTCAATACCCTTAGCAAGCAAAAAGGTTTTCAACCTATCATACCACGCTCTAGGGGCTTGTTTCAAACCATATAAAGCTTTGTGGAGTTTAAAAACATGGTTTGGAAACTTGGGATTTTCAAAACCGGGGGGCTGTTCAACATACACCTCTTCTTCTATGTAGCCGTTTAAGAAGGCACTCTTGACATCCATTTGAAAAAGTTTTAAAACCTTTTGATGCAGCAAAAGCCAAGAGTATCCTAATAGCCTCCAAACGAGCTACAGGAGCAAAAGTCTCCTCATAGTCTATCCCCTGCTTCTGACTATAGCCTTTCGCTACAAGCCTGGCCTTGTTTCTAACAACGTGGCCATCCTCTCCTTGCTTGTTTTTGAAAACCCATTTTGTCCCAATAGGCTTACAGTCTGGAGGAGGTGGAACTAAAACCCAAACCCGATTTCTTTCCAAATTTTCTAACTCCTCATGCATGACATTGACCCAATCGGGATCCGTCAAAGCGTGTCCAACATCTCGGGGCTCAAAATCAGCAACAAAAGCAGAATGAGCAAAATGAGAGATTTGTGACCTGGACCGAGTGACACGTTCGTCAATGTTGCCGATCATCTGCTGAGGGGGGTGTTGGCGCTGGATATGTCGTGGCGCCTCCCGTGCAGAAGTGATCTCCCCCTCAACAGCAGCTGGTGCCTCCCCGGGTACAAAAGGTACCGCTCGGGGTGGCGGATCCCACGGCCCCCAGGAAGAAGACGTGTCGGGGCCGTGAGTCGTCGTAGAAGCCGCTCCTTGCGGCACAGCAGGTGGAGGGGGTGCTGGATCATCGATACCTTCAGCACCCTCATCCTCGTCATCAAAAAGAGGCTCACCAACCTCATGATCACCTGCACGCTCAAAACGAGAAGAAGGACAAACCATGGTCTCGTCGAATGTGACATCAGATGTCTCCATGACTCGGTTAGTGTCAAGGTTAAGTACACGACAAGCTCGAGTGTGAGTGCCATAACCCAAAAACACACCGTCAGAAGAACGAGACTCAATTTGTCCAAGTTGCCCTTTTTGAGTATAAAACAATGCCAACCAAAAACTCGAAAATAACTCACCTTGGGTAGTTTTCCAAAACGCAACTCATAAGAAGTCTTTTTCAAGAAAGCTCGGAGAAAAATGCGATTGGAAATGTAGCATGCAGTGCTCATAGCTTCGGCCCAATATCGCCTAGGAGTCCTATGCTCATCGAGCATCGTCCTGGCCATCTCTACAAGGGTCTGATTCTTCCTCTCTACAACACCATTCTGAGGGGGTGTGTAGGGGGGAGAAAACTGATGCTCTAAACCCAACGAGTTACAAAACTTCTCAAAATCCGAATTCTTGAATTCGGAACCATTATCACTCCTAATAGCTCGCATCGAGTTCAAAGGGAACTCGTTCTGAAGACGCAAAATCAGATTGCGAGCGAGGGAGAAAGTCTCGGTCTTCTCAGCTAAAAAGAAGACCCACGAATATCTCGAAAAGTCATCAACAACAATAAGCACATACCACTTCCCCCCAACCGAGCTCACCCGAGCCGGACCAACAAGGTCCATGTGCAAAAGCTCTCCAGGGTGCTTGGTCATGACCTGAGTCACTGGATGGTGGGGAGCGGCAACCATCTTCCCATGTCTACAAGAGTGGCAAACAAGATCCTTCTCCATGGATAACTTGGGCAATCCTCGGATTAGTCCAAGTGAACTAAGTCTTGCAAGCAAGTCGAAGCTCAAATGTCATAGTCTCCTATGCCACTTCCAAAGATCAGAAGAAGAAGGTCCAGCCACAAGACAACGAGAAGTGCCAAAAGACTCCGAGAAATCCGCACGAAAGACTTTTGCAAAGGGCGAAATCAAACATACAAGATTGCCCTAAGGATCCAAAATACGACTGAGATTCGGTTTAAAACGAATCTCATAGTCATCATCAAAAAGTTGCGAAACAGAAAGAAGGTTAAAATGCAAGTTAGAAACAAGAGCAACATCGCGCAACACAACGTGCTCATTAACTCGCACCGACCCATGAGACAAAACCTTACCTTTGCTATTGTCGCCGAAGGTGATAAACTCCTTTCCGGCGACCGGACTAAGACTGGAGAACCACTTGGCGTTTCCGGTCATGTGCCTAGAGCAACCGGAATCCACCAACCAAACGTTCTCCAATCGTCTTACCTACATCAATAAAAAGACATAGGGTGAGCATACGGTCCAACACTGGGGTTAGTGAAGTAAGGAGAAAACCAGTGTTGGGCCGACTGCTCAAAAGAACGGTTAGCAGAAAAACCATTCCTAGCACATCTACGAGAGGAGCGATCACCACGCTGAGGAAAATGTGGTCCGCTGGGGAAAGAGTGCTCACCGCGATACTCAAAACGCGGTGGAGGGAAACGCTCAAAAACAAAGCCACCGCCACGGGGTCCATAGCCTACAAAAGCAGGCTCCCGTCGGGCACGTCCTCTCCTCTGCTGCCTAGGCCTAGGAACTTGAGGTTCTGGACCTCTGGGCCTAGCAGCTCTCCTCGGAGCTCTCCTCTGAACATTCGGCACATGTACATCATGGAAAGGTTGGTACATGTCCGGGTTGTTCATCTCCCTTGCACGGCGTGCCTCTCTCTTGTGCCGAAAGCAGAACTCGCTCAAGTGTCCATCTCGCCCACAGTGCTCACAATGGTACCTCACCACTCTCAAAGGGGGGTTGTTGGTACTCACGGTGGTGGGTATGGATCACTTTGCCCTTCTGTGGCATAAGCTCCTCCTGGATGGGTGGCATGGCATCCAACTTGTTTTTCAGGTGGTTGCTTGGGATGCCACACTTGGTTCATGGGTGGAGCTCTCGGAGGTTCCTCAAACACTCCGTCTTTGGTGTTAGGCTTGAGTGGCTCTTTGGGTGGAAGCTTGGTAAGTTTGGGAGTAGTGGTGGAGTTGGGCTTCTCACATGGGTTCAAACCACTCGACTCTCCAATCTTCCCAAAAGCAGAAAGATCAACACCCGGAGGAAAGCCTACACCTGGACCTCCAGCAGCTCGCTTAAATTGGGAGATCATCATCCCGAGCTGCGGCTCACCACAAGACACCCATGACAAGATGGTCCGAAGGTATGTGTTTTCCTCCTCGGTTTGCATCTTGTCATGCTTCACATTGGCTATCTCCATCTCCAAACCCTCACAAAGAACACACCTAGCGACACAAGTGCTACCTGAGTTGGCCTCTTCAAGAGACACAATCTTGGCATTCTTCTTTGCCAACTCAGATTGCAAGACAGGACAAGTCTTGCACGCACCCAACAGCGAGGGTCTAGCCTTCAGCTCATCCACCTCTCCTACCAATGCAGCATACTTACCTCTCAAGGTGAGAAGGTCAGTCATGTGCGTGGTGCACATCTCACACTTCACCTCCTCAGAAACGACCATAGTGGACTTGGCAAACTCAAGCTCCTTCACTGTGTCCTCCCACTTCTGCCTAAACTCCTTGCGCTCTCTAGCAGCACGCCTAAGCAACTTGTCCTGACTAAGCAAGGCGACAGTAAGCTTCTCAACCTCAGCAGAAAGCTCGTCGTGGGTGAGGGATACCTGGGAGGTGTCGTCGTCGTCGTCGTTCCGAGGGATCTCCTCCAACTCGTCGTCGACCTCCTTGCCGAGGGCCATGATGCAGAAGCCATCGTCGTTGGCGAAAAAGCAGAGACCGTTCAGCTTGTCCTCAATCCTCTTCTTCTTCTCGGACTCGTCATCGCCTGAGCAAGCAGAGTCGTCATCCGAGCCGTCGACGTCGCTGAGCGTGGTGAAGAACGCACATTGCTCAGCCTGGGCCTTCTCCAAGTACTTCTTCTTGATGTACTCCTTGTCGAAGCCGCCCCTCCGCTTGTGCCTCGCGGGGACGTACTTCTCCTTGCGCTTGCCGGAGTCGTACTTGTGCCCATGATCGCCCTTCCCAGATGTGTTCTTCTTCTTGGGACAGTTGGCGATGAAGTGGTCGGGGTCGCCGCACTCGAAACAACCCAAGCGTCCTCCTCCGCGGTGACGGTTCATGCGGTTTTGTGGAACCGCGAGAACCGGTTGGCGAGCATCGCCAACTCGTCATCCCCCAAAGACTCAAGCTGGTCCTCTGTGATAGAGAAGAGTGAAGAAAGTGCAAATCCTCCAGAGGGGTTAGCAGAAGAGCCAGAAACCAAAGCCATAGTCGGGCCAGAAGGATTTTCATAAGAAGCCCTCGACATGGCGTCAATCTCACTAGACTTGAGCTTACTAAAGAGCTCGTCGCAAGTGAGGGTCTCATAGTTAGACGATTCGATGATCGCCTGGACCTTTGAGTCCCACACCGACCGATCAAGAGTGTGCAAAAGCTTCAAAGCCCTCTCATGATCGTCAAAAGGCAACAGCTCCTTGTTCGCTCTCATCTTGTTGACAATGACCTTAAAGCGAGCGAATAAACTTTCTATGCTCTTGCCAGGCATGTGTCGAAAGTTCTCGTACTCCCGCTTGTGCGACTCGTAGAGATGAGATTTGACTTGAGAGGTTCCCTCATGGAAACGCATGAGGGTCGCCCAAATCTCACGAGCCGTGGGGAGGTGAGAAACGCGATCAAACTCAGACATGCTCAAACAGGAGAAAAGAGCGTTACGCGCTCGGCTATTGGCATCGTGCTCATCCATCTGAAGCTGAGTAACACGAGCAGCCAAGACAACGTAATCGTCCCTGTTGCAAATCTCCCAAACAGAAGAGCCCATGCTCTGGAGATAGGCCGACATGCGTATCTTCCAATACGCATAGTTCGTCCCATCAAAGAACGGCGGTTTGCCCACGCTGCGATCCATGTCGCCTTCTGTGGATCTGAAACCGACTAAGGTGGAAGATCCTTAACCCGCTCCGATACCAATTGAAGGACCGAAAGTCCAACCAGAAAGCGACCAGAGGGGGGTGAATGGGAGCTTCAAAATTTCCTTTCGGAAACTTGTCGCAATTGTCCCGAAAATCAACCCCAAGAGCAAACCCTAGAGCTCGTAAGTGTCCATGACCCTAGAGATAGGGTGGATGCTTCCAAGAAGCACAACGAGACACTTCACGACTCTAGAAACCCAACGCAAAAGCCGGAAATCAAAACCGACAACGAACGAACGAACCGCGGATGAAAACTCACAGAACAGTCACGACCGGACTCTGGTCAGCGTCCGGTCAGTAGGGACCGGACGCGTCCGGTCACACAAAAACCAATCTGGGACCTTACTGTGTTGGACCGGACTCTGTGGAGCAGAGCGTCCGGCACAGCCGGAGAGTCCGGTCAACAAAAGAAAAGACTGATGAACAGTGAACTCGATGCGTCCGGTCACTGAGTCAGTCAAGCGTCCGGTCAAGTCACGAAATCAACACACTGAGCATTCAACGACCGGACTATCTGCCCATGCGTCCGGTCATCTCGACCAAGCGTCCGGTCACCCCGAAAACCAACTATTCGTTCACCGATTCAACTCTATCTCACCCAAAACAAATCCTCTAGGGATCAAACTTGGAGAGAGGAGTCACAAGGAAGATAATGAGCTATCTTTAAGAGATCATGGCTCGAACCTATCTCCAAATCGATGAATCGAAGAAATTCGGGGGAAAGGAGAAAAGCTTGACCCGAAACTAAAATTGATCGATCTCCTAGACCGTGAGGTTAGAGGTGAATTCCTTCGATGGAAAGAAGTGCCTCACGATCTAGAACAACTTGGTTCAAACGGATTTGCAAAAGATGAACCGAGCAAAAAGATCGAGCGACGGGCAAACGTGGAGAAAAAGGATTCCGTGAAGAACACAAACAAAACGTGAATCACAGCCACCAAATTGCAACCGTGTGGCTACCACATGCTACAATCGTGAGGTTACGGCCTCACTTCCTCAAAATCTCCAGTACACAGAGGTATGGTTCTCTGCGGATCTCAGCTAGCTACAGTAGGGGATTGGGAGAGCAGGAAACCCTAGGTGCAAAGAACAAATGACTAAGATGAATGGGGAGGTGGGTGTCTCCCCCTACTTATCCTAATTCTAACTATTCCTAATTCCCACTCTACCCCTAACTACTTACTGAGCGAACCAGCTAAACCCTAAGGTTATTCTGGACCAACTCGATGGTAGGTGGATCTGACGGCCACGCGCGCACAACTCGTAGCGTTGCCTTGACACAACCTCTCGATTGCTGCCACGTGCCGCCACCGCTCTGTGTCCTTTTCACGGACTCCGACCCCAGTTTTGTGGCCGAAACCGGGAAACCGGGCCTTCACATCCACCCCCGGTTTTGAGGCCCAAACCGGGAAACCAGCCCACGTAGCCTGAGTTTTGTGGTCCAAACTCAGCAAACCCGCAGCACCCAGGTTTTGAGGCCCAAACCTGGAAACCGTCCTCAGCCCGAGTTTTGCGGCCAAACTCGGAAACCGTCCACGCCCAGGTTTTGAGGCCCAAACCTGGAAACCGTCCACCCGATGGTTTTTCTCTGGCTTTACCACCAAACCGAAACTGTAGAGGGGATGCACCGCCCGTGCACCGCGTCCACCAACACGTGTCCCCAGGTCCTCGACCCGAGCAACACCATGCCCGCAAGTCTCCGCTCGTCGCTGTCCCAGGCTGCCAGCCACCACAGCTGATCCTTGGGCCACCGGTCCCTCAGTCCAAGCCTCACGTCCACCCTTCGCCACTCTCGGTCCATCGGCACGACATGTCTCTACTTGACCTTCACCTTGCCTCTGATCACTGTCTCCGTGCTCGACACCTACACAACACAAGCCAAAGAACATGCGCATTATCCCAGTTGACAATCACCCATCACTCAGAGACTCGGCATACACCCATGTATCCGCACTCTAGTGTTGATTTGATCAAACTAAGTGAGATTGAGTGATTAGTGCTAAGATTTGAAAGAGTTCATTCTAGTGGCACTAGTTCTTCGCATCAGCATTGAGTTGCTTGTTACTCTTTACATTTTTTGGTGCCTAGACGGCTTGGAGGAGTTGAGGTGGTTGATTGGCAAGATTGGTGATTGTTCTTGGCCACCACCATTCATGATTGTGAGAGGTTTTGGAGCCTCACCTCGCTAGAGCGGCAAGATGCATCCTTAGTGGATTGCTCGTGTTATTGAGCTACCTCACTAGCAGTAGATTCTTGTGGCACTCTTTGTGAGCTTCGCTTTGTGCCGTTTAGCCACGGGGTCACCTAGTGTTGGTGTTAACACCAGGATTTCGCACGCATGAGGATATGACAGACTGGTCCAGCCAGCAGAGAAGAAAGGATTCGGCAAGCAATCAGACGACTATTTGATCCTCAAGATTTTGATGAATGTCTGTGCGGTCGGCTATCTTGCAGAAAGATGGTTCCATTCGGGAAATGGATGTTGCAGATGAAGCCGGCTTGCATGGGAAGGCATATGGCTGTGAAAGATGCCGAAAAGATTAGGAATAGATTTCGTATCTTTCCGTATTTTATCATTGTAAATCGTAATCGTCTAGGACTCGTGTTTCGTCCAGGGTATAAATATAAGCCCTCGACCATTGTAAAATTGTTCACAACCACATCAATACAAACTGGCCCCGTGCCATCTTCGAGTCCCTAAGTCGTGTCGTCGAGTTCTTCGAGAGGAAACATCGATCCGTCGACCTCCGTAAGTACCGGCAACCTTGTTATCATGTCTAGTATCATGCGGTGGATTTAGATATGATGCAAGTAGTCTCGTATGTTAAGCTTAGTATCGTGCGGCGGATTTAAGCTTATGATGGGAAGTTTTTGCTTGTGCCTTGTATCGTGCGGCGGATTAAGACATGAGTAAAAATAGTTATCGGCTCTATTAGACTTGGCAGATCTAGTAGATTCATTAAGTTATGATGTGTTATGTGTTTTATTTATTTAATTCTTGTAACACTCTTTTGCCCAATCTAGATTGATCTCTATTCGGCCTTGTTTCACAAGCTTGCTTGTGCTTTGCTAATCATAAGACCATGATGGCCGGATCAGCTTTCAATCTAGGTTGTTGCATGTTGCGGGTTCATACATGTCAATCATGTTTGTGCTTTGATAGAACTGGGTGTCGTGCGGCAGATGCAGGTTTTAGATTAGTTTGATAATGCTTGCTTGTATGTTCCTTCCTCATGGACCCCAATTCGGCTAGTTTGTCGATTTTGGTTATGCTTACACGAGTAACGAGCTTTTATAGATCTATTCAAATATATGCATGCTTTTAGCTTGTTATAATTAGATTGTATCATGCGGTGGATTGATCTAATTATAAGAAGTGGTATAGACTTATAGCAAGTGGTATCATGCGGTGGATTAGCTTCGCTTAAGTTTATGCTTGACGGGTCTATGAAGACTAAACGTGCGACAGATTAGTTGGATTGACCTATGCATGTATTATTTGGATAGATCTATTCTTGCAAGTTGCCTGTTTATAATATCTTTGATTCGTTCAAGCATGTCTTTCTTTTGCATTCGGCAGCTAATATGCTTCATACACTCTGTTCTCATACTTGCCGAATAGCTTTGTAAACATGCTCTGACAGACAGCTTCTGTAGCTGTGTGCCGTCACGATTGGCTTTCGAAGCCGTACATATGGAACTGTCTGGTTTTACCCAGCATGTTCCAGAGGTATTCTCACGTTTTATCCCTTGTTGGTTTTCAGGTCAAACCGACTGGCACGTCTCCGGATTCAGCACACTCTGGGCACCTGACTGAAGCTAGCCTCGATCGGCTTGCTGTGTGTCCTGGCGCAAGGTGTCACTTTTTGCGTCAACACACTTTTTGGCACGCCCGGTGGGACAACTTCTTTTCAAGATGCCTGATATCAGCGATGATCATGTTCTGGATGTGATCATGGATGACTTGCCGCCGGAGTCAAAAAGCAGGAGGCATCTTCCAAATCTAGGCTATAAGAGTTCGGTAGGGCTACATCCTGGGGGGCAGGCACAAGCAGCTCCTGATACGAGTGTTGACCTCATCATGCATAAGATGGCTGATATGATGCAAAATCAATTCGACCTAAAACCTAAGAATCAAACTTACACATACAAGTCCCCTTATCCAGAGTGGTACAATCGGGTAGCTCTTCCTCCAAGGGTGAAACCTCCTACTGATTTCACCAAGTTTTCGGGCCAGGATGACACCAGTACTATAGAGCACATCGGCCGCTACTTGATGCAACTCGGAGAAGCATCTACAGATGAAGCTTGGAGGATTCGGTATTTCCCGTTGTCATTAATAGGACCAGCTTTCTCGTGGTTTTCTTCTCTGCCAGCAAATTCTATCAATACATGGGCAGAGCTTGAGCAGAAGTTTCACTCATATTTCTTTACGGGTACCAGCGAGAAGAAGTTGGTAGATCTCATGAGCCTAAGAATGAAACCTGGTGAGATGCCACAAGAATATCTACGCCGATTCAGGGAGACCAAGAATCTTTGCTATTCTCTGAATTTGCCGGATGATCAACTGCCGGAGATAGCCATAGCTGGCATGTTGCCGAGTATCAAAGAGAGGCTATTCGGCATGGAGTTTGATGACCTCGGGCAGTTATCACAAAGGCTGGCGACGATGAGTAATCAAGCCCAGGGGTTCAAGAGGAATAATCAGTTCCAGAAGGGTGACGTGGCTGCCAAGATGTATCAAGCTTTCCTAGAAGAAGCAGCTGAGTACGATGATGAAGATGAAATAGCTGCAGCTGAGATAGTCTGGGATAAAGAACCAACTCAAGTCAACCAGCGATGGCTGAGGCAGCAGAAAGGTACTTATGACTTTGATGTTTCCAAGTCAGATAAATTATTTGAATACTTGTTGAAGGAAGGACGCATCAAGTTGCCGGAAGGTCATCCTATGCTGCATCCTGAAGGGGTCAAGGACAAGAAATATTGTGGTTTTCACAATACTAGATCCCACTCCATAAACGATTGCCGAGTGTTCAAAGTGCGGATCCAGAAAGCTATCCAGGATGGGCATCTGAGGTTTGATGGAAAGATGAAAATTGATGGTAGCCCTTTTGGACAGAATACTGTGTCTTTCTCTATTAATATGATCAACGCAGCTGATCCCAAGGATAAGAGTAAAATGAAAGTGTTAACCTCTGATAGAGCGAGGGAAGCTGGTGCCGTTGACCCTAATCGGCAGATTACGAAGAGAGAGCTTCAGCAGAGGGTTCGGTTCCAAAATAGCCGAACTAAGACAGGTGAAACTTCCAGACCCAGGGCCACGACGCGCATCTTGTTGAATAAATGGCGTCGAGGGCAGGAACGGTACCAGAAGCGGAGACTTTATGAAGAACGGAAGTTCCTGGAGAAACAACGAAGGTACAAAGAAGAGATGTACCAGGAAGAACGAGAAGATACGAGGGAGCAGGAACAGTCTCATTGGGAATGCTCGTTCTTCCAGTATTGTTGGAACGAAGGCTTGAAGCTGCCTGTTAAGAATAACTGCCCTGAGTGCAGTAATCAGTACTCCGAGTATAGGCAGTCTCGAGTCAACTGCCGATCTATCCATGAGAGGTTTGGGGCACGAATCCCTGAGGACGATCAGCGTGTAAAAATAAATAATTCCGAAAATCGGCAGGGAAGAGGATTTGCCGATCAAAGTTGGGCTCGCACTGAAGAAGAAGAGTACCGCTAGTATGTCTGGCAGAGAGGACAGTGGTGTCCACCTGGATTGAGGAAGAGCCAGAAAAGGAGGGTGCAACGCCTAAGAAATAGAGAGCTAGAACAAGCAAATGCCAAGTAAAGCGAGTTTGGCGCCCCAAAGAGAAGCCGGATGGGCATGATCGTTCGGCTGACGCATGCATGGCTTTCTTTCTTCCATCAGAATTTATAGCTCCCGAAGAACAGGACGTCCAAGACGAAGTGTATTCAGATTTTGATGAAGATGAATTCCAAGAGTTATTGGCTCATCTTGTCTTGGTTCAAAGTGCAGTATTCGATAAACCAGCTAAGCATCGACACCTGAAGCCATTGTATATGAGAGGCTATGTTAATGGCAAGCCATTGTCTAAGATGTTTATTGATGGAGGGGCTGCCATAAATATCATGCCGTATACCACCTTCAGAAAACTTGGGATGGCAAGTGAAGACTTGCTGAAGACCGACATGGTGTTGAGAGACTTTGCTGGCAATTCTTCTGATACTCGGAGAGCAGTCCATGTTGAGTTGACGATCGGGACTAAGACCTTGATCAGTACCTTTTTCGTCATCGATGGCAAGCAGGCATACAGGTTGCTATTGGGAAGAGATTGGATACATGCAAACTGCTGTGTGCCGTCAACTATGCATCAGTTCCTCATCCAGTGGATCGGAGATGACATCGAAATCATCCATGCTGATGATTCAGTGAGTATTGCTAATACAGAGCCTATCTACTGGGAATATGATGGCGTTGAGTGTTTTTCTGGAAGAGCTTGGGAAGCAGGTCCTGTAAATGTTTTCAACAAAGACCAACAACTGATTCAGACAATCGGCTCTCAGAGCAATTTTTTAATAGATAATCCAACTGATGGTGATGGAGAAAGATTGAGGACAAGTTTTGTGTCGGCTGACAAGGAATAAAGTGTTGATAATAAAGCCGAAGTGGGACCAATGTATGCAAGTCTGGGTCTCGAGCATGTTTTGAAGTTAACGAACTTTTGAGAGGGTTTTTGCTTATTTCTCCATTGTCGAAGCTAATGGAAGAACAAGAATTCACATAAGGTGACGTGCAACAGGGGGTCTTGGAAAGTATGAAGGCACTTCCGCAACTTGGTAATTGATTCAAGTTGTACGTGGCGACCGATAGCCTTGCAATAGGATCGGCCCTTATTTTAAAATTTAAAGGATAAATAGCAGCTAGCTTTAGACGAAAATGTTAGACCCAGAGAGGGGTATTCGGCTGTAAAGAAATTTTGTCACTCGTGGATCAAGCTTCGGCACTACTTGTTGAAAGCCGAACGCATGGAAATTATGTAACTTGAGGAATACTTATATACAGCCGATGTGAAGCATCGCCTTTAGCAGAAAAATGTTCCAAGAATTCAAGTCATAGCCGATATTATTTATATCGCCTTTAGTACAAGAAATTTATAACCCTGGTGGCCCTAGCATTTTTCGAGTTGGTAGGTTTATTGGGGGAGGAGAAAGGTGAAGTGCAGTAAATAAGATGTCGAGTGACATGACACATCGAAAATGAGATCTAATCGGCTAAGATGACGTCATGCGTTTGGAAACGTTTTTCTCTGAAGAAATGCTGCAATCGGAAAAAATCACTAAGATAGTCGAAGATGCAGATAGACACTATTCAGAGGGAAACAAGTTTCATATGTTGCAAGCTTCATTCACAGATTTATCCTAATACAAACTACCCTTGAAATAATTTGTTCACAATGGATTGCGGGTCAGTAATCTCGGCAATGGCAGCGGCATGGTTATCATAGATCTCGAGATCTTCAGATTCATCCGGATCCCCGCTTGCGAAGCCAACTGGTAGGAAGGAGTAATCTTCTTTGGTCCAAGAACTCATTGGTGATAGCCCGAGGGAAACCCCGGCGTGCACACCTTGGATGACGGCCTGATCTATGCGAACATCCATGGCGTCGAGACGGGCTTCGGCTGAGTCCCCATGAGCATTCACTTTGAGGGCAATTTTGTTCGCTGCTATTTTCAAACGGTCATTCTCTGCGGAAAGGGCTAACAAAAGAAGGGATGCGTCAAGTAAGGCGAACTCAACCAGAAGAAGAGGACCGAAGATCTGCTAACCTATGATGATGTTGCAGAGTTGTTTCCATTGGTCTTCCCACTCAGCCTTCTCGATACTATGCTTCTTGGATGCATTTTCCAGTTCCTTCCAGGCCTTATCCTTTTCCTCGCGGTATCGAAGAGCATCCAGATGAGTCCGCTAAATCGAATCGTCAAATTCAAATCTGATGGCTTAGGGAAAGGATTGAGAAGTTATTGGAGTTACCGTTTTTGGAAGGGGAACTCAAGCTTGGCTGGATGAAGACCCCACCCTAAGAAGGACGACGGATCAGGGAAGGATGAGCAAGAAGAACTATCGCAAGGGGGCAGAGGGCTAGTCTTTTACCTATGGCGCCAGTGAGTTAATGCTCGACTTCCTCCTGCTTCATCTCCGTCAGGGTGCCTGCCGTGGTCACCTTTGCCTGTCATTAATGGAAACGCAAGCAAGAAATTTTCTCTCTGGCTTGAGCTAGAAGCCGAGAAATGAAAATCTTTGCGAATCAAACTATTTGACCAGGGGTAAGAGTGACAGCTTGTATAAGGTCATATCTATAGAACCATGACTTGCACACTGGAGGATCAAGCATCGAAGTAGGGTTTTCACGGCTTATGGGCCGTTATTGGTCCAGGCCGGATTTTTGACGATTGGAAGAGGTCATGACTCCAGAATCAGAAAGCCGATAGGATTCGGCTAAGAGTTGTTCGATTTTGACTAATAATTTGGGAGCTCACGTTACCGATCGGAGTTGAAAGTGGAAAACTGAAAACCGGAAAATCCCTTAAAAAATACTACCTTGCTGTCATCATGGATCGGGAAGCTGAGGGAAAGATCGGATGCTTTGGATCCAAAATGACCGATTACAACAATTGCCTGCGAGACAAAGGTATCTAATGCGATTGTCAGCAATAGCCGATGTGGTAAACATCACCGCTAGAATAAAATGAGAAGTTGATGATTGATGCACAGAAAACAGAGCATACATTGATCTCGAGGGATCAATCACAGATTGATTTCAAAAAGACGGATAGAGGAACTTCTTATTTACAAAATAAATTATAGTGGAAGATCAGTTCGTCCATTCTATCCTATTTCTAATTGGGAGATCAAAGTCGAAGGAATCAGCCAGATCTGTTCCAGCTTCTTTCATATCATCGACAGAATGAGCCATCCTGTATTCTAGCCCTCGCTCGCAGACGTCGAAATTACGATAATCGGCTCCAGAGTGAATCTGTACTGCGTTGAAGGCGAGTGCTGCGCCATATCCCATACCGGCTCTAGAAATGTCAGGGAGGACTCGGTTGACTTCATTTACCCGCCTCAGAGCTATCGTACTCGATACGTTGGCCGTGACGGCGAGGTTAGCAATAGCTGCTTCGAGAGATTGAAGCTTGGTCTCCAGAGCTAAAGAGGAGGAAGAGTCGGTAAGAGCAGAAAGGGAAAATAAAAAGGAAGATGATGAAGGGATGCTTACCGGTAGCCCGTTCGCGGGCGACATAGCGCTCTTGAGAGATTCGGTTGATCTCCTGATCCTTCCTCTCTGAATCGGATTGAAGATCTGCAATCTTCTGAATCAAGACCTCGGGGAGGTCGTCTCCGGCCCTTCTAATAAAAATGGTGAGGTAAGGACAACTGCTTCATTTTGAGACGAAAGAAAGAGAAGAACAACCTCCTCTTGGAGGTGCTAGAAGCACCAAGCTCGGAACTATGGCGACTCGCTGCAAAAGACATCCTCCAGAGTAAGATATGACAAGAGAAAGGAGGGTTTTTGAGTCTGAGAAGAGGAGTTCAGAGTGCACAAGTCGAAACAGGGCGAAAGAGGGTTTTAAAGAATCCCAGAGGATGCATCGGGAGATGAGTCGGCAGGTATAGTAATTATAGCATATGAAAGCGGACGCTTCCGGAGGTTCCACGATAAATAAGAATTTTGGAATAAATATTTATCCCAAAATTAGGGGGCATGTGTAAACACCAGAATTTCGCACGCATGAGGATATGACAAATGGGTCCAGCCAGTAGAGAAGAAAGGATTTGACAAGCAATCAGACGGCTATTTGATCCTCAAGATTTCGATGAATGCCTGTGCGGTCGGCTATCTTGCAGAGAGATGGTTCCATTCGGGACATGGATGTTGCAGATGAAGCCGGCTTGCATGGGAAGGCATATGGCTGTGAAAGATGCCGAAAAGATTAGGAATAGATTTCGTATCTTTCCGTATTTTATCATTGTAAATCGTAATCGTCTAGGACTCGTGTTTCATCCAGGGTATAAATATAAGCCCTCGACCATTGTAAAATTGTTCACAACCACATCAATACAAACCGGCCCCGTGCCATCTTCGAGTCCCTAAGTCGTGTCGTCGAGTTCTTCGAGAGGAAACATCGATCCGTCGACCTCCGTAAGTACCGGCAACCTTGTTATCATGTCTAGTATCATGCGGTGAATTTAGATATGATGCAAGTAGTCTCGTATGTTAAGCTTAGTATCGTGCGGCGGATTTAAGCTTATGACGGGAAGTTTTTGCTTGTGCCTTGTATCGTGCGGCGGATTAAGACATGAGTAAAAATAGTTATTGGCTCTATTAGATTTGGCAGATCTAGTAGATTCATTAAGTTATCATGTGTTATGTGTTTTATTTATTTAATTCCTGTAACACTCTTTTGCCCAATCTAGATTGATCTCTATTCGGCCTTGTTTCACAAGCTTGCTTGTGCTTTGCTAATCATAAGACCATGATGGCCAGATCAGCTTTCAATCTAGGTTGTTACATGTTGCGGGTTCATACATGTCAATCATGTTTGTGCTTTGATAGAACTGGGTGTCGTGCGGCAGATGCAGGTTTTAGATTAGTTTGATCATGCTTGCTTGTATGTTCCTTCCTCATGGACCCCAATTCGGCTAGTTTGTCGATTTTGGTTATGCTTACACGAGTAACGAGCTTTTATAGATCTATTCAAATATATGCATGCTTTTAGCTTGTTATAATTAGATTGTATCATGCGGTGGATTGATCTAATTATAAGAAGTGGTATAGACTTATAGCAAGTGGTATCATGCGATGGATTAGCTTCGCTTAAGTTTATGCTTGACGGGTTTATGAAGACTAAACGTGCGACAGATTAGTTGGATTGGCCTATGCATGTATTATTTGGATAGATCTATTCTTGCAAGTTGTCTGTTTATAATATCTTTGATTCGTTCAAGCATGTCTTTCTTTTGCATTCGGCAGCTAATATGCTTCATACACTCTGTTCTCATACTTGTCGAATAGCTTTGTAAACATGCTCTGACAGACAGCTTCTATAGCTGTGTGCCGTCACGATTGGCTTTCGAAGCCGTACATATGGAACTGTCTAGTTTTACCCAGCATGTTCCAGAGGTATTCTCACGTTTTATACCTTGTTGGTTTTCAGGTCAAACCGACTGGCACGTCTCCGGATTCAGCACACTCCGGGCACCTGACTGAAGCTAGCCTCGTTCGGCTTGCTGTGTGTCCTGGCGCAAGGTGTCACTTTTTGCGTCAACAGTTGGTCGACACAACGGGGAGTAGCGTGCCGACAAGCACGTGAACCTCGGGATAAATATTGGTGTCTCGTGTGCTTATTGATTGTGCATCCATCTTGGTGATTGGCTACACGAGTGGACTTCACCGGTGATTGGCTCTCTACTTGGCAATCCCCCTATTTGGCTTATTTACTTTGTGCATTTACTTTGAGCTATTTCCTTTGTGTAGTTATCTTCATTTACTGTACATCTTCCTTGCTATATACCTTGTGTAGCTAGTTGTGATTAGTTCATTACAATTGCCTTTCATACCTTCAATTGATCATAGTAGATACTATCTCTATATTGATTGTGTGACATAGTTTTATTAGGTAGAATTGTTGGATAGGTGGCTTGCAACACACTATTAGGCTAGCGCAAAAAGCTTCACCATTTGTTATACTAATAGTGTTTACCTAAGCATTTTATAGATTTTTAATTAGGCTATTCACCCCCCTCTAGCCAATTCGGACCTTTCAAGTGGTATCAGAGTAGTGGTCACCGTTTGTTTGAGGCTTAACATGCTCTGGTGTTACAATGGCTCAAATCATCTATATGGGGAAACCACCACATTTTGACGGCACCAACTTTGATTGTTGGAAGAGGAAGATGTGTGCATTCACAAGAGGAATGAATAGAAAGATTTGGGAAGTGATTGAGCATGATTTTGCAGTAATCGACACCACAAGTCCCACTCCAAGAGAAGAAGAGAAGCTTCAATGGAATGATGTGGCAATCAACTTGATCTATGAAGCATTTGACACAAAGGTGTTTGAGCAAATCAAGGACCTTGAGAGAGCAAGTGAGATATGGGAGAGATTGGAGGAGACATATGAGGGCACCAAGGCGGTCAAGGGTGCCAAGCTATACATCCTCAAAGACAAGCTTGCTACCTTCAAGATGCAAGATGATGAAAGCATAATGGAGATGTTTCACTGGTTACAAGTAATTATCAATGACTTGAAGGTTTTGGGAGAGAAAGTGGAGGACAACGACTTTTCTCACAAGTTTTTGAGATGCTTACCACCAAGGTTTGATACTTTGGTGACTATCCTAGTGAGGGAAGGATTGGATACGGTCACCCCAAACCAAGTACTAGGTGATGTGGTCACACAAGACACATACCGTGTGGAAAGGGATGGAGGTGCCCAAGAGGAAGAGAAGAAGAAGACCGTAGCATTCAAGGCTTCATCCTCCAAGAACAAGAGCAAAGGCAAAGCAAAGAAGGAGGAAAGTGATGATGAAGCTAACACAAGCTTGAGTGAAATGGATGATGAAGAGATGGCTCTATTTGTCAAGAGATTTGGCAAGTTCATGAAGAAGAAGGGTTATAGTGCAAGAAAGAGAAGAGATGCAACCAAAAGCACAACTAAAAGGTGCTATAGATGCAAGAGCAAGGATCACTTCATTGCGGATTGTCCATATTCTAGTGATGAAGATGATGATCACAAGAGGAGCAAAAAGAAAGACAAGAAAGAAAAGAAGGAAAAGAAAGAGAAGAAGAAGGAGAAGAAGAAGGGTGGTTCCTATGTTGTAACATGGGATAGTGATGCTTTCTCAAGTGATGATGATGATTCTAGTGATGATGAGAGGAAGACCACCAAGAAGAAGGCTATGGCTAGTCTTGCTATCTCAAGCAAGCCTTCTATCTTCAACACTCCATCAACATGCTTCATGGCTAAGGCCACTAAGGTATCATCCGATGAGAGTGAGAGTGAGAGTGAGAGTGATGATGATGAGGGGTACTCAAAGGAGGACCTCATGAGCATGCTACAAGATGCTCACTCTTACATTGAGACTAAGAGGAAGGAGTGCAGAGAATTGCGCAAGGCCAACAAGGCTCTTGAGCAATCCTTTGATGAGCTTAAGTCTACTCATTAAAGCTAGAGGAAGCCCATGAGAAGCTTGATCAAGCTCACACTAGGCTTAAGGAAGCCCACTCCTCCCTCCTTGATCAAAGTAAGATTGAGGATATTGTAGAGACATGCAATGTAGGAGTAACTTGTGATATTCTTGATGATTCTTTTTATGCTCCTATTATTGTTTCTCCCACAAATGCATCATCATCATCTAGCTCAACTAAAATGCATACTTCTACTACTTGTGATTCATCATTAGTGGTAGAGAATGAGAACCTTAAGAACAAGGTTGTTGAGCTCACTCATGCCTTAGGCAATGCCTATGGTGGAGATGCCCGCTTGCTAAAGTGCTTGGGTAGCCAAAGGTGTCCACTCAACAAGGAGGGACTTGGCTATACCCCCAAGAGGGGCAAGGCGGCTTTTGCTCCTCACAAGACTTGTTTTGTGAAGAGCAATGGTCGGTTTTGCCATAGTTGCAAGCAATCCGGGCATAGAGAGCAAAATTGCTTTAACAAGAACAAGAACAAGAACAATACTCATGTTTCATCTATTAGACTTGATTCATGTTATATGCTTACAAAGAGCACTAATGGTGTGAAGGCTAAGTACATTGGTGCACCCATGGTTGGCCCAAAGAAGAAGGCAATTTGGGTGCCCAAGAGCTTGGTGACTAACCTTGGAGGACCCAAAAAGATTTGGGTACCTAAAAGGAATTGATCTCTTTGTAGGTAAATTATAAAGCGGGAGGAAGGCATTGGGTGCTTGATAGTGGGTGCACTCAACACATGACCGGAGATGGAAGAATGTTCAAATCAATCAACACTAGTGGCAATGATCATGCCGATGCTATCACATTTGGTGACAACAAGAAAGGCATGGTCAAAGGCTTGGGCAAGATTGCAATATCCAATGACTTGAGCATCTCCAATGTGCTATTAGTAGAATCTCTCAACATCAACCTATTGTCCGTGGCACAATTGTGTGATTTGGGATTCAAATGCATATTCGGGGTTGATGATGTGGAGATAGTGAGTGTTGATGGAAGTGATTTGGTCTTCAAAGGTTTTAGATATGAGAACCTTTATTTGGTGGACTTTGATGCTAGTGAAGCTCAATTGACAACATGTTTGTTCACCAAATCAAGTATGGGTTGGCTATGGCATAGGCGTTTGGGACATGTTGGAATGAAGCAACTAAAGAGGCTAGTGAAGCATGACATGGTAAGAGGGCTAAAAGATGTTCACTTCGAGAAGGACAAGCTTTGTAGTGCATGCCAAATGGGAAAGCAAGTTGGAAACACTCATCCTAACAAAGGGATAATGAGCACTACACACTACTGCACGATGGGCCTTTAGCCCCGGTCAAAATTGGGCTTTAGCCCCGGGCATGGAGCCGGGGCTAAGGAATCGGGACTAAAGGCCCGACCTTTAGCCCCGGTTCCCTGCCCCGGGGCTAAAGGGGGGACCTTTAGCCCCGGTTGGTAATACCAACTGGGACTAAAGAGCCTCAAGGGCTGTCCCCTTTTTTCTTTTTTCTTTTATTTTATTTTTTCTTTTCAATTGGTTATTGTTTTTGGTTTACAATTACATTAGGTTTTCTAATACGTTTTCTTCGCTGCTAATATATTACATTAGGGTTTCAAATATGTATTCTTCGCTGCTAATGTATGTATGCGCGTATATATACACATAAAATTTACAATTACACACATAAAATATGAAACTATATATATGGATTGAGCTACTAGCTAGCTATATACATTATATGTGTAATATATTTATGCACATAAAATTTACAGCATTATCGTCCATGCATCGTCCTTGGTATTTACAACACAAATTATGACCGTCACTTAAATGTCATACAAATGTTCGTCCTGGTTTGGTTTCACTGGTTCTACCGGGTTATAGTAGAACTCGGTGCCGGTTTTGAGGACATGGTCATTAATAAATCCTGCGATTTTCTCTTGAATTCCTTTGAGGAGCACCATTTCCAACACCTGGTTCTTCAACCATAGCTCCTTCAATTTGCAAAAAACGAAAAATGCATTAATATACATAAGATTTATTTAATAGCAATAAAGAAATACATGGATTTATTATATATACATGTTACATACTTTCTGTCTCTCTAAAGGAGTTCTTTTCGCACACACCAAGAGAAACTCGCAAACTTAGTACCCACACAAATTGTTCCCTGGTGGTTGCCATAGAACCCACTGCACGATGTAAAAAGATTACTCTCGTCATCCCGCGCGTGTGATGAAGCATGCTACAGTGGTAAAGACGCGGGGAGTTAGTACAACTTACTTGCAATTGGATAGGAGGAGGAAGTGTTGCTTTTAAATCCGGATGGTGTTTCGGAACGAACCAGGCCCAAACGCTGCACAATAAATGGATCATAATTAACTATTTCAGATTTAAAGTGTAGAAATCAATATTTAGAGATCGAAAGTTACCCCTGGATAATGTCTATGATATCTTGGTAATCTCCCAGTGGTTTTCTCAACGAGTCATAGATTAGCAATTGACTTTCGGAGAGATCGAAGACAATCAATATCCAGTGAAAGCTGCATTAATTTGCTTATATAGTCAACATATATCATAGGAAATTGAGTAAGTAAAATTAAATATGCACACGATAACAACACCCACCTAAAGTTGTACGGGAAGAGTATATATCTTTTGTCCTTTTGGTTGATCAAGAACCTCCGGAGATTCCTCCCCGTTTCATTTCTCCATATATCATAGCAGGAATCTTTGTTTGGGACCGAGAATACGATACATGGGTCAATGAAACCAACCTCCTTGTCATTTCTACGTACGAGGTCTGTAATCATGTTTCTACATATGTATATACACGCTAGCTAGTGTTACTATAATTACATTTACATATACATATGCTAGAGTGAGATTATTAAAACGAAGGATCACTTACAAACAAAAGCAGCTGACGAAAGATTTGTCAAGAGCATCGATGTGGCATAGCTGGTGTAACTCATTGAATTGGATAAGTATAATGTCATCGCCACGAAAGTAATGATGGTCTCTAATTCTAACGCAAATCCAATCATCCGCTTTTTTGCTACACGCTGCCATGTACCACTGGTTTACCACGTACATTTGACTACCAGGTTCTGTGAGGGCCGCAGGGTTGTATAGACTCTGGCCATATACATAATTCTTCTTCAAGTGATCAATTTGCGAAGCACTTTCGATGTCTGATTCACCGAGCATTTGGGACAAGGTTAGACCAGTTTCTGCGAAAAATGCATCAAGATGCTCAAGATTCACATCAAGTTGTTCTAGAGCTTTCAAGTTAGAATCATATTCTTTCGCAATGACTAGGGGGCACTGATTGTTTTGATTGTTCCCTGAGCTGTGGGACACCCTTGTTTGCTCTCTTTTGTTTCTGCTTTGCCTCCTTAAGTGACTTGGTGATAGTGCGGTCATAGGCTGATACTGGCGATTTCTTACGAGAATCACGCACCTTTTTCTAATGAGCATCCACCTTTTTCTGAGCATATCAGGACGTACAAAAAGGTACAACTACTCCAGGTTTCTCTTCGCTTTAATTTTAGCCTCGGTGTCCGCCCAGAATTGGTCCAAATGTGATTTCACTGCAACATTAGTTTCCTCGTCAGTCTTCTCATATGGAAGTTTCGTCATCTTAGGAATAGCTTGTCTTCTTTCTGAAGAGGCTTTCTTCTTCAGTGGCGGTGGGGCCGTGTCGACGAAATATGGTCGATAGTCTACCGAGGGGTATGCCCAAGGTAGTAGATTAGATGGCGGAGGCGTGCGAGACGTCTGCAAAGCGTAAACACAGGGACGAGAGACGGCGATTTAGACAGGTTCGGGCCGGCAAGTCACCGTAATACCCTACGTCCTGTGTTCTAGTGGTTGGTTTGTATTGCTGATTGAGCGATCAGATAGGATCTGAGATGATCTCGGGTGAGATGAGAGGGGGTCCCTGCTCGCCTTATATAGTCGGGGAGCAGGGTTACAGTTGTCGAGTCCTAACAGATTACAAATGGTTCTTTAAGGCAAGGAATCCGGATCTAACTCTAGGATCTTCCTTGGCGGTCAAGGCTTCTGGAGAGTCCTTGACGACAACAGCGAGCTAGTCGCGTGCTGTAAGGCCTCGCGAGCTAGGCTGTCCTTGACGAAGGGCCCATGTAGGTCCATGGGGGTATACAGAGGTAATATCCCCACAGCTAGTCCCCGAGCACTTTGTATCCGTTGGCGACGCCGTCTTGAGCTTGTCCGAGCAGGCGAAGTCGATGTCAGGCAAGTAAGGCTCACTAGAAGGATGTAAGGTGCTCAAGAAAATTTTTGAAGAGCTTTCTTCTGGTGAAGTGTATCCACTTGGAGCTTGCAAGACTATAAGGAACAACGTGGTCCTAGTAGAAGTCTGTGCAAGTCCAACTTGACGGAGCGTCCTTGAAATGTCAGAGAAAAAGAAAATACATTCACCGCAAGTTGAAGTGTATCCACTTAGTCCCCGAGCTGGGTAGTAGGTGTTGAAGACACGTGGTGTCGAGCTTGTAGAGCATTTAACAAGTGCCCCGATTGAAGGACCGAGAATGCAATAGCAAGGCGACCAGAGGGGGGGTGAATGGGAGCTCAAAAATTTCTCTCGAAACTTTGGCCTTTTGTCCCCAAAATCAAACCCCAAGAGCTTCGATCGAAACCGTGATGCCCACGACCCTTGGAAGAGGGTGGATGATCCCTAGGATCACAGCGAGGCACCACAAAGCGATAGCGAACCAAACGCCAAAAACCCCAGAGCAAGTTCAGCCCTCAAAAATCAAGTTCCGAACGTAGATAGACGGCTACGTCGAGATATCCCCAAATACCTATGCTAACAAGTAGCAAAGATACCTAGAGAGGTTCCTTGATAAACTCTAGGGCCAAACGAGAAGTCCGCAAACCAAGCGAAGAAGCCGGGAGAGCAAACGCACTAAACCGGAACACACAGCGAGTTCCCGGACTGTCCGCCGCTACGGTCCCGGACTGTCCGGCTCAACCCCGGACTGTCCGCGACTGGGCGCCGGACTGTCCGCCGGCCAAATGGACAAAACAGCAAGGTTGCTGAAGGTCCCTGGTCGACTCGCGGACTGTCCGCGATCGACTACAACGGACTGTCCACCGGTCAAAT
Organism: Coix lacryma-jobi var. lacryma-jobi; assembly: GCA_009763385.1. Taxonomy (NCBI): domain Eukaryota; kingdom Viridiplantae; phylum Streptophyta; class Magnoliopsida; order Poales; family Poaceae; genus Coix; species Coix lacryma-jobi. The sequence continues at coordinate 78,578,073 of CM019828.1, read as the reverse complement.
CTGACCAAAGTGGCTGAGGCTCGCTGCCACTGGTCTAGCTCGAGCCCGACGCGCGGACTGTCCGCGGTTCACCTGGCGGACTGTCCGCGGATGAACAGAGAGGGCGATTTTGGTCGCCCTTCTCACGAATCCTCCCAAAACCAAATCAAAACTCAATCCCACGTTCCCAAACTTGGAGAGGATGATCACGAGGTAGTTAGGAGACTATCCCCAAGAAATCATCCGCTCAAATCAACTCAATCACTGGGAAATCAAAAGGGGAGGAGTATGAACGAAAAAACGCCACGAAAACGAAATCAACCCGACCTACTTGTTGGTGAGGAGTTAGATGAATTCCTTCGGTGGAAATGATCTCCTCACTATAAAGAACAAGTTGATTCAAACGGATTTCGCAAAGACGCAGTAGAGAGGGAGATCGAGTGACGGGAAAATCGCGAAGAAACGAAGAACGTGAAGAACACGAACAAAACGCGAATCAAGTCATCGATCTGCAACCGTGTGGCTACCACACGTTACAATAGTGAGATTACGGTCTCACTTCCTCAAAATCTCCAGTACACAGAGGTATGATTCTCTGCGGATCTTAGTAGCTACAGCAGGGGATTGGGAGAGCAGGAAACCCTAGAAGCAAAGAGCAAAATGACTGAGATAGATGGGGAGATGGGTGTCTCCGCCTACTTATACTAATTCTAATTCCCACTCTACCCCTAACTAATTACAGAGGGAACCAGCTAAACCCTAGGGTTATTCTGGACCAACTCATGGTAGGTGGTGATCCGACGGCCACGCCCGCACAACTGGTAGCGTTGCCTCGACGCAACCTCATCGATCGCCGTCACGTGCCGCCACCGCTCTGCTTGTCCTTTTCCTGGACGTCGCACCCCCGGTTTTGTGGCCCAAACCAGGAAACCAGCCTTCACAGCCAACCCCCGGTTTTGAGGCCCAAACCGGGAAACCAGCCGACCATCGCCTGAGTTTTGTTGCCCAAACTCAGAAACCCGCAGCACCCAGGTTTTGAGGCCCAAACCTAGAAACCGTCCTCAGCCCGAGTTTTGTGGCCCAAACTCGGAAACCATCAGCGCCCAGGGTTTGAGGCCCAAACCTGGAAACCGTCCACTCGGTGGTTTTTCTGTGGCTCAACCACCAAACCGAGCCGTAGAAGGGATGCACCGCCCGTGCACCCCGTCCACCCACAAGTCTTCGCTCGTCGATGTCCCAGGCTGTTAGCCACCACAGCTGATCCTCAGGTGTAACACCCCGGGTGTTAAAATAATTAAAATAAATTAGAATTTAATAAAGAAATGGCCAAAATCCTAGATGGAGGAAAATCCCAGCCAGATGTTTGTTGTATTCATGCCGTTGTATAATTTTATTGGGTGAAAAATAATTTTATTAAACCGGGATAAGACGATTCGCTTTTATTCTATTTAGAAAATAAATAAAAGATTTATGAAAAATTTACAAAATCCAACTCAAATTTTATTTTAAAATCTGAGAATATTTCCAAAAATTTTCAAACTAATTTTTATGTCAAATCGATTTGATTTTGGTTTCTAAAAGAATTTGAAAAAAAATTTAAAAAGGAAAAGAAAAAGAAAAAGGCAAAACGGGCTGGCCTCACTCCTCCAACCTGGTCTGGCCCAACTCCCCCTCTCCCATTTCCCCTCCCTCCGGCATGGCCCAGTCGGCCTGCGCAGGCCAGCCATCTCCCTTCTTTGCGCCTCCCAGCGGCCTAGTGCCCTCCCTCACTCCACGCTGGCCCAGCTGTAGCGCCCAACCCGCCTCCTCTCTTCTCCTCACTCCCTCGCGTGCACACCGTCACCGGACCAAGCCTACGAACCGCAGCGGCAACACCTTTCTCCCTCTCTCTGTCGCTGCAGACAGCCCCCACATGTCAGTCGTCGTCCTCAACAACCTCTGCCGCCCTTCGCGCTGCAAAGGCTGCGTCCACCTCCGTCTGATCTGCAAGCGCGCAGCTAGCCGCCACCCCCCCTCTTTTCCTTTGGCCTAAAAGAACCCCCTCTACACCGCACCGCGCCCGCTAATCCCCACAGCCCCGGCTCCCTTCCTCCTTCACCTCACCGCCGCCGCCTGTACCGAACTCGCCGAGTCGCCGGGGGCTCACAAGTTCTCTCGGGAGAAGCCACCGCAGGCCTCCCGCTAGCCACCCATGCGTACGCCGGAAAGCGTCGCGTCCAGGAGGCCACCTCGAGGCGATCCCGAGCCGGAGCTCGACGTCCTCGACAACGCCGGCGCATCAGAACGCCTCCGCCGCACCGTCTCTGTCTCCGACTGCCGCGAGACCGAGATCAGCGCCCTGAACATCACCATCGATAGCGAGGTGAGATCCACTCTCGTTCTCTTTTTTTTTCCGCAGTCCCTACCGTATTCCAGGGCCACTTCCGAGCGCCATGGCCGTGCCACCACCGAGCACCCAGGTCGCCGCCACCGCTCCCCACCCACTAGCACTCCCGAGCCCCTGTCGGCATCGAGGACACCACCACTGAGTCGGTGGTGAGCTTCCCTTTTCTTTTCTGCTCTTTCCCGTGGCCTCCAGTGCCCTATAGAACCAAGCCGAGCCGCGCCGGCGATGCTCCGCCGTGCGGACTCATGGCGCCGCCGCACCCTGTACCACCGGCCGCGTTACCCCTCCGTGCTTCAACCAACGACAAAACTCCTCACCCAAACTCCGCAGTAGCCCACCGCCCCTCCTCCGGCCATTCCCGAGCGCTCTTTGCCGCCGCAGCACCACCCACCGCCACAGCCATGGACATGGACTCTGTTTCTGGCTGCACGGTGAGCTTACATTTCCATCCGATCCCTTTTCATGCTTTCCAGTATACCATAGCTCGAGTTTGAGTTTGCGCCGACGATGCCGCATCGTGGAAGCCAGGGCGGCGCTATCCTTCCTTGTGGCCTCCGGCGACACCACCATTCCTAAGCATGGCCAGCCTAACAGAGCCGCGTCACCCCTGTGCTCCTCCCGTCCTCATGCACAGCACCATGACCTGCGGCCGCATGGGCACACACAGAGCAAGCAGCCGGCCTTGCATGCTCTGCTTGTTAGCTTGATGATGTCAATTTGACGTCATGCGCAATTTGTGGCCGTTTTCCTTTAGGAAAACAAATCCAAGAATACAACTTCAAATACACTTTCAGCATGGACATGGTCCATGGTGGACCGCTGACCCAGCCCCCCCGGTCCACAGGCCATGGACCAAGTGCACTGCACAGTAGCCGGCCAGCCAGGTCACTTTGCGATCTAGCCCCTCGGTTCTCGCAGAATAAACCCGCGGCCCAAAGACCCTATTCCCTGAGTCTGCCCAGAATCGCGTTCAAGCCCTCGCAGTTTCTTGAAAATGAGGCCCAGTCCACCTGCCATTTCTTTTCAGTTTTTATTTATTAAAAATCCGAAAATGAGTTCAAACTATTTACAGTTTTGCCATCAAAGTTCAAATGCCCATAACTCGCTCATTTTAACTCCGATTCGACCCGTTCAACTTGCGTTAGATTCGTCTCGTCGAGCTCTACGCGATAGATATGTTTACGCTATGTTTTCTTACTGTTGATGTACTGTCATTTATATTCTTGTTTGGGCCATGTTTGATGCTGGATCCAGAGAGTGCGATCTACGCGGAACCCCGGAATCAAGTCCCTGCCTTTGTTGATTCGACCCATCCCGAAGGCAAGTGTCCTTGAACGTCTTGCTCCTGTATTTATTTTATTTTGATTAGAGTAGTTAGATCCAGTAGTTGCATGCAGTCTTAAATTGAATCCCATGTTAAGGTTTACTAGATCTTGTTTATATTATCCTTGTCACCCGGTTTGGGATGTGTTGGGTAGATGTCATGCTTAGCCCTGCTGTCTTGGGTTGGGATGGTTAATAATTAATTCTGATTAATGATCTATGAAACATGTGGACTGGTAATGAGTAGTATGGTGAGTAGGTAAATCCGGCAGGATGGACCGTGTGGTGGTTTTTGTGCCGTGGGACTCGGCAGCTGCTTTTGGTTTTAGTTCTGGGCTCGTGCTAGATTATCCTGCCTGGATCCCTAGGACCCGGTTCTTGGAGCATGTAACCCGGCAAAAAAGGGCAAACCATGAGGCCTCCCGGCAAAAAAGCGCAAACCATGAGGCCTATACGGCTCTGGGACTGGCTAATTAATTAGTTTCCTCCAAGTTGAGGGTCCACACGGGGTTTGTTTTAGTGGCTCATGAGGGGGCCCTGGGGGTCGTAGACCTTTGTACGGGGTGAAACCTTAGAGGTACGTGTGGAACGGACTTGGAGGCGACTTTGTATAGGCCTTGTAGTGCGACCCCGCTGTGCACCTTGGCAGTGTTTAGCGTGATGGGGAACGCATAACTCATGGGTAAAGATGTGCGAACTCTGCAGAGTATTAAATCTGATATATCAGCCGTGCTCACGGTCACGAGCGGGCTTGGACTTCTTCGACATTAGTTGGTTACTGGTTACTGGTTCGGGTCATCTGATGTACTTCAGGTGTGGTTTGCCTGATGGACTTCAGGTGTGGGTTTGCTTGCTGTGACTCCAAGTGTGGTTGCTTGGTGGACTCTAGGTGTTGGTTGCTCGGTGTGACTCCGAGTGTGGTTTGCTCGGTGCGACTCCGAGTGTGGTTACTGTTACAGATGGAGACCGTGGTTATAACCTAGTAAATAGGTGCATAGGAAACAAGATTTAATAGGATGTGTTGCTTTATGCGCTTGAGTTAAACAGAGTCAACCTACCTTTGTTAAATAGCCTCATAAGCATATATTTCCTACACTTGCGGAGTACATTTCGATGTACTCACCCTTCCTATTTGAACCCCCTGCTACCCCACCCAGACGCTGGCGACTACGCGCACAAGGAGCAGGAGTACACCGAAGACAGTGGATACGACCCCGACGACTTGCACTAGGATGGCGCAGCCCCCGGTCGACCTTCCTGTGGAGATGGCGTCCAGTTTCCGCGAGTCTACATTAGAGTTAGACTGAGAGTCTGTACTTTTCTTTTGGACCTGAGGGTCATTTTTGTAATATGTTCGATATATTAATAAAAGCATTGTTTTGATATTTACTATGATGTGGATATATGTATGAAAATTGATCCTGGCATACATATATTGTGCTCCAATTTTGTTCTTAAAATTGGGGTGTCACATCAGGCCACCGGTCCCTCAGTCCAAGCCTCACGTCCGCCCTTCGCCACTCTCGGTCCATCGGCACGGTACGTCTCTACTTGACCTTCACCTTGCCTTCGATCACTGTATCCGTGCTCAACACCTGCACAACACAAGCTAAAGAACATGCGCATTATCCCAGTTGACAATCACTCATCACTCAGAGACTCGGCATACACCCATGTATCCGCAATCTCCCCCATGATGAGTGCATTGTCAACTACCAACACAAATCATAACAGAATAGAGGAAGGAAGGAAGAAAGAGAGAGAACTCAACCAAATGATCCAAAAGCATAGTAAAGCCGAAGAAGATCAAGTGGAAAGAGCATAACAACTTGGTTCCCAAAGACATGGGCAATGGCTCGACGCAACCAAGCAAAGCAAAGCTAGCCCTCAAGAAGAGGTAGGACAGGCTCAACATCGCTAGCAAGAAAACTTGATATCAATTGAAAGATCAACTGAAATTCAAGCAAAACAGAGCTAGCCCTCAAGAAGTGGCAGAACGGGCTCAACACCGCTAGCGAGGAAGCTCGATACCAACTGTTATCAACTCAAAACCAAAAGAGTTCGATACCAATTGAAGAGCTGAATAGAGCTGAAAATGTTTGCTAGTCCCTCAAGAAAGAGGCAAAGGCTCAACACAACTAGCAAACTCCCCCTCAAATAGTGCACACAACCAGGAGATCTCATGATTTGTCAATATTTTCTCCCCCTTAGTTGAAAATGCACCAACAAGCAAATGTGCACAAACACCCAAATTTCTCCCCCTTGATAGAACAGCTCCCTCCAAAAATACATATGAGTTAAAATGCAAGTGAGTAGCTTCAGGAATATAATCAAGAGAGTGCAAGGGTGCTCTACACAGTTATGATCTGATGACTCAACAACATCCATAAGAAGCTAGCAAAGGCTCAAACTGATCGCTAGATACGAAATATGAACATGAGAGCAAAGAGCAGTTTTCAGCCAAAAAGGTATTCACCATCAAAATAGCACAAAACATGTATAGACAGGAAATCATACAAGTGCTAAACATGTAGACAAGGTGAACTACCCCTAGCACAGTTCAATCATCATGCTATAGAATGAAACATAGACTTGTGTATCCAGATTTTATCGGAGTTGCAGCGGTTAAATTACACAAGTTTAAATTTTAGCATGCAATTGCGAGAGGTTGAAAGCTTGTCATTGCCTAACTTTTCAACTGTGCGAAGCCTATGCAGAAGCAATCAGGAGCTTAAAGCAACAGTTTCGGTCATACACTACACAACTCAAGTTTAACTCAAAGTTCAGTGAGAAACAGTCTCGAAACTGTGATGTGCTGACAAGCAATCCCATCTCGATCTTTCCAATTAACTTGACTTGGTTCATGATTAAAGCAGCATATGAACATACCAAGCAAGTGAATGACTCAGAACTAGAGACATAGCAACCTAGCATATATGAAAAGCACAATTGACTTCAACACATTCTACACATGCTAGTTGCATATCTCAATGGTGAACATTTTCAAGTTTTATGTTCATTAAGCAAGTTCACCATTCATAAAATAGCTCCACTCACAACATGTATCAGTGATCAGAAAGAGCATAAGCTGCCAGCATCATCATAAAGCATCAGAGCAACTACTATACAGAGCATAGTCACATTCTAACGATTATATATATGAAGCTCCGAATGTAAATATGCAAGATAAAATGCAAAAGATGCATGATGAAACCAAATGAAAAACACAAAGTCAGTTTATAATACAAGAATCAAAATGGTTCACCCATCTAAAAGGGGAAACACACATCAAGCTCACCTCTCAACCAAGCAAAAGTTGATTGGTCCAAAGGCTTGGTGAAAATATCAGCCAACTGGTGATGAGTATCGACATGGCGAAGGTCGATATCACCCTTCTCATAGTTGTCTCGCAGAAAATGAAAGCGCACATCAGTGTGTTTGGTCTTAGAGTGCAGCACGGTGTTCTTAGCAATGCTAATAGCACTCGTGCTGTCACAAAGCAAGGGAACGCGAGAAAAACTCAGACCGAAATCACGCAAAGTGGCCATCATCCAAAGCAATTGGGAACAGCAGCTAGCCGCAGCAACATACTCAGCCTCCATGGTAGACTGGGCGACACTAGACTGCTTGCGAGAAGACCACGATACAAGAGAAGAACCAATAAACTGACAAGTCCCAGAAGTGGACTTGTGCTCCAGACGGCAACCAGCAAAATCGGCATCAGAATAACCGCAAAGGGAGAGGGTGGAGGAAGCAGAATACCAAATCCCAAATTCTGGAGTGAAGCATAAGTACCTCAAAATGCGCTAGACCGCCTGACAGTGAGAGGTGTGCGGCGACGACTGAAATCGCGCGCAAAGACACACCGCAAACTGAATGTCCGGGCGTGTCGCCGTCAGGTACAGCAGCGACCCGATCATACTCCGGTACTCCTTTTGGTCCACAGCTTCTCCATCCTTGTCCGCATCCAGGGCCGTCGTGGTCGACATGGGTGTTGGAAGAGGCTTGGCCTCACCCGTATCGAATTTCTTCAGGATATCCTTAGTATACTTACCCTGGTGCACAAACGTTCCCTCTCGAGATTGCTTGATTTGCAATCCGAGGAAAAATGTCAACTCACCCATCATGCTCATCTCAAACTCCCTGCTCATAGTATCTGCAAACTTGGCAACCAAAGCGTGAGAAGAACCACCAAAAATGATATCATCCACGTAAATCTGGACCAAGAGAGTAACATTGCCTTGCTTGAGGAGAAAGAGCGTTTTATCCACACAACCCATTTTAAAACCCTTAGCAAGAAAAAAGGTTTTCAACCTATCATACCAGGCTCTAGGGGCTTGTTTCAAACCATACAAAGCTTTGTGAAGTTTAAAAACATGGTTTGGAAACTTGGGATTTTCGAAACCGGGGGGTTGTTTCACATACACCTCCTCTTCTATGTAGCCGTTTAGGAAGGCACTCTTGACATCCATTTGAAAAAGTTTAAACCCTTTGGATGCAGCAAAAGCCAAGAGTATCCTAATCGCCTCCAAACGAGCTACAGGAGCAAAAGTCTCCTCATAGTCTATCCCTTCCTTCTGACTATACCCCTGGGCTACAAGTCTGGCCTAGTTTCTCACAACATGGCCATCTTCTCCTTGTTTGTTTTTGAAAACCCATTTTGTCCCAATAGGGTGACACTCAGGAGGAAGAGGAACAAGAACCCAAACCCGATTTCTCTCAAAGTTTTCAAGCTCCTCATGCATGGCATTGACCCAATCCGGATCCGTCAAAGCGTGTCAAACATCTCGGGGTTCAAAATCGGCAACAAATGTAGAATGAGCAAAGTGAGAGATTTGTTGTGACCTAGACTAAGTGACACGTTCGCCGATGCTGCCGATCATCTGCTGAGGTGGGTGTTGGCGCTGAATGTGTCGTGGCACCTCTCGAGATGATGTAGCCTCCCCCTCAACAGCAGCCGGTGCCTCCTCGGGTACAAAGGTACAGCTCGAGGTGGCGGATCCCACGGCCTCCAAGTCGAAGAAGAAGGGTCGGGGCCGTGAGTGGTAGTAGAGGCCGCTCTTTGCGGTACAGCAGGTGGAGGTGGTGCTGGGTCATCCATCCCTTCAGCACCCTCATCCTCATCATAAAAAAGAGGCTCGCCAACCTCATGATCACCTGCACGCTCAAAACGAGAAGAAGGACAAACCATGGTCTCGTCGAAAGTGACATCGGATGTCTCCATGACTCGGTTAGTATCAAGGTTAAGTACACGATATGCACGAGCATGAGTGCCATAACCCAAAAATACACCGTCAGAAGAACGAGACTCAAACTTGTCCAAGTTGCCCTTTTTGAGTATAAAACAATGGCAACTGAAAACTCTAAAGTAACTCACTTTGGGCTGTTTTCCAAAACGCACCTCATAAGAGGTCTTTTTCAAGAAAGCTCGAAGAAAAATGCGATTGGAAATGTAGCATGCAGTGCTCATAGCCTCGGCCCAATATCACCTAGGAGTCCTATGCTCATCGAGCATCGTCGTGGCCATCTCTACAAGGGTCCGATTCTTCCTTTCTACAACACCATTCTATGGCGGTGTGTAGGGGGAAGAAAACTGATGCTCTAAACCCAAAGAGTTACAAAACTTCTCAAAATCCGAGTTTTTGAACTCGGAACCATTATCACTATGGATAGCTCGCATTGAGTTCAAAGGGAACTCATTCTGAAGACGCAAAATCAGATTGCGGGCAAAAGAGAAAGTCTCAGTCTTCTCAGTCAAAAAGAAGACCCACGAATATCTCGAAAAATCGTCAACAACAACAAGCACGTACCACTTCTCCCCAACCGAGCTCACCCGAGCCGGACCAACAAGGTCCATGTGTAAAAGCTCTCCAGGGCGCTTAGTCATGACCCGAGTCACTGGATGGTGGGGAGCGGTAACCATCTTCCCATGTCTACAGGAATGGCAAACAAGATCCTTCTCCATGCACAACTCGGGCAATCCTCGGATTAGGCCAAGTGAACTAAGCTGTTGGGATCACACTTGCCCTACCTCCGCACGTGTGCAGGGGAGTGGCGAAGGTGGCCAATTGTCAGAACCAAGAGCGAAGGTACTAGGGAAAGTGGAACAGTGATGCTGTAGCTCTATTCCCAAAAAAAATCCTCTCCATTACATTGTTCACCCCTTGGTATTTATAGGGGATACCAAAGGGCGCTGACCAAATTACAAAAGGGTACAAGAAAGATTCTTCTACGCTATACAACGGAAGGGCAGAATCGTACAAGCACACATAGTATTGAAACCCTAGCTTGCCCTCCCCATGTGTCCGCCGCCACCTGGCTTGCGCACACCTTCGCCGGGACGCGAAGGTTAACTTCTCAGCTTCATCAGTCGCGAGGCGCGCGTTCGCTTGCCACCCGTTGAGCTTGACCTTCCTTGCGAAGGTGCGCGACACACGCGAGGGTCATTCCTTGTTCTTCCCACGCTTCTTTCCTACAAGAACCGTAAGACGACGGCGAAGGCCGAGTTGGTATCCGAGGGTTAGGAAATAAGGCCCGAGGGGCTTATCAAGTGACGAGGGTTTTCTCGATGGAACGCATGGCATCGCGAGGGTTGCCTCCTGACTTAGCCTGCGCGACATCACTGCCGAGGGTTCTTTCCCCCAACAGTAGCCCCTCGATGGCTTGGATCTAAAAACAAACTATCTTTAGGCCCAAGCAGCGCCTTTGTTTGGAAGTGAACAGTGTCCCTCGGCAGCGACGCCCGCGGCTGCATGTGGGCTGGGCCGTTTGTTTTTTGCTTGCGGTGTTTTAGGTCCATTTCGTTTCTTGTGCCGTGATTATTGGGATCCATGCCGATTTTGTTGGGCTGGATGGTTCGTACCTTGACCTATAAATAGATGCGGTTGGTGGACGCTTTGAACTCGTGCCATCCTTTTGCTATAGCCAACCTGCTGCTACGATTTGCTTGTAGCAAATGTTTGTTTTAGTTTGTTAGCGAAGGTTGAGCTAGGTGCTCGCTGTTCGAAGTTAAAGTCAGCTAGAGAGATGGCTAGGTTGAAACAGACTGCTCGCGCTGTGTCTCCGACTGCCTCGGATGAAGGGATAACCTTCGAGTTTGGGCTTAGCCGAGTCTGCAGTTCGGATCTGGCGACTTATGTCAAGCGAGGTTGCATTGACGATGGAAAGGCAAGGACCAGTGCTGGAGAAACTGTTCCGAAGCCGGATGCTGACGAGGTTGTTATATTCGAGGAGTTTTTCTCGGCTGGTTTGCATTTCCCGGTTGCTTCATTTGTGACTTCGGTTCTTCAGAGGTTCAACTTGCGGTTCCATCAGCTCACACCATCGTGCTTCACGAAGATGTCAGTGTATGTTTGGGCGTGCCGCTCTCAGGGCGTTGTCCCTCATGTTGAGGGTTTTGTTCGAACTCATCGTGTGCACATGCAGCCTCGGAAGATTGTGGATGGCGAAGGTAACACCAATCTCGGTCAGTTCGCGGTTTACACCTATTGCCATCGCGCCGGATCGGAGTTGCCGAAGCGGGCCCAGAAGAACAAGTGGACCAGTGGGTGGCAAGAGTTCTGGTTCTATTACAAGCTTAGTGGTAATGCCGAGCTTTGTGGTGAGCTTCCGCTCCTTGGTGACATAAGCGCCAAAGCTCAGATGAGCGCTGAGGCGCATGCCGCAGTTGATTTTCTGAGGGTGGTTGCGCGCTCTCAGTGTGCTCGTGACTTGGTCGAGGAGTATTGCTGTGCCAAGGTGTGGCCCCTTAGCCGGAAACAAACCTGGTTTCTAGTTGAGGATGACTCGAAATACGAGGGTAAAGGTTTGAAGAAACCGAAGTTGGAGTTGAACAGGGTTTGGGAGAATGTCCTTAGGAAGTTTCCCAAGCGTGAAGATGGTGTCAAAGCTGTCTATAAGCGTGTTCAGCAGAGGGCAGAGGACCTCATTGGAAAGCTCTCTACGCTGGAGGTGAAAGCTATCCACAGCTCGGTGGGTAGCGGAGGTCGAGTTAACAGGCTCTTCGACATTCTTGAGATCCAGTATGCTGACTGGCCCGCACCTTCGAGTGAGGATGCGCCGAAGAAGAGGAAGCGGGCTACCGCTGAGGAGAAGGGGCTTGCCTCGTGGCTGAAGAGGGGTCATGGTCGAAGCCGCGGTGGAGCCGGTGGACGGGTGAAAAAGCTTGCGACGAAGGTCGCTGTGGGTTCGGGCGCTGCTGGGACTTCATCCTCCTCGACCGTTGTTTCATTGCCGAGCGGCCGAGGTCTTGCGAAGGTCGGAGGGCGGGTGCCCCGAGTCGGCGGGATTGGTGCGTTGATTCAGGTTTCGGACGATGAAGATGTCTCCGACGATGAAGAGGAAGAGAAGGAGGAGGAGAGGGAGGCAGAAAAGCAATGTGATACTGAAGATGACTCGTCTGATGATGTTAGCGACTCTTCCAGTGGCGAAGGTGACTCCGATGCTGAGGTTTCCATCGGTGATGACCATGGGAAGGCGGTTGTTTCATCTAGCGCAGCTGCTCGAAGTATCGATGAGATTATCCGGGACCTCGAGCCTGAGAGTCCCTCGTGAGGGTCAATTCCCGAGTTTGCGGGGTTGCATCTCTGGGTTAACGGGTTCGAGGTTGCTGGTGACCTTGAGTCGGAGCGAATTCCTGGGTAGAGACCTTATGGCGAAGCCAGCCTATCAAGCCTTTTTTATTTTGCTAAGAAGATCGGTGTTTCAGACCCGGCGACAGAGCTTTTCACTAGTCCGGACCTTCGGGAGTGCCACCTGCAATGTGCTCCGGAGGAAAGGCATTTTCTTGGCCGGTTGTTTGGTCGGATTTGTGTGCCTGAGGCGGAGCTTCGACTGGCCAACCAGCCTCTGGACGAACTTCATGATGACATTGATGTCAAGGCGGTTGAACTAATGCTCCTTAACCGTTCGGCTCACCGGAGGGCGAGTTACAATCTTAACTATCTGAATGACCGGCTGGCCGAGGTTGAGAAAGATAATATGGAACTTCGGCGAAGTTTGGAAAATAAGGAGATTGAGCTTAAAGCTGTCTTGGAAAAAGCTAAGAAGTCCCGATAGGAGGCCGTTGAATTAGCGAAGCAGAACGCGGATCTTGTTGCAGCGAACAAAGAGAAGGATAAGGCGTTGACGACTGCAGAGGCTCGGATTACTGATTTGAAGGGGTCGTGGCGAGCCAGTATGGAGAAGATTAAAAGTAAGCTCGATGGTTGCTTGACTGAAGCTGGTGGCTCAGCCGCAGAGCCGCTTCCAGCTGATGTTGGTGCGGAGGCTTCAGGTGATTGGCTCTGCGGAGAGCTTGATGTTTTCAGCTCGTTGGTCGAGAACGCGGCTGCCTTTGGCGGTTATGCCGGAGCTTTGGCTATGTCTAGCACCCTTCGATAAGCTGATTGCGAGCATCTCCGCAAAATTAAGAGGCCGAACCACATTTTCCCTACAGTTGATGAAGTTCGAGCTTTGAAAATCGATGATGCAGATGTTCGTAACTGCGCGATGCATTTTTTGCGAAGGTTCTGGATAGCTGGCGGAGGTCGAACTCTGGCTTTCGAGGAGGCCGCCGAAGCTACTCGCCAGGTAGCTTGAGTTCTATATTTCTTTTGTTTTTTGTTTTGTTTATTTTGCTTGGGTTTTATCTGAGTATTATTATTTTTTTCTAAATGTAATTTTTTCGTAGGCTCGAAAAGATGCGTTGCCTTCGCCGTCGCTGCATGAAGAAGTTCCGGGGTGCTCCCGTGATGTGCCGGAGCCTGGGTCTGTGGAGGTTCCGCCAGCTGGGAAAGGTTCCACGACCGAGACAGCCCCCGCCACTGAAGAGGCTGTTATGGAGGAAAAAACTGCGGCCGAAGCATCTGGAGCTGACCAAATTATGGCGGAGGCTGAAGCATCAGGCGAGGCTATAAAGGCTACAACCGGCGAGGTTGATGCGGGGGGGCGTGCGGACGTCGAGCAGGTGTGAGCTCTTAGGGATAGTTTGAAGCTTGGACATTTGTAACGTTTTGGTTGACGTGGATGATGTTGTAAAGACTGAGTGTTTTCTTTACTATTTTGACAATGCAGGTTCCTGATGGAACCAAGCTAGAGGTGTTTGATGTGACGCCTCTAACGTTAAATTACCAAGACACCTTTATAACCGATGAATCCTGGGCTCGGGCTAAATTTAAAAAACCCTCGTTGTCTTTTGAACGTTTTTGGTGGTCTAAGTTGCGAAGGTATGACTTGAAGAACAGCAGGTCGAGTCGTTTTTGGCGCGAGGCGGATTATATTGATCGACAAGCTACACGTCTTTTGTTTGGTTCTTCTTCGTCAGCGCAACCTGTTGTTGATGACGATATCAATGAGAATACGACTCTGGATTACTTGTTTGGGCGGAGCAATCTTGATCTAGGTCCAGACGGTTCACTTGTGGTTCCAAAAGAGGAGCCTTCGGAAGTTAGTGATGTAGATCAGAGGTATATGTATAGGGCGAGGGTTTTACTTGGGGAACTGCCAATTGTTCCTGCGACTCCTTTGTTATGGGGACCCATAGTTCCAGTGGAAACAAGATTTGAGGAGTGTAGCGAGGGTTTGGATGATTCAATGTTGATCGAAGATGGTGATGCTTTCTTGTGATTTTATTATTATTTTTTTGTATTGAGTGAGTGCTATACTGCGGTTGATTTGTAAGTAAGCGAAAAAGCTGTGCAGATGCGATTCATCCTTGTAGTTTTTTGATAGAGTACATTTGGCCCTCGCTGTCTGTTGGCGAGGTCCGTTTGTTGTTTGTGTAAGCAATATTTTTTGTGTATGCTGTTTGGGAAAACAGCGACGCCCCCTTTATTTTTTGCGAGGCTCGTTTTCCGTTTAAGAGAGGTGTTTTGTAAAAAACAGCGATGCCCCTTTTCTTTTTAGCGAGGCTTGCTTTTCGCTTAAGAGACGCCCCCTTTTCTTTTTAGCGAGGCTCGCTTTTCGCTTAAGAGGTAAAAAATAGCGACGCCTCCTTTTCTTTTAAGCGAGGCTCGCTTTTCGCTTAAGAGAGATGTTTGGTAAAAAACAGCGACGCCCCCTTTTCTTTTTAGCGAGGCTCGTTTTCCGTTTAAGAGATAAAAAACAGCGACGCCCCCTTTTCTTTTTAGCGAGGCTCGCTTTTTGCTTAAGAGAGGTGTTTTAGGTGAAGGTGAAGTTTGCTTTGCGAGCCCCTGGCGTTTTTTGCGAGGGTGCTCGACTTTTTTGGACTTCGCGCCTCCCCTTGTCTTAGGTGGAGGTGAAGTTTGCTTTGCGAGCCCCTGGCGTTTTTTGCGAGGGTGCTCGACTTTTTTGGACTTCGCGCCTCCCCTTGTCTTAGGTGGAGGTGAAGTTTCCTTTGCGAGCCCATGGCATTTTTTGTGAGGGTGCTCAACTTTTTTGGACTTCACGCCTCCGCTTGTCTTAGGTGGAGGTGAAGTTTGCTTTGCGAGCCCCTGGCGTTTTTTGCGAGGGTGCTCGACTTTTTTGGACTTCGCGCCTGCCCTTGTCTTGGGTGGAGGTGAAGTTTGCTTGGCGAGCCCCTGACGTTTTTTGCGAGGGTGCTCGACTTTTTTGGACTTCGCGCCTCCCCTTGTCTTAGGTGGAGGTGAAGTTCGCTTTGCGAGCCCCTGGCGTTTTTTGCGAGGGTGCTCATCTTTTTTGGACTTCGCGCCTCCCCTTGTCTTAGGTGTAGGTGAAGTTCGCTTTGCGAGCCCCTGGCGTTATTTGCGAGGGTGCTCGACTTTTTTGGACTTCGCGCCTCCCCTTGTCTTAGGTGGAGGTGAAGTTTGCTTTGCGAGCCCCTGGCGTGTTTTGCGAGGGAGCTCAACTTTTTTGGACTTCGTGCCTCCCCTTGTCTTAGGTGGAGGTGAAGTTTGCTTAGCGAGCCCCTGGCGTGTTTTGCGAGGGTGCTCGACTTTTTTGGACTTCGCGCCTCCCCTTGTCTTGGGTGGAGGTGAAGTTTGCTTTGCCCAAGATTGTTTCGAAAAGAGTTGTGTTTCGAAGTAATCTTCAGTGTTTTTCATCGATTATAGGCGCTCTTGGATAAGAGCTGCTTTTATCGATGTTTATGGAAAACTGAAAAAAGGACTTTGGAGTTTTGTTTTTTCGGGGGTTGATGCCTTTATTAAGAACTTGGAAACTGCCTCGTTAAAAAACCTTACGCCCCTTCGTAAGGAAAAAGAGTGCAGCTCCTTTGTTTTGGTTACAAGTATGGTGATGAAAGATGGGAGAAATGAAAGCAAATTACATGTTGCGAGGGCTCGCTAAGGCTCCGCTATGGGTAGAATTTGCGAAGGTCGTCAACATTCCAGGTGTGAGGTAGGCGATTTCCTTCGCTGTCGGATAGATGGTAGGACCTTGGACGATTGCATTCTACGATCAGGTATGGTCCCGTCCATTTTGGCTGGAATTTTTCCGCCATGTTGGCATTTTGTTTCCGAATGAGGACGAGGTCACCCTTTTTCAAATCTTTGATTCTCACCTTTTTGTCTCTCCATTTTTTGGTTTCTTCTTGATATTTGCGAAGGTTGAGCACTGCGTTGCATCTCGTTTCCTCAAGCAAATCTTTATCAAGCAGCTAGTTTTGTTCTTCTGATTCGAGAGTTGTTCTGAGAGAGCCATACTTCAGTTCTTCTGGCAACACAGCTTCTTTCCCAAATAGTAGCCTGAAAGGTCTGAATTTTGTTGCTCCTCCGCCCACTTTCCCTTGGGCCTTCCTTGAAAATTTTTGGATATGGCTTGGAAAATTGTTGCATTAGCTCTTTCAACTAAGCCATTGGATTGAGGGTGTCGGACTGAGGCGAAGCATAAGATTGTTCCAATTTGAGCGCAGAATTCCTTGAAGACCTCGCTATCAAAATGAGTGCCATTGTCGACGGTTAGGTGTTTAGGAACTCCGAAACGATAAACTATCTGCTGCCAGAAAAACCTTTTGACGGTTAGAGAGGTGATGGAAACCAACGGTCTGGTTTCAATCCACTTCGAGAAGTATTCCACAGGTACCACTGTGTAGCGAAGGTTTCCTGGAGTTGTTGGTAGTGGACCGACGAGGTCCATTGCCCATCTATGCATGGGCTGTTAGAAATATGCCCTAGAGGTAATCATAGAGATGATGATATTTCTATTGTATCCATGATTTATTATATGTTCATTGAATATCCATTAAAGACAACTTGTATTGATTGACAATTATGTGAATTGTCTGTGAGACTCTTTTACTTGTATGGTTATTCGATAGTTGTCCCTGATCGGAATTCATGTGAGGACACACATGAATATTAGATCAGCACATGTATTAGTTGATGACTATGTTTCACAAGTCATAGACCTGTAATGTCAAACTAATAATGTGGGCACATGTATGACATGGGGCTGGACTGACCCAACGTGAGATGTTCTTATTATCTCTTTACACATCATGTACGTTATGTCCTTCGACCTGAGATTGTGGTATGTTCTCAAGATGTGAATCGACTTACTTAGGGAATATCAAACGCTACTTCGTAACAGGGTAGTCATAAAGATAGTCTTCGGGTTTGTCAGGAAACATGTTGTGAGACATAGACGATCAAGATGGGATTTGCCCCTCTCCATGCGAGAGAGATATCACTGGACCCTCATATGATTGGATCATAAAATGCATGGCCGTGCTTAGGTTAAATGTTAACCTATGAGGTGGACCAAATATTGTGTGGCAAGGGAATAACGTATATGTGATCGTGGTGGTTCGTCAGATATGATCTTTGCGTATACATAGGAGTTGGCACGTCTTGCTAGAGGCCGCTGTCAACTATCGGGCAAGTAGGAGTACTCGGGTCGTGTCTATGTGTGCGTGAACCCATAGGGTCGCACGCTTAAGGGGCTGGAAGCCTGATTCGAGTTGGAATCGAGTCAGACCGGGATTAGGGTTTGCTAATGGGCCTCCAGGTCGGTGGGATCATTAGGGACGCCTATATAAAGAGGGGTGGGGTGACCAGGGTCTCGACCACGTCATTAGACAGTCGTCGTCCACCCCACGCTCGCGCCTATTGCTCCTCGCAGACCTAGCAGTCTGGAGGCGTGACGCTTCCTCCCTGTACGTGTGGGATACCTCGGAGGTGCTGCATCTGGAGCACAAGGACGAACCGCACGTGGAGACGTGAAGATCGGACGTGAACATCTACACGGCATCACTGCGACGCGCATGTCTACACCGAGACATCTTCCGCTGCATCTGCGCGTCTAGTGGTAATCCCGTGATCTATAACTAGCAGTAGTTCCTGGTTTATGGGGTTGAAAAATTTTGTTTTTCGGCTAGCGTAGCATCCTCGTAACCCTTCAGTGGTATCAGAGCCATTACTGCCTCATTATAGATTCGGTTGTGTGCATATAGAGATATGCGTGGTTGTAGATCAATTTTTGATCTTGATTCGTGATATTGCCGTATTGGTCATGTAACGATCTACTCCTATCGGTCGGAATTCCACCATCGGAGTTAAGTGATACGTGTAAATCTAATCATGGCAATATGGAGATCAATGAGATTGATCAAATCGAATCTAGGTCAAGAGCCGGGTGCATGAGATGTACCGCGACATCTGCAAAAGAGTGTTGTTCGGTAAAACGGCCGTAACTTTTGCATACGACCTCGGATTGAGATGATCTTTAAATGAAAATCGATCTACCGAAAATTTTACATCCGATTTTCATCACCTTTAGCCGGTTTCGTTGAATTTAGATTTGCGAAAAAATGCTGGGAAAATTATGTTTTCTGTGATTCATGATTAGACGTCGGGAACGTTTAACTCTGTTTTGCAGGATTTGATGACTGATATAGCCCTTATGTGTATGTGATGCATGTATGTAATTGTTTCATGACTTGCATGTCGTGATTATGACAATATGGCTGGAGCCACATATATATTGTCCATTTGATGTAATGGCCTGCGTGCCAAATTATGATGATCCTACACGCGACTATGTAATTACTTTATTAATTACGCTAGTTGTAGCTAGTCTCGGTGGATTCATCGCTGGAGGTTGGCGTGCATATACCATGTAGATGGAGATCATCATGGTGAACAGATTGGCGAAGATGGAGATCTCCAAAGAAACACTGGGCTATACCAAGTCATATCTGTGTTGATGCTATTCTCTTATTATGTTCTACTTTCACGTATGATTCATGTTTATTGTCTACATGCGGTAGTGAATGTGTAGAACGATCCCTCAATAATGTTCAAGTCATATGCTTCCCCAAACCTTGCACTGTCATATGTCTTGTACAATCAGTGGCGCGCCTATAAAATTAGGGTGTCACTGATTTTCCTTGACCAGGCAGGTTCGTATCGGATACTTACTGCAGAAGGGTTGGTTGCTTGAACAAGGTCATCCTAACGGTTAGGGACCTTGAAGCATAGGGAGTTGAGCACGCATAGAGATGCTGGCCAACAACAAGAGTCATATGTGATATGATTAGCAAAGAGTTGCTTACTGATCTACCATGTCCACTAGCGGTGATGCTAAAGCTCACTAGTAGACTTGTTAGTTTGGATCTTGAATCATTGAGATTCAATCACTACTAGAGAACAGGCCTTTGGACGATTTGCAAAATCAGCTTTAGTCACGGAAAATTTTGCGCCCGGGACTAGAAAGGTCTTTAGCCCCGGTTGGTAACACCAACCGGGGCTAAAGTTCCCCAGCCCAACGGCTCATTTGTCAGAGGGACCTTTAGTCCCGGTTGGTGTTACCAACCGGGGCTAAAGACCGGCCTTTAGCCCCGGTTGGTAACACCAACCGGGACTAAAAGGTTTTGTTCCGGTTGGTGTATCCAGCCGGGGCTAAATGCCAACATTTAGCCCCGGCTGGGAATAAGGACCGGGGCTAAATGTCCCTCCCTATATTTGAACTGTTCTTCCACCTCCAGCCGTGCCCGAGCTCTTCATTTTTTTTGATTCAGTCACTTGCTTGCTTGTTTGCTGTCTTCTCCGGTGATTTTTGTTTGTTAACACATCTCCGGCGATTGATTTATTTCATCACATCTACACCGCCATCGACTTCTTGAAAGGTTACTAGCTTAAGTTTTTTATTTTTGTAGATATTTTGAGTTCATTGACTTGATAGTTCAAATTATTACTCTAAAAACAAAATATGACTGTTTAATTAGTTTATTTTAATCTTTTAGAGAAATAGAGATCATTTAAATCATTTGTTGACAAAAAATAGAAATATATAATACTTTAGTTTACAAAATGTGACCGGTTTAATTAGTTTTTTTTTGAGAAATAGACATGAGTTAAATCATTTGTTTACAAAAATTAGAAATATATAATACTTTAGTTTACAAAATGTGACCGGTTTAATTAGTTTATTTTATTATTTTGGAGAAATAGAGATCAGTTAAATTATTTGTTTACAGAAATTAAAAATATATAATACTTTAGTTTACAAAATGTGACCAGTTTAATTAGTTTATTTTATTATTTTGGAGAAATAGAGATCAGTTAAATTATTTGTTTACAGAAATTAGAAATATATAATACTTTAGTTTACAAAATGCAGAAGGATGTCTGCTTGGTATGTTGTTTTCGTGGGTACCAAGCCAGGTATTTACACCAGCTGGGCTGAGTGCAGTCAGTATGTCCTCAAAGTTAAGGGAGCTGTGCATAAAAAGTACAAGTCTTTTGAGGAAGCTTCTGCAGCTCTAGAGGCTTTCAACTCAAGAATCAACTCAATTCCTACTGCACCTACCCCTACCTTACCTTCCTATCAGGTTGGAGTGGCAGGCAGTCCATCTTGTTGGACTGTGATGTGGGAAAAATGTGCAGGTGTTGTTAGTTGCTTTGGTTGTGGCCAAGTGGATTAGGCTGCACTGTTATCTTGATGTAATAATTAATTAGACAAGTTCAACTGCTACTATTTTTATGCCACCAGTGATTCTTACTAAATTTCATGCCAGTCATTTTATAATTTCATTTGTTTATAAGAATGAGAGATATAATTAAGTGATATGTCATATAATGCAGACGATGACACGTCACTGGATGTACAATGCCGATCGTCGCTCAAAAGAGTTCATTGATGGCGTGCATTATTTTTTAAGAGTGGCCGAGGCAAACAAGCGGAATGGTTTTATGTGCTGCCCATGTGCCCTTTGTAATAATTCGAAGGAATATTCTAGCTCAAGGAGTCTTCACTCACACTTGTTCAAGTCGGGTTTCATGCCAAACTATAGTTGTTGGACGAAGCATGGAGAAACTGGGGTTATGATGGAAGAAGGTGAAGAAGAACAATTGGACCCTGACGATGACATTATTGCTCAATACGGTGACTTTGGTGATACTGCAATGGGGGAAGGTGAAGAAGAGGCAAGTGCAGAAGACACACTCGCTGAAGATGATGCTCTTGGTGATGTCATTCGTGATGCACAAGGAGATTGCAAAAGTGAAAAGGAGAAGGCTAAGTTTGACTGTATGCTAGAGGATCACAGGAAATTACTATACCCGTCTGCTGCAGATGGACAAAAAAAGTTGGGTACAACACTTGAGTTGCTACAATGGAAGGCACAAAATAGTGTATTTGACAAGGCATTTGGACAATTATTGAAAATTATAAAACAAAAGATGCTTCCGAAACCTAACGAACTGCCCGCCACTACGTACGAAGCAAAACAAGTCGTCTGTCCTTTGGGTTTAGAAATCCAGAAGATACATGCATGTCCTAATGACTGCATCCTGTATCGTGGCAAGGAATACGAGAATTTGGATGAATGCCCTGTATGTAACGCGTCACGATATAAGATCAGGCGAGATGCCCCTGGCGATGTTGAGGGTGAAGAACGTCCCCGGAAGAAAATTCCTGCCAAGGTTATGTGGTACGCTCCTATAATACCACGCCTGAAACGTCTGTTCAGAAACAAGGACCATGCAAAGTTGGTGCGATGGCACAAAGAAGACCGTAAGGTAGACAACATGTTGAGACACCCTGCTGATGGGTCCCAATGGAGAGCAATAGACAGAGAATTCCCGGAATTTGCAAAAGACGCTAGAAACTTAAGGTTTGCTTTAAGTACGGACGGAATGAATCCTTATGGGGAACAGAGCAGTAGTCATAGCACGTGGCCTGTTACTCTATGTATCTACAACCTTCCTCCATGGTTATGCATGAAGCGGAAGTTCATTATGATGCCAGTGCTCATCCAAGGCCCGAGGCAACCTGGCAACGACATCGATGTCTATCTAAGGCCATTAGTTGAGGAACTGCTACTTTTATGGAGTAAATCAGGTGTACGCGTGTGGGATGATTACAAACAGGAACACTTTGACCTGCGAGCATTGTTGTTCGTAACCATCAATGATTGGCCTGCTCTAAGTAATCTTTCAGGACAGACAAACAAGGGATATAATGCATGCACACATTGTTTTGATTACATGGATAGTGTATATTTGAAAAAATGTAGAAAGGTAGTCTACCTTGGGCATCGTCGATTTCTTTCTGTGAATCACCAGGTTAGAAGGAAAGGCAGGCATTTTAAAGGTGAGGCAGACCACCGGAGCAAGCCTCGCAACAGAACTGGGGAAGATGTACTTGAGATGGTCAAGGATGTGAAGGTAGTCTTTGGAAAGGGCACGGGCAGTGAACCTGTTCCAAAAGACGCTACGGGACACGCACCCATGTGGAAGAAGAAGTCAATATTTTGGGAGCTACCCTATTGGCATGTACTAGAGGTCCGCCACGCGATCGACGTGATGCACCTGACAAAGAATCTTTGTGTCAACCTTCTAGGATTCATGGGTGTGTATGGGAAGTCTAAGGATACACTTGAAGCACGACAAGAGTTGCAGCGCATGAAAGAACGAGACAACCTACATCCAAAGAAGACAGATGATGGACGCCATTACTTAAGACCTGCTAGCTACACTCTTAGCAATGAAGAGAAGGAAATCATGTTTGAATGCCTCAACAGCATCAAGGTCCCATCTGGATTCTCCTCCAATATAAAGGGAATAATAAATATGCAAGACAAGAAATTCCTAAACTTAAAGTCGCATGACTGCCACGTGCTTATGACGCAATTGCTACCGGTTGCTTTAAGAGGAATTCTACCTCCACATGTACGCCTGGCCACTGTGAAGCTATGTGCATTCCTTAATGCAATTTCTCAGAAGGCAATTAATCCACTAGAACTGGCTACTCTACAGAATGATGTGGTTCAATGCCTTGTGAGCTTTGAGTTGGTGTTTCCTCCATCCTTCTTTAATATCATGACACACCTCCTAGTTCACCTGGTCAAGGAGATTCATATTCTCGGTCCTGTGTTCCTACACAACATGTTCCCCTTTGAGAGGTTCATGGGAGTACTGAAAAAATATGTTCACCAACGTGCTCGGCCAGAAGGAAGCATCGCCAAGGGCTACGGGACAGAGGAGGTCATTGAGTTCTGTGTTGACTTCATTCCTGACCTTGACCCGATTGGTGTTCCTGAATCGCGGCACGAGGGGAGGCTGTATGGAAAGGGGACACTAGGGAAGAAAACATATATCGGTACGGGGAACGATTATTTCAATAAAGCGCACTACACAGTTCTTCAAAACTCAACCGTGGTGGATCCATATATCGATGTACACAAGGAGTTCCTACAATCCCAATTTCCAGAGAAGAATGAAGTTTGGATAACACGTGAGCACATGAATACTTTTAGCACTTGGTTGCGAAAGGAATGTCTGGGTAATAACAATATTGATGAGCAACTATATTTGTTGGCTAGGCAACCGTCATGGCACATCCTCACGTACAAAGGGTATGAGATAAATGGAAACACATTTTACACCATTGCCCAAGATCAAAGGAGCACGAACCAAAACAGTGGTGTTCGCGTAGATGCCACAGACCCAAATGGGAAGAGGCAAACATATTATGGCCGTATAGAGGACATTTGGGAACTAGAGTACGCACCTAATTTTAAAGTCCCTTTGTTTCGATGCCAATGGGTCAAGACGACCGGAGGCGGAGTAACAGTTGACAAGGAGTATGGAGTGACAACAGTGGATCTCAACAATATTGGATACAAAGATGAACCATTCGTCCTTGCTGCTGATGTGAATCAGGTGTTCTACGTGAAAGACATGTCTACAAAGCCCAGGAGAGGGAAAAATGACGATAAATCAACCAAAGAGACGAAACGCCACATAGTTCTTTCAGGAAGAAGAAACATCATGGGAATTGAGGACAAGTCAGACATGTCAGAAGATTATGAAAGGGATGACCGGATACCACCCTTCAGTGTGAGCAAAGACCCAAGCATCCTGCTAAATGCTGAGGAGGCTCCATGGTTACGACATGATCATAACCAAGGGACATACGTCAAGAAGAAGATCACCAGTGTACCCGCTTGATATATAGTGATGTTTTAACCAATATTATGTATTAGATTTTTTGTGTAATTAATAATGATTATGGATAGTCATGGTTCATTGATGTCGGTGTCGAAATGACTTGATTTATTTTGGCAAGCATATGAGCCCAAATTGATGCCTCAGAGGTGTTAGATTTTTCTGATCATTATTTGAATTATTATATTTTTCTCTGTGCCGAATGAGATAAAAGCCGGTGAATTACACCTCCGGCCCTCTGCGGTTTTTCATCAACCTTCACAACGTTCTTCTTCCCAGGCCATTCAAGATCCCGTGTAAAAGTTTGGCATCATTCTGGATTATTTTGGTGGTAGGCCCAGTTGACCCTATAATTATTGGGTGACGGTGCGCGGTAATTCAATTAAACTATCTCCGAAAAATCACAAACTTGTTGGTTGCCTCACCAGTGCCACGTGACAGCCTAAGAAAAAGTTTGAGACCAATACGACACAGAAACGTATATGAATTACACAAATTTATCTTTTTAAATTAAACTGCAATTTAACAGTGAATTTCGCTATCGTGCATTTGGACAATGAAAGATAAACAACCCAAAATTTAACGTTCAGATAATGCAAAAATAATCTTCCTATCGAGAACCAGTTGTTTCAGATATTTAAATTTAACATTATATTTTTGCATTAACAAAATATGAATTGTTATTTACATTTATATTCATTATTATAAGAAAAAGAAAAGAATTTATGTTACAAATTTTTCTACTATACAATAAGGTAAAAGGAAATACAACTGTCATTTTTAAGTAATTTTATACCTAATATTTAATTTACTATGCAATTAACAAATATTACAGCATATTAATATAGTCAAAACCTAATACAAAACCCAAAATATAAACCTTTAGTCCCGGGCGGTAGAACCACCCGGGACTAAAGGTTCCTTTAGTCCCGGGGCGTAAGCCCGCCCGGGACTAAAGGTAGCTAATACAAAAACCAGAATAGAAAAAGCCCAAAACAGTGGCGGGAAAAAAAGCTTTAGTCCCGGGCGGTGGCACCACCCGGGACTAAAGGTTCCTTTAGTCCCGGGGCGTAAGCCCGCCCGGGACTAAAGGTCCAAGCCTTTAGTCCCGGGCGGGCTTACGCCCCGGGACTAAATGTCTTTTAGTCCCGGGTGGTGCCACGGCCCGGGACTAAAGGTTCCCCGCGTATATAGGGCACAGTGCCCTCCTTCTTCCTCTGATCGACGTCAGACCGCCCGCAGCGCCGCCGCTTCCCTCGTCGTCTCCGATCGAGTGCCGCGCCGCCGTTGTCCCGCCGCATCCCTCGCCGACGTCCGCCTCGCCGTCGTCCTCTCGCGTGGCCGCGCCGACGCCTCCTCTTCTCTCCCTCGTCGGCCCTCGCCGGCCTCAGCGGCCGCCTGCCTCGGCGGCCACGCACAACTCGTCCTCTCGCGCCGCCGGTGAGGAGGCCGGGCGCGGTCGCGCCGCCGTGCTCAGTGCGTGCGTTGTGTGTGTGCGTGTGTGCGTGTTGTGTGCAGTGCGTGTGTGTGCAGTGCGTGTGTGTGCACTGTGTGTGTGCGTGTTGTGTGCAGTGCGTGTGTGTGCACTGTGTGTGTGCGTGTGTGTGCACTGTGTGTGTGCCCTGTGTGTGTGCGTGTGTGTGCACTGTGTGTGTGCCCAACAAAAGACAACGTTGTGTGCAGGAAGAATGAAAGAAAAAATGATATATATTGAAAATGAATGATTATAGAAAAATAATTATAAATACATATATATTTATAGAAAAATAAAAAAGATATATATAGAAAATGAATGATTATAGAAAATGAATATATATACATATATATTTAGAGAATATCAGAAAATGTTATTAATGCACCGCAGTGTATATATGTTTATAGAAAAATGAATATATATTTATATAAATATATAGTTATATAAATCATTTTTAGAAAATCATGTTTTTTAATCTAACAAAAAATATCTGACATGTAGATAAAAAGAGATTGGTCGCGTTGACCTCGCCGCCGTCCGCCGTCATCTTCACCGCAACGTCATCCTCGTCGTCGTGCTCACCTCCTCACCGCAACGTCATCCTCGTCGTCGTCCGTCGTCGTCCTCTCCTCAACGGTGTGTCCCTTGTGATGGAGAAGGAATAATCAATTAGATATGTTTATGTCGTGTATATGTTTACTTACTCAATTTCTATGATATATGTTGACTATATAAGCAAATTAATGCAGCTATCACTGGATATTGATCGTCTTCGATCTCTCCGAAAGTCAATTGATAATCTATGACTCGTTGAGAAAACCACTGGGAGATTATCAAGATATCATAGACATTATCCAGGGGTAACTTTCGATCTCTAAATATTGATTTCTACACTTTAAATCTGCAATAGTTAATTACGATCCAATATTATATTGTGCAGGGTTTGGGCTTGGTTCGTTCCGAAACACCGTCCGGATTTGAAGGCGACACTTCCTCGTCCTATCCAATTGCAAGTAAGTAGTACTATCTCCCCGCGTCTTTACCACTGTAGCATGCTTTCATCACACGCGCGAGATGATGAGAGTAATATCTTTTTACATCGTGCAGTGGGTTCTACGGCAACCACCAGGGAACAATTTGTGTGGGTACTACGTTTGCGAGTTTCTCTCGGTGTATGCCAAAAGAACTCCTCTAGAGAGACAGAAGGAGCTATGGTTGAAGAACCAGGTGTTGGACATGGTGCGCCTGAAAGGAATTCAAGAGACAATCGCAGGAGTTCTTAATGACCATGTCCTCAAAGCCGGCACCGAGTTCTACTATAACCCGGAAGAACCAATATTGAAACCAAACCAAGACGACCATTTGTATGACATTTAAGTGACGGTCAATATTTGTGTTGTAAATACCAAGGATGCATGGATAATGCTGTAAATTTTATGTGCATAAAAATATTATACACATAATATGTATAGCTAGCCCATATATATATAGTTTCATATTTTATGTGTGTAATTATAAATTTTATGTGTATATATATGTGGATACATACATTAGCAGCGAAGAATACGTATTAGAAATCCTAATGTAATATATTAGCATCGAAGAAAACGTATTAGAAAACCTAATGTAATTGAAAAACTGAAAACAATAGCCAATTGAAAAGAAAAAAGAAAAGAAAAAGAAAAAAGGTCTTTAGCCCCGGTTGGTAATACCAACCGGGACTAAAGAGGCCAGTCTTTAGTCCCGGTTGGTATTACCAACCGGGGCTAAAGGTCCCCTCTTTAGTCCCGGTTGGTATTACCAACCGGGGCTAAAGGTCCCCCCTTTAGCCCCGGGGCCGGGAACCGGGGCTAAAGGTCGGGCCTTTAGTCCCGATTCCTTAGCCCCGGCTCCATGCCCGGGGCTAAAGGCCATTTTCGACCGGGGCTAAACGCCCGTTCTCCAGTAGTGAATAGAGGGATATTGATCTCAGTGGGAGTAGATTTTATTAATGATTTAATATCATTTACTCTGTCCTGGATACTTTGTCCTAGTATTTTGCATTTACTTTTGTTGTAGATCAATGGCACCTAGCAATCCACCTTTTACTTTACGTTCCATCCTTGAGAAAGATAAACTGAATGGAACAAACTATGCGGATTGGATCCGCAACCTGAGAATTGTTCTCAAGGCTGAGAAAAAGGAAGATATTCTAGACACCGCACTACCAGAGGAACCTGCTGAAAATGCACATGCTACTGAGAAAACCACTTACAAGAAAGCATGTGATGCTGATCTTGAAGTAGGATGCCTGATGCTTGCTAGCATGGAACCAGATCTGCAGATGCAGTTTGATAATAACCATACAGCCTACGATATGATCGTAGCGCTAGATGAGATGTTCCAGACTCAGGCTAGAACCGAAAGGTTCAATGTTTCTAAGTCTCTTACTGAGACTAAGTTAGCAGAGGGTGCAGCAGTTGGACCACATGTGATCAAGATGGTTGGTTACACTCAGAGGTTGGAGAAGCTATGCTTCCCAATTGGTCCAGAACTGGCTACTGATTTCATTCTCTCTTCTCTCCCACCTAGCTATGGGAACTTCATCTCGAACTACCATATGCATGGTGCGGAGAGGGGCTTGAATGAGCTATGTGGAATGCTTAAGACAGCAGAGGCAGACATCAAGAAAGGTGCTGGCAGCAGCCATGTGATGGCAATCCAAAACAAGCCTAACTTTAAAAAGAAAGTCAACTTTTGGAAGAATAGGAAGGGCAAGGGCAAGGCCAAAGATGTGATCTCTAAGCCAAACCCTCCTGCGCCTGACGCTGCTGGACCAACTGCTGATTCTGAGTGCTTCCACTGTAAGGGGAAAGGTCACTGGAAAAGAAACTGCAAGTTGTACTTAGCATCCTTGATGAAGGATGGCGGTGGTAAAGGTACTCCCACTGCTCATACACTTATTGTTTATATTACAGATATTTTCCTTGCTAACTCTTATATTGATTCTTGGGTATTTGATACCGGCTCAGTTGCTCATATTTGCAATACGATGCAGGGAATGATAAGAGGTAGAAGCGTTGGAAAAGGGGAGGTTGATTTCCGCGTGGGCAATAATGCAAGAGTTGCTGTGTTGAACGTCGGGACAATGCAACTCCACCTCCCATCAGGATTTATTTTGGAGTTAAATAATTGTTATTTTGTTCCAAGTTTAAGTTAAAACATTGTGTCACCTTCATGTTTGATGAAGGATGGCTATTCATTTGTGAGTAAAGACAATGGTTGTGTAATCTCTAAGAATGATATGTTTGTGGCTTTTGCATCCATTGTGAATGGGTTGTTTATTTTAAATCTTGATGATGCACCTATGTCTATCTGTAATATTACTGCTAAAAGGCCTCGGCTTAATGAGTTAAGCCCAACCTATATGTGGCATTGTCGTTTGGGTCATATAAGTGAGAATCGCATGAAGAGGCTCCATGCTGATGGGTTTCTAACTTCATTTGATTTTGAATCATACGAGACATGTGAGGCTTGTTTGCTGGGAAAAATGACCAAGTTGCCTTTCACAGGTTTTCTTGAGAGGGCGACTGACTTGTTGGAACTTGTACATACTGATATATGTGGACCATTGAGTACGACAGCTAGAGGCGGATTTCAATAATTCATAACCTTCACTGATGATTTTAGCAGATATGGCTATGTCTATCTGATGAAGCATAAGTCTGAGATATTTGAAAAGTTCAAAGAATTTCAGAATGAGGTAGAGAATCAACGTGGCAAGAAAATTAAGGCCTTACGATCAGATCATGGAGGCGAATATTTGAGCCACGAGTTTAGCAATCATATTAAGAGTTGTGGAATTGTTCCACAACTTACGCCACCTGGAACGCCTCAGCGAAACGGCGTGTCCGAGCGACGTAATCGAACTTTGTTAGACATGGTTCGGTCTATGATGAGCTAGTCAGACCTTCCTTTATCGTTTTGGGGATACGCTCTAGAAACAGCCGCTTTCACATTAAATAGGGTACCATCTAAGTCCGTAGTTAAGACACCATATGAGATGTGGATGGGTAAGAGTCTCAGTTTGTCTTTTCTAAAGATTTGGGGTTGTGAAGTTTATGTCAAACGACTTATATCAGACAAACTAACACCCAAGTCGGACAAGTGCTTTTTCGTGGGATACCCAAAGCAAACTTTAGGGTATTACTTCTACAACCACTCAGAGGGCAAAGTGTTTGTCGCTCGAAACAGTGTTTTCTTAGAGAAAGAGTTTCTCAAAAGAGACAAGTGGGGGCAGAAGGTGTATCTTGAAGAAGTTCAAGATGAGCCAACAGGGATTGACTCCACGAGTGATGCTAATGTAGCAGAACAAGTTGAGCTACTTGTGGCAACAGACACCCCGCCCCAACCACGAAGGTCGGTAAGAATCCGTGAGTTGCGTGGGGATGTGTTATTGTTAGACGATGACGAACCTGCAACTCTTGCCGAGGCAATGTTGGACCCTGATTCCGAGAAATGGCATAGTGCCATGAGATCCGAGATAGATTCCATGGGAGCTAATCAAGTTTGGAACTTGGTTGACCCGCCTGATGGGGTAAGACCCATAGAGTGCAAATGGATCTAAAAAAAAAAAAGGATATGGATGGAAACGTCCAAGTTTATAAAGCTGACTTGTCGCAAAAGGTTTTCGGCAAGTTCAAGGAGTTTGACTACGACGAGACTTTCTCGCCGGTGGTAGCGATGCTTAAAATCCATCGGATCATTCTAGCAATTGCTGCATATTATGACTATGAGATATGGCAGATGGATGTTAAAACAACCTTTCTAAATGAAATTTGGAAGAGGACGTGTATATGATACAACCCGAAGGTTTTGTTTGATCCTAGCAATGCTGGATAAATATGCAAGCTTAAGAAATCTATTTATGGATTAAAGCAAGCATCTCGGAGTTGAATATTCATTTTGATGATAGGTGGTCAAGGGTTTGGCTTCCGTCAAAGTGAAGAAGAACCTTGGTTTACAAGAAGGAAAGTGGGAGCATTGTTGTGTTTCTAATCTTGTATTTAGATGACATACTGTTGATTGGGAATGACATTCCGATGTTGCAAACCGTAAAGACTTCATTGAATAACAGTTTTTCTATGAAGGATTTAGGAGAAGCAACACATATATTCTGGGCATTAAGATCTATAGAGATAGGTCAAGAGGAAAAGGAGGCTAAATAGAGAGCCATTGATCAAGGCACGACCTGTACGTCCATGGACAGCGGACATGAAGGTGTTGAACGGTTCAAACATGGAACAGTCCAAGAAAGGGTTCTTGCCTATGTCACATGGCATGCGCTTTAGCGAGAAACAGTGTCCTTCGACACCTGATGAGCGCGAGAGCATGAGTAAGGTTCCATATGCTTCGGCCATTGGTTCCATCATGTATGCCATGATATGTACGCGCCCAGATGTCTTATATGCTCTAAGTGTTGCGAGCAGATATCAAGCTAATCCAGGTGAGAGTCACTGGACACTTGCTAAAAACATCCTTAAGTACTTGAGAAGGACTAAAGATGTGTTCCTATCTATGGAGGTGAGGAGGAGCTCGTTGTAAATGGTTACACCGATGCTAGCTTCCAAACTGACACAGATGATTCACAATCTCAATCAGGTTTTGTGTTCACAATAAATGGGGTTGCAGTCAGATGGAAAAGTTCCAAGCAAGAGACCGTGTCTGATTCTACAGCAAAGCCGAGTACATGCAAGCTAGTGGAGCTGCAAAGGAAGGTGTTTGGATGAGGAGGTTCCTCATTGATCTTGTTGTGTTTCCAAAATGCGTCCAGCCCATTGTTCTTTACACTGTGATAGCAATGGGCGATCGCGCAGGCTAAGGAGCCAAGGAATCACCAGTAGAACAAACATGTACTGTGGAAATTTCACCTCATTCGAGACTCATTAAAAGAGATGAAATTAAGATGTGCAAAATACATACGGATTTGAATATAGCAGATCCTTTGACAAAGGCTCTTCCACAGCCTAAGCATGAGGCGCATGTGAGCTCTATGGGTATTAGATATCTAAAAGATTAACTCTAGTGCAAGTGGGAGACTGTTGGAAATATGCCCTAGAGGTAATCATAGAAGATGATGATATTTCTATTGTATCCATGATTTTTATATGTTCATTGAACATCCATTAAAGACAACTTGTATTGATTGACATTATGTGAATTGTCTGTGAGACTCTTTTACTTGTATGGTATTCGATAGTTGTCCCTGATCGGAGTTCATGTGAGGACACACATGAATATTAGATCAACACATGTATTAGTTGATGACTATGTTTCACAGTCATAGACATGGAGATGTCAAACTAATAATGTGGGCACATGTATGACATGGGGCTAGACTGACCCAACGTGAGATGTTCTTATATCTCTTTACACATCATGTACGTTATGTCCTTCGACCTGAGATTTGTTATGTTCTCAAGATGTGAATCGACTTACTTAGGGACTATCAAATGCTACTTGTAACAGGGTAGTCATAAAGATAGTCTTCGGGTTTGTCAGGAAACATGCTGTGAGACATAGACGATCAAGATGACATTTGCCCCTCTCCATGCGAGAGAGAGATATCACTGGACCACTCATATGATTGGATCATATAAAATGCATGGCCGTGCTTAGGTTAAATGTTAACCTATGAGTTGGACACAAATATTGTGTGGCAAGGGAATTACGTATATGTGATCGTGGGTGGTTCGTCAGATATGATCTTTGCGTATACATAGGAGTTGACACGTCTTGTTAGAGGCCGCTGTCATATCAGGCGAGTAGGTGTACTCGGCCGTGTCTATGTGTGCGTGAAACCCATAGGGTCGCACGCTTAAGGGGCTGGAAGCCTGATTCGAGTTGGACTCGAGTCAGACCGGGATTATGGTTTGCTAATGGCCCTCCAGGTCGGTGGGCTCATTAGGGACGCCTATATAAAGAGGGGTGGGGTGACCTAGGTCTCGACAACGTCATTAGACAGCCGTCGCCCACCCCACGCCCGCGCCTATTGCTCCTCGCAGACCTAGCAGTCTGGAGGCATGACGCTTCCTCCCTGTACGTGTGGGATACCTCAAAGGTGCTGCATCTGGAGCACAAGGACGAACCGCACGTGGAGACGCGAAGATCGGACGTGAACATCTACATGACATCACTGCGACGCGCATGTCTACACCGAGACGTCTTTCGCTGCATCTGCGCGTCTAGTGGTAATCCCGTGATCTGACTAACTAGTCAGTTCCTAGTTTATGGGGTTGAAAAATTTTGTTTTTCGGCTAGCGTAGCATCCTCGTAACCCTTCATGGGCCATGTTGGGCATATCAGAGTTGTTGGGGCCCCTGGGGCGTTTTGTGTCTTTGATGTTAATTGGCAACCCTCGCAACGCTTTATCTTAATGATATATTCTGCGTCTCGTAAAGCTGTTGGCCAATAGAAACCTTGACGGAAAGCTTTCCCAACTAGCGCCCTTGGGCCGTTGTGTGAGCCGCAGATACCTTCGTGAATAAGTTTTAGAATATCCTTTCCTTGATCCTGTGACACACATTTCAGCCATGGCGAGGTCACCGAGGCTTTGAACAAAATGTTGTCCATTATTCTGTATCCTCGAGTTCTTTGTTTGAGTCTGTTTTCTTCCTCTTTGGACTCGGGTTCATGCAACCCATTGATATAGGCCATGATAGGTGCTCTCCAGTCTTCGCTCTGGATTGCATTGACCAGCTTCGTAGTCTTTTCGGAGGCTTCGACTGCTGATTGAGTTGTTACTTCATGAAACACATCAGGGGGCAGTTGTAGTTGTTGTGCTGCTGCTTTGGCCAGGCTGTCAGCTTCGCTGTTCTCGGACCGTGGAATTGGTTTCAGTGTTATGCCGAGGAAGAAAGATTCTAACCTTCAGACATATTGTAAATATTTGTGTAGCTCTGGATCTTTTGCTTTGTAATTTTTCTCAATATGACCCGCAATGACTTGGGAGTCTGTGCTAATGACTGCCCTTCAGACTGATAAAGCCCGAAGCCTTGAAAGTGCTAAAATTACAGCTTCGTATTCTGCGGAATTGTTTGTACATTTGAAGTTGAGTCTTTTTGCGTATCGTAGCTTCGATCTAGATGGCAAGACTAGGATAGCCAAGGCTCCTGCTCCAGTTACTCCCTAAGCTCCGTCGACATACACTATCCAAAACGGATCTCATTCGACTCCATCTATGCGGGGGGTTGGAGTCCATTCGGCTATGAAATCTACTAAGGCTTGCGATTTGATCGCTGTTCTTCCCACGAAGGTTATGGTGTAGCTATTCAATTCGATTGCCCATTTTGCTATCCTGCCGACTGCCTCATTGTTCTTGAATATGTTTTCGAGAGGGTATGTTGAGGGTACTTGGATCTCGTATGCCTAGAAATAGTGCTTTAGCTTTCGCGACGCCATGACCACGGCGTATGCTATTTTCTCGAGCTCTGAGTAGTTTCGCTTGGGACCCTCGAGGGTTTCTGACACATAGTAGATTGGGGCCTGCCTAGTTTTGCTGTTTTCTTGCAGCTCTTGGATTAGTATTGCGCTGGTTGAATGAGGCGAAGCTGCGACGTACAGCAGTAGTAGGTCCCCTTTGCTAGGGCTGGTCAAGACTGTCAAGCTGGTGAGATACTTTTTCAGATCCTTGAAAGCTTTCTACTGCCGAGGTCCCCAATTGAATGGAGCGGTGCTTCTCAAAGTTTCGAAGAATGGTAACCCTCGCTCAGCTGATCTAGAAATGAATCTGCTGAGCGCTGCTAAACGGCCTGACAAACGCTGAGATGCCTTTTTTGTTGTTGGGGGTTCCATGTTGATGATGGCGTCAATTTTCTCGGGGTTGGCTTCAATTCCCCTTGCTGAGATGATGCAACCTAGAAAGTTTTCCTTCGCTTACCCCAAAAAACACATTTGTCGGGGTTTAGTTTTAATCCGACTGATCGAAGGTTTGAACACTCTTGACAGGTCTGAGATGTGTTTTTCTTTTTGTTCGCTTTGAACAATCAAATCATCAACGTAAGCAGAGATGGCATGTTCATCTTTGAAAACTTGGATGTCATGCGGGCGAAGGTAGATCGTGTGTTTCTCAAGCCTTCTGCCATTCTTCGGAAGCAAAAGGTGCCCGAAGGTGTGATGAAGCTTGTTTTCTCCTCATCTTCTTCATTCATCCAAATTTGATGGTACCGAGAGAAACAGTTGAGGAGAGAAAGCATTTGGCAACCAGCTGCTCTGTCAACCAAGGTGCTTATGTTTGACAGGGGAAAGTCATCCTTCGGGCAGGCTTTGTTCAAGCACGTGAAATCTACGCACATTCTCCATTTCTTGTTCTTTTTCTGGACTAGGACCACATTTGAGAGCCATGTTGGGTGACTGGGCGGATGACCCCTACGTCCAAGAGTCTTTTTACCTCTGCCCTCGCTACCTCTTTCCCTTCTTCTGACATTTTGCGAAGCTTTTGCTTAACTGGGCGATAACCTTGCTTTATGTTTAGGCTATGCTCGATCAAAGTTTTGTTTACTCGCTTGGCTGAGATGAACACTTTCCTTTCTGAGTTGCCCTCAAAGAGTTGGACTTGTTTGGTTTCTTCTTTGGGTGATGCTTTTCTTTGGTCAGTGCAAACTTCACCTTCAGTGTTGAGGTTTGTTGCTCGAGGCTTAGACATGTTGTGGACATTGCGTTGCCCAGGTGTTACTGTTCCTTCTGCGGCCCTTGCGATGTCTTGATCTCCATATACTGCAACGACCCCCTTCGGAGCAGGAAGCTTCATGCAGAGGTATGCAGGATGGATGACAGCGTTGAATGCATTGGTGACCCCTCGTCCAAATATTGCATTGTAGGGATAGAACATGTCAACCACATTGAAAGTTATGTGCTCTGTTCTGCAGTTCACTTGATCTCCGAAGGTTATGGGTAAAGAGATTTTTCTGATGGCTCTTACTTGCTGGCCCCCGAAACCGTATAGAGGGTTGTCAGCAGGTTGCAGGAGGTTTCTGTCAAGCTTCATGCTATTGAAGGTTGTCGCGAACAGAATGTTTGCGGAGCTTCCAGTGTCAACCAGGATTTTGGTGGCTGTCCACCCTGCTAGATTGGTTTCGATCACCATAGCGTTAGTGTGAGGGTAATCCCTTAACTTCATGTCATAGGAATCGAAGGTTATTGGGATATGGGACCATCGCTCGAATCTGTGTGGTCCTTCAATAGCCACGTGGTGTACTCTTCTAGCATGCTCTTTCCTTTGTCTTGTTACCATGATCCTCGTTGGAGCCCCCGATGATGGCAATTATTACCCGAAGGTTGATGTTGGGTTGTTGATGGTTTGTCTAGGTTTGGGCTTCAGATTTGACGGGTTGGGGGGCTGGCAGTGCTGGTATGGTATTGGTGGTGTGGTGGTAAAGCGTTGCTCGCTTGTTGGTTGATTTGGGTTGAGGGGTTGTTGGGTATGTGACAGTGTATGGTGTGTTTTGACGTTGATTGATGGAGGTTGGTTGATATGAGGTGTTGTTGTAGTGTGGGTGATGAGTGTAGAAAGGTTGGTGCGAAGGTAGGCCATAGTTTATAGGTGAGTAGTGGTATGGAGGATGGGTTGGGTTGAAATTTGGCTTTCTAGTATGATTGATGGTTCTGTTTTCGGCCGGGGAGGCTCTTTTGGACTCTTGGTACTCCTTTCCTTTGGCGAAACACTCACATTGCTTTGTTGTGTGCCCCTTTCCTTGCCCACAAAAATTACAGTACATTTTGGCCGGGTCCCTCTGTTGGTTTCTTTGGTCAGGCGGGGGTGGAAATCCATGTGGATTTTGGTTGCCCGAAGGCGGAGTGCCCCTTCTCTGATCTTCGAGTGGATTTGCCTTGTTGATCGCGCCAATGTTGCTTTGATCTTGGCGAGGGTTGTTCTCTCTCACTTGGGGCCTCAATTGTGGTTTCTGCTGCGACCTTCGAGCGTCGGACTTTGCCCGAAAGTCCATGTCCGCTCTACAGTATCTTTCCATTGTATCATGAAGCTCTTCGATTGTGTTTGCTGGTTTCCTGGCAAACTTTGAGGAACATGGGCCTGGACGCAGGCCGCTTACTGCAGCGAGGATCATGACCTCGTCGGATATCCCCGGAGTTCTTGCTCTAATCTGGATGAACCTTCGCTAGTAGTCTTGCAGCGGTTCGCGCTCTTCTTATTTGCAGTTGAACAGCTCGATGGGGTTTGATGGGGCTGCTGTGATGCCCTTGAAGTTTGTGCAGAGTCTGTCTCTGAGGTTGGCCCAGGAATCCACAGTTCCGGGGCGAAGGTTGCTGTACCAAGTCTGCGCAATGTCACGAAGGATGATTACGAAAGACTTCGCCATTGTTGATTCATCTCCTCCTGCTGCGGCGACTGCCGCTTCATAGCTCATTATGAATTTGCGAGGGTCAGTGAGTCCGTCATAACGGGGCAGATTTTGTGGATTATAGCATGGTGGCCAGGGTTGGGTTTGCAGTATTTGGGAGAGTGGTGATTTTGGGTCATAGGGCATCTGATGTTGTTGGGCCCTTCGCTGAATGCCAAGGTTTGGCTCTCGCTCTTCTGGGTAAAGTTGGCAAAATTTGGTGTGGGGTGGGGTGGTGTGGTTGCGAGCATTGCCTGACCCAACTCCTCAGTCCCTCTTGAGGGGCGGCATTCATTTCTATCATTCCAACCCTCGGCTGGTTCAAACTGCCGCGAAGGACTCTTCCATTCGATGAAGTGTTCCCTTGCTTCATCTGCCTTTGCCTGATGGCGCGCAGCCGGTTGTGCTTTCAAGCTAGTCTAGGCGCCTTTTCTCCTGTAATTCGATTGGGAGCCTGTCCAAAGGCCTCGAGGCCCAAACTCCTCTTCATCTCCTCTTCCACCTTCTCCGGAGGTGTACGGGTGTAACAGAACCGACCAATTTGCACCAGATTAAGCACCGAATCGCTGCTTTCACAGAGATTACAAGTACTTAAGCTCGTACAAACCCGGTAGTCCGGAAATCTCGAAGGATTTCAAGTCATTCAACTTTAACCAAGATCGTAATAGATTAGCGTACATGCCCACAAGGTACATTCAGTTCGCACATAGTTCAAATACATCGGAGTTCAACAGTTATTACAAACCATAGTTTGAATTCAAAAGCGGAAGCAACATAGTTTTGAAACACAAGTCCTTAGTTCACAATACAGTGCCATATGCTTGATCGGTCCACAAAAGCATCAGGGAAGATAAGAGTTGACCATGCCCATGGTCTAGTCACTGCCCTCGACGGGGTACAGACAGTTCTCGCAATAGCCGAAGAAGCATTGCCCATCTGCAACAACAAGGGATAGAACCCTGAGTACGAGAAGGTACTCAGCTAGACTTACCCGTCATAAACCAGAAATAACCGACACCAAGGATTATGCAAGGCTGTATCTGGGGTTGGCCACACTTACCTTTTTTGCATAAAAGCACTTTATTATTAACTAATCATCATTAGAGCATTAGCAGTCACTTTTATGTAATCAGCCTGATTATCTAGATTTGCACCTGATCTAGAGCAAACACTTGACTACTTATTCAAGCAAGAGTGACTATTTCATCAATAGCCTTTCAGATTCATCAACCATAACCATCATTAATTCCATATATTACTACGGTAACACATGCTCAGTCAAGTTACTCACTAACCAGGAGCGATGGCGATTATAATCGATTCCTACCAGCTGGGGATAAAATGTCGCACACTCGCCCGTCACACCCTGCCAGGTGGCCGTTGGCGACCACTTCAGGAGGTTCGAGAACACAACACGCGGGACGGTCATGGGCCCTTCTACACCGGGGGTTATCTCAATGCCAGGTCGCTCAAGCTATTAACTGCCCACGGTCATGCCAGGTCGATCAGGCCCTGCCTGCCCTCGGACCATGCCAGGTCGATCAGAATAGTTGCCCACGGTACATCTGAGGCCCTGGGTGTTAGGCGTCAACATCTCCGTCACCGGCTCGAAAAACCTTACTCGGCTTCACGGGAGGTACCCGCACCTGCTCCGTTAAGTGATTGACGCGTTCAAAATGACTGAGGTGTGCCTTCGTCGGTTCCTGATCGACACAGACGGGAGACTACTAGCACACAGAACCCATGTCCTGCTGCTCCTACATCCCGCCCGGTCTCAAATTAATTATCACATGGTTATCTCCATGATAGCACAAGGCTAAACATGATCAGTATCCACCTATATGCGGGAGACAGGAAATCACCCGACTTTTACCGGTCTAAGCAGGCTAAGCATAAACGAGCCTAGACTTATCAGGGATAACAAAGGTAATATTTGCAGGTGGACAAGGATAAGTAATAATGCATCAACGGTAGCAATCAATTCCTATAACCTAATGCAACATCCATCATCAGGTTAATTAGAAACATTTGCAAACCGTAGGAGTTAGAATGCTCCGGGGCTTGCCTCGCTCGAAGTCGGCGGGGCGGTGATCACGGCACTCCGGCAGGTCTTCAGCGTCTCCTTCCGGGATCCCCTCCTCGGGTGTCTCCTCCTGACGCTGCTCCTCCGGCGTCTCCTGGGCTTCCACTACCGATCCTGCATGATGCGGTACATGAATGAACAATATGAATGCACATGGGGCATGCATGGTGATGCAACATGGAGTAACCATTCAGGAGATAAGCACATGTCATCTACTGCTACTCACTTATTTAATTCGACATACTACTTACCAAGTCTTGTTGTCACCGCATCAAAGTTGCTTAACGGGTTATTACCCTCTAATTATTTGTAGAATTAAATCTAGTTAAATAGGCCCATAACAGTAACCTATCCTAGACAGCTTCACAAAAACCTATAAAAATTACTGGAGATCAATAACACTTAATCTAACCCTCTGTCCAAATTTCATCCCATTTGGACCTAGACTTCATCCTCTATGAAAAAGACAAATTCTATTATGGAAAGGTGCTTTGAACTACACACCCTAGCAAAAAGTGTCAAACAACAGATTTCTTATTTTTCTACTGAACTTCCTAGCATAAGAGCAATGTGCTTAAATTCCCAGGTTCATATTCCTCATATTTTAATTACTACAAAATAAACAAGGAAACGACATTTAAGCATTTTAAAAGCTACTGTCAAATTAATTCACAGAACAACCTCATATTATATTTTTCTCTGAAACTACACATTCATACAAACCTAACAAAACTGGAATCACATTTTTCTGACTTATACATAATTAGTTATGCATTTACCAAGTTATCAGCACTTTTCTAAATTAAATAAATCTACACATAAAAGTATCACCAAAAATGCATTTAACAGTTTTCACTGATAGATCTAAACATGCTTGACCTAACAAAATTTGTTTCACAGGATTTGGACTTAAAATGAGCCTTGTAGGAATTTTTGAAGCCATTACATAACTCTGCAAAAACAAACTAAAAAGGAAACTCAAACCTAAACGTACGGACTCCAACTTGGTTCGGCCGAGGCATAAGACAACGCTCAGCACACCCGGCGCGATTCGGCTGAGGCCCGAGGCATGGCTCGGCACATTCGGCGCGACTCGGCCGAGGCTCACAAACACTCTCAACCGATTCGGCCGAGGCTACTGACTCAACCGAGGCTCGGTGACTTAGCCGAGGCTCGAGGCAAACGCTCGGCACGCCCGGCTTACCGAGGCCTACGGCACCCAACGCTTCCCTTTCTTTCTTTCTTGCTGCCAGTCGGGGCCCGCTGGTCAGGGCGACCAAGCTACCGAGGCCAGGCTCGGCACGTTACCGTGCGAGGCCAGGCTCGGCGGTCAACGGCGGAGTTTTGCGCCGTGGTCGTTGACCGGCCCTAGCTCGTCGACGGCGACACTTCTGGCGACACGGAGACCATTACTGGGTGCGGGTTTGCGAGGCGAACACAACTAACCGACTCGCTGAGACAGAGGGATACCGGAGCAAGCTCGACGGCGGCCATGGCGGAGCGGCGGCTCTGGCGACTCGGCGGCGGAACTCTTCCCGGCGGCTTGCGACTCGGCAAGACTAACACTAGCCTAAGCAAGTCACAAGTGACCTATTGGAGCAACTCCCGGGCTTCGGCATCCCCGGCATTGTCCGGCGCGATGCACGGCGGCGGTCCATGGCGGACACAGCGCGACTGGCCCGCGGTCCGGCGAACTCAGGACACGAGAGAGGTCTCCATCTGGCTCTAAGCTACTACGACGGTAGAGAAGACTAGAACATGGCTCAGCTCAGGGTAGCATGGCCGAGAGATGACCGGTCCACGTGAAGGTCACGATGGCGGCCATGGCGGAAGCTTGCGGATGGCGTCCGCTGTTCCGGCAGCTAGAGAGGGAGAGAGGGGAAACCAACCCTTACCGGAGAAAGAGGAGACCAGGGCGGAGGAACTGGCGAGAGGAATTGGACGGCGGCGCACGGTGGAGCGAGTAATCGCTCGCCGAGGTTCGGCGGGCGGGCGGCGGCGCTTTGCTTTCTCCCCTTTTCCCGCTCGAACGCCGGCGAGAGCAGAGAGAGAGAGAGAGAGGCGCGAGCGCGGGGAACAGAATGGAGGGAGGAGCGGGTTCGGACAGGGCGAGGGCGAAGGCATGCTTGCCACGCCGCGCGCGGACGCTGGCTTGGCCGGCCGTCGAGCGCCACGCGGCGGCAACGTCCTGGCGCTGTCGGCCACGACGCCGCGCGCGCGCCGGCACGGCACGGCCCGGCCCGATTCAGTGCCATCAGGCCGACTGACGGCCAGACTTTGAGCGCGATTAACTCCTAATCCATTTGATGAAAAGCTAAACCACTTGCTCCATTGCTTAGAGCTACATACCGACTACCACTTTGGTTACAAGATTGATCTTTGGTTCGGCCTAGATTGCTCCCGAGAAAGCTCCAAAGATGGCTAGATGAAACTGCTTTGGGCAGTTAGGACTTAGAGAATTTTCTAAGTCTAAACTCCCTCAAATCTGCCTTGTGGGTCCCAAAACACCTTGTTAAACTCATTTTCATGAGTTGGGCCTTAAACAACTTTTGTTCTACTCTAAATTCTACACACTTTTGGTTAAGGGCCCACAGCCATGCGAAGCTTCTATCAAGAAGGTCTTAGTTAGTCAAACAAAAGGACTCCTAGGGCTCTATTAAGGCAACTAGGGTTAGAGACTTGGTTAGCCAACATGACCAACATAAACCTAGCTTCATTTTGACTCCTCAACAAGGTTCAACTACTAAGGAGACTTAAACACTCCACAAACAAGACACACAAGCATTCAATCAAGCATAGCATCACAAAAGGTCACATGAAATGACACTTAACAAAAGAAAGAATGCAACATGAAATGATGATGCTTTATGCTCATGAGATGTCAAATATGCACTTAGGGTTGCTTAACACCTAGGGTGTTACAGCCCTCCCCTCCTTAAAGGAATCTCGTCCCGAGATTTGAGTTACTAACCAGTCCTTATAAAACTGTGGATATACTTCCTTTAGATAGTCTTCCGTTTCCCAAGTGGCATCTCG
Source organism: Coix lacryma-jobi var. lacryma-jobi (assembly GCA_009763385.1). Lineage (NCBI taxonomy): Eukaryota > Viridiplantae > Streptophyta > Magnoliopsida > Poales > Poaceae > Coix > Coix lacryma-jobi. The sequence continues at coordinate 78,536,069 of CM019828.1, read as the reverse complement.
GTCGTCTTGCTCACTCCAAGATACTTTATATTGCTTCAAGATTCTTCCGCGAGTTCCCCTTTCTTTTTCGTCGAGTACTCGATATGGCTTCACCGGGTAAGTAAGGTCGGATTGTAACTTGATATTGGCCGGTTGTACTTCCTCTTCTGGAACTCGAAGACATTTCTTTAGTTGTGACACATGGAAAACAGGGAATATAGCCTTTAAATGTTCAGGTAACTGTAGTTGATAAGCCACTTCTCCCTTCCTTTCCATTATCCTGTAGGGTCCCACAAACCTTGGCGCTAACTTTCTTTTCACGCCAAAACGTCTAACTCCTTTCATGGGTGATACTTTCAAATACACATAGTCACCTACTTTGAATTCAAGCGGCCTTCTTCGCTTATCAGCATAGCTCTTCTGTCGAGACTGTGCAGCTGCTATGTGTGTTGGATTATTCTAACTTGTTCTTCTGCTTCCCTAACGAAGTCAGTTCCATAGTAACGACGTTCTCCTGGTTCAACCCAACTTACTGTTGTGTTCTGCATCTTCTGCCATACAGAGCTTCGAAAGGTGCCATATGAATGCTTTCTTGATAACTGTTATTATAAGCAAATTCTGCTAATGGCAACCACTTCTCCCAAGATCCCTTTGCTGAGATCACACACGCTCTCAACATATCCTCTAAAACCTGATTTACCCTTTCAGTTTGCCCTGACGTCTGGGGATGGTAAGCTGAACTATGGATTAACTTAGTACCTAATTCCTTTTGCATTTTCTCCCAGAATGGTGCAGTGAACTGTGTTCCGCGATCCGAAACTATGACTTTGGGTATACCATGCAATCGGATAATCTGATTGATATAGATCTCCGCATAATCCGGTACTCGATAACAGGTTTTAACTGGTATAAAATGAGCGGTCTTGGTGAGACGGTCTACTATTACCCATATCGAATCATTTCCCCTCTGAGTAGTAGGCAAACCGGTGATAAAATCCATACTCACCTCTTCCCACTTCCATTCAGGTATTGATAAGGGTTGAAGTGTTCCGGCTGGCTTCAGGTGAATGGCCTTCACTCGACAACACGTGTCGCATCTGGCTACATACGCGGCAATTTCCTTCTTCATTTTGGTCCACCAAAATCTTGGACGCAAATCTTGATACATCTTAGTGCTCCCGGGATGAATAGACAACTTGGAAAGATGAGCCTCATCCATGATCTGATTTTTGAGTTCCCTATTCTTGGGTACCACTAAGCGATTATCAAACCATAACACTCCCTTATCATCAACTCGAAAATGTTTTACGGGTTCAGTGGCAGCTCTTAGCTTTTCCTTGATATAATAGATTCCTTGTCTGTTTTCTGCCCTTCTAGAATTGATCAACTAAGGTGCTCTGCAGCTCGATGTGACGCAAGATCACAGGGTGTTCGAGACTAAACTCGTCCTCTGGTTGTAACCTCAAGTTATTACAATGCGACTTCCGACTCAGAGCATCAGCAACTACATTTGCCTTTCCTGGGTGATAATGTATCTGCAAATTGTAATCCTTAATCAACTCAAGCCATCTTCTCTGCCTCATATTCAGTTCAGGTTGAGTAAAAGATATACTTGAGACTTTTGTGGTCCGTGTACATGTTACAGACGTTACCAAGCAGATAATGTCTCCATAGTTTTTTTAGAGCGTGTACCACAGCAGCTAATTCCAAGTCATGCGTAGGATAATTAACTTCATGTTTTCTCAATTGACGTGAAGCATAAGCAATCACTCTGCCTTCTTGCATAAGAACACAGCCTAAACCAACTTTCGATGCGTCGCAGAAGACATCAAACGGCTTCTCGATATCTGGTTGAGCTAAGACAGGGGCAGTGGTTAATAGTTTCCGCAAGGTACGGAAAGCTGTTTCACACTTCTCTGTCCACTCAAACTTCTGATCCTTCTGCAGCAAACTTGTCATAGGCTTGGCAATCTTGGAGAAATCGGGAATGAAACGACGGTAATACCCTGCTAAACGAGAAAACTCCGAATCTCCCCACTGAAGTTGGAGCTTCCCAATCCATTACTTCTTGTACTTTGCTAGGGTCCACAGAGATTCCTTCTTCTGACAGGATGTGACCAAGGAATTGTACTTGCTTCAACCAAAACTCGCATTTACTAAACTTAGCGTAAAGTTTATGTTCCCGGAGTCTTGTCAAGACGATCCTCAAATGTTCTGCATGGTCGTCCGGGTTCTCCGAATAAACCAAAATATCATCAATGAACACCACTACAAACTTATCTAGTTCTGGCATGAATACCGAGTTCATCAAACTCATAAAGTATGCTGGAGCATTTGTCAATCCAAAAGACATGACTAAATACTCGTACAGGCCATATCTGGTTGAAAAAGCAGTCTTTGGAATATCTTGTGGTCGGATTCTAATTTGATGATATCCTGATCTCAAATCGATCTTGGAGAATACTTTGGCTCTGGATAACTGATCAAACAAAATATCTATCCGTGGCAACGGATATTTGTTCTTAACGGTCACGGCATTAAGCGGTCGATAATCCACACACATCCGTAGAGACTTGTCCTTTTCTTGACAAACAAAGCTGGGCATCCCCACTCTGACACACTAGGTTGAATGAAACCCTTGTCCAAAAGTTCCTTAATCTGCGTCTTGAGTTCGGCTAATTCATTGGGCGGCATACGATAAGGTCTTCTCGAGATGTGCAGTTCCTGGTAACAGCTCAATAGTAAACTCTACAGCCCGCTTGGGCGGTAAACCCGGCAACTCATCTGGAAAGACGTCTGGGAAATCCCGAACAACTGGAATTTTTGACAGGTCCTCTATAGATAAGGTACAAGACAGATCAACAAAATCTGCTCCTCGAGGAAGAGAGATACGTATCTTGGTGTTAATCCTTGCATCAGATAAGGTAAGAGTTCTATCTGCAGTGTCTAACACCGCTTTCCACATACTCATCCAACTCATTCCTAGGACTACATCCATACTGAGTCCTGGCAAAACTACTAAATTGGCTCCAAACTTATGCCCTCCGATGTCGATGGTTGCATCACGTACCATCTGCCTAGACAACACACTACTCCCCACAGAGCTTACGCGAAACCCATAATCCATTTCAGACACCTCTTGATTATGCTTTTGTGCAAATGCTTTACTCATGAACGAATGCGATGATCCAGTATCAAACAAAACAACTGCGGGATGATGGTTAACAAGACACATACCAGCAGTCACGGGCTCTCCAGCACGAGCTTCTTCAGCGGTCATGTTGTGCAGGCGTGCGGGGTAGTGGCCTGTTGCTTCTTTGGGTAGGGGCAGTACCTTGCGAAGTGCCCCTCTTGGTTGCAGTTGTAGCATGGTCCCCGAACCAACGGTTTGTTCCCTGAAGAACTGCCTTGACCTCCACGAGCCTGAGCAGCAGCTATCTTGTATGGCTTCTGATTGCGCTGAGCTTGTGGCTGATTCTTCTTCTGCGGCGGCCTAAAACGTGCCCCCGGCGCTGGTGGGTCGATACAGATTTCGCTGAGCTGGTGGTCCTCTGGGTTGTGATGATCCTGATTCAAAGGTCCTCTTCCGGGCCTTGCTAGCAGCATGCTTGTTGTTATGGTTCTCTTGAATCAGACAGTCGCTTATGAAGTCATTGAAATTGGTACGGGAAGATGTACCCACTGACTTTCCCATTTTAGTGTTCAAGCCTCTCTTGAAACTAGCAATCTTCTTAGCGTCTGTGTCAACGAAGTCTGGGATATAGCGAGCCAACGAGTTGAACAGATGATGATACTCTGTGATAGACCGAGTTCCTTGAGTCAGATTCATGAACTCTGCCACTTTCATCTGGGTCAAGCCCGGCGGAATGTAATGACCTCGAACAGCAGCAGTAAACACTCTCCAAGTGATAGGAACATTGGCAGGATAGGTGGTACGATGATGTCCCCACCAAATCCCGGCTGGTCCCTGCAACTGGTGTGCGGCATATTCTGCTTTAAGCTCTTCTGTGAGCCTAAGCAAACGGAACTTCTGCTCCAGAGTATGCAGCCATTCTTCTGCCTCCAATGGTTCTGTAGCTTCCTTGAAGATTGGTGGTTTGGTATCCAGGAAATCCTTGAAAGAACTATACTGGTTTAGCTCTTGGCGTTGGTGTCCTTGCGCCAAGTTCTCCCTCAGCAAAGCTTCAATGTTGCGCTGGCTTCCAAGAAATTGAGCAAAAAGTTGCTCAGCCGTCGGGGATGGAGGAGGTGGTGGATTGCGGTTTTCTCTGGGGTCCTCATTTCCACCACTACCGCCTGCTCCACTACGAGTTGTCGTCATCTGCATATAGGATAGTAAGCGACCATTAGGCGAAGTTGCAACTTGTAGAGAACAATAATCATACCCACTGAAATTATTCGGAAAACAATTCACCAAACAATGACAGAGGTACAATAAATTTCAATCCACATCGCATCAACACATAACAAGATCACTTAATACATCATGCAAAAGATAACATAACATCCATCGTTTTGCCCATACATATGGGACTTTCCAAGGCCTCACACCACATCACATAGGTCCATACTCATGCTACATCTTAGCACCTAACAACAAAAGATCGGGCCACTACAACACAAAAGATCACTAGTCGATAGCGCTAACTAGTCTACTCTCTCATGGCGCCATCACCACTACCACCGTCGCTAGTAGACACATCTGAAGAACTACTAGAAGAACTAATCGGCTCCGGATCCTCCTGGGGAAAGATGGGGTTCCTCTCATTCTCCCTACGGTGGATCTCCTCGTGCAGACGATCGTTGTAGTCCTGCAGGTGATGGAGTTGGAGCTCCAGGTCTCCCACTCGCAACCTCAGCAGCCTGTTCTCCTCTGAAACACGAATGCCCTCGACACAAACTCCTCGAAGCGCCTCCTCAGTCTCCCTCATGACCGAGGCCAAGAAAGTAGTCGACCCCTGCTGAATGGCAAGCTGATGAGCAGTCTCCTGCTCCCTCTGAAGTGCCTGGTCTCTCTCTACTGTCAACTGAGCTAGCTGTGTAGTGAGGAGGTCTATCTCTGTAGCGTGCTCCTCCTGACGGCGATGCTGCGCTGCAATCTCCTCGCTAAGAACATGGTCCAACTGCTCATAGCTGCGGGATAAGCAGCCATAAGTAGCCATAAGTGCAGCCATGGCACTCCCTGCTGGCCCGGCACAATGCTCCCTCTCAAGCGAACTACCCTCCAAAATAGTAGCTCCTGGCTGACGCCACACTGAAAGATACGGATCCACTGTCGGGAAGATACTGGCAGTAGCCTGAGCAACCACCTCCGGATGGTCCTCCATGATGTCCCGAAGAACGGTATAAGCAACCTGGTTGGCTGCATCCCAGGGGGTCCTCCCTGCAAAGCAAAACTCGGCTGCACCAGACGTGATCCCGGTCCTCACGGCTAGGCACGTCGACCTCCACCGTGTACACGTGGCGATCCTCTGACAACTGCACACGGTGCCAGTCGTACTGTGGCTCCTGGCCCTCCTGATATCCCACCAGGTGCAGAACTCTCCAAAGAATAGTGGGCATCCCAAACTCCTCTAGAAAGTCCTCTGATCCCTCATCGGTCCATGGCCCCAGCATGTAGTTAGGCCTCTTGCCTCCCGTGGACTTGCGAGCAGTGCGCTTGGTGCGTGCCATCTGTAAGAAGTTTATCCACACAGTTTTTAATTAGTTGAAACAACTTTTATTAGAAAAACGGGACAGAAACCATAAGGAAGGAAGTAAGATTAATGCAAGATTATATGATCATGATGCATGCACGTTTCATACGTCCTCACCTAACAATCTAACGGCTAGGCGGTGGCATACACGCTCACTCATAACGTTAACTAAACGGACTACACGTTCGCAAGTTAGCGTACCTGCAGAAACTCACTTCAGCCCTTCCCACAGTATGAATATCATGCACTGCGGAAATTTAAATCTAATACTCACTTAGGTGTACACCCGGTATACACGTAAGCAGTATATGCACCCATCAAAAATTATTACTCCCACAATCAATACTTTCACATATACTTGTGTGGAACAGGTATACGCGTCGGTATCATATAAGCACTTCCTAGATTGGCGGTTGTCCAATCATGCTCTCACAACTCTCATTACCTTTAACGTAGAGGCAATTGATCCATACATTACCATTCCGAAGAATAGCATCCATACAATTTCACCCTTGCCGTAGACGACAGAAATAGAAATAAGTATGATGCACGACCCCCAAAGTTAGTACTTAAATAGCCACCTAAGTTCCTATTGGGCATAAGGACTTGATCAATGGCACACCTTACTCTTGGTCAAGAAGGTTTTTCAAATCCTAATAACTATAAGTTCTTGTCAAATAGGAATTTTAATTGAAAATACAGTTTTTCAAATACACTTGTGAACAGTAACGCTAACCACGCTCCGATGCCAGCTGTAACAGAACCGACCAATTTGCACCAGATTAAGCACCGAATCGCTGCTTTCACAGAGATTACAAGTACTTAAGCTCGTACAAACCCGGTAGTCCGGAAATCTCGAAGGATTTCAAGTCATTCAACTTTAACCAAGATCGTAATAGATTAGCGTACATGCCCACAAGGTACATTCAGTTCGCACATAGTTCAAATACATCGGAGTTCAACAGTTATTACAAACCATAGTTTGAATTCAAAAGCGGAAGCAACATAGTTTTGAAACACAAGTCCTTAGTTCACAATACAGTGCCATATGCTTGATCGGTCCACAAAAGCATCAGGGAAGATAAGAGTTGACCATGCCCATGGTCTAGTCACTGCCCTCGACGGGGTACAGACAGTTCTCGCAATAGCCGAAGAAGCATTGCCCATCTGCAACAACAAGGGATAGAACCCTGAGTACGAGAAGGTACTCAGCTAGACTTACCCGTCATAAACCAGAAATAACCGACACCAAGGATTATGCAAGGCTGTATCTGGGGTTGGCCACACTTACCTTTTTTGCATAAAAGCACTTTATTATTAACTAATCATCATTAGAGCATTAGCAGTCACTTTTATGTAATCAGCCTGATTATCTAGATTTGCACCTGATCTAGAGCAAACACTTGACTACTTATTCAAGCAAGAGTGACTATTTCATCAATAGCCTTTCAGATTCATCAACCATAACCATCATTAATTCCATATATTACTACGGTAACACATGCTCAGTCAAGTTACTCACTAACCAGGAGCGATGGCGATTATAATCGATTCCTACCAGCTGGGGATAAAATGTCGCACACTCGCCCGACACACCCTGCCAGGTGGCCGTTGGCGACCACTTCAGGAGGTTCGAGAACACAAACCGCGGGACGGTCATGGGCCCTTCTACACCGGGGGTTATCTCAATGCCAGGTCGCTCAAGCTATTAACTGCCCACGGTCATGCCAGGTCGATCAGGCCCTGCCTGCCCTCGGACCATGCCAGGTCGATCAGAATAGTTGCCCACGGTACATCTGAGGCCCTGGGTGTTAGGCGTCAACATCTCCGTCACCGGCTCGAAAAACCTTACTCGGCTTCACGGGAGGTACCCGCACCTGCTCCGTTAAGTGATTGACGCGTTCAAAATGACTGAGGTGTGCCTTCGTCGGTTCCTGATCGACACAGACGGGAGACTACTAGCACACAAAACCATGTCCTGCTGCTCCTACATCCCGCCCGGTCTCAAATTAATTATCACATGGTTATCTCCATGATAGCACAAGGCTAAACATGATCAGTATCCACCTATATGCGGGAGACAGGAAATCACCCGACTTTTACCGGTCTAAGCAGGCTAAGCATAAACGAGCCTAGACTTATCAGGGATAACAAGGTAATATTTGCAGGTGGACAAGGATAAGTAATAATGCATCAACGGTAGCAATCAATTCCTATAACCTAATGCAACATCCATCATCAGGTTAATTAGAAACATTTGCAAACCGTAGGAGTTAGATGCTGCGGGGGCTGCCTCGCTCGAAGTCGGCGGGGCGGTGATCACGGCACTCCGGCAGGTCTTCAGCGTCTCCTTCCGGGATCCCCTCCTCGGGTGTCTCCTCCTGACGCTGCTCCTCCGGCGTCTCCTGGGCTTCCACTACCGATCCTGCATGATGCGGTACATGAATGAACAATATGAATGCACATGGGATGCATGGTGATGCAACATGGAGTAACCATTCAGGAGATAAGCACATGTCATCTACTGCTACTCACTTATTTAATTCGACATACTACTTACCAAGTCTTGTTGTCACCGCATCAAAGTTGCTTAACGGGTTTATTACCCTCTAATTATTTGTAGAATTAAATCTAGTTAAATAGGCCCATAACAGTAACCTATCCTAGACAGCTTCACAAAAAACCTATAAAAATTACTGGAGATCAATAACACTTAATCTAACCTCTGTCCAAATTTCATCCATTTGGACCTAGACTTCATCCTCTATGAAAAAGACAAATTCTATTATGGAAAGGGTGCTTTGAACTACACACCTAGCAAAAAGTGTCAAACAACAGATTTCTTTTTCTACTGAACTTCCTAGCATAAGAGCAATGTGCTTAAATTCCCAGGTTCATATTCCTCATATTTTAATTACTACAAAATAAACAAGGAAACGACATTTAAGCATTTTAAAAGCTACTGTCAAATTAATTCACAGAACAACCTCATATTATATTTTTCTCTGAAACTACACATTCATACAAACCTAACAAAACTGGAATCACATTTTTCTGACTTATACATAATTAGTTATGCATTTACCAAGTTATCAGCACTTTTCTAAATTAAATAAATCTACACATAAAAGTATCACAAAAATGCATTTAACAGTTTTCACTGATAGATCTAAACATGCTTGACCTAACAAAATTTGTTTCACAGGATTTGGACTTAAAATGAGCCTTGTAGGAATTTTGAAGCCATTACATAACTCTGCAAAAACAAACTAAAAAGGAAACTCAAACCTAAACGTACGGACTCCAACTTGGTTCGGCCGAGGCAAAATATCAGACACGCTTCTAAGCTCAGACGCCCGGCGCGATTCGGCTGAGGCCCGAGGCAAGGCTTCGGCACATTCGGCGCGACTCGGCCGAGGCTCAAACACTCTCAACCGATTCGGCCGAGGCTACTGACTCAACCGAGGCTCGGTGACTTAGCCGAGGCTCGAGGCAAACGCTCGGCACGCCCGGCTTACCGAGGCCTACGGCACCCCAACGCTTCCCTTTCTTTCTTTCTTGCTGCCAGTCGGGGCCCGCTGGTCAGGGCGACCAAGCTACCGAGGCCAGGCTCGGCACGTTACCGTGCGAGGCCAGGCTCGGCGGTCAACGGCGGAGTTTTGCGCCGTGGTCGTTGACCGGCCCTAGCTCGTCGACGGCGACACTTCTGGCGACACGGAGACCATTACTGGGTGCGGGTTTGCGAGGCGAACACAACTAACCGACTCGCTGAGACAGAGGGATACCGGAGCAAGCTCGACGGCGGCCATGGCGGAGCGGCGGCTCTGGCTCTGGCGACTCGGCGGCGGAACTCTTCCCGGCGGCTTGCGACTCGGCAAGACTAACACGAGCCTAAGCAAGTCACAAGTGACCTATTGGAGCAACTCCCGGGCTTCGGCATCCCCGGCATTGTCCGGCGATGCACGGCGGCGGTCCATGGCGGACACAGCGCGACTGGCCCGCGGTCCGGCGAACTCAGGACACGAGAGAGGTCTCCATCTGGCTCTAAGCTACTACGACGGTAGAGAAGACTAGAACATGGCTCAGCTCAGGGTAGCATGGCCGGAGATGACCGGTCCACGTGAAGGTCACGTGGCGGCCATGGCGGAAGCTTGCGGATGGCGTCCGCTGTTCCGGCAGCTAGAGAGGGAGAGAGGGGAAACCAACCCTTACCGGAGAGAAAGAGGAGACCAGGGCGGAGGAACTGGCGAGAGGAATTGGACGGCGGCGCACGGTGGAGCGAGTAATCGCTCGCCGAGGTTCGGCGGGGCGGCGGGCGGGTTGCTTTCTCCCCTTTTCCCGCTCGAACGTCGCGAGAGAGAGAGAGAGCGAGAGAGAGGCGCGAGCGCGGGGAACAGAATGGAAGGAGGGAGGAGCGGGTTCGGACAGGGGCGAGGGCGAAGGCATGCTTGCCACGCCGCGCGCGGACGCTGGCTTGGCCGGCCGTCGAGAGCCACGCGGCGGCAACGTCCTGGCGCTGTCGGCCACGACGACGCCGCGCGCGCGCCGGCACGGCACGGCCCGGCCCGATTCAGTGCCATCAGGCCGACTGACGGCCAGACTTTGAGCGCGATTAACTCCTAATCCATTTGATGAAAAGCTAAACCACTTGCTCCATTGCTTAGAGCTACATACCGACTACCACTTTGGTTACAAGATTGATCTTTGGTTCGGCCTAGATTGCTCCCGAGAAAGCTCCAAAGATGGCTAGATGAAACTGCTTTGGGCAGTTAGGACTTAGAGAATTTTCTAAGTCTAAACTCCCTCAAATCTGCCTTGTGGGTCCCAAAACACCTTGTTAAACTCATTTTCATGAGTTGGGCCTTAAACAACTTTTGTTCTACTCTAAATTCTACACACTTTGGTTAAGGGCCCACAGCCATGCGAAGCTTCTATCAAGAAGGTCTTAGTTAGTCAAACAAAAGGACTCCTAGGGCTCTATTAAGGCAACTAGGGTTAGAGACTTGGTTAGCCAACATGACCAACATAAACCTAGCTTCATTTTGACTCCTCAACAAGGTTCAACTACTAAGGAGACTTAAAACACTCCACAAACAAGACACACAAGCATTCAATCAAGCATAGCATCACAAAAGGTCACATGAAATGACACTTAACAAAAGAAAGAATGCAACATGAAATGATGATGCTTTATGCTCATGAGATGTCAAATTATGCACTTAGGGTTGCTTAACACCTAGGGTGTACAACACAAGACTTTTAAGAGGGTTGCGGAGGCTGTGTGCTGTATGATGTGATACTAGCGAAGAGTGATGCAGGGTCCCGGGACCTCTGTCCCTGGGGGGACTTCTTCTTCGCCCGAAGTTCCAACATTTTCTTTACAGGTTGATCATTCAACCGTGGCCGTACTGATTGTTGGTTGTCTCTGGGTTGAGGATGCTTTTCTATTTACTGCATTACGAACTCCGATCCCCACGTACGAAGCCAAACTGTTGGTGATAACACTTGCCAACCTCCGCACGTGTGTAGGGGAGTGGAAAGTGGCAAATTGTCAAAACCAAGCGAAGGGTTGGTACTAGGGAAAGTGGAAACAGTGATGCTGTATTCTATTCCCAGAAAAATCACTCTCCATTACATTGTTCACCCCTGGATTATAGGGGATTGCCAAGGAGGGCGCTGACCAAATTACAGAAAGGGTAAAGAAAGATTCCTCTACGCTATACAACTTAGGAAGGGCAGAATCGTACAAGCACACATAGTATGAAAACCCTAGCTTGCCCTCCCCATGTGTCCGCCGCCACCGGCTGGCGCACACCTTCGCTTCGGGCAGCACGAAGGTTAACTTCTCAGCTTCATCAGTCGCGAGGCGCGCGTTCGCTTGCCACCCATTGAGCCTGACCTTCCTTGTGAAGGTGCACGACACAGCGCGAGGTGGTTAATCTTGTTCTTCCCAACGCATCTTTCCTGCAAGAACCGTAAGACGACGGCGAGGAAGTCGAGTCGGAATCCGAGGGTTAGGAAATAAGGCTCGAAGGGGCTTATCAAGTGAGTGAGGGTTTTCTCGATGGAACACAGGGCATCAGAGGGTTGCCTTCCTGACTCAGCGGGTGGCGACGCCACTGCCAGGGTGTCGAGTTTTTCCATTCCACACCCAACAATGCCTTGCAAGCAAAGTCGAAGCTCAAATGTCCTAGTCTCCTATGCCACTTCCAAAGATCAGAGGAGGAAGGTCCAGCCAAAGATGACAACGAGAAACTCCAAATGACTCTGAGAAATTCGCACGAAAGACTTTCCCAAAGGGCGAAATCAAACAAACAAGATTGCCCTGAGGATCCAAAATACGGCTAAGATTTGGTTTCAAACGAATCTCATAGTCATCATCGAAAAGTTGCGAAATAGAAAGAAGGTTAAAATGCAAGTTAGAACACAAGAGCAACATCGCGCAACACAAAGTGCTCATTAACTCGCACTGACCACGAGACAATACCTTACCTTTTCTATTGTCGCCGAAGGTGATAAACTCCTTTCCGGTGACCGGACTAAGACTGGAGAACCACTTGGCGTTTTCGGTCATGTGCCCTCAAAAACCCGGAATCCACCAACCAAACGTTCTCCAATCGTTTTACCTATCTCAATAAAAAGACATAGGGTGAGCATACGGGCCAACACTGGGGTTAGTGAAGTAGGGAGAATACCAGTGTTGGGCCGGCTGCTCAAAAGAACGGTAGCAGAAAATCCATTCCAGCACGGCCTACGGGAAGAGCGATCACCACGTAGAGGAAAACGTGGTCCGCTAAAGGAGGAGCGTCCATTGCGATACTCAAAACGCGGGGGGAAAAGCTGGGGGACAAACGCTCAAGCACAAAAGCCACCCCGCACACGGGGGGTCCATAGCCTACAACTGCAGGCTTCCCGCCGGGCACGTTCTTTCGCGGCCAAGGCCTAGGAACTTGAGGTTTGGAACCTCTAGGCCTAGTAGTAGCACGCCTATTCTGGAACATTTGGCACCTTTACATCATGGGAAAGGATGGTACATGTCCATGTTGTTCATCTCCTTTGCATGGCGCGCCGCTCTCTCTTTGCGCCGAAAGCAAAACTCACTCAAGTGTCCATCTCTCCCACAGTGCTCACAATGGTACCTCAGCGCTCTCATAGGGGGTTGTTGGTACTCATGGTGGTGGGTGTGGATCACTTTACCCTTCTGTGGCATAAGCTCCTCTTGGATGGGTGGCATGGTGTCTAGCTTGTTCTTGAGGTGGTTTGGTTTTGGAGCCCATGATTGTTTCTTGGTGGAGCTCTCGGAGGTTCAACAAACACACCATCCTTGGTGTTAGGCTTTAGAGGCTCTTTGGGTGGTATCTTAGTAAGCTTGGGAGTAGTGGTGGAGTTGGGCTTCTCACTCGGGTTAAGACCACTAAACTCTCCAACCTTGCCAAAAGATGAAGCACACTCATCACCCTGAGCAAAACCTACACCTGGACCTCCAGCAGCACGCTTGAACTGGGAGATCATCATCCCAAGCTGCGGCTCACCACTAGACACCCATGACAAGATGGTCCGAAGGTATGTGTTTTCCTCCTCGGTTTGCATCTTGTCATGCTTCAGTTTGCAATCTCCATCTCCAAAACCCTCACACAGAACGCACCTAGTCACACACGTGCTATCCGAGCTGGCCTTCTCAAGAGACACAATCTTGGCATTCTTTTCTCTGCCAACTCGGATTGGAAGCCCGCACAGGACTTGCACGCACCCAACAGCGAGGATCTAGCCTTCTGCTCATCCACCTCTCCTACCAACACAACATACTTACTTCTCAAAGTGAGAAGATCAGTCATGTGTGTGGAGCACATCTCACACTCCTCCTCATCTGTGACAACAACGGTGGACTTGACAAATTCAAGTTCCTTCAACGTATCCTCCCACTTCTACCTAAAGTCCTCCCTCTCTCTAGCAGCACGCCTAAGCAACTTATCTTGACTAAGAAGGGCGGCAGTAAGTTTCTCGACCTCAGCAGAAAGCTAATCGGGGGTCTGAGATACCAGGGAGGTATCGTCGTCATCGTCGTCGTTCTGAGGGATGTCCTCCAGCTCGCCATCGACCTCCTTGCCGAGGGTCATGGTGTAGAAGCCCTCGCTGTCGGCGAAGAAGCAGAGGCCGTTCAGCTTGTCCTCGATCCTCTTCTTCTTAGCAGACTCATCAACGCTTGAGGAAGCGGAGTCGTCATCCGAGTCGTCGACGTCGCTGAGCATGGCAAAGAAAGCACGCTGCTCAGCCTAGGCCTTCTCCAAGTACTTCGTCTTGATGTACTCCTTGTTGAAGCCGCCCTTTCGCTTGTGCTTCATGGGGACGTACTTCTCCTTGCGCTTGCCGGAGTCATACTTGTGCCCATGATCCGCCTTGCTGAAGACTTGCTTGTTCTTCTTCGGGCAATTGGCGATGAAGTGGTTGGGGTTGCCGCACTCGAAACTGCGGATACATGGGTGTATGCCGTTGTGCGAGTCTCTGATGATGAGTGATTGTCAACGGGGATAATGCGCATGTTCTTTGGCTTGTGTTGTGCAGGTGTCGAGCACGGATACAATGATCGAAGGTAAGGTGAAGGTCAAGTAGAGACGTGTCGTGCCGATGGACCGAGAGTGGCGAGGGCGGACGTGAGGCTTGGACTGAGGGACCGGTGGCTTGAGGATCAGCTGTGGTGGCTGATAGCCTGGGACAGCGACGAGCGAAGACTTGTGGGTGAACGGGGTGCACGGGCGGTGCATCCCCTCTACTGCTCGGTTTGGTGGTTGAGCCACAGAAAAACCACCGAGTGGATGGTTTCCAGGTTTGGGCCTCAAAACCTGGGCACTGATGGTTTCCGAGTTTGGGCCACAAAACTTGGGCAGAGGACGGTTTCCAGGTTTGGGCCTCAAAACCTGGGTGCTGCGGGTTTCTGAGTTTGGGCCACAAAACTCAGGCGATGGTCGGCTGGTTTCCGGGTTTGGGCCTCTAAACCCGGGGTTGGCTGTGAAGGCTGGTTTCCCCGTTTTGGGCCACAAACTGGGGGTGCGACATCCGGGGAAAGGACAAGCAGAGCGGTGGTGGCACGTGGCGGCGATCGGTGAGGTTGCGTCGAGGCAACGCTACCAGTTGTGCGGGCGTGGCCGTCGGATCACCACCTACCTGAGTTGGTCCAGTATAACCCTTGGGTTTAGCTGGTTTGCTATGTAAGTAGTTAGGGGTAGAGTGGGAATTAGAATTAGGATAAGTAGGGGGACACCCACCACCCCATCCATCTCAGTCATTTGCTCTTTGCTTCTAGGGTTTCCTGCTCTCCCATCCCCTGTTGTAGCTACTGAGATCCGCAGAGAATCATACCTCTGTGTACTGGAGATTTTGAGGAAGTGAGACCGTAATCTCACTGTTGTAGCCTGTGGTAGCCACACGGTTGCAGATCGATGACTTGATTCGCGTTTTGTTCGTGTTCTTCTTCGCGTTCTTCGTTTCTCCCGCAATTTTCCCGTCACTCGATCTCCCTCTCTATGGCGTCTTTGCGAAATCCGTTTGAATCAACTTGTTCTTTATAGTGAGGAGATCACTTCCACCGGGAATTCATCTAACTCCTCATGAGCAAGTAGATCGGGCTGATTCATTTTCGTGGCGCTTTTTCGTTCTTACTCCTCCCCTTTCGATTTCCCCCGGTTATTGAATCGATTTGAGCGGTTGATTTCTTGGGATAGTCTCCTAACTACCTCGTGATCATCCTCTCCAAGTTTGGGATCAAGGGATTTTGGTTTGGATCGATTTGGAGAAGTTTTGGGAGAAGGTTGACCGAAATCGCCCTCTCTGCAAGGTCGCGGACAGTCCGCGCCTGGTACCGCGGACAGTCCGCGCATCGGGGCCAAGCCTGTTCAGTGGCTGCGTGTCTCGGTGAACTGTGCCGAAATTTGACCGGCGGACAGTCCGCCGTTGTGATCCGCGGACAGTCCGGGATCACTCAGGGAGGTTTCAGAACCAGTGCGGGTTTGCACTTTTGACCGGCGGACAGTCCGCCATCCCCTAGCGGACAGTCCGCAGTAGGGGCGGACAGTCCGGGATCCCAGGTCCGGATAGTCCGCGAGTTGGCTGTTTGCTCCGGTTTAGTGTGTTTGCTTTTTTCCGGCTTCTTCGCTTGGTTGGTTTCCGGACTTCTCGTTTGGCCCTAGAGTTGGATCAGGGAACCTCTCTAGTATTTTTGCTACTTGTTAGCATAGGTATTTGGGAGTTTCTCGACGTAGCCATCTATCTACGTTCGGGACTTGGTTTTTGAGGGTCGAACTTGTTCCGGTGCTTTTGGCGTTTGGTTCGCTATCGCTTTGTGGTGCCTCGCTGTGATCCTAGGGATCATCCACCCTCTTCCAAGGGTCGTGGGCATCACGGTTTCGATCGAAGCTCTTGGGGTTGATTTTGGTGACAGAAGGCCAAAGTTTTGAGAGGAATTTTGAGCTCCCATTCACCCCCCCTCTGGTCGCCTTGCTATTGCATTCTCGGTCCTTCAATTGGTATCGGAGCGGGTTAGGATCTTCCACCTTAGCCGGTTCCAGATCCACCGAAGGCGACATGGATCGCGGTGTGGCAAACCGCCGTTTTTCGATGGGACGAACTATGCGTATTGGATGATACGCATGTCAGCCTATCTGCAGAGTATGGGTGCTTTCATCTAGGATATTTGCAACTCTGCTGATTACAAGGTCTTGCTGCACGTGTGACTCAGCGTCAGATCGATGATCACGATGGCAATAGCCGAGCCCGTAATGCTCTTTTCTCATGCTTGAGCATGACGGAGTTTGATCGCGTTTCTCACCACGCTACGGCTCGGGAGATTTGGGCATCCCTCATGCGATTCCATGAGGGAACCTCTCAAGTCAAAACCCGTCTCTACGAGTCGCACAGGCGAGAGTACGAGAACTTTCGACATATGCCTGGCGAGAGCATAGAGAGTTTTATTCGCTCGCTTTCAGGTAATTGTCAACAGGATGAGGGCTAACAAGGAGCTGTTGCCTTTCGACGATCATGAGAGAGCTTTGAAGCATTTGCATACACTTGATCGATCGGTGTGGGACTCAAATGTTCAGGCGATCATCGAATCACCTAACTATGAGACCCTCACATGCGACGAGCTCTTTAGTAAGCTCAAGTCCAGTGAGATTGATGCCATGGCAAGGGCTTCTTATGAAAATCCTTCTGGCCCGTTGATGGCTTTGGTTTCTGGCTCTTCTGCTAACCCCTCTGGAGGCTTTGCACTCTCTTCTCTTCGTTCTGTCACAGAGGAGCAGCTGGAGTTCATGAGGGATGACGAGTTGGCTTTGCTCGCCAACCGTTCTCTCGCGGTTCCACAACACCGCATGAACCGTCGCCGCGGAGGAGGACGCTCGGGATGCTTCGAGTGCGGCGACCACAAGCACTTCATTCATCGCCAATTTCCCGAAGAAGAACAAGCAAATCTTCGGCAAGGCGGATCATGGGCACAAGTACGACTCCGGCAAGCGCAAGGAGAAGTACGTCCCCATGAAGCACAAGCGGAAGGGCGGCTTCGACAAGGAGTACATCAAGACGAAGTACTTGGAGAAGGCCCAGGCTGAGCAGCGTGCGTTCTTCACCACGCTCAGCGACGTCGACGACTCGGATGACGAGTCCACTGCATCAGCGACGATGAGTCCGAGAAGAAGAAGAGGATCGAGGACAAGCTGAACGGCCTCTGCTTCTTCGCTGACGACGAGGGCTTCTGCACCACATGGCCCTCGGCAAGGAGGTCGACGGCGAGCTAGAGGACACTCCTCGGAACGACGACGACGACGACGACACCCTCCCAGGTATCTCAGACCCCCGACAAGCTTCTGCTGAGGTCGAGAAGCTTACTGCCGTGCTCCTTAGTCAGGATAAGTTGCTTAGGCATGCTGCTAGAGAGCGCAAGGAGTTTAGGCAGAAGTGGGAGGATACGATGAAGGAACTTGAATCTGTCAAGTCCACCGTAGTTGTTACCGATGAGGAGTGTGAGATGTGCACCACACACATGACTGATCTTCTCACTCTGAGAAGCAAGTATGTTGTGTTGGTAGGAGAGGTGGATGAGCTGAAGGCTAGATCCTCGCTGTTGGGTGCGTGCAAGTCCTATGCGGGCTTGCAATCTGAGTTGGCAGAGAATAATGCCAAGATTGTGTCTCTTGAAGAGGCCAACTCAGGTAGCACATGTGTGGGTCAGGTGGTGTTCTTTGTGAGGGTTTGGAGATGGAGATCGCTAATGTGAACATGACAAGATGCAAACCGAGGAGGAAACACATACCTTCAGACCATCTTGTCATGGGTGTCTAGTGGTGAGCCACAACTCGGGATGATGATCTCCTAATTCAAGCGAGCTGCTGGAGGTCCAGGTGTAGTTTTGCTCCGGGTGTTGATGTTTCATCTTTTGGCAAGATTGGAGAGTTGAGTGGTCTTAACCCCATGTGAGAAGCCCAACTCCACCACTACTCCCAAGCTTACCAAGATTCCACCCATAGAGCCCCTCAAGCCTAACACCAAGGATGGGGTCTTTGTTGAACCTCCGAGAGCTCCACCCAAAAAACAATTGTGGGCTCCCAAACCAAACCACCTCAAGAACAAGCTAGACACCATGCCACCCATTCAGGAGGAGCTTATGCCATAGAAGGGCAAAGTGATCCACACCCACTACCGTGAGTACCAACAACCCCCTTTGAGAGCGGTGAGGTACCATTGTGAGCACTGTGGGAGAGATGGTCACTTGAGTGAGTTTTGCTTTCGGCGCAAGAGAGAGGCCGCCGTGCAAAGGAGATGAACAACACGGACATGTACCATTCTTTCCATGATGTAACATGTGCCAAATGTTCAGATGTGTGCTGTTAGGCCTAGAGGTCCAGAACCTCAAGTTTCTAGGCCTAAGCAGCGGAGAGGACGTGCCCGACGGGAGCCTGCAGTTGTAGGCTATGGACCCCGTGGCGGTGGCTTTGGTAGTTGAGTGTTTTCCCCCACTGCATTTTGAGTATCGCGATGGACGCTCCTCCCTTAGCGGACCACGTTTTCCTCTACGTGAGATCGCTTTTCCCGTAGGCGTGCTAGGAATGGTTTTTTGCTAACCGTTCTTTTTTGAGCAGCCGGCCAAACTGGTATTCTCCCTACTTCACTAACCCAGTGTTGGCCCGTATGCTCACCCTATGTCTTTTTATTGATGTAGGTAAAACGATTGGAGAACGTTTGGTTGGTGGATTCCGGGTGTTTGAGGCACATGACCGAAAACGCCAGTGGTGTTCTCCAGTCTTAATCCGGTCACCGGAAAGAGTTTATCACCTTCGGCGACAATAGAAAAGGTAAGGTATTGTCTCGGGGTCAGTGCGAGTTAATGAGCACTTTGTGTTGCGCGATGTTGCTCTTGTTTCTAACTTGCATTTTACCTCTTTCTGTTTCGCAACTTTTTGATGATGACTATGAGATTCGTTTTAAACCGAATCTCAGTTGTATTTTGGATCCTCAGGGCAATCTTGTTTGTGGGATTTCGCCCTTTGGGAAAGTCTTTCGTGCGGATTTCTCAGAGTCGTTTGGAGTTTCTCGTTGTCTTTTTGGCTGGACCTTCCTCCTCTGATCTTTGGAAGTGGCATAGAGGACTAGGTCACCTGAGCTTCGACTTGCTTGCAAGGTTTAGTTCACTTGGCTTAATCTGAATATTGCCCAGTTATCGATGGAGAAGTGTTGACGCAAAAAATGACACCTTGCGCCAAGACACACAGCAAGCCGAACGAGGCTAGCTTCAATCGGGTGCCCGGAGTGTGCTGAATCCGGAGACGTGCCAGTCGGTTTTACCTGAAAACCAACAAGGGATAAACGTGAGAATACCTCTGGAACGTGCTGGGTAAAACCAGACAGTTCCATATGTACGGCTTCGAAAGCCAATCGCGATGGCACACAGCTATAGAAGCTGTCTGTCAGAGCATGTTTACAAAGCTATTCGACAAGTATGAGAACAGAGTGTGTGAAGCATATTAACTGCCGAATGCAAAAGAAAGACATGCTTGAACGAATCAAAGATATTATAAACAGGCAACTTGCAAGAATAGATCTATCCAAATAATACATGCATAGGCCAATCCAACTAATCTGCCGCACGTTTAGTCTTCAAAAACCCGTCAAGCATAGACTTAAGCAAAGCTAATCCCCTGCATGATACCACTTGCTATAAGTCTCTACCACTTCTTATAATTAGATCAATCCACCGCATGATACAATCTAATTATACAAGCTAAAAGCATGCATATATCTGTACATATCTATAAGAGCTCATTACTCGTGTAGGCTTGACCAAAATTGGCAAACTAGCCGAGTTGGGGTCCATGAGGAAGGAAACATACAATCAAACATGATCAAACTAATCTAAACTTGTATCTGCCGCACGACCCCAGTTCTATCAAGCATAAACATGATCGACATGTATGAACCCACAACATGTAACAACCTAGATTGAGACTGATCCAGCCATCATGATCTTATGATTAGCAAAGCACAAGTAAACTTGTGAAACAAGGCCGAATAGAAATCAATCTAGATTGGGCAAAAGAGTGTTTACAGGAATTAAATAAATAAAACACATAACACATGATACTTAATGAATCTACTAGATCTGCCAAATCTAATAGAGTTGATAACTATTTTTACTCATGTCTTAATCCGCCGCACGATACAAGGCACAAGCAAAAACTTCCCGTCATAAGCTTAAATCCGCCGCACGATACTAAGCTTAACATACGAGACTACTTGCATCATATCTAAATCCACCGCATGATACTAGACATGATAACAAGGTTGCCGGTACTTACGGAGGTCGACGGATCGATGTTTCCTCTCAAGAACTCGACGACACGACTTAGGGACTCGAAGATGGCACGGGACCGGTTTGTATTGATGTGGTTTGTGAACAATTTTACAATGGTCGAGGGCTTTACATTTATACCCTGGACGAAACACGAGTCCTAGACGATTACGATTTATAATGATAAAATATGGAAAGATACGAAATCTATTCCTAATCTTTGAAGGACCGAAAATGCTAAAGCAAGGCGACCAGAGGGGGGTGAATGGGAGCCTAAAAATTTCTTCTCAGAAATTCCGGCCTCTGTCCCAACAAATCAACCCCAAGAGCAAAGCCGACACACGTGATGTCCACGACCCAAGAGAATGGTGGATGTTCCCTAGGAACACAGCGGGACACCACAAAAGCTCCCTCTTCCAAATCCACGCGAGTCAACTAGTGACAGGATGGAGTTTGGGTAACCTCAACCTCCCCCGAGCAACGCGAGGGGGATTTAGGCTTTTTCGCAAAGCAGGAAGCCCGGTTTCTGTAGAGCACAGAGTCGGGAATCCAACGCAAAAGCGGATCTCAAATCGGAGCTCGAACGCAAAAGATACGGGCGAAAACGCGCAAACACTGCACTGACCGGACTCTGAGGTGCGTCCGGTCAGTGTCGATCGGACGCGTCCGGTCAGAGAAACCTCTCTGGATGCTCTCTGTTCACGACCGGACTCACGGTGATCAAGCGTCCGGTCGTTACAACTGAGCGTCCGGTCAAGCACAGAGGAGGCAATGAACAGTGCCTTCAGTGCGTCCGGTCACGCGAAACCCTAGCGTCCGGTCAGAATCTCGCACAGTATTTCGCTCGTCTGGGCTTCAACGATCGGACGCACGTGATAGCGTCCGGTCGATATGAGGCGTGCGTCCGGTCAAGTCACGAAGGAGACGCAGAGAACGTGTTCAACGACCGGACTCACGACCAAGCGTCCGGTCGGTGCGACTCGTTGCGTCCGTCACCGCGATGCACCTCTGTTTCATCCACCGAATCAACCCGATCTCCCTCAAATCAAAAGCACTAGGGCTCCAACTTCGTGTGAGGGGTCACAAGGATGTTAGTGAGCTACTCCTAAGAGATCATGGCTCGAACCTAACTCCAAATCGGTGAATCAGAGAAAAAGGATGAAGAACGGCAAGAACTTGATCCCAAAACTAAATCCACCCGATCTGTGAGTTCGTGAGGTATTAGAGAAATTCCTTCGGTAGAAATAAGACTCTCACGAAGCTACACAAGATGGTTCAAACGGATTTGCGAATCTTCCCTCGAAACAAGAATCTCGTGAAGAACGAAAGAGGGGAAAACGTGCAAACGCGAAGAACAAAATCGCAAGACAAATTAAAGCACGAATTTGATCCTTGGACTCAGAGGAATGGATGATTCATTAACACTTGGTGTACAGGCTACAAGGCCAATCCTAGCAACACAAAGCTTGGATGGCGAAAAGCTCAAGAACAAGAGCCAACTCTCCCTAACCCTAGCCTACTCTCACAGGAACAAAATGAGAGAGACACCACCAGAGGATTGCCAAGGATACGGCTGCCCTAGCAGCCCGCCTCATATATATAGGCGCACGTCCAATGACACAAACGCCCTTACATTAAGCACTCGACCAATACCCCCCCAGGGGTACAACCGTCCAAACCGGTCAATCTTCATCCGACGGCCACGCCCGCACATCCGGTAGCTTCGCCTCGACGCGACCTCCCTGATGCCGCCACGTGCTGCCACCGTCGACCGCTGCGCCCTCTCACGGATAGCTTCGCCGCAACGCAAACCTCTCGGTGCCGCCACGCGTCGACCGTCCTTTCGGACCAACCCCCGGTTTTGAGGCCCAAACCGGGAAACCGTCCACCCCGTTTTGAGGCCCAAACTCGGAAACCCGCAAGCCCAGGTTTTGAGGCCCAACCTGGAAACCGTCGATGGTAGCTTTTTGAGGCTCAGCTACCGAACCCGCACCGTAGACGGGATGTGGTTCGCACACCCCGACCACCGGCACCGATGCCGATGCATGTCCAGCCTCCCCGCCGGGCACAACGCCTTCGCCTTCCTTCTTGACTTGGCCGACGACACTTGCGCCGCACGCAAGCCCATGTCCGACCTCCTGCCAAGCGACCGACTCCAGCGCCTCCCCCGACTCGGCTGATGCACCGCACATCCCCATGTGCTCTTGCTCGCCGATGCCACGTGCCAGCTACCACAGCTGGTCCTCTGGCCCTCTGGTCCCTCAGTCCAAGCCTCCCGTCCGCCTTTCACCGCTCGGTTCGTCGGCATGGCACGTCCGCCGCACGACACGCCCATCCTTCACCGCACCCGGTCCGTCAGCACGGCACGGCTCAACTTGACCTTCACCTCGCCATAGACCACTGTCTCCGAGCTCCAACCTGCACATCAACACAGCCAAGAGACACATGTCGCACACACACACCAACACATAAACACCACACACTCACGCCACCGGTTAGTCATAACATTAAGCGCATAGCAAGATAATGACTCAACCGGGTAAAAGCTCTCAACCTTCCTCAACACAGTCAATCATTCATCATATGTATTCTCAATCTCCCCCTTGATGAATGCATTGACTGACAATAAAATCAAAAAGGAAGGGTTTGAAGGCCAGTCTCACTCAAGTGCCCAAAGCCAGGTAAAATCAAACACAAGGCCACTTGAGAGAGGGAGGATCATGAATACTCCAAATAAAAGCTCTCGGTCCCAAAAGAAATGGAAAAGCGGGCAAAGCCTCCACATAACCGAAGAGTCACGAGAAGACAAGAAAAATTGTCAAACAATCATCACAAAAAGAAACCAAGGTACTTATCCACTTGGATTCACTTGGGTTACTCCCCCTTACTTGGGTTTCTAAATTTCCCCCCTTACTTGGGTTTCTAAATTTCTCCCCCTTGATGATTGAATTGACAAAACTAAGCACAAGAGATGGTTTGAGATACCAACACCGAAAGCTTGGTCCCCAAAGACATGGGCAACGGCTCGACGCAACCAAGTCAAAAATGAGCTAGTCCTCAAGAAGAGGCAGAAAAGGGCTCAACACCGCTAGCTGAAGGACCGAGAAGCTAACCGAAAGCGACCAGAGGGGGGGGTGAATGGGAGCTTCAAAATTTCCTTACGGAAACTAGATGCCACTGTCCCAAAATCAACCCCAAGAGCGAACCCTAGAGCTTGCTAATGTCCACGACCCTATATGTAGGGTGGATGCTTCCTAGAAGCACAGCGAGACACTAGACAACTCTAGAAAGCCAACGCAAAAGACGGAAATCAATTCCGACAACGAACGAGCGAACCGCGGACGAAAACGTGCGAAACCAGTCGCATCGGACGCTGGCCTGCGTCCGATGCCAGACCACCGGAAGCGTCCGATGCAGACTGGGCGGTTCTGGAACCTTACTGTTCCACCATCGGACGCTGTGAACAGTAATCACCCAGCGTCCGATGCAAAGGCTCCGGCGCGTCCGATGGACAACGGACGCGTCCGATGCCTAGCGTCCGATGGAAACTAAAACGCCGAAAACGTGACACGCGTCACCGGAGCGTCCGATGCTAGGGACCCTAGCGTCCGATGCTCCCGTGATAGCGTCCGATGCTCCCGAAAACAGCGCAGTTCTTTGATGATTCAACCCGATCTCCTCTAAATCAAAAGCTCTAGGCCTAGGATTCGATCTGAGGGGTCACAAGGATGTTAGTGAGCTATCTCTAAGAGATCATGGCTCGAATCTAACTCCAAATCGGTGAATCAAGAAATTTCGGGGCATGGAGGCAAGAACGCAATCCAAAACGAAAATCGATCGATCTCCTAGACCGTGAGGTTAGAGTTTAATTCCTTCGGTGGAAAGGAGAGCCTCACGATCTAGAACAACTTGGTTCAAACGGTTTTGCAAAAGATGAACCGAGCAAAGAGATCAAGCGACGGGAAAATCGTGGAGAAAAAGGATTCCGCGAAGAACACAAAGAAAACGCGAATCACAGCCACGAACTCGAATTAAGGACGCAAATCAAGCCATCGATCTGTGCTCCAAAGTGAGGATACGGCCTCACTTCCTCAAATCAACAGTACACAGAGTGGAGTCTCTCTGCGGATCTCAACTAGCTAGAGCAGGGGATGGGAGAGTGGAAACCCTAGGTGCTAGGAAGCAAATGACTGCGCTAACTGAGATTGAGATAGGGAGGAGGGTGTCTCCCCTAGACTACTTATACATAACCTAGCCTAAGTCTATTTCCTACTCTACCCCTCTCTACTCTAATTACAGAGCGGACCAGCCTAACCCTAAGGCTATTCTAGTCCACCCGCTGGTGGTAGGTAGATCCGACGGCCACGCCCGCACGGTCTTCCGCGTCGCCTCCACGCAACCTTCAGATCGCCGCCACGTGCCGCCACCACTCTGCACCCCCGGTTTTGCGGCCCAAACCGGGAAACCAGCCTTTTCCATCAGCCCCCGGTTTTGAGGCCCAAACCGGGAAACCAGCCTCCAGCCCGAGTTTTGTGGCCCAACTCGGAAACCCTCAGCGCCCGAGTTTTGAGGCCCAAACTCGGAACCAGCCCACTCCCAGGTTTTGAGGCTCAACCTGGAAACCGTCACGCCCAGGTTTTGTGGCTCAACCTGGAAACCCAGCACCCAGGTTTGAGGCCCAAACCTGGAAACCGTCCACCGTTGGTTTTTCCGGGCTCTACCAACAAACCGGCGTCGTAGAGGGGATGCACCGCCTGTGCACCCCTTCCACCGACATGATCGCACTTCTCCGCTTGTCGCTGTCGCAGGCTCCAGCCACCACAGCTGATCCTCCGGCCTCCAGTCCATCAGTCCAAGTCCACGTCCGCCCTTCACCGTCCGATACATCGGCATGGCACGTCCGCCGCACGGCACGCCCATCCTTCATCGCGCCCGGTCCGTCGGCACGGCACGTCGCAACTTGACCTTCACCCGCCATCGATCACTGTCTCCGTGCTCGACACCTGCACAACACAAGCCAAAGAACATGCGCATCATCTCCGTTGACAATCACTCATCACACAGAGACTCGGCATACACCCATGTATCCGCAATCTCCCCCTTGATGAGTGCATTGTCAACTCCACAACAACATGAATAAGAAGAAGGAGGTAGGAAGGAGTGGGAAGAGAAAACCCAACCAAATGACCCAAAAGCCTAACAAAAGCCGAAGAAGGTCAAGTGGATGAAGCGAAAACTTGGTCCCCAAAGACATGGGCAACGCTCGACGCAACCAGCCAAAGCAACCAGCCCTCAAGAAGAGGTAGAACAGGCTCAACACCGCTAGCAGATACCAATTGAAGATCGGAGGACAACAGAGGCAAATGCTAGTCCCTCAAGATAGAGGCACAGAGGCTCAACACAACTAGCAAGAAAATCACTCCGAACCAATTGGAAATCAACCCAAACCAAATGGGAAGCACACCAGACGATACCAATTGAAAGCCAAATGAAAAAGCTTATGAAAGCTCATGAAAAGCTAGGAACGTTTGCTAGTCCCTCAAGACAGAGGCAACGGCTCAACACAACTAGCAAACTCCCCTCGACAGATGCAAGCAACTAGTCAAATGATTTGCATAAAATTTCTCCCCTAGTTGAAAATGCACTTATCAAGGCCAAAAGGTATCGGAGAAGCAATTCTCTTCACATAAACTCCCCCTAAACACAAGATCTCCTTCCACAATGCATATGGAGTCAAAATGCAAGTTAGGAGCTTCAAGTATATAGTCAAAGAGTGCAAAGATGCTCTAATCAGTATAGCTCCAACATCTCAATTAAGCACTCAAATAGCAAAGGCTCAAACTGATCACTTATACGAAATATGAAGCATATGAGCATGTGAGCAGTTTTAAGCCAAAGGATAGTCACCATCAAAATAGCACTAGACATGTATAGAAGGAATCCAAACAAGTGCTAAGCATATATACAAGGTGAACTACCCCTAGCAAAGTTCAATCATCATGCATAGGAATGAAGCATATACTTGTGATTTCAAATTCATATCGGAGTTGCAGCGGTAAAAGAATTCACAAGTTCATTTTTAGCATGGATTGCGAGAGGTTGAAAGCTTGTCATCGCCTAACTTTTCACCGTGCGAAGCCTATGCCGAAGCAATCAGAAGCTTAAAGCAACGGTTTCGGTCATACACTACATGGCTCAAGTTTAACTCAAAGTGCGATGAGAAACAGTCTCAATACCATGAGGTGTTGACAAGCAATCCCATCTCGATCTTTTCAATTCAACAATACTTGGTTCAGATTTTAAGCAAGTTATGAACAACCAAGCAAGTGAATGACTCAGAACTAGAGACATAGCAACCTAGCATATATGAAAGCAGGAATGGACTCAACACACCCTACACATGCTAGTTGCATATCCAATGGTGAACATTTTCAGATTTATATACATTAGGCATGATTCACCATTCCAAAAAAAATAGCTCGCTCATAACATGTAACAGTGATCAGAAAGAGCATAAGCTACAAGCATCATCATAAGTATCGGAGCAATACTAACAAGAGCATAATTACATTCTAGTGAATATAGACATGAAGCTCAGAATGTAAATGCGTATGCCCGACACAAGACTGAACGAAAGAAGATACCTAAGGAGAGACTCAAGAACTCAAAGAAAAGAGCCTCAAAATAAAAGAGTCAGTCTGTACATCTCAAAATGCTTCCCCCATCAAAAGGGGAAACACCACCAAGCTCACCCCTCAACCTATTAAAGGTTGATTCGTCTAAAGGCTTGGTGAAATATCATCTAATTGGTGATGAGTTCGACATGTCGAAGGTCGATATCACCCTTCTCCTGGGTGTGGTCTCGCGCAAGAAATGAAAGCGCACATCAATGTGTTTGGTTTTCGAGTGAAGCACAGGGTTCTTAGCAACGCTAATGGCACTCGTGCTGTCACAAAGCAAAGGAACTCGAGTAAAGCTCAAACCAAAATCACGCAAAGTGGCCATCATCCAGAGTAACTGGGAACAGCAGCTAGCCGCAGCAACATATTCAGCCTCCGTGGTAGACTGAGCGACACTAGACTGCTTGCGAGAAGACCACGACACAGAGAAGATCCAATAAACTGGCAAGTCCCTGAAGTGGACTTGCGCTCAATGCGACAACCAGCAAAATCAGCATCAGAAAAGCCACAAAGCGAGAGGGTGGAGGAAGCAGAATACCAAATCCCGAGCTCGGGCGTGAAACGAAGGTACCTGAAGATGCGCTTCACCGCCTGACGGTGAGAGAGAAATGCGTGGCGAAGCCTGAAAGCGCGCGCACAAGCACACGGCGAACTGAATGTCCGGCCGTGTCGCCGTCAGGTAGAGCAGCGATCCAATCATGCTGCGGTACTCCTTCTGGTCCACTGCTTCTCCATCCGTGTCGGCATCCAGGGCAGTCGTCGTCGACATGGGCGTCGGAAGAGGCTTAGCCTCACCCATGTCGAACCGCTTCAGCAAGTCCCTTGTGTACTTGCCCTGGTGCACAAACGTCCCCTCTCGGGATTGCTTAATTTGCAACCCGAGAAAGAAAGTCAGCTCGCCCATCATGCTCATCTCGAACTCCCTGCTCATAGTATCTGCAAACTTGGCAACCAAAGCGTGAGAAGAACCACCGAAAATGATATCATCCACGTAAATTTGGACCAAGAGAGTATCTTTGCCTTGCTTGAGGAGAAAAGAGCGTTTTATCTACACATCCCATTTTAAAACCCTTAGCTAGCAAAAAGGTTTTTAATCTCTCATACCAGGCTCTAGGGGCTTGTTTCAAACCATACAAAGCTTTGTGGAGTTTAAAGACATGGTTTGGAAACTTGGGATTTTCAAAACCGGGGGGTTGCTGGACATAGACCTCCTCCTCAATATAGCCGTTTAAGAAGGCACTCTTGACATCCATTTGAAAAAGTTTGAAACCCATGGATGCAGCATAAGCCAAGAGTATCCTAATAGCCTCCAAACGAGCTACAGGAGCGAAGGTCTCCTCATAATCTATCCCCTCCTTCTGACTATAACCCTTCGCTACAAGCCGGGCCTTGTTTCTCACAATGTGGCCCTCCTCTCCTTGCTTGTTTTTAAATACCCATTTTGCCAATAGGTTTACAGTCAGGAGGTGGTGGCACTAGAACCCAAACCCGATTTCGCTCAAAGTTCTCTAGCTCCTCATGCATGGCATTGACCCAATCCGGATCCGTCAATGCGTGTCCAACATCTCGGGGCTCGCTCAAAAGACGCAACAAAAGCAGAATGAGCAAAGTGCGAGATGTTGTGACCTGGAGCGAGTAACTCGCTCGTCGATGTCGCCGATCATCTGTTCAGGGGGGTGCTGGCGCTGGATGTGTCGTGGCGCCTCCCGGGAAGAAGTAACCTCCCCCTCAACAGTAGCTGGTTCCACCCCGGGTACAAAAGGTACCGCGCGAGGTGGATCCCACGGCCCCCAGGAAGAAGACGTCTCGGGGCCACGGGTCGTCGTCGAAGCCGCTCCCGGCGGCGCGGCAGGCGGAGGGGGTGCTGGATCATCTATACCTTCAGCACCCTCTTCCTCGTCATCGAAAAGAGGCTCTCCAACCTCGTGATCACCTGCACGCTCAAAACGAGAAGAAGGAGAAACAAGAGTCTCGTCGAAGGTGACATCTGATGTCTCCATGACTCGGTTAGTGTCAAGGTTAAGTACACGATAAGCTCGAGTGTGAGTGCCATAACCCAAAAAACACACCGTCAGAAGAACGAGACTCAAACTTGTCTAGGTTGCCTTTTTCAATATAAAACAGTGGCAACCAAAGACTCTAAAATAACTCACCTTGGGCTGGCGACCAAAACGCAACTCATAAGAGGTCTTCTTCAAAAACACTCTCAGAAAAATGCGATTCGAAATATAGCATGCAGTGTTCATAGCTTCGGCCCAATAGCGCCTAGGAGTCCTATGCTCATCAAGCATCGTCCTGGCCATCTCAACAAGGGTCCGATTCTTCCTCTCTACAACACCATTTTGGGGTGGTGTATAGGGAGAAGAAAACTGATGCTCCAAACCAAGGCGTTTACAAAACTTCTCAAAATCCGAATTTTTAAACTCGGAACCATTATCACTTCTAATCGCTCGCATCGAGTTCAAAGGGAACTCGTTCTGAAGACGCAAAATCAGATCGCGAGCGAAGGAGAATGTCTCGGACTTCTCAACTAAAAAGAAGACCCACGAATACCTCGAAAAGTCGTCAACAATAACAAGCACATACCACTTCCCACCAACCGAGCTCACCCGAGCCGGACCAACAAGGTCCATATGCAAAAGCTCTCCGGGGTGCGAGGTCATAACCTTGGTCAAAGGATGGTGGGGGAGCAGCAACCATCTTTCCATGCCGGCAAGCATGGCAAACTAGATCCTTCTCCAACGAAAGCTTGGGCAATCCTCGGATTAAGCCAAGTGAGCTAAGTCTTGCAAGCAAGTCAAAACTCAGGTGACCGAGCCTCCTATGCCACTTCCAAAGATCAGAAGAAGAAGGACTAGCCAAAAGACAGCGAGAAGATCCAAACGACTTTGAGAAATTCGCGCGAAAGACATTCCCAAAGGGTGAAATCAGACATACAAGATCACCCTGAGGATCTAAGATCCGGCTAAGGTTCGGTTTGAAACGAATCTCATAGCCTTCACGAAAAAGTTGCGAAACAGAAAGCAAGTTAAAATGCAGGTTAGAAACAAGAGCAACCTCGCGCAACACAAAGTGCTCATTAACCCGCACTGCACCAACGGACAATACCTTGCCCTTACCTTTGTCGCCGAAGGTTATGTACTCCTTTCCGGCGACCGGACTATGGCTGGAGAACCATTTGGCATTTCCGGTCATGTGCCTCGAGCAACCGGAATCCACAAGCCAAATGTCCTCCAACCGCTCCTCCTACATCAATAAAAAGACATAGGGTGAACATACGGTCCAACACTGGGGTTAGTAAGATAAGAAGGAAACCAGTGTTGGGCCGGCTGCTCAAAAGAACGGTCAGTGTAAAAACCATCCTGTCTAGGGGGATAGCGATCACCACGCACAGGAAAACGTGGTCCGCTGGGGAAGAAGCGCTCACCGCGAAACTCTACCTGCGGTGGGACAAAGCGCTCAACAAAGCCTCCGCCACGGGGTCCGTTACCTGCAAAAGCAGGACCCCGTCGGGCACGCTCTCTACGAGGTCTACGCCTAGGAGCCTGCTGCTCAACTCTAGCGTCTCTCCTCGGAGCTCTCTCCTGCCTAGGCCTCACAAACTGAGGTGCTCTACCTCTAGGCCTAGTCTCCCTCCTAGGGGCTCTCTCCTGCTGCCTAGGCTGGGTATGCTTCCCTCCAGACCTAGCAGCTCTCCCCTGAGGCTTCGGAGCATGTCCACCACGAGCTGGGTGAAACATGTCCGGGTTCTGCATCTCCCTAGCACGGCGCGCCTCTCTCCTGCGCCTAAAGCAGAACTCACTCAGGTGACCATCCCGCCCACAAAAGTCACACTGAAACCTCACCGCGCGCAAAGGGGGTTGTTGGTTTGCAGGGATGTGGGTATGGTTCACCTTGCCCTTGCCCTTCTGTGGCAACTCCTCTCGGATGGGTGGCATTGTGTCAAGCTTGTTCTTTAGGTGATTGGGCTTGGGTTGCCATTGTGGATTCTTGGGTGGAGCCTTGGGGGGTTCAACTACAACTCCATCCTTGGTGACAGGCTTGGCAGGCTCTTTGGTGGAAGCTTGGTTAGTTTGGGAGTAGTGGTGGAGTTGGGCTTCTCACAGGGGTTCAGACCACTAGACTCTCCAATCTTACCAAAAGCTGAAAGATCAACACTCTGGCCAAGACCTACACCAGGAGCCCCAGCAGCTCGCTTGAATTGGGAGATCATCATCCCGAGCTGAGGCTCACCACAAGACACCCATGACAAGACGGTCCGAAGGTATGTGTTTTCCTCCTCGGTACGCACCTTGTCATGCCTCACATTGGCCATCTCCTGCTCCAGGCCCTCACACAAAGCACACCTCTTGACACAAGTGCTATCCGAGCCGGCCTTCTCAAAAGACTCAAGCTTGGCATTCTTCTCTGCCAACTCGGATTGCAAGACAGGACAAGTCTTGCACGCACCCAACAGCTGCGGTCTAGCTCGGAGCTCATCCACCTCATCTACCAGCGCAGCATGCTTACTCCTCAGAGTGAGAAGATCCGTCATGTGCGCGGCGCAACTCTCGCACTCCAACTCCTCCGACACAACCACGGTGGACCGAGCGAACTCAAGCTCCTTCACCGTGTCCTCCCACTTCTGCCTAAACTCCTTGCGCTCTCTAGCGGCACGCCTAAGCAACTTATCTTGGCTAAGGAGGGCAGCAGTCAACTTCTCAACCTCGGAGGAAAGCTCGTCGTAGGTGAGAGATACCTGGGAGGTGTCGTCGTCGTCGTCGTTCCGAGGTGGGTGCTCCAGCTCGCCACCGACCTCATCTCCGAGCGCCATGGTACACAGGCCTTCGTCGCCGGCGAAGAAGCACAAGCCGTTGAACGTGTCCTCCAGCTTCTTCTTCTCGGACTCGTCATCACTCGATCGAGCGGAGTCGTCATCCGAGCCGTCGACGTCGCTGAGCGTGGCGAAGAACGCTCGCTGCTCAGCCTGCTGCTTCTCCAAGTACTTCTTCTTGATGTACTCTTTGTTGAAGCCGCCCCGCTTTGTGCCTTGGGGGAACGTGCTTCTCCTTGTACTTGGAGTCGCGCCTGTGGCCGTGATCGCCCTTCCCAAGATGCTTGTTCTTCTTCTTGGGGCAGTCGGCGATGAAGTGGTCGGGGTCGCCGCACTCGTAGCATCCGGTGCGTCCTCCTCCGCGACGACGGTTCATGCGGTTGTTGTGGAACCGCGAGAACCGGTTGGCAAGCAAAGCCAACTCGTCGTCTCCCAAAGACTCCAGCTGGTCCTCTGTCACAGAAAAGAGAGAAGAAAGCGCAAAGCCAGCTGAGGGGTTAGAGGAAGAGCCGGAAACCAAAGCCATGGACGGGCGAGAAGGATTTTCAAAAGAAGCCCTCGCCATAGCATCAATCTCACTGGACTTGAGCTTACTGAAGAGCTCGTCGCAGGTGAGAGTCTCATAGTTCGGCGATTCGATGATTGCCTGAACCTTGGAGTCCCACACCGAACGGTCAAGAGTGTGCAAAAGCTTCAAAGCACGCTCATGATCGTCAAATGGCAACTGCTCTCTGTTAGCCCTCATCCTGTTGACAATCACCTGAAAGCGAGCGAATAAACTTTCTATGCTCTCGCCAGGTTGGTCTAAAGTTTCTCATACTCTCGCTTGAACGACTCGTAGAGTCGGGTTTTGACTTGAGAGGTGCCCTCATGAAAACGCATGAGAGTATCCCAGATCTCCCGAGCCGTAGCGAGGTGAGAAACGCGATCAAACTCACCCATGCTCAAACAAGAGAAAAGAGCATTACGGGCTCGGCTATTGGCATCGTGCTCATCGATCTGCTGTTGATTCACACGAGCAGCCAAGACCACGTAATCAGGGGAGTTGCAAATATCCCAGATCGAAGCGCCCAAGCTCTGCAAATAGGCCGACATACGTATCTTCCAATACGCATAGTTCGTCCATCGAAAAAACGGCGGTTTGCCCACGCCGCGATCCATGTCGCCTTCGGTGGATCTGGAACCGGCTAAGGTGGAAGATCCTTAACCCGCTCCGATACCAATTGAAGGACCGAGAAGCTAACCGAAAGCGACCAGAGGGGGGGGTGAATGGGAGCTTCAAAATTTCCTTACGGAAACTAGATGCCACTGTCCCAAAATCAACCCAAAGAGCGAACCCTAGAGCTTGCTAATGTCCACGACCCTATATGTAGGGTGGATGCTTCCTAGAAGCACAGCGAGACACTAGACAACTCTAGAAAGCCAACGCAAAAGACGGAAATCAATTCCGACAACGAACGAGCGAACCGCGGACGAAACGTGCGAAACCAGTCGCATCGGACGCTGGCCTGCGTCCGATGCCAGACCACCGGAAGCGTCCGATGCAGACTGGGCGGTTCTGGAACCTTACTGTTCCACCATCGGACGCTGTGAACAGTAATCACCCAGCGTCCGATGCAAAGGCTCCGGCGCGTCCGATGGACAACGGACGCGTCCGATGCCTAGCGTCCGATGGAAACTAAAACGCCGAAAACGTGACACGCGTCACCGGAGCGTCCGATGCTAGGGACCCTAGCGTCCGATGCTCCCGTGAGTAGCGTCGATGCTCCCGAAAACAGCGCAGTTCTTTGATGATTCAACCCGATCTCCTCTAAATCAAAAGCTCTAGGCCTAGGATTCGATCTGAGGGGTCACAAGGATGTTAGTGAGCTATCTCTAAGAGATCATGGCTCGAACCTAACTCCAAATCGGTGAATCAAGAAATTCGGGGCATGGAGGCAAGAACGCAATCCAAAACGAAAATCGATCGATCTCCTAGACCGTGAGGTTAGAGTTTAATTCCTTCGGTGGAAAGGAGAGCCTCACGATCTAGAACAACTTGGTTCAAACGGTTTTGCAAAAGATGAACCGAGCAAAGAGATCAAGCGACGGGAAAATCGTGGAGAAAAAGGATTCCGCGAAGAACACAAAGAAAACGCGAATCACAGCCACGAACTCGAATTAAGGACGCAAATCAAGCCATCGATCTGTGCTCCAAAGTGAGGATACGGCCTCACTTCCTCAAATCAACAGTACACAGAGTGGAGTCTCTCTGCGGATCTCAACTAGCTAGAGCAGGGGATGGGAGAGTGGAAACCCTAGGTGCTAGGAAGCAAATGACTGCGCTAACTGAGATTGAGATAGGGAGGAGGGTGTCTCCCCTAGACTACTTATACTAACCTAGCCTAAGTCTATTTCCTACTCTCCCTCTCTACTCTAATTACAGAGCGGACCAGCCTAACCCTAAGGCTATTCTAGTCCACCCGCTGGTGGTAGGTAGATCCGACGGCCACGCCCGCACGGTCTTCCGCGTCGCCTCCACGCAACCTTCAGATCGCCGCCACGTGCCGCCACCACTCTGCACCCCCGGTTTTGCGGCCCAAACCGGGAAACCAGCCTTTTCCATCAGCCCCCGGTTTTGAGGCCCAAACCGGGAAACCAGCCTCCAGCCCGAGTTTTGTGGCCCAAACTCGGAAACCCTCAGCGCCCGAGTTTTGAGGCCCAAACTCGGAAACCGGCCCACGCCCAGGTTTTGAGGCTCAACCTGGAAACCGTCGCGCCCAGGTTTTGTGGCTCAACCTGGAAACCCAGCACCCAGGTTTTGAGGCCCAAACCTGGAAACCGTCCACCGTTGGTTTTTCCCGGGCTCTACCAACAAACCGGCGTCGTAGAGGGGATGCACCGCCTGTGCACCCCTTCCACCGACATGATCGCACTTCTCCGCTTGTCGCTGTCGCAGGCTGCCAGCCACCACAGCTGATCCTCCGGCCTCCAGTCCATCAGTCCAAGTCCACGTCCGCCCTTCACCGTCCGATACATCGGCATGGCACGTCCGCCGCACGGCACGCCCATCCTTCATCGCGCCCGGTCCGTCGGCACGGCACGTCGCAACTTGACCTTCACCCGCCATCGATCACTGTCTCCGTGCTCGACACCTGCACAACACAAGCCAAAGAACATGCGCATCATCTCCGTTGACAATCACTCATCACACAGAGACTCGGCATACACCCATGTATCCGCACTAGCTCAAGGCTCGACACCAAATGAGGCTGAATGAAACAGCGCATAAGAAGCAAAACTGATAGTCCTCAAGATTAGAGGCTCAGAGGCTTCAAACACAACTGGAGAAGATTTGATTTACCATTCAAATCAGCCACAAATTGGTGAAAACAGCTAGGTTTCCTCAAGAACAGAGGCCAGAAATGGCTCAAACACAACTAGCTGAGGGCTCAAACCAATCAAAATAACCAGCAAAAACTGCTAGTCCTCAGAGAGAGGCCAAAACGGCTCAACCGACTAAGCACGCTCCGATACCAATGCCTTACGGCCAAAACCATCTCCGCACCAATGGAAACAAATCGAAAGCGTACAAATGAAGGACCACCAAGGAAGGTTCAATCCCAATTGAAAAAGCCCAAAGAAAAGGCTCAAGTCGAAATGGAGCACAAACACTCGGAGCATGCGGAAAGCAGCAAGACAAAAGCGACTCCCCTGAAAGCAAGCCTATATACAAAAGCTAGGCAATACAGCTCAAGACATCAATTGCATTCCATACCGAAAGATGGATACCAATTGGAACACATAAAAGAGCTATACCGGTGAGATACCAAGAGCTAAACTCCCCCTCGCTCAAAGCTCCCCCAAAATGCATGACTCTCCCTTTGTGCCAACACTCAAGCTCCCCCTTGAAAATAGCTTCTCCCCCTTGACACAAAGGGAACATGCTGAGGGTTTTAACATTTTCCACAAAAGTTAACACAAACACAAGACAAGTCATCCAAAAGCATATGGGGCAGTGAAAAGCATAGAAAGTGGCCCGGAACCAATTGAAGGTGACCACAAAGAGTATCGGAGCTGGGGGTATGCACACTAGGCTAAAAATGCATGAAATGCACAATGCAACAGCTTCAAGTGTATAGCAATCAGAATGAAGAAGATGCTCAAAGGGGTGCTGCCCTGAAACTTCAGCAACCAATACAAATGCTAGCAAAGGCTCAAACTGATCAAATGAATACGAAATAAGAACAATTAAGATATGAGCAGTTTTAAGCCATTTGAAAAGGAGTTCACCACTAAAATAGCACTTAGCATGAATAGACAGGAAATCAAACAAGTGCTAACTCAGGTATAAAAGGTGAACTACCCCTAGCAAAGTTCAATCATCATGCAATAGAGTGAAGCATAGACTTGTGTTATTTCAAATTTTCATCGGAGATTGCAGCGGTATTAACACAAGTTCATATTTAAAAGCATGTGATTGCGAGAGGTTAAAAGCATGGTCATTGCCTAACTTTTCAACCGGGCTAAGCCTATGCAAGAAAAGCAATCGGAAGCTTAAAGCGGCCGGTTTCGGTCTTACACTACACGGCTCAAGTTTAACTCAAATGTGCAATGAGAAACAGTCTCGATACCGTGATGTGCTGACACATGCAATCCCATCTCGATCTTTTCATTTCACTAGACTTGGATCAAATTTTAAGCACAAGGTAAATATGCAATCCAAGCAAGTGAAAGACTCAATGCAAGAGACATAGCAACCTAGCATACAAAAGATAGTACAAGTGATCTCAACACGTCCTACCCATGCTAGTTGCCAATCTCAATGGTGAACAAATTAAAGGTTTCATAGTTGATTAAACAAGTTCACCATTTGCAAAAATAGCTTAGCTCATAACATGTATCAGGTGATCAAAGAGAGCCTAAGCTACAAGCATCATCATGAATAGACAGGGCATACCAAAAAGAGCACAATCTCATTCTCATTGTTATATACATGAAGCTCTAAAATGCACGATATACATGATGAAATGCATGCAAAGCTAGCCTATAAGGAACGGATCAAAAACTAGTCTAAAAGGGAAACCCAAAGCAAAAGGGTATCGGAGAAGACCAACTAAGATACAACAAGCGAAATGCTTCCCCAACTAAAAGGGAAACACACATCCAGCTCACAAGCGAAGAGCCAGGAAATGCTCAAGCGACCGCCAGCAAAATCCACAATGAAAAGACCACACAGCAGAAAGGGGTCAAAGAGGGAGTGTACCAAAAACCGAACTCAGAAGTGTGTCGGAGGTACCTCATGAAGCGCATGACCGCCTGCTGGTGTGATACCCGAGGGGACGCCTGAATCTGCTGAACTCCGAGGCACCTGCCTCGCCGAAGTCATCTCCCCCTCGCCTGATGCTGTCGCTCCCCCAGGTGCTGCTAGTGCTCGCTGGAGAGCTGCTCGAACGGAACCCTAAGTCGTGGAAGAAGTGGGATCGGGTCCGTGAGTCGAAATGCTCTCTCCAGGCTCCTGTTCTCCTGCACACTCAAAAGCAGAAGAAACACAAGGCATTGTCTCGTCCAGTGTGACCTCAAGGTCTCCACAAAAACGGTTAGTCACATAAAAGCATAAGGTAAGCTCTCAACAAAAAGAGGTCTACCTATGAATGATACCGCAAAGGAGATCTGAATTCAAACTAGTCAAGACTACCATGCAGATAGGATAAAGCACTGTGTAGCAAAATGCCGCCTAAAAACATGATCAACCCAAACACAGCCTAAACCTCAACACATGCTACAATGCAAGATAATGATAGCAATAGATCCGAAAGCATGTAACATGATAAAATTGTGGAAAGGCTAGTGCTCAAACTAATCACATCAACAGGATACATGTAGCTACACAAAACTAGCACCTGAAAAGTGATACCTAATGAACATCATACCTCCACAAGTGAAGCTCATGGAGAAATATGATAAAGCATGGCATAATGTTCATGAGGATCACCGACTAGCATGAAAAGTGGATACTCCATAAAAGCTATACATAAAGCTAGCATGACATGATATACAGGATAGCACATGCTAGACTATGACAAAAACATGATACAAAAGAAAATGTACATGTAACAACTATACAAGTGAGCACATGAAGAACCATCTCATACCACAAGACATAGATCATGGATGTACAAGGTATGAGTGCATATGAAAGCTCACCGAGTAGCAAAAGCCTCTTTGGAGGCAAAACTAAGCGGGGTGTAGAGAACCATCAACTCTTGATCACATCTAAAAGATCAAGCTCCATCATGCGCATGTTCTCCACCCCGCGTCCTCATATCTACACACAAGAGGACAAAGTAACCCGAGCCTTGGATCCCGAAGGGTTAGCAAGCATGTACTTGGGAATCCAGGACTTGGTCACAAATCTCAACTTCTCATGTGGGTTAGCATGATGCAAATGCTGGTTCAAAAGCGATTTTGAAACACCCTTGGAAGCATTCCTCAAAAGGACAACTCGAGGAGAAGAACGAGTCGTACCACGGGAAAAGAGGCAAACATCTTCCAAGGTCTTTGTAGAAGAACCAATAGAAGCATCATGAACAGCATGACGTGGACGAAGAGAAGAAGCACTAGAAGCATGTCCACGACCATGACCTATCCCACTAGAAAAGGAGTCATAAATCCCATCAACAAAAATGGGCTTCTTACTAGGAGCACAAGCGTTCATGCCATGAGACGGGCTATGAATCACCATCTTCCTAGAAGAGCGAGCTTGGCGCAAACGTTTGGCACGCCGATAGCAAAAGCTTTCTTGATGCCCATCTTTCTCACAAAAAGAGCAATGGTACAAAGGCCTACTGGCAGGCACACCATTCTCCGACAAGTGAGAAGTCCCTTGGGACTTAGAACAAGAAGCATAACCACCAACTTGGTGCCAATGCTAGGAGCACACGTGCCATGGGAAAGGCTACGCGGCTTCCTAAAAGCCTTAGCTCGAATTCGCCGCTCGTGCTTGACACGGCGAAAACAAAAATCGAATGAATGTCCATCCTTCTTGCAAAAGGTGCAATGGAAAACTGGATTGGGAGGACGAGTCCCAAAAATATGAGGAGCACCCTTGTCAAGAGAAGTCCCTTGGACATCACTCGAAGAACTAGCAAGGTTAGGAGTAGCTATGAAAGAGCTATCCGAAACCTTGGCACTAGTGCTAACGTCAAAAGACTCACGCGCAACACAAGAACTCAACTCCGGTTGCAAAGAAGCAATTTTAGAAGCATCAACATCGGAGTTGCAAGAAATGCGTGACTCAAACGACTTAGCACAAAGGCTCTTGCACCTTTTGGCTAAAACCTCATTCTCAAACATGAGGCGATCACAAGTACCACAAGGAGTGTTTTTCAGATTCTCCATCTCCTCCTTTATGCACTCGGCATATGTGGTACGCAAGAGCTCAACTTCACTCTCAAGGTTGGCACTCATATCATTGTGCTCAACCAACTTAGCGCTCATATCATCGCGCATTTGCTTCAAAACCAAAACTTCTTTTTCCAAATCAATGCATGATGTGCACATGAAATCGGTGGAAGAAACATCACCATTCCCATCAAGCAAAGAATCATGAGTAGCACTAGAAGCATGGCAAGCATTTTTATTCAAAGAGCACAAGCTACAAGGCCTAGCATTTATTTCAATAATTTCAGCCCTAGCA
The DNA here is from genome assembly GCA_009763385.1 of Coix lacryma-jobi var. lacryma-jobi. Taxonomy (NCBI): domain Eukaryota; kingdom Viridiplantae; phylum Streptophyta; class Magnoliopsida; order Poales; family Poaceae; genus Coix; species Coix lacryma-jobi. The sequence goes on along the minus strand of CM019828.1, from coordinate 78,496,390 downwards.
TGCTCAAGTTCATCTACACATGTGGTGTGAGTCAATTTTAATTTATTAATTTCAGCAAGCAAAGACTCACAAGAACCACATGGTAAAGAAGCTCTTGACCTAAGCAAGGCTATTTCAGATTTAGCATAAACAAGGTCCTTGCGCAGGTCAAAGCAAACAAGACATGGTATGGAAGCATTTGATTTCAAAGTTTCATTTTCAGATTCTAAGCTAGCAAGCGAAAAGCATAGCTCATTATTCTTCCTAACCATGTCACTACAAGAGGTGCAAGGTAAAGATGCACTAGACTTCCAATGAAAAAGGCCACATTTTAACCTATCAATGGAGCATTTCAACTTCTTGATCTTTCTATGCAAGGTATCGCAAAGCTCATCATATCTCAAGTTATCATCACAACAAGCTTCAAATTGTTGGGATAAGATCCCAAGACATGCAGCAAGAATACCTTTCTTGGCTTTGCCAAGTTCGCGTATGCGTTCCTCCGTTGAATGCTCATCATCTCCTAGGAAGCCCAGCAAAGCATCCACCTCACGTTCCGCCTCAAGAGCCGTACTCCTCCTCCTTACCAAGGTGTCATCCTCATTAGCATGTCCAAGACTCAAACCTAAGGACAAAGACACACTGGAAGAAGAACTTGGTGCCATCTCGAAAAGCACCGTTAGTGTTAGCCAAACAAAAGCTCAACACCTCGACAAACCACGTCAGAAGCCGAACCACTCTAAAAAGGTCGCCTTCGCGGATCCAGAACCGGTTAAGGTAGAGAGATCCTTAACTGGCTCTGATACCAATTGAAGGACCGAAAATGCTAAAGCAAGGCGACCAGAGGGGGGTGAATGGGAGCCTAAAAATTTCTTCTCAGAAATTCCGGCCTCTGTCCCAACAAAATCAACCCCAAGAGCAATGCCGACACACGTGATGTCCACGACCCAAGAGAATGGGTGGATGTTCCCTAGGAACACAGCGGGACACCACAAAAGCTCCCTCTTCCAAATCCACGCGAGTCAACTAGTGACAGGATGGAGTTTGGGTAACCTCAACCTCCCCCGAGCAACGCGAGGGGGATTCAGGCTTTTTCGCAAAGCAGGAAGCCCGGTTTCTGTAGAGCACAGAGTCGGGAATCCAACGCAAAAAGCGGATCTCAAATCGGAGCTCGAACGCAAAAGATACGGGCGAAAACGCGCAAACACTGCACTGACCGGACTCTGAGGTGCGTCCGGTCAGTGTCGATCGGACGCGTCCGGTCAGAGAAAAACCTCTCTGGATGCTCTCTGTTCATGACCGGACTCACAGTGATCAAGCGTCCGGTCGTTACAACTGAGCGTCCGGTCAAGCACCGAGGAGGCAATGAACAGTGCCTTCAGTGCGTCCGGTCACGTGAAACCCTAGCGTCCGGTCAGAATCTCGCACAGTATTTCGCTCGGGCTTCAACGATCGGACGCACGGGATAGCGTCCGGTCGATATGAGGCGTGCGTCCGGTCAAGTCACGAAGGAGACGCAGAGAACGTGTTCAACGACCGGACTCACGACCAAGCGTCCGGTCGGTGTGACTCGTGCGTCCGGGTCACCGCGATGCACCTCTGTTCATCCACCGAATCAACCCGATCTCCCTCAAATCAAAAGCACTAGGGCTCCAACTTCGTGTGAGGGGTCACAAGGATGTTAGTGAGCTACTCCTAAGAGATCATGGCTCGAACCTAACTCCAAATCGGTGAATCGGAGAAAAAGGATGAAGAACGGCAAGAACTTAATCCCAAAACTAAATCCACCCGATCTGTGAGTTCGTGAGGTATTAGAGAAATTCCTTCGGTAGAAAGAAGACTCTCACGAAGCTACACAAGATGGTTCAAACGGATTTGCGAATCTTCCCTCGAAACAAGAATTCTCGTGAAGAACAAAAGAGGGGAAAACGTGCAAACGCGAAGAACAAAATCGCAAGACAAATTAAAGCACGAATTTGATCCTTGGACTCAGAGGAATGGATGATTCATTAAGCACTTGGTGTACGGGCTACAAGCCAATCCTAGCAACACAAAGCTTGGATGGCGAAAAGCTCAAGAACAAGAGCCAACTCTCCCTAACCCTAGCCTACTCTCACAGGAACAAAATGAGAGAGACACCACCAGAGGATTGCCAAGGATACGGCTGCCCTAGCAGCCCGCCTCATATATATAGGCGCACGTCCAATGACACAAACGCCCTTACATTAAGCACTCGACCAAATATCCCCCCAGGGGTACAACCGTCCAAACCGGTCAATCTTCATCCGACGGCCACGCCCGCACATCGGGTAGCTTCGCCTCGACGCGACCTCCCTGATGCCGCCACGTGCCGCCACCGTCGACCGCCGCGCCCTCTCACGGATAGCTTCGCCGCAACGCAAACCTCTCGGTGCCACCACGCGTCGACCGTCCTTTCGGACCATCCCCCGGTTTTGAGGCCCAAACCGGGAAACCGTCCACCCCGAGTTTTGAGGCCCAAACTCGGAAACCCGCAAGCCCAGGTTTTGAGGCCCAAACCTGGAAACCGTCGATGGTAGCTTTTTGAGGCTCAGCTACAGAACCCGCACCGTAGACGGGATGTGGTTCGCACACCCCGACCACCGGCACCGATGCCGATGCATGTCCAGCCTCCACGCCGGGCACAACGCCTTCGCCTTCCTTCTTGACTTGGCCGACGGCACTTGCGCCGCACGCAAGCCCATGTCCGACCTCCCGCCAAGCGACCCGACTCCAGCGCCTTCCTCCCGACTCGGCTGATGCACCGCACATCCCCATGTGCTCTTGCTCGCCGATGCCACGTGCCAGCTACCACAGCTGGTCCTCTGGCCCTCTGGTCCCTCAGTCCAAGCCTCCCGTCCGCCTTTCACCGCTCGGTTCGTCGGCATGGCACGTCCGCCGCACGGCACGCCCATCCTTCACCGCACCCGGTCCGTCAGCACGGCACGGCTCAACTTGACCTTCACCTCGCCATAGACCACTATCTCCGAGCTCCACAACTGCACATCAACACAGCCAAGAGACACATGTCGCACACACACACCAACACATAAACACCACACAACTCACGCCACCGGTTAGTCATAACATTAAGCGCATAGCAAGATAATGACTCAACCGGGTAAAAGCCTCAAACCTTCCTCAACACAGTCAATCATTCATCATATGTATTCTCAATCTTCTCGGCATCTTTCATCACCACATGCCTTCTCACGCAAGCCAGCTTCATCTGCAACATCCATCTCCCGAATGGAATCACTTTTCTGCAAGACAGCCGACGGCACAGACATTCATCGAAATCCTGAGGACCCAATAGCTGTCTGATTGCTTGCCGAATCCCTTCTTCTCTATTGGCTGGGCCCACCTTTCACATCCTCATGCGTGCGAAAATCCGGTGTCAACACATGCCCCCTAATTTTGGGATAAATATTTATTCCAAAATTCCTTTTTAACATGGAGCCTCCAGAAACATTCGCCTTCACATGCTATAATTGCTATACTTGCCGAGTCATCTCCTGATGCGCCCTCTGGGATTCTTTAAAACCCTCTTTCGCCCTGTCTTGACTTGTGTACTCTGAACTCCTCTGCTTAGACTCAAAAACCCTCTTTTCTCTTATCTCACTCTAGAGGATGTCTTCCGCAGCGAGTCGCCAAAGTTCCGAGCTTGGTGCTTCTAGCACCTCTAAAAGGAGGTTGCTCCTTTTTCCTTTCTCTTGATTGTTCCAAAAATGAAGTAGTAATTCTTTCCTTGTTGTTTCCTTCAGGAGAATCAATGACGACCTCCCCGAGGATCTGACTCGGAAGCTTGCGGATCTTCAATTTGATCTGGAGGGAAAGGATTGGGAGATCACTCGAATCTCTCGAGAGCGTGACGCTGCTCGGGAACGAGTCACCAGTACGTATTTTCTTCATTTCTTTCCTTATTCTCTTCTTTCACCTTTATTCACTCTTCCTCTTTTCAGCTCTAGCAGCCAAACTCCACGCCCTTGAAGCCGCCATCGCCGAGCTCACCGTTACGGCCGATGTAGCGGGCACGACGCCCCTGAAGCGTGTGAACGAAGTTAATCGAATCCTCCCCATTATCTCTAGGGTCGGCATGGGGTACGGCGCGGCGCTCGCCTTCTTCGCCGTGAGGATTCATTCTGGCGCTGATTACCGCAGATTTGATGTCTGCGAGCAAGAACTAGAGGATAGAGTAGAACATTCCGTAGAAGATATGAAGGAAGCCAGGACAGATCTGGCCGACGCCTTTGATCACTTTCTCCCGATTAGGCGTAGGATGGAATGGACGAACTGATCCTCTCTATTATAACCTTGCATTTTCTCTTTGTAAATAAAAATCCCCTGTTCGTCCTCTTGAATCCAACCTGTGACTGATCCTTCGAGATCAACATATGTTTTGTTTCGTGCACCAGCTACCGATTTTCTCTCTACCTTAACGGCGATGTGCATCACATCAGCTATTGCCGATAACAATAATCTTCCTCGTCCTGCAAGTAACTGCCGTGACTGATTACCCCAGATCCAAAGTTTTCAGTTTTCCTCTTAATTTTCTAATCCATGGCGACACCAGAGCAGCATTTTTAACAGATTTCCCTGTTTTTTCCAAGCTTTCCGCCCTTAGTGTCAATCGGTAACATAAACTAAATAATTAGCCGAAACTGAACAATCCTTTAGTCGAACCCTATCGGCTTTCCGATTCCGAATTCATGACCTCTTCAAAATTGTCAAAAAATCCGGCCTGGCCCAATATCAGCCCATAAATTGTGACAAACGCTATCTTGATGCTTGGTCTTTCAGCATGCAAATTATGATCTTATAAATATACCCCTGTGTAGGCTCCCATTCTGGGTTCCGATCGAATAGTTTGACTCGCAAAATTTCTACTTCTCGGCTTCTAGCTCAAGTCAAAGAGAAAAACCTCTGCTCATGCTTGAATAAATGACAGACGATGGCAACCACAACAGACATCTTTATTGGAGACGAGGTAGGAGGAAGTCGAACACCATCTTACCAGCATCATAGGCAATAAATTGGTCTTTTGCCCCCTTGCAATAGCCCTTCTTGCTTATCTGCCTCTGATTCGCCGCTCGCCCATTTTCCAGGGTGAAGTCCTTTCTTAAACAAAAACGAGCTCCCTTTCCAGAAACAGCAGCTCCAATGGCCTCTCCCAACCTTCTTCTTGGGTTTCCAGATCCCCCTGAATCTGACAATCCACCTCAACTCACCCATTTGAATGCTGGAAACAGCTTGGCAGCATCACTTCCGGTTAGTAGAGTCTCGGTCCTCTTCTTCTAGTTAGACTTGTTATGCCTGACACATCCCTTCTTCCTGTTGGCTCTTTCCACAAAGAATGACCGTCTGAAGGCAGCAGCAAATAGAGTTGCCCTCAAGGTGAATGCTCATGGGGACTCAGCCGAAGCCCGCCTTGATGCCGTGGATGGTCACATAGATCAGGCCATCATCCAAGGTGTGCATGTCGGGGTCTCTTCGGTCTAGCGGCAATGAGCTCTTGGACCAAAGAAAACTACTCCTCTATACCAGTTGGTTTCGCAGGCGGTGACCCAGATGAATTTGAAGACCTTGAAATTTATGATGACCATGCTGCCGCTATTGCCGAGACTGTTGACCCACAATCTATTCTGATCAGATTATCTCGAAAGTAGTTTGTATCAGGACAAATCGGTAAATGAAGCTTGTAATATACGAAACTCGTTCTCCCCTGAATAACGCCCATTTGCACTTCTTGATTTCTCAGAAATTTTTTCCTTTTTTCGATTGTAACATTTTCCTCAGAGAAACGCTTGCCGAATACATGATGTCACCTTAGCCGACTAGATCTTGTCTCCGATATGTCATGTCACCCGGCATTGCACTTACTACACTTCACCTTTCTCTTCTCTTGATAAACCTGCTTACTTAAAAACGTTAGGGCCACTAGGGTCATAAATATCTTGTACTAAAGGCGACATAAATAATATCGGCTATGACTTGAATTCTTGGAACATTTTTCTGCTAAAGGCGATGCTTCACATCGGCTGTATATAAGTATTCCTCAAGTTACATAATTTCCATGCGTTTGGCTTTCAACAAGTAGTGCCGAAGCTTGATCCACGAGTGACAAAATTTCTTTACAGCCGAATACCCCTCTCTTGGTCTAACATTTTCGGCTAAAGCTAGCTGCTATTTATCTTTAAAATTTTAAAATAAGGGCCGATCCTGTTGCAAGGCTACCGGCCGCCACGTACAACTTGAAATAATCACCAAGTTGTGAAAGTGCCTTCATACTTTCCAAGACCCTCTGTTGTACGTCACCTTATGTGAATTCTTGTTCTTCCATTAGCTTCGGCAATGGAGAAATAAGCAGAACCCCCAAAAGGTCGTTAACTTCAAAACATGCTCGAGACCCAGACTTGCATACATTGGTCCTATTTCGGCTTCATTATCAACACTTTATTGCTTGTCAGCCGACACGAAACTTGGCCTCAATCTTTCTCCATCACAATTAGTTGGATTATCTATTCAAAAATTGCTCTGAGAGCCAATTGTCTGAATCGGCTGTTGGTCCTCGTTGAAAATGTTTACAGGACCTGCTTCCCAAGCTTTTCCAGAAAAACACTCAACGCCATCATATTCCCAGTAGATAGGCTCTGTATTAGCAATACTCACTGAATCATCAGCATGGACGATTTCGACGTCATCTCCGATCCACTGGATGAGGAACTGATGCATAGTTGACGGCACACAGCAGTTTGCATGTATCCAATCTCTTCCCAATAGCAAACTGTATGCCCCCTTGCCATCAATGATGAAAAAGGTAGTGACCAAGGTCTTAGTCCCGATCGTCAACTCAACATGAACTGCTCCCCGAGTATCAGAAGAATTGCTAGCAAAGTCTCTCAACGCCATGTCGGTCTTCAGCAAGTGTTCACTTGCCATCCCAAGTTTTCTGAAGGTGGTATACGACATGATATTTATGGCAGCTCCTCCATCAATGAACATCTTAGTCAGTGGCTTGCCATTAACATAGCCTCTCATATACAATGGCTTCAGGTGTCGATGCTTAGCTGGTTTATCGAATACTGCACTTTGAGCCAAGACAAGATGAGCCAATAACTCTTGAAATTCATCTTCATCAAAATCTGAATACACTTCGTCTTGGACATCTTGTTCTTCGGGAGCTATAAATTTTGATGGAAGAAAGAAAGTCATGCATGCGTTAGCCGAATGATCACCCCCATCCGGCTTCTCTTTGGGGCGCCAAACTCGCTTTACTTTGGCATTTGCTTGTTCTAGGTCTCTATTTCTTAGGCGATGCACCCTCCTTTTCTGGCTTTTCCTCAATCCTGGTGGACACCACTATCCTCTCTGCCAGACATACTCGCGATACTCTTCTTCTTCAGTGCGAGCTCAACTTTGATCGGCAAATCCTCTTCCCTGTCGATCTTCGGAATTATTTATTTTTACGCGCCGATCGTCCTCAGGGATTCGTGCCCCAAGCCTCTCATGGACAGATCGGCGGTTGACTCGAGACTGCTTATACTCGGAGTACTGATTACTGCACTCAGGGCAGTTATTCTTAATAGGCAGCTTCAAGCCTTCGTTCCAATAATACTGGAAGAACGAGTATTCCCAATGAGACTGTTCTTGTTCCCTCGTATCTTCCCGTTCTTCCCAGTACATCTCTTCTTCGTACCTTCGTTGTTTCTTCTAGAACTTCTGTTCTTCATAAAGTCTCTGCCTCTGGTACCGTTCCTGTTCCTGACGCCATTTATTCAACAAGATGCGCGTCGTGACCCTGGGTCTGGAAGTTTCACCAGTCTCAGTTCGGCTATTTTGAAACCGAACCCTCTGCTGAAGCTCTCTCTTCGTAATCTGCCGATTAGGGTCAACGGCACCAGCTTCCCTTGCTCTATCAGAGGTTAAAACTTTCATTTTGCTCTTATCCCTGGGATCAGCTGCGTTGATCATGTTAACAGAGAAGGACAAAGTATTCTGTCCAAAAGGGCTACCATCAATTTTCATCTTCCCATCAAACCTCAGATGCCCGTCCTGGATAGCTTTCTGGATCCGCATTCTGAACACTCGGCAATCGTTTATGGAGTGGGATCTAGTATTGTGAAAACCACAATATTTTTTGTCCTTGACCCCTTCAGGATGTAGCATAGGATGACCTTCCGGCAACTTGATGAGTCCTTCCTTCAACAAGTACTCAAATAATTTATCTGACTTGGAAACATCAAAGTCATAAGTACCTTTCTGCTGCCTCAGCCATCGCTGGTTGACTTGAGTTGGTTCTTTATCCCAGACTATCTCGGCTGCAGCTATTTCATCTTCATCATCGTACTCAGCTGCTTCTTCTAGGAAAGCTTGATACATCTTGGCAGCCACATCACCCTTCGGGAACTGATTATTCCTCTTGAACCCCTAGGCATGATTACTCATCGTCGCCAGCCTTTGTGATAACTGCCCGAGGTCATCAAACTCCATGTCGAATAGCCTCTCTTTGATACTCGGCAACATGCCAGCTATGGCTATCTCCGACAGTTGATCATCCGGCAAATTCAGAGAATAGCAAAGATTCTTGGTTTCCCTGAATCGGCGCAGATATTCTTGTGGCGTCTCGCTAGGTTTCATCCTTAGGCTCATGAGATCGACCAACTTTTTCTCGCTAGTACCCGTAAAGAAATACGAGTGGAATTTCTGCTCTAGCTCAGCCCATGTATTGATAGAATTTGCTGGTAGGGAAGAAAACCACGAGAAGGCTGGCCCTGTTAATGAAAATGGGAAATACCGAATCCTCCAAGCCTCATCTGTAGATGCTTCTCCGAGTTGCATCAAGTAGCGGCCGATGTGCTCTATAGTACTGGTGTCATCCTGGCCTGAAAACTTGGTGAAATCAGTAGGAGGTTTCACCCTTGGAGGAAGAGCTACCCGATTGTACCACTCTGGATAGGGGGGCTTGTATGTGTAAGTTTGATTCTTAGGTTTCAGGCCGAATTAATTTTGCATCATATCAGCCATATTATGCATGATGTGGTCAACATTCGGATCAGGAGCTGCTTGTGCCTGCCCCCCAGGATGTAGCCCTGCCGAACTCTTATAGCCTGGATTTGGAAGAGCATTAATTGAGCTATAATCGATGAACTCATGATATCCGTCTCCAAACATATTCTTCTGCATCCTGTTCGCTGCAGGAGACACTTTAGAAGCAGATTGCGGGACATTCCCTGTCGTGCCGAATGCGAGCTGGCCATAGGTCTGAGGAGGTTGCTGCGTCTCATGAGGAACCATCCCACCTGTCCTTGGGCCAGCTCCGCCCTCTCCTGCGATCCTTTGACATTGAGGTACTGGGAACAACAACGGTCCCTGCATCGGACCAATAGTTTCCTCAAACCATTTATCCACGGCTGGACTGCAAGCATTGACCATGACAGCGCGAAAAGTGTTCAGGAAAGCCGACTGATGATTGGTTACAGCTTCTGATACAACCTAATGCATTATTTCAGTCATCTTCCGAATAGCTTCTTCTTCATTGGGGATGTCAGGTTGATGGTGATGAAGAATCTTTGGGAACTCCTGCTTCTGGAAGACCCTGCCGCTCTTGTTCTTGGAGAAAGACCCCAGGCACTTGCGCTGGAATTCATCGCAGGCCTGCTGTACCAAGCTTTTCGACTCTAGCGGCAAGTCATCCATGATCACATCCAGAACTTGATCATCGCTGATCTCAGGCATCTTGTCCCACCGGGCGTGCCAAAAAGTGTGTTGACGCAAAAAATGACACCTTGCGCCAAGACACACAGCAAGCCGAACGAGGCTAGCTTCAATCGGGTGCTCGGAGTGTGCTAAATCCAGAGACGTGTCAGTCGGTTTGACCTGAAAACCAACAAGGGATAAAACGTGAGAATACCTCTGGAACGTGCTGGGTAAAACCAGACAGTTCCATATGTACGGCTTCGAAAGCCAATCGCGATGGCACACAACTACAGAAGCTGTCTGTCAGAGCATGTTTACAAAGCTATTCGGCAAGTATGAGAACAGAGTGTGTGAAGCATATTAACTGCAGAATGCAAAAGAAAGACATGCTTGAACGAATCAAAGATATTATAAACAGGCAACTTGCAAGAATAGATCTATCCAAATAATATATGCATAGGCCAATCCAACTAATCTGCCGCATGTTTAGTCTTCAAAAACCCGTCAAGCATAAACTTAAGCAAAGCTAATCCACCGCATGATACCACTTGCTATAAGTCTATACCACTTCTTATAATTAGATCAATCCACCGCATGATACAATCTAATTATAACAAGCTGAAAGCATGCATATATCTGTACATATCTATAAGAGCTCATTACTCGTGTAGGCTTGACCAAAATCGGCAAACTAGCGGAGTTGGGGTCCATGAGGAAGCAAACATACAAGCAAACATGATCAAACTAATCTAAAACCTGTATCTACCGCACGACACCCAGTTCTATCAAAGCATAAACATGATCGACATGTATGAAGCCACAACACGTAACAACCTAGATTGAGAACTGATCCGGCCATCATGATCTTATGATTAGTAAAGCACAAGTAAACTTGTGAAACAAGGCCGAATAGAAATCAATCTAGATTGGGCAAAAGAGTGTTACAGGAATTAAATAAATAAAACACATAACACATGATAACTTAATGAATCTACTAGATCTGCCAAATCTAATAGAGCCGATAACTATTTTTACTCATGTCTTAATCCACCGCACGATACAAGGCACGAGCAAAAACTTCCCGTCATAAGCTTCAATCCGCCGCACGATACTAAGCTTAACATACGAGACTACTTGCATCATATCTAAATCCACCGCATGATACTAGACATGATAATAAGGTTGCCGGTACTTACGGAGGTCGACGGATCGATGTTTCCTCTCGAAGAACTCGACGACACGACTTAGGGACTCGAAGATGGCACGGGGCCGGTTTGTATTGATGTGGTTGTGAACAATTTTACAATGGTCGAGGGCTTACATTTATAGCCTGGATGAAACACGAGTCCTAGACGATTGCGATTTATAACGATAAAATATGGAAAGATACGAAATCTATTCTAATCTTCTCGGCATCTTTCATCGCCACATGCCTTCTCACGCAAGCCAGCTTCATCTGCAACATCCATCTCCCGAATGGAATCACTTTTCTGCAAGACAGCCGACCGCACAGACATTTATCGAAATCCTGAGGACCAAATAGTCATCTGATTGCTTGCCGAATCCCTTCTTCTCTGCTGGCTGGGCCAACCTTTCACATCCTCATGCGTGCGAAAATTCAGTGTCAACAAGAAGGATCTTGTTTGCCATTCTTGTAGACATGGGAAGATGGTTGCCGCTCCCCACCATCCAGTGACTCAGGTCATGACCAAGCGTCTTGGAGAGCTTTTGCACATGGACCTTGTTGGTCCGGCTCGGGTGAGCTCGGTTGGGGGGAAGTGGTATGTGCTTGTTGTTGTTGACGATTTTTCGAGATATCGTGGGTCTTCTTTTTAGCTGAGAAGACCGAGACTTTCTCTTTTGCTCGCAATCTGATTTTGCGTCTTCAGAATGAGTTCCCTTTGAACTCAATGCGAGCTATTAGAAGTGATAATGGTTCCAAGTTCAAAAACTCGGACTTTGAGAAGTTTTGTGACTCTTTGGGTTTAGAGCATCAGTTTTCTTCTCCCTACACACCACCTCAGAATGGTGTTGTAGAAAGGAAGAATCGGACCCTTGTAGAGTTGGCCAGGACGATGCTCAATGAGCATAGGACTCCTAGGCGATATTGGGCCGAAGCTATGAGCACTGCATGCTACATTTCCAATCGTATTTTTCTCCAAGCTTTCTTGAAAAAGACTTCTTATGAGTTGCGTTTTGGAAAACTGCCCAAAGTGAGTTATTTTAGAGTTTTCGGTTGCCATTGTTTTATACTCAAAAAGGGCAACTTGGACAAATTTGAGTCTCGTTCTTCCGACGGTGTATTTTTGGGTTATGGCACTCGCACTCGTGCATATCGTGTACTTAACTTTGATACTAACCGAGTCATAGAGACATCAGATGTCACCTTCGACGAGACCATGGTTTGTCCTTCTTCTCATTTTGAGCGTGCAGGTGATCATGAGGTTGGAGAACCTCTTTTTGATGATGAGGACGAGGGTGCTAAAGGGACGGATGACCCAGCACCACCTCCACCTGCTGAGCCGCAAAGAGCGGCCTCGACTATGACTCACGGCCCCGACCCTTCTTCCTCTACTACATGGGGGCCGTGGGATCTGCCACCTCGAGCAGTACCTTTTGTACCCGAGGAGGCACCGGCTGCTGTTGAGGGGGAGGCCACTTCGGCAAGGGAGGCGCCTCGACACATTCAGTGCCAACACCCGCCTCAACAGTTGATCGGCAGCATCGGCAAACGCGTCACTTGGTCAAGGTCACAACAAATCTCTCACTCTGCTCATTCTGCATTTGTTGCTGATTTTGAACCCCGAGATGTTGGACACGCTTTGACGGATTCAGATTGGGTCAATGCCATGCATGAGGAGCTTGAGAATTTTGAGAGAAATTGTGTTTGGGTTCTTGTTCCTCTTCCTCCTGAGTGTCACCCTATTGGGACAAAATGGGTTTTCAAAAACAAACAAGGAGAGGATGGCCATGTTGTGAGAAACAAGGCCAGACTTGTAGCCCAGGGGTATAGTCAGAAGGAGGGGATAGACTATGAGGAGACTTTTGCTCCTGTAGCTCGTTTGGAGGCAATTAGGATACCCTTGGCTTTTGCTGCATCCAAAGGGTTTAAACTTTTTTCAAATGGATGTCAAGAGTGCCTTCTTAAACGGCTACATAGAAGAGGAAGTGTATGTGAGACAACCCCCCGGTTTCGAAAATCCTAAGTTTCCAAACCATGTTTTTAAACTTCACAAAGCTTTGTATGGTTTGAAACAAGCCCCTAGAGCCTGGTATGATAGGTTGAAAACCTTTTTGCTTGCTAAGGGTTTTAAATTGGGATGTGTGGATAAAACGCTCTTTCTCCTCAAGCAAGGCAGTGACACTCTCTTGGTCCAGATATACGTGGATGATATCATTTTCAGTGGTTCTTCTCACGCTTTGGTTGCCAAGTTTGCAGATACTATGAGCAGGGAGTTTGAGATGAGCATGATGGGCGAGTTGACGTTTTTCCTCGGATTGCAAATCAAGCAATCTCAAGAGGGAACGTTGGTGCACCAGGGTAAGTATACCAAGGATATCTTGAAGAAATTCGATATGGGTGAGGCCAAGCCTCTTCCAACACCCATGTCGACCACGAAGGATGGAGAAGCAGTAGACCAGAAGGAGTACCGGAGTATGATCGGGTCGCTGCTGTACCTGACGGCGACACGCCCGGACATTCAGTTCGCGGTGTGTCTTTGCGCGCGATTTCAGTCATCGCCGTGCACCTCTCACCGTCAGGTGGTCAAGCGCATTATGAGGTACTTATGCTTCACTCCTGAGTTTGGGATTTGGTATTCTACTTCCTCCATCCTCTCCCTTTGTGGTTATTCCGATGTCGATTTTGCTGGTTGTCGCATTGAGCGCAAGTCCACTTCTGGGACTTGCTAGTTTATTGGTTCTTCTCTTGTATCGTGGTCTTCTCGCAAGCAGTCTAGTGTCGCCCAGTCTACCACGAAGGCTGAGTATGTTGCTGCGGCTAGCTGCTGTTCCTAGTTGCTTTGGATGATGGCCACTTTGCGTGATTTTGGTTTGAGCTTTTCTCGTGTTCCTTTGCTTTATGATAGCACGAGTGCTATTAGCGTTGCTAAGAACCCCGTGCTGCACTCTAAGACCAAACACATTGATGTGCGCTTTCATTTTCTGTGAGACCACTATGAGAAGGGTGATATCGACCTTCGCCATGTCGATACTCATCATCAGTTGGCTGATATTTTCACCAAGCCTTTGGACCAATCAACTTTTGCTACGTTGAGAGATGAGCTTGGTGTGTGTTTCCCCTTTTAGATGGGGGAAACATTTTGATTCTTGTATTATAAACTGACTTTGTGTTTTTCATTTGGTTTCATCATGCATCTTTGCATTTCATCTTGCATATTTACATTCAGAGCTTCATGTATATAATCTTTAGAATGTAATTATGCTCCGTTTAGTATTTGCTCCGATGCTTTCTAATGATGCTGTAGTTTATGCTCTTTCTGATCACTGATACATGTTGTGAGCGGAGCTATTTTATGAATGGTGAATCTGATTAATGAACATAAAACTTGAAAATGTTCACCATTGAGATTTGCAACTAGCATGTGTAGAATGTGTTGAAATCACTTGTGCTCTTCATATATGCTAAGTTGCTAGTCTCTAGTGTTGAGTCAATCACTTGCTTGGTATGTTCATATTCTGTTTTAAAATCTGAACCAAGTTAAGTGATTTGGAAAGATTGAGATGGGATTGCTTGTCAGCACATCACAGTTTCGAGACTGTTTCTCATTGCACTTTGAGTTAAACTTGAGCTGTGTAGTGTATGACCGAAACTGTTGCTTTAAGCTTCTGATTGCTTCTGCATAGGCTTCGCACAGTTGAAAAGTTAGGCAATGACAAGCTTTCAACCTCTCGCAATTGCATGCTGAAATTTAAACTTGTGTAATTTAACCGCTGCAACTCCGATAAAATCTGGATACACAAGTCTATGTTTCATTCTATAGCATGATGATTGAACTGTGCTAGGGGTAGTTCACCTTGTATACATGTTTAGCACTTGTCTTATTTCCTGTTTATACATGTTTTGTGCTATTTTGATGGTGAATACCTTTTTGGCTGAAAACTGCTCTTTTTGCTCTCATGTTCATATTTCGTATCTGGTGATCAGTTTGAGCCTTTGCTAGCTTCTTATGGATGTTGTTGAGTCATCGGATCATAACTGTGTAGAGCATCCTTGCACTCTCTTGATTATATTCCTGAAGCTGCTAACTCATATGCATTTTTAACTGTGTAGAGCATCCTTGCATTTTTAACTCATATGCATTTTTGGAGGGAGATATTCTGTCAAGGGGGAGAAATTTGAGTGCTTGTGCACATTTGCTTGTTGGTGCACTTGAAGGACCGAGAAGCAACCAGAAAGCGACCAGAGGGGGCTGAATGGGAGCTTCAAAATTTCCTTTCGGAAACTAGTACCACTGTCCCGAGAATCACCCCGAAAGACAAACCCTAGAGCTTGCTAATGTCCATGACCCTAGATGTAGGGTGGATGCTTCCAAGAAGCACAGCGGGACACTACACAACTCTAGAAAGCCAACGCAAAAGACAGAAACCAAATCCGACAACGAGCGAGCGAACTGCGAACGAAACAGCCCGAGACAGCACTGATCGGACTCACCAGAGCGTCCGGTCACCAGGCACCGGACGCGTCCGGTCATAGGAAATCAGTTCGGGAACCTCTCTGTATTGGACCGGACTCTGGGGAGCAGAGCGTCCGGTCGACTGCTGCGCGTCCGGTCAGAACAAACAAAAGTAGTGAACAGTAGCACGCATGAGTCCGGTCGCTTGAGCAGATGAGCGTCCGGTCAGCTACGCGAAAACTTTGCGTGACATTCAACCACCGGACGCACGGGGTCAGCGTCCGGTCGTGTTGATGCCAGCGTCTGGTCACCCCGAGACTGGTACGTTCATCCACCGATTTGACTCGATCTCACCCAAAACAAATCCTCTAGGGATCAAACTTGGTGAGAGGAGTCACAAGGAGGATAGTGAGCTATCTCTAAGAGATCATGGCTCGAACCTATCTCCAAATCGGTGAATCGAAGAAAATCGGGGGAAGGTAGAAAAGCTTGACCCGAAACGAAAATCGATCGATCTACTAGGTCGTGAGGTTAGAGGTGAATTCCTTCGGTGGAAAGAAGTGCCTCACGATCTAGAACAACTTGGTTCAAACGGATTTGCGAGAGATGAACCGAGCAAAGAGATCGAACAACGCGAAAATCGTGGAGAAAAAGGATTCCGCGAAGAACACGAACAAAAACACGAATCACAACCATGAATTGCAACCGTGTGGCTACCACACGCTACAACAGTGAGGATACGGCCTCACTTCCTCAAAATATCCAGTACACAGAGGTATGGTTCTCTGCGGATCTCAGCTAGCTACAGCAGGGGATTGGGAGAGCAGGAAACCCTAAGTGCAAAGAGCAAATGACTGAGATAGATGGGGAGGTGGGTGTCTCCCCTACTTATCCTAATTCTAACTATTCCTAATTCCCAATCTACCCCTAACTACTTATAGAGCGAACTAGCTAAACCCTAAGGTTATTCTGGACCAACTCGATGGTAGGTGGATCCGACGGCCACGCCCGCACAACTCATAGCGTTGCCTCGACGCAACCCCCCGATTGCCGCCACGTGCCGCCACCGCTCCGCGTCCTTTTCCTGGATGACGCACCCCCGGTTTTGTGGCCCAAACTGGGAAACCAGCCTTCACAGCCAACCCCCGGTTTTGAGGCCCAAACCAGGAAACCAGCCCCCCAACGCCTGAGTTTTGTGGCCCAAACTCAGCAAACCCGCAGCACCCAGGTTTTGAGGCCCAAACCTGGAAACCATCCTCAGCCCGAGTTTTGTGGCCAAACTCGGAAACCATCCGCGCCCAGGTTTTGAGGCCCAAACCTGGAAACCGTCCACCCGATGGTTTTTCTCTGGCTCTACCACCAAACCGAAGCTGTAGAGGGGATGCACCGCCCGTGCACCCCGTCCACCGACACGTGTCCCCAGGTCGTCGACCCGAGCAACACCGTGCCCGCAAGTCTCCGCTCGTCGGTGTCCCAGGCTACCAGCCACCACAGCTGATCCTCGGGCCACCGGTCCCTCAGTCCAAGCCTCACGTCCGCCCTTCACCACTCTCGGTCCCTCGGCACGGCACGTCTCTACATGACCTTCACCTTGCCTCTGATCACTGTCTCCGTGCTCGACACCTGCACAACACAAGCCAAAGAACATGCGCATTATCCCAGTTGACAATCACTCATCACTCAGAGACTCGGCATACACCCATGTATCCGCAATCTCCCCTTGATGAGTGCATTGTCAACTACCAACACAAATCATAATTGAAGAAAGGAAGGAAGAAGTGAGAGGAGAGAACTCGACCAAATGTCCCAAAAGCATAGCAAAGCTGAAGAAGGTCAAGTGGAGAGCAAAACAACTTGGTCCCCAAAGACATGGGCAACGGCTCGACGCAACCAAGCAAAGCAAAACTAGCCCTCAAGAAGAGGTAGAACAGACTCAACACCGCTAGCAAATACCAATTTGAAAAATCGAAGCAAAATGCTAGTCCCTCAAGATAGAGGCACAGAGGCTCAACACAACTAGCAAGAAAGCTCGATACCAAGGCTCAACACAACTAGCAAGAAAACTCGATACCAAAACATTACGGCAAACAAGAAGCAAAGCAAGCTCCCAAGCTCCCCCTTGCATGGTGCACACAACAAATTCTTCTCCCCCTTAGTGGAACATGGGAGGCATGATTTGCAAATTCTCCCCCTTAGTTGAAAATGCACCATCAGGCATAAGGATCCAAAAGCAATGTTCTCCCCCTCAGAAAATGCACCATCAAAAGTGCCAACAAGAGAGGTTCTCCCCCTTCCAAAATGCATATGAGACAAGATGCAAGTTAGCAGCTTCAGGAATAAAGTCAAGAGAATGCAAAGATGCTCTAACCAGTATAGCTCCAATGACTTACTGGAAAGCATATAAGCTAGCAAAGGCTCAAACTGATCACTAAATATGAAATATGAACATATGAGCAAAATGAGCAGTTTTAAGCCAAAAAGTATTCACCATCAAAATAGCACTAAACAAGTATAGACAGGAAGTCAAACAAGTGCTAAACATGTATACAAGGTGAACTAGCCCTAGCAAAGTTCAACCATCATGCTGATACCAATTGAAGCAAATACTTGTGATTTCAAATTTTAATCGGAGTTTGCAGCGGTTAAATTACACAAGTTTAAATTTCAGCATGTGAGTGCGAGAGGTTGAAAGCTTGTCTTGCCTAACTTTTCAACTGTGCGAAGCCTATGCAGAAGCAATCAGAAGCTTAAAGCAACAGTTTCGGTCATACACTACACAGCTCAAGTTTAACTCAAAGTTGTAACACTCTAGTGTTACCCAAACTAAAACTTGCCATGTCATCATATGCATTAGCATTTCATGGAGTGGTAACCTGAGTATGCATTCACTAAAAACAAGTTTAAGTTAACATGTTTGTGTTTAGTGGATAGGATATGTTAAGTGTGTAACCCTAGTGGTGTGATGCTTTCATAAGTAATATGGTTATATGTTAAATGTAATATTAAGTGTATATGGAAAACCTAATTTTCTATGTTTTCTTATTTTCCTCTCTTTAAGTCCAAAAAGTATGGCAAATTTCAAAATGATTTCAAAAGAAAAGTTGTAGCTCTTGTTGAGAGGGACAACTTTGGTAGTCAAAGTTTTCAAAGTCTCTATACAAAATTTTGAATAAATTTGAATTCTTTTAAACCCTAAATTTAACCCTAACACTAGATTTCAAAAACTAAAAAGAATTAGACTTTGGTCTTTTAATCAAAGTTGTAAAGAGGATTAAAAGAAACAACTTTTATTAAGATATATTTTCAAGTTACTAAAGAAAATCTGAAGTAATTTGGAAAACAAGTTCGAATTAGGTTCAAATTGAAAATCAATTTCCAAAACCCAATTTTATCCCTTTTTGGGTAGTTTCAAAATTTAAGCACAATTTGGCTATGCTCCAAAAAGCAAAGTTGTTCTATTTTTGATAAGGAACAATTTTGTTGTATAAAGTTTTCCAAGTTTTCATGTGAAATCAAAAGTAATTTTGAAAATACTTTTCTGCCCCTTTGTCCTCTTTTGTTTTTCAAACTCTAAGTCAAATTCTGAACATATTTTGAATATGTTGCAAAAATAAAAGATGTTCATAATTAAATTCTGAACATTTGATATTTTAACATATTTTCAACTTTTATTCAAAAATCAAAAGTAATTTTGGATTTTCAGAAAGGGTAGAAAAGGAATGGGAAAAGGGGGGAAAAGATCACCTTCCCTGTTCACGGCGGCGGCGACCGTGATATTTTGCCGACGACGCCAGCGCGGTGGCCACGGTTTTCTCTCGAACGAGCGCGCGACCAACTCCGTGGCGAAGTTACCCATCTGCTGGCACTTACCCTCGCGTCGTGGCGCCTTCTTCCGCACTTGCCATCGACGTTTGCCACCAGCGCACCGACGAGCACCTTCCCGGTTAAATCATCAATTTCACTGTCCCTGCTTGGTCTCATCCCGTTTGACTGCGGGTATAAATACCCTATGTGCTTGCGCCTCTCCAGAACCCCTGCGCGCAATCTCTACTCACTCAGAGAGCAAGCAATTGCCATTCTTCCCTCCGCCACTGAAAAAGCTCCGTCGAGCTCAATCTTGCAGTGGTCCGATCCACTGGACACTCCTCTATCCTCTTTGTCTTGCGTTTGTGTTTCATCTTGATCCTAGAAACATCATCGGCTCACTGGTTTCTTGTGTGGTGCCCAGGACTCACCGGAACCAGCGCCTCTTCGCCGGAGTTTGCCGCCAAAGTTCTCTGTGCCGTGGATCTCCTACTTCCGCTCCTCCTCCGCTCCAACCAGCTAGAGCATCGGAACCAGGGTGAGCTAATAGGGTTTGCCATCTCCTCTGTTCTCTCGCTACCGACGTAGGTTCACCGGAGAACCTCGCCGAGATCCAATCCGCCGCCATGGCTGGACAGACGTCTAGGGTGTGGTAGCGTTTAAGTTTTATAGCTCTATCGACTGCGGTTGCTCCGCCAGAGTTGATGCGCGTGTCAGCTAGGTCTCTTCTGGCTGGAGTCGACCGGCGTAAGACCCGCTGGCGCTTGGTTCGCCGCCGTGCGCGCCGGCCATGGTCGGGGACCTAGTGTTGGTAAAGACAGGTTTTTGCAGGGTGTTGTTTGAAAAGTCGCAGACTCATGTGAATAGCGTTGTGGACTGCGGGTTAGTTTTGTTTAAGCCGGAGGGCTTTTCTGCAAAGCTGTCAGGGCGCAGCGTATCGCCCGAGCCTTCGAGCCAGGCCTCAGACGGGCGATGGCTTTCCGTATCGCCTGAGCCTCGGAGCCAGGCCTCGGACGGGCGATGGCTTTCCGTATCGCCCGAGCCTCCGAGCGAGGCCTCGGACGGGCGACGGCTTTCCGTATCGCCCAAGCCTCCGAGCCAGGCCTCGGACGGGCGATGGCTTTTCGTATCACCCGAGCCTCCGAGCCAGGCCTCGGACAGACGGTTGTTTTTTTCGTCTCGCTCGAGCTAAGCCTCGAAGCAGCCACACGGGCGCTGTCTCATTCGAGCCGGGCCTCAAGCGAACGCACACCCACCCACCGCCGTGCGCTCGCGCCATGCTGGGTCGAGCTAGGCTGGGCCGAAAGCCCCATTTGGGCTAGAATAAAGTTTTTCTTTTTTCTAGTTTTTCTACACAGTAACTAAGTTTGTTCTTTTTGCTATAATTAATCTGTAGCTCTGTTAATTATGAATTTTGACATGATTAATGATAGCATGTTTGTGCCAATATAAAAATTATAAAACTTGTGTTTTGAGTACTTTTGAGTACAGCCAAGATGCACGGTGATGAGATTATCCTCCGCTTAGGCCATGAGCAAACTAAGGGATGATGATTCATCATTGTTAGGATACCTCTCTCAGGTACAAACTGATAAATGGATTAAAAGTGAAATTCAGACCGGGCAGGTAACTTGTATCCGGAATGGAATCTTGATGTAGTGTTCCTGTCTGTGTCGATTAGGAACCGTCCGTGGTTGGACCTTGATCGAGTGCATGATAGTACCAATCACGGGATAAGGGTTGGTATGTTGCAGGTTAGAGTCCTGCCATACAACGCCGTGGTGCTTTGGTATGTTGCAGGTTAGAGTCCTGCCATACAACGCCGTGGTGCTTTGGTATGTTGCAGGTTAGAGTCCTGTCATACAAATCACTGGTGGTTGTGCAATATGTTGCAGGTTAGAGTCCTGCCATATTGTGTGATTGGGAACTCCCAGCTGGGTTTAAAAGATTCGAATCGCCGTGTTTCCTCGGGTATGGAGCCTCAATCCACTGACCCGCACAGTAGTAAAGAATGGGTTTGTTATGAATTGAGAACTAGAGGTGGGGTATGACTTATAAAGACTTGAGAATCTTTGGGTAGTTATGAAGTTCAACTATTAAGTTAAAACTTGAAATAGGTTTCACTATTAGTAAGCTTTTGTGCAAAAGATATATTTTTGATCTTGCTAAAACCTTACCTTGTATCCCTATAGCCTTCATAACTGAGTCTTCTCCCCTTTTCTAGTCGGTTAAGACTTGTTGAGTACTTTTGTACTCAGGGTTTGTTAACCCTTGTTGCAGGTGAGTACATGGATCCACCTTTTGATGGACAGTGCTACTTCACTCTTGTAGAGGAGAGTGATAACGATTCTGATGTTTGACCTTGGGCAAGTATCAAGTATTTGTGTGAAATATGTAATATAAAGTTCCGAACAAGTTATGTAATAAGTATTTTGGTGATGTAAACTTTAAACATAAGTTTTAATCTATGTATATTAATCTTTCCGCTTTTACTCTGATTTATCTTATCTATAAAACTGTTGTAATACTGTGATGCTTGATGAGGGATTTTCCTGGAAAGAATATAACGTGGATGATTCGGGTTTCCCGAGGACACCCGACAAACCTCTTGAGTCATTTGGAACTCGTGCACGCCGATCAAAGGTCTTTATGACAATGATGGGTGCATGTGGGCCACTTAATTCAGGAGGTTCTGCCACAACTGGTATCAGAGCAGGAATTCCTTAGAAAGTATAACAGTATTTATTTTTGAAAACTTCAAAAGTTTTTGAGTCAAAATAAATTACAAACTAGTTTAAGTCCAAATTGCTTCTAGACTTGTCTTATTCTTCTGACTTGCCTTAATTCATTCCTTAGACTCATCCTTCTATCTAAATATGATTTTAGTATAGTTATGGTAATATTTATATCTAAGGAACAAAGTTTATAATATTATAATATTGCCCTAATTATGAAAAGAAAGTTTATTCACTTCTATAGTAAGTGACTATTTTAAAGTTAATTATTTGTTTGATGTATACTTTGTTCGTAAGTTCGATTCATGCATCATGATTGATAACCTATAATTAACTTTCCCTCTTAGGGTTGTATCTAAATAGAGTTAATATAGTTAGTTAATTATAAAACTCTATCTCTTAATCTTGGAACATATATAGTCCTAATATTCAAAATAAATATATTTTAGCAGATGGCCCGTACCAAGCAGACTGCACGCAAGTGTACTGGACCTCGAGGTGTTCCTCGGCACGTTCTTGCCCCAAGGGATGGTGACCCTGCTGAGAGTGAAGGAAGTAACCAGCCCCTGGTTACTTACGAAGAAGGTGAAGGTAGTAACATTGCCACTTCACAATTGCAGGCGGAAGTAGACCGCCTGTATATGGAGTTGGCAAGGGCAAATGGAGAAAGGATGAGGGGTACCAGAGATAGGGAAGAGTTGCGTGAGCAGCTACAATACCACCACGAGCAGCATCAAGAATATGAGTGTAAGTGGAGGACGGCCGTTGAGCAGAGGAATCGGGCACGAACCCGGGTAGATATAATGAGAGATAATCAAAACATCTTGGCAAACCATCATGCTGACCTACATAGGCATATAGAGGAGCTGACCGCACAGTTGCAGCCAGAACCTGCTACACCACCACATCCTGAAAATGAATCTGAGGAAGAAGAAGAAGGAGATGAGGAGTTAGAGCCGGTGGAAGATGAAGTCACATCTGAGGGAGAGTCATAGATTTAGAGGTTGAATAAGCATAAGGTGTATCATAGTGTGTCTTTCTGACTTTGTAACCTAGTTAGTCAGAAAACCTCTAATATGGTCAGATGTGTGAGATAGTGGTATCAGTAGTCCTGCCCAAGAGCGGACTTGTATGATCAATAAGTTGAACCTGGTATGCATGTTATGATGTATGAATAAGAATGTTAACTAAGGTATGGTTTGTTTAAACAGATGCCTGTTAACACTCGTGGAGCTAGTTCTTCTCATGGTGGGGATGATATCCCTAATGCACCACCAGTTCCACCCTCCTTGGCTGATGCAATTGCAGCATTGGTCAACGCAACAACTCTGTTGGCACAAAATCAAAATGGTGGTCAACGTGGTCGTGGTCGAAATAACAGGGAAGAGACAACATATGTGGATTTCACTGATACCCGTCCTCCAGTATTCATTAAAGCTGATGAACCTCTGGAAGCTGATGACTGGCTCTGGACTATGGAACAAAAATTCAGTCTTATTAATTGTACCGAAATCCAGAAGCCAGCATTTGCAGCCCAACAGCTTCGAGGAGCCGCAGGGGTCTGGTGGGCAAACTTATTAGCTGTTCAACCAGCTGACCACCGAATTACTTGGGCTGAGTTCAAGGAAGCCTTCAGGGCTCACTATATTCCCGATGGAATTATGAAAATGAAACTTGAAGAGTTCTTAGCTCTCCATCAGGGAGATGAACCTGTAATGCAGTACATTGGGAAATTCAATCATCTGTCCCAATATGCTTTCGATCAAGTCCATACTGATGAGAAAAAGAAGGGATGTTTTATGAGGGGATTAAATACCAAACTTCAATCAATGATGACTACTTGTGGCAATATCAGTCATAATGAGGCAGTGAATATTGCTATAACGAGCGAAGAAAAGAACCGCAGGCATAAGGAGGCTAAAACGAAGAGGGGACTTGTGTCAGGACCTGGATCCTCTAGCAGCAACAAGAAGCGTCAGAGATTTGTATACCATCCAGTCCAACAGTTCTGCCCATCTTATCGCCCATCTTACCGTCCACCTCAGCAGCAGCAGCAGTATCCTCAGCGGACGTTTGCAAGGCCTGTTATGCCTTTTAATGCTCAACGACAGTCGAATGTCCCTGCTATTCGTCCACCAGTGCCACCAGCCACCAACTATCCATGCTACAATTGCGGAAAGGCGGGGCATTTCTCTCGTGAATGTCCTTATCCAAGGCAAAATGTCCCCAACCCCAATGCACCAAGGCCAGCAGGAACTCCGCAAGCAAATCAGAATCGGGGCAATGCACAGAATAACCAGAAGAGTAAGGGTGTTCCAAAAACGGGAAAGGTTTTCCACACTCAAATCGAAGCTATTCCTGAAGGAGAACCGGTTATGCTTGGTATGTTCCCTGTCGCTCAACACCCAGCAGTTACACTTTTTGATTCTGGTGCATCACATACTTTCATGAATAGAACATTTGCGGAAAAGCATGATATATCTATTGATGAAACCCAAGATAACTTCTTTATACAGTCACCTGGGGGTCGACTAAGTACTAAGGAAATGGTACATCAGGTACCTATAGATTTGGGTGGATATATATTTCCAACCTCCATGATAGTCTTAAAAGATCCAAGTATAGATGTGATCTTGGGTATGAATTGGATGAACCAGAGAGGTGCAGTGATAGATACTTTGAATAGAATCATCAAGCTCAACATACCTAATAGCAAGTTTCAACTTCTTGTCCATCTTCCTACTCTTAAGAGAGCAGTTGAGCGAGTGTGTGCTACCTCTGTTAAGGAAATCCAAAACATTCCCGTGGTCTGTGAGTTTCCTGATGTGTTCCCAGAGGATTTACCTGGTCTGCCACCTAATCGTGATGTGGAGTTTGAAATAGAACTCAAACCAGGAACAGTACCAATAGCCAGAAGAGCTTATAGAATGCCACCAAAGGAGTTAGCAGAGTTGAAAACTCAGTTACAAGGTTTGCTAGATAAAGGTTTCATTCGACCTAGTTCGTCACCATGGGGTTGTCCAGCAATATTTGTAAAGAAGAAGGACCATACCCTGAGGCTATGTGTGGATTATCGTCCCTTGAATGAAGTGACAATCAAGAACAAGTATCCTTTGCCCCGTATTGATCTCCTCTTCGATCAACTAGCTGGTGCGAAGGTATTCTCAAAGATAGATTTGAGATCAGGATATCATCAGATCAAGATCAAACCAGAAGATGTTCCGAAAACAGCATTCACTACTAGATATGGTCTGTATGAATATCTAGTCATGTCTTTTGGTCTGACCAATGCCCCAGCACATTTCATGTATCTGATGAATTCAGTGTTTATGCCAGAGCTAGATAAGTTCGTGGTTGTGTTTATTGATGACATTCTCATCTATTCCAAAACCAAAGAAGAGCATGCAGAACATCTCAGGATAGTGTTGACTCGCCTGAGGGAACATCAGTTATATGCTAAATTCAGTAAATGTGAGTTCTGGATAGATGAAGTTCAATTCTTGGGCCATGTTCTGTCAGCTGAAGGTGTGGCAGTAGATCCCAGTAAAATCCAAGAAGTTCTTGACTGGAAGTCACCAAATTCAGTACATCAAATTCGGAGTTTCTTAGGATTAGCAGGGTATTATCGTAGATTTATCCCTGACTTCTCCAAGATCTCTAAACCAATGACAACACTGCTAAAGAATGGCACTAAGTTTGTATGGTCAAAGGAATGTGAAGAAGCTTTTCAGACTTTGAAAAAGTTATTGACAACTGCACCAGTGTTAGCTCAGCCAGACATTGAAAAATCTTTTGATGTTTATTGTGATGCTTCAGGCAAAGGCATTGGGTGTGTACTGATGCAAGAAGGCAGAGTTATCGCCTATGCTTCACGACAGCTTAAGCGACATGAAGAACATTATCCAACACATGATCTAGAGTTGGCAGCTGTAGTCCATGCTCTGAAAATCTGGCGACATTATTTGTTGGGTAATACTTGTCATATCTATACTGATCATAAAAGTTTGAAATACATTTTCACTCAGTCTGAGTTGAATATGCGTCAGAGAAGATGGTTGGAGTTGATAAAAGATTATGATATTGAAGTGCACTATCACCCAGGTAAAGCCAATGTAGTGGCAGATGCACTCAGTCGAAAGGATCATTGTAATTGTCTAGAAGTCAAGCCAATCGATGTTACCTTGTGTTATGAGTTTGAAAGGTTAAGCCTTGAAATGATTCCACAAGGAAATCTCGCAAATGTGACAATTCAATCATCCATTAAGGATCAGATCATTGCAGCCCAGAAGGAAAGCAAGGGAATGATCCATCTAAAAGAAAAGATTCAATCTGAGCAGAATTCCAATTTCAAAATAGATGAAGCTGGAGTGATTTGGTTCAAGAATCGGTTAGTAGTTCCAAAGGTTTCTGAGCTCCGAAAGCAGATTCTTGATGAAGCTCATACCACCAGATTTTCAGTACATCCCGACGGTAATAAGATGTATCAAGATTTGAAACAGAGATTCTGGTGGACTAAGATGAAACTTGAAATTGCCAATTATGTAGCAAAGTGTGATACTTGTCAGAAAGTAAAGGCAGTTCATCTTAGGTCTGCTGGAGAATTGCAACCATTGCCAATTCCATCTTGGAAGTGGGATGATATTAGTATGGACTTCATAGTGGGTCTGCCCAAGACATCAAAAGGGTTTGATTCTATATGGGTCATTGTTGATCGTTTGACCAAATCAGCTCATTTCATATCTGTTAAGACAACATATCCAGCATCTACCTATGCCAAGATATATTTTGACAGAATTGTAAGTCTGCATGGTGTTCCAAAGACTATCGTATCAGATAGGGGGACACAGTTTGTTAATGTTTTCTGGAGGCACTTGCATGAGTCTTTGGGTACCAAGCTTCTGCATAGTACAGCTTATCATCCACAGACTGGGGGTCAAACTGAAAGAATTAATCAGATCTTAGAAGATATGTTAAGATCTTGTGTGCTCAATTATTCAGAGAAATGGGATGAATGTTTGCCGTTAGCAGAGTTCTCTTACAATAATAGTTATCAAGAGAGCATTAAGATGGCACCGTTTGAAGCTCTGTATGGCAGAAGATGCAAAACACCTTTAAACTGGTCTGAACCGGGAGAACGTAATCTCTTTGGGGTTGACTTAGTTAAGGAAGCTGAAGAAAAAGTCAGGTTGATTCGAGAAAACATGAAGATAGCACAATCCAGGCAAAAGAGTTATGCTGATAAGAGACGTCGGTCTCTTACCTTTGAAATTGGTGATTATGTTTATCTCAAGGTGTCACCAATAAAAGGAGTTACTCGATTTGGAATCAAGGGAAAGTTGGCACCTCGATATATAGGTCCGTATCAGATCCTTCAAAGATGTGGAAAGGTGGCATATCAACTTGATTTACCACCACAACTATCTTTAGTCCATAATGTGTTCCATGTCTCTCAGTTAAAGAAATGTCTTCAAGTGCCTGATCATGTCCTTCATGTTGAAGAGATTGAATTAGAGCCTGATCTGACATACTCAGAATATCCTATCAAGATTCTTGACCAGAAAGATCGAGTTACGCGAAAAAGAACTGTCAAGTTCTACAAGGTTCAATGGAATCAACATACTGAAGAAGAAGCCACGTGGGAGTCAGAAGAGTTTCTCTTAGAAAGTTTTCCGGAATTTCTCTCTCCTGGGAAGACCTTGTAATCTGTCTTATGATAACCTTTCCCTGTGTTATGTAAAGGTTAGTAATGGAAGTGCCTGACACATTTCCTTTTCCTTTACTTAGCCTACAGGTTAAATCTCGGGACGAGATTTCTTTATGGGGAAAAGAGCTGTAACACTCCAGTGTTACCCAAACTAAAACTTGCCATGTCATCATATGCATTAGCATTTCATGGAGTGGTAACCTGAGTATGCATTCACTAAAAACAAGTTTAAGTTAACATGTTTGTGTTTAGTGGAAAGGATATGTTAAGTGTGTAACCCTAGTGGTGTGATGCTTTCATAAGTAATATGGTTATATGTTAAATGTAATATTAAGTGTATATGGAAAACCTAATTTTCTATGTTTTCTTATTTTCCTCTCTTTAAGTCCAAAAAGTATGGCAAATTTCAAAATGATTTCAAAAGCAAAGTTGTAGCTCTTGTTGAGAGGGACAACTTTGGTAGTCAAAGTTTTCAAAGTCTCTGTACAAAATTTTGAATAAATTTGAATTCTTTTAAACCCTAAATTTAACACTAACACTATATTTCAAAAACTAAAAAGAATTAGACTTTGGTCTTTTAATCAAAGTTGTAAAGAGGATTAAAAGAAACAACTTTTATTAAGATAGATTTTCAAGTTACTAAAGAAAATCTGAAGTAATTTGGAAAACAAGTTCGAATTAGGTTCAAATTGAAAATCAATTTCCAAAACCCAATTTTATCCCTTTTTGGGTAGTTTCAAAATTTAAGCACAATTTGGCTATGCTCCAAAAAGCAAAGTTGTTCTATTTTTGATAAGGAACAATTTTGATGTATAAAGTTTTCCAAGTTTTCATGTGAAATCAAAAGTAATTTTGAAAATACTTTTCTGCCCTTTTTGTCCTCTTTTGTTTTTCAAACTCTAAGTCAAATTCTGAACATATTTTGAATATGTTGCAAAAATAAAAGATGTTCATAATTAAATTCTGAACATTTGATATTTTAACATATTTTCAACTTTTATTCAAAAATCACAAGTAATTTTGGATTTTCAGAAAGGGTAGAAAAGGAATGGGAAAAGGGGGGAAAAGATCACCTTCCCTGTTCACGGCGGCGGCGACCGTGATATTTTGCCGACGACGCCAGCGCGGTGGCCGCAGTTTTCTCTCGAACGAGCGCGCGACCAACTCCGTGGCGAAGTTACCCATCTGCTGGCACTTACCCTCGCGTCGTGGCGCCTTCTTCCGCACTTGCCATCGACGTTTGCCACCAGCGCACCGACGAGCACCTTCCCGGTTAAATCATCAATTTCACTGTCCCTGCTTGGTCTCATCCCATTTGACTGCGGGTATAAATACCCTACGTGCTTGCGCCTCTCCAGAACCCCTGCGCGCACTCTCTACTCACTCAGAGAGCAAGCAATTGCCATTCTTCCCTCCGCCACTGAAAAAGCTCCGTCGAGCTCAATCTTGCAGTGGTCCGATCCACTGGACACTCCTCTATCCTCTTTGTCTTGCGTTTTGTTTCATCTTGATCCTAGAAACATCATCGGCTCACTGGTTTCTTGTGTGGTGCCCAGGACTCACCGGAACCAGCGCCTCTTCGCCGGAGTTTGCGGCCAAAGTTCTCTGTGCCATGGATCTCCTACTTCCGCTCCTCCTCCGCTCCAACCAGCTAGAGCATCGGAACCAGGGTGAGCTAATAGGGTTTCCCATCTCCTCTGTTCTCTCGCTACCGACGTAGGTTCACCGGAGAACCTCGTCGAGATCCAATCCACCGCCATGGCTGGACAGACGTCTAGGGTGTGGTAGCGTTTAAGTTTATAGCTCTATCGACTGCGGTTGCTCCGCCAGAGTTGATGCGCGTGTCAGCTAGGTCTCTTCTGGCCGAAGTCGACCGGCGTAAGACCCGCCGGCGCTTGGTTCACCGCCGTGCGCGCCGGCCATGGTCGGGGACCTAGTGTTGGTAAAGACAGGTTTTTGCAGGGTGTTGGTTGAAAAGTCGCAGACTCATGTGAATAGCGCTGTGGACTGTGGGTTAGTTTTGTTTAAGTCGGAGGGCTTTTCTGCAAAGCTGTCAGGGCGCAGCGTATCACCCGAGCCTTCGAGCCAGGCCTCGGACGGGCGATGGCTTTCCGTATCGCCCGAGCCTCTGAGCCAGGCCTCGGACGAGCGATGGCTTTCCGTATCGCCCGAGCCTCCGAGCCGGGCCTCGGACGGGCGATGGCTTTCCGTATCACCCGAGCCTCCGAGCCAGGCCTCGGACAGATGGTTGTTTTTTTCGTCTCGCTCGAGCTAAGCCTCGAAGCAGCCACACGGGCGCTGTCTCATTCGAGCCGGGCCTCAAGCGAACGCACACCCACCCACCGCCGTGCGCTCGCGCCATGCTGGGTCGAGCTGGGCTGGGCCGAAAGCCCCATTTGGGCTAGAATAAAGTTTTTCTTTTTTCTAGTTTTTCTACACAGTAACTAAGTTTGTTCTTTTTGCTATAATTAATCTGTAGCTCTGTTAATTATGAATTTTGACATGATTAATGATAGCATGTTTGTGCCAATATAAAAATTATAAAACTTGTGTTTTGAGTACTTTTGATATGACAAGTAAATCTGTACTTTAGTTAATAAATGCAACTTTACCACGATGGAAAGTTGTACTCTAGATAAGTTAAGTTTGGTTGTTTTTATTCATCAGCCTGTACCTTGTCTTTTTATGTCATAAGCATCTCATTAATCATGCATATGCACTTCTACGTGTAGATCTCGCTTCGGAAGGCCCTAACTCTCAGTGGATTTCTCCTGAGGGTGTAGACCCTTCTCGTTTTCCAGAATCTCCGGACTTCGCTGATCCTCAAGGCAAGCCCCGGTGCATTTAACCTTTCCGGTTCTATTGCAAAGTTTATACAATGATTTATCAACTGCATTTAAGTAGTAGGAGTTGAATGACACCAGTAGATGAATTACCAGTTGGTTACCTTTACCCTATCCTTGTTACCTATTTGATTATAAATGCTTAGCCAAGATGCACGGTGATGAGATTATCCTCCGCTTAGGCCATGAGCAAACTAAGGGATGATGATTCATCATTGTTAGGATACCTCTCTCAGGTACAAACTGATAAATGGATTAAAAGTGAAATTCAGACCGGGCAGGTAACTTGTATCCGGAATGGAATCTTGATGTAGTGTTCCTGTCTGTGTCGATTAGGAACCGTCCGTGGTTGGACCTTGATCGAGTGCATGATAGTACCAATCACGGGATAAGGGTTGGTATGTTGCAGGTTAGAGTCCTGCCATACAACGCCGTGGTGCTTTGGTATGTTGCAGGTTAGAGTCCTGCCATACAACGCCGTGGTGCTTTGGTATGTTGCAGGTTAGAGTCCTGTCATACAAATCACTGGTGGTTGTGCAATATGTTGCAGGTTAGAGTCCTGCCATATTGTGTGATTGGGAACTCCCAGCTGGGTTTAAAAGATTCGAATCGCCGTGTTTCCTCGGGTATGGAGCCTCAATCCACTGACCCGCACAGTAGTAAAGAATGGGTTTGTTATGAATTGAGAACTAGAGGTGGGGTATGACTTATAAAGACTTGAGAATCTTTGGGTAGTTATGAAGTTCAACTATTAAGTTAAAACTTGAAATAGGTTTCACTATTAGTAAGCTTTTGTGCAAAAGATATATTTTTGATCTTGCTAAAACCTTACCTTGTATCCCTATAGCCTTCATAACTGAGTCTTCTCCCCTTTTCTAGTCGGTTAAGACTTGTTGAGTACTTTTGTACTCAGGGTTTGTTAACCCTTGTTGCAGGTGAGTACATGGATCCACCTTTTGATGGACAGTGCTACTTCACTCTTGTAGAGGAGAGTGATAACGATTCTGATGTTTGACCTTGGGCAAGTATCAAGTATTTGTGTGAAATATGTAATATAAAGTTCCGAACAAGTTATGTAATAAGTATTTTGGTGATGTAAACTTTAAACATAAGTTTTAATCTATGTATATTAATCTTTCCGCTTTTACTCTGATTTATCTTATCTATAAAACTGTTGTAATACTGTGATGCTTGATGAGGGATTTTCCTGGAAAGAATATAACGTGGATGATTCGGGTTTCCCGAGGACACCCGACAGACCTCTTGAGTCATTTGAAACTCGTGCACGCCGATCAAAGGTCTTTATGACAATGATGGGTGCATGTGGGCCACTTAATTCAGGAGGTTCTGCCACAAAAGTGCAATGAGAAACAGTCTCGAAACTATGATGTGTTGACAAGCAATCCCATCTCGATCTTTCTGATTCACTTAACTTGGTTCAAATTAAAGACAGTATTTGAACAGACCAAGCAAGTGATCAACTCAGAACTAGAGACATAGCAACCTAGCATATATGAAAAGCACAAGTGTGATTTCAACATATTCTACACAAGCTAGTTGCACATTTCGATGGTGAACATTTGCCGATTTTAAGTTCATTAGCAAGTTCACCATTACAAAATAGCTCAGCTCATAGTATGGATTAGTGATCAGAAGGAGCATAAGCTACTAGCATCATCATAAGCATCGGAGCACACTACATAGAGCATAGTCACATTCTAATGATTATATACATGAAGCTCAGAATGTAAAAGCGTATGCTGAAATGCATGAAGAAATGCAGAAGTTTGAAAGAAACCAATTGAAGAAAAAGAGAACAAAACAAAAGTCAGTTTATGATACAAGAGCCAAAATGTTTCCCCCATCTAAAAGGGGAAACATACACCAAGCTCACCCCTCAACCGATTAAAGGTTGATTCGTCCAAAGGCTTGGTGAAAATATCAGCCAGTTGATGATGAGTATCGACATGGCGAAGGTCGATGTCACCCTTCTCCTGGTGGTCTTGCAAAAAATGAAAATGCACATCAATGTGTTTGGTCTTCGAGTGAAGCACGACGTTCTTAGCAACGCTAATCGCACTCGTGCTGTCACAAAGCAAAGGAACACGAGAAAAGCTCAGACCAAAATCACGCAAAGTGGCCATCATCCAAAGCAACTGGGAACAGCAGCTAGCTGCAGCAACATACTCAGCCTCTGTGGGAGACTAGGCGACACTAGACTGCTTGCGAGAAGACCACGATACAAGAGAAGAACCAATAAATTGGCAAGTCCCAGAACTGGACTTGCGCTCAATGCGACAACCAGCAAAATCGGCATCGGAATAACCGCAAAGAGAGAGGGTGGAGGAAGCTTGTAACACCTCTGGTGTTTAACTATAATTAACTTGACATGTCATCATCATTAGTCATTAATCATCCTTGCCTTGCATTTATGTTTGCCTAGTACTTGTGTAGCAATCTCTTTTCAAAAAAAACCCTAAAAGCCCTAACCTTCCTATAAGGGCAAAAATGGTAATTTCACCTCTGTGTCTAGCTTTGTGTAATTCTTGTTCAATTGGTTGTCTTGAAGTTTTGTTGTCTTGGCCAAAGTTCAAAAATCAAAATCAGATTTCAAATCCCTTTGCAAAACCCTGATTTCCAAAACCCTGGATTTTATCCCTCTTTTTGTAATTCAAAAATTATTCAAAATTTGAGGTTGGTCCAAAAAGCAAAGTTGTAGATCTGGCCAAGAGAAACAACTTTGGTATTTACAAATTTTCAAGTTTTTGTACAAAGTTTGAAGTAAATCCAAATTCATTCAAATCCCAAAAGTGTTTCCTTTTCTGTTTTCAAATGTAATTCAAAAACTGTTTGGAATTTGAAAATAATATTTTTGACAAAGTTGTAGATCTCTTTTTTCTAAACAACTTTGGTGTT
This sequence comes from Coix lacryma-jobi var. lacryma-jobi, assembly GCA_009763385.1. Classification (NCBI taxonomy): domain Eukaryota; kingdom Viridiplantae; phylum Streptophyta; class Magnoliopsida; order Poales; family Poaceae; genus Coix; species Coix lacryma-jobi. The sequence continues at coordinate 78,463,059 of CM019828.1, read as the reverse complement.
TTGAGTTTTTGCTGCTCAGTTCAAATTTTGGAGTATTTTTGCAAAATACAGAAACCAGCCAAAAGTCAAACCCTAAACCCTAGCCCTGTTCATCTTCCTCGCGTAGGGGGAGGGCCCCGGTCGTGGCCGAGCCTCCGGCGCTGCGCGCGCCACGCGTTTGGCAGCCGCTCGTCTGTCCCCGACCAGCCGCCTGCGTCCGCGCCATCATTCCGCCCCCGCACGCGCACGCGCTGACCTCCACACCCGTCCCCTACAGTGCCCAGGGCGTCGCCGCCGCGTGGCCATCGCCGGCGAGCCTTCGCCCAGGCCCTGCACGCACGCCTGTCCTTCCCGCCAGAGCGCAATCGAGCGCGCACGCTCTCGCCGAGCTTATCCATCCCACCCCGTGCTCTCTACCGGCCTCTGGCCGCGGCTATATAAGCCCGCCGGAGCCCCGAGCTTCTCACTCAGCTCCGCCTCCGTCGCCAGCACAGTCCACAGCCTCCATCGCTCATCCACCAAGTCCAGCAGCTCCGCTTTGAGTTCGTGAAGCTTCCCCGCTCTTCAATTTCATCTCTACCGCCTCCTATCGCCCGGCGTAGCTCGCCGTTCCCATCTCCGGCAGAAACCCGGCGAGCTCGGGTTCGTGAAATACTCCCTCTCCGGTCACGGATACCTTCCCCTGACCCCTGTGTCAGCTTCCTTGGTTCCGTGCGACTCTGACCAGGCCCTTGCGGTCTCGTGTGTTGCGCAGGGTCGTCGGAGCGTCGCTCGCCGCTCGCCGCCGAAAGAGCTCCACCGAACCACCGCCCCGACGAGCCCTGTCTCCGACCGTGGTAAGCACTCGAAGCCCCCTCGGTCTCTGCCTTTTAACGACGCAAAGCTCGAGCCAGGCCTCGGGCGCACGCGTTCACTGTGGCTCGAGCCAGGCCTCGAGCACACGTTTCCGTCTCGCCCGAGCCCAAGCCTTGAGCGGACAGACCCTCACCACTTCGCTCGAGCCAGGCCTCGAGCGGACTTGCGCACCCTCCGCTTCGCCGAGCTAGGCCTCGGACGAAACTATCATTTTCCGTCTCGCCCGAGCCTCCCGGCCAGGCCTCGGACGAAACCCTTGTTTCCGTCTCGCTCGAGCCCGTTTCACCAGAACCCGCTTCGCTCGAGCCAGGCCTCGGCGAACGCATGTCTTCCGATTCGCCCGAGCCTCCCGTTCGCCCGAGCCTTGCGAAGAAAGAGCACAGTGCCCTTTTTCCTTTTTGGGGAGTTGTGAATAGTGTTCTGTTTTCTTTTTTTTGTGTGAATTAATCTGTTGTTCCTTAAATCCTGATAAAATTATGGTATGCTCCTTGCACTGGGTAGTATTTTATAAAAATATGAAACTTGACTTTTCTGCAAGAATTTGAAAATGTAAAATCCCTCTTTTAATTAATAAATGGATGGTTTTGGATTTTTAGAAAATTATTTATAACTCCAAAAATCATGAGACTAATTTTTGTGAGTTTCCTATGCCATGTTTAGTCTCTGGTGTAATTTTGAAGTCTTTTAGAACAAGTTGATTTTTGAGCATTTATCTTTAATTGTTAAATAGTGTATTTTGTTAATTAATGTCTGGAATTATTTGAGCACCTTAATGACCTCCAAAAATTTTGAAATTTGTTGTGCCATCTATCTACACCATAATGAACTGATGTGATTAATTTGGTAATTTTTGGAGCAACTTCATAAAATGACCTTTTTAAATAATTAAGGAAAATAGAGAAAGTGATTAGGGTTCATGTTGTATGCCCTGTTTTGCATTGTTCATGATAGCATACTCATGTGCATGCATCATTGCATTCGTATAGTCACCGAAGAAGGAGTCAAGATCGAGGCAGCCGCCGACGAACCTGTCCCCGAGGCTACCCCGAGTTCCGACAACTGCTCCGCCGCCTTCGAGCCTGCCCTCTTTGCTCTTCAAGGCAAGCCCCGGTGCATTTAACCTTTTCCTTGAATTTATAAAATGATTTCCTTAAATACTTTTGAGTTAAATTATTGCATTAGGTTTATAGGAGTTGTGTGCTATCCTAATTGATGCACTATCCACCTTGACCACTGATACACCTGATACCTACTTTTCAAAAGTATTTGAAGCAAATGCTTAGCAATGCTTATGGAATTAGACTTTGCAATAAAATGCCAATTTTAAAAGTGTGATCACTTAAGGAATGTTTATGGGAATTTGGTCTTACTCCCCGGCTGTTGGCTAGGTATCTGATCCGTACCTAGTCAATAGCGAGGAGAGGTTGTCCGAGCGTACGGTGCCGTCATGTTGTAGTCCGGGACTCAACAGTTGACACCGACCGGGACAGGGTTGAAAAACTGACAGGACTATTACGCTTGGGTGAGATATGACCAAGGTATAGTTCTGGCTGGAAAATTAGGGACCATCCGTATGGGGGCCTGCTGGTCAAGACTTGTAACTATTCACATACTTCGGAAAGCTCTGGCTCCGAGAAATCCTTGATTGGGACCGACAACCGCGCACTGGGAGTGGAGAGATGGCGGAAGTAGCATGTACCCACGTGGTCGTCGTACCTGGAAAGGAGTGGTGTACTGTACTTCCGGGTGGCGTAGGACCGGGTCCAATCTTGGAGGAATCGTGGTAGACGAGTTGGCATATGCAAGCTTGGGTGCTACATATGCAGTGTGGATAGGGATCCTCAGCTGAGTATTATTTATCCGGATTAACGTTGCTCCTCGGTTATGGAGACTTGGTCCACTGACTGTCAACGGAGAGTGGTTCTCAACTAGGAATGTTTTGAAATGTAAAATGAATCATGAACGATGAAGAATTGAGGAATACTAAATCTTTTGCAAAGTAAAATAAGGTTTACAAAAATGCTTTTCTGCAAAATACTTGATCTTGCTTAAGCCTTACCTTGACTACCCTAAGCCTCTCATTCCTGAGTCTTCTCCCTTTTTCTTTAGTCGGGTAAGTCTTGTTGAGTACCCCAGTACTCAGGGTTTGTTACCCATGCTGCAGGTATGACAGAGTCCCCGATGTGTCTTGCACCCTGCTGCGTGACCATCGTCCAGGAAGAGGCCGATGAGGCCGAAGAATAGTTGTACACCCTCGGGCTGGGTGATTATAGGTATCTTTGCTGTTCTCCACTATGTTGCCTATGTCTATTTCTATTATCAGAACTTGGTTTGTAATAACTGCACCTTAATTTCTATTTGGAACCATGTTTTGTAAAACTAATGTTATTTAAGTCTTCCGCTCTTTATTCCGATGTTATTTGTAAAAGTATGCAATGCTGTAACCGAATTGTGAGATGATCCTGCGGACATTGGGCACTGATGTAGCCCGGTGGCGAACAGGTCTTAATCACATGGAACATGGGTTCGGCTGTCAGAGGTTGACAGGGACACGTGGGCCATAGGATTAGGACCGTTATGTCACAGAGTGGTATCGGAGCATCTCACTTTAACGTTGCAGTGTTTCTTTTGCGAAAACTTCAAAAGTTCTTTTGAGTCCAAACAAAATTTAAGCTTGACTATTTTGGTCCAAATTGCTTATCTCAACTTGTCTTTAATTGGCAACACTAGTAGCAGGACAATGGTATATATATTAAGCCCTATATATGTTAAGTACTGCATTGCCTTGTTCCGTAGGAACGATTCATGCATCATGTCATATTCACTTAAGTTTATAAATGAGTTCGTTGGGATAGTGTAACTATACCTTTTCTTGCTAGCCTTTCTCATCTATAACCTCTTGTCCAGATATGCCTCGCATCAAGCTGATCGCCCGCAAGTCGACTGGACCAAACGGTGTGCCACGTCACCAGCTGGCGCCACGCACCGGAGAAGAGACTGGAGAATCTTCCAACGGTCGTCGTTTTCCCCGCCGCACCCGCAAGAATCTGAAGGAGGAAATCAAGGATCTGAAGGCTGAGCTGAAGAACTTGGAGCATGACTTCTACCACTCACGCCTGGAGTTTTATGAGGCACGAGCTTCCCTGGAGCAGGCCAATCGAAACACGGTTCGCGCTATCGAGCAGCGCAATGATGCTTGGACCCGCGAGGACGTTACCAGAGCCCAGCTCCACGGACTGCAGCAGTACACAGCTCAGATTGAACAGTTCAATGATATGCTTCATGAGGAAGTGCATCAGCTGTATGATCAACTCCACCCCTTGGTACCCCCGGTTATGGAAGACCCTGAGGATGGAGTCGTGGAGGAACCAGAAGTGGAACAAGGGCCAGGCGAGAACGAAGAAGTTGAACCTGTCGAAGATGTCTACGCTGAAGACGAGGACGAGGAGGAGGAGCCTGAGCTCATCCTCGAAGAAGACGACGACGAAGACATGATCATCATCGACGACGACTAGACTCGTAGTGTCTGTACCATCTGCTTACCTAAAACCTTAGTCTAGGTTTGGGGCGTTAGTCTGTTTGTTGCCAAGTCTGGCATGTATCTTTCTTTTCGCATCTTTTCCCTTTATCGGTCTGTATCATCCGTCAGTCACCTTATCAAGTCATCAGTCTTTTATCAGAAGAAGCTATCAGTCTGTTGTTTTCAGAACCCTATCTATGAATGCTAAGTTCCAAGTTGCTTAACAGATGCCTGTGAACACTCGCACTGGAGCTGGAGGTTCTGATGATGCCAACATCCCAAACCCTCCACCTGTCCCAGCTACCCTAGCAGATGCCATTGCAGCCTTGGCCGCCGCTGCCAACCTAATGGCTCAAAACCAAGGACAGCAGAACTTTCACCGTGGTCGCCACAACATCAACCAAGAGACCACCTATGTGGAATTCACCGAAACTCGTCCACCGGTCTTCACCAAGGCCGATGAACCCCTCGAAGCTGATGATTGGCTCCGCACCATGGAGCAGAAGTTTGGTCTTATCAACTGCACCGATATCCAGAAACCACGGTTCGCTTCACAGCAGCTTCGTGGTCCAGCAAGTGCTTGGTACGCCAACCTGTTGGCTGCCCAGCCAGAAGGTCATCGGTTGACCTGGGAGGAGTTCCGCACTGATTTCCGTGCTCATCACATCCCTTCCGGATTGATGAAAATGAAGCTTGATCAGTTCCTGGCTCTCCAACAGAAAGACTCCACAGTCATGCAGTATGTGGGTCAATTCAATCATCTCAGTCAGTATGCCTCAGAGTATGTCAACACAGATGAGAAGAAGAGGGATTGTTTCCTCAGAGGACTGCACCCAAAGATCCGCAGGAGCTTGTCCAATAACCTGACTGGGTCTTATCACGATGTTGTTGACCGGGCTGTTGCTTTTGAAGAAAGCAATCGCCAGTACCAGGAAGAGAAGAAGAAGAAGAAAGCAGGGTCAAGCAGCTTCTCTGGTGGTCACAAACGCCAGAGAATCATCTATCACCCCAGCCACCACCACAATCGTCTACCTTACCCCAACCAGCAAGTGGTCGTCCGTACCGCGGCCACCACCCATAATGCCAACCAGCAGAGTGCCACACAGCCGAACGCCCCAGGTGTTCGTATCACCACTCCACAAACAGCCTACAACCATCCCTGCTACAACTGTGGCCAGCTTGGTCACTGGTCTCGTGAGTGCCCAAAGCCCAAGAGGTATGCCCAGAATGCTCAGAAGAATCCTGGAGGATCTCAGCAGCAGCACCACCGTGCACCGCAGCAGCATGCTCAGAAGGGCAAGATTGTCAAGAAGCACGGACAAGTCTACTACACCGCTGTCAGCGATATACCAGAAGGGGAGCCCGTCATGATCGGTAGGTTTCCTGTTGCCAATCACCCTGCAGTTGTGTTGTTTGATTCTGGTGCATCGCATTCCTTCCTCAGTCGTACTTTTGTCATCAAGCATGAGATATCAATTGAGGATTTAAAAGAAAGTTTCTGCATATTTTCGCCTGGAGGGCGTATAAGTACTAAGGAAGTGGTTCGCATTATACCAGTAAGGTTGGGGGAACATGTATTTCCCACCACCATGATAGTGCTTCATGATCACGAGATAGATGTCATCCTAGGCATGAATTGGATGTGTCAGTATAAAGCCATGATCGACATCCTGAATAGAGTTGTGAGAGTGGATATTCCTAACAGTACCGCCAAACTCCTTCTCCAACTTCCAATGCCTCAAAAACCAGCAGCCACTCAAATAAATACCGCCTATGTTCTGGAAACCCGGGACATTCCCGTGGTTTGTGAATTCCCTGATGTTTTTCCTGAGGATTTGCCTGGTCTGCCTCCTGACCGTGACATTGAGTTTGCCATAGAGCTAAAGCCCGGGACTGCTCCTATATCCCGCAGAGCTTATCGAATGCCTCTCAGAGAGTTGGCAGAACTAAAAATCCAATTACAAGATTTGTTGGACAAGGGTTTCATTCGCCCAAGCTCGTCTCCTTGGGGCTGTCCTGCAATCTTTGTAAAGAAGAAAGACAAGACTCTCAGAATGTGCATTGATTATCGCCCACTCAATGAGGTCACCATCAAAAATAAATATCCCTTGCCTCGTATTGATCTTCTCTTTGACCAGTTAGCTGGAGCCAAAGTATTCTCCAAGATCGATCTCAGATCTGGCTACCACCAAATAAAGATTCGTCCTGAAGATATTCCTAAAACAGCTTTCACCACCAGATACGGCCTATATGAGTACTTTGTCATGTCCTTCGGTTTGACCAATGCCCCTGCTCATTTCATGTACCTCATGAACTCTGTGTTCATGCCAGAGCTTGATAAATTCGTGGTCGTGTTCATTGACGACATCCTTGTCTACTCAAAAACCCCTGAAGATCATGCCGAACATCTTCGTATCGTTCTATCCCGTCTCAGAGAGCATCAGCTGTATGCCAAGTTCAGTAAATGTGAGTTCTGGTTAGATCAGATACAGTTTCTAGGTCATGTCCTTTCCGCTGAAGGTGTGTCAGTTGACCCTGGTAAAGTGGCAGACATTCTGGATTGGAAGCCACCTACCACTGTTCACCAAGTCCGCAGCTTTATGGGAATGGCAGGATATTATCGTCGATTCATTCCGGATTTCTCAAGAATCGCCAAGCCTATCAATGAGTTAGTAAAGAATTCTGTGAAGTTTGTCTGGTCACCAGCCTGTGAGCAAGCCTTTCAAACTTTGAAGAAACTGTTGACCACATCACCAGTGTTAGCCCAGCCGAATATCGAGAAGCCCTTTGATGTCTACTGTGATGCATCTGGTACTGGTTTCGGCTGTGTTTTGATGCAAGAAGGTCGAGTGATCGCTTATGCCTCCCGACAGCTTAAGCGACATGAAGAGAATTACCCAACTCATGATCTCGAGTTAGCAGCAGTAGTGCATGCCTTGAAGATCTGGCGTCATTATTTGTTGGGCAGTACCTGTAATGTGTACACTGATCACAAAAGCCTGAAGTATATCTTCACTCAAGAGGAACTGAATATGAGGCAGAGAAGATGGCTTGAGTTAATTAAGGACTATGATCTTGAAGTGCATTACCATCCGGGTATGGCGAATGTGGTCGCCGATGCACTCAGTCGCAAGTCTTATTGCAACTGTCTGATGATGAAACCCTATGATTCTTCTTTGTGTTATGAGCTGGAAAAGTTAAATATTGAAATGATTCCACAAGGAACTCTGAATAATATCAGAATAGAAACCCCTATCAGAGAGCAGATCATCGTGGCACAGAAAGATAACCCTGGAATCAAGCACATCATCGAAAAGGTCCAATCCGGAAAGGCTGATTGTTTTAGTATTGATGATGCAGGAGTAGTATGGTTTAAGAATCGGTTAGTAGTTCCTAAAGTGCCTGAGTTAAGAAAGTTAATCCTTGATGAAGCACACTTGACTAGATTCTCCATCCACCCCGGCAGCAACAAAATGTACCAAGATTTGAAGCAGCAATTCTGGTGGACAAAGATGAAGATTGAGATCGCCCGGTATGTCGCTCAGTGCGATACCTATCAGAAAGTCAAAGCCGTGCACATGAAGCCCGGAGGAGAATTGCAACCTTTACCTGTACCTGCTTGGAAATGGGACGATATCAGTATGGACTTTATCAATGGTCTACCCAAGACATCAAGAGGTTTTGATTCCATATGGGTGATCGTGGATCGCCTCACTAAGCAAGCTCACTTCCTGCCAGTGAAGACCAGTTACACCGTACCCACTTATGCCACTTTGTACAAGAACCACATAGTGAAACTCCATGGCATACCCAAGAGCATTATCTCTGATCGTGGTACCCAGTTTGTCGCAAAGTTTTGGAAAGCGTTCCATACCTCACTTGGAACCAAGCTCTTGCATAGTACGGCATATCATCCGCAAACAGATGGACAAACTGAGCGAGTCAACCAAGTGTTAAAGGATATGTTGAGAGCATGTGTGCTCACCTTCGCAGATACTTGGGATGACTGTTTGCCCTTGGCAGAGTTCTCATATAATAACAGTTACCAAGAGAGCATCAAAATGGCACCCTTTGAAGCACTGTACGGCCGCCGTTGTCGTACACCTCTCAATTGGTCTGAACCCGGAGAAAGAGAATTCTTTGGAGTTGACCTAGTAAAAGATATGGAAGAGAAAGTCAAGCATATACAAGAGAACATGAAGATTGCACAGTCTCGACAGAAAAGTTATGCTGACAAGAGACGTCGACCTCTGCAGTTCGAGATCGGGGATTATGTGTACCTGAAGGTCTCACCCACCAAAGGAGTCACTCGTTTTGGAGTCAAAGGAAAGTTAGCACCCCGCTACATTGGTCCCTTTGAGATTCTGGATCGTTGTGGCAAGATCGCTTACAAGCTAAGTTTGCCCGATCATCTTTCAGCAGTTCATAATGTGTTTCATGTCTCTCAACTCAAGAAGTGCCTCCGAGTACCTAAAGATGTGGTTGAAGTTGAAGGCGTTGAGCTAGAACCAGATCTGTCATACACTGAGTATCCAGTTCGCGTGTTGGATCACAAGGATCGTGTTACCCGAAGAACCACCACAAGATGGTACAAGATCCAGTGGAACCAGCACTCTGAAGAAGAAGCCACCTGGGAATCCGAAGACTTCTTAGCAAAGAACTATCCTGACTTTCTCGAATCTCTGTAGATGTAAGGTTTTGCCTTTTCCTTCTTAAGACGTGGAATCTCGGGGCGAGATTTCTTTTAGGGGGGAAGGCTGTAACACCTCTGGTGTTTAACTGTAATTAACTTGACATGTCATCATCATTAGTCATTAATCATCCTTGCCTTGCATTTATGTTTGCCTAGTACTTGTGTAGCAATCTCTTTTCAAAAAAAACCCTAAAAGCCCTAACCTTCCTATAAGGGCAAAAATGGTAATTTCACCTCTGTGTCTAGCTTTGTGTAATTCTTGTTCAGTTGGTTGTCTTGAAGTTTTGTTGTGTTGGCCAAAGTTCAAAAATCAAAATCAGATTTCAAATCCCTTTGCAAAACCCTGATTTCCAAAACCCTGGATTTTATCCCTCTTTAGGTAATTCAAAAATTATTCAAAATTTGAGGTTGGTCCAAAAAACAAAGTTGTAGATCTGGCCAAAAGAAACAACTTTGGTATTTACAAATTTTCAAGTTTCTGTACAAAGTTTGAAGTAAATCCAAATTCATTCAAATCCCAAAAGTGTTTCCTTTTCTGTTTTCAAATGTAATTCAAAAACTGTTTGGAATTTGAAAATATTATTTTTGACAAAGTTGTAGATCTCTTTTTTCTAAACAACTTTGGTGTTTTGAGTTTTTGCTGCTCAGTTCAAATTTTGGAGTATTTTTGCAAAATACAGAAACCAGCCAAAAGTCAAACCCTAAACCCTAGCCCTGTTCATCTTCCTCGCGTAGGGGGAGGGCCCCGGTCGTGGCCGAGCCTCCGGCGCTGCGCGCGCCACGCGTTTGGCAGCCGCTCGTCTGTCCCCGACCAGCCGCCTGCGTCCGCGCCATCATTCCGCCCCCGCACGCGCACGCGCTGACCTCCACACCCGTCCCCTACAGTGCCCAGGGCGTCGCCGCCGCGTGGCCATCGCCGGCGAGCCTTCGCCCAGGCCCTGCACGCACGCCTGTCCTTCCCGCCAGAGCGCAATCGAGCGCGCACGCTCTCGCCGAGCTTATCCATCCCACCCCGTGCTCTCTACCGGCCTCTGGCCGCGGCTATATAAGCCCGCCGGAGCCCCGAGCTTCTCACTCAGCTCCGCCTCCGTCGCCAGCACAGTCCACAGCCTCCATCGCTCATCCACCAAGTCCAGCAGCTCCGCTTTGAGTTCGTGAAGCTTCCCCGCTCTTCAATTTCATCTCTACCGCCTCCTATCGCCCGGCGTAGCTCGCCGTTCCCATCTCCGGCAGAAACCCGGCGAGCTCGGGTTCGTGAAATACTCCCTCTCCGGTCACGGATACCTTCCCCTGACCCCTGTGTCAGCTTCCTTGGTTCCGTGCGACTCTGACCAGGCCCTTGCGGTCTCGTGTGTTGCGCAGGGTCGTCGGAGCGCCGCTCGCCGCTCGCCGCCGAAAGAGCTCCACCGAACCACCGCCCCGCCGAGCCCTGTCTCCGACCGTGGTAAGCACTCGAAGCCCCCTCGGTCTCTGCCTTTTAACGACGCAAAGCTCGAGCCAGGCCTCGGGCGCACGCGTTCACTATGGCTCGAGCCAGGCCTCGAGCACACGTTTCCGTCTCGCCCGAGCCCAAGCCTCGAGCGGACAGACCCTCACCACTTCGCTCGAGCCAGGCCTCGAGCGGACTTGCGCACCCTCCGCTTCGCCGAGCTAGGCCTCGGACGAAACGATCATTTTCCGTCTCGCCCGAGCCTCCCGGCCAGGCCTCGGACGAAACCCTTGTTTCCGTCTCGCCCGAGCCCGTTTCACCAGAACCCGCTTCGCTCGAGCCAGGCCTCGGCGAACGCATGTCTTCCGATTCGCCCGAGCCTCCCGTTCGCCCGAGCCTTGCGAAGAAAGAGCACAGTGCCCTTTTTCCTTTTTGGGGAGTTGTGAATAGTGTTCTATTTTCTTTTTTTTGTGTGAATTAATCTGTTGTTCCTTAAATCCTGATAAAATTATGGTATGCTCCTTGCACTGGGTAGTATTTTATAAAAATATGAAACTTGACTTTTCTGCAAGAATTTGAAAATGTAAAATCCCTCTTTTAATTAATAAATGGATGGTTTTGGATTTTTAGAAAATTATTTATAACTCCAAAAATCATGAGACTAATTTTTGTGAGTTTCCTATGCCATGTTTAGTCTCTGGTGTAATTTTGAAGTCTTTTAGAACAAGTTGATTTTTGAGCATTTATCTTTAATTGTTAAATAGTGTCTTTTGTTAATTAATGTCTGGAATTATTTGAGCACCTTAATGACCTTCAAAAATTTTGAAATTTGTTGTGCCATCTATCTACACCATAATGAACTGAGGTGATTAATTTGGTAATTTTTGGAGCAACTTCATAAAATGACCTTTTTAAATAATTAAGGAAAATAGAGAAAGTGATTAGGGTTCATGTTGTATGCCCTGTTTTGCATTGTTCATGATAGCATACTCATGTGCATGCATCATTGCATTCGTATAGTCACCGAAGAAGGAGTCAAGATCGAGGCAGCCGCCGACGAACCTGTCCCCGAGGCTACCCCGAGTTCCGACAACTGCTCCGCCGCCTTCGAGCCTGCCCTCTTTGCTCTTCAAGGCAAGCCCCGGTGCATTTAACCTTTTCCTTGAATTTATAAAATGATTTCCTTAAATACTTTTGAGTTAAATTATTGCATTAGGTTTATAGGAGTTGTGTGCTATCCTAATTGATGCACTATCCACCTTGACCACTGATACACCTGATACCTGCTTTTCAAAAGTATTTGAAGCAAATGCTTAGCAATGCTTATGGAATTAGACTTTGCAATAAAATGCCAATTTTAAAAGTGTGATCACTTAAGGAATGTTTATGGGAATTTGGTCTTACTCCCCGGCTGTTGGCTAGGTATCTGATCCGTACCTAGTCAATAGCGAGGAGAGGTTGTCTGAGCGTACGGTGCCGTCATGTTGTAGTCCGGGACTCAACAGTTGACACCGACCGGGACAGGGTTGAAAAACTGACAGGACTATTACGCTTGGGTGAGATATGACCAAGGTATAGTTCTGGCTGGAAAATTAGGGACCATCCGTATGGGGGCCTGCTGATCAAGACTTGTAACTATTCACATACTTCGGAAAGCTCTGGCTCCGAGAAATCCTTGATTGGGACCGACAACCGCGCACTGGGAGTGGAGAGATGGCGGAAGTAGCATGTACCCACGTGGTCGTCGTACCTGGAAAGGAGTGGTGTACTGTACTTCCGGGTGGCGTAGGACCGGGTCCAATCTTGGAGGAATCGTGGTAGACGAGTTGGCATATGCAAGCTTGGGTGCTACATATGCAGTGTGGATAGGGATCCTCAGCTGAGTATTATTTATCCGGATTAACGTTGCTCCTCGGTTATGGAGACTTGGTCCACTGACTGTCAACGGAGAGTGGTTCTCAACTAGGAATGTTTTGAAATGTAAAATGAATCATGAACGATGAAGAATTGAGGAATACTAAATCTTTTCCAAAGTAAAATAAGGTTTACAAAAATGCTTTTCTGCAAAATACTTGATCTTGCTTAAGCCTTACCTTGACTACCCTAAGCCTCTCATTCCTGAGTCTTCTCCCTTTTTCTTTAGTCGGGTAAGTCTTGTTGAGTACCCCAGTACTCAGGGTTTGTTACCCATGCTGCAGGTATGACAGAGTCCCCGATGTGTCTTGCACCCTGCTGCGTGACCATCGTCCAGGAAGAGGCCGATGAGGCCGAAGAATAGTTGTACACCCTCGGGCTGGGTGATTATAGGTATCTTTGCTGTTCTCCACTATGTTGCCTATGTCTATTTCTATTATCAGAACTTGGTTTGTAATAACTGCACCTTAATTTCTATTTGGAACCATGTTTTGTAAAACTAATGTTATTTAAGTCTTCCGCTCTTTATTCCGATGTTATTTGTAAAAGTATGCAATGCTGTAACCGAATTGTGAGATGATCCTGCGGACATTGGGCACTGATGTAGCCCGGTGGCGAACAGGTCTTAATCACATGGAACATGGGTTCGGCTGTCAGAGGTTGACAGGGACACGTGGGCCATAGGATTAGGACCGTTATGTCACAGAGCTGAGTACCAAATCCCAAACTCAGGTGTGAAACGAAGGTACCTGAAAATGCGCCTGACCGCATGACGGTGAGAAGTGCGCGGCGACGCCTGAAAACGCGCACACAGACACACCGCGAACTGGATGTCCGGGCGTGTCGCCGTCAGGTAGAGCAGCAAACCGATCATGCTTCGGTACGCCTTCTGGTCCACAGCTTCTCCATCCTTGTCCGCATCCAGGGCCATCGTGGTCGACATGGGTGTTGGAAGAGGCTTGGACTCACCCATATCGAACCTCTTCAGCAAGTCCTTGGTATACTTGCCCTGGTGCACAAACGTCCGTTCTCGGGATTGCTTAATTTGCAATCCGAGAAAGAAAGTCAACTCGCCTGTCATGCTCATCTCGAACTCCCTGCTCATAGTATCTGCAAACTTGGCAACCAAAGCGTGAGAAGAACCACCGAAAATGATATCATCCACGTAAATCTGGACCAAGAGAGTGTCTTTGCCTTGCTTGAGGAGAAAGAGTGTTTTATCCACACATCCCATTTTAAAACCCTTAGCAAGCAAAAAGGTTTTTAACCTATCATACCAGGCTCTAGGGGCTTGTTTCAAACCACATAAAGCTTTGTGGAGTTTAAAAACATGGTTTGGAAACTTGTGATTTTCAAAACCGGGGGGTTGTCTAACATACACCTCCTCTTCTATGTAGTCGTTTAAGAAGGCACTCTTGACATCCATTTGAAAAAGTTTGAAACCTTTGGATGCAGCAAAAGCCAAGAGTATCCTAATCGCCTCCAAATGAGCTATAGGAGCAAAAGTCTCCTCATAGTCTATCCCCTCCTTCTAACTATATCCCTGGGCTACGAGTCTGGCCTGGTTTCTCACAACATGGCCATCGTCTCCCTGTTTGTTTTTGAAAACCCATTTTGTCCCAATTGGGTGACACTCAGAAGGTGGAGACACTAGAACCCAAACCTGATTTCTCTCAAAGTTCTCAAGCTCCTCATGCATGGCATTGACCCAGTCTGGGTCCGTCAAAGCGTGTCCAACATCCCAGGGTTCAAAATCAGCAACAAATGCAGAATGAGCAAAGTGAGAGATTTGCCTTGACCGGGTGACGCGTTCGTCGATGCTGCCGATCATCTGCTGAGGCGGGTGCTGGCGTTGAATGTGTCATGGCGCCTCCCTTGCCGAAGTGGCCTCCCCCTCAACAGCAGCTGGTGCCTCCTCGGGTACAAAGGGTACCACTCGAGGTGGCGGATCCCATGGCCCCCAGGAAGAAGACGTGTCGGGCCGTGAGTCATCGTAGAAGCCGCTCCCTGCGGCATAGCAGGTGGAGGGGGTGCTGGATCATCCATACCTTCAGCACCCTCATCCTCGTCATCAAAAAGAGGCTCACCAACCTCATGATCACCTGCACGCTCAAAACGAGAAGAAGGACAAACCATGGTCTCGTCGAAGGTGACATCGGATGTCTCCATGACTCGGTTAGTGTCAAGGTTAAGTACACGATAAGCTCGAGTGTGAGTGCCATAACACAAAAACACACCGTCAGAAGAACGAGACTCAAACTTGTCCAAGTTGCCCTTTTTGAGTATAAAACAATGGCAACCAAAAACTTGAAAATAACTCACCTTGGGCAGTTTTCCAAAACGCAACTCATAAGAAGTCTTTTTCAAGAAAGCTCGGAGAAAAATGCGATTGGAAATGTAGCATGCAGTGCTCATGGCTTCGGCCCAATATCGCCTAGGAGTCCTATGCTCATCGAGCATCGTCCTGGCCATCTCTACAAGGGTCCGATTCTTCCTCTCTACAACACCATTTTGGGGCAGTGTGTAGGGGGAAGAAAACTGATGCTCTAAACCCAAAGAGTTACAAAACTTCTCAAAATCCGAATTCTTGAATTCGGAACCATTATCACTCCTAATAGCTCGCATCGAGTTCAAAGGGAACTCATTCTGAAGACGCAAAATCAGATTGCGAACAAAGGAGAAAGTCTCGGTTTTCTCAGCTAAAAAGAAAACCCATGAATATCTCGAAAAGTCATCAACAACAACAAGCACATACCACTTCCCCCCCCCCAACCGAGCTCACCCGAGCCGGACCAATAAGGTCCATGTGCAAAAGCTCTCCAGGGCGCTTGGTCATGACCTGAGTCACTGGATGGTGGGGAGCGGCAACCATCTTCCCATGTCTACAAGAATGGCAAACAAGATCCTTCTCCATGGATAACTTGGGCAATCCTCGGATTAGGCCAAGTGAACTAAGTCTTGCAAGCAAGTCGAAGCTCAAATGTCCTAGTCTCCTATGCCACTTCCAAAGATCAGAAGAAGAAGGTCCAGCCACAAGACAACGAGAAGTGCCAAAGGACTCCGAGAAATTCGCACGAAAGACTTTTCCAAAGGGCGAAATCAAACACACAAGATTGCCCTGAGGATCCAAAATACGACTGAGATTCGGTTTAGAACGAATCTCATAGTCATCATCAAAGAGTTGCGAAACAGAAAGAAGGTTAAAATGCAAGTTAGAAACAAGAGCAACATCGCGCAACACAAAGTGCTAAATAACTCGCACCGACCCACGAGACAAAACCTTACCTTTGCTATTGTCGTCGAAGGTGATAAACTCCTTTCCGGCGACCGGACTAAGACTGGAGAACCACTTGGCGTTTCCGGTCATGTGCCTCGAGCAACCGGAATCCACCAACCAAACGTTCTCCAATCGTTTTACCTACATCAATAGAAAGACATAGGGTGAGCATACGGTCCAACACTGGGGTTAGTGAAGTAAGGGGAAAACCAGTGTTGGGCCGACTGCTCAAAAGAACGGTTAGCAGAAAAACCATTCCTAGCACGTCTACGAGAGGAGCGATCACCACGCTGAGGAAAACGTGGTCCGCTGGGGAAGGAGCACTCACCGCGATACTCAAAACACGGTGGGGGAAAGCGCTCAACTACAAAGCCACCGCCACGGGGTCCATAGCCTACAACTGCAGGCTCCCGCCAGGCACGTCCTCTCCTCTGCTGTCTAGGCCTAGGAACTTGAGGTTCTGGACCTCTGGGCCTAGCAGCTCTTCTCGGAGCTCTCCTCTGAACATTCGGCACATGTACATTATGGAAAGGATGGTACATGTCCGGGTTGTTCATCTCCCTAGCACGGCGCGCCTCTCTCTTGCGCCGAAAGCAAAACTCACTCAAGTGTCCATCTCTCCCACAATTCTCACAATGGTACCTCACCGCTCTCAAAGGGGGTTGTTGGTACACACGGTTGTGGGTTTGGATCACTTTGCCCTTCTGTGGCATAAGCTCCTCCTGGATGGGTGGCATGGCGTCCAACTTGTTCTTCAGGTGGTTGGGTTTGGGATGCCACGCTTTGTTCTTGGGTGGAGCTCTTGGAGGCTCAACAAAGACCCCATCCTTGGTGTTAGGCTTGAGAGGCTCTTTGGGTGGAAGCTTGGTAAGTTTGGGAGTAGTGGTGGAGTTGGGCTTCTCACTCGGGTTCAATCCACTCGACTCTCCAATCTTCCCAAAAGCTGAAACATCAACGCCCGGAGCAAAGCCTACACCAGGACCTCCAGCAGCTCGCTTGAATTGGGAGATAATCATCCCAAGCTGCGGCTCACCACAAGACACCCATGATAAGATGGTCCGAAGGTATGTGTTTTCCTCCTCGGTTTGCATCTTGTCATGCTTCACATTGGCTATCTCCATCTCCAAACCCTCACAAAGAATACACCTAGCCACACAAGTGCTACCTGAGTTGGCCTCTTCAAGAGACACAATCGTGGCATTCTTCTCTGCCAACTCAGATTGCAAGACAGGACAAGTCTTGCATGCACCCAACAGCGAGGGTCTAGCCTTCAGCTCATCCACCTCTCCTACCAATGCAGCATACTTACCTCTCAAAGTGAGAAGGTCAGTCATGTGCGTGGTGCACATCTCACACTCGGCCTCCTCAGACACGACCATGGTGGACTTGGCAAACTCAAGCTCCTTCACCGTGTCCTCCCACTTCTGCCTAAACTCCTTGCGCTCTCTAGCAGCACGCCTAAGCAACTTGTCCTGACTAAGCAAGGCGGCAGTAAGCTTCTCGACCTCAGCAGAAAGATCGTCGTGGGTGAGAGATACCTGGGAGGTGTCGTCGTCGTCATCGTTTTGAGGGGAGTCCTCCAGCTTGCCATCGACCTCATCACCAAGGGCCATGGTGCAGAAGCCGTCGTCGTCGGCGAAGAAGCAGAGACCGTTCAGCTTGTCCTCGATCCACTTCTTCTTCTCGGACTCATCATCGCTTGAGCAAGCGGAGTCATCATCCGAGCCGTCGACGTCGCTGAGCGTGGCGAAGAACGCACGCTGCTCAGCCTGGGCCTTCTCCAAGTACTTCTTCTTGATGTACTCCTTGTCGAAGCCGCCCCTCCGCTTGTGCCTCACGGGGACGTACTTCTCCTTGCACTTGCCGGAGTCGTACTTGTGCCCATGATCGCCCTTCCCAGATGTGTTCTTCTTCTTGGGACAGTTGGTGATGAAGTGGTCGGGGTCGCCGCACTCAAAGCATTCTGAGCGTCCTCCGCCGCGGCGACGGTTCATCCGGTTGTTGTGGAACCGCGAGAACCGGTTGGCGAGCATCGCCAACTCGTCATCCCCCAAAGACTCTAACTGGTCCTCTGTGACAGAAAAGAGTGAAGAAAGTGCAAATCCTCCAGAGGGGTTAGCAGAAGAGCCTGAAACCAAATCCATAGTCGGGCCAGAGGGATTTTCATAAGAAGCCCTCGACATGGCGTCAATCTCACTAGACTTGAGCTTATTAAAGAGCTCATCGCAAGTGAGGGTCTCATAGTTAGACGATTCGATGATCACCTGGACCTTTGAGTCCCACACCGACCGATCAAGAGTGTGCAAAAGCTTCAAAGCCCTCTCATGATCGTCAAAATGCAACAGCTCCTTGTTCGCTCTCATCTTGTTGACAATGACCTGAAAGCGAGCGAATAAACTCTCTATGCTCTCGCCAGGCATATGTCGAAAGTTCTCATACTCCCGCTTGTGTGACTCATAGAGACGGGATTTGACTTGAGTGGTTCCCTCATGGAAGCGCATGAGGGTCTCCCAAATCTCACGAGCCGTGGGGAGGTGAGAAACGCGATCAAACTCAGACATGCTCAAACAGGAGAAAAGAGCGTTACGTGCTCGGCTATTGGCTGAGAGACATGAGCAGCCAAGACAACGTAATCGGCCTTGTTGCAAATCTCCCAAACAGAAGAGCCCATGCTCTAGAGATAGGCCGACATGCGTATCTTCCAATACGCATAGTTCATCCCATCAAAGAACGGCGGTTTGCCCACGCCGCGATCCATGTCGCCTTCTGTGGATCTGGAACCGGCTAAGGTGGAAGATCCTTAACCTGCTCCGATACCAATTGAAGGACCGAGAAGCAACCAGAAAGTGACTAGAGGGGGCGTGAATGGGAGCTTCAAAATTTCCTTTCAGAAACAAGTAGCCACTGTCCCGAGAATCACCCCGAAAGACAAACCCTAGAGCTTGCTAATGTCCACGACCCTAGATGTAGGGTGGATGCTTCCAAGAAGCACAGTGGGACACTACACAACTCTAGAAAGCCAACGCAAAAGACGGAAACCAAATCCAACAATGAGCGAGCGAACTGCGAACGAAACAGCCCGAGACAGCACTGACCGGACTCACCAGAGCGTCCGGTCACCAGGCACCGGACGCGTCCGGTCACAGGAAATCGGTTCGGGAACCTCTCTGTATTGGACCGGACTCTGGGGAGCAGAGCGTCCGGTCGACTGCTGTGCGTCCGGTTAGAACAAACAAAAGCAGTGAACAGTAGCACGCATGAGTCCGGTCGCTTGAGCAGATGAGCGTCCGGTCAGCTACGCGAAAACGTTGTGTGACATTCAACCACCGGACGCACGGGGTCAGCGTCCGGCCGTGTTGATGCCAGCGTCCGGTCACCCCGAGACTGGTATGTTCATCCACCGATTTGACTCGATCTCACCCAAAACAAATCCTCTAGGGATCAAACTTGGTGAGAGGAGTCACAAGGAGGACAGTGAGCTATCTCTAAGAGATCATGGCTCGAACCTATCTCCAAATCGATGAATCAAAGAAAATCGGGGGAAGGGAGAAAAGCTTGACCCGAAACGAAAATCGATCGATCTACAAGGTCGTGAGGTTAGAGGTGAATTCCTTCGGTGGAAAGAAGTGCCTCACGATCTAGAACAACTTGGTTCAAACGGATTTGCGAGAGATGAACCGAGCAAAGAGATCGAACAACAGGAAAGTCGTGGAGAAAAAGGATTCCGCGAAGAACACGAACAAAAACACGAATCACAACCACGAATTGCAACCGTGTGGCTACCACACACTACAACAGTGAGGATACAGCCTCACTTCCTCAAAATCTTCAGTACACAGAGGTATGGTTCTCTGCGGATCTCAGCTAGCTACAGTAGGGGATTGGGAGAGCAGGAAACCCTAAGTGCAAAGAGCAAATGACTGAGATAGATGGGGAGGTGGGTGTCTCCCCCTACTTATCCTAATTCTAACTATTCCTAATTCCCACTCTACCCCTAACTACTTACAGAGCGAACCAGCTAAACCCTAAGGTTATTATGGACCAACTCGATGGTAGGTGATCCGACGGCCACGCCCGCACAACTCGTAGCGTTGCCTCGACGCAACCTCCCGATTGCCGCCACGTGCCTCCACCGCTCCGCGTCCTTTTCCTAGACGACGCACCCCCGGTTTTGTGGCCCAAACCGGGAAACCAGCGTTCACAGCCAACCCCCGGTTTTGAGGCCCAAACCGGGAAACCAGCCCACCAACGCCTGAGTTTTGTGGCCCAAACTCAGCAAACCCGCAGCACCCAGGTTTTGAGGCCCAAACCTAGAAACCATCCACCTGATGGTTTTTCTCTAGCTCTACCACCAAACCGAAGCTGTAGAGGGGATGCACCGCTCGTGCACCCCGTCCACCGACACGTGTCCCCAGGTCCTCGACCCGAGCAACACCGTGCCCGCAAGTCTCCGCTCGTCGCTGTCCCAGGCTGCCAGCCACCACAGCTGATCCTCGGGCCACCGGTCCCTCAGTCCAAGCCTCACGTCCACCCTTCGCCACTCTCGGTCCCTCGGCACGGCACGTCTCTACTTGACCTTCACCTTGCCTCTGATCACTGTCTCCGTGCTCGACACCTGCACAACACAAGCCAAAGAACATGCGCATTATCCCAGTTGACAATCACTCATCACTCAGAGACTCGGCATACACCCATGTATCCGCAGCATTTTCAACTAAGCGGGAGAAAATATTGACAAATCATGAATCATGTGAGTTCCCTGGGTTGTGTGCACTATTTGAGGGGGAGTTTGCTAGTTGTGTTGAGCCTTTGCCTCTTTCTTGAGGGACTAGCAAACATTTTCAGCTCTTTTCAGCTCTTCAATTGGTATCGAACTCTTTTGGTTTTGAGTTGATAACAGTTGTTACCGAGCTTCCTCGCTAGCGGTGTTGAGCCCGTTCTGCCTCTTCTTGAGGGCTAGCTCTGTTTTGCTTGAATTTCAGTTGATCTTTTAATCGGTATCAAGTTTTCTTGCTAGCGGTGTTGAGCTTGTTTTACCTCTTCTTGAGGGCTAGCTTTGCTTTGCTTGGTTGCGTCGAGCCGTTGCCCATGTCTTTGGGAACCATGCTGTTTTGCTCTTTCCACTTGACCTTCTTCGGCTTCTTGTAGACATGGGAAAATGGTTGCTGCTTCCCACCATCCTGTGAATCAAGTTATGACCAAGCGCCCTGGAGAGATTTTGCACATGGACCTTGTTGGTCCGGCTCGGGTGAGCTCGGTTGGAGGGAAGTGGTATGTGTTGGTTGTTGTTGACGATTTTTCGAGATATTCGTGGGTTTTCTTTTTAGCTGAGAAAACCGAGACTTTTTCTTAAATGTCGCAATCTGTTTTTGCATCTTTAGAACAAATTCCCTAAGAACTCAATGCGAGCTATTAGAACTGATAATGGTTCTGAGTTTAAGAACTCAGATTTTGAGAAGTTTTGTGATTCTTTGGGTTTGGAGCATCAGTTTTCTTCTCCCTACACACCGCCACAGAATGGTGTTGTAGAAAGGAAGAATCGGACCCTTGTTGAGATGGCCACGACGATGCTCGATGAGCATAGGACTCCTAGGCGATATTGGGCCGAAGCTATGAACACTGCATGCTATATTTCCAATCGCATTTTTCTCTGAGCTTTCTTGAAAAAGACTTCTTATGAGTTGTGTTTTGGAAAACAGCCCAAAGTGAGTTATTTTAGAGTTTTTGGTTGCCACAGTTTTATACTCGAGAAAGGCAACCTGGACAGATTTGAGTTGCGCTCTTCTGACGGTATATTTTTGGGTTATGGCACTCATGCTCGTGCATATTATGTACTTAACCTTGATACTAACCAAGTCATGGAGACATCCGATGTCACCTTCGACGAGACCATGGTTTGTCCTTCTTCTAGATTTGAGCGTGCAGGTGATCATGAGGTTGGCGAACCTCTTTTTGATGACGAGGATGAGGGTGCTGAAGGGATGGATGATCCAGCACCACCTCCACCTGTTGTGCCGCAAACATCGGCTTCTAATACGACGACTCACGGCCCCAACCCCTCTTCGTCGACTACTTGGGGGCCGTGGGATCCGCCACCTCGGGCTGTACCTTTTGTACCCGAGGAGGCACCAGCTACTCTTGAAGGGGAGGTCTCTTCAGCTCGGAAGGCGCCACGACACATTCAGCGCCAACACCTGCCTCAACAGATGATCGGCAGCATCGACGAACGTGTCACTCGGTCAAGGTGACGAGGGACGGCCCGATCTTCCGAGAGGTAGCGATACGTTCGATTGGTGGAGAACTCGACGTTGGCGATCCGGCTTCAAATTAGACACGATTCGAACCCTGCAACCATTACACCACTGCTTCATTGGTTATCAACCAAGCACAACTTGATTGACCTCGCCAAGAAGGCTAATCCTGCAAGCGAATCGAAGATCACAAGCAAGAAGGTAAAAACACGCAATCTGAAATTGCAATTATGAATCTCATGAATTTATATGGAGGGTTCAAGAACTCGGTTCCAAAGGACTAATCGACACAATGGAGGAGATCAAGAACTGCGGATACATGGGTGTATGCCGAGTCTCTGAGTGATGAGTGATTGTCAACGGGTTTGATCGCATGTTCTCTGGCTTGTGTTGTGCAGGTGTCGAGCACGGAGACAGTGATCGAGGGCAAGGTGAAGGTCAAGTTGAGACGTGCCGTGCCGACGGACTGAGTGCGATGAAGGATGGGCGTGCCGTGCGGCGGACGTGCCATGCCGATGTATCGAGCAGTGAAGGGCGGACGTGAGGCTTGGACTGAGGGACCGGAGTGCCTGAGGATCAGCTGTGGTGGCTGGCAGCCTGGGACAGCGACGAGCGGAGACTTGCGGGGCACGGTGTTGCTCGGGTCGAGGACCTGGGGACACATGTCGGTGGACGGGGTGCACGGGCGGTGCATCCCCTCTACGACATCGGTTTGGTGGTAGAGCCAGGGAAAAACCATCGATTTACGGTTTCCAGGTTTGGGTTTCAAAACCTGGGCGTGGATGGTTTCCGAGTTTGGCCACAAAACTCGGGCTGAGGGTTTCCGAGTTTGGCCACAAAACTCGGGCTGAGGATGGTTTCCAGGTTTGGGCCTCAAAACCTGGGTGCTGAGGGTTTCCGAGTTTGGCCACAAAAATCAGGCTAAGGACGGTTTCCAGGTTTGGGCCTCAAAACCTGAGCGCGGATGGTTTGCTGAGTTTGGCCTCAAAACTCAGACGCTGGTGGGCTGGTTTCACGGTTTGGGCCTCAAAACCGGGGGATAGCTGGAAAAGGCTGGTTTCCCGGTTCGGGCCACAAAACTGGGGGTGCAGAGCGAGGGCGGCACGTGGCGGCAATCGGAAGGTTGCGTGGAGGCAACGCGGACGACTTGTGCGGGCGTGGCCGTCGGATCTACCTACCACTTGAGTTGGTCTAGAATAACCTTAGGGTTTGGCTGGTTCGCTCTGTAATTAGAACAGAGAGGGGTAGAGTAGGAAATAGACTTAGGCTAGTAGTAGGATAAGTAGTCGGGAGACACCCTCCTCCCATTTATCTCAGTCATTTGCTCTTTCGCACTTAGGGTTTCTTGCTCTCCCATCCCCTGCTGTAGCCTGCTGAGATCCGCAGAGAGACTTGACTCTGTGTACTGGTGATTTTGAGGAAAGGAGGCCGTAACCTCCTTGTCGTAGCGTGTGTTTGCGCTTCGGCTGCAAGATCGTGGTTGTGATTCGTGTTTCATTGGTGTTCTTCGCGGAATCCTTTTTCTCCACGTTCTTCCCGTCGCTTGATCTCTTTGGTTGGTTCATCTTTTGCAAAACCGTTTGAACCAAGTTGTTCTAGATCATGAGGCACTTCTTTCCACCAAAGGAATTAACCTCTAACCTCACGGTCTAGGAGATCGATCGATTTTTGTTTTGGATCGTGTTTTTGCTTCCTTGTCCCGAAATTTCTTGATTCACCGATTTGGAGTTAGGTTCGAGCCATGATCTCTTAGAGATAGCTCACTAACATCCTTGTGACCCCTCAGATCGAATCCCAGGCCTAGAGCTTTTTGATTCGGAGGAAATCGGGTTGAATCATCAAAGAACCGCACAGTTTTCGGGGGCATCGGACGCTGACACGGGAGCATCGGACGCTAGGGTTCTAAGCATCGGACGCTCCGGTGACGCGTGTCACTTTCTGAGCGTTTGTAGTGGCATCGGACGCTAGGCATCGGACACGTCCGTTGGCCATCGGACGCGCCGGAGCCAAAGCATCGGACGCTGGTTGTTCACTGTTCACAGCGTCCGATGGTGGAACAGTAAGGTTCCTGAGAGGCAGTTTTCGCATCGGACGCGTCCGGTGGTCTGGCATCGGACGCAGGCAGCATCCGATGCTACAGTTTTCACACGGTTTTGTCCACGGTTCGCTCGTTCGTTGACGGAATTGATTTTTGTCTTTTGCGTTGGCTTTCTAGAGTTGTCTAGTGTCCCGCTGTGCTTCTTGGAAGCATCCACCCTACACCTAGGGTCGTGGACATTTGCAAGCTCTAGGGTTTGCTTCTGGGGTTTATTCTTGGGACAGTGGCTACTAGTTTCCGTAAGGAAAATTTGAAGCTCCCATTCACCCCCCCTCTGGTCGCTTTCTGAGTGCTTCTCGGTCCTTCAATTGGTATCAGAGCGGGTTAAGGATCTTCCACCTTAGCCGGTTCCAGATCCACAGAAGGCGACATGGATCGCGGCGTGGGCAAACCGCCGTTCTTTGATGGGACGAACTATGCGTATTGGAAGATACGCATGTCGGCCTATCTGCAGAGTTTGGGTGCTTCTATTTGGGATATTTGCAACTCTGCTGATTACGTGGTCTTGGCTGCTCGTGTCACTCAGCAACAGATCGATGCACGATGCCAATAGCCGAGCCCGTAATGCTCTCTTTTCTTGTTTGAGCATGGGTGAGTTTGATCGTGTTTCTCACCTCGCTACGGCTCGGGAGATCTGGGACACCCTCATGCGTTTCCATGAGGGCACCTCTCAAGTCAAAACCCGACTCTACGAGTCGTTCAAGCGTGAGTATGAGAACTTTCGACATCAGCCTGGCGAGAGCATAGAATGTTTATTCGCTCGCTTTCAGGTGATTGTCAACAGGATGAGGGCTAACAAGGAGCAGTTGCCTTTTGACGATCATGAGCGTGCTTTGAAGCTTTTGCACACTCTTGATCGATCTGTGTGGGATTCCAAGGTTCAGGCGATCATCGAATCGCCTAACTATGAGACCCTCACATGCGATGAGCTCTTTAGTAAGCTCATGTCCAGTGAGATTGACGCCATGTCGAGGGCTTCTTATGCGAATCCTTCTGGCCCGACTATGGCTTTGGTTTCTGGCTCTTCCGCTAACCCCTCTGCTGGCTTTGCTCTTTCTTCACTCTTTTCTATCACAGAGGACCAGCTTGAATCGTTGGGGGATGACGAGTTGGCAATGCTCGCCAACCGGTTCTCGCGGTTCCACAACAACCGCATGAACCGTCGCCGCGGAGGAGGACGCTCAGGATGCTATGAGTGTGGCGACCCCAAACACTTCATCGCCAACTGCCCCAAGAAGAAGCATTCATCTGGGAAGGGCGATCATGGGCACAAGTATGACTTCGGCAAGCGCAAGGAGAAGTACGTCCCTCCGAGGCACAAGAAGAGGGGCGGCTTCGACAAGGAGTACATCAAGAAGAAGTACTTGGAGAAGGCCCAGGCTGAGCAGCGCGCGTTCTTCACCATGCTCAGTGACGTCGACGGCTCGAATGACGACTCCGCTTCATCAAGCGACGACGAGTCCGAGAAGAAGAAGAGGATCGAGGACAAGCTGAACGGCCTCTGCTTCTTCGCCGACGACGACGGCTTTTGCACCATGGCGCTTGGTGATGAGGTCGACGGCAAGCTGGAGCACACCCCTCGGGACGACGACGACGACACCTCCCAGGTATCCCTCACCCATGACGAGCTTTCTGCTGAGGTTGAGAAGCTTACTGCCGCCGCGCTCCTTAGTCAGGACAAGTTGCTTAGGCGTGCCGCTAGAGAGCGCAAGGAGTTTAGGCAGAAGTGGGAGGACACGGTGAGAGAGCTTGAGTTTGCCAAGTCCACCGTGGTCGTGTCGGAAGAGGTTGAGTGTGAGATGTGCACCACGCACATGACTGACCTTCTCACTTTGAGAGGTAAGTATGCTGCGTTGGTAGGAGAGGTGGATGAGCTGAAGGCTAGACCTTCTCTGTTAGGTGCGTGCAAGACTTGTCCTGTCTTGCAATCTGAGTTGGCAGAGAAGAATGCCAAGATTGTGTCTCTTGAGGAGGCCAACTCAGGTAGCACTAGTGTGGCTAGGTGCGCTTTGTGTGAGGGTTTGGAGATGGAGATTGCGAATGTCAAGCATGGCAAGATGCAAACCGAGGAGGAAAACACATACCTTCGGACCATCTTGTCATGGGTCTCTTGTAGTGAGCCGCAGCTCGGAATGATGATCTCCCAATTTAAGTGAGCTGCTGGAGGTTCTGGTGTAGGTCTTGCTCAGGGTGTTGATCTTTCTGCTTTTGGGAAGATTGGAGAGTCGAGTGGTCTGAATCCTAGTGAGAAGCCCAACTCCACCACTACTCCCAAACTTGCCAAGCTTCCACCCAAAGAGCCTGCCAAGCCTACCACCAAGGATGGGGTGTTTGAGGAACCTTCGAGAGCTCCACCCAAGAACCAAGTGTGGCATCCCAAACCCAACCACCTAAAGAACAAGCTAGATACAATGCCACCTATCCATGAGGAGTTGCCACAGAAGGGCAAAGTGATCCACACCCACAGTCATGAGTACCAACAACCCCCTTTGCGTGCGGTGAGGTATCATTGTGATTTCTGTGGGAGAGATGGACACTTGAGCGAGTTCTGCTTTAGGCGCAAGAGAGAGGCGCACCGTGCTAGGGAGATGAACAACCCGGACATGTACCATCCTTTTCATGATGTACATGCGCCAAACGTCCAGAGGAGAGCTGCTAGGCCCAGAGGTCTAGAGCCTCAAGTCCCCAGGCCTAGGCAGCAGCAGAGAGCTCCGAGGAGAGACGCTAGGCCTAGAGGTGTTGAGCCCCAGGTTCCTAGGCGTAGGCCTCGTAGAGAGCGTGCCCGACGGGGTCCTGCTTTTGCAGGTGACGGACCCCATGGCGGAAGCTTAGTTGAGCGCTTTCCCCCACCGCAGTTTGAGTATCGCGGTGAGCGCTTCTTCCCTAGCGGACCACGTTTTCCTCATCGTGGTGATCGCTTCCCTCGTAGACATGCTAGGAATGGTTTTTACACTTACCCTTCTTTTGAGCAGCCGGCCCAACACTGGTTTTCCCCTTACTTCACTAACCCCAGTTTTGGACCGTATGCTCACCCTATGTCTTTTTATTGATGTAGGTAAGACGGTTGGAGGACATTTGGTTGGTGGATTCCGGTTGTTCGAGGCACATGACCGGAAACGCCAAGTGGTTCTCCAGCCTTAGCCCGGTCGCCGGAAAGGAGTACATAACCTTCGGCGACAATAGTAAAGGTAATGTATTGTCTCGTGGGACTGTGCGGGTTAATGAGCACTTTGTGTTGCGCGATGTTGCTCTTGTTTCTAACCTGCATTTTAACTTGCTTTCTGTTTCGCAACTTTTTGATGATGACTATGAGATTCGTTTCAAACCGAACCTTAGTCGCATCTTAGATCCTCAGGGCGATCTTGTATGTCTGATTTCGCCCTTTGGGAAAGTCTTTCGTGCGAATTTCTCGGAGTCGTTTGGTTCTTCTCGATGTCTTTTGGCTAGTCCTTCTTCTTCCAATCTTTGGAAGTGGCATAGGAGGCTCGGTCACTTAAGCTTCGACTTGCTTACAAGACTTAGCTCACTTGGCCTAATCCGAGGATTGCCCAAGCTTTCGATGGAGAAGAATCTAGTTTGCCATTCTTGTAGACATGGGAAGATGGTTGCCGCTCCCCACCATCCTGTGACCAAGGTTATGACCTCGCACCCTGGAGAGCTTTTACACATGGACCTTGTTGGTCCGGCTCGGGTGAGCTCGGTTGGTGGCAAGTGGTATGTTTTGGTTGTTGTTGACGACTTTTCGAGGTATTCGTGGGTCTTCTTTTTGACTGAGAAGTCCGAGACTTTTTCCTTCGCTCGCAATCTGATTTTGCGTCTTCAGAATCCCTTTGAACTCGATGCGAGCTATTAGAAGTGATAACGGTTCCGAATTCAAAAATTCGGATTTTGAGAAGTTTTGTAACCGCCTTGGTTTGGAGCATCAGTTTTCTTCTCCCTACACACCACCCCAAAATGGTGTGGTAGAGAGGAAGAATCGGACCCTTGTTGAGATGGCCAGGACGATGCTTGATGAGCATAGGACTCCTAGGCGCTTTTGGGCCGAAGCTATGAACACTGCATGCTACATTTCGAATCGCATTTTTCTGAGAGCGTTTTTGAAGAAGACCTCTTATGAGTTGCGTTTTGGTCGCCAACCCAAGGTGAGTTATTTTAGAGTCTTCGGTTGCCATTGTTTTATATTGAAGAAAGGCAACCTGGACAAGTTTGAGTCTCGTTCTTTTGACGGAGTATTTTTGGGTTATGGCACCCACACGAGAGCATATCGTGTACTTAACCTTGATACTAACCGAGTCATGGAGACATCAGATGTCACCTTCGACGAGACTCTTGTTTCTCCTTCTTCTCGTTTTGAGCGTGCAGGTGATCATGAGGTTGGAGAGCCTCTTTTTGATGACGAGGACGAGGGTGCTGAAGGTATGGATGATCCAGCAACCCCTCCACCTGCCGCGCCGCAAAGAGCGGCCTCGACGACGACTCACGGCCCCGACACCTCTTCTTCCTGGGGGTCGTGGGATCCTCCACCTCGTGCGGTACCTTTTGTACCCGGGGTGGAACCAGCTGCTGATGAGGGGGAGGTCACTTCATTCCAGGAGGCGCCACGACACATCCAGCGCCAGCACCCCCCTCACCAGATGATCGGCGATATCGGCGAGCGAGTCACTCGCTCCAGGTCACAGCACATCTCTCACTTCGCTCACTCTGCTTTTGTTGCTAATTTTGAGCCCCGAGATGTTGGACACGCTTTGACGGATCCGGATTGGGTCAATGCCATGCATGAGGAGTTAGAAAACTTTGAGAGAAATCGGGTTTGGGTTCTAGTTCCACCTCCACCTGACTGTAAGCCTATTGGGACAAAATGGGTTTTCAAAAACAAGCAAGGAGAGGATGGCCACGTTGTTAGAAACAAGGCCTGGCTTGTAGCGAAAGGCTATAGTCAGAAGGAGGGGATAGATTATGAAGAGACGTTTGCTCCTGTAGCACGTTTGGAGGCTATTAGGATACTCTTGGCTTATGCTGCATCCAGGGGTTTCAAACTTTTTCAAATGGATGTCAAGAGTGCCTTTTTAAACGGCTACATAGAGGAGGAGGTTTATGTTGAGCAACCCCCCGGTTTTGAAAATCCCAAGTTTCCACACCATGTCTTCAAACTCCACAAAGCCTTGTATGGTTTGAAACAAGCCCCTAGAGCCTGGTACGATAGATTGAAAACATTTCTGCTAGCTAAGGGTTTTAAAATGGGATGTGTAGATAAGACGCTTTTTCTCCTCCGACAAGGCAAAGACACACTCTTGGTCCAAATTTACGTGGATGATATCATTTTCGGTGGTTCTTCTCACGCTTTGGTTGCCAAGTTTGCAGATACTATGAGCAGGGAGTTCGAGATGAGCATGATGGGCGAGCTGACATTCTTTCACGGGTTGCAAATTAAGCAATCCCGGGAGGGGACGTTTGTGCACCAGGGCAAGTACACGAAGGACTTGCTGAAGCGGTTCGATATGGGTGAGGCCAAGCCTCTTCCAACACCCATGTCGACGACGACTGCCCTGGATCCGGATGTGGATGGAGAAGCAGTGGACCAGAAGGAGTACCGCAGTATGATCGGGTCGCTACTCTACCTGACGGCGACACGCCCGGACACTCAGTTCGCGGTGTGTCTGTGCGCGCGCTTTCAGGCGTCGCCGCGCACTTCTCACCGTCAGGCGGTGAAGCGCATCTTCAGGTACCTTCATTTCACACCTGAGTTCGGGATTTGGTATTTTGCTTCCTCCACCCTCTCGCTTTGCGGATATTCCGATGCCGATTTTGCTGGTTGTCGCATTGAGCGCAAGTCCACTTCTGGGACTTGCCAATTTATTGGATCTTCTCTTGTTTCGTGGTCTTCTCGCAAGCAGTCTAGTGTCGCCCAGTCTACCACGGAGGCTGAGTATGTTGCTGCGGCTAGCTGCTGTTCCCAGTTACTCTGGATGATGGCCACTTTGCGTGATTTTGGTTTGAGCTTTACTCGAGTGCCTTTGCTTTGTGACAGCACGAGTGCCATTAGCGTTGCTAAGAACCCCGTGCTTCATTCGAAAACCAAACACATTGATGTGCGCTTTCATTTCTTGCGAGACCACCAGGAGAAGGGTGATATCGACCTTCGCCATGTCGATACTCATCACCAACTGGCTGATATTTTCACCAAGCCTTTAGACGAATCAACCTTTAATAGGTTGAGGGGTGAGCTTGGTGTGTGTTTTCCCTTTTAGATGGGGGAAGCATTTTGAGTTGTATCCTAGTCTGACTCTTTTACTTAGATCTTCTTTTCTGTTGCAGTTTAGCATACGCATTTACATTCTGAGCTTCATGTTTATAATCACTAGAATGTAACTATCCTCTGGTAAGTATGCTCCGATGCTTATGTTTGATGCTTGTAGCTTATGCTCCTTCTGATCACTAATACATGTTATGAGCGGAGCTATTTTTGAAATGGTGAAGTTGCTTAATGTATATAAAATCTGGAAATGTTCACCATTGAGATATGCAACTAGCATGTGTAGGGTGTGTTGAGTCCATTCCTGCTTTTCATATATGCTAGGTTGCTATGTCTCTAGTTCTGAGTCATTCACTCGCTTGGTCTGTTCATATCATGTTTAAAATTTGAACCAAGTTTAGTGAATTGAAAAGATCGAGATGGGATTGCTTGTCAACACATCACGGTATCGAGACAGTTTCTCATTGCACTTTGAGTTAAACTTGAGCCGTGTAGTGTATGACCGAAACCGTAGCTTTAAGCTTCTGATTGCTTCGGCATAGGCTTCGCTCGGTTGAAAAGTTAGGCAATGACAAGCTTTCAACCTCTCGCAATCACATGCTATATAATTTGTGAATTCTTTACCGCTGCACCTCCGATATAACCTGAAATCACAAGTGTATGCTTCATTCCTATGCATGATGATTGAACTTTGCTAGGGGTAGTTCACCTTGTATATATGCTTAGCACTTGTTCGGATTCCTATCTATACATGTGTAGTGCTATTTTGATGGTGACTATCTTTTGGCCAAAAACTGCTCACTTGCTCATATGCTTCATATTTCGTATGTGTGATCAGTTTGAGCCTTCGCTATGTGAGTGCTTAGTTGTGTCATTGGAGCTATACCGACTAGAGCATTTTTGCACTCTTTTGACTATATGCCTGAAGCTGCTAACTTGCATTTCTGACTTCATATGCATTTTGGAAGGGGGAGTTGTGTTGGCTCAAGGGAAGAGTTTGTGCTTGATAAGTGCATTTTCAACTAAGGGGGAGAGTTTTTGCAAATCATATGTCTTCTGGCGTTCAACTAAGGGAGAGTTTTTGCAAAGGGGGAGATTTTCAAATCTTTATACTCTTCTCTTGTTGGACCTAAGGGAGAGTCCCTGGTTGCTTGCACTTGTTGAGGGGGAGTTTGCTGGTTGTGTTGAGCCGTTGCCTCTGTCTTGAGGGACTAGCAAACATTTTCCTCATTTGGCGTTGAGGTTGATTTTGATTGGTTCGGAAACCTTTCGTTTGGTTTTAAATTGGTTCGGAGTGGTTTCTCGTGCTAGTTGTGTTGAGCCTCTGTGCCTCTATCTTGAGGGACTAGCATTTTGCCATTTTTAGCTCTGACTTTCAATTGATATTTTGCTAGCGGTGTTGAGCCTGTTCTACCTCTTCTTGAGGGCTAGCTTTGCTTTGCTTGGTTGCGTCGAGCCGTTGCCCATGTCTTTGGGGACCAAGTTTTCGCTTCTTCCACTTGACCTTCTTCGGCCTTGCCATGCTTTTGGGTCATTTGGTCGAGTTCTCTTCTTCTCCTTCTTCTTTCTTTTCTCTTTCTCTCATTATGATTTGTGTGAGTAGTTGACAATGCACTCATCAAGGGGGAGATTGCGGATACATGGGTGTATGCCGAGTCTCTGAGTGATGAGTGATTGTCAACGGGTTTGATCGCATCTTCTCTGGCTTGTGTTGTGCAGGTGTCGAGCACGGAGACAGTGATCGAGGGCAAGGTGAAGGTCAAGTTGAGACGTGCCGTGCCGACGGACTGGGTGCGATGAAGGATGGGCGTGCCGTGCGGCGGACGTGCCATGCCGATGTATCGAGCAGTGAAGGGCGGACGTGAGGCTTGTACTGAGGGACCGGAGTGCCTGAGGATTAGCTGTGGTGGCTGGCAGCCTGGGACAGCGACGAGCGGAGACTTGCGGGGCACGGTGTTGCTCGGGTCGAGGACCTGGGGACACGTGTCGGTGGACGGGGTGCACGGGCGGTGCATCCCCTCTACGACGTCGGTTTGGTGGTAGAGCCAGGGAAAAACCATCGATTGACGGTTTCCAGGTTTGGGCCTCAAAACCTGGGCGTGGACGGTTTCCGAGTTTGGCCACAAAACTCGGGCTGAGGGTTTCCGAGTTTGGCCACAAAACTCGGGCTCAGGGTTTCCGAGTTTGGTCACAAAACTCGGGCTGAGGATGGTTTCCAGGTTTGGGCCTCAAAACCTGGGTGCTGAGGGTTTCCGAGTTTGGCCACAAAACTCGGGCTAAGGACGGTTTCCAGGTTTGGGCCTCAAAACCTGGGCGCGGATGGTTTGCTGAGTTTGGCCTCAAAACTCAGACGCTGGTGGGCTGGTTTCCCGGTTTGGGCCTCAAAACCGGGGGATAGCTGGAAAAGGCTGGTTTCCCGGTTTGGGCCAGAAAACCGGGGGTGCAGAGCGAGGGCGGCACGTGGCGGCAATCGGAAGGTTGCGTGGAGGCAACGCGGACGACTTGTGCGGGCGTGGCCGTCGGATCTACCTACCACTTGAGTTGGTCTAGAATAACCTTAGGGTTTGGCTGGTTCGCTCTGTAATTAGAACAGAGAGGGGTAGAGTAGGAAATAGACTTAGGCTAGTAGTAGGATAAGTAGTCGGGAGACACCCTCCTCCCATTTATCTCAGTCATTTGCTCTTTCGCACTTAGGGTTTCTTGCTCTCCCATCCCCTGCTGTAGCCTGCTGAGATCCGCAGAGAGACTTGACTCTATGTACTGGTGATTTTGAGGAAAGGAGGCCGTAACCTCCTTGTCGCAGCGTGTGTTTGCGCTTCGGCTGCAAGATCGTGGTTGTGATTCGCGTTTCATTGGTGTTCTTTGCGGAATCCTTTTTCTCCACGTTCTTCCCGTCGCTTGATCTCTTTGGTTGGTTCATCTTTTGCAAAACCGTTTGAACCAAGTTGTTCTAGATCATGAGGCACTTCTTTCCACCAAAGGAATTAACCTCTAACCTCACGGTCTAGGAGATCGATCGATTTTTGTTTTGGATCGTGTTTTTGCTTCCTTGTCCCGAAATTTCTTGATTCACCGATTTGGAGTTAGGTTCGAGCCATGATCTCTTAGAGATAGCTCACTAACATCCTTGTGACCCCTCAGATCGAATCCCAGGCCTAGAGCTTTTTGATTCGGAGGAAATCGGGTTGAATCATCAAAGAACCGCACAGTTTTCGGGGGCATCGGACGCTGACACGGGAGCATCGGACGCTAGGGTTCTAAGCATCGGACGCTCCGGTGACGCGTGTCACTTTCTGAGCGTTTGTAGTGGCATCGGACGCTAGGCATCGGACGCGTCCATTGGCCATCGGACGCGCCGGAGCCAAAGCATCGGACGCTGGTTGTTCACTGTTCACAGCGTCCGATGGTGGAACAGTAAGGTTCCCGAGAGGCAGTTTTCGCATCGGACGCGTCCGGTGGTCTGGCATCGGACGCAGGCAGGATCCGATGCTACAGTTTTCACACGGTTTTGTCCACGGTTCGCTCGTTCGTTGACGGAATTGATTTCTGTCTTTTGCGTTGGCTTTCTAGAGTTGTCTAGTGTCCCGCTGTGCTTCTTGGAAGCATCCACCCTACACCTAGGGTCGTGGACATTTGCAAGCTCTAGGGTTTGCTTCTGGGGTTTATTCTTGGGACAGTGGCTACTAGTTTCCGTAAGGAAAATTTGAAGCTCCCATTCACCCCACCTCTGGTCGCTTTCTGAGTGCTTCTCGGTCCTTCAAGAACGGGGGCCCTGGATCACTGTAAAAGGATTCAACACCACAGTTACAATGAACGATTCAGTTTCTCGATGGAAAACTAAACTCTAAACAAAACCCAAGACCTAACGACGACGACGGCGGCTTATTATAGGGTTTAGGATGTCATCTAAGCTGGACGCACCCCCTAATGGGCTCTAAGACGATACACGGCCCAACAGACCAAAATACAGTGACACAGCACCCTGGCAGATTCTGAACGCTGACTTGTTTCGATGATTCCAGTTGACTCCGGACGTATTTTGACGTGATTCCAAAGCCATTGGTTAGCTTATCAAATTATCTTTTCCAAGCATATCTGGTTCGTCGAAAATGGAGTCCGTATGCGTCCGGGGCGTTGATTTTACCCGGGACTGCTCCTAAATTCCGAGGGTGACGAGGTAGCTGAGTTGGAGATGGATTGCAACTTGGGGAAGACCATGGCATCGGTGTGTCCAGCGTTGCGATGTCCTCATCACAAGGTCACAACAAATCTCTCACTTTGCTCATTCTGCATTTGTTGCTGATTTTGAACCCCGAGATGTCGAACATGCTTTATCTGATCCTGATTGGGTTAATGCCATGCATGAGGAGTTAGAAAATTTTGAAAAAATCTGGTTTGGGTTTTGGTTCCACCTCCTCCTGAGTGTCAGACTATTGGTACAAAATGGGTTTTCAAAAACAAACAAGGAGAGGATGGCCACATTGTTAGAAACAAGGCCAGACTTGTAGCCCGGGGGTATAGTCAAAAGGAGGGGATAGACTATGAGGAGACTTTTGCTCCTGTAGCTCGTTTGGAGGAAATTAGGATACTTTTGGCTTTTGCTGCATCCAAAGGGTTTAAACTTTTTCAAATGGATGTCAAGAGTGCCTTCTTAAATGGCTACATAGAAGAAGAGGTGTATGTGAAACAACCCCCCGGTTTTGAAAATCCCAAGTTTCCAAACCATGTTTTTAAACTTCACAAAGCTTTGTATGGTTTGAAACAAGCCCCTAGAGCCTGGTATGATAGGTTGAAAACCTTTTTGCTTGCTAAGGGTTTTAAAATGGGATGTGTGGATAAAATGCTTTTTCTCCTCAAGCAAGGAAATGACACTCTCTTGGTCCATATTTACGTGGATGATATCATTTTCGGTGGTTCTTCTCACGCTTTGGTTGCCAAGTTTACAGATCTTATGAGCAGGGAGTTTGAGATCAGCATTATGGGCGAGTTGACATTCTTTCTCGGGTTACAAATTAAGCAATCCTGAGAAGGGACGTTTGTGCACCAAGGCAAGTATGGGTGAGGCCAAGCCTTTTCCAACACCCATGTCGACCACGACAACCCTGGATGCGGACGTGGATGGAGAAGTTGTGGACCAGAAGGAGTACCGTAGCATGATCGGGTCGCTGCTGTACCTGACGGCGACACGCCCGGACATCCAGATCGTGGTGTATCTTTGCGCACGATTTCAGTCGTCGTCGCGCACCTCTCACCGTCAGGCGGTCAAGCGCATTATGAGGTACTTATGCTTCACACCAGAGTTTGGGATTTGGTATTCAGCTTCCTCCACCCTCTCCCTTTGCGGTTATTCTGATGCCGATTGTAACACCCTAGGTGTTAAGCAACCCTAAGTGCATAATTTGACATCTCATGAGCATAAAGCATCATCATTTCATGTTGCATTCTTTCTTTTGTTAAGTGTCATTTCATGTGACCTTTTGTGATGCTATGCTTGATTGAATGCTTGTGTGTCTTGTTTGTGGAGTGTTTAAGTCTCCTTAGTAGTTGAACCTTGTTGAGGAGTCAAAATGAAGCTAGGTTTATGTTGGTCATGTTGGCTAACCAAGTCTCTAACCCTAGTTGCCTTAATAGAGCCCTAGGAGTCCTTTTGTTTGACTAACTAAGACCTTCTTGATAGAAGCTTTGCATGGCTGTGGGCCCTTAACCAAAAGTGTGTAGAATTTAGAGTAGAACAAAAGTTGTTTAAGGCCCAACTCATGAAAATGAGTTTAACAAGGTGTTTTGGGACCCACAAGGCAGATTTGAGGGAGTTTAGACGTAGAAAATTCTCTAAGTCCTAACTGCCCAAAACAGTTTCATCTAGCCATCTTTGGAGCTTTCTCGGGTGCAATCTAGGCCGAACCAAAGATCAATCTTGTAACCAAAGTGGTAGTCGGTATGTAGCTCTAAGCAATGGAGCAAGTGGTTTAGCTTTTCATCAAATGGATTAGGAGTTAATCGCGCTCAAAGTCTGGCCGTCAGTCGGCCTGATGGCACTGAATCGGGCCGGGCCGTGCCGTGCCGGCGCGCGCGCGCGGCGTCGTGGCCGACAGCGCCAGGACGTTGCCGCCGCGTGGCGCTCGACGGCCGGCCAAGCCAGCGTCCGCGCGCGGCGTGGCAAGCGTGCCTTCGCCCTCGCCCTGTCCGAACCCGCTCCTCCCTCCATTCTGTTCCCCGCGCTCGCGCCTCTCTCTCGCTCTCTGCTCTCGCCGGCGTTCGAGCGGGAAAAGGGGAGAAAGCAAAGCGCCGCCGCCGCCCGCCGAACCTCGGCGAGCGATTACTCGCTCCACCGTGCGCCGCCGTCCAATTCCTCTCGCCAGTTCCTCCGCCCTGGTCTCCTCTTTCTCCGGTAAGGGTTGGTTTCCCCTCTCTCCCTCTCTAGCTGCCGGAACAGCGGACGCCATCCGCAAGCTTCCGCCATGGCCGCCACCGTGACCTTCACGTGGACCGGTCATCTCCGGCCATGCTACCCTGAGCTGAGCCATGTTCTAGTCTTCTCTACCGTCGTAGTAGCTTAGAGTCAGATGGAGACCTCTCTCGTGTCCTGAGTTCGCCGGACCGCGGGCCAGTCGCGCTGTGTCCGCCATGGACCGCCGCCGTGCATCGCGCCGGACAATGCCGGGGATGCCGAAGCCCGGGAGTTGCTCCAATAGGTCACTTGTGACTTGCTTAGGCTAGTGTTAGTCTCGCCGAGTCGCAAGCCGCCGGGAAGAGTTCCGCCGCCGAGTCGCCAGAGCCGCCGCTCCGCCATGGCCGCCGTCGAGCTTGCTCCGGTATCCCTCTGTCAAAGCGAGTCGGTTAGTTGTGTTCGCCTCGCAAACCCGTACCCAGTAATGGTCTCCGTGTCGCCAGAAGTGTCGCCGTCGACGAGCTAGGGCCGGTCAACGACCACGGCGCAAAACTCCGCCGTTGACCGCCGAGCCTGGCCTCGCACGGTAACGTGCCGAGCCTGGCCTCGGTAGCTTGGTCGCCCTGACCAGCGGGCCCCGACTGGCAGCAAGAAAGAAAGAAAGGGAAGCGTTTGGGTGCCGTAGGCCTCGGTAAGCCGGGCGTGCCGAGCGTTTGCCTCGAGCCTCGGCTAAGTCACCGAGCCTCGGTTGAGTCAGTAGCCTCGGCCGAATCGGTTGAGTGTGTTTGAGCCTCGGCCGAGTCGCGCCGAATGTGCCGAAGCCTTGCCTCGGGCCTCAGCCGAATCGCGCCGGGTGTGCTGAGCGTTTGTCTTATGCCTCGGGCCTCAGCCGAATCGCGCCGGGTGTGCTGAGCGTTTGTCATATGCCTCGAACGAACCAAGTTGGAGTCCGTACGTTTAGGTTTGAGTTTCCTTTTTAGTTTGTTTTTGCAGAATTATGTAATGGCTTCAAAAATTACTACAAGGCTCATTTTAAGTCCAAATCCTGTGAAACAAATTTTGTTAGGTCAAGCATGTTTAGATCTATCAGTGAAAACTGTTAAATGCATTTTTGGTGATACTTTTATGTGTAGATTTATTTAATTTAGAAAAGTGCTGATAACTTGGTAAATGCATAACTAATTATATATAAGTCAGAAAAATGTGATTCTAGTTTTGTTAGGTTTGTCTGAATGTGTAGTTTTAGAGAAAAATATAATATGAGGTTGTTCTGTGAATTAATTTGACAGTAGCTTTTAAAATGCTTAAATGTCATTTCCTTGTTTATTTTTGTAGTAATTAAAATATGAGGAATATGAACCTGAGAATTTAAGCACAATGCTCTTATGCTAGGAAGTTCAGTAGAAAAATAAGAAATCTGTTGTTTGACACTTTTGCTAGGGTGTGTAGTTCAAAGCACCTTTCCATAATAGAATTTGTCTTTTTCATAGAGGATGAAGTCTAGGTCCAAATGGGATGAAATTTGGACAGAGGGTTAGATTAAGTGTTATTGATCTCCAGTAATTTTTATAGGTTTTTGTGAAGCTGTCTAGGATAGGTTACTGTTATGGGCCTATTTAACTAGATTTAATTCTACAAATAATTAGAGGGTAATAAACCCGTTAAGCAACTTTGATGCGGTGACAACAAGACTTGGTAAGTAGTATGTCGAATTAAATAAGTGAGTAGCAGTAGATGACATGTGCTTATCTCCTGAATGGTTACTCCATGTTGCATCACCATGCATCCCATGTGCATTCATGTTGTTCATTCGTGTACCGCATCATGCAGGATCGGTAGTGGAAGCCCAGGAGATGCCGGAGGAGCAGCGTCAGGAGGAGACACCCGAGGAGCGGATCCGGGAAGGAGACGCTGAAGACCTGCCGGAGTGCCGTGATCACCGCCCCGCCGACTTCGAGCGAGGCAAGCCCCGGAGCATTCTAACTCCTACGGTTTGCAAATGTTTCTAATTAACCTGATGATGGATGTTGCATTAGGTTATAGGAATTGATTGCTACCGTTGATGCATTATTACTTATCCTTGTCCACCTGCAAATATTACCTTGTTATCCCTGATAAGTCTAGGCTCATTTATGCTTAGCCTGCTTAGACCGGTAAAAGTCGGGTGATTTCCTATCTCCCGCATATAGGTGGATATTGATCATGTTTAGCCTTGTGCTATCATGGAGATAACCATGTGATAATTAATTTGAGACCGGACGGGATGTAGGAGCAGCAGGACATGGGTTCTGTGTACTAGTAGTCTCACGTCTGTGTCGATCAGGAACCGACAAAGGCACACCTCAGTCATTTTGAACGCGTCAATCACTTAACGGAGCAGGTGCGGGTACCTCCCGTGAAGCCGAGTAAGGTTTTTCGAACCGGTGACGGAGATGTTGACGCCTAACACCCAGGGCCTCAGATGTACCGTGGGCATCTATTCTGATCGACCTGGCATGGTCCGAGGGCAGGCAGGGCCTGATCGACCTGGCATGACCGTGGGCAGTTAATAGCTTGAGCGACCTGGCATTGAGATAACCCCCGGTGTAGAAGGGCCCATGACCGTCCCGCGTGTTGTGTTCTCGAACCTCCTGAAGTGGTCGCCAACGGCCACCTGGCAGGGTGTGTCGGCGAGTGTGCGGCATTTTTATCCCCAGCTGGTAGGAATCGATTATAATCGCCATCGCTCCTGGTTAGTGAGTAACTTGACTGAGCATGTGTTACCGTAGTAATATATGGAATTAATGATGGTTATGGTTGATGAATCTGAAAGGCTATTGATGAAATAGTCACTCTTGCTTGAATAAGTAGTCAAGTGTTTGCTCTAGATCAGGTGCAAATCTAGATAATCAGGCTGATTACATAAAAGTGACTGCTAATGCTCTAATGAT
Organism: Coix lacryma-jobi var. lacryma-jobi; assembly: GCA_009763385.1. Taxonomy (NCBI): domain Eukaryota; kingdom Viridiplantae; phylum Streptophyta; class Magnoliopsida; order Poales; family Poaceae; genus Coix; species Coix lacryma-jobi. The sequence continues at coordinate 78,423,472 of CM019828.1, read as the reverse complement.
GATTAGTTAATAATAAAGTGCTTTTATGCAAAAAGGTAAGTGTGGCCAACCCCAGATACAGCCTTGCATAATCCTTGGTGTCGGTTATTTCTGGTTTATGACGGGTAAGTCTAGCTGAGTACCTTCTCGTACTCAGGGTTCTATCCCTTGTTGTTGCAGATGGGCAATGCTTCTTCGGCTATTGCGAGAACTGTCTGTACCCCGTCAAGGGCAGTGACTAGACCATGGGCATGGTCAACTCTTATCTTCCCTGATGCTTTTGTGGACTGATCAAGCATATGGCACTGTATTGTGAACTAAGGACTTGTGTTTCAAAACTATGTTGCTTCCGCTTTTGAATTCAAACTATGGTTTGTAATAACTGTTAAACTCCGATGTATTTGAACTATGTGCGAACTGAATGTACCTTGTGGGCATGTACGCTAATCTATTACGATCTTGGTTAAAGTTGAATGACTTGAAATCCTTCGAGATTTCCGGACTACCGGGTTTGTACGAGCTTAAGTACTTGTAATCTCTGTGAAAGCAGCGATTCGGTGCTTAATCTGGTGCAAATTGGTCGGTTCTGTTACAGCTGGCATCGGAGCGTGGTTAGCGTTACTGTTCACAAGTGTATTTGAAAAACTATATTTTCAATTAAAATTCCTATTTGACAAGAACTTATAGTTATATTAGGATTTGAAAAACCTTCTTGACCAAGAGTATGGTGTGCCATTGATCAAGTTCTTATGCCCAATAGGAACTTAGGTGGCTATTTAAGTACTAACTTTGGGGGTCGTGCATCATACTTATTTTCTGTTATTCTGTCGTCCATACGGCAAGGGTGAAATTGTATGGATGCTATTCTTCGGAATGGTAATGTATGGATCAATTGCCTCTACGTTAAAGGTAATGAGAGTTGTGAGAACATGATTGGACAACCGCCAATCTAGGGAAGTGCTTATATGATACCGACGCGTATACCTGTTTCACACAAGTATATGTGAAAGTATTGATTGTGGGAGTAATAATTTTTGATGGGTGCATATACTGCTTACGTGTATACCGGGTGTACACCTAAGTGAGTATTAGATTTAAATTTCCGCAGTGCATGATATTCATACTGTGGGAAGGGCTGAAGTGAGTTTCTGCAGGTACGCTAACTTGCGAACGTGTAGTCCGTTTAGTTAACGTTATGAGTGAGCGTGTATGCCACCGCCTAGCCGTTAGATTGTTAGGCAGTGAGGACGTATGAAACGTGCATGCATCATGATCATATAATCTTGCATTAATCTTACTTCCTTCCTTATGGTTTCTGTCCCGTTTTTCTAATAAAAGTTGTTTCAACTAATTAAAAACTGTGTGGATAAACTTCTTACAGATGGCACGCACCAAGCGCACTGCTCGCAAGTCCACGGGAGGCAAGAGGCCTAACTACATGCTGGGGCCATGGACCGATGAGGGATCAGAGGACTTTCTAGAGGAGTTTGGGATGCCCACTATTCTTTGGAGAGTTCTGCACCTGGTGGGATATCAGGAGGGCCAGGAGCCACAGTACGACTGGCACCGTGTGCAGTTGTCAGAGGATCGCCACGTGTACACGGTGGAGGTCGACGTGCCTAGCCGTGAGGACCGGTATCACGTCTGGTGCAGCCGAGTGTTTGCTTTGCAGGGGAGGACCCCCTGGGATGCAGCCAACCAGGTTGCTTATACCGTTCTTCGGGACATCATGGAGGACCATCCGGAGGTGGTTGCTCAGGCTACTGCCAGTATCTTCCCGATAGTGGATCCGTATCTTTCAGTGTGGCGTCAGCCAGGAGCTACTATTTTGGAGGGTAGTTCGCTTGAGAGGGAGCATTGTGCCGGGCCAGCAGGGAGTGCCATGGCTGCACTTATGGCTACTTATGGCTACTTATCCCGCAGCTATGAGCAGTTGGACCATGTTCTTAGCGAGGAGATTGCAGCGCAGCATCGCCGTCAGGAGGAGCACGCTACAGAGATGGACCTCCTCACTACACAGCTAGCTCAGTTGACAGTAGAGAGAGACCAGGCACTTCAGAGGGAGCAGGAGACTGCTCATCAGCTTGCCATTCAGCAGGGGTCGACTACTTTCTTGGCCTCGGTCATGAGGGAGACTGAGGAGGCGCTTCGAGGAGTTTGTGTCGAGGGCATTCGTGTTTCAGAGGAGAACAGGCTGCTGAGGTTGCGAGTGGGAGACCTGGAGCTCCAACTCCATCACCTGCAGGACTACAACGATCGTCTGCACGAGGAGATCCACCGCAGGGAGGATGAGAGGAAACCCATCTTTCCCCAGGAGGATCCGGAGCCAAGTAGTTCTTCTAGTAGTCCTTCAGATATGTCTAGTGAGGACGGTGACGTTGGTGAGATCGCTAGAGAGTAGTCTAGATCGTATGCTTAGCGTCCAGATGGTCTTTTGCATAAGTTGGCACGCCCGATCTTTTGGTATTTTGGGCTGAATGTAAGCATGGATAACAGACTTATGTGATGTGTGTGAGACCTTGGAAAGTCCCATATGTATGGGCAAAACTATGGATGTTATGTTATCTTTTGCATGATGTGTTAAGTGATCTTGTTATGTGTTGATGCAATGTGGATTGAAATTTATTGTACCTCTGTCATTGTTTGGTGAATTGTTTTCCGAATAATTTCAGTGGGTATGATTATTGTTCTCTACAAGTTGCAACTTCGCCTAATGGTCGCTTACTATCCTTTATGCAGATGACGACAACTCGTAGTGGAGCAGGCGGTAGTGGTGGAAATGAGGACCCCAGAGAAAACCGCAATCCACCACCTCCTCCATCCCCGACGGCTGAGCAACTTTTTGCTCAATTTCTTGGAAGGCAGCGCAACATCGAAGCTTTGCTGAGGGAAAACTTGGCCCAGGAAATCAACGCCCTAGCCGAACCAATACAGTTCTTTCAGGATTCTGGATACCAAACCACCAATCTTCAAGGAAGCTACAGAACCATTGGAGGCAGAAGAATGGCTGCATACTCTGGAGCAGAGTTTCGTTTGCTAGAGCTCCAGAAGAGCTTAAAGCAGAAAATGCCGCACACCAGTTGCAGGACCAGCCGAGATTTGGTGGGGACGTCATCGTACCACCTATCCTGCCAATGTTCCTATCACTTGGAGAGTGTTTACTGCTGCTGTTCGAGGTCATTACATTCTGCCGGGTTTGACCCAGATGAAAGTGGCAGAGTTCATGAATCTGACTCAAGGAACTCGGTCTATCACAGAGTATCATCATCTGTTCAACTCGTTGGCTCGCTATATCCCAGACTTCATTGACACAGACGCTAAGAAGATTGCTAGTTTCAAGAGAGGCTTGAACACTAAAATGGGAAAGTCAGTGGGTACATCTTCCCGTACCAATTTCAATGACTTCATAAGCGACTGTCTGATTCAAGAGAACCATAACAACAAGCATGCTGCTAGCAAGGCCCGGAAGAGGACCTTTGAATCAGGATCATCACAACCCAGAGGACCACCAGCTCAGCGAAATCTGTATCGACCACCAGCGCCGGGGGCACGTTTTAGGCCGCCGCAGAAGAAGAATCAGCCACAAGCTCAGCGCAATCAGAAGCCATACAAGATAGCTTGCTGCTCAGGCTCGTGGAGGTCAAGGCAGTTCTTCAGGGAACAAACCGTTGGTTCGGGGACCATGCTACAACTTGCACCAAGAGGGGCACTTCGCAAGGGTACTGCTCCTACCCAAAGAAGCAACAGGCCAACTACCCCCGCACGCCTGCACAACATGACCGCTGAAGAAGCTCGTGCTGGAGAGCCCGTGACTGCTGGTATGTGTCTTGTTAACCATCATCCTGCAGTTGTTTTGTTTGATACCGGATCATCGCATTCGTTCATGAGTAAAGCATTTGCACAAAAGCATAATCAAGAGGTGTCTGAAATGGATTATGGGTTTCGCGTAGCTCTGTGGGGAGTAGTGTGTTGTCTAGGCAGATGGTACGTGATGCAACCATCGACATCGGAGGGCATAAGTTTGGAGCCAATTTAGTAGTTTTGCCAGGACTCAGTATGGATGTAGTCCTAGGAATGAGTTGGATGAGTATGTGGAAAGCGGTGTTAGACACTGCAGATAGAACTCTTACCTTATCTGATGCAAAGGATTAACACCAAGATACGTATCTCTCTTCCTCGAGGAGCAGATTTTGTTGATCTGTCTTGTACCTTATCTATAGAGGACCTGTCAAAAATTCCAGTTGTTCGGGATTTCCCAGACGTCTTTCCAGATGAGTTGCCGGGGTTACCGCCCAAGCGGGCTGTAGAGTTTACTATTGAGCTGTGTACCAGGGACTGCACCGATATCGAGAAGACCTTATCGTATGCCGCCCAATGAATTAGCCGAACTCAAGACGCAGATTAAGGAACTTTCGGACAAGGGTTTCATTCAACCTAGTGTGTCAGAGTGGGGATGCCCAGCTTTGTTGTCAAGAAAAAGGACAAGTCTCTACGGATGTGTGTGGATTATCGACCGCTTAATGCCGTGACCGTTAAGAACAAATATCCGTTGCCACGGATAGATATTTTGTTTGATCAGTTATCCAGAGCCAAAGTATTCTCCAAGATCGATTTGAGTCAGGATATCATCAAATTAGAATCCGACCACAAGATATTCCAAAGACTACTTTTTCAACCAGATATGGCCTGTACGAGTATTTAGTCATGTCTTTTGGTTTGACAAATGCTCCAGCATACTTTATGAGTTTGATGAACTCGGTATTCATGCAGAACTAGATAAGTTTGTAGTGGTGTTCATTGATGATATTTTGGTTTATTCGGAGAACCCGGACGACCATGCAGAACATTTGAGGATCGTCTTGACAAGACTCCGGGAACATAAACTTTACGCTAAGTTTAGTAAATGCGAGTTTTGGTTGAAGCAAGTACAATTCCTTGGTCACATCCTGTCAGAAGAAGGAATCTCTGTGGACCCTAGCAAAGTACAAGAAGTAATGGATTGGGAAGCTCCAACTTCAGTTGGGGAGATTCGGAGTTTTCTCGGTTTAGCAGGGTATTACCGTCGTTTCATTCCCGATTTCTCCAAGATTGCCAGCCCATGACAAGTTTGCTTCAGAAGGATCAGAAGTTTGAGTGGACAGAGAAGTGTGAAACAGCTTTCCGTACTCCGCGGAAACTATTAACCACTGCCCCTGTCTTAGCTCAACCAGATATCGAGAAGCCGTTTGATGTCTTCTGCGACGCATCGAAAGTTGGTTTAGGCTGTGTTCTTATGCAAGAAGGCAGAGTGATTGCTTATGCTTCACGTCAGTTGAGAAAACATGAAGTTAATTATCCTACGCATGACTTGGAATTAGCTGCTGTGGTACACGCTCTAAAACTATGGAGACATTATCTGCTTGGTAACGTCGTAACATGTACACGGACCACAAAAGTCTCAAGTATATCTTCACTCAACCTGAACTGAATATGAGGCAGAGAAGATGGCTTGAGTTGATTAAGGATTACAATTTGCAGATACATTATCACCCTGGAAAAGCAAATGTAGTTGCTGATGCTCTGAGTCGGAAGTCGCATTGTAATAACTTGAGGTTACAACCAGAGGACGAGTTTAGTCTCGAACACCCTGTGATCTTGCGTCACATCGAGCTGCAGAGCACCTTAGTTGATCAGATTCTAGAAGGGCAGAAAACAGACAAGGGAATCTATTATATCAAGGAAAAGCTAAGAGCTGCCACTGAACCCGTAAAACATTTCCGAGTTGATGATAAGGGAGTGTTATGGTTTGATAATCGCTTAGTGGTACCCAAGAATAGGGAACTCAAAAATCAGATCATGGATGAAGCTCATCTTTCCAAGTTGTCTATTCATCCCGGGAGCACTAAGATGTATCAAGATTTGCGTCCAAGATTTGGTGGACCAAAATGAAGAAGGAAATTGCCGCGTATGTAGCCAGATGCGACACGTGTTGTCGAGTGAAGGCCATTCACCTGAAGCCAGCCGGAACACTTCAACCCTTATCAATACCTGAATGGAAGTGGGAAGAGGTGAGTATGGATTTTGTCACCGGTTTGCCTACTACTCAGAGGGGAAATGATTCAATATGGGTAATAGTAGACCGTCTCACCAAGACCGCTCATTTTATACGAGTTAAAACCTGTTATCGAGTACCGGATTATGCGGAGATCTATATCAATCAGATTATCCGATTGCATGGTATACCCAAAGTCATAGTTTCGGATCGCGGAACACAATTCACTGCACCATTCTGGGAGAAATGCAAAAGGAATTAGGTACCAAGTTAATCCATTGTTCAGCTTACCATCCCCAGACTTCAGGGCAAACTGAAAGAGTGAATCAGGTTTTAGAGGATATGTTGAGAGCGTGTGTGATCTCAGCAAAGGGATCTTGGGAGAAGTGGTTGCCATTAGCAGAATTTGCTTATATAACAGTTATCAAGAAAGTATTCAGATGGCACCTTTCGAAGCTCTGTATGGCAGAAGATGCAGAACACCAGTAAGTTGGGTTGAACCAGGAGAACGTCGCTACTATGGAGTTGACTTCGTCAGGGAAGCAGAGGAACAAGTTAGAATAATTCAACAAAATATCGCCGCGGCACAGTCCCGACAGAAGAGCTATGCTGATAAGCGAAGAAGGCCGCTTGAATTCAAAGTAGGTGACTATGTGTATTTGAAAGTATCACCCATGAAAGGAGTTAGACGTTTTGGCGTGAAAAGAAAGTTAGCGCCAAGGTTTGTGGGACCCTACAGGGTAATGGAAAGGAAGGGAGAAGTGGCTTATCAACTACAGTTACCTGATCATTTAAAGGCTATATTCCCTGTTTTCCATGTGTCACAACTAAAGAAATGTCTTCGAGTTCCAGAAGAGGAAGTACAAACCGGCCAATATCAAGTTGCAATCCGACCTTACTTACCCGGTGAAGCCATATCGAGTACTCGACGAGAAAGAAAGGGTAACTCGCGGAAGAATCTCGAAGCAATATAAATTATCTTGGAGTGAACAAGACGACCGAGATGCCACTTGGGAAACGGAAGACTATCTAAAGGAAGTATATCCACAGTTTTATAAGGACTGGTTAGTAACTCAAATCTCGGGACGAGATTCCTTTAAGGAGGGGAGGGCTGTAACACCCTAGGTGTTAAGCAACCCTAAGTGCATAATTTGACATCTCATGAGCATAAAGCATCATCATTTCATGTTGCATTCTTTCTTTTGTTAAGTGTCATTTCATGTGACCTTTTGTGATGCTATGCTTGATTGAATGCTTGTGTGTCTTGTTTGTGGAGTGTTTAAGTCTCCTTAGTAGTTGAACCTTGTTGAGGAGTCAAAATGAAGCTAGGTTTATGTTGGTCATGTTGGCTAACCAAGTCTCTAACCCTAGTTGCCTTAATAGAGCCCTAGGAGTCCTTTTGTTTGACTAACTAAGACCTTCTTGATAGAAGCTTTGCATGGCTGTGGGCCCTTAACCAAAGTGTGTAGAATTTAGAGTAGAACAAAAGTTGTTTAAGGCCCAACTCATGAAAATGAGTTTAACAAGGTGTTTTGGGACCCACAAGGCAGATTTGAGGGAGTTTAGACGTAGAAAATTCTCTAAGTCCTAACTGCCCAAAACAGTTTCATCTAGCCATCTTTGGAGCTTTCTCGGGAGCAATCTAGGCCGAACCAAAGATCAATCTTGTAACCAAAGTGGTTGTCGGTATGTAGCTCTAAGCAATGGAGCAAGTGGTTTAGCTTTTCATCAAATGGATTAGGAGTTAATCGCGCTCAAAGTCTGGCCGTCAGTCGGCCTGATGGCACTGAATCGGGCCGGGCCGTGCCGTGCCGGCGCGCGCGCGCGGCGTCGTGGCCGACAGCGCCAGGACGTTGCCGCCGCGTGGCGCTCGACGGCCGGCCAAGCCAGCGTCCGCGCGCGGCGTGGCAAGCATGCCTTCGCCCTCGCCCTGTCCGAACCCGCTCCTCCCTCCATTCTGTTCCCCGCGCTCGCGCCTCTCTCTCGCTCTCTGCTCTCGCCGGCGTTCGAGCGGGAAAAGGGGAGAAAGCAAAGCGCCGCCGCCGCCCGCCGAACCTCGGCGAGCGATTACTCGCTCCACCGTGCGCCGCCGTCCAATTCCTCTCGCCAGTTCCTCCGCCCTGGTCTCCTCTTTCTCCGGTAAGGGTTGGTTTCCCCTCTCTCCCTCTCTAGCTGCCGGAACAGCGGACGCCATCCGCAAGCTTCCGCCATGGCCGCCACCGTGACCTTCACGTGGACCGGTCATCTCCGGCCATGCTACCCTGAGCTGAGCCATGTTCTAGTCTTCTCTACCGTCGTAGTAGCTTAGAGTCAGATGGAGACCTCTCTCGTGTCCTGAGTTCGCCGGACCGCGGGCCAGTCGCGCTGTGTTCGCCATGGACCGCCGCCGTGCATCGCGCCGGACAATGCCGGGGATGCCGAAGCCCGGGAGTTGCTCCAATAGGTCACTTGTGACTTGCTTAGGCTAGTGTTAGTCTCGCCGAGTCGCAAGCCGCCGGGAAGAGTTCCGCCGCCGAGTCGCCAGAGCCGCCGCTCCGCCATGGCCGCCGTCGAGCTTGCTCCGGTATCCCTCTGTCTCAGCGAGTCGGTTAGTTGTGTTCGCCTCGCAAACCCGCACCCAGTAATGGTCTCCGTGTCGCCAGAAGTGTCGCCGTCGACGAGCTAGGGCCGGTCAACGACCACGGCGCAAAACTCCGCCGTTGACCGCCGAGCCTGGCCTCGCACGGTAACGTGCCGAGCCTGGCCTCGGTAGCTTGGTCGCCCTGTCCAGCGGGCCCCGACTGGGAGCAAGAAAGAAAGAAAGGGAAGCGTTTGGGTGCCGTAGGCCTCGGTAAGCCGGGCGTGCCGAGCATTTGCCTCGAGCCTCGGCTAAGTCACCGAGCCTCGGTTGAGTCAGTAGCCTCGGCCGAATCGGTTGAGTGTGTTTGAGCCTCGGCCGAGTCGCGCCGAATGTGCCGAAGCCTTGCCTCGGGCCTCAGCCGAATCGCGCCGGGTGTGCTGAGCGTTTGTCTTATGCCTCGGGCCTCAGCCGAATCGCGCCGGGTGTGCTGAGCGTTTGTCTTATGCCTCCGACGAACCAAGTTGGAGTCCGTACGTTTAGGTTTGAGTTTCCTTTTTAGTTTGTTTTTGCAGAATTATGTAATGGCTTCAAAAATTACTACAAGGCTCATTTTAAGTCCAAATCCTGTGAAACAAATTTTGTTAGGTCAAGCATGTTTAGATCTATCAGTGAAAACTGTTAAATGCATTTTTGGTGATACTTTTATGTGTAGATTTATTTAATTTAGAAAAGTGCTGATAACTTGGTAAATGCATAACTAATTATATATAAGTCAGAAAAATGTGATTCCAGTTTTGTTAGGTTTGTCTGAATGTGTAGTTTTAGAGAAAAATATAATATGAGGTTGTTCTGTGAATTAATTTGACAGTAGCTTTTAAAATGCTTAAATGTCATTTCCTTGTTTATTTTTGTAGTAATTAAAATATGAGGAATATGAACCTGAGAATTTAAGCACATTGCTCTTATGCTAGGAAGTTCAGTAGAAAAATAAGAAATCTGTAGTTTGACACTTTTGCTAGGGTGTGTAGTTCAAAGCACCTTTCCATAATAGAATTTGTCTTTTTCATAGAGGATGAAGTCTAGGTCCAAATGGGATGAAATTTGGATAGAGGGTTAGATTAAGTGTTATTGATCTCCAGTAATTTTTATAGGTTTTTGTGAAGCTGTCTAGGATAGGTTACTGTTATGGGCCTATTTAACTAGATTTAATTCTACAAATAATTAGAGGGCAATAAACCCGTTAAGCAACTTTGATGCGGTGACAACAAGACTTGGTAAGTAGTATGTCGAATTAAATAAGTGAGTAGCAGTAGATGACATGTGCTTATCTCCTGAATGGTTACTCCATGTTGCATCACCATGCATCCCATGTGCATTCATGTTGTTCATTCATGTACTGCATCATGCAGGATCAGTAGTGGAAGCCCAGGAGACGCCGGAGGAGCAGCGTCAGGAGGAGACACCCGAGGAGGGGATCCCGGAAGGAGACGCTGAAGACCTGCCGGAGTGCCGTGATCACCGCCCCGCCGACTTCGAGCGAGGCAAGCCCCGGAGCATTCTAACTCCTACGGTTTGCAAATGTTTCTAATTAACCTGATGATGGATGTTGCATTAGGTTATAGGAATTGATTGCTACCATTGATGCATTATTACTTATCCTTGTCCACCTGCAAATATTACCTTGTTATCCCTGATAAGTCTAGGCTCGTTTATGCTTAGCCTGCTTAGACCGGTAAAAGTCGGGTGATTTCCTGTCTCTCGCATATAGGTGGATATTGATCATGTTTAGCCTTGTGCTATCATGGAGATAACCATGTGATAATTAATTTGAGACCGGACGGGATGTGGGAGCAGCAGGACATGGGTTCTGTGTGCTAGTAGTCTCCCGTCTGTGTCGATCAGGAACCGACGAAGGCACACCTCAGTCATTTTGAACGCGTCAATCACTTAACGGAGCAGGTGCGGGTACCTCCCGTGAAGCCGAGTAAGGTTTTTCGAGCCGGTGACGGAGATGTTGACGCCTAACACCCAGGGCCTCAGATGTACCGTGGGCAACTATTCTGATCGACATGGCATGGTCCGAGGGCAGGCAGGGCCTGATCGACCTGGCATGACCGTGGGCAGTTAATAGCTTGAGCGACCTGGCATTGAGATAACCCCCGGTGTAGAAGGGCCCATGACCGTCCCGCGTGTTGTGTTCTCGAACCTCCTGAAGTGGTCGCCAACGGCCACCTGGCAGGGTGTGTCGGGCGAGTGTGCAGCATTTTTATCCCTAGCTGGTAGGAATCGATTATAATCGCCATCGCTCCTGGTTAGTGAGTAACTTGACTGAGCATGTGTTACCGTAGTAATATATGGAATTAATGATGGTTATGGTTGATGAATCTGAAAGGCTATTGATGAAATAGTCACTCTTGCTTGAATAAGTAGTCAAGTGTTTGCTCTAGATCAGTTGCAAATCTAGATAATCAGGCTGATTACATAAAAGTGACTGCTAATGCTCTATTGATGATTAGTTAATAATAAAGTGCTTTTATGCAAAAAGGTAAGTGTGGCCAACCCCAGATACAGCCTTGCATAATCCTTGGTGTCGGTTATTTCTGGTTTATGATGGGTAAGTCTAGCTGAGTACCTTCTCGTACTCAGGGTTCTATCCCTTGTTGTTGCAGATGGGCAATGCTTCTTCGGCTATTGCGAGAACTGTCTGTACCCCATCGAGGGCAGTGACTAGACCATGGGCATGGTCAACTCTTATCTTCCCTGATGCTTTTGTGGACCGATCAAGCATATGGCACTGTATTGTGAACTAAGGACTTGTGTTTCAAAACTATGTTGCTTCCGCTTTTGAATTCAAACTATGGTTTGTAATAACTGTTAAACTCCGATGTATTTGAACTATGTGCGAACTGAATGTACCTTGTGGGCATGTATGCTAATCTATTACGATCTTGGTTAAAGTTGAATGACTTGAAATCCTTCGAGATTTCCGGACTACCGGGTTTGTACGAGCTTAAGTACTTGTAATCTCTGTGAAAGCAGCGATTCGGTGCTTAATCTGGTGCAAATTGGTCGGTTCTGTTACACCGATTTTGCTGGTTGCCGGCTTGATCGCAAGTCCACTTCTGGGACTTGTTAGTTTATTGGTTCTTCTCTTGTATCTTGGTCTTCTCGCAAGCAGTCTAGCGTCGCCCAGTCTACCACAGAGGTTGAGTATGTTGCTGCGGCTAGCTGTTGTTCTCAATTGCTTTGGATGATGGCCACTTTGCGTGATTTTGGTCTGAGCTTTTCTCACGTTCCATTGCTTTGTGACAGCACGAGTGCAATTAGCGTAGCTAAGTACCCAGTGCTGCATTCTAAGACCAAACACATTGATGTGCGCTTTCATTTCTTGCGAGACCACTATGAGAAGGGTGATATCGACCTTCGCCATGTCGATACTCATCATCAGTTGGTAGATATTTTTACCAAGCCTTTGGACCAATCAACCTTTGCTAGGTTGAGAGGTGAGCTTGGTGTGTGTTTCCCCTTTTAGATGGGGGAAACAGTTTGGTTATTGTAGCATAGACTGACTATTTTGCTTTTGTTTTGTTTTCGTTTCTGATAAGTTAATCTTTGCATTTCATCATGCAACTTTTCTTTCTAAGCTTCATGACTATACTCCTTAGGATGAATTTATGCTCTGTCTAGTATGCTCCGATGCTATATGATGATGCTTGTAGCTTATGCTCTTTCTGATCACTGATACATGTTATGAGTTGAGCTATTTTATGAATGGTGAACCTGCTTAATGAACATAAAATTTGAAATTGTTCACCATTAAGATTGGCAACTAGCATGTGTAGAATGTGTCGGAATCACTTGTGCTTTTCATATATGCTAGGTTGCTATGTCTCTAGTTCTGAGTCTTTCACTTGCTTGGTATGTTCATATTTTGTCATAAAATTTGAACCAAGATTTAAAGTGAATTGAAAAGATTGAGATGGGATTGCTTGTCAACACATCACGGTATTGAGACTGTTTCTCATTGCACTTTGAGTTAAACTTGAGCCGTGTAGTGTATGACCGAAACCGACGCTTTAAGCTTCTGATTGCTTCTCCATAGGCTTAGCTCGGTTGAAAAGTTAGGCGATGACAAGCTTTCAACCTCTCGCAATCACATGCTGAAATTTGAACTTGTGTAATTTCACCGCTGCAACTCCGATAAAATTTTGAAAACACAAGTCTATGATTCATTCTGTAAGCATGATGATTGAACTTTGCTAGGGGTTGTTCACCTTGTATACATGCTTAGCACTTGTTTGACTTCCTGTCTATATATGTTTAGTGCTATTTTGATGGTGAATACCTTTTGGCTAAAACTGCTCACTTTGCTCATATGTTCATATTTTGTATTTGGTGATCAGCTTGAGCCTTTGCTGGCATGTATGCTTCTTGTTGAGTCATTGGAGTTATACTTTGCAGAGCATCTTTTCTTTCTATTGGCTATATTCCTGAAGCTGCTAACTTGCATTTCTGACTCATGCATATGGAAGAGAGAAGTTTGCTTGATAGTGCATTATCAACTAAGGGGGAGAATTTTTGTCAAATCATAAGGGGGAGAAATCATAAAAATCATATCTTAGTTGTGTGCACTATTGGAGGGGGAGTTTGCTCATTTGATGAATCTTTCAGTTGGTATCGAGCTTTCTCTCTAGCGGTGTTGAGCCCATTCTACCTCTTCTTGAGAGCTAGCTCTATCTTGCTTGAATTTCAATTGGTATTTCAATTGGTGTCGAGCTTTCTCGCTAGTGGTGTTGAGCCTGTTCTACCTCTTCTCGAGGGCTAGCTTTGCTTTGCTTGGTTGCGTCGAGCCGTTGCCCATGTCTTTGGGGACCAAGTTGTTTTGCTCATACCACTTGACCTTCTTTCGGCTTTGCTATGCTTTTGGGTCATTTGGACGAGTTCTCTACTTCTCCTTCTCCTTCTTTCTTCTACTTCATTATGATTTGTCTTGGTAGTTGAAAATGCACTCATCAAGGGGGAGATTGCGGATACATGGGTGTATGCCGGATCTTGAGTGATGAGTGATTGTCAACTGGTTTGATGCGCATGTTCTTTGGCTTGTGTTGTGCAGGTGTCGAGCACGGAGACAGTGATCGAAGGCAAGGTGAAGGTCAAGTAGAGACGTGTCGTGCCGATGGACTGGGTGCGGTGAAGGGCGGACGTGAGGCTTGGACTGAGGGACCGGTGGCCTAAGGATCAGCTGTGGTGGATGACAGCCTGGGACAGCGACGAGCGAAGACTTGCGAGGCACAGTGTTGCTCGGGTCGAGGACCTGGGGACATGTGTCGGCGGACGTGGTGCACGGGCGGTGCATCCCCTCTACAGCTCCGGTTTGGTGGTTGAGCCACAGAAAAACCACCGGTGGACGGTTTCCAGGTTTGGGCCACAAAACCTAGGTGCTGCGGGTTTGTCGAGTTTGGGCCACAAAACTCGGGCTGAGGACGGTTTCCCGGTTTGGGCCTCAAAACCTGGGCGCTGGTGGGTTTCTGAGTTTGGGCCACAAAACTTAGGCGATGGACGGCTGGTTTCCCGGTTTGGGCCTCAAAACCGGGGGTTGGTCGTGAAGACAGGGTTCCCGGTTTCGGCCACAAAACCGGAGGCGAGGTCCGTGAAAAGGACGAGCAGAGCGGTGGAGGCACGTGGCGGCAATCAGTGAGGTCACGTCGAGGCGAAGCTACCTGTTGTGCGGGCGTGGCCGTCGGATCAGCATCTACTTCGAGTTGGTCCAGAATAACCTTACGGTTTAGCTGGTTCGCTCTGTAATTAGTAGGGGTAGAATGGGAATTAGAATTAGGATAAGTAGAGGGAGACACACACCTCCCAAACTATCTCAGTCATTTGCTATTCACCAGTAGGGTTTTCCTTCTCTCCCACATCCCTGTTGTAGCTACTGAGATCCGCAGTGAATCATACCTTTGTGTTCACGAGATTTTGAGGAAGTGAGACCGTAATCTCACTATTGTAGCGTGTGGTAGCCACACGGTTGCAAATTCATGGTTGTGATTCGTGTTTTGGTGTTGTTCTTCGCGTTTTGCTTTTCTCCACGATTTTCCCGGTGATCGATCTCTCTACTCGTTGCATCTTTTTCATTTTCGTTTGAATCAACTTGTTCTTTACTGTGAGGAGATCACTTCCACCGAAGGAATTCAACTCAAACCTCACGAACAAGTAGATCGGTCGGTTTTTGTTTTGGATCAACTTTTGTCCTCTCTTCCTAATTTTCTTTGATTCATCGATTTGGAGATAGGTTCGAGCCATGATCTCATAGGAGTAGCTCACTATCTTCCTTGTGACTGCTCTCACCAAGTTTGATCCGTAGAGGAATCGTTTTGGGTGAGATCTAGTCGAATCGGTGGACGAACTACACAGAATCGGTGTGACCGGACGCTCCCGTCGGGTTGACCAGTCGCTTGAGTCAGAGTCCGGTCGTTGAACTCACTCACCACATTTTGCTTTGACACTCGACCAGACGTTTGACCTGTCATTGAATGCACGCAACACTCACACTGTTCACAGCTTGCATGCTGTTGACCGGACGCTCGACACATCGATCGGACACTCTTCACCAGTGAGACCGGTCACAAACAGAGAGTTCCCAAACCGAGTTTTGCAAGACCGGACGCGTCCGGTGCCTACTGATCGGACGCTCCAGTGAGTCCGATCAGTGCTGTTTCTCATGTTTTTGTCCGTGGTTCGTTCGTTCGTTGTCGGTTTTGATTTCTGGCTTTTGCGTTGGGTCTCTAGGTTTGTGTTGTGTCCCGCTGTGCTTCTCGGAAGCATCCACCCTACATCTAGGGTCGTGGACACTCACAAGCTCTAGCTTTGCTCTTGAGGTTGATTCTCGGGACAATGGCGACGAGTTTCTGAAAAGAAATTTGAAGCTCTCATTCACCCCCCTCTGGTCGCTTTCTGGTAGCACTTTCGGTCCTTCAGATGTCCTTGGCTAGAATCTCCTGTTCTATTCTTTGCCACTTAGGAATGACACTGTTGTAGCCACCTGATCCCAAGTGATGGTGGTATTGTATTTGTCGGGCATTCTGTTGGTTTATTGTGACCCGTGCCTCACCCTCTTCTGATTTCTTGAAATCTACAAACTCATCCCAAAATGGCCTCAACTTGACGTAGGCCTTAGTGTTCAAATCCGGAGTTAGGTCATTCTTGATAAATGTGTTGTACAATTTCTTCTTCCAACCCTGGAATAGTGTTGCCATTTTCTTCATAGCCCAATTCCTAACTCTTTCCTTCAAATTTATATCATCTGTTTCAAGCGTGAAATGTGCAAGGACATCTTCCCAATCCAGTACCTTATCACGATCAGAGACAAAACTTATATGAGGAGCACTTTTCTTTTCCTTCCATTCACGAGCATTGATTGGGATTTTATCCCTTACAAGGCACCCACAGTGGCTAACAAATTTATGTGCATGTTCTCCAAGTACTTGGCTTGTTTCCTCGATGAATTCTGAGATAATGTACCGGCCATCCAACGGCTTCTTCAGACCTCGTACGGTCCTACTCTTCCTGGTAGTCGTTGTCGATCCGGAGGGCTACGTATGTAAGAATAGTAGATTATAAATACATTTATAAATTGTTTAGAATTTCATGTGCACATAGAGATTGTAGGTATACCTCGCCAGAATTTTCTTGCATGATTTATTCATAATCGGCAAAGTATTGACTGACGTCATCTACTTCTTGATTATTGTTATCGTCACCTGCTAATTCTTGATGAGTGCCACTGATTAAGTTGTACATTTTCTCCTCCATGTTGTCATTTAGGTCGGCCATTTCTGCGAATAACATGGAGTATAATAAACACCATATTCGTAAAAATAACTTATATTCATAAAGACCATATTCGTAATTTTCTATCAAAAATAACACGACCGATATACACGAAGAGGCATATGTATCAAAATATATCTAAGTTATTTTTCTATAAACACTTTGTAAAGGTAACACGATCGATAATAAACACGAGATACATGAGTGATTCGGGTTTCGAGTTTTACGGTTTAGGGTTTACTATTCAGGGTTTGGGGTTTAGGTTTAGGGTTTAAGTTTATGGTTTGAGGTATAGGTTTTGACAACATTAAAAATAACGTATATTCATAAATAACACGACCGATATACATGAAGAGGCATATGTATCAAAATATATCTAAGTGATTATTCCACAAACATGTTCAAGTATTATTCCATAAACATATACACGACCGATATAAATAAATGTTTACATATCATATCTAAGTGAACCAAAATATATATATATCTAAGTGATTTTTCTATAAACATATATTTGTAAATATATCTAAGTGAACCAAAATATATCTAAGTGATTATTCCTCCTCCATCTATCACAAAGGACACACCGTTGACGAGGACGACGACGGACGGCGGCGAGGATGACGTCACGGTGAGGATGACGGCGGACGACGGCGAGGTCAACGCGACTGATCTCTTTTTATCTACATGTGTAAACATATATTTTGTTAGAGTAAAAAATATTTTCTATATATATCAACGCAACCAATCCCTTTTCTATAAATATATTTCTATTTATATCCATTTTCTATATATATCATTTTCTATTTATCTATAAATATATATCTATTTATATTCTTTTTCTATTTTTCTATAAATATATTTCTATTAAGCTTTGATTTGTAATTATATATAATTTTAAATATTAAGCTTTGTAGTTCTTTTAGTTAGAACCTATAAATCTATTTAATTTTAATCTTTTACTACAGTCAACAAGGAGATCTCTTTTAATTTTTCTTACGATAGTCCTTATAAAGGAAACCTCTTTCATTTTCTATATATTTATTTTTTCTTTTTCTATAAATATATATGTATTTATATTCATTTTCTATTTTCTTTTCATATGGATTTCTATTTTCTTTTTCCTTGCACACAGGGCACACAAACACTTCACACACTGCACACACACGCACACACTGCTCATAGTGCACACACACACGCACACACACTTCACACACACTACACACTGCCGGCCGCACACACAAGACGCGCGGCGGCACTCCTCACTGGCGGCGCGAGGACGAGGCACACGGAGCGGCCGCGAGACGACGGCGAGGACGAGGCGACAAGACGGCGCGAGGGAGCAACGGCGGCGAACGGCCGGCGAGGACGACGCGACGGCGGCGAACGGCCGGCGAGGACGACGCGACGGCGGTGCGGCAACAGCATTGCGACACCGGCGAGAGAGGCAGAGGGCGCCGCGGACGACGGCGAGGGAGGCCGAGGGCACCACGCGGACGATGGCGAGGGCCGGAGCTGAGGCCGATGGCGGCGGCGAGGGAGGCCAAGAGGGCGTCGCGCGCGGACGACGGCGAGGGAGGCCGAGGGCGCCGTGGAGGATGGGCAGGGATGCTGAGGGCACCGCGGAGGACGACGGCGAGGGAGGCGAGGACGACGGCGAGGGGGAGGACGAGACGGCGACGAAGACGGAGGCGGCGACGCAAACTCTGACGTCAATCTGAGGAAGGAGGGCCCTGTGCCCTATATACGCGGGGCACCTTTAGTCCCGGGCGTAAGCCCGCCCGGGACTAAAGGGTTCGACCTTCAGTCCTCGGCGGGCTTACGCTCCGGGACTAAAGGTTTTTTCCCGCCTTTTTTTGGGTTTTCTGTATTTTGGGTTTTGTATTAAGTTTTCACTATATAAATATGTTGTAATACTTGTTAATTGCATAGTTAATTAAATATTAGGCATAAAATTACTTAAAAATAACAGTTGTATTTCCTTTTACCTTATTGTATAGTAGCAAATTTTGTAACATAAATTCTTTTCTTTTCTTATAATAACAAATATAAATGTATATAACAATTCATATTTTGTTAATGCAAAAATAAAATGTTAACTTTAAATATATGAAACAACAGGCTCTCGATACGAAAATTGTTTTTGCATTATCTGAACATTAAATTTTGGTTTGTTCATCTTTTATTTTCCAAATGCACGATAGAGAAATTCACTGTTAAATTGCAATTTAATTTAGAAAGATAAATTTGTGTAGTTCATATACGTTTCCGTGTCGTATTGGTCTTAAACTTTTTCTTAGGCTGTCACGTGGCACGGGTGAGGCAACCAAGTTTGTGATTTTTCAAAGATGGTTTGCTTCTTTTTCCGGTTTAATTGAATTACCGCGCACCGTCACCCAATAAATGTTTGTAATAATTAAAAAATGATTAGAAAAATCTAACACCTCTTATGGGGCATCAATTTGGGCTCATATGCTTGCCAAAAATAAATCAAGTCATTTCGACACCGACATCAACGAACCATGACTATCCATAATCATTATTAATTACACAAAAACTATAATGCATAATATTAGTTAAAAAATCACTATACGTCAAGCGGGTACACTGGTGTTCTTCTTCTTGATGTATGTCTCTTGGTTATGATCATATCGTAACCATGGAGTCTCCTCAGTATTGAGCAGGATGCTTGGGTCTTTGGTCACACAGAAGGGCGGTATTCGGTCATCCCTTTCATAATCTTCTGACATGTCTGACTTGTCCTCAATTCCCACGATGTTTTTTCTTCCTGAAAAAACTATGTGGTGTTTTGGCTATTTGGTTGATTTATAGTCATTTTTCCCTCTCTTGGGTTTTGTAGACATGTCTTTCACGTAGAACACCTGATTCACATCAGCAGCAAGGATGAATGGTTCATCTTTGTATCCAATATTGTTGAGATCCACTGTTGTCATTCCATACTTCTTGTCAACTGTTACTCCGGCTCCGGTCTGTTTACACCAGATTTTGGACCGAAAAAGTTATTGTTTTGTAGGCAGAAACGGCTGATTTGTTAATGAAGAAGTCGGCCAGAAAAATAAAAGAGACTTGTTTGGACCCGGACACGACCAAAAGTTCATGCGGACCAGACGTGACAGACTTTAAGGAGCTGTTGGGTTCGGCCGAAGAGTTTGAGTCCGGGCCGGCTTTTATTTTATCTCTATGTATCCTAGTCGTGTTAGAACAGGAGTCTACCAGGTTATAAATAGCTAGAAACCCGATTTTTATAAAAAGACAATCAATCAATCAACACATCGGCCACCGGCCAAACCCTAGGAGTAGGAGTAAGGTTGAACCCGGCGGAACCTTCAACCAGGTAGGGCTGCATCGGCTCGATCGACCTGTGGTTTGCTTGTAAGTTTCACCAATGGCTTGTGTCATTGTTTAATTGTATTTAGCATCGACCAAACTATTGTTAAGCTATGATATGGCTAGTTATCGGTCTAAGCTCGTCTTTTGTAAGACTGTCTTGACTTTGATCAATCTCTTGCTTTAGTCGATCTTGACTAGTTATCGGCTCTATTGATTTTGGCAAGTCAATAGATTCATCAAGTTATCGATGTTGTTTATTCTTTAATGTTTTTCTTTAGATTTAAACACATCTTTGCCCAGTCAAGATTGACAATGTAGCTTAAGCCTAAAAAGTTGTTTAGTTTTGGCTATCCAAAGGCTTTATATGTTTATATCAAAGAAAATAGCCGATCTAAGCCTCTCATCGAATATTTTGTCAATCTTGATTGTTACATGTTGTGCGTTCGAGATATCTGGTAAAACCGTGGTTTGATCTAAGAAGAAATAGATTTGATCTAACATGTTTATTACGGCTGTATTTCTGAACCCCACTGATATATATGATAGATTAGATTTGTTTAGTCTTAAGTCAAATCATGGTCTTGACGAATAGATCTTGTTCGTGCTTCATGGACCCTGTATCGGCTAAAATAGCCGATTCAGTTACGCTTCCTTCATAATGTGTACTTTTAAGTGATCTGGAATTTACAAATCTGCTTGTTGCATTGGACGTGATTTAGCTTGGTCATTATTATGGCTGTACGGAGACACCCCACTGTTAATGTTCAAGTTATTTTATCGATCTATTTGTTATTATGGCTGCATGGAAACAATCCACTGTTAACAGATAGAACTGCCTATGCAATTAGTCGATTCGTTGGATTCATGCCGTTTAAACGTACACATAGATCTTAACTTTCTTGATATGCATAAGCTTATCGACTATTTACCTGTTCTAGGTGTTTCTTTGCATATACCATAGTCATTTTGCTTTATATCTTTATCAATGTTTTCATGCAATCTTTTGGGAGTTGACCTTATGGTCAATGTCCTATAAACAATGGCTATATCAAAGCCGCATATTTTGGAACTGTCTGGCACCAAACCGGTAGGTTCCACAATTTAACAACATTTTCTTCTCCTTGTCAATTACAGGTCAAATTGACTGGCACGTCCAAGGTTGCTCTCACCCCAATTCGGCACAGTCACCTTTTTGAAGGTCCAGGAGGTCAAGACCTTGCTCTGCGCGGCCTCTGAGGACCGTGTTCGAGTGTGTTGGCGCTCTCGACTAGATTTTCGTGCCAACACATTCTTTTGGCATGCCTGGTGGGACCCAATCGTCTGATCATGACAATCAGTAATGATGAAGTACTAAATGTGATGATGGAAGAACTTCCAGATGAACTTTGACGCATGATAGAAGAAACTGTTGAGCAATATTAGTACATGTGTTTTTTAAGCTTCAGTAGAAACAGGGATAAGAAGATTATCCAAAAGTCTCATCTTCCAAGAGTGGTTCTGGAAGGTCATGTCGATCCAATGATCCAGATTCAGCACAATGCCATGCAAGAAGTGATCAGCAAAATAATGTCTACTACTCTGATGAATCATAACGAAGTGTTCCTCAACAGTCTCACGAATGCCATTAAGAAAGCTTTCAACTTAGGTAATGATAGAAGAGGTCCGACATATACAGTTGTAGGCAATCAAGGAGATGGAACTTTTGGCGGTCCACAGATGAATGGTCCCAATGGCAATGGAAACCAGATGATTGTCAGCCCTGGGGGCATGACACCGCAGCCAATGCAACAGCCGAATATGAGTAATAACATATACTCATCGGCTACAAAATAGCTCCTCATGCAAGAAGAATTACCAGAGATTTCAATGCACCACCGTATCAAGGAAGCGTAGTGCCTGGTGACATTCCTCCTGGATATCATTATGTTTCAGATTTTTATACTTTGGATGCTCAACAGAATCCAGGATATCATGACAATACCTTCGGGGGCAGAACATCGGCTATCAAGGGCCGGTGAATCAAGTAAACCAGTTGATGAGTCGGGTCACTGACATTGTTCAAAACCAATTTGGTTTGACGCCAAAGACTACTTTGACTGGCTACAAGAAGCCGTATCCAGAGTGGTATGATCAGGTTGTCTTCCCTTCGAGATATAGAGTTTCTGATTTTACCAAGTTCACAGGAACGGGTTCAGTGACAACCATGGAACATATAACTCAGTTTCTAGTCCAGCTCGGGGAAGTTGGTGACGAACCAACACTTAAAGTCAGGATGTTTCCTTTGTCCCTATCTGGTTCGGCTTTCTCATGGTTTTCGTCTCTACCACCCAACTCCATTGAAGGCTGGGATGATTTGGAATATAAGTTCCATAAATACTTTGACTCTGGAGTGTTGGAGAAAGGACTTGTGGACTTAGTCGATACAAGGCAAGGACATAATGAGACTGGATGCCAGTATCTTCAGAGATTCAGAGGGATGAAAAACCAATGCTATACCTTGTCATTATCAGATCCAGAGGTAGTTAGCATTGCAATTCAAGGGCTAATACCAGCCATAAGGGAAAAGATTGGTTTCGATTGTAACAGTATGGCTGATTTGACTAAGAAGGTGGCTAATATTGATGCTCAGAACAGATACAATCAAGTTTTCAAACCCAAGAAAACCTACAATGCAGAAAGTTCCTTCTTTTTACAAGATGAAGATAATTCAAGCGATGAAAAGGAAGATGAAGTAGCTGCTGTTGATTGGGCTTGGAGGAACAGTGAGTACATGCCTTGGGCAAAGGCTAAAAGTACTGAGAAAGATGTAAAGTAGAACTTTGACATCACTAAGGCCGATAAGATATTTGACTACTTCTTAGAAAAAGGTCAAATCAAATTGACTGGGAACCACAACATCCCATCGGCTGAAGAGCTCAAGAATAAAAGGTACTACAAATTCCATAACTCTGGTACTCATACTACTAACGATTGCTGAGTTTTCAGTTATATGATCCAGAGAGCTATTATCAAAGGAAGAATTGGCTTAGAAAAGGCCAAGGGTATGAGCATCAACGGTCATCCCTTTCCAGCAAACATGATAGCTCCTGCACCTCGAAGTGAGATCAAAGTACTGACTTCTGACAAAGCCAAGGCAGCTGGGATGGTCGATCCAAAGAAGCAGCTAACAGCCAAGGAGTATCAGGAGATGAAAGGAAAGAAAAATACTGATCAACATGATCAACCTGAGACTTCAAGGGCTGGTGAAGCAAGGAGACGTACAACTGTCAGAATCTTATTGAACAAATGGCAACGTCAGAAAGAAAGAAATCAAATGCAAAAAGAAAGAGATCAACAAGAATATCAAGAGTGGCTTGAAGAGAAGGAATACAAAAGGTCTCGTGAAGAAGAGAGGCGTATTAGAGATGAAGAAAAGAATCATTGAGATTGCCCTTTATTTAGACATTGTTCGAATGAAGGCTTAAAACTTCCTACTCTTCATAATTGCCTAGAATGCAATGAGCAGTATTGGGAATACAGGCAGTCAAGAGACAACCGTCGATCTATACATGAAAGATTAAGATTTGAAAGGACAGATCAGCGCATAAAAAATGAAAGTGTTCATGATCGGCTTGGAAAAAGATTAGCTGATCATGATCATCCTTGGCAAGAAGGACAATGGTGTCCAGGTGGCTTGACTAAGAGCCAGAAACAACGGGTTCAGAGACTAAGGAACGATGAGGTTCAGAAAAAGAAACCCAAAGTTTGGCAGGTGAAACAAGTAGCCGATAAGGGGGAATCATCGGCTAATATATCTGCCTTGTTCATGTTGCCTGCTAAATTTAGGTCCTGTAATCATGAAGAAGAGTTTGATGATGAAGAAGCAATTGCTCAGTGGATCTATCAGGCAGAAGGGGCCACATTTCAGAAGCCCGGAAAGCATTCACATCTAAAAGCTTTATATTTGAAATGGTTTGTCGATGGAAGACCTCTGAGCAGAATGTTAGTTGATGGGGGTGCGGCCGTTAATTTCATGCCATATGCTACCTTTAGAAAGCTTGGAAAGACTGCAGAAGATTTAACCCAAACCGATATGAGATTGACAGACTTTGCTGGCAACGTATCGGCTACTAAAGGTGCCATATGTGTCGAGTTAACAGTTGACAGCAAGAGTTCGCCGACTACTTTCTTTTTAGTCGATGCAGAAGGATTGTACAGTGTGCTTTTTGGAAGGGATTGGATTCATGCCAACTGTTGTGTTCCATCTACCATGCACCAAAACGTAATCCAGTGGATCAGAGATACTGTGGAAGTGATACAAGCTGATTCAACTGTTAGCATTGCTTACTCTGATCCTGATGTTTGGAACTTCGATAATATAGAGTGCTTTTTGGAAAAGTTCATGAAGGCTTTCCCAGAACGTCTGATGATAGCCAAAAGCCGATCCAAGCAATCGGCTTTGAAAAATGTATCTAATAGATTGACCAATTAGTAAAGGATTTACATCGGCTGAATGATTGTAACAAGTTAAGCCCGATGTATTTTTAAGTAGTCAAAGTTATTTCTTTGTGAATGTTTGAGCAAAGATTAGCTTTGTTTCAACTTTTTAGCTGATACTGATGTATCACCTTCAGAATAAAAATAGCTGATATGTATGTATCGTCTTCAGTACCTAAATAATAGCCGATACCAAAGAGGTATCGCCTTTAGAAAAAATAAAGCAAAGGAAGAGTTTTTGAGAACTTAATAACAGCATAGCAGATATCAAATAGAAACATTTTAACTTAAGCCTGACGATGCAGGGACAGACTTATAGATGTTCAAATTGTTCAGACACAAGAGGCCAAATTTACAGAGGATATTTAAAAACAAAGCTAATCTAAGTGGAGCTTGTTCAGGAGATCCTCCAGGTGCGACACCTCCGCCACGGCAAGCCCCGGAGGCTCGAACTCCTCCACCAGCTCCCGGAAGTCTTCCCTCGTTCTAGTGCCGATGAAGGAGGGAGAGACTTCTCCAGAGATCTCAGCACAGCAGAGCTCTGCTCCGGCCAGGGCGAAGGCGGCGCCGTGACAAATGGCATGGAGGGCCAACTCCCTGATACGCGTCCCAACGTCCTCGAGGCGCGCCTTCAATGTCGCTCCTCGAGCGTTCACAGAGTCGGTGATAGCCATGGCCAGCCCCGGGAGCCAGTCGAGTTGATGTTGAAGCTCTGCATTCGGTTAGAAGGTGATTAAAGATTAAAGATAGCCGGTTTGGTCAGGCATTACACAAATCGGTTAAATATTTAAGTGAGCAGTTACCAAAGATCAATCAATATGAATATGCACGAAGGTAACTGATTCAACATCAAAGGTAGTGAATCAAAAGGTCCGAGAATGTGGTACCAACGACCATGGTGTCGGAAGCCTCTAGGTGCTCCAAGGTGTTGTTCAGGCGGGCGCGGAGGATTCCCAGCTCTTCTTCGGCGTGAGCGGCCCGACGGCGTTCCTCCTCTAAGAGACGCCGGGTGTTGGAATAGCCCCTGATGAAGGCCCAAGTGTCCTCATCCAGCGCCAATCCATGACCCGTCGGAGGTCGGCTAGGACCTTGGCCGTCCACCGGAGGAGAGGGACTGCGAAAAAGGTTAGGGTTTTCCTCGAGTAAAGAAGATGTTTTGGAGCATAAGAAAGGTAATCGGGGAAGGGATTATTACCCAAGCACAGGACGGCGGATCGCTATAGGGCCGTCAACGGATTCCGACTCCTCGGCGGGGCGCTTACCATGATCATCCACCATTGGCGTTGGTTACTGTTCGGAGAAGAAGAGCAGTCGGCGGTTGAGGAGAGCAAAAGCCGAAGAGTAAGGTGATGAATGTGTGGTGTGTTCGGGAAGCCGGTGTTTTGTATTTTTGAGTAAAATTGGAGGAGGCGAAAAGGCGTCGGTTCAAGAGAACCCTCAGGTCCAGATCCTCAGGCGAATCGACTAATGGACGCGAATGCCGTTTGATACTGATTGGCTAAGTGGTGAAAGATAAAACGAATAGATGATATCGGCTAAGGATAGCTGATAGAGCAGCGAATGTTAACAAACAAGTGACAAATTTACACAGATGGATCAAAAATTAAAGGTTGCAAACAAACAAAGTTACATGTTTACCATAGATCTCAACGCATTTAAGGCATTCAAGCGGATGGCGTCTATGTCATCGATCTCCTTCTGGTCTTCTTCACTTGAACATAGGATTGGCTTCTTCTTGGCCTTGATGTCCTGAAGCTTGCTATGGAAAAGTGCTATCTTTTTCTTTTGTTCGTGAAGTGCAACTGGGATTATATCTAGATTCTCTTTCTCCAATCTGATCTGCTCATTGATGGCTTGGAGCCTGCTCAGCAATTGGTCTCTTTCAGCCTCTAGAGATGACAGGTTGCCGATGAATACATTTGAGTCTGAGTTTAGTTGATCTATGGTGTCCTTTGCAGAAACCATGCCAGAGATACAACGTTGCTCATGTTCTGGCAAGTGCACTTGAGCTTCATGTGCCTTGAGTTTGGCCTCAGCCTTGAAGAGTTTTGACCCAAGAAATTCTATGTGGGCAGCAGAGGTTAAGGTTTCTTTTAGATCCTCTGGTATATCATTCTTAACCAAATCAAGGATGTCCCTGATCCCCTTTGCATCTTGCACCAATCGTCTATGTTGACCTCCAGAAGGAGGATTAATGTTTGAAGCCGAGTCTTAACTTCTTTAGAAAGTTCTCTTGGGGATCTTGGTGCAGAAGTTTCCTCCTCAACCATATAATCTTTCAAATTGAAGGGGATAATAGGGGAAGAGGGCTCTCCTTGTTCTTGAACAGATGGGTGTATAAGTAATCATAAATAGAAAGCTGTTGAAAAGAAAATGATATTGTTTGAAGTACCTGATCGGATGGAATGATTTGAAGCTCAGGAGCAGCCGATGAAGGTTCGGGAAGGACATCTGAGGAAATTTTCATCAGAAATCAGGATTATTTATTGAAGAAAATAAGGTCATCTGCTAAAATTATACCTGGTTGAGGAAACTCTTGATCAGTATCAGGGAGAGGAAGCATTTTAGACTCAACATTTTGAGTATCATCCTGCTCCTAAAGAATAAAAGACAGAAGAAGTTACAGACTATATAATGGAAAAGAGAGAAGAAAAGACAGCTTTTCTTACTTCTATAATGACATTTTGGCTGCTATCAGAAGTGTCTTTCTTCTTCTTCTTTGATGTAACTTTAGTGGTTGGCTTGTCAGCTTTTTGCTTCTTAGAAGAACCAGCTTTCTTTAAGAAGGTGCTAAGAGTCTGGTCATCTGGAATATCAGAATCTTTCCTCTTCATTAAGGTTTTTATTGAAGGAGCATCACAGCCAATTCTCGGATTTGGACACCATACATTATAATCTATTTTTGGAGGATTCAAAGTGACCAAATCCTACAAGTATTTGTAAGGTGATATCAGAAAGGAATAGATGGTAAGAATACAGAACTTGGAAGGAATAGAGTCATACCTCATCGGTTGCTTGAAAATCTGAATCTAGTTTGAGGCAGTAAGTGGCCACAGCCTCATTAAAGAGATGGATGCTCCATTGCTGCCACCAGTTTTGGAAGGAAGATGAGGAAAAGGGTCGGTAGTTCCATTCTTTGACCATTTTCAGGGAGATAGACTGCTCTAGTTGGAAAATTCTGTTATATTCTAAAGCAAAGTCTACTGCTTCCCTTGGCCTAAGCTTGTCAGCAAAAAAGAGAGCTGGGGGCACTTGACCAAAACCCATTTGCCTAGCTGCCATAACAGGGTGATAAAATTCATAAGACATGGGAGGTTTTTCTCTACCATGCCTGATTTCAGTAAGAAGAAGGCAAGACTTCATCAATTGGCATAGAATTTTCAAGCCTTCATTATCACATTCTTTTTGGAATCTGAAGGTATATGGGTTTTCGAGCTCTACATTATTTGGGTATTGAAACCAACTAAAAATAGTTGCTGGAAACTCTCGATAGAAGATCTTGAAGAAAAAGCTGGCTGGTTCATCAATGACTATCATAGCAGCAGCTTCTCCAAATGAAGTGCATCCTCTCATCTTAGCATCATTAGCTAGTAGCTTTTCTTGGTCATCTGGGTACAATGATGGGAAAGATAAAATCCTCAGATCTGGGGTTGTCAGCCTGTGGAGGTGGAGATTAAGCCAAAGTTGGAGCAACCACCAAGGTCCAGTTATTGATGGGATACCTTTGTTCTCCATCAAACTTTGAGGTACTTTGTTCAACATGTTGTATAAGGCACCCAAAAGATACTTTGCCAGAGGAATATCTGAGTTTATAGGCAGCTTTTCTACTAATGTTAGGAAATTTGAGGTTGGACCACAACTTTGCCCACAAAATAAATATTTCTCCAGCCATCTATTCAGAAAAATTGTGTGCTCTTGTTCTGAAACACTGGACTGAGAGGTGTTAAATGAAGCAATGTAACTGGACCAACCACTAGTTTTGAGATTTCCTAGCTTGATCGAAGGCTTAACTTGAAGACTGTAAGGATTGATGGACCCAGTGATATTTAAGCTAGTCAGCATGTGCACATCGGCTAAAGTCAGGGTCATGGGCCCTTGCTTGAACATGAAAGCATTAAAGGTTCCAGACCAAAAGTAACAGGCAGCCTTCAGCATCGGTTCATTCCTCTTCATGTCAGCTAGGGACATAGTAATACACTGATCCAAGTTACGAAGAATCCAGTCTGATTTCTTCTTAGCTTCTACCTTGATCAACCAATCCCTCCAACGTGAGATAATTGATGGCCAGTTCCTAAACGAAGTTTTTCCCCAATGCTTTGAAGCAAAATTAGAGTTCTTGAAGGGAACTCTTTGAGTCTCGGCCGTGATGACTTCAGTAGGATCAAGGTTGCCTACTGGGCCGAGGAAGAAGTTATTTGGACTGTCATGGATCGGGATGAGGATTTGGTCGTGAAGCACCTAAAAATTTAAAATATGAGAGATATGCAGAGTAGAAGATCATCAGAAAAGGGGGCTGCAAGAGGCCCAAAATTATTACCTCAGGGATAGAGTCTTGAGTCGCCATTTGACTTGTGGGAGCACTGAATTTGAGTTCTCGAAGGATTTTACTTGAATTGAGTGGCAGCGGACTTCTTCAAAAGCTAGGGTTTGAGAATGGCTCTGGATGAAAGGAATAACGGTTGGGAAGAAGGCTCGGCTGATCGACTAAGGAGAAATTAGTTGATCGGACCTCAAGGAAAGGAAATAGCATTTTTTGGAATAAAATAAATTCATCCCAAAATTGGGGGCATGTGTTTACACCAGATTTTGGACCGAAAAAGTTATTGTTTTGTAGGCACAAACGACTGATTTGTTAATGAAGAAGTCGACTAGAAAAATAAAAGAGACTTGTTTGGACCCGGACACGACCAAAAGTTCATGCGGACCAGACGTGACAGACTTTAAGGAGCTGTTGGGTTCGGCCGAAGAGTTTGAGTCCAGGTCGACTTTTATTTTATCTTTATGTATCCTAGTCGTGTTAGAACAAGAGTCTACCAGGTTATAAATAGCTAGAAACCCAATTTTTGTAAAAAGACAATCAATCAATCAACACATCGGCCACTGGCCAAACCCTAGGAGTAGGAGTAAGGTAGAACCCGACGGAACCTTCAACCAGGCAGGGCCGCATTGGCTCGACCGACCTCCGGTTTGCTTCTAAGTTTCACCAATGGCTTGTGTCATTGTTCAATAAGGCTATATTTGGCATCCACCAAACTCTTGTTAAGCTATGATATGGCTAGTTATCGGTCTAAGCTCGTCTTTTGTAAGACTGTCTTGACTTTGATCAATCTCTTGCTTTAGTCGATCTTGACTAGTTATCGGCTCTATTGATTTTGGCAAGTCAATAGATTCATCAAGTTATCGATGTTGTTTATGCTTTAATGTTTTTCTTTAGATTTAAACACATCTTTGCCGAATCAAGATTGACAAAGTAGCTTAAGCCTAAAAAGTTGTTTAGTTTCGGCTATCCAAAGGTTTTATATGTTTATATCAAAGAAAATAGCTGATCTAAGCCTCTCATCGACTATTTTGTCAATCTCGATTGTTACATGTTGTGCATTCGAGATATTCGGTAAAACCGTGGTTTGATCTAAGAAGAAATAGATTTGATCTAACATGTTTATTATGGTTGTATTTCCGAACCCCAGTGATATATGATAGATTAGATTTGTTTGGTCTTTTGTCAAATCATGGTCTTGACGGATAGATCTTGTTCGTGCTTTATGGACCCTGTATCGGCTAAAATAGCCGATTCAGTTACGCTTCCTTCATAATGTGTACTTTTAAGTGATCTGGAATTTACAAATCTGCTTGTTGCATCGGACGTGATTTAGCTTGGTCATCATTATGGCTGTATGGAGACACCCCACTGTTGATGTTCAAGTTATTTTATCGATCTATTTGTTATTATGGTTGCATGAAAACACTCCACTGTTAACAGATAGAACTGCCTATTGAATTAGTCGATTCGTTGGTTTCATGCCGTTTAAATGTACACATAGATCTTAACTTTCTTCATATGCATAAGCTTATCGGTTGTTTACCTGTTCTAGGTGTTTCTTTGCATATACCATAGCCGTTTTGCTTTATATCTTTATCAATGTTTTCATGCAATCTTTTGGGAGTTGACCTTGTAGTCAATGTCCTATAAACAATGGCTATATCAAAGCCGCATATTTTGGAACTGTCTGGCACCAAACCGGCAGGTTCCACAATTTAACAACATTTTCTTCTCCTTGTCAATTACAGGTCAAATTGACTGGCACGTCCAAGGTTGCTCTCACCCCGATTCGGCACCGTCACCTTTTTGAAGGTCCAGGAGGTCAAGACCTTGCTCTGCGTGGCCTCTAAGGACCGTGTTCGAGTGTGTTGGCGCTCTCGACCAGATTTTCGTGCCAACACGATCGTCTTGACCCATTTGCATCGAAACAAAGGGACTTTAAAATTAGGTGCGTAGTCTAGTTCCCAAATCTCCTCTATGCGGCCATAATATGTTTGTCTCTTCCCATTTGGGTCTGTGGCATCTACGCGAAAACCATGTTTTGGTTCGTGCTCCTTTTATCTTGGGCAATGGTGTAAAATGTATTTCCATTTATCTCATACCCTTTGTACGTGAGGATGTGCCATGATGGTTGCCTAGCCAACAAATATAGTTGCTCATCAATATTGCTATTGTTGGTAGTTCTTAGCTTCAATAAAGATAGAGCTAGGCAACTATCCCCGGTAACGGCCTAGAAATGCTTGTTGGCACTTGCTAACGTTGTTACTAGGAGTAGACTGTGGAATCTATTCCCGGCAACGGCGTCAGAACTACTTGTTGCAAGTCCGGTCACTATACCTAAAGGAATGAAGCTAAAGCAGCTATCTACTAATGTCAAATGGGGTTGTCAATCCCGACACTAGTAGGAGCTAGCTAGAGAGGTTGCAATCTACCAAGAGGAGATTCTGCAAGCGCACAGAACTATCGTAGTAGCACTTCGCCTGGGAGTACCAAGTGTCGATTTATTTGATCCCAAGGGAAGGCTAGGGTGTTGTATGAGTTGAGTCAAGGAGGGGATGGGAGTCGAAGAAATAAGAAAAGGGGAAAGGAGAGAAGGGAAGAGAAGGGATGAAAGGCTAGAAAGAATATATGGGTGGATAGGTAAGGATGAAATGGATGGCTAAGGTAAGGTGGATGGATAGGTAGATAAAGGGTAACTAAGGATAACTAATGATAACTAACTAGTAACTATTAACTACTAATAACTAATCCTAGATAACCACGAAGCAAGATAACTATGAAGCAAGATAGTTACGAAGCAGGATAGGCAAAAGTCAATAGAGCAACTAAGTTAAGTATAGTTTTATTCCTATATTGTCAAGTACCGAGGCGTACTAGCCTTTACCACTTACTTAGGTTGAACGCTAGCACAACGAGCCTTACTGTTAAACTGGGCCAACTACGTGGTGGAATTCAAGGCGCACAGGGCTGTCACCACCTGCTTGCTACCACATCTATACGGGGGTCCAGCCGTATCTGAAGGTAACTCTATAACTAAGCGCCACGCTTAACTATATTCTAACTATCTCTACCCTAGCTTTGAATAGAGACACCCTTGCGAACGTCAGAGCAAATACTTGACTTAATAAGATAAACACTAAACTAACTAAGCAACATATTGGCAAAGATCAAACACTAAGCTCACTAGAGATTAACTACTATGGCTAAGTGAATTGAACTGTAGGATAGCTAGGCACTCAAGCAATCAAACAAGTATACCACTCAATACTGATAAGTAGAATAAAGTAATACTTGAAATGATGAACTAGAATATAGTAAGTGCTTGAGTAACAAGAGCAAAACCTGAACTGGAGATGAAGGAAGACTCTTCCCAGCTCCAGGACCGATCACTCGCACGCCTCTACTCTTGAGCTAAGCCTTGTGCAGTGCTTCCGCGAGAGCAAAGATGCCTTGCTCTACTAGCTACCTACTTGCCTAAGCTCTCTGAGCTCCTAACCTAACTCTCACTTGCTTCTCTTGCTTGATGTTTCTCTGGGATGGTACGAATGGAATGGTGCCACCAGGGGGGGTATTTATAGCCTTGTGGAGTGAGGGGGGTATTTATATGGGGCAGCCAGCCGACCTAGGGCTAACCCTAGTGGCGGGCGCCAGCCCTAGGTGGCGGCCGCCACCCTCACAACCGTTGGATGCACCGCCTTTGCTTCAACGGCATCCAGGAGCTCTAGAGAGGCTGTTGGTAGGTCGGTTGCATGTCCAGGTAACCGCCACTCTGCCTTGATCCACGCCACTCCATCCTGAGCCGTCCGATGCCACTGACCTAGTGACCAAGGGCCAAGATTTGGCCTTGGGATGGTCACACGGATCAGTGATGTGGCAAGGGGGAGAGTTGGGCCTCTTCATGTGACGGGTGCCACTTTTGGGTGGCGGGCACCACCTCTTGTTGGCGGGCGCCACCCCACTCGGGCCCAAATGGGTCCTGGTGAGTGGGCTTGTCTTCTGGTGGGTCCATTCTCCAAATTTGGTCCAAATCCTGCATTCAAATAAAAATCTATGGACATGTGGAATTTGGTTAGTTTGAAACCTATTTGACTACATTTCATGCCTTTTTGGTGAATTTTAGGGTAAAATGTTGATGGTAAAACAGGTGTTTAAGGACCATCAACAAGCTCCCCCAAGCTAACATGTTGCTCGTCCTCGAGCAACAATGCGGTTTAAGCATTGAGCATGAAATGGATAGTAACTTAAGATGTATACAAGTGCACATTGTATAGTGAGAAATAACTTAGTATATATCATTAATCATAGCAATGTGGGGCTTATAGCTTTTCACTTCAAACATGCAAGAGTGAAACAAAGTAGTAGATAGGAAACTTTTATCTCGCTTAGGTTTAACTAGGATTCTGTCTGGAGGTTTTTCAAGGTTTTCAAAAGATAACAACTTGCTTAAGTCCTCCAAGATTCACTCAATCACTCAATGGTGTTTAAATCCTCACTTAGGCCAAAATGTAGCCCTTCCTACTTCTAAAGAATGATATGTGGAGTTATAGGAAGGCTAAGAACCATGAGCAAATTGCCTGATGTTTATTGCTAAGCTAGACACTCAGATCATAAGGAGCAGCAAATCATAAGAATTGATCAAGATGTGCATGTGTGGTTATGTGGAAGTGTATAGAGGGATATTTCATAATCCTTCCTAGCTAATTTCTGGGGTCTAGAGCTAATGATAATTCTCTTTTTTTTGGATACATAGTGAGTAGACAAAAGATGTGTCCTCACATTTTCTTAGGACATAGTCCTCTTTTGAGCTACTTTGCTCACTTCTTTTCTTGGGACATAGTCCTTTCTTGAGCTACTTTGCTCCTTTTTTTATATCTCTCTTTCTTAGCTCTAGATTTCCCCAGACATCTATAGGAAAAGGATTTCAGAAATGA
The DNA here is from genome assembly GCA_009763385.1 of Coix lacryma-jobi var. lacryma-jobi. Classification (NCBI taxonomy): domain Eukaryota; kingdom Viridiplantae; phylum Streptophyta; class Magnoliopsida; order Poales; family Poaceae; genus Coix; species Coix lacryma-jobi. Next base: position 78,389,777 of record CM019828.1, on the reverse strand, counting down.
AAAGTGGGAAGAGGGAGAAATGCTTATTCCAGTGTAGGAATAGCATAAGGCTAGCAATGGGATGTTTGGCAAGGTATTGCATATCTCCAGTGTAGAGAACGAGCAATTTATTTGCTGGTTGCAAACTTCCAAAGTGGAAAGTAGGCAATTTATGGTGGGTGTGTGAATCTTGATTCAAAAGATATGATAACCTTCTCTACTAAGATCTATGAGGTCTAACAAAGCTCAACACAAACAAAGCTCTTTGTGGTTTTGACTGGTGACTAACAAATATTTGGCTGGTGGTGGGATGAGATAAAATCTAGGAGGAACTTTTAGCAAGGTTTTCATAATTTTTAAAAGAAATCCTCCAGATTAGGTCCTAATTTCACCTTAGCAAGTTTAAAGAATTACTCCATTTCTTACTAACTTTATTCACTAAGCATGATTTCAGTTAAAGCATGTGCAACCCACAAAAGCTACAACTTAGATAAGACCAGTTATTCAAACCATAACAATAGCATTTGCATGACATATTTCAAATCTTATTCAGGTTTCAACTTGTTTAAGCAGATTTTATCGATTTTATTCATGGAATGGTTACTTAGGCAAGCATGTGACATTCAAAAGATATAGAATTTAAGAACTGAATATAATGTGTAGGCTTGAGACATACCTTATTGGAGCGGGAGTCTCCCCCAAGCTGGCTTGTTGCTTGGTGAAGGATCTTCTTCTTCTCAGTCGGAGCTCTTGTTCTCATTTTATTAGAAGGGAAACTATCTAATATTGTGAAAAGGGAAACTATCCTATTATGATATTTTATTGTTCTAACTAAGTTAACATATACCTATGCATAAAACTAATGATAACTGATTTTTTTTAGTTACATGCATGACATATGTTATTTATTTGAAAAAGGGAAATTTGAAGGGAAATAAAAAAATTAAAAGTAAAACCATACCTTAGATCCATGGAATTTCATCCTTATTGGGCGGATCTTCTTCCTTGGGTGCTTCCTCTCTAAGTACTCCATCGAGTTCTTCTTCTTTTGGCACCTCTCCTTTGTCATGTGAATCACACAACTCAGGAGGTGGTTCTTTCTTTCTGTTCCACTTTGTTCTTCGGCGCCTCTTCTTGGTACGAACGGGCTTTGCATCCTGCATGTTAGCAGCATATGTGGGACCACGGGAGAAGGAGAATATTTCCTTCCTCCCTCCTAATGTCATTTGCATTTTACCACTCCCCACATATATGCAAGCATCAACAGTGTTCAAGAAGGGTCTACCTAAGATTAGAGGCACATCTTTCCTATTTCCCATATCTAGTATTATGAAATCAGTAGGAACATATGAACCTCTAATATGAACAGGTAAATCATTGACTATTCCTTCTACATAGCAAGTGGATTGATCAGCTAGCATGACATAGGCAGATGTGGATGACATGGGTGGAAAGAACGAGTTTTCATAAAAATCTTTAGATAGAATGTTCACACTCGATCCTAAATCACACATGGCATTTTTAAAGACTTCACCAAAGATTGAGCATCTAATTATGGGACTACCAGGATCACCCTTTTTAACAGTCATGGTTTGATCTTCATAATAGTTAAAATATTTTATTTCAACCATATTTGCAGTTTCCATGTCAGGTTTAGCAGGAATTTTGCCAGGTTCAAAAGATGGTATGATAGCAGCAAGTTGAGCTAATTGGGTTTCTAACCTCTTATTAAAACTTAATTGATTTTTCAGAGCAGATGAGAAATCTTCCAATTTAGCATTTATATTCTCAAGAATTTTATCATTCGACATTAATCTCTCTTTCAAGAAATCAGTAGTTCTACCTTGTGAGTAAACTAAATTTTTCAAGAATGAGAGACTATCAGAATTATGAAAATTAGAGCGGGGGAATGAATTGTTACCTTGAGAGTTTGCAGGCTGATTCCATCCTTGATTCTGTTGACGGAAACCGTTACTGTTGTTGATGAAGTTCAAATCTTCATGTAGCTCGGGGCAGTGGCTCCCAGAATGTCCGGTTTCTCCACAGACTTCACAAGTCATGTAGGATTCCAGAGACTGGACACTCTCTTGTTGGTTCATCTTCTCACAGTTGTCTAGCTTCTTTGCCAGCAGGTCCATCTTGGCCACAATCATGTCGGCCTCCTTAAGGGAATGCATACCTCGCTTACGGGGCTGCAGTCTTTTGTCATTCCATCCTTGGTTCGACACCATCTTCTCTATGAGAGCCTTAGCATCTGCAACATTCGGAGAAAAGAATGCACCGCCGGCGGCGGCATCCAAATGGCTTCTAGAGAGAAGGGTTAGGCCATGGTAGAAGTTCTGGATCAAGAGCCAGTCCTCCATACCATGGTGCGGACAAGCAGCGACATACTCTTGCAACCTCTCCCAAGCCTCGGGAATAGATTCCTCGGCTTGTTGCGTAAAGCTGGAGATTTTGTTGCGAAGAGCATTCGTCTTGCCCATAGGAAAGAATTTAGCGAGAAAAGCATTGGAACATTTGTCCCACATGTCTACAGCGTTGCGATCGGTATAGAACCATTGCTTCGCTTTTCCTAGAAGAGAAAAGGTAAAAAGACGAAGACGGATGGCTTCTTGGGTTATCCCCTTAATGGTGAAGGTGCCGCAAATCTCCAAAAATTGTTGGAGGTGAGCATTGGCATCCTCATGAGCTTTGCCACAGAACGGGCTAGCTAGGACCATCGTGATCAGAGCCAGTTTTAACTCAAAATTGAGGTTGGCATCGATCACGTCTGGTCCTATCGCTACATTAGCGGCAGAAGGAGCAGAAAACTCACTAATGGTCTAGTTGGCCATCGTGAAGATAGAATGAGATAAGAAAGAAAGAAGTTGAAGAAGATGAAGGAAAAAGACAAGAAGAGTTAAGGAAAGAAAGAATGGGGTAAGATGGGATTCGCTAAGCAGGAGCTTTAGCGAAGATAAATTCGACACGGACTCAACCGATACACCGATTGCCTTCCCCAGCAACGGCACCGGAAATGCTTGTTGGTAGTTCTCAGCTTCACTAAAGATAGAGCTAGGCAACTATCCCCGGTAACAGCCCAGAAATGCTTGTTGGCACTTGCTAACGTTGTTACTAGGAGTATACTATGGAATCTATTCCCGGCAACGGCATCAGAAGTGCTTGTAGCAAGTCCGGTCACTATACCTAAAGGAATGAAGCTAAAGCAGCTATCTACTAATGTCAAATGGGGTTTTCAATCCCGACACTAGTAGGAGCTAGCTAGAGAGGTTGCAATCTACCAAGAGGAGATTCTGCAAGCGCACAGAACTATCGTAGTAGCACTTCGCCTGGGAGTACCAGGTGTCGATTTATTTGATCCCAAGGGAAGGCTAGGGTGGTGTATGAGTCGAGTCAAGGAGGGGATGAGAGTCGAAGAAATAATAAAAGGGGAAAGGAGAGAAGGGAAGAGAGGGGATGAAAGGCTAGAAAGAATATATGGGTGGATAGGTAAGGATGAAATGGATGGCTAAGGTAAGGTGGATGGATAGGTAGATAAAGGGTAACTAAGGATAACTAATGATAACTAACTAGTAACTATTAACTACTAATAACTAATCCTAGATAACCACGAAGCAAGTGTTGGCGCAAAAAATGGCGCTCTGCGCCAAGCACACGGCAAGCCGAAGAAGCTGGCTTCAATCGTGGCCCGGGTGCTCAGAAGTCCGGTGCGTGCCAGTCAGTTTGACCTGCAACTAACAAGGGAGATAAACTGTTAAATACAAAGCTGGAACGTGCCGGGTATGACCAGACAGTTCCAAGATGTACGGCCCTGAAGCCACTTGCGATGACATATAGCTATGAAAGCTATCTGCCAACAGGTTTAAAGATTATTCGGCAATATGAACAGAGTCACATGAATAACAGGTTGCCGAACACGTTTGCATGAGAATCGTACTCGCATGACGTATTATATATAAGTTAAAACTTAACCAATCTCGATTGTACAACCGAGTTGGGGTCCATGGAGATTGAACATACAAGCTAAGCATGACTAAGCTAATCTAAAGCCTGCGCCTGCCGCACGACACCTAGCCTTGTCATAGATCAAACACGCTTAACATGCATGAACCCTCACCACGTGGCAACCCAGATACGATCCAATTCGGCTATTATGAACAATAGATCTACTGCATAACAGACTTTCCAATAATAAACGTGAAACAGAGCAGATCTATAAAGATGGAGCCGAACCGGACGGTATCTAGACTAGGCAAGAGTGTTATGATAAGATAAACGTAACAAAACATATAACACAAGGTAACTTAATGAATCTATCAGATTGCCAAATCTAACAGAGCCGATAACTATCTTTACTCATGACTCAATCCGCCGCACGATACGAGGCATAAGCAAAAACCTCCCGTCATAAGCTTAAATCCGCCGCACGATACTAAGCTTAACGTACGAGACTACTTGCACCATATCTAAATCCGCCGCACGATACTAGACATGATAACAAGGTTGCCGGAACTTACGGAGGTCGACGGATCGATGGCCCCTCTCGAAGAACACGACGACACGACTTGGACTCGAAGACGGCGCGGGGCCGGGGTTGGTTGTATTGATTGTGAACAGATATTACAATGGCCTCAGGGTTTATATTTATACCCTGGTGTCCTACGAGTCCTAGGAGGACACGATTACAACGATAAAACAGGAAACTTATCTAAAATGCGATGCCTTTTATTCTAAGCCTCCTTTAATAATCGGCACGTGCTAACAACGACAAGATCTTCTGTTGCCGAATCTTCTGATATGCCGTATTTGTCGCAAACCGACTTAACCCGAGGTAGCCGACCGCAGCGCCTCATTGCCGAACCCGCTCGCCATTGACTAGTCGCCCTCACAGCCTTGCCGAATGCATCGAGTTAGCCGACCGCGTTCGCTGCCTGCCGAATCCCTTAAGCGGCGATTTCTCCCGAACCTGCGTCGTGCTGGCCCACTTGTCACAGTGCGAAAATTCTGTGTTAACACATGCCCCCTCAATTTTTGAACAAAGGCATTTGTTCTGAAATTGACCACAAGTCCTCTTTCCTCTAGGTTTCCGCGTTTCAGCACTGCAGCCGCCATCCGAGAATCCCAAAATTTTTGCGCAGTCGACTTTTACCTCAAGCTTCTGATGGCGACTCAAGACAAGATTCCAGAGGTAAACTTCACTTACTTATCAATTTCCCCTCAGCTTTCTTCCCGACTCATTCCTTCGCCCCTTTTGCTATTTTCTGAAGGAATATGAGAACCAAATTCTGATCCCTTATGCTGCCAATCCCGACTCTTATCTTCTTGGTCCAATGGGAAATCCCGATCCGGCGGACATCATCGAGAAAGAAACTGAAAGAATTCCCTTTAAGTCCGGAGTTACTCCACCGAGTCACTGGCCAAACACTTTCAAGAACTGGCCCTTTCCCCCAATTGTCGGATGGCGGAATTGGTATCGGAGGATACTTGAAAAGAGAAGCAACCACTGGGAAAGCCAGGACATTGGTCACTGCCTAGAATTATCTTTATCAGAAATGCCTAGAAATGACTTCCTTCTGATAGCAGTATCTCATTTCTGGTCCAATGCTATTAATGCATTTATCTTTGGCCATGGTATGATGACCATCACCTTGGCCGATATCTTTATGATGACGGGTCTGAATACAACCTTACCAGTATATCCATATAAATACAAGAACAAGAGCAGTCAAAGAGCCGTCAGTTCCGGATGCGGATGGGCCAAATACATTCAGACCTATATGCAGTCATCCAATACTGTTTCTGACAAAGAATCGAAAGCTTTTATGAACATGTGGCTATGCAGATTTATTTTCTGCGGAAAATCCAATGAACCTACTCTAAACCATATGGTGATGGCCGAGGATTTATCGGCAGGCATCCAAATTCCACTAGGCAAATACCTTCTGGGGTCCGTTTATCACATGATGCATCAAATTACTATCCAGATGCACACAGGCAGAGAGGTCGCTTGTGTCAACGGCCCTTGGTGGTTGGTCCAAATGTGGCTTCAACTATATATGCACCAGATAGTATCCGTGAGTTTGCTTAACTTGAGCTTCCCTTCAGTCAATTACGCCGAAGGCCAATCAGCAAGAGTTAAAGCCTGCCAAACCTACGGAGAAGCAGCATCATCCATCAACATTGACATGGACATTGGCCACCTCTTCAAACTATTCTTCAAAGGTTTTGGTAATGTGCTTTGGTTTCCTTACATGGAGAATGAGAACTTGACCTTCCCTTGTAAGTTTAATTATGAATTCGGCTGTGTGGATCAAACATCTATAGATATCTTCAATTCCTTCATTAGGCCCTGCGCCCTGCCAGCCGAATTCCATCATGGAAGACTGGTACAGTCTACCTATGAATTTTATTATCCAAACACAGCAGCCAGACAATTAGGATGCGGCCAGTTGCCCCCTAGATTCTTCTTTTCAACAGTGATAAGGCCCAGGGAAATCATCACAGAAGGTATAATGGCCAAAAAAGTTTTTGAACTTGGATGGGAGCTGCCAACGTACAAGCCATCTCCATTTGGGATAATAGATGCAACTCACTCTTTTTTCATTTCCTGGTGGGGAGAATGGCATACTCATATTTTCAATGTGCCAATCCATCCTCTATGTCAGAGTTTACAGTCTGACTTCGCCTCTGATAGTGAGGTAATTTCATTGCTCTTGTCATTCTCTGTTTCTGAATCCAATCAGTCTTTAACATTCGGTCATATACAGGATCCCGAGCCTATACCTCCTGCCAAAGTGCCCAAATATTATCAGGCTGGGCCGAATCCTACCCTTGGATTTAACGCTCCAAACCTGGCCAGCTTTATGAAGATCCCTGCAACCTCTACTGTCATGTTCCCAGAAGGAAAAGGCAAGAGAAGAGCATCCGAAATTGTCTTTTCATCTAAACTAAAAGAGCGAAACCATCCTCCGAGGTATGAATTTTCACTCAGCGCCAACTAATCTCATTCGGCAATGGATCTAACCAAACCTCCGTTTTATTATTCGTTTTAGCCACAGGTTGAAATTCTGAAAACCCAGTGATACCTCAACAACTGCCGAAACATCCTCTGAGACCCCCGTAAGGAACGTTCCAGACGAAGATGAGATCCAAAGATCTCCTGATGCTTTAAGGAATGAAGATGCTGACCGAACCATAGGTGAACCAAGTTCCCCTCCGGAATTTCAACAGAGTCCTCAAGTGAGTCGAGGTGTAGCACCTTCCCATGATCAATCAATTCAACAGGTAAAGCTCCTTTCCTTTTCTGCACTTTACCAAAAACATCTACTCGTTCAACTCTTCCTCTTTCTTCTCCAGAAAAACACCAAAGAGCCGAGTACAAGTTATTCCTTTCCTACCGAGGACTATACCACCGAGAGGGGTGAGGAGAGTACCTCCCGACAGACCCTATCAAAGGAGAACCAGGCCCGGTTGAAAGAAATAACCAATCTTCTGAATAAAGACATCGTCGACTTGGTTCAAAACGCAGATCAGATAAGGGACACTCTGGAGCTCATTGATGAAGACATTCCCACTGCTTCTTTAGCTCATCTAGAATCTGCAGCTTGTCTTGATGATTACTTCAGTTCAGTGAAGAGAGCGATCAAAAACATATCATCCAAAACTGCCCTGCAGCATAGTAGGACTTCCAAGAAACAGGAAGTAAAGAACCTGCATTCTGACATCCAGATCGCAAAAACTTCCCTGGAAACCTTGGAGTCCGAACTGAAAGTAATGGAAGAAAAGAAAAGCAAGCTGGAAGCTCAGTTAACCGATCTTAACACTGAAATCCAATCTCACAAAGCTCGCATGGCTGATCTGCCGAGGAACATAAGGACAGCTTCACTGAAGGTAACTTCAATCCTCAAAGAAGATCAGCAAATCAAGATCAGACTCTCCAAGATCCAAAACTCCGCAGATGAAGATCAACAAGTGTTAGATGCCGTCAGCCGAATTAGAGCAGAGGCCATAAAGTCGATCAACCAGCTTTTGAACGAATGAATTGACAGTTTCTGTGACAGATTGAGCATAGCATGTTTTGTCCATTCTCCTGATACTTTATTCACCCGAAGTATGCAATCCGTTCTCCCATTTTGTGCTTGTTGAGTGTTTGATTTATCTAGCCGATTGCACAGCATCGCGTGCACTTGGCCCCATATTTCTGCGTTTTTTGTGCTAGAGGCGACACATGCCGTGCCGACTGTTTTTTGTTCTAAGGACGATAGAATCTATCGGCCATTTTTTGCGCTAAGGGCGACACCATTTTTGTATCGGCCATCGGTGCCCACTAGTCCTTGATTCCGTTATGCACCGACCTCCACGCTAGGATGAAACCTCTTTAGATAACGTCCATTAATTGCCCTAGCAAACTCTTCTCCTTGGAGGGTTTTCAGAACATACGCATTACCCGGAGCACGTCTTAGAATCCGAAAAGGCCCTTCCCAGTTAGGGGACCATTTGCCGAATACCTTGTCTTTGGTACCGATTGGCAAGATAATTTTCCAAACCAAGTCTCCCTCTTCGAATCCTTTTTCTCTCACTTTCGAGTTGTAGTACTTGGCAACGCGTATCTTATTCTTCTCAATATTTTCCAAGGCCTTGAGACGAATCAAATGCAAATTCTCTAGCTCATCCATCATCAAATCCTTATAATTTTCTTTAGCCAGATCATTCTGCAATGTAACTCGTCTTGACCCCGACTGCAACTCCCACGGTAGCACTGCGTGATGCCCGTAGACCAACTCGTATGGCGACGTCTGAGTCGACCCATGACAAGCCATTCGGTACGCCCACAAAGCTTCGTTGAGTACCAAGTGCCACCTTTTAGGTTTCTCTTCGATCTTCTTTTGAATGATTTTAATCATGATTTTGTTAGAAGCCTCTGCCTGCCCATTGGCCTGTGCATAGTAAGGAGAAGAATTATATAGTTTAATCCCCATCTCTTCGGCAAAGTCACAAAACTCCGAGGAAGTGAACTGAGTTCCCTGATCGGTGGTGATGGACTGAGGAATGCCGAATCGGTAAATGATATGCTCCCTGACGAAAGACACCATGTTTTCTGACGTCACCTTCTTCAATGGGATGGCTTCAACCCACTTGGTGAAATAATCCGTGGCCAACAGGACAAACTTATGTCCTTTGCTAGATGGAGGGTGAATCTGGCCGATCAAATCAATGCCCCATCCTCTGAAAGGCCAAGGCTTAACGATCGGATTCATGGCCGATGCTGGAGCCCTTTGCACATTGCTGAATCGCTGACAATCCTGACAACCTCTGTAATACTTAAAGCAATCTTCGAGCATAGTCGGCCAAAAATATCCAGTCCTCCTGATTAACCATCTCATACGGTGAGCCGACTGGTGTGCACCACATACGCCTTCGTGCACCTCATACATCAGTTTCTTAGCCCCATCTTGGTTCAGGCATTTAAGCAAAACCCCATCTATGGATTTGTAGTACAATTGATTGTCCAAGAGCGTGAACTTAAGAGCCTTGTACCTGAGTTTTCGGGAGACTTTCCTGGATGGGTCCCTGAGGTAATCGGCAATGTTGTCTCTCCAATCCTCAATTGCCTGATTATCACTTGGGACTGCTTGATCACCTTCTGGGGCTGTTTGCTCTCCCTCGAGTGCAAAAATGTTTTGATTCTCCCTATACCCGGATGCTGCCTGAGCCAACTGGTTAGCTTCTTCATTTTGCCCCCTAGGAATATGTTGCAAGGTTACCGATCGAAACTGTCTGAGGAGCTCTTGGCAACCTTCGAGATATTCCTGCAGCGTGTCGTTCTTGCACTCGTATTTGCCAGTCAATTGCTTGATCACCAATTCCGAGTCACCGAAGATCTCCACGGCGTCTGCCTTTATGTCCACAAGCAACCGTAGTCCTCGGAGCAGTGCTTCGTACTCTGCTTGATTATTAGTTACCGGGTACTCGATCGGTATAGAGTACTTGAAGGGTGCCCCCTTGGGAGAAATCAACACTATCCCGACTCCACCACCTTTGCTGCACGAGGATCCATCAAAAAACAATGCCCAAGGGATAATGGCTACCATGTTAGCATTAGGATCACGGTGGTGAGTGACAAAATCAGCCATAATCTGGCCTTTAACAGCCTTTGCCGATTCAAAACGCAAATCAAATTCAGAAAGGGCCAAAACCCATTTACCGATCCTTCCACTTAAAATCGGCATTAATAACATGTGCTTGATTACATCAAATTCTGATACTACCACGCATTCGGCATTCAGTAGATAGTGCCGAAACTTGGTACAGGAATAGAAAACGCACAAGCACAACTTTTCCGTAGCCGAATACCTTGTCTCGGGGTCCAGTAGCTTTCGGCTAAGATAGGCTATGACTCTCCCTTTCCCTTCGAATTCTTGCATGAGGGCCGACCCTATCGTTAGGTTGTCGGCCGCCACGTACAACTTGAAAGGCTTGTCGAGTTGTGGAGGAACCAATACTGGTGGTGCCTTCATGTACTCCTTGATCTCATCGAAAGCCTTTTGTTGCACGTCACCCCACACGAACTCCTGATCTTCTTGAGCTTCAATAGTGGAGAAAATGGCAACACGCGCTCAGACAAGTTGGATATGAATCTTCTGACAAAGTTGATCTTGCCGAGCAGTGATTGAAGTTCTTTGAGATTGGTCGGCGGCACTACCTTATCAATTGCTTCCATGCTCTTCCTACCGACTTTGATCCCCTTTTTGTGGACCAGGAATCCCAGAAACTCACCAGCCGACACCCCAAATGCACACTTGGTTGGATTCATCTTTAAACCATGTTTCCTCGTGCACTCCAAGGTCTTCCTTAAATCGGCTAAGTGTCTTTCCTTGCTTCTGGATTTGACCACCACATCATCAATGTAGATCTCTACGATCTTGCCGATCAGCTCATGGAATATGTAATTCATGGCTCGCTGGTAAGTGGCACCGGCATTTTTCAAACCAAAAGTCATAACCATCCATTCAAACAAACCTATATGGCCGGGGCACCTGAAGGCGGTAGCAAATCGGCCACCGGCATTGGATAACCGTCCATAGGAGTGGCTTTGTTGAGGTTTCTGAAGTCGATGCAGACCCTCATCTTCCCGTTTTTCTTGTACACCGGGACAATATTGGAGATCCACTCCGCATATCGACACGGCCGAATGAAGTTAGCTTCTAGTAATCTTTCCACTTCTCTTTTCACGTCGGCCAATACCTCCTCCTTGTAGATCCTACGCGGAGGTTGTTTGTATGGGCGGTATCCAGGCTTGATCGGCAACTTATGCTCAACAATGGACCGATCCAATCCGGGCATCTCTGTGTAGTCCCAAGCGAAACAATCTTTGAACTCTTTTAGGAGATCTACTAGCTGCACTCTGAAAGCAGGGTCTAAATTAGAACTTATGAACATCGGCCTTCTTTTACTTGTGTCGCCAACATCCACTTCTTCCAGTTGGTCGGCCGATGCGAAGCCACGTCCCAGTTTGCCCTCGCTGCTGTCAGTTGGGTTGTCCATCTAAAAGAAACTTTGAGAGCCGACTGCTTGGATCGGCTGTTGATCTCTGTCGTATATGTTGACAGGACCTTCTCCCCACACACGATCGGAGAAGCAATCTACTCCGTCAAATTCCCAGTAAGTGGGCTCAATGGTAGCAACACTCACCGAGTCATCAGCTTGGACAATCTCGATGTCATCTCCAACCCACTGGATGAGTATTTGGTGCATGGTCGAAGGTATGCAACAGTTGGCATGGATCCAATCCCTGCCCAAAAGCAGGCTGTATGCCCCCTTGCCGTCAATGACAAAGAAGGTCGTGATGAGCGTCTTGGATCCTATCATCAGTTCCACGTGCACGGCACCCCGAGTGTCAGAGGGATTGCCGGCAAAGTCACGGAGTATCATGTCCGTTTTGAGCAGATCTTCATCGTTCATGCCCAGCTTTCTGAAGGTGGCGTAAGGCATGATGTTGATCGCTGCACCGCCATCGACAAACATCTTGGTTAGCGGCTTTCCGTTGACGTACCCCTTGACATATAATGGCTTCAAATGCCGATGCTTAACTAGCTTGTCAAATGCTGCCTTCTGAGACAACACGAGCTGTGCCGCGAGCTCGTTGTGCTCGGCCTCGTCGGAGCCCGAACGCGCTTCGTCCTGTGCCCCCTGGCCGATTGGAGCCATGAATTCCAGGGGAAGGAAGAAAGTCATGGCCACGCCAGCGCCTTTGCCATTGTTGTCTGGCTTTTCCTTCGGACGCCACTCTTGCTTCTTCCCACCGGCAGCTGCTTCTTCCAACTCCCTATTCCGGAGGCGTTGCACTCTCCTTTTCTGGCTTTTCCTTAGCCCTGGTGGGCACCATTGCCCCTTTTGCCACCTATATGTGCGGGGCTGTACCTCCTCGCTGTCGTCCCGGTGATGCACCCACTCCTGGTCGGCACATCTTTTGGCTTGCCGACCCGGGCTTCTCATTTTTTGGCGCCGATCGTCCATTGGGATGCGCGCTCCCAACCTTTCATGGACGGGACGGCGGTTGACCCGATCCTGCCTATACCCCTTGTATTGATCGCTGCATTCGGGGCAATTGTTGACGGCAGGCAGTTTCAAGCCTTCGTTCCAGCAGTGGCGGAAGAACGGACAGCCCCAGTGAGCTTGCTCCCGCTCTTGGCGGCGTTCTTGCTCCCAGCGATGGGCCTGTTCTCTGTGGTAAGCCCTCTCCTCCAGACGATACCGGTGCTCTCCCGCGTGATCGTCTTCATGCTGGTACTCCCTCGTGAGCTCCTGTTCTTTGTGTTGGAGACGCCTCTGCTCTTTCTCCTTTTGCCGGCGCCACTTGTTAAGGAGATCTCTGTGAGTAGGCCTGCGCCTGGAAGACTCTCCGTGCTCGTATCGGCTATTCGCGACTTGGGCGTGCTGCCGGAGCTCATCACCAGTGATTTGCCGATCGGGATCCACTGCGCCAGACTCGCGCGCCTTGTTGGAGGTGAGGACCTTGACCTTGCCCTTGCCTTTGGGATCCTCCGGGGCTACCATGTTCACTGAGACGAACACGGAGTTTTGGGCGAAGGGGTTGGCATCGATCTTCATCTTGCCATTGAATTTGATGTGCCCATCCTGGATGGCCTTCTGGATCCTGGTCCTGAACACGCGGCAATCATTAATAGAATGAGTATTAGTGTTGTGGAAGCCACAGTATTTCTTGTCTTTGACCCCTCCAGGACGCAGCATCGGGTGATCCGGGGGTAGCCTGACTCTCCCTTCGGCAATCAGAAACTCGAAGAGTTTGTCGGCCTTGGTGACGTCGAAGTCGTATGCCCCTTTCTGCTGGCGCAGCCACTGCTTGTTGGCCTGGGTCGGTTCTTTGTCCCAGTTGAACTCTGCAGCGGCCACCTCATCTTCGGCATCGGAATAGTCATCGGCTTCGTCCAGGAAAGCTTGATACATCTGGGCCGCGACATTGTCCCTCTGGAAGCGCCCTTCCCTCCGGAAGCCTTGCGCCTGAATAGTCATTTCATTCAGCCGGCGAGAAAGATGACCCAGGTCCTCGAACTCCTGGCCGAAGAGCTTGTCTCTGATGCTTGGGAGCATGCCCGCCACGGCCAATGGTGGAAGCTGGTCGTCCGGCAGATACATGCCGAAGCACTGGCTTTTGACTTCCCTAAACCTGCGCAGGTAGTCCTGCGGTGTCTCATTGGGCCTCTGGCGCACATACATGATGTCCACCAGCTTCTTCTCCTTGGTGCCCGTGTAGAAGTGCGTATGGAACTTCTGTTCCAAGTCTGCCCAAGAGAGAATAGAGCCCGGTGGCAGAGACGTGAACCAAGCGAACGCCGGCCCAGTGAGCGAAGACGGGAAGTACCGAACCCCGAAGGCATCCTCGGTATTGGCCTCTCCAAGCTGGAGCAGATAGCGACTGATGTGCTCCACCGTGCTAGTGTCGTCTAAGCTGGAGAACTTGGACAGGTCTGTCGGCACTTTGACTCTGGGAGGTAGAGCCACATGGTGGAACCACTCGGGGAACGGAGATCTGTAAGCATAAGTGCCCTGAGGCTTCAGGCCGAAAGTGCGCTGCATCATATCTGCCATCCTCTCTAGCATGACATCGACATTAGAGTCAGCGGTTTTCTCAGCCATCGGCTTCCCGTATCCTGGATGAGGGGCACCCTCTATGTTGTGAGGCTCAAGCATCTCATGGTACCCGTTTCCATAGTAGTCCTTTATGAGCCTGTAGGTTTGCGGGGAGATCTTGCGTGTTGACTCCGGCGGCTGACCCTTAGCGCCGAACGTGAGCTGACTCATAGTCGGCATCTGGCCCTCTGGCGTGTGCTTCTCTTGAATGGTCATCCCGCTCGATTGAGCCTTAGGCGGGGTCTCCTCACCAGCAGCTCCTGCCCCCTTGAGGTGATTCGGCAGATTGAAAAGATGTGGTCCTGCTATAGGGCCAAACTCGGCCTCCATAAGTTCATCGGCCTTGGGGCCGAATTGGGCGATCATGATGGTGCGGAAGGTGTTGAGAAACGCCCCATGCATGCGACCGATGGCACCAGAGACAGCTTCGTTGATCATATGAGACATTTTCAACACTGCCTCCGCTTCCTCGGGATCATTCGGGTTGGGCTGGACGGGTTTTGGCAGATCGTGCAGACGGCGAACCTTTCCGCTCTTGTTATTGGAAAAGGCTTCTAAGCACTTGGCCTGGAATTCGGCACAAGCATCCTCCACCTGCTCTCTGTACTCGTCGGGTAGTTCGGTGAGCTGCACCTGCACGAGCCCCGCCTTGTTGCTGGCCACGGCTTCAGTGACTTCGACCATTGCTGCAGGAAAAAAGTGTTTGTCCCACCAGGCGTGCCAAAAAGTGTGTTGGCGCAAAAAATGGCGCTCTGCGCCAAGCACACGGCAAGCCGAAGAAGCTGGCTTCAATCGTGGCCCGGGTGCTCAGAAGTCCGGTGCGTGCCAGTCAGTTTGACCTGCAACTAATAAGGGAGATAAACTGTTAAATACAAAGCTGGAACGTGCCGGGTATGACCAGACAGTTCCAAGATGTACGGCCCTGAAGCCACTTGCGACGACATATAGCTATGAAAGCTATCTGCCAACAGGTTTAAAGATTATTCGGCAATATGAACAGAGTCACATGAATAACAGGTTGCCGAACACGTTTGCATGAGAATCGTACTCGCATGATGTATTATATATAAGTTAAAACTTAACCAATCTCGATTGTACAACCGAGTTGGGGTCCATGGAGATTGAACATACAAGCTAAGCATGACTAAGCTAATCTAAAGCCTGCGCCTGCCGCACGACACCTAGCCTTGTCATAGATCAAACACGCTTAACATGCATGAACCCTCACCACGTGGCAACCCAGATACGATCCAATTCGGCTATTACGAACAATAGATCTACTGCATAACAGACTTTCCAATAATAAACGTGAAACAGAGCAGATCTATAAAGATGGAGCCGAACCGGACGGTATCTAGACTGGGCAAGAGTGTTATGATAAGATAAACGTAACAAAACATATAACACAAGGTAACTTAATGAATCTATCAGATTGCCAAATCTAACAGAGCCGATAACTATCTTTACTCATGACTCAATCCGCCGCACGATACGAGGCATAAGCAAAAACCTCCCGTCATAAGCTTAAATCCGCCACACGATACTAAGCTTAACGTACGAGACTACTTGCACCATATCTAAATCCGCCGCACGATACTAGACATGATAACAAGGTTGCCGGAACTTACGGAGGTCGACGGATCGATGGCCCCTCTCGAAGAACACGACGACACGACTTGGACTCGAAGACGGCGCGGGGCCGGGGTTGGTTGTATTGATTGTGAACAGATATTACAATGGCCTCAGGGTTTATATTTATACCCTGGTGTCCTACGAGTCCTAGGAGGACACGATTACAACGATAAAACAGGAAACTTATCTAAAATGCGATGCCTTTTATTCTAAGCCTCCTTTAATAATCGGCACGTGCTAACAACGACAAGATCTTCTGTTGCCGAATCTTCTGATATGCCGTATTTGTCGCAAACCGACTTAACCCCAGGTAGCCGACCGCAGCGCCTCATTGCCGAACCCGCTCGCCATTGACTAGTCGCCCTCACAGCCTTGCCGAATGCATCGAGTTAGCCGACCGCGTTCGCTGCCTGCCGAATCCCTTAAGCGGCGATTTCTCCCGAACCTGCGTCGTGCTGGCCCACTTGTCACAGTGCGAAAATTCTGTGTTAACAGCAAGATAACTATGAAGCAAGATAGTTACGAAGCAGGATAGGCAAAAGTTAATAGAGCAACTAAGTTAAGTATAGTTTTATTCCTATATTGTCAAGTACCGAGGCGTACTAGCCTTTACCACTTACTTAGGTTGAACGCTAGCACAACGAGCCTTACTGTTAAACTGGGCCAACTACGTGGTGGAATTCAAGGCGCACAGGGCTGTCACCACCTGCTTGCTACCACAGCTATCCGGGGGACCAGCCGTATCTGAAGGTAAGTCTATAACTAAGCACCACGCTTAACTATATTCTAACTATCTCTACCCTAGCTTTGAATAGAGACACCCTTGCGGACGTCAGAGCAAATACTTGACTTAATAAGATAAACACTAAACTAACTAAGCAACCTATTGACAAAGATCAAACACTAAGCTCACTAGAGATTAACTACTATGGCTAAGTGAATTGAACTGTAGGATAGCTAGGCACTCAAGCAATCAATCAAGTATACCACTCAATACTGATAAGTAGAATAAAGTAATACTTGAAATGATGAACTAGAATATAGTAAGTGCTTGAGTAACAAGAGCAAAACCTGAACTGGAGATGAAGGAAGACTCTTCCCAGCACAAGACCGATCACTCGCACGCCTCTACTCTTGAGCTAAGCCTTGAGCAGCGCTTCCGCGAGGGCCAAGATGCCTTGCTCTACAAGCTACCTACTTGCCTAAGCTCTCTGAGCTCCTAACCTAACTCTCACTTGCTTCTCTTGCTTGGTGTTTCTCTGGGATGGTACGAATGGAATGGTGCCACCAGGGGGGTATTTATAGGGGGCAGCCAGCCGACCTAGGGCTAACCCTAGTGGCGGGCGCCAGCCCTAGGTGGCGGCCACCACCCTCACAACCGTTGGATGCACCGCCTTTGCTTCAACGGCATCCAGGAGCTCTAGAGAGGCGGTTGGTAGGTCGGTTGCATGTCCAGGTAACCGCCATTCTGCCTTGATCCACGCCACTCCATCCTGAGTCGTCCGATGCCACTGACCTAGTGACCAAGGGCCAAGATTTGGCCTTGGGATGGTCACACGGATCAGTGACGTGGCAAGGGGGAGAGTTGGGCCTCTTCATGTGGCGGGCACCACTTTTGGGTGGCGGGCGCCACCTCTTGTTGGCGGGCGCCACCCCACTCGGGCCCAAATGGGTCCTGGTGAGTGGGCTTGTCTTCTGGTGGGTCCATTCTCCAAATTTGGTCCAAATCCTGCATTCAAATAAAAAACTATGGACATGTGGAATTTGGTTAGTTTGAAACCTATTTGACTACATTTCATGCCTTTTTGGTGAATTTTAGGGTAAAATGTTGATGGTAAAACAGGTGTTTAAGGACCATCAACAGCTATCACCCAGACATTCTTTTCGCAACCAAGTGCTAGAAGTATTCATGTGCTCATGTGTAATCCAAACTTCATTCTTCCCAGGAAATTGGGATCGTAGGAACTCCTTGTGTACCTCGACATATGGCTCCACCACGGAGGAGTTTTGAAGAACTGTGTAGTGCGCTTTATTGAAATAATCGTCCCCCATACTGATATATGTTTTCTTCCCTAGAGTCCCCTTTCCACTCAGCCTCCCCTCGTGCCGCGATTCAGGAACACAAATCGGGTCAAGGTCAGGAATAAAGTCAGCACAGAACTCAATGACCTCCTCTGTCCCATAGCCCTTGGCGATGCTTCCTTCTGGCCAAGCACATTGGTGAACATATTTTTTCAGTACTCCCATGAACCTCTCAAAGGGGAACATGTTGTGTAGGAACACAAGACCGAGAATATAAATCTCCTTGACCCGGTGAACTAGGAGGTGTGTCATGATATTAAAGAAGGATGGAGGGAACACCAACTCAAAGCTCACAAGACATTGAACCACATCATTCTGTAGAGTAGATAGTTCTAGTGGATTAATTGTCTTCTGAGAAATTGCATTGAGGAATGCACATAGCTTCACAGTGGCCAGACGTACATGTGGAGGTAGAATTCCTCTTAAAGCAACCGGAAGCAATTGCGTCATAAGCACGTGGCAGTCATGCGACTTTAAGTTTAGGAATTTCTTATCTTGCATATTTATTATTCCCTTTATATTGGAGGAGAATCCAGATGGGACCTTGATGCTGTTTAGGCATTCAAACATGAATTCCTTCTCTTCATTGCTAAGAGTGTAGCTAGCAGGTAGTAAGTAATGGCGTCCATCATCTGTCTTCTCTGGATGTAGGTTGTCTCGTTCTTTCATGCGCAGCAAGTCTTGTCGTGCTTCAAATGTATCCTTAGGCTTCCCATACACACCCATGAATCCTAGAAGGTTGACACAAAGATTCTTTGTCTGGTGCATCACGTCGATCGCGTGGCGGACCTCTAGTACATGCTAATAGGGTAGCTCCCAAAATATTGACTTCTTCTTCCACATGGGTGTGTGTCCCGTAGCGTCTTTCGGAATAGGTTCACTTCCCGTCCCCTTTTGAAAGACTACTTTCACATCCTTGATCATCTCAAGTACATCTTTCCCAGTTCTATTGTGAGGCGGTGGTCTGTCTCACCTTTAAAATGCTTGCCTTTCTTTCTAACCTGGTGATTCACAGAAAGAAATCGACGATGCCCAAGTTACACTACCTTTCTACATTTTTTCAAATATATACTATCCATGTCATCAAAAAAATGTGTGCATGCATTATATCCCTTGTTTGTCTGTCCTGAAAGATTACTTAGAGCAGGCCAATCATTGATTGTTATGAACAACAATGCTCGCAGGTCAAAGTGTTCCTGTTTGTAATCATCCCACACATGTACACCTGATTTACTCAATAAAAGTAGGAGTTCCTCAACTAATGGCCTCAGCTAGACATCGATGTCGTTGCCAGGTTGCCTCGGGCCTTGGATGAGCACTGGCATCATAATGAACTTCCGCTTCATGCATAACCATGGAGGAAGGTTATAGATACATAGAGTAACAGGCCACGTGCTATGACTGCGGATACATGGATGTATGCCGAGTCTCGAGTGATGAGTGATTGTCAACTGGGATGATGCGCATGTTCTTTGGCTTGTGTTGTGCAGGTGTCGAGCACGGATACAGTGATGAAAGGCAAGGTGAAGGTCAAGTAGAGACGTGTCGTGCCGATGGACCGAGAGTGGCGAAGGGCGGACATGAGGCTTGGACTGAGGGACCGGTGGCCTGAGGATCAGCTGTGGTGGCTGACAGCCTGGGACAGCGACTAGCAAAGACTTGCGTGTGGACAGGGTGCACGGGCGGTGCATCCCCTCTACAGCTCGGTTTGATGGTTGAGCCACAGAAAAACCATCGCATGGACGGTTTCCAGGTTTGGGCCTCAAAACCTGGGCACTGATGGTTTCCGAGTTTGGGCCACAAAACTCAGGCTGAGGACGGTTTCCAAGTTTGGGCCTCAAAACCTGGGCGCTGCGGGTTTCTATGTTTGGGCCACAAAACTCAGGCGATGGACGGTTGGTTTCCCAGTTTGGGCCTCAAAACCAGGGGTTGGTTGTGAAGGCTGGTTTCCCAGTTTGGGACACAAAACCGGAGGCGAAGTCCGGGAAAAAGACAAGCAGAGCGGTGGCGGCACGTGGCGGCAATCGATGAGGTTGCATCGAGGCAACGCTACCAGTTGTGCGGGCGTGGCCGTCGGATCATCATCATCTTTGAGTTGGTCCAGGATAGCCTTAGGGTTTGGCTGGATCACTCTGTAAATAACTAGGGGTAGAGTGGGAATTAGAATTAGGATAAGTAGAGGGAGTCACCCACCTCCCATTCCATCCCAGTCATTTGCTATTTTGCCTTCTAGGTTTTCCTGTTCTCCCAACCCCTGCTGTAGCGAACTGAGATCCATAGAGAAGACAATCATACCTCTGTGTTCATGAGATTTTGAGGAAGTGAGACTGTACTCTCACTGTTGTAGCGTGTGGAAGCCACACGGTTGCAAATTCGTGATTGTGATTCGCGTTTTGGTATTGTTCTTCGCGGGTTACTTTTCTCCACGATTTTCCCGGTGATCGATCTCTCTACTCGCTTTGTCTTTTGCAATTCCATTTGAACTGAGTTGTTCTAGATCGTGAGGCGCATCTTTCCACCGAAGGAATTCTTCTCTAACCTCACGAGCTAGTAGATCGGTCAATTTTCGTTTCGAATCGAGTTTTGCTCTCTTTGCCCCGAATTCTTCCGATTCACTGATTTGGAGTTAGGTTCGAGCCATGATCTCTTTGGGATAGCTCACTAACTTCCTTGAAAATCCTCATACCAAGTCTAAGCCTTAGAGCTTTTGATTCGGAGGAGATCAGGTTGAATCCGCGGAAGAACAGTGCAATTTCGGGTGCATCGGACGCTGACGTTGGGAGCATCGGACGCTGTGTTCATCACATCGGAAGCATCTGATGCCACGTGTCATCTGATAGCGTTTTTAAGGAACATCGGACGCTGATCACCGGCGCGGCCGTTGCCATCGGCGCATCCGGGGGTCGAACATCGGATGCTAGGGCTCCACTATAGCCAGCATCCGATGCCAGTCCAGTAAGGTCCCAGACTTGTTGATTTTGCATCGGAAGCATCCGACGCCTGACCATCGGACGCAGGCCAGCGTCCGATGCAGGTTCTTCTGCACTGTCTCATCCGCAGTTTGTTCGTCTGACTTCGGATTTGGTTTTCGGTTTTTGCATTGGATTTCTAGAGACGTGTAGTGCCCCGCTGTTGTTCTTGGAAGCATCCACCATACATCTAGGGTCGTGGACACTCGCATGCTCTAGGGATTGATTCTCGGGACAGTTGCGACAAGTTTCTGAAAAGAAATTTTGAAGCTCCCATTCACCCCCCCTCTGGTAGTTTTCTGGTAGCACTTTCGATCCTTCAATTGGTATCGGAGCGGGTTAAGGATCTTCCACCTTAGCCAGTTCCAGATCCACAGAAGGCGACATGGATCGCGGCGTGGGCAAACCGCCGTTTTTCGATGGGACGAATTATGCTTATTGGAAGATACGCATGTCGGCCTATCTGCAGAGTTTGGGTGCTTCCATCTGGGATATTTTCAACTCTGTGGATTACGTGGTCTTGGCTGCTCGTGCTACTCAGCATCAGATTGATGAGCACGATGCCAATAGCCGAGCCCGTAATGCTCTTTTCTCATGCTTGAGCATGACGGAGTTTGATCGCGTTTCTCACCTCGCTACGGCTCAGGAGATTTGGGCTACCCTCATGTGTTTCCATGAGGGAACCACTCAAGTCAAAACCCGTCTCTACGAGTCGCACAAGCGAGAGTATGAGAACTTTCGACATATGCCTGGCGAGAGCATAGAGAGTTTATTCTCTCACTTTCAGGTGATTGTCAACAGGATGAGGGCTAACAAGGAGTTGTTGCCTTTCAATGATCATGAGAGAGCTTTGAAGCTTTTGCACACTCTCGATCGGTCGGTGTGGGACTCGAAGGTTCAGGCGATCATCGAATCAACTAACTATGAGACCCTCACATGCGACGAGCTCTTTAGTAAGCTCAAGTCCAGTGAGATTGACGTCATGGCGAGGGCTTCTTATGAAAATCCTTCTGGGCCATCGATGGCTTTGCTTTCTAGCTCTTCTTCTAACCCCTCTGGAGGATTCACACTCTCTTCTCTTCTTTCTGTCACAGAGGAGCAGCTGGAGTTCATGGGGGATGATGAGTTGGCCCTGCTTGCCAACCGGTTCTCGTGGTTCCACAACAACCGCATGAACCGTCGCCGCGGAGGAGGACGCTCGGGTTGTTTCGAACGCGGCGACCCCAACCACTTCATCGCCAATTGCCCAAAGAAGAACAGGCAAGTCTTCGGCAAGGCGGATCATGGGCACAAGTATGACTCCAGCAAGCGCAAGGAGAAGTACGTCCCCGCGAAGCACAAGCGGAAGGGCGGCTTCAACAAGGAGTACATCAAGATGAAGTACTTGGAGAAGGCCCAGGCTGAGTAGCGTGCGTTTTTTGCCACGCTCAGCGACGTCGACGACTCGGATGACGACTCCGCTTCCTCAAGTGACGACGAGTCCGAGAAGAAGAAGAGGATCGAGGACAAGCTGAACGGCCTCTGCTTCTTCGCCGACAACGAGGGCTTCTGCACCATGGCCCTCGGTAAGGAGGTCGACGGCGAGCTGGAGGAGATCCCTCGCGACGACGACGACGACGACACCTCTCAGGTATCTCAGACCCCCGATGAGCTTTCTGCTGGGGTCGAGAAACTTACTGCCGCCCTTCTTAGTCAAGATAAGTTGCTTAGGCGTGCTGGTAGATAGCGGATGGAGTTTAGGCAGAAGTGGGAGGATACGGTGAAGGAACTTGAATCTGTCAAGTCCATCGTTGTTGTCACCGAGGAGGATGAGTGTGACATGTGCACCACACACATGACTGACCTTCTCACTTTGAGAGGTAAGTATGCTGTGTTGGTAGGAGAGGTGGATGAGCTTAAGGCTAGATCCTCGCTGTTGGGTGCGTGTAAGTCTTGTGCAGGCTTGCAATCCGAGTTGGCAGAGAAGAATGCCAAGATTGTGTCTCTTGAGAAGGCCAGCTCGGGTAGCACTTGTGTGACTAGGTGCGCTTTGTGTGGGGTTTTGGAGATGGAGATTGCGAACGTGAAGCATGACAAGATGCAAACCGAGGAGGAAAACACATACCTTCGGACCATCTTGCCATGGGTGTCTAGTGGTGACCCGCAGCTTGGGATGATGATCTCCCAATTCAAGCGTTCTGCTGGAGGTCCAGGTGTAGGCTTTGCTCAGGGTGTTGAGTGCGCTTCATCTTTTGGCAAGATTGGAGAGTCGAGTGGTCTGAACCCGTGTGAGAAGCCCAACTCTACCACTACTCCCAAGCTTACCAAGATTCCACCCAAAGAGCCTCTCAAGCCTAACACCAAGGATGGGTTGCTTGTTGAACCTCCGAGAGCTCCACCCAAGAAACAGTCATGGGCTCCAAAACCAAACCACCTCAAGAAAAAACTAGACACAATGAGACCTATCCAAGAGGAGCTTATGCCACAGAAGGGCAAAGTGATCCACACCCACTACCGTGAGTACCAACAACCCCCTATGAGAGCGGTGAGGTACCTGTAACAGAACCGTCCAATTTATAAGAGCACAAGTGCGAAAACCTCTGCTGGAGCAGTTGAATTAGCACACTTGAGCCCATATAAACCCGGTAGTCCGTGAAATCCTAAGGGATTTCAAACTTTTTCAACATCTCAGCCAAGATCGTATGGTCAAGCAAATACAAATCATGTCCACGGAGCTTTGCAGCGGAAATAATATTACAATAGAGTTCACAAATAAAGATACAAGTTGGGTTCCACTTAATTTAGAAGAACAACATAGCTTTGAAATGAATACCATAACATAAGTTGAAATACTTTGCTAGCTCGAGTGACATCCTCCAACAACAGCATAAGAGAAGAAGTATGGAACTGCCGAGCCCACCGGCACTGGCCACCACCTTTCGGTAGGCCTAACCTTCACCTGCAACAAGGTGGGATAAACCCTGAGTACTCGAATGTACTCAGCTAGACTTACCCGTCATAAACCAGAAATAAAGTGACACCAAGGAGTATGCAAGGCTAGTATATAGTGGAGCTGGTATGAGACCACATTTTGCGTAAAAGCGTAAGTAATTACATAACTGGTTCTCCTGCTTACTAGCTGCAAATTAAATAGTAATTAACCTGTTTAGCTAAGTTGGCTCCTGCACTATGACAATCATAGTAGTGATCCAACAATCACCATAAAGTAACAAACAGACCGAGTAACCATTGCCAAAAGTATAATGATAACTATCACGTGTTCCACAGTTTCAGTATCAAGGTCGATCAGCGTTCAAGTCAAGTGCTCACTATCCAGGAGCGATGACGATTATAATCGATTCCTAACTAGCTAGTGATTTTATTCCCCACACAAACCACACTCACGGATCAGGTGAGCTACAGATAACCACAACACTGTTCCAGGAAACCGCGGACTCAACCGCCACCATCAGACCCGGAGGCAAGCCCGACTGCCAAGGAGTTGGACTTGACCACCATCACCCGGGTCTTACTTTTTGCGCCCCCGCGTCCCACTAACCCCCTTCGTGGCTTCGGCTGATGCGTGGGACCTGAGAACCGGCCTGGAACAATGAGCGGCTTCGCGGTCAGAACGAGTTATCCTTCCAGCTAAATGTGGGGCATGCATTCAACATGACAAGAAGTCTATCTTAACAAGATACTGATTCCCATAAAACATGGCTAGAGATACTGTAGCACAACGCTACAGGAATCTGCCGATCTCCATTTTCCACAACACTCAGTTATTCCACTTACTCGCAATATCGTGTTACTGGTCGAGTAACCACCTATTACTCGCGGGTAACATGAAAGTTGCCCGACTTCTACCGGTCTAAGCATGGCTAAGCATATAAGTCGAGCCTAGACCTAGCAGGGTAACAAGGGTGTATATCTCAAGTAATCAAGATAAGGGTAAGTAATGCAACAACGGTTTCACACAACTCCTATAACTTAATGCAACAATCATTATATTAACTCAATTGCATTTATAAAAAGAGTGGCTAGGAGACTTAGAATGCTCCAGAGCTTGCCTGGGAACCAACACTAGGTTAGTATTAAGTGACACTTGCTTAGCAAGCATCTCCACTTCTGATACTTGCTTAGCTCTGCATCTTTGGGACCGTCCACCAAACACCATCTTCGGGTTTAGCTTCACCATCTTGTCCTTCACGGCGTATCTACCGCACCTAAATGAGATGCACAATGCAAGCATATGAATGCAAAGGAAATGCTTATGAAGCAAATATAAGACACACAACACAAGTATTACCGGCTATTTCACATAAGCAACATCAAACTAAAGCAAGCAATTTAGGTCTATATACCAAATCTGGACAGCAAAATAGCAAGAATTCAAATTAATCATAACTGGGGCTACAAACATCCAAACAAGGCAAACTAAGACTTTCTGAAAAGCTAACAAGATTAGCTACAATTTTGCTATTCAACACAAGAGCTAATTCAGAGGTTAACCTAGTCAAAAATAGAGGCAAAGCAGCTCTGTCCAATTCTTGGACAGAAAAGCTGACAGAACTTCAGGACAGCATAACTCGAGAAATATTCATCACATAATCATACAATTAGACATTCTAGAAAGCTTACAAAATTATCTAAACCTTTCTTATTATTAGCTCAAGGTGAATCGCAAGTTAACATAGCCAAACAAGTCAAGGAAGGCACCTCTGTCCAGACTTGGACAGATTCAGCCACCTACATTAAAACAGCAATAACTCAAGCTTTATATGTCCAATAAAGGAGTTCTTGGACTTTATAGAAAGCTTAGCAAAATAACTACAACTTTCCTTTAAGCACCTACAGGTGATTCTACATTTATATAACCCAAACAACACAAACGAGTAAGTCTATTCTGACTTGGACAGATTTGGACAGTTAAGTTAAAACACATGTAACTCAAGTTCTAAACCACCAAAAATAGTGATCCAAGAAATTTTAGAAAGATTATGAAAAGCACTACAACTCTTCTATTAACATGAAGACATGATTCACAAGATAAATTAGCCATACAGTTCACTCATTCAGATCTGCACAGAAAACATGCAAAACCTGACAGCAAACTTCTAAAATCTATAACTCCTAAACCACTTGGCCTAAAATCATGAAATTTCAGGACAAGCAAGATAAGGAAGTTATCTACAACTTTTGTATAGACCAAAACTACAGAAAATATCATTTACATTACGAATTAATCGCCACAACAGAAACTACACATGCAGCCATTTCAGCATATTAACAAACTTAGTTTACTACTTATTTGACTGACATGTGAGCACACATATGAGCTATTAAAACATTCCTAATAGTCATGAAGATGATCACCCATTATTTATATCAGATCAACATGCAACAAGGCCAGCATATAAACATATATACGTTCATCTTATCGCTAAGCTTCCATTAACTAAATGACTAGCAAACATGGGCATTACTTTAAGTGATGTTGTAAACACCTCATTTGGAGCTCATATTTTTACAGGTGATAGATAACATCAAAATATAGCTACTGAAAAAGATCACATGCTCTGGTCTTATAGATTAATTATTGAAAACATGACAAGTTTAATTTACGAAAATGCATGTGAGAGCAAGATAAATCTACAAAACATATTTTCATTAAACATATGACCACGTAAAATTATCTAAGAGACAACAACATCATAGGAAGGCAGTGGAACCACCTTTTCTATTTTTACATGCAAACATTTATCACAAACTCATTTTAACCCATTTAATGAGTTGAGAACAAGATAAATTCATAACTAATTCATACATCCACCAAAAATCCGGAAATGTTTATGAAAACATACACATGACCAGAGGAGCCTACCATAAAAATTTCACATCATTTTAAGCAACATAACAGCAGATATCGTTTTCTCCCTATTTAAGCCTATTTAACATAAATAAATCACCATAGCAGAAACTTTACACTAACAGCCCACTTATTATGCAATCACTGGGCAGATCTACTCACAAGGATTCCATAAAGTGCTCACTTGCAATTTTTGGACAAACACACAATTTATCATGCATTTTTAAACTTTCAGCCAGATTTGCTATTTATCAAAAATGAAAAACAAAAACTGTTTTGCACTTGGGACCCTCAGATCTGCACAAAATAATCAAGGACTTGTTAGTAAACACATTGAGTGATGACACATTACATAAAAACCCACAAAAAAGTTTCAGCTTCTAATCTATACCTTTCACCATTGTTTCACGGAGAAACGACGGTCACCGACAGGGAGACCGAGCTCGGCGCTGGGGACGGCCGGGGCTTGGGCTGTTGGCCGGCCGGAGGGCTGCTGCCGGCCTCTGCTGCTCCTGCAGGGACGGGCAGGGAAGAAGCCGCGGCCTGAGGGGCGCGGTTCTGAAGACCGTGAGTCCCAGCGACTCTGCAGGGGCGCGCAGGAAGGAGAGAAGAAAGGGAAAAAGGAAGGGAAAAGGAAGAGCGCCTGCTCGCCAAGGGAGGAGAGCAGGAGCGCCAGAGAGAGGGAGAGGCTCGCTGGCGGCCATGGGAGGAGGGAGCTCGAGCTGCTGCTATGGAGAACAGAGCGAGCTAGAGAAGGGAGACCGAGGGGAGAGCGTCCGTCTCTTTTTTTTTTGCGCGAATGGGAAAGGGGAGGAGAGACCGAAGAGGGCCGGCCTTTTATTAGGCGCGGTCAGAAAAGCTCGGCATTTTTTTTAGAATTTCTTTCCCAAAATGGCATGTTTCCGGAAACTTTCGGTCAAACTCCAAAATTGCAAACACTGCTCAAACGGACTCCGATTTCGATGAAACTAATTTGGTTGTCGTCGTTTCGCCGAGTACTCCGACTTTCATTAAAGGCACTCAGTCAAATTCCCAATCGTTTGTCCGGTAACGATCGTCGACGGCAGCTTCGCGGTGACCCAAATTCCAATTTCGCGGTAACTAATTTCTTAAACCTGAAAACCGCATTGTATCTCATCTTGGGAGCTCGTTTTCACCATTTTCGGCACCTATCCAGGTCTCGGTCATCAAACAAAATTTGTTCCTCTTGATCTGTACTACAACTTTTGTTTATGGTGCACTGACATGCGAACATCTGAAAATGCCGTTCAAAGCTGGTCAAAGCAGTCACCCGATAGGATCCGATTTAGGGTTACTCGTCGGTCGAAATATTTTTTGGCCATCTGCTCAATACGAAACTTTCATAACTTTTGGTCGTGAGTCCATATACAGTTGATTGGGCATAATTACGACACTTGGTTGACTCCAAATGATTTTCTTCAGTTAATCAACCATTATAGGCAAAGCTGTGACTCGTCATTTCATGTGACTTTTTGATTCCAAACTTCGCGAAACTTTTTCACTGGTTACTATAGACAGGAACTGAAGTGGGGCACATGAAAAATCCAGGTTTAGCATAAATCCTGAATATGCATAAATTGATAATCATTATTAATCGACATTGTTAATTATTTCCCGAATAATTCAAACTGAGATTCCATCTCTGAGATTGATCCCAAAAACTTCTGTCATCACTGACCACTCTTGAATTTACTTATTCATCGTCACTTGATATACCATATCTGTGCTCAACTGACGGCGAACACCTGAGGTGTTACAGTACCACTGTGAGCACTGTGGGAGAGATGGACACTTGAGTGAGTTTTGCTTTCGGCGCAAGAGAGAGGCGCGTCGTGCAAAGGAGATGAACAACACGGACATGTACCATCCTTTCCATGACGTACATGTGCCGAATGTTCAGAGGCATGCTGCTAGGCCTAGAGGTCCAAAACCTCAAGTTCCTAGGCCTAGGCCGCGAAGAGATCATGCCCGGCGGGAGCCTGCAGTTGTGGGCTATGGACCCCGTGGCGGTGGCTTTGTAGTTGAGCGTTTTCCCCCATCGCGTTTTGAGTATCACGATGGATGCTCCTCCCTTAGCAGACCATGTTTTCCTCTACGTGGTGATCGCTCTTCAGGTAGGCGTGCTAGGAATGGTTTTTCTGCTAACCGTTCTTTTGAGCAGCCAGCCCAACACTGGTATTCTTCCTACTTCACTAACCCCAGTGTTGGACCGTATGCTCACCCTATGTCTTTTTATTGATGTAGGTAAAACGATTGGAGAACGTTTGGTTGGTGGATTCCGGATGTTCGAGGCACATGACCAGAAACGCCAAGTGGTTCTCTAGTCTTAGTCCAGTTGCCGGAAAGGAGTTTATCACCTTCGGCGATAATAGCAAAGGCAAAGTGTTGTCTCGTGGGTCGTTGCGAGTTAATGAGCACTTTGTGTTGCGCGATGTTGCTCTGGTTTCTAACTTGCATTTTAACCTTCTTTCTGTTTCGCAACTTTTCGATGATGACTATGAGATTCATTTTAAGCCGAATCTCAGTCGCATTTTGGATCCTCAGGGCAATCTTGTATGTATGATTTCGCCCTTTGGGAAAGTCCTTCGTGCGAATTTCTCAGAGTCGTTTGGAGTTTCTCGTTGTCTTTTGGCTGGACCTTCCTCCTCTAATCTTTGGAAGTGGCATAGGAGACTTGGTCACCTGAGCTTCGACTTGCTCGCAAGGCTTAGTTCACTTGGCTTAATCCGAGGATTGCCCAAATTGTCCATGGAGAAAGATCTTGTTTAGCATTCTTGTAGACATGGGAAGATGGTTGCCGCTCCCCACCATCCAGTGACTCAGGTCATGACTAAGCGCCCTGGAGAGCTTCTACACAAGGACCTTGTTGGTCCGGCTCGGGTGAGCTCGGTTGGAGGGGAAGTGGTATGTGCTTGTTTTTGTTGACGACTTTTCGAGATATTCGTGGGTTTTCTTTTTAGCTGAGAAAACTGAGACTTTCTCTTTTGCTTGCAATCTGATTTTGCGTCTTTAGAATGAGTTCCCTTTGAACTCGATGCAAGCTATTGGTAGTGATAATGGTTCCGAATTCAAGAATTTGGACTTTGAGAAGTTTTGTAACTCTTTGGGTTTAGAGCATCAGTTTTCTTCCCCCTACATACCGCCACAAAATGGTGTTGTCGAGAGGAAGAATCGAACCCTTGTAGAGATGGCCAGGACGATGCTCGATGAGCATAGGACTGCTAGGCGATATTGGGCCGAAGCTGTGAGCACTGCATGCTATATCTCCAATCACATTTTTCTCCGAGCGTTCTTGAAAAAGACTTCTTATGAGTTGTGTTTTGGAAAACAACCCAAAGTGAGTTATTTTAGAGTTTTCGGTTGCCACTGTTTTATACTCAAGAAAGGCAACCTGGACAACTTTGAGTCTCGTTCTTCTGATGGTGTATTGTTGGGTTATGGCACTCATACTCGTGCATATCGTTTACTTAACCTTGATACTAACCGAGTCATGGAGGCATCTGATGTCACCTTCGACGAGACCATGGTTTGTCCTTGTTCTCATTTTGAGCGTGGAGGTGATCATGAGGTTGGTGAGCCTCTTTTTGATGACGAGGACGAAGGTGCTGAAGGGATGGATGATCCAGCACCTCCTCCACCTACCGTGCCACAAGGAGCGGCTTCTACTATGACTCACGGCCCCGATCCTTCTTCTTCGACTTGGGGGCCGTGGGATCCGCCACCTTGAGCGGTACCTTTTGTACCCGAGGAGGCGCCAGCTGCTGTTGAGGGGGAGGTTTCTTTAGCTCGGGAGGCGCCACGACACATTCAGCGTCAACACCCGCCTCAATAGATGATCGGCAGCATCGGCGAACGTGTCACTCGGTCAAGGTCACAACACATCTCTCACTTTGCTCATTCTGCATTTGTTGCTGATTTTGAACCCTGAGATGTTGGACATGCTTTATCTGATCCAGATTGGGTCAATGCCATGCATGAGGAGCTTGAAAACTTTGAGAGAAATCGGGTTTGGGTTCTTGTTCCTATTCCTCCTGAGTGTCACCCTATTGGGACAAAATGGGTTTTCAAAAACAAACAAGGAGAAGATGGCCATGTTGTGAGAAACAAGGTCGGACTTGCAGCCCAGGGGTATAGTCAGAAGGAGGGGATAGACTATGAGGAGACTTTTGCTCCTGTAGCTCGTTTGGAGGCGATTAGGATACTCTTGGCTTTTGTTGCATCCAAAGGGTTTAAACTTTTTCAAATGGATGTCAAGAGTGCCTTCTTAAACGGCTACATAGAAGAGGAGGTGTATGTGAAACAACCCCCCGGTTTTGAAAATCCCAAGTTTCCAAACCATCTTTTTAAACTACACAAAGCTTTGTATGGTTTGAAACAAGCCCCTAGAGCCTGGTATGATAGGTTGAAAACCTTTTTGCTTACTAAGGGTTTTAAAATGGGATGTGTGGATAAAATGCTCTTTCTCCTCAAGCAAGACAATGACACTCCCTTAGTCCAGATTTACATAGATGATATCATTTTCGGTGGTTCTTCTTACGCTTTGGTTGCCAAGTTTGCAGATCCTATGAGCAGGGAGTTTGAGATGAGCATGATGGGCGAGTTGATGTTTTTCCTTGGGTTGCAAATCAAGCAATCTTGAGAGGGAATGTTTGTGCACCAGGGTAAGTATACCAAGGATATCCTAAAGAAAGTCGATATGGGTGAGGCCAAGCCTCTTCCAACACCCATGTTGACCATGACGGCCCTGGATGCGGACAAGGATGGAGAAGTTGTGGATCAGAAGGAGTACCGGAGTATGATCGGGTCGTTGTTGTACCTGACGGCGACACGCCCGGACATCAAGTTCGCGGTGTGTCTTTGCGCGCGATTTCAGTCGTCGCCGCGCACCTCTCACCGTCAGGCGGTCAAGCGCATTATGAGGTACTTATGCTTCACTCCAGAATTTGGGATTTGGTATTCTGCTTCCTCCACCCTCTCCCTTTGTGGTTATTCTGATGCCGATTTTGCTGGTTGCCGACTTGAGCGCAAGTCCACTTCTGGGACTTGTCAGTTTATTGGTTCTTCTCTTATATCGTGGTCTTCTCGCAAGCAGTCTAGTGTCACCCAGTCTACCACGGAGGCTGAGTATGTTGCTGCGGCTAGCTGCTGTTCCCAGTTGCTTTGGATGATGGCCACTTTGCGTGATTTTGGTCTGAACTTTTCTCGTGTTCCTCTGCTTTGTGACAGCATGAGTGCTATTAGCGTTGCTAAGAACCTCGTGCTGCATTCTAAGACCAAACACATTGATGTGCGCTTTCATTTCTTGCGAGACCACTTTGAGAAGGGTGATATCGACCTTCGCCATGTCGATACTCATCATCAGTTGGCTAATATTTTCACCAAGCCTTTAGACCAATCAACTTTTGCTAGGTTGAGAGGTGAGCTTGATGTGTGTTTCCCCTTTTAGATGGGGGAAACATTTTTGGTTTGTGTATCATAGACTTACTCTTTTTTCTTTCGTTTTGTTTTCGTTAAGTTAGTCTTTGCATCTCATCTTGCATATTTACATTTAGAGCTTCATGTATATAATCTTTAGAATGGGACTATGCTCTGTATAGTGTATGCTTCGATGCTTTATGATGATGCTTGTAGCTTATGCTCTTTCTGATCACTGATACATGTTGTGAGCTAAGCTATTTTCTGAATGGTGAATTTGCTTAATGAACATAAAAATTGAAAATGTTCACCATTGAGATATGCAACTAGCATGTGCAGAATATGTTGAAATCACTTGTGCTTTTCATATATGCTAGGTTGCTATGTCTCTAGTTCTGAGTCATTCACTTGCTTGGTATGTTCATTTTCTGCTTAACATTTGAACGAAGTTAAGTGAATTGGAAAGATCGAGATGGGATTGCTTGTCAGCACATCACAGTTTCGAGACTGTTTCTCATTGCACTTTGAGTTAAACTTGAGCTATGTAGTGTATGATCGAAAATGTTGCTTTAAGCTTCTAATTGCTTCTGCATAGGCTTCGCACAGTTGAAAAGTTAGGCAATGACAAGCTTCAACCTCTCGCACTCACATGCTGAAATTTGAACTTGTGTAATTTAACCGCTGCAACTCCGATAAAATTTGAATACACAAGTCTATGTTTCATTTAGTAGCATGATGATTGAACCTTGCTAGGGGTAGTTCACCTTGTATACATGGTTAGCACTTGTTTGACTTCCTGTCTATACATGTTTAGTGCTATTTTGATGGTGTATACTTTTTTGGCTGAAAACTGCTCATTTTTGCTCCAATGTTCAGATTTCGTATTTGGTGATCAGTTTGAGCCTTTGCTAGCATTCTGTGCATACTGTTGAGTCATCGGATCAGCATTTTGTCGAGCATCTTCTCATTCTATCGACTATATCCCTGAAGCTTCTAACTTGCATTTTGACTCATATGCATTTGGAAGGGAGTTACTTGATAGTGCATTTTCAACTAAGGGGGAGAAATTCTCTCAAATCATAAGATCAACTAAGGGGGAGATTTCATGGTTATGTGCACTATTGGAGGTGGAGTTTGAGCTTGGAGTTTGGTTTTTCCAATTGGTTCAGAGCATTTTTGGTAGCTAGTTGGGTTGAGCCTTTGCCTCTTTCTTGAGGGACTAGTGCCTTTGCTTTTAAGCTCCTTAGTTGGTATTGAGCTTTCTCGCTAGCGGTGTTGAGCCCGTTCAACCTCTTCTTGAGGGCTAGCTCTATTCTGCTTGATTTTCAATTGATATTTCAATTGGTGTCGAGTTTTCTCGCTAGTGGTGTTGAGCCTGTTCTACCTCTTCTTGAGGGCTAGCTTTGCTTTGCTTGGTTGCGTCGAGCCATTGCCCATGTCTTTGGGGACCATGTTGTCTTGCTCTTTCCACTTGACCTTCTTCGGCTTTGCTATGCTTTTGGCTCATTTGGTTGAGTTCTCTCTTCTTCTTCCTCCCTTCCTCTATTTCATTATGATTTGTGTTGGTAGTTGACAATGCACTCATCAAGGGGGAGATTGCGGATACATGGGTGTATGCCGAGTCTCGAGTGATGAGTGATTGTCAACTGGGATGATGCGCATGTTCTTTGGCTTGTGTTGTGCAGGTGTCGAGCACGGATACAGTGATCAAAGGCAAGCTGAAGGTCAAGTAGAGACGTGCCGTGCCGATGGACCGAGAGTGGCGAAGGGCGGACGTGAGGCTTGGACTGAGGGACCGGTGGCCTGAGGATCAGCTGTGGTGGCTAACAGCTTGGGACAGCGACGAGCGAAGACTTGCGTGTGGACGGGGTGCACGGGCAGTGCATCCCCTCTACGGCTCCGTTTGATGGTTGAGCCACAGAAAAACCATCGAGTGGACGGTTTCCAGGTTTGGGCCTCAAAACCTAGGCGCTGATGGTTTCCGAGTTTGGGCCACAAAACTCGGGCTAAGGACGGTTTCCAGGTTTGGGCCTCAAAACCTGGGCATTGCGGGTTTCTGAGTTTGGGCCAAAAAAACTCAGGCGATGGACGGCTGGTTTCCTGGTTTGGGCCTCAAAACCGGGGGTTGGTCGTGAAGGCTGGTTTCCCGGTTTGGGCCACAGAGCCGGGGGCGAAGTTCGGGAAAAGGACAAGCAGAGCGGTGGCGGCACGTGGCGGCAATCGGTGAGGTTGCGTCGAGGCAACGCTACCAGTTGTGCGGGCGTGGCCGTCGGATCATCGTCATCTTTGAGTTGGTCCAGGATAGCCTTAGAGTTTGGCTGGTTCGCTCTGTAAATAACTAGGGGTAGAGTGGGAATTAGAATTAGGATAAGTAGAGGGAGACACCCACCTCCCATTCCATCTCAGTCATTTGCTATTTTGCCTTCTAGGTTTTCATGTTCTCCCAACCCCTGCTGTAGCGAACTGAGATCCACAGAGAAGACAATCATACCTCTGTGTTCATGAGATTTTGAGGAAGTGAGACCGTACTCTCACTGTTGTAGCGTGTGGTAGGCACACGGTTGCAAATTCGTGATTGTGATTCGCATTTTGGTATTGTTCTTCGCGGGTTGCTTTTCTCCACGATTTTCCCGTTGATCGATCTCTCTACTCGCTCCGTCTTTTGCAATTCCGTTTGAACTGAGTTGTTCTAGATCGTGAGGCGCATCTTTCCACCGAAGGAATTCTTCTCTAACCTCACGAGCTAGTAGATCGGTCGATTTTCATTTCGAATCGAGTTTTGCTCTCTTTGCCACGAATTCTTCCGATTCACCGATTTGGAGTTAGGTTCGAGCCATGATCTCGTTGGGATAGCTCACTAACTTCTTTGAAACTCCTCATACCAAGTCTAAGCCTTAGAGCTTTTGATTCGGAGGAGATCGGGTTGAATCCGCGGAAGAATAGTGCAGTTTCGGGGGCATCGGACGCTGACGTCGGGAGCATCGGATGCTGTGTTCATCACATCGGAAGCATCCGATGCCACGTGTCATCTGACAACGTTTTTAAGGAACATCGGACGCTGATCACCGGCGCGTCCGTTGCCATCGGCGCATCCGGGGGTCGAACATCGGATGCTAGGGCTCCACTATAGCCAGCATCCGATGCCAGTCCAGTAAGGTCCCACACTTGTTAATTTAGCATCGGAAGCATCCGACGCCTGACCATCGGACGTAGGCCAGCGTCTGATGCAGGTTCTTCTGCACTGTCTCGTCCGCAGTTTGTTCGTCTGACTTCGGATTTGGTTTTGGGTTTTTGCATTGGATTTCTAGAGACGTGTATTGTCCCGCTATGCTTCTTGGAAGCATCCACCCTACATCTAGGGTCGTGGACACTCACAAGCTCTAGGGGTTGATTCTTGGGACAGTTGCGACAAGTTTCTGAAAAGAAATTTTGAAGCTCCCATTCACCCCCCCTCTGGTCGCTTTCTGGTAGCACTTTCGATCCTTCAATGACTACTGCTCTGTTCTCCAAAAGGATTCATCCCGTCCGTACATAAACCAAACCTTATGTTTCTTGCGTCTTTTGCAAACTCCGAGATTCTCTATCTATTGCTCTCCACTGGGACCCATCAGCAGGGTGTCCCAACATGTTGTCTACCTTATGGTCTTCTTTGTGCCATCGCACCAACTTTGCATGGTCCTTGTTTCTGAACAGACGTTTCAGGCGTGGTATTATAGGAGCGTACCACATAACCTTGGCAGAGATTTTCTTCCAGGGACGTTCTTCACCCTCAACATCGTCAGGGTCATCTTGCCTGATCTTATATCGTGACGCTTTACATACAGGGCCTTCATCCAAATTCTCATACTCCTTGCCACGGTATAGGATGCAGTCATTAGGACATGCATGTATCTTCTAGATTTCTAATCCCAAAGGATAGACGACTTGTTTTGCTTCGTACGTAGTGGCAGGCAATTCGTTAGGCTTCGAAAGCATCTTTTGTTTTATAATCTTCAATAATTGTCCAAATGCCTTGTCAAATACACCATTTTGTGCCTTCCATTGTAGCAACTCTAGTGTTGTACCCAACTTTTTTTGTCCATCTGCAGTAGACGGGTATAGTAATTTTCTGTGATCCTCTAGCATACAACCAAACTTAGCCTTCTCCTTTTCACTTTCGCAATCTCTTTGTGCATCACGAATGTCATCACCAAGAGCATCATCTTCAGCGAGTGTGTCTTCTGCACTTGCCTCTTCTTCACCTTCCCCCATTGCAGTATCACCAAAGTCACTGTATTGAGCAATAATGTCGTCGTCAGGGTCCAATTGTTCTTCTTTACCTTCTTCCATCATAACCCCAGTTTCTCCATGCTTCGTCCAACAAATATAGTTTGGCGTGAAACCTGACTTGAACAAGTGTGAGTGAAGACTCCTTGAGCTAGAATATTCCTTCGAATTATTACAAAGGGCACATGGGCAGCACATAAAACCATTCCGCTTGTTTGCCTCGGCCACTCTTAAGAAATAACGCACGCCATCAATGAACTCTTTTGAGCGACGATCGACATTGTGCATCCAGTGACGTGTCATCGTCTGTATTATATGACATATCACATAATTATATCTCTCATTCTTATAAACAAATAAAATTATAAAATGATATATAACATAATTATATCTGTCATTCTTATAAACAAATTTAATTATAAAATGACATATAACATTATATATCTATTTCTCTATTTCTCCAAAAAAAATTAAAATAAACTAATTAAACCGGTCACATTTTGTAAAAAAAAGTATTATATATTTCTAATTTTTGTAATCAAATGATTTAAATGATCTCCATTTCTCCAAAAAAATAGAAATAAACTAATTAAACGGTCACATTTTGTAAACTAAAGTATTATATATTTCTATTTTTTGTAAACAAATGATTTAAATGATCTCTATTTCTCCAAAAAATTAAAATAAACAAATTAAACTGTCACATTTTGTTTTTAGGGTACTAATTTAAACTATCAAGTGAATGAACTCAAAATAGCTTCAAAAACCACATATATATGTTGCAGCTAAAAATATGAAAAACTGAAGCAACCTTTGAACGAGTCGATGGCGGCGTTGATGTGCTGAAATAGATCAATCGCCGGAGATGTGTTATCAAACAAAAATCACCAGAGAAGAGAGAAAACAAGAAAGCAAAGTGACTAAATGAAGAAATAATGAAGACAGTAGACAGCTCGGGCACGGCAGGTGGAAGAACAGTTCAAATATAGGGAGGGACATTTAGTCTCGGTCCTTGTTGGCAGCCGGGGCTAAATGCCAACATTTAGCCCCGGCTGGATACAGCAACCGGGGCAAAAGCTTTAGTCCCGGTTGGTAACACCGACCGGGACTAAAGGTCCCTCTGACAAATGAGCCGTTGGGCAGGGGAACTTTAGTCCCGGTTGGTGTTACCAACCGGGGCCAAAGACCTTTCTAGTCCCAGACGTAAATTTTTCCGTGACTAATGCTGATTTTGCAAATCGTCCAAAGGCCTGTTCTCTAGTAGTGACACATGCACTTGAGTTGTTGCACATGGACTTGTTTGGACCAACTACATATGCAAGTATAGGGGGAAATAAGTATGGCTTTGTGATAGTGGATGACTATACAAGATACACATGGGTATTCTTTCTCGTTGACAAGATTGAAGTGTTTGCAATATTCAAAATCTTTGTCAAGAGAAGCCACAATGAGTTTGATAGAAGAATCAAGAAAGTGAGAAGTGACAATGAAAGTGAGTTTAGAAACACAAGAGTTGATGAGCTTTGTGATGAGTTTAGAATCAAACATCAATTCTCGACCAAGTATACACCTCAATCCAATGGTATAGTTGAAAGGAAGAATAGGACACTCATTAACATGTCAAGATCCATGCTTAGTGAATAGAATGTGAGTGATTCTTTTTGGGCCGAAGCAATCAACACGGCATGCTATTATAGCAACCGGCTCTATTGTCACCCTCTATTGAAGAAGACACCATATGAGCTCCTCAATGATAGAAAGCCCAACATTGCTTATTTTCGGGTCTTTGGGTGCAAATGCTACATATTGAAGAAGGGCACAAGACTTCGGAAGTTTGAGAAGAAGTGCGATGAAGGGTTTCTACTTGGTTACTCTACTACTAGCAAAGCATATAGAGTGTGGAACAACACAACAAGAATAGTTGAAGAAGTCCATGATGTTGAGTTTGATGAAACCAATGGCTCTCATGAAGAACAAGACAATCTAGATGATGTGAGAGGAACACAATTGGTGGAAGCTATGAAGAACATGGACATTGGTGATATTAGGCCAAAGCGAGCGTGATTGACATTGAAGATGACAAAGATCAAGTGCTCTCTCCTTCAACCATGCATGGCAATGATGTTGCAAGCTCTAGTGGTTCTCATGATCAACAAGATGCTAGTAGCTCTCAACTGGCTCATCCAAGTGCAAGTGCAAGTGTCCAACCCCAACAAGTGCTCCAACCAACACATATTGCAAGAGATCATCCTCGAGATCAAATTGTTGGTGACATAAGAAGAGGTGTGCAAACAAGATCAAGATTGGCTTCATTTTGTGAACACTACTCATTTGTATCATCTACTGAGCCAACCAAGATTGATGAAGCTTTGATGGACGTTGATTGGGTGAATGCAATGCATGAAGAGTTAAACAACTTCACCCAAAATGATGTTTGGGAGTTAGTGGAAAGACCAAAGAGCACAAATATAATTGGCATAAGATGGGTCTTCCGGAATAAGCAAGATGAAGATGGCATTGTTGTAAGGAACAAAGCAAGATTGGTTGCACAAGGGTACACCCAAATGGAAGGAATTGACTTTGGAGAAACCTATGCACCGGTTGC
This sequence comes from Coix lacryma-jobi var. lacryma-jobi, assembly GCA_009763385.1. Lineage (NCBI taxonomy): Eukaryota > Viridiplantae > Streptophyta > Magnoliopsida > Poales > Poaceae > Coix > Coix lacryma-jobi. The sequence continues at coordinate 78,350,809 of CM019828.1, read as the reverse complement.
TAGATTGGAAGCCATTAGAATCTTACTTGCATATGCTTGTGCTCACAACATCAAGCTCTATCAAATGGATGTCAAGAGTGCATTTGTCAATGGATTCATCAATGAGCTAGTGCATGTTGAGCAACCTCCCGGATTTGAAGATTTGAAGAAGCCCAACCATGTGTACAAGCTCAAGAAGACACTATATGGGTTGAAACAAGCACCAAGAGCATGGTATGAAAGATTGAGGGACTTCTTGCTAGTTAAAGGGTTCAAGATTGGGAAGGTTGGCACCACTCTCTTCACCAAGAAGATTGGAAGTGAATTGCTTGTGTTGCAAATCTATGTGGATGACATTATATTTGGATCAACCAACCAAGACTTTTGTCAAGAGTTTGGAGAGATGATGGCTAAGAAGTTTGAGATGTCTATGATTGGAGAGCTTAGTTACTTCCTTGGTCTACAAATCAAGCAAATGAAGAAAGGCACATTTGTTAGTCAAGGCAAGTACATCAAGGACATGCTGAAGAAGTTTGGGATAGATGAAGCAAAAGCAATAACCACTCCAATGGGCACAAATGGTCATTTGGATTGTGACTCTAGTGGTGACATGGTGGATCAAAAGTTATATCGGTCAATGATTGAAAGCCTACTCTATGTGACCGCATCAAGGCCGGATGTCATGTTTAGTGTGTGTATGTGTGCAAGGTTCCAAGCTTCACCAAGAGAAAGTCATTTGATGGCAACCAAAAGAATATTGAGATATTTGAAGCACACTCCAAATGTTGGACTATGGTATCCCAAGGGCTCTCAATTTGAATTGATTGGATACTCGGATTCCGATTATGCGGGATGCAAGGTGGATAGGAAGAGCACATCGGGCACTTGTCAATTGCTTGGAAGATCACTTGTCTAATGGTCATCAAAGAAACAAAATAGTGTTGTACTCTCTACCGCCGAAGCCGAATACATATCCGCGGGTAGTTGTTGTGCACAATTGCTATGGATGAAAGCAACATTGCAAGATTATGGGGTCAAGTTTGGACAAGTCCCATTACTATGTGATAATGAGAGCGCCGTCAAAATAGCCACCAACCCGGTTCAACACTCAAGGACAAAGCGCATTGACATAAGGCACCACTTCATTAGAGACCATCAAGCAAAGAAAGATATATCTATTGAAACTGTGGGCACCGATGATCAACTTGCCGATATCTTTACCAAGCCACTAGATGAGAGAAGGTTTTGCAAGCTACGGAATGAATTGAATATTTTAGACTTCTCCAACATGAGTTAGATGCACCCCCACTTATTGCATGCCTCTCCTCTGACAAAGCAAAGGTGAAATTGTTTGGCATGTGCATTCATTCTTATTAGGTTGTGCTCTAGTTCATATAGTCATCACATTGCTTATCTAGGTTCATTCATGGTAAATCAAATGAATTTGAAGTATATATGGTACCACTATTGCTTCTATGTTTGACTTGATCTAGTGGTAGCTTATAACTTGTTTGTGAGCTTGTAACTCTAGTGTTTGATCTAGTAAGTGAGCAATAGGTGTTTAACCGACGTGAGTAAGATAACCATTGCAAGATGTGTGAAGAAGCTTGCTCTAGAGCAAACCGTGTTAAATGTCTTATGCTCATGAGCTAGATTAAGCCACAACTTGACTTAGTATAATCCCCTCATGCAAATTTCATGGTAAAAGTTGTCTTCTTTCATCAAAATTTGCCCCACCTTTATGCTAATTGTTGACAAAGGGGGAAAAAATGCAACAAACATATGCTAGTGAAAGGGGATAATAAAGAGATTTGCTAAGTAGTTTTAACAAAGAGATATTCTAAGTAGTTTTTTTAGTTGTTTTAGTCTTCAAGTGGGATCGAAGCATATAAACAGGGGGAGCAAGCTCATAAACATGCTTGTTGCATTTGAAATACACATATTCATATGATTGTTCGCATTGCATAAGCTATTTTATTGTTATACATGCTTATGTGGTGATTGTTATTGATAGGACTTGATTGATGAATTGATTCACTAGCATGTATAAAATGGCAACTAGACATACCTATATTTCAAGTGGTTCAAGAGCCTTATTATTATGTTGATCTCACGGGGTTCATGAGTTTTGGTGAATGTCTAGTGATAAATGATGCTAAGGATGGTATAATATGTGCACTCCAATTGGTATCATGCTTCAAAGGTCCATTCATATGCCTTAGCATCATCATTGATAGTGTTGCTCACTCACATTTCATATCCATACATATGTGCAAAATTTAGATCCAAACTCTATAGCACATATGTAGGGGGAGCTAATACTATCAATGTGGTTACTCATATTTAAATCACATATCTTTGTAAAGGTTGTCATTAATTACCAAAAATGGGGAGATTGAAAGCGCTAGTTTGGTTTTAGTTAATTGATGAAACCTATTTGGTCTAATCCTATTGCTAAGCATGTGTGTAGCTTATAAGAAAGGATTGAGACCAAGCCAAGTGGTGGAGCTAGCAAGTTGGCGACCATGGATGATGGTGATGGCCACATGCAATTGAAGAGATCAAGTGCTCTAGCTTTGGTGAAACGAAGAAGAGAAGAGATGGGGCAAAGAGGCCCGAAGGCAAAGGTATAACCTATAGGGTTCTTTGTTTTAGTGATCAAGACACTTAGCGAGTGTGATCACATTTAGGATACATAGCCGTATTATTAAGAGGAGATAATTCACGGCTTATGCGGTGTTCAAGTGCCACTAGGAGTTCTCTAACATATTGATGCTTTAGACCTAGTGAGAGACTAACTAAACCCTTGGAAAATGCTTTGTAAAATGCTAACACACGTACACAAGTGGTGAAACACTTTGGTGTTGGCGCATGGAAGCAAGGGTAGAAGTTAGAAAGCGAAAGGTGCTCAGTTAGCAGCATCGGACGCTGGAGGCGGCAGCATCAGACACTGGGCTGAGCGTCCAATGGCTAACCCTAGCTTCAGACTGATGCTGAAGGAGCATCGGACGCTGTCAACGGACTCTGAGGAAACACTATTGCAGCATCCGATGGTGGTGACGTGGCGCGTGTAAGCTTTGCAAGGAGCATCGGACGCTGGTCTGCGTCCGATGCCGAACTATCAGATGTGTCCGATGTGCTTGGGAGCGTTCTGGAACCTCTCTGCATGGTCATCGAACGCAGGGGTTCAGCCTCTGATGTAAGTGTGCCGGCGCATCCGATGTGGCGCAGAAAAGAGCTGAGATGAGCAGTGGCATCGGAGCGTCTGATGCCTGGCATCGGCTCGTCCGATGTCACATTAATCATGGCGCAAAGAGGTATGATCGTTGGGATCGGGCGGCTTGAATTCGTATCAGAAGGACACATGGTGCTCATCGGAGCATCAGACGCTAAAGGAACGTTCGATGGCCCCGACACCAGCGCGTCCGATGGTCGCGTTTTCAGCCCAACGGCTAGGTCGACTTGAGTGGCCTATATAAGTGGCTTGGCCGGCTCACATGGGTTCTCTCTTGCACATTTTGATCCCTAAGCATTCTTGTGAGCATAGCCAAGCCTCCCAACTCATCTCTAGTGTTGATTTGATCAAACTAATTGAGATTGAGTGAATAGTGCTAAGATTTGATAGAGTTCATTCTAGTGGCACTAGTTCTTCGCATCGGCATTGAGTTGCTTGTTACTCTTGGCATTTGTCGGTGCCTAGACGGCTTGGAAGAGTTGAGGTGGTTGATTGGCAAGATTGGTGATTGTTCTTGGCCACCATCGTTCGTGATTGTGAGAGGTTTTGGAGCCTCACCTCGCCAGAGCGGCAAGAAGCATCCTTAGTGGATTGCTCGTGTCATTGAGCTACCTCACTAGCGGTAGATTCTTGTGGCGCTCTTTGTGAGCTTGGCTTTGTGCCGTTTAGCCACCGGGTCACCTAGTGTTGGTCGACACAACAGGGAGTAGCGTGCCGGCAAGCACGTGAACCTCAGGATAAATATTGTTGTCCTGTGTGCTTATTGATTGTGCATCCATCTTGGTGATTGGCTACACGAGTGGACTTCACCAGTGATTGGCTCTCTACTTGGTGATTCCGAAGGCTCGGTGAAACCACCTCTATCTAGCTCATTTACATTGTGCATTTACTTTGAGCTATTTCCTTTGTGTAGTTATCTTCATTTACTGTACATCTTCCTTGCTATATACCTTGTGTAGCTAGTTGTGATTAGTTCATTACAATTGCCTTTCATACCTTCAATTGATCATAGTAGATACTAGCTCTATATTGATTGTGTGACATAGTTTTATTTGGTAGAATTGTTGGATAGGTGGCTTGCAACACACTATTAGGCTAGCGCAAAAAGCTTAGCCATTTGTTATACTAATAGTGTTTGCCTAAGCATTTTGTACATTTTTAATTAGGCTATTCACCCCCCCTCTAGCCAACTCGGACCTTTCAACAACCAAGAGACACACGTTGCCTGTTGACCGATCGCTCATCACTCAGGAAAGGAACCACAAGGGCACATATCAACCTTGTGTTCGCAATGTCCCCCTTGATGAGTGCATCGTCAACACATAGTAACCATAATCAAAGAAGAAAAGAAAACAAAAGTAGATAGAAGAGAAAACTTACTCAAAATGTCCAGAAGCTAAGATAAAAGCCAAAGAAGGACAAATCAAGATAAGGAAAGCTTGGTCCCCAAAGACATGGGCAACGGTTCGACACAACCAAACAAAGGATCAGAGCAACATCTCAGCAAAGAGCAAAACTCAATCACAAATAGTGAAATACTTGGTGCCCAAAGACATGGGCAACGGCTCGACGCAACCAAGTCAGAAACAAGCTAGTCCTCAAGAAGAGGCAGAAAGGGCTCAACGCCACTAGCTAAAAACTCAATACCAACTGAAGCTGAAAACGCATAAACATGCAAAACTGCTAGTCCCTCAAGATAGAGGCACAGATGGCTCAACACAACTAGCAGATAGCTCCATACCAATCAAAACCAATCAAAAGTGGCGAAAACAGCTATTTCCTCAAGATAGAGGCATAGAGGCTCGACACAAACTCCAAACCAGTCGAAGACATAGGCACAAAAGAGCAAAGCAGAACTGCTCCCCCTCGCTAAAAGAACTCCTCGTCCACAAGTGAAGCACAAAATTGCAAATTGTCACCATATGACAAAAATTCTCCCCCTTGGGGGCAATTTGCAATCAAATAGAGAGGAAAAGAAGCTCAAGTAAGCGAAGCGGAACTAGGCCATGCCTATCGGAGCAAGCAAATGCATATGAGTCAAAAATGCAAGTCAGCAGCTTCAGGTATATAGTCGTTAGAGTGAAAGAATGCTCTAAAGAGTGTTGATCCGACAACTTAGCAACAAGCAAACGTGCTAGCAAAGGCTCAAATTGATCACAGAATATGAAATATGAACATATAATCATAGTGAGCAGTTTTTAGCCATTCAGAAAGGGGTTTCACCATCAAAATAGCACTGAACATGTTTAGATAGGAAGTCAAACAAGTGCTAAATATGTATACAAGGTGAACTACCCCTAGCTAAGTTCAATCATCATGCCATAGAATGAAACATAGACTTGTGTTTTTCAAATTTTATCGGAGAATTTGCAGCGGTGATTAACACAAGTTCAGATTTGAGCATGTGATTACGAGAGGTTTAAAGCTTGTCATTGCCTAACTTTTCAACCGTGCTAAGCCTATGCATATGCAATTAGAAGCTTGAAGCATCGGTTTCGGTCTTACACTACATGACTCAAGTTTAACTCAATGTGCAATGAGAAACAGTCTCGATACCGTGATGTGCTGACAAAGCAATCCCATCTCGATCTTCAAAATCACTTAGACTTGGTTCAGATTTAGCAGAATATGAACATACCAAGCAAGTGAATGACTCAGAACTAGAGACATAGCAACCTAGCATATATGAAATAGCACATGTGACTTCAACACATTCTAAACATGCTAGTTGCCAAACTCAATGGTGAACAAGTATCAAGTTTTATGTTCATTAAGCATATTCATCATTTGTAAAAATAGCTTAGCTCACAACATGTATCTATGATCAAAGAGAGCCTAAGCTACAAGCATCATCATATAGCATCGAAGCAAATCTATTCAGAACATAAGTTCATTCTAAAGATTATAGACATGATTGAGGCTTGAAAATGCAAAGTGCACATGATGAGATGTATGCAAAAGTCAGTCTAGGAGTATCGGAGCAAAAGAAAACTAGACTAAAACAGAAAACCCAAAACAAAAGGGTATCAGAGAGTCAGTCTATGATACAACAAACAACGTGCTTTCCCCATGTAAAAGGGAAAACACGCACCAAACTCACCTCTCAACCTAGCAAAAGTTGAGAGGTCTAAAGGCTTTGTAAAGATATCTGCAAGCTGGTTTTGGGTGTCTACATGTCTAAGATCAATGTTGCCTTTCTCGTAGTGATCACGAAGAAAGTGAAAGCGAACATCAATGTGTTTGGTCTTGGAGTGAAGAACAGGGTTCTTTGCTACACTAATGGCTGAAGTGCTGTCACAAAGCAAAGGAACCCGACTGAAATCTAGACCAAAATCATGCAATGTAGCAACCATCCATAAAAGCTGCGAAGCACAAGAGGTGGCAACGACATACTCAGCCTCGGTGGTAGATTGGGCTACGCTAGACTGCTTACGAGAAGACCACGAAACAAGCGAAGAGCCAAGAAATTGACAAGTCCCAAAAGTAGACTTGCGCTCAAGCCGACAGCCAGCAAAATCTGCATCGGAGTAACCACAAAGCGAAAGGGTCGAAGAAGAAGAGTACCAAAGTCCGAACTGAAGGACCGAGAAGGCTACCAGAAAGCGACCAGAGGGGGGGTGAATGGGAGCCTAAAAATTTCTTTCAAAACTTTGACTTCTGTCCCACAAATCAACCCCCAAAAGCTTTGAGTGCAAACGTGATGCCCACGACCCTTGGAATAGGGTGGATGATCCCTAGGATCACAGCGAGACACCACCAAACGAGAGCGAGTCAAAAACCCAAAAGCTCTGGCTCATGTTCAACCCCAAAAACCGACTCCCAAACGTAGATGGACGACTACGTCGGGAAATCTCCAAATACCGATGCTAACGAGTAGCAAAGATACCTAGAGAGGTTCCTTAGTGAACTCTACGGCCAAACGAGAAGTCCGAAAACCAAGCGGAAAAGCTGGGAGAGCAAATGCACTAAAACTCAACACTCAGCCAAATCCCAGACTGTCCGGAGTCCCAGTCCCGGACTGTCCGCGCCTGTGCCGTACTGTCCACGGTCTGGTGGCGGACTGTCCGCCGACCAAAGCGCCAAACACGCAGTGTTGCCGAAAGTCCCTTGGACGTTCCCGGACTGTCCGCGAGTCCCAACGGCGAACTATCCGCCGGTCAAATCTAGGCATTGTGCATCGTGACGAACAACCACTGCTTGGCTGAGTCCTGATGCGCGGACTGTCCGCAGTCTCACTGGAGGACTGTCCGCCAACACCCAGAGAGGGCGATTTTGATCGCCCCTCTCACAAATCTTCCCAAAATTGATTCAAATCAAAATCCCTTGATCCCAAAATTGGAGAAGATGATCACGAGGTAGTTGGGAGACTATCCCCAAGAAATCATCCGCTCAAATCAACTCAATCAATGTGAAATCGAAAGGGAAGGTGCAAGAACCGAAAAAGTGCCACGAAACTTGAATCGACCCGATCTACTTGTTCGTGAGGATTGAGATGAATTCCTTTGGTAGCAATGTTCTCCTCACATCAAAGAACAAGTTGGTTCAAGTGGATTCAAAAAATACGCAGCGAGGAGGGAGATCGAGTGATGGGAAAATCGTGGAGAAACGAAGAACGCGAAGAACAAGTTCAAAACGCGAATCAAGACCATGAATTGCCAGCCGAAATTCGTCCCCACGAGGAGACAACGGGAATCCGATCCCATTTCCGCAAAATCCAAATACACAGAGGTATTGTTCACCGTCTCTGCGGATCTCAGTAGCTACAGCAGGGAATGGGAAGCAGGAAACCCTAGAATAAAAATAGCAAGGGCTGAGATAGTTTGGAGGGAGGGGCTGCCTCTCCTAATATAGCCTAATACAATTATTCCCCTTCTACCCCTACAGCTAATGAGCGAGCAGGCTAACCCTAAGGGTATTCCTGACCAACTCGAGTTGATGTTGGTCCGACGGCCACGCCCGCACATCGTGTAGCTTCACCTCAACGCGAGCTCACCGGATGCCGCCACGTGCTGCCAAACGCCACTCGTCCTTTTCACGGACCTCCCCCGGTTTTGAGGCTGAAACCAGGAAACCTGGGCCATCCCCCGGTTTTGAGGCCGAAACCGGGAAACCTATCATCCGTCGTCTGAGTTTTGTGGCCCAAACTCAGAAACCCGCCAGCACCCAGGTTTTGAGGCCCAAACCTGGAAACTGTCCTCAGCTCAAGTTTTGTGGCCCAAACTCGGAAACCGGCCAGCACTCAGGTTTTGAGGCCCAAACCTAGAAACCGTCCTCAGCCCGAGTTTTGTGGCCCAAACTCGAAAACCGACCGCACCCAGGTTTTGAGGCCCAAACCTGGAAACCGTCAACTCGATGGTTTTTCTGTGGCTCAACCACCAAACCGACGCCGTAGAGGGATGCACCGCCCATGCAACCCATCCACACGCAAGTCTTCACTTGTCGTTGTCCCAAGCTGTCAGTCACCACGGCCGATTCTCAGGCCACCGGTCCGTCAGTCCAAGCCTCACGTCTGCCCTTCACCGCTTCGGGTCCATCGGCACAACACGTCTCTACTTGACCTTCACCTTGCCTTTGATCACCGTATCTGAGCTCGACACCTTCACTCATCATCCCAATTGACAATCACTCATCATCTCAAGATCCTGCATACATCCATGTATCCGCAATCTCCCCCTTGATGAGTGCATTGTCAACTACCAACACAAATCATATGAAGATAGAAGAAAGAAGGAAGAAGAAGTAAGCAAACTCAACCAGTCGACTAAAAGCGAAGCAAAGCCAGGAAAAGTCGAATGGAGTGAGCGAGACAACTTGGTTCCCAAAGACATGGGCAATGGCTCGATGCAACCAAGCAAAGCAAAGCTAGCCCACAAGAAGAGGTAGAACAGGCTCAACACTGTTGGGTATTTTAAATGCACACAGAAAAATCCGCAAGTGCACGGATACCGATGTAGCTTTCACCCGAGAGTATTCGAGGGTATCGATTTCCACGGGGAACGTGAAGTGTACTAAAAGAATTAGGAACGTCTGCGGATACGTGGGTGTATGCCGAGTCTCTGAGTGATGAGTGATTGTCAACTAGGATAATGCGCATGTTCTTTGGCTCGTGTTGTGCAGGTGTCGAGCACGGAGACAGTGATCAGAGGCAAGGTGAAGGTAAAGTAGAGACGTGCCGTGCCGATGGACCGAGAGTGGCGAAGGGCGGACGTGAGGCTTGGACTGAGGGACCGGTGGCCCGAGGATCAGCTGTGGTGGCTGGCAGCCTGGGATAGCGACGAGAGAAGACTTGCGGGGCATGGTGTTGCTCAGGTCGAGGACCTCGGGACACGTGTCGGTGGACGGGGTGCACGGGCGGTGCATACCCTCTACAGCTTCGGTTTGGTGGTAGAGCCAGGGAAAAACCATCGGGTGGACGGTTTCCAGGTTTGGGCCTCAAAACCTGGGCGCGGATGGTTTCCGAGTTTGGCCACAAAACTCGGGCTGAGGACGGTTTCCAGGTTTGGGCCTCAAAACCTGGGTGCTGCGGGTTTGCTGAGTTTGGGCCACAAAACTCAGACGCTGGTGGGCTGGTTTCCCGGTTTGGGACTCAAAACTAGGGGTTGGCTGTGAAGGCTGGTTTCCCGGTTTGGGCCACAAAACCAGGGGTGGACGTGAAGGCCTGGTTTCCTGGTTTCGGCCACAAAACCGGGGGTGCGACGTCTAGGAAAAGGACGCGGAGCGGTGGCGGCACGTGGCGGCGATCGGGAGGTTGCGTCGAGGCAACGCTACGAGTTGTGCGGGCGTGGCCATCGGATCCACCTACCACCGAGTTGGTCCAGAATAACCTTAGGGTTTAGCTGGTTCGCTCTGTAAGTAGTTAAGGGTAGAGTGGGAATTAGGAATAGTTAGAATTAGGATAAGTAGGGGGAGACACCCATCTCCCCATTCAATTTAGTCATTTGCTCTTTGCTTCTAGGGTTTCCTGCTCTCCCAATCCCCTGCTGTAGCTAGCTGAGATCCGCAGAGAATCATACCTCTGTGTACTGGAGATTTTGAGGAAGTGAGGCCGTAACTTCACTGTTGTAGCGTGTGGTAGCCACACGGTTGCAAATTCGTGGTTGTGATTCGTGTTTTGATTGTGTTCTTCGCGGATTACTTTTTTCCTCGTTTTTCCCGTCAATCGATCTCTTTGTTTGTTGTGTCTTTTGCGATTCCGTTTGGACAGAGATGTTCTAGATCGTGAGGCACTTCTTTCCACCGAAGGAATTCTCCTCTAACCTCACGAGCTAGTAGATCGGTTGATTTTGGTTTCGGGTCAAGTTTTTCTCCCTTCCCCCGAAATTCTTCGATTCATCGATTTGGAGATAGGTTCGAGCCATGATCTCTTAGAGATAGCTCACTATACTCTTTGTGACTCCTCTCACCAAGTTTTATCCCCAGAGGATTTGTTTTGGGTGAGATTGAGTCGAATCGGTGGACGAACAGTGCTGTTGCGGGGTGACCGGATGCTGACTCGGAATGACCGGACGCTAGGGCAGTGCGTCCGGTGGCTGAATGTCCACACAGTGTCTATCTGTGACTTGACCGGACGCTGGCCTTCTAGTGCGATCGGACGCACCTCTTCCACTGTTCACGGCTCTTGTTCGTTTTGACCGGACGCTCTGTACATCGACCGGACGCTTGTCTCTGGTGAGTCCGGTCAGGAACAGTAAGCTCTGAAATCCATTTTCGACTGACCGGACGCGTCCGGTGCTCTGTGACCGGACGCAGGCAGAGTCCGGTCAGTGCAGTCTCTGCGTAGTTTTGTTCGCAGCTCGCTCGTCAGTTCTCGGTTTTGGTTTCCTGTTTTTGCGTTGGGTTTCTAGAGTCGTGAAGTGTCTCGCTGTGCTTCTTGGAAGCATCCACCTTACATCTAGGGTCGTGGACACTTACAAGCTCTAGGGTTTGCTCTAGGGGTTGATTTTTGGGACAGTGGCGACAAGTTTCCGAAAGGAAAATTGAAGCTCCCATTCACCCCCCCTCTGGTCGCTTTCTGGTAGCACTCTCGGTCCTTCAATTGGTATTAGAGCAGGTTAAGGATCTTCCACCTTAGCCGGTTCCAAATCCACAGAAGGCAACATGGATCGCGGCGTAGGCAAACCATCGTTCTTGGATGGGACGAACTATGCGTATTGGAAGATACGCATGTCGGCCTATCTTCAGAGCATGGGCCCTTCTGTTTGGGAGATTTGCAACAGGGACGATTACGTTGTCTTGGCTGCTCATGTTACCCAGCTTCAGACGGATGAGCACGATGCCAATAGCCGAGCGCGTAATGCCCTTTTCTCCTGTTTGAGCATGTCCGAGTTTGATCGCGTTTCTCACCTCCCCACGGCTCGTGAGATTTGGGCGACCCTCATGCGTTTCCATGAGGGAACCTCTCAAGTCAAATCTCGTCTCTACGAGTCGCACAAGCGGGAGTACGAGAACTTTCGACACATGCCTGGCGAGAGCATAGAAAGTTTATTCGCTCGCTTTCAGGTCATTGTCAACAAGATGAGAGCGAACAAGGAGCTATTGCCCTTTGACGATCATGAGAGGGCTTTGAAGCTTTTGCACACTCTTGATCGGTCGGTGTGGGACTCAAAGGTCCAGGCGATCATCGAATCGTCTAACTATGAGACCCTCACTTGTGACGAGCTCTTTAGCAAGCTCAAGTCTAGTGAGATTGACGCCATGTCGAGGGCTTCTTATGAAAAACCTTCTGGCCCGACTATGGCTTTGGTTTCTGGCTCTTCTGCTAACCCCTCTGGAGGATTTGCACTTTCTTCACTCTTTTCTATCACAGAGGACCAGCTGGAGTCTTTGGGAGATGATGAGTTGGCGATGCTCGCCAACCGGTTCTCGTGGTTCCACAACAACCGCATGAACCGTCGCCACGGAGGAGGAGGCTCAGGATGCTTTGAGTGCGGCGACCCCGACCACTTCATCGCCAACTGTCCCAAGAAGAAGCACACATCTGGGAAGGGCGATCATGGGCACAAGTATGACTCCGGCAAGCGCAAGGAGAAGTACGTCCTCGCGAGGCACAAGTGGAGGGGCGGCTTCGACAAGGAGTACATCAAGAAGAAGTACTTGGAGAAGGCCCAGGCGGAGCAGCATGCGTTCTTCGCCACGCTCAGCGACGTCGATGGCTCGGATGACGACTCCGCTTGCTCAAGCGATGACGAGTCCGAGAAGAAGAAGAGGATCGAGGACAAGCTGAACGGTGTCTGCTTCTTCGCCGATGACGACGGCTTCTGCACCATGGCCCTTGGTGATGAGGTCGACGGCAAGCTGGAGCACACTCCTCGGAACGACGACGACGACGACGACAACTCCCAGGTATCTCTGACCCACGACAAACTTTCTGCTGAGGTCGAGAAACTTACTGCCGCACTGCTTAGTCAAGACAAGCTGCTTAGGCGTGCCGCTAGAGAGCGCAAGGAGTTGAGGCAGAAGTGGGAGGACACGGTGAAGGAGTTGGAGTTTGCAAAATCCACCGTGGTCGTGTCTGAGGAGGCTGAGTGTGAGATGTGCACCAAGCACATGACTGACCTTCTCACTTTGAGATGTAAGTATGTTGCGTTGGTAGGAGAGGTGGATGAGCTCCGGGCTAGACCCATGCTGTTGGGTGCGTTCAAGACTTGTCCTGTCTTGCAATCTGAGTTGGCAGAGAAGAATGCCAAGATTGTGTCTCTTGAAGAGGCCAACTCAGGTAGCACATGTGTGGCAAGGTGTGTTCTTTGTGAGGGTTTGGAGATGGAGATTGCGAACGTGAAGCATGACAAGATGCAAACCGAGGAAGAAAACACATACCTTCGGACCATCTTGTCATGGGTGTCTAGTGGTGAGCCACAGCTCGGGATGATGATCTCCCAATTCAAGCGAGCTGCTGGAGGTCCTGGTGTAGGCTTTGCTCCGGGTGTTGATGTTTCAGCTTTTGGGAAGATTTTAGAGTCGAGTGGTTTGAACCCGAGTGAGAAGCCCAACTCCACCACTACTCCCAAACTTACCAAGCTTCCACCCAAAGAGCCTCTCAAGCCTAACACCAAGGATGGGGTCATTGTTGAGCCTCCAAGAGCTCCACCCAAGAAACAATCATGGGCTCCAAAACCAAACCACCTCAAGAACAAGCCGAACACCATGCCACCCATCCACGAGGAGCTTATGCCACAGAAGGGCAAAGTGATCCACACCCACTACCGTGAGTACCAACAACCCCCTTTGAGAGTGGTGAGGTACCATTGTGAGCATTGTGGGAGAGATGGACACTTGAGTGAGTTTTGCTTTCGGCGCAAGACAGAGGCGCGCCGTGCAAGGGAGATGAACAACCCGGACATGCCCCATCCTTTCCATGATGTACATGTGCCGAATGTTTAGAGGAGAGCTCCGAGGAGAGCTGCCAGGCCTAGAGGTGCAGCACCTCAAGGTCCTAGGCGTCAGGGAGGTCGTGCCCGGCGGGAGCCTGCAGTTGTAGGCTATTGACCCCGTAGCGGTGGTTTTTTAGTTGAGCGCTTTCCCCCACCGCGTTTTGAGTATCGCGGTGAGCGCTCCTTCCCCAGCGGACCACGTTTTCCTCAGCGTGGTAATCGCTCTTCTCGTAGACGTGTTAGGAATGGTTTTTCTACTAACCGTTCTTTTGAGCAGTCGGCCCAACACTGGTTTTCCCCATACTTCACTAACCCCAGTGTTGGACCGTATGCTCACCCTATGTCTTTTTATTGATATAGGTAAAATGATTGGAGAACGTTTGGTTGGTGGACTCCGGTTGCTCGAGGCACATGACTGGAAACGCCAAGTGGTTCTCCAGTCTTAGTCCAGTCGCCGAAAAGGAGTTTATCACCTTCGGCGACAATAGCAAATGTAAAGTGTTGTCTCGTGGGTCGGTGTGAGTTAATGAGCACTTTGTGTTGCGCGATGTTGCTCTTGTTTCTAACTTGCATTTTAACCTTCTTTTTGTTTCGCAACTTTTCGATGATGACTATGAGATTCGTTTTAAACCGAATCTCAGTCGTATTTTGGATCCTCAGGGCAATCTTGTGTGTTTGATTTCGCCCTTTGGAAAAGTATTTCGTGTGAATTTCTCGGAGTCTTTTGGCATTTCTCATTGTCTTGTGGCTGGACCTTCTTCTTCTGATCTTTGGAAGTGGCATAGGAGACTAGGACATTTGAGCTTCGACTTGCTTGCAAGACTTAGTTCACTTGGCCTAATCCGAGGATTGCCCAAGTTATCCATGGAGAAGGATCTTTTTTGCCACTCTTGTAGACATGGGAAGATGGTTGCCGCTCCCCACCATCCAGTCACTCAGGTCATGACCAAGCGCCCTGGAGCTCTTTTGCACATGGACCTTGTTGGTCCGGCTCGAGTGAGCTCAGTTGGGGGGAAGTGATATGTGCTTGTTGTTGTTGATGACTTTTCGAGATATTCGTGGGTCTTCTTTTTAGCTGAGAAGACCGAGACTTTCTCCTTTGCTCGCAATCTGATTTTGCGTCTTCAGAATGAGTTCCCTTTGAACTCGATGCGAGCTATTAGGAGTGATAATGGTTCCGAATTCAAGAATTCGGATTTTGAGAAGTTTTGTAACTCTTTGGGTTTAGAGCATCAGTTTTCTTCCCCCTACACACCGCCCCAAAATGGTGGTGTAGAGAGGAAGAATCGGACCCTTGTAGAGATGGCCAGGACGATGCTCGATGAGCATAGGACTCCTAGGCGATATTGGGCCGAAGCCATGAGCACTGCATGCTACATTTCCAATCGCATTTTTCTCCGAGCTTTCTTGAAAAAGACTTCTTATGAGTTGTGTTTTGGAAAACTGCCCAGGGTGAGTTATTTTTGAGTTTTTGGTTGCCATTGTTTTATCCTCAAAAAGGGCAACATGGACAAGTTTGAGTCTCGTTCTTCTGACGGTGTGTTTTTGGGTTATGGCACTCACACTCGAGCTTATCGTGTACTTAACCTTGACACTAACCGAGTTATGGAGACATCCGATGTCACCTTCGACGAGACCATGGTTTGTCCTTCTTTTCGTTTTGAGCGTGTAGGTGATCATGAGGTTGGTGAGCCTCTTTTTGATGATGAGGATGAGGGTGCTGAAGGTATGGATGATCCAGCACCCCCTCCACCTGCTTTGCCGCAAGGAGCGGCTTCTACGACGACTCACGGCCCCAACACGTCTTCTTCCTGGGGGCCGTGGGATCCGCCACCCTGAGCGGTACCTTTTGTACCCGGGATGCACCAGCAGCTGTAGAGGGGGAGATCACTTCTGCTCGAGAGGCGCCTCGACACATTCAGCGCCAATACCCGCCTCATCAGATGATCGGCGGCATTGACTTACGTATCACTCGGTCCAGGTCACAACAAATCTCTCACTTTGCTCATTCTGCTTTTGTTGCTAATTTTGAGCCCCGAGATGTTGGACATGCTTTGATGGATCCATATTGGGTCAATGCCATGCATGAGGAGTTAGAGAACTTTGAGCGAAATCGGGTTTGGGTTTTAGTTCCACCTCCTCCAGACTGTAAGCCTATTGGGACAAAATGGGTTTTCAAAAACAAGCAAGGAGAGGATGGCCACGTTGTTAGAAACAAGGCCAGGCTTGTAGCAAAGGGCTATAGTCAGAAGGAGGGGATAGACTATGAGGAGACTTTTGCTCCTGTAGCTCATTTGGAGGCTATTAGGATACTCTTGGCTTTTGCTGCATCCAAAGGTTTCAAACTTTTTCAAATGGATGTCAAGAGTGCCTTCTTAAATGGCTACATAGAGGAAGAGGTTTATGTTGAACAACCCCCCGGTTTTGAAAATCCCAAGTTTCCAAACCATGTTTTCAAACTCCACAAAGCTTTATATGGTTTGAAACAAGCCCCTAGAGCCTGGTATGATAGGTTGAAATTTTTTTTGCTTGCTAAGGGTTTTAAAATGGGATGTGTGGATAAAACGCTCTTTCTCCTCAGGCAAGGCAAAAACGCTCTCTTGGTCCAGATTTACATGGATGATATCATTTTCGGTGG
Organism: Coix lacryma-jobi var. lacryma-jobi; assembly: GCA_009763385.1. Lineage (NCBI taxonomy): Eukaryota > Viridiplantae > Streptophyta > Magnoliopsida > Poales > Poaceae > Coix > Coix lacryma-jobi. The sequence continues at coordinate 78,334,587 of CM019828.1, read as the reverse complement.
TTCTTCTGACGCTTTGGTTGCCAAGTTTGTAGATACTATGAGCAGGGAGTTCGAGATGAGTATGATGGGCGAGCTGACTTTCTTTCTCGGATTGCAAATTAAGCAATCCCGAGAAGGAACGTTTGTGCACCAGGGCAAGTATACCAAGGACTTGCTGAAGAGGTTCGATATGGGTGAGGCCAAGCCTCTTCCAACACCCATGTCGACCACGACGGCCCTGGATGCGGACAAGGATGGAGAAGCTGTGGACCAGAAGGAGTACCGAAGCATGATCGAGTCGCTGCTCTACCTGACGGCGACACGCCCGGACATCCAGTTCGCGGTGTGTCTGTGTGTGCGCTTTCAGGCGTCGCCGCGCACTTCTCACCGTCAGGCGGTCAAGCGCATTTTCAGGTACCTTCATTTCACACCTGAGTTCGGGATTTGGTATTCAGCTTCCTCCACCCTCTCCCTTTGCGGATATTCCGATGCTGATTTTGCTGGTTGTCGCATTGAGCGCAAGTCCACTTCTGGGACTTGCTAATTTATTGGTTCATCTCTTGTATCGTGGTCTTCTCACAAGCAGTCTAGTGTCACCCAGTCTACCATGGAGGCTGAGTATGTTGCTACGGCTAGCTGATGTTCCCAGTTGCTTTGGATGATGGCCACTTTGCGTGATTTTGGTCTGAGCTTTTCTCGTGTTCCGTTGCTTTGTGACAGCACGAGTGCGATTAGCGTTGCTAAGAACCCCGTGCTTCACTCGAAGACCAAACACATTGATGTGCGCTTTCACTTTTTGCGAGACCACTATGAGAAGGGTGATATCGACCTTCGCCATGTCGATACTCATCATCAGTTGGCTGATATTTTCACCAAGCCGTTGGACGAATCAACCTTTAATCGGTTGAGGGGTGAGCTTGGTGTGTGTTTCCCCTTTTAGATGGGGGAAACATTTTGGCTTTTGTATCATAAACTGACTTTTGGTTTGTTCTCATTTCCTTCAATTTCCTTCTTTTGGTATCTTTTCGAGTTTTGCATTTCAGCATACACTTTTACATTATGAGCTTCATGTATATAATCATTAGAATGTGACTATGCTCTATGTGCTCCGATGATATCTACTGATGCTTGTAGCTTATGCTCTTTCTGATCACTAATACATGTTATGGGCTGAGCTATTTTTGAAATGGTGAAACTGCTTAACAAACATAAAATCTGAAAATGTTCACCATTGAGATTTGCAACTAGCATGTGTAGGATGTGTTGAGTTCACTCGTGCTTTTCATATATGCTAGGTTGCTATGTCCCTAGTTCCAAGTCTGTCACTTGTTTGGTCTGCTCATAATCCTTCAATTGGTAAACCAAGTTTTTTTAAGTGAATTGAAAAGATCGAGATGGGATTGCTTGTCAACACATCACAGTTTTGAGACTGTTTCTCAATGCACCTTGAGTTAAACTTGAGCTGTGTAGTGTATGACCGAAACTGTTGCCTTAAGCTTCTGATTGCTTCTGCATAGGCTTCGCACAGTTCAAAAGTTAGGCAATGACAAGCTTTCAACCTCTCGCAATCACATGCTGAAATTTGAACTTGTGTAAACTAAACCGCTGCAACTCCGATAAAATTTGGATACACAAGCCTATGCTTCATTTTATAGCATGAAGATTGAACTTTGCTAGGGGTAGTTCACTTTATATACATGATTAGCACTTGTTGTTTTCCTGTCCATACATGTGTAGTGCTATTTTGATGGTGAATACCTTTTTGGCTAAAAACTGCTCACTTGCTCATATGTTCACATTTCATATTTGGTGATCAGTTTGAGCCTTCGCTAGCCTGTATGCTTTCCAGTGCGTCATTGGAGCTATACTGTTTAGAGCATCTTTGCATTTTCTTGACTATATTCCTGAAGCTGCTAACTTGCATTCATATGCATTTTGGAAGGGGGAGAACTTCTCTTGTTCGCACTTCTGATGGTGCATTTTCTGAGGGGGAGAAACTTGCTTTTGGTTCCCTTTTCTTGATGGTGCATTTTCATCTAAGGGGGAGAAAATTCGGACAAATAATGCCTCCCATGTTCAAAGGGGAGAGGAATCCGTTGTGTGCACCACACAAGGGGGAGGTTGCTCGTGCTGAATTTTTTTGAAAATTTCCAATTGGTTCGGAGCTCTTTGCTAGTTGTGTTGAGCCTTTGCCTCTATCTTGAGGGACTAGCAGTCGCATCTTTGGTACAGTTGGGTTCAGCTGGTATCGAGCTTTTCAGTTGATGTCGAGCTTTCTGCTAGTTGTGTTGAGCCTCTGTGCCTCTGTCTTGAGGGACTAGCATTTGCCTCGATTTTGCCTCGACTTCTCAATTGGTATCTGTTGATTTTTCAATTGGTTTTGCTAGAGGTGTTGAGCCTGTTCTACCTCTTCTTGAGGGCTAGCTTTGCTTTGCTTGGTTGCATCGAGCCGTTGCCCATGTCTTTGGGAACCAAGTTGTTTCGCTTCCTCCACTTGACCTTCTTCGGCTTTGCTATGCTTTTGGGTCATTTGGTCGAGTTTTACTCCTCTCCTTCCTTCCTTCTTTCTTTCTTCCATTATGATTTGTGTTGGTAGTTGACAATGCACTCATCAAGGGGGAGATTGCAGATACATGGGTGTATGCCGAGTCTCTGAGTGATGAGTGATTGTCAACTAGGATAATGCGCATGTTCTTTGGCTCGTGTTGTGCAGGTGTCGAGCACGGAGACAGTGATCAGAGGCAAGGTGAAGGTCAAGTAGAGACGTGCCGTGCCGATGGACCGAGAGTGGCGAAGGACGGACGTGAGGCTTGGACTGAGGGACCGGTGGCCCGAGGATCAGCTGTGGTGGCTGGCAGCCTGGGATAGCGACGAGCGAAGACTTGCGGGGCATGGTGTTGCTCGGGTCGAGGACCTGGGGACACGTGTCGGTGGACGGGGTGCACGGGCGGTGCATCCCCTCTACAGCTTCGGTTTGGTGGTAGAGCCAGGGAAAAACCATCGGGTGGACGGTTTCCAGGTTTGGGCCTCAAAACCTGGGCGCGGATGGTTTCTGAGTTTGGCCACAAAACTCGGGCTGAGGACGGTTTCCAGGTTTGGGCCTCAAAACCTGGGTGCTGCGGGTTTGCTGAGTTTGGGCCACAAAACTCAGACGCTGGTGGGCTGGTTTCCCGTTTTGGGCCTCAAAACCGGGGGTTGGCTGTGAAAGCTGGTTTCCCGGTTTGGGCCACAAAACCGGGGGTGGACGTGAAGGCCTGGTTTCCCGGTTTCGGCCACAAAACCAGGGGTGCGACGTCCAGGAAAAGGACGCGGAGCGATGGCGGCACGTGGCGGTGATCGGGAGGTTGCGTCGAGGCAATGCTACGAGTTGTGCGGGCGTGGCCGTCGGATCCACCTACCACCGAGTTGGTCCAGAATAACCTTAGGGTTTAGCTGGTTCGCTCTGTCAGTAGTTAAGGGTAGAGTGGGAATTAGGAATAGTTAGAATTAGGATAAGTAGGGGGAGACACCCATCTCCCCATTCATCTCAGTCATTTGCTCTTTGCTTCTAGAGTTTCCTGCTCTCCCAATCCCCTGGTATAGCTAGCTGAGATCCGCAGAGAATCATACCTCTGTGTACTGGAGATTTTGAGGAAGTGAGGCCGTAACCTCACTGTTGCAGCGTGTGGTAGCCACACGGTTGCAAATTCGTGGTTGTGATTCGTGTTTTGATTGTGTTCTTCGTGGATTACTTTTTTCCTCGTTTTTCCCGTCAATCGATCTCTTTGTTCGTTGCATCTTTTGCGATTCCATTTGGACAGAGATGTTCTAGATCGTGAGGCACTTCTTTCCACTGAAGGAATTCTCCTCTAACCTCACGAGCTAGTAGATCGGTTGATTTTGGTTTCGGGTCAAGTTTTTCTCCCTTCCCCCTAAATTCTTCGATTCATCAATTTGGAGATAGGTTCGAGCCATGATCTCTTAGAGATAGCTCACTATACTCTTTGTGACTCCTCTCACCAAGTTTGATCCCCAGAGGATTTGTTTTGGGTGAGATCGAGTCGAATCGGTGGACGAACAGTGCTGCTGCGGGGTGACCGGACGCTGACTCGGAACGACCGGACGCTAGGGCAGTGCGTCCGGTGGTTGAATGTCCACACAGTGTCTATCTGTGACTTGACCACACGCTGGCCTTCTAGTGCGATCGGACGCACCTCTTCCACTGTTCACGGCTCTTGTTTGTTTTGACCAGACGCTCTGTACATCGACCGGACGCTTGTCTCTGGTGAGTCTGGCCAGGAACAGTAAGCTCCGAAATCCATTTTTGGCTGACCGGACGCGTCCGGTGCTCTGTGACCGGACGCAGGCAGAGTCCGGTCAATGCAGTCTCTGCGCAGTTTCGTTCGCAGCTCGCTCGTCAGTTGTCGGTTTTGGTTTCCGGTTTTTGCGTTGGGTTTCTAGAGTCGTGAAGTGTCTCGCTGTGCTTCTTGGAAGCATCCACCCTACATCTAGGGTCGTGGACACTTACGAGCTCTAGGGTTTGCTCTAGGGGTTGATTTTTGGGACAGTGGCGACATGTTTCCGAAAGGAAAATTGAAGCTCTCATTCACCCCCCCTCTGGTCGCTTTCTGGTAGCACTCTCGGTCCTTCAACGTCCAAGAAAAGAATGGTATTGTGGTTAGAGAGAGATTTAGGGTTTTCTAAGCGGGTCTATTTAATTAAAGGCTCGCTATACTTTACTTACTTCGGAGCAACAGTACCTTTCCGATTCTCAAAAAAGGCTGGGAAAAGGGTAATCGGGAGAAGGCTGCCAAAAAGCTCTACGAAACACCAATCCTAACGTGGTGGATTATAACAATCTACAAAGCTGTCACCCCTGTAGTACCACAACTATCCGGAGGATTGGGCGCAAACTCTGGTAAACCCTAGTCTAGACACCAAATCTACACTAACGCTTGCTACACTAATCATATATAATAATTAGAGCACTCAATACGAGCGGAGATCTAGTAAATAAAATAAAGTAAGAACTGAAATTAAATAGAATACTTAGAAGTAGTAAATGAAGAACCTGGAGATTACTTGAAGACAAACCAGATGCTGCACCAATACAATGTCGAGCAAGATCCGACAGATCCGGCTCCTCCTCAGCTCTCTCCTTCTGCTCTCTCTAATCCGATCTCTAATTACAACTAGATGAACTAGACAACTAGAACTAGAACTATAAGAACTAGAAGAACTAGAACTAGATCTAATTCTAGATGAACTAGAAGAGATTCATCTAGAGGGACCTCTACTTCTAATTGAAACCCTAGTTTCTGATGTGGAGATGAATAATGAAGATGGAGATTCCTTGAGATGGGGGACTGGGGCTATTTATATAGCCCTGGGCGAGGAACCGTGGCCGTAGGATCAAACCGACTTCACGGACGGTGGAGATGCATCCTAGGAGGCGGTGGAAGAAGGTTCGAAAAGGCGGAGGCAAAACGGCCTCTGTGGCCGACCGGCCGGTCTATGGTCCCCACCGGTCGGTCTGGTCCAGTGGGCCCACGTTGCGGGCCGCCTCGTGGTGTCTTCTGGTGTCTTCTAGATCCTTCTTTTGCAGGTTTCGTTGCGAAATTAATATCTTTTCATCCGGGACTCCGAATATAGAAAATGATATGTCCGTTTCGATCGTCTCGACGAGCTCTTCGCAATGGTGCACTCCAATTCATCACTTGAAATACTTTTATATGGTAAAAACATGGATGTCCTACATAACAAGTGAGAGCACCAAAACTCGTGGAACTTGTTAGTTTCTGAAGGACCGAAAGTGCTACCACAAAGCGACCAGAGGGGGGGGTGAATGGGAGCTTTAAATTTCCTTTCAGAAACTTTAAACCTCTGCCCCGAAAATCAACCCCAAGAGCAAAACCGATGCGCATGATGTCCACGACCCAAGAGAATGGGTGGATGTTCCCTAGGAACACAGCGGGACACCACAAAAATTCCCTCGCCCAAGTTCACGCAGGTCAACTAGTGACAGGATGAACTTTGGGTAACCACAAAAATTCAGGCTATTTTGTAAAGCGAGAAGCCCAATTTCTGTAGAGCACGAAGTCGAGAATCCAACGCAACAAGCGGATCTCAAATCGCATGTCGGACGAACAAACTACGAACGAAAACGTGCAGAGGCAGCACTGACCGGACTCTGCGAGCGTCCGGTCAAGACCCACCGGACGCGTCCGGTCCGGCAAAACTCGGTTTGGGAGCTTACTGTTTCTGACCGGACTCTTGATAGAGGTGCGTCCGGTCAGTTATCCAGCGTCCGGTCAGAGAAAGACAATGCGATGAACAGTAGAACGAGTGAGTCCGGTCACTGGTCAAGCGATGCGTCCGATCAAGATCGTGTGAAGCACAGTGTAGGCAATCAACGACCGGACTCACGGTCCTGCGTCCGGTCACCCCGTCGAGTGAGTCCAGTCACCCCGAAAATCTGTTGTTCGTCCACCGATTTAACTCAAACTCTCCCAAAATGAATCCTCTAGGGATCAAACTTGGAGAGATGAGTCACAAGAAGGATAGTGAGCTATCTCTAAGAGATCATGGCTCGAACCTATCTCCAAATCGACGAATTGAAGAAATTCGGGGGAAGGGAGAAAAACTTGACCCAAAACGAAAATCGACCGATCTACTAGCTCGTGAGGTTAGAGGTGAATTCCTTCGGTGGAAAGAAGTGCCTCACGATCTAGAACATCTTGGTTCAAACAGATTTGCAAAAGACACACCGAGTAAAGAGATCGATCAACGGGAAAAACATGGAGAAAAGCAATCCGCGAAGAACACGAACAAAACGCTAATCACAACCACGAATTTGCAACCGTGTGGCTACCACACGCTACAATAGTGAGATTACGGTCTCACTTCCTCAAAATCTCACGGGCACAGAGGTATTGTTCTCTTCTCTGTGGATCTCAGGTTCGCTACAGCAGGGATGTGGGAGAGCAGGAAAACCTAGAAGCAAAGAGCAAATGATTGAGATAGATGGGGAGGTGGGTGTCTCCCCCTACTTATCCTAATTCTAACTATTCGTAATTCCCACTCTACCCCTAACTACTTACAGAGCGAACCAGCTAAACCCTAAGGTTATTCTGGACCAACTCGATGGTAGGTGGATCCGACGGCCACGCCCGCACAACTCGTAGCGTTGCCTTGACGCAACCTCCCGATTGCCGCCACGTGCCGCCACTGCTCTGCGTCCTTTTCCCGGATGTCGCACCCCCGGTTTTGTGGCCCAAACCGGGAAACCAACCTTCACAGCCAACCCCAGGTTTTGAGGCCCAAACCGGGAAACCAGCCCACGTAGCCTGAGTTTTGTGGCCCAAACTCAGCAAACCCGCACACCCAGGTTTTGAGGCCCAAACCTGGAAACCGTCCTCAGCCCAAGTTTTGTGGCCAAACTCGGAAACCATCCGCGCCCAGGTTTTGAGCCCCAAACCTGGAAACCGTCCACCCGATGGCTTTTCTCTGGCTCTACCACCAAACCGAAACTGTAGAGGGGATGCACCGCCCGTGCACCCCATCCACCGACATGTGTCCCCAGGTCCTCGACCCAAGCAACACCGTGCCCGCAAGTCTCTCCTCGTCGCTGTCCTAGGCTGCCAGCCACCACAGCTGATGATGAAGGACGGCCCGATCTTCCGTGAGGTAGCGATAGGTTCGATTGGTGGAGAACTCGACGTTGGCGATCCGGCTTCAAATCAGACACGATTCGAACCCTGCAACCGTTACACCACTGCTCCGTTGGTTATCAACCAAGCACAACTTGATTGACCTCGCCAAGAAGGCTAATCCTGCAAGCGAATCGAAGAACACAAGCAAGAAGGTAAAGCACGCAATCTGAAATTGCAGATATGAATATCACGAATATATTAGAGGGGTTCAAGAACTCGGTTCCAAAGGACTAATCGACACAGTGGAGGAGATCAAGAACGGGGGCCCTGGATCACTGTAAAAGGATTTGTCACCACAGTTACAATGAACGATTCAGTTTCTCGGTGGAAAACTAAACTCAAAACAAAACCCAAGACCTAACGACGGCGGCGGCGGCTAAATATAGGGTTTAGGTCGTCGCCCCTGCTGGACGCGCCCCCTAATGGGCTCCAAGACGATACACGGCCCAACGGACCAAAATACGGTGACGCAGCACCCTGGCAGATTCTGGACGCTGACTTGTTTCGACGATTCCCGTTGACTCCGGACGTATTTTGACGTGATTCCAAAGCCATTGGTTAGCTTATCAAATTATCTTTCCAAGCATATCTGGTTCGTCGAAAACGGAGTCCGTATGCATCCGGGGCGTTGATTTTACTCGGGACTGCTCCTGAATTCCGAGGGTGACGTGAAAACTGAGTTGGAGTCGGATTGCAACTTGGGGAAGACCATGGCGTCGGTGAGTCCAACTTGGCGATGTCCTCATCATCCTCCCCTTCTTGAATTGGAGTCGTCCTCGACTCCATCTTGGCGATGTCCTCATCATCCCCTCCTTCTAAAATTGGAGTTGTCCGCGACTCCATGTCATCTCCAAGCTCCTGCAAAAGGTTAGTGACCGCACAATGCGAAACACAATGTATAGAATCATGTGCAGCAACACTAACATGTCGACAAAGCATAGTATAACAAGGAGCATCATTAGTATCACATAACGCAGCAGCAGTAGAAGTTGTAGCAAGAAAAACACCTCCTTTTAACTTAATCTCATTATTGTTAGCAATATTTGTTGGAGGTTTATTTTTATTTTTAATCTCTTTAGCATGTTTAATAATATCCGTAGGAGACAAAGGCAGCAAAGTAATTTTCTTGTCCTTATGTATGATAGTGTATGTATTAGTTCTACCATGGTGTAAAGCATCATTATCAAATTCCCATGGGCGACCTAACAAAATAGAACAAGCTTGCATAGGGACAACGTCAAAATCAGCAGTATCATGATAAGAGCCTGTGAAAAAGCTAATGCGTGCTGATTTAGTTACCTTAGTCATACCATTATTATTGAACCATTGAAGTTTATATGGATACGAATGTTGTCGTGTGGTTAAGCCAAGCTTCTCAACCAAATCCGAACTCACCAAGTTGTTGCAACTCCCGCTATCAATGATGGTGAGAACACGACAACCCTGCACAATGAGATACATGTGGAACAAATTGTGGCGTTGGATCTTCATCTCTTCTTCTTCATGTCCCACACGTGTACTCAACACTCGCTGCACAAGAAGACTAGGATAATCCGCAGCAGCAGCCACAGAGTCAATGGTGATGGTCTCCTTGTCGTGATCGTCCTCGATGGAATCTGCAGCAATGTTAGCAGCAAGAGCTAAATCATCTTCAACATCACTAGTACTTACATATCCATCCTCGGTAGCAATGAAAGCACGACGACTGGGGCAATCCTTCATGACATGTCCCATGCCTTTGCATCGGTGGCAAATGATTGTAGAGCTAGACGAGGAAGATCTAGTAGAAGCACCCGAAGTGGCACCTTTCTTGAATTGTGGAATCTGCACACTAGACAATTTACTTACCTCGGAAGGTGTAGACGGCTGTGGTGCAGCAGGAAGCTTGGGCGTCTCCGGCTCGGAACGTTGCTGAAAAGTCCTCCCAGTGTTATACCTGAAAGGTTGGTGTTGTTTGCGTCCCTGTACTTCTCGTTCAGCTTTAAGAGCAAGATGATATAATTGGCTGAACCTAGTCCAATCTTTGTAATCAAGAATATCCTGGATATCACGATTTAAACCACCAAAGAATCTAGCACTAGCATCATCATCATCTTCATGTATACCACAACGTGCTAAACCAATAAGCAATTCTTGATAATATGCCTCTACTCCTTTATCACCTTGTTTTAAAGTTTGCAGTTTCAAACGTAGATCACGTTGGTAATAAGGAGGAACAAAACGAGATTTCATGCGTTGCTTTAAAGTATTCCAAGTTTGAGGCACAGCAGCAGCATTATTAGCATTGCAAAGATCACTCCACCAGAATAAAGCAAAATTAGTAAACTCACTAGTAGCAAGTCTAACTCTATGCTCAGCAGGAACATTATAAGAATCAAATTTTTGTTGAACAGTAAGTTCCCAATCTAAATATGTCTCTGGATCCATATTACCAGCAAAGGAAGGTAGGCTAAATTTAATTTTAGCAAAAGGATCATTATTATTATTATTACCTCCCATACCGCGACGATTGAAGTTGAGGCGGCGACGAGGACCAGCATCAGCATCCGCATCGTCATCACCAAAAGCATCCGCATCTTCGTCATCACGATTTGGTTGAGGGCGTTGCTCAAGCTGCGTAATGCGGTTGACCAAATTGTTCACGTTGCGTGTCAGCTCGGTCATAAGATTGCGTTGTTCATTCATGAATGTCGTAAGCTCGCCTTTGGACACGCACTCATTGAAGTCCGTCGGAATTCCTGCCATTGTTAGAAGATAGAAAAAAACTACAGCAGCAAAGGATTATCCCTATCAACTAAAGGAACCAAGTGGTGGTGGTAGAAGTGGAACTGGAATGCAAAATCACAGGCGGCTTACCACCGTCTTGCCTGTATTCTTACCAACGCCAAACAAGATCAAACCAAAGTGACGAAGCAATCTGTTGTTGAGCGTGGGTAACAGTTGCAAGATAAACCTGTGCTGACAGAAGTATATGTGGAGCTATAGGTAGGCACAATATGACAGCAAGGATTAGCAATTAACGAAAGCAGATTAGCAAAGTTCAATAAGTATCCAAAGCACAAGTCACAATTGCTGGCTAAGACGTGTGTAGACGTAGCGCAACAAGATGAAACAAAGAACGATGGAAAGAACTCACAGAACAAGCAAAGAATCTGAATTTTTCTTTGTCCTGAATTTTCCCTTGATTTTCCAAAAAGGTACTAGTAGGAATCAAACTTTTTTTATTTTTTCACTATTTTTTTTTTATTTTTCCTTGAACAAGGATCACAAAAGATGTAACCACAAAAATTGGCGCCTGCAACTGAGGTCGGATGTGGTCTACACAAAATCAGCAAGTTCTCTGAAAAGCGTGCTGAAACCTTGTCAATTTTTTTTATTTATTTTCCCGATTTTTTTTTTGGCAATTTGGAGGGACCAAACAGGGCGAAGCCGAGTTTGGGTGAGGTCCAAACGGTGTCAAGAATCGCCACAAAAAATTTCAGATTTTTCGAACAAACGAGCGAAAAGTTATGTCTGTTTTACCGAATGTACCTCAAGTTATGTTTTCTGGAAGGCACACACAAAAATCGGCAGTAAGAGCAACTCGGCAGCGGCAGTTAAGGCAAAGCGACCCGAAACTCCAACACCGATCACAAGATCATGCGTCCTTGTGACTAACAACAGAAGGTAGATGCCAGATGATGTAAGGAGGGCTGCGATGCAGGCAAAAATTAGAGCGGTTGGCAACCTGTCTAGGGTTTGCGCGGCGGCGAGAAATTACACAAGGCGGCTAGCGGGCAAGTCGAGTAATGTGGTGGCTTCGACTTGTTGTTTAGGAACGGTGGATGGGATAGCGGCGAAAACAAAGAAACAGCAACGGGCACGATGAACTACGACGACGAACACAACCTAAACCAGCAACAAGACTCGACCACGGACACAAACTCAACAAAGCGAATCTGAAACGAAATTGCAAAGGCACAAAAGGCGATAGGACAGCGGAAATTGAAATATTTTTTGGCTTTTTGTGGACTGTAGGTAATAACAAATATGAATCTAAGGGCAAACGAGATTATACCTCGCGGGAAACCTGAAAAATCCGATACCAATTGATGAAGGACGGCCCGATCTTCCGTGAGGTAGCGATAGGTTCGATTGGTGGAGAACTCGACGTTGGCGATCCGGCTTCAAATCAGACACGATTCGAACCCTGCAACCGTTACACCACTGCTCCGTTGGTTATCAACCAAGCACAACTTGATTGACCTCGCCAAGAAGGCTAATCCTGCAAGCGAATCGAAGAACACAAGCAAGAAGGTAAAGCACGCAATCTGAAATTGCAGATATGAATATCACGAATATATTAGAGGGGTTCAAGAACTCGGTTCCAAAGGACTAATCGACACAGTGGAGGAGATCAAGAACGGGGGCCCTGGATCACTGTAAAAGGATTTGTCACCACAGTTACAATGAACGATTCAGTTTCTCGGTGGAAAACTAAACTCAAAACAAAACCCAAGACCTAACGACGGCGGCGGCGGCTAAATATAGGGTTTAGGTCGTCGCCCCTGCTGGACGCGCCCCCTAATGGGCTCCAAGACGATACACGGCCCAACGGACCAAAATACGGTGACGCAGCACCCTGGCAGATTCTGGACGCTGACTTGTTTCGACGATTCCCGTTGACTCCGGACGTATTTTGACGTGATTCCAAAGCCATTGGTTAGCTTATCAAATTATCTTTCCAAGCATATCTGGTTCGTCGAAAACGGAGTCCGTATGCATCCGGGGCGTTGATTTTACTCGGGACTGCTCCTGAATTCCGAGGGTGACGTGAAAACTGAGTTGGAGTCGGATTGCAACTTGGGGAAGACCATGGCGTCGGTGAGTCCAACTTGGCGATGTCCTCATCAGCTGATCCTCGGGCCACCGGTCCCTCAGTCCAAGCCTTACATCCGCCCTTCGCCACTCCCTGTCCATCGGCACGGCACGTCTCTACTTGACCTTCACCTTGCCTCTGATCACTATATCCGTGCTCGACACCTGCACAACACAAGCCAAAGAACCTGCGATCAAACCCGTTGACAATCACTCATTTCTCGAGACTCGGCATACACCCATGTATCCGCAATCTCCCCCTTGATGAGTGCATTGTCAACTACCCACACAAATCATAATGGAAATAGAAGGAGGAAGGAGGAGAAGAGAGAACTCAACCAAATGACCCAAAAGCATAGCAAAGCCAAAGAAGGTCAAGTGGAAAGAGCAAGACAACTTGGTCCCCAAAGACATGGGCAACGGCTCAACGCAACCAAGCAAAGCAAAGCTAGCCCTCAAGAAGAGGTAGAATAGGCTCAACACCACTAGCAACTACCAATTGAAAAATCAAAGCAAAATGCTAGTCCCTCAAGACAGAGGCACAGAGGCTCAACACGACTAGCAGAAAGCTCGACATCAACTGAAAAGCTCGATACCAACTGAAGCCAACTGAAGCAATGATGCGACTGCTAGTCCCTCAAGATAGAGGCAAGGGCTCAACACAACTAGCAAAGCGCTCCAAACCAATTGGAAATTTCAAAAATTCATCACGAGCCAAAACTCCCCCTTGCATGGTGCACAACCGATTCCTCTCCCCTTATTTGAACATGGGAGGCATGATTTGTCCAAATTTTCCCCCTTAGTTGAAAATGCACCATCAAGCAAAAGGAACCGAAAGCAATTTTCTCTCCCTCAGAAAATGCACCATCAAAAGTGCCAACAAAAGAAGTGCTCCCTCTTCCAAAATACATATGAGTCAGAATGCAAGTTAGCAGCTTCAGGAATATAGTCAAGAAAATGCAAAGATGCTCTAAACAGTATGGCTCCAATGACTCTCTGGAAAGCATACAAGCTAGCAAAGGCTCAAACTGATCACCAAATATGAAATGTGAAAATACGAGCAAGGTGAGCAGTTTTTAGCCAAAAAAGGTATTCACCATCAAAATAGCACTACACATGTATTGACAGGAAAACAACAAGTGCTAAATATGTATACAAGGTGAACTACCCCTAGCAAAGTTCAATCATCATGCTATAGAATGAAACATAGACTTGTGTATACAAATTTTATCGGAGTTGCAGCGGTTCAGGTTACACAAGTTCAAATTTCCGCATGTGATTGCGAGAGGTTGAAAGCTTGTCATTGCCTAACTTTTCAACTGTGCGAAGCCTATGCAGAAGCAATCAGAAGCTTAAAGCAACAGTTTCGGTCATACACTACATAGCTCAAGTTTAACTCAAAGTGCAATGAGAAACAGTCTCGAAACTGTGATGTGTTGACAAGCAATCCCATCTCGATCTTTTCAATTCACTTAATAACTTGGTTCAGATTTTATTGACAGAATATGAACAGACCAAGCAAGTGACAGACTCAGAACTAGAGACATAGCAACCTAGCATATATGAAAAGCACGAGTGAAATCAACACATCCTACACATGCTAGTTGCATATCTCAATGGTGAACATTTTCAAGTTTTATGTTTGTTAAGCAGTTTCACCATTCAAAAATAGCTCAGCTCATAACATGTATTAGTGATCAGGAAGAGCATAAGCTACTAGCATCAGCAAATAGCATCGAAGCATACTAAACAGAGCATAATTACATTTTAAAGAATATATGCATGAAGCTCAGAATGTAAAAGCGTATGCTGAAATGCAAAAGAAAAACAAAGCAAACGAGAAAATAGTCAGTCTATGATACAAGATCCAAAATGTTTCCCCCATCTAAAAGGGGAAACACACACCAAGCTCACCTCTCAACCGATTGAAGGCTGATTCGTCCAAAGGCTTGGTGAAAATATCAACCAACTGATGATGAGTATCGACATGGCGAAGGTCGATATCACCCTTCTCATAGTGGTCTCGCAAAAAGTGAAAGCGCACATCAATGTGTTTAGTCTTCGAGTGCAGCACGGGGTTCTTAGCAACGCTAATCGCACTCGTGCTGTCACAAAGCAAAGGAACACGAGAAAAGCTCAGACCAAAATCACGCAGAGTGGCCATCATCCAAAGCAACTGGGAACAGCAGCTAACCGCAGCAACATACTCAGCCTCCGTGGTAGACTGGGCGACACTAGACTGCTTGCGAGAAGACCACGATACAAGAGAAGAACCAATAAACTGACAAGTCCCAGAAGTGGACTTGCGCTCAATGCGACAACTAGCAAAATCAGCATCGGAATAACCGCAAAGGGAGAGGGTGGAGGAAGCTGAATACCAAATCCCAAACTTAGGTGTGAAACGAAGGTACCTGAAAATGCGCTTGACTGCCTGACGGTGAGAAGTGTGCGGCGACACCTGAAAGCATGCACACAGACACACCGCGAACTGAATGTCCGGGCGTGTCGCCGTCAGGTAGAGCAGCGACCCGATCATGCTTCGGCACTCCTTCTGGTCGACATCCAGGGCCGTCGTGGTCGACATGGGTGTTGGAAGAGGCTTGAGGTTGGTATACTTGCCCTGGTGCACAAACGTCCCTTCTCGGGATTGCTTAATTTGCAATCCGAGAATGAAAGTCAGCTCGCCCATCATACTCATCTCGAACTCCCTGCTCATAGTATCTGCAAACTTGGCAACCAAAGCGTGAGAAGAACCACTGAAAATGATATCATCCACGTAAATCTGGACCAAGAGAGTGTCTTTGCCTTGCCTGAGGAGAAAGAGCGTTTTATCCACACATGCCATTTTAAAACCCTTAGCAAGCAAAAAGGTTTTCAACCTATCATACCAGGCTCTAGGGGCTTGTTTCAAACCATATAAAGCTTTGTGGAGTTTGAAAGCATGGTTTGGAAACTTGGGATTTTCAAAACCGAGGGGTTGTTCAACATAAACCTCTTCTTCTATGTAGCCGTTTAAGAAGGCACTCTTGACATCCATTTGAAAAAGTTTGAAACCTTTGGATGTAGCAAAAGCCAAGAGTATCCTAATAGCCTCCAAACGAGCTACAGGAGCAAAAGTCTCCTCATAGTCTATCTCCTCCTTCTGACTATAGCCCTTTGCTACAAGCGTGGCCTTGTTTCTAACAACGTGGCCATCCTCTCCTTGCTTGTTTTTGAAAACCCATTTTGTCCCAATAGGCTTACAGTCTGGAGGGGGTGGAACTAAAACCCAACCCGATTTCGCTCAAAGTTCTCTAACTCCTCATGCATGGCATTGACCCAATCCGGATCCGTCAAAGCGTGTCCAACATCTCGGGGCTCAAAATCAGCAACAAAAGCAGAATGAGCAAAGTGAGGGATTTGTGACCTGGACCGAGTGACACGTTCGTCAATGTTGCCGATCATCTGCTGAGTGGGGTGTTGGCGCTGGATGTGACGTGGGGCCTCTCGAGCAGAAGTGGCCTGCCCCTCAACAGCAGCTGGTGCCTCCCCGGGTACAAAAGGTACTGCTCGGGGTGGCGGATCCCACGGCCCCTAGGAAGAAGAAGTGTCGGGGCCGTGAGTCGTAGTAGAAGCCGCTCCTTGCGGCACAGCAGGTGGAGGGGGTGCTGGATCATCCATACCTTCAGCACCCTCATCCTCGTCATCAAAAAGAGGCTCACCAAGCTCATGATCACCTGCACGCTCAAAACGAGAAGAAGAACAAACCATGGTCTCATCGAAGGTGACATCAGATGTCTCCATGACTCGGTTAGTATCAAGGTTAAGTACACGATAAGCTCTAGAGTGAGTGCCATAACCCAAAAATACACCGTTAGAAGAGCGAGACTCAAATTTGTCCAGGTTGCCTTTCTTCAATATAAAACAGTGGCAACCGAAGACTCTAAAATAACTCACCTTGGGCTGTCTCCCAAATCACAACTCAGAAGAAGTCTTTTTCAAGAAAGCTCGAAGAAAAATGCGATTGGAAATATAGCATGCAGTGTTCATAGCTTCGGCCCAATATCGCCTAGGAGTCCTATGCTCATCGAGCATCGTCCTGGCCATCTCTACAAGGGTCCGATTCTTCCTCTCTACAACACCATTCTGGGGCGGTGTGTAGGGGGGAGAAAACTGATGCTCCAAACCCAAGGAGTTACAAAACTTCTCAAAATCCGAATTCTTGAATTCGGAACCATTATCACTTCTAATAGCTCGCATCGAGTTCAAAGGGAACTCGTTTTGAAGACGCAAAATCAGATTGCGAGCAAAAAAGAAAGTCTCGGTCTTCTCAGACAAAAAGAAGACCCACGAATACCTCAAAAAGTCATCAACAACAACAAGCACATACCACTTCCCCCCAACCGAGCTCACCCGAGCCGGACCAACAAGGTCCATGTGTAAAAGCTCTCCAGGGCGCTGTGTCGTGACCTGAGTCGCTGGATGGTGGGGAGCGGCAACCATCTTCCCCTGTCTACAAGAATGGCAAACAAGATCCTTCTCCATCGACAACTTGGGCAATCCTCGGATTAGGCCAAGTGAGCTAAGTCTTGCAAGCAAGTCGAAGCTCAAATGTCCCAGTCCCTATGCCACTTCCAAAGATCAGAGGACGAAGGTCCAGCCAAAAGACAACGAGAAACTCCAAACGACTCCGAGAAATCCGCACGAAAGACTTTCCCAAAGGGTGAAATCACACAAACAAGATTGCCCTGAGGATCCAAAATACGACTGAGATTCGGTTTAAAACGAATCTCATAGTCATCATAAAAAAGTTGCGAAATAGAGAGAAGGTTAAAATGCAAGTTAGAAACAAGAGCAACATCGCGCAACACAAAGTGCTGATTAACTCGCACGAACCCACGAGACAACACTTTACCTTTGTTATTATCATCGAAGGTGATAAACTCCTTTCCGACGACTGGACTAAGACTGGAGAACCACTTGGCGTTTCCGGTCATGTGCCTTGAGCAACCAGAATCCACCAACCAAACGTCCTCCAATCATTTTACCTACATCAATAAAAAGACATAGGGTGAGCATACGGTCCAACACTGGGTTTAGTGAAGTAAGAAGAATACCAGTGTTGGGCCGGCTGCTCAAAAGAACGGTTAGTAGAAAAACCATTCCTAGCACGCCTACGGGGAAAGCGATCACCACGTTGAGGAAAACGTGGTCCACTAAGGGAAGAGCGTCCATCACGATACTCAAAACGCGGTGAGGGAGAACGCTCTACAACAAAACCACCGCCACGGGGTCCATAGCCTACAACTGCAGGCACCCGCCGGGCACGTCCTCTCTGCTGCCTAGGCCTGGGAACTTGAGGTTCTGGACCTCTAGGCCTAGCAGCTCTCCTTGGAGCTCTCCTCTGAACATTTGGCACATGTACATCATGGAAAGGATGGTACATGTCCGGATTGTTCATCTCCCTAGCACGGCGCACCTCTCCCTTGCGCCGAAAGCAGAACTCACTCAAGTGACCATCTCTCCCACAGTGCTCACAATGGTACCTCACCGCTCTCAAAGGGGGTTGTTGGTACACACGGTTGTGGGTGTGGATCACTTTTCCCTTCTGTGGCATAAGCTCCTCCTGGATAGGTGGCATTGTGTCTAGCTTGTTTTTCAGGTGATTGGGTTTAGGAGCCCATTGCTGGTTCTTGGGTGGAGCTCGTGGAGGTTCTTCAAACACCCCATCCTTGGTGTTAGGCTTGAAAGGCTCTTTGGGTGGAATCTTGGTAAGCTTGGGAGTAGTGGTGGAGTTGGGCTTCTCACATGGGTTCAGACCACTCGACTCTCCAATCTTCCCAGAAGATGACACATCAACACCCGGAGCAAAACCTACACCTGGACCTCCAGCAGCTCGCTTGAATTGGCAGATCATCATCCCGAGCTGTGGCTCACCACTAGATACCCATGACAAGATGGTCCGAAGGTATGTGTTTTCCTCCTCGGTTTGCATCTTGTCATGCTTCACATTAGCGATCTCCATCTCCAGGCCCTTACACAAAACACACCTGGACACACAAGTGCTACCCGAGCTGGCCTTCTCAAGAGACTCAATCTTGGCATCCTTCTCTGCCATCTCGGTTTGCAAGACTAGACAAGACTTGCACGCACCCAACAACAAGGGTCTAGCCCGGAGCTCATCCACCTCTCCTACCAAAGCAGCATACTTACCTCTCAAAGTGAGAAGGTCAGTCATGAGCTTGGTGCACATCTCACACTCCACCTCCTCAGAAACGACCACGGTGGACTTAGCAAACTCAAGCTCCCTCACCGTGTCCTCCCACTTTTACCTAAACTCCTTGCGCTCTCTAGCAGCATGCCTAAGCAACTTATCCTGACTAAGCAAGGTGGCAGTAAGCTTCTCGACCTCAGCAGAAAGCTCGTCGTGAGTGAGGGATACCTGGGAGGTGTCGTCGTCGTCGTCGTTCCTAGGGCAGTCCTCCTGCTTGCCGTCGACCTCATCACCAAGGGCCAGGGTGCAGAGGCCGTCGTCGTCCGCGAAGAAGCAGAGACCGTTCAGCTTGTCCTCGATCCTCTTCTTCTTCTCGGACTCATCATCGCTTGAGCAAGCGGAGTTGTCATTCGAGCCGTCGACGTCGCTGAGCCTCTCCGCTTGTGCCTCGCGGGGACGTACTTCTCCTTGCGCTTGTCGGAGTCGTACTTGTGCCCATGATCGCCCTTCCCAGAAGTGTGCTTCTTCTTGGGACAGTTGGCGACGAAGTGGTCGGGGTCGCCGCACTCAAAGCATCCTGAGCGTCCTCCTCCGCGGCGATGGTTCATGCGGTTGTTGTGGAACTGCGAGAACCGGTTGGCGAGCATCGCCAACTCGTCATCCCCCAAAGACTCCAGCTGGTCCTCTGTGACAGAAAAGAGTGAAGAAAGTGCAAATCCTCCAGAGGGGTTACCAGAAGAGCCAGAAACCAAAGCCATAGTCGGGCCAGAAAGATTTTCATAAGAAGCCCTCGACACGGCGTCAATCTCGCTAGACTTGAGCTTGCTAAAGAGCTCGTCGCAAGTGAGGGTCTCATAGTTAGACGATTCGATGATTGCCTGGACCTTTGAGTCCCACACCGAATGATCAAGAGTGTGCAAAAGCTTCAAAGCCCTCTCATGATCGTCAAAAGGCAACAGCTCCTTGTTCGCTCTCATCTTGTTGACAATGACCTGAAAGCGAGCGAATAAACTCTCTATGCTCTCGCCAGGCATGTGTCGAAAGTTCTCGTACTCCCGCTTGTGCAACTCGTAGAGACGGGATTTGACTTGAGAGGTTCCCTCATGGAAGCGCATGAGGGTCGCCCAAATCTCACGAGCCGTGGGGAGGTGAGAAATGCGATCAAACTCGGACATGCTCAAACAGGAGAAAAGAGCGTTACACGCTCGGCTATTGGCATCGTGCTCATCCATCTGAAGCTGAGTAACACGAGCAGCCAAGACAACGTAATCGTCCCTGTTGCAAATCTCCCAAACAGAAGAGCCCATGCTCTGGAGATAGGCCGACATGCGTATCTTCCAATACGCATAATTCGTCCCATCGAAAAACAGCGGTTTGCCCACGCCGCGATCCATGTCGCCTTCTGTGGATCTGGAACCGGCTAAGGTGGAAGATCCTTAACCCGCTCCGATACCAATTGAAGGACCGAAAGTGCTACCAGAAAGCGACCAGAGGGGGGGTGAATGGGAGCTTTAAATTTCCTTTAAGAAACTTTAAACCTCTGTCCCGAAAATCAACCCCAACAGCCAAACCGATGTGCGTGATGTCCACGACCCAAGAGAATGGGTGGATGTTCCCTAGGAACACAGCGGGACACCACAAAAATTCCCTCGCCCAAGTTCACGCAGGTCAACTAGTGACAGGATGAACTTTAGGTAACCTCAACCTCTGTGACCGGATTCAGGCTATTTTTTAAAGCGAGAAGCCCGATTTCTGTAGAGCACGAAGTCGGGAATCCAACGCAAAAAGCGGATCTCAAATCGAATGTCGGACGAACAAACTACGAACGAAAACGTGCAGAGGCAGCCCTGACCGGACTCTGCGAGCGTCCGGTCAAGACCCACCGGACGCGTCCGGTCCGGCAAAACTCGGTTTGGGAGCTTACTGTTTCTGACCGGGCTCTTGATAGAGGTGCGTCCGGTCAGTTGTCCAGCGTCCAGTCAGAGAAAGACAAAGCGATGAACAGTAGAACGAGTGAGTCCGGTCACTGGTCAAGCGATGCGTCCGATCAAGATCGTGTGAAGCACAGTGTAGGCAATCAACGATCGGACTCACGGTCCTGCGTCCGGTCACCCCATCGAGTGAGTCCGGTCACCCCGAAAATCTACTGTTCGTCCACCTATTTAACTCAAACTCTCCCAAAATGAATCCTCTAGGGATCAAACTTGGAGAGATGAGTCACAAGAAGGATAGTGAGCTATCTCTAAGAGATCATGGCTCAAACCTATCTCCAAATCGAAAATCGAAGAAATTCGGGGGAAGAGAGAAAAACTTGACCCAAAACGAAAATCGACCGATCTACTAGCTCATGAGGTTAGAGGTGAATTCCTTCAGTGGAAAGAAGTGCCTCACGATCTAGAACATCTTGGTTCAAACGGATTTGCAAAAGACACACCGAGTAAAGAGATCGATCATCGGGAAAAACTTGGAGAAAAGCAATTCGCGAAGAACACGAACAAAACGCGAATCACAACCACGAATTTGCAACCGTGTGGCTACCACAGGCTACAATAGTGAGATTACGGTCTCACTTCCTCAAAATCTCACGGGCACAGAGGTATTGTTCTCTTCTCTGTGGATCTCAGGTTCGCTACAGCAGGGATGTGGGAGAGCAGAAAAACCTAGAAGCAAAGAGCAAATGACTGAGATAGATGGGGAGGTGGGTGTCTCCCCGTACTTATCCTAATTCTAACTATTCCTAATTCCCACTCTACCCCTAACTACTTACAGAGCGAACCAGCTAAACCCTAAGGTTATTCTGGACCAACTCGATGGTAGGTGGATCCGACGGCCACGCCCGCACAACTCGTAGCGTTGCCTTGACGCAACCTCCCGATTGCCGCCACGTGCCGCCACCGCTCTGCGTCCTTTTCCCGGACGTCGCACCCCCGGTTTTGTGGCCCAAACCGGGAAACCAGCCTTCACAGCCAACCCCCGGTTTTGAGGCCCAAACCGAGAAACCAGCCCACGTAGCCTGAGTTTTGTCGCCCAAACTCAGCAAACCCGCATCACCCAGGTTTTGAGGCCCAAACCTGGAAACCGTCCTCAGCCCGAGTTTTGTGGCCAAACTCGGAAACCATCCGCGCCCAGGTTTTGAGGCCCAAACCTGGAAACCGTCCACCCGATGGTTTTTCTTTGGCTCTACCACCAAACCGAAACTGTAGAGGGGATGCACCGCCCGTGCACCCCGTCCACCGACACTTGTCCCCATGTCCTTGACCCAAGCAACACCGTGCCTGCAAGTCTCTGCTCGTCGTTGTCCCAGGCTGCCAGCCACCACAGCTGATCCTCGGGCCACTGGTCCCTCAGTCCAAGCCTCACGTCCGCCCTTCACCACTCCCGGTCCATCGGCACGACACGTCTCTACTTGACCATCACCTTGCCTCTGGTCACTATATCCGTGCTCGACACCTGCACAACACAAGCCAAAGAACCTGCGATCAAACCCGTTGACAATCACTCATCACTCGAGACTCGACATACACCCATGTATCCGCAGTTTCAAACCCTACAACTATGCTTTGTGATTCATTTATTGTCATTTCATGCAATAGTTGATGGTTAATTATAAGCATTAGTGAGCATCAACAAGTTCCCCAAGCTTACCCTTTGTTAGTCCCGAGCAAAGCCAATCTCAACAATGGATGAGAAATTGCTGCAATATCTTCACTTCCAACAAGTACACATGTATTCAAACAGAAGTCTCATATGGAATAGGAAAAAGTATCATATTATTCATCATGGGCTTAGTACTTTACCTTGAATCCTGAGTAATTGAAAGATAGAACGATCAAATCAAGCACTATATCTCTTGCTCTTTTACTTCACTATTATCCCGGAGTTTTTATGAATTTTCAAAAAGTTTAAAAACATATGTTGTCAAATTAAACAATGAATCCAAAGAGAAAATCAACCACACCATTGAATCGAGAAGTGCATGTGTATGGAAAATGGAGGCGGATGCTCTTTTGAATATATCACTCTCTTCTGTTTATCAGAGACACATGGCTATCAAGCTAATTCTACTAGCGGGCACATGCCCATCTTTTTTTATGATATTCATTTTTTTTCTTTTTTTCGAGGTTCCGAACACTTGTCCCTTTTTATTTCCTCGGGATCTTTCTTTTTGAGGTTTCGGACACTTGTCCCTTTTTATTTCCTTGGATTTTCTCTCTTTTTTTTAATAGCCATGTGCTTCCAAACTTTTGAGAGGATAGCAACAGATAATCATTAGCATTTATGCGGAATATGGATGAAATGTGTAAGTGATCTCAATTCAATGGCATGATAATTTCTCATAGGATCAACAAAGCTTAATTTAACTCAATGCAATTATTCGTCATATTAATACTAGAAACTCTCTGGAACTCTAGTGTTGTTTTAAAACAAGATAACAGTAGCTCAGATCATCACATATCATATCTGTCAATTACCTAAACTCTGGATCAAGCATTTACTACCCATCAATTTAATTTCATTTTTAAGCATCATTATTAATCAGGAGAACTCATGCTTTGAAGGCTAGGTACTTGAATGAAATTAGATAGAGCAACTATTCATCATTTCCATGTAAAAGATCAGAGAGAGAGTTCTTCTTTTATTATTAACTTCTTAAAACAATCTAAGCAAACTTAACATAGTATTTATTTAACCTAACACACTTTTTTATAAATAACTAAGATAATGGATAAGACATACCTGTATCACGAAGATAACGAGGGTGTGTCTCCCCCAAGTCGGTTCCCTTAATAACGTTGAGCCTTCATGTGCCCATTTTTTTCTTTTTAATTAATGGTGAGCCTTCATGTGCCCATATATTTTTTTTCTTTTTGTTTTATATTTTTTTTCATTTATGTATAGAAGGAAAACTTAAGGGGATATGGATACTTTCCTGGATACACAGGGGTGCTTTCCCCCAAGCTGAATGCTGATGTAGTCGTTCGATCTTGCAATGTAGCGGACTGGCAGTGAAAATATTCTTCCTCTATCAGAGCATTGATTGATGTTGATGGTTGTCGAAATAGTGCTCCAACAGTAGATGGCACATTCACTTGCTCGTCAGCTTTTCTTGGTCTTTCAATCCTGTGAAACTCAAATAGACAACAAGACTTGTGGAACAGATAAAGCGTTAGTGGTTGGCCACTTAAGCCTTAGTTGCCCAAAGTTTTAGTAAGATCTCTTTCTCAGTATTTTTGCATTTTTATTTTTATGCCACCACGGTGAAAATCCCTGTGGGTTTTTACACACCATAGAATTATTCACATGGGGCTTTAGGTTTTGCAGTGCAAAAAGTAAAGTATTTTCATTTTCTTTTTTATGCAAAGCTAATGCAGAAAACTAAATATGCTATGGAGAGATGATTATGCAAATGATGGAAAGTAAACATGCAAAAAGAGAAATTAATGCAGAAAAGATAAATATAGATAACTACCAATTTTACCTTTCGGCGAGGGTTCAATGTTTTAAGTCCTTTGAATAGGACTTCTCACCATGTTCATTCCTGAGGTGCATCGTTTGATCTCGATAGGTAGACCTTGATAACTACACCTCTTGATATGGTGTCACCCATGTTCTTCGTTTGCCCAACAGTTTGAAGTGAAGCATTAGTTGTGGAAGCTGGCAGCATCTTGCTTAGTGTGCATGTTCTTATAGATCCAGGGCCTTCACTCTGTAGAATATGGGAGTTGACAAACTCTTCCTTGTTTTGCTCAATAGTGTGTCCTACTCATAAAGACAAGGTAGAGACCAAGTGCATGGATTCTGTTGGTGGAAAAACACCAATAGAACCAAAAGTTTTATTTCATTCCTCTCTAACCTTAGGCACATCAAGCAAGACAAACTTGTTGTTTATGTGGTCTATTCAATCTTAACATGAGTGATAGGATCCAAAGATGAGCATGGAATTAGCATCTTAAAATATTTAATTGATCAGATTGTTTAACCCAAGGAAGGATAATCTATGCATAATGTGTCGATATTTTCATGATTATGATATATCATTTTCCAAAGGTTAGATGCATAACATTTTAACTCATTGGTTAAGATAGTGAGATTCAAGAGAGTAAAGCTAGGTACAAAGAGTAAAGAACTGAACATGTTGAGTTGTTTAGGTTGGATTAAGTGAGGTGCAACTTAAACATGTTTGGTTCTTTATGTATATGCATACCAAAATCAAAGAGAAGCTTTTAAAGTGCTGGTCACTTACCTTGAAATGTTGCTTTATCATTGAAGAGTGATTGTGTCAAACCACCTTGTGGAAGCTTCTCTTGTCTAGTTGGTTGTTGTTCATGAATGACTTGTCTTCTCTTGCTCATCTCATAGTGGCCTGAGTGATGGGAGCTTGAGAGGAGGAAGGACATAGTGGGATCATCTTTAAAGGGATCAGCCTTCCTTCTCTATGCGTTGACCTATCTTTGAAGGTGTGTTGTTCCTCAGGTCCGTACCAGGTCCTCTCTCTTTTAGCTTGTGTTTGTAACGTCTGATATGAGAGATGAGGATTCAAGTGCCCGTACGATGGTCTCTGTCTTCTAGTGGCCCAACTCAGACTTGTTCACCTATTTCCATGGAGTGAGTGCTTTGATTGTAGGTATTGTTTCGTGGCACTCATCTTCTGTCATGTTCTACATATCTCACTTCTCCATGATTAGTGAGTTATGTCTCCCTTTCGCAAGCTGTTGAAGTTCATGTGTCTCTTCATCTCCAGTGTGGGTTCATCTCAGGACTTTCCCAAATTGATATTGAAAGTTTTCTTGCAGGGGTTAGTCCAACAAAATATCCAACATCCACTATAGCATACTATTAGTTCAAAAATCAACCTAGACACCACGTCTAATTTGATTTAGGAAGGCATTTTAAGCTAAGCATGCTTAATTTAAAAACCTTTGAAAGCAAGATCATCACTCCTAAACTAGGCACCATGCTCAATTTAAGAGATGTATGAAAGTACTTCAAACCTAAACATATTCTATAGTAGATGAAGGTACCATTAAAACATTAAAGAGATTTACTCAAATGGTGATGAAAGAGCATGATTAGTGTATAGCACATGAGCATGTCGTAAAGGTAGGGACAACCAATATAGCAACATGTTAAGAGATGTTCTTACAAAGTGTATCCTCAAGCTTAGATTTGCAAAAATCAAGATTGGATAAATGTAATTCAATGTTGCATGATGATTAGTTGGACATACCTTGTGTTTGTCATTCCTTCAAACGTTTCGCTAAATACCTGCAAAGGTTAGTGACAAGAATACCCGAAGGAATATTTTAACAATTATATCCTTATGCTCATTACACAAAGGCAGTGTAGCAGGAGAGTGAACACTGATCTAAAAAGTGCTTGTTTTAGGACACTGAGCTTGTCTTTGGGAAACCTTCAGAATGAGATTTGGTGAAGTGGTTTCCCCTCCAACACCAACTTAAGAGCAAAACGAGATCTACAAAATTTGTGATAAACATATGCATCGACAACCACCCTTTTAAAGTTTTTGTAAACAGAAAGTGTGAGGGAGTTGAAAATCTCGAGTGTGGCAATGTTAGACACACCAATTGCATCAGGAGATGTTTCATATGAGCATGGATTTAAAGAGGTGTTTATGAATTAGCTTCCATGCTCTTTGATATCATCTTCCTCGATTTCAGAGAAGAACACCGAAGGGTGGGGTTCATCATTTTCTAAAGTGTAGGGTGTTTTCTGTAGAGAAGGTTTTGTGACAACCAAATTATTAGAAGGATTTGAAGGAATTTCAAATTTGGTTGGGTGTTCCCCCTCGTGTTGGTCGGGGTTAGGCTCGACTTCTTCTTCTGGGAATTCGTCAAAAATGCCAGTGTAAGGAGTGTTTTCAAGGATTTTATTTAGGATGTCTCCTCCTTCACTAACAAGTTTATGTGAGAATGATCCTCCAAAAGCTAAATCGAGATGTAGAGCAGCTTCCTTGTTAACACCACAATAAAAGTGATAGTGTAGCACATGGTCTGGCAAGGAAAGGTTTGGGCTAGAATTGGTAAGGTGTTTGAACCTACCCAAGCTGCTCCTAGCGTCTCCTTCTCTTTTTGTTTGAATGTAAGAATTTCGATTCTAAGATCAGAGATTCAAAAAAGAGGGAAGAAAGCAAGACAAAAGTTGTCCAGAAGTTCATCCCAATTTCCTTTTATGCCCTCTACGGAATGATTATACCATTTTCTCGCTCGTCCTAAAAGGGAGAACGGGAATAGTTTCCATTTAATGGTCTCTTGTGTCATGCCAGCTATAGTCTGACAAGAACACAACTCCTCAAATTCCCTAAGGTAAGTGTATGGATCTTCGTCTTCAGACCCAGAGAAGGATTTCTCCTGAACCATGGCTATAAGAGCAGGGCGAAGCTCATAGCCATCTGTAAGAATGGGGTGTGATGATGGTGGAGGCTCCAACAAGTCGCCCTTTGGAGCAAAGAATTTAAAAATAGGAGTGAAATCCATGTGGTAAGAAGTGTGGTAAAAGAAAAAGGTGGTAAAAAGGGAAAGGAATACGGACGAACTTGGCTCGATTCTAGAACAGCTACCGTTCCCCGGCAACGGCGCCAGAAAGCTTGTTGGGTATTTTAAACGCACACAGAAAAATCCGCAAGTGCACGGATACCGATGTAGCTTTCACCCGAGAGTATTCCAGGGTATCGGTTTCCATGGGGAACGCGAAGTATACTAGAAGAATTAAGAACGTCAAAGAAAAGAATGGTAATGTGGTTAGAGAGAGATATAGGGTTTTCTATGCGGGTCTATTTAATTAAAGGGTCACTATACTTTACTTACTTCGGAGCAATAGTACCTTTCCGATTCTCGAAAAAGACTGGGAAAAGGGTAATCGGGAGAAGGCTGCCAAAAAGCTCTATGAAACACCAATCCTAACGTGGTGGATTATAACAATCTACAAAGGTGTCACCCCTGTAGCTACCACAACTATCCGGATGATTGGGCGCAAACTCAGGTAAACCCTAGTCTAGACACCAAGTCTACACTAATGCTTACTACTCTAATCAGATATCATAATTAGAGCACTCAATACGAGCGGAGATCCAGTAAATAAAATAAAGTAAGAACTGAAATTAAATAGAATACTTAGAAGTAGTAAATGAAGAACCTAGAGATTACTTGAAGACAAACCAGATGTTGCACCAATACAATGTCGAGGAAGATCCGACAGATCCGGCTCCTCCTCAGCTCTCTCCTTCTCCTCTCTCTAATCCAATCTCTAATTACAACTAGATGAACTACACAACTAGAACTAGAACTAGAACTAGAAGAACTAGAACTAGATCTATTTCTAAATGAACTAGAAGAGATTCATCTAGAGGGACCTCTACTTCTAATTGAAACCCTAGTTTCCGATGTGGAGATGAATAATGAAGATGGAGATGCCTGGAGAGGGGGGTCTGGGGCTGTTTATATAGCCCTGGGAGAGGAACCGTGGCCGTAGGATCAAACCGACTTTAGGGACGGTGGAGATACATCCTAGGAGGCGATGGAAGAAGGTTCCAGAAGGCGGAGGCAAAACGGCCTCTGGGGCCGACCGGTCAGTCAATGGGCCCCACCGGTCGGTCTAGCCCAGTGGGCCCATGTGGCGGGCCACCTCGTGGTGTCTTCTGGTGTCTTCTAGATCCTTCTTTTGTAGGTTTCGTTGCGAAATTAATATCTTTTCGTCCGGGACTACGAATATAGCAAATGATATGTCTGTTTCGATCGTCTCGACGAGTTCTTCGCAATGGTGCACTCCAATTCATCACTTGAGATACTTTTATATGGTAAAAACATGGATGTCCTACAAAACAAGTGAGAGCACCAAAACTCGTGGAACTTGTTAGTTTCAAACCCTAGAACTATGCTTTGTGATTCATTTAGTGTCATTTCATGCAATAGTTGATGGTTAATTATAAGCATTAGTGAGCATCAACAAACACCACTAGCAAGAAGGTCGGAGCAAGAAACACAAAGACATGTCCCTCTAGAAAGAGGCAAAGGATCAACACAACTAGCAGAACCGCTCCAAACCAATTGAAAAACCACACAAGCTGAAAATCGCTCCAAAACAATTGAAAAACTGCTTCAAACCAATTGACCAACAAAACTTGTCAAAAAAACCAGCACGCAAACTCCCCCTACAATAGTGCACACAACTAGGGACATGATTTGTCAAATTTCACCCCCTTAGTTGAAAATGCACACAACAAGGCAAATGCATATGAGTTACAAATGCAGGTTAGCAGCTTCAGGTATGTAGTCGATAGAAAGAATAGATGCTCTAAAGAGTGCTGATCCAACAATTCAACAACAAGCATACATGCCAACAGAGGCTCAAACTGATCACAGAATACGAAGTATGAACATATGAGCAAAGTGAGCAGTTTCAAGCCATTCAGAAAGGGTTGCACCATCAAAATAGCACCAACCATGTATAGATAGGAAGTTACACAAGTGCTAAGCATGTATAAAAGGTGAACTACCCCTAGCAAAGTTCAATCATCATGCTATAGAATGAAACATAGACTTGTGCTTTCAAAATTTTATCAGAGTTGCAGCGGTGATTACACAAGTTTGAAATTTCAGCATGTGATTGCGAGAGGTTGAAAATTTGACATTGCCTAACTTTTCAACCAAGCTAAGCCTATGCATAAGCAATCAGAAGCTTGAAGCAACTATTTCAGTCTTACACTACACGGCTCAAGTTTGACTCAAAGTGCAATAAGAAACAGTCTCGATACCGTGATGTGCTGTCAAGTAATCCCATCTCGATCTTTTCAATTCACTTAGACTTGGTTCAAATTTTAACAGAATATGAACACACAAAGCAAGTGAAGGACTCAGAACTAGAGACATAGCAACCTAGCATATATGAAAAGCACAATTGACTTCAACACCTTCTACACATGCTAGTTGCCAAACTCAATGGTGAACATGTTTCAATTTTTATGTTGAATTATGCATATTCACAGTCCTGAAAAGTAGCTCAGCTCACAACATGTATCAGTGATCAAAAAGAGCCTAAGTTACAAGCATCAGCATATATCATTAGGGCATGCACTAATCATAACATAAATTTATTCTACAGATTATAGACATGATGCTACAAAAGATAAAGATGCAAAAATGAAGAAATGCAAACAAAACTAAACAAGAACAAAAGAAGTCTGTCTATGATACAAGAACCAAAATGTTTCCCCAACTAAAAGGGAAAACACACACCAAGCTCACCTCTCAACCTAGCAGAGGTTGATTGGTCCAAAGGCTTGGTGAAAATATCTGCCAACTGAAGATGAGTATCGACATGGTGAAGGTCGATATCACTCTTCTCATAGTGGTCTCGCAAGAAATGAAAGTGCACATCAATGTGTTTGGTCTTACAATGCAGCACGGGGTTCTTAGGAACGCTAATCGCACTCGTGCTGTCACAAAGCAATGGAACTCGAGAAAAGCTCAGACCAAAATCACGCAAAGTGGCCATCATCCATAACAACTGGGAACAGCAGCTAGCCGCAGCAACATATTCAGCCTCTATGGTAGACTGAGCGACACTAGACTGCTTGCGAGAAGACCAAGACACAAGAGAAGAACCCAAAATTGACAAGTCCCAGAAGTGGATTTGCGCTCAAGTCGGCAACCAGCAAAATCAACATCCGAGTAACCGCAAAGGGAGAGGGTAGACGAAGCAGAATACCAAATCCTGAACTCAGGTGTGAAACATAAGTACCTCATAATGCGCTTGACCGCCCAACGGTGAGAGGTGCGCGGTGACACCTGAAAGCGTGCGCAAAGACACACCGCGAACTGAATGTCCGGGCGTGTCACCGTCAGGAATAGCAGCGACCCGATCATACTTCGGTACTCCTTCTGGTCCACAACTTCTTCATCCTTGTCCGCATCCAGGGTCGTCATGGTCGACAAGGGTGTTGGAAGAGGCTTGGCCTCACCCATATCGAACTTCTTCAATATGTCCTTGGTGTACTTGCCCTAGTGCACGAACGTCCCCTCTGGGGATTGCTTGATTTGCAATCCGAGGAAAAACGTCAACTCGCCCATCATGCTCATCTCAAATTCCCTGCTCATAGTATCTGCAAACTTGGCAACCAAAGCGTGAGAAGAACCACCGAAAATGATATCATCCACGTAAATCTGAACCAAGAGAGTGTCATTGCCTTGCTTGAGGAGAAAGAGTGTTTTATCTACACCTCCCATTTTAAAACCCTTACAAGCAAAAAGGTTTTCAACCTATCGTACCAGGCTCTAGGGGTTTGTTTCAAACCACACAAAGCTTTGTGAAGTTTAAAAACATGGTTTGGAAACTTGGGATTTTCAAAACCGGGAGGTTGTTTCACATACACCTCTTCTTCTATGTAGCCATTTAGGAAGGCATTCTTGACATCCATTTGAAAAAGTTTGAAACCTTTGGATGCAGCAAAAGCCAAGAGGATCCTAATTGCCTCCGAACAAGCTACAGGAGCAAAAGTCTCCTCATAGTCTGTACCCTCCTTTTGACTATATCCCTGGGCTACATGTCTGGCCTTGTTTCTCACAACAAGGCCATCCTCTCCTTGTTTGTTTTTGAAAACCCATTTTGTCCCAATAGGGTGACACTCAGGAGGAAGAGGAAGAAGAACCCAAACCCAATTTCTTTCAAAATTTTCAAGCTCCTCATGCATGGCATTGACCCAATCTGGATCAGATAAAGCGTGTCCAACATCTCGGGGTTCAAAATCAGCAACAAATGCAGAATGAGCAAAGTGAGAGATTTGTTGTGACCTAGACCGAGTGACGCGTTCGTGGATGTCGCCGATCATCTGGGAGGAGGGTGTTGGCGCTGAATGTGTCGTGGTGCCTCCCTTGTTGAAGTAACCTCCCCCTCAACAGTAGTTGGTGCCTCCTCGTGTACAAGCGGTACAGCCCGAGGGGGTGGATCACATGGCCCCCAGGTAGTAGAGGAAGAAGGGTCGAGGCCGCGTGCAGTGGTGGTCGAAGTTGACCCAATAGGCACAGCAGGTGGAGGATGTGCTGGATCATCAATCCCTTCAGCACCTTCTTCCTCATCATCAAAAAGAGGTCCTCCAACCTCATGATCACCTGCACGCTCAAAACTAGAAGAAGGACAAAGCACGGTCTCGTCGAAGGTGACATCGGATGTCTCCATGACTCGGTTAGTATCAAGGTTAAGTACATGATATGCACGAGTGTGATTACCACAACCCAAAAATACACCGTCAGAAGAACAAGATTCAAACTTGTCCAAGTTGCCTTTTTTGAGTATAAAATAGTGGCAACCAAAAACTCTAAAATAACTCACTTTGGGTTGCTTCCCAAATCGCAACTCATAAGAAGTCTTCTTCAAGAAAGCACAGAGAAAATGCGATTGGAAATATAGCATGCAGTGTTTATAGCATCGACCCAATACCGCCTAGGAGTCCTATGCTCATCGAGCATCGTCCTGGCCATCTCTACATGGGTCCAATTTTTCCTCTCTACAACACCATTTTGTGGCGTTGTGTAGGGAGAAGAAAACTAATGCTCTAAACCCAAAGAGTTACAAAACTTCTCAAAATCCGAGTTCTTAAACTCGGAACCATTATCGCTACGAATAGCTGTCATCGAGTTCTTAGGGAACTCGTTCTGAAGTCGCAAGATCAAATTGGGAACAAAAGTGAAAGTCTCAGTTTTCTCAGCTAAAAAGAAAACCCACGAATATCTCGAAAAGTCGTCAACAACAACAAGCACATACCACTTCCCCCAACCGAGCTCACCCGAGCCGGACCGACAAGGTCCATATGCAAATGCCCTCCAGGGCGCTTAGT
This sequence comes from Coix lacryma-jobi var. lacryma-jobi, assembly GCA_009763385.1. Classification (NCBI taxonomy): domain Eukaryota; kingdom Viridiplantae; phylum Streptophyta; class Magnoliopsida; order Poales; family Poaceae; genus Coix; species Coix lacryma-jobi. The sequence continues at coordinate 78,302,018 of CM019828.1, read as the reverse complement.
CATAACTTGATTTACCGGATGGTGGGGAGCGGCTACCATTTTCCCATGTCTACAAGAATGGCAAACTAGATCCTTCTCCACGAACAACTTGGGCAATCCTCGGATTAAGCCAAGTGAACTAAGCCTTGCAAGCAAGAAGAGCCAGAGTGAGCACCCAGAATCCACCAACCAAACTGTAACAGAACCGATCAATTTATAAGAGCACAAGTGCGAAAACCTCCTCCGAAGCAGCTGAATTAGCACACTTGAGCCCATATAAACCCGGTAGTCCAGAAATCTAGAAGGATTTCAAACATTTCAACATTCAGCCAAGATCGCATGGTCAAGCAAATACAAATCATGACCACGGAGCTTTGCAGCAGAAATAATATTACAATAGAGTTCACAAATAATGATACAAGTTGAGTTCCACTTAATTTAGAAGAACAACATAGCTTTGAAATAAATACCATAACATAAGTTGAAATACTTTGCTAGCTTGAGTGACATCCTCCAACAACAGCACAAGAGCAGAAGTATGGAACTGCCGAGCCCACCGGCACTGGCCATCACCTTACGGTAGGCCTAACCTTCACCTGCAACAAGGTGGGACACACCCTGAGTACTCGAATGTAATCAGCTAGACTTACCCGTCATAAACCAGAAATAAAGTGACACCAAGGAGTATGCAAGGCTGTATCTGGGTTTGGCCATACTTACCTTTTTGCATAAAAGCATTTTCATTATTAATAATCATCATTAGAGTATTAGCAGTCAATTTTATGTAATCAACCTGATTAACTAGATTTGCACCTGTTCTAGACCAAACACTTGACTACTTATTCAAGCAAGAGTGACTATTTCATCAATAGCCTTTCAAATTCAACATTATAACCATCTTTAGTTCCATAAGATACTACGGTAACAAATGCCCAGTCAAGTTACTCACTAACCAGGAGCGATGGCGATTATAATCGATTCCTACCCAGCTGGGGACAAAGATGTCGCACACTCGCCCGATCACACCATGCCAGGCAGCCGTCGGTGGCCACTTCAGGAAATTCGAGAACACAACGTGCGGGATGGTCGTGGGCCCTTCTACACCGGGGGTTATCTCAATGCCAGGTCGCTCAAGCTATAACTGCCCACGGTCATGCCAGGTCAATCAGGCCCCGCCTGTCCACGGACAATGCCAGGTCGCTCAGAATAGTTGCCCACGGTACATGTAAGGCCCTGGGTGTTAGGCGTCAACATCTCCATCACCGGCTCGAATAGCCTTACTCGGCTTCACGGGAGGTACTCAGACCTACTCCGTTAAGTGATTGACGCGTTCAAAATGACTGAGGTGTGCCTTCGTCGGGTCCTAATCGACACAGACGGGAGACTACTAGCACACAGGACCCATGTCCTGCTGCTCCTACATCCCGCCCGGTCTCAGATTAATTATCACATGGTTATATCCATGATAGCACGAGGCTAGTCATGATCGGTATCCACCTATATGCGGGAGACAGGGAATCACCCGACTTTTACCGGTCTAAGCAGGCTAAGCATAAACGAGCCTAGACTTAACAGGGATATCAAGATAGTAATTGCAGGTGGACAAGGATAAGTAAGTAATGCATCAACGGTATCACTCAACTCCTATAACCTAATGCAACAAACATATTAGGTTAATTTCGTAATTGCATTTGCAAACCATAGGAGTGGGATGCTCCGCGGCTTGCCTAGGAACAACACTTACGCTAGTGTTAGATGGCACCACATCGGGAACATCACCGCTCCAGGAACTTGTGGGGGTTCGCCAACACCATCATCTCCAGGTGATCACCAAACAATCATCCTGAGGTTTGGCTCCATCACGACGTCCTTCGCTTGACGTTCTTCCATCTAGCGAACCTAGATATGAGATGCACAATGCATATGTATGAATGCTCCCGAATTAATATATTGATCACATAGCACAAGCAACCACTAACAAGCACTTAGCACAAAATTCATGAAACAATTAAGATAACTTAGCACACACCAAAGCACACAACAACCAACAGGTTATGCACACTTTTAAATTGACCACTAATTTCACCTAATCAACTTAAGCCAAGTTAAGCAATCAAACACAACACTCAGATTTGGACAGCAGGACAGCAGTCCACTCTTTTAACTGTAACTCAAGCTACATATCTCCAAACAAGGTGAGCTAAAGCTTTCTGGAAAGCTAACTCAATTATCTACAACTTTGTTATTCAACATAAGAGCAAATTCAAAGGTTATATAGTTCAAAAGCAAATAACAATGCAGCTCTGTCTAGCTGTTGGACAGCAGGACAGACAGAGCTTCAGAGAAGCATAACTCAAGATACAAACATCACATGAGCATGCAATTAGACATTCTAGAAATCTTACAAGATTATCTAAACCTTTCTTATTGTTAGCTCAAGGTGAATCAATCATTAACAAGGTCAAACAACATGATTAGTCCAGCTATGTCCAACTTGGACAGAACTAGCCACACATCAACAACAGTTACTTAGGACAACCATAACTAAAGATCTATAATACCTGGGAACTTGCCCATAGACTCTTTAGAAAGATTATTAAGTTGTCTACAAATCATCTATAATCATCTCTAGATGATTCACAAGTTATCAAGGGCTAATTAGTATAATTAGGCACCTCTGTCCAGACATTAGACAGATTTGCCCACCTGCACTAAAACAGCTATAACTCAAGTTATAGATATTCAGTGAACATGAGCTCAGACAATTTAGAAATCTTATTAAAAGAACTACAAATACTCTATAATCACCTAAGCATTTTACGATTCTTCTACAATTTACTATTAATTTACCAAGTTTCAGCCATATATCAAGAAAAAAGAAAAAGAAAAACACTGTTGGCACTATTCATCTGAGTCACTAACTTCGCAGAAAACCCCCTGAACTTCGTCGTATTGCTGTGCGACGTCCTTGACGCGATTTTGAGCAGAGGAAGCCGCTAGGGCTCGTCGGAATTCGGCTAGAGAAGCCCCGTCGTCGCCGGAGAAGTGGGGGAGCGGCATGGGGGCTTGTAACACCTCTGGTGTTTAAGCATGTAATTAACTTGACATATCCTCATTAGCATCATTAATCATCTTGATCATGATTTCATGTGTATGCATTTGCTTAGTATATCATTTTATGTGATGTACCCCTATTGCAAAAACCCTTTTTAGCCCACTTCTTCCTATAAGGGCAAAATGGTAATTTCACCTCTGTGCCTAGTTCTATGAAATTCTTGTTCAAAATTTAGTGCCCTGATGTTTGTTGCTTTGATCAAAGTTCAAAAATCAGATTTGAATTGAATTTCATTTGCAAAACCCTAAAATCCCAAACCCTGGATTTATTCCCTTTTTAAATAACTTTTTCAAAATTCAAAATTTTGAGTTGGTTCAAAAAGCAAAGTTGTGAATCTGACCTAGAGGAACAACTTTGGTATTTACAGATTTCCATGTTTCTATATAAAGTTTGAAGTAATTTCAAATTCATTCAAATTCCAGTTTTTGTCCCCTTTTCAGTTTCAAAAATTTATTCAAAAACTATTGAGTTTCAGAAAAAGTGTATATTAGCAAAGTTATAGGTTTTGTCAAATGGAACAACTTTCATATTGGAAGATTTTCAAGTTTTAGTTTGAAATCCAGAGTAATTTTGATTTGAATCAAGTTTGAAAAAGTGTCCCCTTTTATGTTTTTGAGTATAGTTCAAAAACTATTTGGAATTCGAAAATGTTCATATTGAGAAAGTTGTAGATCTCGTTTTTCTGAGCAACTTTGGTGTTTTGAGTTTTTGTCGCACAGTTCAATTTTTGAGAGTAATTTGCAAAATACAAAATCTGCTCAAAGTCAAAAGCTAGGGCATAGCCCTGTTCATCTTCCCAGGCGAGTCAGGGGGGGGCCCGGCCGCGCGCCCTCGCCGGAGTCGCGTGCCGCCGCGTGTCCGAAGCTCCTTCGGCCAAACCGACTCCACGCCGATGCTCAGCACTCGATTGCGCACGCGAACCGTCTCCAGCTGACTTTGTTCCCGTCCCCTACCGCCCGCAGTGCGTCGCCGCCACGCGTTCGCCGCCGGTGAGCCGTGCGCCCGGCCCCTGAGTGCCAAACCGCTGACCTCCTGGTGTGTAATCGATCGTGCACGCTTCACTCGTTCTTATCCGCCTCTGCTCAGCCGATTGCTCGCTCTCGCCGCGGCTATAAGAGCCCCGCCGAGCCGGCCGGAGCAGAACCCAACCCCGCCACCGTGGCCAGAGCAAACCCGAGCCTCCGCTTCTCTCCCAGCTAGCCCAGAAGCTCCGCCAAGTCCTTGCGCAGCTTCACCACCCCTCAATTTGGTCGCTACCGCCTCCATTCGCCCGGCGTAGCTCGTCGTTGTCATCTCCGGCAAGAATCCCGTCGAGGTCGGGATCGTGAAATACTCCCTCTCCGGCCTTGATCATCCTCCACTGACCCCCGCATCACCTTCCTTGCTCCTTTGCGTCTCTGACTGACCCCTTGTGGTCGCTTGTGTCGCACAGGAACGCCGAGTCGACGATCACCGCCGTCCGCCGTCCGCCGGTCACCGTCGAACTCACCCCTCCGTTCATCCCCTCACCTCGCCGAGCCCCGCAATCGACGCCGGTGAGCTCCCTGTTGCTTCCCGTACCCTCGGTTTCGCCGCGGAGCGCCCGCAGTGGCCGGCGCAGCAGCGCCGCCGCCGTCCGGCCGCCGGCAAGCGCGGGGAAGGAGAAGAACAGTGCCGTTTTTCTTTTTTCCAAACATGTGAATAGTGTTCAAATTTCATCTTTTTGTATGATTTTCTGTGTTGATCCAAAAATGCTGAAATTTTTGTGGTAGACTCGTTATGCTCTGGAGTATTTTATAAAAATATAAAACTTGACTTTTCTGCAAAAATTTGAAAATGAAAAATCTCCCTTTTAATTGATAAATGAAGGCTTTGGTATTTTTGGAGAGTGATTTATAACTCCAAAAATCATGGGACAAATTTTTGTGAGCTTCTTATGCCATGACTAAGTCTCTGGTAAAATTTTGAAGTCTTTTGGAGCAAGTTGATTTTTGAGCTTTTATTTTAATTCTTGAATAGTGCCTTTTGTTAATTAAATGTCTAGATTTCATTGAGCACCTTAATGACCTCCAAAAATTATGAAATTTGTTTTGCCATCTATCTACACCATGATGAACATATGTGATTAATTTGGTAATTTTTGGAGCAACTTCATAAAATGACCTTTTAATTAATTTAAGAAAATAGAAAAGAGGTTTAGGGTTGGTAATAAGTGTTGATGATGTGATCTTTGGATTGATTGATGTTCATAGACCCCTACCCTTTGGTCTATGATGTTTGTGATGCTATGTTTGGTTGATGCTTAGGATAATTATATTAAGGGCTAGTTAATCAATATTGCTTAAGGAAGAAATGATTACCTTTAATGCTCAACCTAGGGTTCAATCATGCCTTGCTTAAAAGTAATCTAGAATCAGTGGAATTGTCTTGCACCATAAGTCCATATCATCATTCTCATGTGCATTCATCATTGCATCCGTATAGTTGACGAAGAAGGACCCGAAGTCGAGGTAGCCACCGAAGGATCTGTCCCCGAGGCGACCCCGAGCTCCGACACCTACTCCAACCCCGAGTCCGTCCTTTTTGCCATCCAAGGCAAGCCCCGGTGCATTTAACCCTTCCTTGAATTTATAAAGTGATTTCCTTAAATGCTTTTGAGTTAAATTATTGCATTAGGTTTATAGGAGTTGAGTGATATCCTAACTGATGCATTATCCACCTTGACCACTGATACACCCGAAGCCTGCTTTTCAAAAGTACTTGAAAAATGCTTAGCAATGCTTATTGAATTAGACTTTGCAATAAAAATGCCAATTTCAAAAGTGTGATCACTGAAAGAAACTTTATGGGAATTTCTGGTTTACTCCCACTATTGGCTAAGTATCTGATCCGTACTTAGTCAATAGGAAGGAGAGGTTGTCCTTGCGTACGGTGCCGTCATGTTGTAGTCCGGGACTCAACAGTTGACACCGACCGGGACAGGGTTGAAAAACCGACAGGACCTGTACTCTTGGGTTAGAGTCCCGAGGTGCTTGTCGCTGGCGGAAAAATGTAGGGACCATCCGTATGGGGGCCTGCTGGTCAAGACTTGTAACTATTCACATACTACGGAAAGCTCTGGCTCCGAGAAATCCATTATTGGACCGACAACCGCGCACTGGGAGTGGAGAGATGGCGGAAGTAGCATGTACCCACGTGGGTTAGAGTCCCGGATTGGAGTGGTGTACTGTACTTCCGGGTGGCGTAGGACCGGGCCCAATCTTGGAGGAATCGTGGTAGACGAGTTGGCATATGCAAGCTTGGGTGCTACATATGCAGTGTGGATAGGGATCCTCAGCTGAGTATTATTTATCCGGATTAACGTTGCTCCTCGGTTATGGAGACTTGGTCCACTGACTGTCAACGGAGAGTGGTTCTCAACTAGGAATGTTTTGAAATGTAAAATGAATCATGAATGATGAAGAATTGAGGAATACTGAATCTTTCAAAATAAAATAAGATTTACAAAAAATGCTTTTCTGCAAAATACTTGATCTTGCTTAAGCCTTACCTTGACTACCCTAAGCCTGCATTCCTGAGTCTTCTCCCTTTTTCTTTAGTCGGGTAAGTCTTGTTGAGTACCTTTGTACTCAGGGTTTCATTACCCATGTTGCAGGTATGGCAGATCCCTCAGTATGCCTTGGACCCTGCTGTGTGACTGTTGTTCAGGAGGAGGCCGATGAGGCCGATGAGTGATTATTCACCCTCGGGCTGGGTGAAGTATCTTTACCCTTCAGTTGTTGTCATATGCTACTCTGTCAACTCTATCTATTTGAACTATGGTCTGTAATAACTTCACTTTAATTTTATGTTGAACCCTGGTTTGTAAAACTATTGTTATCTAAGTCTTCCGCTATTTACTCCGATGTTATTTGTCAAAATGTTAAAGAGATTGTAACTGAATTATGAGATGATCCTGCGGACAACGGGCACTGATGTAGCCCAGTAGCGGAACCTGGTCCTAATCTCTTGGCTGTACGGATCGACTGTCAGTGGTTGACGGTGATCAGTGGGCCATGGGATTAGAGCCGTTACGTTACAGAGTGGTATCGGAGCATCTCACTATGACGTTGCAATCTTTTTGCGAAAACTTCAAAATGTTTTTAACAAAAACTAAACTTGACTATTTTGAGTCCAAATTGCTTCTCTCATCTCATCTTGTCTTTGGCAACTAGTAGCAAGACAACTTGTATAAGCCCTATGTACCTTACCTTAGTAATTGCATTGCCTTGTTCCGTAGGAACGATTCATGCATCATGTCACATTCACTTAAGTTATAAAAGAGTTCGTTGGGTTAGTATGCCTATACCTTTTTCTTGCTAGCCTTTCTCATCTATAACCTCTTGTCCAGATATGGCCATCATCAAGCGGACTGCCCGCAAGTCGACTGGACCGAACGGTGTGCCGCGTCACCAGCTGGCGCCACGCACCGGAGAAGAGACTGGAGAATCCTCCAATGGTCGTCGCTTTCCCCGCCGCACCCGCAAGCAGCTGAAGGAGGAAATCAAGAATCTGAAGGCTGAAATGGAGAACATGGAGCACGACTTCTACCTTTCCCGCATGGAGTTTTATGAGGCACGAGCTTCCCTGGAGCAGGCCAACCGGAACACGATTCGCGCTATCGAGCAGCGCAATGATGCTTGGACCCGCGAGGACTGTCACCAGAGCCCAGCTCCATGGATTGCAGCAGTACACCGCCCAGATCGAGCAGTACAATGATATGCTTCATGAGGAAGTGCATCAGCTGCATGATCAACTCCATCCCTTGGTACCCCCGGTTATGGAAGACCCCGAAGACGGAGTCGTGGAGGAACCTGAAGTGGAACATGAGCCTGATCAGAATGAGGAAGTGGAACCTGCTGAAGATGTCCACGTTGAAGATGAAGATGAGGAGGAAGAGCCTGAGCTTATCATCGAGGATGATGATGACGAAGAGTTTATCTTCATCGATGATGACTAGACTCCTTGTGTCTGTACTATCTGCTTACCTAAAACCTTAGACTAGGTTTGGGGGCGTTAGTCTGTCTGTTGCCAAGTCTGGCATGTATCTTTCTTTCGTACCTATTCAGTCTGTTGTCATCTTTATCAAGTCAGCTATCTTTGTATCAGTGAAGCTATCAATCAAGTTGTTTCAGAACCCTTGTCCATCTATGCTGAGTTCCGAGTTGCTTATACAGATGCCTGTGAACACCCGTACCGGAGCCGGAGGTGCTGGAGATGACCGTCTCCCAAACCCTCCACCTGTACCAGCTACCCTAGCTGATGCCATTGCAGCCTTGGCCGCCGCTGCCAATCTGATGGCTCAGAATCAAGGGCAGCAGAACAACGGCAACCGTGGTCGCCGCAACAACCAAGAGACAACCTATGTGGACTTCACTGAAACACGACCACCGGTCTTCACAAAGGCCGATGAACCTCTCGAGGCTGACGACTGGTTACGCACCATGGAACAGAAGTTCAGTCTACTGCACTGCACGGAGATCCAGAAGCCTCGGTTCGCTTCTCAGCAGCTCCGTGGTCCTGCAAGTGCCTGGTACGCCAACCTGTTGGCGGCCCAGCCGGAAGGTCACCAGCTGACCTGGGAAGAGTTCCGCACCGCTTTCAGAGCACATCACATCCCTTCGGGATTGATGAAAATGAAGTTGGATCAGTTCTTGGCCCTGCAACAGAAGATTCCACCGTCATGCAGTACGTGGGACAATTCAACCACCTCAGCCAGTATGCCTCCGACTATGTCAACACAGAGGAAAAGAAGAGAGATTGTTTTCTCAGGGGTCTGCACCCTAAGATTCGCAGAGGTCTGTCCAACAATCTAAACGGATCCTACCATGATGTCGTTGACCGTGCTGTTGCTTACGAGGAAAGCAACCGCCAGTATCAGGAAGAGAAGAAGAAGAAGAAGGCTGGGTCTAGCAGTTTCTCCAGCAACCATAAGCGCCCAAGAATCATCTACCACCCCAGCCACCACCAAAACCGTGCCCCATACCCCCATCAGCAAGTGGTCGTTCGTACCGCGGCCACCACCCACAATGCCAACCAGCAAAGTGCCACTCAGCCGAACGCCCCTGGTGTTCGTGTCACCACCCCACAAACAGCTTACAACCATCCATGCTACAACTGTGGCCAAGTTGGTCACTGGTCTCGCGAGTGCCCAAAACCCAAGAAGAATGCCCAGCATGCACAGAAAGGCCCTGGAGGATCACAGCAGCAGCACCGTGCACCGCAGCAGCACGTCCAGAAGGGCAAGCTTGTCAGGAAGCACGGGCAAGTCTACTTCACCACCGTCAGTAACATCCCAGAAGGAGAGCCCGTCATGCTCGGTAGGTTCCCTGTTGCCAATCATCCTGCAGTCGTCTTGTTTGATTCTGGTGCATCGCATTCCTTCATCAGTCGCACTTTTGTCATCAAGCATGAGTTGCCCATGGGGGAGTTAAAAGAAAGTTTCTGCATACTTTCGCCTGGAGGGCGGATAAATACTAAGGAAGTGGTCCGCAGTATACCAGTAATGTTGGGGAAACATGTCTTTCCTACCACCATGATAGTACTGCGCGATCAAGAGATAGATGTCATCTTAGGCATGAATTGGATGTGTCAGTATAAAGCCATGATAGACATCTTGAATAGAGTTGTGAGAGTGGATATTCCTAACAGTACCTCCAAACTCCTTCTCCAACTTCCTATGCCTTCAAAACCAGCTACCACACAGCTAAATGCTACCTATGATCAAGGGATCCGAGACATCCCTGTAGTCTGTGAGTTCCCTGATGTCTTTCCAGAAGATTTACCTGGTCTGCCTCCCGACCGTGATGTTGAGTTTGCTATAGAGCTAAAGCCCGGGACTGCTCCTATATCCCGTAGAGCTTATCGAATGCCTCCCAGAGAGTTGGCAGAGCTGAAGATCCAATTGCAAGAGCTATTGGATAAGGGTCTCATTCGCCCAAGTTCATCTCCTTGGGGCTGTCCTGCTATCTTTGTGAAGAAGAAGGACAAAAGCCTTCGTCTGTGCGTTGACTATCGCCCGCTCAACGAGGTCACCATCAAAAATAAATATCCCTTGCCTCGCATTGATCTTCTGTTTGACCAGTTATCTGGAGCCAGAGTGTTTTCCAAGATCGACCTCAGATCTGGCTATCACCAAATAAAAATTCGTCCCGAAGATATTCCCAAAACAGCTTTCACCACCAGATACGGCCTATATGAGTACTTGGTCATGTCTTTTGGCTTGACCAATGCCCCCGCTCATTTCATGTATCTCATGAACTCTGTGTTCATGCCAGAGCTCGATAAATTTGTAGTCGTGTTCATTGACGACATCCTTGTTTATTCAAGAACTCCTGAAGATCATGCCAAGCATCTTCGTGTCGTTCTCTCTCGTCTCAGAGATCACCAGCTGTATGCCAAGTTCAGTAAATGTGAATTCTGGCTAGATCGAATTCAATTCCTTGGTCATGTCCTGTCCGCTGAAGGTGTGTCAGTTGACCCTGGAAAAGTGGCAGATATCTTGGATTGGAAGCCACCTACCACTGTCCGCGAAGTTCGCAGCTTCATGGGAATGGCTGGATACTATCGTCGTTTCATCCCAGACTTCTCCAGAGTTGCCAAGCCTATCACAGAGTTGTTGAAGAATTCCGTGGATTTTGTTTGGTCAACAGCCTGTGAGCAAGCTTTTCAAGCCTTGAAGAAACTACTAACTACATCACCAGTCCTAGCTCAACCAGACATCGAGAAACCCTTTGATGTATACTGTGATGCATCTGGTACTGGGTTAGGCTGTGTTTTGATGCAAGAAGGTCGAGTGATCGCTTATGCCTCACGGCAGCTTAGGCGACATGAGGAGAATTATCCAACCCATGACCTTGAGTTAGCAGCAGTGGTGCATGCTTTGAAGATATGGCGTCATTATCTGTTGGGCAGTACCTGCAATGTGTACACCTGATCATAAGAGCCTGAAGTATATCTTCACCCAAGAAGAGCTGAACATGAGGCAGCGAAGATGGCTTGAGTTAATCAAGGACTATGATATCGAAGTGCATTACCATCCTGGTAAGGCGAATGTAGGTCGCCGATGCCCTCAGTCGCAAGTCATACTGCAACTGTCTGACGACGAAGCCCTATGATCTTTCCTTGTGCCATGCTCTTGAAAGGATGGGTATTGAGATAGTTCCGCAAGGAAGCCTGAACAATGTCAGGATAGAAACATCGGTCAAGGAACAAGTCATCGCTGCACAGAAAGATAACCCTGGAATCAAGCACATCATCGAAAAGATTCCAGACCGGTAAAGGCTGACTTGTTTCAGGATTGATGATGTAAGGAGTTGTTTGGTTCAAGAACCGTCTAGTAGTTCCCAAGGTGCCTGAGTTGAGACAGTTGATCCTTGATGAGGCACACCTGTCTAGGTTTTCCATCCACCCCGGCAGCAACAAGATGTACCAGGATCTAAGGCAGAGATTCTGGTGGACAAAGATGAAGATTGAAATCGCTCGCTATGTCGCTCGCTGTGATACTTGTCAGAAAGTCAAAGCCGTACACATGAAGCCTGGAGGAGAATTGCAGCCTTTATCTGTACCTGCCTGGAAGTGGGAAGATATCAGCATGGATTTTATCAATGGACTACCCAAGACTCGGAAAGGTTTTGATTCCATTTGGGTAGTCGTGGACCGACTCACCAAACAAGCTCACTTTCTGCCAGTCAAGACCAGCTATGCCGTCCCCACGTATGCCGCCTTGTACAAGAACAACATAGTGAAGCTTCATGGAATACCCAAGACCATTATCTCAGATCGTGGTACTCAGTTTGTCGCCAAGTTCTGGAAAGCGTTCCATACCTCACTTGGAACCAAGCTCTTGCATAGTACAGCATATCATCCACAAACAGATGGACAAACTGAGCGAGTCAACCAAGTGTTAGAGGATATGTTGAGAGCATGTGTGCTCACCTTCGCATGATACTTGGGATGCAGTGTTTGCCCTTGGCAGAGTTCTCATATAATAACAGTTATCAAGAAAGCATCAAAATGGCACCCTTTGAAGCACTGTACGGTCGTCGTTGTCGTACACCCCTCAGTTGGTCTGAGCCCGGAGAAAGAGAATTCTTTGGAGTTGACCTGGTCAAAGATATGGAAGAGAAAGTCAAGCAGATACAAGAGAACATGAAGATTGCCCAATCCCGACAAAAGAGTTATGCTGACAAGAGACGTCGACCTCTGAAGTTTCAAGTTGGAGATTACGTATATCTCAAGGTCTCACCAACCAAAGGAGTCACTCGTTTTGGAGTAAAGGGAAAGTTAGCACCCCGCTACATTGGTCCGTTTGAGATTTTGGAATGTTGTGGCAAGGTAGCTTACAAGCTGAAGTTGCCCGATCATCTCTCTGCTGTCCACAATGTTTTCCATGTCTCCCAACTCAAGAAGTGCCTCCGAGTACCAGAACATGTCGTGGAAGTTGAAGGTGTCGAGCTAGAGCCTGATCTATCCTACTCGGAATATCCAGTTCGCGTGTTGGATCACAAAGATCGAGTTACTCGAAGAACTACCACAAGGTGGTACAAAATCCAGTGGAACCAGCACTCTGAAGAAGAAGCTACTTGGGAATCTGAAGACTTCTTGGCAAAGAACTATCCCGACTTTCTCGAATCCCTGTCTATGTAAAGTTTTGCCTTTATCCCTTCTTTGTCCTTTCTTAAGACGCAGAATCTCGGGGCGAGATTTCTTTAGGGGGGAAGGCTGTAACACCTCTGGTGTTTAAGCATGTAATTAACTTGACATATCATCATTAGCATCATTAATCATCTTGATCATGATTTCATGTGTATGCATTTGCTTAGTATATCATTTTATGTGATGTACCCCTATTGCAAAAACCCTTATTAGCCCACTTCTTCCTATAAGGGCAAAATGGTAATTTCACCTCTGTGCCTAGTTCTATGTAATTCTTGTTCAAATTTAGTGCCCTGATGTTTGTTGCTTTGATCAAAGTTCAAAAATCAGATTTGAATTGAATTTCATTTGCAAAACCCTAAAATCCCAAACCCTGGATTTATTCCCTTTTTAAATAACTTTTTCAAAATTCAAAATTTTGAGTTGGTTCAAAAAGCAAAGTTGTGAATCTGACCTAGAGGAACAACTTTGGTATTTACAGATTTCCATGTTTCTATATAAAGTTTGAAGTAATTTCAAATTCATTCAAATTCCAGTTTTTGTCCCCTTTTCAGTTTTCAAAAATTTATTCAAAAACTATTGAGTTTCAGAAAAAGTGTATATTAGCAAAGTTATAGGTTTTGTCAAATGGAACAACTTTCATATTGGAAGATTTTCAAGTTTTCAGTTTGAAATCCAGAGTAATTTTGATTTGAATCAAGTTTGAAAAAGTGTCCCCTTTTCTGTTTTTGAGTATAGTTCAAAAACTATTTGGAATTCGAAAATGTTCATATTGACAAAGTTGTAGATCTCGTTTTTCTGAGCAACTTTGGTGTTTTGAGTTTTTGTCGCACAGTTCAATTTTTGAGAGTAATTTGCAAAATACAAAATCTGCTCAAAGTCAAAAGCTAGGGCATAGCCCTGTTCATCTTCCCAGGCGAGTCAGGGGGGGGGCCCGGCCGCGCGCCCTCGCCGGAGTCGCGTGCCGCCGCGTGTCCGAAGCTCCTTCGGCCAAACCGACTCCACGCCGATGCTCAGCACTCGATTGCGCACGCGAACCGTCTCCAGCTGACTTTGTTCCCGTCCCCTACCGCCCGCAGTGCGTCGCCGCCACGCGTTCGCCGCCGGTGAGCCGTGCGCCCGGCCCCTGAGTGCCAAACTGCTGACCTCCTGGTGTGTAATCGATCGCGCACGCTTCACTCGTTCTTATCCGCCTTTGCTCAGCCGATTGCTCGCTCTCGCCGTGGCTATAAGAGCCCCGCCGAGCCGGCCGGAGCAGAACCCAACCCCGCCACCGTGGCCAGAGCAAACCCGAGCCTGCGCTTCTCTCCCAGCTAGCCCAGAAGCTCCGCCAAGTCCTTGCGCAGCTTCACCACCCCTCAATTTGGTCGCTACCGCCTCCATTCGCCCGGCGTAGCTCGTCGTTGTCATCTCCGGCAAGAATCCCGTCGAGGTCGGGATCGTGAAATACTCCCTCTCCGGCCTTGATCATCCTCCACTGACCCCCGCATCACCTTCCTTGCTCCTTTGCGCCTCTGACTGACCCCTTGTGGTCGCTTGTGTCGCACAGGAACGCCGAGTCGACGATCACCGCCGTCCGCCGTCCGCCGGTCACCGTCGAACTCACCCCTCCGTTCATCCCCTCACCTCGCCGAGCCCCGCAATCGACGCCGGTGAGCTCCCTGTTGCTTCCCGTACCCTCGGTTTCGCCGCGGAGCGCCCGCAGTGGCCGGCGCAGCAGCGCCGCCGCCGTCCGGCCGCCGGCAAACGCGGGAAGGAGAAGAACAGTGCCGTTTTTCTTTTTCCAAACATGTGAATAGTGTTCAAATTGCATCTTTTTGTATGATTTTCTGTGTTGATCCAAAAATGCTGAAATTTTTGTGGTAGACTCGTTATGCTCTGGAGTATTTTATAAAAATATAAAACTTGACTTTTCTGCAAAAATTTGAAAATGAAAAATCTCCCTTTTAATTAATAAATGAAGGCTTTGGTATTTTTGGAGAGTGATTTATAACTCCAAAAATCATGGGACAAATTTTTGTGAGCTTCTTATGCCATGACAAGTCTCTGGTAAAATTTTGAAGTCTTTTGGAGCAAGTTGATTTTTGAGCTTTTATTTTAATTCTTGAATAGTGCCTTTTGTTAATTAAATGTCTAGATTTAATTGAGCACCTTAATGACCTCCAAAAAATTATGAAATTTGTTTTGCCATCTATCTACACCATGATGAACATATGTGATTAATTTGGTAATTTTTGGAGCAACTTCATAAAATGACCTTTTTAATTAATTTAAGAAAATAGAAAAGAGGTTTAGGGTTGGTAATAAGTGTTGATAATGTGATCTTTGGATTGATTGATGTTCATAGACCCCTACCCTTTGGTCTATGATGTTTGTGATGCTATGTTTGGTTGATGCTTAGGATAATTATATTAAGGGCTAGTTAATCAATATTGCTTAAGGAAGAAATGATTACCTTTAATGCTCAACCTAGGGTTCAATCATGCCTTGCTTAAAAGTAATCTAGAATCAGTGGAATTGTCTTGCACCATAAGTCCATATCATCATTCTCATGTGCATTCATCATTGCATCCGTATAGTTGACGAAGAAGGACCCGAAGTCGAGGTAGCCACCGAAGGATCTGTCCCCGAGGCGACCCCGAGCTCCGACGCCTACTCCAACCCCGAGTCCGTCCTTTTTGCCATCCAAGGCAAGCCCCGGTGCATTTAACCCTTCCTTGAATTTATAAAGTGATTTCCTTAAATGCTTTTGAGTTAAATTATTGCATTAGGTTTATAGGAGTTGAGTGATATCCTAACTGATGCATTATCCACCTTGACCACTGATACACCCGAAGCCTGCTTTTCAAAAGTACTTGAAAAATGCTTAGCAATGCTTATTGAATTAGACTTTGCAATAAAAATGCCAATTTCAAAAGTGTGATCACTGAAAGAAAACTTTATGGGAATTTCTGGTTTACTCCCACTATTGGCTAAGTATCTGATCCGTACTTAGTCAAATAGGAAGGAGAGGTTGTCCTTGCGTACGGTGCCGTCATGTTGTAGTCCGGGACTCAACAGTTGACACCGACCGGGACAGGGTTGAAAAACCGACACGACCTGTACTCTTGGGTTAGAGTCCCGAGGTGCTTGTCGCTGGCGGAAAAATGTAGGGACCATCCGTATGGGGGCCTGCTGGTCAAGACTTGTAACTATTCACATACTACGGAAAGCTCTGGCTCCGAGAAATCCATTATTGGACCGACAACCGCGCACTGGGAGTGGAGAGATGGCGGAAGTAGCATGTACCCACGTGGGTTAGAGTCCCGGATTGGAGTGGTGTACTGTACTTCCGGGTGGCGTAGGACCGGGCCCAATCTTGGAGGAATCGTGGTAGACGAGTTGGCATATGCAAGCTTGGGTGCTACATATGCAGTGTGAATAGGGATCCTCAGCTGAGTATTATTTATCCGGATTAACGTTGCTCCTCGGTTATGGAGACTTGGTCCACTGACTGTCAACGGAGAGTGGTTCTCAACTAGGAATGTTTTGAAATGTAAAATGAATCATGAATGATGAAGAATTGAGGAATACTGAATCTTTCAAAATAAAATAAGATTTACAAAAAAAATGCTTTTCTGCAAAATACTTGATCTTGCTTAAGCTTTACCTTGACTACCCTAAGCCTGCATTCCTGAGTCTTCTCCCTTTTTCTTTAGTCGGGTAAGTCTTGTTGAGTACCTTTGTACTCAGGGTTTCATTACCCATGTTGCAGGTATGGCAGATCCCTCAGTATGCCTTGGACCCTGCTGTGTGACTGTTGTTCAGGAGGAGGCCGATGAGGCCGATGAGTGATTATTCACCCTCGGGCTGGGTGAAGTATCTTTACCCTTCAGTTGTTGTCATATGCTACTCTGTCAACTCTATCTATTTGAACTATGGTCTGTAATAACTTCACTTTAATTTTATGTTGAACCCTGGTTTGTAAAACTATTGTTATCTAAGTCTTCCGCTATTTACTCCGATGTTATTTGTCAAAATGTTAAAGAGATTGTAACTGAATTATGAGATGATCCTGCGGACAACGGGCACTGATGTAGCCCAGTAGCGGAACCGGTCCTAATCTCTTGGCTGTACGGATCGACTGTCAGTGGTTGACGGTGATCAGTGGGCCATGGGATTAGAGCCGTTACGTTACAGGGCTCTGGGCCGCACCCATGGAGCCTCTTGGCTCGGTCGGAGAGGGCTCGTGGCAGCGTGGCCACACACGCCGGCGACGGCGTCCATGGCGGCTTCACCTTGGAGCGGCGAAGCAGTGAGGAGGAGGCGCGAGAGCGAGCAAGAGAGCCAGGGAAAGTGGATAGGAGGTAGAGGATGAGCGTCCGGGCATCCATATCGAGCGAGAGCGTCGGGGCACGCGGCAACAGCAAGAGAAAATGGTGGGCGCGAGCTCCAAGCATGCCAGCCACGTCGCCATTTCATCGAACACGCGGCGGGTGACATTGTGCAAACTTGGAGGCCGTGAAACGGCATCTTCCAGGCATATTCGGGTACGGCTCCTTTAAACAACCTTGTGGATTTCGGGCTGGTCTGCAACTTTGCTTAAGGATGCTAGGTCATAGGAGTTAGCAATCAGCGGGTAATTAGCTTCAAAGTGGACAGTGTCAGCGAGTTAACGACGGACGACCTTGCTGCGATTAAATCTAAAATTCACAGTCCAAACTTGGTCAAATCGAGTGCAACTTTTTGTATGCTCTTCTCCAAAGGATGACCTACAACTCTTATTTTTGGACCAACTTGAGTTGTTTAACAAAATTTGGAGAACGCGGCTTGCCAACGTGATTGACACTGCATTTCAGACGGCTAATATTTCCCTGCTGAAAACAGCAGCAGATTCGAACTTAGAACCTCCATTTGAAATAGTTAGGTGCAGATTCAGCCTTAGATCCTTTAACAAAGTTTATTGTACTCCTTATGATCTCTAACTTTGCTTTAAGGTCAAACCTCAGAATATGAAGGGAAGCTGCACTTTTATATTGGTCAAAGCAGCAAGTTGATATGACCTCAATTTAGGGTTTTAGGCCGATTGAGGCATTTCCTTGACATTTGCTCAACACGAACTCTTCATAACTTTTGTTTGTGAGTCCATATAGAGTTGATTGGGCATAATTGCAACACTTGGTTGAGCTCAATTGACCTCCTTCCGTTAATTGGTGATTACAGGCAAAACTGTGACTCATCATTTCATGTGACTTTTTGATTCCAAACTTCACGAAACTTTTTCACCAGTTACTATAGATAGGAACTGGGGTGGGTCACATGAAAAATCCATGTTTAACATAACTCCTGAATACTCATAAATTAGCAGTCGTTATTAACTGGCTCTTGTTAAATATTTCCCAAATAAATGAAACTGAGGTTCCATCTCCAAGATTAATCCCAAAACTTCTGTCATCACTGACCATACTTGAAATCATCTCTTGAACATCACTGGACATACCATGTCTGTGCTTAAACTGACTGCTTAACGGACGGCGAACACCAGGGGTGTTACAGCCCTTTCCCCCCTTAAAAGAATCTCGTCCCGAGATTCCGGACGAAAGACTTTTCAAGGGAAGGGAAGCATAGCACCCATCCTTAATCATAGGCTATTGACAGCTCGAGATACTAACTTCTCGACAGGACAGAAACTGTTATGAATAGAACAACTTCCCGATCCTTCATGTCATTTTCCAATTAGTAGCTCTTGTAACAAGAATCTACTTTAGTGACTCCCATTAAACATTGAGGTGCACTCAAGACATCACTGTCAGGTTAAGGGAAACCAAGATTGCATTGCTACTTTGGCAGGAATCCCAAATTAATATTGCTGTCAATATCGGATCCTTGTCCGATTGAGATTATAGCAAAAATATATCCTTGAGACGGTCAGGAACTGACTGACGGCAATCACCGTCTTTACTACTGTGAACGTCTAATTAATCAGATACCAACTAATGGAAAGCTATATAAGGTTCCATGTGTGCGATTCTCTTTCTTTGATGATAACACTATATTATCTGAATCTGATAAGAGAGCGGTGAATGTGATAGCTGACTCTACCAAATCCACGCTTTCACTGATCCTTCTTTACAGAATTCTCAGCCCCAAACAGCAACCATCACTCAGGTTGAATTTGACGCAACCTCTTTGAAAGGTCCTAGTTTGGTTTTGGTAATTGAGTGACAACTTTAGGTGGACTAATGGTGTTTGAAGTGAATTACACAGGTGATTAGTCCATAGGTGATCATGTGTGAGCAACATATGCCATAGAGGAGAAATGGCTTGGAAGATATTCCAAGGCTCACACATGTGAAGAAGGATCTCATTGCATATGTGACATGACATGTGGTCATGTGGCTAAGATGGTGAAGAACAAGGCAAGACTTGGCTTGACGAACCGGTTGCGAAGGTGAAGGGCAAGTTGGAGGTTTTGAAGCCGTTGGTACCGAGTGTCGGGAGGCTTGAGCAAAGACTTGGCGCCGAAGAACCGAAGCATTGGTGAAGAGCAAGTGAGGTCAAGATCGATGAACCATGGAGGCCATGTGATGATATGAAGTGGATCATATCATTTGATGATAGGTTGGTGCATGTGTTGCATCAACACCGAAGGAGATGGAATGGAATGCGCAAGGCAAAGGTATAATTGTAGGGCATTTCATTTCACCGGTCATAGGTGTGTAGAGAAGTTTATGACCGGGTTTAGGTTAGATGGCCGTACTATCAAGAGGAGCAAACTTGTTTGCATATCGGTCATCTAGTGCCACTTGAGCGATCTAACTTTGCGATGTTGTTAGGATCGAGTGGCGTGGTGAGAGCAAGTGAAAATCCTTTGAAATATGTTTGTGAAAATGCTAACACACATGCACATGATGTTGTACACTTGTTGGTGTTAGCACATTTGCAAAGGAGAAGTTGTTGGAGTTGGTTTGGATCAACACAGAGAAGAAAATGGAGTTTTCTGTGTATGGTCGGTGGTACCGACCAGGGTGGTCGGTGGTACCGCCCATAGGTGCTGCGTGCAGCCCTCTCTGTGTTGGGGTGTTTTTGGCCTGGCGGTAGTACCGCCATTACTTCGGTACTACCGCCGGCGGTGGTACCGACCAGAGGGTCAGTGGTACCGTGGCTCTAAGGGGTTTTGCGAGGCTCACTGTAGATTTGAAAATGGCCTGGCGGTAGTACCGCCATTACCTCGGTACTACCGCCCGCGGTGGTACCGACGCAAGGTCGGTAGTGGCTTGTTTTTTGCAGAGCTCTCTGTTCGCGGCCGATTTTGGCTTGGCGGTAGTACCGCCATTACCTCGGTACTACCAACCTCGGAGGTACCGACCAGAGAGTCGGTGCTTCGCCTTAATCAGCGGGATGTGAGTAAACGGCTAGTTTGACTAAGCCGGTAGTACCGCCCAGGAGGGGTCGGTACTACCGACCAAAGCGCAGAAAAGGGGAAAACGGCTAGTTGGCCGCTCCCCTCTATATATAGTCGTTGGGGCCGGCTTTGGGCCATAGGCTGGTGCACTCCAAAGCCTTGGTGGCTTGTGTGGATGTGCTTATGAGCCCTCTAACACACATATGCTTTAGTGCTCATCCGATTGTGTGAGAGAGTGATCCTAGTGCGTTGCTTTGAGAGATAACATCGAGTGGCACTAGGTGTCCGTGTTGCAAGCCGGTGGTGCTTATTACTCTTGGAGGTTGCCACCTCCTAGACGGCTTGGTGATCGAGTCTCCGTCGTGAAGCCCGCGTGAAGATTGTGTGTGGCTCCGGAGAAGGATTGTGAGGAGCATTGTGCTCGCCCCGCGGGGATCGCGAAGAGCAACTCTAGTAGAGCGTGTCATTGAGTTACCCTCACTTGTGGGTGAGTTCTTGCGGCGCTCGAGTGTCGAGCTAGGTGTGGAGCCTATTAGCCGCCGAACTACCAAAGTGTATGGTCGACACAACGGGGACTAGCTTGTTGGCAACCAAGTGAACCTCGGGAGAAAAATCACCGTGTCAACTTTGTGTTCATCTTCTCGGTGGTTTGCAAACTCCTTTCTCTAGCTTGTATTTACTTGTTCATATACATGTGCTAGTGTAGTTGCTCTTATGATTAGTTAGCTTGTGTAGCTTGCTAGATACCTTCCTTGTGTAGCATAGAAGTTGATCCCATGAGTGACTAGTTGACTTGTAGTCTTGCTAGTCACATTGCTTAGTTTGTGTAGCTAAGTTGAGCTCTCTAATTTGGCTTGTGTAGCCTTGTTATTGAGCATTGCTAGTGAGCTTAGGCTTTGTGCTTTTGCTTAGTGGCATGTGTAGGAGCTCCCCGGTTGATTGAGTACTAGTTGCTTAGGTTTGTGTAACCTTGCAAGCTAGAATTGTTTAGGTGAGCTCTAGCTAGCCCGACACCTTATTTGCATTGTTTAGGATTTTCTATAAGGTGTCATAGAGTATAAGTAGAGGGGTGTAGTCTTGGCTAAGACCGATAGTTTTAATTCCGCATTTGTTTCGGTTAGCCGGTGCGATTAATTTTAGAAAGGACTATTCACCCCCCTCTAGTTCGTCATCTCGACCCTTCAATTGGTATCGGAGCAAGGTCTCTCATTTGTGGTCTTCACCGACCCGAGAGGATGGCGACTTATGGGCTAGATGTTGAGTGTCCACACATTTTTGATGGCATACACTTTACACGGTGGAAAAATTGGATGATATGCAATTTTAAGTTTATTAGTCCTCAAATGTGGTGGATCGTAGATGTAGGTCTTTCTCTTGTGTTGGATAGAAAGAATGCAACTCAAGCACAAAAGAAATGCCTACATCTCGATTGCCAAGCTACTAACATTTTCTATCAATCTATGGAGGATAACATATTTGGTGAGATCATGGACTTGAAGTCCGCCCATGAGATTTGGATTTATCTCAATGAGAAATATGGGGTGATCTCCGATGATGATGTTGATGAGCCCAAGAAGGAGGCGCATGAGGATGTTGAGCATGACCACAACTTGATGGTTGTGGAGGATTGCTCCACCTCATGTTCAAGTGATGATGATGATGATCAATCCGCAAGTTCACTTGACAAGATTGTTGATGATGGGCCAAGCTCAAGTGATGCAATTAATGATTCTACTCCATGCTCACTTGATGATGATGATGATGACGACTATGAGAGTGATGTCTCCACAAGCTCCTCTACTACATCACATTGCTTCATGTCACATGGTGACGCAAAGGTATCAATTGCAAATGTGGTTGTTGATTGTGATGATCCAAACTTTGAGCTTGTTTGTAGACTCACTAAGGCTTTAGAAAATGAGATGTCTAAAAATGCAAAATTGACAAAAGAAAACTCATTTCTAAAGAATGCATGTGAACAACAAAAGCATCTACTTTATGTTACTACTTGTTCACATGATGAGCTAAAATTGACTCATGAGGAACTATGTGTTGCTCATGACAACTTGGTACAAGATCATGCTTTTCTCACTAAGAAGTTTTCTAATGAAGAAACTAAAACTAGTGAGATCTCATCTTTTGGGTCAAATGATCAATCACATATTTATGCTAACCCATGTGATGTAGAGAAGAAGCATGTATCCACCTCTTGCAATGATTTATTATCTATGCCATATTCTTCACATATCGATGCTTGTTCTACCTCTATGTCTTGTGAGACTAACATTTGAAGGAGAACAATGAGCTCAAAAGTGACGTGAAGAACTTGAGCAACAAGTTAGAGAGGTGGTGTAGATCAAAGGTCACCCATGAGCACATGATGAAGAATCAAAGAAGCTATGGTGACAAGAGTGGCATTGGCTTTAACAAAAGCAATGTCAAAGGCAAGAGTTGGGGCAAGAGAAGACATGAAAGAGAAATGAAGAAGCAAGAACAAGAAAAGCTATCTCATTTCATGTGCTATCAATGCCATGAGATGGGACATCTTGCAAAAGCTTGCCCCAACAAGAAGAAGCCCCAAGTTCAAATCAAGAACAACCATCATGATGGTGACTTGATGAAGAAGAAGAAAACAAGAAGGGGCGGAAGAGCAAGGCATCCAACTCATATCCATGATGCCAAGATGATGATGAGCAAGAATGAAGAAAAGAAGAAAGATTTGGCTCACATCAAGTGCTACAAGTGTGGTGACATGGGACACTTTGCCTCGGAGTGTCCTACCAAGCTTGAGAAGAAGGCTCAAGCAAATGAGAAGAGGCAAGGCAATGAGAAGCAACAAATGAGCAAGGAAGAAAAGGCTCAATCAAAGAGAATTTGCTACTCATGTCGGGAAAGGGGACACATGGCAAATTCATGTCCCCTAGGTAAAACTTCTAAGCCTATTTCAATTGATGATAATATTGTGCTTAGAAAGGATGAAAATGGTACCCCTAAGGATACTATTGCAACTCATTCCGCTACTCATACTAAGGCTATGCCTAAGTATGTTGCTCCTAACTTGAGAGGACCCAAACTAGTTTGGGTACCATCAAAAGGTGGATGATTGTGTGTAGGTACCATGGCATTGGAGGCTTGATTCAATTTGTTCCATGTTGATCATTATATGATTGAGTCAAGTAATGAAGCTTAGTGCTATCCAAACCCAATGCCAAGACAAAAGAGTGAAGTCCAAGTGCTACAACGAACAAGTGCAAAAGATCAAGTTGTGGTGGTAGATTGGAATATTCGAAGGCTTGCAATCAAATTGAGTTGAAGCTTGCTTTTGGATGATCATGGGCTACTAAGGTATATCTTAGTTGATCATATTCATTTGGATGCATATGAGTTGATTGAATTGGATATATATATGCATATGTTGCTTGCTATAAGATGATTGAATGGATTTGATGCTTAGTGATCAAAATTGAGTTAGTTTGAATGGATATGTTCATGAGACTTCTTTTAGTAAGTGATTTGAATGGATATATGTCTTGTGAGAATACTCAAACAAGTTAGCTCAAGTTTGATTCAAATTGGTAGAGTATAGCTCAATTGCTCAAAGTTGTTCAATATTGCAAAATCTGAGTGAGCTAAGAAGATAGCCATGTTTGAGTGATCAAATCTTTTTGGATTGGCTTGAAATTTGGTACACATGCTCTACACTTATGGTATTAGTTGCTGTGCAAAATTCATAATAATTGGATAAGTGATGCTTTGGTTTTGGAGTGGATCTTGTCAACACAAGTGCAGCAGTTTTTCAGCATGTAGTAGTGTGGAATGAATTGAAATCTGGTAGCAATCTAGAAAGCCAATGAAGCTCAAATTTTTATGGCTACTAGAATGTATAGTGAGGCACATCTACACCAAATTTCATGGCAATTGGATCAAAATATTGTGAGATATGATTATTTCATTAAAGATGACAGAATCTGCCATATAACTGATATTTATTGGTTTGATCACAAGTCACTTTGATTGAAAGGCCCTCAAGTTGGAATCATGTTTATAAGTGGTTGAGGGACCTATGTTTGGTTTTGAGATGAGCTAGAAGCATGACAAAGATGAGTACAAGGTCACTTGATTGTGGAGTGTATTTGGCACACAATTGGTACTCAAATTGAAGATCAAGACCAACATCAAGATGAAGATAAAAGTCAAGTTCTAGTATCAAATTCAAGATCTTTTGGAAAGAAAGAAAAGGACTCAAAGAAGGTTTCAAATGTTATATCTCAAGAAGAGTTCATCATTTGGATCAATCAAACCAAGTCAATTCAAGTAAGTATCAAGGATGATTCTTTGGAGAGAGGTCACTTCTCCCTTTTTGTAGGGGCTTGCCGCCTTTTGTAGGTTAACCGAGCACGAGGCTTGGAAGGCTAACATGGAAGTGGTGATTCAAAGGATATTTGAGATGCTTAGTTGAAGCAATGAAAGGATTGACCAAGCAAAGCAAGCAACATCCAAGATAGAAAAGCAAATCATGACAATTCAAGTGGTATTCATATGCAAGCTATGTTCAAATGAAGAAGCAAGCCAACCACAACAAGATAGTGCACTTAATCATATGGGTGAAGATTTGATTCTTTCAATTGGTATCTATTGGTCTTCACCATGGACTTCACATTGCTATTTGGAGCTTAATTGGAATCAAAATGACTATCCTCTACTCCAAGATAGCGAAGGTATCATTGTAATGTGCATGATCATTTCATCCCTTACTAGTATGCAGTTAGTGCATATAGTACATGCTTAATAGGATCATGCATAACAATTGAAAAGTTTAAATTCATAGCCTACCACTATTGCTTGTTTGATTATATGATCTAGTGGTTAGTATATGAGTTTGTTTATGAGCTAGTGAACCCAAGTACTTGATCTAGAAGATGAACATTCAAGTGTCTAATTCAACATGAGTAAGATAACCATTGAAAGATGTGTGAAGAAGCTTACTCTAGAGCAAACCGAGTTAGATATCTTGTGCAATATTGCCTAATTCAAGTCACAAATGAGAAGCTCATGAAGACGACAAGAGTTCAAGAAGAAGACAATAATGCAATTGGATATCAAGTTTAAACTTTCATTCAAGTGGTATCCTCAAAGACTTTAAGTGATCAAATCAAGCAAAGATCCATCACCAACAAGAGCTCAAGCTTATCAAGTGGATGACCCATGCTATGACATAGGGGAGGTGCCCCACCTATTGGTATCAAGGTCAAAGATCCTACACATGGTGTCATTCCAACACATATGGTGGTGTCCATCAAAAATGAAGACTCAAATGTCAACCATCTACCCTAGTGCAACCCTTTGTATCAAGTAAAGCATGCCTTTTATGGTTATTGATGACAAAGGGGGAGAAAGTGACAAAGATATGATATGATAGGGGGAGATGTGGTAAAGATATGCAAGAGGATCAAAATTCTTGGAAAATGAGAGCACACAAGTAGGGGGAGCAAGCTCATGAATACATGATTGATGCATTTGTTTGCGCATTACATTTGCTTGCTCACATTGCATATGTTTTACATTCCTACATGCTTGTGTGCAATATTTGCTAGAACTAAGACTTGGATGATGATTGTTTTCCATCATTTGGTATTTAGAGCATAGTCTTAGTGTAGCAAGTGGTAACTAGAACCTTGATTATAATGTTGATCTCACGTGGTATCTAGTTTCACTTGTTCTAGCAAGGTTGATGCTAAGGATGAATCAAAATGTGGTATGCACACTTCAAAGGTAAAATTTCATCATGTATACCTTAGCATCACTTAGTAGTGCTAACACTCCCACAAATTTCATATTTATGCATGTGTGCAAGCTTGAAACCAAACCATTTGAGCACACATGTAGGGGGAGTTAACACTACAAAGTCGGGTTGTATGGTGCTTATCCAAATTCTCTTATATGTTCTTAATGTTGGATAAGTAACATAGAATCCAAAGAGCTTAATTTCCATATCTTTGTAGAGTTGTCATCAATTACCAAAAAGGGGGAGATTGAAAGGTCCTAGTTTGGTTTTGGTAATTGAGTGACAACTTTAGGTGGACTAATGGTGTTTGAAGTGAATTACACAGGTGATTAGTCCATAGGTGATCATGTGTGAGCAACATATGCCATAGAGGAGAAATGGCTTGGAAGATATTGCAAGGCTCACACATGTGAAGAAGGATCTCATTGCATATGTGACATGACATGTGGTCATGTGGCTAAGATGGTGAAGAACAAGGCAAGACTTGGCTTGACGAACCGGTTGCGAAGGTGAAGGGCAAGTTGGAGGCTTTGAAGCCGTTGGTACCGAGTGTCGGGAGGCTTGAGCAAAGACTTGGCGCCGAAGAACCGAAGCAATGATGAAGAGCAAGTGAGGTCAAGATCGATGAACCATGGAGGCCATGTGATGATATGAAGTGGATCATATCATTTGATGATAGGTTGGTGCATGTGTTGCATCAACACCGAAGGAGATGGAATGGAATGCGCAAGGCAAAGGTATAATTGTAGGGCATTTCATTTCACCGGTCATAGGTGTGTAGAGAAGTTTATGACCGGGTTTAGGTTAGATGGCCGTACTATCAAGAGGAGCAAACTTGTTTGCATATCGGTCATCTAGTGCCACTTGAGCGATCTAACTTTGCGATGTTGTTAGGATCGAGTGGCGTGGTGAGAGCAAGTGAAAATCCTTTGAAATATGTTTGTGAAAATGCTAACACACATGCACATGATGTTGTACACTTGTTGGTGTTAGCACATTTGCAAAGGAGAAGTTGTTGGAGTTGGTTTGGATCAACACAGAGAAGAAAATGGAGTTTTCTGTGTATGGTCGGTGGTACCGACCAGGGTGGTTGGTGGTACCGCCCATAGGTGCTGCGTGCAGCCCTCTCTGTGTTGGGGCGTTTTTGGCCTGGCGGTAGTACCGCCATTACTTCGGTACTACCGCCGGCGGTTGGTACCGACCAGAGGGTCGGTGGTACCGTGGCTCTAAGGGGTTTTGCGAGGCTCTCTGTAGATTTGAAAATGGCCTGGTGGTAGTACCGCCATTACCTCAGTACTACCGCCCGCGGTGGTACCGACGCAAGGTCGGTAGTGGCTTGTTTTTCGCAGAGCACTCTGTTCGCGGCCGATTTTGGCTTGGTGGTAGTACCGCCATTACCTCGGTACTACCGACCTCGGAGGTACCGACCAGAGAGTCGGTGCTTCGCCTTAATCAGCGGGATGTGAGTAAACGGCTAGTTGACTAAGCCGGTAGTACCGCCCAGGAGGGGTCGGTACTACCGACCAAAGCGCAGAAAGGGGAAAAACGGCTAGTTGGCCGCTCCCCTCTATATATAGTCGTTGGGGCCGGCTTTGGGCCACAGGCTGGTGCACTCCAAAGCCTTGGTGGCTTGTGTGGATGTGCTTATGAGCCCTCTAACACACATATGCTTTAGTGCTCATCCGATTGTGTGAGAGAGTGATCCTAGTGCGTTGCTTTGAGAGATAACATCGAGTGGCACTAGGTGTCCGTGTTGCAAGCCGGTGGTGCTTATTACTCTTGGAGGTTGCCACCTCCTAGACGGCTTGGTGATCGAGTCTTCGTCGTGAAGCCCGCGTGAAGATTGTGCGTGGCTCCAGAGAAGGATTGTGAGGGGCATTGTGCTCGCCCCGCGGGGATCGCGAAGAGCAACTCTAGTAGAGCGTGTCATTGAGTTACCCTCACTTGTGGGTGAGTTCTTGCGGCGCTCGAGTGTCGAGCTAGGTGTGGAGCCTATTAGCCACCGAACTACCAAAGTGTGTGGTCGACACAACGGGGACTAGCTTGGTGGCAACCAAGTGAACCTCGGGAGAAAAATCACCGTGTCAACTTTGTGTTCATCTTCTCGGTGGTTTGCAAACTCCTTTCTCTAGCTTGTATTTACTTGTTCATATACATGTGCTAGTGTAGTTGCTCTTATGATTAGTTAGCTTGTGTAGCTTGCTAGTTACCTTCCTTGTGTAGCATAGAAGTTGATCCCATGAGTGACTAGTTGACATGTAGTCTTGCTAGTCACATTGCTTAGTTTGTGTAGCTAAGTTGAGCTCTCTAATTTGGCTTGTGTAGCCTTGTTATTGAGCATTGCTAGTGAGCTTAGGCTTTGTGCTTTTGCTTAGTGGCATGTGTAGGAGCTCCCCGGTTGATTGAGTACTAGTTGCTTAGGTTTGTGTAACCTTGCAAGCTAGAATTGTTTAGGTGAGCTCTAGCTAGCCCGACACCTTATTTGCATTGTTTAGGATTTTTTATAAGGTGTCATAGAGTATAAGTAGAGGGGTGTAGTCTTGGCTAAGACCGATAGTTTTAATTCCGCATTTGTTTCGGTTAGCCGGTGCGATTAATTTTAGAAAGGACTATTCACCCCCCCCTCTAGTCCGCCATCTCGACCCTTCACTCTTGGTAAAAAATACCAAGTTACAGAATCGCTGTACTACTGAGCAGATCAACATCATTCTTCTTTCATGGTGTGGTTACAACTCCGTGGAGCTGACTTGTTACACTACTTGGGTCATAGGCGATCTTCTTAAATTCACTCCGCGATGCAGGAACACAATCTAAAATTCTAAGAGTTGATTTTTGGTAGGACACCTCGTCTGCTTCGAGAATAAGCGACTGATTCTGAATGTTCTTTTCTAGCTTCATCCAAAATAATCTGGAATAGTCTTTTCATAGTAGTCAAACGTACCACCAAGCAGTCCTTACGCGAGGCATAATTCTGACTGCGTTACTGGGCTGGCGTATCGTCTTGTATTACCATTGAGATTTTTTTTCTCAAGATAGGGTTAGCTGGAACATGTCAGAGGCTTGGATGTACGAGTGCGACAACACAATATCAGTGGGTTTACAGACTTCTGGCATAACATTGTTCTGTAAGACATAGCCTTCATAGCTACCAAAGAGTCGTTTCTGACTGAAGATTAGCTTTTCAATGACCAAAACTAATCAGTTGCCTCTCAACACTAAAAAGCTCCAAGGTTTCAACTTTTACCGCAAGCACTGTCGGATATCAACACATATAGTTACCACCAAAGTCAGCAGAAAATCAGACACATCTGAGATGATGGGGTTGGCTACAGGATCATCATGCAGATATATGTGTTAAGTTCAAACAGTAAACTTCTGGACTTCAAGGATCTGGTTAAATAACACACCATTTCTGTTGCTCATTCCTTAGCTGATACTTGCCCACTATTAAGAATTCTGTGGCACTTGTTTCACTATTACCATATATGATGCTTATTCTTTGTTGTTGATCCAATAGAGTCCTTTGTCTACCACCTCTTACAGTCTGCTACTGCTTTCGTCCTTGACCGATTCTTGAAAAGTCATCCTTCTTGCCACTTTCAGAAAGAAACACTGCCTTATCTGAGCCGACATAAGGATTTTTCTGAAGGAATATGGGAGATAATCAAGGAGGGAGCTTCATGAAAGGTAACACATTGGTGCAGTTCTATAATAGATCTTGATTAGAACCCACGGTACCAGCGCGTGCCGAGCAGCACAACCATGTGTCTGCAGCCACAGGAGGCTCTCGGTTTCGTCGCGGCACCATTAGTTCTGAACCAAGACACCATTATTGAATCCAAAACCATTGAGAAATCCCACATGACGCAGATAAATCTTGCATCGATAGGCATCACCTGCAAGGCATAAGCTAGCAAAACAAGGATGATCACAAGGTTTGGAAAATCACTAGGATGCAATTTCCAGGACAAACATGGCACAAGATAACAAGGATTCGTCTGGTGCACATCAAGGTCATGACACGACGAAAGATTTCATGAACTTGATTTGGCCAAGCAGCAACAAAAAAGCAACCGAGGGGATACATGGGTTTGGGTAAGGTCTCCGCAACTGGGCAAGACAAACTATGGTCAAAGGTTAAGGTTAACCAAAACTAAATTTGGCTAGGTCAAAACAAACAAGGGCCTTCGCAACAAAGGTACCAAACATCCAAGGCTTAGGCAACACTCTAAGGCCAAACTTGGATCTACAGGTCGGGTTAGAGGCATGGCTACACAACAAGCATAGATATACCATGGTTTGGAACTAGGATTCTTGGAAGGTTAGCTAGGGCTAACTGGTCCAACAAAAAGGCATGGACAGGCATCGGTTCAGGTTTTTGGCACAAGCACTCTAACCATCAAAACTAGACACACAAACACAGGCCTTTAAGCAACGTGGGTTCAACTAAAGGCATCTCAGAAGGTCAAGAGGGCTTGGTCATGACTCTAACCGAAGGTTGGCAAACCACTCATGCACTCACCGAGGACAAGGGTTTGACTAGCCAAGGTACCACTTAGGTAACAACGCATCTACACACAACCTTAACAAGCATTTGGAACACACAATCAATCAGCTAAAGCAACCAACACTAACCACCAAGCTTAAACAAGACAAGCATCTATCTATGGCATACAAGCGAACATAGACATGCAAAACATGGTGAACAGGTGTTGTCATTATTTTATTTCCTGTTTACTAGATTGGAGCATAACTCTGTATCTAGAAGCAAACATACCAAGCAAACTAAGACATACTTGTTTGTTAACTATAAGCAGTTTACATTTTTAAGTTGCAAATCACTTATTTAGCATATGAGGTAACAACAAGTAACAAACTCATACATAGTCTATATTCCAAGAAGGAATAAACAGACACTAGGTAGCAACAACTAACAAACAACATACAACAACTTGATTTTAGGGTACAATCAACAACAGTTTAAAACATTCTAATCATGTTAGAAAAGCTAAATTGCAGCCACTTAAATTAGTTGCAAGCATTTAGTTCTAACCAGCACATAAGCTAATATAAATTTAAGCTATATTAGAGAGCAGTTTTAAAGCATGGTGCACATAAAAACATAATTCTAGGCATAACCATGTATGAAAACAGTTTGTATACATCTTATACATGTTAGATAGTTCATGATTGACCCAAATTAAATTTCTTACATGCACTTATTAATTTACCTACTTTAGCAAGGTAAGACATAGAGCTATTTCAATGGACTCTCAGAGAATTCTAGGAAGATTATGGCAGCTCACTCATGCATTTAGTAGGCTATTACTATCATTTCAGCCTATTTGAGCAAGTAAAACAGCCTACACAAATCTAGCAAGTAACATGCTTAAAACAACTTAAACAGGTCTATGCTATTTAATGTTGTCAAACAACAAGTTTTACATTCTTCTTGCAGCAACATGATACTAGTTGGGTATGAAAATTAGTTTCACAAACCTTTAATCCATATAACACTAGTTCTCATGATTGCAAGAAAATGAGCATGAAACATGATTGCATGATTATAGCATGAAAAGCAACTAAACAACATGTTTTAGTACCTTTTCTTGCTAAAGCATGTTAAAGCTAACATATCTAGAGTTACATGTTTAGGAAACATTTAGCTTACCCAAACAAAACTACATACAAAATAGTCTCAAACAGCAAGTTTTATTGTTTCCTTAGGTGGAGAATTTCAAAACAACTAACCCAAAAAGGGAGTTTCCTAATTCAAAACATTGAATTGCAACATGGCATAACTTTACCACACAAGCAGGATAACAACACACCAGCATTTGGTTAGAACAAAACATTTTGTTACTACAAGATATTTAGACATAGGGGGAAACTTTCAACAGTTAGAAGCTTATGGTCTAACTACTCTTCTAGCATACAGGAAACAGAGCAAGACAACACACAATCCTGATGAGCTAGCAGGGTTATCTAAACAACATCTTACAAGTACTTACTTCTAGTCTAAACAAGCAATCACTTATCTAGACGACATGGAAACACTCATATAAAACCTTGCACACTACCAAACATCATGAGCAAGACCATATTACACCTAGCTTCTGTCAACGCACAACATCAGACAGAAGATTTATTCCTAACTTTTATAAGCAATTTTAGCACATCACATAGAAGCACTAGTAAACAGCAAACTTTATCATTACCGGAACAAGGGTGGAAAAGCATTTTGATGCACAAACAACCATTAAGTTTTATCATTACTTTAGTCACACTTGACAACAAGTTGTTCATTATGAGAATAAAGGTGAGAGAAGCATGTTCATGAGCAATGCACAACAAGATGTATGCTCGTCCTATACGTCCTCACAGATTGCCAGCCTGAGGCGACAATCACGTTCTAAGTCGGTGGCATAACACGCACTCTCGATATAGCAAGTCGTTAACTATGCATACGCATTCGAGGTTAGCGTACCTGCAGAAAATCTCATTTCAGCCCATTCCCACAACAGATATAAATACATTACAGGAATTTAAATCTAGATACTATCTTAGGTGCATACCCAGTATACACGTAAGTAGTACATGCACCCATCAGAAAAGTATTACTCCCATAATTAAATACCTTCACCCACATTCGTGTGCTTACGAGTACAGGTTCCAGTACCAAACTAGCTCTTCCCTAGACCAATGTTTGTTTGGTCATGCTCTCACAACTCACACTTACCTGAGCGTAGGTGCGACGTTGCATAAAATAAATTTAACTACCCCACATATATGAGTACATCATATGTGAGGGCTACCTCCAACATGAAACCACAGGGTAGCATAGTGCGGTCATCTACACGTACCTTTTGAGTCGACGTGTCGTTGCAAGAAAGTAAAACCCCCAAAGTCAGTATTACTTAACTAAGCCACCTGAAAGTCCTAGTTGTGCATAACTGGAGGTTGTCGCTAGCAAATAGTTTACAAATTAGATTTTGACAAACTTGCATACTAGCTAAAGCTTTTTAGATAAAATAGGCTTTTCAAAACAAAACTTTGTTTTAAAACCATGCACATGATAGTATTATGCTTAATCTTGCTCCGATACCAGATGTAACAGAACCGACCAATTTATAAGAGCACAAGTGCGAAAACCTCTGCCGAAGCAGCTGAATTAGCACACTTGAGCCCACATAAACCCGGTAGTCCGGAAATCTCGAAGGATTTCAAACATTTCAACATTCAGCCAAGATCGCATGGTCAAGCAAATACAAATCATGTCCACGGAGCTTTGCAGTGGAAATAATATTATAATAGAGTTCACAAATAATGATACAAGTTGAGTTCCACTTAATTTAGAAGAACAACATAGCATTGAAATAAATACCATAACATAAGTTGAAATACTTTGCTAGCTTGAGTGACATCCTCCAACAACAGCACAAGAGCAGAAGTATGGAACTGCCGAGCCCACCGGCACTGGCCATCACCTTTCGGCAGGCCTAACCTTCACCTGCAACAAGGTGGGATAAACGCTGAGTACTCGAATGTACTCAGCTAGACTTACCCGTCATAAACCAGAAATAAAGTGACACCAAGGAGTATGCAAGGTTGTATCTGGGTTTGGCCATACATACCTTTTTGCATAAAAGCATTTTCATTATTAATAATCATCATTAGAGTATTAGCTGTCAATTTTATGTAATCAACCTGATTAACTAGATTTGCACCTGTTCTAGAGCAAACACTTGACTACTTATTCAAGTAAGAGTGACTATTTCATCAATAGCCTTTCAAATTCAACATTATAACCATCTTTAGTTCCATAAGTTACTACAGTAACACATGACCAGTCAAGTTAGTCACTAACCAGGAGCGATGGCGATTATAATCGATTCCTACCTAGCTGGGGACAAAGATGTCGCACACTCACCCGATCACACCTTGTCAGGCAGCCGTCGGCGGCCACTTCAGGAAATTCGAGAACACAACGCGCGGGACAGTCATGGGCCCTTCTACACCGGGGGTTATCTCAATGCCAGGTCGCTCAAGCTATAACTGCCCACGGTTATGCCAGGTCAATCAGGCCCCGCCTATCCACGGACCATGCCAGGTCGCTCAGAATAGTTGCCCACGGTACATGTAAGGCCCTGGGTGTTAGGCGTCAACATCTCCGTCACCGGCTCGAATAGCCTTACTCGGCTTCACGGGAGGTACTCAGACCTACTCCGTTAAGTGATTGACGCGTTCAAAATGACTGAGGTGTGCCTTCGTCAGGTCCTAATCGACACAGACGGGAGACTACTAACACACAGGACCCATGTCCTGCTGCTCCTACATCCCGCCCGGTATCAGATTAATTATCACATGGTTATCTCCATGATAGCACGAGGCTAGTCATGATCGATATCCACCTATATGCGGGAGACAGGGAATCACCTGACTTTTATCGGTCTAAGCAGGCTAAGCATAAACGAGCCTAGACTTAACAGGGATATCAAGATAGTAATTGCAGGTGGACAAGGATAAGTAAGTAATGCATCAACGGTATCACTCAACTCCTATAACCTAATGCAACAAACATATCAGGTTAATTTCGTAATTGCATTTGCAAACCATAGGAGTGGGATGCTCCGGGGCTTGCCTGGGAACAACACTTAAGCTAGTGTTAGATGGCACCACTTCGGGAACATCACTGCTCTAGGAACTTGTGGGGGTTCGCCAACACCATCATCTCCAGGTGATCACCAAACCATCATCCTGAGGTTTGGCTCCATCACGACGCCATTCGCTTGACGTTCTTCCATCTAGCGAACCTAGATATGAGATGCACAATGCATATGTATGAATGCTCTCGAATTAATATATTGATCACATAGCACAAGCAACCACTAACAAGCAATTAGCACAAAATTCATGAAACAATTAAGATAACTTAGCACACACCAAAGCACACAACAACCAACAGGTTATGCACACTTTTAAATTGACCACTAATTTAACCTAATCAACTTAAGCCAAGTTAAGCAATCAAACACAACACTCAGATTTGGACAGCAGGACAACAGTCCACTCTTTTAACTGTAACTCAAGCTACATATCTCCAAACTAGGTGAGATAAGGCTTTCTGGAAAGCTAACTCAATTGGCTACAACTTTGTTATTCAGCATAAGAGCAAATTCAAAGGTTATATAGCTCAAAAGCAGATAACAATGCAGCTCTGTCCAGCTGTTGGACAGCAGGACAGACAGAGCTTCAGAGAAGTATAACTCAAGATACAAACATCACATGAGCATGCAATTAGACATTCTAGAAATCTTACATGATTATCTAAATCTTTATTATTGTTAGCTCAAGGTGAATCAATCATTAACAAGGTCAAACAACATGATTAGTGCAGCTCTGTCGAACTTGGACAGAACTAGCCACACATCAACAACAGTAACTTAGGACAACCATAACTAAAGATCTATAATACCTGGGAACTTGCCCATAGACTCTTTAGAAAGATTATTAAGTTTTCTACAAATCATCTATAATCATCTCAAGATGATTCACAAGTTATCAAGGGCTAATTAGTATAATTAGGCACCTCTGTCCAGACTTTGGACAGATTTGCCCACCTGCACTAAAACAGCTATAACTCAAGTTATATATATTTAGTGAACATGAGCTAAGATAATTTAGAAATATTATTGAAAGAACTACAAATACTTTATCATTACCTAAGCATGAATCCCAAGTTAACTATGTGAAACAAGCCCATCATTCAGATCTGGACAGAATGTAGGCAAACCTTGACAGCCAAATTTCAATAGCCATATCTCTTAAACTATTAAGCCTATGGCCATGCAATTTGGTGAAAAGCTATATTAAGATGTTATCTACAACTTTTGTATAGACCACACCCACAGAAAATATCATTTAGATCACGAACTAACCACCACAACAGAAACTGGACTTGCAGCCATTTCAGCAAAACTGGACATACATGTAGCAGCTAGGTAATTAAATCACAACTAGAGCTACACAACTCTAAATGACACACAACAAGACATTTTGGAAATCTTATGAAATTTCCTACAAATCATCTTTAAACATCTCAGCACGATTCGCAAGTTAACATGGCGAAACAATTATATTCACAGAATCTGATCTAGGCATAAAGAAGAGCAACCATTTATGAAACTGAACTTTAAACAGCCATAACTCAAAATCCATTTCACCAAAAACCATGAAACTTTAACACAAGCTAGATATGTATGTTATCTACGACTTTGCTATAGACAAGTTTCACAGCAAACATAATTTACAAGGGGCAACTGTTTAAGCCCTATAATCTGTCCAGAACATGCCGAAATGAAACATAGAGAGAAGATAAATCTAAAACTCTATCCTTTGCACAACATATAGCCATAATCAAATTACCAAAGCTACAGCAACACAATAGAAAGGCAGTGGACCTACTCTTTCTATTTTTACACACATGCATGACACATTTAATTATTAAACCTATTTAATCGGTTGAGAGCAAGTTTACTTAATGACTCTAAAACTGGTGCACCAAAATTTACCAATTTACTCACAGAGTATCTACATCATGTTAGGAAGCTACCATAAAAATTTCACATCAAATGGAGCACCCAAACAGTGGCAATACATTAAACCCTAACATGCAAAGATCTATTTTTCACGCAAAAACTTTCTACTGAAAGCTATCATATTATGGCACCAGCATATAGATCTACTTAAGAGCTTTCCAAAAAGCCCTCATTTTCTATTTTACGAGTTTTCTACAATTTACTATGAATTTACCAAGTTTCAGCCATATATCAAGAAAAAGAAAAAGAAAAACACTGTTGGCACTATTCATATGAGTCACTGACTTCGCAGAAAACCCCCTGAACTTCGTCGTATTGCTGTGCGACGTCCTTGACGCGATTTTGAGCAGAGGAAGCCGCTAGGGCTCGTCGGAATTCGGCTGGAGAAGCCCCGTCGTCGCCGGAGAAGTGGGGGAGCGGCATGGGGGCTCTGGGCCGCACCCATGGAGCCTCTTGGCTCGGTCGGAGAGGGCTCGTGGCAGCGTGGCCACACACGCCGGCGACGGCGTCCATGGCGGCTTCACCTTGGAGCGGCGAAGCAGTGAGGAGGAGGCGCGAGAGCGAGCAAGAGAGCCAGAGAAAGTGGAGAGGAGGTAGAGGATGAGCGCCCGGGCGTCCATATCGAGCGAGAGCGTCGGGGCATGCGGCAACAGCAAGAGAAAATGGTGGGCGCGAGCTCCAAGCATGCCAGCCACGTCGCCATTTCATCGAACACGCGGCGGGCGACACTGTGCAAATTGGGAGGCCGTGAAACGGCATTTTCCAGGCAATATTCGGGTACGGCTCCTTTAAACAACCTTGTGGATTTCGGGCTGGTCTGCAACTTTGCTTAAGGATGCTAGGTCATAGGAGTTAGCAATCAGCGGGTAATTATCTTCAAAGTGGACAGTGTCAGCGAGTTAACGACGGACGACCTTGCTGCGATTAAATCTAAAATTCACAGTCCAAACTTGATCAAATCGAGTGCAACTTTTTGTATGCTCTTCTCCAAAGGATGACCTACAACTCTTATTTTTGGACCAACTTGAGTTGTTTAACAAAATTTGGAGAACGCGGCTTTCCAACGTGATTGACACTGCATTTCAGACTTAGCTAATATTTCCCTGCTGAAAACAGCAGCAGATTCGAAATTAGAACCTCTATTTGAAAAAGTTAGGTGCAGATTTGGCCTTAGATTCTTTAACAAAGTTTATTGTACTCCTTATGATCTCTAACTTTGCTTTAAGGTCAAACCTCAGAATATGAAGGGAAGCTGCACTTTTATATTGGTCAAAGCAGCAAGTTGATATGACCTCAATTTAGGGTTTTAGGCCGATTGAGGCATTTCCTTACATTTGCTCAACACGAACTCTTCATAACTTTTGTTCGTGAGTTCATATAGAGTTGATTGGGCATAATTGCAACACTTGGTTGAGCTCAATTGACCTCCTTCAGTTAATTGCCGATTACAGGCAAAACTGTGACTCGTCATTTCATGTGACTTTTTGATTCCAAACTTCACGAAACTTTTTCACCAGTTACTATAGATAGGAACTGGGGTGGGTCACATGAAAAATCCATGTTTAACATAACTCCTGAATACTCATAAATTAGCTGTCGTTATTAACTGGCTCTTGTTAAATATTTCCCGAATAAATGAAACTGAGGTTCCATCTCCAAGATTAATCCCAAAACTTCTGTCATCAATGACCATACTTGAAATCATCTCTTGAATATCACTGGACATACCATGTATGTGCTTAAACTGACTGCTTAACGGACGGCGAACACCTGGGGTGTTACACAAACGTTCTCCAATCGCCTTACCTAGATCAATAAAAAGACATAGTGTGAGCATACGGTCCAACACTGGGGTGAGTAAAATGGGAAGTGTACCAGTGTTGGGTCGGCTGCTCAAATGAACGGTTAGTAGCAAAACCATTCCTAGCACGCCTACGGGGAAAGCGATCACCACATATAGGAAAACGTGGTCCGCTAAGGGAAGAGCGTCCATCGCGATAATCAAAACACGGTGGGGGGTAACGCTCAACAGCAAAGCCACCACCACGGGGTCCAAAACCTACAAAAGCAGGCTCCCGCCGGGCACGACCTCCTTGTGGCCTAGGGCCTTGAGGCATTGGACCTCTAGGCCTAGCAGCTCTCCTCTGAGCCTTCGGCACATGTACATCATGGAAAGGATAGTACATGTCCGTGTTGTTCATCACCTTTGCACGGCGCTCCTCTCTCTTGCCCCGAAAGCAAAACTCCCTCAAGTGTCCATCTTTCCCACAGTGCTCACAGTGGTACCTCACCGCTCTCATAGGGGTTTGTTGGTACTCATGGTAGTGGGTTTGGATCACTTGGCTCTTTTGTGGCAAGAGCTCCTCATGAATTGGTGGCATAGTGTCTAGCTTGTTCCTGAGGTGGTTTGGTTTTGGAGCCCATGTCTATTTTTTGGGTGGAGCTCTTGGAGGTTCCACAAACACTCCATCCTTGGTGTTAGGATTGAGAGGCTCTTTGGGTGGAATTTTGGTCGGTTTGGGAGTAGTGGTGGAGTTGGGCTTCTCACTCGGCTTAAGACCACTAAACTCTCCAACCTTAAGTCGATGGCGGTGTAGATGTGATGAAATAAATCAATCGCCGGAGATGTGTTAACAAACAAAAATCACCGGAGAAGACAGCAAACAAGCAAGCAAGTGACTGAATCAAAAAAAATGAAGAGCTCGGGCATGGCTGGAGGTGGAAGAACAGTTCAAATATAGGGAGGGACATTTAGCCCCGGTCCTTATTCCCAGCCGGGGCTAAATGTTGGCATTTAGCCTCGGCTGGATACACCAACCGGGACAAAACCTTTTAGTCCCGGTTGGTGTTACCAACCGGGGCTAAAGATGCCTACATTTAGCCCCGGCTAGATACACCAACCGGGGCAAAACCTTTAGTCCCGGTTGGTGTTACCAACCGGAGCTAAAGGCCGGTCTTTAGCCCCGGTTGGTAACACCAACCGGGACTAAAGGTCCCTCTGACAAATGAGCCGTTGGGCTGGGGAACTTTAGCCCCGGTTGGTGTTACCAACCGGGGCTAAAGACCTTTCTAGTCCCGGGCTCAAAATTTTCTATGACTAAAGCTGATTTTGCAAATCGTCCAAAGGCCTGTTCTCTAGTAGTGCTTCCTGAAAGATTAAGCACACTCAACACCCTGAGCAAAACCAACACCGGGACCTCCATCAGCACGTTTGAATTGGGCTATCATCATCCCAAGCTGCGGCTCACCACAAGACACCCATGACAAGATGGTTCGAAGGTG
The DNA here is from genome assembly GCA_009763385.1 of Coix lacryma-jobi var. lacryma-jobi. Classification (NCBI taxonomy): domain Eukaryota; kingdom Viridiplantae; phylum Streptophyta; class Magnoliopsida; order Poales; family Poaceae; genus Coix; species Coix lacryma-jobi. The sequence continues at coordinate 78,262,200 of CM019828.1, read as the reverse complement.
TGTGTTTTCTTCCTCGGTTTGCATCTTGTCATGCTTCACGTTTGCATTCTCCATCTCCAAACCCTCACACAAAGCACACCTAGACACACAAGTGCTACCCGAGCTGGCCTTCTCAAAAGACACAATCTTGGCATTCTTCTCTGCCAACTCGGATTGCAAGCCTGCACAAGACTTGCACGCACCCAGCAACCCTGGTCTAGCCTTCAGCTCATCCATCTCTCCAACCAACGCAACATACTCCCCCCTCAAGGTGAGAAGGTCAGTCATGTGCTTGGAGCACATCTCACACTCATCCTCCTCAGACACGACAATGGAGGACTTGACAGACTCAAGCTCTTTTACCGCGTCCTCCCACTTCCTCCTAAACTCCTTTCTCTCTCTAGTGGCAAGCCTAAGCAGTTTATCTTGACTAAGAAGAGCAGCAGTAAGCTTGTCAACCTCAGCAGAGAGTTCGTCAGGAGTTGGAGATACCTAGGAGGTGTCGTCGTCGTGGTCGTCCCGAGGGATCTCCTCCAGCTCGCCATTGACCTCATCACCGAGAGCCATGGTGCAGAAGCCCTTGTTGTCGGTGATGAAGCAAAGACCGTTCAGCTTGTCCACGCTGCTCGGCCTGGGCCTTCTCCAAGTACTTCTCCTTGATGTACTCCTTGTTGAAGCCGCCCCTCCGCTTGTGCTTGGCGGGAACGTACTTCTCCTTGCGCTTGCTAGAGTCGTACTTGTGGCCATGATCCGCCTTGCCGAAGACTTGCTTGTTCTTCTTTGGGCAATTGGCGATGAAGTGGTCTGAGCCACCACACTCGTAGCAGCCACCTCGTCCTCCTCCACGGCGACGGTTCATGCGGTTGTTGTGGAACCGCGAGAACCAGTTGGCAAGCAGGGCCAACTCGTCGTTCGCCATGAACTCTAGCTGCTCCTCTGTGAAAGAAAGAAGAGATGACAAAGTAAAGCCTCCAGAGGTGTTAGCAGAAGAGCTAGAAACCAAAGCCATCGACGGGCCAGAAGGATTTTCATAAGAAGCCCTCGCCATGGCATCAATCTCATAGGACTTGAGCTTACTAAAGAGCTCGTCGCACGTGAGGGTCTCATAGTTAGGCGATTCGATGATCGCCTAAACCTTTGAGTCCCACACCGACCGATCAAGAGTGTGTAAAAGCTTGAGAGCCCTCTCATGATCGTCGAAAGGCAACAGCTCCTTGTTAGCCCTCATCCTGTTGACAATCACCTGAAAGCGAGCGAATAAACTTTCTATGCTCTCGCCAGGCATGTGTCAAAAGTTCTCATACTCTCGCTTGTGCGACACATAGAGACGGGTTTTGACTTGAGTGGTTCCCTCATGAAAACTCATGAGGGTAGCCCAAATCTCCCGAGCCATAGCGAGGTGAGAAACGCGATCAAACTCAGACATGCTCAGATAGGAGAAAAGAGCATTACGGGCTCGGCTATTGGCATCGTGCTCATCAATCTAATGCTGAGTCACACGAGCAGCCAAGACAACGTAATCTGCAGAGTTGCAAATATCCCAAATCGAAGCACCCATACTCTGAAGATAGGCCGACATGCGTATCTTCCAATACAAATAGTTCGTCCCATCGAAAAACGGCGGTTTGCCCACGCCGCGATCCATGTCGCCTTCTGTGGATCTGGAACCGGCTAAGGTGGAAGATCCTTAACCCACTCCGATACCAATTGAAGGACCGAGAACGCTACCAGAAAGCGACCAGAGGGGGGAGGGGTGAATGGGAGCCTAAAAATTTCTTTCGAAACTTTGACTTCTGTCCCAAAATCAACCCCCAAAAGCTTTGTTTGCAAATGTGATGCCCATGACCCATGGAAGAGGGTGGATGATCCCTAGGATCACAGCGAGGCACCACCAAACGAGAGCGAGTCAAAAACCCAAAAGCTCCGGCTCAAGTTCAACCCCAAAAATCGACTCCCGAACGTAGATGGATGGCTACGTCGGGAAATCTCCAAATACCGATGCTAACGAGTAGCAAAGATACCTAGAGAGGTTCCTTGGCTGTCCGAAAACCAGCCGGGGCCAAACGAGAAGTCCGAAAACCAAGCGGAAAAGCCGGGAGAGCAAATGCACTAAAACTCAACACTCAGCCAAATCCCGGACTGTCCGGAGTCCCAGTCCCGAACTGTCCGCGCCTGTGCCGGACTGTCCGCGGTCTGGTGGCGTACTGTCCGCCGGCCAAAGTGCCAAACACGCAGTGTTGCTGAAACTCCCCTGGACGTTCCCGGACTGTCCACGAGTCCCAACGGCGGACTGTCCGCCGGTCAAATCTAGGCATTGTGCACCGCGATGAACAACCACTACTCGGCTGAGTCCCGATGCGCGGACTATCCGCGGTCTCACTGGCGGACTGTCCGCCAACACCCAGAGACGGCGATTTTGATCACCCCTCACAAATCTTCCCAAAATCGATGCAAATCAAAATCCCTTGATCCCAAAATTGGAGAAGATGATCACGTGGTAGTTGGGAGACTATCCCCAAGAAATCATCCGCTCAAATCAACTCAATCAACGTGAAATCGAAAGGGAAGGTGCATGAACCAAAAAAGTGCCATGAAACTTGAATCGACCTGATCTACTTGTTCATGAGGATTGAGATGAATTCCTTTGGTGGAAATGTTCTCCTCACTTCAAAGAACAAGTTGATTCAAGTGGATTCGAAAAAGATGCAGCGAGGAGGGAGATCGAGTGACGGAAAAAACATGGAGAAATGAAGAACGCGAAGAACAAGTTCAAAACGCGAATCAAGACCACGAATTGCCAGCCGAAATTCGTCCCCACGAGGCGACAACGGGAATCCGGTCCCATTTCCGCAAAATCCAAATACACAGAGGTATTGTTCACCGTCTCTGCGGATCTCAGTAGCTACAGCAGGGAATGGGAAGCAGGAAACCCTAGAATGAAAATAGCAATGGCTGAGATTGTTTGGAGGGAGGGGCTGCCTCTCCTAATATAGCATAATACAATTATTCCCCTTCTACCCCTATAGCTAATGAGCAAGCAGGCTAACCCTAAGTGTATTCCTGACCAACTCGAGTTGATGTTGATACGACGGCCATGCCCGCACATTGGGTAGGTTCGCCTCAACGCGACCTCACCGGATGCCGCCACGTGCCGCCAAACGCCGCTCGTCCTTTTCACGGACCTCCCACAGTTTTGAGGCTGAAACCGGGAAACCTGGGCCATCCCCCGGTTTTGAGGCCGAAACCGGGAAACCTGTCGTCTGTCGCCTGAGTTTTGTGGCCCAATCTTAGAAACCCGCCAGCACCCAGGTTTTGAGGCCCAAACCTAGAAACCGTCCTCAGCACGAGTTTTGTGGCCCAAACTCGGAAACTGGCCAGCACCCAGGTTTTGAGGCCCAAACTTGAAAACCGTCCTCAGCCCGAGTTTTGTGGCCCAAACTCGGAAACCGACCGCACCCAGGTTTTGAGGCCCAAACCTGAAAACCGTCCACTCGATGGTTTTTCTGTGGCTCAACCACCAAATCGATGCCATAGAGGGATGCACCGCCCGTGCACCCCGTCCACACGCAAGTCTTCACTTGTTGCTGTCCCAGGCTGTCGGCCACCACGACCGATCCTCAGGCCACCGGTTCGTCAGTCCAAGCCTCACGTCTGCCCTTCACCGCTCTGGGTCCATCAGCACAACACGTCTCTACTTGACCTTCACCTTGTCTTTGATCACCGTATCCGAGCTCGACACTTGCACAACACAAGCCAAAGAACATGCGCATCATCCCAGTTGACAATCACTCATCATCTCAAGATCCGGCATACACCCATGTATCCGCATGAACTCAGGAGTATATCGGGGGTACCTCAAGATGCGCTTGACCGCCTGCTTGTGGGAAGTCCGAGGGGATGCCTGAAAACGAGCGCACAGACACACTGCGAAGTTTATATCTGGCCTCGTCGCCATCAAGTATAGGAGTGAGTCGATCATGCTCCTGTACTCCTTCTGGTCCACGGGCTCTCCGTCCTGATCCGCGTCCATCGCAATCATCATCGCCATGGGCGTTGTAAGAGGCTTGTCCTCGCCCATGTCGAACTTCTTCAGGATGTCCTTCGTGTATTTGCCTTGATGCACGAACGTCCCATCTCAGGTTTGCTTGATTTGCAACCCAAGGAAGAAGGTCCACTCACCCATCATACTCATCTCAAACTCCCTCTTCATAGTATCTGCAAACTTGGAAACAAGTGCATGAGAAGAGCCACCAAAGATGATATCATCCACGTAAATCTAAACTAAAAGGGCGTCGTTGCCTTGCTTGAGGAGAAAGAGGGTCTTATCTACCCATCCCATTTTAAAACCCTTGGAGAGCAAAAAGGTTTTGAAATGCTCATACCAGGCTCTCGAGGCTTGTTTCAAACCATACAAAGGTTTTGAAATTTTGAAAACATGGTTAGGAAACTTAGGACACTCAAAACCTGGGGGTTGCCTAACATATACCTATTCCTCTATATACCCGTTTAGAAATGCACTCTTGACATCCATCTGGTATAGCTTAAAACCCTTCGAAGCAGCAAAGGCTAGAAGGATCCTAATGGCTTCTAAACGAGCTACAGGGGCCAAGGTTTCCTCATAGTCTATCCCCTCTTTTTTGCAAAAACCCTGGGCTACTAGCCTAGCCATGTTCCTTACTACCATCCCATCCTCACCCTGTTTGTTTTTGAAAACCCATTTGGTACATATAGGATGACATTCTGGTGGAGGAGGAACTAGGGTCCAAACTTGGTTTCGCTCAAAGTTCTCTAACTCCTCATGCATGGCATTAACCAAGCTAGGATCAGAAAGAGCGTGTCCAACATGTTTGGGCTCAAAAGAAGCAACGAATGTAGAATGAGCAAAGTGAGAGATCTCATACGCTCACGACCACGTCACTTGCTGGTTGATACCGCCGATCATCTGCTGCGGAGGGTGGATCTGTTGAACGCTTCGGGGTGCTTGCCTCGCCGAAGTCGCCTCCCCCTCGCCAGATGCTGTCGCTCCCTCAGGTGCAGCTGTTGCTCGCTGGAGAGGTGGCTCGAGAGGACCCCAAGTGGTAGAATCAGTGGGATCGGGTCCTCGAGCTGAAATAGTCGTCGAAGGGTCGACGGGGGCAGCCAGTGGAGTTGGTTCGGGATCACCCCAAACGACATCTTCCTGCTCCTCCTCCACAAAGATGGTCTCTCCCAGCTCCTGATCTCCTGCAACATCAAAAGCAGAAGAAACACAAGGCATAGTCTCGTCGAATGTGACCTCGCATGTCTCCACTATACGTTAGTCTCAAGGTTAAGAACTCGATAAGCGCGAGAATGCAAAACAGAACCAAGAAACACACCATCAGTAGAGCGAGATTCAAATTTATCCAAATTTCCTTGCTTCAGGATAAAGCTCTTGCACCCAAACACCCTAAACTGAGACACCTTGGGTACCCGTCCAAAACGCAACTCATAAGAAGTCTTCTTCATGAAAGCTCGAAGAAAAATGCGATTTGAAACATGGCAAGCGGTGTTGATCGCCTCGGCCCAAAAGCGCCTAGGAGTCCTATGCTCATCGAGCATTGTCCTGGCCATCTCAACAAGGGTCCAGTTCTTGCGCTCAACAACACAGTTCTGCTAGGGGACATAAGGAGAAGACAACTGATGCTCAATACCATGAGAAGAATAGAAAGAGGTAAACTGTGAGTTAACAAACTCAGTACCATTATCGCTATGAATGGCTCTAATAGTATCAGGGGGAAACTCGGTTTTGAAACTCAAAATCAAATCTCGAGCAAAAGAAAAAGCCTCATCCTTAGCCTCCATGAAGAACACCCAAGAATACCTCGAAAAATCGTCCACGATCACTAGAACGTACCACTTCCCAGCCGCTGAGCAGACCCGAGCTGGACCAACTGTGTCCATGTGTAAAAGCTCGCCGGGTTGCTTGGTCATCACCTAGTTAACAGGTGGGTGAGAAGCAGCAACCATCTTCCCGTGAAGACAAGGGTGACAAACAAGGTCATTCTGAAACTTAAGCTTAGGCAATCCTTGGATTAGGCCAAGTGAGCTAAGTCTTGAAAGCAAGTCGAAGCTCAAGTGACCAAGCCTCCTATGCCACTTCCACAAATCAGAAGAAGGACCAGCCACCAAACATCTAGAAGAGCCGAAAGAATGAGAAAAATCGGCTCGGAAAACATGGCCAAAGGGGACGATCCAACAAACAAGGTCTCCCCGAGAATACAAAACTCTACTAAGGCCTTTCTTAAAACACACTTCAAAATTGTCCTCAAGAAGTTGCGAAACAGAAAGCAAATTGAAGTGCAAATTCGAAACCAAAGCAACATCCTTGAGAACAAAGTTTTCGTTGAGTCAAATTGACCCACGAGAAACGACCTTACCTCTACCACTATCCCCGAAGGTGATGTACTCCTTATGCACAATGGGGTCTAGGCTGGAAAACCATTCCTTCCTTCTAGTCATGTGGCATGAACACCTGGAATCCATGAGCCACATGTTCTCCAGCCGAAGTTCCTACATCAATAGTAAGGCAGAAAATGAGCGTATGGCACAACACTGGGGTTAGTATACTGAGAAGGATACCAGTGCTGTGTCATAGGCCCAGAAAAGGTGTTAGGAGGAACACCAAACTATCCTCATCCCATTGGTCGATAGCGATCGCCACCAAACTGAACGGGTGGTCCGCTATGGAACTGAAAACCTCCAAACTCACCTCCATGTCCCATTTGAGCAAAGCGATCACCACCATGCTGAAAAGGTCGTCCGCTATGGGATGGAGCAGCAAATCCTCTTACACCTGGCTCATGATCGTATTGAGGACGACCAGAACTGCGATGGGCACGACCACCACCTCATGATCTAGCTGCCAGGGGCCTAGCTATCTGAGGGGGTGCACCTCCAGGCCTAGCCCTATGTCCCTGAACTCCCTGACCCTGCACAACATGGAGAGGGTGGTACCTGGCCTGGTTGTTCAGTTCCAACTCTCTTCTAGCGTCTCTCTTCCTCCGAAAGCAAAACTCAGCTAAGTGACCCTCGCGATGGCAATACTCACACTCGAACCTCACCACTCTCTTGGGTTGTTGGTTCGCTTGGTTGCGGGAGTTGTTCACTTTTGCTGGCTGCTTCCCTTTTCCTTTCGGAAGGGGATCACTAGAGATGCCAGGAAGGGTGTCAAGTATGTTCCTAAGATGGTTAGGCTTGGGAATCCACACTTGTTTGCGAGGTGGAGCCTTGGGAGGTTCTTCAAGGATGTCATCCTTGGTGATAGGCTTAGGAGGCTCAGGTGGGGTGATCTTGATAAGGTTAGGGAGAGCGGATGGTTTCTCACTCTGGTTCACTCCACTAAACTCATTGATCTTACCAAAAGCGCTAGAGCCCTCCCCTCTTGATGCAAAGCCTACTCCCGGACCACCAGTTCCCCTCTTGAACTGGCTGATCATCATGCCCAACTGCGGATATATGGGTGTATGCCGAGTCTCGAGTGATGAGTGATTGTCAACGGATTTGATCGCAGGTTCTTTGGCTTGTGTTGTGCAGGTGTCGAGCACAGAGACAGTGATCGAGGGCAAGGTGAAGGTCAAGTAGAGACGTGCCATGCCGACGGACCGGGAGCGGTGAAGGGCGGACGTGAGGCTTGGACTGAGGGACTGGTGGCCTGAGGATCAGCTGTGGTGGCTGGCAGCCTGGGACAGCGATGAGCGAAGACTTGTGGGGCATGGTGTTGCCTGGGTCGAGGACCTGGGGACACGTGTCCGTGGACGGGGTGCACGGGCGGTGCATCCCTTCTACAGCTTCGGTTTGGTGGTAGAGCTAGGGAAAAACCATCGGGTGGACGGTTTCCAGGTTTGGGCCTCAAAACTTGGGCGCTGATGGTTTTCGAGTTTGGCCACAAAACTCGGGCTGAGGACGGTTTCCAGGTTTGGGCCTCAAAACCTGGGTGCTCCAGGTTTGCTGAGTTTGGGCCACAAAACTCAGGCGACGGTGGGCTGGTTTCCCGGTTTGGGCCTCAAAATCAGGGATTGGCTGTGAAGGCTGGTTTCCCGGTTTGGGCCTCAAAACCGGGGGTGCGACGTCCAGGAAAAGGACGCGGAGCGGTGGCGGCACGTGGCGGCAATCGGGAGGTTGCGTCGAGGCAACGCTACGAGTTGTGCGGGCGTGGCCGTCGGATCCACCTACCACCGAGTTGGTCCAGAATAACCTTAGGGTTTAGCTGGTTCGCTCTGTAAGTAGTTAGGGGTAGAGTGGGAATTAGGAATAGTTAGAATTAGGATAAGTAGGGGGAGACACCCATCTCCCCAGCCATCTGAGTCATTTGCACCTTCATAGCTAGGGTTTCCTGCTCTCCCATTCCCTACTGTAGATAGCTGAGATCCGCAGAGAACCTTGCCCCTGTGTACTGGTGATTTTGAGGAAGTGAGGCCGTAACCTCATGATTGTAGCGTGTGGTAGCCACACGGTTGCATTTCGTGGTTGTGATTCATGTTTTGTTCGTGTTCTTCGCGGAATCCTTTTTCTCCACGTTTTTCCCGTTGTTCGATCTCTTTGCTCGGTTCATCTTTCACAAATCCGTTTGAACCAAGTTGTTCTAGATCGTGAGGCACTTCTTTCCATTGAAGGAATTTATCTCTAATCTCACGGTCTAGGAGATCGGTCGATTTTCGTTTCGTGTCAAGTTTTTCTCCCTTCCCTCGAATTTCCTCGATTCATCGATTTGGAGATAGGTTTGAGCCATGATCTCTTAGAGATAGCTCACTATCCTCCTTGTGACTCATCTCTCCAAGTTTGAACCCTAGAGGTTTCGTTTTGGGAGGGTTTGAATCAAATCGGTGGACGAACAGTTCATTGTCGGGGTGACCGGACGCTTGGTCAGAGTCCGGTCGATGAAGGTTTGGCCTGCACCTGTTCTGTTGACTTGACCGGACGCTGGCTGTTGGGACTGACCGGACGCGCAGGTTCCACTGTTCACCCGTTTTGGCTTGTGTGACTGGACGCTCTGGGCATCGACCGGACGCTCGTCTCTGGTGAGTCCGATCAAAAACAGAGAGCTCCGAAATCTGCTTTCGACTGACCGGACGCGTCTGGTGCCTCTTGACCGGACGCAGGCAGAGTCCGGTCAGAGCTGTTTCGCGCAGTTTCGTTCGCTGCTCGTTCGTCCGTTGTCGGATTTGATTTCTGTCTTTTGCGTTGGGTTTCTAGAGTTATGTAGCGTCCCGCTGTGCTTCTTGGAAGCATCCACCCTTCATCTAGGGTCGTGGACACTAGCAAGCTCTAGGGTTTGTTTTTGGGTTTGATTCTTGGGACAGTAGTGGCAAGTTTCCGAAAGGAAATTTTGAAGCTCCCATTCACCCCCCCTCTGGTCGCTTTCTGGTTGTTTCTCGGTCCTTCAATTGGTATCAGAGCGGGTTAAGGATGTTCCACCTTAGCCGGTTCCAGATCCACAGAAGGCGACATGGATCGCGGCGTGGGCAAACCGCCGTTCTTTGATGGGACGAACTATGCGTATTGGAAGATACACATGTCGGCCTATCTCCAGAGCATGGGCTCTTCTATTTGGGAGATTTGCAACAAGGCCGATTACGTTGTCTTGGCTGCTCGTGTTACTCAACTTCAGATGGATGAGCACGATGCCAATAGCCGAGCGCGTAACGCTCTTTTCTCGTGTTTGAGCATGTCCGAGTTTGATCGCGTTTCTCACCTCCCCACAGCTCGTGAGATTTGGGCGACCCTCATGCGCTTCCATGAGGGAACCTCTCAAGTCAAATCTCGTCTCTACGAGTCGCACAAGCGGGAGTACGAGAACTTTCGACACATGCCTGGCGAGAGCATAGAGAGTTTATTCGCTCGCTTTCAGGTCATTGTCAACAAGATGAGAGCGAACAAGGAGCTGTTGCCTTTTGACGATCATGAGAGGGCTTTGAAGCTTTTGCACACTCTTGATCGGTTGGTGTGGGACTCAAAGGTCCAAGCGATAATCGAATTGCCTAACTATGAGACCCTCACTTGCGACGAGCTCTTTAGCAAGCTCAAGTCTAGTGAGATTGACGCCATGTCGAGGGCTTCTTATGAAAATCCTTCTGGCCCGACTATGGCTTTGGTTTCTGGCTCTTCTGCTAACCCCTCTGGAGGATTTGCACTCTCTTCACTCTTTTCTGTCACAGAGGACCTGCTGGAGTCTTTGAGGGATGACGAGTTGGCGATGCTCGCTAACCGGTTCTCGCGGTTCCACAACAACTGCATGAACCGTCGCCGCGGAGGAGGACGCTCAGGATGCTTTGAGTGCGGCAACCCTAACCATTTCATCGCCAACTGTCCCAACAAGAAGAACACATCTGGGAAGGGCGATCATGGGCACAAGTACGACTCCGGCAAGCGCAAGGAGAAGTACGTCCCCGCGAGGCACAAGCGGAGGGGCGGCTTCGACAAGGAGTACATCAAGAAGAAGTACTTGGAAAAGGCCCAGGCTGAGCAGCGTGCATTCTTCGCCACGCTCAACGACGTCGACGGCTCGGATGACGACTCCGCTTGCTCAAGCGATGACGAGTCCGAGAAGAAGAAGAGGATCGAGGACAAGCTGAACGGTCTCTGCTTCTTCGCCGACGACGAGGGCTTCTGCACCATGGCCCTTGGTGATGAAGTCGATGGCAAGCTGGAACACACTCCTTGGAACGACGACGACAATGACACCTCCCAGGTATCTCTGACCCACGACGAGCTCTCTGCTGAGGTCAAGAAACTTACTGCCGCGCTTCTTAGTCAAGATAAGCTGCTTAGGCGTGCCGCTAGAGAGCGCAAGGAGTTTAGGCAGAAGTGGGAGGACACGGTGAAGGAGCTTGAGTTTGCTAAGTCCACCGTGGTCGTTTCTGAGGAAGTGGAGTGTGAGATGTGCACCACGCACATGACTGAATTTCTCACTTTGAGAGGTAAGTATGCTGCGTTGGTAGGCGAGGTGGATGAGCTAAAGGCTAGACCCTCGCTGTTGGGTGCATGCAAGACTTGTCCTGTCTTGCAAACCGAGTTGGCAGAGAAGAATGCCAAGATTGAGTCTCTTGAGAAGGCCAGCTCGGGAAGCTCTTGTGTGACTAGGTGCGCCTTGTGTGAGGGTTTGGAGATGGAGATAGCCAATGTGAAGCATGACAAGATGCAAACCGAGGAGGAAAACACATACCTTCGGACCATCTTGTCATGGGTGTCTTGTGGTGACCCGCAGCTCGGGATGATGATCTCCCAATTCAAGCGAGCTGCTAGAGGTCTTGGTGTAGGTTTTGCCCCGGGTGTTGATGTTTCTGCTTTTGGGAAGATTGGAGAGTCGAGTGGTCTGAACCCATGTGAGAAGCCCAACTCCACCACTACTCCCAAACTTACCAAGCTTCCACCCAAAGAGCCTCTCAAGCCTAACACCAAGGATGGGGTCTTTGATGAACCTCTGAGAGCTCCACCCAAGAACCAAGTGTGGCATCCCAAACCCAACCACTTAAAGAACAAGCTTGAGACAATGCCACCTATCCAGGAGGAGTGTTTGCCGCAGAAGGGCAAAGTGATCCAAACCCACAACCGTGTGTACCAACAACCCCCTTTGAGAGCGGTGAGGTACCATTGTGAGCATTGTGGGAGAGATGGACACTTGAGTGAGTTCTGCTTTCGGCGTAAGAGAGAGGCGCGTCGTGCAAGGGAGATGAACAACCCGGACATATACCATCCTTTCCATGATGTACATGTGCCGAATGTTCAGAGGAGAGCTCCGAGGAGAGCTGCCAGGCCTAGAGGTGCAAGACCTCAAGGTCCTAGGCGTTAGGGAGGTCGTGCCCGGTGGGAGCCTGCAGTTGTAGGCTACGGACCCCGTGGCGATGGCTTTGTAGTTGAGCGCTTTCCCCCACCGCGTTTTGAGTATCGCGGTGAGCGCTCCTTCCCCAGCGGACCATGTTTTCCTCAACATGGTGATCGCTCTTCTCGTAGACGTGCTAGGAATGGTTTTTCTGCTAACCATTCTTTTGAGCAGTCAGCCCAACACTGGTTTTCCCCTTACTTCACTAACCCCAGTGTTGGACCGTATGCTCACCCTATGTCTTTTTATTGATATAGGTAAAACGATTGGAGAACATTTGGTTGGTGGACTCCGGTTGCTCGAGGCACATGACTGGAAATGCCAAGTGGTTCTCCAGTCTTAGTCTAGTCGCCGGAAAGGAGTTTATCACCTTCGGCGACAATAGCAAAGGTAAAGTGTTGTCTCGTGGGTCGGTGCGAGTTAATGAGTACTTTGTGTTGCGCGATGTTGCTCTTGTTTCTAACTTGCATTTTAACCTTCTTTCTATTTCGCAACTTTTTGATGATGACTATGAGATTCGTTTTAAACCGAATCTCAGTCGTATTTTGGATCCTCAGGGCAATCTTGTGTGTTTGATTTTGCCCTTTGGAAAAGTCTTTCGTGTGAATTTCTCAGAGTCTTTTGGCATTTCTCGTTGTCTTATGGCTGGACCTTCTTCTTCTGATCTTTGGAAGTGGCATAGGAGACTAGGACATTTGAGCTTCGACTTGCTTGCAAGACTTAGTTCACTTGGCCTAATCCGAGGATTGCCCAAGTTATCCATGGAGAAGGATCTTGTTTGCCACTCTTGTAGACATGGGAAGATGGTTGCCGCTCCCCACCATCCAGTGACTCAGGTCATGACCAAGCGCCCTGGAGAGCTTTTGCACATGGACCTTGTTGCTCCGGCTCGGGTGAGCTCGGTTGGGGGGAAGTGGTATGTGCTTGTTGTTGTTGACGACTTTTCGAGATATTCGTGGGTTTTCTTTTTAGCTGAGAAAACCAAGACTTTCTCCTTCGCTCGCAATCTGATTTTGCGTCTTCAGAACGAGTTCCCTTTGAACTCGATGCGAGCTATTAGGAGTGATAGTGGTTCCGAATTCAAAAATTCGGATTTTGAGAAATTTTGTAACTCTTTGGGTTTGGAGCATCAGTTTTCTTCCCCCTACACACCGCCACAGAATGGTGTTGTAGAGAGGAAGAATCGAACCCTTGTAGAGATGGCCAGGACGATGCTCGATGAGCATAGGACTCCTAGGCGATATTGGGCCGAAGCTATGAACAATGCATGCTATATTTCCAATCGCATTTTTCTCCGAGCTTTCTTGAAAAAGACTTCTTATGAGTTGCGTTTTGGAAAACTGCCCAAGGTGAGTTATTTTCGAGTTTTTGGTTGCCATTGTTTTATACAAAAAAAGGGCAACTTGGACAAGTTTGAGTCTCGTTCTTGTGACGGTGTGTTTTTGGGTTATGGCACTCACACTTGAGCTTATCGTGTACTTAACCTTGACACTAACCGAGTCATGGAGACATCCGATGTCACCTTCAATGAGACCATGGTTTGTCCTTCTTCTCATTTTGAGCGTGCAGGTGATCATGAGGTTGGTGAGCCTCTTTTTGATGACGAGGACGAGGGTGCTGAAGGTATGAATGAACCAGCACCCCCTCCACCTGTTGTGCCGCAAGGAGCGGCTTCTACTATGACTCACGACCCCGACACTTCTTCTTCCTAGGGGCCGTGGGATCCGCCACCCCGAGCGGTACCTTTTGTACCTGGGGAGGCACCAGCTGCTGTTGAGGGGGAGATCACTTCTGCACGGGAGTCGCCACGACACATCCAGTGCCAACACCCCCCTCAGCAGATGATCGCCAGCATCGACGAACGTGTCACTCGATCAGGTCACAAATCTCTCACTTTGCTCATTCTGCTTTTGTTGCTGATTTTGAGCCCCGAGATGTTGGACACGCTTTGACGGATCCGAATTGGGTCAATGCCATGCATGAGGAGTTAGAGAATTTTGAGCGAAATCAGGTTTGGGTTTTAGTTCCACCTCCTCCAGACTGTAAGCCTATTGGGACAAAATGGGTTTTCAAAAACAAGCAAGGAGAGGATGGCCACGTTGTTAGAAACAAGGCCAGGCTTGTAGCGAAGGGTTATAGTCAGATGGAGGGGATAGACTATGAGGAGACTTTTGCTCCTGTAGCTCGTTTGGAGGCTATTAGGATACTCTTGGCTTTTGCAACATCCAAAGGTTTCAACCTTTTTCAAATGGATGACAAGAGTGCCTTATTAAACGGTTACATAGAAGAAGAGGTTTATGTTGAACAACCCCCCGGTTTTGAAAATCCCAAGTTTCCAAACCATGTTTTCAAACTCCACAAAGCCTTATATGGTTTGAAACAAGCCCCTAGAGCCTGGTATGATAGGTTGAAAACCTTTTTGCTTGCTAAGGGTTTTAAAATGGGATGTGTAGATAAAACACTTTTTCTCCTCAACAAGGCAAAGACACTCTCTTAGTCCAGATTTACGTGGATGATATCATTTTCGGTGGTTCTTCTCATGCTTTGGTTGCCAAGTTTGCAGACACTATGAGCAGGGAGTTCGATATGAGCATGATGGGCGAGCTGACTTTCTTTCTCGGATTGCAAATTAAGCAATCCCGAGAAGGGACGTTTGTGCACCAGGGCAAGTATACCAAGGACTTGCTGAAGAGGTTCGATATGGGTGAGGCCAAGCCTCTTCCAACACCCATGTCGACCACGACTGCCCTGGATGCGGACAAGGATGGAGAAGCTGTAGACCAGAAGGAGTACCGAAGCATGATCGGGTCGCTGCTCTACCTGACGGCGACACGCCCGGACATCCAGTTCGCGGTGTGTATGTGCGCGCGCTTTCAGGCGTCGCCGCGCACTTCTCACCGTCAGGCGGTGAAGCGTATTTTCAGGTACCTTCGTTTCACACCTGAGTTCGGGATTTGGTATTCAGCTTCCTCCACCCTCTCCCTTTGTAGTTAATCTGATGCCGATTTTGCTGGTTGTCGCATTGAGCGCAAGACCACTTCTGGGACTTGCCAATTTATTGGTTCTTCTCTTGTATCGTGGTCTTCTCGCAAGCAGTCTAGTGTCACCCAGTCTACCATGGAGGCTGATTATGTTGCTGCGGCTAGCTGCTGTTCCCAGTTGCTTTGGATGATGGCCACTTTGCGTGATTTTGGTCTGAGCTTTTCTCGTGTTCCTTTGCTTTGTGACAGCATGAGTGCGATTAGCGTTGCTAAGAACCCCGTGCTTCACTCGAAGACCAAACACATTGATGTGCGCTTTCACTTTTTGCGAGACCACTATGAGAAGGGTGATATCGACCTTCGCCATGTCGATACTCATCATTAGTTGGCTAATATTTTCACCAAGCCTTTGTACGAATCAACCTTTAATCGGTTGAGGGGTGAGCTTGGTGTGTGTTTCCCCTTTTAGATGGGGGAAACATTTTGGTCCTTGTATCATAGACTGACTATTTTCTCGTTTGTCTTTGTTTTCTTTTGCATTTCAGCATACGCTTTACATTCTGAGCTTCATGTGTATAATCATTAGAATGTAACTATGCTCTATGTAGTATGCTCTGATGTTTATGATGATGCTTGTAGCTTATGCTCTTTCTGATCACTAATACATGCTATGAGCTGAGCTAATTTTGAATGGTGAACCTGCTTAACAAACATAAAACTTGAAAATGTTCACCATCGAGATGTGCAACTAGCCCGTGTAGAATATGTTGAAATCACACTCGTGCTTTTCATATATGCTAGGTTGCTATGTCTCTAGTTCTGAGTCTATCACTTGCTTGGTCTGTTCATATAATGTCTTTAATTTGAACCAAGTTAAGTGAATCAGAAAGATTGAGATGGGATTGCTTGTCAACACATCACAGTTTCGAGACTGTTTCTCATTGCACTTTGAGTTAAACTTGAGCTGTGTAGTGTATGACCGAAACTGTTGCTTTAAGCTTCTGATTGCTTCTGCATAGGCTTCGCACAGTTGAAATGTTAGGCAAGACAAGTTTTTAACCTCTCGCAATCACATGCTGAAATTTGAACTTGTGTAATCTTAACCGTTGCAACTCCGATAAAATCTGGATACACAAGTCTATGTTTCATTCTATAGCATGATGATTGAACTTTGCTAGGGGTAGTTCACCTTGTATACAAGTTTAGCACTTGTCTGATTTCCTATCTATACATATCTTGTGCTATTTTGATGGTGAATACCTTTTTGGCTAAAAACTGCTCACTTGCTCATATGTTCACATTCCATATTTGGTGATCAGTTTGAGCCTTTGCTAGCTTGTATGCTTTCCAGTGAGTCATTGGAGCTATACTGTTTAGAGCATCTTTGCATTTTCTTGACTATATTCCTGAAACTACTAACTTGCATTTTGACTCATATACATTCTGGAAGGGGGAGAACTTCTCTTGTTGGCACTTTTGATGGTGCATTTTCTGAGGGAGAGAACATTGCTTTCGGTTCCTTATGCTTGATGGTGCATTTTCAACTAAGGGGGAGAATTTGCAAATCATATGCTTCCTTGTGCCTCCAACTAAGGTGGAGTGTTTTAGTTGTGTGCACTATTCAAGGGGGAGTTTGACCGTAAGGTTTTGGTATTGAGCTTTCTTGCTAGTTGTGTTGAGCCTCTGTGCCTCTATCTTGAGGGACTAGCATTTTGAAGGTTTTGGTATCGAGCTTTCTGCTAGTTGTGTTGAGCCTCTGTGCCTCTATCTTGAGGGACTAGCATTTTGCTCTGATTTTTCAATTGGTATTTGCTAGCGGTGTTGAGCCTATTCTACCTCTTCTTGATGGCTAGTTTTGCTTTGCTTGGTCGCGTCGAGCCGTTGCCCATGTCTTTGGGGACCAAGTTGTCTGGCTCCTTCCACTTGACCTTCTTCGGCTTTGCTATGCTTTTGGGTCATTTGGTTGAGTTCTTTCTTCTCCTTCTTCCTCCTTCTATTTTCATTATGATTTGTGTGTGTAGTTGACAATGCACTCATCAAGGGGGAGATTGCGGATACATGGGTGTATGCCAAGTCTCGAGTGATGAGTGATTGTCAACGGGTTTGATCGTGGGTTCTTTGGCTTGTGTTGTGCAGGTGTCGAGCACAGAGACAGTGATCGAGGGCAAGGTGAAGGTCAAGTAGAGACGTGCCGTGCCGACGGACCGAGAGCGGTGAAGGGCGGACGTGAGGCTTGTACTGAGGGACCGGTGGCCTGAGGATCAGCTGTGGTGGCTGGCAGCCTGGGACAGCGACGAGTGAAGACTTGTGGGGCATGGTGTTGCCTGGGTCAAGGACCTGGGGACATGTGTTGGTGGACGGGGTGCACGGGCGGTGCATCCCTTCTACAGCTTCGGTTTGGTGGTAGAGCCAGGGAAAAACCATCGGGTGGACAGTTTCCAGGTTTGGGCCTCAAAACCTGGGCACTGATGGTTTCCGAGTTTGGCCACAAAACTCGGGCTGAGGACGGTTTCCAGGTTTGGGCCTCAAAACCTAGGTGCTGCGGGTTTGCTGAGTCTGGGCCACAAAACTCAGGCGACGGTGGGCTGGTTTTCCGGTTTGGGCCTCAAAACCGGGGGTTGGCTGTGAACGCTGGTTTCCCGGTTTGGGCCTCAAAACCGGGGGTGCGACGTCCAGGAAAAGGACGCGGAGCAGTGGCGGCACGTGGCGGCAATCAGGAGGTTGAGTCGAGGCAACGCTACGAGTTGTGCGGACGTGGCCGTCGGATCCACCTACCACCGAGTTGGTCCAGAATAACCTTAGGGTTTAGCTGGTTCGCTCTGTAGGTAGTTAGGGGTAGAGTGGGAATTAGGAATAGTTAGAATTAGGATAAGTAGGGGGAGACACCCACCTCCCCATCCATCTCAGTCATTTGCACCTTCATAGCTAGGGTTTCCTGCTCTCCCATTCCCTGCTGTAGCTAGCTGAGATCCGCAGAGAACCTTGCCTCTGTGTACTGGTGATTTTGAGGAAGTGAGACCGTAACCTCACGATTGTAGCGTGTGGTTGCCACACGGTTGCATTTCGTGGTTGTGATTCGCGTTTTCTTCGTGTTCTTCGCGGAATCCTTTTTCTCCACGTTTTTCCCGTTGTTCGATCTCTTTGCTCGGTTCATCTTTCGCAAATCCGTTTGAACCAAGTTGTTCTAGATTGTGAGGCACTTCTTTTCACCAAAGGAATTTATCTCTAACCTCACGGTCTAGGAGATCGGTCGATTTTCGTTTCGTGTCAAGTTTTTCTCCCTTCCCCCGAATTTCCTCGATTCATCGATTTGGAGATAGGTTCGAGCCATGATCTCTTAGAGATAGCTCAGTATCCTCCTTGTGACTCATCTCTCCAAGTTTGAACCCTAGAGGCTTCGTTTTGGGAGAGTTTGAATCAAATCGGTGGACGAACAGTTCATTGTCGGGGTGACCGGACGCTTGACACGAGCTGACCGGACGCTTGGTCAGAGTCTGGTCGATGAAGGTTTGACCTGCACCTGTTCTGTTGACTTGACCGGACACTGGCTGTTGGGACTGACCGGACGCATGAGTTCCACTGTTCACCCATTTTGGCTTGTGTGACCAGACGCTCTGGCATCGATCGGACGCTCGTCTCTGGTGAGTTCGGTCAAAAACAGAGAGCTTCGAAATCTGCTTTCGACTGACCGGACGCAGGCAGAGTCCGGTCAGAGTTGTTTCGTGCAGTTTCGTTCGCAGCTCGTTCGTCCCTTGTCGGATTTGGTTTCCGTCTTTTGCATTGGGTTTCTAGAGTTGTGTAGTGTCCCGCTGTGCTTCTTGGAAGCATCCACCCTTCATCTAGGGTCGTGGACACTAGCAAGCTCTAGGGTTTGTTTTTGGGGTTGATTCTTTGGACAGTAGTGACAAGTTTCCGAAAGGAAATTTTGAAGCTCCCATTCACCCCCCCTCTAGTCGCTTTCTAGTTGTTTCTCGGTCCTTCGCCAACTGTGGCTCACTGCATGACACCCAACTCAGGATGGACCGAAGGTATGTGTTTTCTTCCTCGGTTTGCATCCTGTCATGCCGATAGTTGGCAATCTCAAGCTCCATCCCCTCACATCGCTCACATGGAGCGGAAACGGTGCTAACTGAGCTGGCCTTCATGGCTATAGCAAACTTGGCTCTAACATCTGCCAACTCAGTTCGCAAGCCTGGACAAAGCTTGCACGCACCCAGCAAAGAAGACCTCACCTTCACTTCCTCTAGCTCCTTCTTCAGGGAGGGACACTCTTTACAATCACCCACCAAGTCTAGCCTACTCTTCAGCTCATCATACACCTCGATCAAAGAGGCATACTTGGTTTGCAGGGTGGTAAAGTTTGTCATGTGCGTTGTGCACTCATCACACTCCTCCTCCTCGGTCACTCTCACCTCGGAGCTAGCACTCTCAAGCTCCTTAACGTCTCGCCTAACTTTGCCTTAAAATCATTGCGCTCCCTAGCGGCACACTTAAGTTGCTTGTTGAGACCGAGAACAATTTTGGCCAACGTGTCATGCTCACTGGAAAGACGCTCAACAAGAGAAGAGTTCGATACCTCTAAAGCGTCGTCGTCGTCGGTGTCGGTGTGTTTGTCCTGGCACTTGCGGTCCTCCTCGTCCAAGGCCATGGTGCAGAAGCTGTCGGTGGAGCTGCCGAAGAAGCAGAGTCTGTTGAAGCGATCTTCAGTCTTGTGCTCGGACCCATCATCGCTGGAGTCATCATCGGAGCTCTTCTCGATGTCGCTGAAGGAGGCGATGAAGGCACGCCTGCTGGCATCAAAAGCCTTCTCCAAATCTTCCCTGTGGTAGCCGCCGTTCTTCTTCTTCCCGGCCTTGTTCTCCAGCTTGGCCTTGCGCCTGGAGTTGCGGTTCTTCCCGAGGAAGATCTTGTCACGCTTGGGGCAGCTCGCAACGAAGTGATCGGGGTCTCCACACCCATAGCAGCCACCACGTGCGCCACCACGTCGGCGATTCAAGCGGTTGTTGTGAAACCGCGAGAACTGGGTGATGGTGAGGGCGAGCTCATCGTCTCCTAACGCCTCCACCTGCTCCTCTTTCACTGAAAGTGCGAACAGAAGGTTGATATGTGCCCTTGTGGTTCCCTTCCTGAGTGATGAGTGATCGGTCAACGGGCAACATGTCTCTTGGCTATGTTGATGTGCAGGTGTGGAGCTCGGAGACAGTGGTCGACGATGAGGTGAAGGTCAAGTAGAGACGTGTCGTGCCGACGGACCGGGAGCGGTGAAGGGCGGACGTGAGGCTTGGACTGACGGACCGGGAGACCTGAGGACCAGCTGTGGTAGCTGGCACGTGGCATCGGCAAGTAAGAGCACATGGGGATGTGCGGTGCATCGGCCGAGTCGGGAGGAAGGTGATGGAGCAGTGACACTTGGCGGGAGGCCGAGAAGCAAGGCGAATGCAATGTGCCCGGCGTGGAGGCTGGACATGCTCCGACATCGGTGTTGGAACTCGGGGTGTGTGAACCACATCCCGTCTACGGCGCGGGTTTGGTAGTTGAGCCTCGAAAAACTACCCTCGACGGTTTCTGAGTTTGGGCCTCAAAACTCGGGGTGGCGGGTTTCTGAGTTTGAGCCTCAAAACTCGGCGTGGACGGTTTCCATGTTTGGGCCTCAAAACCAGGGCGCACGGGTTTCTGAGTTTGGGCCACAAAACTCAGCCAGAGGACAGGTTTCCTAGTTTCGGTCTCAAAACCGGGGGGAGGTCCAGGTTTCCCGGTTTCAGCCTCAAAACCGGTGGGAGGTCCGCAAAAAGGACAGTCGACGCATGGCGGCGTGGAGAGGCTGGCGCGGCGGTGAAGCTATCCACGATGAAAGCGCAGCGGTTGACAGGATGGCACGTGGCGGCATCCTGAGGCTCGCATCGAGGCGAAGCTAAGGATGAGGAAGGCGCGTGGCCGTTGGATCAACTACCAGCAGAGTTGGACTGGGATACCCCTAGGGTTGGCCGCTTCACTCTTGTATCTAGGGGTAGAAGGGGATTATTGTTTTAGGCTATAAATAAGAGAGGCACCCCTCCTCTCTCTTTATCCTAGCAGCCATTTGTTCATGAGCTCTTTCTCTAGCCCCCACTTACGTTCAAATCATACCTCGCTGCTAGCGATCCACAGAGAGACTCCAATCATACCTCTGTGCTTTGGGATTTTCAGGAAGTGAAACCGTAATCTCACGATTGTCTTGTGTGGTAGACACACGGTTGAAATCCCGGATCGATTCGCGTTTTCCTTTTGTGTTCTTCGCGTTTCGGTTTTTTCCTGTCTCAGAGATTTGCCTCATTCTCCTTCTCCGTGAGATGTTTTTAGATTCCACTTGAATCAGTTTGTTCTATGTCGTGAGCTCCTTCTTTCCATCGAAGGATTTCACACCTAACCTCACGAATCCATAGATCGGACTGAATTCGCGTTCGTTCATCGTTTTTATCCCTTTGCCCGTTCGTCTTCGATTTTCTTCGATTCTCCAATCTATAGTTAGGTTCGAGCCATGATCTCTTAGAGATAGCTCACTAACCTTGTTGTGAACTCCTCTGCAAAATTTCAGATTTATCGGAGTTGATTTGGTCGAGTTTTGGCTTCGAATTTGGAGTTTTTCTGAAGCTGCTGCGTGCCACCCCGACATGTCCGGTAGACCACCCGGACATGTCTGGTAGGAAGACTTTGGAATTTTGAGCTGCAATTGTGTGGAGATCTTCCCTTAGGTGTCTACTTGCTCCTGTTAAAGTTTCATAAGTTTTGGACACCGTTTGATAGGGTTTTGGAATTTTCTCCCAAAACTGGTTTGGGCAGTGCAACCCGGACATGTCCAGTAGGCACCTCGGGCATGTACGGTAGGAAGACTTTGGAGTTTTAAGCTGCAATTTTTGGGAGACCTTCCTGGGGGTGTCTAGTACCTGTGAGTCAAATTTCACAATTTCTGGACACCGTTTGTTACGTCTTTTGGTTTTTATCCTAGGATTGGTCACTGCAGTTTTGCATTTGCTCCGAGGCTCTTTTGTGCTTGTGTAGTGTCCCGCTGTGCTTCTTGGAAGCATCCACCCTACATCTTGGGTCGTGGACACTACCAAGTCCTTGTCTTGCTTTAGGGGTGACTCTCTAGGACAAGGGCCATCAATTTCTCGAGAAGAAATTTGAGGCTCTCATTCACCCCCCCCCCTCTGGTCGCCAATTCGGTCCATCAATTGGTATCAGAGCAAGTTAAGGATCTTCTCTACCTTAATCGGTTTCAGATCCTAAGGGCGACATCGATCGAGGGAACGGCAAGGCTCCCTACTTCGATGGGACGAACTATCCCTATTGGAAGATTCAGATGCGTGCTTATCTCAACAGCATCGGATCTTCAGTTTGGGAGATATGTGAGAACGCTGAGTACGAGGTCCTTGTGGCTCATGTGGGTCAGATCTAGATTGACCAACGTAAGGCCAACTCCAAGGCTCGTAACGCACTTTTGGCCAGCATCTCCCTTCCTGAGTTCGAGCGTGTCTCTGAGCTTGAGACGACACGAGAGATCTAGGTGATGCTTCAGAGCTATCATGAGGGGACCGCTCAGGTCAAGACCAGACTCTTCGAGACCTACAAGCGAGAGTACGAGAACTTTGTTCAGATGGAGGGAGAGACGATTGACGCTATGTTCGGTCGTTTCCAAACGATTGTGAACAAGATGCGTGCCAATCGGGCCAACCTACCCTATGACGATCATGAGAGGGCTCTCAAGTTGCTATATGCCCTGGATCGGAGGGTATGGGAGGTGAAGGTGTCGACCATCATAGAGTTTCCATCCTATGACACCCTCACCGTGGACGAGCTATTCAGCAAGCTCAAGTCCAACGAGATCGATCACTTGACTCAGGCCAAGCTGAAGAACCCATCTTCACATTCCATGGCTTCGGTCTCAGGCAAGGGTGGATCGATTCTCTCTGCTGACGCTTCACCTCCTCTCTTTGCTTTGTCTTCTTTGCTTGCAGTTACAAAGGAGCAGATGGAGGCGTTGGGAGATGACGAGCTCGCCCTCATCATCACCCGGTTCTCACGGTTTCACAACAACCACTTGAATCGCCGGCGTGGTGGCGCACGTGAGGGCTTGAAGAACCGAGAACTCTACCAGAAAGCGACCAGAGGGGGGGTGAATGGGAGCCTAAAAATTTCTCTCGAAACTTTGGCCTTTGTCCCACAAATTAACCCCCAAAAGCTTCGACCGAAAACGTGATGCCCACGACCCTTGGAAGAGGGTGCATGATCCCTAGGATCAAAGCGAGGCTCCACCAAACGAGAGCACACCAAACGCCAAAATCTCCAGCTCAAGTTCGACCCCAAAAACCTACGCTTGAACGCAGATAGAAGGCTACGTCGAGAAATCTCCAAATACCTATGCTAAAAAGTAGCAAAGATACCTAAAGAGGTTTCTTGATTAACTCTAGGGCCAAACGAGAAGTCCGAAAACCAAGCGGAAAAGCCGGGAAAGCAAATGCACTAAATCACAACCTACATCAGTTTGGCGGACTATCCGGAGTCCAGTCCGCGGACTGTCTGCCCAACGGCGGACTGTCTGGGCTTAGGTGGCAGACTGTCCGCCGGCCAAAAGAGCAAAACAGCACCTCTGCTGAAACAGCTCTGGACAGTCCCGGACTGTCCGCGAGTTACACCGGCGGACTGTCCGCCGGTCACCCCAGACCAAACTGACCGAGCCACGCAGCCACTGAATTGGCTTGCCCCCAATGCGCGGACTGTCCGCCGGGTGGGTGGCGGACTTGTCCGCGACCACCCAGTGAGGACGATTTTGGTCGCCCTTCACCCAAATCACCCCAAATCCGATCCAAATCAAAATCCCTTATTCCCAAACTTGGAGAAGATGATCACGAGGTAGTTGGAAGACTATCCCTAAGAAATCATCCGTTCAAATCAACTCAATCAACGGGAAATCAAAGGGGAAGGTGTATGAACTAAAAAAGCGTCACGAAACTTGAATCGACCCGATCTACTTGTTCGTGAGAAGTTAGATGAATTCCTTTGGTGGAAATGATCTCCTCACATCAAAGAACAAGTTGGTTCAAGTGGATTCGAGAAAGACGCAGCGTAGAGAGAGATCGAGTGACAGGAAAAATTGTGGAGAAACGAAGAACGCGAAGAAGAAGTTCAAAACATGAATCAAGACCATGAATTGCCAGCCGAAGTCCCCCCGAGGAGACAACGGGAATCTGGTCCCGTTTCCGCAAAATCCAAATAAATAGAGGTATTGTTCACCGTCTCTGCGAATCTCAGTAGCTACAGCAGAGAATGGGAAGCAGGAAAACCTAGAATAAAAATAGCAATGGCTGAGATAATGTGGAGGGAGGGGTGGCCTCTCCTTATATAGCCTAATACAATTATTCCCCTTCTACCCTTATAGCTAATGAGCGAGCAGGCTGACCCTAAGGATATTCCTGAGAAACTCGAGGTAGGTGGTGATCCGATGGCCACGCCCGCACAACTGGTAGCTTCACCTCGACGCGACCTCACCGATTGACGCCACGTGCCGCCACCGCTCTGCTCGTCCTTTTCACAGACCTCCCCCCGGTTTTGAGGCCAAAACCGGGAAACCTAGGCCATCCCCCGATTTTGAGGCCGAAACCGGGAAACCTGTCTTTCGTCGCCTAAGTTTTGTGGCCCAAACTCAGAAACCAGCCAGCACCCAGATTTTGTGGTCCAAACCTGGAAACCGTCCTCAGCCCGAGTTTTGTGGCCCAAACTCGGAAACCGGCCGCACCCAGGTTTTGAGGCCCAAACCTGGAAACCGTCCACTCGGTGGATTTTCTGTGGCTCAATCACCAAACTGAGTCGTAGAGGGGATGCACCACCCGTGCACCCCGTCCACACACAAGTCTTCACTTGTCGTTGTTGAAGGACCGAAAGTGCAAACACAAGGCGACCAGAGGGGGGTGAATGGGAGCCTCAAATTTCTTTTCAGAAACTATTTGCCTATGTCCCAAGAATCAACCCCAAGAGCAAACCTAGAGCTCGATAGAGTCCATGACCCTAGATGTAGGATGGATGCTTCCAACAAGCACAGCGGGACACTACACGACTCTAGAAACCCAACACAAAACCCAAAACCAAATGCGAAGTCAGACGAACAAACTGCGGACAAAACAGTGCAGAAGATCCTGCATCGGACGCTGGCCTGCGTCCGATGGACAAGCACCGGACGCGTCCGATGCGAAAAGACCCTGTTTGGAACCTTACTAGACAGCCATCGGACGCTGGCTACAGTGAAACCCTAGCGTCCGATGCAAAACCCTCGGGTGCATCCGATGGTCAACGAAGCGTCCGATGGTCAGCGTCTGATGCTCCTTCAAAAGCACAGAATCTGACACATGGCGTCGGAGCGTCCCTTGTAATGAACACAGCGTTCGATGCTCCCGACCCGAGCGTCCGATGCCCCCGAAACAGCACAGTTCTTCCGTGGATTCAACTCGATCTCCTCCGAATCAAAAGCTCTAAAGCTTAGAGTTGGTATGAGGAGTTCCAAGGAGGTTAGTGAACTATCCCAAAGAGATCAAGGCTCGAACCTAACTCCAAATCGGTGAATCGGAAGAATTGGGGGCAAAGGGAACAAAACTCGATTTGAAACGAAAATCGACCGATATACTAGCTCGTAGGTTAGAGGTGAATTCCTTTGGTGGAAAGAAGTGCCTCACGATCAAGAACAACTTAGTTCAAACGGAATCGAAAAGCACACATCGAGTAAGGAAATCGATCACCGGGAAAATCGTGGAAAAAAGCAATCCGCGAAGAACAACACCAAAACGCGAATCACAACCAGGAATTTGCAACCGTGTGGCTACCACACGCTACAATAGTGAAATTACGGTCTCACTTCATCGAAATTTCATGGACACATAGGTATGGTTCTCTGTGGATCTCAGTAGCTACAGCAGGGATGTGGTAGAGCAGGAAACCCTAAGTGGAGAATAGCAAATGACTGAGATAAGATGGGTGGTGGGTGTCTCCCTCTACTTATCCTAATTCTAGTTCCCACTCTACCCCTAACTAATTACAGAGCGAACCAGCTAAACCCTAGGGTTATTCTGGACCAACTCGAAGTAGATGCTGATCCGACGGCCACGCCCGCACAACTGGTAGTGTTGCCTCAACGCAACCTCACCGATTGCCGCCACGTGCCGCCACCGCTCTGCTCGTCCTTTTCACGGACCTCGCCCCCGGTTTTGAGGCCCAAACCGGGAAACCAGCCTTCACGACCAACCCTCGGTTTTGAGGCACAAACCGGTAAACCAGCTGTCCATCGCCTGAGTTTTGTGGCCCAAACTCAGAAACCTGCCAGCGCCCAGGTTTTGAGGCCCACACCTGGAAAACGTCCTCAGCCCGAGTTTTGTGGCCCAAACTCGGCAGAACCGCAGCACCCAGGTTTTGTGGCCCAAACCTGGAAACCGTCCACCGGTGGTTTTCTGTGGCTCAACCACCAAACCGAGCCGTCGACGGGATGCACCGCCCGTGCACCCCGTCCACCGACACATGTCCCCAGGTCCTCGACCCGAGCAACACTGTGCCCTGCAAGTCTCCGCTCGTCGTTGTCCCAGGCTGTCAGCCACCACAGCTGATCCTTAGGCCACCGGTCCCTCAGTCCATGCCTCACGTCCGCCCTTCACCGCTCCCGGTCCATCAGTACAGCACGTCTCTACTTGACCTTCACCTTGCCTTCGATCATTATATCCGTGCTCGACACCTGCACAACACAAGCCAAAGAACATGCGCATCAAACCAGTTGACAATTACTCATCACTCAAGATCCGGCATACACCCATGTATCCGCAATCTCCCCCTTGATGAGTGCATTGTCAACTACCAACACAAATCATAATGAAGGTAGAAGAAGGAGGAAGAAGGAGAAGTAGAGAACTCGTCCAAATGACCCAAAAGCATATCAGAGCCAGAAGAAGGTCAAGTGAAAGAGTAGAACAACTTGGTCCCCAAAGACATGGGCAATGGCTCGACGCAACCAAGCAAAGCAAAACTAGACCTCAAGAAGAGGTAGAACAGGGTCAACACCGCTAGCAGGAAAGCTCGACACCAATTGAAATATCAGTTGACAATCAAGCAAAAATTGAGCTAGCCCTCAAGAAGTGGCAGTACGAGCTCAACACCGCTAGGAGGAAAGCTCGATACCAACTGAAGGAATGCCAACTGAAAAGCAAAAGAGCTCGATACCAAGTGAAGAGCATATAGGCAAAGTCACTAGTCCCTCAAGAAAGAGGCAAAGGCTCAACACAACTAGCTACCAAAAATGCTCCGAACCAATTAGAAAAATGCTCCAAACCAATTGAATATTCAACAAACACAAGCGAGCAAACTCCCCCTTCAATAGTGCACACAAATAGGATATGATTTTATGTTACTCCCCATTATGATTTGACAAATTTCTCCCCCTTAGTTGATAATGCACTATCATGCAAACTTCTCCCTTCCAAAATGCATATGAGTCAAAAATGCAAGTTAGTAGCTTCAGGAATATACTCGATAGAATGAAGGAATGCTCTACAGAATGCGGAACCGATGACTCAACAAAAGCATACATGCTAGCAAAGGCTCAAACTGATCACTAAATACAAAAAATGAACATATGAGTAAAGTGAGCAGTTTTGGCCAAAAGGTATTCACCATCAAAATAGCACTAAACATGTAGAGTCTGGAAGTCAAACAAGTGCTAAACATGTATACAAGGTGAACTACCCCTAGCACAGTTCAATCATCATGCTGCAGAATGAAACATATAATTGTGATTTCAGATTTTAATCGGAGATGCAGCGGTGAAATTACACAAGTTCAAAATTCAGCATGTGATTGCGAGAGGTTGAAGGCTTGTCATTGCCTAACTTTTCAACCGAGCTAAGCCTATGCAGAAGCAATCAGAAGCTTAAAGCAACGGTTTTGGTATTACACTACACGGTTCAAGTTTAACTCAATGTGCAATGAGAAACAGTCTCGATACTGTGATGTGCTGACAAGCAATCACATCTCGATCTTTTCAACTCACTTAAAACTTGGTTCAATTTTATAACAGAATATGATCATACCAAGCAAGTGAGTGACTCAAAACTAGAGACATAGCAACCTAGCATATATGAAAAGCTCAAGTGATTTCGACACATTCTACACATGCTAGTTGTCAATCTCAATGGTGAACAATTTCACATTTTAAGTTTATTATGCATAATCACCATTCATAAAATAGCTCAACTCATAACATGTACCAGTGATCAGAAAAGAGCATGAGCTACAAGTATCATCATGTATCATCGGAGCATACTAGATAGAGCATAATCACATTCTAAAGATTATATACATGAAGCTTGAAATGCAAAAAAGCATGATGAAATGCAAAGACTAACTTATCAGAAACGAAAACAAAACGAAAGAAAAAGAGTCAGTCTAGTGATACAGTAACCAAAATGTTTCCCCCATCTAAAAGGTGAAACACACACCAAGCTCACCTCTAAACCTAGCAAAAGTTGATTGGTCCAAAGGCTTGGTAAAAATATCTGCCAACTGATGATGAGTATCGACATGGCGAAGGTCGATATCACCCTTGTCATAATGGTCCCGCAAGAAATGAAAGCGCACATCAATGCGTTTGGTCTTAGAATGCAGCACATGGTTCTTAGCAACGCTAATAACACTCGTGCTGTCACAAAGCAAAGGAACGCGAGAAAAGCTCAGACCAAAATCACGCAAAATGGCCATCATCCAAAGTAATTGAGAACAGCAGCTAGCCGCAACAACATACTCAGCCTCTGTGGTAGACTGGGCAACACTAGACTGCTTGCGAGAAGACCAAGATACAAGAGAAGAACCAATAAACTAACGAGTCCCAGAAGTGGACTTGCGATCAAGTCGGCAACCAGCAAAATTAGCATCGGAATAACCACAAAGGTTGAGGGTGGAGGAAGCAGAATACCAAATCCCAAACTTTGGTGTGAAGCATAAGTACCTCATATTGCGCTTTACCGCCTGACGGTGAGAGGTGTGTGGTGACGACTGAAATCGTGCGCAAAGACACACCGCGAACTGTATGTCCGGGCGTGTCGCCGTCAGGTACAGCAGCGACCCGATCATACTCCGGTACTCCTTCTGGTCCACAGCTTCTCCATCTTTTTCCGCATCCAGGGCCGTCGTGGTCGACATGGGTGTTGGAAGAGGCTTGGCCTCACCCATATCGAACTTCTTCAGGATGTCCTTGGTATACTTGCCCTGGTGCACAAACGTCCCCTCTCGGGATTGCTTAATTTGCAACCCGAGAAAGAATGTTAACTCGCCCATCATGCTCATCTCAAACTCCCTGCTCATAAGATCTGCAAACTTGGCAACCAAAGCGTCAGAAGAACCACCGAAAATGATATCATCCACGTAAATCTTGACCAAGAGAGTGTTATTTCCTTGCTTGAGGAGAAAGAGTGTTTTATCCACACATCCCATTTTAAAACCCTTAGCAAGCAAAAAGGTTTTCAACCTATCATACCAGGCTCTAGGGCCTGTTTCAAACCATATAAAGCTTTGTGAAGTTTAAAAAGATGGTTGGAAACTTGGGATTTTCAAAACCAGGGGGTTGTTTCACATACACCTCTTCTTCTATGTAGCCGTTTAAGAAGGCACTCAGGAGGAGGTGGAACCAAAACCCAAACCCGATTTCTCTCAAAATTTTCTAACTCCTCATGCATGGCATTGACCCAATCCGGATCAGATAAAGCGTGTCCAACATCTCGGGGTTCAAAATCAGCAACAAATGCAGAATGAGCAAAGTGAGAGATTTGTTGTGACCTTGACCGAGTGATACGTTCGTCGATGTTGCCGATCATCTGTTGAGGTGGGTGTTGGCGCTGAATGTGTTGTGGCACCACCCGAGCTGAAGAAACCTCCCCCTCAACAGCAGCTGGTGCCTCCTCGGGTACAAAAAGTACAGCCCGAGGTGGCGAATCCCACAACCCCCAAGTAGTCGACGAAGAGGGGTTGGGGCCGTGAGTCGTCATAGTAGAAGCCGATGCTTGCGGCACAGCAGGTGGAGGTGGTGCTGGATCATCCATCCCTTCAGCACCCTCGTCCTCGTCATCAAAAAGAGGTTCGCCAACCTCATGATCACCTGCACGCTCAAATCTAGAAGAAGGACAAACCATGGTCTCGTCGAAGATGACATCGGATGTCTCCATGACTCGGTTAGTATTAAGGTTAAGTACACGATATGCATGAGTATGAGTGCCATAACCCAAAAATACACCATCAGAAGAACAAGACTCAAATTTGTCCAGGTTGCCTTTCTTGAGTATAAAACAATGGCAACCAAAAACTCTAAAATAACTCACTTTGGGTTGTTTTCCAAAACACAACTCATAAGAAGTCTTTTTCAAGAAAGCTCAGAGAAAAATGAGATTGAAAATATAGCATGCAGTGCTCATAGCCTCGGCCCAATACCGCCTAGGAGTTCTATGCTCATCGAGCATTGTCCTGGCCATCTCTACAAGGGTTCGATTCTTCCTTTCTACAACACCATTCTGTGGCGGTGTGTAGGGGGAAGAAAACAGATGCTCTAAACCCAAAGAGTTACAAAACTTTTCAAAATCTGAGTTTTTAAACTTGGAACCATTATCACTTAGAATAGCTCGCATTGAATTCATAGGGAACTCATTCTGAAGACACAAAATTAGATTGCAAGCAAAAGAGAAAGTCTCCGTTTTCTCAGCTAAAAAGAAAACTCACGAATACCAAAAATCGTCAACAACAACAAGCACATACCACTTCCCACCAACCGAGCTCACCCGAGGCGGACCAACAAGGTCCATGTGCAAAAGCTCTCTAGGGCGCTTAGTCATGACCTGAGTCACTGGATGGTGGGGAGCGGCAACCATCTTCCCATG
Source organism: Coix lacryma-jobi var. lacryma-jobi (assembly GCA_009763385.1). Lineage (NCBI taxonomy): Eukaryota > Viridiplantae > Streptophyta > Magnoliopsida > Poales > Poaceae > Coix > Coix lacryma-jobi. Next base: position 78,231,472 of record CM019828.1, on the reverse strand, counting down.
TCTACAAGAATGACAAACAAGATCCTTCTCCATGGACAACTTGGGCAATCCTCCGATTAGGCCAAGTGAGCTAAGCCATGGAAGCAAGTCGAAGCTCAGGTTTCCGAGTCTCCTATGCCACTTCCAAAGATCAGAGGAGGAAGGTCCAGCCAAAAGACAACGAGAAATCCCAAACGACTCCGAGAAATTCGCACGAAAGACTTTCCCAAAGGGCGAAATCAAACATACAAGATTGCCCTGAGGATCTAAAATACGACAGAGATTCGGCTTCAAACGAATCTCATAGTCATCATCGAATAGTTGCCAAACAGAAAGAAGGTCAAAATGCAAGTTAGTGACAAGAGCAACATCACGCAACACAAAGTGCTCATTAACTCGCACCGACCCACGAGACAACACTTTACCTTTGCTATTGTCGCCGAAGGTGATAAACTCCTTTCCGGCAACTGGACTAAGACTGGAGAACCACTTGGCGTTTTCGGTCAGATGCATTGAGCACCTGGAATCCACCAACCAAACGTTCTCCAATCGTTTTACCTACATCAATAAAAAGACATAGGGTGAGCATACGGTCCAACACTGGGGTGAGTAAAATGGGAATTATACCAGTGTTGGGACGGCTGCCCAAAAGAGCGGTTATTAGCAAAACCATTCATAGCACGCCTACAGGGAAAGCGATCACCATGTATAGGAAAACGTGGTCCGCTAAGGGAAGAGCCTCCATCGCGATACTCAAAACGCGGTGGGGGTAATGCTCAACTACAAAGCCACCGCCACGGGGTCCATAGCCCACAACTGCAGGCTCCCACCGGGCACGTCCTCCTCGCGGCCTAGGCCTAGGAAATTGAGGCATTGGACATCTAGGCCTAGCAGCTCTCATTTGAACATTCGGCACATGTACATCATGGAAAGGATGGTACATGTCCGTGTTGTTCATCTCCTTTGCACGACGCTCCTCTGTCTTGCACCGAAAGCAAAACTCCCTCAAGGGTCCACCTCTCCCACAGTGCTCACAATGGTACCTTACCGCTCTCATAGGGGGTTGTTGGTACTCACGGTAGTGGGTGTGGATCACTTTGCCCTTCTGTGGCATGAGCTCCTCTTGGATAGGTGGCATGGTGTCTAGCTTATTCTTGAGGTGGTTTGGTTTTGGAGCCCATGTCTGTTTCATGGGTGGAGCTCTCAGAGGTTCAACAAACACCCCATCCTCAGTGTTAGGCTTGAAAGGCTCTTTGGGTGAAATCTTGGTCAGTTTGGGAGTAGTGGTGGAGTTGGGCTTCTTACTCGGGTTAAGACCACTTGACTCTCCAATCTTACCAAAAGATGAAGCACACTCAACACCCTGAGCAAAACCTACACCTGGACCTGCAGCACCACGCTTGAATTGGGCAATCATCGTCCCAAGCTGCGGCTCACCACAAGACACCCATGACAAGATGGTCTGAAGGTATGTGTTTTCCTCCTCGGTTTGCATCTTGTCATGCTTCACATTAGCAATCTCCATCTCAAAACCCTCACACAAAGCACACCTAGACACACAAGTGCTACCCGAGCTGGCCTTCTCAAGAGACACAATCTTGGCATTCTTCTCTGCCAACTCGGATTGCAAGCCTGCACAAGACTTGCACGTACCCAGCAACCACGGTCTAGCCTTCAGCTCATCCATCTCTCCAACCAAGGCAACATACTTCCCCCTCAAAGTGAGAAGGTCAGTCATGTGCTTGGAGCACATCTCGCACTCATCCTCCTCGGTGACAACAATGGTGGACTTGACAGATTCAAGCTCCTTCACCGTATCCTCCCACATCTGCCTAAACTCCTTCCGCTCTCTAGCAGCATGTCTAAGCAGCTTATCTTGACTAAGAAGGGCAGCAGTAAGTTTCTCGACCTCAGCAGAAAGCTTGTTAGGGGTCTGAAATACCTGGGAGGTGTCGTCGTCGTCGTCGTCGTTGTTCTAAGGGATCTCCTCCAGCTGACTGTCGACCTCCTTGCCGAGGGCCATGGTGCAAAAGCCCTCGTTGTCGGCGAAGAAGCAGAGGCCGTTCAGCTTGCCCTCGATCTTCTTATTCTCGGACTCGTCGTCGCTTGAAGAAGCGGAGTCATCATCCGAGTCGTCGACGTCGCTGAGTGTGGCAAAGAAAGCACGCTGCTCAGCCTGGGCCTTCTCCAAGTACTTCTTCTTGATGTACTCCTTGTTGAAGACGCCCATCAGCTTGTGCTTCGTGGGGACGTACTTCTCCTTGTGCTTGCCGAAGTCGTACTTGTGCCCATGATCGCCCTTCCCAAATGTTTGCTTGTTCTTCTTGGGACAGTTGGTGATGAAGAGGTTGGGGTTGCCGCACTCGAAACATCCAGAGCGTCCTCCTCCGCGGCGATGGTTCATGCGGTTGTTGAGGAACTGCGAGAACCGGTTAGCAAGCAAAGCCATCTCGTCATCCCCCATGAACTACAGCTGCTCCTCTGTGACAGAAAGAAGAGAAGAAACTGCAAATCCTCCGGAGGGGTTAGCAGAAGAGCCAGAAAGCAAAGCCATCGACGGGCCAGAAGGATTTTCATAAGAAGCCCTCGCCATGGCATCAATCTCACTGGACTTGAGCTTACTGAAGAGCTCGTCGCACATGAGGGTCCCATAGTTAGACGATTCGATGATCGCCTGGACCTTTGAGTCCCACACCGACCGATCGAGAGTATGCAAAAGCTTGAGAGCCCTCTCATGATCGTCGAAAGGCAACAACTCCTTGTTCGCTCTCATTCTGTTGACAATCACCTGAAAGCGAGTGAATAAACTCTCTATGCTCTCGCCAGGCATGTGTCGAAAGTTCTCATACTCCCGCTTGTGCGACTCATAGAGACGGGATTTGACTTGAGAAGTTCCCTCATGGAAGCGCATGAGGGTCGCCCAAATCTCACGAGCCGTGGGGAGATGAGAAACACGGTCAAACTCAGACACACTCAAACAGGAGAAAAGAGCATTACGGGCACGGCTATTGGCATCGTGCTCATCGATCTGCAGCTGAGTCACATGACCAGCCAAGACCACGTAATCATCCTTGTTGCAAATCTCCCAGACAGAAGCACCCATGCTCTGAAGATAGGCCGACATGCGTATCTTCCAATACGCATAGTTCGTCCCATCGAAAAACGGCGGTTTGCCCACGCCGCGATCCATGTCACCTTCTGTGCATCTGGAACCGGCTAAGGTGGAAGATCCTTAACCTGCTCTGATACCAATTGAAGGACCGAAAGTGCAAACACAAGGCGACCAGAGGGGGGGTGAATGTGAGCCTCAAATTTCTTTTCAGAAACTATTTGCCTCTGTCCCAAGAATCAACCCCAAGAGCAAACCTAGAGCTCGATAGAGTCCACGACCCTAGATGTAGGGTGGATGCTTCCAAGAAGAACAGCGGGACACTACACGACTCTAGAAACCCAACGCAAAAACCCAAAACCAAATCCGAAGTTAGACGAACAAACTGCGGACAAAACAGTGTAGAAGATCCTGCATCGGACACTGGCCTGCGTCCGATGGCCAAGCACCGGACGCGTTCGATGCGAAAAGACCCTGTCTGGAACCTTACTGGACAGCCATCGAACGCTGGCCACAGTGAAACCCTAGCGTCCGATCCAAAACCCTCAGACGCGTCCGATGGTCAATTGAGCGTCCGATGGTCAGCGTCTGATGCTCCTTCAAAAGCACAGAATCTAACACGTGGCGTCGGAGCGTCCATTGTAATGAACACAGCGTCCGATGCTCCCGACCCGAGCGTCCGATGCCCCCGAAACAGCATAGTTCTTCCGTGGATTCAACTCGATCTCCTCTGAATCAAAAGCTCTAAAGCTCAGACTTGGTATGAGGAGTTCCAAAGAGGTTAGTGAGCTATCCCAAAGAGATCATGGCTCGAACCTAACTCCAAATCGATGAATCAGAAGAATTAGGGCCAAAGGGAACAAAACTCGATTTGAAACGAAAAATCGACCGATCTACTAGCTCGTGAGGTTAGAGGTGCTTTCCTTTGGGGGAAAGAAGTGCCTCACGATCTAGAACAACTTAGTTCAAATAGAATCGAAAAAGACACATCGAGTAAGGAAATCGATCACCGGGAAAATCGTGGAGAAAAGCAATCCGCGAAGAACAACACCAAAACGCGAATCACAACCATGAATTTGCAACCGTGTGGCTACCACACGCTACGATAGTGAGATCACTGTCTCACTTCCTCGAAATCTCATGGACACAGAGGTATGGTTCTCTGTGGATCTCAGTAGCTACAGCAGGGATGTGGGAGAGCAGGAAACCCTAAGTGGAGAATAGCAAATGACTGAGATAAGATGGGAGGTGGGTGTCTCCCTCTACTTATCCTTATTCTAGTTCCCACTCTACCCCTAACTAATTATAGAGCGAACCAGCTAAACCCAAGTGTTATTCTGGACCAACTCGAAGTAGATGCTGATCCGACGGCCACGCCCGCACAACTGGTAGCATTGCCTAAACGCAACCTCACCGATTGCCGCCACGTGCCGCCACCGCTCTGCTCATCCTTTTCACGGACCTCGCCCTCGGTTTTGAGGCCCAAACCAGGAAACCAGCCTTCACGACCAACCCCCGGTTTTGAGGCCCAAACCGGGAAACCAGCCTTCCATCGCTTGAATTTTGTGGCCCAAACTCAGAAACCTACCAGCGCCCAGGTTTTGAGGCCCAAACCTGGAAACCGTCCTCAGCCCGAGTTTTGTGGCCCAAACTCGGAAGAACCGCAGCACTCAGGTTTGGTGGCCCAAACCTGGAAACCGTCCACCGGTGGTTTTTCTGTGGCTCAACCACCAAACCGAGCCGTCGATGGGATGCACCACCCGTGCACCCCGTCCACCGACACATGTGCCCAGGTCCTCGACCCGAGCAACACTGTGCGCCGCAAGTCTCCGCTCATCGCTGTCCCAGGCTGTCAGCCACCACAGCTGATCCTTAGGCCACCGGTCCCTCAGTCCAAGCCTCATGTCCGCCCTTCACCGCTCCTGGTCCATCAGCACGACACGTCTCTACTTAACCTTCACCTTGCCTTCGATCACTGTATCCGTGCTCGACACCTGCACAACACAAGCCAAAGAACATGCGCATCATCCCAGTTGACAATCACTCATCATCTCAAGATCTGGCATACACCCATGTATCCGCAATCTCCCCCTTGATGAGTGCATTGTCAACTACCAACACAAATCATATGAAGATAGAAGAAGGAAGCGAACTCAACCAATCGACTAGAAAGAAAGAAAAGCTAGGAAAAGTCGAATGGAGTGAGCGAGACAACTTGGTTCCCAAAGACATGGCAACGGCTCGACGCAACCAAGCAAAGCAAAGCTAGCCCTCAAGAAGAGGTAGAACAGGCTCAACACCACTAGCAAGAAGGTAATCGGAGCAAAAGAGACAAAGACATGCTTGTCCCTCTAAAAAGAGGCAAAGGCTCAACACAACTAGCAGAATCGCTCCAAAACCACTGAAAAACCACACAGTCTGAAAATCGCTCCAGACCAATTGAACAAACCATCAAAGCAGAAATCAAGCAAACTCCCCCTTCAATAGTGCACACAACTAGGGACATGATTTGTCAAAATTTCTCCCCCTTAGTTGAAAATGCACACAACACGGAAAAATGCATATGAGTCACAAATGCGGGTTAGCAGCTTCAGGTATAGAAACTGTAGAGTGAATAAATGCTCTAAAGAGTTGATCCAACTACTCAACAACAAGCACAAATGCCAACAAAGGCTCAAGCTGATCACAGAATATGAAATACGAACATTTGAGCAAAGTGAGCATTTTTAAGCCATTCAGAAAGGGTTTCACTATCAAAATAGCACCAAACATGTATAGACAGGAAGTTACACAAGTGCTAATCATGTATACAAGGTGAACTACCCCTAGCAAACTTCAATCATCATGCTGTAGAATGAAACATAGACTTGTGTTTTCAAAATTTTATCGGAGTTGCAGCGGTAATTACACAAGTTTAAATTTTCAGCATGTGATTGCGAGAGGTTGAAAACTTGACATTGCCTAACTTTTCAACCGAGCTAAGCCTATGCATAAGCAATCAGAATCTTGAAGCAACGATTTTGGTCTTACACTACACGGCTCAAGTTTAACTCAAAGTGTAATGAGAAACAGTCTTGATACCGTGATGTGCTGTCAAGTAATCTCATCTCGATCTTTTCAATTTACTTAGACTTGGTTCAAATTTTAACTGAATATGAGCACACCAAGCAAGTGAAGGACTCAGAACAAGAGACATAGCAACCTAGCATATATGAAAAGCATAAGTCACTTCAACACATTCTACACATGCTAGTTGCCAAACTCAATGGTGAACTGTTTCAAATTTTATGTTGAATTAGACTTCTGAAAAGTAGCTCAGCTCATAACATGTATCAGTGATCAAAAGGAGCCTAAGCTACAAGCATCATCATGTATCATCAGAACATACACTAATCAGAGCATAGATTCATTATACAGATTATAGATAAAGATGCAAATATGATGAACTGCAAAAACTAAACAACATCAAGACAAAAGAAGTCAGACTATGCTACAAGAACCAAAATGTTTCCCCCAACTAAAAGGGGAAACACACACCAAGCTCACCCCTCAACCTAGCAAAGGTTGATTGGTACGAAGGCTTGGTGAAAATATCTGCCAACTAAAGATGAGTATCGACATGGTGAAAGTCGATATCACCCTTCTCATAGTGGTCTCGTAAGAAATGAAAGCGCACATCAATGTGTTTGGTCTTAGAATGCAGCATGGGGTTCTTAGCAACGCTAATCGCACTCGTGCTGTCACAAAGCAATGGAACTCGAGAAAAGCTTAGACCAAAATCACGCAAAGTGGCCATCATCCACAATAACTGAGAACAACAGCTAGCCGCAGCAACATATTGAACCTCGGTGGTAGACTGAGCAACACTAGACTGCTTGCGAGAAGACCAAGACACTAGAGAAGAACCCAAAAACTGACAAGTCCCAGAAGTGGACTTGCGCTCAAGTTGGCAACCAGCAAAATCAACATCCAAGTAACCGCAAAGGGAGAGGGTGGAAGAAGCTGAATACCAAATTCCTAACTCAGGTGTGAAACAGAGGTACCTCATAATGCGCTTGACCGCCTGACGGTGAGAGGTGCGCGGCGACGACTAAAATCGCGTGCAAAGACACACCGCGAACTGGATGTCTGGGCGTGTTGCCGTCAGGTACAACAGCGACCCGATCATACTCCAATACTCCTTCTGGTCCACAGCTTCTCCATCCTTGTCCGCATCCAGGGCCGTCGTGGTCGACATGGGTGTTGGAAGAGGCTTGGCCTCACCCATATCGAACTTCTTTAATATGTCCTTGGTGTACTTGCCCTGGTGCAAGAACGTCCCTTCTCGGGATTGCTTGATTTGCAACCGAAGGAAAACGTCAACTCGCCCATCATGCTCATCTCAAATTCCCTGCTCATAGTATCTGCAAACTTGGCGACCAAAGCATGAGAAGAACCACCAAAGATGATATCATCCACGTAAATCTGAACCAACAAAGTGTCATTGCCTTGCTTGAGGAGAAAAAGAGTTTTATCAACACATCCCATTTTAAAACCCTTAGCAAGCAAAAAGGTTTTCAACCTATCATACCAGTCTCTAGGGGCTTGTTTCAAACCATACAAAGCTTTGTGAAGTTTAAAAACATGGTTTGGAAACTTGGGATTTTCAAAACCAGGGGTTGTTTCACATACACCTCTTCTTCTATATAGCCGTTTAAGAAGGCACTCTTGAAATCCATTTGAAAAAGTTTGAAACCTTTGGATGCAGCAAAAGCCAAGAGGATCCTAATTTCCTCCAGAGGAGTTACAGGAGCAAAAGTCTCCTCATAGTCTATTGGAGGACCGAAAGTGCTACTAGAAAGCGACCAGAGAGGGGGTGAATGGGAGTTTGAAAATTTCTTTTCAGAAACTTGTCGCCACTGTCTCGAGAATCAACCCAAAGAGCAAACCTAGAGCTTGCGAATGTCCACGACCCTAGATGTAGGGTGGATGCTTCCAAGTGAGAACATATATGATGAATGATTGACATTGATGAGGAAGGTTTGAGGCTTTTCCCGGTTGAGTCATTATCTCGCTATGTGCTTAATGTTTATGACTAACCAGTGGCGTTGAGTTGTGGTGTTTCATGTGTTGGTGTGCGTGTGCAACATGTGTCTCTTGGCTGTGTTGATGTGCAGGTGTTGAGCTCGGATACAGTGGTCGATGGCGAGGTGAAGGTCAAGTAGAGATGTGTCGTGCCGACGGACCGGGATCGGTGAAGGATGGGCGTGTTGTGCGGCGGACGTGCCATGCCGATATACCTAGAGCGGTGAAGGGCGGACGTGAGGCTTGGACCGACGGACCGAGAGGCCGGAGGACCAGCTGTGGTAGCTGGCACGTGGCATCGGCGAGCGAGAGCACATGGGGATGTGCGGTGCATCAGCCGAGTCAGGACGAAGACGATGGCGTCGTGGCACTTGGCGGGCAGTCAGACACGGGCTTGCGTGCGGCGCAAGTGCCGTCGGCCGAGTCAAGAAGGAAGGCGAAGGCGTTGTGCCTGGCGTGGAGGCCGGACATGCATCGGCATCGGTGCCGGTGGTCGGGGTGTGCGAACCACATCCCGTCTACGGCGCGGATTCGGTAGCTGAGCCTCAAAAAGCTACCTCGACGATTTCCGAGTATGGGCCTCAAAACTCGGGTGGCTGGTTTTCGAGTTTGGGCTTCAAAACTCGGGATGGACGGTTTCCAGGTTTGGGCCTCAAAACCTGGGCTCGCGGGTTTTCGAGTTTGGGCCTCAAAACTTGGGGTGGACGATTTCCAGGTTTGGGCCTCAAAACCTGGGCTGGCAGGTTTCCCGGTTTGGGCCTCAAAACCGGGGGAAGGTCCAAAAGGACGGTCGATGCGTGGCGGCACCGAGAAACTTGCGTTGCAGGAAAGCTATCGGTGAGAAGGCGCGGCGGTCGACGGTGACGGCACGTGGTGGCATCCTGGAGCTTGCGTCGAGGCAAAGCGAAGGATGAGAAGGCGCGTGGCCGTCGGATGGAAAACTGCTAGAATTGGATGGTTTTACCCTTAGGGGGTATTTGGGTTAGTACTTCATGTTAGGGCATTTGTGTAATTTGGACGTGCGCCTATATATAGATGAAGGTGCTGTGTTGGACAACCATCCTTGGAGGTGTCACTCTCATTTTGTTTAGGTGAGAGCAGGCTAGGGTGAGAGGAGAGACTGACTCTTGTTCTTGAGCTTTTCGCCATCCACGCTTTTTGTAGCGAGGAGTGGCTTGTAACCCGACACAGTGTGCTACACAATTCATCATCCCGTAGCAATCCAAGGATCAATTTCTTACTCCTCTTGTATTGGCTGAAATTTGGATCGATTCGCGTTTTTGTTCTTCGCGTTTTGGTTTTTCCCCTCCTGGAGATTTGCCTCGTTCTCCCTCTCCGAGCGACGATTTGTGATTCCCTTTGAATCAAATTGTTCTATGTCGTGAGCTCCTTCTTTCCACCGAAGGATTTCCCCTCTAACCTCACGAGCACATAGATCGGGTCGAAATCGCATTCGTTATTTGTTCTTCCCCCTTTTCTAGTGTTGTTCCGATTTCTCATGGATTAGTTGGTTTGGAGTGATGATATCCTAGGATTAGCTTCCCAACACGTAGGAGAACACTTGGGAGAAGTTTGGTTGCAGCCCCGTTCGATTCGGTGAAGATCCATTCGATTTTAGTTTTGTCCCGAGCTGTTTTTGGGCTTTCTGGACAGTGGCGGACTGTCCGGGACTCATCCCCGGACTGTCCGGGGGTCGGGGCTGTTCACGAGCAGCGAGGTCGCTGTTTTTATTTTTGAACGGCGGACTGTCCGGGACTCATTCCCAGACTGTCCGGGGTTCAATAGCGGACAGTCCGCGGTTCACTAGCGGACAGTCCGCGACTGCACAGTTTTGCTGATTTCGTCCGTATCTTTTGCGTACGAGCTCCGATTTGTGATCCGTTTGCTGAGTTGGTTTTCTAATTTCTTAAGGATCATTCCAAAGTACTTTTGAAACCATTGCTCAAAGTATTTTTGGTCAGACACTTCCTTTTTCTCAATAGGAGTTAAGTGTTCCTCTTTCAGAGTTTCGACGGTTCTAGCGTCCGTATCTTTTGCGTTCGAGTTCCTAACTTCATAAGGATCTTTCCAAGGTACTTTTGCCACCAGTTGGCCAAAGTATTTTTGGTCGAACACTTTCCTCTTCTCCATAAGAGTGGGGTGTTCCGTTATCGGAGGTTCGATTGTTCTAGGAGCTTGCTTGTGCAGTTTTTGCCCCGTTGCTTTGGCGCTTGGTTTTGGGGGTTCTTCGGTAGTTCCGCTGTACCTCTAGGACATCTCCTAGGGTATCCACCTATTCGTAGGTTGTGAACTCACCGGTTGTTTGAGTCTTCGCTTTTGGGGTGATTTTCTGGGACAAGGGCCATCATTTCTCGAGAAGAAATTTGAGGCTCCCATTCACCCCCCCTCTGGTCGCCAATTCGGTCCTTCACCAAGAAGCACAGCGGGACACAACACAACCCTAGAATCCCAACGCAAAAGCCGGAAACCAAAACCGGCAACATACGAACGAATCACGGATGAAAATGTGCGAATCTGCACTGACCGGACTCACTAGAGCGTCCGGTTGGTCAAGAATGGATTTTGGACCTCCCTGTTTGTGACCGGACTCACTGTCACTGAGCGTCCAGTCAAGGCTCGAGCGTCCGGTCAACAGAGAAACACCCGATGAACAGTGGAAGTGTTGCGTTCGGTCAATAACCAAGAGAGAGTCCAGTCAAATTTCAGAGAAGAACAGAAAACTCGTTCATCGACCAGACTCAAGGCCGAGCGTCCGGTCAGCCCGAAGCATGCGTCCGGTCACACCAAAACTGGGCGATTCGTGCTCCGATTAGACTTGATCTCACCCAAAACAAATCCTCTAGGGATCAAACTTGGTGAGTGAAGTCACAAGGATGATAGTGAGCTACTCCTATGAGATCATGGCTCGAACCTATCTCCAAATCGATAAATCGAAGAGATTCGGGGCAAAGAAGACAAAAACCGATTCTTAACGAAAATTGACCGATCTACTAGCTCGTGAGATTAGAGGAAAGATGTGCCTCACAATCTAGAACAACTTAGTTCAAACGGAATCGCAAAAGACGTAATGATGAGAGAGATCGATTATCGGGAAAAACGTGGAGAAAAGTAACCCGCGAAGAACAACACCAAAACGCGAATCACATCCACGAATTTGCAACCGTGTGGCTACCACATGCTACAATAGTGAGATTACGGTCTCACTTCCTCAAAATCTCATGAACACAGAGGTATGGTTCTCTGCGGATCTCAGTAGCTACAGCAGGGGTTGGGAGAGCAGGAAAAACCCTAAGTGGAGAATAGCAAATGACTGAGATAGGATGGGAGGTGGGTGTCTTCCTCTACTTATCCTAATTCTAATTCCCACTCTACCCCTAACTATTTACAGAGCAAACCAGCTAAACCCTAGGGTTATTCTGGACCAACTCGAAGTAGATGCTGATCCGACGGCCACGCCCGCACAACTGGTAGCGTTGCCTCAACGCAACCTCACCGATTGCCGCCACGTGCCGCCACCGCTCTGCTCGTCCTTTTCACGGACCTCGCCCTCGGTTTTGAGGCCCAAACCGGGAAACCAGCCTTCACGACCAACCCTCGGTTTTGAGGCCCAAACCGGGAAACCAGCCGTCCATCACCTGAGTTTTGTGGCCCAAACACAGAAACCCGCCAGCGCCCTTGTTTTGAGGCCCAAACCTGGAAACCGTCCTCAGCCTGAGTTTTGTGGCCCAAACTCGGCAAACCCGCAACACCCAGGTTTTGTGGCCCAAACTTGGAAACCGTCCACCGGATAGTTTTTCTGTGGCTCAACCATCAAACCGACGTTGTAGAGGGGATGCAACGCCCATGCACCCCGTCCACCGACACATGTCCCCAGGTCCTCGGCCCATGCAACACTGTGCCCTGCAAGTCTCCGCTCGTCGCTGTCCCAGGCTGTCAGCCACCATAGCTGATCCTCAGGCCAACGGTCCCTCAGTCCAAGCCTCACGTCCGCCCTTCACCGCTCCTGGTCCATCAGCACGACACGTCTCTACTTGACCTTCACCTTGCCTTCGATCACTGTCTCCGTGCTCGACACCTGCACAACACAAGCCAAAGAACATGCGCATCAAACCAGTTGACAATCACTCATCACTCAAGATCCGGCATACACCCATGTATCCGCAATCTCCCACTTGATGAGTGCATTGTCAACTACCAACACAAATCATAATGAAGTAGAAGGAGGAAGAAAGAGAAGTAGAGAACTCGTCCAAATGACCCAAAAGCATAACAAAGCCAGAAGAAGGCCAAGTGAAAGAGCAAAACAATGTGGTCCCCAAAGACATGGGCAACGACTCGACGCATCCAAGCAAAACAAAGCTAGCCCTCAAGAAAAGGTAGAACAGGCTCAACACCACTAGCGAGAAACCTCGACACCAATTGAAATACCAATTGAAATTCAAGCAAAATAGAGCTAGCCCTCAAGAAGAGGCAGAACAGGCTCAACACCGCTAGCAAGAAAGCTCGATACCCAGTGAAGAGCATATTAGCAAAGTCGCTAGTCCCTCAACAAAGAGGCAAAGGCTCAACACAACTAGCTACCAAAAATGCTCCGAACCAGTTGGAAAAGCTCCAAACCAATTGAAAATTCATCAAACAAAACGAGCAAACTCCCCCTTCAATAGTGCACACAACTAGGATATGATTTTATGATTTCTCCACCTTATGATTTGACAAAATTTCTCCCCCTTAGTTGATAATGCACTATCAGGCAAACTTCTTCCTTCCAAATGCATATGAGTTAAAAATGCAAGTTAGCAGCTTCAGGAATATAGTCAATAGAATCAAAAGATGCTTTACAAAGTATAACTCCAATGACTCAACAATAAGCATACATGCCAACAAAGGCTCAAACTGATCACCAAATACGAAATATGAACATATGAGCAAAGTGAGCAGTTTTTAGCCAAAAAGCATTCACCATCAAAATAGCACTAAACATGTATAGACAGGAAGTCAAACAAGTGCTAAGCATGTATACAAGGTGAACTACCCCTAGCAAAGTATAATCATCATGCTACAAAATGAATCATATACTTGTGATTACATATTTTAATCGAAGTTGCAGCGGTGAAATTTCACAAGTTCAAAAATCAGCATATGACTGCGAGAGGTTGAAAGCTTGTCATTGCCTAACTTGTCCACCGAGCTAAGCCTATGCAGAAGCAATCAGAAGCTTAAAACATCGGTTTCGGTCTTGCACTACACGGCTCAAGTTTAACTCAATGTGCAATGAGAAACAGTCTCGATACCGTGATGTGCTGACAAGCAATCTCATCTCGATCTTTTTAATTCACTTAAACTTGGTTCAATTCTAAAGCAGAATATGAGCATACCAAGCAAGTGAATGACTTAGAACTAGAGACATAGCAACCTAGCATATATGAAAAGCACAAGTGATTTCAACACATTCTGCACATGCTAGTTGCCAATCTCAATGGTGAACAATTTCAAGTTTTATGTTCATTAAGCAAGTTCACCATTCATAAAATAGCTCAACTCAAAACATGTATCATCACATAGCATCGGAGCATACTAGATAGAGCATAATTACATTCTAAAGATTATATACATGAAGCTTAAAATGCAATGATGCACGATGAAACGCAAAGACTAAGTTATCAGAAATAAAAACAAAATGAAAGAAAAAGAGTCAGTCTAAGATACAATAACCAAGATGTTTCCCCATATAAAAGGGGAAACACACACCAAGATCACCTCTCAACCTAGCAAAAGTTGATTTGTCCAAAGGCTTGGTAAAAATATAAGCCAACGGATGATGAGTATCGACATGTCAAAGGTCGATATCACCCTTCTCATAATGGTCTCGCAGAAAATGAAAGCGCACATCAATGTGTTTGGTCTTAGAATGCAGCACGGGGTTCTTAGCAACGCTAATAGCACTCGTGCTGTCACAAAGCAAAGGAACACGAGAAAAGCTCAAACCAAAATCACGCAAAGTGGCCATCATCCAAAGCAATTGAGAACAGCAGCTAGCCGCAGCAACATACTCAGCCTCTGTGGTAGACTGGGCGACGCTAGACTACTTGCGAGAAGACCAAGATACAAGAGACGAGTCAATAAATTGAGAAGTCCCAGAAGTTGACTTGCGATCAAGTCGGCAACCAGCAAAATCGGCATCAGTATAACCACAAAGGGAGAGGGCGGAGGAAGCAGAATACCAAATCCCAAACTCTGGTATGAAGCATAAGTACCTCATAATGCGCTTGACCGCCTGACGGTGAGAGGTGCGTGGCGACGACTGAAATCGTGCGCAAAGACACACCGCGAACTGGATGTCCGGGCGCGTCGCCGTCAGGTACAGCAGCCACCCGATCATACTCCGGTACTCCTTCTGGTCCACAGCTTCTCCTTCCTTGTCCGCATCCAGGGCCGTCGTGGTCGACATGGGTGTTGGAAGAGGCTTGGCCTCACCCATATCGAACTTCTTCAGAATATCCTTGGTATACTTACCCTGGTGCACAAACGTTCCCTCTCGAGATTGCTTGATTTGCAATCCGAGGAAAAACGTCAACTCGCCCATCATACTCATCTCAAACTCCCTGCTCATAGTATCTGCAAACTTGGCAACCAAAGCATGAGAAGAACCACTGAAAATGATATCATCCACATAAATCTGGACCAAGAGAGTATCATTGCCTTGCTTGAGGAGATAGAGCGTTTTATCCACACATCCTTTTTTAAAACCCTTAGGAAGCAAAAAGGTTTTCAACCTATCATACCAGGTTCTAGGGGCTTGTTTCAAACCATACAAAGCTTTGTGAAGTTTAAAAACATGGTTTGGAAACTTGGGATTTTCGAAACCGGGGGATTGTTTCACATACACCTCCTCTTCTATGTAGCCGTTTAAGAAGGCACTCTTGACATCCATTTGAAAAAGTTTAAACCCTTTGGATGCAGCAAAAGCCAAGAGTATCCTAATTGCCTCCAAATGAGCTACAGGAGAAAAAGTCTCCTCATAGTCTATCCCCTCCTTCTGACTACACCCCTGGGCTACAAGTCTGGCCTTGTTTCTCACAACGTGGCCATCCTCTCCTTGTTTGTTTTTGAAAAACCATTTTGTACCAATAGGGTGACACTCAGGAGGATGTGGAACCAAAACCCAAACCCGATTTCTTAACTCCTCATGCATGGCATTTACCCAATCAGCATCAGATAAAGCGTGTCCAACATCTCGGGGTTCAAAATCACCAACAAATGCAGAATGAGCAAAGTGAGAGATTTGTTGTGACCTTGACCGAGTGACACGTTCGTCGATGCTGTCGATCATCTGTTGAGGCGGGTGTTGGCGCTGAATATGTCATGGCGCCTCCTGAGCTGATGAAACCTCCCCCTCAACAGCAGCTGGTGCCTCCTCGGGTACAAAAGGTACAGCCCGAGGTGGCGGATCCCACGGCCCCCAAGTAGTCGACGAAGAGGGGTTGGGGTCATGAGTCGTCGTAATAGAAGCCGATGCTCGCGGCACAGCTGGTGGAGGTGGTGCTGGATCATCCATCCCTTCAGCACCCTCGTCCTCGTCATCAAAAAGAGGCTCGCCAACCTCATGATCACCTGCACGCTCAAATCTAGAAGAAGGACAAACCATGTTCTCATCGAAGGTGACATCGGATGTCTCCATGACTCGGTTAGTATCAAGGTTAAGTACACGATATGCACGAGTATGAGTGCCATAACCCAAAAATACACCGTCGGAAGAGCGAGACTCAAATTTGTCCAGGTTGCCTTTCTTAAGTATAAAACAGTGGGAACCAAAAACTCTAAAATAACTTACTTTGGGCTGTTTTCCAAAATGCAACTCATAAGAAGTCTTTTTCAAGAAAGCTCGGAGGAAAATGCGATTGGAAATATAGCATGCAGTGTTCATAGCTTCGGCCCAATATCGCCTAGGAGTCCTATGCTCAACGAGCATCGTCCTGGCCATCTCTACAGGGGTCTGATTCTTCCTCTATTCAACACCATTCTGTGGCGGTGTGTAGGGGGAAGAAAACTAATGCTCTAAACCCAAAGAGTTACAAAACTTTTCAAAATCCATGTTTTTAAACTTGGAACCATTATTACTCTGAATAGCTCGCATTGAGTTCATAGGGAACTCATTCTGAAGACGCAAAATCAGATTGCGAGCAAAAGAGAAAGTCTCGGTTTTCTCAGCTAAAAAGAAAACCCAGGAATATCTCAAAAAATTGTCAACAACAACAAGCACGTACCACTTCCCCCCAACCGAGCTCACCCGAGCCGGACCAACAAGGTCCATGCGCAAAAGCTCTCCAGGGCTCTTAGTAATGACCTGAGTCACTGGATGGTGGGGAGCGGCAACCATCTTTCCATGTCTACAAGAATGGCAAACAAGATCCTTCTCCATGCATAACTTGGGCAATCCTCGGATTAGGCCAAGTGAGCTAAGCCTTGCAAGCAAGTCGAAGCTCAGGTGACCAAGTCTCCTATGCCACTTCCAAAGATCAGAGGAGGAAGGTCCAACCAAAAGACAACGAGAAATTCCAAATGACTCCGAGAAATTCGCACGAAAGGCTTTCTCAAAGGGCGAAATCCAACATACAAGATTGCCCTGAGGATCTAAACTACGACTGAGATTCGCTTTAGAACGAATCTCATAGTCATCATCAAAAAGTTGCGAAACAGAAAGAAGGTTAAAATGCAAGTTAGAAACAAGAGCAACATCACGCAACACAAAGTGCTCATTAACTCGCACCGACCCACGAGACAACACTTTACCTTTGCTATTGTCGCCGAAGACTAGAGAACCACTTGGTGTTTCCGGTCATGTGCCTCGAACAACCGGAATCCACCAACCAAATGTCCTCCAATCGTTTTACCTACATCAATAAAAAGACATAGGGTGAGCATACGGTCCAACACTGGGGTGAGTGAAATAGGAAGAATACCAGTGTTGGCCCGGCTGCTCAAAAGAACGGTTAGTAGAAAAACCATTCCTAGCACGCCTACGGGGAAAGTGATCACCACGCACAGGAAAATGTGGTCCGCTAAGGGAAGAGCGTCCATCGCGATACTCAAAACGCGGTGGAGGGAAACACTCAACAAAGCCACCGCCACGGGGTCCATATTCTGCGAAGCCAGGATACCGCCGGGCAACACCTCCCTGAGGCCTAGGACCTTGAGGCATTGGACCTCTAGGCCTAGCAGCTCTCCTCTGAACATTCGGCACATGTACATCATGGAAAGGATGGTACATGTCCGCATTGTTCATCTCCCTTGCACTGCGCTCCTCTCTCTTGCGCCGAAAGCAAAACTCCCTCAAGTGTCCATCTCTCCCACAATGCTCACAATGGTACCTCACCGCTCTCAAAGGGGGTTGTTGGTACTCACGGTAGTGGGTGTGGATCACTTTGCCTTTCTGTGGCATGAGCTCCTCTTGGATAGGTGGCATGGTGTCTAGCCTGTTCTTGAGGTGGTTTGGTTTTGGAGCCCATGTCTGTTTCTTGGGTGGAGCTCTCGGAGGTTCCTCATGCGGATACATGGGTGTATGCCGAGTCTCTGAGTGATGAGTGATTCTCAACTGGGATAATGCACATGTTCTTTGGCTTGTGTTGTGCAGGTGTCGAGCACGGATACAGTGATCGAAGGCAAGGTGAAGGTCAAGTAGAGACCTGCCGTGTCGATGGACCGAGAGTGGCGAAGGGCGGACGTGAGGCTTGGACTGAGGGACCGGTGACCTGAGGATCAGCTGTGGTGGCTGACAGCCTGGGACAGCGACGAGCGGAGACTTGCGGGTGGACGGGGTGCACGGGCGGTGCATCCCATCTACGGCTCGGTTTGGTGGTTGAGCCACAGAAAAACCACCGAGTGGACGGTTTCCAGGTTTGGGCCTCAAAACCTGGGTGCTGATGGTTTCCGAGTTTGGCCACAAAACTTAGGCTGAGGACGGTTTCCATGTTTGGGCCTCAAAACCTGGGTGCTGCTGGTTTGCTGAGTTTGGGCCTCAAAACGCAGGCGATGGTCGGCTGGTTTCTCGGTTTGGGCCTCAAAACCGGGGGTTGGCTGTGAAGGCTGGTTTCCCGGTTTGGGCCACAAAACCGGGGGTGCGACGTCCGGTAAAGGACAAGCAGAGCGGTGGCGGCACGTGGCGGCAATCGGTAAGGTTGGGTCGAGGAAACGCTACCAGTTGTGCGGGCGTGGCCGTCGGATCACCACCTACCACGAGTTGGTCCAGAATAACCCTAGGGTTTAGCTGGTTCGCTCTGTAATTAGTTAGGGGTAGAGTGGGAATTAGGAATAGTTAGAATTAGGATAAGTAGAAGGAGACACCCACCTCCCCATCGATCTCAGTCATTTGCTCTTTTGCCTCCTAGGTTTTCCTGCTCTCCCTCTCCCCTGCTGTAGCAAACTGAGATCCACAGAGAAGAGAACCATACCTCTATGTCCGTGAGATGTTGAGGAAGTGAGACCGTAATCTCAATGTTGTAGCGTGTGGTAGCCACATGGTTGCAAATTCGTGATTGTGATTCACGTTTTGTTCTTGTTCTTCGCGGATTGCTTTTCTCCATGTTTTTCCCGTTGATTGATCTCTCTACTTGGTGCGTCTTTTGCAAATCCGTTTGAACCAAGAGGTTCTAGATCATGAGGCATTTCTTTCCACTGAAGGAATTATCCTCTAACCTCACGACCTAGTAGATCGGTCGATTTTCATTTCGGGTCAAGTTTTTCTCCCTTCCCCTGAATTTCTTCGATTCATCGATTTGGAGATAGGTTCGAGCCATGATGTCTTAGAGATAGCTCACTGTCCTC
Organism: Coix lacryma-jobi var. lacryma-jobi; assembly: GCA_009763385.1. Taxonomy (NCBI): domain Eukaryota; kingdom Viridiplantae; phylum Streptophyta; class Magnoliopsida; order Poales; family Poaceae; genus Coix; species Coix lacryma-jobi. The sequence continues at coordinate 78,212,499 of CM019828.1, read as the reverse complement.
CTTGTGATTCCTCTCACCAAGTTTGATCCCTAGAGGATTAGTTTTGGGTGAGATAGTCGAATCGGTGGACGAACAACACAAAATCGGGGTGACCGGACGCTGTCTGTTCAACGACCGGACGCTGTCAGTGAGTCTGGTCGATGAACACATTCGCTGTGTTTGTTTTGTGACTTGACCGGACACTAGGTTCACCAAGTGACCGGACGCTTGCGCGTTACTGTTCATTGGATTTGGCACTTGTGACCGGACGCTTGATCCTTGACCGGACGCTCAGACTCCGTGAGTCCGGTCCAAAACAGTAAGGGTCCAGAACCAATTTTTCAAGACCGGACGCGTCCGGTGCTCATTGACCGGACGCTGGCCAGAGTCCGGTCAAGTGCACTTTGCGCTGTTTCGTCCGTGGCTTGTCCGTTCGTTGTCGGATTTGGTTTTCGTCTTTTGTGTTTGGTTTCTAGGTTTGTATTGTGTCCCACTGTGCTTCTTGGAAGCATCCACCCTACATCTAGGGTCGTGGACACTTGCAAGCTCTAGGGTTTTGCCTTTGGGGTTGATTCTTGGGACAGTGGCGACAAGTTTCCGAAAGGAAAATTTGTAGCTCCCATTCACCCCCCCCCTCTGGTTGCTTTTTGATAGCACTCTCGGTCCTTCACCTCATACACTCCATCTTTGGTGTTAGGCTTGAGAGGCTCTTTGGGTGGAATCTTCGTAAGTTTGGGAGTAGTGGCGGATTTGGGCTTCTCACTTGAGTTAGGACCACTAAACTCACCAACCTTGCCAAATGAAGCAGCACTCTCCATCCCTTGAGCAAAACCTACACCTGGACCTCCAGCAGCACGCTTAAGCTTGGCAATCATCATCCCAAGCTGCGGCTCACCACAAGACACCCATCAGAAGATGGTCTGAAGGTATATGTTTTCTTCCTCGGTTTGCATCTTGTCATGCTTCACATTGGCTATCTCCATCTCCAAGCCCTCACACAAAGCACACCTAGCCACACAAGTGCTACCCGAGCTGGCCTTCTCAAGAGACACAATCTTGGCATTCTTCTCTGCCAACTCGGATTGCAAGCCTGCACAAGACTTGCATGCACCAAGCACTAAGGATCTAGCTCTAAGCTCATCCACCTCTCCAACCAAAGCAACATACTTCCTCCTCAAAGTGAGAAGGTCAGTCATGTGCTTGGAGCACATCTCGCACTCATCCTCCTCAGTTACGACAACGGTGGACTTGACAGACTCAAGCTATTTCACCGTATCCTCCTACTTCTGCCTAAACTCCTCCCGCTCCCTAGCAGCACGCCTAAGCAGCTTATCTTGACTAAGAAGGGCAGCAGTAAGTATCTCAACCTCAGCAGAAAGCTCGTCAGGGGTCTGAGATACCTGGGAGGTGTCGTCGTCATCGTCGTCGTTCTGAGGGATCTTCTCCAGCTGGCTATCGACCTCCTTGCCGAGGGCCATGGTGCAGAAGCCCTCGTTGTCGGTGAAGAAGCAGAGGCTGTTCAGCTTGTCCTCGATCTTCTTCCTCTTCTCGGACTCGTCATCGCTTGAGGAAGCGGAGTCATCATCCAAGTCATCGACGTCGCTGAGCGTGGCGAAGAAAGCACGCTGCTCAGCCTGGGCCTTCTCCAAGTACTTCTTCTTGATGTACTCCTTGTTGAAGCCGCCCTTCCGCTTGTGCTTCCCGGGGACGTACTTCTCCTTGTGCTTGCCGAAGTCATACTTGTGGCCATGATCGCCCTTGCCTATCACTTGCTTGTTCTTCTTTGGGCAGTTGGCGATGAAGTGGTCCGGATCACCACACTCGAAGCACCAAGCGCGTCCTCCTCCATGACGTCGGTTCATGCGGTTGTTGTGGAACCGCGAGAACCGGTTGGCAAGCAAAGCCAACTCGTCGTCTCCCATGAACTCCAGCTGCTCCTCTGTGACAGAAAGAAGAGAGGAAAGTGCAAAGCCTCCAGAGGGGTTAGAAGAAGAGCCAGAAAGCAAAGCCATCGACGGGCCAGAAGGATTTTCATAAGAAGCCCTCGCCATGGCATTGATCTCACTTGACTTGAGCTTACTAAAGAGCTGGTCGCATGTCAGGGTCTCATAGTTAGGTGATTCGATGATCGCCTGAACCTTCGAGTCCCACACCGACCGATCGAGAGTATGCAAAAGCTTGAGAGCCCTCTCATGATCGTCGAAAGGCAACAACTCCTTGTTAGCCGGCATCCTGTTGACAATCACCTGAAAGCGAGCGAATAAACTCTCTATGCTCTCGCCAGGCATGTGTCAAAAGTTCTCATACTCTCGCTTGTGCGACTCGTAGAGACGGGATTTGACTTGAGTGGTTCCCTCTTGGAAACGCATGAGGGTCGCCCAAATCTCCCGAGCCGTGGGGAGATGAGAAATGTAACACCCCAGGTGTTCGCCCTCAGTTGAGTGGTTAGTTCAGCACAGACCTGGTATATCAAGCGATGATGAATAACTAAATTCAAGGTTAGTCAGTGATGACAGAAGTGCCAGGATCAATCTCAGAGGCAGAACCTCCGTTTGAATTATTCGGGAAATAATTAATGAAGCCAGTTAATAATGATCCCGAATTTATGAATATTCAAGATTGTTGCTAAACAGGGATTTTTCATGTGTCCCATCTCAGTTCCTGTCCTTATCAAGGATGTATTTTTGCTATGGTCCCCATCGGACGAAGATCCAATATTTGAAGTAATATTATCTTGGATTCCTCCCAATGTAATAATGCAGTTTTGGTTTTCCATTCAACCCGACAATGATATTGAGTGCACCTCATTGTTCAATGGGAGTTAGTGAAGTAGATTCTTCTGACAAGACCTAGTACTCGGGAAATGACATGAAAACAGATCGAAAAGTTGTTGTGTTCCTAACAGTTTCTGTTCTATCGAGAAGTCAGTATCTTGAGCTGTTAATAGGCTGTGATTAAGGATGGGTGCCATGCTTCTCTTCCCTTGAAAAGTCTTTCGTCTGGAATCTCGGGACGAGATTCTTTTAAGGGGGGAGGGCTGTAAAACCCCAGGTGTTCACCATCTGTTGAGCGGTTAGTTCAGCACAGACCTGGTATATCAAGCGACGATGAAGAACTAAATTCAAGGTTAGTCAGTGATGACAGAAGTGCCAGGATCAATCTCAAAGGCAGAACCTCCGTTTGAATTATTCAGAAAATAATTAATAGAGCCAGTTAATAATGATCGCCAATTTATGAATATTCAAGATTGATGCTAAACAGGTTCATGTCTATAGTATCTTATGGAAAAGTTTCGTGAAGTTTGGAATCAAAAACTCACATGAAATGACAAGTCACAGCTTTGGCAGTACTGGCTGGTTAACTGAAGAAAATCATTCGGGTTCAACCAAGTGTTGCAGTTATGCCCAATCAACTGTATATGAACTCACGGTCAAAAGTTATAAAAGTTCCGCATTGAGCAGAAGGTCAGCAAATGTTTTGTCCGACGAGAAACCCTAACTCGGATCCTACCGGGTGACTGCTTTGACCGGCGTTGAATGGTATTTTCGGATGTTTGCATGTCAGCGCGCCTTAAACGAAAGTTGTAGTACAGTTCGATAGGAACAAATTTTGTTTTACAACCGAGACCTGGATCAGTGCCAAAAATGGTAAAAACAAGCTCGTAAGATGAAGTACATCGCAGTTTTTAAGTTCCAGAAATCAGTTAAGTTTGTACTGCGAAATTGGAATTTCGGTGGCCGCGAAGCTGCCGTCGACGATCGTTAACGGGCAAAACCATTGGGAATCTGACCAAGTGCCTTTAACGAAAGTCAGAGTACTCGGCGAGACGGCGACAACAAAATTAGTTTCGTCGAAATCAGAGTCCGTTTGAGCAGTGTTCGCAATTTTGGAGTTTGACCGAAAGTTTCTGGAAACTTGCCATTTTGGGAAAGAAATTATGTGAAAAAATTGCGGAGCTCCTCTGCCCACGCCAATAAAAAGACCGAGCCAGTCTCCTCTCTCCGGTCTCCTCCCCATTCGCCTCTCCTCGCAAAAAAAAAGAGAAAAGGGCTGAGCTCCTCCCTCCGGTCTCCCCCTCTCGTCGTCCATGGCAGAACCAGCAGGAGTGCCGGCGAGCAGCTTCCTGCCTCTCCCTGTCCGGCGAGCCTCCTTCCCCTGACCGCTCCTCTGCTCCCTCCTTTTCCCTTCCTACGCAGCGCCAGAAGCCGCCCTTTTTCCCGCGCGGCCAGAATCGCGGCCTCCGGCGCGCCTTCTGGCCTCGGCGTCGCAAGCCGGCAGCAGCGAGCAGCCGGTCTGCAGGCAGCAGCAGCGGTGGCCGGATGAGCCCAGCAGCCCAGCAGCCAGAGCCCCAACCCTAGCGCCATTCCCCCTCGAGCAGCCAGAGAGAGCCGACCTCCTTCCCGTCGTCTTCAGTCGATCTCCCGTGAATCCATGGTGAAAGCGTATAGATTAGAAGCTGAAACTCTTTGTAGGTGTTTTTGTGTTAAGTGGCATGACTCAATATGTTTACTAACAAGTCCTTTAATGATTTGTGCAGATCCAGGGGTTCCAGATGCAAAATGTGTTTTTATTCACGTTTTTAATTAATTAATAAATTTGATGCAAATTTGTAAATTACGTGATAAATTGTATGTTTGTCCAAAAATTACATATGTGAACTATTTGGAACCCTTGTGAAAAGTACTATCCAGTGGATGTATCATATGTGGTCTGTTAGTGCAAAGTTTTTGTTGTTATGATTGTTTTGTTTTAAATAGGTTTAAATAGGGAGAAAATCATATATGCTATTGTATTGCTTAGTTTGCTGTGAAATGTTTATGGTAGGCTTGTCATGGGTCATGTGTGCTGTGATAAAAATTTCAGGATTTTTGGTGCATGTATGAATTAGTTATGAATTTATCTTGTTCTCAGCTCATTAATTGGATTAAAATGATTTGTGATAAATGTTTGCATGCAAAAATAGAAATGGTGGTTCCACTGCCTTTCTATTGTGTTGTTGTAGCTTAGATAATTTTATTATGGTCAGTTGTTATGCAAAGCATAGAGTTTTAGATTTATCTTCTGTCTATGTTTCATTTCGGGATGTGTTGGACAGATTATAGGGCTTAAATAGTTAACCCTTGTAAATGATGTTTTCTGTGAAACTTGTCTATAATAAAGTCATAGATAACAAACATATCTAGCTTGTGTTAAAGTTTTATGATTTTTGGTCAAATGGATTATGAGTTATGGTTGTTTAAAGTTCAGTTTCAGAAATGGCTGCTCTTGTTTATGCCTAGATCAGATTTTGTGAATGTAATTATTTCACCCTGTTAACTTGCGAATCATGCTGAGATGTTTAAAGGTGATTTGTAGGGAATTTCATAAGCTTTTCAGAATGTCTTGTTGTGTGTCATTTGGAGTTGTGTAGCTCTAGCTGTGATTTAATTACATAGCTCCTGTGTATATGTCCAGTTTTGCTGAATGGCTGCAGAGACAGTTTCCATTGTGGTAGTTATTTCGTGTTGTAGATTTTGTTTTCTGTAGAAGTATCCTACATAAAAGTTGTAGATAACTTCTTAATATTGCTTGTCACCAAATTGCATGGCCATAGGATTAATAGTTTAAGAGATATGGCTATTGCAATTTGGCTGTCATGGTTTGCCTACATTCTGTCTAGATCTGAATGATGGGCTTGTTTTACCTAGTTAACTTGTGATTCATGCTTAGGTGATTATAGAGTATTCGTAGTTATTTTAATAAGCTTTCCAAATTATCTAAGCTCATGTCCATTGGAGTTATATAACTTGAGTTATGACTATTTAAGTACAGATAGCTAAATCTGTCCAAGTCTGGACAGAGTTGCCTATTTATGTTAATTAGACCTTGTTAACTTGTGAATCACCTTAACATGATTATAGATGATTTGTAGACAACTTAATAACCTTTATAAAAAGTCTAGGGGCAAGTTCCCAGGTATTACATATCTTTAGTTATGGTTGTCTTAAGTTACTGTTGTTGATGTGTGGCTAGTTCTGTTCAAGTATGGACAGAGCTGCACTAATAGTGTGGTTTGACCATGTTAATGATTGATTCACCTTAGGCTAATATTAAGAAATATTTAGGTAATCTTGTAAGCTTTCTAGAATGTCTAATTGCATGCTCATGTGATGTTTATATTGTGAGTTATGCTTCCTTGAAGCTTTGTTTGTCCTGCTGTCCAATAGTTGGACAGAGCTGCATAGTTATCTATTTTTGAGTTAGATAACCTTTGAATTTGCTCTTATGGTGAATAATAAAGTTGTATACAATTGAGTTAGCTTTCCAGAAAGCCTTATCTCACCTTGTTTGGAGATCTGTAGCTTGAGTTACAGTCAAAAGAGTGGACTACTGTCCTACTGTCCAAATCTGAGTGTTTGTGTTTGATTGCTTAACTTGGCTTAAGTTGATTAGGTGAACTTAGTGATCAAATTAAAAGTGTGCATAACCTGTTGGTTGTTGTGTGCTTTGGTATGTGCTAAGTTATCTTAATTGTTTGCATGAATTTTGTGTTTTGTGATCAATATATTACTTCGGGAGCATTCATGCATATGCATTGTGCATCTCATATCTAGGTTCGCTAGATGGAAGAACGTCAAGCGAAGGACGTGGTGATGGAGCCAGACCTCAGGATGATGGTTTGGTGATCACCTGGAGATAATGGTGTTGGTGAACCACAAGTTGCTGGAGTGGCGATGTTCCCGAAGTGGTGCTAACTAACACTAGCATAAGTGTTGTTTCCCAGGCACGCCCCAGAGCATTCTAAGTCTCCTACCATTCTTTTATAAATGCAATCGAGTCAATATAATGATTGTTGCATTAAGTTATAGGAGTTGAATGATACCGTTGAAATATGCATTACTTACTTATCCTTGTCCACCAACAATTATTATCTTGATATCCCTGCTAGGTCTAGGCTCGATTATATGCTTAGCCCTGCTTAGACCGGTAAAAGTCGGGTGATTTCCTGTCTCCCGCATAATAGGTGGATACTGGTCATGACTAGCTTGGTGCTATCATGGAGATAACCATGTGATAATTAATTGGCAGCAGGACATGAGTTCTGTGTGCTAGTAGTCTCCCGTCTATGTCGATTAGGACCCGACGAAGGCACACCTCAGTCATTTTGAACGCGTCAATCACTTAACGGAGTAGGTCTGAGTACCTCCCGTGAAGCCGAGTAAGGCTATTCGAGCCGGTGATGGAGATGTTGATGCCTAACACCCAGGGCCTCAGCTGTACAGTGGGCAACTATTCTAAACAACCTGGCATGGTCCGAGGGCAGGCAGGGCCTGATCGACCTGGCATGGCCGTGGGCAGCTATAGCTTGAGCGACCTGGCACTGAGATAACCCCCGGTGTAGAAGGGCCCATGGCCGTCCCGCGAATTGTGTTCTCGAATCTCCCGAGTGGCAGCCGACGGCTACCGAGCGCAGGTGTGATCGGGCGAGTGTGCGACATTTTATCCCCAGCTGGGTACGAATCGATTATAATTGCCATCGCTCCTGGACAGTGAGTAACTTGACTGGGCATGTGTTACCGTAGTAACTTATGGAACTAAAGATGGTTATGATGTTTAATCTGAAAGGCTATTGATGAAATAGTCACTCTTGCTTGATTAATTAGCCAACTGATTGCTCTAGATCAGGTGCAAATCTAGTTAATCAGGTTAATTACATAAAATTGACTCTAATGATGATTATTTAATAATAAAATGCTTTCATGCAAAAAGGTAAGTTTGGCCAACCCCAGATACAGCCTTGCATACTCCTTGGTGTCACTTTATTTCTGGTTTATGACGGGTAAGTCTAGCTGAGTACATTCGAGTACTCAGGGTTTATCCCACCTTGTTGCAGGTGAAGGTTAGGCCTGCCAAAAGGTGATGGCCAGTGCCGGTGGGCTCGGCAGTTCCATACTTCTTCTCCTGTGCTGTTGTTGGAGGATGTCACTCAAGCTAGCAAAGTATTTCAACTTATGTTATGGTATTCATTTCAAAGCTATGTTGTTTCTTCTAAATTAAGTAGAACTCAACTTGTATTATTATTTGTAAACTCTATTGTAATATTATTTCTGCTGCAAAGCTCCGTGGACATGATTTGTATTTGCTTGACCATGCGATCTTGGTTGAGATGTTGGAAATGTTTGAAATCCTTCAAGATTTCTGGACTACCGGGTTTATATGGGCTCAAGTGTGCTAATTCATCTGCTTCGGCGGAGGTTTTCGCACTTGTGCTCTTATAAATTGGTCGGTTCTGTTACAAGAAACACGATCAAACTCGGACATGCTCAAAGAGGAGAAAAGAGCATTACGGGCTCGGCTATTGGCTTCGTGCTCATCGATCTGATGCTGAGTCACACGAGCAGCCAAGACCACGTAATCTGCAGAGTTGCAAATATCTCAAATGGAAGCACCCATACTCTGAAGATAGGCCGACAAGCGTATCTTCCGATACGCATAGTTCGTCCCATCGAAGAATGGCGGTTTGCCCACACCGCGATCCATGTCGCCTTCTATGGATCTGGAACCGGCTAAGGTGGAAGATCCTTAACCTACTCCGATACCAATTGAAGGACCGAGAACTCTACCAGAAAGCGACCAGAGGGGGTGAATGGTTGCCTAAAAATTTCTCTCGAAACTTTGGCCTTTGTCCCATAAATCAACCCCCAAAAGCTTCGACCGAAAATGTGATGCCCACGACCCTTGGAAGAGTGTGGATGATCCCTAGGATCACATCGAGGCACCACCAAACGAGAGCACACCAAACGCCAAAATCTCCGGCTCAAGTTCGACCCCAAAAACCTACCCTCGAACGTAGATAGAAGGCTACGTCGAGAAATCTCCAAATACCTATGCTAACAAGTAGCAAAGATACCTAGAGAGGTTTCTTGATTAACTCTAGGGCCAAACGAGAAGTCCAAAAACCAAGCGGAAAAGCCGGGAGAGCAAACGCACTAAATCACAACCTACAGCAGGTTGGCGGACTGTCCGGAGTCCAGTCAGCGGACTGTCTGCCCAATGGTGGACTGTCCGGGCTTCGGTGGCGGACTGTCCGCCACCCAAAAGAGAAAAACAGCACCTCTGCTAAAATAGCTCTGGACAGTCCTGGACTGTCCGCGAGTTACACCAGCGGACTGTCCGCCGGTCACCCCGGACCAAAGCGACCGAGCCACGCAGCCACTGAATCGGCTAGCCCCCGATGCGCGGACTGTCCGCCGGGTGGGTTGCGGACTTGTCCGCGACCACCCAGTGAGGGCGATTTCGGTCGCCCTTCAACCAAATCTCCCCAAATCCGATCCAAATCAAAATCCCTTGTCCCAAACTTGGAGAAGATGATCATGAGGTAGTTGGAAGACTATCCCCAAGAAATCATCCGCTCAAATCAACTCAATCAACGGGAAATCAAAGTGGAAGGTGTATGAACCGAAAAAGCGTCACCAAACTTGAATCGACCCGATCTACTTGTTTGTGAGAAGTTAGATGAATTCCTTTGGTGGAAATGATCTCCTCACATCAAATAACTAGTTGGTTCAAGTGGATTCGAGAAAGACACAACATAGAGAGAGATCGAGTGACGGGAAAATCGTGGAGAAACAAAGAACGCGAAGAACAAGTTCAAAACGCGAATCAAGACCACGAATTCCCAGCCAAAATTCGTCCCCCCGAGGAGACAACGGGAATCCGGTCCCGTTTCTGTAAAATCCAAATACACAGAGGTATTGTTCACCGTCTCTGCGGATCTCAGTAGCTACAGCAGGGAATGGGAAGCAGGAAACCCTAGAATGAAAATAGCAATGGCCACGCCCGCACATCGGGTAGCTTTGCCTCGACGCGACCTCACCGGATGCCGCCACATGCCGCCAAACGCTGCTCGTCCTTTTCACGGACCTCCCCCGGTTTTGAGGCCGAAACCGGGAAACCTGGGCCATCCCCTAGTTTTGAGGCCGAAACCGAGAAACTTGTCGTTCGTCGCCTGAGTTTTGTGGCCCAAACTCAGAAACCAGCCAGCACCCAGGTTTTGAGGTCCAAACCTAGAAACCGTCCTCAGCCTGAGTTTTGTGGCCCAAACTCGGAAACCGGCCGCACCTAGGTTTTGAGGCCCAAACCAAGAAACCGTCCACTCGGTGGTTTTTCTATGGCTCAACCACCAAACCGGGTCGTAGAGGGGATGCACCGCCCGTGCACCCCGTCCACACACAAGTCTTCACTTGTCGTTGTCCCAGGCTGTCAGCCACCACAGCCGATCCTCAGGCCACTGGTCCATCAGTCCAAGCCTCACGTTCGCCCTTCACCGCTTCGGGTCCATCGGCACAACACGTCTCTACTTGTGAGAACACAAGGTTGATATGTGCCCTTGTGGTTCCCTTCCTGAGTGATGAGTGATCGATCAACGGGCAACATGTCTCTTGGCTGTGTTGATGTGCAGGTGCGGAGCTCGGGCAGTGGTCGAAGGTGGGGTGAAGGTCAAGTGGGGACGTGCCGTGTCGACGGACCGGGAGCGGTGAAGGGCGGACGTGGAACTTGGACTGATGGACCGGGAGACCTGAGGATCAGCTGTGGTAGCTGGCACGTGGTGTTGACAAGCAAGAGCACATGGGGATGTGCGGTGCATCGGCCGAGTCAGGAGGAAGGTGATGGCGTCGTGACACTTGGCGGGAGGGCGAGGAGGATGGCGAATGCACTGTGCCCAGCGTGGAGGCTGGACATGCTCCGGCATCGGTGCTGGAACTCGGGGTGTGCGAACCACATCCCGCCTACAGCACGGGTTCGGTAGCTGAGCCTCGAAAAGCTACCCTCGACGGTTTCCGAGTTTGAGCCTCAAAACTCGGGGTGGCTGGTTTCCGAGTTTGGGCCTCAAAACTCGGCGTGGACGGTTTCCAGGTTTGGGCCTCAAAACCTGGGCGCGCGGGTTTCTGAGTTTGGGCCACAAAACTCAGCCCAAGGACTGGTTTCCCGGTTTCAGCCTCAAAACCGGGGGGAAGCCCAGGTTTTCTGGTTTCGGCCTCAAAACCGGGGGGAGGTCCGCAAAAAGGATAGTCGACGCGTGGCGGCGTGGAGAGGCTGGCGCGGCGGCGCAGCTATCCACGAGGTAGGCGCGGCGGTCGATGGAGCGGCACGTGGCGGCATCCTGAGGCTTGCATCGAGGCGAAGCTAAGGATGAGGTGGGCGCGTGGCCGTCGGATCGACAATCAGCAGAGTTGGACCGGGATACCCCTAGGGTTGGCCGCTTCGCTCTTGTACCTAGGGGTAGAAAGGGGATTATTGTTTTAGGCTATAAATAAGAGAGGCACCCCTCCTCTCCCTTGATCCTGGCAGTCATTTGTTCCTGAGCTCTCTCTCTAGCCCTCTGCTTAGGTTCTAATCATACCTCGCTGCAAGCGATCCGCAGAGATGGGAATCATACCTCTGTGTATTTGGATCTTTTGAGGAAACGAGACCGTATTCTCGTTGTCTCCTCGTGTGGAGGAATTTCAGCTGAAATCGAATCGTGTTCTGTGTTCTTAACGTTTTGGTTTTTCATCTCTTGGAGATTTGCCTCGTTCTCCCTCTCCACGAGATGATTTTCGATTCCACTTGAATCAATCTGTTCTTGGTCGTTGTTGACGGTCCTTAAACACCTATTTTACCATCAACATTTAACACTAAAGTCCACCAAAAAGGCATGAAATGTAGTCAAATAGGTTTCAAACTAACTGAATTCCAGATGTCCATAGAATTTTATTTGAATGCAGGATTTGAACCAAATTTGGACATTTGGACCCACCGGAGGCCAAGCCCACTCAGCAGGGCCCAAATGGGCCTAAGGGGGGTGGCGTCCGCCACCCCTAGGTGGCGCCCGCCACCTCTATGTGGCGCCCGCCACCTCTATGTGGCGCCCGCCACTTGGGTTGGCCCCCCTGCCACGTCACCGATCCGTGTGACCTCCCCAAGGCCAATTCCTGGCCATTGGTCACTAGGTCAGTTGGATCGGACGGCTCAGGATGAAGTGTCGTGGATCAAGGTTGAAGGGTGGTTACTCAGACATGCAACCGACCTCCAAACCGCCTTGGACAACCACCTGGAGGCCGTTGGATCAAGGGCGGTGCATCCAGTGGCCAGGGGACTGGCGGCCGCCAGTAGGGAGTGGTGCCCGCCACTTGACCTAACCCTAGGTCGGTGGGCTGCCTCCTATAAGTACCCCCCCTCACTCCTCAAGGCTATAAATACCCCCCCTGGAGGCACCTCTTCATATGTACCTGAAGGACCGAGAAGCAACCAGAAAGCGACCAGAGGGGGGTGAATGAGAGCTTCAAAATTTCCTTTCGGAAACTAGTAGCCACTATCCCGAGAATCCCCCGAAAGACAAACCCTAGAGCTTGCTAATGTCCACGACCCTAGATGTAGGGTGGATGATTCCAAGAAGCACAGCGGGACACTACACAACTCTAGAAAGCCAACGCAAAAGACGGAAAACAAATTCGACAACGAACGGACGAACTGCGAATGAAAACGCGCAAAACCAGTACTGACCGGACTCACCCTACGTCCGGTCAATAAGCACCGGACGCGTCCGGTCAAGCCAAAATGGTTCTGGACCCTTACTGTTTCGCACCGGACTCAACGTGCAAGAGCGTCCGGTCAAAACCTGTGCCAGCGTCCGGTCACCCACAATGCAATGAACAGTGCACTCGGTGAGTCCGGTCACTAGGATGCACAGCGTCCGATCAGTACGCGAAAATCATAGTACAAGCATTCAACGACCGGACTCTAGCCCGTGCGTCCGGTCATCGCGAAGCAAGCGTCCGGTCACCCCGAGAATGCACAGTTCGTTCACCGATTCGACTCGATCTCACCCAAAACAAATCCTCTAGGGATCAAACTTGGTGAGGAGAGTCACAAGGAGTATAGTGAGCTATCTCTAAGAGATCATGGCTCGAACCTATCTCCAAATCGATGAATCGAAGAATTTTGGGGGAAGGGAGAAAAACTTGATTCGAAACTAAAATCGATCGATCTTCTAGACCGTGAGGTTAGAGGTGAATTCCTTCGGTGGAAAGAAGTGCCTCACGATCTAGAACAACTTGGTTCAAATAGATTTGCAAAAGATGAACCGAGCAAAGAGATCAAGCGACGGGAAAAACGCGGAGAAAAGGATTCTGCGAAGAACACGAACGAAACGTGAATCACCACCACGAAATTGCAAACATGTGGCTACCACACGCTACAACGGTGAGGTTACGACCTCACTTCCTCAAAATCTCCAGTACACAGAGGTATGGTTCTCTGCGGATCTCAGCTAGCTACAGCAGGGGATTGGGAGAGCAGGAAACCCTAAGTGCAAAGAGCAAAATGACTGAGATCAATGGGGAGGTGGGTGTCTCCCCCTACTTATCCTAATTCTAACTATTCCTAATTCCCACTCTACCCCTAACTACTTACAGAGCGAACTAGCTAAACCCTAAGGTTATTCTGGACCAACTCGATGGTAGGTGGATCCGACGGCCACGCCCGCACAACTCGTAGCATTGCCTCGACGCAACCTCCTTATTGCCGCCACGTGCCGCCATCGCTCCGCGTCCTTTTCCTGGACGTCTCACCCCCGGTTTTGAGGCCCAAACCGGGAAACCAGCCTTCATAGCCAACCCCCGGTTTTGAGGCCCAAACCGGGAAACCAGCCCACCAACGCCTGAGTTTTGTGGCCCAAACTCAGCAAACCCGCAGCACCCAGGTTTTGTGGCCCAAACCTGGAAACCATCCTCAGCCCGAGTTTTGTGGCCAAACTCGGAAACCGTCCATGCCCAGGTTTTAAGGCCCAAACCTGGAAACCGTCCACCCGATGATTTTTCCCTGGCTTTACCACCAAACCGAAGCTATAGAAGGGATGCACCGCCCGTGCACCCCGTCCACCGACACGTGTCCCCAAGTCCATGACTTAGGCAACACATGACCGCAAGTCTTCGCTCATCGCTGTCCCAGGCTGCCAGCCACCACAGCTGATCCTCGGGCCACCGGTCCCTCAGTCCAAGCCTCACATCCGCCCTTCGCCACTCTCGGTCCATCGGCACGGCACGTCTCTACTTGACCTTCACCTTGCCTCTGATCACTGTATCCGTGCTCGACACCTGCACAACACAAGCCAAAGAACATGCGCATCATCCCAGTTGACAATCACTCATCACTCAGAGACTCGACATACACCCATGTATCCGCAATCTCCCCCCTGATGAGTGCATTGTCAACTACCAACACAAATCATAATAGAAATAAGAAAGGAAGAAGGAGAAGAGAGAACTCAACCAAATGACCCAAAAGCATAGCAAAGCCGAAGAAGGTCAAGTGGAAAGAGCAAAACAACTTGGTTCCCAAAGACATGGGCAACGGCTCGACGCAACCAAGCAAAGCAAAAGCTAGCCCTCAAGAAGAGGTAGAACAGGCTCAACACCGCTAGCAGGAAAACTCGACACCAATTGGAAAAACAACTGAACATCAAGCAAAGCAAAGCTAGCCCTCAAGAAGAGGTAGAACAGGCTCAACACCGCTAGCCAATACAAAATGAAAAATCGAAGCAAAATGCTAGTCCCTCAAGACAGAGGCACAGAGGCTCAACCCAACTAGCAAGAAGGCTCGATACCAAAGCCTTTACGGACAACAAGAAGCAAGCTCTCCCTTGCATGGTGCACACAACCGATTCTTCTCCAACATGGGAGGCATGATTTGTCCAAATTCTCCCCCTTAGTTGAAAATGCACCATCAAGCAAAAGGAACCGAAAGCAATTTTCTCCCCCTCAGAAAATGCACCATCAAAAGTGCCAACAAGAGAAAATCTCCCCCTTCCAACATGCATATGAGTCAGAATGCAAATTAGCAGCTTCAAGAATATATTCAGGAGAATGCAAAGATGCTCTAAACAGTATAGCTCCAACGACTCACTAGGAAGCATACAAGCTAGCGAAGGCTCAAACTGATCACCAAATATCAAATATGAACATATGAGCAACGTGAGCAGTTTTTAGCCAAAAGGAGTCACCATCAAAAATAGCACTAGACAAGTATAGACAGGAAGTCAAACAAGTGCTAAACATGTATACAAGGTGAACTACCCCTAGCAAAGTTCAACCATCATGCTATAGAATGAAGCATACACTTGTGATTTCAGTTTTTAAATCAGAGTTGCAGCGGTGAAATTTCACAAGTTCAAAACTTAGCATGTGATTGCGAGAGGTTGAAAGCTTGTCATCGCCTAACTTTTCAACTGTGCGAAGCCTATGCAGATGTAATCAGAAGCTTAAAGCAACAGTTTCGTTCATACACTACACAGCTCAAGTTTAACTCCAAGTGCAATGAGAAACAGTCTCGAAACTGTGATGTGTTGATAAGCAATCCCATCTCGATCTTTTTGATTCACTTAACTTGGTTTACCAATTGAAGAAATATGAACAGCCCAAGCAAGTGACAGACTCAGAACTAGAGACATAGCAACCTAGCATATATGAAAAGCACGTGATAACTCAACACATCCTACACATGCTAGTTGCATATCTCAATGGTGAACATTTTCAGATTTTATGTACATTAAGCAAATTTACCATTCAAAAATAGCTCAGCTCTCAACATGTACTAGTGATCAGGAAGAGCATAAGCTACAAGCATCATCATAAGCATCGGAGCATACTACATAGAGCATAATTACATTCTAATGGTTATATCTATGAAGCTCAGAATGTAAAAGCGTATGCAAAAGATGCAAGAAGAAACTCGAAAAGATACCAATTGAAGGAAAAGAGAACAAAACAAGAGTCAGTTTACAAATCCAAAATGTTTCCCCCATCTAAAAGGGGAAACACACACCAAGCTCACCCCTCAACCGATTAAAGGTTGATTCGTCCAAAGGCTTGGTGAAAATGTCAGCCAGTTGATGATGAGTATCGACATGGCGAAGGTCGATATCACCCTTCTCCTGGTGGTCTCGCAAAAAGTGAAAGCGCACATCAATGTGTTTGGTCTTCGAGTGAAGCACGGGGTTCTTAGCAACGCTAATAGCACTCGTGCTGTCACAAAGCAAAGGAACACGAGAAAAGCTCAGACCAAAATCACACAAAGTGGCCATCATCCAAAGCAACTGGGAACAGCAGCTAGCCGCAGCAACATACTCAGCCTCCGTGGTAGACTGTGCGACACTAGACTGCTTGCGAGAAGACCACGATACAAGAGAAGAACCAATAAATTGGCAAGTCCCAGAAGTGGACTTGCGCTCAATGCGACAACCAGCAAAATCGGCATCGGAATAACCGCAAAGGAGGGTGGAGGAAGCTGAATACAAAATCCCGAACTCAGGTGTGAAATGAAGGTACCTGAAAATGCGCTTCACCGCCTGACGGTGAGAAGTGCACGGCGACGCTTGAAAGCGCGCGCACAGACACACCGCGAACTGGATGTCCGGGCGTGTCGCCGTCAGGTAGAGCAGCGACCCGATCATGCTTCGGTACTCCTTCTGGTCCACAGCTTCTCCATCCTTGTCCGCATCCAGGGCCGTCGTGGTCGACATGGGTGTTGAAAGAGGCTTGGCCTCACCCATATCGAACCTCTTCAGCAAGTCCTTAGTATACTTGCCCTGGTGCACAAACGTCCCTTCCCGGGATTGCTTGATTTGCAACCCGAGGAAAAACGTCAACTCGTCCATCATGCTCATCTCAAATTCCCTGCTCATAGTATCTGCAAACATGGCAACCAAAGCATGAGAAGAACCACCGAAAATGATATCATCCACGTAAATCTGGACCAAGAGAGTGTCTTTTCCTTGCTTGAGGAGAAAGAGCGTTTTATCCACACATCCCATTCTAAAACCCTTAGCAAGCAAAAAGGTTTTTAACCTATCATACCACGCTCTAGGGGCTTGTTTCAAACCGTATAAAGCGTTGTGGAGTTTGAAAACATGGTTTGGAAACTTGGGATTTTCAAAATCGGGGGGTTGTTCAACATAAACCTCTTCTTCTATGTAGCCGTTTAAGAAGGCACTCTTGACATCCATTTGAAAAAGTTTGAAACCTTTCGATGTAGCAAAAGCCAAGAGTATCCTAATAGCCTCCAAACGAGCTACAGGAGCAAAAGTCTCCTCATAGTCTATCGCCTCCTTCTGACTATAGCCTTTCGCTACAAGCCTGGCCTTGTTTCTAACAACGTGGCCATCCTCTCCTTGCTTGTTTTTGAAAACCCATTTTGTCCCAATAGGCTTACAGTCTGGAGGAGGTGGAACTAGAACCCAAACCCGATTTTGCTCAAAGTTTTCTAACTTCTCATGCATGGCATTGACCCAATCCGGATCCGTCAAAGCGTGTCCAACATCTCGGGGCTCAAAATCAGCAACAAAAGCAGAATGAGCAAAGTGAGAGATTTGAGACCTGGACCGAGTGACCCGTTCGTCAATGTTGCCGATCATCTGTTGAGTGGGGTGTTGGCGCTGGATATGTCATGGCGCCTCCCGTGCAGACGTGATCTCCCCCTCAACAGCAGCTGGTGCCTCCCCAGGTACAAATCGTACCGCTCGGTGTAGCGGATCCCATGGCCCCTAGGAAGAATATGTGTCGGGGCCGTGAGTCGTCGTCGAAGCCGCTCCTTGCGGCAAAGCAGGTGGAGGGGGTGCTGGATTATCCATACCTTCAGCACCCTCTTCCTCGTCATCAAAAAGAGGCTCACCAACCTCATGATCACCTGCACGCTCAAAACGAGAAGAAGGACAAACCATGGTCTCATCGAAGGTGACATCGGATGTCTCCATGACTCGGTTAGTGTCAAGGTTAAGTACACGATAAACTCAAGTGTGAGTGCCATAACCCAGAAACACACCGTCAGAAGAACGAGACTCAAACTTGTCCAAGTTGCCCTTTTTGAGTATAAAACAATGGCAACCAAAAACTCAAAAATAACTCACCTTGGGAGTTTTCCAAAATGCAACTCATAAGAAGTCTTTTTCATGAAGGCTCGGAGAAAAATGCGATTAGAAATATAGCATGCAGTGCTCATGGCTTCGGCCCAATATCGCCTAGGAGTCCAATGCTCATCGAGCATCGTCTTGGCCATCTCTACAAGGGTCCGATTCTTCCTCTCTACAACACCATTTTGGGGCGGTGTGTAGGGGGAAGAAAACTGATGCTCTAAACCCAAAGAGTTACAAAACTTCTCAACATCCGAATTCTTGAATTCGGAACCATTATCACTCCTAATAGCTCGCATCGAGTTCAAAGGGAACTCGTTCTGAAGACGCAAAATCAGATTGCGAGCGAAGGAGAAAGTCTCGGTCTTCTCAGCTAAAAAGAAGACCCACGAATATCTCGAAAAGTCGTCAACAACAACAAGCACAAACCACTTCCCCCCAACCGAGCTCACCCGAGCCGGACCAACAAGGTCCATGTGCAAAAGCTCTCCAGGGCGCTTGGTCATGACCTGAGTCACTAGATGGTGGGGAGCAGCAACCATCTTCCCATGTCTACAAGAGTGCAAACAAGATCCTTCTCCATGGATAACTTGGGCAATCCTCAGATTAGGCCAAGTGAACTAAGTCTTGCAAGCAAGTCGAAGCTCAAGTGTCCTAGTCTGCTATGCCACTTCCAAAGATTAGAAGAAGAAGGTCCAGCCACAAGACAGCGAGAAGTGCCAAAAGACTCCGAGAAATTCGCACGAAAGACTTTTTCAAAGGGCGAAATCAAACACACAAGATTGCCCTGAGGATCCAAAATACGACTGAGATTCGGTTTAAAACGAATCTCATAGTCATCATCAAAAAGTTCTGAAACAGAAAGAAGGTTAAAATGCAAGTTAGAAACAAGAGCAACATCGCGCAACACAAAGTGCTCATTAACTCGCACCGACCCACGAGACAAAACCTTACCTTTGCTATTGTCGCCGAAGGTGATAAACTCCTTTCCGGCGACTGGACTAAGACTGGAGAACCACTTAGCGTTTCCGGTCATGTGCCTCGAGCAACCGGAGTCCACCAACCAAACGTTCTCCAATCGTTTTTCCTACATCAATAAAAAGACATAGGGTGAGCATACGGTCCAACACTGGGGTTAGTGAAGTAAGGGGAATACCAGTGTTGGGCCGGCTGCTCAAAAGAATGGTTAGCAGAAAAACCATTCCTAGCACGTCTACGAGAAGAGCGATCACCACGCTGAGGATAACATGGTCCGCTGGGGAAGGAGCGCTCACCGCGATACTCAAAACGCGGTGGGGGAAAGCGCTCAACTACAAAGCCACCACCACGGGGTCCATAGCCCACAACTGCAGGCTCCCGCCGGGCACAACCTCTCCTCTGCTGCCTAGGCCTAGGAACTTGAGGTTCTGGACCTCTGGGCCTAGCAGCTCTCCTCAGAGCTCTCCTTTGAACATTCGGCACATGTACATCATGGAAAGGATGGTACATGTCCGGGTTGTTCATCTCCCTAGCACGACGCGCCTCTCTCTTGCGCCGAAAGCAGAACTCGCTCAAGTGTCCATCTCTCCCACAATGCTCACAATAGTACCTCACCGCTCTCAAAGGAGGTTGTTGGTACACACGGTTGTGGGTTTGGATCACTTTGCCCTTCTGTGGCAAACACTCCACCTGGATGGGTGGCATCGTATCAAGCTTGTTCTTCAAGTGGTTGGGTTTGGGATGCCACACTTGGTTCTTGGGTGGAGCTCTTGGAGGCTCAACAAAGACTCCATCCTTGGTGTTAGGCTTGAGAGGCTCTTTGGGTGGAAGCTTGGTAAGTTTGGGAGTAGTGGTGGAGTTGGGCTTCTCACTCGGGTTCAAACCACTCGACTCTCCAATCTTCCCAAAAGCTGAAACATCAACGCCCGGAGCAAAGCCTACACCAGGACCTCCAGCAGCTCGCTTGAATTGGGAGATCATCATCCCAAGCTGCGGCTCACCACTAGACACCCATGACAAGATGGTCCAAAGGTATGTGTTGTCCTCCTCGGTTTGCATCTTGTCATGCTTCACATTAGCGATGTCCATCTCCAAACCCTCACAAAGAGCACACCTAGCCACACATGTGCTACCTGAGTTGGCCTCTTCAAGAGACACAATCTTGGCATTCTTCTCTGCCAACTCAGATTGCAAGACAGGACACGTCTTGCATGCACCCAACAGCGAAGGTCTAGCCTTCAGCTCATCCACCTCTCCTACCAACGCAACATACTTACCTCTCAAAGTGAGAAGGTCAGTCATGTGCGTGGTGCACATCTCGCACTCGGTCTCCTCCGACACGACCATGGTGGACTTGGCAAACTCAAGCTCCCTCACCGTGTCCTCCAACTTCCGCCTAAACTCCTTGCGCTCTCTAGCAGCACGCCTAAGTAACTTATCTTGACGAAGCAAGGCGGCAGTAAGCTTCTCGACCTCAGCAAAAAGCTCGTCGTGGGTGAGAGATACCTGGGAGGTGTCGTCGTCATCGTCGTCGTTCCAAGGAGTCTGCAGCTCGCCATCGAGGGCCATGGTGCAGAAGCCGTCGTCGTCGGCGATGAAGCAGAGGCCGTTCAGCTTGTCCTCGATCCTCTTCTTCTTCTCGGACTCGTCATCGCTGGAGGCAGCGGAGTCGTCATCCGAGTCGTCGACGTCGCTGAGCGTGGCGAAGAACGCGCACTGCTCAGCCTGGGCCTTCTCCAAGTACTTGGTCTTGATGTACTCCTTGTTGAAGCCGCCCTTCCGCTTGTGCCTTGCGGGGACGTACTTCTCCTTGCGCTTGCCGGAGTCGTACTTGTGCCCATGATCGCCCTTCCCAAATGAGTGCTTCTTCTTGGGACAGTTGGCGATGAAGTGGTTGGGGTCGTCGCACTCATAGCATCCTGAGCGTCCTCCTCCACGGCGACGGTTCATGCGGTTGTTGTGGATCCGCGAGAATCGGTTGGCAAGCAAAGCCAACTCGTCATCCCCAAAGAACTCCAACTGCTCCTCTGTGACAGAAAGAAGAGAGGAAAGCGCAAAACCTCCAGAGGGGTTAGCAGAAGAGCCAGAAAGCAAAGCCATCGATGGGCCAGAAGGATTTTCATAAGAAGCCCTCGCCATGGCATCGATCTCACTGGACTTGAGCTTGCTGAAGAGCTCATCGCACGTGAGGGTCTCATAGTTAGGTGATTCGATGATTGCCTGAACCATGGAATCCCACACCGACCGATCAAGGGTATGCAAAAGCTTCAAAGCCCTCTCATGATCATCGAAAGCCAACAGCTCCTTGTTAGCCCTCATCCTATTGACAATCACCTGAAAGCGAGCGAATAAACTTTCTATGCTCTCGCCACGCATATGTCGAAAGTTCTCATACTCTCGCTTGTGCGACTCGTAGAGACGGGTTTTGACTTGAGAAGTTCCCTCATGGAAATGCATGAAGGATGCCCAAATCTCCCGAGCCGTAGCGAGGTGAGAAACGCGATCAAACTCCATCATGCTCAAGCATGAGAAAAGAGCATTACGGGCTCGGCTATTGGCATCGTGATCATCGATCTGACGCTGAGTCACACGAGCAGCCAAGACCACGTAATCAGCAGAGTTGCAAATATCCCAAATGGAAGCACCCATACTCTGCAGAAAGGCCGACATGCGTATCTTCCAGTACGCATAGTTCGTCCCATCGAAGAATGGCGGTTTGCCCACGCCGCGATCCATGTCGCCTTCTGTGGATCTAGAACCAGTTAAGGTGGAAGATCCTTAACCTGCTCCGATACCAATTGAAGGATCGAGAAGCAACCAGAAAGCGACCAGAGGGGGGTGAATGGGAGCTTCAAAATTTCCTTTCGGAAACTAGTAGCCACTATCCCGAGAATCCAACGAAAGACAAACCCTAGAGCTTGCTAATGTCCACGACCCTAGATATAGGGTGGATGCTTCCAAGAAGCACAGTGGGACACTACACAACTCTAGAAAGTCAACGCAAAAGACGGAAAACAAATCTGACAACGAACGGACGAACTACGAACGAAAACGCGCAAAACCAGTACTGACCGGACTCAGCCTGCGTCCGGTCAATAGGCACCGGACGCGTTCGGTCAAGCCAAAATGGTTCTGGACCCTTACTATTTCGCACCGGACTCAACGTGCAAGAGCGTCCGGTCAAAACCTGTGCCAGCGTCCGGTCACCCGCAGTGCAATGAACAGTGCACTTGGTGAGTCCGGTCACTAGGTTGCACAGCGTCCGGTCAGTACGCGAAAATCACAGTACAAGCATTCAACGACCGGACTCTAGCCCGTGCGTCCGGTCATCGCGAAGCAAGCGTCCGGTCACCCCGAGAATGCACAGTTCGTTCACCGATTCGACTCGATCTCACCCAAAACAAATCCTCTAGGGATCAAACTTGGTGAGGAGAGTCACAAGGAGTATAGTGAGCTATCTCTAAGAGATCATGGCTCGAACCTATCTCCAAATCGATGAATCGAAGAATTTCGGGGGAAGGGAGAAAAACTTGATCCGAAACTAAAATCGATCGATCTCCTAGACCGTGAGGTTAGAGGTGAATTCCTTCGGTGGAAAGAAGTGCCTCATGATCTAGAACAACTTGGTTCAAATAGATTTGCAAAAGATGAACCGAGCAAAGAGATCAAGCGACGGGAAAAACATGGAGAAAAGGATTCTGCGAAGAACACGAATGAAACGCGAATCACCACCATGAAATTGCAACCGTGTGGCTACCACACGCTACAACGGTGAGGTTACGGCCTCACTTCCTCAAAATCTCCAATACACAGAGGTATGGTTCTCTGCGGATCTCAGCTAGCTACAGCAGGGGATTGAGAGAGCAGGAAACCCTAAGTGCAAAGAGCAAATTGAAGGACCGAGAAGCAACCAGAAAGCGACCAGAGGGGGGGGGGTGAATGGGAGCTTCAAAATTTCCTTTCGGAAACTAGTAGCCACTGTCCCGAGAATCACCCCAAAAGACAAACCCTAGAGCTTGCTAATGTCCACGACCCTAGTTGTAGGGTGGATGCTTCCAAGAGGCACAGCGGGACACTACACATCTCTAAAAACCCAACGCGAGAGACGGAAACCAAATCCGACAAAGAACGAACGAGTCGTGAACGAAAACGCGCTGAGACAACACTGATCGGACTCACCCTGCGTCCGGTCAACGGGCACCGGACGCGTCCGGTCAGCCAAAGACGGATTTCGGTGCTCTCTGTGTTGGACCGGACTCACCAGAGTCAAGCGTCTGGTCAGTTCACAGTGCGTCCGGTCACACAAGCCAAAACACGTGAACAGTAAAACCGGAGCGTTCGGTCAGGTGCAAACACCAGCGTCCGGTCAAGTCAGAAAAACGTTGCACGATATTCAACCACCGGACGCGTCCGGTCAACGCGAGGACAGCGTCCTGTCACCCCGACAGCAGCCTGTTCGTCCACCTATTCGACTTGATCTCACCCAAAACGAATCCTCTAGGAATCAAACTTGGTGAGAAGAGTCAAAAGGAGTATAGTGAGCTATCCCTAAGAGATCATGGCTTGAACCTATCTCCAAATCGATGAATCAAAGAATTTCGGGGGAAGGGAGAAAACTTGACCCGAAACAAAAATCGATCGATCTCCTAGACCGTGAGGTTAGAGGAGAATTCCTTCGGTGGAAAGAAGTGCCTCACGATCTAGAACAACTTGGTTCAAACGGTTTTGCAAAAGATGAACCGAGCAAAGAGATCAAGCGACGGGAAAATCGTGGAGAAAAAGGATTCCGCGAAGAACACGAATGAAACGCGAATCACAACCACGAACTGCAACCATGTGGCTACCACACGCTACAACAATGAGGATACGGCCTCACTTCCTCAGAATCAACAGTACACAGAGGCAGGTCTCTCTGCGGATCTCAGCTAGCTACAGCAGGGGATGGGAGAGCAGGAAACCCTAAGTGCGAAAGAGCAAATGACTGAGATACATGGGAGGAGGGTGTCTCCCAACTACTTATCCTACTACTAGCCTAAGTCTATTTCCTACTCTACCCCTCTCTAATCTAATTACAGAGCGAACCAGCTAAACCCTAGGGTTATTCTGGACCAACTCGGTGGTAGGTGTATCTGACGGCCACGCCCGCACAAACCGAAGCGTTGCCTCGACGCAACCTCCGGATCGCCGCCACGTGCTGCCCTCGCTCTGCTCCCCCGGTTTTGTGGCTCAAACCGGGAAACCAGCCTTTTCCAGCCAACCCCCGGTTTTGAGGCCCAAACCGGGAAACCAGCCCACCAGCATCTGAGTTTTGAGGCCAAACTCAGCAAACCCTCAGAGCCCAGGTTTTGAGGCCCAAACCTGGAAACCGTCCTCAGCCCGAGTTTTGTGGCCAAACTCGGAAACCCTCAGCCCGAGTTTTTTGGCCAAACTCAGAAACCGTCCACGCCCAGGTTTTGAGGCCCAAACCTGGAAACCGTCCATCCGATGGTTTTTCTCTGGCTCTACCACCAAACCGATGTCGTAGATGGGATGCACCTCTCGTGCACCCCGTCCACCGACACGTGTCCCCGAGTCTACGACTCAGGCAACACATGACCGCATTTCTTCACTTGTCGTCGTCACAGGCTGCCAGCCACCACAGCTGATCCTCGGGCCTCTGGTCCCTCAGTCGAAGCCTCACGTCCGCCCTTCACCGCTTGGTACCTCGGCATGGCACGTCCGCCGCATGGCACGCCCATCCTTCACCGCACACGGTCCGTCATCACGGCACGTCTCAACTTGACCTTCACCTCGCCGTCGATCACTGTATCCGAGCTCGACACCTGCACAACACAAGCCAAAGAACATGCGCATCATCCCAGTTGACAATCACTCAACACTCAGAGACCCGGCATACACCCATGTATCCGCAATCTCCCCCTTGATGAGTGCATTGTCAACTACTCACACAAATCATAATGAAAAGAAGAATAAGGAAGAAGGAGGAAGGAGAAGGAGAAAACTCAACCAAATGACCCAAGAGCATAGCAAAGCCGAAGAAGGTCAAGTGGAAAGAGCGAAAGAACTTGGTCCCCAAAGACATGGGCAACGGCTCGACGCAACCAAGTAAAGCAAAGCTAGCCCTCAAGAAGAGGTAGAACAGGCTCAACACCGCTAGCAGATAGCAATTGGAAACTCCAGAGAAAAGAGCTCAAACCAATTGAAGCTGAATGAAAATCGAAGCAAAATGCTAGTCCCTCAAGATAGAGGCACAGAGGCTCAACACAACTAGCAAAGAAAGCTCGAAACCAATGCCTTTCGGCCAAGCACGCTCCGAACCAATTGGAATGACTCCAAACTAAAAGAGAACCAATCAAAGCCAAAATGCCCTGAAAATGTTTGCTAGTTCCTCAAGACAGAGGCAAAGGCTCAACACAACTAGCAAACTCCCCCTCGACAAGTGCAAGCAACTAGGAAAAACCCCCTTAGGTCCAACATGAGAAGAGCACAAAGATTTGAAATTCTCCCCCTTGACGAAAACTCCCCTTTAGTTGAACATCCAGGAGACATATGATTTGCAATTTCTCCCCCTTAGTTGAAAATGCACTAATCAAGAAAAGTCATCAAGGCAAGAAACTCCTCCTTCCAACATGCATATGAAGTCAGAAATGCAAGTTAGTAGCTTCAGGCATATAATCAAAAGAGTGCAAGAATGCTCTAAACAGTATAACTCCAATGACTCAACTAAGCACTCAAATAGCGAAGGCTCAAACTGATCACACATACGAAATATGAACATATGAGCATGTGAGCAGTCTTTAGCGAAAAAGATAGTCACCATCAAAATAGCACTACCCATGTATAGACAGGAATCCAAACAAGTGCTAAACATGTATACAAGGTGAACTACCCCTAGCAAAGTTCAATCATCATGCATAGGAATGAAGCATATACTTGTGATTTCATTTTTATATCGGAGTTGCAGCGGTGAAATTACACAAGTTTAATTTCAGCATGTGATTGTGAGAGGTTGAAAGCTTGTCTTTGCCTAACTTTTCAACCGTGCGAAGCCTATGCATATGCAATCAGAAGCTTAAAGCAACGGTTTCGGTCATACACTACACGGCTCAAGTTTAACTCAAAGTGCAATGAGAAATAGTCTCGATACCGTGAGGTGTTGACAAGCAATCCCATCTCGATCTTTTCAATTCACTAAAACTTGGTTCAAACTTTAAACATGATATGAACAGACCAAGCAAGTGAATGACTCATAACTGGAGACATAGCAACCTAGCATATATGAAAAGCATGAATGGACTCAACACATCCTACGCATGCTAGTTGCATATCTCAATGGTGAACATTTTTAGATTTTATATACATTAAGTAAATTCACCATTCCAAAAATAGCTCTGCTCATAACATGTACTAGTGATCAGGAAGAGCATAAGCTACAAGCATCCATATAAGCATCGGAGCATACTAAATAGAGCATAGTTACATTCTAGTGATTATAAACATGAAGCTCAGAATGTAAGTGCGTATGCTGAAATGCAAAAAGAAAAGAAAGACAAAAGAGTCAGTCAAATATACAAGATCCAAAATGTTTCCCCCATCTAAAAGGGGAAACACACACCAAGCTCACCCCTCAACCGATTAAAGGTTGATTCGTCTAAAGGCTTGGTGAAAATATCAACCAGTTGATGATGAGTATCGACATGGCGAAGATCGATATCACCCTTCTCCTGGTGGTCTCGCAGAAAATGAAAGCGCACATCAATGTGTTTGGTCTTAGAGTGAAGCACGGGGTTCTTAGCAATGCTAATGGCACTCGTGCTGTCACAAAGCAAAGGCACGCGAGAAAAGCTCAAACCAAAATCATGCAAAGTGGCCATCATCCAAAGCAACTGGGAACAGCAGCTAGCCGCAGCAACATATTCAGCCTCTGTAGTGGACTGAGCGACACTAGACTGCTTGCGAGAAGACCATGAAACAAGAGAAGAACCAATAAATTAGCAAGTCCCAGAAGTGGACTTGCGCTCAATACGGCAACCAGCAAAATCGGCATCCGAATAACCGCAAAGGGAGAGGGTGGAGGAAGCAGAATACCAAATCCCGAACTTAGGCGTGAAACGAAGGTACCTGAAAATCCGCTTCACCGCCTGATGGTGAGAGGTGCGCGGCGACGCCTGAAAGCGCGCACACAGACACACCGCGAACTGGATGTCCGGGCGTGTCGCCGTCAGGTAGAGGAGCGACCCGATCATGCTGCGGTA
The DNA here is from genome assembly GCA_009763385.1 of Coix lacryma-jobi var. lacryma-jobi. Taxonomy (NCBI): domain Eukaryota; kingdom Viridiplantae; phylum Streptophyta; class Magnoliopsida; order Poales; family Poaceae; genus Coix; species Coix lacryma-jobi. Next base: position 78,185,361 of record CM019828.1, on the reverse strand, counting down.
CTCCTTCTGGTCCACTGCTTCTCCATCCACATCCGCATCCAGGGCAGTCGTCGTCGATATGGGTGTTGGAAGAGGCTTGGCCTCACCCATATCGATCCGCTTCAGCAAGTCCTTGGTGTACTTGCCCTGGTGCACAAACGTCCCCTCTCGGGATTGCTTAATTTGCAACCCAAGAAAGAATGTCAGCTCGCCCATCATGCTCATCTCGAACTCCCTGCTCATAGTATCTGCAAACTTGGCAACCAAAGCGTGAGAAGAACCACCGAAAATGATATCATCCACGTAAATCTGGACCAAGAGAGTGTCTTTGCCTTGCTTGAGGAGAAAGAGCGTTTTATCTACACATCCCATTTTAAAACCCTTAGCAAGCAAAAAGGTTTTCAACCTATCATACCAGGCTCTAGGGGCTTGTTTCAAACCATATAAAGCTTTGTGAAGTTTAAAAACATGGTTTGGAAACTTGGGATTTTCAAAACCGGGGGGTTGCTCAACATACACTTCCTCTTCTATGTAGCCGTTTAAGAAGGCACTCTTGACATCCATTTGAAAGAGTTTAAAACCTTTGGATGCAGGAAAAGCCAAGAGTATCCTAATAGCCTCCAAACGAGCTACAGGAGCAAAAGTCTCCTCAAAGTCTATCCCCTCCTTCTGACTATAACCCTTCGCTACAAGCCTGGCCTTGTTTCTAACAACGTGGCCATCCTCTCCTTGCTTGTTTTTGAAAACCCATTTTGTCCCAATAGGCTTACACTCAGGAGGAGGTGGAACTAGAACCCAAACCCGATTTCGCTCAAAATTTTCTAACTCCTCATGCATGGCATTGACCCAATCCGGATCCGTCAAAGCGTGTCCAACATCTCGGGGCTCAAAATTAGCAACAAAAGCAGAATGAGCGAAGTGCGAGATTTGCTGTGACCTAGACCGAGTAACCCGTTCGTCGATGCTGCCGATCATCTGCTGAGGCGGGTGCTAGCGCTGAATGTGTCGTGGCGCCTCCCTTGCCGAAGTGGCCTCCCCCTCAACAGCAGCTTGTGCCTCCCCGGGTACAAATGGTACCGCTCGGGATGGCGGATCCCACGGCGCCCAGGAAGAAGAGGTGTCCGGGCCGTGAGTCGTCGTAGAGGCCACTCTTTGCGGCACAGCAGGTGGAGGGGGTGCTGGATCATCTATACCTTCAGCACCCTCGTCCTCATCATCAAAAAGAGGCTCACCAACATCATGATCACCTGCACGCTCAAAGCGAGAAGAAGGACAAACCATGGTCTCGTCGAAGGTGACATCTGATGTCTCCATGACTCGGTTAGTATCAAGGTTAAGTACACGATAGGCTCGAGTGTGAGTGCCATAACCCAAAAACACACCGTCAGAAGAACGAGACTCGAATTTGTCCAGGTTGCCTTTCTTCAATATAAAACAATGGCAACCGAAGACTCTAAAATAACTCACCTTGGGCTGTCTACCAAAACGCAACTCATAAGAAGTCTTTTTCAAGAACGCTCTCAGAAAAATGCGATTGGAAATATAGCACGCAGTGTTCATAGCTTCGGCCCAATAACGCCTAGGAGTCCTATGCTCATAGAGCATCATCCTGGCCATCTCAACAAGGGTCCGATTCTTTCTCTCTACAATACCATTCTGAGAGGGTGTGTAGGGGGAAGAAAACTGATGCTCTAAACCCAAAGAGTTACAAAACTTCTCAAAATCCGAATTCTTGAATTCGGAACCATTATCACTCCGAATTGCTCGCATCGAGTTCAAAGGGAACTCGTTCTGAAGACGCAAAATTAGATTACGAGCAAAGGAGAAAGTCTCGGTCTTCTCAGCTAAAAAGAAGACCCACGAATATCTCAAAAAGTCATCAACAACAACAAGCACATACCACTTCCCCCCAACCGAGCTCACCCGAGCCGGACTAACAAGGTCCATGTGTAAAAGCTCTCCAGGGCACTTGGTCATGACCTGAGTCACTGGATGGTGGGGAGCGGCAACCATCTTCCCGTGTCTACAAGAGTGGCAAACAAGATCCTTCTCCAAATGCAACTTGGGCAATCCTTGGATTAGGCCAAGTGAACTAAGCCTTGCAAGCAAGTCGAAGCTCAAATGTCCAAGTCTCCTATGCCACTTCCAAAGATCAGAGGAGGAAGGTCCAGCCACAAGACAACGAGAAGTGCCAAAAGACTCTGAGAAATTCGCACGAAAGACTTTTCCAAAGGGCGAAATCAAACACACAAGATTGCCCTGAGGATCCAAAATACGACTGAGATTCGGTTTAAAACGAATCTCATAGTCGTCGTCAAAGAGTTGCGAAACAGAAAGAAGGTTAAAATGCAAGTTAGAAACAAGAGCAACATCGCGCAACACAAAGTGCTCATTAACTCGCACCGACCCGCGAAACAATACCTTACCTTTGCTATTGTCGCCGAAGGTTATGTACTCCTTTCCGGCAACAGGGCTAAGGCTGGAGAACCACCTGGCGTTTCCGGTCATGTGCCTCGAGCAACCGGAATCCACCAACCAAATGTCCTCCAACCGTTTTACCTACATCAATAAAAAGACATAGGGTGAGCATACGGTCCAACACTGGGGTTAGTGAAGTAGGAAGAATACCAGTGTTGGGCCGGCTGCTCAAAAGAACGGTTAGCGGAAAAACCATTCCTAGCACGTCTACGAGAGGTGCGATCACCACGTAGAGGAAAACGTGGTCCGCTAAGGGAGGAGCGTCCACCGCGATACTCAAAACGCGGTGGGGGAAAACGCTCAACTACAAAACCTCCGCCACGGGGTCCATAGCCTACAACTGCAGGCTCCCGTCGGGCACGCTCTCTACGAGGCCTAGGCCTAGGGACTTGAGGCTCAGCACCTCTAGGCCTAGCGACTCTCCTCGGAGCTCTCTGCTGCCTAGGCCTGGGAACTTGAGGTTCTGGACCTCTGGGCCTAGCTGCTCTCCTCGGAGCACTCCTCTGAACATTCGGCGCATGTACATCATGAAAAGGATGGTACATGTCCGTGTTGTTCATCTCCCTAGCACGGCGCGCCTCTCTCTTGCGCCTAAAGCAGAACTCGCTCAAGTGACCATCTCTCCCACAGAAATCACAATGGTACCTCACCGCACGCAAAGGGGGTTGTTGGTACTCATGGCTGTGGGTGTGGATCACTTTGCCCTTCTGTGGCAACTCCTCCTGGATAGGTGGCATTGTATCCAGTTTGTTCTTAAGGTGGTTGGGTTTGGGATGCCACACTTGGTTCTTGGGTGGAGCTCTCGGAGATTCCTCAATCACCCCATCCTTGGTGATAGGCTTGACCGGCTCTTTGGATGGAAGCTTGGTCAGTTTGGGAGTAGTGGTGGAGTTGGGCTTCTCACTAGGATTCAGACCACTCGACTCTCCAATCTTCCCAAAAGCAGAAAGATCAACACCCTGAGCAAGACCTACACCACAACCTCCAGCAGCTCGCTTAAATTGGGAGATCATCATCCCGAGCTGCGGCTCACTACAAGAGACCCATGACAAGATGGTCCGAAGGTATGTGTTTTCCTCCTCGGTTTGCATCTTGCCATGCTTGACATTCGCAATCTCCATCTCCAAACCCTCACACAAAGCACACCTAGCCACACTAGTGCTACCTGAGTTGGCCTCCTCAAGAGACACAATCTTGGCATTCTTCTCTGCCAACTCAGATTGCAAGACAGGACAAGTCTTGCACGCACCCAACAGAGAAGGTCTAGCCTTCAGCTCATCCACCTCTCCTACCAACGCAGCATACTTACCTCTCAAAGTGAGAAGGTCAGTCATGTGCATGGTGCACATCTCACACTCAACCTCCTCCGACACGACCACGGTGGACTTGGCAAACTCAAGCTCTCTCACCGTGTCCTCCCACTTCTGCCTAAACTCCTTGCGCTCTCTAGCGGCACGCCTAAGCAACTTGTCCTGACTAAGGAGCGCGGCAGTAAGCTTCTCAACCTCAGCAGAAAGCTCGTCGTGGGTGAGAGATACCTGGGAGGTGTCGTCGTCGTCATCGTCCTGAGGGGTGTGCTCCAGCTTGCCATCGACCTCATCACCAAGCACCATGGTGCAGAAGCCGTCGTCGTCGGCGAAGAAGCAGAGGCCGTTCAGCTTGTCCTCGATCTTCTTCTTCTTCTCGGACTCGTCATCGCTTGAGCAAGCGGAGTCGTCATCCGAGCCGTCGACGTCGCTGAGCGTGGCGAAGAACGCATGCTGCTCAGCCTGGGCCTTCTTCAAGTACTTCTTCTTGATGTACTCCTTGTCGAAGCCGCCCCTCCGCTTGTGCCTCGCGGGGACGTACTTCTCCTTGTGCTTGTCGGAGTCGTACTTGTGCCCATGATCGCCCTTCCCCGAATGCTTGTTCTTCTTGGGGCAGTTGGCGATGAAGTGGTCGGGGTCGCCGCACTCATAGCATCCTGAGCGTCCTCCTCCGCGGCGACGGTTCATGCGGTTGTTGTGAAACCACGAGAACCGGTTGGCGAGCATTGCTAGCTCGTCATCCCCCAATGACTCAAGCTGGTCCTCTGTGACAGAAAAGAGAGATGAAAGAGCAAAACCTCCAGAGGGGTTAGAAGAGCCAGAAACCAAAGCCATAGTCGGGCCAGAAGGATTCTCATAAGAAGCCCTCGACATGGCGTCAATCTCACTAGACTTGAGCTTACTAAAGAGCTCGTCGCAGGTGAGGGTCTCATAGTTAGACGATTCGATGATCGCCTGGACCTTTGAGTCCCACACTGACCGATCAAGAGTGTGCAAAAGCTTCAAAGCCCTCTCATGATCGTCAAAAGGCAACAGCTCCTTGTTCGCTCTCATCTTGTTGACAATAACCTAAAAGCGAGTGAATAAACTCTCTATGCTCTCGCTAGGCATATGTTGAAAGTTCTCATACTCCCGCTTGTGCGACTCGTAGAGACGGGATTTGACTTGAGAGGTGCCCTCATGAAAGCGCATGAGGGTGTCCCAAATCTCACGAGCCGTGGGGAGGTGAGAAACACGATCAAACTCCGACATGCTCAAACAGGAGAACAAGGCGTTACGCGCCCGGCTATTGGCCTCGTGCTCATCTATCTGAAGCTGAGAGACGCGAGCAGCCAGGACAACGTAATCGGCCCTGTTGCAAATCTCCCAAATAGAAGAGCCCATGCTCTGGAGATAGGCCGACATGCGTATCTTCCAATACGCATAGTTTGTCCCATCAAAGAACGGCGGTTTGCCCACGCCGCGATCCATGTCGCCTTCTGTGGATCTGGAACCGGCTAAGGTGGAAGATCCTTAACCCGCTCCGATACCAATTGAAGGACCGAGAAGCAACCAGAAAGCGACCAGAGGGGGGGTGAATGGGAGCTTCAAAATTACCTTTCGGAAACTAGTAGCCACTGTCCCGAGAATCACCACAAAAGACAAACCCTAGAGCTTGCTAATGTCCACGACCCTAGATGTAGGGTGGATGCTTCCAAGAGGCACAGCGGGACACTACACATCTCTAAAAACCCAACGCGAAAGACGGAAACCAAATCCGACAAAGAACGAACGAGTCGTGAACGAAAACGCGCTGAGACAACACTGACCGGACTCACCCTGCGTCTGGTCAACGGGCACCGGACGCGTCCGGTCAGCCAAAGACGGATTTCGGTGCTCTCTGTGTTGGACCAGACTCACCAGAGTCAAGCGTCCGGTCAGTTCACAGTGCGTCCGGTCACACAAGCCAAAACACGTGAACAGTAAAACCGGAGCGTCCGGTCAGGTGCAAACACCAGCGTCCGGTCAAGTCAGAAAAACGCTGCGCGATATTCAACCACCGGACGCGTCCGGTCAACGTGAGGACAGCGTCCGGTCACCCCGACAGCAGCCTGTTCGTCCACCTATTCGACTTGATCTCACCCAAAACGAATCCTCTAGGGATCAAACTTGGTGAGAAGAGTCAAAAGGAGTATAGTGAGCTATCCCTAAGAGATCATGGCTCGAACCTATCTCCAAATCGATGAATCGAAGAATTTCGGGGGAAGGGAGAAAACTTGACCGGAAACAAAAATCGATCGATCTCCTAGACCGTGAGGTTAGAGGAGAATTCCTTCGGTGGAAAGAAGTGCCTCACGATCTAGAACAACTTGGTTCAAACGGTTTTGCAAAAAATGAACCGAGCAAAGAGATCAAGCGACGGGAAAATCGTGGAGAAAAAGGATTCCGCGAAGAACACGAATGAAACGCGAATCACAACCACGAACTGCAACCATGTGGCTACCACGCACTACAACAGTGAGGATACGGCCTCACTTTCTCAGAATCAACAGTAGACAGAGGCAGGTCTCTCTGCGGATCTTAGCTAGCTACAGCAGGGGATGGGAGAGCAGGAAACCCTAAGTGCGAAAGAGCAAATGACTGAGATACATGGGAGGAGGGTGTCTCCCGACTACTTATCCTACTACTAGCCTAAGTCTATTTCCTACTCTACCCTTCTCTAATCTAATTACAGAGCGAACCAGCTAAACCCTAGGGTTATTCTGGACCAACTCGGTGGTAGGTGTATCTGACGGCCACGCCTGCACAAACGGAAGCGTTGCCTCGACGCAACCTCCGGATCGCCGCCACGTGCCGCCCTCGCTCTGCACCCTCGGTTTTGTGGCTCAAACCGGGAAACCAGCCTTTTCCAGCCAACCCCCGGTTTTGAGGCCCAAACCGTGAAACTAGCCCACCAGCATCTGAGTTTTGAGGCCAAACTCAGCAAACCCTCAGAGCCCAGGTTTTGAGGCCCAAACCTGGAAACCGTCCTCAGCCCGAGTTTTGTGGCCAAACTCGGAAACCCTCAGCCCGAGTTTTGTGGCCAAACTCGGAAACCGTCCACGCCCAGGTTTTGAGGCCCAAACCTGGAAACCGTCCATCCGATGGTTTTTCTCTGGCTCTACCACCAAACCGATGTCGTAGATGGGATGCACCTCCCGTGCACCCCGTCCACCGACACGTGTCCCTGAGTCTACGACTCAGGCAACACATGACCGCATTTCTTCACTTGTCGTCGTCACAGGCTGCCAGCCACCACAGCTGATCCTCGGGCCTCTGGTCCCTCATTCGAAGCCTCACGTCCGCCCTTCACCGCTCGGTACCTCGGCATGGCACGTCCGCCGCACGGCACGCCCATCCTTCACCGCACCCGATCCGTTAGCACGGCACGTCTCAACTTGACCTTCACCTCGCCGTCGATCACTGTATCCGGGCTCGACACCTGCACAACACAAGCCAAAGAACATGCGCATCATCCCAGTTGACAATCACTCAACACTCAGAGACCCGGCATACACCCATGTATCCGCACAAAATGACTGAGATCAATGGGGAGGTGGGTGTCTCCCCCTACTTATCCTAATTCTAACTATTCCTAATTCCCACTCTACCCCTAACTACTTACAGAGCGAACCAGCTAAACCCTAAGGTTATTCTGGACCAACTCGATGTTAGGTGGATCCGACGGCCACGCCCGCACAACTCGTAGCATTGCCTCGACGCAACCTCCCGATTGCCGCCACGTGCCGCCACCGCTCCGCGTCCTTTTCCTGGACGTCTCACCCCCGGTTTTGAGGCCCAAACCGGGAAACCAGCCTTCACAGCCAACCCCCGGTTTTGAGGCCCAAACCGGGAAACCAGCCCACCAATGCCTGAGTTTTGTGGCCCAAACTCAGCAAACCCGCAGCACCCAGGTTTTGAGGCCCAAACCTGGAAACCGTCCTCAGCCCGAGTTTTGTGGCCAAACTCGGAAACTGTCCATGCCCAGGTTTTGAGGTCCAAACCTGGAAACCGTCCACCCGATGGTTTTTTCCTGGCTTTACCACCAAACCGAAGCTGTAGAAGGGATGCACCGCCCGTGCACCCCGTCCACCGACACGTGTCCCCAAGTCCATGACTTAGGCAACACATGACCGCAAGTCTTCGCTCGTCGCTGTCCCAGGCTGCCAGCCACCACAGCTGATCCTCGGGCCACCGGTCCCTCAGTCCAAGCCTCACGTTCGCCCTTCGCCACTCTCGGTCCATCAGCACGGCACGTCTCTACTTGACCTTCACCGTGCCTCTGATCACTGTATCCGTGCTCGACACCTGCACAACACAAGCCAAAGAACATGCGCATCATCCCAGTTGACAATCACACATCACTCAGAGACTCGGCATACACCCATGGATCCGCAGTACCTTACCATCCCACACTTCCAAGAGAAGCAAAGCAAGAGAAGCAAGTGAGAGTTAGGTTAGAAGCTTAGAGATCTTTGGCAAGTAGGTTAGCTAGTAGAGAGAGTATAGCTCTAGTGCCCTCGCTACAGCGCGGCTCTTAGTTTAGCACGGCTTAGCCTAAGTTCTTGGCAGTATTAGCGTAGAGCTTGCTAAGAGAGAAGCGGGTGCGAGCACCTGGCATCGGAGGTCGGTTGATTTCCCCGTGTCTCTGGTCTGGTTTGCTCTCTTGTATCTCAGGTACATTTATCTTTATCTCAGTATTACTTTAAGCATTACTTTCAGTATTACTTTAAGTATTACTTTATCAAGTACCTTGAGTGTGACCTAGCTATCCTACAGTTCAATTCACTTAGCCATAGTAGTTAATCTCTAGTGAGCTTAGTGATTGATCTTTGCCAATAGGTTGCTTAGTTAGTTTAGTGTTTATCTTATTAAGTCAAGTATTTGCTCTGACGTCCGCAAGGGTGTCTCTATTCAAAGCTAGGGTAGAGATAGTTAGAATATAATTAAGCGTGGTGCTTAGTTATAGACTTACCTTCAGATACGGCTGGACCCCCAGATAGCTGTGGTAGCAAGCAGGTGGTGACAGCCCTGTGCGCCTTGAATTCCACCACGTAGTTGGCCTAGTTTAACAGTAAGGCTCGTTGTGCTAGCGTTCGACATAAGTAAGTGGTAAAGGCTAGTACGCCTCGATACTTGGCAAGATAGGAATAAAACTATACTCAACTTAGTTACTTTATTGTCTTTTGCCTGCCTTGCTTCGTAACTATCTTGCTTCATAGTTATCTTGCTTTGTGGTTATCTAGGATTAGTTATCATTAGTTAGTAGTTAGTTATCTTAGTTACCCTTAGTTATCCTATCCCATTCTATCTATCTATTTAGTCATCCACCTTACCTTAGCCATCCATTTCATCCTTACCTATCCACCCACATATTCTTTCTAGCATTTCATCTCCTCTCTTCTACCCTTTTTCCCTTTTCTTCGACTCTCATCCCCTCCTTGACTCAACTCATACACCACCCTAGCCTTCCCTTGGGATCAAATAAATCGACACCTGGTAGTCCCAGGCGAAGTGCTACTACGATAGTTCTGTGCACTTGCAGAATCTCCTCCTAGTAGATTGCATTCTCGCTAGCTATCTCCTACTCGTGTCGGGACTGACAACCCCGCTTGGCATTAGTAGATAGCTACTTTAGTTACCCTATCCTAGGTGTACCTAAGAACTACCAACAAGCATTTCTGGCGCCGTTGCCGGGGAAGGCAATCGGTATATCGGTTGAGTCCGTGTCGAATTTATCTTCGCTTATGCTCCCGCTTAGCGAATCCCATCTTACCCCATTCTTTCTTTCCTTAGTTCTTCTTATCTTTTTCCTTCATCTTCTTCAACTTCTTTCTTTCTTATCTCGTTCTATCTTCACGATGGCCAATAAGACCATTCGTGAATTTTCTGCTCCTTCTGCCACTAATCTAGCGATAGGACCAGATGTGATCGATGCCAACCTCAATTTTGAATTGAAACTGGCTCTGATCACGGTGGTCCAAGCTAGCCCGTTCTGTGGCAAGGCTCATGAGGATGCCAATGCTCACCTCCAACAATTCTTGGAGATTTGCGGCACCTTCACCATTAAGGGGATAACCCAAGAAGCCATCCGTCTTCATCTCTTTCCTTTCTCTTTGCTAGGAAAAGCGAAGCAATGGTTCTATACCGATCGCAACGCTGTAGACACATGGGACAAGTGTTCCAATGCTTGTCTCGCCAAATTCTTTCCTTTGGGCAAGACGAATGCTCTGCGCAACAAAATCTCCAGCTTTATGCAACAAGCCGAGGAATCTATTCCCAAGGCTTGGGAGAGGTTGCAAGAGTATGTCGCTGCTTGTCCGCACCATGGTATGGAGGACTAGCTATTGATCCAGAACTTCTACCATGGCCTAATCCCTCTCTCTAGAAGCCATTTGGATGTCGCCGCCGGCGGTGCATTCTTTTCTCTAAATGTTGCAGATGCTAAGGCTCTCATAGAGAAGATGGTGTCAAACCAAGGATGGAATGACGAAAGGCTACAACCCCGTAAGCGAGGTATGCATTCCCTTAAGGAAGCCGACATGATCGTGGCCAAGATGGACCTGCTGGCAAAGAAGCTGGACAGCTGTGAGAAGATGAACCAACAAGAGAGTGTCCAATCTCTGGAATCCTACATGACTTGTGAAGTCTGTGGAGAAACCGGACATTCTGGGAGCCACTGCCCCGAGCTACATGAAGATTTGAACTTCATCAACAACAATAACAGTTTCCGTCAACAGAATCAAAGATGGAATCAGCCTGCAAACTCTCAAGGTAACAATTCATTCCCCCGCTCTAATTTTTATAATTTTGATAATTTCTCATTCCTGAAGAATTTAGTTTACTCACAAGGTAAAACTACTGATTTCTTGAAAGAGAGATTAATGGCGAATGATAAAATCCTTGACAAAATAAATGCTAAATTGGAAGATTTCTCATCTGCTCTGAAAAATCAACTTAGCTTTAATAAGATGTTAGAAACCCAATTAGCTCAAATTGCTGCTATCATTCCATCTTTTGAACCTGGCAAAATTCCTGCTAAACCTGACATGGAAACTGCTAATATGGTTGAAATAAAATATTTTAACTATTATGAAGATCAAACCATGACTGTTAAAAAGGGTGATCCTGGTAGTCCCATAATTAGATGCTCAATCTTTGGTGAAGTCTTTAAAAATGCCATGTGTGATTTAGGATCGAGTGTGAACATTTTATCTAAAGATTTCTATGAAAACTCGTTCTTTCCACCCATGTCATCCACATCTGCCTATGTTGTGCTAGCTGATCAATCCACTTGCTATGTAGAAGGAATAGTTAATGATTTACCTGTTCATATTAGAGGCTCCTATGTTCATGCTGATTTCATAATACTAGATATGGGAAATAGGAAAGATGTGCCTTTAATCTTAGGTAGACCCTTCTTGAATACTGTTGATGCTTGCATATATGTGGGAAGTGGTAAAATTCAAATGACATTAGGAGGGAGGAAGGAAATATTCTCCTTCTCCCATGGCCCCGCATATGCCGCTAACATGCAGGAAGCAAAACCCGTTCATACCAAGAAGAGGCGCCCAAGAACAGGGTGGAGCAGAAAGAGAGAACCACCTCCTCCTGAGTTGTGTAATTCACATAACAAGGGAGAGGTGCCAAAAGAAGAAGAACCAGATGGAGTACTAAGAGAAGAAGTGCCCAAGGAAGAAGATCCACCCGATAAGGATGAAACTCCATGGACCTAAGGTATGGTTTTATTTTTAATTTCCCTTCAAATTTCCCTTTTTCAAATAAATAACATATGTCATGCATGTAACTAAAAAAAATAAAAAAATATCACCAGTTATCATTAGTTATATGCATAGGTATATGTTAACTTAGTTAGAATAATAAAATATCAAAATAGGATAGTTTCCCTTTTCACAACATTAGATAGTTTCCCTTTTAATAAAATGAGAACAAGAGCTCCGACTGAGAAGAAGAAGATCTTTCACCAAGCAAGAAGCCAGCTTGGGGGAGACTCCCGCTCCAATAAGGTATGTCTCAAGCCTACACTTTACATTCAGTTCTTAAATTCTATATCTTTTGAATGTCACATGCTTGCCTAAATAACCACTCCATGAATAAAATTGATAAAATCTGCTTAAATAAGTTGAAACCTGAATAAGATTTGAAATATGTCATGCAAATGCTATTGTTATAGTTTGAATGACTAGTCTTATCTAAGTTGTAGCTTTTGTGGGTTGCACATGCTTTAACTGAAATCATACTTAGTGAGTAAAGTTAGTAAGAAATGGAGTAATTCTTTAAACTTGTTAAGGTGAAATTAGGACCTAATCTGGAGGATTTCTTTAAAAATTATGAAAACCTTGCTAAAAGTTCCTCCTAGATTGTATCCCATCCCACCACCAGCCAAATATTTGTTAGTCATTAGTCAAAACCACAAAGAGCTTTGCTTGAGTTGAGCTTTGTTAGACCTCATAGATCTTAGTAGAGAAGCTTATCATATCTTTTGAATCAAGATTCACGCACACCCACCATAATTTGCCTACTTTCCACTTTGGAAGTTTGCAACCACCAAATAAATTGCTTATTCTCTACACCGGAGATATGCAATACCCTGCCAAACATCCCATTGCTAGCCTTATGCTATTCCTACACTGGGAATAAGCATTTTTCTCCCTTTCCCTATTCATTTCAAAAATCCTTTCCTATAGATATCTGGGGAAATCTAGAGTTAAAAGAGAGAGAAAAAAAAATGAGCAAAATAGCTCAAGAAAGGACTATATCCTGTGAAAAAAAGTGAGCAAAGTAGCTCAAGAGAGGACTATGTCCTAAGAAAATGTGAGGACACATCTTTTGTCTACTCACTATGTATCCAAAAAAAGAGAGAATTATCATTAGCTCTAGACCCCAGAAATTAACTAGGAAGGATTATGAAATATCTCTCTATACACTTCCACATAACCACACATGCACATCTTGATCAATTTTTATGATTTGCTGCTCCTTATGATCTGAGTGTCTAGCTTAGCAATAAACATCAGGCAATTTGCTCATGGTTCTTAGCCTACCTATAACTCCACATATCATTCTTTAGAAATAGGAGAGGCTACATTTTGGCCTATGTGAAGATTTAAACACCATTGAGTGATTGAGTGAATCTTGGATGACTTAAGCAAGTTGTTATCTTTTGAAAACCTTGAAAAACCTCTAGACAGAATCCTAGTCAAACCTAAGCAAGATAAAAGTTTCCTATCTACTGCTTTATTTCACTCTTGCATGTTTGAAGTGAAAAGCTATAAGCCCCACACTGCTATGATTTATGATACATGCTAAGTTATTTCTCACTATACAATATGCACTTGCAGACATCTTAAGTTGCTATCCAGTTCATGCTCAATGCTTAAACCGCATTGTTGCTCGAGGACGAGCAACAGGTTAGCTTGGGCGAGCTTGTTGACGGTCCTTAAACACCTGTTTTACCATCAACATTTAACCCTAAAGTCCACCAAAAAGGCATGAAATGTAGTCAAATAGGTTTCAAACTAACCGAATTCCACATGTCCATAGAATTTTATTTGAATGCAGGATTTGAACCAAATTTGGACATTCGGACCCACCGGAGGCCAAGCCCACTCAGCAGTGCCCAAATGGGCCTAAGCGGGGTGGCGCTCGCCACCCTTAGGTGGCGCCCACCACCTCTAAGTGGTGCCCGCCACTTGGGTTGGCCCCCCTGCCACGTCACCGATCCGTGTGACCTCCCCAAGGCCAATTCCTTGCCATTGGTCACTAGGTCAGTTGGATCGGATGGCTCAGGATGAAGTGGCGTGGATCAAGGCTGAAGGGCGGTTACTCAGACATGCAACCGACCTCCAAACCGCCTTGGACAACCACCTGGAGGCCGTTGGATCAAGGGCGGTGCATCCAGTGGCCAGGGACTGGCGGCCGCCAGTAGGGAGTGGCGCCCGCCACTTGACCTAACCCTAGGTCAGTGGGCTGCCCCCTATAAGTACCCCCCTCACTCCTCAAGTCTATAAATACCCCCCTGGAGGCACCTCTTCATATGTACCTTACCGTCCCACACTTCCAAGAGAAGCAAAGCAAGAGAAGCAAGTGAGAGTTAGGTTAAAAGCTTAGAGAGCTTTGGCAAGTAGGTTAGCTAGTAGAGAGAGTATAGCTCTAGTGCCCTCACTACAGCACGGCTCTTAGTTTAGCACAGCTTAGCCTAAGTCCTTGGCAGTATTAGCGTAGAGCTTGCTAAGAGAGAAGCGGGTGCGAGCGACTGGCATCGGAGGTCAGTTGATTTCCCGACGTCTCTGGTCTGGTTTGCTCTCTTGTATCTCAGGTACATTTATCTTTATCTCAGTATTACTTTAAGCATTACTTTCAGTATTACTTTAAGTATTACTTTATCAAGTACCTTGAGTGTGACCTAGCTATCCTACAGTTCAATTCACTTAGCCATAGTAGTTAATCTCTAGTGAGCTTAGTGATTGATCTTTGCCAATAGGTTGCTTAGTTAGTTTAGTGTTTATCTTATTAAGTCAAGTATTTGCTCTGACGTCCGCAAGGGTGTCTGTATTCAAAGCTAGGGTAGTGATAGTTAGAATATAATTAAGCGTGGTGCTTAGTTATAGACTTACCTTCAGATACGGCTGGACCCCCGGATAGCTGTGGTAGCAAGCAGGTGGTGACAGCCCTGTGCGCCTTGGATTCCACCACGTAGTTGGCCCAGTTTAACAGTAAGGCTCGTTGTGCTAGCGTTCAACCTAAGTAAGTGGTAAAGGCTAGTACGCCTCGATACTTGGCAAGATAGGAATAAAACTATACTCAACTTAGTTACTTTATTGTCTTTTGCCTGCCTTGCTTCGTAACTATCTTGCTTCGTAGTAATCTTGCTTTGTGGTTATCTAGGATTAGTAATCATTAGTTAGTAGTTAGTTATCTTAGTTACCCTTAGTTATCCTATCCCATTCTATCTATCTATTTAGTCATCCACCTTACCTTAGCCATCCATTTCATCCTTACCTATCCACCCACATATTCTTTCTAGCCTTTCATCTCCTCTCTTCTACCCTTTTTCCCTTTTCTCTTTTCTTCGACTCTCATCCCCTCCTTGACTCAACTCATACACCACCCTAGCCTTCCCTTAGGATCAAATAAATCAACACCTGGTACTCCCAGGCGAAGTGCTACTACGATAGTTCTGTACGCTTGCAGAATCTCCTCCTGGTAGATTGCATTCTCGCTAGCTAGCTCCTACTCGTGTCGGGACTGACAACCCCGCTTGGCATTAGTAGATAGCTACTTTAGTTACCCTATCCTAGGTGTAGCTAAGAACTACCAACAGTCGTGAGCCCCTTCTTTCTACCGAAGGAATTCTCTCCTAACCTCACGAATCCATAGATCGCGTTGATTTCGTGTTCGTTCTTCCTCTTTCCCCTCTTTCCGGTGTTTCTCGGATTACTGTCGATTGACTTGGATTGGTGCGATGATTTCTTAGGATTAGCACCCCAATACGTTGAGGAACACCTGAGAGAAGTTTGATCGAAGCCTCTTTTGATTTGGTGAAGTTTCGATTGATTTGCCTTTTATCCCGAGCAGTTTTTCGGCTCTCTGTTCATCCGCGGACAGTCCGCGCCCCCAGCGGCGGACAGTCCGGGGATCGGGGTTGGTCAGGTCAGTCAGGCGTAGTTCCCTGATTGTTCACTGTCAAGTGAACGGCGGACAGTCCGTGGTACAAACCCACGGACAGTCCGGGACCTGTCCAGCAGACTTGCAGCGCTGTTGAGTTTCTGCGTTTTTGCCGGCGGACAGTCCGGCTCCCAGTCGCGGACAGTCCGGGACTTAACGGCGGAGAGTCCGGGACTCTGACCGCAGACATTCCGCGAATCTACTGATTGTGTTGTTTTGCTCCGTGGCTTTGGCAGTTGGTTTTGGGGTTTCTCCAGAGGTTCCGCTGTACCACTAGGACATCTCTTAGGGTATCCACCTACTCGTAGGTCGTGAACTCTCCGGTCGTTTCGAGTCTTTGCTTTTGGGGTGATTTTCTGGGACAAGGGCTATACAATTCACGAGTTGAATTTGAAGCTCCCATTCACCCCCCTCTGGTCGCTAATCCGGTCCTTCAATTGGTATCGGAGCCGATTAAGGATCTCTCCTACCTTAATCGGTTTCGGATCCTAAGGGCGACATGGAACGAGGGAACAACAAGGCTCCTTGGTTCGATGGAACGAACTATCCCTATTGGAAGATTCGGATGCGTGCTTATCTCAACAGCATCGGATCTTCTGTCTGGGAGATATGTGAGAACGCTGAGTACGTAGTCCTTGCAGCTCGTGTGGGTCAGATCGAGATTGACCAACACGAGGCCAACTCCAAGGCTCGTAATGCTCTTCTGGCCAGCCTCTCTCTTCCTGAGTTCGAATGTATCTCTGAGCTTGAGACGGCACGAGAGATCTGGGTGAAGCTTCAAAGCTATCACGAGGGGACCGCTCAGGTCAAGACCAGACTCTTCGAGACCTACAAGCGAGAGTACGAGAACTTTGTTCAGTTGGAGGGAGAGACGATTGACGCTATGTTCGCTCGTTTCCAGACGATCGTGAACAAGATGCGTGCCAATCGGGCTAACCTACCCTATGATGATCATGAGAGGGCTCTCAAGTTGCTATACGCCGTGGATCGGAGGGTATGCGAGGTGAAGGTGTCGACCATCATTGAGTCTCCTGCTTACGACACCCTCACCGTGGACGAGCTATTCAGCAAGCTCAAGTCCACCGAGATCGATCACCTGACTCAGGCCAAGCTAAAGAACCCATCTTCACACACCATGGCTTTGGTCTCAGGCACAGGTGGATCGACTTTCTCTGCTGACGCTTCACCTCCTCTTGTTGCTTTGTCTTCTTTGCATACAGTCATGGAGGAGCAGTTGGAGGCGCTGGGAGACGACGAGCTCGCCCTCGCCATCACCTGGTTCTCGCGGTTTCACAACAACCGCCTGAATCGCCGGCGTGGTGGCGCATGCGAGGGCTGCTACAAATGTAGTGATCTAGACCACTTCAAGGCAAACTGCCCCAAGAACGACAAGAACTTCCCCGGCAAGAACCGCAACTCCAGGCGCAAGGGCAAGCTGGAGTACAAGGCTGGGAAGAAGAAGAATGGCATCTACCGCCAAGAGGACATGGAGAAGGCTTTTGACGCCGGCAAGCGTGCTTTCCTCGCCACTAACGGCGATGGCGAGAAGACCTCCGACGGTGACTCCAGTGACGACGAGTCCGAGCACAAGATGGAGGATCGCTTCAACGGACTCTGCTTCTTCGGCAAATCCTCCAAGGGCTTTTGCACCATGGCCTTGGATGAAGAGGACTGCAAGCACCAGGCAGAGGACGCCGATGACACCCACAGCGACGACGACGACGACGACAGCGCTTCCGAGGTATCAAACTCTTCTGAAGTCGATCGTCTCACTGATGAGCGGAATAGGTTTGCGAATTTAGTCCTTGTCCTGGAGAAGAGGCTTACGCAAGTTTTCCAAGAGCGCGGTGAGTTTAAGGCTAAGATGAAAGAGACGCTTAAGAGCTTGAGTTCGCTAGGTCCGAGGTGAAGGTGACCGATGTGGAGGAGTTTGAGGAGTGCACGATGCATATGACAAACTTTGCCACCCTGCAAACCAAGTATGCCTCTTTGATTGAGGTGTATGATGAGCTGAAGAGTAGGCTAGACTTGGTGGGTGATTGCAAAGAGTGTCCCTCCCTGAAGAAAGAGCTGCAGGAAGTGAAGGCTAGGTCTTCTTTGCTTGGGGCGTGCAAGCTTTGCCCTAGCTTGCGAACTGAGTTGGCAGGAGTTAATGCCAAGATAGCTGAAGCCTTGAAGGTCAGCTCAGTTAGCACCTTGTCCGCTCCATGTGAGCGATGCGTGGGGATGGAGCTTGAGATTGCCAACTGTCAGCATGACAGGATGCAAACCGAGGAGGAAAACACATACCTTCGGTCCATCCTGAGTTGGGTGTCATGCAGTGAGCCGCAGTTGGGCATGATGATCAGTCAGTTCAAGAGGGGGACTGAATGCTCAGGAGTAGGCTTTGCTTCAGGTGGGAAGGGCGCTAGTACCTTTGGCAAGATCGGTGAGTTCAGTGGAGTGAACCCGAGTGAGAAGCCATCCGCTATCCCTAAGCTTACCAAGATCACCCCACCTGAGCCTCCCAAGCCTATCACCAAGGATGGCATCCTTGATGAACCTCCCAAGGCTCCACCTCACAAGCAAGTGTGGGTTCCCAAACCTAACCATCTTAAGAACACACTTGACACCCTTCCTGACGTCTCTAGTGATCCCCTTCCGAAGGGCAAGCAGCCAGCCAGAGTGAACAACCCTCGCCACCACAGGAACCAACAACCCAAGAGAGTGGTGAGGTTCGAGTGCGAGTACTGTCACCATGAGGGTCACCTAGCTGAGTTTTGCTTTCAGAGGAAGAGAGACGCTAGTAAGGAGCTGGAGCTGAACAACCAGGCCAGGCACCACCCTCTCCATGGTGTGCAAGGTCGGGGAGTTCAGAGGCAGGGCGCTAGGCCTGGAGGTGCACCCCCTCAGGTAGCTAGGCCCCAGGCAGCTAGACCACGGGGTGGTGGTCGTGCCCGTCGCGGTTCTGGTCGTCCTCAATACGACTGTGAGCCGAGTGTAAGAGGCTTTGCTGCTCAGTCCCATAGCTGACCACCTTTTTAGTATGGTGGTGATCGCTTTGCTCAAATGGGACAAGTAGGACAGTTTGGAGGTTTTCCGTTCCATAGCGGACCACCCCTTCAGGTTAGTGGTGATCGCTATCCACCCATGGGACGAGGACAGCTTGGTGTTGCTACTAACACTTTTTCTGGGCCTATGACACAGCACTGGTATCCTTCTCAGTATACTAACCCAGTGTTGTGCCATACGCTCACTTCCTGCCTTTCTATTGATGCAGGAACTTCGGCTGGAGAACATGTGGCTCATGGGTTCCGGGTGTTCGCGCCACATGACCGGAAAGAAGGAATGGCTCTCCAGCCTGAGCCCCGTGATGCACAAGGAGTACATCCCTTTCGGGGATAACAGTACAGGTAAGGTTGTTTCTCAAGGAGCTATCCGGCTCAATGAGAACTTTGTCCTGAAGAATGTTGCCTTGGTTTCTAATTTGCATTTTAACTTGCTTTCTGTTTCGCAACTTCTTGAGGATGATTGTGAAGTGCGTTTTAAGAAGGGTTTGAGTCGCGTTTTAGACCCTCGGGGAGATTTTGTTTGTCGGATCATCCCTTTTGGTCGTGTTTTTAGAGCCGACTTTTCTCATTCTTTCGGCTCTGCTAGGTGTTTGATGTCTGGTCCTTCTTCTGATTTGTGGACGTGGCATAGGAGGCTCGGTCACTTGAGTTTTGACTTGCTTGCAAGACTTAGCTCATTTGGCTTAATCCAAGGATTGCCCAAGCTTAAGTTTCAGAAGGACCTTGTTTGCCATCCTTGTCGTCACGGGAAGATGGTTGCTGCTTCTCACCCACCTGTTAATCAGGTGATGACAAAGCGACCCGGTGAGCTCTTACACATGGACACAATTGGTCCAGCTCGGGTCTGCTCAGCGGGTGGGAAGTGGTACGTTCTTGTGATCGTTGATGATTTTTCGAGGTACTCTTGGGTGTTCTTTATGGAGGGTAAGGATGAAGTTTTTCCTTTTGCTCGTCATCTGATTTTGAAGTTGAAAACTGAGTTTCCCCCTGATACCATTAGAGCTATTCGTAGCAATAATGGTACTGAGTTTGATAACTCTCAGTTTGCTTCTTTCTGTTCGTCTAATGGTATCGAGCATTAGTTCTCTTCTCCTTATGTCCCCCAGCAGAACGGTGTTGTTAAGCGCAAGAACCGGACCCTTGTTGAGATGGCCAGGACGATGCTCGATGAGCATAGGACTCCTAGGCGTTTTTGGGCCGAGGCAATCAACACCGCCTGCCATGTTTCAAATCGCATCTTTCTTCGGGCTTTCATGAAGAAAACTTCTTCTGAGTTGCGTTTTGGTCGGGTACCCAAGGTGTCTCATTTTCGGGTGTTTGGGTGTAAGTGTTTTATCCTAAAGCAAGGCAATTTGGACAAATTTGAATCTCGTTCTGCTGATGGCGTGTTTCTTGGTTATGCTTCGCATTCGTGTGCTTATCGAGTTCTTAACCTTGAAACTAACCGGATAGTGGAGACCTGCGAGGTCACATTCGACGAGACTATGCCTTGTGTTTCTTCTGCTTTTGATGTCGCAGGAGAACAGGAGCTGGGAGAGACCATCTTTGTGGAGGAGGAGCAGGAGAATGCCGATTGGGGTGATCCCGAGCCAACTCCACTGGCTGCCCCCGTCGATCCTGCGATGACTACTTTAGCTCGAGGACCCGATCCCACTACATCTTCTTCTTGGGGTCCTCTAGAGCCACCTCTTCAGCGAGCACCAGCTGCACCTGAGAAAGCGACCGCATCTGGCGAGGGGGAGGCTACTTCGGCGAGGCAAGCGCCCCGAAGCGTTCAGCAAGTTCACCCCCTGCGGCAGATGATTGGCGGCATCGACCAGCGAGTCACGTGGTCGCGAGCGTATGAAATCTCACACTTTGCTCATTCTGCATTCGTTGCTTCTTTTGAGCCCAAAGATGTTGGACACACACTTTCTGATTCTAACTGGGTCAATGCCATGCATGAGGAGCTAGAAAACTTTGAGCGAAACCAAGTCTGGACCCTAGTTCCACCTCCACCACAATGCCACCCTATAGGTACCAAATGGGTTTTCAAAAACAAAGAGGGTGAGGATGGGATGGTAGTGAGGAACAAGGCTAGGCTAGTGGCCAGGGTTTCTGCCAGAAAGAGGGAACAGACTATGAGGAAACCTTTGCCCCTGTAGCCCGTTTAGAAGCCATTAGAATCCTTCTAGCCTTTGCTGCTTTGAAGGGTTTTAAGCTTTACCAGATGGATGTCAAGAGTGCTTTCTTGAATGGGTATATAGAGGAAGAGGTTTATGTTAGGCAACCCCCGGGTTTCGAGCATCCCAAGTTTCCAAACCATGTTTATAAACTTTCAAAAGCTTTGTATGGTTTGAAACAAGCCCCGAGAGCGTGGTATGATCGTTTGAAAACCTTTCTACTCTCCAAGGGTTTTAAAATGGGATGGGTTGATAGAACTTTGTTTCTCTTCAAGCAAGGCAACGATACCCTGTTAGTCTAGATTTATGTGGATGACATCATCTTTGGTGGCTCTTCTCATGCGCTTGTTGCCAAGTTTGCAGATACTATGAGCAGGGAGTTCGAGATGAGTATGATGGGCGAGTTGACTTTCTTCCTCGGGTTGCAAATTAAGCAAACCCGAGACAGGACATTTGTGCATCAAGGAAAATACACAAAGGATATCCTGAAGAAATTCGACATGGGCGAGGCCAAGCCTCTTACGACGCCCATGCCGACGACTGCAGCGATGGACGCGGACCAGGACGGAGAGCCGGTTGACCAGAAGGAGTACAGAAGCATGATTGGCTCGCTTCTGTACCTGACGGCAACGAGGCCAAGTATACAGTTTTCTGTGTGTCTGTGCGCTCGTTTTCAGGCGTCCCCTCGGACTTCCCACAAGCAAGCGGTCAAGCGCATCATGAGGTACCTCTGATACACTCCTGAGTTCAGACTTTGGTACTCCTCTTCTTCGACTCTTTCGCTCTGTGGTTATTCCGATGCGGATTTTGCCGGCTGTCGGCTTGAGCGCAAGTCTACTTCTGGGACTTGTCAGTTTCTTGGCTCTTCTTTGGTTTCGTGGTCTTCTCGCAAACAGTCGAACGTAGCCCAGTCTACTACTGAAGCCGAGTATGTTGCCGCTGCTTCTTGTGCTTCGCATCTTTTATGGATGGTTGTTACTTTGCGCGATTTTGGTCTAGATTTCAGTCGGGTCCCTTTGCTTTGCGACATCACTTCTGCCATTAGTGTAGCAAAGAACCCTGTTCTTCACTCCAAGACCAAACACATCGATGTTCGCTTTCACTTTCTTCGTGATCACTATGAGAAAGGCGACATTGATCTTAGGCATGTAGACACCCATAACCAGGTTGCGGATATTTTCACCAAGCCTTTAGATCTCTCAACTTTTGCTTGGTTGAGAGGTGAGCTTGGTGTGTGTTTCCCTTTTAGATGGGGGAAGCATTATGATGTACCACAGACTGACTTTCTGATCTTTTTGTTTTTGGGTCTTGAGTCTTTTAGTTTTGCTTTTGGCTCCGATTCTGACTTCATCATAATTTGCATCTTGCATTTTCGAGCTTCATGTCTATATTCCTTAGAATGAATTTATGCTCTGATTAGTGATGATGTATGATGATTCTTTAGCTTAGGCTCTTTTTGATCACTGATACATATTTTTCAGAATGATGAACATCTCTAATGAACTTAAAACTTGATACATGTTCACCATTGAGATTGGCAACTAGCATGTGTAGGATGTATTGAGGTCACTTGAGCTATTTCATATATGCTAGGTTGCTATGTCTCTAGTTCTGAGTCATTCACTTGCTTGGATTGTCCATATTCTACTTAAAATGAAACAAGTTTTAGTGAATTGAAAAGATCGAGATGGGATTGCTTTGTCAACACATCACGGTATCGAGACTCTCTCATAGCACTTTGAGTTAAACTTGAGCCGTGTAGTGTTAGACCGAAACTGATGCTTTAAGCTTCTGATTGCATATGCATAGGCTTAGCACAGTTGAAAAGTTAGGCAATGACAAGTTTCAACCTCTCGCAATCACATGCTGAATTTGAACTTGTGTTAATAACCGCTGCAATTTCTCCGATAAAATATGAAAACACAAGTTTATGTGTCACTCTATAGCATGATGGTTCAACCTTGCTAGGGGTAGTTCACCTTACATACATGTTCAACACTTGTTTGACTTCCTGTCTGTACATGCTTAATGCTAATTTGATGGTGAAACTCCTTTCTAAATGACCTAAAACTGCTCACTGAGCTTATGCATTCACATCTTGTTTTCGGTGATCAGTTTGAGCCTTTGCTAGCACTTGTGTATGTTGCTATGTAGTCGGATCAGCACTCATTAGAGCATTCTTTCACTCTTTCGAGTATATACCTGAAGCTGCTAACATGCATTTTTTGACTCATGTGCATGTGCTTGACTCCGATAGGCATGACCTAGCTCCGTTTGACTTACTTGAGCTCTTTTCCTTCTCCTTTTTGATTGCAAATTGCCCCCATGGGGGAGAATAGGGGGAGAATGTCTTGTTGTGGTGACAATTTGCAATTTGTGCTTCACTTGTTGCGGGGGAGTTCTTTGAGTGAGGAGGAGTGTTTCTGCCTGTTCCGAGTTGGTTTTGGTTGATATCGATCTTTTCAACTAGTTGCGAAGAGCCGCTGTGCCTCTGTCTTGAGGGACTAGCTGTTTTCATCTTGTTTTAGTGGATCTTGATTGGTATCGGGCTTGCTGCTCGTTGTCTTGAGCCTCTGTGCCTCTATCTTGAGGGACTAGCAGTAGCTGCTTCTTACGCAGTTTTCATTTGTGTTCGAGCTTTCAGCTAGTGGTGTTGAGCCCCTTTTGCCTCTTCTTGAGGACTAGCTTGCTTCTGACTTGGTTGCGTCGAGCCATTGCCCATGTCTTTGGGAACCAAGTCTTGTGCTCTTATTTGGATCGAGTTTTGCTTCTTGATGAGTTGTTGCTCCGATCTTTTGCTTGGTTGTGTCGAACCGTTGCCCATGTCTTTGGGGACCAAGCTTCGCTTATCTCGAAATGTTCTTCTTCGGCCTTTTCTCTGGCTTTTGGACATTTCGAGTGAGTTTTTCTCCTTCTATCTAATTCTGCTTTCTTCTATTCTGGATACGGATACTATGAGTTGACGATGCACTCATCAAGGGGGAGATTGAGAACACAAGGTTGATATGTGCCCTTGTGGTTCCCTTCCTGAGTGATGAGTGATCGATCAACGGGCAACATGTCTCTTGGCTGTGTTGATGTGCAGGTGCGGAGCTCGAGCAGTGGTCGAAGGTGAGGTGAAGGTCAAGTGGGGACGTGCTGTGCCGACGGACCGGGAGCGGTGAAGGGCGGACGTGGAACTTGGACTGACGGACCGGGAGACCTGAGGATCAGCTGTGGTAGCTGGCACGTGGCGTTGACAAGCAAGAGCACATGGGGATGTGCGGTGCATCGGCCGAGTCGGGAGGAAGGTGATGGCGTCGTGACACTTGGCGGGAGGCCGAGGAGGATGGCGAATGCACTGTGCCCGGCGTGGAGGCTGGACATGCTCCGGCATCGGTGCTGGAACTCGGGGTGTGCGAACCACATCCCGCCTATAGCACGGGTTCGGTAGCTGAGCCTCGAAAAGCTACCCTCGACGGTTTCCGAGTTTGGGCCACAAAACTCGGGGTGGCTGGTTTCCGAGTTTGGGCCTCAAAACTCGGCGTGGACGGTTTCCAGGTTTGGGCCTCAAAGCCTGGGCGCGCGGGTTTCTGAGTTTGGGCCACAAAACTCAGCCTGAGGACTGGTTTCCCGGTTTCAGCCTCAAAACCGGGGGGAAGCCCAGGTTTCCCGGTTTCGGCCTCAAAACCGGGGGGAGGTCCGCAAAAAGGACGGTCGACGCGTGGCGGCGTGGAGAGGCTGGCGCGGCGGCGCAGCTATCCGCGAGGTAGGCGCGGCGGTCGACGTGGCGGCATCCTGAGGCTTGCGTCGAGGCGAAGCTAAGGATGAGGTGGGCGCGTGGCCGTCGGATCGATAATCAGCAGAGTTGCACCGGGATACCCCTAGGGTTGGCCGCTTCGCTCTTGTATCTATTGGTAGAAAGGGGATTATTGTTTTAGGCTATAAATAAGAGAGGCACCCCTCCTCTCCCTTGATCCTTGCAGTCATTTGTTCCTGAGCTCTCTCTCTCTAGCCCTCTACTTAGGTTTTAATCATACCTCGCTGCAAGCGATCCGCAGAGACGGGAATCATACCTCTGTGTATTTGGATCTTTTGAGGAAACGAGACCGTATTCTCGTTGTCTCCTCGTGTGGAGGAATTTCGGCTGAAATCGAATCGTGTTCTGTGTTCTTCACGTTTTGGTTTTTCATCTCTTGGAGATTTGCCTCGTTCTCCCTCTCCACGAGATGATTTTCGATTCCACTTGAATCAATCTGTTCTTGGTCGTGAGCCCCTTCTTTCTACCAAAGGAATTCTCTCCTAACCTCACTAATCCATAGATCGGGTTGATTTCGTGTTCGTTCTTCCTCTTTCCGGTGTTTCTCAGATTACTCTCGATTGACTTGGATTGGTGCGATAATTTCTTAGGATTAGCACCCCAATACGTTGAGGAACACCTGGGAGAAGTTTGATCGAAGCCTCTTTTGATTTGGTGAAGTTTCGATTGATTTGCCTTTTGTCCCGAGCAGTTTTTCTGCTCTCTGTTCATCCGTGGACAGTCCGCGCCCCTAGCTGTGGACAGTCCGGGGATCGGGGTTGGTCAGGTCAGTCAAGCGCAGTTTCCTGATTGTTCAGTGTCAAGTGAACGGCGGACAGTCCGTGGTACAAACCCACGGACAGTCCGGGACCTGTCCAGCAGACTTGCAGCGCTGTTGAGTTTCTGCGTTTTTGCCGGCGGACAGTCCGGCTCCCAGTCGCGGACAGTCCGGGACTTAACGGCGGAGAGTCCGGGACTCTGACCGCAGACATTCCGCGAATCTGCTGATTGTGTTGTTTTGCTCCGTGGCTTTGGCAGTTGGTTTTGGGGTTTCTCCAGAGGTTCCGCTGTACCACTAGGACATCTCCTAGGGTATCCACCTACTCGTAGGTCGTGAACTCTCCGGTCATTTCGAGTCTTCGCTTTTGGGGTGATTTTCTGGGACAAGGGCTATACAATTCACGAGTTGAATTTGAAGCTCCCATTCACCCCCCCTCTGGTCGCTAATCCGGTCCTTCAACTTGACCTTCACCTTGCCTTTGATCACCGTATTCGTGCTCAACACCTGCACATCACAAGCGAAAGAACATGCGCATCATCCCAGTTGACAATCACTCATCATCTCAAGATCCGACATACACCCATGTATCCGCAGGGTTGCTATGAGGGTGGTGATCTAGATCACTTCATCGCAAACTGCCCCAAGCGCAACAAAGGCTTCCTCGGCAAGAACCGCAACTCCAGGCGCAAGGGCAAGCCAGAGAACAAGGCCGGGAAGAAGAAGAAGGACAGCTACCGCCGAGAGGACGTGGAGAAGGCTTTCGACGCCAGTCGGCGTGCCTTCCTCGCCACCATCAGCGACGGCGAGAAGACCTCTGATGGCGACTCCAGCGACGACGGGTCCGAGCACAAGACTGAAGAACGCTTCAATGGACTCTACTTCTTCGACCACTCCTCCAAGGGCTTCTACACCATGGCCTTGGACGAAGAGGACCACAAGGGCCAGGCAAAGGACACCGACGCCGATGACGACGCTTCCGAGGTATCAACCTCTTCTCTTGCCGATCGTCTTACTTGTGAGCGCGATTCTCTTGTCGACATAGTTCTCGGTCAGGACAAGCAACTCAAGCGAGCTATCTGAGAGCGCAATGAGTTTAAGGCTAAGATGAATGAGGCGCTTAAGGATCTTGAGTTCTCTAGGTTCGAGGTGAAGGTGACCGATGAGGAGGAGTGTGAGGAGTGCACGATGCATATGACAAACTTTGCCACCCTGCAAACCAAGTATGCCTCTTTGATTGAGGTGTATGATGAGCTGAAGAGTAGGCTAGACTTGGTGGGCGATTGCAAAGAGTGTCCCTCCCTGAAGAAGGAGCTCGAGGAAGTGAAGGCGACGCCTTCTTTGCTGGGTGCGTGCAAGCTTTGTCCTAGCTTGCGAACTGAGTTGGCAGGAGTTAATGCCAAGCTTGCTGAAGCCTTGAAGGCCAGCTCAGTTAGCACCTTGTCCGCTCCATGTGAGCGATGCGTGGGGATGGAGCTTGAGATGGCCAACTGTCGGCATGACAGGATGCAAACCGAGGAGGAAAACACATACCTTCGGTCCATCATGAGTTGGGTGTCATGCAGTGAGCCGCAGTTGGGCATGATGATCAGTCAGTGCAAGAGGGGAACTGATTGCTCGGGAGTAGGCTTTGCTTCAGGTGGGAAGGGCGCTAGTATCTTTGGCAAGATCGATGAGTTTAGCGGAGTGAACCCGAGTGAGAAGCCATCTGTTGTCTCTAAGCTCACCGAGATCACCCCACCTGAGCCTCCCAAGCCTATCACCAAGGATGGAATCCTTGATGAACCTCCCAAGGCTCCACCTCGCAAGCAAGTGTGGGTTCCCAAACCTAACCAACTTAGGAACACACTTGACACCCTTCCTGACGTCTCTAGTGATCCCCTTCCGAGAGGCATGCATCCGGCTAGAGTGCACAACTCTCGCAACCATAGGAACCAACAACCCAAGAGAGTGGTGAGGTTCGAGTGCGAGTACTGTCACTGTGAGGGTCACCTAGCTGAGTTTTGGTTTCGGAGGAAGAGAGACAGTAGGAAGGAGTTGGAGCTAAACAACCAGGCCAGGCACCATCCTCTCCATGGTGTGCAAGGTCGGGGAGTTCAGAGGCAGGGCGCTAGACCTGGAGGTGCACCCCCTTAGGTGGCTTGGCCCCAGGCAGCTAGACCACGGGGTGATGGTCGTGCCCGTCGCGGTTCCGGTCGTCCTCAATACGATCGTGAGTCAGGTGTAAGAGGCTTTGCTGCTCAGTCCCATAGCATACCACCTTTTCAGTATGGTTGTGATCGCTTTGCTCAAATGGGACATGTAGATCAGTTTGGAGGTTTTCCATTCCATAGCGGACCACCCTTTCAGGTTGGTGGTGATCGCTATTCACCCATGGGGCGAGGACAGTTTGTGTTGCTTCTAACACTTTTACTGGGCCTATGACACAACACCGGTATCCTTCTCAATATACTAATCCCAGTGGTGTGCCATATGCTCATTTCCCGCCTTTCTATTGACGCAGGAACTTCGGTTGGAGAATTTGTGGCTCATGGATTCCGGGTGTTCGCGCCACATGACCGGAAAGAAAGAATGGTTCTCCAGCCTAGACCCTGTGGTGCACAAGGAGTACATCACTTTCGGGGATAATAGTAGAGGTAAGGTTGTTTCTCATGGAGCTATTCGGCTCAATGAGAACTTCGTTCTTAAGGATGTTGCTTTGGTTTCCAACTTGCATTTTAATTTGCTTTCTGTTTCGCAACTCCTTGAGGATGATTTTGATGTGCATTTTAAGAAGGGTTTGAGTCATGTTTTAGACCCTCGGGGAGATCTTGTTTGTTGGATCGTTCCTTTTGGTCGTGTTTTTAGAGCCGAATTTTCTCGCTCTTTCGGCTCTGCTAGATGTTTGATGGTAGGTCCTTCTGATTTGTGGAAGTGGCATAGGAGACTTGGTCATTTGAGCTTTGACTTGCTTACTAGACTGAGCTCACTTGGCCTAATCCAAGGATTGCCAAAGCTTAAGTTTCAGAAGGACCTGGTTTGCCATTCTTGTCGTCACGGGAAGATGGTTGCTGCTTCTCGCCCACCTGTTAATTAGGTGATGACAAAGCGACCCGCCGAGATTTTACACATACACATGGACACTGTTGGTCCAGCTCCGGTTTGCTCAGCGGGTGGGAAGTGGTACGTTATAGTGATCGTGGATGATTTTTCAAGTTACTCTTGGGTGTTCTTCATGGAGACTAAGGATGAAGCTTTTTCTTTTGCTCGAGATTTGATTTTGAGGTTGAAAACTGAGTTTCCCCCTGATACCATTAGAGGTATTGTAGCGACAATGGTACTGAATTCGTTAACTCCCAGTTTAACTCTTTCTGTTCTTCTCATGGAATCGAGCATCAGTTTTCTTCTCCTTATGTCCCCCAGCAGAACGGGGTCGTTGAGCGCAAGAACCGAACCCTTGTTGAGATGGCCAGGATGATGCTTGATGAGCATAGGACTCCTAGGCGTTTTTGGGCCGAAGCGATCAACATCGCTTGCCATGTTTCGAATCGCATCTTTCTTCGAGCTTTCATGAAGAAGACTTCTTATGAGTTACATTTTGGATGGGTACCCAAGGTGTCTCATTTTCGGGTGTTTGGGTGCAAGTGCTTTATCCTGAAGCAAGGCAATTTGGACAAATTTGAATCTCACTCTGCTGATGGCGTGTTTCTTGGTTATGCTTCGCATTCGCGTGCTTATCGAGTTCTTAACCTTGAGACTGATCGGATAGTGGAGACCTGCGAGGTCACATTCGATGAGACTATGCCTTGTGTTTCTTCTGCTTTTGATGTTGTAGGATAATAGGAGCTGGGAGAGACCATCTTTGTGGAGGAGGAGCAGGAAGATGCCGATTGGGGTGATCCCGAGCCAACTCCACTGGCTGCCCCTATTGACCCTGCGACGACTACTTCAGCTAGAGGACCCGATCCCACGACTTCTTCTTCCTAGTGTCCTCTAGAGCCACCTCTCCAGCGAGCACCCGCTGCACCTGAGGGAGCGACAATATCTGGCGAGGGGGAGGCTACTTCGGAGAGGCAAGCGCCCCGAAGCGTTCAGGAAGCACACCCCCGCAGCAGATGATCGGCGGCATCGACCAGCGAGTCACGCGGTCGCGAGCGTATGAGATCTCACACTTTGCTCATTCTGCATTCGTTGCTTCTTTTGAGCCCAAAGATGTTGGACACGCTCTTTCTGATCCTAACTGGGTTAATGCCATGCATGAGGAGTTAGAGAACTTTGAGCGAAACCAAGTTTGAACCCTAGTTCCACCTCTACCAGAATGCCACCTTATAGGTACCAAATGGGTTTTCAAAAACAAATAGGGTGAGGATGGGATGGTAGTGAGGAACAAGGCCAGACTAGTAGCCCAGGGTTTTTGCCAAAAAGAGGGGATAGATTACGAGGAAACCTTTGCCCCAGTAGCCCATTTAGAAGCCATTAGGATCCTTCCAGCTTTTGCTGCTTCAAAGGGTTTTAAGCTTTACCAAATGGATGTCAAGAGTGGTTTCTTGAACGGGTATATAGAGGAAGAGGTTTATGTTAGGCAACCCCCTGGTTTCGAGGATCCCAAGTTTCCTAACCATGTCTTTAAACTTTCAAAAGCTTTGTATGGTTTGAAACAAGCCCCGAGAGCATGGTATGAGCGTTTGAAAACCTTTTTTCTCTCCAAGTGTTTTAAAATGGGATGGGTAGATAAAACTCTGTTTCTCCTCAAGCAAGGCAATGACACCCTTTTAGTTTAGATTTACGTGCATGATATCATCTTTGGTGGCTCCTCTCATGCGCTTGTTGCCATGTTTGCAGATACTATGAGCAGGGAGTTTGAGATGAGTATGATGGGTGAGTTGACCTTCTTCCTCGGGTTGCAAATCAGCAAACCCGAGACGGGACATTCGTGCATCAAGGAAAATACACGAAGGACATCCTGAAGAAGTTCGACATGGGCGAGGCCAAGCCTCTTACGACGCCCATGGCGACGACTGTTGCGATGGACGCGGGCCAGGACGGAGAGCCAGTTGACCAGAAGGAGTACAAGAGCATGATCGGCTCGCTCCTATACCTAACGGCGATGAGGCCGGATATACAGTTTTCTGTGTGTCTGTGCGCTCGTTTTCAGGCGTCCCCTCGGACTTCCCACAAGCAAGAGGTCAAGCGCATCATGAGGTACCTTTGATACACTCCTGAGTTTGGACTTTGGTACTCTTCCTCTTTGAACCTCTCGCTTTGTGGTTATTCCGATGCGGATTTTGCCGGCTGTCGGCTTGAGCGCAAGTCTACTTCTGGGACTTGTCAGTTTCTTGGCTCTTCTTTGGTTTCGTGGTCTTCTCGCAAATAGTCGAACGTAGCCCAGTCGACTACGGAAGCCGAGTATGTTGCCGCTGCTACTTGCGCTTCGTAGCTTTTATGGATGGTTGCTACATTGCGTGATTATGGTCTAGATTTCAGTCGGGTCCCTTTGCTTTGCGACAGCACTTCTGCCATTAGTGTAGCAAAGAACCCCGTTCTTCACTCCAATACCAAACACATCGATGTTCGCTTTCACTTTCTTCGTGATCACTACGAGAAAGGCAACATTTACCTTAGGCATGTAGACACCCCCTGGATCTTTCAACTTTTGCTAGGTTGAGAGGTGAGCTTGGTGTGTGTTTCCCCTTTTCGATGAGGGAAGCATTTTGTTTAATGTATCATAGACTAACCTTTTTGTTTTGGGTCTTGAGTCTGTTTAGTTTTGTTTTAATCCGATTCTGTTTTCTGCATGCATTTCATCATGTATACATCTTGCATTTTCTAGCTTCATGTCTATATTCCTTAGAATGAATTTATGCTCTAGTTAGTGTATGCCTCGATGATATATGATGATGCGTGTAGCTTAGGCTCTCTTTGATCACTGATACATGCTGTGAGCTAAGCTATCTTTCAGAATGATGAACATGCTAACTGAACTTAAAACTTGATACATGTTCACCATTGAGATTGACAACTAGCATGTGTAGAATGTGTTGAGGTTACTTGTGCTATACATATATGCTAGGTTGCTATGTCTCTAGCTCTGAGTCTTTCACTTGCTTGGACTGTTCATATTCTGCTTAAAATGAACCAAGTATTAGTGAATTGAAAAGATCGAGATGGGATTGCTTTGTCAGCACATCACGGTATCGAGACTATTTCTCATTGCACATTGAGTTAAACTTGAGCCGTGTAGTGTAAGACCAAAACCGATGCTTCAAGCTTCTGATTACATATGCATAGGCTTAGCTCGATTGAAAAGTTAGGCAATGACAAGCTTTCAACCTCTCTCAATCAGATGCTAAAATTGAACTTGTGTGATAACCGCTGCATTTTCTCTGATAAAATCTGAAAATACAAGTCTATGTTTCATTCTATAGCATGATGATTGAACTGTGCTAGAGGTAGTTCACCTTGTATACATGTTTAGCACTTGTTTGACTTCCTGTCTATACATGTTCAGTGCTATTTTGATGATGAAACTCCTTTCTGAACGGCTTAAAACTGCTCACTTTGCTTATGCTTTCATACTTCGTATTTGTTGATCAGTTTGAGCCTTTGCTAGCACTTTTGCTTGTTGCTTTGTAGTCGGATCAACACTCTTTAGAGCATTCTTTTACTCTATCGATTATATACCTGAAGCTGCTAACATGCATTTTTTGACTCATGTGCATTTGCTTGACTCCGATAGGCATGGCCTAGCTCCGTTTCGCTTAATTGGCTCTTTTCCCTTCTCTTTTAATTGCAAATTTCCCCCAAGGGGGAGAATTTTTCCAAGGGAGAGTGTGTCTTGATGTGGTGACAATTTGCAATTTATGCTTCACTTGCTCAGGGGGTGTTATTTGAGTGAGGGGGAGCTTTTCTGCTTTGCCTTGAGTCGGTGTTCTTTTGGTATCGATCTTTTGGCTGGTTGTGTCGAGCCTCTGTGCCTCCATCTTGAGGGACTAGCTGTTTTCACCATTTTTTGGTGCTTCTTGATTGGTATCGAGGATACTGCTAGTTGTGTTGAGCATCTGTGCCTCTATCTTGAGGGACTAGCAGTAGTTGCCTTTTATGCAATCTTCATTTGGTATCGAGCTTTCAGCTAGTGGTGTTGAGCCCTTTCTGCCTCTTCTTGAGGACTAACTTGATCTTGACTTGGTTGCGTCGAGTCGTTGCCCATGTCTTTGGGAACCAAGTTTTTTGCTCCGTTGTGATCGAGATTTGCTCTTTGATGAGTTGTTGCTCTGATCCTTTGCTTGGTTGTGTCGAACCATTGCCCATGTCTTTGGGGACCAAGCTTTGCTTATCTCGATTTGTTCTTTTTCGGCCTTCTCTTGGCTTTTGGACATCTTGAGTGAGTTTTCTCCTTCTATCTACTTCTGCTTTCTTTTTATTTTTGATTACGGTTACTCTGAGTTGACGATGCACTCATCAAGGGGGAGATTGCGAACACAAGGTTGATATGTGCCCTTGTGGTTCCCTTCCTGAGTGATGAGTGATCGGTCAATGGGCAACATGTCTCTTAGCTGTGTTGATGTGCAGGTGTGGAGCTCCGAGATAGTGGTCGAAGGTGAGGTGAAGGTCAAGTAGAGACGTGCCGTGCCGACAGACCGGGAGCGGTGAAGGGCGGACGTGAGGCTTGGACTGATGGACCCGGAGACCTGAGGACCAGCTGTGGTAGCTGGCACGTGGCATCGGCAAGCAAGAGCACATGGGGATGTGTGATGCATCAGCCGAGTCGGGAGGAAGGTGATGGCGTCATGACACTTGGCGGGAGGCCGAGAATGAAGGCGAATGCATTGTGCCCGGCGTGGAGGCTGGACATGCTCTGACATCGGTGCTGGAACTCGGGGTGTGCGAACCACATCCCGTCTACGACGCGGGTTTGGTAATTGAGCCTCGAAAAACTAACCTCGACGGTTTCCGAGTTTGGGCCTCAAAACTCGGGGTGGCGGGTTTCCGAGTTTGGGCCTCAAAACTCGGCGTGGACGGTTTCCAGGTTTGGGCCTCAAAACCTGGGCGCGCGGGTTTCTGAGTTTGGTCCACAAAACTCAACCAGAGGACAGGTCTCCCGGTTTCGGCCTCAAAACCGGGGGAGGTCCAGGTTTCCCGGTTTCAGCCTCATAACTGGGTGGAGGTTCGCAAAAAGGACGGTCGATGCGTGGCAGCGTGGAGAGGCTGGCGCGGCGGTGAAGCTATCCACGAGGAAGGCGCGGTGTCGACAGGACGGCACGTGGCGGCATCCTGAGGCTTGGGTCGAGGCGAAGCTAAGGATGAGGAAGGCGCGTGGCCATCGGATCAACTACCAGCAGAGTTGGATCGGGATACTCCTAGGGTTGGCCGCTTCGCTCTTGTATCTAGGGGTAGAAGGGGATTATTGTTTTAGGCTATAAATAAGAGAGGCACCCCTCCTCTCTGTTCATCCTGGCAGCCATTTGTTCCTGAGCTCTCTCTCTAGCCCCCGCTTAGGTTCTAATCATACCTCGCTGCTAGCGATCCACAGAGAGACTCCAATCATACCTCTGTGCTTTGGGATTTTCAGGAAGTGAGACCGTAATCTCACGATTGTCTCGTGTGGTAGACACACGGTTGAAATCCTGGATCAATTCACGTTTTCCTTTTGTGTTCTTCGCATTTCGGTTTTTTCATCTCTCGGAGATTTGCCTCGTTCTCCCTCTTCGTGGGATGTCTTTCGATTCCACTTGAATCAGTTTGCTCTATATCATGAGCTCCTTCTTTCCACCGTAGGATTTCACGCCTAACTCACGAATCCATAGATCGGACTGAATTCGCGTTCGTTCATCGTTTTTCTTCCTTTGCCCGTTCATCTTTGATTTTCTTCAATTCTCCAATCTATAGTTAGGTTCGAGCCATGATCTCTTAGAGATAGCTCACTAACCTTGTTGTGAACTCCTCTGCAAAATTTCAGATTTTTCGGAGTTGATTTGGTCAAGTTTTGGCTTCGAATTTGGAGTTTTTCTAAAGCTGCAGCGTGCCACCTGGACATGTCCGGTAGGAAGACTTTTGAATTTTGAGCTGCAATTTTGTGGAGATCTTCCCTTAGGTGTCTACTTGCTCCTGTTAAAGTTTCATAATTTTTGGACACCGTTTGGTAGGGTTTTGGAATTTTCTCCCAAAACTAGTCTGGGCAGTGCAACCCGGACATGTCCGGTAGGCACCTCGGAGTCCGGTAGGAAGACTTTGGAGTTTTTAGCTGCAATTTTTGGAGACCTTCCTGGCGGTGTCTAGTACCAATGGTTCAAATTTCACAATTTTTGGACACCGTTTGATACATCTTTTGGTTTTTCTCCTAGGATTGGTCACTGCAGTTTTGCATTTGCTCCAAGGCTCTTTTGTGCTTGTGTAGTGTCCCGCTGTGCTTCTTGGAAGCATCCACCCTACATCTAGGGTCGTGGACACTACCAAGTCCATGTCTTGCTTTTAGGGTGACTCTCTGGGACAAGGGCCATCGATTTCTCGAGAAGAAATTTGAGGCTCCCATTCACCCCCCTCTGGTCGCCAATTCGGTCCTTCAGAAAGCAAAGAAGACAAAGCAAAGAGAGGAGGTGAAGTGTCAGAAGAAAGTGTCGATCCACCCTTGCCTGAGACCAAAGCCATGGAATGTGAAGATGGGTTCTTCAGCTTGGCCTGAGTCAAGTGATCGATCTCGGTGGACTTGAGCTTGTTGAACAGCTCGTCCATGGTGAGGGTGTCATAGGCTGGAGACTCTATGATGGTCGACACCTTCACCTCTCATACCTTCCGATCCAGGGCATATAGTAACTTGAGCGCCCTCTCATTATCATCATAAGGTAGGTTGGCTCGATTGGCACGCATCTTGTTCACAATCGTTTGGAAACGAGCGAACATAGCGTCAATCGTCTCTCCCTCCAACTGAACAAAGTTCTCGTACTCGTGCTTGTATGTCTCGAAGATTCTGGTCTTGACCTGGACGGTCCCCCTCGTGATAGCTCTGAAGCTTCACCTAGATCTCTCGTGCCATCTCAAGCTCGGAGACACGCTCGAACTTAGGAAGGGAGATGTTGGCCAAAAGCGCATTACAAACCATAGCATTCGTCTCGTGCTGGTCAATCTGGATCTGACCTACATGAGCCGCAAGGACCTCATACTCAGCGTTCTTGCATATTTCCCAACCAGAAGATCTGATGCTATTGAGATATTGAGATAAGCACGCATCTAAATCTTCCAATAGGGATAGTTTGTCCCATCGATGTAGGGAGCCTTGCCGTTCCCTCAATCCATGTCGCCCTTAGGATCTGAAACCGATTAAGGTAGAGAAGATCCCTTAACTGGCTCTGATACCAATTGAAGGACAGAAATGGCGACCAGATGGGTGGGGGGTGAATGAGAGCCTCAAATTTCTTCTTGATAAATAGATAGCCCTTGTCCAAGAAAGTCACCCCAAAAGCAAGACACAACGGGATACTACACAACCCTAGATGTAGGGTGGATGCTTCCTACAAGCACAACGGGATACTACACAACCCAAGAAGTCCAACGCAAAAGCCGGAAACTAAAACCAAAGTCAGACGAATGAACCACGGACGAAACAGTGCAGAACAACAATGACCAGACTTTGACCAGCGTCCGATCGACAGGGACCGGACGCGTTAGGTCAGGAAAATCCCGTTCTAGGACATCTCTGTGTTGGACCGGACTCACAAGTGCAGAGCGTCCGGTCACAACATTGAGAGCGTCCGGTCAGCACAAACGACAATGAACAGTAACCACTGTGCGTCCGATCACACATTTCCAGATGCATTCGGTCAAGAACACACAGACTGTGCCGCTCGGCCTTCAACGATCGGACGCACGAGTTAGCGTCCGGTCGGTCTGTGGCGTGCGTCCGATCACCCCGAAACTGCGCAGTTCGTCCACCGATTTGACTCGATCTCTCTCAAATTGAAACCACTAGGGCTCAATTAGGTGAGGGAAGTCACAAGAAGGATAGTGAGCTACTCCTAGGAGATCATGGCTTGAACCTTTCTCTAAACTGATGAATCGAAGAAGTTCGGGGGAAAAGGAGAAGAACACGATCCAAAACGAAAACGATTCGATCTACTAGCTCGTGAGGTTAGAGATGAATTCCTTCAGTGGAAAGAAGCGCCTCATGATCTAGCACAGGTGGGTTCAAGCGGAATCGAAAACTGTCTCATGAAGAGGAAGAACTAGGCAAATCTTCGAGAGGGCAAAAACCGAAACATGAGGAACACACGAACAAGATACGAATCGAAATCGATTTCAGCCGTGTCTCAAACCCACGAGACAACAACGAGATTACAGTCTCGTTTCCTCAAAATCCCAAGTACACCGAGGTATCATTACAATCTCTCTGCGGATCACAGGCAACGCGGTATGATTGAAACCTAAGCAGAGGCTAGAGAATAGAAGCTGCAAGGATATAATGGATGGAGGGGCTGCCATCACTACTTATAGCCTAATACACTTATTCCCCTTCTACCCCTAGATACAAAGAGCGAACAGGCCAACCCTAGGGGTATCCCGGTCCAACTCTGCGGAGTCTTGATCCAACGGCCACGCGCCTTCCTCATCCTTAGCTTCGCCTCGACTCAAGCCTCAGGATGCCGCCACGTGCCGTCCTGTCGACCGCCTCGCCATCCTCGCCGATAGCTTCACCGCAACGCAAGCCTCTCAGCGCCGCCACGCATTGACCGTCCTTTTGAACCTCCCCCGGTTTTGAGGCTGAAACCAGGAAACCAGTTCTCAGACTGAGTTTTGTGGCCCAAACTCAAAAACCCGCGAGCCCAGGTTTTGAGGCCCAAACCTAGAAACTGTCCACGCCGAGTTTTGAGGCCCAAACTTGGAAACCCGCCACCCCGAGTTTTGAGGCCCAAACTCGGAAACCGTCAAGGGTAGTTTTTTGAGGCTCAACTACCAAACCCGCGCTGTAGACGGGATGTGGTTCGCACACCCCGACCACCGGCACCAATGCCAATGCATGTCCAGCCTCCACGTCGAGCACAACGCCTTCACCTTCCTTCTCGGCCTTCCGCCAAGTGTCACGACGCCATCGTCTTCCTCCCGACTCGGCCGATGCACCGCATATCCCCATGTGCTCTCGCTCGCCGATGCCATGTGCCAGTTACCACAGCTGAGCCTGTGGCCTCCCAGTCTGTCGGTCCAAGCCTCACGTTCGCCCTTCACCACTCCCGGTCCGTCGACATGACACGTCTCTACTTGACCTTCACCTCACAATCGACCACTGTCTCCGAGCTCCACACCTGCACATCAACACATCCAAGAGACAAACGTTGCTTGTTGACCGATCGCTCATAACTCAGGAAAGGAACCACAAGGGCACATATCAACCTTGTGTCCGCAGTGATTGATCAACAGGCTCAAGGGTTGGCATGAGTGCAACATGTCTCTTGGCTATGTTGGTGTGCAGGTGTGGAGCTTGGAGGCAATGGTCGATGGCGAGGTGAAGGTCAAGTAGAGACATGTCGTGCTGATGGATTGGGAGTGGCGAAGGGTGGACGTTAGGCTTGGACTGAGGGACTAGGAGACCAGAGGACCAGTTGCGGTAGCTAGCACTTGGCGACAATAAGTTAGAGTACATGGGGATGTCGGTGGCATCGGTCGAGTCAAGACAGAAGGCGATGGCGTCGTGGCACCTGGTGGAGGTCGGACACGAGCTTGCATGTGAGATGCAAATGTCGTCAGTCAAGTTAGGGAGGAAGGCGAAGATGTCGTGCTTGGCATAGGCTGGACATGCATTGACATCGGTGTCGGCAATGGGGCATGAGGCCCATGCTCCATCTTCGTCACGGGTTTGGTAGTTGAGCCTCAGAAAACTACCCCGACGGTTTCCATGTTTCGTCCGCAAAACCTGGGGTGGCCGGTTTCTGAGTTTGGGCCTCAAAACTCAGGATGGCGGGTTTGCCGGTTTAGGCCTCAAAACTCAGCGCAGGTTCGTATGCGGAATGGGATGACATGTGGCGGCACCGCGAGGCTTGCGTCGAGGCGAAGCTAGCGGAGAGAAGGCGCAGTGGTTGTCAGGACAGCACATGGTGTCATCTAGGAGCTTGTGTTGCAGCGAAGCGACCGATGAGGAAGGTGTGTGACCGTCGATGGACATTCTAACATAGTTGGACTAGAATGCCCCTTGGGCTAGCTAGTTTTCTCTATGTATCTAGGGATAGAAGGGGTATTGTGTAATAGGCTATAAATAAGGGATGACACCCCTCATCCCACTTCATCTCTTTAGTTGTTCATTTCCAGCAGACTTTATCTTTTAGAGTTTCTCTTTGTAGCTGCTGTAGAGATCCATAGAGATGGCAAACATTCCTCTATGTATTCTGATTTTAGAAAAGGACACCATTGTTGACGGTCCTTAATGTCAATATTATACCATCAACTAATGCATAGAATGATTTGAAATGAACCACAAAGCATAGTTGTAGGGTTTGATTCTAACAAGTTTCACGAGTTGTGTTGTTCTCACTTGTTTTGCAAGGTTATCAATATTACACCATATAAAAGTATCTCGAGTGATGAAACAGAGCACACCATTGCGAAGAGCTCGTCAAGACGATCGAAACCAACATATGGTTTGCTACATTTGGAGTCCCGACGAGAGAGTCCTTATTGGATACGTATTGGAAGCTTCTAGAACAACCTGGAGTGATCACCAAGCAACATAATCCAGGGGTTAAAGTGATAGATTCCACAACTTTGGTGAATTGCTATCTTCTAGGGAGTTTTATAGCAGATGGAAAAGAGGTAGAGTCCTACTCCAACACAACGAATTGCGCAAACGGATGGAAAGCCGCGTTAGGACAACAATGAAGGTTCCAAAAGACACCTCGACGAAGGCGGCACCTGGTGGATGCCAGGTGGGGCCAGCCAGCCCCACCCCCAGACCAGCCAGCCTGGGCCCACCTGGAAGCCCCTCCTCCTTCGCATGACGTGTTCCAATACAACTCTACTATGCATCTTGACCACTGATTGAAGTCGATTTGATCCAAGGACTACAGTTCATCCCTCCGGGCTATAAAACCAAACCCAGGCCCCCCTGGTGAGGCATCTCTATCTTCATTATTCATCTCCACATCAGAAACTAGGGTTTCAATTAGAAGTAGAGGTCTCTCTAGATGAGTCTCTTCTAGTTCATCAAGAATTAGATCTAGTTCTAGTTCTATTTGTCTAGTTCATCTAGTTGTAATTAGAGATCAGATTAGAGAGAGGAGAAGGAGAGAGCTGAGGAGGAGCCGGATCTTTTGGATCTTCCTCAACATTGTACTGGTGCAACATCTAGTTCATCTTGAAGCAATCTCCAGGTTCTTCATTTATTCTTTTCATGTATTATATTTAATTTCAGTTCTTGCTTTATTTTATTTACTGGATCTCCGCTCGTATCGAGTGCTCTAGTTATCATATGTAATTAGAGTAGTAAATAGTAGTGTAGACATGGTGTCTAGACTAGGGTTTACCTGAGTTTGCTCCCAGCCCCACAGATAGTTGTGGTAGCCCCAGGTGGTGATAGCCATCATGGCTGACGTAGTCCACCACGTTTGGGTTGGTGTTTGTAGGACTGTAGTCAGAGCTTCCTAGCCCCTTTCTGAGGAGGACATCGCCAAGATGGAGTCGAGGATGACTCCAATTCAAGAAGGGGAGGATGATGAGGACATCGCCACGCTGGACACACCGACGCCATGGTCTTACCCAAGTTGCAATCCGTCTCCAACTTAGCTACCTCGTCACCCTCGGAATTCAGGAGCAGTCCCGGGTAAAATCAACGCCCCGGACGCATACGGACTCCGTTTTCGACGAACTAGATATGTTTGGAAAGATAATTTGATAAGCTAACCAATTGCTTTGGAATCACATCAAAATACATCCGGAGTCAACGGGAATCGTCGAAACAAGTCAGCGTCCAGAATCTGATAGGGTGCTGCGACACCGTCTTTTGGTCCGATGGGCCGTGTATCGTCTTAGAGCCCATTAGGGGGCGCGTCCAGCAGGGGCGACAACCTAAACCCTATAATTAGCAGCCGTCGTCGTCGTTAGGTCTTGGGTTTTGTTTTGAGTTTAGTTTTCCATCGAGGAACTGAATTGTTCATTGTAACCGTGGTGTCGAATTCTTTTACAGTGATCCAGGGCCCCCGTTCTTGATCTCCTCCACTGTGTCGATTAGTCCTTTGGAACCGAGTTCTTGAACCCATCTATTGATATTCGCGAGATTCATATTTGCAATTTCAGATTGCGTGTTTTTACCTTCTTGCTTGTGTTCTTCAATTCACTTGCAGGATTAGCCTTCTTGGCGAGGTCAATCAAGTTGTGCTTGGTTGATAACCAATGAAGCAGTGGTGTAACGGTTGCAGGGTTCGAATCGTGTCTGATTTGAAGCCGGATCGCCAACGTCGAGTTCTCCACCAATTGAACCTATCGCTACCTCACAGAAGATTGGGCCGTCCCTCATCAATTGTTATCAGATATTTCAGGTTTCCCACGAGGTATAATCTTGTTTGCCTTAAATTCATATTTGTTCATTACCTACAGTCCACAAAAAGCCCAAAAATATTTTAATTTCCGCTGTCCTATCGCCCTTTGTGCCTTTGCAATTTCGTTTCAGATTCGCTTTGTTGAGTTTGTGTCCATGGTCGAGTTTTGTTGCTAGTTTGGGGTTGTGTTCGTCGTCGTAGTTCAACGTGCCCGTTGTTGTTTCTTGGTTGCCGCCGCTATCCCATCCACCGTTCCCTGACAACAAGTCGAAGCCACCACATTAGTCGACTTGCCCTGCTAGCCGCCTTGTGTAACTTCTCACCGCCGCGCAAACCCTAGATAGGTTGCCAACCGCTCTAATTTTTGCCTGCATCGCAGCCCTCCTTACATCATCTGACATCTACCTACTGCTGTTAATCACAAGGACGCTTGCTCTTGTGATCGGTGTGGGAGTTTAGGGTCACTTTGCCCTAACTGCCGCTGTCACTTTGCCGTAACTGCTGTTTTTCATGTTGTGCCTCCCGAAAACATAACTAGAGATACATTCGGTAAAACAGGCATAACTTTTCGCTCGTTTGTCAGTAAAATCTGAAATTTTTTGTGGAGCTTCTTGACATCGTTTGGAGCCAACCCCTTGGTCCCCACAAAATTGCCAAAAAAATTCGGGAAAATAAAGAAAAAAAATTGACAAGGTTCCTGCACGCTTTTCAGAGAACTTACTTATTTTCTGTAGACCACATCCCACCTCAGTTGCAGGTGCCAATTTTTGTGGTTGCTTCTTTTGTGATCCTTGTTCAGAGAGAAATATAAAAAAATAGTGAAAAATAAAAAAAGTTTGATTCCTACCAGTACCTTTTTGGAAAATCAAGGGAAAATTCAGGAAAGAGAAAAAATCAGTGCTATTTGCTTGTTGAATGAGTTCTTTCCATCGTTCTTTGTTTCATCTTGTTGCGCTACATCTACTATTGGGGGAAGGGACCCTCGGCAGTGGCGCCACGCAGGCTGGCTCAAGATGACTTTTGCGCGACCCACGCGCCTTCGCAAACTTTCTTCTCGTCGGTTGTTGAGTCCCTCAGATTGTTGTCCTAACCTTCGGACACTGGCTCGACCCTCGCAAACTTTGTGTTTCTTGCAGGTAAGGGGCGTGAAGGACACAGAAGGTGACCTTCGCGCGTTCCGTTGCTCCTTTGCTGAAGATGTCTAGCTCAACGGGCGGCGAGCGAACGCGGGCTTCACAACTGGCGAAGCCGAGAAGTCGACCCTTACGATCTTGCGAAGGTGCGCGCAAACAAGGTGGCGGCGGACGGGAGGAACGTGAGCTAGGGTTTCCACTCTGCCCGTGTTAGTACGATTTTGCCCTTCCGCCATGCGACGCCGAGGAATCTTTCTTGTACCCTAATGTAATTTGTCTAGTGTCCCTTGGTATTCCCTATAAATACCATGGGATGAACAGTGTAATGACATGACATTTTTGGGGAATAGAAAAATATCTCCATTGCTTACTTTCCAGTACCTTCGCTTGCGTTTACGGCAGTTGGTTGCCCTCGCCACACACCTGCGCTAAAGCGGAGGTAGGGCAGGTGTGATTCCAACAGTTTGGCGCCGTCTGTGGGGACACGAAGTTGGTGATGGCCGGAAACAGAAGAGCATCCTCAACCAGAGACCATCACACAACCAGAGAGACGACGGTGACGGTTCAACCCGTGGAAGAAAATATGGAACCCACGGGAGAAGAAGAAGTTACTCCAGGGACGGAGGTCCCGGTCCATCACACTCGGCTAGTATCACAGCCACACCCGCACACCTCCGTAGGAGGTGAGGGAGGATATGAAGAGGAGTTGGGCATCGAGGCCCTCGATAGACTTCAAGCTGAGTTGCATGAACAGAAGAGGCGCTTAGACCAGCTTGAAAGGCACAACCGGCTGCGCGCCATCAAGCAAAAAGCGGACGAAGCAAGGGAACAGCTTCGTCGGATGGAGGAGTCCCTCGCGGCAGCTGAAGCTGAAGCCGAGGGTTGGAATGACAGGGAAATGCCGCCACTACAGGAGGGGAATAATGGGCAGGATCAGGGCAACGCCCGTCAGCCTCCACCACCCACACCACCACCAAACTACCTAAACAACCCATACCCTGAGAGACCACCAAACTTTTGCTAACTTTACCCTGATGAGAGAGAGCCAAACCTTCGCAACCAGCGGAGGGCCCAACAACACCAAATGCCCTACGATCCAAGATCACCACTCTCCCAGATATTGCAAACCCAACCCTGGCCACCATGCTACAACCCACAAAATTTGCCCCGTTATGACGGTCTTACTGACCCTTGCTAGTTCATAATGAGCTATGAAGCCGCAGTCGCCGCAGCAGGGGGAGATGAATCAACAATGGCGAAGTCCTTCGTAATCATCCTTCGTGACATTGCGCAGACTTGGTACAGCAACCTTCATCCCAGAACTGTGGATTCCTGGGCCAACCTTAGAGACAGGCTCTGCACAAACTTCAAGGGCATCACAGCAGCCCCTTCAAACCCCATCGAGTTGTTCAACTTCAAACAAGAAGAGCGCGAACCGCTGCAAGATTACTGGCGAAGGTTCATCTAGATCAGAGCAAGAACTCCGGGGATATCCGACAAGGCCGTGATCCTCGCTGCAGTCAGCGGCCTACGTCAAGGCCCATGTTCCTCAAAGTTTGCCAGGAAACCAACAAACACGATCGAAGAGCTTCATGAGATGTAACGTCACGCCTCCTCGAGGCCGGGCCCGCTTACATCAGGCAGCTTTCATAGGACCTAGACTATCCCCACAGACCAACTCCAGTCTTTTCTGCGCACTTCTGGCGAAGGTTCATCTAGATCAGAGCAAGAACTCCGGGGATATCCGACAAGGCCGTGATCCTCGCTGCAGTCAGCGGCCTACGTCAAGGCCCATGTTCCTCAAAGTTTGCCAGGAAACCAACAAACACGATCGAAGAGCTTCATGAGATGTAACGTCACGCCTCCTCGAGGCCGGGCCCGCTTACATCAGGCAGCTTTCATAGGACCTAGACTATCCCCACAGACCAACTCCAGTCTTTTCTGCGCACTTTGTCCTCACTCATGCGTACCCGGGAAAGACTTCCCGGTCGGTCACCCATCTCTCCATGCCAAGCACGCTTAACTTTGGAGTTTTTAGGAGATGGGCTTCCGGAAAAGAAGTTGCAACTTATTGGTATGAGTATTCTATTAATCCTATTAAGCCCTGAGCCGAGATGTTACAATCTCACCCCCTTAAGAGATCGACGTCCTCGTCGATCAATCCCAGGCCAGGAACGTCCTCTCTTGGCCACGTCCGTATGCCCAATGCCAGCGCATATGCCAGACTGTGTGACCACTCCGGATCCACACCAGCCATGCGCACTATGCCTGCGCAACTGCGACACACGCGCCCGTGAAATCGCGAGAGTCGGCTCTGATACCATTTTGTAACGTCTCGCCTCCTCGAGGCCGGGCCCGCTTACATCAGACAGCTTTCATAGGACCTA
This sequence comes from Coix lacryma-jobi var. lacryma-jobi, assembly GCA_009763385.1. Classification (NCBI taxonomy): domain Eukaryota; kingdom Viridiplantae; phylum Streptophyta; class Magnoliopsida; order Poales; family Poaceae; genus Coix; species Coix lacryma-jobi. Next base: position 78,141,112 of record CM019828.1, on the reverse strand, counting down.
GACTATCCCCACAGACCAACACCAGTCTTTTCTGCGCACTTTGTCCTCACTCATGCGTACCCGGGAAAGACTTCCCGGTCGGTCACCCATCGCTCCAAGCCAAGCACGCTTAACTTTGGAGTTTTTAGGAGATGGGCTTCCGGAAAAGAAGTTGCAACTTATTGGTATGAGTATTCTATTAATCCTATTAAGCCATGAGCCGAGATGTTACATGAGACAATGGAGAGATACTGTAGAGCGGACATGGACTTCAGGGCAAAGTCCGACGCTCGAAGGTCACAGCAGAAACAGCAGCCAAGGCCTCAAACGAGAGAAAACAACCCTCGCCAAGATCAAAGCAACATTGGCGCAATAAACAAGGCCAACCCATTTGAAGACCAAAGAAGGGGCGCTCAGCCTCCGGGCAACCAGAATCCACAAGGATTTCCACCCCCGCCGGACCAACGAAACCAATAGAAAGATCTCGCAAAAATGTATTGCCATTTTTGTGGTCCAGGCAAAGGGCACACCACCAAACAATGCGAGTGCTTCGCAAAGGGAAAAGAGTACCAGAAATCCAAAAGAGCCATATCGGCAGAAAACCGAACCATCAATCATACCAGAAAGCCAAACTTCAACCCAACCAATTCTCCATACCACTACACCCCTATAAACTACGGCCTACCTTCGCACCAACCATTCTACTCACATCACCCGCACTATAACCACGCTTCTTATCAGCCAACCACCATCCCCCAACGCCAAAATGTACCATACACCGTCACATACCCAACAACCCCTCAAACCGAAACCCAAACCAACCAACAAGTGAACAATACTCTACCACCACCGCCACCAATACCAGCGTTGCCAGCCCCCCAACCTGTCAAATCCGAAGCCCAAACCCAGACAACCATCAATAACCCAACATCAACCTTCGGTGTGATACTAGCTATCTCCGGAGGCTCCAACGAAGATCATGGCAACAAGAGGCAAAGGAAAGAACATGCTAGAAGAGTACACCATGTAGTCGTTGAAGGACCGCACAAATTTGGTCGATGGTCTCATATCCCAATAACCTTCGATTCTAGTGACATGAAGTTAAGGGATTAACCTCACACTAACGCTATGGTGATCGAAACTAATCTAGCAGGGTGGACAGTCACCAAAATCCTGGTCGACAGCATGAAACTTGACAGAAACCTCTTGCAACCCGCCGGTAACCCCCTATATGGTTTTGGCGGCCAGCAAGTAAGAGCCATCAGAAAAATCTCTTTACCCGTAACCTTCGGAGATCAAGTGAACTGCAGAACTGAGCACATAACCTTCGACGTGCTTGACATGTTCTATCCTTACAATGCAATATTTGGCCGAGGGGTCACCAATGCATTCAACGTTGTCATCCATCCTGCATACCTATGCATGAAGCTTCCTGCTCCGAAGGGGGTCATTGCAGTATATGGAGATCAAGACGTCACAAGAGCCGCAGAAGGAACAGTAGCACCTAGGCAACGCAATGTGCACAATTTAACAAACCAACAAATAACAAAGCACCATAGCGAAGGCGAAGCAATCAACGACCAGAAAAGAGCATTACCCAAAGAAGAAACCAAACAAGTCCAACTACTTGAAGGCAACTCCGAAAGAAAAGTATTCATCTCAGCCAACTTAGACCCCCAGTCAAAAAATAACCTCATACGCTTCCTCAAAGAAAACTCTGACACCTTCGCTTGGTCTGCGGAGGACCTCAAGGGAGTAAACAGAACTTTGATCGAGCATAACCAAAACATAAAGCAAGGTTATCGCCCAGTCAAGCAAAAGCTTCGCAAAATGGCAGAAGAAAGGAAAGAGGCAGCGAGGGCAGAAGTAAAAAGACTCTTGGATGCATGGGTCATCCGCCCAGTCAAATACCCAACATGACTTTCAAATGTAGTCCTAGTCCAGAAAAAGAACAAGAAGTGGCGAATGTGCGTAGATTTCACATGCCTGAACAAAGCTTGCCCGAAGGATGACTTTCCCCTACCAAACATAAGCACCTTGGTTGACAGAGCAGCTGGTTGCCAAATGCTTTCTCTCCTCGACTGTTTTTCGGGATACCATCAAATTTGGATGAATGAAGAAGACGAAGAGAAAACAAGCTTCATCACACCTTCGGGCACCTATTGCTTTCGAAGAATGGCACAAGGCTTGAGAAACGCAGGATCTATCTTCGCTCGCATGACATCCGAAGTCTTCAAAGATGAACATGCTGTCTCTGCCTACGTCGATGATTTGATCGTTCAAAGTGAACAAAAATAAAACCACATACCAGACTTGTCAAGAGTTTTGAATAACCTTCGGTCAGCCGGTTTGAAACTAAACCCCGAAAAATGTCCCTTCGGGGTAAGCGAAGGAAAACTGCTAGGCTGCATTGTCTCAGCAAGGGGAATGGAAGCCAACCCCGAGAAGATTGATGCCATCATTAACATGGAACCACCGACAACAAAAAAAAGCAGCTCAGCGCCTGTCAGGCCGTTTAGCAGCACTTAGCAGATTCATCTCAAGATCAGCGGAGCGAGGTTTACCTTTTTTTGAAACCTTGAGAAGCACCGCCCCATTCAATTGGGGACCTCGGCAGCAAAAAGCTTTCGAGGATTTGAAAGGATATCTCACCAACCAGACCGTCTTAACCAGCCCTAGCAAAGGGGACATGCTACTGCTGTACATCGCAGCCTCGCCTCATGAAGCCAGCGCAGTACTGATCAAAGAGTTGCACGAAAACAACAGAACCAGACAGGCCCCAATCCACTATGTATCAAAAACTCTCGAGGGTCCCAAACGAAACTACTCAGAGCTCGAGAAGATAGCGTACACCGTGGTCATGGCGTCAAGAAAGCTAAAACATTATTTCCAGGCACACGAGATCCATATACCTTCAGCATACCCCCTCAAAACCATTTTCAAGAACAATGAGGCAGTCAGCAGAATAGCAAAATGGGCAGACGAATTGAACAGCTACACCATAACCTTCGTGAGTAGACCAACAATCAAATCGCAGGCCCTAGCAGATTTCATAGCCGAATGGACTCCAGACCCTCGCAGAGATGGAATCGAAAAAGATCCATTTTGGACAGTGTACGTCGACGGAGCCTGGGGAGCAGTTGGAGCAGGAGCCTCGGCTATCCTAGTTTCGCCATCTGAATCGAAGCTACGATACACAAAAAGACTCGACTTCAAGTGCACAAACAATTCCGCAGAATATGAAGCTGTAATTCTGGCACTTTCAAGGCTTCAAGCATTATCAGTCCGAAGGGCGGTCATTAAAATAGACTCCCAAGTCATCGCCGGCCATATTGAGAAAAATTACAAAGCAAAAGATCCAGAGCTACACAAATACTTACAATATGTCCGAAGGTTAGAATCTTTTTTCCTCGCATTAACAGTGAAAGCAATACCGAGGTCAGAGAACAGCGAGGCAGACAATCTGGCCAAAGCGGCAGCACAACAACTATAGTTGCCGCCAGAAATTTTCTATGAAGCAGCAACTCAATCAGCCATAGAAGCATCTGAAAAAACAACGAAGCTGATCAATGCAATTCAAAGTGAAGATTGGAGAGCCCCAATCATGGCCTACATCAACGGGTTGCATGAGCTCGATTCCAAAGAGGAAGAAAACAGACTCAAACAAAGAACTCGAGGGTACAAAATAGTGGACAACATTTTGTTCAAAGCCTCGGTGACCTCGCCATGGCTAAAATGCGTGTCATGGGAACAAGGAAAGGATATTCTCAAACTTATTCACGAAGGTATCTGCGGCTCACATAACGGCCCGAGGGCGCTAGATGGAAAAGCTTTCCGTCAAGGCTTCTATTGGCCAACAGCATTACGAGATGCAGAAGACATCGTCAAACGTTGCGAGGGTTGCCAATTAACAGCAAAAACACAAAACACCCTAGGAGCCCCGACAACTCTAATATGCCCAACATGGCCCTTGCACAGATGGGCAATGGACCTCGTTGGTCCTCTACCAACAGCTCCAGGAAACCTCTGCTATGCGGTGGTAGCTGTGGATTACTTCACGAAATGGATTGAGACTAGACCGTTGGTTACTATCACCTCTTTAGCTGTGAAAAAATTCTTTTGGCAGCAAATAGTTTGTCGATTCGGAGTTCCCAAACACCTAACCGCCGACAATGGCACTCAGTTTGACAGCGAGGTCTTCAAGGAATTTTGCGCTCAAATTGGAACAATCTTGTGCATCGCCTCAATCCGACACCCTCAATCCAATGGCTTAGTTGAAAGATCTAATGCAACAATTTTCCAAGCCATATCCAAAAAACTACAAGGCAGGCCCAAGGAAAAATGGGCGGAAGAGCTAACCTCGGTCACCTGGTCCCATAACACTTCGGAATGCAGAGCTACCAAATTCACACCTTTTAAGCTCCTATTTGGGGAAGAAGCTATGTTACCAGAAGAATTGAAACACACCTCTCTCAGAACAACCCTCGAATCAGATGAACAAAACCAGCTCCTTGATAAAGATTTGTTCGAGGAAACAAGATGCAACGCAGTGCACAACCTTCACAAGTATCAGGAAGAAACCAAAAATGGATAGACAAAAATGTGAGAATCAAAAACTTGAAGAAGGGTGACCTCGTCCTTATTCGGAAGCAAAACGCCAGCATGGCGGGAAAATTTCAACCAAAATGGACGGGACCATACCTGATAGTAGAAGGCAATCGTCCTGGGTCCTATCATCTCTCTGATAGCGAAGGAAACCGCTTGCCTCACACCTGGAACGTGGACGACCTTCGCAAATACTATCCATAGCGGAGCCTTAGCAAGCTCTCGCAACATGTAATTTGTTTTTTCTTTCTCTTGACTTTTTTCAGTTCCATGATTGTAACAAAGACAAAGGAGCTGCACTCTTTTTCCTTGCGAAGGGGCGTAAGGTTTTTTAACGAGGCAGCATCCAAATCCTTAATATAAGCAACAACCCCCAAAAAAACAAAACCCCAAATTTTTCTTTTACTCCATAAACATCGAAAAGCAACTCTTCATCAAGAGCGCTTATAATCGATGAAAACCCCCGGAGATTGCTTCAAAAAACAAACTTTTTCGAAGCAAACTTGGAAAAAGCAAACTTCACCTCCACCTAAAACAAGGGGAGGCACAAAGTCAAAAAATGCAAGAACTCTCGCAAAAACGCCAGGGGCTTGTAAAGCAAACTTCTTGTGACGTAACGACCCTAATCCCATGGCCCACTGATCACTATCAACCACTGACAGTCGATCCGTACAGCCAAGAGATTAAGACCGGGTTCGCCACTGGGCTACATCAGTGCCCGATGTCCGCAGGATCAGCTCACAATTCAGTTACAATCTCTTGAACATTTTGACAAATAACATCGGAGTAAATAGCGGAAGACTTAGATAACAATAGTTTTACAAACCAGTGTTCAACATAAACTTAAAGTGAAATTATTACAGACCATAGTTCAAATAGAGTTGGCAGGGTAGCAGATGACAACAACTAAAAGATAAAGATACATCACCCAGCCCGAGGGTGAATAATCACTCATCGGCCTCATCGGCCTCTTCCTGAACAACAGTCACACAGCAGGGTCCGAGGCATACTGAGGAGTCTGCCATACCTGCAACATGGGTAAAAGAACCCTGAGTACAAAGGTACTCAACAAGACTTACCCGACTAAAGAAAAGGGAGAAGACTCAGGAATGCAGGCTTAGGGTAGTCAAGGTGAGGCTTAAGCAAGTTCAAGTATTTTGCAGAAAAGCATTTTTGGTAAACCTCATTTTTATTTTGAAAGATTCGGTATTCCTTGTTCCATCATAATCATTCATGATTCATTTTATATTTCAAAACAGACCTAGTTGAGAACCACTCCCTGTTGACAGTCAGTGACTAAGTCTCCATAACCGAGGAGCAGCGTTAATCCGGATAAATAATACTCAGCTGAGGGTCCCTATCCACACTGCATATGTAGCACCCAAGCTTGCATATGCCAACTCGTCTACCACGATTCCTCCAAGATTGGGCCCGGTCCTACGCCACCCGGAAGCACAGTACACCACTCCAATCCGGGCCTCTAACCCACGTGGGTACATGCTACTTCCGCCATCTCTCCACTCCCAGTGCGCGGTTGTCGGTCCAATCAAGGATTCCTCGGAGCCGAAGCTTTCCGTAGTATGTGAATAGTTGCAAGTCTTAGTCAATCAGGCCCCCATACAGGTGGTCCCTAAATTTTCCAGCCAGCGACAAGCACCTCGGGACTCTAACCCAAGAGTACAGGTCCTGTCAGTTTTTCAACCCTGTCCCGGTCGGTGTCAACTGTTGAGTCCCGGACTACAACATGACGGCACCGTACGCAAGGACAACCTCTCCTTCCCATTGACTAGGTACGGATCAGATACTTAGCCAATGGTGGGAGTAAACCAGAAATTCCCATAAATATTCTTAAAGTGATCACACTTTTGAACTTGGCATTTTTATTGCAAATCTATCATATAGCATTGCTAAGCATTTTTCAAATAGTTTTTGAAAAGCAGGTATCGGGTGTATCATTGGTCAAGGTAGATAATGCATCAGATAGGATTTCACTCAACTCCTATCAACCTAATGCAATAATTTAACTCAAAACATTTAAAGAAAGCATTTATAAAAGCAAGGTAGGGTTAAATGCACCGGGGCTTGCCTTGGATGGCAAAAAGAGCAGAGTCGGGGTAGGTATAAGCGTCGGAGCTTGGGGTTGCCTCGGGGACAGATCCTTCGGCGGCTACCTCGACTTCAGGGCCTTCTTCGTCAACTATACGGATGCAATGATGAATGCTCATGAGAATGATGACATGGACTTCAGGTGCAAGACAATACCACAGATTCAAGATTACTCTAAGGCAAGGCATAAACGAAATCTAGGTTGAGCATAAAAGTTAGCCATTTCTTCCTTAAGCAAAATTGATTAAACTAGACTTTATCATAACTATCCTAAACATCAATCAAACATAGCATCACAAACATCATAGACCAAAGGGTAGGGGTCTATGAACATCAAGCAATCCCAAAAGTCACATCACAGGTCAATCAACGCTAACCCTAATCACCCTTTTCTATTTTTCTTAATTATTTAAAAAGGTCATTTTATGAAGGTGCTCCAAAAATTACCAAATTAATCACACAAGTTAATTAGGGTACAAGTATATGGCAAAACAAATTTCATAATTTTTGGAGGTCATTAAGGTGCTCAATTAAATCTAGACATTTAATTAACAAAAGGCACTATTCCTTAATTAAAATAAAGCTCAAAAATCAACTTGTTCCAAATGACTTCAAAATTTCACCAGAGACTTGTCATGGCATAACTAGCTCACAAAAAGTGATCTCATAAATTTTGGAGTTATAAAACATTTTCTAAAAATCCAAAACCATCATTTATTAATTAAAAGGGAGATTTTTCATTTTCAAATTTGTGCAGAAAAGTCAAGTTTCATATTTTTATAAAATACTTCAGAGCATAAAAAGTCTACCACAAAATTTTCAGAATTTATGGATCAACACAGAAAATCACACAAAAATATGAAATCTCAGCACTATTCACATGTATGAGAAAAATAGAAAAGAGCACTGTTCTTCTCCCTCGCTCACCGGCGGCCGGCCGACGGCGGCGGCGCTGCTGCGCCGGCCACTGCGGGCTCTCCGCGGCGAAACCGAGGGTAGGGACGGCATCAGGAGCTCACCGTGAGTCGATTAAGCGGCTCGGCGAGGGAAGGGGATGAACGGAGGGAGGTGGTCGACGGTGGCCGGCGGAAAGCTCACGGCGGCGATCGTCGTCCCGATGATCCTGCGCGATACAAGTGACCGCAAGGGGTCTGTCAGAGGCGCAAAGGAGCAAGGAAGGTGATGCGGGGGTCGGAGGGAGATGATCAAGGCCGGAGAGGGAGTATTTCACGATCCCGACCTCGACGGGCTTCTCGCCGGAGATGGGAACGGCGAGTTACGCCGGGCAACCAGGGACGGTAGAGACCAAATTGAGGGGTGGTGAAGCTGCACAAGGACACGGCGGAGCTCCTGAGCTAGATGGTTGAGCTCGGGAGGCGCTGGTGTGAGCTGGCGACGGTGGCGGAGGCGGTGAGGGCTTCGGCTCACCGGCGGGGAGGTTTTATAGGCGCGCTCGGGGGCGGAGAGGTGTCACGGGCAGGCGGGTAAGCTTCACGGAGGCGTGCGCACTCGATTGTGCTCTGGCAGCAGGGTTGACGCGCGCTCGGGGCCTGGGCGTGAGCTCGCCGACGTTGAACACGCGGCGGCGGTGTCGGGGAGCAGTGGGGGACGGGTGCGAGGGTCAGCGGTTGCGCGTGCGGGTGCGGCGTGCTGTCGCGGTTGCAGGCGGCTGGTCGGGAGCAGGCGGACAGCAGCCAGGCGCGTGGCGCACGCGGCGACGGCGAGGCGGCCATGGCCGGACCCCCCCCCCTACCGGAGAAGATGAACAGGGTCTAGGCTAGGGTTTGATTTTTGGCTGGTTTCTGTATTTTGCAAAATACTTCAAAACTTGAACTGAGCGACAAAAACTCAAAACACCAAGTTGCTCAGAAAAACGAGATCTACAACTTTGTCAATATGAACCTTTTCAAATTCCAAATAGTTTTTGAACAATACTTGAAAACAGTAAAGGGGACACTTTTTCAAACTTGATTCAAATCAAAATTACTCTGGATTTCAAACTAAAACTTGAAAATCTTTATATATGAAAGTTGTTCCATTTGTCAAAACCTACAACTTTGCTATTATACACTTTTCCTGAAACTCATTAGTTTTTGAACTCATTTTGAAAACTGAAAAGGGGACAAAAACTGGAGTTTGGTAGAATTTGAAATAACTCAAAACTTTGTACTGTAACTTGAAAATTTGTAAATACCAAAGTTGTTTCTCTTTGACAGATCTACAACTTTGCTTTTTGGACCAATCCCAAATTTTGAATAATTTTTGAATCACAACAAGAGGGATAAAATCCAGGATTTGGAAATCAGGGTTTTGCAAAGAGTTTTGAAATCAAATTCTGATTTTTGAACTTTGGCCAACACAACAACACTTCAAGACACCAAAGGAATAAGAATTACACAAAGCTAATCACAGAGATGAAATTACCATTTTGCCCTAGTAGAGAGAAGTGGGCTAAATAGGGTTTTTGCAATAGAGATAAATCACATAAAATGATACACTTAGCAAAATGCATACACATGAAATCATGATCAAGATGCTTAATGATGATATGTCAAGTTAATTACATGCTAAACACCAGAGGTGTTACAGCCTCCCCCCCTAAAAGAAATCTCGCCCCGAGATTCTGCGTCTTCAGGAAGGACAAAGAGGGGATAAAGACAAAGCCTTACATAGACAGGGATTCGAGAAAGTCGGGGTAGCTCTTTGCTAAGAAGTCTTCGGATTCCCAGGTGGCTTCTTCTTCAGAGTGCTGGTTCCACTGTATTTTGTACCATCTCGTGGTAGTTCTTCGAGTAACGCGATCCTTGTGGTCCAACACGCGAACTGGATATTCTGAGTAGGACAGATCAGGCTCTAGCTCAACACCTTCAACTTCCACGACATGTTCTGGTACTCTGAGACACTTCTTGAGTTGGGAGACATGGAAAACATTGTGGACAGCGGAGAGATGATCGGGCAACTTCAGCTTGTAAGCTACCTTGCCACAACATTCCAAAATCTCAAACGGACCAATGTAGCGGGGTGCTAACTTTCCTTTGACTCCAAAACGAGTGACTCCTTTGGTTGGTGAGACCTTGAGATATACATAATCTCCAACTTGAAACTTCAGAGGTCGACGTCTCTTGTCAGCGTAACTCTTCTGTCGAGATTGGGCAATCTTCATATTCTCCTGTATCTGCTTGACTTTCTCTTCCATATCTTTAACCAGGTCAACTCCGAAGAATTCTCTTTCTCCGGGCTCAGACCAACTGAGGGGTGTACGACAACGACGACCGTACAGTGCTTCAAAGGGTGCCATTTTGATGCTCTCTTGGTAGCTGTTATTATACGAGAACTCTGCCAAAGGCAAACAGTCATCCCAAGTATCTGCGAAGGTAAGAATACAGGCTCTCAACATGTCTTCCAGCACTTGGTTGACTCGCTCTGTTTGTCCATCAGTTTGAGGATGATAAGCTGTACTATGCAAGAGCTTGGTTCCAAGTGAGGCATGGAACGCTTTCCAAAACTTAGCGACAAACTGGGTACCACGGTCAGAGACAATGCTCTTGGGTATGCCATGAAGCTTCACTATGTTGTTCTTGTACAAGGTGGCATACATGGGGACGGTGTAACTGGTCTTCACTGGCAGAAAGTGAGCTTGCTTAGTGAGTCGGTCCACAATTACCCAAATGGAATCAAAACCTTTCTGGGTCTTGGGTAGTCCATTGACAAAATCCATACTAATGTCGTCCCATTTCCAAGCGGGTACTGACAAAGGTTGCAATTCTCCTCCAGGCTTCATGTGTACTGCCTTGACTCTTTGGCAGGTATCACACTGAGCGACATACCGAGCAATCTCAATCTTCATTTTAGTCCACCAGAATCTCTGCTTTAAGTCTTGGTACATCTTATTACTGCCGGGGTGAATAGAGAATCTGGTCAAGTGTGCTTCATCAAGGATTAACTGTCTCAATTCAGGCACCTTGGGAACTACTAGACGGTTCTTGAACCAAACAACTCCTACATCATCGATCCTGAAACAATCAGTCTTTCCGGTCTGGACCTTTTCGATGATGTGCTTGATTCCAGGGTTATCCTTTTGAGCAGCAATGACTTGATCCTTGATGGATGTTTCTATGCTGACATTGTTCAGGCTTCCTTGCGGGATCATTTCGATACCCATCCTTTCAAGTTCATGGCACAAGGAAAGATCATAGGGCTTCGTCGTCAGACAGTTGCAGTGTGACTTGCGACTGAGGGCATCGGCAACTACATTTGCCTTACCAGGATGGTAATGTACTTTGAGATCATAATCTTTAATCAGCTCAAGCCATCTTCTCTGCCTCATATTCAATTCTTCTTGAGTGAATATATACTTTAGGCTCTTGTGATCCGTATACATATTGCAGGTACTGCCTAACAGATAGTGACGCCAAATCTTCAAGGCATGCACGACTGCTGCTAGCTCAAGATCATGGGTGGGGTAGTTTTCCTCATGTCGCTTAAGCTGTCGTGAGGCATAAGCGATTACTCGTCCTTCTTGCATCAAAACACAGGCCCAAACCAGTACCAGATGCATCACAGTATACATCGAAGGGTTTCTCGATATCTGGTTGAGCTAGGACTGGTGATGTAGTTAGCAGTTTCTTCAGGGCTTGAAAGGCTTGCTCACAGGCTGGTGACCAAACGAAATCCACGGAATTCTTCAACAACTCTGTGATAGGCTTGGCGACTCTGGAGAAATCTGGGATGAATCGACGATAGTATCCAGCCATTCCCATGAAGCTGCGAACTTCGCGGACAGTGGTAGGTGGCTTCCAATCCAAGAATATCTGCCACTTTTTCAGGGTCAACTGACACACCTTCAGCGGACAGGACATGACCAAGGAATTGAATTCGATCTAGCCAGAATTCACATTTACTGAACTTGGCATACAGCTGGTGATCTCTGAGACGAGAGAGAACGATTCGAAGATGCTTGGCGTGATCTTCAGGAGTTCTTGAATAGACAAGGATGTCGTCAATGAACACGACTACAAATTTATCGAGCTCTGGCATGAACACAGAGTTCATGAGATACATGAAATGAGCGGGGGCATTGGTCAAGCCAAAGGACATGACCAAATACTCATAGAGGCCGTATCTGGTGGTGGAAAGCTGTTTAGGGAATGTCTTCTGGACGGATTTTTATCTGGTGGTAGCCAGATCTGAGATCAATTTTGGAGAACACTCTGGCTCCAGATAACTGGTCACAAAAGGAGGTCAATGCGAGGCAAGGGATATTTATTTTTGATGGTGACCTCGTTGAGCGGGCGATAGTCAACGCACAGACGAAGACTTTGTCCTTCTTCTTCACAAAGATAGCTGGGACAGCCCCAAGGAGATGAAACTTGGGCGAATGAGACCCTTGTCCAAGAGCTCTTGCAATTGGATCTTCAGCTCTGCCAACTCTCTGGGAGGCATTCGATAAGCTCTACGGATATAGGAGCAGTCCCGGGGCTTTAGCTCTATGGCAAACTCAACATCGCGGTCGGGAGGCAGACCAGGTAATCTCTTCCGGGAAGACATCAGGGAACTCCACAGACCACGGGGAATATCCCTGACTTCCGCAACACAGGCGGCATTCAACTGGGTGGTTGCTGGTTTTTGAGGCATAGGAAGTTGGAGAAGGAGTTTGGAAGTGCTGTTAGGAATATCCACTCTCACAACTCTATTCAAGATGTCTATCATGGCTTTATACTGACACATCCAATTCATGCCTAAGATGACATCTATCTCTTGATCGCGCAGTACTATCATGGTGGTAGGAAAGACATGTTCCCCCAACATTACTGGTATACTGCGGACCACTTCCTTAGTATTTATCCGCCCTCCAGGCGAAAGTATGCAAAAACTTTCTTTTAACTCCCCCATGGGTAACTCATGCTTGATGACAAAAGTGCGACTGATGAAGGAATGCGATGCACCAGAATCGAACAAGACGACTGCAGGATGATTGGCAACAGAGAACCTACCGAGCATGACGGGCTCTCCTTCTGGGATGTTACTGACGGTGGTGAAGTAGACTTGCCCGTGCTTCTTGACAAACTTGCCCTTCTGGACGTGCTGCTGCGGTGCACGGTGCTGCTGCTGTGATCCTCCAGGGCCTTTCTGTGCATGCTGGGCATTCTTCTTGGGTTTTGGACAATCACGAGACCAGTGACCAACTTGGCCACAGTTGTAGCATGGATGGTTGTAAGCTGTTTGAGGGGTGGTGATACGAACACCTGGGGCGTTCGGCTGAGTGGCACTTTGCTGGTTGGCATTATGAGTGGTGGCCGCGGTACGAACGACCACTTGCTGATGGGGATATGGGCACGGTTTTGGTGGTGGCTGGGGTGGTAGATGATTCTTGGGCGCTTATGGTTGCTGGAGAAGCTGCTAGACCCAGCCTTCTTCTTCTTCTTCTCCTCCTGATACTGGCGGTTACTTTCCTCGAAAGCGACAGCACGGTCAACGACATCATGATAGGATCCGTTGAGGTTGTTGGACAGACCTCTGCGAATCTTAGGGTGCAGACCCCTAAGGAAACAATCTCTCTTCTTTCCTCTGTGTTGACATAGTCGGAGGCATACTGGCTCAGGTGATTGAACTGACCCACATACTGCATCACTGTGGATTCCTTCTGCTGCAGAGCTAGGAACTGATCAAGCTTCATCTTCATCAGACCTGACGGGATGTGATGTGCACGGAAAGCGGTGCGGAACTCCTCCCAGGTCAACTCATGACCTTCAGGTTGGGCAGCCAAGAGGTTGGCATACCAAGCACTTGCTGGACCACGAAGCTGCTGAGAAGCAAACGGGGCTTCTGGATTTCAGTGCATCGGATGAGACCAAACTTCTGCTCCATGGTGCGGAGCCAATCATCAGCTTCGAGGGGTTCATCGGCTCTGGTGAAAACCGGTGGACGGGTTTCAGTGAACTCCACATAGGTGGTCTCTTGGTTGTGACGACCACGGTGACCAACATTCTGCTGTCCTTGGTTCTGAGCCATTAGGTTGGCAGCGGCGGCCAAGGCTGCAATGGCATCTGCCAGGGTAGCAGGAACTGGTGGAGGGTTTGGAAGGTTGGCACCTCCGGAACTTCCGGCTCCAGTGCGGGTGTTCACAGGCATCTGTTAAGAATTTGGGAACTTAGCATCCAAAGATTGCTTTTGAACGAAACTGACTGATAAGATTCATTGATGCAAGGGTAGATAACTGATACAGAAGTTCGATAGATAGCTACTAATGACAAGGAAAGGTACAAGACATGATACAGACTCGACTAGACAGAAGACCAACTAACGTCCCAAACCTAGACTAAGGCTTTAGGTGAGCAGATGGTACAGACACAAGGAATCTAGTCGTCATCGATGATGATCATCTCTTCATCGTCATCTTCATCTTCGATGATGAGCTCAGGCTCTTCCTCCTCATCTTCATCTTCAACGTGAACATCTTCAGCAGGTTCCATTCTACATTCTGGACTGGCTCATGTTCTTCTTCAGGTTCCTCCACGACTCCATCTTCTGGATCCTCAGCAACAGGTGGAATCATGGGGTGGAGTTGGTTGTACAGTTGATGTACCTCCTCATGAAGCATATCGTTGTACTGCTCAATCTGGGCAGTGTACTGCTGCAGTCCATGGAGCTGGGCTCTGGCGACGTCCTCGCGGTTCCAAGCCTCGTTGCGCTGCTCGATAGCGCGAACGTGTTCCGATTGGCCTGCTCCAAGGAAGCTCGTGCCTCATAAAACTCCATGCGGGAAAGATAGAAGTCATGCTCCATGTTCTCCATCTCAGCCTTGAGATTCTTGATCTCCTCCTTCAGCTGCTTGCGGTTGCGGCGGGACGAGCGACGTCCGTTGGAGGATTCTCCAGTCTCTTCTCCGGTGCGTGGCGCCAGCTGGTGACGCGGCACACCATGCGGTCCAGTCGACTTGCGAGCAGTCCGCTTGAGGATGACCATATCTGGACAAGATTATAGGAGAGGTGAAAGGCTAGCAAGAAAAGGTAAAGGCATACTAACCCAACCGACTTAGAGAGGAAGTTAACTTAAGTGATAATGACATGATGCATGATTCGTTCCTACGGAACAAGGCAATGCAACTACTAAGGTAAGGTACATAGGGCTTATACAAGTTGTCTTGCTACTAGTTGCCAAAGACAAGATGAGATGAGAGAAGCAATTTGGACTCAAAATAGTCAAGTTTAGTTTTTTGAACTTAAAACCTTTTGAATTTTCGCAAAAAGATTGCAACGTCGTAGTGAGATGCTCCGATACCACTCTGTGACGTAACGACCCTAATCCCATGGCCCACTGATCACTATCAACCACTGACAGTCGATCCGTACAGCCAAGAGATTAGACCGGGTTCGCCACTGGGCTACATCAGTGCCCGATGTCCGCAGGATCATCTCACAATTCAGTTACAATCTCTTGAACATTTTGACAAATAACATCGGAGTAAATAGCGGAAGACTTAAATAACAATAGTTTTACAAACCAGTGTTCAACATAAACTTAAAGTGAAGTTATTACAGACCATAGTTCAAATAGAGAGTTGGCAGGGTAGCATATGACAACAACTAAAGATAAAGATACATCACCCAGCCCGAGGGTGAATAATCACTCATCGGCCTCATCGGCCTCTTCCTGAACAACAGTCACACAGCAGGGTCCGAGGCATACTGAGGAGTCTGCCATACCTGCAACATGGGTAAAAGAACCCTGAGTACAAAGGTACTCAACAAGACTTACCCGACTAAAGAAAAGGGAGAAGACTCAGGAATGCAGGCTTAGGGTAGTCAAGGTAAGGCTTAAGCAAGTTCAAGTATTTTGCAGAAAAGCATTTTGGTAAACCTATTTTTATTTTGAAAGATTCGGTATTCCTTGTTCCATCATAATCCTTGATTCATTTTATTTCAAAACAGACCTAGTTGAGAACCACTCCCTGTTGACAGTCAGTGACTAAGTCTCCATAACCGAGGAGCAGCGTTAATCCGGATAAATAATACTCAGCTGAGGGTCCCTATCCACACTGCATATGTAGCACCCAAGCTTGCATATGCCAACTCGTCTACCACGATTCCTCCAAGATTGGGCCCGGTCCTACGCCACCCGGAAGTACAGTACACCACTCCAATCCGGGCCTCTAACCCACGTGGGTACATGCTACTTCCGCCATCTCTCCACTCCCAGTGCGCGGTTGTCGGTCCAATCAAGGATTCCTCGGAGCCGAAGCTTTCCGTAGTATGTGAATAGTTGCAAGTCTTAGTCAATCAGGCCCCCATACAGGTGGTCCCTAAATTTCCAGCCAGCGACAAGCACCTCGGGACTCTAACCCAAGAGTACAGGTCCTGTCAGTTTTTTCAACCCTGTCCCGGTCGGTGTCAACTGTTGAGTCCCGGACTACAACATGACGGCACCGTACGCAAGGACAACCTCTCCTTCCCATTGACTAGGTACGGATCAGATACTTAGCCAATGGTGGGAGTAAACCAGAAATTCCCATAAATATTCTTAAAGTGATCACACTTTTGAACTTGGCATTTTTATTGCAAATCTATCATATAGCATTGCTAAGCATTTTTCAAATAGTTTTTGAAAAGCAGGTATCGGGTGTATCATTGGTCAAGGTAGATAATGCATCAGATAGGATTTCACTCAACTCCTATCAACCTAATGCAATAATTTAACTCAAAACATTTAAAGAAAACATTTATAAAAGCAAGGTAGGGTTAAATGCACCGGGGCTTGCCTTGGATGGCAAAAAGAGCAGAGTCGGGGTAGGTATAAGCGTCGGAGCTTGGGGTTGCCTCGGGGACAGATCCTTCGGCGGCTACCTCGACTTCAGGGCCTTCTTCGTCAACTATACGGATGCAATGATGAATGCTCATGAGAATGATGACATGGACTTCAGGTGCAAGACAATACCACAGATTCAAGATTACTCTAAGGCAAGGCATAATCGAAATCTAGGTTGAGCATAAAAGTTAGCCATTTCTTCCTTAAGCAAAATTGATTAAACTAGACTTTATCATAACTATCCTAAACATCAATCAAACATAGCATCACAAACATCATAGACCAAAGGGTAGGGGTCTATGAACATCAAGCAATCCCAAAAGTCACATCACAGGTCAATCAACGCTAACCCTAATCACCCTTTTCTATTTTTCTTAATTATTTAAAAAGGTCATTTTATGAAGGTGCTCCAAAAATTACCAAATTAATCACACAAGTTCATTAGGGTACAAGTATATGGCAAAACAAATTTCATAATTTTTGGAGGTCATTAAGGTGCTCAATTAAATCTAGACATTTAATTAACAAAAGGCACTATTCCTTAATTAAAATAAAGCTCAAAAATCAACTTGTTCCAAATGACTTCAAAATTTCACCAGAGACTTGTCATGGCATAACTAGCTCACAAAAAGTGATCTCATAAATTTGGAGTTATAAACATTTTCTAAAAATCCAAAACCATCATTTATTAATTAAAAGGAGATTTTTCATTTTCAAATTTTTGCAGAAAAGTCAAGTTTCATATTTTTATAAAATACTTCAGAGCATAAAGAGTCTACCACAAAATTTCAGAATTTATGGATCAACACAGAAAATCACACAAAAATATGAAATCTCAGCACTATTCACATGTATGAGAAAATGAAAAAGAGCACTGTTCTTCTCCCTCGCTCACCGGCGGGGCCGACGGCGGCGGCGCTGCTGCGCCGGCCACGCGGGCTCTCCGCGGCGAAACCGAGGGAGGGACGGCATCAGGAGCTCACCGTGAGTCGATTAAGCGGCTCGGCGAGGGAAGGGGATGAACGGAGGGAGGTGGTCGACGGTGGCGGCGGAAAGCTCACGGCGGCGATCGTCGTCCCGATGATCCTGCGCGATACAAGTGACCGCAAGGGGTCTGTCAGAGGCGCAAAGGAGCAAGGAAGTGATGCGGGGGTCGGAGGGAGATGATCAAGGCCGGAGAGGGAGTATTTCACGATCCCGACCTCGACGGCTTCTCGCCGGAGATGGGAACGGCGAGTTACGCCGGGCAACCAGGGACGGTAGAGACCAAATTGAGGGGTGGTGGAAGCTGCACAAGGACACGGCGGAGCTCCTGAGCTAGATGGTTGAGCTCGGGAGGCGCTGGTGTGAGCTGGCGACGGTGGGGAGGCGGTGAGGGCTCGGCTCACGGCGGGAGGTTTTATAGGCGCGCTCGGGGGCGGAGAGGTGTCACGGGCAGGCGGGGTAGCTTCACGAGGCGTGCGCACTCGATTGTGCTCTGGCAGCAGGGTTGACGCGCGCTCGGGGCCTGGGCGTGAGCTCGCGACGTTGAACACGCGGCGGCGGTGTCGGGAGCAGTGGGGGACGGTGCGAGGGTCAGCGGTTGCGCGTGCGGTGCGGGTGCTGTCGCGGTTGCAGGCGGCTGGTCGGGAGCAGGCGGACAGCAGCCAGCGCGCGTGGCGCACGCGGCGACGGCGAGGCGGCCATGGCCGGACCCCCCCCCCCTACCGGAGAAGATGAACAGGTCTAGGCTAGGGTTTGACTTTTGGTGGTTTCTGTATTTTGCAAAATACTTCAAAAACTTGAACTGAGCGACAAAAACTCAAAACACCAAAGTTGCTCAGAAAAACGAGATCTACAACTTTGTCAATATGAACATTTTCAAATGCCAATAGTTTGAAAATACTTGAAAAACAGTAAAGGGGACACTTTTTCAAACTTGTTGATTCAAATCAAAATTACTCTGGATTTCAAACTAAAACTTGAAAATCTTTATATATGAAAGTTGTTCCATTTGTCAAAACCTACAACTTTGCTATTATACACTTTTCCTGAAACTCATTAGTTTTTGAACTCATTTTGAAAACTGAAAAGGGGACAAAAACTGGAGTTTGGAGAATTTGAAATAACTCAAAACTTTGTACTGCAACTTGAAAATTTGTAAATACCAAAGTTGTTTCTCTTTGACAGATCTACAACTTTGCTTTTTGGACCAATCCCAAATTTTGAATAATTTTTGAATCACAACAAGAGGGATAAAATCCAGGATTTGGAAATCAGGGTTTTGCAAAGAGTTTTGAAATCAAATTCTGATTTTTGAACTTTGGCCAACACAACAACACTTCAAGACACCAAAGGAATAAGAATTACACAAAGCTAATCACAGAGATGAAATTACCATTTTGCCCTAGTAGAGAGAAGTGGGCTAAATAGGGTTTTTGCAATAGAGATAAATCACATAAAATGATACACTTAGCAAAATGCATACACATGAAATCATGATCAAGATGCTTAATGATGATATGTCAAGTTAATTACATGCTAAACACCAGAGGTGTTACACTTTTCTCCACCTAAAACAAGGGGAGGCGCGAAGTCAAAAAATGCAAGAACCCTGCAAAAAACGTCAGGGCTTGTAAAGCAAACTTCACCTCACCTAAAACAAAGGGAGGCGCGAAGTCAAAAAATGCAAGAACCCTCGCAAAAACGCCAGGGGCTTGCAAAGCAAACTTCACCACCACCTAAAACAAGGGGAGGCACGAAGTCAAAAAAATGCAAGAGCCCTCGCAAAAGCGCCATGGGCTTGCAAAGCAAACTTCACCTAAGATATGGGGAGGCACGAAGACCAAAAAAGTCAAGCACCCGCGCAAGACACGCCAGGGGCTCGAAAGGCAAACCTTACCGCCACCTTTCACAATGAGGGGATCGTAATAGCACACTCGTGACCTTTTCTCCACCTTTCCTACGCTAAAAAGAAAAGGGGGCGTCGCTGTCTTACCAAACATCTCTTTTAAAACGAAAAGCGAGCCATGCTAAAAAGAAAAGGGGGCGTCGCTGTTTTACCAAACATCTCTCTAAAACGAAAAGCGAGCATCGCTAAAAAGAAAAAGGGGTGTCAGTGTTTTACCAAACATCTCTCTTAAAACGAAAAGCGAGCCTTGCTAAAAAGAAAAGGGGGCGTCGCTGTTTTACCAAACATCTCTCTAAAACGAAAAGCGAGCCTCGCTGAAAAGAAAAGGGGGCGTCGCTGTTTTACCAAACATCTCTCTAAAACGAAAAGCGAGCCTCGCTAAAAAGAAGAGGGGGCGTCGCTGTTTTACCAAACATCTCTCTAAAATGAAAAGCGAGCCTCGCTAAAAAGAAAAGGGGGTGTCGTTGTTTTACCAAACATCTCTCTTCAAACGAAAAGCGAGCCTCGCTAAAAATAAAAGGGGCCGTCGTTGTTTTACCAAATATCTCTCTTAAAACGAAAAGCGAGCCTCACTAAAAATAAAAGGGGGCGTCGTTGTTTTACCAAACATCTCTCTTCAAACGAAAAGCGAGCCTCGCTAAAAATAAAAGGGGGCGTCGCTGTTTTACCAAACATCTCTCTTAAAATGAAAAGCGAGCCTCGCTAAAAATAAAAGGGGGCATCACTGTTTTACCAAAGAACTCTCCTAAATGAAAAGTGAGCCTCGCTAAAAAGAAATGGGAGCATCGCTATTTTCTTAAACATCTTACTTGAGCAGAAATCAAGCATCGCTAAAAAGAAAAGGGGGAACGTCACCGCTTTCCCAAACAGCTTTCACAAACAATTATCATACACAAACAAAAAACGAGCCTACCAATTGACAGCGAGGGTCAAATGTCTTTCTTTCTCAAATTACAAACATGAATCTCATCTTCACAGAACAATCTTACAATTGTTCACTTATGAACAAATCAAACACAGTATGGTACACACTCAATAGAAAGTATAAAATTACAAGGAACCATCACCTTTCTCAATCAACATTAAATCTTCAAAACCAGTTCTATTTCCATCGGAACTATGGGTCCCCACAACAAAGGAGCCGCAGGAACAATGGGCAGTTCCCCGGACAAAACCCTCGCCCTATACATATATCTCCGACCTATATCACTAACCTCTGAAGGCTCCTCTTTCGGAATCACAAGTGAACCGTCCGGACCCAGATCAAGTTTGCTTCGCCCAAACAAGTAGTCCAGGGCCATATTCTCATCGATGTTATCTTGAACAACTGGTAGCGAAGAAGAAGAAGATGAACCAAACAAAAACCATGCAGCTTGCCGATCCGTATAATCCACGTTACACCAAAATCGGCTTGATCGACTATTCTTCAAATCGTATCTTCGCACTTTAGACCACCAAAAACGTTCGAAAGACAGCGAAGGGTGCCTGAGCTTCGCTCGAGCCCACGATTCACCAGTAATAAAAATATCCTGATAATTTAACGTGAGAGGCGTCACGTCATAAACCTCCAGCACGGTTCCATCAGGAACCTGCATTATCAAATAACCAAACAAAATAACAGTATTTTACATCAGCAACTCCCCTTCGCAAAATATTACAAGATGAACCCCTCAAAAAACCACCCCCAATTCTCACACCTGCTCGGCTTCATGCCCCTCTGCTCCAACCTCGCCAGCTGCGTCATCAGTCTCGCCAGTTGCTGCAGCACCCACTGCTGTTTGGTCAGTAGAAGACGCTTCGACCCCAGCTATTTCCTCAACTTCAGCCTCCTTAGTAACAGGAGCTTCTTCAGCCGAAGGAATTGTCTCAACCGGCGGAACCTCCGCGGAACTGCACCCGAGTGCAGTCTGAGAGCAACCGACAGCTTCACCCGTTGCAGTCGGCGAGGGTAGAGCATCTTTCCGAGCCTGCAAAAAAGGACACTGAATTGAATACCAACATGTTCACCAATGAATCAAAACAAGAAACTGACACCTCATACAGTCACTACCAGACGAGTAGTTTCGGCCGCCTCTTTGAAGGCAAGGGCACGACCGCCACCGTTGATCCAAAATCTGCGGAGCAAGCACATCGCGCAATTCCCAACCTCCGCATCATCAATCTTTATTTTACGCACCTCGTCAACTGTCGAGAAAACATGGTTCGGTTTCCTGATCTTCCGAAGGTGCTCGCAATCAGCTTGGCGAAAGGTACCGGCCATGGCCAAAGCACCGGCGTAGCAACCAAAGTCAGCTGCGTTATCAACCAATGAGCTGAAAACATCTAGCTCATTATTAAGCCAACCCTCGAACACCTCAGCATTATCAGCATGTAGCGACTCCCCAGCAGAGCCGCCGGCTTCAGTCAAGCAGGTGTCAACTTTTTCCTTAATATTTCCCATGCTCTTCTGCCATGCCTCGGATTGAGAAGACAACTCAGAGGACAGTTCACTTATGCGACTGTTCGCAGTTAACAAATCTTTATCCTTCTGCCGGCAAGTTGATAGGAGTTCGGCATTACTATTTGCAACCTCTTGCACCTCCTCCCGATATTTAGTAACCTTCTCCATAGCAGCTTTAAGCTCAATCTCTTTATTTCCCAAACTCTTCTGAAGGTCCTTATTATCCTTCTCAACCTCGGCTAGCCGGTCATTCAGATAGTTAAGATTGTAACTCACCCTCCGGCGAGCCAAACGGTTAAGGAGCATTAGTTCAGCCACCATGACATCAATGTCATCATGAAGGTCGTCCAAAGGCTCGTTGGCCAGTCGAAGCTCCACCTCCGGCACACAAATCCGACCAAACACCCGACCAAGAAAACGCCTTTCCTCCGGTGCACATTGCAAGTGGCACTCCCGAAGGTCCGGACTAGTGAAAAGCTCCATCGCCGGATCCGAGACCCCGATCTTCTTAGCAAAATAGGGAAGACTTGATCGGCTGGCTTCGCCATATGGTCTTTTCCTAGGATTTCGTTCCGATTCAAGGTCACCGGCCACCTAGAACCCGTCCACCCAGACATGCGCCCCCACAAACTCGGGAATTGACCCTCGCGGGGGACTCTCAGGCTCGAGGTCCCGGATAATCTCATCGATATTTCGAGCAGCTGCAGCGTCATCATCGATGGACACTTCATCATCGGAGTCACCTTCGTCACTGGAAGTGTCGCTAACGTCATCAGATGAGTCATCTTCAGTGTCGGCCTCTTTCTCAGCCTCCTTCTCCTCCTCCTTCTCATCTTCGTCGTCCGAAACATGGATCAGAGCGCCAATCCCGCCGATGCAGGGTACCCGCCCTCCAACCTTCGCAAGGCCTCGGCCACTCGACAACGAAACAATGGCCGAGGACGATGAAGCGCCGGCAGCGCCCGAAACCACAGCGACCTTCATCGCAAGCGTTTTCACTCGGCCACCGGCTCTGCCGCGGCCCCGACCTTGACCCTTCTTCGGCCGCGAGACAACCCCCTTCTCTTCAGCGGTAGCACGTTTCCTTTTCTTCGGCGCATCCTCGCTCGAAGGTGCAGGCCAGTCAGCATACCAGATCTCAAGAATGTCGAAGAGCCTGTTAACTCGACCTCCGCTACCCACCGAGCTGTGGATAACCTTAATCTCCAGCACAGAGAGCTTTCCAACGAGGTCCTCTGCCCTCTGCTGAACCCGCTTATAATAGCTTCGACACCATCTTCACGTCTGGGAAACTTCCTAAGAACTTTCTCCCAAACCCTATTCAACTCCAACTTCGGTTTCTTCAAACCTTTACCTTCGTACTTTGGGTCATCCTCAACTGGAAACCAGTTTTGTCTCCGGCTAAGGGGCCACACTTTGGCACAGCAATACTCCTTGACCATGTCGCAAGCACACAGATAGTGCGCAACCACCCTCAGACAGTCAACTGCGGCATGCGCCTCGACGCTCATCTTAGCTTCAGTGCTCACGTCACCAAGAGGCGGAAGCTCGCCACAAAGCTCGGCTGCTCCACTAAGCTTATAGTAAAACCAGAACTCTTGCCACTCACTAGTCCATTTGTTCTTCTGAGCCTGCACCGACAACTCCACCCCAGCGTGATGGCAAAAAATGTACACCGCAAGCTGGCCAAGGCTGGTGTTACCTTCGCCACCCACTATTTTGCGAGGCTGCATATGCACACGATGAGTTCGGACGAAACCCTCGATGTGAGGGATAACACCCTGGGAGCGACATGCCCAAACGTATACTAAAAGCTTCGTGAAGCATGATGGTGTGAGCTGATGAAACTTCAAATTGAACCTTTGCAGAACTGAAGTCACAAAGGAATCAACCGGGAAACACAGACCAGCTGAAAAGAACTCCTCAAACACAACAACCTCATCAGCATCCGGCTTCGGGACAGTCTCCCCAGCACTGGTCCTCGCCTTTCCATCCTCGATCTAACCTCGTTTGACATAAGCTGCCAATTCCGAACTGCAAACCCGGTTGAGTCCAAACTCAAACGTCACTCCTTCATCCGCAGCAGACGGAGAGGCAACACGAGCGGTTTGCTTAGATCGAGCCATCTCTCGAACTCAGAACCTTCGCAAAAACAAACCACTCACTCAGCCTTCGCAACTAGACAAAACAAACCTTCGCAACAAGCAACGTGCAGCAGCAGGTTGGCTAGAGCAAAAGGATGGCACAATTTCAAACCCTCCAGAAACCCCACCTATTTATAGGCCGGAAGACAAGCCACCCCACCTGACAAAACCGGCACGGCCCCCGAAATACAAGGCGCAAAAAATGAGATGGACCTCAATAGTACAAGCAAAAATAAAACGGCCCGGCCCAAAAGCAGCCGCGGGCGTCGCTGCCAAGGGTCATGTTACGTTTCCCATCAAAGAGCGCTGCTTGGGCCTAAGTATTGTTCTTTAGATCCAAGGCATCGAGGGGCTACTGTTTGGGGGAGGGACCCTCGGCAGTGGCGCCATGCAGGCTGGCTCAAGACGACCATCGCGCGACCCACGCGCCTTCGCAAACTTTCTTCTCGTCGTTTGTTGAGTCCCTCAGATTGTTGTCCTAACCTTCGGACACTGGCTCGACCCTCGCAAACTTTGTGTTTCTTGCAGGTAAGGGGCGTGAAGGACACAAAAGGTGACCTTCGCGCGTTCCGTTGCTCCTTTGCTGAAAATGTCCAGCTCAACGGGCGGCGAGCGAACGCGGGCTTCGCGACTGACGAAGCCGAGAAGTCGACCCTTACGTTCTTGCGAAGGTGCGCGCAAACAAGGTGGCGGCGGACGAGAGGAACGTGAGCTAGGGTTTCCACTCTGCCCATGTTAGTACGATTTTGCCCTTCCGCCATGTGACGCTGAGGAATCTTTCTTGTACCCTAATGTAATTTGTCTAGTGTCCCTTGGTATTCCCTATAAATACCATGGGATGAACAGTGTAATGACATGACATTTTTAGGGAATAAAAAAATATCTCCATTGCTTACTTTCCAGTACCCTCGCTTGCGTTTACGACAGTTGGTTGCCCTCGCCACACCCCTGCGCTAAAGCGGAGGTAGGGCAGGTGTGATTCCAACATCTACACACGTCTTAGCCAGCAATTGTGACTTGTGCTTTGGATACTTATTGAACTTTGCTAATCTGTATTTGTTAATTTCTAATCCTTGCTAAGATATTGTGCCTACCCATAGCTCCACATATACTTCTGTCAGCACAGGTTCCTCTTGCAACTGTTACCCACGCTCAACAACAGATTGATTCATCACTTTGGTTTGATCTTGTTTGGCGTTGGTAAGAATACAGGCAAGACGGTGGTAAGCCGCTTGTGATTTTGCTTTCCACTTTCACCACCACCACCACTTGGCTCCTTTTAGTTGATAGGGATAATCCTTTGCTGTTGTCTTTTTCTATCTTCTAACAATGGCAGGAATTCCGATGGATTTCAATGAGTGCGTGTCCAAGGGTGAGCTTACAACATTCATGAATGAACAACGCAACCTTATGACCGAGCTAACGCGCAACATGAACAATATGATCAACCACATTGAACAGCTTGATCAGCGACCTCAACCTCATCGTGATGACGACGATGCGGCTGATTTTGGTGATGAAGATGCGGATGCTGATGCTGGTCCCTGTCGCCGTCTCAACTTCAATCGTCACGGTATGAGAGGTAATAATCATAATAATGATCCTTTTGCTAAAATTAAATTTAGCCTACCTTCTTTTGCTGGTAATATGGATCCAGAGACATATTTAGATTTGGAGCTTGCTGTTCAACAAAAATTTGATTCTCATAATGTTCCTGCTGAGCATAGAGTTAGACTTGCTACTAGTGAGTTTAATATTTTCTTTGTTCTGGTGGAGTGATCTTTGCAATGCTAATAATGCTGCTGTTGTGCCTCAAACTTGGAATGCTTTAAAGCAACGCATGAAATCTCGTTTTGTTCCTCCTTATTACCAATGTGATTTGCGTTTAAAACTACAAACATTAAAACAAGGTGAAAAAGGAGTAGAAGCATATTATCAAGAGTTGCTTATTGGTTTAGCACGTTGTGGTATACATGAAGATGATAATGATGCTAGTGCTAGATTCTTTGGTGGTTTGAATCGTGATATCTAGGATATTCTTGATTACAAAGATTGGAACAGGTTCAGCCTATTATATCATCTTGCTCTTAAAGCTGAAAGAGAAGTACAGGGACGCAAACAACAACACCAGCCTTTCAGGTATAACAATGGAGGACTTTTGAGCAACGTTCCGAGCCGGAGACGCCCAAGCTTCCTGTCACGCCCTAGCCATCTACACCTTCCATTTCTTTTGGGGTAAGTAAATTGTCTAATGTGCAGATTGCACAGTTCAAGAAAGGTGTCACTCCGGGTGCTTCTAGTAGCTCTTCCTCGCCGAGCTCTAAAATCATTTGCCACCGATGCAAAGGCACGGGACATGTCATGAAGGATTGCCCCAGCCGTCGCGCTTTCATTGCTACCGAGGATGGATATGTAAGTACTAGTGATGTTGAAGATGATTTAGCTCTTGCTGCTAACATTGTTGCAGATTCCACCGAGGACGATCAAGACAAGGAGACCATCACCATTGACTCTGTGGCTGCTGCTGCGGACTACCCTAGTGTTCTTGTGCAGCGAGTGTTGAGTACACGTGTGGGACATGAAGAAGAAGAGATGAAGATCCAACGCCACAATTTATTCAACATGTATCTCATTGTGCAGGGTTGTCGTGTTCTCACCATCATTGATAGCGGGAGTTGCAACAACTTGGTGAGTTCAGATTTGGTTGAGAAGCTTGGCTTGACCACACGACAACATTCGTATCTGTATAAACTTCAATGGTTCAATAATAATGGTATGACTAAGGTAACTAAATATGCACGCATTAGCTTTTTCACAGGCTCTTATCACGATACTGCTGATTTTGATGTTGTTCCTATGCAAGCTTGTTCCATTTTGTTAGGTCGCCAATGGGAATTTGATAATGATGCTTTACACCATGGTAGAACTAATACATACACTATCATACATAAGGACAAGAAAATTACTTTGTTGCCTTTGTCTCCTACGGATATTATTAAACATGCTAAAGAGATTAAACATAAAAATAAACCTCCAACAGATATTGCTAAAAATAATGTGATTCAATTAAAAGGACGTGCTTTTCTAGCTACAACTGCCGAGTTATGTGATAATAATGATGCTCCTTGTTATACTATGCTTTGTCGATATGTTAGTGTTGCTGCACATGATCCTATACCTTGTGTTTCGCATTGTGTGGTCGCTAACCTTTTGTAGGAGCTTGGAGATGACATGGCGTCGTGGATGACTTCAATTCTAGAAGGAGGGGATGATGAGGACATCGCCAAGATGGAGTCGAGGATGACTCCAATTTAAGAAGGGGAGAATGATGAGGACATCGCCACGCTGGACACACCAACGCCATGGTCTTACCCAAGTTGCAATCTGTCTCCAACTTAGCTACCTCGTCACCATCGGAATTCAGAAGCAGTCCTGGGTAAAATCAACGTCCCGGACGCATACAGACTCCATTTTCAACGAACCAAACATGCTTGGAAAGATAATTTGATAAGATAACCAATGGTTTTGGAATTACATCAAAATACGTCCGGAGTCAACGGGAATCGTCGAAACAAGTCAGCGTCCAGAATCTGATAGGGTGCTGCGACACCGTCTTTTTGTCCGATGGGCCGTGTATCGTCTTAGAGCCCATTAGGGGGCGCATCCAGCAGGGGCGATGACCTAAACCCTATAATTAGCCACCGTCGTCGTCGTTAGGTCTTGGGTTTTGTTTTGAGTTTAGTTTCCATCGAGGACTGAATCGTTTATTGTAACTGTGGTGTCGAATCCTTTTATAGTGATCCAGGGCCCCCGTTCTTGATCTCCTCCACTGTGTCGATTAGTCCTTTGGAACCGAGTTCTTGAACCCATCTATTCATATTCGCGAGATTCATATTTGCAATTTCAGATTGCGTGTTTTTACCTTCTTGCTTGTGTTCTTCGATTCGCTTGCAGGATTAGCCTTCTTGGCAAGGTCAATCAAGTTGTGCTTGGTTGATAACCAATAGAGCAGTGGTGTAACGGTTGCAGGGTTCGAATCGTGTCTGATTTGAAGCCGGATCGCCAACGTCGAGTTATCCACCAATCGAACCTATCGCTACCTCACGGAAGATCGGGTCGTCCCTCATCACTTTCTCATCCCTTCTGTGGCTAGTGTTCTGATGTCCTGAAGTAAGTAAAGTATAGTGAGCATTTAATTAGATAGACCTGCTTAGAAAACCCTAATATCTCTCTCTACCCATTTTATCATTCTTTTCTTGGACGTTCTTGATTCTTCTAGTACACTTCATTCCCCGTGGAAATTGATATCCTGGAATACTCCCGGGTGAAGGCTACATCGGTATTCGTGCACTTGCGGATTTTTCTGTGTGCGTTTAAAATACCCAACAAGCTTTCTGGCGCCGTTGCCAGGGAACGGTAGCTGTGCTAGTTTCAAACCAAGTCATCTGTGTATCCTTTTTTCTTTTACCACCATCCTTTACCTATCACCACTCTTCTCACCACATGAATTCCACTCCTATCTATAAATACTCTGCTCCAAAGGGCGAGTTGTTGGAGCCACCACCATCATCACATCCTATTCTTACTTATGGCTACCAATTTTGTCCCGGCTTTATAGCCGTGGTTCGGGAGCAACCCTTCTCTGGGCTAGATGATGAAAACCCTCACACCCACCTTCAGGAATTTGAGCAACTGTGTTCTTGCTTGTCTATTGTTGGCATGACACAAGAGACCATTAAATGGAAATTGTTTCCGTTCTCCCTTTTTCGAAGAGCGAAATAGTGGTATGCTCATAACATAAGAGGAGTAGATGGAAATTGGGATGAACATCGGGACAAATTTTGTCTAGCTTTCTTCACTCTTTCTCGAATCACTGCCCTTGGAATAGAAATTTTCACCTTTCAACAAAAATAGAAGGAGACATTAGGAGCAGACTGGGCTAGATTTTCTTTGCCTGAAGATGTTATTTTACAACATTTTCATTATGGTCTTAGCAAAGAAGCTGCCCTTTTTCTTGATACCTCTTCCAGAGGATCATTAACTCATAAAACTGTTAGTGAAGGGAAAGCCATCCTTAAAAAAAATCCTTGAAAACACCCCATACACTGGCATTTATGATGAATTTCCCAAAGAAGTCGAGCCCAACCCCGACCAACACGAGGAGGAACACACAACCCAATTTGAAATTCCTTCAAATCCTTTTAATAATTTGGTTGTCACAGAACCGTCCGTAGAGAAAACACCCCACACTTTAGAAAATGATGAACCCAATCCTTCGGTGTTCTTCTCTGAAATTGAGGAAGATGATATCAAAGAGCATGGAAGCTAGTTCATAAACACCTCTTTAGATCCATGCTCATATGAGACATCTCCTGATTCAATTAGTCTATCTAACATTGCCACACTCGATATTTTCAACCCCCTCACACTTTCTATTTACAAAAACTTCAGAAGGGTGGTTGTAGATGCATATGTTTATCAGAAATGTTGTAGATCTCGTTGTTCTCTTAAAGTTGATGTTTGAAGGGAAACCACACACCAAATCACATCTTGAAGGTTTCCCAAAAGACAAGCTCAGTGTCCTAAAACAAGAACTTTTCAGATCAGTGTTCACCTTCCTATTGCACTGCCCTTGTGTAATGAGCATAAGGATATAATTGTTAAAATATTCCTTCGGGTATTTTTGTCACTAAACTTTCCAGGTCTGGAGCAAAAAAATTCGAAGGAACGACAAAAACAAGGTATGTCCAACTAATCATCATGAAAAATGAATTACAGTCATCCAATCTTGATTTTTGCAAAATCTAAGCTTTGGGGATACACTTTGTAAGAACATCTTTTACCATGTTGCTATGTTGGTTGCCCCTACCATTAAGACATGCTCATGTGCTATACACTAATCGTGCTCTCTCATCACCATTTGAGTAAATCTCTTTAATGCTTTAATGCTCCCTTCATTTGCTATAGTATATGCTTTGGTTTTGAAGTATTTTCATACACCTTTTAAATTAGGCATGGTGCTTAGTTTAAAACTGGTTTCATGAATTAAAGTAAGACACGGTGTCTGGTTTGATTCTTGAGCTAAAAGGTGTCCTGATTTTACCTCTAAAGGCTTTTAAATTAAGTATGGTGCTTAGGTTAAAATGCCTTCCTAGATCAAATTAGACGTGGTGTCTAGGTTGATTTTTGAGTTGATAATATGCTATAGTGGATGTTGGATATTTTGTGGGACTAACCCCTGCAGGAAAACTTTCAATATCAATTTGGGAAATTCCTGAGATGAACTCACACTGGAAATGAAGAGACACATGAACTTCAACAACTTGCGCAAGGGAGACATTACTCACTGATCATGGAGAAATTAGATCCGTAGAACAAGACAAAAGATGAGTGCCACAAAACAATACCTACATTCAAAGCACTAACTCCATGGAAATAGGTGAACAAATCTGAGCTGGGCCACTAGAAGACAAAGACTATCGTGGGGGCACTCATCTCTGAACCTTCAGATCAAACGGTACAAACACAAGCAGTGAGAACTTATCATGTCTTCTAATTAATGCAACACAAGAGCTAGTTTTGGGGATGAGGTGGAACACTTCAACAACACCAAGGTCTACAAATTCAACACATGAACATGTTGTTGATGAATTTGGGCATCCACCTACCTCACAAGCTAGCTTGGGGAGACGCTACCCAATTAAGAAGAAGGAATATGATCCACCACTCATTCTTGGAAGATCGTTCTTGAAAACCTTCAATGTTGTCATCTATGTCGAACTTAGGGAAATCCACTTTTGGATCTTTGACCAAAGGTTCACTGCTTCTTCAACAACTACACCACTTTTGAGCAGCCAAAGAAAACCAAGACAAGACGTTGACTCAACCGACAAAGGAAGAACCAAATGCCAGGAATTGAGGGGATATCATAAAGGATGAAGCCACTGCACCACAAGAATTAGAAGATGGAGAGATAGTACCTGAGCCTACAAATCAAGAAAATAGTTAGCAAAGTCTCCATTGTCTGGACTTGTTGAGAACAAGACTCAGCTAGCCCAC
This sequence comes from Coix lacryma-jobi var. lacryma-jobi, assembly GCA_009763385.1. NCBI lineage: Eukaryota > Viridiplantae > Streptophyta > Magnoliopsida > Poales > Poaceae > Coix > Coix lacryma-jobi. The sequence continues at coordinate 78,110,085 of CM019828.1, read as the reverse complement.
TGTGAGATAAGCAAGAGAAGACAAGCTATTCATGAACAACAACAAGCTAGACAAGAGAAGCTTCCACAAGGTGGTTTGACATAATCACTCTTCAATGATAAAGCAACATTTCAAGGTAAGTGACCATCACTTTTAAAGCTTCTCCTTGATTCTGGTATGCGCATCAATAAAGAACCAAACATGTTTAAGTTGCACCTCACTTGATTTAACCTAATCGACTTAACATGTTCAGTTCTTTACTCCTTATTCTTAGCTTTACTCTCTTGAATCTCACTATCTTAACCAAATGAGATAAAATATTGTGCATCCTACCTTTGGAAGATGATATATCACAATCATGATCAACACATTATGCATAGATTATCCTTCCTTGGGTTAAGCAAACTGATCTACTAAATATTTTAAGATGCTATTTTCATGTTCATCTTCTGATCCTATCACTCATGTTAAGATTGAATAGAACACATAAACAACAAGTTTATCTTGTTCAATGTGCCTAAGGTTAGAGAGGAATGAACAAAACTTTTGGTTTTGTTGGTGTTTTTTCCACAAATAGAGCCCATGCACTTGATCTCTACCTTGTCTTTATCAGCAGGACACACTCTTGAACAAAATATAGAGGAGTTTATCAACTCCCAAATTCTACAGAGTAAAGGTCCTGTATCTACAAGAACATGCACACTATGCAAGATGCTGCCAGCTTCCATAACTAATGCTTCACTTCAAATTGTTGGGCGAATGAAGAACATAGGTGACACCATATCAAGAGGTGTAGTTATCAAGGTCTACATATCGAGATCAAATGATGCACCTCAAGAATGAACATGGTGAGAAGTCCTGTTCAGAGGACTTAAAACATTGAACCCTTGCCGAAAGGTAAAATCGGTAGTTATCCATATTTATCTTTTCTGCATTAGTTTCTCTTTTTGCACGTTAAATTTCCATCATTTGCACAATCAATTCTTCATAGCATATTTACTCTTCTGCATTAGCATTGCATAAAAAAGAAAATAAAATTTTTTTACTTATTGCACTGCATCATAAAACCTAAAGCTCCATGTGAATAATTTTGTGGTGCATAAAACCCACATGAAATATTCACCGTGGTGGCCTACATAATAATAATAAATTCATTCATTTTGTTAATTATCATTGCATCGAAGAAAATATTAAAATACAAAAATATTGAGGAAGAGATATTACTAAAACTCTAGAAAACTAAGGCTTGAATGGCCAATCACTAACGCTTAATCTGTTCCATAAGTTTTGTTGTCTATTAGAGTTTCATAGGATTTGAGAGGCCAAGACAAGCTGACAAGCAAGTGGATGTTCCATCCACTGTCGGAGCACTGTCCAACAACCACCAACATCAATCAAAGCTCCGATAAAGGAAGAACATTTTCACTGCCAGTCCGCTGCATTATAAGATCGAATGACTATATCAACATTCAGTTTAGGGGAGGCACCCTCACCTGTATCCAGGTAAGTATCTTCTTAAGTTTTTCTTTCTATAAAAAATTTTAAAAATGTGGACACATGAAGGCTCACCATTAACTAAAAAAGAACAAAAAAAATATGGGCACATGAAGGCTCAACGCTACTAAGGGCATCGGCTTGGGGGAGATGCACACCCGTTTTCTTCGTAATCCAGGTATGTCTTATTCACTATGTTAGTTATTTATAATAAGTGTATATTATGTTAAATAAATAGTGTGTTAAGTGTACTTAATTTTGTGTTAAAAAGTTGATAATAAAAGAAGAACTCTCTCTCATCTATTACATGGAAATGATGAATAGTTGCTCTATCTGATTTCTTTCCAGTACCTAGCCTTCAAGCACAAGTTCTCCTAATTAATAATGATGCTTTAAAATAAAATTAAATGCATGGGTAAGTTTGATTACTCTACACATTCCCATGGAGCAAAGTTGTATGGGATATGAAACACTGGCCACATGCTACACGAGGAGCTCATCTTACCACATGGCCACATTCTCTTTTTGAAAATTCATAAAAACTCTGGGATAATGGTGAAGTGAAAGAGAAAGAGACATAGTGCTTGATTTGATCGTTCTATTTTTCATTTACTTAAGATTCAAGGTAAATTACTAAGTCCCGTGATGAATAATATGATATTTTTTCAAATAAGAACTTTTGTTTGAATGCATATGTACTTGTTAGAGTGCCGATATTGCAGCAACTCCTGATCCACTGTTGAGTTTGACTTTGCTAAGGGACTAGCAAAGGGTAAGTTTGAGGAAACTTGTTGACGGTCCTTAATGTCAATAATATACCATCAACTAATGCATAGAATGATTTGAAATGAACCATAAAGCATAGTTGTAGGGTGTAACAACTCGGATTTTTGACTAACCAAAAATACGAACTTTTTAAAACTTTTTCTATAAATGAGTGAAGCATGTAATTGCTATGTTAAACGCTAGTTAACGTATCATCCCTATATCACGAAATGTGGCATACATATAGTTTTGCTTGTAGGAGAGTGCCCGTGTTCTTGAGTCAGTCTAGGTTTCCTAGCTGTGCCAGAGTCGGAGAGCACAGACCCATAGTAATGTCTCTTTTAAATCTTCTACCGAATATCCTCCTTCATCTCTCTCAACATCCTTCAACTCTCTTTCGAACTCTCTTGGAACCCACCCAACCTCTCTCGAGTTCCCTTCAAAAGTTTATCGGAACCACTGATTCTGATTCCACTGAACTTGTCCTCTAAATTCATCTCGACCCTTTGTTCCAACTCTGAACTCTCCAAGTCATAATATTTCTTAGAAGAGAAGGATCCTTTTATCCTTCCCATCAAACCATATTCAAATTCTCCATCCATTTCCTCTCAATTTTTCCTCCAAACCCCCCATTTCCTCCCATTGGGCCCTAACCCCCAGCTGACCCACTCTCCCTCTCTCCCCTCCATCCCTGCTGGCCCATCTCCCCTCCCTCTCGCCCAGGCCTGCGCCACCTCATCTCTTCCTAGCGGCCAGCACGCGCGTGGCCTGTCGGGCCCAACCCGCAGCCGCGCCCCTGCCCTGAAACCCTACGAGCAGAACGCTCCTAGGTGGCCGCCACCGCCGCCTGGCACCACGCGCCGACGCACTCGGCATTCCCGACGCGCGATGCACGCCACGTGTCTCCCAGTACGAACATCGAGTCTCCTTGTCGTCCATCACCTCGAGCCCTAGCTACCGCGCGTATAAGAACCCCGAGCCACTCCTTCCTTGAACGTGGTAGCCCTTCTAGCCGCCGCCGCCCTCTCCTGCTCCCTCTCCTTCCTCCTCCCTTGAGCCGCCACCAAAGCCCCTTCCCCAACCACTACCGGCCATCCAAGACGGGCCGGCCATGGCCGCTCGCGGTCACAATGCCAACCGCCGTACCGGTGGCCACGCGCATAACCGGCATGCTCCGTGGTCGCCTGGTCGCGCTAGCTGGACGCAGCGGTGCCAGCGCTGACCGCCTGGGCTCCCGCCCCCACGAACGCCTTGCGTCGAGCCTGATGTCCCTGATATCCTCTCCGATCATTGTCCACGACACAACACAGATCGCGTGTTGCTTCGTCCTCGCCACCGCCGGTTGTGGCCATAGCCGCGGCAGCGCTGGTCACACCACCATCGCGGATGCCACCATCCTCGCCAGCGCCGACCGCACCGCAGCCACGCCTGACGCGTCTGTCGTGTGTGCAACCGTGCCTAGCCGGCTGCTGCGTGTTGCCGGCCGACCTCGAGCTCCCCGTGGCTGCCACCGCCTCTAGCAGCAAAGCCGTCAGCCGATCCGGGCACGACACCAGATGGTCGCGGATTCACTCGTGGTCGCCCGCTCACCTTTCCTGCAATGGTCAGCCGAACCCGCGCCGGCTTCGGGCGTCCCCGATCCTGGCCGCGATGTTCCCGCCTCCGACGTCCACCGCGTCGGCCTCCCCTGCTCAATGCCGAGCAGGGATGGCCACTACGGCGTTCCCAGGAGCGCCCCATCCATAAGCAACAGCCAACACAAGACGGACAGAGCCTCTACCACCGCACCACAGCGGCTCCACCTCGCCCTCGCGGAGTTTCCTCTCCGCTACCGGTGAGTTCCACTACACCAAAGTCACTGTCGTTCACCATCTTGTCGTCATTATCATCTATCACTGAAACCGGCCTTCGTGTCGTTGTTCTCACTGACACAAGGAAGGGTGCCACCTTGCTACGCCGTCCACCGAAGCTCAGGACCGACCGCATCGACAACAGAAGCCGCGCGTCAAACCCCTTCGCCTTGTCTGGCGCCTTCCCCTACTGAGTTACCGTTCGTTACGCCTTGCTGTTCAGCCATGGTGGCGCTCATCGTCTTCGGCATCTCTGCGCTGAAGCCTCGCCATATCGTTCCCGTCAAGGTTGAAACCATGAACTCCTGTAGACGCTACTCTCGACGTCGTAGCGCGAATCTCATTCAAATGTCCATCTATTCATCGTACGATCTGTATCTGTCTGAGTTGTGCCTTCACGCCGGACTAGTTTGTTATCGCTATGGACATGTGCTACTCCCCGTTGTGGTCGTGCGTAGTCGTCGTCGTGTTCATGTCATTAGTAGTGGACGGTGCCTTCCAGTTGGACTTTGTTGGTTTTTCTGTGGACCGAGCCTTCGAGCCGGTCAAGGGATCGTCTCTCTGTCTCGGATGTGATGATCGTGGGTTCATCCTGCCGTGGTCGTAACGCTGAGTGTTACTCGTTCCTCGTAGTCGTAGTCGTTGCGCATTTTTGTTGGCCCCTTGCGTCATGAGCGTTGGCCCCTACCCTTAGCCCTAAGATATGGCCATGATGGACGATATCGTTCTGATATCGATGCAGATATTACCCGCACACGATAGCCCTTCGAGACCTAGTCTAGTGGGAGAAGAAGGAACGGGTGACAATGACCATGGAACGACGAGTGCCAACTCATTTGGGTGAAACCTCATGGCCGTGATTTACCTTGCCATGGCCATCGAGCTCCACCTGTTTGGCCCTTTCTGACCGAACCACCTCGTATGCTTGCACTGTTATGACCATAGCATTCCTCCATCTCTTGTGGTAACAACCGCACCGCTACGAACCGTGGGAATAGCATTGTGTCGATTTAGTTGCACAGAGGTTGAGTCCCTGACGTGGTGGCTTAGGTCGAGGTCTTATCTCATGTATTCTTACCGCCCTTGCCATGGCGTGTCAGTCGATTGAATGCGGTAGACCGCTCATCTCAGACCTTCCTCTCTTTTTGTTTCTGTTGATCCTCGCAATCCAGTAAGGTGTGGGTCGAGCCTTCTGTTCCAGTCGCTCGGTTTCTGTTGCTGCAATGCATGGTCAATGACGGGGAGTCAAGTCGGGGGAGTCCAGTCAGTTCGTGCTTTGGTCGTCCTTTTGCGGTGGTGGTGATGTGTTTGCTAAGAGTGCCCACTTGATCACAGTCCTGTGATTCCATCTACTGCATTGGTGTGTGGATCAGAGGAAGGTGGATCCCCACTTTTTCTCCTAATGCTTCTTCGTGTTTGAGCCATTGTTATGCTTGTACCTTCATTACAAACCATCACCAGTCTCTAGATCCTCGCGGTCACACCGCACACGCGCAGTAGATCTTAGGAATGTCTGGTGCCATTTAGTGCACATGGGTCGAGGTACCCTACGAGTGGTTTAGGTGCTTGTGTCTTGGTGTGTTGCTCCCTTCGATGCCCGTCCTTGCCATGGCGCGTGCATAAAGGAAGGAAGTGAGACTACCTCTGCCTCTCTTTTCCCCTCTTGTTGTGTTCCCTCTTCTCGGTTCTCGTCGACTGACATGGCATATGGATCCACAACCTACTCCCTTCCCCTGTTGGCCAGATCTATTCGAGCCCGTCCTTAGCAATGACGAAAGGATCAAAGATCGAACCATTGTTCTAGTTGGCGAAGCTAGGGTCTATGTCCTGATCTCGGTTCCGTGCGAGTCGATCCGATCGATCGTAGGAAACCATCTACACTGAATATGATATAACATAGACGTGCTTAGCCGAGTTTCTCCCTCGCATCTGCTAAGCCCGAGGAAAACGATCTCGCTTGTGAGGGCTAGTGTTGATTTTGCAAGATGTTTGCTTAAATCGGGATCGGGTCTCAATCATTTTACTTGAGCCGTACAGGTCAACTCGGTCGGCCAGGGAAGTACGAGCTAGGTTGTGACTTGAGCTTATGCTTAGCAAGCATTCTCTTTTGCGTGTTTTCGAGCCTGAGGATCGGATGTCCTCCGCGTGGGCTGAGTCCTCTCTCTGTATAGTGTCCCTAGGATCCTCTGAGTCTAGCTGTCGTGTCAGTGTTTGATTGCTCTTCACAGACTTAGCCATCTCAGATGGACTTGGGGTGTTCCAGGGCTGAGTGGTAGGGTGGCATTACTATAGGCTGGCAAGCGACCGAAATCGGCCTAGGCATCCCCGGGGTGCCGATGATGGCAATCTTGTGGATATTGTAGAAACTCTGCAGAGTGTATGGTTGATCGATCGATACGTTAGCCAATTCGTTGGTTGCGGACCCTTTTCCCTGACTGCTTTCCGATGTAGTGAGAGATTCTCCTTTCTCCCTATGGTATCAGAGTACCGACCGTGAGCCTAGTGCGAGGCTGCTGGCCGTGATGAGACAAGGCTGGGAGGGAGCTGGCCTTTGTCGACTGAGCATTTGTGTGTGTGTGTGTGTGTAAGGTATGGGAGGATGATGGACATGGGTATGGTGATGGACTTGGTGGTGATACAGAAGAGGTTATGAGGTGTGAAACATGATAATTATTTATACATTATATTACTTAATATTATGCATAGGAAGACCCATCCTGCATTGGTCTGTTTGAATATCATGTTGCATCCACATTCCACATAGCAAGCATGTATAGGATGGGAAAGTGTGGCCAGTACCAACCGTACTGAAAATTAACGACAGGATGGACGACTTCTACCGCGACAGTAGCGGAGGCTAGATGGATTAGAAAGTCTCGTTCCTATACGCAAGTTTGGATGAGAAGACGAAGACTGAGACTTCACCCGCTGCTACATGCGAACACAAGGTTGATATGTGCCCTTGTGGTTCCCTTCCTGAGTGATGAGTGATCGGTCAACGGGCAACATGTCTCTTGGCTATGTTGATGTGCAGGTGTGGAGCTCGGAGACAGTGGTCGAAGGTGAGGTGAAGGTCAAGTAGAGACGTGTCGTGCTGACGGACCGGGAGCGGTGAAGGGCGGACGTGAGGCTTGGACTGACGGACCGAGAGACCTGAGGACCAGCTGTGGTAGCTGGCACGTGGCATCAGCAAGCAAGAGCACATGGGGATGTGCGGTGCATCGGCCGAGCCGGGAGGAAGGTGATGGCGTCGTGACACTTGGCGGGAGGCCGAGAAGGAAGGCGGATGCACTGTGCCTGTCGTGGAGGCTAGACATGCTCCGTCATCGGTGCTGGAACTCGGGGTGTGCGAACCACATCCCATCTACGACGTGGGTTTGGTAGTTGAGCCTTTAAAAACTACCCTCGACGGTTTCCGAGTTTGGGCCACAAAACTCGGGGGTGGCGGGTTTCCGAGTTTGGCCTCAAAACTCGGCGAGGACGGTTTCCAGGTTTGGGCCTCAAAACTTGGGCTCACTGGTTTCTGAGTTTGGGCCACAAAACTCAGCCGGAGGATAGATATAGGTACCAAATGGGTTTTCAAAAATAAACATGGTGAGGATGGGATGGCAGTGAGCAACAAGGCTAGGCTAGTAGCCCAAGGTTTTTGCCAAAAGGAGGGGAACGACTATGAGGAAACCTTTGCCCCTGTAGCCCGTTTAGAGAAACTCCAACAGTTTGCTAAAACTCACTTGGCAAATCTATAGTTTTGCCAAGTCTCAAAACCAAATGCCAAGTGAAAAAAGAGACCTTCTCCAACAGTTTGCTATTTGGGCTTGGCAAAAGAACTTGACATCCTAGAGATTTTTGCCAAAATCAGAAAATTGAGCCTCCAACAAGTTGGCAAAACTAGTTGGCAAATTGGGATACACGTGATGCCAAGCGATGAAGGACTTGGCATATTTGGCAAGTGAAGGGGAATTTTGCCAAGCTTGCCAAATTGCCAAGTACTTTTGCCAAGTTGTTGTGGAGGAGGTTTTTTATGGTTTTGGCAAAAATCCTAGGATGCAAAGTGGTTTTGCCAAACTGTTGGAGTTGCTCATTAGGATCCTTCTAGCTTTCGTAGCGTCGAAGGGTTTTAAGCTTTACCAAATGGATGTCAAGAGTGCTTTCTTAAACGAGTATATAAAGGAAGAGGTTATGTGGGACAACCCTGGTTTCGAGAGTCCCAAGTTTCCAAACCATGTTTTCAAACTTACAAAAGCTTTATATGGTTTGAAACAAGCCCCGAGAGCATGGTATGATCATTTGACAACTTTTTTGCTTTCCAAGGGTTTTAAAATGGGATGGGTAGATAAGACTCTTTTTCTCCTCAAGCAAGGAAATGACACCCTTTTAATTCAGATTTACGTGGATGATATCATCTTTGGTGGCTCCTCTCATGCATTTGCCAAGTTTGCAGATACAATGAGCAGGGAGTTTGAGATGAGTATGATGGGTGAGTTGACCTTCTTCCTCGGGTTGCAAATCAAGCAGACCCGAGACGGGACGTTTGTGCATCAACGCAAGTACACGAAGGACATCCTGAAGAAGTTCGACATGGGCGAGGCCAAGCCTCTTACGACGCCCATGGCGACGACTGTAGTGATGGATGCGGACCAGGACGGAGAGGCGGTTGACTAGAAGGAGTACATGTCATGATTGGATCACTCCTGTACATGACGGCGATGAGGCCAGACATACAGTTTTCTGTGTGTTTGTGCGCTCGCTTTCAGGCGTCCCCTCGGACTGCTCACAAGCAAGCAGTCAAGCGCATCATGAGGTACCTCCGATACACTCCTGAGTTCGGACTTTGGTATTTTTCTTCTTCGACCCTTTCGCTTTGTGTTTACTCCGATGCAGATTTTGCCGGCTGTCGGCTTGAGCGAAAGTCTACTTCTGGGACTTGTCAGTTTCTTGGCTCTTCACTGGTTTCATGGTCTTTGAAGGACCGAGAGTGCTACCAGAAAGCAACCAGAGGGGGGTGAATGGGAGCTTTAAATTTCTTTTCAGAAACTTATCGCTACTGACCCTGAGAATCAACCCCAAAAGCAAACCTATGCGCGTGATGTCCACGACCCAATAAAATGGGTGGATGTTCCCTAGGAACACAGCGGGACACCACAAAAGATCCCTCGCCCAAGTTCACGCAAGTCAACTAGTGACAGGATGAACTTTGGGTAAACTCAACCTCCCCCGAGAAACACGAGGGGGATTCGAGCTATTTTGTAAAGCGAGAAGCTCGATTTCTGAAGAGCACGAAGTCAGGAGTCCAACGCAACAAGCGGATCTCAAATCGAAAGTCAGACGAACAAACTGCAGACGAAAACGTGCAAAACAACACTGACCGGACTCTGCCTGCGTCCGGTCACTGACCACCGGACGCGTCCGGTCGATGAAAACTCGCTCGGGAACCTTACTGGATTGGATCGGACTCTGGTTGACAGTGCGTCTGGTCTTGACCTGTGCGTCTGGTCACTTAAAACAAAAGCAATGAACAGTGTGACCATAGCGTCCGGTCGAACACAGAGTGGAGCATCCGGTCAAGAGATGAAATAGAGCAGAGAGCTGTTCAACGACCGGACTCACTCTCCAGCGTCCGGTCACCCCAAGCCGAGCGTCCGGTCATCCCAAACCTGGGCAGTTCGTCCACCGATTTGACTCAATCTCACCCAAAACAAATCCTCTAGGGATCAAACTTGGTGAGAGGAGTCACAAGGAGGATAGTGAGCTATCTCTAAGAGATCATGGCTCGAACCTATCTCCAAATCGATGAATCGAAGAAATTCGCGGGAAGGAAGAAAAACTTGACCCGAAACGAAAATCAACCGATCTACTAGCTCGTGAGGTTAGAAGTGAATTCCTTCGGTGGAAAGAAGTGCCTCATGATCTAGAACATCTTGGTTCAAACGGATTTGCAAGAAACGCACCGAACAAAGAGATCGATCGACGGGAAAAATGTGGAGAAAAGCAACCCGTGATGAACACCAACAAAACACGAATCACAACCACGAGTTTGCAACCGTGTGGCTACCACACGCTACAATAGTGAGATTACGGTCTCACTTCCTCAAAATCTCATGGACACAGAGGTATTGTTCTCTTCTCTGTGGATCTCAGTTTGCTACAGCAGGGGATGAGAGAGCAGGAAAACCTAGGAGTGAAAGAGCAAATGACTGAGATGAGTGGGGAGGTGGGTGTCTCCCCCTACTTATCCTAATTCTAACTATTCCTAATTCCCACTCTACCCCTAACTACTTATAGAGCGAACCAGCTAAATCCTAAGGTTATTCTGGACCAACTCGGTGGTAGTGGATCCGACGGCCACGCCCGCACAACTCGTAGCGTTGCTTCGACGCAACCTCTCGATTGCCGCCACATGCCGCCACCGCTCTGCCGTCCTTTTCCCGGACGTCGCACCCCCGGTTTTGTGGCCCAAACCGGGAAACCAGCCTTCACAGCCAACCCCCGGTTTTGAGGCCCAAACCGGGAAACCAGCCCACGTAGCCTGAGTTTTGTGGCCCAAACTCAGCAAACTCGCAGCACCCAGGTTTTGAGGCCCAAACCTGGAAACCGTCCTCAGCCCGAGTTTTGTGGCCAAACTCGGAAACCATCAGCGCCCAGGTTTTGAGGCCCAAACCTAGAAACCGTCCACCCGATGATTTTTCTCTGGCTCTACCACCAAACCGAAACTGTAGAGGGGATGCACCGCCCGTGCACCCCGTCCACCGACACGTGTCCCCAGGTCCTCGACCCAAGCAACACGATGCCCGCAAGGCTCCGCTCGTCGCTGTCCCACGCTGCCAGCCACCACAGCGGATCCTCGGGCCACCGGTCCCTCAGTCCAAGCCTCACGTCCGCCCTTCGCCACTCTCGGTCCATCGGCACGGCACGTCTCTACTTGACCTTCACCTTGCCTTTGATCACTGTCTCCGTGCTCGACACCTGCACAACACAAGCCAAAGAACATGCGCATTACCCCAGTTGACAATCACTCATCACTCAGAGACTCGGCATACACCCTTGTATCCGCAATCTCCCCCTTGATGAGTGCATTGTCAACTACCAACACAAATCATGATAGAAATGGAAGGAGGAAGAAGGAGAAGAGAGAACTCAACAAATGACCCAAAAGCATAGCAAAGCCGAAGAAGGTCAAGTGGAAGGAGCAAGACAACTTGGTTCCCAAAGACATGGGCAATGGCTCGACGCAACCAAGCAAAGTAAAGCTAGCCCTCAAGAAGAGGTAGAACATGCTCAACACCGCTAGCAAATACCGATTGAAAAATCAAAGCAAAATGGTAGTCCCTCAAGACAGAGCCAGAGAGGCTCAACACAACTAGCAGAAAGCTCGACATCAACTGAAAAGCTCGAAACCAACTGAACCCAACTGAAGCAAAGATGCGACTGCTAGTCGCTCAAGCCGATCCAATTGGAAATTTCAAAAATTCAGCACGAGCAAACTCCCCCCTTGCATGGTGCACACAACCGATTCCTCTCCCCTTTGAACATGGGAGGCATGATTTGTCCAAATTTCTCCCCCTTAGTTGAAAATGCACCATCAAGCAAAATGAACCGAAAGCAATTTTCTCTCCCTCAGAAAATGCACCATCAAAAGTGCCAACCAGAGAAGTTCTCCTTCCAACAAGAGAAGTTCTCCCCCTTCCAAAATGCATATGAGTCAAAATGCAAGTTAGCAGCTTTACGAATATAATCAAGAGAATGCAAAGATGCTCTACACAGTATAGGTCCAATGACACAACTGAAGCGCACATGCTACAAAGACTCAAACTGATCACCAATTGCGAAATATGAACATGTGAGTAAATTTTTCGCCAAAAAGGAATTCACCATCAAAGTAGCACTAGACAAGTGTAGACATGAAGTCAAACAAGTGTTAAACATGTAAACAAGGTGAACTACCCCTAGCAAAGTTCAATCATCATGCTATAGAATGAAACATAGACTTGTGTATCCAAAATTTTATCGGAGTTGCAGCGGTTAAGTTTACACAAGTTCAGAATTTAGCATGTGATTGCGAGAGGTTGAAAGCTTGTCACTGCCTAACTTTTCAACTGTGCGAAGCCTATGCAGAAGCAATCAGAAGCTTAAAGCAACAGTTTCGGTCATACACTACACAACTCAAGTTTATCTCAAAGTGCAATGAGAAACAGTCTCGAAACTGTGATGTGTTGACAAGCAATCCCATCTCGATCTTTCTGATTCACTTAACTTGGTTTAAGTTAAAGACAGTATATGAACCGACCAAGCAAGTGATAGACTCAAACTAGAGAGACATAGCAACCAAGCATATATGAAAAGCACGAGTGTGATTTCAACATATTCTACACAGGCTAGTTGCACATCTCGATGGTGAACATTTTCAAGTTTTATGTTTGTTAAGCAGGTTCACCATTCAAAATTAGCTCAGCTCATAACATGTATTAGTGATCAGAAAGAGCATAAGCTACAAGTACCAACATAAAGCATTGGAGCATACACTACACAGAGCATAATTACATTCTAACGAATATATCCATGAAGCTCAGAATGTAAAAGCGTATGCGAAATGAAATGCAGAAAAGATGCAACAAGATACCAAAAGAAGAAACAAAGAGAAATGAAAAGTCAGTTTACAAACCAAAATGTTTCCCCCATCTAAAATGGGAAAACACACACCAAGCTTACCTCTCAACCTAGCAAAAGTTGGTTGGTCCAAAGGCTTGGTGAAAATATCAGCCAACTGATGATGAGTATCGACATGGCGAAGGTCGATATCACCCTTCTCACAGTGGTCTCGCAGAAAATGAAAGTGCACATCAATGTGTTTGGTCTTCGAGTGCAGCACGGGGTTCTTAGCAACGCTAATGGCACTCGTGCTGTCACAAAGCAAAGGAACGCGAGAAAAGCTCAGACAAAATCACGCAAAGTGGCCATCATCTAGAGTAACTGGGAACAACAGCTAGCCGCAGCAACATACTCAGCCTCCGTGGTAGACTGGGCGACACTAGACTGCTTGCGAGAAGACCACGATACAAGAGAAGGACCAATAAACTGGCAAGTCCCAGAAGTGGACATGCGATCAATACGGCAACCAGCAAAATCAGCATCGGAATAACCGCAAAGCAAGAGGGTGGAGGAAGCAGAATACCAAATCCCAAATTTTAGAGTGAATGATAAGTACCTCATTATGCGCTTGACCGCCTGACGGTGAGAAGTGCGCGGCGATGACTGAAATCACGCACACAGACACACCGCGAACTGGATGTCCGGGCGTGTCGCCATCAGGTACAACAGCGACCCGATCATACTCTAGTACTCCTTCTGGTCCGCTGCTTCTCCATCCACATCTGCATCCAGGGCCACCGTGGTTGGCATGGGTGTTGGAAGAGGTTTGGCCTCACCCATGTCGAACTTCTTCAGGATGTCCTTGGTGTACTTGCCCTGGTGCACGAACGTCCCCTCTCGGGATTGGTTGATTTGCAACCCGAGGAAAAACGTCAACTCGCCCATCATGCTCATTTCAAACTCCCTGCTCATAGTGTCTGCAAACTTGGCAACCAAAGCGTGAGAAGAACCACCGAAAATGATATCATCCACGTAAATTTGGACCAAGAGTGAATCAGTGCCTTGCTTGAGGAGAAAAAGCGTTTTTATCCACACATCCCATTTTAAAACCCTTAGCAAGCAAAAGGGTTTTCAACCTATCATACCAGGCTCTAGGGCCTTGTTTCAAACCATATAAAGCTTTGTGAAGTTTAAAGACATGGTTTGGAAACTTAGGATTTTCGAAACCGGGGGGTTGTCTCACACACACTTCCTCTTCTATGTAGCCATTTAAGAAGGCACTCTTGACATCCATTTGAAAAAGTTTCAAACCTTTGGATGCAGCAAAAGCCAAGAGTATCCTAATTGCCTCCAAACGAGCTACAGGAGCAAAAGTCTCCTCATAGTCTATCCCCTCCTTCTGACTATACCCCTGGGCAACTAGTCTGGCCTTGTTTCTCACAACATGACCATCCTCTTCTTGTTTGTTTTTGAAAACCCATTTTGTCCCAATAGGATGACAATCAGGAGGAAGAGGAACCAAAACCCGAACCCGATTTCTTTCAAAATTTTCTAACTCCTCATGCATGGCATTTACCCAATCTGGATCAGATAAAGCGTGTCCAACATCTCGGGGCTCAAAATCAGCCACAAAAGCAGAATGAGCAAAGTGAGAGATTTGAGACCTGGACCGAGTGACACGTTCGTCAATGTTGCCGATCATCTGCTGAAGGGGGTGTTGGCGCTGGATGTGTCGTGGCGCCTCCCGTGCAGAAGTGATCTCCCCCTCAACAGCAGCTGGTGCCTCCCCGGGTACAAAAGGTACCGCTCGGGGTGACGGATCCCACGGCCCCCAGGAAGAAGAAGTGTCGGGGCCGTGAGTCGAAGTAGAAGCCGCTGCTTGCGGCACAGCAGGTGGAGGGGGTGGTGGATCATCCATACCTTCAGCACCCTCATCCTCGTCATCAAAAAGAGGCTCACCAACCTCATGATCACCAGCATGCTCAAAACGAGAAGAAGGACAAACCATGGTCTCGTCGAAGGTGACATCGGATGTCTCCATGACTCGGTTAGTATGAAGGTTAAGTACACGATAAGCTCTAGTGTGAGTGCCATAACCCAAAAATACACCGTCAGAAGAACGAGACTCAAACTTGTCCAAGTTGCCCTTTTTGATTATAAAACAATGGCAACCAAAAACTCGAAAGTAACTCACCTTGGGCAGTTTTCCAAAATGCAACTCATAAGAAGTCTTTTTCAAGAAAGCTCGGAGAAAAATGCGATTGGAAATGTAGCATGCAGTGCTCATAGCTTCGGCCCAATATAGCCTACAAGTCCTATGCTCATCGAGCATCGTCCTGGCCATCTCTACAAGGGTCCAATGAGAACATATATGATGAATGATTGACTTTGATGAGGAAGGTTTGAGGCTTTTACCCGGTTGAGCCATTATCTGCTATGCGCTTAATGTTTATGACTAACCGGTGGCGTGAGTTGTGGTGTTTTTGTGTTGGTGTGCGTGTGCGAAATGTGTCTCTTGGTTGTGTTGATGTGCAGGTGTTGAGCTCGGATACAGTGGTCAATGGCGAGGTGAAGGTCAAGTAGAGACGTGTCGTGCCGACGGACCGGGAGCGGTGAAGGATGGGCATGCCATGCGGCGGACGTGTCATGCCGATGTACCCAGAGCGGTGAAGGGCGGACGTGAGGCTTGGACCGACGGACTGGAGGGCCAAAGGACCAGCTGTGGTAGCTGGCACGTGGCATCTGCGAGCGAGAGCACATGGGGATGTGTGATGCATCGGCCGAGTCGGGAGGAAGACGTGGCGTCGTGACACTTGGCAGGAGGACGGACACGGGCTTGCGTGCGGCGCAAGTGCCATCGGCCGAGTCAAGGAGGATGGCGAAGGCGTTGTGCTCAGCGTGGAGGCTGGACATGCATCGGCATCGGTGCCAGTTGTCGGGGTGTGCGAACCACATCCCGTCTATGGTGCGGGTTCGGTAGCTGAGCCTCAAAAAGCTACCATCGACGGTTTCCAGGTTTGGGCCTCAAAACCTGGGGTGGCCGGTTTCCAAGTTTGGGCCTCAAAACTCGGCGAGGACGGTTTCCAGGTTTGGGCCTCAAAACCTGGGCTCGCGGGTTTCCGAGTTTGGGCCTCAAAACTCGGGGTGGACGGTTTGCCAGGTTTGGGCCTCAAAACCTAGGCTGGCGGGGTTTACCGGTTTGGGCCTCAAACCGGGGGTGGTCCGAAAGGACGGTCGACGCGTGGCGGTGTGGAGAGGCTGGCGCGGCGGCGAAGCTATCCACGAGGGAAGCGCGCGGTGGTCGACATGACGACACGTGGCGGCATCAGGGAGGTCGCGTCAAGGCGAAGCTACCGGATGTGCGGGCGTGGCCGTCGGATGAAGATTGACCGGTCTGGACGGTTTTACCCCTAGGGGCACGGGCGGATCCATATTGGACAATGTGGGTGCGGCCGCACCCAGGCTCAAAAGCAAAATACGATACAGTATACAAGTTTCTAGCGTATTCACACCCCCACAAGCCAAACGTCTGCACCCACACACAGGAGTGCCGCCCTACATCCCTGCCCTTCCTTACTTTTGTTCTTAAATCAAGATTGAATGTCAAAGTAATAAGACTTTAAAAATTCTCTACTTTTAATTTTCCATCAATCTTAGTATTTAAATTGGTTTCAGTTTGTGGTTCGATTTTTGCTTTCTTCATTATTTGTTTGGATTCTAGGTTTAGAGTGTTTGATTATTTCTCTGATATTTGAAAATTGATATAAGTGAAAGCAACTAAAATTTAAATATTCTTTTGGATGCTAGAAAAAACATGGAATAGTCTTCCCTCTACAGGGAAAAGGTAATCTTCAAATATTTCAATTAGAATGCTTTGATGAGTTTATAAATTATCTTGAACATAGTTAAAAATTATGATATGGTTCATCCAAGCTTTTGTTGCTAGGAGTGGCTTGTAGCCCGACACCGACTGATTAATGAATCATCCATTCCTCTGAATCCAATGATCAAATTCGTGCTTTAATTTGTCTTGCGATTTTGTTCTTCGCGTTTGCACGTTTTCCCCTCTTTTGATCTTCACGAGAATTCTTGTTTCGAGGGAAGATCCGCAAATCCGTTTGAACCATCTTGTGTAGCTTCGTGAGAGTCTTTTTTCTACCGAAGGAATTTCTCCAATACCTCACGAACGAACAGATCGGGCGGATTTAGTTTTGGGATCGAGTTCTTGCCCGTTCTTCATCGTTTTCTTCGATTCACTGATTTGGAGTTAGGTTCGAGCCATGATCTCTTAGGAGTAGCTCACTAACATCCTTGTGATCCCTCATACGAAATTTGAGCCCTAGTGCTTTTGATTTGAGGGAGATCGGGTCGATTCGGTGGACGAACAGAGGGCTGGTCGGGGTGACCGGACGCTGCTTCATAGCGACCGGACGCACCTTGATAGAGTCCGGTCGTTGAACACACGCGCAGTCCAGTTTGTGCGTGGTGACCGGACGCTGGCCTAGACTTGACCGGATGCACCCCGTGCTGAGTCCGATCAGCTCCAGAGAGTATTTTGCGTGACCGGACGCTCGGGAATAACTTGACCGGACGCGCTGCTTCTACTGTTCACCGTGCAGCCTTGTCCGGACGCTGAGTCCTGTGTGGACCGGACGCTCCTCCTCCCAGAGTCCGGTCAGTTCCAGAGAGCTCCTGAAACAATTTTTCTCTGACCGGACGCGTCCGATCGATCCTGACCGGACGCACCTCAGAGTCCGGTCAGTGCAGTGATCGCACGTTTTTGTTCGTATCTTTTACGTTCGAGCTCCGATTTGAGATCCGCTTTTTGCTTTGGATTCGCGACTCTGTGCTCTACAGAAATTGGGCTTCCTGCTTTGCGAAAAAGCCTGAATCCCCATCGCGTTGCTCGGGGAAGGTTGAGGTTACCCAAACTCCATCCTGTCACTAGTTGACTCGCGTGGATTTGGGTGAGGGAGCTTTTGTGGTGTCCCGCTGTGTTCTAGGGAACATCCACCCATTCTCTTGGGTCGTGGACATCACGTGTGTCGGCTTTGCTCTTGGGGTGATTTTGTTGGGACAGAGGCCGTAATTTCTGAGAAGAAATTTTTAGGCTCCCATTCACGCCCCTCTGGTCGCCTTGCTTTAGCACTTTCGGTCCTTCAATTGGTATCGGAGCCAGTTAGGATCTCTCTACCTTAACCGGTTCCGGATCCGCGAAGGTGACCTTTTGAGAGCGGTTTTGTTTCCGACTTTGCTTGTCGAGGTGTTGAGCTTGTGTTTTGGCTAACACTAACAGTGCTTTTGGAAATGGCACCAAGTTCTTCTTCCAGTGCGTCTTTGTCCTTAGGTTTGAGTCTTGGACATGCGATCGAGAACGACACTTTGGCAAGAAGAAGGAGTACGGCTCTAGAGGCGGAACACGAGGTGGATGCTTTGCTGGGCTTCCTAGGAGATGATGAGCATTCACGGAGGAGGATCGTATATGCGAACTTGGCAAGGCCAAGAAAGGTATTCTCACTGCTTGTCTTGGGATTTTATCCCAACAATTTGAAGCTTGTTGTGATGATAACTTGAGATATGATGAGCTTTGTGATACCTTGCATAGAAAGATCAAGAAGTTGAATGCTCCATTGCTAGGTTAAAATGTGGCCTTTTTCATTGGAAGCCTAGTGCATCTTTACCTTGCACCTCTTGTAGTGACATGGTTAGGAAGAATAATGAGCTATGCTTTTCGCTTGCTAGCTTAGAATCTGAAAATGAAATATGATGAATCAAAGCTTCCATACCATGTCTTGTTTGCTTTGACTTGCGCAAGGACCTTGTTTATGCTAAATCTAAAATAGCCTTGCTTAGGTCAAAAGCTTCTTTGCCATGGGTTCTTGTGAGTTTTTGCATGCTAAAATTGATAAACTAAATTGACTCACACCACATGTGTAGATGAACTTGAGCATGCTAGGGCTGAAATTGATGAGATAAATGCTAGGCCTTGTAGCTCATGCTCTTTGAATAAAAATGTTTGCCATGCTTCTTGTGCTAATCATGATTCTTTGTTGATGTGAATGGTGATGTTTCTTCCACCGATTTCATTGTGCCAACATGCATTGATTTGGAAAAAGAAGTCTTGGCTTTGAAGGTTTTGCGTGATGATATGAGCGCCAAGTTGGTTGAGCACAATGATATGAGTGCCAACCTTGAAAAAGAAAATGAACTCTTGCGTACCACATATGCCGAGTGCATCAAGGAGGAGATGGAAAATTGGAAAAAGACTCCTTGTGGTACTTGCGATCGCCTCATGTTTGAAAATGAGGTATTAGCTAAAAGATGCAAGAGTCTTTGTGCTAAGTCGTTTGAGTCACGCATTTCTTCCAACTCCGATGTTGATGTTTCCAAGTCTGCATCTTTGCAACCGGAGTTGAGTTCTTGTGTTGCGCGTGAGTCTTTTGACGCTAGCACTTGTGCCAAGGTTTCGGATAGCTCTTTCATAGCTACTCCTAACCTTGTTGGTTCATCGAGTGATGTCCAAGGGACTTCTCCTGACAAGGGTGCTTCTCACATTTTTGGGACCCGTGTTCCCAATCCGGTTTTCCATTGCACCTTTTGCAAGAAGGATGGACACTCATTCGATTTTTGTTTCCGCCGTGTCAAACACGAGCGATGAATTCGAGCTAAGGCTTTTAGGAAGCCGCGTAGCCTTTCCCATGGCATGTGTGCTCCTAGTGTTGGCACCAAGTTAGTTGTTGATGCTTCTTGTTCTAAGTCCCAAGGGACTTCTCACTTGTCGGAGAATGGTGTGCCTTCCAGTAGGCCTTTGTACCATTGCTCCTTTTGTGAGAAAGATGGGCATCAAGAAAGCTTTTGCTATCGGCGTGCCAAACGTTTGCGCCAAGCTCACTCTTCTAGGAAGATGGTCGTTCATAGCCC
The DNA here is from genome assembly GCA_009763385.1 of Coix lacryma-jobi var. lacryma-jobi. Taxonomy (NCBI): domain Eukaryota; kingdom Viridiplantae; phylum Streptophyta; class Magnoliopsida; order Poales; family Poaceae; genus Coix; species Coix lacryma-jobi. The sequence continues at coordinate 78,090,490 of CM019828.1, read as the reverse complement.
TTCCTATGGTATGAACGCTTGTGCTCCTAGAAGAAGCCCCTCTTTGTTGATGGGTTTTATGACTCCTTTTCTAGTGGGTTAGATCATGATCGTGGACATGCCTCTAGTGCTTCTTCTCTCGGTCCACGTCATGCTTCTCATGGTGCTTCTATTGGTTCTTCTACAAAAACCTTGGAAGATGTTTGCCTCTTTCCCGTGGTATGACTCGTTCTTCTCCTCGAGTTGTCCTTTTGAGGAATGCTTCCAAGGGTGTTTCAAAATTGCTTTTGAACCAACAGTTGCATCATGCTAACCCACATGATAAGTTGAGAATTGTGACCAAGTCCTGGATTCCCAAGTACATGCTTGCTAACCCTTCGGGATCCAAGACTCGGGTTTTGTGTCCTCTTGTGTGTAGATATGAGGACGCAGGGTGGAGAACATGCGCCTGATGGAGCTTGATCTTTTAGATGTGATCAAGATTGATGGTTCTCTACACCCCGCTTAGATTTGCCTCCAAAGAGGCTTTTATAGCTTGGTGAGCTTCTTTACACTCATACCTTGTACATCCATGATTTATGTCTTGTGGTATGAGATGGTCTATCATGTGCTCACTTGTATAGTTTTCGCATGTACATTTTCTTTTGTATCATGTTTTGTTTTAGTCTAGCATGTGTTATCTTCTGTATCATATGTCATGCTAGCTTTGTGTATAGCATGGTGGATTATTCCACTTTTCATGCTAGTCTGTGATCCTCATGAACATTATGCCATGCTTACCTTATTTATCCATGAGTTCTATTTGTAGTGGTATGATGTTCATTAGGTGTCACTTGTCAGGTGCTAGTTTTGGTTAGCTACATGTATCCTGTTGATATGATTAGTTTGAGCGCTAGCCTTCCACAATTTATCTTGTTACATGCTTTTGGATCTATTGATCATTATCTTGCATTGTAGCATGTGTTGAGTTTAGGCTGTGTTTGGGTTGATCATTTTTTTAGGTTGCATTTGCTATACAGTGCTTTATCCTGTTGCATGGTAGTCTTGACTAGGTGAGTTCAGATCTCCTTGCGGTATCATTCATAGGTAGATCTCTTTTGTTGAGAGTACCCTTATGCTTATTATATGACTAACCGTTTTCGTGGAGAGACTTGAGGTCACACTGGACAAGACAATGCCTTGTGTTTCTCTCTGCTTTTGTGTGTGCTGGAGAACAGGAGCCTGGAGAGGGCATTTTGGCTCACGGACCCGATCCCTCTTCTTCCACGACTTGGGGTTCCGTTTGAGCAGTTCTCCAGCGAGCACTAGCTGCACCTGTGGGAGCGACAGCATCAGGCAGGGGAGGGGGAGAGGGGAGTGGGAGACTTCGGCGAGGCAGGTGCCCCAAAGATTTCAGCAGTTTCAGGCGTCCCCTCGAGTATCACACCAGCAGGCGGTCATGCGTATCATGAGGTACCCCGACACACTTCTGAGTTCGGTTTCTGGTACACTTCTTCTCCGACCCCTTTCTGCTGTGTGGTCTTTTCGATGTGGATTTTGCTGGCTGTCGCTTGAGCATTTCTTGGCTCTTTATTTGCTGTTTCCCTTTTAGTTGGGGAAGCATTTTGCTTGTTGTATGTTAGTTGGACTTCTCTGATACCCCTTTTGTTTTGGGTTTTTCTTTTTAGGCTAGTTTTGCTTTGTCTTTGATAGACTAGCTTTTGCATGCATTTTATCATGTATATCTTGCGTTTTAGAGCTTCATGAATATAGTAATGAGGATGAGATTATGCTCTTTTTGGTATACCTTGTTTTTACATGATGATGCTTGTAGCATAGGCTCTTTTTGATCACTTGATACATGTTATGAGCTAAGCTATTTTTGCAAATGGTGAACTTGACTAATCAACTATGAAACTTTTAATTTGTTCACCATTGAGATTGACAACTAGCATGGGTAGGATGTGTTGAGATAACTTGTGCTATCTTTTGTATGCTAGGTTGCTATGTCTCTTGCACTGAGTCATTCACTTACTTGGATTGTTCATATTTACCTTGTGCTTAAAATTTGATCCAAGTTTAAGTGAAATGAAAAGATCGAGATGGGATTGCATGTGTCAGCACCTCACGGTATTGAGACTGTTTCTCATTGCACATTTGAGTTAAACTTGAGCCGTGTAGTGTAAGACCGAAATCGGTGCTTGAAGCTTCTGATTGCTTTTCTTGCATAGGCTTAGCCCGGTTGAAAAGTTAGGCAATGACCATGCTTTTAACCTCTCGCAATCACATGCTTTAATATGAACTTCTGTTAATACTGCTGCAATCTCCGATAAAATTTGAAAATAACACAAGCTTATGCTTCATTCTATTGCATGATGATTGAACTTTGCTAGGGGTAGTTCACCTTTTGTACTTGAGTTAGCACTTGCTCGATTTCCTGTCTATTCATGCTAAGTGCTATTTTAGTGGTGAACTGCTTTTCAAATGGCTTAAAACTGCTCATATGCTTAGTTGTTCATATTTCGTATTCATTTGATCAGTTTGAGCCTTTGCTAGCATTTGTATTGATTGCTACACTTTCAGGGCAGCACCCTATTGAGCATCTTTTCATTCTGATTGCTATACACTTGAAGCTGTTGCATTGGACATATCATGCATTTTTAGCTTAGTGTACATACCCCCAGCTCCGATACACTTTGTGGTCACTTTCAGTGCTTTTCATTGCCCTCATATGCTTTTTGTTGATGACTTGTCTTGTGTTTGTGTCAACTTTGTGAAAAATGTCAAAACCCCTCAGCATGTTCCCTTTTGTCAAGGGGAGAAGCTGCTTGCAAGGGGGAGCTTGAGTGTTGACACAAAGGGGAGAGTCATGCATTTTGGGGAGAGCTTTGAGCAAGGGGGAGTTTAGCTCTTTTATGTTCTTCTTCACTCGGTATAGCTCTTTTATGTGTTTCAATTGGTATCCATCTTTTGGTATGGAATGCAATTGGAGTCACGAGCTTTGTTGCATAGCTTTTGTATATAGGCTTGCTTTCAGGGGGAGTCGCTTTTGGGTTGCTGCTTCTCCGCGTGCTCCGAGTGTTTGTGCTCCATTTAGTGTTGAGCTTCTCTTGTGGTTTTTCTCAGTTGGTATCGAGCCTGCTAGTCGTGTTGAGCCGTTTTTGCCTCTGTATATAGGGACTAGCAGTTTTTGCTTGGTATTTTCGATTGGTGTGGACCCTTCAACTAGTTGCGTCAAGCCTATGTGCCTCTGTCTTGAGGAACTAGCTGTTTTCACCAATTTTTGGCTGCTTGTAATGAGTATTCTGCTAGTTGTGTTGAGCCTCTGTGCCTCTATCTTGAGGGACTAGCAGTTTTGCATTCTAATGCGTTGTTTCCGCCTCAATTGGTTTCGAGCCATGAGCTAGTGGTGTTGAGCTATTTTCTGCCTCTTCTTGAGGGCTAGCTCATTTTTTGACTTGGTTGCGTCGAGCCGTTGCCCATGTCTTTGGGAACCAAGTCTTTTGCTCGATGTGATCGAGTTTTGCTCTTTTATGAGTTGTTGCTCCGATCCCTTGCTTGGTTGCGTTGAGCCGTTGCCCATGTCTTTGGGGACCAAGTTTTCGGTTTTGGTATCTCAAACCATCTCTTGTGCCTAGTTTTTGTCAATTCAATCATCAAGGGGGAGAAAGAGAAAGAGAAAGAGAAAAAGGGGAGAAATCTCGACCCAAGTGAACCCAAGTGGATAAGTACCTTGGTTTCTTTTGTGATGATTGTTTGACAAGTTATTTGAGATTGGTTTTTGAGTACCTTTTTGGGATTCTTGAAACTCTTGTTTTCACTTGACTCTTCAGTTATGTGGAGGCTTTTCCCGCTTTTCCCGTTTTGTTCAGGACCGAGAGCTTTTATTTGGAGTTTTCATGATCCTTCCTCATCTCAAGTAGCCATGTGTTTGCTTTTGCTTGGCTTTTGGGCACTTGAATGAGGCTTGCCTTTAAACCCTTCCTTTTTGGTTTTATTGTTAGTCAATGCATTCATCAAGGGGGAGATTGAGAACATATATGATGAATGATTGACTTTGATGAGGAAGGTTTGAGGCTTTTACCCGGTTGAGTCATTATTTGCTATGCGCTTAATGTTTATGACTAACTGGTGGCGTGAGTTGTGGTGTTTCTGTGTTGGTGTGCGTGTGCGACATGTGTCTCTTGGCTGTGTTGCTGTGCAGGTGTTGAGCTCGGATACAGTGGTCAATGGCGAGGTGAAGGTCAAGTCGAGACGTGCCGTGCCGACGGACCGGGAGCGGTGAAGGATGGGCGTGCCGTGGGGCGGACGTGCCATGCCGATGTACCCAGAGCGATGAAGGGCGGACGTGAGGCTTGGGCCGACGGACCGGAGGGCCAGAGGACCAGCTGTGGTAGCTGGCACGTGGCATCTGCGAGCGAGAGCACATGGGGATGTGCGATACATCGGCCGAGTCGGGAGGAAGACGTGGTGTCGTGACACTTGGCAGGAGGTTGGACACGGGCTTGCGTGCGGCGCAAGTGCCGTCGGCCGAGTCAAGGAGGATGGCGAAGGCGTTGTGACCGGCGTGGAGGCTGGACATGCATCGGCATCGGTGCCGGTGGTCGGGGTGTGCGAACCACATCCCGTCTACGGTGCAGGTTCGGTAGCTGAGCCTCAAAAAGCTACCATCGGCGGTTTCCAGGTTTGGGCCTCAGAACCTGGGGTGGCCGGTTTCCGAGTTTGGGCCTCAAAACTCGGCGAGGACGGTTTCCAGGTTTGGGCCTCAAAACCTGGGCTCGCGGGTTTCTGAGTTTGGGCCTCAAAACTCGGGGTGGACGGTTTGCCAGGTTTGGGCCTCAAAACCTGGGCTGGCGGGTTTACCGGTTTGGGCCTCAAAACCGGGGGTGGTCCGAAAGGACGGTCGACGCGTGGCGGCGTGGAGAGGCTGGCGCGGCGGCGAAGCTATCCACGAGGAAGGCGCGGTGGTCGACATGACGGCACGTGGCAGCATCAGGGAGGTCGCGTCGAGGCGAAGCTACCGGATGTGCGGGCGTGGCCGTCGGATTAAGATTGACCGGTCTAGACGGTTTTACCCCTGGGGGGTATTTGGGTTGAGTGCTTAATGTAAGGGCGTTTTGGTCTTCGGACGTGCGCCTATATATATGAGGGGGCTGCTAGGGCAGCCGTATCCTTGGGAATTCTTGGAGGTGTCTCTCTCATTTTGTTCCTTTGAGAGAAGGCTAGGGTTAGGGAGAGTTGGCTCTTGTTCTTGAGCTTTTAGCCATCCAAGCTTTGTGTTGCTAGGAGTGGCTTGTAGCCCGACACCGAGTGATTAATGAATCATCCATTCCTCTGAATCCAATGATCAAATTCGTGCTTTAATTTGTCTTGTGATTTTGTTCTTCGCGTTTGCACGTTTTCCCCTCTTTTGATCTTCACGAGAATTCTTGTTTCGAGGGAAGATCCGCAAATCCGTTTGAACCATCTTGTGTAGCTTCATGAGAGTCTTTTTTCTACCGAAGGAATTTCTCCAATACCACACGAACTCACAGATCGGGCGGATTTAGTTTTGGGATCGAGTTCTTGCCCGTTCTTCATCGTTTTCTTTGATTCACCGATTTGGAGTTAGGTTCGAGCCATGATCTCTTAGGAGTAGCTCACTGACATCCTTGTGATCCCTCATACGAAATTTGAGCCCTAGTGCTTTTGATTTGAGGGAGATCGGGTCGATTCGGTGGACGAACAGAGGGCTGGTCGGGGTGACCGGACGCTGCTTCGTAGCGACCGGACGCACCTTGACAGAGTCCGGTCGTTGAACACACGCGCAGTCCAGTTCGCGCGTGGTGACCGGACGCTGGCCTGGACTTGACCGGACGCACCCCGTGCTGAGTCCGGTCAGCTCCAGAGAGTATTTTGCGTGACCGGATGCTCGGGAATAACTTGACCGGACGCGCTGCTTCTACTGTTCACCGTGCAGCCTTGTCTGGACGCTGAGTCCTGTGGTGACCGGACGCTCCTCCTCCCAGAGTCCGGTCAGTTCCAGAGAGCTCCCGAAACCATTTTTCTCTGACCGAACGCGTCCGATCGATCCTGACCGGACGCACCTCAGAGTCCGGTCAGTGCAGTGATCGCACATTTTTGTCCGTATCTTTTACGTTCGAGCTCCGATTTGAGATCCGCTTTTTGCGTTGGATTCCCGACTCTGTGCTCTACAGAAATCAGGCTTCCCGCTTTGCGAAAAATCCTGAATCCCCCTCGCGTTGCTCGGGGAAGGTTGAGGTTACCCAAAGTCCATCCTGTCATTAGTTGACTCGCGTGGATTTGGGTGAGGGAGCTTTTGTGGTGTCCCGCTGTGTTCCTAGGGAACATCCACCCATTCTCTTGGGTCGTGGACATCACGTGTGTCGGCTTTGCTCTTGGGGTTTATTTTGTTGAGACAGAGGCCGTAATTTCTGGGAAAAAATTTTTAGGCTCCCATTCACCCCCCCCTCTGGTCGCCTTGCTTTAGCACTTTCGGTCCTTCATCCGATTCTTCCTCTCTACAACACCATTATGTGGCGGTGTGTAGGGGGAAGAAAACTGATGCTCTAAACCCAAAGAGTTACAGAACTTCTCAAAATCCGAATTCTTGAATTCGGAACCATTATCACTCCTAATAGCTCGCATCGAGTTCAAAGGGAACTCGTTCTGAAGATGCAAAATCAGATTGCGAGCAAAGGAGAAAGTCTCGGTCTTCTCAGCTAAAAAGAAGACCCACGAATATCTCAAAAAGTCATCAACAACAACAAGCACATACCACTTCCCACCAACCAAGCTCACCCGAGCCGGACCAACAAGATCCATGTGCAAAAGCTCTCCAGGGCGCTTGGCCATGACCTGAGTTACTGGATGGTGGGGAGCGGCAACCATCTTCCCATGTCTACAAGAGTGGCAAACAAGATCCTTCTCCATATGCAACTTGGGCAGTCCTCGGATTAGGCCAAGTGAACTAAGTCTTGCAAGCAAGTCGAAGCTCAAATGTCCAAGTCTCCTATGCCACTTCCAAAGATCAGAGGAGGAAGGTCCAGCCACAAGACAACGAGAAGTGCCAAAAGACTCTGAGAAATTCGCACAAAAGACTTTTCCAAAGGGCGAAATCAAACACACAAGATTTCCCTGAGGATCCAAAATACGACTGAGATTCGGTTTAAAACGAATCTCATAGTCATCATCGAAAAGTTGCAAAACAGAAAGAAGGTTAAAATACAAGTTAGAAACAAGAGCAACATCGCGCAACACAAAGTGCTCATTAACTCGCACGGACCCATGAGACAAGTCCTTACCTTTGCTATTGTCGCCGAAGGTGATATACTCCGGCGACTGGACTAAGACTGGAGAACCACTTGGCGTTTCCGGTCATGTGCCTTGAGCAACCGGAATCCACCAACCAAATGTTCTCCAATCATTTTACCTACATCAACAAAAAGACATAGGGTGAGCATATGGTCCAACACTGGGGTTAGTGAAGTAAGGGGAAAACCAGTGTTGGGCCGACTGCTCAAAAGAACGGTTAGCAGAAAAACCATTCCTAGCACGTCTACGAGAAGAGCGATCACCACGCTGAGGAAAACGTGGTCCGCTGGGGAAAGAGCGTTCACCTCGATACTCAAAACGTGATGGGGGAAAACGCTCAACTACAAAACACCGCCACGGGGTCCATAGCCTACCACTGCAGGCTCTCGCCGGGCTCGACCTCCCTGACGCCTAGGACCTTGAGGCACTGCACCTCTAGCCCTAGCAGCTCTCCTCGGAGCTCTCCTCTGAACATTTGGCACATGTACATCATGGAAAGGATGGTACATGTCCGCATTGTTCATCTCCCTGGCACGGCGCACCTCTCTATTGCGCCGAAAGCAGAACTCACTCAAGTGTCCATCTCTCCCACAATGCTCACAATGGTACCTCACCGCTCTCAAAGGGGGTTGTTGGTACACACGGTTGTGAGTGTGGATCACATTGCCCTTCTGTGGCAAAAGCTCCTCCTGGATGGGTGGCATGATGTCCAACTTATTTTTCAGGTGGTTGGGCTTGGGATGCCACACTTGGTTCTTTGGTGGAGCTCGTGGAGGTTCTTCAAATACCCCATCCATGGTGTTAGGCTTGAGAGGCTCTTTGGGTGCAAGCTTGGTAAGTTTGGGAGTAGTGGTGGAGTTGGGCTTCTCAAATGGGTTCAGACCACTCGACTCTCCAATCTTCCCAAAAGCAGAAAGATCAACACCCAGAACAAAACCTACACCAGGACCTCCAGCAGCTCGCTTGAATTGGGAGATCATCATCCCGAGCTGCGGCTCACCACGAGACACCCATGACAAGATGGTCTGAAGGTATGTGTTTTCCTCCTCGGTTTGCATCTTGTCATGCTTCACATTGGCTATCTCCATCTCCAGGCCCTCGCACAAAACACACCTGGACACACAAGTGCTACCCGAGCTGGCCTTCTCAAGAGACACAATCTTGGCATTCTTCCCTGCCAACTCGGATTGCAAGACAGGACAAGTCTTGCACGGACCCAACAGCATGGGTCTAGCTCGGAGCTCATCCACCTCTCCCACCAACGCAGCATACTTACCTCTCAAGGTGAGAAGGTCAGTCATGTGCGTGGTGCACATCTCGCACTCGGCATCCCCAGACACGACCACAGTGGACTTGGCAAACTCAAGCTCCCTCACCGTGTCCTCCCACTTCTGCCTAAACTCCTTGTGCTCACTAGCGGCACGCCTAAGCAGCTTATCCTGACTAAGCAAGGCAGCAGTAAGCTTCTCGACCTCAGCAGACAGCTCATCGGGGGTCAGAGATACCTGGGAGGTGTCGTCATCGTCGTCGTTCTGAGGAGTGTCGTCGTTGACCTCCTTGCCGAGGGACATGGTGCAGAAGCCCTCGTCGTCGTCGAAGAAGCAGAGGCCGTTGAGTTTGTCCTCAATCCTCTTCTTCTTCTCGAACTCGTCGTCGCTTGAGGAAGCGGAGTCGGCATCCGAGTCGTCGACGTCACTGAGCGTGGCGAAGAAAGCACGCTGCTCAGCCTGGGCCTTCTCTAAGTACTTGGTCTTGATGTACTCCTTGTTGAAGCCGCCCTTCCGCTTGTGCTTCGCGGGGATGTACTTCTCCTTGCGCTTGCCGGAGTCGTACTTGTGCCCATGATCGCCCTTCCCAGAATGCTTGTTCTTCTTGGGACAGTTGGCGATGAAGTGGTCAGGGTCACCGCACTCGAAACAGCACGAGCGTCCTCCTCCGCGGCGACGGTTCATGCGGTTGTTGTGGAACCGCGAGAACCGGTTGGCTAGCAAAGCCAACTCGTCGTCTCCCAAAGACTCCAACTGCTCCTTTGTGACAGAAAGAAGAGAATGCAAAGCAAAGCCTCCAGAGGGGTTAGCAGAAGAGCCAGAAAGCAAAGCCATCGACGGGCCAGAAGGATTTTCATAAGAAGCCCTCGCCATGGCATCGATCTCACTGGACTTGAGCTTACTGAAGAGCTCGTCGCACGTGAGAGTCTCATAGTTAGGTGATTTGATGATCGCCTGAACCTTGGAATCCCACACCTACCGATCAAGAGTATGCAAAAGCTTCAAAGCCCTCTCATGATCGTCGAAAGGCAACAGCTCCTTGTTAGCCCTCATCCTGTTGACAATCACCTGAAAGCGAGCTAATAAACTTTCTATGCTCTCACCAGGCATATGTCGAAAGTTCTCATACTCTCGCTTGAACAACTCGTAGAGACGGGTTTTGACTTGAGAGGTTCCCTCATGAAAGCGCATGAGGGTAGCCAAAATCTCCCGAGCCGTAGCGAGGTGAGAAACACGATCAAACTCACTCATGCTCAAACATGAGAAAAGAGCATTACGTGCTCGGCTATTGGCATCGTGCTCATCGATCTGATGCTGAGTCACACGAGCAGCCAAGACAACGTAATCGGCAGAGTTATAAATATCCCAAATGGAAGCACCCAAACTCTACAGATAGGCTGACATGCGTATCTTCCAATACGCATAGTTTGTCCCATCGAAAAATGGCGGTTTGCCCACGCCGCGATCCATGTCGCCTTCTGTGGATCTGGAACCGGCTAAGGTGGAAGATCCTTAACCCGCTCTGATACCAATTAAAGGACCGAGAGTGCTACCAGAAAGCGACCAGAGGGGGGTGAATGGGAGCTTTAAATTTCTTTTCAGAAACTTATCGCTACTGACCCTGAGAATCAACCCCAAAAGCAAACCGATGCGCGTGATGTCCACGACCCAATAGAATGGGTGGATGTTCCCTAGGAACACAGTGGAACACCACAAAAGATCCCTCGCCCAAGTTCACGCAAGTCAACTAGTGACAGGATGAACTTTGGGTAACCGCAACCTCCCCCGAGTAACGCGAGGGGGATTCAGGCTATTTTGTAAAGCGAGAAGCTCGATTTCTGAAGAGCACGAAGTCAGGAGTCCAACGCAACAAGCGGATCTCAAATCGAAAGTCGGACGAACAAACTGCAGACAAAAACGTGCAAAACAACACCGACGGGACTCTGCCTGCGTCCGGTCACTAACCACCGGACGCGTTCGATCAATGAAAACTCGCTCAGGAACCTTACTGGATTAGACCAGACTCTGGTTGACAGTGCGTCTGGTCTTGACCTGTGCGCCCGGTCACTTAAAACAAAAGCAATGAACAGTGTGGCCGTAGCGTCCGGTCGAACACAGAGTGGAGCGTCCGGTCAGGAGACGAAATAGAGCAGAGAGCTGTTCAACGACCGAACTCACTCTCCAGCGTCCGGTCACCCAGAGCCGAGCGTCCGGTCATCCCAAACCTGGGCAGTTCGTCCACCGATTTGACTCAATCTCACCCAAAACAAATCCTCTAGGGATCAAACTTGGTGAGAGGAGTCACAAGGAGGATAGTGAGCTATCTCTACGAGATCATGGCTCGAACCTATCTCCAAATCGATGAATCGAAGAAATTCGGGGGAAGGAAGAAAAACTTGACCCGAAAGAAAAATCAACCGATCTACTAGCTCGTGAGGTTAGAAGTGAATTCCTTCGGTGGAAAGAAGTGCCTCACGATCTAGAACATCTTGGTTCAAACGGATTTGCAAGAAACGCACCGAACAAAGAGATCGATCGACGGGAAAAACGTGGAGAAAAGCAACCCGTGACGAACACCAACAAAACACGAATCAGAACCACGAGTTTGCAACCGTGTGGCTACCACATGCTACAATAGTGAGATTACGGTCTCACTTCCTCAAAATCTCACGGACACAGAGGTATTGTTCTCTTCTTTGTGGATCTCAGTTTGCTACATCACGGGATGGGAGAGCAGGAAAACCTAGGAGTGAAAGAGCAAATGACTGAGATGAATGGGGGAGGTGGGTGTCTCCCCCTACTTATCCTAATTCTTACTATTCCTAATTCCCACTCTACCCCTAACTACTTACAGAGCGAACCAGCTAAACCCTAAGGTTATTCTAGACCAACTCGGTGGTAGGTGGATCCGACGGCCACGCCCACACAACTCGTAGCGTTGCCTCGACGCAACCTCCCGATTGTCGCCACATGCCGCCATCGCTCTGCCGTCCTTTCCCCAGACGTCGCACCCCCGGTTTTGTGGCCCAAACCGGGAAACCAGCCTTCACAGCCAACCCCCGGTTTTGAGGCCCAAACCGGGAAACCAGCCCACTTAGCCTGAGTTTTGTGGCCCAAACTCAGCAAACCCGCAGCACCCAGGTTTTGAGGCCCAAACCTGGAAACCGTCCTCAGCCTGAGTTTTGTGGCCAAACTCGGAAACCATCAGCGCCCAGGTTTTGAGGCCCAAACCTGGAAACCGTCCACCCAATGGTTTTTCTTTGGCTCTACCACCAAACCGAAACTGTAGAGGGGATGCACCGCCCGTGCACCCCGTCCACCGACATGTGTCCCCAGGTCCTCGACCCAAGTAACACCATGCCCGCAAGTCTCCGCTCGTCGCTGTCCCAGGCTGCCAGCCACCACAGCTGATCCTCGGGCCATTGGTCCCTCAGTCCAAGCCTCACGTCCGCCCTTCACCACTCTCGGTCCATCGGCACGGCACGTCTCTACTTGACCTTCACGTTGCCTCTAATCACTGTCTCCGTGCTCGACACCTGCACAACACAAGCCAAAGAACATGCGCATTATCCCAGTTGACAATCACTCATCACTCAGAGACTCGGCATACACCCATGTATCCGCAGTCTTCTCGCAAACAGTCGAACGTAGCTCAGTCTACTATGGAAGACGAGTATGTTGTCGCTGCTTCTTGTGCTTCGCAGCTTTTGTGGATGGTTGCTACATTGCGTGATTTTGGTCTAGATTTCAGTCGGGTCCCTTTGCTTTGTGATAGCACTTCTACCATTAGTGTAGCAAAGAACCCCGTTCTTCACTCCAAGACCAAGCACATTGATGTTCGCTTTCCCTTTCTTCGTGATCACTACGAAAAAGGCGACATTGATCTTAGGCATATAGACACTCATAACCAAGTTGCGGATATTTTCACCAAGCCTTTGGATCTCTCAACTTTTGCTATGTTAAGAGGTGAGCTCGGTGTGTGTTTCCCCTTTTAGATGGGGGAAGCGTTTTGTTTGATGTACCATAGACTGACTTTTTCTTACTCTTTTGTTCTTGCGTTTGCTTAGTCTTGTTTTGCTCCGATACTGACTTTGGCATGCATTTCATCATGTGTTCATCTTGCATTTTCGAGCTTCATGTATATATTCCTTAGAATGAACTTATGCTCTAATTAGTGTATGCTTCGATGATATATGATGATGCTTGTAGCTTAGGCTCTCTTTGATCACTAATACATGTTGTGAGCTAAGCTATTTTTTAGAATGATGAACATGCTTAATGAACTTAAAACTTGATACATGTTCACCATTAAGATTGGCAACTAGCATGTGTAGATTGTGTTGAGGTTACTTATGCTATGCATATATGCTAGGTTGCTATGTCTCTAGTTCTGAGTCTTTCACTTGCTTGGACTATTCATATTCTGCTTAAAATGAACCAAGTTTTAGTGAATTGAAAAGATCGAGATGGGATTGCTTTGTCAGCACATCACGGTATCGAGACTGTTTCTCATTGCACATTGAGTTAAACTTGAGCCGTGTAGTGTAAAACTAAAACTGATGCTTTATGCTTCTGATTGCATTTGCATAGGCTTAGCTCGGTTGAAAAGTTAGGCAATGACAAGCTTTCAACCTCTCGCAATTACATGCTGAACGTAAACTTGTGTTAATGACCGCTGCAAAATTCTCCAATCAAATCTGAAAACACAAGTCTATGTTTCATTCTATAGCATGATGATTGAACTTTGCTAGGAGTAGTTCACCTTTTATACTTGTTTGGCACTTGTTTGACTTCTTGTCTTTACATGTTCAGTGCTATTTTGATGGTGAAACCTCTTTCTGAACGGCTTAAAACTACTCACCTGGCTTATGCTTTCACATTTCGTACTTGATGATCAGTTTGAGCCTTTGCTACCACTTTTCCTTGTTGCTTAGAAGTCAGATCAGCACTCTTTAGAGCATTCATTCACTCTATCGATTATATATCTGAAGCTGCTAACATGCATTTTTGACTCATATGCATTTGCTTGACTCCGATAGGCACAACTTAGCTCTGTTTCCTCTTGATTGAACTCGTTTCCTTCTCTTTTGATTGCATATTGCCCCCAAGGTGGAGAATTTTTCCAAGGGGGAGTATATGTCTTGATGTGGTGAGAATTTGCAATTTATGCTTCACTTGCTGAGGGTGAGTTCTTTGAGTGAGGGGGAGCTTTTCTGCTTTTGCTCTGAGTCGGTTTTTATTTGGTATTGATCTTTCAGCTAGTTGTGTCGAGCCTCTGTGCCTCTATCTTGAGGGACTAGCTATTTTCACCATTTTGTTTTGGTGATTTTTGATTGGTATCGAGCATTCAACTAGTGGTGTTGAGCCCTTTCTGCCTCTTCTTGAGGACTAGCTTGATTCTGACTTGGTTGCGTCGAGCCGTTGCCCATGTCTTTGGGAACCAAGTTTTGTGCTCCAATTTTTGATCGAGTTTTGCTCTTTGATGAGTTGTTGCTCCGATCTTTTGCTTGGTTATGTCGAACCGTTACCCATATCTTTGGGGACCAAGTTTTGCTAATCTCGATTTGTTCTTCTTCGGCCTTTCTCTTGGCTTTTGGACATCTTGAGTGAGTTTTCTCCTTCTATCTACTTCTGCTTTCTTTTTATTTTGATTACGGTTACTATGTGTTTACACTAGATATTGGATTGAGGAGATTATTATTTCGTAGGCACAAACGACTGGTTTATTGGTAAAAGAATCGGCTAAAATAAGAGAGACCTGTTTGGACTAGACGTGACCAAGACCCTTGAAGACAAGGTGTGACAAGTTTTGGAAACATGTTGGGTCCGACCGAGGAGTTTGAGTCTAGGTTGTTGTTGACACTAATTAACTCTTATTATTAAAGGTCAATTAAACATGAAAATGGATAAATATATAAACTCCACCTTAGTATAGGCATTAAAACTAATAAATTCCACGAGTTTTGGTGAAGTGTGAATCTGCAGGGATTAAACAGGGAAACAACCCTCAATAGCTTCCCCTAGAAGGAAACCGACAGGAGATAACGCATTCGTCAAGTCAGGAATCTTCCAGAAGACTCTAGAGGACGCCTGAAGACACCACGAGGCGGGGCACCCCGAGCCACCTCCAGCTGGTACCGACCGGTCCCTGGGTCCCACCGGTTGGTCCCCCTAGGGCGCCGCCGGCCTCCCCCTTCTGGAATCTTCTTCCACCGCCTTTGAGAATCAATCTCAGCCCTACGTGAAGTCGGTTTGATCCAACGGTCGCGGTTGATCCCTCAGGGCTATATAAACAGTACCCCAGGCCCTAGGCCAGGCAGAAGGTCCCTCTTCAGAAGACTACGCTTCACTTAGAAACCCTAGAAGAGACTTCAGGAGTCAGCTTCCAAGTAGAAGACTAGATACCCCTCTAGTTAGGTTTAGAACCTAGTCTTATACTAGAACTAGAAGAGAGAGAGAGAGAGGAAGAGATTGAGAAGGAGCTTCGGCCTGTCGGATCAACTTCTTCATCTTGTACCTGTGGATTCAAGTTCTTCGTCAACTTGCTTCAACGATTGTTTTGGTAATCAACGTCTATATTTAAGTTTGAACTATTGTTCTTATTATTCTTAAGGTTTATGACTCTCTTTTGAGTACTTTAATTCTAGTCCCTCTAGAGCAGTTGGATAGTGTAAGCATGGTGCTTAGACTTGATAGCTCAGAATTGCCTCCTATAACGCCGGTAGTAGTGGTTGTTCGCAAGGGTGACTCTTATAGCCTTGTTGATTCTTCTATAGTCCACTTACCCGTGTGTAGGCCCGGTAGGAGTATACATTTGCATAAAAGAATCATACTCTGTTTGTGACCTTTTATGGCAACTTCCCCACTAAGAATAATATAAACATATCACTTTTAAGTTGGTTTTAGATAACCTTAGTGATCCCCTCTATGCTTTTAGCTTCTAAGTCCTTGATAGCTACTCAGGGGTTATACTCTTCAAGACTTAACACTATCCGTTCCATTGGGTTCGATATTAAAACCGGGTTACTCCGGTGAAGTGCTACATCGGTAGATTTTATCTATGCGCTTGCGGATAAAGTAGAGTGTGCGTTAATTTATACCAACAAGCATTTCTGGCGCCGTTGCTGGGGAACGGTAGATCATTTTAAGTCTTAAGTATAACCTTGTATTATACTTTATCTTTTATCTTTTATATTTTATCTTTTACCTTTTGTTCTTTTCACAATGGATTTCTCAGAGCCAATCACTAGCTCCACAGATTCCATTCCACTGAACCAGTATACCTATCGCAATGTCGTAGACTTAGAGTTGCCCAAATCTGCTAAGCCTATCCTTTCAGACAACTACGAGCTACGCCCATGGTTGATAGAAATGGTCAAGAATCAAACTTTTTCTGGCTTAGAAGACAAAAATCCACATATTCATTTAAATGAGCTTGAACAAACCTGTGCGTGCCTACACATTGCAGGCATGTCTAACGAAACCCTTAGATGGAAACTTTTTCCATTCTCTTTAGAGGGAAAAGCCAAAACATGGTACCTTCAAACTGCACCAAGTAAAAATGGGGATTGGAAAGAACTCTGCTCTAGCTTTTGCTTAGAATACTTCCCTGTCTCCAAAATTATTTGTCTTCGCTTAGAGATTTTGTCCTTCATCCAAGAAGATGATGAGTCTCTAATTGCAGCCTGGGAAAGATTCGATAATCTTGTCCGCTCTGGTCCAGCCTTATCTATTCCAGACCCTGTCTTGCTTCAACACTTTTATAATGGTCTGAATAGAAAAACTTCTAATTACCTTAACTTAGCTTCAAACGGATCATTCCTACATACCCCAGCCTCCTAGGCAAGGGAAATGTTGCAAAACTTATCTCAAATTACTCCCACAACTGAAATTAAACTACAAGAATCACTAGAAGTAAATCTAGAAGCTGAGCCTATATCCATTCTTAATCATGAACAAACCTCAGCCTTAATTCCTAGTGAGAGGGAAACTTCAATCTTAGGAGAACCTTTGATT
Organism: Coix lacryma-jobi var. lacryma-jobi; assembly: GCA_009763385.1. Taxonomy (NCBI): domain Eukaryota; kingdom Viridiplantae; phylum Streptophyta; class Magnoliopsida; order Poales; family Poaceae; genus Coix; species Coix lacryma-jobi. Next base: position 78,073,934 of record CM019828.1, on the reverse strand, counting down.
TCGAGGATGAATATTTTACCGAATTTGGTAATACCTCGAAATATCACATAATTAGGAAGCCACAAAATCGAAAATCATCACCTGAAAAACTTACTGATAAGGCTTTCCTAAAAGATACTACGAAGAGGCTAGCCTCTATAATAAGTCATGAATGGTTAGAAGAATCAGAGCTTTCCACTGATGTAATCCGCTTAAACTGACCTTCTACACACATTCAATGCCATGTCCATCAACAACCTTTCCAAGGTCTCTATAATCCTGTTGTGGGAACCAACATGTAACACCTCTGGTGTTTAACTGTAATTAACCTGGCATGTCATCATCATTAGTCATTAATCATCCTTGCCTTGCATTTATGTTTGCTTAGTACTTGTGTAGCAATCTGTTTTCCAAAACCCTAAAAGCCCAAATCTTCCTATAAGGGCAAAAATGGTAATTTCACCTCTGTGCCTAGCTTTGTGTAATTCTTGTTCAATTGGATGTCTTGAAGTTTTGTTGTGTTGGCCAAAGTTCAAAAATCAAAATCAGATTTCAAATCCCTTTGCAAAACCCTGATTTCCAAACCCTGGATTTTATCCCTCTTTTTGTAATTCAAAAATTATTCAAAATTTGAGGTTGGTCCAAAAAGCAAAGTTGTAGATCTGGCCAAGAGAAACAACTTTGGTATTTAAAAATTTTCAAGTTTCTGTACAAAGTTTGAAGTAAACCCAAATTCATTCAAATTCCAGTTTTTGTCCCCTTTTCAGTTTTCAAAATTTATTTAAAAACTATTGAGTTTCAGAAAAAAGGGTATATTAGCAAAGTTGTAGGTTTTGATAAAAGGAACAACTTTCATATTTGCAGATTTCCAACTTTCAATGTAAAATCAAAAGTAATTTTGAAATTATTCAAATCCTAAAAGTGTCCCCTTTTCTGATTTCGTATTTAATTCAAAAACTGTTTGGAATTTGAAAATATTCTTTTTGACAAAGTTGTAGATCTCTTTTTTCTGAACAACTTTGGTGTTTTGAATTTTTGCTGCTCAGTTCAAGTTTTGGAAGTAATTTGCGAAATACAGAAAGTCAAACCCTAGACCTAGCCCTGTTCATCCCCTACCTCTAGCCGGCACAGAGCAGGAGGGGGCCCCGGCCATGGCCGCGCGCCAGCGCCGCTTGCGCCACGCGCGCCTGGCAACCGCACGCCCGCCCCCGACTTGTCGCCTGCGCCCGCGCCATCATGCCGCACCCGCACGCGCAAACGCTGACCTCCGCCCCGTCCCCTACAGTGCCCAGGGCGTCGCCGCCGCGTGGCCGTCACCGGCGAGCCTTCGCCCAGGCCCTGGGTGCACGCCCGTCCTCCCGCCGGCTCGCAATCGAGTGCGCACGCTTCGGCTGAGCTCATCCACACCATCCCGTGCTCTCTACCGTCCCCGACCGTGCCTATAAAAGGGACCGCCGACCGGTAGACCTCCTCATCCCCTCCGCCACCGTGGCCAGGCCAGTCCAGAGCTTCCGCCGTTCAACCACCTAGCCCGAAAGCTCCGCCTTGAGCTCGCGAAGCTTCCCAGCCCCTCAATTTCACCTTCCCCGCCTCCAATCGCCCGGCGTAACCCCATCTTCCCAAACTCCGACGAAACACCGGTGAACTCGGGTTCGTCAAATACTGCCTCTCCGGCCACGATCATCTTCCCCTGACCCCTGTGTCAGCTTCCTTGGCTCCGCGCGACTCTAACCAGGCCCTTGCGGTCTCGTGTGTTGCGCAGGATCGCCGGATCGCCGGAGTGCCGCCGCGGTCGTCTCCTTCCTCGAGCCTCACCCTCGAGCACGTGTCGAGCCTCACCCTCGAGCACGTGTTGAGCCTCACCCTCGAGCACGTTCCCGAGCCACGCCCTCGAGCACGCCTGCGAACCGCGCTCCCTCGAAGCAGTCGAGCCCTGCCTCCGACCCGTGGTAAGCACCCGAAGCCTCCGGTCTCTGCTTCCACTCCGTTTCGCCCGAGCCTCCCAGCCAGGCCTCGAGCACACGTTCTCCGCTTCGCCCGAGCCAGGCCTCGGCGAACACCTGCTTTCCGTCTCGCCCGAGCCTCCCAGTCAGGCCTCGGACGGACGCTTGCTTTCCGTTTCGCCCAAGCCTCCCGGCCAGGCCTCGGACGAAACGCTTGTTTCCGTCTCGCCCGAGCCTACCAGCCAGGTCTCGGATGGCCGAGTGTTTCCGCCTCGCCCGAGCCCTGCTGTCCGCCTCGCAGCGATTCGCCCGAGCGCCTGCGAGGAAGGAGCACGGCGCTCTTTTCTTTTTCCTTTTTGAAAGAGTATGAATAGTGTTCTGTTTTCTCTTTTTTGTGTGAATTAATCTGTTGTTCCTTAAATCCTGATAAAATTATGGTATGCTCCATGCACTGTGTAGTATTTTATAAAAATATGAAACTTGACTTTTCTGCAAGAATTTAAAAATGTAAAATCCCTCTTTTAATTAATAAATGGATGGTTTTGGATTTTTAGAAAATTATTTATAACTCCAAAAAATCATGAGATAAATTTTTGTGAGCTTCCTATGCCATGTTTAGTCTCTGGTGTAATTTTGAAGTCTTTTGGAACAAGTTGATTTTTGAGCATTTATCTTTAATTGGTAAATAGTGCCTTTGTTAATTAATGTCTGATTTTATTTGAGCACCTTAATGACCTCCAAAAATTATGAAATTTGTTTTGCCATCTATCTACACCATAATGAACTTATGTCACTAATTTGGTAATTTTTGGAGCAACTTCATAAAATGACCTTTTTAAATAATTAAGGAAAATAGAAAAAAATGATTAGGGTTCACGTTGTATGCCCTGTTTTGCATTGTTCATGCTAGCATACTCATGTGCATGCATCATTGCATTCGTATAGTCACCGAAGAAGGAGTCAAGATCGAGGCAGCCGCCGACGAACCTGTCCCTGAGGCTACCCCGAGTTCCGACAACTGCCCTGCCGCCTTCGAGCCTGCCCTCTTTGCTCTTCAAGGCAAGCCCCGGTGCATTTAACCCTTTCCTTGAATTTATAAAATGATTTCCTTAAATGCTTTTGAGTTAAATTATTGCATTAGGTTTATAGGAGTTGTGTGCTATCCTAATTGATGCACTATCCACCTTGACCACTGATACACCTGATACCTGCTTTTCAAAAGTATTTGAAAAATGCTTACCAATGCTTACTGAATTAGACTTTGCAATAAAATGCCAATTTCAAAAGTGTGATCACTTAAGGAATGTTTATGGGATTTTGGTCTTACTCCCCGGCTGTTGGCTAGGTATCTGATCCGTACCTAGTCAATAGCGAGGAGAGGTTGTCCGAGCGTACGGTGCCGTCATGTTGTAGTCCGGGACTCAACAGTTGACACCGACCGGGACAGGGTTGAAAAACTGACAGGACTATTACGCTTGGGTGAGATATAACCAAGGTATAGTTCTGGCTGGAAAATTAGGGACCATCCGTACGGGGGCCTGCTGGTCAAGACTTGTAACTATTCACATACTTCGGAAAGCTCTGGCTCCGAGAAATCCTTGATTGGGACCGACAACCGCGCACTGGGAGTGGAGAGATGGCGGAAGTAGCATGTACCCACGTGGTCGTCGTACCTGGATAGGAGTGGTGTACTGTACTTCCGGGTGGCGTAGGACCGGGTCCAATCTTGGAGGAATCGTGGTAGACGAGTTGGCATATGCAAGCTTGGGTGCTACATATGCAGTGTGGATAGGGATCCTCAGCTGAGTATTATTTATCCGGATTAACGTTGCTCCTCGGTTATGGAGACTTGGTCACTGACTGTCAACGGAGAGTGGTTCTCAACTAGGAATGTTTTGAAATGTAAAATGAATCATGAACGATGAAGAATTGAGGAATACTGAATCTTTCAAAAATAAAATAAGGTTTACAAAAATGCTTTTCTGCAAAATACTTGATCTTGCTTAAGCCTTACCTTGACTACCCTAAGCCTCTCATTCCTGAGTCTTCTCCCTTTTCTTTAGTCGGGTAAGTCTTGTTGAGTACCCCAGTACTCAGGGTTTTGTTACCCATGCTGCAGGTATGACAGAGTCCCCGATGTGTCTTGCACCCTGCTGCGTGACCATCGTCCAGGAAGAGGCCGATGAGGCCGAAGAATAGTTGTACACCCGCGGGCTGGGTGATTATAAGTATCTTTGCTGTTCTCCACTATGTTGCCTATGTCTATTTCTATTATCAGAACTTGGTTTGTAATAACTGCACCTTAATTTCTATTTGGAACCCTGTTTTGTAAAACTAATGTTATTTAAGTCTTCCGCTCTTTATTCCGATGTTATTTGTAAAAGTATGCAATGCTGTAACCGAATTGTGAGATGATCCTGTGGACATTGGGCACTGATGTAGCCCGGTGGCGAACAGGTCTTAATCACATGGAACATGGGTTCGGCTGTCAGAGATTGACAGGGACACGTGGGCCATGGGATTAGGGTCGTTCCGTCACAGAGTGGTATCGGAGCATCTCACTTTAACGTTGCAGTGTTCGTTTTTGCGAAAACTTCAAAAGACCTTTTGAGTCCAAACAAACTAAACTTGACTATTTTGAGTCCAAATTGCTTCTCTCATCTTGTCTCTCATATGGCAACACTAGCTAGTGGAACAACATGTTTTAAGCTCTATGTACTTTATTTATTGCATTGCTTTGTTCCGTAGGAACGATTCATGCATCATGTCATAATCACTTAAGTTAACTTCCTCTCTAAGTTCGTTGGGGTAGTATGCCTTTACCTGTTCTTGCTAGCCTTTCTCATCCATCTTCTCTTATCCAGACATGGCCCGTATCAAGCTGACTGCCCGCAAGTCGACTGGACCGCATGGTGTGCCACGCCACCAGCTGGCACCACGCGCTGGGGAGGAGACTGGAGAATCTTCCAACGGTCGTCGCTTTCCCCGCCGCACCCGCAAGAATCTGAAGGAGGAAATCAAGGATCTGAAGGCTGAGCTGAAGAACTTGGAGCATGACTTCTACCACTCACGCCTGGAGTTTTATGAGGCACGAGCTTCCCTGGAGCAGGCCAATCGGAATACGGATCGCGCTATCGAGCAGCGCAATGATGCTTGGACCCGCGAGGACGTTACCAGAGCCCAGCTCCACGGACTGCAGCAGTACACAGCTCAGATTGAACAGTTCAATGATATGCTTCATGAGGAAGTGCATCAGCTGTATGATCAACTCCACCCCTTGGTACCCCCGGTTATGGAAGACCCTGAGGACGTAGTAGTGGAAGAACCCGATGTGGAACAAGAGCCAGACGTGGACGAAGAAATTGAACCTGCTAAGGACGTCCACGCTGAAGACGAGGACGAGGAGGAAGAGCCTGAGCTCATCCTCGAAGAAGACGACGACGAAGACATGATCATCATTGACGACGACTAGACTCGTAGTGTCTGTACCATCTGCTTACCTAAAACCTTAGTCTAGGTTTGGGGGCGTTAGTCTGTCTGTTGCCAAGTCTGACATGTATCTTTCTTTTCGCATCTTTTCCCTTTATCGGTCTGTATCATCTGTCAGTCACCTTATCAAGTCATCCGTCTTTTGTATCAGAAGAAGCTATCAGTCTGTTGTTTTCAGAACCCTATCTATGAATGCTAAGTTCCGAGTTGCTTAACAGATGCCTGTGAACACTCGCACTGGAGCTGGAGGTTCTGATGATGCCAACCTCCCAAACCCTCCACCTGTCCCAGCCACCCTAGCAGATGCCATTGCAGCCTTGGCCGCCGCTGCCAACCTAATGGCTCAAAACCAAGGACAGCAGAACTTTCACCGTGGTCGCCACAACATCAACCAAGAGACCACCTATGTGGAATTCACCGAAACTCGTCCACCGGTCTTCACCAAGGCCGATGAACCCCTCGAAGCTGATGATTGGCTCCGCACCATGGAGCAGAAGTTTGGTCTTATCAACTGCACCGATATCCAGAAGCCACGGTTCGCTTCCCAGCAGCTTCGTGGTCCGGCAAGTGCTTGGTACGCCAACCTGTTGGCTGCCCAGCCAGAAGGTCATCGGTTGACCTGGGAAGAGTTCCGCACTGCTTTCCGTGCTCATCACATCCCTTCCGGATTAATGAAGATGAAGCTTGATCAGTTCCTGGCTCTCCAACAGAAAGACTCCACAGTCATGCAGTATGTGGGTCAATTCAATCATCTCAGCCAGTATGCCTCAGAGTATGTCAACACAGATGAGAAGAAGAGGGATTGTTTCCTCAGAGGACTGCACCCAAAGATCCGCAGGAGCTTGTCCAATAACCTGACTGGGTCTTATCACGATGTTGTTGACCGGGCTGTTGCTTTTGAAGAAAGCAATCGCCAGTACCAGGAATAGAAGAAGAAGAAGAAAGCAGGGTCAAGCAGCTTCTCTGGCGGTCACAAACGCCAGAGAATCATCTATCACCCCAGCCACCACCACAATCGTCTACCTTACCCCAACCAGCAAGTGGTCGTTCGTACCGCGGCCACCACCCATAATGCCAACCAGTAGAGTGCCACACAGCCGAACGCCCCAGGTGTTCGTATCACCACTCCACAAACAGCCTACAACCATCCCTGCTACAACTGCGGCCAGCTTGGTCACTGGTCTCGTGAGTGCCCAAAGCCCAAGAGGTATGCTCAGAATGCTCAGAAGAATCCCGGAGGATCTCAGTAGCAGCAGCACCGTGCCCAGCAGCAACAGGCCCAGAAAGGCAGGATTGTCAAGAAGCACGGGCAAGTCTACTACACCGCTGTCAGCGATATACCAGAAGGGGAGCCCGTCATGATCGGTAGGTTTCCTGTTGCCAATCACCCTGCAGTTGTGTTGTTTGATTCTGGTGCATCACATTCCTTCATCAGTCGTACTTTTGTCATCAAGCATGAAATATCAATTGAAGATTTAAAAGAAAGTTTCTGCATATTTTCGCCTGGAGAGCGTATAAGTACTAAGGAAGTGGTTCGCAGTATACCAGTAATGTTGGGGGAACATGTATTTCCCACCACCATGATAGTGCTTCATGCTCAGGAGATAGATGTCATCCTAGGCATGAATTGGATGTGTCAGTATAAAGCCATGATCGACATCTTGAATAGAGTTGTGAGAGTGGATATTCCTAACAGTACCGCCAAACTCCTTCTCCAACTTCCAATGCCTCAAAAACCAGCAGCCACTCAAATAAATACCGCCTATGTTCTGGAAACCCGGGGCATCCCCGTGGTTTGTGAATTCCCTGATATTTTTCCTGAGGATTTGCCTGGTCTGCCTCCTGACCGTGACGTTGAGTTTGCCATAGAGCTAAAGCCCGGGACTGCTCCTATATCCCGCAGAGCTTATCGAATGCCTCCCAGAGAGTTGGCAGAACTAAAAATCCAATTACAAGATTTGTTGGACAAGGGTTTCATTCGCCCAAGCTCGTCTCCTTGGGGCTGTCCTGCAATCTTTGTAAAGAAGAAAGACAAGACTCTCAGAATGTGCATTGACTATCGCCCACTCAATGAGGTCACCATCAAAAATAAATATCCCTTGCCTCGTATTGATCTTCTCTTTGACCAGTTAGCTGGAGCCAAAGTATTCTCCAAGATCGATCTCAGATCCGGCTACCACCAAATAAAGATTCGTCCTGAAGATATTCCTAAAACAGCTTTCACCACCAGATACGGCCTATATGAGTACTTGGTCATGTCCTTCGGTTTGAGCAATGCCCATGCTCATTTCATGTACCTCATGAACTCTGTGTTCATGCCAGAGCTTGATAAATTCGTGGTCGTGTTCATTGACGACATCCTTGTCTACTCAAAAACCCCTGAAGATCATGTCGAACATCTTCGTATTGTTCTATCTCGTCTCAGAGAACATCAGCTGTATGCCAAGTTCAGTAAATGTGAGTTCTGGTTAGATCAGATACAGTTTCTTGGTCATGTCCTATCCGCTGAAGGTGTGTCAGTTGACCCTGGTAAAGTGGCAGACATTCTGGATTGGAAGCCACCTACCACTGTTCATCAAGTCCGCAGCTTTATGGGAATGGCAGGATATTATCGTCGATTCATCCCAGATTTCTCAAGAATCGCCAAGCCTATCACTGAGTTAGTAAAGAATTCTGTGAAGTTTGTCTGGTCACCAGCCTGTGAGCAAGCCTTTCAAACTCTGAAGAAACTGTTAACTACATCACCAGTGCTAGCCCAGCCGAACATCGAGAAGCCCTTTGATGTCTACTGTGATGCGTCTGGTACTGGTTTGGGCTGTGTTTTGATGCAAGAAGGTCGAGTGATCGCTTATGCCTCCCGACAGCTTAAGCGACATGAAGAGAATTACCCAACTCATGATCTCGAGTTAGCAGCAGTAGTGCATGCCTTGAAGATCTGGCGTCATTATTTGTTGGGCAGTACCTGTAATGTGTACACTGATCACAAAAGCCTGAAGTATATCTTCACTCAAGAGGAACTGAATATGAGGCAGAGAAGATGGCTTGAGTTAATTAAGGACTATGATCTTGAAGTGCATTACCATCCGGGTAAGGCGAATGTGGTCGCCAATGCACTCAGTCGCAAGTCTTGTTGCAACTGTCTGATGAAGAAACCCTATGATTCTTCTTTGTGTTATGAGCTGGAAAAGTTGAATATTGAAATGATTCCACAAGGAACTCTGAATAATATCAGAATAGAAACCCCTATCAGAGAGCAGATCATTGCTGCACAAAAAGATAACCCTGGAATCAAGCACATCATCGAAAAGGTCCAATCCGGAAAGGCTGATTGTTTTAGTATTGATGATGCAGGAGTAGTATGGTTTAAGAATCGGTTAGTAGTTCCTAAAGTGCCTGAGTTAAGAAAGTTAATCCTTGATGAAGCACACTTGACTAGATTCTCCATCCACCCCGGCAGCAACAAAATGTACCAGGATTTGAAGCAGCAATTCTGGTGGACAAAGATGAAGATTGAGATCGCCCGGTATGTCGCTCAGTGCGATACCTGCCAGAAAGTCAAAGCCGTGCACATGAAGCCCGGAGGAGAATTGCAACCTTTATCTGTACCTGCTTGGAAATGGGATGATATCAGTATGGACTTTATCAATGGTCTACCCAAGACATCAAGAGGTTTTGATTCCATATGGGTGATCGTGGATCGCCTCACTAAGCAAGCTCACTTCCTGCCAGTGAAGACCAGTTACACCGTCCCCACTTATGCCACTTTGTACAAGAACCACATAGTGAAACTCCATGGCATACCCAAGAGCATTATCTCTGATCGTGGTACCCAGTTTGTCGCCAAGTTTTGGAAAGCGTTCCATACCTCACTTGGAACCAAGCTCTTGCATAGTACGGCATATCATCCGCAAACAGATGGACAAACTGAGCGAGTCAACCAAGTGTTAGAGGATATGTTGAGAGCATGTGTGCTCACCTTCGCAGATACTTGGGATGACTGTTTGCCCTTGGCAGAGTTCTCATATAATAACAGTTACCAAGAGAGCATCAAAATGGCACCCTTTGAAGCACTGTACGGCCGCCGTTGTCGTACACCTCTCAATTGGTCTGAACCCGGAGAAAGGGAATTCTTTGGAGTTGACCTAGTAAAAGATATGGAAGAGAAAGTCAAGCAAATACAAGAGAACATGAAGATTGCACAGTCTCGACAGAAAAGTTATGCTGACAAGAGAAGTCGACCTCTGCAGTTCGAGATCGGGGATTATGTGTACCTGAAGGTCTCACCCACCAAAGGAGTCACTCGTTTTGGAGTCAAAGGAAAGTTAGCACCCCGCTACATTGGTCCCTTTGAGATTCTGGATCGTTGTGGCAAGGTCGCTTACAAGCTAAGTTTGCCCGATCATCTTTCAGCAGTTCATAATGTGTTTCATGTCTCCCAACTCAAGAAGTGCATCCGAGTACCTGAACATATGGTTGAAGTTGAAGGCGTTGAGCTAGAACCAGATCTGTCATACACTGAGTATCCAGTTCGCGTGTTGGATCACAAGGATCGTGTTACCCAAAGAACCACCACAAGATGGTACAAGATCCAGTGGAACCAGCACTCTGAAGAAGAAACCACCTGGGAATCCGAAGACTTCTTAGCAAAGAACTATCCCGACTTTCTCGAATCTCTGTAGATGTAAGGTTTTGCCTTTTCCTTCTTAAGACGTGGAATCTCGGGGCGAGATTTCTTTTAGGGGGGAAGGCTGTAACACCTCTGGTGTTTAACTGTAATTAACCTGGCATGTCATCATCATTAGTCATTAATCATTCTTGCCTTGCATTTATGTTTGCTTAGTACTTGTGTAGCAATCTCTTTTCAAAAACCCTAAAAGCCCAAATCTTCCTATAAGGGCAAAAATGGTAATTTCACCTCTGTGCCTAGCTTTGTGTAATTCTTGTTCAGTTGGATGTCTTGAAGTTTTGTTGTGTTGGCCAAAGTTCAAAAATCAAAATCAGATTTCAAATCCCTTTGCAAAACCCTGATTTCCAAACCCTGGATTTTATCCCTCTTTTTGTAATTCAAAAATTATTCAAAATTTGAGGTTGGTCAAAAAATCAAAGTTGTAGATCTGGCCAAGAGAAACAACTTTGGTATTTACAAATTTTCAAGTTTCTATACAAAGTTTGAAGTAAACCCAAATTCATTCAAATTCCAGTTTTTGTCCCCTTTTCAGTTTTCAAAATTTATTTAAAAACTATTGAGTTTCAGAAAAAGGGTATATTAGCAAAGTTGTAGGTTTTGATAAAAGGAACAACTTTCATATTTGCAGATTTCCAACTTTCAATGTAAAATCAAAAGTAATTTTGAAATTATTCAAATCCTAAAAGTGTCCCCTTTTCTGATTTTGTATTTAATTCAAAAACTGTTTGGAATTTGAAAATATTCTTTTTGACAAAGTTGTAGATCTCTTTTTTCTGAACAACTTTGGTGTTTTGAGTTTTTGCTGCTCAGTTCAAGTTTTGGAAGTAATTTGCGAAATACAGAAAGTCAAACCCTAGACCTAGCCCTGTTCATCCCCTACCTCTAGCCGGCACAGAGCAGGAGGGGGCCCCGGCCATGGCCGCGCGCCAGCGCCGCTTGCGCCACGCGCGCCTGGCAGCCGCACGCCCGCCCCCGACTTGTCGCCTGCGCCCGCGCCATCATGCCGCACCCGCACGCGCAAACGCTGACCTCCGCCCCGTCCCCTATAGTGCCCAGGGCGTCGCCGCCGCGTGGCCGTCACCGGCGAGCCTTCGCCCAGGCCCTGGGTGCACGCCCGTCCTCCCGCCGGCTCGCAATCGAGTGCGCACGCTTCGGCCGAGCTCATCCACACCATCCCGTGCTCTCTACCGTCCCCGACCGTGCCTATAAAAGGGACCGCCGGCCGGCAGACCTCCTCATCCCCTCGGCCACCGTGGCCAGGCCAGTCCAGAGCTTCCGCCGCTCAACCACCTAGCCCGAAAGCTCCGCCTTGAGCTCGCGAAGCTTCCCAGCCCCTCAATTTCACCTTCTCCGCCTCCAATCGCCCGGCGTAACCCCATCTTCCCAAACTCCGACGAAACACCGGTGAACTCGGGTTCGTCAAATACTGCCTCTCCGGCCACGATCATCTTCCCCTAACCCCTGTGTCAGCTTCCTTGGCTCCGCGCGACTCTAACCAGGCCCTTGCGGTCTCGTGTGTTGCGTAGTATCGCCGGATCGCCGGAGTGCCGCCGCGGTCGTCTCCTTCCTCGAGCCTCACCCTCGAGCACGTGTCGAGCCTCACCCTCGAGCACGTGTTGAGCCTCACCCTCGAGCCTCACCCTCGAGAACGTTCCCGAGCCACGCCCTCGAGCACGCCTGCGAACCGCGCTCCCTCGAAGCAGCCGAGCCCTGCCTCCGACCCGTGGTAAGCACCCGAAGCCTCTGGTCTCTGCTTCCACTCCGTTTCGCCCGAGCCTCCCAGCCAGGCCTCGAGCACACGTTCTCCGCTTCGCCCGAGCCTGGCCTCGGCGAACACCTGCTTTCCGTCTCGCCCGAGCCTCCCAGTCAGGCCTCGGACGGACGCTTGCTTTCCGTTTCGCCCGAGCCTCCCGGCCAGGCCTCGGACGAAACGCTTGTTTCCGTCTCGCCCGAGACTACCAGCCAGGTCTCGGACGGCCGAGTGTTTCCGCCTCGCCCGAGCCCTGCTGTCCGCCTCGCAGCGATTCGCCCGAGCCCCTGCGAGGAAGGAGCACAGCGCTCTTTTCTTTTTCCTTTTTGAAAGAGTATGAATAGTGTTCTGTTTTCTCTTTTTTGTGTGAATTAATCTGTTGTTCCTTAAATCCTGATAAAATTATGGTATGCTCCATGCACTGTGTAGTATTTTATAAAAATATGAAACTTGACTTTTCTGCAAGAATTTAAAAATGTAAAATCCCTCTTTTAATTAATAAATGGATGGTTTTGGATTTTTAGAAAATTATTTATAACTCCAAAAAATCATGAGATAAATTTTTGTGAGCTTCCTATGCCATGTTTAGTCTCTGGTGTAATTTTGAAGTCTTTTGGAACAAGTTGATTTTTGAGCATTTATCTTTAATTGGTAAATAGTGCCTTTGTTAATTAATGTCTGATTTTATTTGAGCACCTTAATGACCTCCAAAAATTATGAAATTTGTTTTGCCATCTATCTACACTATAATGAACTTATGTGACTAATTTGGTAATTTTTGGAGCAACTTCATAAAATGACCTTTTTAAATAATTAAGGAAAATAGAAAAAATGATTAGGGTTCACGTTGTATGCCCTGTTTTGCATTGTTCATGCTAGCATACTCATGTGCATGCATCATTGCATTCGTATAGTCACCGAAGAAGGAGTCAAGATCGAGGCAGCCGCCGACGAACCTGTCCCTGAGGCTACCCCGAGTTCCGACAACTGCCCTGCCGCCTTCGAGCCTGCCCTCTTTGCTCTTCAAGGCAAGCCCCGGTGCATTTAACCCTTTCCTTGAATTTTTAAAATGATTTTCTTAAATGCTTTTGAGTTAAATTATTGCATTAGGTTTATAGGAGTTGTGTGCTATCCTAATTGATGCACTATCCACCTTGACCACTGATACACCTGATACCTGCTTTTCAAAAGTATTTGAAAAATGCTTACCAATGCTTACTGAATTAGACTTTGCAATAAAATGCCAATTTCAAAAGTGTGATCACTTAAGGAATGTTTATGGGATTTTGGTCTTACTCCCCGGCTGTTGGCTAGGTATCTGATCCGTACCTAGTCAATAGCGAGGAGAGGTTGTCCGAGCGTACGGTGCCGTCATGTTGTAGTCCGGGACTCAACAGTTGACACCGACCGGGACAGGGTTGAAAAACTGACAGGACTATTACGCTTGGGTGAGATATAACCAAGGTATAGTTCTGGCTGGAAAATTAGGGACCATCCGTATGGGGGCCTGCTGGTCAAGACTTGTAACTATTCACATACTTCGGAAAGCTCTGGCTCCGAGAAATCCTTGATTGGGACCGACAACCGTGCACTGGGAGTGGAGAGATGGCGGAAGTAGCATGTACCCACGTGGTCGTCGTACCTGGATAGGAGTGGTGTATTGTACTTCCGGGTGGCGTAGGACCGGGTCCAATCTTGGAGGAATCGTGGTAGACGAGTTGGCATATGCAAGCTTGGGTGCTACATATGCAGTGTGGATAGGGATCCTCAGCTGAGTATTATTTATCCGGATTAACGTTGCTCCTCGGTTATGGAGACTTGGTCACTGACTGTCAACGGAGAGTGGTTCTCAACTAGGAATGTTTTGAAATGTAAAATGAATCATGAACGATGAAGAATTGAGGAATACTGAATCTTTCAAAAATAAAATAAGGTTTACAAAAATGCTTTTCTGCAAAATACTTGATCTTGCTTAAGCCTTACCTTGACTACCCTAAGCCTCTCATTCCTGAGTCTTCTCCCTTTTCTTTAGTCGGGTAAGTCTTGTTGAGTACCCCAGTACTCAGGGTTTTGTTACCCATGCTGCAGGTATGACAGAGTCCCCGATGTGTCTTGCACCCTGCTGCGTGACCATCGTCCAGGAAGAGGCCGATGAGGCCGAAGAATAGTTGTACACCCGTGGGCTGGGTGATTATAAATATCTTTGCTGTTCTCCACTATGTTGCCTATGTCTATTTCTATTATCAGAACTTGGTTTGTAATAACTGCACCTTAATTTCTATTTGGAACCCTGTTTTGTAAAACTAATGTTATTTAAGTCTTCCGCTCTTTATTCCGATGTTATTTGTAAAAGTATGCAATGCTGTAACCGAATTGTGAGATGATCCTGTGGACATTGGGCACTGATGTAGCCCGGTGGCGAACAGGTCTTAATCACATGGAACATGGGTTCGGCTGTCAGAGGTTGACAGGGACACGTGGGCCATGGGATTAGGGTCGTTCCGTCACACAACATTATGTCTGAAACCTTTGCTCAAGATTTATTAAAACAAATACCACTTACCCCAACAACTAAATTGTTGAAAATCCCTTCAGGACATGTTATTCCTAGTTCAGGAATCATGCATGTATGTCCTACCTGTCACTGTAGATAACACTCTAATACACTTAAGCTTTTATATCTTTGATATTAAAGAGTTTAATCTTCTGATAGGCCAGCCACTTAAACAACTCATTCATGAAGGTCAAACAGGGATCTTAAACTTCTGTCTTGGGAAAATCTTAAAGTAACCATGCTTATCACTCACTCTCTAAATGCTGAAAATGAGTCATGTCCCGAGCCAGATCCTATGGAAGAAACTAAGGAAGCATCTCTTGAAATAATAAATGAACCTGAATATGAAGAAGATGCACAATTTTTTACTCAGGAAGAGGACATCACACCAGATGCAGATCCTCTAGATTCCTTAGAAGAACCTCTAAACCTCCCATAGAGTTAAAACCCTTACCTTCTGGACTTCGATATGCTTTCTTGAATAATGATCCTGAGTTTCCTGTGATCATAAATGACAATCTTACTCAGGAACAGACTTCTAGGTTAATCACGGTTTTAGAAAAGCATAAATCAGCTTTTGGTTATTCACTCCACGACCTAAAGGGAATCAACCTCGCTTTCTGCACCCATCGCATTCCTACTGATCCTAACATATCACCATCTAGAGAGCCATAACGCAGGCTTAACAATGCGATGAGAGGTAGTAAAGAAGGAGGTTTTGAAACTCTTGCACACCGGGATCATTTATCCGGTGCCACATAGTGAGTGGGTGAGCCCTGTCCAAGATGTGCCTAAGAAGGGAGGCATGACTGTGGTAAAGAATGAGAAGAACGAATTAATTCCACAAAGAACCGTTACTGGTTGGAGAATGTGTATTGATTACAGAAAATTAAACAAGGCAACTAAGAAAGATCACTTCCCGCTACCTTTCATAGACGAAATGTTAGAACGGTTAGCCAATCACTCTTTCTTCTATTTTCTTGATGGATATTCTGGATATCACCAAATCCCAATTCACCCAGATGATCAAAGCAAAACCACTTTTACATGTCCATACGGAACTTATGCTTATCGGCAAGTGTCTTTTGGATTATGTAATGCACCTGCTTCTTTTCAAAGGTGTATGATGTCTGTATTTTCTGATATGATTGAAGAAATCATGGAAGTTTTCATGGATGCCTTTTCTGTTTATGGAAAAACTTTTGATGATTGTCTTGAAAATTTAGACAAGGTTTTGCAAAGACGTGAAGAAAAGCATTTAGTCCTTAATTGGGAAAAATGTCACTTTATGGTTAAAGAGGGCATAGTGCTAGGTCACTTAGTGTCTGAACGTGGAATTGAGGTAGACAAAGCTAAAATTGAAGTAATTGAACGTTTGCCTCCACCGATTAATGTCAAAGGAATTTGAAGTTTTCTTGGCCATACTGGTTTTTACCGTAATTTTATAAAAGATTTTTCTCACATTGCTAGACCACTTACTGAAGGACCGAGAATGCAAAAGCAAGGCGACCAGAGAGGGGATGAATGGGAGCCTAAAAATTTCTTTCGAAACTTCGGCCTTTGTCCCAAAAATCAAACCCCGAAAAGCTTCGACCAAACCGTGATGCCCACTACCCTTGGAAGAGGGTGAATGATCCCTTGGATCACAGCGAGGCACCACAAAGCAAGAGCAAACCAAAACACCAAAACCACCGGCACAAGTTCGACCCCTGAAAACCAAGTCCCGAACGTAGATTGAATGCTACGTCGAGAAATCCCCAAATACCGATGCTAACAAGTAGCAAAGATACCTAAAGAGGTTCCTAGGTCAACTCTAGGGCCAAACGAGAAGTCCGGAAACCAAGCGAAGAAGCCGGTAGAGCAAACGCACTAAAACTCAACACTTAGCCAACTTGTGGACTGTCCGGGGTTCAGACCGCGGACTGTCTGCCCAACGGCGGACTGTCCGGGCTCAGGTGGCGGACTGTCCACCGGCCAAAAGAACAAAACAACAACGTTGCAGAACAGTACCTGGACGCTTCCCGGACTGTCCGCGACTCAGTACTGCAAACTGTCTGCGGGTGTTCCAAGTCAGCTCCAGCAGCGTGGAGTCAGGCCACTGGTCTGACCGACCCCGACGCGCAGCCTGTCCGCCGGTCAGGTGGCGGACTGTCCGCGACCGACCAGATAGGGCGATTTTGATCGCCTCTCTCCCAAATCTCTCCAAATCCGATCCAAATCAAAATCCTTTGTTCCTAAACTTGGAGAAGATGATCACGAGGTAGTTAGGAGACTATCCCCAAGAAATCATCCGCTCAAATCAACTCAATCAACGGGAATCGAAAAGGAAGGAATACAAACCGAAAAAGCACCACGAAAATTGAATCGACCCGATCTACTTGTTCGTGAGGAGTTAGATAAATTCCTTCGGTGGAAATGATCTCCTCACTATAAAGAACAAGTTGATTCAAGTGGATTTCAAAAAGATGCAGTAGAGAGAGAGAGATCGAGTGACGGGAAAATCGTGGAGAAAATGAAGAACGCGAAGATAAAAGTCGAAACGCGAATTGAGACATCAATCTGCAACCGTGTGGCTACCACACGCTACAACAGTGAGATTACGGTCTCACATCCTCAAAATCACAAGTACACAGAGGTATGGTTCTCTGCCGATCTCAGTTGCTACAGCAGGGGATTGGGAGAGCAGGAAAACCTAGAAGGCAAAGAGCAAATGACTGAGATAGTTTGGGAGGTGGGTGTCTCCCCCTACTTATCCTAATTCTAATTTCCACTCTACCCCTAGTTATTTACAGAGCAAACTAGCTAAACCCTAAGGTTATTCTGGACCAACTCGTGGTAGGTGGTGATCCGACGGCCACGCCCGCACAACTAGTAGCGTTGCCTCGACGCAACCTCACTGATTGCCGCCACGTGCCGCCATCGCTCTGCTTGTCCTTTTCCCGGACTTCGCCCCCGGTTTTGAGGCCCAAACCGGGAAACCAGCCATCACGACCAACCCCCGGTTTTGAGGCCCAAACCGAGAAACCAACCGTTCATCGCCTGAGTTTTGTGGCCCAAACTCAGAAACCCGCCAGTGCCCAGGTTTTGAGGCCCAAACCTGGAAACCGTCCTCAGCCTGAGTTTTGTGGCCCAAACTCGGCAAACCCGCAGCACCCAGTTTTTGTGGCCCAAACCTGGAAACCATCCACCCGGTGGTTTTTCTATGGCTCAACCACCAAACCGACGCTGTGTCCCCAGGTCCTGGACCCGAGCAACATCGTGCCCCGCAAGTCTCCGCTCGTCGCTGTCCCAGGTTGTCAGCCACCACAGCTGATCCTCAGGCCACCGGTCCCTCAGTCCAATCCTCACGTCCGCCCTTCACCGCTCCCGGTCCGTCGGCACGGCACGTCTCTACTTGACCTTCACCTTGCCTTCGATCACTGTATCCGTGCTCGACACCTGCACAACACAAGCCAAAGAACATGGGCATTATCCTAGTTGACAATCACTCATCACTCAAGATCCGGCATACACCCATGTATCCACAATCTCCCCCTTGATGAGTGCATTGTCAACTACCAACACAAATCATAATGAAATAGAAGAAGAAGAAGAAGAAAGAAGGAGAAGTAGAGAACTCATCCAAATGACCCAAAAGCATAACAAAGCCAGACGAAGGTCAAGTGAAAGAGCAAAACAACTTGGTCCCCAAAGACATGGGCAATGGCTCCACGTAACCAAGCAAAGCAAAGCTAGCCCTCAAGAATAGGTAGAACAGGCTCAATACCGCTAGCGAGAAAGCTCGATACCAACTAACAACCAACTGAAAAGGTGCCAGCTGAAACGCAAGAGAGCTCGATAACAAGTGAGGCTAAATCAACTGAATAGCACGATCAGCTGAACACTCATCGAAAAGCAAGACTGCTAGTCCCTCTAGAAAGAGGCACAGAGGCTCAACACAACTAGGAGAAATACTCCAAACCAATTTTGGAAAATCCAAAATCTGAAAAATCTGAGCCAACTCAAACTCCCCCTCCAATAATGCACTTATGATTTGACAAATTTCTCCCCCTTAGTTGATAATGCACTATCAGGCAAACTTCTCCCTTCCAAATGCATATGAGTCAAAAATGCAAGTTAGTAGCTTCAGGAATATAGTCTAAAGAATGAAAAGATGCTCTACATAGTATAACTCCAAAGACTCAACAAGAAGCATACAAGCTGGCAAAGGCTCAAACTGATCACCAAATACGAAATATGAACATATGAGCAAAGTGAGCAGTTTTAGCCATTCAGAAAAGGATGTTCACCATAAAAATAGCACTGAACATGTATAGATAGGAAGTCGAACAAGTGCTAAACATGTATACAAGGTGAACTACCCCTAGCAAGGTTGAAACATCATGCTGCAGAATGAAACATACACTTGTGATTTTAGATTTTAATCGGAGTTGCAGCGGTGAAATTACACAAGTTCAAAATTCAGCATGTGTTTGCGAGAGGTTGAAGGCTTGTCATTGCCTAACTTTCCAAATGAGCTAAGCCTATGTAGAACCAATTAGAAGCTTAAAGCGCCAGTTTCGGTCATACACTACATGGCTCAAGTTTAACTCAAAAGTGCAATGAGAAACAGTCTTGATACCGTGATGTGTTGACAAGCAATCCCATCTCGATCTTTCTAATTCACTTATCTTGGTTCAATTTTTAAACAGAATATGAACATACCAAGCAAGTGAATGACTCAGACTAGAGACATAGCAACCTAGCATATATGAGAAGCACAAGTGAATTCAACACATTCTACACATGCTAGTCGCATATCTTAATGGTGAACATTTTCAAGTTTTATGTTCAATAAGCAAATTCACCATTCATAAAATAGCTCAGCTCACAACATGTATCAGTGATCAGAAAGAGCATAAGCTACAAGCATCATCATATAGCATCGGAGTACACTAGACAGAGCATAATCACATTCTAGAGATTATATACAGGAAGCTCAGAGAATAAAGATGCATGATGAGATGCAAAGACAAACTAACCACAAACAAAAACAAAACAAAAAAACGAAAAAGAACCAGTCTATGATACAGTAACCAAAATGTTTCCCCCATCTAAAAGGGGAAACACACACCAAGCTCACCTCTCAACCTAGCAAAAGTTGATTGGTCCAAAGGCTTGGTAAAAATATCTGCTAACTGATGATGAGTATCGACATGGTGAAGGTCGATATCACCCTTCTCATAGTGGTCTCATAGAAAATGAAAGCGCACATCAATGTGTTTGGTCTTAGAATGCAGCACGGGGTTCTTAGCAACGCTAATAGCACTCGTGCTGTTACAAAGCAAAGGAACGCGAGAAAAGCTCATACCAAAATCACGCAAAGTGGCCATCATCCAAAGCAATTGAGAACAATAGCTAGCCGCAACAACATACTCAGCCTCTGTGGTAGAATGGGCGACACTAGACTGCTTGCTAGAAGACCGAGATACAAGAGAAGAACCAATAAACTGACAAGTCCTAGAAGTGGACTTGCGCTCAAGTCGGCAACCAACAAAATCAGCATCAGAATAACAGTAGAGAGAGAGAGAGGGTAGAGGAAGTGCGGATACATGGGTGTATGCCGAGTCTCTGAGTGATGAGTGATTGTGAACTGGGATGATGTGCATGTTCTTTGGCTTGTGTTGTGCAGGTGTTGAGCATGGATACAGTGATCGAAGGCAAGGTGAAGGTCAAGTAGAGTCATGCCGTGCCGATGGACCGAGAGTGGCGAAGGGCGGATGTGAGGCTTGGACTGAGGGACCGGTGGCCTGAGGATCAGCTGTGGTGGCTGACAGCCTGGGACAGCGACGAGCGAAGACTTGCGGGTGGACGGGGTGCACGGGCGGTGCATCCCCTCTACGGCTCGGTTTGGTGGTTGAGCCACGGAAAAACCACCGAGTGGACGGTTTCTAGGTTTGGGCCTCAAAACCTGGGCGCTGATGGTTTCCGAGTTTGGGCCACAAAACTCGGGCTGAGGATGGTTTCCAGGTTTGGGCCTCAAAACCTGGGTGCTGCGGGTTTGCTGAGTTTGGGCCACAAAACTTAGGCGATGGTCGGCTGGTTTCCCGGTTTGGGCCTCAAAACCGGGGGTTGGCTGTGAAGGCTGGTTTCCCGGTTTGGGCCACAAAACTGGGGGTGCGACGTCCGGGAAAAGTACAAGCAGAGCGGTGGCGGCACGTGGCGGCGATCGGTGAGGTTGCGTCGAGGCAACGCTACCAGTTGTGCGGGCGTGGCCGTCGGATCACCACCTACCATGAGTTGGTCCAGAATAACCATAGGGTTTAGCTAGTTCACTCTGTAATTAGTTAGGGGTAGAGTGGGAATTAGAATTAGGATAAGTAGAGGGAGACACCCACCTCCCATCCTATCTCAGTCATTTGCTATTTTGCCTTCTAGGTTTTCCTGCTCTCCCCATCCTCTGCTGTAGCGAACTGAGATCCACAGAGAAGATAATCATACCTCTGTGTCCGTGAGATTTTGAGGAAGTGAGACCGTAATCTCACTGTTGTAGCGTGTGGTAGCCACATGGTTGCAATTCGTGGCTGTGATTCGCGTTTTGTTCGTGTTCTTCGCGGGTTGCTTTTCTCCACGTTTTTCCCGTTGATCGATCTCTCTACTCAGTGCGTCTTTTGCAAATCCGTTTGAACTGAGTTGTTCTAGATCGTGAGGCACTTCTTTCCATTGAAGGAAATCATCTCTAGCCTCACGAGCTAGTAGATCGGTCAATTTTCATTTTGAATCGAGTTTGCTCCTTTTGTCCCGAATTCTTCAAATTCACCGATTTGGAGTTAGGTTCGAGCCACAATCTCTTTGGGATAGCTCACTAACCTCCTTGGAACTCCTCATACCAATTCTAAGCCTTAGTGCTTTTGATTCGGAGGAGATCGGGTTGAATTCGCGGAAGAACAGTTCTGTATCGGGACAATCGGACGCTCTGTTCTTGAGCAACGGACGCTGAGTTCTTTCCATCGGAGCGTTCGTTGCCACGTGTCATCTGATAGTGTTTTTAAAGGAGCATCGGGCGCTGACCATCGGAGCGTCCGTTGCCATCGAACGCGCCGGGGGTCAAGCATCGGACGCTAGGGTTTCACTGTAGCAGCGTCTGATGCCTGTCCAGTATGGTTCTAGAGAGTTTCTGTTTGCATTGGACGCGACCGGTGCTTGGACATCGGACGTAGGCCAGCGTCCGATGCTGTGAGTTTTGCACTGTTTCGTCCGCAGTTTGCTCGTACGACTTTGGATTTGATTTTGGGTTTTTGTGTTGGATTTCTGACCTCGTGCTCTACTGAAATCGGGCTTCCCACTTTGCAAAATAGCCTGAATCCCCCTCGCGTTGCTCGGGGGAGGTTGAGGTTACCAAAGTTCATCCTGTCACTAGTTGACTTGCGTGAACTTGGGTGAGGAAGTTTTTGTGGTGTCTCGCTGTGTTCCTAGAGAACATCCACCCACTCTCTGGGTCGTGGACATCACGTGTTTCAGGTTTGCTCTTGGGGTTGTTTTTCCGGGACAAAGGCCTCTACATTTCGAAAGAAATTTGAAGCTCCCATTTACCCCCCTCTGGTCGCTTTCTGGTAGCATTCTCGGTCCTTCTGGAAGCAGAATACCAAATCCCAAACTATGGAGTGAAGCATAAGTACCTCATAATGCGCTTGACCGCCTGACGATGAGAGGTGCGCGGCGACGACTGAAATCATGCGCAAAGACACACCGCAAACTGAATGTCCGGGCGTGTCGCCATCAGGTACAACAGCGACCCGATCATACTCCGGTAGTCCCTCTGATCCGTAGCTTCTCCATCCTTGTCCGCATCCAGGGTCATCGTGGTCGACATGGGTGTTGGAAGAGGCTTGGCCTCACCCATATCGAACTTCTTCATGATGTCCTTGGTATACTTACCCTGGTGCACAAACGTCCCCTCTCGGGATTGCTTGATTTGCAACCCAAGGAAAAACGTCAACTTGCCCATCATGCTCATCTCAAACTCCCTGCTCGTAGTGTCTGCAAACTTGGCAACCAAAGCGTGAGAAGAACCACCGAAAATGATATCACCCACGTAAATTTGGACCAAGAGAGTGTCATTGCCTTGCTTGAGGAGAAAAAGCGTTTTATCCACACATCCCATTTTAAAACCCTTAGCAAGCAAAAAGGTTTTCAACCTATCATACCAGGCTCTAGGGGCTTGTTTCAAACCATATAAAGCTTTGTGAAGTTTAAAAAGATGGTTTGAAAACTTGGGATTTTCAAAACCGGGGGGTTGTTCACATACACCTCTTCTTCTATGTAGTCGTTTAAGAAGGCACTCTTGTCATCCATTTGAAAAAGTTTAAACCCTTTGGATGCAGCAAAAGCCAAGAGTATCCTAATAGCCTCCAAACGAGCTACAGGAGCAAAAGTCTCCTCATAGTCTATCCCCTCCTTTTGACTATACCCCTGGGCTACGAGTCTGGCCTAGTTTCTCACAATGTGGCCATCCTCTCCATGTTTGTTTTTGAAAACCCATTTTGTACCAATAGGGTGACACTCAGGAGGAGGTGGAACCAAAACCCAAACCCGATTTCTCTCAAAATTTTCTAACTCCTCATGCATGCCATTGACCCAATCCGTATCAGATAAAGCGTGTCCAACATCTCAGGGTTCGAAATCAGCAACAAATGCAGAATGAGCAAAGTGAGAGATTTGTTGTGACCTTGACCGAGTGACACGTTCGCCGATGCTGTCGATCATCTATTGAGGCGGGTGTTGGCGCTGAATGTGTCATGGCGCCTCCCGAGTTGAAGAGATCTCCCCCTCAATAGCTGCTGGTGCCTCCTCGGGTACAAAAGGTACCGCTCGAGGTGGCGGATCCCACGGCCCCCAAGTAGTCGACAAAGAGGGGTTGGGGCCGTGAGTCGTCGTAGTAGAAGCCGATGCTTGCGGCACAGAAGGTGGAGGTGGTGCTGGATCATCCACCCCTTCAGCACCCTCGTCCTCATCATCAAAAAGAGGTTCACCGACCTCATGATCACATGGACGCTCAAAACGAGAAGAAGGACAAACCATGGTCTCGTCGAAGGTGACATCGGATGTCTCCATGACTCGGTTAGTATCAAGGTTAAGTACACGATTAGCACGAGTATGAGTGCCATAACCTGAAGGACCGAGAATGCAATAGCAAGGCGACCAGAGGGGGGTGAATGGGAGCTCAAAAATTTCTCTTGAAACTTTGGCCTTTTGTCCCCAAAATCAACCCCAAGAGCTTTGATCGAAAACCGTGATGCCCACGACCCTTGGAAGAGGGTGGATGATCCCTAGGATCACAACGAGGCACCACAAAGCAATAGCGAACCAAATGCCAAAAGCACCGGAACAAGTTCAACCCTCGAAAACCAAGTCCCGAACATAGATAGACGGCTACGTCGAGAAACTCCCAAATACCTATGCTAAAAAGTAGCAAGGATACCTAGAGAGGTTCCAAGGTAAGCTAAAGGGCCAACCGAGAAGTCCAGAAACCAAGCGGAGAAGCCGGGAGGGCCAACACACGAAACAGCAACACACAGCCGATTCGCGGACTGTCCGGCCCTGGGGTCCCGGACTGTCCGGCTCAACCGCGGACTGTCCGCGGAGGGATGGCGGACCGTCCGCTGGCAAAATCCCCGAAACAGCACAGTTGCTGAATGTCCTCTGCTCGGGCCCGGACTGTCCGTGCCTGTCAACGGCAGACTGTCCGCCGGTCACCCGAGGCAAACACAGTCAAGCCGCGCGACCACTGCTCGGTCGGAGCCCGAGGCGCGGACTGCCGCCGGTCAAACCGCGGACTGTCCGCGACCGCCCAGTGAGGGCGATTTTAGTTGCCCTTCACACACAACCTCTCAAATCCAAATCAAAACTCAATCCCACGTTCCCAAACTTGGAGAGGATGATCACGAGGTAGTTAGGAGACTATCCCCAAGAAATCATCCGCTCAAATCAACTCAATCACCGGGAAATCGAAAGGGGAGGAGTATGAACGAAAAAGCGCCACGAAAACGAAATCAACTCGATCTACTTGTTCGTGAGGAGTTAGATGAATTCCTTCGGTGGAAATGATCTCCTCACTATAAAGAACAAGTTAATTCAAACGGATTTCGCAAAGACGCAGTAGAGAGGGAGATCGAGTGACGGGAAAATCACGGAGAAACGAAGAACGCGAAGAACACGAACAAAACGCGAATCAAGTCATCGATCAGCAACCGTGTGGCTACCACACGCTACAATAGTGAGATTACGGTCTCACTTCCTCAAAATCTCCAGTACACAGAGGTATGATTCTCTGCGGATCTCAGTAGCTATAGCAGGGGATTGGGAGAGCAGGAAACCCTAGAAGCAAAGAGCAAATGACTGAGATAGATGGGGAGGTGGGTGTCTCCCCCTACTTATCCTAATTCTAATTCCCACTCTACCCCTAACTAATTACAGAGCGAACCAGCTAAACCCTAGGGTTATTCTAGACCAACTCGTGGTAGGTGGTGATCCGACGGCCACGCCCGCACAACTGGTAGCGTTGCCTCGACGCAACCTCACCGATTGCTGCCGCCACGTGCCACCACCGCTCTACTTGTCCTTTTCCCGGACGTCGCACCCCCGGTTTTTGTGGCCCAAACCGGGAAACCAGCCTTCACAGCCAACCCCCGGTTTTGAGGCCCAAACCGGGAAACCAGCCGACCAACGCCTGAGTTTTGTGGCCTAAACTCAGCAAACCCGCAGCACCCAGGTTTAGAGGCCCAAACCTGGAAACCGTCCTCAGCCCGAGTTTTGTGGCCCAAACTCGGAAACCATCAACGCCCAGGTTTTGAGGCCCAAACATGGAAACCGTCCACTCGGTGGTTTTTCTGTGGCTCATCCACCAAACCGAGCCGTAGAAGGGATGCACCGCCCGTGCACCCTGTCCACCCGCAAGTCTCTGCTCGTCGCTGTCCCAGGCTGTCAGCCACCACAGCTGATCCTCAGGCCACCGGTCCCTCAGTCCAAGCCTCACGTCCGCCCTTCGCCACTCTCGGTCCATCGTCACGGCACGTCTCTACTTGACCTTCACCTTGCCTTCGATCACTGTATCCGTGCTCGACACCTGCACAACACAAGCCAAAGAACATGCGCATTATCCCAGTTGACAATCACTCATCACTTAGAGACTCGACATACACCCATGTATCCGCAATCTCCCCCTTGATGAGTGCATTGTCAACTACCAACACAAATCATAATGAAATAGAAAGAGGAAGGAAGAAGGAGAGAGAACTCAACCAAATGACCCAAAAGCATAGCAAAGCCGAAGAAGGTCAAGTGGAAAGAGCAAGACAACTTGGCCCCCAAAGACATGGGCAACGGCTCGACGCAACCAAGCAAAGCAAAGCTAGCCCTCAAGAAGAGGTAGAACAGGCTCAACACCGCTAGCAAGAAAACATGATACCAATTGAAAAGATCAACTGAAATTCAAGCAAAACAGAGCTAGCCCTCAAGAAGAGGCAAAACGGGCTCAACACCGCTAGCGAGGAAGCTCGATACCAACTGTTACCAACTCAAAACCAAAAGAGTTCGATACCAATTGAAGAGCTAAAAAGAGCTGAAAATGTTTGCTAGTCCTTCAAGAAAGAGGCAAAGGCTCAACACAACTAGCAAACTCCCTTCTAATAGTGCACACAACCCAGGGAGCTCACATGATTTGTCAAAAATTTCTCCCCCTTAGTTGAAAATGCACCAACAAACAAATGTGCACAAGCACCCAAATTTCTCCCCTTTGACAGAACATCTCCCTCCAAAAATGCATATGAGTTAAAAATGTAAGTTAGCAGCTTCAGGAATATAATGAAGAGAGTGCAAAAATGCTCTACACAGTTCTGATCCGATGACTCAACAACATCCAAAAGAATCTTAGCAAAGGCTCAAACTGATCACTAAATACGAAATATGAACATGAGAGCAAAAAGAGCAGTTTTCAGCCAAAAACGGAATTCACTATCAAAATAGTACAAAATATGTATAGACATGAAATCAGACAAGTGCTAAACATGTATACAAGGTGAACTATCCCTAGCATAGCTCAAACATCATGCTATAGAATGAAGCATAGACTTGTGTATTAAAATTTTATCGGAGTTGCAGCGGTTAAATTACACAAGTTTAAATTTCAGCATGTGATTGCGAGAGGTTAAAAGCTTGTCATTGCCTAACTTTTGAACTGTGCGAAGCCTATGCAGAAGCAATCAGAAGCTTAAAGCAACAGTTTTGGTCATACACTACACAGTTCAAGTTTAACTCAAAGTGCAATGAGAAACAGTCTTGAAACTGTGATGTGCTGACAAGCAAGCCCATCTCGATCTTTCCAATTTACTGAACTTGGTTCATAATTAAAGCAGCATACGAACATACCAAGAAAGTGAATGACTCAGAACTAGAGACATAGAAACCCAGCATATATGAAAAGCACAAGTGACTTCAACACATTCTACACATGCTAGTTGCATATCTCAATGGTGAACATTTTCAAGTTTTATGTTCATTAAACAAGTTCACCATTCATAAAATAGCTTCGCTCACAACATGTATCAGTGATCAGAAGGAGCATAAGCTACAAGCATCATCATAAAGCATTAGAGCAACTACTATATAGAGCATAGTAACATTCTAAAGATTATATGGATGAAGCTCTGAATGAAAATATGCAAGATGAAATGCACATATGCATGACGAAACCAATTGAAAGAAGAAAAACCAACTGAAAAACACAAAGTCAGTTTATAATACAAGAGTCAAAGTGTTTCCCCCATCTAAAAGGGGAAACACACACCAAGCTCACCTCTCAACCTAGCAAAAGTTGATTGGTCCAAAGGCTTGGTGAAAATATCAGCCAACTGATGATGAGTATCGACATGGCGAAGGTCGATATCACCCTTCTCATAGTGGTCTCGCAGAAAATGAAAGCGCACATCAATGTGTTTGGTCTTAGAGTGCAGCACGGGGTTCTTAGCAACGCTAATAGCACTCGTGCTGTCACAAATCAAAGGAACGCGAGAAAAACTCAGACCAAAATCACGCAAAGTGGCCATCATCCAAAGCAACTGGGAACAGCAGCTAGCCGCAGCAACATACTCAGCCTCTATGGTAGACTGGGCGACACTAAACTGCTTGCAAGAAGACCACGAAACAAGAGAAGAACCAATAAACTGGCAAGTCCGAGAAGTGGACTTGCGATCAATGCGACAACCAGCAAAATCGGCATCGAAATAACCGCAAAGGGAGAGGGTGGAGGAAGCAGAATACCAAATCCCAAATTCTGGAGTGAAGGATAAGTACCTCATAATGCGCTTGACCACCTGACGGTGCGAGGTGCGAGGTGAAGACTGAAATCGCGTGCAAAGACACACCGCGAACTGAATGTCCGGGCGTGTCGCCGTCAGGTACAGCAGCGACCCGATCATACACCGGTACTCCTTCTGGTCCACTGATTCTCCATCCACATCCGCATCCAGGATCGTTGTGGTCGACATGGGTGTTGGAAGAGGCTTGGCCTCACCTATATCGAACTTCTTCAATATGTCCTTGGTATACTTACCCTGATGCACGAACGTCCCTTCCCGAGATTGCTTGATTTGCAGCCCGAGGAAAAATGTCAAATCGCCCATCATGCTCATCTCAAATTCCCTGCTCATAGTGTCTACAAACTTGGCAACCAAAGCGTGAGAAGAACCACCAAAAATGATATCATCCACGTAAATCTGGACCAAGAGAGTGTCACTGCCTTGCTTGAGGAGAAAGAGCGTTTTATCCACACACCCCATTTTAAAACCCTTAGCAAGCAAAAAGGTTTTCAACCTACCATACCAGGCTCTAGGGGCTTGTTTCAAACCATACAAAGCTTTATGAAGTTTAAAAACATGGTTTGGAAACTTGGAATTTTCGAAACCGGGGGGTTGTTTCACATACACCTCCTCTTCTATGTAGCCGTTTAAGAATGCACTCTTGACATCCATTTGAAAAAGTTTAAACCCTTTGGATGCAGCAAAAGCCAAGAGTATCCTAATTGCCTCCAAACGAGCTACAGGAGCAAAAGTCTCTTCATAGTCTATCCCTCCTTCTGACTATACCCCTGGGCTACAAGTCTGGCCTTGTTTCTCACAACATGGCCATCCTCTCCTTGTTTGTTTTTGAAAACCCATTTTGTCCCAATTGGGTGACACTTAGAGGGAGGAGAAACTAGAACCCAAACCCGATTTATTTCAAAATTTTCTAACTCCTCATGCATGGCATTGACCCAATCTGGATACGTCAAAGCGTGTCCAACATCTCGGGGTTCAAAATCAGCAACAAATGAAGAATGAGCAAAGTGAGAGATTTGTTGTGACCTTGACCGAGTGACACATTCGCCGATGCTGCCGATCATCTGTTGAGGCGGGTGTTGGCGCTGGATGTGTCGTGGCGCCTCCCGAGCTGAAGTAGCCTCCTCCTCAACAGCAGCTGGTGCCTCCTTGGGTACAAAAGGTACCGCTCGATGTGGCGGATCCCACGGCCCCCAAGTCGAAGAAGAGGGATCTGGGCCGTGAGTCGTAATTGAGGCCGCTCTTTGCGGCTCAGCAGGTGGAGGTGGTGCTAGTCATCCATCCCTTCAGCACCCTCTTCCTCATCATCAAAAAGAGGTTCGCAACCTCATGATCACCTGCACGCTCAAAACGAGAAGAAGGACAAACCATGGTCTCGTCGAAGGTGACATCGGATGTCTCCATGAATCGGTTAGTATCAAGGTTAAGTACACGATAAGCTCGAGTGTGAGTGCCATAACCTAAAAATACACCGTCAGAAGAACGAGACTCAAATTTGTCCAAGTTGCCCTTTTTGAGTATAAAACAATGGCAACCGAAAACTCTAAAATAACTCACTTTGGGCTGTTTTCCAAAACGCAACTCATAAGAAGTCTTTTTCAAGAAAGCTCGAAGAAAAATGCGATTGGAAATGTAGCAAGCAGTGCTCATAGCTTCGGCCCAATATCGACTAGGAGTCCTATGCTCATCGAGCATCGTCCTGGCCATCTCTACAAGGGTCCGATTCTTCCTTTCTACAACACCATTCTGAGGTGGTGTGTAGGGGGAAGAAAACTGATGCTCTAAACCCAAAGAGTTACAAAACTTCTCAAAATCTGAGTTTTTGAACTCGGAATCATTATCACTTCTAATAGCTCGCATTGAGTTCAAAGGGAACTCATTCTGAAGACGCAAAAACAGATTGCGAGCAAAGGATAAAGTCTCAGTTTTCTCAGCTAAAAAGAAAACCCACGAATATCTCAAAAAGTCATCAACAACAACAAGCACATACCACTTCCCCCCAACCGAGCTCACCCGAGCCGGACCAACAAGGTCCATATGCAAAAGCTCTCCAGGGCGCTTAGTCATGACCTGAGTCACTGGATGGTGGGGAGCGGCACCCATCTTCCCATGTCTACAAGAATGGCAAACAAGATCCTTCTCCATGCACAACTTGGGCAATCCTCGGATTAGACCAAGTGAACTAAGCCTTGCAAGCAAGTCGAAGCTCAAATGTCCTAGTCTCCTATGCCACGTCCTGTTGGTAACACACTTGTCGAACCCCCGCACTTGCACAGAGTGAACGACGAAGGTGGCCAAGCGTCGGAAGTAAAGCGGAAGCGAAGGTTGTGAACTCAATCAATGCTGTGGAGTACTGATCCCCACGAAAAATCCCCCCGCTTTACACTGTTCATCCCCTGGTATTTATAGGGAATGCCAAGGGACGCGGGCCAAATTACAAAAGGGTACAGGAAAGATTCCTCACCTCCACGCAGGGAGGGAGGGCAAAAATGTAAACACACAGCTGAAGCGGAAACCCTAATCGGCCCCCCTCCAATGCGCCGCCACCTGGTTCCGTTCACCTTCGGAGAGGGGGGCGGAGATTTGACCTTCGGTCGTGCTCGCCCTTGGGCCCGCGCTCCTTCGCCGTCTGTAGGACCTTCGGCTTTACTTGCCTTCGGGAGAGAGGGCCGAAGGTTTGTCCTTTGGCTGTGCTCACTGACCTTCGACTCCGCTCACCTTCGGGCCAACGCGCCTTCGTCGCTTGCTTGGTCCGCTGTGACCTTGGGACCCGGCGAAGGTCGCCTGTCGTGCCGCGAAGCCTTAACCTGCTGGGAGTGCAAAAAGGGAGCATCGAGGGTCGAACTCACGTCCGAAGGTTAGGAAATTGACCCCGAAAGGAGGGGGACCTCGCGAGCACACAAAGACCAAGCGAAGGTTGATCTTGGCACCATATCGGGCGGCGTTTTTGCCGAGGGTCCTTTTCCCCAACACGTCCAAAGATCAGAGGAGGAAGGTCCAGCCAAAAGACAACGAGAAACTCCAAACGACTCCGAGAAATCCGCACGAAAGACTTTCCCAAAGGGCGAAATCCCACAAACAAGATTGCCCTGATGATACAAAATACGACTGAGATTTGGCTTAAAGCGAATCTCATAGTCGTCATCAAGGAGTTGCGAAACAGAAAGAAGGTTAAAATGCAAGTTAGAAACAAGAGCAACATCGCGCAACACAAAGTGCTCATTAACTCGCACTGACCCACGAGACAATACTCTACCTTTGCTATTGTCGCCGAAGGTGATAAACTCCTTTCCGGCGACCGGACTAAGACTGGAGAACCACTTGGCGTTTCCGGTCATGTGCCTCGAGCAACCGGAATCCACCAACCAAACGTTCTCCAATCGTTTTACCTACATCAATAAAAAGACATAGGGTGAGCATACGGTCCAACACTAGGGTTAGTGAAATAGGGAGAATACCAGTGTTGGGTCGGCTGCTCAAAAGAACGGTTAGCAGAAAAACCATTCCTAGCACGCTTACGGGAAGAGCAATCACCACGTAGAGGAAAACGTGGTCCGCTAAGGGAATAGCGTCCATCGCGATATTCAAAACGCGGTGGGGGAAAACGGTCTACAACAAAGCCACCGCCACGGGGTCCATAGCCTACAGCTGCAGGCTCCCGCTAGGCACGTCCTCTCCGCTGCCTAGGCCTAGGAACTTGAGGTTCTGGACCTCTAGGCCTAACATCACGCCTCTGAACATTCGGCACATGTACATCACGAAAAGGATGGTACATGTCCGTGTTGTTCATCTCCTTTGCGCGGCGCGCCTCTCTCTTGCGTCGAAAGCAAAACTCACTCAAATGTCCATCGCTCCCACAGTGCTCACAATGGTACCTCACCGCTCTCAAAGGGGGTTGTTGGTACTCACAGTAGTGGGTATGGATCACTTTGCCCTTTTGGATGGGTGGGTGGTTTGGTTTGGTTTGGTGTCCATGGTGTCCAACTTGTTCTTGAGGTGGTTTGGTTTGGGAGCCCATGATTGTTTCTTGGGTGTTGCTCTCGGTGGTTCAACAAAGGCCCCATCCTTGGTGTTAGGCTTGAGAGGCTCTTTGGGTGGAATCTTGGTAAGCTTGGGAGTAGTGATGGAGTTGGGCTTCTCACATGGGTTAAGACCACTCGACTCTCCAATCTTCCCAAAAGACGAAACATCAACACCCGGAGCAAAACCTACACCTAGACCTCCAGCAGCTGGCTTGAATTGGGAGATCATCATCCCGAGCTGTGGCTCACCGCTAGACACCCATGACAAGATGGTCCGAAGGTATTTGTTTTCCTCCTCGGTTTGCATCTTGTCATGCTTCACATTAGCGATCTCCATCTCCAACCCTTCATAAAGAACACACCTAGCCACACATGTGCTACCCGAGTTGGCCTCTTCAAGAGACACAATTTTGGCATTCTTCTCTTCCAACTCAGATTGCAAGCCCGCACAGGACTTGCACACACCCAACAACGAGGATCTAGCCTTCAGCTCATCCACCTCTCCTACCAACACAACATACTTGCTTCTCAAAGTGAGAAGGTCAGTCATGTGTGTGGTGCACATCTCACACTCCTGTTCATCGGTAACAACTACGGTAGACTTGACAGATTCAAGTTCCTTCACCGTATCCTCCCACTTCTGCCTAAACTCCTTGTGTCGTCGTCGTTCTGAGGAGTGTTCTCCAGCTCGCCGTCGACCTCCTTGCCGAGGGCCATGGTGCAGAAGCCCTCGTCGTTGGCGAAGAAGCAGAGGTCGTTCAGCTTCTCCTCGATCCTCTTCTTCTTCTCGGACTCGTCGTCGCTTGAGGCAGCGGAGTCATCATCCGAGTCATCGACGTCGCTGAGCGTGGCGAAGAACGCACGCTGCTCAGCCTGGGCCTTCTCCAAGTACTTCGTCTTGATGTACTCCTCGTCGAAGCCGCCCTTCCGCTTGTGCTTCGCGGGGACGTACTTCTCCTTGCGCTTGCCGGAGTCGTACTTGTGCCCATGATCCGCCTTGCCAAAGGTCTGCTTGTTCTTCTTCGCGCAATTGGCAATGAAGTGGTTGGGGTCGCCGCACTTGAAACATCCTGAGCGTCCTCCTCCGCGGCGATGATTCATGCGGTTGGTGTGGAACCGCGAGAACCGGTTGGCGAGCAAAGCCAACCCGTCATCCCCATGAACTCCAGCTACTCCTCTATGACAGAAAGAAGAGAAGAGAATGCAAAGCCTCCAGAGGGGTTAGCAGAAGAACCAAAAACCAAAGACATCGACGGGCCAGAAGGATTTTCATAAGAAGCCCTCGCCATGGCGTCAATCTCACTGGACTTGAGCTTACTAAAGAGCTCATCGCACGTGGGGGTCTCATAGTTAGGCGATTCGATGATCGCCTGAACCTTGGAATCCCACACCGACCGATCAAGAGTATGCAAAAGCTTCCAAGCTCTCTCATGATCGTCGAAAGGCAATAGCTCCTTGTTAGCCCTCATCCTGTTGACAATCACCTGAAAGCGAGCGAATAAACTCTCTATGCTCTCGCCAGGCATATGTTGAAAGTTCTCGTACTCTCGCTTGTGCGACTCGTAGAGATGGGTTTTGACTTGAGAGGTTCCCTCATGGAAACGCATGAGGGATGCCCAAATCTCCCGAGCCGTAGCGAGGTGAGAAACGCGATTGTTGATGGTGCTTAAAGCATCATTTCACCATCAACATTTCACCCAAAACCAAGGTAAAACAACATAAAAAGTAGAAGATTTGGTTTATAACTAACCTATTTCCACATGTGCATAGTTTCTTATCTTAATGCAGGAAATAATGGAATTTGGGCCAAACAAGAGTACCAGGAGCAAGACCAAGCCACTCTGGCCCATTTGGGCCAGAGCAAGGTGGCGGCTGCCACCTATTACTGGCGGCCGCCAGGTCATTCGTGCCAAAAGTGGCCCAAGCCACGTCATCGATCCGTGGGAGTCACCTCAAGCTCAAATCTTGGCCATTGCACATTAAGGCGGTTTGATCCAAGGGCTAAGAAGAGTATCACTTGGATAGTGGGCTTTGGACATGTGTCTAAACCCTAACCGGCCCTCAAACCGACTTAGGAGAGCAAGTGAAGGCCGTTGGATGAATGGCGGTTGCAATGGACGGCAGAGAGGTGGCGGGCGCCAGGGTTTGGTGGCGGGCGCCACCCCCTAAACCCTAACCGACCTCCCCTTCACTCTATAAATACCCCCCTAGCTTCCTAGCACTATAAATAGGCCCCTAGAGTTCTCATTCGGGGAGCCTCACATCATTCCTCACCATTTGGTTAGATTAGCACACTTGCTATGTTAGAGAGATTACAGAGAGTGTGAGTGCCTCACTAGAAGAGGAGCTGGAGAGGAGAAGAGTAGAAGTCTGGAGAGTTCCGGAGTTGTCGGAGACCTCTGCTTCTCTCTGCTTTGCGCTTCAACTTTGGTAACTTAGTATTTATTCTATCTTCAAGTATTTACTTTTCGGTACTTGTGTGCTTGTTTCATTGCTTGATATTAGTTTCAAGTGCTCTAGTTCTAGTACAGGGCTAGTAGTAGTAATATATAGATTAAGTGTGGCACTTAGGCTATATATTGCTAGTGAATACAGCTAGGCCCCTGGATAGCTGTCGTAGCAAGCAGGTGGTGACAGCCCTGTGCGCCTTGAATTCCACCACGTAGTTGGTCTAGTTTAACAGTAGGGCTCGTTGTGCTAGCGTTCAACCTAAGTCAGTGGTAAAGGCTAGTACGCCCACAGTACACTAGTAAAGAACTTAAATCAATAGAAGTCTAATAGAACTAGGATCTACCTCAGTAGATAGTGCCCGTTCCCTTCATCTATCCTAGATATCCTTATCCCCCTTGTTTTCTCAAAATCACTTCGCATTCCTTGTGGATTCGATACCCTGGAATACTCTGAGGTGAAAAGCTACAACTGACAGCCGTGCGCTTGCGGTTTCTTTTGCGTGCCACCTGAGGTGTCAACAAGCTTTTCTGGCGCCATTGCCGGGGAACGGTAGCTGATTTTTGAGACTAGAGTTAGGATTATCTTTACCCTCTCGGCATGGAGAATCAATCTATCTTACAATTCGCAGCTCCTAAGAGTTCGCGATTAGAGCCACATTCATCATCACAACCTATATATGCCGATAGTTACGAATTGCGCCCTGACTTTATTAATAAAGTTCAGGAGAGCATGTTTACGGGATCAGAAAATCCCTACATACATCTACGTGAGTTGGAGCAAGTCTGTGCATGCTTGAACATTTTGGGCATTTCACCTGACACTGTCAAGTGGAAGCTGTTTCCGTTCACTTTGACGGGAGCAGCTAAAACATGGCATGCTCGAACCGTGGGAAGTGCCAGAGGAGACTGGGGAACTTTACGGACCAAGTTTATCTTGACGTATTTCCCTGTCCACCGAGTGGTACGACTACGAGTAGAAGTGTTGACCTTTAGACAAAATGATAAGGAGACATTAGGGGAGGCTTGGGACCGTTTTATTGGTTTAATCAATTCAGGACCCGATTTAGCCATACCCGATCCAGTGCTCCTTCAGCATTTTTATGTCGGTCTAGAGAAAGAGAGCGCTCTTCACCTTGATCATTCGTCAGGTGGAGCGTTTCTTCATCTTTCTCCACGAGGTGGAAAGGAGGTTCTTGATAGAATTCTCGAGAATACTCCTTATACTGGAGTTTCCGATGAAATCCCTGAGGGAGAAGTCGTAGAAACCCAAGTTTCGACTGTAGAACAACAAGAAGAGCCCGAGTCTAGCTCACTGGACATAGCGGAGCCTATTCCATCCACATCTGGAAGAGAAATTCTTCTAGAATTTTTGGGCGAGATAGAGGATGATGTGTTTGAGGATTACGGAAATGCTATGAACTACTCCGTTCAAGCTCTCCCATCTGACAAACCACTTCCTGAGTCTTTTGATGGAATCTATAGCCGAGAGCGTATTTTGGAACTTTCAGCTGTCATGAGTCATGAATGGACAATGGAAGTCGAAGTATCAGAAAACATCCCTCGCATAGATAAAGTACCTAGCATAATAGATTGTCGAATTAGCGGAGAAAGAGCCTTTGCCTTTTACGACCCTGTCGTGGGAATTAATGTTCTTGCTAGTAATTACGTATCCAGAACATTCCCCGACCTTCAACGACAACCAACTAAACGGTGTTTAAGAGACCCAAATGGTGACATCTTGGAAAGTGAAGGAATCCTAAAGATGGTCCCCATCCAAGTAAATGGAGCGGACATCGTCTTAGATTTCTACATTTTCGATGTAGTCCTTTTTGATGTCTTCTTAGGACAACCTTGGTCCATACTTGCCTTGCAAGGACCATGTCAAGAGCACTTTAATGCTCAGATCGGTGGAAAAGAGTACTTAGTACCTTTCATTCGTGCATTAAATTCTATTGCCGAACAACCACCAGAACCAGATCTTCTCGATCAAGCAAGAACCTCTACCCTTTATGAGTTGGGAAAAGCCATCTCGACCTTCCATAGAGCTAAAACCGCTGCCTGAAGGCCTGAGATACATTTTTCTAAACAATGACCCCGAGACTCCCGTAATCATTAGCAGTAAACTATCTGAAGAGGAAGTCCGTAGGTTGACCCTTGTCTTAGAAAAACACTGATCTGTCTTTGGCTATTCACTTCAAGATTTGAAGGGAATTAGTCCAAATCTCTGCACCCATC
Organism: Coix lacryma-jobi var. lacryma-jobi; assembly: GCA_009763385.1. Lineage (NCBI taxonomy): Eukaryota > Viridiplantae > Streptophyta > Magnoliopsida > Poales > Poaceae > Coix > Coix lacryma-jobi. The sequence goes on along the minus strand of CM019828.1, from coordinate 78,037,473 downwards.
GTATCCCTCTCAATCCTGAGATACCCTCTTCAAGAGAGCCCCAAAGATGACTTAATAACGCTATGCGTGAAGTCGTGAAAAAGGAGGTTCTGAAACTCTTGCACGCGGAAATTATTTATCCAGTTCCTTATAGTGAATGGGTAAGTCCCGTGCAAGTAGTTCCAAAGAAAGGAGGTATGACAGTCGTTAAGAATGAGAAAAATGAGTTAATCCCTCAATGCACTGTCACTAGATGGAGGATGTGTATAGACTATAGGAAGCTAAATAAAGCCACAAAGAAAGATCATTTCCCACTTCCTTTTATAGATGAGATGCTAGAGAGATTGGCAAACCATTCCTTCTTTTGCTTCCTGGATGGATATTCTGGTTATCACCAAATCCCAATCCATCCAGATGACCAAAGTAAGACCACTTTCACATGCCCGTATGAAACTTATGCCTATAGACGCATGTCCTTTCGACTTTGCAATGCGCCGGCATCTTTCCAATGGTGTATGATGTCCATCTTTTCCGACATGATTGAACAAATCATGGAGGTATTCATGGATGACTTTTCGGTCTATGGGAAAACCTTTGACGATTGCCTAACCAATTTAGACAAAGTCCTCCAACGCTGTGAAGAGAAGGACCTAGTTCTTAACTGGGAAAAGTGTCACTTCATGGTGCGGGAAGGAATTGTCCTACGCCATCGAATTTCAGAATGTGGGATAGAAGTGGATAAGCCAAAATCGATGTAATTGAACAATTGCCACCACCCACTAATGTAAAAGTAATCCGAAGCTTCTTGGGCCATGCCGGCTTTTATAGAAGGTTTATTAAGGATTTCTCACAAGTCGCTAGACCCTTAACGAGCCTGTTAGCAAAAGACGTCCCGTTCAAATTTGACGAGGATTGCCTACAAGCTTTCAATATTTTGAAAAAGGCTCTAACTTCGGCACCAATCATCCAACCCCCAGATTGGAATTTGTCGTTCAAAATCATGTGTGATGCTAGTGATTATGCTGTGGGGGCCGTCCTTGGTCAAACTAAAGAAAAGAAGCATTATGCTATTTCTGATGCTAGTAAGACCCTGACTGGCCCCCAGCTAAACTATGCAACCACAGAAAAGGAACTTTTGGCCGTAGTCTTTGCCATAGACAAGTTTAGATCTTACTTAGTGGGAGCTAAGGTGATTGTTTATACCGATCACTCTGCTCTAAAGTATCTCTTCACTAAGAAAGATGCTAAGCCAAGGTTGATCCGCTAGATCCTTCTCCTTCAAGAATTTGACTTGGAAATAAGAGACAAGAAAAGAGTAGAGAATTCAGTAGCTGATCACTTGTCTAGACTACAAGTCAATAATTCGGACAATCTCCCAATAAATGACTTCCTTCGCGATGATACCCTTTTAAAAGTCACGTATACCAACCCTTGGTATGCAAACATCGTAAATTTTATAGTCGCCGGCTATGTCCCGCCGGGGGAGAATAAAAAGAAACTGCTATATCAAAGCAGAACGCACCTGTGGGATGAACCATATCTCTATAAGGTCTGTGCAGATGGACTCTTGAGAAAATGTGTCCCCATAGAAGAAGCAACAAAAATCATAGACAGATGTCACTCCACCGATTATGGAGGACACTATGGAGCTTTTCGAACACATGCTAAAATATGGCAAAGTGGTTTTTATTGGCCATCCATGTACGAGGACACAAAGAATTATGTGAGACGTTGTCCTCGTTGCCAAAAGCATGGTAACATTAATGCCTGAGATGCTATGCCTCTCGTGAACAATCTCCAAGTTGAGTTGTTCGATGTTTGGGGTATAGATTTCATGGGCCCCTTTCCTAAATCCTACGACGCCGAGTACATTCTTGTGGCTGTGGATTACGTCTCGAAATGGGTCGAAGCCATACCCTGTCGAGCGGCAGATGCTAAACATTCGAAGAAAATGTTCAAAGAGAACATCTTTCCTCGTTTTGGAGTTCCTAGACTAGTCATTAGTGACGGAGGTCCTCATTTCATAGATAAGAGCTTCCGACATTTCTTAGCTAGTCAAGGAGTCCAACATAATGTAGCCACTGCATACCACCCCCAGACAAGTGGACAGGCTGAAACGTCCAATAAACAAATAAAGAATATCTTGCAAAAGACGGTAGAAGAAATGGGAAAGGGATGGAAACATAATTTACCCGAAGCTCTGTGGGCCTATCGGACCGCCTATAAGACCCCGATTGGAATGTCCCCATACCAACTAGTTTATGGGAAAACTTGTCATCTTCCTGTTGAACTTGAGTTCAAAGCTCATTGGGCCATTAAGAAATGGAACATAGACCTTGACCAAGCTGGCCAAAATAGGAAGATGCAAATTTCCGAACTAGAAGAATGGCGAGAGAAAGCCTATCATAGTGCCAAGCTCTATAAAGAGGAGACTAAGAGACGACACGATAAACGGATCAAAAAGAAAGAGTTCGAAGTAGGAGATAAAGTTTTACTCTTTAACTCCCGTGTTCGACTTTTCGGACATGGTAAACTTTGAAGCAAATGGGAAGGACCCTTCAAGGTTGTTGCAACCTCTTCCCATGGAGCCGTCACATTAGAAAGTGACGATGGGCAAATCTTCAAAGTCAATGGACAAAGATTAAAAATATTCTATGACTTTGATAAAAATGAGCTAAACGAAATTGATATAATTAACTTTGAAGTAGCTCAAGCCCATGACCATTAATGGATGGACCCAGTTTATCCCTTGTCCATTTCATGCACCTAGTCCATCCAAAACCCCGAGAAAGGCCTCTTTAGGCCCAACCAAGCCATTTCGACCTCGGACCTTTGAAATTTAGGAGGCTTACCTTCTCCCGCTCGATGCCCTGCGAAGGAGGAGTGGCGGCCGCCACTCCCAACTGGCGGCCGCCACCAGACCCTGGTGCCCGCCACGCTAGGCGGTGGTTTAGAGGCCCCCCTCCACGTGGTAGCTAATCCCGAGCTCGAGAGAGTGAAAGAAGGAGGAGATGAGGAAGAAGAACTCCTTCTTCTCCCTCCATCTATTCATGACGCCATCCGGAAAGAAGTTGAGGACGCCCACCAGGCCGACCACAGGGGAGATCACCCCGAGGAAGTCTCCGGCCGTCAAGGCCAGGGGTGATGAAACACCCAATCCATCAAGGGCGAAATTCCGGGTCAGCTTTGGCTCGGATAGCCGCACCCGGAGCTACAGCTCCAATCCTAAGAGGGCTAAACTAGAGGTGTATGGCATGAGGATGCCCGATGGGCATTATGAGAAGAGGCTGCGTGAACGTGAGGCGAGCACTCATGACTCCAATGGGTCGCTCTCCGAGCCATCCGTGCGCCGCCGTCTCAACCCATCACCGGCAGGAGTCCCCGGCGAGATGGAGCACAGCGGTGGTGAGGAGGGATTAACCCTCGAAAAACTTGCCGCCAAAGTGAAGAAGCTGTGCAAGGAGAAGAGCGCCTTGGAGGATCAAGTCGCAGAGATAGCCCTCTGACGGATGGATATGGAGGATCGGTTCACCATCCTCCACAAGGGCTGCACCACGAAGATCAAGCGTCTCTTCAAAGAGACAGGCTTCGAGGATCTCTACGAAGCTCCTTCAGTAGATTAGATTAGATCTAGGGTGTCTAGTTAGATTTTTTAGTTTGATTTAGTTTAAGTTTAATTTTGCTTGATTTAAATTTTAGATTGTTTAATTTTCAATTTAGAACTTTTGTTTAGGAAATTTTTATATAATGAATAAAAAGACACCCTTATTATTTTTCCCTTCATCAAGTTTGTTCATTTTAAAAATAAAAAAAGTACCAAAACTTCTAGTGTGGGGGAAATCCCCTCTCTAAACACCTCTCTAAACGTGACAAAATGTTCAAAGCTGTAACCTGAACTTAGCAAGGTAACTGCCACGCTGTTTGCAAGCCGCATGGGCCAAAGCCCATGGCGGCCGCCACTTATTACTGGCGGCCGCCAGGCCACTCTGCACCGAAACACTCCCGGTGAACCCCTAAACCTGTGTTTTAAATTCTGTACAATTTGGATCACTGGATGTCTCGGTTTGAACTAAAAATGCAGCTAGGAAATAAAAAAATGCTGAAACAATTTCTTTTGAATTGAGTGTTTACACGACATGTTATTCTACCTTTTATTCATGTGTAGTAGCCTATTCATTTTGATAGGGAAGTCAACCTAGGTTGTTGTTTGATAAGATATAGAAGTAGTAATTGAAATTGCATTAGTACTCTGCTACAACCTTGGGAGTTTTTATTTTGAAAACCAAAATTACCATGGTTCATGATCTTTCTTTCCTATCCACCTACCAGAGCCAAAATATTAGAGTATAGGAGAACAGCCCATAAAGCCTTCTAAATCAATCTTTGAGCTTTGTCAAGAATAGTTGATCTAGGAAGAAGAGTTTAGTCATGCTCTAAAAGCCAAGGCAAACCATGCCTTTTTGAGAGAACTCTCACACTGAGAGTATACTCATGTAGTTCTCCTCCAAAATTTTGTTCTAAAAGAATTGTATAAATTTTCTCATTCCTTCAAAGGACATGGCTATATAGCATCTAAAAAAAGAGCAAATGCTCTAAAAAGGACTAGTCTCCAAGTATTCAAAAAAAAGAGAGCAAATGCTCTAAAAAAGGACAAGTGTCCAAGTATTCAAAAAAAGAGAGAGATGCATATAGCCACGATCCTTGGTAAGAGAGGAGATTCAAAAAGAACAAAGGAGTTGAGTTAGTCCACCTTATACTTTGGCTAGTGCATGACCATACTCTCCCATGATCCTAAACTTGAATTCGCAATAAAAGAGAGATAGAAGTGCCTTACATTCCTTCCTTTCCCTATAAACTCCACATAAACCATAGGATAGACTCTGGCATTTTCTTTTGCCATAAAGTGAGGATATACACCATGAGTGCCTTGAGATTTAAAGAGAGATTCAATGAACCATGATTTTCATTTGGAAAATATCCTGAAACCCCAAGGTATGTAAAATAGGAAAGTGTGTTTCTCTTGCTTGCAAGCTATTCTATCCTTCAACCGCCATGGGTATGATTTATTAGCTACTTGGAAAGGTTACTAACATGAGTATAGGTAGTTAGACATCTTGTGTGAATGCTTAGTTCAATAAAATTGTTTCAATTCTTAAAGTCCATGCTTGCTCGGGATGAGCAAGAGGTTAGTGTGGGGGAGCTTGTTGATGGTGCTTAAAGCATCATTTCACCATCAACATTTCACCCAAAACCAAGGTAAAACAACATAAAAAGTAGAAGATTTGGTTTATAACTAACCTATTTCCACATGTGCATAGTTTCTTATCTTAATGCAGGAAATAATGAAATTCGGGCCAAACAAGAGTACCAGGAGCAAGACCAAGCCACTCTGGCCCATTTGGGCCTGAGCAAGGTGGCGGCCGCCACCTATTACTAGCGACCGCCAGGTCATTCATGCCAAAAGTGGCCTAAGCCACGTCATCGATCCGTGGGAGTCACCTCAAGCTCAAATCTTGGCCATTGCACATTAAGGCGGTTTGATCCAAGGGCTAAGAAGAGTATCACCTGGATAGTGGGCTTTGGACACGTGTCTAAACCCTAACCGACCCTCAAACCGACATAGGAGAGCAAGTGGAGGCCGTTGGATGAATGGCGGTTGCAATGGATGGCAGAGAGGTGGCGGGCGCCAGGATTTGGTGGCGGGCGCCACCCCTAAACCCTAACCGACCTCCCCTTCACTCTATAAATACGCCCCTAGCTTCCTAGCACTATAAATATGCCCCTAGAGTTCTCATTCGGGGAGCCTCACATCATTCCTCACCATTTGGTTAGATTAGCACACTTGCTATGTTAGAGAGATTAGAGAGAGTGTGAGTGCCTCACTAGAAGAGGAGCTGGAGAGGAGAAGAGTAGAAGTCTGGAGAGTTCCGGAGTTGTCGGAGACCTCTGCTTCTCTCTGCTTTGCCCTTCAACTTTGGTAACTTAGTATTTATTCTATCTTCAAGTATTTACTTTTCGGTACTTGTGTGCATGTTTCATTGCTTGATCTTAGTTTCAAGTGCTCTAGTTCTAGTACAGGGCTAGTAGTAGTAATATATAGATTAAGTGTGGTACTTAGGCTATATATTGCTAGTGAATACGGCTAGGCCCCCGGATAGCTTTGGTAGCAAGCAGGTGGTGACAGCCCTGTGCGCCTTGAATTCCACCACGTAGTTGGTCTAGTTTAACAGTAGGGCTCGTTGTGCTAGCGTTCAACCTAAGTCAGTGGTAAAGGCTAGTACGCCCACAGTATACTAGTAAAGAACTTAAATCACTAGAAGTCTAATAGAACTAGGATCTACCCCAGTAGATAGTGCCCGTTCCCTTCATCTATCCTAGATATCCTTATCCCCTAGTTTTCTCAAAATCACTTCGCGTTCCTCATGGATTCGATACCCCGGAATACTCTGAGGTGAAAAGCTACAACTGACAGCCGTGCGCTTGCGGTTTCTTCTGCGTTCCACCTGAGGTGTCAATAGCGATCAAACTCCGTCATGCTCAAACATGAGAAAAGAGCATTACGGGCTCGGCTATTGGCATCGTGATCATCGATCTGACGCTGAGTCACACGTGCAGCCAAGACCACGTAATCAGCAGAGTTGCAAATATCCCAGATGAAAGCACCCATAGTCTGCAAATAGGCCGACATGTGTATCTTCCAATACGCATAGTTCGTCCCATCGAAAAACGGCGGCTTGCCCACGCCGCGATCCATGTCGCCTTCAGTGGATCTGGAACTGGCTAAGGTAGAAGATCCTTAACCCGCTCTGATACCAATTGAAGGACCGAGAATGCAATAGCAAGGTGACCAGAGGGGGGGTGAATGGGAGCTCAAAAATTTCTCTCGAAACTTTGGCCTTCTGTCCCCAAAATCAACCCCAAGAGCTTTGATCGAAAACCGTGATGCCCACGACCCTTGGAAGAGGGTGGATGATCCATAGGATCACAGCGAGGCACCACAAAGCAATAGCGAACCAAATGCCAAAAGCACCGGAACAAGTTCGACCCTCAAAAACCAAGTCCCGAACGTAGATAGACGGTACGTCGAGAAACTCCCAAATACCTATGCTAACAGGTAGCAAGGATACCTAGAGAAGTTCCTAGGTAAGCTAAAGGGCCAACCGAGAAGTCCGGAAACCAAGCGGAGAAGCCGGGAGAGCCAGCACACGAAACAGCAACACATAGCCGATTCGCGGACTGTCCGACCCTGGGGTCCCGGACTGTCCGGCTCAACCGTGGACTGTCCGCGGGGGGATGGTGGACAGTCCACCGGCAAAATCCCCGAAACAGCAGAGTTGCTGAAAGTCCTCTGCTCGGGGCCGGACTGTCCGCGCCTGTCAACGGCGGACTGTCCACCGGTCACCCGAGGCAAACACAGTCAAGTCGCGCGACCACTGCTCGGTCGGAGCCCGAGCCGTGGACTGTCCGCCAGTCAAACCGCGGACTGTCCGCGACCGCCCAGTGAGGGCGATTTCAGTTGCCCTTCACACACAACCTCTCAAATCCGAATCAAAACTCAATCCCACGTTCCCAAACTTGGAGATGATGATCACAAGGTAGTTAGGAGACTATCCCCAAGAAATCATCCGCTCAAATCAACTCAATCATCAGGAAATCGAAAGGGGAGGAGTATGAACGATAAAGCGCCACGAAAACGAAATCAACCCGATCTACTTGTTCGTGAGGAGTTAGATGAATTCCTTCGGTGGAAATGATCTCCTCACTATAAAGAACAAGTTGATTCAAATGGATTTCGCAAAGACGCAGTAGAGAGGGAGATCGAGTGACGGGAAAATTGCGGAGAAATGAAGAACACGAAGAAAATGAACAAAACGCGAATCAAGTCATCGATCTGCAGCCGTGTGGCTACCACACCCTACAACAGTGAGATTACGGTCTCACTTCCTCAAAATCTCCAGTACACAGAGGTATGATTCTCTGCGGATCTCAGTAGCTACAGCAGGGGATTGGGAGAGTAGGAAACCCTAGAAGCAAAGAGCAAATGACTGAGATAGATGGGGAGGTGGGTGTCTCCCCCTACTTATCCTAATTCTAATTCCCACTCTACCCCTAACTAATTAAAGAGCGAACCAGCTAAACCCTAGGGTTATTCTGGACCAACTCGTGGTAGGTGGTGATCTGACGGCCACGCTCGCACAACTGGTAGCGTTGCCTCGACGCAACCTCACCGATTGCCGCCACGTGCCGCCACCGCTCTGCTTGTCCTTTTCCCGGACGTCGCACCCCTGGTTTTGTGGCCCAAACCGGGAAACCAGCCTTCACAGCCAACCCCCGGTTTTGAGGCCCAAACCGGGAAACCAGCGGACCAACGCCTGAGTTTTGTGGCCCAAACTCAGCAAACTCGCAGCACCCAGGTTTTGAGGCCCAAACCTGGAAACCATCCTCAGCCCGAGTTTTGTGGCCCAAACTCGGAAACCATCAGCGCCCAGGTTTTGAGGCCCAAACCTGGAAACCGTCCACTCGGTGGTTTTTCTGTGGCTCAACCACCAAACCGAGCCGTAGACGGGATGCACCGCCCGTGCACCCCGTCCACCCGCAAGTCTCCGCTCGTCGTTGTCCCGCGCTGTTAGCCACCACAGCTGATCCTCAGGCCACCGGTCCCTCAGTCCAAGCCTCACGTCTGCCCTTCGCCACTCTCGGTCTGAAGGATCGAAAGTGCTACCAGCAAGCGACCAGAGGGGGGTGAATGGGAGCTTTAAATTTCCTTTCAGAAACTTTAAACCTCTGTCCCAGAAAATCAACCCCAAGAGCAAGACCGATGAACGTGATGTCCACGACCCAAGAGAATGGGTGCATGTTCCCTAGGAACACAGCGGGACACCACAGAAACTTCCTCACCCAAGTTCACGCAAGTCAAATGGTGATTCAGGCTATTTTGCAAACCGGGAAGACCGATTTCTGTAGAGCATGAAGTCAGAAATCCAACGCTAAAAACCCAAAACAAAACCCGAAGTCGAATGGTCAAAATGCGGTCGAAAACAGCGCGAAACAATACTGACCGGACTCTGCCTGCGTCCGGTCACTGACCACCGGACGCGTCCGGTCAGAGAAAACTCGCTCGGGAACCTTACTAGATTGGACCGGACTCTGGTTGACAGAGCGTCCGGTCTTAGCCTATGCGTTCGGTCACTTAAAAACAAGAGCGATGAACAGTGTATCCGTAGCGTCCGGTCAAGCACGGGGTGGAGCGTCCGGTCAAGGAGCGAAACTGAACAGTGAAGTGTTCAACGACCGGACTCACCCCCAGCGTCCGGTCAGCCCGAGCCGAGCGTCCGGTCACCCCGAAAACCTGTTGTTCTTCCACCGATTCGACTCAATCTCACCCAAAACGAATCCTCTAGGAATCTAACTTGGTGAGAGGAGTCACAAGGAGGATAGTGAGCTATCTCTAAGAGATCATGGCTCGAACTTATCTCCAAATCAATGAATCGAAGAAATTCGGGGGAAGGGAGAAAAACATGACCCAAAACGAAAATCAACCGATCTACTTGCTCGTGAGGTTAGAGGTGAATTCCTTTGGTGGAAATAAGTGCCTCACGATCTAGAACAACTTGGTTCAAACGGATTTGCAAAAGACGCACCGAGTAAAGAGATCGATCAACGGGAAAAACATGGAGAAAAGCAATCCGTGAAGAACACGAACAAAACGCGAATCACAACCACGAATTTGCAACCGTGTGGCTACCACACGCTACAATAGTGAGATTACGGTCTCACTTCCTCAAAATCTCACGAACACAGAGGTATTGTTCTCTTCTCTGTGGATCTCAGTTCGCTAAAGCAGGGGTGTGGGAGAGCAGGACCAGCTAAACCCTAAGGTTATTCTGGACCAACTCGATGATAGGTGGATCCGACGGCCACGCCCGCACAACTGGTAGCGTTGCCTCGACGCAACCTCACCGATTGCCACCACGTGCCGCCACCGCTCTGCTTGTCCTTTTCCCGGACTTCGCACCCAGTTTTGAGGCCCAAACCGGGAAACCAGCATTCACGACCAACCCCCGGTTTTGAGGCCCAAACCGGGAATCCAGCCGTCCATCGCCTGAGTTTTGTGGCCCAAACTCAGAAATCCGCAGCGCCTAGGTTTTGAGGTCCAAACCTGGAAACCGTCCTCAGCCCGAGTTTTGTGGCCCAAACTCGGCAAACCTGAAGCACCCAGGTTTTCTGGCCCAAACCTGGAAACCGTCCACCCGATGGTTTTTCTCTGGCTCTACCACCAAACCGACGCTGTAGAGGGGATGCACCGCCGGTGCACCCCGTCCACCGACACGTGTCCCCAGGTCCTCGACCCGAGCAACATCGTGCCCCGCAAGTCTCCGCTCGTTGCTGTCCCAGGCTGTCAGCCACCACAGCTGATCCTCAGGCCACGGGTCCCTCAGTCCAAGGCTCACGTCCGCCCTTCACCGCTCCTGGTCCGTCGGCACGGCACATCTCTACTTGACCTTCACCTTGCCCTCGATCACTGTCTCCGTGCTCGACACCTGCACAACACAAGCCAAAGAACATGCGCATTATCCCAGTTGACAATCACTCATCACTCAGAGACTCGGCATACACCCATGTATCCACAATCCCCCCCTTGATGAGTGCATTGTCAACTACCAACACAAATCATAATGAATAGAAGAAGGAAGGAAGAAGGGAGAGGAGAGAACTCGACCAAATGACCCAAAAGCATAGCAAAGCCGAAGAAGGTCAAGTGGGAAGAGCAGAACAACTTGGTTCCCAAAGACATGGGCAACAGCTCGACGCAACCTAGCAAAGCAAAGCTAGCCCTCAAGAAGAGGTAGAACAGGCTCAACACCACTAGCAGGAAAACTCGACACCAATTGGAAAATCAATCGAAAAATCAAGCAAACCAGAGCTAGCCCTCCAGAAGAGGTAGAATGGGCTCAACACCGCTAGCAAATACCAATTGAAAAATCAAAGCAAAATGCTAGTCCCTCAAGACAGAGGCACAGAGGCTCAACACAACTAGCAAAAAGCTCGAACCAATTGGTAATTTCAAAAATTCGTCATGAGCAAAACTCCCCCTTGCATGGTGCACACAATTGCATGGTGCACACAACCGATTCTTCTCCCCCTTAATTGAACATGGGAGGCATGATTTGCATGATTTGTCCAAATTCTCCCCCTTAGTTGAAAATGCACCATCAAGTGAAAAATGCATCAACAAACAATCAAGCAAGATCTCCTCCTGGGAAAATGCACCAACAAATGTGCCAACAAGAGAAGTTCTCCCCCTTCCAAAATGCATATGAGTCACAATGCACGTTAGCAGCTTCAGGAATATAGTCAAGAGAATGCAAAGATGCTCTACACAGTATAACTCCAATGACACAACTGAAGCACACATGCTAGCAAAGGCTCAAACTGATCACCAAATATGAAATATGAACATATGAGCAAGGTGAGCAATTTTAGCCAAAAGGGTTCACCAGCAAAATAGCACTAGACAAGTATAGATAGGAAGTCAAACAAGTGCTAAACATGTATACAAGGAGAACTACCCCTAGCAAAGTTCAATCATCATGCTATAGAATGAAACATAGACTTGTGAGTTCAAATTTTATCGGAGTTGCAACGGTTAAATTTCACATGTTTAAATTTCAGCATGTGATTGCGAGAGGTTGAAAGCTTGTCTTGGCTAACTTTTCAACTGTGCGAAGCCTATGCAGAAGCAATCAGAAGCTTAAAGCAACAGTTTCGGTCATACACTACACAGCTCAAGTTTAACTCAAAGTGCAATGAGAAACAGTCTCAAAACTGTGATGTATTGACAAGCAATCCCATCTCGATCTTTCTGATTCACTTAACTTGGTTCAAATTAAAGACAGTATATGAACAGACCAAGCAAGTGATAGACTCAGAACTAGAGACATAGCAACCTAGCATATATGAAAAGCACGAGTGAGTTCAACACATCCTACACATGCTAGTTGCATATCTCAATGGTGAACATTTTCAAGTTTTAAGTTCATTAACAAGTTCACCATTTCAGAATAGCTCAGCTTATAGCATGTATCAGTGATCAGACGGAGCATAAGCTACAAGTAAAGCATCGGAGCATACACTACACAGAGCATAGTTACATTCTAAAGATTATACACATGAAGCTCTGAATGTAAAAATGCAAGATGAAATGCATAAAGAAATGCAAAACTTGAAAAGATGCCAATTGAAGAAAATGAGGAACGAAAAGTCAGTTTATGATACAAGAGCCAAAATGTTTCCCCCATCTAAAAGGGGAAACACACACCAAGCTCACCTCTCAACCTAGCAAAAGTTGATTGGTCCAAAGGCTTGGTGAAAATATCAGCCAACTGATGATGAGTATCGACATGGCGATGGTCGATATCACCCTTCTCATAGTGGTCTCGCAGAAAATGAAAGCGCACATCAATGTATTTGGTCTTCAAATGCAGCACGGGGTTCTTAGCAACGCTAATAGCACTCGTGCTGTCACAAAGCAAAGGAACTCAAGAAAAGCTCAGACCAAAATCACGCAAAGTGGCCATCATCCAGAGCAACTGGGAACAGCAGCTAGCCGCAGCAACATACGCAGCCTTCGTGGTAGACTGGGCGACACTAGACTGCTTGTGAGAAGACCACGATACAAGAGAAGAACCAATAAACTGGCATGTCCCAGAAGTGGACTTGCGATCAATACGGCAACCAGCAAAATCGGCATCGGAATAACCGCAAAGCAAGAGGGTGGAGGAAGCAGAATACCAAATCCCAAATTCTGGAGTGAAGGATAAGTACCTCATTATGTGCTTGACCGCCTGACGTTGAGAAGTGTGCGGCGATGACTGAAATCGCGCGCACAGACACCCCGCGAACTGGATGTCCGGGCGTGTCGCCGTCAGGTAGAGCAGTGATCCGATCATATTCCGGTACTCCTTCTGGTCCACAGCTTCTCCATCCACATCCGCATCCAGGGCCGCCGTGGTCGGCATGGGTGTTGGAAGAGGCTTGGCCTCACCCATGTCGAACTTCTTCAGGATGTCCTTGGTGTACTTGCCCTGGTGCACGAACGTCCCTTCTCGGGATTGCTTGATTTGCAACCCAAGAAAAAACGTCAACTCGCCCATCATGCTCATCTCAAACTCCCTGCTCATAGTGTCTGCAAACTTGGCAACCAAAGCGTGAGAAGAACCACCGAAAATGATATCATCCACGTAAATCTGGACCAAGAGTGAGTCATTGCCTTGCTTGAGGAGAAAAAGCGTTTTATCCACACATCCCATTTTAAAACCCTTAGCAAGCAAAAAGGTTTTGAACCTATCATACCAGGATCTAGGGGCTTGTTTCAAACCATATAAAGCTTTGTGATGTTTAAATACATGGTTTGGAAACTTGGGATTTTCGAAACCAGGGGGTTGTCTCACATACACTTCCTCTTCTATGTAGCCGTTTAAAAAGGCACTCTTGACATCCATTTGAAAAAGTTTGAAACCTTTGGATGCAGCAAAAGCCAAGAGTATCCTAATTGCCTCCAAACGAGCTACAGGAGCAAAAGTCTCCTCATAGTCTATCCCCTCCTTCTGACTATACCCCTGGGCAACTAGTCTGGCCTTGTTTCTCACAACATGGCCATCCTCTCCTTGTTTGTTTTTGAAAACCCATTTTGTCCCAATAGGATGACAATCAGGAGGAAGAGGAACCAAAACCCAAACCCGATTTCGCTCAAAATTTTCTAACTCCTCATGCATGGCATTGACCCAGTCCGAATCAGATAAAGTGTGTCCAACATCTCAGGGTTCAAAATCAGCAACAAATGCAGAATGAGCAAAGTGAGAGATTTGTTGTGACCTTGACCGAGTGACACGTTCGCCGATGCTGCCGATCATCTGCTGAGGCGGGTGTTGGCGCTGGATGTGTCGTGGCGCCTCCCGGGCTGAAGTGATCTCCCCCTCAACAGCAGCTGGTGCCTCCCCAGGTACAAAAGGTACCGCTCGGGGTGGCGGATCCCACGGCCCCTAGGAAGAAGACGTGTCGGGGCCGTGAGTCATTGTAGAAGCCGCTCCTTGCGGTAAAGCAGGTGGAGGGGGTGCTGGATCATCTATACCTTCAGCACCCTCATCCTCGTCATCAAAAAGAGGCTCACCAACCTCATGATCACCTGCACGCTCAAAACGAGAAGAAGGACAAACCATGGTCTCGTCGAAGGTGACATCGGATGTCTCCATGACTCGGTTAGTATCAAGGTTAAGTAGACGATATGCACGAGTATGAGTGCCATAACCCAAAAATACACCGTCAGAAGAACGAGACTCAAACTTGTCCAAGTTGCCCTTTTTGAGTATAAAACAATGGCAACTCATACTCATAAGACGTCTTTTTCAAGAAAGCTCGGAGAAAAATGCGATTGGAAATGTAGCATGCAGTGCTCATAGCTTCGGCCCAATATCCCCTAGGAGTCCTATGCTCATCGAGCATCGTCCTGGCCATCTCTACAAGGGTCCGATTCTTCCTCTCTACAACACCATTTTGTGGCGGTGTGTCGGGGGAAGAAAACTGATGCTCTAAACCCAAAGAGTTACAAAACTTCTCAGAATCTGAATTCTTTAATTCGGAACCATTATCAATCTTAATAGCTCGCATCGAGTTTAAAGCGAACTCGTTCTGAAGACGCAAAATCAGATTGCGAGCAAAGGAGAAAGTCTCGGTCTTCTCAGCTAAAAAGAAGACCCACGAATATCTCGAAAAGTCATCAACAACAACAAGCACATACCACTTCCCCCCAACCGAGCTCACCCGAGCCGGACCAACAAGGTCCATGTGCAAAAGCTCTCCAGGGCGCTTGGTCATGACCTGAGTCACTGGATGGTGGGGAGCGATAACCATCTTCCCATGTCTACAAGAATGGCAAACAAGATCCTTCTCCATATACAACTTGGGCAATCCTCGGATTTGGCCAAGTGAACTAAGCCTTGCAAGTAAGTCGAAGCTCAAATGTCCAAGTCTCCTATGCCACTTCCAAAGATCAGAGGAGGAAGGTCCAGCCACAAGACAACGAGAAGTGCCAAAAGACTCCGAGAAATTCGCACGAAAGACTTTTCCAAAGGGCGAAATCAAACACACAAGATTGCCCCGAGGATCCAAAATACGACTGAGATTCGGCTTAAAACGAATCTCATAGTCATCATCAAAGAGTTACGAAACAGAAAGAAGGTTAAAATGGAAGTTAGAAACAAGAGCAACATCGCGCAACACAAAGTGCTCATTAACTCGGACGGACCCACGAGACAAGACCTTACCTTTGCTATTGTCGTCGAAGGTGATAAACTCCTTTCCGGCGACTGGACTAAGACTGGAGAACCACTTGGCGTTTCCGGTCATGTGCCTTGAGCAACCGGAATGCACCAACCAAACGTTCTCCAATCGTTTTACCTACATCAATAAGAAGACATAGGGTGAGCATACGGTCCAACACTGGGGTTAGTGAAGTAAGGAGAAAACCAGTGTTGGGCTGGCTGCTCAAAAGAACGGTTAGCAGAAAAACCATTCCTAGCACGTCTACGAGAAGAGCGATCACCACGCTGAGGAAAACGTGGTCCGCTGTGACGGAACGGTCCTAATCCCATGGCCCACACGTCCCTGTCAACCTCTGACAGCCGAACTTATGTTCCACGTGATTAAGACTGTTCGTCACCGGGCTACATTAGCGCCCGATGTCCACAGGATCACTCACCTTTCGGTTACAGCATTTGATACTTTCACAAATAACAGCAGAATAAAGAGCGGAAGATTTAAATAACAATAGTTTTTCAAGCTGGGGTTCCAAATAAACTTAAAGAAGTGCGGTTATTACAGACCATGTTCTGACAGTTCAAAGTAGACAACGTAGCGGAATACAACAAATAAAAGATACTTCACCCAGCCCAAGAGTGCACATCTATTCTTTGGCCTCACTGGCCTCCTCCTGAACGAAGGTCATGCAGCAGGGTGCAAGACACATCGGATACTCAGGCATACCTGCAACAGGGGGTAACAAACCCTGAGTACTGGGGTACTCAACAAGACTTACCCGACTAAAGAAAAAGGGAGAAGACTCAGGAATGAGAGGCTTAGGTAGTCAAGGTAAGGCTTAAGCAAGATCAAGTATTTTGCAGAAAAACATTTTGAAATCCTTGTTTTATTTTTGAAAGATTCCAGTATCTCTCAATTCTTCATTGTTCGTGATTCATTTTACCTTTCAAAAACATACCTAGTTGAGAACCACTCTCCGTTGACAGTCAGTGACCAAGTCTCCATAACTGAGGAGCAACGTTAATCCGGATAAATAATACTCAGCTGAGGATCCCTATTCACACGGCATATGTAGCACCCAAGCTTGCATAGGCCAACCCGTCTACCATGATTCCTCCAAGATTGGACCGGTCCTACGCTACCCGGAAGTATAGTACACCACTCCTTTCCAGATACGACGACCACGTGGGTACATGCTACTTCCGCCATCTCTCCACTCCCAGTGCGCGGTTGTCGGTCCCAATCAAGGATTTCTCGGAGCCAGAGCTTTCCGAAGTATGTGAATAGTTACAAGTCTTGACCAGCAGGCCCCCATACGGATGGTCCCTAATTTTTCAGCCAGAACTATACCTTGGTTATATCTCACCCAAGCGTAATAGTCCCGTTAGTTTTTCAACCCTGTCCTAGTCGGTGTCAACTGTTGAGTCCCGGACTTCAACATGACGGCACCGTACGCTCGGACAACCTCTCCTCGCTGTTGACTAGGTACGGATCAGATACTTAACCAACAGTCGGGGAGTAAAGCCAAATTCCCATAAAAATTCTTTAAGTGATCACACTTTTAAAATTGGCATTTTTATCGCAAATCTATTGTATAGCAAAGCTAAGCATTTTGCAAATAGTTTTTAAACAGGGTAGGGGATCTTTGGTGGAGGTAAAGTGCAGGTAATAGGTCATCACACAACTCCTATCACCAAATGCAGTAATTTAACTCAAAAGCATTTAAGTAAAACTTTTATAAAAGCAAGGAAAGGCTAAATGCACCGGGGCTTGCCTTGAAGAGCAAAAAGGATAGGTTCGGAGTTGGCGGTGCAGGCGTCGGAGCTTGGGGTTGCTTCGGGAGCAGGTTCGTCGGCGGCGGCCTCGACTTTGACTCCTTCTTCGGTAACTATACGAATGCAATGATGTATGCACATGAGTATGCTAGCATGAACAATACAACACAGGGCATACAACATGAACCCTAATCACCTTTTTCTATTTTCTTAATTATTTAAAAAAAAAATCATTTTATGCAGTTGCTCCAAAAATTACCAAATTAAACAAATAAGTTCCTTATGGTGTAGATAGATGGCAAAACAAATTTCATAATTTTTGGAGATCATTAAGGTACTCAAATAAATCTAGCCATTAATTAACAAAAGGCACTATTTAACGATTAAAATAAATGCTCAAAAACCAACTTGTTCCAAAAGACTTAAAAATTTCACCAGAGACTAAACATGGCATAGGAAGCTCACAAAAATTTATCTCATGATTTTTGGAGTTATAAATGATTTTCTAAAAATCCAAAACCACCCATTTATTAATTAAATGAGGGATTTTACATTTTCAAATTCTTGCAGAAAAGTCAAGTTTCAAATTTTTCTAAAACACTACACAGTGCAAGGAGCATACCATAATTTTCTCAGGATTTAAGGAACAACAGATTAATTCACACAAAAAAGAGAAAACAGAACACTATTCACACTTTTTCAAAAAAAAAAGAGAGCACTGTGCTCCATCCTCAAAAGGCTCGGGCGAATCGCGCAGGGCTCGGGCGAATCGCGGCGAGGCGGAAACAGTCGTCCGTCCGAGGCCTGGCTGGGAGGCTCGGGCGAGACGGAACAATCGTCCGTCCGAGGCCTGGCTGGGAGGCTCGGGCGAGACGGAAACAATCTTCCGTCCGAGGCCTGGCTGGGAGGCTCGGGCGAGACGGAAAACAATGTGTTCGCCGAGGCCTGGCTCGGGCGAGACGGAGAGCAAGTGTTCGCCGAGGCCTGGCTCGGGCGAAGCGGAGAGCATGTGTTCGCCGAGGCCTGGCTCAGGCGAAGCGGAGAGCATGTGTTCGCCGAGGCCTGACTCGGGCAAAGCGGAGAGTGTGTGTCTACTCGAGACCTAGCTCGAGCGAGACGGAAAACGTGTGCTCGAGGCCTGGCTCGAGCTAGACAGTGAACGTGCATCCGCTCGAGGCCTGGCTCGAGCTTTACGCCGTGAAAGCAGAGACCGGGGGCTTCGAGTGCTTACCACGGTCGGAGGCAGGGCTCGGCGGGGCGGAACAAGGGTCGAAGGAGGGAGCTCGACGTTGGCGGTGCTTCGGCGGAGCTCTCTCGGCGGCGAGCGGCGTGCCGGCGGCTCTGTACACCAGACACGGTCACCAGGAGCGGGTTAGGAGCGCAAGGAGGCAAGGAAGATGAAGCAGGGGTCGGGGAGGAAAGATCACGGCCGGGGAGAGAGTATTTTCTCAATCCCGTGCTCACCGGTGTTTCGCCGGAGTTTGGGAAGATGGGGTTACGCCGGGCGATTGGAGGCGGCGGAGGTAAAATTGAGGGGCTGGGAAGCTTCGCGAGCTCAAGGCGGAGCTTCTGGGCTAGGTGGTTGAGCGGCGGAGGCTCTGGAGTGAGCTGGCGACGGTGGCGGAGGAACGGCGGCCGGCGGGTGGCTTTTATAGCCGTGCTCAGGGGCGGATAAGAGTTGCGCGAGGGTGGATAAGATCGGCCGCGTCGCGTGCTTGCGAATCCATGATGAAGAAAGGACGGAAGTCTGCTCAGGGACCGGGCGTGCGCTCGCCGGCGACGGCCACGCGGCGGCGACGTGCTGGGAGCAGTGGGGGACGGGAGAGAGTCAGCGCTTTGCGCGTGCGGGAGCGGCATGATCACGGGGTTAGGCTGGAGACAGGCGAGGAGCGGCCAGACGCGCGGTACGCGCAGCGCCGGCGGCTCGGCTATGGCCGGGCCCCCCTAGCTCTAGGTTGAAGATGAACAGGGCTAGGTCTAGGGTTTGACTTAGAACTGATTTCTGTATTTTACAAATTACTCCCAAAATTTGAACTGAGCAACAAAAACTCGAAACACCAAAGTTGTGCAGAAAAAGGAGATCTACATCTTTGTCAATAAGAACGTTTTCAAAATCCAAATAGTTTTTGAATCACATTTGAAATTTGAAAAGGGGACACTTTTGGGATTTTAATAAATTAAAAATTACTTTAGATTTTATATTGAAACTCGAAAATCTGTAAACATGCAAGTTGTTCCTTTTGTCAAAACCTATAACTTTGCTATTATACACTTTTTCTGAAACTCATTAGTTTTTGAAATAATTTTGAAAACTAAAAAGGGACAAAAACTGGAGTTTGAATGAATTTGAAATTACTTCAAACTTTGTACAGAAACATGGAAATTTGTAAATACCAAAGTTGTTTCTCTTGACCAGATCTACAACTTTGCTTTTTGGACCAACTCTAAATTTTGAATAATTTTTGAATTACAAAAAGAGGGATAAAATCCAGGGTTTGGAATTCAGGGTTTTTCAAAAGGAATTTGAAATCTGATTTTGATTTTGATTTTTGAATAACACAACAAAACTTCAAGACATCAAATTGAACAAGAATTACACAAAGCTAGGCACAGAGGTGAAATTACCATTTTGCCCTTATAGGAAGGTTAGGGCTTTTAGGGTTTTTGAAAAGGGGATTGTTACACACAAAAGGGAACAAATGCAACAAGCATTAAGGCAAACATAATGCATGACAAGGATGATTATGACTAAAGATGATGACATGTCAGGTTAATTACAGATTAAACACCAGAGGTGTTACATCCGCTGGGGAAAGAGCGCTCACCGCGATACTCAATACGCGGTGGGGGCAAAACGCTCAACTACAAAGCCACCGCCACGCGGTCCATAGCCTACAACTGCAGGCTCCCGCCAGGCACCACCTCCCTGACGCCTAGGACCTTGTGGCACTGCACCTCTAAGCCTAGCAGCTCTCCTCGGAGCTCTCCTCTGAACATTCGGCACATGTACATCATAGAAAGGATGGTACATGTCCGCATTGTTCATCTCCCTGGCACGGCGCTCCTCTCTCTTGCGCCGAAAACAGAACTCACCCAAGTGTCCATCTCTCCCACAATACTCACAATGGTACCTCACCGCTCTCATAGGGGGTTGTTGGTACTCACGGTTGTGGGTATGGATCACTTTGCCCTTTTGTGGCATAAGCTCCTCCTGGATGGGTGGCATGGTGTCCAACTTGTTTTTCAGGTGGTTGGGCTTGGGATGCCATGTCTGCTTCTTGGGTGGAGCTCTTGGAGGTTCAACAAACACACCATCCTTGGTGTTGGGCTTGAGAGGCTCTTTGGGTGGAATCTTGGTAAGCTTGGGAGTAGTGGTGGAGTTGGGCTTCTCACATGGGTTAAGACCACTCGACTCTCCAACCTTTCCAAAAGACGAAACATCAACACCCGGAGTAAAACCTACACCAGGACCTCCAGCATCTTGCTTGAATTGAGAGATCATCATCCCGAGCTGCGGCTCACCACAAGGCACCCATGACAAGATGGTCCGAAGGTATGTGTTTTCCTCCTCGGTTTGCATCTTGTCATGCTTCACATTGGCTATCTCCATCTCCAGGCCCTCACACAAAACACACCTAGACACACAAGTGCTACCCGAGCTGGCCTTCTCAAGAGACACAATCTTGGCATTCTTCTCTGCTAACTCGGATTGCAAGATAGAACAAGTCTTGCATGCACCCAACAACATGGGTCTAGCCCGGAGCTCATCCACCTCTCCAACCAACGCAGCATACTTACCTCTCAAGGTGAGAAGGTCAGTCATGTGCATGGTGCACATCTCGCACTCGACCTCCTCAGAAACGACCACGGTGGACTTAGCAAACTCAAGCTCCCTCACCATGTCCTCCCACTTCTGCCTAAACTCCTTGCGCTCTCTAGCAGCACGCCTAAGCAGCTTGTCTTGACTAAGAAGCGCGGCAGTAAGTTTCTCGACCTCAGCAGAAAGCTCATCGGGGGTCAGAGATACCTGCGAGGTGTCGTCGTCGTCGTCGTTCCGAGGAGTGTCCTCCAGCTCGCCGTCGACCTCCTTGCCGAGGGCCATGGTGCAGAAGCCCTCGTCATCGACGAAGAAGCAGAGACCATTCAGCTTGTCCTCGATCCTCTTCTTCTTCTCGGACTCGTCATCGCTTGAGCAAGCGGAGTCGTCATCCGAGCTGTCGACGTCGCTGAGCGTGGCGAAGAACGCACGCTGCTCAGCCTGGGCCTTCTCCAAGTACTTCTTCTTGATGTACTCCTTGTCGAAGCCGCCCCTCCGCTTGTGCCTCGCGGGGACGTACTTCTCCTTGCGCTTACCAGAGTCGTACTTGTGCCCATGATCGCCCTTCCCAGATGTGTTCTTCTTCTTGGGACAGTTGGCGATGAAGTGGTCGGGGTCGCCGCAGTCAAAGCATCCTAAGCGTCGTCCTCCGCGGCGACAGTTCATGCGGTTGTTATGGAACCGCGAGAACCGGTTGGCGAGCATCGCCAACTCGTCATCCCCCAAAGACTCCTGTTGGTCCTCTGTGACAGAAAAGAGTGAAGAATGTGCAAATCCTCCAGAGGGGTTAGCAGAAGAGCCAGAAACCAAAGCCATAGTCGGGCTAGAAGTATTTTCATAAGAAGCCCTCGACATGGCATCAATCTCACTAGACTTGAGCTTGCTAAAGAGCTCGTCGCAAGTGAGGGTCTCATAGTTAGACGATTCGATGATCGCCTGGACCTTTGAGTCCCACACCGACCGATCAAGAGTGTGCAAAAGCTTCAAAGCCCTCTCATGATCGTCAAAAGGCAACAGCTCCTTGTTCGCTCTCATCTTGTTGACAATGACCTGAAAGCGAGCGAATAAACTCTCTATGCTCTCGCCAGGCATGTGTCGAAAGTTCTCGTACTCCCGCTTGTGCGACTCGTAGAGACGAGATTTGACTTGAGAGGTTCCCTCATGGAAGCGCATGAGGGTCGCCCAAATCTCACGAGCCGTGGGGAGGTGAGAAACGCGATCAAACTCAGACATGCTCAAACAAGAGAAGAGAGCGTTACGCGCTCGGCTATTGGCATCGTGCTCATCCATCTGAAGCTGAGTAACACGAGCAGCCAAGGCAACATAATCGTCCCTGTTGCAAATCTCCCAAACAGAAGAGCCCATGCTCTGGAGATAGGCCGACATGCGTATCTTCCAATACGCATAGTTTGTCCCATCGAAAAACGGCGGTTTGCCCACGCCACGATCCATGTCGCCTTCTGTGGATCTGGAACCGGTTAAGGTGGAAGATCCTTAAACTGCTTTGATACCAATTGAAGGATCGAAAGTGCTACCAGAAAGCGACCAGAGGGGGGTGAATGGGAGCTTTAAATTTCCTTTCAGAAACTTTAAACCTCTGTCCCAGAAAATCAACCCCAAGAGCAAGACCGATGAACGTGATGTCCACGACCCAAGAGAATGGGTGGATGTTCCCTAGGAACACAGCGGGACACCACAGAAACTTCCTCACCCAAGTTCACGCAAGTCAAATGGTGATTCAGGCTATTTTGCAAACCGGGAAGACCGATTTCTGTAGAGCACGAAGTCAGAAATCCAATGCTAAAAACCCAAAACAAAACCCGAAGTCGAACGGTCAAAATGCGGCCAAAAACAGCGCGAAACAATACTTACCGGACTCTACCTGCGTCCGGTCACTGACCACCGGACGCGTCCGGTCAGAGAAAACTCGCTCGGGAACCTTACTGGATTGGACCGGACTCTGGTTGACAGAGCGTCCGGTCACTTAAAAGCAAGAGCGATGAACAGTGTATCCGTAGCATCCGGTCAAGCACCGGGTGGAGCGTCCGGTCAAGGAGCGAAACTAAACAGTGAAGTGTTCAACGACCGGACTCACCCCCAGCGTCCGGTCAGCCCGAGCCGAGCGTCCGGTCACCTCAAAAACCTGTTGTTCGTCCACCGATTCGACTCAATCTCACCCAAAACGAATCCTCTAGGAATCTAACTTGGTGAGAGGAGTCATAAGGAGGATAGTGAGCTATCTCTAAGAGATCATGGCTCGAACCCATCTCCAAATCAATGAATCGACGAAATTCGGGGGAAGGTAGAAAAACTTGACCCGAAACGAAAATCAACCGATCTACTAGCTCGTGAGGTTAGAGGTGAATTCCTTTGGTGGAAAGAAGTGCCTCACGATCTAGAACAACTTGGTTCAAACGGATTTGCAAAAGACGCACCGAGTAAAGAGATTGATCAACGGGAAAAACGTGGAGAAAAGCAATCCGCGAAGAACACGAACAAAACGCGAATCACAACCACGAATTTGCAACCATGTGGCTACCACACGCTACAATAGTGATATTACAGTCTCACTTCCACAAAATCTCATGAACACAGAGGTATTGTTCTCTTCTCTATGGATCTCAGTTCGCTACAGCAGGGGTGTGGGAGAGCAGGAAAACCTAGAAGCAAAAGAGCAAAATGATTGAGATGAAATGGGAGGAGGGTGTCTCCCTCTACTTATCCTAATTCTATTTCCTACTCTACCCCTCTCTAATTACAGAGCGAACCAGCTAAACCCTAAGGTTATTCTGGACCAACTCGATGGTAGGTGGATCCGACGGCCACGCCAGCATAACTGGTAGCGTTGCCTCGACGCAACCTCACCGATTGCCGCCACGTGCCGCCACCGCTCCGCTCGTCCTTTTCCCGGACTTCGCCCCCGGTTTTGAGGCCCAAACCGGGAAACCAGCCTTCATGACCAATCCCCGGTTTTGAGGCCCAAACCGGGAAACCAGCCGTCCATCGCCTGAGTTTTGTGGCCCAAACTCAGAAACCCGCAGCGCCCAGGTTTTGAGGCCCAAACCTAGAAACCGTCCTCAGCCCAAGTTTTGTGGCCCAAACTCGGCAAACCCGAAGCACCCAGGTTTTCTGGCCCAAACCTGGAGACCGTCCACCCGATGGTTTTTCTCTAGCTCTTCCACCAAACCGACGTTGTAGAGGGGATACACCGCCCGTGCACCCCGTCCACCGACACGTGTCCCCAGATCCTCAACCCGAGCAACACCGTGCCCCGCAAGTCTCCGCTCGTCGCTGTCCCAGGCTGTCAGCCACCACAGCTGATCCTCAGGCCACCGGTCCCTCAGTCCAAGCCTCACGTCCGCCCTTCACCGCTCCTAGTCCGTCGGCACGGCACGTCTCTACTTGACCTTCACCTTGCCCTCGATCACTGTCTCCGTGCTCGACACCTGCACAACACAAGCCAAAGAACATGCGCATTGTCCCAGTTGACAATCACTCATCACTCAGAGACTCGGCATACACCCATGTATCCGCACGGTCCATCGGCACGACACGTCTCTACTTGACCTTCACCTTGCCTTCAATCACTGTATCCGTGCTCGACACTTGCACAACACAAGCCAAAGAACATGCGCATTATCCCAGTTGACAATCACTCATCACTCAGAGACTCGGCATAAACCCATGTATCCGCACGGTCCATCGGCACGGCACGTCTCTACTTGACCTTCACCTTGCCTTCGATCACTGTATCCGTGCTCGACACCTGCACAACACAAGCCAAAGAACATGCGCATTATCCCAGTTGACAATCACTCATCACTCAGAGACTCGGCATACAACCATGTATCCGCATAACCCAAAAATACACCGTCAGAAGAACGAGACTCAAACTTGTCCAAGTTGCCTTTCTTGAGTATAAAATAGTGGCAACCAAAGACTCTAAAATAACTTACTTTGGGCTGTTTTCCAAAACGCAGCTCATAAGAAGTCATTTTCAAGAAAGCTCGGAGAAAAATGCGATTGGAAATATAGCATGCTGTGTTCATAGCTTCGGCCCAATATCGCTTAGGAGTCCTATGCTCATCGAGCATCGTCCTGGCCATCTCTACAAGGGTCCGATTCTTCCTCTCTACAACACCATTTTGTGGTGGTGTGTAGGGGGAAGAAAACTGATGCTCTAAACCCAAAGATTCACAAAACTTCTCAAAATCTGAGTTCTTAAACTCGGAACCATTATCACTTCTAATAGCTCGGATTGAGTTCCTAGGGAACTCGTTCTGAAGACGCAAAATCAGATTGCGAGAAAAAGAGAAAGTCTCAGTTTTCTCAGCTAAAAAGAAAACCCACGAATATCTCGAAAAGTCATCAACAACAACAAGCACATACCACTTCCCCCAAACCGAGCTCACCCGAGCCGGACCAACAAGGTCCATATGCAACAGCTCTCCAGGGTGCTTGGTCATAACCTGATTCACCGGATGGTGGGGAGCGGCAACCATTTTCCCATGTCTACAAGAGTGGCAAACAAGATCCTTCTCCATGGACAACTTGGGCAATCCTCGAATTAGGCCAAGTGAACTAAGCCTTGCAAGCAAGTCAAAACTCAAATGTCCTAGTCTCCTATGCCACTTCCAAAGATTAGATGAGGAAGGTCCAGCCAAAAGACAACCAGAAATTCCAAAAGACTCCAAGAAATTTGCACGAAAGACTTTCCCAAAGGGCAAAATCAAACATACAAGATTGCCCTGAGGATCTAAAATATGACTGAGATTCGGCTTAAATCGAATCTCATAGTGATCATCGAAAAGTTGCAAAACAAAAAGAAGATTAAAATGCAATTTAGAAACAAGAGCAACATCACACAACACAAAGTGCTCATTAACTCGCACCGACCCATGAGACAACACTTTACCTTTGCTATTGTCGCCGAAGGTGATAAACTCCTTTTCGGCGACTGGACTAAAACTGGAGAACCACTTGGCGTTTCCGGTCATGTGCCTCGAAAACCCGGAATCCACCAACCAAACGTTCTCCAATCATTTTACCTACATCAATAAAAAGACATAGGGTGTGTGACA
Organism: Coix lacryma-jobi var. lacryma-jobi; assembly: GCA_009763385.1. Lineage (NCBI taxonomy): Eukaryota > Viridiplantae > Streptophyta > Magnoliopsida > Poales > Poaceae > Coix > Coix lacryma-jobi. The sequence continues at coordinate 78,011,506 of CM019828.1, read as the reverse complement.
GAACCGTCCTGATTATAAGAACTCAAGTACCGTCTTAGTCAAATTCGTATGACATCGACCCGCACTTGAAGCCATATAACCTCGGTAGTCCAGAAATCTCGAAGGATTTGAAACATCGTACAACATACAGGATCGCATCGTTCAAGTATTACATTCGTAAGGAGACACCATAGTTAAACGAAACCGAATTTAAACATCAGAGTGCGAATTAAGACAGAGTTATTACAATACTGAGTTTCAGAGTGCGGAAGCTTAAATAAGTTTTGAAACGCGACCACCACACATGTGGTCCAAATAAATCATTGTTTGATCACTTAACCCAACACAACTCACTCCTCCTTTTTCAGATAGTGTGCCACCAACAGTCTTAGTCCAGTAAAAGAAAAGGGGAAGCTTCTTGACGACCCTACCCTGGGCCTACTCCTCATCACCCTCCACCGGGTAGAGGCGGTGCTTACAATAGCCATAGTACACCTGGCCATCTGCAACAAACGGGATAAACCCTGAGTACGGGAATGTACTCAGCTAGACTTACCCGTCCAACTGAAAATAAAAGACACCAAGGGTATGCAAAGCTTTTTGGTGGAGCTGGGATCTTTAGTTGCGAAAAGCTCAAAATTAAGGGAAGGATTATTTAATGATTTTTGATGAGCTGTCAGTTTATACCTACCTCTTAATCTAGGTTTGCACCTGAACTAATACATCCACTTGAGTCTCACAAGCAATAATATAACCATATCCAGTTGACTTTAATCACATTTTAAATTGAACCTTAAACATCACATGGAGTTGTATCGTGGTGAAGCTCGCCATAGTTTCCCACTAACCGGGGGAGACGGCGACTCGTATCGAATTCCAAATCATCTTGTGAATGACCTTTGATACCAACCCACACTTTCCCCGTCGGGTCCATGCATTGGGTAACCGCTCGATGCTTGTTCGTGGTGGTAATCGTCGCGGTTCAAGCACGGACCGCCCAATTGAAACCTGACGATGGCCATCCGAGGCAGATCGCATTTCCATACTAGAGGGCGCGACTCGGGTTGATTCTGGCCCGAACAGCGTCTAACCGGCTTTGGGGTCGATGATTACAGCACCGACATATCCCTAAGTAAAAGGGCGCGTTTAAAAATGAACGAGGGCCCACATCGATACAAACCTACACGATCCAACGGACAGACTACCCCAAGTTTCCAAACTTGTGCCTTGCCTTCCAGTTGATCGTATTTCATTACTACTCAGGTTCTTCTCCACGATAGCAAACATAGCCAACCGTGATCCGGTAAATACCCGTTAGGGGTATTACGGGAATATCCTGAACTACTACTTTTATTAGCAGGCTAAGCAATTCTATATAAATGAGTAACAGGATAACAAGGCAGGTGTAAACAATAATCAAGGAACGGTAATGCAGCAAGTACGATTCAATCAACTCCTATACCTAATGCATCACAATATAAAATACTCAATTAAATTAATTTCAAATACTGGGAGACTTAGAATGCTCCGGGGCTTGCCTTGGGAAAAGACTGAGGCCTCGTGAGCGGGGCACTCAGGCAGGTTAGTTTCCGGCTCAGGGTCGACTTCCTCAGTCCTGGCAGCTCCGGTATCTCCTGCTCGTCGTTTATTTCCGGCTCCTGGTTGGGCTCCGGGGCTGTCGATCCTATTTGCAATGCGGTACATAATTAAATAATGCAAGGTGCAAAATATTGGTATGAAAAGTATCATTTCTTGCAAACCAACAAAACCAACTTGTTGAACAACTTTTGACATTGAGGTAACTACTTAATTACCACATAAAACAAAAACATTATTTCAACTATTTCCTATTTATTAATTCAAAAGAACTCAGGTTTGAACTACAAGTGCATTTTTCTGAACTCGAAAATATCCACAAAAATTCGAGAAGGTAACTATCACCAACTGGACTTCACTGAACAATTTTCAGCTAGAAATAGAATGCAGAACAACAGGTACGAAAAGATGAAATAAACTGCTCAAAAGGTACTTTGAACTAACTCTTCTCATGAAAAGTGTCAAACAGTAGGTTTCATATTTTTCCTAGCTTGACCTATTCATAAGCACTCTACTGTAGAAAATTCACTGCCTAACCATGAACAAATCAACCTACACAAAATAAACTAGTTTATTCCAAACTAAACCATTTGAACTACAACCCTACTGGAAAAGGGTGACATGCTCATTTTCATATTTTTCCTAGGTTCTACTCCACATTTTATATTTATCAAGAAAGTTCCGTGAACAGAAACATTATATTATTCTCTATATGAATTTCCTAAGGAAAACACAGAAAAGCACATTTATACAGCAACTTCATATTTTTCTACATAACAACCCATGCTTAACATTTTTCATAGCTGGAACATCACACACAGAGACTGCACAAATTTTCCCATATTTTATTTTTACATATAAAACACCTTAACACTTATTCCAAAAAAACAGCCAAAAAGGACTTTAAACCTTAACAGACACTTTTTCTATAGAAATAGTTCCTCATACATTTTTCACACGTACTTAACATGATAAGGAACCTACACAAATTTTACCATGAATTAACTCGACCAAAAAACATATAAATCCATTTATCTCAACAAAAGCACATAAACTGAATTAAATAAAAACAGTAAAAAAAACTTTCACCAAAAATACTTTCATATTATTCCATGATAGATCTACTCATGAGCAAGCTACAAAAACTGAAAGCACCTCATTTGGACTTTTAAATCGTGCTACACAAAAATAATAAGCTGTTCTGGGAAATAAAACTAAAAGGAAAAACATTTAAATCTTCCCGGCCTGACTTCGTGGACTTGGTCCATAGACCGGGTGAGACTGACGCATGGGTCCGCGGTGTCAATGGGGCCCAGCGGTCAGAGAGAGCAAGGCAGGGGAAGGGGTTGACCGTGCGATTCTCGCTGGCGGTGAGGTCGCCGGCGGTGAGGTGGTGCTCGGCGTGTTCCTCAAGACGAGGCGGACCGAGTGGTGGTGATGGTTGGGCTAGCGCATAGCCGTAACTCGTCGGCGGCGAGCGATGGCGGACGGCGACGGCGATGACGCACGGCTACGCCGTTTCCGGCGGTCGCCGGCCAAATTGGCGTATGCGCTGTGCTTTGTGAACCCTACGGACTAAGTGAGGGGGTTGGATAGGCTCGGATGGCTCCAGAGGAGCTTGGCCGCGTGAGAGGGCCGCGGCGGCGCCCATGGCGCTCGGCCGGGTGGGAGAGAGAGGGGGAGAGTGGTAGCGACCTAGAAGGGGGTTGTTCTCACCTTGCCTTTGCTCGGTGAGGTTCGCTGACGAAGGATGGGGACGGTGGAGCTCAGGTCGGGGAGGAACGACGACGCGGGCTCCGCGGTGGCGAAGGGGAATGAAGGGGACACTTCGTCCTCCGGCGGCGACAGGGCTTGGTCGGGGAAGATGGCGCGCGCACGGCGTGTGCACGGTGAAGGCGGAGTGGCTGGCGAGAGGAATCGGACGGTGGTGGACGGGTGTGGTCGGAACGGTGGGGTGTCCTCGCTGTGTCGAACAGCGGCGGGCACGAGCGTTCGCGCTCGCGTTCGTTCGCAGAGAGAAAGAAGTGAGGGCGAGAGCGAGGGAGTGTGCGTGTGGGTGAGTGATGGAGCGGGAGAGGTGCTCGGGGTTTTAGCCATCGCCTTGGCCGGCCAGTGGTCATGGCGGGGGCCACGCCGTCGCGGCGGGCGAGGCATGCGCAGGCGCTGGCGTGGGCGCGGCGAGCGGGGAGTGGCCGCGCGCGATCGTGGCGGGATCGAGCGGGGAAGAATCGGGCGAAGATTGGGCGAGCGGGATATGGCGCAGGGTTTGGCGGCCACGCGGCGGTCGGGGCCGGCGTACGGCGCGGGCAGTGTCAGGCGGGCGGCGCACGGCGCGGGCGAGCGTGGAGGCGGGCCGGCGCGGGTGCGGGGCTGGGCCGAAAGGCCGCGTGGGCCGGAAGTGAGGGCGCGGGAGAAAAGGTTTTCCTTTTTCTTTTTCTAAAAACCTTCCAAACTTTGACCATTCAAAATCAGTTTCAAAAACTCCAAACTAGACTTTGACCCAAAAATAAAAGTTACTCAAAATAATTTTCTCTACAACTTTCATATAAGACACTTTTTCTGAAAATCATTTTTACAACCTCTACATAAATAAAGCCAATTTTTGAGCTATAAATCATTTTGTTTAACCCATTTTTATTTGCCAAACTACTTTGAACTAGGTCAAGGTATCAATATAAAAAGAGTTATTCACATTATTCTCTATTTTATAAAACTATTTTCCAAGTCAGAAATCCACTTAAACCATCAAGTCTAATAGAATTCAAAATCCAAATAAATAAGCAAAAGCAAAAAGCACTCTTATGCACATGAAATGATGTAATGCATTACTTATGCTTTTTAGTAGCTAAATATAGTTCCTAATGCAATGCTTGACACTAGGGTGTCACAGCCCTTCCCCCCTTAAAGAAATCTCATCACGAGATTTTGAGTGACGTACCACTTCTTAACAAAAGCGGGGTAATTTACGCGCAAGTATTCTTCGGTTTCCCAAGTCGCATCATTAGGTCCGTGATTGCTCCAGAGAATCTTGTAAGTCTTCACTGTTCGGTTTCGAGTCTCTCGCGTCTTGGTATCTATTATCTCTTGAGGTTGTTCATAGTACTCCAGGTCCGATCTGATAGTGACATCTGGAATCCGGATCTCTTCTCGTTCTGGTACCTGAAGACACTGCTTCAATTGGGATACATGGAACACGGGGAAGACTGCGCTCATCTCTGGGGGTAACTGCACTTCATAGGCTACTTCTTTTTTTCTCGCTATGATCTGATATGGTCCTACATATCGGTGTGCTAACTTTTTCTTAATTACAAAACGTTGGACCTTTCTCATGGGTGAGACCTTAAGGTAGACATAATCTCCTACCTGGAATTCCACGGGTCTTCTTCGCGTGTCTGCATAGCTTTTCTGTCAGGACTGAGCTGCCTTGATATGCTGTTGTACGGTTTGCACGATCTCCTCGGCATCCTTTACATAATCTGACCCATAAAATCCTCGATCTCCTGATTCAACCCAATTTACCAGGGTTCTGCATCTTCGTCCATATAAAACTTCAAATGGTTCCATCTTTGTACTTTCCTGATAGCTATTGTTATATGAGAACTCAGCAAGGGGTAACCACTTCTCCCATGATTTTCCTGAGGATAAAACACAAGCTCGAAGGATATCTTCCAATATTTGATTCACTCTTTCTGTTTGTCCTGTGGTTTGTGGGTGATAAGCGGAACTTCTTACCAACTTGGTCCCTAGCTCCTTGTGCAATTGTTCCCAAAAACGCGCTATGAACTAGGGCCCTCTATCAGAAACAATCCTCTTAGGAACTCCATGTAACCTCAAGATGTTCTGAATGTACAGATCCGCATACTGGTGTGGCCGATGGGTAGTCTTAATTGGTATGAAGTGAGCCACTTTGGATAACCGATCCACGATAACCCAGATAGAATCATGTCCTTTTTGAGTGGTTGGGAGACCTGTGATGAAATCCATACTAATCTCTTCCCATTTCCATTCTGGGATTGACAAAGGTTGTAACAATCCGGCATGTCTCAGGTGTATAGCTTTTATCCTGCAGCAAGTATCGCACTTTACGGCATAAGCTGCAACTTCTTTCTTCATCTTTGACCACCAATACCTTGTTCTCCAATCTTGGTACATCTTACTGCTTCCTGGATGGATAGACAACTTTGAATTATGGGCTTCATTCAGAATTCTTTCTTTCAGCTCCGTGTTCTTAGGAACAACCAACCTCTGATTATACCATAAAATCCCCTGTTCATCTGTTCTGAAGTTCAGCGAACTATTGGTTTCCAACCTCTTCTTAATCTGACAGATTTCTTCATCGGTCTTTTGTCCTTCAATGATATCACTTTCTAGAGTACACTGCAAGGTGATATTATTCAGCATAACGGGGTGCATAAGGTTGAATCCATCTTCCAGCAATGGTTGTAAGGAGTTGCAATGAGTCTTGTGACTCAAGGCATCTGCTACAACATTCGCTTTTTCTGGGGTGGTAATGCACTTCTAGGTTGTAATCCTTAATCAACTCTAACCATCTCCGCTGCCTCATATTCAACTCTGGCTGGGTGAAGATATACTTGAGACTTTTGTGATCCGTGTACACATGACATAGGTTACCCATAAGATAATGCCTCCATATCTTGAGGGCATGAACTACCGCTGCCAATTCCAAATCATGAGTCGGGTAATTCTCTTCATGTGGTCGCAACTGGCGTGAAGCATATGCTATAACTCTCCCATTCTGCATAAGTACACATCCGAGTCCAATCTTGGATGCGTCACAAAACACATCAAAAGGTTCCTCCAAATCTGGCTGAACCAAAACTGGCGCCGAAGTCAACAAGGTTCGCAGAGTGCGGAATGCTGCCTCACACTCTGGAGTCCATTCAAACTTCTTGTTTTTCTGAGTTAGACGAGTCATAGGATTTGCGATCCTGGAGAAATCCGGAATGAACCGACGGTAGTATCCGGCCAATCCTAGAAAGCTGCGTACCTCATGCACGTTAGTGGGTGCTTGCCAATCCATAACTTCCTGTACCTTCGTGGGATCCACAGAAATTCCTTCCTCTGAAAGGACGTGTCCAAGAAAGGGTACCTTCTTTAACCAAAACTCACACTTGCTAAACTTAGCATACAACTTGTGCTCTCGAAGTCGGGCTAAGATGACTCGTAGATGCTCAGCATGATCCTTTTCATTTTCAGAGTATACCAAGATGTCATCAATAAACACCACAACAAAGTTATCTAACTCAGGCATGAAGACAAAATTCATTAGATACATGAAATGTGCTGGTGCATTGGTTAATCCAAAGGACATAACTATATATTCATAGAGTCCATATCTGGTGGAGAAAGCTGTTTTTGGTATATCTTCTCTTCTGATCTTGATCTGATGGTATCCTGACCTTAAGTCAATCTTAGAGAACACTTTTGCCTTTGATAACTGACCGAACAAGACGTCAATTCGAGGTAAGGGGTATTTGTTCTTTATAGTTACTGCATTAAGCGGTCGGTAGTCCACACACATCCTTAACATTTTATCCTTCTTTTTCACGAAGACGGCGGACATCCCCAAGGTGACGAACTAGGACGTATCAAGCCTTTATCCAAAAGTTCTTGCAACTGAGCCTTGAGCTCTGCTAGCTCGTTAGCTGGCATCCTATACGGCCTCCGAGAAATGGGTGCCGTTCCAGGGATTAACTCTATAGCAAACTCCACATTCCTATCTGGTGGTAACCCTGGCAACTCATCAGGAAAGACATCTGGAAACTCACACACTACTGGGATCTCAGCTATCTGTTTCGCCGTGATATTGAACAGCACTCCGATCTCATGGGGATTTCGGGGTAACTTAAACCGGAAAGAAGACTCATTCCGAGGGCTTACTAGGGAAACCACTTGTTCTGCAATATCCAGATTAACCTTCCAACGTTTCATCCATCCCATTCCCAAGATTACATCCAAACCTAACCCGAGAATTACGATAAGATCCACAGATACCTTTTTATCCCCAAAAGTGATTTCCATCTCCTTAGCCATGATACGGGCAGAAAGAATAGCCCCTGCTGAACTTATCTGATAACCCCTATCCAATTCTACCAACTTAGGGTTACTTCTCATAACAAAATTCTCACTTATGAAAGAATGCGATGCTCCAGAATCAAACAACACAACTGCAGGGTATTGGTTAACAAAAACGTACCGGCGGTGACAGGCTCTCCTTCTGGCACTTCTTCTGCATTGGTGTAGTGCACATGGCCTGTACGAGGTGGAGGCTGGGTGTACTGCTTCTTTGGCCTAGGGCACTGACGTGACAGGTGTCCGGTCTGACCACAGTTATAGCACGGTCCAATCACATACGGGGTCTTGGCACCTCCTGAACCTCCTGCCTTTGCTTTGTTCTGCATCAAGGGAGCGGTGTAGGGCTTCTGGAAACTCGGACGGGAGCGGTTGTTTGTTATCTTCCTCTGTGGGGGATGGAACCTTGCTCCTGCAACTGGCGGGCGATATGGGGTGCATGCTCCAAAAGGGGTCCTCTGTTGAGACGAACCTCCTTCGTTTGCACGACGGTGGTTTTCTATCGCCAGCCTGCTGTCATTAGCCTCTTGGTTCAGGCAGTCACTGACAAAGTCACTGAAGGTGGTGCGGTGACTGTTGCCCATCTTGGAAAGCATGGTGGCACTCATGCCACGCTTGAAACTTGCGATCTGCTTGGCTTCTGTGTTGACAAAGTCAGGGGCGTAGCGAGATAGGTTATTGAAGCTGTGCAGGTATTCTGACATGGACCTGGTTCCTTGGGATAACCTCATAAACTCTGTGACCTTCATTTCCATCAAACCACTGGGGATGTAGTGGTTGCGCATAGCAGAATAAAACTGGTCCCAAGTGACCGGTGCATTAGCTGGCAAGGACGCATGGTACTGGGACCACCATAGCCCTGCGGGTCCTTCCAACATGTGTGCGGCAAACTCCGCCTTAAGCTCTTCAGTCAAGCGAAGCAGGCAGAACTTCTGGGTGATGGAGTTGAGCCACTCATCTGCTTCAAGCGGCTCGGTGACTTCCTTGAACACAGAGGGACGAGTGTCCAAGAAGTCACGGTAGGAGCTATACTGGTTGGGCTCTGGGCCTTGGCGCTGCTGATGCTGCTGCGCAGTGTTGTTAGCAATGTTGCGGAGGGTGGCCTCCATGTGCCTCTGCATTTCTTCCATGTTCCTCTGACTGCCCAGAAACTGGACGAAAAACGCTTCTGGCATCATTGGTGCCTGTGGGGGTGGCGACAGATTCTCCTCCTGTCCAGACCCCTGTCCACGTTGGCTGGGAGTGTGTGCCGACAACTACATGTCCCATTAATAAGCAACCATTAGGTGATGTCACATTGATCATGAATAAATATTGTGTTGTACATAATTCGAAAATTTAGCACACGACCAAGTATAAGTACTCATTTCCATACAACATCACAGGATAATTGCTAGAGAATAAGATATGCAAACGATAGATTTTCCATAAAAAGGTGCCAGATCGAAGTCTGGACTTTGTCCAAAAGCCATACATGTCATGATACAACTTAAACATAAAACCAACACATGTCTGGGGGTTACATCATCAGCGAGCACGCTCACGCTATACAAAAGAAAACGGCTCCTAGCGAAACTAACTCTCAGGCGTCTCCATTAGCGGATGCGGCGTCCTCCTCATCGGCGTCCATCATCGGCTCGTCGGCGTGGTCCTCGTCGTCTGAAGAAGGCTCTGGAACAAGCACTACCCCGTCCTGGAGCTCCTGGGTCTCGTCTGCAGCGGCCTCGTCAGCTGCTGGGGCGGCGACCTCCTGTGCGGCGTGATGCATCTGGTGAACTGCCTCATGGAGCTGATCGATGTAGGCCTGCTGGTGATGTATCTATTGTATCAGTTGATGGGCGCCTTCTCTGAGCTGATCAAGCGCTGTGCGGGCCTCGTCCCGCTGTAAGGATGCTGTTAGGTACATCTGCTCAGCGAGGGTCCTGGCGGTGCTCTCTGCTCCTGCTGTGGCATGGGCGTCGTCACGCTCAAGAGTGATCTGATGGATCTTCTCCTGTAGGCGGGCTACCTCGGCGTCAAATTCCTCTTGTAGCCTTCTCTTGCTCTGGTAGGTGGCGGTGAGAGTGAAGGATACGCTCTCGAGACTGTGCTCTAAACTCTCGCACGCACACACCAAGGCTCCGGTGGCGCTCATCGCAGACGTCTCGCAGAAGAACCTCTCCTCGGGACTCCCGATCAAGACTGACTCCAAGGTCTGCCCCCAGCGCAATGGAAAAGGTGATCCACGAGGGAATACTCCTGCCATCACACTAGCAAGATCGGCGGGAAAACGGGCGATGATGTCCTTCAGCACTAGATATGCTCATGTTAGCTCCATCCTTGGCACAACTGCCTGTGGTGATTTCTGTCCATCCTGACCAGTGAGGCTTGGCAGGCAAGGCTTTGACCTTGATCTGCACCATGACCAATGAATCCTGCCCACAGATCTCTTTCTGCCAGGAGTACTTGGGCTGATGTCCCTCCACATAGCCCACGGCCTGCAGAATCCTCCATAGGATGGTCGGCAACCCAAAGTAGGTCAAAAACGTCTTCCTGGTCAGCTTGATGGCCAAGCGGTGACGTGGAACTCCTCTGCCTCCGGTGGCCTTGCGAGCAGCCAACTTAGTCCAGGCCATCTGTAGAAACAAAAGGGTTTTGAACTCGCATGAGACGCATTAAGTTGGCAAATTTTATAGAAAAGAGACAACTTTTAATTAAGGGAGGGTAATGTAATTGCAAGAATATAAACATGATGCATGATCGTACTTACGTTCTCACTCACTAATAGTGACTCTTAAGTCCTAACGTTCTAGTCGGTGGCAAGAACGATCTCTCATGTGTTATCTACTCGTTCTACTCGATCACTTAGTTAGTGTAGCTGCAGAAGATTCATTTTAGCCCAAAGCAATCCCAATGGTAAAGACAACGGAGTATGGGCTCATATGTACGAATACATAGAAGCCAACACTAAACACCATGTAGCAATCCATAAAACATACCTAAAACATTGATACCCTCGTATGTGTTTGCATGGAGCTCGCACATACTTGGTATAAGAACTCTCACCTAGACCGACGGTTGGACGGTCACGCTCTCATATCTTACAAAATCATTTTATGCATGTTTTCGCGATCGACGCATTCTCTTTTCCCTCGATAATGGACCAGCAAATAAAGATCCAGCAAGAAGCAAAACCCTGAACCCTGTTAGTAGTTAAGCCACCTGAATGCTAGTATAGGCTTAAGGACGAGACTGGGCACACTTAGTAATTAAAAATAGTTTTGAAAATAGTTTTGAAATACTCATTTTAGTTCGAAAATAGCTCCTGTCGGATGCAATAACTTGAACCATGCTCTGATACCAGCTGTGACGGAACCGTCCTGATTATAAGAACTCAAGTACCGTCTTAGTCAAATTCGTATGACATCGACCCGCACTTGAAGCCATATAACCCCAGTAGTCCAGAAATCTAGAAGGATTTCAAACATCGTACAACATACAGGATTGCATCGTTCAAGTATTACATTCGCAAGGAGACATCACAGTTAAACGAAACCGAATTTAAACATCAGAGTGCGAATTAAAACAGAGTTATTACAATACTGAGTTTCAAAGTATGGAAGCTTAAATAAGTGTTGAAACGCGACCACCACACATGTGGTCCAAATAAATCAATGTTTGATCACTTAACCCAACACAACTCACTCCTCCTTTTTCAGATAGTGTGCCACCAACAGTCTTAGTCCAGCAAAAGAAAAGGGGAAGCTTCTTGACGACCCTGCCCTGGGCCTACTCCTCATCACCCTCCACCGGGTAGATGCGGTGCTTACAATAGCCATAGTACACCTGGTCATCTGCAACAAACGGGATAAACCCTGAGTACGGGAATGTACTCAGCTAGACTTACCCGTCCAACTGAAAATAAAAGACACCAAGGGTATGCAAAGCTTTTTGGTGGAGCTGGGATCTTTAGTTGCAAAAAGCTCAAAATTAAGGGAAGGATTATTTAATGATTTTTGATGAGCTGTCAGTTTATACCTACCTCTTAATCTAGGTTTGCACCTGAACTAATACATCCACTTGAGTCTCACAAGCAATAATATAACCATATCCAGTTGACTTTAATCACATTTTAAATTGAACCTTAAACATCACATGGTGTTGTATCGTGGTGAAGCTCGCCATAGTTTCCCACTAACCGGGGGAGACGGTGACTCGAATCGAATTCCAAACCAGCTGGTGAAAGACCTTTGATACCAACCCACACTTTCCCTGTCGGGTCCATGCATTGGGTAACCGCTCGATGCATGTTCGTGGTGGTAATCGTCGCGGTTCAAGCACGGACCGCCCAATTGGAACCTGACGATGGCCATCCCAGGCAGATCGCATTTTCATACTATAGGGCGCGACTCGTGTTGATTCCAGCCCGAACAGCGTCTAACCGGCTTTGGGGTCGATGATTACAGCACCGACATATCCCTATGTAAAAGGGCGCGTTAAAAAATGAACGAGGGCCAACATCGATACAAACCTACACGATCCAACGGACGGACTAGCCCATGTTTTCAAACTTGTGCCTTGCCTTCCAGTTGACCGTATTTTATTACTACTCAGATTCTTTTCCACGATAGCAAATATAGCCAACCGTGATCCGGTAAATACCCATCAGGGGTATTACGGGAATATCCTGAACTACTACTTTTATTAGCAGGCTAAGCAATTCTATATAAATGAGTAACAGGATAACAAGGCAGGTGTAAACAATAATCAAGGAACGGTAATGCAGCAAGTAGGATTCAATCAACTCCTATACCTAATGCATCACAATATAAAATACTCAATTAAATTAATTTCAATTACTGGGAGACTTAGAATGCTCCGGGACTTGCCTTGGGAAAAGACTAAGGCCTCGAGAGCGGGGCACTCAGGCAGGTTAGTTTCCGGCTCGGGGTCGACTTCCTCGGTCCTGGGCAGCTCCGGTATCTCCTGCTCGTCGTTTATTTCTGGCTCCTGGTTGGGCTCTGGAGCTGTCGATCCTATTTGCAATGCGGTACATAATTAAATAATGCAAGGTGCAAAAATGTTGGTATGAAAAGTATCATTTTGATGCGAACCCGCTAGGGTTTTTGCCTGATCTTTCGATGAGAAGCGGGGGATAACTCGATTGGTGGATGGAGATGATGTTCACGGCCCGACTACAACCCTCAAGACCGCGCCTTAGCAACCGATACACCACGTCCAGTAGTCGTCACGATCTTGTGGAGCGCGACAACCAGCCCCTAGGGCTCTCGTCCTGCAAGCAATCGAAGAACTAGCAAGAACGAGGAAACAAGCACTGAATTGCAAGATGAAATTGAAGATTCCAAACTAAATCTTAATCACCAATGGGGTTCCGAAGACAAGGAGACGGGCGGCTGATCCAGCACGCGCGCCTACAAGCAAGTAGCGAAGGCTAAACTTGATCTAAACAAAACCCAACCCGACCATGGCGGCTATAGAGGGATATAAGTAGATGGATTGACGACCAAAAAAGTGTTGGGGTCGTCCTCCAACCCTAGGACGCGTCCCTAATGGACCCAACATGATACATGGGCCATCAGCCCAAAATGAGGTGACGCAGCACCGTGGACAGCAAGACCTGTCGACGGTAATTGGATCATTGCCGCTGCTGCCTAAGAGTTATTGACGTGGGACTTGATTCATATGAAAGTAGACTTGATAAGCTTTACAACAAGTCCTGAAGCACCTGAATCCGAATCCGTATGCAACCGTGGTGACGGTCACAAGTTGGTGCTTTGCTGCAGTCCGAATCCAGCTAGCGCGAGTCCTTCTCCCTTTCGGTCTTCTCGGTTCCTAATCAAAACAAGAGTGCACGCGTTTCCATTGTCTAAACAAGATGGACAAGAGCTTATCAAGGAACTCACTTGATGATTAAGTTGACGAGCACGAGCACGAGTAAGAGGACCAACTATAGGTTGTGTCGGAGAGGATGTATCGCTGGTGTTGATGTCCTCATCATCCTCCCTTTCTTGCATTTGAGTCGTCCTCGACTCAAGCTCATCTTCCTCACCCAAATAAGGCTTCAAATCTGCAATGTTAAATGTGGGACTAACCCCAAAATCTGCACGAAGATCAAGCTTATATGCATTCTCATTAATTCGTTGCAACACTGTAAAAGGACCATCAGCTCTAGGCATCAATTTGGATTTTCTCAGTTATGGAAATCTATCTTTTCGCAAATGCAACCAAACCAAATCCCCAGGTTCCAGAATCAATTGCATTCTACCTTTATCTCCAGCGCATTTGTACTTAGCATTCATGCGCTCTATGTTTTCTTTAGTGGCTTCATGCAATTTTAACATCAATTCAGCACGTTGCTTAGCATCAAAATTCATTTTTTCAGAACTTGGCAAAGGCATTAAATCAATAGGAGCACGTGGCAAGAAGCCATAGACAATCTCGAAAGGACACATTTTTGTAGTAGAACGCAATGAACGATTATAAGCGAACTCAATATGAGGCAAACATTCTTCCCACATCTTAATATTCTTCTTTAAAACAACCCTTAACATAGTGGATAAAGTTCTATTCACAACTTCAGTTTGACCATCAGTTTGGGGATGACAAGTGGTGGAAAATAAAAGCTTAGTCCCCAATTTAAACCACAAAGTCTTCCAAAAATGACTAAGAAATTTAGCATCACGATCAGAAACAATTGTGTTGGGCACACCATGTAAGCGAACAATTTCTCGAAAGAACAAATCAGCAATATTTGTAGCATCATCAGTTTTATGACATGGTATGAAATGTGCCATCTTAGAAAATCTATCAACAACCACAAACACACTATCACGTCCCCTCCTAGTCCTTGGTAATCCCAACACAAAATCCATAGATATATCCTCCCAAGGAGCGTTAGGAACAGGAAGAGGTAGATACAAACCGTGGGGATTTAACCGTGACTTTGCCTTTTGACATGTTGTGCAACGAGCAACAAACCTCTCCACATCTCTCTTCATCCTTGGCCAAAAGAAATGACCAGCAAGTATGTCCTCGGTCTTCTTTGCTCCAAAATGTCCCATCAAACCACCTCCATGTGCTTCCTGCAACAACAACAAACGAACAGAGCTAGCTGGAATGCATAGCTTGTTAGCTCTAAACACAAACCCGTCACTAACGATGAATTTGTTCCATCCTTTTCCATCTTTACAATGCAGCAACACGTCTCTAACCCAAAGATCTTATAATCAAGTTGATTCAGCAAAGTATATCTCTGTGACAAAGCATCAGCAATAATATTCTCCTTCCCTTTCTTGTGCTTAATAATATAAGGAAAAGATTCAATAAATTCAACCCATTTTGCATGCCTACGATTCAGTTTTCCTTGACTACGAATATGTTTTAAAGATTCATGATCAGAATGGATAACAAACTCTTTGGGCCACAAATAATGCTGTCATGTCTCTAATGTTCGAACAAGTCCATAGAGTTCTTTATCATAAGTAGAATAATTGAGAACACGCCCACTCAATTTCTCACTAAAATATGCAATAGGTTTTCCCTCTTGTAACAAAACACCTCCCAGACCAATTCCACTAGCATCACATTCAAGCTCAAAAGTCTTATTAAAATCAGGAAGTTGTAGGAGAGGCGCATGAGTTAACTTATCTTTCAACATGTTGAATGAATTCTCTTGTGTTTTGCCCCATTCAAAAGGCACCCCCTTCTTGGTAAGCTCATTCAATGGTGCAGCAATGGTGCTGAAATCCTTCACAAAACGGCGATAGAATCCAGTAAGTCCTAGGAAACTCCGCACCTGGGTGATAGTCTTTGGGATAGGCCATCCCTGTATAGCTTCCACCTTGGCTTGATCAACCTCAATTCCCTGTGGAGTCACAACATAACCAAGAAAAGACACTCGATCGGTGCAAAAGGTGCACTTCTCAAGGTTACCAAATAAGCGTGTCTCGCGTAGTGCATTAAAAATAGCACATAAATGATCAAGATGTTCATCCAATGATTTGCTGTAAATTAATATATCATCAAAATATACGACAACAAATTTCCCAATGAAAGCACGCAAAACCTCGTTCATTAATCTCATGAAAGTACTAGGTGCATTAGTTAACCCAAAAGGCATGACTAACCACTCATATAAACCGAACTTAGTTTTGAAAGCAGTTTTCCATTCATCTCCCAATTTCATACGAATCTGGTGGTACCCACTACGTAAATCAACTTTTGAAAACACAACAGCACCACTCAGTTCATCTAGCATATCATCTAATCGTGGAATAGGGTGTCGATATCGAATGGTGATATTATTAATAGCTCTACAATCAACACACATACGCCATATTCCATCTTTCTTAGGCACTAAAATTACTGGAACAGCACATGGGCTAAGGGATTCTCGCACATAACCTTTGTCTAGTAGTTCTTGCACTTGTCGCTGAATTTCCTTTGTTTCTTCTGGGTTTGTCCTGTATGGCGCACGGTTTGGCAAAGATGCACCAGGAATAAGATCAATTTGGTGCTCAATCCCGCGTAGTGGTGGCAGCCCCGCTGGTACCGCACTTGGAAACACATCGGAATACTCCTGCAAAACGTTAGCAACAACAGGGGGCAAAGAACATTGCATATCCTCAATTGAAATTAAAACATCCTTGCATATCAAAGCATAAGCAGCAGAAGTGGATGCATTGAACTCATTAATATCTGATTTGGTGGCTATCATACAACGTCCTTTCAGTTTTATCTCATCTTTGTTATCAATTACAGATTTATCATTTTCATTTTTCTCGCTCTTTGCTTTAGCAGCCCTAGCAACATCAGTTTGCATAATAATTTCAGGAGACATAGGATGCAACACAATTTTTCGATCATGGTATAGAAAAGAATACTGATTTGATGTACCATGATGCATAGAATCTCTATCAAATTGCCAAGGTCTACCTAGCAGAATATTACAAGCTTGCATAGGCACAACATCACATTCAACAATATCTTTGTAGGATCCGATGGAAAAATTGATTCTCACAAGTCTAGTTACCTTTGCCTTACCACTGTTGTTCAGCCATTGGATGTAGTAGGGATGCGGGTGTGGTTTGGTGTTGAGGGCAAGCTTCTGCACCATATCGCTGCTTGCCAAGTTCTTGCAGCTACCTCCATCAATGATCATGCGGCACGAACGCTCTTTGATGACACACTTTGTTTGGAATAAATTGTGTCGCTGATTTTGCTCTGCCTTCTCCATTTGTGCACTAAGCACTCGCTGCACGATCAAGCTCTCATAGTGGTCCGCTTCACTTGCATTAATGTGTTCTTCTATTTGTTCTTCATTACCTGCATGGTCAGTCGCAAGCAATGCAAGTGTATCTTCATCAAAATCACTAGCAGATGAGCACTCACCATCATCCTTGACAATCATAACTCGCTTGTTTGGACAGTCACGCATCATGTGCCCATATCCCTTGCACCGGTGACATTGTATGTTGCTGGTTCTACCCGTCGATGCCACAGATGAAGTACTCGCAGCAGGTTTTTGCATCGTCTTTGCACTCGAATTTGTGGGGGCAGCTCGAGTCTTGTCACTAGATGATGGAGTAGAAATATGTGTAGATGGAGTTGTAGCCATGTGTTGCTGCCAAGAATTAGCCTTCCCTGCAGAAATATTACTCCTTGCGCTAGCACGTCGTCCCTGCACTTCCCTTTCAGCTTTACAAGCAAGATGAAACAAACGGGTTACATTATTGTATTCTTTGTAAGCGAGGATGTCCTGAATTTCCCGATTTAACCCACCCAAAAATCTAGCCATAGCCGGTTCCTCATCCTCCTCTAGGTTACAACGCAACATACCCGTTTGTAATTCCTGATAATATTCTTCTACACTTTTAGCACCTTGTCTCAATTGCTGCAACTTATTTATCATATCACGAGCATAGTAAGATGGAACAAATCTAGCTCTCATGGCTCGTTTCAGCGCATCCCATGTTTTAGGTATGTTATTAGGATTTTTCTTGCCATATTCTATCCACCAAACAGAAGCAAAATCTATAAACTCGCTAGTAGCAGCCCTAACACGTGTAGTCTGAGGAAATTCATGACATGCAAACTTTTGATCAACAGCAATCTCCCAAGTAATGTAGGCATCAGGGTCATATTTACCATCAAAAGGACGTATCTTAAATTTAATCTTACTGAAAGCATCATCATTATTGTGTACCTCGCGTCGGCGGTGGCCACCCATACCTCTACGGTTGTGACGTAGGCGACGTCGATCACGAGTGTCTTGATCATCATGCTCAGTATCAGTAGTGTAGTCATCTTCATGACTACCGTGCTCTCGATCTCCCTCCTTTTCTTCTTTGTGCTTCTCTTTATCTTCGGTGTGGAAATCATCAAATCGCCTTAGGAGAGCAGCAAGGCTTTTGTCCACACTAGCAACAGATTCCTCCAAACTTGTAAGCTTGTTGTTTGTGGCAATCTGCGTAGCCTCCAACTGCCCCAGCTTTTCATTTGTCACCTGCAAGTCGTTGTCAAGTCCCTCTGTGTGCAGTTTCACTTTCCTTTCAAAATGTTGTATGATGCCCTTAGTGCGAGGTGTATGTGGTACTTCGTTATCATCACCTGCCCCTGTCATGGTTCAAAGACAAAGACAACAAGAAAGACAAGTGAAGAAATAAAAGCCCTACAACTACTAGGATGTAGCTATAGCAAGTCGCTCACACTCAACTTGTTACACAAGTTCTTACCAATTCTTACCTTGCTTGACAGGAGGGGTCGTCTACCAACAAGTGTACAGCAATGGATGAAGTGTATCGGTGCTGCAACACAAGACCTGTCAAGCTGTAGAGTATGTGGAGCTATAGGTGGGCTGAAACAAGGAACGAACTAGCACCACGTTAGTTATAAAAGCGAGCTGAATAAACGTTCAACGGCGGTACTGTGCTGGTCCTAGGCTAGACCGTGCTAGAGACGCGAGCCTGGACACAAAGGAAACCACAGCACACCCCCGAACACAAGGTGGAACAGTCCTAGAATCAAAAAGAAAAACAGCCCCTTTTCTTTTGAATCTTTTCTCTTTTCTTTCTTTCTTTTTTTTTGGGCAACCTCAAAAACTGATTATATGAACAAAAGAATACAAAATAACAATTCGCTACACACATTTTTTCTGGAAAGAGTAGGGGTATTCTGGTAAGAAGAAGATACTCTCTCTCTCTAGAGTAAGGCCGAACAAGTATGGAGTTATCTTTCTTTTGGTTCACGTAGTCGGAGATCTGGATAGATCAACACGCGGACTACAAGTTCTACTCGGTTTCCCACTCAGAACAAAACACAAAACGGATTCCACCTATTGCCGAGTTCTACTCGGCTTCCCCATTTTTTCACGTTGGTGGAACTCAGATTGGAACTCAACTCGATCCGGACGAAGACCACAGTTCAATTCGGACTTCACCACAGATTCGACAGAGAGAAGATATGGTAATACTCGGCTGTGTATAGATGGTGACAAGAACTCGAAACTCTAAAGGACTAGACACTAAGACCAGCAACTCGACACAAACCGAAGCAACGCAAAATCAACAAGCTCTAACTAAACGGTACTAGCCAAGGCACAAAGGTTTAAAAGGATTATGGAAAAAAAACTAATCTATTATTTTTTTGGCTTTTGTGGACTATAGGAAAATAATTAAAAACAGCAAAGGATTAGAAGTCTCTCACCGAAGAACCTTGCTCTGATTACCAACTGATGCGAACCCGCTAGGGTTTCTGCCCGATCTTTCAATGAGAAGCGGGGGATAACTCGATTGGTGGATGGAGATGATGTTCACGGCCCGACTACAGCCCTCAAGACCGCGCCTTAGCAACCGATACACCACGTCCAGTAGCCGTCACGATCTTGTGGAGCGCGACAACCAGCCCCTAGGGCTCCCATCCTGCAAGCAATCGAAGAACTAGCAAGAACGAGGAAACAAGCACTGAATTGCAAGATGAAATTGAAGGTTCCAAACTGAATCTTAATCAACAATGGGGTTCCGAAGACAAGGAGACGGGCGGCTGATCCAGCACGCGCGCCTACAAGCATGTAGCGAAGGCTAAACTTGATCTAAACAAAACCCAACCCGACCATGGCGGCTATAGAGGGATATAAGTAGATGGATTGACGACCAAAAGAGTGTTGGGGTCGTCCTCCAACCCTAGGACGCGTCCCTAATGGACCCAACATGATACATGGTCCATCAGCCCAAAATGAGGTGACGCAGCACCCTAGACAGCAAGACCTATCGACGGTAATTGGATCATTGCCGCTGCTTCCTAACAGGTATTGACGTGGGACTTGATTCATATGAAAGTAGACTTGATAAGCTTTCCAACAAGTCCTGAAGCGCCTGATTCTGAATCCGTATGCAACCGTGGTGACGGTCACAATTTGGTGCTTTGCTGCAGTCCGAATCCAGCTAGCGCGAGTCCTTCTCCCTTTCGGTCTTCTCCTCGGTTCGTAATCAAAACAAGAGTGCACGTGTTTCCATTGTCTAAACAAGATAGACAAGTGCTTATCAAGGAACTCACTTGATGATTAAGTTGACGAGCACGAGCACGAGTAAGAGGACCAACTATAGGTTGTGTCGGAGAGGATGTATCGCTGGTGTTGATGTCCTCATCACATTTCTTGCAAACCAACAAAACCAATTTGTTGAACAACTTTTGACATTGAGGTAACTACTTAATAACCACATAAAACAAAACCATTATTTCAACTATTTCCTATTTATTAATTCAAAAGAACTCAGGTTTGAACTGCAAGTGCATTTTTCTCAACTCAAAAAAATCCACAAAAATTCTACAAGGTAACTATCACCAACTGGACTTCACTGAACAATTTTCAGCTAGAAATAAAATGCAGAACAGTAGGTACGAAAAGATGAAATAAACTGCTCAAAAGGTACTTTGAATTAACTCTTCTCATGAAAAGTGTCAAACAACCGGTTTCATATTTTTCCTAGCTGCACCTATTCATAACCACTCTACTGTAGAAAATTCACTGCCTAAGCATGAACATATCAACCTACACAAAATAAACAATTTTATTCCAAACTAAACCATTTGAACTACAACCCTTCTGGAAAAGAGTGACATGCTCATTTTCATATTTTTTCCAGGTTCTACTCCACATTTCATATTTATCAAGAAAGTTCCATGAACAGAAATATTATATTATTCTCTATATGAATTTCCTAAGGAAACCACAGAAAAGTACATTTATACAGCAACTTCATATTTTTCCACATAACAACTCATGCTTAACATTTTTCCTAGCTGGAACATCACACACAGAGACTGCACAAATTTTCCCATATTTTATTTTTACATATAAAACACCTTAACACTTATTCCAAGAAAACAGCCAAAAAGGACTTTAAACCTTAACAAACACTTTTTCTACACAAACAGTGCCTCATACATTTTTCACAGGTACTTAACATGATAAGGAACCTACACAAATTTTACCATGAATTAAATCGACCAGAAAACATATAACTCCATTTATCTCAACAAAAGCACATAAACTGAATTAAATAAAAACAGTAATAAAAATTTTCACCAAAAATACTTTCATATTATTTCATGATAGATCTACTCATGAGCAAGCTACCAAAACTGAAAGCACCTCATTTGGACTTTTAAATCGTGCTACACAAAAATAATAAGCTGTTCTGGGAAATAAAACATAAAGGAAAAACATTTAAATCTTCCCGGCCTGACTTCGTGGACTTGGTCCATAGACCGGGTGAGACTGACGCATGGGTCCGCGTGGTCAACGGGGCCCAGCAGTCAGAGAGAGCAAGGCAGGGGAAGGGGTCGACCGTGCGATTCTCGCGGGCGGTGCGGTCGCCGGCAGTGAGGTGGTGCTCGGCGTGTTCCTCAAGAAGAGACGGACCAAGTGGTAGTGATGGTTGGGCTAGCGCATAGCCGTAACTCGCCGGCGGTGAGCGATGGCGGACGGCGACGGCAGTGACGCACAGCTACGCCGTTTCCAGCGGTCGCCGGCCAAATTGGCGGATGCGCTGTGCTTTGTGAACCCTAGGGAGCTAAGTGAGGGGGTTGGATAGGCTCGGATGGCTCCAGAGGAGCTTGGCCGCGTGAGAGGGCCGTGGCGGCGCCCATGGTGCTCGGCCGGGTGGGAGAGAGAGGGGGAGAGCGGTAGCGACCTAGAAGGGGGGTGGTCTCACCTTGCCTTTGCTCGGTGAGGTTCGCTGACGAAGGATGGGGACGGTGGAGCTCGGGTCGGGGAGGAACGACGACGCGGGCTCCGTGGTGGCGAACGGGGACTGAAGAGGACACTTTGTCCTCCGGCGGCGACGGGGCTTGGTCGGGGAAGATGGCGCGCGCACGGCGTGTGCACGGTGAAGGCGGAGTGGCTGGCGAGAGGAATCGGACGGTGGTGGACGGGTGCGGTCGGAACGGTGGGGTGTCCTCGCGGTGTCGAATGGCGGCGGGCACGAGCGTTCGCGCTCGCGTTCGTTCGCGGAGAGAAAGAAGTGAGGGCGAGAGCGAGGGTGTGTGCGTGTGGGTGAGTGAGGGAGCGGGAGAGGTGCTCGGGGTTTTGGCCGTGGCCTTGGCCGGCCAGTGGTCGTGGCGGGGGCCACGCCGTCGCGGCGGGCGAGGCGTGCGCAGGCGCTGGTGTGGGCGCGGCGAGCGAGGCGAGCGGGGAGTGGCCGCGCGCGATCATGGCGTGATCGAGCGGGGAAGAATCGGGCGAAGATTGGGCGAGCGGGATATGGCGCAGGGTTTGGCGGCTACACGGCGGTCGGGGCCGGCGTACGGCGCGGGCACTTTCAGGCGGGCGGCGCTGCATGGCGCGCGCGGCGCGTGGCGCGGGCGAGCGTGGAGGCGGGCCGGCGCGGGTGCGGGGCTGGGCCGAAAGGCCGCGTGGGCCGGAAGTGAGGGCGCGGGAGAAAAGGTTTTCCTTTTTCTTTTTCCAA
Source organism: Coix lacryma-jobi var. lacryma-jobi (assembly GCA_009763385.1). NCBI lineage: Eukaryota > Viridiplantae > Streptophyta > Magnoliopsida > Poales > Poaceae > Coix > Coix lacryma-jobi. Next base: position 77,988,872 of record CM019828.1, on the reverse strand, counting down.
AAACCTTCCAAACTTTGACCATTCAAAATCAGTTTCAAAAACTCCAAACTAGGCTTTGACCCAAAAATAAAAGTTGCTCAAAATAATTTGCTCTACAACTTTCATATAAGACACGTTTTTTGAAAATCATTTTTACAACCTCTACACAAATAAAGCAAATTTTTGAGCTATAAATCATTTTGTTTACGCCATTTTTATTTGCCAAACTACTTTGAACTAGGTCAAGGTATCAATATAAAAAGAGTTATTCACATTATTCTCTATTTTATAAAACTATTTGCCATGTCAGAAATCCACTTAAACCATCAAGTCTAATAGAATTCAAAATCCAAATAAATAAGCAAAAGCAAAAAGCACTCTTATGCACATGAAATGGTGTAATGCATTACTTATGCTTTTTAGTAGCTAAATGTAGTTCCTAATACAATGCTTAACACTGGGGTGTCACAGGGTGAGCATGCGGTTCAACACTGGGGTGAGTGAAATGGGAATTATACCAGTGTTGGGCCGGCTGCTCAAAAGAACGGTTAGTAGGAAAACCATTCCTTGCGCGCCTACGGGAAGAGCGATCACCATGCAGAGGGAAACGTGGTCCGCTAAGGGAAGAGCGTCCATCGCGATACTCAAAACGCGATGGGGGGAAATGCTGAACTACAAAGCCACCGTCACGGGGTCCATAGCCCACAACTGCATGCTCCCGCCGGGCACGTCCTCCTCACGGCCTAGGCCTAGGAACTTGAGGTACAGGACCTCTAGGACTAGCAGCACGCCTCTGAACATTCGACACATGTACATCATGGAAAGGATGGTATATGTCCATGTTGTTCATCTCCTATGCACGGCGCTCCTCTCTCTTGCGCCGAAAGCAAAACTCTCTCAAGTGTCCATCTCTCCCACAATGCTCACAATGGTACCTCACCGCTCTCATAGGGGGTTGTTGGTACTCACGGTAGTGGGTGTGGATCACTTTGCCTTCTGTGGCATGAGCTCCTCCTGGATAGATGGCATTTTGTCTAGCTTGTTCTTGAGGTGGTTTGGTTTTGGAGCCCATGATTGTTTCTTGGGTGGAGCTCTCGGAGGTTCAACAAACACCCCATCCTTGGTGTTAGGCTTTAGAGGCTATTTGGGTGGAATCTTGGTAAGTTTGGGAGTAGTGGGGGAGTTGGGCTTCTCACTCGGATTAAGATCACTCGACTCTCCAATCTCGCCAAAAGATGAAGCACACTCAACACCCAGAGCAAAACCAACACCAGGACCTCCAGCAGCACACATTTGAATTGAGCAATCATCATCCCAAGTTGTGGCTCACCACTAGGCACCCATGACAAGATGGACCGAAGGTATGTGTTTTCCTCCTCGGTTTGCATCTTGTCATGCTTCACATTGGCTATCGCCATCTCCAAACCCTCACACAAAGCGCACCTAGTCACACAAGTGCTACCCGAGCTGGCCTTCTCAAGAGACACAATCTTGGCATTCTTCTCTGCCAACTCGGTTTGCAAGCCTGCACAAGACTTGCACGCACCCAGCAACCCCGGTCTAGCCTTCAGCTCATCCATCTCTCCAACCAACACAGCATACTTACCTCTCAAAGTGAGAAGGTCAGTCATGTGTGTGGTGCACATCTCGCACTCACCTTCCTCAGAGACAACTACGGTGGACTTGGCAAACTCAAGCTCCTTCACCGTATCCTCCCACTTCTGCCTAAACTCCTTCCGCTCTCTAGCAGCACGCCTAAGCAGCTTGTCTTGACTAAGAAGGGCAGCAGTAAGTTTTTCGACCTCAGCAGAAAGCTCGTCGGGGGTCTGAGATACCTGGGAGGTGTCGTCGTCGTCGTCGTTCCGAGGGGTCTCCTCCAGCTGACTGTCGACCTACTTGCCGAGGGCCATGGTACAAAAGCCCTCGTTGTCGGCGAAGAAGCCGAGGCCATTCAGCTTGTCCTCGATCTTCTTCTTCTTCTCGGACTCGTCATCGCTTGAGGAAGCGGAGTCGTCATCCGAGTGGTCGACGTCGCTGAGCGTGGCAAAGAAAGCACGATGCTCGGCTTGGGCTCTCTCCATGTACTTCTTCTTGATGTACTCCTTGTTGAAGCCGCCCTTCCGCTTATGCTTGGGAGGAACGTGCTTCTCCTTGTGCTAGCCGGAGTCGTACTTCTGGCCACGATCGCCCTTGCCCACCACTTGCTTGTTCTTCTTGGGGTAGTTGGCGATGAAGTGGTCAGGGTCGCCACACTCAAAGCACCCAGAGCGTCCTCCTCCACGACGACGGTTCATGCGGTTGTTGTGAAACCGTGAGAACCGGTTGGCGAGCAAGGCCAACTCATCGTCTCCCATGAACTCCAACTGCAACTTGTTCATGGTCCTTAAACACCTATTTTACCATTAACATTTTACCATAAAATTCACCAAAAAGGCATGAAATGTAGTCAAATAGGTTTCAAACTAACCGAATTCCACATGTCCATAGATTTTGAATTGAATGCAGGATTTGAACCAAATTTGGATATTTGAACCACCAAAGGCCAAGCCAACTCAGCAGGGCCCAATTGGGCCTCAGGGGGGTGGCGCCCGCCACCCCTAGGTGGCGCCCGCCACTTAAGTTGGCCCAAACTTCCCCCCTGCCATGTCACTGATCCGTGTGACCACCCCAGGGCCAAATCTTGGCCCTTGGTCACTAGGTCAGTGGAATCGGAGGGCTCAGGAGGGGAGTGGCGTGGATCATGACCGAATGACGGTTATCTGGACATGCAACCGACATGCAACCGCCTTGGAGGAGTCCCTGGAGACCGTAGGATCAATGACGGTGCATCCAACGGCTAGGGGGTGGCGGCCGCCACCTAGGGCTGGTGCCCGCCACTAGGGTTTGCCCTAGGTCGGTTGGCTGCCCCCTATAACTACCCCCTTCACTCCACAAGGCTATAAATACGCCCCTGGAGGCGTCACTTCATTTCAAGCAAGCAAAGCAAGTAAGGCAAGAAAGCAAGAAGCAAGAAGCAAGAAAGCAAGTGAGAGCTAGGTTAGAAGCTCAGAGAGCTTAGGCAAGTAGGTTAGCTAGTAGAGAGAGCATAACTCTAGTGCCCTCGCTGCAGCGTGGCTCTTAGTTTAGCACAGCTCAGCCCTAACCAGTGGTATAGTAGCGTAGAGCTTGCTAGGAGAGAAGCGGGTGCGAGTGACTGGCATCGGAGGTCGGTTGATTTCCCGGCGTGTCTGGTCTGGTTTGCTCTATTGTATCTCAGGTACGCTTATCCTTATTCTAGTATTACTTTAGTATTACCTTCAGTATTACTTTCAGTATTACTTTATCAAGTGCCTTGAGTGTGACCTAGCTATCCTACAGTTCAATTCACTAAGCCATAGTAGTTAATCTCTAGTGTGCTTAGTGTTTGATCTTTGCCAATAGGTTACTTAGTTAGTTTAGCGTTTATCTTATTAAGTCAAGTATTTGCTCTAACATCCGCAAGGGTGTCTCTATTCAAAGCTAGGGTAGAGATAGTTAGAATATAATTAAGCGTGGTGCAAGCAGATACGGCTGGACCCTCGGATAGCTGTGGTAGCAAGCAGGTGGTGACAGCCCTGTGCGCCTTGAATTCCACCACGTAGTTGGCCCAGTTTAACAGTAAGGCTCGTTGTGCTAGCGTTCAACCTAAGTCAGTGGTAAAGGCTAGTATGCCTCGGTACTTGATAAGATAGGAATAAAGCTATACTTAACTTGGTTGCTTTATTGACATTTGCCTATCTTGCTTCGTAGTTATCTTGCTTCGTAGTTATCTAGGAGTAGTTATTAGTTACTAGTTAGTTATATTAGTTATCCTTAGTTATCCCATTCTATCCATCTACCTATTTATCCACCTTACCTTAGCCATTTCATTCATCCTTACCTATCGATCCATATATTCTTTCTAGCCTCTCATCCTCTCTCATCCCTTTCATCTCCTCTTTTCTCCTCCTTCCCTTTTCTTATTCTTTGACTCTCATCCCCTCCTTGACTCGATTCATACACCACCCTAGCCTTCCCTTGGGATCAAATAAATCGACACCTGGTACTCCTAGGTGAAGTGCTACTACGATAGTTCTGTGTGCTTGCAGAATCTCCTCCTCGTAGATTGCAATCTCTCTAGCTAGCTCCTACTAGTGTCAGGATTGACAACCCCATTTGACATTAGTAGATAGCTGCTTTAGCTTCACTCCTTTAGGTATAGTGACTGGACTTGCTACAAGCATTTCCGGCGTCGTTGCCAGGGGTAGATTCCATAGTCTACTCCTAGTCACGACGTTGGCAAGTGTCAACAAGCATTTCTGGGGCGTTACCGGGGATAGTTGCCTAGCTCTATCTTTAGTGAAGTTAAGAACTACCAACAAGCATTTCTGGCGCCGTTGCCGGGGAAGGCAATCGGTGTATCGGTTGAGTCCGTGTCGAATTATCTTCGGTTAAGCTCCCGCTTAATGAATCGCATCTTTCCCCATTCTTTCTTTCCTTAGTCCTTATTATTTTTTTCCTTCATCTTCTTCAACTTCTTTCTTTCTTATCTCGTTCTATCTTCACAATGGCGAACAAGTCCATTCATGAGTTTTCTGCTCCTTCTGCTGCCAATGTAGCGACAGGACCAGACGTGATCGATGCCAACCTCAATTTTGAGTTGAAACCGGCTCTGATCACGATGGTCCAAGCTAGCCCGTTCTGTGGCAAAGCTCATGAGGATGCCAATGCTCATCTCCAACAATTTTTGGAGATTTGCGGCACCTTCACCATTAAGGGGATAACCCAAGAAGCCATCCGTCTTCGTCTCTTTTCCTTTTCACTCCTAGGAAAAGCAAAGCAATGGTTCTATACCGATCGCAACGCTGTAGACACATGGGACAAGTGTTCCAATGCTTTTCTCGCCAAATTCTTTCCGATGGGCAAGATGAACGCTCTTCGCAACAAAATCTCCAGCTTTACGCAACAAGCCGAGGAATCTATTCCCGAGGCTTGGGAGAGGTTGCAAGAGTATGTCGCTGCTTGTCCACACCATGGTATGGAGGACTAGCTATTAATCCAGAACTTCTACCATGGCCTAACCCCACTCTGCAGCCCCGTAAGCGAGGTATGCATTCCCTTAAGGCGGCCGGCATGATCGTGGCCAAGAAGGACCTGCTGGCAAAGAAGCTGGACAACTGTGAGAAGATGAACCAACAAGAGAGTGTCCAATCTCTAGAATCCTACATGACTTGTGAAGTCTGTGGAGAAACCGGACATTCTGGGAACCACTGCCCCGAGTTACATGAAGATTTGAACTTCATCAACAACAACAACAACAACGGTTTCCGCCAACAAAATCAAGGATGGAATCAGCACTCCAACTCTCAAGGTAATAATTCATTCCCTCGCTCTAATTTTCAGAATTCTGATAATTTCTCCTTCTCGAAGAATTTAGTTTACTCACAAGGTAGAACTACTGATTTCTTGAATAAGAGATTAATGTCAAATGATAAAACCCTTGAGAATATAAATGCTAAATTGTAAGATTTCTCATCTGCTCTGAAAAATCAAATTAGTTTTAATAAGATGCTAGAAACCCAATTAGCTCAACATGCTGAAAGTATACCATCTTTTGAACCTGGCAAAATTCCTGCTAAACCTAACATGGAAACTGCAAATATGGTTGAAATAAAATATTTTAACTACTATGAAGATTAAACCATGACTGTTAAAAAGGGTGATCCTGGTAGTCCCATATTTAGATGCTCAATCTTTGGTGAAATCTTTAAAAATGCCATGTGTGATTTAGGATCGAGTGTGAACATTTTATCTAAGGATTTCTATGAAAACTCGTTCTTTCCACCCATGTCATCCACATCTGCCTATGTCGTGCTAGCTGATCAATCAACATGCTATGTAGAAGGAATAGTTACTGATTTACCTGTTCATATTAGAGGTTCATTTGTTCCTGCTGATTTCATAATACTAGATATGGGAAATAGGAAAAGATGTGCCTCTAATCTTAGGTAGACCTTTCTTGAACACTGTTGATGCTTGCATATTTGTGGGGAGTGGTAAAATGCAAATGACATTAGGAGGGAGGAAGGAAATATTCTCCTTTCCCCGTGGTCCCGCCTATGCCGCTAACATGCAGGAAGCAAAACCCGTTCGTACAAAGAAGAGGCGCCCAAGAACAAGGTGGAACAGAAAGAAAGAACCACCTTCTCCTGAGTTGTGTAATTCACATGACAAAGGAGTGGTGCCAAAAGAAGAAGAACCCGATGAAGTACTTAAAGAAGAAGCACCCAAGGAAGAAGATCTACCCAATAAGGATGAAATTCCATGGATCTAAGGTATGGTTTTATTTTTAAATTTCCCTTCAAATTTCAAATAAATAACATATGTCATGCATGTAACTAAAAAAAATCAGTTATCATTAGTTATATGCATAAGTATATGTTAACTTAGCTAGAATAATAAAATAATAGGATAGTTTCCCTTTTCACAATATTAGATAGTTTCCTTTTTAATAAAATGAGAACAAGAGCTCCGACCGAGAAAGATGAAGACCCTTTACCAAGCAAAGAGCCAGCTTGGGGGAGACTCCTGCTCCAATAAGGTATGTCTCAAGCCTACACTTTATATTCAGTTTTTAATTTCTATATCTTTTGAAGTTTTGAATGTTACATGCTTGCCTAAGTAACCATCCCACGAGTAAAAAAATGATAAAATCAGCTTAAAGAAGTTGAAACCTGAATAAGATTTGAAATATATCATGCAAATGCTATTGTTATGATTTGAATAACTAGTTTTATCTAAGTTGTAGCTTTTGAGGGTTGCACATGCTTTAACTGAAATCATGCTTAGTGAATAAAGTTAGTAAGAAATGGAGTAATTCTTTAAGCTTGCTAAGGTGAAATTAGGACCTAATCTGGAGGATTTGTTTTAAAAATCATGAAAACCTTGCTAAAAGTTCCTCCTGGATTTTATCCCATCCCACCACTAGCCAAATATTTGTTAGTCAAAACCACAAAGAGCTTTGTTTGTGTTGAGCTTTGTTAGACCTCATAGATCTTAGTAGAGAAGCTTGTCATATCTTTTGATCAAGATTCACACACCCACCATAAATTGCCTACTCTCCACTTTGGTAGTTTGCAACCACCAAATAAATTGCTCATTCTCTACACTGGAGATATGCAATACCTTGCCAAACATCCCATTGCTAGCCTTATGCTATTCCTACATTGGGAATAAGCATTTATCTCTCTTCCCCCTTTTTCATTTCTAAAATCCTTTCCTATAGACAATCTGGGGAAATCTAGAGCTAAAAAAGAGAGATATGAAAAAAAGTGAGCAAAGTAGCTCAAGAGAGGATTATGTCCTGAGAAAATGTGAGGACACATTTTTGTCTACTCACTATGTATCGAAAAAGAGAGAGAGAGAGAGAGAGAGAGAGAGAGAGAGTTATCATTCGCTCTAGACCCCAGAAATTAACTAGGAAGGATTATGAAATATCTCTCTATACACTTCCACATAACCACACATGCACATCTTGATCAATTTTTATGATTTGCTGCTCCTTATGATCTGAGTGTCTAGCTTAGAAATAAACATTAGGCAATTTGCTCATGATTCTTAGCCTAACTATAACTCCACATATCATTCTTTAGAAATAGGAGAGGCTACATTTTGGCCTAAGTGAGGATTTAAACACCATTGAGTGATTGAGTGAATCTTGGAGGACTTAAGCAAGTTTTTATCTTTTGAAAACCTTAAAAAACCTCCAGACAAAATCCTAGTCAAACCTAAACAAGATAAAAGTTTCCTATCTACTGCTTTATTTCACTCTTGCATTTTTGAAGTGAAAAGCTATAAGCCCCACATTGCTCTGATTAATGATACATACTAATTTATTTCTCACTATACAATATGCACTTGTATACATCTTAAGTTGCTATATATTTCATGCACAATGCTTAAACTGCATTGTTGCTCGAGGACGAGCAACACGTTAGCTTGGGGAGCTTGTTGATGGTCCTTAAACACCTGTTTTACCATCAACATTCTACCCTAAAATTCACCAAAAAGGCATGAAATGTAGTCAAATAGGTTTCAAACTAACTGAATTCCACATGTCCATAGATTTTGATTTGAATGCAGGATTTGAACCAAATTTGGATATTTGAACCACCAAAGGCCAAGCCCACTCAGCAGGGCCCAATTGGGCCTCAGGGGGGTGGCGCCCGCCACTTGAGTTGGCCCAAACTTCCCCTTCCACGTCACTGATCTGTGTGACCACCCCAGGGCCAAATCTTGGCCCTTGGTCACTAGGTCAGTGGCATCAGAGGGCTCTGGAGGGGAGTGGCATGGATCATGACCGAATGATGGTTATCTAGACATGCAACCGACATGCAACCGCCTTGGCGGAGTCCCTGGAGACCGTAGGATCAATGACGGTGCATCCAATGGCCAGGGGGGTGGCGGCCGCCACCTAGGGCTGGCGCCCGCCACTAGGGTTTGCCCTAGGTCGGTTGGCTGCCCCAATAAGTAACCCCATCACTCCACAAGGCTATAAATACCCCCTGGAGGCGTCACTTCATTTCAAGCAAGCAAAGCAAGCAAGGCAAGAAAGCAAGAAGCAAGAAAGCAAGTGAGAGCTAGGTTAGAAGCTCAGAGAGCTTAGGCAAGTAGGTTAGCTAGTAGAGAGAGCATAGCTCTAGTGCCCTCGCTGCAGCGTGGCTCTTAGTTTAGCACAGCTCAGCCCTGACCAGTGGTATAGTAGCGTAGAGCTTGCTAGGAGAGAAGCGGGTGCGAGTGTTTGATCTTTGCCATAATAGTTAATCTCTAGTGTGCTTAGTGTTTGATCTTTGCCAATAGGTTGCTTAGTTAGTTTAGTGTTTGTTGGGCAAATGGACCCTGGGCAAGCAGCACCGCCCTCGGTGATGCCAAAAACGTCCTCCGCGTGACCTCGGTATCCTGGCGAGGTCCCCTAACCTTTTGGATAAATCTCCTAACCTTCGGACATGAGTCCGACCTTCGAATGTTCCTTTTGCAGCTCCCTGCAGGTTGAGGCCTCGGGGGCGCGGCGGGCGACCGTCGAAGGGTCCCAGGATCGCTTTGAACGAAGCGATGGGCCAAGCAGCCTACACAGATCACACGGCCACCTTCGCTCGGATGGAAGGTTCGAGCAAGGCCGGAGGTCCGGCGAGCCCGGCCAGAAGTCAAACCTTCGGTCTTCTCTCCCGAAGGCAAGCGAAGCCGAAGGTCCAACGGAACCAGGTGGCGGCGCCATGGAGGGGAGCCGGCTAGGGTTTCAACCCCGCTGTGTATTTACCCATTTGCCCTTCCTCCCTGCGTGGAGGCGAGGAATCTTTATTGTACCCTTTTGTAATTTGGTCTGTGCCCCTTGGTATCCCCTATAAATACCACGGGGTGAACAGTGCGCCCGGACGGGCTTTTGGGGACTAGTGCACAGCAGCATTAATTGCATCCTAAACCTTCGCTTACATCTTTACTTCTGACGCTTGGCCACCTTCGCCGTTCCCGCTGCACAAGTGCGGTGGTCCGGCAAGTGTGTTCCCAACAGTTTGGCGCCGTCCGTGGGGATCCGGCTTTGAAATGGCGGGAAACAGGAGAGCACCTTCGGCGAGGGACCAGCGTGTCGTCAGAGAGGCGGTGGCAGTGGTTCCACCAGCGGAGGAAATTGCACGACCCTCGGAAGCGGAGGATGTTACCCCGGAGCCTCAGATTCTGAGCCCCGGGGCCCGAGTGGTGACACGGCCGCACCCACACACCTCGGGGGAAGGGGAAGGAGAAGAGGAAGAGATGGGCCTCGAGGCCCTTGAAAGGCTCGAGGCTGAGCTGCAAGAGAAGAAGAGGCGCCTCGAACAACTTGAGAGGCATAACCGATTGCGCTCGATCAGACAGAGGGCGGACGAGGCCAGGGAGCAGCTTCGCCGTATGGAGGAATCCCTCGCCGCGGCAGAAGCCGAAGCCGAAGGCTGGAATGATGAGGAAACACCCCCGCTGCAGGAGGAGATTGAGGAGCCGAATCAAGATAACCTTCGTCACCATCCACCACCAGTACACCCAGAGCCATATCCTGTGAGACAGCCAAACTTCCGCCAACTCTACCCAGAGGAGACAGAACAAAATCTTCGCATTCAGCGAAGGCATCAGCAGCACCAAATGCCGTGTGACCCAAAGTCACCACTCTCCCAAATACTCCAAACTCAGCCCTGGCCACCATGTTACAATCCACAAAACCTACCTCGCTACGATGGACTTTCCGACCCTCGCCAGTTCATCATGAGCTACGAAGCAGCAGTTGCCGCAGCAGGCGGTGATGAATCAACAATGGCAAAATCCCTCGTCATCATTCTGCGAGACATCGCGCAAACTTGGTACAGCAACCTTCGCCCCGGATCTGTGGATTCTTGGGTCACCCTCAGAGACAAGCTGTGTACAAATTTCAAGGGCATCACTCCAGCTCCGTCGAACCCCATCGAGCTGTTCAACTGCAAGCAAGAAGAGCGCGAGCCGCTCCAAGATTACTGGCGGAGGTTTATTCAAATCAGAGCAAGAACCCCAGGGATATCCGACGAGGCTGTCATCCTTGCTGCAGTCAGCGGCCTTCGGGCGGGCCCGTGCTCCTCGAAGTTTGCTCGGAAGCCGGTAAACACAATCGGAGAATTGCACGAGACAATGGAAAGATACTGTAGAGCAGACATGGATTTCCGAGCGAAGTCCGATGCTCGGAGGTCACTCCAAAAGTCACAGCCGAGGCCTCAATCGAGAGAAAACAACCTTCGCCAAGAACAAAGCAATGTTGGTGCAATCAACAAAGCAACAAGTTACGAGGATCAAAGACGGGACGCTCAACCTCCGAGCAATCAAGCCCCGCAGGGTTTGCCACCTTCGCCGAATCAGCAGAGCCAGCAGCGAGATCCTGCCAAAATGTATTGTCACTTTTGTGGAGTAGGAAAGGGACACACAACAAAGCAATGCGAATGCTTCGCCAAGGGAAAAGAATACCAGGAATCCAGAAAAGTTGCTTCGGCAGACACCCGAACCATCAACCACACCAGGAAACCAAGTTTCCACCCACCAAATCCCCCATACCACTATACCCCCATAAACTACGGCCTACCTTCGCAACAACCTCACCCACTCTACAACCAGACCTCTTATCAGCCAACCACCATCCCACAACGCCATAATCCACCTTACACAGTCACATACCCAACAACCCACCAACCAAACGACGCTCTGCCACCACCACCGCCAATCCCTGCGTTACCAGCACCGCAGCCCGCCGCCAAAGCCGAAGCCTCGAGTCAAACGACCATCAACAATCCAACATCAACCTTCGGTGTGATTCTAGCCATCACCGGAGGTTCAAATGAAGTCCATGATACCAAACAGCAGAGAAAGGAACATGTCAGACAAGTTCACCACGTGGCCGCCGAAGGACCCCACAGATTCAATCGCTGGTCTCACATTCCTCTAACCTTCGACTCTAGCGACATGAAGTTGAAGAATTACCCTCACACCGACGCAATGGTGATCGAAACCAACCTAGCAGGGTGGACTGTCACCAAAATACTGATCGACACAGGAAGCTCCGCGGACATCTTGTTCGCTTCAACCTTCGACAGCATGAAGCTTGATAGGAACCTTCTGCAACCTGCTGACAACCCCCTATATGGATTCGGTGGTCAACAAGTGAGAGCCGTCGGGAAAATTTCTTTGCCCGTGACCTTCGGCGACCAGATCAACTGCAGAACCGAGAACATAACCTTCGACGTAGTCGACATGTTCTACCCGTACAACTCCATATTTGGCCGAGGGGTCACCAATGCATTCAACGCGGTCATCCATCCTGCTTACCTCTGCATGAAACTACCCGCTCCGAAGGGGGTGGTTGCAGTATATGGAGATCAAGACGTCGCAAGGGCAGCTGAGCGAACTGTAGCACCGGGACAACGTAACGTCCACAACTTGTCCAAGCCTCGAGCTACAAACCTTGACAACGAAGGAAGCACTGCACCATTCAATTAGGGGACCTCGGCAGCTAAAAGCCTTCGAGGACCTGAAAATATCCACAAAGGGCTCGCGCGAGGAAGCGACATGTGCCGAGCACGAACCCGCAACGCCAGTTTGATGCTATCAACCCACGCCGCTCGAAGGCTTCCCAAGCAAAAAAGAACCGGCTTCATACGAAGGTTTCCACCCTCCAGAAGGCAAGGTACCTCAATTTTGCAGATCCTCATGCTTCACTTAAGTTCCCACCCTCAAGTGCGCGAAGGTCGCATATTGCAAACTATTTTGCAGGATTCCATGTTTACAACACTTCAAGATTGCGACTATACAATCTATCAAAATATTCATGCAGAAGACATATATTATGTGCAAACACTCTCATTATCAATCGACTTTGCAGGGACCTAATCATGTATTTTAGCACGTGCCTTAAGTAACAGCATGCTTCGCTATAAAGATGCTCAGCTTACCATCGCACCAATTTTATGCAAGTACTCGGCATAAATGCATCAAGCATACGCATTCATCATACCATCGCATCGCATATTCATGATGCACACCAAACCTCACTTCGCCCTCCAAAAAGACAACGGGGGACGGAGGTCCAAATTAAGTACCTTCGCAAAGAGACCCGCGAAGGGCTCAGATCTTATGATACCTCGTTATATGGAAATAACTTCGTTTTGCAGAGCTACCCGCTTATACACAACTTTCGCATTGCAAAAGCAAGCCGAATGTTTCTTTCGAAAACCTTATCGACTTCACATCGGTTAAGGAGATTCCCTTGTAGCTCCCCGACTTGGCTACAAAGGAAACCCCCAGGGAAAAGGGGCTCACCCTCGGCGACTTCAGCTACACCCTCGCCCAACTCTTCGGCTAGGGGCCCACCGTCGAATATACGAAGCCCCTCTCATTAATAACCCACTTTGCAGGTACCAAATTATTTGTTTCCGCATGTGCCCTAAATGTCACTCTCCTTGTTACGGTCTCAGCTTAGATTTGCACTGATTTTGTGCAAGTACATATCATAAACGCATCGAGCATACTCATTCATCATATCATGGCATCGCATCTTCACCCTCGCCCAAGATAAGGGGAGGTTGAAAAGTCGAGCACCCTGGCACAAACAACAGGGGCTCGCAAAAAAGCAATTTCCACCTCCGCCTAAGACAAGGGGAGGTCGAAAAAGTCGAGCACCCTGGCACAAACGACAGGGGCTCGCAAAAGCAACTCCACCTCCGCCTAAGATAAGGGGAGGAAAGTCGAGCACCCTGGCACAAACGACAGGGGCTCGCAAAAAAGCAATTTCCACCTCCGCCTAAGACAAGGGGAGGAAAGTCGAGCACCCTGGCACAAACGACAGGGGCTCGCAAAAGCAACTCCACCTCCGCCTAAGATAAGGGGAGGAAAGTCGAGCACCCTGGCACAAACGACAGGGGCTCGCAAAAAAGCAATTTCCACCTCCGCCTAAAAAGGGGAGGTGCGAAGTCCAAAACGTCAAGCATTCTCGCACAAGCAAGCGAGGCCTCGGGCGGACCCACCTTTTCCGTCCCGCCCGAGCCCTCCAAGCTAGGCCTCGGGCGGGCCCACTCCTTCCGTCCCGCCCGAGCCCTCCAAGCGAGGCCTCGGGCGGGCCCACCTTTTCCGTCCCGCCCGAGCCCTCCAAGCTAGGCCTCGGGCGGGCCCACTTTTTCCGTCCCGCCCGAGCCCTCCAAGCTAGGCCTCGGGCGGACCCACCTTTTCCGTCCCGCCCGAGCCCTCCAAGCTAGGCCTCGGGCGGGCCCACTCTTTCCGTCCCGCCCGAGCCCTCCAAGCGAGGCCTCGGGCGGGCCCACCTTTTCCGTCCCGCCCGAGCCCTCCAAGCTAGGCCTCGGGCGGGCCCACTTTTTCCGTCCCGCCCGAGCCCTCCAAGCTAGGCCTCGGGCGGACCCACCTTTTCCGTCCCGCCCGAGCCCTCCAAGCTAGGCCTCGGGCGGGCCCACTTTTTCCGTCCCGCCCGAGCCCTCCAAGCTAGGCCTCGGGCGGACCCACCTTTTCCGTCCCGCCCGAGCCCTCCAAGCTAGGCCTCGGGCGGGCCCACTTTTTCCGTCCCGCCCGAACCCTCCAAGCTAGGCCTCGGGCGGCCCACTTTTTCCGTCCCGCCCGAGCCCTCCCAGCTAGGCCTCGGGCGGGCCCACTTTTCCGTCCCGCCCGAGCCCTCCAAGCTAGGCCTCGGGCTAATTCAGGCATCGGGCGGGTCCAAAAAGCAGAGCACTCTCGCACAACGCGCCAGGGGCTCGAAAAGCAGCACCTTCGCAAAAGGCATCGCCCAAGTTACGTGACGCGCCAAGCCCTAAAAAGCCCACCACACCTGCTAGCTTAAAGCTCACGAGAGCAAACGCGCGAGCCTCGCTAAAGAAAAAGGGGGCGTCGCTGTTTTTTCAAAACAAGCTCACGAGAGCAAACGCGCGAGCCTCGCTAAAGAAAAAGGGGGCGTCGCTGTTTTTTCAAAACAAGCTCACGAGAGCAAACGCGCGAGCCTCGCTAAAGAAAAAGGGGGCGTCGCTGTTTTTTCAAAACAAGCTCACGAGAGCAAACGCGCGAGCCTCGCTAAAGAAAAAGGGGGCGTCGCTGTTTTTTCAAAACAAGCTCACGAGAGCAAACGCGCGAGCCTCGCTAAAGAAAAAGGGGGCGTCGCTGTTTTTTCAAACAAGCTCACGAGAGCAAACGCGCGAGCCTCGCTAAAGAAAAAGGGGGCGTCGCTGTTTTTTTTCAAAACAAGCTCACGAGAGCAAACGCGCGAGCCTCGCTAAAGAAAAAGGGGGCGTCGCTGTTTTTTCAAAACAAGCTCACGAGAGCAAACGCGCGAGCCTCGCTAAAGAAAAGGGGGCGTCGCTGTTTTTTCAAAACAAGCTCACGAGAGCAAACGCGCGAGCCTCGCTAAAGAAAAAGGGGGCGTCGCTGTTTTTTCAAAACAAGCTCACGAGAGCAAACGCGCGAACCTCGCTAAAGAAAAAGGGGGCGTCGCTGTTTTTTTTCAAAACAAGCTCACGAGAGCAAACGCGCGAGCCTCGCTAAAGAAAAAGGGGGCGTCGCTGTTTTTTTTTCAAAACAAGCTCACAAGAGCAAACGCGCGAGCCTCGCTAAAGGAAAAGGGGGCGTCGCTGTTTTTTCAAAATAAGCTCACAAGAGCAAATGCGTGAGCCTCGCTAAAAGAAACGAAGTGTCGTTGTACACAACTATTACATCTTTCCCTGACAGTTCATAGAATATGTTTACAACCACAAACAAAACAATGCAAATTACAAAAAGTTACAAGGAACCATCGTTCCCTTCTATCAGCACCAAATCATCAGGGCCCCCGTTAAATTCCTCGAACTCCGGCTCAACCGCAACAACGGGCCCCCACAACAAAGGAGTTACCGGCACAATCGGCAACTCACCAGTCAAAACCCTCGTCCGATACATATACGTGCGGGGCACTTCGCTAACCTCCAACGGTTCCTCCTTCGGAACCACAAGCGACCCGGTAGAGTCCACTGCAAGATTGCTTCGCCCGAATAAATAGTCCAACGCAGTGCTATCATCGATATCATCATCTAACACGGCTTGCGAAGTCGAAGACGAACCAAACAAATAACGCGTAGCTTGCCGATCAGTAAAGTCAGCATCGCGCCAAAAGCTGCCCGACCTACTATTCTTCAAATCGTACCTTCGCACCTTCGACCACCAAAAACGCTCGAAGGACAACGAAGGATGTTTTAACTTCGCACGAGCCCAGGACTCACCAGTTATAAAAACATCCTGGTAGTTAAGTGTTAACGGCGTCACGTCAAAAACCTCAAGCACGGTTCCATCAGGAACCTGCATTCACATAAAACAGTATAAACGTCTCAGCATGCATCGAAGTCATTACAAGCATCTTTGCTCCTACCAAAACATCCCATCTACACAAATCCCACGCGATCACACCTGCCGGGCTTCTTCAACCTCAGCCGTCACAGCTTCGCCAGCAACATTCTTCACACCCTGCGCGGTTTTGCCGCTCGCAGCCGCATCTTGTGAGGTACCCTCCGCAGAGACGAGAGTCCGAGCGCCTTCGGAGCTGCCGCCGGCCTCTTGAGCAGTAGGCGGCGAAGGCATCGCATCCTTCCGAGCCTGTAAAAAACCAAAAATACCAAATAATTCAATTCTCAACTCCAAACTCACAATCATCAAACAATACCGAAGAAACAACACCCTCAACACAAACCTGACGAGTAGCCTCGGCAGCCTCCTCGAAGGCAAGAGCCCGACCGCCGCCTGCAATCCAAAATCGGCGAAGGAACCGCATTGCACAATTCCGGACCTCGGCGTCATCAATCTTCATCTGTCGAACCTCTTCGACGGTTGGAAAAATATGGTTGGGCTTCTTTATCTTGCGAAGATGCTCGCAGTCCGCTTGGCGAAGCGTTCCAGCCATCGCCAGCGCCCCGGCATACCCGCCAAAGTCAGCAGCATTCCCAACCAACGAGCTGAACACATCTAGCTCATTACATAACCAACCTTCGAAGGCCTCTGCGCCAACCACAGGAAGTGGCTCCCCAGCTGAACCCCCGGCTTCAGTTAAGCATGCATCTATCTTGGTTTTAACCCTCGACAGACTACCACGCCAAGCTTCAGCCTGGGCCGCCACCTCCGCCGACAAATCCTCCACGCGCTTGTTCATAGACACCAAGTCCTTATCCTTTTGTTGACCCGCGGCGATGAGCTCCGCGTTGGCCTTTGCAGCCTCTTTCGCTTCCTTCTTCCATTTTTCAGCCTCCTCCAAGGCGGCCCTCAGCTCATCATCTTTACCTTGCAAGCTCCGGCGAAGGTCTTTGTTCTCTTTCTGCACGTCTTTCAACCGGTCGTTCAGATAATGCAGGTTATAGCTGGCCCTTCGACGTGCCGACCGGTTGAGAAGCATCAGCTCCGCCACTTTCACATCAATATCATCGTGGATATTGTCCAAAGGCTCGCCGGCGAGCCGAAGTTCCGCTTCCGGCAGACAAACTCGGTCAAATACACGGCCCAAGAATCGCCTCTCCTCCGGAGAGCAAGGCAAGCGGGTGGCTTGAAGATCCGCACTCGTATACAAATGAGTCGCCGGGTCCGTGACGCCCAGCTCCCTCGCATAGTAAGGAAGGCTCACCAGGCTAGCTTCGCCATACGGCCTCTTTCCAGGGGTCTGGTCCGGGCCAACATCACCCTTAATTTCGGACCCCTCGACCCAAATGTGTGAACCAGCATAATCGGGCACAGACCCCCGCCGTGGGCTCACCCCCTCCACATCCCGCAGTACTTCCTCAATATCTTGTGCAGCCTCATCAACAGCGCTGGGCGAAGCTATCCTCTTCCCTCGGCTGTCCTCCACAGAAACGGCTTCATCTGAGTCATCCTCGCTACTGGATGAAGTACTGCCCTCGCCGGAAGACACGACACCCTTTTCCCCTTCTTTCTCTTCCTCATCAGAGCCCCCGGAAACGCCTTCGTCTTCCGAGGTCTGAATTAAAGCCCCGATACCGCCCACGCGAGGTGCCCGCCATCCGACTTTTTCAAAACCTCGACCACTCGAGGCCGCGGCCGAGGATGAAGTTCCTACGGCACCAGAGCTCGCAACAATCTTCGATGAAATAACTTTTGCCCGGCCTCCGGTGCCACCCCGACCTCCACCGCGACCCCTCTTCGGCCGCGAAACCACACCGCTATCCTCCGCAGGAACGCGTTTCCTTTTCTTGGGCGCGTCGTCGCTCGTCGGCGCAGGCCAATTTGTATATTCTATCCCAAGCAGGTCAAACACCCTGTTAATACGACCCCCGCTCCCCACTGAGCTGTGGATAGCTTTAACCTCGAGGGTAGTCAACTTCCCAACGAGATTTTCAACCCTCTGCTGAACTCGTTTGTAAATAGCATCAACACCATCCTGACGTCTCGGAAACTTCTTAAAAACCCTCTCCCAAATCTTGCCCAAATTGAGCTTCGGCTTCTTTAATCCGTGAGCCTCGTACCTCGCATCATCTTCCACCGGAAACCAAGCCTGTCTCCGGCTAAGCGGCCACGCGTCGGCGCAGCAATATTCTTCAACCAAATCACGAGCGCTTTGGGAACGCGCAACTACCCTCAAACAGTCAACAGCGGCGTGTGCCTCGGGGCTCATCTGAGCTTCGGCACTCACATCGCCGAGCGGAGGAAGCTCGCCGCAAAGCTCGGAATCCACATCAAACTTATAATAGAACCAAAACTCTTGCCATCCGCTGGCCCACTTGTTCTTTTGTGCCTGCACCGGTAGCTCCGACCCAGCACGATGACAAAAGGTGTACACTCCAAACTGTCCCTGCCTCGCAATGCCTTCGCTGTCGGACACCTTGCGGGGCTGCATGTGCACACGGTGTGTCCGCACAAAGCCCTCGACCTGGGGAGCAATACCCTGCGATCGACAGGCCCAAACATACACCGACATCTTCGTAAAACACGAAGGCGTCAGCTGGTGAAACCTCAGTTTAAACCTCCGCAGAACGGCAGTAACAAACGGGTCAACTGGAAAACGTAGCCCAGCTTCAAAGAACCCCTCAAAAACAACAATTTCATCTGCACCAGGCTTCGGAACCGTCTCTCCAGAGCTGATTCTCGCTTTTCCCTCCTCGATCCACCCTCGCTTCAAATAGGCCGCCAGATCGGAACTGCCAACACGGCTCAGTCCAAACTCGAAGCTGATACCCTCGACACTGGTGGAGGGGGAAACAGCGCGGGCAGTCTGCTTCAACCTCGCCATCCTTTTTTCTTGCTGGCACCTCACGGCAAGCGTCTATCCCAACCCTCGCACTAAAACTAAAATAAACCTTCGCTACAAGAAAGTTGCAACAGCAGGACGGCTAGAGCAAGAGGACACAAGTCCGTTACCGCTCACCCACCCCGCCTATTTATAGGCCAAGCGGCGGGCACTCCCGCGACAATATCGACACGACTACCGAAAGACGCGGCACCAAAAACCAAACGGGCCTCAACAGCGCAAACTACAGTGCAACAACACGGCCCAAAGCAGCCGCGGGCGTCGCTGCCAAGGGTCCCTTTACGTTTTCCAGTCCAAAAGACGCTGCTTGGGCCTAAAACTCCGCTCTTTAGATCCAAGGCAACGAGGGGCTACTATTGGGCAAATGGACCCTGGGCAAGCAGCACCGCCCTCGGTGATGCCAAAAACGTCCTCCGCGTGACCTCGGTATCCTGGCGAGGTCCCCTAACCTTTTGGATAAATCTCCTAACCTTCGGACATGAGTCCGACCTTCGAATGTTCCTTTTGCAGCTCCCTGCAGGTTGAGGCCTCGGGGGCGCGGCGGGCGACCGTCGAAGGGTCCCAGCATCGCTTTGAACGGAGCGATGGGCCAAGCAGCCTACACAGATCACACGGCCACCTTCGCTCGGATGGAAGGTTCGAGCAAGGCCGGAGGTCCGGCGAGCCCGGCCAGAAGTCAAACCTTCGGTCTTCTCTCCCGAAGGCAAGCGAAGCCGAAGGTCCAACGGAACCAGGTGGCGGCGCCATGGAGGGGAGCCGGCTAGGGTTTCAACCCCGCTGTGTATTTACCCATTTGCCCTTCCTCCCTGCGTGGAGGCGAGGAATCATTATTGTACCCTTTTGTAATTTGGTCTGTGCCCCTTGGTATCCCCTATAAATACCACGGGGTGAACAGTGCGCCCGGACGGGCTTTTGGGGACTAGTGCACAGCAGCATTAATTGCATCCTAAACCTTCGCTTACATCTTTACTTCTGACGCTTGGCCACTTTCGCCGTTCCCGCTGCACAAGTGCGGTGGTCCGGCAAGTGTGTTCCCAACAGTGTTTATCTTATTAAGTCAAGTATTTGCTCTGACGTCCGCAAGGGTGTCTCTATTCAAAGCTAGGGTAGAGATAGTTAGAATATAATTAAGCGTGGTGCTTAGTTATAGACTAACCTTCAGATACGGCTGGACCCCTGGATAGCTGTGGTAGCAAGCAGGTGGTGACAGCCCTGTGCGCCTTGAATTCCACCACGTAGTTGGCCCAGTTTAACAGTAATGCTCGTTGTGCTAGCGTTCAACCTAAGTCAGTGGTAAAGGCTAGTACGCCTCGGTGCTTGATAAGATAGGAATAAAGCTATACTTAACTTGGTTGCTTTATTGACATTTGCCTATCTTGCTTCGTAGTTATCTAGGAGTAGTTATTAGTTACTAGTTAGTTATATTAGTTATCCTTAGTTATCCCATTCTATCCATCTACCTATTTATCCACCTTACCTTAGCCATTTCATTCATCCTTACCTATCCATCCATATATTCTTTCTAGCCTCTCATCCTCTCTCATCACTTTTGTCTCCTCTTTTCTCCTCCTTCCCTTTTCTTATTCTTCGACTCTCATCCCCTCCTTGACTCGACTCATACACCACACTAGCCTTCCTTTGGGATCAAATAAATCGACACCTGGTACTCCTAGGCGAAGTGCTACTACGATAGTTTTGTGCGCTTGCAGAATGTCCTCCTGGTAGATTGCAATCTCTCTAGCTAGCTTCTACTAGTGTCGGGATTGACAACCCCATTTGACATTAGTAGATAGCTGCTTTAGCTTCAGTCCTTTAGGTATAGTGACTGGACTTGCTACAAGCATTTCTGGCGCCGTTGCCAGGGGTAGATTCCATAGTCTACTCCTAGTCACGACGTTGGCAAGTGTCAACAAGCATTTCTGGGCCGTTACCGTGGATAGTTGCCTAGCTCTATCTTTAGTGAAGTTAAGAACTACCAACGCTCCTCTGTGACAGAAAGAAGAGAAGACAAAGCAAAACCTCCAGAGGGGTTAGCAGAAGAGCCAGAAAGCAAAGCCATCGACGGGCCAGAAGGATTTTCATAAGAAGCCCTCGCCATGGCATCAATCTCACTGGACTTGAGCTTACTGAAGAGCTCGTCGCATGTGAGGGTCTCATAGTTAGACGATTCGATGATCGCCTGGACCTTTGAGTCCCACACCGACCGATCGAGAGTATGCAAAATCTTCAAAGCTCTCTCATGATCGTCGAAAGGCAACAACTCCTTGTTAGCCCTCATCCTGTTGACAATCACCTAAAAGCGAGCTAATAAACTCTCTATGCTCTCGCCAGGCATGTGTCGAAAGTTCTCATACTCCCGCTTGTGCGACTTGTAGAGATGGGATTTGACTTGAGAAGTTCCCTCATGAAAACGCATGAGGGTCACCCAAATCTCACGAGCCGTGGGGAGATGAGAAACGCGATCAAACTGAGAAACACTCAAATAGGAGAAAAGAGCATTACGGGCTCGGCTATTGGCATCGTGCTCATCGATCTGAAGCTGAGACAAACGAGCAGCCAAGACCACGTAATCATCCTTGTTGCAAATCTCCTAGACAGAAGCACCCATGCTCTGAAGATAGGCCAACATGCGTATCTTCCAATACGCATAGTTCATCCCATCAAAAAACGGTGGTTTACCCACGTCGCGATCCATGTCGCCTTCGGTGGATCTGGAACCGGCTAAGGTGGAAGATCCTTAACCCGCTCCGATACCAATTGAACGACCGAGAATGCAAAAGCAAGGCGACCAGAGGGGGGTGAATGGGAGCCTAAAAATTTCTTTCGAAACTTTGGCCTTTGTCCCAAAAATCAAACCCTGAAAAGCTTCGACCAAACCGTGATGCCCACGACCGTTGAAAGAGGGTGGATGATCCCTTGGATCACAGTGAGGCACCACAAAGCAAGAGCAAACCAAAACACCAAAACCATCGGCACAAGTTCGACCCCTGAAAACCAAGTCCCGAACGTAGATTGAATGCTACGTCGAGAAATCCCCAAATACTGATGCTAACAAGTAGCAAAGATACCTAGAGAGGTTCCTTGGTCAACTCTAGGGCCAAACGAGAAGTCCGGAAACCAAGCGAAGAAGCCGGGAGAGCAAACGCACAAAAACTCAACACTCAGCCAACTCGCGGACTGTCCGGGGTTCAGACCGCGGACTGTCTGCCCAACGACGGACTGTCCGGGCTCCGGTGGCGGACTGTCCATCGGCCAAATGAACAAAACAGCAACATTGCTGAACAGTCCCTGAACGCTTCCCGGACTGTCCGCGACTCAGTACTGCGGACTGTCCGCGGGTGTTTCGAGTCAGCTCCAATAGCGCGGAGTCAGGAGACTGGTTTGACCGACCCCTACGTGCGGACTGTCCGCGACCGACCAGAGAGGGTGATTTTGATCGCCTCTCTCCCAAATCTCTCCAAATCCGATCCAAATCAAAATCCTTTGTTCCCAAACTTGGAGAAGATGATCATGAGGTAGTTAGGAGACTATCCCCAAGAAATCATCCGCTCAAATCAACTCAATCAACGGGAATCGAAAAGGAAGGAATACGAACCGAAAAAGCGCCACGAAAATTGAATTGACCCGATCTTCGGTGGAAATGATCTCCTCACTATAAAAAACAAGTTGATTCAAGTGGATTTCAAAAAGACACAATAGAGAGAGAGATCGAGTGACGGGGAAATTGCGGAGAAAATGAAGAACACGAAGAACAAAGTCAAAACGCGAATTGAGACATCGATCTGCAACCGTGTGGCTACCACACGCTACAACAGTGAGATTACGGTCTCACTTCCTCAAAATCACAAGAACATAGAGGTATGGTTCTCTGCGGATCTCAGTTGCTACAGCAGGGGATTGGGAGAGCAGGAAAACCTAGAAGCCAAACAGCAAATGACTGAGATAGTTTGGGAGGTGGGTGTCTCCCCTTACTTATCCTAATTCTAATTCCCACTCTACCCCTAGTTATTTACAGAGCGAACTAGATAAACCCTAATGTTATTCTGGACCAACTCGTGGTAGGTGGTGATCCGACGGTCATGCCCGCACAACTGGTAGCGTTGCCTCGACGCAACCTCACCGATTGTCGCCACGTGCCGCCATCGCTCTGCTTGTCCTTTTCTCGGACTTCGCCCCCGGTTTTGAGGCCCAATCCGGGAAACTAGCCTTCACGACCAACCCCTGGTTATGAAGCCTAAATCGGGAAACCAGCCGTCCATCGCCTGAGTTTTGTGGCCCAAACTCAGAAACCCGCCAGCGCCCAGGTTTTGAGGCCCAAACCTGGAAACCGTCCTCAGCCCGAGTTTTGTGGCCCAAACTCAGCAAACCCGCAGCACCCAGATTTTGTGGCCCAAACCTGGAAACCATCCACCCGGTGGCTTTTCTGTGGCTCAACCACCAAACCGACGCTGTAGAGGGGATGCACCGCCCGTGCACCCCGTCCACCGACACGTGTCCCCAGGTCCTCGACCCAAGCAACACCGTGCCCCGCAAGTCTCCGCTCGTCGCTGTCCCAGGCTGTCAGCCACCACAGCTGATCCTCAGGCCACCGGTCCCTCAGTCCAAGCCTAACGTCCGACCTTCACCGCTCCCGGTCTGTCGGCACGGCACGTCTCTACTTGACCTTCACCTTGCCTTCGATCACTGTATCCGTGCTCGAAACCTGCACAACACAAGCCAAAGAACATGCGCATTATCCTAGTTGACAATCACTCATCACTCAAGATCCGACATACACTCATGTATCCGCACTTACAAATCTTTTGGCCAAAGATGTTCCTTTTGAATTTGATGATGCATGTTTAGAATCTTTTAACACTCTTAAGAAAGCACTCACTTCTGCACCTGTCATTCAACATCCTCATTGGTCTCTATCTTTTGAGATCATGTGTGATGCAAGTGATTTTCTGTGGGAGCTGTGCTAGGACAATATAAAGATAAAAAGCATCATGCAGTCGCTTATGCCAGTAAAACTTTAACAGTACCTCAACTTAATTATGCTACTACTAAAAAAGAACTTCTGGCTGTTGTTTTTGCTATAGACAAGTTTAGATCTTATTTAGAGGGATCAAAGGTGATTGTTTTTACTGATCATGCTGCACTAAAGTACCTACTCACTAAAAAAGATGCTAAGCCACGCTTGACAAGATGGGTTTTGTTACTCCAAGAATTTGACTTAGAAATAAAGATAAGAAAGGAGTAGAAAACTCTGTAGCTGATCACTTGTCTAGAATGCATTTTGAAAATCCTCAGGAATTGCCTATAAATGACTCACTCAGGGATGACATGCTTTTTCAAGTCTCTAGATCTGACCCCTGGTATGCAGATATTGTCAATTTTATAGTTGCAGGGTACGTACCACCAGGAGCAAATAAGAAGAAGCTGACCTATGAGAGTAGGATCCACATATGGGATGATCCATATCTATTTAGAGTATGCTCTGATGGATTACTCAGAAGATGTGTGCCATCTCAAGAAGGAATCAAGATCATTGAACGCTGTCACTCTTCACCATATGGAGGACATTATGGGGCATTCCGAACACATGCGAAGATCTGGCAAAGTGGATTTTTCTGGCCTACCATGTACCAAGACACAAAAGATTTTGTCCGGAGGTGTGGACCATGAGGCACGGCAGCATCAACACCAGAGATGCCATGGCACTCACCACCAACCTTCAGATTGAGCTTTTCGATGTCTCGTGAGTTGATTACATGGGACCATTCCCTAAATCAAGGAACCATGAGTACATCCTGGTTGCTGTCGACTATGTTTGAAAATGGGTCGAAGCAGTGCCATGCAAGGCTGCTAACGCAAGAAACTCTCAGAGAATGTTGGAGGAGGTGATATTTACAAGATTTGGAGTACCAAGGATGGTAATTAGTGATGGGGGAACATAGTTTATTGACAAAGGCTTTCATAAGTATCTGATAAGTCATGGGATCCGTCACAATGTTGCCACTCCCTATCACCCTCAGACAAGTGGCCAAGCAGAAACGTCGAATAAGCAAATCAAGAATATTCTGCAGAAAACGGTCGACGATATGGGAACACAATGGAAAGATAGACTACCCGAAGCACTGTGGGCTTATCGTACGGCCTACAAAACACCACTGGGAATGTCTCCATATCAACTCGTTTACGGGAAGACTTGTTACTTACCAGTGGAACTAGAATTTAAAGCTCACTGGGCAATCAAAAGGTGGAACATGGATTTAGAAGCTGCAGGAATCAGGAGAAAAATGCAACTCTCTGAACTAGATGAATGGCGCGAAAAGGCATATCATAATGCAAGAATTTACAAAGAGAGAACAAAGAGGTGGCATGACAAGAGAATCAAGAAGAAAAGCTTCACTTTGGGAGACAAGGTATTAATCTTTAATTCCAGGGTAAAGTTGTTCGGGCATGGAAAACTATGAAGCAAATGGGAAGGACCTTTCACGGTGGTAGCCACTTCATCACATGGAGCCATTACACTTCAAAATGACGAAGGTATGCTATTCAAGGTAAATGGGCAACGTCTTAAGATTTTTCTAGAACCTGAAAAGAGTCCTGAAGAGTTGGATGTCATCCAATTCTTCATTGTCCCATAAATTTACACTATCATCATTTTTCTGATAAAGTTCGCGCATCGGTGATATATTTTCTCGGATTAGGATCAAGTTTAAAGACACCACGAGCGACGTACCCACAAGGAGCCACAGTGTGGGACCGACCGATCTCCTAGGGAGACCGACCGGTCTACCCTAGAGCCCCCTCGCCGTTTGCCTTCTTTCGTTACGTGTCCAGACTCTCACTCGTATCCATTCTGGTACCCTGATCCGCAGAATCGATAACAATTGTAACGAACATATCTTGCCTATCATTCCGCCTCCTCTCCAAGCCACCTCAGCTATAAAACCAGCCCTAGGCCTGCCTCTAGATTCATTGCAGCCTCCTTGTAGAATACCAGCAGCAGTAGAGCTTTCCTCCCACCAACGCTAATGGCCTCCTATACAAGGATCGACCTCAACGAGCCCGCCGACGACTCAATGGCTCTTGTCGTCGCCCCATCGAAGGAGCTTGCCGTAACGCCGTCAAAGGAGATCGCCCCCGTTGACTCGCTGACACCCGTTGATGTGATCCCACCAGAAGAGGCCTCGCCGCATCATCAACAAGCTCTCTATGCTCAAGCGGTGCCGGCAAGAGGACTCCTGACATTCTCCGTCTCCAAGTCGCTCCCGCTTCTTCCTCATAGGCCCAATGAGACACTCGTCGGGATGAAGACGAACAAGTTAATTTGGGGAACCCACGGTCATAAAATACACATCTACATCTCCGTGTCCGCGCATTGATGGAGTTCGTGGTCACCCTGAGCAGATCAAGGTCACTCCACCCGTGAAGAGGGCACCCACCACTCCTAATCCCGCAGCTAAACGCAAGAGGACTACCCAGTTAGATCGCCACGGGGACAGGATTGAAGACCTTGACACTACTAGGGATGTGATCATCAATGATGTAGTTCTTTCGTCATTGTAGATGAGCAAACCGTCACCAAGTTTAATCTGTGACGATTTTGTGACGAAAACTATATCGTCATTAGGGTCGCGTCACATTTGTTCTGTTGTGACGAAATGTTAATTTTCATCACAGATGTGCTTCCGTTTTGTGACGAAATGGATGTGGTCACGGATGTGATACCATTCTGTGACGATCGGGTTTGGTCAAGGATGGGTCCAGGTCTTCATCATAATCCACCGTCTGACCTCGCGCCGTAACGACGTCGTTAACGGCGTTTGTAACCTGTGACGGCCCGTTTTGGTCACAGATTGAACTTTGTTTTCGTCATAATGGTCCGTTTGGAAGCCCCGACGGCGCTTGCCACGTAGGATGCTGACATGGCTGATGACGTCATCGATGACGTGTCACGTGACATGGCAATGATGTCATCGATGACGTGTCACGTGATGTGGCGATGACGTCATCGATGACGTGCTATGTGACGTGGCGATGACGTCATCGATGACGTGTCACGCGACGTGGCGATGACGTCATAGCTAGCCCTGCTGCTGCCTTTGTTGCCACGTGGACGAATCATATTCTGCCACATGGCTTGGTTTGATTGGTTCTTATTTCGTCATAGATTGCGGTTTGAAATCGTCAGTGAAGATGAAAGAGTTTGGTCACAGATGGCTACTTGAAATCGTCATTGAAGATGACACAGTTTTGGTCACATATTGTGATTTGTAATCGTCACTGAAGATGACACAGTTTTGGTCACATATTATGATTTGTAATCGTCCCTGAAGATGACACAGTTTTGGTCACATATTGCGATTTGTAATCATCACTGAAGACGCCATCATTTTCGTCAGAGAAAATGCAGATAATAATTTAATTGCAATTTGGAAATGATACTACAAAGACCAAACAATTCCATACTTAATAAAACAACATTCCAACGAGCATACAGCTCAGTTCACATCAACACCAACATTACAGCATATAATTAAAAGTTGCCAACCAACATTACAGCATTTAATGTATATGTTGCCAACCACAAGCAACTTAAGTTTGACTTCCCAAAATGAACAACCCAAACACAGGAGCACTGACCACGAGCCCTCATGACGACGAAGAAGGATTACCATGCAAGGATAACAGCTTCTTGATCAGCGCATTGGTCTCCTCCATCTCCTTGCTGTTCTTCTCGATCAGCATCTTGTACTCCTGCATCTCTTTTTGTGTCCTCGCTAGCTTTTCTTCAGCTTCTTCACTTTTCTTCTTGAGCTCATCGAGTTCACCTTGAACAGCAGCCGCCGCTTCAGCTGCAAGTTGTTCCCGAAGCTCGCTTTCATGTGACTTGGAGGATGTCGGTGTTTTCATGCCAACACTCTTCAGGAAATGATTTGAGCTGGTCTGGGAGAGAACCTTGGACACGAGCTCCACACTTGATGGTTCCGTCCCATCTTCATCAACAGGTTCAGCCCTCAAAGCTTCCATATCAAGCTAAAATATCATGGACAGAAAATGGTTACATGTTCATGCTACTTACGAACAACAAGATGAGAGTTGTTACTTATTGCAATAATTTGAGGAAGATATGTCACAGAAGATGAACATAGCAAGCAAAGGAACTTACAAGTGCTTCTCTTGCAGCTTGACTGAGACCACGTTTGGAGCTGGTATGGCAGGTCTCAAAGGCCTCCACCGCATCTAGTTCTTCATTCAGATCTGTGCTGGGTTCTTCTCTATTTCTCTTCTTCTTCTGTTTCGTGGATAAACAATCACAACAAAAATTGACTCAGATTACATGCAAGAGAATTTGATATGTTCAAATGTGTAAGGAGACTAGTACAAGGTACTTTGAGCTTACATATTCATGCAAGTGTGCCACATAGGAGCGAGAACCCGTAGCCTGATGATACTTGATTTTACTGCGGTTCTGCTTGTTCTTTTCACACGTTTCCTACAAGAGAATTAACATGTCAGATGAGATTATAGGTTCAATAAGAGAAAAACCTTTGCAAAATGATTGTGAAAGAAGCATATATGGTAAGATATCCATACCATGTTCTTTGGATCAGACCACTTTGCAACTAGTGCCCTCCACTGTTCATCAGACATGTAAGAAACATGTGAAGTTGTCCTAATCTCATTTGCAGGAACACCATTGAAGTATTTCTGCTTCAGCCGATAATGCATTTGTTTTACCGTAGAGCGCATCATATCTGTGCAAGCATCTTGTGTTGGCCCATTTTTTGTGTTAATTGCCAAGCGTCCCTTGGTAAATTACAGTTCCATAGTTAGTTAGTCAATTCAGGTTAATCATGTATACAAGTTAACCATAAAAACAATAATGCATTTACATTTAGCTGATTTACAAAACTCTTGTAGTATTTCTCGTCTTTCTTGTAATCTTTCCAATGAGGTAGGACAGACATGTTTTCCCGAACAATGATGCCAGCCTCTGATGCAAACATGGCAGCTTGAACAGGTTCATAAGGCCTTTTATTACCTTCATCAACAAGTATGGGCAATCTCCTTCCTATAGCTTTAGTCATCTTGTCCAGTTGTTTTCCCTTAGTTGGTTGCCTAGGTCTCCTTGGAGCTCGCTCTGCAGTAGCTAGAAAATAGAAGCCATATTTAATGAAATGTTTTAGTTTCATGTAAATCAGCAAAAGAGATGTCATATTGTACTGACAAAATTACTATAACTTGCCTTCAGTTTGTTCACCTCCATCTACATTGCCTTCATCAACACCTGTAGTGTCAAGATCAGCAGCTCAACTGTCTTCCTCTGGAGGTAGTCTCTCATGATCACTAGGTCGAGGTGTAGTAAACCTGTCTGATATGTCATCATAACCATCTGTAGGAGCCTCTACATTGTCCCCATTTGTATCTGCACTATTAAGCCTTTTTGTTGATCTTGTTTGGGCTCCAGAATGCTGCACCTGTGATTCTTCAGATGCCCTCACTCTCTTGCTCCTAGTCCTTGGAGCCATGTTAGGATCTCTATTCTTAAAAGCGAGGGTTTTCCTTCTAGCACTTGGAGGATACTGTAAAAAAAAGTTAGCCATGTGCAATATTAAGCAAGAGCATATATTAATTACAGGTATGAAAAAAACATGATGAATATGAAAGTAGGATCATATATTATAGATGAGATTGAAAACATTCAAATGCAATTCAAATACTCCCCATCCACTACTTGGAAGGTTAAAGAAGCACCTGAATTGCCAGGGGTTCTGGATGCTCTTCAGATTCAGTGTCGTCATCATCACTATCTCCTTGATCATCTTCGCCAAGGAGATACTCTGATGAATCCGAATCTGAACTATTGGTTTTCTTGTTTGTTATTTTTTTCCCTTTGTTGATGCAGGTTGTGGTAAAGAATTATTAAAACTGGCACATAGATTGTGCAGTCCCAATTCTTCCATCCTCTTTAAATTGTTCGCCACATGTCTATCCCGGTTCCTCTCATAATCGGTTATTGGAGGTTGTATTACTTGCAACATAGCACAGTGTGTGTATTAGTTCATGTGAAGGAGATTACTAAGAACTAGGAGGTAATACTAATTGGCACAGAGAAAAGAGGTAAGAGCAAGTATTGCCTACTATAGAGCAAATAGAAAAGAGGTGATAGGTTATAGATTAGAGCGAAGAAAGACTAGAGGTGATATGTTCCATAACAGTAGTTCATGGATTACTACATTGAAGTGAGATTGGGGGCATATATATTCCACATCTGTATATACATTATTAAATTGCAAGGCATATGGAAAGCTGAAGGGCAGTACCAACTTAAAAGCCCATGCATACAGGTGGATTACCTTCTTCTTGTTCAGGTTGCTTGTTCCGTTGCCCCCTAGTTGCCACCATCGAGGTCGTCAAAGGGGAAGCAGAGCTGCTACGGTGAACCCTAGTCGACGACGAAGCAGATCCACTGAAAAGTCCACTGCGATGACCCAAATCCTGCGATGGTTAGGGTTAGGTCGTTCGAGCGAAGTAGTCGGCGACGACGCAGCTCGTCGCCAGCTGTGGTCCCCCCGGGGGTGGCGGTTTGGTGGGGGTGGAATTTAGTTGGAAAGGGGGAGGAACAGCTCATTGACGGCGGTTGTGTTCCGTCTTGGCGATGAGGTACCTGGTCATCGTGGTCGAGGAAGCAGCTCGTCGACGGCGGTTGAGTCCAGGCGGCGGCGGCTAGGGTAGAAGAAATGGGGGATGGGGGGAATGAATTAATAAGGGGATAAATATGTGATTAGTGGCGGGATCAATTTTCGGGACGACGCCTGTTTTGGCGCTCTTATTTTTCGGCCACAAGTTGGGGTATGTCGTCATTAAACTAAACCGCATCGAAAGGTTATCGAAATTATTTGAATAGCACAGTGGTAAGGCAGGCTGATTTTGGTGCATTGTCACGGGTTCGAATCCTTCAAAAGGCATTTTTTGTTTTTTCTAAATTTTTGTGATCTTCACTAGTTTTGTTTTCCTATTGATCTTTGAATATATTTTTGGTACAATTTTTTTTGAGTTTTAGCACTGACATGTTTTGGTGTATGGTCCTCCCAAAAAAGATTCAAACTAAATGATTCGGAGAATGTGGTACTTCATATTTCCCAGAAGGATGAACATCTCTCACTTAGTAACAAGGGTATGTGTGATGTGCATCACAACTTTCTCAGAATCAGTTGACACTTTTTTGTCAACACTATACACCTAAATGAGGTGTCCATACAAGTTTTGAGTTTTTTTAGGTAGCTTAGGATATTTTACCATTTATCCTTGGGAAAATCAACACATAATTACAGTAATAGGTAAACTTGGTCTAAAAATTGAACAAATGCACACACCATCATGGGACACCTACATAAGCATCCTAAAAAAATTTCGAATGATTTGGTGAAAGTTGTACTACACATCCCCAAACGGATGAGCATCTCTCACTTACTCACATGGTCATGTGTAAGAGATGTGTGCCCTTGTAATCATATGCATCACAACTTTCTCAGAATCAGTTGAAACTTTTTTGTCAATACTATACACCTAAATGAGGTGTCCATGCAAGTTGAGTTTTTTGTAGGTAGCATAGGATATTTTACCATTTATCCTTGGGAAAATCAACAAATAATTACAGTAATTGGTAAACTTGGTCTGAAAATTGAACAAATGCACACACCATCATGGGACACCTACATAAGCATCCCAAAAAAAAATCAAATGATTTGGTGAAAGTTGTACTACACATCCCCAAACGGATGAGCATCTCTCACTTACTCACATGGTCATGTGTAAGAGATGTGTGCCCTTGTAATCATATGCATCACAACTTTCTCAGAATCAGTTGAAACTTTTTTGTCAACACTATACACCTAAATGAGGTGTCCATGCAAGTTTTGAGTTTTGTGTAGGTAGCTTAGCATATTTTACCATTTATCCTTGGGAAAATCAACAAATAATTACTTTAGGGACAGAGGGAGTACTCAGTGGGACCTACTCTGTGTGACCTCCATATTAAGCACGGCGACCTACTCGGTGCGGTTTCCTCAGCTTTTTTTAGTCTCTTCTTCTTCCGCAGTCGGCGGGTCTCTTCTTCTTCCAGAGTCGGTGAGGCGAGGGGCGGTTTCAAGGCGGATTGCGTGGCGGCGAGGCTTGGAGATGGAGCGCGGAACCCGTGGCGACGGCGGCGAGGGCCGCACTGGCCGGAAGAGGCGCCCTCACGATGCGGAGGAGGTGGTGAAGAAGCCGAGGCGCCACACCAACTCTTCCTTGGGTGGCGGCTCGTCCTATGCTGATTCCATGGAGTCGGCGTTCACCTTCCCACGCCCAGCCGCCGGCAAGGAGAAGATGGTCATCGGCGAGGACAAGGTATGCTCCACCGCGACGTCGCCCAATCCGAATGGGCTAGGGTTTATTTCTGTACGGATTCCAAAAATTATTGCTATTAATTAGGTTCATTAGGGTTGAAATTGAGATTATGGGTTCATATATATATAGATCATACGTTTGGCCTGCTGATTTAAGTTTTTGCTAACATTATTGAAGTGATTATTAGTGTTGTAAATTATTTATGCATTAATGATCATATGTTTGGCCTACATGCATTGTTCTTTTAATTAAAGTTTTGCCTTATCTATATGTTTACAGCCCTGATGCTTTAATTGATTAGGTTAAAATCAAATAAATTGAAATGAAGATTGCTGTTGTACATGCTTTGAGAGGTTATGAGTAAAAAAATAAAAAAAGTGAAATGAGTTTTCATATATGTTTGTTTGTCCAGTTTAGACGTATTTACTTTTTGTTTATCACAAGTTTTTTGCATTAGAAATTCTGATAATTCAACATATCATCAATGTTAGTTTTGCATGGTCAGATTTAGTTTGCTGTCAG
This sequence comes from Coix lacryma-jobi var. lacryma-jobi, assembly GCA_009763385.1. NCBI lineage: Eukaryota > Viridiplantae > Streptophyta > Magnoliopsida > Poales > Poaceae > Coix > Coix lacryma-jobi. The sequence goes on along the minus strand of CM019828.1, from coordinate 77,956,174 downwards.
GTTTCACAATTTTGTTGGCAATCCAAAGTTTACTGTTTATTATGGGTTGCTATATATATGGATCATATGTTTGGCCTACTGATTTGAGTTTTTGCTAATATTATTGTAGTGATTATTAGTGTTGTCAAATATTTATGCATTAATGATCATATCTTTGGCCTACATGCATTGTCCTTTTAATTAATGTTTTGCCTTAACTATATGTTTACAGCCTTGATGCTTCAATTGTTTTTATTAAAATCAAATAAATTGAAATGAAGATTGTTGTTCTACATGCTTTGAGAGGTTATCAGTAAAAAAACAAAATAGTGAAATGGGTTTGTCATATATGTTTGTTTGTCCAGTTTAGACGTATTTACTTTTTGTTTATCACGAGTTTTTTGCATTAGAAATTCTGATAATTCAACATATCATTAATGATCATATGTTTAGTCTACATGCATTGTTCGTTTAATTAAAGTTTTGCATGGTCAGATTTAATTGTTTATCAATGTTTGTTGCACATGATCAATTACAGGAGCCGGAAGAAGAAGAAGAACCAGAAGCAACTTTCCGCTTCTGGGCTGAAACTGCAAAAGAACAGCTGCAAGAAGACATTGTGGATATCTTTGAGAAGATGAAGAAAGACCTGCAGACTGGTCAAGACAGTAACACAGTCTATGACAAGATTCAGCAGGAGGTGAACAAAAAAATTGATCATTCGATGGACCAGCTGTGGATGAGGCTGCTTTGGGATTACGATTGCTATGGACAATTTTGGGCTTATGATGGAGCAGATTTGTCGGTGTTTCGTACCCGGGGGTATCACACCAACGACTAATATGATCGCGTGCTTCTCTTCCTGGATGGTGATGCAAGGGGACACAAGGATTTATCCTGGTTCAGGCAAAGAAGGCCCTACGTCCAGCGGGGGGGGATGTTCTTGTATTACTTGCACCTAAGTGCTTGTACAGGGGAAAATACAAGCTCAGTGAGCGTGGACCGGAGTCCAGACTTGTGTTTGTGCGTGGACTCGTGTGTTGCCTGTCCTCCTCGTCGTCCCGAATGAGGGCCCTAGCGTCCCCTTTTATAGAGCAAGGGGTGGCCAGGGTTACAAAAAGTATTACAGGTGTCCGGGCGCATGGTGTCCCATACGGAGAAGGGTAGGGACTCTGTCTTGTCGGGGCCACTGGAGCCGACGTGATCGTCGCTGTTGAGGCGTCCTTGAATCGTGGCTTCCATCCCGGGCGCGGACGTGGGGACGCGACAAGGCGGGAGCCATACAGCACCCATCCCGGAACGTACAGTACGCGGTGAGGTCCCTCCGGGTCTTGGGGTACCTGTCCTTCAATAGCACGAAAGTAGTTAGGGCTCGAAGGGCGCGGAGCTGGCTTCGAGGTGGTGCCACGGGGGCCCGAGGGGCGCGGAGCCGGCCTCGAGGTGTTACAGTGCAGGGCTCGTGGGGCGCGTAGCCGGCCTCGAGGGGTTACAGTGCAGGGCTCGTGGGGCGCGTAGCCGGCCTCGAGGGGTTACAGTGCAGGGCTCGAGGGGCGCGTAGCCGGCCTCGAGGGGTTACAGTGCCTGACGTGGCCGAACAGTGCTGCACTGGTGCCCTTTTGCCCATGCTTGTGGTGAAAACGTGACTTGACCTTTACACCGGGTCACTGTGGTACATGCCGTGCACTAGTGGACGTGACCGGAGTAGGTGAAGGCATTAAATGCGTGGTATGGGCTGGTACAGCTGACTGTACAGCTCGAGGTCCGTGCGTTAAGGCTCGAGGTGTGGAGGCGCGCTTGCCCGAGGTTTGGAGGGCTCGAGCGAGACGGAGATAGAGCGTTCGCCCGAGGCCTCGCTGGGAGGGCTCGGGCGAGACGGAGACGGAGCGTTCGCCCGAGGCCTCGCTGGGAGGGCTCGGGCGAGACGGAGATAGGGCGTTCGCCCGAGGCCTCGCCGGGAGGGCTCGGGCGAGACGGAGACGGAGCGTTCGCCCGAGGCCTCGCTGGGAGGGCTCGGGCGAGACGGAGATAGGGCGTTCGCCCGAGGCCTCGCTGGGAGGGCTCGGGCGAGACGGAGATAGGGCGTTCGCCCGAGGCCTCGCCGGGAGGGCTCGGGCGAGACGGAGATAGAGCGTTCGCCCGGGGCCTCGCTGGGAGGGCTCGGGCGAGACGGAGATAGGGCGTTCGCCCGAGGCCTCGCCGGGAGGGCTCGGACGAGACGGAGACGGAGTGTTCGGGTGTTTGCGTTGATTGGGGGTACCCTTTTTTCGTACCACCGACAGTAGCCCCCGAGCCCTTGTTTGAGTGCTTGCACTTGAGCAGGGGTTCCAGGTCGGGATCTCGATGGGTAGCTGACTGGTCTCGAGGATCTTGTCGATTGGACTCCGTGGGTGTCGTGCGAGCGACACCCGCGGGTGTAGCCCCCGAGGCCATGGGGGAGTGGCTAGAACTCCCTCGTGGGCTTTCCGAAGAATCCTCCGTCGTTTGGGAGCCTTCTTCCCAGCGGATGCGCCTTGTTAGGCGGATATCGTCAGGACGCGCAGATCGCGGCGCCGTGTGTATCTGTCAACAGGCTCGAAATGTGGTTTGGTAATAATATTTAAATGTTCGAAGCAACCTTTCCTTTGTCGTGGGGGACTCCGTCCGAGGCTTGGCTCGGAGGGCTCGGACGAGATGGAGAGCAAGCGTTCGTCCTGGGCCTGGTCTCGAGGGCTCGGGTGAGAAGGAGGTCGAGCGTTCCCTCGAGGCCTGAAAATCCCATGTTCAGACAAAGAAAGAGATTAGTCGTAATTGTCCGAGTTTTTAGACCCTCTTTCGTCGAGGGGTGCCAGGCTGAACCGACTGGCTGGCTCCTCGAGCTGTCCGGCATGCCGACTGCCCTGGCTTGTCATCCCGCGAGTCCTTTCGATCGGATGCGAGGTGGGATGCCTCGTACTACCCCGAGTGGGCGAGTATCGAGGTTCCCGGTGAGCTAGTAACGGGGAATCCAAGTGAGAGCTCGTGCCCCGTTCGTTAGGGGTCGACTGTGGCCCGGAGGCGGTCTCATATAGCATGGGGGCCCAGTCTGCAGGAGTGCCGGGTCCATTCGATAGGACTCGGTGGCTCGATGCCTCCCTCCGAGGGGATCTCACTGCACGTCGAGCTCCCCGCCTTGGATACACGTGAGAGGCCTCGAGGGTTCGGCCCTCGAGTAATGCCGCGAGTGGCGCCCCTTGGTGTCCCTGACTCGGGTGCTCGAAGCCGGCTGTCGAACCCTTTTCGAGGGCCAGCCTTCGCTGCTTCGAGACTTAGGGCCGGGGCCCGTTTTTACCTTTGTGAAGAAGCCTCCGTCGTCTGGAATTCTTCTGCCCGTTGGGCGCGCCTTTTTAGGCGGAAACTGTCGGGGAGAGCGACGGGCGCGAAGCCGGAGCGACGGTCGTGGCGGGCCCGGGTAGTGGAGCGAATGGAGAGGTAACGCGTGTGACCTGCACCCGGCTCGAGACGCGGTTAGGTAGGCGCATTGAATGCATTCTGTTACCTTTTTACGTCGTGGGAGATCCCGTCCCTTTGGATTTCTCCCTATAAATATCGAAAAGAGGGGAAAGAGAACCCTTTACTTTGCCTCTGCCTTCGCCGCCGCTGCTGCCTTAACGCGCCCTCTCCTTCGAGCTAGCCGCCGCCCGTACGCTGCTCGGATCTGCGCCGCGCCACCGTCATGGCCGCCCAGACACAGATATCGCCGGCCGAGGACTGGAGCCCGTCGAAGGTGACGCAGAGCGAGATGGACTCGCTGGTGGCCCAGGGGCTCTTGCGCCCCAATCAGGAGGAGGGGCCCGCATGGTGGGTCATCCCGTCGGCGGAGCACCGGGAGCCGCACCCGCCGGAGGGGTATGTGGTGAGCTTCACGCGCTACCACCGCATGGGGCTCGGCGTCCCTCCGAGCCGCTTCCTGCGAGGGCTGACCCACCATTTCGAGGTGGAGCTTCAACACTTCTCCCCCAACTCCATCTCGCACGCCGCCATATTCGCCGCGGTGTGCGAGGGGTACCTGAAGATGGAGCCGCACTGGGAGATGTTCGTCCATCTCTTCCGGGGCGAGCTCTTCATTAAGTCCCTGAAGCCCAGCGGGAGGCGGCTCGTGCGCATGGGCTCCCTTGCCATCACTGCGAGGGCGGGGACCTCGTCGGCCAATGTCCCCCGCGAGTACCTACGGTACAAGCTTTCCTCCAACCAGGCCGGGTGGGACGACCATTGGTTCTACCTTCGGAACGAAGGTGGCCTCCTCCCGCAGTACACCGGCCGGGTCCTCACTCAACGCCCGGAGAAGTGGACCTGGGGTGTTGCGGCGGACAGGCAACGCCACCTGGTCCCGTTGATGGAGATGATGAAGACGCTGGTGGATGAGAAGAAGCTGACCGTGCAAGCGGTCATTTGGGCGTTCCACCAGCGAAGAGTCCTTCCGCTGGCGGACCGCCCCCTTCTTATGCACGAGATGGGCCCGCAGGCTCAGCTCGAGGCGCTCAACCGTTCGAGGATGGCCGAAGAGAGGCTGTCCCGGAACGAGGGCGTCTCCCGGGTGTCGATTACGATCCAGGGGACGTTCACCCCTGAACTCTCCCACCTGGTTGCGATGGCGCCCGACGAGGGGTGTCTCGACCTGGTAAGCTTCCCTCGAGTCGAGCTATCTCGAACCTCCTCCCCCTTCTTCCCCCTTCGATCCGTTTGCATCCGTCTTGTGGTTTGTCTCCTCATGCTTCTCCTTTCTTCAGGGGGCGTTTACTTGTCGCGCGTCGAGGCCCCCGGTGAGGGAAGACGCCGCGGATGCTCAGGTGAGGCGCCTCTCTGCTCAAAAGGACAAGGAGGGCAAGGATGCAAAAAAGAAGAAAGAGAAAGATAAAAACTTGCGTCGCTTAGCTCGGGAGCAGAGACTGGCGAGGGCCCGTCGCAACCGTCAGCCTGGGGACGGGTCCCCCGAGCTGAGCTCCTCAAGCTCGGAGGAGGAGAGTAGTGACGAGGAGGGGGACGACGACGAGGGGATGGATGCGCGCTTGATGCGCGCGGGGCTCTTCGATGGCAGGGCTGACCGCTCCTCTGTGCAGGGGGGTACGTTGGAGGTCCCACCGACAAAAGGGGCACGCGGGACGCAGCCGCGGAAGGCGGCGCCGATCCCTGCCTCGTCGGGGGCCCGAGGTCCGTCGAGCTCCGCGCCGGACGTGCCCCCAGTCGCAAGGAAGCCCCGGACCCGGAGCGCCTCCGCCACTGCGCCAACGGAGGCCGCCCCCGCGTCAGCCCAGACGGGGGGTCTCGAGAGGGGGCGGGCCTCGAGAGGCGGCCGACAGGTCGAGAAGGGTTCGGGGCCCGACCCCCGCGAGCCGTCAAGGGCGCCGTCGAGCCCGCGGAGGAGTGGGCGCCAAGAAGGGGCGTCGAGCCCGCGCCATCATGAGCGTCGGGGAGGGAGCCCCCGAGCATCTCGTGACCAGGGGCGCGAGCGTCCCCGGAGTTCATCGCCGCACCGCCACCGGGACGCGGAGGCGGACGCGGGAGGGCGCGACCACCAGCGCGGGCGTCGGAGCAGGTCCCGGAGCCCGCGTCGGAGCGAGCGCCATGACATCAGCACGAGGGTGGTGCGGTCGCCCTCCCGCGATGTGGGGCGGAAGGAGAGCTCTCCCTCGAGGTCGAGCCATGGCAGGCGTCGGGAGCCCTCCCCCCATCCCAGCCCTGCGGAGACGGCCCAGGCGCAGGGCTCGAGCCGTGGGGTGGGCTCGCAGCCCCCGAGTGGGTCCGGAGACTCCGGGAAGAAGCCCAGCCGCCGCTTCGGGTGAGTAGTTTCCTTGGACCTCGTCGGTAGTGAGGCTTTACCTTTTACTTTTTGATGACATACGCTATCTCTGTTTTCTCAGGGGGAAGCGCTCCTATCAGGAGGTGGACCTCGCCTCGTCCAAGAGGGCCAAGCCCTCGGGCCCCATCGAGGCACAGGCACCTCGAGGTATGGCTCCTTCCTCCGCTAGAGAAGCCGCTTGGCTGGAGAAGGCTCGAGCTGCCATGGCTCGAGGGGGCCGACTGGTCGTCGCGAATTTTGGTGAGGCCGTCGCCATCGACCACAGGGGTCGAGGCATCCTTCCTGATTCTGACACCGCTGTTATCTCATACTGCAGGGGCCTCCGCTCACGGCATCGAGCCAGCCTCCACCGCGTCGACTGAGGCGCTGCATCCTCCCCCTCCTCCTCCGGCGACGGCGCCAACTGGGAGCGGCGCCCTTCCCCCTACCACGACGTCTGTTTCGGGGGAAGTGCCCGGGGCGAGCACGGCCCCGCCGGTGTCCGGGGCTGAGGAGACCGCGCCCCTCGAGGCCCCGAGCAACACGAGCCGGGCTGCGGAGGAGGGAAAGGGGGGAGGGGTGTCGGCGGAGAAGGAGCCGACAGTGGAGGACCTTCTGAACGAGCTGGAGCAGGGGCCGCTCCTCGCCGCGGGCTCGATGACGGTGGAGGCGCCCGTCGTGACGGCTAGCGCCGACGAGGCGCCGGAGGGCCCGGCCAGGGAAGAGGGCCCAGGGTCGAGCCTTCCATCGACCGATCCGCAACAGGAGGCGCCGGCGGAGGGACAGAGGGAGCCGGGGCCCGTGCCGTCGAGCGGCGGGTCGCTGTCGGGGCAGCTCGAGGCGGAGGAGGGTCTGCCCGACATCGAGCTCGACCGACCGATTTGGCCGTTTCCCGTCCCACTGAGCCCGCCCCTTGCCGTGGTTCCCGTCGAGCAGCCGGCCCAGCGGGGGGCATCGCGCGAGGTGCGGTCCATCTTCCGGGAGGTGGCCGCACTTATGGCGGAGGCGGAGCGGTCCTGCTCCGAGGAGGCGAGCCGATCCGCACAGGTGTCAGCCGCCCTCGAGCGGGCCGAGGCGGAGCTTCGAGATCTCCGCGCGGAGCTGAGCCGGAACGCCCAGATGGCGAGCCGGCTTAACGAGGCGGAGGCGGAGGTCCAGGCGGCTCGAGGTGAGGTCGCCCGATCCAGGGAGGAGGCCGCCGCCACTCTCGAAGCGTCGAGGAAGGAGGCCGCGGACGCTCGAAGCGAGGCCACCTCCGCCCGGGCTGAAGCCGAGGCGGCGAAGCAGGAGGCTGCTGACGCCCGTGGCGAGGCCGCCGCCGCCCGGACCGCAGCGGAGGCGGCCAGAAAAGAGGCCGAAGACGCCGCGAGTGGCGCCGCCACCGCCCGAGCTGCCGAGGGGGCGGCGCGGCAGGAGGTGATCCGCAAGGATCTGGCCCTGGCGGAGACGGGCCGGCTGATCGAGGGCCTTAGGTCCGAGAAGCTCCTTGCGCTGGCCGAGAAGCGCAGGCTGGAGCAGCGTGCCGAGGGCCTGACCAACGACCTCGCCGCACTGGGGCAACACTGCGACGGTGAGGCTAGCATCTTGTTTTTGTTTGGGTCTTGAAGTTTTTCGTTATGCCGTCGTCTCACTCTTCCTTGTTTATTGCGCAGGGGTCGAGAAGACGGTCGAGGAGCTCCGTGAGACGAACCAGGCTCTCTTGGACCAACTCCAAGACGAGACGATGGTGGCGGAGCGGGCTCGCACCTCCCTCGACCGGCTCGTCCCCATGTGGGGTGCTCCTGCGGTAGCTGCGGCAGAGGGCGCGATGGCTCGAGGCGACGCCTTGGTCGACGCCTTATGCTTCTTCGACGCAGCCGCTCGGGACCGCGTCCGGCAAGCTCTCCATCACGGTGTCAAGCAGACACTCGCGGTTGTTCGTTCCGGTTTCCGCTTCCCGGTCCATGTTGTCGCGAATGGCTTCATCGAGATCGAGGGGAAGGATGAGGAATGGAACAACCGCCGAGTTGACAAAATTTTGGAGAAGATGGAGAGGCCGGGGGCGTCGCTTGCGAAGATCTTCGAGGAGGACGTGATGCCTCCTGACGCCAGCAGCGGCGTCGGGAGCCCTCCTCCCTCGAGCTCGGGCGTCGAGGTCGAGGCTGCCCCTGCGGACCTTGGGGAGGAGTACCGCACCGACGAGGATTGAGGCCTGCGAGCCAAATTTGGGCGTCGAGGCCCTTGTAAGAATTTTGTGAGATAAACGAGGATAAGTCGAGATCCGAATGTATACGTGATTCGTTTATGGAAAGAGTTGTTTTCTTTTCAAATGCGTTTGACCGCTTCTCTTTGTCGCAAGCTCGAGTTTCTGCTAACTTAGTCTGTGTTCCTTTGATACGTCGCGAGCCCCTCGAGGGGAGGTGTAGGTAGGGCACCGTAGCCCGGGGGCGTAGGCGGCCGTCTACGTCGACGCCTCCCGACCCTGGAGGCTCGAGGTACTTTAGGATTTAGACGTTGCTAGTTCACTCGAGGCGTGAGTCGAGACGAGGGTCAAATTTTTGAAAAGAAAACACGCGTTTTTTCCGGAGTCTGGGGGGCTTTTACCCCCTTGTCAGCCCCCGAGGGAGGCTCGACCCTGAGCTAGGCAGGGTCGAGGCTACCTTAAGATGTGAAGCAACATGAACGATAAAGCACGAGTTTGTTCATTCATGTTGACATGTTTGTACAAAGTGATAAAATGAACGAGGCCTCGAGGCCTTTAAGGGTAGAAGCGACGTAGCTGAGATATGTTCCATGCGTTCGCCAGGATCCTGCCTTGGTCGTCGTAGAGCTTGTACGTGCCTGGCTTGAGCACTTCGGCCACGGTGTATGGGCCTTCCCACGGAGGGGTGAGTTTATGGCGCCCTCGATTATCTTGCAGCCGTCGAAGCACGAGGTCCCCCACCGCCAGGTCCCTTTTGCGCACGTGCCTGTCGTGGTAGCATCGAAGTGTTTGCTGGTAGCGTGCAGAGTTGATGAGCGCCACGTCTCGGGCCTCCTCGAGCTGGTCCTTGGCGTTGGCGAGCCTTTCGTCGCTGGTTTGCTCGTTGTAGGCTCGAAGTCGAGGTGAGCCGTACTCGAGGTCCGTGGGTAAGACGGCCTCGGCGCCGTAGGTTAGGAAAAACGGAGTGAACCCGGTGGCTCGACTCGGCGTAGTCCTGAGGCCCCACAGCACCGAGGGGAGCTCCGTAGCCCACCCCTTTCCGAAGTCTTTGAGGGTCTTGAACAGCCTTGGCTTTAGCCCATGGAGTATCATGCCGTTGGCACGCTCGACCTGTCCATTGCATTGGGGGTAGGCGACCGAGGCCCAGGTCACGCGAATGTTGTTGTCATCGCAGAAGTTAGTGAACTTTTTGCCCGTGAATTGGGTGCCGTTGTCGGTGATGATGACATTAGGCACCCCAAACCGGTACATAATGTTGGCGATGAACTCGACAGCCCTCTCGGAGGTGGGCTCTCCTATCGGTTTAGCCTCGATCCACTTGGTGAACTTGTCGACGGCCACGAGCATGTGTGTGTATCCTCCACTTGTCCTTCTGAGGGGACCCACGAGGTCGAGCCCCCATACGGCAAATGGCCAAGTGATTGGGATCATTTGCAGGGCGTGTGCGGGCTGGTGCGTTTGCTTGGCGTAGAATTGACATCCGTGGCACGCTTGGACCAAACGCTTGGCGTCCCCAATGGCGGTCGGCCAATAGAAGCCTTGGCGGAAGGCGTTCCCAACCAGGGTCCTCGGCGCTGCGTGGTGGCCGCAAGCCCCCGAGTGCATATCGTCGAGGAGCTTGCGCCCTTCCTCGAGTGGGATGCATCGTTGAAGGATCCCGGTCGGGCTTCGTCGGTACAGCTCCCGCTCGTTGCCGTAGATGACGTAGGTCTTGGCCCTCCGGGCGACGCGTCGGGCCTCCGTCTTGTCTTCTGGTAGTTCGCCTTGTGTCAGGTAGTCGAGGTAGGGCGTCCGCCAGTCAAGGGGCCGTGACGACGGGGAGGCGTGTGTGTCGACCTGCATCGCTTCTGCGGACGTCGAGGGGTCCTTCTCGAGGGGTGGCGTCGAATCTCGAGCCCCCGTGCCTGGCTCGAGGGGCGGCGTCGAGGTCCCAGCCCCTGGGTCAATCTCGACGGATGGCTCGAAGACGTCCCTCGAGAAGACGTCTGGCGGTACCGTGCTGCGCGTGGACGCCAATTTTGCCAGCTCGTCTGCGGCTTCGTTGTATTTCCGAGCTACGTGGTTGAGCTCGAGGCCGTAAAACTTGTCTTCTAGCTTGCGCACCTCCCCGCAGTACGCCTCCATCTTGGGGTCGATGCAGCTTGAGGCCTTCATAACCTGGTTGACGACGAGCTGCGAGTCTCCTCGGGCGTCGAGGCGTCGGACCCCGAGCTCGAGGGCGATGCGCAGCCCATTGACGAGGGCCTCGTACTCGGCGACGTTGTTGGAGGCGGGGAAGTGCAGGCGTAGCAGGTAGCGCATGTGTACTCCGAGGGGCGAGATGAAGAGCAGGCCTGCTCCTGCCCCCGTCTTCGTGAGGGATCCATCGAAGTACATGGTCCAGAGCTCGGCTTGAATCTGTGCCGGCGGGAGCTGAGTGTCGGTCCACTCAGCAACGAAGTCTGCCAACGCTTGCGACTTGATGGCCTTTCGCGGGGCATAGGTGATGGTTTCCCCCATTAGCTCGGCGGACCACTTGGCGACGCGTCCCGTGGCCTCCCGATTGTTGACGATCTCTCCGAGGGGGAAGGAGGACACCACTGTTACGGGATGAGCGAGGAAGTAGTGCTGGAGCTTGCGCCTCGTGACGATGATGCCGTAGAGCAGCTTCTGGATGTGCGGGTACCGGACCTTGGCCTCGGAGAGCACCTCACTGGTGAAGTACACTGGCCGTTGGACTGGCAATGCATGACCCTCCTCGTACCTCTCGACGACTATGACCGCGCTGACCACCTGAGTGGTTGCGGCCACATAGAGGAGGAGTGGTTCGGGGGGATCACCGTCCTGGGCTGGTTGCGGAGGCACGAGAATTGGCGCAGAAGTCAGCAATCCCTTCAACTTGGTCAAGGCTTCCTCGGCTTCGGCGGTCCACGCAAAGTGTTCCGTCTTTTTGAGTAGACGGTACAGGGGTAGTGCTTTTTCTCCCAGCCTCGAGATGAACCTGCTGAGAGCGGCTAGGCAGCCTGTTACTTTTTGCACACCCTTGAGGTCATGAATCGGGCCCATCCTCGTGACTTGCTGAGATTTTTTCAGGGTTTGCCTCGATCCCCCGTTGTGAGACGACGTAGCCAAGTAGCATGCCTCGAGGCACACCAAAGACACACTTCTCGGGGTTGAGCTTCACATTCTTGGCCCGGAGGCACTCGAACGTGGTCTCGAGGTCACTGATGAGGTTCCCGACTTTCTTAGTTTTAACCACGATGTCATCGACGTAGGCCTCGACGGTTTTGCCTATGTGCTCGCCAAAGATGTGCTGCATACATCGTTGGTATGTTGCCCCGGCGTTTCGAAGGCCGAAGGGCATCGTAACATAGCAGTACATACCAAATGGCGTGATAAAAGAGGTCGCGAGCTCATCGGATTTTCTCATTCTAATTTGGTGGTAGCCGGAATACGCATCAAGGAACGAAAGTACTTCGCACCCAGCAGTGGAATCGACGATCTGGTCAATTCTAGGTAAAGGGAATGGAACTTTTGGACATGCTTTATTCAGACCAGTGTAATCTACACACATCCGCATTTTTCCATTCTTTTTCCTAACTAGTACAGGATTAGCTAGCCACTCTGGGTAAAATACCTCCTTGATGAATCCGGCCGCCAAAAGCTTGTGCACCTCTTCGCCGATGATCCTGCGCTTTTCCTCGTCGAAGCGGCGTAGGCGTTGCTTCACCGGTCTGGACCCGGCCTGGATCTCCAAGGCGTGCTCGGCGACTTCCCTCGGTATGCCCGGCATGTCCGAGGGGTTCCACGCAAACATGTCGATGTTCGCGCGGAGAAAGTCGACGAGCACTGCTTCCTATTTGGGCTCGAGGCTGGTGCTGACGGTCAGCGTCTTGCCATTGGCTGAGGTCGGGTCGACGGGTATTTGCTTGGTGTGCTCGGCTGGCTCGAAGGTGCCGGCGTGACGCTTTGCTTCTGGGGCCCCCTCGGTGGCCAGAGCTGCCAAGGCCTCGAGCGAGTCGAGGTGGACGTTGGCCTCCCCCCGCTCTACGCACTCCACGTCGCAGTGGTATGCGTGCTCGTAGGAGGTGTCAACGGTGATGACTCCTTTCGGCCCCGGCATCTTGAGCTTCAAGTACGTGTAGTTAGGAATCGCCATGAACTTGGCGTAGCCTGGCCGGCCGATGATGGCGTGGTAGGTCCCTTGGAAGCCGACCACCTCGAAGGTGAGCGTTTCCTGTCGGAAGTTTGCCGGCGTGCCGAAGCAGACCGGTAAGTCGATGCGCCCGAGGGGGTGGGCCTTCTTTCCTGGCACCACTCCGTGGAACCCCCCGACACTGGGTCGGAGCTGTCCTTCTGAAATCCCCAGGAGGTCGAGGGTCTCGAGGTATATGATGTTGAGGCTCGAGCCCCCATCCATCAACACCTTGGAGAACCGAACGTCGACTATGACGGGGTCGACGACGAGGGGGTAAGCCCCCGGGTTTATGACCTGGTCCGGATGGTCGTCACGGTCGAACGTGATTGGCGCATCGGACCAGTCAAGATACCGGGGGGCGTCGTGGTTGAGGGAAAAGATTTCCCGGCGCTCCTTCTTCCTTTCTCGAGCTGAGAGCCCGACGGTCGGCCCCCCGTAGATCATGTAGCAATCGCGCACCGGGGGGAAGTCGCCATCTGCCTTCCGGCCGCCGCGCTGATCGGTATCCTTTCCCTTAGGCGCGTCTTCCCTCTTATCACCGAGCTTGGAGTAGTAGCCCTTCAACAGTCGGCAGTCTTTCAACTTGTGGTTTACGGGGCCTCTGTGGAAGGTGCAGGGATCCTCGAGCATCTGGTCGAAAACAGCCCCGTCGGGGGGGCCTCGGGGCTTCTTAGGCTCGAGGGCGCCCGCGAGCACTTCTTTGTCGTCGTCGTCATCGGCGCCACGCTTCGCCTTCTGGCCTTTGCGCTTGTTTTTCTTCCTTTTGTTGCTGTCAATGTTGTCGTTCTTGGCGTCGTCGCCCTTGTTGGAGCCCTCCGGTACGATCACCGCCTTGCCTTTGTCCGTGGAACGGCCAAAGAAGGCCCCCACTGCTTCGTCGCCCGAAGCAAAGCTGGTGACGCGATCCATCAGGTCCTCGACCGTCCCGGGACGGTAGCGTCCTAGCTCATGAACAAGCTCTTGGCAGGTCGTGCCCGCGAGGAACTGCTGAGATGACGTCTTCGTCAGGTACGTGGGGGAGCTCGAGACGCTGTTTCGAGAAACGTCGAGCAAAGTCGCGGAGGGGCTCGTCCGCCGCCTGTCTGCAACGCCGTAGGTCCCAGGGGTTGCCTGGGCGCACGCAGGTCCCCTTGAAGTTCCCATCGAAGACCCTGACTAGGTCGGCCCAGTCATGGATCCGATCCGGCGGGAGCCCCTCGAGCCACCGGCGGGCGGTGTCCGAGAGGTAGAGTGGGAGTTGTCGTATGATCACGCGGTCGTCGTTCTTTGCTCCGCCCAGTTGACAGCCAAGGCGGAAGTCCGAGAGCCAGAGCTTGGGCTCGACCTCCCCGTCGTACTTCACGATGTTGGTAGGCGGTCGGAAGCGGTCGGGGAGGGTTGAGCTGCGGATGGCTCGGCTGAAGACTCGGGGGCCCGGGGGCTCGAGGACCTGCCGGTCCTCGTCGCTGTCGTAGCGCCCCCCCTCGATGGGCGCTATAGCCACGCTCTTGGGCCCCCTTGTCCTTGCGCCGCCGATTGATGTCGTTGCGGGCGTCGTTGGGGTCTCGAGGTGGCCGGTTGTCGACGATCCGTTCGCGGACTGGCCTGGCTCGAGAGGCGTCCGGCTGGTGGACGGATGCCTCGCGAGCTTCGCGGGGCGTGTCTGCTGGTTTCCCTGAGGCTGCTTCGCGTCGGCGCGACGCCGAGCTCTCGGCCTGCTGTACCGCGGCTGTCTCAAGGAGGTTTTTCATTTCTCCGAGCATGCGCCTGGCGTCGGGGTTGGAGACGGCGGGCAGTTCACGGAGCATCATCGCCGCCGCCACCACGTTCTGGCCGGCTCGTGGGAAACATACCTCGGGGCGCAGCTGGTGCCCCGTCCTCGAGGATCCGTCGGTGGACCTCTCGAGCCCGGCCTCGAGCTCCGGCCCCTCGAGGCTGGGGTGGTTCCTGCATCAGGGTTTGCCGGAGCTGCAGCAGGTGTCGCCGTTCTTCCTCGGCTTTGGTGATTGCCTCTTGCACCTGCGCGAGTTGTGCCGCCCGGCCATCGTCGTGCTGAGGTGACACAGCCGGTGCCGGAGGTTCGTCCCTCCATTTGAACGCGTGACCCGCCTGCCGCGGCCACGTCGCTGGGGCCTTCTAGATCGAGCGCTGGTCTGCCGTCATCGCCCTCGTCCTCGGTATCGCACGCGACCCCCTCGAGTTGAAAGCACTCCCTGGTGGGATCCCAGAAGTCGAGGTCGTGGTAGTCGTATTCGTCGGAGCCGGAGCCGTCGACGGCGTGCCGTCTTGGCAAATGCTGGGATCGCAGCTCGCGGTGCCATTCTCCGACGGTGGATCGCCGAGGTGGCTCGAAGGCTGGCAAAGAGTCGCGGTTGACGCGTGCGGGGTGGACGATCTCCAGGCTGGCCATGGCCTGCAGCAGCGTGCCCGGACGCTGCTCCCGGTCCGCCATCGCCTGGTCCTGAGGGCGCCCGTCGCGGCGGCGGGCGTGCACAGCCGCTGAGCGGTCGAGGCCGACCGGGAGCCGCTGGCGCCAAGCGCGGCGCGACCCGCGCGGGAGGAGGCTGAATGGCGTCGGCGGCGCTCGGCTCGGAGGCCTCTGGCCTGGTTCCTGGTCCGTACGTATGATGAATGCGAAGTCGCTCGGCGGGCGTGGGTGCGCCCTGGAGGTTTCCGGCCGCACGCCGGGCTGGTTTCCCCTTGGGGACCCTGCCCCGGCTACGGGGCCGCAGGAGTTTGCCGCGGGTACCGCCTGCGCCCGGCGATGACGGTGACGACGACGCCGCTCGCGATGTGGCGACGCGTAGTGGTGCGGGTGACGCGTCGCGCCCCCCGCGCGGGGTGGCGTGACGCGCTCTCCGCTCAGGCCCTCCGTGGAGAGCAGAGTCAGCTCGTTGCCGTTGCCTGTGGCCAGGAACTCGAGGCTCCCGAACCAGACGATGGCACCAGCCGAGAACGGAAGAGGGGATGAAGCCATCCAAGAATCAACGAGAAAACGGCTCGGACACGCGAAGTCCCCTACCTGGCGCGCCAACTGTCGGTGTTTCGTACCCGGGGGTATCACACCAACGAGTAATATGATCGCGTGCTTCTCTTCCTGGATGGTGATGCAAGGGGACACAAGGATTTATCCTGGTTCGGGCAAAGAAGGCCCTACGTCCAGCGGGGGGGGATGTTCTTGTATTACTTGCACCTAAGTGCTTGTACAGGGGAAAATACAAGCTCAGTGAGCGTGGACCGGAGTCCAGACTTGTGTTTGTGCGTGGACTCGTGTGTTGCCTGTCCTCCTCGTCGTCCCGAATGAGGGCCCTAGCGTCCCCTTTTATAGAGCAAGGGGTGGCCAGGGTTACAAAAAGTATTACAGGTGTCCGGGCGCATGGTGTCCCATACGGAGAAGGGTAGGGACTCTGTCTTGTCGGGGCCACTGGAGCCGACGTGATCGTCGCTGTTGAGGCGTCCTTGAATCGTGGCTTCCATCCCGGGCGCGGACGTGGGGACGCGACAAGGCGGGAGCCGTACAGCACCCATCCCGGAACGTACAGTACGCGGTGAGGTCCCTCCGGGTCTTGGGGTACCTGTCCTTCAATAGCACGAAAGTAGTTAGGGCTCGAAGGGGAGCGGAGACGGCTTCGAGGGTGCCACGGGGGACCGAGGGGCGCGGAGCCGGCCTCGAGGTGTTACAGTGCAGGGCTCGTGGGGCGCGTAGCTGGCCTCGAGGGGTTACAGTGCAGGGCTCGAGGGGCGCGTAGCCGGCCTCGAGGGGTTACAGTGCCCGACGTGGCCGAACAGTGCTGCACTGGTGCCCTTTTGCCCATGCTTGTGGTTGAAACGTGACTTGACCTTTACACCGGGTCACTGTGGTACATGCCGTGCACTAGTGGACGTGACCGGAGTAGGTGAAGGCATTAAATGCGTGGTATGGGCTGGTACAGCTGACTGTACAGCTCGAGGTCCGTGCGTTAAGGCTCGAGGTGTGGAGGCGCGCTTGCCCGAGGTTTGGAGGGCTCGAGCGAGACGGAGATAGACGTCGCCAAGAGGCATAGTCATGGAGGGCTCGGGACGAGACGGAGACGGAGCGTTCGCCCGAGGCCTCGCTGGGAGGGCTCGGGCGAGACGGAGATAGGGCGTTCGCCCGAGGCCTCGCCGGGAGGGCTCGGGCGAGACGGAGACGGAGCGTTCGCCCGAGGCCTCGCTGGGAGGGCTCGGGCGAGACGGGGATAGGGCGTTCGCCCGAGGCCTCGCTGGGAGGGCTCGGGCGAGACGGAGATAGGGCGTTCGCCCGAGGCCTCGCCGGGAGGGCTCGGGCGAGACGTAGATAGAGCGTTCGCCCGGGGCCTCGCTGGGAGGGCTCGGGCGAGACGGAGATAGGGCGTTCGCCCGAGGCCTCGCCGGGAGGGCTCGGACGAGACGGAGACGGAGTGTTCGGGTGTTTGCGTTGATTGGGGGTACCCTTTTTTCGTACCACCGACAAGATTGATGTAGTATCTAGCAGTAGTAGACTTAGAATCTGGACTAGTAGGACTGTGGTGGTGCTTTTGGGAACAAACACTATAACTATATAGATGTTAGTACTTTGTAAATATATAATTAAGTCCTGGTACCTTTTAAATATGTGTGTGCTAGTTATATATATGGTGCTATATATTTTGTGGATTTTATGTGTCTCCAATCATTTCTGAGTATGAGTGTGCTGGATGCAGACCTGGTACCTGTGTAAATATGTGTGCATACATGTGTGTGTTTTGATAGGATTCACATAAGCTCCAATGGATTATATGACAGTGGTGAGCATATCTTATGGTCTGATGATTGTATGTGCATGACTCATGTCACTCTTTATTGCTTGTAATTTTTTGTTAATGACACGGAGTGCTTTGAGATCTTGCACGTTATTGGTAGTCCAGGATGACAAATTAATGCTCATTTACATC
The DNA here is from genome assembly GCA_009763385.1 of Coix lacryma-jobi var. lacryma-jobi. NCBI lineage: Eukaryota > Viridiplantae > Streptophyta > Magnoliopsida > Poales > Poaceae > Coix > Coix lacryma-jobi. The sequence goes on along the minus strand of CM019828.1, from coordinate 77,939,132 downwards.
TGTGTTCTATTACTTAAACAAAGAAATCATCTTGCCATGGTCTTACTCAATGACACCTGGGTCCAATGATGATGGGGCCCATGATTCAGTGACACGTCTCCCTTTACATGCATGAGTGAAGGGTCGGTGTAGTCTTCCACCCACCCCCACGTCTCGCCCCTTCAACGCGCCTGTCACCCTAATCTGTCGCATCAATGCTCCTGTCTCGCTCTCGTCGCATCGCTTTCCTCCACCGCGACCATGGTTTGCACAACCCGCTCCCGAACCTACTCCCTCGGCTCCACAGCCTCCCCTCCTCCTGCCGCTGCCACCATTGATGCGCCGCCTAAACAGCAGCACCACTCGGCTAAGCAGAAGCGTGACAGCAGCGGAAGGTTCATCGCCGCTGGGACCATGATCGTGCGACCGAGGAGGAGGACGACGACGGCGAGACGTACTCGCATTGAGGCAGAAGAGGCGCCCGAAGTCGAAGCCGATGCGCCATACCAAATTCCCCCACTGCTTCCACTGGACCAGGTTAGGGTTCGAAACTTATTGGAGTTCGGGTTTTCTGTGTGGTTTGGGAGATAAATTATTGTTATTTCGACCCTTGATTAATGTTATGTGGTTTCGATCTGAGATAAATGTAGTGTGGATTCGATCTGTTTGGTTTTGCATGCTAATTTAGGACATATTGCAATCATTAGAGCACCTCCAAGAAACTAGGGAGTTGACACTTATTGCAATCCTTATATTTATTTTGGGAGTTGGCAGACACTATTATTTGGGAAACAAAATAAAAGAAACTGTTGGAGATGCTCTTACTGACTATACATAGTCTTAAGTGGAATCCATGTCTACTAATAAAGCTGATTGCTGACTTTATTTCATTACTGACACTGATTTTGTTAATGAAGGCTCCTGATGTTCATCCACACGTGTTTGTGATCAGTGACAAAGTTTCACTGCATTGCACGCTTAGCCATGACAGCGATGAGGAGATGGGACAATGGCCGATGGCCCACAAAAAGGAGGTGTTATAAGTCTACATGAACCTAATAAGTTTCCTAAATTTCAATTATATATATGCTAACTTGCCCCACTATGAATTTCAATTACAGATCAGGAAAAAGGCCGAGAAGCTTCGTGTCCTCCTGAAGCGCAGATACTTCCACTGATTTGGATTGAAGCCAGCAACAGTGATGTATTTTGGTGTAGTTGAATAACATGGACGTAATTGTACAAAGTTGGATGTATGAACTTAAGTCTCACTTGGTGATCTATGTAAGAACATAATAGCAGTAATATTTATATATGCAGTGATCTTATATATACAGTATTGCCTGTGATGTTTTGGTTTGTTTCCAAGTGATCTTATATATACAGTTATATATGCATACTACAAGTCATAATCTTCATCATCTGTGGACATGACATCATTGTTGTCATCGCCACCATCACTAAAGTATTGCAGCACTGTATCATCCTCATCATCACTCTCCTCCACATTAACAACAGTTTCCTTCTTGTTTCTTATAAGTTGTTGTAAATTGCCTTCAACTATAGTCGCTTCTCCACCTTCAACAGTGTGCATAACCTCATTATCATCATCTTCTTCAACTACATGCTCAGTGTCAGAACAATAATCATCCTGATGCACATCATGACTACCCTGTTCTGTTTCAACCACATCATAAATATTTCTATGTTCAAATTTCTGCACAACTCGCTAATCTATACATTGTGGAGTTGTATCTTGCAGGTAAAATATCTTTTTTCCTTGCTCTGCCAAGATGAAAGGATCAGTCTTGTACCAAAATGACTGAACATTGATGGACTTGAAATATTTGTCATCTCGAAGGCCCACAGTCTTGCCTACTTGGTTGTACCAATCGCATCGAAATAGAACCACGGACCGACGAACTTCATAATTTGAAGGATATAGCAACTCAATAACCTCTTTAAGGACACCATAAAAATCTATGGTCTTTCCAGCATGTGAACCTGCAGTCATTACACCATTGTTTTGTGTCTGCAAGAACTTCTCATGATCCGCAGTGCTATACCACACTCCATTAATCTTGCAACCTGCACTGATCTTAACTCGCCGAACTGGACCACATGCCAGTGCCCACAGTCCTCCGCTTACCAATTCTGGATTCTCACTGCGCTTGTTCTCAAACTGGTGGAACGAAAATACAAAATTGATCAGGGAACCATTTAATATGCCTATAAACAAAATGATGAGTGACTTACATGAGACTTAAACCACTTTGCAAATCCGTGTTCGACCATTCGATCTACTTCATTTGGACGTGCACCTTGCTGCAGTAGCTCCTCCCTGTACATGCTGTAGGAAAAAAATCGATTCGTAAGAATAATTTCAAATTTAATAAAACAGAAACTAAGTCTCAGACATACTTACTCTAAATATTCCTCTGCTTCTTCAGCATTATTTAGCACATACCAAACTAGCTTATTCATGACAGCATCTTCAATGTACTGGTCCTATTAGCTCCAACAAGAGTAGCACCATGCTTAAAAACAGATATGTCATTAGGCAATGGCATCTCTGTACCACTATCGTCCTCCTGGTTAAATTTAGTGTCAACATCCTCCATGTACCTAGAACAAAAGGTCAATGTGTCACTTGCCATATATGCCTCAGCAATTGATCCTTTCGGCCTAGCCTTGTTCCTTACAAAATTCTTCAAAGTGCCTAATCGCCTTTCTATTGGGTACATCCATCCATACTGAACAGGTCCTCTAAGCAGTGCCTCATCGGGAAGGTGGACACACAAGTGCACCATGACATCATAGAAGGCAGGTGGAAAGATTTTCTCAAGCTTGCATATGATCAATGGAATTTCTCCTTTCAGTCGTTTCACAACATCTATCCTTAAATTTCTACTGCATAATTCCCTAAAGAAGGTCCCCAGCTCTGCAATTGCTTCATATACATCCTTCCTCACTAGTCCTCTAAGGCCAGCAGGTATGATTCTTTGCAGGAGTATGTGGCAAGAATGTGTCTTCAGCTTACCAACCACCCTAGAACCATCTTCACTTATGTATCTTGCTAGGTTAGCCGCATATCCATCAGGAAACTTGATACCTTTGAGAAACTTGCAAAACTCGACTTTTTGATCCTTCCCCAAAATATATGGAGCAGGTGGAGCCCTGTAGATTGAGTTGCCATCCTCCTGCAAGTGCAATTCATGTCGTATGCCCATATCATACAAATCTAGCCTAGCATTTTGTGTGTCCTTGGACTTGCCTAGTATATTGAGTAATGTGCCAAGAATATTTTCACAAATATTCTTCTCTATGTGCATCACGTCGAGATTATGTGGAAGCTTCAAATGTTTCCAATATGGCAATCTCCACAATGCACTTTTGCGGCTAAAAAGCTTTGGACCGTCACTGCGCTTCCTTTTATTTCCAGTAATCTGAGGTTGCTTCCCTGGCCTGATATCTTTCACCTTCTCTAGGTCTTGTAGGACCTCCTCCACAGTAAACTTGCCAGGCTGATCTTTCTTTTCACGCTTACCATCGATAGCCAAGCTGTTCCACCATGCGTGTGTCATTTTAAGGTAACGACGATGTCCAATGTAGCATATCTTGCTCCTTATTCTCTGAGACAACGGATCCTTGTCACAATGAATACATGCATAATACCCTTTTGTTGTTCGCCCAGATAACGTGCCCAGTGCTGGATAATCATGTATACGCCACAGCACAGTAGCGCGAAGCTTGAACTTCTTACCTATACATGCATCTAAGGTACTGACACCCTTCCATAGCTCGAGCAGTTCTTCGATTAGGGGCGCAAGGAACAAATCAAAATCCTTTCCTGGAGATCTTGGACCTAGGATGAGTAAAGACATAAAGCAGTTTGCTGGATTTATGCATTCCCATGGTGGGAGATTCAGCGGTGTCAAAAGCACTGGCCACATACTGTACTGTGTACTCATGTTGCCAAATGGATTGAATCCGTTGGTAGCTAAGGCAAGCCTCAGGTTCCTCGGATCATTTGCAAAAGCTGGTTCCCTCCTGTCAAAGTCCTTCCATGCTTCCCCATCAGCTGGATGGCTCATCACAATGGCCACTTGCTTCCTCTCTTTCTTGTGCCACTGTGTTTCCTCCGAAGTTCGTTTCGAAGCATAAATTCTTTTCAACCTTGGCAAGAGTGGAAAATGTCTCAAAACCTTATGTAGAACCCTCTAGACTCCTTGCGTACTGGGCATGCATCCTTTTTAGCATAATCCTTATGAAACAACACACAATTGTTCTTGCACACATGGATGTTTTCGAATGCAAGGCCCAATTATTTAAGATATTTCTTGGCCTCGTCATATGATTTTGGCAACTCACTCTGAGGGTATGCATCTGACATCAGCTTCATCATTGCGGTAAATGCTATATTGGTGATTCGATAACCAGACTTCATATACAACATCCTCACCATAAAGGAAAATTTTGAATGGCTAGAACCCGGGCTAAGCGCCTTCTTCGCATCTTCAAGAACTCTTGCAAAACTTGACTTTTCTCCATCAGCCTCTGCGGCTGCATACAGTTCGCCTATCATTTCTGGTACTCCATGATCATCATCGTAAACATCATCGTCCCCATCCACATGTATCCCAAAGTCATGATCATGTTCTTCGACCTCCTGATCTATACCCTCATCAATTACAACATCTGCAGGCTCCCCATGATGAATCCACCTGGTGTATGTAGGTGAAATTCCATAAATGTGTATATGGGTTTCTACTTCAGTCTGATGTAACAGCCTTCGATTATGACAATTGATGAACGAACAACGAATGTGTTCATCTTCGGGGTGTCTTTCACTAACAAATTTCATAAACTCTTCAACTCCCTTCTCATATGCAGGTGTGAATTGTTTCCCATAAACCCAACTTCTATCCATCTGTTGCGACAATAAAAGAAACCTTGTATTAACTCCCTAACTGTGATTGCACTAAACACACATCGAACACATGCTATATGAACCAAAATTCGAACACAAAATCAAACCATTCCTGCGCCCGAAGCCCCTGCTTTCCCTGCGCAACGAAGGTCGGCGCTGTTCTTCAGTCCTCACGGAGGCCAATGCCCTCGATCCCAATGCCAGTTCTCCTTCGTCGTCGCGTCGTCGATTGGGGGTTAGGTTGACGAACAGTTGCCCGATGATGGGTCTATGGCCCAGGACCTGTGATCCATTCAGTTAAAAGACTCACCATTCAATTATCATGTCGATACCTAACAAATAGAGTAACTTTCTTTTTTTTGCAAGAAAGGTCCTGTAGCCCAGTGGTAAGGATATTTCTAGCCTGACGCCAGGGTGCGAGATCAAACCTCGACCTTCGCATTTTTTTTTGACAAAAAAGGCTTTGATAAGATTAATAAAAAAGAGTAAATCCCTATCCTTCTCGCTTCTGGCCCGATAGATCCAGCCCATCCGGACCTTTTTTTTATTTTTTAACCTTTTTTTAAAAAATATTTCAATAATAATCCCACCCAAATAAAATTTGTACATTCGAACCCTTTTGGTCCAGCCCCACTGGCGCGACCAAATAACGTTGTCGCGCCACCGGGAGTGGTGTGACAAGGTCTTATACGTCGGATATCGTTTCCAACGTGGAAAACCTTGTCACGCCAATGCATGTGATGTGACAGTAAGGTCTTGTCGCGCCACCGGGAGTGGCGTGACAGCACTGAATTTTTCAAAAAATTATAACTCTTCACTACGATGTCGGATGATGATTTTTATATGAAAATTGTAGCTCTCGATGAGATCTATAAGTTTGTAGTTTTGAGTTTTTTCATTTGAGGACGTTAAGATGCTCAAAAAAAATTAAATACTTTTTTCAGCACCATAATAAACGTATATAAGAGTTCGTGGTTTTTGAAAATTCATATATTTTTTTGCATGGTATCAAATAAAGATACTTTTTGAGCATATGATTTTTGAAAAAAATTCTTGTTTTTCATATCTTTATTTGGGTGGGATTATTATTGAAATATTTTTTAAAAAAGGTTAAAAAATAAAAAAAAGCCGTCATGCGTATCCTATCGTTGTTGGTCGTGCGCATTCAATACGGAGTAGCATTCAATATGGAGTACTCCTTAGACGCGTAGACGCAAGGGTTTTCTTCTCGATTTCGTCGTCGTCCCTTCGCTTCCCTCGATTTCTTCGGCGACCAAATCTATCGCTGGTGCGGGGATTTAATCCCAATCTTTTCTTTCCTTCCGGACCTTACGTTGCGTTCAATCTTCGATCCCAAGCGCCATGGCGGGGAGGCGATACCCGCTGGCTCTCCCGGACGACATGTTGGTCGAGATCGTCGGGAGCATCGCCGAGACGTCCACGCATCCGATGGAGGACATCTGCAGCCTACGAGCGACGTAAGTGCGTGACACCAGTACACCAACTATGCAACCTTCAACTCGGTGATGAACTCCATTTGTGTTTCTTGCATTTGTGTTTCTTGCAGATGCCAGGACATGTTCAGGGCGTGCAAGGATGCCTCCATCGGGAGGCGCTGGGCGCTGGAGTGAGAGGAATCCATTAGGTGGTTCTAGAACGACCGCTACCTCGCTCTTGTCGACAACCTGGCTGTCGCCAACAACCCGGAGGCCTGCTTCGTCCTTGGCGTCACATTCATTTTCGCGAAACGGTGCACGCCGCTCGGCACTCAGTGGCTCCAACGGGCGGCAGACGCCGGACACAAGGCGGTGGCTTACGTTCTCGGCATCCATCACCACGGTTGCAAGGAGAAGGAAGAAGCCGAGCGCTACATTAGGCAGGTCGAGGACGAGGGCGGCGTCGTCGTCGGATGTAAGCAGGCCAGCCGCATGACCAACCGGGAGTGCGCCAGGTACCGTGCGCACGCCGTCAAGGTGGTCCATGATGTGACATGGAAAGTGGCCGGAACAGCCCCATTGGGGGCACTGCCATCCGTACCACCGGCGGACGAGGACGGACAAGGTTGCGGTGGCAGCGGATGTGGCGTGTCGGAAGGCTGGGCTAATGACTATGCCTTCTTTGGTAGCGAAGGCTGTAGGATTAGGCATGAGTACTCTCCCTTCTTTTTGCGTGTCTCTTTACCTCTTCATTAGAAGAACAAGTTTGGCAGCTAATCCACAGCCAATGGTTTGACTATAACCTATGAAGTGCTTTTGGAAGCTGGTGAAATTGAAATGTTCCTAAGTACTAAATGAATAATCTTTGCTTTGGTCTGTGTATGCGATGGATTTACAAGTGCTTGCATTATGGATTAGTAAAAGTACTTTGTTAGGCGATTACTTTGGTTTTCTTTAGGATTTTGTGTTGTTAGGCGATTGCATGCGTGTCCTCCTGTTTTACAAATCAATCAGAGGATATAACATCAGTGACGGGTGCTTGCTCAATGGTTGTGTTTAGTAGCCAGTTTTCAAGAGAACCAATAATACTCATGTCCGGGGCTTGGTTTCATATCTGCTCACTAGGTACAGATGACAAATCTCAGTCTATGGCGCAGGACCTGTGATCTAAAGAGTTAAGAGAACCACCATTCAATTATCATGTTGATACCTTACAAATAGAGTAACTTTGTTTTTTTCACAAGAAAATAGTCGAGTAGCTCAGTGGTAAGGTTGTTACTCGCCTGACGGCAGGTTGCGCGATCAAAGCTCCACCAGCGCAATTTTTTTGCCAAAAATTGTCCAGCCTACTGTGTGCACCTGTGGCCCAATATGAAAAAAGGTCGACCGACGGCCCACACATCCAATATGATAAAAAGGTCAACCGGGCCGTCTGGCCCAATCATCCAACGTCGTGAAGTGGTACAGGCGGGGGCAAACTAGACACTTAACTATGACGTTAGGAAAAATGATCTGTGACCAATTCATTTCATCACAACATGGGCCAGACGAGGCAAATTATCTATGACCATATCGAAATATAATCTGTGACTAATATTTTCATCATTACAATATAGCACACCGACAATATGATCTATGATGATTCCATTTGGTAATCGATGACGTTCCTCTCATTTTCGTCATTGAAAGTGAAGCCAAAACATCGTCACTTGTACCTTGTGACAAAAAAAAATTCATCATTGAAAGGTATCATTCAGTGACGAAACTTACCAGCGTCACTAGCAAATCGTCACTGATGATCATATTTCTAGTAGTGTGAGAGAGATAACTTAGAGCTTAAAAAGAGATACGCTTCCCTAGCTAAGGCTACAAAACAGATGACCGATGTGCGGACTAAGTATGTAACTAAACACATTAGCCTGAAGGCTAAGGTCGTTAGTGTAGCCTCTACGATAGGCAATCTACTCGAGGGAGAGGATTGAGAGATAGTTCGTCAATAGTTTGATAAGGCACTCGTGTTTGCAAAGTCTCATGTTTGCAGAGTCGTGTTTTGTTAGAAGTTTTATTTAGTTAATTTATTGTGTAATAAAAGTGCCTTAAGTATCAATAAAGTTTTTGTTAGAGTAATCTTTTATCGTGTTATTTTGGATATGTGTCTTGTCTCTACATGTTGTGATTAGCAGAAAACAGAAAATAATTGTGGGGGAGAAGACGATGACAGAATTACCGAAAACTGATCGCGAAAGCTGCCTAAAACAGAAGACTTTGTCACCGAGTTCATGCACCACGAAGCGGGCCGTGGTTGGGCCCTAAGCCCAACCGACCAGTTGTAGGGACCCACCGGTCGGTTAGGGGTCGGCACCCCTAGCCTCCTCCTTCGTCCACGATTCAGTATGCAATTGTTACACTCTATTTCTCGATGTTTAAGCTTCTGTTCGAATTAAAAGTATATCCTCGTCAATAAAACACAATCAGTAAACTCTAATTAAAAAGGAAAGATTATTTTGAAATGCTCATGGTATAGAATCTCACAAAACCTTTTCTGAAAAGACCTGCTTTGATAAAAACTTGAAGAAACCCATATTACTTAGAGTTGTTGTGGAATATGATAGAAGAATAATGAGAACTCAATTCTTAAAAGTATGAGCATTGGAGAATTTTACTTGCAAAGTTAAGAAGAGATTAGCAACACTTCTCCTTTGTAGTAAATAAATTTCCTACCAAAGTTATTCATAAAATCAATCATTGCTTACTTTAATACTGAGTTCTTTGTTGAGAAATTTATTATGCTCTAAGATCGAGATCCTTACAAATAATGAAAGATTCACACTTCCGAAGTAGTATTGTATTAGAGGCATGGGCTATGCAAAAGTATGAAAAATGAGGAAAGAAAAATGGACAAGTGTCCGACACACCTCAGAAAAAAAAGAGAGAAGAAAAGTATGATGATAAAAATATGATAAAGAGAAAAAGAAGATAGCTCGTGGTCCCTCTAATTACAATATGCCAGCAAAAGTGACAAAGTTTTAAAAAAAGATTAATGTCTTGATCTAAGAGTATAGTATTTTTCTCCATTGACTTAGTAAGATAAAACTGCTCTACATAAATAAAATACTTTGGTAACGAATTGAAGTGCTACAGATGGAGAAGGAAAGCTATGACTTGTTTCGAAAAAAATTCAAAAGCTCCATTGTCTTGTACTAAAAGAAAAGGGTGATATGTTTCAACTATTCTATTCTCCATCTACTCAAAGTTTTATGGTAAACACACTAAATCTCACAATGCAGGTATGAACAGAAAAGTTTAATGTTTGATATATTATCCTACAGTTATGATCCAACCTTTTATCGTGGACGAGTAAAAGTCTAAGTGTGGGGGAGTTTGTTGACACTAATTAACTCTTATTATTAAAGGTCAATTAAACATGAAAATGGATAAATATATAAACTCCACCTTAGTATAGGGATTAAAACTAATAAATTCCATGAGTTTTGGTGAATTGTGAATCTGCAGGGATTAAACAGGGAAACAACCTTCAATAGCTTCCCCTAGAAGGAAACCGACACGAGATAACGCATTCGTCAAGTCAGGAATCTTCCAGAAGACTCTAGAGGACGCCTGAAGACACCACGAGGCGGGGCAACCCGAGCCACCTCCAGGTGGGACCGACCGGTCCCTGGGTCCCACCGGTCGGTCCCCCAGGGCGCCGCCGGCCTCCCCCTTCTGGTATAATCTTCTTCCACCGCCTTTGAGAATCAATCTCAGCCCTACGTGAAGTCGGTTTGATCCAACGGTCGCGATTGATCCCTCAGGGCTATATAAACAGGCCCCCAGGCCCCAGGCCAGACAGAAGGTCCCTCTTCAGTAGACTACGCTTCAGTTAGAAACTGTAGAAGAGACTTCAGGAGTCACCTTCCAAGTAGAAGTCTAGATACCCCTCTAGTTAGGTTTAGAACCTAGTCTTATACTAGAACTAGAAGAGAGAGAGAGAGGAAGAGATTGAGAAGGAGCTCCGGCCTGTCGGATCAACTTCTTCATCTTGTACCTGTGGATTCAAGTTCTTCGTCAACTTGCTTCAACGATTGTTTTGGTAATCAACGTCTATATTTAAGTTTGAGCTATTGTACTTTAATTCTAGTCGCTCTAGAGTTAGAGTAGTTGGATAGTGTAAGCGTGGTGCTTGACTTGATAGCTTATAATTGCCTCCTATAACGCCGGTAGTAGTGGTTGTTCGCAAGGCTGACTCTTATAGCCTTGTTGATTCTTCTATAGTCCACTTACCCGTGTGTAGGCCTGGTAGGAGTATAAATTTGCATAAAAGAATCATACTCTGTTTGTGACCTTTTATGGCAACTTCCCACTAAGAATAATATAAACATATCACTCTTAAGTTGGATTTAGATAACCTTAGTGATCCCCTCTATGCTTTTAGCTTCTCCGTCCTTGATAGCTACTCTGGGGTTATACTCTTCCAGACTTAACACTATCCGTTCCTTTGGGTTCGATATTAAAACTGAGTTACTCCGGTGAAGTGCTATATCGGTAGATTTTATCTGTGCGCTTGTGGATAAAGTAGAGTGTGCGTTAATTTATACCAACAGTTGTCTTTTGTTTTATGTAACCTAGTCATGTTAGGGTAGGAGTCGAACGGGTTATAAATAGCTAGAAACCCGATTTTTGTAAGAGGATCCAATCAATCAACACATCGGCCATCGTCCAAAACCCTAGGAGTAGGAGTAACGTAGAACCCGGCGGAATCTTCAACCAGGAAGGGCTGCATCGGCTTCGATCGACCTTCGGTTTGCTTGTAAGTTTCACCAATGGCTCGTGTCATTGAACAATAAGGCTGTATTTGGCATCGACCAAACTCTTGTTAAGCTATGACATGGCTAGTTATCGGTCTAAGTTCATCTTTTGTAAGACTGTCTTGACTCTGATCAATCTCTTGCTTTAGTCGATCTTGACTAGTTATCGGCTCTATTGGTTTTGGCAAGCTAATAGATTCATTAAGTTATCGATGTTGTTTATGCTTAAATTTATTTCTTTAGTTTTTAAAAAATATCTTGCCCAATCAAGATTGACAAAATAGCTTAAGCTTAAAAGATGTTTGTTTTCGGCTATCCAAAGGCTTTACACGCTTATACTAAGGGAAATAGCTGATTCAAGCCTTTCATCGACTAATTTGTCAATCTTGATTGTTACATGTCGTGCGTTCGAGATATCCGATGAAACCATGATTTAATCTAAGAATAGATAGATTTAATCTAGCATACCTATTATGGCTGTATTTCTGAACCCCACTGATATATATGATAGACTAGATCTATTTGATCTTAAGTCAATTTGTGGTTTTAGTGGGTAGACCTTGTTCGTGCTTCATGGACCCTGCATCAGCTAAAATAGCCGATCCAGTTATGCCTTCTTCGTAATGTGTACTTTGGAATGGCTTGGAGTTCATGGATCTACTTGTTGCATCGGACGTGATCTAGCTTGGTCATCATTATGGCTGTATGAAGACATTGATGATTAAGCTATTTTATCGATCTATTTGTTATTATGGCTGCATGGAAACACTCCACTGTTAACAGATAGAACTGCTTGTGCAATTAGTCGATACGTTGATTTCATGTCGTTTAAACGTACACATAAATCTTTATTCTCTTAACGTGTTTAAATGTATCGGCTTTTTATCTGTCCTAAACTTTTGTCTACATACGTTATATGAAGGACCGAAATGGCGACCAGAGGGGGGGGGGGTGAATGGGAGCCTAAAAATTTCTTTCGAAATTCCGGCATTTGTCCCAACAAAATCAACCCCAAGAGCAAAGCCGACACACGTGATGTCCACGACCCAAGTGATTGGGTGGGTGTTCCCTAGGAACACAGCAGGACACCACAAAAGCTCCCTCGCCCAAATCCACGCAAGTCAACTAGTGACAAAATGGACTTTGGGTAACCTCAGCCTCCCTCGAGCAACTCGAGGGGGATTCAGGCTATTTTGCAAAGCAGGAAGCCCAATTTCCGTAGAGCACGAAATTGGGAATCCAACGCAAAAAGCGGATCTCAAATCGGAGCTCGAACGCAAAAGATACGGACGAAAACGTGGACTGACAGCACTGACCGGACTCTAGCGGTGCGTCCGATCAGTATCAATCGGACGCATCCGGTTAGGTCTGGGACCTTACTGCAAGCGACCGGACTCTAGCAGCATAGCGTCCGGTCAACACAAACCTACCGTCCGGTCACTACTACTCGATGAACAGTAGTAGCAGCGCGTCCGATCAAGCAAAGCAGACGTGTTCGATCGCACAAAACACTCTCTGGAACTGACCGGACTCAGCACGGGGTGCGTCCGGTCGATTCCCAGTCAGCGTCCGGTCACCATGCGCGAACTGGTCAGCGCGGGTGTTCAATGACCGGACTCTGTCAAGGTGCCTCCGGTCGCTTTGATGCAGCGTCCGGTCACCCCGATCAGCCCTCTGTTCATCCACCGAATCAACCTGATCTCCCTCAAATCAAAAGCACTAGGGCTCAAATTTAGTGTGAGGCGTCACAAGGATGTTAGTGAGCTACTCCTAAGAGATCATGGCTCGAACCTAACTCCAAATCGATGAATCGAAAGATTTCGGGGCAAAGGAGCAAGAACGTGATCCAAAACGAAATCTGCCCGATCTACTAGCTCGTGAGGAATTAGAGAAAACCCTTCGGTAGAAATATGTCTCTCACGATTCTCTAGGAGATGGTTCAAACGGATTTGTGAATCTTCCCTCGAAACAAGAAATCTCGTGAAGATCAAAAGAGGGGAAAACGTGCAACGCGAAGAACAAAATCGCAAGACAAATTAAAGCACGAATTTGATCCTTGGATTCAGCAAGATGGATTGTATTAGCGCTCGGTGTATTGGGTTACAAGACACTCCTAGCAACTCAAAGCTTGGATGGCAAAAAGCTCAAGAACAAGAGCCAACTCTCCTCTAACCCTAGCCTTCTCTCACAAGCACAAAATGAGAGAGACACCGTCCAAGGATAGCTGTCCAACACAGCCCCTTCATCTATATATAGGCGCACGTCCAAATGACACAAACTCCCTAGCATGAAGTACTAACCCAAATACCCCCTAGGAGTAAAACCGTCCAACTCTGGCAGTTTCCATCCGACGGCCACGCGCCTTCTGATCCTTCGCTTCGCCCCGACGCAAGCTCCAGGATGCCGCCACGTGCCGTCACCGTCGACCGCCGCGCCTTCTCACCGATAGCTTCGCCGCAACGCAAGCCTCTCGGTGCCGCCACGCATCGACCGTCCTTTTGGACCTTACCCCGGTTTTGAGGCCCAAACCGGGAAACCTGCCAGCACAGGTTTTGAGGCCCAAACCTGGAAACCGTCCACCCCGAGTTTTGAGGCCCAAACTCGGAAACCCGCAAGCCCAAGTTTTGAGGACCAAACCTGGAAACCGTCCATCCCGAGTTTTGAGGCCCAAACTCGGAAAACGGCCACCTGAGTTTTGAGGCCCAAACTCGGAAACTGTCTAGGTAGCTTTTTGAGGCTCAGCTATCGAACCCGCGCCGTAGACGGGATGTGGTTCGCACACCCCGACCACCGGCACCGATGCCGATGCATGTCCAGCCTCCACGTCGGGCACAATGCCTTCGCCTTCCTTCTTGACTTGGCCGACGGCACTTGCGCCGCACGCAAGCCCGTGTCAGACCTCCCGCCAAGTGCCACGACGCCATCGTCTTCCTCCCGACTCGGCCGATGCATCGCACATCCCCATGTGATCCTGCTCGCCGATGCCACGTGCCAGCTACCACAGCTGGTCCTCTGGCCCTCTGGTCCGTCGGTCCAAGCCTCACGTCCGCCCTTCACCGCTCTAGGTACATCGGCATGGCACGTCCGGCGCACGGCACGCCCATCCTTCACCGATCCCGGTCCGTCGGCACGACACGTCTCTAATTGACCTTAACCTCGCCATCAACCACTGTATCCGAGCTCAACACCTGCACATCAACACAACCAAGAGACACATGTTGCATACGCACACCAACACAGAAACACCACAACTCAACGCCACCAGTTAGTCATAAACATTAAGCGCATAGTGAATAATGACTCAACCGGGAAAAGCCTCAAACCTTCCTCATCAATGTCAATCATTCATCATATATGTTCTCAATCTCCCCCTTGATGAATGCATTGACTAAAAATAGAACCACAAAGGAAGGGTTTGAAGGCAAGTCTCATTCAAGTGCCCAAAAGCCAAGCAAAAGCAAACACAAGGCTACTTGAGATGAGGAAGGATCATGAAAACTCCAAATAAAAGCTCTCGGTCCCGAAGGAAACGGGAAAAGCGGGCAAAGCCTCCACACAACCGAAGAGTCAAGAGAACCATGAGTTTCATGAAATCCCAAAAACGAACTCGAAAACCATTCTCAAATAAATTGTCAAACAATCATCACAAAAGAAACCAAGGTTCTTATCCACTTGGGTTTCGAAATTTCTCCCCCTTGATGAATGAATTGACAAAAACTAGTCACAAGAGATGGTTTGAGATACCAAAACAGAAAACTTGGTCCCCAAAAATATGGGCAACGGCTCAACGCAACCAAGCAAGGGATTGGAGCAACAACTCATAAAACAGCAAAACTCGATCACACAGAGCAAAAGACTTGGTTCCCAAAGACATGGGCAACGGCTCGACGCAACCAAGTCAAAAATGAGCTAGCCCTCAAGAAAAGGCAGAAAATGGCTCAACACCACTAGCTCAAGGCTCGATACCAATTTAGGCTGAAACAACTCATTTGAATGCAAAACTGCTAGTCCCTCAAAGATAGAGGCACAGAGGCTCAACACAACTAGCAGAAGACTCGATACCAATCACAAGCAGCCAAAAATTGGTGAAAGCAGCTAGTTCCTCAAGACAGAGGCAAAACGGCTCGACACAACTAGCTGAAGGCTCCATACCAATCGAAAATACCAAGCAAAAACTGCTAGTCCCTCAAGACACAGGCAAAACAGCTCAAAACGACTAGCAGGCTCGATACCAACTGAGAAAACACAAAAAGAAGCTCAGACCAAATGGAGCACAAACATTCGGAGCACGCGGAGAAGTTGCAAAACAAAACAACTCCTCATGAAAACAAGCCTATACAGAAAAGCTATGCAACAAAGCTCATGACACCAATTACACTCCATACCAAAAGATGGATACCAATTGAAACACATAAAAGAGCTATACCAATTGAAGAAGAACATAAAAAGAGCTAAACTCCCCCTAGCTCAAAGCTCTCCCCAAAATGCATGTCTCTCCCCTTTGTGCCAACACACAAGCTCCCCCTTGCAAACAACTTCTCCCCCTTGACAAAAGGGAACATGCTGAGGGGTTTTGACATTTTTCACAAAGTTGACACAAACACAAGACAAGTCATCAATCAAAAGCATATGGGGGCAATGAAAAGCATTGAAAGTGACCACAAAGTGTATCGGAGCTGGGGGTATGTACACTAAGCTAAAAATGCATGATATGCACAATGCAACAACTTTAAGTGTATAGCAATCAGAATGAAAAGATGCTCAAAAGGGTGCTGCCCTGAAAGTGTAGCAATCAATACAAATGCTAGCAAAGGCTCAAACTGATCAAATGAATACAAAATATGAACAATTAAGCATATGAGCAGTTTTAAGCCATTTGAAAAGGAGTCCACCACTAAAATTGCACTTAGCATGAATATACAGGAAATCGAGCAAGTGCTAACTCAAGTATAAAAGGTGAACTACCCCTAGCAAAGTTCAATCATCATGCAATAGAATGAAGCATAAACTTGTGTTATTTTCAAATTTTTATCGGAGATTGCAGCGGTATTAACACAAGTTCATATTAAAAGCATGTGATTGCGAGAGGTTAAAAACATGGTCATTGCCTAACTTTTCAACCGGGCTAAGCCTATGCAATAAAAGCAATCAGAAGCTTGAAGCACCGGTTTCAGTCTTACACTACACGGCTCAAGTTTAACTCAAAAGTGCAATGAGAAACAGTCTCGATACCGTGAGGTGCTGACACATGCAATCCCATCTTGATCTTTTCAATTTACTAATACTTGGATCACATTTTAAGCACAATGTAAATATGAACAATCCAAGCAAGTGAATGACTCAGTGCAAGAGACATAGCAACCTAGCATACAAAAGATAGCACAATTGATCTCAGCACATCCTACCCATGCTAGTTGCCACTCTCAATGGTGAACAAATTAAAGGTTTCACAGTTGATTAATCAAGTTCACCATTTGCAAAAATAGCTTAGCACATAACATGTATCAAGTGATCAAAAAGAGCCTAGGCTACAAGCATCATCATGAATAAACAGGGCATACCAAAAAGAGCATAATCTCATTCTCATTGCTATAAACAAGAAGCTCTAAAATGCACTAGAATACATGATGAAATGCATGCAAAAGCTAGTCTATCAAAGACAAAACAAAACTAGCCTATAAAGTAAAACCCAAAGCAAAAGGGTATCAGAGAAGTCAAACTAAGATACAACAGGCAAAATGCTTCCCCAACTAAAAGGGAAACACACATCAAACTCATAAGCGAAGAGCCAGGAAACGCTCAAGCGACAGCCAGCAAAATCCACATCGAAAAGACCACACAGCAAAAAGAGGTCAAGGAAGAAGAGTACCAAAACCTGAACTCAGAAGTGTGTCGGAGGTACCTCATGAAGCGCATGACCGCCTGCTGGTGTGATACCCGAGGGGACGCCTGAATCTGCTGAACTCCGGGGCGCCTGCCTCGCCGAAGTCGTCTCCCCCTCGCCTGATGCTATCGCTCCCACAGGTGCAGCTAGTGCTCGCGGGAGAGCTACTCGAACGAAACCCCAAGTCATGGAAGAAGTGGGATCGGGTCCGTGAGCTGAAATTCCCTCTCCAAGCTCCTGTTCTCCTGCAAGCTCAAAGACAGAAGAAACACAAGGCATTGTCTCGTCCAGTGTGACCTCAAGGTCTCCACAAAGCGGTTATTTACATAAAAGAATAAGGCAAGCTCTCAACAAAAAGAGGTCTACCTATGAATAATACCGCAAGGAGATCTGAACTCAAACTAGTCAAGACTACCATGCAACAGGATAAAGCACTATGGAGCAAAATGCAACCTAGAGACATGATCAACCCAAACACAGCCTAAACCTCAACACACGCTACAATGCAAGATAATGATAGGAATAGATCCAAAAGCATGTACCATGATAAAATCGTGGAAAGGCTAGTGCTAAAACTAATCATATCAACAGGATACATGTAGCTAACCAAAACTATCACATGAAAAGTGATACCTAATGAACATCATACCTCTACAAGTAAAGCTCATGGAGAAGAATGGTAAAGCATGGCATAATGTTCATGAGGATCACAGACTAGCATGAAAAGTGGATATTCCACAAAAGCTATACACAAAGCTAGCATGACATATGATACAAAAGATAGCACATGCTAGACTAAAACAAAACATGATACAAAAGAAAATGTACATGCAAGAACTATACAAGTGAGCATATGAAAGACTATCTCATACCACAAGAAATAGATCATGGATGTACAAGGTATGAGTGTATAAGAAAGCTCACCAAACTGCAAAAGCCTCTTTGGAGGTAAATCTAAGCGGAGTGTAGAGAAACATCAAATCTTGATCACATCTAAAAGATCATGCTCCACCAGGCGCATGTTCTCCACCCCGCGTCCTCATATCTACACACAAGAGGACAAAGTAACCCGAGTCTTGGATCCCGAAGGGTTAGCAAGCATGTACTTGGGAAGCCAAGACTTGGTCACAAAACTCAACTTATCTTGTGGGTTAGCATGATGCAAAAGTTGGTTCAAATGCAATTGTGAAACACCCTTGGAAGCATTCCTCAAAAGGACAACTCGAGGAGAAGAACGAGTCATACCACGGGAAAGGAGGCAAACATCTTCCAAGGTTTTTGTAGAAGAACAAATAGAAGCACCATGAAAAGCATGACGTGGACCAAGAGAAGAAGCACTAGAAGCATTTCCACGACCATGACCTATCCCACTAGAAAAGGAGTCATAAAACCCATCAACAAAGAGGGGCTTCTTACTAGCAACACAAGCGTTCATGCCATGAGAAGGGCCATGAACCACCAACTTCCTAGAAGAGCGAGCTTGGCGAAAACATTTGGCACGCCGATAGCAAAAGCTTTCTTGATGCCCATCTTTCTCACAAAAAGAGCAATGGTACAAAGGCCTATTGGAAGGCACACCATTCTCCAACAAGTGAGAAGTCCCTTGGGACTTAGAACAAGAAGCATCAACGACCAACTCGGTGCCAACACTAGGAGCACACGTGCCATGGGAAAGGCTACGCGGCTTCCTAAAAGCCTTAGCTCGAATTCATCGCTCGTCTTTGACACGGTGGAAACAAAAATAGAATGAGTGTCCAACCTTCTTGCAAAAGGTGCAATGGAAAACCGGATTGGGAGCACGAGTCCCAAAAATATGAGAAGCACTCTTATCAAGAGAAGTCCCTTGGACATCACTTGAAGAAATAGCAAGGTTAGGAGTAGCTATGAAAGAGCTATCCGAAACCTTGGCACAAGTGCTATCGTCAAAAGACTCACGCGCAACATAAGAACTCAACTCCGGTTGCAAAGATGCAGACTTGGAAACATCAACATCGGAGTTGGAAGAAATGCGTGACTCAAACGACTTAGCACAAAAGCTCTTGCATCTTTTGGCCAAAACCTCATTTTCAAACATGAGGCGGTCACAAGTACCACAAGGAGTGTTTCTCAAGTTTTCCATCTCCTTTTCAATGCACTCGGCATATGTGGTACGCAAGAGCTCAATCTCCTTCTCAAAGTTGGCACACATATCATTGTGCTCAACCAACTTAGCGCTCATATCATCGTGCAAAACTTTCAAAGCCAAAACTTCTTTTTCTAAATCAATGCATGATGTGCACATGAAATCGGTGGAAGGAACATCACCATTCACATCAAGCAAAGAATCATGAATAGCAAAAGAAGTAAGGCAAGCATTTTTATTCAAAGAGCACAAGCTACAAGGCCTAGAATTTATCTCATCAATTTTAGCCCTAGCATGCTTAAGTTCATCTACACATGTGGTGTGAGTCAATTTTAATTTATTAATTTCAGCAAGCAAAGACTCACAAGAAATACATGGTAACAAAGCATTTGACTTAAGCAAGGTTATTTTAGTTTTAGCACATTCAAGATCCTTGCACAAGTCAATGCAAACTAAGCATGGTTTGGAAGCATTGGATATCATTTCATTTTCAGATCTCAAGCTAGCAAGAGAAAAGCATAGCTCATCATTCTTCCTAACCATGTCACTACAAGAGGTGCAAGGTGAAGATGCACTAGACTTCCAACGAAAAAGACCATTTTTTAGCCTAGTGATGGAGCAATTCAAATTCTCAATCTTTCTACGCAAGGTATCACAAAGCTCATCATACCTCATGTTATCATCACAACAAGCTTCAAATTGTTGGGATAAAATCCCAAGACAAGCAGCAAGAATACCTTTCTTGGCCTTGCCAAGTTCGCGTATACGATCCTCCGTTGAATGCTCATCATCTCCTAGGAAGCCCAGCAAAGCATCCACCTCACGTTCCGCCTCAAGACCCGTACTCCTCCTTCTTGCCAAAGTGTCATCCTCGATCGCATGTCCATGACTCAAACCTAAGGACAAAGACACACTGGAAGAAGAACTTGGTGCCATTTCTAGAAGCACCGTCAGTGTCAGCCAAAACACAAGCTCCAACACCTCGACAAGCAAAGTCGGAAACAAAACCGCTCTCAAAAGATCGCCTTTGCAGATCCGGAACCAGTTAAGGTAGAGAGATACTTAACTGGCTCAGATACCAATTGAAGGACCAAAATGGCGACCAGAGGGGGGTGAATGGGAGCCTAAAAATTTCTTTCGAAATTCCGGCTTTTGTCCCAACAAAATCAACCCCAAGAGCAAAGCCAACACACGTGATGTCCACGACCCAAGTGATTGGGTGGGTGTTCCCTAGGAACACAGCAGGACACCACAAAAGCTCCCTCGCCCAAATCCACGCAAGTCAACTAGTGACAAAATGGACTATGGGTAACCTCTGCCTCCCCCGAGGAGCGCGTCCGATCAAGCAAAGCAGACGTGTCCGATCGCACAAAACACTCTCTGGAACTGACCGGACTCAGCACGGGGTGCGTCCGGTCGATTCCCAGTCAGCGTCCGGTCACCATGCGCGAACTGGTCAGCGCGGGTGTTCAACGACCGGACTCTGTCAAGGTGCGTCCGGTCGCTTCGATGCAGCGTCCGGTCACCCCGATCAACCCTCTGTTCATCCACCGAATCAACCCGATCTCCCTCAAATCAAAAGCACTAGGGCTCAAATTAAGTGTGAGGGGTCACAAGGATGTTAGTGAGCTACTCCTAAGAGATCATGGCTCGAACCTAACTCCAAATCAATGAATCGAAAGATTTCGGGGCAAAGGAGCAAGAACGTGATCCAAAACGAAATCCGCCCGATCTACTAGCTCGTGAGGAATTAGAGAAAACCCTTCGGTAGAAAGATGTCTCTCATGATTCTCTAGGAGATGGTTCAAACGGATTTGGGAATCTTCCCTCGAAACAAGAAATCTCGAGAAGATCGAAAGAGGGGAAAACGTGCAACGCGAAGAACAAAATTGCAAGACAAATTAAAGCACGAATTTGATCCTTGGATTCAGCAAGATGGATTGTATTAGCGCACGGTGTATTGGGTTACAAGCAACTCCTAGCAACTCAAAGCTTGTATGGCAAAAAGCTCAAGAACAAGAGCCAACTCTCCTCTAACCCTAGCCTTCTCTCACTAGCACAAAATGAGAGAGACACTGTCCAAGGATAGCCGTCCAACGCAGCCCCTTCATCTATATAGTGCACGTCCAAATGACACAAACACCCTAACATGAAGTCTAGCCCAAATACCCCCTAGGAGTAAAACCGTCCAACTCTGGCAGTTTCCATCTGACGGCAACGCGCCTTCTCATCCTTCACTTCGCCCCGACGCAAGCTCCAGGATGCCGCCACGTGCCGTCACCATCGACCGCCACGCCTTCTCACCGATAGCTTCGCCGCAACGCAAGCCTCTCGGTGCTGCTAGGCGTCGACCGTCCTTTTGGACCTTCCCCTGGTTTTGAGGCCCAAACCGGGAAACCTGCCAGCCCAGGTTTTGAGGCCCAAACAGTCCATCTCGAGTTTTGAGGCCCAAACTCGGATCCCGCAAGCCTAGGTTTTGAGGCCCAAACCTGGAAACTGTCCATCCCGAGTTTCGAGGCCCAAACTCGGAAACCGGCCACCCGAGTTTTGAGGCCCAAACTCGAAAACCGTCGAGGTAGCTTTTTGAGGCTCAGCTACCGAACCCGCGCCGTAGACGAGATGTGGTTCGCACACCCTGACCACCGACACCGATGCTGATGCATGTCCAGCCTCCACGCCGGGCACAACGTCTTTGCCTTCCTTCTTGACTTGGCCGACGGCACTTGCGCCGCACGCAAGCCCATGTGCGACCTCCCGCCAAGTGCCACGACGCCATTGTCTTCCTCCCGACTCGGCCGATGCATCGCACATCCCCATGTGCTCTTGCTCGCCGATGCCACGTGCCAGCTACCACAGCTGGTCCTCTAGCCCTCTGGTCCGTCAGTCCAAGCCTCACGTCCGCCCTTCACCGCTCTAACACGTCCGTCGCATGGCACGCCCATCGTTCACCGATCCTGGTCCGTCGGCACGACACGTCTCTACTTGACCTTCACCTCGCCATTGACTATTGTATCTGAGCTCAACACCTGCACATCAACATAGCCAAGATACACATGTTGGATACGCACACCAACACAGAAACACCACAACTTAATGCCACCGGTTAATCATAAACATTAAGCGCATAGTGAATAATGACTCAACCGGGAAAAGCCTCAAACCTTCCTCATCAATGTCAATCATTCATCATATATGCTCTCATTATATAGCCGTTTTGCTTCATATCTTTATCAGTACTTTCATGCAATCTTTTGGGAGTTGACTTTGTAGTCAATGTCCTATAAACAATGGCTATATCAGAGCTGTATAATTTGGAACTGTCTGGCACCAAACCGGCAGGTTCCAAATTTAACAACTTTTTCTTCTCCTTGTCAATTACAGGTCAAATTGACTGGCACGTCCAAGGTCGATCTCACTGAGATTCGGCACCGCCACTCTTTGAAGGTCCAAGAGGTCAAGACTCTGCTCCATACACCCTCTGGTAAGACTCTAGTAATACGTCTTGCATGGGGAGCTAATAATTAGCTCCCCATGCAAGACGTATTACCAGAGATTTCAATGCACCACCTTATCAAGGAAGTATAATGCCTGGAGACATTCCTCCTGGATATCATTATGTTTCGGATTTTTATACTTTGGATGCTCAAGAGAATCCGGGGTATCACGACAATACACTCGGGGGGCAGAACATCGGCTATCAAGGGCCGGTGAATCAAGTAGACCAGTTGATGAGTCGGGTCACTGACATGGTTGAAAAACAATTTGGTTTGACACTAAAGGCTACCTTGACTGGCTACAAGAAGCCGTATCCAGAGTGGTATGATCAAGTTGCCTTTCCACCAAGATATAGAATCCTTGATTTTACCAAATTCACAAGAACCGGCTCAGTGACGACCATGGAACATATAACTCAGTTTTTGGTCCAGCTCGGGGAAGTTGGTGATGAACCAACACTTAAAGTTAGAATGTTTCCTTTATCTCTATCTGGTTTGGCTTTCTCGTGGTTTTCATCTCTGCCACCCAATTCCATTCAGAGCTGGGAAGATTTGGAAGATAAGTTCCATAAATACTTTGACTCTGGAGTATTGGAAAAAGGACTCATGGACTTAGTCGATACGAGGCAAGGAAATAATGAGACTGGATGCCAATATCTTCAGAGGTTCAGAGAGATGAAAAGCCAATGCTATACCTTTTCATTACCAGATTCAGAGATAGTTAGCATTGCAATTCGAGGGCTAATACCAGCCATAAGAGAAAAAAATGGTTTCGGTTGTAATAATATGGCTAATTTGGCTAAGAAGGTGGCAAATGTTGATGCTCAAAACCGGTAAAATCAAGTCTTTAAGCCCAAGAAAGCTTACAATGCAGAGAGTCACTTCTTCTTGCAAGAAGATGAAGATAATTCAAGCGATGAAAATGAAGATGAAGTCGCTATTGTTGATTGGGCCTGGAGAAACAATGAGTACATGCCTTGGGCAAAGGCTAAGAGTACCAAGAAAGATGTAAAATACAGCTTTGACATCACTAGGGCCGATAAGATATTTGACTACTTGTTAGAGAAAGGTCAAATCAAGTTAACTGGGAACCACAATATACCATCGGCTGAGGAGCTCAAAAATAAAAGGTACTACAAATTTCATAACTCTGGTACTCATACTACTAACGATTGCCGAGTTTTCACAGATATGATCCAAAGAGCTATTATCAAAGGAAGAATTGGCTTAGAAAAGGCCAAGAGAATGAGCATCAATGGCCATCCTTTTCCACAAAACATGGTAGTTCCTGCACCTTGGAGTGAGATCAAAGTATTAACTTCTGACAAAGCCAAGGCAGCTGGAACAGTCGATCCAAGCAAGCAGCTAACCGCCAAAGAATATCAGGAGATGAAAGGAAAGAAGAATATTGATCAATATGATCAACCCGAGACTTCAAGGGCTGGTGAGGCAAGAAGACGTCCAACTGTCAGAATCTTGTTGAATAAATGGCAATGTCAGAAAGAAAGAAATCAAATACAAAGAGAAAGAGATGAGCAAGAGTATCAAGAGTGGCTCAAAGAGGAGGAATACAGGAGGTCTCATGAAGAGGAAAGGCATATCAGAGATGAAGAGAAGAATCATTGGGGTTGTCCTTTCTTCTGACATTGTTGGAATGAAGGCTTAAAGCTTCCTACTCTTCGTAATTGCCCAGAATGCAGTGAGCAGTATTAGGAGTATAGGCAGTCAAGGGACAACCGCTGATTTGTACATGAAAGGTTAAGATTAGAAAGGACAGATCGGCGCATAAAAATGAAAGTGTTCATAATTGGCTTGGAGCAAGATTAGCCGATCAGGATCATCCTTGGCAAGACAGACAATGGTGTCCTGGTGGTTTAACTAAAATCCAGAAATGGCGGGTTCAGAGACTAAGGAACGATGAAATTCAGAAAAAGAAACCCAAAGTCTGGCAGGTAAAGCAAGTAGCCGATAAGACAGAGTCATCGGCTAATATATCAGCTTTATTCATGCTGCCTGCTGAGTTTAGATCTTCTGACCATGAAGAAGAATCTGATGATGAAGAAGCAATTGCTCAGTGGATCTATCAAGCAAAAGAGGCCACATTTGAAAAACCCGAGAAGCATTCTCATCTGAAAGCTTTATATTTAAAGGGGTTTGTCGATGGAAGGCCTCTGAATAGGATGTTAGTTGATGGAGGTGCAGCTGTTAATTTGATGTCATATGCCACCTTCAAGAAGCTTGGTAAGTCTGCAGAAGACTTGACTCAGACTGATATGAAGTTGACCGACTTTGCTGACAACGTGTCGGCTACTAGAGGTGCTGTGTGTGTCGAATTGACGGTTCGTAGCAAGAGTATGCCGACTACTTTTTTTGTAGTCGATGCAAAAGGATCATATAGTGTGATTCTTGGAAGAGATTGGATCCACGCCAACTGTTGTATTCCATCAACCATGCATCAGAATGTGATTCAATGGATTGGCGACACTATGGAAGTGATACCAGCCGATTCAACTGTTAGTATTGCTTACTCTGACCCTGATGTTTGGAATTTTGACAATATGGAGTGCTTCTCTGGGAAGATTCACGAAGAAGACTTTCTCAAAGCGTCTGGTGATAGTCAACAGCCGATCCAAGCAGTCGGCTTTAAAAAATGTATTTAATGGATTGTACAATCAATAAAGATGAAAGTGAGATGGGTAAAGGTTTTACATCGGCTGATGAACTAGAGGCAGTTGATATTGGAAACGGTGATAAGCCAAGATTGACATATATTAGGGCTAAGTTACATCCCAAGTTTAGACAAGAACTTATTGCCTTATTAAAAGAATATAAAGAATGTTTTGCTTGGGATTATTCTGAGATGCCTGGTCTTGATCGATCGTTGGTAGAGCATCGACTACCTATCAAACATGGGAGTCGGCCTGTAAAACAAGCCCTGAGGAGACTTAGAGCAGAGGTTATGGCAGATGTGAAAACAGAAATCACTCGGCTTTATGAAGCTAATTTCATTCGGCAATGTAGATATGCCGAGTGGATATCTAGTGTAGTCCCTGTGTATAAGAAGAATGGGAAAATGAGGGTTTGTATTGATTTCAGGGATTTGAATAAAGCTACTCCAATGGACGGTTACCCAATGCCAGTAGCAGACATGTTGGTTGATGCAGCGGCAGGACATAAGGTGATCAGTTTTATGGATGGCAATGCTGGTTATAATCAAATCTTTATGGCAGAAGAAGATATACATAAAACTGCATTCAGATGTCCGGGTGCTATAGGATTATATGAGTGGGTAGTTATGACCTTTGGGCTTAAAAATGTTGGTGCAACTTATCAAAGGGCTATGAATTATATCTTTCACAAGTTGATCGGCAAGATTGTAGAAATCTATATTGATGATGTGGTTGTAAAGTCCAAGGATTATCAGCAACATCTTAAAGACCTCAGAGATACTCTAGAATGTGCAAGAAAACATGGATTAAGAATGAATCCTCACAAGTGTGCATTCGGAGTGTCAGCTGGACAGTTTTTGGGGTTTATGGTACATGAAAAAGGGATTGAAGTTGGTAAGAAAAGCTATGACGCATTGATAAAGCAGTACCTCCAATTACAAAAACCCAGTTACAATCTTTGATCAGCAAAATCAATTTTATCAGAAGGTTTGTTTCGAATTTGTCAGCCAGGATTTTGCCGTTCTCAGTGTTGTTAAAATTGAAAGATGACCAATAATTTAAATGGGGGAGTGAGCAACAGAAAGCGTTTGATGAGATCAAAGAATATATGAAGTCTCCACCAGTTTTGATTCCTCCTCAAAGGGATAAACCCTTTAAATTATATATTTTGGCTGGTGATCATACAATTGGGTCGGCTTTAATGCAAGAATTTGAAGGGAAAGAAAGAGTGGTGTTCTATCTCAGTAGGAGGTTACTTGATCCAGAAACAAGGTATTCTCCTGTTGAGAAATTATGCTTGTGTTTGTACTTTTCATGCACCAAACTTTGACATTACCTACTGTCCTCTGAGTGCACAGTGGTGTCGAAGTTTGACGTAATAAAGCACATGTTATCTATGCGTATTCTAAATGGGAGAATTGGCAAATGGGTTCTTGCATTATCAGAGTTTGATTTAAAGTATGAATCGGCTAAAGCAGTTAAAGGTCAGGTAATAGCTGATTTTATTACTCATCATCACGGACAAGAAATTATGACTTTGGATTTTACTCCATGGGTCTTGTTCTTTGATGGTTCTAATTGCAAGCAAGGTGGGGGTATTGGTATTGTTCTTATTTCTCCTCAAGGGAGAAGTTTTGAGTATGCCTTTTCAATAGATCCAACCTCTACTAATAATCAAGCTGAGTATGAGGCACTTCTCAAGGGACTTTAGCTTTTGTTTGAGGTAAGGGCTGAGGCTATTGAGATTTTTGGTGATTCTCAATTAGTGGTTAATCAACTGCTCGGCCTATACAAATGCAAAGATGACAGTTTGAGGAAGCATTATGAGAAATGTCTAGAGTTACTTGATTCTTTCTCTTCTGTTATTATAAAACACATTCCTAGATGTAACGCCCGGATTTACGGATAAAGCCGAGCAAAGCATATGTGGGCCCAGGTGCAGATACAAGGGTGTATGCCAAGTCTCTGAGTGACGAGTGATTGTCAACTGGGATAATGCGCATGTTCTTTGGCTTGTGTTGTGCAGGTGTCGAGCACGGATACAGTGATCAGAGGCAAAGTGAAGGTCAAGTAGAGACGTGCCGTGCCGATGGACCGAGAGCGGTGAAGGGCGGACGTGAGGCTTGGACTGAGGGACCGGTGGCCCGAGGATCAGCTGTGGTGGCTGGCAGCCTGGGACAGCGACGAGCGAAGTCTTGCGGACACGGTGTTGCTCGGGTCGAGGACCTGGGGACACGTGTCGGTGGACGGGGTGCACGGGCGGTGCATCCCCTCTAGAGCTTAGGTTTGGTGGTAGAGCCAAAGAAAAACCATCGGGTGGACGGTTTCCAGGATTGGGTCTCAAAACCTGGGTGCTGATGGTTTTCGAGTTTGGCCACAAAACTCGGGCTGAGGAAGGTTTCCAGGTTTGGGCCTCAAAACCTGGGTGCTGCGGGTTTGCTGAGTTTGGGCCACAAAACTCACGCTTGGTGGGTTGGTTTCCCGGTTTGGGCCTCAAAACCGGGGGTTGGTCGTCAAGGCTGGTTTCCCTGTTTGGGTCTCAAAACTGGGGGTGCGACGTCCAGGAAAAGGACGCAGAGCGGTGGCGGCACGTGGCGACAATCGGGAGGTTACGTCGAGGCAACGCTACGAGTTGTGCGGGCATGACCGTCGGATCCACCTACCATTGAGTTGGTCCAGAATAACCTTAGGGTTTAGCTGGTTCGCTTTGTAAGTAGTTAGGGGTAGAGTGGGAATTAGGAATAGTTAGAATTAGGACAAGTAAGGGGATACACCCACCTTCCCATCAATCTCAGTTATTTGCTCTTTGCACCTAGGGTTTCCTGCTCTCCCAATCCCCTGCTGTAGCTAGCTGAGATCCGCAGAGATCCATACCTCTGTGTACTGGAGATTTTGAGGAAGTGAGGCCGTAACCTCACGATTGTAGCATGTGGTAGCCACACGGTTGCATTTCGTGGATGTGATTCGCGTTTTGTTCGTGTTCTTCACGGAATCCTTTTTCTCCATGTTTTTCACGTTGTTCGATCTTTTTGCTCGGTTCATCTTTTGCAAATCTGTTTGAACCAAGTTGTTCTAGATCGTGAGGCACTTCTTTCCACCGAAGGAATTCACCTCTAACCTCACGGTCTAGGAGATCGATCGATTTTAGTTTTGGGTCAAGCTTTTCTCCTTTCCCCCGAATTTCTTTGATTCATCGATTTGGAGATAGGTTCGAGCCATGATCTCTTAGAGATAGCTCACTATCTTCCTTGTGACTCCTCTCACCAAGTTTGATCCCTAGAGGATTTGTTTTGGGTGAGATCGAGTTGAATCGGTGAACGAACAGTTGGTTTTCGGGGTGACCAGACGCTTGGTCGAGATGACCGGACGCACGGGCAGAGAGTCCGGTCGTTGAATGCTCAGTGTGTTGATTTCGTGACTTGACCGGACGCATCGAGTTCACTGTTCATCAGTCTTTTCTTCTATTGACCGGACTCTCCGGCTGTGACCGGACGCTCTGCTCCACAGAGTCCGGTCCAACACAGTAAGGTCCCAGATTGGTTTTTGTGTGACCGGACGCGTCCGGTCCCTACTGACCGGACGCTGACCCGAGTCCGGTCGTGACTGTTCTGTGAGTTTTCGTCCGCGGTTCGTTCGTTCATTGTCAGTTTTGATTTCCGGATTTTGCGTTGGGTTTCTAGAGTCGTGAAGTGTCTCGCTGTGCTTCTTGGAAGCATCAAGCCTATCTCTAGGGTCGTGGACACTTACGAGCACTAGGGTTTGCTCTTGGGGTTGATTTTCGGGACAGTTGCGACAAGTTTCCGAAAGGAAATTTTGAAGCTCCAATTCACCCCCCCTCTAGTCGCTTTCTGGTAGCACTTTCGGTCCTTCAGGACAGTCCGCCATCACCTCGCGAACAGCCCACGGTAGGGGCGGACAGTCCGGGACCCCAAGGTCGGACAGTCCGCGAATTGGCTGTGTACTCCGGTCTTGTGCGTTTGCTCTCCCGGCTTCGTTGCTTGGTTTCCGGACTTGTCGTTTGGCCTTAGAGTTGATCAAGAAACCTCTCTAGGTATCTTTGCTACTTGTTAGCTTAGGTATTTGGGAGTTTCTCGACGTAGCCATCTATCTACGTTCGAGACTTGGTTTTTGAGGGTCGAACCTGTGCCGACGTTTTTGGTGTTTGGTTTGCTATCGCTTTGTGGTGCCTCGCTGTGATCCAAGGGATCATCCACCCTCTTCCAAGGGTCGTGGGCATCACGTTCTCGGTCGTAGCTTTCGGGGGTTGATTTTGGGACAATCGGCCAAAGTTTCGAGAGAAATTTTTGAGCTCCCATTCACCCCCCCTCTGGTCGCCTTGCTATTGCATTTCGGTCCTTCAATTGGTATAGGAGCGGGTTAAGGATCTTCCACCTTAGCCGGTTCCAGATCCACAGAAGGCGACATGGATCGCGGCGTGGGCAAACCGCCGTTCTTTGATGGGATGAACTATGCGTATTGGAAGATACGCATGTCGGCCTATCTCCAGAGCATGGGCTCTTCTGTTTGGGAGATTTGCAACAGGGCCGATTACGTTGTCTTGGCTGCTCGTGTCACTCAGCTTCAGATCGATGAGCACGAAGCAAATAGCCGAGCTCGTAACGCTCTTTTCTCCTGTTTGAGCATGTCTGAGTTTGACCGCGTTTCTCACCTCCCCACGGCTCGAGAGATTTGGGCGATCCTCATGCGCTTCCATGAGGGAACCACTCAAGTCAAATCCCGTCTCTACGAGTCGCATAAGCGGGAGTATGAGAACTTTCGACACATGCCTGGCGAGAGCATAGAGGGTTTATTCGCTCGCTTTCAGGTCATTGTCAACAAGATGAGAGCGAACAAGGAGTTGTTGCCTTTTGACGATCATGAGAGGGCTTTGAAGCTTTTGCACACTCTTGATCGGTCGGTGTGGGACTCAAAGGTCCAGGCAATCATCGAATCGTCTAACTATGAGACCCTCACTTGCGACGAGCTCTTTAGCAAGCTCAAGTCTAGTGAGATTGACGTCATGTCGAGGGCTTCTTATGAAAATCCTTCTGGCCCGACTATGGCTTTGGTTTCTGGCTCTTTTGCTAACCCCTCTGGAGGATTTGCACTCTTTTCTGTCACAGAGGACCAGCTGGAGTCTTTGGGGGATGATGAGTTGGCAATGCTCGCCAACCGGTTCTCGCGGTTCCATAACAACTGCATGAACCATCGCCGCGGAGGAGGACGCTCAGGATGCTTTGAGTGCGGCGACCCCGACCACTTCATCGCCAACTGTCCCAAGAAGAAGAACACATCTGGGAAGGGCGATCATGGGCACAAGTACGACTCCGGCAAGCGCAAGGAGAAGTACGTCCCCGCGAGGCACAAGCGGAGGGGCGGCTTCGACAAGGAGTACATCAAGAAGAAGTACTTGGAGAAGGCCCAGGCTGAGCAGCGTGCGTTCTTTGCCACGCTCAGCGACGTCGACGGCTCGGATGACGACTCCGCTTGCTCAAGCGATGACGAGTTCGAGAAGAAGAAGAGGATCGAGGACAAGCTGAACGGTCTGTGCTTCTTCGCCGACGACGATGGCTTCTGCACCATGGCCCTCGGCAGGGAGTTCGACGGCGAGCTGGAGGAGACTCCTCGGAACGACAACGACGACGACGACACCTCCCAGGTATCTCTGACCAATGACAAACTTTCTGCTGAGGTCGAGAAACTTACTACCACGCTGCTTAGTGAAGACAAGCTGCTTAGGCGTGCCGCTAGAGAGCGCAAGGAGTTTAGGCAGAAGTGGGAGGACACGGTGAAGGAGTTGGAGTTTGCTAAGTCCACCGTGGTCGTTTCTGAGGAGGTGGAGTGTGAGATGTGCACCAAGCACATGACTGACCTTCTCACCTTGAGAGGTAAGTATGCTACGTTGGTAGGAGAGGTGGATGAGCTGAAGGCTAGACCCTCGCTGTTGGGTGCGTGCAAGACTTGTCCTGTCTTGCAATCTGAGTTGGCAGAGAAGAATGCCAAGATTGTGTCTGTTGGAGAGGCCAACTCAGGTAGCACATGTGTGGCTAGGTGTGTTCTTTGTGAGGGTTTGGAGATGGAGATTGCGAACGTGAAGCATGACAAGATGCAAACCGAGGAAGAAAACACATACCTTCGGACCATCTTGTCATGGGTGTCTAGTGGTGAGCCACAGCTCGGGATGATGATCTCCCAATTCAAGCGAGCTGCTGGAGGTCCTGGTGTAGGCTTTGCTCCAGGCGTTGATGTTTCAGCTTTTGGGAAGATTGGAGAGTCGAGTGGTTTGAACCCGAGTGAGAAGCCCAACTCCACCACTACTCCCAAACTTACCAAGCTTCCACCCAAAGAGACTCTCAAGCCTAACACCAAGGATGGGGTCTTTGTTGAGCCTCCAAGAGCTCCACCCAAGAAACAATCATGGGCTCCAAAACCAAACCACCTCAAGAACAAGCTGGACACCATGCCACCCATCCAGGAGGAGCTTATGCCACAGAAGGGGAAAGTGATCCAAACCCACAACCGTGTGTACCAACAACCCCCTTTGAGAGCGGTGAGGTACCATTGTGAGCATTGTGGGAGAGATGGACACTTGAGTGAGTTTTGCTTTCGGCGCAAGAGAGAGGCGCGCCGTGCTAGGGAGATGAACAACCCGGACATGTACCATCCTTTCCATGATGTACATGTACCGAATGTTCAGAGGAGAGCTCCGAGGAGAGCTGCTAGGCCCAGAGGTCCAGAACCTCAAGTTCCTAGGCCTAAGCAGCAGAGGAGAGAACGTGCCCGGCGGGAGCCTGCAGTTGTGGGCTATGGACCCCGTGGCGGTGGCTTTGTAGTTGAGCGTTTTCCCCTACCGCGTTTGGAGTATCGTGATGGACGCTCCTCCCTTAGCGGACCATGTTTTTCTAAACATGGTGATCGCTTCCTCCGTAGGTGTGCTATGAATGGTTTTTCTGCTGACCGTTCTTTTGAGCAACCAGCCCAACACTGGTATTCCCCTTACTTCACTAACCCCAGTGTTGGACCGTATGCTCACCCTATCTCTTTTTATTGATGTAGGTAAAACAATTGGAGAACGTTTGGTTGGTGGATTCCGGTTGCTCGAGGCACATGACCGGAAATGCCAAGTGGTTCTCCAGTCTTAGTCCGGTCGCCGAAAAGGAGTTTATCACCTTCGGCGACAATAGCAAAGTTAAGGTCTTGTCTCGTGAGTCGGTGCGAGTTAATGAGCATTTTGTGTTGCGTGATGTTGCTCTTGTTTCTAACTTGCATTTTAACCTTCTTTCTGTTTCGCAACTTTTCGACGATGACTATGAGATTCGTTTTAAACCGAATCTCAGTCGTATTTTGGATCCTCAGGGCAATCTTGTGTGTTTGATTTCGCCCTTTGGAAAAGACTTTCGTGCGAATTTCTCGGAGTCTTTTGGCACTTCTCGTAGTCTTGTGGCTGGACCTTCCTCTTCTGATCTTTGGAAGTGGCATAGGAGACTAGGACATTTGAGCTTCGACTTGCTTGCAAGACTTAGTTCACTTGGCCAAATCCGAGGATTGCCCAAGTTATCCATGGAGAAGGATCTTGTTTGCCACTCTTGTAGACATGGGAAGAAGGTTGCCGCTCCCCACCATCTTGTGACTCAAGTCATGACCAAGCGCCCTGGAGAGCTTTTGCACATGGACCTTGTTGGTCCGGCTCCGGTGAGCTCGGTTGGTGGGAAGTGGTATGT
Organism: Coix lacryma-jobi var. lacryma-jobi; assembly: GCA_009763385.1. NCBI lineage: Eukaryota > Viridiplantae > Streptophyta > Magnoliopsida > Poales > Poaceae > Coix > Coix lacryma-jobi. The sequence goes on along the minus strand of CM019828.1, from coordinate 77,906,092 downwards.
GCTTGTTGTTGTTGATGACTTTTCAAGATATTCGTGGGTTTTCTTTTTAGCTGAGAAAACCGAGACTTTCTCCTTTGCTCGCAATCTGATTTTACGTCTTCAGAATGAGTTCCCTTTGAACTCGATGCGAGCTATTAGGAGTGATAATGGTTCTGAATTCAAAAATTCGGAGTTTGAGAAATTTTGTAACTCTTTGGGTTTGGAGCATCAGTTTTCTTCCCCCTACACACCGCCCCAAAATGGTGTTGTAGAGAGAAAGAATCGGACCCTTGTAGAGATGGCCAGGACGATGCTCGATGAGCATAGGACTCCTAGGCGATATTGGGCCGAAGCTATGAGCACTGCATGCTACATTTCAAATCGCATTTTTCTCCGAGCTTTCTTGAAAAAGACTTCTTATGAGTTGTGTTTTGGAAAACTGCCCAAGGTGAGTTATTTTCGAGTTTTTGGTTGCCATTGTTTTATACTCAAAAAGGGCAATTTGGACAAGTTTGAGTCTCGTTCTTCTGACGGTGTGTTTTTGGGTTATGGCACTCACACTCGAGCTTATCGTGTACTTAACCTTGACACTAACCGAGTCATGGAGACATCCGATGTCACCTTCAATGAGACCATGGTTTGTCCTTCTTCTCGTTTTGATCGTGCAGGTGATCATGAGGTTGGTGAGCCTCTTTTTGATGACGAGGAAGAGGGTGCTGAGGGTATGGATGATCCAGCACCCCCTCCACCTGCGGTGCCACAAGGAGCGGCTTCTACGACGACTCACGGCCCCGACACTTCTTCTTCCTAGGGGCCGTGGGATCCGCCACCCCGAGCGGTACCTTTTGTACCCGGGGAGGCACCATCTGCTGTTGAGGGGGAGATCACCTCTGCACGGGAGGCGCCACGGCACATCCAGCGCCAACATCCCCCTCAGCAGATGATCGGCAACATTGACGAACGGGTCACTCGGTCCAGGTCTCAAATCTCTCACTTTGCTCATTCTGCTTTTGTTACTGATTTTGAGCCTCGAGATGTTGGACACGCTTTGACGGATCCGGATTGGGTCAATGCCATGCATGAGGAGTTAGAGAACTTTGAGCGAAATCGGGTTTGGGTTTTAGTTCCACCTCCTCCAGACTGTAAGCCTATTGGGACAAAATGGGTTTTCAAAAACAAGCAAGGAGAGTATGGCCACGTTGTTAGAAACAAGGCCAGGCTTGTAGCGAAGGGTTATAGTCAGAAGGAGGCGATAGACTATGAGGAGACTTTTGCTCCTGTAGCTCGTTTGGAGGCTATTAGGATACTCTTGGCTTTTGCAACATCCAAAGGTTTCAAACTTTTTCAAATGGATGTCAAGAGTGCTTTCTTAAACGGCTACATAGAAGAAGAGGTTTATGTTGAACAACCCCTCGGTTTCGAAAATCCCAAGTTTCCAAACCATGTTTTCAAACTCCACAAAGCTTTATATGGTTTGAAACAAGCCCCTAGAGCCTGGTATGATAGGTTGAAAACCTTTTTGCTTGTTAAGGGTTTTAAAATGGGATGTGTAGATAAAACGCTTTTTCTCCTCAAGCAAGGCAAAGACACTCTCTTGGTCCAGATTTACGTGGATGATATCATTTTCGGTGGTTCCTCTCACGCTGTGGTTGCCAAGTTTGCAGATACTATGAGCAGGGAGTTCGAGATGAGTATGATGGGCGAGCTGACTTTCTTTCTCGGATTGCAAATTAAGCAATCCCGAGAAGGGACGTTTGTGCACCAGGGCAAGTATACCAAGGACTTGCTGAAGAGGTTCGATATGGGTGAGGCCAAGCCTCTTCTAACACCCATGTCGACCATGATGGCCCTGGATGCGGACAAGGATGGAGAACCTATGGACCAGAAGGAGTACCGAAGCATGATCGGGTCGTTGCTCTACCTGACAGCGACATGCCCGGACATCCAGTTCGCGGTGTGTCTGTGTGCGCGCTTTCAGGCGTCGCCGCGCACTTCTCATCGGCAGGCGGTCAAGCGCATATTCAGGTACCTTCGTTTCACACCTGAGTTCGGGATTTGGTATTCAACTTCCTCCACCCTCTCCCTTTGCGGTTATTCCGATGCCAATTTTGCTGGTTGTCGCATTGAGCGCAAGTCCACTTCTGGGACTTGCCAATTTATCGGTTCTTCTCTTGTATCATGGTCTTCTCGCAAACAGTCTAGTGTCGCCCAGTCTACCACAGAGGCTGAGTATGTTGCTGTGGCTAGCTGCTGTTCCCAGTTGCTTTGGATGATGGCCACTTTGCGTGATTTTGGTCTGAGCTTTTCTCGTGTTGCTTTGCTTTGTGACAGCACGAGTGCGATTAGCGTTGCTAAGAACCCCGTGCTTCACTCGAAGACCAAACACATTGATGTGCGCTTTCACTTTTTGCGAGACCACTATGAGAAGGGTGATATCGACCTTCGCCATGTCGATACTCATCATCAGTTGGCTGATATTTTCACCAAGCCTTTGGACGAATCAACCTTTAATCGGTTGAGGGGTGAGCTTGGTGTGTGTTTCCCCTTTTAGATGGGGGAAACATTTTGGTTCTTGTATCATAGACTGACTGTTTTTCATTTGTCTTGTTTTCTTTTGCATTTCAGCATACGCTTTTACATTCTGAGCTTCATGCATATAATCATTAAAATGTAATTATGCTCTGCTTAGTATGCTCTTATGCTATTTGTTGATACTAGTAGCTTATACTCTTTCGGATCACTAATACATGTTGTGAGCTGAGCTACTTTTGAATGGTGAATCTGCTTAACAAACATAAAACTTGAAAATGTTCACCATTGAGATATGCAACTAGCATGTGTAGGATGTGTTGAGTTCACTCGTGCTTTTCATATATGCTAGGTTGCTATGTCTCTAGTTCTGAGTCATTCACTTGCTTGGTATGTTTATATTCTGAAAATAAAATTTGAACCAAGTTAAATGAATTGGAAAGATCGAGATGGGACTGCTTGTCAACACATCACAGTTTCGAGACTGTTTCTCATTGCACTTTGAGTTAAACTTGAGCTGTGTAGTGTATGACCGAAACTGCTGCTTTAAGCTTTTGATTGCATCTGCATAGGCTTCGCACAGTTGAAAAGTTAGGCAATGACAAGCTTTCAACCTCTCGCAATCATATGCTAAATTCTGAACTTGTGTAATCTTAACCGCTGCAACTCCGATAAAATTTGGATACACAAGTCTATGCTTCATTCTATGGCATGATGATTGAACCTTGCTAGGGGTAGTTCACTTTGTATACATGATTAGCACTTGCTGTTTTCCTGTCTATACATGTGTAGTGCTATTTTGATGGTGAGTACCTTTTTGGCTAAAAACTGCTCACTTGCTCATATGTTCACATTTCATATTTGGTGATCAGTTTGAGCCTTCGCTAGCCTGTATGCTTTCTTGCTAGTTGTCTTGAGCCTCTGTGCCTCTATCTTGAGGGACTAGCATTTTGCTTTGATTTTTCAATTTGGCATTTGCTAGCGGTGTTGAGCCTGTTCTACCTCTTCTTGAGGGCTAGCTTTGCTTTGCTTGGTTGTGTCGAGCCGTTGCCCATGTCTTTGGGAACCAAGTTGTTTTGCTCTTTCCACTTGACCTTCTTCGGCTTTGCTATGCTTTTGGGTCATTTGGTCGAGTTCTCTCTTCTCCTTCTTCCTCCTTCTATTTCCATTATGATTTGTGTGAGTAGTTGACAATGCACTCATCAAGGGGGAGATTGCGGATACAAGGGTGTATGCCGAGTCTCTGAGTGATGAGTGATTGTCAACTAGGATAATGCGCATGTTCTTTCGCTTGTGTTGTGCAGGTGTCGAGCACGGATACAGTGATCAGAGGCAAGGTAAAGGTCAAGTAGAGACGTGCCGTGCCGATGGACTGAGAGCGGTGAAGGGCAGACGTGAGGCTTGGACTGAGGGACCGGTGGCCCGAGGATCAGCTCTGGTGGCTGGCAGCCTGGGACAGCGACGAGCGGAGACTTGCGAACATGGTGTTGCTCGGGTCGAGGACCTGGGGACACGTGTCGGTGGACGGGGTGCACAGGCGGTGCATCCCCTCTACAGCTTCAGTTTGGTGGTCGAGCCAGAGAAAAACCATCGGGTGGACGGTTTCCAGGTTTGGGCCTCAAAACCTGGGTGCTGATGGTTTCCGAGTTTGGCCACAAAACTCGGGCTGAGAAAGGTTTCCAGGTTTGGGCCTCAAAACCTGGGTGCTGCGGGTTTGCTGAGTTTGGGCCACAAAACTCAGGCTTGGTGGGCTGGTTTCCCGGTTTGGGCCTCAAAACCGGGGGTTGGTCGTGAAGGCTGGTTTCCCGGTTTGGGCCTCAAAACCAGGGGTGCGACATCCAGGAAAAGGACGCAGAGCGGTGGCGGCACGTGGCGGCAATCGGGAGGTTGCGTCGAGGCAACGCTACGAGTTGTGCGGGCGTGATCGTCGGATCCACCTACCACCGAGTTGGTCCAGAATAACCTTTGGGTTTAGCTGGTTCGCTATGTAAGTAGTTAAGGGTAGAGTGGGAATTAGGAATAGTTAGAATTAGGATAAGTAGGGGGAGACACCCACCTCCCCATCTGTCTCAGTCATTTGCTCTTTGCTTCTAGGGTTTCCTGCTCTCCCAATCCCCTGCTGTAGCTAGCTGAGATCCGCAGAGAACCATACCTCTGTGTACTGGAGATTTTGAGGAAGTGAGGCCGTAACATCACTGTTGTAGCGTGTGGTAGCCACACGGTTGCAGATCGTTGTGTTGATTCGTGTTTTGTTCGTGTCCCTCGCGTTCTTCATTTCTCCACGATTTTCCCGTCACTCAATCTCCCTCTCTAGTGCGTCTTTGCGAAATCCGTTTGAATCAACTTGTTCTTTATAGTGAGGAGATCATTTCCGCCGAAGGAATTCATCTAACTCCTCACGAACAAGTAGATCGGGTTGATTTCGTTTTCGTGGCACTTTTTCGTTCATAATCCTCCCCTTTCGATTTCCCGGTGATTGAATCGATTTGAGCGGATGAGTTCTTGGGGACAGTCTCCTAACTACCTCGTGATCATCCTCTCCAAGTTTGGGAACGTGGGATTGAGTTTTGATTCGGATTTGGGAAGAGTTGTGTGAGGGGCGACCGAAATCGCCCTCACTGGGAGGTCGCGGACAGTCCGCGGTTTGACCGGCGGACAGTCCACGCGTCGGGAGTCAGCCGGATCAGTGGCTGTGTTCTTCGGACGAGTTACTGTTTTTACACCGGCGGACAGTCCGCGGTGTAAAGTCGCGGACAGTCCGGGAAGGGTCCAGGGAACTTCAGCAGCGCTGTTGTTGTGCTCTCTTGACCGGCGGACAGTCCACCATCACCTCGCGGACAGTCCGTGGTAGGGGCGGACAGTCCGGGACCCCAGGGCCGGACAGTCCGCGAATCGGCTGTGTACTCCGGTCTTGTGCGTTTGCTCTCCCGGCTTCGTCGCATGGTTTTCGGACTTGTCGTTTGGCCTTAGACTTGATCAAGAAACCTCTCTAGGTATCTTTGCTACTTTTTAGCTTAGGTATTTCGGAGTTTCTCGACGTAGCCATCTATCTACGTTCGAGACTTGGTTTTTGAGGGTCGAACCTGTGCCGGTGTTTTTGGTGTTTGGTTTGCTATCGCTTTGTGGTGCCTCGCTGTGATCCAAGGGATCATCCACCCTCTTCCAAGGGTCGTGGGCATCACATTCTCGGTCGTAGCTTTCGGGGGTTGATTTTGGGACAATCGGCCAAAGTTTCGAGAGAAATTTTTGAGCTCCCATTCACCCCCCCCCCTCTGGTCGCCTTGCTATTGCATTTCGGTCCTTCACCAGGGAGTCCCAATTCCACATATACAACAAAATGCATATCATTACAACACGAACCAAAACGTTATTAAACTTATTACAACACATGAAGATTGTTCATTACAATGGCCAACGACCCATTATTATAGCGGTAGCGCGTAGACTCCACTTCACAGGGACACCGACTGGGGAACGCCAACCTCAGATGTCTGGAACGTCTTCTAGATACTCCTCAAAGTCTTCTCCATCTGGTACCCATCCAGGATTTTTATGTGAACCAACGACGAGCGTTAGCTCACCATGCTCAGCAAGTACAACTACGGGGATGCAAGGCTCAAAGGGTTTGACACGGTTAACTGCGGTTAGCATTTTAAGTTGATCATATTTTATTTTAGTCTAATATTACTAAATGAATAAAGTCGTGTTATCCCATGGTAAGCAATAATTATTATGTTAAAAAGAGGTAGGCATCCAACCACCAACATACCCCACCATGAACTACTTAAAAAGGATCCGAGCCGCTCGTATCCGTAAGCACGGCTGATATACCAGATTTACACTCTGTAGAGGTTGTACACTTTCACCTTGGGCCGTGATTCCCATGTGCCGGAGTTTGCAAGGCCCACATCACCTCCTCTATGGAATTATGGCAGGGTTTCACTACGAAGCCTTTCCAAAGTTGGTCTAACAAGTCGTAGCCGCTAAGAGTTATGAACAACCTCCCCACTAAGGTAACCACCTATCCTCCAAAGCAATTACCCTAGTTGGACCGGGCCATAACTACATGGTACCCCCCTCTTGCCCTTTCGGTAAGCTACAGATGAGCTAGAATACTCAGAGTACTTAGCTAAGATCAGAGCCATGTAATACCAAAGGCGGCACGGGATCTCCCGGGTAGCCGCTTTAAAAGATAGCCCCTGGGGTGGGTCACTGAGCGAAAAGCATGCTCCAGTGCCCTAAATGTGGTTAAAAAGCCTCTTTTAACATTTGTTCCATAATCGTTAATCAATATTACACATTTAGTAATTAATAGCGCATAGCATTTCTAAACATATTATGCAAAAACCCACCCATAGGTACAAGGTATAAAGATCAAGTGGTTCTAGTCTTGTCCCATGGTTCATCAAATTTGACACATGCATAATGAACTATTAAGTCTTGCACTTTGTAGGTAACAAGGAAAACCGTAGGTTATACTTGCCAAGGTCAGAAGCGGGGTCCTAACGTTGCTCTGGAAACTCTTGATCCTCGAAAACATCACTGTCTGGACTCGCGAAGAAAATGACCAAACATAGGGTCCAAACATACATTACATGCAAATAAAATATACTTCTACTAGAACAGTACACCAATCATCAAAAACAGTTACAGAAACACTTATAAAACTATTCTACTCATCGATACGATCACATGAACATGTGGATCACTCTAATCGGACTAAAAACGAGAAAGTTATGAAGAAAACAAGTTTCAGGGGCACTTTTGTAAATAAAACTTATTTTCCAAAGGTCTAACCTACGAAAACTGAGGGTTAGAACGTAATTAACCGTAGACTTTGGGGGTTAGCACGCTGAAACGGCTCGGCTGGGACTGCGGGTTCAAAAACTAGGTTCTGCAGGGTCTAAAAGAAAAGAAAACAGGACCTAAAAAAAACTATTTGAACTGCGCTGGACTGTGGGTTATTTTCAGCAAAGCGCAGGGGCTTTTTTGCAAAAGCGGCAGTGGCTGCAGCGGCGCTGGCGTTGACGCGGCTGCCACGTGGCGCGTCGGGGTTGGCCCGGTCCACCACGCGGCGGTGGACTGCGCATTCGGTTTGGGTCTATGGCCCATAGAGTCGGCTCATACCCCTTCTGGGTATGTGCCCTGATCTCGGCCGTCGGTTGCAGATCTAACGGCGTTGGGCGAGCTCCGGCTGTGCGGCGGCGGTGGACTCGGCGGCGCGGTCACCGGCGCACGGTGGCAACATAGGAGAGGGCTCGGAAGGTCGCCAGAATGGCGCGCCAGGGCTCGGCTGGCCACGCGGTCTACACCAGGGGACTGCAGGGACAAAGGCGAACACGATGGTGGCCTCAGCTTCGGCGGGGAGCTCACCACGGCGACGAATGGCGGCGAGGTGGATTTGCTAGGAGGAAAAACACCGGTGAGGCTCGGTTTCGCGCAAACAATCAAAGGAAAAGAGCTCGGGGCTCTCGGGCGGCCGCGGCGTCACCTGGGAAGGCTCGGTTGAGCTCTCGGGCTTCGGCAAGGCCTCACGGCGGTGGCAGAGACACGGTGGGCGAGCGGGTGCGAGGGGAGGGGGCTCAGGCCTCGCTTCAGGGCTTTATAGGGCTTGGTCGAGAGTGGAGGCGGCCGGGAGTGCGCCACTGGGCCTCGATTGATGTCCGAGTGGCCATTATGGCCACTAGCTCAGGCGTTTTTGGAAGAGAAATGGTGAGGCAGCTTGGCATTGCAGCCGGCGCGAGGAAGGGGAAGGTGTCAGCCACTGACGGGTGGGGCCGGGGTGTCGGGCGGGCGCGTAACTGCTGACCGGTGGGGACGCTGCGTCAGCGGGGAGAGGGAGCGGCGCGGGCGAGGCGCTGCACGAGCAGGCCGGCGCGGACGCGGGCCGCGGGCGCGCGAGCTGGCGGGGAGAGGGCGGACGCGGGCCGAACGGGCTGCGGCCTGGGCCAGGCGAGCGCGGGGAAAAAGGGAAAAAGGGAGGAGGGGAAAAGGTTGCAGGCCGGGCCGGTTTTGCTTGTCGGGCCAAAAGGAAGGGAGACGGAGAGAACGAAAAAGAAAAGGTTTTTCTTTTATTTCTTTTGCAAACTTTGCTCAAATTCAAAACTAGTTTGAATTCTAGCCACTCAACTCTAGCACTACACTCAAAGAAAATACTATGCACCAGCATGAATGCAACAAAAATGTTTTTACGCCCCACCTAAATTTATTAATTCACCAAAAATTATTATTTGATCTATATGTTTCATGAGAAATAAATAAACAAAGTCAAGTTTCAACCATATTTCTCCAAATTTAATTTTTAGGGTGTTACAAATTGTGACGGAACCGTCCTGATTATAAGAGCTCAAGTACCGTCTTAGCCAAATCCATCTAACATCGACTCATACTTGAACCTATATAACCCCGGTAGTCCGGAAATCTCGAAGGATTTCAAACATCATACAACATACAGGATCGCATTGTTCAAGTACCAAATTCATAAGGATACACCGTCGATAATCAAACCGAATTTAAACATCAGAGTGCAGAATCATAAAAGAGTTATTACAATACTGAGTTTAAAAGTGCGGAAGCTGAAATAAGTTTTGAAACAAGACCACCACACATGTAGTCCAAATAAACATTGTTTAATAACTCACTCCTCCTTTTTCAAATAATATGCCACTAGAAGTCTCAGTCCAACAAAAGAAAATGGGAAGCTTCTGGATGACCCTGCCCTAGGCCTACTCCTCATCACCCTCCACGGGGTAGAGGCAGTGCTTACAATAGCCGTAGTAGACCTGGCCATCTGCAACAACGGGATAAACCCTGAGTACGGGAATGTACTCAGCTAGAGTTACCCGTCCAACTGAAAATAAAGACACCAAGGTTATGCAAGGCTTTTGGTGGAGCTGGGATCTTTAGTTACGAAAAGCTCAAATTAAGAGAAGGAATATTTAATGATATCCATGAGCAGTCAAGTTTTAGACCTACCTCTTAGTCTAGATTTGCACCTGAAATAATACATACACTTGAGTCTAATCAAGCAATAAAATATAACCATATCCAGTTGACTTATCCACATTTTAGTTGAACCTTTAAACATCATATGGAGTTGTATCGTGGTGAAGCTCGCCATAGTTTCCCACTGACCGGGCGAGACGGCGACTCGAATCGAATTCCAAACCAGCTGGTGAAAAACCTTTAATACCAACCAACACTTTCCCCGTCGGGTCCATGCATTGGGTAACCGCTCGATGCTTGTTCGTGGTGGTAATCGTCGCGGTTCAAGCACGGAACGCCCAATTGGAACCTGGCGATGGCCATTCGAGGCAGATCGCATTTCCATACTAGAGGGCGCGACTCGGGTTGATTCTGGCCCGAACAGCGTCTAACCAGCTTTGGGGTCGATAATTACAGCACCGACATATCCCTAAGTAAAAGGGTGCGTTCAAAAATGAACGAGGGCCAACATCGATACAAACCTACACGATCCAACGGACGGACTGCCCCAAGTTTCCAAACTTGTGCCTCGCCTTCCAGTTGACCGTATTTCATTACTACTCAGGTTCTTTTCCACGATAGCAAATATAGCCAACCGTGATCTGGTAAATACCCACCAGGGGTATTACGCGAACATCCTTAACTATTACTTTTATTGAGCAGACTAAGCAATTCTGCAGTATAAAAAGATAAGAGGATAACAAGGCAGATATTAATCAATAATCAAGGAATGGTAATGCAGCAAGTATGATTCAATCAACTCCTATACCTAATGCATCACAATATAAAAGTACTCAATTGAATTAATTGTAAATAACAGGAGACTTAAAATGCTCCGGGGCTTGCCTTGAGAAAAGACCAAGGCCTTGTGAGAGGGGCACTCGGGCAAGTTAGTCTCCGGCGCGGGGTCGGCCTCCTCGGTTCTGGGCAGCTCCGGAATCTCCTGCTCGTCGTTTCCTTCCGGCTCCTGGTCGGGCTCCGGGACTGTCGATCCTATTGCAATGCGGAGGATAATAAATAATGTGTGGTGCGAAATAGGGTGGTGTAAAATGTAAACATTTCTTGCAAACCAACAAAACCAACTTGTTAAACCACTTTTGACATTGAGGAAAAACACTTATTTACCACATTAAACAAAACTATTATTTTAACTGTTTTCTATTTATTAATTCAAAAGGAGTCTAGGTTTGAACAACAAGTGCAGTTTTCTGAACTCAGAAAAATCCATAAAATTTCCAGAAGATAACTTACACTAACTAAACCTTACTGTATAAATTTCATCATGATATAAATTACGGAACAGCAGATAAAAAAATGTGAAGAAAACTGCCAAAAAAGTTTTTTGTACTAACTTTTCTTATGCAAAGTTTCAAACAGCAAATTTCATATTTTTCCTAGCCTCATCTACTCATAAACACTCTACTGCAGGAAATTTACTGCTAGAGCATGAACACATGAATCTACACAAAATAAACAAGTTTATTTCAAAATAAACCCTTGAACTACAACTCTACTGGAAAAGGGTGCCATATTCATTTTTATATTTTTCCCAGATTCAATTCCACATTTCATATTTATCAAGAAAGTTCTATGAACAGAAACATTACATTCTTTTCTACATGAATTTTCTAAGGAAAACACAGAAAAGCACACTTGTACAGAAAATCCTTATTTTTCTATACAACAACCTATGCTTAGCATTTTTTTCAGTTTAAACATAACATACAGAGACTACACAAATTTTCCCAGATTTTACTTTCACATATAAATCATTTTAACCATTATTTTAAAAAAAGAGCTAAAAAGGAATTTGAGCCTAAACATATTCTTTTTCTACAGAAACAGTGCCTCATAAATTTTTCATAGATACATAACTTGACAAGAAACCTACACAAAATTTGCCATGAATTAATTCAACCAGAAAACATATAAACTCATTTATCTAAACAAAAGAACATAAACTGGATTAAATAAAAACAGTACAATAAACTTCCACCAAAAATACTTTCATATTTTTCCATGACAGATATACTCATGAACAAGCTAACAAAACTGAAAAAAGCTCATTTGGATCATTAAAAGGTGCTACACAAAATAAACAAGTTTTCCCTGGAAATAAACAAAAAAGGAAAAACATTTGAAATTCCCGGCCCAACTTGCACAGACCCGGTCCATGGACCGTGGGCGGCTGACGTATGGGGCCCCTGGGTCAACGGTCCCACCTGCCAGTGAGGGCAGAGCAGAGGACGGCCTTTGACCGACGATAACTCACCGACGATGAGGTCGCCGGCGGGGAGGTAGGGCTCGATGAGCTCGTTTCATCAAGGTGAACCCATCAGTGGTGTTGGTTGGGCTAGAGGGCGGCCGTAACTTGCCGGCGATGAGCCGTGGCGGACGGTGGCGGTGGTGGTGCTTGGCTACGCCATCTCCGGCGGTCGCCGGTGGAATTGACGGAAGGGGGATAACCAGTAAACCCTAGTGAGGCTACCAAAGGGCACGGTTTGGCCGGTGGAGCTCCGATGGGGCTTGGCCTCGAGCAGAGGTCACGGCGGCGCCCATGGCGCTTGGCCGGGTGAGAGAGAGAGGTAGGGAGCGGTAGCGTTAAGGCGAGAAGTGTTCTCGCCTTGCCTTGGCGTGACGGAGCTCGACGGGGAAGAAGGGACTCGGCGGAGGCTTGGTTGAAGAGGAACGGCGGCGGGCACTCTCCGGTGTCAATGACGGCCGAAGAGGGGCACGGCGTGTTCCGGCGTCCACGGGGCTCGGTTGGTGATGCGGGTGTGCGCACCAGGTGTGCGGGACGAAGGTGGAGCGTTTGCCGGTGGCAATTGGCCGGCGTAGGCGTGGTCGAGGCTGGAACGCCTGTGGCGTTTTGGTGGTGGCGTGCGGTGGCGTGAGTGTGCGCTTGCTCTGCCGTGCGGAAGAAGAGAGGGAGGCGAAAGCGAGTGCGAACAAGTGAGTGAGGGAGAGCAGAGGAGTGCGAGCGGTGCTCGATTTTGTTCGTTGGTCAGCCGGCCGACGGTCGTGGCGAGGGCCACGGCAGTGCGGCGAGCGAGGCGGTGGCAGGCGGTGGCATGGGCGCGGTGAGCAGGGCAAGTGGTGAGAGGCCGTGCGGGATCTTTGTGTGATCAGGTGGAGGAAGATCGGACGGTGAGTTGCCGGCGAAGATTTGCGGCAGAGAATGGCGGCCACGTGGCCGCGTCGCCGGCGTACGGCGCGGCCGCGCGGTCGGGGCGCGTGCGCGCGGCGCGGGCTGGAGCGGGCACGAGTGGGCCGGAAGGACAAATGGGCCGGTTGGGAAGCGCCGGGGAAAACATTTTTCCTTTTTCTTTTTCTAAAACTTTTCCAAACTTTGACCATTTCAAAATAGTTTCAAAAACTCAAAACTAGGCTTTGACCCAAAAATAAAAGTTGCTCAAAATAATTTTCTCTACAACTTTCATATAAAACACTTTTTCTGAAAATCATTTTCTCATCCTCTACAAAAATAAAGCCAATTTTTGAGCTATAAATCATTTTGTTCCCACATTTTTAATTATTAAACTATATTGAACTAGGTCAAGGTGTCAATATAAAAAGTTTTATACTCAATATTATCTATTTTATAAAGTTCATTTCCAAGACAGAAATCTATTTAAACAACCAAGTCTTATAGAAACCAAAATCCAAATAAACAACAAAAGACAAAAACACTTTCATACACATGAAATGATGCAATGCATTGCTTATGAATTTTTAGTAGCTAAATGTAGTGCCTAATGCAGTGCTTGACACTAGGTGTCACAACCCTTCCCCCCTTAAAGAAATCTCGTCCCGAGATTTGGGTTACGTACCACTTCTTAACAAAAGCGGGGTAGTTTACGCACAAGTACTCATCGGTTTCCCAAGTTGCATCATTGGGTCCGTGATTGCTCCAGAGAATCTTGTAAGTCTTCACTTCTCGATTGCGAGTTTCTCAAGTCTTGGTATCCTGTATTTCCTGAGGCTGTTCATAGTATTCCAGAACTGATCTGATAGTGACATCCGGGATCTGAACCTCTTCTCGCTCTGGTACTCGAAGGCACTTCTTCAACTGTGATACATGGAACAATGGAAAAACTGCGCTCATTTCCGGTGGTAACTGCACTTCGTAGGCTACTTCTTGCTTTCGGGCTATGATCTGATATGGTCCTACATATCGGGGTGCTAGCTTTTTCTTAATTCCAAAACATTGGACCGTTCTCATGGGCGAGACCTTACGGTAAACATAATCTCCCAATTGAAATTCTAAAGGTCTTCTTCGTGTGTCAGCATAACTTTTCTGTCGAGACTGTGCTTCCTTGATATATTGTTGTACCGTTTGCACAATTTCTTCAGCATCCTTTACGTAATCTGATCCATAAAATCCTCGATCTCCTGATTCAACCCAATTTACAGGGGTCCTGCATCTTCGTCCATACAACACTTCGAACGGTGCCATCTTTATACTTTCCTGATAGCTGTTGTTATATGAAAACTCTGCGAGGGGTAACTACTTCTCCCATGATTCTCCTGAGGATAGAACACAAGCTCTAAGGATATCTTCCAAAATTTGATTTACTCTTTCTGTTTGTCCTGCTGTTTGAGGGTGATAGGCGGAACTCCGTACCAACTTAGTTCCTAGCTCTTTGTGCAACTGTTCCCAAAAATGTGCTATGAATTGGGGTGCTCTATCAGAAACAATCTTTTTGGGAACTCCATGTAACCTTAAGATGTTCTGAATGTACAAATCTGCATACTAGTGTGGTCGATGTGTAGTCTTGACTGGTATGAAGTGAGCTACTTTGGATAATCGATCCACGATAACCCAGATAGAGTCATGTCCCTTTTGGGTGGTTGCGAGACCTGTGATGAAATCCATACTAATTTCTTCCCATTTCCATTCTGGGATTGATAGCGGTTGTAACAATCCAGCGGGTTTCAAGTGTATTACCTTTATCCTGCAACAAGTATCACATTTCGCGACATAAGCTGCTACCTCTTTCTTCATCTTTGACCACCAATACCTTGTTCTCAAATCTTGGTACATTTTACTGCTTCCTGGATGGATAGACAGCTTTGAATGGTGGGCTTCATTCAGAATTCTTTCTTTTAGCTCTGTGTTCTTGGGAACAACCAACCTTTGATTATACCATAAAATTCCCTGTTCATCTGTTCTGAAGTTCAACGAACTACTGGTTTCCAACCTCTTCTTGATCTGACAGATCTCTTCATCAGTTTGTTGTCCTTCGATGATGTCACTTTCTAGCGTGCACTGTAAGGTGATATTATTCAGCATAGCAGGGTGCATAAGGTTGAATCCATCTTCCAACAATGGTTGTAGGGAGTTGCAATGAGTTTTGCGACTCAGAGCATCTGCTACAACATTCAACTCTAACCATCTTCTTTGCCTCATATTCAACTCTGGCTGAGTGAAGATGTATTTTAAACTTTTGTGGTCTGTATACATGTGGCATAGGTTGCCCATAAGATAATGCCTCCATATCTTGAGTGCATGAACTACGGCTGCCAATTCCAAATCATGAGTCGGGTAATTCTCTTCATGTGGTCGCAACTGGCATGAAGCATATGCTATAACCCTTCCATTCTGCATAAGCACACATCCAAGTCCAATCTTGGACGAGTCACAAAACACATTAAAAGGTTCCTCCAAATCTGGTTGAGCCAAAACGGGCACAGAAGTCAACAAAGTTCGCAGAGTGCGAAATGCTGCTTCTCACTCTGGAGTCTATTCAAACTTCTTGTTCTTCTGAGTTAGACGAGTCATAGGCTTTGCGATCCTTGAAAAATCCGGAATGAACCGACGGTAGTATCCGGCCAATCCTAGAAAGCTGCGTACCTCATGTACGTTAGTGGGTGCTTGCCAATCCATAACTTCCTATACTTTCGTGGGATCCACAAAAATTCCTTCCTCTGAAAGGACATGTCCGAGAAAGGGTACTTTCTTCAACCAAAACTCACACTTGCTAAACTTAGCATACAACTTGTGCTCTCGAAGTTGAGTTAAGACAACTCGTAAGTGCTCAGCATGATCCTTCTCATTTTCAGAGTATACCAAGATGTCATCAATAAACACCACAACAAACTTATCCAATTCAGGCATAAAAACCGAATTCATCAGATACATGAAATGTGTCGGTGCATTTATCAGTCCAAAAGACATAGCTAGATACTCATAGAGTCCATATCTGGTGGAGAAAGCTGTCTTTGGTATATCCTCTCTTCTGATCTTGATCTGATGGTTACCTGACCTCAAGTCAATTTTGGAGAACACTTTTGCCTTTGATAACTGATCAAACAAGTCGTCAATTCGAGGTAAGGGATATTTGTTCTTTATAGTTACTGCGTTTAGAGGCCTATAATCTACACACATTCTCAAAGTTTTGTCCTTCTTTTTCATGAAGATGGCGGGACATCCCCACGGTGACGAACTAGGGCGTATCAAACCTTTATCCAAAAGCTCTTGCAACTGAGTTTTAAGCTCTGCTAACTCGTTAGTCGGCATTCTATACGGCCTCCGAGAAATAGGTGTTGTTCTAGGGATTACCTCTATAGCAAACTCCACATCCCTATCCGGTGGTAGTCCTGGCAACTCATCAGGGAAGACATCCGGAAACTCACACACTATCGGGATCTCAGCTATCTGTTTTGCCGTGATGTTGAACAACACTCCTATCTCATGGGGGCTTCGGGGTAACTTGAAATGAATAGAAGACTCATTCCGAGGGCTCACTAGGGAAACTACCCGTTCTGCGATATCCGAATTGACTTTCCAGCGTTTCATCCATCCCATACCCAAGATCACATCCAAACCTAACCCGAGAATTACGATGAGATCCACAAATACCTTTTTACCCCCAAATGTGATTTCCATTTCCTTAGCCATGATACGGGCAGAAAGAACAGCCCGTGCTAAACTTATCTGATAACCCCTATCCAATTCTACCAACTTAGGGTTACTTCTCATAAAAAAATTACCACTTATGAAAGAATGCGATGCTCTAGAATCAAACAACACAACTACAAGGTATTGATTAACAAGGAACGTACCAGCGGTGACAGGTTCTCCTTCTGGCACTTCTTCAACATTGGTGTAATGCACATGGCCTGCGCGAGGTGGAGGCTGGGTGTACTGCTTCTTTGGCCGAGGGCACTGACGTGAAAGGTGTCCGGTCTGGCCATAGTTGTAGCATGGCCCAATCACATACGGGGTCTTGGGACATCTTGAACCTCCTGAACCTCCTGCCTTTGCTTTGTTCTGCATGAGGGGAGTGCTGTAGGGCTTCTGGAAACTCGGGCGGGAGCGGTTGGTAGTTATCTTCCTCTACAGGGACGGAATCTTGCTCCTGCAACTGGCGGGCGATACGGGGTGCGTGCTCCGAAAGGGGTCCTCTGTTGAGACGAACCTCCTTCGTTTGCACGACGATGGTTTTCTGTCGCCAGCCTGCTGTCATTAGCCTCTTGGTTCAGGCAGTCACTAACGAAGTCACTGAAGGTGGTACGGTGACTGTTTCCCATTTTGGAGAGCATGGTGGCACTCATGCGACGCTTGAAACTTGCGATCTTCTTGGATTCCGTGTTGACGAAATCTGGGGCATAGCGAGACAGGTTGTTGAAGCTATGGAGATACTCTGACATGGACCTAGTTCCCTGGGATAGCCTCATGAACTCTGTGACCTTCATTTCCATCAAACCACTGGGAATGTAGTGGTTGCGCATAGCAGTAGAGAACTGATCCCAAGTGACCGGTGCATTAGCTTGCAGGGATGCACGGTATTGGGACCACCATAATCCTGCGGGTCTGTCCAACATGTGCGCGGCATATTCCGCCTTAATCTCTTCAGTCAAACGGAGTAGACGAAACTTTTGAGTGATGGAGTTGAGCCATTCATCTGCTTCAAGCGGTTCGGTGACTTCCTTGAACACAGAGGGACGAGTGTCCAAGAAGTCACGGTATGAGTTGTACTGGTTGGGCTCTGGTCCTTGGCGCTGTTGGTGCTACTGCGCAGTGTTATTGGCGATGTTACGGAGGGTGGCCTCAATATGCCTTTGCGTCTCCTCCATATTCCTCTGGCTACCCAGAAACTGACCGAAGAACGCTTCCGGCGTCATCGGTGGGGGTGGTGGCAAGTTCTCCTCCTGTCCTGACCCCTGTCCACGTTGGCTGCGAGTGTGTGCCGGCATCTGCATGTCCCATTAATGAGCAACAATTAGGTGATGTCACATTGATCATGAATAAATACTATGATGTACATAATTCAAAAATTTAGCACACGACCAAGTATAAATACTCATTTCCATACAACATCACAGAACAATTGCTTGAAAATAAGATATGCAAACGACGGATTTCCATAAAAAGGTGCCAGATCGAAGTCTGGACTTTGTTCAAAAGCCATACATGCCATCATACAACTTAACATAAAACCAACATATGTTCGGGTTACATCATCAGCGAGCATGCTCAAGCTATACAAAAGAAAATGACTCCTAGGAAGCTAGCGCTCAAGCGTCTCCAGCGGTGGATGCGGCATCCTCCTCAGCGTCCATCATCGGCTCGTCGGCGTGGTCCTCGTCGTCTAAAGAAGGCTCTGGACCAAGCACTACCCCGTCCTAGGGCTCCTGGGCCTCATCTGCAGGGGCCTCGTCAGCTGCTGGGGCGGCGGCCTCCTATGCGGCGTGATTCATCTGGTGGACTGCCTCATGGAGCTGGTCGAATTATGCCTGCTGGTCGTGCACCTGCTGTATCAGGTGATGAGCACCCTCTCTGAGCTGGTCAAGCGCTGTGTGGGCTTCATCTCGCTGAAAAGCTGTCATCAAGTACATCTGCTCAACGATAGTCCTGGCGGTGGTCTCCGCTCCTGCGGTGGCACGTGCATCGTCACGCTCGAGAGTGACCTGATGGATTTTCTCCTGTAGACGGGCTACCTCGGCGTCAAACTCCTCCTGCAGCTTCCTCTTGCTCTGGTAGGTGGCGGTGAGGGTAAAGGACACGCTCTCCATGCTACGCTCCAAACTCTCACACACACCCATCAAAGCTCCGGTGGCGCTCATCGCGGACGTCTCACAGTAAAATCTCTCCTCCGCACATCCTGTCAGAACCGACTCCAAGGTCTGCCTCCAGCGCAATGGAAAAAGTGAACCACGAGGGAACAATCCTGCCATAGCACTAGCAAGGTCGGCAG
This sequence comes from Coix lacryma-jobi var. lacryma-jobi, assembly GCA_009763385.1. Lineage (NCBI taxonomy): Eukaryota > Viridiplantae > Streptophyta > Magnoliopsida > Poales > Poaceae > Coix > Coix lacryma-jobi. Next base: position 77,887,400 of record CM019828.1, on the reverse strand, counting down.
GAAAGCGGGCGATGATTTTCTTCAGCACTAGATAAGCTGCCCTGTTAGCTCCATCTTTGGCACAACTGCCTCTAGTGGTCTCTGTCCATCCTGACCAGTGGGGCTTGGCAGGCAAGGCTTTGACCTTGATTTGCACCATGACCAATGAGTCCTGCCCATAGATCTCCTTCTGCCAAGAGTACCTGGGCTCCTATCCTTCCTCGTATCCCACTACCTGCAGAATCCTCCAAAGGATGGTTGGCAGCCCGAAGTAAGACAAGAATGTGTTCTTGGTCAACTTCGTGGCCAAGCGGTGACGTGGAACTCCTCTGCCTCCGGTGGCCTTGTGAGCAGTCAACTTAGTCCGGGCCATCTGTAGAAACAAAAGGGTTTCGAACTCGCGTGAGACGTATATTAAGTTGGCAAATTTTATAAGAAAAGGGACAACTTTTAATTAAGGGGAGGTAATGCAAATGCAAGAATGTAAACATGATGCATGATCGTACTTACGTTCTCACTCACTAATAATGACTCGTAAGTCCTAACGTTTTAGTCGGTGGCAAGAACGATCTCTCATTCGTTATCTACTCGTTCTACTCGATCACGTAGTCAGTGTACCTACAGAAGATTCATTTCAGCTCAAAGCAATATCCCAATGATAAAACTAAGAGAGTATTGGCTCATATGCACAAAATACATAGAAGCCAACACTAAACACCATGCACCAATCCAGAAAACATACCCAAACAATTGATACCCTCGTATATGTTTGCGTGGAACTCACACATACTTGGTATAACAACTCTCACCTAGACCGACGGTTGGAAGGTCATGCTCTCATATCTTACAAAATCATTTTATGCATGTTTTCGCGATCGACGCATTCTCTTTTCCCTCGAGAATGGACCAGCAAATAAAGATCCAGCATGAAGCAAAACCCTGAACCCTGTTACCAGTTAAGCCACCTGAATCCTAATGTAGAGCTTAAGGACAAGACTGGGCACACTTAATAATTTAAAATAGTTTTGAAAATAGTTTTGAAATACCCACTTTAGTTCGAAAATAGCTCCTTTCGGATGCAATAACTTGAACCATGCTCCGATACCAGCTGTGACGGAACCGTCCTGATTATATGAGCTCAAGTACTGTCTTAGCCAAATCAGTCTGACAACGACTCATACTTGAACCCATATAACCCCGGTAGTCCAGAAATCTCGAAGGATTTCAAACATCATACAACATACAGGATCGCATTGTTCAAGTACCACATTCATAAGGATACACCGTTGATAATCAAACCGAATTTAAACATCAGAGTGCGGAATCACAAAAGAATTATTACAATACTGAGTTTAAAAGTGCGGAAGTTGAAATAAGTTTTGAAACTAGACCACCACACATGTAGTCCAAGTAAACATTGTTTAATAACTCACTCCTCCTTTTTCAAATAATATGCCACTAGAAGTCTCAGTCCAGCAAAAGAAATGGGGAAGCTTCTGGATGACCCTGCCCTGGGCCTACTCATCATCCTCCACGGGGTAGAGGCAGTGCTTACAATAGCCGTAGTAGACCTAGCCATCTGCAACAACGGGATAAACCCTGAGTACAGGAATGTACACAGCTAGACTTACCCGTCCAACTGAAAATAAAGACACCAAGGGTGTGCAAGGATTTTGGTGGAGCTGGGATCTTTAGTTGCGAAAAGCTCAAATTAAGAGAAGGAATATTTAATGATATCCGTGAGCAGTCAAGTTTTAGACCTACCTCTTAGTCTAGATTTGCACCTGAACTAATACATACACTTGAGTCTAATCAAGCAATAAAATATAACCATATCCAGTTGACTTATCCTCATTTTAGTTGAACCTTTAAACATCATATGGAGTTGTATCGTGGTGAAGCTCGCCATAGTTTCCCACTAACCGGGTAGACGGCGACTAGAATCAAATTCCAAACCAGCTGGTGAAAAACCTTAAATACCAACCCACACTTTCCCCGTCGGGTCCATGCATTGGGTAACCGCTCGATGCTTGTTCGTGGTGGTAATCGTCGCGGTTCAAGCACGGACCGCCCAATTGGAACCTGACGATGGCCATTCGAGGCAGATCGCATTTCCATACTAGAGGGCGTGACTCGGGTTGATTCCGGCCCGAACAGCGTCTAACCGGCTTTGGGGTCGATGATTACAGCACCAACATATCCGTAAGTAAAAGGGCGCCTTCAAAAATGAACGAGGGCCAACATCGATACAAACCTACACGATCCAACGGACGGACTGCCCCAAGTTTCCAAACTTGTGCCTCGCCTTCCAGTTGACCGTATTTCACTACTACTCAGGTTCTTTTCCATGATAGCAAATATTGCCAACCGTGATCCGGTAAATACCCACCAGGGGTATTACGGGAACATCCTTAACTACTACTTTTATTGAGCAGACTAAGGAATTCTGTAGTATAAATAGATAACAGGATAACAAGGCAGATATTAATCAATAATCAAGGAATGGTAATGCAGCAAGTAGGATTCAATCAACTCCTATACCTAATGCATCACAATATAAAAGTACTCAATTGAATTAATTGTAAATAACAGGAGACTTAAAATGCTCTGAGGCTTGCCTTGAAAAAAGACCGAGGCCTCGTGAGAGGGGCACTCGGGCAAGTTAGTCTCCGGCGCGGGGTCGGCCTCCTCGGTTCTGGGCAGCTCCGGAATCTCCTGCTCGTCGTTTGCTTCCGGCTCCTGGTCGGGCTCCGGGACTGTCGATCCTATTGCAATGCGGAGGATAATAAATAATATGTGGTGCGAAATAGGGTGGGGTAAAATGTAAACATTTCTTGCAAACCAACAAAACCAACTTGTTGAACCACTTTTGACATTGAGGAAAAACACTTATTTACCACATTAAACAAAACTATTATTTTAACTGTTTCCTATTTATTACTTCAAAAGGAGTCTAGGTTTGAACAGCAAGTGCATTTTTCTGAACTCAGAAAAATCGATAAAATTTCCAGAAGGTAACTTACACTAACTGAACCCTATTGTACAAATTTCATCATGATATAAATTACTGAACAGCAGATACAAAAAGGTGAAGAAAACTGCCAAAAAGGTTTTTTGTACTGACTTTTCTTATGAAAAGTGTCTAACAACAAATTTCATATTTTTTCTAGCCTTATCTACTCATAAACAATCTACTGCAGGAAATTTACTGCTAGAGCATGAACACATGATTCTACACAAAATAAACAAGTTTATTTCAAAATAAACCCTTTGAACTGCAACCCTACTAGAAAAGGGTGACATATTCATTTTTATATTTTTTCCAGATTCTATTCCACATTTCATATTTATCGAGAAAGTTCCATGAACAGAAACATTACATTCTTTTCTACATGAATTTTCTAACGAAAACACAGAAAAGCACACTTGTACCGCAACTCCTTATTTTTCTATACAATAACCTATGCGTAGCATTTTTCTCAGTTTAAATGTAACATACAGAGACTACAAAAATTTTCCCAGATTTTACTTTCATATATAAATCATTTTAACCATTAATTTAAGAAAACAGCTAAAAAGAAATTTAAACATAAACATATTTTTTCTACAGAAACAGTGCCTCATAAATTTTTCATAGATGCATAACTTGACAAGAAACCTACACAAATTTTGCCACGAATTAATTCAACCAGAAAACATATAAACTCATTTATCTAAACAAAAGCACATAAACTGGATTAAATAAAAACAGTATAATAAACTTCCACCAAAAATACTTTCATATTTTTCCATGATAGATCTACTCATGAACAAGCTAAAAAAACTGAAAACACCTCATTTGGATCAATAAAACATGCTACACAAAATAAACAAGTTTTCCCTAGAAATAAACAAAAAAGGAAAAACATTTGAAATTCCCGGCCCAGCTTGCACAGACCCGGTCCATGGACCGTGGGCGGCTGACGTGTGGGGCCTGTGGGTCAACGGTCCCACCTTCCAGTGAGGGCAGAACAGAGGACGGCCTTTGACCGACGATAACTCGCCGACGGCGAGGTCGCCGGCGGGGAGGTAGGGCTCGATGAGCTCGTCTCATCAAGGCGAACCCATCGGTGGTTTTGGTTGGGCTAGAGGGCGGCCGTAACTTGCCGGCGGCGAGCCGTGGCGGATGGTGGCGGCGGTGGTGCTTGGCTATGCCATCTCCGGCGGTCGCCGGTGGAATTGACGGAAGGGGGAGAACCAGTAAACCCTAGGGAGGCTACCAAAGGGCTTGGTTTGGCCGGTGGAGCTTCGATGGAGCTTGGCCTCGAGCGGAGGTCACGGCGGCGCCCATGGTGCTCGGCCGAGTGAGAGAGAGAGAGGTAGGGAGCGGTAGCGTTAAGGCGGGAAGGTGTTCTCACCTTGCCTTGGCGTGACGGAGCTCGACGGGGATGAAGGGACTCGGTGGAGGCTTGGTTGACGAGGAACGGCGGCGGGCAATCTCCGGTGTCGATGACGACCGAAGAGGGGCACGGCATGTTCCGGCATCCACGGGTCTCGGTTGGTGATGCGGGCGTGCGCACCGTGTGTGCGGGACGAAGGCGGAGCGTTTGCCGGTGGCAATCGGCCGACGGTGGCGTGGTCGAGGCTGGAACGCCGGTGGCGTTTTGGTGGTGGCGTGCGGTGGCGTGAGTGTGCGCTTGCTCTGGCGTGCGGAAGAAGAGAGGGAGGCAAAAGCGAGTGCGAACAAGTGAGTGAGGGAGAGGAGAGGAGTGCGAGCGGTGCTCGGTTTTGTTCGTGGGTCAGCCGGCCGACGGTCATGGCGGGGGCCACGGCGGTGCGGCGAGCGAGGCGGTGGCAGGCGGTGGCGTGGGCGCGGTGAGCGGGGCGAGCGGTGAGAGGCCGTGCGGGATCTTTGCGTGATCGGGTGGAGGAAGATTTGCGGCGCGGGCTGGAGCGCGCACGAGTGGGTCGAGAGGTTGAGTGGGTCGGAAGGCCAAATGGGCCGGTTGTGAAGCGCTGGGAAAACATTTTTCCTTTTTCTTTTTCCAAAACTTTTCCAAACTTTGACCATTTCAAAACAGTTTCAAAAACTCAAAACTAGACTTTGACCCAAAAATAAAAGTTGCTCAAAATAATTTTGTCTACAACTTTCATATAAAACACTTTTTCTGAAAATCATTGTCATCCTCTACAAAAATAAAGCCAATTTTTGAGCTATAAATCATTTTGTTCCCACATTTTTAATTATTAAACTATATTGAACTAGGTCAAGGTGTCAATATAAAAAGTTTTATACTCAATATTCTCTATTTTATAAAGTTAATTTCCAAGACAGAAATCCATTTAAACAACCAAGTCTTATAGAAACCAAAATCCAAATAAACAACAAAAGACAAAAATACTTTCATGCACATGAAATGATGCAATGCATTGCTTATGAATTTTTAGTAGCTAAATGTAGTTCCTAATGCAGTGCTTGACACTAGGGTGTCACACAAATCTGCCCCCTTAGAATGAATCTCGTCCTCGAGATTCGATAGATTGAGAGAGATAAGGATACTCAAAACCTTGAACCTTCTTCTCTTTCCAACGTATAGCTGACTTGGCATACGTCCAAAGTAGGAGACACTGCCTTGCATTCTATCATCTCTCCTTTCAGGGTTTTCAACTGGATGTTTCTAGAAACATAATGAATCACCGCTTCATGTGTCGTTAACCAATCCATACCGAGGATGATATCAATCCCGGTTGTGTTTAAAACCATAAGATCAGTCTCAAAGTCTACCCCCTTATGTTGATCTTAACTCTTGGACAAACCAAACTTGCTCTCATCTCTCCACCAGTGAACTAACAAGCATAGCCTTATCCATACTGTGCATAAGCACGGTATGCCTCTTCACAAAGTGAGTGGATATAAAAGAATGCGATGCTCCACAATCGAAAAAAACTGATGCAGAGTGAGAGTTGACTGGAAACGTACCGATCACAACGTCTGGGGCGCCTTGTGCAGATTCAGTGTTGACATGGTTCACTTTTCCTCGGGCGTAGTTCTGCTGGCTTGGTCTGCTTGGTGTATGAGTGTTGAGCTTCTCGTTATTCTGGGATCCCTGACGTGCCTTCTTGGGACAATTGTAGGAGATATGTCCAGTCTCACCACAAGCATAACACTTGTTGTTGTTGTTGTGGTTGGGTGTGGATGGAGTGTTAGGTGAGTTCTTCACTGGAGTGTCGCCAGCTTGTCCTTGACGAGAGGTCTGAGTAGGGGTACCTTGCTGGTTCTGACTGCGGTTGCCTGCGCCTGACGATCTCTGCTGGTTTCCGTAGCCCGAAGAGTAGCGTGGGCGGCTACCACTTCCGGACTGTTGGCCTTTGTAACACCCCGGGTGTTTAATTAATTAAAATAAAATAGAATTAATAAAGAAATGGCCAAAACCCTAGATGCAGGAAAAAATCTAACCAGATGTTTGTTGCATTCATGCCGTTGCATAAATTTTATTGGGTGAAAAAGAATTTTATTAAATCCCGAATAGGGCGAATCGCTTTATTCTATTTAAGAAATAAACAAAAGATTTATGAAGAATTTACAAAATTTAAACTCAAAAGTTTATTTGCAACACCTAGAAAAATATTTCTCAAAACTTTTACAAAGTCGTTTGATTTCAAAACTGTTTTGATTTTGGATTTCAAAGAAGTTTGTAAAGTTTGAAAACGGAAAAAGAAAATGGCAAGGCCCTCTCTCCCTTCTTTCCCTTCTCTCCATCCGGTCGGCCTGGTCCGACTCCCCCTTCAGCCCACCCCTGATCGGCCCGCACTCGCCCGGCCCAGCTCCTGCTGGCCTGATCTCCTCCCCCTCCTCCCCGCACCCGGCCCAAGCCCCGCCTTTGGCCCGGTCCGCCCCCACCCTCCCTCTCTGCGTCCCTCCCCAGCCCGCATCGGCGCCGGCCCGCTGCCTTTCCCCCCTTTGGGCCTTTCCCCAGCTCTCCCTTGTCCCGGCCCAAGTCGATTTGCCGACTCCCCTCGCTCCGGCCCGTCGTTCCCAGCGGCCCGCGCGCGCCGCCGCAACCCCTCCTCTCTCTCTGACGCCGGGTCCCGCGTGTCATCTCCTTCCCCAACTCCACCCTCCGCCCTTCCCGTTGCTTCGATCCGCCCCGTGATCCAGCCGCCACCCTCCTCTCTCTTCTTCCTCTGCCTATAAGTAGCTACCACCTCTGCGCCCGCGCCCATCCTCACCGCATGGCGCCGCTAATCCCCACAGCCCCGGCTCCCTTCTCCTCCACCCATACGCCGCCAAGCTCCGAGCACCACCATCACCGTAGCCGTCCATCGAGCGCAGCGGCCAAGCCACCTCAAGATCGCTCTCGCCATCCCAAGGAGTTTCGGAGAATCACTCGGCGCCACTCCACGGCGTAAATTCGAGGTCACGTCGTCCTCCGCCGCCGACACCGAAGCCCCATCCGCCTCTCCGCACCGTCCTACTCCGTCATGCCCAGCCAGGCGGCGAGAACCCCACCAACGTACTCCCGGTGAGCTCCACATCATTTCCCCTTTCTTTCTGAGGTCGCTAACGGCCTGTGGCCTTCTGCCGTACCACTCCGGTGATGGCGCCGCCGTGCTCTAGCCCGCTGGCCGCCGCGCGACACGCTCAGCCTACCACCAGCGCCACGAACCCCACGGTAGACTTCGCGGTGAGCCCCTCTACCTCCTCATGCCCTCACCTTGCCTTACCTTGCACCACAGTGGCGTCACGGTGAGCTCCCGCCGTCCCCTCCCATGGCGCCGCCGCCCTCCCTGCTGTGCGCCGCCGTGCGAATAGTGCCGCTGGCGGCCGCCTTCATCCGGTCCCCGACCCCAGCCGTCCGATCCCCAACCAGCGACCGAGATTAGATTTCAAAACCGAACGGGTATACACCCGGCTCATAGATCCGTGGACTCGGTCTGCGGGTGCCAAGTCAGTCGGTCCACGGCACGGCTGGCACACCGAGCCATCCCCGCGCGGCCCCGTGGCGCACCGTCAGCACCTCACCAGCGCCGCATCAGCCGTCCGCGCCATCTTGCAGAAAACCCCCTATACTTCCTTGAAACCAACCCGCAGTCCATCCGTCCTATTCTCTGAGTCTTGCAAAAATTGCATCCTAGCCCCTGTGCTTTCAGCAAAGTGAGGCCCAGTCCTGGTGAAATTCCTTTTTAGATTTAATTTATTTTAAATACGAAAATGACTTAAATGTATTTACAGTTTTGCCACCCAACTTCAAAACCCCATAACTTGCTCATTTTAACTCCGATTTGACCCGTTCAACTTGCGTTAGTTTCATAATTTTGTTCTCTATGCAGTAGATCTGTTAGTTTACTGTTTTTCTACTATTTATTGTACTGTTATTTATTTTGCTTCGTATGTGCCATGTATGTGGATTGGGCCAGAGAGTGCGGAGTACGAGGACGTTCCCGCCTATTCCTGTGATCCTGCAGATTCGACCCAGCCCGCAGGCAAGTGTCCTTGAACATCTTGCTCCTGTATTTATTTTACTTTTGGTATTAGAGTAGTTAGATCTTGTAGGTGCATGCAGTCTTAAATTGAATCCCATGATATGGTTTACTAGCATTTGACTATATTTTCCTTGACACCTGGTTTGGGATATGTTGGGTAGAAATCATGCTTAGCCTTGCTGTCTTGGGTTGGGATGATTAATTATAATTAATTCTGATTAATGATCCATGGAACATGGACTGGTAATGAGTAGCATGATGAGTAGGCAAATCCGGCAGGATGGACCCGTATTGGTGGTTTTGTGCTGTGGGGCTCGGCAGCTGGTTTTGGTTTCTGGTTCTGGGCTCATGCTAGACATATCATGCCTAGATCCCTAGGACCCAGTTCTTGGACAAGTAACCCGACAAAACAGCGCAACCATGAGATCTGGATGGGCTGGAACTGGCTAATTAATTAGTTTCCTCCAAGTTATGCTACACGGGGTTTGTTTAGTGGCTCAAGAGGGGGTCCCTGGGGTCGTTGCCTTATGTACGGGGATGAAACCTTAGAGTATGTGTAACACAGGCTTGGAGGGGCTTTGTAAAGGCCTTGTAGTGCGCCCCGCTGTGCACCTTGGCAGTGTTTAGCGTGATGGGGAACGCATGACTCATGGGTAATGATGTGCAACCTCTACAGAGTGTAAAACTGATATATCAGCCGTGCTCACGGTCACGAGCGGGCTTGGACTTCTTCGAGATTAGTTGGTGTGTTTGGGTCTGGTTCGTTAGAGAAGCCTTATGTGGTCATTAGTCCCATATGACATGGGTATAGAGGCTTCTTCTACGCGGGTTACTGCTTGGTACGGGAGTGATTCCCAGGCTCAGGCGCAGACCTGGTTATTACGGAAGGTAGCTCTCTATGTCGTGACGTATGGAACTAATACACATAGGACTCCTTGTAACGGCCTGGTTCGGGTCATCTGATGGACTTCAGGTGTGGTTTGCCTGATGGACTTCAGGTGTGGGTTCGCTTGGTGTAACTCCAAGTGTGGTTGCTTGGTGGACTCCAAGTGTTGGTTGCTCGGTGTGACTCCGAGTGTGGTTTGCTCGGTGCGACTCCGAGTGTGGTTACTGTTACATATGGAGACTGTGGATATAACCAAGTAAATAGGTGCATATGATTAATAGGATTTAATAGGATGTGTTGCTTTAGGCGCTTGAGTCAAACAGAGTCAGCCTACTGTTCACACTTCTTAATGCAACCACTAGAACTAGACTATGGAGCCTAATCCCCGGCAGCAGCGCCAGAGATGCTTGTTGACACCAGAAGTGGCAAACGGATATACCGCAAGCGCACGGTAGTCAATTGTAGCTTTTCACCGGGAGTATTCCAGGTATCGTATTTCCACAGGGAACGTGAAGTGGATTAACTAGAAGTAGGGTCGTCAAAGGATGATCAAAGGGTATATGACAACTGGGATAGAGAGGTCTTCCTAATATCAATATCTGGTACTGGTTTTCTAAGACTACTGAGGTTTACCACCTCATTCCTTACTGGGGGCGAAGGACGAAACAATAGTTAATTAAAAGGTTTTCCACTTAACAACTACTGAAGCGGCAATGCTGCTACCCAACTATTATTTTCAACTTGCCTACAACACTTGAGAGGAACTCCAAGCACTGGCTGTGTCTGTCACTCTACCACCAGGCGTCTACACAAGTGCGACAAGAAGTCCACACTGGCAAGATATAGCCTAGACACCACATCTAGACTAATCTTACTACTCTAAAGCTAAGCTTATTAGGCCTAGAGCACTACAACAAAGTAAAGCAATGTGCCAAGTAAAAGAACTGTAAACTTAATTTACCAGACCAGAATATTAAATACTAGAAGGACTCAGATGTAACACTTACCAGAAGAATCGCATCCGCTGAGGCGCACCTTGGAGAAGATTCCCGATAGGCCGGGACTCCTCCGTGGAACTCCTCACTCCCTTCCCTCTCTTCTAACACTAAAGCTACTAAGTAGGCTTTCTCTCCTTGGATGCATATAAATGAAGAGCTCTAGGGGGGTATTTATAGCTTGGAGGTGGAGTAGCGGCTACTCCGGTGCCACGTCAGCGATCCGCGTGCTCTCCTTCCTTGGCCATTGGATCAAACCGCCATAGTAACCGTCATGGATGGATGGCCAGGATATTGTTCACGTGTGAAACATGTGCAAGCAACCGACTTTGGATGGGATTCACCCCGGGGTCGGCCGACCCCAGCCAATGACAGGTGGGCCCACCACTTTGCTTCTAGAAGGTGCTGATGTCACCAGGCTGAACAGTGTAGCCAGGGCCCACCAAGGGGGGATCGGCCGACCCCCCTATGACAGGGCTGGCCCACCATCTTTTCTCCCTTGGTGACCCCACATGTCATGGAGCAAGTATTGTGAAGTTGGTTGCATTTGGTTTCGGTGTGGACCCATGAATCCATGTGCTTCTCATCTTGCACCATTGAGTAAAAGCACATGTTTCATCCAAGGGTTGATATTGGTTTGAGCATGCTTCTCTTGGATCGTGCCATGTCACCTTGGCCAAGGTGGCCACCAAGGTGGGGTCGGCCGACCCCCTTGGTGGGCCCACCTAGCCTCATTTTGTTCATTTTGGCATCTCCTACAAGTTCACAAGCTAAGAGTACAAGTGGAACTTATTAGTGATAAATATGCTCATGATATGCTATACTTCCTTGAAACCGAGGCTTGTTGACGGTATTTTGGTAAGGTAAAACATGCTATAACTTCCGTCAACACCTACCTTTGTTATTAGCCTCATAAGCATATATTTCCTACACTTGCGGAGTACATTTCGATGTACTCACCCTTCCTCTATGAACCCCCTGCCACCCCACCCAGACGCTGGAGTCTACGACGCGGAGCAGGAGTACCCAGAAGATGGTGGACACGACCCCGACGACTTGCACTAGGATGTCGCAGCCCCCGGTCGACCTTCTTGTGGAGATGGCGTCCAGTTTCTGCGAGTCTACATTAGAGTTAGGCTGAGAGTCTGTACTTTTCTTTCAGACCCGAGGGTCATTTTTGTAATAATGTTCGATATATTAATAAAGCATTGTTTTGATATTTACTATGATGTGGATATATGTATGGAAATTGATCCTGACATACATATATTGTGCTCCAATTTTGTTCTTAAAATTGGGGTGTCACAGCCTTGGAACTTCCTCTTCTTGGCATCCATGTTGCGACTCTTACCTTCTATCACTAGAGCTTTGTTCACCAACAACTGGAAGTTGGCGAAGGTGTGAGAGAGTAACTGGTATTGAATACCATCATTTAGACCTTCCATGAACAACTCTTGCTTGTCCAAGTCTTCTTCTATGTCTCGGGGTGCATATCGTGAAAGCTGGGTGAACTTGTCCTTGTACTCGCTAACGGACATGCTTCCCTGCTTCAGTGCAAGGAACTGTTTCCTCTTTAGCCTCATCGTTCCCGCAGGCACATGATGTGAGCGGAAACTCTCACGGAACACTTGCCAAGTTATCTGGTTTGGATTAGGATGAGCATGTTGGTAGGATTCCCACCATTCAAGAGCTGATCCTTGCAGTTGTCCTGCCGCATACAACACCTTCTCACGATCATTGCACTGTGCTAACTCCAAGTGGCGTTCAACTACCCGAGGCCAGTCGTCTGCCTGCAGAGGGTCTGGTGAGTGGTCAAAGGTGGGCGGGTGTCCTTTCAGAAACTCGCCTCTTCTATCTCTGACTTGAGTTGCAGGTGGGGGTTGATTGTTCTGGTTGTTTTGAATGGCGATGGCCATCTGCTGCATCAAATGGGTCTGCATAGCTAGGAGCTGCTCGATTGACACATTCAGAGGTGGTGGTGGTGGGTTTTCTCCTCCGGAAGTTCTCCTGGTGTCAACCATCTATAACATATTTGCTTTATAAGCTCTTTATACTATATGACATAGCTCTGACAGAGATAGAGACAAAAAGAAACTGCTCGAGAGAACTGATCTGATAAAAATATGATAAGGAACCCATCGATATTATTATTAACCAACATAAAGAGTATGGGATGGTGTGGACATGTCCCACACTCATCACAATCATGCAAAGAGCCAAATCACATCATTATCACCATAATAAGCATGAAAACACATTATTAAACTCAAAGTTCCACTGACTCGATGACTCTGACTCAACATGACTCAAACTGACACAAGACTCGCATAACGATCGATCTGATCTGGGGTGGAACTCCTATGGGTCGTAGGTCGTGCGGGTGCAGCTGCAACTCGGGTGGTGCCTCTTGCGTTGAGCGATGATAGCAGGGTCCCTTGCTATGGTGGCTGGGAGGGGGTCCTGAGGATGAACTCCACGTCGTAGCTGGTGCTCGAGGTTGTCGATCCGAAGCTGCATCCTCTCCGTCTCGATCCACAGGGTCCTCTGGTCCAACATGGCACAATCCAGAGCTGTGATCAGAGCGACTACCAGGGGAACCGTCTCGATCATCCTAGCACTCTCGTGCTCCTGCACCCTGGCAACCACACAGTCGTCGTCCAGAGTACGATGTCGAGGGAAGTAGCGGTCGTCGTCCTGCTGGATGGTCAGGAACAGCCTGTCACGGAAGATGAGGGAAGCCTGCCTTGCAGCGTCCTCCACACCAAACTCACGAGTGAGGGTCGAGCTCATAGCGTGGATCACATCGCGCACACTCCACGCCTTGTCCTCCTCAATCCAGGTCTTCACGAATGCCTTCGTGACCCAGTAGTCGGCATGCTCGGGGTGAACATATGCCCGGCTACGATACTCCATCGTGGTGCGGCTGGGTCCGTAGTGCAGGTCGACGAGCTTCAGAAGCTTGGGGTGGTAGAAGTCAACGCCCTCCTCTGTGGTACGGGTCTTCCGGATCCAATCGGGGTCGTCCTCGTCCAGGACGTGGTACTCAGGGGACTTTGCACCACTGCCATCGTCATTCGAGTCGCTGGAGTCAGAGCTGGAGTGGTCGTCGGAGCGGTCGTTAGAAGAGTCGTCGGGGGAGTGGTCGTCGAAAGAGTCTCCGGAGTCGTCGCTGGGGTCACCTGTGGCTGCCTGCTGCTCCGGCTCGGGCTCCTCCTTGGCCTCCTACCTCTGCTGACGGAACAGCTGACGGTAGGCGGCGCTGGTGGGTGCGCGTCCTCCGGTGCTCTTACAGGCTGTCTGCTTGGTGCGAGCCATCTACAAATTTTAAAATATGAGTCAGATACGGAAAAATTTTATGAATAAGAGAGGAGTACTGGAATTTTGTAAATTACCAAAGAGCAATAAAATTTTTGGAATTAATCATATGAAAAAGGGTTGTCCATTCTATCTAAGGTTGCATCCTACACTCAGTTCGGCTTTGATACCAATTTGTAACGCCCAGATTTACGGATAAAGCCGAGCAAAGCATATGTGGGCCCAGGGAGTCCCAAATCCACATATACCACAAAATGCATATCATTACAACACGAACCAAAACATTATTAAACTTATTACAACACATGAAGACTGTTCATTACAATGGCCAACGGCCTATTATTATAGCGGTAGGGCGTAGACTCCACTTCACAGGGACACCGACTGGGGAACGCCAACTCAGAAGTCTGGAACGTCTTCTAGATACTCCTCAAAGTCTTCTCCATCTGGTACCCATTCGGGATTTTTATGTGAACCAACGATAAGCGTTAGCTCAACATGCTCAACAAGTACAACTACGAGGATGCAAGGCTCAAAGGGTTTGACACGGTTAACTGCGGTTAGCATTTTATGTTGATCATATTTTATTTTAGTCTAATATTACTAAATGAATAAAGCCGTGTTATCCCATGGTAAGCAATAATTATTATGTTAAAAAGAGGTAGGCATCCAACCACCAACATACCCCACCATGAAGTACTTAAAAAGGATCCGAGCTGCTCGTATCCGTGAGCACGGCTGATATACCAGATTTACACTCTGCAGAGGTTGTACACTTTCACCTTGGGCTGTGATTCCCATGTGCCGGGGTTTGCAAGGCCCACATCACCTCCTCTATGGAAGTATGTCAGGGTTTCACTATAAAGCCTTTCCAAAGTTGGTCTAACAAGTCGTAGCCGCTAAGGTTTCAGTCTCCCAAGAGTTATGAACAACCTCCCCACTAAGGTAACCCCCTATCCTCCAAAGCAATTACCCTAGTGGGACCGGGCCATAACTACATGGTACCCCCCTCTTGCCCTTTCGGTAAGCTACAGACGAGCTAGAACACTCAGAGTACTTAGCTAAGATCAGAGCCATGTAATACCCAAGGCTCCACGGGATCTCCCGGGTAGCCGCTTTAAAAGATAGCCCCTGGGGTGGGTCACTGAGCGAAAAGCATGCTCCAGTGCTCTAAATGTGGTTAAAAAGCCTCTTTTAACATTTGTTCCATAATCGTTAATCAATATTAAACATTTAGTAATTAATAGCGCATAGCATTTCTAAACATATTATGCAAAAACCCACCCATAGGTACAAGGTATAAAGATCAAGTGGTTCTAGTCTTGTCCTATGGTTCATCAAATTTGACACATGCATAATAAACTATTAAGTCTTGCATTTTGTAGGTAACAAGGAAAACCGTAGGTTATACTTGCCTTGGTCACAAGCGGGGTCCTGACGTTGCTCTGGAAACTCTTGATCCTCGGAAACGTCACCGTCTGGACTCGCGAAGAAAATCACCAAACATAGGGTCCAAACATACATTACATGCAAATAAAATATACTTCTATTAGAACAGTACACCAATCATAAAAAACAGTTAGAGAAACACTTATAAAACTTTTCTACTCGTCGCTACGATCACATGATTGTGTGGATCACTCTAATCGGACTAAAAACGAGAAAGTTATGAAGAAAACAAGTTTTAGGGGCACTTTTGTAAATAAAACTTATTTTCCTAAGGGCTAACCTGCAAAAACCGAGGGTTAGAACGTAATTAACCGTAGACTTTGGGGGTTAGCACGCTGAAACGGCTCGGCTGGGACTGCGGGTTCAAAAACTAGGTTCTGCAGGGTCTAAAACAAAAGAAAACAGGACCTAAAAAGAAACTATTTGAACTGCACTGGACTGCAGGTTATTTTCAGCAAAGCACAGGGGCTTTTTCATAAAAGTGGCAGTGGCTGCAGCGGCGATGGCGTTGACACGGCTGCCACGGGGCACGTTGGGGGTGGACCGCGCGCTCGGCTTGTGTCTACGGCCCATAGACTCGGCTCATACCCCTTCGGGGTATGTGCCCTGATCTCGGCCGTCGGTAGCAGATCTAACGGCGTTGATCGAGCTCCGGCTGTGCGGCGGTGGCGGACTCGGCGGCGCGGTCACCGGCGCACGGCGACGCCATAGGAGAGGGCTCGGGAGGTCGCCGGAATGGCGCGCCAGGGCTCGGCTGGCCATGCGGTCTACACCAGAGGACTACGGGGACAAAGGCGAACACAATGGTGGCCTTAGCTTCGGCGGTGAGCTCACCACGGCGACGAACGGCGGCGAGGTGGATCTGCAAGGAGGAAAAACACCGGTGAGGCTCGGTTCCGCGCAAACAATCAAAGGAAAAGAGCTCGGGGCTCTCGGGCGGCCGCGGCGTCACCTAGGAAGGCTCGGTTGAGCTCTCGGGCTTCGGCAAGGCCTCACGGCGGTGGCAGAGAGACGGCGGGCGAGCGGGTGCGAGGGGAGGGGGCTCAGGCCTCGCTTCGGGGCTTTATAGGGCTCGGGCAAGAGTGGTGGCGGCCGGGAGTGCGCCACTGGGCATCGATTGTTGTCCGAGTGGCCATTATGGCCACTAGCTCGGGCGTTTTCGGAAGAGGAACGGCGAGGCGGCGCGGCATTGCAGCCGGCGCGAGGAAGGGGAAGGGGTCGACCACTGACTGGTGGGGCCGGGGTGTCTGGCGGGAGCATAACGGCTGACCAGTGAGGACGGTGCGTTAGTGGGGAGAGGGAGCGGCGCGGGCGAGGCGCTGCGCGAGCAGGCCGGCGCGGACGCGGGCCGCGGGCGCGCGAGCTGGCGGGGAGAGGGCGGACGCGGGCCGAACGGGCCGCGGCCTGGGCCAGGCGAGCGCGGGGAAAAAGGGAAAAAGGGAGGAGGGGAAAAGGTTGCAGGCCGGGCCGGTTTTGCTGGTCGGGCCAAAAGGAAGGGAGAGGGAGAGAAAGAAAAAGAAAAGGTTTTTCTTTTATTTTTTTTGCAAACTTTGCTCAAATTCAAAACTAGTTTGAATTCAAGCCACTCAACTCTAGCCCTACACTCAAACAAAATACTATGCACCAGCATGAATGCAACAAAAATGTTTTTACGGCCCAACTAAATTTATTAATTCACCAAAAATTATTATTTGATCTATATGTTTCATGAGAAATAAATAAACAAAGTCAAATTTAAACCCTATTTCTACAAATTTGATTTTTAGGGTGTTACACTAGATGTCAGAATCAAGAAGCTAATCGGTTAGCTCAGAGTGCTTCTGGGTATCGACAAATCGTTGAGATATTAGCCGATGAGATCACTGATAGTGATGATTGGAGGGTCGAAATTATTCAATATTTAAAAGATCCATCACAACATGTATCCAGGAAGTTGAGATATAAGGCTATGAAGTTTGTCCTTCTTGATGATCAGCTTTATCATAAGACAATTGATGGTGTACTCCTTAAGTGTATCAATCAAGAAAAGGCTAAGGTCCTTTGAGGAGAAATTCACGAAGGAGTTTGTGGTGCACATCAGTCTGCTCACAAAATGAAATGGATAATCAGGAGAGCAGGATATTTTTGGCCAACTATTTTGGAAGATTGTTTTAAGTACTACAGAGGGTGCCAAAATGTTAGAAATTTGGCAATATTCAAAAATCTCCGGCATCGGCCATGAAAGGACCGAGACACCTAAGAGGGGGGGGTGAATTAGGCAACTAAAAACTTTTACTCTAACTAAGGCCTCTAATTACCATCTAGTCAAAGCCTATGCAAGAATGTAAACCATCTATATGTGCAACTATGGTTTTGCTAGGTGTGTTGCTATCTCTATCGCAAAAGAGTTTTGCAACCTATGATCCAAACATATCAACTAGCCTATCAACTAAGCTAGGAAAGGTAAAGCACACAACAAGGTAGCAAAGTAAATGCGGCAGCTAAAGAGTGAGGTAGAGATGCAATCTCCCGTCGATGACTCCGGTATTTTCACCGAGGTATCGAGAAGAACGCAAGCTTCCCCCTAGTCCTCGTTGGAGCCCATCGCAAGGAATCCCTCGCAAGGGCCAAGCTCCCAGTCGGGTAACTCCGTGGATACCTCCGGTCCTTCCCCACGCGCAAGTGGGTCTCCGGTTAAGCCACTCGTGGCAAAGTCTCTCCCGGATGCTCCCCGCCGTCTCCACTATCAAGCTTTCGGCTGAACCACCGCGGGCTTTGTTCCCTTTGGTACACGGTGGCGGCCACACCACAAACGCGGTTGGTGTGGTCTCGCAAGACTACAAGTCCCTCCGATGTACAACAATGGTGCGCGCAAGCACCAAGTAGCAAGAGGTATACAAACCTCACTAAACACTAGGCCTTAACCTAGAGCAAGCGCGTGAGCGGTGGTCTAACTAGCCTAAGAACTTCGCAAAGCACCAACACTAATCACCATGTGAATCACTAAGCACTATGCATATGGAGGCACTAATATGGTGTAGCAACACCCTTGGTATGTTTCCTCACTCCTCCACACCTCTTTTGGCCGGTTACAGGTGGTATATATAGGCCCCCAATCAAATAGAGTCGTTGGGGGGCTGAAAGCATCTTTCTGTAGAGCATCGGACCATCCTATGGTCGGCATCGGACAGTCCTATGCCCATATGTTGAATAGCCGTTGGAAAACTAGCCGTTAGACCTATTTTTTGGAGGCATCAGACTCTACAGAGAGGCATCAGACTCTACCATAACACTGTTCATTCTGGGCTCATTTTAGTGAGCATCTGACTCCGCATCAGACTCTGGCATTGGACCGTCCTATGCATCAGAGAATATTCCCAGATAACTTAGGAGGCCCATCCTCTGATATTCCCAGGCCATGAATCCAATTACAAAGCCATGGCCATTTAGAGGATGGGGGATAGATCTGATTGGCCAAATATTCCCAGCATCTAGCAAAGGACATAAATTTGTATTGGTAGCCACATATTATTTCACTAAATGGGTTGAGGCTATTCCTCTGAAGGAGGCTTCGTCAGCTATCGTGATTGAGTTTATCAAGGAGCATATCATTTATAGTTTCTGTGTTCCTCAAACCATTACTATGGATCAGGGAAAAATGTTTACGTCAAAAGAGTTTGAGGATTTTGCTGATAGCACAGGCTTCAAGTTGATTAATTCATCCCCATATTATGCCCAGGCTAATGGACAAGCTGAAGCTTCTAACCAAATCTTGATTAAAATTATTAAGAAGAAGATCAAGAAGAATCCGAAGAAATGGCATTCGATACTCAGTGAGACCTTGTGGTCCTATAGGATGGCTTGTCATGGTGCAATCAAGTGTTCACCATATGAATTGGTCTACGGTCACGAGGCTGTATTGCCTTGGGAGATTAATATAGGGTCCAGAAGAGTGTCACAGCAGAATAATTTGAAAGCCGATGAGTATAAGCATCTCATGATGGATAACCTTGATGATTTAAATTTTCATCGGCTAAAAGCTCTTGAGAATATTAGAGCTCAGAAGTTGAGAGTTGTTAAATATTATGATCGAAAGGTTAGGGAGAAAAAGTTTAATGAAGGCGACTTGGTTTGGAAAGTCATTTTGCCTATTGGGACTAAAGATAGCAGATATGGTAAATGGTCACCAAATTGGGAATGAGCCTACCGGATTACTAGATGTGCTCCTGGCAATGCTTATTTTTATGAGACTTTAGAAGGTGTCGAATACTTCAGAGTAGTTAATGGGAAGTATTTTAAGAAATATTATCCTAGTATCTGGGTGGTTTTACTATGATTGATCGAATTGATCGATAGTCGATATAACTATATCACCTTCAGGCTAAAAAGAGATACAACCGATATGTGTAGTATCGCCTCTGGCAGTGAAACAAATAGCCGATGCGAGCAAGGCATCGCCTTCAGCCCAAAAATGTGATTTCGAGAACTTCTGAAATTAAGAGACCTCGATGGGTCTTATCATAGAGAGATCGTATAGGAAAAAAACTTCATTGTATTCATAAGTGGGTTTCTTATACAACAGCTTAATCCTAATAAACTACTCGAAGACTTTGTCAACTATGATTACAGAGGGGTGGATTCTGCTATCTCCCCGGCTGCTCCGTCGACGCCGTCAAAGTTCGCTTCCATAGCGTGACTTATTTCAGGAGTGATTTCGAGGCCACCTAGGTCTTGGCCGGTGTGAGCCTGGGTAGCTCCAAGAGCCATGGCGGCACCATGGCG
Source organism: Coix lacryma-jobi var. lacryma-jobi (assembly GCA_009763385.1). Taxonomy (NCBI): domain Eukaryota; kingdom Viridiplantae; phylum Streptophyta; class Magnoliopsida; order Poales; family Poaceae; genus Coix; species Coix lacryma-jobi. The sequence continues at coordinate 77,867,552 of CM019828.1, read as the reverse complement.
GACACCATGAAGGGCGACCTCATGCACCCTAGCGGGGATGTTGGTCACCCTCTCGACGACGCTATTGCCGGTGGCATTTACGGAGTCGGCTGCTTCATTCCCTGCCTCCTGAAGGGTTTCCAGGCGCACGGTCAGGTCTCCGAAATAAACAGAACACGTTGGAGATTGACCAGAAGGAAAATTAATTGAGATTTCTTTGGAAATTACCGGAGACGCGTGCATCGGACACGGAGCATTGTTGAACCACTTGAGAGGCTCTCGTCTCAGCGTCCTCCAGCGCCCTTTGCAGCTGGGCGATGTGGTCCTCGAGGAGGCAGTTCCTGATGGTAGCTTCGGAGTGAAGGTTCCACATTTCCGTCATTTGACGGTAGTGGCAAGCATCCATCGACTCCGAGCTGCTGGAAGAAGGGTTTTTAGATACCGACTCCATTCCAGGAGGAGGCGCCAAAGCAGCGGCGGTGTTGGATGGACCAGCGTAAACCCTAGATAAAAACGATGAAAAGAGTCAAATCAAGATCTAAAGAGCCGATGATGAAATATCGGAATCAACCAATATAAAAAAAGCATGCCTAACGCGGCGTTGAGGGCGACGGTAGGAGTTCACTTCCTCCTCTGCGGGACGCTTACCGTGGATGTTGTCTGCCATCGAAGGAGGAAGAGAATAGTTTTTGGGTAAGAAGAAAGGTTTTCTTTTGGCTGGAAGACGAGAAGCAGCAGAGATGAGCTCTGGATATGACGGAAGATGGGGACAAAAGAAGAGTTTATATTAGAAGATTGAGTCTCCAAAGGGGAAAAGATGTCGTTTCGTACAGTGTGCGCAGAGTGCTCGAGTGGGATGTTAAATCATGACGCGGTTTTCAAGAGGAGAGCAGCCGTTTCGCATTAGTCATCAAGATACTGATCGGCTAAAAGATCCTCGAGCTATTTTAAAATACTGAAAGGGAAGAAAGAAAAGGACTCAAAATTTTGGAATAAATAAATTTCATCCCAAAATTGGGGGTATGTGTTTACACCAGATTTTGGACTGAGGAGATTATTATTTCATAGGCACAAATGGTTGGTTTATTGGTAAAAGAATCGGCTAAAATAAGAGAGACCTATTTGTACTAGACGTGACCAAGACACTTCAAGACCAGGTGTGACAAGTTTTGAAAACATGTTGGGTCCAGCCGAGGAGTTTGAGTCCGGGTTGTCTTTTGTTTTATGTAACCTAGTCGTGTTAGGGTAGGAGTCGAACGGGTTATAAATAGCTAGAAACCCGATTTTTGTAAGAGGATCCAATCAATCAACACATCGGCCACTGGTCAAAACCGTAGGAGTAGGAGTAACGTAGAATCCAGCAGAATCTTCAACCAGGCAGGGCTGCATCGGCTTCGACCGACCTCCAGTTTGCTTGTAAGTTTCACCAATGGCTCGTGTCATTGTACAATAAGGCTATATTTGGCATCGACCAAACTCCTGTTAAGCTATGACATGGCTAGTTATCGGTCTAAGTTCATCTTTTGTAAGACTGTCTTGACTCTAATTAATCTCTTGCTTTAGTCGATCTTGACTAGTTATCGGCTCTATTGGTTTTGGCAAGCTAATAGATTCATTAAGTTATCGATGTTGTTTATGCTTAAATTTATTTCTTTAGTTTTTAAACAATATCTTGCCCAATCAAGATTGACAAAATAGCTTAAGCTTAAAAGATGTTTGTTTTCGGCTATCCAAAGGCTTTACACGCTTATACTAAGGGAAATAGCCGATTCAAGCCTTTCATCGACTAATTTGTCAATCTTGATTGTAACATGTTGTGCGTTTGATATATCCGATAAAACCATGATTTAATCTAAGAACAGATAGATATAATCTAGCATATCTATTATGGTTGTATTTCTGAACCCCACTGATATATATGATAGACTAGATCTGTTTGATCTTAAGTCGATTTGTGGTTTTAACGGGTAGATCTTGTTCGTGCTTCATGGACCCTGCATCGGCTAAAATAGCTAATCCAGTTATGCCTTCTTCATAATGTGTACTTTTGAATGGCTTGGAGTTCATGGATCTACTCGTTGCATCGGACGTGATCTAGCTTGGTAATCATTATGGCTGTATGAAGACACCCCACTGTTGATGATTAAGCTATTTTATTGATCTATTTGTTATTATGGCTACCTGGAAACACTCCACTGTTAACAGATAGAACTGCTTGTGCAATTAGTCGATACGTTGATTTCATGTCATTTAAACGTACACATAAATCTTTATTCTCTTAACGTGTTTAAATGTATCGGCTTTTTATCTGTCGTAAACTTTTCTCTACATATGTTATATAGGCGTTTTGCTTCATATCTTTATCAGTACTTTCATGCAATCTTTTGGGAGTTGACTTTGTAGTCAATGTGCTATAAACAATGGCTATATCAGAGCTGTATAATTTGGAACTATCTGGCACCGAACCGGCACGTTCCAAATTTAACAACTTTTCTTCTCCTTGTCAATTACAGGTCAAATTGACTGGCACGTCCAAGGTCGATCTCACCCAGATTCGGCACCACCACTCTTTGAAGGTCCAGGAGGTCAAGACTCTGCTACATACGCCCTCTGAGGACCGTGTTCGAGTGTGTTGGCGCTTTTAACCAGATTTTCGTGTTAACTCTATGAGTTGACGATGCACTCATCAAGGGGGAGATTGCGAACACAAGGTTGATATGTGCCCTTGTGGTTCCGTTCCTAAGTGATGAGTGACCGGTCAACGGGCAACATGTCTCTAGGCTGTGTTGATGTGCAGGCGTGGAGCTCGGAGACAGTGGTCGAAGGTGAGGTGAAGGTCAAGTAGAGACGTGTCATGCCGACGGACCGGCAGCGGTGAAGGGCGGACGTGAGGCTTGGACTGACGGACCGGAAGACCTGAGGACCAGCTGTGGTAGCTAGCACGTGGCATCGGCAAGCAAGAGCACATGGGGATGTGCGGTGCATCGGCCGAGTCGGGAGGAAGGTGATGGCATCGTGACACTTGGCGGGAGGCCGAGAAGGAAGGCGAATGCACTATGCCTGGCGTGGAGGCTGGACATGCTCCGGCATCGGTGCTGGAACTCGGGGTGTGCAAACCTGAAGGACTGAATGTGTTATGTAGAGGCGACCAGAGGGGGGGTGAATGGTTGCCTTAAATTTATTTTTAGAAACTTTCGACCTCTGTCCCGAAAATCAACCCCAAAAGCAAGACCGACTCGAATGATGTCTATGACCCAAGAGATTGGGTGGATGTTCCCTAGGAACACAACGGGACACCACAAATGTTACCTCACCCAAGTTCACGCGGGGCAACTAGTGACTAGATGAACTTTAGGTAACCTAGACCTCCCCCGAGCAATGCGAGGGGGATTCAGGCTATTTCGGAAAGCGGGAAGCCTGATTTCAGTAGAGCACAAAGTCGGGAATCCAACGCAAGAAGCAGAAACCAAAACCGACATTGGACGAACGAAACACGAACGAAAACGTGTGAAGCTACACTGACCAGACTCACTGGAGCGTCCGGTCAGTATACATCGGACGCGTCCGGTCTGGCAAAAACGGATTTGGGACCTCTCTGTGTTGGACCGGACTCACTGAGTCTGAGCGTCCGGTCATACCCAGAGCGTTCGGTCACATAAAACACCAACGATGAACAGTATTAGAGACGTGTCCGGTCACAGAGGAGAAGAGCGACCGGTCAGAAACAGTATGGTGTATAGTGAACACATTCAACGACCGGACTCATCGCCGAGCATTCGGTCAGCCCGAGCCATGCGTCCGGTCACCCCGAAACTGGGTTGTTCGTCCACCGATTCGACTCGATCTCACCCAAAACGAATCCTCTATGGCTCAAACTTGGTGAGAAGAGTCACAAGGAGGATAGTGAGTTACTCCTAGGAGATCATGGCTCGAACCTATCTCCAAATCAATGAATCGAAGGGATTCGGGAAAAGAGAGAAGAAGCTCGATTCAAAACGAAACTTGACCGATCTGTTGCTACAAGTGATTAGAGTGCAATTCCTTCGGTCAAAAGATCACAAACCCGTTCGTGCACAAAGTGGTTCAAACGAAATCGAAAACCAACTCACGAAGAAAAATAACGAGGTAAATCTCCATGAGGGCCAAAAACGAAAACGCGGAGAACACACAAGCAAGAACGCGATTTGATCTCAATTTCCAGTCGAAACTCCTCCACACGAGGAGACTACGAGATTACAGTCTCATTTCCTCAAAAAGCAAATACACAGAGGTATGATTCACCGTCTCTACGGATCTCAGTAGCTATAGCAGGGATGTGGGAGAGCAGGAAACCCTAAGTGAAAGTAGCAAATGGTTGACATAGTCTGGAGGGAGGGGTTGCCTCTCCTTATATAGCCTAATACAATTATTCCCCTTCTACCCTTACAGCTAATGAGCGAGCAGGCTAACCCTAAGGGTATTCCTGACCAACTCGAGGTAGATGGTGATCCGATGGCCACGCCCGCACAACTGGTAGCTTCGCCTCGACGCGACTTCGCCGATTGTCACCACGTGCCGCCACCGCTCTGCTCATCCTTTTCACGGACCTCCCGCCGGTTTTGAGGCTGAAACCGGGAAACCTAGGCCATCCCCCGGTTTTAAGGCCGAAACCGGGAAACCTGTCGTGCATCGCCTGAGTTTTGTGGCCCAAACTCAGAAACCCGCCAGCGCCCAGGTTTTGAGGCCCAAACCTGGAAACCGTCATCAGTCCGAGTTTTGTGGCCCAAACTCGGAAACCGGGCACTCGGTGGTTTTTCTGTGGCTCAACCACCAAACCGATCCGTAGAGGGGATGCACCGCCCGTGCACCCCGTCCACACGCAGATCTTCACTTGTCGCCGTCCCAAGCTGTGAGCCACCACGGCTGATCCTCAGGCCACCGGTCCGTCAGTCCAAGCCTCACGTTCGCCCTTCACCGCTCCGGGTCCATCGGCACGACATGTCTCTACTTTACCTTGCCTTTGATCACCGTATCTGAGCTCAACACCTGCACAACACAAGCCAAAGAGCATGCGCATCATACCAGTTGACAATCACTCATCATCTCAAGATACAGCATACACCCATGTATCCGCAATCTCCCCGTTGATGAGTGCATTGTCAACTACCAACACAAATCATATGAAGGTAGAAGAAGGAGGAAGAAGTAAGCGAACTCAACAAGTCAACTAAAAATGAAGCAACGCCAGTAAAAGTCGAATGGAGTGAGCGAGACAACTTGGTTCCCAAAGACATGGGCAATGACTCGACGCAACCAAGCAAAGCAAAGCTAGAGCAAGAAAGACAAAGACACGCTAGTCCCTCCACAAAGAGGCAAAGGCTCAACACAACTAGCAGAACCGCTCCAAACCATTTAAAAAACCACACAAGCTGAAAATTGCTCCAAACCAATTGAAAAACTGCTTCGAACCAATTGAAAAACCATATGGGCTGAAGGTCGCTCCAAACCAATTGAACAGCTCATCAAAGCAAAAATTGAGCAAACTCCCCCTTCAATAGTGCATACAACTTAGGGACATGATGATTTGTCAAAATTTCTCCCCCTTAGTTGAAAATGCACACAACAATGCAAAATGCATATGAGTCACAAATGCAAGTTAGTAGCTTCAGGTATATATTCCATAGAGTGAATAGATGCTCTAATGAGTGCTGATCCAACTACTCAACAACAAGCACAAATGCCAGCAAAGGTTCAAACTAATCACAGAATACTAAATAGGAACATATGAGCAAAGTGAGCAGTTTTAAGCCATTCAGAAAAGGTTTCACCATCAAGATAGCACCAAACATGTATAGACAGGAAATTACACAAGTGCTAGTCATGTATACAAGGTGAACTACCCCTAGCAAAGTTCAATCATCATGCTATAGAAAGAAACATAGACTTGTGTTTTTAAAATTTTATCGGAGTTGCAGCGGTGATTACACAAGTTTGAAATTTCAGCATGTGATTGCGGGAGGTTGAAAACTTGACCTTGCTTAACTTTTCAACCAAGCTAAGCCTATGCATATGCAATCAGAAGCTTGAAGCAACGGTTTTGGTCTTACACTAAACGGCTCAAGTTTAACTTAAAGTGCAATGAGAAACAGTCTCAATACCGTGATGTGCTGTCAAGTGATCCCAACTCGATCTTTTCAATTCACTTTGACTTGGTTCAAATATTACCAGAAAATGAACATACCAAGCAAGTAAAAGACTCAGAACTAGAGACATAACAACCTAGCATATATGAAAAGCACAAGAGACTTCAACACATTCTACACATGCTAGTTGCCAAACTAAATGGTGAACACGTTTCAAATTTTATGTTGTATTATGCATATTCACAGTTCTGAAAAAATAGCTCAGCTCACAACATGTCTCAGTGATCAAAAAGAGCCTAAGCTACAAGCATCATCATGTATCATTAGAGCATACACTAATCAGAGCATAGATTCATTGTACAGATTATAGACATGAAGCTCGAAAAGATAAAGATGCAAAAATGATGAAATGCAAAAACTAAACAAAATCAAGACAAAAGAAGTCAGACTATGATACAATAACCAAAATGTTTCCACCAACTAAAAGGGGAAACACACACCAAGCTCACCTCTCAACCTAGCAAAGGTTGATTGGTCCAAAGGCTTGGTGAAAATATCTGCCAACTGAAGATGAGTATCGACATGGTGAAGGTCGATATCACCCTTCTCATAATGGTCTCGTAAGAAATGAAAGCGCACATCAATGTGTTTGGTCTTAGAATGCAACATCGGGTTCTTAGCAACGCTAATTGCACTCGTGCTGTCACAAAGTAATGGAACTCGAGAAAAACTCAGACCAAAATCACGCAAAGTGGCCATCATCCACAACAATTGGGAACAGCAGCTAGCCGCAGCAACATATTCAGCCTCTGTGGTAGACTAAGCGACACTAGACTGCTTGCGAGAAGACCAAGACACAAGAGAAGAACCCAAAAACTGACAAGTCCCAGAAGTGGACTTGCGCTCAAGTCGGCAACCAACAAAATCAGCATCCGAGTAACCACAAAGGGAGAGGGTGGAAGAAGCAGAATACCAAATCCCAAACTCAGGTGTGAAGCATAAATACCTCATAATGCGCTTGACCGCCTAACGGTGAGAAGTGCGCGGTGATGCCTGAAAGCGCGCGCAAAGACACACCGTGAACTAGATGTCCGGGGGTGTCGCCGTCAGGTACAACAGTGACCCGATCATACTCCAGTACTCCTTCTGGTCCACAGCTTCTCCATCCTTGTCCGCATCTATGGCCGTCGTGGTCGACATGGGTGTTGGAAGAGGCTTGGCCTCACCCATATCGAACTTCTTGAAAATGTCCTTGGTGTACTTGCCCTGGTGCACAAACATCCCCTCTCGGGATTTCTTGATTTGCAACCCGAGGAAAAATGTCAACTCGCCCATCATGCTCATCTCAAATTCCCTGCTCATTGTATTTGCAAACTTGGCAACCAAAGCATGAGAAGAACCACCGAAAATGATATCATCCACGTAAATCTGAACCTCCAAAGTGGCATTGCCTTGCTTGAGGAGAAAAAGCGTCTTATCCACACATCCCATTTTGAAACCCTTAGCAAGCAAAAAGGTTTTCAACCTATCATACTAGGCTCTAGGGGCTTGTTTCAAACCATACAAAGCTTTGTGAAATTTAAAAACATGGTTTGGAAATTTGGGATTTTCAAAACCGGGGGGTTGTTTCACATACACCTCTTCTTCTATGTAGCCGTTTAAGAAGGCACTCTTGACATCCATTTAAAAAAGTTTGAAACCCTTGGATGCAGCAAAAGCCAAGAGTATCCTAATTGCTTCCAAACGTGCTACAGGAGCAAAAGTCTCCTCATAGTCTATCCTCTCCTTCTGACTATACCCCTGGGCTACAAGTCTGGCCTTGTTTCTCACAACATGGCCATCTTCTCCTTGTTTGTTTTTGAAAACCCATTTTGTCCCAATAGGGTGACACTCAGGAGGAAGAGGAACAAGAACCCAAACCCGATTTCTCTCAAAATTTTCTAACTCCTCATGCATGGCATTAACCCAATCCGGATCAGATAAATGTGTCGAACATCTCGGGGTTCAAAATCAGCAACAAATGCAGAATGAGCAAAGTGAGAGATTTGTTATGACCTTGACCGAGTGACACGTTCATCGATGCTGCCGATCATCTGTTGAGGTGGGTGTTGGCACTGAATGTGTCGTGGCGCCTCCCGAGCTGAAGAAACCTCCCCCTCAACAGCAGTTGGTGCATCCTCGGGTACACACGGTACAACCCGAGGTGGAGAATCCCACGGCCCCCAAGTAGTCGACGAAGAGGGGTTGGGGCCGTGAGTCGTAGTAGTAGAAGTTGATCCTAGCGGCACAGCAGGTGGAGGTGGTGCTAGGTCATCCATCCCTTCAGCATCTTCTTCCTCGTCATCAAAGAGAGGTTCGCCAACCTCGTGTTCACCTGCACGCTCAAATCTAGAAGAGGGACAAACCATGGTCTTGTCGAAGGTGACATCTGATGTCTCCATGACTCGGTTAGTATCTAGGTTAAGTACATGCTAAGCACGAGTATGAGTGTCGTAACCCAAAAATACACCGTCAGAAGAACGAGACTCAAACTTGTCCAAATTGCCCTTTTTGAGTATAAAACAATGGCAACCAAAAACTCTAAAATAACTCACTTTGGGCTGTCATCCAAAACGCAACTCATAAGAGGTCTTTTTCAAGAAGGCTCGAAGAAAACTGCGATTGGAAATATAGCATGGAGTGTTCATAGCCTCGGCCCAATACCGCCTAGGAGTCCTATGCTCATCAAGCATCGTCCTGGCCATCTCAACAAGGGTCCAATTTTTCCTCTCTACAACACCATTTTGTGGCGGTGTGTAGGGGGAAGAGAACTGATGCTCCAAACCCAAAGAGTCACAAAACTTCTCAAAGTCCAAGTTTTTAAACTCGGTACCATTATCACTACGGATAGCTCGCATCGAGTTCTTAGGGAACTCATTCTGAAGACGCAAAATCAGATTGCGAGCAAAAGAGAAAGTCTCCGTTTTCTCAACTAAAAAGAAAACCCACGAATATCTCCAAAAATCGTCAACAACAACAAGCACATACCACTTCCCCCCAACCGAGCTCACCCGAGCCGGACCGACAAGGTCCATGTGTAAAAGCTCTCCAGGGTGCTTAGTCATAACCTGTTTCACCGGATGGTGGGGAGCGGCTACCATTTTCCCATGTCTACAAGAATGACAAAAAAGATCCTTCTCCATGCACAACTTGGGCAATCCTCGGATTAAGCCAAGTGAACTAAGCCTTGCAAGCAAGTCGAAGCTCAAATGACCTAGTCTGCTATGCCACTTCCAAAGATAAGAGGAGGAAGGTCCAGCCAAAAGACAACGAGAAATTCCAAATGACTCCGAGAAATTCGCACGAAAGACTTTTCCAAAGGGCAAAATCAAACACACAAGATTGCCCTGAGGATCCAAACTACGTCTGAGATTCGGCTTAAAATGAATCTCATAGTCATCATCAAAGAGTTGCGAAACAGAAAGAAGATTAAAATGCAAGTTACAAACAAGAGCAACATCACGCAACACAAAGTGCTCATTAACTCGCACCGACCCACGAGACAACACTTTACATTTGCTATTGTCGCCGAAGGTGATAAACTCCTTTCCGGCAACTGGACTAAGACTAGAGAACCACTTGGCATTTTCGGTCATATGCCTTGAGCACCCGGAATCCACCAACCAAATGTCCTCCAATCGTTTTACCTACATCAATAAAAAGACATAGGGTGAGCATACGGTCCAACACTGGGGTGAGTAAAATGGGAAGTGTACCAGTGTTGGGCCGGCTGGTCAAAAGAACGGTTAGTAGCAAAACCATTCTTAGCATGTGTTGATGGTCCTTAAACACCTGTTTTACCATCAACACTTTACCCAAAAATTCACCAAAAAGGCATGAAATGTAGTCAAATAGGTTTCAAACTAACCAAATTCCACATGTCCATAGATTTTTATTTGAATACAGGATTTGGACCAAATTTGGAGCATGGACCCACCAGGGGCCGAGACCACTCACCAGAGCCCATTTGGGCCCTAGTGGGGTGGCGCCCGCCACCCTTAGGTGGCGCCCGCCACAAGGGAGAAGCCCAAACTCCCCCTGCCACATCACTGATCCGTGTGACCACCCCAGGGCCAAATCTTGGCCCTTGGTCACTAGGTCAGTGGCATCGGAGGGCTCAGGAGGGGAGTGGCGTGGATCATGACCGAATGACGGTTATGTGGACATGCAACCGACATGCAACTGCCTTGGAGGAGTCCTTGGAGACCGTAGGATCAATGACGGTGCATCCAACGGCCAGGGGGGTGGCGGCCGCCACCTAGGGCTGGCACCCGCCACTAGGGTTTGCCCTAGGTCGGTTGGCTGCCCCCTATAAGTACCCCCCTCACTCCACAAGGCTATAAATAGCCCCCTGGAGGCGTCACTTCAGATCAAGCAGGAAAGCAAGGAAAGGAAGCAAAGAAAGCAAGGCTAGAGCTAGAGAGCTAATAGCTTAGGGTTTAGCCAAGCTTAGGCAATTAGGTAGCTAGTAGAGCAAGGCATCCTTGCCTCATTGCCCTCACGGAAGCGCTGCTCAAGGCTTAGCTTAAGAGTAGAAGCGTGCGAGTCATCGGTCCTGGAGCTGGGAAGAATCTTTCTTCATCTACAGTTCAGGTTTTGCTCTTGTTACTCAAGCACTTTACTATATTCTAGTTCATCATTTCAAGTATTACTTTATTCTACTTACCAGTATTGAGTAGTATACTTGATTGATTGCTTGAGTGCCTAGCTATTCTACAGTTCAATTCACTTAGCCATAGTAGTTAATCTCTAGTGTGCTTAGTGTTTGATCTTTGCCAATAGGTTGCTTAGTTAGTTTAGTGTTTATCTTATTAAGTCAAGTATTTGCTCTGACGTCCGCAAGGGTGTCTCTATTCAAAGCTAGGGTAGAGATAGTTAGAATATAGTTAAGCGTGGTGCTTAGTTATAGACTTACCTTCAGATACGGCTGGACCCCCCGATAGCTGTGGTAGCAAGCAGGTGGTGACAGCCCTGTGTGCCTTGAATTCCACCACGTAGTTGGCCCAGTTTAACAGTAAGGCTCGTTGTGCTAGCGTTCAACCTAAGTAAGTGGTAAAGGCTAGTACGCCTCGATACTTGACAAGATAGGAATAAAACTTTACTCAACTTAGTTGCATTATTGACTTTTGCCTGCCTTGCTTCGTAACTATCTTGCTTCGTAGTTATCTTGCTTTGTAGTTATCTAGGATTAGTTATTAGTTATTAGTTCGTTATATTAGTTATCCTTAGTTATCCCATTCTATCTATCTATCTATTTATCCACCTTACCTGAGCCATTTCATTCATCCTTACCTATCCATCCATATATTCTTTCTAGCCTCTCATCCTCTCTCATCCCTTTCATCTCCTCTCTTTTCCTCTTTCCCTTTTCTTATTCTTTGACTCTCATCCCCTCCTTGACTCGACTCATACACCACCCTAGCCTTCCTTTGGGATCAAATAAATCGACACCTGGTACTCCCAGGGAAGTGCTACTATGATAGTTCTATGCGCTTGCAGAATCTCCTCCTGGTAGATTGCATTCTCGCTAGTTAGCTCCTACTAGTGTCGGGACTGACAATCCCGCTTGGCATTAGTAGATAGCTACTTTAGCTACCCTATCCTAGGTGTAGTTAAGAACTACCAACAGCACGCCTACGGGGAAAGCGCTCACCACGCTGAGGAAAATGTGGTCCGCTAAGGGAACAGCGTCCATCGCGATACTCAAAACGCGGTGGGGGTACCGCTCAACAGCAAAGCCACCGCCACAGGCTCCAAGACCTACAAAAGTAGGCTCCCGCCAGGCACGACCTCCTTGCGACCTAGAACCTTGAGGCATTGGACCTCTAGGCCTAGTAGCTCTCCTTTGAAGGACCGAGAAGCAACCAGAAAGCGACCAGAGGGGGGGGGGGGTGAATGGGAGCTTCAAATTTTCCTTTCAGAAACTTGTCACCACTGTCCCAAGAATCAACCCCAAAAGCAAACTCTAGAGCTTGATAGTGTCCACGACCCTAGATGTAGGGTGGATGCTTCCAAGAAGCATAACGAGACACTATACAACTCTAGAAACCCAACGCAATAGACGGAAACCAAATCCGACAACGGACGAACAAACTGCGAACGGAAACGCGCAAACCCTCACTGACCGGACTCTGAAGAGCGTCCGGTCAGGTTGGATCGGACGCGTCCGGTCAGCTCAAGAGCGATCTGGGAGCTCTCTGAGTTGGACCGGACTCACAGTGAGGAGCGTCCGGTCACAACCCTGTAGCGTCCGGTCAGGCACAAACAGAGCCGTGAACAGTAGAAGAGTTGCGTCCGGTCGTTCACGGGAACCAGCGTCCGGTCACGAGCGTTCGGTCAAGTCGCAAGAAACACAGTAAAGACATTCAACGACCGGACTCCGGGGGTGCGTCCGGTCAGCCCGACCCAAGCGTCCGGTCACCCCGAAAGTCTACTGTTCATCCACCGATTTGGCTCAATCTCACCCAAAACAAATCCTCTAGGGATAAAACTTGGTGAGAGGAGTCACAAGGAAGATAGTGAGCTATCTCTAAGAGATCATGGCTCGAACCTATCTCCAAATCGATGAATCGAAGAAATTCGGAGGAAGGGAGAAAAGCTTGACCTGAAATCAAAATCGATCGATCTCCTAAACCGTGAAGTTAGAGGTGAATTCCTTCGGTGGAAAGAAGTGCCTCATGATCTAGAACAACATGGTTCAAACGGATTTGCAAACGACGAACCGAGCAAAGAGATCAAGCGACGGGAAAAACATGGAGAAAAAGGATTCCGCGAAGAACACGAACGAAACGCGAATCACAACCACGAATTGCAACCGTGTGGCTACCACACGCTACAACAGTGAGGTTAAGGCCTCACTTCCTCAAAATCTCATGAACACAGAGGTATTGTTCTCTTCTCTGTGGATCTCAGGTTCGCTACAGCAGGGGAGAGGTAGAGCAGGAAAACCTAGAAGCAAAAGAGCAAAATGACTGAGATGGATGGGGAGGTGGGTGTCTCCCCCTACTTATCCTAATTCTAACTATTCCTAATTCCCACTCTACCCCTAACTACTTACAGAGCGAACCAACTAAACCCTAAGGTTATTCTGGGCCAACTCGGTGGTAGGTGGATCCGACGGCCACGCCCGCACAACTCGTAGTGTTGCCTCGACGCAACCTCCCGATTGCCGCCACGTGCCGCCACCGCTCCGCGTCCTTTTCCTGGACGTCGCACCCCCGGTTTTGTGGCCCAAACCGGGAAACCAGCCTTCACAGCCAACCCCCGGTTTTGAGGCCCAAACCGGGAAACCAGCCCACCAGCATCTGAGTTTTGAGGCCCAAACTCAGCAAACCCGCAGCGCCCAGGTTTTGAGGCCCAAACCTGGAAACCGTCCTCAACCTGAGTTTTGTGGCCAAACTCGGAAACCCTCAGCACCCAGGTTTTGAGGCCCAAACCTGGAAACCGTCCACCCGATGGTTTTTCTCTAGCTCTACCACCAAACCGATGCCGTAGAGGGGATGCACCGCCCGTGCACCCCGTCCACCGACACGTGTCCCCAAGTCCACGACTCAGGCAACACATAACCGCAAGTCTTCGCTCGTCGCTGTCCCAGGCTGCCAGCCACCACAGCTGATCCTCGGGCCACCGGTCCCTCAGTCCAAGCCTCACGTCCGCCCTTCGCCACTCTCGGTCCACCGGCACGGGACGTCTCTACTTGACCTTCACCTTGCCTCTGATCACTGTATCCGTGCTCGACACCTACACAACACAAGCCAAAGAACATGTGCATCATCCCATTTGACAATCACTCATTACTCAGAGACTCGGCATACACCCATGTATCCGCAATCTCCCCCTTGATGAGTGCATTGCCAACTACCAACACAAATCATAATGGAAGCAGAAGAAGGAAGAAGGAGAAGAAGAGAAAAACTCAACCAAATGACCCAAAAGCATAGCAAAGCCGAAGAAGGTCAAGTGGAAAGAGCAAAACAACTTGGTCCCCAAAGACATGGGCAACGGCTCGACGCGACCAAGCAAAGCAAAGCTAGCCCTCAAGAAGAGGTAGAACAGGCTCAACACCGCTAGCAAATACCAATTGAAAATATCAAAGCAAAATGCTAGTCCCTCAAGATAGAGGCACAGAGGCTCAACACAACTAGCAAAGAAGCTCGATACCAATGCCTTACGGCCAATAGGAAGTAGCAAGAAACTTCCCCTCGAATAGTGCAAACCACCAGGAAAACTCCCCCTTAGTTCAAACGGAGGGCAAACCACCAGGAAAACTCCCCCTTAGTTCAAACGGAGAGTAATGATTTGCAATTTCTCCCTCTTAGTTGAAAATGCACCATCATGAAAAAAGAACCAAAAGCAATTTTCTCCCCCTCAGAAAATGCACCATCAAAAGTGCCAACTAGAGAAGTTCTCCCCCTTCCAAAACGCATATGAGTCAAAAATGCAAGTCAGCAGCTTCAGGAATATAGTCAAGATAATGTGAAAATGCTCTAAACAGTATAGATCCAATGACGCAACTGAAGCACACATGCTAGCAAAGGCTCAAACTGATCACCAAATATGAAATATGAACATATGAGCAAAGTGAGCAGTATTAGCCAAAAAAGGAGTCACCATCAAAATAGCACTAGACAAGTATAGTCAGGAAGTCAAGCAAGTGCTAAACATGTATACAAGGTGAACTACCCCTAGCAAAGTTCAATCATCATGCTATAGAATGAAACATAGACTTGTGTATCCAGATTTTATCGGAGTTGCAGCGGTTAAATTACACAAGTTTAAATTTCAGCATTTGAGTGCGAGAGGTTGAAAGCTTGTCTTGCCTAACTTTTCAACTGTGCGAAGCCTATGCAGAAGCAATCAGAAGCTTAAAGCAACAGTTTTGGTCATACACTACACAGCTCAAGTTTAACTCAAAGTGCAATGAGAAACAGTCTCGAAACTGTGATGTGTTGACAAGCAATCCCATCTCGATCTTTCTGATTCACTTAACTTGGTTCAAATTAAAGATAGTATATGAACAGACCAAGCAAGTGATCAACTCAGAACTAGAGACATAGCAACCTAGCATATATGAAAAGCACAAGTGCGATTTCAACATATTCTACACAAGCTAGTTGCACATCTCGATGGTGAACATTTGTAGATTTTAAGTTCATTAACAATGTCACCATTTCAAAATAGCTCAGCTCATAGTATGGATTAGTGATCAGAAAGAGCATAAGCTACAAGCATCATAAAGCATCATAGCATACTACATAGAGCATAGTTACATTCTAAAGATTATATGCTTGAAGCTCAGAATGTAAATGCGTATGCTAAAATGCAAAAGAAAACAAGTCAAACGAAAAAGAGTCAGACTATGATACAAGAACCAGAATGCTTCCCCCATCTAAAAGGGGAAACATACACCAAGCTCACCCCTTAACCGATTAAAGGTTGATTCGTCCAAAGGCTTGGTGAAAATATCAGCCAGTTGATGATGAGTATCGACATGGCGAAGGTCGATATCACCCTTCTCCTGGTGGTCTCGCAAAAAATGAAAGCGCACATCAATGTGTTTGGTCTTCGAGTGAAGCACGGGGTTCTTAGCAACGCTAATCGCACTCGTGCTGTCACAAAGCAAAGGAACACGAGAAAAGCTCAGACCAAAATCACGCAAAGTGGCCATCATCCAAAGCAACTGGGAACAGCAGCTAGCCGCAGCAACATAGTCAGCCTCTGTGGTAGACTGGATGACACTGGACTGCTTGCGAGAAGACCACGATACAAGAGAAGAACCGATAAATTGGCAAGTCCCAGAAGTGGACTTGTGCTCAATACGACAACCAGCAAAATCGGCATCGGAATAACCGCAAAGGGAGAGGGTGGAGGAAGCTGAATACCAAATCCCGAACTCAGGTGTGAAACGAAGGTACCTGAAAATGCGCTTCACCACCTGACGGTGAGAAGTGCGTGGCGACGCCTGAAAGCGCGCACACAGACACACCGCGAACTGGATGTCCGGGCGTGTCGCCGTCAGATAGAGCAGCGACCCGATCATGCTTCGGTACTCCTTCTGGTCCACAGCTTCTCCATCCTTGTCCGCATCCAGGGCCGTCGTGGTCGACATGGGTGTTGGAAGAGGCTTGGCCTCACCCATATCGAACCTCTTCAGCAAGTCCTTGGTGTACTTGCCCTGGTGCACAAACGTCCCTTCTCGGGATTGCTTAATTTGCAATCCGAGAAAGAAAGTCAGCTCGCCCATCATGCTCATCTCGAACTCCCTGCTCATAGTATCTGCAAACTTGGCAACCAAAGCGTGAGAAGAACCACCGAAAATGATATCATCCACGTAAATCTGGACCAAGAGAGTGTCTTTGCCTTGCTTGAGGAGAAAGAGCGTTTTATCTACACATCCCATTTTAAAACCCTTAGCAAGCAAAAAGGTTTTCAACCTATCATACCAGGCTCTAGGGGCTTGTTTCAAACCATACAAAGCGTTGTGAAGTTTAAAGACATGGTTTGGAAACTTGGGATTTTCGAAACCGGGGGGTTGTCTAACATACACCTCCTCTTCTATGTAGCCGTTTAAGAAGGCACTCTTGACATCCATTTGAAAAAGTTTGAAACCTTTGGATGCAGCAAAAGCCAAGAGTATCCTAATTGCCTCCAAATGAGCTACAGGAGCAAACGTCTCCTCATAGTCTATTCCCTCCTTCTGACTATATCCCTGGGCTACGAGTCTGGCCTTGTTTCTCACAACATGGCCATCTTCTCCCTGTTTGTTTTTGAAAACCCATTTTGTCCCAATTGGGTGACACTCAGAAGGTGGAGACACTAGAACCCAAACCCGATTTCTCTCAAAGTTCTCAAGCTCCTCATGCATGGCATTTACCCAATCCAGATCCGTCAAAGCGTGTCCAACATCCCTGGGTTCAAAATCAGCAACAAATGCAGAATGAGCAAAGTGAGAGATTTGTCTTGACCGGGTGACGCGTTCGTCGATGTTGTCGATCATCTGCTGAGGCGGGTGCTGGCGCTGAATGTGTCGTGGCGCCTCCCTTGCCGAAGTGGCCTCCCCCTCAACAACAGCTGGTGCCTCCTCGGGAACAAAGGGTACCGCTCGAGGTGGCGCATCCCATGACCCCCAGGAAGAAGAGGTGTCGGGGCCGTGAGTCATTGTAGAAGCCGCTCTTGGCGGCACAACAGGTGGAGGAGGTGCTGTGTCATCTATCCCTTCAGCACCTTCTTCTTCATCATCGAAAAGAGGCTCGCCAACCTCGTGATCACCTGCACGCTCAAAACGAGAAGAAGGACAAACCATGGTCTCGTCGAAGGTGACATCTGATGTCTCCATGACTCGGTTAGTGTCAAGCTTAAGTACACGATAAGCACGAGTATGAGCGCCATAACCCAAAAACACACCGTCAGAAGAACGAGACTCAAATTTGTCCAAGTTGCCTTTCTTCAATATAAAACAGTGGCAACCGAAAACTCTAAAATAACTTACCTTGGGTTGTCTCCCAAATCGCAACTCATAAGAAGTCTTTTTTAAGAAAGCTCGGAGAAAAATGCGATTGGAAATATAGCATGCAGTGTTCATAGCTTCGGCCCAATATCGCCTAGGAGTCCTATGCTCATTGAGCATCGTCCTGGCCATCTCTACAAGGGTCCGATTCTTCCTCTCTACAACACCATTTTGGGGCGGTGTGTAGGGGGAAGAAAACTGATGCTCCAAACCCAAAGAGTTACAAAATTTCTCAAAATCCGAATTTTTGAATTCGGAACCATTATCACTCCTAATAGCTCGCATCAAGTTCAAAGGGAACTCGTTCTGAAGACGTAAAATCAGATTGCGGGCATAGGAGAAAGTCTCGGTCTTCTCAGCTAAAAAGAAGACCCACGAATATCTCGAAAAGTCATCAACAACAACAAGCACATACCACTTCCCCCCAACCGAGCTCACCCGAGCCGGACCAACAAGGTCCATGTGCAAAAGCTCTCCAGGGCCCTTGGTCATGACCTAAGTCACTGGATGGTGAGGAGCAGCAACCATCTTCCCGTGTCTACAAGAGTGGCAAACAAGATCCTTCTCCATAGATAACTTGGGCAATCCTCGGATTAGGCCAAGTGAACTAAGCCTTGCAAGCAAGTCGAAGCTCAAATGTCCAAGTCTCCTATGCCACTTCCAGAGATCAGAAGAGGAAGGTCCAGCCACAAGACAACGAGAAATGCCAAAAGACTCTGAGAAATCCGCACAAAAGACTTTCGCAAAGGGCGAAATCACACAAACAAGATTGCCCTGAGGGTCCAAAATACGACTGAGATTCGGTTTAAAATGAATCTCATAGTCGTCGTCGAAAAGTTGCGAAACAGAAAGAAGGTTAAAATGCAAGTTAAAAACAAGAGCAACATCGCGCAACACAAAGTGCTCATTAACTCGCACAGACCCACGAGACAGCACCTTACCTTTGCTGTTGTCGCCGAAGGTAATATACTCTTTTTCGGTGACCGGACTAAGACTGGAGAACCACTTGGCGTTTCCGGTCATGTGCCTCGAACACCCGGAATCCACCAACCAAACGTTCTCCAATCGTGTTACCTACATCAATAAAAAGACATAGGGTGAGCATACGGGCCAACACTGGGGTTAGTGAAGTAAGGGGAATACCAGTGTTGGGCCGGCTGCTCAAAAGAACAGTTAGCAAAAAAACCATTCCTAGCACACCAACGAAGGAAGCGATCACCACGTTTAGAAGAACGTGGTCCGCTAAGGGAGGAGCGTCCATCGCGATACTCAACATGCGGTGGGGGAAAACGCTCAACTACAAAGCCACCGCCACGGGGTCCATAGCCTACAACAGCAGGCTCCCGCCGGGCACGCTCTCTACGAGGCCTAGGCCTAGGAACTTGAGGCACTGCACCTCTAGGCCTAGCATCTCCCCTAGGAGCTCTCCTCTGTCTAGGCCTAGGAACTTGAGGTTCTGGACCTCTAGGCCTCGGAGCTCTCCTCTGAACATTCAGCACATGTACATCATGGAAAGGATGGTACATGTTCGGGTTGTTCATCTCCTTTGCACGGCGCGCCTCTCTCTTGCGCCGAAAGCAGAACTCACTCAAGTGTCCATCTCGCCCACAATGCTCACAATGGTACCTCACCGCTCTCAAAGGGGGTTGTTGGTACTCACGGTAGTGGGTGTGGATCACTCTGCCCTTCTGTGGCATAAGCTCCTCCTGGATGGGTGGCATGGTGTCCAGTTTGTTCTTGAGGTGGTTGGGTTTGGGATGCCACACTTGGTTTTTGGGTGGAGCTCTTGGAGGTTCCTCAAACACTCCATCCTTGGTGTTAGGTTTGAGAGGCTCTTTGGGTGGAAGCTTGGTAAGTTTGGGAGTAGTGGTGGAGTTGGGTTTCTCACTCGGGTTCAAACCACTCGACTCTCCAATCTTCCCAAAAGCAGAAAGATCAACACCCGGAGCAAAACCTACACCAGGACCTCCAGCAGCTCGCTTGAATTGGGAGATCATCATCCCGAGCTGCGGCTCACCACAAGACACCCATGACAAGATGGTCCGAAGGTATGTGTTTTCCTCCTCGGTTTGCATCTTGTCATGCTTCACATTGGCAATCTCCATCTCCAAACCCTCACACAAAGCGCACCTAGTCACACAAGTGCTACCCAAGCTGGCCTCCTCAAGAGACACAATCTTGGCAATCTTCTCTGCCAACTTGGATTTCAAGACAGGACAAGTCTTGCACGCACCCAACAGCGAGGGTCTAGCCTTTAGCTCATCCACTTCTCCTACCAACGCAACATACTTGCTTCTCAAAGTGAGAAGGACAGTCATGTGCGTGGTGCACATTTCACACTCCTCCTCATCAGTAACGACCACGGTGGACTTGACAGAATCAAGCTCCTTCACCGTATCCTCCCACTTCTGCCTAAACTCCTTGCGCTCTCTAGCGGCTCGCCTAAGCAACTTATCTTGACTAAGGAGCGTGGCAGTAAGTTTCTCGACCTCAGCGGAAAGCTCATCGTGAGTCAGAGATACCTGGGAGGTGTCGTCGTCGTCGTCCCGAGGGGAGTTCACCAGCTCGCCGTCGACCTCCTTGTCGAGGGCCATGGTGCAGAAGCCGTCGTCGTCGGCGAAGAAGCAGAGTCCGTTCAGCTTGTCCTCAATCCTCTTCTTCTTCTCGGACTCATCGTCGCTTGAGCAAGCGGAGTCGTCATCCGAGCCGTCGACGTCGCTGAGCGTGGCGAAGAACGCACGCTGTTCAGCCTGGGCCTTCTCCAAGTACTTCTTCTTGATGTACTCCTTGTCGAAGCCGCCCCTTCGCTTGTGCCTCGCGGGGACGTACTTCTCCTTGCGCTTGCTGGAGTCGTACTTGTGCCCATGATCACCCTTCCTAGATGAGTTCTTCTTCTTGGGGCAGTTGGCGATGAAGTGGTCGGGGTCGCCGCACTCATAGCATCCTGAGCGTCCTCCTCCGTGGCGACGGTTCATGTGGTTGTTGTGGAACCGCGAGAACCGGTTGGCGAGCATTGCCAACTCGTCATCCCCCAAAGACTCCAGCTGGTCCTCTGTGACAGAAAAGAGAGACGAAAGAGCAAAGCCTCCAGAGGGGTTAGCAGAAGAGCCAGAAACCAAAGCCATCGACGGGCCAGAAGGATTTTCATAAGAAGCCCTCGCCATGGCATCAATCTCACTGGACTTGAGCTTACTGAAGAGCTCGTCGCACGTGAGGGTCTCATAGTTAGGTGTTTCGATGATCGCCTGAACTTTGGAATCCCACACCGACCGATCAAGAGTATCCAGAAGCTTCAAAGCTCTCTCATGATCGTCGAAAGGCAACAGCTCCTTGTTAGCCCTCATCCTGTTGACAATTACCTGAAAGCGAGCGAATAAACTTTCTATGCTCTCGCCAGGCATGTGTCGAAAGTTCTCATACTCTCGCTTGAACGACTCGTAGAGTCGGGTTTTGACTTGAGAGGTTCCCTCATGAAAGCGCGTGAGGGTAGCCCAAATCTCCCGAGCCGTAGCGAGGTGAGAAACACGATCAAACTCACTCATGCTCAAACATGAGAAAAGAGCATTACGTGCTCGGCTATTGGCATCGTGCTCATCGATCTGATGCTGAGTCACACGAGCAGCCAAGACAACGTAATCTGCAGAGTTGCAAATATCCCAGTTGGAAGCACCCAAACTCTGCAGATAGGCCGACATGTGTATCTTCCAATACGCATAGTTCGTCCCATCGAAAAACGGCGGTTTGCCCACGCCGCGATCCATGTCGCCTTCTGTGGATCTGGAACCGGCTAAGGTGGAAGATCCTTAACCCGCTCCGATACTAATTGAAGGACCGAGAACCAACCAAAAAGCGACCAGAGGGGGGGGTGAATGGGAGCTTCAAATTTTCCTTTCGGAAACTTGTCACCACTGTCCCAAGAATCAACCCCAAAAGCAAACTCTAGAGCTTGATAGTGTCCACGACCCTAGATGTAGGGTGGATGCTTCCAAGAAGCACTGCGAGACACTATACAACTCTAGAAACTCAACGCAACAGACGGAAACCAAATCCGACAACGGACGAACAAACTGCGAACGGAAACGCGCAAACCCTCACTGACCGGACTCTGAAGAGCGTTCGGTCAGGTTGGATCGGACGCGTCCGGTCAGCTCAAGAGCGATCTGGGAGCTCTCTGATTTGGACCGGACTCACAGTGAGGAGCGTTCGGTCACAACCCTGTATCGTCCGGTCAGGCACAAACAAAGCCGTGAACAGTAGAAGAGTTGCGTCCGGTCGTTCACGGGAACCAGCGTCCGGTCACGAGCGTCTGGTCAAGTCGCGAGAAACACAGTAAAGACGTTCAACGACCGGACTCCAGGGGTGCATCTGGTCAGCCCGACCCAAGCGTCCGGTCACCCCGAAAGTCTACTGTTCATCCACCGATTTGGCTCAATCTGACCCAAAACAAATCCTCTAGGGATAAAACTTGGGGAGAGGAGTCACAAGGAAGATAGTGAGCTATCTCTAAGAGATCATGGCTCGAACCTATCTCCAAATCGATGAATCAAAGAAATTCGGGGGAAGGGAGAAAAGCTTGACCTGAAATCAAAATCGATCGATCTCCTAGACCGTGAAGTTAGAGGTGAATTCCTTCGGTGGAAAGAAGTGCCTCACGATCTAGAACAACTTGGTTCAAACGGATTTGCAAACGACGAACCGAGCAAAGAGATCAAGCGACAGGAAAAACGTGGAGATAAAGAATTCCGCGAAGAACACGAACGAAGCGCGAATCACAACCACGAATTGCAACCGTGTGGCTACCACACGCTACAACAGTGAGGTTAAGGCCTCACTTCCTCAAAATCTCATGAGCACAGAGGTATTGTTCTCTTCTCTGTGGATCTCAGGTTCGCTACAGCAGGGGAGAGGGAGAGCAGGAAAACCTAGAAGCAAAAGAGCAAAATGACTGAGATGGATGGGGAGGTGGGTGTCTCCCCCTACTTATCCTAATTCTAACTATTCCTAATTCCCACTCTACCCCTAACTACTTACAGAGCGAACCAGCTAAACCCTAAGGTTATTCTGGGCCAACTCGGTGGTAGGTGGATCAGACGGCCACGCCCGCACAACTCGTAGCGTTGCCTCCACGCAACCTCCCGATTGCCGCCATGTGCCGCCACCGCTCCGCGTCCTTTTCCTGGACGTCGCACCCCCGGTTTTGTGGCCCAAACCGAGAAACCAGCCTTCACAGCCAAACCCCGGTTTTGAGGCCCAAACCGGGAAACCAGACCACCAGCATCTGAGTTTTGAGGCCCAAACTCAGCAAACCCGCAGCGCCCAGGTTTTGAGGCCCAAACCTGGAAATCGTCCTCAGCTCGAGTTTTGTGGCCAAACTCGGAAACCCTCAGCACCCAGGTTTTGAGGCCCAAACCTGGAAACAGTCCACCCGATGGTTTTTCTCTGGCTCTACCACCAAACCGATGCCATAGAGGGGATGCACCGCCCGTGCACCCCGTCCACCAACACGTGTCCCTAACTCCACGACTTAGGCAACACATGACCGCATGTCTTCGCTCGTCGCTGTCCTAGGCTGCCAGCCACCACAGCTGATCCTCGGGCCACCGGTCCCTCAGTCCAAGCCTCACGTTCGCCCTTCGCCACTCTCGGTCCATCGGCACGGCACGTCTCTACTTGACCTTCACCTTGCCTCTGATCACTGTATCCGTGCTCGACACCTGCACAACACAATCCAAAGAACATGCGCATCATCCCAGTTGACAATCACTCATCACTCAGAGACTCGGCATACACCCATGTATCCGCATCCTTTGAACATTCGGCACATGTACATCATGGAAAGGATGGTACATGTCCGCATTGTTCATCTCCCTTGCATGGCGCTCCTCTCTCTTGCGCTGAAAGCAAAACTCCCTTAAGTGCCCATCTCTCCCACAGTGCTCACAATGGTACCTCACCGCTCTCATGGGAGGTTGTTGGTACTCACGGAAGTGGGTGTGGATCACTTGGTTCTTTTGTGGCATGAGCTCCTCATGGATTGGTGGCATAGTGTCCAGCTTGTTCCTGAGGTGGTTTGGTTTTGGAGCCCATGTCTGTTTCTTGGGTGGAGCTCTTGGAGGTTCCACAAACACTCCATCCTTGGTGTTAGGTTTGAGAGGCTCTTTGGGTGGTATCTTGGTAAGTTTGGGAGTAGTGGTGGAGTTGGGCTTCTCACTCGGATTAAGACCACTAAACTCTCCAACCTTCCCGAAAGATGTAGCACACTCAACACCCTGGGCAAAACCAATACCAGGACCTCCAGTAGCATGTTTGAATTGGGCTATCATCATCCCAAGCTGAAGCTCACCACAAGACACCCATGACAATATGGTCCGAAGGTATGTGTTTTCTTCCTCGGTTTGCATCTTGTCATGCTGCACGTTTGCAATCTCCATCTCCAAACACTCACACAAAGCACACCTGGACACACAAGTGCTACCCGAGCTGGCCTTCTCAAGAGACACAATCTTGGCATTCTTCTCTGCCAACTCGGATTGCAAGCCTGCACAAGACTTGCACGCACCCAGCACTGAGGATCTAGCTCTAAGCTCATCCACCTCTCCAACCAAAGCAACATACTTCTCCCTCAAAGTGAGAAGGTCAGTCATGTACTTGGAGCACATCTCACACTCATCCTCCTCAGTCATGACAACGGTGGACTTGACAGACTCAAGCTCCTTCACCGCGTCCTCCCACTTCCTCCTAAACTCCTTTCTCTCTCTAGCGGCAAGCCTAAGCAGTTTATCTTGACTAATGAGAGAAGCAGTAAGCTTGTCAACCTCAGCAGAGAGTTCGTCAGGAGTTTGAGATACCTGGGAGGTGTCGTCGTCGTCGTCGTTCCGAGGGATCTCCTCTAGCTCACAGTTGACCTCATCGCCGAGGGCCATGGTGCAGAAACCCTTGTCGTCGGCGAAGAAGCAAAGACCATTCAGCTTGTCCTCGATCTTCTTCTTCTTCTCGGACTCATCGTCGCTTGATGTAGCAGAGTCGTCGTCCGAGTCGTCGACGTTGCTGAGCGTGGTGAAGAAGGCACGCTGCTCGGCCTGGGCCTTCTCCAAGTACTTCTCCTTGATGTACTCCATGTTGAAGCCGCCCCTCCGCTTGTGCTTGGTAGGGACGTACTTCTCCTTGCGCTTGTCGGAGTCATACTTGTGGCCATGATCCGCCTTGCCGAAGACATGCTTGTTCTTCTTTGGGCAATTTGCGATGAAGTGGTTCGAGCCTCCACACTCGTAGCATCCACCACGTCCTCCTCCGCGGCGACGGTTCATGCAGTTGTTGTGGAACCGCGAGAACTGGTTGGCAAGCAAGGCCAACTCATTGTCCGTCATGAACTCCAGCTGCTCCTCTGTGACAGAAAGAAGAGATGACAAAGCAAAGCCTCCAGAGGTGTGAGCAGAATAGCTAGAAACCAAAGCCATCAACGGGCCAAAAGGATTTTCATAAGAAGCCCTCGCCATGGCATCAATCTCACTGGACTTGAGCTTACCAAAGAGCTCGTCGCATGTGAGAGTCTCATAGTTAGGAGATTCGATGATCGCCTGAACCTTGGAGTCCCACACCGACCGATCGAGAGTGTAAAAGCTTGAGAGCCCTCTCATGATCGTCGAAAGGCAACAGCTCTTTGTTAGCTCTCATCCTGTTGACAATAACCTGAAAGCGAGCGAATAATCTTTCTATGCTCTCGCCAGGCATGTGTCGAAAGTTCTCATACTCCCGCTTGTGCGACTCATATAGACGGGATTTGACTTGAGTGGTTCCCTCATGGAAACGCATGAGGGTCGCCCAAATCTCCTAAGCCGTGGGGAGGTGAGAAACGCGATCAAACTCAGACATGCTCAAACATGAGAAAAGAGCATTACGGGCTCGGCTATCAGCAGCGTGCTCATCGATCTGCAGCTGAGTCACACGCACCCATGCTCTGAAGATAGGCCGACATGCGTATCTTCCAATATGCATAGTTCGTCCCATCAAAAAATGGTGGTTTGACCACGCCATGATCTATGTCGCCTTCTGTGGATCAAGAACCGGCTAAGGTCGAAGATCCTTAACCTGCTCTGATACCAATTGAAGGACCAAAAGTGTTATGTAGAGGCGACTAGAGAGGGGGGGGGGGGTGAATGGGAGCCTTAAATTTCTTTTCAAAAACTTTTGACCTCTGTCCCGAAAATCAACCCCAAAAGCAAGACCGACTCGAATGATGTCCACGACCCAAGAGCTTGGATGGATTTTCCCTAGGAACACAGCAGAACACCACAAAAGTTCCCTCACCCAAGTTCACACAGGTCGAATAGTGACAGGATGAACTTTGGGTAACCTAGACCTCCCCCGAGCAATGCGAGGGGGATTCAAGCTATTTCAGAAAGCGAGAAACCTAATTTCAGTAGAGCATGAAGTCGGGAATCCAACGCAAGAAGCGGAAACCAAAACCAACAATGGACGAACGAACCACGGACGAAAACGTGTGAAGCTACATTGACTGGACTCACAGGAGCGTCCGGTCAGTAGGCATCGGACGCATCCGATCTGGCAAAAACGGATTTGGGACCTCTCTGTGTTGGACCGGACTCACTGAGTCTGAGCCTTCCGGTCACACCCAGAGCGTCCGGTCACATAAAACACCAACGATGAAAAGTATCAGAGACGCGTCCGGTCACAGAGGAGAAGAGCGTCCAGTCAGAAACAGTACGGTGTACAGTGAACACATTCAACGACCGGACTCATCGCCGAGCGTCTGGTCAGCCCGAGCCATGTGTCCGGTCACCCCAAAACTGGGCCGTCCCCCGGTTTTGAGGCCGAAACTGGGAAACCTGTCGTCCGTCGCCTGAGTTTTGTGGCCCAAACTCAGAAACCCGCCAGTGCCCAGGTTTTGAGGCCCAAACCTGGAAACCGTCCTCAGCCCGAGTTTTGTGCCCCAAACTCGGAAACCGGCCACTCGGTGGTTTTTCTGTGGCTCAACCACCAAACCGATCCGTAGAGGGGATGCACCGCCCGTGCACCCTGTCCACACGGAGATCTTCACTTGTCGCTGTCCCAGGTTGTCAGCCACCACGGCTGATCCTCAGGCCACCAGTGCGTCAGTCCAAGCCTCACGTTCGGCCTTCACCGCTCTGGGTCCATCGGCACGACACGTCTCTACTTGACCTTCACCTTGCCTTTGATCACCGTATCTGAGCTCAACACCTGCACAACACAAGCCAAAGAGCATGCGCATCATACCAGTTGACAATCACTCATCATCTCAAGATCCAGCATACACTCATGTATCCGCAGAACCACATCATGTCTATGGCGCGGGTTTGGTAGTTGAGCCTCTAAAAACTACCCTCGACGGTTTCTGAGTTTGGGCCACAAAACTTGGGGTGGCAGGTTTTTGAGTTTGGGCCTCAAAACCTGGGCTTGCGGGTTTCTGAGTTTGGGCCACAAAACTCAGCCGGAGGACAGGTTTCCCAGTTTCAGCCTCAAAACCGGGGGGAGGTCTAGGTTTCCCGGTTTCGGCCTCAAAACCGGGGGGAGGTTCAAATAGGACGGTCGACGCGTGGCGGCGTGGAGAGGCTGGCGCGGCGGCGAAGCTATCCACGAGGTAGGCGCGACGATCGACAGAGCGGCACGTGGTGGCATCCTGAGGCTTGCGTTGAGGCGAAGCTAAGGATGAGGAAGGCGCGTGGCCGTCAGATTGTCAATCAGTAGAGTTAGACCGGATACCCCTAGGGTTGGCCGCTTCGCTCTTGTATCTACGGGTAGAAGGGGACTATTGTTATTGTGCTATAAATAAGAGAGGCGCCCCTCCTCTCTCCCTATCCTGGCAGCCATTTGTTCCTGATCTCTCTCTCTCTTGCCCCCGCTTAGGCTCTAATCATACCTCGCTGCTTGTGATTCGCAAAGATGGCTAATCATACCTCTGTGTATTTTGATTTTGAGGAAACGAGACCGTAATCTCATTGTCTCCTCGTGTGGAGAAGTTTCGGCTAGAATTCGAGATCGATTCGCGTTTTGTGTTCGTATTCTTCGCGTTTCAGTTTTTCCTCTCACGAAGATTTGCTTCGTTCTCTCTCTCCGAGGAATGGTTTTTGATTCCACTTGAACACACTTGTGCTAGATTGTGAGGCGCATCTTTTCACCGAAGGAATTCATCTCAATCCTCACAAGCTAGTAGATCGGGTGATTCTTGTGCTGGATCAGCTTTCTTCCTGATTTCCCTTGACTTCTTCAATTCCCCGATTTGGAGTTAGGTTGGAGCCATGATCTATTAGGAGTAGCTCACTATCATCCTTGTGACTTCTCAGATCGAGTCTTAGCCCTAGAGCTTTTGATTCGGAGGAGATCGGGTTGAATTTCTGAAGAACTATGTTGTTTTTGGGGGCATCGGCCGCTGAGCACGGGAGCATCAGACGCTCCTCTGACACGTGTCACTTTCTGTGATTTTGAGTGAGCATCGGACACTCCGTTGGTCATCGGACGCTCCGATGCTGACACATCAGACGCTAAGTGATTATTGTAGCAGCGTCCGATGGTCATGCAGTAAGGTTCCAGAATAGTTCTGTTTGCATCGGACACGTCCGCCAGGTTGGCATCGGACGCTGCCAGCGTCCGATGCAGTGACAGATTCACTGTTTTGTCCGCAGTTCGTTCGTCTGACTTTGGATTTGGTTTCCGGCATTTGTGTTAGACTTCTTAGGTTGTGTAGTATCCCGCTGTGCTTCTAGGAAGCATCCACCCTACATCTAGGGTCATGGATACTAGCAAGCCCGTGTCTTGCTTTTGGGGTGACTCTTTGGGACAAGGGCCATTCATTTCACAAGTTGAAATTTGAGGCTCCCATTCACCCCCCCTCTGGTCGCCAATTTGGTCCTTCACTACAACAACTCTAAAGATGCTCGTGAAGGAGGAGCCTTCACCCGTCAACGCTCTACACCGACTTTAGCGTCGATAGGTGCGCGTTATCGTTATAGTTTGTACTAGGTAGTGCTCCAAAGTGATGTAATGACTTGTTATCTGTAATTCCGCGTTGTATGAGCTATGGTAACAATTGAATAATGATAAAGTGATGGCTTGGTACTTTCTGGACTGTCACTTTATGATGTAATCTATGGATTTTCCTTCGAGGAAATCATGGGTCGTTTCATAGGGTTTGATTCTAACAAGTTCCACGAGTTGTGTTGTTCTCACTTATTTTGCAAGATTATCAATATTACACCATATAAAAGTATCACGAGTGATGAAACAGAGCACACCATTGTGAAGAGCTCGTCAAGGCAATCAAAACAGACATATGGTTTGCTACATTTGGAGTCCCGATGAGAGAGTCCTTATTGGATACGACTTGGAAGCTTCTAGAACAACCTGGAGTGATCACCAAGCAACATAATCCAGGGGTTAAACTGACAGATTCCATAGCTTTGGTGAATTGCTATCTTCCAGGGAGTTTTACAGCATATGGAAAGAGGTAGAGTCCTACTCCAACATGATGAATTGTGCAAACGGATGGAAAGTCACGTTAGGGCAACAAGGAAGGTTGAAAGCCCTAGTTTGGTTTTGGCTTATTGATGAAACCTATTTGGTCTAATCCTATTGCTAAGCATGTGTGTAGCTTATAAGAAAGGATTGAGACCAAGCGAAGTGGTGGAGCAAGCAAGGTGGCAACCATGGAGGATGGTAATGGCCACAAGCACTCAAGAGATCAAGTGCTCTACCATTGGTGAAATGAAGAAGAGAAGAGATGGAGCAAAGAAGCCCGAAGGCAAAGGTATAACCTATAGCGCTCTTTGTTTTGGTGATCAAGACACTTAGTGAGTGTGATCACATTTAGGATACATAGCTATACTATTAAGAGGAGATAATTCATGGCTTATGCGGTGTTCAAGTGCTACTAGGATTTCTCTAACATATTGATGCTTTAGACCTAGTGAGATACTAACAAAACCCTTGCAAAATGCTTTGCAAAATGCTAACACACGTGCACAAGTGGTGAAACACTTTGGTGTTGGCGTATGGAAGCAAGCGTAGAAGTTAGAAAGCGAAAGGTGCTAAGTTAGAAGCATCGGACGCTGGAGGCGGAAACATCGGACGGCTAACCCTAGCTGTTGACTGAAATTGAAGGAGCATCGGATGATGGCATCGGATGCTGAGGAAACACTATTGTAGAGTCCGATGCAGGTGTCGTAGCGTGAGCTAGCTTTCCAAGGAGCATCGGACGCAGGCCTGCGTCCGATGCGGTTCCACCTGATGCATCCGATGTGTTTGGGAGCATTCTGGAACCTCTCTCGTGTGTCAACTAACGTTGGGATATAGCGTCTGATGCAAGGGTGCAGGCGCGTCCGATGGGGCATCAATCTGAGCTGAAATGAGCAGTGGCATCGGCGTGTCCGATGTCACTTTAACAGTGGTGCGAAGGAATATGACCGTTGGGATCGAACGGCTCGAATTCGTATCAGGGGGACACGTGGTGCTCATCGAAGCATCGGACGCTGGGGTAGCGTCCGATGGCCCCGACACCGGCGCGTCTGATGGTCACGATTTCAGCCCAACGGCTAGGCCATTTTGTGGGGCCTATATAAGTGGCTTGGCTGGCTCACTAGGGTTCTCTCTTGCACATTTTGAGTCCTAAGCATCCCTGTGAGCCTAGCCAAGCCTCCCCGCTCATATCTAGTGTTGATTTGATCATTTGCTAGTGAGATTGAGTGATTAGTGCTAAGATTTGAAAGACTTCATTCTAGTGGCACTAGTTCTTCGCATAGGCTTTGAGTTGCTTGTTACTCTTGGCACTTGCCGGTGCCTAGACGACTTGGAGCAGTTGAGGTGGAGTTGGCAAAATTGGTGATTGTTCTTGGCCACCATCGTTTGTGATTGTGAGAGGTTTTGGATCCTCACCTCGCCGGAGCAGCAAGAGGCATCCTTAGTGGATTGCTCGTGTCATTGAGCTACCTCACTAGTGGTAGATTCTTGTGGCGCTCTTTGTGAGCATGGTGTTGGCATTTCTTAACGTTATTACTAAGAATGGACCTTACGATCCATCCCCGGCAACAGCGCCAGAAATGCACGTTGACACTTACTAACGTCGTCACTAAGAATGGACTTTGCAATCCATCCATGGCAACGGCGCCGGATATTGGCATAGAAATGGACCCGAAGATCTATTCCCAGCAACGGCGCTAGAAGTGTCTGTACGATGTCTCTTAACAAGTTGCTTAGAATGGCGCGTTTCCAGCAACAGTGTTAAGCATGCATCTTTACGATAGTTCATAGGTTTGGAGTTTAGGTCCGCAAGCGCATGGAATTATCGTGTAGCATTTCACCCGGAGATATACCGAGTATCGTGATTTATTGGTTCGCTCGAGGAAGGCTTTGTATGTATCAAGTTCGAGGATAAATATAGTACCAAATACCATGATAGCAATAATGGATCAATTGTTATAACAGGTGATAAACAGTGATGATTTGAATAGTGGAGAAACACAATCTTGAGCAAGGCAAAAGGGCAAAGAGTAAAAAGAGACTAAAAGAATAAATGAATAAAAGAATAATTGAATAACCTAATAGAGCAGGCATGGTCTAGATACAAGTCATTCATAGAACAAGTTAATCATGCAATCATATGACATAGAACTAATCTCATGCTTCAGATGGTTCGGGAGATTACGCGAGTACTGGTCTGCCAGCAACCTCTCGTAACAATTTAGACTCCTACACCCTAGCCGAATGTGGAGGAATGCCAAGGACGGACAGGGCTGTCACCACCTGCCGCCATCCCCACTACCGTGGACTAAGACCATGCAATTGCCCGGCCTCTACATCCAAGCACCATGCTTGCATGCACAGAACCCACTCAGACTCCCCCGGGTCCCCGACCCTACGGATCGACAGGTAAGAAGCCTGAGCCTACTCAGAAGAGCATGATAAACCGCCACCCTTGACAAGAGCATATTTCTAATCATATAATCAGCATGAAGCAATTAGACTAATGTTCTATGTGAGAATAATACAATACACACTTAGCTCTAATTCATATAATACACTACTAACCCTAGGGTAGCAATATATTATAAGAACTATACACTAGAATGTATATTATACTAATTCCACAAGAACTATTCATAATTTCATATACTAGCAACATGATATAAGACCTAAGATCTAAGTCATATACCAAAATACTAGAACAAGAACTGTACTCTAGTTCATATGAAGAACTGTATCGAAAGAATGAAGACAGGGCTTTGGAGATCAGATCTATCTTATTCATACCCAATATCTCTCCAAGGAGCCAAGCCCTCCTTGATAGCTTTGCCTAGCTCTCTCTCTAGCACAAGAACAAGGAAAAACTAAGAAGTGGTAGTGCCCAAATGTGTAGCTCAAGAGGTGATTGTGTTCTACTTTGGCCTCCCCTCTCCCCCTCCTTATATAGGTGCTTTAGGTCGGTTTAGGAGGGGGTTTTCTGCAAATTGCGCCTGGAACCGCCATGAGGACATTGAATGCACCGCCTCTGCAAAGGCGGTGGCCACGTGGCAGCACCAGAGGGGCGGTCGCCCCTGGGGGCGGTCGCCCCCGGGCTGGGCCCGTCTAGCCCAGTCCAAAGCCTGGACTTGCTCTCTTGGGCCTCTGGTTTCGTTCCCGGTTGAATTTTGCTGCACTTCTATATGGGCTTTTTGTGTTCTTGTTTATTTTGCGCATTTTGGCATGTTGGATTGCGCCTTTTTGGTTGTTATCCACCTGTATGCATGTTTGTAATCTGCACAACATAATTTTGCACTACATGTGGAACTTGGTTAGTAATAAAAGTATATATGAGTAGAATACATGCTTTTCTCCTTTTATATGGACTATGTTGGCGGGGTAAATATGTCGATAAGAACCGCCAACAAACTCCCCCAAGCTTACCCTTTGCTCGTCCCCGAGCAAAAGCTAAGGTTTTGGTTGTTGATCAGGAGTTGCTTCAATGCCGATTATTATTCACAAGTGCCAGGTCTATACCAAAGTGTCTATCATGGTTTGAATAAATTGGTCTATTACTCACCTTAGTACCTTGTCACCCATGGGGCTTGTTAGCCTCCTCAAATCCTTAGTCACTGCATGTTAGATCGTCTTTCGCAGAGGTGCTTATCTTTTGTTCCTTGAGCAACTTTATAATCCGGAGTTTTTAGAAGTTTTGAAAATCAAAGCAAGTTCCTCAAATGATTCACTCATTCGCTCAAGATGTGTATGATCCTCACCAAAGGCTTTTGCCTTTCTTTTCATTCTACCAACTAAAGCTTTATCTGGAGTTGTGGGTAGATGGAAGTAGACATACTTGTATTGTAGATATTGCAAAGTCAAAGAATTGGACCTTAGGAGACTTCAGTCATACACTTAGATCAAGAAGTGCAAGTGTGTGGAATATTTTCTTTTTGAATACTCCTTTTCTCATGTCTTTCTCTCTTTTTTTTGGAAAATTGGGAACTATTGGCGATCTTTATTCATCGAGAGAGGCGGGTATCGGAGTACCCATTGTTTTCATTTGGACACTTGTCCATTTTTTTTTACTCTCTCATTTTATTTTTTATTTTTTTAAGAGACGCGGGCATCGGAGTACCCATTGTTTTCATTTGGACACTTGTCCATTTTTTAACTCTCTCATCATTTTTTTTAGATAGCCCATAATTCTTTTGGGGAGAGAAAGATCATGACCAACAGTGGAGCATTTAGTTTTGTGGTGAATGTATGGCATGTCTTGCGTAACTCTTAATGCAAGAGTTAGCTTTATTTGGTGGGTGTACGTGAATCTTAATCTTGAATGCATGAAAGAGGTCTACACATAGGTCACAATTATTTGAATAAGCTCAATACAAATACAAGTAGCATATGAGTATATGGTTTGAAAAGTTTTTCATCATATGGCTCTGGTAGGATATATCATCATCGAGGAACTTTTGAATTTTAAGTTTTTAAATAAATTCTCCGGATGTCAAGTCTTTCTTAGAACAATGTCATAGCAATTCTCTGCTTATACCAGATCATGACTAGCAATAACCTTGGACTTGAGTAAGCATGTGCATCCCACAAGTTTCAAGTTCTTAAGTGAGCAATTTACCAATAAACTCAAATCTTAGTAGAAACTAAGTTATAAACTAGGCACAGGTGAATTATAAGACAGAGCAACTATTCATCATTTCAACAAGGAAGAAGCACATATCTTACATCACATATAAGAGTGGAATTCATATTTTTGGTTTTTTTTAAATCTAAAGATGAAGATTGCATTAAGTAAACATGCTAATGGAAAAATAAGGGTGCATGGAATTAAATATGCAATGCAATATACCTCGAAAGTGGGGGTCCTCCCCCAAGCTAGCTCTTGGCCTGTTTTTTTTTTGGCTTACCTTTTTAGGTCTGGTGAGCAAGACCTTTTCTCCCTTCACTTTGTGCTTGTTGATGGGCCTCCTTGTCTGGGAGAAGTAGACGAAGATGGCTGGTCCTTCTTGGGTCTCCACGTCATTTGATTTGTCTTTGGCGGTGTGGTACCCTTTTGAACTTCCTTCCATACTTTATTCTTTGTGAAAGGGTATTTTCTATCGGAGCTTTCCCTTTGGTTTGCTTAACAGCTTTATTTTGTTCATCGTTCTCTTTTGAAGCTGCCTTTTCTTTTGCTCCGGCTTCTTTTCTTTTGGAGCCGCCTTTTTCTTTGGCTCCGGCTTTTGTGAGGGTCTTTTTACATATTTAGAGATGCTATAGATGATTTGAGGCTGAATTTGTACTTCTCTAATATCCTTGTTCGGCCCATACTTGACGCGGATCATTGAACATTGCTCTTGATGCCTTGGCCTGAACTCAAACTTTTCCTCTTTTCCGTTGATATTTAGGCTGATCTTCCCTGCCTTAACATCAATTTGTGCCCCGGCAGTGCTTAGAAATGGTCTCCCAAGAATTAATGGTGACTCCTTGGTAAGTTCCATTTCTAACACCACAAAATCCACAGGAACAAATAATCCTTTGATCTGGACTGGAATGTCCTCAACGATTCCTGCTGGATGTCTGACCGACGAGTCGGCCAGTTGGAGCGTCATCGTGGTTGGCTTTAATTGAGTGTAGTTGAGTTGGTCAAAGATGACCTTGGGCATCAAACTTATGCTTGCCCCTAAATCACATAGCGCATGATCAAATCACTGAGTTCCGATTGAGCATGTGATCGTGGGACACCCAGGATCCTTCTTCTTCTCTGGGAGACGGTTGAGTATAGCTGCGCTACACTCTTCCGTCAGCTTTATTGTTTCTGCAGATGGTAGTGGCCGCTTGTTGTTGATGATATCCTTGATATACCTGGCGTAGGAAGGCACATGCAAAACGTCCATTAAAGGAACGTTCACATGTATCTTTTCTATCATCTCGACAAAGCGTGTGAATTGTTCATCCACAGCTTGCTTTCTGTTTCTGGTGGGAAATGGCAGGTATGTAGTGTCCGTATACCCCAATGGGTCTTTTGGTGCCATTTCCTCAACCTCTGGTTTGGTTTCTTTTTGTGTTTTCTTATTCTTCTCTTGTTGCTCTTTGTTCTTCCCTGCATCATGGTTAGGGTTTGGTGGATCCCGAGTGGTCTTACCACCCCTCGTGGTCACCGCTTTCACATTTTCAGAATTATTCTTTTTATATTCAGCAGGAAGAGCAGCAGCTATCTGAGCTATTTGAGTTTCGATCATCTTATTGAAGCTCATTTGATTTTGTACAGAAGAAGATAAGTTTTCTATTTTTGTATTTATATTTTCGAAAATTTTATCATTGGACAGCAACTTTTTAGTCAAATTTTCATTAATTTTAGCCTGTCCAAGAACTAAGTCTCTTAAAGAAGGTTGATTCGAATTGGAGTTCGAATTACCTTGGAATGACGGTCGTGACTGGTTATTCCAACCATTGTTTTGGTTGGTGCCTCCTTGTTGGCGGAACCCGTTGTTGATGTAGGCGGCGTCTTCACGGGTTTCGGGGCAGTCGGTCCCCGAATGGCCAACATCACCACAGACTTCACACGTCATGTGTGAATCTATGGCTTTCACCGTATTTGTTTGGTTTTCTTGGTTTTTCTCGGCTAGGTGTTTTATAAGGAGGTCTATTTTTGCGGCAAGCATATCCGTCTCCTTCACGGTATGCATGCCTTTTTGTGTTTTGGCTGGTGTTTGTGTTTGGGTCCTCTTGTCACTCCAGCCTTGGTGTTCAACCATCTTTTCAATCAGGGCCTTAGCCCCGGCGGTGGTGAGTGATAAGAATGCACCACCAGCGGCTGCATCTTGGTGCCCTTTCGACATGGGTGTGAGCCCGTTGTAGAAGTTTTGGAGCACCATCCAATTTTCCATGCCATGGTGGGGGCAGTTCAGGATATACACCTGAAGCCTTTCCCACGCGTCAGGGATTGATTCAGTGGCATCTTGCTTGAAATTAGAAATTCTTCCCCGCAAAGCATTGGTTTTGCTTATGGGAAAGAATTTAGCGAGGAATGCAGCTGAGCATTTCGCCCAAGTGTTGACAGCTTCCTTGTCCTGGTAGAACCACCTTTTCGCTTTCCCCGCAAGGGAGAAAGGGAAAAGACGGAGCCGAATGACATCTGGGGTGATGTCCCTGATGACAATGGTGTCACACAGCTCCAGGAAGTGTTGTAGATGTGCATTCGCATCCTCGCTAGGCAAACCACAGAACGGGCTTGCCTGCACCATGGTGATCAGGCCTGTATGGAGTTCGAAGTTCTTTCCGGCCGTGTCCACAGCGGGGCCGGTAGCCACGTTGGTGACAGCGGGCACGGAGAACTCGCAGAGTGTCTTCTCAGCCATGACCTCAGTTGGGGTTGGTGCGGAACCGGCTGGTTGCTCTGTCGGTGGAGTAGTAGAAGACGAAACGGAATGAATCCGCTTAGTCCTTAGGAGTGCCTCGGGATTGTTAATGAAGTTTTCCGGCAGAGAGAAACCAGACATACACTATTCCTGTTTCATCCACAACAGGAGGAAAATAGGCAGAGTTAACCTGCATAACAATGACTCATTATGCATATCAGATATTGGTTTATGTTTATCTAGAACTTTTTACATTAGCCTTCCCCGGCAACGGCGCCAGAAATGCTTGTTGGCATTTCTTAACGTTATTACTAAGAATGGACCTTACGATCCATCCCCGGCAACAGCGCCAGAAATGCACGTTGACACTTACTAACGTCGTCACTAAGAATGGACTTTGCAATCCATCCATGGCAACGGCGCCGGATATTGGCATAGAAATGGACCCGAAGATCTATTCCCAGCAACGGCGCTAGAAGTGTCTGTACGATGTCTCTTAACAAGTTGCTTAGAATGGCGCGTTTCCAGCAACAGTGTTAAGCATGCATCTTTACGATAGTTCATAGGTTTGGAGTTTAGGTCCGCAAGCGCACGGAATTATCGTGTAGCATTTCACCCGGAGATATACCGAGTATCGTGATTTATTGGTTCGCTCGAGGAAGGCTTTGTATGTATCAAGTTCGAGGAT
This sequence comes from Coix lacryma-jobi var. lacryma-jobi, assembly GCA_009763385.1. Classification (NCBI taxonomy): domain Eukaryota; kingdom Viridiplantae; phylum Streptophyta; class Magnoliopsida; order Poales; family Poaceae; genus Coix; species Coix lacryma-jobi. Next base: position 77,830,394 of record CM019828.1, on the reverse strand, counting down.
AAATATAGTACCAAATACCATGATAGCAATAATGGATCAATTGTTATAACAGGTGATAAACAGTGATGATTTGAATAGTGGAGAAACACAATCTTGAGCAAGGCAAAAGGGCAAAGAGTAAAAAGAGACTAAAAGAATAAATGAATAAAAGAATAATTGAATAACCTAATAGAGCAGGCATGGTCTAGATACAAGTCATTCATAGAACAAGTTAATCATGCAATCATATGACATAGAACTAATCTCATGCTTCAGATGGTTCGGGAGATTACGCGAGTACTGGTCTGCCAGCAACCTCTCGTAACAATTTAGACTCCTACACCCTAGCCGAATGTGGAGGAATGCCAAGGACGGACAGGGCTGTCACCACCTGCCGCCATCCCCACTACCGTGGACTAAGACCATGCAATTGCCCGGCCTCTACATCCAAGCACCATGCTTGCATGCACAGAACCCACTCAGACTCCCCCGGGTCCCCGACCCTACGGATCGACAGGTAAGAAGCCTGAGCCTACTCAGAAGAGCATGATAAACCGCCACCCTTGACAAGAGCTTATTTCTAATCATATAATCAGCATGAAGCAATTAGACTAATGTTCTATGTGAGAATAATACAATACACACTTAGCTCTAATTCATATAATACACTACTAACCCTAGGGTAGCAATATATTATAAGAACTATACACTAGAATGTATATTATACTAATTCCACAAGAACTATTCATAAGTTCATATACTAGCAACATGATATAAGACCTAAGATCTAAGTCATATACCAAAATACTAGAACAAGAACTATACTCTAGTTCATATGAAGAACTGTATCGAAAGAATGAAGACAGGGCTTTGGAGATCAGATCTATCTTATTCATACCCAATATCTCTCCAAGGAGCCAAGCCCTCCTTGATAGCTTTGCCTAGCTCTCTCTCTAGCACAAGAACAAGGAAAAACTAAGAACTGGTAGTGCCCAAATGTGTAGCTCAAGTGGTGATTGTGTTCTACTTTGGCCTCCCCTCTCCCCCTCCTTATATAGGTGCTTTAGGTCGGTTTAGGAGGGGGTTTTCTGCAAATTGCGCCTAGAACCGCCATGAGGACATTGAATGCACCGCCTCTGCAAAGGCGGTGGCCATGTGGCAGCACCAGGGGGGCGGTCGCCCCTGGGGGCGGTCGCCCCCGGGCTGGGCCCGTCCAGCCCAGTCCAAAGCCTGGACTTGCTCTCTTGGGCCTCTGGTTTCGTTCCCGGTTGAATTTTGCTGCACTTCTATATGGGCTTTTTGTGTTCTTGTTTATTTTGCGCATTTTGGTGTGTTGGATTGCGCTTTTTTGGTTGTTATCCACCTGTATGCATGTTTGTAATCTGCACAACATAATTTTGCACTACATGTGGAACTTGGTTAGTAATAAAAGTATATAAGAGTAGAATACATGCTTTTCTCCTTTTATATGGACTATGTTGGCGGGGTAAATATGTCGATAAGAACCGCCAACACATGGTTTGGTGCCAATTAGCCACCAGGTCACCTAGTGTTGGCCGACACAACGGGGAGTAGCATGCCGGCAAGCACGTGAACCTCAGGATAAATCTTCATGTCATGTGTGCTTGATAGTATTGGATTGATCATCTTCTTGATTGGACTTCATCCATATCTTTGGTGATTGGCTTCACTGAAGGACCGAGAATGCAATAGCAAGGCGACCAGAGGGGGGGTGAATGGGAGATCAAAAATCTCTTTCGAATCTTTGGCCTTTTGTTCCCAAAATCAACCCCAAACGCTACGAATGAAAACCGTGATGCCCACGACCCTTGGAAGAGGGTGGATGATCCCTAGGATCACAGCGAGGCACCACAAAGCAAGAACGAACCACACGCCAAAAGCACCGGCACAAATTCGACCCTCAAAAATCAAGTCCCGAGAGTAGATAGGCGACTACGTCGAGAGATCCCCAAATACCTATGCTAACAAGTAGCAAAGATACCTAGAGAGGTTCCTTGATCAACTCTAGGCCAAACGAGAAGTCCGGAAACCAAGCGAAGAAGCCGGGAGAGCAAACGCACTAAACTGCAACAAGCAGCCGAATCCCGAACTGTCCGGCCCTAGGGTCCCGGACTGTCCGCGGCTACTGCGGACTATCCGCGAGCCAATCCTCGACTGCCCGCCGGCTAAAAACACAAAACAGCAGAGTTGCTGCAAGTCCCCTGGACAGTCCCGGACTGTCCGCGGTTTATTGAAGGACCGAGAATGCACTAGCAAGGCGACCAGAGGGGGGGTGAATGGGAGCTCAAAAATTTCTTTCGAAACTTTGGCCGATTGTCCCAAAATCAACCCCCAAAAGCTACGACTGAGAACGTGATGCCTACGACCCTTGGAAGAGGGTGGATGATCCCTTGGATCACAGCGAGGCACCACAAAGTGATAGCGAACCAAACACCAAAAGCTCCGGCACAAGTTCGACCCTTGAAAACCGAGTCGCGAACGTAGATAGACGGCTACGTTGAGAAATCCCCAAATACCGATGCTAACAAGTAGCAAAGATACCTAGAGAGGTTCCTTGGTCAACTACAAGGCCAAATGAGAAGTCCGAAAACCAAGCGAGGAAGCCGGGAGAGCAAACGCACAAAACCGGAAGCTTCAGGCGATTCCCGGACTGTTCGGACCTGGGGTCCCGGACTGTCCGCGGTACTGCAGGACTGTCCGCTAGCGAGAGGCGGACTGTCCGCCGGCAAAACTCGCTAAACGGCAAAGCTGGTGAAGTCCCCTGGACAGTTCCCGGACTGTCCGCGAATGACAGCGGCGGACTGTCCGCCGGTCAAACCGAAACAACACGGCCGAGCCGCGCGACCACTGACTCGGTCGAGGCCCGACGCGCGGACTGTCCGCGATCCCAGCGGCGGACTGTCCGCGGATGAACAGAGAGGGTGATTTTGGTCGCCCTCAACTCAAATCTTCTCCAAATCGATTCAAACCAAAATCCCATGTTCCCAAACTTGGAGAGGATGATCACGGAGTAGTTAGGAGACTATCCCCAAGAAATCATCCGCTCAAAACAACTCAAACACCAGGAAATCGAAAGGGGAGGAGTATGAACCGAAAAGGCGTCACGAAAACGAAATCAACCCGATCTACTTGTTCATGAGGAGTTAGATGAATTCCTTTGGTCGAAATGACCACCTCACTATAAAGAACAAGTTGATTCAAACGGATTTCGCAAAGACGCACTAGAGAGGGAGATCGAGTGACAGGAAAATCACGGAGAAATGAAGAACGCGAAGAACACGAACCAAAACGCGAATCAAGTCATCGATCTGCAACCGTGTGGCTACCACACGCTACAACAGTGAGGTTACGACCTCACTTCCTCAAAATCTCCAGTACACAGAGGTATGGTTCTTTGTGGATCTCAGCTAGCTACAGCAGGGGATTGGGAGAGCAGGAAACCCTAGAAGCAAAGAGCAAAATGACTGAGACAGATAGGGAGGTGGGTGTCTCCCCCTACTTATCCTAATTCTAACTATTTCTAATTCCCACTCTACCCCTAACTACTTACAGAGTGAACCAGCTAAACCCTAAGGTTATTCTGGACCAACTCGATGGTAGGTGGATCCGACGGCCACGCCTGCACAACTCGTAGCGTTGCCTCGACGCAACCTCCCGATTGCCGCCACATGCCGCCACCGCTCTGCATCCTTTTCCTGGACGTCGCACCACCGGTTTTGTGGCCCAAACCGGGAAACCAGCCTTCACAGCCAAACCCCGGTTTTGAGGCCCAAACCGGGAAACCAGCCCACATAGCCTGAGTTTTGTGGCCCAAACTCAGCAAACCCGCAGCACCCAGGTTTTGAGGCCCAAACCTAGAAACCATCCTCAGCCCGAGTTTTGTGGCCAAACTCGGAAACCATCCGCGCCCAGGTTTTGAGGCCCAAACCTGGAAACCGTCCTCCCGATGGTTTTTCTCTGGCTCTACCACCAAACTGAAACTGTAGAGGGGATGCACCGCCCGTGCACTCCGTCCACCGACACGTGTCCCCAGGTCCTCGACCCGAGCAATACCGTGCCCGCAAGTCTCCGCTCGTCGCTATCCCAGGCTGCCAGCCACCACAGCTGATCCTCGGGCCACCGGTCTCTCAGTCCAAGCCTCACGTCCGCCCTTCGCCACTCTCGGTCCATCGGCATGGCACGTCTCTACTTGACCTTCACCTTGCCTTTGATCACTGTCTCCGTGCTCGACACCTGCACAACACAAGCCAAAGAACATGCGCATTATCCTAGTTGACAATCACTCATCACTCAGAGACTCGGCATACACCCATGTATCCGCAATCTCCCCCTTGATGAGTGCATTGTCAACTACCAACACAAATCAAGATAGAAAGAAGGAAGGAAGGAAGAAACAGAGAAAACTCGACCAAATGACCCAAAAGCATAGCAAAGCCGAAGAAGGTCAAGTGGAAAGAGCAGAACAACTTGGTTCCCAAAGACATGGGCAACGGCTCGACACAACCAAGCAAAGCAAAGCTAGCCCTCAAGAAGAGGTAGAATAGGCTCAACACCGCTAGCAGGAAAACTCGACGCTAATTGGAAAATCAACTGAACATCAAGCAAAACAAACCTAGCCCTCAAGAAGAGGTAGAACAGGCTCAACACCACTAGCAAATACCAATCTGAAAAATCGAAGCAAAATGCTAGTCCCTCAAGGTAGAGGCACAGAAGCTCAACACAACTAGCAAGAAAGATCGAAACCAAAACCTTACGGTCAAACTCCCCCTCGAATAGTGCACACAACTAAAACACTCCCCCTTAGTTGGACTCAAGGAAGCATATGATTTGCAAATTCTCCCCCTTAGTTGAAAATGCACCATCCAGCATAAGGAACCGAAAGCAATTTTCTCCCCCTCAGAAAATGCACCATCAAAAGTGCCAACAAGAGAAGTTCTCCTCCTTCCAAAATGCATATGAGTCACAATGCAAGTTAGCAGCTTCAGGAATATAGTCAAGAGAATGCAAAGATGCTCTACACAGTATAAGTCCAATGACGCAACTGAAGCACACATGCTAGCAAAAACTCAAACTGATCACCAATTACGAAATATGAACATGTGAGCAAAGTGAGCAGTTTTTAGCCAAAAAGGAATTCACCATCAAAATAGCACTAGACAAGTATAGACAGGAAGTCAAACAAGTGCTAAGCATGTATACAAGGTGAACTACCCCTAGCAAAGTTCAATCATCATGCTATAGAATAAAACATAGACTTGTGTATCCAGATTTTATCGGAGTTGCAGCTGTTAAATTACACAAGTTTAAATTTCAGCATGTGAGTGCGAGAGGTTGAAAGCTTGTCTTGCCTAACTTTTCAACTGTGCGAAGCCTATGCAGAAGCAATCAGAAGCTTAAAGCAACAGTTTCGGTCATACACCACACAGCTCAAGTTTAACTCAAAGTGCAATGAGAAACAGTCTCAAAACTGTGATGTGTTGACAAGCAATCCCATCTCGATCTTTCTGATTCACTTAACTTGGTTTAAATTAAAGACAATATATGAACAGACCAAGCAAGTGATAGACTCAGAACTAGAGACATAGCAATCGAGCATATATGAAAAGCACGAGTGAATTCAACACATCCTACACATGCTAGTTGCATATCTCAATGGTGAACATTTTCAAGTTTTATGTTTGTTAAGCAGGTTCACCATTCAAAATTAGCTCAGCTCATAACATGTATCAGTGATCAGAAGGAGCATAAGCTACAAGCATCAACATAAAACATCGGAGCATACACTACACAGAGCATAATTCCATTCTAATGAACATATCCACGAAGCTTAGAATGTAAAAGCGTATGCAATATGAAATGCATAAAAGATGCAGAACTCGAAAAGATACCAAATGAAGAAACAAAGAGAAACGAAAAGGCAGTTTATGATTCAAAGTCAAAATGTTTCCCCCACCTAAAAGGGGAAACACACACCAAGCTCACCTCTCAACCGAGCAAAAGTTGATTGGTCCAAAGGCTTGGTGAAAATATCAGCCAACTGATGATGAGTATCGACATGGCGAAGGTCGATATCACCCTTCTCATAGTGGTCTCGCAGAAAATGAAAGCGCACATCAATGTGTTTGGTCTTCGAGTGCAGCACGGGATTCTTAGCAACGCTAATAGCACTTGTGCTGTCACAAAGCAAGGGAACACGAGAAAAGCTCAGACCAAAATCACGCAAAGTAGCCATCATCCAGAGTAACTGGGAACAGCAGCTAGCCGCAGCAACATACTCAGACTCCGTGGTAGACTAGGCGACACTAGACTGCTTGCGAGAAGACCACGATACAAGAGAAGTACTAATAAACTGACAAGTCCCAGAAGTGGACTTGCGATCAATACGGCAACCAGCAAAATCGGCATCAGAATAACCGCAAAGAGAGAGGGTGGAGGAAGCAGAATACCAAATCCCAAATTCTGGAGTGAAGGATAAGTACCTCATTATGCGCTTGACCGCCTGACGGTGAGAAGTGCGCGGCGATGCCTGAAAGCGCGCACACAGACACACCGTGAACTGGATGTCCGGGCGTGTCACCGTCAGGTAGAGCAGCGATCCGATCATACTCCGGTACTCCTTCTGGTCCACAGCTTCTCCATCCACATCCGCATCCAGGGCCGTCATGGTCGGCATGGGTGTTGGAAGAGGCTTGGCCTCACCCATGTCAAACTTCTTCAATATGTCCTTGGTGTACTTGCCCTGGTGCACGAACGTCCCTTCTCGGGATTGCTTGATTTGCAACTGCGGATACATGGGTGTATGCCGAGTCTCTGTGTGATGAGTGATTGTCAATGGAGATGATGCGCATGTTCTTTGGCTTGTGTTGTGCAGGTGTCGAGCACGGAGACAGTGATCGATGGCGGGTGAAGGTCAAGTTGCGACGTGCCGTGCCGACGGACCGGGCGCGATGAAGGATGGGCGTGCCGTGCGGCGGACGTGCCATGCCGATGTATCGGACGGTGAAGGGCGGACGTGGACTTGGACTGATGGACTGGAGGCCGGAGGATCAGCTGTGGTGGCTGGCAGCCTGCGACAGCGACAGGCGGAGAAGTGCGATCATGTCGGTGGAAGGGGTGCACAGGCGGTGCATCCCCTCTACGACGCCGGTTTGTTGGTAGAGCCCGGGAAAAACCAACGGTGGACGGTTTCCAGGTTTGGGCCTCAAAACCTGGGTGCTGGGTTTCCAGGTTGAGCCACAAAACCTGGGCGCGACGGTTTCCAGGTTGAGCCTCAAAACCTGGGCGTGGGCCGGTTTCCGAGTTTGGGCCTCAAAACTCGGGCGCGGACGGTTTCCGAGTTTGGCCACAAAACTCGGGCTGGAGGCTGGTTTCCCGGTTTGGGCCTCAAAACCGGGGGCTGATGGAAAAGGCTGGTTTCCCGGTTTGGGCCGCAAAACCGGGGGTGCAGAGTGGTGGCGGCACGTGGCGGCGATCTAAAGGTTGCGTGGAGGCGACGCGGAAGACCGTGCGGGCGTGGCCGTCGGATCTACCTACCACCAGCGGGTGGACTAGAATAGCCTTAGGGTTAGGCTGGTCCGCTCTGTAAATTAGAGTAGAGAGGGGTAGAGTAGGAAATAGACTTAGGCTAGGTTAGTATAAGTAGTCTAGGGGAGACACCCTCCTCCCTATCTCAATCTCAGTTAGAGCTTTCATTTCCTAGGGTTTCCACTCTCCCACACCCCTGCTTTAGCTAGTTGAGATCCGCAGAGAGACTCCACTCTGTGTACTGTTGATTCGAGGAAGTGAGGCCGTATCCTCACCTTGGATCCCATCTCTTGGTGTCAATTCGCGTTTTGATTTCATGTTCATCATGTTCTTCGCGGATTGCTTTGTGCCTTGAGTTTTCCCGTCGCTTGATCTTTGTGCTCGGTCCATCTTTCACGATTCCGTTTGAACTGAGTTGCTCTAGATCGTGAGGCACTTCTTTCCACCGAAAGAAATCATCTCTAACCTCACGGTCTAGGAGATCGATCAAGTTTTAGTTTCGGGTCTCTTTTTCTTCTTTCCCCCGAATTCCTTCGATTCACCGATTTGGAGTTAGGTTCGAGCCATGATCTCTTAGAGATAGCTCACTAACCTCCTTGTGACTCCTCAGATCGAATCCCAAGCCTAGAGCACTTGATTCGGAGGAGATCGGGTTGAATCGCCGGAGTTTCAGTGCAGTCGCGGGGTGACCGGACGCTCTGTCGGGCTGACCGGACGCACGCTTTCAGAGTCCGGTCGTTGAGCACGGCGCCAAGCTTTTCTGCGTACTGACCGGACGCTCTCGACCGGACGCTCTGTTTGCATTTCGACCGGACGCTACGCTTGCACTGTTCCCGTGTCATTGTCTCATCTGACCGGACGCTCAGTGAACGACCGGACGCTTGAGCTCCGTGCGTCCGGTCGCGAACAGAGAGCTCCCAGAGCTGTTTTCTGACGACCGGACGCGTCCGGTCCCTGCTGACCGGACGCAGGCCAGAGTCCGGTCGCTGCAGTTTCGCGCGTCTTCGTTCGCGGTTCGTTCGTTCTTGATCGGATTTGAGTTCCGTCTTTTGGGTTGGCTTTCTAGGGTTGTCTAGTGTCCCGCTGTGCTTCTAGGAAGCATCCACCCTACATCTAGGGTCGTGGACATTAGCAAGCTCTAGGTTTCGATTTTGGGGTTGATCTTGGGACAGTGGCATCTAGTTTCCGAAAGGAAATTTTTGAAGCTCCCATTCACCCCCCCTCTGGTCGCTTTCGGGTAGCTTCTCGGTCCTTCAATTGGTATCGGAGCGGGTTAAGGATCTTCCACCTTAGCCGGTTCCAGATCCACCGAAGGCGACATGGATCGCGGCGTGGGCAAACCGCCGTTTTTCGATGGGACGAACTATGCGTATTGGAAGATACGTATGTCGGCCTATTTGCAGAGCTTGGGCGCTTCGATCTGGGATATTTGCAACTCCCCTGATTACGTGGTCTTGGCTGCTCGTGTGACTCAACAGCAGGTCGATGAGCACGATGCCAATAGCCGAGCCCGTAATGCTCTTTTCTCTTGTTTGAGCATGGGTGAGTTTGATCGCGTTTCTCACCTCTCTACGGCTCGGGAGATCTGGGACACCCTCATGCGCTTTCATGAGGGCACCTCTCAAGTCAAAACCCGACTCTACGAGTCGTTCAAGAGAGAGTATGAGAACTTTCGACATCAGCCTGGCGAGAGCATAGAAAGTTTATTCGCTCGCTTTCAGGTGATTGTCAACAGGATGAGGGCTAACAGAGAGCAGTTGCCATTTGACGATCATGAGCGTGCTTTGAAGCTTTTGCACACTCTTGACCGTTCGGTGTGGGACTCCAAGGTTCAGGCAATCATCGAATCGCCGAACTATGAGACCCTCACCTGCGACGAGCTCTTCAGTAAGCTCAAGTCCAGTGAGATTGATGCTATGGCGAGGGCTTCTTTTGAAAATCCTTCTCGCCCGTCCATGGCTTTGGTTTCCGGCTCTTCCTCTAACCCCTCAGCTGGCTTTGCGCTTTCTTCTCTCTTTTCTGTGACAGAGGACCAGCTGGAGTCTTTGGGAGACGACGAGTTGGCTTTGCTTGCCAACCGGTTCTCGCGGTTCCACAACAACCGCATGAACCGTCGTCGCGGAGGAGGACGCACCGGATGCTACGAGTGCGGCGACCCCGACCACTTCATCGCCGACTGCCCCAAGAAGAAGAACAAGCATCTTGGGAAGGGCGATCACGGCCACAGGCGCGACTCCAAGTACAAGGAGAAGCACGTTCCCCCAAGGCACAAGAAGCGGGGCGGCTTCAACAAAGAGTACATCAAGAAGAAGTACTTGGAGAAGCAGCAGGCTGAGCAGCGAGCGTTCTTCGCCACGCTCAGCGATGTCGACGGCTCGGATGACGACTCCGCTCGATCGAGTGATGACGAGTCCGAGAAGAAGAAGCTGGAGGACACGTTCAACGGCTTGTGCTTCTTCGCCGGCGACGAAGGCCTGTGTACCATGGCGCTCGGAGATGAGGTCGACGGCGAGCCGGAGCGTACCCCTCGGAACGACGACGACGACGACACCTCCCAGGTATCTCTCACCTACGACGAGCTTTCCTCCGAGGTTGAGAAGTTGACTGCTGCCCTCCTTAGTCAAGACAAGTTGCTTAGGCGTGCCGCTAGAGAGCGCAAGGAGTTTAGGCAGAAGTGGGAGGACACGGTGAAGGAGCTTGAGTTCGCTCGGTCCACCGTGGTTGTGTCGGAGGAGTTGGAGTGCGAGAGTTGCGCCGCGCACATGACGGATCTTCTCACTCTGAGGAGTAAGTATGCTGCGCTGGTAGATGAGGTGGATGAGCTCCGAGCTAGACCGCAGCTGTTGGGTGCGTGCAAGACTTGTCCTGTCTTGCAATCCGAGTTGGCAGAGAAGAATGCCAAGCTTGAGTCTTTTGAGAAGGCCGGCTCGGATAGCACTTGTGTCAAGAGGTGTGCTTTGTGTGAGGGCCTGGAGCAGGAGATGGCCAATGTGAGGCATGACAAGGTGCGTACCGAGGAGGAAAACACATACCTTCGGACCGTCTTGTCATGGGTGTCTTGTGGTGAGCCTCAGCTCGGGATGATGATCTCCCAATTCAAGCGAGCTGCTGGGGCTCCTGGTGTAGGTCTTGGCCAGAGTGTTGATCTTTCAGCTTTTGGTAAGATTGGAGAGTCTAGTGGTCTGAACCCCTGTGAGAAGCCCAACTCCACCACTACTCCCAAACTAACCAAGCTTCCACCCAAAGAGCCTGCCAAGCCTGTCACCAAGGATGGAGTTGTAGTTGAACCCCCCAAGGCTCCACCCAAGAATCCACAATGGCAACCCAAGCCCAATCACCTAAAGAACAAGCTTGACACAATGCCACCCATCCGAGAGGAGTTGCCACAGAAGGGCAAGGGCAAGGTGAACCATACCCACATCCCTGCAAACCAACAACCCCCTTTGCGCGCGGTGAGGTTTCAGTGTGACTTTTGTGGGCGGGATGGTCACCTGAGTGAGTTCTGCTTTAGGCGCAGGAGAGAGGCGCGCCGAGCTAGGGAGATGCAGAACCCGGACATGTTTCACCCAGCTCGTGGTGGACATGCTCCGAAGCCTCAGGGGAGAGCTGCTAGGTCTGGAGGGAAGCATACCCAGCCTAGGCAGCAGGAGAGAGCCCCTAGGAGGGAGACTAGGCCTAGAGGTAGAGCACCTCAGTTTGTGAGGCCTAGGCAGGAGAGAGCTCCGAGGAGAGACGCTAGAGTTGAGCAGCAGGCTCCTAGGCGTAGACCTCGTAGAGAGCGTGCCCGACGAGGTCCTGTTTTTGCAGGTAACGGACCCCGTGGCGGAGGCTTTGTTGAGCGCCTTGTCCCACCGCAGGTAGAGTTTCGCGGTAAGCGCTTCTTCCCCAGCGGACCACGTTTTCCTGTGCGTGGTGATCGCTATCCCCCTAGACAGGATGGTTTTTACACTGACCGTTCTTTTGAGCAGCCGGCCCAACACTGGTTTCCTTCTTATCTTACTAACCCCAGTGTTGGACCGTATGTTCACCCTATGTCTTTTTATTGATGTAGGAGGAGCGGTTGGAGGACATTTGGCTTGTGGATTCCGGTTGCTCGAGGCACATGACCGGAAATGCCAAATGGTTCTCCAGCCATAGTCCGGTCGCCGGAAAAGAGTACATAACCTTCGGCGACAAAGGTAAGGGCAAGGTATTGTCCGTTGGTGCAGTGCGGGTTAATGAGCACTTTGTGTTGCGCGAGGTTGCTCTTGTTTCTAACCTGCATTTCAACTTGCTTTCTGTTTCGCAACTTTTTCGTGAAGGCTATGAGATTCGTTTCAAACCGAACCTTAGCCGGATCTTAGATCCTCAGGGTGATCTTGTATGTCTGATTTCACCCTTTGGGAATGTCTTTCGCGCGAATTTCTCAAAGTCGTTTGGATCTTCTCGCTGTCTTTTGGCTAGTCCTTCTTCTTCTGATCTTTGGAAGTGGCATAGGATGCTCGGTCACCTGAGTTTTGACTTGCTTGCAAGACTTAGCTCACTTGGCTTAATCCGAGGATTGCCCAAGCTTTCGTTGGAGAAGGATCTAGTTTGCCATGCTTGCCGGCATGGAAAGATGGTTGCTGCTCCCCACCATCCTTTGACCAAGGTTATGACCTCGCACCCCGGAGAGCTTTTGCATATGGACCTTGTTGGTCCGGCTCGGGTGAGCTCGGTTGGTGGGAAGTGGTATGTGCTTGTTATTGTTGACGACTTTTCGAGGTATTCGTGGGTCTTCTTTTTAGTTGAGAAGTCCGAGACATTCTCCTTCGCTCGCGATCTGATTTTGCGTCTTCAGAACGAGTTCCCTTTGAACTCGATGCGAGCGATTAGAAGTGATAATGGTTCCGAGTTTAAAAATTCGGATTTTGAGAAGTTTTGTAAATGCCTTGGTTTGGAGCATCAGTTTTCTTCTCCCTATACACCACCCCAAAATGGTGTTGTAGAGAGGAAGAATCGGACCCTTGTTGAGATGGCCAGGACGATGCTTGATGAGCATAGGACTCCTAGGCGCTATTGGGCCGAAGCTATGAACACTGCATGCTATATTTCGAATCGCATTTTTCTGAGAGTGTTTTTGAAGAAGACCTCTTATGAGTTGCGTTTTGGTCGCCAGCCCAAGGTGAGTTATTTTAGAGTCTTTGGTTGCCACTGTTTTATATTGAAAAAAGGCAACCTAGACAAGTTTGAGTCTCGTTCTTCTGACGGTGTGTTTTTGGGTTATGGCACTCACACTCGAGCTTATCGTGTACTTAACCTTGACACTAACCGAGTCATGGAGACATCAGATGTCACCTTCGACGAGACTCTTGTTTCTCCTTCTTCTCGTTTTGAGCGTGCAGGTGATCACGAGGTTGGAGAGCCTCTTTTCGATGACGAGGAAGAGGGTGCTGAAGGTATAGATGATCCAGCACCCCCTCCGCCTGCCGCGCCGCCGGGAGCGGCTTCGACGACGACCCGTGGCCCCGAGACGTCTTCTTCCTGGGGGCCGTGGAATCCACCTCGCGCGGTACCTTTTGTACCCGGGGTGGAACCAGCTACTGTTGAGGGGGAGGTTACTTCTTCCCGGGAGGCGCCACGACACATCCAGCGCCAGCACCCCCCTGAACAGATGATCGGAGACATCGACGAGCGAGTTACTCGCTCCAGGTCACAGCACATCTCGCACTTTGCTCATTCTGCTTTTGTTGCGTCTTTTGAGCCCCGAGATGTTGGACACGCATTGACGGATCCGGATTGGGTCAATGCCATGCATGAGGAGCTAGAGAACTTTGAGCGAAATCGGGTTTGGGTTCTAGTGCCACCACCTCCTGACTGTAAACCTATTGGGACAAAATGGGTTTTTAAAAACAAGCAAGGAGAGGAGGGCCACATTGTGAGAAACAAGGCCCGGCTTGTAGCGAAGGGTTATAGTCAGAAGGAGGGAATAGATTATGAGGAGACCTTCGCTCCTGTAGCTCGTTTGGAGGCTATTAGGATACTCTTGGCTTATGCTGCATCCATGGGTTTCAAACTTTTTCAAATGGATGTCAAGAGTGCCTTCTTAAACGGCTATATTGAGGAGGAGGTCTATGTCCAGCAACCCCCCGGTTTTGAAAATCCCAAGTTTCCAAACCATGTCTTTAAACTCCACAAAGCTTTGTATGGTTTGAAACAAGCCCCTAGAGCCTGGTATGAGAGATTAAAAACCTTTTTGCTAGCTAAGGGTTTTAAAATGGGATGTGTAGATAAAACGCTCTTTCTCCTCAAGCAAGGCAAAGATACTCTCTTGGTCCAAATTTACGTGGATGATATCATTTTCGGTGGTTCTTCTCACGCTTTGGTTGCCAAGTTTGCAGATACTATGAGCAGGGAGTTCTAGATGAGCATGATGGGCGAGCTGACTTTCTTTCTCGGGTTGCAAATTAAGCAATCCCGAGAGGGGACGTTTGTGCACCAGGGCAAGTACACAAGGGACTTGCTGAAGCGGTTCGACATGGGTGAGGCTAAGCCTCTTCCGACGCCCATGTCGACGACGACTGCCCTGGATGCCGACACGGATGGAGAAGCAGTGGACCAGAAGGAGTACCGCAGCATGATTGGATCGCTGCTCTACCTGACGGCGACACGGCCGGACATTCAGTTCGCCGTGTGCTTGTGCGCGCGCTTTCAGGCTTCGCCACGCATTTCTCACCGTCAGGCGGTGAAGCGCATCTTCAGGTACCTTCGTTTCACGCCCGAGCTCGGGATTTGGTATTCTGCTTCCTCCACCCTCTCGCTTTGTGGTTTTTCTGATGCTGATTTTGCTGGTTGTCGCATTGAGCGCAAGTCCACTTCTGGGACTTGCCAGTTTATTGGATCTTCTCTGGTGTCGTGGTCTTCTCGCAAGCAGTCTAGTGTCGCTCAGTCTACCACGGAGGCTGAATATGTTGCTGCGGCTAGCTGCTGTTCCCAGTTACTCTGGATGATGGCCACTTTGCGTGATTTTGGTTTGAGCTTTACTCGAGTTCCTTTGCTTTGTGACAGCACGAGTGCCATTAGCGTTGCTAAGAACCCTGTGCTTCACTCGAAAACCAAACACATTGATGTGCGCTTTCATTTCTTGCGAGACCACCAGGAGAAGGGTGATATCGACCTTCGCCATGTCGATACTCATCACCAATTGGCTGATATTTTCACCAAGCCTTTAGACGAATCAACCTTTAATAGGTTGAGGGGTGAGCTTGGTGTGTGTTTCCCCTTTTAGATGGGGGAAGCATTTTGAGATGTACAGACTGACTCTTTTATTGTGAGGCTCTTTTCTTTTGAGTTTCTTGAGTCTCTCCTTTTGGTATCTTCTTTCCTTCAGTTTTGTGTCGGGCATACGCATTTACATTCTGAGCTTCATGTCTATATTCACTAGAATGTAATTATGCTCTTGTTAGTATTGCTCCGATACTTATGATGATGCTTGTAGCTGATGCTCTTTCTGATCACTGTTACATGTTATGAGCGAGCTATTTTTTGGAATGGTGAATTATGCCTAATGTATATAAATCTGAAAATGTTCACCATTGAGATATGCAACTAGCATGTGTAGGGTGTGTTGAGTCCATTCCTGCTTTTCATATATGCTAGGTTGCTATGTCTCTAGTTCTGAGTCATTCACTTGCTTGGTTGTTCATAACTTGCTTAAAATCTGAACCAAGTATTGTTGAATTGAAAAGATCGAGATGGGATTGCTTGTCAACACCTCATGGTATTGAGACTGTTTCTCATTGCACTTTGAGTTAAACTTGAGCCATGTAGTGTATGACCGAAACCGTTGCTTTAAGCTTCTGATTGCTTCGGCATAGGCTTCGCACGGTTGAAAAGTTAGGCGATGACAAGCTTTCAACCTCTCGCAATCACATGCTAAAAATGAACTTGTGAATTCTTTTACCGCTGCAACTCCGATATGAATTTGAAATCACAAGTATATGCTTCATTCCTATGCATGATGATTGAACTTTGCTAGGGGTAGTTCACCTTGTATATATGCTTAGCACTTGTTTGGATTCCTTCTATACATGTCTAGTGCTATGTTGATGGTGACTATCCTTTTGGCTTAAAACTGCTCACATGCTCATATGCTTCATATTTCGTATAAGTGATCAGTTTGAGCCTTTGCTATTTGAGTGCTTAATTGAGATGTTGGAGCTATACTGATTAGAGCATCTTTGCACTCTTTTGACTATATACTTGAAGCTCCTAACTTGCATTTTGACTTCATATGCATTGTGGAAGGAGATCTTGTGTTCAGAGGGAGTTTATGCGAAGAGAGTTGCTTCTCCGATACCTTTTGGCCTTGATAAGTGCATTTTCAACTAGGGGGAGAAATTTACGCAAATCATATGCCCTGAAAATCTTTTGTCCTAGTTGCTTGCATTTGTCGAGGGGGAGTTTGCTAGTTGTGTTGAGCCGTTGCCTCTGTCTTGAGGGACTAGCAAACGTTCCTAGCTTCTCATGAGCTTTCATAAGTTTTTCATTTGGCTTTCAATTGGTATCGTCTGGTGTGCTTTCCCATTTGGTTTGGGTTGATTTTCAATTGGTTCGGAGTGATTTTCTTGCTAGTTGTGTTGAGCCTCTGTGCCTCTATCTTGAGGGACTAGCATTTTGCTTCTGTTGTCCTCCGATCTTCAATTGCTATCTGCTAGCGGTGTTGAGCCTGTTCTACCTCTTCTTGAGGGCTAGCTTTGCTTTGCTTGGTTGCGTCAAGCCGTTGCCCATGTCTTTGGGGACCAAGTTTTTGCTTCATCCACTTGACCTTCTTCGGCTTTTGTTAAGGCTTCTGGGTCATTTGGTTGGGTTTTCTCTTCCCACTCCTTCCTACCTCCTTCTTCTTATTCATGATTTGTTGTGGAGTTGACAATGCACTCATCAAGGGGGAGATTGCGGATACATGGGTGTATGCCGAGTCTCTGTGTGATGAGTGATTGTCAATGGAGATGATGCGCATGTTCTTTGGCTTGTGTTGTGCAGGTGTCGAGCACGGAGACAGTGATCGATGGCGGGTGAAGGTCAAGTTGCGACGTGCCGTGCCGACGGACCGGGCGCGATGAAGGATGGGCGTGCCGTGCGGCGGACGTGCCATGCCGATGTATCGGACGGTGAAGGGCGGACGTGGACTTGGACTGATGGACTGGAGGCCGGAGGATCAGCTGTGGTGGCTGGCAGCCTGCGACAGCGACAGGCGGAGAAGTGCGATCATGTCGGTGGAAGGGGTGCACAGGCGGTGCATCCCCTCTACGACGCCGGTTTGTTGGTAGAGCCCGGGAAAAACCAACGGTGGACGGTTTCCAGGTTTGGGCCTCAAAACCTGGGTGCTGGGTTTCCAGGTTGAGCCACAAAACCTGGGCGCGACGGTTTCCAGGTTGAGCCTCAAAACCTGGGCGTGGGCCGGTTTCCGAGTTTGGGCCTCAAAACTCGGGCGCGGACGGTTTCCGAGTTTGGCCACAAAACTCGGGCTGGAGGCTGGTTTCCCGGTTTGGGCCTCAAAACCGGGGGCTGATGGAAAAGGCTGGTTTCCCGGTTTGGGCCGCAAAACCGGGGGTGCAGAGTGGTGGCGGCACGTGGCGGCGATCTAAAGGTTGCGTGGAGGCGACGCGGAAGACCGTGCGGGCGTGGCCGTCGGATCTACCTACCACCAGCGGGTGGACTAGAATAGCCTTAGGGTTAGGCTGGTCCGCTCTGTAAATTAGAGTAGAGAGGGGTAGAGTAGGAAATAGACTTAGGCTAGGTTAGTATAAGTAGTCTAGGGGAGACACCCTCCTCCCTATCTCAATCTCAGTTAGAGCTTTCATTTCCTAGGGTTTCCACTCTCCCACACCCCTGCTTTAGCTAGTTGAGATCCGCAGAGAGACTCCACTCTGTGTACTGTTGATTCGAGGAAGTGAGGCCGTATCCTCACCTTGGATCCCATCTCTTGGTGTCAATTCGCGTTTTGATTTCATGTTCATCATGTTCTTCGCGGATTGCTTTGTGCCTTGAGTTTTCCCGTCGCTTGATCTTTGTGCTCGGTCCATCTTTCACGATTCCGTTTGAACTGAGTTGCTCTAGATCGTGAGGCACTTCTTTCCACCGAAAGAAATCATCTCTAACCTCACGGTCTAGGAGATCGATCAAGTTTTAGTTTCGGGTCTCTTTTTCTTCTTTCCCCCGAATTCCTTCGATTCACCGATTTGGAGTTAGGTTCGAGCCATGATCTCTTAGAGATAGCTCACTAACCTCCTTGTGACTCCTCAGATCGAATCCCAAGCCTAGAGCACTTGATTCGGAGGAGATCGGGTTGAATCGCCGGAGTTTCAGTGCAGTCGCGGGGTGACCGGACGCTCTGTCGGGCTGACCGGACGCACGCTTTCAGAGTCCGGTCGTTGAGCACGGCGCCAAGCTTTTCTGCGTACTGACCGGACGCTCTCGACCGGACGCTCTGTTTGCATTTCGACCGGACGCTACGCTTGCACTGTTCCCGTGTCATTGTCTCATCTGACCGGACGCTCAGTGAACGACCGGACGCTTGAGCTCCGTGCGTCCGGTCGCGAACAGAGAGCTCCCAGAGCTGTTTTCTGACGACCGGACGCGTCCGGTCCCTGCTGACCGGACGCAGGCCAGAGTCCGGTCGCTGCAGTTTCGCGCGTCTTCGTTCGCGGTTCGTTCGTTCTTGATCGGATTTGAGTTCCGTCTTTTGGGTTGGCTTTCTAGGGTTGTCTAGTGTCCCGCTGTGCTTCTAGGAAGCATCCACCCTACATCTAGGGTCGTGGACATTAGCAAGCTCTAGGTTTCGATTTTGGGGTTGATCTTGGGACAGTGGCATCTAGTTTCCGAAAGGAAATTTTTGAAGCTCCCATTCACCCCCCCTCTGGTCGCTTTCGGGTAGCTTCTCGGTCCTTCAGCAACCCGAGGAAAAACGTCAACTCACCCATCATGCTCATCTCAAACTCCCTGCTCATAGTGTCAGCAAACTTGGCAACCAAAGCGTGAGAAGAACCACCGAAAATGATATCATCCACGTAAATCTGGACCAAGAGTGAGTCAGTGCCTTGCTTGAGGAGAAAAAGCGTTTTATCCACACATCCCATTTTAAAACCCTTAGAAAGCAAAAAAGTTTTCAACCTATCATACCAGGCTCTAGGGGCTTGTTTCAAACCATACAAAGCTTTGTGAAGTTCAAAAACATGGTTTGGAAACTTGGGATTTTCGAAACCGGGGGGTTGTCTCACATATACCTCCTCTTCTATGTAGTTGTTTAAGAAGGCACTCTTGACATCCATTTGAAAAAGTTTGAAACCTTTGGATGCAGCAAAAGCCAAGAGTATCCTAATTGCCTCCAAACAAGCTACAGGAGCAAAAGTCTCCTCATAGTCTATCCCCTCCTTCTGACTATACCCCTGGGCAACTAGTCTGGCCTTGTTTCTCACAACATGGCCATCCTCTCCTTGTTTGTTTTTGAAAACCCATTTTGTCCCAATAGGATGACAATCAGGAGGAAGAGGAACAAAAACCCAAACCTGATTTCTTTCAAAATTTTCTAACTCCTCATGCATGGCATTGACCCAATCCGGATCAGATAAAGCGTGTCCAACATCTCGGGGTTCAAAATTAGCAACAAATGCAGAATGAGCAAAGTGAGAGATTTGTTGTGACCTTGACCGAGTGACACGTTCGCCGATGCTGCCGATCATCTGTTGAGGGGGGTGTTGGCGCGGGATGTGTCATGGCACCTCCCGAGCTGAAGTGATCTCCCCCTCAACAGCAGCTGGTGCCTCCTCGGGCACAAAAGGTGCCGCTCGAGGTGGCAGATCCCACGGCCCCCAGGAAGAAGAGGTGTCGGGGCCGTGAGTTGTAGTAGAGGCCGCTCCTTGCGGCATAGCCGGTGGAGGGGGTGTTGGATCATCCATACCTTCAGCACCCTCATCCTCATCATCAAAAAGAGGCTCACCAACCTCATGATCACCTGGACGCTCAAAATGAGAAGAAGGACAAACAATGGTCTCGTCGAAGGTGACATCGGATGTCTCCAGGACTCGGTTAGTGTCAAGGTTAAGTACACGATAAGCTCGAGTATGAGTGCCATAACCCAAAAACACACCGTCAGAAGAACGAGACTCAAATTTGTCCAAGTTGCCCTTTTTGAGTATAAAACAATGGCAACCGCAAAACTCAAAAATAACTCACCTTGGGCAGTTTTCCAAAACGCAACTCATAAGAAGTCTTTTTCAAGAAAGCTCGGAGAAAAATGCGATTGGAAATTTAGCATGCAGTGCTCATAGCTTCAGCCCAATATCGCCTAGGAGTCCTATGCTCATCGAGCATCGTCCTGGCCATCTCTACAAGGGTCCGATTCTTCCTCTCTACAACACCATTCTGTGGCGGTGTGTAGGGGGAAGAAAACTGATGCTATAAACCCAAAGAGTTACAAAATTTCTCAAAATTCGAATTCTTGAATTCGGAACCATTATCACTCCTAATAGCTCCCATCGAGTTCAAAGGGAACTCGTTCTGAAGACGCAAAATCAGATTGCGACCAAAGGAGAAAGTCTCGGTCTTCTCAACTAAAAAGAAGACCCACGAATATCTCGAAAAGTCGTCAACAACAACAAGCACATACCACTTCCCCCCAACCGAGCTCACCCGAGCCGGACCAACAAGGTCCATGTGCAAAAGCTCTCCAGGGCACTTGGTCATGACCTGAGTCACTGTATGGTGGGGAGCGGCAACCATCTTTCCATGTCTACAAGAGTGGCAAACAAGATCCTTCTCCATGGATAACTTGGGCAATCCTCGGATTAGGCCAAGTGAACTAAGTCTTGCAAGCAAGTCGAAGCTCAAATGTCCATGTCTCCTATGCCACTTCCAAAGATCAGAGGAGGAAGGTCCAGCCACAAGACAACGGGAAATGCCAAAAGACTCCGAGAAATTCGCACAAAAGACTTTTCCAAAGGGCAAAATCAAACATACAAGATTGCCCTAAGGATCCAAAATACGACTGAGATTCGGTTTAAAATGAATCTCATAGTCATGATCAAAGAGTTGTGAAACAGAAAGAAGGTTAAAATGCAAGTTAGAAACAAGAGCAACATCGCGCAACACAAAGTGCTCATTAACTCGCACCGACCCACAAGACAAGACCTTACCTTTGCTATTGTCGCCGAAGGTGATAAACTCCTTTCCGGCGACTGGACTAAGACTGGAGAACCACTTGGCGTTTCCCGTCATGTGCCTCGAGCAACCGGAATCCACCAACCAAACGTTCTCCAATCGTTTTACCTACATCAATAAAAAGACATAGGGTGAGCATACGGTCCAACACTGGGGTTAGTGAAGTAAGGGGAAAACCAGTGTTGGGCCGACTGCTCAAAAGAACGGTTAGCAGAAAAACCATTCCTAGCATGTCTACGAGAAGAGCGATCACCACTCTGAGGAAAACGTGGTCCGCTGGGGAAAGAGCGTTCACCGCGATACTCAAAATGCGGTGGGGGAAAACGCTCAACTACAAAGCCACCGCTACGGGGTCCATAGCCTACAACTGCAGGCTGTCGCCGGGCACGACCTCCCTGACGCCTAGGACCTTGAGGCACTGCACCTCTAGCCCTAGCAGCTCTCCTCGGAGCACTCCTCTGAACATTTGGCACATGTACATCATGGAAAGGATGGTACATGTCCGCATTGTTCATCTCCCTGGCACGGCGCTCCTCTCTCTTGCACCAAAAGCAGAACTCACCCAAGTGTCCATCTCTCCCACAGTACTCACAATGGTACCTCACCGCTCTCATAGAGGGTTGTTGGTACTCACGGTTGTGGGTATGGATCACTTTGCCCTTCTGTGGCATAAGCTCCTCCTGGATGGGTGGCATGGTGTCCAACTTGTTTTTCAGGTGGTTGGGCTTGGGATGCCACACTTGGTTCTTGGGTGGAGCTCGTGGAGGTTCTTCAAACATCCCATCCTTGGTGTTAGGCTTGAGAGGCTCTTTGGGTGGAAGCTTGGTAAGTTTGGGAGTATTGGTGGAGTTGGGCTTCTCACATGGGTTTAGACCACTCGACTCTCCAATCTTCCTAAAAGCAGAAAGATCAACACCCGGAGCAAAACCTACACCAGGACCTCTAGCAACTCGCTTGAATTGGGAGATCATCATCCCGAGCTGCGGCTCAGCACAAGACACCCATGACAAGATGGTTCGAAGGTATGTGTTTTCCTCCTCGGTTTACATCTTGTCATGCTTCACATTGGCTATCTCCATCTCCAGGCCCTCACACAAAACACACCAGGACACACAAGTGCTACCCGAGCTGGTCTTCTCAAGAGACACAATCTTGGCATTCTTCTCTGCCAACTCGGATTGCAAGACAGGACAAGTCTTGCACGCACCCAACAGCATGGGTCTAGCCCGGAGCTCATCCACCTCTCCAACCAACGTAGCATACTTACCTCTCAAGGTGAGAAGGTCAGTCATGTGCGTGGTGCACATCTCGCACTCGGTCTCCTCCAACACGACCACGGTGGACTTGCCAAACTCAAGCTCCCTCACCGTGTCCTCCCACTTCTGCCTAAACTCCTTGCGCTCTCTAGCGGCACGCCTAAGCAACTTGTCCTGACTAAGCAAGGCGGCAGTAAGCTTTTCAACCTCAGCAGATAGCTCATCGGGGGTCAGAGATACCTGGGGAGGTCGTCGTCGTCGTCGTCGTCCCGAGGAGTGTCGCCACCGACCTCCTTGCCGAGGGTCATGGTACAGAAGCCCTCGTCGTTGGCGAAGAAGCAGAGGCCGTTGAGCTTGTCCTCGATCCTCTTCTTCTTCTCGGACTCGTCATCGCTTGAGGAAGCGGAGTCGTCATCCGAGTCGTCGGTGTCGCTAAGCGTGGCGAAGAAAGCACGCTGCTCAACCTGGGCCTTCTCCAAGTACTTGGTCTTGATGTACTCCTTGTTGCAGCCGCCCTTCCGCTTGTGCTTCGTGGGGACGTACTTCTCCTTGCGCTTGCCGGAGTCGTACTTGTGCCCATGATCGCCCTTCCCAGAATGCTTGTTCTTCTTGGGACAGTTGGCGATGAAGTGGTCGGGGTCGCCGCACTCGAAACAGCCCGAGCGTCCTCCTCCGTGGCGACGGTTCATGCAGTTGTTATGGAACCGCGAGAACCGGTTGGCAAGCAAAGCCAACTCGTCGTCTCCCAAAGACTCCAACTGATCCTCTGTGACAGAAAGAAGAGAGTGCAAAGCAAAACCTCCAGAGGGGTTAGCAGAAGAGCCAGAAAGCAAAGCCATCGACGGGCCAGAAGGATTTTCATAAGAAGCCCTCGCCATGGCATCGATCTCACTGGACTTGAGCTTACTGAAGAGCTCGTCGCACGTGAGGGTCTCATAGATAGGTGATTCGATGATCGCCTAAACCTTGGAATCCCACACCGACCGATCAAGAGTATGCAAAAGCTTCAAAGCTGTCTCATGATCGTCGAAAGGCAACAGCTCCTTGTTAGCCCTCATCCTGTTGACAATCACCTGAAAGCGAGCCAATAAACTTTCTATGCTCTCGCCAGGCATATGTTGAAAGTTCTCATACTCTCGCTTGAACGACTCATAGAGATGGGTTTTGACTTGAGAGGTTCCTTCATGGAAGCGCATGAGGGTAGCCCAAATCTCCCGAGCCGTAGCGAGGTGAGAAACGCGATCAAACTCACTCATGCTCAAACATGAGAAAAGAGCATTACGTGCTCGGCTATTGGCATCGTGCTCATCGATCTGGTGCTGAGTCACATGAGCAGCCAAGACAACGTAATCGGCACAGTTGCAAATATCCCAAATGGAAGCACCCAAACTCTGCAGATAGGCCGACATGCGTATCTTCCAATACGCATAGTTCGTCCCATCGAAAAACGGCGGTTTGCCCACGCCGCGATCCATGTCGCCTTCTGTGGATCTAGAACCGGCTAAGGTGGAAGATCCTTAACCCGCTCTGATACCAATTGAAGGATCGAGAATGCACTAGCAAGGCGACCAGAGGGGGGGTGAATGGGAGCTCAAAAATTTCTTTCGAAACTTTGGCCGATTGTCCCAAAATCAACCCCCAAAAGCTACGACCGAGAACGTGATGCCTACGACCCTTGGAAGAGGGTGGATGATCCCTTGGATCACAGCGAGGCACCACAAAGTGATAGCGAACCAAACACAAAAAGCTCCGGCACAAGTTCGACCCTTGAAAACCGAGTCCCGAACGTAGATAGATGGCTACGTCGAGAAATCCCCAAATACCGATGCTAACAAGTAGAAAAGATACCTAGAGAGGTTCCTTGGTCAACTACAAGGCCAAACGAGAAGTCCGAAAACCAAGCGAGGAAGCCGGGAGAGCAAACGAACAAAACCGGAAGCTTTAGGCGATTCCAGGACTGTCCGGACCTGGGGTCCCGGACTGTCCGCGGTACTGCAGGACTGTCCGCTAGCGAGAGGCGGATTGTCTGCCGGCAAAACTCGCTAAACGGCAAAGCTGCTGAAGTCCCCTGGACAGTTCCCGGACTGTCCGCGAATAACAGCGGCGGACTGTCCGCCGGTCAAACCGAAACAACACGGCCGAGCCGCGCGACCACTGACTCGGTCGAGGCCCGACGCGCGGACTGTCCGCGATCCCAGCGGCGGACTGTCCGTGGATGAACAGAGAGGGCGATTTTGGTCGCCCTCAAATCAAATCTTCTCCAAATCGATTCAAACCAAAATCCCACGTTCCCAAACTTGGAGAGGATGATCACGGAGTAGTTAGGAGACTATCCCCAAGAAATCATCCGCTCAAAACAACTCAAACACCGGGAAATCGAAAGGGGAGGAGTATGAACCGAAAAAGCGTCACGAAAATGAAATCAACCCGATCTACTTGTTCGTGAGGAGTTAGATGAATTCCTTTGGTCGAAATGACCTCCTCACTATAAAGAACAAGTTGATTCAAACTGATTTCGCAAAGACGCAATAGAGAGGGAGATCGAGTGATGGGAAAATCGCGGAGAAACAAAGAACGTGAAGAACACGAACCAAAACGCGAATCAAGTCATCGATCTGCAACCGTGTGGCTACCACACGCTATAACAGTGAGGTTACGGCCTCACTTCCTCAAAATCTCTAGTACACAGAGGTATGGTTCTCTGCGGATCTTAGCTAGCTACAGCAGGGGATTGGGAGAGCAGGAAACCCTAGAAGCAAAGAGCAAAATGACTGAGATAGATAGGGAGGTGGGTGTCTCCCCATACTTATCCTAATTCTAACTATTTCTAATTCCCACTCTACCCCTAACTACTTACAGAGCGAACCAGCTAAACCCTAAGGTTATTCTGGACCAACTCGATGGTAGGTGGATCCGATGGCCACGCCCGCACAACTCGTAGCGTTGCCTCGACGCAACCTCCCGATTGCCGCCACGTGCCGCCACCGCTCTGCGTCCTTTTCATGGACGTCGCACCCCCGGTCTTGTGGCCCAAACCGGGAAACCAGCCTTCACAGCCAACACCCGGTTTTGAGGCCCAAACCGAAAAACCAGCCCACGTAGCCTGAGTTTTGTGGCCCAAACTCAGCAAACCCGCAGCACCCAGGTTTTGAGGCCCAAACCTGGAAACCGTCCTCAGCCCAAGTTTTGTGGCCAATCTCGGAAACCGTCCGCGCCCAGGTTTTGAGGCCCAAACCTGGAAACCGTCCTCTTGATGGTTTTTCTGTGGCTCTACCACCAAACCGAAACTATAGACGGGATGCTCCGCCCGTGCACCCCGTCCACCGACACGTGTCCCCAGGTCCTCGACCCGAGCAACACCGTGCCCGCAAGTCTCCGCTCGTTGCTGTCCCAGGCTGCCAGCCACCACAGCTGATCCTCGGGCCACCGGTCTCTCAGTCCAAGCCTCATGTCCGCCCTTCGCCACTCTCGGTCCATCGGCATGGCACGTCTCTACTTGACCTTCACCTTGCCTTTGATCACTGTCTCCGTGCTCGACACCTGCAAAACACAAGCCAAAGAACATGCGCATTATCCTAGTTGACAATCACTCATCACTCAGAGACTCGGCATACACCCATGTATCCGCATTTATACCGGCGGACTGTCCGCCGGTCAACCAAGACCCAAATAGAAGAGACTCGCGGCCACTGCTCTGGCCAAGTCCCCGATGCGCGGACTGTCCGCGGGAGGAACGGTGGACTGTCCGCGACCTCCCAGTGAGGGCGATTTCGATCGCCCCTCACACAACTCTTCCCAAATCTGAATCAAAACTCAATCCCACGTTCCCAAACTTGGAGAAGATGATCATGAGGTAATTAGGAGACTATCCCCAAGAAATCATCCGCTCAAATCAACTCAATCACCGGGAAATAGAAAGGGGAGGAGTATGAACGAAAAAGCGTAACAAAAATGAAATCAACCCGATCTACTTGTTCATGAGGAGTTAGATGAATTCCTTTGGTGGAAATGATCTCCTCACTATAAAGAACAAGTTGATTCAAACGGATTTCGCAAAGACGCAGTAGAGAGGGAGATCGAGTGACGGGAAAATCACGGAGAAATGAAGAACGCGAAGAACACGAACAAAACCTGAATCAAGTCATCGATCTGCAACCGTGTGGCTACCACACGCTACAACAGTGAGATTACGGTCTCACTTCCTCAAAATCTCCAGTACACAGAGGTACGATTCTCTGCGGATCTCAGTAGCTACAGCAGGGGATTAGGAGAGCATGAAACCCTAGAAGCAAAGAGCAAATGACTAAGATAGATGGGGAGGTGGGTGTCTCCCCCTACTTATCCTAATTCTAATTCCCACTCTACCCCTAACTAATTACAGAGCGAACCAGCTAAACCCTAGGGTTATTCTGGACCAACTCATGCTAGGTGGTGATCCGATGGCCACGCCCGCACAACTGGTAGCGTTGCCTTGACGCAACCTCACCGATCGCTGCCACGTGCCGCCACCGCTCTGTTTGTCCTTTTCCCGGACGTCGCACCCCCAGTTTTGTGGCCCAAACTGGGAAACCAGCCTTCACAGCCAACCCCCGGTTTTGAGGCCCAAACCGGGAAACCAGCCGACCATCGCCTGAGTTTTGTGGCCCAAACTCAGCAAACCCGCAGCACCCAGGTTTTGAGGCCCAAACCTGGAAACCGTCCTCAGCCCGAGTTTTGTGGACCAAACTCAGAAACCATCAGCGCCCAGGTTTTGAGGCCCAAACCTGGAAACCGTCCACTCGGTGGTTTTTCTGTGGCTCAACCACCAAACCGAGCCTTAGAAGGGATGCATCGCCCGTGCACCCCGTCTACCCGCAAGTCTTCGCTCGTCGATGTCCCAGGCTGTCAGCCACCACAGCTGATCCTCAGGCCACCGGTCCCTCGGTCCATGCCTCACGTCCGCCCTTCGCCACTCTCGGTCCATCGGCACAGCACGTCTCTACTTGACCTTCACCTTGCCTTCGATCACTGTATCCGTGCTCGACACCTGCACAACAAAAGCCAAAGAACATGCGCATTATCCCAGTTGACAATCACTCATCACTCAGAGACTCGGCATACACCCATGTATCCGCAATCTCCCCCTTGATGAGTGCATTGTCAACTACCAACACAAATCATAACGAAATAGAGGAAGGAAGGAAGTAAGAGAGAGAACTCGACCAAATGACCCAAAAGCATATCAAAGCCGAAGAAGGTCAAGTGGAAAGAGTCAAACAACTTGGTTCCCAAAGACATGGGCAACGGCTCGACGCAACCAAGCAAAGCAAAGCTAGCCCTCAAGAAGAGGTAGAACAGGCTCAACACCGCTAGCGAGAAAACTTGATACCAATTGAAAGATCAACTGAAATTCAAGCAAAACGGAGCTAGCGAGGAAGCTCGATACCAACTGTTATCAACTCAAAACCAAAAGAGTTCGATACCAATTGAAGAACTGAAAAGAG
This sequence comes from Coix lacryma-jobi var. lacryma-jobi, assembly GCA_009763385.1. Lineage (NCBI taxonomy): Eukaryota > Viridiplantae > Streptophyta > Magnoliopsida > Poales > Poaceae > Coix > Coix lacryma-jobi. Next base: position 77,802,955 of record CM019828.1, on the reverse strand, counting down.
CTGAAAATGTTTGCTAGTCCCTCAAGAAAGAGGCAAAGGCTCAACACAACTAGCAAACTCCACCTCAAACAGTGCACACAACCTAGGGAACACATGATTTGTCAATATTTTCTCCCCCTTAGTTGAAAATGCACCATCAAGCAAATGTGCACAAGCATTGAAATTTCTCCCCCTTGACAGAATATCTCCCTCCAAAAATGCATATGAGTTAAAATGCAAGTTAGCAGCTTCAAGAATATAATCAAAAGAGTGCAAAGATGCTCTATACAGTTATGTTCCGAGGACTTCAACAACGTCCATAAGAAGCTAGCAAAGGCTCCAACTGATCGCTAGATACGAAATATGAACATGAGAGCAAAACGAGCAGTTTTCAGCCAAAAAAGTATTCACCATCAAAATAGCACAAGACATGTGTAGACAGGAAGTCAGACAAGTGCTAATCATGTATACAAGGTGAACTACCCCTAGCACAGTTCAATCATCATGCTATAGAATGAAACATAGACTTGTGTATCCAAATTTTATCGGAGTTGCAGCGGTTAAATTACACAAGTTTAAAATTTCAGCATGCGATTGCGAGAGGTTGAAAGCTTGTCATTGCCTAACTTTCCAACTGTGCGAAGCCTATGCAGAAGCAATCAGAAGCTTAAAGCAATAGTTTCGGTCATACACTACACAGCTCAAGTTTAACTCAAAGTGCAATGAGAAACAGTCTCGATACTGTGATGTGCTGACAAGCAATCCCATCTCGATCTTTCCAAATCACTTAACTTGGTTCAGATTTTAAAACAGAATATGAACATACCAAGCAAGTGACTGACTCAACACTAGAGACATAGCAACCTAGCACATATGAAAAGCACAAGTGATTTCAACACATTCTACACGTGCTAGTTGCAAAGCTCAATGGTGAACATTTTCAAGTTTTATGTTCATTAAACCGATTCATCATTCATAAAATAGCTCTGCTCACAACATGTATCAGTGATCAGAAAGAGCATATACTACAGCATCATCAGAAAGCATCAGAGCAAATACTGAACAGAGCATAGTTACATTCTAAAGATTATATACATGAAGCTCTGAATGTAAATATGCAAGATGAAATACAAAGATGCATGACGAAACCAAATGAAAAACACAAAGTCAGTTTATAATACAAGAATCAAAATGTTTCCCCCATCTAAAAGGGGAAACACACACCAAGGTCACCTCTCAACCTAGCAAAAGTTGATTGGTCCAAAGGCTTGGTGAAAATATCAGCCAACTGATGATGAGTATCGACATGGCGAAGGTCGATATCACCCTTCTCATAGTGGTCTCGCAAAAAATGAAAGCGCACATCAATGTGTTTGGCCTTAGAGTGCATCACGGGGTTCTTAGCAACGCTAATAGCACTCGTGCTGTCACAAAGCAAAGGAACGCGAGAAAAGCTCAGACCAAAATCACGCAAAGTGGCCATCATCCAAAGCAACTGAGAACAGCAGCTAGCCGCAGCAACATACTCAGCCTCCGTGGTAGACTGGGCGACACTAGACTGCTTGTGAGAAGACCACGAAACAAGTGAAGAACCAATAAACTGGCAAGTCCCAGAAGTGGACTTGCGATCAATGCGACAACCAGCAAAATCGACATCGGAATAACCGCAAAGGGAGAGGGTGGAGGAAGCAGAATACCAAATCCCAAATTCCGGAGTAAAGGATAAGTACCTCATAATGCGCTTGACCGCCTGACGGTGCGAGGTGCGCGGCGAAGACTGAAATCGCGCGCAAAGACACACTGCGAACTGAATGTCCGAGCGTGTCGCCGTCAGGTACAACAGCGACCCGATCATACTCCGGTACTCCTTCTGGTCCACTCCTTCTCCATCCACATCCGCATCCAGGGCCGTTGTGCTCGACATGGGTGTTCGAAGAGGCTTGGCCTCACCCATATCGAACTTCTTCAATATGTCCTTGGTATACTTACCCTGGTGCACGAACGTCCCTTCCTGGGATTGCTTGATTTGCAACCCAAGGAAAAACGTCAACTCGCCCATCATGCTCATCTCAAACTCCCTGCTCATAGTGTCTGCAAACTTGGCAACCAAAGCGTGAGAAGAACCACCGAAAATGATATCATCCACGTAAATCTGGACCAAGAGAGTATCATTGCCTTGCTTGAGGAGAAAGAGCGTTTTATCCACACATCCCATTTTAAAACCGTTAGCAAGCAAAAAGGTTTTCAACCTATCATACCAGGCTCTAGGGGCTTGTTTCAAACCATACCAAGCTTTGTGGAGTTTAAAAACATGGTTTGGAAACTTGGGATTTTCAAAACCTGGGGGTTGTCTCACATAGACCTCTTCTTCTATGTAGCCGTTTAAGAAGGCACTCTTGACATCCATTTGAAAAAGTTTAAACCCTTTGGATGCAGCAAAAGCCAAGAGTATCCTAATTGCCTCCAAACGAGCTACAGGAGCAAAAGTCTCCTCATAGTCTATCCCCTCCTTCTGACTATACCCCTAGGCTACAAGTTTGGCCTTGTTTCTCACAACATGGCCATCCTCTCCTTGTTTGTTTTTGAAGACCCATTTTGTCCCAATTGGGTGACACTCAGAGGGAGGAGAAACTAGAACCCAAACCCGATTTCTTTCAAAATTTTCTAACTCCTCATGCATGGCATTGACCCAATCTGGATCCGTCAAAGCGTGTCCAACATCTCACGGTTCAAAATCAGCAACAAATGCAGAATGAGCAAAGTGAGAGATTTGTTGTGACCTTGACCGAGTGACACGTTCGCCGATGCTGCCATTCATCTGCTGAGGCGGGTGTTGGCGCTGGATGTGTCGTGGCGCCTCCTAAGCTGACGTAGCCTCCCCCTCAACAGCAGCTGGTGCCTCCTCGAGTACAAAAGATACCGCTCGAGGTGGCGGATCCCACGGCCCCCAAGTCGAAGAAGAGGGATCGGGGCCATGAGTCGTAGTAGAAGCCGCTCTTTGCGGCACAGCAGGTGGGGGAGGTGCTGGGTCAGCCATCCCTTCAGCACCCTCTTCCTCATCATCAAAAAGAGGTTCGCCAACCTCATGATCACCTGCACGCTCAAAACGAGAAGAAGGACAAACCATGGTCTCGTCGAAGGTGACATCATATGTCTCCATGACTCGGTTAGTGTCAAGGTTAAGTACACTATAAGCACGAGTATGAGCGCCATAACCCAAAAACACACCGTTAGAAGATCGAGACTCAAATTTGTCCAGGTTGCCTTTCTTAAGTATAAAACAGTGGCAACCAAAAACTCTAAAATAACTCACTTTGGGTTGTCTTCCAAAACGCAACTCATAAGAAGTCTTTTTCAAGAAATGCGATTGGAAATATAGCATGCAGTGCTCATGGCTTCGGCCCAATATCGCCTAGGAGTCCTATGCTCATCGAGCATCGTCCTGGCCATCTCTACAAGGGTCCGATTCTTCCTCTCTACAACACAGTTTTGGGGCGGTGTGTAGGGAGAAGAAAACTGATGCTCCAAACCCAAAGAGTTACGAAACTTCTCAAAATCCGAATTCTTAAATTCGGAACCATTATCACTCCGAATTGCTCGCATTGAGTTCATAGGGAACTCATTCTGAAGACGCAAAATCAGATTGCGAGCAATGGAGAAAGTCTCGGTTTTCTCAGCTAAAAAGAAAACCCACGAATATCTCGAAAAATCATCGACAACAACAAGCATATACCACTTCCCTCCAACCGAGCTCACCCGAGCCGGACCAACAAGGTCCATGTGCAAAAGCTCTCCAGGGCGCTTAGTCATGACCTGAGTCACTGGATGATGGGGAGCGGCTACCATCTTCCCATGTCTACAAGAATGGCAAACAAGATCCTTCTCCTTGGACAACTTGGGTAATCCTCCGATTAGGCCAAGTGAACTAAGCCTCGCAAGCAAGTCGAAGCTCAAATGTCCTAGTCTCCTATGCCACTTCCAAAGATCAGAGGAGGAAGGTCCAGCCAAAAGACAACGAGAAACTCCAAACGACTCCGAGATATCCGCACGAAAGACTTTTCCAAAGGGCGAAATCACACATACAAGATTGCCCTGAGGATCCAAAATGCGACTGAGATTCGGCTTAAAATGAATCTCATAGTCATCATCAAAAAGTTGCGAAACAGAAAGAAGGTTAAAATGCAAGTTAGAAACAAGAGCAACATCGCGCAACACAAAGTGCTCATTAACTCGCACCGACGCACGGGACAACACTTTACCTTTACTATTGTCGCCGAAGGTGATAAACTCCTTTCCGACGACTGGACTAAGACTGGAGAACCACTTAGCGTTTCCGGTCATGTGCCTCGAACACCCGGAATCCACCAACCAAACGTTCTCCAATCGTACATCAATAAAAAGACATAGGGTGAGCATATGGTCCAACACTGGGGTTAGTGAAATAGGGAGAATACCAGTGTTGGGCCGGCTGCTGAAAAGAACGGTTAGCAGAAAAACCATTCCTAGCACGCCTACGGAAAGAGCGATCACCATTTTGAGGAAAACGTGGTCTGCTAAGAGAAGAGCGTCCATCGCGATACTCAAAACGCGGTGGGGGAAAACGCTCCACAACAAAGCCACCGCCACGGGGGCCATAGCCTACAATTGTAGGCACCCGCAGGGCACGTCCTCTCCGCTGCCTAGGCCTAGGAACTTGAGGTTCTGGACCTCTAGGCCTAACAGCACGCCTCTGAACATTCGGCACATGTACATCTTGAAAAGGATGGTACATGTCCGTGTTGTTCATCTCCTTTGCACGGCGTGCCTCTCTCTTGCGCCGAAAGCAAAACTCACTCAAGTGTCCATCTCTCCCACAGTGCTCACAATGGTACCTCACCGCTCTCATAGGGGGTTGTTGGTACTCATGGTAGTGGGTATGGATCACTTTGCCCTTCTGTGGCATAAGCTCCTCCTGGATGGGTGGCATGGTGTCTAGCTTGTTCTTGAGGTGGTTTGGTTTGGGAGCCCATGATTGTTTCTTGGGTGGAGCTCTCGGAGGTTCAACAAAGACCCCATCCTTGGTGTTAGGCTTGAGAGGCTCTTTGGGTGGAATCTTGGTAAGTTTGAGAGTAGTGGTGGAGTTGGGCTTCTCACATGGGTTAATACCACTCGACTCTCCAATCTTGCCAAAAGATGAAACATCAATACCCGGAGCAAAACCTACACCTGGACCTCCAGCAGCTCGCTTGAATTGGGAGATCATCATCCCGAGTTGTGGCTCACCGCTAGACACCCAAGACAAGATGGTCCGAAGGTATGTGTTTTCCTCCTTGGTTTGCTTCTTGTCATGCTTCACGTTAGCGATCTCCATCTCCAAACCCTCACAAAGAACACACCTGACCACACATGTGCTACCTAAGTTGGTCTCTTCAAGAGACACAATCTTGGCATTCTTCTCTGCCAACTCAGATTGCAAGCCCGCACAGGACTTGCACGCACCCAACAGCGAGGATCTAGCCTTCAGCTCATCCACCTCTCCTACCAACACAGCATACTTGCTTCTCAAAGTGAGAAGGTCAGTCATGTGTGCGGTGCACATCTCACACTCCTCCTCATCAGTAACAACTACGGTGGACTTGACAGATTCAAGTTCCTTCACCGTATCCTCCCAATTCTGCCTAAACTCCTTGCGCTCTCTAGCAGCACGCCTAAGCATCTTATCCTGACTAAGGAGTGCAGCAGTAAGTTTCTCGACCTCAGCAGAAAGCTCATCGGGGGTCTAAGATACCTGGGAGGTGTCGTCGTCGTCGTCGTCGTTCCGAGGAGTGTCCTCCAGCTCGCCGTCGACCTCCTTGCCGAGGGCCATGGTGCAGAAGCCCTCGTCATCGGCAAAGAAGCAGAGGCCGTTCAGCTTGTCCTCGGTCCTCTTCTTCTTCTCGGACTCGTCGTCGCTTGAGGTAGCGGAGTCGTCATCCGAGTCGTCGACGTCGCTGAGCGTGGCGAAGAACGCATGCTGCTCAGCCTGGGCCTTCTCCATGTACTTCGTCTTGATGTACTCCTTGTTGAAGCCGCCCTTCCGCTTGTGCTTCGCGGGGACGTACTTCTCCTTGTGCTTGCCGGAGTCATACTTGTGCCCATGATCCACCTTGCCGAAGACTTGCTTGTTCTTCTTCGGGCAATTGGCGATGAAGTGGTTGGGGTCGCCGCACTCGAAGCATCCCGAGCGTCCTCCTCCGTGGCGATGGTTCATGCGGTTGTTGTGGAACCGCGAGAAATGGTTGGCGAGCAAAGCCAACTTGTCATCCCCCATGAACTCCAGCTGCTCCTCTGTGACAGAAAGAAGAGAAGAGAGTGCAAAGCCTCCAGAGGGGTTAGCAGAAGATCCAGAAACCAAAGCCATCGATGGGCCAGAAGGATTTTCATAAGAAGCCCTCGCCATGGCGTCAATCTCACTGGACTTGAGCTTACTAAAGAGCTCGTCGCACGTGAGGGTCTCATAGTTAGGTGATTCGATGATCGCCTGAACCTTGGAATCCCACACCGACCGATCGAGAGTATGCAAAAGCTTCAAAGCTCTCTCATGATCGTCGAAAGGCAACAACTGCTTGTTAGCCCTCATCCTGTTGACAATCACCTGAAAGCGAGCGAATAAACTCTCTATGCTCTCGCCAGGCATATGACGAAAGTTCTCGTACTCTCGCTTGTGCGACTCGTAGAGACAGGTTTTGACTTGAGAGGTTACCTCATGGAAACGCATGAGGGATGCCCAAATCTCCTGAGCCGTAGCGAGGTGAGAAACGTGATCAAACTCCGTCATGCTCGAACATGAGAAAAGAGCATTACGGGCTCGGCTATTGGCATCGTGATCATCGATCTGACGTTGAGTCACACGTGCAGCCAAGACCACGTAATCAGCAGAGTTGCAAATATCCCAGATGAAAGCACCCATACTCTACAGATAGGCCGACATGCGTATCTTCCAATACGCATAGTTCGTCCCATCGAAAAACGGCGGTTTGCCCACGCTGCGATCCATGTCGCCTTCGGTGGATCTGGAACCGGCTAAGGTGGAAGATCCTTAACCCGCTCCGATACCAATTGAAGGACCGAGAATGCAATAGCAAGGCGACCAGAGGGGGGTGAATGGGAGCTCAAAAATCTCTTTCGAAACTTTGGTCTTTTGTTCCCAAAATCAACCCCAAACGCTACGAACGAAAACTGTGATGCCCACGACCCTTCGAAGAGGGTGGATGATCCCTAGGATCACAGCGAGGCACCACAAAGCAAGAACAAACCACACGCCAAAAGCACCGGCACAAATTCGACCCTCAAAAATCAAGTCCCGAGCGTAGATAGGCGACTACGTCGAGAGATCCCCAAATACCTATGCTAAGAAGTAGCAAAGATACCTAGAGAGGTTCCTTGATCAACTCTAGGGCCGAACGAGAAGTCCGGAAATCAAGCGAAGAAGCCGGTAGAGCAAACGCACTAAACCACAACAAGCAGCCGAATTCCCGGACTGTCCGGCCCTGGGGTCCCGAACTGTCCGCGGCTACTGCGGACTGTCCGCAAGCCGATCTCGGACTGTCCGCCGGCTAACAACACAAAACAGCAGAGTTGCTGCATGTCCCCTGGACAGTCCCGGAATGTCCGCGGTTTATACCGGCGGACTGTCCGCCGGTCAACCGAGACCCAAACAGAAGAGACTCGCGGCCACTGCTCTGGCCAAGTCCCCGACACGCGGACTGTCCGCGGGAGGAACGGCGGGCTGTCCGCGATCTCCCAGTGAGGGCGATTTCGGTCGCCCCTCACACAACTCTTCCCAAATCTGAATCAAAACTCAATCCCATGTTCCCAAACATGGAGAAGATGATCACGAGGTAGTTAGGAGACTATCCCCAAGAAATCATCCGCTCAAATCAACTCAATCACCGGTATGAACGAAAAAGCGCAACAAAAATGAAATCAACCCGATCTACTTGTTCGTGAGGAGTTAGATGAATTGCTTCGGTGGAAATGATCTCCTCACTATAAAGAACAAGTTGATTCAAACGGATTTCGCAAAGACGTAGTAGAGAGGGAGATCGAGTGACGAGGAAATCGCGGAGAAATGAAGAACGCGAAGAACACGAACAAAACGCGAATCAAGTAGTCGATCTGCAACCGTGTGGCTACCACACGCTACACCAGTGAGAATACGGTCTCAATTCCTCAAAATATCCAGTACACAGAGGTATGATTCTTTGCGGATCTCAGTAGCTACAGCAGAGGATTGGGAGAGCAAGAAACCCTAGAAGCAAAGAGCAAATGACTGAGATAGATGGGGAGGTGGGTGTCTCCCCCTACTTATCCTAATTCTAATTCCCACTCTACCCCTAACTAATTACAGAGCGAACCAGCTAAACCCTAGGGTTATTCTGGACCAACTCATGGTAGGTGTTGATCCGACGGCCACACCCGCACAACTGGTAGCGTTGCCTCGGCGCAACCTCACCGATCGCCGCCACGTGCCGCCACCGCTCTGTTTGTCCTTTTCCCGGACGTCGCACCCCCGGTTTTGTGGCCCAAACCGGGAAACCAGCCTTCACAGCCAACCCCCGATTTTGAGGCCCAAACCGGGAAACCAACCGACCATCGCCTGAGTTTTGTGGCCCAAACTCAGCAAACCCGCAGCACCCAGGTTTTGAGGCCCAAACCTGGAAACCGTCCTCAGCCCGAGTTTTGTGGCCCAAACTCGGAAACCATCAGCGCCTAGGTTTTGAGGCCCAAACCTGGAAACCGTCCACTCGATGGTTTTTCTGTGGCTCAACCACCAAACCGAGCCGTAGAAGGGATGCACCGCCCGTGCACCCCGTCTACCCGCAAGTCTTCGCTCGTCGATGTCCCAGGCTGTCAGCCACCACAGCTGATCCTCAGGCCACCGGTCCCTCGGTCCATGCCTCACGTCCGCCCTTCGCCACTCTCGGTCCATCGGCACAGCACGTCTCTACTTGACCTTCACCTTGCCTTCGATCACTGTATCCGTGCTCGACACCTGCACAACAAAAGCCAAAGAACATGCGCATTATCCCAGTTGACAATCACTCATCACTCAGAGACTCGGCATACACCCATGTATCCGCAATCTCCCCCTTGATGAGTGCATTGTCAACTACCAACACAAATCATAACGAAATAGAGGAAGGCTTTAGGAGAGAAGGTAGAGGACAAGGACATTTCTCACAAGTTCTTGAGATGCTTGCCACCAAGGTTTGATACTTTGGTGACTATCCTAGTGAGGGAAGGATTGGATACGGTGACCCCAAACCAAGTACTAGGTGATGTGGTCACTCAAGACACATATCGTGTGGAACGGGATGGGGGAACCCAAGAGGAAGAGAAGAAGAAGACCGTGGCATTCAAAGCCTCATCCTCCAAGAGCAAGAGCAAGGGCAAAGCTAAGGAGGAAAATGATGATGAAGCTAGTACAAGCTTTAGTGAGATGGATGATGATGAAATGGCTCTATTTGTCAAGAGGTTTGGCAAGTTCATGAAGAAGAAGGGCTATGCAAGAAGAAAGAGAAGAGATGCAACCAAAAGCACAACTAAAAGATGTTATAGATGCAAGAGCAAGGATCACTTCATTGCGGATTGTCCATATTCTAGTGATGAGGATGATGATCACAAGAAGAGCAAGAAGAAGGACAAGAAAGAAAAGAAAGAGATGCAACATAGGAGTAACATGTGATGTTCTTGATGAATCCTTTTATGCTCCTATTATTGTTGCTCCCACAAATGCATCATCATCATCTAGCTCAACTAAAATGCCTACTTCTACTACCTGTGATTCATCATTAGTGGTAGAGAATAAGAACCTTAAGGACAAGGTTGTTGAGCTCACTCATGCCTTAGGCAATGTCTATGGTGGAGATGCCTGCTTGCTAAAGTGCTTGGGTAGCCAAAGGTGTCCACTCAATAAGGAGGGACTTGGCTATACCCCCAAGAAGGGCAAGGCGGCCTTTTCTACTCACAAGACTTGTTTTGTGAAGAGCAACGGTCAGTTTTGCAATAGTTGCAAGCAATCCGGGCATGTAGAGAAAAATTGTTTTAACAAGAATTAGAACAAGAACAATGCTCATGTTTAATCTATTCGACTTGATTCTTGTTATATGCTTACAAAGGGGACTAATGGTGTGAAGGCTAAGTACATTGGTGCACCCATGGTTGGCCCAAAGAAGAAAGCAATTTGGGTGCCCAAGATCTTGGTAACTAACCTTGGACGACCCAAAAAGATTTGGGTACCTAAAAAGAATTGATCTCTTTTGTAGGTAAATTATAAAGCCAGGGGAAGGCATTGGGTGCTTGATAGTGGGTGCACTCAACACATGACCGGAGATGGAAGAATGTTCAAATCAATCAACACTAGTGGCAATGATCATGCAGATGCTATCACATTTGGTGACAACAAGAAAGGCAAGGTCAAAGGCTTGGGCAAGATTGCAATATCCAATGACTTGAGCATCTCCAATGTGCTATTAGTGGAATCTCTCAACTTCAATCTATTGTCCGTGGCACAATTGTGTGATTTGGGATTCAAATGCATGTTTGGTGTGGATGATGTGGAGATAGTGAGTGTTGATGGAAGTGATTTAGTATTCAAAGGCTTTAGATATGAGAACCTCTATTTGGTGGACTTTGATGCAAGTGAAGCTCAATTGACAACATGTTTGTTCACCAAATCAAGTATGGGTTGGCTATGGCATAGGCGCTAGGGACATGATGGAATGAAGCATCTAAAGAGGCTTGTCAAGCATGACATGGTGAGAGGGCTAAAAGATGTTCATTTTGAGAAGGATAAGCTATGTAGTGCATGTCAAATGGGAAAGCAAGTTGGAAATACTCATCCCAACAAAGGTATGATGAGCACTACACATGCACTTGAGTTGTTGCACAAGGACTTGTTTGGACCAACTACATATGCAAGTATTGGGGGAAACAAGTATGGCTTCGTGATAGTGGATGACTACACAAGATACACATGGGTCTTGTTTCTCGTTGACAAGAGTGAAGTGTTTGGCAAATTCAAAACCTTTGTCAAGAGAAGTCAAAATTAGTTTGATAGAAGAATCAAGAAAGTGAGAAGTGACAATAGAAGTTAGTTTAAGAACACAAGGGTTGATGAGCTATGTGATGAGTTTGGAATCAAACATCAATTCTTGGCCAAGTATCCACCTCAATCCAATGGGATAGTTGAAAGGAAGAATAGGACACTCATTGACATGTCAAGATCCATGCTTAGTGAATACAATGTGAGTGATTCCTTTTGGGCCGAAGCAATCAACACGGCATGCTATTATAGCAACCAGCTCTATTGTCACCCTCTATTGAAGAAGACACCATATGAGCTCCTCAATGATAGAAAGCCCAACATTGCTTATTTCTGGGTCTTTGGGTGCAAGTGCTACATATTGAAGAAAGGCACAAGACTTGGCAAATTTGAAAAGAAATGTGATGAGGGATTTCTACTTGGTTACTCCACTACAAGCAAACCATATAGATTGTGGAACAACACAACAAGAATAGTTGAAGAAGTCCATGATGTTGAGTTTGATGAAACCAATGGCTCTGATGAAGAACAAGATAATCTAGATGATGTGAGAGGAACACAATTGGTGGAAGCTATGAAGAACATGGACATTGGTGATATAAGGCCAAAGCAAGTGATTGACATTGAAGATGACAAAGATCAAGTACTCTCTCCTCCAACCATGCATGGCAATGATGTTGCAAGATCTAGTGGTTCTCGTGATCAACAAGATGCTAGTAGCTCTCAAGTGACTCATCCAAGTGCAAGTGTCCAACCACAACAAGTGTTACAACCAATACATATTGCAAGAGATCATCCTTTGGATCAAATTATTGGTGACATAAGTGGAGGTGTGCAAACAAGATCAAGATTGGCTTCATTTTGTGAACACTACTCATTTGTATCATCTATTGAGCCAACCAAGATTGATGACGCTTTGATGGATGTTGATTGGGTAAATACAATGCATGAAGAGCTAAACAACTTTACCCGCAATGATGTTTGGGAGTTAGTGGAAAGACCAAAGAGCACAAATGTAATTGGCACTAGATGGGTCTTCCGGAACAAGCAAGATCAAGATGGCATTGTTGTAAGGAACAAAGCAAGATTGGTTGCACAAGGGTACACTCAATTGGAAGGTATTGACCTTGGAGAAACCTATGCACCGGTTGCTAGATTGGAGGCCATTAGAATTCTACTTGCATATGCTTGTTCTCACAACATCAAGCTCTATCAAATGGATGTAAAGAGTGCATTTCTAAATGGATTCATCAATGAGCTAGTGTATGTTGAGCAACCTCACGGATTTGAAGATTTGAAGAAGCCCAACCATGTGTACAAGCTGAAGAAGGCATTATATGGGTTGAAGCAAGCACCAAGAGCTTGGTATGAAAGATTTAGGGAATTCTTGCTATCAAAGGGTTTCAAGATGGAAAAGGTTGACACCACACCCTGCACCAAGAAGATTGGAAGTGACTTATTTGTGTTGCAAATCTATGTGGATGACATTATATTTGGATCAACCAACCAAGACTTTTGTGAAGAGCTTGGAGAGATGATGACTGAAGAATTTGAGATGTCTATGATTGGAGAGCTTAGTTCTTCCTTGGGCTACAAATCAAGGCACATTTGTTAGTCAAGGCAAGTACATCAAGGACATGCTTAAGAAGTTTGGGTTAGATGAAGCAAAACCAATAACCACTCCAATGTGCACAAATGGACATTTGGATAGTGACTCTAGTGGTGACATGGTGGCTCAAAAACTATATCGGTCAATGATTGGAAGTTTACTATATGTGACCGCATCAAGGCCGGATGTCATGTTTAGTGTGTGCATGTGTGCAAGGTTCCAAGCTTCACCAAGAGAAAGTCATTTGAAGGCAACCAAAAGAATATTGAGATATTTGAAGCACACTCCAAATGTTGGACTATGGTATCCCAAGGGCTCTCAATTTGAATTGATTGGATACTCAAATTCCTATTATGCAGGATGCAAGGTGGATAGAAAGAGCACATCGGGCACTTGTCAATTACTTGGAAGATCACTTGTCTCATGGTCATCAAAGAAGCAAAATAGTGTTGCACTCTTTACCGCCGAAGCCGAATACATATCTGCGGGTAGTTGTTGTGCACAATTGCTATGGATGAAAGCAACTTTGCAAGATTATGGAGTCAAGTTTGGACAAGTCCCATTGCTATGTTATAATGAGAGCGCCGTCAAAATAGCCACCAACCCGGTTCAACATTCAAGAACAAAGCACATTGACATAAGGCATCACTTTATTAGAGACCATCAAGCAAAGAAAGATATATCTATTGAAAGTGTGGGCACCGATGATCAACTTGCCGATATCTTCACCAAGCCACTAGATGAGAGAAGGTTTTGCAAGCTAAGGAATGAATTGAATATCCTAGACTTCTCCAACATGAGTTGAATGCACCCCCACTTATGACATGCCTCTCCTCCGACAAAGCAAAGGTGAAATTATTTGGCATGTGCATTCATTCTTATTAGGTTGTGATCTAGTTCATATAGCTATCACATTGCTTATTTAGGTTCATTCAATGATACCGCAAGGAGATCTGAATTCAATCTAGACATGACTACCATGCAACAGGATAAAGCACTATGGAGAAAAATGCAACCTAGAGACATGATCAACCCAAACACAGCCTAAACCTCAACATATGCTACAATGCACGATAATGATAGCAATAGATCCAGAAGCATGTAACATGATAAAATTGTGGAAAGGCTAGTGCTCAAACTAAACATGTCAACAGGGTACATGTAGGTAACCAAAACTGGCACCTGAAAAGTGATACCTAATGAACATCATACCTCTACATGTAAAGCTCATGGAGAAGTATGGTAAAGCATGGCATAATGTTCATGAGGATCACAGACTAGCATGAAAAGTGACTAATCCACCAGGCTATACACAAAGCTAGCATGACATATGATACAGAAGATAGCACATGCTAGACTAAACAAAACATGATACAAAAGAAAATGTACATGCAAGAACTATACAAGTGAGCACATGAAAGTCCATCTCATACCACAAGAGATAGATCGTGGATGTACAAGGTATGAGTGTATAAGGAAGCTCACCGAGTAGCAAAAGCCTCTTTGGAGAAAATTCTAAGCGGGGTGTAGAGAACCATCATATCTTGGTCACATCTAAAAGACCAAGTCCCATCAGGCGCATGTTCTCCACCCCGCGTCCTCATATCTACACACAAGAGGACAAAGCAACCCAAGTCTTGGATCCCGAAGGGTTAGCAAGCATGTACTTGGGAACCCAAGACTTGGTCACAAATCTCAACTTATCATGTGGGTTAGCATGATGCAAATGTTGGTTCAAATGCAATTTTGAAACACCCTTGGAAGCATTCCTCAAAAGGACAACTCGAGGAGAAGAACGAGTCGCACCACGGGTAAAGAGGCAAACATCTCCCAAGGTTTTTTGAGAAGAACCAATAGAAACATCATGAGAAGCATGACGTGGACCAAGGCAAGTAGCACTAGAAACATGTCCACGACCATGACCCAACCCACTAGAAAAGGAGTCATAAAACAAATCAACAAAGAGGGGCTTCTTACTAGGAGCACAAGCGTTCATGCCATGAGAAGGGCTATGAGCCACCAACTTCCTAGAAGAGCGAGCTTGGCACAAGCGTTTGGCACGCCAATAGCAAAAGGTTTCTTGATGCCCATCTTTCTCATAAAAAGAGCAATGGTACAAAGGCCGATTTGAAGGCACACAATTCTCCGATAAGTGAGAAGTCCCTAGGGACTTAGAACAAGAAGCATCAACATTAAACTTGGTGCCAACACTAGGCTACGCGTGCTTCCTAAAAGCCTTAGCTCGAATACACGTGCCATGGGAAAGGCTACGCGGCTTCCTAAAAGCCTTAGCTCGAATACACCGCTCGTGTTTGACACGGCGGAAACAAAAATCGAATGAATGCCCATCCTTCTTGCAAAAGGTGCAATGGAAAATCGGATTAGGGATACGAGTCCCAAAAATGTGAGAAGCACCCTTGTCATGAGAAGTCCCTTGGACATCACTCGAAGAAACAACAAGGTTAGGAGTAGCTATGAAAGAGCTATCTGAAACCTTGACACTAATGCTATAGTCAAAAGACTCACGCACAACATAAGAACTCAACTCCGGTTGCAAAGATGCAGACTTGGAAACACCAACATCGGAGTTGCAAGAAATGCGTGAATCAAACGACTTAGCACAAAGACTCTTGCATCTTTTGGCTAAAACCTCATTCTCAAACATGAGGCGATCACAAGTACCACAAGGAGCATTTTTCAGATTTTCCATCTCCTCTCTAATGCACTCGGCATATGTGGTACACAAGAGTTAAATTTCTTTCTCAAGGTTGGCACTCATATCATTGTGCTCAACCAACTTGGCGCTCATATCATCGCGCAAAGCTTTCAAAGCCAAAACTTCTTTTTCTAGATCAATGCATGATGTGCACATGAAATTGGTGGGAGAAACATCACCATTCATATCAAGCAAAGAATCATGAATAGCATAAGAAGTAAGGCAAGCATCTTTATTCAAAGAGCACAAGCTACAAGGCCTAGCATTTATCTCAACAATTTCAGCCCTAGCATGCTCAAGTTCATCTACACATGTGGTGTGAGTCAATTTTAGTTCATTTATTTCAGCATGTAAAGACTCACAAGAAACACATGGTAACAAAGCATTTGACTTTAGCAAGGCTATTTCAGTTTTAGCACAATCAAGATCCTTGCGCAAGTCAATGCAAACTAGACATGGTTTGGAAGCATTGGATATCAACATTTCATTTTCAGATTTTAAGCTAGCAAGAGAAAAGCTTAGCTCACCATTCTTCCTAACCATGTCACTGCAAGAGGTGCAAGGTAAAGATGCACTAGACTTCCAATGAAAAAGACCATTTTTAGCCTAGTGATGGAGCAATTCAACTTCTCAATCTTATTACGCAAGGTAACACAGTGTTCAGCAATTCTATAATTATACTCATCACAAATATTAAAACATTGGGACAAAATCCCAAGGCTAGCGACAAGTGTACCTTTCTTGGCCTTGCCAAGTTCGCGTATAATATCCTCGTTTGAGTTCTCATCATCCCTTAGGAAGTCCAACAAAGCATCCACCTCGCGTTCCACCTTATCAATAGCATGTCCATCAAACAAACCTGTGGACAAAGACACGCTAGAAGAAGAACCTGGTGCCATTTGCAAAAGCACCATGAGTGTTAGCACGATAAAAGCTGAACCCCTCGACACACAAAATTGGAATCAAAAAAGCTCTAAAAAGGTCGCCTTCACGGATCCGGAACCGGTTAAGGTAGAGAGATCCTTAACTGGCTCCGATACCAATTGCAGGACCGAAAATGCTAAAGCAAGGCGACCAGAGGGGGGGGTGAATGGGAGCCTAAAAATTTCTTTCGAAATTTCAGTCTCTATCCCAACAAAATCAACCTCAAAAGCTTCAGACTCAAACGCGATGCCTACGACCCTCGGAAAGAGGATGGATGATCCCTAGGATCACAGCGAGGCACCTCACAAGAGAGCAATCCAAAACTCTTAAAACTCCGAGTCAAGTTCTTACCCAAAAGACCCACTCGCGAACGTAGATGGAGGGCTACGTCGGGAAATCCCTAAATACCTATGCTAACGAGTAGCAAAGATACTTAAAGAGGTTCCTAGGTGAACTTTAGGAGCAAACGAGAAGTCCGGAAATGAAGCAGAAAAGTCGGGAGAGCAAACGCACTAAAACTCAACCTACAGCCGATTCCCGGACTGTCCACGCTAGGGGCGGACTGTCCGCGAAACCCTGGCGGACTGTCCGCCGACTTTGGTGCAAAAACAGCAACTCTGGTGATCCCTCCCTGCGTGACTCGTGGACTGTCTGCGCCTATATGGCGGACTCTCCGTCGGTCACCAGACCGTGCACAGTGCTCGCTGCGCTGAACTGCTCTGGCCGAGCCCGACGGCCGGACAGTCCGCCAACAAGGGGCGGACAATCCGCCAGTGTCCAGAATGCCCAAAAACCGCACGGGACAAAACCAAAATCGATTGGATCTTCATCAAATCGAACAGGGCTGCAACCAAACTTCTCCCAAGTGTTCTACTACGTGTTGGGAAGCTAATCCTAGGATATCATCGCTCCAAGCCAACTAATCCATGAGAAATCGGAAGAACACTAGAAAAGGGAGAAGAACGAAGAACGAACGCGATTTCGACCCGATCTATGTGCTCGTGAGGTTAGAGAAGAAATCCTTCAGTGGAAAGGAGTTCACGACATAGAACAATTTGATTCAAACCGAATCACAAATCGTCGCTCGGAGAGGGAGAATGAGGAAAATCTCCGAGAAGGGAAAAACCAAAACCGACCCTCGTTAGTACCGACCTTGGTCGGTAGGTACCGAGCAGCCGAGTGTCTTTCTGCAGAGCTCTCTGTTCGCGACCGACTTGGCCTGGCGGTAGTACCGCCATAAGGCCGGTACTACCGACCCTCGGTGGTACCGACCTTTGGTCGGTGGTTGGATCTAGGTCAACTCAGATCTGGCGCAACGGTTCTTCGCTGGTCGGTACTACCGACCATGGGTGGTCGGTACTACCGACAGGCCTCGGGACTGAGGGACTATAAATAGCCTCGAACTTCACTTATGACTGTTACCCACTTACTCTAGCACACTTATTGCGACGTACCAGCTGACAAAAGAGCTCTCCAAGCATTGACTCTCCCCTCTCTCTCCCCCTTTGCTCCAAGATTCATTCCTTTGCAAGATTTGAGCTAGGGAAGTGAGACTAGAGAGTGGGAAGCTTCGATCTATGACTTGAGCACTTGGTTCCTCATCTAGCCGGCTTGGTTTGTGTCTATTACTCTTGTGTTTTTTGAACCCTAGCCGGTTAGGTGTTCTTCGTGGTAGCCCGTGTTGATTCATTTGTGAGGGCTCCCCGAAGTGTTTGTATTTCCCCTGTGATTTCTAGTGTAGAAACTCGACTAACTTTTGTGGTGGCTTGAGTGCGACAAGGAGGTGAAAGAGACTCCGACCTTGGTGGTCACCTCAACAATGAGCACGTAGGCACTCCTTGGTGGTTTGGCCGAACCTCGGGATAAATCCCATGTCTCGCGTGCTTGTTGTTATCTTTACTTTGGATATTACACTTGTACTTGTGTTCTTCATGTTCTTCCTATTCCTACCTTGTTCTTAGGTTGGGAAGGCTCGATCTACACCGTGGGAAGTAACCAAGGCTTGGTAAGGCTAGAATCTTCATCTACCACACTTAGGGAAGTGGGGCATTTAGTTGATTTACATTCATAGCTCACATACTTTGGACTGTAGTTTCCTTTTAGGTTTCCGGTAGTGGCATTTGTTTGTGTCGGTAGTACCGGTGTTTCATACCCGGTAGTACCTACCCAAACAAACCAGTAGTACCTGTTGTTATCTAACTCCAATTTTGAGTTTGTGAAGTTTTAGATAGAAGAAAATCACCTATTCATCCCCCTCTAGGCTAATTTGATCCTTTTAGAGATCCTTCATAATCGTGATGCTATGGGTAGAATCTCTAAATGGGCAGTCAAGCTAGGCGCCCTAAATATCAAATTCACTCCAAGGAAGGCTATCAAATCCCAAATCCTAGATAACTTCGTCGCCGAGTGGACAGAATTTCAGTAGGCTCAAGATGGCTTTATCCCAGAACATTGGAAGATGTATTTTGATGGATCCTTAAAACACGGTGGTGCAGGCACCGGAGTCCTACTCATATCACCCGCGGGAGAGCAACTCAAGTATGTTCTGCAAATCATGTGGTCAGCTACCAACAATAAAGGAGAATACGAGGCGCTTCTTCATGGGCTATGATTAGTAGTCACTTTGGGCATCAGGCGACTATTAGTCTATAGCGATTCCTCTATGGTCATTCATCGAGTCAATAAAGACTGGGACTACACCAAGGAAACAATGGACGCCTATTGCGCTGAAGTCCGCAAGCTAGAGAAAAAATTCTAAGGACTGGAACTCAACCACATCACGCGAGACCTCAGTCTTGCCGCTGACGTTCTGGCTAAACTTGGATCCGACAGGGCTTCTGTTCCGAGTGGTATCTTTGTACACGAGCTATCCAAGCCTTCAATCCGGCAAAAAGAGGAACCCGCCCCAACACCAGAAAGTCAGATCCTTTACCTTATCACCCGACTGGACCATGGTCTTCATTGACTACTTCAAAGAGCACAAACTGTCGAGTGACAAGGCCATAGCAGAACAAGTCACAGACGTAGCAAAAACTATGTTCTATTCAGGAATAAGTTATATCAACGCGACGCTTCTTCACGAGTTCTACTAATATGTATCTCTCCAGAAGAAGGTAAAGAAATCTTGGACGAAATTCACTCTTGGTGTTGTGGCAATCATGCAGCATCAAGGACATTGCGGATACATGGGTGTATGCCGAGTCTCTGTGTGATGAGTGATTGTCAATGGAGATGATGCGCATGTTCTTTGGCTTGTGTTGTGCAGGTGTCGAGCACGGAGACAGTGATCGATGGCGGGTGAAGGTCAAGTTGCGACGTGCCGTGCCGACGGACCGGGCGCGATGAAGGATGGGCGTGCCGTGCGGCGGACGTGCCATGCCGATGTATCGGACGGTGAAGGGCGGACGTGGACTTGGACTGATGGACTGGAGGCCGGAGGATCAGCTGTGGTGGCTGGCAGCCTGCGACAGCGACAGGCGGAGAAGTGCGATCATGTCGGTGGAAGGGGTGCACAGGCGGTGCATCCCCTCTACGACGCCGGTTTGTTGGTAGAGCCCGGGAAAAACCAACGGTGGACGGTTTCCAGGTTTGGGCCTCAAAACCTGGGTGCTGGGTTTCCAGGTTGAGCCTCAAAACCTGGGAGTGGGCCGGTTTCCGAGTTTGGGCCTCAAAACTCGGGCGCTGAGGGTTTCCGAGTTTGGGCCACAAAACTCGGGCTGGAGGCTGGTTTCCCGGTTTGGGCCTCAAAACCGGGGGCTGATGGAAAAGGCTGGTTTCCCGGTTTGGGCCGCAAAACCGGGGGTGCAGAGTGGTGGCGGCACGTGGCGGCGATCTGAAGGTTGCGTGGAGGCGACGCGGAAGACCGTGCGGGCGTGGCCGTCGGATCTACCTACCACCAGCGGGTGGACTAGAATAGCCTTAGGGTTAGGCTGGTCCGCTCTGTAAATTAGAGTAGAGAGGGGTAGAGTAGGAAATAGACTTAGGCTAGGTTAGTATAAGTAGTCTAGGGGAGACACCCTCCTCCCTATCTCAATCTCAGTTAGAGCTTTCATTTCCTAGGGTTTCCACTCTCCCACACCCCTGCTTTAGCTAGTTGAGATCCGCAGAGAGACTCCACTCTGTGTACTGTTGATTCGAGGAAGTGAGGCCGTATCCTCACCTTGGATCCCATCTCTTGGTGTCAATTCGCGTTTTGATTTCATGTTCATCATGTTCTTCGCGGATTGCTTTGTGCCTTGAGTTTTCCCGTCGCTTGATCTTTGTGCTCGGTCCATCTTTCACGATTCCGTTTGAACTGAGTTGCTCTAGATCGTGAGGCACTTCTTTCCACCGAAAGAAATCATCTCTAACCTCACGGTCTAGGAGATCGATCAAGTTTTAGTTTCGGGTCTCTTTTTCTTCTTTCCCCCGAATTCCTTCGATTCACCGATTTGGAGTTAGGTTCGAGCCATGATCTCTTAGAGACAGCTCACTAACCTCCTTGTGACTCCTCAGATCGAATCCCAAGCCTAGAGCACTTGATTCGGAGGAGATCGGGTTGAATCGCCGGAGTTTCAGTACAGTCGCGGGGTGACCGGACGCTCTGTCGGGCTGACCGGACGCACGCTTTCAGAGTCCGGTCGTTGAGCACGGCGCCAAGCTTTTCTGCGTACTGACCGGACGCTCTCGACCGGACGCTCTGTTTGCATTTCGACCGGACGCTACGCTTGCACTGTTCCCGTGTCATTGTCTCATCTGACCGGACGCTCAGTGAACGACCGGACGCTTGAGCTCCGTGCGTCCGGTCGCGAACAGAGAGCTCCCAGAGCTGTTTTCTGACGACCGGACGCGTCCGGTCCCTGCTGACCGGACGCAGGCCAGAGTCCGGTCGCTGCAGTTTCGCGCGTCTTCGTTCGCGGTTCGTTCGTTCTTGATCGGATTTGAGTTCCGTCTTTTGGGTTGGCTTTCTAGGGTTGTCTAGTGTCCCGCTGTGCTTCTAGGAAGCATCCACCCTACATCTAGGGTCGTGGACATTAGCAAGCTCTAGGTTTCGCTTTTGGGGTTGATCTTGGGACAGTGGCATCTAGTTTCCGAAAGGAAATTTTTGAAGCTCCCATTCACCCCCCCTCTGGTCGCTTTCGGGTAGCTTCTCGGTCCTTCAATTGGTATCGGAGCGGGTTAAGGATCTTTCACCTTAGCCGGTTCCAGATCCACCGAAGGCGACATGGATCGCGGCGTGGGCAAACCGCCGTTTTTCGATGGGACGAACTATGCGTATTGGAAGATACGTATGTCGGCCTATTTGCAGAGCTTGGGCGCTTCGATCTGGGATATTTGCAACTCCCCTGATTACGTGGTCTTGGCTGCTCGTGTGACTCAACAGCAGGTCGATGAGCACGATGCCAATAGCCGAGCCCGTAATGCTCTTTTCTCTTGTTTGAGCATGGGTGAGTTTGATCGTGTTTCTCACCTCGCTACGGCTCGGGAGATCTGGGACACTCTCATGCGTTTTCATGAGGGCACCTCTCAAGTCAAAACCCGACTCTACGAGTCGTTCAAGCGAGAGTATGAGAACTTTAGACATCAACCTGGCGAGAGCATAGAAAGTTTATTCGCTCGCTTTCAGGTGATTGTCAACAGGATGAGGGCTAACAGAGAGCAGTTGCCATTTGACGATCATGAGCGTGCTTTGAAGCTTTTGCACACTCTTGACCGTTCGGTGTGGGACTCCAAGGTTCAGGCAATCATCGAATCGCCGAACTATGAGACCCTCACCTGCGACGAGCTCTTCAGTAAGCTCAAGTCCAGTGAGATTGATGCTATGGCGAGGGCTTCTTTTGAAAATCCTTCTCGCCCGTCCATGGCTTTGGTTTCCGGCTCTTCCTCTAACCCCTCAGCTGGCTTTGCGCTTTCTTCTCTCTTTTCTGTGACAGAGGACCAGCTGGAGTCTTTGGGAGACGACGAGTTGGCTTTGCTTGCCAACCGGTTCTCGCGGTTCCACAACAACCGCATGAACCGTCGTCGCGGAGGAGGACGCACCGGATGCTACGAGTGCGGCGACCCCGACCACTTCATCGCCGACTGCCCCAAGAAGAAGAACAAGCATCTTGGGAAGGGCGATCACGGCCACAGGCGCGACTCCAAGTACAAGGAGAAGCACGTTCCCCCAAGGCACAAGAAGCGGGGCGGCTTCAACAAAGAGTACATCAAGAAGAAGTACTTGGAGAAGCAGCAGGCTGAGCAGCGAGCGTTCTTCGCCACGCTCAGCGACGTCGACGGCTCGGATGACGACTCCGCTCGATCGAGTGATGACGAGTCCGAGAAGAAGAAGCTGGAGGACACGTTCAACGGCTTGTGCTTCTTCGCCGGCGACGAAGGCCTGTGTACCATGGCGCTCGGAGATGAGGTCGACGGCGAGCCGGAGCACACACCTCGGAACGACGACGACGACGACACCTCCCAGGTATCTCTCACCTACGACGAGCTTTCCTCCGAGGTTGAGAAGTTGACTGCTGCCCTCCTTAGCCAAGATAAGTTGCTTAGGCGTGCCGCTAGAGAGCGCAAGGAGTTTAGGCAGAAGTGGGAGGACACGGTGAAGGAGCTTGAGTTCGCTCGGTCCACCGTGGTTGTGTCGGAGGAGTTGGAGTGCGAGAGTTGCGCCGCGCACATGACGGATCTTCTCACTCTGAGGAGTAAGCATGCTGCGCTGGTAGATGAGGTGGATGAGCTCCGAGCTAGACCGCAGCTGTTGGGTGCGTGCAAGACTTGTCCTGTCTTGCAATCCGAGTTGGCAGAGAAGAATGCCAAGCTTGAGTCTTTTGAGAAGGCCGGCTCGGATAGCACTTGTGTCAAGAGGTGTGCTTTGTGTGAGGGCCTGGAGCAGGAGATGGCCAATGTGAGGCATGACAAGGTGCGTACCGAGGAGGAAAACACATACCTTCGGACCGTCTTGTCATGGGTGTCTTGTGGTGAGCCTCAGCTCGGGATGATGATCTCCCAATTCAAGCGAGCTGCTGGGGCTCCTGGTGTAGGTCTTGGCCAGAGTGTTGATCTTTCAGCTTTTGGTAAGATTGGAGAGTCTAGTGGTCTGAACCCCTGTGAGAAGCCCAACTCCACCACTACTCCCAAACTAACCAAGCTTCCACCCAAAGAGCCTGCCAAGCCTGTCACCAAGGATGGAGTTGTAGTTGAACCCCCCAAGGCTCCACCCAAGAATCCACAATGGCAACCCAAGCCCAATCACCTAAAGAACAAGCTTGACACAATGCCACCCATCCGAGAGGAGTTGCCACAGAAGGGCAAGGGCAAGGTGAACCATACCCACATCCCTGCAAACCAACAACCCCCTTTGCGCGCGGTGAGGTTTCAGTGTGACTTTTGTGGGCGGGATGGTCACCTGAGTGAGTTCTGCTTTAGGCGCAGGAGAGAGGCGCGCCGTGCTAGGGAGATGCAGAACCTGGACATGTTTCACCCAGCTCGTGGTGGACATGCTCCGAAGCCTCAGGGGAGAGCTGCTAGGTCTGGAGGGAAGCATACCCAGCCTAGGCAGCAGGAGAGAGCCCCTAGGAGGGAGACTAGGCCTAGAGGTAGAGCACCTCAGTTTGTGAGGCCTAGGCAGGAGAGAGCTCCGAGGAGAGACGCTAGAGTTGAGCAGCAGGCTCCTAGGCGTAGATCTCGTAGAGAGCGTGCCCGACGGGGTCCTGCTTTTGCAGGTAACGGACCCCGTGGCGGAGGCTTTGTTGAGCGCCTTGTCCCACCGCAGGTAGAGTTTCACGGTGAGCGCTTCTTCCCCAGCGGACCACGTTTTCCTGTGCGTGGTGATCGCTATCCCCCTAGACAGGATGGTTTTTACACTGACCGTTCTTTTGAGCAGCCGGCCCAACACTGGTTTCCTTCTTATCTTACTAACCCCAGTGTTGGACCGTATGTTCACCCTATGTCTTTTTATTGATATAGGAGGAGCGGTTGGAGGACATTTGGCTTGTGGATTCCGGTTGCTCGAGGCACATGACCGGAAATGCCAAATGGTTCTCCAGCCATAGTCCGGTCGCCGGAAAAGAGTACATAACCTTCGGCGACAAAGGTAAGGGCAAGGTATTGTCCGTTGGTGCAGTGCGGGTTAATGAGCACTTTGTGTTGCGCGAGGTTGCTCTTGTTTCTAACCTGCATTTCAACTTGCTTTCTGTTTCGCAACTTTTTCGTGAAGGCTATGAGATTCGTTTCAAACCGAACCTTAGCCGGATCTTAGATCCTCAGGGTGATCTTGTATGTCTGATTTCACCCTTTGGGAATGTCTTTCGCGCGAATTTCTCAAAGTCGTTTGGATCTTCTCGCTGTCTTTTGGCTAGTCCTTCTTCTTCTGATCTTTGGAAGTGGCATAGGAGGCTCGGTCACCTGAGTTTTGACTTGCTTGCAAGACTTAGCTCACTTGGCTTAATCCGAGGATTGCCCAAGCTTTCGTTGGAGAAGGATCTAGTTTGCCATGCTTGCCGGCATGGAAAGATGGTTGCTGCTCCCCACCATCCTTTGACAAAGGTTATGACCTCGCACCCCGGAGAGCTTTTGCATATGGACCTTGTTGGTCCGGCTCGGGTGAGCTCGGTTGGTGGGAAGTGGTATGTGCTTGTTATTGTTGACGACTTTTCGAGGTATTCGTGGGTCTTCTTTTTAGTTGAGAAGTCCGAGACATTCTCCTTCGCTCGCGATCTGATTTTGCGTCTTCAGAACGAGTTCCCTTTGAACTCGATGCGAGCGATTAGAAGTGATAATGGTTCCGAGTTTAAAAATTCGGATTTTGAGAAGTTTTGTAAATGCCTTGGTTTGGAGCATCAGTTTTCTTCTCCCTATACACCACCCCAAAATGGTGTTGTAGAGAGGAAGAATCGGACCCTTGTTGAGATGGCCAGGACGATGCTTGATGAGCATAGGACTCCTAGGCGCTATTGGGCCGAAGCTATGAACACTGCATGCTATATTTCGAATCGCATTTTTCTGAGAGTGTTTTTGAAGAAGACCTCTTATGAGTTGCGTTTTGGTCGCCAGCCCAAGGTGAGTTATTTTAGAGTCTTTGGTTGCCACTGTTTTATATTGAAAAAAGGCAACCTAGACAAGTTTGAGTCTCGTTCTTCTGACGGTGTGTTTTTGGGTTATGGCACTCACACTCGAGCTTATCGTGTACTTAACCTTGACACTAACCGAGTCATGGAGACATCAGATGTCACCTTCGACGAGACTCTTGTTTCTCCTTCTTCTCGTTTTGAGCGTGCAGGTGATCACGAGGTTGGAGAGCCTCTTTTCGATGACGAGGAAGAGGGTGCTGAAGGGATAGATGATCCAGCACCCCCTCCGCCTGCCGCGCCGCCGGGAGCGGCTTCGACGACGACCCGTGGCCCCGAGACGTCTTCTTCCTGGGGGCCGTGGGATCCACCTCGCGCGGTACCTTTTGTACCCGGGGTGGAACCAGCTACTGTTGAGGGGGAGGTTACTTCTTCCCGGGAGGCGCCACGACACATCCAGCGCCAGCACCCCCCTGAACAGATGATCGGCGACATCGACGAGCGAGTTACTCGCTCCAGGTCACAGCACATCTCGCACTTTGCTCATTCTGCTTTTGTTGCGTCTTTTGAGCCCCGAGATGTTGGACACGCATTGACGGATCCGGATTGGGTCAATGCCATGCATGAGGAGCTAGAGAACTTTGAGCGAAATCGGGTTTGGGTTCTAGTGCCACCACCTCCTGACTGTAAACCTATTGGGACAAAATGGGTATTTAAAAACAAGCAAGGAGAGGAGGGCCACATTGTGAGAAACAAGGCCCGGCTTGTAGCGAAGGGTTATAGTCAGAAGGAGGGGATAGATTATGAGGAGACCTTCGCTCCTGTAGCTCGTTTGGAGGCTATTAGGATACTCTTGGCTTATGCTGCATCCATGGGTTTCAAACTTTTTCAAATGGATGTCAAGAGTGCCTTCTTAAACGGCTATATTGAGGAGGAGGTCTATGTCCAGCAACCCCCCGGTTTTGAAAATCCCAAGTTTCCAAACCATGTCTTTAAACTCCACAAAGCTCTGTATGGTTTGAAACAAGCCCCTAGAGCCTGGTATGAGAGATTAAAAACCTTTTTGCTAGCTAAGGGTTTTAAAATGGGATGTGTTGATAAAACGCTCTTTCTCCTCAAGCAAGGCAAAGATACTCTCTTGGTCCAAATTTACGTGGATGATATCATTTTCGGTGGTTCTTCTCACGCTTTGGTTGCCAAGTTTGCAGATACTATGAGCAGGGAGTTCGAGATGAGCATGATGGGCGAGCTGACCTTCTTTCTCGGGTTGCAAATTAAGCAATCCCGAGAAGGGACGTTTGTGCACCAGGGCAAGTACACGAGGGACTTGCTGAAGCGGTTCGACATGGGTGAGGCCAAGCCTCTTCCGACGCCCATGTCGATGACGACTGCCCTGGATGCCGACACGGATGGAGAAGCAGTGGACCAGAAGGAGTACCGCAGCATGATTGGATCGCTGCTCTACCTGACGGCGACACGGCCGGACATTCAGTTCGCCGTGTGCTTGTGCGCGCGCTTTCAGGCTTCGCCACGCACTTCTCACCGTCAGGCGGTGAAGCGCATCTTCAGGTACCTTCGTTTCACGCCTGAGCTCGGGATTTGGTATTCTGCTTCTTCCACCCTCTCGCTTTGTGGCTTTTCTGATGCTGATTTTGCTGGTTGTCGCATTGAGCGCAAGTCCACTTCAGGGACTTGCCAGTTTATTGGATCTTCTCTTGTGTCGTGGTCTTCTCGCAAGCAGTCTAGTGTCGCTCAGTCTACCACGGAGGCTGAATATGTTGCTGCGGCTAGCTGCTGTTCCCAGTTACTCTGGATGATGGCCACTTTGCGTGATTTTGGTTTGAGCTTTACTCGAGTTCCTTTGCTTTGTGACAGCACGAGTGCCATTAGCGTTGCTAAGAACCCTGTGCTTCACTCGAAAACCAAACACATTGATGTGCGCTTTCATTTCTTGCGAGACCACCAGGAGAAGGGTGATATCGACCTTCGCCATGTCGATACTCATCACTAATTAGCTGATATTTTCACCAAGCCTTTAGACGAATCAACCTTTAATAGGTTGAGGGGTGAGCTTGGTGTGTGTTTCCCCTTTTAGATGGGGGAAACATTTTGAGATGCACAGACTGACTCTTTTATTTTGAGGCTCTTTTCTTTTGAGTTTCTTGAGTCTTTCCTTTTGGTATCTTCTTTCCTTCAGTTTTGTGTCGGGCATACGCATTTACATTCTGAGCTTCATGTCTATATTCACTAGAATGTAATTATGCTCTTGTTAGTATTGCTCCGATACTTATGATGATGCTTGTAGCTTATGCTCTTTCTGATCACTGTTACATGTTATGAGCGAGCTATTTTTTTGGAATGGTGAATTATGCCTAATGTATATAAATCTGAAAATGTTCACCATTGAGATATGCAACTAGCATGTGTAGGGTGTGTTGAGTCCATTCCTGCTTTTCATATATGCTAGGTTGCTATGTCTCTAGTTCTGAGTCATTCACTTGCTTGGTTGTTCATAACTTGCTTAAAATCTGAACCAAGTATTGTTGAATTGAAAAGATCGAGATGGGATTGCTTGTCAACACCTCATGGTATTGAGACTGTTTCTCATTGCACTTTGAGTTAAACTTGAGCCATGTAGTGTATGACCGAAACTGTTGCTTTAAGCTTCTGATTGCTTCGGCATAGGCTTCGCACGGTTGAAAAGTTAGGCGATGACAAGCTTTCAACCTCTCGCAATCACATGCTAAAAATGAACTTGTGAATTCTTTTACCGCTGCAACTCCGATATGAATTTGAAATCACAAGTATATGCTTCATTCCTATGCATGATGATTGAACTTTGCTAGGGGTAGTTCACCTTGTATATATGCTTAGCACTTGTTTGGATTCCTTCTATACATGTCTAGTGCTATGTTGATGGTGACTATCCTTTTGGCTTAAAACTGCTCACATGCTCATATGCTTCATATTTCGTATAAGTGATCAGTTTGAGCCTTTGCTATTTGAGTGCTTAATTGAGATGTTGGAGCTATACTGATTAGAGCATCTTTGCACTCTTTTGACTATATACTTGAAGCTCCTAACTTGCATTTTGACTTCATATGCATTGTGGAAGGAGATCTTGTGTTCAGAGGGAGTTTATGCGAAGAGAGTTGCTTCTCCGATACCTTTTGGCCTTGATAAGTGCATTTTCAACTAGGGGGAGAAATTTACGCAAATCATATGCCCTGAAAATCTTTTTTGTCCTAGTTGCTTGCATTTGTCGAGGGGGAGTTTGCTAGTTGTGTTGAGCCGTTGCCTCTGTCTTGAGGGACTAGCAAACGTTCCTAGCTTCTCATGAGCTTTCATAAGTTTTTTCATTTGGCTTTCAATTGGTATCGTCTGGTGTGCTTTCCCATTTGGTTTGGGTTGATTTTCAATTGGTTCGGAGTGATTTTCTTGCTAGTTGTGTTGAGCCTCTGTGCCTCTATCTTGAGGGACTAGCATTTTGCCTCTGTTGTCCTCCGATCTTCAATTGCTATCTGCTAGCGGTGTTGAGCCTGTTCTACCTCTTCTTGAGGGCTAGCCTTGCTTTGCTTGGTTGCGTCAAGCCGTTGCCCATGTCTTTGGGGACCAAGTTTTTGCTTCATCCACTTGACCTTCTTCGGCTTTTGTTAAGGCTTCTGGGTCATTTGGTTGGGTTTTCTCTTCCCACTCCTTCCTACCTCCTTCTTCTTATTCATGATTTGTTGTGGAGTTGACAATGCACTCATCAAGGGGGAGATTGCGGATACATGGGTGTATGCCGAGTCTCTGTGTGATGAGTGATTGTCAATGGAGATGATGCGCATGTTCTTTGGCTTGTGTTGTGCAGGTGTCGAGCACGGAGACAGTGATCGATGGCGGGTGAAGGTCAAGTTGCGACGTGCCATGCCGACGGACCGGGCGCGATGAAGGATGGGCGTGCCGTGCGGCGGACGTGCCATGCCGATGTATCGGACGGTGAAGGGCGGACGTGGACTTGGACTGATGGACTGGAGGCCGGAGGATCAGCTGTGGTGGCTGGCAGCCTGCGACAGCGACAGGCGGAGAAGTGCGATCATGTCGGTGGAAGGGGTGCACAGGCGGTGCATCCCCTCTACGACGCCGGTTTGTTGGTAGAGCCCGGGAAAAACCAACGGTGGACGGTTTCCAGGTTTGGGCCTCAAAACCTGGGTGCTGGGTTTCCAGGTTGAGCCTCAAAACCTGGGAGTGGGCCGGTTTCCGAGTTTGGGCCTCAAAACTCGGGCGCTGAGGGTTTCCGAGTTTGGGCCACAAAACTCGGGCTGGAGGCTGGTTTCCCGGTTTGGGCCTCAAAACCGGGGGCTGATGGAAAAGGCTGGTTTCCCGGTTTGGGCCGCAAAACCGGGGGTGCAGAGTGGTGGCGGCACGTGGCGGCGATCTGAAGGTTGCGTGGAGGCGACGCGGAAGACCGTGCGGGCGTGGCCGTCGGATCTACCTACCACCAGCGGGTGGACTAGAATAGCCTTAGGGTTAGGCTGGTCCGCTCTGTAAATTAGAGTAGAGAGGGGTAGAGTAGGAAATAGACTTAGGCTAGGTTAGTATAAGTAGTCTAGGGGAGACACCCTCCTCCCTATCTCAATCTCAGTTAGAGCTTTCATTTCCTAGGGTTTCCACTCTCCCACACCCCTGCTTTAGCTAGTTGAGATCCGCAGAGAGACTCCACTCTGTGTACTGTTGATTCGAGGAAGTGAGGCCGTATCCTCACCTTGGATCCCATCTCTTGGTGTCAATTCGCGTTTTGATTTCATGTTCATCATGTTCTTCGCGGATTGCTTTGTGCCTTGAGTTTTCCCGTCGCTTGATCTTTGTGCTCGGTCCATCTTTCACGATTCCGTTTGAACTGAGTTGCTCTAGATCGTGAGGCACTTCTTTCCACCGAAAGAAATCATCTCTAACCTCACGGTCTAGGAGATCGATCAAGTTTTAGTTTCGGGTCTCTTTTTCTTCTTTCCCCCGAATTCCTTCGATTCACCGATTTGGAGTTAGGTTCGAGCCATGATCTCTTAGAGACAGCTCACTAACCTCCTTGTGACTCCTCAGATCGAATCCCAAGCCTAGAGCACTTGATTCGGAGGAGATCGGGTTGAATCGCCGGAGTTTCAGTATAGTCGCGGGGTGACCGGACGCTCTGTCGGGCTGACCGGACGCACGCTTTCAGAGTCCGGTCGTTGAGCACGGCGCCAAGCTTTTCTGCGTACTGACCGGACGCTCTCGACCGGACGCTCTGTTTGCATTTCGACCGGACGCTACGCTTGCACTGTTCCCGTGTCATTGTCTCATCTGACCGGACGCTCAGTGAACGACCGGACGCTTGAGCTCCGTGCGTCCGGTCGCGAACAGAGAGCTCCCAGAGCTGTTTTCTGACGACCGGACGCGTCCGGTCCCTGCTGACCGGACGCAGGCCAGAGTCCGGTCGCTGCAGTTTCGCGCGTCTTCGTTCGCGGTTCGTTCGTTCTTGATCGGATTTGAGTTCCGTCTTTTGGGTTGGCTTTCTAGGGTTGTCTAGTGTCCCGCTGTGCTTCTAGGAAGCATCCACCCTACATCTAGGGTCGTGGACATTAGCAAGCTCTAGGTTTCGCTTTTGGGGTTGATCTTGGGACAGTGGCATCTAGTTTCCGAAAGGAAATTTTTGAAGCTCCCATTCACCCCCCCTCTGGTCGCTTTCGGGTAGCTTCTCGGTCCTTCAGACATTAGTCGAAAAAATCTTCAGATCCAGGTACTTCTGGCCCTCAGCCCTGAAAGATGCAGAAGACCTAGTCCATCGCTGTCAAGCATGCCAGTTTTTCGCAAAACAACAGCATGTCCCGGCACATGAGCTGATTTGCATCCCTCCATCATGGTCGTTTTCGTGCTGGGGACTCGACATGGTGGGTCCTCTAAAGCGCGCACCTGGTGGTTTTGAGTACATCTACGTGGCAATTAACAAGTTTACCAAGTGGATTGAGTACATGCCTCTAGTCAAATTCAACGTCTCAAAATCAGTACAATTCATGCAAAGTATCTTCCATCTTTTTGGGGTGCCGCATAAAATCATCACTAACCTTGGGTCTCCATTTACGACAATTGATTTCAAATCCTGGGCTAGTGACTATGGAGTCAAGATAGACTATGCATCAGTAGCTCACCCACAGTCAAATGGTCAAGTTGAAAGAGCAAACGCCCTCATATTAGCCAGCCTCAAACCAAGACTATTTGATCTCCTAAAGGATCACGGCGGGAAGTGGCTGGAAGAATTACCCAAGGTAGTTTGGGGGCTACGGACACAGCGAAGCAAAGCAACAGGACAAACTCCTTTCTTCCTGGTCTATGGCACGGAAGCAATCCTCCCAGCAAACTTAATATGGATATCTCCAAGGACTGAACAGTACAATGAAGGCGAGGCCGATGACACAAGGCGACTAGAAGTCGGCAGTCTCGAAGAAGCCCGACTAGCCGCACTCTTTCAATTAGCAAGGTATCTACAAGGGATGAGGCGCTATCACGATAAGAACGTCCATCACCGTACCTTCCAAGTAGGCGACATGGTCTTGAAGAAAATTCAGAACACCACAGGACGTCACAAGCTCATGAGTCCATGGGAAGGGCCATACATAGTCTCCAAAGTTACAAGACCCGGGTCATTCGAGCTAGTCACAGAGGATGGTTGTCAAGTGCCAAATTCATGGAATATTGAGCATCTAAAAACATACTATACCTAAGGACTACGCTACGAATACGACTCAGGGCAGCGTGTAATCCTCCATTTTATATTAATAAAGATTGATCTTCAGCGGAAAAGCAGAGCATCACAAGTCTTTTTCAGCTGCTATGTTTATCACAGCAATTAGTTGGATAAAACAAAACTGATCCATAAATTCTACAAAGAGCATACAATAGGTCTTAGCCATTGTATATCGCTACTCTCCATCTCCACCGACTATTATTTTTATTACTCAGATGAGTTTTTTCTAGCCAAGAGCAGGCTATATTTGAGTTACGAGCTCCAAGCTCAATACAACTCTACGGTTAGTACGGCTTAAAAACCCGGCTACCAACCTATAGAGAACACAATATTTTTAAAGAGAAAATATCGGTTCCTATAAGGCGCGATAAGAAGAGCAACCCTCACCTTGCCGCACCCTTAATCGGACAAAGGATGCTCCGATTCCGCACTCAAGTTGCGGGCAACAAGAGGATTCTTTCCACCCTATAGGAACCATCGCATTGGTCCTTACGAGGTGCTTGATCACGCATATCCCTTGAAACAGGGTACTAAGAGTAGTCCTCGGGCAGACTAAGCTTTCTTTAAAATCATCAAAGATTAAGAAAAGTTAAGTCACACGACCCAACCTAAAGTGCTAAAGGAGCGCTCGGATAGACCCGTCCAACGAGAAGCCTAGTCATACATCCATCATAACAAAGACCCGTTGACAAAAATTACTTGCAACGATGAGTCGACAACAAAAAGCTCATGCAGCATAAAGCAGATTCAAAAGTAAACCATACTTTGTTTCTATAATTATCAACATTTTCTATTTACAGGAAATACAAGATCCAGTCACAGACAAAGAAGGACTACTACTCAACAAGATCTAAGATTTGAGAGTACTCCTCCGCAACAGTCTTGACTTCATCCTACATCGTTGTATGATCTTCATCACTTTTCTCTTCAAGCAAAGTCATGATGGAAGATAGATCAAAAGACAGCAGATGGAGTCGCAAAGTAGCAAGGAGTCCGCACACCACCGAAGTAGCCATATCCTTAATATATTGGGTAAGCCGCACTAGCGCGGCTTTAGCTTGATCAATCATGGATTCTTTGACTCCTTCAGGGCGTGGCACCAAGTCAAGCACTGGCTCCACAGCCTGCTCTAACGCCTTCAAAGTGTCTTGAGAAGTTTTTAAAGACTCTTGGGACCCCTTCAATTGCGCCTGAACCGCTTCCAGAGCTTCCCGCGACTCCTTCGTCGAGTTCGAAGCCTGCAACAGGTCTCGGTCAGCACCTTCATGAATCAAATTGGCTTCTTGAAGAGTACTCTGCGCATTAGCAAATACCTCCTCAAGTTTCGCCTCCTTACGGTTGAAAGCATTCTGCCATCCCGCTGCAAGATTCTGTGACTCTGCAAGTCATAACATAAACACAGATGAGTACTACGACTTCAAAACCAAGGATCTAGAAGTTTATCTCTGACTAACCAGTGAGCTGTTTCTTCGAAGACTTCATAGTCTCCTTGAACTTCTGCTCGGCGGTAGCATGTTTAGAGAGAAGATCAATCTCTCACTGATTGGCTGCATCCCGCTCATCAACAGCAATCTTAAGCTTTTGCTGAAGCTCGTTGATTGTTGGTATTTCTTAGCGTCGGTACTAAGAATAGAGTTTTAATCTATCCCCGGCAACGGCGCTAGAAATGCTTGTTGACACTTCTTAATGTCACCTCTAAGAATAGGGTGTGAGCCTGTCCTCAGTGATAGTGTCGGAAGTGTCTTGATGCTAATTCTTATGTCTATTGGATAATTCCGCAAGCGCACAGAATATACCGCTGTAGCACTTCACCGGGAGTATTCCAAGGTATCATTATTTATTTTATCCCAAGGTAAAGCGATAGCTAGAAACGATAATCAAGCAAGAGATCCACAAAGAAACAACAACTTAGTACCAACTACCAGAGATAGGTAAACGACTTTGGGTAAATGGGTGATGATGTAACAAACTCAGTGAAAGATAAAAAGATAACTACTAAGTATAGCTAGGTGGGAGGACAACGAGAGAGTACAGGACTCCTATGACTTTACTTCTACTCCTATGCGCTCAGTTTAATCATACCAAGGTTTAACTAGATTAAGCCCTCACGACAAGTGTGCTAGGCGACGAGCGGACAGGGAGCACAGAGACTCTTACTGTCAGAACGTCATGCTCAGCCTTATCCTTTAAATCCTGCCTAAAAACTCGTGGTGGACTCCAGAGACCAGATTCAGGGCTGTCACCACCAGCTGGCTACCACTATCTATCCGTGCGACAGGCGACAACCAAAGGTAAGATAATGTCTAAGCACCACTCTTAAACCGTCTCTTACTACTCTAATCGTGTGCACAACCAACTAAAGCACCCTATAACAAACAATGATCGCACACAAGCATGTTCCAGGTAACCCAACTAGTATAAACTAAGATATGACAAACTAAGAGCACAATAATACTATATTGAATATAATATTGCACAAAGTAAGGACTAAGTAAAGTAGAGTAAAGTAATACTATAAGGTAAAGTTTTACGAAAATAAAGAGAAAGATACAAGAGCTATACCAGACTCCTCGGAAGACAGCTCCGGAAGACCCGAGCACAACTCACTACTCAACTCTAACTCCCACACTAGACTACACTACTATGAAGTGGACTAACAACTCTTCACTTGAGCTTGTAGGCTTCCATCATGCACACCTCAAATGAGAGGGGGAGGGCCTCTATTTATAGGTGGAGGTGGAGTAGGGGCTACTCCACCACCACGTCATCGATCTGCGTGACGTGCCCTCTCCTCCGTTGGATTGTAACCACCTCAAGATGAAGGGTTGTCGTGTCTTGGGCTTGATTCACCATGAAGGCACCTTAGCTTCCACGAGAAGCCACCTAGGGGGTACCCCTTGGTCGGGCGACCCATAGGGGGGTCGGGCAATCCCCCTATGACAGGTTGGCCCCACCTTGGTATGTGTAGATGATGTTCCCACTTGTCATTTGGTGTTTGGCACGTTGGAATGTGTCATGATCACTTTGGATGCTTCGTTGTGGGCCCATTGATCCATGTGACTTCATCTTCCACCATTGAGAGAAAGCACAATTGTGATCCAAGGGTGGAGAAGTACCTTAGAAGGCTTGACATGGATCATGCCTCTTGGCAGGACCCTGGTGGGCCCATAGGGGGGGTCAAGCGACCCCCTTATGTGTGTCCCACCAGCTCACTTGGGCATATTCCTTCACATGAGAGCTTAGCATGGTTGATGCCACTTGGTAGAGCCCTGGTGGGGCCATAGGGGGGTCGGGCGACCCCCTTATGTGGGTCCCACCAGGTCATTTTGCCACATTCCTTCTTCATCTTCATAAACACACTTACAAGCACATGTGGAACTAGTTATTGATAAAAATATGTTCATGTCATGTTATTCTTCCTTGCTACCGAGTTTGTTGACGGGGTTTTGGGTGTATTATTTTGGTAATATTCCACCGTCAACATTGATGCGGTTGTGCAAGACTTGAGTAGCCACCTTCTGGCTAACTTGATCCTGGGCTATAAATTCTTTCAGAGCTTGATTTTTGATGGAAAGCTCCTAACGGATCCGAGTAATCTGTTCAGTCACTTTAACGTCAAAACCCTACACAGAAAAGATGCTTTAGCACTCGGAGCAATGACGCCAAATCAAAGGAAATTAAATGGTTACCTCAATAAATTCTTTAAGCGCCAAAGTCGGCGCCATCACCTGATCATCCAGTTCCTTTAGACGGACAATATCCGGGTTGTACCCCATGGCTCTTGGGGGCATCACCAGATCCTTTCCGCAAAAGGACTGAGGCTTCGACTTCATCGCCAGCACTGGTACCAGCTCAGACCATCTCCAGAGCTGCTCATCAGGCTGACGGGTACGAAAGAACCAATCATTCATCACCCGGTCAAATTCCAACTAAGCGGGAGAACGAAAGATAGAATACAGAGCACCAACCTCAGGCAATGGAAGAATATCCACCTGAAGATCCTTATCGGGAAGGGCACCAGATGGAGAGGGGTCGGACATGGTATTCACCTGACTACAGTTAGGAGGGATGCTTGACCTTGCTTCCTCCTGCGTCTCTGACTCCTCCCCTTTCTGGGCTTCAACCGTATCATCTACGACAACTTCAGCAATCTTCACTTTCCTACGGAGTCAAGTGCACATAATGACCAACAATCATGGAAGACAGTACACAGTTTACAAAATTCACCAGACAAAGCTTACTTGGTTAGCTTCAAGTTCAGAGGAAGCTTCAGGCTTTGCTTTTTTGGTTGCTGCTCCGGGAAGGAAGTCCTGAAGGACCGAGAATGCAAAAGCAAGGCGACCAGAGGGGGGGTGAATGGGAGCCAATAAAATTTCTCACGAAACTTTGGCCAAGTGTCCCAAAATCAATCCCCAAGAGCTACTACCAAAAACGTGATGCCCACGACCCTTGGAAGAGGGTGGATGATCCCAGGGATCACAGCGAGGCACCACAAAAACTTCCTCACCCAAGTTCACGCAAGTCAACTAGTGACGGGATGGGTTTTGGGTGACCTCAACCTCCCCCGAGCAACGCGAGGGGGATTCAGGCTATTTTGTAAAGCGGGAAGCCCAAATTCTGTAGAGCACGAAGTTAGGAATCCAACGCCACAAACGAATCACGAATCGAAAGACGAACGAACAAACTGCGGACGAAAACGCGTCGAACTGGATCGACCGGACTCTGGCCAGCGTCCGGTCAACAAAAATCGGCTCTGGAACCTTACTGTTCGCGACCGGACTCACGAGTACGGAGCGTCCGGTCGAGAGCAGTGCGTCCGGTCAGAAACGAACAAGCACGATGAACAGTGAAAGCGATGCGTCCGGTCAAAACGTGAATGGAGCGTCCGGTCAAAGTGAAGAACACGGCTACGTGCTGTTCATCGACCGGACTCACGGACCGAGCGTCCGGTCACCCCGACTGAGCGTCCGGTCGACTCGCAGCAGCCCCGTTCGTCCACCGATTTGCCTCTATCTCACCCAAAACAATTCCTCTAGGGATCAAACTTGGTGAGATGAGTCACAAGGAGTATAGTGAGCTATCTTTAAGAGATCATGGCTCGAACCTATCTCCAAAACGGTGAATCGAAGGATTTTGGGGAAGGAAGAAAACTTGACCCGAAACTAAAAATCGATCGATCTCCTAGACCGTGGGGTTTGAGGATGATTCCTTCGATGGAAAGAAGTGCCTCACGATCTAGAACAACTTGGTTCAAACGGATTTGCAAAAGATGAACCGAGCAAAGAGATCAAGCGACGGGAAAATCGTGGAGAAAAAGGATTCCGCGAAGAATACGAACACAACGGAAATCACAGCCACGAATTGCAAGCCGAAGCGCAAACACACGCTATGACAAGGAGGATACGGCCTCCTTTCCTCAAAATCAACAGAACACAGAGTTCAAGTCTCTCTGCGGATCTCAGCTACAGCAGGGGATGGGAGAGCAGGAAACCCTAAGTGCAGGAAGCAAATCAGATGGCTAAAACTGAAAATAACTGAGATGGGGAGGAGGGTGTCTCCCCTGGACTACTTATACTAACCTAGACTGAGCCTATTTCCTACTCTACCCCTCTCTAAACTAATTACAGAGCGAACCAGCTAAACCCTAAGGCTATTCTGGTCCAACCCGCGGTGGTAGGTAGATCCGACGGCCACGCCCGCTCGAACCGAAGCGTTGCCTCGACGCAACCTCTGGATCGCCGCCACGTGCCGCCCTCGCTCTGCACCCCCGGTTTTGTGGCCCAAACCGGGAAACCAGCCTTTTCCAGCAACCCCCGGTTTTGAGGCCCAAACCGGGAAACCAACCTCCAGCCTGAGTTTTGTGGCCCA
This sequence comes from Coix lacryma-jobi var. lacryma-jobi, assembly GCA_009763385.1. Taxonomy (NCBI): domain Eukaryota; kingdom Viridiplantae; phylum Streptophyta; class Magnoliopsida; order Poales; family Poaceae; genus Coix; species Coix lacryma-jobi. The sequence continues at coordinate 77,764,996 of CM019828.1, read as the reverse complement.
AACTCAGAAACCCGCAGCGCCCGAGTTTTGAGGCCCAAACTCGGAAACCGGCCCATCGCCCGAGTTTTGTGGCCAAACTCGGAAACCGTCCGCGCCCAGGTTTTGTGGCTCAACCTGGAAACCGAGCACCCGAGTTTTGAGGCCCAAACTCGGAAACCGTCCACCCGGTGATTTTTCCCTGGCTCAACCACCAAACCGGAACTGTAGAGGGGATGCACCGCCCGTGCACCCCGTCCACCGACACGTGTCCCCAGGTCCTCGACCCGAGCAACACCGTGCCCCGCAAGTGTCCGCTCGTCGCTGTCCCAGGCTGCCAGCCACCACAGCTGATCCCCAGGCACTCCGGTCCCTCAGTCCAAGCCTCACGTCCGCCCTTCACTGCTCGATACATCGGCATGGCACGTCCGCCGCACGGCACGCCCATCCTTCATCGCACCCAGTCCGTCGGCACGGCACGTCTCAACTTGACCTTCACCTTGCCCTCGATCACTGTCTCCGTGCTCGACACCTGCACAACACAAGCCAAAGAACATGCGCATCAAACCCGTTGACAATCACTCATCACTCAGAGACTCGGCATACACCCATGTATCCGCAATCTCCCCCTTGATGAGTGCATTGTCAACTACACACACAAATCATAGAATGAAAGAAGAAGGTAGGAGGAAGAAGAGGAAGAGAACTCAACCAAATGACTCAAGAGCATAGCAAAGCCGAAGAAGGTCAAGTGGAAGAAGCGAGAACTTGGTCCCCAAAGACATGGGCAACGGCTCGACGCGACCAAGCAAAGCAAAGCTAGCCCTCAAGATAGAGGTAGAACAGGCTCAACACCGCTAGCAGAAAACCAATTGAAAATCGGAGCTAAAAAACGGCAAAGTGCTAGTCCCTCAAGATAGAGGCACAGAGGCTCAACACAACTAGCACGAAAACCACTCCGAACCAATTGAAAAACAATCGAAAAGTCTTCGAACCAATCGAAATCAAATTCGATGCCAAATGAGGAAAATGTTTGCTAGTCCCTCAAGATAGAGGCAACGGCTCATCACAACTAGCAAACTCCCCTCGACAAGTGCAAGCAACCCGGGACTCCCCCTTAGGTCCAACAAGAGAAGAGCATAAAGATCTGAAAATCTCCCCCTTAGCAAAAACTCCCCCTTAATTGAACGCCAGGAGACATATGATTTGCAAAAACTCTCCCCCTTAGTTGAAAATGCACTTATCAAGCACAAACTCTTCCCTTTAGCCAACCAAACTCCCCCTTCTAAAATGCATATGAAGTCAGAAGTGCAAGTTAGCAGCTTCAGGCATATAATCAACAGAGTGCAAAAATGCTCTAATCAGTATAGCTCCAATGGCACAACTAAGCACTCAAATAGCGAAGGCTCAAACTGATCTCATAGCATACGAAATATGAAGCATATGAGCAAGTGAGCAGTTTTTAGCAAAAAAGATAGTCACCATCAGAATAGCACTACACATGTATAGATAGGAATCCAGACAAGTGCTAAACATGTATACAAGGTGAACTACCCCTAGCAAAGTTCAATCATCATGCATAGGAATGAAGCATATACTTGTGATTTCATTGGAGTTGCAGCGGTGAAGACTTCACAAGTTCAATTATTTAGCATGTGATTGCGAGAGGTTGAAAGCTTGTCTTTGCCTCACTTTTCAACCGAGCGAAGCCTATGCCGAAGCAATCAGAAGCTTGAAGCTACGGTTTCGGTCATACACTACACGGCTCAAGTTTAACTCAAAGTGCAATGAGAAACAGTCTCGATACCATGAGGTGTTGACAAGCAATCCCATCTCGATCTTTTCAATTCACTAAAACTTGGTTCAAACTTTATACATGATGTGAACAGACCAAGCAAGTGAGTGACTCATAACTAGAGACATAGCAACCTAGCATATATGAAAAGCACGAGTGAACTCAACATATCCTACACATGCTAGTTGCATATCTCAATGGTGAACATTTTCAGATTGTAAGTTACTAAGTAAATTCACCATTCCAAAATAGCTCAGCTCATAACATGTACTAGTGATCAGGAAGAGCATAAGCTACAAGCATCCATATAAGCATCGGAGCATACTAGATAGAGCATAGTTACATTCTAGTGATTATAAACATGAAGCTCAGAATGTAAATGCGTATGCTAAAATGCAAAGAAACGAAACTCAAAATAAAAGAGTCAGTCTATACAAGATCCAAAAGGTTTCCCCCATCTAAAAGGGGAAACACACACCAAGCTCACCCCTCAACCGATTAAAGGTCGATTCGTCTAAAGGCTTGGTGAAAATATCAGCCAGTTGGTGATGAGTATCGACATGGCGAAGGTCGATATCACCTTTCTCCTGGTGGTCTCGCAAGAAATGAAAGCGCACATCAATGTGTTTGGTTTTCGAGTGAAGCACGGGGTTCTTAGCAACGCTAATAGCACTCGTGCTGTCACAAAGCAAAGGCACGCGAGAAAAGCTCAAACCAAAATCACGCAAAGTGGCCATCATCCAGAGTAACTGGGAACAGCAGCTAGCCGCAGCAACATATTCAGCCTCTGTGGTAGACTGGGCGACACTAGACTGCTTGCGAGAAGACCACGATACAAGAGAAGATCCAATAAATTGGCAAATCCCAGAAGTGGACTTGCGCTCAATACGGCAACCAGCAAAATCGGCATCCGAATAACCGCAAAGGGAGAGGGTGGAGGAAGCAGAATACCAAATCCCGAACTCAGGCGTGAAACGAAGGTACCTGAAAATCCGCTTCACCGCCTGACGGTGAGAGGTGCGCGGCGACGCCTGAAAGCGCGCACACAGACACACCGCGAACTGGATGTCCGGGCGTGTCGCCGTCAGGTAGAGGAGCGACCCGATCATGCTGCGGTACTCCTTCTGGTCCACTGCTTCTCCATCCACATCTGCATCCAGGGCAGTCGTCGTCGACATGGGTGTTGGAAGAGGCTTGGCCTCACCCATATCGAACCGCTTCAGCAAGTCCTTGGTGTACTTGCCCTGGTGCACAAATGTCCCCTCTCGGGATTGCTTGATTTGCAACCCGAGAAAGAATGTCAGCTCTCCCATCATGCTCATCTCGAACTCCCTGCTCATAGTATCTGCAAACTTGGCAACCAGAGCATGAGAAGAACCACCGAAAATGATATCATCCACGTAAATCTGGACCAAGAGTGTGTCTTTGCCTTGCCGGAGGAGAAAGAGCGTTTTATCTACACATCCCATTTTAAAACCCTTAGCAAGCAAAAAGGTTTTCAACCTATCATACCAGGCTCTAGGGGCTTGTTTCAAACCATATAAAGCTTTATGAAGTTTAAAGACATGGTTTGGAAACTTGGGATTTTCAAAACCGGGGGGTTGCTCAACATAAACCTCCTCCTCTATGTAGCCGTTTAAGAAGGCACTCTTGACATCCATTTGAAAAAGTTTGAAGCCTTTGGATGCAGCAAAAGCCAAGAGTATCCTAATAGCCTCCAAACGAGCTACAGGAGCAAACGTCTCCTCATAATCTATCCCCTCCTTCTGACTATAGCCTTTCGCTACAAGCCGGGCCTTGTTTCTAACAACGTGGCCATCCTCTCCTTGCTTGTTTTTGAAAACCCATTTTGTCCCAATAGGCTTACAGTCAGGTGGAGGTGGAACTAGAACCCAAACCCGATTCCGCTCAAAATTTTCTAACTCCTCATGCATGGCATTAACCCAATCCGGATCCGTCAAAGCGTGTCCAACATCTCGGGGCTCAAAATTAGCAACAAAAGCAGAATGAGCGAAGTGCGAGATTTGCTGTGACCTGGACCGAGTGACCCGTTCGTCGATGTTGCCGATCATCTGCTGAGGCGGGTGCTGGCGCTGGATATGTCGTGGCGCCTCCCGAGCTGAGGTAGCCTCCCCCTCAACAGCAGCTGGTGCCTCCCCGGGTACAAATGGTACCGCTCGGGGTGGCGGATCCCACGGCCCCCAGGAAGAAGAGGTGTCGGGGCCGTGAGTCGTCGTCGAGGCCGCTCTTTGCGGCGCGGCAGGTGGAGGGGGTGCTGGATCATCCATACCTTCAGCACCCTCGTCCTCGTCATCAAAAAGAGGCTCACCAACCTCATGATCACCTGCACGCTCAAAACGAGAAGAAGGACAAACCATGGTCTCGTCGAAGGTGACATCGGATGTCTCCATGACTCGGTTAGTGTCAAGGTTAAGTACACGATAAGCTCGAGTGTGAGCGCCATAACCCAAAAACACACCGTCAGAAGAACGAGATTCAAATTTGTCCAAGTTGCCCTTTTTGAGTATAAAACAATGGCAACCAAAAACTCGAAAATAACTCACCTTGGGCAGTTTGCCAAAACGCAACTCATAAGAAGTCTTTTTCAAGAAAGCTCTCAGAAAAATGCGATTGGAAATATAGCATGCAGTGTTCATAGCTTCGGCCCAATAGCGCCTAGGAGTCCTATGCTCATCAAGCATCGTCCTGGCCATCTCAACAAGGGTCCGATTTTTCCTCTCTACAACACCATTTTGGGGCGGTGTGTAGGGGGAAGAAAACTGATGCTCCAAGCCAAGGCGGTTACAAAGCTTCTCAAAATCCGAATTTTTGAATTCGGAACCATTATCACTTCTAATAGCTCGCATCGAGTTCAAAGGGAACTCGTTCTGAAGACGCAAAATCAGATTGCGAGCGAAGGAGAAAGTCTCAGTCTTCTCAGTCAAAAAGAAGACCCACGAATATCTCGAAAAGTCGTCAACAACAACCAAAACATACCACTTGCCACCAACCGAGCTCACCCGAGCCGGACCAACAAGGTCCATGTGTAAAAGCTCTCCGGGGTGCGAGGTCATGACCTTAGTCACTGGATGGTGGGGAGCGGCAACCATCTTCCCATGTCTGCAAGAGTGGCAAACTAGATCCTTCTCCATCGAAAGCTTGGGCAATCCTCGGATTAGGCCAAGTGAGCTAAGTCTTGCAAGCAAGTCGAAGCTTAAATGACCGAGCCTCCTATGCCACTTCCAAAGATCGGAGGAAGAAGGACTAGCCAAAAGACAGCGAGAAGAACCAAACGACTCCGAGAAATTCGCGCGAAAGACTTTCCCAAAGGGCGAAATCAGACATACAATGCCCGCACAACAGGTAGCTTCGCCTCGACGCGACCTCACCGGATGCCGCCACGTGCCACCACTCGCCCTCCATCCATTTTCCTAGACCTCCCCTCGGTTTTGAGAATGAAACGGGAACTTCCTCAGGCTAAGTTTGGTGGCCCAAACTCAGAAACCCGCCATCGCCCAGGTTTTGAGGCCCAAACCTGGAAACTGTCCTCAGCCCGAGTTTTGAGGCCCAAACTCGGAAATAGGCCAGCACCCAGGTTTTGAGGCCCAAACCTGGAAACCATCCAACCGGTGGTTTTTCTGTGGCTCAACCACCAACCCGAAGTCGTAGAGGGATGCACCACCCGTGCACCCCGTCCACCCGCAAGTCTTCACTTGTCGTTGTCCTAGGCTTTCAGCCACCACAGCTGATCCTCAGGCCACCGGTCCGTCAGTCCAAGCCTCATGTCCGCCCTTCACCGCTCCGGGTCCATCGGCAGAGCACGTCTCTACTTGACCTTCACCTTGCCTTTGATCACCGTCTCTGAGCTCGACACCTGAGAACCTATATGATGAATGATTGACTTTGATGAGGAAGGTTTAAGGCTTTTCCCGGTTGAGTGATTATCTTGCTATGTGCTTAATGCTACGACTAACCGGTGGCGTTGAGTTGTGGTGTTTCTGTGTTGGTGTGCATGTGCAACATGTGTCTCTTGGCTGTGTTGATGTGCAGGTGTTGAGCTCGGATACAGTGGTCGATGGCGAGGTGAAGGTCAAGTAGAGACGTGTCGTGCCGATGGACTGGGAGCGGTGAAGGATGGGCGTGCCGTGTGGCGGACGAGCCATGCCGATGTACCCAGAGCGGTGAAGGGCGGACATGAGGCTTGGACTGACGGGCCGAGAGGCCAGAGGACCAGCTGTGGTAGCTGGCACATGGCATCGGCGAGCGAGAGCACATGGGGATGTGCGGTGCATCGGCCGAGTCGGGACGAAGACGATGGCCTCATGGCACTTGGCGGGAGGTCAGACACGGGCTTGCGTGCGGCGCAAGTGCCGTGCAAGTCAAGAAGGAAGGCGAAGGCGTTGTGCCCGGCGTGGAGGCTGGACATGCATCGGCATCGGTGCCGGTGGTCGGGGTGTGCGAACCACATCCCGTCTACGGCGCGGGTTCGGTAGCTGAGCCTCAAAAAGCTACCTCGACGGTTTCTGAGTTTGAGCCTCAAAACTCGGGGTTGCCGGTTTCCGAGTTTGGGCCTCAAAACTCGGGATGGACGGTTTCCAGGTTTGGGCCTCAAAACCTAGGCTTGCGGGTTTCCGAGTTTGGGCCTCAAAACTCGGGGTGGACGGTTTCCAGGTTTGGGCCTCAAAACCTGGGTTGGCAGGTTCCCGGTTTGGGCCTCAAAACGGGGGAAGGTCCAAAAGGACGGTCGACGCGTGGCGGCACCGAGAGGCTTGCGTCCCGGTGAAGCTATCGGTGAGAAGGCGCGCCGATCGACGGTGATGGCACGTGGCGGCATCCTGGAGCTTGCGTCGAGGCGAAGCGAAGGATGAGAAGGCGCATGGCCGTCGGATGGAAACTGCCAGAGTTGGACGGTTTACCCCTAGGGGTATTTGGGTTAGTACTTCATGTTAGGGCATTTGTGTCATTTGGACGTGCGCCTATATATAGATGAAAGGGCATTGTTGGACAGCCATCCTTGGATGGTGCCACTCTCATTTTGTTCCTGTGAGAGAAGGCTAGGGTTAGAGGAGAGAGGGCTCTTGTCCTTGAGCTTTTTGCCATCCGAGCGTTGTGTTGCTAGGAGTGGCTTGTAACCCAATACATCGAGCGCTAATACAATCATCTTGCTGAATCAAGGATCAAATTCGTGCTTTAATTTGTCTTGCGTTTTTGTTCTTCATGTTGCACATATCCCCCCCTTTTGATCTTCATGACATTCCTTGTTTCGAGGGAAGATTTGCAAATCCGTTTGAACCATATCCTAGAGCATCGTGAGAGACATCTTTCTACCGATGGGTTTTCTCTAATTCCTCACGAGCTAGTAGATCGGGCAGATTTCGATTTCGATCACGTTCTTGCTCCTTTGCCCTGAAATCTTTCGATTCATCGGTTCGGAGTTAGGTTCGAGCCATGATCTCTTAGGAGTAGCTCACTAACATCATTGTGACCCCTCACAAGAAGTTTGAGCCTTAGAGCTTTTGATTTGAGGGAGATTGAGTTGAATCGGTGGAAGAACAACACAGTTGTTAACACAGAATTTTCGCACTATGACAAGTGGGCCAGCACGACGCAGATTCGGAAGAAGTCGCACCTAAGGGTTCTGCAGATAGCGAACGCGGTCGGCTAACTCAATGTATTCGGCAAGGCTGTGAAAGAACTAGTCAACGGTGAGCAGGTTCAGCAACGTGACGCTGCGGTCGGCTACCTCAAGCCAAGTCGGTTGCGTTAGAAGATGACAAATACGGCATGACAAGAAGATTTAGTGATGGGGATCTTCGTCATTTTAGTGCATGCTGGTTATTAAAGGAAGCTGGAGCAAAAGGCATCGTGTTTTTGATAGTTTCCTAATTTTATCATTGTAATCGTATCCTTCTAGGACTCAGAGAACACCAGGGTATAAATATAAACCCTGAGACTATTGTAAAAAGGTTCACAATCATACAACCAACCCGCCCCGTGCCGTCTTCGAGTCCAAGTCGTGTCATCGTGTTCTTCGAGAGGGGCCATCGATCCGTCGACCTCCGTAAGTTCCGGCAACCTTGTTATCATGTCTAGTATCGTGCGGCGGATTAGTATGGTGCAAGTAGTCTCGTACGTTAAGCTTAGTATCGTGCGGCGGATCTAAGCTTATGACGGGAGGTTTTGCTTATGCCTTGTATCGTGCGGCGGATTGAGTCATGAGTAAAAATAGTTATCGGCTCTGTTAGATTTGGCAATCTGATAGATTCATTAAGTTACCTTGTGTTATATGTTTTGTTATGTTTATTTCATCAAAACACTTTGCCCAATCTAGATACCGTTCGGTTCGGCTTCATCTTTGTAGATCTGCTCTGTTCTTCACGTTTATTATTGAAAAGTCTTCTATGCAGTAGATCTACTGTTCGTAATAGCCGATTGGATCGTATCTGGATTGCCACGTGGTGAGGGTTCATGCATGTTAAGTATGTTTGATCTATGACAAGGCTAGGTGTCGTGCGGCAGGCGCAGGCTTTAGATTAGTTAGTCATGCTTAGTTTGTATGTTCAATCCCCATGGATCCCAACTCGTTGTACAATCGAGATTGTTAAGTTTTAACTTATATTCAATACATCATGCAAGTACGATTCTCATGCAACGTGTTCGGCCAACCTGTTATTCACGTAACTTTGTGTATTGCCGAATAATCTTTAAACCTGTTGACAGATAGCTTTCATAGCTATATGTCATCGTAAGTGGCTTCAGGGCCGTATATTTTGGAACTGTCTGGTCATACCGCGACATGTTCCAGCTTTGTATTTAACAGTTTATCTCCCTTGTTAGTTGCAGGGCAAACTGACTGGCACGCACCGGACTTCTGAGCACCCGGGCCACGTTTGAAGCCAGCTTCTCCGGCTTGCTGTGTGATTGGCACAGTGCGTCACTTTTGGTGCCAACACACCTTTTGGCACGCCCAGTGGGACGCCTTTTTCCTGCAGCGATGGTCGAAGTCACTGAAGCCGAGGCCAGCAACAAGGCGGGGTTTCGTGCAGGTGCAGCTCACTGACTACCCGACGAGTACAGAGAGCAGGTGGATAATGCTTGTGCCGAATTCGAGGCCAAGTGCCTAGAAGCCTTTTCAAGAACCAAAGCGGAAAGGTTCGCCGTCTGCACGATCTGCCGAAGCCCGTCCAGCTCAACCCGAATGATCCCGATGAAGCGGAGGCGGTGTTGAAAATGTCTCATATGATCAAACGAAGTTGTCTCTAGTGCCATCGGTCGCAGCATGGGGCGTTTCTCAACACTTTCCGCACCATCATGATCGCCCAAATTCGGCCCCAAGGCCGATGAACTTATGGAGGCCGAGTTTGGCCCTATAGCAGGACACATCTTTTCAATCTGCCGTATCACCTCAAGGGGGCAGGAGCTGCGGTGAGGAGACCCGCCTAAGGCTCAATCAAGCGGGGATGACCATTCAAGAGAAGCACACGCCAGAAGGCCAGTGCCGACCATGGGGCAGCTCACGTTCGGCACTAAGGGTCAGCCGCCAGAGTCAACACGCAAGATCTCCCCGAAACCTATAGGCTCATAAAGGACTACTACGGAAACGGGTACCATGATTGCTTGACGCCTCACAACATATGAGGGCGCCCCGCATCCAGGATATGGGAAGCCGACGGCCGAAAAACCGCCGACTCTAATGTCGATGTCATGCTAGAGAGGATGGCGGATATGATGCAGCGCACTTTCGGCCTGAAGCCTAAGGGCACTTATGCTTACAGGTCTCCGTTCCCCGAATGGTTCCACCGTGTGGCTCTACCTCCCAGAGTCAAGTGCCGACGGACCTGTCCAAGTTCTCCAGCTTAGACGACACCAGCACGGTGGAGCACGTCAGTCGTTATCTGCTCCAGCTTGGGAGGCCAATACCGAAGACGCCTTCAGGGTTCGGTACTTCCCGTCGTCACTCACTGGACCGGCATTCGCATGGTTTCACGTCACTACCGCCGGGCTCTATTCTCTCTTGGGCGGACTTGGAACAAAAGTTCCATACACACTTCTACACGGGCACCAAGAGAAGAAACTGGTGGACATCATGTACGTACGCCAGAAGCCAAATGAGACACCGCAGGACTACCTGCGCAGGTTCAGGGAAGTCAAGAGCCAGTGCTTCGGCATGCACCTGCCGGACGATCAGCTTCCACCATTGGCCGTGGCAGGCATGCTCCCGAGCATCAGGGACAAGCTGTTCGGTCAGGAGTTTGAAGACTTGGGTCATCTCTCCGCCGGCTGAATGAGATGACTATCCAAGCGCAAGGCTTCCGGAGGGAAGGGCGTTTCCAGAAGGACAATGTCGCGGCGCAGATGTATCAGGCTTTCCTGGACGAAGCCGATGACTATACCGACGCGGAAGATGGGTGGCCGCTGCAGAGCTCAACTGGGACAAGGAGCCGACCCAAGCCAACAAGCAATGGCTGCGCCAGCAGAAGGGGGCATACGACTTCGACGTCACCAAAGCCGACAAGCTCTTCGAGTTCCTGGTTGCCGAAGGAAGAGTCAGGCTACCCCCGGATCACCCGATGCTGCGTCCTGGAGGAGTCAAGGACAAGGTACTGCGGTTTTCATAACACTAACACTCATTCTATTAATGATTGCCGTGTGTTCAGGACGAGGATCCAGAAAGCCATCCAGGACGGCCACATCAAGTTCAATGGCAAGATGAAGATCGATGCAAACCCCTTCTCCCAGAACGCCGTGTTCTTCTCAGTGAACATGGTAACCCCAGCAGATCCCAGAGGCAAGGGCAAAGTCAAAGTCCTCACCTCCGACAAGGCACGCGAATCTGGCGCAGTGGATCCCGATCGGCAAATCACTGGCGATGAGCTCCGGCAGCGCGCCCAGCCACGAATAGCCGATACGAGCACGGAGAGTCATCTTCCAGGCGCAGGCCTACCCACAGAGATCTCCTTAACAAATGGCGCCGGCAAAATGAGAAAGAGCAGAGGCGTCTCCAACGCGAAGAGCGAGAACTCGAAGAGGAATACCAGCGTGAAGACGGTCACACGGGAGAGCACCGGTATCGTCTGGAGGAGAGGGCTTACCACAGAGAACAGGCCCATCGTTGGGAACAAGAACACCGCCAAGAGCGGGAGCAAGAGCACTGGGGCTGCCCGTTCTTCCGCCACTGCTGGAACGAAGGCTTGAAACTGCCTGCCGTCAACAACTGCCCCGAATGCAGCGATCAGTACAGGGGGTATAGGCAGGATCGGGTCACCGCCGTCCCGTCCACGAAAGGTTGGGAGCTCGCATCCCGATGAGCGATCGGCGCCTGAAAACGGAAAGCCCGGGCCGGCAAGCCAAGAGATATGCCGATCGAGAGTGGGTGCACCACCAGGACGACGGCGAGGAGGCACAGCCTCGCCCATATAGGTGGCAAAAGGGGCAGTGGTGCCCACCAGGGCTCAGAAAAAGCCAGAAAAGGAGAGTGCAGCGCCTCCGGAACAGGGAGTTGGAAGAAGCAGCCGCCAATGGGAAGAAGCAAGAATGGCGCCCGAAGGAAAACCCAGATGACGCCGACAAGGGCGCTGACGTGGCCATGACTTTCTTCCTTCCCCTGGAGTTCATGGCTCCTGCCGGCCGGGGGCACAGGACGAGGTGTATTCGGATTCCGACGAGGCCGAGCACGACGAGCTCGCGGCACAGCTCATGTTGTCTCAGAAGGCAGCATTTGACAAGCCAGCCAAGCATCGGCATTTGAAGCCGTTGTATGTCAGGGGTACGTCAACGGGAAGCCGCTAACCAAGATGTTTGTTGAGGCGGCGCAGCAATCAACATCATGCCTTACGCCACGTTCAGAAAGCTGGGCATGAACGATGAAGACCTGCTCAAAACGGATATGATACTCCGCGACTTTGCCGGCAATCCCTCCGACACTCGGGGTGCCGTGCACGTGAACTGATGATTGGATCCAAGACGCTCATTACGACCTTCTTTGTCATTGATGGCAAGGGGCATATAGCCTGCTTTTGGGCAGGGATTGGATCCACGCCAACTGCTGCATACCTTCAACCATGCATCAAATACTCATACAGTGGGTTGGAGATGACATCGAGATTGTCCAAGCTGACGACTCGGTGAGTGTTGCCACCATTGAGCCCACCTACTGGGAATTCGACGGGGTAGACTGCTTCTCCGATCGCGTGTGGGGAGAAGGTCCTGTCAACGTCTACGGCAGGGATCAACAGCCGATCCAAGCAATCGGCTCTCAAAGCTTCTTTTAGATGGACAACCCAACCGACACAGCGAGGGCAAACTGGGACGTGGTTTCACGTCGGCCGACAAGTTAGAGGAGGTGGATGTTGGTGATACGAGTAAGAAGAGGCCGATGTTTGTAAGTTCCAGTTTAGACCCTGATTTCAGAGTGCAGCTAGTAGATCTTCTAAAGAGTTCAAAGACTGTTTGCGTGGGACTACACAGAGATGCCCGGATTAGATCGGTCCATTGTTGAGCATAGTTGCCGATCAAACCTGGATACCGCCCATACAAACAACCTCCGCGCAGGATCTACAAGGAGGAGGTGTTGGCCGACGTGAAAAAGGAAGTGGAAAGATTACTAGAAGCTAACTTCATTCGGCCGTGTCGATATGCGGAATGGATCTCCAATATTGTCCCGGTGTACAAGAAGAACGGGAAGATGAGTCTGCATCGACTTCAGGAACCTCAACAAAGCCACTCCTATGGACGGTTATCCATGCCGGTGGCCGATTTGCTAGTAGATGCTTCGGCCGGTTTTGAAATCATAAGCTTTATGGACGGCAACGCAGGTTACAACCAGATCTTCATGGCTGCAGAGGATGTGGCAAAGACCGCCTTCAGGTGCCCCGGCCATATAGGTTTGTTTGAATGGATGGTCATGACTTTTGGTTTGAAAAATGCCGGTGCCACTTACCAGCGAGCCATGAATTACATATTCCATGAGCTGATCGGCAAATCGTAGAGATCTACATTGATGACGTGGTGATCAAATCCAGAGGCAAAGAAAGACACTTAGCCGATTTAGGAAGACCTTGGAGTGCACAAGGAAACATGGTTTAAAGATGAATCCAACCAAGTGTGCATTTGGGGTGTCGGCTGGTGAGTTTCTGGGATTCCTGGTCCACAAAAAGGGGATCGAAGTCGGCAAGAAGAGCATGGAAGCAATTGATAAGGTAGTGCCGCCGACCAATCTCAAAGAACTTCAATCACTGCTCGGCAAAATCAACTTTGTCAGAAGGTTCATATCCAACTTGTCCGAGCGCGTGCTGCCATTTTCTCCACTGTTGAAGCTCAAGAAAGATCAGGAGTTCGTGTGGGGTGACGTGCAACAAAAGGCTTTCGATGAGATCAAGGAGTACATGAAGGCACCACCAGTATTGGTTCCTCCACAACTCGACAGGCCTTTCAAGTTGTACGTGGCGGCCGACAACCTAACAATAGGGTCGGCCCTCATGCAAGAATTCGAAGGAAAGAGAGAGTCATAGCCTATCTTAGCCGAAAGCTACTGACCCCGAAACGAGGTATTCGGCTACGGAAAAGTTGTGCTTGTGTGTTTTCTATTCCTGTACTAAGTTTTGGCACTATCTATTGAATGCCGAATGCGTGGTAGTATCAGAGTTTGATGTAATCAAGCACATGTTATCAATGCCGATTTTAAGTGGAAGGATCGGCAAATGGGTTTTTAGCCCTTTCTGATTTGATTTGCGTTTTGAATCGGCAAAGGCTGTTAAAGGCCAGATTATGGCTGATTTCGTCACTCACCATCGTGATTCTAACGCTAACATAGTAACCATTGCCCCCTGGGCGTTGTTTTTTGACGGATCGTCGTGTAGCAAAGGTGGAGTCGGGATCATGTTGATTTCTCCCAAGGGGCACCTTTCAAATACTCTATACCGGTCGAGTACCCGGTGACTAATAATCAAGCGGAGTATGAGGCATTGCTTCGGGGATTGCGGTTGCTCGTGGAGTTAAGGCAGACGCCGTAGAGATCTTCGGTGACTCGGAGTTGGTGATCAGGCAGCTGACAGGTGAGTACGAATGCAAAAACGACACGCTGCAGGAATATCTCAAAGGTTGCCAAGAGCTCCTTAGACAGTTTCGATCAGCAACCTTGCAACATATTCCTAGGGGGCAAAACGAAGAAGCAACCAGTTGGCTCAGGCAGCATCCGGGTATAGGGAGAATCAAAACATTTTTGCACTTGAGGAAGAGCAAACAACCCCAGAAGATGATCAAGCAGTCCCAAGTGATAATCAGGTTGAAGACTGGAGAGACACATTGCCGATTACCTCAGGGACCCATCCAGGAAGTCTCCCGAAAACTCAGGTACAAGGCTCTTAAGTTCACGCTCTTGGACAATCAATGTACTACAAATCCATAGATGGGGTTTTGCTTAAATGCCTGAACCAAGACGGGGCTAGGAAACTGATGTATGAGGTGCACGAAGGCGTATGTGGTGCACACCAGTCGGCTCACCGTATGAGATGGTTAATCAGGAGGACTGGATATTTTTGGCCGACTATGCTCGAAGATTGCTTTGAGTACTACAGAGGTTGTCAGGATTGCCAGCGATTCGGCAATGTGCAAAGGGCCCCAGCATCGGCCATGAATCCGATCATTAAGCCTTGGCCTTTCAGAGGATGGGGCATTGATTTGATCGGCCAAATCCACCCTCCATCTAGCAAGGACATAAGTTTGTTTTGTTAGCCACGGATTATTTCACTAAGTGGGTTGAAGCCATCCCATTGAAGAAGGTGACATCAGAGAACATGTGTCCTTCGTCAGGGAGCACATCATTTACCGATTCGGCATCCTCAGTCCATCACTACCGATCAGGGAACTCAGTTCACTTCCTCGGAGTTTTTGTGGCTTTGCCGAAGGGATGGGGATTAAGCTATATATTCCTCCCCTTATATGCACAGGCCAATGGACAGGCAGAGGCTTCTAACAAAATCATGATTAAAATCATTCAAAAGAAGATCGAAGAGAAACCTAAAAGGTGGCACTTGGTACTCAACGAAGCTTTTGTGGGCTTACCGAATGGCTTGTCATGGGTCGACTCAGACGTCGCCATACGAGTTGGTCTACGGGCATCACGCAGTGCTACCATGGGAATTGCAATCGGGGTCAAGACGAGTTACATTGCAGAACGATCTAACCAAAGGGAATTATAAAGATTTGATGATGGATGAGCTAGAAGATTTGCATTTGATTCGTCTCAAGGCCTTGGAAAATATTGAAAAGAACAAGATACGCGTTGCCAAGTACTACAATTCGAAAGTGAAAGAAAAAGGATTCGAAGAAGGAGACTTGGTTTGGAAAATTGTCTTGCCGATCGGTACCAAAGATAAGGCATTCGGCAAATGGTCCCCTAACTGGGAAGGGCCTTTTCGAATTCTGAGACGTGCTCCGGGTAATGCGTACATTCTGAAAACCCTCCAAGGAGAAGAGTTTGCTAGGGCAATTAATGACGTTATCTAAAGAGATTTCATCCTAGCGTGGAGGTCGGTGCATAACGGAATCAAGGACTAGCGGGCGCCGACGGCCGATACAAGGTTGTGTCGCCCTTAGCACAAAAATGGCCGATAGGTTCTATCGCCCTTAGAGCAAAAACAGCCGACACGACATGTGTCGCCTTTAGCGCGAAAAACGCTAAAACAGAACCAAATGCACGCGGTGCTGTGCAATCGGTTCAACGAAGAGGTCGAACACTAGACAAGCACAGAAAGGGAAACAGATTGTACGCGTGAACATAGCAAAGTAGAACATTGTTCATAAGTTGGGGCGGTACGAAAGTGCAGATCAGTTACCAAGCACCTTGTTGATGACCGTCTGCGGATTGGTGACTGTGCGTTGAGGGCGTGAGCATGATCCTCGTAGGAGTCCAGAAAATCGTTGATCTGCTCGACGTCCTCCGGACATGCCCCGCCGGGGAAGCCAACCGCGTCACGGAGAAGTCCCCTCGTGCGGACCGTTAGCGCCGACAGCCCCAGCGCCACGCCGTGGTGCACACCCTGCAGGCGACCTGCTCGATGCGGCCGTACACGTTGGCCAGGCGCGCATCGGCGGTGACGCCCTGGGCGTTCACCCGGTCTGCGACGGCGTTCGCTGCCATCTTCGGCCTCCAGTTCTTCAGACAACGCTGTGAGCGACAAAATGGAATGGATCGGTTAAAAGATCAACAAGAACGACCGAAAGCAGATCCAAGATTGGGCGTTCATACCCGTGATTGCGTCACAGAACTGCCGGCGCTGGTCTTCCCATTCCAGCTGGTCAATCCCGTACTGCTTCGAGACGGCGGCCAGCTCTTCCCGGACTCGTCCCGCAGGCGCCATGAAGTTCAAGGCGTCGTTGTGGTCGTAGAGGCCGCCGTCGGAGTCCCCGTCCGGGCTCGCCTCCCAAGGATGGGAGTGGTAGGAGAGGCTGTCGGAGGAGCTCGACGAGCCCGATGGTGGAGCCTCTGGCCTCCCCGGTGCTGGAGAAGGCCGGGCATGCCCGCCGGCGGAAGAGATAACGGGGACCCTGTCGGCGAGCAGTAACAGAGCGTGAGCGAGGTTTTCAAGAAACTGCCACAAAGGACGTAAGCGAGAAGTCCTACCCGCGCTGACGGAGGCGCCGAGCGCGGCTCCCTTCGGCCTCCTCAGTCGCCGGGCGCTTGCCGCGGTCATCATGGCTCGCCATTGCACTCGGAAAGTTAGGGTTTTCTGGGGCGGAGCAGCAAGGAAGCCGAGGCGGCGAGAGTACTAGAGGAGCGAATGCAAGATTGGGGAGAAGGCAGCCTCCAGGGACGATTTATGCCGAATATCAACCGGCGGATTGGGGTTTTCCTGCTTCCCGAGATGGGCCTCTGCAGTAACGGGCTGTGCAAACCGTCTGGATGCACTCACGTGTTCGGCGGGGAATAGAGCGCCTGGCTTCGGCAAAATTGCCGATTTAGGTGTTCGGGACAAACACTGGCCAGATTGCCGAACAGGTCACACGGTTAAACACGATGTCATCAGAACGGTAACCGATTGGATGCAAAATACAGATATATTACAAGGAAATGTTCGAGTCATTCTGACACAGGATTACAGAAATTAAAGGCATTGCACAGTCATCTTAGTTGTTCAAGAATTGGTTTATGGCCGCCAGAGTATCGGCTTTGACTGGTTAGCATGCTCTAGTGCCTTGTTGTCCTCCTCTTCGGTGCCCTGTGCTGTGATAGCCTCGTGCTAAGTTTGATGAAGCACTGATGACAGCTTGGAAGATGTTGTTTCAATGATATTCGGTAAACCCGATAGCCGAGAGGTGCATGACTGAATATCAGATCGACCTGGGCTAGTTGGCTTCCATTCAGATCTCTTTTCTTGTAATTCTTTCAACTGAGCCTCCAGAGTCTCCTGAGAGTTTCTGGCTCTTGGAACTGAGTGTACAGATCATTGACTTCCTGGGTGCATTTGGACTTGGCAGTCTGAAGATCAAGAGTGCTTCTGATTGCTCGTTTTACCTTGGCAAAGCAGTCATCCAGTGTAGATACAGCCTCCAGGTGAAGCCTCAGATTTTCTGGAATGTCCTCAGCAATGGGCTCGAGGAAATTTTAACTTCATCGGCGTCTCTGACTAAGGACAAGATGTCTTGGTTCAGAAAATTTGTTATGTTGCTCAGAACATCTTGGACGAATACCGATGGTCTTTCGGCCGCTGTTCTTTTGCCCAGGAACTCGTTGACATCAAATGCATACTCGGAGGCTGAATTGATGAAAGTCTATGTTGATTTGGACAGGTTAGCCGATCAAGGTAAAGTATGAAGAAAGGATGAAATGAGGAATTAATTCTTACCTGATGAGTCGGCTGATTGATAAGGTCTTGATCTGGTTGAGGACCGGATTGGCCAACAGGGTCTGGAGTTGAACCAATGAAAGTCTCATCGGTCGTGTCATCTGTGAAATTATCGATCAGCCGAGGGAGGCAAGATCTGCTGGTTGAAGAGGTAACTGAGGAACGTACCAATGTTAGCATCATCCGGATTCTGGGTGATCATGTCTATTTCCCTGGTGTCTGCATACTCATCTTCCAAGGTAATAAGGACTGGGGGCACTGTTGTTTGAACGTTTTCTTGTTCAGAGGAGGAGGCCTATAGTGACATACAAGCCAATCAAGAATAAGTTAATAATGATGGAAGAGCTAAAACATCTTACCTTTGGAAGAGGTGTGTTCTGCTTGGTCTTGGTGTGCCTAGAACGGGAGGATTCCTCAGTGGCCTTTCTTTTCCCTCCTTTAGCTGAAAGGACGGTTGATGAAGCTGCTTGGGATTTCATGAACCGAGACAATGAAGGAGCGTTGTGCCCCAGGACAGTGGTTGGACCAGCTTGATGATATTGGATGGGCCTGGTGTCAGGATTGGGTATGAAGTCCTGTGGAAATTTTAAAAGAATTAGAAACCCCAAGGATTGAACACTAAAATAGTAGATGACTTGTTATTGTACCTCGCTGTCAGAATTGAAATCTGCTTGGACCTCTAGGCACATGGGGTGGACTGGACTGTTAAAAATATGATCATGCCATTCTTGCCACCAGGACTCAAAAAGGGGATGAGCAGACTGAATCAAGTGGAGTGGTACTGGTTGGTAGTCTGGCAGATCTTGTCCCAGCCTGAATACCCGATGGGCCTGCATCCCTATTGTAATCTGCTCTTTGGATTGAATTTGCTCCCTAGGCTGATGACAGTAGAAAAGATGAGTTTTGGAGGGAGCTGTCCACAACCCAATTGCCTGGCTGCTATGTTGGGGTGATAGAACTCATAGGTGTGCTTCACTTGTCTTCCCCTGTTGAATTCGGCTGGTAGAATGCAGGGTTTGATAAATGAGTTGAAGACTCCTGTGGCCATTTCATCTACGCAGCCATCATCAAAGCTGAATTTGATAGGGAAAGTAAGGTTGTCATCCTCCCTGTAAGGTAGCCAGAGTACCTGACTAAAGCCCTTGAAAAATAACTTGAAGAGATTGCCAATACTTTTGTTAATGGTTATAGCAGTGGCTGCTTCCCCATAAGTTTGGCAGGCCTTTTCTGTGGCTTCTTCATCCTCAGCAAAGTTGCTGGAAGGGAAGCTGAGATTGTCCAATGGCACGGCAACTATTTGATGCATATATAGCTGAAGCCACATCTGGACAAACCACCAGGGGCCATTGACACAATCAATTGGTGGTAGTCTGACTGTGTCAGCATGAGTGGCATGATACATTTGAGTGGAGGTTTGATGCATCATGTGGTATATGGATCCCAGGAAAAGTTTGCCTAGAGGAATTTGCTTTCCTTTGGACAGTTTGTCAGCCAGTGCAATGTAGTTGAGGGTTGGCTCGTTGGATCTCCCACAGAAGATGAATCTGCACAGCCACATGTTCAGAAAGGCCCTGTGCTCTGTCTCTGCCACTGGGCTTGGCGCTTTGTTGTGGATTTCGACGTACTTCATCCATCCAACGCTGACATCAATGGACCTCTGGGTAATTTTCTCTAACAGTTCATCAGCGTTCATGGTCGAAGTAATATTCAAGCCACTCATCATGAAGACATCAGCTAATGTGATCGTCATTATACCATGGCCAAATACAAAAGCATTGAGGGCATCCGACCAAAAATGAGAAGCTGCTATGAGTAATGGCTCATTTTTGGGCATTTCGGCCAGAGACAGTTCCAGGGCATGATGAATGTCTTGAGTTTCCCAATAGGGACCAAATTTCGCCTGGATTCTTTTATACCAGTTCCTCCAGCCAGTGACCGCAGGCAAAGGCCAGTTCTTGAAGGTGTACCGCCACCTGTTCGACGAAATGACTCCATGCTTGAAGGGAATTCTGTTGGTCTCCATACTGATGATGTTGGTTGGATTGGGGTTTCCCATTGGACCCAAGAAGTAGGAATCGGGGTCCGCATCACAAGGAATCAGAATTTCGTCCCTAAAAGCCTAAAAGAAGATATGTGCAAGAAAAGTTAGAAGAACCGAATGCCAATAGGAGTTGACCGAACGTGTTGAGGGGAGAAGTGAGGATTACCTCTGGAATCTCGTCACGGGTTGCCATTACGGAGCTCAGGTGGAAATTGAAACTGTTGGCGATTTGGGGAGAATGCGGAGTTTGAAGCAGTGCCGATCTAGGGCGCGCGGTGGACTAGTGGTCAATTTCAGAACAAATGCCTTTATTCAGAAATTGAGGGGGCATGTGTTAACACAGAATTTTCGCACTATGACAAGTGGGCCAGCACGACGCAGATTCGGAAGAAGTCGCCACCTAAGGGATTCGGCAGATAGCGAACGCGGTCGGCTAACTCAATGTATTCGGCAAGGCTGTGAAAGCAACTAGTCAACGGCGAGCAGGTTCGGCAACGTGACGCTGCGGTCGGCTACCTCAAGCCAAGTCGGTTTGCGTTAGAAGATGACAAATACGGCATGACAAGAAGATTTAGCGATGGGGATCTCGTCATTTTAGTGCATGCCGGTTATTAAAGGAAGCTTGGAGCAAAAGGCATCATGTTTTTGATAGTTTCCTAATTTTATCATTGTAATCGTATCCTTCTAGGACTCAGAGAACACCAGGGTATAAATATAAACCCTGAGACTATTGTAAAAATGTTCACAATCAATACAACCAACCCGGCCCCGTGCCGTCTTCGAGTCCAAGTCGTGTCGTCGTGTTCTTCGAGAGGGGCCATCGATCCGTCGACCTCCGTAAGTTCCGGCAACCTTGTTATCATGTCTAGTATCGTGCGGCGGATTTAGATATGGTGCAAGTAGTCTCGTACGTTAAGCTTAGTATCGTGCGGCGGATCTAAGCTTATGACGGGAGGTTTTTGCTTATGCCTTGTATCGTGCGGCGGATTGAGTCATGAGTAAAAATAGTTATCGGCTCTGTTAGATTTGGCAATCTGATAGATTCATTAAGTTACCTTGTGTTATATGTTTTGTTATGTTTATTTCATCATAACACTTTTGCCCAATCTAGATACCGTTCGGTTCGGCTTCATCTTTATAGATCTGCTCTGTTCTTTCACGTTTATTATTGAAAAGTCTTTTATGCAGTAGATCTATTGTTCGTAATAGCCGATTGGATCGTATCTGGATTGCCACGTGGTGAGGGTTCATGCATGTTAAGTATGTTTGATCTATGACAAGGCTAGGTGTCGTGCGGCAGGCGCAGGCTT
This sequence comes from Coix lacryma-jobi var. lacryma-jobi, assembly GCA_009763385.1. Taxonomy (NCBI): domain Eukaryota; kingdom Viridiplantae; phylum Streptophyta; class Magnoliopsida; order Poales; family Poaceae; genus Coix; species Coix lacryma-jobi. The sequence goes on along the minus strand of CM019828.1, from coordinate 77,744,029 downwards.
TAGATTAGCTTAGTCATGCTTAGTTTGTATGTTCAATCCCCATGGATCCCAACTCGGTTGTACAATCGAGATTGGTTAAGTTTTAACTTATATTTAATACATCATGCAAGTACGATTCTCATGCAAACGTGTTCGGCAACCTGTTATTCACGTAACTCTGTTCATATTGCCGAATAATCTTTAAACCTGTTGACAGATAGCTTTCATAGCTATATGTCGTCGTAAGTGGCTTCAGGGCCGTATATTTGGAACTGTCTGGTCATACCCGACATGTTCCAGCTTTGTATTTAACAGTTTATCTCCCTTGTTAGTTGCAGGGCAAACTGACTGGCACGCACCGGACTTCTGAGCACCCGGGCCACGTTTGAAGCCAGCTTCTCCGGCTTGCTGTGTGATTGGCACAGTGCGTCACTTTTGGTGCCAACAACAGTTTCGGGGGCATCAGACGCTCGTGTTCTTGGCATCGGACGCTGACCCGAGTAGCATCGGGCGCGCCGTTGCCACGTGTTAGTTTCTGTGTTTTGAAGGGGCATCGGAGCTGGCATCGGACGCTACGTGCAGCGTACGATGGTAATGCAGTGAGGTTCCAGAAAACCCTCTTTTTGCATTGGACGCGTCTGGTGTCAGGGCATCGGACGCTGATCTGTTACTGTAGCAGCGTTCGATGGCTACACAGTAAGGTTCTAGGAATGTGCTGTTCACATCGGACGCGTCCGACGTGAACACATCGGACGCTCCCCAGCGTCCGATGCAGCTGGTTCCGCGCTGTTTTGTCCATAGCTTGTCCATTTGGCTTTGTATTTGAGTTCCGCTTTTTTGGTTGGATTCGTGACTCCGTGCTCTACAGAAACAGGGCTTCCCGCTTTGCGAAAAAGCCTGAATCCCCCTCGCGTTGCTCGGGGGAGGTTGAGGTTAACCAAAGTCCATTTTGTCACTAGTTGACTTGCGTGGATTTGGGCAAGGGAGTTTTTATGGTGTCTCGTTGTGTTCCTAGGGAACAACCACCCAATCACTTGGGTCGTGGACATCACCTGTGTTGGCTTTGTTCTTGGGGTTCATTTTCTGGGACAAAGTCCTAAACATTTCGAAAGAAATTTTGAGGCTCCCATTCACCCCCCCCTCTGGTTGCCAATTTGGTCCTTTAATTGGCATCGGAGCCAGTTAAGGATCTCTCTACCTTAAACCGTTCCGGATCCACGAAGGCGACCTTTTTGACAGCGGTTGTGTTTCCGAGTTTGCTTGTCGAGGTGTTGGGCTTGTGTTTTGGCTAACACTAACGGTGCTTTTGGAGATGGCACCAAGTTCTTCTTCCAGTGTGTCTTTGTCCTTAGGTTTGAGTCTTGGACATGCGACCGAGGACGACATTTTGGCAAGAAGGAGTACGACTCTTGAGGCAGAACACGAGGTGGATGCTTTGCTGGGCTTCCTAGGATATGATGAGCATTCGATGGAGGATCGTATACGCGAACTGGGCAAGGCCAAGAAAGGTATTCTTGCTGCTTGTCTTGGGATTTATCCCAACAATTTGAAGCTTGTGTGATGATAACATGAGATATGATGAGCTTTGTGATACCTTGCATAGAAAGGTCAAGAAATTAAAATGCTTATCACTAGGTTGAAATGTGGCCTTTTTCATTGGAAGTCTAGTGCATCTTTACCTTGCACCTCTTGTAGTCACATGGTTAGGAAGAATGATGAGCTATGCATTTCTCTTGCTAGCTTAAAATATGAGAATTAATTGTTGAAATCGAATGCTTCCAAACCATGTTCAGTTTGCATTGAAGGCGCAAGGACCTTGATTGTGCTAAAACTGAAATAGCCTGCTAAAGTCAAATGCTTTGTTGCCATGTGTGTCTTGTGAGTCTTTACATGCTAAAATTAATAAACTAAAATTGACTCACACCACATGAGTAGATCAACTTGAGCATGCTAGGGGTGAAATTGTTGAAATATATTCTGGCCTTGTAGCTCATGCTCTTGAATACAAATGCTTGCCCTACTTCTTGTGCTATTCATGATTCTGTGCTTGATGTGAATGGTGATGTTTCTTCCACCGATTTCATTTGCACATCATGCATTGATTTGAAAAGAAGTTTTGGCTTTGAAGGTTTTGCGCGATGATATGAGCGCTAAGTTGGTGAGCACAATGATATGAGGGCCAACCTGAGAGGAGATTGAGCTCTTGCGTACCACATATGCCGAGTGAAGGAGATGGAAAATTAAGAACCATCCTTGTGGTACTTGTGACCGCCTCATGTTTGAAAATGAGGTTTTGGCCAAAAGATGCAAGAGCCTTTGTGCTAAGTCATTTGAGTCACGCATTTCTTCCAACTCCGATGTTGATATTTTTGAATTTGCATCTTTGCAAACGGAGTTGAGTTCTTGTTCTGCGCGTGAGTCTTTTGACGTTAGCACTTGTGCCAAGGTTTTGGATAGCTCTTTCATAGCTACTCCTAACCTTGATGTTTCTTCGAGTGATGTCCAAGGGACTTCTCTTGACAAGGGTGCTTCTCACATTTTTGGGACTCGTGCTCCCAATCCGGTTTTCCATTACACCTTTTGCAAAAGGATGGACACTCATTCGATTTTTGCTTCCGCCGTGTCAAACACGAGCGACGTATTCGAGCTAAGGCTTTTAGGAAGCCACGTAGCCTTTCCCATGGCACGTGTGCTCCTAGTGATGGCACCAAGTTGGTTGTTGATGCTTCTTGTTCTAAGTCCCAAGGGACTTCTCACTTGTCGGAGAATGGTGTGCCTTCCTATGCCTTTGTACCATTGCTCTTTTTGTGAGAAAGATGGGCATCAAGAAAGCTTTTGCTATCGGCGTGCCAAACGCTTGCGCCAAGCTCGTTCTAGGAACTTGGTGGTTCATAGCCTTTCTCATGGCATTAACGCTTGTGCTCCTAGTAAGAAGCCCCTCCTTGTTGATGGGTTTTATGACTCCTTTTCTAGTGGGTTAGGTCATGATCGTGGACATGCCTCTAGTGCTTCTTCTCTTGGTCCACGTCATGCTTCTCATGGTGCTTCTATGGGTTCTTCTACAAAAACCTTGGAAGATGTTTGCCTCTTTTCCTGTGGTACAACTCGTTCTTCTCCTTGAGTTGTCCTTTTGAGGAATGCTTCCAAGGATGTTTCAAAACCGAATTTGAACCATCATTTGCATCATGCTAACCCACATGATAAGTTGAGTGCTCCTTTGAGAGTTGTGACCAAGTCTTGGGTTCCCAAGTATATGCTTGCTAACCCTTCGGGATCCAAGACTCGGGTTGCTTTGTCCTCTTGTGTGTAGATATGAGGACGCGGGGTGAAGAACATGCGCCTGATGGGACTTGGTTTTTTAGATGTGACCAAGATTTGATGGTTCTCTACACCCCGCTTAGATTTGCCTCCAAAGAGGCTTTTGCAGTTTGGTGAGCTTTCTTATACACTCATACCTTGTACATCCATGATCTATTTCTTGTGGTATGAGATGGTCTTTCATGTGCTCACTTGTATAGTTCTTGCATGTACATTTTCTTTTTTATCATGTTTTGTTTTAGTCTAGCATGTGCTATCTTATGTATCATATGTCATGCTAGCTTTGTGTATAGCTTTTGTGGAATATCCACTTTTCATGCTAGTCTGTGATCCTCATGAACATTATGCCATGCTTTACCATTCTTCTCCATAAGCTTTACTTGTAGAGGTATGATGTTCATTAGGTATCACTTTTCAGGTGCTAGTTTTGGTTAGCTACATGTATCCTGTTGATATGATTAGTTTGAGCACTAGCCTTTCCACAATTTTATCATGGTACATGCTTTGGATCTATTCCTATCATTATCTTGCATTGTAGCGTGTGTTGAGGTTTAGGCTATGTTTGGGTTGATCATGTCTCTAGGTTGCATTTTGCTCCATAGTGCTTTATCCTGTTGCATGGTAGTCTTGACTAGTTTGAGTTCAGATCTCCTTGCGGTATTATTCATAGGTAGACCTCTTTTTGTTGAGAGCTTGCCTTATTCTTTTATGTAACTAACCACTTTGTGGAGACCTTGAGGTCACACTGGATGAGACAATTCCTTGTGTTTCTTCTGTCTTTGATCTTGCAGGAGAACAAGAGCTTGGAGAGGGAATTTCGGCTCACGGACCCGATCCCACTTCTTCCACGACTTGGGGTTTCATTCGAGCAGCTCTCCCTCGAGCACTAGCAACACCTGTGGGAGCGACAACATTAGGCGAGGGGGAGACGACTTCGGCGAGGCAGGCACCCCGGAGTTCAGTAGATTCAGGCGTCCCCTCGGGTATCACACCAGCAGGCGGTCATGCGCTTCATGAGGTACCTCCGACACACTTCTGAGTTCGGGTTTTGGTACTCTTCTTCCTTGACCTATTTTTGCTGTGTGGTCTTTTCGATGTGGATTTTGCTTGCTGTCGCTTGAGCGTTTCCTGGCTCTTCGCTTGTGAGTTTGTTGTGTTGTTTCCCTTTTAGTTGGGAAGCATTTTGCCTGTTGTATCTTAGTTTGACTTCTCCGATACCCTTTTGTTTGGGGTTTCCTTTATAGGCTAGTTTTGTTTTGTCTTTGATAGACTAGCTTTTGCATGCATTTCATCATGTATTCTAGTGCATTTTAGAGCTTCATGTTTAGAGCAATGAGAATGAGATTATGCTCTTTTTGGTATGCCTGTTTATTCATGATGATGCTTGTAGCCTAGGCTCTTTTTGATCACTTGATACATGTTATGAGCTAAGCTATTTTTGCAAATGGTGAACTTGATTAATCAACTATGAAACTTTTAATTTGTTCAACATTAAGAGTGGCAACTAGAATGGGTAGGATGTGTTGAGATCACTTGTGCTATCTTTTGTATGCTAGGTTGCTATGTCTCTTTCACTGAGTCATTCACTTGCTTGGATTGGTCATATTTACCCTGTGCTTAAAATTTGATCAAGTCTAGTGAAATGAAAAGATCGAGATGGGATTGCATGTGTTAGCACCTCACGGTATCGAGACTGTTTCTCATTGCACAATTGAGTTAAACTTGAGCCGTGTAGTGTAAGACCGAAACTGGTGCTTTAAGCTTCCGATTGCTTTGTTGCATAGGCTTAGCCCGGTTGAAAAGTTAGGCAATGACCATGCTTTCAACCTCTCACAATCACATGCTTTTAATTTGAACTTGTGTTAATACCGCTGCAAATTCCGATAAAAATTTGAAAATAACACAAGTTTATGCTTCATTCTATTGCATGATGATTGAACTTTGCTAGGGGTAGTTCACCTTTTATACTTGAGTTAGCACTTGCTCGATTTCCTGTCTATTCTTGCTAAGTGCTATTTTAGTGGTGGACTCCTTTTCAAATGGATTAAAACTGCTCATATGCTTAATTGTTCATAATTCGTATTCATTTGATCAGTTTGAGCCTTTGCTAGCATTTGTATTGATTGCTACACTTTCAGGGCAGCACCCTTTTGAGTATCTTTTCATTCTGATTGCTATACACTTGAAGCTGTTGCATTGTGCATATCATGCATTTTAGCTTAGTGTTCATACCCCCAGCTCCGATACACTTTGTGGTCATTTTCAATGCTTTTCATAACCCCCCATATGCTTTTGGTTGATGACTTGTCTTGTGTTTGTGTCAACTTTGTGGAGAAATGTCAAAACCCCTCAGCATGTTCCCTTTTGTCAAGGGGGAGAAGCTGTTTGCAAGGGAGAGTTGAGAGTTGGCACAAAGGGGAGAGTCATGCATTTTGGGGGAGCTTTGAGCTAGGGGGAGTTTAGGTCTTTTATGTTCTTCTTCAATTGGTAAGCTCTTTTATGTGTTTCAATTGGTCTCCTTCATAGTGAGCATTGGTGCATATCCCTTGTGTGTAGGCTTGCTTTCAGGGGGAGTCGCTTTTGTCCTGCTGCTTCTCCGCGTGCTCCGAGTGTTTGTGCTCCATTTAGTTTTGAGCTTCTCTTTGTATTTTTTCTCAGTCGGTATCGAGCCTGCTAGTCGTGTTGAGCTGCTTTTGCCTCTCTTTTGAGAGACTAGCAGTTTTTGCTTGGTATTTTCGATTTGTATGGAGCCTTCAGCTACTTGTGTCGAGCCATTTTGCCTCTATCTTGAGGAACTAGCTGTCTTCACCAATTTTTGGCTATTTGTGATTAGTATCGAGTCTTCTGCTAGTTGTGTTGAGCCTCTGTGCCTCTATCTTGAGGGACTAGCAATTTCGCATTCCAATGCGTTGTTTCAGCCTCAATTGGTATCGAGCCTTGAGCTAGTGGTGTTGAGCCATTTTCTGCCTCTTCTTGAGGGCTAGCTCATTTTTGACTTGGTTGCGTCGAGCCGTTGCCCATGTCTTTGGGAACCAAGTCTTTCGCTCCTTGTCTGAGTTTTCGCTCTTTTGTGGAGTTTTGCTCAGATTTTGCTTGGTTGCGTTGAGCCGTTGCCCATGTCTTTGGGGACCAAGTTATGTTCATTTCAAATTGCCCCTTCTTTAGCATTTTTTGGCTTTTTGGGCATTTGAATGGATAATCTTCTCATGTCAAGTTACTATGTTCTTTGCTCTTCTATGGCCTTTGATCACTTGAATGAGATTTTCGGCTTTGGTATCTCAAACCATCTCTTTTGCTTAGTTTTTGTCAATTCAATCATCAAGGGGGAGAAATTTTGAAACCCAAGTGGATAAGAACCTTGCCAAGTGCATAAGAACCTTGGTTTCTTTTGTGATGATTGTTTGACAATTTTATTTGAGATTGGTTTTTGAGTACTTTTGGGATTCATGAAACTCTTGTTTTCCTTGACTCTTCGGTTGTGTGGAGGCTTTGCCCGCTTTTCCCATTTCTTTTGGGACCGAGAGCTTTTATTTGGAGTTTTCATGATCCTTCCTCATCTCAAGTAGCCTTGTGTTTGCTTTTGCTTGGCTTTTGGGCACTTGAATGAGGCTTGCCTTCAAACTCTTCCTTTGTGGTTTTATTTTTAGTCAATGCATTCATCAAGGGGGAGATTGAGAACATATATGATGAATGATTGACTTTGATGAGGAAGGTTTGAGGCTTTTCCCGGTTGAGTCATTATCTTGCTATGTGCTTAATGCTTACGACTAACCGGTGGCGTTGAGTTGTGGTGTTTCTGTGTTGGTGTGCATGTGCAACATGTGTCTCTTGGCTGTGTTGATGTGTAGGTGTTGAGCTCGGATACAGTGGTCGATGGCGAGGTGAAGGTCAAGTAGAGACGTGTCATGCCGACGGACAGGGAGCAGTGAAGGATGGGAGTGCCATGCGGCGGACGTGCCATGCCGATGTACCCAGACGAGGGAAGGGAGGACGTGAGGCTTGGACCGACGGACCGAGAGGCCAGAGGACGAGCTGTGGTAGCTGGCACCTGGCATCGGCGAGCGAGAGCACATGGGGATGTGCGGTGCATCGGCCGAGTCGGGACGAGGACGATGGCGTCGTGGCACTTGGCGGGAGGTCGGACACGGGCTTGCGTGCGGCGCAAGTGCCGTCGACCAAGTCAAGAAGGAAGGCGAAGGCGTTGTGCCCGGCGTGGAGGCTGGACATGCATCGGCATTGTTGACGCTCACTAAGTGTCATATTCTTAGCATCAACAAGGTCATATAACACAACACAAGGGCCTAAAATCAACCAAAAACTTTTATAAACTAACGATTTCCACTTGTCCTTGAGTTTTATTTGAATGTAGGAAATTGCAGGGTTTTTGAGCAAAATGACCAAATGGACCCACTGTTGGTAGTTCTTAGCTACACCTAGGATAGGGTAACTAAAGTAGCTATCTACTAATGCCAAGCGGGGTTGTCAGTCCTGACACTAGTAAGAGCTAGCTAGCGAGAATGCAATCTACAAGGAGGAGATTCTGCAAGCGCACAGAACTATCATAGTAGCACTTTGCCTAGGAGTACCAGGTGTCGATTTATTTGATCCCAAGGGAAGGCTAGGGTGGTGTATGTGAGTCGAGTCAAGGAGGGGATGAGAGTCGAAGAATGAGAAAAGGGAAAAAGGGAAAGAGGGAAAAGAGGAGATGAAAGGCTAGAAAGAATGTATGGGTGGATAGGTAAGGACGAAATGGATGGCTAAGATAAGGTGGATAACTAGATAGATAGGGGGGTAACTAAGGGTAACTAACTACTGACTAATAACTACTGATTAATCCTAGATAACCACAGAACAAGACAATGCGAAGCAAGATAGTTACGAAGCAAGGCAGGCAAAACACAATAGAGCAACTAAGTTGAGAATAGTTTTATTCCTATCTTGTCAAGTATCGAGGCGTACTAGCCTTTACCACTTACTTAGGTTGAACGCTAGCACAACGAGCCTTACTGTTAAACTGGGCCAACTACGTGGTGGAATTCAAGGCGCACAGGGCTGTCACCACCTGCTTGCTACCACAACTATCCGGGGGTCCAGCCGTATCTGAAGGTAAGTCTATAACTAAGCACCACGCTTAACTATATTCTAACTATCTCTACCCTAGCTTTGAATATAGACACCCTTGCGGACGTCAGAGCAAATACTTGACTTAATAAGATAAACACTAAACTAACTAAGCAACCTATTGGCAAAGATCAAACACTAAGCTCACTAGAGATTAACTACTATGGCTAAGTGAATTGAACTGTAGGATAGCTAGGCACTCAAGCAATCAATCAAGTATACCACTCAATACTGATAAGTAGAATAAAGTAATACTTGAAATGATGAACTAGAATATAGTAAATGCTTGAGTAACAAGAGCAAAAACATGAACTGGAGATGAAGGAAGACTCTTCCCAGCTCCAGAACCGATCACTCGCACGCCTCTACTCTTGAGATAAGCCTTGAGCAGCGCTACCGCGAGGGCGAAGATGCCTTGCTCTACTAGCTACCTACTTGCCTAAGCTCTCTAAGCTTCTAACCTAACTCTCACTTGCTTCTCTTGCTTTGCTTCTCTTGGAAGTGATGGTACAAATGAAGAGGTGCCTCCAGGGGGGGTATTTATAGCCCAAATGAGTGAGGGGGGTTCTTATAGTGGGCAGCCAACCGACCTAGGGTTAGGTCAGGTGGTGGCGGGCGCCACCCCCTACTAGCGGCCGCCAGCTCCCCGGCCGTTGGATGAACCGCCTCTGCTTCAACGACATCCAGGTGGTTGTCCAAGGCGGTTTGGAGGTCGGTTGCATGTCCTAGCAACCGACATTCAGCCTTGATCCATGCCACTCCATCCTGAGCCATCCGATGCCACCGACCTAGTGACCAAGGGCCAAGATTTGGCCTGTGGGGGGTCACACGGATCGGTGACATGGCAGGGGGTGACACTTGGGCCAACCCAAGTGGCGGGCGCCACTTAGAGGTGGCAGGCGCCACCTAGGGGTGGCGAGCGCCACCCCCCTTAGGCCCATTTGGGCCCTGCTGAGTGGGCTTGGCCTCTGGTGGGTCCATATGTCCAAATTTGGTTCAAATCCTGCATTCAAATAGAATTCTATGGACATGTGGAATTTGGTTAGATTGAAACCTATTTGACTACATTTCATGCCTTTTTGGTGAACTTTAGGGTCAAATGTTGATGGTAAAACAGGTGTTTAAGGACCGTCAACACCCACCAGGAAGCAAGCCCACTTGCCTGGGCTCACTTTGGGCCAAGGAGGGGTGGCGCCCTCCACCCCTAGCTGGCGGCCGCCAGGGGGGAGAAGCCCAAACTCCCCCCTGCCACGTCACTGATCCAGGGGAAGCACCCCACACTCATTGGTAGCCGTTGCTCACCTAAGTCGGTTCATCCAAGGGCTAAGAAGCAGCGTCACATGGATCATTGCCTAATTGCCCATGTGACGGTTATTGGACAACCCTAACCGACCCCAAACCGACTTGGAGGACCTCCTGGATGTCGTTGGTGAAGAGGCGGCGGATCCAAGGGCCATGGGAGTGGCGCCGCCACCCCTAGCTGGCGCCCCCGCCACCACACTCACCCCCCTGACCTAACCCTAGGTCCCTTAGGCTATAAATAGGACCCCCGAGCTCATTTGTACTCAGACCTCACCTCATTAGTCCCACTCTCTTGTAAGCGAAGCTCTGGTGAAGGAACACTCTAGTTGAGAGACTTAGAGTGAGAGCGAGAGTGTAGAAGAGAAGAGCTAGAGTTGTAATAGAGGATCTTCCAAGTCTCTGGTATAATTCCAAGTCTTTTCTCATTTATCTTAGTGTTCTTCTACTTTCAGCATTTACTTTAAGTTCTTTACTTATTGTTCGTTGAGTGCTTTCGATCATAGATAACTTAGTATTTAGTTTGTATCTAGTTTGGGTTCTTCGCTGAGTAATCAGTGCTCTAGTTTTGGACGCAAGATTAGAGTAGTATATATTAGTGTAAGCGCGGTGCTTAGACTAGTTATACCTTAGTTTGTGGCTAGCCCCCGGATAGCTGTGGTAGCAAACTGGTGGTGACAGCCCTGGGAGCCTTGAATTCCACCACGTAGTTGGGTTAGTTCTTAAATCATAAACCTCGTTGTGCACGTCTGAGGTAAATAGTCCAGAGGGTGTGTACGGTTCGAAGAACTAGATAAACTCTTTATTGCTAAGTTAGTTGTGATCGCAAGTGTGTAGGAAAACATTAATCTGTTCATCGGCCAGACCCCGCCGATTTAGGTTAGTAATAGTTAGTCTTTATTTCTTTTTAGTAGTAGTAGAAATCAACCCCCTTTCACACATTTCGATCAACCCTGCTAGATCACTAGTTGTCATAGCGGTCCTAGTGTTAGTTCAGCCATAGTAGCTTCCCTGTGGAAATAAATACGATACTCGGTTACTCTCCAAGCGAAGTGCTACAATAGACTTATTCTGTGCGCTTACGGAACCTACCAATAGTCATACGCATAGTTAGTTATACTTCTTACATTAAAAAGTACGAACAAACCTTTCTGGCGCCGTTGCCGGGGATAGATTCCATAGTCTACTCCTAGTGACGATGTTAGCAAGAGTCAACAAGCATCGTGCCGGTGGACGGGGTGTGCGAACCACATCCCGTCTACGGCGCGGGTTCGGTAGCTGAGCCTCAAAAAGCTACATCGACGGTTCCGAGTTTGTGCCTCAAAACTCGGGGTTGCCGGTTTTCGAGTTTGGGCCTCAAAACTCGGGATGGACGGTTTTCAGGTTTGGGCCTCAAAACCTGGGCTTGCGGGTTTCTGAGTTTGGGCCTCAAAATTCGGGGTGGACGGTTTCCAGGTTTGGGCCTCAAAAACCTGGGCTGGCAGGTTTCCGGTTTCGGCCTCAAACCGGGGGAAGGGTCAAAAGGACGGTCGACGCGTGGCGGCACCGAGAGGCTTGCGTTGCGGCGGCGAAGCTATCGGTGAGAGGAGAGAGGGCTCTTGTTCTTGAGCTTTTTGCCATCTGAGCTTTGTGTTGCTAGGAGTGGCTTGTAACCCAATACACCGAGCGCGCAATACAATTCATCTTGCTGAATCCAAGGATCAAATTCGTGCTTTAATTTGTCTTGCATTTTTGTTCTTCGGTTGCACGTATTCTACCTTTCGATCTGACGAGATTTCTGTTTCGAGGTGGAAAGATTCGCAAATTCGTTTGAACCATCTCCTAGAGCATCATGAGAGACATCTTTCTACCGAAGGGTTTTCTCTAATTCCTCACGAGCTAGTAGATCGGGCAGATTTCTTTTGGATCACGTTCTTGCTCCTTTGCCCCGAAATCTTTCGATTCATCGGTTTGGAGTTAGGTTCGAGCCATGATCTCTTAGGAGTAGCTCACTAACATCCTTGTGACCCCTCACAAGAAGTTTGAGCCTTAGAGCTTTGATTGAGGGAGATCGAGTTGAATCGGCGGAAGAACAGCACAGTTCTGGGGGCACCGGACACTCATGTTCTTGGCATCGGACGCTGACCCGAGTAGCATCGACGCGCCGTTGCCACGTGTCAGTTTCTGTGTTTTTGAAGGGGCATCGGACGCTAGCATCGGACGCTACAGTGCAGCGTTCGATGGTCATGCAGTGAGGTTCTAGAAACCCTCTTTTTGCATCGGACGCGTCTGGTGTCAGGGCATCGGACGCTACTGTTTTCATCGGACGCGCCAGCCCTACATCGGACGCTGCCATCGGACGCTGAGTTGTTAATATAGCAGCATCTAATGGCTACACAGTAAGGTTCCAGGAAGGTCCTGTTCACATCAGACGCGTCCGACGTGAACACATCGGACGCTCCCAGCGTCCGATGCAGCTAGTTCCGCGCTGTTTTGTCCGTAGCTTGTCCATTTGGCTTTGGATTTGAGTTCCGCTTTTTTGGTTGGATTCCCGACCCCGTGCTCTATAGAAACAGGGCTTCTGCTTTTCGAAAAAGCCTGAATCCCCCTCGCATTGCTCGGGGGAGGTTGAGGTTACCCAAAGTCCATTTTGTCACTAGTTGACTTGCGTGGATTTGGGCACGGGAGTTTTTGTGGTGTCTCGTTGTGTTCCTAGGGAACAACCACCCAATCAATTGGGTCGTGGACATTGTTGGTATAAATTAACGCACACTCTACTTTATCCGCAAGCGCACAGATAAGATCTACTGATGTAGCACTTCACCGGAGTAACCCAGTTTTAATATCGAACCCAAAGGAACGGATAGTGTTAAGTCTTAAAGTCTACCCCTGAGTATCTAACAAGGACGGAGAATCTAGAAGTATAGAGGGGATCACTAAGGTTATCTAAATCCAACTTAAGAGTGATATGTTTATATTATTCTTAGTGGGGAAGTTGCCAAAAAGGTCACAAATAGAGTATGAGTCTTTTATGCAAATGTATAATCCTACCAAGCCTACACGGGTAAGTGGACTATAGAAGAATCAACAAGGCTATAAGAGTCACCCTGCGAACAACCACTACTACCGGCGTTATAGGAGGCATTTATGAGCTATCAAGTCTAAGCACCACGCTTACACTATCCAACAACTCTAACTCTAGAGCAACTTAGAATTAAAGTACTCAAAAGAGAATCACAAACCTTAAGAATAATAAGAATAATGGCTCAAACTTAAATATAGACGTTGATTACCGAAACAATCACTAAAGCAAGTTGAAGATGAACTTGAATCCGCAGGTACAAGATGAAGAAGTTGATCCGACAGGCCGGAGCTCCTTCTTGATCTCTTCCCCTCTCTCTCTCTTCTAGTTCTAGTATAAGACTAGTTTCTAATCCTAAATAGAGGGGTAACTAGTCTTCTACTTGATAGTTGGCTCTTGATTACAACTAGATGAACTAGATAATTCTAGATGAACTAGAAGAGATTCAAGTAGAGGACCTCTACTTCTAATAGAAACCCTAGTTTCTGATGTGGAGATGAATAATGAAGATGGAGATGCCTGGAGAGGGGGTCTGGGGTTGCTTATATAGCCCTGAGGGATCAACCGCAACCGTTGGATCAAACCAACTTCAGGGACGGTGGAGATGAGTCCTAGGGTTTGGTGGAGGAAGCTTGCAGAAGACGAAAGCCAGCGGGCCCGGCGGGAGACCGGTCGGTCTAAGGTGGGACCGACCGGTCCCACCTGGCAGCGTCTCGGGGTGTCCCGCCTCGTGGTGTCCTCTAGAACCTTCTAGAATATTCCTGACGTGCTGGTTGCGTTATCTCGCATCGGTTTCCTTCTAGGGGAAGCAACCAGTCCTGGTTTCCTGTTTAGTCCCTGCAGAATCACAATTCACCAAAACTCATGGAATATTGTCAATTAAAACCCTAAACCTTCTTGGTGAATGAATTCATGCCCTTTTCATATTTATTTATCCTTTAATTTTGATAGTTAACCAGTGTCAACAATTCCCCCAAGCTTACCCTTTGCTAGTCCCTTAGCAAAACCAAAACTTAAAAATGGATCAGGAGCTGCTACAATATCTTTACTCCCAACAATTATACCTGCTGTTAAACAAAAAACTATGCGAAACATATCATGTTATTTTCATGGGCTTATTACTCTTACCTTAGATCTTAAATAATTGAGAGATTGAACGATCAAATCAAGCACTATGTCTCTAGTTCTTTCACTTCACCTTTATCCCGGAGTTTTAATTAATTTTCAAAAGCATTAATACATATGTTGTTAAAATTAAACAATGGATCCAAAGAGAAAGTCAACCAACCATTGAATCAAGAAGTGTATGTGTATGGAAAAAATTGGAGTCGGATGCTCTTTGAATATATTCACTCTATTCTGTTTATCAGAGACATATGGCTATCAGGCTAATTCTACTATCGGGCACGTGCCCATTTTTCTGACTTTTCTTCTTTCTTTTTTCTTTTTCTTCGAGGTTCCGGACACTTGTCCCTTTTTATTTCCTCGGGATCTATCTTTTTGAGGGTTTCGGACACTTGTCCCTTTTTATTTCTTCGGATCTTTTTTTTTCCTCTTTTTTTTTCTTTCTCATAGCCACATGTTTCTAACAAACTTCAGAGAGTATAGCAGCAGATAATTATGAGCATTTATGTGAAAGATGCATGAAATGTGTAACTGATCTCAATTCAATGGCAAGATAACATCTCACAGGTTCACAAAGCTTAATTTAACTCAATGCAATTATTAGTCATGTTTATATTTAGAAATCTCCGGAACTCTAGTTGCTTAGAACAAGATAATAGCAGCTCAGATCATCACATGTCATATCCCAACTACCTAGACCTTAGATTAAGTTTGCCAACCATGCATTTAATTTATTTAAGGCATCATTACTAATGAGGAGAACTCATGCTTTGAAGACTAGGTACTTGAAAGAAATTAGATAGAGCAACTATTCATTATTTCCATGCAAAAGATTAGAGAGAGGGTTCTTCTTTAGTCATCAACTTCTTAAACAAACTAGACACTATTTTATTTATTTAATCTAACACACTTTAAGATAAAAGCTAATAATAGTAGTAGCAGCGATAATAATAATAATAATAATAAATAATATAATAATAATAATAATAATAATAATAATAATAATAATAATAATAATAATAATAATAATAAAGACATACCTGAATCGTGAAGATAACGGGGGGTGTCTCCCCCAAACTGGTTCGCTTAATAACGTTGAGCCTTCATGTGCCCAAATGTTTGTTTTTTTTTAATTAATGGTGAGTCTTCATGTGCTCACATATTTTTGGTGTTTTGAATTTGTTTATTGAATGAAAAACTTAAGATACTTACGGGGATATATGGGGGTGCCTTCCCCCAAGCTGAATGTTGACGAAGTCATTCGATCTTGCAATGTAGCAGACTGGCAGTGGATATGTCCTTCCTCTATCAGAGCTTTGATTGATGTTGATGTTTGTTGAGACGGTGCTCCAACAGTAGATGGAGCATTCACTTGCTTGTCAGCTTTTCTTGGCGTTTCAAATCCTGAGAAACTCAAATAGACAACAAAACTTTGTGGAACTGATTAAGCGTTACTGGTTGGCCACTTAAGCCTTAGTTGTCTAGAATTTCAGTAAGATCTCTTTCTCAATATTTTTATGTTTTAATAATTTTATGATGTAAGAGAAAAATGCAACAGGATGAATGTATGCATATTATTTTTATTATTTTTTTTATGCCACCACGGTGAACATTCCTGTGGGTTTTTACACACCATAGAATTATTCACATGGGCTTTATGATGCAGTGAAATATTTTTATTTTGTTTTCTGCAGAAATTAAAATGTGTCTGAATTAAATATGATGATGCAAGAAATGGTTATGGATTAAATATGAGAAATATGCAGCAAGTAAATATAAAGATAACTACCGATTTTACCTTTTGGCGAAGGTTCGGATATTTAGGTCTGACGAACCGGAACTTCCCTTGGTTCAGACCTCCCAAGGTATATCAGACGTTTGGAAAGTTGTTATTGATTGTACCTCTGAGGTGCAGACTTTTTCTTTCATACTTTTCT
Source organism: Coix lacryma-jobi var. lacryma-jobi (assembly GCA_009763385.1). Taxonomy (NCBI): domain Eukaryota; kingdom Viridiplantae; phylum Streptophyta; class Magnoliopsida; order Poales; family Poaceae; genus Coix; species Coix lacryma-jobi. Next base: position 77,728,189 of record CM019828.1, on the reverse strand, counting down.
TGGTCTGAGTCTTCACTTCCTGTGGTTCACTGTCTTGAGGTTTCTCTTTCTTCTTTTCTTGGGACAGTGGTGAGAGCTTCTTCGTCATGATTGGCTCTCTATTCTTGATAGTTTGTCTTCTTTGGCTTTGAGAGCGGCGTCTTTCACTTCTATTCTTCTTGGGTGCTTCATTGGGTATGTAGTTGATGAAGTAGCATCGTACCTTTTCTCCAGGGAAGTGAAAATGGATTTCCTCTTGTAAATGATTGTACTTGTAGCGTAGAGGAATGGTCTTCCTAGGATGAGGTGGACATCATCGTTTTCTCATGTCAAGGATCAAGAAGTCTGTGGGGACTTCTAATTCTGACTACGACGTCTTCCATCATTCCTTCTTGTTTATGCCTCTTGATATGGTGTCACTCATGTCATTTGTTCGTCCAGCAGTTTGAAGTGAAGCGTTAATTATGGAAGCTGGTAGCATCTTGCTCAGTGTGCATGTTCTTGTAGATCTAGGACCTTCACTCTGTAGAATTTGGGGAGTGACAAACTTCGCCCTGTTTGCTCAAGAGTGTGTCCTGCTCATAAAGACAAGGTAGAGATCAAGTGCATGGGCTCCGTTGGTGGAAAAACACCAACAGAACGAAAAGTTTTGTTTATTCCTCTCTAACCTTAGGCACATTGCACAAGACAAACTTGTTGTTTATGTGTTCTATTCAATCTTAACATGAGTGATAGGATCAGAGGATGAGCATAAAAGTAGCATCTTAAAATATTTAACAAATCAGATTACTTAACCCAAGGAAGGATAATCTATGCATAAAGTGTTGATCTTTCATAATTGAGATATATCATCTTCCAATGGTTAGATGCACAACATTTAGCTCATTTAGTGAGATTCAAGAGAGTAAAGGTATGAACAAGGATCAAAGGACTGAATATGTGTTGAGTTGATTAGGTTGGATCAAGTGAGGTTTACTTGAACATGTTTAGTTCTTTATTTATGTTCATACTAGAATCAAGGAGAATCTTTTAAAGTGATGGTTACTTACCTTGAAATGTTACTTTGTCATTGAAAAGTGATTGTGCTGAACCACCTTGTGGAAGCTCCTCTTGTCTAGCTGGTTGTTGTTTATGAATGACTTGTCTTCTCTTGTTTGTCTCACAGTGTGATTGAGAGGAGGAAGATCATAGTGGAATCATTTTAGAGGTATCGACCTTCCTTCTCTTGTGTCGACTGATCAGTGAAGACACATTGTTCCTAGAATCCCCTCTCTTTCTTGTCTTAATCTGTACTATGAGGATGTAGGGACAGTTCCGCATTCTTGTCAACCTTTCTTGTTTTCCTTTAATCATTGGGTTGGCAAGAGACTTGAATTTAGAGCTATTACTCGAGGGCCTCCATGAGAGTCTTTGTCTTGTAATGTCACAACTGAGACTTGTCCTCTCAACAATGTCGAGATGATGGAGATCTTATCGACTGTTCTTCTTGATTTGCTGGCTCAGGTACTATCTCTCCATCTTCTAACTCTTGTGGGTAGTGGCTTCAACCTTCATGATCCCCTCCTCAATTCTTGGCAGTTCGTTCTTCCTTCGACGTCTTCTCTTGGTTCTCTTTGGCTGCTCATAAGTGATGTAGTTGTTGAAGAATCAGCAAAAGATCAAAGAGTTGACTTCTCCAAGTCCGATATAAATGATAACATTGATGGCGTTCAAGAACGATCTTCCGAGATGAGTGGTGGATCATATTCTTCTTCTCGACTGGGACAACATCTAGTGGTTTGTACTGATCAAAGTGGTGAGTAGGAGATCAATATGTTTGAAGTTGGGTTCTCCTTCCTCCCTTTGATGATGTGGAAACACATCTAGACAACAGAATTATCTCTCCTAGACTGGCTTGTGATGTAGATGGACTCCCAACAACATGTTCATGTGTTTGACTTGTAGATCTTGCTATTGTTGTAGTGGTACCATCTTGTCTCTCAAGCTAGCTCTTGATTAGAAAAGAGGATAACTTCCCACTTCTTGTTTTGATGTCTTGGACAATGATGGTTGTAGGCATAAGTTGTCTAATACGAGGTAAGTTGCATCCTGTTTGTCATCAGTGCCCAAACAAGACTCAAAGCGAGGATATTGCCAGCACCATCATGATCTGAGAGTAGGTTTGTGTGTCTATGGCTTGAGTTTTGGATCTTCAATATTCAGACCAACCATGGATGAACAAAATCTCTCTCCTGCATAACGTTAGTGGATATATACCCGAAGGATGCAAGAATTTGAAGCATGGGTTGTTATCCATAACTTATGTATTTTGCATCTATGCTAATAAAAAGATGTTTTTAGGATTGTTTTAGCATAGACTAGTATTTCATGTGTTGGTTGCACTTTAACATGATTCAAGGCAAAAGATATCTTGCAGTTGAAGACATAATAAATAAACTTTGATACTCATAGTTCTTTCATCCATGATGAATGAGCTGAGTCTTCATTGTGTAAAAGTTGTTGAAGCTCATTGTACGCCTTGCTTCATCTCTAGTGTGAGTTCATCTCCTGACTTTCCCAAATTGATATTGAAAGTTTTTCTGCAGGGGTTAGTCCAACAAAATATCCAACGTCCACTATAGCATACTATCGGCTCAAAAATCAACCTAGACACCACATCTAATTTGATCTAGGAAGACATTTTAACTTAATTGCTTAAATTAAAAGCCTTTGAAAGAAAAATCACCACTCCTAAACTGTAACACCTCTGGTGTTTAATATGTAATTAACCTGACATGTTCATCATTCTTTAGTCATTAATCATTCTTGTCATGCATTTAAGTTTGCTTAATACCTGTGTAATGTTTTCTTTTTCAAAACCCTAAAGCCCAAATCTTCCTATACGGGCAAAAATGGTAATTTCACCTTTGTGCCTAGCTTTGTGTAATTCTTGTTCAGTTGGATGTCTTGAAGTTTTTGTTGTTTGGCAAAATTCAAAAATCAAAATCAGATTTCAAATCCCTTTGCAAACCCTGATTTCCAAACCCTGGATTTTATCCCTCTTTTTTGTAATTAAAAAAATATTCAAAATTTGGGGGTGGTCCAAAAAGCAAAGTTGTAGATCTGGCCAAGAGAAACAACTTTGGTATTTACAAATTTCAAGTTTCTGTACAAAGTTTGAAGTAAATCCAATTCATTCAAATTCCAGTTTTTGTCACCTTTTCAGTTTCAAAATTTATTTAAAACTTTTGAGTTTCAGAAAAAGGGTATATTAGCAAAGTTTAGGTTTTGATAAAGGAACAACTTTCATATTTGCAGATTTCCAACTTTCAATGTAAAATCAAAAGTAATTTTGAATAATCATTCAAATCCCAAAAGTGTTCCCTTTTCTGATTTCGTATTTAGTTCAAAACTGTTTGGAATTTCAAAATATTCTTTTTGACAAGTTGTAGATCTCCTTTTTCTGCACAACTTTAGTATTTTGAGTTTTTCCTGTGCAGTTCAAATTTTGGGAGAGAATTTGCAAAATACAGAAAGTCAAAACCTAGACCTAGCCATGTTCATCCCTACCTCTAGCCGGCAAAGAGCAGGGGGGCCCGGCCATGGCGCCTCGCCGGCACTGCGCAACCGCGTGCCTGGACCGCACGCGCGCCTCCAACCTGCCGCCGCTGACCCCGTGATCATTCTGCCCCCGCACGCGCGAGCGTGACCTCGCGCCCGTCCCCTACAGCCCAAGGCGTCGCCGCCGCGTGGCGTCACCGGCAAGCCTTCGCCCAGGCCCTGGGTGCACGCCCGTCCTCCGCCGGCTTGCAATCGAGTGCGCACGCTCGGCCGAGCTCATCCACACCATCCCGTGCTCCCTACCGTCCCCGACCGTGCCTACAAAAGGGACCGCCGGATCCGAGCTCTTCACCGTCTCCGCAGCCGTCGCCAGCCCACTCCAAAAGCTCCCGCCGTTCAACCACCTAGCCCGAAAGCTCCGCCTTGAGCTAGAAGCTTCCCAGCCCCTCAATTTCACCTCCCCCGCCTCCTATCGCCCGGCGTAGCTCGCCATTCCATCTCCGGCGAAAACCCGGCGAACTCGGTTCGTCAAATACTACCTCTCCGCCACGATCATCTTCCCCTGACCCCTGTGTCAGCTTCCTTGGCTCCGCGCGACTCTAACCAGGCCCTTGCGGTCTCGGTGTGTGTTGCGCAGGATCGCCGAATCGCCGGAGTGCCGCCGCGGCCGCTCTCCTTCCTCGAGCCTCACCCTCGAGCACGTGTCGAGCCTCACCCCTCGAGCACGTGTCGAGCCTCACCCCGAGCCTCACCCTCGAGCACGTGTCAAGCCTCGCCCCTCGAGCCTCACCCTCGAGCACGTGTCGGCCTCACCCTCGAGCACGTTCCCGAGCCACACTCTCGAGCACGCCTGCGAACCGCGCTCCCTCGAAGCACGAGCCCTGCCGAGACCCGTGGTAAGCACTCGATGCCCCCGGTCTCTGCTTCCACTCCGCTTCGCCGAGCCTAACCGGCCAGGCTCGGACGGACGCTTGTCTCCGCTTCGCCCGAGCCTACAGCCAGCCTCGGACGGACGCTTGTTCCGCTTCGACCGAGCCTACCGGCCAGGCCTGGACGGACGCTTGTCTCCGCTTCGCCGAGCCTCCCGGCCAGGCCTCGGACGAAACGCTTGTTTCCGCCTCGCCCGAGCCCTGCTGTCCGCCTCGCGCGATTCGCCCGAGCCCCTGCGAGAAAGGAGCACACCGCTATTTTCTTTTTCCTTTTTGAAAGAGTGTGAATAGTGTGTGTTTTTTCTCTTTTTTGTGTGAATTAATTTGTTGTTCCTTAAATCCTGAAAATTTATGGTATGCTCCATGCACTGTGTAGTATTTTAGAAAAATATGAAACTTGACTTTTCTGCAAGAATTTGAAAATGTAAAATCCCTCTTTTAATTGATAAATGGATGGTTTTGGATTTTTAGAAAATCGATTTATAACTCCAAAAATCATGAGATAATTTTTGTGAGCTTCCTATGCCATGTTTAGTCTCTGGTGAAATTTTGAAGTCTTTTGGAACAAGTTGATTTTTGAGCATTTATTTTTTAATTGTTAAATAGTGCCTTCTGTTAATTAATGTCTGATTTTATTTGAGCACCTTAATGACCTCCAAAAATTATGAATTTGTTTTGCCATCTATCTACACCATAATGAACTTATGTGATTAATTTGGTAATTTTTGGAGCAACTGCATAAAATGACCTTTTTAAATAATTAAGGAAATAGAAAAGGGATTAGGGTTCATGTTGTATGCCCAGTTTTGTATTGTTCATGCTAGCATACTCATGTGCATGCATCATTGCATTCGTATAGTCACCGAAGAAGGAGTCAAGATCGAGGCAGCCGCCGACGAACCTGTCCCTGAGGCTACCCCGAGCTCCGACAACTGCCCTGCCGCCTTCGAGCCTGCCCTCTTTGCTCTTCAAGGCAAGCCCCGGTGCATTTAACCCTTTCCTTGAATTTATAAAATGATTTCCTTAAATGCTTTTGAGTTAAATTATTGCATTAGGTTTATAGGAGTTGTGTGCTATCCTAATTGATGCACTATCCACCTTGACCACTGATACACCCGATACCTGCTTTTCAAAAGTATTTGAAAAATGCTTAGCAATGCTTATTGAATTAGACTTTGCAATAAAATGCCAATTCAAAAGTGTGATCACTTAAGGAATGTTTATGGGAATTTGGTCTTACTCCCCGGCTGTTGACTAGGTATCTGATCCGTACCTAGTCAATAGCGAGGAGAGGTTGTCCGAGCGTACGGTGCCGTCATGTTGTAGTCCGGGACTCAACAGTTGACACCGACCGGGACAGGGTTGAAAAACTGACGGGACTATTACGCTTGGGTGAGATATAACCAAGGTATAGTTCTGGCTGGAAATTAGGGACCATCCGTATGGGGGCCTGCTGGTCAAGACTTGTAACTATTCACATACTTCGGAAAGCTCTGGCTCCGAGAAATCCTTGATTGGGACCGACAACCGCGCACTGGGAGTGGAGAGATGGCGGAAGTAGCATGTACCCACGTGGTCGTCGTACCTGGAAAGGAGTGGTGTACTGTACTTCCGGGTGGCGTAGGACCGGTCCAATCTTGGAGGAATCGTGGTAGACGAGTTGGCATATGCAAGCTTGGGTGCTACATATGCAGTGTGGATAGGGATCCTCAGCTGAGTATTATTTATCCGGATTAACGTTGCTCCTCGGTTATGGAGACTTGGTCCACTGACTGTCAACGGAGAGTGGTTCTCAACTAGGAATGTTTGAAATGTAAAATGAATCATGAACGATGAAGAATTGAGGAATACTGAATCTTTCCAAAATAAAATAAGGTTTACAAAAATGCTTTTCTGCAAAATACTTGATCTTGCTTAAGCCTTACCTTGACTACCCTAAGCCTCTCATTCCTGAGTCTTCTCCCTTTTCTTTAGTCGGGTAAGTCTTGTTGAGTACCCCAGTACTCAGGGTTTGTTACCCATGCTGCAGGTATGACAGAGTCCCCGATGTGTCTTGCACCCTGCTGCGTGACCATCGTCCAGGAAGAGGCCGAAGAGTAGTTGTACACCCTCGGGCTGGGTGATTATAAGTATCTTTGCTGTTCTCCACTATGTTGCCTATGTCTATCTCTATTATCAGAACTTGGTTTGTAATAACTGCACCTTAATTTCTATTTGGAACCCTGCTTTGTAAAACTTTGTTATTTAAGTCTTCCGCTCTTATTCCGATGTTATTTGTAAAAGTATGCAATGCTGTAACCGAATTGTGAGATGATCCTGCGGACATTGGGCACTGATGTAGCCCGGTGGCGAACAGGTCTTAATCACATGGAACATGGGTTCGGCTGTCAGAGGTTGACAGGGACACGTGGGCCATGGGATTAGGGTCGTTCCGTCACAGAGTGGTATCGGAGCATCTCACTTTAACGTTGCACTGTTCGTTTTTGCGAAAACTCAAAAGACCTTTTGAGTCCAAACAAACTAAACTTGACTATTTTGAGTCCAAATTGCTTTCTCATCTTGTCTCTCATATGGCAACACTAGCTAGTGGAACACATGTTTTTAAGCCCTATGTACCTTATTATTTATTGCATTGCTTTGTTCCGTAGGAACGATTCATGCATCATGTCATAATCACTTAAGTAAACTTCCTCTCTAAGTTCGTTTGGGTAGAATGCCTTTACCTTTTCTTGCTAGCCTTCTGATCCTCATCCATCTAATCTTGTCCAGACATGGCTCGCCTCAAGCTGACTGCTCGCAAGTCGACTGGACCGCATGGTGTGCCACGCCACCAGCTGGCACCACGCGCTGGGGAGGAGACTGGAGAATCTTCCAACGGTCGTCGCTTTCCCCGCCGCACCCGCAAGAATCTGAAGGAGGAAATCAAGAATCTGAAGGCTGAGATAGAGAACATGGAGCATGACTTCTACCTTTCCCGCCTGGAGTTTTATGAGGCACGAGCTTCCCTGGAGCAGGCCAACCGGAACACGGTTCGCGCCATCGAGCAGCGCAATGATGCTTGGACCCGCGAGGACGTCACCAGAGCCTAGCTCCATGGACTGCAGCAGTACACCGCCCAGATTGAGCAGTTCAATGATATGCTTCATGAGGAGGTACACCAGCTACACAACCAACTTCACCCCGTGGCTCCACTTGTTGCTGGGATCGTGAGGACGGATAGTGGAGGAACCAGAAATGGAACAGGAGCCAGACGAGGACGAAGAAGTGAACCTGCTGAAGATGTCCACGCCGAGGACGAGGACGAGGAAGTAGAGCCTGAGCTCATCCTCGAGGAAGAAGATGACGATGAAGACATGATCATCATCCACGACGACTAGACTCGTAGTACCATCTGCTTACCTAAAACCTTAGTTTAGGTTTGGGGGCGTTAGTCTGTCTGTTGCCAAGTCTGGCATGTATCTTTCTTTTCGTATCTTTTCCCTTTATCGGTCTGTATCACCTGTCAGTCACTTATCAAGTCATCTGCCTTTGTATCAGTGAAGCTATCTATCAGTTGTTTCAGAACTTTGTCTATGAATGCTGAGTCCCAAGTTGTTTAAACAGATGCCTGTGAACACTCGCACCGGAGCCGGAGGTGCTGGGGATGACCGTCTCCCAAACCCTCCACCTGTCCTAGCTACCCTAGCAGAGGCCATTGCAGCCTTGGCCGCCGCTGCCAACCTAATGGCTCAAAACCAAGGACAGCAGAACATTCACCATGGTCGCCACAACATCAACCAAGAGACCACCTATGTGGAATTCACCAAAACTCGTCCACCGGTCTTCACCAAGGCCGATGAACCCCTCGAAGCTGATGATTGGCTCCGCACCATGGAGCAGAAGTTTGGTCTTTATCAACTGCACCGACATCCAAAAAGCCACGGTTCGCTTCACAGCAGCTTCGTGGTCCGGCAAGTGCTTGGTACGCCAACCTGTTGGCTGCCCAGCCAGAAGGTCATCGGTTGACCTGGGAAGAGTTCCGCACGCTTTCCGTGCTCATCACATCCCTTCCGGTTGATGAAAATGAAGCTTGATCAGTTCCTGGCTCTCCCAACAGACAGACTCCCGCACGGTCATGCAGTATGTGGGTCAATTCAATCATCTAGCCAGTATGCCTCAGAGTATGTCAACACAGATGAGAGAAGAGGGATTGTTTCCTCAGAGGACTGCACCCGAAGATCCGCAGGAGCTTGTCCAATAACCTGACTGGGTCTTATCACGATGTTGTTGCCGGGCTGTTGCTTTTGAGAAAGCAATCGCCAGTACCAGGAAGAGAAGAAGAAAAAGAAAGCGGGTCAAAGCAGCTTCTCTGCGGTCACAAACGCCAGAGAAGTCGTCTATCACCCCAGCCACCACCACAATCGTCTACCTTACCCCAACCCACAGCAATGTGGTCGTCCGTACCGCGGCCACCACCCATAATGCCAACCAGCAAAGTGCCACACAGCCGAACGCCCCAGGTGTTCGTATCACCACCCCACAAACGCCTACAACCATCCCTGCTACAACTGCGGCAAGCTTGGTCACTGGTCTCGTGAGTGCCCAAAGCCCAAGATGTATGCTCAGAATACTCTCAGAATCCTGGAGGATCTCAGAGCAGCAGCAACCGCGCCCAGAAGCAACATTGCCGAGAAAGAAAGGCAGGATTGTCAAGAAGCACGGGCAAGTCTACTACACCACTGTCAGCGACATTCCAAAGGGGAGCCCGTCATGATCGGTAGGTTTCCTGTTGCCAATCACCCTGCAGTTGTGTTGTTTGATTCTGGTGCATCACATTCCTTCATCAGTCGTACTTTTGTCATCAAGCATGAAATATCAATTGAGGATTTGAAAGAAAGTTTCTGCATATTTTCGCCTGGAGGGCGTATAAGTATTAAGGAAGTGGTTCGCAGTATCCAGTAAGGTGGGGGAACATGTATTTCCCACCACCATGATAGTGCTTCATGATCAGGAGAGATAGATCTCATCTAGGCATGAATTGGATGTGTCAGTATAAAGCCATGATCGACATCTTGAATAGAGTTGTGAGAGTGGATATTCCTAACAGTACCAGAGCCAACTCCTTCTCCAAACTTCAATGCCTCAAAAACCAGCAGCCACTCAAATAAACACCGCCTATGTTCTGGAAACCAGGGACATCCCCGTGGTTTGTGAATTCCCTGATATTTTCCTGAGGATTTGCCTGGTCTGCCTCCTGACCGTGATGTTGAGTTTGCCATAAAGCTAAAGCCCGGGACTGCTCCTATATCCCGCAGAGCTTATCGAATGCCTCCCAGAGAGTGGCAGAACTAAAAATCCAATTACAAGATTTGTTGGACAAGGGTTTCATTCGCCCAAGCTCGTCTCCTTGGGGCTGTCCTGCAATCTTTGTAAAAAAGAAAGACAAGACTCTCAGAATGTTGCATTGATTATCGCCCCACTCAATGAGGTCACCATCAAAAACAAATATCCCTTGCCTCGTATTGATCTTCTCTTTGACCAGTTAGCTGGAGCCAAAGTATTCTCCAAGATCGATCTCAGATCCAGCTACCACCAAATAAAGATTCGTCCTGAAGATATTTCCTAAAACAGCTTTCACCACCAGATACGGCCTATATGAGTACTTGGTCATGTCCTTCGGTTTGACCAATGCCCCTGCTCATTTCATGTACCTCATGAACTCTGTGTTCATGCCAGAGCTTGATAAATTCGTGGTCGTGTTCATTGACGACATCCTTGTCTACTCAAAAACCCTGAAGATCATGCCAAGCATCTTCGTATCGTTTTATCCCGTCTCAGAGAACATCAGCTGTTGCCAAGTTCAGTAAATGTGAGTTCTGGTTTAGATCGGATACAGTTTCTTGGTCATGTCCCTATCCGCTGAAGGTGTGTCAGTTGACCCTGGTAAAGTGGCAGACATTCTGGATTGGAAGCCACCTACCACTGTTCATCAAGTCCGCAGCTTTATGGGAATGGCAGGATATTATCGTCGATTCATCCCAGATTTCTCAAGAATCGCCCAAGCCTATCACTGAGGTGTAAAGAATTCTGTGAAGTTTGTCTGTGTTCACCAGCCTATGTGAGCAAGCCTTTTCAAACTCTGAAGAAACTGTTAACTACATCACCAGTGCTAGCCCAGCCAACATCGAGAAGCCCTTTGATGTCTACTGTGATGCATCTGGTACTGGTTTGGGCTGTGTTTTGATGCAAGAAGGTCGAGTGATCGCATATGCCTCCCGACAGCTTAAGCGACATGAAGAGAATTACCCAACTCATGATCTCGAGTTAGCAGCAGTAGTGCATGCCTTGAAGATCTGGCGTCATTATCTGTTGGGCAGTACCTGTAATGTGTACACTGATCACAAAAGCCTGAAGTATATTTTCACTCAAGAGGAACTGAATATGAGGCAGAGAAGATGGCTTGAGTTAATTAAGGACTATGATCTTGAAGTGCATTACCATCCGGGTAAGGCGAATGTGGTCGCCGATGCACTCAGTCGCAAGTCTTATTGCAACTGTCTGATGAAGAAACCCTATGATTCTTCTTTGTGTTATGAGCTGGAATTAAATATTGAAATGATTCCGCAAGGAACTCTGAGTAATATCAGAATAGAAACCCCTATCAGAGAGCAGATCATTGCTGCACAAAAGATAACCCTGGAATCAAGCACATCATTGAAAAGGTCCAATCCGGAAAGGCTGATTGTTTCAGGATTGATGATGCAGGAGTAGTATGGTTTAAGAATCGGTTAGTAGTTCCTAAAGTGCCTGAGTTAAGAAAGTTAATCCTTGATGAAGCACACTTGACTAGATTCTCCATCCACCCCGGCAGCAACAAAATGTACTAGGATTTGAAGCAGCAATTCTGGTGGACAAAGATGAAGATTGAGATCGCCCGGTATGTCGCTCAGTGTGATACCTGCCAGAAAGTCAAAGCCGTGCACATGAAGCCCGGAGGAGAATTGCAACCTTTATCTGTACCTGCTTGGAAATGGGACGATATCAGTATGGACTTTATCAATGGTCTACCCAAGACATCAAGAGGTTTTGATTCCATATGGGTGATCGTGGATCGCCTCACTAAGCAAGCTCACTTCCTGCCAGTGAAGACCAGTTACACCGTCCCCACTTATGCCACTTTGTACAAGAACAACATAGTAAAACTCCATGGCATACCCAAAACATTATCTCTGATCGTGGTACCCAGTTTGTCGCCAAGTTTTGGAAAGCGTTCCATGCCTCACTTGGAACCAAGCTCTTGCATAGTACACATATCATCCTCAAACAGATGGACAAACTGAGCGAGTCAACCAAGTGTTAGAGGATATGTTGAGAGCATGTGTGCTCACCTTCGCAGATACTTGGGATGACTGTTTGCCCTTGGCAGAGTTCTCATATAATAACAGTTACCAAGAGAGCATCAAAATGGCACCCTTTGAAGCACTGTACGGCCGCCGTTGTCGTACACCTCTCAGTTGGTCTGAACCCGGAGAAAGGGAATTCTTTGGAGTTGATCTAGTAAAAGATATGGAAGAGAAAGTCAAGCAAATACAAGAGAACATGAAGATTGCACAGTCTCGACAGAAAAGTTATGCTGACAAGAGACGTCGACCTCTGCAGTTCGAGATCGGGGATTATGTGTACCTGAAGGTCTCACCCACCAAAGGAGTCACTCGTTTTGGAGTCAAAGGAAAGTTAGCACCCCGCTACATTGGTCCGTTTGAATTCTGGATCGTTGTGGCAAGGTAGCTTACAAACTGAGTTTGCCCGATCATCTTTCAGCGGTTCATAATGTGTTTCATGTCTCCCAACTCAAGAAGTGTCTCCGAGTACCTGAACATGTGGTTGAAGTTGAAGGCGTTGAGCTAGAACCAGATCTGTCATACACTGAGTATCCAGTTCGTGTGTTGGATTCCAAGGACCGTGTTACCCGAAGAACTACCACAAGATGGTACAAGATCCAGTGGAACCAACACTCGAAGAAGAAGCCACCTGGGAATCCGAAGACTTCTTAGCAAAGAACTATCCCGACTTTCTCGATACTCTATAGATGTAAGGTTTTGCCCTTGTCCTTCTTAAGACGCAGAATCTCGGGCGAGATTTCTTTTAGGGGGGAAGGCTGTAACACCTCTGGTGTTTAATATGTAATTAACCTGACATGTCATCATCATCTTTAGTCATTAATCATTCTTGTCATGCATTTAAGTTTGCTTAATACCTGTGTAATGTTTTTCTTTTTCAAAAACCCTAAAGCCCAAATCTTCCTATAAGGGCAAAATGGTAATTTCACCTCTGTGCCTAGCTTTGTGTAATTCTTGTTCAGTTGGATGTCTTGAAGTTTTGTTGTGTTGGCCAAAATTCAAAAATCAAAATCAGATTTCAAATCCCTTTGCAAAACCCTGATTTCCAAACCCTGGATTTTATCCCTCTTTTTGTAATTCAAAAAAAAATATTCAAAATTTGGGGTTGGTCCAAAAAGCAAAGTTGTAGATCTGGCCAAGAGAAACAACTTTGGTATTTACAATTTTCAAGTTTCTATACAAAGTTTGAAGTAAATCCAATTCATTCAAATTCCAGTTTTTGTCCCCTTTTCAGTTTTCAAAATTTATTTAAAAACTTTTGAGTTTCAGAAAAAGGGTATATTAGCAAAGTTGTAGGTTTTGATAAAAGGAACAACTTTCATATTTGCAGATTTCCAACTTTCAATGTAAAATCAAAAGTAATTTGAATTCATTCAAATCCCAAAAGTGTTCCCTTTTCTGATTTCGTATTTAGTTCAAAAACTGTTTGGAATTTGAAAATATTCTTTTTGACAAAGTTGTAGATCTCCTTTTTCTGCACAACTTTGGTATTTTGAGTTTTTCCTGTGCAGTTCAAATTTTGGGAGAAATTTGCAAAATACAAAAAGTCAAAACCTAGACCTAGCCCTGTTCATCCCCTACCTCTAGCCGGCACAGAGCAGGGGGGCCCGGCCATGGCGCCTCGCCGGCACTGCGCACGCGCGTGCCTGGCAGCCGCACGCGCGCCTCCAACCTGCCGCCGCTGACCCCGTGATCATTCTGCCCCTGCACGCGCGAGCGCTGACCTCCGCGCCCGTCCCCTACAGTGCCCAGGGCGTCGCCGCCGCGTGGCCGTCACCGGCAAGCCTTCGCCCAGGCCCTGGGTGCACGCCCGTCCTCCCGCCGGCTTGCAATCGAGTGCGCACGCTTCGGCCGAGCTCATCCACACCATCCCGTGCTCCCTACCGTCCCCGACCGTGCCTATAAAAGGGACCGCCGGAATCCGAGCTCCTCACTCGTCTCCGCCGCCGTCGCCAGCCCACTCCAACTCCCGCCGTTCAACCACCTAGCCGAAAAGCTCCGCCTTGAGCTCGCGAACCCCACTCGCCCTTCCCCCTCACCACCTCCCGCTCCCGCCCCTCAATTTCACCTCCCCGCCTCCTATCGCCCGGCGTAGCTCGCCGTTCCCATCTCCGGCGAAAACCCGCAAACTCGGGTTCGTCAAATACTACCTCTCCGGCCACGATCATCTTCCCCTGACCCCTGTGTCAGCTTCCTTGGCTCCGCGCGACTCTAACCAGGCCTTGCGGTCTCGTGTGTTGCGCAGGATCGCCGAATCGCCGGAGTGCCGCCGCGGCCGTCTCTTTCGTCGAGCTCACCTCGCACGTCGAGCCTCACCCTCGAGCACGTGTCAAGCCTCGCCCTCGAGCCTCACCCTCGAGCACGTGTCGAGCCTCACCCTCGAGCACGTTCCCGAGCCACACTCTCGAGCACGCCTGCGAACCGCGCTCCCTCGAAGCAGCCGAGCCCTGCCTCCGACCCGTGGTAAGCACTCGAAGCCCCCGGTCTCTGCTTCCACTCCGCTTCGCCCGCCTACCGGCCAGGCCTCGGACGGACGCTTGTCTCCGCTTCGCCCGAGCCTACCGGCCAGGCCTCGGACGGACGCTTCTCCGCTTCGCCCGAGCCTCCCGGCCAGGCCTCGGACGAAACGCTTGTTTCCGCCTCGCCCGAGCCCTGCTGTCCGCCTCGCCGCGATTCGCCCGAGCCCCTGCGAGAAGGAGCACACGCTCTTTTCTTTTTCTTTTGAAAGAGTGTGAATAGTGTGTTGTTTTCTCTTTTTTGTGTGAATTAATTTGTTGTTCCTTAAATCTGATAAATTTATGGTATGCTCCATGCACTGTGTAGTATTTTAGAAAAATATGAAACTTGACTTTTCTGCAAGAATTTGAAAATGTAAAATCCCTCTTTTAATTAATAAATGGATGGTTTTGGATTTTTAGAAAATCATTTATAACTCCAAAAATCATGAGATAAATTTTTGTGAGCTTCCTATGCCATGATTAGTCTCTGGTGAAATTTTGAAGTCTTTTGGAACAAGTTGATTTTTGAGCATTTATTTTTTAATTGTTAAATAGTGCCTTCTGTTAATTAATGTCTGATTTTATTTGAGCACCTTAATGACCTCCAAAAATTATGAAATTTGTTTTGCCATCTATCTACACCATAATGAACTTATGTGATTAATTTGGTAATTTTTGGAGCAACTGCATAAAATGACCTTTTAAATAATTAAGAAAAATAGAAAAAGGGATTAGGGTTCATGTTGTATGCCCAGTTTTGTATTGTTCATGCTAGCATACTCATGTGCATGCATCATTGCATTCGTATAGTCACCGAAGAAGGAGTCAAGATCGAGGCAGCCGCCGACGAACCTGTCCCTGAGGCTACCCCGAGCCCGACAACTGCCCTGCCGCCTTCGAGCCTGCCCTCTTTGCTCTTCAAGGCAAGCCCCGGTGCATTTAACCCTTTCCTTGAATTTATAAAATGATTTCCTTAAATGCTTTTGAGTTAAATTATTGCATTAGGTTTATAGGAGTTGTGTGCTATCCTAATTGATGCACTATCCACCTTGACCACTGATACACCCGATACCTGCTTTTCAAAAGTATTTGAAAAATGCTTAGCAATGCTTATTGAATTAGACTTTGCAATAAAATGCCAATTTCAAAAGTGTGATCACTTAAGAATGTTTATGGGAATTTGGTCTTACTCCCCGCTGTTGACTAGGTATCTGATCCGTACCTAGTCAATAGCGAGGAGAGGTTGTCCGAGCGTACGGTGCCGTCATGTTGTAGTCCGGGACTCAACAGTTGACACCGACCGGGACAGGATTGAAAAACTGACGGGACTATTACGCTTGGGTGAGATATAACCAAGGTATAGTTCTGGCTGGAAAATTAGGGACCATCCGTATGGGGGCCTGCTGGTCAAGACTTGTAACTATTCACATACTTCGGAAAGCTCTGGCTCCGAGAATCCTTGATTGGGACCGACAACCGCGCACTGGGAGTGGAGAGATGGCGGAAGTAGCATGTACCCACGTGGTCGTCGTACCTGGAAAGGAGTGGTGTACTGTACTTCCGGGTGGCGTAGGACCGGTCCAATCTTGGAGGAATCGTGGTAGACGAGTTGGCATATGCAAGCTTGGGTGCTACATATGCAGTGTGGATAGGGATCCTCAGCTGAGTATTATTTATCCGGATTAACGTTGCTCCTCGGTGATGGAGACTTGGTCCACTGACTGTCAACGGAGAGTGGTTCTCAACTAGGTATGTTTTGAAATGTAAAATGAATCATGAACGATGAAGAATTGAGGAATACTGAATCCTTCCAAATAAAATAAGGTTTACAAAATGCTTTTCTGCAAAATACTTGATCTTGCTTAAGCCTTACCTTGACTACCCTAAGCCTCTCATTCCTGAGTCTTCTCCCTTTTCTTTAGTCGGGTAAGTCTTGTTGAGTACCCCAGTACTCAGGGTTTGTTACCCATGCTGCAGGTATGACAGAGTCCCCGATGTGTCTTGCACCCTGCTGCGTGACCATCGTCCAGGAAGAGGCCGATGAGGCCGAAGAGTAGTTGTACACCCTCGGGCTGGGTGATTATAAGTATCTTTGCTGTTCTCCACTATGTTGCCTATGTCTATCTCTATTATCAGAACTTGGTTTGTAATAACTGCACCTTAATTTCTATTTGGAACCCTGCTTTGTAAAACTATTGTTATTTAAGTCTTCCGCTCTTTATTCCGATGTTATTTGTAAAGTATGCAATGCTGTAACCGAATTGTGAGATGATCCTGCGGACATTGGGCACTGATGTAGCCCGGTGGCGAACAGGTCTTAATCACATGGAACATGGGTTCGGCTGTCAGAGGTTGACAGGGACACGTGAGCCATGGGATTAGGGTCGTTCCGTCACATAAAACTAGGCACCATGCTTAATTTAAGAGATGTATGAAAGTACTCCAACTAACCATTAATATAGCGAATGAGGGTAGCAGAAAGTATTATAGGATTTATTCATGGTGATGATTAGTATATGAGCATATCCTAAAGGTGGGACAACATAGCAACATGGCATATTCTTAGACTCTATTCCCCAAGCTTGGATTTTGTAAATCAAGATTGATGAATGTAATTCAATGTTGCATGATGATTGGTGGGACATACCTTGTGTTTGTTGTTCCTTCGTTCTTTTCTGCTCCAGACCTGAAAGGTTAGTGACAAAAGTACCCGAAGGAATATTTTCACAATTATATTTCTATACTCATTAGAAGGACAGTGCAGCAGAAAGGTAGGCAAAGCTAATAACCAGGTATTATGATGGGGTATAAGGATTCTACTAGTTATAGCTTGCTCATGGGTAGTGATAGATAAGAGTGGAATTCAAAAACAACATTCATAAGAATGAAACAAAAATAATGAAAAGACTGGGACAAAAAGGAAAAGATAAAAGTATGATTACAAGGTTAAACTAAGACAAGTTGATCTACCGTTCCCCGGCAACAGCGCTAGAAATGCTTGTTGACACTTACTAACATCGCTACCAAGAGTAGAGATAAACTCTATCCCCGGCAACGGCGCCAGAAATGCTTGTTGGTATAAATTAACGCACACTCTACTTTATCCGCAAGCGCACAGATAAGATCTACCGATGTAGCACTTCACCGAAGTAACTCAGTTTTAATATCGAACCCAAAGGAACAGATAGTGTTAAGTCTTAAGTCTAACCCTGAGTATCTAACAAGGACGGATAATCTAGAAGTATAGAGGGGATCACTAGGTTATCTAAATCCAACTTAAGAGTGATATGTTTATATTATTCTTAGCGGGGAAGTTGCCATAAAAGGTCACAAACAGAGTATGAGTCTTTTATGCAAATGTATAATCCTACCGAGCCTACACACTGGTAAGTGAACTATAGAAGAATCAACAAGGCTATAAGAGTCACCCTTGCAAACAACCACTACTACCGGCGTTATAGGAGGCATTTATGAGCTATCAAGTCTAAGCACCACGCTTACACTATCCAACAACTCTAACTCTACAGCAACTTAGAATTAAAGTACTCAAAAGAGAATCACAAACCTTAAGAATAATAAGAACAATGGCTCAAACTTAAATATAGACGTTGATTAGAAACAATCACTGAAGCAAGTTGAAGATGAACTTGAATCCGCAGGTACAAGATGAAGAAGTGATCCGACAGGCCGGAGCTCCTTCTTGATCTCTTCCTCTCTCTCTCTCTTCTAGTTCTAGTATAAGACTAGGTTCTAATCCTAAATAGAGGGGTAACTAGTCTTCTACTTGATAGCTGGCTCTTGATTACAACTAGATGAACTAGATCTAATTCTAGATGAACTAGAAGAGATTCATCTAAGGGACCTCTACTTCTAATAGAACCCTAGTTTCTGATGTGGAGATGAATAATGAAGATGGAGATGCCTGGAGAGGGGGGTCTGGGTTGCTTATATAGCCCTGAGGGATCAACCGCAGCCGTTGATCAAACCGACTTCAGGGACGGTGGAGATGAGTCCTAGGATTTGGTGGAGGAAGCTTGCAGAAGACGGAAGCTAGCCGAGCCCTGGGGATACCGTCGTCTCAGGGTGGGACCAACGGTCCCACCTGGCAGCGTGTCTCGGGGTGTCCCGCCTCGTGGTGTCTCTGGTGTCCTCTAGAACCTTCTGGAAATTCCTGACGTGCCGGTTGCGTTATCTCGCGTCGGTTTCCTTCTAGGGGAAGCAATCAGTCCTGGTTTCCTGGTTTAGTCCCTGCAGAATCACAATTCACCAAAACTCGTGGAATATTGTCAATTAAAACCCTAAACCTTTGTTGGTGAATGAATTCATGCCCTTTTCATATTTATTTATCCTTTATTTTGATAGTTAACCAGTGTCAACAGACATCACATGTGTTGGCTTTGTTCTTGGGGTTCATTTTCTGGGACAAAGGCCTAAACTTTTCGAAAGAAATTTTGAGGCTCCCATTCACCCCCCCCCCCCTCTGGTCGCCAATTCGGTCCTTCAACACCTGCACAACACAAGCCAAAGAACATGCGCATCAAACCAGTTGACAATCACTCATCATCTCAAGATCCGGCATACACCATGTATCCGCAACTTGGCAGGAATTCTTGAGAACTTCAGGTCCTATCATATTCCCACAGGGTTAATAGAGCATAAGCAGGAAGAATTCAGAGCCTTGAAGCAAGGATCAATGTCTGTGGTCGAGTATCGTGATAAGTTTGCACAACTGTCACACTATGCTCCAAAGGATGTAGATGATGATGACAAGAAATAGTATCGCTTTCTCAGAGGATTGTATGATGGCCTTCAACTCCAGCTTATGTCCAATAGCTACCCCAACTTCCAAGCACCTATGAATCATGCCATCATACTTGATAATAAGCGCAAGGAAATGGATGCGAAGAAGAGAAAGCTTCAGGAGCAATCTCATAGACGGACTCATCCTCATAGTGCCCCTCAGCAAGTGAGCCAGATTCAGCCGGTACATCAGGTCAATAATAATGAGTGTCCTCAGCAGTCACAAGACCAACACTCAAACTTTCAAGAACTTCATCATGCTACAGGAGTAGTCACTTCTGAGGCAACTATGATCTCTGATAATCCCGCATTGACCACAATGACTAAGACTGCTAAGAAGACTAGAATCTCCAGCAGTCTATCAAAAATGGGTTGTTATCATTCCAAGCAAGAAGGACATCTCATGCGTCATTGCCCAAATAAGTATCCATATGTGTATGGTAACAAGAATTCGATACAGAACCGTGCTCAAGCTCAGAACCCCATAAGTGAAATGCAACAGACTTATATGCAAGGCATGGTGAACAATATGACCATGGATGATGTTAGAAGTGATCCAAATGTGATACTCGGTATGTTCCTCATCAACTCTGTTCCAGCATCAGTTCTTTTTGATTCAAGAGCTACACATTCCTTCATCAGTAAGCAATATGCTACAAAACATCATTTTCATGCTGTTACTATGAAGCACCCTCTGCTAGTTAGTTCACGTAGTGGAGAGATGAAAGCCACCCTTATTTGTCCAAAAGTTAGTCTAGACATAAGGGGGGTAGAATTCTTAGCTAATCTGGTAATCCTGGGGACTGAAGGTGTTGATGTGATCCTTGGAATGGATTGGTTACCTATGTATGATGGTACCATAGATTATGCTAGAAGAGTTCTATCTTTGATTAATTCCTCAAGTAAGGAAGTGGAATATGTGGCCTCTTTTCCATCAGTTGAAGAAGGTTTGCTCAATCAGATGAAAGGCACTCCCATCGAAGAAATCAAAGTGTTATGTGAATTCCCTGATGTGTTCCCTATTGATCTACCTGGTATGCCACCAGATCGAGAAGTTGAGTTTCTTATGATCTTCAGCCTAGAACTTCCCCTATATCCAGAATGGCAGATAATGAGTTAGAAGAACTCAAGAAGCAATTAAGAGAACTACAAGATAAAGGTTTCATTCGTCCAAGTCCATCACCATGGGAGCTCCAGTTATACTTGTGAACAAGAAGGATGGAGCACAAAGAATGTGTGTGGACTATAGATCACTCAATGAAGTCACAATTAAGAACTAATGTCCTTTGCCTAATATTGAAGATCTTTTTTGGCCAGTTGAAAGGAGCTTGTGTTTTCTTTGAGATCAATTTGAGATCTAGCTATCACCAATTGAAGATCCGATCAGCTGATATTCCTAAGACTGCATTGACAACAAGATATGGGCTTTATGAATACACAGTGATGTCCTATGGGTTGACAAATGTGCCAGCATATTTCATGCATCTCATGAATAAGATTTTTATGGGATATCATGATAAGTTCATTGTGATTCTCGTTGATGACATACTTGTATACTCCAAGAGTGAAGAAGAGCATGAAGAACACTTAAGGCTTGTTCTACAGAATCTCAGAGAGAACCAGTTGTATGCAAAGCTGAGTAAGTTTGAATTCTGGTTGAATGAAGTTTCTTCCTTGGCCATGTTGTTTCTAATGGAAGTGTTGGAGTTTACTCCAGCAAAGTAAGAGATGTATTGAATTGGCAATCACCTCAGTCTGTGGGTGAGATAAAAAATTTCCTTGGTTTGGCAGGCTATTACAGAAGATTTATTGAAGGATTTTCTAAGATAGCTAGGCCTTTAACAGCTTTATTGGAAAAAGGAAAGAAGTTTGAATCGACATCAGCCTGTGAGGAAAGTTTTAGGATGCTAAAGAACAAATTAACTTCAGCACCTATGCTAGCAATGCCTGATGTCAGCAAGAATTTTGATGTGTATTGTGATGCTTCTCGCCATGGTTTAGGTTGTGTGCTTATGCAGAAGGCTGAGTTAGAGCTTACGCTTCAAGACAGTTGAAGAAGCATGAGAAGAACTATCCTACTCATGATCTTGAATTGGCAGTTGTGGTTCATGCCTCGAAAATCTGGAGACATTATATTCTGGGTAATAGATGTGAGATTTACACATCATAAGAGTCTGAAATACATATTCACTCAGTCAGATCTAACTCCAGACAACGCAGATGGTTGGAAGTGATTAAAGATTATGACCTTGGTATTCATTTGTTGCGAATATGCCCTAGAGGTAATCATAGAGATGATGATATTTCTATTGTATCCATGATTTATTATATGTTCATTGAATATCCAATAAAGACAACTTGTATTGATTGACAATTATGTGAATTGTCTGTGAAACTCTTTACTTGTATGGTTATTCGATAGTTGTTCCTGATCGGAGTTCATGTGAGGACACACATGAATATTAGATCAGCACATGTATTAGTTGATGACTATGTTTCACAAGTCATAGACATGGAGATGACAAACTAATAATGTGGGCACATGTATGACATGCGGCTGGACTGACCCAACATAAGATGTTCTTCTTATTATCTCTTTACACATCATGTACGTTATGTCCTTAGACCTGAGATTGTGGTATGTACTCAAGATATGAATCGACTTACTTAGGGACTATCAAACGCTACTTCGTAACAGGGTAGTTATAAAGATAGTCTTCGGGTTTGTCAGGAAGTATGCTGTGAGACATAGACGCTCAAGATGGGATTTGCCCCTCTCCATGCAAGAGAGATATCACTGGACCACTCAAATGATTGGATCATAAAATGCATGGCTGTGCTTCTGTTAAGTGTTAACCTATGAGTTAGACCAAATATTGTGTGGCAAGGGAATTACGTATATGTGATCGTGGTGGTTCGTAGATATGATCTTTGCGTATACATAGGAGTTGACACGTCTTGCTAGAGGCCGCTATCAACTATCGGGCGAGTAGGAGTACTCGATGAAAGGTCCTTGTTTGGTTTTGGTAATTGAGTGACAACTTAGGTGGACTAATATGTGTTTGAAGTGAATTACCACAGGTGATTAGTCCACAAGTGATCATCATGTGTGAGCAACATATGCCATAAAGGAGAAATGGCTTGGAATACGGTCGCAAGGCTCACACATGTGAAGAAGGAGCTTAATGCACATGAAACATGACATGTGGTCATGTGGCTAAGATGGTGAAGATCAAGGCAAAGACTTGGCTTGATGATGGACCGGTTGCGAAGGTGAAGGGCAAGTTGAGGCTTCACTTATCCAATCATCATGAGATTTTTTACAGCAACAATACCATACATGTAGAGCATGTGTACCAAATTTCAAGCCAATCCAAAAGATTTGATCATCCAAACATGGCTATCTTCTCCTCACTCAGATTTTGCAATATTGAACAACTTTGAGCCATTGAGCTATACTCTACCAATTTGAATCAAACTTGAAGCTAACTTGTTTGAACAATCTCACAAGACATACATCCATTCAAATCACTTACTAAAAGAAGTTCTCATGAACATATCCATTCAAACTAACTCAATTTTGATCACTAAGCAATTTATCCATTCAATCATCTCATAGGAAGCAACACATGCATATATATCCAATCAATCAATCATATGCACCCAAAAGAATATGATCAACTAGAGATATACCTTAGTAACTTATGATCATCCAAATAGCAAGCTTCTACTCAATTTGATTGCAAGCCTTCAAATAATTCCAATCAACCACCACAACTTGATCTTTGCACTTGTATGTTGTAGCACTTGGACTTCACTTCACTTGACTTGGCACTGGGTTTGGATGTGACACTAAGCTTCATTACTTGACTCAATCACATGATGAACAACATGAAATCAATTGAATCAAGCCTCCAATGCCATGGTACCTACACACAATCATCCACTTTTTGATGGTACCCAAACTAGTTTGGGTCCTCTCAGTTAGGTGCAACATACTTTGGCATAGCCTAGTATGAGAGTAGCGAGATGAGTTGCAATAGTAGCCTTAGAGGTACCATTTTTCATCCTTCCTAAGCATAGAATCAAGCAATTGAAATAGGCTTAGGAATGTTACCTAGGGACATGAATTTGCCATGTGTCCCCTTTCCGGCATGAGTAGCAAACCTCTTGAATTGAGCCTTTTCTTCCATGCTCAAATGTTGCTTCTCATTGCCTTGCCTCTCATGAATTGCTTGAGCCTTCTTCTCAAGCTTGTTAGGACATTTCGAGGCAAAGTGTCCCATATCACTACACTTGTAGCACTTGATGTGAGTCAAATCTTTCTTCTTTTTTCATTCTTGCTCATCATCATCTTGGCATCTTGAATGTGAGTTGGATGCTTGCTCTTCCGCCCCTTCTTGTTTTCTTCTTCATCATCAAGTCACCATCATGATGGTTGTTCCTGATTTGTACTGGGGGCTTCTCTTTTTGCTCAACTTGTGGCTTTGGTTGAGGCTCATCTTGTTGCTTCACCAATTGCTTGACCGTGGCTCTAAAGGGTTTCGCGAGGCTCTCTGTGTAGATTTGAAAAAGGGCCTGGCGGTTAGTACCGCATAACCTCGGTACTACTGCCCGCGGTAGGGGTACCGGACCGAAGGCGGTAGTATCCTGTTTTCGCAGAGCTCTCTGTTCGCGGCCGATTTTGGCATGGCGGTAGTACCGCCATAGGGCGGTACTACCGCCGTCGGAGGTACCGACCAGGAGTCGGGTTTTGTTCGTTTTGGTCAACACGCGTGTGTAACGGCTAGTCTAACACTGTCGGTACTACCGCCCAGGGGGTCGGTACTACCGACCGTCAACAGCGCAAGAAGAAAAGGGGAAACGGCTAGTTTGGCCGCTCCCCTCTATATATAGTCGTTGGGGCCGGCTTTGGGCCGGCTGCTAGAGCACTCCAAAGCCTTGGTGGCTTGTGTGGATGTGCCTGGAAGCCCTCTAACTCGCTTGTGCTTGCTAGTGTGCGAATCTATTGCGAGTGAGCGATTCTAGTGCGTTACTTTGAGAGATTGCATCGAGTGGCACTAGGTGTTCGTGTTGCAAGCCGGTGGTGCTTATTACTCTTGGAGGTTGCCACCTCCTAGACGGCTTGGTGATCGAGTCTCCGTCGTGAAGCCCGCGTGAAGATTGTGCGTGGCTCCGGAGAAGGATTGTGAGGGGCATTGTGTGCTCGCACCGCGGGGATCGCGAAGAGCAATTCTAGTAGAGCATGTCATTGAGTTACCCTCACTTGTGGGTGAGTTCTTGCGGCGCTCGAGTGTCGAGCTAGGTGTGGTGCCTATTAGCCGTCGAACTACCAAAGTGGGTGGTCGACACAACGGGGACTAGCTTGGTGGCAACCAAGTGAACCTCGGGAGAAAAATCACCGTGTCAACTTCGCGTTCATCTTCTCGGTGGTTTGCAAACTCCATTCACTAGCTTGTATTTAGTTGTTCATATACTTGTGCTAGTATAGTTGCTCTTGTAATTAGTTAGCTTGTGTAGCATGCTAGTTACCTTCTTAGCTTGTGTAGCATAGAAGTTAATCCCGTGAGTGACTAGTTGACTTGTAGTCTTGCTAGTCACATTGCTTAGTTTGTGTAGCTAAGTTGAGCTCTCTAATTGGCTTTTGTAGCCTTGTTTTTGAGCATTGCTAGTGAGCTTAGGCTTTGTGCTTTTGCTTAGTGGCATGTGTAGAAGCTCCCCCATTAATTGAGTACTAGTTGCTTAGGTTTGTGTAACCTTGCAAGCTAGAATTGTTTAGGTGAGCTCTACATCTGGCATCTTGAATGTGAGTTGGATGCCTTGCTCTTCCGCCCCTTCTTGTTTTCTTCTTCTTCATCAAGTCACCATCATGATGGTTGTTCTTGATTTGTACTTGGGGCTTCTCTTTTTGCTCAACTTGTGGCTTTGGTTGAGGCTCATCTTGTTGCTTCACCAATTGCTGGTTGGGCACATAGAGGTGAGATGTCCTCTAGTGCGGCACTTGAAGCATTTGACATGCTTGAGCCTCTCTCCTTCTTCTTCAACTTGAGCTTTTCTCCATTGGGGCAAGTATTTGCAAGATGTCCCATCTCATGGCATTTGAAGCACATGAAATGAGCTAGCTTTGTTTGTTCTTGCTTCTTCATCTTCTTTAATCTTTTTCTCTCCCCCTTGGACGTGCTCTTGTTGAAACCAATGCCACTCTTGTCACCGTAGCTCTTTTGATTTTTCAACATGTGCTCAAAGGTGACTTTGGAGTTGTAGCACCTCTCTAATTTGTTGCTCAAATTATTCACTTTATTTTTTGAGCATTGTTCTCCTTCAAAAGGTTAGTCTCACAAGACATATAAGTAGAACAAGCATCTAAATGTGAAGAACATGGCATGTCTAATAAATCATCACAAGAGGTGGATACATTCTTCTTGCCTACATCACATGGGTTAGCAATACTTTGTAATCGATCATTTGATCCATGTGATGAGCTCTCATTGTTTTTAAGTTTCTTCGAAAAAGCTTATTTAATGAGAGAGCCATATTTCTCAACTAATTCATCATGTGAAGCTCTGAGAACATCAAGTAAGTGCTTATGTTTTTCACATGAGTTCTTTAGAAATGAGTTTTCATTTGCTAATTTCATATTTTTTTTTTTCTCATTTTCTAAAGTCTTGGTCATGCTAGCAAGTCTACTAACAAGCTCATCATATGAATCAACATGATCAACCACATTAGCATTAAATACCTTGGTGTCACCTTGTGACATGAAGCAATGTGGTGATGGGCTTGTAGTAGTATCACAATCATCACCCGAGCATGAGCCATCAACATCATCAAGTGTGCTTGGAGTAGAATCATTACTTGCAACACTTGAATCATCACCATCAACCTTTTCAAGTGAGCTTGTTGTAGATCGATCATCATCATCATCATAGCAATGGTGGTACTACCGCCAGGCCAAAATCGGCCGCGAACAGAGAGCTTCTGCGAAAAACAGAATACTACCGACCTTGCGTCGGTACCACCGCGGGCGGTAGTACAGAGGTTATGGCGGTACTACCGCCAGGCCTTTTTCAAATCTACACAGAGAGCCTCGCGAAACCCTTTAGAGCCACGGTACCACCGACGCTCTGGTCAGTACCACCGCCGGCGGTAGTACCGAGGTTATGGCGGTACTACCGCCAGGCCAATTCAGACTCAACACAGAGAGCATTGCAAGCAGCCCCCTTGGGCGGTACTACCGACCCCCACTGGGCGGTACTACCGACCACACACAGAAAACTTTGATTTCTTCTCTGTGTTGATCCAAATCAACTCCAACAACTTCTCCTTTGCAAATGTGCTAACACAAACAAGTGTACATCATCATGTGCATGTGTGTTAGCATTTTCACAAACATTTTTTCAAAGGATTTTCACTTGCTCTCACACGCCACTCGATCCTAGCAACATCGCAATGTTAGATCGCTCAAGTGGCACTAGATGACCGATATGCAAAACAAGTTTGCTCCTCTTAATAGTACGGCCATCTATCCTCAATCCGGTCATAATCTTCTCTACACACCTATAACCGGTGAAATGAAATGCCCTACAATATACCTTTGCCTTGCGCATTCCATTCCATCTCCTCCGGTGTTGATGCAACACATGCACCAACCTCTTCATCAAATGATATGATCCACTTCATATCATCACATGGCCTCCATGGTCCATCGATCTTGACATCACTTGCTCTTCACCATCGCTTCGGTCCTTCGGCGCCAAGTCTTGCTTAAGCCTCCCGACACTCGGTACCAACGGCTTCAAAGCCTCAACTTGCCCTTCACCTTCGCAACCGGTCCATCAAGCCAAGTCTTGCCTTGATTTCACCATCTTAGCCACATGACCACATGTCATGTTTCATGTGCATTAAGCTCCTTCTTCACATGTGTGAGCCTTGCGACGTATTCCAAGCCATTTCTCCTTTATGGCATATGTTGCTCACACATGATCACTTGTGGACTAATCACCTGTGTATTCACTTCAAACACATATTAGTCCACCTAAGTTGTCACTCAATTACCAAAACCAAACAAGGACCTTTCAATCTCCCCCTTTTTGGTAATTGATGACAACTCTACAAAGATATGGAAATTATGCTTATTCCAAGCTAGCACTTCACACGAATGTAAATTTCTAACTTGGTTTGGATTCTATGTTACTTATCCAACATTAAGACCATATGAGAGAATTTGGATAAGCACCATACAACCCAACTTTGTAGTGATAACTCCCCCTACATGTGTGCTCAAATGGTTTGGATCAAGCTTGCACACATGCATAAATATGAAATTTGTGGGAGTGTTAGCACTACTAAGTGATGCTAAGGTATACAAGATAGAATTTTGCCTTTGAAGCGTGCATACCACATTTTGATTCATCCTTAGCATCAACCTTGCTAGAAACAAGTGAAACTAGATACCACGTGAGATCAACACTATAAACATGGTTCTAGTTACCACTTGCTATGCTAAGACTATGCTCTAGATACCAAATAAAGAAAAACAATCATCATTCAAAGAAAAACAATCATCATTCAAGTCTTAGCTCTAGCAAATATTGCACACAAGCATATAAGAATTTAGGATATATGCAATGCAAGCAAGCAAATGTAATGCACAACCAAATGCGTTAAACATGTTATTCATGAGCTTGCTCCCCCTACTTGGTGTGCTCTCTTTGTCCAAGAATTTTGATCCTTTTCCATTGTTCAATCTTGCTCCCCTTTTGATCCATGTCCATCTTCTTTTCTTGACTTTTCCCTTTGTTCTTGACATATCATAAATGACATATCTTTGCCACAATTTTTCACTTGACCATGAGGTGGAGCAATCTTCCACCACTACCAAGTTGTGGTCATGCTCAACATCCTCATGTGCCACCACCTTGGTCTCATCCTCCTTGAACTTGCCATCATCCCATGTAGATGAGTCACCGAAGGTGTGCTTGATGGATTCCCACATCTCATGGGCGGTCCCTTTGGAGTTTCTTATAAAACAACTCAAAACTCAATGCATCGATTAGATAACAATAAGCATTTGCATCAAGTTCAAAGAGTTCCTTTTGAGCATTGGTGAGATTTCGATGGTCCAAAACATGAGTGAGACCACTAGTGATAATCCACCAAAACTTTGGCCCCTTTGCACGAAAATGATCAAGCATATGGTGTTTCCATTGTGCAAAGTGTGTGCCATCAAAAATATGTGTATCACACACATCATCTAGCCCACTAGACGCCATCCTCTCGGGTCGGTGAAGACCACAAATGAGAGACCTCAGCTCTGATACCAATTAAAGGGTCGAGATGGCGGACTAGAGGGGGGGTGAATAGTCCTTTATAAAATTAATCGCACCGGCTAACCGAAACAAATGCGGAATTAAAACTATCGGTCTAGCCAAGACTACACCCCTCTACTTATACTCTATGACACCTTATAAAAGATCCTAAACAATGCAAATAAGGTGTCGGGCTAGCTAGAGCTCACCTAAACAATTCTAGCTTGCAAGGTTACACAAACCTAAGCAACTAGTACTCAATTAACGGGGAGCTTCTACACATGCCACTAAGCAAAAGCACAAAGCCTAAGCTCACTAGCAATGCTCAAAAACAAGGCTACAAAAGCCAAATTAGAGAGCTCAACTTAGCTACACAAACTAAGCAATGTGACTAGCAAGACTACAAGTCAACTAGTCACTCACGGGATTAACTTCTATGCTACACAAGCTAAGAAGGTAACTAGCATGCTACACAAGCTAACTAATTACAAGAGCAACTATACTAGCACAAGTATATGAACAACTAAATACAAGCAAGTGAATGGAGTTTGCAAACCACCGAGAAGATGAACGCGAAGTTGACACGGTGATTTTTCTCCCGAGGTTCACTTGGTTGCCACCAAGCTAGTCCCCGTTGTGTCGACCACCCACTTTGGTAGTTCGGCGGCTAATAGGCACCACACCTAGCTCGACACTCGAGCGCCGCAAGAACTCACCCACAAGTGAGGGTAACTCAATGACACGCTCTACTAGAGTTGCTCTTCGCGATCCCCGCGGGGCGAGCACAATGCCCCTCACAATCCTTCTCCGGAGCCACGCACAATCTTCACGCGGGCTTCATGACGGAGACTCGATCACCAAGCCGTCTAGGAGGTGGCAACCTCCATGAGTAATAAGCACCACCGGCTTGCAACACGAACACCTAGTGCCACTCGATGCAATCTCTCAAAGTAACGCACTAGAATCGCTCACTCGCAATAGATTCGCACACTAGCAAGCACAAGCGAGTTAGAGGGCTTCCAGGCACAAAGAATCGCTCACTCACAATAGATTTGCACACTAGCAAGCACAAGCGAGTTAGAGGGCTTCCAGGCACATCCACACAAGCCACCAAGGCTTTGGAGTGCTCTAGCAGCCGGCCCAAAGCCGGCCCCAACGACTATATATAGAGGGGAGCGGCCAACTAGCCGTTTCCCCTTTTCTGCGCTTCGGTCGGTAGTACCGACCCCCTAGGCGGTAGTACCGACAGTGTTAGGACTAGCCGTTACACACGGCGCGTTGACCAAAATGAACAACCGACTCCTGGTCGGTACCTCCGACGGTCGGTAGTACCGGCCCTATGGCGGTACTACCGCCAGGCCAAAATCGGCCGCGAACAGAGAGCTTCTGCAAAAAACAGGATACTACCGACCTTGCGTCGGTACCACCGCGGACGGTAGTACCGAGGTTATGGCGGTACTACCGCCAGGCCTTTTTCAAATCTACACAGAGAGCCTCGCGAAACCCTTTAGAGCCACGGTACCACCGACCCTCTGGTCGGTACCACCGCCGGCGGTAGTACCGAGGTTATGGCGGTACTACCGCCAGGCCAATTCAGACTCAACACAGAGAGCATTGCAAGCAGCCCCCTTGGGCGGTACTACCGACCCCCACTGGGCGGTACTACCGACCACACACAGAAAACTTTGATTTCTTCTCTGTGATCAACTCCAACAACTTCTCCTTTGCAAATGTGCTAACACCAACAAGTGTACATCATCATGTGCATGTGTGTTAGCATTTTCACAAACATTTTTCAAAGGATTTTCACTTGCTCTCACCATGCCACTCGATCCTAGCAACATCGCAATGTTAGATCGCTCAAGTGGCACTAGATGACCGATATGCAAAACAAGTTTGCTCCTCTTAATAGTACGGCCATCTATCCTAAATCCGGTCATAATCTTCTCTACACACCTATGACCGGTGAAATGAAATGCCCTACAAATATACCTTTGCCTTGCGCATTCCATTCCATCTCCTCCGGTGTTGATGCAACACATGCACCAACCTCTTCATCAAATGATATGATCCACTTCATATCATCACATGGCCTCCATGGTCCATCGATCTTGACATCACTTGCTCTTCACCATCGCTTCGGTCCTTCGGCGCCATGTCTTGCTTAAGCCTCCCGACACTCGGTACCAACGGCTTCTTCTTGAACTCTTGTCATCTTCATGAGCTTCTCATTTGTGACTTGAACTATTAAACTTGCACAAGATATCTAACTCGGTTTGCTCTAGAGTAAGCTTCTTCACACATCTTTCAATGGTTATCTTACTCACGTTGAATTAGACACTTAAATGTTCATCTTCTAGATCAAGTACTTGGGTTCACTAGCACATGAACAAACTCATATACTAACCACTAGATCATATAAGCAAACATGTGAGATTGTTCAAACAAGTTAGCTTCAAGTTTGATTCAAATTGGTAGAGTATAGCTCAATGGCTCAAAGTTGTTCAATATTGCAAAATCTGAGTGAGCTGAGAAGATAGCCATGTTCGGATGATCAAATCTTTTGGATTGGCTTGAAATTTGGTACACATGCTCTACATGTATGGTATTGGTTGCTGTAAAAATCTCATGATGATTGGATAAGTGAAGCTTTGGTTTTTGGAGTAGATCTTGTCAACTATAGTGCAGCAGTTTTCAGCATGTAGTACTATGGAAAGAATTGAAATCTGATAGCAATCTAGAAAGCCAATGAAGCTCAAATTTTTATGGCTGCTAGAACACTTAGAGAGGCACATCTCCACCAAATTTCATGGTCATTGGACTTATATTTGGGAGATATGCATGTTTCTTTGAGAAGGGCAAAATCTGCCAGAAAAATGACAATTATTGATTTAATCTAGAGTCACTTTGATTGAAAGGCCCTCAAGTTGGAATCATGTTTATAAGTGTTTGAGGGACCTATGTTTGGTTTTGAGATGAGCTAGAAGTATGATAAAGATGAGTACAAGTTCATTTGATTGAAGAGTGTTTTTGGCACACATTTGGTACTCAAATTGAAGATCAAGACCAACATCAACATGAAGAGAAAGATCAAGTCCTAGTATCAAATGAAGATCATTTTGGAAGAAAGAAAAGGACTCAAAGAAGGATTCTATGTCATATTTCAAGAAGAGTTCAAATGGATCAATCAAACAAAGTCAATTCAAGTGAGTATCAAGGATGATTCTTTGGAGAGAGGTCACTTCTCCCTTTTGTAGGGCTTGCCGCCTTTTGTAGGTTAACCAAGCGAGGCTTGGAAGGCTAACATGGAAGTGGTGATCTAAAGTGTCATTGGAGATGCTTAGTTGAAGAAATCATAAGAGATTGATCAAAGAAAGCAAGCAACACCCAAATAGAGAGAAAATCATGAAGATCTTAGACGGTATTCACATGCAAGCCATAATCAAAAGAAGAAGCAAGCCAACCACAACAAAATAATGCACTTGATCATTAGCGGTTCTCAAATCATATGGGTGAAGAATGGTATTCAAATTAGTATCTATTGGTCTTCACCAAGCTTTGAAATGGACTTCACATTGCTATTTGGAGCTTAATTGGAATCAAAATGACTATCCTCTACTCCAAGATAGCGAAGGTATCATTGTAATGTGCATGATCATTTCATTCCTCACTAGTATGCGGTTAGTGCATATAGTACATGCTAAATAGGATCATGCATAACAATTGAAAAGTTTAAATTCATAGCCTACCACTATTGCTTGTTTGCTTATATGATCTAAGATGAACATTCAAGTGTCTAATTCAACGTGAGTAAGATAACCATTGAAAGATGTGTGAAGAAGCTTACTCTAGAGCAAACTGAGTTTGATATCTTGTGCAAGTTTAATAGTTCAAGTCACAAATGAGAAGCTCATGAAGATGACAAGAGTTCAAGAAGAAGACAATAATGCAAATGGATATCAAGTTAAATTTTCATTCAAGTGGTATCCTACAAGACTTCAAGTGATCTTCAACTTTAAGTGATCAAATCAAGCAAAGATCCCTCACCAACAAGAGCTCAAGTTTATCAAGTGGATGACCCATGCTATGAACTAGGGGAGGTGCCCCACCTATTGGTATCAAGGTCAAAGATCCTACACATGGTGTCATTCCAACACATATGGTGGTGTCCATCAAAAATGAAGATTCAAGTGTCAACCATCTACCCTTATGTCAACCCTTTGTATCAAGAGAAGCATACCTTTTGTGGTCATTGATGACAAAGGGGGAGAAATTGTGGCAAAGATATGTCATTTATGATATGTCAAGAACAAAGGGAAAAGTCAAGAAAAGAAGATGGACATGGATCAAAAGGGGAGCAAGATTGAACAATGGAAAAGGATCAAAATTCTTAGACAAAGAGAGCACACAAGTAGGGGGAGCAAGCTCATGAATAACATGTTGCAATTAGTTAGCTTGTGTAGCATGCTAGTTACCTTCTTAGCTAGTGTAGCATAGAAGTTAATCCCGTGAGTGACTAGTTGACTTGTAGTCTTGCTAGTCACATTGCTTAGTTTGTGTAGCTAAGTTGAGCTCTCTAATTTGGCTTTTGTAGCCTTGTTTTTGAGCATTGCTAGTGAGCTTAGGCTTTGTGCTTTTGCTTAGTGGCATGTGTAGAAGCTCCCCCGTTAATTGAGTACTAGTTGCTTAGGTTTGTGTAACCTTGCAAGCTAGAATTGTTTAGGTGAGCTCTAGCTAGCCCGACACCTTATTTGCATTGTTTAGGATCTTTTATAAGGTGTCATAGAGTATAAGTAGAGGGGTGTAGTCTTGGCTAGACCGATAGTTTTAATTCCGCATTTGTTTCGGTTAGCCGGTGCGATTAATTTTATAAAGGACTATTCACCCCCCTCTAGTCCGCCATCTCGACCCTTTACTCGAGCCGTGTCTATGTGTGCGTGAACCCATAGGGTCGCACGCTTAAGGGGTTGGAAGCCTGATTCAAGTTGGACACGAATCAGATCGGGATTACGGTTTGCTAATGGGCCTCCACGTTGGCAGGCTCATTAGGGACGCCTATAAATAGAGTGGTGGGGCGGCCAGGGTTTTAACCACGTCATTAGACAGCCGTCGCCCACCTCATGCCCGTGCCTATTGCTCCTCGTAGACCTAGCAGTCTGGAGGCGTGACGCTTCCTCCCTGTACGTGTGGGATACCACGGAGGTGCTGCATCTGGAGCATAAGGACGAACCGCAAGTGGAGACATGAAGGACG
The DNA here is from genome assembly GCA_009763385.1 of Coix lacryma-jobi var. lacryma-jobi. Lineage (NCBI taxonomy): Eukaryota > Viridiplantae > Streptophyta > Magnoliopsida > Poales > Poaceae > Coix > Coix lacryma-jobi. The sequence continues at coordinate 77,694,503 of CM019828.1, read as the reverse complement.
GACGTGAACATCTACACGGCATCGCTGCGACGCGCACATATACACCGAGACATCTTCCGCTGCATCTGCGCGTCTAGTGGTAATCCTGTGATCTATAACTAGCAGTAGATCCTGGTTTATGGGTTTGAAAATTTTGTTTTCCGGCTAGCGTAGCATCCTCGTAACCCTTCAATGGTATCAAAGCCATTACTGCCTCGTTATAGATTCGGTTGTGTGCATATAGAGATATGCGCGGTTGTAGATTAGTCTCTGATCTTGATTCGTGATCTTGCCGTGTTGGTCATGTAACGATCTACTCCTACCGGTCGGAATTCCGCCATCGGAGTTAAGTGATACGTGTAAATCCAATCATGGAAGTATGGAGATCAATCAGATTGATCAAATCGAATCTAGGTCAAGAGCTGGGTGCATGAGATGTACCGCGCATCTGAAAAAAGAGCGTTGTTCGGTAAAACGGTCGTAACTTTTGCATACGACCTCGGATTGAGACGATCCTTAAACGAAAATTGATCTACTGAAAATTATGGATTTGCAAAACAAGGCTGGGAAAATTATGTTTTCTGCGATTCAAGATTAGATGTCGGGAACGTTTAACTCTGTTTTGCAGGGATTGATGACTGGTATAGCCCTTATGTGTATGTGATGCATGAATGTAATTGTTTCATGACTTGCATGTCGTGATTATGACAATATGGCTGGAGCCACATATATATTGTCCGTTTGATGTAATGGCCTTCGTGCCAAAATTATGATGATTCTACACGTGACTATGTAATTACTTTATTAATTACGCTAGTTGTAGCTAGTGTCGGTGGATTCATCACTGGAGGATGGTGTACATGTACCATGTAGATGGAGATCATCATGGTGAACAGATTGGCGGAGATGGAGATCTCCAAAGGAACACTGGGCTATACCAAGTCATATCTGTGTTGATGCTATTCTCTTATTATGTTCTACTTTCACGCATGATTCATGTTTATTGTCTACATGCGGTAGTGAAAGTGTAGAACGATCCCTCAGTAATGTTCAAGTCATATGCTTCCCGAAACCTTGCATTGTCATATGTCTTGTACAATTGGTGGCACGCCTATGTAATTAGGGTGTCACTGATTTTCCTTGACTAGGCAGGTTCGTATCAGATACTTACTGCAGAAGGATTGGTTGCTTGAACAAGGTCATCCTAACGGTTAGGGACCTTGAAGCATAAGGAGTTGAGCACGCATAGAGATGTTGGCCAACAACAAGAGAAATATGTGATATGATTAGCAAAGAGTTGCTTATCGATCTACCATGTCCACTAGCGGTGATGCTAAATCTCGCTAGTAGACTTGTTAGTTTGGGTCTTGAATCACTAAAATTCAATAGAGGGATATTGATCTTCGTGGGAGTAAATTTTCTTAAACTTTTAATATCATTTACTCTGTCTTGGATACATTGTCTTAGTATTTTGCATTTACTTTTATTGTAGATAAATGGCACCCGGACCTCGACCATTTACTTTACGTTTGATACTTGAGAAAGATAAGTTGACTGGAACAAACTATGCGGATTGGATCCGCAACCTGAGAATTGTTCTCAGGACTGAGAAAAAGGAAGATATTCTAGACACCCCACTACCAGAGGAACCTGCTGATAATGCGCCTGCTGCTGAGAAAACGGCTTACAAGAAAGCATGTGATGTTGATCTTGAACTAGGATGCCTGATGCTTGCTAGCATGGAACCAGATCTGCTGATGCAGTTTGATAATAACCATACAGCCTACGATATGATCGTAGCACTGGATGAGATGTTCCAAACTCAGGCTAGGACTGAAAGGTTCAATGTCTCTAAGTCTCTTGCTGAGACTAAACTAGCAGAGGGCGCAACAGTTGGGCCACATGTGATCAAGATGGTTGGTTACACACAGAGGTTGCAGAAGCTAGGCTTCCCAATTGGTCCAGAGCTGGCTACTGACTTCATTCTCTCTTCTCTCCCACCTAGCTATGGGAACTTCATCTCGAACTACCATATGCATGGTGCCGAGAGGGGCTTGAATGAGCTGTGTGGCATGCTTAAGACAGTAGAGGCAGACATCAAGAAAGGTGCTGGCAGCAGCCATGTGATGGCGATCCAAAACAAGCCTAACTTTAAAAGGAAGGGCAACTTTTGGAATAATAGAAAGGGCAAGGGCAAGGCCAAAGATGTGATCTCTAAGCCAAACCCTCCTATGCCTGACCCTGCTGTACCAACTGCTGATTCTAAGTGCTTCTACTGTAAGCGGAAAGGTCACTGGAAGAGAAACTGCAAGGTGTACTTAGCATCCTTGAAGAAGGATGGCGGTGGTAAAGGTACTCCCGCTGCTCATACACTTATATTAATTCTTGGGAAAATCGAGTGACGGGAAAATCATGGAGAAAACGAAGAACGCGAAGAACAAAGTCAAAACATGAATTGAGACATCGATCTGCAACCGTGTGGCTACCACACACTACAACAGTGAGATTACGGTCTCACTTCCTCAAAATCACAAGTACACAGAGGTATGGTTCTCTGCGGATATCAGTTGCTACAGCAGGGGATTGGGAGAGTAGGAAAACCTAGAAGGCAAAGAGCAAATGACTGAGATAGGATGGGAGGTGGGTGTCTCCCTCTACTTATCCTAATTCTAATTCCCACTCTACCCCTAACTAATTACAGAGCGAACCAGCTAAACCCTAAGGTTATTCTGGACCAACTCGTGGTAGGTGGTGATCCAACGACCACGCCTGCACAACTGGTAGCGTTGCCTCAACGCAACCTCACCGATTGCCGCCACGTGCCGCCACCGCTCTGCTCGTCCTTTTCACGGACCTCGCCCCCGGTTTTTAGGCCCAAACCGGGAAACCAGGAAACTAGCCATCCATCGCTAACTCTTATATTAATTCTTGGGTATTTGATACCGGCTCGGTTGCTCATATTTGCAATACGATGCAGGGAATGATAAGAGGTAGAAGCATTGGAAAAGGCGAGGTTGATTTCCGCGTGGGCAATAATGCAAGAGTTGCTGCGTTGAACGTCGGGACGATGCAACTACACCTCCCATCAGGATTTATTCTAGAGTTAGATAATTGTTATTTCGTTCCATGTTTAAGTCGAAACATTGTGTCACCTTCATGTTTGATGAAGGATGGTTATTCATTTGAGAGTAAAAATAATGGTTGTGTGATCTCTAAGAATAATATGTTTGTGGCTTTTGCATCCATTGTGAATGGGTTGTTTATTTTAAATCTTGATGATGCACCTATGTCTATCTGTAACGTAACTGCTAAAAGGCCTCGACTTAATGAGTTAAGTCCTACCTATCTATGGCATTGTCGTTTGGGTCATATAATTGAGAATCGCATGAAGAGGCTCCATGCTGATGGGTTTCTAACTTCGTTTGATTTGGAATCATACGAGACATGCGAGGCTTGCTTGCTAGGCAAGATGACAAGTCGCCTTTAACAGGTTTTCCTGAGAGGGCGCCTGACTTGTTGGAACTTGTACATACTGATGTATGCGGACCAATGAGTACGACAACTAGAGGCGGTTTTCAATACTTCATAACCTTCACTGATGATTTTAGCAGATATGGCTATGTCTATCTGATGAAGCATAAGTATGAAACATTTGAAAAGTTCAAAGAATTTCAGAATGAGGTAGAGAATCAACGTGGCAAGAAAATTAAGGCTTTGCGATCTAATCAAGGAGGTGAATATTTGAGTCACGAGTTTAGCAATCATCTTAAGAGTTGTGGAATTGTTCCACAACTTACGCCACCTGGAACACCTCAGCGAAACGACATGTCCGAGCGATGTAACCGGATTTTGTTAGACACGGTTCGGTCTATGATGAGCTAGTCAGACCTGCCTTTATCATTTTGGGGATACGCTCTAGAAACAGCCGCTTTCACATTAAATAGGGTACCGTCTAAATCCGTAGTTAAGACACCATAAGAATTGTGGACTGGTAAGAGTCCCAGTTTGTCTTTTCTAAAGATTTGGGGTGTTAGTAAACAAGTTTATATATACAGATAAACTAACACCCAAGTCGGACAAGTGCTTTTTCGTGGGATACCCAAAGGAAACTTTAGGGTATTACTTGTACAACCGCTCAGAGGGCAGTGTATTTGTTGCTCGAAACAGTGTTTTCTTAGAGAAAGAGTTTCTCAAAATAGCAGAACAAGTTGAGCTACCTATGGCAACAGACACCCCACCCCAACCACGAAGGTCGGCAAGAATCCATAAGTTGCGTGGGGATGTGTTATTGTTAGACGATGACGAACCTGCAACATATGCCGAGGCAATGATGGACCCAAATTCTGAAAAATGGCATAGTGCCATGAGATCCGAGATAAATTCCATGGGAGCCAATCAAGTTTGGAACTTTGTTGACCCGCCTGATGGGGTAAGACCCATAGAGAGCAAATGGATCTATAAAAAGAAAAAGGATATGGATGGAAACGTCCAAGTTTATAAAGCTCGACTTGTCGCGAAATGTTTTTGGCAAGTTCAAGGAGTTGACTACGATGAGGCTTTCTCGCCGGTAGCGATGCTTAAATCTATTCGGATCATTCTAGCAATTGCTGCCTATTATGACTATGAAATATGGAAGATGGATGTTAAAACAACCTTTCTAAATGGAAATTTGGTGGAGGACGTGTATATGATAGAGCCTGAAGGTTTTGTTGATCCTAGCAACGTGGGAAAAATATGCAAGCTTAAGAAATTTATTTATGGGTTAAAGCAAGCATCTCGGAGTTGGAATATTCGTTTTGATGAGGTGGTCAAAGGGTTGGCTTCCGTCAAAGTGAAGAAAAACCTTGTGTTTACAAGAAGGAAAGTGGGATGATGTCGTGTTTCTAATCTTGTATGTAGATGACATACTGTTGATTGGGAATGATATTCCGATGTTGCAAACCGTAAAGACTTCACTGAATAACAGTTTTTCTATGAAGGATTTAGGAGAAGCAACATATATTCTGGGCATTAAGATCTATAGAGATAGGTCAAAGAGGCTAATAAGATTAAGCCAAGAAATGTACATTGACAAGGTGTTGAAGCGGTTCAACATGGAACAGTCCAAGAAAGGTTCTTGCCTATGTCACATGGCATGCGCTTTAGCGAGAAACAGTGTCCTTCGACATCTGATGAGCGAGAGCGCATGAGTAAGGTTCCATATGCTTCCGCCATTGGTTCCATCATGTATGCCATGATATGTACACGCCCGGATGTCTCATATGCTCTAAGTGTTGCGAGCAGATATCAAGCTAATCCAGGTTGCAGATACATGGGTGTATGTCGGATCTTGAGTGATGAGTGATTGTCAACTGGTTTGATGCGCATGTTCTTTGGCTTGTGTTGTGTAGGTGTCAAGCACGGATACAGTGATCGAAGGCAAGGTGAAGGTCAAGTAGAGACGTGCCGTGCTGATGGACCGGGAGCGGTGAAGGGCGGACGTGAGGCTTGAACTGAGGGACCGGTGGCCTGAGGATCAGCTGTGGTGGCTGACGACCTGGGTCAGCGACGAGCGAAGACTTGCGGGGCACGGTGTTGCTCTGGTCGAGGACCTGGGGACACGTGTCGGTGGACGGGGTGCATGGGAGGTGCATCCCCTCTACAGCGTCGGTTTGGTGGTTGAGCCACAGAAAAACCACCGGTGGACGGTTTCCAAGTTTGGGCCTCAAAACCTGGGCGTTGGCGGGTTTCTGAGTTTGGGCCACAAAACTCAGGCGATGGACGGCTGGTTTCCCGGTTTGGGCCTCAAAACTAGGGGTTGGTCGTGAAGGCTGGTTTCCCGGTTAGTGCCTCAAAACCGGGGGGGGCGAGGTCCGTGAAAAGGACGAGCAGAGCGGTGGCGGCACGTGGCGGCAGTCAGTGAGGTTGCGTTGAGGCAACGCTACCAATTGTGCGGGCGTGGCCGTCGGATCACCACATACTTTGAGTTAGTCCAGAATAACCCTATGGTTTAGCTGGTTCGCTCTGTAATTAGTTAGGGGTAGAGTGGGAACTAGAATTAGGAAAAGTAGAGGGAGACACCCACCTCCCATCTCTATCTCAGTCATTTGCTATTCTCCACTTAGGGTTTTCCTGCTCTCCCAATCCTCTGCTGTAGCTACTAAGATCCGCAGTGAACCATACCTCTGTGTTCATGAGATTTTGAGGAAGTCTGACCGTAATCTCACTGTTGTAGCGTGTGGTAGCCACACGGTTGCAAATTCGTGGTTTGATTCGCGTTTTGAATTTGTTCTTCGCGTTCTTCGTTTCTCCATGATTTTCCCATCACTCGATCTCCCTCTACGTTGCGTCTTTCTCGAATCCACTTGAACCAACTTGTTCTTTGATATGAGGAGATCATTTCCACCGAAGGAATTCATCTAACTCCTCACGAACAAGTAGATCGGGTCGATTCAAGTTTTGTGGCGCTTTTTCGTTCATATACCTCCCCCTTCAATTTCTCGTTGATTGAGTTGATTTGAGTGAATGATTTCTTGGGGATAGTCTCCCAACTACCTCGTGATCATCCTCTCCAAGTTTGGGATCAAGGGATATTGATTTGAATCGATTTGGTGAAGATTTAGAGAAGGGGCGAACAAATTCGCCTTCTTTGCTCGTTCGCGGACAGTCCGCCGTTGGGGCGCGGACAATTCGTGCGTCGGGGTCGGCCTGACCAGTGGCCTGACTCCGTATTGTTGGAGCTGTGTCGGAACACACGCGGACAGTTCGCAGTATTGGGTCACGGACAGTCCGGGAAGTGTCCACGGAGACTTCAGCAGCCTTGCTGTTTTTGGGATTCAGCCGGCGGACAGTGCGCCACTGGATCCCGGACAGTCCGCCGTTGGGCAAACAGTCCGCGGTTGGAACCCCGGACAGTCCGGGACTTGGCTGAGTGTTGTTTTTCAGTGCGTTTGCTCTCCTGGCTTTTCCTCTTGGTTTTCGGACTTCTCGTTTGGCCCTATAGTTAACCAAGAAACCTTTCTAGGTATCTTTGCTACTTGTTAGCATCGGTATTTGGGGATTTCTCAACGTAGCCTTCAATCTACGTTCGGGACTCGTTTTTAGGGGTCGGGTCGAACTTGAGCCGGTGCTTTTGGTTTTTGGTTCGCTCATGCTTTGTGGTGCCTCGCTGTGATCCTAGGGATCATCCACCCTCTTCCAAGGGTCGTGGGCATCACGTTTCGGTAAAAGCTTTCGGGGGTTGATTTTGGGACAAAGGCCGAAGTTTCGAGAGAAAATTTTTAGGCTCCCATTCACCCCTCTCTGGTCGCCTTGCTTTTGCATTCTCGGTCCTTCAATTGGTATTGGAGCGGGTTAAGGATCTTCCACTTTAGCCGGTTCCAGATCCACCGAAGGCGACATGGATCGTAGCATGGGCAAAGCGCCATTTTTTGATGGGACAAACTATGCGTATTGGAAGATAGGCATGTCAGCCTATCTTCAGAGCATGGGTGCTTCTGTCAGGGAGATTTGAAACAAGGATGATTACGTGGTTTTGGCTGCTCGTGTGACTTAGCTGCAAATCGATGAGCACGATGCCAATAGCCGAGCCCGTAATGCTCTTTTCTCCTGTTTGAGTGTGTCTGAGTTTGATCGCGTTTCTCATCTCCCCACGGCTCATGAGATTTGGGCGACCCTCATGCGCTTCCATGAGGGAACCTCTCAAGTCAAATCCTATCTCTACGAGTCGCACAAGCGGGAGTATGTGAACTTTCGACACATGCCTAACGAGAGCATAGATAGTTTATTCGCTCGCTTTCAGGTGATTGTCAACAGGATGAGGGCTAACAAGGAGTTGTTGCCTTTCGACAATCATGAGAGGGCTTTGAAGCTTTTACACACTCTCGATCGGTTGGTGTGGGACTCTAAGGTTCAGGCGATCATCGAATCATCTAACTATGAGACCCTCACATGCGACGAGATTGACGTCATGGCAAGGGCTTCTTATGAGAATCCTTCTGGCCCGTCGAAGGCTTTGCTTTCTGGCTCTTCTGCTAACCCCTCTGGAGGACTTGCATTTTCTTCTCTTCTTTCTGTCATAGAGGAGCAGCTAGAGTTCATGGGGGATGACGAGTTGGCTATACTCGCCAACCGGTTCTCGCGGTTCCACAACAACCACATGAACCGTCGCCGCGGAGGAGGACGCTCTGGATGTTTCAAGTGCGGCGACCCCGACCACTTCATCGTCAACTGTCCCAAGAAGAACAAGGGGCAGCAGTTGGGAAGGGCGATCATGGGCACAAGTACGACTTCGGAACGGACAAGGAGGAGGAACGTACGTCAACCCGCGAAGCACAAGCGGAAGGAAGGGCGTCTTCAACAACGGATACATCAAGAAGAAGTATTGGAGAAGGCCCAGGCTGAGCAGCATGCTTTCTTTGCCACGCTCAGCGACGTCGACGAATTGGATGACGACTCCACTTTCTCAAGTGACGACGAGTCCGAGAAGAAGAAGATGATCGAGGACAAGCTGAATGGCCTCTGCTTCTTCGCCGACAACGAGGGTTTTTGCACCATGGCCCTCGGCAAGGAGGTCGACAGCCAGCTGGAGGAGATCCCTCAGAATGACGACGACGATGACACCTCCCAGGTATCTCAAACCCCTGACGAGCTTTCTGCTGAGGTCGAGAAACTTACTGCTGCCCTTCTTAGTCAAGATAAGCTGCTTAGGCGTGCTGCTAGAGAGCGGAAGGAGTTTAGGCAGAAGTGGGAGGATACGGTGAAGGAACTTGAGTCTGTCAAGTCCACCGTTGTCGTGACTGAGGAGGATGAGTGTGAGATGTGCACTAAGCACATGACTGACCTTCTCACTTTGAGAGGTAAGTATGCTGCTTTGGTTGGAGAGGTGGATGAGCTCCAGGCAAGACCCATGTTGTTGGGTGCGTGCAAGTCTTGTGCAGGCTTGCAATCCGAGTTGGCAGAGAAGGATGCCAAGATTGTGTCTCTTGAGAAGGCCAGCTCGGGTAGCACTTGTGTGTCTAGGTGCGCTTTGTGTGAGGGCTTGGAGATGGAGATTGTGAATGTGAAGCATGACAAGATGCAAACCGAGGAGGAAAACGCATACCTTCGGACCATCTTGTCATGGGTATCTTGTGGTGAGCCGCAGCTTGGGATGATGATAGCCCAATTCAAGCGTACTGCTGGAGGTCCTGGTGTAGGTTTTGCTCAGGGTGTTGAGTGTGCTTCGTCTTTTGGTAAGATTGGAGAGTCGAGTGGTCTTAACCCAAGTGAGAAGCCCAACTCCACCACTACTCCCAAGCTTACCAAGATTCCACCCAAAGAGCCTCTCAAGCCTAACACCAATGATGGGGTGTTTGTTGAACCTTCGAGAGCTCCACCCAAGAAACAGACATGGGCTCCAAAACCAAACCACCTCAAGAACAAGCTAGACACAATGCCACCTATCCAAGAGGAGCTCATGCCACAGAAAGGCAAAGTGATCCACACCCACTATCGTGAGTACCAACAACCCCCTATGAGAGCGGTGAGGTACCATTGTGAGCATTGTGGGAGAGATGGACACTTGAGGGAGTTTTGCTTTCGGTGCAAGAGAGAGGAGCGTCGTGCAAAGGAGATGAACAATGCGGACATGTACCATCCTTTCCATGATGTACATGTGCCGAATGTTTAGAGGAGAGCTGCTAGGCCTAGAGGTCCAATACCTCAAGGTCCTAGGCCTAGGCCGCAAGGAGGACGTGCCCGGCGGGAGCCTGCAATTGTGGGCTATGGACCCCGTGGCGGTGGCTTTGTAGTTGAGCGTTACCCCCACCGCGTTTTGAGTATCGCGATGGACGCTCTTCCCTTAGCGGACCACGTTTTCCTATACGTGGTGATCGCTTTCCCCGTAGGCATGCTCGGAATGGTTTTGCTACTAACCGTTCTTTTGAGCAGCCGGCCCAACACTGGTATAATTCCCATTTTACTCACCCCAGTGTTGGACCGTATGCTCACCCTATGTCTTTTTATTGATGTAGGTAAAACGATTGGAGAACGTTTGGTTGGTGGATTCTGGGTACTCAAGACACATGACCGGAAACGCCAAGTGGTTCTCCAGTCTTAGTCCAGTTGCCGGAAAGGAGTTTATCAACTTCGGCGACAATAGCAAAGGTAAAGTGTTGTCTCGTGGGTCGGTGCGAGTTAATGAGCACTTTGTGTTGCGTGATGTTGCTCTTGTTTCTAACTTGCATTTTAACCTTCTTTCTGTTCCGCAACTTTTCAATGATGACTATGAGATTCGTTTTAAGTTGAATCCCAGTAGTATTTTAGATCCTCAGGGCAATCTTGTATGTTTGATTTCACCCTTTGGGAAAGTCTTTCGTGCGAATTTCTCGGAGTCGTTTGGAATTTCTCGATGTCTTTTGGCTGGACCTTCCTCCTCTGACCTTTGGAAGAGGCATAGGAGACTCGGTCACCTGAGCTTCGACTTGCTTGCAAGGCTTAGTTCACTTGGCCTAATCCGAGGATTGCCCAAGTTGTCCATGGAGAAGGATCTTGTTTTTCATTCTTGTAGACATGGGAAGATGGTTGCCGCTCCCCACCATCCAGTGACTCAGGTCATGACTAAGCGCCCTGGAGAGCTTTTACACATGGACCTTGTTGGTCCAGCTCGGGTGAGCTCGGTTGGGGGGAAGTGGTACGTGCTTGTTGTTGTTGACGATTTTTCGAGATATTCGTGGGTTTACTTTTTAGCTGAGAAAACTCAGACTTTCTCTTCTTCTCTCAATCTGATTTTGCGTCTTCAGAATGAGTTCCCTATGAACTCGATGCGAGCTATCCGTAGTGATAATGGTTCCGAGTTTAAGAATTCAGATTTTGAGAAGTTTTGTAATTCTTTGGGTTTAGAGCATCAGTTTTCTTCCCCCTACACACCGCCACAAAATGGTGTTGTAGAGAGGAAGAATCGGACCCTTGTAGAGATGGCCAGGACGATGCTCGATGAGCATAGGACTCCTAGGCGATATTGGGCCGATGCTATGAACACTGCTTGCTATATTTCCAATCGCATTTTTCTCCGAGCTTTCTTGAAAAAGACTTTTTATGAGTTGCATTTTGGAAAACAGCCCTAAGTGAGTTATTTTAGAATTTTTGGTTGCCATTGTTTTATACTCAAGAAAGGCAACTTGGACATGTTTGAGTCTCGTTCTTCTGACGGTGTATTTTTGGGTTATGGCACTCATACTCGCGCATATCGTGTACTTAACCTTGATACTAACCGAGTCATGGAGACATCCGATGTCACCTTCGACGAGACCATGGTTTGTCCTTCTTCTAGATTTGAGCGTGCAGGTGATCTTGAGGTTGGCGAACCTCTTTTTGATGATGAGGACGAGGGTGCTGAAGGGATGGATGATCCAGCACCACCTCCACCTGCTGTGCTGCAAGCATCGTCCTCTACTACGGCGACTCACGGTCCCAACCCCTCTTCGTCGACTACTTGGGGGCCGTGGGATCCGCCACCTCGGGCTGTACCTTTTGTACTCGAGGAGGCACCAGCTGCTGTTGAGGGGGAGGTTTCTTAAGCTCGGGAGGCACCACGACACATTCAATGCCAACACCCGCCTCAACAGATGATCGGCAGCATCGACGAACGTGTCACTTGGCCAAGGTCACTGTTGACGTTTGTTAGTGCAAATAAGAATATGAAAAGATTCCGCAAGCGCACAAAACACCATTGTAGCATTTTACCGGGAGTATTCCAGGATCGTTATTTATATTTTACCACAGGGAAGCAAGGGTCAAGAATCTGATAATTCACTATAATGCATGTACTAACTCAAAATACTAAATAGACTAAAGCAGGAGTGAATGATATATGATATGAATGAAAGCACATAAAAGATAATTCAATAACTAGATAACTATAGTGGGAGGACAACGGGAGAGATCAAGGTTCCTATATACTTCTCTATTACTTGGGTTCTAAGGCAACAAAGATGAAAAGATATAGCAGTTATACACATTGGCACTTTGGAGCGACAGTACCTTTCTGACTCTCGAAAAAGACTGGGAAGAAGGTAGTCAGGGGAAGGCTGCCAAAAGCTCTACGAAAGCATCAATCCGAACGTGGTGGACTACGAAGGCCTAACAGAGCTGTCACCCCTGGGGCTACCACAACTATTCCGTGGGATTGAGCAAAATCTCAGGTAACCTATAGACTAAACACCATGTCTAATCTATCGATTACTACTCTAATTACCTAGCATAACTAGAGCACTCAATACGAGCGAAGATCCCATGCCAAGATATAACAACTATACTAATCATATAATAAAGCATAAAGTAAATAGAGAAGATAAATATATTAAAGCATAAGTCTTATAAAGAAAAGATACAAAGACATACCAAAACTCTGAAGACTCCTCTGGAACCGTAGCGCAGCTCCGCTCTCCCTAACTCCCGACTAAAGCTAAGCTATTACATTGGAAAATCTAAACCTAATTACATAGAGGAGAGAGGTTATCCATTCGAGGGACGCCTCTACAACTCCATGATGATGTGTTGCCTCAGGGGGGTCCTGGGTTTATTATATAGGGGCTCCTGGCCTCCCCTCCACCTTGGGCAAGCGATGTGGGACTAAATCCTTCGCCATATGCACATGGGCCTTAATGGGCCAAAACGCGTTGAAGAGGTCGGTTGGAGTGCGTCACGCGAAGGGGGGCGAGTTTGGGCCCTACACCAGACCAGTCAGTCCAGGGGGGAGATCGGTCGGTCTGCCTCTATGACAGGTGGGCCCCGCCTTCCGTGGATCGCCTTCTCGTGTCTTCTGGAGTGTTCTGGAATGTTCTAGAATCTTCCAAGTCGTATCCATCGAGGACTCTCGCTCTGGGACTCCAAATATAGCAAATCATATATCCGTTTCGATCGTCTCGACGAGGTCTTCGCAATGGTGTTCTTTGTTTCATCACTTGAGATACTTTTATATGTTAAAAATATGGATGTCCTATAAAACAAGTGAGAGCACCAAAACTCATGGAACTTGTTAGTTTCAAACCCTACAACTATGCTTTGTGATTCATTTAGTGTCATTTCATGCATTAGTTGATGGTATAATATTGACATTAAGGACCGTCAACAAGTTCTCCCAAGCTTATCCTTTGCTAGTCCCTTAGCATAGCCAAACTCAACAATGGATCAGGAGTTGCTGCAATATTTGCACTTCTAACAAGTACACATGCATTCAAACAAAAGTTCTCATTTGGATTACAAAAAGATATCATATTATTTATCACGGGGCTTAGTACTTTACCTTGAATCTTGAGTAATTGAACGATAGAACGATCAAATCAAGCACCATGTCTCTAGTTCTTTCACTTCACCATTATCCCGGAGTTTTTATGAATTTTCAAAAAGCTTAAGAACATATGTTGCCAAATTAAACAATGGATCCAAAGAGAAAGTTAACCATACCATTGAATCGAGAAGTGCATGTGTATGGAAAATGGAAGCGGATGCTCTTTTGAATATATCACTCTCTTTTGTCTATTAGAAACACATGGCTATCAGGCTAATTCTACTATCGGGCACGTGCCCATTTTTTCTGATATTCATATATATATATTTTTCTATTCTCTTTTTTTTCTTTTTTTTTTCTTCGAGCTTCCGGACACTTGTCCCTTTTTATTTCCTCGGGATCTATCCTTTTGAGGTTTCAGACACTTGTCCCTTTTTATTTCCTCGGATTTTATTCTTTTCTCTTTTTTTTCAATAGTCACATGCTTCCAACAAACTTTTGAGAGGATAGCAATAGATAATCATGAGCATTTATGCGGAGGATGGATGAAATGTGTAAGTGATCTCAATTCAATAGTATGATAACTTCTCACAGGGTCAACCAAGCTTAGTTTAACTCAATGCAATTATTGTCATATTAATATTGGAAACTCTCCGAAACTTTAGTGTTGTTTAGAACAAGATAATAGCAGCTCAGATCATCACATGTTATATCTGTCAATTATCTAGACTCTAGATCAAGCATTTGCTACCCATATATTTAATTTCATTTAAAGGCATCATTAATTGTTAATATTAAGAGAACTCATGCTTGAAGGCTAGGTACTAGAAAGAAATACAATAGAGCAACTATTCATCATTTCCATTTTAAGAAATTAGAGAGAGAGTTCTTCAGATTAGACATGCTTTGTTTATTTAATCTAACACACACTATAACCTATTACTTAAAAATATTAAGATAGTAGTAAGACATACCTGAATCACGAAGATAACAGGGGTGCGTCTCCCCCAAGCTAATCCCTTCGATCGCATCGAGCCTTCATGTGCCCGAATATTTTTTGTTTTTTTTTTCTTTTACTTTTTAAGGGTGAGCCTTCATGTGCTCAATTTTTTTTATTTTGAATTTATTTATAAAAAGAAAACTTAAGAGGATAAAGATACGTACCTGGATACACGGGGGTGCTTTCCCCCAAGCTGAATGTTGACGTAGTCGTTCGATCTTGCAATGTAGCGGACTCGAAGTGAAAATATTCTTCCTCTATCAGAGCATTGATTGATGTTGATGGTTGTTGAAATAGTGCTCTAACAGTGGATGGAACATCCACTTGCTCGTCAGCTTTTTTTGGTTATTCAATCCTGTGAAACTCAAATAGACACCAAAACTTGTGGAACAGATTAAGCATCAGTGGTTGGCCACTCAAGCCTTAGTTGTCTAGAGTTTCAGTAAGATCTCTTTCTCAATACTTTTTTTATTTTATATTTATATGATGCAATGATAGTTTAACAAAATGAATGCATTTTTATTTTTATTTTTATGCCACCACGGTGAAAATTTCATGTGAGTTTTTACACATCACAGAATTATTCACATGGGACTTTAGGTTTTATGATGCAGTGCAACAAGTAAAATATTTTTTTTGTAATGTTGATGCAGAGAAGTAAATATGCTATGGAGAGATGATGATGGAAAGTAAATATGCAAAATGAAAACTAATGCTGAAAAGATAAATATAGATAACTATGGATTTTACCTTTCGGCGAGGGTTCAATGTTTTAAGTCCTCTGAACAAGACTTCTCACCATGTTCATTCCTGAGGTGCATCATTTGATTCTGATATATAGATCTTGATAACTACACCTCTTGATATGGTGTCACTCATGTTCTTCGTTCGCCCAGCAATTTGAAGTGAAGCATTAGTTGTGGAAGCTGGCAGCATCTTGCTCAGTGTGCATATTCTTATAGATCCAGGACCTTCACTCTGTAGAATTTGGGAGTTGACAAACCCCTCCATGTTTTGCTCAAGAGTGTGTCCTGCTCATAAAGACAAGGTAGAGATCAAGTGCATAGGCTCTGTTGGTGGAAAAACACCAACAGAACCAAAAGTTTTGTTCATTCTTCCCTAACCTTAGACACATTGCACAAGATAAACTTGTTGTTTATGTGTTCTATTCAAACTTAACATCAGTGGTACGATCAGAAGATGAGCATGAAAGTAGCATCTTAAAATATTTAACAGATTAGATTGCTTAACCCAAGGAAGGATAATCTATGCATAATGTGTTGATCTTTTCATGATTGTGATATATTATCTTCCAAAGGTTGGATGCACAACATTTTAGCTCATTTAGTTAAGATAATGAGATCAAGAGAGTAAAGCTAGGAACAAAGAGTAAAGAACTGAACATGTTGAGTTGATTAGGGTGGATCAAAAGAGGTGCAACTTAAATATGTTTGGTTCTTTATGTATGTGCATACCAGAATCAAGGAGAAGCTTTTAAAGTGATGGCACTTACCTTGAAATGTTACCTTTATCATTGAAGAGTGATGGTGTCGAATCACCTTGTGGAAGCTTCTCTTATTTAGCTGGTTGTTGTTCTTGACTAGCTTGTCTTCTCTTGCCAATCTCATAGTGGGCCAGCTGAGTCTTGTTCTTAATAGGTCCAGACGATGGAGACTTTGTCAACTATTCTCTTGATTTTTAGGCTCAGGTACTATCTCTCCATCTTTGAATTCTTGCAGTGTAGTGGCTTCATCCTTCATGATGTCTCACTCAATTCCTGTAAGTTGGTTCTTCATTTGTCGGTTGAGTCAACGTCTTCTCTTGGTTTTCTTCGGCTGCTCATAAGTGTAGTTGTTGAAAAAGCAGCAATCCCTTTGATCGAAGATCTAAAAGTGGACATCTCCAGGTCCGACGTAGATGACACATTGGTGGTGTTCAAGAACAATCTTCCAAGAATGAGTGATGGATCATATTCTTCTCCTTAGCTGGGGCAGCGTCTAGTGACTCGTACTAATCAAAGTGGTGAGTAGGAGGTCAAAGTGTCTTGAAGTTGTATTTCTCCTTCCTACCCTTGATCATGAAACAAATCTAGACAACAGAATTGTGTCTCCCCCAAGCTGGCTTGTGAAATAGGTGGATATTTCTTCAACAACATGTTCATGAGTTGAAATTGTAGGTCTTGTTGTTGTTGAAGTTCTTCCACCTCATCCCCCAAACTAGCTCTTGTGTTGCAATAATTAGAAGTGAGGAGAACTTCCACTGCTTGTCTTCATAGTGAACAACCAACATACTTCCTTCGGATGACACATAGATGTTATAATGTAGTGGCATATCATCACCCTGATATATGTTGTTGGTGTCAGTGTTGATGTCTTTGACAATGATGAGTGTAGGCATAGATTGACCCATAC
The DNA here is from genome assembly GCA_009763385.1 of Coix lacryma-jobi var. lacryma-jobi. Lineage (NCBI taxonomy): Eukaryota > Viridiplantae > Streptophyta > Magnoliopsida > Poales > Poaceae > Coix > Coix lacryma-jobi. The sequence goes on along the minus strand of CM019828.1, from coordinate 77,677,864 downwards.
GGGGTGAGTTGCATCCTGCTCGTCATCAGTGTCCTGGCTTAGGCCTTGGGATGGCTCAAAGCTTGGCTGCCTTCGACATCACTAGTGACTTGTCTGATGATGAGTTTTGTCTATCCACGGGTTGGGTTTTGGATCTTTAAGTTCACACTGTGAACAAGCAAAACTCATCTCCTACAAAATGTTAGTGGACACATAGCCGAAGGATTGTACTGAATTTAAAACATGGGTTGTTATCCACAATTTTTATTTATTTTTTATTCATCCATGCTAATGAAAAGATGATTTTAGGATTACTTTAGCATAGACTAGCATTTTATGTGTTGGCTGCATTTTAACATGGTTCAAGGAAAAAGATAACTTGCAGTAGAAGATATATAAATAAACTTTAATACTCACAGTTCTTTCATCCATGATGAATGAGCTGAGTCTTCTTTGTGCACTTCATCATATGTCTTGCTTCATCTCTGATGTGAATTCATCTCAAGACTTTCCCGAATTGTATTTGAGAGTTTTCTGCAGGGGTTAGTCCAACAAACTATCCAATGTCTACACAAGCTAATTTCAGATCAATAACCAAACCAAACTCCGTGTCTAATTTGATTAAGGTAGACTATTTAACCTAAGCACCACGCTTAATTTAAAAGTCTATGGAAGTACCCATGAAGTACTTTCAAACCAAAATATACTAGCATAGACAAAGGTAGCATGGAAGCATAAAAGAGATTTATTCAAAAAGAGATGAAAGAGTATGATCACAGTGAGGAATATTTTTTTTCTTTTTTTTAATATATTTTTTAGATGCAGATGACATGAATGCATATAAGGAACTAAACATGATGAGGATTTGATAAAAGAAAACCTGAACTAAATGGAGTGGATGCAAGGATGATTCAAAGTAAACATGTAGTGGAATGCAAGGAATTAAAAAGATAACTACTCATAATGTTTAAAGTCCATGAGCAAGACTGTCTCACCTTGATCATACTTACCATGACTCACAACTGAGGATTTGTGAGTGGCGCAGCGTAAACATCCGTCACATGGGATGGGACTTGAATTCTTGTGACGATGACCTTTTCTCCAATCTACACATGGTTAGAATAATAATATATGTATACACAAACCTGTGAGATGGCAGGGTTCTAGGATTAATGATGGATCTTGAATATTCAGGCACCCTGGGTTCTTCATTCTTGTGGAAGCTCGCCATAAGGTCGAAACGGCGTCTGATGTCCTGTCTATTCCACACTCAAAAGAACAAGGGGTAATCCTACTAAAGCTAGTGGTACACTAAATTAGCAGACATCAAGATCATTATCAAAATATTTACACCAATTGCTTCCCCGGCAACGGCGCCAAAAATGCTTGTTGACGTTTGTTAGTGCAAATAAGAATATGAAAAGATTCTGCAAGCGCATAGAACACCATTGTAGCATTTTACCGGGAGTATTCCAGGATCGTTATTTATATTCTACCACAGGGAAGCAAGGGTCAAGAATCTGATAATTCACTATCATGCATCTACTAACTCAGAATACTAAATAGACTAAAGCAGGAGTGAATGATATATGATACGAATGAAAGCACATGAAAGATATTTCAATAACTAGATAACTATAGTGGGAGGACAACGGGAGAGATCAAGGTTCCTATATACTTCTCTATTACTTGGGTTCTAAGGAAACAAAGATGAAAAGATATAGCAGTCATACACATTGACAATTTGGAGCAACAGTACCTTTCTGACTCTCGAAAAAGACTGGGAAGAAGGTAGTCAGGGGAAGGCTGCCAAAAGCTCTACGAAAACATCAATCCGAACGTGGTGGACTACGAAGGCCTAATAGAGCTGTCACCCCTGGGGCTACCACAACTATTCCGTGGGATTGAGCGCAATCTCAGGTAACCTATAGACTAAACACCATGTCTAATCTATCGATTACTACTCTAATTACCTAGCATAACTAGAGCACTCAATATGAGCGAAGATCCCATGCCAAGATATAACAACTATACTAATCATATAATAAAGCATAAAGTAAATAGAGAAAATAAATATATTAAAGCATAAGTCTTATAAAGAAAAGATACAAAGACATACCAAAACTCTGAAGACTCCTCCGGAACCGGAGCGCAGCTCCGCTCTCCCTAACTCCCGACTAGAGCTAAGCTATTACATTGGAAAATCTAAACCTAATTACATAGAGGAGAGAGGTTATCGATTCGAGGGACGCCTCTACAACTCCATGATGATGTGTTGCCTCAGGGGGGTCCTGGGTTTATTATATAGGGGCTCCTGGCCTCCCCTCCACCTTGGGCAAGCGATGTGGGACTAAATCCTTCGCCATATGCACATGGGCCTTAATGGGCCAAAATGCGTTGAAGATGTCGGTTGGAATGCGTCACGCGAAGGGGGGCGAGTTTGGGCCCTACACCAGACCGGTCGGTCCAGGGGGGAGACCGGTCGGTCTGCCTCTATGACAGGTGGGCCCCGCCTTCCGTGGGTCGCCTTTTCGTGTCTTCTGGAGTGTTCTGGAATGTTCTAGAATCTTCCAAGTCGTATCCATCGAGGACTCTCGCTCTGGGACTCCAAATATAGCAAATCATATATCCGTTTCGATCGTCTCGACGAGGTCTTCACAATGGTGTGCTTTGTTTCATCACTTGAGATACTTTTATATGGTAAAAATATGGATGTCCTACAAAACAAGTGAGAGCACCAAAACTCGTGGAACTTGTTAGTTTCAAACCCTACAACTATGCTTTGTGATTTATTTAGTGTCATTTCATGCATTAGTTGATGGTATAATATTGACATTAAGGACCGTCAACAGTCACAACAAATCTCTCACTTTGCTCATTCTGCATTTGTTGCTGATTTTGAACCCTGAGATGTTGGACACGCTTTATCTGACCCGGATTGGGTCAGTGCCATGCATGAGGAGTTAGAAAAATTTGAAAGAAATCGGGTTTGGGTTTTGGTTGCACCTCCTCCTAAGTGTCACCCTATTGGTACAAAATGGGTTTTCAAAAACAAACAAGGAGAGGATGGCCATATTGTGAGAAACAAGGCCAAACTTGTAGCCCAGGCTATAGTCAGAAGGAGGGGATAGACTATGAGGAGACTTTTGCTCCTGTAGCTCGTTTGGAGGCAATTAGGATAATCTTGGCTTTTGCTGCATGTTGGCAACACACTTGCCTTACCCCCACTCACGCGCAGGGGAGCGGCGAAGGTGGCCGGTCGTCAGAATTAAACGCGAGGGTACAGGGAAGCAAAAACAAGAATAGTGGTGCCTGTGGCTCTATTCCCCAAAAAATCGTCCCATTACACTGTTCATCCCCTGGTATTTATAGGGAATACCATGGGGCATTGACTAAATTACAAAAGGGTACAAGAAATATTCCTTCACGCTGTACAACAGAAGGGCAAAATCGTACAAACATAGAGAAAACGGAAACCCTAGTTTGACTTCCTCCTGTCCGCCGCCACTCGGCTCCCGCACACCTTCGCAGGAAAGCATGGGTCAACTCCTCGGCTTCGTCAGTTGCGAGGCCTATGTTCGCTTCCCGCCAGCTGAGCTCGACGTCTTCATCGAAGGTACCCTCGCAGGAGGCAGCGAGGGTCACTGAAAGGATCAAGATGACCAAGAGGGGGGTGAATTGGGCTTTTCTAAAACTTCTTTCAAGAATAAAACCTATCAAGCCTCAATTAACCCCCTAGTGCCTAGAAGTGTGATTCTCTTTATTCTACCACACAAAAGACCAAGTCTAAGCCACTCCTACTCTAGCAAAGCAATTCAATATAGAATGAACAACAAGTAGTAATGCGGAATTGAATTGCTTGAAAGTAAATGCGTAAGTAAAAGAGTAGAGATGACTCGACGATCTTTTTGCCGAGGTATCGAGGTGTCGGCACACCCCCCCTAGACCTTGTTGGAGCACCCGCGCAAGGATATCGCCCCCCCTTGATCCGCGCAAGGATCAAGTGCTAACTACGAGCTGATTCTTCGCCACTCCGGCCCGGTGAATCGCTCACTACTGGTCACAAGCTTGCTTGGGTCATCCACAATGCCACCGGATGCTCTCCAAGCTTCACGATCGCCACCAAGCTGTCTAGGTGATGGCGATCACCAAGAGTAACAAGATAGAACTCTCACTTGACCAACACAAGGCCAAAGAGATGGATGGATGCACACCTGCTACTCAATTCTCACTAGGAGGTGTCTAATTCTCACAATTAGCAAATCACTCAACCTCACTAGGGCTCTTGCACTCACTCACACTCACAATGTGTTTCTCAGCTGATGGAAGTGGCAAGAACACTCAAATGGATGGAGGGAAGGAAGTATATATACTCCGCCAACCGGCCATCCAAAAACAGCACAAGACAGGCATTCTGCGGGGGCATCGGACGCGCCGATGCCTAGCATCGGACGCTCCGATGACCTCGTCCAACGGACTACTGTACCTTCTTGTCAGACTGTTTAAAGGGACATCGGACGCTGGGCAGCGTCCGATGCCACCACATTGGACGCGTCCGATGTGGATTTACCCTCTCTGGAACCTCTCTGCATGGCCATCGGACGCTGGCCCTCAGCGTCCGATGCCTGCGTCCGATGCAGCCTCCAGTTCACGTGCAAGTGAACAGTGGCATGGGCGCGTCCGATGCCACGCACCAGACTAAACCCTAGTCGGGGTGAGCATCGGACGCGTCTGATGCCCACCTGGCCAGCGTCCGATGCCCATAACAAGGGCAATCTCAACTCGGATCGCGACGCGGCCTAAACAACTTTTGATCCTCTCGACTTAAGGCATCTCTCTGAGCTACCTAGGGCTATGAAATAACAAGTGTGCACCACACCTACCTCAATAGACTCATCTAGGTCAAGCTACTGATTCACGCTCCCCTTTATAGTACGGCCAAAGGAAAAACAAAGACCTAAGACTACCTAAGTGTCCTCCGACACCATATGACACTTAGCCTAGTCTACCACCATCTTCGTCGTCCGTCCTTTGAAAACTGAAACGATATCCATCGCCAGGGGACATGAACTCCATATGCTCGTATCGTCGCCATTACCGTGACCTAACTCAATCATGTTCTGCAAAACACACGTTAGTCACAGTAATCTTGTGTTTCATCCAATCACTGAAACCACTAGGGGACAAGATGCGTTCAGTCACCTTCTGTGCTCTTCGCGCCTATAGCCTGCAAGAGCCACAAAGTTTGCGAGGGTCGAACCATTATCTGAAGGTTAGGAAAGCGATCCGAGTTACTCAACAAACATCGTGGAGGTGCGCGGGTCGCGCGAAGGTCGTCTTTGAGCCAGCCTGCGTGGCGTCACTGCCGAGGGTCCCTTCCCCCAATAGTAGCCCCTCGATGCCTTGGATCTAATGAACAATACTTAGGCCCAAGCAACGCTCTTTGATGGGAAACGTAATGAGACCCTTGGCAGCGACGCCCGCGACTGCTTTTGGGCCGGGCCGTTGTATTTTTGTTTGCACTGTTGAGGTCTATCTTGTTTTTTGCGCTGTGGATCTTGTGGTTCGTGCCGATTTTGTTGGGCTAGATGGTTCGTGCCTTGGCCTATAAATAGTTGGGGTTGGTGGACGTTTTGAATTTGTGCCATCCTTTTGCTGTAGCCAACCTGATGTTGTGATTTGCTTGTAGCGAGGGTTTGTTTTAGTTTGTTTGCGAAGGTTGAGCGAGTCGCTTGTTGTTCGGAGTTAGAGTCAGCTAGCGAGATGGCTAGGTTGAAACAGACTGCTCGTTCGGAGTTAGAGTTAGAGTAATGCGGATGATGGAGTGACCTTTGAGTTCGGACTTAGCCGGGTTTGCAGTTCTGATCTGGCGACTTATGTGAAGCGAGGCTAGATTGAGGATGGAAAAGTGAGGACCAGTGCTGGAGAGACTACTCCGAAGCCGGATGCTGATGAGGTTGTTGTGTTTGCGGAGTTTTTTTCGGCTGGTCTTCATTTCCCGGTTGCTTCTTTTGTAACTTCTGTTCTGCAGAGGTTCCACTTGAGGTTTCACCAGCTCACACCATCCTGTTTTACGAAGCTTTCTGTATATGTCTGGGCGTGCCGCTCCCAGGGCGTTGTCCCTCACGTCGAGGGTTTTGTCCGAACGCATCGTGTGCATATGTAGCCTCGCAAGATTGTGGATGGAGAGGGTAACACCAGTTTCAGTCAGTTTGCGGTGTACACCTTTTGCCATCGCGTTGGATCAGAGTTGCCGGTGCAAGCTCAGAAGAACAAGTGGACCAGTGGGTGGCAAGAGTTCTGGTTCTACTACAAGCTTGACGGCGCAGCCGAGCTCTATGGCGAGCTTCCGCCCCATGGTGATGTGAGTGTCGAGGCTAAGATGAGTGTCGAGGCACACGCTGCGGTTGACTGTTTAAGAGTTGTTGCGCGTTCCCAGTGTGCTCGCGACTTGGTCGAGGAGTATTGCTGTGCCAAAGTGTGGCCCCTTAGCCGGAAACAAATCTGGTTTCCTGTTGAGGAAGACCCTAAGTACGAGGGTAAAGGTTTAAAGAAACCTAGGTTGGTGTTGAACAAGGCTTGGGAGACTGTTCTGAAGAAGTTTCCGAAACGTGAGGATGGAGTCAAAGTTGTTTACAAACGGGTTCAGCAGAGAGCTGAAGACCTCGTTGGCAAGCTTTCTACGCTTGAGGTTAAGGCTATCCATAGCTCGGTGGGCAGCGGAGGTCCAGTAAACAGGCTTTTTGACATGTTTGGGATTTCTTACCCTGATTGGCCCGCACCCTCGAGCGAGGATGCGCCGAAAAAGAGAAAACATGTTGCCGTGGAGGAGAAAGGTGTTGTCTCGCAGCCGAAGAGGGGTCGTGGTCGAGGCCGTGGCGGCGCCGGTGGCCGGGTGAAGACGCTTGCGACGAAGATCGCGGTGGGATCGGGTGCTGTCGGCCCTTCCTCTTCCTCGGCCATCGTTTCTTTGTCGAGTGGCCGAGGTTTCATGAAGGTCGGAGGGCGAGTACCCCGTGTCGGTGGGATTGGTGCTCTGATCCAGATTTCGGATGACGATGGTGTCTCCGATGATGATGAGAAGGAGGAGAAGGAGGTTGAGAAAGAGGCCGACACTGAAGATGAATCATCTGATGAGGATAGCGACACTTCCAGTGGCGAAGGTGACTCAAACGAAGAGGTGTCCGTTGGTGATGACCGTGGGAAGGCGGTTGTCTCATCGAGCGTTGATGCTACAGCTGCTCGTAGTATCGAAGAGATTCTCCGGGACCTCAAGCCTGAGAGTCCTGTGCGAGGGTCGTTTACCGAATTCGCGGGGTCGCATTATTGGGTTAACGGTTTTGATGTGGCCGGTGACCTAGAATCGGAGCGAAACCCAGGGAAGAGACCGTATGGCGAAGCCAGCCGATCAAGCCTTCCTTATTTCGCTAAGAAGATTGTGGTCTCGGATCCGGCGATGGAGCTTTTCATGAGTCCAGACCTTCGGGAATGTCACTTGCAGTGTGCTCTGGAGGAAAGGCGTTTTCTTGGTCGGGTGTTTGGTCGGGTGTTTGGTCGGATTTGTGTGCCGGAGGTGGAACTTCGACAGGCCAACCAGCCTTTAGACGACCTTCATGATTAAATTGATGTCAAGGTGGCTGAGCTGATGCTCCTTAACCGCTCGGCTCACCGAAGGGCAAGTTACAATCTTAATTATTTGAATGACCGGTTGGTTGAGGTTGAGAAAGAGAATAAGGACCTTCGGCAAAGTTTGGAGAGCAAAGAGATTGAGCTCAAAGGAGCGTTGGAAAAAGTTAAAACGTCTCGGGAGGAGGCGCAAGAGGTCGCGAACCGTAATGCTGAACTCTTGTTGACTTGCCACGAGAAGGACAAAGAATTGGTATCCTCGAAGAGTCGTGTTGCTGAAGTGACATCGGAGGTGGCTTCTCAATCAGAGGCATGGCGAAGGAGTATGATAGGGATTAAAGATAAAGTTGATTCGTGCTTGACCGAGGCCGGTGGTTCTGCTGGGGAGCCGCTACCTTCTGCTGATCCAGAAGCCTTTGGAGAATGGCTCTCTAATGAGCTTGATGTTTTCAGCTCGTTAGTTGGTAATGTGGCCGACTTCGGAGGTTACGTGGCGCGTTGGCCAAGGTCGGTACTCTTCACCAAGCTGATTGTGACCACCTTCGAAAAGTCAAGAGGCCGAACCATATTTTCCCAACTGTTGATGAAGTGCGCGCAATGAAGGTTGATGACGCGAAGGTTCGGAATTGTGCGATGCGCTTGCTTCGTAAATTCTGGATTTCTGGGGGAGGTCGAGCTCTTGCCTTTGAAGAAGCTGCCAAAGCCACACGTCAGGTTGTTATAGCGTGGAGGATTTTTTTTTTGATTTGTATGTTTGTTGATGGAAGTGTTAGTATTTATCTTTGTGTTCTTTTTTGCAGGCTCGGAAGGATGCGCTGCCCTCGCCAACTGCAACCGATGACGTTGCGGGTTGCTCCAAGGCTGCGCCTACGCACAGTTCTGCGGAGGTCCCACCTGTCGAGGTAGTACCTTCGGCCGAGGAGGTCCCTGCCGCTGGAGAGGCTAATGTCGAGGAGGCGGCGACGGTCGAAACGCCTGCTGTTGAACCTGCTACAACTGTGGAGAGTCTGGACGCTGCGGCCGGCGATGATTTGGATGCTCTAGCTGTCTTCGCTGAGGCGGGGGAGCATGGTGGTGCTGAGCAGGTGTGCAAATTAGGGATAGCTCAAGCGAGGGTCATTTTGTAACGTTTTGGTTGATGTAGAATGATGTTGTAATGACTGAGTGTTTTCTTAGCTGTTTGACAATGCAGGTTACTGATGGAACCGTGCTAGTGGTGTTTGATGTGACGCCTCTGACGTTAAATTACCAAGACACTTTTATAACTGGTGAATCCTGGGCTCGGGCGAGGATCAGGCACCCTTCGCTGTCTTTCGAACGTTTTTGGTGGTCTAAAGTGCGAAGATACAATTTGAAGAATAACCGATCAAGCCAATTTTGGCGTGACGCGGACTATACGGATCGGCAAGCTGCGTGGTTTTTGTTTGGTTCTTCTTCTTCTTCTTCGCTGCCAGTTGTCGAAGATGACATCGATGAGAAAACGGCCCTGGACTATTTGTTTGGGCGAAGCAATCTTGATGTGGGTCCGGACGGTTCACTTGTGATTCCGAAGGAGGAGCCTTCGGAAGTTAGTGATATAGGTCGGAGATACATGTATAGGGCGAGGGTTCTGTCCGGAGAACTGCCAATTGTTCCTGTGACTCCTTTGTTTTGGGGACCCATAATTCTGGTGGAAACAGGATTTGAGGAGTGTAGCGAGGGTTTGGATGATTTGATGTTGATCGAAGATGGTGATGTTTCCTTGTAATTTTATTCTTTTGTATTGAGTGTGTGCTATACTGTGGTTGATTTGTATATAAGCGAAAAAGCTGTGTAGATGTGATTCATCCTTGTAGTTTTTGACAGAGTAAATTTGGCCCTCGCTGTCTATTGGCGAGGTCCGTTTGTTGTTTGTGTAAGCAATATTTGTTTGTGTATGTTGTTTGGGAAAAACAGCGACGCTCCCTTTATTTTTTGCGAGGCTCAGCGACGCCCCCTTTTCTTTTTAGCGAGGCTCGCTTTTCGCTTAAGATAGATGTTTGGTGAAAAACAGCGACGCCCCCTTTTCTTTTTAGCGAGGCTCGCTTTTCGCTTAAGAGAGATGTTTGGTAAAAAACAGCGACGCCCCCTTTTCTTTTTAGCGAGGCTCGCTTTTCGCTTAAGAGAGACGTTTGGTAAAAAACAGCGACGCCCCCTTTTCTTTTTAGTGAGGCTCGCTTTTCGCTTAAGAGAGATGTTTGGTAAAAAACAGCGATGCCCCCTTTTCTTTTTAGCGAGGCTCGCTTTTCGCATAAGAGAGATGTTTGGTAAAAAACAGTGATGCCCCCTTTTCTTTTTAGCGAGGCTCTCTTTTCGCTTAAGAGAGATGTTTGGTAAAAAACAGCGATGCCCCCTTTTCTTTTTAGCGAGGCTCGCTTTTCGCTTAAGAGAGATGTTTGGTAAAAAACAGCGATGCCCCCTTTTCTTTTTAACGAGGCTAGCTTTTCGCTTAAGAGAGATGATTCATAAAAAACAGCGACGCCCCCTTTTTTTTAGCGAGGCTCGCTTTTCGCTTAAGAGAGATGTTTGGTAAAAAACAGCGACGCCCTCTTTTCTTTTTAGCGAGGCTCGCTTTTCGCTTAAGAGAGATGTTTGGTAAAAAACAGCGACGCCCCCTTTTCTTTTTAGCGAGGCTCGCTTTTCGCTTAAGAGAGATGTTTGGTAAAAAACAGTGACGCCCCCTTTTCTTTTTAGCGAGGCTCGCTTTTCGCTTAAGAGAGATGTTTGGTAAAAAACAGCGACGCCCCCTTTTCTTTTTAGCGAGGCTCGCTTTTCGCTTAAGAGAGATGTTTGGTAAAAAACAGCTATGCCCCCTTTTCTTTTTAGCGAGGCTCGCTTTTCGCTTAAGAGAGATGTTTGGTAAAAAACAGCGACGCCCCCTTTTCTTTTTAGCGAGGCTCGCTTTTCGCTTAAGAGAGATATTTGGTAAAAAACAGCGACGCCCCCTTTTCTTTTTAGCGAGGCTCGTTTTTCGCTTAAGAGAGATGTTTTAGGTGAAGGTGATGTTTGCTTTGCGAGCCCCTGGCATTTTTTGCCAGGGTGCTCGACTTTTTTGGACTTCGCGCCTCCCCTTGTCTTAGGTGGAGGTGAAGTTTGCTTTGCGAGCCCCTGGCATTTTTGCAAGGGTGCTTGACTTTTTTGGACTTCGCGCCTCCCCTTGTCTTAGGTGGAGGTGAAGTTTGCTTTGCGAGCCCCTGGCATTTTTTGCGAGGGTGCTCGACTTTTTTGGGCTTCGCGCCTCCCCTTGTCTTAGGTGGAGGTGAAATTTGCTTTGCGAGCCCCTGGCGTTTTTTGCGAGGGTGCTCGACTTTTTTGGACTTCGCGCCTCCCCTTGTCTTAGGTGGAGGTGAAGTTTGCTTTGCGAGCCCCTAGCATTTTTGCAAGGGTGCTCGACTTTTTTGGACTTCGCGCCTCCCCTTGTCTTAGGTGGAGATGAAGTTTGCTTTGCGAGCCCCTGGCATTTTTTGCGAGGGTGCTTGACTTTTTTGGACTTCGCGCCTCCCCTTGTCTTAGGTGGAGGTGAAGTTTGCTTTGCGAGCCCCTGTCATTTTTTGCGAGGGTGCTCAATTTTTTTGGACTTCGCGTCTCCCCTTGTCTTAGGTGGAGGTGAAGTTTGCTTCTCCCAGGTTTGTTTCGAAAAAAATTTGTGTTTTGAAGCAATCTTCATGGGTTGTCATCGATTATAAGTGCTCTTGGATAAGAGCTGCTTTTATCGATGTTTATGGGAAACTGAAAAAGACTTTAGAGTTTTCTTTTTCCGGGGGTTGATTCCTTTATTAAGGACTTGGAAACTGCCTCGTTAAAAAACCTTACGCCCCTTCATAAGGAAAAAGAGTGCAGCTCCTTTGTTTTGGTTACAAGTATGGTGCTGAAAAAAGGAGATTAAAGGCAAATTACATGTTGCGAGAGCTCGCTAAGGCTCCGCTATGGGTAGAATTTGCGGAGGTCATCAACATTCCAGGTGTGAGGTATGAGGTTTCCTTCGCTGTCAGAGAGGTGAAAGGAACCAGGACGATTGCAGTCTACTATCAGGTAAGGTCCCGTCCATTTTGGCTGAAATTTTCCCGCCATGTTGGCGTTTTGTTTACGAATAAGGACGAGGTCACCCTTCTTCAGCTCTTTGATTCTCACCTTTTTGTCTCTCCACTTTTTTGTTTCTTCTTGATACTTGCGCAGGTTGTGCACTGCGTTGCATCTCGTTTCCTCGAGCAAATCTTTGTCAAGCAGCTGGTTTTGTTCATTTGGTTCGAGGGTTGCTCTGAGAGAGTCATGCTTCAATTCTTCTGGTAACACGGCTTCTTCGCCAAATAGGAGCCTGAAAGGTGTGAATTTGGTAGCTCTACATTCCGAAGTGTTATGGGACTAGGTTACCGAGGTTAGCTCTTCCGCCCACTTTCCCTTGGGTCTACCTTGTAATTTTTTGGATATGGCTTGGAAAATTGTTGCGTTGGCTCTTTCAACTAAGCCATTGGATTGAGGGTGCCATACTGAGGCAAAGCACAAGATTGTTCCAATTTGTGCGCAAAATTCCTTGAAGACCTCGCTGTCAAACTGAGTGCCATTGTCGATAGTTAGGTGTTTGGGAACTCTGAAGCGACAAATTATTTGATGCCAGAAGAATTTCTTCACGGCTAGAAGAGTTGATAGAAACCAACGGTCTAGTCTCAATCCGCTTGGTGAAGTATTCCACCGCTACCACCGCGTAGCGGAGGTTTCCTGGAGCTGTTGGTAGTGGACCAATGAGGTCCATTGCCCATCTATGCATGGGCCATGTTGGGCATATCAGCGTTGTTGGGGCCCCTGGGGCGTTTTGTGTTTTTGCTGTTAATTGGCAACCCTCGCAACGTTTGACGATATCTTCTGCGTCTCGTAAGGCTGTTGGCCAATAGAAGCCTTGACGAAAAGCTTTTCCAACTAGCGCCCTTGGGCCGTTGTGTGAGCCGCAGATACCTTCGTGAATAAGTTTGAGTATATCCTTTCCTTGATCCGTTGACAAGCATTTCAGCCATGGCGAGGTCACCGAGGCTTTGAACAAAATGTTGTCCACTATTCTGTATCCTCGAGTTCTTTGTTTTAGTCTGTTTTCTTCCTCCTTGGACTCGGGTTCATGCAACCCGTTGATATAGGCCATGATAGGTGCTCTCCAGTCTTCGCTCTGGATTGCATTGATCAGCTTCGCTATTTTTTCGGAGGCTTCGACTGCTGATTGAGTTGTTACTTCGTGAAACACATCAGGGGGCAGCTGTAGTTGTTGTGCTGCTGCTTTGGCCAGGCTATCTGCCTCGCTGTTCTCTGACCTCGGAATTGCTTTCACTGTTATGCTGAGGAAGAAAGATTCTAACCTTCGGACATATTGTAAATATTTGTGTAGCTCTGGATCTTTTGCTTTGTAATTTTTCTCAATATGCCCCACGATGACTTGGGAGTCTGTGCTAATGACCGCCATTCGGACTGATAATGCTCGAAGCCTTGAGAGTGCTAATATTACAGCTTCGTATTCTGCGGAATTATTTGTGCACTTGAAGTTGAGTCTTTTCGCGTATCGTAGCTTCGATCCAGATGGCGAAACTAGGATAGCTGAGGCTCCTGCTCCAGCTGCTCCCCAAGCTCCGTCGACATACACTGTCCAAAACAGATCTGTTACGACTCCATCTCTGCGAGGGTCTGGAGTCCATTCGGCTATGAAATCTGCTAAGGCCTGCGATTTGATCGCTGTTTTTCCCACAAAGGTTATGGTGTAGCTGTTCAATTCGATTGCCCATTTCGCTATTCTGCTGACTGCCTTGTTGTTCTTGAATATGTTTTCAAGGGGGTATGCTGAGGGTACTTGGATCTCGTAAGCCTAGAAATAGTGCTTTAGCTTTCGCGACGCCATGACCACGGCGTATGCTATCTTCTCGAGCTCTGAGTAGTTTCGCCTGGGACCCTCAAGGGTTTCTGACACATAGTAGATTGGGGCCTGCCTAGTTTTGCTGTTTTCGTGCAGCTCTTTGATCAACACTGCGCTGGTTGCATGGGGCGAAGCTGCCACATACAGCAGTAGCAAGTCCCCTTTGCTAGGGCTGGTTAAGATAGTCAAGTTGTTGAGATACTTTTTCAAGTCCTCGAAAGCTTTCTGCTGCCGAGGTCCCCAGTTGAACGGAGCGGTGCTTCTCAGAGTTTCGAAGAAGGGTAAACCTCGCTCAGCTGATCTAGAGACGAATCTGCTTAGTGCTTGTTGACACTGGTTATCTTTCAAAATTAAAGGATAAATAAATATGAAAAGGGCATGAATTCAATCACCAACAAAGGTTTAGGGTTTTAATTGACAATATTCCATGAGTTTTGGTGAATTGTGATTCTGCAGGGACTAAACCAGGAAACCAGCGCTGATTGCTTCCCCTAGAAGGAAACCCACGCGAGATAACGCAACCGGCAAGTCAGGTATATTCCAGAAGGTTCTAGAGGACACCAGAGGACACCACGAGGCAGGACAACCCGAGAGGCTGCCAGGTGGGACCGGTCGGTCCCACCCTTAGACCGACCGGTCTCCCCCCGGGCCCGCTGGCTTCCGTCTTCTGCAAGCCTCCTCCACCGCCTCCTAGGATGCATCTCCACCGTCCCTGAAGTCGGTTTGATCCAACGGCCGCGGTTGATCCCTCAGGGCTATAAAACCAGACCCAGACCCCCCTCTCCAGGCATCTCCATCTTCATTATTCATCTCCACATCAGAAACTAGGGTTTCAATTAGAAGTAGAGGTCCCTCTAGATGAATCTCTTCTAGTTCATCTAGAATTAGATCTAGTTCATCTAGTTGTAATCAAGAGCCAGCTTTCAAGTAGAAGACTAGTTAGCCCTCTAGTTAGGTTTAGAACCTAGTCTTATACTAGAACTAGAAGAGAGAGAGAGAGAGAGGAAGAGATCAAGAAGGAGCTCCGGCCTGTCGGATCCACTTCTTCAACTTGTACCTGTGGATTCAAGTTCATCATCAACTTCAGCGATTGTTTCGGTAATCAACGTCTATATTTAAGTTTGAGCTATTGTTCTTATTGTTCTTAAGGTTTGTGACTCTCTTTTGAGTACTTTAATTCTAGTCATTCTAGAGTTAGAGTTGTTGGATAGTGTAAGCGTGGTGCTTAGACTTGATAGCTCATATATGCCTCCTATAACGCCAGTAGTAGTGGTTGTTCGCAAGGCTGACTCTTATAGCCTTGTTGATTCTTCTATAGTCCACTTACCCGTGTGTAGGCTCGGTAGGATTATACATTTGCATAAAAGACTCATACTCTGTTTGTGACCTTTTATGGCAACTTCCCCACTAAGAATAATATAAACATATCACTCTTAAATTGGAATTAGACCGCCTTAATGATCCCCTCTATACTTCTAGAGTCTTCGTCATTGTTAGCTACTCAGGGGTTAGACTTTAAGACTTAACACTATCTGTTCCTTTGTGTTCGATATTAAAACTGGGTTACTCCGGTGAAGTGCTATATCGGTAGATCTTATCTGTGCGCTTGCAGATAAAGTAGAGTGTGCGTTAATTTATACCAACAAGCATCTCTGGCGCCGTTGCCCGGGAACGGTAGATCATCTTAAGTCTTATTTTAACCTTGTAATCATACTTTTATCTTTTCCTTTTGTCCTAGTCTTTTCATTATTTTTGTTTTCATTCTTATGAATGTTGTTTTTGAATTCCACTCTTATCTATCACTACCCCATGAGCAAGCTATAACCAGTAGAATCTTTATACCCCATCATAATACCTGGTTATGAGCTATGCCTACCTTTCTGCTGCACTGTCCTTGTAATGAGCATAGAAATATAATTATGAAAATATTCCTTTGGGTATTCTTGTCACTAACCTTTCCAGGTCTGGAGCAGAAAAGAGCGAAGGAACAACAAACACAAGGTATGTCCCACCAATCATCATGCAACATTGAATTACATTCATCCAATCTTGATTTGTGCATAATCCAGGCTTGGGGAATAGACTTTCTAAGAATATTTCTTGCCATGTTGCTATGTTGGTTGTCCCTACTTTAGGATATGCTCATATACTAATCATACTCTTTCATCACCATCTGATAAATCTCTATAATGCTTTCATGTTATCTTTATTTGCTATAGTATATTCTTTGGTTTTGAAGTATTTTTCATAAACCTTTTAAATTAGGCATGGAGCTTAGTTTAACTGTTTTCATGAATTAAAGTAAGACATGGTGTCTAGTTTGATTCTTGAGCTAAAAGGTGTGCTGATTTTACCTCTAAAGGCTTTTAAATTAAGTATGGTGCTTAGGTTAAAATGCCTTCCTAGATCAAATTAGACGTGGTGTCTAGGTTGATTTCTGAGCCGATAGTATGCTATAGTAGATATTGGATATTTTGTTGGACTAACCCCTACAGGGAAACTTTCAATATCAATTTGGGAAAATCCAGAGATGAACTCATACTGGAGATGAAGCAAGGCATATAATGAACTTCAACAACTCTTGCACAATGAAGACTCAGCTCGTTCATCATGGATGAAAGAACTGTGAGTATCAAAGTTTATTTATTTTGTCTTCTACTGCAAGTTATCTTTTGCCTTGAATCATGTTAAAGTGCAGCCAACACATAAAATACTAGTCTATGCTAAAATAATCCTAAAAATATCTTTTTAGCATAGATGCAAAATACATAAGTTGTGGATAATAACCCATGCTTCAAATTCTTGCAATCCTTCGGGTATATATGCACTAACATTACGCAGGAGAGAGATTTTGTTCATCCATGGTTTGGTCTGAACATTGAAGATCCAAAACTCAAGCCACAAACACACAAACCTACTCTCAGATCACAAATGGTGCTAGCCTAGCTTTGAGTCTTGCTTGGGCGCTGATGACAAACAGGATGCAACTTACCTCATATGAGACAACCTATGCCTGCAACCATCATTGTCCAAGACATCAAGACAAGAAGTGGGAAGTTATCCTCTTTTCTAATCAAGAGCTAGCTTGGGAGACAAGATGGTACCACTACAACAATAGCAAGATCTACAAGTCAAACACATGAACATGTTGTTGGGAGTCCATCTACATCACAAGCCAGCTTGGGAGAAACAATTCTGTTGTCTAGATGTGTTTCACAATCAAAGGGAGGAAGGAGAAACCCAACTTCAAACATATTGATCTCCTACTCACCACTTTGATCAATACAAACCACTAGATGTTGTCCCAGTCCAGAAGAAGAATATGATCCACCACTCATTCTTGGAAGATCGTTCTTGAACACCATCAATATTATCATCTTTGTCGGACCTGGAGAAGTCAACTTTTGGATCTTTCGCTGCATCTTCAACATCTACATCACTTATGAGCAACCAAAGAGAACCAAGAGAAGACGTCGAAGGGAGAACCAACTGCCAAGAATTGAGGAGGGCATCATGAAGGATGAAGCCACTACACCACATGAGTTAGAAGATGGAGAGATAGTACCTGAGCCAGCAAATCAAGAAGAACAGCTGATAAGATCTGCATCATCTAGACACTGTAGAGAGGACAAGTCTCAGTTGTGATATTACAAGACAAAGACTCTCATAGAGGCACTCAAGTAGCAGCTCTAAATTCGAGTCTCTTGCCAACCCAATGATTAAAGGAAAACAAGAAAGGTTGACAAGAGAAGAATGTGGAACTGTCCCTGCATCCTCATAGTACATAATTAATACAAGAAAGAGAGAGGATCCTAGTCAGCATACTCGAGGAACAATGCGCCTTCACTAATAAGTCGACACAAGAGAAGGAAGGTCAATACCTCTAAAGATGATTCCACTGTGATCTTCCTCCTCTCAGTCACACTGTGAGACAAACAAGAGAAGACAAACCATTCATAATCAGCTAGACAAGAGAAGCTTCCACAAGGTGGTTCAGCACAATCACTTTCCAATGACAAAGTAACATTTCAAGGTAAGTGACCATCACTTTAAAAGATTCTTCTTGATTCTAGTATGAACATAAATAAAGAACTAAATATGTTTAAGTTGCGCCTCACTTGATCCAACCTAATCAACTCAATATGTTTAGTCCTTTGATCTTTGTTCCTAGCTTTACTCTCTTGAATCTCACTGTCTTAACTAAATGAGATAAATTGTTGAGCATCTAACCTTTGGAAGATGATATATCTCAATTATGAAAAAAATCGACACTTTATGCATAGATTATCCTTCCTGGGGTTAAGTAATTTGATCTGTTAAATATTTTAAGATGCTACTTTTATACTCATCCTCTGATCCTATCACTCATATTAAGATTGAATAGAACACATAAACAAAAAGTTTATCTTGTGCGATGTGCCTAAGGTTAGAGGGGAATAAACAAAAATTTTGGTTATGTTGGTGTTTTTCCACCAACAGAGCCCATGCACTTGATCTCTACAATGTCTTTATGAGCAGGACACACTCTTGAGCAAACATGGAAAAGTTTATCACTCCCAAATTCTACAGAGTGAAGGTCCTAGATCTACAAGAACATGCACACTGAGCAAGATACTGCCAGCATCCACAATTAACGCTTCATTTCAAACGGCTGGCAAACGAAGAACAAGAGTGACACCATATCAAGAGGCATAAACAAGAAGGAATGATGAAAGACATCGTAGTCATAATTAGAGGTCATGAAGTCCCCACAGACTTGTTGATCCTCGACATGGGAGAAGACGATGATGTCCACCTCATCCTAGGAAGACCATTCCTCTACGCTACAAGTACAATCATCTAGAAGAGGAAATCCATTTTCACATTCCTGGAGAAAAGTCATGATGCAACTTCATCAACTACATACCCAATGAAGCACCCAAGAAGAACAGAAGTGAAAGACGCCGCTCTCAAAGACAAAGAAGGCAAGCTATCAAGAACAGAGATGCCAATCACGAAGAAGAAGCTATCGGCACTGTCCTAGAAAAGAAAGGAGAGAAACCTCAAGATAGTAAACCACGGGAAGTGAAGACCCAGACCAAGAAAGTATGGGAGAAAATGTCTGCACCTAAGAGGTACAATCAATAACAACTTTCCAAACGTCTGGCATACCTTGGGAGGTCTGGACCAAAGGAAGGTCCGGTTCGTAACCTTCGCCAAAAGGTAAAAATCGGTAGTTATCCTCATATTTATTTTTCTGCATATTTCTCATATTTAATTCTTAGTTATTTATTGCATCATCAAATTTAATCATTGCATCATCATATTTAATTGACAAACATTTTAATTTATGCATTGCATTAGAAAAGAAAATAAAAATATTGCATTTGTTACACTACATCATAAACCATGAAGCCCCATGTGAATAATTCTATGGTGTGTAAAAACCCACAGGAATGTTCACCGTGGTGGCATAAAAAAATATATAATAATAATAATAATACTAAAAATAAATATGCATACATTCATCCTGTTGCATTTTCTCTTGCATCATAAAAATATAAAAACATAAAAATATTGAGAAAGAGATCTTACTAAAATTCTGGACAACTAAGGCTTGAGTGGACAACCGCTAATGCTTAATCTGTTCCACAAGTTTTGTTGTCTATTTGAGTTTCATAGGATTTAAAAAGGCCAAGAAAAGCTGACGAGCAAGTGAATGTTCCATCCACTACTGGAGCACTGTCTCAACAAACATCAACATCAACCAAAGCTCTAATAGAGGAAGGACATATCCACTGCCAGTCTGCTACATTGCAAGATCGAACGACTACGTCAACATTCAGCTTGGGGGAAGGCACACCCATGTATCCCCGTAAGTATCTTTATCCTCTTAAGTTTTATTCTATAAATAAATTCAAAACACCAAAAATATGTGAGCACATGAAGGCTCACCCTTAAAAAGAAAAGAAAAAAATATATGTGGGCACAAGAAGGCTCACCATTAAAAAAGAGACAAAAATATATGGGCACATGAAGGCTCAACGCTATTAAGGGAACTAGCTTGGGGGAGACGCACCCCCGTTATCTTCGCGATTCAGGTATGTCTTTATCATTACTGCTACTACTATTATTAGCTTTTATCTTAAAGTGTGTTAGATTAAATAAATAAAATAGTCTGTCTAGTTTGTTTTAAGGAGTTGATGATTAAAGAAGAACCCTCTCTCTCTATTCTTTTGCATGGAAATGATGAATAGTTGCTCTGTCTAATTTCTTTCAAGTACCTAGCCTTCAAAGCATGAGTTCTCCTTATTAATAATGATGCATTAAAATAAAATTAAATGCATGGTTGGCAAATACTTAATCTAAGGTCTAGGTAGTTGAGATATGACATATGATGATCTGAGCTGCTATTATCTTGTTCTAAGCAACACTAGAGTTCCGGAGATTTCTAAAGGTAAACATGACTAATAATTGCATTGAGTTAAATTAAGCTTTGTGACCCTGTGAGATGTTATCTTGCCATTGAATTGAGATCACTTACACATTTCATCCATCTTCCGCATAAATGCTCATAATTATCTGTTGCTACCCTCTCAGAAGTTTGTTGGAAGCATATGGCTATTAAAAAAAAGAAAAAAGAGAGAGAAAAGAAAAAAAGAGATCCGAGGAAATAAAAAGGGACAAGTGTCCGAAACCTCAAAAGGATAGATCCCGAGAAAATAAAAAGAGACAAGTGTCCGGAACCTCGAAAAGAAAAAAAGAAGAAAAAAATGTCAGAAAAAAATGGGCACGTGCCCGAGAGTAGAATTAGCCTGATAGTCATATGTCTCTGATAAACAGAAGAGAGTGAATATATTCAAAAGAGCATCCGACTCCATTTTTCCATACACATGCACTTCTTGATTCAATGGTTGGTTGACTTTCTCTTTGGATCCATTGTTTAATTTGACAACATATGTATTAATGCTTTTGAAAATTAATTAAAACTCTGGGATAAAGGTGAAGTGAAAGAACTAGAGACATAGTGCTTGATTCGATTGTTCAATCTCTCAATTATTTAGGATCTAAGGTAAAAGTAATAAGCCCCATGAAGAATAACATGATATGTTTCGGAGAATTTTTGTTTAACAGCAGGTATACTTGTTGGAAGTAAAGATATTGTAGCAACTTCTGATCCATTGTTAAGTTTTGGTTTTGCTAAGGGAGTAGCAAAAGGTATGCTTGGGGGAATTGTTGACACTGGTTATCTATCAAAATTAAAGGATAAATAAATATGAAAAGGGCATGAATTCAATCACCAACAAAGGTTTAGGGTTTTAATTGACAATATTCCACGAATTTTGGTGAATTGTGATTCTGCAGGGACTAAACCAGGAAACCAGCGCTGATTGCTTCCCCTAGAAGGAAACCGACGCGAGATAACGCAACCGGCACGTCAGGTATATTCCAGAAGGTTCTAGAGGACACCAGAGGACACCACGAGGCGGGACACCCCGAGAGGCTGCCAGGTGGGACCGGTCGGTCCCACCCTTAGACCGACCGGTCTCCCCCCGGGCCCGCTGGCTTCCGTCTTCTGCAAGCCTCCTCCACCGCCTCCTAGGATGCATCTCCACCGTCCCTGAAGTCGGTTTGATCCAACGACCGCGGTTGATCCCTCAAGGCTATAAAACCAGACCCAGACCCCCCTCTCCAGGCATCTCCATCTTCATTATTCATCTCCACATCAGAAACTAGGGTTTCAATTAGAAGTTGAGGTCCCTCTAGATGAATCTCTTCTAGTTCATCTAGAATTAGATCTAGTTCATCTAGTTGTAATCAAGAGCCAGCTTTCAAGTAGAAGACTAGTTACCCCTCTAGTTAGGTTTAGAACCTAGTCTTATACTAGAACTAGAAGAGAGAGAGAGAGAGAGGAAGAGATCAAGAAGGAGCTCCGGCCTGTCGGATCCAATTCTTCATCTTGTACCTGTGGATTCAAGTTCATCATCAACTTCAGCGATTGTTTCGGTAATCAACGTCTATATTTAAGTTTGAGCTATTGTTCTTATTGTTCTTAAGGTTTGTGACTCTCTTTTGAGTACTTTAATTCTAGTCATTCTAGAGTTAGAGTTGTTGGA
The DNA here is from genome assembly GCA_009763385.1 of Coix lacryma-jobi var. lacryma-jobi. Lineage (NCBI taxonomy): Eukaryota > Viridiplantae > Streptophyta > Magnoliopsida > Poales > Poaceae > Coix > Coix lacryma-jobi. The sequence continues at coordinate 77,656,255 of CM019828.1, read as the reverse complement.
TAGTGTAAGCGTGGTGCTTAGACTTGATAGCTCATATATGCCTCCTATAACGTCGGTAGTAGTGGTTGTTCGCAAGGGTGACTCTTATAGCCTTGTTGATTCTTCTATAGTCCACTTACCCGTGTGTAGGCTCGGTAGGATTATACATTTGCATAAAAGACTCATACTCTGTTTGTGACCTTTTATGTCAACTTCCCCACTAAGAATAATATAAACATATCACTCTTAAATTGGAATTAGACCGCCTTAATGATCCCCTCTATACTTCTAGATTCTTCGTCCTTGTTAGCTACTCAGGGGTTAGACTTTAAGACTTAACACTATCCGTTCCTTTGGGTTTGATATTAAAACTGGGTTACTCCGGTGAAGTGCTACATCGGTAGATCTTATCTGTGCGCGTGCAGATAAAGTAGAGTGTGCGTTAATTTATACCAACAGTGTTGCTAAGCGGCCTAACAAACGCTGAGCTGCTTTCTTTGTTGTCGGGGGTTCCATGTTGATGATGGCATCGATTTTCTCGGGGTTGGCCTCAATTCCCCTTGATGAGACGATGCAACCAAGCAGTTTTCCTTCGCTTACCCCGAAAACACATTTTTCGGGGTTTAGTTTTAATCCGGCTGACAGAAGGTTGTTGAACACTCTTGCCAAGTCTGAAATGTGGCTCTCTTTTTGTTCGCTTTGAACAACCAGATCATCGACGTAGACAGAGATAGCATGTTCATCTTTGAAGACTTCGGACGTCATGCGGGCGAAGGTAGATCCTGCGTTTCTCAAACCTTCTGCCATTCTTCGAAAGCAAAAGGTGCCCGAAGGTGTGATGAAGCTTGTTTTTTCCTCATCCTCTTCATTCATCCAGATTTGATGGTACCCCGAGAAACAGTCGAGGAGAGAAAGCATTTGGCAACCAGCTGCTCTGTCAACCAATGTGCTTATGTTTGGTAGGGGAAAGTCATCCTTCGGGCAGGCCTTGTTTAAGCATGTGAAGTCCACGCACATTCACCACTTCTTGTTCTTCTTCTGTACTAGGACTACATTTGAAAGCCATGTTGGGTATTTTACTAGGCGGATGACCCCTGCATCCAGGAGTCTTTTTACTTCTGCCCTCGCTGCCTCTTTCCTTTCTTCTGATATTTTGCGAAGCTTTTGTTTGACTAGGCGATATCCTTGCTTTATGTTCAGGCTATGCTCGATCAAGGTTCTGTTCACTCCCTTGAGGTCCTCCGCAGACCAAGCGAAGGTGTCGGAGTTTTCCTTGAGGAAACGGATAAGGTTATTTTCTGACAAGAAGTCTAAGTTGGTTGAGATGAACACTTTCTTTCTTGAGTTGCCCTCAAAGAGTTGGATTGTTTGGTTTCTTCTTTGGGTGACGCTTTTCTTAGGTCAGTGCAAACTTCACCTTCAGTGTTGAGGTTTGTTGCTCGAGGCTTTGGCAGGTTGTGGACATTGCGTTGCCCAGGTGCTATTGTTCCCTCAGCTGCCCTTGCAATGTCTTGATCTCCATATACTGCAATAACGCCCTTTGGGGCAGGAAGCTTCATGCAGAGGTATGCGGGATGGATGACAGCATTGAATCCATTGGTGACCCCTCGACCAAAGATTGCATTGTAAGGATAAAACATGTCAACCACATCGAAGGTTATGTGCTCTGTTCTGCAGTTCACCTGGTCTCCGAAGGTTACGGGTAAAGATATTTTCCCAATAGCTCTTACTTGTTGACCGCCGAAACCGTATAGGGGGTTGCCAGCCGGTTGCAAGAGGTTTCTGTCAAGCTTCATGCTGTCGAAGGTTGTGGCAAACAGAATGTCTGCGGAGCTTCCGGTGCCGACCAGGATTTTGGTGACTGTCCATCCTACTAGATTGGTTTCGATCACCATAGCGTCAGTATGAGGGTAATCCCTTAATTTCATATCACCGGAGTCGAAGGTTATTGGGACATGGGACCATCGCCCAAATTTGTGTGGTCCTTCGACAGCTACGTGGTGCTCTCTTCTAGTGTATTCTTTCCTTTGCCTTTTGTTGCCATGATCTTCGTTGGAGCCTCCGGTGATAGCTAGTATCACACCGAAGGTTGATGTTGGGTTGTTGATGGTTGTCTGGGTTTGGGCTTCGGATTTGATAGGTTGGGGAGCTGGCAAGGCTGGTATTGGTGGTGGTGGTGGTAGAGTGTTGCTCACTTGCTAGTTGGTTTGGGTTTGAGGGGTTGTTGGGAATGTGACAGTGTATGGTACATTTTGGCGTTGAGGAAACGAGGTTGGCTGATATGAGGTGTGGTTGTAGTGTGGGTGTTGAGCGTTGAATGGTTGGTGCGAGGGTAAGCCATAGTTTATGGGGGTGTACTGGTAGGGAGGGTGGGTTGGGTTGAAGCTTGGCTTTCTGGTATGATTGATGGTTCTGTTTTCTGTTGAAGAGGCTCTTTTGGATTCCTGGTACTCTTTTCCTCTGGCGAAGCACTCGCATTGTTTTGTTGTGTGCCCTTTTCCAAGGCCACAAAAGTGGCAATACATTTTGGGCGGGTCCCTCTGTTGGTTTCTTTGGTCAGGCGGGGGTGGGAATCCTTGTGGATTTTGGTTGCCCGAAGGCTGAGTGCCCCTTCTCTGCTCTTCGAGTGGATTTGCCTTGTTGATCGCGCCAATGTTGCTTTGTTCTTGGCGAGGGTTGTTTTCTCTCGCTTGAGGCCTTAACTGTGGTTTCTGTTGTGACCTTCGGGCGTCGAACTTTGCCCTGAAGTCCATGTCTGCTCTACAGTATCTCTCCATTGTCTCGTGTAGTTCTTCAATTGTGTTTGCCGGCTTCCTGGCAAACTTCGAGGAGCAGGGTCCTGGGCGCAGATCACATACGGCTGCGAGGATTACGGCTTCATCAGATATCCCAGAAGTTCTTGCTCTAATTTGGATGAACCTTCGCTAGTAATCTTGCAGTGGTTCATGCTCTTCTTGTTTGCAGTTGAATAAGTCAATAGGATTTGATGGGGCTGCTGTGATACCCTTGAAGTTTGTGCAGAGCTTGTCTCTGAGGTTGGCCTAGGAATCCACAGTTCCGGGGTGGAGGTTGTTGTACCAAGTCTGGGCGATGTCGTGGAGTATGATTACGAAGGACTTGGCCATTGTTGATTTGTCTCCTCCTGCTGTGGCCACTGCCGCTTCATAGCTCATTATGAATTGGCGAGGGTCAGCGAGCCCGTCGTAGCGAGGCAGATTTTGTGGATTGTAGCATGGTGGCCATGGTTGGGTTTGCAATATCTGGGAGAGTGGTGATCTTGGGTCGTAGGGCATCTGGTGCTGTTGGGCCCTTCGCTGTATACGAAGGTTTGGCTCTCGCTCTTCTGGGTAAAGTTGGCAGAAATTCGGTGGTGGTGGGGGTGGTGGTGGCTGACGAGCGTTGCCCTGAACCTGCTCTCCATTTCCCTCCTGGAGTGGCGGCACTTCCCTATCATTCCATCCCTCGGCTTCAGCCTCAGCTGCTGCGAGGGACTCTTCCATTCAGCGAAGCTGCTCTCTTGATTCGTCCGCCTTTTGTCTGATGGCACGCAACCGGTTGTGCCTTTCAAGCTGGTCTAGGCGCCTTTTCTTCTCTTGCAACTCACCTTGGAGCCTGTCCAAGGCCTCGAGGCCCAACTCCTCTTCATCTCCTCTTACACCTTCTCCGGTGGTGTGCGGGTGCGGCTGTGATACTAGCCTAGTGTGAGGGCCCGGGACTTCTATCCCTGGAGTGACTTCTTCTTCTCCCGAAGGTTCCACATTTTCTTCTACAGGTTGAACCGTCACCGCGGCCTCTCTGGCTGTGCGGTTGTCTCTGGTTGAAGATGCTCTTCTGTTTCTTGCCATTACGAACTTCGGATCCCCACGGACGGCGCCACACTATTGGCAACACACTTGCCTTACCCCCACTCACGCGCAGGGGAGCGGCGAAGGTGGCTGGTCGTCAGAATTAAACGCGAGGGTACAGGGAAGCAAAAACAAGAACAATGGTGCCTGTGGCTCTATTCCCCAAAAAACCGTCCCATTACACTGTTCATCCCCTGGTATTTATAGGGAATACCATGGGGCATTGACTAAATTACAAAAGGGTACAAGAAAGATTCCTTCACGTTGTACAACAGAAGGGCAGAATCGTACAAACACAGAGAAAGCAGAAACCCTAGTTTGACTTCCTCCTGTCCGCCGCCACTCGGCTCCCGCACACCTTCGCAGGAAAGCATGGGTCAACTCCTCGGCTTCGTCAGTTGCGAGGCCTGTGTTCGCTTCTCGCCCGCTGAGCTCGACGTCTTCAGCGAAGGTACCCTCGCAGGAGGCAGCGAGGGTCACCTTCTTTGCTCTTCGCGCCTATAGCCTGCAAGAGCCACAAAGTTTGCGAGGGTCGAACCATTATCCGAAGGTTAGGAAAGCGATCCGAGTGACTCAACAAACGTCGTGGAGGTGCGCGGGTCGCGCGAAGGTCGTCTTTGAGCCAGCCTGCGTGGCGTCACTGCCGAGGGTCCCTTCCCCCAACACTGCATCCAAAGGGTTTAAACTTTTTCAAATGGATGTCAAGAGTGCCTTCTTAAACGGCTATATAGAAGAAGAGGTGTATGTGAAACAACCCCCCGGTTTTGAAAATCCCAAGTTTCCAAACCTTGTTTTTAAACTTCACAAAGCTTTATATGGTTTGAAGCAAGCCCCTAGAGCCTGGTATGATAGGTTGAAAACCTTTTTGCTTGCTAAGGGTTTTAAAATGGGATGTGTGGATAAAACGCTTTTTCTCCTCAAGCAAGGCAATGACACTCTCTTGGTACAAATTTACGTGGATGATATCATTTTCGGTGGTTCTTCTCACGCTTTGGTTGCCAAGTTTGCAGACACTATGAGCAGGGAATTTCAGATGAGCATGATGGGTGAGTTGACGTTTTTCCTCGGGTTGCAAATCAAGCAATCCCGAGAGGGGACGTTTGTGCACCAGGGCAAGTATACCAAGGACATCATGAAGAAGTTCGATATGGGTGAGGCCAAGCCTCTTCCAACACCCATGTCGACCATGACGGCCCTGGATGCGGATAAGGATGGAGAAGCTGTGGACCAGACGGAGTACTGGAGTATGATTGGATCGCTATTGTACCTGACGGCGACACGCCCGGACATCCAGTTCGCGGTGTGTCTTTGCGCACGATTTCAGTCGTCACCGCGCACCTCTCACCGTTAGGCGGTCAAGCGCATTATGAGGTACTTATGCTTCACTCCAGAGTTTTGGATTTGGTATTCTGCTTCCTCCACCCTCTCCCTTTGCAGTTATTCTGATGCCGATTTTGTTGGTTGCCGACTTGATCGCAAGTCCACTTCTGGGACTTGTCAATTTATTGGCTCTTCTCTTATATCTTGGTCTTCTCGCAAGCAGTCTTGCGTCGCCTAGTCTACCACAGAGGCTGAGTATGTTGCTGCAGCTAGCTGCTGTTCCCAGTTGCTTTGGATGATGGCCACTTTGCGGGATTTTGGTCTGAGCTTTTCACGTGTTCCTTTGCTTTGTGACAGCACGAGTGCAATTAGAGTTGCTAAGAACCCCGTGCTGCATTCTAAGACCAAACATATTGATGTGCGCTTTCATTTCTTGCGAGACCACTATGAGAAGGGTGATATCGACCTTCGCCATGTCGATACTCATCATCAGTTGGCAGATATTTTAACCAAGCCTTTGGACCAATCAACCTTTGCTAGGTTGAGAGGTGAGCTTGGTGTGTGTTTCCCCTTTTAGATGGGGGAAACATTTTGGTTACTGTATCATAGACTGAGTCTTTTTCTTTCGTTTTGTTTTCATTTCTGATAAGTTAGTCTTTGCATTTCATCATGCATTTTTGCATTTCGAGCTTCATGTATATAATCCTTAGAATTTGATTATGCTCTATCTAGTATGCTCCGATGCTATACGATGATACTTGCAGCTTATGCTCCTTCTGATCACTGATACATGTTATGAGTTGAGCTATTTTATGAATGGTAAACTTGCTTAATGAACATAAAATTTGAAATTGTTCACCATTGAGATTGGCAACTAGCATGTGTAGAATGTGTCGAAATCACTTGTGCTTTTCATATATGCTAGGTTGCTATGTCTCTAGTTCTGAGTCATTCACTTGCTTGGTATGTTCATATTCTGTCATAAATTTTGAACCAAGTTTTAAAGTGAATTGAAAAGATCGAGATGTGATTGCTTGTCAACACATCACAGTATCGAGATTGTTTCACATTTGCACTTTGAGTTAAACATGAGCCGTGTAGTGTATGACCGAAACCAATGCTTTAAGCTTCTGATTGCTTCTGCATAGGCTTAGCTCGATTGAAAAGTGAGGCAATGACAAGCCTTCAACCTCTCGCAATCACATGCTGAATTTGGAACTTGTGTAATTTCACCGCTGCAACTCTGATTAGAATCTGAAATCACAAGTATATGTTTCATTCTGCAGCATGATGATTGAACTGTGCTAGGGGTAGTTCACCTTGTATACATGCTTAGCACTTGTTTGACTTCCTGTCTATACATGTTTAGTGCTATTTTGATGGCGAATACCTTTTAGCTAAAACTGCTCACTTTGCTCATATGATCATATTTCGTATTTGGTGATCAGTTTGAGCCTTTGCTGGCATGTATGCTTCTTGTTGAGTCATTGGAGTTATACTTTGTAGAGCATCCTTTCAGTCTATTGACTATATTTCTGAAGCTGCTAACTTGCATTTTTGACTCATATGCATTTGGAAGGGAGAAGTTTGCCTGATAGTGCATTATCAACTAAGGGGGAGAAAGTTATCAAATCATAAGGGGGAGAAATCATAAAATCATATCCTAGTTGTGTGCACTATTGGAAGGGGAGTTTGCTCACTTTGTGTTTGATGAATCTTCAATTGATTTGGAGCATTTTTCCAATTGATTTGGAGCATTTTTGGTAGCTAGTTGTGTTGAGCCTTTGCCTCTTTCTTGAGGGACTAGTGACTCTGCCTATATGCTCTTCACTTGGTATAGAGCTCTTTTGCTTTTCAGTTGGCATTTCTTCACTTGGTATCGAGCTTTCTCGCTAGCAGTGTTGAGCCCATTCTGCCTCTTCTTGAGGGTTGGCTCTATTTTGCTTGATTGTCAACTGATATTTCAATTGGTGTCGAGCTTTCCTGCTAGCGGTGTTGAGCCTGTTCTACCTCTTCTTGAGGGCTAGCTTTGCTTTGCTTGGTCGCGTCGAGCCGTTGCCCATGTCTTTGGGGACCAAGTTGTTTTGCTCTTTCACTTGACCTTTGAAGGACCGAGAAGCTACCCGAAAGCGACCAGAGGGGGGGTGAATGGGAGCTTCAAAAATTTCCTTTCGGAAACTAGATGCCACTGTCCCAAGATCAACCCCAAAATCGAAACCTAGAGCTTGCTAATGTCCACGACCCTAGATGTAGGGTGGATGCTTCCTAGAGGCACAGCGGGACACTAGACAACCCTAGAAAGCCAACCCAAAAGACGGAACTCAAATCCGATCAAGAACGAACGAACCGCGAACGAAGACGCGCGAAACTGCAGCGACCGGACTCTGGCCTGCGTCCGGTCAGCAGGGACCGGACGTGTCCGGTCGTCAGAAAACAGCTCTGGGAGCTCTCTGTTCGCGACCGGACGCACGGAGCTCAAGCGTCCGGTCGTTCACTGAGCGTCCGGTCAGATGAGACAATGACACGGGAACAGTGCAAGCGTAGCGTCCGGTCGAAATGCAAACAGAGCGTCCGGTCGAGAGCGTCCGGTCAGTACGCAGAAAAGCTTGGCGCCGTGCTCAACGACCGGACTCTGAAAGCGTGCGTCCGGTCAGCCCGACAGAGCGTCCGGTCACCCCGCGACTGCACTGAAACTCCGGCGATTCAACCCGATCTCCTCCGAATCAAGTGCTCTAGGCTTGGGATTCGATCTGAGGAGTCACAAGGAGGTTAGTGAGCTATCTCTAAGAGATCATGGCTCGAACCTAACTCCAAATCGGTGAATCGAAGGAATTCGGGGGAAAGAAGAAAAAGAGACCCGAAACTAAAACTTGATCGATCTCCTAGACCGTGAGGTTAGAGATGATTTCTTTCGGTGGAAAGAAGTGCCTCACGATCTAGAGCAACTCAGTTCAAACGGAATCGTGAAAGATGGACCGAGCACAAAGATCAAGCGACGGGAAAACTCAAGGCACAAAGCAATCCGCGAAGAACATGATGAACATGAAATCAAAACGCGAATTGACACCAAGAGATGGGATCCAAGGTGAGGATACGGCCTCACTTCCTCGAATCAACAGTACACAGAGTGGAGTCTCTCTGCGGATCTCAACTAGCTAAAGCAGGGGTGTGGGAGAGTGGAAACCCTAGGAAATGAAAGCTCTAACTGAGATTGAGATGGGGAGGAGGGTGTCTCCCCTAGACTACTTATACTAACCTAGCCTAAGTCTATTTCCTACTCTACCCCTCTCTACTCTAATTTACAGAGCGGACCAGCCTAACCCTAAGGCTATTCTAGTCCACCCGCTGGTGGTAGGTAGATCCGACGGCCACGCCCGCACGGTCTTCCGCGTCGCCTCCACGCAACCTTTAGATCGCCGCCACGTGCCGCCACCACTCTGCACCCCCGGTTTTGCGGCCCAAACCGGGAAACCAGCCTTTTCCATCAGCCCCCGGTTTTGAGGCCCAAACCGGGAAACCAGCCTCCAGCCCGAGTTTTGTGGCCAAACTCGGAAACCGTCCGCGCCCGAGTTTTGAGGCCCAAACTCGGAAACCGGCCCACGCCCAGGTTTTGAGGCTCAACCTGGAAACCGTCGCGCCCAGGTTTTGTGGCTCAACCTGGAAACCCAGCACCCAGGTTTTGAGGCCCAAACCTGGAAACCGTCCACCGTTGGTTTTTCCCGGGCTCTACCAACAAACCGGCGTCGTAGAGGGGATGCACCGCCTGTGCACCCCTTCCACCGACATGATCGCACTTCTCCGCCTGTCGCTGTCGCAGGCTGCCAGCCACCACAGCTGATCCTCCGGCCTCCAGTCCATCAGTCCAAGTCCACGTCCGCCCTTCACCGTCCGATACATCGGCATGGCACGTCCGCCGCACGGCACGCCCATCCTTCATCGCGCCCGGTCCGTCGGCACGGCACGTCGCAACTTGACCTTCACCCGCCATCGATCACTGTCTCCGTGCTCGACACCTGCACAACACAAGCCAAAGAACATGCGCATCATCTCCATTGACAATCACTCATCACACAGAGACTCGGCATACACCCATGTATCCGCAATCTCCCCCTTGATGAGTGCATTGTCAACTCCACAACAAATCATGAATAAGAAGAAGGAGGTAGGAAGGAGTGGGAAGAGAAAACCCAACCAAATGACCCAGAAGCCTTAACAAAAGCCGAAGAAGGTCAAGTGGATGAAGCAAAAACTTGGTCCCCAAAGACATGGGCAACGGCTTGACGCAACCAAGCAAAGCAAAGCTAGCCCTCAAGAAGAGGTAGAACAGGCTCAACACCGCTAGCAGATAGCAATTGAAGATCGGAGGACAACAGAAGCAAAATGCTAGTCCCTCAAGATAGAGGCACAGAGGCTCAACACAACTAGCAAGAAAATCACTCCGAACCAATTGAAAATCAACCCAAACCAAATGGGAAAGCACACCAGACGATACCAATTTAAAGCCAAATGAAAAAACTTATGAAAGCTCATGAGAAGCTAGGAACGTTTGCTAGTCCCTCAAGACAGAGGCAACGGCTCAACACAACTAGCAAACTCCCCCTCGACAAATGCAAGCAACTAGGACAAAAGATTTTCAGGGCATATGATTTGCGTAAATTTCTCCCCCTAGTTGAAAATGCACTTATCAAGGCCAAAAGGTATCGGAGAAGCAACTCTCTTCGCATAAACTCCCTCTGAACACAAGATCTCCTTCCACAATGCATATGAAGTCAAAATGCAAGTTAGGAGCTTCAAGTATATAGTCAAAAGAGTGCAAAGATGCTCTAATCAGTATAGCTCCAACATCTCAATTAAGCACTCAAATAGCAAAGGCTCAAACTGATCACTTATACGAAATATGAAGCATATGAGCATGTGAGCAGTTTTAAGCCAAAAGGATAGTCACCATCAACATAGCACTAGACATGTATAGAAGGAATCCAAACAAGTGCTAAGCATATATACAAGGTGAACTACCCCTAGCAAAGTTCAATCATCATGCATAGGAATGAAGCATATACTTGTGATTTCAAATTCATATCGGAGTTGCAGCGGTAAAAGAATTCACAAGTTCATTTTTAGCATGTGATTGCGAGAGGTTGAAAGCTTGTCATCGCCTAACTTTTCAACCGTGCGAAGCCTATGCCGAAGCAATCAGAAGCTTAAAGCAACGGTTTCGGTCATACACTACATGGCTCAAGTTTAACTCAAAGTGCAATGAGAAACAGTCTCAATACCATGAGGTGTTGACAAGCAATCCCATCTCGATCTTTTCAATTCAACAATACTTGGTTCAGATTTTAAGCAAGTTATGAACAACCAACCAAGTGAATGACTCAGAACTAGAGACATAGCAACCTAGCATATATGAAAAGCAGGAATGGACTCAACACACCCTACACATGCTAGTTGCATATCTCAATGGTGAACATTTTCAGATTTATATACATTAGGCATAATTCACCATTCCAAAAAATAGCTCGCTCATAACATGTAACAGTGATCAGAAAGAGCATCAGCTACAAGCATCATCATAAGTATCGGAGCAATACTAACAAGAGCATAATTACATTCTAGTGAATATAGACATGAAGCTCAGAATGTAAATGCGTATGCCCGACACAAAACTGAAGGAAAGAAGATACCAAAAGGAGAGACTCAAGAAACTCAAAAGAAAAGAGCCTCACAATAAAAGAGTCAGTCTGTACATCTCAAAATGCTTCCCCCATCTAAAAGGGGAAACACACACCAAGCTCACCCCTCAACCTATTAAAAGTTGATTCGTCTAAAGGCTTGGTGAAAATATCAGCCAATTGGTGATGAGTATCGATATGGCGAAGGTCGATATCACCCTTCTCCTGGTGGTCTCGCAAGAAATGAAAGCGCACATCAATGTGTTTGGTTTTCGAGTGAAGCACAGGGTTCTTAGCAACGCTAATGGCACTCGTGCTGTCACAAAACAAAGGAACTCGAGTAAAGCTCAAACCAAAATCACGCAAAGTGGCCATCATCCAGAGTAACTGGGAACAGCAGCTAGCCGCAGCAACATATTCAGCCTCCGTGGTAGACTGAGCGATACTAGACTGCTTGCGAGAAGACCACGACACCAGAGAAGATCCAATAAACTGGCAAGTCCCAGAAGTGGACTTGCGCTCAATGCGACAACCAGCAAAATCAGCATCAGAAAAACCACAAAGCGAGAGGGTGGAGGAAGCAGAATACCAAATCCCGAGCTCGGGCGTGAAACGAAGGTACCTGAAGATGCGCTTCACCGCCTGACGGTGAGAAATGCGTGGCGAAGCCTGAAAGCGCGCGCACAAGCACACGGCGAACTGAATGTCCGGCCGTGTCGCCGTCAGGTAGAGCAGCGATCCAATCATGCTGCGGTACTCCTTCTGGTCCACTGCTTCTCCATCCGTGTCGGCATCCAGGGCAGTCGTCGTCGACATGGGCGTCGGAAGAGGCTTAGCCTCACCCATGTCGAACCGCTTCAGCAAGTCCCTTGTGTACTTGCCCTGGTGCACAAACGTCCCCTCTCGGGATTGCTTAATTTGCAACCCGAGAAAGAAAGTCAGCTCGCCCATCATGCTCATCTCGAACTCCCTGCTCATAGTATCTGCAAACTTGGCAACCAAAGCGTGAGAAGAACCACCGAAAATGATATCATCCACGTAAATTTGGACCAAGAGAGTATCTTTGCCTTGCTTGAGGAGAAAAAGCGTTTTATCTACACATCCCATTTTAAAACCCTTAGCTAGCAAAAGGTTTTTAATCTCTCATACCAGGCTCTAGGGGCTTGTTTCAAACCATACAAAGCTTTGTGGAGTTTAAAGACATGGTTTGGAAACTTGGGATTTTCAAAACCGGGGGGTTGCTGGACATAGACCTCCTCCTCAATATAGCCGTTTAAGAAGGCACTCTTGACATCCATTTGAAAAAGTTTGAAACCCATGGATGCAGCATAAGCCAAGAGTATCCTAATAGCCTCCAAACGAGCTACAGGAGCGAAGGTCTCCTCATAATCTATTCCCTCCTTCTGACTATAACCCTTCGCTACAAGCCGGGCCTTGTTTCTCACAATGTGGCCCTCCTCTCCTTGCTTGTTTTTAAAAACCCATTTTGTCCCAATAGGTTTACAGTCAGGAGGTGGTGGCACTAGAACCCAAACCCGATTTCGCTCAAAGTTCTCTAGCTCCTCATGCATGGCATTGACCCAATCCGGATCCGTCAATGCGTGTCCAACATCTCGGGGCTCAAAAGACGCAACAAAAGCAGAATGAGCAAAGTGCGAGATGTGCTGTGACCTGGAGCGAGTAACTCGCTCGTCCGATGTCTCCGATCATCTGTTCAGGGGGGTGCTGGCGCTGGATGTGTCGTGGCGCCTCCCGGGAAGAAGTACCTCCCCCTCAACAGTAGCTGTTCCACCCCGGGTACAAAAGGTACCGCGCGAGGTGGGATTCCACGGCCCCCAGGAAGAAGACGTCTCGGGGCCACGGGTCGTCGTCGAAGCCGCTCCCGGCGGCGCGGCAGGCGGAGGGGGTGCTGGATCATCTATACCTTCAGCACCCTCTTCCTCGTCATCGAAAAGAGGCTCTCCAACCTCGTGATCACCTGCACGCTCAAACGAGAAGAAGGAGAAACAAGAGTCTCGTCGAAGGTGACATCTGATGTCTCCATGACTCGGTTAGTGTCAAGGTTAAGTACACGATAAGCTCGAGTGTGAGTGCCATAACCCCAAAAACACACCGTCAGAAGAACGAGACTCAAACTTGGTCTAGGTTGCCTTTTTTCAATATAAAACAGTGGCAACCAAAGGACTCTAAAATAACTCACCTTGGGCTGGCGACCAAAACGCAACTCATAAGAGGTCTCTTCAAAAACACTCTCAGAAAAATGCGATTCGAAATATAGCATGCAGTGTTCATAGCTTCGGCCCAATAGCGCCTAGGAGTCCTATGCTCATCAAGCATCGTCCTGGCCATCTCAACAAGGGTCCGATTCTTCCTCTCTACAACACCATTTGGGGTGGTGTATAGGGAGAAGAAAACTGATGCTCCAAACCAAGGCATTTACAAAACTTCTCAAATCCGAATTTTTAAACTCGGAACCATTATCACTTCTAATCGCTCGCATCGAGTTCAAAGGGAACTCGTTCTGAAGACGCAAAATCAGATCGCGAGCGAAGGAGAATGTTTCGGACTTCTCAACTAAAAGAAGACCCCGAATACCTCGAAAAGTCGTCAAACAATAACAAGCACATACCACTTCCCACCAACCGAGCTCACCCGAGCCGGACCAACAAGGTCCATATGCAAAGCTCTCCGGGGTGCGAGGTCATAACCTTGGTCAAAGGATGGTTGGGAGAGCAGCAACCATCTTTCCATGCCGTCAAGCATGGCAAACTAGATCCTTCGCCAACGAAAGCTTGGGGCAATCCCTCGGATTAAGCCAGTGAGCAACCCAGCTAAGTCTTGCAAGCCAAGTCAAAACTCAGGTGACGCGAGCCTCATGGCCACTTCAAAGAATCAGGAAGAGAAGGAACTAGCCAAAAGACAAGACAGCGAGAAGATTCCCAAACGACTTTGAGAAATTCGCAGCGAAAGACATTCCAAGAAAGGGTGAAATCAGACTATAAAGATCACCCTGAGGATCTCAAGATCGGCTAGGTTCGTTGAAACGAATCTCATAGCCTTCACGCAAAAGGGTTGGCGAAACAGAACAAGTTGAAATGCAGGTTAGAAACAAGAGCACCTCGCGCAACACAAAGTGCTCATATTAACCCCGCACTGCACCAACGGGCCAATACCTTGCCCTACCTTGTCGCCGAAGGTTATGTACTCTTTTCTCGGCGACCGGACTATGGCTGGAGAACCATTGGCATGTTTCCGTCATGTGCCTCGAGTCAACCGGAATCCACAAGCCAAATGTCCTCCAACCGCTCCTCCTACATCACTAAAAAGACATAGGGTGAACATACGGTCCAACACTGGGGTTAGTAAGATAAGAGGAAAACCAGTGTTGGGCCGGCTGCTCAAAAGAACGGTCAGTGTAAAACCATCCTGTCTAGGGGGATAGCGATACACACGCACGAGGAAAACGTGTGTCCGCTGGGGGAAGAAGCGGCATCCACCGGAAACTCTAGCTCTGGCGTGTGGTGACAAGTCCGACTCCAATTAAAACACCACTATCTCTCAACGGGGTTCCGTTACCCTAGGCAGCATATCACAGGACCTCATTGTGCGGGCACGTGTGCTCTACGAAGTGACACGCACTAGAGTCCTGCTGCTCAACTCTAGCGTCTCTCCTCGGAGCTCTCTCCTGCCTAGGCCTCACAAACTGAGGTGCTCTACCTCTAGGCCTAGTCTCCCTCCTAGGGGCTCTCTCCTGCTGCCTAGGCTGGGTATGCTTCCCTCCAGACCTAGCAGCTCTCCCCTGAGGCTTCGGAGCATGTCCACCACGAGCTGGGTGAAACATGTCCGGGTTCTGCATCTCCCTAGCTCGGCGCGCCTCTCTCCTGCGCCTAAAGCAGAACTCACTCAGGTGACCATCCCGCCCACAAAAGTCACACTGAAACCTCACCGCGCGCAAAGGGGGTTGTTGGTTTGCAGGGATGTGGGTATGGTTCACCTTGCCCTTGCCCTTCTGTGGCAACTCCTCTCGGATGGGTGGCATTGTGTCAAGCTTGTTCTTTAGGTGATTGGGCTTGGGTTGCCATTGTGGATTCTTGGGTGGAGCCTTGGGGGGTTCAACTACAACTCCATCCTTGGTGACAGGCTTGGCAGGCTCTTTGGGTGGAAGCTTGGTTAGTTTGGGAGTAGTGGTGGAGTTGGGCTTCTCACAGGGGTTCAGACCACTAGACTCTCCAATCTTACCAAAAGCTGAAAGATCAACACTCTGGCCAAGACCTACACCAGGAGCCCCAGCAGCTCGCTTGAATTGGGAGATCATCATCCCGAGCTGAGGCTCACCACAAGACACCCATGACAAGACGGTCCGAAGGTATGTGTTTTCCTCCTCGGTACGCACCTTGTCATGCCTCACATTGGCCATCTCCTGCTCCAGGCCCTCACACAAAGCACACCTCTTGACACAAGTGCTATCCGAGCCGGCCTTCTCAAAAGACTCAAAGCTTGGCATTCTTCTCTGCCAACTCGGATTGCAAGACAGGACAAGTCTTGCACGCACCCAACAGCTGCGGTCTAGCTCGGAGCTCATCCACCTCATCTACCAGCGCAGCATACTTACTCCTCAGAGTGAGAAGATCCGTCATGTGCGCGGCGCAACTCTCGCACTCCAACTCCTCCGACACAACCACGGTGGACCGAGCGAACTCAAGCTCCTTCACCGTGTCCTCCCACTTCTGCCTAAACTCCTTGCGCTCTCTAGCGGCACGCCTAAGCAACTTGTCTTGACTAAGGAGGGCAGCAGTCAACTTCTCAACCTCGGAGGAAAGCTCGTCGTAGGTGAGAGATACCTGGGAGGTGTCGTCGTCGTCGTCGTTCCGAGGGGTACGCTCCGGCTCGCCGTCGACCTCATCTCCGAGCGCCATGGTACACAGGCCTTCGTCGCCGGCGAAGAAGCACAAGCCGTTGAACGTGTCCTCCAGCTTCTTCTTCTCGGACTCGTCATCACTCGATCGAGCGGAGTCGTCATCCGAGCCGTCGACATCGCTGAGCGTGGCGAAGAACGCTCGCTGCTCAGCCTGCTGCTTCTCCAAGTACTTCTTCTTGATGTACTCTTTGTTGAAGCCGCCCCGCTTCTTGTGCCTTGGGGGAACGTGCTTCTCCTTGTACTTGGAGTCGCGCCTGTGGCCGTGATCGCCCTTCCCAAGATGCTTGTTCTTCTTCTTGGGGCAGTCGGCGATGAAGTGGTCGGGGTCGCCGCACTCGTAGCATCCGGTGCGTCCTCCTCCGCGACGACGGTTCATGCGGTTGTTGTGGAACCGCGAGAACCGGTTGGCAAGCAAAGCCAACTCGTCGTCTCCCAAAGACTCCAGCTGGTCCTCTGTCACAGAAAAGAGAGAAGAAAGCGCAAAGCCAGCTGAGGGGTTAGAGGAAGAGCCGGAAACCAAAGCCATGGACGGGCGAGAAGGATTTTCAAAAGAAGCCCTCGCCATAGCATCAATCTCACTGGACTTGAGCTTACTGAAGAGCTCGTCGCAGGTGAGAGTCTCATAGTTCGGCGATTCGATGATTGCCTGAACCTTGGAGTCCCACATCGAACGGTCAAGAGTGTGCAAAAGCTTCAAAGCACGCTCATGATCGTCAAATGGCAACTGCTCTCTGTTAGCCCTCATCCTGTTGACAATCACCTGAAAGCGAGCGAATAAACTTTCTATGCTCTCGCCAGGTTGATGTCTAAAGTTCTCATACTCTCGCTTGAACGACTCGTAGAGTCGGGTTTTGACTTGAGAGGTGCCCTCATGAAAACGCATGAGAGTGTCCCAGATCTCCCGAGCCGTAGCGAGGTGAGAAACACGATCAAACTCACCCATGCTCAAACAAGAGAAAAGAGCATTACGGGCTCGGCTATTGGCATCGTGCTCATCGACCTGCTGTTGAGTCACACGAGCAGCCAAGACCACGTAATCAGGGGAGTTGCAAATATCCCAGATCGAAGCGCCCAAGCTCTGCAAATAGGCCGACATACGTATCTTCCAATACGCATAGTTCGTCCCATCGAAAAACGGCGGTTTGCCCACGCCGCGATCCATGTCGCCTTCGGTGGATCTGGAACCGGCTAAGGTGGAAGATCCTTAACCCGCTCCGATACCAATTGAAGGACCGAGAAGCTACCCGAAAGCGACCAGAGGGGGGGTGAATGGGAGCTTCAAAAATTTCCTTTCGGAAACTAGATGCCACTGTCCCAAGATCAACCCCAAAATCGAAACCTAGAGCTTGCTAATGTCCACGACCCTAGATGTAGGGTGGATGCTTCCTAGAGGCACAGCGGGACACTAGACAACCCTAGAAAGCCAACCCAAAAGACGGAACTCAAATCCGATCAAGAACGAACGAACCGCGAACGAAGACGCGCGAAACTGCAGCGACCGGACTCTGGCCTGCGTCCGGTCAGCAGGGACCGGACGTGTCCGGTCGTCAGAAAACAGCTCTGGGAGCTCTCTGTTCGCGACCGGACGCACGGAGCTCAAGCGTCCGGTCGTTCACTGAGCGTCCGGTCAGATGAGACAATGACACGGGAACAGTGCAAGCGTAGCGTCCGGTCGAAATGCAAACAGAGCGTCCGGTCGAGAGCGTCCGGTCAGTACGCAGAAAAGCTTGGCGCCGTGCTCAACGACCGGACTCTGAAAGCGTGCGTCCGGTCAGCCCGACAGAGCGTCCGGTCACCCCGCGACTGCACTGAAACTCCGGCGATTCAACCCGATCTCCTCCGAATCAAGTGCTCTAGGCTTGGGATTCGATCTGAGGAGTCACAAGGAGGTTAGTGAGCTATCTCTAAGAGATCATGGCTCGAACCTAACTCCAAATCGGTGAATCGAAGGAATTCGGGGGAAAGAAGAAAAAGAGACCCGAAACTAAAACTTGATCGATCTCCTAGACCGTGAGGTTAGAGATGATTTCTTTCGGTGGAAAGAAGTGCCTCACGATCTAGAGCAACTCAGTTCAAACGGAATCGTGAAAGATGGACCGAGCACAAAGATCAAGCGACGGGAAAACTCAAGGCACAAAGCAATCCGCGAAGAACATGATGAACATGAAATCAAAACGCGAATTGACACCAAGAGATGGGATCCAAGGTGAGGATACGGCCTCACTTCCTCGAATCAACAGTACACAGAGTGGAGTCTCTCTGCGGATCTCAACTAGCTAAAGCAGGGGTGTGGGAGAGTGGAAACCCTAGGAAATGAAAGCTCTAACTGAGATTGAGATGGGGAGGAGGGTGTCTCCCCTAGACTACTTATACTAACCTAGCCTAAGTCTATTTCCTACTCTACCCCTCTCTACTCTAATTTACAGAGCGGACCAGCCTAACCCTAAGGCTATTCTAGTCCACCCGCTGGTGGTAGGTAGATCCGACGGCCACGCCCGCACGGTCTTCCGCGTCGCCTCCACGCAACCTTTAGATCGCCGCCACGTGCCGCCACCACTCTGCACCCCCGGTTTTGCGGCCCAAACCGGGAAACCAGCCTTTTCCATCAGCCCCCGGTTTTGAGGCCCAAACCGGGAAACCAGCCTCCAGCCCGAGTTTTGTGGCCAAACTCGGAAACCGTCCGCGCCCGAGTTTTGAGGCCCAAACTCGGAAACCGGCCCACGCCCAGGTTTTGAGGCTCAACCTGGAAACCGTCGCGCCCAGGTTTTGTGGCTCAACCTGGAAACCCAGCACCCAGGTTTTGAGGCCCAAACCTGGAAACCGTCCACCGTTGGTTTTTCCCGGGCTCTACCAACAAACCGGCGTCGTAGAGGGGATGCACCGCCTGTGCACCCCTTCCACCGACATGATCGCACTTCTCCGCCTGTCGCTGTCGCAGGCTGCCAGCCACCACAGCTGATCCTCCGGCCTCCAGTCCATCAGTCCAAGTCCACGTCCGCCCTTCACCGTCCGATACATCGGCATGGCACGTCCGCCGCACGGCACGCCCATCCTTCATCGCGCCCGGTCCGTCGGCACGGCACGTCGCAACTTGACCTTCACCCGCCATCGATCACTGTCTCCGTGCTCGACACCTGCACAGCACAAGCCAAAGAACATGCGCATCATCTCCATTGACAATCACTCATCACACAGAGACTCGGCATACACCCATGTATCCGCAACCTTCTTCTGGCTTTGATATGCTTTTGGGTCATTTGGACGAGTTCTCTACTTCTCCTTCTTCTTCCTTCTTCTACCTTCATTATGATTTGTGTTGGTAGTTGACAATGCACTCATCAAGGGGGAGATTGCGGATACATGGGTGTATGCCAGATCTTGAGTGATGAGTGATTGTCAACTGGTTTGATGCGCATGTTCTTTGGCTTGTGTTGTGCAGGTGTCGAGCACGGATACAGTGATCGAAGGCAAGGTGAGGGTCAAGTAGAGACGTGTCATGCCGATGGACCGGGAGCGGTGAAGGGCGGATGTGAGGCTTGGACTGAGGGACCGGTGGCCTGAGGATCAGCTGTGGTGGCTGACAGCCTGGGTCAGCGACGAGCGGAGACTTGCGGGGCACGGTGTTGCTCGGGTCGAGGACCTGGGGACACGTGTCGGTGGACGGGGTGCACCGGAGGTGCATCCCCTCTACAGCATCGGTTTGGTGGTTGAGCCACAGAAAAACCACTGGTGGACGGTTTCCAGGTTTGGGCCTCAAAACCTGGGCGCTGGCGGGTTTCTGAGTTTGGGCCACAAAACTCAGGCGATGGACGGCTGGTTTCCCGGTTTGGGCCTCAAAACCGGGGGCGAGGTCCGTGAAAAGGATGAGTAGAGCGGAGGCAGCACGTGGCGGCAATCGGTGAGGTTGCGTTGAGGCAACGCTACCAGTTCTGCGGTCGTGGCCGTCGGATCACCACATACTTCGAGTTGGTCCAGAATAACCCTAGGGTTTAGCTGGTTCGCTCTGTAATTACTTAGGGGTAGAGTGGGAACTAGAATTAGGATAAGTAGAGGGAGACACCCATCTCCCATCTCAAGAACACTTGGGAGAAGTTCGGTTCAACCCCGTTCGATTTGGTGAAGATCCAATCAATTTTGGTTTAGAGCCGTGCAGTTTTTGCACTCTCTGGTCAGTGGCGGACTGTCCGCCCCCCCAGTGGCGGACTGTCCGGCCATCGGGCTCGGCCAGACCAGAATAGCACAGCGCGCACTGCTCACGGTCACTTTGACAGGCGGACAGTCCGCCGTATAAGGCGCGGACAATCCGTGAGTCGTGCAGGGGCGTCCAGCAGCGTTGCTATTTTTGTCCTTTGGCCGGCGGACAGTCCGGACCCGTGTGGCGGACAGTCCGGCCTTCACCGGTGTTGACACAAATTAACTATTATTATTAAAGGTCAATTAAGCATGAAAATGGATGAATATATAAACTCCACCTTAGTATAGGGATTAAAACTAACAAATTTCACGAGTTTTGGTGAATTATGAATCCGCAGGGACTAAACCAGGAAACAACCCTCAATTGCTTCTCCTAGAAGGAAACCGATGGGAGATAACACATTTGGCAAGTCAGCAACCTTCCGGAAGACTCTAGAGAACACCTAAAGATACCACGAGGAAGGGCACCCCGATTCACTTCCAGGTGGGACCGACCGGTCCCCTGGACCCACCGGTCGGTCTCCCCCTGACACCTCTGGCTTCTGTCTTCTGCAAGCTACTTCCACCGCCTTTGAAGACCAATCTTAGCCCTACGTGAAGTCGGTTTGATCCAACGGTCGCGGTTGATCCCTCAGGGCTATATAAACAGCCTCCTGAGCCCCAGGTCAGATAGAAGGTCCCTCTTCAGAAGACTACGCTTCAACTAGAAACCCTAGAAGAGACTTAAGGAGTTCGCTTTCAAGTAGAAGATTAGATACCCCTCTAGTAGGATTAGAACCTAGTCTTATTCTAGAACTAGAAGAGAGAGAGAGGAAGAGATCAAGAGGAAGCTCCGGCCTGTTGGATCAACTTCTTCATCTTGTACCTGTGGATTCAAGTTCTTCATCGACTTGCTTCAACGATTGTTTCGGTAATCGACATCTATATTTAATTTTGAGCTATTGTTCTTATTATTCTTAAGGTTTAATGACTCTCTTTTGAGTACTTTAATTCTAGTCGCTCTAGAGTTAGAGTAGTTGGATAGTGTAAGCGTGGTGCTTAGACTTGATAGCTCATATTTGCCTCCTATAACGCCGGTAGTAGTGGTAGTTCGCAAGGGTGACTCTTATAGCCTTGTTGATTCTTCTATAGTCCACTTACCAGTGTGTAGGCCCGGTAGGATTATACATTTGCATAAAAGAATCATACTCTGTTTGTGACCTTTTATGGCAACTTCCCCATTAAGAATAATATAAACATATCACTCTTAAGTTGGATTTAGATAACCTTAGTGATCCCCTCTATACTTTTAGCTTCCCCGTCCTTGTTAGTTACTCAGGGGTTATACACTTGAGACTCCACGCTATCCGTTCCTTTGGGTTCGATATTAAAACTGGGTTACTCCGGTGAAGTGCTACATCGGTAGATTTTATCTGTGCGCTTGCGGATAAAGTAGAGTGTGCATTAATTTATACCAACAAGCATTTCTGGCGCCGTTGCCGGGGAACGGTAGATCATTTTACGTCTTAAGTATAACCTTGTATTATACTTTTATACTTTATCTTTTACCTTTTCACTATACTTTATATTTTGCCTTTGTTTATATCTTTTTATTCTTTTCACAATGGATTTCTCAGAGCCAATCACTAGCTCCACAGATTCCATTCCACAGAACCAGTATACCTATCGCACTGTCGTAGACTTAGAGTTGCCCAAATCAGCTAAGCCTATCCTTTCAGACAATTACGAGCTACGCCCATGCTTGATAGAAATGGTTAAGAATCAAACTTTTTCTAGCTTAGAAGACGAAAACCCACACATTCATTTAAATGAGTTTGAACAAACCTGTGCGTGCCTTCACATCGCGGGCATGTCTGACGAAACCCTTAGATGGAAACTTTTTCCATTCTCCTTAGAGGGAAGAGCCAAAACATGGTACCTTCAAACTGCACCAAGTAAAAATGGGGATTGGAAAGAACTCTGCTCTAGCTTTTGCTTAGAATACTTCCCTGTCTCCAAAATTATTTGTCTTCGCTTAGAGATTTTGTCCTTCATCCAAGAGGATAATGAGTCTCTAACTGTAGCCTGGGAAAGATTCGATAATCTTGTCCGCTCTGGTCCAACCTTATCTATTCCAGACCATGTCTTATTTCAACACTTTTATAATGATCTGAATAGAAAAACTGCTAATTACCTTAACTTAGCTTCAAACGGATCATTCCTACATACCCCAGCCTCCAAGGCAAGGGAAATGTTGCAAAACTTATCCCAAATCACTCCTACTCCTGAAGCTAAACCACAAGAACCACTAGAAGTAAATTTAGAAGCTGAGCCTATATCTATTCTCAATCATGAACAAACTTCAGCTTTGATTCCTAATGAGAGGGAAACCTCAGTCTTAGGAGATACCTTTGATTTCGAGGATGAATATCTCACCGAATTTGGTAATACCTTGAAATACCAAACAATTAGGAAACCACAAAAGCAAAAATCATCTTTAGAAGAACTTACTGATAAGGTTTTTCTAAAAGAGACTATGAAGAAACTAATCTCTATAATAAGTCATGAATGGTTAGAAGAATCAGAGCTTTCCACTGATATAATCCGCTTAAATTCACCTTCTACACACATTCAATGCCAAATCCATCAACAACCCTTCGAAGCTCTCTATAATCCTGTTGTGGGAACCAACATTATGTCTGAAACCTTTGCTCAAGATTTATTAAAACAAATGCCACTTACCCCAACAGCTAAATTATTGAAAACCCCTTCAGGACATGTTATTCCTAGCTCAGGAATCATGTATGTCCTGCCTATCATCGTAGATAACACTCCGCTACACTTAAGCTTTTATATCTTTGATATTAAAGAGTTTAATCTGCTGATAGGCCAACCATTTAAGCAACTCATTCATGAAGGACAATTAGGGATCTTAAACTTCCATCTTGGGAAAAATCTTAAAGGAACCATACCGATTACTCACTCTCTAAATGCTGAGAATGAATCATGTCCCGAGCCTGATCCTATGGAAGAAATAAAGGAAGCATCTCTTGAAATAATAAATGAATTTGAATATGAAGAAGATGCGCAGTTCTTCACCGAGGAAGAAGATAACAAACCAGATCCAGATCCTCTAGATTCCCTTGAAGAACCTCCTAAACCTCCCATAGAGTTAAAACCCTTACCTCCTGGGCTTCGATATGCTTTCTTGAATAATGATCCTGAGTCTCCTGTGATCATAAATAATAATCTTACTCAGGAACAAACTTCTAGGTTCATCACTGTCTTAGAGAAGCATAAATCAGCCTTTGGCTATTCACTCCATGATCTAAAGGGAATCAACCCCGCCTTCTGCACCCATCGCATTCCTACTAATCCTAACATATCACCATCCAGAGAGCCACAATGCAGGCTTAACAATGCGATGAGAGAAGTAGTAAAGAAAGAAGTTATGAAACTCTTGCACGCCGGGATCATTTATCCTGTGCCACACAGTGAGTGGGTGAGCCCTGTCCAAGTTGTGCCTAAAAAGGGAGGCATGACTGTGGTAAAGAATGTGAAGAACGAATTAATTCCACAAAGAACTGTTACAGGTTGGAGAATGTGTATTGATTACAGAAAATTAAACAAGGCAACTAAGAAAGCTCACTTTCCGCTACCTTTCATTGACGAAATGTTAGAACGGTTAGCCAATCACTCTTTCTTTTGTTTTCTTGATGGATATTCTGGATATCACCAAATCCCAATCCATCCAGATGATCAAAGCAAAACAACTTTTACATGTTCATACGGAACTTATGCTTATCGCTGAATGTCTTTTGGATTATGTAATGCACCTGCTTCTTTTCAAAGATGTATGATGTTGTCACACCCTGAAATTTGTGTTTCTTAAATTAGAGTTAAAATGATTTGTTTATGAATTTTTGTGCTCATAAAATGTAGGGAAATAAAACTTTTCTATAAATTAAAATTTATCCTAGGGTTTAGAAACATGTTTGTGCATTCATGTTGGAGCATTTGAGTTTTTGTGATGTGTGGTTTTGTTTAAAACTCAAGTTGAATTCAAAAAGATTTGCAAACAATTTTGAAAATGTATTTCTTATAAAAGGGTTTTGAAAATAAAGTCCTTTTTGTTTTTCAAAAAGTTTGGAAAAGTTTAAAATTTCAAAACTTGATGTTTCTCCTAAAGTTTCAAATCTTCCTGTTCTCTCAAAAGTTTCAAAATCAAAAGTTTGAAAGGAATTCAAATCTGGTTTTGAAAATGATTTAAAAAGGTTTTGTAAATAAAAAGAGAAGGCAAGAAACCCTCACCTCACCCTCCTCTCCTATCTGGCCCAAGCAAGCCCAGCTCGCCTCCTCTTGTTTTGGCCCGAAGGCCATCCTCCTCCTTCCCGCTGCAGGCCCGGTGGCCAGCCGGCCTTGGCTCCGGCCCGCACCCTCCCTTCAGCTCGGCCCGCACTCCTCCTTGCTCTTGAGCCGACGCCAGCCCACGGCCCAGTCGGCCTCCCCGCCGAATGCGCTTGCAAGGCCAAGCTTGCACTCCCGCATCCTCCTCCCGCTGACAACCGTCCCCACTCTTTCTCTCGCTGATGAACGGGACCCGCATGTCAGTACCATCCTCCTCCTCCCGTCAGCCGCATGGACTCTGCTCCCCGAGTCCGTCCCGTCCCGCTCCCGGCCTCCTCTCCGCCGTGTCAAGCCCGAGTCTCCCCTATAAAGCTCTACGACCCTCCGCCGCCTCCCCTCTTCCACAAATCACGAGCTCCTCGTGCCCTAATTTGCTCTCACCGCGATTTCCGCCCTAGCCGGATCTCCGCCGCCATCGTCTTCAAGTTTCGGCCACCCTCGGCTTCTGCAAGGTCTTCCTCGTGCTTCGTTTGGTTCCCGCGAAGCCACTCAACCCCTTGTTCCCCTTTTTATTCTCTGTTTTGCGCTAACCCGAGCTCGTCGTTGTGCACAGAGCCACCATCTCTGCTCCGCCGTGCGATTCGCCAACACCGAACCTCCCCCGTCGCTATTTTCAAGCCAGGTGAGTTCGCCGTAGTCTCCTGGTTCGATTGAACCCACTCCCGAGCTCTCTACCGTCTCCTGGCCATAACCCGAGCCGCGCCGCTGTATTCCGGCGATGGCGCCGCCGCAAGCCGCCGTGTTTCCCCTCTGCTCCGGCGCCAGCGCCGCCTCTCCCTCTCTGATCTGATCTGCGCCGTCTGTCCAAGATCTGACGGCCTTCCAAGACCGATACCCCTTCGGTGCCATATTTTCAGAAAACCCCTTATAACTTTCTAATCCTAAACCCGCACTCCTTTTGACCACTGTTCTCTGAGTCTGCGCAATCTTACTTTCAAGTCCCTGCGTTTTCTCCTAAATGAGGCGCAGTCCAGCCGAAATTCTGATTTCGTTTTATTTATTTAAAATTACAAAATCAGGTTTGAATCAATTACAGTTTTGCCACTGATTTCAAATGCTTATAACTTCTTTGTTTCAACTCCGATTTAGTCCGTTCAACTTGCGTTAGGTTCGTTTTGAAAAGTTCTTTCAAACTATATAATTTTCAGTACTGTTTTTCATAATTAAAATTTGAGTTAAATCTAATCTAGTAATTAGTATCTTTAATCTTGTTTAGATCGTATCTTTTTCGGTATAGCTCCGATTAGCGTGATTTTCGCATTTGTGTGTTCGTAGCGAATCGTAGATCAGTTTTCAAAACTCTTTATTTATTTATTTATTTATTTATTTATTGGTGTATTGTTCTAATTATAGGCTATGTTTGCTTTGCATGACTGCTATTGGATGCTTGTGTGGTGTTCTGTGATCGTATGTCCAGTCGGTGAGTTGTACGTTGGTGATCAAGAAGAAGTTCGTGATCAAGAGTTCAAGAGTCAACCTTTGGAAGTATATAAGTCAACAGAAGAAGGATCTTGAGTTTAAGGCAAGTATAGCAATCGAGTGTTCTTTTCGCAATCATGATCATGTTACTTAATTAATGTATGCATCGAATGATAAAAATGACTTATTAGCAACTTAAGAATTATCTGTACGAGCACCTTCGGGATTTACAGTGCAACTGTTGGGGGTTATATGGCTCTGGCTTTAGCTCAGTATGAGGACCTTTTCTAGCTTGTTAGAGGTTACCCGAAAGGGCGCATAAGGCGCTTGACGAGCTGGATTTAGGGCGGCTACTTTCACTTTGCCTGCGCGCCACAAGGTTGAGAGACCCTTCTTCCCCTTGCCTTAAGACCTAGCGGCCCTAACTTGTTAGACGAACCTTTGAAAGGCTTCATCGTGAACCCTGCCGACCTTCCTTGGAAGTGGGTTAAGAGGCTGGCTCCCTCGGGCGAAAGGGCAATTCACGTCTCGCAGTGAAAGTGTACACCTTTGCGCAAAGTTTATTAAACTGATATATCAGCCTTGCTCAAGGACACGAGCGGCCTTGAAGACGTAAAGATTATGACTTTTGTTGGTTAACATGTTCATTGTTTACCGTTTTATGCTATTCATTATTTATGTTACATTGATCATGAAACTTGGGATCTATATCACTTGTTGCTATACTTGTGGAGTTCAACATGGACTCACTCTTGCTTTTCCCCACACCCCAGAGTGTTAAGCTTTGGAGAAGCTTAGGCTTGTGATCAACCAGTCAGTTGTCCCTGTGAAATTGGTGTCTCCCTTTGAAGATCGGAGTGTCTTTCCGCTGTCTGCTCTTTAAGGTTATGTTATTTGTTTTATATACGTTATGTATTTAAGCATTGTCTTTCGATATTACCCTTTATTTGTTGCTATATGTGAGATTTGACTTCCTAGGCTCACATATGGTGTATACCTGGTTTTGTTCTTAAAACCGGGTGTGACAGATGTCTATATTTTCTGATATGATTGAATAAATCATGGAAGTTTTCATGGATGACTTCTCTGTTTATGGAAAAACTTTTGATGATTGTCTTGAAAATTTAGACAAGGTTTTGCAAAGATGTGAAGAAAAGCACTTAGTCCTTAATTGGGAAAAATGTCACTTTATGGTTAAAGAAGGCATAGTGCTAGGACATTTAGTATCAGAACGTGGAATTGAGGTAGACAAAGCTAAAATTGAAGTAATTGAACGTTTGCCTCCACCGATTAATGTCAAAGGAATTCAAAGTTTTCTTGGCCATGCTGGTTTTTACCGTAGGTTTATAAAAGATTTTTCTTACATTGCTAGACCTCTCACGAATCTTTTAGCCAAGGATGTTCCTTTTGAATTTGATGATGCATGTTTAGAATCTTTTAACACTCTTAAGAAAGCACTCACTTCTGCACCTATCATTCAACCTCCTGATTGGTCTCTACCTTTTGAGATCATGTGTGATGCAAGTGATTTTGCTGTAGGAGCTGTGCTAGGACAATATAAGGATAAAAAGCATCATGCAGTTGCTTATGCCAGCAAAACTTTAACTGGACCTCAACTTCATTATGCTACTACTTAAAAAGAACTTCTGGCTGTTGTTTTTGCTATAGACAAGTTTAGATCTTATTTAGTGGGATCAAAGGTGATTGTTTTTACTGATCATGCTGCACTAAAGTACCTGCTCACTAAGAAAGATGCTAAGTCATGCTTAATAAGATGGGTTTTGCTACTCCAAGAATTTGATTTAGAAATAAAAGATAAGAAAGGAGTAGAAAACTCTGTAGCTGATCACTTGTCTAGAATGTATTTTGAAAAACCTCAGGAATTGCCTATAAATGACTCACTCAGGGATGACATGCTTTTTCAAGTCTCTAGATCTGACCCCTGGTATGCAGATATTGTCAATTTTATAGTTGCAAGGTATGTACCACCAGGAGCAAATAAGAAGAAGTTGATCTATTAGAGCAGGATCCACATATGGGATGATCCATATCTATTCAGAGTTTGCTCTGACGGATTACTCAGAAGATGTGTACCAGCTGAAGAAGGAATCAAGATCATTGAACGTTGTCACTCTTCTTCATATGGAGGACATTATGGGGCATTCCGAACACATGCGAAGATCTGGCAAAGTGGATTTTTCTGGCCAACTATGTACCAATACACAAAAGACTTCGTCCGAAGATGTGGATCATGTCAGAGGCACGGCAGCATCAACACCAGAGATGCCATGCCACTCACTAACAACCTTCAGATTGAGCTCTTTGATGTCTGGGGAATTGATTACATGGGACCATTCCCTAAATCAAGGAATCATGAGTATATCTTAGTTGCTGTCGACTACGTCTCAAAATGGGTCGAAGCAGTGCCATGCAAGTCTGCTAATGCAAGAAACTCTCAGAGGATGTTCGAGGAGATAATATTTCCAAGATTTGGAGTGCCAAGGATGGTAATTAGTGACGGAGGAACCCACTTCATTGATAAAGGCTTTCATAAATATCTGACAAATCATGGGATCCATCACAATGTTGCCACTCCCTATCACCCTCAGACAAGTGGCCAAGCAGAAACATCAAACAAGCAAATCAAGAATATTCTGCAGAAAACAGTTGACGAGATGGGAACACAATGGAAAGATAGACTACCCGAAGCACTGTGGGCTTATCGTACTGCCTACAAAACACCACTGGGAATGTCTCCATATCAGCTCGTCTACGGAAAGACTTGTCACTTACCAGTAGAACTAGAATTCAAAGCTCACTGGGCAATCAAAAGATGGAACATGGACTTAGAAGCTGCAAGAGTCAAGAGGAAAATGCAACTCTCTGAACTAGATGAATGGCGCGAAAAAGCATATCACAATGCAAAGATTTACAAAGAGAGAACAAAGAGGTGGCATGACAAGAGAATCAAGAAGAAGAACTTCACTCTTGGAGACAAGGTATTACTTTTTAATTCCAGGGTAAAATTGTTCGTGCATGGAAAACTACGAAGCAAATGGGAGGTACCTTTCACGGTGGTAGCCACTTCATCACATGGAGCCATTACACTTCAAAATGACGAAGGTACGCTATTCAAGGTAAATGGACAACGTCTCAAGATTTTTCTAGAACCTGAAAAGAGTCCTGAAGAGTTGGATGTCATCCAATTCTTCATTATCCCATAGATTTACACCATCGTCATTTTTCCGATAAGTTTGCACATCGGGGTTATAATTTCTGGGATTAGGATCAAGTTTAAAGACACCACGAGCGACGGACCCGCGAGATCCCACAGGGTGGGACCGACCGGTCTCCTAAGGAGACCGACCGGTCGGTCCTGGAGCCCCCTCGCTTTCTGCCTTCTTTCGTTACGTGTCCCGACTCTTTCTCGTACCCATTCTGGTAACCTGATCCGCAGAATCGATAACTCCCGTAACGAACCTATCATGCCTATCATTCAAGCCTCCTCAGCTATAAAACCAGCCCCAGGCCTGCCTCTAGATTCATTACAACCTCTCCCAGAAAACCAGCAGCAACAGAGCTCTCCTCCCACCAGCGCTAATGGCCTCCTATCCAAGGATCGACCTCAACGAGCCCGCTGACGACTCGATGGCTCTTGTCATCACCGCATCAAAGGACCTCGCCGTAACGCTGTCCAAGGAGATCGCCCCCGTTGACTCGCCAACACCCGTGGATACGATCCCACCAGAAGAGACCTCGTCGCATCGTCAACAAGCTTTCTACGCTCAAGCGGTGCCGACGAGAGGACTCCCGACTTTCTCCGTCTCCAAGAAGATCCCGCTTCTTCCTCCTAGGCCCAATGAGACACTCGTCGGGCTAAAGACGAACAAGCATGGGGAACCCACTGTCATAAAATACTTATACAAATCCGCGTCCGCGCATTGATGGAGTTCGTGGTCACCCTGAACAGATCAAGGTCACTCCACCAGTAAACAGGGCACCCACCACTCCTAATATCGCGGCCAAACGCAAGAGGACCACCCAGTTAGATCGCCTCGGGGACAGAATTGAAGATCTTGAGAGAGATAATTTAGAGCTCAAGTAGAGATACGCTTCACTAGCCAAGACTACAAAAAGGATGGCCAATACAATGCATGAATATGTAACTAAACACATTAGCTTGAAGGATAAGGTCGTCAGTGTAGCCACTACGCTAGGAAATCTTCTCAAGGGACAGAAGTAAGAAATAGTTCATCGATAGTTTGATAAAGCACTCGTGTTTGCAGAGTCTCGTGGTTGAGTCATGTTTTGTTAAGAGTTTTGTTTAGTTAATTCAGTGTGTAATAAAAGTGACTTGAATATCAATAAAGTTTTTGTTAGAGTTATCTTTATTATTGTTATTTTGGATATGTCTTGTCTCCACATTTTGTGATTAGCAGAAAATAGAAAATAAGTGTGGGGGAGAAGACGACAACAGAATTACCGAAAAACGATCGCGAAAGCTGCATAGAACAGAAGACATCGTTACCAAGATCACGCACCACGAAGCGGGTCACGGTTGGGCCCTGAGCCCAACCGACCGGTTGGTGGACCCCACCGGTCGGTCAGGGGTTAGCCCCCCTTGCCTCCTCTTTCATCCACGGATCGGTACGTAATTGTTACACTCTATTTTCCGATGTTTAAGCTTCTGTTCGAATGAAAACCATATTCTCATCAATTATATGCAATTCATAAACTCTGAATAAAAAGGAAAAGATTATTTTAACATACTCATGGTATAGAATCTCACAACACCCTTTCTGAAAAGACCTGTTTTGATATTTGAAGAAATCTATATTATCTAGAGTGTTGTAGAATATGATAGAAGAATAATGAGAACTCAATTCTTAAGGTATGAGCATTGGAGAATTTTACTTGCAAAGCTAAAAAGAGATTAGCAACACTTCTCCTTTGTAGTAAATAAGTTGCCTGCCAAAGTCATTCATAATCAATCAATTATTGCCTACTATACTGAGTTCTTTGTTGAGAAATTTATTATGCTCTAAAGATCGAGATTCTTATAAAAAAGAAAGATTCACTCTTCCGAAGTAGTATTGTATTAGAGGCATGGGCTATGCAAAAGTATGAAATATGAGGAAAGAAAAATGGACATGTGTCCGACATACCTCAGAAAAAAGGGGAAGAAAAAGTATTATGATAAAAATATGATAAAGAGAAAAAGAAGATAGCCCATGGTCCCTCTAATTGCAATATGCCAGTAAGAGTGACAATGTTTAAAAAGGTTAATATCCTGATCTAAGAGTATAGTATTTTTCTCCATTGACTTAGTAACATAAAACTGCGCTGCATAAATAAGATGCTTTGGTAAGGAATTGAAGTGCTACAAAAGGAGAAGGAAAGTTATGACTTGTTTCGAAAATTTCAAAGAACTCCAATGTCTTATGCTAAAGAAAAGGGTGATCTGTTTCAACTATTCTTTTCTCCAACCTCTCAAGGTTTTATGGTAAACACACTAAATGATCAGAAAGGTTTATTATTGTTATATCCAACCTTTTATCGAGGACGAGTAAAAGTCTAAGTGTGGGGGAGCTTGTTGACACTAATTAACTCTTATTATTAAAGGTCAATTAAGCATGAAAATGGATGAATATATAAACTCCACCTTAGTATAGGGATTAAAACTAACAAATTCCACGAGTTTTGGTGAATTGTGAATCCGCAGGGAGTAAACCAGGAAACAGCCCTCGATTACTTCTCCTAGAAGGAAACCGACGGGAGATAACGCATTCGGCAAGTTAGGAACCTTCCGGGAGACTCCAGAGAACACCTAAAGATACCACGAGGAAGGGCACCCCGATTCACTTCCAGGTGGGACCGACCGGTCCCCTAGACCCACCGGTCGGTCTCCCCCTGACACCTCTGGCTTCCGTCTTCTGCAAGCTACTTCCACCGCCTTTGAGGACCAATCTTAGCCCTACGTGAAGTCGGTTTGATCCAACGGTCGCGGTTGATCCCTCAGGGCTATATAAACAGGCCCCTGAGCCCCAGGTCAGACAGAAGGTCCCTCTTCAAAAGACTACGCTTCAACTAGAAACCCTAGAAGAGACTTCAAGAGTTAGCTTTCAAGTAGAAGATTAGATACCCCTCTAGTAGGATTAGAACCTAGTCCTATTCTAGAACTAGAAGAGAGAGAGAGGAAGAGATCAAGAGGAAGCTCCGGCCTGTCGGATCAACTTCTTCATCTTGTACGTGTGGATTCAAGTTCTTCATGGACTTGCTTCAACGATTGTTTCGGTAATCGACATCTATATTTAATTTTGAGCTATTGTTCTTATTATTCTTAAGGTTTAATGACTCTCTTTTGAGTACTTTAACTCTAGTCGCTCTAGAGTTAGAGTAGTTGGATAGTGTAAGCGTGGTTCTTAGACTTGATAGCTCATATTTGCCTCCTATAACGCCGGTAGTAGTGGTAGTTCGCAAGGGTGACGCTTATAGCCTTGTTGATTCTTCTATAGTCCACTTACCCGTGTGTAGGCCCGGTAGGATTATACATTTGCATAAAAGAATCATACTCTGTTTTTGACCTTTTATGGCAACTTCTCCATTAAGAATAATATAAACATATCACTCTTAACTTGGATTTAGATAACCTTAGTGACCCCCTCTATACTTTTAGCTTCTCCATCCTTGTTAGTTACTCAGGGGTTATACACTTGAGACTCCACGCTATCCGTTCCTTTGGGTTCGATATTAAAACTGGGTTACTCCGTTGAAGTGCTACATCGGTAGATTTTATCTGTGCGCTTGCGGATAAAGTAGAGTGTGCATTAATTTATACCAACATCCGGACAGTCCGGAAGCCTGACGGCGGACTGTCCGGGATTCTGCAGCTTGTGCAGTTTTAGTGCGTTGGCCCTCTCGGCTTTTCCGATTCGTTTCCGGACTTCTCGTCTGCTCCTAGAGTTCACCTAGGAACCTCTCTACATATCTTTGCTACGCGTTAGCATCGGTATTTGGAGGAATCCCGACGTAGCTCTCTATCTACGTTTGGGAGTGGGTCTTTTAGGCACGAACTTGACTCTGAGTTTTGAGAGTTTTGTTTTGCTGTCTTGTGTGGTGCCTCGTTGTGATCCTAGGGATCATCCACCCTCTTTCCGAGGGTCGTGGGCATCATGTTTGAGTCCGAAGCTTTTGGGGTTGATTTTATTGGGACAGAGGCCGTAATTTCGAAAGAAATTTTTAGGCTCCCATTCACCCCCCCCCCCTCTGGTCGCCTTGCTTTAGCATTTTCGGTCCTTCATTTAGTCCCGGGCGGTGACACCATCCGGGACTAAAAGACCTTTAGTCCCGGGGCGTAAGCCTGCCCGGGACTAAAGGTTTGGACCTTTAGTCTCGGGTGGGCTTACGCCCCGGGACTAAAGGTACCTTTAGTCCCGGGTGGTGTCACCGCCCGGGACTAAAGGGGTCTCTCCCGCCAGTGTTTTGGGTTTGCAGTATTTTGGGTTTTGTATTAAGTTTTCATTATATAAATATGTTGTAATATTGTTAATTGCATAGTAAATTAAATATTAGGCATAAAATTTCTTAAAAATAGCAGTTGTACCTTATTATATAGTAGAAAATTTTGTAACATAAATTCTTTTCTTTTCTTATAATAACAAATATAAATGTAAATAACAATTCATATTTTGTTAATGCAAAAATATAATGTTAAATTTAAATATCTGAAACAACTAGTTCTCGATAGGAAAATAATTTTTGCATTATCTGAACGTTAAATTTTGGGTTGTTCATCTTTTATTGTCCAAATGCACGATAGAGAAATTCACTGTTAAATTACAATTTAATTTTAAAAGATAAGTTTGTGATTTTTCGGAGATGGCTTGCTACTTTTTCCGGTTTAATCGAATTACCGCGCACCGTCACCCAATAATTATCTGAACGAACCATGACTATCCATAATCATTATTAAACATGACTATCCATAATCATTATTAACCATGACTATCCATAATCATTATTAACCATGACTATCCGTAACTAAAATAATGTAATAAATCAAGTCATTTCGACACCGACATCAATGAACCATGACTATCCATAATCATTATTAATTACACAAAAACTGTGATACATAATATTAGTTAAAGCATAACTATATATCAAGCGGGTACACTAGTGATCTTCTTCTTGACGTATGTCCCTTGGTTATGATCATGTCGTAACCATGGAGTCTCCTCAGCATTTAGCAGGATGCTTGGATCTTTGGTCACACTGAAGGGCGGTATTCGGTCATCCCTTTCATAATCTTCTAACATGTCTGACTTGTCCTCAATTCCCACGATGTTTCTTCTTCCTGAAAGAACTATGTGGCGTTTTGGCTCTTTGGTTGATTTATCGACATTTTTCCCTCTCTTGGGTTTTGTAGACATGTCTTTCACGTAGAACACCTAATTCACATCAGCAGCAAGGACGAATGGTTCATCTTTGTATCCAATATTGTTGAGATCCACTATTGTCATTCCATACTCCTTGTCAACTGTTACTCCGGCTCCGGTCGTCTTGACCCATTGGCATCAAAACAATGGGACTTTAAAATTAGGTGCGTAGTCTAGTTCCCAAATATCCTCTATTCGGCCATAATATGTTTGCCTCTTCCCAGTTGGGTCTGTGGCATCTACGCGAACACCACTGTTTTGGTTCGTGCTCCTTTTATCTTGGGCAATGGTGTAAAATGTGTTTCCATTTATCTCATACCCTTGTATGTGAGGATGTGCCATGATGGTTGCCTAGCCAACAAATATAGTTGCTCATCAATATTGTTATCACCCAGACATTGTTTTCGCAACCAAGTGCTAAAAGTATTCATGCGCTCACGTGTAATCCAAACTTCATTCTTCCTAGGAAATTGGGATCGTAGGAACTCCTTGTGTACCTCCATATATGGATCCACCACGGATGAGTTTTGATGAACTGTGTAGTGCGCTTTATTGAAATAATCGTTCCCCGTACTAATATATGTTTTCTTCCCTAGTGTCCCCTTTCCACACAGCCTCCCCTCGTGCCGCGATTCAGGAACACCAATCGGGTCAAGGTCAGGAATAAAGTCAACACAGAATTCAATGACCTCCTCTGTCTCATAGCCCTTGGCGATGCTTCCTTCTGGCTGAGCACGTTGGTGAACATATTTTTTCAGTACTCCCATGAACCTCTCGAAGGGGAACATGTTGTGTAGGAACACAGGACCGAGAATATGAATCCCCTTGACCAGGTGAACTAGAAGGTGTGTCATAATATTAAAGAAGGATGGAGGGAACACCAACTCAAAGCTCACAAGATATTGAACCACATCATTCTGTAGAGTAGCTAGTTCTAGTGGATTAATTGCCTTCTGAGAAATTGCATTGAGGAATGCACATAGCTTCACAGTGGCCAGACGTACATGTGGAGGTAGAATTCCTCTTAAAGCAACCGGAAGCAATTGCTTCATAAGCACGTGGCAGTCATGCGAATTTAAGTTTAGGAATTTCTTCTCTTGCATATTTATTATTCCCTTTATATTGGAGGAGAATCCAGATGGGACCTTGATGCTGTTTAGGCATTCAAACATGATTTCCTTCTCTTCATTGCTAAGAGTATAGCTAGCAGGTCTTAAGTAATGGCGTCCATCATCTGTCTTCTCTGGATGTAGGTTGTCTCGTTCTTTCATGCGCTGCAAGTCTTGTCGTGCTTCAAGTGTATCCTTAGACTTCCCATACACACCCATGAATCCTAGAAGGTTGACACAAAGATTCTTTGTCAGGTGCATCACGTCGATCACGTGGCGGACCTCTAGTACATGCCAATAGGGTAGCTCCCAAAATATTGACTTCTTCTTCCACATGGGTGCGTGTCCCGTAGCGTCTTTCAGAACAGGTTCACTGCTCGTCCCCTTTCCAAAGACTACTTTCACATCCTTGATCATCTCAAGTACATCTTCCCTAGTTCGGTTGCGAGGCTTGCTCCGGTGGTCTGTCTCGCCTTTAAAATGCTTGCCTTTCTTTCTAACCTGGTGATTCACAGAAAGAAATCGACGATGCCCAAGGTACACTACTTTTCTACATTTTTTTAAATATATACTATCCATGTCATCAAAACAATGTGTGCATGCATTATATCCCTTGTTTGTCTGTCCTGAAAGATTACTTAGAGCACGCCAATCATTGATTGTTACGAACAACAATGCTCGCAGGTCAAAGTGTTCCTGTTTGTAATCATCCCACACACGTACACCTGATTTACTCCATAAAAAGTAGGAGTTCCTCAACTAATGGCCTCGGGTAGACATCGATGTCGTTGCCAGGTTGCCTTGGGCCTTGGATGAGCACTGGCATCATAATGAACTTCCGCTTCATGCATAACCATGGAGGAAGGTTGTAGATACATAGAGTAACAGGCCACATGCTATGACTACTGCTCTGTTCCCCAAAAGGATTCATCTCGTTCGTACTTAAACCAAACCTTAAGTTTCTAGCGTCTTTTGCAAATTCCGGGAATTCTTTGTCTATTGCTCTCCACTGGGACCCATCAGTAGGGTATCTCAACATGTTGTCTACCTTACTGTCTTCTTTGTTCCATCGCACCAACTTTGCATGGTCCTTGTTTCTGAACATACGTTTCAGGCGTGGTATTATAGGAGCGTACCACATAACCTTGGCAGGGATTTTCTTCCGGGGACGTTCTTCACCCTCAACATCGCCAGGGTCATCTCGCCTGATCTTATATCGTGACGCTTTACATACAGGGCATTCATTCAAATTCTCGTATTCCTTGCCACGGTACAGGATGCAGTCATTAGGACATGCATGTATCTTCTGGATTTCTAAACCCAAAGGACATACGACTTGTTTTGCTTCGTACGTAGTGGCGGGCAATTCGTTAGGCTTAGGAAGCATCTTTTGTTTTATAATCTTCAATAATTGTCCAAATGCCTTGTCAGATACACCATTCTGTGTCTTCCATTGTAGCAACTCAAGTGTTGTACCCAACTTTTTTTGTCCATCTGCAGCAGACGGGTATAGTAATTTCCTATGATCCTCTAGCATACAGTCAAACTTAGTCTTCTCCTTTTCACTTTTGCAATCTCTTTGTGCATCACGAATGACATCACCAAGAGCATCATCTTCAGCGAGTGTGTCTTCTGCACTTGTCTCTTCTTCACCTTCCCCCATTGCAGTATCACCAAAGTCACCGTATTGAGCAATAATGTCATCGTCAGGGTCCAATTGTTCTTCTTTACCTTCTTCCATCATAAACCCAGTTTCTCCGTGCTTCGTCCAACAACTATAGTTTGGCATGAAACCCGACTTGAACAAGTGTGAGTGAAGACTCCTTTGCTAGAATATTCCTTCGAATTATTACAAAGGGCACATGGGCAGCAAATAAAACCATTCTGCTTGTTTCCCTCAGCCACTCTTAAAAAATAATGCACGCCATCAATGAACTCTTTTGAGCGACAATCGGCATTGTACATCCAGTGACATGTCATCGTCTGCATTATATGACATATCACATAATTATATCTCTCATTCTTATGAACAAATGAAATTATAGAATGACATATAAAATAATTATATCTCTCATTCTTATCAACAAATTTAATTATAAAATAACATATAACATTATATCTCTCTCATTCTTATAAACAAATGAAATTATATGGTATATATCACATATTTAAATTATAAGGTACATATACTAATTACTTTAATAAAATAATTTATCCGGTCACATTTTGTTAACTAAAGTATTATATATTTCTAATTTTTGTAAACAAATTATTTAAATGATCTCTATTTCTCCAAAAAAAAATTAAACTAAACTAATTAAACCGGTCATATTTTGTAAACTAAGGTATTATATATTTCTAATTTTTGTAAACAAATGATTTAAATGATGTCTATTTCTCCAAAAAAATTAAACTAAACTAATTAAACCGGTCATATTTTGTAAACTAAGGTATTATATATTTCTAATTTTTGTAAACCAATGATTTAGATAATCTCTATTTCTCCAAAAAAATAAACTAAACTAATTAAACCAGTCACATTTTGTAAACTAAAGTATTATATATTTCTAATTTTTGTAAACAAATGATTTAAATGATCTCTATTTCTCAAAAAATTAAACTAAACTAATTAAACCAGTCACATTTTATAAACTAAAGTATTATATATTTCTAATTTTTGTAAACAAATGATTTAAATGATCTCTATTTCTCTAAAAAAAATAAACTAATTAAACCGATCACATTTTATAAACTAAAGTATTATATATTTCTAATTTTTATAAACAAATGATTTAAATAATCTCTATTTCTCCAAAAAAAATTAAACTAAACTAATTAAACCAGTCACATTTTATAAACTAAAGTATTATATATTTCTATTTTTTGTAAAAAAATTATTTAAATGATCTCTATTTCTCTAAAAGATTAAAATAAACTAATTAAACAGTCATATTTTGTTTTTAGAGTACTAATTTGAACTATCAAGTCAATGAACTCAAAATAGCTTCAAAAACCATATATATATATGTGGCGGCTACAAAAATGAAAAACCGAAGCTAGTAACCTTTGAAGGAGTCGATGGCGGCGTAGATGTGATGAAATAAATCAATCGCGGGAGATGTGTTAGCAAACAAAAATCACCGGATAAGAGAGCAAACAAGCAAGTAAGTGACTGAATGAAGAAAAAAATGAAGACATGAGGACAAATGAGCCGTTGGGCTGGGGAACTTTAGTCCCAGTTGGTGTTACCAATCGGGGCTAAAGACCTCTCTAGTCCCAGACGCAAATTTTTCCGTGACTAATGCTGATTTTGCAAATCGTCCAAAGGTCTGTTCTCTAGTAGTGTAGGCCTCAAGAAGAGGTAGAACAGGCTCAACACCGCTAGTAGGAAAGCTCGACTCCAATTGAAGTAAAACTCGTCACCAATTGAAATATCAGTTGATAACCAAGCAAAATGGAGCTAGCCCTCAAGAAGAGGCAGAACGGGCTCAACACTGCTAGCAAGAAAGCTCGATACCAACTAAAGAAATGCCAACTGAAAAGCAAAAGAGCTCGATACCAAGTGAAGAGCATATAGGCAAAGTCACTAGTCCCTCAAGAAAGAGGCAAAGGCTCAACACTACTAGCTACCAAAAATGCTCCGA
This sequence comes from Coix lacryma-jobi var. lacryma-jobi, assembly GCA_009763385.1. Taxonomy (NCBI): domain Eukaryota; kingdom Viridiplantae; phylum Streptophyta; class Magnoliopsida; order Poales; family Poaceae; genus Coix; species Coix lacryma-jobi. The sequence goes on along the minus strand of CM019828.1, from coordinate 77,617,331 downwards.
ACCAATTGGAAAAAAATGTTCCAAACCAATTGAAGATTCATCATACACACACGAGGAAACTCCCCCTCCAATAGTGCACACAACTAGGATATGATTTTATGAATTTTCCCCCTTATGATTTGACAAATTTCTCCCCTTAGTTGATAATGCACTATCAGGCAAACTTCTCCCTTCCAAATGCATATGAGTCAAAAATGCAAGTTAGCAGCTTTAGGAATATAGTCGATAGAATGAGAAGATGCTCTATGGAGTATAACACCAATGACTCAACAACAAGCATACATGCAAGCAAAGGCTCAAACTGATCACCAAATACGAAATATGAACATATGAGTAAAGTGAGAAGTTTTAGCCAAAAGGTATTCACCATCAAAATAGCACTAAACATGTAGAGACAGGAAGTCAAACAAGTGCTTATCATGTATGCAAGGTGAACTACCCCTTAGCAAAGTTCAATCATCATGCTACAGAATGAAACATATACTTGTGATTTCAGATTTTAATCGGAGGTGCAACGGTGAAATTACACAAGTTCGAAATTCAGCATGTGATTGCGAGAGGTTGAAGGCTTATCATTGCCTAACTTTTCAACCGAACTAAGCTTATGCAGAAGCAATCAGAAGCTTAAAGCAACGGTTTCGGTCTTACACTACACGGCTCAAGTTTAACTCAAAGTACAATGAGAAACAGTCTCGAAACCGTGATGTGTTGACAAGCAATCTCATCTCGATCTTTTCAATTCACTTAAAACTTGGTTCAATTTAAAAACAGGATATGGACATACCAAGCAAGTGAATGACACAGAACTAGAGACATAGCAACCTAGCATATATGAAAAGCACAAGTGATTTCGACACATTCTACACACATGCTAGTTGCCAATCTCAATGGTGAACAATTTCAAATTTTATGTTCATTAAGCAAGTTCACCATTCATAAAATAGCTCAACTCATAACATGTATCAGTGATCAGAAGGAGCATAAGCTACAAGTATCATCATATAGCATCAGCGCATAAGATTGGACTTGGATGTGTGCTTATGCAGAATGTAAGAGTTATAGCATATGCTTCACGCCAGTTGCGACCACATGAAGAGAATTACCCGACTCATGATTTGGAATTGGCAGCTGTAGTTCATGCACTCCAGATATGGAGGTATTATCTTATGGGCAACCTATGCCACGTGTATACAGACCACAAAAGTTTGAAATACATCTTCACTCAGCCAGAGTTGAATATGAGGCAAAGAAGATGGTTAGAGTTGATTAAGGATTACAACCTAGAAGTGCATTACCACCCTGAAAAAGTGAACGTTGTAGCAGATGCTCTGAGTCACAAAACTCATTACAACTCCCTACAACCATTGTTGGAAGATGGATTCAACCTTATGCACCCTGCTATACTGAACAATATCACCATACAGTGCACCCTAGAAAGTGATATCATCGAAGGGCAAAAGACCGATGAAGAGATCTGTCAGATTAAGAAGAGGTTGGAAACCAGTAGTTCGTTGAAATTCAGAATAGATGAACAAGGGATTATGTGGTATAATCAAAGGTTGGTTGTTCCCAAGAACACAGAGCTGAAAGAAAGAATTCTGATTGAAGCCCACAATTCAAAGTTGTCTATCCATCCAGGAAGTAGTAAGATGTACCAGGATCTGAGGACGAGGTATTGGTGGTCAAAGATGAAGAAAGAGGTTGCAGCTTTGAAAGCTCTAGTTTGGTTTTGGATAATTGATGACACCTATGTGTACTAACTATTGCAATGAGTGTTGTGGTATGAGATAGGTTGATACACACCAAGTGATGGAGCTAGAGAATTGTCATGGCGATGGAGATGACAAAAAATGGTATCCATGTGCTCTATCTTGAAAAGAAAAAAATATATCCTATGGGCTCAAGGCAAAGGTATAAAAAATAGGATATTTATTTTGCCGGTCACGACACTATAGAGAGTGTGACCGGGTTTAGGTTAGATAATCGTACTATAAAGGGGAGAAATCTTTAATTACAATGGTTATCTAGTGTCACTAAATGTGAGTCTCATTTGCATATGCTTTGCGCTTAGTGACGTGGCAAGTTGATAAAAATGCCCCTAAAAATATTTGTGAAAACTGCTAACTTAAGTGCTAAATTTGTTTGATTTTTTTTTGAGAAGTTGGCACTTGAAAAAGGTATAAAAGAAAGAAAAAAAGAGAGTTGTTGGCTGAATTGCTGGCTCAGCTCGGAATTTATTCCGAGCAAGGGCTCTCTGTGGTCGGAGCCGTTGTCTCGCCTACGCGCTGTAAACGGAGGAGGTTCGCTCGGATCTTTTTGTTGGCCGAACCGGATTTGCTGGTCTGGTCGTGGCAGTGTGGAGACAGGCGTGCATGCATTTGACTATTTCATGAGAAAATATTAGTACATGGGGACCGCACCTTGCATGCATGCAACTTTACCAGAGCCGTACTTGGCCATGCTCTTGCATGTAGTGTTGGCCCGCGTAGTTGACCACTCATGAGATAAAAATGGACGTCTTTTTCCTGCATGCATGTGGGGACCGCAAGAGAGAAGTGCAGGAGCTTCTGCCGCTGCCTGCTACACTAACGTGCCAATTAAACTAGATTTAGAGAGAGTGCAAAGCATGCATGGTGCTTTGCTGCTGTTGCATGTACGAGTTTGAAAAGAGAAATGTGCTTATGTGGGGCCCAGCTTGCATGAGTTTTTTATTGGCTAGGAGGCCACCTGCCGCTGTCCCATTTCCTGCTGTTGTGCTCTGCGTTTGCGTCGCTTAGGAGCACAGGTCTTTGCCCGTTGCTTCTGCTCCGTCTCGCCTTTCATCCTTTCCGCTGGGCCCGCAGAGTGCTGTTGGTGGCCGTCCACGAAGCTTCCTGGAAATTGCTAGTGCTATCTGTTTGTGCCCGTTGGGGTGCAGCCGAGTTGGGATAAGTCTCTACCTTTCCCTTCCCTGCTGATTCTCTAGCTCATTTTTTGTTCTTGCGCACAACAGAGAAAAGCCTCAGGCTCTCAACTCTCCTCTCTCACTCCCAAGCTTTGAGCCCCAAGCAAGTGAGAGAGCAAGCTCTATAGATTGATTTGAGAGCTCCAAGAGGATCCCCTCCATCCCTCTCCTCTCCCTCTCCATGGTTGGTTCATGCTCATGAGAGGAGGTGGGAAACCCTAGGTGTATGCATTTGTGATTCATTTTCTTGGCACCAGGTGATTGTTGTAATTGTGGATTTCTTATTACTCTTGGTGATTGTTGTCACCTAGACGGTTGGTGGTGGATTGATTGGTGAGGGGATTTGGTGATTGTGTCCACCCCCAATCAAGGTGATATTTGTGAGGGGTTGTTGTGGTTCCCCGGCGGAGTGCCTAATTCCAACTCTAGTGGATTGCTCGTGTCATTCAACTTCTCTCCATTGGTAGGTTCTTGTGGTGCCTGTTGAGAGGCTCGGTGTGTGATACCGATTAGCCACCGAACCACGTGGTGTAGAGGGACACAACGGGGAGTAGCTTGCCGACAAGCAAGTGAACCTCGGGAGAAAAATCAATTGTGTCATCTATTGTCTCCCGGTGAATTGAATTGATTGATACATATCTCATTGGAATTAATTATTTGGTGATTGGCATCATCCTCTACTCTTCACCGTCGGTATTGAAATTAATTATCTTGTTAGCCCTCTAACTAGTTAAAATAGAGACATAGCAATTGTGTGCCATAGAGATATTAAATTACTAGAATTGCAAATAGGTGGCTTGTCTAGCATTTAGAGCTAGAGCAAACTGCTTTTTCGCCATTAGTAATACTAATACTTTGCTCTAGTGTGTTTGTAGAATTTTTATTTAGGCTATTCACCCCCCTCTAGCCAATTAGGACCTTTCAAGTGGTATCGGAGCCGTGGTCACCATAATTAGCAAGGCTTAACAACCTCGGTATCAAGAAATGACTCAAATAGTGTTTAACCATGTGGGGGGCAAACCACCATTCTTTGATGGCACAAGCTCATTTGATTATTGGAAGAGAAAGATGAAAATGTATCTCGGTTCAATTCATCCTAAAATATGGGAGGTAACCGAAAATAATTTTGTTGTGCTTGATGCCGCTTCAACCACACCAAGAGAGCAAGAGAACTTGCAATGCAATACTATGGCTCTCAACACTTTGTACAATGGCATAGATTCAAAAGTGTTTGAACAAATAAAAGATCTTGAGAGAGCAAGTGAAGTGTGGACAAGATTGGAAGGAACATATGAGGGCACTACAACCGTGAAGACGGCAAAGCTTTATATGCTCAAGCATCAACTCTCTAATTTGAAGATGAAGGATGATGAGAGCATTCCGGAGATGTTCTACTGGTTGCAAGTGATTATTATTTATCTCAAGGCTTTGGGTGAGAAGACAAAAGATGAAGATTTCTCTCACAAATTTTTGATGTGCTTGCCCAAGAAATTCAAGATGTTGAGAACTATCATGTTTAGAGGAGGCTTGAAGGGCCTCTCTCCAAATGAGGTACTTGGAGATGTCATGACCGAGGAGGAGTACAACAAGGATAGTGATGATGAGAATGAAAAGAAGAAGGATGAAGACAAAAAGAAGAAAAGTGTGGCTTTCAAGACCGAAACTTCTTCCTCCAAGAACAAGGATAAGGGCAAGGCAAAGAAAGAAGAATCAAGTGAAGGTGAAGGCTCTACCATGGATACTGATGATGAGAATCTAGCTCTTTTCATTCACAAGTTTAGCAAAATGATGAAGAAGAAAGGCTATGGTGCAAGAAAGAGAAGAGACAACTTCAAGAATAAGAACTTTGTGAGGTTATGTTACAAATGCAAGAGCCCGGACCATGTTGTTGCGGATTGCCCCTATGCTAGTGATAATGAAGAAGATAAAAAGAAAGACAAGAATGAGAAGAAAGACAAGAAGGAGAAATATGTATTTAAGAAAAAGAAGAAGGGTGGTTCATATGTTGTTACATGGGATAGTGATGCCTCTACCGATAATGATGATGATGATGACAAGGCATCCAAAAAGAAAGCATTGGCTACCTTCACCAACAACAAGTCTTCTCTATTTGACTCACCATCATGCTTCATGGCCAAGGGCCCTAAGGTAAAATATGATGATAGTGATGATGATGATGATAGAGATGATAATAATAATGCTAATACTAGTGATGATGATGATGAACCTAGTATAGAACAACTTATGGACATGCTAGAACAAGCCGAATACCTTATTAGATCTAAAAGCAAGAAGTGTAAAGAATTGTCCAAGAAGTTAAAACATCTTGAACAATCCTTTAATGAGCTAAGTGCATCTCATGAGAGTCTAAAGGAAGACCATGAGGAACTTGATAAGGCTCACACTAAGCTTGAAAAAGCTCACTCTTTGCTCCTTAGTGAAAATAAGGAAAATGTTGTTGTATCATGTGATGTGGGATTAACTTGTGATATAATTGATGAATCTTTTTACAAACCTATCGTTATGTCACCTTTAATCCTTCATGTAGCACATCAATATCTACTTCTTCCTCACCTAGTGATGATTTTACTTGTGATGCTACATTAATGGTAGAGAATGATAACTTAAAGAAAGAGCTAGATAAGCTTACTATTGCTTTAGGTAATGCATATGGTGGTGATGCCCGCTTGCTAAAGTACATGGGTGGCCAACGGTTCTCTCATGCAAAAGAGGGATTGGGCTACACCCCCAAGAAAGGCAACGCGGCCTTTGTTACTCATAAAGCTAGCTTTGTGAGGAACAATGGTCGGTTTTGCTCTAGTTGCAAGCAAGTTGGGCATGTAGAAAACCATTGCAAGAACGAAATGAAGAAACAAACTTTTGCATCTTCCATTATGTTTGATTCTTGCTATATGCTTACTAAAGGTGAGAATGGTATCAAGGTCAAGTACATTGGTGCACCCATGGTTGACCCAAAGAAGAAGGCTATTTGGGTGCCCAAAAGCTTGGTCACTAACCTTGGAGGACCCAAACAAGTATGGGTACCTAAGAAACGTTAAATTGTTTTGTAGGTTAATTATAAAGCCAGAGGAAGGCATTGGGTTCTTGATAGTGGGTGCTCTCAACACATGACCGGTGATAGTAAAATGTTCAACTCTATCTCATCAAGTGGCAATGACTATGATTCTATCACTTTTGGTGACAATAGCAAAGGCAAAGTAAAGGGGCTTGGTAAGATTGCAATATCAAATGACTTGAGTATTTCAAATGTGCTACTAGTAGAGAGCTTGAACTTCAATCTATTGTCGGTAGCTCAACTTTGTGACCTTGGTTTCAAATGCATATTTGGTGTTGATGATGTAGAGATCATAAGTGTAGATGGTTCTAACTTGATATTCAAAGGCTTTAGATATGAGAACCTCTACTTGGTTGATTTTGGTGCTAGTGAAACTCAATTATCAACATGCTTGCTCACTAAATCTAGTATGGGTTGGCTTTGGCATGGAAGGCTTGGCCATGTTGGCATGAAACAATTAAACAAGCTAGTGAAGCATAACTTGGTTAGAGGCTTGAAAGATGTTGAATTTGAAAAAGACAAGTTATGTAGTGCATGTCAAGCTGGCAAACAAGTTGAAAACACTCATCCTAAAAAGAGCATCATGAGTACTTGCAAGGCATTTGAATTGTTGCATATGGACTTGTTTGGACCAACTACTTACACAAGTATTGGAGGTAACAAATATGGATTTGTCATTGTGGATGATTTCACTAGATATACTTGGGTGTTCTTTCTTAGTGATAAAAGTTATGCATATTCAACTTTCAAATCTTTTGTGAAGAGAGTTTGCAATGAATTTGAAACAAACATCAAGAGAGTTAGAAGTGATAATGGAAGTGAATTCAAGAACACTAGAGTTGATGATTTATGTGATGAATATGGCATTAAACATCAATTCTCTCCCAAGTACACACCTCAATCCAATGGCTTGGTAGAGAGGAAGAATAGAACTCTTATTGATATGGCTAGATCAATGTTGAGTGAATATGATGTTAGTCATTCCTTTTGGGCCGAAGCAATCAACACGGCTTGCTACTACATCAATAGACTTTATTGCCATCCTATGTTGGAAATGACCCCATATAAACTCTTGAATGGAAGAAAGCCCAATATTGCATACTTTTGGGTTTTTGGTTGCAAATGCTATATTCTCAAGAAGGGCACTAGATTGAGCAAATTTGAGAAGAAGTGTGATGAAGGTTTCTTGCTTGGTTATTCTACAACTAGCGAAGCATATAGAGTATGGAATTTGGGAAGTGGTCAATTGGAATAAGTTCATGATGTGGAATTTGATGAAACCAATGGGTCACAAGAACAAGAAGAAAATCTTGATGATGTGAGAGGAACTCAATTAGTGAATGCTATGAAGGACATGGACATTGGTGATATTATGCCAAAGCAAGTGATTGATATTCAAGATGACAAAGATCAAGTGCTCTCTTCTCCTATTGTGCAAACTAGTGGTTCTCTAGTGCAAGATCAAAAAGATGATGGTGCTAGTTCATCTCAAATGATTCAATCCAATGTGCAAGCTAATGCAAGTCAACAAGTTCAAGTGCTCCAACCCACTCATATTGCAAGAGATCATCCCCTAGACCGTGTAATTGGTGATATTACAAGTGGTGTGCAAACAAGATCAATATTGGCATCTTTTTGTGAACATTATTCATTTGTATCATCCATTGAGCCTACAAGAATAGATGAAGCTTTGGAAGATGTTGATTGGGTGAATGCTATGCATGAAGAATTAAATAATTTCACTCGCAATCAAGTTTGGGAATTGGTAGAAAGACCTAAGAATTATAATGTCATTGGCACTAAATGGGTTTTTAGAAACAAGCAAGATCAAGATGGCATAGTAGTGAGAAACAAAGCAAGATTGGTAGCTCAAGGTTAAACTCAAGTAGAGGGTCTTGACTTTGGTGAAACATATGCACCGGTTGCAAGGTTGGAAGCAATTACAATCTTATTAGCTTATGCTTGTGCCCATAATATCAAGCTCTATCAAATGGATGTCAAAAGTGCATTTCTCAATGGCTATATAAATGAGTTGGTATATGTTGAGCAACCACCCGGTTTTGAAGATGAGAAGAAGCCCGACCATGTTTACAAGTTGAAGAAGGCATTGTATGGCTTGAAGCAAGCACCTAGAGCATGGTATGAGAGATTGAGAGATTTCTTACTCTCTAAAGGGTTCAAAATAGGAAAGGTAGACACTACTCTCTTCACTAAAAAGATTGGAAGTGATTTGTTTGTGTTGCAAATCTATGTTGATGATATTATATTTGGCTCAACAAATCAAGACTATTATGAAGAATTTGGAAAAATGATGGCAAATGAATTTGAAATGTCTATGATTGGTGAACTTAGCTACTTTGTTGGTCTCCAAATTAAACAAATGAAGAGTGGCACATTTATTAGTCAAGGGAAGTACATAAGGGACATGATAAAGAAATTTGGCTTGCAAGATGCTAAATCAATTAGTACACCTATGGGCACCAATGGTCACTTAGATAGTGATGCAAGTGGCAACATGGTTGATCAAAAGCTCTATCGGTCTATGATTGGAAGTTTGCTATATGTTACCGCTTCTAGAACGAATGTCATGTTTAGTGTGTGCATGTGTGCAAGATTTCAAGCCTCTCCAAGAGAAAGTCATTTGAAGGCTACAAAGAGAATTTTGAGGTACTTAAAGCATACACAAAATGTTGGATTGTGGTATCCCAAGGGGTCAAACTTTGAATTAATTGGATATTCGGACTCCGACTATGCGGGTTGCAAAGTGGATAGAAAGAGCACTAGTGGCACATGTCAATTTATTGGAAGATCACTTGTGTCTTGGTCATCAAAGAAGCAAAATAGTGTGGCACTCTCTACCGCCGAAGCCGAATATATTAGTGCCGGTAGTTGTTGTGCTCAATTGTTGTGGATGAAAGCTACTTTGGATGATTTTGGGATCAAATTCAAGGAAGTGCCATTGCTATGTGATAATGAAAGTGCAATCAAGCTTACCAACAACCCGGTTCAACATTCTGGAACCAAGCACATTGACATTAGACATCATTTTATTAGAGATCACCAACAAAAAGGGGATATATCAATTGAGAGTGTTGGCACCGATGATCAACTAGCGGACATATTCATTAAGCCACTTGATGAGAAGAGATTTTGAAAGTTGAGAAATGAATTGAACATTCTTGACTTCTCCAATATGGGTTGAGCACACCCCACACATATATGACATGCCTTTCCTTCGACAACGTAAGGTAAAGTTGGTTGACATAGCATTCATACACTTGTAAGGACATGTTTAGTGCATATAGACATACAAGTGATAATTTAGGATCATTAATGGAAATAAAATGAATTTGATGTATATATGTTACCACTATTGCCATCTATGTTTACATGATCTAGTGGTGGCATATGACATGTTTGTGGGCTTGCAAACCTAGTGTTGAATCTAGAATATGAGCTCAAGATGTGTAACTTAACATGGTCAAGATATCCCTCCTACTTGAGAGGTGTGACGAAAGCTTGCCCTTGGATCAAACCTAGTTACATATTCTAGGCAAGTAATCTAGATTGAACCAATGTGAGATAACCTTCTTTCCAAATCAAATGAACTTGCTATTTCTACGTGGTATTTCTCTCCAACTAAAATGAGCCTTTTTGAGCAATTGTTGACAAAGGGGGAGAAATAAGTCATAAAGATAGATATGCTAATGGAAAGAGATAAATTAAAATTAAAATTTGAGCACACAAATAGGGGGAGCAAGCTCATAAATAAGTTGTTTGCATTTGTATGTGCATATTCATATGAAATGGTGCATTGTAAACTTTAAATTCAATCTACATGTTTGATTGGTGTATGTTAGTACTACAAATTGTATGGTGATTGAAATACTAGTATGCATAGGTTGGTAACTAGACTTTCATAGTTTCAAGTGAATCAAGTGCTCTCTTTACTTATAATTTTGATCTCATGGGGTACTTGAGTTTTTGGTGTATGTCTAGTTACCTATGGTGCTAAAGATGATATATATTCGCAACTCCGATGGTATCACGCTTCAAAGGTCCATTCTATATACTTTAGCATCATTTGATAGTAGTAGCTCACCCTGAAAGGTCCTAGTTTGGTTTTGGTAATTGAGTGACAACTTTAGGTGGACTAATGGTGTTTATGTGAGATACACAGGTGATTAGTCCACAGGTACATCATGTGTGAGCAACATATGCCATAAAGGTGAAATGGCTTGGAAGATGTTGCAAGGCTCACACATGTGATGAAGGAGCTTAATGCACATGAAACATGACATGTGGTCATGTGGCTAAGATGGTGAAGATCAAGGCAAGACTTGGCTTGATGGACCGGTTGCGAAGGTGAAGGGCAAGTTGAGGCTTTGAAGCCATTGGTACCGAGTGTCGGGAGGCTTAAGCAAGACTTGGCGCCGAAGGACCGAAGCGATGGTAAAGAGCAAGTGATGTCAAGATCGATGGACCATGGAGGCCATGTGATGATATGAAGTGGATCATATCATTTGATGAAGAGGATTGGTGCAAGTGTTGCATCAACACCGGAGGAGATGGAATGGAATGCGCAAGGCAAAGGTATACTTGTAGGGCATTTCATTTCACCGGTCATAGGTGTGTAGAGAAGATTATGACCGGGTTTAGGATAGATGGCCGTACTATTAAGAGGAGCAAACTTGTTTGCATATCGGTCATCTAGTGCCACTTGAGCGATCTAACTTTGCGATGTTACTAAGATCGAGTGGCGTTATGAGTGAAAGAGAAAATCCTTTGAAAATGATTGTGAAAATGCTAACACACATGCACATGTTGTTGTACACTTGGTGGTGTTGGCACATTTGCAAAGGAGAAGTTGTTGGAGTTGATTTGGAACAACACAGAGAAAAAAGGAAGTTTTCTGAGTATGGTCGGTAGTACCGCCCAGGGGGGTCGGTAGTACCGCTCATGGGTGCTGCGTGCAACCTTCTCTGTGTTGGGGCTGATTTGGCCTGTCGGTAGTACCGCTATAACCTCGGTACTACCGCCCGTGGTGGTACCGACCAGAGGGTCGGTGGTACCGTGGCCCTGAAGGGTTTTGCAGGCTCTCTGTGTTGAGCTGAGTTTGGCTTGCCGGTAGTACCGCCATAGGGTTGGTACTACCGACCATTCGAGGTTTCGAGGTGTGAGGAGTTTGGAGGCTCTCTGGAAGTGGCCAGTTTTGGCCTACCGGTAGTACCGCCATAGGGCCGGTAGTACCGGGCTCGGTAGTACCGACCAGGGGGTCGGTAGTACCATGGTATGGAGGAGTTTTGGATGCTCTCTGTGTAGATCCTATGTTGGCCTGTCGGTAGTACCGCCATAGGGCCGGTACTACCGACCTTTGGAAGATCTGAAGGCGAAGGAGTTCGGGGCTCTCTGTATAGTCCCCAGTTTGGCCTGTCGGTAGTACCGCCATAGGGCCGGTACTACCGACCGTCGGAGGTACCGACCAGGAGTCGGTTGTTCGTTTTGGTCAACGCGCCATGTGTAACGGCTAGTTCTGACACTGTCGGTACTACCGCCCAGGGGGTTGGTACTACCGACCGTAGCGTAGAATGCCCAGTGAAGGGGCATAACGGCTAGTTGGCCCTTGGGGCTATATATAGTCGTGGTAACCGGCCTTGGGCTGGTTGGTCAAGTGCTGGAGCACTCCAAAGCCTTGGTGGCTTGTGTGGATGTGCTTGTGAGCCCTCTAACACACATATGCTTTAGTGCTTATCTGATTGTGTGAGAGAGTGATCCTAGTGCGTTGCTTTGAGAGATAGCATCGAGTGGCACTAGGTGTTCGAGTTGCAAGCCGGTGGTGCTTATTACTCTTGGAGGTTGCCACCTCCTAGACGGCTTGGTGCGTGTCTCCGTCGTGAAGCCCGTGTGAAGATTGTGCGTGGCTCCGGAGAAGCTTTGTGAGGGGCATTGTGCTCGCCCCGCGGGAGATCGCGAAGAGCAACTCTAGTGGAGAAGAGGCATGAAGAGCACCAAGTGGTCTGACCGGATCAAAAGCTAGAGCTCTTGGTGAGCACTCCATCGTGGAGAGGTTGGCTTAGTGTCACCACTAGCGAGAGGATCGGCGGCAACCTTGGGCTTGCTTCAACGGGGACTAGCTTGGTGGCAACCAAGTGAACCTCGGGATAAAATCTTGTGTCCCCGTCTCTTGTTGCTCTTATTATTCTTGTTTCCTTGCATATTACGCTTGTTCTTGTGTTCTTCGTGTTCTTCCTCTCTCTATCACTCTATCTTAGGTTGGGAAGGCTCAATCCACATTTTGGCAAGGAATCAAGACGTGAGGAAGCTACAATCGTCATCTACAACATCTAGGGAAGTGGGGTAATTGCTAGATCTGAGATTGCATCTCACCCCCTTCGATTTCGTAGCTTCCTGCAGGTGCTCGGTAGTACCGGCTTGGAAGCCCGGTAGTACCGGCATCGGTAGTACCGGCCCTACAGCTCGGTAGTACCGACTGCCTGCTATTTGCACTAGCTTGTATTGCAATATTTATTCTTGTGCTAGTGTTTAGTTGCTTAGTTTGTGTAGCTAAGTTGAGCTCTCTAATTTGGCTTGGGTAGCCTTGTTATTGAGCATTGCTAGTGAGCTTAGGCTTTGTGCTTTGCTTGCTAGATTGCTTAGGAGCTCCCCCGTGCTTGAAGTATTAGTTGCATAGGCTTGTGTGACCTTGCTTCTAGAATTGGTTAGGTGAGCTCTAGCTAGCCCGACACCTTATTTGCATTGATTAGGATCTTTTGTAAGGTGTCATAGAGTATAGGTAGAGGGGTGTAGTCTTGGCTAGACCGATAGTTTTAATTCCGCATTTGTTTCGGTTAGCCGCTGCGATTAAGTTTAATTTTAAAAGGGACTATTCACCCCCCTCTAGTCCGCCATCTCGACCCTTGACACCCACAATTCCTATTTATGCATATGTGAACAATTGTACCAAACTCATATATCACATATGTAGGGGGAGCTAGTACTATCAAAACCGAATTTGAAATGCTTGTCCAACTCTTATTCATGATCTAAATGCATGGGCAAACGTCTCAAGTTCACAAATTAAATTCATTTCATATCTTTGTGATGGTTGTCAACAATTACCAAAAAGGGGAGATTGAAAGCTCTAGTTTGGTTTTGGATAATTGATGACACCTATGTGTACTAACTATTGCAATGAGTGTTGTGGTATGAGATAGGTTGGTACACACCAAGTGATGGAGCTAGAGAATTGTCATGGTGATGGAGATGACAAAAAGATGATATCCATGTGCTCTATCTCGAAAAGAAAAAAATATATCATATGGGCTCAAGACAAAGGTATAAAAAATAGGATATTTATTTTGCCGGTCAAGACACTATAGAGAGTGTGACCGGGTTTAGGTTAGATAACCGTACTATAAAGGGAAGAAATCATTAATTACAATGGTTATCTAGTGCCACTAAATGTGAGTCTCATTTGCATATGCTTTGCGCTTAGTGACGTGGCAAGTTGATAAAAATGCCCCTAAAAATATTTGTGAAAACTGCTAACTTAAGTGCTAAATTTGTTTGATTTTTTTTTTGAGAAGTTAGCACATGAAAAAGGTATAAAAGAAAGAGAAAAAGAGAGTTGTTGGCTGAATTGCTGGCTCAGCTCGGAATTTATTCGGAGCAAGGGCTCTCTGTTGTTAGAGCCGTTGTCTCGCCTACGCGCTGTAAAGAGAGGAGGTTCGCTCGGATCTTTTTGTTGGCCGAACCGGATTTGCTGGTCTGGTCGTGGCAGTGTGGAGACAGGCGTGCATGCATTTGACTATTTCATGTGAAAATATTAGTACATGGGGACCACACCTTGCATGCATGCAACTTTACCAGAGCCGTACTTGGCCATGCTCTTGCATGTAGTGTGGGCCCGCGTAGGTGACCACTCATGAGATAAAAATGGACGTCTTTTTCTTGCATGCATGTGGGGACCGCAAGAGAGAAGTGCAGGAGCTTCTGCCGCTGCCTGCTACACTAACGTGCCAATTAAACTAGATTTAGAGAGAGTGCAAAGCATGCATGGTGCTTTGCTGCTGCTGCATGTACGAGTTTGAAAAGAGAAATGTGCTTATGTGGGGCCCAGCTTGCATGCGTTTTTGATTGGCTAGGAGGCCACCTGCCGCTGTCCCATTTCCTGCTGCTGTGCTCTGCGTTTGCGTCGCTTAGAGCATCCGCAACAATAAGAGTTACTATCTAGCTCTAAGCACTCTAAGAGACAACTCTTCAAATGACCTATCTCTTAGCACATAGCTCTTAATATAAATGACCCCACTTATCATTCTCACATAATCTCGAAGTGTGTGTATAAGACTATCTCTTGAACAAGAGATAGCTCTCTTGTCTCTCCTATTAAAATATAAGAAAATATTCTATGAGCTAGCCAATAGCTAATCACTGTAGATGCCCTTAGGAGCACAGGTTTTTGCCCGTTGCCTCTGCTCCGTCTCGCCTTTCATCCTTTCCGTTGGGCCCACAGAGTGCTGTCGGTGGCCGTCCACGAAGCTTCCTCGAAATTGCTAGTGCTGTCCGTTTGTGCCCGTTGGGGAGCAGCCGACTTGGGATAAGTCTCTGCCTTTCCCTTCCCTGCTGATTCTCTCGCTCATTTTTTTGTTCTTGCGCACAACAGAGAAAAGCCTCGTGCTCTCAACTCTCCTCTCTCACTCCCGAGCTTTAAAGCCCCAAGCAAGTGAGAGAGCAAGCTCCATAGATCGATTTGAGGGCTCCAAGAGGATCCCCTCCATCCTTCTCCTCTCCCTCTCCATGGTTGGTTCATGCTCATGAGAGGAGGTGGTAAACCCTAGGTGCATGCATTTGTGATTCATTTTCTTGGCACTAGGTGATTGTTGTAATTCTGGATTTCTTATTACTCTTGGTGATTGCCGTCACCTAGACGGTTGGTGGTGGATTGATTGGTGAGGGGATTTGGTGATTGTGTCCACCCCCAATCAAGGTGATATTTGTGAGGGGTTGTTGTGGTTCCCCGGCGGAGTGCCTAATTCCAACTCTAGTGGATTGCTCGTGTCATTCAACTTCTCTCCATTGGTAGGTTCTTGTGGTGCCTATTGAGAGGCTCGGTGTGTGATACCGATTAGCCACCGAACCATGTGGTGTAGAGGGACACAACGAGTAGTAGCTTGCCGGCAAGCATGTGAACCTCGGGAGAAAAATCAATTGTGTCATCTATTGTCTCCCGGTGAATTGAATTGATTGATATATATCTCATTGGAATTAATTATTTGGTGATTGGCATCATCCTGTACTCTTCACCGTCGGTATTGAAATTAATTATCTCTCTTTGATACTTGCTATTTATATACCTTGTGTAGTAGTAGTGTTAAATTGCAAGTAGAGTAACATAGCATATTTAGTTGATTTATTTTGCTCTCTAGTGTAAAAGTAGTGACATAGTGTTAAACAATTTATTTATCTTGTTAGCCCTCTAACTAGTTAAAATAGAGACATAGCAATTGTGTGCCATAGAGATATTAAATTACTAGAATTGTGTGGCTTGCCTAATATTTAGAGCTAGAGTAAACCGCTTTTTTGCCATTAGTAATACTAATACTTTGCTCTAGTGTGCTTGTAGAATTTTTATTTAGGCTATTCACACCCCTCTAGCCAATTAGGACCTTTCAAGCTTATGTTGCGAAATGCGATACTTGCTGTAGGATAAAGGCAATACACTTGAAACCCGCTGGATTGTTACAACCGCTACCAATCCCAAAATGGAAATGGGAAGAAATTAGTATGGATTTCATCACAGGTCTCCCAACCACCCAAAAGGGACATGACTCTATCTGGGTTATCGTGGATCGATTATCAAAGTAGCTCACTTCATACCAGTCAAGATTACGCATCGACCACATCAGTACGTAGATTTGTACATTCAGAACATCTTAAGGTTACATGGAGTTCTCAAAAGGATTGTTTCTGATAGAGGACCCCAGTTCATAGCACGATTTTGGGAACAGTTGCACAAGGAGCTAGGAACTAAGTTGGTACGAAGTTCCGCCTATCACCCTCAAACAGCAGGACAAACCGAAAGAGTAAATGAAATTTTGGAAGATATCCTCAGAGCATGTGTACTTTCCTCGGGAGAATCATCGCAGAGTTCTTATATAACAATAGCTATCAGGAAAGTATAAAGATGGCACTGTTTGAATCAGGATATCTTCCTGATAGCAATAGCTATCAGGACGAAGATGCAGGACCCCGGTAAATTGGGTTGAATCAGGAGATCGAGGATTTTACGGGTCAGATTATGTAAAGGATGCCGAGGAGATCGTGCAAACTGTACAACAACATATCAAGGCAGCACAGTCATGATAGAAAAGTTACGCTGATACACGAAGGAGACCTTTGGAATTCCAAGTACGAGATTATGTTTACCTTAAGGTCTCGCCCATGAGAAAGGTCCAACGTTTTGGGATTAAGAAAAAGCTAGTACCCTGGTATGTAGGACCATATCAGATCTTAGCCAGAGAGGGAGAAGTAGCCTACGAAGTGCAGTTACCCCCGGAAATGAGCGCACTTTTTCTCGTGTTCCATGTATCACAGTTGAAGAAGTGCCTTCGAGTACCAGAGCGAGAAGAGGTTCAGATCCCGGATGTCACTATCAGATCAGATCTAGAATACTATGAACAGCCTCAAGAGATACTGGATACCAAGACTCAAGAAACTCGTAATCGCGAAGTGAAGACTTACAAGATTCTCTGGAGCAATCACGGACCCAATGATGCAACTTGGCAAACCAAGGAATACTTGCGCGTAAACTACCCCGCTTTTTATAAAGATTGGTACGTAACCCAAATCTTGGGACGAGATTTCTTTAAGGGGGGAAGGGCTCTGACACCCTAGTGTCAAGCACTGCATTAGGAACTACTTTTAGCTACTAAAATTCATAAGCAATGCATTGCATCATTTCATATGCATCAAAGTGCTTTTGCCTTTTGTTGTTTCTTTGGATTTTTGTTTCTATAAGACTTGGTTGTCTAAATGGATTTCTGTCTTAGAAATTAATTTTATAAAATAGAGAATATTGAGTATAAAACTTTTTATATTGACACCTTGACCTAGTTCAATATAGTTTAATAATTAAAAATGTGGGAACAAAATGATTTATAGCTCAAAAATTGGCTTTATTTATGTGGAGGATGAGAAAATGATTTTCAGAAAAAGTGTTTTATATGAAAGTTGTAGAGAAAATTATTTTGAGCAACTTTTATTTTTGGGTCAAAGTCCAGTTTTGAGTTTTTGAAACTATTTTGAAATGGTCAAAGTTTGGAAAAGTTTTGGAAAAAGAAAAAGAAAAATGTTTTCCCCGGCGTTTCCCAACCGACCCATTTGGCCTTTCGGCCCGCTCGCGCCGCGCCAGCCCGCTCTCCGCGCACGCGCCGCTCCCGCGCCGCGCGCACGCGCCTCGACCGCGCGGCCGCGCCGTACGCCGGCCGGAGCGCCACGTGGCCACCCTTCTCTGCCGCGAATCCTCACTGGCCACTCACCGCCCGATCTTCTCTCACCCGAGCATGCAAGCAATCTTGCGCGGCCACTCCCCGCTCGCCTCGCTCGCCGCGCCCACGCCACCGCCTGCCACCCGCCTCGCTCGCCGCACCGCCATGGCCCCCGCCACGACCGCCGGCCAGCCAAGCCCCAAAACCCCGAGCGCCCCTCTCTCCACTCCCTCACTCAACCACACACACACTCGCGCCTGCTCCCGTTCACTCCCTCTCCTCTCCTCCCGCGAACGCGCAAGCCGAGCGCTCTGTCCGCCGTCGCCGCCACCGCACCAACGCCACCGGCGTTCCAGCGCCAACCACGCCACCGCCGGCCGATTGCCTCTGGCTAACGCTCCGCCTTAGTCCCGGACACGCGGTGCGCACGCCCGCACCCTCAGCCAAGCCTCGCCGACGCCGGAACTCGACGAGCCCTGCCGCGGTCGCCACCGACGCCGTGCGGAGCCCGAGCCTGTTCCGCGCCACCTAGAGCTTCGCCACCTCCCTCCTTCACCCGCAAGCTTCGCCGAGCAAAGGCAAGGTGAGAACACACCACCGCAAGGTCTCTACCGCTCTCTATGCCCCCTCTCTTCTCCGACAGAGTGCCATGGGCGCCGCCATGGCCCTCGCACGTGACCGAGCTCCTCTGGAGCTCCACCAGCCGAACCAACCCTCTAGTCTTGCTCCCTAGGGTTCACTAAGCGTGACGTACCCGTCAATTTGGCCGGCGACCGCCGGAAACGGCCTATCCAAGCTCCCCCGCCGCGATCACCCGCCATTGCTCGCCGCCGGAGAGCTACGGCCATCCGCTGACCAAACCAACCACACCATTCGATCCGCCTCGTTGAGACGAGCTCGCCAGGCACCACCTCACCGCCGGCGACCTCGCCGTCGGCGAGAAACCCCCGGTCAAACCCTTCCCCTGCTCTACCCTCGCTGGCAGGTGGTTCTGTTGACCATGCGGACCCCACGCGTCAGCCGCCTACGGTCCAAGGACCGGGTCTGTGCAAGTTGGGCCGGACGTTTTCAAATGTTTTTCTTTTCCTTTTTGTTTTCTAGAAAAGTTTGTTTATTTTGTGTAGCATGTTTCAATGATCCAAATGTCATGTTTTTAGTTTTATTAGCTTGTTCATGAGTAGATCTATCAGAAAAAATTATGAAATAATTTTTGGTAAAAGTTTATTCTACTGTTTTTATTTAATCCAATTTATGTGCTTTTATTTAGATAAATGAGTTTATATATTTCCTGGTTGAATTAATTCATGGCAAAATTTGTGTAGGTTTCTTGTCGGGTTATGCATCTGTGAAAAATTTATGAGGCACTATTTCTGTAGAAAAAAAATATGTTTAGGTTTAATTTCATTTTTAGTTGTTTTATTAAAATAATGGTTAAAATGATTTATATGTGGAAGCAAAATATGGGAAAATTTATGTAGTCTCTGTATATTATGTTTAAGCTGAGAAAAATGCTAAGCATAGGTTGTTGTGTAGAAAAATAAGGAGTTGTTGTACAAGTATGTTTTTCTGTGTTTTTCTTAGAAAATTTGTGTAGAAAAGAATATAATGTTTCTGATCATGGAACTTTCTTGACAAATATGAAATGCGGAGTAGAATCTAGGAAAAATATGAAAATGAGGATGTCTCTCTTTTCCAGTAGGGTTGTAGTTCAAAGGGTTTATTTTGGAATAAACTTGTTTATTTTGTGTAGAATTATGTGTCTTTGCTTTAGCAGTAAGTTTTCTGCAGAAGAGTGGTTATAGATAGATAAAGCTAGAAAAATTATGAAATCTGCTGTTTGACACATTTCATAAGAAAAGTTAGTACAAAGGACCTTTTGGGCAGTTTTCTTCCCCTTTTTGTATCTGTTGTTCAGTAATTTATATCATGGTGAAATTTGTACAGTAGGGTTCAGTTAGTTTAAGTTACCTTCTGGAATTTTTGTGGATTTTTATGAGTTCAGAAAATGCACTTGCTGTTCAAACCTACACTCCTGTTGAATTAATAAATAGAAAATAGTTAAAATAATAGTTTTGTTTAATGTGGTAAATAAGTGTTTCTCCTCAATGTCAAAATTGGTTCAACAAGTTGGTTTTGTTGGTTTGCAAGAAATATTTACATTTTACACCACCATGTTTCGCACCGCACATTATTTATTATCCACCGCATTGCAATAGGATCGACGGTTCCGGAGCCCGACCAGGAGCCGGAAGCAAACGTCGAGCAGGAGATTCCGGAGCTGCCCAGAACCGAGGAGGCCGACCCCGCGCCGGAAACTAACCTGCCCGAGTGCCCCTCCCACGAGGCCTCGGTCTTCACCCAAGGCAAGCCCCCGGAGCATTTTAAGCCTCCTATTATTTACAATCAATTCAATTGAGTACTTTTTATTGTGATGCTTTAGGTATAAGAGTTAATTGAATCCTACTTGCTGCATTACCATTCCTTGATTATTGATTAATATCTGCCTTGTTATCCTATTATTTGTTTATGATGTAGAATTGCTTAGCCTGCTTAATAAAAGTAGTAGTTAAGGATGTTTCCGTAAATACCGTGATGGGTAGTTACCGGATCACAGTTGGCTATATTTGCTATTATGGAAAAGAACATGAGTAGTAATGAAATACGGTCAACTGGAAGGCAAGGCACAAGTTTGGAAACTTGGGGCAGTCCGTCCGTTGGATCGTGTAGGTTTGTATCGATGTTGGCCCTCGTTCATTTTTGAACGCGCCCTTTTACTTAGGGATACGTCGGTGCCGTAATCATCGACCCCAAAGCCAGTTAGACGCTGTTCGGGCCGGTCTCAACCCCTGTCGCACCCTCTAGTATGGAAACACGATCTGCCGCGGAATGGCCATTGTATAGTTCCAATTGGGTGGTCGTGCTGTGAGCCGCGACCATTACCACCACAAACAAGCATCGAGCGGTTACCCAATGCATAGACTCGACGGGGAAAGTGTGGGTTGGTATTAAAGGTCTTTCACCAGCTGGTTTGGAATTCGATTCGAGTCACCGTCTCCCCCGGTTAGTGGGAAACTATGGCGAGCTTCACCACGATACAACTCCATGAGATGTTTAAGGTTCAACTAAAATGTGATTTTAGTCAACTGGATATGGTTATCTTATTGATTGATTAGACTCAAGTGAATGATTAGTTCAGGTGCAAATCTAGACTAAGAGGTAGGTCTAAAATTGTCTGCTCACCGCTATCATTAAATGTTCCTTCTCTTAATTTGAGCTTTTCGCACTTAAAAATCCCACCTCTACAAAAAAGCCTTGCATACCCTTGGTGTCTTTATTTTCAGTTGGACGGGTAAGTCTAGCTGAGTACATTCCCGTACTCAGGGTTTATCCAGTTGTTGCAGATGGCCAGGTCTACTACGACTATTGTAAGCATTGTCTCTACCCCGTGGAGGGTGATGAGGAGTAGGCCCAGGGCAGGGTCATCCAGAAGCTTCTCCTTTTCTTTTGCTGGACTAAGACTTCTAGTGGCACACTATTTGAAAAAGGAGGAGTGAGTTATTAAACAATGTCTATTTGGACCACATGTGTAGTGGTCGTGTTTCAAACTTATTTCAGCTTCCGCAACTTTTAAACTCAGTATTGTAATAACTCGTTTGTAATTTCGCACTCTGATGTTTAAATTCATTTCGGTTATCGATGTAGTATCCATACGAATGTGGTACTTGAACGATGCGATCCTGTATGTTGTATGATGTTTGAAATCCTTCGAGATTTCTGGACTACCGGGGTTATATGGGTTCAAGTATGAGTCGATGTCAGACGAATTTGGCTAATACGGTACTTGAGCTTTATAATCAGGACGGTTCCGCGACAGCCCGCGGGTGTTCTGAGTCAGCTCCAACAGCACGGAGTCAGGCCACTGGTCAGGCCGACCCCGACGCGCGGACTGTCCGTCGGTCAGGTGGCGGATTGTCCGCGACCGACCAGAGAGGGCGATTTTGAACGCCTCTCTCCCAAATCTCTCCAAATCCAATTCAACTCATAATCCCTAGTTCCCAAACTTGGAGAAGATGATCACGAGGTAGTTAGGAGACTATTCCCAAGAAATCATCCGCTCAAAACAATCCAATCAACGGGAATTCAAAAGAGAAGAAGTATGAATGGAAAAACGCCACGAAAATGAAATCAACCCGATCTACTTGTTCGTGAGGAGTTAGATGAATTCCTTTGGTGGAAATGATCTCCTAACTATAAAGAACAAGTTCATTCAAACGGATTTTGAAAAGACGCAGTAGAGAGGGAGATCGAGTGACGGGAAAAACACGAAGAAACGAAGAACACGAAGAACACGAACAAAACGCGAATCAACACATCGATCTGCAACCGTGTGGCTACCACACGCTACAACAGTGAGATTACGGTCTCACTTCCTCAAAATCTCCAGTACACAGAGGTATGGTTCTCTGCGGATCTCAGTTGCTACAGCAGGGGATTGGGAGAGCAAGAAAACCTAGAAGGCAAAGAGCAAATGACTGAGATAGGATGGGAGGTGGGTGTCTCCCTCTACTTATCTTAATTCTAGTTACCACTCTACCCCTAACTAATTACAGAGCGAACCAGCTAAACCCTAAGGTTATTCTGGACCAACTCGTGGTAGGTGGTGATCCGACGGCCACGCCCGCATAACTCGTAGCGTTGCCTCGACGCAACCTCACCGATTGCCACCACGTGCCACCACTGCTCTGCTTGTCCTTTTCCCGGACTTCGCCCCCGCTATTGAGGCCCAAACCGGGAAACCAGCCTTCACGACCAACCCCCGGTTTTGAGGCCCAAACCGGGAAACCCGCCATCCATCGCCTGAGTTTTGTGGCCCAAACTCAGAAACCCGCCAGGGCCCAGGTTTTGAGGCCCAAACCTGGAAACCGTCCTCAGCCCGAGTTTTGTGGCCCAAACTCGGAAACCATCAGCGCCTAGGTTTTGAGGCGCAAACCTGGAAACCGTCCACTCGGTGGTTTTTCTGTGGCTCAACCACCAAACCGACCCGTAGAGGAGATGCACCGCCCGTGCACCCTGTCCACCGACACGTGTCCCCAGGTCCTCAACCCAAGCAACACCGTGCCCGCAAGTCTTCGCTCGTCCCTGTCCTAGGCTGTCAGCCACCACAGCTGATCCTCAGGCCACCGGTCCCTCAGTCCAAGCCTCACGTCCGCCCTTCACCTCTCTCAGTCCATCGGCACGGCACGTCTCTACTTGACCTTCACCTTGCCTTCTATCACTGTATCCGTGCTCGACACCTGCACAACACAAGCCAAAGAACATGCGCATTATCCCAGTTGACAATCAGTCATCACTCAGAGACTCGGCATACACCCATGTATCCGCAATCTCCCCCTTGATGAGTGCATTGTCAACTACCAAAACAAATCATAATGAAATAGAGGAAGGGAGGAAGAAGAAGAGAGAACTCGACCAAATGACCCAAAAGCATAGCAAAGCCGAAGAAGGTCAAGTGGAAAGCTCGACACCAATTGAAATACCAATTGAAAATCAAGCAGAATAGAGCTAGCCCTCAAGAAGAGGCAGAACAGGCTCAACACCGCTAGCAAGAAAGCTCGATACCAACTGAAGAGCACAAAGGCAAAGGCGCTAGTCCCTCAAGAAAGAGGCAAAGGCTCAACACAACTAGCTACCAAAAATGCTCCGAACCAATTGGAAAAACCAAAATCCAAAAAATTCCTCAAGCCAGCTCAAGCCCCCCTCCAATAGTGCACACAACCAAGATAAGGTTTCTATCCCTTATGATTTGGCAAATTTCTCCCCCTTAGTTGAAAATGCACTATCAAGTATCTCCCCTCCAAAATGCATATGAGTTAAAATGCAAGTTAGCAGCTTCAGGAATATAGTCGATAGAATATGAAGATGCTCGATAAAGTGCTGATCCGATGACTCAACAATGTGTACAGAATGCTAGCAAAGGCTCAAACTGATCATAAAATACGAAATCTGAACATCTGAGCAAAAATGAGCAGTTTTCAGCCAAAAAGGTATTCACCATCAAAATAGCACTAAGCATGTATAGACAGGAAGTCAAACAAGTGCTAAACATGTATACAAGGTGAACTACCTCTAACAACGTTCAATCATCATGCTATAGAATGAAACATAGACTTGTGTATTCAAATTTTATCGGAGTTACAACAGTTAAATAACACAAGTTCAAATTTCAGCATGTGATTGCGAGAGGTTGAGAGCTTGTCATTGCCTAACTTTTCAACTGTGCGAGGCCTATGCAGAAGCAATCAAAAGATTAAAGCAACAGTTTCGGTCATACACTACACAGCTCAAGTTTAACTCAAAGTGCAATGAGAAACAGTCTCGATACTGTGATATGCAGACAAGCAATCTCATCTCGATCTTTCCAATTCACTTAACTTGGTTTAAATTTAAAGCAGAATATGAGCATACCAAGCAAGTGAATGATTCAGAATTAGAGACATAGCAACCTAGCATATATGAAAAGCACGAGTGAATTCAACACATCCTACACATGCTAGTTGCATATCTCAATGGTGAATAATTTCAAGTTTTATGTTCATTAAGCAAGTTCACCATTTACAAAATAGCTCAGCTCACAGCATATACCAGTGATCAGAAAGAGCATAAGCTACAGGCATCATCATATAACATCAGAGCAAAACTAGATAGAGCATAATCACATTCTAAGGATTATATGCATGAAGCTTGAAAATTCAAAGATGCATGATGAAATGCACAAATGAAAAGAGAAGAGCCAGTCTATGATACACAAGAATCAAAATGTTTACCCCAACTAAAAGGGGAAACACACACCAAGCTCACCTCTCAACCTAGCCAAAGTTGATTGGTCCAAAGGCTTGGTGAAAATATCAGCCAACTAATGATGAGTATCGACATTGCGAAGGTCGATATCACCCTTCTCATAGTGGTCTCGCAGAAAATAAAAGCGCACATCAATGTGTTTGGTCTTAGAATGCAGCACGGGGTTCTTAGCAACGCTAATAGCACTCGTGCTGTCACAAAGCAAAGGAACGCGAGAAAAGCTCAAACCAAAATCACGCAAAGTGGCCATCATCCAAAGCAACTAGGAACAGCAGCTAGCCGCAGCAACATACTCAGCCTCTATGGTAGACTGGGCGACACTAGACTGCTTGCGCGAAGACCACGAAACAAGAGATGAACCAATAAACTGACATGTCCCAGAAGTGGACTTGCGCTCAATTCGGCAACTAGCAAAATCGGCATCAGAATAACCGCAAAGAGAGAGGGTGGAGGAAGCAGAATACTAAATCCCAAACTCTGGAGTGAAGCATAAGTACCTCATAATGCGCTTGACCGCCTGACGGTGAGAGGTGCGCGGCGACGACTGAAATCGCGCGCAAAGACACACCGCGAACTGAATGTCCGGGCGTGTCGCCATCAGGTACAGCAGCGACCCCATCATACTCTGGTACTCCTTCTGGTCCACAGCTTCTCCATCCTTGTCCGCATCCCGGGCCGTCGTGGTCGAGATGGGTGTTGGAAGAGGCTTGGCCTCACCCATATCGAATTTCTTCAGGATATCCTTGGTATACTTACCCTGGTGCACAAACGTTCCCTCTCGAGATTGCTTGATTTGCAACCCAAGGAAAAACGTCAACTCGCCCATCATGCTCTTCTCAAACTCACTGCTCATAGTTGTTGATGGTCCTTAAACACTTATTTTACCATCAACATTTTACCCAAAAATTCAACAAAAAGGCATGAAAAGTAGTCAAATAGGTTTCAAACTAACCAAATTCCACATGTCCATAGATTTTTATTTGAATGCAGGATTTGGACCAAATTTGGAGAATGGACCCACCAGGGGCCGAGCCCACTCACCAGGGCCCATTTGGGCCCTAGTGGGGTGGCGCCTGCCACCCTGAAACGACCCATGATTTCCTCGAAGGGAAATCTGCAGATACATCATAATGTGATAGTCCAAAAAGTCTCAAACCATCACATTATCATTATTCAATTGTTACCATAGTTCATACAACGCGATAGTACAGATTACAAGGCATTACATCACATGGGAACACCACCTAGTACAAACTATATCGGTAAGGCACACCTATCGACGCTGGAGTCGGCGTAGAGCGTCGGCGAGTGAAGGCTCCTCCTTCACGGGCATCGTCAAAGTTGTTGTAGCAGCGGGCGAAGACTTCGTCTTCATCTTCTCATCCAAACTTGCGTATAGGAACGAGGCTTCCCGATCCATCCAGCTCCCACTTCCGTCGCGGTAGAAGTCGTCCACCTAGCCATAATTTTCAGTACGGTTTGTACTGGCCACACTTTCCCATCCTATGCTTGCATTTGCTATGTGGTATGTGGAATGCAAGGGTAGAGCAAAAAGGAACCTATATATGGTTGTAGTTTTCCTATGCAGGTAATCGATATTTTATAAATATAATCATCAAGTTTTAATCCATATACCCGGCCACATGGCCTTCCATTCGGTTATCGACCGAACATCCGACCATACGGCCATCCATCCATCCATCCCATCCACACACATCCACACATCTCACCACACTCGCACTCTCTAGGCGGCAAGGACGACTCCCACTCGTACCTTGCCTCAACGGCCAGTGCCGGACCTACCAACCCAGGGGGAGAAGAAGAAAGAACACCTCTCACTAACTCCGAGGGAAACTGAGCACCATAGTGTTGTCCATGACCGTGGACACGGCTATACGTATAGATCGATCGACTCTGCAGAGCGTGTACGCCTGGAACCACAGGTTAGCTATCCTCGACGATCCGGCTCGTCTAAGCTGATTCCGAACTTCCCCCTAATCCGCAACGATGCCATCCTACCACTCAGCCCTGGGGCACCCCGGTGGAAATCCACCGTAACACTGAGACTGTGAGACGTGGATCCTGGCGTACCAAATAAAACACCACGTTGTCTTAGGAGGGTGTGGGTCTTCAGCCCTTGCCTCCCTACACTTATCACCTTCCAGCCTAGCAGTAATGGCATCGTTTCGCCCAGGGGGTAGGAACGGTTCTGTGCCCATACAAGAACAAGTGGTGCGCACGAAGGTACTATGGTCTGATCACCCCAGCGCAATCGGGCCCTAAGGACCGGACAAGATACCTCCTCCTCGGGGCTTCCATCACCCCTGTGCTGACACAGCACCTCTATCCCGGGGATTCGCCCCATGAAGGCACTCCTCCCCAGGACCTCTTCTCAAGATCACAATGTACCCGCCACAGGTACTCCCCAGGGGATGCCTAGGTCACATCCCCTCGGCAAGACTCGTCACCGGACTCGTCGTAGATCCTGTCCAGTCGACTCAACCCTCACCACACGCACCCAAGACACACGCCAAGATCTCCCCAAGTCATCACCCCGTTATCACGGCACCACGTGCCTTAGCCACCCACAAACAACATCCACCAAGCATCACATCACAGATATAATGCGTAGTAGAAGTGAGTAGCAAGTATATATAGTAAGCGGTGTCTAGCCTAACAGCGGGTGTGCAGGGGAAAGGGTTGCGTCAAGGTATAGGCTTCACAAGCAATCTATCATGCAACCTATCACAGTTCATTTGCAAAAAGTAAAACGCTAGCAGCTACATTATTACATGTCTAATAGGATTCTACGAGGTTGGATGGGCTGTGGCACCTGTTTCGTTGTTAGTCCGAGATCTCTGATGTCTTCGTAGTCGTTCTCCTCGGCTCCCGGTGTCATCCTCGGTCTCCTCCAGTGGGTTCCGTTCTGACCTTCGCTGCTCCCAATGCAACTACCTCGCGAGACCAACAAATAGTACAAAAGGGGCAATTAGAACAGTGACACGACAACTAGACTCGAACGACGCTAAGGACTCTAAACAGAGAAAGGACTTAGCCCTCGCGGAGGACATCCGATCCTCGGGCTCGAACAGACGCAGGAGCGGGGATGCTTGCTAAGCACAAGCTCGAGTCACAACCTGACACGTACTTCCCGGGTCGATCGAGTCGACCTGTACAGCTCAAGTAAAATGGTTGAGACCTGATCCTGACTTAAGCAAACATCCTGCAAAAACAATACTAGCCCTCACGAAGTGAGTTCATTTTCCTCGGGCTCAACAGAGGCGAAGGAAGGACTTGGCTAAGCACGTCTATGCCTTGTTCTTGATGTAAATGTTTTCCTACGGTCGATCGAGTCGACTCGCACGGAACCAAGATCATGACATAGACCTTAGCTTTGCCGACTAGAATGAGGGTTCGGTCTTTGATCCAATCATCATGGTTAAGGACGGGATCGAATAGAGCGACTAACAGGGGAAGGGGTAGTTCTGATCTCTTGCTCGATCCATACGTCATGGTAATCGACGAGAACCGAGAAGAGGGAACAGAACAACAGGGGAAAAGAGAAGCAAGGGTAGTCTCACTTCCTTCTATGCACGCGCCATGGCAAAGACGGGCATTGAAGGGAGCGACTTACCGAGAACACAAGCACTTAAACCACGCGTAGGGTACCTCGCTCGTGTGCACTAAATGGCACTAGACGTTCCTAGAATTCACAGCGGTGCGGTTGTCACCGCGAGGATCTAGGAGCGCTACAGTCTATAATAGGTACAAGCATACGAGGGCTCAAGTGTGAAGAGGCAAAAGAGAAAGAAAAATGGGGATCCACATTCCTTTGATCCACACGCCATAGTAGTAGACGGGAATCACAGGAATGGGATCAAGAAGCAAGACTACTACATAAACATGACCAACACGCAAAGGAGACAGCCTAAAAGCGAAGAACTTGGTTCCACGGGGACTTCGATCCACGGTCATTGCATTTGACAGGGATCGAAGTGATGGGAAACAAAAGGAGATCGATCCACACCTTACTGGATCGGCGGAGATTGAAACGGAAAGAAGAAAAGAAAAGAGAAGAGCGAAGAGCGATCTCCGCATTCATTCAACCAACGCGCCATGGCAAAGGCGGTAGCCGAAGAATGAGAAATGCTCGTCCTAAGCCAACCTGTAGGGCACCATGACCTCCGTGCAACTAAATTAGCACAACGCTATTCCTACGGCTCGTAGCGGTGCGGTTGTCACCGCGGAAGCCGAAGGAATGCAACGGTCAAGACAGTGCAAGCATACAAGGTGGCTAGGACAAAAACACGACAAAATAGGTGAAGCCCGTTGGTCATGGCGAGGCAACTCGCGGCCATGAGCTTCACCCAAACGAGTTGGCACCCATCGTCCTCCGTTCATCATCTCCTTGCCCTTCTCCCACTAGACTAGGTCACAGAAGGCTCTTTGCGTGCAGGTAATATCCGCATCGATATCGCTTCGATATCAAGCCTACAGTGGCCACGTCTTAGGGCTAAGGATAGGAGCTGATGCTCGTGTCGCAACGGAGTCAACCAAATCCAAAACAACGACTAAGACTATGAGGGGCGAGTTACGCTCAGCGTTACGACCACGGCGGGATGAACCCACGATCGTAATGTTTGAGCGAGGGATGATCCCTTGACCGGCTCGAAGGCACAGTCCACAGACAAACAAAGGACCGGGTGGAAGGCACGGTCTACCGCCAACGACATAAACGCAACAACGACTATCACACGACCATAACCATAGAGTAGCACATATCCATAGCATAGGGATAGACCGGCGCGAAGGCTCGGCGCAGGCAGATATACATCACATATGAGTAAGTATGAATGACAACAGTATGAGGATGAATCAATATGAAAAGAATTGCGTCGACGTCCAAGGGTGGCGCCAACGGGAGTTCCAAAGGATGGACCTTGACGAGGACGGAACGGTGAGGCTTCAGAGGAGCGTTGCTGAAGGCGCCGGGGCACGTCGCGGTTAGCCGAGGAGGGCTCCAGCCAGCTGTGGCTAGCTCCGGCCGACTGAGGTCGGCTCTGACCAGGCAGCAGCTAGTTGTGGTCGGCCTCTACTGGCTGCAGCTGCCGGATGATGGCTGCAGGTGGCCGGGAGCAGATTGCCACAGGCTGGACATGGTAGCAAGAGTCCTGGAGGTGGCGCAGCCACGATAGACAGCGCGACGAGGTCCTGCGATAGTGTAAGTCATGGCACGAAGGCCGGTCTCAGCTCGATGCACGACTGCGAGAAGGGAAAAACAGAAGCTTTGGTTGTGGGGGCTCACCGACAGTGCAAGGGAGTAGCTCGGCGAGGTCGGTCTCGAGCGAAGTCGCGGGAGCGGCGCCATGGAAGCGAGCTCGGCACCACGATGGCGTTCTGAGCTCCAGCATCGAGGCACTGCTGGGGGACGCGGAGCCGCAGCCGGCGCTCTGCACGACACGGAGGCAGGAGCTTGGCACTGGTGCTGCGAACGTCAACGAGACAAGGCACCGGCTTGGTGAAGAGGCTCGCGGCGAGAATGGCACAGGACGTGGGCGACGTCATGGCACGACGAGGTGGCGGACCGACCGGGGCGGCTGCGCAGCCAGCGGCGACGAGTACTGCTGGCTTGGCCCGGCGATGGCCAGCCCGCGGCCTGGCAGGTCGCGGTAGTGGCCGGGCCGCAAGGGGTCTTGGCCGGCCGGCTCGGGTGGCCGCTCGGGGCGAGGCCAGAGCGCGGCGGCGGTCGACTCGTCATGGTCGTGGCCGAGGCGTGGCACAACGCGTCGGGGGTGGCCGACACCGGCTGCCGCGACGTTGCGACCGATGCTTGGTGCGGTGCAGCGCGGTTGGCACAGGAGCTGGCGCCCTGAGCTAGAGGAGAGGAGGGGAGGGGGAGAAGGTAGGCGGCGGTAGCTGGAGAATGTGGAGAAGGGGAGATAGCGGGCGAGCGGCTGCTGCTCGGGTTCTTATACAGCGTCAAGCTAGGGTTTGGGCACGGACGGCGAGATGCCTCGGCGTCCATACCTATGGCCACGCGGCATGCATCTGCTGGGGGAGGATGGGTAGCTGTGCGGGCGCTCGCCCAAGCAGGGACGGCGGCGGCGGCCTGGGGGCGCCCAGGGTGTGCGCCCGCTAGGGTTTGGGGCAGGCGCGCGGCTGCTGGGCCAGTTGGGCCGCGCGTGCGCGGGGGCGAGCAGGCTGGGCCGTGCGCGAAGTGGAGGGGTGAGAGGCCGGTTGGGCCAGGGCGAAGGGAAGGAGGGGAGGGGGGATCCAGGAGGCCTGGATGCCTTGCAGCCCAAGGAGAGAAAGAGGGATTTCCCATTTTTGCCAAGGAAAATTGAGAGGGTTCAAATAGGAGTTTGAGGAATTTGAGAGGAATTTAGATGGGATTCAAATGAGAGGTTTTGGGACAAGTTTCCAAGGGAGCATTTATTCGAATGGGATTTTATAAAGGGGAATTGGGAGAAATTTGAAGGGAAGGTTCTTTTGGATCTTCCCTAGGGAGAACAGAACATGAACCAGTTCGGGGGAATCCGAAAGATAATTTTGGGAACGGTTGAACAGAAGATTTGGAGTGGATTTGCGAACAGGGATTTGAAAGGAATTGTTGTAGCTTCGAAATTGGAAAAGAGGGAAGAAAAGGGAAAGGAGTTTCCCCAAGTCATGAATTAATAGCCCGAAGATATTTCGGAGTGGATTTGAAAAGGGGATTTGGAAAGGATCCAAGTAGCCTTTAAGAGGAAAGGGCTCTCCCCTTTCATGAAATATTATGACTCGAAAGTTTTGGAGTTGGGAGCAAAAGAGGTCAGGGAAGTTTGAAGGAGAAGTTGAGTGGAATCGAAATCAGTGGTTTAAAAAGGGTTCCGATAAACATTTGAGGGGAACTCAATAGAGGTCAGGAACAAGGGGGAGATCGAGAAGGAACTTTCAAAAAGGGTGAGGGGAGGTTGCTATAGACTTGTGCACTCCGACACTGACACAACTCCACCCTAAACTGACTCGAAAGCTCGGGCACACACCTACAAGCAAAACTATATGTATGCAACGTTTTAGGAGCAAACACGCTATGTTGACTAACGTTAGACCTAGCAACTACATGCTTCACATATTGCAGGAAAAAGTTTTAAAAAGCTCGTATTTTTGGTTGGTCAAAAACCTGGGATGTTACACACCCCTAGGTGGCGCCTGCCACCCCTAGGTGGCGCCCGCCACCAAGGATAGGCCCAAACTCTCCCCTGCCACGTCACTGATCCGTGTGACCACCCCAGGGCCAAATCTTAGCCCTTGGTCACTAGGTCGGTGGCATTGGAGGGCTATGAAGAGATGTCACGTGGATCATGACCTAATTGCCCATGTGACGGTTATTTGGACATGCAACCGACCTTGGAACCGCCTTGGAGGAGTCTCTGGAGACCGTAGGATCAATGACGGTGCATCCAATGATAAAATCTGCTTAAAAATGTTGGAACCTGAATAAGAAATAAAATATGTCATGCAAATACTATTGTTATAGTTAGAATAACTAGTTTTATCTAAGTTGTGGCTTTTGTGGGTTGCACATGTTTTAACTAAAATCATGCTTAGTGAATAAAGTTAGTTGGAAATGGAGTAATTCTTTAAACTTGCTAAGGTGAAATTAGGACCTAATCTGGAGGATTTCTTTTAAAAATCATGAAAACCTTGCTAAAAGTTCCTCCTGGATTTTATCCCATCCCACCACTAGCCAAATATTTGTTAGTCAAAACCACAAAGAGCTTTGTTTGTGTTGAGCTTTGTTAGACCTCATAGATCTTAGTAGAGAAGCTTATCATTTCTTTTGATCAAGATACACACACCCACCATAAATTGCTTACTCTCCACTTTGGAAGTTTGCAACCA
This sequence comes from Coix lacryma-jobi var. lacryma-jobi, assembly GCA_009763385.1. Classification (NCBI taxonomy): domain Eukaryota; kingdom Viridiplantae; phylum Streptophyta; class Magnoliopsida; order Poales; family Poaceae; genus Coix; species Coix lacryma-jobi. The sequence goes on along the minus strand of CM019828.1, from coordinate 77,585,086 downwards.
CCAAATAAATTGCTCATTCTCTACACTGGAGATATGCAATACCTTGCCAAACGTTCCATTGCTAGCCTTATGCTATTCGTACACAGGGAATAAGCATTTCTATCTCTTCCCCCTTTTCATTTCTAAAATCCTTTCCTATAGACAATCTGGGGAAATCTAGAGCTAAAAAAGAGAGATATGAAAAAAGTGAGCAAAATAGCTCAAGAGAGGACTATGTCCGAAGAAAATGTGAGGACACATTTTTGTCTACTCACTATGTATAGAGTAAAAAAAAGAGAGAGAGAGAGTTATCATTAGCTCTAGACCCCAGAAATTAACTAGGAAGGATTATGAAATATCTCTCTATACACTTCCACATAACCACACATGCACATCTTGATCAATTTTTATGATTTGCTGCTCCTTATGATCTGAGTGTCTAGCTTAGCAATAAACATTATGCAATTTGCTCATGATTCTTATCCTACCTATAACTCCACATATCATTCTTTAGAAATAGGAGAGGCTACATTTTGGCCTAAGTGAGGATTTAAACACCATTGAGTGATTGAGTGAATCTTGGAGGACTTAAGCAAGTTTTTATCTTTTGAAAACCTTAAAAAACCTTCAGACAGAATCCTAGTCAAACCTAAGCAAGATAAAAGTTTCCTATCTACTGCTTTATTTCACTCTTGCATGTTTGAAGTGAAAAGCTATAAGCCCCACATTGCTATGATTAATGATATACACTAAGTTATTTCTCACTATACAATATGCACTTGTATACATCTTAAGTTGCTATCTATTTCATGCTCAATGCTTAAACCGCAATGTTGCTCGAGGACGAGCAACAGGTTAGCTTGGGGGAGCTTGTTGATGGTCCTTAAACACTTATTTTACCATCAACATTTTACGCAAAAATTCAACAAAAAGGCATGAAAAGTAGTCAAATAGGTTTCAATCTAACCAAATTCCACATGTTCATAGATTTTTATTTGAATGCAGGATTTGGACCAAATTTGGAGAATGGACCCACCAGGGGCCGAGCCCACTCACCAGGGTCCATTTGGGCCCTAGTAGGGTGGCGCCCACCACCCCTAGGTGGCGCTCGCCAACAAGGAGAGGCCCAAACTCTCCCCTGCCGTGTCACTGATCTGTGTGACCACCCCAGGGACAAATCTTAGCCCTTGGTCACTAGGTCAGTGGCATCGGAGGGCTAAGAAGAGATGTCACGTGGATCATGACCTAATTGCCCATGTGACGGTTATTTGGACATGCAACCGACCTTGGAACCGCCTTGGAGGAGTCCCTGGAGACCGTAGGATCAATGACGGTGCATCCAAGGGCCAGGGGGGTGGCGGCCGCCACCAAGGGCTGGCGCCCGCCACTAGGGTTTGCCTTAGGTCGGTTGGCTGCCCCCTATAAGTACCCCCCTCACTCACTTGGGCTATAAATACCCCCCTGGAGGCATCACTTCATTTCAAGCAAGGAAAGGAAGGATGAAGCAAAGAGGAAAGCAAGGCTAAAGCTAGAGAGCTAATAGCTTAGGATTTAGCCAAGCTTAGGCAAGTAGGTAGCTAGTAGAGCAAGGCATCCTTGCCTCATTGCCCTTGCGGAAGCGCTGCTCAAGGCTTAGCTCAAGAGTAGAAGCCTGCGAGTAATCGGTCCTGGAGTTGGGAAGAGTCTTCATTCATCTCCAGTTTAGGTTTTGCTCTTGTAACTCAAGCACTTTACTATATTCTAGTTCATCATTTCAAGTATTACTTTATTCTACTTACCAGTATTGAGTAGTATACTTGATTGATTGCTTGAGTACCTAGCTATCCTACATTTCAATTCACTTAGCCATAGTAGTTAATCTCTAGTGTGCTTAGTGTTTGATCTTTGCCAATAGGTTGCTTAGTTAGTTTAGTGTTTATCTTATTAAGTCAAGTATTTGCTCTGACGTCCGCAAGGGTGTCTCTATTCTAGGCCAGGATAGAGTAGTTAGAATATAATTAGGTGTGGTGCTTAGTTATAGACTTACCTTCAGATACGGCTAGACCCCCAGATAGTTGTGGTAGCAAGCATGTGGTGACAGCCCTGTGCGCCTTGAATTCCACCACGTAGTTGGTCTAGTTTAACAGTAAGGCTCGTTGTGCTACGTTCAACCTAAGTCAGTGGTAAAGGCTAGTACGCCTCGGTACTTGACAAGATAGGAATAAAACTATACTTAACTTGGTTGCTCAATTGGCATTTGCCTATCTTGCTTCGTAGTTATCTAGGAGTAGTTATTAATTATTAGTTAGTTATATTAGTTATCCTTATTTATCTTATTCCCCCTATCTACCTGTCTATCCACCTTACCTTAACCATTCCATTCATCCTTACCTATCCACTCATAAATTCTTTCTAGCCTTTCATCTCCTCTCTTCTCTTCTCTCCTTTTCCCTTTCTTTTTCTTCGATTCTCATCCCCTCCTTGACTCGACTCATACACAACCCTAGCCTTCCTTTGGGATCAAATAAATCGACACCTGGTACTCCCAGGCGAAGTGCTACTACGATAGTTCTGTGCGCTTGTAGAATCTCCTCTAGGTAGATTGCAATCTCTCTAGCCAGCTCCTACTAGTGTCGGGATTGACAACCCCATTTGACATTAGTAGATAGCTGCTTTAGCTCCACTCCTTTAGGTATAGTGACTGGACTTGCTACAAGCATTTCTGGTGCCGTTGCCAGGGATAGATTCCATAATCTACTCCTAGTAACGACGTTAGCAAGTGTCAACAAGCATTTCTGGGCCGTTACCAGGGATAGTTGCCTAGCTCTATCTTTAGTGAAGTTAAGAACTACTAACAATAGTGTCTGCAAACTTGGCAACCAAAGCATGAGAAGAACCACCGAAAATGATATCATCCACGTAAATCTGGACCAAGAGAGTGTCATTGCCTTGATTGAGGAGAAAAAGAGTTTTATCCACACATCCCATTTTAAAACCCTTAGCAAGCAAAAAGGTTTTCAACCTATGATACCAGGCTCTAGGGGCTTGTTTCAAACCATACAAAGCTTTGTGAAGTTTAAAAAGATGGTTTGGAAACTTGGGATTTTCAAAACTGTGAGGTTGTTTCACATACACCTCTTCTTCTATGTAGCCGTTTAAGAAGGCACTCTTGACATCCATTTGAAAAAGTTTAAACCATTTGGATGCAGCAAAAGCCAAGAGTATCCTAATAGCCTCCAAACGAGCTACGGGAGCAAATGTCTCCTCATAGTCTATCCCCTCCTTCTGACTATACCCTTGGGCTACTAGTCTGGCCTTGTTTCTCACAACATGGCCATCCTCTCCTTGTTTGTTTTTGAAAACCCATTTTGTACCAATAGGGTGACACTCAGGAGGAGGTGGAACCAAAACCCAAACCCGATTTCTTTCAAAGTTTTCTAACTCCTCATGCATGGCATTGACCCAATCCGGATGAGATAAAGCGTGTCCAACATCTCGGGGTTCAAAATCAGCAACAAATGCAGAATGAGCAAAGTGAGAGATTTGTTGTGACCTTGACCGAGTGACACGTTCGCCGATGCTGCCGATCATCTGTTGAGGTCGGTGTTGGCGCTGAATGTGTCGTGGCGCCTCCCGAGCTGAAGAAACCTCCCCCTCAACAGCAGCTGGTGCCTCCTCAGGTACAAAAGGTACCGCTCGAGGTGGCGGATCCCACGACCCCCAAGTAGTCGAAGAAGAAGGGTCGGGGCCGTGAGTGGTAGTAGAGGCCGCTCTTTGCGGCACAGTAGGTGGAAGTGGTGCTGGGTCATCCATCCCTTCAGCACCCTCGTCCTCATTATCAAAAAGAGGCTCACCAACCTCATGATCACCTGCACGCTCAAAACGAGAAGAAGGACAAACCATGGTCTCGTCGAAGGTGACATCAGATGTCTCCATGACTCGGTTAGTATCAAGGTTAAATACACGATATGCTCGAGTGTGAGTGCCATAACCCAAAAATACACCGTCAGAAGAACGAGACTCAAACTTGTCCAGGTTTCCTTTCTTGAGTATAAAACACTAGCAACCAAAAACTCTAAAATAACTCACTTTGGGCTGTTTTCCAAAACGCAACTCATAAGAAGTCTTTTTCAAGAATGCTTGGAGAAAAATGCGATTGGAAATATAGCATGCAGTGCTCATAGTTTTGGCCCAATATCTCCTAGGAGTCCTATGCTCATCGAGCATCGTCCTGGCCATCTCTACAAGGGTCCGATTCTTCCTCTCTACAACACCATTTTGTGGCGGTGTGTAGGGGGAAGAAAACTGATGCTCTAAACCCAAAGAGTTACAAAACTTCTCAAAGTTCGAATTCTTGAATTCGGAACCATTATCACTACGAATAGCTCGCATTGAGTTCAAAGGGAACTCATTCTGAAGACGCAAAATCAGATTGCGAGCAAAAGAGAAAGTCTCAGTCTTCTCAGACAAAAAGAAGACCCACGAATATCTCGAAAAATCATCATCAACAACAAGCACATACCACTTCCCCCCAACCGAGCTCACCCGAGCCGGACCAACAAGGTCCATGTGTAAAAGCTCTCCAAGGCGCTTAGTCATGACCTGAGTCACTAGATGGTGGGGAGCAGCAACCATCTTCCCATGTCTACAAGAATGGCAAACAAGATCCTTCTCCATGGACAACTTGGACAATCCTCGGATTAAGCCAAGTGAACTAAGCCTTGCAAGCAAGTCGAAGCTCAGGTGACCAAGTCTCCTATGCCACTTCCAAAGAACAGAGGAGGAAGGTCCAGCCAAAAGACAACGAGAAATCCCAAACGACTCCGAAAAATTCGCACGAAAGACATTCCCAATGGGCGAAATCATACATACAACATTGCCCTGAGAATCTAAAATACGACTGAGATTCGGCTTAAAACGAATCTCATAGTCATCATCGAAAAGTTACGAAACAGAAAGAAGGTTAGAATGCAAGTTAGAAACAAGAGCAACATCGCGCAACACAAAGTGCTCATTAAATCGCACCGACCCACGAGACAACACTTTACCTTTGCTATTGTCGCCGAAGGTGATAAACTCCTTTCCGGTGACCGAACTAAGAGTGGAGAACCACTTGGCATTTCCGGTCATGTGCCTCGAACAACCGGAATCCACCAACCAAACGTTCTCCAATCGTTTTACCTACATCAATAAAAAGACATAGGGTGAGCATACGGTCCAACACTGGGGTTAGTGAAGTAGGAAGAATACCAGTGTTGGGCCGGCTGCTCAAAAGAACGGTTAGCAGAAAAACCATTCCTAGCACGCCTACGGGAGGAGCGATCACCACGTAGAGGAAAACGTGGTCCGCTAAGGGAAGAGCGTCCATCGCGATACTCAAAACGCGATGGGGGAAAACGCTCAACTACAAAGCCACCGCCACGGGGTCCATAGCCCACAACTGCAGGCTCCCGCCGGGCACGAGCTCCTCGCGGCCTAGGCCTAGGAGCTTGAGGTTTTGGACCTCTAGGCCTAGCAGCACGCCTCTAAACATTCGGCACATGTACATCATGGAAAGGATGGTACATGTCCGTGTTGTTCATCTCCTTTGCATGGCGCGCCTCTCTCTTGCGCCGAAAGCAAAACTCACTCAAGTGTCCATCTCTCCCGCAGTGCTCACAATTGTACCTCACCGCTCTCATAGGGGGTTGTTGGTACTCACGGTAGTGGGTATGGATCACTTTGCCTTTCTGTGGTATGAGCTCCTCTTGGATAGGTGGCATTGTGTCTAGTTTGTTCTTGAGATGGTTTGGTTTTGGAGCCCATGATTGTTTCTTGGGTGGAGCTCTCGGAGGTTCAACAAATACCCCATCCTTGGTGTTAGGCTTTAGAGGCTCTCTGGGTGGAATCTTGGTAAGCTTGGGAGTAGTGGTGGAGTTGGGCTTCTCACTCGGGTCAAGACCACTCGACTCTCCAACCTTGCCAAAAGATGAAGCACACTCAACACCCTGAGCAAAGCCTACACCTGGACCTCCAGCAGCACGCTTGAACTGGGAGATCATCATCCCAAGCTGTGGCTCACCACAAGACACCCATGACAAGATGGTCCGAAGGTATGTGTTTTCTTCCTCGGTTTGCATCTTGTCATGCTGCACATTCACAATCTCCATCTCCAAACCTTCACACAACGCGCATCTAGACACACAAGTGCTACCCGAGCTAGCCTTCTCAAGAGACACGGTCTTGGCATTCTTCTCTGCCAACTCGAATTGCAAGCCCGCACAGGACTTGCACGCACCCAACAGCGAGGATCTAGCCTTAAGCTCATCCACCTCTCCTACCAACATAGCATACTTACCTCTCAAAGTGAGAAGGTCAGTCATGTGTGTGGTGCACATCTCACACTCATCCTCCTCGGTGAAAACAACGATGGACTTGACAGATTCAAGTTCCTTCACCGTATCCTCCCACTTCTGCCTAAACTCCTTCCACTCTCTAGCAGCACGCCTAGGCAACTTATCTTGACTAAGAAGGGTGGTAGTAAGTTTCTCGACCTCAGCAGAAAGCTCATCAGGGGTCTGAGATACCTGGGAGGTGTCGTCGTCCCGAGGGATCTCCTCCAGCTCGCCGTCGACCTCCTTGCCGAGGGCCATGGTGCAGAAGCCCTCGTTGTCGGCGAAGAAGCAGAGGCCGTTCAGCTTGTCCTCGATCTTCTTCTTCTTCTCGGACTCGTCGTCGCTTGAGGAAGCAGAGTCGTCATCCGAGTCGTCGATGTCGCTGAGCGTAGCGAAGAAAGCACGCTGCTCAGCCTGGGCCTTCTCCAAGTACTTCTTCTTGATGTACTCCTTGTCGAAGCCGCCCCTCCGCTTGTGCCTCGCGGGGACGTACTTCTCCTTGCGCTTGCCGTAGTCGTACTTGTGCCCATGATCGCCCTTCCTAGATGTGTGCTTCTTCTTGGGACAGTTGGCGATGAAGTGGTTGGGGTCGTCGCACTCAAAGCATCCTGAGCGTCCTCCTCCGCGGCGACGGTTCATGCGGTTGTTGTCGAACCGCGAGAACCGGTTGGCAAGCAGGGCCAACTCGTCATCCCCCATGAACTCCAGCTACTCCTCTGTGACAGAAAGAAGAGAAGAGAGTGCAAATCCTCCAGAGGGGTTAGCAGAAGAGCCAGAAAGCAAAGCCATCGACGGGCCAGAAGGATTTTCATAAGAAGCCCTTGCCATGGCGTCAATCTCACTGGACTTGAGCTTACTAAAGAGCTCGTCGCATGTGAGGGTCTCATAGTTAGGTGATTCGATGATCGCCTGAACCTTCGAGTCCCACACTGACCGATCGAGAGTGTGCAAAATCTTCAAAGCTCTCTCATGATCGTCGAAAGGCAATAGCTCCTTGTTAGCCCTCATCATGTTGACAATCACCTGAAAGTGAGCGAATAAACTCTCTATGCTCTCGCCAGGCATGTGTCGAAAGTTCTCATACTCTCGCTTGTGCGACTCATAGAGACGGGTTTTGACTTGAGTGGTTCCCTCATAGAAACGCATGAGGGTAGCCCAAATCTCCCGAGCCGTAGCGAGGTGAGAAACGCGATCAAACTCCATCATTCTCAAACATGAGAAAAGGGCATTATGGGCTCGGCTATTGGCATCATGCTCATCAATCTGATGCTGAGTAGCACAAGCAGCCAAGACCACGTAATCGGCAGAAATGCAAATATCCCAGATGGAAGCACCCAAACTCTGCAGATAGGCCGACATGCGTATCTTCCATACGCATAGTTCATCCCATCAAAAAACGGCGGTTTGTGTAACACCCCTGGTGTTAAGCAACCCTAAATGCATAACTTGACATCTCATAAGCATAAAGCATCATCATCTCATGCTGCATTCTTTTGTAAAGTGTCATTCCATGTGTTGGCTTGTAATGTTATGCTTGGTGTGATGCTTGTTTGACTTGTGTTTGGAGTGTTACGGTCTCCTAAATAGTGGAACCTTGTTAAGGAGTCAAAATGAAGCTAGGTTGGTGTTGGTCATTATGGCTAACCAAGTCACTAACCCTAGTTGCCCTAATAGAGCCCTAGGAGTCCTTTTGTTTGACTAACTAAGACCTCCTTGATAGAAGCTTTGCATGGCACTGGCCCCTTAACCAAAAGTGTGTAGATTTTAGAGTAGAACAAAAAGTGTTGAAGGGCCAACTCATGAAAATGGGTTTAACAAGGTGTTTTAGGACCCACAAGGCAGAAATGGGGGAGATTTGACTTAGAAAAATTCTTCTAAGTCCTAACTGCCGAAACAGTTTCGCTGAGTGATCTTTGGAGCTTTCTTGAGAGCAATCTAGGACGAACCAAAGCTTGATCTTGTAACCAAAGTTGTAGTCGGCATGTAGCTCTAACAAAAGGATCAATCGGTGTGTCATTTCATCGAGTGGATTAGCAGATAATCGCGTCCAAAATTGGTCGTCAGTCGGCCATCAGCGACTGAATCCGACGATTCAGTTTGAATCAGCGCCGTGGTCATGGCCGACCGCGCCAGAACTTGGCCGCCGCGTGGCGTGCCGCGGCCGGCCGAGCCAGCGTTCGCGCACGGCGTGGCGAGCTCCAGTCGCCAGCTCGCCCCCGCACTGACCGAAGCCGCCCACTCCCTCCCTTCTGTCTCCTCCTTGCTCTCGCCATTGCTCGGGCGAAAGAGGGGGGGGGGGGAAACACCGAGCGTCGATGCCGTTCACCGCCGTCCTGCCGCCTCACCGCCAACCCAACCACCCAGCCAGCCTCGCCTTCACCTCCCGCATCGCCTGCTCTAGCTAGCGCTCGCCGGGAACACCTAGGTAAGCCGCGGGGTGAGTTCCCGCCATGGCCGCCATGACCGCCGAGCTCGGTCCGCCGTGGTCGGCCCTCCCTCCGTGTGAATCCTTCCGCTCTAGCTCACATTTGAGGGTCAGTGAGGTTCGTGGAAAAGGTAGAAGGTGATGGTTTGGCTGATTCAGGTTTGGTGACCGCGGTATGCCGCCGTCCGCCGTGTCCGCCATGGCCGAGAAGCTCGGTCCGCCATGGCCAACCCTCTTCTCAAGCTCGTCCGTTTGTCCTAGCTAGTATTCGCGAGTCGCCTTGACCCGTAGAAGACGATGGTGGTGTTGGTTTGGCCGATTAGGGCTTGGTAGAGGTCGTACGTCGCCGTCCGCCGTCGGCTCTGTTCGCCATGGACGACGAGCCGTGGTCTCAGCCGTTTCTCATGGCAACCCTCGCTTCCTTGCTTCGATTAGGGTTCGCTAGGGTTTAAGGAGTGTGAGATGGCCGTTGGTTTGCTTCGGGAAGGCCGGAGATGGCCGTCGTGGCGAGCTCCCGCCGCCGCGGCCGCCATTCTCGCTGGCAAAGCTTGCTCCGAGCATGCGCTAGGCCTGTGAGTGGTAGCGCCGGGTGCGAAAGGAGGAGAGGAGTAGAACGGTGGTGTCTGTTCGCCAGGGAGGTCGCCGCCAGCGAGCTCCGCCGCGGTCAATCCTTCCCCTGCTTCGGTGAGGATGACCGGTGGGGCCGGTTTGACCGGGGTCCCGCAAGTCAGTGCCTCGAGTCCCGGCTGTCAGTGTCTTGGGTGCAGTAGTTTGGGTACGTGTAGCAGTTTAGGGTAAAGAGTTTTTCAGGGTTTTGTTTAAATAGATTTCAGAAATGCTTATGTGGCTTGTTTAATTCATATTTTGAGTTCTGTAAATGCTAAAAAGGTGAAATAAGTTTTGTTAAGTTTGTTGTGATGAGTTCTATGCATGAAAAATATAATATGTCCAGTTTGTGATAGATTTATGTGTGGTTATATTTAATTCATGTTTAGGTTGAAATCTTGTTAAATGCATAGTAAACTGTGTATTGCTCACAAAAATGTAGTTCTTGTTTTGTTAGGTTTGTATTATTGAATAGTTTCTGGGAAAAATATAATATGAGGTTGTTCTGTGAAGTGTTTTGGCAGTAGCAATTAAAGTGATGAAATGCTGTTTTCTTGTTTAATTTGTAGTAATTAAAATATGAGGAATATGAACCTGATAATTTTTATTCACTGCTCTTGTGCTAAGAAGTTCAGTAGAAAAATGGGAAATTTGTTGTTTGACACTTTTTGTTAGGGTGTGTAGTTCAAAGCATCTTTTCCTATTAATATTTGTCTTTTTCATAGAGGATAGAGTTTAAGTCCAAATAGGGTGAAATTTGGACAGAGGACTAGATTATGTGTTGTTAACTTTCAGTAATTTCTGTAATTTTTTCTAAAGTTGTTATCTGAGGGTTACTATTCTAGGCTAAACAAAATGATTAATTGGTAGCAAGTAGTTAAGTGATAATAGGATGATGTTGACTACCTTGTTGAAGAAAATGAAGTAGATGACATATGCTTATCTCCTGAGTTATCTTGTTCTATGTTGCATCCCAATGCATCCCATGTGCATTCATTTTACTTATACGTGTTATGCATCATACAGGGTCGGTAGTGGAAGTCCAGAACCCGCCACCGGAGGAGCCGTGTCCGGAGGAGACCCAGGACGAGAGGACCGAAGAAGGAGACATCGAGGACCTGCCTGAGTGCCGCGACGATCGACCCTCTGACTTTGAACAAGGCAGGCCCCGGAGCATCCCTCTCCTACGGTTTGCAAATGCAATTACAAAATTAACCTGATATGTTTGTTGCATTAGGTTATAGGAGTTGAGTGATACCGTTGATGCATTACTTACTTATCCTTGTCCACCTGCAATTACTATATTGATATCCATGTTAGGTCTAGGCTCGTTTATGCTTAGCATGCTTAGACCGTTAAAAGTTGGGTGATTTCCTGTCTCCCATATATAGGTGGATACTAATCCTGACTAGCCCAGTGCTATCATGGAGATAACCATGTGATAATTAATCTGAGACCGGGCGGGATGTAGGAGCAGCAGGACATGGGTCCTGTGTGCTAGTAGTCTCCCGTCTGTGTCGATTAGGACCCGATGAAGGCACACCTCAGTCATTTTGAACGCGTCAATCACTTAACGGAGTAGGTCGGAGTACCTCCCGTGAAGCCGAGTAGGGCTATTCGAGCCGGTGATGGAGATGTTGACGCCTAACACCTAGGGCCTTATATGTATCGTGGGAAACTATTCTGAGCAACCTGGCATGGTCCGTGGACAGGCGGGGCCTGATTGACCTGGCATGACCGTGGGCAGTTATAGCTTGAGCGACCTGGCATTGAGATAACCCCCGGTGTAGAAGGGCCCATGACCGTCCCGCGTGTTGTGTTCTCGAATTTCCTAAAGTGGTCGCCGACGGCTGCCTGGCAAGGTGTGATCGGGCGAGTGTGCAACATTTTATCCCCAGTTGGGTAGGAATCGATTATAATTGCCATCGCTCCTGGATAGTGAGTAACTTGACTAGGCATGTGTTACCGTAGTAACTTATGGAACTAAAGATGGTTGTGCTATTTAATCTGAAAGGCTATTGATGAAATAGTCACTCTTGCTTGATTAATTAGCCAAGTGATTGCTCTAGATCAGGTGCAAATCTAGTTAATCAGGTTGATTACATAAAATTGACTGCTAATACTCTAATGATGATTATTTAAATAATAAAATGCTTTTATGCAAAAGGTGAGTATGGCCAACCCCTGATACAGCCTTGCATACTCCTTGGTGTCGCTTATTTCTGGTTTATGACGGGTAAGTCTAGCTGAGTACCTTCTCGTACTCAGGGTTTTATCCCTTGTTGTTGCAGATGGGCAGTGCTTCTATGGCTATTGCGAGAACTGTCTGTACCCCGTCGCGGGTGATGACTAGACCATGGGCGTGGTCAACTCTTATCCTCTCCTGATGCTTTTGTGGACTGATCAGGCAATGGCACCGTATTATGAACTGAGAACTTATGTTTAAAACTATGTTGCTTCCGCTTTTGAATTCTGAACTATGGTTTGTAATAACTGTTAAACTCTGATTTGATTTGAACTATGTGCGAACTGAATGTACCTCGTGGACATGTACGCTAATCTATTACGATCTTGGCTACTGTTGAATGATTGAAATCCTTCGAGATTTCCGGACTACCGGGTTTGTACGAGCTTAAGTACTTGTAATCTCTGTGAAAGCGGGGATTCAGTGCTTAATCTGGTATAAATTGGTCGGTTCTGTCACAGCTGGCATCGGAGCATGGTTGGCGTTACTGTTCATGAGTGTATTTGAAAAATCGTATTTTCAAATCAAAATTTTATTTGCTAAAACTTATAGCTATAATAGGATTTGAAAAATCTTATTGATAAAGATTTAAGGTGTGCCAGTGATCAAGTCCTTATGCCCAGTAGTTTTTTTTAGGTGGCTATTTAAGTACTAACTTGGGGGTCGTGCATCATATGTAAATTCTGTTGATTTTGTCGTCCATACGGCAAGGGTGAAATTGTATGGGTGCTATTCTTTGGAATAGTAATGTATGGATCAATTGGCTCTACGCCAAGGTAATAAGTGAGTTGTGAGAGCATGATTGGACAACCGCCAATCTAGGGGTGTGCTTGAATGGTGCCGGCATGTATACCTGTTACACACAAGTATATGTGAAGGTACTTAATTGTGGGAGTAATATTATTCTGATGGGTGCATATACTGCTTACGTGTATACTGGGTGTGCACCTAAGTTAGTATTAGATTTAATTTCAGCAATGCATGATTTTCATACTGTGGGCAGGGCTGAAATGAATATCTGTAGGTACGCTAACTTGCGAACGTATAGTACATTTAGTTAACGCTATGAGTGAACGTGTATGCCACCGTCTAACTATTAGATTGTTAGACAGTGAGGATGTATGTTACGTGCATACATCATGATCATATAACCTTGCATTAATCTTACTTCCTTCCTTATGTTATCCGTCCCGTTTTCCTAATAAAAGTTGTTCTCCAAGCTAATGAAAATATGTGTGGACAAACTTCTTACAGATGGCCCGTACCAAGCGCACAGCTCGTAAGTCGACCGGAGGCAAGAGGCCTAATTACATGTTAGGACCATGGACCGCCGAAGGATCGGAGGACTTCTTAGATGAGTTCGGCATGCCTACCATCCTTTGGAGGGTATTGCACTTGGTGGGATACCAGGAGGGCCAGGAGCCACAGTACGACTGGCACCGCGTGCAGATGTCTGAGGATCGCCATATGTACACGGTGGAGGTTGACGTGCCTAGCCGTGAGGATCAGGATCACGTCTGGTGCCGCCGGGTGTTCGCATTGCAGGGGAGGACCCCATGGGATGGAGCCAATAGAGTTGCTTACACCGTTCTCCGGGATATTATGGAGGACCATCTGGAGGTGGTTGCCCAGGCTATAGCCAGCATCTTCCCGACAGCAGATCCTTATCAGTCAGTGTGGCGTCAGCTAGGAGCCGCCGTTCTTGAGGCCAGTTCGTTTAGAGGGAGCATTGTGCCGGACCAGCCGGGAGTGCTATGGCTGCACTCATGGCTACCTATGGATGCCTATCGCGTAGCTATGATCACCTGGACCATATTCTTAGTGAGGAGATGGCTGCACAGCATCGTAGGCAGGAGGAGCATGCTACAGAGATAGACCTCCTCACGACACAGCTAGCTCACTTGACTGTGGAGAGGGACCAGGCGCTTCAGAGAGAGTAGGAGACCGCTCATCAACTCAGCATTCAGCAGGAGTCTGCTACCTTCTTGGCCTTGATCATGAGGGAGACTGAGGAGTCGCTCCGAGGTGTTTGCCTTGAGGGCATACGCGCTTTAGAGGAGAACAAGCTGTTGAGGTTGCGAGTGGGAGACCTAGAGTTGCAACTTCACCACCTGCAGGACTACAATGACTGTCTGCACGAGGAGATCCACCGCAGGGAGAATGAGAGGAATCCCATCTTTCCACAGGAGGACCCAGATCCGAGTAGCTCTTCTAGTGGTTCTTCAGACGTGTCTAGTGATAATGGTGACGTTGGTGACATCCCTAGGGAGTAGATCGGATAGTATGCTTAGAGCTTGGTGATCTTTTGTGTATGTTGATAAGCCTGATCTTTTGCTTTTGTTATGGGCTGGATGTAAGCATGAGTAGTGAACTCTTATGTGCACGTGGTGTGAGACCTTGGAAAGTCCCATATGTATGGGCAAAACTATGGATGTTTATGTTGGCTTTTGCATGTTATGTATTAAGCGATCTTATTATGTGATGCTGCGATGTGGATTGAAATTTATTATGCCTCTGTGATTGTTTGGCGAATTTGTTTTCCGAAAAAATTCAGTTGGCATGATCTATTGTTCTCTACAATAATTACAACTCCGCCTAATGATCACTTGCTATGGATACGTGCAGATGACGACAACCCGTAGTGGAGCTGGCATTAGTGGTGGAAATGAGGACCCCAGGGACAACCGCGATCCACCACCTCCTCCACCAGCCACTCCCGAGCAGCTTTTCGCCCAATTCATGGGAAGCCAGCGCAATATTGAAGCTTTACTGCGTGAGAATTTGGCGCACGGTCAACCGCGTCCCGAGCCAAATCAGTATAGTTCTTTCAGGGATTTCTTGGATACTAGGCCAGCCATCTTCAAGGAAGCTACTGAACCTTTAGAGGTAGAAGAATGGCTGCATACCATGGAACAAAAGTTTCGTTTGCTCAGGCTCACAGAGGAGCTCAAGGCAGAATATGCTGCACACCAGCTGCAGGGGCCAGCCGGGATTTGGTGGGGGCATCACCGCACCACCTATCCTGCCAACATTCCTGTCACCTGGAGGATGTTCACTGAAGCTGTTCGAGGGCATTATATACCGCCAGGCCTGACTCAGATGAAAGTGGCAGAGTTCATGAGCTTAACGCAGGGGACTCGATCTGTTACCGAGTACCATCACCTGTTTAACTCTTTGTCACGTTATGCTCCAGACTTCGTGAACACAGATGCTAAAAAGATTGCTAGTTTCAAGAGAGGTTTGAACACCAAAATGGGAAAGTCAGTGGGTACATCTTCTCGTACTGTTTTCAATGACTTTATTAGTGATTGCTTGATCCAAGAAAATCACAACAATAAGCATGCTGCAAGTAAGGCCCGGAAGAGGACCTTTGATTCAGGACCATCTCAACCTAGGAGACCACCAGCTCAACGTACCCAGTATCGACCACCAGCGCCGGAGGCACGTTTCAGGCCGCCGCAAAAGAAAAGTCAGCCGCAAGCTCAGCGCAATCAAAGGCCATACAAGATAGCTGCTACCCAAGCTCGTGGAGGTCAGGGCAGCTCAACAGGAGGGAAACCTTTGGTTCGGGGACCCTGTTACAATTGCAACCAAGAGGGACACTTCGCAAGATATTGTCCTCACCCGAAGAAGCAACAAGCTAACTACCCTGCACGTCTGCACAACATGACCGCTGAAGAAGCTCATGCCAGAGAGCCCGTGACTGCCGGTATGTGTCTTGTTAACCATCATCCTGCAGTTGTTTTATTTGATACTGGATCATCACATTCATTCATGAGCAAAGCATTTTCACAAAAACATAATCAAGAGGTGTCTGAAATGGATTATGGGTTTCGCGTAAGCTCTGTGGGGAGTAGCGTGTTATCTAGGCAGATGGTTTGTAATGCAACCATCGACATTGGAGGGCACAAATTCGGAGCTAATTTAGTAGTTTTGCCAGGACTAAGTATGGATGTAGTCCTAGGGATGAGTTGGATGAGTATGTGGAATGCGGTGTTAGACACTGCAAATAGGGTTCTTACCTTATCTGATGGAAGGACGAATACCATGTTACGCATCTCTCTTCCCCGGGGTGCTGACTTTGTTGATTTATCTTGCACTTTATCTATAGAAGACCTATCCAAAATCCAGGTCGTCTGAGATTTCCCGGATGAATTACCAGGATTACCGCCGAAGCAGGCAGTGGAATTTGCAATTGAGTTGTTACCTGGAACTGCACCAATCTCTAGAAGACCTTACCGTATGCCGCCCAACGAGCTAGCTGAACTTAAAACTCAAATTAAGGAACTTCTGGACAAAGGATTCATTCAACCTAGTATATCCGAGTGGGGATGCCCCGGGTTGTTTGTCAAGAAGAAGGATAAGTCACTACGTATGTGTGTGGATTATCGGCCGCTCAATGCCGTGACTGTCAAGAACAAGTATCCTTTGCAATGAATAGATATTCTGTTTGACCAGTTATCCAGAGCTAAGGTGTTTTCCAAGATTGATTTGACATCAGGGTATCACCAGATCAGAATCCAACCACAAGATATCCCAAAGACTGCTTTCTCGACCAGATATGGTTTATACGAGTATCTTGTCATGTCTTTTGGATTGACAAATGCCCCAGCATACTTCATGAGTTTGATGAATTCAGTTTTATGCCGGAATTGGATAAGTTTGTAGTGGTGTTCATTGATGACATTCTAGTATACTCTGAGAACCCGGATGATCATGCGGAGCATCTGAGGGTTGTTTTGACGAGGCTCCGAGAACATAAACTTTATGCTAAGTTTAGCAAATGTGAGTTTTGGTTGAAGCAAGTGCAATTTCTTGGTCATATTCTGTCAGAAGAAGGAATTTCTGTGGACCCCAGAAAGGTTCAAGAAGTGATGGATTGGAAAGCTCCTACTTCAGTTGGTGAGATTCGGAGTTTTCTTGGATTAGCAGGATACTATCGTCATTTGATTCCCGACTTTTCTAAGATTGCAAAACCAATGACAAGCTTGCTCCAGAAGGATCATAAGTTTGAATGGACAGAAGGGTGTGAAATAGCTTTCCGTACCTTGCGGAAACTATTGACCACTGCTCCTGTCTTAGCTCAACCAGATATCGAGAAGCCTTTTGATGTCTTTTGTGATGCATCGAAGGTTGGGTTAGGTTGTGTTCTTATGCAAGAAGGCAGAGTGATTGCTTATGCTTCACGCCAATTGAGGAAACATGAATTAAACTATCCTACACATGATTTAGAGTTAGCCGCTGTGGTGCACGCTCTAAAATCTGGAGACATTATCTGCTTGGTAACGTCTGTAATCGTGTACACTGGATCACAAGAGTCTCAAGTATATCTTCACTCAACCTGAACTGAATATGAGGCAGAGAAGATGGCTTGAACTGATCAAGGATTACAATCTGCAGATACATTATCATCCAGGAAAGGCAAATGTGGTTGTCCGACGCTTTGAGCCGGAAATCACACTGCAACAACTTGAGGTTACAACCAGAAGACGAGTTTAGTCTCGTACACCCTGTAATTCTGCACAACATCAGGACTGCAAGGCACCCTAGTTGATCCAGATTCTTGAAGGGCAGAAAACAGACAAGGGAATTTATCATATAAGGAAAGGCTGAAGAACCATAACTGAACCAGTAAAACATTTCGGATTGACTGATAAGGGAGTGTTGTGGTTTGACAAGCGCTTAGTAGTGCCTAAGAATAGAGAACTCAAAAACCGGATCATGGATGAAGCTCATTTATCCAAGTTATCTATTCATCTTGGAAGCACTAAGATGTATCATGATTTGCGTCCAAGGTTTTGGTGGACCAAAATGAAGAAAGAGATTGCCGCATATGTAGCCAGATGCGACACGTGTTGTCGAGTAAAAGCTATTCACCTGAAGCCAGCCGGAACACTTCAACCGTTACCAATACCCGAGTGGAAATGGGAAGAAGTGGGTATGGATTTCATCACCGGTTTGCCAACCACCCAGAAAGGAAATGGCTCAATTTGGGTGATAGTTGATCGTCTTACCAAGACCGCTCATTTCATTCCAGTTAAAACCTGTTATCGAGCACCGGACTATGCGGAGATTTATATCAATCAAATTGTTCGACTACATGGTATACCCAAGGTTATACTTTCGGATCGTGGATCGTAGTTTACTGCACCATTTTGGGAGAAATTGCAGAAGGAATTAGGCACCAGGCTAATCCGTAGCTCTGCCTATCATCCCCAAACATCGGGACAAACTGAAAGAGTGAATCAAGTTTTGGAGGACATGTTAAGAGCTTGTGTGATTTCAGCAAAAGGATCTTGGGAAAAATGGTTACCTTTAGCTGAATTTGCATATAACAATAGCTATCAAGAAAGCATACAGATGGCACCTTTTGAAGCTCTTTATGGTAGAAGGTGCAGGACACCGGTGAATTGGATTGAACCAGGAGAATGTTGATACTATGTAATTGATTTCGTTAACGAAGCAGAAGAACAAGTTAGAACAATTCAACAACATATAGCAGTTGGGTAGTCTCGACAAAAGAGCTATGCAGACAAGAGGAGGAAACCGCTTGAATTTAACAAAGGCGATTATGTGTATCTGAAAGTGTCACCCATGAAAGGTGTCAGACGCTTTGGCATGAAAAGGAAGTTGGCGCCAAGATTTGTGGGACCTTACAGGATCGTGGAAAGGAGGGGAGAAGTAGCTTATCAGCTACAACTACCTAAACATTTGAAGGTTGTATTCCCTGTATTCCATGTGTCACAATTAAAGAAATGTCTTCGAGTTCCAGAAGAAGAGGTACAGCCAACCAATATCAAGTTGCAATCCGATCTCACCTACTCAGTAGAACCGTATCGGGTGCTTGATGAAAAAGAAAGAAAAACTCGCGGGAGAATAGTAAAGCAATATAAAGTGTCTTGGAGTGAGCAAGACGACTGAGATGCCACTTGGGAAACGGAAGACTATCTAAAAGAGGTGTACCCACACTTTTATAAGAAATGGTTAGTAACTTAAATCTCGGGACGAGATTCTTTAAGGAGGGGAGGGCTGTAACACCCCTGGTGTTAAGCAACCCTAAATGCATAACTTGACATCTCATAAGCATAAAGCATCATCATGTCATGTTGCATTCTTTTGTAAAGTGTCATTCCATGTGTTGGCTTGTAATGTTATGCTTGGTGTGATGCTTGTTTGACTTGTGTTTGGAGTGTTGAGTTCCTAGTAGCTTAACTTTGTTGAGGAGTCAAAATGAAGCAAGGTTTATGTTGGTCACTTTGGCTAACTAAGCCTCTAACCCTAGTTGCCTTAATAGAGCCCTAGGAGCCCTTTTGTTTGACTAACTAAGACCTCCTTGATAGAAGCTTTGCATGGTTGTGGGCCCTTAACCAAAAGTGTGTATATTTTAGAGTAGAACAAAAGTTGTTTTAGGACTAACTCATGAAAATGGGTTTAACAAGGTGTTTTAGGACCCACAAGGCAGAAATGGGAGAGTTTAGACTTGGAAAATTTCCTAAGTCTTTAAACTGTCGAAACAGTTTCGTCTAGAGATCTTTGGAGCTTTCTCGAGCAAAATCTAGGCCGAACCAAAGCTTGATCCTATAACCAAAGTTGTAGCCGACATATAGCTCTAACTAAAGGAGCAAACGGTGTATCGTTTCATCGAGTAATTAGTGAGTTGATCGTGTTTGAATTTCGGCCGTCAGTCGGCCAGGGCTTAACTGAATCCGGCGATTCCGTTTGAATCGGTGCCGTGGTCGGGGCCGACCGCACCAGAACTTGGCCGCCGCGTGGCGTGCCGCGGCCGGCCGAGCCAGCATTCGCGCGCGGCGTGGCGAGCTCAAGTCGCCAGCTCACCCCCCCACTGACCGAAGCCGCCCACTCCCTCCGTTCTGTCTCCTCCTTGCTCTCGCCGTTGCTCGGGCGGAAGAGGGGGGGGACACCGAGCGCCGACACCGTTCACCGCCGCCCCGCCGCCTCACCGCCAACCCAACCACCCAGCCAGCCTCGCCTTCACCTCCCGCATCGCCTGCTCTAGCTAGCGCTCGCCGGGAACGCCTAGTTAAGTCGCGGGGTGAGTTCCCGCAATGGCCGCCATGACCGCCGAGCTCGGTCCGCCGTGGTCGGCCCTCCCTCCGTGCGAATCCTTCCGCTCTAGCTCATGTTTGAGGGTCAGTGAGGTTCGTGGAAGAGGTAGAAGGTGACGGTTTGGCTGATTATGGTTTGGTGACCGCGGTACGCCGCCGTCCACCGTGTCCGCCATGGCCGGCAAGCTCGGTCCGCTGTGGCCAACCCTCTTCTCAAGCTCGTCCATTTGTCCTAGCTAGTGTTCGCGAGTCGCCTTGACCCGTAGAAGACGATGGTGGTGTTGGTTTGGCCGATTAAGGCTTGGTAGTGGCCGTACGTCGCCGTCCGTCGTCGGCTCTGTTCGCCATGGATGACGAGTCGTGGTCTCGGCCGTTTCTCGTGGCAACCCTCGCTTCCTTGGTTTGATTAGGGTTCACTAGGGTTTAAGGAGTGTGAGATGGCCGTTGGTTTGCTTCAGGAAGGCCGGAGATGGCTGACATGGCGAGATCCCGCCGCCGCGGCCGCCATTCTCGTCGGCGAAGCATGCTTCGAGCATGCGCTAGGCCTGTGAGTGGTATCGCCGGGTGCGGAAGGAGGAGAGGAGTAGAACGGTGTTGTCCGTTTCGCCAGGGAGGTCGCCGCCGGCGAGCTCCGCCGCGGTCAATCCTTCCCCTGCTTCGGTGAGGATGACCGGTGGGGCCGGTTTGACCGGGGTCCCGCATGTCAGTGGCTCGGGTCCCGGCTGTCAGTGTCTTGGGTGCAGTAGTTTGGGTACGTGTAGCAGTTTAGGGTAAAGAGTTTTTCAGGGTTTTGTTTAAATAGATTTCAGAAATGCTTATGTGGCTTGTTTAATTCATATCTTGAGTTCTGTAAATGCTAAAAAGGTGAAATAAGTTTTGTTAAGTTTGTTGTGATGAGTTCTATGGATGAAAAATATAATATGTCCAGTTTGTGATAGATTTATGTGTGGTTATATTTAATTCATGTTTAAGCTGAAATCTTGTTAAATGCATAGTAAACTGTGTATTGCTCAGAAAAATGTGGTTCTTGTTTTGTTAGGTTTGTATTGTTGAATAGATTCTGGGAAAAATATAATATGAGGTTGTTCTGTGAAGTCTTTTGGCAGTAGCAATTAACGTGATGAAATGTTGTTTTCTTGTTTAATTTGTAGTAATAAAAATATGAGGAATATGAACCTGAGAATTTTTATTCACTGTTCTTGTGCTAAGAAGTTCAGTAGAAAAATGGGAAATTTGTTGTTGGACACTTTTTGTTAGGGTGTGTAGTTCAAAGCACCTTTTCTTGTTAATATTTGTCTTTTTCATAGAGGATAGAGTTTAATTTCAAATAGGGTGAAATTTGGACAGAGGACTAGATTATGTGTTGTTAACTTCCAGTAATTTCTATAGTTTTTTCTGAAGTTGTTATCTGAGGGTTACTGTTCTAGGGTAAACAAAATGATTAATTGGTAGCAAGTAGTTAAGTGACAATAGGATGATGTTGACTACCTTGTTGAAGAAAATGAAGTAGATGGCATGTGCTTATCTTCTGAGTTATCTTGTTCTATGTTGCATCCCAATGCATGCCATGTGCATTCATTTTACTTATACGTGTTATGCATCATACAGGGTCGGTAGTGGAAGTCCAGAACCCGCCACCGGAGGAGCCGTGTCCAGAGGAGACCCAGGACGAGAGGACCGAAGAAGGAGACGTCGAGGACCTGCCTGAGTGCCGCGACCATCGACCCTCCGACTTTGAACGAGGCAAGCATGTGATAATTAATCTGAGACCGGGCGGG
Organism: Coix lacryma-jobi var. lacryma-jobi; assembly: GCA_009763385.1. Classification (NCBI taxonomy): domain Eukaryota; kingdom Viridiplantae; phylum Streptophyta; class Magnoliopsida; order Poales; family Poaceae; genus Coix; species Coix lacryma-jobi. The sequence continues at coordinate 77,563,634 of CM019828.1, read as the reverse complement.
ATGTAGGAGCAGCAAGACATGGGTCCTGTGTGCTAGTAGTCTCCCGTTTGTGTCGATTAGGACCCGACGAAGGCACACCTCAGTCATTTTGAACGCGTCAATCACTTAACGGAGTAGGTCGGAGTACCTCCCGTGAAGCCGAGTAGGGCTATTCGAGCCGGTGATGGAGATGTTGACGCCTAACACCCAGGGCCTTATATGTACCGTGGGCAACTATTCTGAGCAACCTGGCATGGTCTGTGGACAGGCGGGGCCTGATTGACCTGGCATGACCGTGGGCAGTTATAGCTTGAGCGACCTGGCATTGAGATAACCCCCGGTGTAGAAGGGCCCATGACCGTTCCGCGTGTTGTGTTCTCGAATTTCCTGAAGTGGTCGCCGACGGCTGCCTGGCAAGGATGTGATCGAGCGAGTGTGCGACATTTTATCCCCAGCTGGGTAGGAATTCGATTATAATCGCCATCGCTCCTGGATAGTGAGTAACTTGACTGGGCATGTGTTACCGTAGTAACTTATGGAACTAAAGATGGTTGTGATGTACTGAATCTGAAAGGCTATTGATGAAATAGTCACTCTTGCTTGAATTAATTAGCCAAGTGCTTGCTCTAGATCACGTGCAAATCTAGTTAATCAGGTTGATTACATAAAATTGACTGCTAATACTCTAATGATGATTATTAATAATAAAATGCTTTTATGCAAAAAGGTGAGTATAGGCCAACCCAGATACAAGCCTTGCATACTCCTTGGTGTCGCTTATTTCTGGTTTACTGACGGGTAAGTCTAGCTGAGTACCTTCTCGTAACTCAGGGTTTTATCCCTTGTTGTTGCAGATGGGCAGTGCTTCTATGGCTACTGTGCGAGAACTGTCTGTATCCCCGTTGCGGGTGATGAATAGGACCATGGGCATGGTTCAATCTCTTATCCTCTCCTGATGCTTTTGTTGACTGATCAGGCAATGGCACCGTATTGCGAACTATGAACTTATGTTTTAAAACTATGTTGCTTCCGCTTTGAATTCCAAACTATGATTTGTAATAATTGTTGAACTCCGATGTATTTGAATTATGTGTGAACCGAATGTACCTTGTGGATATGTACGCTAATCTAGTACGATCTTGGCTAAAGTTGAATGTTTGAAATCCTTCGAGATTTCCGGACTACCGGGTTTGTACGAGCTTAAGTACCTATCAATCTCTATGAAAACGGGGGTTCGGTGCTTAATCTGGTATAAATTGGTCGGTTCTGTCACAGCTGGCATCGGAGCATGGTTGGCGTTACTGTTCACTGAGTGTATTTGAAAAATCGTATTTTCAAATCATAATTTTATTTGCTAAAACTTAAAAACTATAATAGGATTTGAAAAATCTTATTGATAATGATTAAGGTGTGCCAGTGATCAAGTCCTTATGCCCAGTAGATTTTTAGGTGGCTATTTAAGTACTAACTTGGGGGTCGTGCATCATATTTAAATTTTGTTGTTTTCTGTCGTCCATACAGCAAGGGTGAAATTGTATCGGTGCTATTCTTCGGAATAGTAATGTATGGATCAATTGCCTCTACGCCAAGGTAATAAGTGAGTTGTGAGGGCATGATTGGACAACCGCCAATCTAGGGGTGTGCTTGAATGGTACCGGAATGTATACCTGTTACACACACACGTATATGTGAAAGTATTGATTGCGGGAGTATTTAAATTTTATGGGTGCATATACTACTTACGCATATACTGGGTGTGCGCCTAAGTTAGTATTAGATTTACTTTCAGCAATGCATGATATTCATACTGTGGGCAGGGCTGAAATGGTCTTTTGCAGGTACGCTAACTTGCGAACGTATAGTACGTCTAGTTAACGCTATGAGCGAATGTTGTATGCCACAGTCTAGCCGTTAGATTGTTAGACAATGAGGATGTATGTTGCGCACATGCATCATGATCATATAACTTTGCATTAATCTCACTTCCTTCCTTATGTTATCCGTCCCATTTTCCTTAATAAAAGTTGTTCTCAAGCTAATGAAAACCTATGTGGATAAACTTCTTACAGATAGCCCGTACCAAGCGCACAGCTCGTAAGTTAACCGGAGGCAAGAGGCCTAATTACATGTTGGGACCATGGACTGTCGAAGGGTCGAAGGACTTCTTAGATGAGTTCGGCATGCCTACCATCCTTTGGAGGGTGCTGCACTTGGTGGGATACCAAGAGGGTCAGGAGCCACAGTACGATTGGCACTGCGTGCAGATGTCTGAGGATCGTCATATGTACACGGTGGAGGTGGACGTGCCTAGCCGTGATGAGCAGGATCACGTCTGGTGCCGCCGAATGTTTGCATTGCAGAGGAGGACCCCATGGGATGGAGCTAATCGAGTTGCTTACACCGTTGTCCGGGACATTATGGAGGACCATCCGGAGGTGGTTGCCCAGGCTACAGCCAGTATCTTCCCGACAGCAGATCCTTATCAGTCGGTGTGGCGTCAGCCAGGAGCCGCCGTACTCGAGGCCAGTTCGCTTGAGAGGGAACATTGTGCCGAACCAGCTGGGAGTGCTATGGCTGCACTCATGGCTACCTATGGATGTCTATCGCGCAGCTATGATCAGTTGGACCACACCCTTAGTGAGGAGATGGCTGCACAGCACCGGAGGCAGTAGGAGCATACCACTGATATAGATCGCCTCACTGTAGAGTTGGCACGTATGACTATGGAGAGGGACCAGGCACTTCAAAGAGAGCAGGAGACCGCCCATCAGCTCAGCATTCAGCAGGAGTCTGCTACCTTCTTGACCTTGATCATGAGGGAGACTGAGGAGTCGCTCCGAGGTGTTTGTCTTGAGGGCATACGCGCTTCAGAGGAGAACAGGCTGTTGAGGTTGCGAGTGGGAGACCTAGAGTTGCAACTTCACTACCAGCAGGACTATAATGACCGCTTGCATGAGGAGATCCACCGCAGGGAGAATGAGAGGAATCCCATCTTTCCTTAGGAGGACCCGGATCCGAGTAGCTCTTCTAGTGGTTCCTCAGATGTGTCTAGTGATGATGGTGACGATGGTGACATAGCTAGAGAGTAGTTCAGATCGTATGTTTAGAGCTTAGTGATCTTTTATGTATGTTGGCAAGCCCGATCTTTTACTTTGTTGTGGGCTGGATGTAAGAATGAGTAGTAAACTTATGTGCACATGGTGCGAGACCTTTGGGAAGTCCCATATGTATGGGCAAAACTATGGATGTTTGTGTTGGCTTTTGCATGTTATGTACTAAGCGATCTTATTATGTGATGTTGTGATGTGGATTGAAACTTATTATGCCTCTGTGATTGTTTGGCGAATTCGTTTTCCGAATAAATTCAGTTGGCATGATCTATTGTTCTCTACAATAATTGCAACTCCGCCTAATGATCACTTGCTATTAATACATGCAGATGATGACAACCCGTAGTGGAGTTGGCGGTAGTGATGGAAATGAGGACCCCAGGGACAACCGCAATCCACCACCTCCTCCCCCAGCCACTCCCGAGCAGCTTTTCGCCCAATTCCTGGGAAGCCAACGCAACATTGAAGCTTTGCTGCGAGAGAACTTGGTGCACGGTCACCAGCGTCCTGAACCAAATCAGTATAGTTCTTTCAGGGATTTCTTGGATACTAGACCACCCATCTTCAAGGAAGCTACTGAACCTTTAGAGGCAGAAGAATGACTGCATACTCTGGAACAGAAGTTTTGGTTGCTCAGACTCACAGAAGAGTTCAAGGCAAAATATGCTGCACACCAGCTGCAGGGGCCAGCCAGGATTTGGTGGGGGCATCACCGCACCACCTATCCTGCCAATGTTCCTGTCACCTGGAGGATGTTCACCGAAGCTGTTCGAGGACATTATATTCCGCCCGACCTGACTTAGATGAAAGTGGCAGAGTTTGTGAGCTTGACACAAGGGACTCGATCTGTTACCGAGTACCATCACCTGTTTAACTCTTTGTCATGTTATGCTCCAGACTTCGTGAACATAGATGCTAAAAAGATTGCTAGTTTCAAGAGAGGCTTGAACACCAAAATGGGAAAATCAGTGGGTACATCTTCTCGTACTGTTTTCAATGACTTTATCAGTGATTGCTTGATCCAAGAGAACCACAACAACAAGCATGCTGCAAGCAAGGCTAGATAGAGGACCTTGGAGTCTGGACCATCTCAGCTTAGGGGACCACCAGCCCAGCGTTCTCAGTATCGACCACCAGCGCCGGGAGCATGTTTCAGGCCGCCTCAGAAGAAGGGTCAGCAGCAAGCTCACCGTGGTCAAAGGCCGTACAAAGTAGCAGCAAACCAAACTCGAGTGGGTCAAGGCAGCTCAGCTAGAAGCAAGCCTCTAGTTCGTGGGCCATGCTACAATTGCAACCAAGAGGGGCACTTTGCAAGGTATTGCCCACACCCAAAGAAGCAGCAGGCTAACTACCCCGCACGTCTACACAACATGACTGCTGAAGAAGCTCGTGCCGGAGAGCCTGTGACCGCTGGTATGTGTCTTGTTAACCATCATCCTGCAGTTGTTTTGTTTGATACTGGATCCTCGCACTCATTCATGAGCAAAGCATTTGCACAAAAGCATAATCAAGAGATATCTGAAATGGATTACGGGTTTCGTGTGAGCTCCGTGGGGAGTAGTGTGTTATCTAGACAGATGGTTTGTAATGCAACCATCGACATTGGAGGGCACAAATTCGGGGCTAATTTAGTAGTTCTGCCAGGACTAAGTATGGATGTAGTCCTAGGGATGAGTTGGATGAGTATGTGGAATGCGGTGTTAGACACTGCGAATAGGATTCTTACCTTATCTGATGGAAGGACAAATACCAAGTTACGCATCTCTCTTCCCCGGGGTGCTGACTTTGTTGATTTATCTTGCACTTTGTCTATAGAAGACCTGTCTAAGATTCCAGTTGTCCGAGATTTCCCAGATGAATTACCAGGATTACCGCCCAAGCAGGCAGTGGAATTTGCAATTGAGTTGTTACCTGGAACTGCATCAATCTCTAGAAGGCCTTACCGTATGCCGCGCAATGAGCTAGCTGAACTCAAGACCCAGATCAAGGAACTTTTGGACAAAGGATTCATTCAACCTAGTATATCTGAGTGGGGTTGTCCAGCATTATTTGTCAAGAAGAAGGATAAGTCGCTACAGATGTGTTTGGATTATCGACCGCTCAATGCCGTGACTGTCAAGAACAAGTATCCGTTGCCGCGGATAGATATTCTGTTCGACCAGTTATCCAGAGCCAAGGTGTTTTCCAAGATCGATTTGAGATCAGGTTATCACCAGATCAGAATCCGACCACAAGATATCCCAAAGACTACTTTCTCGACAAGATATGGACTATACGAGTATCTTGTCATGTCTTTTGGATTGACAAATGCCCCAGCATATTTCATGAGTTTGATGAATTCGGTGTTTATGCCGGAGTTGGATAAGTTTGTAGTAGTGTTCATTGATGACATTCTGATCTATTCCGAGAACCCGGACGATCATGCAGAACATTTGAGGATTGTTTTGACAAGGCTCCGAGAACATAAGCTTTATGCTAAGTTTAGCAAATGCGAGTTTTGGTTGAAGCAGGTGCAATTTCTTGGTCATATTCTATCAGAAGAAGGAATTTCTGTGGACCCCAGTAAGGTACAAGAAGTGATGGATTGGAAAGCTCCTACTTCAGTTGGTGAGATTCGAAGTTTTCTAGGATTAGCAGGATACTATCGTCGTTTCATTCCCGACTTTTCCAAGATCGCAAAACCAATGACAAGCTTGCTCCAGAAGGATCATAAGTTTCAATGGACAAAGGAGTGTGAAATAGCTTTCCGTACCCTGCGGGAACTATTGACCACTGCTCCTATCTTAGCTCTACCAGATATCGAGAAGCCTTTTGATGTCTTTTGTGATGCATCGAAAGTTGGCTTGGGTTGTGTTCTTATGCAAGAAGGCAGAGTGATTGCGTATGCCTCACGCCAATTGAGAAAACATGAGATAAACTATCCTACCCATGATTTGGAGTTAGCCACTGTGGTGCACGCTCTGAAGATCTGGAGACATTATCTGCTTGGCAACGTCTGTAATATGTACACTGATCACAAGAGTCTCAAGTATATCTTCACTCAACCTGAACTGAATATGAGGCAAAGAAGATGGCTTGAACTAATCAAGGATTACAATCTGCGGATACATTATCACCCAGGAAAGGCAAATGTGGTTGTCGATGCTTTGAGCCAGAAATCACACTGCAACAACTTGAGGTTACGACCAGAAGACGAGTTTAGTCTCGTACACCCTGTAATTCTGCACAATATCAGGCTGCAAGGCACCCTAGTTGACCAGATTCTTGAAGGGCAGAAAACGGACAAGGGAATTTATCATATTAAGGAAAGGCTGAAAACCACAACTGAACCAGTAAAACATTTTCGGATTGACGATAAGGGGGTGTTATGGTTTGACAAGCGCTTAGTAGTACCCAAGGACAGAGAGCTCAAAAATCGGATCATGGATGAAGCTCATTTGTCCAAGTTGTCCATTCATCCTGGAAGCGCTAAGATGTATCAAGATTTACGTCCAAGGTTTTGGTGGACCAAAATGAAGAAAGAAATTGCCGCATATGTAGCCAGATGCGACACGTGTTGTCGAGTAAAAGCTATTCAGTTGAAGCCAGCTGGAACGCTTCAACCATTATCAACACCCGAGTGGAAATGGGAAGAAGTAGGTATGGATTTCATCACCGGTTTGCCAACCACCCAAAGGGGAAATGATTCAATTTGGGTGATAGTCGATCATCTCACCAAGACCGCTCATTTCATACCAGTTAAAACCTGTTATCGAGCACCGGACTATGCGGAGATTTATATCAACCAAATTGTTCGACTACATGGTATACCCAAGGTCATAGTTTCGGATCATGGACCGCAGTTTACTGCACCATTTTGGGAGAAACTGCAAAAGGAACTAGGCACAAAGCTAATCCGTAGCTTTGCCTATCATCCCCAAACATCAGGGCAAACAGAAAGAGTGAACCATGTTTTGGAGGACATGTTGAGAGCATGTGTGATTTCAGCAAAAGGATCTTGGGAGAAATGGTTACCTTTAGCAGAATTTGTATACAACAATAGTTACCAAGAAAGCATACAGATGGCACCTTTTGAAGCCCTCTATGGTAGAAGGTGCAGGACACCGGTGAATTGGGTTGAACCAGGAGAACGTCGATATTACGGAATTGATTTTGTTAACGAAGCAGAAGAACAAGTTTGAACAATTCAACAACATATGGCAGCGGCGCAGTCGCAACAAAAGAGCTATGCAGACAAGAGGAGAAAGCCGCTTGAATTCAACGAAGGCGATTATGTTTATCTGAAAGTGTCACCCATGAAAGGTGTCAGAAGCTTTGGAGTAAAAAGAAAGCTGGTGCCAAGATTTATGGGGCCATACAGGATTGTGGAAAGGAGGGAAGAGGTAGCTTATCAGCTACAGCTGCCGGAACATTTGAAGGCTATCTTCCCTGTATTCCATGTGTCGCAGTTAAAGAAATGTCTTCGAGTACCAGAAGAAGAAGTACAACCGGCCAATATCAAGTTGCAATCCGATCTCACCTACTAAGTGGAGCCGTGTCGGGTGCTTGATGAAAAGGAGAGAGTAACTCATGGAAGAATAGTAAAGCAATACAAGGTATCTTGGAGTGAGCAAGATGATCGAGATGCCACTTGGGAAACGGAAGGCTATTTGAAAGAGGTGTATCCACAATTTTATAAAAACTGGTTAGTAACTTAAATCTCGGGACGAGATTCCTTTAAGGAGGGGAGTGCTGTAACACCCCTGGTGTTAAGCAACCCTAAATGCATAATTTGACATCTCATGAGCATAAAGCATCATCACTTGTTTCATTCTTTTTTTGTAAAGTGTCATTTCATGTGATAGTTTTTACTGTTATGCATGGTGTGATGCTTGTTTGACTTGTTTTTGGAGTGGTTGAGTTCCTAAGTAGCTTAACTTTGTTGAGGAGGCAAAATGAAGCTAGGTTTATGTTGGTCACTTTGGCTAACCAAGCCTCTAACCCTAGTTGCCTTAATAGAGCCCTAGGAGTCCTTTTGTTTGACTAACTAAGACCTCCTTGATAGAAGCTTTGCTTGGCTGTGGGCCCTTAACCAAAAGTGTGTAGATTTTAGAGTAGAACAAAAGTTGTTTTAGGACCAACTCATGAAAATGGGTTTAACAAGGTGTTTTAGGACCCACAAGGCAGAAATGGGAGAGTTTAGACTTGGAAATTTTCCTAAGTCTTTAAACTGTCGAAACAGTTTCGTCTAGCGATCTTTGGAGCTTTCTTGAGCAAAATCTAGGCCGAACCAAAGCTTGATCCTATAACCAAAGTTGTAGCCGGCATATAGCTCTAACCAAAGGAGCAAACGGTGTATCGTTTCATCGAGTAATTAGCGAGTTAATTGCATTTGAATTTCGGTCGTCAGTCGGCCAGGGCTTAACTGAATCGCCCGATTCAGTTTGAATTGGCGAGTTCAGTGGCCGACCGCGCCAGGCATCTTCGGCCGCGTGGCGTGCCGCGGCCGGCCGAGCCAGCGTCCATGCGCGGCGTGGCGAGCACAAAGCCGCCAACTCGCCCTCGCGCAGCCAGAGCCGCCTCACTCCCTCCACTTTGCCTCCTCTCTGCTCTCGCCGGCGCTCAGGCGGAAAGGGGGGAAAACAGAGCGCTCGCCGCCGTTCGCCGCCGTCCCGCCGCCTCACCGCAAGCCCGACCACCCACAAAGCTTCGCCGTGAGCCCCCGCACCTCTTGCTGTCCTTAGCGCCCCGTAGAAAGCCCTAGGCGAGCCCCGGGATGAGCTCCCGCCATGGCCGCCATGACCGCCGAGCTCGGTTTGCCATGGCCGACCTCCTTCCCGTGGGTTTCGTGTTGTCCTAGCCCCCGTTCTAGGGTGAGTGAGGTCCGCGGAAGTAGAAGGGGGAGTTGGTTTAGCCGTTTAGGGTTTGGTGACTGCGTTACGCCGCCGTCCGCCGCTCACCATGGTTGCCGGGGTGGCATGGCCGTGGTCTTGGGTGCTCGGAGCAGGAACCCTGGCTTCTGAGCCTCGGGTTAGGGTTGTGAGGGTCACCGGAGTCAAAATCGGGGGATGGTTGGCCTCGGGGTGGCTGGAGTCGGCTGGCGTAGCAAAGCCGCGCCGCCGTGTCCGCCATTGTCGACGGCGAGCTTCGTCCATCGCAATGCCGGGCCGGTGGGTAGCATAGATCGGTGCGGAAGAAGGAGAGGAGTAGAATGGTGGTGGTGGTTTCGCCGGAGGGGTCGCCGTCGGCGAGCTTCGCCGCGGTCAAAAACCTCCCCTATTATGTGTGTGTGACAGGTGGGGCCGGGTTGACTCGGGGGCCCACTGTTCAGTGACTTGGGTGCAGTAGTGTGGGTGCGTGTAGTAGTTTAGGCCGAAAAGGTTTTTCAGGGTTTTGTTTAAATAGTTTTCAGAAATGCTTTTGTAGTTTGTTTAATTCATATCTTGAGTTCTGTAGATGCTAAAAAGGTGAAATAAGTTTTGTTAAGTTTGTTTTGATGAGTTCTTTGCATGAAAATTATGATATGTCCAGTTTGTGATAAATTTATCTGCAGTTGTATTTAATTTATGTTTAGGCTAAAATCTTGTTAAATGCATGATAAACTGTGTAGTGCTCAGAAAAATGTGATTCTTGTTTTGTTAGGTTTGTGTTGATGAATAGTTTCTGGGAAAAATATAATATGAGGTTGTTCTGTGAAATATTTTGGCAGTAGCAAATAAAAGGATTAAATGCTGTTTTCTTGTATAATTTTTGGTAATTTAAATAGGAAGAATTTGATCCTGAGAATTTTTGTATACTGCTCTTGTGCTAAGAAGTTCAGTAGAAAAATAGGAAATTTGTTGTTTGACACATTTTGCTAGAGTATGTAGTTCAAAGCACCTTTTCATGGTAATATTTGTCTTTTTCATAGAGGGTAGAGTTTAAGTCCGAATGGCTTGAAATTTGGACAGGAGACTAGATTGCATGCTATCAACCTCCAGTAATTTCTGTAGATTTTTTTGAAATTATTATCTGAGGGTTGCTGTTCTAGGCTAAATAAAAGGAGTAAATGGTAGCAAGTAGTTAGGTGATAATAGGATGATGTTGACTACCTTGTTGAAGAAAATGAAGTAGATGACATGTGCTTATCTCCTGAGTTATCTTGTTCCATGTTGCATCACCAATGCATCCCATGTGTATTCATTTTTTTATTCACTCGTGTTATGCATCATACAGGATCGGTAGTGGAGGCCCAGAACCTGCAGCCGCCGGAGGAGCCGTGCCTGGAGGAAACCCAGGACGAGAGGACCGAAGAGGGAGACGTCGATGACTTACCTGAGTGCCGCGACCATCAACCCTCCGACTTCGAAAGAGGCAAGCCCCGGAGCATCCCACTCCTATGGTTTGCAAATGAATTACGAAATTAACTTGATATGTTTGTTGCATTAAGTTTTAGGAGATGATTGATACCGTTGGTGCATTACTTGCTTATCCTTGTCCACCTACAATTATTATCTTGATATCCCTGTTAAGTCTAGGTTCAATTATATGCTTAGCCCTGCTTAGATCGGTAAAAGTCGTGTGATTTCCTGTCTCCCGCATATAGGTGGATACTGATCATGACTAGCCTAGTGCTATCATGCAAATAACCATGTGATAATTAAACTGAGACCGGGCGGGATGTAGGAGCAGCAGGACATCAGTTCTGTGTGCTAGTAGTCTCCCGTCTGTGTCGATTAGGACCTGACGAAGGCACACCTCAGTCATTTTGAACACGACAATCACTTAACGGAGCAGGTGTGGGTACCTCCCGTGAAGCCGAGTAAGGTTATTCGAGCCGGTGACGAAGATGTTGACGCCTAACACCCAGGGCCTTATATGTATCGTGGGCAACTATTCTGAGCAACCTGGCATGGTCCATGGATGGGCAGGGCCTGATTGACCTGGCATGACCGTGGGTAGTTATAGCTTGACCGACCTGGCATTGAGATAACCCTCGGTGTAGAAGGGCCCATGACCGTCCCGCGAATCATGTTCTCGAATCTCCTGAGTGGCAGCTTACGACTGTCGTAGCCGGATGTGTCGGGCGAGTGTGCGACATTTTATCCCCAGCTATGTAGGAATCGATTATAATCGCCATCGCTCCTAGACAGTGAGTAACTTGACTGGGCATGTGTTACCGTAGTAATTTATGGAACTAAAGATGGTTATGGTACTGAATCTGAAAGGCTATTGATGAAATAGTCACTCTTGCTTGAATAAATAGTCAAGTGCTTGCTCTAGATCAGGTGCAAATCTAGTTAATCAGGTTGATTAAATAAAACTGACTGCTAATACTCGAATGTTGATTATTTAAAAATGAAAATGCTTTTATGCAGAAAGGTAAGCATAGCCAACCCAGATACAGCCTTGCATACTCCTTGGTGTCACTTTATTTCTGGTTTACGACGGGTAAGTCTAGCTGAGTACCTTCTCGTACTCAAGGTTTTGTCCCTTATTGTTGCAGATGGGCAGTGCTTCTATGGCTACTGTGTGAACTGCTTGTATCCAGTTGCGGGTGATGAATAGACCATGGGCATGGTCATCTCTTATCCTCTCCTGATGCTTTTGTGGACTGATCAGGCAATGGCACCGTAATGCGAACTATGAACTTATGTTTTAAAACTATGTTGCTTCCGCTTTGAATTCCAAACTATGGTTTGTAATAATTGTTGAACTCCGATGTATTTGAATTATGTGCGAACTGAATGTACCTTGTGGACATGTACGCTAATCTATTACGATCTTGGCTAAAGTTGAATGTTTGAAATCCTTCGAGATTTCCGGACTACCGGGTTTGTACGAGCTTAAGTACCAGTCAATCTCTGCGAAAACGGGGGTTCGGTGCTTAATCTGGTATAAATTGGTCGGTTCTGTCACATCAACCCACCTGTAGAGGTAAGAAATCATAACATCCGTCTTTTTGATTCTTAATAGACATCACTCTGATTGAACATCATTTTCTTCCTCTGTTTGGGTATGCTCAAGGGCGGAATAATAATGATTGTCCACCCCTGCTCCGGCGTCTGAAGAAGGCGGAGGCATCGCTCTTGAAGGTCCTATCCGTAGTGAGGATCTTCATAACGAGTCAAGCTCCCTTGGTGATCTTGATGGGTTAGACTCAGATTCAACCGACTCTGATGTCGTGATCCTAGATCCCAGAGCTGAGGGTAGTCGGAAGCGGTCTCCGAGTCCACTCCAGGCACTCGGCGATCCTGTCCTGAAGAGGGCTCGAACTGGTAATCGTCGCGCTTGTCGAAAAGTTCTTTTATCAAAAGAGTTGGCTGATAAGCACTGTAATCCGGGTGCTCCTGGTAAGGGAAACCCGAGTACTTTATGGACTGTCCACTTTGGATTTAATAAACCTCTGTCTTATATCTTTGTTTAATACAGACACTGAGATGGCTCAAGGAACTTCGGGTGGTGCTGCTCCTGAAGAAGCTCCGCTCCCGGACCCGCAGCCAAAGAAGCCTAGCTTGAGACTGCCCCGGACGTTGAAGCTAGCCAAGTGAGTCGTAGTACTCTTCATTAGGATGCTTGTATGTTTCTGGTATTGATAAAAACACTCGTCCGTTGTAGGAAGGTGAAGCCGATCGATGCGTCCTCAAGTGGTGCGATTGAAGCCCGGGCAGTGGAGGAATCGAAAACGCAGGATAAAGGCGAACCGAGCGTTCCTCCCATCAGTAGTCAGGTGAATACCATGCCAGACTCTTCTCCGTCCGGTACCCAGGTCGACACAGTTCCTAAAATGGATGCATTTCCCTTGCCTCAGGTTGGTGTTCCCTATTCATTCTTTCGCTCTCCCGCTCAATTGGAGATTGACCGGGAGATGAACGTATGGTTTTTCCATACCCGACAGCCTGATCAACCTACTCTGGAAATGATCCGAGCTGAGATCGGTGCTGGAGGGGGGATTGGTGCTTCAGTTCTTCCGCGAGAAGAGTCTGGTGGTGTCCCCGAGTCCTCTCGTCAGGGCTCAAAACTTGAAGTTGTGGGGTACAACCCGGATCTCGTCCGGCTGAAGGAGCTAAGTGAACAAGTGATGGCGCCAGCCATGACGCTCAGAGAATTTGTTGAGGTAGCTCTTTGAAGTCCTCTTTATATTATGTTATCATGTCTGGGTACTCAAATTGTTATTTTTGCGCAGGGTTTTGACGTGAAGGTAACCGAGCAGATCACTCAGATCCGTCAAGAGCTTTCCCTTGAGAACCACCAACTGAAGGATTATATAGCTCAGGAGCAGATCAGCTAGAAGGTAGCCACCCAAGTACTTCATAACCGCATCAACGAGCATCAGCACAATCTCAAATTGTGGTTGATGAGCGTGACACGGCCAATCATCGGGAAATTGAGCTGCCCTCCAAGCAGGCTACCTCGGAGCAGAAGCACAAGGAGGCCATGAAGTCTTCCAAGAAGCAACTCACTGGTTAGTCAGAAGTACTTTCCAGAGTCCTTATTGTTTGTAGATGCGTGATACTCATCCAGTTGGTATCTATTGTTCTTCAGAGTCGCAGAAGCTAGCTGCTGGATGGCAGAACGCTTTCAACCGCAAGGAGGCGGAACTTGAAGAGGTATTTGCTAACGCGCAAACCACTCTTCAAGAAGCCAAATTGATTCATGAAGGTGCTAACCAAGACCTGCTGCAGGCTTTGAAGTCGACAAAGGAGTCGCGGGAAGCTCTGGAAGCGGTTCAGACGTAGCTGGAGGAGTCCCAAGAATCTTTGAAGTACTTCTCAAGCTACTTTAAAGGCATTAGAGCAGGTCATGGAGCCGGTCCTGGACTTGATACCACAATTATTCCCCTTCTACCCTTATAGCTAATGAGCGAGCAGGCTAACCCTAAGGGTATTCCTGACCAACTCGAGGTTGATGTTGATCCGACGGCCACGCCCGCACATCAGGTAGCTTCGCCTCAACGCGACCTCACCGGATGCCGTCACGTGCCGCCACTGCGTTGCTCGTCCTTTTCATGGACCTCCCCCCGGTTTTGAGGCCGAAACCGAGAAACCTGGGCCATCCCCCGGTTTTGAGGCCGAAACCAGGAAACCTGTCGTCCGTCGCCTGAGTTTTGTGGCCCAAACTTAGAAACCCGCCAGCACCCAGGTTTGGAGGCCCAAACCTAAAAAACGACATTTCATATGACACACATAACACATTCATACAACACACATAATCAAACATAGAAATCATCACACATGATATGCTTGTATGCTATGACACTAGATGATTATGCATACTATTTGCCATACGTAGATTTTAATTAACACTTCACATCAGGGGTGTTACACCGTCCTCAGCCCGAGTCTTATGGCCCAAACTCAGAAACCGGCAGCACCCAGGTTTTGAGGCCCAAACCTGGAAACCGTCCACTCGATGGTTTTTCTGTGGCTCAACCACCAAACCGATGCCGTAGAGGGATGCACCGCCCGTGCACCCCGTCCACTCGCAAGTCTTCACTTGTCGATGTCCCAGGCTATCAGCCACCATGGCCAATCCTCAGTCCACCAGTCCATCAGTACAAGCCTCACGTCTGCCCTTCACCGCTCTGGGTCCATCGGCACGGCACGTCTCTACTTGACCTTCACCTTGCCTTCGATCACCGTCTCTATGCTCGACACCTGCACAACACAAGCCAAAGAACATGCGCATCATACCAGTTGACAATCACTCATCATCTCAAGACCTGGCATACACCCATGTATCCGCAATCTCCCCCTTGATGAGTGCATTTTCAACTACCAACACAAATCATAAGGAGTAGAAAGAAAGTAAGAGGAAGGAAGCGAACTCAGCCAATCGACTAGAAGCAAACCAAAGCCAAGAGAAGTCAAATGGAGTGAGCGAGACAACTTGGTTCCCAAAGACATGGGCAACGGCTCGACGCTACCAAGCAAAGCAAAGCTAGCCCTCAAGAAGAGGCAGAACGGGCTCAACACCGCTAGCGAGAAATCCGGAGCAAAGAAGCCAAAAAACTGAGTAAATCAGCTAGTCCCTCCAGAAAGAGGCAAAGGCTCAACACAACTAGCTGAAAAATGCTCCGAACCAATTGAAAAATGCTTCGAACCAATTGACCAATTTGAAAACTTGTCAAATAAAACAAGCGAGCAAACTCCCCCTTCAATAGTGCGCACATGAGGGACATGATTTGTCAAATTTCTCCCCCTTAGTTGAAAATGCACACAACAAGGCAAATACGTATGAGTGACAAATGCAGGTTAGCAGCTTCAGGTATATAGTCGATAGAAAGAATAGATGTTCTAAAGAGTGTTGATCCAAAGACTCAACAACAAGCATAAATGCCAACAAAAGCTCAAACTGATCACAAAATACGAAATATGAACATATGACCAAGGTGAGCAGTTTTAAGCAATCAGAAGCTTGAAGCAACGGTTTCGGTCTTACACTACATGACTCAAGTTTGACTCAATGTGCAATGAGAAACAGTCTCGATACCGTGATGTGCTGTCAAGTAGTCCCATCTCGATCTTCTCAATTCACTTAAACTTGGTTCAAATTTTAACAGAAAATGAACATACCAAGCAAGTGAGAGACTCAGAACTAGAGACATAGCAACCTAGCATATATGAAAAGCACAAGTAACTTCAACATATTCTACACATGCTAGTTGCCAATCTCAATGGTGAACATGTTTCAAAATTTATGTTGAATTAAGCATATTCACAGTTCTGAAAAGTAGCTCAGCTCACAACATGTATCAGTGATCAAAAAGAGCCTAAGCTACATCATATATCATTGGAGCATACACCAATCAGAGCAGAGATTCATTCTATAGATTATAGACATGAAGCTCGAAAAGATAAAGATGCAAAAATGATGAAATGCAAAAACCAAACAAGAACAAAATAAAAGAAGTCAGTTTATGATACAATAACCAAAATGTTTCCCCCAACTAAAAGGGGAAACACACACCAAGCTCACCTCTCAACCTAGCAAAGGTTTATTGGTCCAAAGGCTTGGTGAAAATATCTGCCAACTGAAGATGAGTATCGACATGGTGAAGGTCGATATCACCCTTCTCATAGTGGTCTCGCAAGAAATGAAAGCGCACATCAATGTGTTTGGTCTTAGAATGCAGCACGGGGTTCTTAGCAACGCTAATCGCACTCGTGCTGTCACAAAGCAATGGAACTCGAGAAAAGCTCAGACCAAAATCACGCAAAGTGGCCATCATCCACAACAACTGGGAACAGCAGCTAGCCGCAGCAACATATTCAACCTCAGTGGTAGACTGAGCGACACTAGACTGCTTGCGAGAAGACCAAGAGAATAGAGAAGAACCCGAAAACTGACAAGTCCTAGAAGTGGACTTGCGCTCAAGTCGGCAACCAGCAAAATCAGCATCCGAGTAACCACAAAGGGAGAGGGTGGAAGAAGTAGAATACCAAATCCCAAACTCAGGTGTGAAACATAAATACCTCATAATGCGCTTGACCGCCTGACGGTGAGAAGTGCGCGGCTTCGCCTAAAAGCGCGCGCAAAGGCACACCGCGAACTGAATGTCCGGGCGTGTCGCCGTCAGGTACAGCAGCGACCCGATCATACTCCGGTACTCCTTCTGGTCCACTGCTTCTCCATCCTTGTCTGCATCCAGGGCCGTCGTGGTTGACATGGGTGTTGGAAGAGGCTTGGCCTCACCCATATCGAACTTCTTCAATATATCATTGGTGTACTTGCCCTGGTGCTTGATTTGCAACCCAAGGAAAAACGTCAACTCGCCCATCATGCTCATTTCAAATTCCCTGCTCATAGTATCTACAAACTTGGCAACCAAAGCATGAGAGGAACCATCGAAAATGATATCATCCATGTAAATTTAAACCAAAAGAGTGTCATTGCCTTGCTTGAGGAGAGAGAGCGTTTTATCTGCGCATCCTATTTTAAACCCCTTAGCAAGCAAAAAGGTTTTCAACCTATCATACCAGGCTCTAGGGTCTTGTTTCAAACCTTATAAAGCTTTGTGAAGTTTAAAAACATGGTTTGGAAACTTGGGATTTTCGAAACCGGGAGGTTGTCTCACATACACCTCTTCTTCTATGTAGTCGTTTAGAAGGCACTCTTGACATCCATTTGAAAAAGTTTGAAACCCTTGGATGCAGCAAAATCCAAGAGGATCCTAATTGCCTCCAAACGAGCTACAGGAGCAAAAGTCTCCTCATAGTCTATCCCCTCCTTCTGACTATACCCCTGGGCTACAAGTCTGGCCTTGTTTCTCACAATATGGCCATCCTCTCCTTGTTTTTTTTTGAAAACCCATTTTGTACCAATAGGGTGACACTCAGGAGGAGGTGGAACAAGAACCCAAACCCGATTTCTCTCAAAGTTTTCTAACTCCTCATGCATGACATTAACCCAATCAGGATCAGATAAAGTGTGTCCAATATCTCGAGGTTCAAAATCAGCAACAATTGCAGAATGAGCAAAGTGAGAGATTTGTTGTGACCTTGACCGAGTGACGCGTTTGTGGATGTCGTCGATCATCTGTTGAGGTGGGTGTTGGCGCTGAATGTGTCGTGGCGCCTCCCTTACTGAAGTAACCTCCCCATGTAGTGGAAGAAGACGGGTCGGGGCCGCGAGCAGTCGTGGTCGAAGTCGACCCAATTGGCACAGCAGGTGGAGGTAGTGCTGGATCATCAATTCCTTCAGCACCTTCCTCTTCATCATCAAAAAGAGGTTTGCCCACCTCGTGATCACCTGCACGCTCAAATCTAGAAGAAGGACAATGCATGGTCTCGTCGAAGGTGACATCGGATGTCTCCATGAATCGGTTAGTATCAAGGTGAAGTACACGATATGAACGAGTATGATTACCATAACCCAAAAATACACCGTTAGAGGAGCGAGACTCAAACTTGTCCAAGTTGCCTTTCTTGAGTATAAAACAGTGGCAACCAAAAACTCTAAAATAACTCACTTTAGGTTGCTTCTCAAATTGCAACACATAAGAAGTCTTCTTCTAGAACGCACGGAGAAAAATGCGATTGGAAATGTAGCATGCAGTGTTAATAGTGTCGGGGGAACGCCAAAGGGGTACCCCCAATCAATGCAAAACAAATAAGGGACTCGCCCGAGCCCTCCAAGCCAGGCCTCGGGCGAACGGTCGTTCTCCGTCTCGCCCGAGCCCTCCAAGCCAGCCCTCGGGCGGGCGCTCGTCTTCCGTCTCGCCCGAGCCCTCCGCGTCAGGCCTCGGGCGAACGCTCATTCTCCGCCTCGCCCGAGCCCTCCAAGCCAGGCCTCGAGCGAACGTCCGTTCTCCGCCTCGCCCGAGCCCTCCAAGCCAGGCCTCGGGCGAACGTCCGTTCTCCGTCTCGCCCGAGGCCTCCGCGCCAGGCCTCGGGCGAACGCTCGTCTTCCGTCTCGCCCGAGCCCTCCAAGCCAGGCCTCGGGCGAGCGCTCCTCTACACCTCGAGACCCCATGCGGGGACCTCGAGCCCCTCAGGCACAGCAGCCTATCCCTCGAGACGCTTCACGCCTCCCTCGGGCGGCACGGACACCGGCAGCTAGCCCCATACCACGCATTCAATGCATGCTCCAACTCCGGTCACATCCTCTGGTACACAGCATGTGCCACAGTGACCGGAGCCAGAGTCAAACCTCGTTTTCACCACCGACATGGGTAAAAAGGCACGAGTACAACACTGTTTAATCATACCCCACACTGTGGCACGCCCCAGTCACATCTCGAGGCCCGAATTCTCGCTGTATGGCCGAATTCTCCGGAGCTTGCCCATACCTGCGGGAGCTCGAGCCCCCCGTAGGCGCTACCTCGAGGCCGGCTCTGCGCCCTTCGAGCCCTAATTGCTCTCACGCTATTGGAGGACAGGTACCCCCAAGACCCGGAGGGACCTCACCGCGCCCTGCACGTTCCGGGATGGGCGCTGTACGACTTCCACCTCGCCACGCCTCCGCGCCCGCGCCCGGGATGGAGGCCACGCCCCAAGGATGCCTCAACAGCAACGCCCACATCGGCTACAATGTCTTCGACAAGACAGGGTTCCTACCCTACTTCGTATTGGGCACCGTACGCCCCGACACTTGTAAAACCCCTGTGTAACCCTGGCCTCCCCTTGCCCTATAAAAGGGGACGCCAGGGCCCTCATTCGCACGGTTACAAACACGTTAGAACGCCTTACACCCACACACTTAGGTCCGGACCCCGGTCCGCGCTCACCAAGCTTGTATTCGCCCCTGTACAAGCACTTAGGTGCAAGTAATACAAGAACCTCCTCCCCCGCTGGACGTAGGGCCTTTTTTGCCCGAACCAGGATAAATCCTTGTGTCCTCTTGCATCACCATCCAGGAAGAGAAGCACGCGATCATATTACTCGTTGGTGTCATACCCCCGGTTTCGAAACACCTACAGTTGGCACGCCAGGTAGGGGTGCGCGTGTCCGAGTCATTTTCTCGCTATCTCCTGGATGGCTTCTTCTACTCCTTCATTCTCTGCTGGTGCCGTCGTTTGGTTCGGGAACCTTGAGTCCCTAGCCGCCGGCAACGGCAACGAGCTGACCCCGCTCTCCACGGAGGGCCCGAGCGGAAGGCGTGTCACACCACCCCGCGCGGGGGGCATGACGCATCGTCTACACCACCACGTGTCGCCACTTCGCCAGCGGCGCCGTGGTCACCATCGTCGCCAGGCACAGGCGGTGCCGGCGGCGTACGCCCACTTCCCCGCGGCCGGCGCAGAATCCCCAAGGGGAAACCTGCCCGGCACGCGGTCGGCGACCTCCAGGGCGCGGGCGCGCTCCCCCAGCAAGTTCGCGTCCATCACACGTGCGGACCGGCACGTCTGGTATCCCACCAGGGAGTGCTTCCAGCTCGAGGGGGTGGTGAGCGATGCCGAGGACGACGACGACGACGACGTCAGGCCAAAGCCCAACCTCGGAGCGCCCAACGACGTGGCTACGGCGGGCGGTTCGCGCGTTCAGGCAAGAAGCAAATCCTCGGCCTCGGTTGCACCACCTCAACACGACGACAGCCGGGCGGCGCAACTCGCACAGGTGCGGGAGGCAATCACCAAGACCGAGGAGGAACGACAACGCCTGTTGCAGCTCCAGCAAACTCTGATGCGGGAACCACCCCAGCCTCGAGGAGCCGGAGCTCAAGGTCGGGCTCGAGATGCCCACCGACGGACCCTCGAGGACGGGGCGCCAGCACGCCCCGAGGTGTGCTTCCCGCGAGCCGGGCAAAATGTGGTGGCGGCCGCAATGCTGCTCCGCGATCTACCCACCGTCTCCAACCCCGACGCCAGACGCATGCTTGGGGAAGTAAAGAGCCTCCTCGAAACAGCCGCTGTGCAGATAGCCGAGAGCTCGGCCTCGCGCCAGCGCAGGGCAGCCTCGGAGAAGCCAGCAGACGCACCCCGCAGCAAGCATGAGACGTCGGTCCGCCAGCCGGACGCCCCTCAAGCCAGACTAGCCCAAAAGCGGGTCGCGGACAGCCGGCAAACCCTCGGGCCCCCGGGCCCCAGGGTCTTCGGCCGAGCCATCCGCAGCTCGACCCTCCCCGACCGCTTTCGACCACCGACCAACGTCGTAAAGTATGACGGTGAGGTAGAGCCCAAGCTCTGGCTCTCAGACTTCCGCCTAGGCTGCCAACTGGGCGGAGCGAAGGGCGACGACCGTGTGATCATACGCCAACTCCCACTTTACCTCTCGGACACCGCCCACCGGTGGCTCAAGGGGCTCCCGCCGGATCAGATCCATGAATGGGCTGACCTAGTCAGGGTCTTCGACAGGAATTTCAAGGGGACTTGTGCGCGCCCAGGCAACTCCTGGGATCTGCAACGTTGCAGGCAGGCAGCGGACGAACCCCTCCGCGACTTCGCTCGGCGGTTCTCGAAGCAGCGCCTCGAGCTCCCTCACATACCTGATGAGGAGGTCATCTCAGCGTTCCTCGCAGGCACGACGTGCCAAAAGCTGGTCCACGAGTTAGGGCGCTACCGTCCCAGGACGATCGAAGACTTGATGGATCAGGTCACCAGCTTTGCATCCGACAACGAGGCAGTGGGGGCCTTCTTTGGCCACTCCGCGGCCCAAGGCGAAGGACAGAAGGCAAGGCACGACGACGGGGACGACGACGACGAAGAAGTGCGCGTGGGCGCCCGCCGTAGATGAGCTGGCTAAGTCGGCATCCACGCACGACGCCGCCCCTCGAGCCGGACTCGGGGGCTCGACCTTCGACACCCCACCTCGGGCTGGGCTCGGGGGCTCGACGTCCCTTCGACACCGCTCCTCGAGCCGGACTCGGGGGCTCGACCTTCGACGCCCCACCTCGAGCCGGACTCGGGGGCTCGACGTCCCTTCAACGCCCCTCCTCGAGCCGGACTCGGAGGCTCGACCTTCGACGCCCCTCCTCGAACCGGACTCGGGGGCTCGGCCTTCGACCTTCAGCGCTGCCCCACGAAAACAATTCCGAGCCCGACTCCAGCTCGGAACATCGAACAGCTACGTTGTTTTCTATCCCTAAAGCCTCGAGGCTTCGTACATTTCTCGTACTTTGTACAAATTTCGCATTTCGAATGAATAAAAGTTCGTTTCCAAGTCCTTTGTTTCATTCAAAACCAGGGTAGCCTTGACTCTGTCTTATCAGAGTCAAGACTTCCTCGCGAGCTAGCCAGGGGATCCCCCCTAAAGTTCCCAAAAACCTCGCACGTTTTCTAAACTCGACGTTTTGTTATTTTTCTATGCCTTGAACGCGCCTCACGACTAAGAAGAAAACACCTTGGGCTCCCTAAGGACCAAGGGTGTTGAGACAGGAGCTCGCCTACGCCCCTGGGCTACGGTACCTCCACTCGCTCCCACCCTCGAAGGACTCAAGTCCGTGTCGAAAACTTAGTCAAAGCAAAACTCAGGCAAAGAAAAATAAGAAAACTCAAGCGCAAAGATATTTCAATATCACCTCGGGCTCTCACCCCGAAAGCCCTTGAAGGAGTCCTTCCCAATCCTCCGAGGCCTCGGGGGCTATCAGGAGAAGGGTCTCCGACCCGACGCCCGACGCCCCCGAGACTTACGTTTTCGCTCGCTTTATCAAAACAGGCAACAACGAATGAAATGCGAAAATGTTTTTACATTAGGCCTCGAGGGCCGCGAGCATGTTCCTTCTCACAAAAATATCCTCCCACGGAGGACACAACGCAAGGGCTCGGCGGCCCAAACTAACTTTGTCTCTCCTCTTGAGGCTCGTCCGCAGGAGCAACCGCCAAGGGGTCTTCAGGCGCCGAGGACGCTGCTGGGGGAAGCCCCACGTCCTCTTCAAAGAACCGAGCCAGGGCCTCCCCAGGGGCCTCGACGACCCTGGTGAACTCCGCGATCTCCCGCTCAGCTTCATCATCATCGTCCGGCAGGATGAACCCCTGGCTAACGGCGTCAAAGTTGAGGCCGGCGTAGTGGCTGGAGATCACGGCAAAAGCCCGCTTCACCCCAAGGTGCAGAGCGCCGCGCACCTAATCGTCCGTATGGCCCCTTAGGGCAGACAGACGGCTGACCAGGGAGCTCCCTGATTGACCCTCTGCGGCCCCAAGGGACGCGCAGGCCCTGATGGCGGCCTCCCGCAGAACCTGGTGCTCCGAGGTCTCCGCCTGGTACACCAACTGCAAGGCGGCCGAAGCATCCTCCGCCTCAGTAAGCCTGCCCCGCAACTCTGCAGAGGTTCGACGCGACTCGTCAAAAGAAGGATCGAAGTACGACAAGGAAACCATAAAGCCGACGGAACAAGATGTTACCTTTCGCCGTGCCCTCCCACTTCTGGGCATTGTTGGCCGACGCCTCAGCAGACTTCCGAGCCTGCTCTAGGTCCGCACTCAAGGCCTGCGCCTTGGATGCCTCCTCGGCAACCTGAGCGCGGAGGGCCTCGATGGCCTTCTCTGACCCATCCAACCGCGACGCCAGGTCCTTGGCCCTCTCCACCTCCCGGACGCCGTGCTCCCGGGCCTCGGTGACCGCGGCGGTCAAGCCCGAGCACTGAGTGCGCAGCCGACCCGTCTCGACAACCGCAGCCGTCAGCTCCGAGCAACGGGCGCTCAGCCGGTCCGCCTCGGCGTTCTTCTCGGTAAGCTGCCCGTGGATATGAGCGAGCTCGGCTTTCGACGCCCGAAGCTGCTCCCAGACGTGGCTCTCCCGGCGGAGGAAGTCCGACTTGGCCTGTGAGGCCCCCATGAGCTCCTAAGATAAATAGTCGACCAGACGTTAACCCCCCCTTTTACGACGAAATGGGAAGAAGAGGATCGCCCAAACAAGGGTCCTCACCTGGGCGGCCCGTGGTAGCTCCCTCTCCACCATCGCCAGAGACGTCTTCAATGACCGCGTGAGGAGCGAGCCGAGCCGCCCGAGGTCGTTCCAGTTTCCGACCTCGGGGGCATCGTCGAGGACGAATACCGGCTCGGCCTCAGGATCAGCTGGATCCCTCCACTCCACTCGAGGACCGCCCCAGGTGGGAGAGCGGCCTCCCAAGCGGACGGGGGCCGAGCTTTCGCCCCCTCCTCCGACCTCTGGCACCAACAGCCTCGGCGGCACGCTGGTAACGTCGACCCCCACCTCTGCTGTCCCACCTTTTGGGGAAGTCTCGCTAGAAGAGATGGTGTGGACCTCCTCCGGCAAGCGCGACCCCTGAGGCAGGACATCGGCCCCAGCCTCGGGCGCAGCGGCCAGGGACGGCACTGCCTCAGCCGCCTTAGCGGCCTTGGCTTCAGTGGTCGAGGCCCCCGTCGCGCCCTCATCCCTCGACGCGCCAGAAGCGGGGTCCTCCTTTGGCGCCCCACCAGCGGAAACCGGGGCCCCCTCTGGGGACTTGATAATTTCGGGCGTGACGACCGGCCCGCCGGACCCCGGCAGTGGTGGCGTCACAGACGGTGCCTCCATCGCGCCGGCGGAGGAAGTCGCGCCCACTTTCAGCGCCTTCCGAGGGCGGAGGGATAAGGCCTCCACGGACCGCTTCCCGCTGAGACAAGAGAAGAAAGATACGCATCATGAAAAAATCCCCACACAAGCAAACGCGAGACGGGCACGCGACGAGCGCTTACCCAGCCCTTGGCGCCCTCCTCGCGGTGGGCACGGGTGAGGTCCGCAGCCGCTGTGTCCCTGCAGGGGGAACCCCTCTCGGGGGAGGCGGGAGCTCCGTCCCGGGGGTCTCCGTCGAAGCCCCAGCCGACGGCGGCGTCGACAGACCCTGCGCGGACCCGTCGCCCCCCCGGGGCGCAGAAGTCCCGCCACCCGCGCCCGGGGCAGAAACAAGGCTCTTCCCCGCCGCCTGCGCCCCGGACGTGACCCTCACGGGGCTCGCTGACCGAACCGGCGAGCGGTCCACGTCTGGGAACCCCGCCAGGGGCTCGGAGTCCCCCTCCGAGCCCTCCTCGTCTTCGTCATCGGAATCCTCCTCCGTAGGGGAGGACTCTTCCAGCTCACCATGGAGCTTCTGTTGCCGCCGACGCCTCTCTAGGTCGTCACGGTCCTTCCGATGCTTGGCTCGCCTGGCGTTCCTTTCGTCCTTCTTCTTTTTCCTCTCCTCGGCCAGGCGCCGCCTCTCCTCCCTTTCCTCAGGAAGGGGAGGCTTCGAGGCGCTGACCCCCTGTAAACCCTGCAAAAAGAAGGAAATAAGGATCGAACACGAACAGCTCCGCGGCAACACACCCACAGGATCGATCCCCTTACCAAGCTGATGTACCCGCGGAACGGGCGCATCGGAATACTGAGCAGCTTGCTCGCGTCCTTCACCTCCTTTACTGCATCCCTCGCCCGGCGAACGAGCTCGAGATAGGCAACCGGGGACGCCCTCATCTGGCACTCCCGCAGGAGAGGCGCGTCGTCCCTCATCTTCGCCATGATCAGGGGCCGGTTCACCAGCGGCAGCACGCACCGCTGGTGGAACCAGGCCACAGCCATCCCGGCCGTCAGACCCGCCTTCCGCAGCCTCGACAGGGCCTCAAGAAGCGGGTCGAGTCGACCCTGCCTCTTGTCGACGACTCCGTAGTTCCAAAGGTCCGGCCGCGACTCGATGACACGGCCGGTGTACGCTGGCAGCAACCCGTCGTTGTTGCGAAGGTAGAACCAGCCCACGCGCCAGTCCTTGTTTGAGGTGGCCGCCTGGGATGGGATGTACAGGCCCGACCTGTGCTGGCGAACGGAGAGCACGCAGCTCCCCGACCTCATCAGTCTCCGCCGACCCTTCGAAACCGCCTCCGTGAAGAGCTCGCCCCGGAAGAGGTGGATCCAGAGCTCCCAGTGGGGCTCGATCCCCAGGAAGCCCTCACAGACGGTCGCGAAGATGGCCGCCTGTGAAATGGAGTTGGGGGCAAGGTGATGCAGCTCGAGCCCGTAGTAGAAAAGAAGCACCCGGAGGAACCGGCTTGCCGGCACCCCGAACCCGCGCTCATGGAAAGCGATGAAGCTGACCACGTAGTCGTTCGGGGGCCTCGGCTCCTCCTCCTCCGGACCAGGGGCGATCCACTCCGGCCTATCGGAGCCGGAAAGGCCCCGAAGAAGCCCTCTCTGCACCAAATCCGCTAGCTTCTCCGGGGTGGCGGCAGAAGCGCCCCACGGCTCGGCGACGTCGGCCATCCCGGACAACGGAAGGCGGAAGCGCGAATGTCGCAAAGGGGAAAGGTCTCGATCTCTCTCTCTCTCTCTCTCTCTTTCTTCTTTGCCTCTCAACCCTCTACTCCGCCGCTGGCCCGGTCTCTCCCTTCCCGCCTCTGTTTTTGTGCGGCTGAACGGTGGAGGTAGACGAAGGAGTAAGGGGGACGGGCGAATGAGGAAAGGAACCGCCCCGAAGTCCCCAAGGGGCGTATTTATAAGGCAAAAACCAATGGCCAGATCCCGGTTGATCACTATTCACCCGCATTTAATGCATTACACGCCAGGAGATCTCATGATTGCGAGAATCCCCTCGATGCGGGTGCGCACGCAAGCATTAAATGCCTGGTCATAGGCCCTTGCACACGTCCGCAACAGGCGCCGCCCACGTCCCCAGGAAGTCGCCTAAAAAGGCGCGCCCGCCGGAAGAAGTAACCTGCCTCTGACTCCTTCCCAGCGAAGGAACCCAGGGCACCGAGCCCGTTGCGATCCAGGGGTTCGAAGGCCGACCGCTCCGAGGGTTCGACAGCCGCCCCAGGGTAACAGAGTCAGGAACGGCCGCGGACGCGCCTATAGCATGGCCCGAGCCGAGCCTGAGCACGGCGTCACCACCCCTCTTCCTTGCGAAAAGGATGCGTAAGAGTTGAAAAACCAAGACAAGGCCGCCTCTGACCGACCCTTTGCGAAAAAGGGCTCAGGGGCTCGCCTCGCACCCAAGATAAAGTCAAAAAACCTTGGATTACCCCTAATCCCAAGGCCATCGATTGGCAACCAAGGGACTCGGGGGCTCGGAGATTACGATTAATCTCTTTTCTTTGTGTGAACATGAGATTTTCAGGCCTCGGACGAACGCTCGTTCTCCGTCTCGCCCGAGCCCTCCGAGCCAAGCCTCGGACGGAGTCTCCCACGACGACGAAAGAGGTAAACGCATAGCATTTAATGCGTCCGCCTAACTATGTCTCGAGCCAGATGCAGGAAACACGCGGCAGCTCTCCGTTCGCTTCACTACCCGGGCTCGCCACGACCGTCGCTCCGGCTTCGCGTCCGCCGCCCTCCCCGACAGTTTCCGCCTAAGAAGGCGCGCCCACCGGGCAGAAGGACTCCCAGACGACGGAGGCTTCTTCACAAAGGTAAAAACGGGCCCCGGCCCTAAGTCTCGAAGCAGCGAAGGCTGGCCCTCGAAAAGGGTTCGACAGCCGGCTTCGAGCACCCGAGTCAGGGACACCAAGGGGCGCCACTCGCGGCATTACTTGAGGGCCGAGCCCTCGAGGCCCCTCACGTGTATCCAAGGCGGGGAGCTCGACGTGCAGTGAGATCCCCTCGGAGGGAGGCATCGAGCCACCGGGTCCTATCGAATGGACCCGGCACTCCTGCAGACTGAGCACCCATGCTTTATGAGACCGCCTCCGGGCCACAGTAGACCCCTATCGAACGGGGCACGAGCTCTCACTTGGATTCCCCGTTACCAGCTCACTGGGAACCTCGATACTCGCCCACTCGGGGTAGTACGAGGCATCCCCCCTCGCATCCGATCGAAAGGACTCGCGGGATGACAAGCTAGGGCAATCGGCATGCCGGACAGCTCGAGGAGCCGGCCAGTCGGTTCAGCCTGGCACCCCTCGACGAAAGAGGGTCTAAGAACTCGGATAGTTACGACTAATCTCTTTTCTTTGTGTGAACATGAGATTTTCAGGCCTCGGGCGAACGCTCGTCCTCCATCTCGCCCGAGCCCTCAAGGCCAGGCCTCGAACGATCGCTCGTTCTCCGTCTCGCCCGAGCCCTCCGAGCCAAGCCTCGGACGGAGTCTCCCACGACAAAGGAAAGGTAACCGCAAACATATGAGACTACCGAACCACATTTCGAGCCTGTTGATACGTACACACGGCGCCGCGATCTCCGCTCCCTGACGATTTCCGCCTAAAAAGGCGCGCCCACTGGGCAGAAGGTTCCCAAACGACGGAGGATTCTTCGGGAAGCCCACGAGGGAGTTCTAACCACTCCCCCGTGGCCTCGGGGGCTACACCCGCGGGTGTCGCTCGCACGACACCCACGGAATCAAATCGACAAAACCCTCGAGACCAGTTAGCTATCCATCGAGATCCCAATCTGGAGCCCCTGCTCGAATGCAAGCACTCGAACAAGGGCTCGGGGGCTACTGTCGGGGGAACGCCAAAGGGGTACCCCCAATCAATGCAAAATGAATAAGGGACTCGCTCGAGCCCTCCAAGCCAGGCCTCGGGCGAACGGTCGTTCTCCGTCTCGCCCGAGCCCTCCAAGCCAGGCCTCGGGCGGGCGCTCATCTTCCGTCTCGCCCGAGCCCTCCGCGTCAGGCCTCGGGCGAACGCTCGTTCTCCGCCTCGCCCGAGCCCTCCAAGCCAGGCCTCGGGCGAACGTCCGTTCTCCGCCTCGCCCGAGCCCTCCAAGCCAGGCCTCGGGCGAACGTCCGTTCTCCGTCTCGCCCGAGCCCTCCGCGCCAGGCCTCGGGCGAACGCTCGTCTTCCGTCTCGCCCGAGCCCTCCAAGCCAGGCCTCGGGCGAGCGCTCCTCTACACCTCGAGACCCCACGCGGGGACCTCGAGCCCCTCAGGCACAGCAGCCTATCCCTCGAGACGCTTCACGCCTCCCTCGGGCGGCACGGACACCGGCAGCTAGCCCCATACCACGCATTCAATGCATGCTCCAACTCCGGTCACATCCTCTGGTACACAGCATGTACCACAGTGACCGGAGCCA
This sequence comes from Coix lacryma-jobi var. lacryma-jobi, assembly GCA_009763385.1. Lineage (NCBI taxonomy): Eukaryota > Viridiplantae > Streptophyta > Magnoliopsida > Poales > Poaceae > Coix > Coix lacryma-jobi. The sequence continues at coordinate 77,535,230 of CM019828.1, read as the reverse complement.
GAGTCAAACCTCGTTTTCACCACCGGCATGGGTAAAAAGGCACGAGTACAGCACTGTTTAATCATACCCCACACTGTGGCACGCCCCTGTCACATCTCGAGGCCCGAATTCTCGCTGTATGGCCGAATTCTCCGGAGCTTGCCCATACCTGCGGGAGCTCGAGCCCCCCGTAGGCGCTACCTCGAGGCCGGCTCTGCGCCCCTCGAGCCCTAATTGCTCTCACGCTATTGGAGGACAGGTACCCCCAAGACCCGGAGGGACCTCGCCGCGCCCTGCACGTTCCGGGATGGGCGCTGTACGGCTTCCACCTCGCCACGCCTCCGCGCCCGCGCCCGGGATGGAGGCCACGCCCCAAGGACGCCTCAACAGCAACGCCCACATCGGCTACAATGTCTTCGACAAGACAGGGTTCCTACCCTACTTCGTATTGGGCACCGTACGCCCCGACACTTGTAAAACCCCTGTGTAACCCTGGCCTCTCCTTGCCCTATAAAAGGGGACGCCAGGGCCCTCATTCGCACGGTTACAAACACGTTAGAACGCCTTACACCCACACACTTAGGTCCGGACCCCGGTCCGCGCTCACCAAGCTTGTATTCGCCCCTGTACAAGCACTTAGGTGCAAGTAATACAAGAACCTCCTCCCCCGCTGGACGTAGGGCCTTCTTTGCCCGAACCAGGATAAATCCTGGTGTCCTCTTGCATCACCGTCCAGGAAGAGAAGCACGCGATCATATTACTCGTTGGTGTCATACCCCCGGTTTCGAAACACCGACAAATAGCCTCGGCCCAATACCGCCTAGGAGTCCTATGCTCATCGAGCATCGTCCTGGCCATCTCTACAAGGGTCTGATTTTTCCTCTCTACAACACCATTTTGTGGCGGTGTGTAGGGGGGAAGAAAACTGATGCTCTAAACCCAAAGAGTTACAAAACTTCTCAAATTCTGAGTTCTTAAACTCGAAACCATTAATGCTATGAATAGCTCTCATCGACTTCTTAGGGAACTCGTTCTGAAGTCGCAAAGTCAGATTATGAGTAAAAGCAAAAGTCTCAGTTTTCTCAGCTAAAAAGAAAACCCACGAATATCTCGAAAAGTCGTCAACAACAACAAGCACATACCACTTCCCACCAACCGAGCTCACCCGAGCCGGACCGACAAGGTCCATGTGTAAAAGCTCTCCAGGGCGCTTAGTCATAACCTGATTCACCGGATGGTGGGGAGCGGCTACCATTTACCCATGTCTAGAAGAATGGCAAACAAGATCCTTCTCCATGCACAACTTGGGCAATCCTTGGATTAAGCCATGTGAACTAAGCCTTGCAAGCAAGTCGAAGCTCAAGTGACCTAGTCTCCTATGCCACTTCCAAAGATCAGAGGAGGAAGGTCCAACCACAAGACAACGAGAAATTCCAAACGACTCCGAGAAATTCGCTTGAAAGACTTTCCCAAAGGGCAAAATCAAACACGCAAGATTGCCCTGAGGATCTAAAATATGACTAAGATTCGGCTTAAAACGAATCTCATAGTCATCATCAAAGAGTTGCGAAACAGAAAGAAGGTTAAAATGCAAGTTAGAAACAAGAGCAACATCACGCAACATAAAGTGCTCATTAACTCGCACCGACCCACGAGACAACACTTTACCTTTGCTATTGTCGCCGAAGGTGATAAACTCCTTTTCGGCAACTAAACTAAGACTGGAGAACCACTTGGCGTTTCCGGTCATGTGCCTTGAGGACCCGGAATCCACCAACCAAACATTCTCCAATCGCCTTACCTACATCAATAAAAATACATAGGGTGATCATACGGTCCAACACTGGGGTGAGTAAAATGGGAAGTGTACCAGTGTTGGGCCGGCTGCTCAAAAGAACGATTAGTAGCAAAACCATTCCTAGCACGCCTACGGGGAAAGCGATCACCATGTATAGGAAAACATGGTCCGCTGAGGGAAGAGCGTCCATCGCGATAGTCAAAATGCGGTGGGGGGTAACGCTCAACAACAAAGCCACCGCCACGGAGTCCGTAGCCTACAAAAGCAGGATCCCGTCGGCCACATCCTCCTTGCGGCCTAGGACCTTGAGGCATTGGACCTCTAGGCCTAGCAGCTCTCCTTTGAACCTTCAGCGCATGTACAACATGGAAAGGATGGTACATGTCCGAGTTGTTCATCTCCTTTGCACGGCGCTCCTCTCTCTTGCGCCGAAAGCAAAACTCCCTCAAGTGTCCATCTCTCCCACAATGCTCATAGTGGTACCTCACCGCTCTCATAGGGGGTTGTTGGTACTCACGGTATTAGGTGTGGATCAATTGGTTCTTTTGTGGCATCAGCTCCTCATGGATTGGTGTCATAGTGTCTAGTTTGTTCCTGAGGTGGTTTGGTTTTGGAGCCCAAGTTTGTTTCTTGGGTGGAGCCCTTGGAGGTTCTACAAACACTCCATCCTTGGTGTTCGGGTTGAGATGCTCTTTGGGTGGAATCTTGGTTAGTTTGGGAGTAGTAGTGGAGTTGGGCTTCTCACTCGGCTTAAGACCACTAAACTCTCCAACCCTCTCGAAAGATGTAGCACTCTCAACACCCTAAGCAAAACCAACACCAGGAGCTCCAGCAGCACGTTTGAATTGGGCAATCATCATCCCAAGATGTGTCTCGCCACTAGACACCCATGACAAGATGGTTTGAAGGTATGTGTTTTCTTCCTCGGTTTGCATCTTGTCATGCTTCACATTTGCAATATCCATCTCCAAACCCTCACACAAAGCGCATCTAGACACACAAGTGCTATCCGAGCTGGCCTTCTCAAGAGACACAATTTTGGCATTCTTCTCTGCCAACTCGGATTGCAAGCCTGCACAAGACTTGCACGCACCCAGCAACACGGGTCTAGCCCTATGCTCATCCACCTCTCCAACCAAAGTAACATACTTCCCCCTCAAAGTGAGAAGGTCAGTCATGTGCTTGGAGCACATCTCACACTCATCCTCCTCAGTCACGACAACGGTGGACTTGACAGACTCAAGCTCCTTCACCGCATCCTCCCACTTCTGCCTAAACTCCTTCCTCTCTCTAGCAGCACGCCTAAGCAGCTTATCTTGACTAAGGAGGGCAGCAGCAAGTTTATCGACCTCAGTAGAAATCTCATCGGGGGTCTGTGATACCTAGGAGGTGTCGTCGTCGTCGTCGTTCCGAGGGATCTCCTCCAGCTCACTGTTGACCTCATCGCTGAGGGCCATGGTGCAGAAGCCCTCGTTGTCGGCGAAGAAGCAGAGACCGTTCAACTTGTCTTCGATCTTCTTCTTCTTCTCGGACTCATCAACGCTTGATACAGCGGAGTCGTCATACGAGTCGTCGACGTCGCTGAGCGTGGCAAAGAAAGCACGCTGCTCAGCCTGGGCCTTCTCCAAGTACTTCTCCTTGATGTACTCCTTGTTGAAGCCACCCCTCCGCTTGTGCTTGACAGGGACGTACTTCTCCTTGCGCTTGCCGAAGTCGTACTTGTAGCCATGATCTGCCTTGCTGATGGCTTGCTTTTTCTTCTTCGGGCAATTGGCGATGAAGTGGTCCGAGCCTCCACACTTGTAGCAGCCACCTCGTCCTCCTCCGCGGCGATGGTTCATGCGATTGTTGTGAAACTGCGAGAACCGGTTGGCAAGCAGGGCCAACTCATCATCCACCATGAACTCCAGCTGCTCCTCTGTGATAGAAAGAAGAGATGACAAAGCAAAACCTCCAGAGGGATTAGCAGAAGACCCAGAAACCAAAGCCATCGACGAACTAGAAGGAGTTTCATAAGACGCCCTCGCCATGGCGTCAATCTAACTGGACTTGAGCTTACTAAAGAGCTCGTCGCATGTGAGGGTGATTCGAGGATCGCCTGAACCTTAGAGTCCCACACCGATCGTTGAGAGTGTGTAAAAGCTTGAGAGCCCTCTCATGATCGCCGAGACAACAACTCCTTGTTAGCCCTCATCATGTTGACAATCACCTGAAAGCGAGCAAATAAACTTTCTATGCTCTCGCTAGGCATGTGTCGAAAGTTCTCATACTCTCGCTTGTGCGACTCGTAGAGATGGGTTTTGACTTGAGTGGTTCCTTCATTAAAATGCATGAGGGTAGCCCAGATCTCCCGAGCCGTAGCGAGGTGAGAAACGCGATCAAACTCAGACATGCTCAAACAGGACAAAAGAGCATTACGGGCTCCGCTATTGGCATCGTGCTCATCAATCTGATGCTGAGTCACACGAGCAACCAAGACCACGTAATCTGCAGAGTTGCAAATATCCCAAATAGAAGCACCCATACTTTGAAGATAGGCTGACATGCATATCTTCCAATACGTATAGTTCGTCCCATCGAAAAATGGTGGTTTGCCCACGCCGCGATCCATGTCGCCTTCTATGGATCTAGAACCAGCTAAGGTGGAAGATCCTTAACCAGTTCCGATACCAATTGAAGGACCGAAAGTGCTACACAAAGGCGACCAGAGGGGGGTGAATGAGAGCTTTAAATTTCTTTTCAGAAACTTATCGCCACTGTCCCAAGAATCAACCCTAAGGAGCAAGCCTAGAGTTTGATAGTGTCCACCACCCTAGATGTAGGGTGGATGCTTCCAAGAAGCACAGCGGGACACAACACAACTCTAGAAACCCAACGCAAAAGCCGAAAACCAAAACCGACAACAGACGAACGAAACGCGGACGAAAGCGTGCGAAACAGCACTGACCGGACTCACTGCTGCGTCCGGTCAACACTGATCAGACGCGTCCGGTCCGACAAAAACCGTTCTGGACCCTTATTGTGTTGGACCGGACTCACAGTGAAGTAGCGTCCGGTCACAACACCTGTGCGTCCGGTCTACACAAAAGAAGCAATGAACAGTGCTCCCTGTGCGTCCGGTCACACGAGGCCCTAGCGTCCGGTCAACTCAGGAAAAACTGATCAAACGAACCTTCAATGACCGGACTCTCTCTCGAGAGTCCGGTTAGCCCGACTCCAGAGTCCGGTCACCCCGACGCAGTGCAGTTCATCCACTGATTCGACTCGATCTCACCCAAAATGAATCCTCTAGGAACAAACTTGGTGAGAGGAGTCACAAGGAAGATAGTGAGCTACTCCTAGGAGATCATGGCTCAAACCTATCTCCAAATCGGTGAATCGAGAAGGTTCAGGGGAAGAGAGTTGAAAAGTCGATCCAAAACGAAAACCAATCGATCTACTTGCTCGTGAGGTTTGGGTTGAATTCCTTCGGTGGAAATGATCCCCTCACAGTAAAGAACAAGTAGCAACAAACGGAATCGGAAACGAACAACCGTAGAGAGAGATCGATCGACGGAAAAACATGGAGAAAAGTGAACGCGAAGAACAACTCAAGAACACAAATCACCACGATGATTTCCAGCCGAAAATCATCCCCACGAGGAGACAACGGGAATCCGGTCCTGTTTCCGCAAAATCCAAATACACAGAGGTATGATTCACCGTCTCTGCGGATCTCAGTAGCTACAGTAGGGATGTGGGAAGCAGGAAACCCTAGAATGAAAATAGCAATAGCTGAGATAGTCTGGAGGGAGGGGTGGCCTCTCCTTATATAGCCTAATACAATTATTCCCCTTCTACCCTTACAGCTAATGAGCGAGCAGGCTAACCCTAAGGGTATTCCTGACCAACTTGAGGTTGATGTTGATCCGATGGCCACGCCCGCACATTAGGTAGCTTCGCCTCGATGTGACCTCACTAGATGCCGCCACGTGCCGCCACTACACCGCTCGTCCTTTTCATGGACCTCCCCCCGGTTTTGAGGCCAAAATTGGGAAACCTGGGCCATCCCCCGGTTTTGAGGCCGAAACCGAGAAACCTGTCGTCCGTTGCCTGAGTTTTGTGGCCCAAACTCAGAAACCCGCCAACACCCAGGTTTTGAGGCCCAAACCTGGAAACCGTCCTCAGCCAGAGTTTTGTGGCCCAAACTCGAAAACCGACAACACCCAGGTTTTGAGGCCCAAACCTGGAAACTGTCCACTCGGTGGTTTTTCTGTCGCTCAACCACCAAACCGACGCCGTAGAGGGATGCACCGCCCGTGCACCCCGTCCACCCGCAAGTCTTCACTTGTCGTTGTCCCAGGCTGTCAGCCACCACGACCGATCCTCAGGCCACCGGTCCGTCAGTCCAAGCCTCACGTCCGCCCTTCACCGCTCCGAGTCCATCGGCACGACACGTCTCTACTTGAGCTTCACCTTGCCTTCGATCACCATCTTTGTGCTCGACACCTGCACAACACAAGCCAAAGAACATGCGTATCATACCAGTTGACAATCACTCATCATCTCAATACACCCATGTATCCGCATGTACTACCTGTCAGACATTTCAAAGTCAGCGTCCGATGCCATCGCATAGGACGCGTCCGATACGATTCTGACCTCTCTGAAACCTCTCTGCATGGCCATCGGACGTTTTCCCTCAGCGTCCAATGCCAGCGTCCGATGCATGCCCAAGTTCACTCACAAAGTGAATAGTGGCACGGGCACGTCCGATGTGACAACATCAGAGCGTCCGATGCCACGCACCAGACAGACCCAAGTCTAGTGAGCATCGGACGCGCGTCCGATGCCTGTTTCACAGGCAAAACTAACTTGGATCGCGATGCGGCCTTAACAACTTTTCATCCTCACGACATAAGGGCTCTCTCTGAGCTACCTAGGGCTATGAAATAACAAGTGTGCACCACACCTACCTCAATAGACTCATCTAGGTCAAGCTACTGATTCACGCTCCCCTTTATAGTATGGTCAAAGATAAAACTAAGAGCTAAGACTATCTAAGTGTCCTCCAACACCATATGACACTTAGCCAAGTCTACCACCGTCTTTGTCATCCGTCCTTTGAAAACCGAAACGATTCCCATCGCCAGGGGACATGAACTCCATATGCCCATATCGTCGCCATTACCGTGACCTAACTCATCCCTGTTTCTGCAAAACACACGTTAGTCACAGTAATCTTGTGTTTCATCCAATCAACGAAACTCACTAGGGGCCAAGATGCGTTCAATCTCCCCTTTTTTGGTGATTGATGACAACACGACCGCCAGTATAGAGAGAAGAGGTTTTCAAATCATGACATGTATGAACTTGCAATAAATAAGAGAAAATGGTTAGGGGCAAGTTCATACATATCATGCCAACATCCTGCACTCAACAAGTTAGAGTGAATAGCAACTGCAAGAGTAAAGAGCTCGAATACATAACAAGTGAGAATTAAGCGAAGCAATCAAGCGAAACAAAATGACATGACATATAAGATATCATAGTGAGCACATACATGTCATAAGGTCCATAGCACACATATATAACATAATATAGTGCAAAATATGCGATAAGCAAAGAGCGTATGTGAATGTGACACAATCATAAGAATTAGGACCATCTCACATCGCTCCCCCTATCGCTATACTCGACCACTCTCCCCCTTTGGCATCAAACACCAAACTAAATGTCAAAGGGAGGAGGTGGCGCAGACGAGTCAGGTGCAGTCTTTGGAGTACGCTGAGAGAACTCAAACTGCTGTAGGAGTGCCTCGGAGTCTGACGAAGAGTCGCCGGTAGCCTGCTGACCCTCTAGAGCTGGAAGCTGCGGTGAAGCGGTCCGGGTCGACTCTGGCACAGACTGCTCTGCCTGCTCTATCTGCTCAGTCTCTATCGCAATCTTAGTAGCTGTGTCAGCCTGAGTATCAGAGTGCGGAAGCTCGGGTACGACTGACAACTCAGGCTGAACAGAAGTGGTCGTCTCTGACTGGACAGGCTCGGTCTGCTCTGAGGACGCGATGGAACTCGGAAGGGTCTCAGTGGTGGAAGTCACTGGAGCCATCGACGTCTGAACTGGGCCCTGAAGATCTGGCGAGGGAAACCCAGTGAGCTCTGCGGATACATGGGTGTATGCCGGGTCTTGAGATGATGAGTGATTGTCAACTAGTATGATGTGCATGTTCTTTGGCTTGTGTTGTGCAGGTGTCGAGCACAAAGACGGTGATCGAAGGAAAGGTGAAGGTCAAGTAGAGACGTGTCGTGTCGATGGACCCGGAGCGGTGAAGGGCGGACGTGAGGCTTGGACTGACGGATCGGTGGCCTGAGGATCGGTCGTGGTGGCTGACAGCCTGGGACAACGACAAGTGAAGACTTGCGGGTGGACGGGGGTGCACGGGCGGTGCATCCCTCTACGGCGTCGGTTTGGTGGTTGAGCCAAAGAAAAACTACCAAGTGGACGATTTCCAGGTTTGGGCCTCAAAACCTGGGTGCTGTGGGTTTCCGAGTTTGGGCCTCAAAACTCAGGCTGAGGACGGTTTACAGGTTTGGGCATCAAAACCTGGGTGCTGGCGGGTTTCTGAGTTTGGGCCACAAAACTCAGGCGACGGACGACAGGTTTCCCGGTTTCGGTCTCAAAACGGGAAGATGGCCCAGGTTTCCCGGTTTCGGCCTCAAAACCAGGGGGAGGTCTGCGAAAAGGACGAGCGGCGCAGTGGCGGCACGTGGCGGCATCCGGTGAGGTCGCGTCGAGGCGAATCTACCTGATGTGTGGGTGTGGTCGTCGGATCAACATCAACCTCGAGTTGGTCAGGAATACCCTTAGGGTTAGCCTGCTCGGTCATTAACTGTAAGGGTAGAAGGGGAATAATTGTATTAGGCTATATAAGGAGAGGCCAAACCTCCCTCCAGACCATCTCAGCCATTGCTATTTTCATTCTAAGGTTCCTGCTCTCCTAATCCCTGCTGTAGCTACTGAGATCAGCAGAGACGGTGAAAAATACCTTCGTGTATTTGGATTTTGCAGAAACGGGACCGGATTCCCATTGTCTCCTTGTGGGGATGAATTTCGGCTAGCAATTGTGATTGTGATTCGCGTTTTTGAACTTGTTCTTCGCGTTCTTCTTTTCTTCATGATTTTCCCGTCACTCGATCTCTATCCTTGCTGCGTCTTTTTCGAATCCACTTGAATCAACTTGTTATTTGATGTGAGGAGAACATTTCCACCGAAGGAATTCATCTTTATCCTCACGAACAAGTAGATCGGGTCGATTCAAGTTTCGTGGCAACTTTTTTGTTCTTACACCTTCCCTTTCGATTTCCTGGAGTTTTAGTTGACTTGAGCGAATGATTTCTTGGGGATAGTCTCCCAACTATCTCGTGATCATCTTCTCCAATTTTGGGATCAAGGGATTTTGATTTGGATCAAATTTGAGGAGATTTGGGAGAAGGGCGACCGAAATCTCCCTCTCTGTACAGCCGCGGACAGTCCGCCGTTTGGGGCGCGGACAGTCCGGGCATCGGGATTCAGCCGAGCAGTGGTTGTTCGTCGCGGTGCACAGTGCATTGATTTGATCGGCGGATAGTCCGCCGTTGGGACTCGCGGACAGTCCGAGAACATCCAGGGGACTTTCAGCAACACTGTGTTTTTGGCACTTTGGCCGGCGGACAGTCCGCCACCAGACCGCGGACAGTCCGGCATAGGGCGGACAGTCCGGGACCGTACCCGCGGACAGTCCGGGATCCTGCTGTGTGTTGAGTTTTAGTGCATTTGCTCTCCCAACTTTTCGGCTTGGTTTTCGGACTTCTCGTTTGCTCCTAGAGTTCACCTAGGAACCTCTCTAGCTATCTTTGCTACTTGTTAGCATAGGTATTTGGGGATTTTTCGACGTAGCCGTCTATCTACGTTCGGGAGTTAGTTTTTGGGTTTGAACTTGAGCCGGAGTTTTCGGTGTTTTGCTTGCTCTTGTTTGGTGGTGCCTCGCTGTGATCCTAGGGATCATCCACCCTCTTCCATGGGTCATGGGCATCACGGTTGCACTCAAAGCTTTTGGTGGTTGTTTTGTTGGGACAGAGGCCAGAGTTTCGAAAGAAACTTTTAGGCTCCCATTCACCCCCCTCTGGTCGCTTTTTGGTAGCGTTCTCGATCCTTCAATTTGTATCAAAGCAGGTTAAGGATCTTCTACCTTAGCCGGTTCCAAATCCACAGAAGGCGACATGGATCGCGGCATGGGCAAACGCCGTTTTTTGATGGGACGAACTATGCGTATTGGAAGATACGCATGTCGGCCTATCTCCAGAGTATGGGTGCTTCCATTTGGGATATTTGCAACTCCGCTGATTACATGGTCTTGGCTGCTCGTGTGACTCAGCATCAGATCGAAGAACACGTTGCCAATAGCCGAGCTCGTAATGCTCTTTTCTCCTGTTTGAGCATGTCTGAGTTTGATCGCGTTTCTCACCTCACTACGGCTCGGGAGATTTGGGCTACTCTCATGCATTTTCATGAGGGAACCACTCAAGTCGAAACCCGTCTCTACGAGTCGCACAAGCGAGAGTACGAGAACTTTCGACACATGTCTAGCGAGAGCATAGAAAGTTTATTCGCTCGCTTTCAGGTGATTGTCAATAGGATGAGGGCTAACAAGGAGCTGTTGCCTTTCGATGATCATGAGAGAGCTCTCAAGCTACTCCATACTCTTGATCGCTCGGTGTGGGATTCCAAGGTTCAGGCGATCATTGAATCGCCTAACTATGAGACTCTCACGTGCGACGAGCTCTTTAGTAAGCTCAAGTCTAGTGAGATTAACGCCATGGCGAGGGCTTCTTATGAAAATCCTTCTGGCCCGTCGATGGCTTTGGTTTCTGGCTCTTCTACTAACCCCTCTGGAGGCTTTGCATTGTCTTCTCTTCTTTCCATCACGGAGGAGCAGCTGAAGTTCATGGCGGATGATGAGTTGGCCCTGCTTGCCAACCGGTTCTCGCGGTTTCACAACAACCGCATGAACCATCGCCGTGGAGGAGGACGAGGTGGCTGCTACGAGTGTGGAGGCTCGGACCACTTCATCGTCAATTGCCCAAAGAAGAACAAGCAAGCTTTCAACAAGGCGGATCACGGCCACAAGTACGACTCCGGCAAGCGCAAGGAGAAGTACGTCCCCGCAAAGCACAAGCGAAGGGGCGGCTTCAACAAGGAGTACATCAAGGAGAAGTACTTGGAGAAGGCCCAGGCTGAGCAGCGTGCTTTCTTTGCCACGCTCAGCGATGTTGACGACTCGGATGATGACTCCGCTGCATCAAGCGACGACGAGTCCGAGAAGAAGAAGAAGATCGAGGACAAGCTGAACGGCCTTTGTTTCTTCGCCGACAACGAGGACTTCTGCACCATGGCCCTCGACGATGAGGTCAACAGTGAGCTGGATGAGATCCCTCGGAACGACGACGACGACGACACCTCCCAGGTATCACAGACCCTCGATGAGCTTTCTACTGAGGTCGATAAACTTACTGCTGCCCTCCTTAGTCAAGATAAGCTGCTTAGGCGTGCTGCTAGAGAGAGGAAGGAGTTTAGGCAGAAGTGGGAGGATGCGCTGAAGGAACTTGAGTCTGTCAAGTCCACCGTTGTCGTGATTGAGGAGGATGACTATGAGATGTGCTCCAAGCACATGACTGACCTTCTCACTTTGAGGGGGAAGTATGTTGCTTTGGTTGGAGAGGTGGATGAGCTTAGGGCTAGACTCGTGTTGCTGGGTGCGTGCAAGTCTCCTGTAGGCTTGCAATCCGAGTTGGCAGAGAAGAATGCCAAGATTGTGTCTCTTGAGAAGGCCAGCTCGGATAGCACTTGTGTGTCTAGATGCGCTTTGTGTGAGGGTTTGGAGATGGAGATTGCAAATGTGAAGCATGACAAGATGCAAACCGAGGAAGAAAACACATACCTTCATACCATCTTGTCATGGGTGTCTAGTGGTGAGCCGCAGCTTGGGATGATGATTGCCCAATTCAAACGTGTTGCTGGAGGTCCTGGTGTTGGTTTTGCTCAGGGTGTTGAGAGTGCTACATCCTTTGGGAAGGTTGGAGATTTTAGTGGTCTTAAGCCAAGTGCGAAGCCCAACTCCACCACTATTCCCAAACTAACCAAGATTCCACCCAAAGAGCCTCTCAAGCCAAACACCAAGGATGGAGTGTTTGTAGAACCTCCAAGGGCTCCACCAAAGGAACAAACATGGGCTCCAAAACCAAACCACCTCAGGAACAAGCTAGACACTATGCCACCAATCCATGAGGAGCTCATGCCACAAAAGAACCAATTGATCCACACCCAATACTATGAGTACCAACAACCCCCTATAAGAGCGGTGAGGTACCACTGTGAGCACTGTGGGAGAGATGGACACTTGAGGGAGTTTTGCTTTCGGCGCAAGAGAGAGGAGCGTCGTGCAAAGGAGATGAACAACTCGAACATGTACCATCCTTTCCATGATGTACATGCACCGAAGGTTCCAAGGAGAGCTGCTAGGCCTAGAGGTCCAATGCCTCAAGGTCCTAGGTCACAAGGAGGACGTGCCAGACGGGATCCTGCTTTTGTAGGCTACGGACTCCGTGGCGGTGGCTTTGTTGTTGAGCGTTACTCCCGACCGCGTTTTGACTATCGTGATGGACGGTCTTCCCTCAGCGGACCATGTTTTCCTATACGTGGTGATCGCTTTCCCCGTAGGCGTGCTAGGAATGGTTTTGCTACTTACAGTTCTTTTGAGCAGCCGGCCCAACACTGGTACACTTCCCATTTTACTCACCCTAGTGTTGGACCGTATGATCACCCTATGTCTTTTTATTGATGTAGGTAAGGCGATTGGAGAACGTTTGGTTGGTGGATTCCGGGTGCTCAAGGCATATGACCAAAAACGCCAAGTGGTTCTCCAGTCTTAGTCCAGTTGCCGGAAAGGAGTTTATCACCTTCGACGATAATAGCAAAGGTAAAGTGTTGTCTCGTGGGTCGGTGCGAGTTAATGAGCATTTTGTGTTACGTGATATTGCTCTTGTTTCTAACTTGCATTTTAATCCTCTTTCTGTTTCGCAACTTTTTTATGATGATTATGAGATTCGTTTTAAGCCGAATCTCAGTCATATTTTGGATCCTCAGGGCAATCTTGTATGTTTGATTTCGCCCTTTGGGAAAGTCTTTCGTGCGAATTTCTCGGAGACGTTTGGAATTTCTCGTTGTCTTGTGGCTGGACCTTCCTCATCTGATCTTTGGAAGTGGAATAGGAGACTCGGTTACCAGAGCTTCGACTTGCTTGCAAGGCTTAGTTCACTTGGTATAATCCGAGGATTGCCCAAGTTGTGCATGAAGAAGGATCTTGTTTGCCATTCTTGTAGACATGGGAAAATGGTAGCCGCTCCCCTCCATCCAGTGAATCAGGTTATGACTAAGCGCCCTGGAGAGCTTTTGCATATGGACCTTCTCGGTCCGGCTCGGGTGATCTCAGTTAGTGGGAAGTGGTATGTGTTTGTTGTTGTTGACGATTTTTCGAGATATTCGTGGGTTTTCTTTTAAGCTGAGAAAACTGAGACTTTCGCTTTTACTCACAATCTGATTTTGCGACTTCAGAACGAGTTCCCTAAGAACTCGATGAGAGCTATTCGTAGCGATAATGGTTCCGAGTTTAAGAACTCGGATTTTGAGAAGTTTTGTAACTCTTTGTGTTTAGAGCATCAGTTTTCTTCCCCCTACACACCGCCACAAAATGGTGTTGTAGAGAGGAAAAATCAGACCCTTGTTGAGATGGCCAAGACGATGCTCGATGAGCATAGGACTCCTAGCCGGTATTCGGCCAAAGCTATGAACACTGCATGTTATATTTCCAATCGCATTTTTCTCCATGCGTTCTTGAAGAAGACTTCTTATGAGTTGCGATTTGGGAAGCAACCCAAAGTGAGTTATTTTAGGGTTTTTGATTGCCACTGTTTTATACTCAAGAAAGGCAACTTGGACAAGTTTGAGTCTCGTTCTTCTAATGGTGTATTTTTGGGTTACGGTAATCATACTCATGCATATCGTGTACTTAACCTTGATACTAACCGAGTCATGGAGACATCTGATGTCACCTTTGACGAGACCATGCATTGTCCTTCTTCTAGATTTGAGCATGCAGGTGATCATGAGGTTGGCGAACCTCTTTTTGATGATGAGGAAGAAGGTGCTGAAGGGATTGATGATCTAGCACTTCGACCACCTACTGTGCTGATTGGGTTGACTTCGACCACGACTGCTCGCGGCCCCGACCCATCTTCTTCCACTACATGGGGGCCGTGTGATCCACCACCTCGTGCTGTACCACTTGTACCCGAGGAGGCACCAGCTACTATTGAGGGGGAGGTTACTTCAGCAAGGGAGGCACCACGACACATCTAGCGCCAACACCCACCTCAACAGATGATCGGTGACATCCACGAACGTGTCACTCGATCAAGGTCACAACAAATCTCTCACTTTGCTCATTCTGCATTTGTTGCTGATTTTGAACCCTGAGATGTTGGACATGCTTTATCTGATCCTGATTGGGTTAATGCCACGCATGAGGAGTTAGAAAACTTTGAGAGAAATTGGGTTGGGGTTCTTGTTCCACCTCCTCCTGAGTGTCACCCTATTGGTACAAAATGGGTTTTCAAAAACAAACAAGGAGAGGATGGCCACATTGTGAGAAACAAGGCCAGACGTGTAGCCCAAGGGTATAGTCAGAAGGAGGGGATAGACTATGAGGAGACTTTTGCTCCTGTAGCTCGTTTGGAGGCAATTAGGATCCTCTTGGCTTTTGCTGCATCCAAGGGTTTCAAACTTTTTCAAATGGATGTCAAGAGTGTCTTCCTAAACGGCTACATACAAGAAGAGGTGTATGTGAAACAACCCCCTGTTTTTGAAAATCCCATGTTTCCAAACCATGTTTTTAAACTTCAGAAAGCTTTCTATGGTTTGAAACAAGCCCCTAGAGCCTGGTATGATAGGTTGAAAACCTTTTTGCTTGCTAAGGGTTTTAAAATGGGATGTGTAGATAAAACACTTTTTCTCCTCAAGCAAGGCAATGACACTTTGTTGGTTCAGATTTACGTGGATGATATCATTTTCGGTGGTTCTCATGCTTTGGTTGCCAAGTTTGCAGATATTATGAGCAGGGAATTTGAGATGAGCATGATGGGCGAGTTGACGTTTTTCCTCGGGTTGCAAATCAAGCAATCCCGAGAAGGGACGTTTGTGCACCAGGGCAAGTACACCAAGGACATATTGAAGAAGTTCAATATGGGTGAGGCCAAGCCTCTTCCAACACCAAAGTCGACCACGACGGCCCTGGATGTGGACAAGGATGGAGAAGCTATGGACCAGAAGGAGTACCGGAGTATGATCGCGTTGCTGCTGTTGTGACACTCTAGTGTCAAGCACTGCATTAGGAACAACATTAGCCACTAATTAACAAGTTATAAGAGCTCAAGTACCGTCTTAGTCAAATTAGGCTGACTCCGACCCATACTTGAACCCGTGGACAAGGATGGAGAAGCTGTGGACCAGAAGGAGTACCGGAGTATGATCGTGTTGCTGCTGTTGTGACACTCTAGTGTCAAGCACTGCATTAGGAACAACATTAGCCACTAATTAACAAGTTATAAGAGCTCAAGTACCATCTTAGTCAAATTAGGCTGACTCCGACCCATACTTGAACCCATATAACTCCGGTAGTCTGGAAATCTTGAAGGATTTCAAACAACTTACAACATACAGGATCGCATCGTTCAAGTACCACATTCGCGAGGATACAACAGTTGATAATCGAAATCAAAATTAACATCATAGTGCAAAATCTTAAAAGTTATTACAACACTGAGTTTAAAGTGCGGAAGCTTAAATAAGTCTGAAACACAACCACCACAAACGTGGTCCAAATAAAACATTGTTTTTGATAACTCACTCCTGTCTTTTCAAATAATGTGCCACCATCAGTCTTAGTCCAGCAAAAGCAAAGGAGAAGCTTCTAGATGACCCTGCCCTGGGCCTATTCCTCATCACCCTCCACAGGGTAGAGGCAGTTCTTACAATAGCCGAAGTAAACTTGGCCATCTGCAACAACGGGATAAACCCTGAGTACAGCACTGTACTCAGCTAGACTTACCCGTCTATTTGAAAATAAAAGACACCAAGGGTATGCAAGGCTTTTGGTGGAGCTGGGACTTTAGTTGCGAAAAGGTCAATTTAAGGAAAGTAACGTTTGAAAATGATGGGTGAGCAGTCATATTTTAAGCCTATCTCTTAGTCTAGGTTTGCACCTGATCTACAACATTCACTTGAGTCTAGCAATCAATTATATAGACCATATCAGGTTAACTTATCCACATTTTAGTTGAACCTTAAACATCACATGTAGTTGTATCATGGTGAAGCTCGACATAGTTTCCCACTAACCGGGGGAGATGACGACTCGAATCGAATTACAAACCAGCTAGCGAGAAACCTTTAATACAAACCCACACTTTCCCCGTCGGGTCCATGCGTTGGGTCACCGCTCGATATTGTCCGTGGTGGTTGTTGATGGTGCTTAAAGCATCATTTCACTATCAACATTTCACCCAAAACCAAGGTAAAATAACATAAAAAGTAGAAGATTTGGTTTATAACTAACTTATTTCCACATGTGCATAATTTCTTATATTATTGCAGGAAATGATGGAATTTGGGCCAAACAAGTGTACCAGGAGCAAGGCCAAGCCACTCTGGCCCATTTGGGCCTGAGTAGGGTGGCGGCCTCCACCTATTACTGGCGACCGCCAGGGCCATCTTGCCCAAAGTGGCCCAGGCCACGTCATTGATCCGTGGGAGTCACCTCAAGCTCAAATCCTGGCCATTGCACACTAAGACGGTTTGATCCAAGGGCTAAGAGGAGTATCACCTGGATAGTGGGCTTTGGACACGTGGAAATCCCTGTCTAAAACCCTAACCGACCCTCAAACCGACTTAGGGGAGCAAGTGAAGACCGTTGGATGAATGGCGGTTGCAATGGACGGCAGAGTGGTGACGGGCGCCAGGGTTTAGTGGCGGGAGCCACCCTTTAAACCCTAACTGACCTCCCCTTCACTCTATAAGTACCCCCCCTAGCTTCCTAGCACTATAAATAGGCCCCTAGAGTTCTCATTCGGTAAGCCTCACATCAGTCTTCACCATTTGGTTAGATTAGCACACTTGCTATGCTAGAGAGATTAGAGAGAGTGTGAGTGCCTCACTAGAAGAGGAGCTGGAGAGGAGAAGAGTAGAAGTCTGGAGAGTTCCAAAGTTGTCGGAGACCTCTGCTTCTCTCTGCTCTGCGCTTCAACTTTGGTAACTTAGTATTTATTTTATCTTCAAGTATTTATTTTCAGTACTTGTGTACTCATTTCATTGCTTGATATTAGTTTCAAGTGCTCTAGTTCTAGTACAGGGCTAGTAGTAGTAATATATAGATTAAGTGTGGTACTTAGGCTATATATTGCCAGTGAATATGGCTTGGCCCCCGGATAGCTGTGGTAGCAAGCAGGTGGTGACAGCCTTGTGCGCCTTGAATTCCACCACATAGTTGGTCTAGTTTAACAGTAGGGCTCATTGTGCTAGCGTTCAACCTAAGTCAGTGGTAAAGGCTAGTACGCCCACAGTACACTAGTAAAGAACTTAAATCACTAGAAGTCTAATAGAACTAGGATCTACCCGAGTAGGTAGTGCCCGTTCCCCTTCATCTATCCTAGATATCCTTATCCCCCTAGTTTTCTCAAAATCACTTCGCGTTCCTCGTGGATTCGATACCCCGGAATACTCTGAGGTGAAAAGCTACAACTGACAGTCGTGCGCTTGCGGTTTCTTCTGCGTGCCACCCGAGGTGTCAACAAGCTTTTCTGGCGCCGTTGCCGGGGAACGGTAACTAATTTTTGAGACTAGAGTTAAGATCATCTTTACCCTCTCCGTATGGAGAACCAATCTATCTTCCAATTCGCAGCTCCTAAGAGTTCGCGATTAGAGCAACATTCATCATCACAACCTATATATGCTGATAGTTACGAATTGCGCCCTGACTTTATTAACAAAGTTCAGGAGAGCATATTTACGGGATCAGAAAATCCCTACACACATCTACGTGAGTTTGAGCAAGTCTGTGCATGTTTGAACATTTTGGGCATTTCACCTGACACTGTCAAGTGGAAGCTATTTCCGTTCACTTTGACGGGAGCAGCTAAAACATGGCATGCTCGAACCATGGCATGTTTGAACATGGCATGATGGACCAAGTTTATCTTAACGTATTTCCCTGTCCACCGAGTGATACAACTACGAGTAGAAGTGTTGACCTTTAGACAAAATGATAAGGAGACATTAGGGGAGGCTTGGGCCCGTTTTATTGATTTAATCAATTCAGGACCCGATTTAGCCATACCCGATCCAATGCTCCTTCAGCATTTTTATGTCGGTTTAGAGAAAGAGAGCGCTCTTCACCTTGATCATTCATCAGGTGGAGCGTTTCTTCATCTTTCTCCACGAGGTGGAAAGGAGGTTCTTGATAGAATTCTTGAGAATACTCCTTATACTGGAATTTCTGATGAAATCCCTGATGAAGAAGTCATAGAAACTCAAGTTTCGACCGTAGAATAACAAGAAGAGCCCGAGTCTAGCTCGCTGGACTTAGCAGAGCCTATTCCGTCCACATCTGGGGAAGAAATTCTTCCGGAATTTTTGGGCGAGATAGAGGATGATGTGTTTGAGGATTACGGAAATGCTATGAACTACTCTGTTCAAGCTCTCCCATCCGACAAACCACTTCTTGAGTCTTCTGATGGAATCTATAGCCGAGAGCGTCTTTTGGAACTTTTAGCTGTCATGAGTCATGAATGGACAATGGAAGCCAAAGTAACAGAAAACATGCCTCGCATAGATAATGTACCTAGCATGATAAATTGTCGAATTAGGGGAGAAAGAGCCTTTGCCTTTTATGACCCTGTCGTGGGAATTAATGTTCTTGCTAGTAATTACATATCCAGAACATTCCCTAACCTTCAACGACAACCAACTAAACGGTGTTTAAGAGACCCAAATGGTGACATCTTGGAAAGTGAAGGAATCCTAAAGATGGTCCCCATCCAAGTAGATGGAGCGGACATGGTCTTAGATTTCTACATTTTCGATGTAGTCCTTTTTGACGTCTTCTTAGGACAACCTTGGTCCATACTTGCCTTGCAAGGACCATGTCAAGAGCACTTTAATGCTCAAATCGGTGGAAAAGAGTACTCAGTACCTTTCGTTCGTGCATTAAATTATATTGCCGAAAAACCACCAGAACCAGATCTTCTCGATCAAGCTAGAACCTCTACCCTTTATGAGTTGGCTCAGCTAGATTTTGAAGAAGATTCTGAGTTCTTTGTCGAAGAAGAAGCCGAGACAGATGAACTGTTTCGCTTAGACGAATCGGAAAAGCTATCTCGACCTTCCATAGAGCTAAAACCTCTGCCTGAAGGCCTGAGATACATTTTTCTAAACAATGACCCCGAGACTCCCGTAATCATTAGCAGTAAGCTATCTGAAGAGGAAGTCCGTAGGTTGACCCTTGTCTTAGAAAAACACTGATTTGTCTTTGGCTATTCACTTCAAGATTTGAAGGGAATTAGTCCAAATCTCTGCACCCATCGTATCCCTCTCGATCCTAAGATACCCCCTTCAAGAGAGCCCCAAAAACGACTTAATAACGCTATGCGTGAAGTCGTGAAAAAGGAGGTTCTGAAACTCTTGCACGCGGGAATTATTTATCTAGTTCCTTATAGTGAATGGGTAAGTCCCGTGCAAGTAGTTCCAAAGAAAGGAGGCATGACAGTCGTTAAGAATGAGAAAAATGAGTCAATCCCTCAACGCACTGTCACTGGATGGAGGATGTGTATAGACTATAGGAAGCTGAATAAAGCCACAAAGAAAGATCATTTCCCACTCCCTTTTATAGATGAGATGCTAGAGAGATTGGCAAACCATTCCTTCTTTTGCTTCCTGGACGGATATTCTGGTTATCACCAAATTCCAATCCATCCAGATGACCAAAGTAAGACCACTTTCACATGCCTGTATGGAACTTATGCCTATAGACGCATGTCCTTTGGACTTTGCAATGTGTCGACATCTTTCCAACGGTGTATGATGTCCATCTTTTCCGACATGATTGAACAAATCATGGAGGTATTCATGGACGACTTTTCGGTCTATGGGAAAACCTTTGACGATTGCCTAGCCAATTTAGACAAAGTCCTCCAACGCTGTGAAGAGAAGGACCTAGTTCTTAACTGGAAAAAGTGTCACTTCATGGTGCGCAAAGGAATTGTCCTAGGCCATCGAATTTTAGAACGTGGGATAGAAGTGGATAAAGCCAAAATCGATGTAATTGAACAATTGACACCACCCACTAATGTGAAAGGAATCCGAAGCTTCTTGGGCCATGCCGGCTTTTATAGAAGGTTTATTAAGGATTTCTCACAAATCGCTAGACCCTTAACAAGCCTGTTAGCAAAAGACGTCCCGTTCAAATTTGACGAGGATTGTCTACAAGCTTTCAATATTTTGAAAAAGGCTCTAACTTCTGCTCCAATCATCCAACCCCCAGATTGGAATTTGTCGTTCGAAATCATGTGTGATGCTAGTGATTATGCTGTGGGAGCCGTCCTCGGTCAAACTAAAGATAAGAAGCATTATTCTATTGTTGACGGTCCTTAAACACCTGTTTTACCATCAACATTTGACCCTAAAGTCCACCAAAAAGGCATGAAATGTAGTCAAATAGGTTTCAAACTAACTGAATTCCACATGTCCATAGAATTCTATTTGAATGCAGGATTTGAACCAAATTTGGACATTTGGACCCACCAGGAGCCAAGCCCACTCAGCAGGGCCCAAATGGGCCTAAGGGGGGTGGCGCCCGCCACCCCTAGGTGGCGCCCGCCACTTGGGTTGGCCCAAGTGCCACCACCTGCCATGTCACCGATCCGTGTGACCTCCACAAGGCCAAATCCTGGCCCTTGGTCACTAGGTCAGTGGCATCGGACGGCTCAGGGAGGAGTGGCGTGGATCAAGGTTGAATGTCGGTTGCTAGGACATGCAACCGACCTCCAAACCGCCTTGGACAACCACCTGGATGCCGTTGAAGCAGAGGCGGTTCATCCAACGGCCAAGGGACTGGCGGCCACCAGTAGGGGGTGGCGCTCGCCACCTGACCTAACCCTAGGTCGGTTGGCTGCCCACTATAAGAACCCCCCTCACTCATTTGGGCTATAAATACCCCCCTGGCGACACTACTTCATTCACACCAACACACCTTCATATCCCACACTTCCAAGAGAAGCAAAGCAAGAGAAGCAAGTGAGAGTTAGGTTAGAAGCTCAGAGAGCTTAGGCAAGTAGGTAGCTAGTAGAGCAAGGCATCTTCGCCCTCGCGGTAGCGCTGCTCAAGGGTTAGCTCAAGAGTAGAGGCGTGCGAGTGATCGGTCCTGGAGCTGGGAAGAGTCTTCCTTCATCTCCAGTTCAGGTTTTGCTCTTGTTACTCAAGCACTTACTATATTCTACTTCATCATTTCAAGTATTACTTTATTCTACTTATCAGTATTGAGTGGTATACTTGATTGATTGCTTGAGTGCCTAGCTATCCTACAGTTCAATTCACTTAGCCATAGTAGTTAATCTCTAGTGAGCTTAGTGTTTGATCTTTGCCAATAGGTTGCTTAGTTAGTTTAGTGTTTATCTTATTAAGTCAAGTGTTTGCTCTGACGTCCGCAAGGGTGTCTCTATTCAAAGCTAGGGTAGAGATAGTTAGAATATAATTAAGCGTGGTGCTTAGTTATAGACTTACCTTCAGATACGGCTAGACCCCCGGATAGCTGTGGTAGCAAGCAGGTGGTGACAGCCCTGTGCGCCTTGAATTCCACCACGTAGTTGGCCCAGTTTAACAGTAAGGCTCGTTGTGCTAGCGTTCAACCTAATTAAGTGGTAAAGGCTAGTACGCCTCGATACTTGACAAGATAGGAATAAAACTATACTCAACTTAGTTGCTTTATTGTCTTTTGTTTGCCTTGCTTCGTAACTGTCTCGCTTCGTAGTTATCTTGCTTTGTAGTTATCTAGGATTAGTTATTAGTTAGTTATCCTTAGTTATCATATTTCCCTTCAACTATCTATCTATCTAGTTATCCACCTTACCTTAGCCATCCATTTCATCCTTACCTATCCACCCATATATTCTTTCTAGCCTTTCATCTTCTCTCTTCTCCCCTTTTCCCTTTTCTCTTTTCTTCGACTCTCATCCCCTCCTTGACTCAACTCATACACCACCCTAGCCTTCCCTTGGGATCAAATAAATCGACACCTGGTACTCCCAGGCGAAGTGCTACTACGATAGTTCTGTGCGCTTGCAGAATCTCCTCCTGGTAGATTGCATTCTCGCTAGCTAGCTCCTACTAGTGTCGGGATTGACAACCCCGCTTGGCATTAGTAGATAGCTACTTTAGTTACCCTATCCTAGGTGTAGCTAAGAACTACCAACAAGCATTTCTGGCGCCGTTGCCGGGGAAGGCAATCGGTGTATCGGTTGAGTCCGTGTCGAATTTATCTTCGCCTAAGCTCCCGCTTAGCGAATCCCATCTTACCCCATTCTTTATTTCTTTAGTTTTTCTTATCTTTTCCCTTCATCTTCTTCAACTTCTTTCTTTATTATCTCGTTCTATCTTCACGATGGCCAACAAGACCATTCGTGAATTTTCTGCTCCTTCTGCCGCTAATGTAGCGATAGGACCAGACGTGATCGATGCCAACCTCAATTTTGAGTTGAAACCGGCTCTGATCACGATGGTCCAAGCTAGCCCGTTCTGTGGCAAAGCCCATGAGGATGCCAATGCTCACCTCCAACAATTCTTGGAGATTTGCGGCACCTTCACCATTAAGGGGATAACCCAAGAAGCCATCCGTCTTCGTCTCTTTCCTTTCTCTTTGCTAGGAAAAGCGAAGCAATGGTTCTATACCGATCGCAACCCTGTAGACACATGGGACAAGTGTTCCAATGCTTTTCTCGCCAAATTCTTTCCTTTGGGCAAGACGAATGCTCTTCGCAACAAAATCTCCAGCTTTACGCAACAAGCCGAGGAATCTTTCCCAAGGCTTGGGAGAGGTTGCAAGAGTGTCGCTGCTTGTCCGCACCATGGTATGGAGGACTGGCTATTAATCCAGAACTTCTACCATGGCCTAACCCCTCTCTCTAGAAGCCATTTGGATGCCGCCGCCGGCGGTGCATTCTTTTCTCTGAATGTTGCAGATGCTAAGGCTCTCATAGAGAAGATCGTGTCAAACCAAGGATGGAATGACGAAAGACTACAGCCCCGTAAGCGAGGTATACATTCCCTTAAGGAGGCCGACATGATCGTGGCCAAGATGGACCTGCTGGCAAAGAAGCTGGATAGCTGTGAGAAGATGAACCAACAAGAGAGTGTCCAATCTCTGAAATCCTACATGACTTGTGAAGTCTGTGGAGAAACCGGACATTCTGGGAGCCACTGCCCCGAGCTACATGAAGATTTGAACTTCATCAACAACAGTAACGGTTTCCGTCAACAGAATCAAGGATGGAATCAACACTCCAATTCTCAAGGTAACAATTCATTCCCTCGCTCTAATTTTCATAATTCTGATGATTTCTCGTTCTTAAATAATTTAGTTTACTCACAAGGTAGAACTACTGAATTTTTGAATAAGAAATTAATGGTGAATGATAAAGCCCTTGAGAATATAAATGCTACATTGGAAGATTTCTCATCTGCTCTGAAAAATCAACTTAGCTTTAATAAGATGTTAGAAACCCAATTAGCTCAAATTGCTGCTATCATACCATCTTTTGAATCCAGCAAAATTCCTGCTAAACCTGACATGGAAACTTCTAATATGGTTGAAATAAAGAATTTTAACTATTATGAAGATCAAACCATGACTGTTAAAAAGGGTGGTCCTGGTAGTCCCATAATTAGATGCTCAATCTTTGGTGAAGTCTTTAAAAATGCCATGTGTGATTTAGGATCGAGTGTGAACATTCTATCTAAAGACTTTTATGAAAACTCATTCTTTCCACCCATGTCATCCACATTTGCCTATGTTGTGCTAGCTGATCAATCCACTTGCTATGTAGAAGGAATAGTTAATGATTTACCTGTTCATATTAGAGGCTCCTATGTTCCTGCTGATTTCATAATACTAGATATGGGAAATAGGAAAGATGTGCCTCTAATCTTAGGTAGACCCTTCTTGAACACTGTTAATGCTTGCATATATGTGGGAAGTGGTAAAATTCAAATGACATTAGGAGGGAGGAAGGAAATATTCTCCTTCTCCCGTGGTCCCGCATATGCCGCTAACATGCAGGAAGCAAAACTCGTTCGTACCAAGAAGAGGCGCCCAAGAACAGGGTGGAGCAGAAAGAAAGAACCACCTCCTCCTGAGTTGTGTAATTCACATAACAAGGGAGAGGTGCCAAAAGAAGAAGAACCAGATGGAGTACTAAGAGAAGAAGTGCCCAAGGAAGAAGATCCACCCGATAAGGATGAAACTCCATGGACCTAAGGTATGGTTTTATTTTTTATTTTTCCCTTCAATTTTCCCTTTTTTGAATAAATAACATATGCCATGCATGAAACTAAAAAAAATCAGTTATCATTAGTTTTATGCATAGGTATATGTTAACTTAGTTAGAATAATAAAATATCATAATAGGATAGTTTCCCTTTTCACAACATTAGATAGTTTCCCTTTTAATAAAATGAGAACAAGAGCTCCGACTGAGACGAAGAAGATCTTTCACCAAGCAAGAAGCCAGCTTGGGGGAGACTCCCGCTCCAATAAGGTATGTCTCAAGCCTACACTTCACATTCAGTTCTTGAATTCTATATCTTTCGAATGTCATATGCTTGCCTAAATAACCACTCTATGAATAAAATTGATAAAATCTGCTTAAACAAGTTGAAACCGGAATAAGATTTGAAATATGTCATGCAAATGCTATTGTTATGGTTTGAATGACTAGTCTTATCTAAAGTTGTAGCTTTTGTGGGTTGCACATGCTTTAACTGAAATCATGCTTAGTGAATAAAGTTAGTAAGAAATGGAGTAATTCTTTAAACTTGCTAAGGTGAAATTAGAACCTAATCTGGAGGATTTCTTTTAAAAATTATGAAAACCTTGCTAAAAGTTCCTCCTAGATTTTATCCCATCCCACCACCAGCCAAATATTTGTTAGTCATTAGTCAAAACCACAAAGAGCTTTGTTTGTGTTGAGCTTTGTTAGACCTCATAGATCTTAGTAGAGAAGCTTATCATATCTTTTGAATCAAGATTCACGTACACCCACCATAATTTGCCTACTTTCCACTTTGGAAGTTTGCAACCACCAAATAAATTGCTTATTCTCTACACCGGAGATATGCAATACCCTGCCAAACATCCCATTGCTAGCCTTATGCTATTCCTACACTGGGAATAAGCATTTCTCTCCCTTTCCCTACTCATTTCAAAAATCCTTTCCTATAGATGTCTGGGGAAATCTAGAGCTAAAAGAGAGAGAGAGAGAAAAATGAGCAAAGTAGCTCAAAAAAGGACTATGTCCTGTGAAAAAAAAAGTGAGCAAAGTAGTTCAAGAGAGGACTATGTCCTAAGAAAATGTGAGGACACACCTTTTGTCTACTCACTATGTATCCAAAAAAAAGAGAGAATTATCATTAGCTCTAGACCCCAGAAATTAACTTGGAAGGATTATGAAATATCTCTCTATACACTTCCACATAACCACACATGCACTTCTTGATCAATTTTTATGATTTGCTGCTCCTTATGATCTGAGTGTCTAGCTTAGCAATAAACATCAGGCAATTTGCTCATGGTTCTTAGCCCACCTATAACTCCACATATCATTCTTTAGAAAAAGGAGAGGCTACATTTTGGCCTAAGTGAGGATTTAAACACCATTGAGTGATTGAGTGAATCTTGAAGGACTTAAGCAAGTTGTAATCTTTTGAAAACCTTGAAAAACCTCCAGACAGAATCCTAGTCAAACCTAAGCAAGATAAAAGTTTCCTATCTACTGCTTTATTTCACTCTTGCATGTTTGAAGTGAAAAGCTATAAGCTCCACATTGCTATGATTTATGATATATGCTAAGTTATTTCTCACTATACAATATGCACTTGCAGACATCTTAAGTTGCTATCCATTTCATGCTCAATGCTTAAACCGCATTGTTGCTCGAGGACAAGCAACAGGTTAGCTTGGGGGAGCCTGTTGACGGTCCTTAAACACCTGTTTTACCATCAACATTTGACCCTAAAGTCCACCAAAAAGGCATGAAATGTAGTCAAATAGGTTTCGAACTAACCGAATTCCATATGTCCATAGAATTCTATTTGAATGCAGGATTTGAACCAAATTTGGACATTTGGACCCACCAGGAGCCAAGCCCACTCAACAGGGCCCAAATGGGCCTAAGGGGGGTGGCGCCCGCCACACCTAGGTGGCGCTCGCCACCTCTAAGTGGCGCCCGCCACTTGGGTTGGCCCAAGTGCCACCACCTGCCATGTCACCGATCCGTGTGACCTCCCCAAGGCCAAATCCTGGCCCTAGGTCACTAGGTCAGTGGCATCAGACGACTCAGGGAGGAGTGGCGTGGATCAAGGCTGAATGTCGGTTGCTAGGACATGCAACCGACCTCCAAACCGCCTTGGACAACCACCTGGATGTCGTTGAAGCAGAGGCGGTTCATCCAACGGCCAGGGGACTGGCGGCCGCCAGTAGGGGGTGGCGCCCGCCACCTGACCTAACCCTAGGTCGGTTGGCTGCCCACTATAAGAACCCCCCTCACTCATTTGGGCTATAAATACCCCCCTAGCGACACTACTTCATTCACACCAACACACCTTCATATCCCACACTTCCAAGAGAAGCAAGTGAGAGTTAGGTTAGAAGCTCAGAGAGCTTAGGCAAGTAGGTAGCTAGTAGAGCAAGGCATCTTCGCCCTCGTGGTAGCGCTGCTCAAGGGTTAGCTCAAGAGTAGAGGCGTGCGAGTGATCGGTCCTGGAGCTGGGAAGAGTCTTCCTTCATCTCCAGTTCAGGTTTTGCTCTTGTTACTCAAGCACTTACTATATTCTAGTTCATCATTTCAAGTATTACTTTATTCTACTTATCAATATTGAGTGGTATACTTGATTGATTGCTTGAGTGCCTAGCTATCCTACAGTTCAATTCACTTAGCCATAGTAGTTAATCTCTAGTGAGCTTAGTGTTTGATCTTTGTCGATAGGTTGCTTAGTTAGTTTAGTGTCTATCTTATTAAGTCAAGTGTTTGCTCTGACGTCCGCAAGGGTGTCTCTATTCAAAGCTAGGGTAGAGATAGTTAGAATATAATTAAGCGTGGTGCTTAGTTATAGACTTACCTTCAGATACGGCTGGACCCCCGTATAGCTGTGGTAGCAAGGAGGTGGTGACAGCCCTGTGCGCCTTGAATTCCACCACGTAGTTGGCCCAGTTTAACAGTAAGGCTCGTTGTGCTAGCGTTCAACCTAAGTAAGTGGTAAAGGCTAGTACGCCTCGATACTTGACAAGATAGGAATAAAACTATACTCAACTTAGTTGCTTTATTGTCTTTTGCCTGCCTTGCTTCGTAACTGACTCGCTTTGTAGTTATCTTGCTTTGTAGTTATCTAGGATTAGTTATTAGTTAGTTATCCTTAGTTTTCATATTTCCCTTCAACTATCTATCTATCTAGTTATCCACCTTACCTTAGCCATCCATTTCATCGTTACCTATCCACCCATATATTCTTTCTAGCCTTTCATCTTCTCTCTTCTCCCCTTTTCCCTTTTCTCTTTTCTTCGACTCTCATCCCCTCCTTGACTCAACTCATACACCACCCTAGCCTTCCCTTGGGATCAAATAAATCGACACCTGGTACTCCTAGGCGAAGTGCTACTACGATAGTTCTGTGCGCTTGCAGAATCTCCTCCTGGTAGATTGCATTCTCGC
The DNA here is from genome assembly GCA_009763385.1 of Coix lacryma-jobi var. lacryma-jobi. Lineage (NCBI taxonomy): Eukaryota > Viridiplantae > Streptophyta > Magnoliopsida > Poales > Poaceae > Coix > Coix lacryma-jobi. Next base: position 77,507,354 of record CM019828.1, on the reverse strand, counting down.
TAGCTAGCTCCTACTAGTGTCGGGATTGACAACCCCGCTTGGCATTAGTAAATAGCTACTTTAGTTACCCTATCCTAGGTGTAGCTAAGAACTACCAACAGCTATTTCTTATGCTAGTAAGACCCTGACTGGCCCCCAGCTAAACTATGCAACCACAGAAAAGGAACTTTTGGCCGTAGTCTTTGCCATAGACAAGTTTAGATCTTACTTAGTGGGAGCTAAGGTGATCGTTTATACCGATCACTCTGCTCTGAAATATCTCTTCACTAAGAAAGATGCTAAGCCAAGGTTGATCCGCTGGATCCTACTCCTTCAAGAATTTGACCTGGAAATAAGAGACAAGAAAGGAGTAGAGAATTCAGTAGCTGATCACTTGTCTAGACTACAAGTCAATAATTCGGACAATCTCCCAATAAATGACTTTTTTCGCGATGATACCCTTTTAAAAGTCACGTATACCAACCCTTGGTATGCAAACATCGTGAAGTTTATAGTCGCCGGCTATGTCCCACCAGGGGAGAATAAAAAGAAACTGCTATATCAAAGCAGAACGCACCTATGGGATGAACCATATCTCTATAAGGTCAGTGCAGATGGACTCTTGAGGAAATGTGTCCCCATAGAAGAAGCAACAAAAATCATAGATAGATGTCACTCCGCCGAATATGGAGGACACTATGGAGCTTTTCGGACACATGCTAAAATATGGCAAAGTGGTTTTTATTGGCCATCCATGTACGAGGACACAAAGAATTATGTGAGACGTTGTCCTCGTTGCCAAAAGCATGGTAACATTAGTGCCCGAGATGCTATGCCTCTCGTGAACAATCTCCAAGTTGAGTTGTTCGATGTTTGGGGTATAGACTTCATGGGCCCCTTTCCTAAATCCTATGACGCCGAGTACATTGTTGACACTGGTTAACTATCATAATTAAGAGATAAATAAATATGAAAAGGGCAAGAATATGATCACCAACAAAGGTTTAGGGTTTCATCTGACAATATTCCATGAGTTTTGGTGAGTTACGATTCTGCAGGGACTAAACCAGGAAATTAGCACCAATAGCTTCCCATAGAAGGAAACCGTCGGGAGATAACGCAACCGCCACGTCGGGATACTTCTAGAAGACTCCAGAGGACGTAAGAAGACACCACAAGGAAAGACACCATCAGAGGCCGACCTGTGGGACCGACCGGTCCCACAGGGCCCACCGGTCGGTCGGCCAGGGAGCTCCCACGCTTCCGTCCTCTGCAAGCTACTTCCACCGACCTCCAGGATGCATCTCGACCGTACCTCAAGTCGGTTTGATCCAAGGGCCACGATTCATCGCCCAGGGCTATATAAACAGACCCCTGACCCCCCTCTCTAGGCAATAGGGTTTCAGGCAATTCAATCATCAGGGTTAGACCAACCAGAAGGAGATCAATCGGAAGCTTTAGGACTACATCCACCTAGATTAGTAGATAGAATAGGATTAGAGGAGGCAAGCTTCGCTTGGATTCTTGATCTAGTCATGAGAAGGCTCGGTAAACCCAAGATCTTCTCTCTTGTATTAACATTATGGATCTATTTCATAATTGCTCTTCTAGTTCATCATTGTTCTTCATTGTTTATGTTATAGTTCATCGTCTAGTTCATGTTCATCGTCTAGTTCATAATCTTGTTCTAGTTAATGTTCTAGTTCGTACTTTAGTTCTTCTCGATGATCTAATTCACCTTATTGTTCATTATTGTGTTCTAGATAGCAATACAATTGATATGATTAAGACATCAATGATTATATTCTTAGTTATAATGCTTATAGTCTTCTTTGATTATATATTTGGCACAGATAGTTCATCTTTATGTTTATACTCATGTTCGTATAACGCTCATCTTAAAGTACAACGGGTGAGTGATGAATGCTGTGTAGGCATGGTGCTTATACATTATTTATCTGCGAATGCGTCCTATGTTCCGGATAGAGTGGTAGATCGCGGGTGTGACAGACCTGTTGAGTCCTCTGTATTCCACCTCCCGAATATAGTGTTCAATATGGCTCAGTTAACTCATGGTTTAAGGGTTACTTTGTTTAACACCTTAGCTATGGAGTTGCCTCTTGATTATAAATATGATGTGACCTAGCCAATGATTGCCAAATATAATTGCACTAATCAATGTATGCTATGACTTGTAATTAGAATAACTTAGGAATGTTCCTTATTAATACCTGTTCTAATCATCATCTTGCTAGGCAGTACTGTTCTAAGTTTATCCTTGATTGATCTGATCTCTGTTTTCCTTTATCAATTATTTACCATATCCTTTACTCTGTACCCAATTCCTGTTCATAGTAGTTAGTGTGTTATCAGTCTTGCTATAAGTGTGTGCCATATTAAATATTGTTTAGTCCTTATAATACCATCATATCTTGAATTGATTAGTCTCTAGGCTAAAATATAAATAACGATACCTGAGACTAGCTTGGGTGAAATGCTCTACAACGGGTATGTTTATCTGTGCGCTTGCGGGTAAATATCTATCTCTAAAATCCAGTGCCCTGATATAATTACATTGCTAGCTTCATGTTGGGGATGACAACTTGACGTTAAGTGGAGTTAGTAGTGTCCCGTACACTCTTTTGTGCTTTCACTAGTTTATTATTTTATGTGACTCATTCTTAGAGTGAATCCATTAAGGAGTGTCAACAAGCATTTCTAGCGCCGTTGCCGGGGACCACATCAATTCAACTAGGGATGGTATCTAGGGTTTTTCATTAAAATCTTTATGAACATTGATAAGGACATTGCAGCATTTAAAACGGTAGCTAGAACATATCATTTTACTTACACACATTTGATGATGCACTAATTATTTACTTTTATAGGCTTACCCTGGCTTTTGTTTATCTTTTATATCTTATGTAGGGTGATGTATGACTGGTTTCCAACTTCCGAACAACTACACTGAGGATCCCGAAGCTTTACTAAGGAAAACTAGACGCAAACATAAGAGACCCTCAGCACCACTACCAGAAGTTAGCCAGATAAGAAGAAGCTTAACACCAGTGTTGGACACCATGGCCGACAAGACACTCCGCGAGTTCTCTGCACCAACCACTGCCAACATCAGGAGTGGACCAACAGTCAATGTGGGGGACAACGGATTTGAACTCAAGCCAGCTTTGATCAACATGGTGCAAGCTAATCAATTTTGCGGAAAGGCACATGAAGACGCAAGCGCTCATCTCCAACACTTTCTGGAGATTTGCAGCACTTTCACCATCAGAGGAGTCGAAAGGGATGCCATTCTACTTCGCTTGTTCCCATTCTCACTTTTGGGAAAAGCAAAACAATGGTTTTACGCCAACAAAGATAAAAACACCTCGTGGGCGATCTATTCAACTGCCTTCCTAGCAAAGTTCTTTCCAGTGGGCAAGACGAATGCCCTCCGTGCCAAGATTTCAACTTTCCAACAACAATATGAAGAATCAATCCCAAAAGCTTGGGAACGCTTTCAAGACTACATATCAGAATGCCCTCACCACGGGATGGAGAATTGGCTACTCATGTAGACCTTCTACCACGGGCTCACTTCAAGTACCCATGAGAATGTAGATGCCGCTGCTGGAGGATCATTCTTATCACTCACAATCAACAATGCAACTACACTCATAGAGAAGATGGCCTCGAACCAAGGATGGAATGAGGAACGCTCTCAGCCACGCAAGAGGGGAGGAATACATCAACTAAAGGAAGTAGACATGCTATCTGCCAAACTTGACCTACTCATGAAGAAGTTTGATGAACACACTCCCAAGAGAGAAGACGTCAAGCAAATCTACGAATCTCGCATGACATGTGAAGAGTGTGGAGGCACTGGTAATTCAGGGAGCAACTGCCCTGAGATTCAAGAGGATGCGAAGTACATCAACAACAACACCAACTATCGTCCTCAACAAGCTCAAGGATGGAACCAGCAATCAAGGCCTAATTACTCAGGTAACTACTCAGGTAACTACCAAGGTAATACTTTGAATCAACCACCTTTAAGAGAGATGATATCTAATCAAAATAAAATTATTGATAATATGTCTAAGAAGATAGCTTCCAATGATAAACTACTTGAAAATATTAATACTAGAATGGATAGCTTTACTTCTGCCATAAAGAATCAGCATAGCTTTAATAAGATGATAGAATCTCAGTTATCTCAGTTAGCAGCTTCAGTCCCTATGACTGAAAACGGTAAGATTCCAGGAAGTCCAAAAGAGCTAGAAACTGCAAATCTTGTAGACATCTTTGATGCAGGACACCCCATACCTAGACCTTCGAGGGAATGGATGGACGATTCCATTGCCCCAAAGATAGGAGATCCAGGAAGACCTGTGATTCCAATTCATATTGGACCTCACAGTTTTGAAGAAGCAGTCTGTGACCTTGGAGCAAGCGTCAACATTATGCCAACGGTAATATACGAACAAATGCATGGTGCACCTCTATTATATACAACCATGTGTTTGCAGCTTGCAGATCAGACACTGTGCTACCCATTGGGAATTTTAGAAAACATCTGTGTACAAGTGGGACGCTCGTATGTGTGTGCAGACTTTATGATCATTGAAACAGGTGGAGACAAAAGAGCACCCATCATTCTTGGACGCCCGTTCCTAAGCTCAACCAAAGCCATCATCTACGCGGACAGCGCCAAGATCTGTTTCACAATCACAGGCAACAAAGAGAGATTCAGTTTCAAGAGCTGTACACTCACTACCAAAGTCCACCCTCAGATACCCTATGAAGATACAAACATCATATCATCAAAGAAGAAGAATAGAAATAGAAGAAGGAAGAACAAGGCTACACAACCACATCAAGACACGGTATGGATGGTCAACTCTGTCCAAACAGAATACGACCACCTTCTTGCATCACCATTCCTCGCTAAGAGAGATGACCCAGGTGTACCCACCATCGATTGCAAGATCGAAGGAAGTACATTCCACAAGACGTTTTGTGACATTGGCTCAAGTGTCAATATAATGTCTAAGGTAACATATGAACACTTATATAAAAATAGACCTATGTATTCGACATATGTGCAGCTGCAGATGGCGGACCAAACTTATCGATTTCCGGAAGGAATGATAAAAGACGTGATGATCCAAATTAAAGACCACTATGTTCCCACCGACTTCTTAGTACTAGACATGGGAAAAGAAGACGACATTCACATCATCCTAGAAAGACCCTTCCTCAACACCACTGGCGCCATCATTTACATGAGATCTGGAGAGATCCACTTCCAGTTCTTCAGAGAGAAGGTACGCTGTTACTTCAATAGTTATGCCACTAATGTACAGGAAAAGAAGAACCACTCAAGGAGGAGACGCCGCACATCCCAACACAATAAGAGACGACAAATCAAGGATGGATGGGCTGACTATGAAGGAGAAGTCACCAGGAGTGAAGATGTCCCATTGAAGGAAACAAAGGACGAAGAAGTAAAGGAGATAAGTCCACCAGTCAAGCAAGTATGGAGAAGGAAAGAGAGTTCTACTAACGTGCAATCATCGAGGTCCTTCTCAGGATCCGCTGATACACCTAAGGAAAAATAAAGAGCGTACAAGGAGTCTTGTTCGATAGACTATAAACGTCGAATCCTCGCCGGAAGGTAACTCGGTAGTTATCCATAATCATTAGCATTAAACTTATCATTGCATAATTAGATAAAGCATGATCATTTACTATTAGCATCATATTTACTTCTTAAGCAATTATATTTACATTAGAAAGCAAAATAAAAAATATGGAAACTCTAAGCCCCATGAGAGTAGTACACTTTCCGTGGAGGCATAAAAAAATAAATAATAGATATACATTTGCATATTTACTTCTGCATTACATCCTGTTATATTTTTTCTCTTGCATCGTAAAATATATATATATATATATATATATATATTGAGAAAGAGATCTTACTGAAATTCTAAACAACGAAGGCTAGAGTGGCCAATCACTAATGCTTAATCTGTTCCACAAGTTTCGTTGTCTATTTGAGTTTCACAGGATTTAAAAGGCCAAGAAAAGCTAACGAACAAGTGAATGCTCCATCCACTATTTGAGCACTGTCTTAACAACATCAACATCAATCAAAGCTCTAATAGAGGAAGGACATATTCATTGTCAGTCTGCTACATTACAAAGTGACTACGTCAACATTCAGCTTGGGGGAAGGCACCCCCATGTATCCACGTAAGTATCTCTAACCTCTTAAGTTTTTCATAAATAAATTCGAAACAACAAAAATATATGGGCACATGAAGGCTCACCATTAAAACCTAAAAGAGACACGGCTGAAACTCTGCTTAGTGGAGAGAAAGAACATAAATAATCTTAAGAGCTTTAAAACAACTAGATAATTGGAGGAATATTTATCACTAACCTTTAATCAAGTTCCACTAGTTGTGTTGTCTACCTTTGAATTCAGCAGGAAGAGAAGAAGAGAATGACTCAAGAAATCATTAATGGTCTACTCGACTTCTGGAGAAAAAGAATAAGTCAAGATCCAGCTTGGGGGAGAGCACCCTCAGTTACCACGATAAGTATCATTATCTATTAGTTCAATTTAGTTAGATCAGGTCAATAAATATATAGAAATTCCTAAAAAGATAAATAACTTTTACAAAACCAAATAAAGAGATTATATGATGAATAAATGTCTAGGTGGATAAAAGATTAATTTTGCTCATAATAAAAATAATAAACAATTGCTCTGCTATAATTCCTTTTTAGTACCTAGTGTTTAAACTTAAATTTTCTTGAGTTTTAGACAAAGTTGTTCTGAATAAACTCTGAACCTAAAACCTGTGGATGGCAAATGCTTGATCTAAAATCTAGATAATTGTGAGATATGACATAAAAAGGTTTGAGCTGCTGTTTATCTAATTCCTAGAGATACTAGAGTTCTGGAGATTTACATTTTGAAAAGATTAAAAAAAACACATGATGAGATCCTGTATGACATAACATGATTTCCTACCCAGAGCCATTAATATGATTTTAAGATAAGGCTACTTGCTTTGTTCTAAGTTTTTAGTTATGGTTGAGAAATTTATCATGCTCTAGAGATCAAGAATGTTTTATTAAAAGATTCACTCTTCCGAAGTAGCATTGTGTTAGAGGCATGGGCTATGCAAAAATATAAAAGGAGGAAATAAAAAGGGACAAGTGTTCGACTACCTCAAAGAAAAAAAAGAGAAGAAAGTTATGATAAAAGTATGAGAAAAAGAATGATAGCCCATGGTTCCTCTAATTACAATATGCCAGCAAGAGATGACAAATTTCAAATTTTCTAAGATCTTGATCTATGAGTATGACATCTTTCTTCCTAAACTGTGAACTTTGACTTGGTAAGATATGCTTTTCACTTCTTAAAGCTCCAGATATTTATCCATAGAAAGAAGGAAAAGTGCATCAGTGAGGAATCATAAAATATAAAAGAGCGATTTGAGAGTATCATACAAAGGAATCTCTGATTTTCATTTGAAAATATATAAAAACTCCAAAATGAAGGTTGATCAAAGAGTTAGAGATACAGTGCTTAACTTGATTGTTCTGTCTTTCAATTGTTTAAAGACCCAGGTGAAGGCAAAAGCTCCATAGTTAAAGGTAATATGAGAAAGTCAGAATAGTTAACTCTAAACCAAGGAAGATTTTTGTTTTAACATATGTGGAGGCATAGTAACAGTTCCAGATTCATCATGAAGTGTTTGCTAAGGGACTAGCAAAAGGTAAGCTTGGGGGAGTTGTTGACACTGGTTAACTATCATAATTAAGAGATAAATAAATATGAAAAGGGCAAGAATATGATCACCAACAAAGGTTTAGGGTTTCATCTGACAATATTCCATGAGTTTTGGTGAGTTATGATTCTGCAGGGACTAAACCAGGAAATTAGCACCAATAGCTTCCCATAGAAGGAAACCGTCGGGAGATAACGCAACTGCCACGTCGGGATACTTCTAGAAGACTCCAGAGGACGTAAGAAGACACCACAAGGAAGGACACCACCAGAGGCCGACCTGTGGGACCGACCGGTCCCACAGGGTCCACCGGTCGGTCGGCCAGGGACCTCCCACGCTTCCGTCCTCTGCAAGCTACTTCCACCGACCTCCAGGATGCATCTCGACCGTACCTCAAGTCGGTTTGATCCAAGGGCCACGATTCATCGCCCAGGGCTATATAAACAGACCCCTGACCCCCCTCTCTAGGCAATAGGGTTTCAGGCAATTCATTCATCAGGGTTAGACCAACCAGAAGGAGATCAATCGGAAGCTTTAGGACTACATCCACCTAGATTAGTAGATAGAATAGGATTAGAGGAGGCAAGCTTCGCTTGGATTCCTGATCTAGTCATGAGAAGGCTCGGTAAACCCAAGATCTTCTCTCTTGTATTAACATTATGGATCTATTTCATAATTACTCTTCTAGTTCATCATTGTTCTTCATTGTTTATGTTATAGTTCATCGTCTAGTTCATGTTCATCGTCTAGTTCATCTTCTAGTTCATAATCTTGTTCTAGTTAATGTTCTAGTTCGTACTTTAGTTCTTCTCGATGATCTAATTCACCTTATTGTTCATTATTGTGTTCTAGATAGCAATACAATTGATATGATTAAGACATCAATGATTATATTCTTAGTTATAATGCTTATAGTCTGCTTTGATTATATATTTGGCATAGATAGTTCATCTTTATGTTTATACTCATGTTCGTATAATGGTCATCTTAAAGTACAACGGGTGAGTGATGAATGCTGTGTAGGCATGGTGCTTATACATTATTTATCTGCGAATGCGTCCTATGTTCCGGATAGAGTGGTAGAACGCGGGTGTGACAGACATGTTGAGTCCTCTGTATTCCACCTCCCGAATATAGTGTTCAGTATGGCTCAGTTAACTCATGGTTTAAGGGTTACTTTGTTTAACACCTTAGCTATGGAGTTGCCTCTTGATTATAAATATGATGTGACCTAGCCAATGATTGCCAAATATAATTGCACTAATCAATGTATGCTATGACTTGTAATTAGAATAACTTAGGAATGTTCCTTATTAATACCTGTTCTAATCATCATCTTGCTAGGCAGTACTGTTCTAAGTTTATCCTTGATTGATCTGATCTCTGTTATCCTTTATCAATTATTTACCATATCCTTTACTCTGTACCCGATTCCTGTTCATAGTAGTTAGTGTGTTATCAGTCTTGCTATAAGTGTGTGCCATATTAAATACTGTTTAGTCCTTATAATACCATCATATCTTGAATTGATTAGTCTCTAGGCTAAAATATAAATAACGATACCTGAGACTAGCTTGGGTGAAATGCTCTACAACGGGTATGTTTATCTGTGCGCTTGCGGGTAAATATCTATCTCTAAAATCCAGTGCCCTGATATAATTACATTGCTAGCTTCATGTTGGGGATGACAACTTGACGTTAAGTGGAGTTAGTAGTGTCCCGTACACTCTTTTGTGCTTTCACTAGTTTATTATTTTATGTGACTCATTCTTAGAGTGAATCCATTAAGGAGTGTCAACATCCATGTGGCTGTGGATTATGTCTCGAAATGGGTAGAAGCCATACCCTGTCGAGCAGCAGATGCTAAACATTCGAAGAAAATGTTCAAAGAAAACATCTTTCCTCGTTTTGGAGTTCTTAGACTAGTCATTAGTGACGGAGGCCCTCATTTCATAGATAAGAGCTTCTGACATTTCTTAGCTAGTCAAGGAGTCCAACATAATGTTGCCACTGCATACCACCCCCAGACAAGTGGACAGGCCGAAACGTCCAATAAACAAATAAAGAATATCTTGCAAAAGACAGTAGAAGAAATGGGAAAGGGATGGAAACATAAGTTACCGGAAGCTCTGTGGGCCTATCGGACCGCCTATAAAACCCCAATTGGAATGTCCCCATACCAACTAGTTTATGGGAAAACTTGTCATCTTCCTGTTGAGCTTGAGTTCAAAGCTCATTGGGCCATTAAGAAATGGAACATGGACCTTGACCAAGCTGGCCAAAATAGGAAGATGCAAATTTCCGAACTAGAAGAATGGCAAGAGAAAGCCTATCATAGTGCCAAGCTCTATAAAGAGAGGACTAAGAGATGGCACGATAAACGGATCAAAAAGAAAGAGTTCGAAGTAGGAGATAAAGTTTTACTCTTTAACTCCCGTGTTCGACTTTTCGGACATGGTAAACTCCGAAGCAAATGGGAAGGACCTTTCAAGGTTGTTGCAACCTTGTCCCATGGAGCCGTCACATTGGAAAGTGACGATGGGCAAATCTTCAAAGTCAATGGACAAAGATTAAAAATGTTCTATGACTTTGATAAAAATGAGCTAAACGAAATTGATATAATTGACTTTGAAGTAGCTCAAGCCCATGACCATTAATAGATGGACCTAGTTTATCCTTTGTCCATTTCATGCACCTAGTCCATCCAAAACCCTGAGAAAGGCCTCTTTAGGCCCAACCATGCCATTTCAACCTCGGGACTTTGAATTTTAGGAGGCTTACCTTCTCCCGCTCGATGCCCAGCGGAGGAGGAGTGGCGGCTGCCACTCTCAACTGGCGGCCACCACCAAACCCTGGCGCCCGCCACACTAGGCGGCGGTTTAGAGGCCCCCCTCCATGTGGCAACCAATCCCGAGCTCGGGAGAGTGAAAGAAGGAGAAGATGGGGGAGTGTTAGTTCATCTAAGGCCTATCCCTCCACTTCTTCCCCCTTCTTAAAAGAAGAACTCCTTCTTCTTCCTCCATCCACCCATGAAGTCTAGCCAAACCTCCTCCAAAACCATGTCGTCCCCACGGAAATCCGTGTCCTACAACCCTCAAGGATCTGTCTCGTCCTCCACCAAAGCCATCATCCGGTCATTAACCGACGACGACATAGAGGTGCTTGATGTGCCTCCTTTAGCGATGGTACTGCCTGACGGAACCTATGTCGAGGGGACACCACCTGAGGGTGTGGGGAAGGCACCAGCCACCACTTTAGTGGCGGGCGCCACCCCTGCTGGGCGGCCGCCAGGGGTGAAGCGCCCCCTGGCCTCGCCTCCTCTCCGTCTTCATCCTCCTCCGGTGACACCGTCTGGGAAGAAGTTGAGGACGCCCACTAGACCAACCATGGGGGAGATCACCCCGAGGAAGTCTCCGGCCATCAAGACCAGGGGCGATGAGACGCCCACTCCATCAAGGGTGAAATCCCAGGTCAGCTTTGGCTCGGATAGCCGCACCCTTAGTTACAGCCCCAATCCTAAGAGGGCTAAACTGGAGGTGTATGGCGTGAGGATGCCCGATGGGCATTATGAGAAGGTGCTGCGTGAGCGAAAGGCGAGCACTCATGACTCCAATGGGTCGCTCTCTGCGCCATCCGTGCACCGCCGTCTCAACCCATCACCGGCAGGAGTCCCCGGCGAGATGGAACACAGCGGTGGTGAGGAGGGGTTAACCCTCGAAAAACTCACCGCCAAGGTGAAGAAGCTGCGCAAGGAGATGAGCGCCTTGGAGGATCAGGTCGCAGAGATAGCCCTGTGGCGGATGGATATGGAGGATCGGTTCACCATCCTCCGCAAGGGCTGCACCTCGAAGATCAAGCGTCTCTTCAAAGAAACGGGCTTCGAGGATCTCTACGAGACTCCTTCAGTAGATTAGATTAGGTTTAGGGTGTCTAGTTAGGTTCTTAGTTAGATTAAGTTTAATTTTTAGTTTGCTTGATTTAAATTTTAGTTTGTTTAAATTTCAATTTAGAATATTTGTTTAGGAAATTCTTATAATGAATTAAAAAAAGACACCCTTATTTTTTCCCTTCATCAAGATTGTTCATTTTAAAAAATAAAAAGTGTCAAAACTTCTAGTGTGCGGGAAATCCCCTCTTTAAACACCACTGTAAAACATGCTAAAATGTTCAAAGCAGTAACTTGTTCTTAGCAAGGTAGCTACCACGCTGTTTGCAAGCCGTTTGGGCCAAAGCCCATGGCGGCCGCCACCTATTACTGGTGGCCGCCAGGCCACTCTGCACCGAAACACCCCCGGTGAACCCCTAAACCTGTGTTTTAAATTCTGTATAATTTGGATCACTGGATGTCTCGGTTTGAACTAAAAATGCAGCTAGGAAATAAAAATGCTGAAACAATTTCTTTTGAATTGAGTGTTTACACGATATGTTATTCTACCTTTTATTCATGTGTAGTAGCCTACTCATTTTGATAGGGAAATCAACCTAGGTTGTTGCTTGATAAGATATAGAAGTAGTAATTGAAATTGCATTAGTACTCTACTACAACCTTGGTAGTTTTTATTTTGAAAACCAAAATTACCATGGTTCATGATCTTTCTTTCCTATCCACCTACCAAAGCCAAAATATTAGAGTATAGGAGAACGGCCCATAAAGCCATCTAAATCAATCTTTGAGCCTTGTCAAGAATAGTTGATCTAGGTAGAAGAGTTTAGTCATGCTCTAAAAGCCAAGGCAAACCATGCCTTTTTGAGACAACTCTCACACTGAGAGTATACTCATGTAATTCTCCTCCAAAATTTTGTTCTAAAAGAATTGAATAAACTTTCTCATTCCTTCAAAGGACATGGCTATATAGTATCTAAAAAAAGGAGCAAATGCTCTAAAAAGGACAAGTGTCCAAGTATTCAAAAAAAAGAGCAAATGCTCTAAAAAGGACAAGTGTCCAAGTAAAAAAAGAGAGAGATGCATATAGCCATGATCCTTGGTAAGAGAAGAGATTCAAAAAGAACAAAGGAGTTGAGTTAGTCCACCTTATACCTTGGCTATTGCATGACTATACTCTCCCATGATCCTAAACTTGACTTAGCAATAAAAGAGAGATAGAAATGCCTTACATTCTTTCTTTTCCCCTATAAACTCCACATAAACCATAGGATAGACTCTGGCATTTCTTTTGCCATAAAGTAAGCATATACACCATGAGTGCCTTGAGATTTAAAGAGAGATTCAATGAACCATGATTTTCTTTTTGAAAATATCCTGAAACCCCAAGGTATGTAAAAGAGGAAAGTGTGTTTCTCTTATTTGCAAGCTATTCTATCTTTCAACCGCCATAGGTATGATTTATTAGCCACTTGGAAAGGTTACTAACATGAGTATAGGTAGTTGAACATCTTGTGTGAATACTTAGTTCAATAAATCGTTGCAATTCTTAAAGTCCATGCTTGCTCGGGACGAGCAAGAGGTTAGTGTGGGGAGCTTGTTGATGGTGCTTAAAGCATCATTTCACTATCAACATTTCACCCAAAACCAAGGTAAAATAACATAAAAAGTAGAATATTTGGTTTATAACTAACCTATTTCCACATGTGCATAGTTTCTTATCTTAATGCAGGAAATGATGCAATTTGGGCCAAACAAGTGTACCAGGAGCAAGGCCAAGCCACTCTGGCCCATTTGGGCCTGAGTAGGGTGGCGGCCGCCACCTACTACTGGCGGCCGCCAGGGCCATCTTGCCCAAAGTAGCCCAGGCCACGTCATTGATCCGTGGGAGTCACCTCAAGCTCAAATCCTGGTCATTGCATACTAAGATGGTTTGATCCATGGGCTAAGAGGAGTATCACCTGGATAGTGGGCTTTGGACACGTGGAAATCCCTGTCTAAAACCCTAACTGACCCTCAAACCAACTTAGGGGAGCAAGTGAAGACCATTGGATTAATGGCGGTTGCAATGGACGACAGAGTGGTGGTGGGCGCCAGGGTTTAGTGGCGGGCGCCACCCCCTAAACCCTAACCGACCTCCCCTTCACTCTATAAGTACCCCCTAGCTTCCTAGCACTATAAATAGGCCCCTAGAGTTCTCATTCGGTGAGCCTCACATCAGTCTTCACCATTTGGTTAGATTAGCACACTTGCTATGCTAGAGAGATTAGAGAGAGTGTGAGTTCCTCACTAGAAGAGGAGCTGGAGAGGAGAAGAGTAGAAGTCTGGAGAGTTCCGGAGTTGTCAGAGACCTCTGGTTCTCTCTACTCTGCGCTTCAACTTTGGTAACTTAGTATTTATTTTATCTTCAAGTATTTATTTTCAGTACTTGTGTACTCGTTTCATTGCTTGATATTAGTTTCAAGTGCTCTAGTTCTAGTACAGGGCTAGTAGTAGTAATATATAGATTAAGTGTGGTACTTAGGCTATATATTTCCAATGAATACGGCTAGGCTCCCAGATAGCTGTGGTAGCAAGCAGGTGGTGACAGCCCTGTGCGCCTTGAATTCCACCACGTAGTTGGTCTAGTTTAACAGTAGGGCTCGTTGTGCTAGCGTTCAACCTAAGTCAGTGGTAAAGGCTACTACGCCCACAATACACTAGTAAAAAACTTAAATCACTAGAAGTCTAATAGAACTAGGATCTACCCCAGTAGGTAGTGCCCGTTCCCCTTCATCTATCCTAGATATCCTTATCCCCCTAGTTTTCTCAAAATCACTTCGCGTTCCTCGTGGATTCGATACCCTGGAATACTTTGAGGTGAAAAGCAACAACTGACTGCGTGCCACCCGAGGTGTCAGCAGTGGTAATCGTTGCGGCTCACAGCACGGACCACCCAATTGGAACTAAACGATGGCAATTCCACGGCAGATCGTGTTTCCATACTAGAGGGTGCGACACGGGTTGAGACCGGCCCGAACAGCGTCTAACTGGCTTCGGGGTCGGCGATTACGGCACCGACAACGCTAAGTAAAAGGGCGCTTTTCTTAAATAAACGAGGGCCAACATCGATACAAACGTACACGATCCAACAGACGAGCTGCCCCCAAGTTTCCGAACTTGGTGTCTTGCCTTCCAGTTGATCATATTTCATTACTACTCAGGTTCTTTTCCACGATAGCAAATATAGCCAACCGTGATCCGGTAAATACCCACCAGGGTATTACGGGAACATCCTTAACTACTACTTTTAGTAAGCAGACTAAGCAATTCTACATTAGAATAACTAATAGGATAACAAGGTGCATATAAACAATAATCAAGGAATGGTAATGCAGCAATTAGGATCAACCAACTCCTATACCTAATGCATTACAATATAAAATACTCAATTGAATTAATTGTAAAACTGGGAGACTTAAGATGCTCCGGAGCTTGCCTTGGGAGAAGACTGAGGCCTCGGGAGCGGAGCACTCAGGCAGGTTAGTTTCCGCTGCGGGTTCGGCCTCCTCGCTCCTGGGCACCTCCTGGATCTTCGGCTCGGTGTTTGCTTCCTGCTCTTGGTCGTTCTCCGGGACTATCGATCCTATTGCAATGTGAAGAAAATATTTAAATAATGCATAGTGCACTTATAATGGTATGCAATGTAAATCTTTTGCAAACCAATAAACCAACTTATTGAACAACTTTTGACATTAAGGAAAATACTCATTTACTGCCTTAATAAAACCATTAACTCAACTATTTCCTATTTATTAATTTAAAAAGAAACCTATGTTTATACAGCAAGTCCTATTTCCTGTTCTCTGAAAAATCTACAAAAACTACAGTAGCTAATCTATACCCACTGGACTCCACTGTACCAATTTCAGCAAGAAATAAAATACTAGGCAACATATACAAAAAGATTAAATAAACTGCCAAAAAGGTACTTTAAACTGACTTTCCTTTTGAGAAGTGTCAAACAACAATTTCATATTTTTCCTGGCTTCACCTACTGAAAACAACCCTACTACAGAAAAATGACTGCTAAAGCATGCATATATAACTCTACACAAATTAGCAAAGTTTACACCAGATTAATGCCTTTGAACTGCAACCTTACTGGAAAAGGGTGCAACATCCATTTCCATATTTTTATCAGATTCTATTCAATAATTCGTATTTATCAAGAAAGTTCCAAGAACAGTAACATTGTAGTATTTTCTGTATGAATTTTCTAAGAAAAACTCAGAAAAGTACACTTGTATTACAACTTCATTTTCTTTCATACAACTGACCACATCTAACATTTTTCTCAGCTTTGTTAAGATACACAGAGACTACATAAATTTTCCCACATTTTATTTTCACATATATTTCTCGCAACAATTATTTTAAGAAAACAGCCAAAAAGACATTTAAATCTAAACAGATACTTTTCTACAAAAACAGGCACTCATAAATTCTTCACAAATACTTTACATGATAAGAAACATACACAATTTTTGCCATAATTTAATTCGACCAGACAACATGTAAACACATTTATTTAACAATATGCACATAAATTGAAATAAATAAAAACAATATAAAGAATTGTTACCAAAAAAATACTTTCTTATTTTTCCCTATTAGTTCTACTCACAAACATATTAGCAAAACTGAAAGTGCTCCATTTGGATTAATAAATCATGCTACATAAAATAAACAAGCTTTTCTGGAAAATCAAACAAAAAGGAAAAACATTTGAAATCTCCCGGCTGAACTCGGTGAACTCGATCCATGGGCCGTGGGTGGCTGACGCATGGGGTCGACAGGTCAACGGGATCCACTTGCCAGTGGAGGCAGAGCAGGGGAGCGGCTTTGACCGCATGGTTCTCGCCGACGGTGAGGTCGCCGGCGGTGAGGTGGGGCTTAGTGAGTCCGTCTCGACGAGGCGACCCCGAAGGTGGTGTTGGTTTGGCTAGTGGGTGGTCGTAGCTTGCCAGCGGCGAGCCATGGCGGCCGGTAGCGGCGATGCGGCTCGGCTAGACCGTTCCTGGTGATGACCGGTGGAATTGGAGGGCGCGTGAGGACCAGTGAGCCCTAGGGAAGGTGCTTGAGGAGTTGGTTTGGTCGGTGAAGCTTCGAAGAAGCTCGACCACGTGTGCATGCCGCGGCGGCGCTAATGGCGCTCGGCTGTGGTGGTGAGAGAGCTACGGGACGGTAGAGTTTAGGCGGGTGGGTGTTCTCACCTTGCCTTGGTGTAGTGACGAGCGTCGGGGAAGGAGAAGGCTCGGGGTGGCGTGGTTGCGGCGGAACGAGTTCGGGCACTCCTCGGCGGCGATGGTGGCCGAAGAGGGGCACTTCGTGCTCCGACGGCGGTGGGGTTCCAACGACGGCGAAGGCGGAAGCACTGCGTGTTCTAGACGAGGGCGGAGCGGTGTGCGAGGCAGATTGAGTGGTGGTGCTCTGGTGCGGCCGGAACGCCGGCGGTGTTCTTGCGATGGTGTGCGGGTGTTCGGGTTTGCGCGTTCGTGTGTAGGCGAAGAGAGCGAGGGGGTGTAGGCGAGCACGAAATGGTGAATGAGCGAGAGGAGAGGAGCGGGTGCTCGGTTTTGCTCTTGCTCGGGCGCGCGGGCGGTCGTGGCGGGGGCCGGCACGGCGAGCGGCGAGTGGCGGGGCCCGGCACGGCGAGCGGCGAGTGGCGAGAGCGGCAGGCGAGGCGACGCTGCAGGCGAGGCGGTGCGGGAGTGGGCGAGGGAGATCCTTGCCGTGGCGCGGGCAAAGACGATCTTGCAACGAGTGGGCGAGGCGGATTTGGGTCAAGCGCTCGCGGCCACGCGGCGTGCTCGCCGGCATACGGCGCGGCCGCGGGTCGGGGCTGGCATGACGTGGCGCGGTGTGCGCGGAGCGGGAGCGGGGCGTGGGCCTGGGCCGAAAGGCCAGGTGGGCTGGTTGGGTTGCGACGGGAAAACGTTTCCCTTTTCCTTTTTCCAAATTTTTTTCCAAACTTAGACCATTTCAAAACAATTTCAAAAACTCAAAACTAGGGTTTGACCCAAAAGTAAAAGTTGCTAAAAATAATTTTCTCTACAACTTTCATATAGGACACTTTTTCTGAAAATCATTTCTTTAGCCTACACATAATTAAAGCTAATTTTGAGCTATAAATCATTTTTGGTTTCTACATTTTTAATTATTAATCTACACTTAATTAGGACAAAGTGTTCACATGAGAAGTGTTGTACTCATTGTTTTCTATTTTATAAAATTATTTGCCACAACAGAAATCATTTTAAACAAAAGTTCTATTGAACCCTAATTCCAATAAACAAACAAAAGACAAAAAGCACTTGAATGCAACATGAGATGATGCAATGCAATGCTCATGTTAATTAGGTACTTATGCTTCACACCTGAGTTCGGGATTTGGTATTCTGCTTCTTCCACCCTCTCCCTTTGCGGTTACTCAGATGCAGATTTTGCTAGTTTCCGACTTGAGCGCAAGTCCACTTCTGGGACTTGTCAGTTTTTGGGTTCTCCTCTTGTATCTTGGTCTTCTCGCAAGCAGTCTAGCGTCGCACAGTCTACCATAGAGGTTGAATATGTTGCTGCGGCTAGCTGCTGTTCCCAGTTGTTGTGGATGATGGCCACTTTGCTTGATTTTGGTCTGAGTTTTTCTTGAGTTCCATTGATTTGTGGCAGCACGAGTGCGATTAGCATTGCTAAGAACCCCGTGTTGTATTCTAAGACCAAACACATTGATGTGCGCTTTCATTTCTTGCGAGACCACTATGAGAAGAGCGATATCGACCTTCAACATGTCGATACTCATCTTCAGTTGGCAGATATTTTTACCAAGCATTTGGACCAATCAACCTTTGCTAGGTTGAGAGGTGGGCTTGGTGTGTGTTTCCCCTTTTAGTTGGGGAAAACATTTTGTTTATTGTATCATAGACTGATTTCTTTTATTTTGTTCTTGTTTGGTTTTTGCATTTCATCATTTTTGCATCTTTATCTTTTCGAGCTTCATGTCTATAATCTATAGAATGAATCTATGCTCTGATTAGTGTAAGCTCCAATAATATATGATGTAGCTTAGGCTGTTTTTGATCACTGATACATGTTGTGAGCTGAGCTACTTTTTAGAACTATAGATATGCTTAATTCAACATAAATTTTGAATCATGTTCACCATTGAAATTGGCAACTAGCATGTGTAGAATATATTGAAGTTACTTGTGCTTTTCATATATGCTAGGTTGCTATGTCTCTAGTTCTGAGTCTCTCACTTGCTTGGTATGTTCATTTTCTATTAAAACTTGAACCAAGTTTAAGTGAATTGAAAAGATTGAGATGGGACTACTTGACAACACATCACGGTATCGAGACTGTTTCTCATTGCACATTGAGTCAAACTTGAGCCGTGTAGTGTAAGACCGAAACCGTTGCTTCAAGCTTCTAATTGCTTATGCATAGGCTTAGCTCGGTTGAAAAGTTAGGCAATGTCAAGTTTTCAACCTCTCGCAATGACATGCTGAAAATTCAAACTTGTGTAATCACCGCTGCAACTCCGATAAAATTTTGAAAACACAAGTTTATATTTCATTCTATAGCATGATGATTGAACTTTGCTAGGGGTAGTTCACCTTGTATACATGTTTAGCACTTGTGTAACTTCCTGTCTATACATGTTTGGTGCTATTTTGATGGTGAAACCCTTTTTGAATGGCTTAAAACTACTCACCTTGCTCATATGTTCATATTTCGTATTTTGTGATCAGTTTGAGCCTTTGCTGGCATTTATGCTTGTTGTTGAGTCGTTGGATCAGTACTCTTTAGAACATCTCTTCTTTCTATCGACTATATACCTGAAGCTGCTAACCTACATTTGTGACTCATATGCATTTGCCTTGTAGTGTGCATTTTCAACTAAGGGGAGAAATTTGACAAATCATGTCCCTAGTTGTGTGCACTATTGAAGGGGGAGTTTGCTCGCTTGTTTTATTTGACAAGTTTCAAATTGGTCAATTGGTTCGAAGCGTTTTTCAATTGGTTCGGAGCATTTTTCAGCTAGTTGTGTTGAGTCTTTGCCTCTTTCTGGAGGGACTAACTGATTTACTCAGTTTTTTTTGGCTTCTTTGCTCTGGATTTCTCGCTAGCGGTGTTGAGCCTGTTCTGCCTCTTCTTGAGGGCTAGCTTTGCTTTGCTTGGTTGCGTCGAGCCGTTGCCCATGTCTTTGGGAACCAAGTTGTCCCACTCACTCCATTCGACTTCTGGTCGATTGGCTGAGTTCGCTTCCTTCTTCTTACTTTCTTTCTACTCCATATGATTTGTGTTGGTAGTTGACAATACACTCATCAAGGGGGAGATTGCGGATACATGGGTGTATGTCGGGTCTTGAGATGATGAGTGATTGTCAACTAGTATGATGTGCATGTTCTTTGGCTTGTGTTGTGCAGGTGTCGAGCACAGAGACGGTGATCGAAGGCAAGGCGAAGGTCAAGTAGAGACGTGCCGTGCCGATGGACCCAGAGCGGTGAAGGGCGGACGTGAGGCTTGGACTGACAGACCGGTGGCCTGAGGATCGGTCATGGTGGCTGACAGCCTGGGACAGCGACAAGTGAAGACTTGCGGGTGGACGGGGTGCATGGGCGGTGCATCCCTCTACGGCGTCGGTTTGGTGGTTGAGCCACAGAAAAACCACTGAGTGGACGGTTTCCTGGTTTGGGCCTCAAAACCTGGGTGCTACGGGTTTCCGAGTTTGGGCCTCAAAAATTGGGCTGAGGACGGTTTCCAGGTTTGGGCCTCAAAACCTGGGTGCTGGCGGGTTTCTGAGTTTGGGCCACAAAACTCAGGCGACGGACAACAGGTTTCCCGGTTTCGGCCTCAAAACCGGGGGATCACTACTAAATTCTACCCCTTATGCAACGACGAAAAAACGTTGCGATATGCCCAATTTTGTTGCAAGCATTAGTTTGTGCCACCAAACCTCGTTCGTTGCCAAGGGTTGCATGATGTCACGTGGCAATAAGGTATCGCCACAGTTTCTAGTTTGGCGTTGCAAGTGCTAATGTTTCTTGCAACCGTAGAGGGTCGTTGCCAAGCGTTGCAATTAGATGTTGTCGCAACGCCCATTGGCGTTGCAATATGAGCACTTGCAACGCTAGGCTTCGTTGCAAGAGGTTGATTGATACGTTGTAATATGAGCACTTGCAATGCTAGGTTTCGTTGCAAGAGGTTGATTGATGCGTTGCGATATAGTTTATTGCCACGCTAAAATTTGGTTGCCAAATGTTTTATTGCCATGAAATTTCATTTCTTGCAAGAGCTATTGCATTATTGCCACGACCACTCTGACGTTGTAATAGTACCTTTTGCCACGATTTTTATTTGTTGCGAGATATGATATGTTATTGCCACCATTGTTTTTCATGGCAATAGTATTATTTGCAACAAAATTTGTACCATTGCGAGAGACCATTCGCTATTGTCACGCCCATTGTCATGGCCACAATATCATTTGCAACCTAATTTTATCATTGTGGTAGATCTAATGTTATTTACAATGTCAATAATGTCGTGGCAATATTATCTTTTGCCACGTAAATAATTTTGTTGCCATAGAGCTTATTGCAGCTGGTAGGCATAATTTTTATTGCAATGTTAGTAGCATTTGATTTTTTATTTAATAAATCATCGTTACAAAAACAATAAACCATAACAAAAGAGATTACACTAAACATATATTATTATAATAAATCACTGAATATGTTGACAAACAATTGTAATAGTAGCTAAAATCATAAACAGAGTGCACTCATCATTATACAACTATCTATCATCTATGCATCAATCGAGGGTTTCCTAGCATTGCAACATATCATCCTCCTCCACTGTGTTCTTTCTTTGCTTGATTTTGGGCCTCCCAACTTGATCCACCTACTAACCAAAAGAATAAGATTGGGATATTAGAAACATATTAGGTTTACTACTTCATGCACAAAATATAAAAAGATTTGAATAGATCGCACATCATAAATTTTAAGGCAGCTACTCAATTTACTAAAACAAGGCTTAGAGTATCAATCCATGTTGTTGCAGTTTGGCTATATGTTCTGTTGGATGCCAAATAACTAAAATACTACATATGACTATTTTTATGTAAGGCCAACTACAATTGTCTAGGAATTGTGCAGATGCAAAACAAGCAGTTAAGTTATGTTAAAGCAGGAAGTAAGGAAGGAGAGAGATCAGGTAGTGAACCTTGGTGTCCGACCATGGGCATGGTGCTTGGTAGCAACAATCCAGCATATCCAAAAAGAACAGAAAGAACAGCTGCTGCTAGTTTAGTGCTGAAACAAGGAAAAGAAAACTCATGTCAGGTCAAGGGTTGTACGAAAGATTAGATGAGGATTAGCTATAATGGTTGAAACGATTAACAGAGCTGGCTGCGGTATATGTGAAGGAAACATGATGAAAATAGGCACAAAACTAAGGTCTAATTAAATAATTAAATAAGAACGGGTAATTGCTCATAAGGTAATTGGAAAAGCAAAAAGGTTAAGGTGCATTCAATTTTGTTGGGTGTAAAAATTAGCACTCTTAACCATAAGAATTTAGAAGAACATTCAGGGTCCATCATAATCATCACTGTCATAAGATCTAACCAAACTGGCCCAACAACAAAACCATTCTACCAACATTGTCCTGTTATATTTCCTAAAGGCGACGTCCATCAGGCATGTAAATAGTCAACAGGTGACCAAACAACTAATTACCTGCTACCATTGGTGCAGTGACCAATCTAGCTTGATGGAACAGTAGGAATAATGATATCTCTTCCCCAATGGCAGTACAAAGGAAATCTTGGAGCGGCAACAAAAAGTAATTACGTGAATGGCTAGCACTGTCACCCAAAAACAATTCCAATATTTTGCAAAACTACCTAGTTGCCAATCCTAGGAATGTGTTCGACCAGAATAAGCATGACCATGAAAATTGATTAGTTAGAAGAAGAAAACATTCAACACTTGGAATTGCACAGCCACATTGAATAGCGGCATCTTAAGCAAATTACCACATGTGTAGCCCTAATATGAATGCCTGTCAAAAAAAAGTGTTGATATCAGGACCCTTAAAATTTATAGATATAGTGGAAATTGTATAGCGCACACTCCAAAATATAGATATGAAAGAAAAAAACAATTGCAGGTGTAAAAGAAAATGGGGAAATATGAGACATATTGTGATTGAAACATCATGTCAAAAGGCAGCTGAAAAACAATAAACCTAGAAAAAAGATTCAAGGATATACATTTGCCAACAGAAGGACCGAAAAAATGACAAACTAAATTAGTAAACATGGTGTGATGTTTACTATCAGGCATTGCAACTTGCTTACTATCATGAAAATTTGAGTATGTGTTTTTCATAGATATCACAGTAAGCATGCCATGTGTAGTGTAGCAAATTGAGTACCAATTTTTTCATGTCAAGCATCTACCTCCTCCAATTCATCTTTTCAGCGAAAGGAATAAACAGTAAGGAAAAAACATTCAAATGGGATAACTTATAGAAGTTGTAATAGGGTGAACTACACTGAATCTTTTATAAAATAATACACGATATATTTGCAGCATAATACTATGTTTTTTAATAAACAAACCTACTTGAGAAATTAAAACAGTCATACAATTATAGGGTGAACAAAACTATGTGTATGGTTCCACGATATCAACAATATACATTGGCTCTTTTAGAGATCAGGTAACTCCTTGTTCAGCTCCGGCACTCTATGCCGTGGAGATGGAGACTCGGCATCATGATCGTCGCAGTGGGGCCCCCTAAATGGACAGATAGTAGTGGTCGCTGCCCAAGATGCCTAGAAGGCTGATGGAGTTCAGTGGTCAAATTACAACGGCATAGTATGGAGTGTGTCCAGTATAGATTTTCATGCTTTTGACATGATCGAATAGAAACAATAGTATCTACCTATGGTAGTTCTGACTAAGTTCCCAAATAGTAACACACTTATCTAATTTGCAAAGCCAAATTAAAGGAACTTATAAAATTTACCATGTACACTAAAATGCTACTGCAATGGTGCGAGTTACCAAGTATGGAAGGCAATGTGAGAGCCACCAAATAAATATAGGAAGCAAGCATAGTGAGCATACCAGCTGAATGAACAGATAGACGTAGCTCCTGCCCGAGATGTCTCGAAGGCTAATGGAATTCAGTGGTCCA
Source organism: Coix lacryma-jobi var. lacryma-jobi (assembly GCA_009763385.1). Taxonomy (NCBI): domain Eukaryota; kingdom Viridiplantae; phylum Streptophyta; class Magnoliopsida; order Poales; family Poaceae; genus Coix; species Coix lacryma-jobi. The sequence goes on along the minus strand of CM019828.1, from coordinate 77,483,435 downwards.
ATTACAGCAGCATGGTATGAAATCTTTCATTGCATTGTCGACACCATAGCCGCCGCCTCCTTGGGCCGCGCCGCCGCTACCTCCCCGGGCCGACCGCCCAGCGCGCTTGGAGGCACAAGTACTCGTATACAGGGTGCGGAATCGGGGCAAGACGAGTCAGCTCCTTCATCGACGAGGGCATGAGCCACGGCACCGACGACCGATCAGCGCCGACGTCGGCACCAGCCGCGGCGCCAACAGCCGATCAGCGCCGACCTCGACACGAGCCACGGGGCCGACGGCCGGATCCGCATCGCCCTCAACCACATCCTCGCCAGGCTCTTCATGCCGTCGCCGCCGGGAGTGAAACCACGCGTCACAGTCACAGGGATCGCGGGACGATGCCGCGTCCCTAGTTCCCGGAACTTTTGTTCCAGGTCGCGGAACGGGGACGACGCGGGTACGTCGCAGGAACGTGACTGGATCGTGAACGGGGACAGCGTACCAAGATGAATCGGATCAAGAGAAGAAGAGATGGGGATGACGTACCAACGACAGCTCGAACAACGGCGGCGGCGCGGCCCACCTAACGTCGGACAGCAGCAGGGCCGCCGGGGTCGAGCGGCGTGGCCACCCCACGTTGGACAGCAGCGAGGGCGCTGGGTCGAGCGGCGCGGTTAGGCGGCGACCCCACTTTGGACGGCGGCGGTGAGTCCTTCTGCGTCGGACGGTGGCGAGGGCGCTGGCGTCGAGCGGTGCGGCCACCTCCTCTCCGCGTCGGATGGCGGCGGCGACTCTCTCTGCGTTGGACAGCAGCTCCAACGGCGGCGCGCTGGGATCGAGCAGCGTATCGCAGCTCCAACGGCGGCGGCGCTGGGATCTGGGAGCCCGGAGACTCGAAGCGATACTTTTATTTTTTTTTATTTTGGAACGATGCCAACTGCTAAAGAGCAAGTCCTACGTAAATGGGCCTCCAGCCCAGGAGTACAAGATCAACGGGCTGAAGACTGCTGCTGTGGAATGCGGATATATCAATCACGGCAAATGACATGGCCTATTTAAACTTTTTATCTATAATTAGCATATAACTTTTTATCTCACCTTTATTACAAATTGACACATTTATGATCATGGGTTGGTTCACGTTTCTAAAAGACGGTTAGTAATAATATCTATAGTTACGAGATTTGGATTGGACTAGTAGTATGTACGCCGGATTTGGACAAAGTTTGAATTTCACAAAGATTGAACAACTCAAGTTTGAACAACTCAAGTTTTGAACAAAGTCATGAATACCAACTTTGATAAGCTAATCAAGACCTACAATTCTTATATAGGTCATATTTTCATCTGAGCTAGTGTTTGGAAACTTTAGTTCAAAATCGACAATTCTTCCGTATAGTTATAATGTCTACGTGAGATTTAGGATTTTGTGACTAGTGCTCGATAAAACTTTCTTAAATGGGAAAGTGACCTATATAAGAACTGTAGATCTTGATGAGCTCTACCAACTTGGTATTCAAAGTTTTTCCATATGAGGTCATTTAGTGTTTCATTTGGAATGAGTTTGACCAAGTCAACACCTGGAATTTTGAATTTTGACAACTCCAAACAAGTTTTTGGTGCCCTAGATGCTTTCAAATGAAAAAGTCATGAATAACAAGTTTGCTCAGATCATCTAGATCTACATTTTCTATATAGGTCATTTTTAAATTTGATAAAGTTTGAACAACTCAAGTTTTGAATTTTTAAATTTTGACGGCTCTGAACCAGTTTTCGATGCCCTAAATGGTCTCAACATATAAAGTTATGAATACTAACTTTGATCAGCTAATCAATACCTACCATTCTTATATAGATCATTTTTCATCTGAACAAGTGTTTGGAAACTTTAGATCAAAATCGACAATTCTTCCGTATAGTTTCATAAAGTTTGTGTGAGATTCAGGATTTTGTGACTAGTGTTCAATAAAACTTTCTCAGATCGGAAACTGGCCTATATAAGAACTGTAGATCTTGATGATCTCTACCAACTTGGTATTCAAAGTTTTTCCATGTGAGGTCATTTAGTGTCTCATTTGGAATGAGTTTGACCAAGTCAACCCTTGGAATTTTGAATTTTGATAGCTCCAAACAAGTTTTTGGTGCCTTAGATGCTTTCAAATGGAAAAGTCATGAATACAAAGTTTGCTCAGCTCATCTAGATCTACATTTTCTATATAAGTCATTTTGAATTTGACAAAGTTTGAACAACTCAAGTTTTGAATTTTTAAATTTTGACGGCTCCAAACCAGTTTTCGGTGCCCTAGATGGTCTCAACAAGAAAATTCATGAATACCAACTTTGATCCGCTAATGAAGACCTACAATTCTTATATAGGTCAATTTTTCATCTGAGCTAGAGTTTAGAAACTTTAGTTCAAAATCGACAATTTATTAATTGTGATCTGCTTCAAACCAGTTTTCGGTGCCCTAGATGGTCTTAAGTGATCTGCTTCGAATTAACTGTGATGTCGAGAATTTATTAATTTTTATAATTCAGTTATGCTATCTATTATTGAAAAATATGCCACCTGGATGCCACTTCTTGCTATAATGAATAGGAAAGCAGATTGCTCAGTATCTGTCGTTGTATTTTGCATTGTGAACTGAGGACATGGCGTCATGCACATGCTTACTAATTAGTACAGTAACTATTTTAGACTAGTTCTGAACTGGTGGGTAGCCTCTTTTCAGTATCTAATTAAAGTAGGTCCTATTACTCCATTGCTGAACTGTCTATGAATAGCAGAGTGAATATGCTTTAATTAGTTTCTCTTCAGTATTGAAATTTGAGACATGCACATCCACATCAAATATACTTTTGTCCCAGAAATTGGACGTCTTTACAATAGTATCATATAAACTGAATTTTTTTGAAAGCATATTAAAGTGTCTACCTAAATATTAAATTTTGGCAAGGTTATTTTCAGTTGAGAAAATTACTAGGCGTTGAATTGTCTTGATCCTGCATTGGTTTTAGGCAACCACTATATTTTACATATGCAGTAGGTGTCATGGGCTGTTTTTTCCAGTTTCTTGTATTTGGGTATGGGTGGTACCTATATCATTTTGAGGAATCTTTGCTGGGATGTGCTGCTCATGATGAGCTTATTTGCTGATACTGTCTTGAAGAAGTTGGGCTGTAATTTCCTTTATAAATTTTCATGTTCTACTTGCCTCTCTTTCAGTCCAGTTCAGTTTATTTTTCGGTAGCACCTAAAGCATAGACAACTGGTTTTCAGAGCATCTCTTTCAGTTCAGTGAATAACCTTCAGTTTATTTTTTTAGTTCAACAACAGTTCGCTCTGCTTGTCCTAAGAAGTCTGATTTCATCAACAATTTGTTGTAGCTTGTTTTCTGTCTCCCCATCTGTTATGCAGGTAACCCAGATAGCAGTAGCAGGTCTCCCCATCTGTTGCTTGATGATGGCTGCTATGGCCGGTCGGCCACCGCTCTTAATCTCGACGCTAGGGCAGCATGACTCCGTGGACAATCGTCGATCGTATCTCTGACCGGCCGGTGATGGAGGATGGCAGCAGCTAGGGGAACGCCGACCACCAGCTGCCCGACCTGAGATCGTTAGCACCGAGTGTAGGAAAGAGTTAGGGCCGGCAACCAAAAGGACGACCGTGACTTCAAAGTAGAGAAACTGATCGGTTGCATCAAGGATCGAATATTAGATCAATATAGCTTCCAATATGTAATTAAAAGCGTCTATATTATTATATATATTCTGTTGTGGCTTCTTAGGACACAAACATCAAAATATTCAGATGGTTAGTCCGTGGCTTCTAAACCATAGAGGTTCAAGGCTTGAATCTCATTTGAAGCATTTTTTTGATGTTATATTAAATATTGAGTAAAGTCCATCACCGGACCCTAAACTTATACTTGTATCATCCCGGTCCTTCAACTTGCAAATCACTCGTTTAGGTCCTCAAACTTGGTTAGTTGTGTCATCCTGGTCCCTAAACTTTGTTTTGAGTCTCATCTAGATCTAAACATGATAATTTAATAACTTTATATTAATAAATAATTCATAATTTTTTCATATAAACTTGAATGAAGACAAACTTTATATCAAAATTGTAGCCCTCGATCTGATCTACAACTTTGTAGTTGAATTTTTTTGATTTAAAACTGTTTAGGGTCCCAAAATATTGTTGTATGATTATAGATTTTGAAATTTAAAATTTAAAATTATCAAACAATCTTGAATATTGACATGATCTATACAAAAGTTATAGTTCTCAATGCAATCTACAACGTTGTAGATAAATTTTTTTTATTTAAAGTCATTTAGTATCCAAAAAAAATTAAATTTTAAATTTTGAAATCTATAAACATATAATAATATTTTGGGACCCTAAACAATTTTAAATAAAAAAATTTTAACTACAAAGTTGTAGATCACAACAAGGGCTACAATTTTGATATAAAGTTTGTCTTCATTCGAGTTTATATGAAAAAGTTATGAATTATTTATTGATATAAAGTTATTAAATTGCCATGTTTAGATCTAGATGAGACTCAAAACAATGTTTAGGGACCAGGATGACACAACTGACTAAGTTTGAAGAGTTAAATGAGTGATTTGTGAGTTTATGGACCGGGATGATACAACCGAACAAGTTTAGGGACCGGGATGACACAACCGAACAAGTTTGAGGACCTAAACGATCGATTTGTGAGTTTAGGGACCGGGATGACACAACGACACAAGTTTAGGGACCGATGATGGACTTTACTCTTAAATATTTTAACTCCAGAGTATTGGAACGACAACAAAACTCTCAGCAACAAAAAATCAATCATGGCAAGAGTAACTTTTTATTGCAACCAACAAATAAAAGTGTTGCGAAATCATCTTAATATTGCAACGATAACAAAACTTTCAGCAACGCAAAATCAATCATGGCAAGAGTGACTTTTTATTGCAACCAACAAATAAAAGCATTGCGAAATCATGTTAGAATTGCAACGACAACATAACTCTTAGCAATAGAAAAATAATCGTGGCAAGAATGACTTTTTATTGCAACCAATAAATTAAAGCGTTGCGAAATTATTTGAGTATCGCAACGCAAAAAAAGCTCTCAGCAACGAGACTGTAATCGTGGCAAGAGTGAACACTTATTGCCACCGATCTGAATTGCGTGGCAACAACTCCTAGTTTATGCAACGATCTCCACACTTATGGCCACAATATAATTTGCGTGGCAGGAATACCATCTATCGCAACCAAAAGTTCAAAACGTTGCGAGAGAACCCCTTGTTGCAACCAAATCAGTGTCGTTGCACCATAAAAGCATGGCAAAAGGGGTAAAATTTAGTAGTGGATGGCCCAGGTTTCCCGGTTTCGGCCTCAAAACCGGGGGAGGTCCGTGAAAAGAACGAGCAGCGCAGTGGCAGCACGTGGCGGCATCCGGTGAGGTCGCGTCGAGGCGAAGCTACCTGATGTGCGGGCGTGGCCGTCGGATCAACATCAACCTCGAGTTGGTCAGGAATACCCTTAGGGTTAGCCTGCTCACTCATTAGCTGTAAGGGTAGAAGGGGAATAATTGTCTTAAGCTATATAAGGAGAGTCCACCCCTCTCTCCAGACCATCTCAGCCATTACTATTTTCATTCTAGGGTTCCTGCTCTCCTAATCCCTACTGTAGCTACTGAGATCCGCAGAGATGGTGAACAATACCTATGTGTATTTGGATTTTGCGAAAAGGGGACCGGATTCCCGTTATCTCCTCGTGGGGACGAATTTCGGCTGGCAATCGTGATTGTGATTCGCGTTTTTGAACTTGTTCTTCGCGTTCTTCTTTTCTTCACGATTTTCCCATCACTCGATCTCCCTCCTCGCTGCGTCTTTTTCGAATCAACTTGAATCAACTTGTTATTTGATGTGAGGAGAACATTTCCACCGAAGGAATTCATCTCTACCCTCACGAACAAGTAGATCTGGTCGATTCAAGTTTCGTGGCAACTTTTTCGTTCCTACACCTTCCCTTTCGATTTCCCGGAGTTTTATTTGATTTGAGCGGATGATTTCTTAGGGATAGTCTCCCAACTACCTCGTGATCATCTTCTCCAATTTTGGGATCAAGGGATTTTGATTTGGATCGAATTTGAGGAGATTTGGGAGAAGGGCGACCGAAATTGCCCTCTCTGTACAGCCACGGACAGTCCGCCATTTGGGGCGCGGACAGTCTGGGCATCGGGATTTAGCCGAGTAGTGGCTGTTTGTCGCGGTGCATAGTGCCTTGATTAGACCAGAGGACAGTCCGCCATTGGGACTCGCGGACAGTCCGGGAACGTCGAGGGGACTTTCAGCAACACTGTGTTTTTGGCACTTTGGCCGGCGGACAGTCCGCCACCAGATCGCGGACAGTCCGGGACCGTACCCGCGGACAGTCCGGGATCCTGCTGTGTGTTGAGTTTTAGTGTATTTGCTCTCCCAACTTTTCCGCTTGGTTTTCGGACTTCTCGTTTGCTCCTAGAGCTCACCTAGGAACCTTTCTAGCTATCTTTGCTACTTGTTAGCATAGGTATTTGGGGATTTTCTGACGTAGCCATCTATCTACGTTCGGGAGTCAGTTTTTGTGTTTGAACTTGAGCCGGAGTTTTTGGTGTTTTGCTTGCTCTTGTTTGATGGTGCCTCGCTGTGATCCTAGGTATCATCCACCCTCTTCCGAGGGTCGTGGGTATCACGGTTGCACTCAAAGCTTTTGGGGGTTGTTTTGTTGGGACAGAGGCCAGAGTTTCAAAAGAAATTTTTAGGCTCCCATTCACCCCCCCCCCCCCTCTGATCGCTTTCTGGTAGCGTTCTCGGTCCTTCAAGCTCGCTGAAACTGGCTGACAGGTCGCATTTCACTGTAGTAGTCGTCACAAACAGAGACTCTGTCGGACATGGAGTGAAACCAGTGTGCAGCGGACTGAACAGCGGTGCCCCTCCTAGTGGTGTAGTAAAGCTCGTGAACTGGAAAAAGCTGGGGCCAGGGAACTGCTGCTGACTGAACTGCTGAGGCTGTGGTGGAATAGGTGGCTGCCACTGAATCTGCTGCTGGGGTGGAGGCTGCTGCCACTGCCACTGTGGAGGTCCGCTCATAATACGCTCCATGAATGTCAAAGTCTGCTAATGGAGCTCCATCATCTGACGCTGAAATGCATCGGACCTCTCCTGGGCCTGCTGTTGTGCTAAGACCTGTGCCTGAGCGAGGTGCTGCTGTTCCTAGGCGAGACGCTAGACTTCCTAAGTCACTGGCCGCTGCTGCTCCTCCATCCGGGAAAGTATCGCAAGTAGCGCGGGGTCGGAGGAAGCAGTACCACTCATCCCGGCCTATGAGTCATGAGCACGAGGCTGGTAGTGAGGCGGGAGGTGGTAGTCCTCATCGAAGCTATTGGTGGGGTCCTCGGCCATGAAGGTGTCGTCTCCCTCTAGGTCTGCTAGCTCCTGCTCAGCGAGGGCTCTGACAGCCTCGTCCTGCTCCCGAGCAGACTCTGGCACCTCTGGTTGCCGTCTCGAGCTGGACGGTGCCCCTGCTATCGCTGCCTGCGTCTCGACCGTGTCCCAGAAGCTGACTCATGTTATATGCAGGGAACACAGTCGCGGAGCCTGTGAGGGACTGGTCAGGTCGGCTCCCTATAGTGACAGCTACCTTCCATAGGATATATGAGATCCAGTGAGCGTACAGTAGATACCGTCGGGCCTTGATGCCCTCTGCCACTATGTCCTCCATCTCACAAATAATCACATCCATAACATCGAACTCCTGCTGCCGAAGTAGGTACGCAAGCAACCACAGCTGAAGTCGGGAGATCCCCTCTCGAAAGCCAATACGGGGTAACAGGGTGCGCCGAAGGACCTCGTGGAGGATCCGAGCCACAGGAGTAAGATCCTTAGGCGCTCCGCTCGAACCGTCCCTAAAAGGCTCTCAGAAGCACAGATGCACCAGGTCTGTAGTGGGCTGCTCTCGGCCCTAAGGGCGTCTCGGTGGCTTTGTCTGACCGTAGTAGAGGTCATGGATTCGGGTCTATGAGTGACTAAGGCCGAACCAATCCCGGATCTCTGACACAAACAGCCTGTAGTGCTCCCCTCTGAAAGCAAACTCCATCATCTCTCTGTCAGGGTGCACCCATAGGGACACGTAGAACTAAAAGACCTAGTCCTCTATGTAAGATCCAGATCGCCCAGAAGATCTGCCAGAACTGGCAGGTAAGTGAGAACTGGACGGAGCTGCTCGGCTGCTGAAACCAAGGCCTCCAGGGTGCAAACCCGCTGGGAACGCAGGCTCATCCCGGCGTTCCTGTACTCTCGGTAGAAATCCTCCTGCAGCACAGTGAACAACTCTGGACCTGCCTGTTGCTGTCACTCTCTCAGAAACCACTGCTCGACTAGGACTAGCCGTAGAGTCTATATCCGGGAACACGTCGCCACCCTGAGGTCCAGGCGCGGAATCAGCGGCGACGCACGCCTCGCTGGAGCACGTGCACCCCGCAGAGGGACATCGGGCCGGGGTGGCACCTCAGTCCGGCGATGGGACACCGGCGCCTGGGAACCTCCTCTGGGACCTCCTCCTAAACCTCTGCCTCTGCCTCAGCTGTCTCGGCCTCTGCCTGGCCTTGCTGTGAACTCTGTGGCTCAACACTGAGCCTCCTCAACTGCTCTCCTCTGCTCGGGGGTGAGCTGATCTTGAATCTGTAAGCCGCCACCACGGCCTCCCCGCTCTACACGCTCTGCGGCGTCTGCTACAGCCTGAGCCTGATCAGCCTCGCGCTGCTGTCTGGTGCGCTTTCTGTGCGTAATCAACTTCTCCTTCCCGGGCCGCTGACCGGAAGGAGGAGGACGGGGAGGAGAGTCCCCTAGAGCACCGCCGACGTTCTTGTAGCGCATAGCTGACAAGAACAGAGAAATACTGCCGCTGAAGAAGCTGAACTGTCACTGAGAAACCAACTGTCACTGAAGATCAACTAACAGGTCCACTAACAAGAAATCACCTGAAGTGACTCCCCCTGTCACTGAATAGCTGAACCTGACACTCGCGAGGCTTGGCCTCGATCCTTACCCGCGGGCTTGGCCCCGGGTTCTCAGATACTGCCTAACTGCCAAGCTGTCACTGATGCTGACTCGCTGCAGACAATAGAGAGAGATATATAAGAGACATATATTCTAGAGACGAGAGGAACCTATGGAAGCAAGGCATATAGGGATAAGAGAGGAAAGGGCTTTGCTACCTGACGATCGATGAATGGACCAAGAACGAGATGAGGCACTAATGTTCCGGCACCCACACGTCACACTGAACGGGACTGCAAAAGAGTTGACGCGAAATGGGGGTCAAAACAGTGAGGAACGACCATATAGGCATTTCGTCGAACACATGGTAGGCATGGATTATGGAGGATGGTGGGGTGCTCACTGAGTGGTTGGCAGGCCGGAGAAATGCCGCCGGAGGTGGAGGGGAGCGCAGGGGGTCGAACTCCGGCGAGGTTGACGCAGACTCCGGCGAGGAAACGCCGGCAAGAGTGGAACCCCGGCGAGCTTAGGCGAAGGCGCGCGCCCGGCTGATCGAGACGGGGAGCTAGAGCGCGAGCGGCTGCGACGGAGCAGAGGCGCACGAGGTGGGCGCGACGGCCGGCGGTGAGAGCAGCGGCCGGCGGCGAGGGCGAGCACGAGCTAGGGTTAGGAGGTTAGGCGGCGGTGTGCACGAGAGCATGGTCAAGGGCGCACGGGAGAAGACGAAGGATGAAGTGTGACACGTGGGTCCCAAACGCCAGCGTAAGAAACAAACCGCGCCGCTTAAATGGGCATCGGACGCGCCGATGGAATTGCATCGGACGCTCCGATGTCCATCGAGAGAGTTCCAAAATGGCCAAATTCACATCGAACGCGTCCTTTGCCTCGGCATCGGACGTTGAGCAGCGTCCGATGGGGCCTCGGACGCGCCGATGGTGACATATCGGACGCTGACAGATCACTGTTTCAGCCTGCCTACAGTGCAGGCATCAGACGCTGGGGCCAGCGTCCGATGCTGCAAATTGGACAGTTTTGAAGATCTCCGTTGTGGCTCCCTCTCCCAACAAAGTTCCAACTCAAATAAGAGGCAAATAAACACCAGTTGGAACCTAGTATGAGCATGCTCGCATAAACCCTCAATTTTACAAATATTTTGCCATAGGCTACATATCATTTTTAGAGAAAATAGTCAATAAATCCCGAGGAACAACATGTGGCCACCAAAACTAGGGGTCTTAACCATTAGGAGCCTCAAATGCTCCCCCTAGCGGTGGACGAACACAGCGGTTGTGAAGGACCGAAAGTGCTACCAGAAAGCGACCAGAGGGGGGGGTGAATGGGAGCTTTAAATTTCTTTTCAGAAACTTATCGCCACTGTCCCGAGAATCAACCCCCAAAAGCCAAACAGATGCACGTGATGTCCACGACCCAAGAGAATGGGTGGATGTTCCCTAGGAACACATCGGGACAACACAAAAGCCTCCTCACTCAAGTTCACGCAGGTCAACTAGTGACAGGATAAACTTTGGGTAACCTCAACCGCCCCCGAGCAATGCGAGGGGGATTCAGGCTATTACAGAAAGTGTAAAGCTCGATTTCTGTAAAGCACAGAACCCGGGAATCCAACGCAAAAGCCAAAATCAAATCCAAAGTCAAACGAACAAACTACCGAAGAAACAGTGCTAAAGTCACAGCATCGGACGCTGGCGTGCGTCCGATGGCCAGGCACCGGACGCGTTCGATGCAAAACGACCCTCTCTGGAACCTTACTGGAAAGGCATCGGACGCTGGCTACAGTGAAACCCTAGCATCCGATGCTCACCCTCCGGACGCGTCCGATGGTCAACGGACCATCCGATGGTCAGCGTCCGATGCTCCTTAAAACACACAGAATCTAACACGTGGCAATGACGCGTTCGGTGTGATGAACACAGCGACCGATGCCCCCGAAACTGCACAGTTCTTCCGCGGATTCAACCTGGTCTCCTCCGAATCAGAAGCTCTAAGGCTTAGACTTGGTATGAGGAGTTCCAAGGAGGTTAGTGAGCTACCCCTAAGAGATCATTGCTCGAACCTAACTCCAAATCGGTGAATCGGAAGAAATCGGGGCAAAGGAGACAAAAACCGTTTCGAAACAAAATTCGACCAATCTATTAACTCGTGAGGTTAGAGGTGAATTCGTTCGGTGGAAAGATGCGCCTCACGATCTAGAACAACTCAGTTCAAATGAAATTGAAAGAGACGCAACGAGGAGGAAGATTGACCAATGGGAAAATCCTGGTGAAAAGCAACCCGCGAAGAACAACACCAAAACGCGAATCACAACCACGGATTTGCAACCGTGTGGCTATCACACGCTACAATAGTGAGATTACGGTCTCACTTCCTCAAAATCTCATGAACACAGAGGTATGGTTCTCTGCGGATCTCAGTAGCTACAGCAGGGATGTGGGGGGAGTAGGAAACCCTAAGTAGAGAATAGCAAATGACTGAGATAGGATGGGAGGTGGGTGTCTCCCTCTACTTATCCTAATTCTAGTTCCCACTCTACCCCTAACTAATTACAGAGCGAACCAGCTAAACCCTAGGGTTATTCTGGTCCAACTCGAAGTAGATGCTGATCCGATGGCCACGCCCGCACAACTGGTAGCGTTGCCTCGACGCAACCTCACCGATTGCCGCCACGTGTCGCCACCGCTTTGCTTGTCCTTTTCACGGACCTTGCCCCCGGTTTTGTGGCCGAAACCGGGAAACCTGTCTTCACGACCAACCCCCGGGTTTGAGGCCCAAACCGGGAAACCAGCCGACCATCGCCTGAGTTTTGTGGCCCAAACTCAGGAACCCGCCAGCACCCAGGTTTTGAGGCCCAAACCTGGAAACCATCCTCAGCCCGAGTTTTGTGGCCCAAACTCGGCAAACCCGAAGCACCCAGGTTTTGTGGCCCAAACCTGGAAACCGTCCACCCGATGGTTTTTCTGTGGCTCAACCATCAAACTAACGCTGTAGAAGGGATGCACCGCCCGTGCACCCCGTCCACCAACACATGTCCCCAGGTCCTCGACCCAAGCAACACTGTGCCCCGCAAGTCTTCACTCGTCGATGTCCCAGGCTGTCAGCAACCACAGCTGATCCTCAGGCCACCGTCCCTCAGTCCAAGCCTCACGTCTGCCCTTCACTGCTCCCGGTCCATCGGCACGGCACATCTCTACTTGACCTTCACCTTGCCTTCGATCACTGTATCCGTGCTCGGCACCTGCACAACACAAGCCAAAGAACATGCGCATCAAATCGGTTGACAATCACTCAAGATCCGGCATACACCCATGTATCCGCAGTCTCCCCCTTGATGAGTGCATTGTCAACTACCAACACAAATCATAATGAAGGTAGAAGAAGGAGGAAGAAGGAAAAGTAGATAACTCGTCCAAATGACCCAAAAGCATATCAAAGCCAGAAGAAGGTCAAGTGAAAGAGCAAAACAACTTGGTCCCCAAAGACATGGGCAACGGCTCAACGCAACCAAGCAAAGCAAAGCTAGCCCTCAAGAAGAGGTAGAACAGGCTCAACACCACTAGCAGGAAAGCTCGACACCAATTGAAATATCAGTTGACAATCAAGCAAAATAGAGCTAGCCCTCAAGGAGAGGCAGAACGGGCTCAACACCGCTAGCGAGAAAGCTCGATACCAACTGAAAGAATGCCAACTGAAAAGCAAAAGAGCTCGATACCAAGTGAAGAGCATATAGGCAAAGTCACTAGTCCCTCAAGAAAGAGGCAAAGGCTCAACACAACTAGCTACCAAAAATGCTCCAAACCAATTGGAAAAATGCTCCAAACCAATTGGAAAAATGCTCCAAACCAATTGAAAATTCATCAAACAAAGCGAGCAAACTCCCCCTCTAATAGTGCACACAACTAGGATATGATTTTATGATTTCTCCCCCTTTTGTTTTGACAAATTTCTCCCCTTAGTTGATAATGCACTATCAGGCAAACTTCTTCCTTCCAAATGCATGAGCCAAAAATGCAAGTTAGCAGCTTCAGGAATATAGTCAATATAATGAAAAGATGCTCTACAAAGTATAACTCCAATGACTCAACAATAAGCATACATGCCAGCAAAGGCTCAAACTGATCACCACATATGAAATATGAACATTATGAGCAAAGTGAGCAGTTTTAGCCAAAAAGGTATTCACCATCAAAATAGCACTAAACATATATAGACAAGAAATCAAACAAGTGTTAAACATGTATACACGGTGAACTACCCCTAGCAAAGTTCAATCATCATGCTATAGAATGAAACATAGACTTGTGTATTCAAATTTTATCAGAGTTGCAGCGGTTAAATTACACAAGTTCAAATTTCAGCATGTGAATGCAAGAGGTTGAGAGCTTGTCATTGCCTAACTTTTCAATCGAGCTAAGCCTATGCATATGCAATCAGAAGCTTAAAGCGTCGGTTTCGGTCATACACTACACGGCTCAAGGTTAGCTCAATGTGAGAAACAGTCTCGATACCATGATGTGCTGACAAGCAATCCCATCTCGATCTTTTCAATTCACTTAAAACTTGGTTCAATTTTATAACAGAATATGAACACACCAAGCAAGTGAATGACTCAGAACTAGAGACATAGCAACCTAGCATATATGAAAAGCACAAGTGAATTCAACACATTCTACACATGCTAGTTGCATATCTCAATGGTGAACGATTTCAAGTTTCATGTTCATTAAGCAAATTCACCATTCATAAAATAGCTCAGCTCACAACATGTATAAGTGATCAGAAAGAGTATAAGCTACAAGCATCATCATATAGCATCGAAGCATACTAGATAGAGAATAATTACAATCTAAAGATTATATACATGAAGATTAAAAAGCAAAGATGCATGATGAAATGCAAAGACTAACTTATCAGGAATGAAAACAAATCGAAAGAAAGAGAGTCAGTCTATGATACAATAACCAAAATGTTTCCCCCATCTAAAAAGGGAAACACACACCAAGCTCACCTCTCAACCTGGCAAAGGTTGATTGGTCCAAAGGCTTGGTAAAAATATCTGCCAACTGATGTTGAGTATCGACATGGCGAAGGTCGATATCACCCTTCTCATAGTGGTCTCGCAGGAAATGAAAGCGCACATCAATGTGCTTGGTCTTAGAATGCAGAACGGGGTTCTTAGCAACGCTAATAGCACTCGTGTTATCATAAAGTAAAGGCACTCGAGAAAAGCTCAGACCAAAATCACGCAAAGTGGCCATCATCCAAAGCAATTGGGAACAGCAGCTAGCCGCAGCAACATACTCAACCTCTGTGGTAGACTGGGCGACGCTAGACTGCTTGCGAGAAGACCAAGATACAAGAGAAGAACCAATAAACTGAGAAGTCCCAGAAGTGGACTTGCGATCAAGTCGACAACCAGCAAAATTAGCATCCGAGTAACCGCAAAGGGAGAGGGTGGAAGAAGCAGAATATCAAATCCCAAACTCAGGTGTGAAGCATAAGTACCTCATAATGTGCTTGACCGCCTGACGGTGAGAGGTGCGCGGCGACGACTGAAATCGTGCGCAAAGACACACCGCAAACTGGATGTCCGGGCGTGTCGCCGTCAGGTACAGCAGCGACCCGATCATATTCCGGTACTCCTTCTGGTCTACAGCTTCTCCATCCTTATCCGCATCCAGGGCCGTCATGCTCGACATGGGTGTTGGAAGAGGCTTGGCCTCACCCATATCGAATTTCATCAGGATGTCCTTGGTATACTTGCCCTGGTGCACAAACGTCCCCTCTCAGGATTGCTTAATTTGCAACCCGAGAAAGAATGTCAACTCGCCCATCATGCTCATCTCAAACTCCCTGCTCATAAGATCTGCAAACTTGGCAACCAAAGCATGAGAAGAACCACCGAAAATGATATCATCCACGTAAATCTGAAGGACCAATAATGCAATAGCAAGGCGACCAGAGGGGGGGGGGTGAATGCGAGCTCAAAAATTTCTCTCAAAATTTTGGCCTTTGTCCCACAAATCAACCCCAAAAGCTTCGATCAAAACCGTGATGCCCACGACCCTTAGAAGAGGGTGGATGATCCCTAGGATCACAGCGAGGCACCACAAAGCGATAGCAATCCAAACGCCAAAAGCACCGGCACAAATTCAACCCCTAAAAACCTAGTCCCAAACGTAGATTGAAGGCTACGTCAGAAAATCCCCAAATACCAATGCTAACAAGTAGCAAAGATACTTAGTGAGATTCCTAGGTGAGCTAAAGGGCTAACTGAGAAGTCCGGAAACCAAGCGAAGAAGCCAAAAGAGCAAACGCACTAAAACACAACAAGCAGCCTATTCCCGGACTATCCGGACTCTTGGTCCCGGACTGTCCGCCCCAACTGCGGACTGTCCGCGACTGGGGGGCCGGACTGTCCGCCGGTCAAATGGACAAAACAACAAAGTTGCTGAAGGTCCCTGATCGACTCACGGACTGTCCATGACTGACTATGGCGGACTGTCCGCCGGTCAAATCTGACCAAAGTGGGCGAGGCTCGCTGCCACTGGTCTGGCTCGAGCCCGATGGCCGGACTGTCCGCGCCCTGTTTGGCGGACTGTCCGCCACTGCCCAGAGAAGGCGATTTTGATCGCCCTTCTCACAAATCTCTCCAAAAACGATTCAAATCGAAATCCCTTGTTCCCAAAATTGGAGAGGATGATCATGAGGTAGTTAGGAGACTATCCCCAAGAAATTATCCGCTCAAATCGATTCAATCAACGGGAAATAGAAGGGGAAGGTGTATGAACCGAAAAAGCGCCACGAAAACAAAATCGACCCGATCTACTTGTTCATGAGGACTTAGATGAATTCCTTCGGTGGAAATGATCTCCTCACTGTAAAGAACAAGTTGATTCAAACGGATTTCGAAAAGACGCAGTAGAAAGGGAGATCGAGTGATGAGAAAATCGCGAAGAAACGAAGAATGCGAAGAACACGAACAAAACGCGAATCAAGTCATCGATCTGCAACCGTGTGGCTACCACACGCTACAACAGTGAGATTACGGTCTCACTTCCTCAAAATCTCCAGTACACAGAGGTATGGTTCTCTGCGGATCTCAGTTGCTACAACAGAGGATTGGAAGAGCAGGAAAACCTAGAAGGCAAAGAGCAAATGACTGAGATGGATGGGGAGGTGGGTGTCGCCCCCTACTTATCCTAATTCTAATTCCCACTCTACCCCTAACTAATTACAGAGCGAACCAGCTAAACCCTAGGGTTATTCTGGACCAACTCGTGGTAGGTGGTGATCCGACGGCCACGCCCACACAACAGGTAGTGTTGCCTCGATGCAACCTCACCGATTGCCGCCACGTGCCGCCACCGCTCTGCTTGTCCTTTTCCCGGACGTCGCCCCCGGTTTTGAGGCCCAAACCGGGAAACCAGCCTTCATAGCCATCCCCCGGTTTTGAGGCCCAAACCGGGAAACCAGCCGTCCATCGCCTGAGTTTTTTGGCCCAAACTCAGAAACTCGCAGCGCCCAGGTTTTGAGCCCCAAACCTGGAAACCGTCCTCAGCCCGAGTTTTGTGGCCCAAACTCGGAAACCATCAGCGCCCAGGTTTTGAGGCCAAAACCTGGAAACCGTCCACTCGGTGGTTTTTCTGTGGCTCAACCACCAAACCGAGCCGTAGAGGGGATGCACCTCCCATGTCTTCGCTCGTTGCTGTCCCAGGCTATCAGCCACCACAGCTGATCCTTAGGCCACCGGTCCCTCAGTCCAAGCCTCACGTCCGCCCTTCGCCACTCTTGGTCCATCGGCACGGCACGTCTCTACTTGACCTTCACCTTGCCTTTGATCACTGTATCCGTGCTTGACACCTGCACAACACAAGCCAAAGAACATGCGCATTATCCCAGTTGACAATCACTCATCACTCAGAGACTCGGCATACACCCATGTATCCGCAAAATCTGGACCAATAGAGTGTCATTGCCTTGCTTGAGGACAAAAAGCGTTTTATTCACACATCCTATTTTAAAACCCTTAGCAAGCAAAAAGGTTTTCATCCTATCATACCAGGCTCTAGGGGCTTGTTTCAAACCATACAAAGCTTTGTGAAGTTTAAAAACATGGTTTGGAAACTTGGGATTTTCAAAACCGGGGGTTGTTTCACATGCACCTCTTCTTCTATCACTACAAGAATCCTGTTGATCCATGACGGTTTTCTGGTGACGGTTTCTAAAACTGTCATCGCATAGTGAATCTATGACATCCTTATGACGGTTTGAGAATCAGGTATTTGGTCTGTGACGACCTGAACCGTCATCGTCTATGTACTTGTCTGTGTAGTTGTCTATGACAGTCTAAAGAAACATCATAGAAACCGTGCAAGGTGACGTGGGCGGTGGGACCGTGTTGATGTGGACGACGACACGTATGCTGGAATAAGTTGTGGAGAGATAAAAAATTAAATCTAAAAGAGGAGAAAATATAAAAAGAGAAAATATGATTGAAATCACTACACCACAACACCGCATCAGCGTCAGACATCTAACGCTAAAACTTTTTTTTATCGTTGGATTAATAAATCAAAGTCGCACGAAAAGATGACCAAAATGAAAGTTGTAGATATGAAAAAGTTATAAAACTTGGAAATTGAATATTTTTTATTTGAATTTATTCTATAATTTAAAATTATGTATAATTTAATTTAGAGTTCAAAAAAGTTTTGAGAAAAAAGAGTGTAATCCCTTATGAATATACTCCGCCACATCAGCTTATATGTATTATAATTATAATATATTTATAAATATATTTTTGGTATATCAGATATTTTTTCATGTTACTTCAGAATGATTCATTATTTATTTTTAAAATTAAACAAAACAATTGACAGCTTATTATAATTGATAATCTCAGAATATTCGGCAAAGCCCATATAATGGCTCCAACCCGTTACAGCCCATCTTGAATCTTGCTTTGCTCTCGCTGCCGTTGGATCAACCATGGACGTCTGAGATACCCAAAACATGGTATAAAACACATCGTTCCCCGCAGCCGCCGAACCCTAACCCTATCCTACCCGTCCCTCTGACCCTCTGGATCTTGCTCTTCTGCCCCTCTCTCTAGTCGACGGTCGTAATCCAAATCCCGTCCACACACCTCTCTCCTCCGACGGATCTTGCCCGACTCCTACCTCCTTTGCCATACCAGCACTTCTCGATGTGGGATGCGGCGACATCGGCAATGATGCTGGATACGACACCAGCGTCGGCGGCGGCGATGGCGCTAGATTCGACACCGGCGCAGGCGGCGTCGGCAGCGTTGGATGCGGCACGAATGTGGGCGGCGGCAGCGGCGGCGGCATTGGATTCGGCACCAGCACGGGTGATGGCGGTGGCGTGGCTACATCGACCAGGTGGTGACCCCACGCCGACTTCCCCAACAGCATAGTGAGTCGGCTCTTTACAAAGATGCGTAGCCTACATCTGAAAATAAATTTTAGCTGGTGTTTGGGTGATCATGCGACCTAAATGGGTTCAGTCATCCTTCCTGATTGATTTTCAGATCACTATGAGAAAGGTATCCTTGGTTGCTGCTGGCTCGGTCTTAAAGCTGTTGCGGCCCTCTCTTCTGTGCATCTTCAGCAGCAGCACATTGTAAATGTAAGTCGAGTCTTCCTGCTGCATGCAATTGTATCTACCTTCATCCTTTTTCCTATCATAAGAACAGAACTGCAATTGGAATGAAGTACTTAGTAGGAGCTCTGTCTTTATGAAACTGTATGTCTTGTCCTGAGACTCTTTTTTTGTATAGTTCCATCTTTGGAATTCTCAGTTATCTATCCTAGCCACCATTATTTTTTCAGTTCTGAAGACAGTTAATTTCTTGTGCTAAGATTATAGCTCCAGTACGTGTTAATAGTGTGCATCCATGGAGAGTGTCTTTAATCATGTTGGGCTGGCTGGATAAGACATATGGTGTTATAGCAAAATATTTAGACAAACCATCATGTACATGTTGTGTACAAAGCTTGAATCTTCATGTTTGCTGAAAATATAGCTTACAGTTGATATGGTAACAGTTACATTTAGGGGAAAACTTGTCTGTTATAAAGTCTGAAATCACATCTTAGCACATTTTCAGTAATGGAAATTTTGCATCTTCCCTATAAGTATACGCTTATAGCATTTTAAGCATTGTTCTGTAATCTATAATATGTAATCTGTTCTTTTTAACCTTTTTCCTCTATCAATGTATTTTAGTCATCCCTATTAGAAGTCAGTACATAGTGATTGAAATGGCCAAATCTACAGCTCTGAATTTGTGTTGATCCCCATGGCCAACTGAACAACAAATGGAGGGAGGGGGTTAGCCCAACGGCAGGGAACTAAACCTCACAGGGTGTAGAGGGATCCATTCATTCCGTGTCGGTAGTAAATCAGCCTGGGGATTGGACCCCCTACTACCGGCTATGTTCGGTTGGAGCAAAATTTCCAGACATGCATTTAATCCAGCTGCAGTGCCATTTTATTATTGAGTCAAACAAGGACGCTCCTGCCTACTTCCTTTAGGCTTATCTTACAGTAGTGACAAGAACTGGTACAAGCTTGCTCCCCCATAGACATGATGCAGCCCATTCACCTAGTGACAACATTTGTACTGGTACGAGCTTGCTGCAGGTTGTGATATGTGTGATCTATATGCAACATGACTAAGATTCTAATGTAGGCCAAGTTGCAGTTAGTTCCAATAATCACTAATTTAGATGTGAATGTAATTCATGACTAGAGCTGGCTAACTGTTTAAACAAAGGTGTAAATTGGTTATTGCCATTATATGAGATGGAGAAGTTTAGTAGTCTGTAGCAGGACAAAGGTTTTAGTCTGTCTTTGTTTCAGATAGTCCCGTGTCTTTGTTTTAGATGGTAAATGGTCGTAGTAGTAGCTATTTTCAAATTTCTATTAATTATGTTATCTTACTGGTTTTCATTTCTATGCAACCAAGTATTGCATAGTCATGGAAAGAAAACATTCTATTTTGTAAAGTATGCAGTAATTACCCGTATGTGCTAACCTCTTATTTCTCCTACATGTGTTTGCAGGAGGCAAGAATATCAGAAAATAAAGCAATTGGAATTGAACTCGAGCCTGTTTAGGGTGCATGCATTTTGTATGACGCAGTGACTTTAGTAAACATCTAAACGTGATGCTTCTGTGATGTGATGTAATATTTTGGAGATTTGAATTTGTGGATCTATTTGAATCTATGATATGTATTTGAATCTGTGGTTGAATTAGGTCCACAAAAAGTTCTTGGGCTGCTAGTATTTAGCTAGGTTGGCCCTACGTGTGATGAAATGGGCCGTTGCAAAACTAAAAATAAACTGGGCTGGGCGCAATATAAAAAGGAAATGAGCTGAGTGAAATATAAAATGAAAATAAAATGGGCCGTCGAGCCCATCTTGTCAGCCCAACCCATCTAACATTTCAGAAAAAAGCAAAAAAATGCTGACATGGCATGGTGAGCCACATCAGCAAGTTGAGCTATCAATTATAGTCACGTCAGATTCCACCTCGCCATGCTTAGTTGACAGTGGTGATGTGGTATTAAGTCCATGACGTTCTGTTTTGTCACTGATGTAGCCCGTAAATCAAAAGAACACCTGTTCTGTGATGATCGTAGCCGTTATGGATTCAGCGAGTCTATGACGGTTTTTTCTCGCACTGAAGGTTTATGACGCTGATTCGGTGATGGTTTGTAAGATCCTCACAGGTAGTTACCGATGACGGTTTTTCTAGTGTTTATGACCAACTGAAACCGTCATGTATCAACACAATCCTTGTAGTGTATGTAGCCGTTTAGGAAGGCACTCTTGACATCCATTTGAAAAAGTTTAAACCCTTTGGATGCAGCAAAAGCCAAGAGTATCCTAATTGCCTCCAAACGAGCTACAAGAGCAAAAGTCTCCTTATAGTCTATCCCCTCCTTCTGACTATACCCCTGGGCTACAAGTCTGGCCTTGTTTCTCACAATGTGGTCATCCTCTCCTTGTTTGTTTTTGGAAACCCATTTTGTACCAATAAGGTGACACTCAAGACGAGGTGGAACCAAAACCCAAACCCGATTTCTCTCAAAATTTTCTAACTCCTCATGCATGGCATTAACCCAATCCGAATCAGATAAAGCATATCCAACATCTCGGGGTTCAAAATCAGCAACAAACGCAGAATGAGCAAAGTGAGAGATTTGTTGTGACCTTGACCGAGTGACACATTCGTCGATGTTGCCGATCATCTATTGAGGCGGGTGTTGGCACTAAATGTGTCGTGGTGCCTCTCGAGCTGAAGAAACCTCCCCCTCAACAGCAGCTGGTGCCTCCTCGGGTACAAAAGGTACAACCCGAGGTGGCGGATCCCATGGCCCCCAAGTAGTCGACGAAGAGGGGTTGGGTCGTGAGTCGTCGTAGTAGAAGCCGATGGTTGCGGCACAGCAGGTGGAGGTGGTGCTGGATCATCCATCTCTTCAACACCCTCGTCCTTGTCATCAAAAAGAGTCTCACCAACCTCATGATCACCTGCATGCTCAAATCTAGAAGAAGGACAAACCATGGTCTCGTCGAAGCTGACATCAGATGTCTCCATGACTCGGTTAGTATCAAGGTTAAGTACACGATATGCACGAGTATGAGTGCCACAACCCAAAAATACACCGTCAGAAGAACGAGACTCAAATTTGTCCAGGTTGCCTTTCTTGAGTATAAAACAGTGGCAACCAAAAACTCTAAAATAACTCACTTTGGGTTGTTTTCCAAAACGCAACTCATAGGAAGTCTTTTTCAAGAAAGCTCAGAGAAAAATGCGATTGGAAATATAGCATGCAGTGTTCATAGCCTCGGCCCAATACCGCCGAGGAGTCCTATGCTCATCGAACATCGTCCTGGCCATCTCTACAAGGGTCCGATTCTTCCTTTCTACAACAAAATTTTGTGGCGGTGTGTAGAGAGAAGAAAACTGATGCTCTAAACCCAAAGAATCACAAAACTTATCAAAATCCGAGTTCTTAAACTCGGAACCATTATCACTACGGATAGCTCGCATCGAGTTCATAGGGAACTCGTTCTGAAGACGCAAAATCAGATTGCGAGCAAAAGAGAAAGTCTCGGTTTTCTCAGCTAAAAAGAAAACCCACGAATATCTCAAAAAATCGTCGACAACAACAAGCACATACCACTTCCCCCAACCGAGCTCACCCGAGCCGGACCAACAAGGTCCATGTGCAAAATCTCTGCAGGGCGCTTAGTCATGACCTGAGTCACTGGATGGTGTGGAGCGGCAACCATCTTCCCATGTCTACAAGAATGGCAAACAAGACCCTTCTCCATGGACAACTTGGGCAATCCTCGAATTAAGCCAAGTGAGCTAAGCCTTGCAAGCAAGTCGAAGCTCAGGTGACCGAGTCTCTTATGCCACTTCCAAAGATTAGAGGAGGAAGGTCCAGCCAAAAGACATCGAGAAACCCCAAACGACTCCGAGAATTCGCACGAAAGACTTTCTCAAAGGACGAAATCAAACATACAAGATTTCCCTGAGGATCTAAAATACGACTGAGATTCGGTTTAAAACGAATCTCATAGTCATCATCGAAAAGTTGCGAAACAGAAAGAAGGTTAAAATGCAAGTTAGAAACAAGAGCAACATCACGCAACACAAAGTGCTCATTAACTCGCACCGACCCACGAGACAACACTTTACCTTTGCTATTGTCGCCGAAGGTGATAAACTCCTTTCCGGCAACAGGACTAAGACTGGAGAACCACTTGGCGTTTCCGGTCATGTGCCTCGAACACCCGGAATCCACCAACCAAATGTCCTCCAATCGTTTTACCTACATCAATAAAAAGACATAGGGTGAACAAACGGTCCAGCACTGGGGTGAGCAAAATGGGAAGAGTACCAGTGTTGGGCCGGTTGATCAAAAGAACGGTTAGTAGAAAAACCATTCCTACCACGCCTACGGGGAAAGTGATCACCACACACAGGAAAACGTGGTCCGCTAAGGGAAGAGCGTCCATCGCGATACTCAAAACGCGGTGGAGGAAAACGCTCAACAAAGCCACCGCCACGGGGTCCATATCCTGCAAAGCCAGGATCCCGCCGGGCAAAACCTCTGAAGGACCGAAGATGCTACCAGAGGGGGGGTGAATGGGAGCTTCAAATTTTCCTTTCAGAAACTTGTTGCCACTGTCCCGAGAATCACCCCAAGAGCAAACCTAGATCTTGCAAGTGTCCACGAC
This sequence comes from Coix lacryma-jobi var. lacryma-jobi, assembly GCA_009763385.1. Classification (NCBI taxonomy): domain Eukaryota; kingdom Viridiplantae; phylum Streptophyta; class Magnoliopsida; order Poales; family Poaceae; genus Coix; species Coix lacryma-jobi. The sequence continues at coordinate 77,460,109 of CM019828.1, read as the reverse complement.
CCTAGAGGTAGGGTGGATGCTTTCACAAAGCACAGTGAGACACTACGCAACTCCAGAAACCCAACGCAAAAACTGGAAACCAAAACCAACAACACACGAACAAACCTCGGACGAAAGTGCGTGGAACACACCTGACCGGACTCTGCCTGCGTCCGATCAGTGACCACCGGACGCGTCCGGTCAGAGAAAAACGGTTCTGGACCCTTACTGTTTCTGACCGGACTCATAGACGAGAGCGTCCGGTCAGGTACTCAGCGTCCGGTCAGCAGAAGATCACCGGATGAACAGTGTGAGTGACGCGTCCGGTCACTATGAAGCTGAGCGTCCGGTCGAGTCGCAGAGCAGAACACAGAGAACATTCATCGACCGGACTCTTCACAGTGCGTCCAGTCAGATCGTGCCGAGCGTCCGGTCACTCCGAAAAAGTCCTGTTCGTCCATCGAATCAACTCGATCTCACCCAAACCGAGTCCTCTAGAGATCAAACTTGGTGAGAGGAGTCACAAAGAGAATAGTGAGCTATCTCTAAGAGATCATGGCTCGAACCTATCTCCAAATCGATGAATCGAAGAAATTCGGGGGAAGGGAGAAAAACTTGGCCCGAAACGAAAATCGACCGATCTACTAGCTCGCGAGGTTAGAGGTGAATTTCTTCGGTAGAAAGAAGTGGCTCACGATCTAGTACAATTTAGTTCAAACGGAATCGCAAAAGACTCAACGTAGAGGAAGAACGAGTGACGGGAAAATCGTGGAGAAAACGAAGAACGCGAAGAACAAGTTCAAAACGCGAATCGAACCACGAATTGCCAGCCAAAATTCGTCCCCACGAGGAGACAACGAGATTACGGTCTCGTTTCCTCAAAAAGCAAATACACTGAGGTATTGTTCACCGTCTCTGCGGATCTCAGTAGCTACAGCAGGGAATGGGAAGCAGGAAACCCTAGAATGAAAATAGCAAATGACTGAGATAATCTGGAGGGAGGGGAGGCCTCTCCTTATATAGCCTAATACAATTATTCCCCTTGTACCCTTACAGCTAATGAGCGAGCAGGCTAACCCTAAGGGTATTCCTGACCAACTCGAGGTAGGTGGTGATCCGACGGCCACGCCCGCACAACTGGTAGCTTCACCTCAACGCGACCTCACCGATTGCCACAACGTGCCGCCACCGCTCCGTTCGTCCTTTTCCCGGACTTCGCCCCAGGTTTTGTGGCCCAAACCGGGAAACCAGCCTTCACAGCTAACCCCCGGTTTTGAGGCCCAAACCGGGAAACCCGCCGACCAACGCCTGAGTTTTGTGGCCCAAACTCAGCAAACCCGCAACACCCAGGTTTTGAGGCCCAAACCTGGAAACCGTCCTCAGCCCGAGTTTTGTGGCCAAAACCGAAAACCGTCAGCGCCCAGGTTTTGAGGCCCAAACCTGGAAACCGTCCACTCGGTGGTTTTTCTGTGGCTCAACCACCAAACCGAGCCGTAGGGGGATGCACCGCCCGTGCACCCCGTCCACCGACACGTGTCCTCAGGTCCTCGACCCGAGCAACACCGTGACCGCAAGTCTCCACTCGTCGCTGTCCCAGGCTGTCAGCCACCACAGCTGATCCTCAGGCCACCGGTCCCTCAGTCCAAGCCTCACGTCCGCCCTTCGCCACTCTCGGTCCATCGGCACGGCACGTCTCTACTTGACCTTCACCTTGCCTTCGATCACAGTATCCGTGCTCGACACCTGCACAACACAAGCCAAAGAACAAGCGCATCATCCCAGTTGACAATCACTCATCACTCAGAGACTCGGCATACACCCATGTATCCGCAATCTCCCCCTTGATGAGTGCATTGTCAACTACCAACACAAATCATGATAGAATAGAGGAAGGAAGGAAGAAAGAGTGAGAACTCGACCAAATGACTCAAAAGCATATCAAAGCCAAAGAAGGTCAAGTGGAAAGAGCAAAACAACTTGGTTCCCAAAGACATGGGCAACGGCTTGACGCAACCAAGCCAAGCCAAGCTAGCCCTTAAGAAGAGGTAGAACAGGCTCAACACCGCTAGCGAGAAAACTTGATACCAATTGAAGAATCAACTGAAATTCAAGCAAAACAGAGGCAGAACGGGCTCAACACCGCTAGGGAGGAAACTCGATACAACTGAAGAAGGCTTGATACCACTTGAAGAGCATGAAGACAAGGTTGCTAGTTCCTCAAGAAAGAGGCACAGGCTCAACACAACTAGCTCCCGAAAATGCTCCAAACCAACTATTATCAACTTAAAAACTCAGCAACGAGCAAACTCCCCCTCAAATAGTGCACACAACACGCAACTTGGAAATCTTATGATTTGTCAATATTTTCTCCCCCTTAGTTGAAAATGTACCATCAAACAAATGTCTCCCCCTTGACAGAAGAACTCTCCCTCCAAATGCATATGAGTCAAAATGAGAGTTAGCAGCTTCAGAAATATAGGCAATAGAATATGAAGATGCCCAACAGAGTGCTGATCCGATGACTCATAAAATGCACAGAATGCTAGCAAAGGCTCAAACTGATCACTAAATACGAAATCTGAACATTTGAGCAACAAGAGCAGTTTTCAGCCAAAAAGGTATTCACCATCAAAGTAGCACGAAGCATATATAGACAGGAAGACAAACAAGTGCTAAAACATGTATACAAGGTGAACTACCCCTAGCACAGTTCAACCATCATGCTATAGAATGAAACATAGACTTGTGTATTCAAATTTTATTGGAGTTGCAGCGGTTAAATTACACAAGCTCAAATTTCAGCATGTGATTGCGAGAGGTTGAAAACTTGTCAGTGCCTAACTTTTCAACTGTGCGAAGCCTATGCAGAAGCAATCAGAAGCTTAAAGCAACAGTTTCAGTCATACACTACACAACTCAAGTTTAACTCAAAGTGCAATGAGAAACAGTCTCAAAACTGTGATGTGCTGACAAGCAATCCCATCTCGATCTTTCCAATTTATTTAGCTTGGTTCAAAAATTAAAGCAGCATATGAACATACCAAGCAAGTGAATGACTCCGAACTAGAGACATAGCAACCTAGCATATATGAAAAGCACAAGTGGTTTCAACACATTCTACACATGCTAGTTACATATCTCAATGGTGAATATTTTCAAGTTTTATGTTCATTAAGCAAATTTACCATTCATAAAATAGCTCAGCTCACAACATGTATCAGTGATCAGAAAAAGCATAAGCTACCATCATCATCATAAAGCATCGGAGCAAATACTACACAGAGCATAGTCACATTCTAAAGATTATATACATGAAGCTCTGACTGTAAATATGCAAGATGAAATGCAAAGACATGATGAATCCAAAAGAAAGAAATGATACCAACTGAAAAACACAAAGTTAGTTTATAATACAAGAGCCAAAATGTTTCCCCCATCTAAAAGGGGAAACACACACCAAGCTCACCTCTCAACCTTGCAAAAGTTGATTGGTCCAAAGGCTTGGTGAAAATATCAGCCAACTGATGATGAGTATCGACATGGCGAAGGTCGATATCGCTCTTCTCATAGTGGTCTCGCAGAAAATGAAAGCGCACATCAATGTGTTTGGTCTTAGAGTGCAGTACGGGGTTCTTAGCAACGCTAATAGCACTCGTGCTGTCACAAAGCAAAGGAACGCGAGTAAAGCTCAGACCAAAATCACGCAAAGTGGCCATCATCCAGAGCAACTGGGAACAACTGCTAGCCGCAGCAACATTCTCAGCCTCCGTGGTAGACTGGGCGACACTAGACTGCTTGCGAGAGGACCATGATACAAGAGAAGAACCAATAAACTGACAAGTCCCAGAAGTGGACTTGCGCTCAATGCGACAACTAGCAAAATCGGCATTGGAATAACCGCAAAGGGAGAGGGTGGAGGAAGCAGAATACCAAATCCCAAACTCAGGAGTGAAGCATAAGTACCTCATAATGCACTTGATCGCCTGACGGTGAGAGGTGCGCGGCGACGACTGAAATCGCGCTCAAAGACACACCGCGAACTGGATGTCCGGGCGTGTCACCGTCAGGTACAGCAGCGACCCGATCATACTCCGGTACTCCTTCTGGTCCACTGCTTCTCCATCCACATCCGCATCCAGGGCCGTCGTGGTCGACATGGGTGTTGGAAGAGGCTTGGCCTCACCCATATCGAATCTCTTCAGGATATCCTTGGTATACTTACCCTGGTGCACAAACGTTCCCTCTCGAGATTGCTTGATTTGCAATCCGAGGAAAAACGTCAACTCGCCCATCATACTCATCTCAAACTCCCTGCTCATAGTATCTGCAAACTTGGCAACCAAAGCGTGAGAAGAACCACCAAAAATGAAATCATCCACGTAAATCTGGACCAAGAGAGTATCATTGCCTTGCTTCAGGAGAAAGAACGTTTTATCCACACATCCCATTTTAAAACCCTTAGCAAACAAAAAGGTTTTCAACCTATCGTACCAGGCTCTAGGGGCTTGTTTCAAACCATACAAAGCTTTGTGAAGTTTAAAAACATGGTTTGGAAACTTGGGATTTTCGAAACCGGGGGTTGTTTCACATACACCTCCTCTTCTATGTAGCCGTTTAGGAAGGCACTCTTGACATCCATTTGAAAAAGTTTAAACCCTTTGGATGCAGCAAAAGCCAATAGTATCCTAATTGCCTCCAAATGAGCTACATGAGCAAAAGTCTCCTCATAGTCTATCCCCTCCTTCTGACTAGACCCCTGGGCTACAAGTCTGGCCTTGTTTCTCACAACATGGCCATCTTCCCCTTGTTTGTTTTTGAAAACCCATTTTGTCCCAATAGGATGACACTCAGGAGGAAGAGGAACAAGAACCCAAACCCGATTTCTCTCAAAGTTTTCTAACTCCTCATGCATGACATTGACCCAATCCGGATCCGTCAAAGCATGTCCAACATCTCGGGGTTCAAAATCAGCAACAAATGCAGAATGAGCAAAGTGAGGGATTTGTTGTGACCTTGACCGAGTGACACGTTCGTCGATGCTGCCGAACAACAGCAGCTGGTGCCTCCTCGGGTACAAAAGGTACCGCTCGAGGTGACGGATCCCACGGCCCCCATGTAGTAGAGGAAGAAGGGTCGGGGCCATGAGTCGTAGTAGAAGCCGCTCCTTGCGGCACAGCAGGTGGAGGAGGTGCTGGATCATCTATCCCTTCAGCACCTTCGTCCTCGTCATCAAAAAGAGGCTCACCAACCTCATGATCACCTGCACGCTCAAAGCGAGAAGAAGGACAAACCATGGTCTCATCGAAAATGACATCTGATGTCTCCTTGACTCGGTTAGTATCAAGGTTAAGTACACGATATGCACGAGTGTGAGTGCCATAACCCAAAAATACACCGTCGGAAGAACGAGACTCAAATTTGTCCAGGTTGCCTTTCTTAAGTATAAAACAGTGGCAACCAAAAACTCTAAAATAACTCACCTTGGGCAGTTTTCCAAAACGCAACTCGTAAGAAGTCTTTTTCAAGAAAACTCGGAGAAAAATGCAATTGGAAATATAGCATGCAGTGCTCATAGCCTCGGCCCAATATCGCCTAGGAGACCTATGCTCATCGAGCATCGTCCTGGCCATCTCTACAAGGGTCCGATTTTTCCTCTCTACAACACCATTTTGTGGCGGTGTGTAGGGGGAAGAAAATTGATGCTCTAAACCCAAAGAGTTACAAAACTTCTCAAAATCCGAATTCTTGAATTCGGAACCATTATCACTCCGAATTGCTCGCATTGAGTTCAAAGGGAACCCATTCTGAAGATGCAAAATCAGATTGCGAGCAAAGGAGAAAGTCTCGGTCTTCTCGGCTAAAAAGAAGACCCACGAATATCTTGAAAAATCGTCAACAACAACAAGCACGTACCACTTCCCCCCAACCAAGCTCACCCGAGCCGGACCAACGAGGTCCATGTGCAAAAGCTCTCCAGGGCGCTTAGTCATGACCTGAGTCACTGGATGGTGGGGAGCGGCGACCATCTTCCCATGTCTACAGGAATGGCAAACAAGGTCCTTCTCCATGGACAACTTGGGCAATCCTCGGATTAAGCCAAGTGAGCTAAGTCTTGCAAGCAAGTCGAAGCTCAGGTGACCTAGTCTCCTATGCCACTTCCAAAGATCAGAGGAGGAAGGTCCAGCCAAAAGACAACGAGAAACTCCAAACGATTTCGAGAAATCCGCACGAAAGACTTTTCCAAAGGGCGAAATCACACATACAAGATCTCCCTAAGGATCCAAAATGCGACTGAGATTCGGTTTAAAACGAATCTCATAGTCATCATCAAAGAGTTGCGAAACAGAAAGAAGGTTAAAGTGCAAGTTAGAAACTAGAGCAACATCGCGCAACACAAAGTGCTCATTAACTCGCACCGACCCACGAGACAGCACCTTACCTTTGTTGTTGTCGCCGAAGGTGATAAACTCCTTTCCGGCGGCCGGATTAAGACTGGAGAACCACTTGGTGTTTCCGGTCATGTGCCTCGAACACCCGGAATCCACCAACCAAACGTTCTCCAATCGTTTTACCTACATCAATAAAAAGACATAGGGTGAGCATACAGTCCAACACTGGGGTTAGTGAAGTAGGAAGGATACCAGTGTTGGGTCGGCTGCTCAAAAGAACGATTAGAAGAAAAACCGTTCCTAGCATGCCTATGGGGAAAGCGATCACCACTGAGGAAAACGTGGTCCGCTAGGGAAGGAGTTTTCACTGCGATAGTCAAAACGCGGTGGGGGAAAATGCTCAACTACAAAGCCACCGCCACGGGGTCCATAGCCTACAACTGCAGGATCCCACGGAGCACGACCTCCTCGCGGCCTAGGCCTAGGAACTTGAGGTTTTGGACCTCTAGGCCTAGCAGCACGCCTCTGAACATCTGGCACATGTACATCATGGAAAGGATGGTACATGTCCGCGTTGCTCATCTCCTTTGCATGGCACGCCTCTCTCTTGCGCCGAAAGCAAAACTCACTCAAGTGTCCATCTCTCCCACAATGCTCACAATGGTACCTCACCGCTCTCATAGGGGGTTGTTGGTACTCATGGTGGTGGGTGTGGATAACTTTGCCCTTCTGTGGCATAAGCTCCTCTTGGATGGGTAGCATGGTGTCTAGCTTGTTTTTCAGGTGGTTGGGCTTGGGAGATCATATTTGATTCTTGGGTGGAGCTCTCGGAGGTTCAACAAACACCCCATCCTTAGTGTTAGGCTTGAGAGACTCTTTGGGTGGAATCTTTGTAAGTTTGGGAGTAGTGGTGGAGTTGGGCTTCTCACAAGGGTTCAGACCACTAGACTCTCCAATCTTGCCAAAAGAGGAAGCACACTCAACACCCTGAGCAAAACCTACACCAGGACCTCCAGCAGCACGCTTGAACTGGGAGATCATCATCCCAAGCTGCGGCTCACCACAAGACACCCATGACAAGATGGTTCGAAGGTATGTGTTTTCCTCCTCGATTTGCATCTTGTCATGCTTCACATTGACTATCTCCATCTCCAAGCCCTCACACAAAGCACACTATTGACGGTCCTTAAACACCTGTTTTACCATCAACATTTGACCCTAAAGTCCACCAAAAAAGCATGAAATGTAGTCAAATAGGTTTCAAACTAACCAAATTCCACATGTCCATAGAATTTTATTTGAATGCAGGATTTGAACCAAATTTGGGCATATGGACCCACCAGAGGCCAAGCCCACTCAGCAGGGCCCAAATGGGCCTAAGGGGGGTGGCGCCCGCCACCCCTAGGTGGCGTCCGCCACACTACTACACAACAGGGATATTGTAACACTTTTATGTAACATATTCATTAATGTGTTCCAGTAAAATTTCATAGTAACACAAATAGTGTGTTACAGACTTTGACTGTAACACAAAATACTTTTTTTAAAAAAAAGTGTTACTAACAACAATTATAGTAACACAAACTTAATGTTACAAGAAAAATGTTACAAAATTGTACTATGTTGTAACACATAAGTGGAACACATATAAAATGTGTTACAAATATATGCTCTCATCACATATAAGTGGAACACATATAAAATGTTTTACAAAATAATGTTTTAGTTCAAGTGTTACAAAAGAAAATACATGTAGACCTTCCTATTTATAGGCAACACATCACATATAGCTCTCATCAAGGCTGTTAGACAATCACATCATGGTCATTACACCAGAACCATTAGCATTGAGTAGCCGATTCAAAAGGTCAGTTTGATGCTAGAACATGTTGTTAATTTATTAGGCCGAGATCAAGAGACGCATTAGACGGAGCTATATCATAAGAAGAACAAGTACAGTGGAGAAGAAAAAATAAAATACAAAAATATAAAATTAAATGAAAGTAATATAGATTTTTTTTTACTTTGTTGTATGAACACACTAACCTACCGCCATATGGGTTCATCAAGAATTTTCTCTTTTTGGTCGACATCAAGAAAGTTTATAGTTGATAACTTTTAAATTTTAAGTCATCTTGTCATGTAAAACTGTGTCTGAATTTAAAAAAATTAAAATTCTAAGTTTTCAAAAGACCTCTGATGGAGAAATGACCAAAATAAAACTTGTAGATCTTGAAAAGTTACGAAACTTTGTAGTTGACAACTTTTTAATTTGAAATCATATTGTCATGCAAAACAACATTTGAATTTAAAAATTTTGAGATTTGAATTTTTATAATACTTCAGATGGAAAAACAGCCAAAATGAAAGTTATAGATCTCAAAAAGTTACGAAACTTTGTAGTTGATAACGTTTTAATTTGAAATCATCTTGTTAATGAAAACTATATTTGTAATTTCTGAAATTTGAAATTCAAATTTTGTAAACGACCTTGGATGGAGAAACTTCCTAAACAAAAAGTGTAGATCTCAAAAAGTTATGAAACTTTGTAGTTAACAACTTTTTGATTTGAATTCATTTAGAGCCTTAAAGAAGCAATTTACACACGATTTAGTATAATATGAGGTAACTGAAATAGAATATAGACACAAGTGACAAATGAGTGGAGTGGTAGTGGAGGTTATGTGTACGCGTGTGAGAGGTCGCTGGTTCGAATCTTGGTTCACACAAAGTGTGAAAAAATCATGAAAAAAATTGTGAGAGTAGAGATGGGGCAGTGTGGCTGGTTGGTGGGGTCCCTCCCGTGATTAAAAAAAAAATTCCCTAATTTTTTGAATTTTTTTGTTCGAATTTTGCCGAATATCCCATGACAAAATGTGTTCCTATGTCCCATATTATGCTCTACCTTAATGTAGAAGTGTTACTAGAACTAATAGGAGTGTTACAGTAAAGAATCATTGTAACACTTGGCAAGTGATCCAAGGGGTAAAGAAATGTGTTACAAACCATGTATTGTACCATAATATGAAGTGTTACTAAAGTAAAAAAAAAGTGTTACAACAAAAATCATTGTAACACAAAAAAATATTCCTGTAGACAAGTAGATGTGTTACAATAAACCACTCTATAGTAACATTGCCAATTGGAACACAAACAAAAATGTGTTACTAAGAGAGCTAGTAACACGTTTTCTAACATACAGTAACACAAATTGGTGTTACTATAGCCATGCGTTGTAGTAGTGCCACCTCTAAGTGGCGCCCGCCACTTGGGTTGGCCCAAGTGTCACTCCCTGCCACGTCACCGATCCGTGTGACCTCCCCAAGGCCAAATCCTGGCCCTTGGTCACTAGGTCAGTGGCATCGGACGGCTCAGGGAGGAGTGACGTGGATCAAGGCTGAATGTCGGTTGCTAGGACATGCAACCGACCTCCAAACCGCCTTGGACAACCACCTGGATGCCGTTGAAGCAGAGGCGGTTCATCCAATGGCCAGGGAGCTGGCGGCCGCCAGTAGGGGGTGGTGCCCGCCACCTGACCTAACCCTAGGTCGGTTGGCTACCCACTATAAGAACCCCCTCACTCATTTGGGCTATAAATACCCCCCTGGAGGCACCTCTTCATTTGTACCATCACACACCAAGTACCATCCCAAGCAAAGCAAGAGAAGCAAGTGAGAGTTAGGTTAGAAGCTTAGAGAGCTTAGGCAAGTAGGTAGCTAGTAGAGCAAGGCATCTTCGCCCTCGCGGTAGCGCTGCTCAAGGGTTAGCTCAAGACTAGAGGCGTGCGAGTGATCGGTTCTGGAGCTGGGAAGAGTCTTCCTTCATCTCCAGTTCAGGTTTTGCTCTTGTTACTCAAGCATTTACTATATTATAGTTCATCATTTCAAGTATTACTTTATTCTACTTATCAGTATTGAGTGGTATACTTGATTGATTGCTTGAGTGCCTAGCTATCCTACAGTTCAATTCACTTAGCCATAGTAGTTAATCTCTAGTGAGCTTAGTGTTTGATCTTTGCCAATAGGTTGCTTAGTTAGTTTAGTGTTTATCTTATGAAGTCAAGTTTTTGCTCTGACGTCCGCAAGGGTGTGTCTATTCAAAGCTAGGGTAGAGATAGTTAGAATATAGTTAAGCATGGTGCTTAGTTATAGACTTACCTTCAGATACGGCTGGACCCCCGGATAGCTGTGGTAGCAAGCAGGTGGTGACAGCCCTGTGCGCCTTGAATTCCACCACGTAGTTGGCCCAGTTTAACAGTAAGGCTCGTTGTGCTAGCGTTCAACCTAAGTAAGTGGTAAAGGCTAGTACGCCTCGATACTTGACAAGATAGGAATAAAACTATACTCAACTTAGTTGCTTTATTGTCTTTTGCCTGCTCTGCTTCGTAACTATCTTGCTTCGTAGTTATCTTGCTTTGTAGTTATCTAGGATTAGTTATTAGTTAGTAGTTAGTTATCCTTAGATATCATATTTCCCTTCAACTATCTATCTATCTAGTTATGCACCTTACCTTAGCCATCCATTTCATCCTTACCTATCCACCCATATATTCTTTCTAGCCTTTCATCTCCTCTCTTCTCCCCTTTTCCCTTTTCTCTTTTCTTCGACTCTCATCCCCTCCTTGACTCAACTCATACACCACCCTAGTCTTCCCTTGGGATCAAATAAATCGACACCTGGTACTCCCAGGCGAAGTGCTACTACGATAGTTCTGTGCGCTTGCAGAATCTCCTCTTGGTAGATTGCATTCTCTCTAGCTAGCTCCTACTAGTGTCGGGATTGACAACCCCGCTTGGCATTAGTAGATAGCTGCTTTAGCTCCACTCCTTTCGGTATAGTGACTGGTCTTGCTACAAGCATTTCTGACGCCGTTGCCAGGGATAGATTTCATAGTCTAATCCTAGTAACAACGTTAGCAAGTGCCAACAAGCATTCCTGGGCCGTTACCGGGGATAGTTGCCTAGCACTATCTTTAGTGAAGCTAAGAACTACCAACACACACCTAGCCACACAAGTGCTATCCGAGCTGGCCTTCTCAAGAGACACAATCTTGACATTCTTCTCTGCCAACTCGGATTGCAAGCCTGCACAAGACTTGCACGCACCCAGCACTGAGGATCTAGCTCTAAGCTCATCCACTTCTCCAACCAATGCAACATACTTTCCCCTCAATGTGAGAAGGTCAGTCATGTGCGTGGTGCACATCTCACACTCCTCCTCATCTATGACAACAACGGTGGACTTGACAGATTCAAGTTCCTTCACCGTATCCTCCCACTTCTGCCTAAACTCCTTACGCTCTCTAGCAGCACGCCTAAGCAACTTGTCTTGACTAAGGAGAGCGGCAGTAAGTTTCTCGACCTCAACAGAAAGCTCATCGGGGGTCTGAGATACCTGGGAGGTGTCGTCATTGTCGTCGTCGTTCTGAGGGATGTCCTCCAGCTCGCCGTCGACCTCCTTGCCGAGGGCCATGGTGCAGAAGCCCTCGTTGTCGGCGAAGAAGTAGAGGCCATTCAGCTTGTCCTCGATCCTCTTCTTCTCGGACTCGTCGTCGGTTGAGGCAGCGGAGTCGTCATTCGAGTCGTCGACGTCACTGAGCGTGGCGAAGAAAGCACGCTGCTCAGCCTGGGCCTTCTCCAAGTACTTCGTTTTGATGTACTCCTTGTCGAAGCCGCCCTTCCGCTTGAGCTTCGCGGGGACGTACTTCTCCTTGCGCTTGCCAGAGTCGTACTTGTGCCCATGATCCGCCTTGCCGAAGACTTGCTTGTTCTTCTTCGGGCAATTGGCGATGAAGTGGTTGGGGTCGCCGCACTCAAAACATCCCGAGCGTCCTCCTCCGCGGTGACGGTTCATGCGGTTGTTGTGAAACCGCGAGAACCGGTTTGCGAGCAACGCCAACTCGTCATCCCCCATGAACTCAAGCTGCTCCTCTGTGATAGAAAGAAGTGAAGACAAAGCAAAGCCTCCAGAGGAGTTAGCAGAAGAGCCGGAAAGCAAAGCCATCGACGGGCCAGAAGGATTTTCATAAGAAGCCCTCGCCATGGCTTCAATCTCACTGGACTTGAGCTTACTGAAGAGATCGTCGCATGTGAGAGTCTCATAGTAAGGCGATTCGATGATCGCCTGGACCTTTGAGTCCCACACCGACCGATCAAGAGTATGCAAAAGCTTCAAAGCTCTCTCATGATCGTCGAAAGGCAACAACTCCTTGTTAGCCCTCATCCCGTTGACAATCACCTTAAAGCGAGCGAATAGACTCTCTATGCTCTCGCCAGGCATGTGTCGAAAGTTCTCATACTCTCACTTGTGCGACTCGTAGAGACGGGTTTTGACTTGAGTGGTTCCCTCATGGAAACGCAGGAGGGATGCCCAAATCTCCTGAGCCGTAGCGAGGTGAGAAACGCGATCAAACTCCGTCATGCTCAAACATGAGAAAAGAGCATTATGGGCTCGGCTATTGGCATCGTGCTCATCGATCTGAAGTTGAGACACACGAGCAGCCAAGACCACGTAATTGGCAGAGTTGCAAATATCCCAGATGGAAGAACCCATACTCTGTAGATAGGCCGACATGCGTATCTTCCAATACGCATAGTTCGTCCCATCAAAGAACGGCGGTTTGCCGACGCTGCGATCCATGTCGCGTTCTGTGGATCTGGAACCGGCTAAGGTGGAAGATCCTTAACCCGCTCCGATACCAATTGAAGGACCAAAGATACTACCAGAAAGCGACCAGAGGGGGGGGGGGGGGGGTGAATGGGAGCTTCAAATTTTCCTTTCAGAAACTTGTTGCCACTGTCCCGAGAATCACCCCAAGAGCAAACCTAGAGCTTGCAAGTGTCCACGACCCTAGAGGTAGGGTGGATGCTTTCACAAAGCACAGTAACACACTACGCAACTCTAGAAACCCAACGCAAAAACTGGAAACCAAAACCAACAACGCACGAACAAACCTCGGACGAAAGTGCGTGGAACACACCTGACCGGACTCTGCCTGCGTCCGGTCAGTGACCACCGGACGCGTCCGGTCAGAGAAAAACGGTTCTGGACCCTTACTGTTAAAGACCGGACTCACAGACGAGAGCGTCTGGTCAGGTACTCAGCGTCCGGTCAGCAGAAGATCACCGGATGAACAGTGTGAGTGACGCGTCCGGTCACTATGAAGCTGAGCGTCCGGTCGAGTCGCAGAGCAGAACACAGAGAACATTCATCGACCGGACTCTTCACAGTGCGTCCGGTCAGATCGTGCCGAGCGTCCGGTCACTCCGAAAAAGTCTTGTTCGTCCACCGAATCAACTCGATCTCACCCAAACCGAGTCCTCTAGGGATCAAACTTGGTGAGAGGAGTCACAAAGAGAATAGTGAGGTATCTCTAAGAGATCATGGCTCGAACCTATCTCCAAATCGATGAATCGAAGAAATTCGGGGGAAGGGAGAAAAACTTGGCCCGAAACGAAAATCGACCGATCTACTAGCTCGCGAGGTTAGAGGTGAATTTCTTCGGTAGAAAGAAGTGGCTCATGATCTAGTACAATTTAGTTCAAACGGAATCGCAAAAGACTCAACGTAGAGGAAGAACGAGTGACGGGAAAATCGTGGAGAAAACGAAGAACAAGTTCAAAATGCGAATCGAACCACGAATTGCCAGCCGGAATTCGTCCCCACGAGCAGACAACGAGATTACGGTCTCGTTTCCTCAAAAAGCAAATAGACAGAGGTATTGTTCACCGTCTCTGCGGATCTCAGTAGCTACAGCAGGGAATGGGAAGCAGGAAACCCTAGAATGAAAATAGCAAATGACTGAGATAATCTGGAGGGAGGGGAGGCCTCTCCTTATATAGCCTAATACAATTATTCCCCTTCTACCCTTACAGCTAATGAGCGAGCAGGCTAACCCTAGGGGTATTCCAGACCAACTCGAGGTAGGTGGTGATCCGACGGCCACACCCGCACAACTGGTAGCTTCGCCTCAACGTGACCTCACCGATTGCCGCCACGTGCCGCCACCGCTCCGTTCATCCTTTTCCCGGCTTCGCCCCCCGTTTTGTGGCCCAAACCGGGAAACAAGCCTTCACAGCTAACCCCCAGTTTTGAGGCCCAAACCGGGAAACCCGCCGACCAACGCCTGAGTTTTGTGGCCCAAACTCAGCAAACCCGCAACACCCAGGTTTTGAGGCCCAAACCTGGAAACCGTCCTCAGCCCGAGTTTTGTGGCCAAAACCGGAAACCGTCAGCGCCCAGGTTTTGAGGCCCAAACCTGGAAACCGTCCACTCGGTGGTTTTTCTGTGGCTCAACCACCAAACCGAGCCGTAGGGGGATGCACCGCCCGTGCACCCCGTCCACCGACACGTGTTCTCAGGTCCTCGACCCGAGCAACACCGTGACCGCAAGTCTCCGCTCGTCGTTGTCCCAGGCTGTCAGCCACCACACCTGATCCTCAGGCGACCGGTCCCTCAGTCCAAGCCTCACGTCTGCCCTTCACCACTCTCGGTCCATCGGCATGACACGTCTCTACTTGACCTTCACCTTGCCTTCGATCACTGTATCCGTGCTCGACACTTGCACAACACAAGCCAAAGAACAAGCGCATCATCCCAGTTGACAATCACTCATCACTCAGAGACTCGACATACACCCATGTATCCGCAACCTCCCTGAGGCCTAGGACCTTGAGGCATTGGACCTCTAGGCCTAGCTGCTCTCCTCTGAACATTCGACACATGTACATCATGGAAAGGATGGTACATGTCTGCATTGTTCATCTCCCTGGCACGACGCTCCTCTCTCTCTTGCGCCGAAAGCAAAACTCCCTCAAGTGTCCATCTCTCCCACAATGCTCACAATGGTACCTCACCGCAATCATAGGGGGTTGTTGGTACTCACGGTAGTGGTTGTGGATCACTTTGCCTTTCTGTGGCATGAGCTCCTCTTGGATAGGTGGCATGGTGTCTAGCTTGTTCTTGAGGTGGTTTGGTTTTGGAGCCCATGTCTGTTTTTTGGGTGGAGCTCTCGGAGGTTCAACAAACACCCCATCCTTGGTGTTAGGCTTGAGAGGCTCTTTGGGTGGAATCTTGGTAAGCTTGGGAGTAGTGGTGGAGTTGGGCTTCTCACTCGAGTTAAGACCACTCGACTCTCCAATCTTGCCAAAAGAGGAAGCACACTCAACACCCTGAGCAAAACCTACACCAGGACATCCAGCAGCACGCTTGAATTGGGCTATCATCATCCCATGCTGCGGCTCACCACAAGACACCCATGACAAGATGGTCCGAAGGTATGCATTTTCCTCCTCGGTTTGCATCTTGTCATGCTTCACATTCGCAATCTCCATCTCCAAACCTTCACACAAAGCACACCTAGACACACAAGTGCTACCCGAGCTGGCCTTCTCAAGAGACACAATCTTGGCATTCTTCTCTGCCAACTCGGATTGCATGCCTGCACAAGACTTGCATGCACCAAGCACTGAGGATCTAGCTTTAAGCTCATCCACCTCTCCAACCAAAGCAACATACTTCCCCCTTAAAGTGAGAAGGTCAGTCATGTGCTTGGAGCACATCTCACACTCATCCTCCTCAGTTACGACAACGGTGGACTTGACAGATTCAAGCTCCTTCACCGTATCCTCCCACTTCTGCCTAAACTCCTTCCGCTCTCTAGCAGCACGCCTAAGCAGCTTATCTTGACTAAGAAGGGCGACAATAAGTTTCTCGACCTTAGCAGAACGCTTGTCAGGGGTCTGAGATACCTGGGAGGTGTCGTCGTCGTCGTCATCATTCTGAGGGATCTCCTCCAGCTGGTTGTCGACCTCCTTGCCGAGGGCCATGGTGCAAAAACCCTCATTGTTGGCAAAGAAGCAGAGGCCGTTCAGCTTGTCCTCGATCTTCTTCTTCTTCTCGGACTCGTCGTCGCTTGAGGAAGCAGAGTCGTCATTCGAGTCGTCGATGTTGCTAAGCATGGCGAAGAAAGCACGCTGCTCAGCCTGGGCCTTCTCCAAGTACTTCTTCTTGATGTACTCCTTGTTGAAGCCGCCCTTCCGCTTGTGCTTCGCGGGGACATACTTCTCCTTGCGCTTGCCGGAATCGTACTTGTGCCCATGATCTACCTTCCCAAATGCTTGCTTGTTCTTCTTGGGACAGTTGGCGATGAAGTGGTCGGGGTCGCCGCACTCGAAACATCCAGAGCGTCCTCCTCCGTGGCGACGGTTCATGCGGTTGTTGTGGAACCGCGAGAACCGGTTGGCAAGCAAAGCCAGCTCGTCATCCCCCATGAACTCCAGCTGCTCCTCTGTGACAGAAAGAAGAGAAGAAAGTGCAAATTCTCCAGAGGGGTTAGCAGAAGAGCCAGAAAGCAAAGCCATCGACGGGCCAGAACGATTTTCGTAAGAAGCCCACGCCATGGCATCAATCTCACTGGACTTGAGCTTACTGAAGAGCTCCTCGCATGCGAGGGTCTCATAGGTAGGTGATTCGATGATCGCCTGAACCTTCGAGTCCCACACCGACCGATCGAGAGTATGTAAAAGCTTCAAAGCCCTCTCATGATCGTCGAAATGCAACAGCTCCTTGTTAGCCCTCATCCTGTTGACAATCACCTGAAAACGAGCGAATAAACTTTATATGCTCTCGCCAGGCATGTGTCGAATGTTCTCATACTCCCGCTTGTGCGACTCGTAGAGACGGGTTTTGACTTGAGTGGTTCCCTCATGGAAACACATGAGGGTAGCCCAAATCTCCCGAGCCGTAGCGAGGTGAGAAACGCGATCAAACTCCACCATGCTCAAACATGAGAAAAGAGCGTTACGAGCTCGGCTATTGGCATCGTGCTCATTGATCTGATGTTGAGTCACACGAGCAGCCAAGACCACGTAATCAGCAGAGTTGCAATTATCCCAAATGGAAGCACCAATACTCTGAAGATAGGCCGACATACGTATCTTCCAATACGCATAGTTCGTCCCATCAAAAAACGGCGGTTTGCCCACGACGCGATCCATGTCGCCTTCTATGGATCTGGAACCGGCTAAGGTGGAAGATCCTTAACCCGCTCTGATACCAATTGTAGGACCGAAAGTGCTACCCGAAAGCGACCAGAGGGGGGGGGGTGAATGAGAGCTTTAAATTTCTTTTCAGAAACTTATCGCCACTGTCCCGAGAATCAACCCCAAAAGCCAAATAGATGCATGTGATGTCCACGACCCAAGAGAATGGGTGGATGTTCCCTAAGAACACAGCGGGACAACACAAAAGCCTCCTCACTCAAGTTCACGCAGGTCAACTAGTGATAGGATGAACTTTGGGTAAAGCTCGATTTCTGTAGAGCACAGAACCCGGGAATCCAACGCAAAAGCCCAAAATCAAATCCAAAGTCAAACGAACAAACTATGGATGAAACAGTGCTGAAGTCACAGCATCGGATGCTGGCCTGCGTCCGATGGCCAGGCACCAGACGCGTCCGATGAAAACGACCCTCTCTAGTGAAGGACCGAAAGTGTTACCAGAAAGCGACCAGAGGGGGGGGGGTGAATGGGAGCTTCAAATTTCATTTCAGAAACTTGTCACCACTGTTCTGAGAATCACCCCAAGAGCAAACCTAGAGCTTGCGAGTGTCCACGACCCTAGATGTAGGGTGGATTCTTCCAAGAAGCACAGCGGGACACAACATAACCCTAGAAACCAAAAGCAAAAGCCGGAAACCAAAATCGACAACGGACGATCAAACCGCGGATGAAAACGTGCTGAAGACACAGCATCGGATGCTGGCCTGCGTCCGATGGTTAGGCACCGGACGCGTCCGATGCGAACAGACCCTGTCTGGAACCTTACTGGACAGGCATCGGATGCTGGCTACAGTGAAACCCTAGCGTCCGATGCTCAACCTCCAGACGCGTCCGATGGCAACGGACGCTCCGATGGTCAGCGTCCGATGCTCCTTAAAAACGCTGTCAGATGACATGTGGCACCGGACGCGTCCGATGTGATGAACACAGCGTCCGAAGCCCCCGACCCGAGTGCCCGATGCCCCTGAAACTGCACTGTTCTTCCGCGGATTAAACCCGATCTGCTCCGAATCAAAAGCTCTAAGGCTTAGAATTGGTATGAGGAGTTCCAAGAAGGTTAGTGAGCTATCCCAAAGAGATCATGGCTCGAACCTAACTCCAAATCGGTGAATCGGAAGAAATCGGGGCAAAGGAGACAAAACTCGATTCAAAACGAAAATCGACCGATCTACTAGCTCGTGAGGTTAGAGAGTAATTCCTTCGGTGGAAAGATGGGCCTCACGATCTAGAACAACTCGGTTCAAACGGAATCGCAAAAGACGCAACGACGAAGGAGATCGATCACCGGGAAAATCGTGGAGAAAAGCAACCCGCGAAGAACAACACCAAAACGCGAATCACAACCATGAATTTGCAACCGTGTGGCTATCACACGCTACAACAGTGAGATTACGGTCTCACTTCCTCAAAATCTCATGAACACAGAGGTATGGTTGTCTGCGGATCTCAGTTGCTACAGCAGGGGATTGGGAGAGCAGGAAAATCCTGAGTGGAGAATAGGAAAATGACTGAGATAGGATGGGAGGTGGGTGTCTCCCTCTACTTATCCTAATTCTAGTTCCCACTCTACCCCTAGTAATTACAGAGCGAACCAGCTAAACCCTAGGGTTATTCTGGACCAACTCGAAGTGGATGTTGATCCGACGGCCATGCCCGCACAATTGGTAGGGTTGCCTCGATGCAACCTCACCGATTGCCGCCACGTGCCGCCACCTCTTTGCTCGTCCTTTTCCCAGACCTCGCCCCCGGTTTTGAGGCCCAAACCGGGAAACCAGCCTTCACGACCAACCCCCAGTTTTGAGGCCCAAACCGGGAAACCTGCCGTCCATCGCCTGAGTTTTGTGGCCCAAACTCAGAAACCTGTCCGCGCCGAGGTTTTGAGGCCCAAACCTGGAAACCGTCCTTAGCCCGAGTTTTGTGGCCCAAACTCGGCAAACCCGCAGCACCCAGGTTTTGTAGCCCAAACCTGGAAACCGTCCACCAGTGGTTTTTCTGTGGCTCAACCACCAAACCGAGCCGTAGAGGGGATGCACCGCCCGTGCACCCCGTCCACCGACACATGTCCCCAGGTCCTCGACCCGAGCAACACTGTGCCCCGCAAGTCTCTGCTCGTCGCTGTCCAAGGCTGTCAGCCACCATAGCTGACCCTCCGGCCACCGGTCCCTTAGTCCAAGCCTCACGTCCGCCCTTCACCGCTCTCGGTCCACCGACATGGCACGTCTCTACTTGAGCTTCACCTTGCCTTCGATCACTGTCTCTGTGCTCGACACCTGCACAACACAAGCCAAAGAACATGCACATCAAACCAGTTGACAATCACTCATCACTCAAGATCCAGCATACACCCATGTATCTGCCTCTGGAACCTTACTGGACAGGCATCGGACGCTGGCTACAGTGAAACCCTAGCGTCCGATGCTCACCCTCCGGACGCGTCCGATGGTCAGCGTTCGATGCTCCTTAAAACACACAGAATCTGACACGTGGCAACGGCGCGTCCGGTGTGATGAACACAGCGTCCGATGCCCCCAAAACTGCACAGTTCCTCCGCGGATTCAACCCGATCTCGTTCGAATCAAAAGCTCTAAGGCTTAGACTTGGTATGAGGAGTTCCAAGGAGGTTAGTGAGCTACCCCTAAGAGATCATTGCTCGAACCTAACTCCAAATCGGTGAATCAGAAGAAATCAGGGCAAAGGAGACAAAAACCGATTCAAAACAAAAATCGACCGATCTATTAGCTCGTGATGTTAGAGGTGAATTCCTTCGGTGGAAAGATGCGCCTCACGATCTAGAACAACTCAGTTCAAATGAAATTGAAAGAGACGCAAGGAGGAGGAAGATTGACCAATGGGAAAATCTTGGTGAAAAGCAACCCGCGAAGAACCACACCAAAACGCGAATCACAACCACGGATTTACAACCGTGTGGCTATCACACGCTACAATAGTGAGATTACGGTCTGACTTCCTCAAAATCTCATGAACACAGAGGTATGGTTCTCTGCGGATCTCAGTAGCTACAGCAGGGATGTGGGGGAGCAGGAAACCCTAAGTAGAGAATATCAAATGACTGAAATAGGATGGGAGGTGGGTGTCTCCCTCTACTTATCCTAATTCTAGTTCTCACTCTACCCCTAACTAATTACAAAGCGAACCAGCTAAACCCTAGGGTTATTCTGGACCAACTCGAAGTAGATGCTGATCCAACGGCCACGCCCGCAAAACTGGTAGTGTTGCCTCGACGCAACCTCACCGATTGCCGCCACGTGCCGCCACCGCTCTGCTCGTCCTTTTCACGGACCTCGCCCCCAGTTTTGTGGCTGAAACCGGGAAACCTGTCTTCACGACCAACCCCCGGTTTTGAGGCCCAAACCGGGAAACCAGCCGACCATCGCCTGAGTTTTGTGGCCCAAACTCAGGAACCCGCCAGCACCCAGGTTTTGAGGCCCAAACCTGGAAACCACCCTCAACCCGAGTTTTTTGGCCCAAACTCGGCAAACCCAAAGCACCCAGGTTTTGTGGCCCCAAACCTAGAAACCGTCTACCCGATAGTTTTTCTGTGGCTCAACCATCAAACCGACGCTATAGAAGGGATGCACCGCCCGTGCACCCCGTCCACCAACACATGTCCCCAGGTCCTCGACCCAAGCAACACTGTGCCCCGCAAGTCTTCGCTCATCGCTGTCCCAGGCTGTCAGCCACCACAGCTGATCCTCAGGCCACCGATCCCTCAGTACAAGCCTCACGTCTGCCCTTCACCGCTCCCGGTCCATCGGCACGACACGTCTCTACTTGACCTTCAGCTTGCCTTCGATCACTGTATCTGTGCTCGGCACCTGCACAACACAAGCCAAAGAACATGCGCATCAAACGAGTTGACAATCACTCATCACTCAAGATCCGGCATACACCCATGTATCCGCAGGTTGCTGAAGCTTAACCGAAAAGAAATGACTAAGCAACAATCATGCATATGCAATGCAATACGGAATTGGAATCTATGTTTCTTGTCAAGTTTGCTCATGGGTAAGCTTCTTCACACGCTTTTTAGGGTGGTTATCTTAACCACGTCTGACAAGCCTATGTGCATAGCATAAATTAAACATGGCATATGATACAATGCAATGCAATGCAAAGACAACCCCTTTCACCTTTTGACAAAGTTACTTAGATCAAGCACATTAATCTCACTTCGCAATCTACAAAGGGTGTTCTCATCTAGAGGTTTTGTGAAGATATCCGCCAATTGATCTTTGGTTCTAACTCCCTCTAAGGATATATCTTTGTTTGAAACATGGTCTCTAAGAAACTGATGGCGAATATCTATGTGCTTTGTGCAAGAGTGTTGAACCGGGTTGTTAGCAAGCTTAACCGCGCTCTCATTGTCACACAACAAAGGCACCCTTTCTAGAACTACACCATAGTCTAAAAGGGTTTGTTTCATGTAAAGGATTTGTGCACAACAAGCACCCGCGGCTATGTATTCCGCCTCGGCAGTAGACAAGGCCACACTATTTTGCTTTTTCGAACTCCATGAAACTAGTGATCTCCCAAGCAAATGGCACCCTCTGGATGTGCTCTTTCTATCTACTTTGCAACCCACGTAATCCGAATTGGAATACCCAATGAGTTGGAAGTTAGCTCCTTTGGGAAACCAAAGGCCAATGCTTGGGGTGTGCTTTAGGTACCTAAGGATTCTCTTTACGGCTATGAGAGGTGATTGCCTAGGATCCGCTTGAAACCGAGCACACATGCACACACTAAACATGATATCGGGCCTAGATGTGGTCAAATACAACAAGCTACCAATCATAGAATGGTAGAGAGTTTGATCAACCGGGTTACATCCCACATCTAGGTCGAGATGTCCATTTGTTGGCATTGGAGTCTTGATAGGCTTGCAATCATCCATCTTGAAGCGCTTGAGGAGGTCTTTTGTATACTTCTCTTGAGATATAAAAGTCCCCTCCTTCAATTGCTTGACTTGGAAGCCTAGGAAGAATGTGAGCTCGCCAATCATGGACATTTCGAACTCCTTCGACATCAAGTCACCAAATTCCTTGCAATAGGATTCATTTGTTGACCCGAAGATGATATCATCAACGTAGACTTGACAAATGAAGATGTCTCCATCAAGCTTCTTGGTGAATAGTATGGTGTCGACCTTCCCAATGATGAAGCCCTTCTCAATGAGGAAGTCCCGGAGGCGCTCATACCATGCTCTTGGGGCTTGCTTGAGCCCATATAGCTCCTTGGACAACCTATAAAAATGATTAGGATATCTAGGGTCTTCAAACCTGGGAGGTTGATCAACATAGACTAGTTCATTTATGAAGCCATTTAAAAATGCACTTTTCACATCCATTTGATATAATTTAATGTCATCATGTGATGCATATGCAAGGAGGATACAAATGGCTTCATGTCTTGCAACCGGTGCAAAGGTCTCTCCAAAATACAAACCTTCAACTTGAGAGAACCCCTTTGCAACTAGCCTTGCCTTGTTTATAACAACCTTGCCTTGATCATCTTGCTTGTTTCTAAACACCCATTTTGTTCCAATGATCCTTGCGCCTTTAGGTCGCTCTTCAAGTGTCCAAACTTGGTTGCGGGTGAAGTTCTTCAATTCTTCATGCATGGCATTCACCCAATCCGGATCACCTAGAGCTTCATCTACAATGGTAGGCTCAACAAGAGAAACAAAGGAGTGATGTTCCATAAATAAAGCAAGTTTTTGAGATCGAGTCATTACACCCCTTGTTGGACTCCCTATGATGAGATCTTGAGGATGAGCTTGTAGTAGAGGAGTAGTCCTTCGATCAACCACTTGAGGGGCCGCTTGTGGAGCATCAACATCTTCAACTTGTACCACCATTTGATCATGGGAGACATGAGTATCTTCAAATGGTTCTCTCCCATCTTTATCATCATCAAGTGGTACATTTGATGAGGATGGCTTGTCAATGACTTGCACATCATCATCTTCATCTTTAGGCTTGATGGCTCCAACCGGCATGTTCTTCATTGCTTCCCTCAATGGTTCATCACCTACATCATCAAGATTCTCATGCTCTCCTTGAGAGCTGTTAGATTCATTGAATTCCACATCATATGTTTCTTCTACCATCCTGGTGGCATGGTTGAATACTCGATATGCTTTGGACTTCAATGAGTAACCAACAAGAAAACCAATATCACATCGGCGTTGGAACTTCCCTAGGTGTTGGCGCTTCTTGTAGATGTAGCATTTGCACCCAAACACTCTAAAGAATGATACATCTGGCTTCTTATTGTTGAGTAGCTCATAGGGGGTCTTGCCAAGGAGACGATGGGGGAACAACTGATTTGATGCATAGCAGGCAGTGTTGATTGCTTCCGCCCAAAATCTTTCCGGTGTAGAGTAGTCATCTAACATTGTCCTTGGAAGGGTGATTAGTGTTCGGTTCTTCCTCTCAACTAACCCATTTTGTTGTGGTGTGTAGGTTGCGAAGACTTCATGCTTGATTCCAACTTCATCACAATATTGCTCAATGTGGGTGTTGTCAAATTCCTTTCCATTGTCACTTCTAATCTTCTTGATCTTCAAATCAAATTCATTTTGGGCTATCTTGGCAAACTTCTTGAATGAAGGGGTTGCTTCGGATTTATCATGAAGAAAGAACACCCAAGTGTATCTAGAGTAATCATCAACAATCACTAGACAATAGAGATTTCCACCCAAGCTAGCATATGTTGTTGGCCCAGATAGATCCATGTGAAGTAGCTCTAACTCTCTTGATGTTGATACAAAGGATTTGGTTGGATGAGTATTTGCAACTTGCTTGCCGGCTTGACATGCACTACACAATTTGTCCTTCTCAAATTTGACATCCTTCAAGCCTCTAACCAAATCCTTCTTCAATAGCTTGTTGAGAGTGTCCATTCACACATGTGCCAATCTTCTATGCCATAGCCAACCAAGAGATTGCTTTGTGAACAAACATGTCTTCAAGTTGGCATCTTCGGAGGAGAAATCCACTAGATAGAGATTGTTGTATCTAAAGCCTTGGAATATCACTTGTGTATCATCTTTCTTGGTCACAACAACTTCTTTGTCGGTGAACAAACATTGAAAGCCAAGATCACATAGTTGCCCAATGGATAGCAAGTTGAAGCTCAATGAGGCAACAAGAAGCACATTACAGATGGTATGATCATTTGATATTGCCACTTTGCCCAAACCCTTCACATTGCCTTTGAGTTGTCACCAAATGTAATCTTTTCTTGGTCATTGACATTCTCTTCTAGTGAGGTGAACATCCGGGGATCGCCGGTCATATGTTGTGTGCAACCACTATCAATCACCCAATGAGATCCACCGGTCTTGTAGTTCACCTACACACACAAGAAATCAAGCTTGAGCTTTCGGGACCCAAACTTGTTGAGGTCCCTTAACCTTCTCAACTAGAGACTTTGCAACCCATATTTGCTTTGGCCTATTCTTGTTAGGAGGCCCCATAAACATGACTTTCACTTTGCCACTAGAATATTGTCTAAGCATGTAGTGAGCATTGAAAGCAAAGGGCCTAGCATGCTTGGGCAAGGGTGTGGGTTTTGGCTCTTCACAATTGTGACCAAAGTGTCCTTCTTCTCCACACTCATAGCATCTCCCCAACTTCTTCTTCTTTGGCTTTGTGATGCTCTTGTGTTGCTTCATCTTCTCGTCAAGAAAGCCAATACCATTTCTATTTGTCTTCATCACGGTGTTCATGAGTAGCTCACTTTGAAGACATTGACCCTTGGTGAACTTGCGGATACATGGGTGTATGCCGAGTCTCTGAGTGATGAGTGATTGTCAACTGGGATAATGCGCATGTTCTTTGGCTTATGTTGTGCAGGTGTCGAGCACGGATATAGTGATCAAAGGCAAGGTGAAGGTCAAGTAGAGACGTGTCGTGCCGATGGACCGAGAGTGGAGAAGGGCGGACGTGAGGCTTGGACTGAGGGACCGGTGGCCCGAGGATCAGCTGTGGTAGCTGACAGCCTGGGATAGCGACGAGCGAAGACTTGCGGACATGGTGTTGCCTGAGTCGAGGACTTGGGGACACATGTCGGTGGACGGGGTGCATGGGCGGTGCATCCTATCTATGGCTTGGTTTGGTGGTTGTGCCACAGAAAAACTACCGAGTGGACGGTTTCCAGGTTTGGGCCTCAAAACCTGGGTGCTGATGGTTTCCGAGATTGGGCCACAAAACTTGGGCTGAGGACGGTTTCCCGGTTTGGGCCTCAAAACCTGGGTGCTGCGGGTTTCTGAGTTTGGGCCACAAAACTCAGGCGATGGTCGGCTGGTTTCCCGGTTTGGGCCTCAAAACCGGGGGTTGGCTGTGAAGGCTGGTTTCCCGGTTTGGGCCACAAAACCGGGGGCGACGTCCGGGAAAAGGACAAGCAGAGCGGTGGCGGCACGTGGCGGCGATCGGTGAGGTTGCGTCGAGGCAACGCTACCAATTGTGCGGGCGTGGCCGTCGGATCACCACCTACCTTGAGTTGGTCCAGAATAACCCTGGGGTTTAGCTGGTTCGCTCTGTAAGTAGTTAGGGGTAGAGTGAGAATTAGAATTAAGTAGAGGGAGACACCCACCTCCCATCCTATCTCAGTCATTTGCTCTTTTGCTTCTAGGGTTTTCTGCTCTCCCTGTTCCCTGCTGTAGCAAACTGAGATCCACAGAGAAGAGAACCATACCTCTGTGTCCGTGAGATTTTGAGGAAGTGAGACCGTAATCTCACTGTTGTAGCGTGTGGTTGCCACACGGTTGCAAATTCGTGGTTGTGATTCGCGTTTTGTTCTTGTTCCTCGCGGGTTGCTTTTCTTCATGATTTTCCCGTTGATCGATCTCTCTACTTGGTGCGACTTTTGCAAATCCGTTTGAACCAAGATGTTCTAGATCGTGAGGCACTTCTTTCCACCGAAGGAATTCGTTTCGGGTCAAGTTTTTCTTCCTTCTCCCGAATTTCTTTGATTCCTTGATTTGGAGATAGGTTCGAGCCATGATCTCTTAGAGATAGCTCACTATCCTCCTTGGGACTCATCTCTCCAAGTTTGATCCCTAGAGGATTCGTTTTGGGAGAGTTTGAGTTAGATCGGTGGACAAACAGTAGATTTTCGGGGTGACCGGACTCACTCGACGGGGTGACCGGACGCAGGACCTTGAGTCCGGTCCTTGATTGCCTACTCTGTGCTTCACATGATCTTGATCGGACGCATCACTTGACCGGTGACCGGACTCACTCGTTCTACTGTTCATCGCTTTGTCTCTCTCTGACCAGACGCTGGACAACTGACCGGACGCACCTCTATCAAGAGTTCGGTCAGAAACAGTTTTGCTAGACCGGACGCGTCCGGTGAGTCTTGACCAGACGCTGGCAGAGTCCGGTCAGTACTGTCTCTGCACGTTTTCGTCCGCAGTTTGGTTGTCCGACTTTTGATTTGAGATCCAGTCATTGCGTTGAATCCTTGACTTCGTGCTCTACAGAAATCGGCCCTCTCGCTTTACAAAATAGCATGAATCCCCCTCGCGTTGCTCGGGGGAGGTTGAGGTTACCCAAAGTTCATCCTGTCACTAGTTGACCTAAGTGAACTTGGGCGAGGGAATTTTTGTGGTGTCCCGCTGTGTTCCTAGAGAACATCCACCCACTCTCTTGGGTCGTGGACATCACGCGCATCGGTTTTGCTCTTGGGGCTGATTTTCGGGACAGAGGCTTCAAGTTTCCGGAAGGAAATTTTTAAGCTCCCATTCACCCCGCCCCTCTGGTCGCTTTCTGGTTGCACTCTCGGTCCTTCAGAACTTCTTCAATCCAATGGTAAGATGCTCTTTGTCCTTCTTAAGCTTGTCATTCTCTTGTTGGAGCTCCAATTGAGATGGTGTCATCTTGTAATCCCTCTCCATCTTCAATCTCTTGTTCTTTTCTTTTAGCATATCAAGCTCAAGTGACATGCTATAGTCTTTATCTTGAGTTTCAACAATAACTTGCTTTGTGGTTGCTAGCTTCTCTAGATCACTCTTGAGCTTTGCATTCTCACTCTTGATCTTGACATAGTCATCATAGTGATCGTCCACAACCACTTCCTTGCCCTTGCCACTAGCTTTTTGCTTTTCATGATCACTAATCAAGTCCTCACAAGATGTTGCTTTGTCACACTTAACAACAAGGTTAGGAGCATCATGTGTCTCAAGAGAAAGCATATCATGAGAATGGTGAGAGCATCATGATCAACTTTAACTTGAGTGTATTGTTCTTTGAGCGAGGAATAGCTAGTGTTAAGATCACTATGCATCTTATCAAGTTTTTCATTTTTAGCTTTGAGCTCCTTGTTAGAGGACTTGAGCTCCTTGATAGATGATGACATAGTAGCAAGTTCATTTTGAAGCTCATCACTAGCATGTATGACATTGTTATATTTTTCAACAAGAGCTTCATTGTCACTAACAAGCCTATCATTTTTAGCTCTAGTTTTTCTTATGATTTTAGAGTAGTTATTTAGCAAATCAACAAGTTCATCATAAGAAGGAGCTTTGAACTCTCCATCACTCTCATCATCACTTTGTACCTTTCGATCTCCCTTTGCCATGAGGCATAGGTGTGTAGAGGATGATGGCGGCGGTGGTGGTGGTGGTGGTGTAGAAGTCCCAATGACTAGAGCGGCCACCTTCTCCTTCTCATCATCACTATCTTCATTTGATGAGCCACCGGAGGAGTCAATATCGGTGAGCCAATCACCAACAATGTAAGCCTTGCCACCTTTCTTGTGGTATTGCTTCTTCTTCTTGCCATCCTTCTTGTAGGGCTTCTCACTCTTCTTCTCATCTTCGCTAGATGAGTCATATTTCTTGCCCTTGTTCTTGTTCTTGTAGCTCTCTTTCTTAGGCTTGGTGCATTGATGAGCAAGATGGCCAAGTTCACCGCAATTGTAGCAATCCATTTCGGATAGTGGCCTTCTCTTGCTACTTGTGAAGAACTTCTTTCTTGAGTCGAAGTTGACTCCATTCTTGTGAAGCTTCTTCAACATCTTGGTGGTCCTCCTCACCATGAGAGCAATGTTAGAATCATCTTCTTCATCACTTGTGCTCTCATGATGCACCTCAATTGCCTTGGACTTGCCCTTCTTGTCATGGCTAGCTTTGAAGGCCAACTCCTTCTTCTTGTCGGTGGAAGAGCCACCACTTGGTGTGATGTGCATGTACATCTCATGTGCATTGATCTTTCCCAAGATTTGAGTTGGTGTAGCGGTGGAAAGATCACTTTGATGTAGCACAATCACAATGTGTCCATACTTCTCAATTTGAATGACACAAAGAATCTTCCTCACAACATCGGATGGTTGCATTTCTGTGAGGCCAAGTCCATTGAGTTCTTCTACAAGAACATTCAAGCGTGAGTACATTTCATTTGCATTTTCATTAGCATGCATATCAAAAGAATGAAGCTTTTGCATAACTAAATGATAGCGCTCCTCATGCTCACTCTTGGGTCCCTCGTGGAGCGCACAAATGTTTTCCCATAGATCATGGGCATTTTTGTGGTTCTGGACGCAGTTAAACACATCCTTGCAAATGCCTCTAAAAAGGATGTTTTTGGCTTTTGCATTCCATTTCTCATTCTCCTCCTCATTAGGAGTAAGACTTGTGCCCTCCTTGGGCTTGGCAAACCCGGTGATCGCGGCTTCGCGGCATTTTACATCAACCGCTTCTAGGTACGACTCCATACGGATTTTCCAATATGGGAAGTCGTCTCCCTCAAACATGGGAGGTGGTCCATCACCTCCATACATCTTAGCTCTAGGCGATTAAGCCTAAATTGAGAGCACGAGGCTCTGATACCAATTGAAATGATCAAGATGCCCAAGAGGGGGGGGGTGAATTGGGCTTTTCTATAACTTTAGCGCAAATTAAAACCTATCAAGCCCAATTAACCCCTTGGGCTTTTCTATAACATCAGCACACCCCCCTAGTCCTCGTTGGAGCACCCGTGCAAGGGTATCGCTCCCCCTTGATCCGCGCAAGGATCAAGTGCTCACTATGAGCTGATTCTTTGCCACTCCGGCCCGGTGAATCGCTCACTACCGGTCACAAGCCGCCTTGGGTCATCCACAAGCCTCCGGATGATCACCAAGCTTCACAATCACCACCAAGCCATCTAGGTGATGCCGGTCACCAAGAGTAACAAGCTAGAACTCTCACTTGACCAATACAAGGCCAAAGAGATGGATGGATGCACACTTGCTACTCAATTCTTACTAGGAGGTCACTAATTCTCTCAATTAGCAATTCTCTCAACCTCACTAGGGCTCTTGCTCTTTCTCACACTCACAATATGTTTCTCAGCAAAGGAAAGTGGCAAGAACACTCTAATGGAGGAGGGGGAAGAGTATAAATACTCCCCCCAACCGGCCATCCAATAGAGCACTGAACAGGTCATTTAACGGGGGCTTCGGACGTTCCGATGCCTGGCATCGGATGCGTCGATGCCCTCGACCAACGGTCAACTGTACTACCTCTCAGACATTTCAATGTGACATCGGACGCTGGGCAGCGTCCGATGCCATCGCATAGGACGCGTCCGATGCGATTCACTACTACAGAACAGGGTCTTTGGCCGATTCTCAAAATCGTCTTTAGTCTCGGTGTTTTTGCCGCCCGGGACTAATAGACCCTTTAGTCCCGGTCGGTAACACGGACCGGGACTAAAGGGTCTGCCCCAACGGCTATTGCGCAGAGCTGTTGGGGCAGGGACCCTTTAGTCCCGGTCCGTGTTACCAACCGGGACTAAAGGGCACTCTTTAGTCCCGGTTGGTGCCACGGACCGGGACTAAAGATTTAGCCACGGTTTGTGGCTTGCCCCAGGATAAATGATCACCTTTTAGCCCCAGTTTTTAATACAAACCGGGACTAAAGCTCCCCAGTTTTTAACCAGCCAACTTCTTCCTCCCCCGAGCCAGAGACATTCAAATTTCAGTGAGCTTCTTCCTTGTTCTTGCTGTTGCTATTGCTTGTTCTTCATTTGTTCTTCATTGTTCTTCATCTCCAGCGTCAATTGGTGATCTTCTTCGACTCCGTCATCGTCTCTTTGCGTTTAGAGGTAACTATTTTCATCTCCTACCATGTCTTTTGAATATATGAGAGGAATTTAATTAAAATATATAGTTTGCAAGAACAAGCATAGAGAGTTGAGTAGTTTAAATTGGTTCATCACAATCACTTGATAGTTTTCTACTGCTAGGTAGTATCCATTCTATATTTCATACTTATGCAAGACGAGTAATATTGAATTTTAGTGTCTTTTTAGTTTATTTTCTTTAGAAAAATATGGAATTTATAATAGTTTGCAATAATAAATATAGAGAGTAGACAATGTGGAAATTGGTATTGTTATATCATATTTTTCGATTATCTAAACAAATAGATAAATTTAGAGTCTTTTTTTATTTATAATTGTTTAGAAAATTAGGAATTTGCATGTAATAGTTTAAAAAATTAGCATGGATATAGTAGATGGCAACCGTGACCGGGTCCTCAGCCTCTCATCATCGGGATCCGAAGCGTTTGCGGCCGGATCTTCCTCTAATTGCTTGCGGCGAGTGTAAGCAGAAGATTGTGAAGGAGTACCGAGTGAAAAAAGAGGGAATCAACAAGGGTCGTATATTCTACAAGTGTCCGAACCATAAGGTGGTTTATTATTTACCCGCATTTAATTAATATGGTTCATTCGTATCGGTTTTGCTTGATGATGTTGTTTAAATTTCTTATTCTTTGTTCTAATTGCAGTGGGAGGGCACCGGCGGATGTAAAGGTTGGTACTGGGAGGAAGATTACGTTCAACACTTACGAAATTTTGTTGCAAAAGAGGTTGCCGTTGAAGGTGATGAGGCAGTGAGTCAGCGGCAGCAGCCCATCCATGCTGATGAAGCGAATGATCTGTCTATTTTAGTTGGGATCGGACGCGAACTAATTATGTTGCTTAAGTGCATTTTATTTTTAGTTTTTTTAGTGCTAGCTGCGATAGTCTTCGTTGTAGTCAAGCTTGCTTGAATTAATCAATCATGTGATGTCATGAGTGTTGTGCAATAACATGAGAAACTACTAAGTGCATGGTTGTAATATTTAATGCAGATGTTGTCACACAATTGGATGTATAATGTCGATCGCCGCTCCAAAGAGTTCATTGCTGGCGTGCACTACTTCTTAGGTGTGGCTGAGGCAAACAAGAAGGATGATGGTGAAGAAGGTGAAGAAGAATTGGCCCACGCTGATATTATTGCTCAGTATGGTGCCTTTGATGATGATGCAGTGAGGGGAGGAGATGGTGAAGAAGATGCGACAGCGACAGAAGATGTGGCAGCTGATGTTGATGCTCTTGGTGATGCCATTCGTGATGCACAAAGAGAATGTGAAAGTGACAAGGAGAAGGTCAAGTTCGAGCGCATGCTAGAGGATCATAGGAAATTGCTATATCCCACTGCTGAAGATGGCCAAAAAAGCTGGGTACTACACTGGAACTGCCGCAATGGAAGGCAAAGAATGGTACATCCGACAAGGCATTTGGGCAGTTATTGAAGATAATGAAAAAGATGCTACCGAAAGCGAATGAATTGCCCACCACTACGTACGAAGCAAAACAGGTCGTCTGCCCTTTGGGATTAGAAATCCAGCAGATACACGCATGTCCTAATGACTGCATCCTGTACCGTGGGGAGGAATACGAGAATTTGGATGCATGCCCGGTCTGTGAAGCATCACGGTATAAGATAAGACGAGATGATCCTGGCGACGTAGAGGGTGAAGAACATCCAAGCAGGAAGAAAATCCCTGCCAAGGTTATGTGGTATGCTCCTATAATACCACGCTTGAAATGTTTGTTCAGAAATAAGGGCAATGCAAAGTTGTTGCGGTGACATAAAGAAGATCGTAAGGTAGACAATATGCTGAGGCACCCAGCTGATGGATCCCAGTGGAGAGCGATAGACAGAGAATTCCTAGAGTTTGCAGATGAGGCTAGAAACTTGAGGTTCGCTTTAAGTACGGATGGTTTTAATCCTTTTGGGGAGCAAAGCAGTAGTCATAGCACTTGGCCAGTTACTCTATGTATCTACAACCTTCCTCCGTGGTTATGCATGAAGCGGAAGTTCATTATGATGTCGGTGCTCATCCAAGGGCCGAAGCAACCTGGCAACGACATCGATGTCTACCTCAGGCCATTAGTTGAGGAACTTCTACTTCTATGGAGCAAACCAGGCATACGCGTGTGGGATGAGTACAAACAGGAACACTTTGACCTGCGAGCATTATTGTTCGTAACAATCAATGATTGGCCGGCTCTAAGTAATCTTTCAGGCCAAACAAACAAGGGATAAAATGCATGCACACACTGTTTCGGAGACCTTGATAGTTTATTTTTGAAGAAGTGTCGGAAGGTCGTGTATGTTGGGCACCGTCGGTTTCTTCCCATGGGCCACCCAGTAAGAAAGAAAGGCAAACATTTTAAAGGTAAGGTAGACCACCAAACCAAGCCTCGTAACCGAACCGAAGATGATATACTCGAAATGGTGAAGGATACGAAAGTAGTATTTGGAAAGGGACGTGGCAGCGAACCTGTTCCCAAAGACGCTTCGGGACACGCACCCATGTGGAAGAAGAAGTCCATATTCTGGGAGCTACCCTACTGGCATGTCCTAGAGGTCCGTCATGCGATTGACGTGATGCACCTGACAAAGAACCTTTGTGTGAACCTGCTTGGATTCATGGGTGTCTACGGAAAGCCTAAGAATTCACTTGAAGCACGACAAGACTTGCAGTGCATGAAAGAACGAGACAACTTTCATCCGGAGAAGACAGATGACGGGCGCCAGTACTTAAGCCCTGCTAGCTACACTCTTAGCAGAGAAGAAAAGGAAAGCCTGTTTGAATGCCTTAATAGCATCAAGGTCCCATCTGGATTCTCCTCCAATATAAAGGGAATAATTAGTGTGTCAGAGAAGAAGTTCCAAAACTTGAAGTCCCATGACTGCCATGTGCTTATGACCCAATTGCTTCCTGTTGCTCTAAGAGGAATTCTACCTCCACATGTACGTCTAGCCACCGTGAAGCTATGTGCATTTCTCAATTCAATTTCACAAAAGGCAATCAATCCAGAGGAACTTTCTACTTTGCAGAATGATGTCGTTCAATGTCTCGTCAGCTTTGAGTTGGTGTTCCCTCCATCCTTCTTTGATATCATGACACACCTCCTAGTTCACCTGGTCAAGGAGATCATTATTCTCGGTCCTGTGTTTGTACACACCATGTTCCCATTCGAGAGGTTCATGAGTGTCCTGAAAAAATATGTTCATAACCGTTCTCGGCCTGAAGGAAGCATCGCCCAGGGCTACGGAACAGAGGAGGTCATAGAGTTTTGTGTGGAGTTTATTCCAGACCTTGACCCGATTGGCGTTCCTGAATCGCGACACGAGGGCAAACTCAGTGGCAAGGGAACACTAGGGAAGAAAACATATATCGGTACAGGAGACGATTACTTCGATAAAGCACACTACACAGTTCTACAGAACTCCTCATTGGTCGATCCATATATCGAGGTACATAAGGATTTCCTTCGATCGAAGTGGCCCAGGAAGAGTGAATCTTGGATTACACGTCAGCACATGCAAACCTTTGGCGATTGGTTGCGAAAACAATGTCAGAGTGATGATAACATAGATGAGCAGCTTTATTTGTTGGCCAGACAACCATCATGGCATATCAGCACGTACAAAGGGTACGAGATAAATAGGAATACATTTTACACAGTAGCCCAAGACGGAAGGAGCACCAACCAAAACAGTGGTGTACGCGTGGATGCCACGGATCCAA
Organism: Coix lacryma-jobi var. lacryma-jobi; assembly: GCA_009763385.1. Taxonomy (NCBI): domain Eukaryota; kingdom Viridiplantae; phylum Streptophyta; class Magnoliopsida; order Poales; family Poaceae; genus Coix; species Coix lacryma-jobi. Next base: position 77,425,805 of record CM019828.1, on the reverse strand, counting down.
ATGGGAACAAACAAACATATTATGGCTGCATACATGACATATGAGAACTAGACTACGCACCTAATTTTAAAGTCCCTTTGTTCCGGTGTAAATGGGTCAAGATGACCGGTACCGGAGGTGGGGTAACAGTAGACAAGGAGTATGGGATGACATCAGTGGACCTCAACAATATTGGGTACAAAGATGAACCATTTGTCCTTGCCGCGGATGTGAGTCAGGTGTTCTATGTGAAAGACATGTCTACAAAACCAAAAAGAGGGAAAAATGATAACAACTCGATCGTCAACGAGCCAAAGCGCCATATAGTTCTTTCAAGGAAAAGAAACATTGTCGGAATTGAGGACAAGTCAGACATGTCAGGTGATTATGAAAGAGATGATCGAATTCTGTCATTCAAAGTGAACAAAGACCCAAGCATTTTGTTAAACAATGAGGACACTCCATGGTTAAGGAATGATCATAACCAAGGGACATATGTCAAGAGGAGGTTCGCAGTTGTGCCCGCTTAATAGTGGGTTGTAAAGATATTATGTAATAATTAATTAATTAAGACTTCATTTATTTGATAATGGATTTATATATATATTTAGTAGTAGTGATCATTGATTTATGTGCTTCTCTAGATGTGAATCATCAAAATACATATAAGAAGATACTAAAATTTAACATTTTCTTTCATAAACTAAAGCAAAAAGAATCTCATACTAATTTTTAAAAGAAAGTATATCAAATATTTAATTTTCTGTTCAATTAGAAAGATTTAAGATATATTTAAAAAGAAAAAACTAAATTTAAAAATCTAAAACTACTGCATCTGTCGCGTAGAACGAAATTGGGCAATGATTTTTTGATGTTATAAACAAAAGATTAACGTCCAAATGATATGAAAATAAATTTTCTATTGAAAGCCAATAATTTTTTAAATTTAAATTGAACATTAAATTTTTGCATTAACCACATATGAATGGTTATTTACATTTATATTCGTTATTATAAAAAAGAAAAAGAATTTATGCTACAAAATTTTGTACTATACAATAAGGTTAAAGTATATACAACTGTTATTTTTAAGTAATTTTATGCCTACTGTTCAATTTACTATGCAATTAACAAGAATTACAACATATTTATATAGTGGAAACTTAATACAAAACCAAAAATACTGAAACCCCAAAACTGTGGCGGGAAAGGACCCTTTAGTCCCGGGCCGTCTGACGCACCGGGACTAAAGTCCTCTTTAGTCCCGGTACGTAAGCCCGCCCGGGACTAAAGGTCCAACCCTTTAGTCCCGGGGCGTATTACGCACCGGGACTAAAGGGTCTTTAGTCCCGGTGCGTAATACGCCCTGGGACTAAAGGCCCTCCCGGGTATATAGGGCACAGGGCACAGTGCCCTCCAATCTTCCCCAGATCGACGCCAGTTGCCCCGCCTCCCGTCCGCGCCGCCGCCGTCGAGCCTCTCCGCTCCGCCCTCGACCTCCCACGCCGTTCGGCGTCGTCCTCGCCGCCGTGTCCGCGTCGCCGTCCTCCTCGCCGTCGTGCCGTCCTCCTCGCCGTCGGCCTGTGCGTGTGTGTGTGCGTGTGCAGTTTGTGATGGTGTGCGTGCGTGTCCAGTGTGTGTGAGAGTGTAAAAAAAAGAAATGAAAAAGTTAAATAGAAAAATTGATATATATATATATATATAAAGAAAAAGAAATGAATATAAATAGATATATATATATATATCTATTTATATTCATTTCTTTTTCTTTATATATATATATATCAATTTTTCTATTTAACCTTTTCATTTCTTTTGTTTATAGAAATAGATATATACAGATAATGAATATGAATAGATATATTTTATAGAAAAAGGAAAATCATATATATATATATATGTTTTTTAACCTAACAAATATATGTTTACACTTGTAGATAAAAAGTGTCCGACCTCGCCGCTGTCCACTGTCATCCGCACCGTCGTCATCCTCGCTGCTGTCCGTCGTCGTCGTTCTCGTCCACGGTGTGTAAATCACATGACATGAATATGTTTAAACATGTATTTATCACTCTTAGAAATATGTGTTCATAGAAAATCATGTGTATTTACACTTAGATATGTTTAAACATGTATTTATCATGTATTTACACTTAGATATGGTTATGTATTTACACTTAGAAAATCACATGACATGGATATGTTTAAACATGTATTTATCACTTGGATATGTTTAAACATGTATTTACACTTAGAGATATTTTGATACATATGCTTCTTCGTGTTATTTTTAATGTTTGAATTGCCTCTTTACGAATATATGTTATTTTTAATGTTGACGATTACATGTCACCTAAAACTCGAAACACTAAAACCCGAAACCCTAACCCTAAACCCCGAAACCCCGAACCCCTAAACCCTAACCTTAAACCCTCAAACCCCTAAACCCCGAAACCCTGAACCCCGAAACCCCGAACCCCTAAACCCCGAAACCCTAAACCCCCGAAATCCTAAACCCCGAAACCCTCAAACCCCGAAACCCCGAACCCCTAAACCGCGAACCCCTAAACCCCAAACCCCTAAACCCCAAACCCTAAACCCCAAACCCTAACCCTAAACCCCTAGTTTTCGGTTTTGGTTTCGCATACATGTATAAAGCTCCTCTAAGTGTTCGATCATATTGTATATATATTTTAATATTCACAGAAATGGCCGACCCAAATGAGAACATGGAGGAGGAAATGATGAATATCATCACCGGCGACGATGACGGGAGTCAATACTTATTGAATTACGAAGACATGACCATGCATGATGAAAATCCCCCTGAACAACAAGTTGAGATGGAAGAAGGCAATACAGGCGAGGTATATATATATACAATATGTCGTGTTAGGGTTTACATTTACTTGATTAGGTTTTATCTCAACTTGTATTAGGGTTTCATCTTCGTGTCTTTACCTATATGTAGCCCTCTGGATCGACGTCTGCGACGGGGCAGAGCAGACCAAAACGAGGGCCGAAGAGGCCGTTGAAGGGCCGTCATGTAATCTCCGAATTCGATATGGCTACATGCCAACCACTAGGACCCCATGCACAGAAATATGTCTTTCACTGTGGGTTCCTTGTGAGAGATTGGATTCCGATAAGTGCCCGTGAATGGAAAGAGAGGCGAAGTGCTCCCGAGATCAGTTATGTCTCCAATCTTGACAAGCAGCTAGTCTGGGATGACATCCAAGCTCATTTCTCGTTCGACACGGATGATGAGGAGCTGCTGAGGCGAATTCAGGAGTGGACAATGAAGAAGATGGCCACACTTTTTCAGGACTGGAAGAAGAAATTGTACCACAAGTTTGTGCTGAAGAACGAGACGCCAGATTTCAACTCTACGGCGTATGTCAAGATAAGGGCCGATTAGGATCAATTTGTACAGTACAAAAGATCACAAGAGTGCGAGGCCCGGGTCAGAGTAAACAAACAGAATGCAGCTCAGAAGAAATACCACCATCATTTAGGATCAGGTGGCTATAAGACTGCCCTTCCACAGTGGGAGAGACAGGAACAGGAGATGCTTGCCAGGGGGGTAGTCCCGGAGACAATAAGAAGAAATTGGAGTGAACGGTCCAGGAATTGGTTCTATGCTCATGGGGGAACCATAAACCCTAATGACGGGGAGCTAGATTGGGGCCCGCAAATTTCAAGAGCAGCACAGAGGCTAGTTCAAGCACGACAGGCGGTGTTGGCTGGCGAGTTCAAGCCCAACAGAGAGAAGGATGAACTCACGTACGCGCTGGAGAATCCTGAGCACGGTGGGCGTATGAGAGGCTTTGAGGCCATTTCATGGTTGCATTCCTTCAAAGCGGATCGAGAAAGTTACAGAAGCCGCCCGAGAAAGAAGGACGAGGAGGCAGAGCGGATCTTCAAGTTGGAGGAGTATGTTCTGCAAACACAAGAGCGTGACAAATCTCGTGAAGAATGGATGCAGGAGGAAATCAAAAGGCAAGTGCAAGTGGCACTAAGTCAAATGACGAGTGGGCAAGGTACATCATCACAACAGCCTCAAGCGAACATTAGCCCCCCAGGTCAGATGAAAAGCAGTTGCGCCTCCACGGAAGTACCTAACATTCAATATGACTCCAAGCTACACTTCCCCGTGGATGACCTTAAAGAACCTTTTACTACTTGTGAGCTGCACATTCCAGATGGAAATGCCACAAAAAAGGTGGCTGTCAGTGTTGTAAACCCTATCGACCGCACAAGAACACCAAGAATCCATGGTCAACCAGTGTCAGCCGGATACGCTAGCGTCTCGGTGGATAGGGTTGAGACAGGTTGTGGCACTGGAAATCGAAGGGGGAGATGGGGAGAACACTTTAGGTGAAGCGGAGAAGACATTTATTTGCTGGCGCAAGCGCTTCATTATTATTCCTGGAGTGTCTCCGCCGCAACCTCCTCCTACTGATCAAGATCCTCACCATAGGTAGTGTGCGCGTGAACAAGAAACAATTTTTATTACACTAACTTCCTATATGTATATATTAGCTGGATGCTCACATCATTCGTTGTTTTGCGTAGCAGGAACTATAGTCCAGTTCGTCATTATTCCCTAGTTCATCAGAGTGCTGCGGGCGGTGACGATGTGTTAGAGGACACGGCTTCAACCCCATCTCCTGCACAAAGATCTCCACCGCAGGCTCCAACACCGCCACCGGCCCTGCCATCTCCTCCACCGCGGGCTCCAACGCCACAACCTCCACCGCGGGCTCCAACACCGCCAACGGGCCCACCATCTCCTCCACCGCGGGCTCGAACGCCACAACCTCCACCGCGGGCTCCAACACCGCCGCCTCCACCACGCGGCCCTAAGAAGCGGTCTGCCGCCACAGAACCAAAGGCCCCACCTCCAAAGAAGAAGGCTCTTGCATCAGGAAAAAAAACCCAAGAGAAATTAGCTTATGAAAAGATTGATGAGGAGTTAGAAATTACGGTGAAAAAAGATGTGCGAAAATTTTTAGATGAATGTGATGCCACTGCTAAAGCGAAGAGGAACCCGGAGAAGCCTTACCTCTTGTTAAACCCACAGGAGTTAAGGAAAAGGGTGGACCAACATGGTATCAAGATGCGTGAAGCCCGAAAGGCTCTGCGAAAATCAGATGACGAACGCTCTCTTATGAAGTCCGCAAAAGAACAACAATCCAGCAAGAAGAAAGTGGGAACGGGTGTTCCATAGCTCGGAGAAACATCAAGACCTTTGTCCCCGTTAGTTGTGCAAAATTAGTATGGTTCAAACATGTGCATTGTACAGCAGAAATCTGGAGAGACCACTTTGTCAGAGATGGACTCAATTGAAGATTTTATCATTGAGTGAGGTCTCTCGTACGACACGATTAAAAATATTGCTATTGGGCTGGAGTTTCCACGAGCGGAAGTAGTTGATGAATGGAGGAGAAATTTTGCACCGGGTAGGAGTCTAATGAACCCCAATCACTTACATGTACTTGGTACACAGATGTTTGCAATCAACAAATGGTGCATGGATGCTTCTAATAAAGACGGTGATGTCAATTGGATTTCTGTCCGAATTCGGAACCATCACTACTTCCGTGGCGATGACATAATCTTAGTCCAGATGGAGGAATTACACCAGCTATGTCATATGGACGCACTGGACAAATCGCTCCTTAGCTGCTATTGTTTGTAAGTGTTTCTTTTATAGTTTTCATTGAACTCTCTAGTATGTGTATATAGTACATAGTATTCTTACACACATACTTGTGGATTGACTCGATATTTTGTAGGTATCAGATGACTCAGCTTAGAGATAAACATGACAATTTTGTTGGGTTTGTTGATCCATATGTTGTTTTCAAGGCTCCAAACCCTTCAGCGACTTGGAGCGATGAGTCGTGTATGAATCTCATGAGGTTCTTCGTGAACCAAAAAGATAGAGAAAGAATTCTCTTCCCATACAACTTTAAGTGCGTGAGACATATATAGTTAATAATAAGTATGTGCACATTTTATTTTACTTAACCCTAATAATATATATATATATATATGAATCATGTGTATGAACAGCTATCACTGGATATTGATGGTCATTGATCTCAAACACAGCAATGTGTTAATCTATGACTCGTTGAGCAAACCGCAAGAAGATTACCAAGATATGATAAACATCCTCCAAAGGTAATTTTTCGATCCCTAGCTTGCATGCTTAAAGTATAGACTAAGCTTGTATATATCTATACTAATTAATAAATAATGATCCAACTATTAATGTTTCATTGGCCAGATTAGGGTTTGGGAAAAATTCATTGCTCGGGAACATATGAGTAAGTGTAAGGCCCCACTTACAATAAAGCCATGACTACCAGTAAGTTTACACCTTCGTCAATGTACGTGTATCTTTATTATATCATGTCATATATCATATCTTTATTATGAGATGAATCTTTTCATTCTACAGTGGATTTTGAGACAAAAACAGGGTACCAACTTATGCGGATTCTATGTTTGCGAGTACATGATGATAGAATCAAATAGAATTCCTGAAGAAATCATCAAAGTACGTAACATGTTTCTTTTCATTTTTATAGACTTAATATTAATAATATAGATATAACAAATATCTTTTTAATTCCAATTGAAGACTGACTGGTTGAAGCAAAAAGTGATTTTACAAGGCCAATTGAAAGCAATACAAGAGACAATAGCAGGATTTCTTCGGGAACAAGTCATAAATTCAAACGGCGAGTTCTACTATAATACCAATGAGAAGTTGATTCCAAACAATGATGATCATTTGTATGCCCTGTAGATCTTTATATAGAGTACAACTTGTAATAGGTTTACAGTACTAACTTTGGAGTACAACTTGTGTAGATAGATATTTAGACAACTCCTATATGTATATTGTTTGTAATCTTATGTACATATATTTATATATATATGTAGTTCTATAGTTCAATTATATATGCATGCAATAAGCTTATTGTGTTATGCTGCTAATATATATAATTATATATATTAGCAGCAAAGAATATATATTGGAAAACCTATTAAATAAATAAACAAAACTAAAAACAGAACTGAAATGAAAATAAAAAGGAAAAACCAGGGGACCCTTTAGTCATGGCTGGTAATATCAGCCGGGGCTAAAGGGTGCTCCTGCGGGGCACCGCTGGCAGCACCCTTTAGTCCCGGCTGGTATTACCAACCGGGACTAAAGGGGGGGCTTTAGCCCCGGTGGCCGGAGCCGGGACTAAGGGGGGGCCTTTAGTCCCGGAAGCGTAGTCCTGGCTCGGCAACTGGGGCTAAAGGCCCTTGCCGACCGGGGCTAAAGCCCAATTCTGTTGTAGTGATTCTGACCTCTCTGAAACCCCTCTGCATGGCCATCGGACGCTGGCCCTCAGCGTCCAATGTATGCCCATGTTCACTCGCAAAGTGAACAGTGGCATGAGCGCGTCCGATGTGACAACATCGGAGCGTCTGATGCCACGCACCAGACAGACCCAAGTCTAGTGAGCATCGGACGCGCGTCCGATGCCCACCTGGCCAGCGTCCGATGCCTGTTTCACAGGCAAAACTAACTCGGATCGCGACGCGGCCTTAACGACTTTTCATCCTCACGACATAAGGGCTCTCTTTGAGATACCTAGGGCTATGAAATAACAAGTGTGCACCACACCTACCTCAATAGACTCATCTAGGTCAAGCTACTGATTCACGCTCCCCTTTATAGTACGGTCAAAGGTAAAACAAAGACCTAAGACTACCTAAGTGTCCTCCAACACAATATGACACTTAGCCTAGTCTACCACCGTCTTCGTCATCCATCCTTTGAAAACCGAAACGATTTCCTTCGCCAGGGGAAATGAACTCCATATGCCCGTATCGTCGCCATTACCGTCACCTAACTCATCCATGTTTCTACAAAACACATGTTAGTCACAGTAATCTTGTGTTTCATCCATTCACCGAAACCCACTAGGGGCCAAGATGCGTTCAAGGATAACACATATAAACATTGAGAAAGCAGAACGACTGCTCAAAACATATGAAAATACAAGAAACCAACTAGCTGATCTAACTTAGCTGATGGGAAGCATATGGATCTACGTATAAGACAAAACAATGTAAAATTAACATATCGACTAACCATTGTCGGTATTTGTTAACCGACAACTCATCTTGAGTAATCTCAGACGATTTGTTCGGTGGGGATCGGCGTTCGTAGGACTCGGCGAGTACACAGGGACAACGATTTATACTGGTTCAGGCCGCTGAATAGCATAATACCTTACGTCCAGTGCGACGTGTGCCTTGTGTATAATTATGATTCAATGTTCCATCCTCAGGAGCCCGCACCTGCTTCCCCACATTGTAGTCCTTAAGTATGGAATTTCTTCAAGTGCTCAATATTCCAAGAATTTGGCAGTGGAGATCCATCTTCAGTGACTAGCTCAAATGACCCGGGTCTTGTTACTTTGGATACAATGTAAGGTCCTTCCCATGGACTCATAAGCTTTTGGCGCCCTGTAGTATTCTGAATTTTCTTCAGAACTAGGTCACCTACTTGAAAAGTGCGGTGATGGATGTTCTTGTCGTAGTAGCGCCTCATCCCTTGAAGGTACCTTGCTGACTGAAAGAGTGCGGTTAATTGGGCTTCTTCGAGGCTATCAACTTCTAGCCGCCTGGTGTCATCAGCTTCGCCTTTGTTATACTGCTCTGTTCGTGGGGCGTTCCAGATTAAGTCAGCCGGGAGGATTGCTTCAGTGCCATATACCAGGAAGAAAGGAGTTTGGCCTGTTGCCCGGCTTCGTTGTGTCCGCAGCCCCCAGACTACCTTAGGCAATTCTTCGACCCACTTTCCGCCGTGATCTTTTAGGAGGTCAAAAAGTCTTGGTTTTAATCTTGCGAGAATCAGGGTGTTTGCTCGTTCAACTTGGCCGTTGGACTGTGGATGGGCTACTAATGCATAGTCTATCTTGATTCCGCAGTCGCTGGCCCATGACTTGAATTCAGTAGCCGTGAAAGGGGACCCGAGGTCGGTGATGATTCTGTGCGGCATCCCAAAGCGGTGAAAGATGCTCTGCATGAATTGTACTGACTTAGATGCGTTGAACTTGACCAAGGGCATGTACTCGATCCACTTTGTGAATTTGTCGATTGCGACGTAGATGTATTCGAACCCGCCTGGAGCACGCTTAAGAGGGCCCACCATGTCAAGTCCCCAGCATGAGAAAGGCCAGGATGGAGGAATACAGATCAATTCATGTGCAGGTACATGCTACTGCTTGGCAAAGAACTGGCACGATTGACAGCGACGGACTAAGTCTTCCGCGTCTTTCAAGGCTGAGGGCCAATAGTACCCTGATCTGAAGATTTTTCCGACTAGAGTCCTTGAAGCTGCGTGGTTGCCGCAACACCCAGAGTGAACTTCATTTAAGATTTCCCTGCCTTCTTCTGGTGAGATGCATTTGAGGAGGATTCCTGATGAAGCTCCGCGTCGATATTGCTTGTCCCTGACTAAAACATAGTTTTTGCTACGTCTGGTGACTTGCTCTGCGGTAGTTTTATCACTTGGCAGTTTATGCTCTTTGAAGTAGTCAATGAAGACTTGTGTCCAGTCGAGTCCTAGAGTTAGAACCTCGATGGATGGTGCTAACTCAGCCTCTTCCTTCTCTTGGATTGATGGCTTGGATAATTCATGTACGAAGGTACCACTAGGGACCAAGGCTCTGTCAGATCCTAATTTTGCTAGGATGTCTGCAGCCACATTGAGATCCCGGGTAATATGAATGAGTTCTAGCCCAGAAAAATGTTTTTCCAGCTTGCGGACTTCCGCGCAATAGGCGTTCATTGTTTCCTTTGTCCAATCTCAGTCTTTGTTGACTTGGTGAATTACTACGGAAGAATCGCCATAGACTAGGAGTAGCCTGATGCCCAGTGCGACTGCTAGCTTAAGTCCATGGAGTAGTGCTTCATATTCTGCTTCGTTGTTGGTGGCGGGCCACAATATCTGAAGAACGTATTTGAGCTGCTCTCCAGCGGGTGATACTAGGAGTACTCCGGCTCCTGCTCCTCCGAGTTTTGGGGAACCGTCAAAGTACATTTTCCAGTTATCAGGAATAGCATTGTCTTGGATCTGCTGTGTCTCTGTCCACTCGGTGACGAAATCCGCTAGAGCCTGTGACTTGATTGCTTTCCTCGGAGTGAACTTGATGTTGAGTGCCCCCAATTCGACTGCCCACTTGGAAATTCTCCCAGTGGTGTCGCGATTATGGAGGATTTCTCCCAGAGGAAAATCCGTGACGACTGTAATCTCATGAGCCTCGAAGTAATGACGTAGCTTTCTTGAAGATATGAGTAGAGCGTAGAGTAATTTTTGTACTTGTGGGTATCTGACCTTCGAATCGGAGAGTACCTCGCTAATGTAGTACACTGGTTGCTGGGTGTGGTAGATGTGCTTGTCATCTTCGTGCTCAACCACGATCGCTGTGCTTACGACATGTGTGGTAGCTGCGATATAAAGCATCATCGGCTCCCTGGGTTCTGGTGGTGTCAGTATAGGTGAGTTGGTTAGGTATCCTCTGAGTTGTTCAAAGGCCCTGTCCGCTTCTTCCGTCCACTGAAATTTATCGCCAGCCTTGAGTAATTTGAAGAAAGGTAATCCCTTTTCTCCTAGTCGTGAGATAAATCGATTTAGTGAAGCCATGCACCCGGTGAGCTTCTGAACATCCCTGACTGAGGTAGGTGGTTTCATGTTGATGATAGCTGTGATTTGTTTTTGGCTAGCCTCGATGCCCCGATGGCTAACGAGGAATCCGAGTAATTGGCCCGAAGGTACTCTGAAGACGCATTTTGTGGGATTAAGTCTCCATTGGTATGCGCGTAGTCAGTTGAAAGTTTCCTCCAGGTCTGATATCAATGTAGTCGGATCCATTGTCTTTATGACCACATCATCGACATAAGCTTCTGCGTTGTGGCCAATCTGGTCACCCAAACAATCTTGGATGGCTCGTTGATAAGTGGCTCCTGCATTCTTTAACCCAAAGGACATGGTTTTATAACAGTAGGCACCAAAAGGAGTTATAAACAATGTCTTGGGTTGGTCTTCTTCCTTGAGGGCAATCTGATGGTACCCAGAGTAGCAATCCAAAAAGGATAATAGAGCGAAGCCTGCGGTAGCGTCAACTATTTGATTTATCCTTGGTAATCCGAAAGGATCTTTTGGACAGTGTTTGTTGAGGTCTGTGTAGTCGACACACATGCGCCACTCGGCAGAGTTCTTCTTGACTAGCACTGGGTTAGCTAACCACTCGGGGTGGAGGATTTCTCTGATGAATCCAGCTGCGAGTAGTTTGGCTATTTCCTTCTTGATTGCCTCTTTTTTCTCTGGTAAGAATCATCGTAATCTTTGCTTGATAGGTCTAGACCCTTCTTTTAATTCCAGATTGTGCTCAGCCAAGTTCCTTGGGACTCCTGGCATGTCAGCCGGTTTCCAAGCAAATATATCTTTGTTTGCTCTAAGAAACTTGGTGAGCGCGAATTCCTATTCTTCAGATAGATGACCGCTGATAACTGCCGTCTTGGAGGGATCACCGGTTTCTAGGTCGATGCTTTTTGTAAAGACTGTTGTTGATGGTTGGATAGTACCCGCCTTCTTGGTTGGGATTTCTGAATCTCCAGGCTTGGTATTATGTACCATCTGAGCGAGTTCTTGTAACTCCCGGGTGAGTTGAGCTTTTTCAGCGATTTGGACAGCTTCTGTATCACAATCAAATGATCGCTTCAAGTCACCCCTGAAAGTTAGGATTCCTTTAGGACCCGGCATCTTTAGGAGAAGGTACGGGTAGTGAGGTACTGCCATAAACTTGGCGATGGCTGGTCGTCCGAATATGGCGTGGTACGATGACTCGAAGTCGGCTACCTCGAAACTGATGTACTCAGTCCGGTAATTGATCTGAGTTCCAAAAGTTACGGGTAATATGATTCTTCCGAGTGGTACAACCGCCTTTTCGGGTACTATGCCGTAGAAGGGGGCACTGGATGGTGTGAGCTGTGTTGCGAGATCCAGATTCATCTTGCGTAGGGTGCTTGCAAAGATGACGTTAAGTCCTGCCCCTCCGTCGATGAGTACCCTGCTCAAGGTAAACCCGGCGACCGTGGGATCCAGGACTAGCGGGTAGTGCCCTGCATTGGAGACGCTGGTCCATTGGTCCACTCGGGAGAAGCTGATCGGGTGCTCAGACCAGTCAAGGTATCTAGGAGTTGCTAGTTCTGTAGACATGATCTCTCGTAGCGAAAGTTTTTGAAGCCTCTTGCTGTCACTGGTAGTTACTCCCCCAAAAATGACATTGATAGTCCCTTTGGGGTGTTGGAAACCACCGGTGTCTTGCGGACAGTCCTCAGCTGTCTTCTTGCCTTTATCCTTCTTGTTTTTGTTGAAGTCGGAGTTCAGGCCTCGCTCCTTGAGTTGTCGACAGTGCCTTCCCTGATGTCCGGCTTTCGGATGAAAAGGGCACGGTCCGTCGAGTAAGTCATCAAAGGTGAATGGCTTGTTCCCCTTCTTCTGAGGCTCCATGGCAGCAATAGTATTGTCTCCTGCCCTTTTCCGGGTGTTTTGCTGTGGTGCCTGGTTGCCTCTCTGGTTGTTCCCTCGATCACCCTGCGTGTTTCTATCGGGGAAATGCTCCTGTGTACGTTCTTCTGTCGCCATCATGGAGTTTACGGCCTGATGGAACTCGTCAGCGGTGGTCGGGTCCTGCTTGATGAAATCTTTGTAATTGTACCTTTCGCAAATGCCGTTGCCAAATAGGTCAATTACTTCTCTGTCTGTGATGTCGGATACTATAGAGCGGATCTCTGAGAAGCGCCTATAGTATTCCTGCATTGATTCGTTTTTCTGCTGCTTACAGGTTCTGAGTTTAGTCCGGGGATCTGATCTCTCTGGGACACCCGCAAAGTTTTCGATGAAGATACGATGGAGTTGTTTCCAGGAGTCGATGGATTCGGGTTTAAGCCTGTCGAACCAAGCAAGCGCCATTATTTCTAAAGCCATTGGGAGATAGAGTGCTTTGACGTCGTTGCTTCCACCGGCCAGTTCAACTGCTTGAGCATACAGCCTGAGCCATCGCTTAGGTTCTGTCTTCCCGTCGTACTTTGAATAGTTCCTGGGTTTGAATTTTCGCGGGAACGAGACTGCTCGGAGCCTTTGGGAGAAGTAGGGGAAGCGATCGACTGCGTCAGATGCTGTGACTGCGATTCCTCTGTATGAAGATTTAGCTCCGCCCTCAGCTTGATCAGGTACTCGGTGGCCTAGACGACTCCTTGCTGGGACTCGACCGAGTCGCTCTTGAACAGGCCGCCTCTGGCTCGGGTGAGATGAAGCTTGCTCATCGGCTAGGGACTCAAGATTCCATCCTCAGAGTTGAAGTGCAGTAGTCTGAAGCATGACTAACCGTCGTTCTTCGTCGGGGGTGCGGTTGGCCTTGGCCCCCATCTCCGTGGCTAGAGTCAGGATGTTTTGGTACGGAGTCTGGAAAACTTTATGGCCGGCGACCCTCATAAACTCAGGCTCGAAGTTTCGGGAGCAATCGACTCGTCGATGATTGTGCTCGTTCTGTGACTGATACTCCTGGTCACGTTGAGTGCGAGCTCGATTTTCCGCGTCTTCCTCTAGACGCACCCGAGTATTATACTCCTCGAGTCGTACGTTGTAACGGTCTACGGCTTCCTTGCGATGAGTTGCTCGCCTTCTGCGATCTTCTTTAGCTTGATTCCTCCTGATTCTCTCAGCCTTTATTGACTCGGTTTCTGCGGGCCCTTCTGGGTCGTTATCAAATATCATACTCAGAGTTTCATCATCCTGGAAGACATCTGGGGGGGTTGGAGGTCGTAAAGATGACTGATGCCCCGCCATGAAGACTTCACGAGTGTAGCCCTGGTTTGATGATCCTGGCGTAACCGATTCCAAAGTAGAGGTGCCGGAGATTAGTTCTGTTGAGGTGTCATGTTCCTCAAAGGGGAGCTAATGTCCGTACTGGTATGGATGTTGCTGATCGATTGTGCCAACCAGTCTGGCCGAAGCTGGCTGTATTGGCCAATGGATGATGTTACCATCCTTGGTAGAGCTAAAAAAGAGTCCTTGCTGAGCTCCAGTCAAAGGTATCTCTTGATACTCTTTGAACTTTGAGTCAATTAGGTCTTGGAGGTCTTGAGCTGAGTTCCGTAGTCCGAAGGTGATGCCATGTTTGATCTCCGGGTCCTTTTCGTTCTCCAAATTTGAGTTCGAGTAGGAGTCGCGTACTTCAAGTTGGCTCTCGGAATCTCGCGGATCTTGGACTGCGAGGTTTGCTAGGTTCTGAGTGAGATCATCCATCTTTGGCGTAGCTTGCACTTCCGGATTAGTGTGAAGTTGTCAATGCAGCTTTCCTTGATCATCCGCGATGCAAGTCCATGAGCCAAAAACGAAAATTGATCCTGCCGAGAACATGTTGTCGTGGTTCGCCGGGCTCTTGGTCCTCGAATCGCCGAAAGCCCCTACCTGGCGCGCCAACTGTCGGTGTTTGTTAACCGGCAACTCGTCTTGAGTAATCTCAGACGATTTGTTCGGTGGGGATCGACGTTCGTAGGACTCGGCGAGTACACAGGGACAACGATTTATACTGGTTCAGGCCGCTGAATAGCGTAATACCTTACGTCCAGTGCGGCGTGTGCCTTGTGTATGATTATGATTCAATGTTCCATCCTCAGGAGCCCGCACCTGCTTCCCCTTATATACCCGGATGAAGCATAGCCCAGACCGAGTCCTAGTCGGTTACATCAGAGGAGTCCTATTCTAATTACAAGACTTCCTTTAAGAACTCAACTAGGTTACAATAAGAGTCCTAATCCAAATACGCTTCGTATCAAGTCTTCGGATCTCTAGTGCCGTCCGGGATTAGTCGGAGGGATCATCTTCTGATGATATCTCTGACATCCTGGTCCGTCAACCATATCGGCAATTCTGCTCGTGAACAGTGGGGTGTCTTCATACAACCATAATAATGAACAGATTTACAAAATGGCTTAATCATCAACAGGAGGGTGTCTCCATGCAGCCATAATGATAATCAAGCTAGATCACGTCCAATATGATTAGCAGATTTGCTAGTATTAGTCTGGAAAAGGCATATACGTTATAAAGGAAAGCATAATTGGATCGGCTATTTTAGCCGATACAGGGTCCATGAAGCACTAACAAGATCTATCCGTCAAGCTACGACTCGATCCAAAACTAAACAAATCTAATACAATATGCATGTCAGTGGGGTTCGAAAATACAACCATAACAAACTTATTAAACCAAATCTACTTACTTTTGAATCAACCCATAACTAGACGGATATCTCGAACGCGCAACATGTGATAATCGAGATCGACAAATTAGCCGATGAGAGTCTAGATCGACTATCTTTATTAGGATAGGCATGTGATTGCTCTGGACAATTGATCCCGATAGCGTTTAAGCTTAAGCTAACTTGCTGATCTCGATTGGGCAAGATATTGTTGTAACAAAATAAACTTCAAAAAGCATGCACAATATCGATAACTTAATGAATCTATTAAATTGTCAAATCTAATATAGCCGATAACTAGTCAAGATCGACTATTGCAAGAGATGGATCAAAGTCAAGGCAGTCTTACAAAAGACAAACTTAAACCGATAACTAACCCACATCATAGCTTAACAAGAGTTTGGTCAAAGCCAAATGCAGCCTTATCAAACGACAACATGAGCCATTGGTAAAACTTACAAGCAAACTGGAGATTGATCTCGCCGATGCAGCCCTGTCTGGTTGAAGGTTTCGCCGAGATCTACTTTACTCCTACTCCTAAGGGTTTGGCCGGAGGCCGAAAGATTGTTTGATTGATTGATGAATATCCTTTACAAAAATCGGGTCTCAGCTATTTATAACCTGAAAGACTCCTATTCTAATATGACTAGGATTATAGTATAAATAAAAGATGATATGGACTTCCAACTTCTGGTCAAACCCGACACGTTTTCTGGGCTCGTCAATCCTGGTCCACGTGAGTCTATTAATCATGTCTTGAACCAGAACAAGCTCCTTCCTTTTTTGGACGATTTCCTTAATTAACCAGCCGTTTGTGTCCACAAATAGAAAGTCTCCTCTGGCCCAAAATCTGGTGTTAACACATGCCCCCAAATTTCGGGATGAAATTTATTTATTCCCGAAATTACCATTCTCCTCTCCTTTTCAATTTAGCCGATCAGTCAAGCCTTCATATCTCAACCGTTACCTCTTTCTTTCCAAATCGTCTGTCAAACCCTAACCTCCAAACTTTGCCACCGCTGAGCGATTTTCAAGCGAAAGCTCAGGAATCCACGAGTTCAGCAACTGCGCAAGATGAATGGCGACTCTAGGCTCCATCCCTGAGGTAAAAAATTCCACTTCCATGTCTTCCCCCTTTCCGGTGACTCCTCTGCCTTATTTACCTTTTTCATGATTTCAACAAAATTTTAGGTGCTTCAAGTCTTCATCCCGGTACATGATAACCAGAATAGCTTCTGTCTCGGTACAGTAGGCAGTTCTGATCCCGCTGAAGTCATTATTGCTGAAACTCAAACAATCCCTTTCAAGAACTCGAATCTAAAATCAGAATATTCGGAGAACAAGACTCCTTTCAGGAACTGGCCATCGATCATCCCGGGCTGGAGGGACTAGTTGATCAAAGTTGAAGCCAAGATGAAAACAGATTGGATCCTCCAGAATTTGGATCAATGCATTACTTTATCCTTGTTTGATATAAGGAAGAACGAACCACTTCTGAGGGTTGCTTGCTATTTTTGGTCCAATACTTTCAATGCCTTTATGTTCAAGCAAGGCCCAATGACTCCTCTTTTAGCCGATGTGCATATGTTGACCGACTTGAATATCACTGGAACCATCAATCCTTATAGTTTTCAGACCGAACCCACCACAAGGCTAGAAAGTGTCACATTAGGAGGTTGGTCTGGCGATGTCACCAAAAACAAGACTGCTCAGAATAGTGTTTCAAATAGGTAGCACATAGCTTTTCTAAACATGTGGCTAGACAGGTTTCTATTCTGTGGGCAGAGTTGTACCCCATCCAACAATTTCTTGGCATTCGCAGAGAGATTGTCATTAGAATTTGAAATTCCCCTGGGCAAATATCTTTTGGGTGCCTTGTATAGTATGTTGAATAAGTTATCCCAATGCTTGATGGAAAATAAAGATATTCCAGCAATAACTGGTCCTTGGTGGCTCCTTCAACTCTGGCTCAACCTCCATCTCCACAAATTGACAGTCCCAGATTTGAAGACTTTGTCTTTCCCTTCATTGGCTTACTCAGAAAGTCAAGAGAAGCAATTAACCGATAGGGGAAAAACAAGAAGATGCACTTCATTTGGTGAAGCTGCAGCTATGGTGGTTATTGATGAACCAGTCAGTTACTTCTTCAAACTCTTCTATCAAGGCTTCCCAGCTACCATCCTTGACTGGTTCCAATATCTAGACATTCCAGAGTTTGAAAACCCATACTCTTTCAGGATTCAAACCGAATGTGACAATGATAGCTTGAAAATTCTGAGCCACCTCGTAAAGCCCTGTCTTTTACCCACTGAAGTCAGGCATGGCAGAGAAAGACCCCCAACTTCTTATGAATTCCACTATCCTACCATAGCAGCTAGGCGGATGGGTCTTTGTCAGGTGCCCCCAGCCTTATGTTTTGCTGACAAACTGAAACCAAGGGAGGCAATAGTTTCAGACACAGAGTATGATAGAATCTTTCAACTAGAGAAATCTATCTCTCCGAAAATTGTCAGTGAATGGAACTGTCAGCCCTTTGCTTCTTCTTCTTTCATCAACTGGTGGCAACAATGGAGCCTTCATATTTTTAATAAGGCTGCTTCCACTTACTGCTTCAGTTTGGATTCAGACTTTCAAGCAACTAATGAAGTACGCTTCACTTTCCCTCCTTTCTAAATCTCATATATTCAATATTTGTTGTTCTGATATCAATATGAATGTTTGCAGGATCTAATCAGCTGGACTCCTCCCCAAGTGAACTATAATGTATGGTGTCCAAATCTAAGAATTGGTTGGGATGCCCCCACTATAAGAACAATAATGAAGAGGAAGGCTACCGAGATTCCTGATGACCAAGTCCTCGGCACCTTCATAAAAGAGGCTGGTCCTTCTAAGGCCAAAAAGCCTAAAACCAAGAAGTCTGAAATCACATCCAAGAAGATGAAAATCTCTGAAGAAAGCCAACTACCACCAATCAAAGACATAACCATAGAGGTAGGAAAGTTGCTTCCTTCTCTTTTACATCCAAACTTTGATTCTGTTTTTTCTTCTTTATTTGTCTCCGGAAGTAGGCCAATTAAGATGCTGAAACTCATAATGTTGAATCTGATTTGCCCCCTTCTCCTGTCATTCATCAGGAATCTCCTCAACCATCTCTAGGTATAATTTTTAGTTGATTGCCCTCTTATTTGCAGTAATAGATCTTATTTCGACAGAAACTTATTTAAGAGACACTCCCTAAGTCTCCATCGGCTGCTCCTGACTCACAAATCATACCAATTAGACAGGTACTTGTTGACACTTACTAACGTCGCTACCAAGAGTAAAGATAAACTCTATCCCCAACAACGGCGCTAGAAAGCTTGTTGACACTTCTTAGCGTCACACTAATGCTAGGCTGTCACCACTAGCGGCAATGCATAGAAGTGGTTGGTTGGTATATATGAGCACACAGAAAAAGATCCGCAAGCGCACGGATACCGTTGTAGCTTTCACCCGGAGGTTTGAATATCGTATCCACAGGGAAACGTGTGAGATCAACTACGTTCTAACTTAACCAGAAGATAAATTAGTAGTAGAAACTAAAGTAGAAACAAGAGTAAAATGTAAGGGAAGTAGCAATCTAGTATTAGGTCGATAGTAGGAGTATAGAGAGGATAACTTGGGATTCTCTAGTTCTGACCTAGGCAAGAGACTATGTTGTATACAATTCAACTGGGGACATTACGATAGAAGGGTTGCATCCAGAGTACATCCCAACTAGGTAACTACGGTCCTGCTCGGCCTATAAATGGGGAGGTGGACTACAGAGGATTCAACGGGCCTATAAGAGTCACAACCGCGAGCTACCACCTAAATAAGCCTGGCCCATAGGGTACATCTACGAGTAACTCGAGCCTAAGCACCACGCTTACTGTTGACACTCCTTAATGGAATCACCCTAAGAATGAACCGGATAAATAATAATCTAGTGAAGGCACTAAAGAGTGTACGGGACACTACTAACTTCACTTAACGTCAAGTTGTCATACCCAACATGAAGCTAGCAATGTAATTATATCAGGGCACTGGATTAAAGATAAATATTTACCTGCAAGCGCATAGATAAATACACCCATTGTAGAAGCATTTCACCCAAGCAAGTCTCAGGTATCGTTATTTATATTTAGCCTAGAGACTAATCAATTCAAAGTATGATGGTATTATACTAGTGAGGACTTAACAGCAAATAATGTGGCACACAATTATGATAAAGACTGATAACACACTTTATTACTCTAAACAGGGATCAGATAGTAGAAGTAATGATAATAATAATGATAAATGGTAACAGAGAGCAGATCAATCAAAGATAATCTTAGAACAGTACTACCTAGCAAGTGATGATTAGAACAAGCATTAGATAGAAACATTCCTAAGTCATATTAATTACAAGTCATAGCATACTTTGATTAGTGCACACATATTTGGCAATCATTGGCTAGATCATATCATATTTATAATCAAGAGGCAACTCCATAGTAAAGGTGCCAAACAGAGTAACCCCTAAACCATGAGTTAACTGAGCCATACTGAACACTATATTCGGGAGGTGGAATACGAAGGACTCAACAGGAATATCGCACCCGCGATCTACCACTCTATCCGGAACATAGGACGTATTCGCAGATAAATAGTGTATAGGCACCACGCCTACACAGCATCTATCACCCACCCAATGATCATTAAGATGAGCGCTATACGAACATGAGTATAAACATAATGATGAACTATCTATGCCAAATATATAATCAAAGTAGAGTATAAGCAATATAATTAAGAATATAATGGTTGATGTCTTAGTCATATCAATTGTATTGCTATCTAGAACATAAAGATGAACAATAAGGTGAATTTGATCATCGAGAAGAACTAAAGTACAAACTAGGACATGAACTAGAACTGAATTATGAACTAGAAGATGAACTAGACGATGAACTAGAACAAGACGACGAACTAGAACATAAACAATGATGAACAATGATGAACTAGAAGAGCAATTATGAAATAGATCCATAATGTTAATACAAGAGAGAAGATCTTGGGTTTACCGAGCCTTCTCGTGACTAGATCCAGAATCCAAGCAAAGCTTGGCTCCTCTAATCCTATATTATCTAACTATTTGTTGGCGCAAAAAGTGACACCTCGCGCCAAGCACACAGCAAGCCGAAAAGCTGGCTTCAATCGGGTGCCCGGAGTATGTTGATTCCAGAGACGTGCCAGTCGGTTTGACCTGAAAACCAACAAGGGATAAAAACGTGAGAATACCTCTGGAACGTGCCGGGTGAGACCAGACAGTTCCATATGTATGGCTTTGAAAGCCAATCACGACGGCACACAGCTATAGAAGCTGTCTGTCAAAGCATGTTTGTAAAATCATTCGGCAAGTATGAAAAACAAAGTATGTAAAGCATATTTAACTGCCGAATGCGTATGTTAAAAGAGACATACTTTGAACAAATTAAAGATGTTATAAACAGGTAACTTGCCAAAATAGATCTATTCAAACAACACATGCATAGGCTAATCCAACTAATCTGCCGCACGTTTAGTCTTCATAAACCCGTCAGGCATAAACTCAAGCGAAGCTAATCCACCGCATGATACCACTTGCTATAAGTCTACGCCAATTCTTATAATTAGATTAATCCACCGCATGATACAATCAAATTATAACAAGCTAAAAGCATGCATATATTGGAATAGATCTATAAAAGCTCATTACTCGTGTAAGCATAACCAAAATCGGCAAACCAGCCGAATTGGGGTCCATGAAGAAGGAACAAACAAGCAAGCACGATCAAACTAATCTAAAACCTGCATCTGCCACACGATACCTAGTTTTATCAAAGCCTAATCGTAAATAACGTGCATGAACCCGCAACATGTAACAATCTAGATTGAAAGTTGATCCGGCCATCATGATATTATGATTAGCAAAAGCACAAGCAAACTTGTGGAACAAGGCCGAACAAAGATCAATCTAGATTGGGCAAAAGAGTGTTACAAGAATTAAATAAATAAAACATATAACACATGATAACGTAATGAATCTATCAGATCTGCCAAATCTAATAGAGTCGATAACTATTTTTACCTATGACTTAATCCACCGCACGATACAAGGCACAAGCAAAAACCTCCCGTCATAAGCTTAAATCCGCCGCACGATACTAAGCTTAACATACGAGACTACTTGCATCATATCTAAATCCACCGCATGATACTAGACATGATAATAAGGTTGCTGGTACTTACGGAGGTCGACGGATCGATGGTTCCTCTCGAAGAACTCGACGACATGACTTAAGGACTCGAAGGTGGCACGGGGCCGGTTTGTATTGATATGGTTGTGAACAGTTTTACAATGGTCGAGAGCTTATATTTATACCCCGGATGAAACACGAGTCCTAGACAATTACGATTTATATAATAAAATATGGAAAGATACAAATTCTATTCCTAATCTCTTCGGCGTCCTCCATTGTCACGTGTCCCTTTGTGCAAACTGGCTTTATTCGCAACACCCATCTCCCGAATGGAGCCACCATTCCGTAAAATAGCCGACCGCACAGGCATTCACCAAGACCCCGAGGACCAAAAAGCCGCCTGATTGCTTGCCGAATCCTTTCCTATCTGCTGACTGGACCCACTTGTCATATCCTCGTGCGTGCGAAAATCTGGTGTTAACACATGCCCCCTAATTTTGGGATAAATATTTATTCCAAAATTCCTTTTCCTCGTGCATTGACGTGGAACCTCCGGAAGCATCCGCCTTCATACGCCATAATTGACGTACTCGCCGATTCATCTCCCGATGTGCCCTTGGGATTCTTTAAAGTCCCCCTTTCACTCTATTTTGGCTTGTGCTTTCCGAACTCTCCTGCTTCGTTCTCAAACCAGAAAACCCTCTTTTCTCCTATTACCCCCAATCAACTAGAAGATGTCTTCCGAGGCGAGCTGCCATAGCTCCGAGTTCAGAGCTTCCAGCACCTCTAAGAGGAGGTTTGTCCTTCATCGTTTTTGTCGCAAAAATGAAGCAACTGCCCTCACACTGTTGCTCTTGTTCTTAGGAGGACCGGTGACGATCTTCCCGAGGATCTGACCTAGAAGATCGTAGATCTTCAGTTCGATTTGGAAAGGAAGGATCGGGAAATTACCCGAATTTCTAGAGAGCGTGATATCGCTAGGGAACGCGCCGCCGGTAAGCATTTTCACCATTCCTTTCCTCATTCTCTCCCCCTACTTCTACCGATTCTTCCTCCTTTTCAGCTCTGGAGGCCAAGCTTCATTCTCTCGAAGCTGCTATTGCTGATCTCGCCTTCACGGCCAATGTACCGGGTACGACGGCCCTAAGGCGGGTGAATGAGGTCAACCGAGTCCTCCCCGACATCTCCAGGGCTGGCTTGGGTTATGGCACAGCACTTGCCTTTAACGCTGTTGGGATCCATTCCGGTGCCGATTACCGCAACTTTGATGTCTGCGAGCGAGGGTTAGAATACAGGGTGGTACGCTCTGTTGATGATATGAAAGAAGCTGGAACAGATCTGGCTGATTCTTTTGACTTCGATCTCCTGATTAGGAACAGGATAGAATGGACGAACTGACTTTCCATTGTAACTTGTTCTCCCTTTTGTAAATAAGAAGTTTCTTTGTTCGTCCTCCCGGAATCAACCTGTGATTGATCCTTTGAGATCAATGTGTGTTCTGTTTCGTGTACCAGCCACTGATTTTCTTTTTACTTTAGCGGCGATGTACATTACATTGGCTATCGCTGATAATCATGTGATTGTCTTTGTCCTGCAAGCAATTGCTATAATTGATTATTTAGGATCCGAAGTTCTCAGTCTTCTCTCAATCTTCCAAACCATGGCAGCACCGGGATAGCATTTTAGAAGACCCTCCCGTTTTCAGCTTCCCTTTTTCGGCGTCAATCGGTAATATGAGTTCCCAAATAATCAACCGAAATCGAATACTTCACATAGCAACCATCTTTAGCCAAATTTTATCGGCTCCATGAGTTCCCCAAGTCAGCAAAGATTTGGTTCGGCCCAATAACGGCCCATAAACTGCAAAAACCCTAACCCAACGCATGTTTTTCCAGTGTGCAAGTCATAGCTCTATAAATATTACCCTAGACAGGCCATCCCCCTTGACTCTAATCAATCAGTTTGACTTGCAAACTTTCCACTTCTCGGCTTTTAAGCTCAAGCCAGAGAAAAAACCTTTCGCCTGCATTTCCAACAATGGCAGGCAACAACAATCACAGCAGACACCCTACCAGGGGCGAGGCAGGAGGAAGCCAAGCATCAACTCACTGGTGTTATGGGTAAAAACTGATTTCTTGCCCCCTTGCGGTAGCTTTTCTTGTTCATCCATTCTTGACTTACTACTTCCTTTCCTTTCAGGGTAAGGCCTATCTCCAACCAAGCTCAAGCTCTTTCCCTAGAAGACTTGTCTAAGAGATATGATATTGAGGAAACTGAACAGACGTTAATGAAACCCTCACTTTGACCCCCTTCTTTCGATTGAGCTCATGCCTGCCTGACACATCTTCCCCCTTTTGCCAGCTCCTTTTGCGAAGAATGACTGTCTTGATGCTACGGATGGTCGCACAGATCGGGCCGTCATCGAAGGTATGCATCTTGATGCTATAGATGGCTACATAGATCAGGCCATCATCCAAGGTGTGCACACCGGGATCTCCCTCGGGCCAGCGATGATGAGTTCTTGGTTCAAGGAAAATATCCTTTTCCACCAATCGGCTCCGCAGACGAGCCCCTGGACGATTTTGAAGATGATGATCACGCCGTTGCCCTTCGCTGAAATCACTGATCCTCAATCTGTTTCGAACAAATCATTCCAAAAGTAGTTTGTACTAGGACAGATTTGTAATCGAATAAATGAAGCTTGTTCTTCTCTGAGTAATGTTTATTTGCATCTCTCGATTCCTCAATGATCTTTCCTGATTGCAACATTTCTCCAGAACAACGTTTGCTGAATGTATGACGTCATTTTAGCCGACTAGATCTCATTTTTGACACGTCATGTCACTCGGCATCGCACTTACTGCACTTCACCTTTCTCTTCTCCCAATAAACCTACCACTCGAAAAAACGCTAGGATTACCAGGTCACGAACACTCTTGAACTAAAGGCGATATAAATAATTTCTGGAACATCTTTTCTGCTAAAGGTGATGTTTTTTACATCGGCTGTATATATAAATATCCTTGAATCCGCTCCACATACAATTTCCACGCATTCGGCTTTCAACAAGTAGTGCCGAAGCTTTAGTCCACGAGCGACACATATATGAACAAAATTTCTTTACAGCCGAATACCCTTCTCTGGGTTTAACATTTTCGGCTAAAGCTAGCTGCTACTTATATTTTCCCTTTAAACATAAAATAGGGGCCGATCCTACTACAAGGCTATCGGTCGCCACGTACAACTTGAAACGATCACCAAGTTGTGGAAACGCCTTCATATATTCTTTAGTTTCATCAAAAGCTTCTGTTGTACGTCACCTTGCACAAATTCCTCCTGATTTTTCTTGAGCCTTGGCAATGGAGAAATAAACAGAGTCCTTTAAAAATCCATCAACTTCAAAACACGCTCGAGACCCAAACTTGCACACACTGGTCCTATTTCGGCTTCATTACCAACACTTTATTCCTCGTCAGCCGATATAAAACTTGGTCTTAATTTTTCTCCATTACCGTTAGTCGGATCATCTATTCAAAAATTGCTCTGAGAGCCGATTGTCTGAATCGGCTGTCGGTCCTCGCCGAAAACATTTACAGGACCCACTTCCCAGGCTTTTCCAGAGAAGCACTCGACACCATCATACTCCCAGTAGATGGGCTCTGTATTAGCAATACTCACCGAATCATCAGCATGGACAATTTCGATGTCATCTCCAATCCACTGGATGAGGAATTGGTGCATAGTTGACGGCACACAGCAGTTTGCATGTATCCAATCTCTTCCTAATAGCAAACTGTATGCCCCCTTGCTGTCAATGACGAAGAAGGTAGTGATCAAGGTTTTAGTCCCGATCGTCAATTCAACATGGACTGCTCCCCGAGTATCAGAGGAATTACCAGCAAAGTCTCTCAACACCATGTCGGTCTTCAATAAGTCTTCACTTGTCATCCCAAGTTTTCTGAAGGTGGTATATGGCATGATATTTATGGCAGCCCCTTCATCAATGAACATCTTAGTCAATGGCTTGCCATTAACATACCCCCTCATATAAAGTGGCTTCAAGTGTCGATGCTTAGCTGGTTTATCGAATACTGCACTTTGAGCTAAGACAAGATGAGCCAACAACTCTTGGAATTCATCTTCATCGAAATCCGTATACACCTCGTCTTGGACATCCTGTTCTTCGGGAGCTATAAACTCTGATGGGAGAAAGAAGGCCATGCATGCATCAGCCGAACGATTACTTCCATCCGGCTTCTCTTTAGGACGCCAAATTTGTTTCGTCTTAGCACCTGCTTGCCCTAACTCTCTATTCCTTAGGCGCTGCACTCTTCTTTTCTGGCTTCTCCTCAATCCTGGTGGACACCACTGTCCTCTCTGCCAGACATACTCACGGTATTCTTCTTCTCCAGTGCGAGCCCAACTTCGATCGGCAAATCCTTTTTCCTGCTAATCTTCGGAATTATTTATTTTTAAACGCCGATCGTCTTCAGGGACTCGTGCCCCAAGCCTTTCATGGACAGAACGGCGGTTGACTCGAGACTGCCTATACTTGGAGTACTGATTACTGCACTCAGGGCAGTTATTCTTAACAGGCAGCTTCAAGCCTTCGTTCCAACAAGACTGGAAGAACGAGCATTCCCAATGAGACTGTTCTTGTCCCCTCATATCTTCTCGTTCTTCTCGGTACATCTCTTCCTCGTACCTTCGTTGTTTCTCCAGGAACTTCTGCTCTTCATAAAGTTTCTGCTTCTGGTACCGTTCCTGTTCCCGACGCCATTTATTCAACAGAATACGCGTCGTGACCTTGGGTCTGGAAGTTTCGCCCGTCTCAGTTTGGCTATTTTGGAACTGAACCCTTTGCTGAAGCTCTTTATTTGTAATCTGCCGATCAGGGTCGACGGCACCAGCTTCCCTCGCTCTATTAGAGCTCAATACTTTCATTTTGCTCTTACCCCTGGGATCAGCTGCATTGACCATATTAACAGAGAAGGACACAGTATTCTGTCCAAAAGGGCTACCATCAACTTTCATCTTTCCATCAAACCTCAGATGCCCATCATGGATAGCTTTCTGGATCCGCACTCTGAACACTCGGCAATCGTTATGGAATGGGATCTAGTATTATGGAAACCACAATATTTCTTGTCCTTGACCCCTTCAGGATGCAGCATAGGATGACCTTCCGGCAACTTGATGCGTCCTTCCT
Organism: Coix lacryma-jobi var. lacryma-jobi; assembly: GCA_009763385.1. Lineage (NCBI taxonomy): Eukaryota > Viridiplantae > Streptophyta > Magnoliopsida > Poales > Poaceae > Coix > Coix lacryma-jobi. The sequence goes on along the minus strand of CM019828.1, from coordinate 77,399,028 downwards.
TCAACAAGTACTCAAACAATTTATCTGACTTGGAAACATCAAAGTCATAAGTACCTTTTTGTTGCCTCAGCCATCGCTGGTTGACTTGAGTCGGCTCTTTAGCCCAGACTATCTCGACTGCAGCTATTTCATCTTCATCATCGTACTCAGTTGCTTCTTCCAGGAAAGCCTGATACATCTCGGCAGCCACATCACCCTTCTGGAATTGATTATTCCTCTCGAATCCCTGGGCTTGACTACTCATCGTTGCCAATCTTTGTGATAACTGCCCAAGGTCATCAAACTCCATGCCGAATAGTTTCTCTTTGATACTCGGCAACATACCAGCTATAGCTATTCCCGGCAATTGGTCATCCGGCAAATTCAGAGAATAGCAAAGATTCTTGGTTTCCCTGAATCGGCGCAAATATTCTTGCGGCGTCTCGCCAGGTTTCATCCTCAGGCTCATGAGATCGACCAACTTCTTCTCGCTGGTACCCGTAAAGAAATATGAGTGGAATTTCTGTTCTAGCTCTGCCCATGTATTGATAGAATTTGCTGGCAGAGAAGCAAACCACGAGAAGGCTGGTCCTGTCAATGACAATGGGAAGTACCGAATCCTCCAAGCTTCATCCGTAGATGCTTCTCCAAGTTGCATCAAATAGCGGCCGATGTGCTCTATAGTACTGGTGTCATCCTGGCCCGAAAACTTGGCAAAATCAGTGGGAGGCTTCACCCTTGGAGGAAGTGCTACCCGATTGTACCATTCCGGGTAAGGGGTCTTGTAAGCATATGACTGACTCTTTGGCTTTAGGCCGAACTGATTTTGCATCATATCAGCCATCCTATGCATGATGAGGTCAATATTCGAATCAGGAGCTGCTTGTGTTTGCCCCCCAGGACGTAGTCCTGCTGAACTCTTGTAGCCTGGATTTGGAAGAGCATTAATTGAGCTATAATCGATGAACTCCTGATATCCATCTCCAAACATATTCCTTTGTATCCTGTTTGCTGCAGGAGATACTTTAGAAGCAGATTGCGGGACGTTCCCTGTCGTGCCGAACGTGACCTGGCCATAAGTCTGGGGAGGTTGTTGCGTCTCATGAGGAACCATCCCACCTGTGCTTGGGCCAGCTCCGCCTTCTTCGGCGATCCTTCGACGTTGAGGTACCGGGAACAACAGTGGTCCTTGCATTGGACCAGCGGCTTCTTCAAAGCATTTATCCGCTGCTGGACCGAAAATGTTAACCATGACAGCATGAAAAGTATTCGAGAAAGCTGCCTGATGATTGGTCATGGCTTCCGATACAGCTTTGTACACTAATTCGGTCATCTTCAGAATAGCTTCCTCTTCATCATTGTCAGACGACTCAGATTGGTGATGAGGAATGATCTTTGGGAACTCTTGCTTCTGGAAGACTTTGCCGCTCTTGTTCTTGGAGAAAGACGCCAAGCATTTGCGCTGGAATTCATCACAGGTCTGTTGTACTAAACTTTTCAAATCTGGCGGCAAGTCATCCATGATCACATCCAGAATTTGATCATCGCTGATCTCAGGCATCTTGAAACGAAGTAGTCCCACCGGGCGTGCCAAAAAGTGTGTTGGCGCAAAAAGTGACACTTCGCGCCAAGCACACAGCAAGCCGAAAAGCTGGCTTCAATCGGGTGCCCGGAGTATGTTGATTCCAGAGACGTGCCAGTCGGTTTGACCTGAAAACCAACAAGGGATAAAAACATGAGAATACCTCTGGAACGTGCTGGGTGAGACCAGACAGTTCCATATGTATGGCTTTGAAAGCCAATCACGACGGCACACAGCTATAGAAGCTGTCTGTCAAAGCATGTTTGTAAAATCATTCGGCAAGTATGAAAAACAAAGTATGTAAAGCATATTTAACTGCCGAATGCGTATGTTAAAAGAGACATACTTTGAACAAATTAAAGATGTTATAAACAGGTAACTTGCCAAAATAGATCTATTCAAACAACACATGCATAGGCTAATCCAACTAATCTGCCGCACGTTTAGTCTTCATAAACCCGTCAGGCATAAACTCAAGCGAAGCTAATCCACCGCATGATACCACTTGCTATAAGTCTACGCCAATTCTTATAATTAGATTAATCCACCGCATGATACAATCAAATTATAACAAGCTAAAAGCATGCATATATTGGAATAGATCTATAAAAGCTCATTACTCGTGTAAGCATAACCAAAATCGGCAAACCAGCCGAATTGGGGTCCATGAAGAAGGAACAAACAAGCAAGCACGATCAAACTAATCTAAAACCTGCATCTGCCACACGATACCTAGTTTTATCAAAGCCTAATCGCAAATAACGTGCATGAACCCGCAACATGTAACAATCTAGATTGAAAGTTGATCCGGCCGTCATGATATTATGATTAGCAAAAGCACAAGCAAACTTGTGGAACAAGGCCGAACAAAGATCAATCTAGATTGGGCAAAAGAGTGTTACAAGAATTAAATAAATAAAACATATAACACATGATAACGTAATGAATCTATCAGATCTGCCAAATCTAATAGAGTCGATAACTATTTTTACCTATGACTTAATCCACCGCACGATACAAGGCACAAGCAAAAACTTCTCGTCATAAGCTTAAATCCGCCGCACGATACTAAGCTTATTAACATACGAGACTACATGCATCATATCTAAATCCATCGCATGATACTAGACATGATAACAAGATTGCCGGTACTTACGGAGGTCGACGGATCGATGGTTCCTCTCGAAGAACTCGACGACACGACTTAAGGACTCGAAGGTGGCACGGGGCCGGTTTGTATTGATATGGTTGTGAACAATTTTACAATGGTTGAGGGCTTATATTTATACCCCGGATGAAACACGAGTCATAGACGATTACGATTTACATAATAAAATACGAAAAGATACAAATTCTATTCCTAATCTCTTCGGCGTCCTCCATTGTCACGTGTCCCTTTGTGCAAACCAGCTTTATTCGCAACACCCATCTCCCGAATGGAGCCACCGTTCCGTAAAATAGCTGACCGCACAGGCATTCACCATGACCCCGAGGACCAAATAGCTGCCTGATTGCTTGCCGAATCCTTTCCTATCTGCTGACTGGACCCACTTGTCATATCCTCATGCGTGCGAAAATCTGGTGTTAACACTATTCTAGGTGGATGTAGTTCTAGGGCTTCTGATTGATCTCCTTCTCTAGTGGTAGCCTGATCTGATGATGAATGTTATCAAACCCTGATCTGATTGATGATCTGTAGAGGGGGGTCTAGGGCTGCTTATATAGCCCTGGGCGAGGAACCGTGGCCGTTGGATCAAACCGACCTTAGGTACGACTGAGATGCATCCTCGTAGGCGGTGGAGGAAGGTTCCAGAAGATAGAGTCCAGCGGGCCCGGGGCAGACCGGTCGGTCTGGTGGTGGGACCGGTCGGTCCCACCTGGCCGTGTCTCGGGGTGCCCGGCCTCCTGGTGTCTTTTGGTGTCCTCTAGATTCTTCTAGAATATTCCTGATGCGTCGGTTTGGTTATCTCCAGTCGGTTTCCTTCTAGGGGAAGCTATCTGTGTTGATTTCCTGGTTTAGTCCCTGTAGAATCATAGTTCACCAAAACTCGTGGAATATTGTCAATTAAAACCCTAATGCAGACCAGTGTCATATCCTTTTCATATTTATTTATCCTTTAATTGTGATAGATAACCAGTGTCAACAACTCCCCCAAGCTTACCTTTTGCTAGTCCCTTAGCAAATAATCATGATGAATCAGGAATTGCTACTATGCTTTCACACCTCAAAGGTACATATGTTCAAACAAAAATCTTCCCTTGGATTAGAGTTAACTATTCTGACTTTCTCATATTACCTTTAACTATGGAGCTTTTGCCTTCACCTGGGTCTTTAAACAATTGAAAGATAGAACAATCAAGTTAAGCATTGTATCTCTAACTCTTTGATCAACCTTCATTCTGGAGTTTTTATATATTTTCAAAATAAAAATCAGAGATTTTACTGTATGACGCTCTCAAATCGCTCTTTTATATTTTATGATTCCTCACTGATGCATTTTCCTTCTTTTCTATGAATATATATCTGGAGCTTTTAAGAAGTGAATAGCATATCTTACCAAGCCAAAGTTCAAAGTTAGGGAGAAAGATGTCATACTCATAGATCAAGAACTTAGAACTTTTGAAATTTTTTCATCTCTTGCTGGCATATTGTAATTAGAGGGACCATGGGCTATCATTCTTTTTTCTCTTTTCTTATTTTTATCATAACTCTTTTTATTTTCTTTTGAGGTAGTCGGACACTTGTCCCTTTTTATTTCCTCCTTTTATACTTTTGCATAGTCCCATGCCTCTAACACAATAATACTTCGGAAGAGTGAATCTTTTAATAAAACATTCTTGATCTCTAGAGCATGATAAATTTCTCAACCATAACTAAAAACTTAGAACAAAGCAAGTAGCCTTATCTTAAGATCATATTAATGGCTCTAGGTAGGAATTCATGTTATGTCATACAGGATCTCATCATGTGCTTTTAATCTTTTCAAGGTGTAAATCTCAAGAACTCTAGTATCTCTAGGAATTAGATAAACAACAGCTCAAACCTTTTTATATCATATCTCACAATTATCTAGACTTTAGATCAAACATTTACAATCCACAGGTTTCAGGTTCAGAGTTTCTTAAGAACAGCTTTGTCTAAAACTCAAGAAAATTTAAGTTTGAACACTAGGTACTTAAAAGGGATTACGGCAGAGCAATTGTTCATCATGAGCAAAATTAAGTTTATATCCATCTAGACATTTATTCATTATATAATATCTTTATTTAGTTTTATAATAGTTGTTTATCTTTTTATGAGTTTCTTTGTTTATTAACATGATCTTACTAAACCAAACTAATAATAGTAAAAAGTCGTGATACTTATTGTCATAACTGAGGGTGCCTTCCCCCAAGCTGGATTTTGACGTGGTCTTTTCTCCAGAAGACGAGTAGACCGTTAGCGGTTTCTTAAGTACTTCTCTTCTTCTCTCCCTGCTGAATTCAAAGATAGACAACACAACTCGTGGAACTTGATTAAGCGTTAGTGATAAATATTCCTCCCTTTGTCTAGTTGTCTTAAAGCTCTTAAGATTATTTATGTTCTTCCTTTCCACTAAGCAGAGTTTCAGCAGTGTTTCATAGAGTCTCTTTTTAGATTTTTGTTTTTATGGATGTATGCAATGCAGAAGTAAATATGCAAATGTATATTTTTATTATTTCTATGCCTCCACAGAAAGTGTAATACTCTCATGGGGCTTAGAGTTTTCAATTTTTTTTATTTTGTTTTCTAATGCAGATATAATTGCTAAGAAGTAAATATGATACTAACAGTAAAATGATTATGTTGATTCTACTAATTATGCAATGATGAATTTAATGCTAATGAATATGGATAACTACCGAGTTACCTTTCGGCGAGGATTCGATGTTTATAGTCTATCGAACAAGACTCTTTGTACGCTCTTCATTCTTCCTTGGGTGCATCAGCAGATCCTGAGGAGGACATCGATGATTGCACGTCAGTAGAACTCTCTTTCTTTTTCCACACCCGCTTGACTGGTGGACTTGTCTCCTTTACTTCATCGTCCTTCATATCCTTTAATGGGATGTCTTCACTCCTGTTGACTTCTCCTTCATAGCCCATCCATCCTTGATTGGTCAATTCTTGTTGCGTTGGGATGTGCGGCGCCTCCTCCTTGAGTGATTCTTCTTTTCCTATACATTAGTGGCATAGCTATTAAAGTAACAGCGCACCTTCTCTCTTGGGAACTGGAAGTGGATCTCTCCAGATCTCATGTAGATGATGGCGCCAGTGGTGTTGAGGAAGGGTCTTCCTAGGATGATGTGAATATCGTCTTCTCTTCCCATATCAAGTACCATGAAGTCGGTGGGAACGTAGTAGTCTTCGATTTGGATCATTACGTCCTTTACTACTCCCATACTTGCTGTAAACACATACTTGTATATAACAAAAATGCACCATGAATTTGTTCGTATATTACCTTTGGCATAATGTTGACGCTTGCTCCAAGGTCGCAGACTGCTTCTTCAAAACTGTTAGGTCCAATGTGGATTGGAATGACATGTCTTCCTGGATCTCCTTTCTTCGGGGCAATGGAGTCATCCTTCCATCCCTTTGAGGGTCTAGCTGTGAGCTGCCCTGCATCATAAATATCTACAAGATTTGCAGTCTCTAGCTCTTCCGGACTTCCGGGAATCTTACCTTTTTCAGCCATAGGGACTGAAGCTGCTAAATGAGATAACTGAGATTCTATCATCTAATTAAAGCTATGTTGATTCTTTATGGCAAAAGTAGAGCTATCCATTCTAGTATTAATATTTTCAAGCAGTTTATCATTGGAAGCTATCTTCTTAGACATATTATCAATAATCTTATTTTGATTAGATATCATCTCTCTCAAAGGTGGTTGGTTGAATGTATTACCTTGGTAGTTACCTGAGTAATTAGGCCTTGATTGTTGGTTCCATCCTTGAGCTTGTTGAGGACGATAGTTGGTGTTGTTGTTTATGTACTTCGCATCCTCTTGAATCTTAGGGCAGTTGCTCCCTGAATGACCAGTGCCTCCACACTCTTCACATGTCATGCGAGATTCGTAGATTTGCTTGACGTCTTCTTTCTTGTGAGTGTGTTCATCGAACTTCTTCATGAGTAGGTCAAGTTTGGCAGACAACATGTCTACTTCCTTAAGCTGATGTATTCCTCCCCTCTTGCGTGGTTGAGAGCGTTCCTCGTTCCATCCTTGGTTAGAGGCCATCTTCTCAATGAGTGTAGTAGCATTGTTGATAGTGAGTGACAAGAATGATTCTCCAGCAGCGACATCCACATTCTCACGGGTACTTGAAGTGAGCTCGTGGTAGAAGGTCTGCATAAGTAGCCAATTCTCCATCCCATGGTGAGGGCATTTGAAGGACCGAGAAAGCAACCAAAGGCGACCATAGGGGGGGGGGAATGGGAGCCTCAAATTTCTTTTTAGAAACTTTTAGCCTCTATCCCAAAAAATCAACCCCAAGACCAAAATCGATGCACGTGATGTCCATGACCCAAGAGACTGGGTGGATGTTCCCTAGGAACACAGCGGGACACCACAAAAATGTCCTCGATTAAGCTCACGCGAGGGGGATTCATGCTATTTTACAAAGCGGGAAGCTCGATTTCTATAGAGCACGAAATCGGGAATCCAACGCAAAAAGCGGATCTCAAATCGGAAATCAGATGAACGAACTACAAATGAAAATGTGACAAGCAGCACTGACCGAACTCTGCCTACGTCCCATCAGAGACCACCAGACACGTCCGGTCTGACAAAAACCGCTCGGGAACCTTAATGTGTTGGACCAGACTCTGGGGGTCAGTGCGTCCGGTCACATAAAATGCAAACGATGAACAGTGCAAGCTATGAGTCCGGTCACATGACTCAAGTGCGTCCGGTCAAAAGCTCTCTGAGCGTCCGGTTAGTTACACAGAAAAGATTTTGCTTTGCCTTCAACGACTAGACTCACAGGGAGCGTCCGGCCGTTGAACAGCGAGCGTCCGGTCACCCCGACACAGTGTTGTTCATCCACCGATTCGACTCAATCTCACCCAAAACGAAACCTCTAGGGTTCAAACTTGGTGAGAGGAGTCACAAGGAGGATAGTGAGCTACTCCTAGGAGATCATGGCTCGAACCTATCTCTGAATCGATGAATCGAAGGGATTGGGGAAAAGAGAGAAGAAACTCGATCCAAACCGAAACTTGACTGATCTATTGCTACAAGTGATTAGAGTGCAATTCCTTCGGTCAAAAGATCACAAACCCGTTCATGCACAAAGTGGTTCAAACGAAATCGACAACCAACTCCCGGAGAGAACGAATGAGGTAAATCTCCGTGAGGGCCAAAAACGAAAACGCGAAGAACACACAATCAAGAACGCGATTCGATCATAATTTCCAGCCAAAACTCCTCCACACGAGGAGACAACGAGATTACGGTCTCGTTTCCTCAAAAAGCAAATACACAGAGGTATGATTCAATGTCTCTGCGGATCTCAGTAGCTACAGCAGGGATTGGGAGAGCAGGAAACCCTAAGTGAACATAGCAAATGACTAAGATGGTTTGGAGGGAGGGGTGGCCTCTCCTTAAATAGCCTAAACAATTATTCCCCTTTTACCCTTACAACTAATGAGCGGGTAGGCTAACCTTAGGGTTATTCCTAACCAACTCGAAGTGTAGTCGATCCGACGGCCACGCCCGCACATCTGGAAGCTTCGCCTCGACGCGACCTCACCTAATGCCGCCACGTGCCGCCAACGCACCGCTCGTCCTTTTCACGGACCTCGCCCCCAGTTTTGAGGCCGAAACCGGGAAACTTGTCTTCACGATCAACCCCCGGTTTTGAGGCCCAAACCGGGAAACCCGCCGTCCATCGCCTGAGTTTTGTGGCCCAAACTCAGAAACCCGCCAGCGCCCAGGTTTTGAGGCCCAAACCTGGAAACCGTCTTCAGCCCGAGTTTTGTGGCCCAAACTCGGAAAAACCCGCAGCACCCAGGTTTTGTGGCCGAAACCTGGAAACCGTCCACCCGATGGTTTTTCTGTGGCTCAACCATCAAACCGACGCCGTAGAGGGGTTGCACCGCCCGTGCACCCCGTCCACCGACACGTGTCCCCAGGTCCTCGGCCCGAGCAACACCGTGCCCTGCAAGTCTCCGCTCGCCGCTATCCCAGGCTGTCAGCCACCATAGCTGATCCTCAGGCCACCGGTCCCTCAGTCCAAGCCTCACATCCGCCCTTCACCACTCCGGGTCCATCGGCACGACACGTCTCTACTTGACCTTCACCTTGCCCTCGATCACTGCCTTCGTGTTCGACACCTGCACAACACAACCCAAAGAACATGCGCCTCAAACCCATTGACAATCACTCAAGATCCGGCATACACCCATGTATCCGCAATCTCCCCCTTGATGAGTGCATTGTCAACTACCAACACAAATCATATGAAGGTAGAAAGAGGAAGAGGAAGGCAGAGAGAGAACTCGACCAAATGACCCAAAAGCATAGCAAAGCCGAAAGAAGGTCAAGTGGAATGAGCAAAACAACTTGGTCCCCAAAGACATGTGCAACGGCTCGAAGCAACCAAGCAAAGCAAAGCTAGCCCTCAAGAAGAGGTAGAACAGGCTCAACACCACTAGCAGAAAAGCTCGATACCAATTGGAATATCAATTGGAAATCAAGCAAAATAGAGCTAGCCCTCAAGAAGAGGCAGAACGGGCTTAACACCGCTAGCGAGAAAGCTCGATACCAACTATAAAACAGAAGAGCTCGATACCAATTGAAAAATATACTCTTAAAGCAAAACTGCTAGTCCCTCAAGATAGAGGCAACAAAGGCTCAACACAACTAGCATGAAATCTCTCCAAACCAATTGAAAACTCAACAAATGAGCAACAAACGAGCAAACTCCCCCTTCAATAATGCACACAACTAAGATATGATTTGACAAAGTTTCTGCCCCTTAGTTGATAAGGCACTATCAAGCAGACTTCTCCCTTCCAAAAGCATATGAGTCAAAGATGCAAGTTAGCAGCTTCAAGAATATACTCGATGGAATGAAAAGATGCTCTATAGAATGCAGATCCGATGACTTAACAAGAAGCATACATGCCAGCAAAGGCTCAAACTGATCACTAAATACGAAATATGAACATATGAGCAAAATGAGCAGTTTTAAGTCATTCAGAAAAGGTGTTCACCACAAAAATAGCACTGAACATGTATAGACAGGAAGTCAAAACAAGTGCTAAACATGTATACAAGGTGAACTACCTCTAACAAAGTTCAATCATCATGCTATAGAATGAAACATAGACTTGTGTTTACAAATTTGATCGGAGTTGCAGCGGTGAAATTACACAAGTTCAAATTTAGCATGTGATTGCGAGAGGTTGAAAGCTTGTCATCGCCTAACTTTTCAACCGTGCTAAGCCTATGTAGAAGCAATTAGAAGCTTAAAGCATCGATTTCGGTCTTACACTACACGGCTCAAGTTTAACTCAATGTGCACTGAGAAACAGTCTTGATACTGTGATGTGTTGACAAGCAATCTCATCTCGATCTTTTCAATTTACTTAAACTTGGTTCAATTTTATGACAGAATATGAACATACCAAGCAAGTGAATGACTCAGAACTAGAGACATAGCAACCTAGCATATATGAAAAGCACAGGTGATTTCAACACATCCTACACATGCTAGTTGCCAATCTCAATGGTGAACAATTTCAAATTTTATGTTCATTAAGCATATTTACCATTCATAAAATAGCTCAACTCACAACATGTATCAGTGATCAAAAGGAGCATAAGCTACAAGCATCATCATATAGCATCAGAGTATACTAGACAGAGCATAGTTACATTCTAAGGAATATAGTCATGAAGCTCAGAAAGTAAAGATGCATGATGAAATGCAAAGACTAACCTAACAGAAACAAAAACAAAACAAAAGAAAGAGAGTCAGTCTATGATACAATATACAAAATGTTACCCCCATCTAAAAGGGGGAACACACACCAAGCTCACCTTTCAACCTATTAAAGGTTGATTGGTCAAAGGCTTGGTAAAAATATCTGCCAACTGATGATGAGTATCGACATGGCGAAGATCGATATCACCCTTCTCAAAATGGTCTCGCAGAAAATGAAAGCGCACATCAATGTGTTTGGTCGTAGAATGCAGCACAGGGTTCTTAGCAACGCTAATAGCACTCGTGCTGTCACAAAGCAAAGGCACTCGAGAAAAACTCAGACCAAAATCACGCAAAGTGGCCATCATCAAAAGCAACTGGGAACAGCAGCTAGCCGCAGCAACATACTCAGCCTCTATGGTAGACTAGGCGACACTAGACTGCTTGCGAGAAGACCAAGATACAAGAGAAGAACCAATAAACTGACAAGTCCCAGAAGTGGACTTGCGATCAAGTCGGCAACCAGCAAAATCAGCATCAGAATAATCGCAAAGGGAGAGGGTGGAGGAAGCTGAATACCAAATCCCAAACTCAGGTGTGAAACGAAGGTACCTCATAATGCGCTTGACCGCCTGACGGTGAGAGGTGCGCGACGACGCCTCAAAGCGCGCACAAAGACACACCGCGAACTGAATGTCCAGGCGTGTCGCCGTCAGATACAGCAGCGACCCGATCATACTCTGGTACTCCTTCTGGTCCACAGCTTCTCCATCCTTGTCCGCATCTAGGGCCGTCGTGGTCGACATGGGTGTCGGAAGAGGCTTGGCCTCACCCATATCGAACTTCTTCAATATGTCCTTGGTATACTTGCCCTGGTGCACAAACGTTCCTTCTTGGGATTGCTTAATTTGCAATCCGAGGAAGAATGTCAACTCGCCCATCATGCTCATCTCAAATTCCCTGCTCATAAGATCTGCAAACTTGGCAACCAAAGCGTGAGAAGAACCACCGAAAATGATATCATCCACGTAAATCTGGACCAAGAGAGTGTCATTGCCTTGCTTGAGGAGAAAGAGCGTTTTATTCACACATCCCATTTTAAAACCCTTAGCAAGCAAAAAGGTTTTCAACCTATCATACAAGGCTCTAGGGGCTTGTTTCAAACCATATAAAGCTTTGTGAAGTTTAAAAACATGGTTTGGAAACTTGGGATTTTCAAAACCGGGGGGTTGTTTCACATACACCTCTTCTTCTATGTAGCTGTTTAAGAAGGCACTCATGACATCCATTTGAAAAAGTTTAAACCCTCTGGATGCAGCAAAAGCCATCCTCTCCTTGTTTGTTTTTGAAAACCCATTTTGTACCAATAGGGTGACACTCAGGAGGAGGTGGAACCAAAACCCAAACCCGATTTCTTTCAAAATTTTCTAACTCCTCATGCAAGGCATTAACCCAATCTGGATCAGATAAAGCGTGTCCAACATCTAGGGGTTCAAAATTAGCAACAAATGCAGAATGAGCAAAGTGAGAGTTTTGTTGTGACCTTGACCGAGTGACACGTTCGTCGATGCTGCCGATCATCTATTGAGGCGGGTGTTGGCGCTGAATGTGTCATGGTGCCTCCCGAGCTGAAGAAACCTCCCCCTCAACAGCAGCTAGTGCCTCCTCGGGTACAAATGTTACAGCCCAAGGTGGCAGATCCCACGGCCCCCAAGTAGTCGACGAAGAAGGGTCGGGGCCGTGAGTCGATGTAGTAGAAGCCGATCCTAGCGGCACAGCAGGTGGAGGTGGTGCTGGGTCTTCAGTACCTTCAGCATCCTCGTCCTCATCATCGAAAAGAGGTTCGTCAACCTCATGATCACCTGCACGCTCAAATCTAGAAGAAGGACAAACCATGGTCTCGTCGAAGGTGACATCGGATGTCTCCATGACTCGTTTAGTATCAAGGTTAAGTACACGATATGCACGAGTATCACTTCTAATAGCTCGCATCGAGTTCTTAGGGAACTCATTCTGAAGACGCAAAATCAGATTGCGAGCAAAAGAGAAAGTCTCGGATTTCTCAGCTAAAAAGAAAACCCACGAATATTTCGAAAAATCGTCAACAATAACAAGTACATACCACTTCCCACCAACCGAGCTCACCCGAGCCGGACCAACAAGGTCCATATGCAAAAGCTCTCCAGGGCGCTTAGTCATGACCAGAGTCACTGGATAGTGGGGAGCGGCAACCATCTTCCCATGTCTACAAGAATGGCAAACAAGATCCATCTCCATGTGTAACTTGGGCAATCCTCGGATTAGGCCAAGTGAACTAAGTCTTGCAAGCAAGTCGAAGCTCAAATGTCCAAGCCTCCTATGCCACTTCCAAAGATCAGAGGAGGACGGTCCAGCCACAAGACAACGAGAAATCCCAAAAGACTCTGAGAAATTCGCACGAAAGACTTTTCCAAAGGGCGAAATCAAACACACAAGACTGCCCTGAGGATCCAAAATACGATTGAGACTCGGCTTAAAACGAATCTCATAGTCATCATCAAAGAGTTGCGAAACAGAAAGAAGGTTGAAATGCAAGTTAGAAACAAGAGCAACATCACGCAACACAAAGTGCTCATTAACTCGCAACGACCAACGAGACAACACTTTACCTTTGCTATTGTCGCCGAAGGTGATAAACTCCTTTTCGGCGACTGGACTAAGACTGGAGAACCACTTGGCATTTCCGATCATGTGCCTCGAACAACCAGAATCCACCAACCAAATGTCCTCCAATCGTTTTACCTACATCAATAAAAAGACATAGGGTGAGCATACGGTTCAACACTGGGGTGAGTGAAATAGGAAGAATACCAGTGTTAGGCCGGCTGCTCAAAAGAACGGTTAGTAGAAAAACCATTCCTAGCACGCCTACGGGGAAAGCGATCACCACGCACAGGAAAACGTGGTCCACTAAGGGAAGAGCGTCCATCGCGATACTCAAAACACGGTGGAGGGAAACGATCAACAAAGCCACTGCCACGGGGTTCATATCCTGCAAAGCTAGGATCCCACCGGGCAAAACCTCCCTGAGGCCTAGGACCTTGAGGCATTCGACCTCTAGGCCTAGCAGCTCTCCTCTGAACATTCGACACATGTACATCATGGAAAGGATGGTACATGTCCGCATTGTTCATCTCCCTGGCACGGCGCTCCTCTCTCTTGCGCCGAAAGCAAAACTCCCTCAAGTGTCCATCTCTCCCACAGTGCTCACAATGGTACCTCACCGCTCTCATAGGGGGTTGTTGGTACTCACGGTAGTGGGTGTGGATCACTTTGCCCTTCTGTGGCATGAGCTCTTCTTGGATAGGTGGCATGGTGTCTAGCTTGTTCTTGAGGTGGTTTGGTTTTGGAGCCCATGTCTGTTTCTTGGGTGGAGCTCTTGGAGGTTCAACAAACACCCCATCTTTGGTGTTAGGCTTGAAAGGCTCTTTTGGTGGAATCTTGGTCAGTTTGGGAGTAGTGGTGGAGTTGGGCTTCTCACTCCGGTTAAGACCACTCGACTCTCCAATCTTACCAAAAGACGAAGTACCCTCAACACCCTGAGCAAAACCTACACCTGGGTCTCCAGCAGCACGCTTGAATTGGGTAATCATCATCCCAAGCTGCGGCTCACCACAAGACACCCATGACAAGATGGTCCGAAGGTATGTGTTTTCCTCCTCGGTTTGCATCTTGTCATGCTTCACATTTGCAATCTCCATCTCCAAACCCTCACACAAAGCGCACCTAGACACACAAGTGCTACCCGAGCTGGTCTTCTCAAGAGACACAATCTTGGCATTCTTCTCTGCCAACTTGTATTGCAAGCCAGCACAAGACTTGCACGCACCAAGCAACACGGGTCTAGCCCGAAGCTCATCCACCTCTCCAACCAAAGCAGCATACTCACCTCTCAAGGTGACAAGGTCAGTCATGTGCTTGGTGCACATCTCATACTCACCCTCCTCAGAGACAACTACGGTGGACTTGGCAAACTCAAGCTCCTTCACCTTATCCTCCCACTTCTGCCTAAACTCCTTCCGCTCTCTAGCAGCACGTCTAAGCAACTTATCTTGGCTAAGAAGAGCGATAGTAAGCTTATCGACCTCAGCAGAAAGTTCTTCAGGTGTTTGAGATACCTGGGAGGTGTCGTCGTCGTCATCATCGTTCCGAGGGTTCTCCTCCAGCTGACTGTCAACCTCCTTGCCGAGGGCCATGGTGCAAAAACCCTCGTTGTCGGCGAAGAAGCAGAGGCCGTTCAGCTTGTCCTTGATCCTCTTCTTCTTCTCGGACTCATCATCGCTTGAGGAAGCAGAGTCGTCATCCGAGTGGTCGACGTCGCTGAGCGTGGTGAAGAACGCACGCTGCTCAGCCTGGGCCTTCTCCAAGTACTTCTTCTTGATGTATTCCTTGTTGAAGCCGCCCTTCTGCTTGTGCTTCGCGGGGATGTACTTCTCCTTGCGCTTGATGGAGTCGTACTTGTGCCCATGATCACCCTTCCCAAAAGCTTGCTTGTTCTTCTTGGGACAGTTGGCGATGAAGTGGTCGGGATCGCCGCACTTGAAACATACAGAGCGTCCTCCTTCGCGGCGATGGTTCATGCGGTTGTTGTGAAAGCGCGAGAACCGGTTGGCCAGCAGAGCCAACTCATCGTCTCCCATGAACTCCAGCTGCTCCTCTATGACAGAAAGAAGAGAAGAAAGTGCAAAGCCTCCAGAGGGGTTAGCAGAAGAGCCAGAAAGCAAAGCCATAGACGGGCCAGAAGGATTCTCATAAGTAGCCCTCACCATGGCGTCAATCTCTCTGGACTTGAGCTTACTAAAGAGCTCATCGCACGTGAGAGTCTCATAGTTAGGTGATTCGATGATCGCCTGAACCTTTGAGTCCCACACCGACCGATCGAGAGTGCGTAAAAGCTTGAGAGCCCTCTCATGGTCGTCGAAAGGCAACAGCTCCTTGTTAGCACTCATCCTGTTGACAATCACCTGAAAGCGAGCGAATAAACTTTCTATGCTCTCGCCAGGCATGTGTCGAAAGTTCTCATACTCCCGCTTGTGCGACTCGTAGAGACGGGATTTGACTTGAGTGGTTCCCTCATGAAAGCACATGAGGGTCGCCCAAACCTCACGAACCGTGGGGAGATGAGAAACGCGATCAAACTCAGACATGCTCAAACAGGAGAAAAGAGCATTACGGGCTCGACTATTGGCATCGCGTTTGAACACATCTTGGCCCCTAGTGGTTTCAGTGATTGGATGAAACACAAGATTACTGTGACTAACGTGTGTTTTGCAGAAATAGGATTGAGTTAGGTCACGGTAATGGCGATGATACGGGCATATGGAGTTCATGTCCCCTAGCGATGGAAATCGTTTCGGTTTTCAAAGGACGAACGACGAAGACGGTGGTAGACTAGGCTAAGTGTCATATGGTGTTGGAGGACACTTAGGTAGTCTTAGGTCTTTGTTTTTCCTTTGGCCGTACTATAAAGGGGAGCGTGAATCAGTAGCTTGACCTAGATGAGTCTATTGAGGTAGGTGTGGTGCACACTTGTTATTTCATAGCCCTAGGTAGCTCAGAGAGATGCCTTAAGTCGAGAGGATCAAAAGTCGTTTAGGCCACGTCGCGATCCGAGTTGAGTCTGCCTTTGTAATGGGCATCAGACGCTGGCCAGGTGGGCATCGGACGCGTCCGATGCTCACCCTGACTAGGGTTTAGTCTGGTGCGTGGCATCGGACGCGCCCGTGCCACTGTTCACGTGTGCGTGAACTGGAGGTCGCATCGGACGCTGGAATCAGACGCTGAGGGCCAGCGTCCGATGGCCATCCATAGAGGTTCCAGAGAGGGTAAAACCACATCGGACGCGTCCGATGTGGTGGCATCGGACGCTGCCCAGCGTCCGATGTCCCTTTAACAGGTCTGACAGGGTAGTACAGTCGACCGTTGGTCGAGGTCATCGGCGCGTCCGATGCCCCCGCAGAGAGCCCTGTTTGGTGCTCTTTTGGATGACCGGTTGGGGGAGTATTTATACTCCTTCCCTCCATCCATTAGAGTGTTCTTGCCACTTCCATCTGCTGAGAGACACATTGTGAGTGTGAGATAGTGCAAGAGCCCTAGTGAGGTTGAGTGATTTGCTAATTGTGAGAATTAGACACCTCCTAGTAAGAATTGAGTAGCAAGTGTGCATCCATCCATCTCTTTGGCCTTGTGTTGGTCAAGTGAGAGTTCTAGCTTGTTACTCTTGGTGATCGACGTCACCTAGACGGCTTGGTGGTGATCGTGAAGCTTGGAGAGCATCCGGTGGCATTGTGGATGACCCAAGCAAGCTTGTGACCGGTAGTGAGCAATTCACCGGGCCAGAGCGGCGAAGAATCAGCTCATAGTGAGCACTTGATCCTTGCGCGGATCAAGGGGGAGCGATACCCTTGCGTGAGTGCTCAAACGAGGACTAGGGGGTGTGCCGACACCTCGATACCTCGGCAAAAAGATCGTCTTGTCATCTCTACTCCTTTACTTACGCATTTACTTTCAAGCAATTCAATTCCGCATTATACTTGTTGTTCATTCACTATTGAATTGCTTTGCTAGAGTAGGAGTGGCATAGACTTGGTCTTTTGTGCGGTAGAATAAAGAGAAACACACTTCTAGGCACTAGGGGGTTAATTGGGGCTTGATAGGTTTTATTCTTGCAAGAAGTTTTAGAAAAGCCCAATTCACCCCCCTCTTGGGCATCTTGATCCTTTCAATTGGTATCGCAGCCTCGTGCTCTCGATTTAGGCTTAACCGCCTAGAATTAAGATGTCCGGAGGTGATGGACCACCTCCCATGTTCGAGGGAGACGACTTTCCATATTGGAAAATCCGTATGGAGTCGTACCTAGAAGCGGTTGATGTTAAATGCCGCAAAGCTGCCATAACCGGGTTCCCCAAACCCAAGGAGGGCACTAGCCTCACGCCACATGAGGAAGATAATGTGAAGTGGAATGCAAAAGCCAAAAACATTCTACTTAGAGGCATTTGCAAGGATGTGTTCAACCGCGTCCGTAACCACAAGAATGCCCATGATCTATGGGATAACATTTCTGCTCTCCATGAGGGAACCAAGAGTGAGCGTGAGGAGAGATATCATTTAGTTATGCAAAAGCTTCATTCATTTGATATGCATGCTAATGAAAGTGCAAATGAAATGTACTCACGCTTGAATGTTCTTGTAGAAGAACTCAATGGACTTGGCCTCACAAAATGCAACCATCTGATGTTGTGAGGAAGATTCTTTGTGTCCTTCCAATTGAGAAGTATGGACATATTGTGACGGTGCTACATCAAGGTGATCTTTCCACCGCTACACCAACTCAAATCTTAGGAAAGATCAATGCGCATGAGATGTACATGCACATCACACCAAGTGGTGGCTCCTCCACCGACAAGAAGAAGGACTTGGCCTTCAAAGCAAGCAATGACAAGAAGGGCAAGTCAAAGGCTATTGAGGTGCATCATGAGAGCTCAAGTGATGAAGAGGATGATTCCAACATCGCTCTCATGGTGAGAAGAACCACCAAGATGTTGAAGAAGCTTCACAAGAATGAAGTCAACTTTGACTCAAGAAAGAAGAAATTCTTCACAAGTAGCAAGAGGAGACCAATCTCCGAAATGGATTGCTACAATTGTGGAGAGCTTGGCCATCTTGCCCACCAATGCACCAAGCCCAAGAAGGACAACTACAAGAACAAGAACAAGGGCAAG
This sequence comes from Coix lacryma-jobi var. lacryma-jobi, assembly GCA_009763385.1. Lineage (NCBI taxonomy): Eukaryota > Viridiplantae > Streptophyta > Magnoliopsida > Poales > Poaceae > Coix > Coix lacryma-jobi. Next base: position 77,380,758 of record CM019828.1, on the reverse strand, counting down.
AAGTATGACTCATCAAGTGAAGATGAGAAGAAGAATGACAAGCCCTACAAGAAGAAAGATGGCAAGAAGAAGCAATACCACAAGAAAGGTGGTAAAGCATACATTGTTGGTGATTGGCTCACTGACATTGACTCCTCCGGTGGCTCATCCGATGAAGATAGTGATGATGAGAAGGAGAAGGTGGCCGCTCTAGTCATTGGCTCCTCTACACCACCACCACCACCGTCATCATCATCATCTACACACCTATGCCTCATGGCTAAAGGTGATCGAAAGGTACAAAGCGATGATGACTCTAGTGATAGTGATAGTGATGGTGAATTTGAGTCACCCACTTATGATGAGCTTGTTAAATTGCTAAACAACTACTCTAAAATCATAAGAAAGACTAGAGCTAAAAATGAAAAGCTTGTTGATGAAAATGAATCTCTTGTTGAGAAATATGATCATGCTATTCATGCTAGTGATGAGCTAAAAGATGAACTTGCTACTATGTCATCCACTATCAAGGAGCTCAAGTCCTCTAACAAAGAGCTCAAAGCTAAAAATGAAAAACTTGATAAGATGCATAGTGACTTTACCACTAGTTATGATTTGCTCAAAGAACAATACACTCAAGTGAAAGTTGACTATGATACTCTCACCGTTGCTTATGATATGCTTTCACATGAGACACATGATGTTCCTAACCTTGTTGTTAAGTGTGACATAGCAACATCTTGTGAGGACTTGGTTAGTGAGCATGATGAGCAAAGAGCTAGTGGCAAGGGAAAGAATGTGGTTGTGGCCGATCACTATGATGATTATGTCAAGATCAAGAATGAGAATGCAAAGCTCAAGTTTGATCTAGAGAAGCTTGCAACCACAAAGCAAGTCATTGTTGAGACCCAAGATGATGATTATAGCATGTCACTTGAGCTAGACATGCTAAAAGAAGAGAACAAGAGATTGAAGATGGAGAGGGATTACAAGATGACACCATCTCAATTAGAGCTCCAACAAGAGAATGACAAGCTCAAGAGAGAGAAGGAACACCTTACCAATGGGTTGAAGAAATTCACCAAGGGGCAATGTCTTCAAAGTGAGCTACTCATGAACACCGTGATGAAGACAAATAGAAATGGTATTGGCTTCCTTGAAGAGAAGATGAAGCAACACAAAAGCATCACTAAGCCAAAGAAGAAGAAGATTGGAAGATGCTATGAGTGTGGAAAGGAAGGACACTTTGCTCATGATTGTGAAGAGCCTAAACCTACACCCTTGCCCAAGCATGCTAGGCCCTTTGCTTTCAATGCTCACTACATGCTTAGACAAGATTCTAGTGGCAAGATGAAAGTTATGTTCATGGGGCCTCCTAACAAGAATAGGCCAAAGCAAATTTGGGTTGCAAAGTCACTAGTAGAGAAGGATAAGGGACCTCAACAAGTTTGGGTCCCAAAAGCTCAAGCTTGATTTCTTATGTGTGTAGGTGAACTACAAGACCAGTGGATCTCATTGGGTGATTGATAGTGGTTGCACACAACATATGACCGGTGATCCCCGGATGTTCACCTCACTAGAAGAGAATGTCAATGACCAAGAAAAGATAACATTTGGTGACAACTCAAAGGGCAATGTCAAAGGATTGGGCAAAGTGGCTATATCAAATGATCATACCATCTCCAATGTGCTTCTAGTTGCATCCTTGAGCTTCAACTTGCTATCCGTTGGGCAACTATGTGATCTTGGCTTTCAATGTTTGTTCACCGACAAAGAAGTGGTTATGACCAAGAAAGATGATACACAAGTGATATTCAAAGGCTTTAGATACAACAACCTCTATCTAGTGGATTTCTCCTCCGAAGATGCCAACTTGAAGACATGTTTGTTCACTAAGCAATCACTTGGTTGGCTATGGCATAGAAGATTGGCACATGTGGGAATGAACACTCTCAACAAGCTATTGAAGAAGGATTTGGTTAGAGGCTTGAAAGATGTCAAATTTGAGAAGGACAAATTGTGTAGTGCATGTCAAGCCGGTAAGCAAGTTGCAAACACTCATCCAACCAAAGCCTTTGTATCAACATCAAGAGAGTTAGAGCTACTTCACATGGATATATTTGGGCCAACCACATATGCTAGCTTGGGTGGAAATCTCTATTGCCTAGTGATTGTTGATGACTTTTCAAGATACACTTGGGTATTCTTTCTTCATGACAAATCCGAAGCAACCCCTTCATTCAAGAAGTTTGCCAAGAGAGCCCAAAATGAGTTTGACTTGAAGATCAAGAAAATAAGAAGTGATAATGGAAGAAAATTCGACAACACCCACATTGAAGAATATTGTGATGAAGTTGGGATCAAGCATGAAGTCTCCGCAACCTACACACCACAACAAAATGGGGTAGTTGAGAGAAAGAACTAGACACTAATCACCCTACCAAGGACTATTTTAGATGAGTACACTACACCAGAAAGATTTTGGGCGGAAGCAATCAACACCGCTTGTTATGCATCAAACCGGTTGTTCCCCCATCGTCTCCTTGGCAAGACCCCCTATGAGCTACTCAACAACAAGAAGCCGGATATATCATTCTTTAGAGTGTTTGGGTGCAAATGCTACATCTACAAGAAGCGCCAACACCTAGGGAAGTTTCAACGTCGATGTGATATTGGTTTTCTTGTTGGTTACTCATTGAAGTCCAAAGCATATCGAGTATTCAACCATGCCACTGGGATGGTAGAAGAAACATATGATGTGGAATTCGATGAATCTAATGGCTCTCAAGGAGAGCATGAAAATCTTGATGATGTAGGTGATGAACCATTGAGGGAAGCAATGAAGAACATGCCGGTTGGAGCCATCAAGCCTAAAGATGATGATGATGATGTGCAAGTCATTGACAAGCCATCCTCATCCAATGTACCACATGTTGATGACAAAGATGGGAGGGATCCATTTGAAGATACTCATGTCTCCCAGGATCAAATGGTGGTACAAGCTCAAGATGTTGATGCTCCACAAGCGGCCCCTCAAGTGGTTGATCGAAGGACTACTCCTCTACTACAAGCGCATCCTCAAGATCTCATCATAGGGAGTCCAACAAGGGGTGTAATGACTCGATCTCAAAAACTTGCTTTATTTATTGAACATCACTCCTTTGTGTCTCTTGTTGAGCCTACCATTGTAGATGAAGCTCTAGGTGATCCGGATTGGGTGAATGCTATGCATGAAGAATTAAACAACTTCACCTGCAATCAAGTTTGGACACTTGAAGAGCGACCCAAAGGCGCAAGAGTCATTGGAACAAAATGGGTGTTTAGAAACAAGCAAGATGATCAAGGCAAGGTTGTTAGAAACAAGGCAAGGCTAGTGGCAAAGGGGTTCTCTCAAGTTGAAGGTTTGGATTTTGGAGAGACCTTTGCACCGGTTGCAAGACTCGAAGCCATCCGTATCCTCCTTGCATATGCATCACATCATGACATTAAATTATATCAAATGGATGTGAAAAGTGCACTTTTAAATGGCTTCATAAATGAACTAGTCTATGTTGATCAACCTCCCGGGTTTGAAGACCCTAGATGTCATAATCATGTTTATAGGTTGTCCAAGTCGCTATATGGGCTCAAGCAAGCCCCAAGAGCATGGTACGAGCGCCTCCAGGACTTCCTCATTGAGAAGGGCTTCACCATTGGGAAGGTCGACACCACACTATTCACCAAGAAGCTTGATGGAGAGATCTTCATTTGTCAAGTCTACGTTGATGATATCATCTTCGGGTCAACAAATGAAGCCTATTGCAAGGAATTTGGTGACTTGATGTCGAAGGAGTTTGAAATGTCCATGATTGGAGAGCTCACATTCTTCCTAGGCTTCCAAGTCAAGCAATTGAAGGAGGGGACTTTCATATCTCAAGAGAAGTATACAAAAGACCTCCTCAAGCGCTTCAACATGGATGATTGCAAGCCTATCAAGACTCCAATGCCAACAAATGGACATCTCGACCTAGATGTGGGAGGTAACCCGGTTGACCAAACTCTCTACCGTTCTATGACTGGTAGCTTGTTATATTTGACTGCATCTCGGCCCGACATCATGTTTAGTGTGTGCATGTGTGCTCGCTTTCAAGCCGATCCTAGGGAATCACATCTTATAGTGGTGAAGAGAATCCTTAGGTACCTCAAGCACACCCCAAGCATTGGCCTTTGGTATCCCAAAAGAGCTAACTTCCAACTCGTTGGGTATTCCGATTCGGATTACGCGGGTTGCAAAGTAGATAGAAAAAGCACATCCGGAGGGTGCCATTTGCTTGGGAGATCACTAGTTTCATGGAGTTCAAAGAAGCAAAATAGTGTGGCCTTGTCTACCGCCGAGGCGGAATACATAGTCGTGGGTGCTTGTTGTGCACAAATCTTTTATATGAAACAAACCCTTTTAGACTATGGTGTAGTTATAGAAAGGGTACCTTTGTTGTGTGACAATGAGAGCGCGGTTAAGCTTGCTAACAACCCGGTTCAACACTCCCGCACAAAGCACATAGATATTTGCCATCACTTTCTTAGAGACCATGTTTCAAAGAAAGACATATCCTTAGAGGGAGTTAGAACTAAAGATCAATTGGCGGATATCTTCACAAAACCCCTAGATGAAAACACTCTTTGTAGATTGCAAAGTGAGCTTAATGTGCTTGATCTAAGTAACTTTGTCAAAAGGTGAAAAGGGGTTGTCATTGCATTGCATTGTACTATATGCCATGTTTAAATTATGCTATGCACATAGTCTTGTCAGACGTGGTTAAGATAACCGCCCTAAAAAGCGTGTGAAGAAGCTTACCCATGAGCAAACTTGACAAGCAACCTAGATTCAAATTCCGTAATGCATTGCATATGCATGGTTGTTGCTTTGTCGTTTCTTTCTGGTTATGTTTTGAGCAACCGCTGTGTTCGTCCACCGCTAGGGGGAGCATTTGAGGCTCCTAATGGTTGAGTCCCCTAGTTTTGGTGGCCACACGTTGTCTCCTTGGGATTTATTGCCTACTTTACCTAAAAATGATATGTAGCCTATGGCAAAATATTTATAAAATTGAGGGTTTATGCGAGGATGCTCATACTAGGATCCAACTGGTGTTTATTTGCCTCTTATTTGAGTTGGAACTTGGTTGGGAGAGGGAGCCGCAACGGAGATCTTCGAAACAAGCCAATCTGCAGCATCGGACACTGCATCAGACGCTGGCCCCAGCGTCCGATGCCCCCACTGTATACAGCCCCGGCTAGAACAGTGTTGGTGGAGCGTCCGATGTGTAACCATCAGAGCGTCCGAGGCTCCATCGGACGCTGCCCAGCTTCCGATGCCGAGGCATAGGACGCGTCCGATGCAAAATGGGCGTTTCTGGAGCTCTCTGGACAGGCATCGGAGCGTCCGATGTGATTCCATCGGCGCGTCCGATGCCCCTTAAAGAGGCGCAGTAAGGTCTTCTCATTGACAATCTGGTCCCACTCGTCATCTTCTCTATCCTCTTCATCCTTGTCGCGCCCGCGCCCGACCGCCCGAGCTCGCGCCCTAACCCTAGCCTTCCGCTCGCCGAGCTCCCCACCGCCTCTCCGTGCTCCGCAGCGACCGCGCCCGCCTCCGTGTGCCCCTCTGCTGTCCGACTGGGTGCGCCCGTCGCCGTCGGAGCTCCCCAGGACGACCACCCCTCGCCGGAGTTCCCCTCACCTGTGCTCCACCTCGCCGAAGATCTTCTTCCACATCCCCAAGCAGCTCCTCCTCTCCGGTGATCTCTTCCGAGGCCGGCGACTCTTGCAGTGAGCATCACCACCCACCTCCATAATCCATGCCTTCACAGTGCTCGATGAAATGCCTAAATGAACGTTCCACCATGTTTTGACCCCGTTTCCACTCAAACCTTTTGCAGTCCCCTTTGGTGTGATGTGTGGGTGCCCGAACGTCGATTCTCACCTCTTCTTTGGATTGTTTCGTCGATCGTCATGTAGCAAAGCTCTTTCTTCTCTTATCCCCATTGCTTTGCTTCCATAAGTCCTTTCTCGCCTCTAGACTATATATTCTTATATATCTCCTATCTATTCTATGCAGCCAGTCAGTGTTAGTGACAGCTTGGCCGTTTGGTAGTGTCAGTTAACCCGGAGCCAAGCCCGTGGGTAAGGATCGAGGCCAAGCCTCGTGAGTGTCAGCGACAGAGGATCAGCGTCAGGGGGAGCTCTCTTGTCAGGGCCAGCTTGTTTCAGTGGCAGTTTGGTCTTTCACCGGCAGTTAAGAGTTTTCAGTGTAGTTTCTCTTGTTCTTGTCAGCCATGCCGCGCTGCAAGAACGTCAGTGGTGGCCCAGGGGACTCTCCTCCACGTCTGCGGATACATGGGTGTATGCCGAGTCTCTAAGTGATGAGTGATTGTCAACTGGGATGATGCGCATGTTCTTTGGCTTGTGTTGTGCAGGTGTCGAGCACGGATACAGTGATCAAAGGCGAGGTGAAGGTCAAGTAGAGACGTGCCATGCCGATGGACCGAGAGTGGCGAAGGGCGGACGTGAGGCTTGGACTGAGGGACCAGAGGCCCGAGGATCAGCTGTGGTGGCTGGCAGCCTCGGACAGCGATGAGCGAAGACTTGCGGTCATGTGTTGCCTGAGTCGTGGACTTGGGGACACGTGTCCGTGGACGGGGTGCACGGGAGGTGCATCCCATCTACGACGTCGGTTTGGTGGTAGAGCCAGGGAAAAACCATCGGGTGGACGGTTTCTAGGTTTGGGCCTCAAAACCTGGGTGCGGATGGTTTCTGAGTTTGGCCACAAAACTCGGGCTGAGGACGGTTTCCAGGTTTGGGCCTCAAAACCTAGGCGCTGAGGGTTTGCTGAGTTTGGCCTCAAAACTCAGAAGCTGGTGGGCTGGTTTCCCGGTTTGGGCCTCAAAACCGGGGGTTGGCTGGAAAAGGCTGGTTTCCCGGTTTGGGCCACAAAACCGGGGGTGCAGAGCGAGGGCGGCACGTGGCGGCAATCGGGAGGTTGCGTCGAGGCAACACTACGAGTTGTGCGAGCATGGCCGTCGGATACACCTACCACCGAGTTGGTCCAGAATAACCCTAGGGTTTAGCTGGTTCGCTCTGTAATTAGAGAGGGGTAGAGTAGGAATTAGAAATTAGGATAAGTAGAGGGAGACACCCTCCTCCCTTCCTATCTCAGTTCATTTACTCTTTGCTTCTAGGGTTTCCTGCTCTCCCAATCCCCTGCTGTAGCTAGCTGAGATCCGCAGAGAACCATACCTCTGTGTACTGGAGATTTTGAGGAAGTGAGGCCGTAACCTCACTATTGTAGCGTGTGGTAGCCACACGGTTGCAGATCGATGTGTTGATTCACGTTTTGGTTCGTGTTCCTCGCGTTCTTCGTTTCTCCACAATTTTCCCGTCACTCGATCTCCCTCTCCCATGCGTCTTTGCGAAATCCGTTTGAATCATCTTGTTCGTATTTGAAAGGAGATCATTTCCACCGAAGGAATTTATCTATCTCCCTACGAACAAGTAGATCGGGTTGATTTCGTTTTCGTGGCGCTTTTCGGTTCATCTTTCTTCCCTTTCGATTTCACGGTGTTTGAATCGATTTGAGCGGATGATTTCTTGGGGATAGTCTTCTAACTACCCCGTGATCATCTTCTCCAAGTTTGGGAACTTGGGATTTTGAGTTGGATCGAATTTGGGGAGATTTGGGGAGGAGGCGATCAAAATTGCCCTCCCTGCAAGGTCGCGGACAGTCCGCGCCTGGGACCGCGGACAGTCCGGGTGTCGGGATCGAGCCTGGACAGTGGCTGCGAGTCTCGGCCGAGGAACTGTTCATTTGACCGGCGGACAGTCCGCCGTTGTGTTTGGCAGACAGTCCGGTAACGTCCAGGGACTTTGCAGCAACCTTGCTGTTTGGCGAGTTTTGCCAGCGGACAGTCCGCCACTCGCCCGCGGATAGTCCGGCACTACCGCGGACAGTCCGGGACCGTACCAGCGGACAGTCCGGGACTTGGCTGTTTCTTCCGGTTTAGTGCGTTTGCTCTCCCGGCTTGTTCGTTTGGTTTCCGGACTTCTCGTTTGGCCTTGTAGTTGACCAAGGAACATCTCTAGGTATCTTTGCTACTTGTTAGCATCGGTGTTTAGAGATTTCTCGACGTTACCGTCTATCTACGTTAGGGACTTGGTTTTTGGGGTCGCGTTCGAGCCGGAGCTTTTGGAGTTTGGTTTGCTACTTTCTTGTGGTGCTCCGCTGTGATCCTAGGGATCATCCACCCTCTTCCAAGGGTCGTGGGCATCACGGTTTTGGTCACGGTTTCTCGGGATTGATTTTGGGACATTTGGCCAAAGTTTCGAGAGAAATTTTTGAGCTCCCATTCACCCCCCCCCTCTGGTCGCCTTGCTAGTGCTTTCTCGGTCCTTCAACGTCCCCCCCTTCCGGTCAGAGGCCCGGGAAGGGGAAGTTGATCACGCGCAGGAAGCACTCCAGGGATGAGCGAGAGGCAGCACAGGCTCAGGCAGTGGCAGACGCCGCAGAGCGTGGTGGCAGTACTGGTGGACTCAGGATCGAGGATCAGTTGTCCCCAGAGCAGCGTAGAGCCATAGAGCAGGTCGAGCAGTTCCACCACTCCCCGACTGGCACGCTTATGGTTGCCGGTCGTCGAACGACTTTCACTGCTCCGGGAGTCGAGCCCGAGAGCTCAGGGCAGGGCCAGGCAGAGGCCGAGGCCGCAGAGGCAGAGGCACCAGAGGCCGAGGCAGAGGAGGAGGTACCTGAGGAGGTTCCCCGGTGCCGGTCCACGCGTCGCAGGACAGCGGTGCCACCCCGGCCCAATGTCCCTCTGCGGGGAGCACGTGCTCCGTCGAGGCGTGCGCCCCCGCCGATCCCGCGACTGGACCTTCGGGCAGCCACCTGTTCTCAGATCCAGACACTTCGGCTCGTCCCAGTCGAGTAGTGGTTCCCGAGGGAGTGGCAGCAGCAGGCCAGCGCAGACTTCTATACCGTGCTGCAGGAGGACTTTTATCAGGGCTACAGGAACACCGGTATCTGTCTTCGTTCTCAGAGAGTGTGTCCGCTAGAGGCAGTGGTTACGGCAGCGGGAGGGCAGATCCGTCCCATCCTCACGTACCTACCTGGTCTGGCAGACCTTCTGGGGTGGTCTGGCTCATATATTGAGGATTGGGTCTTCCAGTTCTATGCTTCGCTTTGGGTGCACCCGGACCGAGAGACTATTGAGTTTGCTTTTGAGGGGGAGCACAACACACTGTTCTCGTCAGAGATCCAGAGTTGGTTTGGCTTGAGAAACTCACAGACCCGGATCCATGACCTTTGCTATGACCGGACGGAGCCACCTCGCCGCCCTCACGGTGGTGCCTAGCCGTCGACAGACTTGGTCCGCCCCTGCTTCACTGAGCCTTTCGGTGAGGGTTCGAGTCACGCGCCTAGGGATCTCACCCCTACGACTCGGATCCTCAACGAGGTTCTTCGGCGGACCTTGTTGTTGATGGTCCTTAAACAACTGTTTTACCATCAACAATTGACCCTAAAGTCCACCAAAAAGGCATGAAATGTACTCAAATAGGTTTCAAACTAACCAAATTCCACATGTCCATAGATTTTTATTTGAATGCAGGATTTGGACTAAATTTGAAGAGTGAACCCACCAGGAGACGAGACCACTCACCAGGACCCAATTGGGCCCTACTGGGGTGGCGCCCGCCACAAGGGTGAAGCCCACATTCTCCCCTACCACGTCACTAATCCGTGTGACCACCCCAAGGCCAAATCTTGGCCCTTGGTCACTAGGTCAGTGGCATCGGACGGCTCAGGAGGGAGTGGCGTGGATCAAGACCGAATGGCGGTTACTCAGACATGCAACCGACCTAACCACCGCCTCTCTGGAGCTCCTGGATGCCGTTGAAGCAAAGGCGGTGCATCCAACGCTGATGAGGGTGGCGGCCGCCACCTAGGGCTGGCGCCCGCCACTAGGGTTAGCCCTAGGTCGGTTGGCTACCCCCTATAAGTACCCCCTCACTCCACAAGGCTATAAATACCCCCTTGAGGCATCACTTCAACACACACCAAGAAGCAACACAAGCATGAGAAGCAAGGCTAGAGCCAGAGAGCTAATAGCTTAGGGTTTAGCCAAGCTTAGGCAAGTAGGTAGCTAGTAGAGCAAGGCATCTTTGCCCTCGCGGGAGCGCTGCTCAAGGCTTAGCTCAAGAGTAGAAGCGTGCGAGTGATCGGTCCTGGAGTCGGGAAGAGTCTTCCTTCATCTCCAGTTCAGGTTTTGCTCTTGTATCTCAAGCACTTTACTATATTCTAGTTCATCATTTCAAGTATTACTTTATTCTACTTATCAGTATTGAGTAGTATACTTGATTGATTGCTTGAGTGCCTAGCTATCCTACAGTTCAATTCACTTAGCCATAGTAGTTAATCTCTAGTGAGCTTAGTGTTTGATCTTTGCCAATAGGTTGCTTAGTTAGTTTAGTGTTTATCTTATTAAGTCAAGTATTTGCTCTGACGTCCGCAAGGGTGTCTCTATTCAAAGCTAGGGTAGAGATAGTTAGAATATAATTAAGCATGGTGCTTAGTTATAGACTTACCTTCAGATACGGCTGGACCCCCGGATAGCTGTGGTAGCAAGGAGGTGGTGACAGCCCTGTGCGCCTTAAATTCCACCACGTAGTTGGCCCAGTTTAATAGTAAGGCTCGTTGTGCTAGCGTTCAACCTAAGTCAGTGGTAAAGGCTAGTACGCCTCGATACTTGATAAGATAGGAATAAAACTTTACTTAACTTGGTTGCTTGTTTGGCATTTGCCTATCTTGCTTCGTAGTTATCTTGCTCTGTGGTTATCTAGGAGTAGTTAGTAGTTAGTAATTAGTTAGTTATCCTTATTTATCACATTCTATCTATCTATCTAGTTATCCAACTTACCTTACCATCCATTTCATCCTTACCTATCCACCCACATATTCTTTCTAGCCTTCCATCCCCTCTTTTCCCTTCTCTCCTTTTCCCTTTTCTCTTTTCTTCGATTCTCATCCCCTCCTTGACTCGACTCATACACCACCCTAGCCTTCCCTTGGGATCAAATAAATTGACACCTGGTACTCCCAGGCGAAGTGCTACTACGATAGTTCTGTGCGCTTGCAGAATCTCCTCTTGGTAGATTGCAATCTCTCTAGCTAGCTCCTACTAGTGTCGGGATTGACAACCCCACTTGACATTAGTAGATAGCTGCTTTAGCTTCATTCCTTTAGGTATAGTGACCGGACTTGCTTCAAGCACTTCTGACACCGTTGCATGGAATAGATTCCATAGTCTACTCCTAGTAACGACGTTGGCTAGTGTCAACAAGCATTTTTGGGCCATTATCGGGGATAGTTGCCTAGCTCTATCTTTAGTGAAGCTAAGAACTACCAACACTTGCTTCCCAGGGTTGGCTTTCGTGAGGGTCTTTCTAGACTGCAGCTATGGTTACTCGCATACATGGTCAGGCAGCAGGAGTTCGACGTCTGGGATGTCATTCTATGTGAGATGGAGGACACCGTTGCTGAGGGCATCAAGGCCCGGAGACAACTACCTTATGCACATTGGATCTCCTATATTCTATGGAAGGTAGCTGCCACTACTGGCTCTCACCCTAGTCAGTCACTCACAGGGTCCGCGACCGTGTTCTCCGAGTACAACATGAGTCAGCTATTGGGACACGGTCGGGATCGTAGGCAACAGGAGCAGCAGGCCTCGTCTAGTTCACGCTAGAGACCAGAGGTTCCTGAGTCAGCTCAGCAGCAGGACGAGACCGTCCAAGACCTCACCGAGCAGAAGCTTGCAGAGTTAGAGGGCGAGGACATCTTTGTTGCCGAGGACCCCACCGACATCTCGGACGAGGACTACCAACTCCCGCCCCGCTACCAGCCTAGAGCTCATGACACTAAGGCCGGGATGTCCAGCACCTCCGATCCCGCACTCCTTGCTATACTCGCACGGATGGAGGAGCAGCAGAGGACCGTGACTCAGGACGTTCAACGGTTAGCCCAGGAGTAGCAGCGCTTGGCACAGCAGCAGGCCCTGGCACAGCAGCAGGCTCAGGAGCGTTCAGACGCCCTGCAACGTCAGATGATGGCCCTTCAGCAGCAGACACTTAGTTTCATGGAGCGCCTTGCGAGCGGACCTCCCCAGTGGCAGTGGCAGCAGCCTCTCCCCAGCAGTAGATCCAGTGGCAGCCGCCGGATCCTCCGCAGCCACAGCAGTTTGGGCAGCCGCCGCAGTTTCAGCAGAGCTCCTCCCAGTTTACCACCTTCACCACTCCGCCTGGAGGAGCTCCTGTCTTCAGCCCTCTGCCCACTGGCTTCACTCCGCGACCGATAGAGTCCCTCTATACGACGACTACCTCTATGACACGGGACTTGTCGGCCAGCTTTAGTGAGCTCAATGGGTTCCCCACGCCAGATCTGCAGGACCCAGTCCGGACGTCTACGGCTCCAGTCACTTCTACTATCGAGACTCTACCGAGTTCAGTAGCGTCCTCCGAGCAGGCAGAGCCTGTCCAGTCAGAGACCACGACGACCGTGCAGGCTGAGTTACCTCTGATTCATGAGCTTCCGCATTCAGATACTCAGCCTGACACCGCTACAGAGACTGCGACAGCTTCAGAGCAGGCAGCACAGACAGAGCAGGTTCAGCAGCCAGAGCCGACCCAGACCGCTTCTCAGCAGCTTCTAGCTTCAGAGGGTCAGCAGGCTATTGGCGTGTCTTCGTCCGACTCCGAGGAGTACCTCCAGCAGTTCGAGTTTACTCAGCGCACTCCGGAGACGGCACCTGACTCGTCTGCACCACCTCCGCCCTCCGACGCTTAGTTTGGTGCTTGGTGCCAAAGGGGGAGAGTGGATGAGTATAGCGATAGGGGGAGCGATGTGAGAGGGTTTTGATTTCTTATGTTGTGTTACATTCACATACGCTCTTTACTTATTGCATCTTTTGGCACTATATTCTGTTATATACTTGTGCTATGGACCGTGTGACTTGTTTGTGCTCACTATGTTATCATATATGACATGTCATTTCGTTTCGCTCATTACTTGCACTTAATTCTCACTTGGTTATGTATATGAGCTCTTTTACTCTTGCACTTGTTATTCACTCTAACTTGTTGAGTGCAGGATGATGGCATGATATGTATGAACTTGCCCCTAATCATTTTCTCTTATTCATTGCAAGTTCATACATGTCATGATTTAAAAACCTCTTCTTTCTATACTCGATCTCGTGTTGTCATCAATCACCAAAAATGGGGAGATTGAACGCATCTTGGCCCCTAGTGGTTTCGGTGATTGGATGAAACACAAGATTACTGTGACTAACGTGTGTTTTGCAGAAATAGGATTGAGTTAGGTCACGGTAATGGAGACGATACGGGCATATGGAGTTCATGTCCCCTGGCGATGGATATTGTTTCGGTTTTCAAAGGACGGACGACGAAGACGGTGGTAGACTAGGCTAAGTGTCATATGGTGTTGGAGGACACTTAGGTAGTCTTAGGTCTTTGTTTTTCCTTTGGCCGTACTATAAAGGGGAGCGTGAATCAGTAGCTTGACCTAGATGAGTCTATTGAGGTAGGTGTGGTGCACACTTGTTATTTCATAGCCCTAGGTAGCTCAGAGAGATGCCTTAAGTCGAGAGGATCAAAAGTTGTTTAGGCCACGTCGCGATCCGAGTTGAGTCTGCCCTTGTAATGGGCATCGGACGCTGGCCAGGTGGGCATCGGACGCGTCCGATGCCCACCCCGACTAGGGTTTAGTCTAGTGCGTGGCATCGGACGCGCCGATGTGTTCACATCGGATGCGCCCGTGCCACTGTTCACGTGCGCGTGAACTGGAGGTCGCATCGGACGCTGGCATCGGACGCTGAGGGCCAGCGTCCGATGGCCATCTATAGAGGTTCCAGAGAGGGTAAAACCACATCGGACGCCACAAGCTTATGAGTCCATGGGAAGGACCTTACATTGTATCCAAAGTAACAAGACCCGGGTCATTTGAGCTAGTCACTGAAGATGGATCTCCACTGCCAAATTCTTGGAATATTAAGCACTTGAAGAAATTCCATACTTAAGGACTACAATGTGGGGAAGCAGGTGCGGGCTCCTGAGGATGGAACATTGAATCATAATCATACACAAGGCACACGTCGCACTGGACGTAAGGTATTACACTATTCAGCGGCCTGAACCAGTATAAATCGCTGTCCCTGTGTACTCGCCGAGTCCTACGAACGCCGATCCCCACCGAACAAATCATCTGAGATTACTCAAGATGAGTTGCCGGTTAACAAACACCGACAATGGTTAGTCGATATGTTAATTTTACATTGTTTTGTCTTATACGTAGATCCATATGCTTCCCATCAGCTAAGTTAGATCAGCTAGTTGGTTTCTTGTATTTTCATATGTTTTGAGCAGTCGTTCTGCTTTCTCAATGTTTATATGTGTTATCCTTGAACGCATCTTGGCCCCTAGTGGGTTTCGGTGAATGGATGAAACACAAGATTACTGTGACTAACATGTGTTTTGTAGAAACAGGGATGAGTTAGGTGACGGTAATGGCGACGATACGGGCATATGGAGTTCATTTCCCCTGGCGATGGAAATCGTTTCGGTTTTCAAAGGATGGATGACGAAGACGGTGGTAGACTAGGCTAAGTGTCATATTGTGTTGGAGGACACTTAGGTAGTCTTAGGTCTTTATTTTTCCTTTGGCCGTACTATAAAGGGGAACGTGAATCAGTAGCTTGACCTAGATGAGTCTATTGAGGTAGGTGTGGTGCACACTTGTTATTTCATAGCCCTAGGTAGCCCAGAGAGATGCCTTAAGTCGAGAGGATCAAAACTCGTTTAGGCCGCGTCGCGATCCGAGTTGAGTATGCCCTTGTAATGAGCATCGGACGCTGGCCAGGTGGGCATCGGACGCGTCCGATGCTCACCCCGACTAGGGTTTAGTCTGGTGCGTGGCATCGGACGCGTCGATGTGTTCACATCGGATGCGCCCGTGCCACTGTTCACGTGCGCGTGAACTGGAGGTCGCATCGGACGCTGGCATCGGACGCTGAGGGCCAGCGTCCGATGGCCATCCAGAGAGGTTCTAGAGAGGGTAAAACCACATCGGACGCGTCCGATGTGGTGGCATCGGACGCTGCCCAGTGTCTGATGTCCCTTTAACAGGTCTGACAGGGTAGTACAGTCGACCGTTGGTCGAGGTCATCGGCGCGTCCGATGCCAGGCATCGGAGCGTCCGATGCCCCCGCAGAGAGCCCTGTTTGGTGCTCTTTTGGATGACCGGTTGGGGGAGTATTTATACTCCTTCCCTCCATCCATTAGACTGTTCTTACCACTTCCATCTGCTGAGAGACACATTGTGAGTGTGAGATAGTGCAAGAGCCCTAGTGAGGTTGAGTGATTTGCTAATTGCGAGAATTAGACACCTCCTAGTTTGAATTATGTAGCAAGTGTGCATCCATCCATCTCTTTGGCCTTGTGTTGGTCAAGTGAGAGTTCTAGCTTGTTACTCTTGGTGATCGGCATCACCTAGACGGCTTGGTGGCGATCGTGAAGCTTGGAGAGCATCCGTTGGCATTGTGGATGACCCAAGCAAGCTTGTGACCGGTAGTGAGCGATTCACCGGGCCGGAGCGGCGAAGAATCAGCTCATAGTGAGCACTTGATCCTTGCGCGGATCAAGGGGGAGTGATACCCTTGCGCGGGTGCTCAAACGAGTACTAGGGGGTGTGCCGACACCTCGATACCTCGGCATAAAGATCGTCTTGTCATCTCTACTCCTTTACTTACGCATTTACTTTCAAGCAATTCAATTCCGCATTATACTTGATGTTCATTCACTATTGAATTGCTTTGCTAGAGTAGGAGTGGCATAGACTTGGTCTTTTGTGCGGTAGAATAAAGAGAAACACACTACTAGGCACTAGGGGGTTAATTGGGGCTTGATATGTTTTATTCTTGCAAGAAGTTTTAGAAAAGCCCAATTCACCCCCCCCCCCCCCCCTCTTGGGCATCTTGATCCTTTCAGTGTTCATCGATCTGCAACTGAGTCACACGAGCATCCAAGACCACGTAATCTTCCTTGTTGCCAATCTCCCAGACAGAAGCACCCATGCTCTGAAGATAGGCTGACATGCGTATCTTCCAGTACGCATAGTTCATCCCATCGAAAAACAGCGGTTTGCCCACGCCGCGATCTATGTCGCCTTCTGTGGATCTGGAACCGGCTAAGGTGGAAGATCATTAACCTGCTCCGATACCAATTGAAGGACCGAGAAAGCTACCAAAGGCGACCAGAGGGAGGGTGAATGGGAGCCTCAAATTTCTTTTTAGAAACTTTTAGCCTCTGTCCCAGAAAATCAACCCCAAGACCAAAACCGATGCACGTGATGTCCACGACCCAAGAGACTAGGTGGATGTTCCATAGGAACAGAGCGAGACACCACAAAAACATCCTCGATTAAGCTCAAGTGAGGGGGATTCAGGCTATTTTACAAAGCGGAAAGCTCGATTTCTATAGAGCACGGAATCGGGAATCCAACGCAAAAAGCGGATCTCAAATCGGAAATCGGATGAACGAACTACGAATGAAAATGTGACAAGCAGCACTGACCAGACTCTGCCTGCGTCCCATCAGAGACCACCGGACGCGTCCAGTCTAACAAAAACCGCTAGGGAACCTTACTGTGTTGGACCAGACTCTGGGGGTCAGTGCATCCGGTCACAGCCTGAGCGTCCGGTCACATAAAATGCAAACGATGAACAGTGCAAGCTATGAGTCCGGTCACGTGACTCAAGTGCGTCCAGTCAAAAGCTATCTGAGCATCCGGTCAGTTACACAGAAAAGATTTTGCTTGGCCTTCAACGACCGGACTCACAGGGAGTGTCCGATCGTTGAACAACGAGCGTCCGGTCACCCCGACGCAATGTTGTTCATCCACCGATTCGACTCAATCTCACCCAAAATGAAACCTCTAGGGTTCAAACTTCGTGAGAGGAGTCACAAGGAGGATAGTGAGCTACTCCTAGGAGATCATGGCTCGAACCTATCTCCGAATCGATGAATCGAAGGAAATCGGGAAAAGAGAGAAGAAACTCGATCCAAACCGAAACTTCACCGATCTATTGCTACAAGTGATTAGAGTGCAATTCCTTCGGTCCAAAGATCACAAACCTGTTCATGCAGAAAGTGGTTCAAACAAAATCGACAACCAACTCCTGGAGAGGACGAACGAGGTAAATCTCCGTGAGGGCCAAAAACGAAAACGCAAAGAACACACAATCAAGAACGCGATTCGATCAAAATTTCCAGCCAAAACTCCTCCACACGAGGAGACAACGAGATTATGGTCTCGTTTCCTCAAAAAAGGAAATACACAGAGGTATGATTCACCGTCTCTGCGGATCTCAGTAGCTACAGCAGGGATTGGGAGAGAAGGAAACCCTAAGTGAAAATAGCAAATGACTGAGATGGTTTGGAGGGAGGGGTGGCCTCTCCTTATATAGCCTAAACAATTATTCCCCTTCTACCCTTACAACTAATGAGCGGACAGGATAACCCTAGGGGTATTCCTGACCAACTCGAAGTGTAGTCGATCCGACGGCCACGCCCGCACATCTGGTAGCTTCGCCTCGACGCGACCTCACATGATGCCGCCACGTGCCGCCACCGCACTGCTTGTCCTTTTCATGGACCTCGCCCCCAGTTTTGAGGCCGAAACCAGGAAACCTGTCTTCACGATCAACCCTCGGTTTTGAGGCCCAAACCGGGAAACCCGCCGTCCATCGCCTGAGTTTTGTGGCCCAAACTCAGAAACCCGCCAGCGCCCAGGTTTTGAGGCCCAAACCTGGAAAACGTCCTCAGCCCGAGTTTTGTGGCCCAAACTCGGAAAAACCCGCAGCACCCAGGTTTTGTGGCCCAAACATGGAAACCGTCCACCCGATGGTTTTTCTGTGGCTCAACCATCAAACCGACGCCGTAGAGAGGATGCACCGCCCGTGCACCCCGTCCACCGACACGTGTCCCCAGGTCCTCAGCCAGAGCAACATCGTGCCCCGCAAGTCTCCGCTCGCCGCTGTCCCAGGCTGTCAGCCACCACAGCTGATCCTCAGGCCACCGGTTCCTCAGTCCAAGCCTCACGTCCACCCTTCACCACTCCGGGTCCATTGGCACGGCACGTCTCTACTTGACCTTCACCTTGACCTCGATCACTGTCTTCGTGCTCGACACCTGCACAACACAAGCCAAAGAACATGTGCCTCAAACCCGTTGACAATCACTCATCACTCAAGATCCAGCATACACCCATGTATCCGCAGCATTCTTATATGTAATCTTGAAAACGTTCCCAAGCCTCTAGGATTGATTCGTCGTGTTGTTGCTGGAAAGTTGAAATCTTGGCATGGAGGGAGACATAGGGTACATCTACGAGTAACTCGAGCCTAAAGCACCACGCTTACTGTTGACACTCCTTAATGGAATCACCCTAAGAATGAACCGGATAAATAATAATCTAGTGAAGGCACTAAAGAGTGTACGGGACACTACTAACTTCACTTAACGTCAAGTTGTCATCCCCAACATGAAGCTAGCAATGTAATTATATCAGGGCACTGGATTAAAGATAAATATTTACCCGCAAGCGCATAGATAAATACACCCGTTGTAGAAGCATTTCACCCAAGCTAGTCTCAGGTATCGTTATTTATATTTAGCCTAGAGACTAATCAATTCAAAGTATGATGGTATTATACTAGTGAGGACTTAACAGCAAATAATGTGGCACACACTTATGATAAAGACTGATAACACACTTTATTACTCTAAACAGGGATCAGATAGTAGAAGTAATGATAATAATAATGATAAATGGTAACAGAGAGCAGATCAATCAAAGATAATCTTAGAACAGTACTACCTAGCAAGTGATGATTAGAACAGGCATTAGATAGAAACATTCCTAAGTTATATTAATTACAAGTCATAGCATACTTTGATTAGTGCAAACATATTTGGCAATCATTGGCTAGGTCATATCATATTTATAATCAAGAGGCAACTCCATAGTAAAGGTGCCAAACAGAGTAACCCCTAAACCATGAGTTAACTGAGCCATACTGAACACTATATTCGGGAGGTGGAATACGAAGGACTCAACAGGAATATCACACCCGCGATCTACCACTCTATCCGGAACATAGGACGCATTCGCAGATAAATAGTGTATAGGCACCACGCCTACACAGCATCTATCACCCACCCAATGATCATTAAGATGAGCACTATACGAACATGAGTATAAACATAATGATGAACTATCTATGCCAAATATATAATCAAAGCAGACTATAAGCAATATAATTAAGAATATAATGGTTGTTGTCTTAGTCATATCAATTGTATTGCTATCTAGAACATAAAGATGAACAATAAGGTGAATTAGATCATCGAGAAGAACTAAAGTACGAACTAGAACATGAACTAGAACTGAATTATGAACTAGAAGATGAACTAGACGATGAACTAGAACTAGACGACGAACTAGAACATAAACAATGATGAACAATGATGAACTAGAAGAGCAATTATGAAATAGATCCATAATGCTAATACAAGAGAGAAGATCTTGGGTTTACCGAGCCTTCTCGTGACTAGATCTGGAATCCAAGCGAAGCTTGCCTCCTCTAATCCTATTCTATCTAACTATTCTAGGTGGATGTAGTTCTAGGGCTTCTGATTGATCTCCTTCTCTGGTGGTAGCCTGATCTGATGATGAATGTTATCAAACCCTGATCTAATTGATGAGCTGGAGAGGGGGGTCTGGGGCTGCTTATATAGCCCTGGGTGAGGAACCGTGGCCGTTGGATCAAACCGACCATAGGTACGGCTGAGATACATCCTCGTAGGCGGTGGAGGAAGGTTCCAGAAGATAGAGTCTAGCGGGCCCCGGGGCAGACCGATCGGTCTGGTGGTGGGACCGGTCGGTCCCACCTGGCCGTGTCTCGCGGTGCCCGGCCTCCTGGTGTCTTCTGGTGTCCTCTAGATTCTTCTAGAATATTCCTGATGCGTCGGTTCGGTTATCTCCCGTCGGTTTCCTTCTAGGGCAAGCTATCTGTGTTGATTTCCTGGTTTAGTCCCTGTAGAATCATAGTTCACCAAAACTCATGGAATATTGTCAATTAAAACCCTAATCCTTTGTTGGTGATTGAATTCATACCCTTTTCATATTTATTTATCCTTTAATTGTGATAGATAACTAGTGTCAACACTTACACTACGGATTATACTATAACCTATTGCAATAGATTAAAGCATTCAAAATAAACTCGTCACTAGAAGAATAATATAAACAAGAATCTTATTTGAATCAAAAGTTGATCACCCGAAGCATCTCAGGAGCAAGCTAGAGCAGAGCTTGATCCCGCCGAAGTACAACCGGAGGAAGAAGCACCGACAGACTGGCATCTCCTCCAAACTCCTCCCTCGCTCTCCATCTCTCTACTATCTAGAAGACTAGATCTAAACTAATTCTAGAGAGAGGTTTTCCATTCGAGGGACACCTCTCATCTAGAAACCCTAGCTTTTGCTCTTGACAACGACTATGATGAAGATAGATGATGGATCTTCCAGGGAGGCGGGTCTGGGGCTGCTTATATAGCCCGGTGGGATGAACCACAGCCCTTGGATCAAACCGACTTGAAACAATGGTTGAGATTCGTCGTAGAGGTCGATTAGGTCACGCTCCACGAAGTTGGGCCGATTTGGATCTTGGCCCAGGCCGGTGGCCTGGGGGTGGGGCCGGCCGGCCCCACCTATCAGCTGTCAGGCACCGCCTTCGTCGAGGTGTCTTCTAGAACCTTCCTTGTTGCCCTAATGCGACTTTCCGTCCGTTTGCATGATTTGTCGTGTTGGAGTAGGATTCAATCTCTTTCTATCTTCTGTAAAACTCCCTAGAAAATAGTAATTCGCCAATGTTGTTGGATCTGTCAGTTTAGTCCCTGAATTATGTTGCTTGGTGATCACTCTAGGTTGTTCTAGAATCT
Organism: Coix lacryma-jobi var. lacryma-jobi; assembly: GCA_009763385.1. Taxonomy (NCBI): domain Eukaryota; kingdom Viridiplantae; phylum Streptophyta; class Magnoliopsida; order Poales; family Poaceae; genus Coix; species Coix lacryma-jobi. The sequence continues at coordinate 77,359,678 of CM019828.1, read as the reverse complement.
TCCAAGTCGTATGCAACAAGGACTCTCTCGTGGAGACTCCAAATGTAGCAAACCATATGCCCATTTCGATCGTCTCGACAAGCTCTTTGCAATGGTGTGCTCTGCTTCATCACTTGAGATACTTTTATATGGTGAAATATTAATAACCCTGCAAAACAAGTGAGAACAACACAACTCGTGGAACTTGTTAGAATCAAACCCTACAACTATGCTTTATGGTTCATTTCATATCATTCTATGCATTAGTTGATGGTATAATATTGACTGTAAGGACCGTCAACAAGTTCCCCGGAGCTTACCCTTTGCTAGTCCCTGAGCAAAGCCAAACTCAATAATGGATCAGGAGTTGCTACAATATTTTCACTTCCAACAAGCACACATGCATTCAAACAAAAGTTCTCAGTTGGATTAGAAAAGATATCATATTATTCATCATGGGGCTTAGTACTTTACCTTGAATCTTGAGTAATTGAAAGATAGAGTGATCAAATCAAGCACTATGTCTAGTTCTTTCACTTCACCATTATCCTAGAGTTTTTTTTATGAATTTTCAAAAAGTTTAATGTTGGAACGCACTTGCCCCACCTCCGCACTCGGGCAGGGGAAAGAGCGAAGGCGGCCAAGTGTCGGATGCAGTAGCGAAGGTTAAACGGAAGTGGAAAGTGCTCGAATTCCCAAAAAAGTCGTCCCTTACACTGTTCATCCCCTTGGTATTTATAGGGAATGCCAAGGGGCACGGGCCAAATTACAAAAGGGTACAGCAAGGATTCCTCGCCTCCGCGCAGGGAGGAAGGGCAAAAGCGTAAATACACAGCTGAAGCGGAAACCCTAATCGGTCACACTCCAGCGCGCCGCCACCTGGCCCTTGTTCACCTTCGGGGAGAGGTGCGGCGGTCTTGACCTTCGGCCGCGCTCGCCCTTGGGCCCGCGCCCCTCCGCCATCTGCCGGGCCTCCGGCTGTACTTGCCTCCGGGGGAGAAGAACGAAGGTTTAACCTTCGGCCGTGCTCGCCGGACCTTCGGCTTCACTTGCCTCTGGGGCAACGCACACTTGCCGCTTGCCTGGACCTTCGCTCCAAGCGAAGGTGGCGTCGTGAGTCAGCGAAGGTCTCCCGCAGTGCGACCGTCGCCTTAGACCTGCACGGAAGTACAACAAAGCGACGAGGGTTGTCCCCGCATCCGGGGGTCAGGGTAACGGTCTCCAATAGGAGAGGGACCTCGCAGGCACGCCAGGCGTTGCGCGAGTGCTAATTTCGATCACCAGTTCGGGCGGCGCCTCTGCCGAGGGTCCTTTCCCCCAACATTTAAAGATGTTAATTTAAATAATGGATCCAAAGAGAAACTCAGCCACACCATTGAATCGAGAAGTGCATGTGTATGGAAGATGGAGTCAGATGCTCTTTTGAATATATCACTCTTTTCTATTTATCAGAGACATATGGCTATCAAGCTAATTCTACTGTCGGGCACGTGCCCATTTTTTCTGATAATATCTTTTTTCGAGGTTCCGGACACTTGTCCCTTTTTATTTCGTCGATCTATCTTTTTGCGGTTTTGAGACACTTGTCCCTTTTTATTTCCTTGGATACTATTATATATTTTTTTATTTTTAATAGCCACTTCCAACAAACTTTTGAGAGGATAGCAACAGATAATTATGAGCATTTATGCGGAGGATGAATGAAATGTGTAACTGATCTCAATTCAATAGCATGATAACTTGTCATAGGGTCGTCAGAACTTTATTAAATGTATTTATTAATCATGTTTAATATTGAGAAATCTCCAAGACTCTAGTGTTGTTTAGAACAAGATAATAGTGTTTACGCTCACTAATGCTCATAATTAACCATCAACTATTGCATTAAATGACACTAAATGAATCACAAAGCATAGTTATAGGGTTTGAAACTAACAAGTCCATGAGTTTTGGTGCTCTCACTTGTTTTGTAGGACATCAATATTTCACCATATAAAAGTATCTCAAGTGATGAATTGGAGTGCACCATTGCGAAGAGCTCGTCGAGACGATTGAAACGGACATATCATTTGCTATATTCGGAGTCCCGGATGAAAAGATATTAATTTCGCAACGAAATCTGCAAAAGAAGGATCTAGAAGACACCAGAAGACACCACGAGGCGGCCCGCCACGTGGGCCCACTGGGCCAGACCTACCGGTCCCACCCCATGACCGACCGGTCGGCCACGGAGGCCGTTTCGCCTCCGCCTTCTGGAACTTTCTTCCACCGCATCCTAGGATGCATCTCCACCGTCCCTGATGTCGATTTGATCCAAGGGCTCACGTTCCACGCTCCGGGCTATAAAACCAGACCCAGACCCCTCCTGAAGGATCTCCTTCTTCATTATTCATCTCCACATCAGAAACTAGGGTTTCAATTCGATGTAGAGGTCCGATCTCTCTAGATGAATCTCTTCTAGTTCATCTAGAATTAGATCTAGTTCTAGTTCTTGTAGTTCTAGTTCTAGTTGTCTAGTTCATCTAGTTGTAATTAGAGATTGGATTAGAGAGAGGAGGAGAGAGAGCTGAGGAGGAGCCAGATCTGTCGGATCTTCCTCGACATTGTATTGGTGCAGCATCTGGTTCGTCTTCAAGTAATCTCCAGGTTCTTCATTTACTACTTCTAAGTATTATTTTTAATTTCAGTTCTTACTTTATTTTATTTACTGGATCTCCGCTCTTATTGAGTGCTCTAGTTATCATACGTAATTAGAGTAGTAAGCGTTAGTGTAGACATGGTGTCTAGACTAGGGTTTACTTGAGTTTGCGCACAATCCTCCGGATAGTTGTGGTAGCTACAGGGATGACAACTTTGTAGATTGTTATAATCCACCATGTTAGGATTGGTGTTTTCATAGAGCTTTTTGGCAGCCTTCTCCCGATTACCCTTTTTCCAGTCTTTTTCGAGAATCGGAAAGGTACTGTTGCTCCGAAGTAAGTAAAGTATAGTGAGCCTTTAATTAAATAGACCGCTTAGAAAACCCTATATCTCTCTCTAACCACATTACCATTCTTTTCTTGGACGATCTTAATTCTTCTAGTACATTTCACGTTCCCCGTGGAAATCGATACCCTGGAATACTCTCGGGTGAAAGCTACATCGGTATCTGTGTGCTTGCGGATTATTCTGTGTGCGTTTAAAATACCCAACAAGCTTTCTGGCGTCGTTGCCGAGGAACGGTAGCTGTTCTAGAATCGAACCAGGATCATTCGTGTTTCTTTTCTTTTACCACCTTTTCTTATCACCACCTTTACCTCACCACCACACTTCTTACCACATGGATTTCACTCCTATCTTAAAATTCTTTGCTCCAAAGGGTGACTTGTTGGAGCCTCCACCATCATCACACCCCAGTCATACAAATGGCTATGAGCTTCGCTCTGCTCTTATAGCCATGGTTCGGGAGAAATCCTTCTCTAGGTTAGAAGATGAAGATCCATACACCCACCTTAGGGAATTTGAGCAGTTGTGTTCTTGTCGGACTATTGCTGGCATGACACAAGAGACCATTAAATGGAAATTATTCCCGTTCTCCCTTTTGGGAAGAGCGAGAAAATGGTATGATCATTCCATAAGGGGCATAAATGGAAATTGGGATGAACTTCGGGACAACTTTTGTCTTGCTTTTCTCCCTCTTTTTTGAATCACTGACCTTAGAATCAAAGTTCTTACATTTAAACAAAAAGAGAAGGAGACACTAAAAGCAACTTGGGCTAGGTTCAAACACCTTACCAATTCTGGCCCAAACCTTTCCTTGCCAGACCATGTGCTACACTTTCACTTCTATCGTGGTCTTAACAAGGGAACTGCTCTACATCTTGATTTAGCTTCTGGAGGATCATTCCCACATAAACTTGTTAGTGAAGGAAGAGACATCCTAGAGAAAATCCTTGAAAGCACTCCTTACACTAGCACTTTTGATGAATTCCCAGAAGAAGTCGAGCTTGATCCCGACCAACACGAGGAGGAACACACAATCAAATTTGAAATTCCTTCAAATACTTTTAATAATTTGGTTGTCATAGAACCTTCTCTAGAGAAAACACCCCACACTTTAGAAAATTATGAACCCCATCCTTCGGTGTTCTTCTCTGAAATCAAGGAAGATGATATCAAAGAGCATGGAAGCTACTTCATAAGCATCTCTTTAAATCCATGCTCATATGAGACATCTCTTGATCCAATTGGTCTATCTAACATTGCCACACTGGAGATTTTCAACCGCCTCACACTTTCTGTTCACAAAAACTTCAAAAGGGTGGTTGTAGATGCATATGTTTATCACAAATTTTGTAGATCTCGTTGTGCTCTTAAGTTGGTGTTGGAGGGGAAACCACTTCACCAAATCTCATTCTGAAGGTTTCCTAAAGACAAGCTCAGTGTCCTAAAACAAGAACTTTTTAGATCAGTGTTCACTGTCCTGCTACACTGCCTTTGCGTAATGAACATAAGGATATAATTGTTAAAATATTCCTTCGGGTATTCTTATCACTAACCTTTGCAGGTCTGGAGCAAAAAGTTTGAAGGAATGACAAACAAAAGGTATGTCCAACCAATCATCATGAAACATTAAATTACATTCATCCAATCTTGATTTTTGTAAATCTAAGCTTGGGGGATACACTTTGTAAGAACACCTCTTACCATGTTGCTATGTTGGTTGCCCCTACCTTTAAGACATGCTCATGTGTTCTACACTAATCATGCTCTCTCATCACCATTTGGGTAAATCTCTTTAATGCTTTAATGCTACCTTCATCTGCTATAGATATGTTTAGGTTTGAAGTACTTTCATACATCTCTTAAATTAAGCTTGGTGCCTAGTTTAGGAGTGATGATCTTGCTTTCAAAGGATTTTAAATTAAGCATGGTGCTTAGGTTGAAACGCCTTCCTAAATCAAATTAGACGTGGTGTCTAGGTTGGTTTTTGAGCCGATAGTATGCTATAGTGGATGTTGGATATTTTGTTGGACTAACCCCTGCAGGAAAACTTTCAATACCAATTTGGGAAAGTCCTAAGATGAACTCACTTTGGAGAAGAAGAGACACATGAACTTCAACAACTTGCGCAAGGGAGACATAGAAATGAGATCCGTAGAACAAGACAAAAGATGAGTGCCACAAAACAATACCTACAATCAAAGCACTCACTCCATGGAAATAGATGAACAAGTCTAAGTTGGGCCATTAGAAGACAAAGACCATCATGGGGGCACTCGTCTCTGAACCCTCAGATCAAACAGTACAAACACAAGCAGTTAGAACTTATCCTGTCTTCTAAAAAAAGAGCTAGTTTGGGGGATGAAGTGCAACGACTTCAACAACACCAAGGTCTACAAATTCAACACATGAACATGTTGTTGAAGAAATTTGGGCAACCACCCAACTGACAAGCCAGCTTGGGGGAGACACAATTCCGTTGTCTAGATCTGCTTAAAGGGGAGGATGGAGAAATCCAGCTTCAACACTTTGATCAGTACAAGCCACTGGACGCTATCCCAATCAAGAAGAAGAATATGATCCATCACTCATTCTTGGAAGATCGTTCTTGAAAACCTTCAATGTTGTCATCTATGTCGAAACTAGAGAAATCCACTTTTGGATCTTTGACCAAAAGGTTCACTGCCTCTTCAACAATTACACCACTTATGAACAGCCAAAGAAAACCAAGAGAAGACGTTGACTCAACCGACAAAGGAAGAACCAACTGCCAGGAATTGAGGGGATATCATAAAGGATGAAGCCACTGCACCACAAGAAGTAGAAGATGGAGAGACAGTACCTAAGCCTACAAATCAAAAAAAATAGTTGACAAAGTCTCCATCATCTGGATCTGTTGAGGACAAGACTCAGCTGGCTCACTATGAGATAAGCAAAAGAAGACAAGCTATTCATGAAGAATAACCAGCCAGACAAAAGAAGCTTCCACAAGGTAGTTCGACACATCAATCTTCAATGATAAAGGTAACATATCAAGGTATGTGACATCACTTTAAAAGCTTCTCCTTAATTCTGGTATGTGCATAAATAAGAACCAAACATGTTTCAGTTGCACCTTATTTGATCCAACCTAATCAACTCAACATGTTCAGTTCTTTACTCTTTGTTCCTAGCTTTACTCTCTTGAATCTCACTATCTTAACCAATGAGCTAAAGTGTTATGCATCTAACCTTTGGAAGATGATATATCACAATCATGAAAAGATCGACACTTTATGCATAGATTATCCTTCCTTGGGTTAAGCAATCTGATCTGTTAAATATTTTAAGATGCTACTTCATACTCATATTTTGATCCTATCACTCATGTTAAGATTGAATAGAATATATAAACAACAAGTTTATCTTGCTCGATGTGCCTAAGGTTAGAGAGGAATGAACAAAACTTTTGGTTCTATTGGTGTTTTTTCCACCAACAGAGCCCATGCACTTGATCTCTACATTGTCTTTATGAGCAGGACACACTCTTGAGCAAAACATAGAGGAGTTTTGTCAACACCCAAATTCTACAGAGTGAAGGTCCTGGATCTACAAGAACATGCACACTGAGCAAAATACTACCAGCTTCCACAACTAATGCTTAACTTCAAATTGCTGGGCGAACGAAGAACATGAGTGACACCATATCAAGAGGTGTAGTTATCAAGGTCTACCTATCAAGATCAAATGATGCACCTCAAGAATGAACATGGTGAGAAGTCCTGTTCAGAGGACTTAAAACATTGAACCCTCGCCGAAAGGTAAAATCAGTAGTTATCCATTTTTATCTTTTCTGCATTAGTTTCTCTTTTTGCATGTTTACTTTCCATCATCATTTTTCCATAGCATATTTACTTTTATGCATTAGCATTGCATATATATATATATAAAAGAAAATAAAAATATTACACTGCATCATAAAACTTAAAGCCTCATATGAATAATTCTATGGTGTGTAAAAACCCGTAGGGATATTCACCATGGTGGCGTAAAAATAAAAAAAAAACGCATTCATTTTGTTAGACTATCATTGCATCATAAAAATAAAAATACAAAAATATTGAGAAAGAGATCTTACTGAAACTCTGGACAACTAAAGCTTAAGTGGCCAACCACTGACGCTTAATCTATTCCACAAGCTTTGTTGTCTATTTGAGTTTCACAGGATCCGAAAGACCAAGAAAAGCTGACAAGCAAGTGGATGTCTCATCCACTAATGGAGCACTGTTTCAACAACCATCAACATCAATCAAAGCTGCGATAGAGGAAGTACATTTCCACTGCCAGTTCGCTACATGGCAAGAATGAACGACTACGTCAACATTCAGCTTGGGGGAAAGCTCCCCCGTGTATCCAGGTAAGTATCCTTATCCTCTTAAGTTTTCTTTCTATACAAAAATGAAATAAAATGAAATAAAAAAATGTGGGCACATGAAGGCTCATCATTAATTAAAAAGAAAAAAATATGGGCACACGAAGGCTCAACGTTATTAAGGGAACCGGCTTGGGGGAGACGCACCCTCGTTATCTTCGTGATCCAGGTATGTCTTATTCATTATCTTAGTTATTTATAATAAAGTGTGTAAGGTTAAATAAATACTATGTTAAGTTTGCTTAGATTGTTTTAAGAAGTTAATAATAAAAGAAGAACACTCTATCTAATCTTTTACATGGAAATGATGAATAGTTGCGCTATCTAATTTCTTTCAAGAGCATGAGTTCTCGTGATTAATAATGATTCTTAAAAATGAAATTAAATGCATGGGTAGCAAATACTTGATCTAAAGTCTAGGTAATTGACAGATATGATATGTGAAGATCTGAGCTACTGTTATCTTGTTGTAAAACAACACTAGAGTTCCGGAGAGTTTCCAATATTAATATGATTAATAATTGCATTGAGTTAAATTAAGCTTTGTTGATCCTATAAGAAGTTATCATGTTATTGAATTGAGATCACTTACACATTTCATCCATCTTCCGCATAAATGCTCAAGATTATCTGTTGATATCCTCTCAAAAGTTTGGAAGCACATGGCTACTAAAAAAAGAAAATCCGAGGAAATAAAAAGGGACAAGTGTCTGAAGCCTCAAAAAGAAAGATCCCGAGGAAATAAAAAGGGACAAGTGTCCGGAACCTCGAAAGAAAAAAAGTAATAATGAAAAAAATGAATATAAAATAATGGGCATGTGCCCGCCAATAGAATTAGCCTGATAGCCATGTGTCTCTGATAGACAGAAGAGAGTGAAATATAGTCAAAAGAGCATCCGACTCCATTTTCCATACACATGCACTTCTCGATTCAATGGTATGGTTGACTTTCTCTTAGGATCCATTGTTTAATTTGACAACATATGTCTTTAATCTTTTCTGAAAATTCATAAAACTCCGGGATAATGGTGAAGTGACAGAGCAAGAGACATAGTACTTGATTTGATCATTCTGTCTTTCAGTTACTCAAGATTTAAGGTAAAGTACTAAGCCCCATGATGAATAATATGATACTTTTTCCTATTCCATATGAGAACTTCTATTTGAATGCTTGTGTACTTGTTGGAAGTGAAGATATTGCAGCAACTCCTGATCCACCGTTGAGTTTGGCTTTGCTCGGGACTAGCAAAGGTTAAGCTTGGGGAACTTGTTGAGGCTCACTAATGCTCATAATTAACCATCAACTATTGCATGAAATGACACTAAATGAATCAAAAAGCATAGTTATAGGGTTTGAAACTAACAAGTTCTAGGAGTTTTAGTGCTCTCACTTGTTTTGTAGGACATCAATATTTCACCAAATAAAAGTATCTCAAGTGATGAATTGGAGTGCACCATTGCGAAGAGCTCGTCGATACGATCGAAACGGACATATCATTTGCTATATTTGGAGTCCCGGATGAAAAGATATTAATTTCGCAGTGAAATCTGCAAAAGAAGGATCTAGAAGACACCAGAAGACACCACGAGGCGGCCCGCCACGTGGGCCCACTGGGCCAGACCGACCGGTCCCACCCCATGACCGACCGGTCGGCCACGGAGGTCATTTCTCCTCCACCTTCTGGAACCTTCTTCCACCGCCTCCTAGGATGCATCTCCACCGTCCCTGAAGTCGGTTTGATATAAGGGCTCACGTTCCACGCTCCGGGCTATAAAACCAGACCCAGACCCCCCCTGAAGGATCTCCATCTTCATTATTCATCTCCACATCAGAAACTAGGGTTTCAATTCGAAGTAGAGGTCCGATCCCTCTAGATGAATCTCTTCTAGTTCATGTAGAATTAGATCTAGTTCTAGTTCTTCTAGTTCTTGTAGTTCTAGTTGTCTAGTTCATCTAGTTGTAATTAGAGATTGGATTAGAGAGAGGAGGAGAGAGCTGAGGAGGAGCCGGATCTGTCGGATCTTCCTCGACATTGTATTGGTGCAGCATCTAGTTCGTCTTCAAGTAATCTCCAGGTTCTTCATTTACTACTTCTAAGTATTATTTTTAATTTCAGTTCTTACTTTATTTTATTTACTGGATCTCCACTCGTATTGAGTGCTCTAGTTATCGTACGTAATTAGAGTAGTAAGCGTTAGTGTAGACACGGTGTCTAGACTAGGGTTTACCTGAGTTTGCGCCCAATCCTCTGGATAGTTGTGGTAGCTACAGGGGTGACAGCTTTGTAGATTATTATAATCCACCACGTTAGGATTGGTGTTTTCATAGATCTTTTTGGCAGCCTTCTCCCGATTACGCTTTTCCCAGTCTTTTTCGAGAATCGGAAAGGTACTGTTGCTCCGAAGTAAGTAAAGTATAGTGAGCCTTTAATTAAATAGACCGCTTAGAAAATCCTATATCTCTCTAACCACATTACCATTCTTTTCTTGGACGATCTTAATTCTTCTAGTACACTTCAGGTTCCCCGTGGAAATCGATACCCTGGAATACTCTCGGGTGAAAGCTACATCGGTATCCGTGCGCTTGCGGATTATTCTGTGTGCGTTTAAAATACCCAACAAATAGTAGCTCAGATCATAACATGGCATATCCGTCAATTACCTAGACCTTAGATCAAGCATTTGTACCCATGCATTTAATTTTGTTTTAAAACATCATTATTAATTAGGAGAACTCGTGTTTGAAGGCTAGGTACTGAAAAGAGATTATGATAGAGCAACTATTCATCATTTCCATTTTAAGATATTAGACAGAGATTGCTTCTTTTATCAACTTCTTAAAACAAACGAAACACACTATTTTATTTATTTAATCTAACACACTTTAATAAAAACTAATAATAATAATAATAATAAAGACATACATGAATCAAGATGATAACGGGGGTGCGTCTCTCCGAGCTGGTTCCCTTAATAGTGTTGAGCCTTCAGGTGCCCATATTTTTTTTGTTCTTTTTTAATTAATGGTGAGCCTTCATGTGCTCACATTTTTTTGTTTTTTAGATTTATGTATAGAAAGAAAGCTTAAGAGAATAAGGATACTTACCTAGATACACGAGGGTGCTTTCCCTCAAGCTGAATGTTGACGTAGTCGTTCGATCTTGTAATGTAGCGGACTGGCAGTAAAAATGTTCTTCCTCTATTGGAGCTTTGGTTGATGTTGATGGTTATTGAAACAATGCTCCAATAGTGGATGAAACATCCACTTGCTTGTCAGCTTTTCTTGGTCATTCAAATCATATGAAACTCAAATAGACAACAAAACTTCTGGAACAGATTAAGCGTTAGTGGTTGGCCACTCAAGCCTTAGTTGTCCAGAATTTCAGTAAGATCTCTTTCTCAATATTTTTATATTTTTATATTTTCATGATGCAAGAGAAAATGCAACGGGATGAATGCATGCATATTTATTTTTATTTTTTAAGTCACCATGGTGAACATTCCCGTGGGTTTTTACACACCATAGAATTTCACATGGGGCTTCATGGTTTATGATGTAGTGCAATAAGTAAAATATTTTTATTTTATTTTCTAATGCAATGCAGAAATTACAATGTTCGTGAATTAAATATGATGATGCAAGAAATGATTATGGATTAAATATGAGAAATATGTAGGAAAGTAAATATGAGGATAACTACTACCGATTTTTACCTTTTGGTGAAGGTTCAGATATTTAGGTCCGATGAACCAGACCTTCCCTTGGTTCAGACCTCCCAAGGTATGTCAGGCGTTTGGAAAGTTGTTATTGATTGCACCTCTTTAGGTGCGGACTTTTTCTTCCATACTTTCTTGGTCTAGGTCTTCACTTCATGTGGTTTGGTTCACTGTCTTGAGGTTTCTCTTCTTCTTTCTTTTCTGGGACAGCGTCGATAGATTCTTCTTCATGATTGGCCTCTCCATTCTTGATGGCTTGTCTTCTTTGGTGTTGAGAGTGGTGTCTTTCACTTCTGTTCTTCTTGGGTGCTTCATTGGGTATGTAGTTGATGAAGTAGCATCGTACCTTTTCTCTAGGAAAGTGAAAATGGATTTCCTCTTGCTTCATGTAGATGATTGCACTTGTAGTGTAGAGGAACGGTCTTCCTAGGATGAGGTGGACATCATCGTCTTCTCTCATGTCGAGGACCAAGAAGTCTGTGGGGACTTTATGACCTCTAATTCTAACTAGGACGTCTTCCACCATTCCTTCTTGTATATGCCTCTTGATATGGTGTCACTCATGTTCTTCGTTTGCCCAGCAGTTTGAAGTGAAGCATTAATTGTGGAAGTTGGCAGCGTCTTACTTAGTGTGCGTGTTCTTGTAGATCTAGGACCTTCACTCTGTAGAATTTGGGGGTTGAGAAACTTCTCCATGTTTTGCTCAAGAGTGTGTCCTGCTCATAAAGACAAGGTAGAGATCAAGTGCATGTGCTCTGTTGGTGGAGAAACAACAACAGAACCAAAAGTTTTATTCATACTTCTCTAACCTTAGGCACATTAAACTAGGTACAAATGTTGATTATATGTTCTGCTCAGTTATAATATGAGTGATAAGAGATTACAAGATGAGCATGAATATCTCAAAACATTTGGCATATCATATTACTTAACCCATGAAAGGATAATCTATTTATGATAATGTATCTATCTGATTGTGATCTATCATCTTCCAAAGGTTGGATGTGTAACTTTTTAGATCATATGTGTAAAATGTGAGATCAAGAGAGTAAAGCTAAGAGCAAAGAACTGAACATGTTGAGTTGACTAGGTTGGATCAAGTGTGGTGTAACTTAAACATGTTTGGTTCTTTATCTATGCACACACACCAGAATCAAGGAGAAGCTTTTAAAGTGATGGTCACTTACCTTGAGATGTTACCTTAATCATTGAAGAGTGATGGTACCATATCACCTTGTGGAAGCTTCTCTTGCCCAACTAGTTGTGTTCATGAACGGCTTATCTTCTCTTGCTTATCTCACAGTGGGCTTCTAGTGGCCTAGCTCAGACTTGTTCACCTACTTTCATGGAGTGAGTGCTTTGATTGTGTCTTGTTTATGGCACTCTTCTCCTTGTTGCATGGTTCTCATCTCTCTATGATGAATGAGTTGTGTCTTCCTTCTATAAGTTGTTAAAGTTCATGTGTCACCCTCTTTATCTCCAATGTGAGTTTATCTCAGGACTTTCCCAAATTAACTTTGAAAGTTTTCCTGCAGGGGTAGTCCAACAAAATATCCAATATCTACTATAGCATACTATCAGATCAGAAATCAACATAGACACCACGTCTAATTTGACTTAGGAAGGTATTCTAACCTAAGCACCATGCTTAATTTAAAATTCTTCTGAAGCGAAATCAACACACCTCTTGGTTTAAACTAAACTTCATGCCTAATTTAAAGAGATGTATGACTGTACTTCAAACCTAAACATATAATATAGCAGATAAAGGTAACATGAGAGCATTATAGAGATTTACTCAGATGGAGATGAAAGAGAATAATTAGTGTTTAACAAATTGAGCATGTCTTAAAGGTAGGGGCAACCAACATAGCAACATGGAAAGGATATTTTTATGTAAGTTATTCCCCCAAGCTTGAATTTTGCAAAAATTAAGTTTGGATGAATTTAATTCAATGTTGCATGAGGATTAGTTGGATATACCTTGTGTTTATCATTCCTTCGATCTTTTTGCTCCAGACCTAGAAAGGTTAGTGACAATAATACCCGAAGGAATATTTTAACAATTATATCCCTATGCTCATTACACAAGAGCAGTGTAGCAGAAAGGTGAACACTCATGTTAGGATCTAAAAACACTACAGTATGACAACCCCTTCTGCAACGCATATATGCGTTGCTAAAAGTATATATATGTATTGGTAAGGTCTATACCAATGCATTATTATGCATTGCCAAATGTGGCGTTGCAAGGGTCTATTGTAACACTTACATATGTGTTGGTAACACTTACAAATAACTGTTGCAAAGTTGCAACGGATATTGATGGACTATAGCAACGCTTATATATGTTTGTACTGACTACAAACAAATGATTCTATACTTCATTGCTACATATAGATTTGGATTGTTGCAACGCATATAATCGTACCAGAGTAATAAATCATCTGATGAACATTGATACTGGAAATAATCCATTTGCAATATAATTAAAAAAATAGAGATTATCTCACATGAGAAATAAAACTCGTAGTCATATATTAAGAAGCAATTGTTGCATTACAAAGAGTATACCATCTAAAAAAATCTACATTACAGTGAGTACCATCCTCAAAATCCATGACATATTTTTGTTCACAATATTCATATGGGAATAAAATATATAAAATATAAAGAATCCAGCAACAATGCCACCAAGCACCAACCATCCATTCATCTCGAGTTCCTGTTTCATCAATCCTGCAAAGAAAAAACATAAAAATATATTAACTATAGAAGCGTTTGTATACAATACTCTCAAGAAAACATCCCAACATATCAAACGTTTTAGATGTTATATGTGAAATTCACAACATTATGAAGAAAACTAGTTCCAATAGAAATATAGAAACAGGATTTGAATCAGGTCTCATAAACTGTATTGTAAAGTCATGACTAGTTTAATCATGTCCTAGTATTTTTGGAAAAGCGTTAGGGACAAATCTTCTAATAATTTGGTCAAACTTATTCTTCTTTGAAGAATAAACATAATATCTGCAATGCCAACCACCACTGCGCCTCTGTAGATTCAGAACAAAAGTTTAGAAGATATATTCCTGTTCTGAAGTTAAGAAAATGGAATAACCAAATTACTGAATCAAAAGAAATTACAGGTTTTCTCAATTTTCTTTCCATCAGAGATGCCTAGAGGTAAGACTGCCAAACTGTTCAGTATAATCTCTGCAAAGTAGTTAGGTAGTGGTGACTCTAATCTGCTACTCCATCATGTGAATTCCACTATAAGATGTTCCCGCAATTAGCCCACCTGCACATCATATTTTCTAATAAACAAATAAATTAATTGGGAATGAATGAAACAAAGATATCAAGATTATTAGAAAGATAATTTCACAAGAAAGAGGGCAGCAATGTTAACCAGATGAATCAAATAAAATGAGAAGGGTGCAGTTAACAAGATCAATATGGGGTTTTGTGTTGTAGTAATAAAACAATTGAACCAGTCTAAATCAAGTGAAATACCATAGCACACACCTGTCCGACATGAAGAATATAGCATATCTGTAATTATCATGGGAAGAATATACCAGATAAATAAATGGCCTAGGACAAACTAAAAGCCTGTAGTTACAAGTCTAATAGATTATCTGAACAGTCCAATCATGCCATAGCAGATAAATAAATCCTATTATTTAAGAGGCATTTATGCAAGCATGTCATATAACAAGTGTATGTACGTGCATACCTTCTCTTCAATTGTCCACACCTTCACGTGGTAATCATATGATTTTCTGAGCTATTTGCCTTGCCTACAGAATTTCTTCTGACCGGAACAAAAAAATGATGGGGTTCAGATAAATGGAAGACTCAAATAATTTCTTCTGACAGATATTTTTCTTAGATTCCAAATATAACATGACTTGTTTGATAATCTTCAAGTATCCATATCACAGAAATTAGTGAACGGACTATTGTGCAAGTAAAAGAAAAATCAAAAGAACAAGTTTGAACAGATTGTTGTGCTGATAAAACAAGAATAAGAAGAGGGGAGATTAGACGTGTGAGAACACAAGGTTGATATGTGCCCTTGTGGTTCCCTTCCTGAGTGATGAGTGATCGATCAATGGGCAACATGTCTCTTGGTTGTGTTGATGTGCAAGTGCGGAGCTCAGGCAGTGGTCGAAGGTGAGGTGA
The DNA here is from genome assembly GCA_009763385.1 of Coix lacryma-jobi var. lacryma-jobi. NCBI lineage: Eukaryota > Viridiplantae > Streptophyta > Magnoliopsida > Poales > Poaceae > Coix > Coix lacryma-jobi. The sequence continues at coordinate 77,344,398 of CM019828.1, read as the reverse complement.
AGCACAAGTAGGGACGTGCCGTGCCGACGGACCGGGAGCGGTGAAGGGCGGACGTGGAGCTTGGTCCGACTGACCGGGAGACCTGAGGACCAGCTATGGTAGCTGGCACGTGGCGTCGACAAGCAAGAGCATATGGGGATGTGCGGTGCATCGGCCGAGTCGAGAGGAAGGTGATGGCGTCGTGACACTTGGCGGGAGGCCGAGAAGGATGGCGAATGCACTGTGCCCGGCGTGGAGGCTGGACATTCTCCGGCATCGGTGCTGGAACTCGGGGTGTGCGAACCACATCCCGTCTACGGCACGGGTTCAGTAGCTGAGCCTCGAAAAGCTACCCTCGACGGTTTCCGAGTTTGGGCCTCAAAACTCGGGGTGGCCGGTTTCCGAGTTTGGGCCTCAAAACTCGGCGTGGACGGTTTCCAGGTTTGGGCCACAAAACCTGGGCGCGCGGGTTTCTGAGTTTGGGCCACAAAACTCAGCCTAAGGACAGGTTTCCCGGTTTCGGCCTCAAAACCGGGAGAAGGCCCAGGTTTCCCGGTTTTGGCCTCAAAACCGGGGGGAGGTCCGCAAAAAGGACGGTCGACGCGTGGCGGCGTGGAGAGGCTGGCGTGGAGGCGAGGCTATCCACGAGGTAGGCACGGCGGTCGACTGGGCGGCACGTGGCGGCATCGTGAGGCTTGCGTCGAGGCGAAGCTAAGGGTGAGGAAGGCGCGTGGCCGTCAGATCAACCATCAGCAGAGTTGAACCAGGATACCCCTAGGGTTGGCCGCTTCGCTCTTGTATCTAGGGGTACAAAGGGGATTATTGTTTTAGGCTATAAATAAGAGAGGCACCCCTCCTCTCTCCCGATCCTTGCAGTCATTTGTTCCTGAGCTCTCTCTCTAGCCCTCTGCTTAGGTTCTAATCGTACCTCGCTGCAAGCGATCCGCAGAGACGGAAATCATACCTCTGTGTATTTGGATCTTTTGAGGAAACGAGACCGTATTCTCGTTGTCTCCTCGTGTGGAGGAATTTCGGCTAAAATCGAATCGTGTCTTGTGTTCTTCACGTTTTGGTTTTTCATCTCCCGGAGATTTGCCTCGTTCTTCCTCTCCACGAGATGATTTTTGATTCCACTTGAATCAATTTGTTCTTGGTCGTGAGCCCCTTCTTTCTACCGAAGGAATTCTCTCCAAACCTCACGAATCCATAGATCGGGTTGATTTCGCGTTCGTTCTTCGTTCTTCCCCTTTTACGGTGATCCACAAATCTCTCTTGATTGACTTGGTTTGGTGCGATGATTTCTTAGGACTAGCACCCCAATACATAGAGGATCACCTTGGAGAAGTTTGATCGAAGTCCCTTTTGATTTGGTGAAGTTCCGATCGATTTGCCTTTTTATCCCGAGCAGAATTGTGCTTTCTGTTCTTCCGCGGACAGTCCGCGCCCCCAGCGGCGGACAGTCCGGGGATCGGGATTTGGCTGGTTCAGTCAGGTGCAGACCCCTGACTGTTCACTGTCAAGTGAATGGCGGACAGTCCGCGGTACAAACCCGCGGACAGTCCGGGACCTGTCCAGCAGACTTGCAGTATTGTTTGGTTTCTGCGTTTTTGCCGGCGGACAGTCCGGCTCCCAGTCGCGGACAGTCCGGGACTCAACGGCGGACAGTCCGGGACTCTGACCCCGGACAGTCCGCGAATCTGCTGATTGTGCAGTTTTGCTTCGTGGCTTTGGCAGTTGGTTTTGGAGTTTCTCCGGAGGTTCCGCTGTACCACTAGGACATCTCCTAGGGTATCCACCTACTCGTAGGTCATGAACTCTCCGGTCGTTTCAAGTCTTCGCTTTTGGGGTGACTTTCTAGGACAAGGGCCATACTATTCATGAGTTGAATTTGAGGCTCCCATTCACCCCCCCCCCCCTCTCTGGTCGCTAATCCGGCCCTTCAATTGGTATCAGAGCCGGTTAAGGATCTTCTCTACCTTAATCGGTTTCGGATCCTAAGGGCGACATGGAACGAGGGAACGACAAGGCTCCGTGGTTCGATGGAACGAACTATCCCTATTGGAAGATTCGGATGCGTGCTTATCTCAATAGCATCGGATCTTCTGTATGGGAGATATGTGAGAATGTTGAGTACGTAGTCCTTGCGGCTCGTGTAGGTCAGATCCAGATTGACCAGCACGAGGCCAATTCCAAGGCTCGTAACGCTCTTTTGGCCAGCATCTCCCTTCCTGAGTTCGAGCGTGTCTCTGAGCTTGAGACGGCACGAGAGATCTGGGTGAAGCTTCAGAGCTATCACGAGGGGACCGCTCAGGTCAAGACCAGACTCTTCGAGACGTACAGGCGCGAGTACGAGAACTTTGTTCAGTTGGAGGGAGAGACGATTGACGTCATGTTCGCTCGTTTCCAAACGATTGTGAACAAGATGCGTGCCAATCGGGCTAACCTAGCCTATGACGATCATGAGAGGGCTCTCAAGTTGCTATACGCCCTGGATCGGAGGGTATGGGAGGTGAAGGTGTCGACCATCATAGAGTCTACATCTTATGACACCCTCACCGTGGACGAGCTGTTCAGCAAGCTCAAGTCCACCGAGATCGATCACCTGACTCAGGTCAAGCTGAAGAACCCATCTTCACATACCAAGGCTTTGGTCTCTGGCACAGGTGGATCGACTTTCTCTGCTGACCCCTCACCTCCTCTGTTTTCGTTGTCATCTTTGCTTACAGTCACGGAGGAGCAGTTGGAGGCGGTTGGAGACGACGAGCTCGCCCTCGTCATCACCCGGTTCTCACGGTTTCACAACAACCGCCTGAATCGCCGGCATGGTGGCGCACGCGAGGGCTGCTACAAGTGTGGTGATCTAGACCACTTCATGGCGAACTGCCCCAAGAACGACAAGAAATTCCCCGGCAAGAACCGCAACTCCAGGCGCAAGGGCAAGCCGGAGAACAAGGCCGGGAAGAACAAGAAGGGCAGCTATCGCCGAGAGGACATGGAGAAGGCTTCCGACGCCGGTCGGCGTGCCTTCCTCGCCACCATCAGTGACAGCGAGAAGACCTCCGACGGCGACTCCAGCGATGATGGGTCCGAGCACAAGACTGAAGAACGGTTCAACGGACTCTGCTTCTTCGGCCATTCCTCCAAGGGTCTCTGCACCATGGCCTTGGACGAAGAGGACGCCAAATGCCAGGCAAAGGACGCCGACACTGACGACGACGACGACGATGATGCTTCCGAGGTATCAACCTCTTCTCTTGTCGATCGTCTTACCGGTGAGCGCGATTCTCTTGTCGACATAGTTCTCGCTCAGGACAAGCAACTCAAGCGAGCTATCCGAGAGCGCAATGAGTTTAATGCTAAGATGAATGAGGCGCTTAAGGAGCTTGAGTTCGCTAAGTCTGAGGTGAAGGTGGCTGAGGTGGAGGAGTGTGAGGAGTGCACGATGCATATGACAAACTTTGCCACCTTGCAAACCAAGTATGCCTCTTTGATTGAGGTGTATGATGAGCTGAAGAGTAGGCTAGACTTGGTAGGTGATTGCAAAGAGTGTCCCTCCCTGAAGAAGGAGCTGGAGGAAGTGAAGGCAAGGTCCTTCCTGCTTGGTGCGTGCAAGCTTTGTCCTAGCTTGCGAACTGAGTTGGCAGAAGTTAATGCCAAGTTTGCTGAAGCCTTGAAGGCCAGCTCAGTTAGCACTTTGTCCGCTCAATGTGAGCGATGCGTGGGGATGGAGCTTGAGATTGCCAACTGTCGGCATGACAGGATGCAAACCGAGGAGGAAAACACATACCTTCGGTCCATCCTGAGTTGGGTGTCATGTAGTGAGCCGCAGTTGGGCATGATGATCAGTCAGTTCAAGAGGGGAACTGATTGCTCGGGAGTAGGCTTTGCTTCAGGTGGGAAGGGCGCTAGTATCTTTGGCAAGATCGGTGAGTTTAGTGGAGTGAACTGTGACACCCCAATTTTAAGAACAAAATTGGAGCACAATATATGTATGCCAGGATCAATTTTCATACATATATCCACATCATAGTAAATATCAAAATAATGCTTTATTAATATATCATACATTATTACAAAAATGACCCTCGGGTCCAAAAGAAAAGTACAGACTCTCAGTCTAACTCTAATGTAGACTCGCGGAAACTGGACGCCATCTCCACAGGAAGGTCGACCGGGGGCTGCGCCATCCTAGTGCAAGTCGTCTGGGTCGTATCCACCGTCTTCTGGGTACATGTTGTCGAGGTCGTAACCACCGTCTTCGGGGTACTCCTGCTCTGCGTCGTAGACTCCAATGTCTGGGTGGGGTAGCAGGGGGTTCAAAGAGGAAGGGTGAGTACATCGAAATGTACTCCGCAAGTGTAGGAAATATATGCTTATGAGGCTATTAACAAAGGTAGGTTGACTTTGTTTGACTCAAGCGCCTAAAGCAACACATCCTATAAATCCTATTAAACCTATGCACCTATTTACTAGGTTATAACCACAGTCTCCAACGATAACAGTAACCACACTCGGAGTCGCACCGAGTAAACCACACTCGGAGTCACACCGAGCAACCAACACTTGGAGTCCACCAAGCAACCACACTTGGAGTCACACCAAGCAAAAACCCACACCTGAAGTCCATCAGATGACCCGAACCAGGCCGTTACAAGGAGTCCTATGTGTATTAGTTCCATACGTCACGACATAGAGAGCTACCTTCCGTAATAACACCAGGTCTGCGCCCGAGCCTGGGAATCACTCCCGTACCAAGCAGTAACCCGCGTAGAAGAAGCCTCTGTACCCATGTCATATGAGACTAATAACCACATAAGGCTTCTCTAACGAACTAGAACAAAACCACCAGCTAATCTCGAAGAAGTCCAAGCCCGCTCGTGACCGTGAGCACGGCTGATATATCAGTTTTAATACTCTGCAGAGTTCGCACATCTTTACCCATGAGTCATGCGTTCCCCATCACGCTAAACACTGCCAAGGTGCACAGCGGGGTCGCACTACAAGGCCTTTACAAAGCCGCCTCCAAGTCCGTTCCACACGTACCTCTAAGGTTTCACCCCGTACAAAGGTCTACGACCCCCAGGGCCCCCTCGTGAGCCACTAAAACAAACCCCGTGTGAACCCTCAACTTGGAGGAAACTAATTAATTAGCCAGTCCCAGAGCCATATAGGCCTCATGGTTTGCGCTGTTTTGCCGGGTTACAGGCTTCAAGAACCGGGTCCTAGGGATCCAGGCAGGATAAATCTAGCACAAGCCCAGAACCAAAACCAAAAGCAGCTGCCGAGTCACACGACACAAAAACCACCACACGGTCCATCCTACCGGATATGCCTATTCACCATACTACTCATTACCAGTCCATGTTCCATAGATCATTAATCAAGATTATTATTAAACCACCATCCCATCCCAAGACAGCAGGGCTAAGCATGACTTGTACCCAACACAACCCTAACCAGGTGTCAAGGAAAATATAATCAAGTGCTAGTAAACCATATCATGGGATTCAATTTAAGACTGCATGCAACTACTGGATCTAACTACTCTAACTCAAAATAAAATCAAGTATAGGTGCAAGATGTTCAAGAACACTTGCCTGCGGGCTGGGTCGAATCTGCAGGATCATAGGAAGGGTCTGGAGCGTCCTCGTACTCCGCACTCTCTGGATCACACATCAATACATGGCCCAACAAAATAAATAAATAACAGTACATCAACAGTAGTAAAATAGGACGTAAATAGATCTAACGCGTAGAGCTTGACGAGACGAATCTAACGCGACTTGAACGGGTCAAATCGGACTTAAAACGTGAAAGTTATAACTGTTTGAAGTTGGATGGTATTTCTGTAAATAATTTGAACTCGTTTTGTATTTAAAAACAAATAAAAATGATAAATGGAACGGCAGTCGGACTGGGCGTCAATTCAACAAATTGTCAGAGGCTAGATCGCAAGATAACATAGAGGCAGGGAACCATATTTTGGATTTTAGGAAGAGACGAAGGGCTAGATTATTAAGTTGTGCACACTATGCCGCGATCTAAATCCATGGACCATGGACCAGAGAGAGAGGGGCTGTTAGTGTGGTCCACCATGAACCATGTCCATGTGCTAAAGGGGAGTATTTGAGCTGTATTTCTGGATTTATTTTTATAAAGGAAAACGGCCGTAATATGTTGTGACGTCATGGTTGTGTCATCATGCTAACAAGATCAAAGGCACTACGACACAGGCTGCTGGCTCGCTCGCTGTCTACTCTCTAGTTATGTTTGCACGCCTGCATGCGTGCGCTCAGGAGGCGAGGTGTTCCAACAGACTCAGGACCCAAGCAATGCCAGCGCGGGCGCCATGGCTATCTGGTGGAACTTCACCGGTGCAAGGTCGACCGAGCAGGGGAATGTACCACAAAACACTGAGAAGAGCGCAGGAGGGTTGGGAGGGTTTGTGGTCGCCGTCGTTGGTTCTGTGCACGGCGGCGACAGGGACCAGGCCGGGCGGTGGCGCCATGGGCGCGGCCGGGAAGGATCTCGCCGGAGATTGCAGAGATGGACCTACGGGTCTCTACGGACCAAACGGACAACACAAGGAGGGATAGAGGAACATGGCGGCTATGGTTGTGTACAGGTATATATGTGTATTTTCTAAAATATTTATAGAATTGTTTTTCTAATGGAAAACCATCATATATACACATATGTGATGTCATGCTTACATCATCAAGCTAACAAGGATATCGATGCATAGCACCGGTCAGCTAGCGCTCGAGGAAGCAAGCAGCATTCTACGTGCGCTGTGTGCTCGTGCATGCACATGCGGTCATGAGGTGGGGGAACATGGGGGTTGTGCAGCATGTGTGCCGGGAGGCGTTGTGCAGGGGCTGGCCGGCGTGCTCGTTCAGCAGTCCTGTGACCCAGTGCCAGTGGCATCACCATGGCCGGGGCGCAGACCTCGCCGGCGTAGTCTCGGCCGAGAGCTAGGAGGCACGAAGTACAGTACGGAGAGGTGCGGGGAAGGAGGGGTTCACCGCGGGCTTGATGGCGGGGTCGTTGTCGCCGGCGAAAGCTCGGGAAAAGGATTCGACGGCGATGGCGGGCGCCGTTCCGGCGTGCTCGATGCAGTGGAGTCCCGTCGCAGGCTTACACCGAAGGAGGGTCCCCCGGACGCGGTGTTAGTCGGTGATGCCGAAGGAGAGGAGACCGAGGCCGGTAGTGGCGTCCCCTGAGCGGTAGCGAGCTTGAACCGCTCGGCAATGGCAAGGGCGGCGACGGCGTGCCTCGGATGGCGCTGGAGCAGCACGGAAAAAGGCAGGGTGGAGGCGGTGCGAGAGCTTGGCGAGCAGCTCGGCGGAGGCGGCGCGGGGTCGAGGTAAGGGTTGGTACTTGTAGACGAGAGGAGAAAGGGTGGCGGCGGGTTTTGCAGCTGCCGGGTGGGGGAGATACGCACGCCTGGTGCGACCGGAAGGGCGGGGAGGTGGTTGAAGATTGGTCTGACGCGTGGGCCACGCCGGTCAGTGAGAGCGGGGAGGGAGGAGCGCTGTGCGGGGAACGACGCTGCTGGAGGGAGTTGGGCTGCGGAGGGGTCTCGGCCCAGGCCGAGGAGGAGCGGGCCTGTGGGAGAGGTTGGGCCGGAGCGGAGGTGCGGGCCGGTGAGGGGGTGGCTGGGCCGAGAAGATCAGAGGGAGAAATGAGGACTGAGCCCAAAGTCCTTTTCTTTTTCTTTTTCAGACTTTTTAAAACCATTTCAAATTTCAATTTGAAAACCAAATTCAATTCAGTTTGAAACGAAAATAATTTGCAAACTCCGAAAATATTTTCCCTAGGTTTTGAAAATAAAATTTTGAGTTTGTTTTTCCAAAATTTTCATAAATCTTTTATTTGTTTTGTAAATAGTATAAATCCGATTCGCCCTATACGGGTTTAACAAAAATTCTTTTTCACCCAATAAAAATTATGCAATGGCATGAATGCAACAAACATCTGGTTAGAATTTTCCTCCATCTAAGATTTTGGCCATTTTATTATTAAATTCTAATTTATTTTATTTAATTTAACACCCGGAGTGTTACAAACTTACCCCCTTAACTTGAATCTCGTCCCGAGATTCGGAGAGGCTACGGTCAATACAAAGAAGCAAATCAAACATGGGCACAAGTACATGTCAAGCAACGTTCTACGAGTTCAAAAAGTTATGGTGGGCATCCTAGGATTGGAGGACCTACTTTGAAACAGAGTTTGAATTTTCAGCAGAGGAGGGGTCTACAGAAGTGAGAAAATAGGGTGAGGCTTTTAAAAATAGTTTTGTAAACTCGACGACTTACTAGGGTAGCGTCCTACGGTCAACACAGCTTTGATACCACTCTGTGACACCCCAATTTTAAGAACAAAATTGGAGCACAATATATGTATGCCAGGATCAATTTTCATACATATATCCACATCATAGTAAATATCAAAATAATGCTTTATTAATATATCATACATTATTACAAAAATGACCCTCGGGTCCAAAAGAAAAGTACAGACTCTCAGTCTAACTCTAATGTAGACTCGCGGAAACTGGACGCCATCTCCACAGGAAGGTCGACCGGGGGCTGCGCCATCCTAGTGCAAGTCGTCTGGGTCGTATCCACCGTCTTCTGGGTACATGTTGTCGAGGTCGTAACCACCGTCTTCGGGGTACTCCTGCTCTGCGTCGTAGACTCCAATGTCTGGGTGGGGTAGCAGGGGGTTCAAAGAGGAAGGGTGAGTACATCGAAATGTACTCCGCAAGTGTAGGAAATATATGCTTATGAGGCTATTAACAAAGGTAGGTTGACTTTGTTTGACTCAAGCGCCTAAAACAACACATCCTATAAATCCTATTAAACCTATGCACCTATTTACTAGGTTATAACCACAGTCTCCAACGATAACAGTAACCACACTCGGAGTCGCACCGAGTAAACCACACTCGGAGTCACACCGAGCAACCAACACTTGGAGTCCACCAAGCAACCACACTTGGAGTCACACCAAGCAAAAACCCACACCTGAAGTCCATCAGATGACCCGAACCAGGCCGTTACAAGGAGTCCTATGTGTATTAGTTCCATACGTCACGACATAGAGAGCTACCTTCCGTAATAACACCAGGTCTGCGCCCGAGCCTGGGAATCACTCCCGTACCAAGCAGCAACCCGCGTAGAAGAAGCCTCTGTACCCATGTCATATGAGACTAATAACCACATAAGGCTTCTCTAACGAACTAGAACAAAACCACCAGCTAATCTCGAAGAAGTCCAAGCCCGCTCGTGACCGTGAGCACGGCTGATATATCAGTTTTAATACTCTGCAGAGTTCGCACATCTTTACCCATGAGTCATGCGTTCCCCATCACGCTAAACACTGCCAAGGTGCACAGCGGGGTCGCACTACAAGGCCTTTACAAAGCCGCCTCCAAGTCCGTTCCACACGTACCTCTAAGGTTTCACCCCGTACAAAGGTCTACGACCCCCAGGGCCCCCTCGTGAGCCACTAAAACAAACCCCGTGTGAACCCTCAACTTGGAGGAAACTAATTAATTAGCCAGTCCCAGAGCCATATAGGCCTCATGGTTTGCGCTGTTTTGCCGGGTTACAGGCTTCAAGAACCGGGTCCTAGGGATCCAAGCAGGATAAATCTAGCACAAGCCCAGAACCAAAACCAAAAGCAGCTGTCGAGTCACACGACACAAAAACCACCACACGGTCCATCCTGCCGGATATGCCTATTCACCATACTACTCATTACCGGTCCATGTTCTATAGATCATTAATCAAGATTATTATTAAACCACCATCCCATCCCAAGACAGCAGGGCTAAGCATGACTTGTACCCAACACAACCCTAACCAAGTGTCAAGGAAAATATAATCAAGTGCTAGTAAACCATATCATGGGATTCAATTTAAGACTGCATGCAACTACTAGATCTAACTACTCTAACTCAAAATAAAATCAAGTATAGGTGCAAGATGTTCAAGAACACTTGCCTGCGGGCTGGGTCAAATCTGCAGGATCACAGGAAGGGTCTGGAGCGTCCTCGTACTCCGCACTCTCTGGATCACACATCAATACATGGCCCAACAAAATAAATAAATAAAAGTACATCAACAGTAGTAAAATAGGACGTAAATAGATCTAACGCGTAGAGCTTGACGAGACGAATCTAACGCGACTTGAACGGGTCAAATCGGACTTAAAACGTGAAAGTTATAACTGTTTGAAGTTGGATGGTATTTCTGTAAATAATTTGAACTCGTTTTGTATTTAAAAACAAATAAAAATGATAAATGGAACGGCAGTCGGACTGGGCGTCAATTCAACAAATTGTCAGAGGCTAGATCGCAAGATAACATAGAGGCAGGGAACCATATTTTGGATTTTAGGAAGAGACGAAGGGCTAGATTATTAAGTTGTGCACACTATGCCGCGATCTAAATCCATGGACCATGGACCAGAGAGAGAGGGGCTGTTAGTGTGGTCCACCATGAACCATGTCCATGTGCTAAAGGGGAGTATTTGAGCTGTATTTCTGGATTTATTTTTATAAAGGAAAACGGCCATAATATGTTGTGACGTCATGGTTGTGTCATCATGCTAACAAGATCAAAGGCACTACGACACAGGCTGCTGGCTCGCTCGCTGTCTACTCTTAGTCATGTTTGCACGCCTGCATGCGTGCGCTCAGGAGGCGAGGTGTTCCAACAGACTCAGGACCCAAGCAATGCCAGCGCGGGCGCCATGGCTATCTGGTGGAACTTCACCGGTGCAAGGTCGACCGAGCAGGGGAATGTACCACAAAACACTGAGAAGAGCGCAGGAGGGTTGGGAGGGTTTGTGGTCGCCGTCGTTGGTTCTGTGCACGGCGGCGACAGGGACCAGGCCGGGCGGTGGCGCCATGGGCGCGGCCGGGAAGGATCTCGCCGGAGATTGCAGAGATGGACCTACGGGTCTCTACGGACCAAACGGACAACACAAGGAGGGATAGAGGAACATGGCGGCTAAGGTTGTGTACAGGTATATATGTGTATTTTCTAAAATATTTATAGAATCGTTTTTCTAATGGAAAACCATCATATATACACATATGTGATGTCATGCTTACATCATCAAGCTAACAAGGATATCGATGCATAGCACCGGTCAGCTAGCGCTCGAGGAAGCAAGCAGCATTCTACGTGCGCTGTGTGCTCGTGCATGCACATGCGGTCATGAGGTGGGGGAACATGGGGGTTGTGCAGCAAGTGTGCCGGGAGGCGTTGTGCAGGGGCTGGCCGGCGTGCTCGTTCAGCAGTCCTGTGACCCAGTGCCGGTGGCATCACCATGGCCGGGGCGCAGACCTCGCCGGCGTAGTCTCGGCCGAGAGCTAGGAGGCACGAAGTACAGTACGGAGAGGTGCGGGGAAGGAGGGGTTCACCGCGGGCTTGATGGCGGGGTCGTTGTCGCCGGCGAAAGCTCGGGAAAAGGATTCGACGGCGATGGCGGGCGCCGTTCCGGCGTGCTCGATGCAGTGGAGTCCCGTCGCAGGCTTACACCGAAGGAGGGTCCCCCGGACGCGGTGTTAGTCGGTGATGCCGAAGGAGAGGAGACCGAGTGGCGTCCCCTGAGCGGTAGCGAGCTTGAACCGCTCGGCAATGGCAAGGGCGGCGACGGCGTGCCTCGGATGGCGCTGGGGCAGCTCGGAAAAAGGCAGGGTGGAGGCGGTGCGGGAGCTTGGCGAGCAGCTCGGCGGAGGCGGCGCGGGGTCGAGGTAAGGGTTGGTACTTGTAGACGAGAGGAGAAAGGGTGGCGGCGGGTTTTGCAGCTGCCGGGTGGGGGAGATACGCACGCCTGGTGCGACCGGAAGGGCGGGGAGGTGGTTGAAGATTGGTCTGACGCGTGGGCCACGCCGGTCAGTGAGAGCGGGGAGGGAGGAGCGCTGTGCGGGGAACGACGCTGCTGGAGGGAGTTGGGCTGCGGAGGGGTCTCGGCCCAGGCCGAGGAGGAGCGGGCCTGTGGGAGAGGTTGGGCCAGAGCGGAGGTGCGGGCCGGTGAGTGGGTGGCTGGGCCGAGAAGATCAGAGGGAGAAATGAGGACTGAGCCCAAAGTCCTTTTCTTTTTCTTTTTCAGACTTTTTAAAACCATTTCAAATTTCAATTTGAAAACCAAATTCAATTCAGTTTGAAACGAAAATAATTTGCAAACTCCGAAAATATTTTCCCTAGGTTTTGAAAATAAAATTTTGAGTTTGTTTTTCCAAAATTTTCATAAATCTTTTATTTGTTTTGTAAATAGTATAAATCCGATTCGCCCTATACGGGTTTAACAAAAATTCTTTTTCACCCAATAAAAATTATGCAATGGCATGAATGCAACAAACATCTGGTTAGAATTTTTCTCCATCTAAGATTTTGGCCATTTTATTATTAAATTCTAATTTATTTTATTTAATTTAACACCCGAAGTGTTACATGAACCCGAGTGAGAAGCCATCCGCTATCCCTAAGCTAACCAAGATCACCCCACCTGAGCCTCCCAAGCCTATCACCAAGGATGGTATCCTTGATGAACCTCCCAAGGCTCCACCTCGCAAGCAAGTGTGGATTCCCAAACCTAACCATCTTAGGAACACACTTGACACCCTTCCTGACGTCTCTAGTGATCCCCTTCCGAGAGGCAAGCAGCCAGCCAGTGTGAACAACCCTCGCAACTTTAGGAACCAATAACCCAAGAGAGTGGTGACGTTTGAGTGCGAGTACTGTCACCGTGAGGGTCACCTAGCTGAGTTTTGCTTTCGGAGGAAGAGAGACGCTAGGAAGGAGTTGGAGCTGAACAACCAGGCCAGGCACCACCCTCTCCATGGTGTGCAAGGTCGGGGAGTTCAGAGGCAGGGCGCTAGACCTGGAGGTGCACCTCCTCAGGTTGCTAGGCCCCAGGCAGCTAGACCACGGGGTGGTGGTCGTGCCCGTCGCGGTTCCGGTCGTCCTCAATACGACTGTGAGCCGGGTGTAAGAGGCTTTGCTGTTCAGTCCCATAGCGGACCACCTTTTCAGTATGGTGGTGATCGCTCTGCTCAGATGGGACAGGTTGGTCAGTTTGGAGGGTTTCCGTTCCATAGCGGACCACCCTTTCAGGTCGGTGGTGATCGCTATCCATCCATGGGACGAGGACAGTTTGGTGTTGCTGCTAACACTTTTTCTGGGCCTATGACACAGCACTGGTATCCTTCTCAGTATACTAACCCCAGTGTTGTGCCATATGCTCACTTCCTGCCTTTCTATTGATGCAGGAACTTCGGTTGGAGAACATGTGGCTCATGGATTCCGGGTGTTCGCGCCACATGACCGAAAAGAAGGAATGGTTCTCCAGCCTTAGCCCCGTGATGCACAAGGAGTACATCACTTTCGGGGATAATAGTAGAGGTAAGGTTGTTTCTCAAGGAGCTATTCGGTTCAATGAGAACTTTGTCCTTAAGGATGTTGCTTTGGTTTCGAACTTGCATTACAACTTGCTTTCTATTTCGCAACTTCTTGAGGATGATTGTGAAGTGCGCTTTAAGAAGGGTTTGAGTCATGTTTTAGACCCTCAGGGAGATCTTGTTTGTTGGATCGTCCCTTTTGGCCGTGTTTTCAGAGTCGACTTTTCTCGTTCTTTCGGCTCTGCTAGATGTTTGATGGCTAGTCCTTCTTCTGATTTGTGGAAGTGGCATAGGAGGCTCGGTCACTTGAGTTTTGACTTGCTTGCAAGACTTAGCTCACTTGGCCTAATCTAAGGATTGCCCAAGCTTAAGTTTTAGAAGGACCTTGTTTGCCATCCTTGTCGTCACGGGAAGATGGTTGCTGCTTCTCACCCACCTGTTAATCAGGTGATGACAAAGCGACCCGGTGAGCTTTTTCACATGGACACAGTTGGTCCAGCTCGGGTTTGCTCAGCGGGTGGGAAGTGGTACGTTCTAGTGATCGTTGATGATTTTTCGAGGTACTCTTGGGTGTTCTTTATGGAGGGTAAGGATGAAGCTTTTCCTTTTGCTCGTGATTTGATTCTGAGGTTGAAAACTGAGTTTCCTCCTGATACCATTAGAGCTATTCGTAGCGACAATGGTACTGAGTTTGATAACTCTTAGTTTGCCTCTTTCTGTTCTTCAAATGGAATCGAGCATCAGTTTTCTTCTCCTTATGTCCCCCAGCAGAACGGTGTTGTTGAGCGCAAGAACCGGACCCTTGTTGAGATGGCCAGGACGATGCTCGATGAGCATAGGACTCCTAGGCGTTTTTGGGCCGAGGCAATCAACACCGCTTGCCATGTTTCAAATCGCATCTTTCTTCGAGCTTTCATGAAGAAAACTTCTTATGAGTTGCGTTTTGGACGGGTACCCAAGGTGTCTCATTTTCGGGTATTTGGGTGTAAGTGCTTTATCCTGAAGCAAGGCAATTTGGACAAATTTGAATCTCGCTCTGTTGATGGCGTGTTTCTTGGTTATGCTTCGCATTCGCGTGCTTATCGAGTTCTTAACCTTGAAACTAACCGGATAGTGGAGACCTGCAAGGTCACATTCGACGAGACTATGCCTTGTGTTTCTTCTGCTTTTGATGTTGCAGGAGAACAGGAGCTAGGAGAGACCATCTTTGTGGAGAAGGAGCAAGAGAATGCCGATTGGGGTGATCCCGAGCCAACTCCACTGGCTGCCCCCGTCAACCCTGCGACGTCTACTTCAGCTCGAGGACCCGATCCCACGACATCTTCTTCTTGGGGTCCTCTTGAGCCACCTCTCTGTTGATGCTCACTAAGTGTCATATTCTTAGCATCAACAAGGTCATATAACACAACACAAAGGCCTAAAATCAACCAAAAACCTTTTATAAACTAACGATTTCCACTTGTCCTTGAGTTTTATTTGAATGTATGAAATTGCAGGGTTTTTGAGCAAAATGACCAAATGGACCCACCAGGAAGCAAGCCCACTTGCCTGGGCTCACTTTGGGCCAAGGAGGGGTGGCGCCCGCCACCCCTAGCTGGCGGCCGCCAGGGGGGAGAAGCCCAAACTCCCCCCAGCCACGTCACTGATCCAGGGGAAGCACCCCACACTCATTGGCAGCCGTTGCTCAACTAAGTCAGTTCATCCAAGGGCTAAGAAGCAGTGTCATATGGATCATGGCCTAATTGCCCATGTGACGGTTATTGGACAACCCTAACCGACCCCAAACCGACTTGGAGGACCTCCTGGATGCCGTTGGTGAAGAGGCGGTGGATCCAAGGGCCAGGGGAGTGGCGCCCTCCACCCCTAGCTGGCGCCCGCCACAACACTTACCCCCCTGACCTAACCCTAGGTCCATAAGTACCCCCCTAGGTCCCTTAGGCTATAAATAGGACCCCCCGAGCTCATTTGTACTCAGACCTCACCTCATTAGTCCCACTCTCTTGTAAGCGAAGCTTTGGTGAAGGAACACTCTAGTTGAGAGACTTAGAGTGAGAGCGAGAGTGTAGAAGAGAAGAGCTGGAGTTGTAATAGAGGATCTTCCAAGTCTCTGGTATAATTCCAAGTCTTCCTTCATTTATCTTAGTGTTCTTCTACTTTCAGCATTTACTTTAAGTTCTTTACTTATTGTTCTTGTTGAGTGCTTTCGATCATAGATAACTTAGTATTTAGTTTATATCTAGTTTGGGTTCTTCGCTGAGTAATCAGTGCTCTAGTTTTGGACGCAAGATTAGAGTAGTATATATTAGTGTAAGCGTGGTGCTTAGACTAGTTATACCTTAGTTTGTGGCTAGCCCCCCGGATAGCTGTGGTAGCAAACAGGTGGTGACAGCCCTGGGAGGCCTTGAATTCCACCACGTAGTTGGGTTAGTTCTTAAATCATAAACCTCGTTGTGCACGTCTGAGGTAAATAGTCCAGAGGGTGTGTACGGTTCGAAGAACTAGATAGAACCTTTATTGCTAAGTTAGTTGTGATCGTAAGTGTGTAGGAAAACATTAATCTGTTTATCGGCCAGACCCCGCCGATTTAGGTTAGTAATAGTTAGTCTTTCTTTTCCTTTTAGTAGTAGTAGAAACCAACCCCCCATTCATACATTTCGATCAACCCTGCTAGAATCACTAGTTGTTCATAGCGGTCCTAGTGTTAGTTCTGCCATAGTAGCTTCCCTGTGGAAATAAATACGATACTCGGTTACTCCCGGGTGAAGTGCTACAATAGACTTATTCTGTGCGCTTGTGGAACCTACCAATAGTCATACGAATAGTTAGTTATACTTCTTACATTAAGAAGTATCAACAAACCTTTCTGGCGCCGTTGCCAAGGATAGATTCCATAGTGTACTCCTAGTGATGACGCTAGCAAGAGTCAACAAGCATTTCTGGCACCGTTGCCGGGGAAGCAATTGGCTAGAATTAATTCTTTGTGATTTCTATTGAATTAACCCCCGTAGTTCTAGCGGGTATATATTGTTCGTTGTTTGTGATCGTTCAAGTAGTCATGGCCGGATTCAATCTTCCGAGCGACTATCAAGAAGATCCTGAGGCCATTCTTAGGAGAGCGAGAGCTAATCTCACTCCTCCGAGGAAGAACTTGGAGCTTCGTGAGAGGAGTTCGTCGAGACAAGAATCCCAGTCAAAAGTGACTGACGAACCAAGCTGCTCCAACGATCAATCAACATCGACGTCGACCAAAACACTCTATGAGTATTCCATGCCTACTCTTGCTCACATTCCAGTGTTACCTTCTACTAGTAATGTAGATTTTGAGCTTAAACCTCACTTAATACATATGGCTCAAGCTATCGCATTTAATGGCAAACCTTCCGAGGATGCCAATGCTCACCTCCGGAATTTTCTGGAGATATGTAGTACAATTTCTGTGCAGGGAGTTTCGCAGGATGCCATCAGACTTCGTCTTTTTCCATTTTCATTAGTGGAAAAAGCGAAGCAGTGGTTCCTCTTCAACTCTGGCCACCTGCTGACGTGGGTGAGATGCGCGGATCAATTCCTCAATAAGTTCTGCCCGATAAGTCGAACTATTCTTGTCCGTAGCAAGATTTCCAACTTTGGACAGGGAGACGAAGAAACAATCACTGAAGCTTGGGAGAGACTACAAGAGTATGTTGAATACTGTCCTCACCATGGTATGCAAGACTGATACTTGATCCAGAGCTTCTAAAATGGACTCCAGCAAGAATCTCGACAACACATTGATGCTGCCGCCGGAGGTGCATACCTCTCTCTCACCGTAGAGAAGGCAACCAAATTGATCGAGACAATGGTGGCGAATCAAGGATGGACAGAAAAACGTGCTAGAGGTATGTCTGAAATTAAGCAAGCTGATTCTGTTACCCTGCAAACTTTGGTAAAATTGCTAGAGCAAAGGATAAATGAGAAGAGAGATCGTGCTGCAAAGGAGTACTACGCCAAGCAAAAAGCCGCTTCGTCAAGTGAAGGTCAAGCAGAAATTAAGAAAGAGGATGTCAAATCCCTTCTTAATAATGGTGGCTACGGAGAACCTCCAATTCCAATGATCCAACAATGGAATAAAAAAGGTATGCCTCAAACCTCCGTATTCAATTCTCCTATTGGAAAATTAGTTTCTAATCAAGGTAGAATTAATGATAGCATAAAAAATAAATTAATTGAACATGATAAAATGTTAGAAGGAATTTATGCTAAACTAAAGGATTTTTCGGAAGCATTTAAGGAACAAATTAATTTTAATAAGAGATTAGAGAAAAAAGTAGATAACATTAAATCTCAAATTAAATGCTATGAGGAGGTAAAAGCTGTAACCACGAGAGGTGGTAAATCCACTCGTGATCCACCTCATCCTAATTTAGTTCCTAGTAGTAATGCTGCTACAAAGAAAAATATTGTTAATGTTGAAGAAGACGAAGAAGAGGAGACCCCAGCTGGACCTTCATCCAAGGTATGAACTGCTTCTCATGAATTCTATGATACACATGTATTATCTTTTCTAGATCGAAACAGAAATCCGACCGAAGACGACCAATTCAAGAAATTCGTCGAGGTAATTCAAAAATTATATATACATGTGCCATTTATTGACGCTATGCAGGTTCCAACTTATGCAAAATATTTGAGAGACATGCTCAATAAGAAGAAACCAATTCCAAGTAGGGATGTGGTTAAATTGACCGAAGATTGCAGTGCGGTCATTTTAAACCAACTCCCAGAAAAGAAGAAGGACCCAGGAAACCCAACGATCGCATGTTCAATTGGAGAGCAGCACTTCGAGCATGCACTCTGTGATCTGGGAGCAAGCGTCAGCGTCATGCCCAAGGTAATATATGATAAATTAAATCATCATACCTTGTCCCCTACTTCTATGTGTTTGCAGCTAGCCGATCAATCGATCTGATATCCCGCGGGAATAGTAGAGAATATTCTGGTGAAAATCTGGAATCTCTTTGTCCCGGTGGATTTCGTGGTTCTGGATATTAATCCCGACCACCGGACGCCATTGATCTTGGGACGGCCATTTCTGAGCACTGCAAAAGCCACCATTGATGTAGGAGCTGGAGAAATTCAGCTCCACATCAGTGGAAAGGAGGAGAAATTCGAGTTCACGCCGCGACCGGAAAAACACCCGTCATCAAGGTTCGTCGGTGCCGACATTCCACTACAACCACCATGAAAGCGACACTAATCCGGAATCCAAGGCGGCTAACCAAGGTAAGTTAGGCTAAGGTAAGTCATTATCCCCCATTTAAATTTTCATTTTTACTTAAGCAATTTAATTTTCTGCAAAGTAGATGTTTACTAGAGTGATTAGGTGGCACCTAGGGAGCTTAAGGCAGCCATAGGGGTGGCGCCCACCACCCTAGCATGCACTAGGGAGCACTAGCCAATCTCTAGACTATTACACCTACCTCCTAGACCCAAATAACACCAAGGGAGACCCATGGCTTTGCTCATTTCAATGCAATCACTCACTTCCATGTCTCCCCCTCTTCACTCCACCTTTTGGACACATCTCCACCCAAAAATTCTGGTGCACATGTGATGGAGAGTGACAAGGAGAGCACTAGGTGAAAGGAGGGGTGAGTTGGAGTGAAATTTCAGCCAAGAGGGTGGCGCCCGCCACATTTTCCTGGCGCCCGCCACCTCTATTTCCACATTTCGGTACAAAACTGCTCCCGAGTAAGTTTCCCACCATCCTTGGTATAAAATGTGACCAGGATGAAGAAGTGGTCTCTGAAATTTTCAGCCCACTTGCCCCATTTAGGAGGTTGCACTCTTTTCACTTTCCACCGAACCTACCACTTTATTCCCCACTTGGAATTTCAGTGGACATTACAATGGAAACCTTATGTGTCGGTTGCAGACATTTTTGAGCAAGGTGGGGTGGCGCCCGCCACTTATTGATGGCGCCCGCCAGGTGGGAGGAGCTCACAGCCTTCCCCCTTCCATCCTTAGCCTATAAATACTACCCACACCCCATGCAAGTTCTCACAACTCACTCAAAACACAAAAACATTAGCCATCTTGAGCACTAGCAAGGAAATCATGGGCCCTCTCAAGAACTTCTTCACTGGCAAGAAGAAGAAGAGTAAGGGTGAGGGAAGTTCATCGAGAGCAAACACCCACATTCGCTTTGCTGGGAGTGATGAGGAGAGCGCCGGGCGGGGTACTCCATCCACCCACGAAATGTCGGTGGATCGGAACTCTCCGTTCACACACCAGGCTGGACCGACCATCCGCATCCTGAACTCTGTCAATGATATCATCTGGCAGAGTGATCGGGAACGGCAGGCCCGGAACATCCTCAGTGAGAGGGAGTTCATTCACACCCGCCGAATCGACGCCGACTTGCTAAGTCGCACTGGTATGGACAGTGAGTTTCTCTATATTTCTCGAACCCTAGGATGGGAAGATGCATGGATGGTTAATGAGGAGGGAATCCTTCCCCTCACAATGGAATTTCTAGCTACCATGCAATTGTCTGCCACTCACATAACATTCCGGCTTCTTAATGAAGAGCACACTCTTTCGTGGGGGCAGTTCAGCAAGCACTTAAATTTTGATGATTCATGCTTGCTAAACCTGGAATCTGCTTGTACGGGTTTTAATAGAAAGGATTTTTGGAAAAGCATTGCTGGGAACAGAGACCCAGGCTTGCCCCGTACAAGTAATATCCACAACCCCACGCTCAGGTTCTTTCACAAATATATTAGTATCACACTCTCTCCAAGACCTGACTTGAGACCAATTAAAAAAGCCTGAAATGCTGCTGTTGTATGCTCTAGTTAACCATATAAAAGTATCACCCGCCAAGGCCATGGCGGACTACTGGTCTAAATTTAATCAACGCACTGAAAATATTGAAATGACAACTTGGATAACTAGACTGGCCTTTAACATGGGTCTGCTGAACACCGCTATATACTCCTACATTCCTAATGACCGAGACCTTTTGACAATGGAGCACTTCTCGCAAGGACACCTCTTGCGTGAGAACCAGGAGACCGGTGAGATTCACATGATCTATCAAGATTATGTGAATAAAATCGCTCTTCCTGACATGTCACTTTGGTTGGTAAATGTACCAACGTTACTTTTGGCCCTGGAAACTGAGGCAGAGCAAAACCGCAGGTTGGCCCGAGAGAACATCATACAGGTTCCCAGGAGGAGGACGCGAGCGCAGACCCGTGCAGCAGAAGAGGCCGCAAGAGCCGCAGCAGCGGCACAGGAATTTGACCCTTTCCATGCAGGGCAGTATGAAGGAGCAGCACACTATGGTCATTTGACACTCCCTGGCTCGCACCAAGCAGGAGGATCAAATTGGCAACAACCGCAACATCCGCGGTGGGAATACGGCCAGGAGGCGTCCTTTCACTCATCCCAGTTGGGGAGTTCAACCCATTCCTTGGGAGGATCCACCCGGTACACTGGCCGTGGTGATGAGTTCTTCCATAGGGGAATCTCGCCACAGGCCGCTCGCCATTCGTCCTTTCATCAGGACAAGTGGATGCGCGATATGAGATATCTTCAGCACCAGATGAATGGACTTACCATGGATACTGCTGAAATCCGTCAGGACTTGAACAACTTGAATCAAAATTTTCAGGAATTCTGCCAGGAAACTGGTGGAGAACTGGGTAATATTTCTTCTCTCCTGCAGCAGAACTGGGACGACATGTACCGTCATCAAGGATGGATGTGATCCGACCACGCCAAAAGCCAGCTTGGGGGAGGACCCCGTCAACGAGGTAAGTATCACTGCCATCTTTATTTCCGTCAGTTTTATTTTTATTTCAGTAATTTAAATTTGAGTTTTATCTTAGTTAATTTGCAGTTAAAAAAATATAATTAGTAATAAATAAATAGCAATAAATGAAACGCTCTCATCGTAAGTCTTTCTAATAAATAAAAATGTATGCCATGCATTAGAGTTATCATGGGAGAACGTATGCTAGAACTAAACTTGAGACATGAGCATTAGACTAAGTAAAGGGGAAGTAAGTTTCTACTTTGACTTGAGCGAGTCAAGTTTGTGGAGTAATTATTTTGAAAAATTTAAAAACATGCTCTAAGTACTTCTGTGGCAAAGAAAGTCCTACCAAAGCAAAATAATTTTACTCTTAGAGTAGGAGCTTCCACTTGCTGCATGTTAGTGTTGAGCTAGTTAGACTTTTGTTGATAGTCATGGTAGAGAAACTTGTCATATCTTTAGACCAAGGAATTCACTTGCACCCACCTATATAGTGCTATTCTTACACTGAGAATACGCACACAACATGCCTTTATTTTCATTCATTGTTAGGAATACTCCATGGCAAAATATCATGCTCCATAATGAAATCTCAGGGACATGGCTATAGTAATTCAAAAAAAAAGAAAGAGCAAGTGCTCTAGAAAGAAAAAATATATATATATATTCAAAAGAGCATGTGCTCTAGAAAGAAAATTCAAAAGAGCAAGTGCTCTAGAAAGAAGAGAATATCCAAAAGAGCAAATGCTCTCATTCATAGCCATGATCCCACAAAAGAGATAGAAAGGAGAAGTGCCATGAAAGTAGTAGCCACAATAAAATACCACACACTTGCACATTCCTGGTCTGAACCTATGACTTGTTGCTCCTTTGCTCCATTTGTCTAACTTGGCAAAATTATGCTAGCATGGCATGCTCACTTTTATCCTACCCATTAAACCCCACATAAAGTCTTAGTGAGAGGATAATTCTTCCATTGCCACATACAAATATGAGTGATCGAGTGAGCCATAGAAGTTACTAAGCATGCCTTCTTTTGAACAAAACTTGCAAAAACTCCACATATCTTGATTAGCAAAATAGGCAAGGGAAAGACAAACCTTCTTTCTTGCTGGTCTTTTGTTCTAATCTTGAGTGCAGGGAAGGCTACCAATTCCATGATGATGAAAATAATATGGGCATACACAACAAAAACACAGAGTTTCCAAAAGTATTTAAGTTCATGCTTGCTCGAGGACGAGCAAGGGGTAAGCTTGGGGGAGCTTGTTGATGCTCACTAAGTGTCATATTCTTAGCATCAACAAGGTCATATAACACAACACAAAGGCCTAAATTCAACCAAAAACCTTTTATAAACTAACAATTTCCACTTGTCCTTGAGTTTTATTTGAATGTAGGAAATTGCAGGGTTTTTGAGCAAAATGACCAAATGGACCCACCAGGAAGCAAGCCCACTTGCCTGGCCTCACTTTGGGCCAAGGAGGGGTGGCGCCCGCCACCCCTAGCTGGCGGCCGCCAGGGGGGAGAAGCCCAAACTCCCCTCCTGCCACGTCATTGATTCAGGGGAAGCACCCCACACTCATTGGCAGTCGTTGCTCACCTAAGTCGGTTCATCCAAGGGCTAAGAAGCAGTGTCACATGGATCATGGCCTAATTGCCCATGTGACGGTTATTGGACAACCCTAACCGACCCCAAACCGACTTGGAGGACCTCCTGGATGCCGTTGGTGAAGAGGCGGTGGATCCAAGGGCCAGGGGAGTGGCGCCCGCCACCCCAAGCTGGCGCCCGCCACCACACTTACCCCCCTGACCTAACCCTAGGTCCATAAGTACCCCCCTAGGTCCCTTAGGCTATAAATAGGACCCCCCGAGCTCATTTGTACTCAGACCTCACCTCATTAGTCCAACTCTCTTGTAAGCGAAGCTTTGGTGAAGGAACACTCTAGTTGAGAGACTTAGAGTGAGAGCGAGAGTGTAGAAGAGAAGAGCTGGAGTTGTAATAGAGGATCTTCCAAGTCTCTGGTATAATTCCAAGTCTTCCTTCATTTATCTTAGTGTTCTTCTACTTTCAGCATTTACTTTAAGTTCTTTACTTATTGTTCTTGTTGAGTGCTTTCGATCATAGATAACTTAGTATTTAGTTTATATCTAGTTTGGGTTCTTCGCTGAGTAATCAGTGCTCTAGTTTTGGACGCAGAATTAGAGTAGTATATATTAGTGTAAGCGCGGTGCTTAGACTAGTTATACCTTAGTTTGTGGCTAGCCCCCCGGATAGCTGTGGTAGCAAACAGGTGGTGACAGCCCTGGGAGCCTTGAATTCCACCACGTAGTTGGGTTAGTTCTTAAATCATAAACCTCGTTGTGCACGTCTGAGGTAAATAGTCCAGAGGGTGTGTATAGTTCGAAGAACTAGATAGAACCTTTATTGCTAAGTTATTTGTGATCGTAAGTGTGTAGGAAAACATTAATCTGTTTATCGGCCCGACCCCGCCGATTTAGGTTAGTAATAGTTAGTCTTTCTTTTCCTTTTAGTAGTAGTAGAAACCAACCCCCCATTCATACATTTCGATCAACCCTGCTAGAATCACTAGTTGTTCATAGCGGTCCTAGTGTTAGTTCTGCCATAGTAGCTTCCCTGTGGAAATAAATACGATACTCGGTTACTCCCGGGTGAAGTGCTACAATAGACTTATTCTGTGCGCTTGCGGAACCTACCAATAGTCATACGAATAGTTAGTTATACTTCTTACATTAAGAAGTATCAACAAACCTTTCTGGCGCCGTTGCCAAGGATAGATTCCATAGTCTACTCCTATTGATGACGTTAGCAAGAGTCAACACTCTCCAGCGAGCACCCGCTGCACCTGAGGGAGCGACTGCATCTGGCGAGGGGGAGGCGACTTCGGCGAGGCAAGTGCCCCGAAGCGTTCAGCAAGTTCACCCCCCGCGGCAGATGATCGGCGGCATCGACCAGCGAGTCACGCGGTCGCGAGCGTATGAAGTCTCTCACTTTGCTCATTCTGCATTCGTTGCTTCTTTTGAGCCCAAAGATGTTGGACACGCCCTTTCTGATTCTAACTGGGTTAATGCCATGCATGAGGAGTTAAAAAACTTTGAGCGAAACCAATTTTGGACCCTAGTTCCACCTCCACCAGAATGCCACCCTATATGTTCCAAATGGGTTTTCAAGAACAAAGAGGGTGAGGATGGGATGGTAGTGAGGAACAAGGCTAGGTTAGTAGCCCAGGGTTTCTGCCAAAAAGAGGGGTTAGACTATGAAGAAACCTTTGCCCTTCTAGCTCGTTTAGAAGCCATTAGAATCCTTCTAGCCTTTGCTGCTTCGAAGGGTTTTAAGCTTTACCAGATGGATGTCAAGAGTGCTTTCTTGAATGGGTACATAGAGGAAGAGGTTTATGTTAGGAAACCCCCTGGTTTCGAGGATCCCAAGTTTCCAAACCATGTTTATAAACTTTCAAAAGCGTTGTATGGTTTGAAACAAGCCCCGAGATCATGGTATGATCGTTTGAAAAACTTTTTACTCTCCAAGGGTTTTAAAATGGGACGGGTCGATAGAACTTTGTTTCTCCTCAAGCAAGGCAATGATACCCTGTTAGTCCAGATTTACGTGGATGACATCATCTTTGGTGGCTCCTCTCATGCGCTTGTTGCAAAGTTTTTAGACACTATGAGCAGGGAGTTCGAGATGAGTATGATGGGCGAGTTGACTTTCTTCCTCGGGTTGCAAATTAAGCAAACCCGAGACGGGACGTTTGTGCATCAAGGAAAATACATGAAGGACATCCTGAAGAAATTCGACATGGGCGAGGCCAAGCCTCTTACGACGCCCATGCCGACGACTGCTACGATGGATGCGGACCAGGACGAAGAGCCGGTTGATCAGAAGGAGTACAAGAGCATGATCGGCTCGCTTATGTACCTGACGGCGACGAGGCCAGATATATAGTTTTCTGTGTGTCTGTGCGCTCGTTTTCAGGCGTCCCCTCGGACTTCCCACAAGCAAGCAGTCAAGCGCATCATGAGGTACCTCCAATACACTCCTGAGTTCGGACTTTGGTACTCTTCTTCTTCAACTCTTTCGCTTTGTGGTTATTCCGATGCGGATTTTGCCGGCTGTCGGCTTGAGCGCAAGTCTACTTCTGGGACTTGTCAGTTTCTTGGCTCTTCTTTGGTCTCGTGGTCTTCTCACAAATAGTCGAACGTAGCTCAGTCTACTACAGAAGCCGAGTATGTTGCCGCTGCTTCTTGTGCCTCGCAGCTTTTATGGATGGTTGTTACTTTGCGTGATTTTGGTCTAGATTTCAGTCGGGTACCTTTGCTTTGTGATAGCACTTCTGCCATTAGTGTAGCAAAGAACCCTGTTCTTCACTCCAAGACCAAACACATCGATGTTCGCTTTCACTTTCTTCGTGATCATTATGAGAAAGGCGACATTGATCTTAGGCATGTAGACACCCATAACCAGGTCGCGGATATTTTCACCAAGCCTTTGGATCTCTCAACTTTTGCAAGGTTGAGAGGTGAGCTTGGTGTGTGTTTCCCCTTTTAGATGGGGGAAGCATTTTGATGTACCATAGACTGACTTTCTGATCTTTTTTGTTTTTGGGTTTTGAGTCTTTTTGGTTTTGTTTTGGGCTCCGATTCTGACTTCATCATTTATGCGTCTTGCATTTTTTTAAGCTTCATGTCTATATTTTTGAGAATGAACTTATGCTCTGATTAGTGTATGCTTCGATGATATATGATGTTGCTTAGGCTCTTTTTGATCTCTGATACATGGTGTGAGCTAAGCTGTATTTTTCAGAATGATGAACATGCTTAAAGAACTTAAAATTTGATACTTGTTCACCATTGAGATTGGCAACTAGCATGTGTAGGATGTGTTGAGGTCATTTGAGCTATTTCATATATGCTAGGTTGCTATGTCTCTAGTTCTGAGTCTTTCACTTGCTTGGACTGTTCATATTCTGCTTAAAATGAACCAAGTGTTAGTTAAAAGATTGAGATGGGATTGCTTTGTCAGCACATCACGGTATTGAGACTGTTTCTCATAGCACTTTGAGTTAAACTTGAGTCGTGTAGTGTAAGACCGAAACTGATGCTTTAAGCTTCTGATTGCATATGCATAGGCTTAGCACGGTTGGAAAGTTAGGCAATGACAAGCTTTCAACCTCTCGCAATCACATGCTGAATTTGAACTTGTGTAATAACCGCTGCAAATTTCTCCGATAAAATCTGAAAACACACGTCTATGCTTCACTCTATAGCATGATGATTGAACTTTGCTAGGGGTAGTTCACCTTGTATACATGTTTAGCACTTATTTGACTTCCTATCTATACATGTTCAGTGCTATTTTGATGGTGAAACCCTTTTCTAAATGGCTTAAAACTGCTCACTAAGCTTCTGCACTCATATTCTATATTCGGTGATCAGTTTGAGCCTTTGCTAGCACTTTTACATGTGGCTTAGTAGTCAGATCAGCACTCCTTAGAGCATTCTTTCACTTTTTCGAGTATATACCTGAAGCTGCTAACTTGCACTTTTAACTCATGTGCATTTGCTTGACTCCGATAGGCATGACCTAGCTCCGTCTTCTTTACTTGAGCTTTTACCCCTCTCTTTTGATTGCAATTTGCCCCCAGGGGGGAGAATGCTTCTGGTGGTGTCAATTTGCAATTTATGCTTCACTTGCTGAGGGGGAGTTCTTTGAGTGAGGGGGAGTTTTTCTGTGCCTGTTCCGAGTCAGTTTCTTATTTGATATCGATCGTTTCAGCTAGTTGTGTTGAGCCTCTGTGCCTCTATCTTGAGGGACTAGCAGTACCTGCTTGCTATGCAGTCTTCGTGTGGCTTCAAGCTCTCAGCTAGTGGTGTTGAGCCCTTTCTGCCTCTTCTTGAGGACTAGCTTGTTTTTGACTTGGTTGCGTCGATCCGTTGCCCATGTCTTTGGGAACCAAGTCTTGTGCGTTGTTTTTGGTCTAGCTTTGCTCTCTGATGAGTTGTTGCTCTGATCTTTTGCTTGGTTGTGTCAAACCGTTGCCCATGTCTTTGGGGACCAAGTTTTGCTTATCTCAATTTGTTCTTCTTCAGCCTTTTCTCTGGCTTTTGGACATCTCGAGTGAGTTTTTCTCCTTCTATCTAATTCTGCTTTTCTTTTATTCTGGTTACGATTACTATGAGTTGACGATGCACTCATCAAGGGGGAGATTGAGAACACAAGGTTGATATGTGCCCTTGTGGTTCCCTTCCTGAGTGATGAGTGATCGATCAACGGGCAACATGTCTCTTGGCTGTGTTGATGTGCACGTGCAGAGCTCAGGCAGTGGTCGAAGGTGAGGTGAAGGACAAGTAGGGACGTGCCGTGCCGACGGACCGGGAGCGGTGAAGGGCGGACGTGGAGCTTGGTCCGACGGACCGGGAGACCTGAGGACCAGCTGTGGTAGCTGGCACGTGGCGTCGACAAGCAAGAGCACATGGGGATGTGCGGTGCATCGGCTGAGTCGGGAGGAAGGTGATGGCGTCATGAGACTTGGCGGGAGGCCAAGAAGGATGGCGAATGCAATGTGCCCGGCGTGGAGGCTGGACATGCTTCGGCATCGGTGCTGGAACTCGGGGTGTGCGAACCACATCCCGTCTACGGCACGGGTTCGGTAGCTGAGCCTCGAAAAGCTACCCTCGACGGTTTCCGAGTTTGGGCCTCAAAACTCGGGGTGGCCGGCTTCCGAGTTTGGGCCTCAAAACTCGGCGTGGACGGTTTCCAGGTTTGGGCCACAAAACCTGGGCGCGCGGGTTTCTGAGTTTGGGCCACAAAACTCAGCCTGAGGACAGGTTTCCCGGTTTCGGCCTCAAAACCGGGGGAAGGCCCAGGTTTCCCGGTTTCGGCCTCAAAACCGGGGGGAGGTCCACAAAAAGGACGGTCGACGTGTGGCGGTGTGGAGAGGCTGGCGCGGAGGCAAGGCTATCCACGAGGTAGGCGTGGCGGTCGACTGGGCGACACGTGGCGGCATCCTGAGGCTTGCGTCGAGGCGAAGCTAAGGGTGAGGAAGGTGCGTGGCCGTCAGATCAACCATCAGGAGAGTTGGACCGGGATACCCCTAGGGTTGGCCGCTTCGCTCTTGTATCTAGGGGTACAAAGGGGATTATTGTTTTAGGCTATAAATAAGAGAGGCACCCCTCCTCTCTCCCGATCCTTGTAGTCATTTGTTCCTGAGCTCTCTCTCTCTCTAGCCCTCTGCTTAGGTTCTAATCATACCTCGCTGCAAGCGATCCGCAGAGACGGAAATCATACCTCTGTGTATTTGGATCTTTTGAGGAAACGAGACCGTATTCTCGTTGTCTCCTCGTGTGGAGGAATTTCGGCTGAAATCGAATCGTGTCTTGTGTTCTTCACGTTTTGGTTTTTCATCTCCCGGAGATTTGCCTCGTTCTTCCTCTCCACGAGATGATTTTCGATTCCACTTGAATCAATTTGTTCTTGGTCGTGAGCCCCTTCTTTCTACCGAAGGAATTCTCTCCAAACCTCACGAATCCATAGATCGGGTTGATTTCGCGTTCGTTCTTTGTTCTTCCCCTTTTACGGTGATCCACGAATCTCTCTTGATTGACTTGGTTTGGTGCAATGATTTCTTAGGACTAGCACCCCAATACATAGAGGATCACCTTGGAGAAGTTTGATGGAAGTCCCTTTTGATTTGGTGAAGTTCCGATTGATTTGCCTTTTTATCCCGAGCAGAATTGTGCTTTCTGTTCATCCGCGGACAGTCCGCGCCCCCAGCGGCGGACAGTCCAGGGATCGGGATTTGGCTGGTTCAGTCAGGTGCAGACCCCTGACTGTTCACTGTCAAGTGAACGGCGGACAGTCCGCGGTACAAACCCGCGGACAGTCCAGGACCTGTCCAGCAGACTTGCAGTACTGTTTGGTTTCTGCATTTTTGCCGGCGGACAGTCCGGCTCCCAGTCACGGACAGTCCGGGACTCAACGGCGGACAGTCCGGGACTTTGACCCCGGACAGTCTGCGAATCTGCTGATTGTGCAGTTTTGCTCCGTGGCTTTGGCAGTTGGTTTTGGAGTTTCTCTGGAGGTTCCGCTGTACCACTAGGACATCTCCTAGGGTATCCACCTACTCGTAGGTCGTGAACTCTCCGGTCGTTTCGAGTCTTCGCTTTTGGGGTGACTTTCTGGGACAAGGGCCATACTATTCACGAGTTGAATTTGAGGCTCCCATTCACCCCCCCCCCCTCTGGTCGCTAATCCGGTCCTTCAACATGACCTTGTAGATCAGGGGGGCAACGTCAGGTTGCTGATAGTGTCCAATATGAGAGACGATTTGGCTATGGTTGTCGTGGCTACCACCATTATCTGCCCACTGTAGATCAACGCACCAGAAATTGACGCATTCCAACGATGTGATTGTATTAAAAAATATCAAACCAATAAGCTTCCGTTCAATTGATGGAATGGAAGGGAAGATCATACCTGTTGCTCGTCTTCACAAGGAGATGGAGCCTTGATCTAGGTTGGATCGAATACCATACCACATAGGTTGTGATATCCTCCATCAGATCCCATTGCCGCCTCATTGTGCATCCTTGTGCATGCTCATAGCTGCCGGATCTGAAGGCACTAGAGTCTGGAGGAAGATATCAGAGAGAGGGGAAGATTGTATGGATCGACAGATGACACCAACGCTACGCGGGCAGCCGCCGCCTATCGAATAGATGAACACATGGATTCCCTAAAGGGTAGTTGCATTATCTGTGTTCGTGGGCTGCGTAGGACAGGTTATTAGGTGACTGGGTGGGGACATTGGGGGTGGGAAGTGGGATATGTATGCCATCAGTAGCAATGAATCTTATTTCTGTTGCTAGCCATTCATTGGTAGAGGGGTGTCTGTATTGTAGTAAAAGTGCTTGTTTTAGGACACTGAGCTTGTCTTTGGGAAGCCTTTAAGATGTGATTTGGTGAAGTGGTTTCCCCTCCAACACCAACTTAAGAGCACAACGAGATCTACAATACTTGTGATAAACATATGCATCTAAAACCACCATTTTGAAGTTTTTATAAACAGAAAGTGTGAGTGGGTTGAAGATCTTGAGTGTGGTGAGGTTGGAGAGACAATTGATTGGGGAGATGTTTCATATGAGCATGGGTCCAATGAGATGGTTATGCAATAGATTCCATGCTCATTGATGTTATCATTGACTCCAATCTGAATGTTCATAATTTCACTTGGATTGGTCTCATCTAGGTCATCTTCTATAGATGGATGAATCTTGTTTTCAAAGGGAGTTGAATACTCACCATTTGAATCTAAACCAAGGTTGGATTCCATTAAGGCTTCTTCCCTGTCCATCCATTCTACACATTCTAGCCATTGTTGTAGCATCTCTTGATCATCCTCATGGTCTTCATGACTCCTATTATTTGGTTGTCTTAGTGGATTTTTAGGATTGTCATGAGACTCGAAAGGATGAGTATAAGAGGAACCTTCGAGGTCAAGGATGGGTTTAGAGATGGGTTCATGGTTTGTGTTATTTGTGAGCATAGTAGGGGAGTAGATAGAATTTTCCATGTGGCTTAGCTCTCCTTCTATGGCATCACTTGACATGCCATCCTCGACTATTTCATAATGGGAATCAGGACATTCTTTAAGAGAACCATTCTTGCAAGGATTTGAATTATCTTCGCTTGAAGGTCTCTTATGAAACTGGAAGTCTAGACCATTAGCACCAGAAAGATTAGAGTTCTTCAAGGGTGGAATTTCGTCATCCCTAGGAGGATTTTGGGGCATTGATGGTTTAGGATCGATAGCTAAATCTTGGGATGTGAGTGGTTGTGATTTGGCTATCAAAACT
Organism: Coix lacryma-jobi var. lacryma-jobi; assembly: GCA_009763385.1. Lineage (NCBI taxonomy): Eukaryota > Viridiplantae > Streptophyta > Magnoliopsida > Poales > Poaceae > Coix > Coix lacryma-jobi. The sequence goes on along the minus strand of CM019828.1, from coordinate 77,313,331 downwards.
TCCTCTTCTTGTCTAGGAACTGATTCCTTCTCTTTCTCATGTAGTGGATTGTGAATGCTAGGGAAATTGGTCTTTCCACTAATTATATCAAGTAAGTACCTTGCTTTACTAGCAGACAGGCAAAGGAAAACTCCTCCAGAGGCTATATCAAGGGATTCCCTATTCTCCCTACTAAGACCCATGTAAAAATGTTGAAGAAGTACGGGGTCTAGAATAGAAAGAATTGGGCCAGTGTGGATAAGGTCAACAAAACGATCCCATGATTCGCCAAGAGATTCTTCTTCTAGTTGTCTAAAAGTTAGAACCTCTTTCCGAAGATCAACCACTTTGGAGATGGGGAAGAATTTTAAGAGAAATTCAGTGCATAACGTCTTCCAATCTCCTTTTACCCTTCCTATGTTTGAGTTTATACCAATGTTTAGCTTTTCCCGTTATGGAGAACGGAAAAAGCTTCCATTTTAAGGTTTCATCGGGCATGCCCTCTATACGAAGGAGGCCACAAATTTGACCAAACTCTCGTAGGTGTGTGTATGGGTTTTCCTCATCTTCTCCCGGGAAAGGGTGTTTTTGAATAAATTCTATGAATTCTAGGCTTATCTCAAAACTAGATGTTGTGATAGGCTTTAAATGTTATGGTGGTTTAAGGTATGTGCCCGTGAATCTAGCATATTGATAGATAGGAATGTTATCAACCATGCTAGAGATGAAAGGATAGATAAGAAGAAAGAATAATAGAGATGAGGCAAATGATAAAAGTAAAGGATAGAGGGAAAAGATAAAGATATGCACAGAAGAAGATTTTTTTTATTACTATTTTATAATGGAAAAGATTAAGCTAGGTTCGTAGTTAACTCAGCAATCGTTTCCCCGGCAACGGCGCCAGAAAGCTTGTTGACATTTACTAACGTCGCTACCAAGAGTAAAGATAAACCCTATCCCCGACAATGGCGCCAGAAAGCTTGTTGACACTTCTTAGCGTCACACTAATGCTAGGCTGTCACCACTGCCACACATAGAAGTGGTTGGTTGGTATATATGAGCACACAGAAAAAGATCCGCAAGTGCATGGATACCGTTGTAGCTTTCACCCGGAGGTTTTAATATCGTATCCACAGGGAAACGTGTGAGATCAACTACGTTCTAACTTAACCAGAAGATAAATGAGTAGTAGTAGAAACTAAAGTAGAAACAAGATAAAGTAAAAACAAGATTAAAAGGTAAGGGAAGTAGCAATCTAGTATTTGGTCGATAGTAGGAGTATAAAGAGGATAACTTGGGATTGTCTAGTTCTGACCTAGGCAAGAGACTATGTTGAATACGATTCAACTGGGGACATTACGATAGAAGGGCTGCATCCAGAGTACATCCCAACTAGGTAATTACGGATGTACTCGGCCTATAAACGGGGAGGTGGAGTACAAAGGATTCAACGGGCCTATAAGAGTCACACCCGCGAGCTACCACCTAAATAAGCCCGGCCTATAGGGTACATCTATGAGTAACTTGAGCCTAAGCACCACGCTTACACTACGAATTACACTATAACCTATTGCAATAGATTAAAGCATTCAAAAGAAACTCGTGTCCAGAAGAATAATATAAACAAGAATCTTACTAGAATTAGAAGTTGATCACCTGAAGCATCTCAGGAGCAAGCTCGAGCAGAGCTTGATCTCGCCAAAGTACAACTGGAGGAAGAAACACCGATAGGCCGGCATCTCCTCCAAACTCCTCCCTCGCTCTCCATCTCTCTACTATCTAGAAGACTAGATCTAAACTAATTCTAGAGAGAGGTTTTCCATTCGAGGGACACCTCTCATCTAGAAACCCTAGATTTTGATCTTGGTGACAACTATGATGAAGATAGATGACCGATCTTCCAGGGAGGGGGTCTGGGGCTGCTTATATAGCCCGGTGGGATGAACTGCAGCCCTTGGATCAAACCGACTTGAAACAATGGTTGAGATTCGTCGTAAAGGTCGATTAGGTCATGCTCCATGAAGTTGGGCCGATTTGGATCTTGGCCCATGCCGACCGGCCCCACCTGTCAGCTGCTAGGCACCGCCTTCGTCGTGGTGTCTTCTGGAACCTTCCTTGTTGCCCTAATGCGACTTTTCGTCTGTTTGCATGATTTGTCATGTTGAAGTAGGATTCAATCTCTTTCCATCTTCTATAAAACTCCCTGGAAAATAGTAATTCACCGAAGCTGTTGGATCTGTCAGTTTAGTCCCTGAATTATGTTGCTTGGTGATCACTCCAGGTTGTTCTAGAAGCTTCCAAGTCGTATCCAACAAGGACTCTCTCGTCGGGACTCCAAATGTAGCAAACCATATGTCTGTTTTGATCGTCTCGACAAGCTCTTCGCAATGGTGTGCTCTGTTTCATCACTTGGCATACTTTTATATGGTGAAATTAATAACCCTGCAAAACAAGTGAGAACAACACAACTCATGGAACTTGTTAGAATCAAACCCTACAACTATGCTTTATGGTTCATTTCATATCATTCTATGCATTAGTTGATGGTATAATATTGACTGTAAGGACCGTCAATAGTACTTCAAACAACATCTTTTCTTCCAATAGTCTTCATTTATAATTTCTCGTACATTCCATCTGTATAGGAACAGGGACAGGCCTCCTCCCTTGCCATTCCTTTTGATTTGAAAGACTACATGATGAAGGAGAAACTACTGCACCAGAATCTTCAAGTAAATTCTGTGAAGAAACCAAATCCCAGCTTCAAATGCTGCTTCCTCTCTTAGAAGCCGACATAGCCGATTTGCTTCAAGATGCAAGTGGAGTTAGGGACATTTTTGGTTTAGTCAAGAATGACATACTAGCTGATCTCAAGAAGCTCTGATTTCTGTTGCTCACATGGAATTTCTCGAGTCAAAGTTTTCTAAAGCAAAGGCCAAGCTCATGGCACGCGAAGCCCAAGTCGAGCTACCAGAAAAAGAGCAACATTGTATCTCTGATATGGTCTCTATAAATAATGCCATAGATCAGCTGAACACCAACTCCACCGTCCTCATCGGCAACTTGTCTTCCCTGAAGTCTGAAAGGGATCAGCTATTGAGCAGACTTCAAGCTGTCAATGAACAAATTGCACTTGGAGAAGAAAATTTGGAAAAGATCACAATCATGCTTCAGGAGCAGAAGAAAAGGATGACACTTCTTCACGGCGAGCATCAAGATATCAGAATCAAGAAGAACCCAATCCCAGGCTCAAGTGAAGAAGACCCGAAGGAGATAGCCGATATAGATATCATGCGTTCAAATGCCCTTGATGCTCTAAACTTAGCTTTGAACATGTAATTTTATTTATTTGAAAACTGATGCTCATAGAACTTTGTAATTTTGATCATCAACTCAATGCATTCTTGTAAAATGAAACTGCATTTATTACCTGTTCTATTGAAAACCCTTTCAATATCTCATCAGCTATTTTAACCGATGGCACTCATATGGTTCCTTCTCAGCTATTTAGTCGATCGGTACCCAAACAGTCCCTCATCAGCTACTTAGCCAATTCACCGTAGGATTTAGATCTGAAGGTTCTCAAACCGGTGCCTCTTCGCTTTCTCGCTATCACTTATAAATATGAAACCGCTGGCTCTGAGACATATTACGCATCCATCGCCTTCTTCAACCTTTGCTCTCCTCGAAACCACTAACTCTTCTTCTTCAGCCAGCAAACGAGCAAGATTCATGGCGGACAACCGCGGAAAGCACCCCGCCAACGAGGGTTCCAGCAACAGCCCCCTGATGACCCGTCGCCGCTTGTTCAGGTGACAGACCTTTCTCATTGCATCCCCTTTAGATTCAAAGTCGGTTGTTTTCGAGAAAACCCTAACTCTTCTCTTCACAATTTCCCTCCTCGGGTGGACGAACAAGGCCCTAGCCAACCCCCGGCAGAGCGCAACCTTGCGCTAGATGAAGACGCTTACCGCTTCATTCGAGAATATTCCAACACCCGATGCCTCCTGGAGGAAGAGCGCCACCGGGCTGCCCGTGCCGAGGATGAACTAGCGGTCCTTCGTGCGCGCCTTAATAGTGCGATGGAGCACTTGGAGGCACTCGACGCCAGGGTGGGAGGTATAATTATCTTGGATCTTTTCGTCTCTTTGATCTCATACACCAACTGATTCAGCAATTTTATGTGTAATCGCATTATTTCACTTGGTCTTTTATAACTGCTTGCGTGAATCTTAGCCGATTGATCTTGCATTATGATTGAATCAGCTATTTCCAACCTTCTTGCTTTCATGTATGGTGAACACTTGGTTGAACCATGGCAAGCTATTCTATAGGACCACAAAGTTTCATTGCGTACCGAATGCCACTTCTTCGGATGCTCTCTGATTTTCTTCTTAAAAATCTTGATCAGAATTTGATTGGAAGCTTCGGCATGTCCATTAGCTTGAGCATAATAAGGAGATGAATTAATTAATTTAAAACCCGTACTAGCAGCAAAGTCTTCAAATTCCATTGATGTAAACATCTTCCCTTGATCTGTGGTGATGGATTGAGGAATACCAAATCTGTAAATGATATGCTCCTTGATAAACTCAATCACATTAGCTGATGAAGCTTCTTTCAAGGGAATGGCTTCAACCCACTTAGTAAAATAATCAGTTGCCACCAATACGAATTTATGCCCCCTGCTTGATGATGGAAATATCTGGGCAATCAGATATATTCCCCATCCTCTAAATGGCCAAGGTTTCATAATTGGATTCATAGCCGATGCTGGAGATTTCTGAACGTTACCAAATTTTTGGCACTCTTGACACCCTTTATAATACATGAAACAATCTTCCAACATAATTGGCCAAAAATAACCTGCTCTCCTAATCATCCACTTCATCTTATGAGCAGATTGATGTGCACCACAAACTCCCTCATGGATTTCTCCCATCAGGACCTTAGCTTCTTCTTGATTGAGGCACTTGAGAAGCACACCATCGACTGTCTTATGATAAAGTTGATCATCAAGAAGAACAAACTTTGTAGCTTTATACCTTAGCTTTCTGGATACTTGTCATGATGGTCTCTTAAATACTAGACAATTTCAATCCTCCAATCATCATCATCAACGAGCTCATCGGCTAATATCTCAACGATTTGCTGATACCCAGAAGCACTCTGAGCTAGTCGATTAGCCTCTTGATTCTAGCACCTAGGAATATGCTTAATGACAACAGAAGAGAAAGAATCTAGTAGCTCAAGGCATCTTTCATAATGTTTCCTTAATATATCATCTTTGCATTTATATAGGTCGAGCAATTGATTAATTACTAACTGAGAATCACCAAAAATTTCAAGGCTTCGGCCTTTACCTCATTCAGAAGTTGAAGTCCCTTAAGAACAGCTTGATACTCAGCTTGATTGTTAGTAGAGGTTGCATCAATTGGAAAAGCATATTCAAAACTTGCCCCTTGTGGAGAAACAAGGACAATACCAATACCTCCACCTTGCTTACAATTAGATCCATCAAAGAACAAAGCCCAAGGAGTAAAATCTAATGTCTTAATTTCTTTTTCATGATGATGAGTAATGAAATCAGCTATTACCTGACCTTTAACTGCTTTAGCCGATTCATACCTCAAATCAAACTCTGATAATGCAAGAATCCATTTGCCAATTCTCCCATTCAAAGTAGGAATAGACAACATGTGTTTATCACATCAAATTTTGACACCACCGTGCACTCAGAAGATAACAAGTAATGCCGAAGCTTAGAGCACGAAAAGTATAAGCACAAGCATAGCTTTTCAACACGAGAAAATCTTGTTTCTGGATCTAATAGCCTTCTGCTCAAATAGAACACCACTCTTTCTTTTCCTTCAAACTCTTGCATTAAGGCCGATCCAATTGTATGTTCATCGGCCGATACGTACAACATAAAAGGTTTGTTCCTTTGAGGAGGGATTAATATTGGTGGGGACTTCTTATATTCTTTAATCTCCTCAAATGCTTTCTGTTGTTCGTTACATCATCTAAACTCTTGATCATCCTTTAACTTCAACAATACTGAGAATGGCAAAATATTAGCTGATAAATTTGATATAAATCTTCTGATGAAATTGATTTTGCCGATCAGGGATTGCAACTGAGTTTTTGTAGTTGGTGGTACTGCCTTGTCGATTGCATCATAACTTTTTTGACCAACTTCAATCCCTTTTTCATGTACCATGAAGCCCAAGAATTGTCCAGCCGACACTCCAACTGCACATTTGTGAGGATTCATCCTTAGTCCATGTTTTTTTGCACATTCTAGAGTATCTCTAAGGTCTTTAAGATGTTCCTAATATTTTCTGGACTTCACAACCACATCATCAATGTAATCTTCACAATTTTTTCGATCAACTTATGAAAGATGTAATTCATAGCCCTTTGATAAGTTGCACCGGCATTCTTAAGTCCAAAAGTCATGACTACCCAATCATATAACCCCAAAGCACCAGGACACCTAAATGCAGTCTTATGTATGTCTTATTATACCATAAAAATTTGATTATAACCAGCATTACCATCCATAAAACTGATTACCTTATGACCTGCTATTGCATCGACCAGCATATCTGCCACTGGCATCGGGTAGCCATCCATTGGAGTAGCTTTATTCAGATCCCTGAAATCAATACATACTCTCATTTTTTCATTTTTCTTATACACAAGGACCACGCTAGAAATCCACTCAACATATCTACATTGTCGAATGAACTTAGCTTCATAAAGCCGAGTAATTTTTGTATTTACATCGGCCATGACTTCTGCTCTAATCCTCCTTGGAGCCTGCTTCACTGCTCGACTCCCGGATTTGATAGGTAGTCGATGCTCGACTAATGTTCGATCAAGACCATGCATCTCAGAATACTCCCAAGCAAAACACTCTTTATATTATTTTAACAAAGCAACAAGTTTTTGTTCAAACTTAGGATCTAATTTAGCACTAATATATGTTAGCCTTGGTTTATCACCATCTCCAATATCAACAACTTCTAATTCATCGGCCAACGTAAAACCTTTGCCCATCTTGCCTTCTTCTTCATCGACTAAAGGATCCATTATATATATTTTTTGAAGCCGACTGCTTGGATCGGCTGTTGGCCATCATCAAACACCTTGATGAAACCTCCTTCATGCACCTTTCTAGAGAAACACTCCACATTATCAAAATTCTAGTCATTAGGATCAGAGTATGCAATACTCACTGTTGAGTCAGCTGGTACCACTTCCACAGTATCTCCAATCCATTGTATCACATTTTGATGCATTGTGGATGGAACACAGCAATTAGCATGAATCCAATCTCTTCCCAAAAGTATATTGTATGTGCCTTTTGCATCAACCACGAAGAAGGTAGTAGGCAAGCTCTTCCTCCCAACTGTCAACTCAACACATACAACACCTTTGGTGGATGATACGTTTCCAGCAAAGTCTGTTAATCTCATGTCAGTTTGGCTTAGGTCCTCTGCAGTCTTCCCAAGTTTTTTGAATGTAGTACATGGCATGATATTAATAGTTGCACCTCCATCAACTAACATCCTGCTCAGAGGTCTCCCGTTGACAAACCCTTTTAAATATAAAGCTTTTAAGTGAGAGTGTTTTTCAGGCTTCTCGAATGTAGCACCTTTTGCCTGATAGATCCATTGAGCCACAGCCACCTCATCATCTGACTCTTCTTGCTGGTCAGTGGATCTAAACTCAGCATGCAACATGAACATAGCAGATATGTTAGCCGATTGCTTCTCTTTGCTCTTATCGGCTATTTTCTTTACCTAACAGACTTTGGGTTTCTTCTTTTCTATCTCATCATTTCTCAATAGTTGAACCCGACTCTTTTGGCCTCTAGACAAACCGTCTGGGCACCATTGCCCCTCTTGCCAAGCATGCTCATGGTCCTGATCAGCTACCCTTACTCCTAGCCGATCATAAACACTTTCATTTTTTATGCGCCAATCTGTTCTTGTGTAATTCAATCTTTCATGTATAGATCGGCGGTTGTCTCTCAACTGCCTATACTCCCAATATTGATCACTGCATTACGGACAATTTCGAAGAGTTGGGAGCTTCAACTCTTCATTCTGTTTACACCAGATTTTGGACCGAGAAGATTATTATTTTGTGAACATAACTGGTTGATTTATTAAGGAAAAGAATTGGCCTAAAAATAAAGAAGCTTATGTGGGTCAAGCATAACCAAAAGGATTCATATGGACCAGCGCGATGGGCTTCGAAGACGTGTCGGGCTCAACCAAGGAGTTCAAGTCCGAGTCGTCTTTATTTTTACCTATTATGTAACTTAGTCGTGTTAGGTCAGGAGTCAATCGGGTTATAAGGCTGCACTGGCATCGACCAAACTCTTGTAAAGCTATGGCATGGCTAGTTATCGGTCTAAGCTCGAATTTTGTGAGACTGTCTTGACTCTGATCAATCTCTTACTTTAGTCGATTTTGACTAGTTATCGGCTCTACTGGCTTGGCAAGCTAGTAGATTCATTAAGTTATCGATGTTGTTTTATGTTTTAATGTGTTTATTTATGTTTTAAACAACATCTTGCCCAATTAAGATTGACAAAGTAATCTAAACCTAAAAGATACTTAGTTTCGGCTATCCTGAGGTTTACACGCTCACAACAAAGGAAATAGCCGATCCAAGCCTTTCATTGACTATTTCGTCAATCTTGGTTGTTACATGTTGTGCGTTCGAGATATTCGATAAGGTCACGATCTGATCTAAGAGCAGATAGATTTGATCTAACATATCTATTACGGTTGTTTTCCTGAACCCCACTGATATATATGATAGATTAAGTCTGTTTATCTTAGTTTAAATTATGGCTTTGACGGATAGATCTTGTTCGTGCCTCATGGACCCTGAATCGGCTAAAATAGCTGATCCAGTTATGCTCTCTTCATAATATGTTCTTTTAAGTGGCATGTAAATAACAGATCTACTATTTGCACGAGACGTGATCTAGCTTGACCATCATCATGGCTGCATGGAGACACCCCACTGTTGATGTTTAAGCTATTTTATCGATCTATTTGTTATTATGGCTGTATGGAGACACCCCACTATTAATGAATAGAACTGCTCGTACAATTAGTCGATACGTTGGTTTCATGTCGTTTAAATGTACATATAGATCTTTATCTTGTTAACATTTTCTAAGTTTATCGGCTATTTATCTATTACAAACATTCATCTTATATTTGTCATAGCCATTATGCTTCATATCTTTTTCAATACTTTTTTATGCAATTTCATGGGAGTTGACTTTGTAGTCAATATCCTAAAGACAAATGGCTATATCAGAGCCGTATAATTTGGAACTGTCTCGCACCAAACCGGCAGGTTCCACGATTTAACGATCTTTTTCTTCTCCTTGTCAATTACAGGTCAAATTGACTGGCACGCCCTAAGTCGATTTTGCTGAGAATTGGCTCCACCGCCTGCTGAAGGTCTAGGAGGTCAGGACTTGCATCCGTACCCCTCTGAGGACCGTGCGTTCGGGTGTGTTGGCACTGCCGATCGAAATTTTGTGTCAACACATTCTTTTGGCACGCCTCGTGGGGCACAATCGTCTGAATCATGACGTTTGACAACGAAGAAGTACTGCACGTGAAAATGGAGGACCTCCCAGAGGAAACTCAACGCTTAATAGATGAGACTGTTGATCAATATCGACATTTGTACTTATTGAGATACAGCAGGACCAGAGATAAGAAGATAGTTCAGAAAACTCACCTTCCAAGGGTGGTCTTTGATGGTCATGTTGATCCAATGGCCAGGTCCAACACAATGCCATGCAAGAAGTAATCAGCAAGGCAATGTCTGCCACCTTGACGAATCATAATGAGGTTTTTCTCAACAGCCTCACAAACGCCATTAAAGAAGCTTTCAACATGGGTGGTGACAGAAGGGGTCCAACATATACTGTTGGAAACAGTCAAGGAGCTGGACCTCAAATCAATGGCCCAAATGGCAATGGAGGTCAGATGATGATTAACCCTAGAGGCATGACACCGCAGCCAGTGCAACAGCCGATTATGAGTAATAACATGTACTCATCGACTACAAAAATAGCTCCTCATGCAAGGCGCATCACAAGAGACTTCAATGCACCACCGTATCAAGGGAGCGTAGCACCTCGTGATATACCTCAGGGGTATCAATATGTCTCTGATTTCTATACTTTGGACGCTCAAGAGAACCCAGGATATAATGGTAATACCCTCGGGGGGCAGAACATCGGCTATCAAAAGCCCGTGAATCAAATTGATCATCTGATGAGTCGTGTAACTGACCTGGTTCAGAAACAATTTGGCTTGACGCCAAAATCTACAGTGACTGGTTACAAAAAGCCATATCCAGAATGGTTTGATTAGGTTGTTCTTCCTCCAAGATATAGAATCCCTGATTTTACCAAGTTCACAGGAACCGGTTCAGTGACAACCATGGAGCATATAACCCAGTTCCTAGTCCAGCTCGGAGAGATTGGTGATGAACAAGCGCTCAAAGTCAGAATGTTCCCTCTCTCTCTCTATCTGGTTCGGCTTTTTCATGGTTTTCATCTTTGCCACCTAATTCCATTCAGAGCTGGGATGACTTGGAAGATAAATTCCATAAGTATTTCGGCTTTGTAGTATTTGAGAAAGGCTTAGTGGATTTAATCGATATAGGGCAAACGAATAATGAGTCTGGATGCCAGTACCTCCAAAGGTTCAGAGAGGTGAAGAATCAATGCTATTCTTTGACATTGCCAGATTCAGAGGTAGTCAGCATTGCGATTCGAGGATTGATGCTTGTTATCAGGGAGAGAATCGGCTTTGGTTGCAACAACATGGCCGATTTGGCTAAAAAGGTAGTAGGTATTGATGCTCAAAATCGGTACAATCAAGCCTTTAAACCTAAGAAAGCCTACAATACAGAGAGTCATGTTTTCCTGCAAGATGAAAACAATGATTCAGAAGATGAAAGCGATGAGGATGTAGCTGCTGTAGACTGGGTTTGGAGAAACAACGAGTACATGCCTTGGGCAAAGGTTAAAAGTACCGAGAAAGATGTAAAGTATAGCTTCGACATCACCAAGGCCGATAAGATATTTGACTACTTACTGGAAAAGGGTCAGATCAAGTTGACTGGGAATCATACCATCCCATCGGCCGAAGAGCTTAAAAATAGAAGGTGCTGCAAATTTCATAATTCTGGTACCCATACAACTAATGATTGCCGAGTTTTCAGAGATATGATACAAAAGGCAATCGTTAAAGGGAGGATTGGCCTAGAAAAGGCCAAAGGCATGGGCATCAACGGCCATCCGTTCCCACAAAACATGGTAGCTCCGGCACTTCGGAGTGAGGTCAAGGTGTTAACTTCTAATAAAGCCAAGGCAGCCGGGACAGTTGATCCAAAGAAGCAGCTAACAGCCAAAGAATATCAGGAGATGAAAGAAAACAATGATCGACATGATCAACCTGAGACTTCAAGGGCTGGCGAAGCAAGAAGGCATCCGACTGTCAGAATCTTATTGAACAAATAGCAACGTCAGAAGGAAAGGGGCCATATGCAAAGAGAAAGGGATGAACAAGAGTATCAGGAGTGGCTCGAGGAAGAAGAGTATAGGAGGTCTTGTGAAGAAGGAAGACGCGTCTGAGATGAAGAAAAGAATCATTGGGACTGTCCTTTCTTCAGGCATTGCTGGAATGAAGGTTTGAAACTTCCTACTCTTCATAACTGCCCAGAATGCAGTGATCAATACGGAGAGTATAGGCAGTCGAGAGACAACCGCCGATCTGTACATGAAAGATTAAGGTTTGAAAATATAGATCGGTGCATAAAAAATAAAAGTGTTCATAGTCGGCTTGGAGAAAGATTAGCCGATCATGATCATCCTTGGCAAGAGGGACAATGGTGTCCTGGTGGCTTAACCAGAAGCCAGAAACGACAGGTTCAAAGGTTAAGAAACGATGAAGTTGAGAAGAAGAAACTCAAAGTCTAACAAGTCAAGCAGATAGCCGATAAGGGTAAGTCATCGGCTAATATCGCTGCTCTGTTCAAGCTACCTGCTGAATTTAGATCCTCTGATCATGAAGAAGAATCTGATAATGAGGAAGTCATTGCTCAGTGGATCTATCAAGCGGAAGAAGCTAGGTTTCAAAAGCCTGAGAGACATTCCCATTTAAAAGCTTTGTACTTGAAAGGGTTCGTTAATGGAAGGCCTCTGAACAGGATGCTAGTTGATGTAGGGGCAGCAGTTAATTTGATGCCATATGCCACTTTTAGAAAGCTTGGTAAGACTACGAAAGATTTGACTAAGACCGATATGAGGTTGACTGACTTTGCTGGCAACGTATCGGCTACTAAAGGTGCTATATGTGTTGAGTTAACAATTGGCAGCAAAAGTATACCGACTACTTTCTTTGTAGTCAATGCAAAGGGGTCCTATAGTGTGCTTCTCGGAAGGGATTGGATCCATGCCAATTGTTGCATTCCATCTACCATGCATCAGAATGTGATTCAGTGGATCGGTGACACCGTGGAAGTAGTGTCAGCCGATTTGACTGTTAGTATTGCTTATTCAGATCCTGGTGTTTGGAACTTTGATAACATGGAGTGCTTTTCCGGAAGGATTCTCGAAGAAGACTTTCTCAAGACAACCGATGAAAGGCAACAGCCGATCCAAGCAGTCGGCTTCAAAAAATATATTTAATGGATTATACAGTTAACGAAGATGAGAATAAGATGGGCAAGGGTTTCACGTCGGCTGACGAACTGGAAGCAGTTGATATTGAAAACGGTGTTAAGCCAAGGTTGACATATATTAGTGTCAAGTTGGATCCCAAGTTTAGGCAAGAACTTATTGCATTATTGAAAGAATACAAAGAATGTTTTGCTTGGGACTATTCTGAAATGCCTGGACTTGATCGATCATTGGTAGAACATCGACTACCTATCAAACATGGGAGTCGGCCTGTGAAACAAGCTCCAAGAAGGATTAGAGCAGAAGTTATGACTGATGTGAAAACAGAAATCACTCGGCTTTACGAGGCTAATTTCATTCGGCAATGTAGATATGCTGAATGGATATCTAGCGTAGTCCCTGTATATAAGAAAAACGGAAAAATGAGGGTTTGTATTGACTTCAGGGGTTTGAATAAAGCTACTCCAATGGATGGCTACCCAATGTCAGTGGCAGATATGTTAGTCGATGCAGCAGCAAGACATAAGGTTATCAGTTTTATGGATGGCAATGCTGGTTATAACCAAATTTTTATGGCTGAAGAAGATATACATAAGACTGCATTCAGATGTCCAGGTGCTATAGGCTTGTATGAGTGGGTAGTCATGACCTTTGGGCTTAAAAATGTCGGTGCAACTTATCAAAGGGCTATGAATTATATCTTTCATGAGTTGATCGACAGGATTGTTGAGATTTATATTGATGATGTGGTGGTAAAGTCCAAAGATTATCAAAGGCATCTTAAGGATCTCAGAGACACTCTTGAATGCGCAAGGAAGCATGGCTTAAGAATGAATCCCCACAAATGTGCATTTGGAGTGTCGGCTGGTCAGTTCTTAGGGTTTATGGTACATGAAAAAGGAATTGAAGTTGGCCAAAAGAGCTATGATGCCATTGACAAAGCAGTACCACCAACCACGAAGACTCAATTACAATCTTTGATCGGCAAAATCAATTTCATCTGGAGATTTGTTTCAAATCTATCAGCCAGAATTTTGCCGTTCTCAGTTTTGTTAAACTTGAAGGATGATCAAGAGTTTAAATGGGGAGATAAGCAACAGAAGGCATTCGATGAAATCAAAGAATATATGAAGTCTCCACCAGTATTGATTCCTCCTCAAAAGAACAAACCTTTCAAGTTATATGTGTCAGCCGATGATCATACAATTGGGTCGGCCTTAATGCAAGAGTTTGAAGGAAAAGAGAGAGTGGTTTTCTATCTCAGTAGAAGATTGCTTGACCCAGAGACAAGGTATTCTCCTGTTGAAAAATTATGCCTATGTTTGTACTTGTCATGCACCAAGCTTCGACATTACCTATTGTCTTCTGAATGCACGGTGGTATCGAAGTTTGACGTGATCAAACATATGTTATCCATGCCTATACTAAATGGGAGAATTGGAAAATGGATTCTTGCATTATCAGAATTTGACTTGAAATATGAATCGGCTAAAGCGGTTAAAGGTCAGGTAATAGCTGATTTTGTTACTCATCATCATAAACAAGAAATTAAAACTTTAGACTTTACCCCATGGGCTTTGTTCTTTGATGGTTCCAATTGCAAACAAGGTGGGGGGATTGGTATTGTTCTTGTTTCCCCTGAGGGAGGAAGTTTTGAGTTTGCTTTCTCAATTGATCCAACCTCCACTAATAATCAAGCTGAGTATGAAGCACTTCTCAAGGGACTTCAGCTTTTGTGTGAGGTAGGGGCCGAGACTATTGAGATTTTTGGAGATTCTCAATTAGTGGTTAATCAATTGCTCGGCCTATATAAGTGCAAAGATGACATCCTAAGAAAGCATTATGAGAAGTGTCTTGAATTGCTTGATTCTTTCTCTTTTGTTGTCATGAAGCATATTCCTAGATGTCAGAACCAAGAGGCTAATCGTTTAGCTCAAAGTGCTTCTGGATATCGGCAAATTGTTGAAATACTAAGTGATGGGGTTGCCGATAGTGATGATTGGAGAATTGAGATTATTGAATATTTGAAGAATCCATCACGACAGGTATCCAGAAAATTAAGATACAAAGCTACGAAGTTTGTCCTTCTTGATGATCAGCTATATCACAAGACAATCGATGGTGTGCTTCTTAAATGTGTCAATCAAGAAGAGGCCAAGGTTTTGATGGGAGAAATCCACGAAGGAATTTGTGGTGCACATCAATCTGCTCATAAAATGAAATGGATGATTAGAAGAGCAGGATATTTTTGGCCAACCATTTTAGAAGATTGTTTTAAGTATTATAAAGGATGTCAAGAATGTCAGAGATTTGGTAATATTCAGAAATCTCCGGCATCAGCTATGAATCCAATCACGAAGCCATGGCCATTTAGAGGATGGAGAATAGATCTGATTGGCCAAAATTTCCAGCATCTAGCAAGGGACACAAATTTGTGTTGGTAGCAACAGATTATTTTACCAAATGGGTTGAAGCTATTCCTCTAAAAGAAGCTTCATCGGCTACCGTAATTGAGTTCATCAAAGAGCATATCATTTATAGATTCGGTGTTCCTCAAACCATTACTACGGATCAAGGAAAGATGTTTGTGTCGAAAGAATTTGAGGCTTTTGCTGCTAGCACAGGTTTTAAGTTGATCAACTCGTCTCCATATTATGCTCAAGCTAATGGACAGGCTGAAACTTCTAATCAAATTTTGATCAAAATCATTAAGAAGAAGATTAAAGAGCATCCAAAAAAGTGGCATTCGATACTCAGTGAAACCTTGTGGTCCTATAGGATGGCATGTCATGGTGCAACTAAATGTTCACCATATGAGTTGGTTTATGGTCATGAAGCCGTGTTGCCTTGGGAAATCAATATAGGATCCAGAAGAGTGTCACAGCAGAATAATTTAAAAGCCGATGAGTATAAACATCTCATGATGGACAATCTTGATGATTTAAACTTTCATCGGCTAAAAGCTTTAGAAAACATCAGGGCTCAGAAGCTAAGAGTGGCTAAGTACTATGATCAAAAGGTCAGGGAAAAGAAGTTTAACGAAGGGGACTTGGTTTGGAAAGTCATTTTGCCTATTGGAGCTAAGGATGGCAAATATGGTAAATGGTCAACAAATTGGGAAGGGCCCTATCAGATTATTAGATGTGCTCCTGGCAATGCTTATTTCTACGAGACTCTAGAGGGTGTCGAGTACTTCAGGGCAGTCAACGGAAAATATTTTAAGAAATATTACCCTAGTATCTGGGTGGATCAGTTATAACTAGTTGATCTGGTTAGTAACTAATGTATCAACGTTGATATCTGTTGACGGTCCTTAAACACCTGTTTTACCATCAATATTTGACCCTAAAGTCCACCAAAAAGGCATGAAATGTAGTCAAATAGGTTTCAAACTAACCGAATTCCACATGTCCATAGAATTTTATTTGAATGCAGGATTTGAACCAAATTTGGACATATGGACCCACCAGAGGCCAAGCCCACTCAGCAGGGCCCAAATGGGCCTAAGGGGGGGTGGCGCCCGCCACCCCTAGGTGGCGCCCGCCACCTCTAAGTGGCGCCCGCCACTTGGGTTGGCCCAAGTGCCACTCCCTGCCACGTCACCGATCCGTGTGACCTCCCCAAGGCCAAATCCTGGCCCTTGGTCACTAGGTCAGTGGCATCGGACGGCTCAGGGAGGAGTGGCGTGGACCAAGGCTGAATGGCGGTTGCTAGGACATGCAACCGACCTCCAAACCGCCTTGGACAACCACCTGGATGCCGTTGAAGCCAAGGCGGTGCATCGAACGGTGAGGGAGGTGGCGGCCGCCACCTAGGGCTGGCGCCCGCCACTAGGGTTAGCCCTAGGTCGGCTGGCTGCCCCCTATAAGTACCCCCCTCACTCATTTGGACTATAAATACCCCCCTGGAGGCACCTCTTCATTCACACCAACACACAGCAACATATCCCAGAGCAACACACAAGCAAGAGAAGAAAGTGAGAGTTAGGTTAGAAGCTCAGAGAGCTTAGGCAAGTAGGTAGCTAGTAGAGCAAGGCATCTTCGCCCTCGCGGTAGCGCTGCTCAAGGGTTAGCTCAAGAGTAGAGGCGTGCGAGTGATCGGTTCTGGAGCTGGGAAGAGTCTTCCTTCATCTCCAGTTCAGGTTTTGCTCTTGTTACTCAAGCACTTACTATATTCTAGTTCATCATTTCAAGTATTACTTTATTCTACTTATCAGTATTGAGTGGTATACTTGATTGATTGCTTGAGTGCCTAGCTATCCTACAGTTCAATTCACTTAGCCATAGTAGTTAATCTCTAGTGAGCTTAGTGTTTGATCTTTGCCAATAGGTTGCTTAGTTAGCTTAGTGTTTATCTTATTAAGTCAAGTGTTTGCTCTGACGTCCGCAAGGGTGTCTCTATTCAAAGCTAGGGTAGAGATAGTTAGAATATAATTAAGCGTGGTGCTTAGTTATAGACTTACCTTCAGATACGGCTAGACCCCCGGATAGCTGTGGTAGCAAGCAGGTGGTGACAGCCCTGTGCGCCTTGAATTCCACCACGTAGTTGGCCCAGTTTAACAGTAAGGCTCGTTGTGCTAGCGTTCAACCTAAGTAAGTGGTAAAGGCTAGTACGCCTCGATACTTGACAAGATAGGAAAAAAACTTTACTCAACTTAGTTGCTCTATTGTCTTTTGCCTTCCCTGCTTCGTAACTGTCTCGCTTCGTAGTTATTTTGCTTGGTAGTTATCTAGGATTGGTTATCAGTAGTTATTAGTTAGTTACCCTTAGTTACCCTCTATCTACCTATCCATCCACCTTACCTTAGCCATCCATTTCATCCTTACCTAGCCATCCATATATTCTTTCTAGCCTTCCATCCCTTCTCTTCCATTTTCCCCTTTTCTCTTTTCTTATTTCTTCGACTCTCATCCCCTCCTTGACTCGACTCATACACCACCCTAGCCTTCCCTTGGGATCAAATAAATCGACACCTGGTACTCCCAGGCGAAGTGCTACTACGATAGTTCTGTGCGCTTGCAGAATCTCCTCCTGGTAGATTGCATTCTCTCTAGCTAGCTCCTACTAGTGTCGGGATTGACAACCCCGCTTGGCATTAGTAGATAGCTGCTTTAGCTCCACTCCTTTAGGTATAGTGACCGGTCTTGCTTCAAGCATTTCTGACGCCGTTGCCAGGGATAGACTCCATAGTCTACTCCTAGTAACAACGTTAGTAAGTGCCAACAAGCATTCCTGGGCCGTTATCGGGGATAGTTGCCTAGCACTATCTTTAGTGAAGCTAAGAACTACCAACAATATCCGATTGATAGCTGATACTGATGTATCGCCTTCAGAACAAAATAGTCGATGCAATCGGAGCATCGCCTTCAGTCTAAAAAATATGAGATCAAGAATCATTGAAATTAAGAGACCTCGATGAGTCTTATCACAGGGAGATCATAAAGGAACAGAAACTTCATTATATTCAAGAGAAGTTTATTTACAAAAAACTCGGCCCTGATGGACTACTCGAAGACCTTGTCCACTATGAATACAGAGGGGGTGGACTCTGCTATTTCCCCGGTTGCACCTTCAACAACATCGAAGTGTATTTCCATGGCGTGACTTATTTCTGGAGTGACCTCGAGGCCACCCAGGTCTTGGCCGGTGTAGGCCTCAGCAGCCCCGAGGGCCATGGTGGCACCATGACGGACGCCATGGAGGGCAACCTCGTGTACCCTTGCGGGGATGTTGGTCATCCTCTCCACGATGCTGTCACCGGCGGCATTCACGGAGTCGGCCGCCTCGTTCCCCGCCTCCTGAAGGGCCTCCAAGTGCATGGTCAGGTCTGCAGAGTAAATGAGATAGGTCGGGATTAAGCAGAGGAAATCTGATTAAATGAAAATTCTTCAGAAGAAGAGAAATACTGGCGACGCGTGCATCGGATTCTGCACACTGTTGAACCGCCTGAGAAGCCCTCGATTCTGCCTCCTCCAAAGCCTTCTGGAGTTGGGCGATGTGGTCTTCGAGGAGGCAGTTCCTGATGGTGGCCTCCGAGTGAAGGTTCCGCATTTCCGTCATCTGACGGTAATGGCAAGTGGCCATCGACTCAGAGCTGCTGGAAGAGGGGTTTTCGGAGACCGACTCCATTCCAGGGGGAGATGCCAGGACAGCCGCGGCCCTGGAAGGACCCTCGTCGATCCTAGTTGAAAGCAGAGGAAGAAAATCAAGTCAGGCTTTGAGGAATGATAAGAATTGGAGTCGATTAAGCATGAAGGAAACATACCTAATACGGCGCTGAGGGCGATAGCGAGAGTTCACTTCCTCCTCCGCAGGGCGCTTCCCAAGGTTGTTGTCTGCCATTGGTAGAGGAGGAGACGGGCTTTTGGAAGGCAAAGCTTTTGGCGAAAAAGAGGGTTTTTGGATGGTAGACGAAAACAAGCAGGCAGATGTGCTCCGAGTGTGACGGGAGATAGAGACGAAGGGGAAATTTATATTAGAAAATTGAATTCAAAAAAGGAAAAGATGTCGCTTCGTACCGTGTGTGCAGGGTACTCAAGTGGAATGTTAAATCGCAACACGGTTTTTGAGAGAAGAGCAGCCGTCTCGCATTGATCGTCAAGATACCATTCAGATTGTTTTCGGTATCGAAGGGGGAGAAAGAAAAGACTCGGCTGATCGACTAAGAAACGAGGTTAGTCGATCGAACCCTAAGGAAAGGAGAATGACATTTTTGGAATAAAATAAATTTCATTCCAAAATTGGGGGGCATGTGTTTACACCAGATTTTGGACCAAGAAGATTATTATTTTGTAAACATAAACGGCTAATTTATTAAGGAAAAGAATCGGCCTAAAAATAAAGAAGCTTATGTGGGTCAAGCATAACCAAAAGGATTCATATGGACCAGCGCAATGGGCTTCGAAGACGTGTTGGGCTCAACCAAGGAGTTCAAGTCCGAGTCGTCCTTATTTTTACCTATTATGTAGCTTAGTCGTGTTAGGTCAGGAGTCAATCGGGTTATAAATAGTTAGAAACCCGGATTTTGTAAGGACATCCAATCAATCAATACATCGGCCCTCGGCCAAAACCCTAAGAGTAGGAGTAACGTAGATCTCGGCGAGACCTTCAATCAAGCAGGGCTGCATCGGCATCGACCGACCTCCGGTTTGCTTGTAAGTTTCACCAATGGCTTATGTCATCGTGTAATAAGGCTGCATTGGCATCGACCAAACTCTTGTTAAGCTATGGCATGGCTAGTTATCAGTCTAAGCTCAACTTTTGTGAGACTGTCTTGAATCTGATCAATCTCTTACTTTAGTCGATCTTGACTAGTTATCGGCTCTACTGGCTTGACAAGCTAGTAGATTCATTAAGTTATCGATGTTGTTTTATGTTTTAATATGTTTATTTACGTTTTAAACAACATCTTGCCCAATTAAGATTGACAAAGTAATCTAAACCTAAAAGATACTTAGTTTCGGCTATCCTGAGGTTTACACGCTCACAACAAAGGAAATAGCCGATCCAAGCCTTTCATCGACTATTTCGTCAATCTTGGTTGTGACATGTTGTGCGTTCGAGATATTCGATAAGGTCACGATCTGATCTAAGAGCAGATAGATTTGATCTAACATATCTATTACGGCTGTTTTCCCGAACCCCACTCATATATATGATAGATTAAGTCTATTTATCTTAGTTTAAATCATGGCTTTGGCGGATAGATCTTGTTCGTGCCTCATGGACCCTGAATCGGCTAAAATAGCCGATCCAGTTATGCTCTCTTCATAATATGTTCTTTTAAGTGGCTTAGAAATAACAGATCTACTCTTTGCACGAGACGTGATCTAGCTTGACCATCATCATGGCTGCATGGAGACACCCCACTGTTGATGTTTAAGCTATTTTATCGATCTATTTGTTATTATGGCTGTATGGAGACACCCCACTGTTAATGAATAGAACTGCTCGTACAATTAGTCGATACGTTGGTTTCATGTCGTTTAAATGTACATATAGATCTTTATCTTGTTAACATTTTCTAAGTTTATCGGCTATTTATCTATTACAAACATTCATCTTATATATGTCATAGCCGTTATGCTTCATATCTTTTTTAATACTTTTTTATGCAATTTCATGAGAGTTGACTTTTTAGTCAATATCCTAAAGACAAATGGCTATATCAGAGCCGTATAATTTGGAACTGTCTGGCACCAAACTGGCAAGTTCCACGATTTAACGATCTTTTTCTTCTCCTTGTCAATTACAGGTCAAATTGACTGGCACGCCCTAAGTCGATTTTGCTGAGAATCGGCTCCACCGCCTGCTGAAGGTCCAGGAGGTCAGGACTTGCATCCGTACCCCTCTGAGGACCGTGCGTTCGGGTGTGTTGGCACTACCGACCGAAATTTTGTGTCAACACATTCCAATAGTGCCCGAAGAAAGGACAATCCCAATGGCTTTTTTCTTCATTTCTGATACGCCTTTCTTCTTCATGTGATCTTCTATATTCTTGCTCCTCAAGCCACTCTTGGTGCTCCTGTTCATCCCTCTCTCTGATCAACTAATCTCTTTCTTTCTGACGCTGCCACTTGTTCAATAGGATTGTGACAGTGGGACGCCTCCTCATCTCACCATCCTTTGAAGTCTCAGGATGATCATGCTGATCAGTCTTCCTTTTCCCTTTTATCTCTTGATACTCTTCGGCTGATATTTGTTTCTTTGGATCGACTCTTCCAGCTGCCTTGGCTTTATAAGAGGTCAAAACTTTCAGGGAGAATTAGCTCTGGGACACTCCGAAAGGCCTAAATTGGCTGGTGGACACGTCCACTTTCAATATTTGCCAGAAGACACTATGGTTTCGTATAATTGGGCCAATGGACATTGACTCTCATCTAATATTTTTATAAAATAGATATAAAATCATATAAGTCCTAGAAAATTATACTATAAATTTTTCTACACTCTACATGATAAGAATTATAAACTAAAAATATTGTTTTGCGCTGAAATGATCATTTTGCCCCCACTTCATAAATAAACAAAGATAATCATGGTTAATTTGCTTATATGATTGTAGGTCACTACAAATCTTGGGACAAATCATAGAATGCGTACATCAACAAATCTTGACAATGCTAAAAATATTAGCTCAAAATAATAAAGTTTATAGTGACATATTTAGCATGTCTGAATTATAGATTTATCTCTTGTGGAGCTTAATTGATATACTAAACTTTGTTATTTTGATATGATATTTTTATGATAGACAAGATTTGGTAATGTATGCATTCTGTGATTTTGTCAGAATTTTTAATATATTACAAATAAATTAACTAATTAATCATGGTTATCTTTGTCTATTCATGAAGAGAGGCAAAATTATCATTTTAGTGCAAAATAATATTTTTAGTATGTAGTTCTTATCATGTAGAGTGTCGAAAAAATTATATTATAATTTTTTAGCACTTATATAATTTTAAATCTATTTTATAAAAATATTGGATGAGGGTCGATGTCTATTGGCCCAATTACACGAAACCATAGTGTCTTCTGGCAAATATTGAAAGTGGATGTGTGCACCGGCCAATTTAGGCCTTTCGGAATGTCCCAGGGCCAATTCTCCCAAACTTTAACCTTTCCTTGAGGTGCAGGAGCAACCATATTTGTTGGAAAAGGATGGCCTTCAATTGCCATACCACCTTTGGCTTTTTCCAAACCAATCCTTCCTTTGTTGATGGCTCGCTGGATCAGGTCTCTCAAAACTTTACAATCATTAGTATTGTGAGTACCAGAATTGTGAAATTTGCAATACCTTCGCTTTTTAAGCTCCTCAGCCGATGAGATGTTATGATTCCCTATTAACTTAATCTGACCCTTTTCTAGCAAGTAGTCAAATATTTTATCGGCTTTTGTGATGTCAAAGTTGTACTCCCTCCATTCCAAATTATAAGACGTTCCAAGAATCTTGGAGAGTCAAAGCTTTTCAACTTTGACCAAAATTATAGAGAAAAATATAAAGATTTATACCATCAAATATACATATTATGGAAATATAACTAATGGAGAATCTAATTGCACTTAGTTGATATCATAAATATTATTATCTTATTATATAAATTTGGTTAAAGTTGAAAAACTTTGACTCTCCAAGATTCTTGGAATGTCTTATAATTTGGGATGGAGGGAGTACTTGTTTATGTCCCTTTCTGCATCTTTAGCCTTTGCCCAAGGCATATATTCTGCATTTTTCCAAGCCCAATCCACAGCAGCTACTGCCTCCTCACTTTCACTCTCTGTTTCATCATCTTCGTCCTCTAAAAAGAAAGAACTCTCTGCGTTGTTAATCTTTCAAGGCTTGTTGAACTGAGCGTATCTGAATTGTGCATCGATGCTTGCTATCTTCTTGGCCAAAGTAGCTAGGTTGGTGCAGTCAAAGCCAACCTTTTCTCTGATTGCTGGTATTAGCCCTCGAATTGCAATGCTAACGACCTCTGAATCTGATAATGTCAAAGTGTAGCATTGATTCTTGATATCCCTGAACCTTTGGATATAGTGGCTTCCTGATTCATTGTTTCCTTGCCTCACATCGACTAAGTCTGCAATTCATTTTTCCATTACTCTAGAATTAAAGTATAAATGGAATTTGTTCTCTAAATCCTCCCATCCTTGAATAGATTTAGGTGGCAGAGACGAAAACCATGAAAAAGTCAAGCCAGACAGAGACAAAGGAAACATTCGAACTTTAAGTGCTGGTTCATCACTTATCTCCCCAAGTTACACTAAATACTGAGTTATGTGCTCCATGGTTGACACCGTGCCTGTTCCTGTAAACTTGGTGAAGTCAGGAATCCTGTACCTTGGAGGCAAAGTGACCTGATCATACCATTCTAGGTATGGCTTCCTGTAAGCAGTTAACGTGTTCTTTGGCTTTAGACCAAACTGTCGTTGAACCATATTGGTCACCTGGTTCATCAGCTGATCCACTTGATTTACCGGCCCTTGACAGTCGATGTTCGGTCCTCCAAACACATTATTCTGATACCCGGGATTCTCATGAGCATCTAGAGTATAGAAATCAAACACATAATGATACCCAGGAGGGATATCGCCAGACATCACCTTTCCTTGATAAGGTGGAGCATTAAAATCTCTAATGATTCGCCTTCCATACAAAGCAATTTTTATAGCCGATGAGTTGATGTTGTTGCCCATCATCGACTGTTGCATTTGTTGCTGCATCATGCCCCCAATGCCACCAGGGCCATTTGTCATCTGCTGGGTCCCAGAACCTTGAGCTCCTTGAGTATTCCCAACTATATAGGTTGGACCCCTTCTTTCAGGACTCAAGTTGAAAGCTTCCTTGATAGCATTGGAGATACTGTTGATGTCTCATTGTGGTAAGTGAGGGTAGCAGACATTGTCTTGCAAATCGTCTCCTGCATTGCATTATGTTGTATCTGAATGTTTGGGTTTGGTTCACCCTCCATAATCACCCTTGGAAGAAAAGTTTTCTGGAAAACTTTCTTTTCCCTGGTCTTGCTGAAACACAAAAGGCACTTGTGTTGATATTGTTCGACAATTTTCTCCACCAAACGTCTGATGTCTTCAGGAAGCTCATCCATTGTCACGTTCAAAACACTTTCATTGTTAAACGTCATGATCAAACGACTATGGTCCCACCGGGCGTGCCAAAAGATGTGTTGACGCTAAAAGTTGTTGCCTTCGATCGCCAACACAATCACACGGCCCTCAGAGATCGTCTGGAGCAAGGGTCTTGATCTCCTGAACCTTCAAGGGACGGTGTCGGTCTTGGTGGCACCGAATCCGAGACGTGCCAGTCAATTTGACCTGCAATTGACAAGGAAGAAGAAAAAAGCATCAAATTGTGGAACCTGCCGGTTTGGTGCCAGAGGGTTCCATATTGTACGGCTCTAAGATAGCCATTATCAAAGGATATATACTACAAAGTCAACTCCCAAACAGGATAACACATATAAACATTGACAAAGCAGAACAGCTGCTCAAAACGTATGAAAATACAAGAAACCAACTAGCCGATCTAACTTTGCTGATGGGAAGCATATGGATCTACGTATAAGACAAAATAGTGTAAAATTAACAGATCGACTAACCATATCGGCAATTCTGCTCGTTAACAGTGGGGTGTCTCCATTGAAAGGATCAAGATGCCCAAGAGGGGGGGTGAATTGGGCTTTTCTAAAAACTTCTTGCAAGAATAAAACCTATCAAGCCCCAATTAACCCCCTAGTGCCTAGAAGTGTGTTTCTCTTTGTTCTACCGCACAAAAGACCAAGTCTATGCCACTCCTACTCTAGCAAAGCAATTCAATAGTGAATGAACAACAAGTATAATGCGGAATTGAATTGCTTGAAAGTAAATGCGTAAGTAATAGAGTAGAGATGACAAGACGATCTTTTTGCCGAGGTATCGAGGTGTCGGCACACACCCCTAGTCCTCGTTGGAGCACCCGTGCAAGGGTATTGCTCCCCCTTGATCCGCGCAAGGATCAAGTGCTCACTATGAGCTGATTCTTCGCCGCTCCGGCCCGGTGAATCGCTCACTACCGGTCACAAGCTTGCTTGGGTCATCCACAATGCCACCGGATGCTCTCCAAGCTTCACGATCGCCACCAAGCCGTCTAGGTGATGCCGATCACCAAGAGTAACAAGCTAGAACTCTCACTTGACCAACACAAGGCCAAAGAGATGGATGGATGCACACTTGCTACTCAATTCTCACTAGGAGGTGTCTAATTCTCACAATTAGCAAATCACTCAACCTCACTAGGGCTCTTGCACTATCTCACACTCACAATGTGTCTCTCAGCAGATGGAAGTGGCAAGAACACTCAAATGGATGGAGGGAAGGAGTATATATACTCCCCCAACCGGCCATCCAAAAACAGGACAAGACTGGGTTTCTGCGGGGGGATCAGACGCTCCGATGCCTGGCATCGGACGCGCCGATGACCTCGACCAACGGTCGACTGTACCCTCTTGTCAGACCTGTTAAAGAGACATCGGACGCTGGGCAGCGTCCGATGCCACCACATCGGACGCGTCCGATGTGGTTTTACCCTCTCTGGATGGCCATCTGACGCTGGCCCTCAGCGTCCGATGCCAGCGTCCGATGCGACCTCCAGTTCACGCGCACGTGAACAGTGGCACGGGCGCGTCCGATGCCACGCACCAGACTAAACCCTAGTCGGGGTGAGCATCGGACGCGTCCGATGCCCACCTGGCCAGCGTCCGATGCCCATAACAAGGGCAGACTCAACTCGGATCGCGACGCGGCCTAAACGACTTTTGGTCCTCTCGACTTAAGGCATCTCTCTGAGCTACCTAGGGATATGAAATAACAAGTGTGCACCACACCTACCTCAATAGACTCATCTAGGTCAAGCTACTGATTCACGCTCCCCTTTATAGTACGGCCAAAGGAAAAACAAAGACCTAAGACTACCTAAGTGTCCTCCAACACCATATGACACTTAGCCTAGTCTACCACCGTCTTCGTCGTCCGTCCTTTGAAAACCGAAACGATATCCATCGCCAGGGGACATGAACTTCATATGCCCGTATTGTCGCCATTACCGTGACCTAACTCAATCATGTTTCTGCAAAACACACGTTAGTCACAGTAATCTTGTGTTTCATCCAATCACCGAAACCACTAGGGGCCAAGATGCGTTCATCCATACAGCCATAATAACGAACATATCGACAAAATGGCTTAATCATCAACAGTGGAGTGTCTCCATGCAGCCATAATGATAATCAAGCTAGATCGTGTCTGATATGATTAGCAAATTCGCTAGTATTAGACTGGAAAAGGCATATACGTTATAAAGAAAAGCATAACTGGATCGGTTATTTTAGCCGATACAGGGTCCATGAAGCACGAACAAGATCTATCCGTCAAGCTACGATTTGATCCAAAACTAAGCAAATCTAATACAATATCCATGGCTGTTTGTGAGCCATTGTTCAAAGTTCTCTGTTTGGTTGATGGAGATGTGAAGCCATCCATGGGTTTCATATATGGAGAACTATTTAAGGCAAAGAGACACATCAAAGAGGCCCTTGGCAATACTGAGTCCCGTTTCAAGGATGTTGTTGCTGTTGTTGACAAGAAGATGGCTAGAAGACTTGATTCTCCATTGCATTTGACAACTTATTTGTTGAATCCACACTACAATTATATTGACCCTTCAATATTTGATGCTCCTAAAATAACAGAAGGATTTATCAGTTGTGTGGAGACTTTTTATTATCATGATGAGGAAATGCAAGAACAAGCTGCCAACGTTGAACTCCAGAAGTTTCAGAATAGAGAAGGACCATTTAGCAAGAAGCTTGCAAGGACTTTTGAAACTTTGATTATAATCTACGTAAAAGTTGTTTGCTGATTTTACATGGTTGTTTGTTGTGTTCATCTAGATGTGAGCATTTGTTGTAACTACTAACTACTAGGGAGGTTTTTTTATTTCGGCATCATGGTGGCGGTTGTATGGAACTAAAACACCAGCTCTGCAGAAGATGGCTACAAGGATCCTATCTTTGACAGCAAGCTCTTCTGGATGTGAAAGAAATTGGAGTGGGTTTGATGGGGTTAGTACCTATCGATCTGTTATCAAAATTTCAGCAGCATTACAATTAAATTGCAGAACTAAAACTGCTCTTATTTTTAATTTATAGGTGCACACTAAGAAGAGAAATAGGCTTACTATAGACCGCCTCAAGAAGTTGGTCTACATTCAATTCAACAACAGGCTGTTTAGTAAGAGAGCAAAGATCAAGTCAAAGAAAATTACTGATGTTCTCTTGTCTAGTGATACTGAAGCTCAAGGTTTCCTCCAAGAGAATGGAGATGATTTAGCATTAGTTGTCTTTAGAGATGAGGAAGATGGGGAACTCATGGATGGTGCAGGGATACCTTGGTCTGTGCTTGGAGATGCAGTGGGAGCAGAAGAACAACTAGAGCTGCATAGAAGTGCAAGGGTGAGAGAGCTCTATGAAGGAGAAGAGTTTGAGTCCGGAGATGAAGAGTTTGATGAAGATGAGGATGACTATTTGATGGATAAACCCTACTGAAGAAGTGTGTGACAACTTCATGTCATGTTTATGTTTTAGCTTTTATTATGCATTCATGTATCTTTAACTTATGAACTTAGAACTCATGTTGTGTGCTTGTGCTTTGTGTTGTGAGAACTGAGAATCATCAATAATGTGATGTAATGTACTGCTAGTCTGCTATCCATTTTATATTCTGTGTTGCTGCCTGCTGTCCCTTCATGTTTCTGAATTCAAAAGGCTATGCTATGCTACTGGAAATGCTGATAATGGATGAGAGAAGGCTCAGACCTTAGATAAGTACCTAACTTGCCATTTTCTATTTTTGTTTCACTTGTATTGATGCCAAATTGCATCTAAAAGTGCTGTCCACTTTCTATTGCAGCAGTGCTGCACCTGCAGGAAATGCAGTGATCAATATTATATCACTTTTATATCAACTATCAAACTACAAGCAAGGACAAAGGACCTAAGGTATGTCTACTGGTCCTTCCCTATTTTTTATCTAAATTATTCATGATTTGTGCTATAATGTATATATTATATATTAATATATAAATTGGCAAAACGCCTAGGCTAGACTAGTCACTAGGCTAAGGGTCCATGCCTAGATTTCGCCTAGCGCCTAGCAAAACTTTGGTTAAATCTAACAGATTTTTTTTTATAAATACGACTCAGTAGACAATTATAGCATAAATCCTAAAACATAATCAAACGTATATGAATCTAATAGATTTAGTACCTAAAAAATTGGTAATAGATAAATACCAAAAGTTGACATTAAATTATATTTGGTATTGAATTTAGACAATTCTCCTCCATATATAAGAAAAAAAAGGTTCAGACAGTTCACACTATTGTATGTCCTGTAATCGATTTTACTAACATGTTTCTACGATCAGAATGTACCTAAGTTACACACCTCATGGGCTCATGACATAGTAAAATTTAGACAGAAATGAAACTGCCGAGTTACATCCTCATCTCAAGGTCAGGGGTTACGGATTTCCTCTTGGGTCTATTCTCTGTGTGCGGATTGTTTGCCGCTTCATGTTTCTCTGTTGTCTCAACTTCATTATCACCGTCCGGGTCTCTCAAACCTAAATTCAAATTTAAGTCTGTCCCACCGCCATTTTTACCAGAGTGTCGACCATCCTCATCTGATGCCTGAAACAGGACAATTTAATTATGTTCTTAAAATTCTTATCTTTCCTATTTTTCTATAAAAATTGTAAAGATGGCACACAAGTATATAAACCACGTACATAAACAAGTTGGGAAAGATAACTGATTTAGGCATGTTATCTTATGTCATCTCATCAATCATGTGAATTGACTGCCAAGCTACATGACTACATCATTGGTTTCTCCCAATTCAGTAAGGACATTTGAAGCATGCTGAAGAGGTAAACAACCACATGAGCATCCACTGAATTCATGACACACCAACTACATCATTGGTTTCCAATGACATTTGGAGTAAACAACCACATGTTGAAGCAGTAGCTCATAAATCTTGAGCATCCACCGAGAGTTCATGAGGTACCTAGCTTGGGCATACCCAGTGTTGAAAGCAATCACACAAGGCCAGAGTCTAGGTCATGGATTTCTAGCAGCCTTACCCTTGCAAAATTTGCAAAGATATTGATCTGAACCCAAGATCTTCATGGCACAGGTGGAGAAACTATATCACTAAGGGAGCTACCTGGGATTTTCGTTTGAAGTGCATTTGACTAATACATGATTTGTTGGATTTACATGACCAAAGTTATGAAACTGAGGTAGGAGTCTTTTGCATGTGCTAGGTCAAAATGTTCCCTGAGGAAATGTTTGGCTCAAATACAGACCTCCTGGAGAAATGTTACTTATTTGATACTTGAAGGGGAAAAGTGTTCCTTGATGAAGGTCCTATAAGGCCATGAACCCTCCAAGCCAATTAGTGGAAAGGAAAGTGGTATGTTTAGTGGTTCTACTTCTGAAGAATATGCTATATTATGTTTAAAACTATACCTACTGCATGCATGCACACATATTATGACACAACTCATGAGAACATCATAATTGGCACGGGCTGTCACACCTGATGCTATATTATCAGTTTACGTTTTCTATTCATGTACTGTCAAGTGGGGCCAGGTGGCCAGGGACTATAATCGGCACCTAAGTGCCCAAACCTGTAGGGGTTTGTGTAGAAGAGTTTGGGGGCAATTGGTCACACCTCAATGGGAGGGGGCGCCTTCTATTATATAGGGCCGGCTGGCCTTGCTTTACAAGGCAAGGGTAACTCCCTTGATTTACATCTGCTAACTATAGCAATTAATCCCTGATTTACATGCGGCATATTCTATTGCCTAACACCCGCCCGCAGTCGCAGCGGGAGGCTCCCGGACACAAAGGCTGGATCGAAATTCTCGAAAGAGTGCTGTCGGAAGCCCTTTAGTCATGATGTCGGCGAACTGGTGAGAGGAGGGCACATGGAGAACCCGAATCTCACCAAGGGCCACCTTTTCGCGGACGAAGTGAATGTCGATCTCGATGTGCTTCGTTCGCTTGTGGTGGACGGGGTTGGCCGTCATGTAGACGGCGCTGACGTTGCCGCAGAAGACAATGGTGGCGGAGGGCAGCCGGATGTGGAGCTCCTGATGTAACTGTCGAAGCCAGCAGCACTCGGCCACAACGTGAGCGACGGCCCGATATTCTGCCTCAGGCGCTGGAGCAGGAAACCGTGGTCTGGCGCTTGGAGGACCAGGAAACCAGATTGTCGCCGAGATAGACGCAGAAGCCGGAGGTGGATCGTCGAGAGTCTGGACAGCCTGCCCAGTCAGCGTCAGAGTAGGCAGTCAGCAAGTCAACAGGACCGGTGCCAATGTGTAGACCCGAGGAGAGAGTCCCCTGGACGAAGCGTAGAATGCGCTTGATGAGCGCACGGTGGGGCTCGCGCGGGGCGTGCATGAAGAGGCACACCTACTGAACAGCATATGTCTGATCAGGACGAGTTAGCGTCAGGTACTGGAGAGCCCCCACCAGGCTCCAGTACTCGGATGCGTCCTTCACTGACAGCAGAACCCCATCGGTCGCGGATAGCTTGGCGTGAGTGTCAACAGGTGTCGATGTCAGATGACACTCAGCCATGCCCGCGCGCTGAAGAAGCTCGACAGCGTACTTTCGCTGGGAGAGGAAGAGGCCATCTGAAGAGCGTGTGACAGCGATGCCGAGGAAGAGATGTAGGGCGCAAAGATACGTCATGGCGAACTCGGAGCTCAGCCGAGCCACAATGCGCTGAAGGAGGGCCGAGCACGAGGCGGCGAGAACGATGTCGTTGACGTACAACAGTAGGTAGGCGAGGCTCGTCCCCTCTTGTAAAATGAAGAGGGACGTGTCGGAGGTGGAGGCGACGAAGCCGAGCTGCCGGATGAAGGTGGCGAAGCGCTGGTACCAGGCCCGTGGAGCTTGCTTCAGTCCATACAAGGACTTCTGCAGACGGCAGACGTGATCTAGGGCGCCAGGGTCGACGAATCCTGGCGGCTGCTGACAGTAGACGGTCTCCTCGAGGTGGCCGTGCACAAAGGCGTTCTTCACGTCCAGCTGGTGAATCGGCCAGGCGCGGGACGCGGCGATGCTGAGTACAGACCGTATGGTGGCCGGTTTGACAACCGGGCTGAAGGTCTCGTCGTAGTCGACGCCCTCACGCTGGGAGAAGCCTCGGACAACCCAGTGAGCCTTGTGGCGCGCGAGGGACCCATCGGCATGGAACTTGTGCCGAAAGATCCACTTCCCCGTCACGATGTTGGCGCTGGGGGGCGCGGGACGAGCTGCCAGGTGTTGTTGTCGATGAGGGCCTAGTACTCATCCATCATCGCAGCACGCCAGTTGGAGTTGGCCAGCGCGCTACGGTAGTTCGTCGGAATCAGCGATGGTGAGGATGATGTAGTGGCCGCCAGCACTTTATAGCCGACGCGAGGGATGGCACCCGTCATGGTGCGGGTGACGTGGGGCGGCGGTGGCGGTGGCGGAGCAGGAGATGCCGCCGGTGCTGGTGAGGGCACCGTCGGTGGTCCCGAGGCGTCAGGAGGGGCTGCCGGGGCGGCCGCCGGTCCGGACGGCTCGGGCGTGGGGCGGCGAACGTAGAACCGTGGGAAGGGGACCACGCTGGGTCCAGGCGGGGGCACGTGACCATCCCCGCCTGGTGTTGAGCAACAACAGTAGAGCAAGGCACCGAAACCATATCGTCGTCGAGGAGGAAGTCATGGGAGGTGGGGGAGGGGGCGTCTGAGGTGGATGCAAAGGAGAAAGCGGTCTCGTCGAATATGACATGGCGAGAGAAGATGATGCGACGTGTCGATAGGTCGAGGCAGCAGTAACCTTTGTGCGAGGGGGGATATCCGAGGAAGACGCATGTCGTGGAGCGAGGGGCGAGCTTATGTTTAGAGGTTGCTTGCATGTTGGGGTAACAGAGGCACCTAAAAACACGCAGATGGTTATAGGTTGGTGGCTGGCTATGTAGACGGGTGTAGGGAATTTCATGCTGAATGGAGGAGGATGGGCGCCTATTATGGAGGTACCAGGCCATCAGGAGCCCCTCGGCCCAATATGCGGGCGGCAGGGAGGCATGGAGAAGCATGGTACGAATGGAATTGTTGAGTGTGCAGATGATGCGTTCGGCTTTGCCATTTTGGGGTGATTTGTAGGGACAGGAGAAGCGGAGGTGAGTGCCTTGACCAGCGAAGAATTTGGTGGTGGCAGTGTTGATGAATTCAGTGCCGTTATCAGCCTGAAAACATTTTATGGGAAAGCTGAATTGTGTTTTGGCAAGCGCAGCAAGCTCGACTAAGTGTTGGTGGACCTCTGATTTTTTTCGGAGCGGAAAAACCCAACAGTAGTGACTATAATCATCCAAACATACCAAGTAATATGAAAAACCAGACAGACTTTTGATGGGGGAAGTCAAAACATCACAGTGAACAAGTTCAAAGGGGCATGAGTTATGGAATGCGAAGAGCTGAAAGGTAGACGCATATGCTTGCCTATCTGACATGAGTGACATAGGGAGCGATCTACTTTATTACAGGAAACAGCATGAAGTTTATTAAGGCGTTGTAGAGCAGCGGCTGCAGGGTGGCCGAGACGTTGATGCCACAGAGTCGACAAAACAGCCAGGAGAGCATGAGATGGGGCGGCAGCTGTGGAGGCAGGCATGGTGTATAGGGCCTTGTTTAGATGCAACCGATGAGTTTTTTTCTCAACTATAGCATTTTCGTTGTTATTTGACAAACTTTGTCCAAATATGGACTACGTATACTCAAAAGATTCGTCTCGACATGTACATACTAAAAGTACAATTAGTTATTTATTTTACCAACATTTAATACTCCATGCATGCGTCCAAACATTGATGTGATGGAGAGAGAGTGAAAAAAAGTTGATAGTTTGAGTGTATCTAAACAAGACCTAGGTCCCCGTCGCAGTTACAGCGGAGAATCATGCGTCCCGTCCTGAGATCCTTAACAGAAAACCCATGTGCGTCAAATTCAAAGGAACAACTATTGTCGCGAGTGAAGTGACGGACGGATAACAGGTTGCGGACTATGGATGGTGCGACAAGAATATTATTAAGAGCGAAATTTGTTGTAGGTTTAGGAAGAATGGAATGACCTCTGGACGTAACAGGAATGCTGGTGCCATTACCTACTGTTATTGAGGAGATGGAGGGGGGAGGCGTTGGGTAAGCATACCAGCCGAGGATGTAATGTGCGTGGAGGCGCCGGAGTCAACTATCCAGTCGCCCTGCGGTTGCATGTTCTGCAGGGCAGCGATGAGGCCGGCTGCATCCCAGGTGCTGGTGGAGGTGTTGGAGCCGCTGGAGGAGGCCTGGAGTGGAGCGAAGGCAGTGTTGGCCTGCGGGGAAGGCCCTAGTATGCCCGGGTTGCGCCCAGCCTGGGCACCAGGACCTCCAGGGGCGCCAGAACCTCCCTGGCGGCGCTGTCCAGGAGGGGTGACGCGCTCTCCAGGGGCTACACGTTCGCCGGTCCAGGGATTGAAGCCCCAGGGAACGCGTTTGTTGGTGCTGGTGCTGCCGCCGGAGGAGTTTGGGAAGGGCTGCTGGTCGCCCTTCCTGGTGTTAGGACGCCGGCCGCCCTGCAGCTGCTGCTGCTGGTGACCGCCAAAGGGGGAGGCAGCAGCCAGGAGGGCGGTGGTGGCGCGCACTTTTTCCTCGTTTTGCAGGCGCAGTTCTTTGAGGAGGAGCTGGTGCCGGGCGGCAGCGAGGGTGAGGGGCTGCATCCCGGCGATGTTGTCGGCGACGTTGGAGTAGACCTCGTTGAGCCCGCGCAGCAAGTTGAGGACGAGGTTGGGTTCAGAGACGGGCTGTCCAACATCACGCAGTTCGTCGGCCTTCTGCTTCATGCGAACGCAGTAGGCGTCAATGGACACCCTTCGAGTCATCGAGTGGAACTCGTGATTCAAGAAGATGGCGCAAGGAGCTTTGTTCGCATGGAACACCGCGCCGATGGCCGCCCAAAGAGCGCTCGCCGTTTGCGTGTCGTCGGTCATGGCGAGGTTGAGGACGGCGTCGGAGACAGTGCTGTACATCCATCCGCGGACGCAGAAGTCAGCCTGCGTCCAGGGCTCGTCAGAGTGCGAGGTGGAGGCGGTGACGAGATGATGCAGCAGCCCGAATTTCCCACATGTGGCCTGGAACGCCGTCGACCACTTGGTGAAGTTAGAGGACTTCAACTCAAGGGTCATGGGGACGTGGAGCTTGATGTTGATGGTGGCGAAGGGGCAGATCAGAGGGGCAGCATCGCTCTTAAGGGCACCGCTGGTGGCAGAAAGGTCTGATTCGGTTCCCATGGGGAATGATGGAAGTGGGCGGCGCCCAAGGGGAGGTGGGCAGCGCTGGAGGAGAAGGTCGCGAGATTAGGTCGGGATCGGGCCCTGAACTCGTGATACCATGTAGAAGATTAGAGTTTGGGGGCAATTGGCCACACCTCAATGGGAGGGGGCGCCTTCTATTATATAGGGCCGGTTGGCCTTGCTTTACAAGGCAAGGGTAACTCCCTTGATTTACATCTGCTAACTATAGCAACTCCCTTGATTTACATCTGCTAACTATAGCAATTAATCCCTGATTTACATGCGGCATATTCTATTGCCTAACAGTTTGACATTCAGTAAATCAAAAATCGCCAAGGCTGAGGAATTTGCCTCGCCGGCGTCGTATCCGATTTGTTCTTGAGCGCTCACGTTGACGGCGGCTAGCCGATGGCTAGGTATCGAAGGCGACGTATCCTCAGCGTGGGTGACGAGTGGTTCTCCGCTCGCATCGATGCTAGTTACCCCGGAGTCTCATCGGCACGGGAGCTCAGGCAGCGGATCCAGTGGTCCGCCACCGCAATCTCGCAGATCCTCTCAACCTCCATTTCTCAGCTTCCTCATCTCCGTCGCGACTCTCCAGTAAGTGTTTCGAGCCTCGTAAAATTCTGTAGTTGCTGTGTTCAATTTCTGACTCGTAAAATTCTGTAGTTTGAACCACTGGATTGTGCTTCAATGGTGGGGAGAAGTTTGAACCAGGACATTTGGAGAAATACCCAAAAAGAAACAGACCCCAAGCTAATGCTATTGTCTTAATGACTTAGACACAGAGCTGACTGATGATGTCCTTAATGCATTAGCAGCTGAGGACATTTTGCATTAGGAATTCTGTCTAACTGTCCTTGAATGCTATCTCCAGTCAAGACCACACCAATTGCATCAAACTCAAAACCAAGGTCAAGGTGATGCTCATTTTGGTGGACAGTGGTAGTTCTCATAGCTTCATAGGCTCTAAATTTGTGGAATTGGCCAAGTTGCCTACTGTACCAATGTTACCCAAGAAAGTCAAGCTTGTTAATGGAGAGAGGATTGTGACAGAAAGGATAGTTCCTCAGCTACAGTGCTATTGTCAGGGTCAAACATTCACAACAGACATGGTGGTACTGGATATGCATCTCTACAACAACAACAACAACAACCAAGCCTCTTAGTCCCAAACAAGTTGGGGTAGGCTAGAGTTGAAACCCAACAAGAGACCCTAGTCACGGTTCAGGCACGTCAATGGCTGCTCTCCATGCATTTCTATCCAAACATAGATCTCTAGGTATATCCCAACTTTTTAGATCTCTCTTTATTGCCTCCCCCCACGTCAATTTCGGTCTACCTCTACCTCTCCTCACATGAAAATCTTGGGCTAAAACTCCACAATGCACTGATGCCTCCGGAGGTCTCCTTTGGACATGACCAAACCACCTCAACCGATGTTGGACCAACTTTTCTTCAATTGGTGCTACCCCTAGCCGGTCACAAATATCGTCATTTCGGACTCGGTCCATCCTTGTGTGGCCACAAATCCAGCGCAACATACGCATTTCTGCAACACTCATTTGTTGGACATGTCTTCTTTTAGTAGGCCAACATTCTGCTCCATACAACATAGCCGGTCTAATCGCCGTCCTATAAAACTTGCCTTTGAGCTTTTGTGGTACCCTCTTGTCACAGAGAATACCAGATGCTTGGCGCCACTTCATCCACCCTGCTTTGATCCTATGGCTAACATCTGCATCAATATCTCCATCCTTCTGTAACATCGATCCAAGATACCGGAAGACATCTTTCTTAGGCACCACTTGGTCTTCCAAGCTCACCTCTCCCTCTTCCTGTGCAGCATTGCCGAAATCACATCTCATGTACTCAGTCTTAGTCCTGCTTATTCTAAACCCTTTGGACTCAAAGGGTCTGCCGCCACAACTCTAGTTTCCTATTTACTCCTGTCTGACTCATCAACTAACACTACATCGTCTGCAAAAAGCATACACCAAGGGATATCTCCTTGTATGTCCCTCGTAACCTCATCCATAACCAAGGCAAAGAGATATGGGCTCAAGGCTGACCCTTGATGAAGACCTATTTTAATCGGAAAGAAATCAGTGTCACCATCATTTGTCCGCACACTGGTCTCGACGTTGTTGTACATGTCCTTGATGAGGGTAACATATTTTGTTGGGACTTTATGTTTGTCCAAAGCCCACCACATAACATTCCTTGGTATCTTGTCGTACGCCTTCTCCAAGTCAATGAAAACCATGTGTAGGTCCTTCTTTTGCTCCCTGAACCGCTCCATAACTTGTCTTATTAAGAAGATTGCTTCTATGGTTGACCTTCCAGGCATGAAACCAAATTGGTTCATGGATATCCGCGCCGACCCTCGCAATCTATGCTCAATAACTCTCTCC
The DNA here is from genome assembly GCA_009763385.1 of Coix lacryma-jobi var. lacryma-jobi. Taxonomy (NCBI): domain Eukaryota; kingdom Viridiplantae; phylum Streptophyta; class Magnoliopsida; order Poales; family Poaceae; genus Coix; species Coix lacryma-jobi. The sequence goes on along the minus strand of CM019828.1, from coordinate 77,276,270 downwards.
CACAACTTCATCGTGTGGCTCATCAACTTAATTCCTCGATAATTAGTGCAGCTTTGGACGTCTCCCTTGTTCTTGTAGATTGGAGCCAATATGCTTCTTCTCCACTCCTGAGGCATCTTGTTTGAACGATAGATATTGTTAAACAACTTGGTTAGCCATACTACAGCTATATCCCCGAGGCATCTCCACACCTTGATTGGAATACCATCAGGACCCATCGCTTTATCCACTTTCATCCTTTTCAAAGCTTCTCTAACCTCCTGCTCTTGTATCCTCCGCACATAGCGCCTATTGGTGTCATCAGATGAGTCATCCAACCGAACGGTGGAGTTCTCATTCTCCCCATTGAACAAATTATCAAAATATTCTTGCCACCTATGTCTAATCTCATCTTCCTTCACTGGATATGCATCTCTATAATGCCATATTGGGATTTGATTGGCTGCAAGCTCACAGCCTTATGCAGTGTGTTTGGAAGAACAAAACTCTACAGTTCTCTGAACAGGGAAGAGTGATCAAGCTTCAGGGACTTTTAGCTCCACCACTACCACTTTCATCTATATCAGTCACCAAAGTTTACAATTCCACAAAGGGAAATGATGTTTGGGCATTTGTTCTCTTGGATCATATGCAAGACCCAACCCCCACATCACCTATTGATTCCACCATTCAACCGCCTGCAATACACCAACTCATACAGAAATACAAAGATGTGTTTTCTGATCCTCATGTACTACCTCCACAAAGGAGCTATGATCATGCTATTCCAATCAACTCCAAGCCCTACCATTACTCCCCACTACACAAAACTGAGATAGAAAAACAAGTCCAACAACTCTTACAGTCCGGCCTCATTTCCCACAGCCATAGCCCTTTTGCCTCTCCGGTCCTCTTAGTGAAGAAAAAGGATGGACCATGGCATTTTTGTGTGGACTATAGGAAATTGAATGACATCACAATCAAAAATAGGTTTCCCATGCCTATAATTGAAGAGATTTTGGATGAGTTGTCTGGAGCTCAAGTTTTCACAAAACTGGACATGAGATCAGGTTACCGCCAAATTAGAATGCTTCCTGAGGATGAGCCCAAAACAACTTTTAAAACACATCAAGATCATTATCAGTTCAAAGTCATGCCTTTTGGCTTGACGAATGCCCCAGCAACATTCCAGTGTGTAATGAATCAGGTGTTTCGACCTTTTCTCAGGAAATTTGTATTGGTTTTTCTTCATGACATTCTAATTTATAGCAACTCCATGGAAGACCATCTAATACACCTGGATCAAGTCTTGGCCACTCTGAGACAGCAGTAGCTCTTTCTCAAGGCTTCCAAATGCACATTTCCTCAGGACAGTTTAGAGTACTTGGGACATATCATATCATCATAAGGGGTGTATGTGGGGGTATGGCCCCGTATACCCTCAGGACGTTACATGGGCTAGATCCTCTAGGGTGGTCTGGCCTGCGAGATCAAGCAAGCACGGCGCACGGGACAGGTCGGCGTGTACCGCAAGGCTATGTGAAGATTCCTTATACACGAAGGAAGGTCCTATCAGATATGGCAGATATAGCTTTATGTCTTTTAACCGACCAGGAATAGATCAAACCGACCTGTAAACCCTGCCCCCCCCCGTCCCCCCGTGCTATATAAGGCGGGTAGCCCCCCCCCCCCCCCCCCTCCAACACATCTACATCATAATACAATCCATAGGACGTAGGGTATTACGTCGACTTGAGGCTTGAACCTGTCTTGTGTCACCACCTCGCTTGCCTCACGCGCACCTCTACTGATTCATCTACCACCGTGGGCATACCCCTCGGTGGGTTGCCGACCATATTTTGTCAACAATAGCGCGCTGGGTAGGGGGTATGTGTGCTGAATCCATTGCTAGCCCGATGGTTCGCTTCCCAAGCTCCATGGTTCTCCCTGTGTCAAGCTAGTCGATCACGATCAGGTCCATGACCTAGGTCATCGGTGCCAACGACAACTCCGAGGTCATGGAGGCGGTGCGAGATCACCCTGCACTGATCAGGCAAACATTTGTTGTCACAAATCCGATCTTGGAATCACCTCCAAGGTCGGCTTCACCAACAAAACGTCATCTGCTCCCTCGTTACACAAGGAAGCAGATCTACAACAACGATTTGATCGCATCCATCGATAAGGTCATCGATGACTTAGCCAAAACCTTGTCTATTGCAGAATCGGCTCTAGACCGATCCTCCCACGACGACGGACTCCCCGCGCTCCGAGTCGTCGAGCCACGAAAGCCATGCGGCTCTGCTCGGACTCGCTGTCAAAGGGGGCAGGATTTCAATCTAGCAATCACAGCAACTCCGGAAGGGCGCACGGTGCAATGGCGATCGGCCCCGGCTACAGGCCTACACCTAGACGACTACAAGGCCCTCTTGGAGAATTCGCCAAAGTCCTACCCCTTCGAGCTGGAGAGCGCGGGATTTGTTTACCAGAACTCCCTCCACCAACCACGCCAAGAGCAGCTTCACCAATGACTTGCATCATCTAGATTTCCCCGAGGCTGGCCAGCCCAACTACTCGGTAAACATCGTGGAGATCCGACCACTCCAGGATGAATCTCTCATTACCATCCTGGAGGAAGATCCAGAGCTTTATTCTAAAGGCTCCACCAGGACTGCCTCTGTCGGATATGACATAACCCCCCTACCCACCAGGGTTTGGAGGGGTCGTGCTCAACATCAGTGAAAGAGGATATTTGGGAATAATTATGTATTAGATGGCAAGAGTACAGGTACATGTATATAGGCAAGGATCACTAGGGTTTATAGAAACACCCATCAACGGTGATCCTTGCCTAATCTACCATCTAAACATCAGGGCAGTCCAGCCTCTATGGGCTTGGACGCCAGGCCCAAGGCCTCTATTAGGCGCATATTCTAACAATCAGCATCGATGAACCCCCACTACAAGGCGAAAACAGCGGCAATCGACTTATACGCAAGGAGAGAAACATCGATCGACAATGTCATCGGGACACAGCGGCCACTGCTAGTGGGGCACATCATGTACACCGCAACCTGAGCGACAACTTCGACATGGTCAGCAACCAGCGAGTAGAAAAAACCCTGAGCACCAACATTCATGTCGCCTTACACGAGCTAGCAAGGCTCGATCAAACCCCAAAGGTCAAGAAGATTAGGGCGCTGCTCAAAGCAGCCCAAATACAAGTCAACAAGATCTAGAGGCCCACTCCATCGTATTCAATGGCGTCTAACCTCGGTCGTCACTCAAACCATCCCGACAGTGGAGGTCAGCTCGGTCGACATGGGGGGCCTTACCTGTTCTCCGGGTCCAGAGGGAACTACCAGGCCAATCCTGGTCAACATGGCCATCGTCCTCATCACCGCGGTCGTCAGGCGCAACACACAACGACGACCAAGAGGTTAATCAACCACCACCTGACCTTCGAGACCATATTAATACACACATCGATGCCTGGGATCGCATCGAGAGTAGCAAACAGGAAAGCTGCGAAGCCAAGCTCGATTGCAGACGAGCATTTGATGTCGAGCACGACAACCCTCTGGAGGCTCGACCACTGGCCATCGCCAACACCACAGGGCACGCCCTTTTACTGCTAGGTTGCGGGCTGTTTGCTGGCCCGCCAGCTTCAAGATCTTCATGGGTCGACAACAACGACGACACTACCAACCCTGAGACCTGGCTCATGCTCTACAAGATCGCCATACGCGCCGCCGGAGGAGGCCATGACGTAATGGCGAATTATTTCCCTGTTATGGTAAATCAGTCGGCTAATATCTGGCTTCTCCACCTGTTAGACAACACCATCGATACCTGGGACAACCTCAAGGTGTTCATCGACAACTACATCACCACATGCAAGCAGCCCAGCTCCAAGTACGACTTGGAAAACCTACAACAATCTCATAAGGAGCCGTTGCGTAGCTTCATCATGCGCTTCGCCGAGACATTGGATCTCCACACACAACATCACCGATAGTGAAGCCATCTTCGCCTTCACCAAGGGGCTCTACCACGAGCAGCTCTACGAAAAGTTGTACCACAAGAGGCGTCAGACGGTTGCTGATCTGCTGGCTATGGCCAACTCGTACGCCGACGCCAAGCAAGCCGAGCACACCTGATGGGTCCCGAGCTCCGATAAGCCGCCCCGCCGTGGTGATGACCTCCATCAAGGACGAGGCTACAACGATCGTGATCGACGCTTTGACCGCGACCCCCACCACAATGATCGTGACAGGCGCCACAACGACAGGCCGGAGAGCTCAAGAGCTTCGCGAGAACGATGTCGCCGAAAAGATTACGCCATTAACACAGTCAAGGCCGGCAACAAACGAAGTTTAGAAGCCGATTACAAGAAGCTGTTGGACGGACTATGCCCTCTTCATAAGAAGGGCAACCATACTATGCGCGAATGCAACGCCCTTAACAAGGCCTTCTGCGACCATGAAAAGAAGAGGTTTCGTCGTAAGGATCATGAAACTGAAGATGGCAAGGACAACCAGAACAAAGATCCTCACCACACCTTCCAGAATCCCATCAAGGATGTCGCCATCATCTTCGACGGAAGAGCTACTACTGAAAATAAGCAGGAGAAGCTCGTCTCTCGGGCTATCAACTCAATCTCCACCTGCGACACCATAGCCGACACCAAATACCCAAATTGGTAGGACAAACCCATCACCTTCAGCAGGAACAACTAGTGGGCTGATTTTCTTTATCTGGGATGCTTCCCTCTCATCTTAGATCCTATCATCAAGGGCGTCCACTTCCACAAGGTGCTCGTCGATGGAAGCGGTGCACTCAATGTCCTCTTCAACAGCGCCCTAGCCGAGATGAGCCTTAAGGAGGAGGATCATACTTCCTGCGACTCCCTTTTAGTGATCATGCCTGGAAAAGCATATCAACCCTTGGGGCAAATCACATTACGGTGCAGTTCGACAACTCGGAGCGCTTCAGTACTGATTACATCCGCTACCTGGTGACTGATTTCGACGCATCCTATCACGCCACCCTTGGTCGACTAGCTCTCGCCATGTTCATGGATGTGTCGCACTATGTTTATCTGGTGCAGAAGATGCCGAATGAGCAAGGAGTCCTCACCCTGCGCGCCAATGTCAACATCGCCTACGTCTGCGAAAAGGAAGTTTCACGTTGGCCAAGGCCCATTACCTCTCCATTCGTATGCAAGAACCATCGTTGACTCCAAGAAGGTGCCACCAGAAGAGCGGGAGATTCCGGTCAAGGAGATCCCCTAGGCAGCTACAAAGTCTGACACCAAGGACGAGGTCCTCGTCCCCAGCGACAACAGCAAGACTGCTCGAATCAGGGCCGGCCTCGACCCCAAATAAGAAGACATGCTCATCAGCTTCCTATGAGCCCACGTCGACATATTTGCATGAAACCTGTAGATATGCCTGTTGTGCCTCAGGAGCGGGTCAAGCACTCCTTAAACATCTCGACGACCACCAAGCCGATTAAGGACAAGCTTCGACGATTCATACAAGACAAAAAAGAGGCTATTAGGGTAGAAATAACACTGCTCCTAGCAGCCAGATATATTAAAGAGGTATATCATCCGAAGGGGCTTGTCAACCCGATTCTGGTAAAGAAAAAGAATAAAGAATGAAGAATAAAAACAATAAAGAATGAAGAATGCACGTTGATTACATCGATCTCAACAAACACTGCACTAAAGACCTCTTCGACTTGTTAGATGTGGAACAACTATAGGATGAGCAGAGGGAAGTAGATGGGGCTGGGTTAGTAGGTTCAGTTTATGGGCAAACTTGCTTCATACTCACATTGAATATGCATACTGTTAGATGTATAGATGTATATGTATTTTTCCTTCTCTTGAAGGACTTCTTTGCATATGTACACTCACATGTATACTTGCCCCTTTGGGCCCTGGAATGCAAACTGGTTGGCCATTTCATTCTAACATGGTATCGAGCTAGGGTTCTCAATCCTTACCTTCTCTGCCACCGGCGATTCCTACCCAGCCAGCCCCGCCGACACGCTCAGCTGCTCGCACATCCGCGCCCGCGTGCGACTCGCGCGTCCGCGTGCTCGCGTCGCCTCTGGCCCCGGCGCCCGTCCTCGTCCCCGCGCCGGCGCCCGTGAGCACGAGCGCGAGTCTGCTCGCCGCCGCGTCCTCCCCGTCGTGACCGGCGCCGACGCTCCCTCCTCCGGCCCAGGCCCCCGCGCCGTCGTTGTCGCCTACGGCCCCGGCCCGCGCCGCTCTCTTCCCCGGGCCGCGTCGCCTCCGGCCCCCGCGCCCGGCCTTGTCCCCACGCCGGCGCCCGTGAGCGTGAGCGCGAGCGCTCCGGCCTTGTGCCCGCGCTGGCGCCCGTGAGCGCAAGCGCTCCTCAGCTCGCCGCCGCGTCCTCCCCGCTAGTCCCGACGCCAACGCTCTCTCCTCTGCCCCCCCCCCTCTGTTGGAGCACGCATGCGTGCGACGCTGCGCTGCTTTGACTGTGTGCTCTCTCTTTCTCAAAAAAAAGAAAAAGAAAAGAAAAAGACAGCAGCAGGCCCACGTTCGTTGCATCTCCTTCATGGCATCCCAGCTGGTACCCGTCCTGGTGCGATTCCTGTCCCCAAGTGCCCTGTCATCTTCAATGGCACAAATTGGGGCGACTTCGTCTTCCACATGGTGGTTCACATGGATGGTCAGCTACTGTGGGGCTACCTTACGGGGGATCGGATCTGTCCTCCCTGTCCTGCTATTCCTGCGCAGCCTCCATATCCTCCGGATGCTGATGATGCTACCAAGCATGCTATTCTTGATGCCTTTGAGGCTCAAATGGAGACCTATCAGTCTGATCTTGGTCTTTATGAGACTTGGCTGCATGAGGAGAAATCTGCCAAGGCCATCTTACTTGCTAGCATGGACATTGATCTTGCACGGTCTCTCAGAGGCCTTGCCACATCACACCTCATGTGGGATCACCTCTGTCGTAGCTATGAGATCCGCAATGAGGCGACGTACCTTGCTGTTGTCGAGGAAGCTCAGTCACTTCGCTAGCTTGATTCTACAGTTGAGGACTTCCACCGGAAGATGACAAACGTCTGGCATCATCTGGACAACTTGGGTGCTGAGTTCTGTGGTGGTGGTACTTGCCGGTGTTGTGATCGCCACCGGGACCAGCGAGACACACTTCGCCTTCACGAGTTTTTGTCTCGTCTGCGTCCAGAGTTTGAGACTGTTCGGGCACAGTTACTGACTCGTCGTCCACGCCCCTCGCTCGCAGAAGCGATGCCAGAGCTACGAGCTGAGGAGACTCGACTTCGGACTGGGGGTGAGCCGTGCTCAGCCGCAGCCCTCCGTCCTAGCGGCATCACCTCCACCGGTCTCTCCGCCACTGGTCTCTCCGTCTCCGGTGGTGGCAGGGGTTCCTTCTGGTGTGCAGTGTGGCTACTGCAAGATCTATGGGCATGAGGAGAAGGACTATTGCAAGAAGCAGCGCAACCGCTATGGGCGTCGTGATAGGCGCCAATCTCAGGGCTCTGGAGGTTCTTCTACCCCACAGGGCACTCGCTCTGTGTCTGCCGCGGAGCAGGAGGTTCTTGCCCTGTTCCGTCGCCTCACTACTGAGCTCAGGCCTCTCCTCACGGGACTACAGCCCAAGCTTTTGGTTCCACACCTCCTCCTCCTTCGTCAGGTATATCATGCCCGTGGTTTCTTGATTCTGGTGCCTCTTTTCACATGACACCTCATGCCACACACCTATCTTCTTTGTCATCTTCCGAGTCACCTATTTTTGTTCGCACTGCCGATGGCACTTCCCTTCCTGTTGCTGGGCGGGGTGTCCTTTCCACTTCTTCTTTCGAGGTTCCTACTGTTTCGCATGTTCCTCAACTCACTATGCAACTCCTTTCTGCGGGTCAAATCACTGATCATGGTTGTCGCATAATTCTTGAGTCTAATTCTTGTTCTGTTCAGGACCTTCCTTCGTACGAGCTTTTGGTGGGAACTGGGCCTAGGCGTCGGGACTCACAACGTCTATGGGAGCTTGATTGGTTGTGTCTTCCTTCATCTGCCTCGACTCCCCCATCGCCTGGTTCTCCAGCATTTGCATCAGCTGCTTCATCCACTACCTCTTTTGCACAGTGGCATCGTCATCTTGGCCATCTCTCTGGTTCTCGATTGTACAGTCTTGTGGGTAGTGGTGTTAGGTCATGTTTCTGGTGACACTGCTCTGCATTGTACGGGTTGCAAACTTGGCAAACAGTTGCAACTCCCCTACCCCTCTAGTGAGTCCAAATCCCAAAGACCTTTTGATCTTGTTCACTCTGATGTATGGGGTCCTGCACTCATAGTTTCAAAAGGAGGGCAATCATATTATGTTCTGTTCATTGATGACTATTCGAGATTTACTTGGATTTATCTGATGTCCTCTCGTGGTCAATTTCTTTCTATTTACCAACAATTTGCTACCATGGTTCGTACTCAGTATAACTCTCCCTTTCGTGTTTTTCGTGCGGACTCTGCTGGTGAGTACATCTCCACTGCCCATCGCTCCTACCTTGCTGAGCAGGGTACTCTTGCCCAATTTTCATGTCCTGGTGCTCATGCTCAAAATGGTGTTGCGGAGCGCAAGCATCGCCACATTCTTGAGACTGCTCGTGCTCTCTTGATCTCCTCTGCCCTTGCTCCTCAATTCTGGGCTGAGGCTGTTTCCACGGTTGTTTTCCTCATAAACCGCCAACCCTCCACCTCTCTCAAGGGTAGCACTCCCTATGAGCGTCTCTTCGGCAGCCCTCCTTCCTATGATCATCTCCGTTGTTTTGGGTGTATCTGCTATGTTCTACTTCCACCTCGTGAGCGCACCAAACTCACTGCTCAGTCTGTCGAGTGTGTTTTCCTTGGGTATAGTACGGAACATAATGGCTATCGCTGTTATGATCCTGTTGCCCGCCGGATGAGAATCTCTTGGGATGTCACCTTTGATGAGTCCCGCCCTTACTATCCTCGTTCTCCCTCCGGCCCTCCTAACACTGCTGAGTCCCTCTCCTTTCTTACTTTACCTGAGTGGTATCTTCCGTTGTCACCTTCCTCCTCGACACCTCCTCTTTCTCCACCTTCGCCACCTCCTCTTTCTCCACCTTCGCCACCTCCTCTTTCTCCACCTTCGCCATCTACTCCTTCTCCACCTTCGCCATCACATCCTACTACTTCACCTTCACCGCCTCACCCTCCACCACCGGTCTCCTCCCGTGAGATCACTCACTACTATACTCGTCGTCCTCGTCCTGCCCCACCCCTTCATTCTTCTCTGTCCGTCCTTGGACCCCTTCCTCCATCTCCTCGCTGTGCTCTTCGTGACCGCAGCACCCTTCGTCCTCCCGAACGCCTTGGCTTCACAGCTGTTGTTTTAGCCGAGCCTGCGACCTATCGGGAGGCTGCCGGTCACCCTGAGTGGCAGCACGCTATAGCTGAGGAGATTGCTCCACTTGAGCGCACCAGCACTTGGGATCTTGTTCCTAAACCACATCATGTCACTCCTATCACTTGCATGTGGGTCTACAAGGTCAAAACTCGCTCAGATGGCTCTCTTGAGCGCTACAAGGCTTGCCTTGTGGCTCGTGGTTTTGAGCAGGAGTATGGCATTGACTTTGAGGAGACTTTTGCTCCAGTTGCTCATATGACCACTGTTCGGACCCTTCTCGCTATTGCCTCTGTTCGTCAGTGGTCGATCTCGCAGTTGGATGTCAAGAATGTCTTTCTTAATGGTGAGCTTCGTGAGGAAGTCTATATGCAGCCGCCTCCAGGCTACTCCGTTCCTAATGGGATGGTCTGTCGGCTGCGTCGTTCCCTCTATGGTCTTAAGCAAGCCCCCCGCGCTTGGTTTGAGTGTTTCTCCTCTGCTCTCCTTGATATTGGCTTCAAGCCTAGTGATCATGATCCTGCTCTCTTTATTCACACCTCTCCTCGTGGTCGCACACTTCTTCTCTATGTTGATGACATGATCATCACGGGTGATGATTCCCAGTTCATTGCCTTTGTGAAGCAGCGTCTCAGTGAGACTTTCCTCATGTCTGATTTGGGTCCTCTTCGCTATTTTCTTAGGCTAGAGGCCACCTCCACAGCCGATGGCATTTTTCTCTCTCAGGAGAAGTATACTCAGGACCTTCTCTCCCGTGCTGCTCTCACTGATCACCGCACTGTTGACACTCCTATGGAGCTCAACGTTCACCTCCACCCCACCGACGGTGCTCCGCTTGCTGATCCCACTCGCTATCGTCAGCTTGTTGGGAGCCTTGTTTACCTTGAGATCACCCGTCCTGATATCACTCACTCTGTTCATATCTTGAGTCAGTTTGTCTCAGCTCCTACTCAGCTCCACTACTCTCACCTTCTTCGTGTTCTGCGATACCTTCGTGGAACCATTACTCGTCGCCTCGCTCTAGTTCTCTCCAGCTTCAGGCATACTCTGACACGACCTGGGCAAGTGATCCCACTGATCGCTGCTCTCTCTCAGCTTACTGTGTTTTTCTTACCAAGAAGCAAACTGCAGTTTCCCGCTCGAGTGCTGAGGTTGAGCTGCGTGCTATGGCGACTGTGACTGCTGAGGTGACATGGTTATGATGGCTTCTTGAGGATTTTGGTGTTTGTGTTGCTGCCCCCACTCCTCTTTCTACTGACAGCAATGGTGCCATCAATATTGCTCGTGATCCGGTCAAGCATGAGCTCACCAAACACATTGGCGTTGATGCTTCCTACATGAGATCACAGGTGCATGCTCGGGTTGTGTCTCTCCACCATGTGCCTTCAAAGGTTCAACTTGCTGATTTCTTCACCAAGGCACAGACACGGATCCACCATAGATTCTTGCTTTCCAAACTCAGTGTTGTAGATTCACCATGAGTTTGAGGGAGGTGGGGTGTTAGATGTTGTTGGGCGAAGGGACCCTCGGCAGTGGCGCCGCTCAGGCTGGCTCGAGGAACGACCTTCGCGTGACCCGCTCTCGCCCTCGGACCCTCTCAACTCTTTTATCTCCGTTTTTTGCACCCTTCGGGTAGGTTTGCTAACCTTCGCACACGAGGGCAGGTTTGCTAACCTTCGCACACGAGTTCGACCCTCGGGGTTCGTTGCATGTCTTGCAGGCAATGGCGCGCCAAGAACACAGGAGGCAACCCTCGAGCATCATGAACACGACGGGGGTCCGACCTCGCCGCCGGCAGAGCCGAGGGTCAGATCCCGTTTTTTCCCGCGAAGGCGAGCAAGGCCCAGTGGCGGCGGGTAGGAGGAAAGCAGGCTAGGGTTTCGACTCCAGTTGTGTTTGTACAACTCTGCCCTCCCATAGTACAGCGCAGAAGAATCTTTCTTGTACCCTTTTGTAATCTGATTGGTGCCCCTTGGTATCCCCTATAAATACCGAGGGGTGAACAGTGTAATGGGGTACGTTTTTGGGAAATAGAGCCACAACATCACTGTTCCTGTTTCCTTTGCACCTTCGCTTGGTTCCGACGTTTGGCCACCTTCGCCACCCCCTTGCACGTGTGCGGAGGTAGGGCAAGTGTGTTACCAACAGTTTGGCGCCGTCCGTGGGGGTCGGAGTTCGAAATGGCAGGAAACAGGAGAGCGTCCACTACCAGAGACCCTCGCATGACCAGAGAGGCCACGGTGATAATCCAGCCTGTGGAAGAGAATGCAGTACCCTCGGAAACAGAAGATGTCGCTCCAGGGACGGAGGTCCCGGGCCCTCACACTCTGCCGGTATCACAGCCACACCCGCATACCTCCGGAGGAGATGGGGAAGGAGATGAGGAGGAGTTGGGCCTCGAGACTTTGGAAAGACTTCAAGCTGAGTTACAGGAAAAGAAGAGGCGCCTGGACCAGCTTGAAAGGCACAACCGGCTGCGCCTTATCAGGCAAAAGGTGGATGAAGCAAGAGAGCAACTTCGCCGAATGGAGGAGTCCCTCGCAGCAGCTGAGGCCGAAGCCAAGGACTGGAATGACAGGCAAACGCCGCCGCTTCGAGAGGAGAATGTTGGGCAGGGACAGGGCAACACTCATCAGCCACCACCACCCCCACCACCACCAAATTTTCGCCAGCTCTACCCAGAAGAGCGAGAGCCAAACCTTCGTATACCGCGAAGGGCCCAACAACACCAGATGCCCTACGACCCAAGATCACCACTCTCCCAAATACTACAAACCAAACCCTGGCCACCATGCTATAATCCACAAAATCTCCCCCGTTACGATGGACTCACTGGCCCTCGCCAATTCATAATGAGCTACGAGGCGGCAGTCGCCGCAGCAGGAGGGGATGAGTCAACAATGGCGAAGTCTTTCGTAATCATCCTTCGTGACATCGCGCAGACTTGGTACAGCAACCTTCGCCCCGGAACGGTGGATTCCTGGGCCAACCTCAGAGACAGACTCTGCACAAACTTCAAGGGCATCACAGCAGCCCCATCAAACCCCATCGAACTGTTCAACTGCAAACAAGAAGAGCGCGAACCGTTACAAGACTACTGGTGAAGGTTCATCCAGATTAGAGCAAGAACTCCGGGAATATCCGACGAGGCCGTGATCCTCGCTGCAGTCAGCGGCTTACGCCCAGGCCCATGTTCGTCAAAGTTCGCCAGAAAACCAGCAAACACAATCGTTCATGATACAATGGAAAGGTACTGTAGAGCGGATATGGATTTCCGGGCAAAGTCTGATGCTCGAAGATCGCAGCAGAAACCACAGCCGAGGCCCCAAGCGAGAGAAAACAACCCTCGCCAAGATCAGAGCAACGTTGGAGCGATCAACAAGGCAAATCCAATCGAAGACCAGAGAAGAAGCACTCAGCGTTCGGGCAACCAAAACCCACATGGATTTCCACCCCCAACTGACCAAAGAAACCAACAGAAGGACCCGGCCAAAATGTACTGTCATTTCTGTGGCCTAGGAAAGGGGCACACAACAAAGCAATGTGAGTGCTTCGCCAGAGGGAAAGAGTACCAGGAGTCCAAAAGAGCCTCTTCAACAGAAAACAGAACCATCAATCACACCAGAAAGCCAAACTTCAACCCAACCCAAACTCCCTACCAGTACACCCCCATAAACTACGGCTTACCCTCGCACCAACCTTTCTACTTTCAACACCCACATTACAACCACACCTCATTTCAACCAACCTCTTTTCCTCAACGCCAAAATGTGTCATACACTGTCACATTCCCAACAACCCCTCAAGCCCAAACCAACCAACAAGTGAGCAACACTCTACCACCACCACCACCAATACCGGCTCTGCCAGCCCCCCAACCTGTCAAATCCGAAGCCCAATCCCAGACGACCATCAACAACCCAACATCAACCTTCGGTGTGATACTAGCTATCACCGGAGGCTCCAACGAAGATCATGGCAACAAGAGGCAAAAGAAAGAACATGCTCGAAGAGTACATCATGTAGCCGTCGAAGGTCCGCACAAATTCGGCCGATGGTCTCACATCCCGATAACCTTCGAATCCAGTGACATGAAGTTAAGGGATTACCCTCACACTGATGCAATGGTGATCGAGACTAACTTAGCAGGGTGGACAGTCACCAAAATTCTCGTCGATACAGGAAGCTCCGCTGACATCCTGTTCGCCACAACCTTTGACAGCATGAAGCTTGACAGAAACCTCTTGCAACCCTCCGACAACCCACTATACGGTTTCGGCGGGCAACAAGTAAGAGCTATTGGAAAAATAACTCTGCCCGTTACCTTCGGAGATCAGCTGAACTGCAGAACTGAGCACATAACCTTCGACGTGGTTAACATGTTCTATCCTTACAATGCAATTTTCGGCCGAGGCGTCACCAACGCATTCAATGCTGTAATCCACTCTGCATACCTTTGCATGAAGCTTCCTGCTCCGAAGGGGGTCGTTGCAGTATACGGAGATCAAGATATTGCAAGAGCAGCCGAAGGAACAGTAGCACCGGGGCAACGCAATGTCCACAATTTGTCAAAGCCTCGAGCCACAAACCTTAGCGACGAGGGTGAAGAATGCATCGACAGAGTAAAAGCATCACCCAAAGAAGAGACTAAACAAGTCCAACTCTTCGAGGGCAATTCAGAAAGGAAAGTGTTCATCTCAGCCAACCTAGACTCCCAGTCAGAAGACAATCTTATTCGTTTCCTCAAGGAAAGCTCCGATACCTTCGCTTGGTCTGCGGAGGATCTCAAGTGAGTAAACAGAACTTTGATCGAGCACAGCCTAAACATCAAACCAGGCTATCGCCCAGTTAAGCAGAAGCTTCGCAAAATGTCATAAGAGAGAAAAGAGGCAGCGAAGGCAGAGGTAAAAAGACTTCTGGACGCAGGCGTCATCCGTCCAGTCAAATATCCAACATGGCTCTCCAACGTGGTACTAGTTCAGAAAAAGAACAAGAAATGAAGAATGTGTTTTGATTTCACATGCCTGAACAAAGCCTGTCCGAAGGATGACTTTCCTCTGCCTAACATAAGCACCTTGGTCGACAGAGCAGCCGGTTGCCAAATGCTCTCTCTCCTCGACTGCTTCTCAGGGTATCACCAGATTTGGATGAATGAGGAAGATGAGGAAAAAACAAGCTTCATTACACCTTCGGGCACATTTTGCTTTCGAAGAATGGCAGAAGGCCTCAGAAATGCAGGATCGACCTTCGCTCGCATGACATCTGAAGTCTTCAAAGATGAACACGCCATTTCTGCCTACGTCGATGACTTGATTGTACAAAGCGAGCTAAAAGAAAATCACATAACAGACTTAGAAAGAGTGTTCAAAAGCCTTCGGTCCGCCGGGCTCAAATTAAACCCCGAAAAATGTGTTTTCAGGGTAAACGAAGGAAAACTGTTAGGTTGCATCGTCTCAGTAAGGGGAATTGAAGCCAACCCCGAAAAAATTGATGCCATCATCAATATGGAAGCTCCGACAACCAAAAAAACAGCTCAGCGTTTGACAGGTCGTCTAGCAGCACTCAGCAGATTCATCTCCAGATCAGCCGAGCGAGGGTTACCTTTTTTTTGAAACTCTGAGAAGCACAGCCCCATTCAATTGGGGACCTCGGCAGCAGAAAGCTTTCGAGGATTTGAAAAACTACCTCACCAACTTGACCATTTTAACCGGTCCAAGCAAAGGTGATCTTCTACTACTGTATGTCGCAGCCTCGCCCCATGCGACCAGCGCAGTACTAATCAAAGAGTTGCATGAAAACAACAAAATTAAGCAGGCCCCGGTCTAATACGTGTCTGAAACACTCGAAGGTCCAAAACGGAATTACTCAGAGCTAGAGAAGATAGCATATGTCGTGGTAATGGCTTCAAGAAAGCTAAAACACTACTTCCAGGCACATGAAATCTAAGTGCCTTCATCATACCCCCTCGAGAACATTTTCAAGAACAACGAGGCAGTCGGCAGAGTAGCAAAATGGTCAGTTGAATTGAACAGCTACGCTATAACTTTCGTGGGAAGAACAGCAATCAAATCGCAGGCACTAGCAGATTTCATAGCTGAATGGACCACAGACCCTCGTAGAGACGGAGCCCAACTAGACCTGTTTTGGACAGCGTATGTTGATGGAGCTTGGGGAGCAGCCGGAGCAGGAGCCTCGGCGATCCTAGTCTCGCCATCTGGGTCGAAGCTAAGGTACTCAAAAAGACTCGACTTCAAATGCACAAACAACTCGGCAGAATACGAAGCCGTGATACTAGCACTCTCAAGGCTTCGATCATTGTCAGTCCGAAGGGCAGTCATAAACACAGACTCTCAAGTCATCGCGGGGCACATCGAGAAAAATTATAAAGCAAAAGATTCAGAGCTACAAAAGTACCTACAGTATGTTCGAAGGTTAGAATCTTTCTTCCTCGGCATAACAGTGAAAGCAATACCGAGGTCAGATAACAGCGAGGCAGACAACCTGGCCAAAGTGGCAACTCAACAACTTCAGTTGCCCCCAGACGTCTTCTATGAAGCTGCGACACAATCAGCCATCGAAGTTTCCGACAAAACAGCAAAGCTGATCAATGCAATATAGAGCGAAGATTGGAGAGCACCCATCATGGCTTATATCAACGGGCTGCATGAACCCGAGACCAAAGAGGAAGAAAACAGACTTAAACAAAGAGTTCGAGGGTACAAAATTGTGGACAACATTCTATTCAAAGCTTCGGTAACCTCGCCATGGCTCAAATGCGTGTCACAGATTGAAGGAAATAACATTCTCAAGCTTATCCATGAAGGTATGCGGTTCACACAACGGCCCGAGGGCGCTAGTTGGCAAAGCATTCCGACAAGGCTTCTACTGACCAACGACAATAAAAGATGCAGAAGGCATCCTCAAACGCTGCGAAGGTTGTGAACTAACGGCAAAAACACGAAACGCCCAGGGGCTCCAACAACTCTGATTTGTCCAACTTGGCCTTTGCAAAGATGGGCAATGGATCTCGTTGGTCCATTACCAACAGCTCCAGGAAACCTCCGCTACGCAGTGGTAGCCGTGGAATACTTCACAAAGTGGATTGAAACTAGACCGCTGGCTTCCATCACCTCCCTGGCCGTGAAGAAGTTTTTCTGGCAGCAATTAGTGTGTCAGTTCGGGGTCCCCAAATACCTAACTGTCGACAATGGCACTCAGTTTGACAGCGAGGTCTTCAAAGAATTCTGCGCACAAATCGGAACAGTTTTGTGCTTCGCCTCAGTCCGCCACCCTCAGTCCAACGGCTTAGTTGAAAGAGCCAACGCAACAATTTTCCAAGCCATATCCAAAAAATTGCAAGGCAGGCCCAAGGGAAAGTGGGCGGAAGAACTAACCTCGGTCACCTGGTCCCATAACACCTCGGAATGCAGAGCCACAGAATTCACCTCTTTCAGGCTCCTGTTTGGGGAAGAAGCTGTGCTACCAGAAGAGTTGAAGCACGGATCAATCAGAACAACCCTTGAAACAAATGAACAAAACCAACTACTAGACAAAGATCCACTTGAAGAAACAAGATGCAACACAGTGCACAACCTCCGCAAGTATCAGGAAGAAACAAAAAAATGGAGAGACAAAAAGGTGAGAATCAAAGAACTAAAGAAGTGTGACCTCGTTCTCATTCGGAAGCAAAACGCCAACATGGCGGGAAAGTTTCAGCCAAAGTGGACGGGTCCATACTTAATAGCAGAATGCAATCGTCCTGGCTCTTTTCACCTTTCTGACAGCGAGAGAAACATCCTGCCTCACACCTGGAATGTCGACGACCTTCGCAAATACTACCCATAGCGGAGCCCTAGCGAGCTCTCGCAACTTGTAATATGCCTTCAGTCAACTCTTCTTCTTAGCATCATACTTGTAACCAAAACAAAGGCGCTGCACTCTTTTTCCTTACGAAGGGGCGTAAGGTTTTTTAACGAGGCAGTTTTCCAAGTCCTTAATAAAGGCATCAACCCCCGAAAAACAAAACCCCAAAGTCCTTTCTTTCAGTTTTTCCTTAAGCATCGATAAAAGCAGCGCTTATCCAAGAGCGCTTATAATCGATGAAAAACACCAAAGATTGCTTCGAAGCACAATTTTTTTTCTCGAAGCAAACTTGGTAAAAGCAAACTTCACCTCCACCTAAGACAAGGGGAGGCGCGAAGTCCAAAAAAGTCGAGCACCCTCGCAAAAAACGCTAGGGGCTCGCAAAGCAAACTTCACATCCACCTAAGACAAGGGGAGGTGCGAAGTCCAAAAAAAAGTCGAGCACCCTCGCAAAAAACGCTAGGGGCTCGCAAAGCAAACTTCACCTCCACCTAAGACAAGGGGAGGCGCGAAGTCCAAAAAAGTCGAGCACCCTCGCAAAAAACGCTAGAGGCTCGCAAAGCAAACTTCACCTCCACCTAAGACAAGGGGAGGCGCGAAGTCCAAAAAAAGTCGAGCACCCTCGCAAACGCTAGGAGCTCGCAAAGCAAACTTCACCTCCACCTAAGACAAGGGGAGGCGCGAAGTCAAAAAAAAAGTCGAGCACCCTCGCAAAAAACGCTAGGGGCTCGCAAAGCAAACTTCACCTCCACCTAAGACAAGGGGAGGCGCGAAGTCCAAAAAAGTCGAGCACCCTCGCAGAAAACGCTAGGGGCTCGTCGCTGTTTTCCTAATCAGCTTTCAAAAAACGTTAAGAACGTTAAGCGAGCCTCGCTAAGAGAAAAAGAGGACGTCGTTGTTTTCCTAATCAGCTTTCAAAAACGTTAAGCGAGCCTCGCTAAGAGAAAAGGGGCGTCGCTGTTTTCCTAATCAGCTTTCAAAAACGTTAAGCGAGCCTCGCTAAAAGAAAAAGGGGGCGTCGCTGTTTTCCTAATCAGCTTTCAAAAACGTTAAGCGAGCCTCGCTAAAAGAAAAATGGGGCGTCGCTGTTTTCCTAATCAGCTTTCAAAAACGTTAAGCGAGTCTCGCTAAGAGAAAAAGGGGGCGTCGATGTTTTCCTAATCAGCTTTAAAAAACGTTAAGCGAGCCTCGCTAAAAGAAAAAGGGGTGTCGCTGTTTTCCTAATCAGCTTTAGCCCCGCTAAAAGAAAAGGGGGGCGTCGTTGTTTTCAAAAAACACCTCTCTTAAGCGAAAAGCGAGCCTCGAGAGTCAAGTATTATTTCAATCAAATTGCAAAAAACAAATAGCACCTCCACAGGGCAACATCACAAGTTGTTCGCTACTGACGACAGTGTGATATACAATCAATAAAAAGAATAAAATTACAAGGAACCATCATTACCCTCAATCAACATCAAATCATCCAAACCTTCGACACCCTCCTCAAATCCTATATCCACCGGAACTATGGGTCCCCACAACAAAGGAGCTGCAGGAACAATTGGCAGCTCCCCAGACAAAACCCTCGCCCTATACATATATCTACGATTTACTTCACTAACTTCCGAAGGTTCCTCTTTCGGAACCACAAGGGATCCATCCGAACCTAAATCTAGTGTGCTTCGCCCAAACAAATAATCCAGAGCTGTCTTCTCATCAATATCATCTTCAACAACAGCTTGCGAGGACGAAGATGAACCAAACAAATACCGTGTGGCCTGTCGATCAGTATAATCAGCCTCGCGCCAAAAACGACTCGATCTGCTGTTTTTCAAATCATACCTCCGCACCTTCGACCACCAAAATCGTAAAGGACAGCGAAGGGTGTTTAAGCCTAGCCCGAGCCCACAACTCACCAGTTATAAAAATATCTTGACAATTTAGCGTCAACGGCGTCACATCAAACACTTCTAGCACGGTTCCATCAGGAACCTGCATTTTCACATAATTCAAAAGTATCTCAGTGTCATCAAGTCGTTCCAACTACCACACATATTACAAAACAACACCCTCGTCCGAGCAAGTCTAAGTTTTCACACCTGCTCGTTTTCCCTCTGCTCATCCGCCCCAGCTTCGCCAGCAACAGCATCCAAGCCCTCAGCAGGTGCCTCCTCCGTCGCCGCCTCTTCAACGTTAGCTTCTCTAGTGATTGGAGCGTCCTCGGCCGAGGGTACCTCCAACGTTAGCTAGACTTCAATCTATGTAAATAGAGCAAACCGACCTATATGTCAGCAGCCAACTAAAAGACCATATACTAACCCTAAACAAGGATTATTTCTAACATTCTCCCCCTAATCCTTGTGTTCTTTGATTTTGACCATTCCAATCCTTGCACTGAGCTCCTGGAATTGAACTCGCCCTAATGCCTTCGTTAGAATGTCTGTGAGCTGGTCCTTGGTGCTGACAAAATCAGCAAAGATGCTCCCATTCTCCAAGCACTCGCGGATGAAGTGGTACAGAATGTCGATATGCTTGCTCCGCTCATGGAAGACCGGGTTCTTGCTGAGTGCCAGCACGGACATGCTGTCCATCTTCAGCTTCACGGTGGCAGCTTCCTTTCCTAAGAGGTTGCCCAACAACCGTGCCAGCCAGATAGCTCGGCCTGCCGCTGTTGTTGAGGCAACGTACTCTGCTTCACATGAAGACAGAGCAACGATCCGCTGCTTCGTCGATTGCCAGCTGATCGGACTAGCACCGAGAAAGAACAGAGCACCAGATGTGCTTTTGCGTGTGTCGATGTCGCCGGCGAGGTTGCTGTCCGAGTAGCCAACCAATTTGGCCTCTCCTGTGCCACGTGGGTAGACAAGGCCATAGTCGATGGTGTCAGCGATGTAGCGCAGCAGGCGTTTCACCACTCCCATGTGCTCTATCGTGGGACGCTACATGAAGTGGCTGACATACCCCACTGCGAATGAAATATTAAGCCGCGAGTGGACGAGGTACTGCAAACTCCCGATGATCCGCCGGTACATGGTTGCATCAACCTCCTCCGTTGTGCTCTTACGACTCAGCTTAAGCCGCTCATTCATGGGTATGGAAGACAGATTGCAAGTCCTCATCCCAGCGTTGTCAAGGATGCGCCTTGCATAGCTCCCTTGATTCAAGGTAATGTCGTTCGAGCCTTGGCGTACCTCCATCCCCATGTAGGAGAGGAGCCCAAGGTCACTCATGAGGAACTGTGCCTTCATCTCGTTCTTGAACCGGTTGATCTCGCCTTGATTTGGCCTGGTGATTACCAGATCGTCGATGTAGACGCCAACAAGCAGACGTGCACGGCCATGGCCGCGCCCGTAGACAGTGTGCTCATGGGTGCTCTGCTCGAATCCAAGTTACTTCAGCGTGGTGTCAAGGCACGCGTTCCACGCACGCGAGGCTTGGCGTAGCCCGTAGAGTGCCTTCTTGTTCGGCGATGACGAACCTAGGCAGTTGCGTCACATAGACCTCCTCCAGCACTCCGTTGAGAAACGCCGATTTCACGTCCATGTGATGGACGGGCCACCCATCATGAGCAGCAAGCGCAAGGAGCAGCCGCACAGACTCAAGGCGCGCGACAGGGGCGAAGACTTCATCGAAGTCAATCCCGGGCTGCTGCACGTACGCTTTGGCAAGGAGGCGTGCCTTGTGCTTGATTACGGCGCCCGCCTCATTCTTCTTCAGCTTGTAGACCCAACGTAGGCCAATTGGACAGTGACCGCGTGGCAGGTCCACCAGTTCCCACATGCCATTGCGCTAAACAGCATCCATCTCCTCCTTCATTGCGGCGCGCCATGCCGCATTATGCTCTGTCTCGACGAAGGAGCTTGGCTCTCCTTCACACATGAAGCAAATCTCACCTCCGTTGAGCTGGCGTGGTGCATGACCAGGCACGGTCGCGGGGCCTTGTCGATGCTGCGATAGCGCAGTAGCGTCTCATCGTGAGATGCATCCACTCGCTCCTCGTCACTGGGCGGTGGTGATACGAACTCGGGCTTGTTTGGTGTTGGAGCAGGTGCTGGAGTTGAGTAGCTTGGAACAAGGCCTGATATGGCATCAGGTGAAAATATGGATTTGCAACAATTCTGCTCTACAAACAAAGCTCATAGCTACTTGCCACTCAAGTGGCCTTGGGGGTCACTCTGGCATGGCTGCTTCTTACTACAGACTTAAGAAATATTTTTCTTGGAAAGGAATGAAGAAAGATGTGGAGAACTTTGTCAAGTAATGTGTTGTGTGTCAACAGGCCAAGCACTCTTTACATCATCCAGTAGGTCTTTTACAACCTTTACCGATTCCAGAGAAGGTCTGGAGAGATTTGTCAATGGACTTTATAGAAGGGCTGCCCAAATCTGAAGGATACAGTGTGATAATGGTTGTTGTGGACAGATGGACCAAATATGCACTTTATACCAGTGAAGCACCCTTACACTGCCACTTCCATTGCACAGCTGTTTATGGATATTGTGGTCAAGTTACATGGACTGCCATCTTCTATTGTGACAGATAGAGACACTGTCTTTGTGAGTCATTTCTGGAAAGAGTTTTTTAAACTCTACAAAGTGAACTTAAAACTCAGCACGGCCTACAACCCACAAACCGATGGCCAAACCGAAAGAGTAAACCAATGTGTGGAAATGTATCCCAGATGTGCTGTTCAGGATGCCCCTAAGTCATGGAAATCCTGGCAAAATGCAGTGATGGTCAGTTTGCTGTGGGTGATCAAGTGCTGCTGAAGTTAAAACCTTACACTCAATCCACTGTGGTCAACAGACCATTCCCTAAGATGGCGTACAAGTATTTTGGCCCATATGAAGTTTTGGAAAGAGTTGGTTCTGTTGCCTATCGGCTGAAGCTGCCTGAAGGATCTATGATTCACCCAGTTTTTCACATATCACAACTAAAACCATTCACTCCAGACTACACCCGTCTGGAGCTGATCACTGAGAGGATGTACACCAAGATGGAAGCATCTCCTTTACGTGCTTAGCGCATTTATCAGTTTACGTTTTCTGTCCATGTACTGTCAAGTGGGGCCGGGTGGCCAGAGACTGTAACAGGCACCTAAGTGCCCAAACCTGTAAGGGGTTCGACATTCAGACATTCAGTAAATCAAAAATCACCAAGGCTGAGGGGTTTTCCTCGCCGGTGTCCTCGTATCTGATTCGTTCTTGAGCGCTCACGTCGACAGCAGCTAGCCAGCGGCCAGTCACGTCGACAGCAGCTAGCCAGCGGCCAGTGGTATGACACTGGCTACTGGAAATAAATAAATATTTATACTTCAAAAAGAATACGTTGGGAAACATCAAACAATGAATGGCCTGATGCTTGGAGATGCAGGGCCATATGTAGCAACAAAGAAAGTTTGGCAGCATTATTTTTTCATAAAGAAGACAATCAACAAAGTAATCCAGAACCAAAAAATCCGGACTGTGAGAACCCTGAATGGGTAGAGCAAAATAAGTTACAGATTAGTAAGTACTTAACTCAATGTTGTAAATTAGTTATGATCACCGCCAAAGTATCTTGTTACCTGAGATTCATCCATAGGTGTACCATTGATATCAGTCTTTCCATTTGATGGCTCAGTTTCATTCGAAGATGGATCTCCATCATTAACCTTATTCTCATCATCAGATTTGGTAGATTCTTGTCTTTGCTCTTCCATTAAAGAAACCTGTAATATTAAGATATCTGGTAAATATCCATTGACAAGATTATGAACAAAAGTGAAAAGCCATCTGTTCCAGAAGAGAAGTATTGCACAAAAAAGTGAACTCATCAATCCTGTATAGTGTGGATTTTGATGAAAAGACACTCTAACCTTGTTTACGGTAGTTTTACCAATACTAAGAAATCACAAATTTGAAAGGCACACCATAATAAAGTATAAGTAACTATGCAATTAATAGAAGTTGGACCCAGGATGTTAAGGGAGCTCGTACAGTTGAGGTCATGCTCGAGTACTTCCAGATTTGGGATATGGTGCATAGCTTCATTTTGCATCCTGAGACTCCAGACCAATATAGATGGAAATTAACACAGGATGGTTCCTACAGCAGTAAATCGGCCTACGCTGCCTTTTTTGAAGGATCTATCAAGTTTGGCTCCTGGAGAAGAATCTGGAAAACTTGGGCTCCTCCGCGATGCAAGTTTTTCATCTGGTTGGTCTTTCACAACCGGGTTTGGTCAGCTGATCGTTTAGCAAGGAGAAACCTACCCCATCCTGAGGCATGTCCACTATGTGACCAAGAGGATGAAACAATAAACCATTTACTAGTGGGCTGCGTATTTGCTCGACAAGTTTGGTCTCTGATTTTGCAACAGTTTGGGCTATTGCAGTTGGCTCCACAGCCTACTGCAACTCGTTTCTCAGGATGGTGGAAGAGAACTACTGCTGCTGTCCCCAAGGAGGCGCGTAAAGGGCTCAACTCCTTGATTATTTTGGTGGCGTGGGAGATTTGGAAGCATCGCAATACTTGCGTCTTCGATAATAAAAGGCCAAGTATTCAGGAGGTCCTTTGGAGTATTAGCTCAGAGGGAGGACTCTGGTGCTCGGCGGGGGCCTCCAAACTCCAGGAGCTGGTGTTTAGGTTGCTGCCTGGGGGGGTTTGAGGCATCGTGGCTTTTGGTCGTTCCCTGTTCTGAGTGTGGCGATTCTGTATCTTGATAGCCAGGGTGTGGGGTGTGTGAGTTTTTGTGTGTGTGAGTTGGGTCTCTTGACCCGTGTACCTCTTTTCTCTATCTTAATGAAATGACGCGCAGTTCTCCTGCGCTATTCGGAAAAAAAAATAACTATGCAATGAGTGAAAGAATGAAATAGATAGAAATCATATCGGCAATCCATACACATGAATACTGAACATTACATGTATCCGCCAAAAAGAACCACTGAAAAAATACTATACAGCTTAGATATAACAGATGTAAGAGGTAGATAGTCTACTGACAGCCATGAAAAGCAGTAATCTTATTAGATTGAGCCAGGTACAGACTATGTTTTACATTCTTGAGCTATCAAATCCAAAATCTATAATTATCCATACACTTAGTGGACTAACCTAAACTATTGGGAATCATTGGATCCGCATACTGAAACTACTATTCAAATATCAAATATCAAAGCAACAAAAAGAACTGTCAAATTTATTGGTCAAAGAAACAATGGAGTCACCACAAGCAAGGATACAGTGGTACATGTCAAGAGCCTCGGATCCCCGGGAGGGTGGTCCTTGGTTGCGCAGTTCGTAGCTAGAGCTAGGGGATGGTGGCGCCAGAGCTCTGCTCTGGACGCCCAAGCAAGGGGATGAGATTAGGGACAGCAGAGGGGTGAGATTAGGGATAACTTCATTCCTTAACCATAGCTTAGTTCGACCATTACATATATAGGAGCTCAGCTCCTTGATCCTGATGCCAGGCATTAACTTAGCCGGCTGCTAAGGCTTCTTTAATACTGACTAAACCTCTCCTCTTCTTCTTGAGCCTTGTGAAGGCATCAAGCCTGGACAGCCTCTTGATCAGCCGCCGGGGCCTCTTGGGCTCGCGTGCCTTTACCGGCCATGCCCTGAGTCTAAAGCCGGCGGCTGTAATGGCGGACCCACATCACATCTCTCCCTCCCTCGACGAGCAGCTCGTCCTCGAGCTGAAGGAGGGATAGCGATCCTAGAACTCCTCAACATCTTCCCAGGTAGCCGAGGCAGCGGGCTCGCCTTGCTAGTGAAATGAGGACTTGGCGCACGTCGTGGGCGAAGCGCATTCGCGTCGCGCGTTTCGGCACCGGCAGAGTGGCACCGTGATGAACTGGAGGCAGAGGCGGAGGAGATGTCGGTGGCTCGCCGACAAACTTCTTGAGGAGACGGACATGAAACACGTCGTCGAGGCGGGCGCGCGGCGGAAAGTCGAGGCAATAGGCGACCTCGTTGATGACCTCCGCGACGCGATACGGCCCGTAGAACCTGGGTCGAAGCTTGCCTTTGGTGACCGTGCTAAGGGAGGCGAGGGCGCGGTGGCTGAGGTGTAGCCATGCCCAATCTCCCACACTGAACCAGATGTCCCGATGATGGCAGTCGTAGAAGCGTTTGTAGTCCGCCTGGGCTTGCTCCAGTCGGGCGCGTGCGTCCACCAGAAGCTCATCGCGCTGTGCCATGGACTTTGCCACAGCCGCGACGCGCGTCTCGCCTGGTTCGTAGGATCGGATTGAGGGCGGGTCGCGGCCGTACACGATCTGGAACAGCGTCGTCTTGAGAGCGGCTTGGTAGGTGGTGTTGTAGACGAATTCTGCCCACGGTAGCCAGCGCACCCACTGGCGCGGTCGATCGCTGGTCATACAGCGTAGATACATGACAATGAATTTGTTGGCGGCCTTGGTCTGGCCATCCGACTGGGGGTGGAACGTTGTCGTCATGTGAAGCTTGATCCCAGTCAAGCGCATTAGCTCCTTCCAGAAAATGGAAGTGAAGACTGGATCGTGGTCGGAGACGATGGATTGGGGCAGCCCATGCAGTCGGACGATGTCAGAGAAGGCTGCTTGGGCCACGGATTCCGCAGAGTAAGGATGGGCCAGCGGAATAAAGTGGCAATACTTGCTAAATCGCTCGACGACCGTGAGGATCGTCTTGCCGCCCACCTTGGGTAATGCCTCGATGAAATCCATCCCGATGTCAGTCCAGATGGACAACGGGACCGACAGAGACAGGAGCAACCCCGCCGGGTGGAGGTGCTCTGTTTTGTATCTTTGGCACATCGAGCAGGCACAGATGAAGTCTTAGATGGCCGCCCGCAAGTTGGGCGAGTGGAACTCGCGGCGCACGCAGTGAAGGGTACGTAAGTACGTTGCACGCCTTCGTGGTCGTCCTCGGGGATTGTCGCGATGAGCTCGTGGAGGAGCGGAGTCGCCGGCGGGAGATATAGGTGGTTGTTGAACACCACCATCTCGTCCGTGACGACCCAGGGTGCCCTGCGCTGGCCCGAGTGGATCTCCTCCTGCAGAGCAACCAAGGTCGGGTTCTGCCGGTTCGCGTCGTGGAGGCGCGCGATGAGGTCGAAGCGGGGTCCCGAGATCGTCATCAACTCAGGCTCCTCCATGTCCTGGCGTGACAGAGCATCAGCCACGGTGTTGGAGGTGCCCGACTTGTATTCCACCGTGAAGTCGAAGCCGAGCAATTTGCCCACCCAGTGGTGCTGAGGGATGGTGGAGAGTCTCTATTCGAGAAGGAATTTCAAGCTAAAATGATCTGTTCTTACCAAGAATTGGCGGCCCCAGAGGTATGGCCTCCAATGGCGGATGGCCAAGACAAGCCCGATCAGCTCCTGCTCATAGGCGGCGAGTGATCGGTGGCGAAGCGCCGCCGGCCTGCTGAAGAACGCCACGGGGTGTTGATCTTGGAGAAGGACAGCGCCAAAGCCATGAGTGCAGGCGTCACATTCAACGATGAAGGGGCGGCTGAAGTCAGGGAGCACCAACACCGGCGTCGTGGTGACCGTTGTCTTGAGGGCGGTGAATGCAGCTGCGGCCTCCAGTGACTACGCGAACCCATCTTTCTTGAGCAGGGCGGTGAGCGGAGCAGCAATCGAGCCAAACTCCTTGACGAATTTGCGGTAGTAACCCGCTAGACCGAGGAATCCCCTCAACGCGCGCACGGAGCGCGGCTACGGCCAGTCAGCTACCGCTCGTACCTTCTCGGGATCCATGGCCGCACCCTGGGCGGAGATGGTGTCCCAGGTAGGCGATGGACGTTGTGCCGAAGTCGCACTTGGATTGCTTGACGAAGAGGCGGTGTTGTCAGAGGACGGTGCACACGTGCTAAAGGTGCTCAGCGAAGGAGTTGTTGTAGATGAAGGATATCGTCGAAGAAGACGAGGACAAATCGGCGCAGGAATGGTCGAAGCACGTCATTCACGAGCGCCTGAAACGTCGCGTTGCACAGGCCGAAAAGGCATGACCACGAACTCGTACAGGCCATCGTGTGTGCGAAACGCTGTCTTCTCAATGTCGGCCGGTCGCATCCGGACCTGGTGGTAACCGGAGCGCAGGTCCAATTTGGAGAAGAATCGGGCGCCGTTGAGCTCGTCCAGGAGCTCGTCGACGACGGGGACGGGGTAGGCATCTTTCACCGTGATGGAGTTGAGAGCGCGGTAGTCCACGTAAAACCGCCAGGATCCGTCGGCCTTATTTACGAGCAGCACCGGGGAGGAGAAGGCGGACGTGCTGCGCCGCACCAGCCCTTGAGCCATCATAGCGGCGCATTGCCGTTCCAACTCATCCTTGTGAGAGGCTGGATAGCGATAGGGTCGAACCGCTACTGGGGATGAGCCGGGGACAAGGTTGCTGCAGTGCTCCCTAGAGCGCGGTGGTGGCAGACCCGATGGCGTGGCGAAGATGGGGGCGGACAGGACGTCGTCCGCGCTGCATGCTTTGAGCTTAGGGCTGGTTGGGCCGGCCACACCCTTCCAGCATACCTACTGATCCTGGTGGTGGAAGGACACGGTGAGGGCGCTGAAATCCCAAAGGATCAGCCCAAGTGTGGCCAGCCACTGCATGCCGAGTGATGGAAATTAGCACAGGTAACTAGGGCAGATCTGATATTATTAGCCTTAGAGGCAATGAAAACTGTAGGGATACATATATAGGGCAGCAAACTTGGCTGCCAAGAAGCTGTTGCAAAAGCTAACTTGGCTGCCAAGTTATTGCTAAAGTAAAGCATATTCTAAAGTAGATATTAAGCATATTCCTAATAGATAAGCACAAGAGTTAAAGAGGTCTATCAATCTCCCCCTAAGTCTTGTGTGTATGCTTCTGAGCAACCTGGACCATCCCAATCTTGGCGCCGAGCTCCTGGAACTTAACTCGCCCAAGGGACTTGGTCAGGAAATCAGCAAGCTGGTCTTGCGTGTTGATGTAGCCAGCCTTGATGCTCCCCTCATCCAGGCAGTCTCTAATGAAGTGATACCTCACTCTGATGTGCTTACTGCGCTCGTGGAAGACGGGGTTCTTTGCCAAAGCCAAGCCGGACTTGCTGTCCACCCTCTGCTCCACGAGTGCTGCAACTCTGCCAATGAGATCGCCGAGCAGCCGAGCGAGCCAGATGGCCTGAGTCGAAGCGGTGGTGGCTGCGATGTATTCTGCCTCGCAGCTGGACAGAGCCACCACCTACTACTTGACCGACTGCCAGCTGATCAGACACTTGCCAAGGAAGAACAGCGTCCCGCTGGTGCTCTTGCTCGTGCCAATGTCGCCGGCGTGGTCACTGTCGCAGTTCCCGATGAAGTGCACCGCACCGGGACACCTCGGGTAGTGCAGGTCGTAGTCGGAGGTACCCGCAACGTAGCGAAGAATCCTCTTGACGGCTTGTTGATGCTCCGCCGTCGGTCGCTGCATGAACCGACTGACGTAGCCCACGGCGAACGCCAAGTCCGGCCGCGTGTGGACGAGGTAGCGAAGGCTGCCCACAATGCGCTGGTACTGCGTGGCGTCGACCTCCTCCGCCGTGCTGTCGCGGCTCAGCTTCAGCCTCTCCTCCATAGGAGTGTGGGCTGGGTTGCAGTCGATGAGCACGCCCAACTCGATGATGCGCTTGGCGTAGGCGGTCTGGCGAAGGGAGATGCCGGAGCTGTCCTGGTGGACCTCAATTCCCAGGTAGAAAGAGAGGAGCCCCAGGTCGCTCATCTGAAAGACGGTCTTCATCTCCGCCTTGAATGCCTCAATCTTGTCCTCCTTGGTGTCGGTGATCACCAAGTCATCGACGTAGACGCCCACCAGCAGGGCGTTGCCTCCCTTGCCCCGCCGGTAGACAGCAGCCTCGTGAGCGCTCTGTCTACCGGCGGGGCAAGGGAGGCAACGCCCTGCTGGTGGGCGTCTACGTCGATAAGGATGACTGGGAGGATCGCGCAGCCCACGACGCCAACCACTGGCTCGCGCGCGAGGAGCGTGACGTGCAGGCACGTGGTTTCGGCCGCGGCCACGACGCATCAGCTGCTCGGGACCCGCGCATCCAGCGCGCGCTCGAGGAACAGCGCAGGCGCGAGCGGGCCGAGCAGCTGGAGGCGCAGCGAGGGATGCGAGCGCGTGATGCTCGAGCGCGGCTCGCACACGGCCCGTACGGACGCAAGCTGAACGCCTTCGACGACCGCGAGCTGGGCAGATGGGACGCTGGTGCACGCAGCCCTCACAGGCGACGCGCCTCCCCTTCTCCAGAGCGGCGCCGTGGTCGCCGTGGCCGGCCGGGGACTCCTCCACTCATCCAGACCATCGTCAAGGACGCTGGCGCCGGCTGGCCTATGCTCACCAAGACCAACTTCAACGAGTGGTCAATGGTGATGAAGGTCAAGCTACATGCGCGCCACATGTGGGACGCGGTACGGTACGGCGACGTCGACTTCACCGAGGATCGGCGGGCGATGGAGGCGCTTCTCGCCGCTGCACCGGTGGAGATGCAGACCACCCTTGCGGACAAGGAGACCGCCAAGGACGCTTGGGACGCTATCACCACGGCGCATCGGCAGCGACCACGCGTGGCGATCGACGCTGCAGCGGCTGCGGAAGGAGTGGGGGGACATGACCTTCAAGCCCGGCGAGGACGTCGAGGACTTCGCCATTCGCCTCACCACTCTGCAGCAGCAACTCCTGTGGCCCGGCCTGCGCTGTTCCTCGAGCGCGCGCTGGATGTGCGGGTCCCGAGCAGCTACTGCGTCGCGGTCGCGGCCGAAAGCACGCGCCTGCGCGACACGCTCCTCACGCGCGAGCCAGTGGTTGGCGTCGCGGGCTGCGCGATCCTCCCAGTCATCCTCGCGTCCAGCCCAGCCGAAGTCGTGGCCACGGAGCTCCCGGTCGAAGCCGCGTGTATCAGCGCCTCCCAACTCGCGTCCGCCTTCCCCGCGCAGAGCAGCGGCGGCGTCTGCAGCCGCCTGGGCCGCGTGCCTGCCTGCCGCGCCCACGGTCGCGCCCAGCTACGCCTCTGCTGCGAAGCCGCGCCCGCCCAGACGCCGGTCGTAGCCGCCCAGGTCGAGGCCGCGGTCTCCTGCGCGCAGAATCTCCTCCCGCTCGAGGTCGCGGAAGCTGCGTCCGTCGAAGTCGTGGTCGTCCGCGCCTGCTTCGCGCGCGTGCGCGCCCTGCGCGCCCGCCTCCGCGCGTCCGCCTCCAATCCCCGCGTCCGCACGGCCGCCTTCACCCGCGCCCGCAGAGCCCGCAGCACCGCGCGCGCGCCCGGTCGCGTCCGTCCGCGCTGGCGCCCGCCTCCCGCCGCGGCTCCTCCAGCCGCAAGGCGGCGACTTCCGCCGCCGCAGCCAAAGCAGCTGGAGCCGCGACCGCGGCGTCCTCTGCGGCCCGTGCTGCTGCCAGCTCGGAGGCCGCGAGGCGCTGCGCGCGAGCACCAGCCGCCGCGCGCGCATCTCCCTCCCTCTTCCGCCTCTCTGCGTCGAGCTCCTCCACGGGGCGCGCAGCTGCGGCCCGAGCGCGCTCCAGTCGCTCGGTGGCCCGCGCAGCCGCCGCCTCCAGCGCGGCGAGGTCCTCATCGCCGTCGCCCTGCTCGGCCATGAGCCTGCGCCTCCCGATGGATGTGGTGGAACGGCTAGAGGAAGAGGAGTAGGAGTGGAGAGACATGGCTGTGGATTGGGATGGTGAAGGGAAAAACCAGGAAGAAACCTAGGCTCTGATACAATTTGTTGGAAATTAGCACAGGTAATTGGGGCTGATCTGATATTATTAGCCTTAGAGGCAATGAAAACTGCAGGGATACATATATAGGGCAGCAAACTTGGCTGCCAAGAAGCTGTTGCAAAAGCTAACTTGGCTGCCAAGTTGTTGCTAAAGTAAAGCATATTCTAAAGTAGATACTAAGCATATGCCTAATAGATAAGCACAAGAGTTAAAGAGGTCTATCACCGAGCACCATGTCGTAGCCGGCGAGGGGCAAGGCGTAGAAGTCGGCGGTGAAGGCCGTGTTGTTGATGGAGAAGGGGGTCGCGCGGTGCACGCCCGGGCACGGCACCTGCTCGCCGTTGGCCACGATGACTTGCATCCGGCCACGGAGGCAGAGGCGCAGATTGGTCCGAGCTGTGGCCTCAACTCCCACGAAATTGTGTTGAGCCAGAGTCAAGGAGGGCCAGGAGCGACGCGCCGCCCAAGTTGATGCGTAACTACATCGTCTCGCTGAGATGGACGTCGGCTATCGTGTTGAGCGAAATTAGTGGGTCGTCGATGGTCGGGTTGGGGGCTTCCTCCTCGTCCGGGTCCTCAGTGTCTACGATGTCAAGGAAGAACAAGCGGTGGCGGACACGGCTATGGCCACGGGTATACTTCTCATTGCAGTTGAAACAGAGCCCTTGCTGTCGGCGATCTTCCATCTCCGCCGATGACAGCCGGCGAACTTGGTGTCCCTCGAAGGTGGGTGTTGGGGCTGGACGGCTCGGTGGTGCCGGAAGCGCGAGGGCCTGCGACGGCCCCTGCAGGAGCCCTCGTCCCGCGAGGCGCGGCGGCGCCACGGCTGCGGTGCGCGCGACGCTCTGTTCCCAAAGCTCCAGTTTACGAGCCAGGCTCATGGCGACGAGGAGCGTCTACGGATTGTGCATCTCGACGTCGTGGTTGAGCAGCGGTCCTAGCCCCGCCGTGAAGGCTTGGACGCGCTGGCTCTCCTCCAGCGGACCGACCCGTGGGAGCAGAGCCTCAAAGCGCTCTCGGTACTCTGCCACTGAGTCGGTGCATTTGCACGCCATCAACTCGCCCATGGGATTGGAGCGCAGCGGCGGCCCGTAGTGTAGGTTGAGGAGCTCGGTGAAGCGGCGCCAGGATGGCGTCCCCTCGGATTGCTGGACCTGGATATCCCAGAGTTGTGCGGCGTCCACAAGGTTGTATGAAGCCATCCATACCTGCTCCTCGGCGGCGATGCGCTGCTGGACAAAATAAGATTCGCACTGGTTGATGAACGCCAGCAGGTCGGATTTCCCGTCGAAGCGGGGAAAATCCAGCTTCTAGTGGCGCAGCGGGCGGGTCCCCGTGGTGATTGCCGAACGCGGTCTCACGGGAGCTGGAAGAAAATGACGGCGGCGGCTGGCTCTGCTGCAGCGCCACGATTTGCTGCTACAATGTTGCCATGTTCTTGATCTCAGTGAGCATCTTGGCCAGGTCCGACGTCGATGGCTCGGCCATGGCTGGAGCAGAGGATGTGGTGGAGCGGTTGGGGGAATGGTGGGGTGGTGAGGCAGCGGAGTGGTGGAGGGAAGGGGTGGCGGAAGCCGTGCGACGCCCGAAGGATCGCCGGAATGCCGATACCAGGTTGTCAAGAGCCTCGGATCCCCGGGAGGGTGGTCCTTGGCTGCGCAGTTCATAGCTAAAGCTAGGGGATGGTGGCGCCAGAGCTCTGCTCTGGACGCCCAAGCAAGGGGATGACATTAGGGACAGCACAGGGGTGAGATTAGGGATAACTTCATTCCTTAACCATAGCTTAGTTCGACCATTACATATATAGGAGCCCAGCTCCTTGATCCTGATGCCAGGCATTAACTTAACCGGCTGCTAAGGCTTCTTTAATACCGACTAAACCCCTCCTCTTCTTCTTGAGCCTTGTGAAGGCATTAAGCCTGGACAGCCTCTTGATCAGCCGCCAGGGCATCTTGGGCTCACGTGCCTTTGCCAGCCGTGCCCTGAATCTGAAGCCGGCGGCTGTAATGGCGGCCCCACATCACACTACATGAGGCCACTGACAAGGTACAGTTGTGGATCATGGCAGGAGATAAAACATAAAGAACCTTTTGTCGAGGCTAGCACCTTTGGTCAGTCAGGTGTTGGTCACCTTTACTTTCCTGCCTCTTAGTTTGGCATGTTTACTGAGGGATTTTGTTTCATGTTCTGCTTTTGCTATTTTTTTCTCATCTCATTCAGTTTTTGAAAACATTGGAAATAAATCAAATTAGTGGCAATATGATGCTACAGTGCTAACTTAGTGGCTGGTGTCAAAAGAATGCAAGAATATCACAATTCAAAGGTTCAAAAAAAACGCTAGGCGCTGGGCGGGCGCTAGGCAGTGCTAGGACGAGTAAACGCAGATTAAACGTGATTAAACGCTATACATATACATCAGCAAAATAATAACAAAAGAACATTTGGGCCATTCCAATGCCAATCTCAGCCCATAATACAATGAAAGGCTTATCATCCAACTAACCCTGCACTACATGGGCTGCAATTATTGGCCCATCCAGCCATCTCCACCTCATGTGTTGTTGCCCTAACCATGTGAAGCCGCCACCAGTCATCTCTCACCCTGTCATGGTCGGTCGGACATATACTAGAAGGATTAGAGATAAGGAGTAGTTAATTAAGTTAGGGGCATTAGGCCCAGTCTTTATTATTAAAGAGAAGGCTATTGGGCTAGGCCCATTAGCAGATGTAAACCACCTTATATATATGAGGGAGACGATTAATGAGAAGCTAAGAAAGAATTAGGGTTTAACCCTATCTCTCTCTCTAGCCGTCGCCTCCCCTTCTCTCTCCCTCTCGCTGCCGCGCCCGCGCCAACAGCAGCAGTAGCACACGGCACCAGCAGCCGCGCCGCAGCCCCAGGACAGCCCTAGCCGACTGTCAGGAGCACCGTCGCCACCGCTCACCCACAGGAGCCATCCTGCGCCTTACATCTGTTATCTGGAGCCTCGTTGCGATGCATTCCCTAGAGGACTTCCGCGTCGTCGCCGATCGTTGGGCGAAGAAATTGGAGGAATTTTTTTCTTCCTCGTCGTCACGATCCAAGGAGGAAAAAAGGTATCTACCTCCGGCAAAGCGACTTCCAGTACCCCCTTCTCCGATGGAACATCTCTCTCCTCTTTCCGACATCAAATCAGAGCAGAATTCCTGGGGAGAAATTCAGCAACCACAGATCACCAAGGAAATACAGAAAACAGATCAACCACGTCGACCATCCAACTCCCTCAAACTATCCTTTCCAGAATACAATGGCAGTCAGGAACCTTCTCAGCGGCTATACAAATACAACAAATTTTTCGTCGCTCGGAATATCAAAGAAGATGAGCAGATGCAGCTAGTAGCCTTCCACTTGCATGGCAGCGCCCTGACATGGTTCATCAGATGGGAACAGGAGGTGGGTCAACCAACTTGGCCACAATTCTGCAAAGCGATTTGGATCGCTAATACACAACCATCTCGGCGACCTCACAGGCATGATCCAAACCGGAGAGCTGGACGACTACACAAATCAGTTCCTCCAGACGCTAACAAAAGTCAACGGCCTATCTCCGAAGCATCAAGTTATGCTCTACATAGCGGGATTGGCGCCCATATTGGAGATAGACACTCAGACAGAAACCGCCAGACCTCGAATCAGCTATAGCTGAAAGCAATAAATATTGCTCGGGAATAATAGATTGATTGATTAGAGAAGTCTATGTACATATATATAGGGTGGAGATCTTGTGGCTTATAGAAACAGAACCAAACAAGATCTCCTCATATCTCTCTAACCATAACAGGGAGAGGCCGGCTAAAACCAGAGCCCAATCCCTATCCAATCTAATCACCAAGGGTGGCCGGCAAGACCAGGCCCAAACCCATAAACTATACAATCTAACACGCCCCCGCAGTCGCATCGTCGATGGATCGGACGTTGAGACTGGACCGAAACTCCGTGAAAACTGAAGATGGCAAACCCTTGGTGAAGATGTCGGCGAACTGAGATGTCGTAGGGACATGAAGAACGCGAACTGCTCCAAGAGCCACTCTTTCTCGAACGAAGTGAAGATCAATCTCAATGTGTTTGGTACGCTGATGCTGAACAGGATTGGAAGACATGTAGACTGTACTGATATTATCACAGTAAACCAAAGTAGCCCGACCCAGAGGAGTATGAAGCTCGGAAAGCAACTGGCGCAGCCATGAAGCTTCAGCAACGGCATTAGCAACAGCGCGGTACTCAGCTTCAGCGCTAGATTGGGAGACAGTGTTCTGACGTTTAGAGGACCAAGAGATCAAATTGTCACCGAGAAAAACTGCATACCCGGAAGTGGAGCGGCGCGTGTCAGGACAGCAAGCCCAATCAGCATCGGAGTAAACAACGAGCTCGGACTGAGAGGAGGAGCGCAAGTGGAGACCCAAGTCCAAAGTACCCCGAACATAGCGCAGAATGCGCTTTAAAGCAGCGAGATGCGGTTCCCGAGGGTCATGCATGTAAAGACACACCTGTTGGACAGAGTATGCAATATCTGGTCGGGTAAAAGTGAGGTACTGAAGAGCTCCAGCGAGGCTGCGAAAATCAGTAGGATCCAAAACAGGAGCACCATCAGTAGCAGACAGCTTGGGGTTGAGATCAACCAGGGTAGAGCAAGGTTTGCATTCAGCCATTCCAGCCCGATCAAGAATGTCCAACATATATTGGCGTTGAGATAAAAACAAACCCGAAGAGGTGCGCTCAACCTGCATACCCAAGAAGTGATGAAGCTCACCCAAATCCTTCATAGAGAACTCGCGCTGAAGAGCCGAGATAATACGGCGCAGCAAGGCTGAAGAAGAAGCAGTAAGCACAATATCATCTACATAGAGTAACAGATATGCAGTATCCTGTCCGCGATGATACACAAATAGAGAGGAGTCTGACTTGGCTTCCACAAAACCCAGAAGTAGAAGAAAGCTGGCAAAGCGACTCTACCAAGCACGAGGCGCTTGTTTCAACCCGTAGAGAGACCGGTTCAGATAGCAGACATGATAAGGACAGGATGGATCCTCGAATCCTGAGGGCTGAACACAATAAACCGTCTCTGAAAGATGTCCATGAAGAAAAGCGTTCTTCACATCCAACTGATGAACGGGCCAATTGCGAGACACAGCCAATGAGAGAATAGTGCGAACGGTGGCAGGTTTGACAACAGGGCTGAAAGTCTCATCATAGTCGATGTCAGGGCGCTGTGTAAACCCACGAAGAACCCATCGTGCTTTATAGCGTTCAAGAGAACCGTCAGCATGGAATTTGTGCTTGAAGACCCACTTGCCCGTAACCACATTGAAGCCAGGTGGACGAGGAACGAGATCCCAGGTGTGGTTGGCGAGAAGTGCTGAATACTCTTCTTGCATGGCTGCCCGCCAGTTCGGATCAGCAAGTGCTGCTCGATAAGTCCGCGGAATGGGTGACAGAGCAGTTGCCTGATAGAGAGCCGGAATTCGGAAACCCGACTTGGCTCGTGTCGTCATGGCATGCTGATTCGCTGTGGGTGCAATAGGAACGGCCCCAGCAGGAAGGCGTGGCGGAGCTCCTGTTGGTGCAGGTACAGGCGACGAACAGACCATAAGGGCAGCAGCTGTAGGTGTGGGCGACGGGACAGCTACTGCTTGCGCAGGCGACGAAGGTGCTGCTGCGGCTGCTGGAAACAGTTCTTGTGCAGCCCGAGGTCGTCGAGTGCAGTACTGTCCAAAACGCCCAGCTGTCGGTGTCGGTGAAGAGGGCGTACTGCTGATCGGGAATCCTGCAGAAGCAGCCGCACGTGGCTGTGTGGAGGCTCCAGAAACAGCCGCACGTGGCTATGCGTGGAGAGGGCTGCTGGACGTCGCCGCACGTGGCTGTGCGGAGGCTCTAGGAACGGCCACACGTGGCTGTGCGGAGGCTCCAGGAACGGCCGCACGTGGCTGTGTGGGAGGAGCACCGAGAAGTCCTGCAGAAGAAAAAATATGGGACGGCACTAATGGAGCCATCACAGGGTCAGCTGCTGGGAGT
The DNA here is from genome assembly GCA_009763385.1 of Coix lacryma-jobi var. lacryma-jobi. Classification (NCBI taxonomy): domain Eukaryota; kingdom Viridiplantae; phylum Streptophyta; class Magnoliopsida; order Poales; family Poaceae; genus Coix; species Coix lacryma-jobi. Next base: position 77,239,285 of record CM019828.1, on the reverse strand, counting down.
AAGAACTCAAGATCCTTAGGTGTGGGACGGGTGGCAGCGGTGGAAAAGGGAAAAGATGCCTCATCGAAGACTACATGCCGATAAATGATGATCTGGTTGGAGGACCGATCGAGACAGCAATAGCCTTTGTGATGAGGAGAGTAGCCAAGAAAGACGCACAAGGAGGAGCGAGGGGCAAGCTTGTGAGGAGTGGTGGCGGAGAGGTTTGGGTAGCACCTACAACCGAAGACATGGAGATGATCATAGGATGGTGTGGATCCAAAAAGGACTTGATGAGTAGAGAATTGTAGTGTCTTGGTTGGTAGAATGTTGAGGAGGATGGTAGCAGTGGTAAGGGCCTGAACCCAATAGACCGGAGGAACACTAGCCTGAATTCCTGAAACAGTAAACAGCGAACAGCGTTATTGATAGTACGGATAATGCGTTCGGCTTTACCATTTTGAGGCGATGTGTAAGGACAAGACATGCGAAACTGCACGCCATGGGAGAGGAAGAAGGACCGAGCGGTGGAATTGTCGAATTCGCGACCATTATCACACTGAATGCCCTGAACAGGAACACCAAACTGTGTTGCAACATAGGCAAAAAAATGAGATAACGTGGAAAAGGTGTCAGACTTGAGTCGTAGGGGAAACGTCCATAGATAATGCGAAAAATCATCAATAATGCGAAAAATCATCAAGAATAACAAGGTAATACTTGTAACCAGAGACGCTAGTAAGTGGAGACGTCCACAGATCACAATGAATTAACTGAAACGCACGAGTCATGCAAGATGATGATGTTTGAAAAGGTAGACGTATATGGCGACCCAATTGACACGCATGACACAAAGTTTGACTATCATGTTTATTACAAGAAATAGCAGTTGTTTGTGCTAGCCTAGACAAGACTTCATACCGGGATGACCAAGACGCTGATGCCAAAGCGAGGAACTGGTGGTGGCAAGAAGAGCAGATGGAGACTCCGGGAACTGCAGCGGGTAGAGGGGACCAGAGTTGTCACACCTGACGATCTCTCTCCGAGAACGAAGATCCTTCACATAACAGCCAAGGGGGTCAAACTCCACAGAGCAGTTATTATCGGAAGTGAATTGGCGTACAGAAATTAAATTCTTAATAAGTCCGGGAGAAACCAGTACGTTATTAAGATGAAGGTGATGTGGAAGTGTAGTGACACCAGTAGAGGTAACACGGAGAAGATGCCCGTTGCCGACAACTATACTGGATGGTGAAGGAGAGGGTGGAGTGGAGGGTAGGGAGAGTATACCAGCGTTTGAGGTCATATGATTGGTCGCTCCAGAATCGAAGTACCAGTTATGTTGAGGGGGTTGCTGGAGGGACATGGTCTGGAAGTTGTTGGCGAGACTCTGCTGGTCGAAGAAACCCGCCGATGGAGCAGCCCACTGCTGCGTGGAGAGTGGCTGAATAGCAGGGCTGTAGAGACCCGCCGGAGGGACAGCCCACTGCTGCGTGGAGGGCTGAGCCGCCCAGCCCTGCTGTGCTCCTGTCACTAGGGCATGGGGAAGCTGCTGCTAAGGTTGAGCCGCAGCAAGCAGGGCGTGGGGTGCGGAAGCGTCGAGGGCCATGGACCGGGCCACATGTTGATGGACCCGGCCCAAGGCTGATGAAGGTTGGGCCACGCCTGAGGTGGCTGCTGCTGTTGGGCGCCGTTGCTGCTGTTGCTAGGCACAGAACCGTGACCTCCTCGTTTGCCACGCCGACTGCGTTTCCCGCCGCCCCCAAAGTTGGAACCGGGTTGCTGCTGTAGTTGTGGACGAGGCGCAGGCAGCGGTGCGGGCAACGGTAAGGTGGCAGAAGCTTGAGGTCGAGGTCCGCCGGAGGAGGCGCCAGCAGCAAGGGCAGTTGCCGGGGGAGTGGCCGACATGGTGAGCTCCTCAAGAAGGAGGTCATTGTGTGCCTGCAGGAACGAGGGGAAGGGGCGCCCACGACGGAGGTGAAGTCCGATAGCTTCAAAACGACCGTTGAGGCCACGAAGAAGATTCAGGACGAGAGCTCGGTCGGTGACGATCTCGCCGAGGTCCCGAAAGGCGTCCGCCATACTCTTGAGCTTGCGACAGTAGGAGGTGATGTCAAGGTCCCCTTGAGTGAAGGTGCGGAAAGCAGCGTCGAGGTAGAGGGCTCGCGTTTTACGGTTGCCGAGAAACTGTGACTCGATTCCGAGCCAGGTGAGGCGAGCAGTGGCGCCGCGCTCGATGACAGCCTCTGCAAGCTCGTCGGAGATGGTGCCGCGAAGCAAAGTCCGGACAACACAGTCCATGCGGACCCAGTCAGGGGAGCCCGGAGCGGATGCGTCAGAGAGTACGTGGTTCTGGAGAGAGTACCGGCCGACGGCAAGCAGGAACGTCTCACGCCAATGGGCATAGAACGTCGAAGTGGCATCGAGAACGAGGGGCACGAGAGCGAGCACGTTCTGGACGGCCACAGCTTGTGCGTGGAGGTTGAGGAGCGCAGCAGCCTCGTGCTGGAGGAGGGCGGCGCGGAGATCGGGATCAGCATTGACAGAGGCGTCGTCCTCGTGGTGGTGTTCCTCCGGATCCTCAGTGCCAGCAGCCGCCGCGCGCTCGCTGTCGAGCGCGGCACGGACGCGAGCGTCCGTGGCATCGCGGTCCTGCTGGGCGAGCGCGGCTTCGCGCTCTGCTTCAACCGCGCGGGTGTTGGTGGCCTCGCGCGCGGCCGCAGCTTCGAGTGCAGCCTCAGCCGCGCGGGCGCGGGCGGCCTCCGCGGCCATGGCTGCCTGGTCCTGCGCCTCCTTGGCAGCGCGCGCGGTGGCTGCGGGCTCGCGCTCCTCCCGCGCGAGGCGAGCCGCGTCGGCGTCCTGTAGAGGTGGGTTGGCGGCGCTGGAGGAGGAAGGGGGAAGCGGCACTTCGCTCATGGCTGCAGGAGTCGCGCACGGGAGGAAGCGACGAGAAGGCTGCGGCGAATCGCGCGTATGGAAGGAGGCGACGAGAGAAGGAAAGTAAACCTAGACTCGTGATACCATGAAAGCAATAAAGATTGCTGGGGAATAATAGATTGATTGATTAGAGAAGTCTATGTACATATATATAGGGTGGAGGAGATCTTGTGGCTTATAGAAACAAAACCAAACAAGATCTCATATCTCTCTAACCATAACAGGGAGAGGCCGGCTAAAACCAGAGCCCAATCCCTATCCAATCTAATCACCAAGGGTGGCCGGCAAGACCAGGCCCAAACCCATAAACTATACAATCTAACAATAGCGATAGCTCGCAAACTATATGCATCAAATCCACCACCCAAAGATAGTTCTGCAACACGCTACCCTAGGTCCCGACGCCCTTGACAACAAGCAAATGAGGAGATACAGATCTCACTCAACGCAGTCACAGGAATCACTACCAGTCCAACAATGCAGGTGAAAATAATCATTAATGGTCAGGAATTACTAGCACTCTTGGACTCCGGATCAACACATAATTTCATCGATTCAGAAACAGCAGCAAGTCTATATCTCCAACGCTCAGAAGCACCGTCCACCCTCCGAGTCGCAGTGGCCAACGGGAACAGAATCTCCACCGTTAGGATATACACGGGGCTGACAGCACAAATAGAAACAGGAATATTCAACATTGATTGCTACAGCATTAAATTGGGAGGATACGACTTTGTTCTAGGAGTCAATTGGCTCAGCTCATTGGGGCCAATCATCTGGGATTTCAATAACCTGACCATCAAATTCTGGCGCCGAGGATGACGCATCGGTGGGGAGTAGCATCACTAAATCATCAGACGGGCAGCCAGAATACACAGTCTCTAACAAACCATGACAATACAACAAGTACTGAATCAGTTCTCAGATCTATTTGCGGAACCACAGGGACTCCCACCTCAACAACGATACGACCATCGTATCCATCTGAAAGATCCAACTAAACCAACAGTAGTGCGACCATATTGCTACCCTCAGCTTCAAAAAGATGAACTAGAGAAACGGTGCCAACACATGCTCTCACAAGGAATCATCAAATACAGCACATCTCCATTCTCGTCACCAGTCTTGTTAAAAAATAGGATGGATCATGGAGATTCTACGTCGAGTATCAGGCACTCAATGAGAATACACTCAAAGACAAATTCCCAATACCAGTCATCGATGAATTGTTAGATGAGTTGGAAGGAGCCAAATTCTTCACTAAGCTGGATCTACGTTCAGGATACCATCAGGTACGAATGCACCGAGATGACATTGAGAAAACAGCCTTCAGAACTCATCATGGTCACTTTTCATTCTTGGTAATGCCATTTGGGCTATGCAATGCGCCCTCTACCTTCCAAGCTCTCATGAATGATATACTGGGGCCTTACTTGAGAAAATTTGTACCGGTCTTCTTCGATGGCATCCTGATCTATAGCAAAACATGGCGTAAGCATCTCTTACATCTTCAACAAATATTTTCAATACTTCGATCCACTGCAATGTACATGAAACAATCAAAGTGCTCGTTTGGACAAACCTCAGTGAGATATCTGGGTCACATAATATCAGATCTGAGAGTAGCAGTCCATCCAGAAAAAATCAAGGCTATCTCAGCATGGCCACAACCAATGACAGTAAAACAATTGAAGGGCTTTCTCGGGCTAGCAGGATATTACAGAAAAAAAAATTCTCGAAAACGCAGGAGAACTGTGCCTCATTATATTAAGAAGATAGGAAAGGGGCAAGACCCCGAATACAACACACACCACACCCCCAAAAGAAAGAGTTACATATGCGCCTGAGACACAAGTTAACATAACGACCACTAGACAACCTGCAGGCTACAGGGCTACTGAAGGAGGAGGGGGAGGGTGGGAATCCAGGAAGGATAGACCCAGGCCCCTGCCACAGCCCACAGCCGACATTCTAGAGCAAAACCCAAAACACCACCCAAGCTAGGAGTAACTCCCTCAAAAACACATCTATTCCGGTGATTCCACAAGGTCCAAGCTCATAAGATCACAAGAGAGTTGAAGCCCTTCCTTGTAAGCCCAGCAGTAACATTGCTTGAGTTTTCCCACCACAGATCAAAAGACAAATCAGAAGGCTGGACAGAATTGTTGAATCCCAAAATTCTGGAGTAAATAGAACCAGAATTGCCGAGCGAATACACAAGACACCAGCAGATGGTTAATGGTTTCCTCATCTTGATCACAAAGAGGGCATTGTGCCGGATGTGGCAACCCCCGCTTTACAAGCCGATCAGCTATCCAGCACCTGTCGTGTGAGACAAGCCACATGAAGAAACGACATTTGGGTGGAGCCCAAGATTTCCAAATTCTCTCATATGGTCCAAACAGGGTGGATCCTATGAAAAAAAACCCTCATATGCCGATTTGGCTGAATATTTTCCACTAGAAGAGAGAGACCAAATGTGAGAGTCTTCAACCTCCGGCTGTAGCTGCCAATCATAAAGAAGATCCCATAGATTGAGAAACTCTAGCATAGCTTCCACTGTCGTAAACTCGTAATACACCGGATATCCTGAACCCAAGCATGAACCGTAAGGGCTTCCTGAACTGTGCGTTTATTTACAATCCTTTTTGATATTCCAGCAACCAAACGAGGGGCGAGATCTGCAATAGAGTGTCCGTGCAGCCATCTATCTGCCCAAAATAGGGTCCTTGCCCCATTGCCAACCTCAGAGACAACTGCTAGATTGAAGAATGCATGCACCTGTGTCGGCACCTGGATGGAAAATAACGCCCAGGGCCTGTGGGGTTATGTTTTCTGAAGCCAAAACCAGCGCATTTGCAGCGCCCATCCAAGGCTTTTTAGATCGGAGATCCCCAGCCCACACTGGTGGACGGCATGTCTTGCCCCATGCTACAGACAATGGCCCCCTTTTGCATCCTTTCTTCCTCTCCATAGGAAACCTCGCCTAATTTTGTCCACGGCTTTAATGGCCCAGGGAGGGAAGTCTATGGCCATCACCAAGTACACCAGCATAGCAGTGAGCACAAACTGTACCTAAACTTTCCTTCCAGCCCTTGTCATAAGGTCTGCCTTCCAACATGGCAGCTGATCTGCAATCTTATCAATAATAGGCTGGATCTGCCCCTTAGTGAGCTTCTTAAGGGAGAGGGGTAAACCTAAGTATTTGCAAGGAAACTCGGACACCGCACAAGGTAACATCTGCTGGATAGTGGTCAACTCCATGTCACCACACCTGAAGGGTAAAACATTGCTCTTCTGAAGGTTGGTTTTAAGCCCGGAAGCATCACCAAAAAGATTAAGAATTTCCATTACTAGGTTGATGTCATCAGCTTCCGGTCTAATAAACAACACCACGTCATCGGCGTAGAGAGAAATTTTGTGCTGCAAAGTGTTACTAACCTTGGAGATCTGAGAAGAATGATGATCACTCCATTAGCGGAGAGATAGATATATAGATACTCATATGGGCCATATGGGCCTGTAGTAGATGGGCTTTCACTTAACACCCCCCTTCGAACTCAAGGCGGAAGTGGAGGATCTGAAGCATTGAGTTTGAGCAAATGAAGCCGATGTTGCTCTCTGGTTTGTGCTTTAGTGAAGAAGTCGGCCAATTGCATCTCGGATGGCACATACTGAAGAGCAATGGTATGCTGATTACAATGAGACCGAGTAAAGAAAGCATCGACACCAATATGCTTGGTAAGTTTATGCTTTACTGGATCATTGGCAATCTGTATAGCTCCTGTATTATCGCATAGAAGAGGTGTGGCAGCATCACAAGAAATCCCAAAATCAGCCAACAACCATCGAAGCCATATGATTTCTGAAGTAGTGGTGGCAAGCGCTCGAAGTTCTGCCTTTGTACTAGAGCGAGATACAGCAGCTTGTTTCTTAGACTTCCATGCAATAGGAGAGGACCCAAGAAGAATACAATACCCTGTGATGGAGCGACGATCTGTTGGGTCACTCGCCCAAGTGGAGTCCGAGTAAGCATGAAGCTGAAGCGGACTGTCACGAGCATAGAATAAGCTGCGAGATGATGTCCCCCTCAAGTATCGCAAGACACGAAGTAAATGGCCAAAATGAACAGAAGTAGGAGCACTCACAAACTGACTCAAAATATGAACCGCATGAGCAATATCAGGTCGAGTAACAGTGAGATAAACAAGGCTGCCCACAATATGCCGATATCTAGATGGATCCTCAAGAGGAGTACCATCAGTGGGACGAAGCTGCAAATGAAGATCCATAGGTGTCGCAGCTGTCCGATGGTCAGTGATGCCTGAACGAGCAATAAGGTCTTGAATGTACTTGGACTGAGAAAGATAACAGCCCTTTGGAGACTGTTTAACCTCAATGCCTAAAAAATAACTGAGAGGACCTAAGTCAGACATTTGAAATTGTGCACCAAGCTGCTGCTTGACATAAGAAATGTGGTCTTCATTGTCACCCGTAATCAATATATCATCAACATATAAGAGAAGCAAAGTACGTCCATGTGATGAGAGGTGGATAAATAAAGCAGGATCATGATCACTAGGTGTAAAACCAGCAGCCCGAATGATGGAAACAAAGCGCTCAAACCAAGCACGAGGAGCCTGCTTGAGACCATATAAAGCGCGGCGAAGACGACAAACATAACCTGGAGGGGCATTAACACCCGGGGGTGGTTGCATATAAACCTCTTCATTTAAATCACCATGAAGAAAAGCATTCTTAACATCCATCTGCGAGATTGTCCAAGAGGAAGAAGCAGCCACTGCAATTAAAGTACGAACAGTAGTCATATGAGCAATAGGTGCAAAAGTCTCATCATAATCTCGGCCCTGAGTTTGCTGAAAACCTCTGGCAACTAGACGGGCCTTATATCTCTCAATGGACCCGTCCGACTTGGTTTTAATTTTGAAGACCCACTTGGATGTAATAGGCACAGCATGCGGGGGTAAAGGAACAATATCCCAAGTGCCGGTACGATCAAGTGCAGCAAGCTCCTCACACATAGCAAGTTGCCATTCTGGAATGCTACAGGCCTCTCGATAGGTGGTTGGCTCTTCCACAACAGCAGTGACACGAGGAAAACCATACTTGTTAGCAGGCCCAATAGTAGCACGATCACGTAGATTATATCTAGGAGCACCCTGTGACTCATCAGAAAAAGCACATGACTCATCAGTATTAACAGAAGTATCAGTATCGGGAGGAGCAGGACTGGCCGAGGAAGTGGTTGTGGGGTCTCGGGGACGACGGATGTAGTATTTGAGGACAGGTGGTTTTTCAAAGGAGGGGAGCTGCTGGACAGGTGGTTGACAAGATGGAGGTTCAGAAGAATCTAAGTGGGGAGGATCAGCACTAGTAGGTGGAGGGGCAACATGAGTAGGTGAAGTGTCAGAAGTGTCAGGAGGAGACATAGGGGTGTTGGGTGGACTGGAAGACACAGGTGGTGTGGGAGTGTCAACATCACTAGATATAGGTGGAAGACACAGAAAGGATGTTGACTCTGTACAGCTACTGGATGGCTGAGTAGAAGGATTATAAAAGAAAGGGCGATCCTCAACGAAAGTGACATCACGAGATATACGAATACGACGAGAAGAGGTGTCATAACAACGATAACCCTTATGCTCAGGACTGTACCCTAGAAAAACACACTCAACTGACTGCGCAGTCAGCTTAGTCCGCTCACGAGGTGCAAGGAGGACATAGCATGTGCAGCCAAAAACACGAAGGTGGTCGTAGTTAGGAGTACCAAAAAGAACCTCACCAGGACACTGACCAGACAATTTTGATGATGGTTGTCGGTTGATGAGATAAACTGAAGTGGAAACAGCTTCTCCCCAGAAATGAGAAGGTACAAAAGATGCAATAAGAAGTGTGCGGGCTGTCTCTATAATATGGCGATGCTTCCGTTCAGCAACCCCATTTTGAGCATGCGCACCAGCACAAGACAACTGGGCAAGAGTGCCTTCAGAGGTCAAAAATTGGCGAAAGGTGTGAGATAAATACTCGCCACCAGAATCAGGACGAAAAACACGAATGGGGGTGGAAAATTGTGTGTGCACCATGCGAGCAAAATTTTGATAAATAGAACACAGCTGAGAGCGATGTTTCATAAAATAAATCCAAGTATATCGAGAGTGATCATCAACAAAAATAACATAGTATTTATGACCACCTTTAGTAGCAAAAGGTGCAGGACCCCATACATCAGAATGAATGATATCAAAAGGTCTAGCTGAATGAGATGTACTAGTGGAATATGGGAGCTGCAGCTGTTTTCCAAGCTTGCAACCCTTACACTGAAATCTAGACTCAACGGCTGTAGGACCTAAACAACCCTTGTTTATTAATGTGGACAGGCGAGATCCGCATAGATGACCAAGGCGATGGTGCCACTTGGCGAAGGATGAAGTCGATGGCGATGTACTGGATGAGGATGCAGCAGCAGCGGTGGATGACACATGGGCGGTAGAGTGGGGAAGGCGCAAGGTGTCAAGAACATAGAGGCTATGAGAACCTCTACGGCGATGGCCAGTCCCAAGTACAGTCCCGGTGCGACGATCCTGAATAAAACAAGATGAGTCATCAAATCCAACAAAACAATTGTGATCGGTTAATTGACCAACCAAAAGAAGATTCATGGACAACTGAGGTACAAATGAGACATTAGGTACAGAAAAATTAGAGGTGCAAAGAGAACCCTGATGAGTAATGTGGCAGGATGTACCATCTGCTGTCTGAATAGAGGCACCATTAGTAATTGGCTTGCAGGCAATAAGCTGGGACTGATCTGATGACACATGAAAAGAGGCTCCTGAATCAAACACCCAAGATGAAGGAGCAATAACAGGTGATGCAGCAGCAACTGACATAGATCCTGTAGGGGTGGAACTTGCAGGCACAGATCTTGGTGGGGTGGAACCGCCACCACGACCACGAGCAGCATGGCGTGAGCGATAAGCAGCCAACTTCTCGGGATATCGAACAAAGCAATTTTCTGAACGGTGAGTATTCTTCTTGCAGTGAACACAAGGTGCAAAAGAGTTGTCCTTCAATGTGTTGTTCTTGTGAGAGACTGCCAAAACACTGTGAGGCACTGATATAGAAGGAGACTGAGAACTAAGCCGCGTCTCTTCAGCAATCAAAGCAGACAACACATCAGAAATGGACGGAGTAGTGGAAGCATTCAGCAACTGCTTTCGAATGGACTCAAAATCAGGCCGCAAACCATGACAGAACTGATAGATAAGGAACTTTTCAATGAACTGATTCTTCTTAGCACAACAGCCTGAACACCCTGCCTCACACTTAGGCACCATGGAAAGAAAAGGTCCCATCACACGATCAAAAGCAGTATAGTACTCCTCTATAGACATCTCATTCTGCTGAAGTTCATGAAGACCTTGCATTAGAGTAAGCAATAGTGCACCACTGTTCTGAACATATCTCCCCTGCAAGTAGTCCCACATTTCCTTAGCAGATTGATGATGTTCAAGACTCATCATCAATGATGGCTTCAGGCTGGTGACAATAGCACTCATGATTCGGCCATCATCTTTGGTCCAAGTCTCAACTGCAGCAGCACCAGAACCATCCGTCAACTTGTCAGTTGGAGGAGCACCTGTCAAATGAGATGCAAGACCATGTCCCCGCAGTACAGTTTTGACAATGAAGGCCCACTCTCGATAATTAGAAGGGCCATCAAGTTTCAGAGGAAAAACAATGACATTGGACTGCGACATTGTGTAAGACAAGCAGTGCAAGTAACAAGCACCACTGACCAGAAGAACTGAGCAGATCACGAGCAGCAGCCGAGGAATCCAGAACAATCAGCAGAGGAAACCAGAAACAATCAGATCACGCAAACCTCTGATGGAGGAGCAGAGCAGAGCACCACGCAGAACAGAGCAGGCCACGGAGAGTATGCGGAGCAGAGCACAGAGCACCACGCAGAACAGAGCAGGCCACGGAGAGTATGCGGAGCAGAGCAGAGCACCACCGCACGAGCAGAGCAGAGTACGCGGGCAGGGAGCCGCTCGTCCGCTCGTGCGCTCCTCCCGCTCGGACGAAGAAGACGGCGAGCGTGCGGACGGAGGCCACGCGGACAGGGAGCCGGCGCTCGTGCGCCCCTCCCGCTCGGACGGAGATGCGCGCTCGGGTCCTCCGCGCACGTAGACGACGAGCGGGCGGACGAAGACCACGTGGACAGGAAGCCGGCGCTCGTGCGCGCCTCCCGCTCGGACGGAGTCCTCCGCGCACGCAGACGGCGAGCGGGCGGACGTAGACTCCGGGCGGGCGGCTTTGGTCAGATGGCGGCCCGACTCTGGGCAAGATAGCTCCGGGCGGACGGCTCTCGGCGACGGCGGCGCAAACGGGCCGCGAAAAGCGAGAAGAATGGCCGCGCAGATGCGCGGGATGGAAACGCGGACGGACGCGGCGACGGGCCACGCACGACCAAAAGAGATGACGCGGCGACGGCCACGCACGAACTGGATGGATCCCAAGGGGAAAAAAAATGGATCGGGGTGAATTAGAGTAGTCTAATCCTAACCCTAATCCATGGCTTTGGTACCATGTTACTAACCTTGGAGATCTGAGAAGAATGATGATCACTCCATTAGCGGAGAGATAGATATATAGATACTCATATGGGCCATATGGGCCTGTAGTAGACGGGCTTTCACTTAACACAAAGCACGCCTACAGAGGGGTTGCAGGAGTCCCTCAATGGCTGCTTTGGAAACCAAATGTCCTAGTACATCCATCACCAAGATAAACAACATAGGTGATAAGGGGTCGCCCTGACGCAAACCCCGCTAGTGAACAATAGTCTCTCTGGGAATTCCATTCAACAGAATCTGAGTAGAAGAACATGCTAGCAGTCCACTGATCAAGTCTCTCCAAATTGGTCCAAAACCCAAATGTTGCATCACCTCGAGTAGAAAAGCCCATGACACCGAGTCAAAGGCCTTAGCTATGTCCAATTTGAGTAGGATTCGTGGCTGATTTTGCTGATGGAGGAACCTTGCCGTTTGCTGAACCAACATGAAGTTATCTTGGATAAAACGACCCTTTATGAATGCGTTTTGGTTGGGCGAAACCAATTGTTGCAGCCGGCCTGCTAGACGATTAGCTAGCAGTTTAGTGACAAGTTTAGCAAAGCTATGAACTAGACTAATAGGCCGGAAATCCTTTGGTCTCTCTGCAGCATCAACTTTAGGGAGTAGGGTGATGAAGGCAGTGTTTGAGGACCTCAAAATTGACCTCAAATGCTGTTGCAGCCAGTTCTGTCCATCTGAAATCATCCTTTCTTAGCAGTTATGTTAGTGGTTTAGCCATGGTGCCAAACTGTTTGATGAATTTTGTGTAAAATGTGATGCATCCTCTACAAGCTTCGGGGTAGTCCTACATCAAGGAGCTGGACCTATTGCATTCTTCAGCCGTGTGATAGCCCCCGCCACGCCAACTAGCAGCTTATGAGAGAGAACTCATTGGTTTGGTGACAACAGTCAAATATTGGAGGCCTTACTGATGGGGACGCCACTTTCTAATATGCTCTGACCATTACAGCCTCAAATACATACTTGATCAGCGGCTGGCTACAATTCCTCAGCACCACCGGGTTAGCAAGCTGTTGGGCTATGATTTCAATGTGGAATACAAACCAGGAAAGCAGAACACAGTAGCAGACGGGATGCAACAGAACCATCAATACTAGCACTATCAGAAATCACTTTTCCAGTCTTTGACAAACTCAAAGCAGAACTAATGGCAAATGACGAAACTATTGGCCGCATATCACAAATCAGAAAAGGTGAACTCTCTCCGTCATGGAAATTTCAGGAGGGGTTGATTTTATACAAGCAACGAGTACATATTCCTGCAAACTCTCCTATCCTTCAGGATGTACTACATGCTATACATGACTCAGCACACGAGGGGTCGGAAAAGACACTATACAGATTCAGATTGACCTTCCATACTCCAAACGCCAAAAGGACAATTCAGCAATTTGTGGGGGATTGTTTGTTGTGTCAACGCAACAAGACAGAACATCTGCACCCAGCAGGATTACTGCAACCTCTACCAATACCAGACCGAATATGGGAAGATATTTCAATGGACTTCATAGATGCACTTCCGTAAGTGGGCGGCAAATCAATTGTCCTCACAGTGGTAGACAGACTGTCCAAGTATCCTCACTTCATACCACTGGCACACCCTTACTCAGCAACTACAGTAGCCTAGAGTTTCTTCTCAGAAATAGTTCATTTACACAGACTCTCACGCTCAATTGTTACTGACAGAGATGTAGTATTCACAAGCAAATTTTGGTCAGAATTATTCCAATTATCAGCAGTTAAGCTACAAATGACCTCAACATATCACCCGCAAGCAGATGGACAATCAAAAGTAGTCAACAAAATCATCACTATGTATCTCAGATGTTTAACTGGCGACAAACCCAAGGAATGGGTCAGGCATGGGCGGAGTTCTGCTACAACACATCATTTCAGAAATCGATCAGAACAACTCCATTTAAACTAGTATACGTCAGAGACCCCCGAGTATTGAAAACATACAGCCCAGGTGATGCAAATACACTAGCTGTGGACGACCTTTTGACTGAGCGAGATACATTCCTTAAGCAAACTAAAGTCAGACTCCTCCAGCCAAAGGATTATTATACGAAACACTACGATGCCAAGCATACAGAACGAACCTTCAATGTTGGTGATTGGTTTGGCTGAAACTCATGACCAGGACAGCCGTTGCAATTTCAACAATAAACAAAGGCAAGTTAGCTCCAAAGTACTTCAGACCATTCCAAATTGCAGAACAGATCAACTCTGTTGCATATTGATTAACTTTACCGGACAATGCTCGTATCCATAATGCCTTCCAAGTGAGTATGTTGAAAATATACAAAGGGCCTCCTCTATCATCAACACCACAGATGCCAGCAATGCATAATGGTGCAGTAGTACTGGAACCAGAACTTATGTTGAAAGCCAGACGACACCAGGGACAACTCCAAGCCTTGATCAAATGGAAGAATCAACCAGTAGCGGAATCTTCTTGGGAAGACGTCGACACCATCAAGGAAGTCTACCCGAACTTTCAGCTCGAGGACAAGCTGATTCTCCAGGCAGGGAGAGATGTCATGGTCGGTCGGACATATACTAGAAGGATTAGAGATAAGTAGTTAATTAAGTTAGGGGCATTAGACCCAGTCTTTATTATTAAAGAGAAGGCTATTAGGCCAGGCCCATTAGCAGATGTAAACCCCCTTATATATATGAGGGAGACGATTAATGAGAAGCTAAGAAAGAATTGGGGTTTAACCTATCTCTCTCTCTAGTCGCCGCCTCCTCTTCTCTCTCCCTCTCGTTGTCGCGCCTGCGCCGGCAGCAGCAGCCGCAGCACACGGCACCCGCAGCACCAGCAGCCGCGCCACCGCCCCAGGACAGCCCTAGCCGGCTGTTAGGAGCACCGTCGCCACCGCTCACCCGCAGGAGCCATCTTGCGCCTTACACACCCCAATCTCATCTTCTCCTTCCTCTGCATGCTGCTTCTCTTAGGTGCTGGTGGCATCCCCTGCCATTCGCCATCTCCGGGGCTGCTTTTTTGCTTCTGCTCTCCCACGGGGGCGCTTGCGTTTCCCGCCCACCTGCGCGTGCTCTACTTTCCCTCTCCCGCGCGCGCTCGCACGCTTGCTTTTCCCGCGCGCGCGCTCTGCTTTCTCTCTCCCCCACGCGTTTGCTTCTCCTCCGCGCACGTTTCCGCCTACCCGCGACATCCCCTCCCACCAACGCTTCCGCCTGCCGATTAATTGGAGGTGCAGGCCCTAAACGAGGCGTTAGACCTCCGTTTAGCGCTTAAGCACGATTAAACGTATGTTTAACTACGTTTTTTTGATCCGTGCGCGATTAAACGTACGTTTAACTACGTTTAACGCAGATCTATCGCTAATTATGACAAATATATCGTTATAACACCAAGATTATATATATGCAAGTCGATTTCTACTGTTTAATAGCCATGTTGATCAAGCATAACCCAACCCAGTGATCATATATACAAAAGAAGTGCAACCAAGAATATTAGCCGTCATATGATGTCTACTATCAAAACTAAGATGGTGACTGGCTGAGTGTGGCATGCTTCCTTGATCATCCTCCATGATCTTATTCCCCTTCCACACTAGAAGGTCAATCTTCCATATCCATATGAAATTAATACTTTAGGCTTGCATTTATATTCTGGTATATCTTCTTATTTCAAGGACATGTCCATCCTCCAGGATCTGATTTCTTAATGTATCTATTCTTGCCAGAATTTCAGTTCTTATTGAAATACTGAGTCTTTCAGTCCTTAATCAAAGTAGTTTTCCTATTGCTGAACATGTCCAGCTCAAGGTCACATTTTAGGAAATCAAAATCAAAATACCCATGTTGATTAGTGATTCTGGCTACAGAAAATAATGGTAAATAAGAAAATATTCATTGCATTTCTTTTTGAGTTTTATCAGCCGATATATCATGCTATGCTAATGCCATAAATGCCAAGCAAAACTATCGTTGCTGCGTGCCACTATCTGCAACCTTGGTTCCTGATCCTTTCTTTTTCTTTTTTGTTTGGGTTATCTAACCCTTTGGGGCATCACAAGCAGATAGCCATTTATTTTGCTTACTCTAATACAAAGAGACGCAGCTCTACAATGTGCTTAAGAAAAAAGAAAAAGAAAAACTGTTAGCTTAACTTAGAACATGGCCGACTAAAGTACAAAGTTGATCAAATAGCACCTGCAAAAATAACTGAAATCCATAACCAGTTTAATACCGAGAAAAAAATTATAAACTCCATCCTAATTACACTAAGATACGGCAAGGGGCAAATAACTATTTATATCTGTCATTATACTTGGGAGATAATTGCTTGGGGATCAGAAATTCGAATCCGTCCAACCAATTACTGACGGAAGCATGCATTTCCCATCGACATTAAAAGCATCTAATCTAACAATTCGAAAGCCCAACTCGCACAAGCTAGCTAAAAAACCAATCATGTTCCAAATTCGCACCCAAATAGCGCCACTAGAAGGAACAAATGGTAGCAAACCATTCTTATCAAGAATCCTCACCGGCACATACCGCCGGCGTCTCGTGGCCGTCTCCGCCGCCTGCTGCTGCTCCCCATCCCCTCCTCCTCCCCCGTTAGCCCCGCTCACCGGGGTCCACTTAAACAGGAGAAGATTATTCCCACGGGATCCTCCGCCAGATCCCATCCCCGTGGAGGACGACGTGCCACCGTTGGCGCTGGCGTTGGCGCTGGCGGCGGCGGCGACCACTGGTACCCACTCCTTGCGCCACTTCCTAACAGGGCCCGTGAACGTCGTCGCCGGCCCGTAGCGCGCCGAAGTGCGCCCTAGCCGCGCGCCCACGCCCTCCATGCCCACGAATTTACGTGATTACGGCGGCAGCGTTATTCTCCGGCTAGCCGGGGCTGCGGGGGCTCGTGCGGGCGCGGGTATGGCTGATCTACACGGAAGAGATGGCGTGATGTGTTTGCGGTTGCGATCTTTTTGGATGCAGGCCATCAGACCACCCGCACCGCTGAACGGTACAGCCCCCCTAAACGCGTATAGCGTGAAATGATGTTGCAGCGGCTCCCTTCATCTATTCCTGTACGCGCATGCAAACTCTAAAGACAGCGGAGCGGATGTCCTATAGCGGAGAGGGCGCGGGAGCTGCAACGTGCGCGCGCAGGGCGTGGGCAGAGAGAGCATGGAGAGAGAGAGGGCATGTCAGAGTGGGGTTCACTTTTTCTTCTAACGAAAAATGTTATATCTCACAAACCGATAACTCAAATTAAATTTTGATTGCACCATTGAATTCGTTGTAATTAATTCTTCAAAACTAGATCTCTCATAAATATATTTTGATAAAGTGACAAGTGGGCCCACAGTGGATAGAGGATGAGAGGATGGATGAATGCGGTAGAAATGAGTATAGAAGAGAGAATCTTGATGACCAGGACGTATAGAGGATGAAAATAGAGGAACGTGAGTGCGGATAGTCTTACAATTCTTGAAGTTTCACCTATTCGGAGAGCTGTCATTACAATTTTATCTCTCGTTCATCTATACCATCTTATACGTCTGCCACGTAGATACCATTTTATATGTCTGCCACGTAGATAGGCTCACTATCAGGTATAGAAAAGTGTATGGACGTCTAATCTCGGCCTCCTCTGTTAGATGTTCTCGTGCTTGTCCATCTGCTCTCGCTCCTGTTGCGGTGGCGGCACTGGAAAGCAGTGAAGACGGGATCGTCGGTGTCCGCGAAGACGAGACCCGCAGAGGTGGTGCCCTCGTCGGCTCTAGGGGCTTCCGCGCTCCGCGGAAGGCGGCAGCGCTTCCGTGCTAGTGGGGACGCCACGGGCGAGCTTGGTCCTGCAAAGGGCGGCCACGGCCACAACATAGGTGGGCTGCGGCCATGGCTAGCGTCCTTGTGGGCGCGGCCCCCGCCACGGGCGAGCTCAAATCCGGCCATGGCGCGGACGAGCTTGGCCCCGATCCATGGCGCATGAAGTCCAGACGGCGACGCAGGAATGCTCGCCTGCGATGGCCTGCCGACGAGCCGCACCGTCCATCTTCCTTGAGACGCATGGACGAGTCAGGATGGATTAGTGGTGGCCGGCGAGTGACATCTTCCCCAAGATGCATGGACGAGCCGGGATATGGGATGGGTTAGTGGTGGCTGCCTGGCCCGCGAGTGCGCTTCCCTGCAGTGCGCCTACTCTGCGAGGAGGCTCTGGACCATGGTCGTCGCGTGCTACGCGGACGTCAACGCATCCAACATGCCCGACATCGACACCACTTGGTCCCGCGGCGAGCTGAAGATGTTGGTCATGCGGGGCGCCATGGGCCGTCGTGGTGGCGTGCGGCAGCGACGCAGCGTGGTGTCTGTAAAAACCCGGGTTTTTAACTAACCAAAAATATGAATTTTTTTAAAATTTTCCTATAATATGTGAAACATGTAGCCGTTAGGTCAAACATTAGTCAACGTAGTGTTATTTGCTCACAAAACGTGGCATACATATAGCCTTGCTTGTAGGAGTGTGCTCGAGTTGTCGAGTCGGTTCAGGGTTTGAGTCGAGTTTAGGTTCGGAGTACACAGATCCATAGCAATGTCTCCTTCAAATCCTCCGTCGAAAATCCTCCTTCAATTCTTTCCCGAATTCCTTTGGACTCCACCTAACTTCTCTAAATTTTCCCTCGATCTCCTTTGTTCTGACTCCAAACCCCTTTAAAACTCCTCTTGAATTTCGTGTAAATTCCCTGTTGATCCTCTTTTCGAACTCTACTTGTTTGAATCCATTTCAAACTCTTTTAGCAAATGGGAAAGACCTTCTTTTTCTCTTGGGCCCAAACCCCTTCTTCTCCCCCTCCTTTTCCCTCCACTTCCCTCTCTTTCCCCACCTCGCGACCCAACCTAAACAGGGTCGACCGGCTTTCCCAAAGCCCAGCCGGCCACCCCTCCCTCCTCTTTGCTCCGCGAGCCAGCCCAGCTCCCCACCTGCTCGCACGCGCGGCCCAAGGCCCAGCCCACCCATCCCCAAACCCTAGGAGCAAAGCGCTCCAGCGCTTCCCTGGGAGCCGCCGCCGCCGCCCAAAGCGCAGGTTGCGCACGCGCCCGCCGAGCCCCCCTGGATGCTCGCCGCGTGTCCCACTCCAGGCACGGACGTCGAAGATCATCGTCCTCACCTCGTGTGACGGAACGGCCCTAATCCTATGGCCCACAAGTCCCTGTCAACCTCTGACAGCCAAACTTATGATCCATACGATTAAGACAGTTTGCCACTAGGCTGCATTAGCGCCCGATGTCCGCAGGATCATCTCACCTTTCGGTTACAGCATTTCATATTTTCACAAATAACATAGATAAACAGAGCGGAAGACTTAAATAATATTAGTTTTACAAACCGAGGTTTCAAATGAGATAAGTAGTGCAATTATTACAGACCATTGTTCGGGTAATTGAAAATAGACAACGTAGCGGAAGACATTAACATAAAGATACATGTAACACCCAGCCCGAGGGTGCACATTTACTCATCGGCCTCATCGGCCTCTTCCTGGACGATGGTCACGCAGCAGGGCGCAAGACACATCGGCGACTCAGACATACCTGCAGCATGGGTAACAAACCCTGAGTACTGGGGTACTCAACAAGACTTACCCGACTAAAGAAAAGGAGAAGACTCAGGAATGAGAGGCTTAGGGTAGTCAAGGTAAGGCTTAAGCAAAGTCAAGCATTTTGCAAGAAAAGCATTTTTGAAAACTTGTTTTAAAAGCATTTCTCAAAACTTCATCCTTACATGATTCATTTTATCCTTTCAAAACATACCTAGTTATGAACCAATCCCCGTTGACAGTCAGTGACCAAGTCTCCATAACCGAGGAGCAACGTTAATCCGGATAAATAATACTCAGCTGAGGATCTCTATCCACACTGCATATGTAGCACTCAAGCTTGCATATGCCAACTCGTCTACCACGATTCCTCCAAGATTGGACCGGTCCTACGCCACCCGGAAGTACAGTACTCCACTCATTCCAGGTACGACGACCACGTGGGTACAAGCTACTTCCGCCATCTCGCCACTCCCAGTGCGCGGTTGTCGGCCCCAATCAAGAAGTCCTCGGAGCCAGAGCTTTCCGAAGTATGTGAATAGTTACAAGTCTTGACCAGCAGGCCCTCAAACGGATGGTTCCTAATTTTTCAGCCAGGGCTATACCTCGGTCATATCTCACCCGAGCGTAATAGTCCTGTCAGTTTTTCAACCCTGTCCCGGTCGGTGTCAACTGTTGAGTCCCGGACTACAACATGACGGCACCGTACGCTCAGACAACCTCTCCTCGCTATTGACTAGGTACGGATCAGATACCTAGCCAACAGCCGGGGAGTAAGACAAAATTCTCATAAACATTCCTTAAGTGATCACACTTTTGAAATTGGTATTTTATTGCAAATCTATTGCATAGCATCACTAAGCATTTTGCAAATAGTTTTTAAAACAGGGTGGGTGGATCTTCTGGTGGAGGTAAATAATGCAAGTAATAGGTCGTCACACAACTCCTATAACTTAATGCAGTAGTTTAACTCAAAACATTTCAAGTAAACTTTTATAAAAGCAAGGTAGGGTTAAATGCACCGGGGCTTGCCTTGAAGAGCAAAAAGAACGGACTCGGGGTTGGTGGTGTAGGTGTCGGAGCTCGGGGTCGCCTCGGGAGTAGGTTCGTCAACAGCGGCCTCGACTCTGGTACCTTCTTTGTCGGTCACTATACGGATGCAATGATGTATGCTCATGAGAATGCTGACATGAACAATAAGGTGCAAGACAATTCTACTGATTCAAGAATATAAGAATTTTCTATAAAGGACATAGAGTTATTATTTCTTTCTTTTAGCAATATTAGTTAAAACCATTAACCAAACTATGCATCATCATAACATGGCATCACAAACATCATAGACCAGAGGGTGGGATCTATGAACAGCAAACAATTCCAAAAGTCACATCACAGGTCAATCAATATAAACCCTAATCATTTTTTTATTTTCTTTAATTTATTTAAAAAGGTCATTTTTGCAGTTGCTCCAAAAATTACCAGATTAATCTCATAAGATCATTATGGCATAAATAGATGGCAAAACAAATTTCATAATTTTTGGAGTTCATTAAGGTGCTCAAATAATTCCAGACATTCAATTAAGAAAAGGCAGTATTCAACTATTTAAATAAATGCTCAAAAATCAACTTGCTCCAAATGACTTCAAAATTTTACCAGAGGCTCAGAATGGCATAACTAGCTCACAAAAATTATCTCAAGATTTTTGGAGCTATAAATAACTCTCCAAAAATCCAAAACCATTCATTTCTTAATTAAAAGGGAGATTTTTCATTTTCAAATTTTTGCACAAAAACCAAGTTTCATATTTTTCTAAAATACTTCAGGACATAAAGAGTTTACCATCAAAATTTCAGAATTTTTGGATCAACACAGAAAATCACACAAAAAGATGAAAACTGAACACTATTCACATTTTAAAAGAAAAAGGAAAAAGGAACAGCGCTCGCCCTGCTCGTCGCCGGCGGCCGGACAGCGGCGGCGCTAGCTACGCCGGGCAAGGCGAGGCTCGGCAGGCGAAACCAAGGGCATGGGAGGCTTCAGGGAGCTCACCGGCGTCGATTAAGGAGCTCGGTGAGGTGAGGGAAGGGACGGAGGAGGATGGTCGTCGGTGGCCGGCGGACGGCTCACGGCGGCGATCGGCGCTCCGACGATCCTGCGCATAACACGAGACCGCAAGGGCCTGGTTAGAGTCGCAAGGGAGTAAGGAAGATGAAACAGGGGTCGGGGAGGGATGATCATGGCCGGAGAGGGAGTATTTCCCGAACCCGAGCTCGCCGGGCTTTCGCCGGAGATGGGAACGGCGAGCTACGCCGGGCGATAGGAGGCGGTAGAGACCAAATTGAGGGGTGGGGAAGCTTCACGAGCTCAAGACGGAGCTGTTGGGCTAGGTGGTTGGGCGGCGGGAGCTTCGGAGTAGGCTGGCGACGGCGGCGGAGACGAGTGAGAAGCTCGGACTCCGGCGGTCCCTTTTATAGGCACGCTCGGGGACGGTAGAGAGCACGGGATGGTGTGGATGAGCTCGGACGAGGCGTGCGCACTCGATTGCAGGCTGGCGGGAAGGACGGCGTGCAGTCGGGGCCTGGGCGTGAGGTCGCCGGCGATGGCCACGCGGCGGCGATGCTCTGGGCGCTGTAGGGGACGGGAGCGGAGGTCAGCGCTCGCGTGCGGAAGGAGAATGGTAGCGGGGTCAGCGGCGGCAGGTTGGAGGCGCGCGTGCAGCTGCCAGGCGTGCGGCGTGCGCAGCGCCGGCGAGCGCCATGGCCGGCCCCCTACGGCGAGGAAGATGAACAGGGCTATGTCCCTAGGGTTTGACTTTTGGCTAATCTCTGTATTTTGCAAATTACTCCCAAAATTTGAACTGCACAGGAAAAACTCAAAATACCAAAGTTGTGCAGAAAAATGAGATCTACAACTTTGTCAATAAGAACATTTTCAAAATCCAAACAGTTTTTGAACTATATTTGAAATCAGAAAAGGGGACACTTTTGAAATTTGAATAAATTCAAAATTACTTTGGATTTTAAACTGAAACTTGAAAACCTGCAAATATGAAAGTTGTTTCTTTTGTCAAAACCTACAACTTTGCTAATACACACTTTTTCTGAAACTCATTAGTTTTTGAAATAATTTTGAAAACTCAAAAAGGGACAAAAACTAGAGTTTGAATGAATTTGAAATTACTTCAAATTTTGTATGGAAACTTGAAAATTTGTAAATACCAAAGTTGCTCATCTTGATCAGATCTACAACTTTGATTTTTGAACTAACCCCAAATTTTGAATAGTTTTTGAATTAATAACAGAGGGGTAAAACTATAAACTGGAAACTAGGGTTTTTACAAAAGGAAAACCAATTCTCTTTTGAATTTTGAACTTTGATTAACTCAACAAACATCAGAGCACAAATCTGAATAAGAAATACATAGAACTAGACACAGAAGTGAAATTACCATTTTGCCCTTATAGGGAGATTTGGGCACTTAGGGTTTTTGAAAATGGATCAATGCATAGCAATTAAGCAACACAAATGCATGGCAAGCAAAGATTAATGATTAAGGATGATGACATGTCAGGTTAAATACATTTTTAACACCAGAGGTGTTACACCTCGAGCCCTAGCACGATGCCCTATAAGAACTGCAACAGCCGCTTCCCTACCATCCTTCCACCCCGAGCCGCCACTGCTCCTTCTCCCTTCCTCGCCTCCTCGCCCGTGGCCGCTGCCGCCGCTCTGTCGGCCTACGCCCCGGCCCGCCAGAAGACCGCAGCGCCGCGCCAGCCAGCTGGCCGACACCCTCGGTCTCGGCCTCACTGCACCGCGGTCGCTCGACGTCGCCCATCGCGTCGTTTCTGCCTCCGTCATCGACGCCCCGGGCTCGCCTCCGATGCCATCGTCCTCTCCTCCGACTCCAGCAGGCCGCCAGCACCGTCCCTGGGCTCTTCCTCACCGGTCGCCCTCGCCATACTCCCCCGACGTCGGCGCTCATGCCTCACGACATCGCGACATCGCCCACGTCGGCCGGGTTTGCCTCAGCGTTCTACTCCCTCGCCACTAGCTGAGCCAGCCACGACGGCGAGCGCCATGACGTCGAGCTGCCACACCACCACCACGGACGCCACCATCCTCATGACACCGTGACCTACTTGCGGCCACACGACCGACATCGCCCGCAACCGGCCGACTCCTCGCCTCGCTGGAGCCGCTACCCATCGTCGGTGAGCACCAACACCGCAAGCCCTCCGCCTTTCTCTCTGTTGACTAGTGTTCTTGTCTGAAAACGGCCTTCGTGCCGCTGGCCCCACTGTTGTAGGAAGATCAGCCTCCTAGCGAGCCTCCGTCGGAGCTCTGGTGCTTCCTGAATGTCTGCTGCCACAACGTGTCAGCGCCCCTGCCAACGCAGGCACCCAGTCACCGGGCGATATAGTACTGTTGCTACCACGTCGTTGTTCGGTCAATGGTGCATGGCGGTTCGACCAACGCCACCCTGTAGTTCGGTCGAGGTCGTGCCCATTTTCCCCGGTGTCACGCTTGCCGAAGCTCCACCTTCCTTAGAGTAGTCAAGGTTGAACATTTGAACTCCTGTTGGCGCCACCCTGACGTCAACACAGAACCTTTCATTTTCGTCTATCATCATATTGTTGTCATCTTCATCATATAACCTATATCTGCATGTGCCGAGCCTTCGCGCCGGTCTATTCTGTAGTTGCCATGGACTTGTGCTACTCCCCCGTAGTGGTCGTGTGTTAGTTGTCGTCGTGTCTATGTCATTGGCGGTATATCGTGCCTTCCAGCCAGACCCGTGCTTAGTTTGTCTGTGGACCGTGCCGTCGAGCCGGTCGAGGGATCATCTCTCGCTCGGACATGACGATCGTGGGTTCGTCCCGCCGTGGTCGTAACACTAAGCGTAACTCGTTCCTCGTAGTCGTAGTCGTTGTGCGTTTTGTTGGCCCCTTAGCTTCATGAGCGTTGGCCCCTACCCTTAACCCTAAGACATGGCCATGGTGGACTCAATATCAAATTCAGTATCGATATGGATATTACCCGCACACGATAGCCCTTCGTGACCTAGTCTAGTGGGAGCGACGAGTGCCAACTCATTTGGGTGAAGCTCATGGCCACGGGTTACCTCGCCATGACCATCGGGCTCCACTCGTTGAACTCTTTTCTGACCTAGCCACCTCGTAAGCTCGCACTGTTTTGACCATAGCATTCCTCCGTCCCTTGCAGTGACAACCGCACCGTTATGAGCCGTAGGAATGGCCTTGTGTCGGTTCAGTTGCACGGAGGTCCCGGTGCCCTACAAGATGGCTTAGGTTGAGCGTCTCTCATTCTTTGGCTACCGCCCTTGCCGTGGCGTGTCAGTCGAGAGAATGCAAGGACCGCTCTTCTTTCTTTCTCTTTTTGTTTCGATGCCCACCGATCCAGTAAGGTGTGGGATGAGCCCCTTTTGTTTCTAGTTGCTCTAATTCATGTCAAATGCATTGACTGCTGATCGAAGCTCTGTGGAACCAAGTTCCTCGCTTTTAGTCTGTCTCTTTTGCGCATTGATCGTGTTTGTGTGATAGTCTTTCTCTCTTGATCACAATCCTGCGATTCCCATCTACTGCTATGGCATGTGGATCAGAGGAAGGTGGATCCCCATTTTTACTTTCTCTATTGCTTCTTCGCGTTTGAGCCCTCGTATGCTTGTACCTATTCTAGACCATAGGACTCCTAGATCCTCGCGGTGACAACCGCACCGCGAAAGATCTTAGGAATGTCCGGTGCCATTTAGTGCACACGGGTCGAGGTACCCTACGAACGGTTTAGGTGCTTGTGTTCTTGGTATGTTGCTCCCTTCGATGCCCGTCTTTGCCATGGCGCGTGCATAGAAGGAAGTGAGACTACCTTTCCTCTTTTTCCCTTCTTGCTTTGTTCCCTCTTCTCGGTTCTCGTTGATTGCCATGGCGTATGGATCGAGCAAGAGATCAAAACTACTCCCTTCCCCTGTTGGCCTGATCTATTTGATCCCATCCTTAAGCCATGACGATTGGATCAAAGATTGAACCATCATTCTAGTTGGCGAAGCTAAGGTCTATGTCCTGATCTCGGTTCCATGCGAGTCGACCCGATCGACCGTAGGAAACCATCTACACCGAGGATATGACGTAGGCGTGCTTAGCCGAGTTTCTCCCTCGCATCTTCTAAGCCCGAGGAAAATGATCTCGCTTCGTGAGGGCTAGTGTTGATTTTGCATGATGTTTGCTTAAATCGGGATCGGGTCTCAACCATTTTACTTGAGCCGTACAGGTCGACTCGGTCAGCCCGAGAAGTACGAGCTAGGTTGTGACTTGAGCTTGTGCTTAGCAAGCATCCGCTCCTGCGTCTCTTCGAGCCCGAGGATCGGATGACCTCAGAGTGGGCTGAGTCCTCTCTCTGTATAGTGTCCTTAGCGTCTCTCGAGTCTAGCTTTCATGTCAGTGTTTGATTGCTTCTTGGTTTGTTTACCGGTCTCGCGAGATAGCTGCGTCAGGAACAACGTTGGCCGAACTAGAACCCGCTGGAGGAGATCAAGGACGACAGCAGGACCCGAGGAGAATGGCTACGAGGACACCAGAGATCTTGAACTAACAACGTATCAGGTGTCATAGCCCATCCAACCCCGTAGATCGATTCCTATTAGACATGTAATAATGTAGCTGCTAGCGATTTACTTTCTGCAAATGAACTATGATAGGTTGCATATTAGATTGCTTGTGAAGCCTATACCTTGACGCAACCATTCCTCTGCTTACCCTGCTGATAGATTAGCCACACGCCGCGCTTATATATTAATGATATTACTCTGCTATGGTTATTAACTTGGAATTATGTGTGGTGGAATACGGTGGATGATGATATCTGATGACTTCGGGGAGTGTGTTGCATGTGTCACTACTACAAAAAAGAACTTGCGCAGCGTTGCCTAAAAGACCTCCGTGGCAGACACTCTTTTTGCCCGCCACGGTTATTCAGTGGTCGGCCTACAGCGGCCGGCCGCCGAAGCGCCCACTGCGGTTAACAATTAACCGCAGCGGGCAACGTAAGGAGCCCGCTGCGGTTAATCATCTTTAACCACAGCGGGCGTCCTTATATGCCCGCTTCGGTTTATGATTAACCGCAGCGGGCGGGTAAAGACGCCCGCTGCAGTTAAAGATGATTAACCGCAGCGGGCTCCTTACGTTGCCTGCTTCGGTTATTTTTGGCTATTTAAGCCGCCGCCGCCAGCACAAAAGAACCCGATCATCTTCTTCCTCTAGACAAAAAACGGGGGAAGAAGTTTTGCCGAATTTTTGTCCCAAATAACTTGTTTTTGAGGTTTATTTGTTTGATTTGGAGGAGAAGTACTCCACAAGAGGTACCTAGATGATCTCCACCCTCTTTCCCCTCTCTTTTTCTCTCTTTTTAGCCCCCTTTTAGATCTAGTTTCATGTAGTAGGAGAGAGAAAACTGGTATTTGTTTCTCTAAGTTCATCATGGATGCATTAATTTTATTTGCCGTCGTTATTAATTTTGTCCCTAGATTTAACATAAATATAATAAATTATTATTTTTTCTAATAATTCATCTTTGTTTTGTGATTCATGATGTGTGTAATTAATTAAGGATCACAGGTACGATGGACCGGTCGGAATGGATGTATAAGATCAATAGAGTACTTGATGTGCGGTATATCGTTGAAGTGAGAAAGTTTATTGCCGCTGTGAAAGCTGACCGTGAGAGATCGAACCAGATGATAATCATATGTCCATGTCATCGTTGTAAGAATCTGACCGCCTTCAAAGACGAAGGCACAATGCAATCTCATTTGATTCGTTTTGGTTTCATGGATGATTACACGGTGTGGACTCATCACGGGGAGAGATTCGATCTGAGTGTCGGGGCGGCATCTGGAGTAAGCTCAGCGTCGACGACGACGGTGAACCAAGATCCTGGAGCGCACGTCTCATCAGCAACAGTAGCGCCTGCCTTCAGTGACAGTAGTGCTCGTGACCACATCGCTGTGGAGGATGTACTCCAGGATATGACAGATGATGGTGGTGGAGATGTTGAGGACGCTACGGTGCAGGACCCTGCGGATGTGTAGTTGTTTCAGGATTTACTCAACCACATCGACGAAGACGACGTCGTGTATGGCTCCCCGAAGTGGCTAGAAAATTTAAGAGAGATGAAGCAGGCGTCACTTGATCCTTTATATAAGGACGGTGAGGAATGTCTGAAGGATTGCACGGTGCTCTGTTTCAACCTCCACATGTTGATGATGAAGGCTCGGCATGGGTGGTCAGACACTAGCTTTGATGAGCTGTTAGTTTACCTTGCTAAAACATTCCCGACGAGTAACAAGATTCCAGCAAATACGTATCGGGCGAAGAAGCTTATCCGGCCAGTGGCGATGAAGCTTAGAAAGTTCGATGCCTGCCCTAACCACTGCATCCTCTATCGGGGCACGAAGTATGAGAATTTGACGAGCTGTCCGCACTGTGGCGCTAGTCGCTACAAGAGAAATGCTGGCTGTCGCGTGGATGCAGACGACGATGAGGCCTTGCGAGGTGGTCAGAGGAAGAAGAATAAGGGTGTCAAGAAGAGCAGTGTTGCAGCCAATCGCATCTCGGCTCATCAGCAGTACGAGGAAGAAGAGGGTTACACGTTGAGGAGAAGTCCGGCACTGTCAGTGTGGTACATGCCAGTGATCGACCGCCTCCGTGCGCTATTTGGGAACCCAGAGGACGCGAAGCTCATGTCCTGGCATGCATCAGCTGACCGCTTGAAGGACGATGGCATGCTGCGGCACCCCTCCGATGGCCAGCAGTGGAAACATTTCGACAAGGCCTACCCGCAATTTGGCAAAGATCCCAGGAACGTTCAGTTCGCGCTGAGCACCGATGGGATGAATCCGTTCGGCGAGCTGAGCAGCTCCCACAACACCTGGCCGGTCGTACTGACCATCTACAACCTACCGCCCCATCCGTGTCAGAGGCGCAGGTATCTTCTGTTAACCATGCTTATCTCAGGACCGAAGTAGCCCGACAACGATATCAATGTTTTCCTCGCGCCGGTAATGGAGGAAATGAAGGAGCTATTTGATGTTGGAGTCGAGATGGTGGATGCGTCCCTCAAGGAGAAGTTCACCCTAAAATTCATCATCTTTGTCACCATCACCGACTACCCCGACCTCTTCTCACTATCGGGGCAGATCAAAGGGAAGACCGGTTGCGTAATGTGCATCGACGAGACATGCTACACTTACCTCAAGGGATCGAACAAGATGGTCTACATGAGGCACAAGCGGTTCCTTCTGAAAAGGCACAGATATAGAAGAAGTGTCATGAATCAATTGTTCAATGATCAGGGCGAGCCATAGGGTGAACCACCGGCGCAGACTAGTTGGGGGCCAAAGGTGTATGAGATGGTGAAGGATATTGATCAGATCGAGTTTGGGAAGAAGATGAAGCCACCAGAGGAGGGGACAAAACAAACAAGGAAGCGAAAGCGAGACACGACGGAGGAAACGTCGCAGGTCCCCTCTGTTCCTTTCAAGAAGAGGTCGATTTTCTTTGAGTACGTGTCATATTGGAAGACACTGAAAGCACCCCATGCTATCGACTGTATGCATCTCAAGAAGAACGTCTTTGATAGCATGATTGGTGTCCTGTTGGACATCCCGGGAAAGACGAAGGATGGTCTGAAGTCACGGACGGATCTTCTCAACCAGGGCATCAGGCAGGACCTTCACCCTAGGTCACCTCATAATGGTAAAGTCGATCTTCCAGGTGCGGCCTACAACCTAAGGCATGGCGAGAAGACTACTATGCTCAACCTTCTTAGGGGTATCAAGGTGCCGACTGGTTTCTCTTCCAACATTAAGAGCCTCGTCTCCTTGAAAGACCTCACATTGACTGGCTACAACGCACATGACTGGCTACAACGCACATGACTGCCACATCATGTTGACAGTGTTCCTTCCAATTGTGATAAGGGTTATCGGTCTAGAGTACGTGAAGATGGTGGTCACTCGGATGTCATACTTCTTTAACCACATCACGCAAAAGGTCATCGGTAAGGCTGACCTCCCTGCCCTTAAGGACTTCATCGCGGAGACTGTTTGCCAGCTTGAGATGTGCTTTCCCCCATCATATTTCGATATTATGGTACACCTGATGATGCACATGGTGGATCAGATCGAGTAACTAGGCCACGTGTACCTACACGAGATGTGGACGTACGAGCGGTTCATGTCCACCCTTAATAGATATGTTCATAACTGTGCTCACCCGGAGGGCTCTATGATCGAGGCGTACACAACCGAAGAGGCAGTGAACTGGTGTATGAGGTACATAAAAGATGGGAGGGCGATTGGGTTGCTTGTTCATCAGCATGAGGGCAGAACCGCGGGCATGGGGTGCACGGGCCAAAAAGTTCGCACGGATATAACATACAAGGAGATTGAACAAGCTCATTACAACATCCTTCATCAGTTGGTGAGCATGGAGAAATATGTCGAGAGGCACATAAAAGAGATCCGCGCCGCTAATGACGGACAACGCACAGAGGCATGGGTCCAGAATGAGCACAGGAACAGTTTCATAGATTGGCTCAAAGAGCCACACGTACCCCTAGAAAGATGCCCTGATGATGAAGATACGGAGACCGTGCAGAAGCTTCTGCAAGGCCCGTCAAGCCAAATCACGACGTGGCAAGGGTACGATGTGAAGGGGTACAGGTTCCACACGAAAGAGAAGGACAAGAAGAGCGCGACACAGAACTGCGGTGTTCGATATGAGGGCGTCGACGAGGCCACAAACATGAGGACACAATACTATGGGCAGATCGAAGAAATATGGGAACTTGACTATGACAAGGACG
The DNA here is from genome assembly GCA_009763385.1 of Coix lacryma-jobi var. lacryma-jobi. Taxonomy (NCBI): domain Eukaryota; kingdom Viridiplantae; phylum Streptophyta; class Magnoliopsida; order Poales; family Poaceae; genus Coix; species Coix lacryma-jobi. Next base: position 77,209,248 of record CM019828.1, on the reverse strand, counting down.
TATGTGTAACCGTCTTCCGGTGCCACTGGGTAAACCCCAAAGCGGTTGTGGTTGACAGTTTCGGGCTAACTACCGTGAACCTCAAAAGTATCGGGTACAAAGATGACCAATGGGTACTTGCAACCAATGTAGCGCAAGTGGCCTACTATATCTATCCGGAGGACCCAAAGAGGCATGTGGTCGTGTCAGGAAAGCAGCGGATTGTTGGAGCTGATGGGGTCCAAAGCCCAGAACAATACAACAACTATGCAGAGCTCCAACTTTTTACCGATTTTGCAAAGAAGATCAAGGCCGTCGAGGACCGTTGCAATAAGAGCGATATGAAGCCCTGGGCCCGTCCCGATGGTGAGAAGCGGTCCATGAAAGCGCCAGCACCAAAATAAGATGTAATAAAGTACTGTAAAGTTATGTAATAGTAGTCGAGACAAGTTTTGTAATAGATTATTGTTAATAAGTTAATATTATTAATAACAAATCTCAATTTGTTACTAACTTATTAATAAGTTAATATTTAGATTATTGTTAATAAGTTAATATTATTAATAACAAATCTCAATTTGTTACTAACTTATTAATTAGTTAATATTATTAATAACAAATTATGTAATAAATTTTGTAATGAATAACCGCAACGGGCATCTTAAGTTGCCCGTTGCGGTTATTCAGATTAACCACAGCGGGCAACTTAAGATGCCCGCTGCAGTTATTATTTACCACAGCGGGCACCTTAAGATGCCCGCTGCGGTTAATCCCTGCATATAAAAGATCCCGCAGTACCGAAGGGCAGTTTAGTCCTTCACGCGTCGTCCTTTGAACCCCGAAGGGCTGTCGAATTTGACCTACGCCGCCGCCGCGTCGTCCATTGCCGCCACCGCCGTCCTCCTCCACCGCCCCTGTCCTTCTCACCCTGTCCTCCTCGTCCCCCTATCCTCCTCCCCTCCTCGCCCTGCTGCTCCCCTCCTCGCCGGCGTCGACCTCAACCTCGACCTCGCTAGTGGAGCCGGTGGAGCCGCCGGTGCCCCTGTCCACTGGTGGAGCCGGTGGAGCCGTCGGTGCCCCTATTCGCCGGCGTCGACCTCGATCTCCACCTCGCCGGTGCCCTAGTCTGCCGGTGGAGCCACTGCCCCTGTCCGCCGGTGGAGCCACTGCCCCTGTCCGGTGCCCTAATCCTCAGTTTGAGTAACTTGCTCCGACAGGTGAGTAAGTTGCTCCCTCGATCCTCCCCTTACCTCATCTCGTGACCATGGTGTCAGTAATCCATTGTCAGTTATTGATATGGCATGTTTTGGGTTGGCTTTCGCTCATAGTGATGTGCTCATAGTGATTGTGCTCATAGTGATGTGCAAAGCAAATGGCAACTTTGTTTGAGCAGAAGTATCAGTTTATGGATGCTATTTGCAGTATCTTTGTGTAGAATGTTGGCCTGTGTACTGCCTGCCTAAGCTTCAACTTCAGCCTTCTATTAAACCCCACCCTTTTAGCAGCCTATATTATGATTTGGGTCTAATGTGAAATCATTACTTTGTCTAGATTATGATGCTCTGTCTTCTATACACTGATATATACACTGATATGATCACTTTGGTAGTCATGATCACTTTATGATGCTCTGTCTTCTATACACAACTGTGATGCTCTATCTAGATTATGGATAGATTATGATCACTTTATGATGCTCTGTCTAGATTATGGATAGATGATCTCAACTGTGAAAAGCAAATAGCTAGATTCGGACTACAACAAACAACTGTGATGCTTTTTTATTTGCTGCCTATGATGCCATGTCAACAAACAACTCCTCTCTATACTCCTCTCCCTACTACTCCTCTCTGTTACTACTCTCCCTACTCCTCTCTATACTCTCTGTTACTCCTCTCTGTTACAAACATCCATAATTTGATCAACATCTAGTTTCAGCTTTAGATTTAGATTGGATCAACATCTAGGACATCAAAGTAGTTTCATTAAATCAAATTTGAAACATGCATTGACAGTATATTTATATTTGGGTTTCAGGGCATCTTTGGATTTCTGAAACTAATTTGACCACATTTTTGTTTCTGCTCTCCCTAACTCCTCTCTCCATGTACTACTACTCTCTGCTATGATCTCTCCCTGTACTACTACTCTCCCTGTACTACTACTCTCCCTGTACTACTACTCTCTACTATGATCTCTCCCGGTACTACTACTCTCCCTGTACTACTACTCTCTGCTATGATCTCTCCCTGTACTACTACTCTCCCTGTACTACTACTCTCCCTGTACTACTACTCTCTGCTATGATCTCTCTCTGTACTACTATGAGTGCTAAGTTCAGTGAGCTCGCGAAGAGGAACAAGAATCCTCACCACTTGGGCATGACTGGCTTTGCCGGTCAGAGGACCAAGTGGCAGCAAGAAGAACAAGCAAGACAAGCTGCCGGGGTTCCAGATCCATATGAGGGCATCGACCCAAGGGCAAAGGACTATATGAGGGCCCGCATTCCAAAGAGGCTGAAGCCCGGGGCGACCAAGTTTAACGAGCCCCACCTCAAGGACGTCGAGAAGACTTTGATGGAGAAAGCAAAGCTTAAGGACAACATCGTGGTCCGCCGGGGCCACGACTTGCTCATCGAGGTCCTGGGAACCCCCGAGCACCGCGGCCGCGTTCGTGGTGTCGGGTCGAAGATGAGCTAGAAGTCGGTTGAGTCGTGGCAATCCGACGCGGCCACATACAAGTCCAGGCAGAGGTATAAAGATGAGCTATATAAGAAGGGCTTCAATGAAGACGTGGCTGAAATGATCAAAAGCTCAATAAAGGAAGCCTTCACGAGCAACGACCCGGAGATGGTCGCGATGAGGTCGAAGATGTTTGATCACCATGGCCTGCCCAATCCTCAAGCAAAGGAAAAGAAAGCCTTACTGCCGATGAACGAGAATCGCCCAAGGGTCTCGAACGAGGACTTCCAGGAAAACCAGCACGCCCAACTCCTCATCCCGTTCGGAAGGTCCAAGAAGATGTGTGTGGCCAAGGGATGCATTCTTGCACCCCACGATATCCACCACTTCAACAAAGAACACATCCCTGAAGACTATGTGGTCGTGAGCCCGTTATGGCACGTTCTCGACCAGGAACATTTTGAATTGGACCATCCCAACCTACAACCGGCCAGGCACCTAGGGCAGGCACTTGGATTGGAAGTTCTATGGAACCGCGAGGACATCGAGATCATTGCTCGGACGCCAACTCCAACGCCGACACCAGCATCACAACCATCAGCCGCCGGATCTTGTCCTCCGGAAGATCCAGATCACGACAGCGATGATGACGAAGAAAAGGGCGGGGACAAGGGCAAGGGAAAGGACAAAGGAGAAGGCGGTAGCGAAGGCGGGGACAAGGAAAAGGTAGAAGGTGATGGCGGGGAAAAGGAAAAGGGCACTGACATGGGAACCGTGTCTCCCCCGCCTCCAAATAGTCCGCCGATCGGCCCGGTCAATGAGGCAAGAAGCTCAGAGGCCGGTAAGGGCGACAACATGACAAAGACAAGCCAGCCAAGCACGAACGAGCAACAGGGAGGCATGACGGGGGAGGCAACAGGGACAAAGACACCTCCCCCGTCAACCACAAGCCAATGTCCTCCCCCGCCCACCAAGAATCCAAGAACGTCCACCGACAAGCTCCCGTACACGCTCACGTTCGAAAGGTATGGTAACATTGAGCATAATACCACGTCCATAGTATATATGCTACTAACATCCCTATCCATCGTTTGCCAGGCCTGAAAATACCCGTCAACTATTTGATGAGGCCGAAGACTGCCCTGGCCACTATGTGTGCGGGAAGTTCATGATTCCCAAGGCCCAGCTCATCGACGAGGAAAAGTGGGATACAAGGAGGTTCCATCTATGGTACATGGAAGCTGCAAAAGCTGGGATGTCAAGTTCTAACGTCAAGATTCCCACGGAGTACTTCCACTTGCCCGCTGGTAACGAAATGCACCTACCCGTCGACTTTAGCGACATGTACAACCTGATGCGGGAAGAAGACCTGGACATCGTTCAAATCACCCTATTCACACTGTAAGCGATGAATGCAACTTCCACAGATCACTACATTCGTATTTTCCATAGTTCTATACTTATTATGTCACGATAACTTGTCCGTGCAGCATGACGGTCACTGTAAGTAATAAAAAGACATGTCCTGTACTCTACCTCTCTCCTGCACATATTGCCGAAAGAGTCATCAAGGGTTTCGAGATCACTAATCCGGAGATGACAGTTCGATAGCGAGAGAAGAAATATGAAGAAAATATGAAAGCCGAGAAGACCAAGTTGAAAAATTACATACTAGAATGCATGAAGAAGATCAAGCCGGATGGGCTAGAGTGTATAATGGTTGCCTATCACTTTGGGTAAGTCAAATACATGTACGTACACCTAAGTCGCTAGCATATCATGCCTTCTCGTCGTCATAAACTCTATTTTGTTGCAATGGTGCAGCCAGGGCCTCGTGGGTGGCCACTGGGTCGCTTTTATCATATACCCTCAAGATGGCAAGGCCTGTGTGTTTGACTCCTTGAGCGTACCAAACAAGCAAGGGTACAAGACATTCGAAGATTGTCTGAAAAAGTAAGTCATCCAGCTTTTTCATCAGTTACGGTTACCATACGTTTTTAAATGGTGGCTAAAACTATTATATTTCGTACAACGCTTATAAGGAATACCAAAAGGTGCCCGGATTCTGGGACCGAAGAACTCAAAAGTTCAAGGACAAGCATAGGTACCACCTCAAAATCCGACGAGATTTCCCGGTAAGTATTTTAAAAGTTCAATTCATGTTTCATACATATATATGAGTTCTAATGCTTGTGTATCAATCGTGCAGTGCGCCAAATAGCCACTAGGATCGAAGACATGTGGCTTGTACACATGCGAGTTTCTAAGGGAAAGCAAGGATGACACCAATAGCTGGAAGGTGTCAAGTATTGGGGAGAGCAGCAGAGCCGCAGGATGTGCTTTAAACAAGTCAAGACGGACATATGCAAGTTTGTAATGGAGAAATGCATTCTCGAAGGAGAAACGTTCTTCAACAACGAATCTGAGCTGACGTTGCTACCCCAATACGAGAACGTTGCCCGCTGCGGTAAATGCTATTAACCGCAGCGGGCTATTTATGTTGTCAGCTGCGGTTAAGGCTTTTACTGCAGCGGGCAACAGCGTCCGCTGCGGTAATGGCCACGATTAACCGTGGCCTTAGCACCGCAGCGGACGCTGTTGCCCGCTGCGGTAAAGCTAAAACGCCCGCTGCGGTTAAGCTATGTGCAGTAGTGTGTCTTGAGTGAGTATGGTGGAGAGGGTTGTGTCGACCGAGCCAGAATATACGATAAGCATGGTGTGTCTTGCCGTGGGGCATATCTGGATGCCCCTGTGATGTGAAACCTGTGGCGGGTTAAGTGGTGATTTCAGGTGGATCCGGGTGTGAACCGCTGGTGGAGCCCGGGTCAGGAGCATGCTGTGGTGGCACGGATAACAAAAACCCTTTGAGAAGACATTCCGGCTTAGCCACCCTAGTTGGAGCGGAGACCTGACCACGGAGAATACCTTTAAATGCCACTCGCTCCTTATGGCTGGGGACGGTCGGACTACCTGGTAGGGTAATGCCACTGCTGCTAGGCGAGAGAGTGCGAGGAAGGTACAGGCATGGGAGTCCCACACCCTTCTGAGATGATCGCGGCTCCCACTTCGGGAGCGGGAACGTGACTTCACAGACTTAGCCATCCCAGACGGACTTGGGGTGTTCCAGGGCTGAGTGATAGGCACTACAGCACTCGGCGAAGAATTTCACGGCAAAGGGTTCTTTGCCGAGTGCCAAATATCGGGCACTCGGCGAAGGCTTTGCCGAGTGCTGACATATTTGGCACTCGGAAAGAAAAAAATAAAAAAACTCCGAAAAAATAGGGAAATTTTTTTATTTAATTGGAGGAGGGGTCCACTGCCCACTTGTCGCCCTCGAAATCGCAAGTTCTACTATTTTTCACGCAATTTTCTCTCACGTAGTCAGCAGGATTCGAACTCACGACCTCTCGTTCGCGCCGAGCCTCCTCTACCACTGCACTACACACTCATATACGTTCCATCTCCGTTTCGATTACCCATATATTATACTAAACTGTGTGTAACTTGCTTATTTGAGGCCCTAAACGAATTCAAATCAAAAAGTTGTAAACTACAAAGTTTTCTAACTTTTCAAGATCTACAACTTTTATTTTGGTAGTTTTTCCATCCGAGGTCGTTTATAAAAATTTGAATTTTAAATTTTACAATTTGAAACGTAGTTTTCGTTGACAAGATGATTTCAAATCAAAAAGTTGTCAACACCAAAGTTTCATAACTTTTTGAGATCTACAACTTTCATTTTGGTCATTTCTCCATCTGAGGTATTTTGAAAAATTTGAATTTTAAAATTTTCAAATTCGACGCAGTTTTGCATAACTAGATGACTTCAAATTAAAAAGTTGTCAACTACAAACTTTCATAATTTGTCAAGATCTATAAAGTTTATTTTGGTTGTTTGACTATTTATGCATCCGACATTGTGGTTCTAATATCATTCACAAACATTATATATCACTCTTGTAGTTTTATAAACTACCGGAGAGATATATAAGATTTGTGAACGAATTTATTTTAAGTTTGTCAAATGAAAAAATCACCAAAACAAAAATTGTTCATCTTGATAAGTTGACCAACTTTGTAGTTAAAAACTTTTTTATTTGGATTAATTTACTGCTTCAAAATGTAATTTAAAAACTGGCTTTGCCGAGTGTCAAAAAAAACACTAGACAAAGAGCTCTTTGCCGAGTGCCACGTGGCTGGCACTCGGCAAAGAGAGCCTGACGGCACTCGGCAAAGAGCCGCCACGTGGCACAGTTCGGGGCCATATGCTTTGCCGAGTGCTACGTGGCTGGCACTCGGCAAAGGCACCTCTTTGCCGAGTGCAAGCCACGTGGCACTCGGCAAAGAACCGCCCACGTGGCACAGTTCGGGGCCACATGCTTTGCCGAGTGCCACGTGGCTGGCACTCGGCAAAGAGCCCCTCTTTGCCGAGTGCCGACCACGTGGCACTCGGCAAAGCGCCGGCACTCGGCAAAGCATGCTTTGCCTTGTGTTTGCGCTTTGCCGAGTGCCACGTGGCCGGCACTTGGCAAAGAGGCTCTTTGCCCAGTGCCCAAAATTTGGCACTCGGCAAAGCCACAGGCACTCGGCAAAGATTGATTTTCCCATAGTGAGGGTGGCCATTACTCTAAGCTGGCAAGCAACCGGAATCGGCCTAGGCATGAGTGCCGATGATGGCGATCTTGTGGATATTGTAGAACCTCTACAGAGTGTATGGTTGATCGATCGATACGTTAGCCAATTCGTTGGCTGCAGACCTTTTCTCTGACTTGTTTCCGACGCAGTGGGAGTTCTCTCTTCTCCCTCTGGTGTGAGAGTGTCGGCCGTGAGTCTGGTGCGAGGCTGCAGGTCGTTGAGACAAAGCTGGGAGGGAGCTGACCTTTGTCGACTGAGCGGATGTGTGTGTGAAAGGTATGAGATGGTGATGGTTATGGGAATGGTGATGGACATGGTGATGAAACGGTGGGGGCTATGATGGTGAAAACATGATAACTACTTATAAACTAATTAGTTTTTATGCATAGGAAAACCCAGCCTGCATAGGTCTGTTTGAATATCCTATTGCATCCACCTTCCGCATAGCAAGCATGAATAGGATGAGAAAATGTGACCAGTACAAACCGTACTGAAAATTATGGACAGGTTGGACGACTTTACAGCGACAGTAGTGGGAGCTAGATGGATTAGGAAGTCTCGTTCTTATACGCAAGTTTGGATGAGAAGATGAAGACGGAGTCTTCGCCCGCTGCTACAACAACTTTGATGATGCCTTTGAAGGAGGAGCCTTCACTTGCCGACGCTCTACGCCGACTCCAGCGTCGTTAGGTGTGCGTTACCGATATAGTTTGTACTATGTGGTGTTCCCTTGTGATGTAATGACTTGTAATCTGTACTATCGTATTGTATGAACTATAGTAACAACTAAATAATGATAATGCGATGATTTGTGACTTTCTGGACTATCACATTATGATGCATGTGCGGATTTCCCTTTGAGAAAATCGTGGGTCGTTTTGGTGTCCACCCTGCCTCCCTGCAAATCTGTGCTCTCTGGCCAGTAGCCATGGTCGTTCCAGCCTAGTTTCTCCTTGCATCCTTCTGTTGCGTCCATAGGCAAGGCACTCATCGTTGCTCCGTGCGTGGCTGGCAAGCAGCAAACACACGTGCTGCTGCGAAGCCGGTAGCCTGGTACCCAACCACTACAGCAAGACGTGCTCGAACGGGGAGCAGATCACCACCGCCGCGGGCGTGCTTCGCGTCTTCTTCCACGGCTGCTTCATGCGTTGATCTCGGGGGACGCATTCAAGGCCGTGAACGCATGCACTGGACCTCGAGTGCCCCAGCATCATGTCCCTGCGCCGATGTGCTAGCCCTCACAGCCGCTCCGCTCATGCACAAACCGCTGAGCGCTCTCCGCCTTGCGCGTAGACTGCGGCGGGCGAGCGCCGCCGCTCCGCCTCACGCGCTGGCTACCGTAGGCAGTCAATCTAATGGAGGAGGCAACGTCCGTGTGTGTTCTATATATAAATATACTAGTAGAAAACGCGCGTCTCCGCACTGCTAAGCTTTATTTGAGAAGGAAAAATAAAGACATGAACAACAAGTATTAAAATAAAATTTTGGTACATTATAAGTGATGATATGAGTTTTTATTGCAGTAAGACGGTAGAGATTAATAGGTACACAAAAGGATGATAAATTGTCTGTCAGAGTTTTTATACAGGGCTACGATGAAATAAATTCGGTTTTTCTTTGTCCTGAGCGTAGAGGCAATAATAACTAATCCATTTTTTTAGTAACTATATTCAGTTTTCTAATCTCATTCATCATTGTCTGAAGTGCGCCTTGGTGTAACTCTAAGTATATGGCTGCATAATGATAAACATAGTTAGTGAGTGTGACTCTAAGATCACCATATGACTATGGATGTAAGGAAGTACAGAGAAGCAATCAATGTGTATTGGAAATATTGTAGACATAACATTATAGGTAGAGAATGCAATACTTTCTAAATTTAATTAGAAAACAGATCAACTACTTGACTGAAAACAGCAATAAACAAATATAAACAGATATAGGTCGAACCAAATAAGAATGAAGTCTCCAAACAGACCTAAACATATTCCTATGCAAGTATACGGTCAAAAGGCTATGAGAAAGATGAATATGACTTAATGTATTTGTGCCCACCCTAATTATCGTCGAAGCTAACTGATTTTGAAACCAAATATAACTCCATATATACCTGGAGCAGGGTGAGTTTTGCAGACAACGTAGTGGCCTATGTCTGGAGAGTGTGGACTTTCCTCTACAGTTGACCAATGCACCTGAATTCCTCTGCTTTGACCTCGCTGCGGACTGCCTGTTCGCTAGAATCGTACACAACACAATTGCAAAATTAGCATAAATTGACGAAAAAAACATTGTGTTGTAATCAGGAATAAATCTGCAGATTTGGCTCAAAGTATATATATGTGTGTGTAACTGAAATATGGTGCTACCTGTATGGATTGGTAGATAAGAGATTGATGTATGTCCACATGGTTTATTGCCCTTTTTTTACATAATTATAAACTATCAATTTGATAAAGGATACAAGCACAATTTTACCGAAGCATTACTGGTATATGGGACTAAAACTAACAGTAGAGGTATTATATTATAGACAAGAAAATGAGTCTAATCCTCAACAGTAATGAAAAAAGTTTATGTTCTAAGAAGGTGTGTTCATTAGGATAAGCAAATAACATTTAGTTAACATAAAATGGAATTGTCCACCCAAATAAAAACTTAGTTCTAGAGTTGGTATTAGGTAAAAGCAATGTGATATTTCAGATAGTAAAGTTCATAGCTATATTTCAGGATGAAGCTAATCCATATCTTTAGGTCAGAAATGAAAAACAAATTGAAGTACCCTTATATTTGCAGTGTCAGGAAGTAATAATTACGTTGCTACGAAGCGAAGCTGTCTTTATTATTTTGAAGACCACTGCAGGTAGGAGTGATGCTCGGGCCATTGCCTCGGGTGAGTTGTTGTTGCAATCAAACACGCGGCACTTGACCTGATTTAAAGGTAACAACATTGTTAAGAATAGCAGCGTCATCATCAAGGTACAGAGTGCAAATCTTAATATCAGGAGCAATCTCTTTTTTTCCCTTCGAAAGCTGGAAATCCCTATCTCTTTTTTACCGAGATTCAGACAGTCCTCAAAGGCATGCATTATTCTAAGTGTAATACTATCTCCATGCTTTCAGTCAACTTTCTTCCATGGTCTTCGACCTTTTAAATTGCAAAACAGATATGTCATTATGCTGCACCAACCTATAAGGCATTATTATATAGGTTTTTGCAGCCCCTGTAGAATAAATATTCACCTACCACCTATACGGCAGGTACACAAATTTGTAACGAAGAATAGTCCATGTTACAGGCAAGAGGAGATGAATTGAACATTTTCAAAATGAAACATATTCAAATATTTACATGCCTCCTGAAGACATTCATACTTTATAATAGTGTTTGGGCAAAAAATCAATCTTATAAATAGTTACACTGGAGTGCCTGAGGTCAGGTAATTTTTTTTTAAAAAATGATTAATAATTAATTTTGTTCATCAACAATTTAAACTGAGACATGAGACATGGAATGGTTAATAGAACTAAACCGAAACATAGAGGGGTTACAACCTTAAAGCAGCAACAGATGGCCAGCCTGACAGAAGGAAAGCTATTTTCTCCTCTTTATAGAATGTTGAACATAATCTGCAAATATATTTTTCAATATGCAGATAACGAAAACTACATGAATATCCACACCTAGTCCAAGAACAGAATACATGCGCAAAGCCTTGAACTGCCACTCCAAATTTAAATGTGGCATAATTCATGGTAATAGCCCAAAAACTAAAACAAAAAATATCATAGCTGAGGCATCAAATTTTAAAAATGATCTCATAATGGCAGACTATAGAGGCATACCAAATTTTAAATGGAGGCTACTCGAAATACCAGGTTGAGGCATAAAAACATTAACTATATTCATGAATGAAGTGAACATGCAGAGGTGGGATGGTAGTAGCTCACATAGCTTGGAAAGGCAAACTTTAAAATTTTGGCTGGGAAAACTTGAAAATTTAAAAGTATCTGTAACAGGGAATACTTATGAATTGAAAAGTCTAATTTATTATTTAGCCGTTAAGGTTTCATATGGCTTCAATCCAGTTGTGTGACCTTGAGAGACAGGCATATTAAATAGCGGCAGGATGCATGAAATATTTCAGCACAAAATTTAGCAGGTCAGACCATTCAATACCATAGGAGCCGTTAAACAGGAAGGGTATCTAAGTATGCAAGGTTGAGGAGGGTGCATGTAGGGTTTGCTGGAGCACATCCAGACAACTTCATCTGAATAGAAATTGGTGCGAGCATGCAATTACTTAACGCAAGGAAATAAGCCTATAAATAAGACAACACAGAGAGAAGGCACGCATGTGACAGATATACCAGAATAAGTACATAGACGAAAAAGAGGTACAGAGCTGCAGCAACAAGACCAAATTACAATTGGAAGAACCGTTTTTATATAAACCTATTCAGGTTTTGCAAATATAAAGTAACCCATTCCTATACCACTAAACTTGTATTTCTGGATTGAACAACCAGATCCATACCAATGTTTGGATGTAATGAACACATAAACCTAGCAGGCTAGGAGCAGTGTTAGCATCTCATATGCATATCCAAATGTTTAATAGTAAAAGTCATTTCTGGCAATGGAAACAAGAGAAAGGACCTCTAGGGCCCAAGCCAACAACTTAGAGAAAAAACAAGAAAGAAAAATCACAGGAAAAAGTTGAAAGAAATTATGGCAATCCCAAAGTCCACATTTAGCTATAAATACAGGGCGGAGTTAGACCAAACAGGGTAAACACTGCAGAAGTACGCTATGCATCACAGTTTGATAACTTAGTGCAGGCAATACAACAAGCATGCATATCAAGAAATGGAAGGGTCAATTTAGCATGCATATGACCCAGACATGCACATCAACAAATGTAAGGGGCAGTACTTACTTCACTATCAAGGGCAGATGCAGCGGTACCCCTATTCCCAGGTTCTACGGCAAGTAGATGGTCCAGAAGTGTTAAAGCAGTAGTAGGCCAGTACGCTATGCATCACAGTTTGATAACTTAGTGCAGACAATACAACAAGTATGCAAATCAAGAAATGGAAGGGTCAATTTAGTATGCATATGACCCAGACATGCAGATCAACAAATGTAAGGGGCAGTACTTACTTCACTATCAAGGGCAGATGCAGCGGTACCCCTATTCCCAGGTTCTACGGCAAGTAGATGGTCCAGAAGTGTTAAAGCAGTAGTAGGGAAGTCCCTATATACATCATTCACACATCGGTGGTACGGATGCCGAGGCTTGAATATGGTAGCTCAGGATAACTTCAAATTAGCCCAAAACTCCTCTGATTGTAAATTCATATTGATGGACCAAAATCTAAAACTACAAGGATGTATCATATATGGAAAATAAATTAACCATTTACAATGAAGATAAAAAGGTACGGATAATATTATTTACTTCAAACTCGTATTGGTCCATGCGGAAGTTAAAATATGCCTATTGTCACTCAAACTTTATGCATGTTAATTATAAGAAATATGTTCTCTATTAAAACACTAATGATGTCTTAATGCAGAAAGTACAGGCAACTTGAGCTAAAGATTATATCATTTTCCTAGACATTTTTAGATTCTTAACTGAAAATACCCTACACTGCGCCAACTGGCAAGTACTCAAAAGAACTCACTCGCATTCACCTCCTAAACCTTTTATGCACCAAATTTGTTCTAACAAATAGTGTAGACAGTTTTGCAGAAATATTATAGCATTTTTTGGATTATGGCAGGTGGAGAATACTGCATTATTCCTATAATGCAACCATCTGCATGTTTGATCACAGCAAGAATAGCCAAACAGTACCTCAGTTCGTCCTGGCATGATGGGCTTCCCAGATAGCAATTTGGCAAGAATGCAACTGGCACTCCATAGATCAACAGCAGCACCATAGTTAGTAGCACCCAACAAAAGCTCGGGAGGTCGGTACCACAATGTTACTACACGACTTGTCAAATGTTGTTTTTGGTTGGGATTAAAGAATGTAGGTAGACCAAAATCTGCTATTTTAAGAATGCCATTATTGTCTAGGAGATTTGCACCCTTTATACCCTGATGCAAAACACCACGGTTATGACAATGATCAAGTCTAGAAAGTAGCTGTTGCATGTGACACCTGACCTGAAATGACCATTTTTCGAAGTGAGAACTTAAACCTCAATAGTAATGAGATTCAGCGAAGTGTCGTTCAGAGAAAAATAATGCTTCAAGTCAGTTACCATCTTCAGTAAACTGCACATGTTAACAATATAGTAATGAGATTTAGCTAAGTGTCGTTCAGAGAAAAATAATACTTCAAATCAGTTACCATCTTCAGTAAACATGAAGAGCAACATGACATTATTAGAGAAGAACATACTGAAATGAACAAACTATGTAGAACCAGTTATGATTTCTCCATTCTACAGATTTATGTGAACCTCTCCTTCACCTGACGAGGGAATAAATGAGAACAGCTTTTTGAATCTGAACTTCTTCATCGAGGTTGCAATAAAAGAAAATTCTATGCACATAGGAATCATTTCTAAAATTGCTCACATAAGTTGTTCTGTAGCTGTGATCATGCACATGTGCGTACATATTAAATTGGAAACAAGCCTAATTCAATTAAAACGAATGAAATATTTTTGAGAGGCAAGCATGTACTAAACCGCATCTAAACGAATGAAATATTTTGGACATCTACCTGGGCAGCTGGAACAATGCACTTCAACCCAAACTGCTGCTGAACCCATGAGGCACACATGAAGCTTACTGCTCCAAGTTTCAGGCTCCTTGCAGGGTGGGGCGGACATGCAATAGGCCCAAATCAGATTGGTGGTTGTGTTGGGGGAAGGAACCCTCGGCAGTGACGTCGCGCAGGCTGAGTCAGGAAACAACCCTCGCTGTACCCTGCGTTCCATCGAGAAAACCCTCGCCACTCGATAAGCCTCTCGGGTCTTTTTCCTAACCCTCGGATGCTGATTCGGCCTTCGTGAATATCTTACGGTTCTTGCAGGAAAGAAGCGTGGGGAGAACAAGGAACGACCCTCGTGCGTGCCGCGCACCTTCGCAAGGAGGGCTAAGCTCAACGGGTGGCAGGCGAACGCAGGCCTCGCAACCGGCGAAGCTGACAAGTTAACCTTCGCGTCCCTGCGAAGGTGTGCGCAAGCCAGGTGGCGGCGGACATATGGAAGGCTAGCTAGGGTTTCTATACCATCTGTGTTTGTACGATTCTGCCCTTCCGTTGTATAGCATAAAGGAATCTTTCTTGTACCCTTTTGTAATTTGGTCAGTGCCCCTTGGTATTCCCTATAAATACCAGGGGGTGAACAGTGCAATAGACACATTTTTGGGGGAATAGAGCTACAACATCAGTGTTCCAGTTTCCTTGCACCCTCGCTCTTGGTTTTGACGATTGGCCACCTTCGCCGCTCCCCTGCACGTGTGCGGAGGTAGGGCAAGTGTGTTGCCAACAGTTTGGCGCCGTCCGTGGGGGGCGGAGATCGTGATGGCCGGAAACAGAAGAGCATCTTCAACCAGAGACCATCGCACGACCAGAGAGGCCGCGGTGACGGTTCAACCCGTGGAAGAAAATGTGGAACCCTCGGGGGAAGAAGAAGTCACTCCAGGGACAGAGATCCCGGGTCCTCACACTCGGCTAGTATCACAGCCGCACCCACACACCTCCGGAGAAGGTGGAAGAGGAGATGAAGAGGAGTTGGGCCTCGAGGCTTTGGACAGGCTTCAAGCCGAATTGCAGGAAAAGAAAAGGCGCCTAGACCAGCTTGAAAGGCACAACCGGCTGCGCGCCATCAGGCAGAAGGCGGACGAAGCTAGGGAACAGCTTCGCCGGATGGAGGAGTCCCTCGCGGCAACTGAAGCCGAAGCCGAGGGTTGGAATGACAGGGAAATGCCGCCACTCTAGGAGGGGAATGCCCGTCAGCCTCCACCACCCCCGCCACCACCAATCTTTTGCCAACTTTACCCAGATGAGAGAGAGCCAAACCTTCGCAACCAGCGGAGGGCCCAACAACACCAAATGCCCTACGACCCAAAATCACCACTCTCCCAGATACTGCAAACCCAACCCTGGCCACCGTGCTACAACCCACAAAATCTGCCTCGTTATGACGGTCTTACTGACCCTCGCCAATTCATAATGAGCTATGAAGCGGCAGTCGCCGCAGCAGGGGGAGATGAATCAACAATGGCAAAGTCCTTCGTAATCATCCTTCGTGACATTGCGCAGACTTGGTACAACAACCTTCGCCCCGGAGCTATGGATTCCCGGGCCAACCTCAGAGACAGGCTTTGCACAAACTTTAAGGGTATCACAGCAGCCCCATCAAACCCCATCGAGTTGTTCAACTGCAAACAAGAGGAGCGCGAACCGCTGCAAGATTACTGGCGAAGGTTCATCCAAATCAGAGCAAGAACTCCGGGAATTTCCGACGAGGCCGTGATCCTCACTGTAGTCAGCGGCCTGCGTCCAGGCCCATGTTCCTCAAAGTTTTCCAGGAAACCAGCAAACACAATCAAAGAACTTCATGAGACAATGGAGAGATACTGTAGAGCGGACATGGACTTCAGGGCAAAGTCCGATGCTCGAAGATCACAGCAGAAGCCGCAGCCGAGTAAAGGGTCGAGATGGCGGACTAGAGGGGGGGTGAATAGTCCTTTCTAAAATTAATCGTACCGGCTAATCGAAACAAATGCGGAATTAAAACTATCGGTCTAGCCAAGAGTACACCCCTCTACTTATACTCTATGACACCTTACAAAAGATCCTAAACAAAGCAAATAAGGTGTTGGGCTAGCTAGAGCTCACCTAAACAATCTAGCTTGCAAGGTTACACAAACCTAAGCAACTAGTACTCAAACACCGGGGAGCTCCTACACAATCTAGTAAGCAAAGCACAAAGCTCCTAAGCTCACTAGCAATGCTCAATAACAAGGCTACATGAGCCAAATTAGAGAGCTCAAATTACTTAGCTACACAAACTAAGCAATGTGACTAACAAGGCTACTCAAGCCAATTAGTCACGCAAGAGAGCTACTTCTAAGCTACACAGGCAAAGAAGGTAACTAACAAGCTATACAAGCTAGTTCATTACAAGAGCAACTACACAAGCACAATATATATGAAAGTAGATACAAGCCTGTGTATGGGGAATGCAAACCAACGGGATGAACAAGGTTGACACGGTGATTTTATCCCGAGGTTCACTTGATCGCCACCAAGCTAGTCCCCGTTGAGGCAAGCCCAAGGTTGCCGCCGATCCTCTTGCTAGTGGTGACCCTAAGTCACCCTCTCCACGATGGAGTGCTCACCAAGAGCTCTAGCTTCGATCCGGCCGGACCACTTGGCGCTCTTCGCGCCTCTCTCTACTAGAGTTGCTCTTCGCGATCTCCCACGGGGCGAGCACAATGCCCCTCACAAAGCTTCTCCGGAGCCACGCACAATCTTCACGCGGGCTTCACGACGGAGACTCGATCACCAAGCCGTCTAGGAGGTGGAAACCTCCAAGAGTAACAAGCACCACCGGCTTGCAACACGATCACCTAGTGCCACTCGATGCAATCTCTCAAAGCCACGCACTAGCGATCACTCACTCGCTAATGATTCGCACACTAGCAAGCACAAGCGAGTTAGAGGGCTCCCAAGCACATCCACACCAGCCACCAAGGCTTTGGAGTGCTCAACCACCAGGCCAAGGCCGGTTACCAACGATATATATAGCCCCAAGGGCTAACTAGCCGTTGCCCCTTCACTGGGCAAACTGCGCTAGCATCGGATGCTCCGGATCGGGACCATCGGACGCTGAGGCTAGCGTCCGATGCACGGATGCTCGCCATGTGTCCCCTACGTTCAACTTCGGCCGAGCGATCCCAATGACTATATTACTTCCCGCGCCAGTTAAAGTGGCATCGGACGCGTCGATGCCTAGCATCGGACGCTCCGATGCCTTTGCTCAGAACTGCGCAAACCAGCACTCACATCGGACGCACCGAGACTCTAGCATCGGACGCTCGACCCCAGCGTCCGATGACACACCAAAGAGGTTCTAGATATGGCAGAAACACATCGGACGCGTCCGATGGTTCCACATCGGACGCAGGCCAGCGTCCGATGCTCCCTGGAAAGCACGCTCACGCCACGTCACCCGCATCGGACTCTGCAATAGTGCTTCCTCAGCGTCCGTTGCCAGCGTCTGATGCTTCTTCAGCATCTGACTTCAACTAGGGTTTGCCATCGGACGCTCGACCCAGCGTCCGATGCTCCTCGGACCAGCGTCCGATGCTCCCCGAGCACAACACTTCATCTCCGAAAACCGCTGAATCCTGCCTCGCAAGCTCGGCAGGAGGGAGAGGGACTATACACTAGTTTCTCCCACTTCTCCACACCTTCTTTTCAACACAACTTCTTCTCCAACAACTTCTCCTTTGCAAATGTGCCAACACCACTAAGAGTATAACATCATGTGTATGTGTGTTAGCATTTTCACAAACATTTTCCAAAGGATTTTCACTTGCTCTCACCACGCCACTCGATCCTAGTAACATCGCAAAGTTAGATCGCTCAAGTGGCACTAGATGATCGATATGCAAACAAGTTTGCTCCTCTTAATAGTACGGCCATCTATCCTAAACCCGGTCATAATCTTCTCTACACACCTATGACCGGTGAAATGAAATGCCCTACAAATATACCTTTGCCTTGCGCATTCCATTCCGTCTCCATCGGTGTTGATGCAACACATGCACCAACCTATCTCCAAATGATATGATCCACTTCATATCATCACGTGGCCTCCATGGTTCATCGATCTTGACCTCACTTGCTCTTCACCATTGCTTCGGTCCTTCGGCGCCAAGTCTTTTCTCAAGCCTCCCGACACTCGGTATCAACGGCTTCAAAGCCTCCAACTTGCCCTTCACCTTCGCAACTGGTCCATCAAGCAAAGTCTTGCATTGATCTTCTCCATCTTAGCCACATGACTCCATGTCATGTTTCATGTGCATTAAGCTCCTCCATCACATGTGTGCGCCTTGCAACATCTTCCAAGCCATTTCACCTTTATGGCATATGTTGCTCACACATGATCACCTGTGGACTAATCACCTGTGTAATTTACTTCAAACACATATTAGTCCACCTAAGTTGTCACTCAATTACCAAAACCAAACTAGGACCTTTCACCGAGGCCTCAAGCGAGAGAAAGCAACCCTCGCCAAGATCAAAGCAACATTGGCGCAATCAACAAGGCAGGCCCATTTGAAGACCAAAGAAGGGGCACTCAGCCTTCGGGCAACCAAACTCCACAAGGATTTCCACCCCCGCCGGACCAATGAAACCAACAGAAGGACCCTACAAAAATGTATTATCATTTTTGCGGTCCAGGGAAAGGGCACACCACCAAACAATGCGAGTGCTTCGCCAAGGGAAAAGAGTACCAGGAATCTAGAAGAGCCGCATCGGCAGAAAACCGAACCATCAATCACACCAGAAAGCCAAACTTCAACTCACCCAATCCTCCATACCACTACACCCCCATAAACTACGGCCTACCTTCGCACCAACCTTTCTACGCACATCACCCGCACTACAACCAAGCCTCTTATCAGCCAACCACCATCCCTCAACGCCAAAACGTACCATATACCGTCACATACCCAACAACCCCTCAAACCCAAACCCAACCCAACCAACAAGTGAACAATACTCTACCACCACCACCACCAATACCAGCATTGCCAGCCCCCCAACCTGTAAAATCCGAAGCCCAAACCCAGACAACCATCAACAACCCAACATCAACCTTCGGTGTGATACTAGCCATCACTGGAGGCTCCAACGAAGATCACGACAACAAGAGGCAAAGGAAAGAACATGCTAGAAGAGTACACCATGTAGCCATCGAAGGACCACACAAATTTGGTCGTTGGTCCTATATCCCAATAACCTTCAATTCTAGTGACATGAAGTTAAAGGATTACCCCCACACTGACGCTATGGTGATCAAAACTAATCTAGCAGGGTGGACAGTCACCAAAATTCTGGTCGATACAGGAAGCTCTGCAGACATCCTGTTCGCCACAACCTTCGACAACATGAAGCTTGACAGAAATCTCTTGCAACCCACTATACGGTTTCGACGGTCAACAAGTAAGAGCTGTTGGAAAAATATCTTTGCCCGTGACCTTCGGAGACCAAGTGAACTACAGAACTGAGCACATAACCTTCGACGTGGTTGACATGTTCTATCCTTACAATGCAATATTTGGCCGAGGAGTCACCAATGCATTCAATGCCATCATCCATCCTGCATACCTCTGCATGAAGCTTCCTGCTCCGAAGGGGGTCGTTGCAGTATATGGAGATCAAGACATTGCAAGGGCAGCTGAGGGAACAGTAGCACCTGGGCAACGCAATGCCCACAATTTGTCAAAGCCTCGAACAACAAACCCCAACACCGAAGGTGAGGTATCCACTGACCAAGTAAAAGCATCACCCAAAGAAGAAACCAAACAAGTCCAACTCTTTGAGGGCAACTCCGAAAGAAAAGTGTTCATCTCAGCCAACTTAGACCCCCAGTCAGAAAATAACCTCGTCCGTTTCCTCAAGGAAAACTTCGACACCTTCGCTTGGTCTACAGAGGACCTCAAGGGAGTAAACAGAACTCTGATCGAGCATAGCCTAAACATAAAGCCAGGCCATCGCCCAGTTAAACAAAAGCTTTGCAAAATGTCAGAAGAAAGGAAAGAGGCAACGAGAGCAGAGGTAAAAAGACTCTTGGACGCAGGGGTCATCCGCCCAGTCAAATAGTCAACCTGGCTCTCAAATGTGGTCCTAGTCCAGAAAAAGAACAAGAAATGGAGAATGTGCGTCGATTTCATGTGCTTGAACAAAGCCTGCCCGAAGGATGACTTTCCCCTGCCAAACATAAGCACTTTGGTTGACAGAGCAGCTGGTTGCCAAATGCTTTCTCTCCTCGACTGTTTCTCGGGGTACCATCAAATCTGGATGAATGAAGAAGATGAGGAAAAAAACAAGCTTCATTACACCTTCGGGCACTTTCTGCTTTCGAAGAATGGCAGAGGGCTTGAGAAACGCAGGATCTACCTTCGCCAGAATGACATCCGAAGTCTTCAAAGATGAACATGCCATCTCTGCCTACGTCGATGATTTGATTGTCCAAAGCGAACTAAAAGAAAACCACATATCAGACTTGGCAAGAGTGTTCAACAACCTTCGGTCAGCCGGATTAAAACTAAACCCCAAAAAATGTGTTTTCAGGGTAAGCGAAGGGAAAAAGCTAGGGTGCATCGTCTCAGCAAGGGGAATTGAAGCCAATCCCGAGAAAATTGACGCCATCATCAGTATGGAACCCCCGACAACCAAAAAAGCAGCTCAGCGTTTGTCTGGCCGCTTAGCAGCACTCAGCAGATTCATCTCTAGATCAGCTGAGCGAGGGTTACCTTTCTTCGAAACATTGAGAAGCACAGCCCCATTCATCTGGGGACCTCGGCAGCAGAAAGCCTTCGAGGACTTGAAAAAGTATCTCACCAACTTGACCGTCTTAACCAGCCCAAGCAAAGGGGACTTTCTACTGCTGTATGTCACAGCCTCGCCTCATGCAGCCAGCACAGTGCTGGTCAAAGAATTGCACGAAAACAGCAAAACTAGGCAGGCCCCGATCTACTATGTGTCAGAAACCCTCGAGGGTCCCAAACAAAACTATTCAGAGCTCAAAAAGATAGCATACGCCGTGGTCATGGCATCAAGAAAGTTAAAACACTACTTCCAAGCATACAAAATTCAAGTACCTTCAGCATATCCCCTCGAGAACATTTTCAAGAACAATGAGGCAGTCGGCAGAATAGCAAAATGGGCAGTTGAACTGAACAACTATTCCATAACCTTCGTGGGAAGAATAGCGATCAAATCGCAGGCACTAGCAGATTTCATAGTGGAATGGACCCCAGACCCACAAAGATGTAGTCCAATCAGATCCATTTTTGACAGTGTATGTCGACGGAGCTTGGGGAGAAACTGGAGCAGGAGCCTCGGCAATCCTAGTCCCGCCATTCGATTCGAAGCTTCGAAATGCAAAAAGACTCGATTTCAAGTGCACAAACAATTCCGCTGAATACGAAGCCGTAATCCTAGCGCTTTCAAGGCTTCGAGCGTTATCAGTTAGAAGGGCAGTCATCAACACAGACTCCCAAGTCATAGCGGGGCACATTGAGAAAAGCTACAAGGCAAAAGATTTAGAGCTGCAAAAATACCTACAATATGTTCGAAGGTTAGAATCTTTTTTCCTCGGCATAACAGTAAAGGCAATACCGAGGTCTGAGAACAATGCGGCAGACAATCTGGCCAAGGCAGCAGCACAACAATTACAGTTGCCCCCTGACGTCTTCTACGAAGTAGCAATACAATCAGCAATCGAAGCTCCAGAAAAAATAATGAACCTGATCAATGCAATTCAGAGTGAAGATTGGAGAGCCCCAATCATGGCCTATACAAACGGTTTGCACGAGCCTGATTCAAAAGAAGAAGAGAACAGGCTTAGACAAAGAACTCGAGGGTATAAGATAATGGACAACAACTTGTTCAAAGCATCGATGACCTCCCCTTGGCTGAAATGCGTGTCTCAGGAACAAGGAAAGGATATACTCAAACTCATTCACGAAGGTATCTGCGGCTCACACAACGGCCCTAGGGCACTAGTTGGTAAATCCTTCCGTCAAGGCTTCTATTGGCCAATAGCTTTATGAGATGCAGAAGATATTGTCAAACATTGCGAGGGTTGCCAACTAATGACAAAAACACAAAATGCTCCAGGCGCCCCAACAACTTTGATATGCCCAACATGGACTTTGCAAAGGTGGGCAATGGATCTCGTTGGTCCACTACCAACAGCACCAGGAAACCTTCGCTACGCAGTGGTAGGTGTGGAATACTTCACAAAATGGATCGAAACTAGACCGTTGGTTTCCATCACCTCTCTATCTGTCAAAAGGTTTTTCTGGCAGCAAATAGTTTGTCGATTCGGAGTTCCCAAACACCTAACCGTCGACAACGGTACTCAGTTTGACAGCGAAGTCTTCATGAAGGACCGAAAGTGCTACCAAAGGCGACCAGAGGGGGGGGGGGGGGGGTGAATGGGAGCTTTAAATTTCTTTTCAGAAAACTTATAGCGTCTGTCCCAAGAATCACCCCAAGAGCAAAGTCGACACAGATGATGTCCACGACCCAAGAGATTGGGTGGATGTTCCCTAAGAGCACAGTGAGACACCACAAAAACTTCCTCGCCCAAATCCACGCAGGTCAACTAGTGACAGGATGGACTTTGGGTTACCTCAACCTCCCCCGAGCAACGCGAGGGGGATTCAGGCAATTTTGCAAAGCGGGAAGCCCGATTTATGTAGAGCACAGAGTCGGAAATCCAACGCAAAAAGCAGATCTCAAATCGGAAGTCAGACGAATAAACTGCAGACGAAAACGTGACTAGCAGCACTGACCGGACTCACTGGAGCGTCCGGTCAGTCAGGATCGGACGCGTCCGGTCCAACGAAAATCGTTCTGGACCCTTACTGTTCGTGACCGGACTTTGCACTAGGGAGCGTCCGGTCAAGTGAACAGTGCGTCCGGTCACAGCGTAGCCACGGTGAACAGTGCTACCTGTGCGTTCGATCACGTTGGCCAAGTGCGTCCGGTCAGAAACGAAATGAGCACAGCGAACGAGTTCAATGACCAGACTCTCAACCTAGCGTCCGGTCGGCCCGACGCTAGAGTCCGGTCACCCCAAAAATCAGCTATTCGTCTACCGATTCGATACAAACTCTCCCAAAACGAAACCTCTAGGGTTCAAACTTGGAGAGATGAGTCACAAGAAGGATAGTGAGCTATCTCTAAGAGATCATGGCTCGAACCTATCTCCAAATCGATGAATCGAAGAAATTCGGGGGAAGGGAGAAAAACTTGATCCAAAACGAAAATCGACCGATCTTCTAGCTCGTGATGTTAGAGGAGAATTCCTTCGGTGGAAAGAAGTGCCTCACGATCTAGAACATCTCTGTTCAAATGGAATCGCAAAAGATGCAACGAACAAAGAGATCGATCGACGGGGAAAACATGGAGAAAAGCAATCCGCGAAGAACAAGAACAAAACGCGAATCACAATCACGAATTTGCAACCGTCTGGCTACCACACGCTACAACAGTGAGATTACGGTCTCACTTCCTCAAAATCTCCAGTACACAGAGGTATGGTTCTCTACGGATCTCAGTTGCTACAGCAGGGGATTGGGAGAGCAGGAAAACCTAGAAGGCAAAGAGCAAATGACTCAGATGAATATGAGAGGTGGGTGTCTCCCTCTACTTATCCTAATTCTAATTCCCACTCTACCCCTAACTAATTACAGAGCGAACCAGCTAAACCCTAGGGTTGTTCTGGACCAACTCATGGTAGGTGGTGATCCGACGGCCACGCCCGCACAACTAGTAGCGTTGCCTCGACGCAACCTCACTGATCGCCGCAACGTGCCGCCACAGCTCTGCTTGTCCTTTTCCTGGACGTCGCCCCCGGTTTTGTGACCCAAACCGGGAAACCAGCCTTCACAGCCAACCCCCGGTTTTGAGGCCCAAACCGGGAAACCAGCCGACCATTGCCTGAGTTTTGTGGCCCAAACTCAGCAAACCCGCAACACCCAGGTTTTGAGGCCCAAACCTGGAAACCGTCCTCAGCCCGAGTTTTGTGGCCCAAACTTGGAAACCATCAGCGCCCAGGTTTTGAGGCCCAAACCTGGAAACCGTCCACTCGGTGGTTTTTCTGTGGCTCAACCACCAAACCGAGCCATAGATGGGATGCACCGCCCGTGCACCCCGTCCACCGACACATGTCCCCAAGTCCTCGACTCAGGCAACACTGTGCCCGCAAGTCTTCGCTCGTCGCTGTCCCAGGCTGTCAGCCACCACAGCTGATCCTCGGGCCACTGGTCCCTCAGTCCAAGCCTCACGTCCGCCCTTCGCCACTCTCGGTCCATCGGCACGGGACGTCTCTACTTGACCTTCACCTTGCCTTTGATCACTGTATCCGTGCTCGACACCTGCACAACACAAGCCAAAGAACATGCGCATTATCCCAGTTGACAATCACTCATCACTTAGAGACTCGGTATACACCCATGTATCCGCAATCTCCCCCTTGATGAGTGCATTGTCAACTACCAACACAAATCATAATGAAACAGAAGAAGGGAGGAAGAAGAAGAAAGAACTCGACCAAGTGACCCAAAAGCATATCAAAGCCGAAGAAGGTCAAGTGGAAAGAGCAACACAACTTGGTTCCCAAAGACATGGGCAACGGCTCGACGCAACCAAGCAAATCAAAGCTAGCCCTCAAGAAGAGGTAGAACCGGCTCAACATCGCTAGCGAGAAAACTTGATACCAATTGAAAGATCAACCGAAGTTCAAGCAAAACAGAGCTAGCCCTCAAGAAGAGGCAGAACGGGCTCAACACCGCTAGCGAAGAAGCTCAATACCAACTGTTACCAACTCAAAGACAAAAGAGTTTGATACCAATTGAAGAACTGAAGAAGTTTGCTAGTCCCTCAAGAAGGAGGCAAAGGCTCAACACAACTAGCAAACTCCCCCTCAAATAGTGCACACAACCTAGGGAGCTCTCATGATTTGTCAAAAATTCTCCCCCTTAGTTGAAAATGCACCAGCAAGCAAATGTGCACAAACACTCAAGTTTCTCCCCCTTGACAGAATATCTCCTTCCAAAGATGCATATGAGTTAGAATGCAAGTTAGCAGCTTCAGGAATATAATCAAGAGAGTGCAAAGATGCTCTACACAGTTCTGATCCGATGACTCAACAACATCCATAAGAAGCTAGCAAAGGCTCAAACTGATCACTAAATCCGAAATATGAACATGAGAGCAAAACGAGCAGTTTTCGGCCAAAAAGGTATTCACCATCAAAATAGCACAAAACATGTATAGACAGGAAATCAAACAAGTGCTAAACATGTATACAAGGTGAACTACCCCTAGCATAGTTCAATCATTATGCTATAGAATGAAACATAGACTTGTGTATCCAAATTTTATCGGAGTTGCAGCGGTTAAATTACACAAGTTTAAATTTCAGCATGCGATTGCGAGAGGTTGAAAGCTTGTCATTGCCTAACTTTTCAACTGTGCGAAGCCTATGCAGAAGCAATCAGAAGCTTAAAGCCACAGTTTCGGTCATACACTACATAGCTCAAGTTTAACTCAAAGTGCAATGAGAAACAATCTCGAAACTGTGATGTGCTGACAAACAATCCCATCTCGATCTTTCCAATTCACTTAACTTGGTTCAAAATTAAGGCAGAATATGAACATACCAAGCAAGTGAATGACTCAACACTAGAGACATAGCAACCTAGCATATATGAAAAACACAAGTGATTTCAACACATTCTACACATGCTAGTTGCATATCTCAATGGTGAACATTTTCAAGTTTTAAGTTTATTAAGCAAATTCACCATTCATAAAATAGCTCCGCTCACAACATGTATTAGTGATCAGAAAGAGCATAAGCTACAACATCATCATAAAGCATCAGAGCAAATACTATACAGAGCATAGTTACATTCTAAAGATTATATTCATGAAGCTCTGAATGTAAATATGCAAAATGCAAAGATGCATGATGAAACCAAATGAGAAACACAAAGTCAGTTTATAATACAAAAGTCAAAATGTTTCCCCCATCTAAAAGGGGAAACACACACCAAGCTCACCTCTCAACCTAGCAAAAGTTGATTGGTCCAAAGGCTTGGTGAAAATATCAGCCCACTGATGATGAGTATCGACATGGCGAAGGTTGATATCACCCTTCTCATAGTGGTCTCGCAAAAAATGAAAGCGCACGTCAATGTGTTTGGTCTTAGAGTGCAGCACGGGGTTCTTAGCAATGCTAATAGCACTCGTGCTGTCACAAAGCAAAGGAACGCGAGAAAAGCTCAGACCAAAATCACGCAAAGTGGCCATCATCCAAAGCAACTGGGAACAACAGCTAGCCGCAGCAACATACTCAGCCTCTGTGGTAGACTGGGCGACACTAGACTGCTTGCGAGAAGACCACGATACAAGAGAAGAACCAATAAACTGACAAGTCCCAGAAGTGGACTTGCGCTCAATGCGACAACCAGCAAAATTGGCATCGGAATAACCACAGAGGGAGAGGGTGGAGGAAGCAGAATACCAAATCCCAAACTCAGGAGTGAAGCATAAGTACCTCATAATGCGCTTGACCGCCTAACGGTGAGAGGTGCGCGGCGACGACTGAAATCACGCGCAAAGACACACCGTGAACTGAATGTCCGGGCGTGTCGCCGTCAGGTACAACAGCGACCCGATCATACTCCGGTACTCCTTCTGGTCCACAGCTTCTCCATCCTTGTCTGCATCCAGGGCCATCATGGTCGACATGGGTGTTGGAAGAGGCTTGGCCTCACCCATATCAAATTTCTTCAGAATATCCTTGGTATACTTACCCTGGTGCACAAACGTTCCCTCTCGAGATTGCTTAATTTGCAATCCGAGGAAAAACGTCAACTCGCCCATCATGCTCATCTCAAACTCCCTGCTCATAGTATCTGCAAACTTGGCAACCAAAGCGTGAGAAGAACCACCGAAAATGATATCATCCACGTAAATCTGGACCAAGAGAGTCTCACTGCCTTGCTTGAGGAGAAAAAGCGTTTTATCCACACATCCCATTTTAAAACCCTTAGCAAGCAAAAAGGTTTTCAACCTATCATACCAAGCTCTAGGGGCTTGTTTCAAACCATACAAAGCTTTGTGAAGTTTAAAAACATGGTTTGGAAACTTGAGATTTTTGAAACCGGGGGGTTGTTTCACATACACCTCCTCTTCTATGTAGCCGTTTAAGAAGGCACTCTTGACATCCATTTGGAAAAGTTTAAACCCTTTGGATGCAGCAAAAGCCAAGAGAAAATCCTAATCGCCTCCAAACGAGCTATAGGAGCAAAAGTCTCCTCATAGTCTATCCCCTCCTTCTAACTATACCCCTGGGCTACAAGTCTGGCCTTGTTTCTCACAACATGGCCATCCTCTCCTTGTTTGTTTTTGAAAACCCATTTTGTCCCTATAGGATGACAATCAGGAGGAAGAGGAACAAGTACCCAAACCCGATTTCTTTCAAAATTTTCCAACTCCTCATGCATGGCATTGACCCAATCCAGATCAGATAAAGCGTGTCCAACATCTCGGGGTTCAAAATCAGCAACAAATGCAGAATGGGCAAAGTGAGAGATTTGTTGTGACCTGGACCGAGTGACACGTTCGCCGATGCTGCCGATCATCTGTTGAGGCGGGTGTTGGCGCTGGATGTGTCGTGGCGCCTCCCGAGCTGATGTAGCCTCCCCCTCAACAGCAGCTGGTGCCTCCTCGGGTACAAAAGGTACCGGTCGAGGTGGCGGATCCCACGGCCCCCAAGTAGTAGAGGAAGAAGGGTCTGGGCCGTGAGTCGTAGTAGAAGCCGCTCCTTGCGGCACAACAGGTGGAGGAGGTGCTGGATCATCCATCCCTTTAGCACCTTCGTCCTTGTCATCAAAAAGAGGCTCACGAACCTCATGATCACCTGCACGCTCAAAACGAGAAGAAGGACAAACCATGGTCTCGTCGAAGGTGACATCTGATGTCTCCATGACTCAGTTAGTATCAAGGTTAAGTACACGATATGCACGAGTGTGAGGCGGTGGAAGTAGTTTGTAGAAGACAGAAGCCGGGAGGAGCCAGGGGGAGACCGACCGGTGGGCCCAGGGGACCGGTCGGTCCCACCTGGAAGTGGATCGGGGTGCCCTTCCTGGTGGTATCTCTACGTGATCTCTGGAGTCTTCTGGAAGGTTCCTGACTTGGCGAAAGCGTTATCTCTCGTCGGTTTCCTTCTAGGGGAAGGAATCGAGGGCTGTTTCCTGGTTTAGTCCCTACGGATTCACA
The DNA here is from genome assembly GCA_009763385.1 of Coix lacryma-jobi var. lacryma-jobi. Lineage (NCBI taxonomy): Eukaryota > Viridiplantae > Streptophyta > Magnoliopsida > Poales > Poaceae > Coix > Coix lacryma-jobi. Next base: position 77,180,887 of record CM019828.1, on the reverse strand, counting down.
ATTCACCAAAACTCATGGAATTTGTTAGTTTTAATACCAATACTAAGGTGGAGTTTATGTATTCATCCATTTTCATGCTTAATTGACCTTTAATAATAAGAGTTAATTAGTGTCAACACCCATGAAGGACTAGGGTAACATGGGTGAGTTTTCAATATTGCTAACTTTTCCATTCAAAAGAGAAGTACTTTGTAGTATACATGATACTCTTGAAATGTTAAACATAGTAGCAACTCCTGATCCACCGAGGCTAAGTTTACTATTTGCTCGGGACGAGCAAAGGTTAAGCTTGGGGGATTCTTGTTGACGGTGGAATATTACCAAACTCATACACCTAAAACCCCGTCAACAAGCTCGGTATTAAGGAAGAATAACATGGCATGAACATACTTTTATCAATAACCAGCTCCACTTGTATATGGAAGTGTGTTTATACAGATGATGAAGAAATGAAGCAAAGTGAGCTGGTGGGCTCTACATAAGGTGGTCGCCCGACCCCGTTATGGCCCCACCAGGCCTCTACCAAGTGGGACCAACCATGCTAAGCCCCAATGTGAAGAAATGTGCCAAGGAAATCTGGTGGGACCCACATAAGGGGGTCGCCCGACCCCCCTATGGGCCCACCAGGGTCCTGCCAAGAGGCATGATCCATGTCAAGCCATCCAAAGTGCTTCTCCACCCTTGGATCACAATTGTGCTTTCTCTCAACAGTGGAAGATGAAGTCACATGGATCAATGGGCCCACAACGAAGCATCCAAAGTGATCATGACACATTTCAACATGCCAAACACCAAATGACAAGTGGGGACATCATCTACACATACCAAGGTGGGGCCAAGCTGTCATAGGGGGGGTCGCCCAACCCCCCCATGGGTCGGCCGACCTGGGGGTGCCACCCTAGGTGGCTTCTCGTGGAAGCTAAGGTGCCTTCACGGTGAATCAAGCCCAAGTCATGGCAGCCCTTCATCTTGAGGTGGTTACAATCCAACGGAGGAGGATTGGCATCACGCGGATCGATGATGTGGCGGTGGAGTAGCCCCTACTCCACCTCCACCTATAAATAGAGGCCCTCCCCCTCTCATTTGAGACACCAAGTCACCAAGAGGACAAGTGATGTGAAGAATTAGAGTAGACACTATAGTTGTAGTTAGTGTGGGAGTTAGAGTTGAGTAGCAAGCTCTTCTTGGGTCTTCCGGAGCTGTCTTCAGAAGAGTCTGGTATAGCTTTTATCTTTATCTTTCTACTTTTGTAAGACTTTACTTATAATACTAGTCTTTCTCTACTTTACTTAGTCATTACTTTGTGCAATATTATACCTGCTATAGTATTATTATGATTTACCTTAGTGTTTAGCCGTTATATAGTAGAGTGATTGGCCTAGCAACATGCCTGCAAATTATCATTGCCGGTAACACGGTATTCTAGTAAATCGTAAGTAGCTAGAGTAGTGAGAGACGGTGTAAGCGTGGTGCTTATACAAGATCTTACCCTTGGTTGTCGCCTGTCGCACGGATAGATAGTGGTAGCCAGCAGGTGGTGACAGCCCTGAATCTGGTCTCTGGAGTCCACCACGTGTTTATAGGCAGGATTTAAAGGATAAGGCTGAGCATGACGTTCCGACAGTAAGAGTCTCTGTGCTCCCTGTCCGCTCATCGCCTAGTTTGCTTGTCGTGAGGCGTCGTTCTGCTGTGTTTCGTCTTTACCCTTGAGTTAAGTCATAGAAGTAGAGTTAGCATCATAGGAGTCCTATACTCTCTCATTGTCCTCCCACCTAGCTACACTATTAGTCATCCTACAGTTATCCTGGTGAACTTGGGTCATTACCTTCCTAACAATTTACCTTACCCCTCTACACTAGTTAGTACCAAGTTGTGGTAATCACTTAGATTCCTCTTATCATCTTCTTTCCTAGCCACCGCTTTCCCTTGGGATAAAATAAATAACGATACCTTGGAATACTCCCGGGTGAAGTGCTACAGCGGTAGATTCTGTGCGCTTGCGGAATTATCCAATAGACAGAAGAACTTACCCACAAGTATTTCTGGCGCCGTTGCTGAGGATAGACCTACCCCCTATTCTTAGTAGCAATGCTAAGAAATACCAACAACGGGCAGGCTAACCCTAAGGGTATTCCTTACCAACTCGGAGTGTAGTCGATCTGACGGCCACGCCCGCACATTTGGTAGCTTCGCCTCGACGCGACCTCACCTGATGCCGCCACATGCCGCCACTGCGCCACTCATCCTTTTCACGGACCCCCGTGGTTTTGAGGCCGAAACCGAGAAACCTGGGCCTTCCCCCAGTTTTGAGGCCGAAACCGGGAAACCTATCGTCAATCGGCTAAGTTTTGTGACCCAAACTCAGAAACCCGCCAGCACCCAGGTTTTGAGGCCCAAACCTCGAAACCGTCCTCAGCCCGAGTTTTTGCGGATACATGGGTGTATGCCGGATCTTGAGATGATGAGTGATTGTCAACTGGGATGACACGCATGTTCTTTGGCTTGTGTTGTGCAGGTGTTGAGCTCAGATATGGTGATCAAAGGCAATGTGAAGGTCAAGTAGAGACGTGCCGTGCCGATGGACCCGGAGCGGTGAAGGACGGACGTGAGGCTTGGACTGACGGACCGGTGGCCTGAGGATCGGCCGTGGTGGCTGACAGCCTGGGACAGCGACAAGTGAAGACTTGCGTGTGGACGGGGTGCACGGGCGGTGCATCCCCTCTATGGTTTGGTTTGGTGGTTGAGCCACAGAAAAACCACCGAGTGGACTGTTTCCAGGTTTGGGCCTCAAAACCTAGGTGCGGCCGGTGTCCGAGTTTGGGCCACAAAACTCAGGTTGAGGACGGTTTCCAGGTTTGGGCCTCAAAACCTGGGTGCTAGCAGGTTTCTGAGTTTGGGCCACAAAACTCAGGCGACGGACGACAGGTTTCCTAGTTTCGGCCTCAAAACCGGGGGATGGCCCAGGTTTCCCGGTTTTGGCCTCAAAACTGGGGGGAGGTCCGTGAAAAGGACGAGCGGAGTGGTGGCGGCACGTGGCGGCAATCGGTGAGGTCGCGTCGAGGCGAAGCTACCAGTTGGGCGGGCGTGGCCGTCGGATCACCACCTACCTCGAGTTGGTCAGGAATACCCTTAGGGTTAGCCTGCTCGCTCATTAGCTGTAAGGGTAGAAGGGGAATAATTGTATTAGGCTATATAAGGAGAGGCCACCCCTCCCTCCAGACTATCTCAGCCATTGCTATTTTCATTCTAGGGTTCCCGACTTCCCATTCCCTGCTGTAGCTACTGAGATCCGCAGAGACGGTGAACAATACCTCTGTGTATTTGGATTTTGCAGAAACAGGACCTGATTCCCGTTGTCTCCTCGGGGGGACGAATTTCGGCTGACAATTTGTGGTCTTGATTCGCGTTTTGAACTTGTTCTTCGCGTTCTTCGTTTCTCCACAATTTTCCCATCACTTGATCTCCCTCTACGCTGCGTCTTTCTCGAATCCACTTGAACAAGCTTGTTCTTTGATGTGAGGAGATCATTTCCACCGAAGGAATTCATCTAACTCCTCACGAACAAGTAGATCAGGTCGATTCAAGTTTCGTGACACTTTTTCGGTTCATACACCTTCCCCTTTGATTTCCCATTGATTGAATTGATTTGAGCGGATGATTTCTTGGGGATAGTCTTCCAACTACCTCGTGATCATCTTCTCCAAGTTTGGGAACAAGGGATTTTGATTTGGATCGGATTTGGGGAGATTTGGGTGAAGGGCGACCGAAATCGCCCTCACTGGGTGGTCGCGGACAGTCCGCCACCCAGGGCGTGGACAGTCCGCGCATCGGAACCGAGCCTGTTCAGTGGCTGCGTGTCTCGGTGAACAGTGCTAAAATTTGACCGGCGGACAGTCCGCCGTTGTGATCTGCGGATAGTCCAGGATCACCCAGGGAGGTTTCAGCAGCAGTGCTGTTTTGCACATTTGGCCGGCGGACAGTCTGCCAACCATTCGCGGATAGTCCGCAGTAGGGCCGGACAGTTCGGGGCCTTATCCGCGGACAGTCTGGGACTTGGCTGTGTGCTGATTTTTAGTGCGTTTGCTTTTCCGGCTTTACGGATTGGTTTTCGGACTTCTCGTTTGGCCCTAGAGTTAACCAAGAAACCTCTCTAGGTATCTTTGCTACTTGTTAGCATAGGTATTTGGAGATTTCTCGACGTAGCCTTCTATCTACGCTCGAGGGTAGGTTTTTGGGGTCGAACTTGAGCCGGAGCTTTTGGCGTTTGGTGTGCTCTCGTTTGGTGGTGCCTCGCTGTGATCCTAGGGATCATCCACCCTCTTCTATGGGTCGTGGGCATCACATTTTTGGTCGAAGCTTTTGGGGGTTGATTTGTGGGAGAAAGGCCAAAGTTTCAAGAGAAATTTTTAGGCTCCCATTCACCCCCCTCTGGTCGCTTTCTGGTAGAGTTCTCGGTCCTTCAATTGGTATCGGAGCGGGTTAAGGATCTTCCACCTTAGCCGGTTCCAAATCCACATAAGGCGACATGGATCGCTGTTGACACTAGTTAACTCTTATTATTAAAGGTCAATTAAACATGAAAATGGATGAATATATAAACTCCACCTTAGTATAGGGATTAAAACTAATGAATTCCACGAGTTTTGGTGAATCGTGAATCTGCAGGGATTAAAATGGGAAACAACTGTCACACCCTGAAATTTGCATTTCTTGAATTAGAGTTAAAATGATTTATTTATGAATTTCTGTGCTCATAAAATATAGAGAAATAAAACTTTTCTATAAATTAAAATTTATCCTAGGGTTTAGCAACGTGTTTGTGCATTCATGTTGGAGCATTTGAGTTTTTATGTTGTGTGGTTTTGGCTAAAATTCAAATTGAGTTCAAAATGGTTTGAAAACAATTTTAAAATAAATTTCATAGAAAGGGTTTTGAAAATAAAGACATTTTGTTTTTCAAAAAGTTTGGAAAAGTTAAAGTTTCAAAAACTTGTTGTTTCGTCTTGTTTTGCGAGTGAGTAAAGTTTTCCAAAAACTCGTTTACTAAGTCGTTAATCTTTCTCCGCCTTATCCATATCTTCTCCTAAAATCAAATTCTTTGTTTCCTAGCTTAACCTTTCTGTTGGAGTCTCCCAAAAATATTTTTTCTTCTGATCTAAATTATTCCTTGGTGCTCATCATTCATCATCATATCTCCAAAATCTTCTCGAGAAGTTTTCCAGCTTTTTCCGACACTTTTTCCTATTTTTCTGGGAGTATAATCTAATTTTTAGATGTCCCAAAATATCTTTTCATGAGCTCCAAATATTTTATTTGAGTTCCTCATGTCTCCAAATGTCTCTGAGAATTTTTCCTGAATTTTCGGAGCCACTGAAGTATTTTTCCTGGCTTAAATATCAATTCTAGACTTTTCTAGAATTATTTTAATCCAAAAATTAAATAATTTCGAAAATAATAAAATCTGTCTTTTTCCTCCCTCCCACAAAGCCCATGTGCAATAATTCTATTAAATTCCAAATATCAACGTCTTTATTTACTAATGGGCTTTTATATTTATTTAGGCCCATTAGTAAATGTGGAGGTGCAACGTCAATTAGCACCATATCGCTAGTTGACGCGGGGCATAGAGTTTTTCTCCCTATATATGTGTCCCATCCCTTGGCCAAAGCGCACAATAACGGAAGCCCCTAGTTTGGGAGTCCGAAAATTTTGTTTGCTCTCTCAACGGCCGCCAAATTCTTCCCCAACTCCGGTTATCGATTTTTGGCTCTCGTTCATCCTCCACAGAAGCAACCTGCAGTCAATATTCATCGCCAACGTCCGTTAGCTCAAGTAAAATCTGATTTTCGTTTTTATTTATTTAATTTCGTAATTAAGTTCGCTGTATTTACAGTTTTGCCATTGATTTCAAATGCCTATAACTTCTTCGTTTTAACTCCGATATAGTCCGTTCAACTCGCGTTAGATTCGTTTCGAAAAGTTCTTTCAAAATATATAACTTTCAACACTGTTTTCTATAATTAAAATTTGAGTTAAATTTAATCTAGTAATTAGTGTCTTTAATCTTGTTTAGTTCATATCTTTCTCGTTATAGCTCCGATTAGCGTGATTTTCGTGTCTGTGTGTTCGTAGCAAATCGTAGATCAGTTTTCAAAACTATTTATTTATTTATTTATTGATTGGTGCACTGTTCTAATTATAGGCTATGTTTGCTTTGCATGACTGCTATTGGATGCTTGTGTGGTGTTCTGTGATCGTATGTCCAGTCGGTGAGTTGTACGTTGGTGATCAAGAAGAAGTTCGTGATCAAGAGTTCAAGATCAAGAGTCAACCTTTGGAAGTATATAAGTCAACAGAAGAAGGATCTTGAGTTTAAGGCAAGTATAGCAATCGAGTGTTCTTTTCGCAATCACGATCATGTTACTTAATTAATGTATGCATCGAATGATAAAAATGACTTATTAGCAACTTAAGAAATTATCTGTACGAGCACCTTCGGGATTTACAGTGCAACTGTTGGGGGTTATATGGCTCTGGCTTTAGCTCAGTATGAGGACCTTTTCTAGCTTGTTAGAGGTTACCCTTGTGGCGCAAATGGGGGATAGCAGACTGGGGATCCCTGCGACTGGTTGAATCACCCAGATTGACTAATGAAACCTAGCGGCCCTAACTTGTTAGACGAACCTTTGAAAGGCTTCATCGTGAACCCTGCCGACTTTCCTTGGAAGTGAGTTAAGAGGCTGATCACCTCGGGCGAAAGGGCAATTCACGTCTCGTAGTGAAAGTGTACACCTTTGCGCAAAGTTTATTAAACTGATATATCAGCCTTGCTCAAGGACACGAGCGGCCTTGAAGACGTAAAGATTATGACTTTTGTTGGTTAACATGTTCATTATTTACCGTTCTATGCTATTCATTATTTATGTTACATTGATCATGAAACTTGGGATCTATATCACTTGTTGCTATACTTGTGGAGTTCGACATGGACTCACTCTTGCTTTTCCCCACACCTCAGAGAGTTAAGCTTTGGAGAAGCTTAGGCTTGTGGTCAACCAGTCAGTTGTTCCCTGTGAAGTTGGTGTCTCCATCTAAAGATCGGAGTGTCTTCCCGCTGTCTACTCCTTAAGGTTATGTTCTTTGTGTTTATACGTTATATATGAGCATTGTCTTTCGATATTACCCTTTATTTGTAGCTATATGTGAGATTTGACTTCCTGGGCTCACATATGGTGTATACCTGGTTTTGTTCTTAAAACCGGGTGTGACAACAACCCTCAATTGCTTCCCCTCGAAGGAAATCGACGGGAGATAACGCATTCTCAAGTCAGGAACCTTTCAGAAGACTCTAGAGAACACCTAAAGACACCACGAGGCAGGGCACCACAGGAGGCTGACCTGTGGGACCGACCGGTCCCCTGGGCCCACCGGTCGGTCCCCCTGGGCGCCGCCAGCCTCCCCCTTCTGGAATCTTCTTCCACCGCCTTTGAGGATCAATCTCCGCCCTACGTGAAGTCGGTTTGATCCAACGGTCGCGGTTGATCCCTCAGGGCTATATAAACAGGCCCCCAGGCCCCAGGTCAGACAGAAGGTCCCTCTTCAGAAGACTACGCTTCAATTAGAAACCCTAGAAGAAACTTTAGGAGTTAGCTTTCAAGTAGAAGACTAGATACCCCTCTAGTAGGATTAGAACCTAGTCTTATTCTAGAACTAGAAGAGAGAGAGAGAGAGAGAGGAAGAGATCAAGAAGGAGCTCTGGCCTGTCGGATCAACTTCTTCATCTTGTACCTGTGGATTCAAGTTCTTCGTCAACTTGCTTCAATGATTGTTTCGGTAATCAACATCTATATTTAAGTTTGAGCTATTGTTCTTATTATTCTTAAGGTTTAATGACTCTCTTTTGAGTACTTTAATTCTAGTCGCTCTACAGTTAGAGTAGTTGGATAGTGTAAGCGTGGTGCTTAGACTTGATAGCTCATATTTGTCTCCTATAACGCCGGTAGTAGTGGTTGTTCGCAAGGGTGACTCTTATAGCCTTGTTGATTCTTCTATAGTCCACTTACCCGTGTGTAGGCTCGGTAGGATTATACATTTGAATAAAAGAATCATACTCTGTTTGTGACCTTTTATGACAATTTCCCCACTAAGAATAATATAAGCATATCACTCTTATGTTGGATTTAGATAACCTTAGTGATCCCCTCTATGCTTTTAGCTTCTCCATCCTTATTAGCTACTCAGGGGTTATATTCTTTGAGACTTAACACTATCCGTTCCTTTGGGTTCGATATTAAAACTGGGTTACTCCGGTGAAGTGCTACATCGGTAGATTTTATCTGTGCGCTTGCGGATAAAGTAGAGTGTGCGTTAATTTATACCAACAAGCATTTCTGGCACCGTTGCCGGGAACGGTAGATCATTTTAAGTCTTAAGTATAACCTTGTATTATACTTTACCTTTTATCTTTATACTTTGCTTTATGCTTTGCCTTTGCTTTTATCTTTTATCTTCTATATCTTTTATATCTTTTTTTCTTTTCACAATGGATTTCTCAGAGCCAATCACTAGCTCCACAGATTCCATTCCACTGAACCAGTATACCTATCGCACTGTCGTAGACTTAGAGTTGCCCAAATCTGCTAAGCCTATCCTTTCAGACAATTACGAGCTACGCCCATGCTTGATAGAAATGGTTAAGAATCAAACTTTTTCTGGCTTAGAAGACGAAAACCAACACATTCATTTAAATGAATTTGAACAAACCTTTGCGTGCCTTCACATCGCGGGCATGTCTGATGAAACCCTTAGATGGAAACTTTTTCCATTCTCTTTAGAGGGAAAAGCCAAAACATGGTACCTTCAAACTGCACCAAGTAAAAATGGGGATTGGAAAGAACTCTGCTCTAGCTTTTGCTTAGAATACTTCCCTGTCTCCAAAATTATTTGTCTTCGCTTAGAGATTCTGTCCTTCATCCAAGAAGATGATGAGTCTCTAATTGCAGCCTAGGAAAGATTCAATAATCTTGTCCGCTCTGGTCTAGCCTTATCTATTCCAGACCGTGTCTTACTTCAACACTTTTATAATGGTCTGAATAGAAAAACTTGTAATTACCTTAACTTAGCTTCAAACGGATCATTCCTACATACCCCAGCCTCTAAGGCAAGGGAAATGTTGCAAAACTTATCTCAAATCACTCCTACTCCTGAAGTTAAACCATAAGAATCACTAGAAGTAAATCTAGAAGCTGAGCCTATATCTATTCTTAATCATGAACAAACCTCAGCCTTAATTCCTAGTGAGAGGGAAACCTCAATCTTAGGAGACACCTTTGATTTCGAGGATGAATATTTTACCGAATTTGGTAATACCTCGAAATACCAAACAATTAGGAAACCACAAAATCAAAAATCATCACTCGAAAAACTTACTGATAAGGTTTTGCTAAAAGAGACTACGAAGAAATTAACCTCTATAATAAGTCATGAATGGTTAGAAGAATTTGAACTTTCCACTGATATAATCCGCTTAAATTCACCTTCTAACACATTCAATGCCAAATCCATCAACAACCCTTCGAAGCTCTCTATAATCCTGTTGTGGGAACCAACATTATGTCTGAAACCTTTGCTCAAGATTTATTAAAACAAATGCCACTTACCCCAACAGCTAAATTATTAAAAAACCCTTCAGGACATGTTATTCCTAGCTCAGGAATCATGTATGTCCTGCCTGTCACTGTAGATAATACTCCAATACACTTAAGATTTTATATCTTTGATATTAAAGAGTTTAATCTGCTGATAGGCCAACCACTTAAACAACTCATTCATGAAGGACAATCAGGGATCTTAAACTTCTGTCTTGGGCAAAATCTAAAAGGAACCATACCTATTACTCACTCTCTGAATGCTGAAAATGAATCATATCCCGAGCCAGATCCTATGGAAGAACTTAAGGAAGCATCTCTTGAAATAATAAATGAACCTGAAGATGAAGAAGATGCGTAGTTCTTCACTGAGGAAGAAGATAACAAACCAGATCCAGATCCTCTAGATTCCTTAGAAGAACCTCCTAAACCTCCCATAGAGTTAAAACCCTTACCTTCTGGGCTTCGATATGCTTTCTTGAATAATGATCCTGAGTCTCCTGTGATCATAAATAATAATCTTACTCAGAAACAAACTTCTAGGTTGATCACTGTCTTAGAAAAGCATAAATCAGCTTTTGGCTATTCACCCCACGACCTAAAGGGAATCAACCCCGCTTTCTGCACCCATGGCATTCCTACTGATCCTATCATATCACCATCTAGAGAGCCACAACGCAGGCTTAACAGTGCAATGAGAGAGGTAGTAAAGAAAAAGGTTTTGAAACTCTTGCACGCCGGGATCATTTATCCTATGCCACATAGTGAATGTGTGAGCCCTGTCCAAGTTATGCCTAAAAAGGGAGGCATGACTATGGTAAAGAATGAGAAGAACGAATTAATTCCACAAAGAACTATTACTGGTTGGAGAATGTGTATTGATTACAGAAAATTAAACAAGGCAACTAAGAAAGATCACTTTCCGCTACCTTTCATAGACGAAATGTTAGAACGGTTAGCTAATCACTCTTTCTTTTGTTTTCTTGATGGCAAAGTGGATTTTACTGGCCAACTATGTACCAAGACACAAAAAGACTTCGTCCGGAGGTGTGGACCATGTCAGAGGCACGGCAGTATCAACACCAGAGATGCCATGCCACTCACTAACAACCTTCAGATTGAGCTCTTCGATGTCTGGGGAATTGATTACATGGGACCATTCCCTAAATCAAGGAATCATGAGTATATCCTAGTTGCTGTCGACTATGTCTCAAAATGGGTCGAAGTAGTGCCATGCAAGTCTGCTAATGCAAGAAACTCTCAGAGGATGTTCGAGGAGATAATATTTCGAAGATTTGGAGTGCCAAGGATGGTAATTAGTGACGGAGGAACACATTTCATTGACAAAGGCTTTCATAAATATCTGATAAATCATGGGATCCATCACAATGTTGCCACTCCCTATCACCCTCAGACAAGTGGCCAAGCAGAAACATCGAACAAGCAAATCAAGAATATTCTGCAGAAAACGGTCGACGAGATGGGAACACAATGGAAAGATAGACTACCCGAAGCACTGTGGGCTTATCGTACTGCCTACAAAACACCACTGGAAATGTCTCCATATCAGCTCGTCTACGGAAAGACTTGTCACTTACTAGTGGAACTAGAATTCAAAGCTCACTAGGCAATCAAAAGATGGAACATGGACTTAGAAGCTGCAGGAGTTAGGAGGAAAATGCAACTCTCTGAACTAGATGAATGGCGCGAAAAGGCATATCACAACGCAAAGATTTACAAAGAGAGAACAAAGAGGTGGCATGACAAGAGAATCAGGAAGAAGAGCTTCACTCCGGGAGACAAGGTATTACTCTTTAATTCCAGGGTAAAGTTGTTCGGGCATGGAAAACTACGAAGCAAATGGGAAGGACCTTTCACGGTGGTAGCCATTTCACCACATGGAGCCATTACACTTCAAAATGACGAAGGTACGCTATTCAAGGTAAATGGACAACGTCTTAAGATTTTTCTAGAACCTGAAAAAGAGTCCTAAAGAGTTGGATGTCATCCAATTCTTCATTGTCCCATAGATTTACACTATCATCATTTTTTCGATAAGTTTGCATATCAGGGATATATTTTCTGGGATTAGGATCAAGTTTAAAGACACCACGAGCAACGGACCCACAAGGGCCCACAGGGTGGGACCGACCGGTCTCCTAGGGAGACCGACCGGTCTGCCCTGGAGTCTCCTCGCCGTCTGCCTTCTTTCGTTACGTGTCCAGACTCTTTCTCGTATCCATTCTGGTAACCTGATCCGCAGAATCGATAACTCTCGTAACAAACCTATCATGCCTATCATTCAGCCTCCTCAGCTATAAAACCAGCACTAGGCCTGCCTCTAGATTCATTGCAGCCTCCTCTAGTATACCAGCAGCAGCAAAGCTCTCCTCCCACCAACGCTAATGGCCTCCTATCCAAGGATCGACCTCAACGAGCCCGCCGACGACTCGATGGCTCTTGTCGTCGCCGCATCTAAGGAGCTTTCCGTAATGCCTTCAAAGGAGATCGCCCCCGTTAACTCACCGACACCTATTGATATGATCCCGCCAGAAGAGACCTCGTCGCATCGTCAACAAGCTTTTTACGCTCAAGCGGTGCCGACAAGAGGACTCCCGACTTTCTCCGTCTACATGCAGCTCCCGCTTCTTCCTCCTAGGTCCAATGAGACACTCGTCGGGCTGAAGACGAACAAGCTTGGGGAACCCACAGTCATAAAATACACATCTACAAATCCGCGTCCGCGCATTGATTGAGTTTGTGGTCACCCTGAGCAGATCCAAGTCACTCCGCTAGTAAAGAGGGCACCCACCACTCCTAATATCGTGGCTAAACGCAAGAGGACTACACAGTTAGATCGCCTCGGGGACAGGATTGAAGACCTTGAGAGAGACAACTTAGAGCTTAAAAAGAAATACGCTTCTCTAGCTAATGCTACAAAACAGGCGACTGATGTGCTGCATATGTATGTAACTAAACACATTAGCCTAAAGGATAAGGTTGTCAGTGTAGCCACTACGCTAGGAAATCTACTCGAGGGAGAGAAGTGAGAGATAGTTCGTCGATAGTTTGATAAGGCACTCGTGTTTGCAGAGTCTCGTGTTTAAGTCTTGTTTTGTTAAGAGTTTTGTTTAGTTAATTCATTGTGTAATAAAAGTGCCTTGAATATCAATAAGGTTTTTGTTAGAGTTATCTTTTATCTTGTTATTTTTGTTATTTTGGATATATATCTTGTCTCCACATGTTGTGATTAGCAGAAAAACAGAAAATAAGTGTGGGGGAGAAGACGACGACAGAATTACCAAAAACCATTCGTGAAAGCTACATAAAACAGAAGACATCGTCACCGGAATCACGCACCTCGAAGCGGGCCACGGTTGGTCCCTAAGCCCAACCGACCGGTTGGTGGACCCCACTGGTCGGTCAGGGGTCGCCACCTCTGACCTGCTCCTTCGTCCACGGTTCGGTATGTAATTACTACACTCTATTTCTCGATGTTTAAGCTTCTGTTAAAATTAAAAATATATATTCTCGTCAATAACACACGATCATTAAACTTTGATTAAAAAGGGAAAGATTATTTTGACATTGTTAACACCAGATTTTTGCACGCATAAGGAGATGACAGATGGGCCAGTGTGCAGAGATGAGCGTATGAGGCATTCGACAAGTATCCATGCGGTCGGCTAGTTTCCAAGGATTTGGCAACTGCTTATGCGGTCGGCTATTCTGAGAAAAATGGGGGGTTTCCGTTGAAACGACAGAAGCAAAAGCCGATTGGGCAACAAGATTGCGACAATTAAGGCAATGAAGATTCCGAAGGGAGTTGAAGGCCAAGAATATTGTATTTTCCTTTGATATTTCATAGTCGTGTCCTCTTAGGACTTGTATTGCGTCCAGGGTATAAATATAAACCCTTGGCTATTGTAAAAGGGGTTCACAACCATATCAATACAAATCGGCCCCGTGCCATCTTCGATTCCTTTGTCGTGTCGTTGAGTTCTTCGAGAGGAATCATCGATCCGTCGACCTCTGTAAGTCCCGACAACCTTGTTATCATGTCTAGTATCATGCGGTGGATTTAGATGTGATGCAAGTAGTCTTGTTTGATTCCAAAGATCGTGTGGCGGATCTATGTCAACAATCAAAAAGTCTTTGCTTATGCTATGCTTACGAGTAAATACCGTGCGGCAGGCGTTTATTTGATATGTTTAGCAAAAGCGAGATAGTTATCGGCTCTATTAGATTTGGCAAGATCTAATAGATTCATTAAGTTATTATGTGTTGCACGATTTAATTAATTTTGTAACACTCTTTTGCCCAATCTAGATTGATTTTGTTTGGCCTTTCTTTACAAGTTTATTTATGCTCCAATAATCGTTGTTTTTGTGACATCTCTTATAGATTGCATGATCATAATGGCCGAACTAACTTCTAATCTAGATTGCTACGTGTTGTGGGTTCATACATGTCAATCACGCTTGAGCTTTGATAAAACTAGGTATCATGCGACAGATGCAGGTTTTAGATTAGTTTGATCTTGTTTGTTTGTGTGTTCCTTCTTCATGGACCCCAATTCGGCTAGTTTGCCGAGCTTGGTTATACGTCGATTCATAATTTGTTCTTATTTGTTTAAGCATGTCTTTTCTTATACATGTATTCGACAATCAATGCTTTCATATGCTTTCTTCTATATTAGCCGAATGACTCTATAAACATGCTTGGCAGACAACTTCTATAGTTGTATGTCGTCGAAAATGACTTCAGGGTCGTAAATATGGAACTGTCTGGTCTCACCCAGCATGTTCCAGTTTTATTCTCACAGTTTTATCCCTTGTTGGCTTTCAGGTCAAACCGAGTGGCACATCTCCGGATTTTGAACCGTCCGGGCATCCGATTGAAGCCACGCTTTCCGGCTTGCTGTGTGTGAGGCACAGTGCGTCACATTTTGTGTCAACACACTTTTTGGCACGCCCGGTGGGACCAACAGCCGATCCAAGTAGTCGGCTCTCAGAGCAATTTTTGAATGGATAATCCAATTGATGGTAATGAAGGAAAGTTGGGATGAGGTTTCATGTCGGCTGATAAGTTAGAAGAAGTAAATGTTGGTAGTGAAGCCGAAACAAGACCAATATATGTCAGTACAAATTTGGATCCAGAGTATAGATTGAAATTGATAAACCTTTTGAAGGAATTCAAGGATTGTTTTGCTTGGGATTACGCAGAGATGCCCGGACTAGATCGTTCTATTGTTGAACATCGATTACCGATCAAACCTGGGTATCGTCCCTATAAACAACCTCCTCGGAAGATTTTTAAAGAGGAGGTACTGGCCGACATGAAAAAAGAAGTTGAGAGATTATTGAAAGCAAATTTCATTCGGCCGTGTAGATATGCAGAGTGGATTTCAAGCATAGTTCCAGTATATAAGAAGAATGGAAAGATGAGGGTTTGCATTGATTTTAGAGATCTCAATAAAGCTACTCCAATGGATAGTTACCCGATGCCGGTTGCCGAATTGCTTGTTCATGCAGCGGCTGGTTACGAAGTCATCAGTTTTATGGATGGTAATGTTGGATACAATCAGGTCTTTATGGCAGTGGAAGATATTTCAAAGACAACTTTTAGATTCCCCGGTCATATTGGTTTGTTTGAATGGGTTGTTATGACATTTGGGTTAAAGAATGCCGGTGCGACTTATCAAAGAGCTATGAATTATATCTTCCATGAGTTGATCGACAAAATTGTAGAAATCTATATTCATGATGTGGTCGTGAAGTCTAGGAATCATGAAGAACATTTGGCTGATTTGAGGAAGACTTTGGAATGCACAAGGAAGCATGGTTTGAGGATGAATCCAAACAAATGTGCTTTTGGAGTTTCGGCAGGTGAGTTTTTGGGGTTTCTGATCCATAAAAGAGGGATTGAAGTCGGAAAGAAAAGCATGGAGGCAATAGACAAAGTTGTCCCTCCAACCAACCTCACGGAGTTGCAATCGCTGCTTGGCAAGATTAATTTTGTAAGAAGGTTTATATCTAACTTATCGGAAAGAGTTCTGCCTTTTTCTCCGTTGCTGAAGCTTAAGAAAGATCAAAAATTCGCGTGGGGCGACGTACAACAGAATGCTTTTGATGAAATTAAAGAATACATGAAGGCACCACCGGTGTTGGTACCTCCACAGCTTGGTAAATCCTTCAAGTTGTACGTGGCGGCCGATAGCCTAACAATAGGATCGGCCCTTATACAAGAATTTGAGGGAAAAGAAAGAGTAACAGCTTACCTTAGCCGAAAGCTGTTAGATCCAGAGATGAGGTATTCAGCTACGGAGAAACTTTGTTTATGTGTGTATTACTCGTGTACCAAGCTTCGACACTACTTAGTAAATGCCGAATGCGTAATAGTTTCTGAATTTGACGTAATAAAGCATATGTTGTCAATGCCTATTCTAAATGGAAGGATCTGCAAGTGGATTTTAGCACTGTCAGAATTTGATTTAAGGTACGAATCAGCAAAGGCAGTGAAAGGTCAAGCCATTGCCGACTTTGTTACTCATCATCGTGATCCTTCTGCCAATATGGTAAATATTGCACCTTGGACTTTGTTTTTCGATGGCTCATCTTGTAGTAAAGGTGGTGGTGCTGGTATTTTCTTGATTTCTCCACGAGGGTTGACTTTCAAATATGCCATCCCCATTGAGTTTTATGTTACTAACAATCAAGCAGAGTATGAAGCTTTACTCAGAGGACTTCGGCTTCTTATGGAAATAAAAGCTGTTGTTGTCGAGATTTTTGGGGATTCTGAGTTAGTCATCAACCAATTAACCGGTCAATATGAATGTAAAAGTTATATATTGAGAGAGTATTATGAAGAATGTCAAGAGCTTTTGAAATATTTTCAGATGGCAACTTTACATCATATCCCTAGGGGGCACAACGAAGAAGCAAATAAATTAGCTCAGGCTGCTTCTGGATACCGGGAAGGTCAAGAAGTTCTTGCTTTGGATGAGCATCGTATGGTTAATGATTGGAGAAAAGAAATTGCCGATTACTTGAAAAATCCATCACAAAAGGTTTCCCGAAAGCTCAGGTATAGGGCTCTCAAGTTTACACTTCTTGATGATCAGTTGTACTATAAATCTACAGATGGAGTGCTCCTCAAGTGTTTAAGTCAAGAAGAAGGCAAGAAGCTGATGTATGAAGTGCATGAAGGGTTATGTGGTGCACATCAATCGGCTTACCGAATGAAATGGATAATAAGAAGGACTGGGTATTTTTGGCCGACTATGCTCGAAGATTGTTTTGAATATTATAAAGGATGCCAAGATTGTTAGAGATTTGGCAATATTCAAAGAGTCCCGGCGTCGGCTATGAATCCAATAATCAAGCCGTGGCCGTTTAGGGGATGGGCCATAGATTTGTTTGGTCAGATTCATCCTCCTTCTAGCAAAGGACATAAGTTCATACTATTGGCTACATATTACTTTACCAAATGGGTTGAGGCTATACCTTTGAAGAAGGTTACATCAGAAAACATGATCAATTTTGTTAAGGAACATATAGTTCACAGATTCGGGATCCCTCAAACTATAACAACGGATCAAGGGACCCAGTTTACATCATCTGAATTTTGTGACTTTGCTGAAGAAATGGGGATCAAGTTATATAATTCTTCTCCTTATTATGCACAAGCCAATGGTCAAGCTGAAGCATCAAATAAGATTATGATTAAGATTATCCAGAAAAAGATTGATGAAAAGCCGAAGAAGTGGCATTTGGTTCTTAATGAAGCATTGTGGGCTTACCGAATGGCATGTCATGGGTCCACTCAAGCGTCTCCCTACGAGTTGGTTTATGGGCATTGTGCTTGCGGATACATGGGTGTATGCCGGGTCTCTGAGTGTTGAGTGATTGTCAACTGGGATGATGCGCATGTTCTTTGGCTTGTGTTGTGCAGGTGTCGAGCACGGATGCAGTGATCGAAGGCAGGTGAAGGTCAAGTTGAGATGTGCTGTGCCGACGGACCGGGTGCGGTGAAGGATGGGCGTGCCGAGCGGCGGACGTGCCATGCCGAGGTACCGAGCGGTGAAGGGCGGACGTGAGGCTTGGACTGAGGGACCAGAGGCCTGAGGATCAGCTGTGGTGGCTGGCAGCCTGTGACGACGACAAGTGAAGAAGTGCGGTCATGTGTTGCCTGAGTCGTGGGCTTGGGGACACGTGTCGATGGACGGGGTGCACGGGAGGTGCATCCCATCTACGACATCGGTTTGGTGGTAGAGCCAGAAAAAACCATCGGATGGATGTTTTCCAGGTTTGGGCCTCAAAACCTGGGCGTGGACGGTTTCCGAGTTTGGCCACAAAACTCGGGCTGAGGGTTTCCGAATTTGGCCACAAAACTCGGGCTGAGGACGGTTTCCAGGTTTGGGCCTCAAAACCTGGGCTCTGAGGGTTTGCTGAGTTTGACCTCAAAACTCAGATGCTGGTGGGCTGGTTTCCCGGTTTGGGCCTCAAAACCGGGGGTTGGCTGGAAAAGGCTGGTTTCCCGGTTTGAGCCACAAAACCGGGGGTGCAGAGCGAGGGCGGCACGTGGCGGCGATCCGGAGGTTGCGTCGAGGCAACGCTTCGGTTTGTGCGGGCGTGGCCGTCAGATACACCTACCACCGAGTTGGTCCAGAATAACCCTAGGGTTTAGCTGGTTCGCTCTGTAATTAGATTAGAGAGGGGTAGAGTAGGAAATAGACTTAGGCTAGTAGTAGGATAAGTAGTCGGGAGACACCCTCCTCCCATGTATCTCAGTCATTTGCTCTTTCGCACTTAGGGTTTCCTGCTCTCCCATCCCCTGCTGTAGCTAGCTGAGATCCGCAGAGAAACTTGCCTCTGTGTACTGTTGATTCTGAGGAAGTGAGGCCGTAACCTCACTGTTGTAGCGTGAGTTTGCGCTACGGTTGCAATTCGTGGTTGTGATTCGTGTTTTGTTCGTGTTCTTCGCGGAATCCTTTTCTCCACGTTTTTCCCGTCGCTTATCTCTTTGCTCGGTTCATCTTTTGCAAATCCGTTTGAACCAAGTTGTTCTAGGTCGTGAGGCACTTCTTTCCACCGAAGGAATTTACCTCTAACCTCACGGTCTAGGAGATCGATCGATTTCGGTTTCGGGTCAAGCTTTTCTCCTTTCCCCCGAATTTCTTCGATTCATCGATTTGGAAGATAGGTTCGAGCCATGATCTCTTAGAAATAGCTCACTATCCTCCTTGTGACTCCTCTCACCAAGTTTTATCCCTAGAGGATTCGTTTTGGGTGAGATCGAGTTGAATCGGTGGACGAACAGCAGGATTTCGGGGTGACCGGACGCTGGGTCGTGCTGACCGGACGCACCAGACCAGAGTCCGGTCGTTGAGCTCCCAGCGCGTTTTCTCTGTGACTTGACTGGACGCTGGGACTCGAGAGTGACCGGACGCACCCCTGGTACTGTTCACTGTTTTGTCTCTCTCTGACCGGACGCTCTGCTTGTGACCAGACGCATTGCTTCACAGAGTCCGGTCCAATACAGTAAGGGTCCAAAATCATTTTGGCTGGACCGGACGCGTCCGGTGGTGCCTGACCGGACGCAGGCAGAGTCCGGTCAAAGCTGTTCTGCGCGTTTTCGTCCGCGGTTTGTTCGATCGACTTCCGATTTGAGATCCGCTTGTTGCGTTGGGTTCCTAACTTCGTGCTCTTCAGAAATCGGACTTCTCGCTTTACAAAATAGCCTGAATCCCCCTCGCGTTGCTCGGGGGAGGTTAAGGTTACCCAAAACCCATCCTGTCACTAGTTGACTTGCGTGAACTTGGGTGAGGAAGTTTTTGTGGTGCCTCGCTGTGATCCTAGGGATCATCCACCCTCTTTCAAGGGTCGTGGGCATCATGTTTTCGGCAGTAGCTCTTGGGGGTTTATTTTGGGACATTTGGTCAAAGTTTCGAGAGAAATTTTATTGGCTCCCATTCACCCCCCCTCTGGTCGCCTTGCTTTTGCATTCTCGGTCCTTCAGTGCTGTGTTGCCATGGGAGTTACAATCGAGTTCAAGACGAGTTGCATTGCAGAATGATTTAAGGAAAGAAGATTATAAAGGTTTAATGATGGATGAACTAGAAGATTTGCACTTGGTTAATCTTAAGGCATTGGAAAACATAGAGAAAAATAAATTACGTATTGCCAAATATTACAATAAGAAAGTTAAAGAGAAACACTTTGTAGAAGGGGATTTGGTTTGGAATGTTATATTGCCGATTGGGATGAAAGATAAAACGTTCGGTAAATGGTCTTCAAATTGGGAAGGTCCTTTTCGGATAGTAAGACATGTGCCTGGCAATGCATATATTTTGAAGACTTTATTGGGAGAAGAATTTTCTAGAGCTATTAATGGGAGATTTCTCAAGAGGTTCTATCCCAGTCTAGAAGTTGGTGCATAAGCAGACTCAAAGAATGTTCGTGTGCAAAGATAGCCGATGTAAAACATTGCCTTTAGCAGAAAAATACTCCAAGAGTTTGGAGAATAGCCGACATGACATGTGTCGCCTTTAGAGCAAAAAAGGATTTAACCGAATAAAGATGCAAAGTGTTTCACAAAAGAGGGCAGTCTTGTTATGGGAGCTCCTAAGTACAGTCTATTCATCAGACAATCTGTTCAAGACAAATTGGCATCAGTAGCCTGGGCGAGTACGGTAGCATGATCCTCATAGCTTTTTAGAAGTTCTTCGATGTCTTCGACATCTTCTGGAAGTTCGCCGCCGAGGAAGCCGGTTGGCATGGTGGAGAAGTCCTCGCGCGCCTGGGTGGACATCACCGCCAGCCCTAAGGCGACGCCGTGGTGTACGCCGTGAATGACGGCCTGATCGACACGGCTGTCCGCATCATCAAGGCGCGCCTCCACGGTTTCCCCCTGGGCGTTCACCTTGTTGGCCACCCTAGTTGCCACAATCTTCAGGCGGTCGACCTCCGCGGATAATGCTGGCAAGAGAAAAGATGCGTCAGGCAAGCAAGTTCAATTAGGAGAAGGGGAATCATACGGGGATTTCACCGACCTGTGATAGCATTGCAGAGTTGCTTCCGCTAGTCTTCCCATTCAAGCTGGTCGATGCCGTATTGCTTGGAAACTTCGCCCAGTTCCTGTCAGGCCTTGTCCCTCTCCTCCTTGAAGCGGTAGGCGTCGCGGTTATTCCACCAGTCGGAGTAGTAGGAGTCTGAGGAAGGGTCTGAGGAATCGGAGGGGTTGGAGGAACCAGATGACGGGGTTCCTGGTTGAGGATGAGGATGGCTTTGGCTGCTGGGGATGAATCTTATCCTAATGAGTAAGAAGATAGTCAAAATCCAGGCGGAAGAATGAGAAGAACGTAGAGCTGCAAGGGGGCAAAGGAACCGATTCTCACCCACAGCGCCGGCGTTGCGATGGCCTGCTTCCCTCTGCTTCCCCTTCGGCCGGACGCTTGCCGCGGTCATCACCATTCGCCATTGCTATGGAGGTTAGGGTTTGCTTCTGGATTGAGTCGAGTGAAAGATGAAGAGGCGGAAGCAGGAATGCTTGACTGCAGGTGGCAATCGAGACTGACGAAAGGGATTTATTGATAAGCCAAAAAGAGTCATGGCGAGTTCCACGGAGTGGTGGGGCAAGAATGCCAAGCGACGAAGTAGGGTTTTTTCCTCTCGACTGTGCCGTTACTGGACTGGGCCAGGCTCAGTTAAGTCGAACGTCGTTTGGCTATATCCTTGGTTCTTTGAGTCAGGTTTAGTTCGGCTATCAGGAAGATAAGGACAATCGACTGCATCTTAATAGGAAAATTTAAAAGAAAAGGCCGATTGCTTTCTCAGACAAATAAAGGCTTGGAAGCACAAAGATAGTTTTGCGGATTTGGAGTATATTACACTTAGTTTATTACAAGCTCAATGTCTATTCATTCAGAAGCTGATTAATTGCCTTTATAGCCTCAGTCTTGATTCTGAAGGACCGAAAGTGCAACTAGAAAGCGACCAGAGAGGGGGTGAATGAGAGCTTCAAAATTTCTTTTCAGAAACTTGTTGCCACTGTCCCGAGAATTACCCCAAGAGCAAACCTAGAGCTTGCGAGTGTCCACGACCCTAGATGTAGGGTGGATGTGAAAGGATCAAATCAGCCTAGAGGGGGGTGAATAGGTGATTTTTAACAATCTGAAACTTCACAATCTAGAAGATGTAATTAGATAACAACCGGAGAGGCCGGTTTGTTTGGGTAGGTACTACCGGGTGTAAAACACCGGTACTACCGACACAAACAAATGGCACAACCGGGATCCTAAAAGGAACTACAAATCCAATGTATGTAAGCTATGAATGTAATACAAGAATCTACCCCACTTCCCTAAGTATGATAGATAGCAAATCTACTCTCACCGAGCCTTGGTTACTTCCCTTGATGTAGATCGAGCCTTCCCAACCTAAGAAGAAGATAGGGATAGGAAGAACACGAAGAACACAACAACAAGCGTAATATAGAAAGTAGAGACAACAACGAGCACACGGGACACGTGATTTATCCCGAGGTTCGGCCAATCCACTAAGGAGTGCCTACGTCCTCGTTGTTGAGGTGACCACAAAGGTCGGAGTCTATTTCACCTCCTCGCCTCACTCAAGCAACCACAAAGGCTACTCGAGTTTCTCCACTAGAAATCACAGGGGTAATACAAACACTTCGGGGAGCCCTCACAAGTGAATCAATACGGGCTACCACGCAGAACACCTAACCGGCTAGAGCTCAAAGAGCTCAAGAGTAAAAGACACAAATCAAGCCGGCTAGATGGAAACCAAGTGCTCAAGTCGTAGATCGAAGCTTCCCACTCTCTAATCTCACTTCCCTAGCTCAAATCTTGCAAGAGAATGGATCTAGGAGCAAAGGGGGAGAGAGAGGGGAGGAGTCAATGCTTGGAGAGAGTTTGTCTGAAGTGAGGTCAGCAATAAGTGAGTGGAATGAGTGGGTAGCCATGAAAAGTGAAGAGGGGAAGTATTTATACTCCCTCAGTCCCGAGGCTGGTCGGTAGTACGGACCAGTTCACAACGGTCGCACAGATCCAGATCTGACCAAAAGGTCAGCTACCGACCTCAGGTCGGTACCACCGCGGGCGGTAGTACCGGCCTTATGGCGGTACTACTGCCAGGCCAAATTGGCCGCGAACAGACAGCTCCGCAGTTAGAGACTTGTCCCTCGGAAACTACCGACCAAGGTCGGTAGTACCGACATAATGGCGGTACTACCGCCAAGTCAAAAGCGCATCAGTCCAGAGAGCCCAACAAACTTGGTTACAACCGGCCAGAGGTCGGTACCACCGAGGGCGGTAGTACCGACATAATGGCTGTACTACCGCCAGGTCATTTTGAGCGCGAACAGAGAAGTCTGTGAAACCAAGCTTACTACCGACCTGGGTCGGTACCACCGAGGGCGGTAGTACCGACATAATAGCGGTACTACTGCTAGGTCATTTTCGAACCAAAACAGAGAGGGTGTTTGAGCACTGCGCGGAGATGCCGTGGTCGGTACTACCGACCACCCATGGTCGGTACTACCGACCACATAAAAATACCCTCTATGTGTTCGTGATTGTGCGGTGTCTCTCAAGCGAACTATAGTTAGTCGATTTGAGCACTTTTCTCCACATCTAGCCAATATAATTTGTGACCCTCTTGATAGTCCAGCTTACCTATAACTCAAGTTTAAAATAGAAATTTTAAACTACCACTTGAGCTAGGCATCTTTATGTCCAAATGTATCCAACGTGCTTTGTTCACGAGATTTCAACATTTCAAATCTTTCTTAGGACTAACACCTGCATACATGCTTTTATAATCTGGTTAGTCCCTAATTTGATTTTTATTAATTATCCAAAACCCACATTGGGGGCGAATGCACTTACAAACTCCCCCTTTTTGGTAATTGATGACAACCAACTTAGGCTTACAATAAGGATAGAAAGAATTGAAGCTTTTGAATTCCAAAATTTAGTTCAAGCTCCCCCTTAGTGTATGCTTTGGATATGAATTTCAAACCTTGATTAAAAAACAAGGTTGCATACACAAGAACAAGAGCTCCCCCCTAAATTTTGCAATCCGTGGGGTGCCTAAGTGTGTGTGACAACATCATATATATCAATTTGTGATGCATAAGCAATATGACATGGTGATCCACATAATAATGTAATAAGAGAAGCGAATGGCTATGGAAGAAAGAAAAGAACTCAAATCTCATAGCCATAACGAAAACAACAATCACCAAGACAAGATCATAAATATAGAGGATGAACCATACATGAATATAACATTAAGCATAAATGATTTACATTCTCAACATCACATCACAAGTTTAAAAGTAGCATACCACACTTAGTTCTCAAAGTTTAACCCTCTCTCACAGCTAGCTATTACATCAAGATAAAGCATAACACTCCCCCTTTGGCATCAAGTACCAAAACGGGTAGGCCAAGATAAGCAAAGAACTAGTAGTAGCCGCTGGAAGACCCACCATGATAAGGACCACCGAAGAGAGAGGAGTAAGCACTCTCACCAACATCACCACCTGGGAAGGACGACGGAGCAGAAGAATCCGGCGGAGGAGTAGGGTCGCGGAAACCACCACTCCCAGCTGGATCGGCGTCGGGGCCAGCAAAGCCCATGTACGAGCCACCTCCACCACCTTGATATGATGTGGATCTGCCATCAAAGGATGTACCCGCACCATAGTCAGGGTAGAAGGGAGGAGCCTGGTACTATGGTGGAGGCTGAGGAAAGAACTGAGGGGGCTGATACAGTATGGAGCTGTAAAAGCCAGCCTCACCACCACTGGGCTGCTGGGGCTGCTGCTGGTGACCATCGTCATCATCATCATCGTCGTCGTGCTGGGCCTGAGCATCATACTCGGCAAAAGGATCTGGATGGGGTCAGGGCGGAGAACGCTGAGGGAGACCAAGGTGCTCACGCACCTCCTGGTGATGTCGCTCGTCGCGCTCGGCCCTGTAGCACATCCACTCGAAGATCTTGCCGAGTGCGGAGCGAAGGCCGCCACTCCTACGCCTCTCACGACGCGGAGGAGGAGCGGTAGCAGGAGGTACATCCCCACGAGCCTGCTCTGGGCCATGTGCCTCGCCAGGCGCTGCTGCTGCTGCTGCTGGAATGTCACCACCTTCATCAACCTTTTCTTTGCCCACGGAGCTTACGGAGGAGAACTTGCGAACACTGTACTCCTTCATGGTCCGATCATATTCGAAGATAGCTCCCACAACATGCTCAATGATGTGCATTAGATATGGAGCAAATGACAGATCCTTGTGGTGGTCATTATAGACATCTGAGATCTTCTGCCAGAGAAAGTGTGAGATGCTGAAATGGCCATCTGGCAAAGCAAACTGGACAAGGACCTTAGGAGCATCATTTCTCAAGTTGTCTTGGTCTCCAACCTTAGGATCCAGAGTCAGGCGCATCAAATTGTTGAGCACAAAGTAGGCAGGCTTCAGGCCAGGGACCTTGAAGTTTGCCACTACACCATCCATGTAGACACCTGAACTCTGCAGCTGATCTGTGTACATGCCCCACCATACATCTCAGACAGGCGAGGAGCATTTCTGTCTTCGCTGTTAAAACCCAACAGCCTGGCGAAGGTGACAAAGTTGCACCGGTAGTGGACCCCCTGGGTCATCCAATGCAGCACTTGAGCTTCTTGATCAATAAACAGGGTGGCCCAAAACTGACAGATAATTTCCTGGTTGTAGCTGCACTCACCAGAAATCAGCCCCAAGATCCTCCACTCCTCTAGCCTCTGCACCAAAGCCTGAATCTCCTCTGAATCCTTGTCTGTCAAAGAGCGGATTGCCAGCCGCTTGTGCTCAAAGAGAGGGGGATGGCCCTTAGCACAGAGACTCTTCCAGCAGACAGACACATAGTAATCCTGCTGGAACGTCGACCAAAACCTTCGATCCACTGAATCATCTCTGATGAAAAGGTAAGGTTTCTCCTCACGCTGCCTTCTCAACAGATTCCCTCGCTTCCTGTCAGAGTAGTCCATGGTATTTCCAAGATGTGCGGGGGCAGACATCAAGGCTCCAGCTTCAGGGTGCATATGAAACACCTGGTTGATAAGCAATAACCCTGAAGTCGGAGGAGACGGCGGTCCAACGCGAGGATCGATAGAACGACCCTCACGCTCAGCACCAGCCGCCTGAGCCACACCATTCACAATGACGCTATGCAGGCGCCCGGGCGGACCAGCGACAGGGGGCGGAGGAGGCGGAGGAGCAGCATGCCCACTGCCACCGGCATGGCCGCTCCCACTTCCCCTGGCACTATCAATGCTGCGACGTCCCCCGTGGCCCCGGACGAACGTCCATGGACCTGACGAGGGAGTTCCTCCATACTCCCACCGGTAGACCGAGCATGGCGCGCAGGATTGCGCCGCTGTGGCCCACCGGGCTGCACACCACCTTGCTCCAACCCCACATACTCTTCCTCTTCCTCATCTTCATTCCTAGCCGAACGAGCATGAGAGGGCCTCCGGCTATGCGACATCTAGAAAAAGATAGCATTGACCGAAGTGAGACAAAGGTGATAGAAAGACAACTTCAAAGGATGTAGCAAAGACGACGATCAAAATCGGGAAGAAAAACAACTCACTGCGCGCGGTCGGTACTACCGCCCGAAAGGGGTCGGTACTACCGACCGCACAGCAGCGTGCGGTTCTCTTCAATCCAATCACATAAATTGCCATGAACTTGCAAACCATACATCCTAGAAGCATCTACACACTAGATAGAGCAAACCTACCAAAGGAATCGACCTAGAACAAGGTACTTTAAGAGATTGGGCAAGAACACCCTAGTACCTTGCTACTCGCGAAGAAGAGGCCAAAATCCAATGAAGGAGGAACTTCCGGGCTTCAAGAACACCACCAAGATGATCTCCACGCACCAAAGCACCTTCCCATCGGATGGATTTGAGTTTGAGTGGAGGAGGAAGGAGATCGAGAGGAGAGAAGGCGCGACGGCTGCACGGCTGAGCGGCCGGCTGGCGGCGGTTGAGCGGTGAAAAAGGATTGACTGATTAGGGTTGAAAAGTATTGCACCGCGACCTTTTATACTCGGGTCCACACGGTCAGTACTACCGCCCATAGGGGTCGGTACTACCGACCCTATGGTGGTACTACCGACTGTACAAAAACAGAGCGGACAGAGGGCTATTCCAAGAGAACCTTGAGTGGTATACTACACATACTTCAAACATGTCCAGATTTCATACAAGCAGTACATAACTATGGACACAAGTGAAGCATGCAAAATAGATTTTGAAATCACACACAATATTTGTCAAAGAATTTGACTAGGTCTCTAGGTGAAAACAAATATGTGCAAGACATCAAGCCACGTTACGAGAATCAATGATATTTAGTTCACTCCTCAAAGCACAAAATCTTGACTCATCTAAAGGCTTTGTGAAGATATCGACTAGTTGCTTTTCGGTGCTCACATGGCGTAAAGCGATATCTCCTTTGGCTTCATGGTCCCTCAAGAAATGGTGTCGGATGTCTATGTGTTTTGTGCGAGAATGGTTTACGGGATTGTTTGCTAGTTTGGTAGCACTCTCATTGTCACACAAAAGTGGAATTTTGGTTTCCTCACATCTGAAGTCTTTTAGTGTTTGCTTTATCCAAAGTAGTTGAGCACAGCAAGCGCCGGCCGCCACATACTCGGCTTCGGCGGTGGATAGGGCAACACTATTTTGTTTCTTAGAACTCCATGACACCAAAGACCTCCCAATAAATTGGCAAGTCCCGGTAGTGCTCTTTCGATCTACCTTGCAACCGGCATAGTCCGAATCGGAATAGCCAAGTAGATCAAAAGTGGAGCCCTTGGGATACCACAAGCCAAGATGAGGAGTGTGCACTAAGTATCGAAAAATTCTCTTAACGGCCATAATATGACATTCTTTCAGATTAGCTTGAAACCTTGCACACATGCACACACTAAGCATGATATCCGGCCTAGATGCACAAAGGTAAAGTAATGAACCGATCATAGAGCGATATACCTTTTGGTCCACCGACTTACCTTCCTCATTTAGATCAAGATGTCCATTGGTCGGCATGGGAGTCTTGATGGGTTTGGCCTTGTCCATCTCAAACTTCTTTAGCATGTCCTTTGTATACTTGGTTTGACTGATGAACGTGCCATCCTTGAGTTTCTTGATTTGGAAACCGAGAAAGTACTTCAACTCACCCATCATGGACATCGCGAACCTTTTGGTCATGATCCTACTAAATTCCTCACAAAAGGCAACATTAGTACTACCAAATATTATGTCATCGACATATATTTGGCACACAAAGATATCATTATCCACTTTGCGAGTAAATAAAGTAGGATCGGCCTTCCCTATCTCAAAACCCTTTTTGAGTAGGAAGTCCTTAAGGCAATCATACCAAGCTCGAGGGGCTTGTTTGAGCCCATAGAGCGCCTTGTCGAGCTTGTAGACGTGGTTGGGAAACTTTGGATCTTCAAAACCCGGTGGTTGCTCCACATATACCAATTCGGAGAGGGGGCCGTTGAGGAATGCACTTTTCACGTCCATTTGGTATAGCTCGAAATCATGGTGAGTAGCAAAGGCATGTAATATGCAAATTGACTCAAGCCTAGCTACAGGTGCATAGGTTTCCCCAAAATCCAAACCTTCAATTTGAGTGAAACCTTGAGCCACCAACCGTGCTTTGTTCCTTGTTACCACGCCATGCTCGTCTTGCTTGTTGCGGAAGACCCATTTGGTTCCTATCACATTTTGCTTGGGCCTTTCCACCAAGGACCAGACTTCATTCCTG
This sequence comes from Coix lacryma-jobi var. lacryma-jobi, assembly GCA_009763385.1. Taxonomy (NCBI): domain Eukaryota; kingdom Viridiplantae; phylum Streptophyta; class Magnoliopsida; order Poales; family Poaceae; genus Coix; species Coix lacryma-jobi. Next base: position 77,152,391 of record CM019828.1, on the reverse strand, counting down.
GTGAAGTTGTTCAGCTCTTCTTGCATAGCCATCACCCAGTCCGGATCATCAAGTGCTTCTTCCACCCTAAGAGGTTCCAAAGAGGAGACAAACAAGTAATGTTCACAAAAACTTGCTAAGCGAGAGCGTGTCGTTACCCCACGTCGTATGCTCCCCAATATGTTGTCAACAGGATGATCCCGTTGAACTGTATGACGAACTCTTGGATGTGGCACAAGTGATCTCCTTTGGATGGGTCCATCTTCATCATCTTCATCATATGTGTTGATGTCCCCATCTTCTTGTCGGACTTCATGTTGAGCTTGTGTTTGATCATCAACTTGGTGTATCACTTGATCATCACCCATACTACCACCATTCAGAGTTGCGGAAGCTTCATCATGCGCATTTGGATGCACATGATGGACATGAGAATCTTGTGGAGTGTGTGATGGATCATCTTCATCATCTTTTATTTCAACGGGCCTCACATCACCGGTTGCAAGCCTCTTGATAGCTTCGGATGGAGGCACGTCATTACCTACAAGCTCATCATTGACTTGCTCCTTTTGAGAGCCGTCAGATTCATCAAAAGTCACGTCTACCATTAACTCAATAGTGTCGGTGGCATTATTGAATACACGGTAGCCATGTTCGTTAGTACCATAACCAAGTAGAAAACCTTCGTGTACCTTAGGTGCAAACTTTGAGCTTTTGGCCCTCTTGTTAAGTATGAAACACTTGCAGCCAAAGACTCTAAAGTAGTGCACCTTCGGTTTGTTACCGGTTACAAGCTCATATGGCGTCTTCCCTCTTAGCTTGTGAAGGTAGAGGCGGTTGATTGCATGACACGCCGTGTTCATCGCCTCCGCCCAAAAGCCATGGGAAGTCTTGTACTCATCCAACATAGATCTTGCGGCTTCAACAAGAGTTCTATTCTTCCTTTCCACAACCCCATTCTGTTGTGGGGTACATGGAACGGAGAACTCATGCTTGATTCCTTCATCATCAAGATACTCTTCTATGTTGGTGTTCCTAAACTCGGTCCCGTTGTTGCTTCTCACTTTCTTGATCTTGATGTCAAACTCATTTTGTGCTCTTCTAGCAAACTTCTTGAAAATGCCTTGTGTCTCGGTTTTATCTGCTAAAAAGAACACCCAAGTGAAACGAGAAAAGTCATCAACAATAACAAAACCATATTTGTTACCGCCGATGCTTTGGTAAGCAACGGGTCCGATGAGGTCCATGTGAAGCAGCTCCAATGGTCTTGTGGTTGATACAACATTCTTCATTGGATGCTCTGCTCCAACTTGCTTTCCTGCTTGGCACGCACTGCAAATCCTATCTTTCTCAAACGAGACATTGGTTAGTCCAAGGATGTGCCCTTCCCTTTGAAGTTGGGCCAAGTTCATCATCCCAACATGAGCTAGTCGGCGATGCCAAAGCCAACCCATGCTAGATTTTGCCATTAAACATGTTGTAGGTTCTACCTTACTAGTTGAGAAGTCAACCAAGTAAAGTTTTCCCTTCAACACGCCTTTAAATGCAATAGAGGAATCCCTTCTTCTAGAGACGGTCACACCCTTATCCGTAAAGAGACAATCGTAACCCATTTCACAAAGTTGAGAAACGGATAACAAGTTGTAACTCAACGAATGCACAAGTAATACATTAGATATGGAATTGTCAGTTGAGATAGCAATTTTATCCAGACCAAGCACTTCTCCTTTTCCATTGTCACCAAACACAATGTTGTTACATGAGTCATGGCTTGGTTGGAAGGAGGTGAACATCTCTTTTGTCCCGGTCATATGATTGGTGCATCCACTATCCAACACCCAACTTGATCCACCAGAGGCATATTCCTACAAAACAAGATTATGTTCTTGATTTAGGTACCCAAATGAGATTGGGTCCTAGGGGGTTAGTCACATAAGCTTTTGGCACCCAAACATTTCTCATAATTTCCCTCTTCTTGAGGGCACCAACATACTTGACTACTATCTTGCCATCCTCCCCCCAACAACACAAGTAATCACATGTATAGCTTCTTGATATGGGCTTTTGTTGCTTGGGGGCCTCCACTTGCTTTTCCTTGTTGATCTTACCATTAGCAAGTGGAGCTTTGGGATTGGCTACCTTGTTGGCCTTGTTCATGAGGTCAAAGAGAGGAACCCCTTTGTTAAAGTTAACAAAAGGTACCCCATTGACCACCTTCCTTCCATTGGCCTTACCACCATACCTATTGTACCCAATTCCATCCTTGATGGATGGGTGTCTTGCGGTCTTGAGGATGTCTTTTGGTTGTTGCACCTTACACTTGCAACCATTCCTCAAGATCATGTTCAACCTATGAATCTCCTTGTCTTTCTTCTCTAGCTCAACAAGGTTAGTTGCACAAGCATTTATATCAATTTTATAGCATCTTTTGCAACCATTACTAGTTGAGGCATTAGAGCCATCGAAATCCTTAGAAGAAGTTGAAGATGTGCTATTCCAAAGAGTGTTGTAGCTTAGTTCAAGAGTTTGATATTTATCTTGAAAGCTTGTGAGGCTTTCTTGAACCAAGCTAACCTCATTCTTTAGGCTAGCAATTGAGTCATTGCTCGTGGAACACTCCTTAGCCAACTTCTTGTTAGAGTCATTTGCTAAAGATAATTCCACGGTCAATTTCTCAACCTTCAATTTCTCCTCGGCAAGAGAGGCTTCCAATGCAAGGTTCTTTTCTCTCTCTTGAGAGATCAAGTCCCCTTGCAAAGCAAGACTCTCATTCCGACTCTCTAATTTAGTTAGCAACTTTATGATTTTAGGTCCACCTTTCTTTCCAAACTTTCTAATTATGTTAAGCTCAAATTCATCCATTTCATCATCACTACATTCATCGCTAGAACAAGTAGGAGAGTTAGATGATACATTCTCATTCTTAGCCATGAAGCAAAAATGAGTGAAGTCATCCTCGTCGTCGGAGAGGCTCTTGAACAAGCGTGATGAAGTTGTCGATGTAGCCATGTTGGAGAAGAGGCTTGGAGAAGAGGTCTTGTGTACGGCAATGTTGGCCGCTCCCTTCTCCTTCTCCTTGCTCTTGCTCTTCTCTTCATCACTTGAATCATCTTCCGAGAACCATTCCTCACCAAGATGAGCTTCACCACCTCTTCTTCTTCTTTGCTTCTTGTCATCACTCTTGCTATACTTGTTCTTGTTCTTCTTTTGTGGACAATCGGCAATGAAATGATCATCCACACCACACTCATAGCAATTCCTCTTCTTTGATTTCTTGAAGTATCCACCTTTGCCCTTCTTGTGCATCTTCTTTCTCATGAATCTTCTAAAGTTCTTCACGAGAAGGGCCAACTCATCATCAGAGTCTTCACTTCCTTTGCTTGAAGAGTCATCTCGGGCCTTGCTTCCTTCTTCTTGATTAGCCTTGAGTGCCACAACCTTCTTGTTGCTTGCCTCTTGATCTTCTATAGCTTCATCATCCAAGACTTCATGATGCTTTATCTTGGCAAGCATCTCATGAGGTCCCATGCTCTCATAGTTAGGTCTCTCCATGATGATTGATGCAAGCGTCTTGTTCTTCTTTCTATATGCTCTCAGTAGCTTTCTTGCAGCTGAGTTGTCATCCCACTTCTTGTCTCCGAGAGCTCTAATCTTGTTGATCAAGGTCATGAACCTATCAAACATTTGTTGAGTGGTCTCACCACTCTTGATAGAGAAGTTCTCTATCTTTCCTTGAAGAAGCTCTATGTTGCACTTCCTCACACTCGCATCACCCTCATATGATATCCGGAGAGTGTCCCAAATCAGCTTGGCACTCACCATTCCATGTACCTTGTTGCTTTCTTCGGGCTTGAGGCATGATAGAATCAATGATGTGGCTTGAACATTTTGTTGAAACTCAATCACATCATTGTCGGTGAACTCTTGACCTTCAACATGACTTGGTCCACTCTCAACAATCTCCCAAACTCTTGCGGCAAGAAGGTGTAGCTTCATCTTGTGTGCCCAATCATTGTAGTTGATTCCATCAAAGGCGAGTGGTTTGCCTAGATTGACGCTAGGCAGTTGAATGACTTTGCCCATTTGGCTATAGTCATAATGCACTCTAGAGAACTCGTTGTCTCTCTTGCCTTTCTCTTCATCTTCCTTCTTCTTGTCTTCCTTGGGCGGCGGATTATCACCGCTTCCGGATGATTCGGCTTTGCTGTCCAAAGCTCGCCTCAAACTCTCAATCTCATCTTTCATCTTCTTCATTTCATCTTCATGCTTCTTTGCTTGATCTTCAATTATCTGAGCAGAAACCTTCTTCACAATCTCATCAAGTTGTTCTTGACTTAGGGTTGACATGATTCTCCCTTACGCGGTGAAGCGCTAACACAAGGGTTAGGCTCCGATACCAATTGAAAGGATCAAATCAGCCTAGAGGGGGGTGAATAGGTGATTTTTAATAATCTGAAACTTCACAATCTAGAAGATGTAGTTAGATAACAACCGGAGAGGCCGGTTTGTTTGGGTAGGTACTACCGGGTGTAAAACACCGGTACTACCGACACAAACAAACGGCACAACCGGGATCCTAAAAGGAACTACAAATCCAATGTATGGAAGCTATGAATGTAATACAAGAATCTACCCCACTTCCCTAAGTATGATAGATAGCAAATCTACTCTCACCGAGCCTTGGTTGCTTCCCTTGATGTAGATCGAGCCTTCCCAACCTAAGAAGAAGATAGGGATAGGAAGAACACGAAGAACACAACAACAAGCGTAATATAGAAAGTAGAGACAACAACGAGCACACGGGACACGCGATTTATCCCGAGGTTCGGCCAATCCACTAAGGAGTGCCTACGTCCTCGTTGTTGAGGTGACCACAAAGGTCGGAGTCTATTTCATCTCCTCGCCTCACTCAAGCAACCACAAAGGCTACTCGAGTTTCTCCACTAGAAATCACAGGGGTAATACAAACACTTCGGGGATCCCTCACAAGTGAATCAATACGGGCTACCACGAAGAACACCTAACCGGCTAGAGCTCAAAGAGCTCAAGAGTAAAAGACACAAATCAAGCCGGCTAGATGGAAACCAAGTGCTCAAGTCGTAGATCGAAGCTTCCCACTCTCTAATCTCACTTCCCTAGCTCAAATCTTGCAAGAGAATGGATCTAGGAGCAAAGGGGGAGAGAGAGGGGAGGAGTCAATGCTTGGAGAGAGTTTGTCTGAAGTTAGGTCAGCAATAAGTGAGTGGAATGAGTGGGTAGCCGTGAAAAGTGAAGAGGGGAAGTATTTATACTCCCTCAGTCCCGAGGCTGGTCGGTAGTACCGACCACACATGGTCGGTAGTACCGACCAGTTTACAACGATCGCACAGATCCAGATCTGACCAAAAGGTCAGCTACCTACCTCAGGTCGGTACCACCGCGGGCGGTAGTACCGGCCTTATGGCGGTACTATCGCCAGGCCAAATTGGCCGCGAACAGACAGCTCCGCAGTTAGAGACTTGTCCCTCGGAAACTACCGACCAGGGTCGGTACCACCGAGGGTCGGTAGTACCGACATAATGGCGGTACTACCGCCAAGTCAAAAGCGCTTCAGTCCAGAGAGCCCAGCAAACTTGGTTACAACCGGCCAGGGGTCGGTACCACTGAGGGCGGCAGTACCGACATAATGGCGGTACTACCGCCAGGTCATTTTGAGCGCGAATAGAGAAGTCTGTGAAACCAAGCTTACTACCGACCTGGGTCGGTACCACCGAGGGCGGTAGTACCGACATAATAGTGGTACTACCGCTAGGTCCTTTTCGAACCAAAACAGAGAGGGTGTTTGAGCACTGCGCGGAGAAGCCATGGTCGGTACTACCGACCACCCATGGTCGGTACTACCGACCACATAAAAATACCCTCTATGTGTTTTATTTCAACCATATTTGCAGTTTCCATGTCAGGTTTAGCAGGAATTTTGCCAGTTTCAAAAGATGGTATGATAACAGCAAGTTTAGCTAATTGGGTTTCTAACATCTTATTAAAACTTAATTGATTTTTCAGAGCAGATGAGAAATCTTCCAATTTAGCATTTATGTTCTCAAGGGTTTTATCATTTGACATTAATCTCTTATTCAAGAAATCAGTAGTTCTACCTTGTGAGTAAACTAAATTTTTCAAGAATGAGAAATCATCAGAATTCTGGAAATTAGAGCGAGGGAATGAATTATTACCTTGAGAATTGGAGTGCTGATTCCATCCTTGATTTTATTGGCGGAAACCGTTGTTGTTGATGAAGTTCAAATCTTCATGCAGCTCGGGGCAGTAGTTCCCAGAATGTCCGGTTTCTCCACAGACTTCACAAGTCATGTAGGATTCCAGAGATTGGACACTCTCTTGTTGGTTCATCTTCTCACAGCTGTCCACCTTCTTTGCCAGCAGGTCCATCTTGGCCACGATCATGTCGGCCTCCTTAAGGGAATGCATACCTCGCTTACAGGGCTGCAGTCTCTCATCATTCCATCCTTGGTTCGACACCATCTTCTCTATGAGAGCCTTAGCATCTGCAACATTCAGAGAAAAGAATGCACCGCCGGCGGCGACATCCAAATGGCTTCTAGAGAGTGGGGTTAGGCCATGGTAGAAGTTCTGGATCAAGAGCCAGTCCTCCATACCATGGTGTGGACAAGCAGCGACGTACTCTTGCAACCTCTCCGAAGCCTCGGGAATAGATTCCTCGGCTTGTTGCGTAAAGCTGGAGATTTTGTTGCGAAGAGCATTCGTCTTGCCCATCGGAAAGAATTTGGCGAGAAAAGCATTGGAACATTTGTCCCATGTGTCTACAGTGTTGCGATCGGTATAGAACCATTGCTTCGCTTTTCCTAGCAAGGAGAAAGGAAAGAGACAAAGATGGATGGCTTCTTGGGTTATCCCCTTAATGGTGAAGGTGCCGCAAATCTCCAAAAAATTGTTTGAGGTGAGCATTGGCATCCTCATGAGCTTTGCCACAGAACGGGCTAGCTTGGACCATTGTGATCAGAGCCGGTTTCAACTCAAAATTGAGGTTGGCACCGATCACGTCTGGTCCTGTCGCTACATTGGCGGCAGAAGGAGCAGAAAACTCACGAATGGTCTTGTTGGCCATCGTGAAGATAGAACGAGATAAGAAAGAAAGAAGTTCAAGAAGATGAAGGAAAAATATAAGAAGAGTTAAGGAAAGAAAGAATGGAGTAAGATGGGATTCGCTAAGCAGGAGCTTAAACGAAGATAAATTTGACACGGACTCGACCGATACATCGATTGCCTTCCCCGGCAACGACGCCAGAAATGCTTGTTGGTAGTTCTTAGCTTCACTAAAGATAGAGCTAGGCAACTATCCCAAGTAACGGCCCAGAAATGCTTGCTGACACTAGCTAACATTGTTACTAGGAGTAGACTATGGAATCTATCCCTGGCAATGACGTCCGAAATGCCTGTAGCAAGTCCAGTCACTATACCTAAAGGAGTGAAGCTAAAGCAGCTATCTACTAATGTCAAACGGGGTTGTCAATCCTGACACTAGTAGGAGCTAGCTAAAGAGTTTGCAATCTACCAAGAGGAGATTTTGCAAGCGCACAGAACTATCGTAGTAGCACATCGCCTGGGAGGTGTCAATTTATTTGATCCCAAGGGAAGGCTAGGGTGGTGTATGAGTCGAGTTAAGGAGGGGATGAGAGTCGAAGAAAAGAGAAAAGGGAAAAGGAGAGAAGGGAAGAGAGGGGATGAAAGGCTAGAAAGAATATATGGGTGGATAGGTAATGATGAAATGGATGGTAAGGTAAGGTGGATAGATAAGTCGATAAGGGGGATAAGATAACTAATGATAATTAACTAATAACTACTAACTACTCCTAGATAACTACGAAGCAAGATAGGCAAATGTCAATAATGCAACCAAGTTAAGTAAAGTTTTATTCCTATCTTATCAAGTATCGAGGCGTACTAGCCTTTACCACTGACTTAGGTTGACCGCAAGCACAACGAGCCTTATTGTTAAACTGGGCCAACTACGTGGTGGAATTCAAGGCGCACAGGGCTGTCACCACCTGCTTGCTACCATAGCTATCCGGGGGTCTAGCCGTATCTGAAGGTAAGTCTATAACTAAGCACCACGCTTAATTATATTCTAACTATCTCTACCCTAGCTTTGAATAGAGACACCCTTGCCGACGTCAGAGCAAATACTTGACTTAATAAGATAAACACTAAACTAACTAAGCAACCTATTGGCAAAGATCAAACACTAAGCTCACTAGAGATTAACTACTATGGCTAAGTGAATTGAACTGTAGGATAGCTAGGCACCCAAGCAATCAATCAAGTATACTACTCAATACTGGTAAGTAGAATAAAGTAATACTTGAAATGATGAACTAGAATATAGTAAAGTGCTTGAGTAACAAGAGCAAAACCTGAACTGGAGATGAAGGAAGACTCTTCCCAGCTCCAGGACCGATCACTCGCACGCCTCTACTCTTGAGCTAAGCCTTGAGCAGCGCTTCCGTGAGGGCAAAGATGCCTTGCTCTACTAGCTGCCTACTTGCCTAAGCTTGGCTAAACCCTAAGCTATTAGCTCTCTGGCTCTAGCCTTGCTTTCTTTCCTTCCTTGCTTCTCTTGCTTGTTTTTGGTGTGAATGAAGTGGTGCCTCAAGGGGGGTATTTATAGCCTTGTGGAGTGAGGGGGGTACTTATAGGGAGCAGCCAACCGACCTAGAGCAAACCCTAGTGGCGGGCGCCAGCCCTAGGTGGCGGCCGCCACCCCTTCACCGTTGGATGCACCGTCATTGCTTCAACGACATCCAGGAGCTCCAGAGAGGCAATTGCAAGGTCGGTTGCATGTCCAGATAACCGTCATTGGTGATGATCCACGCCATTCCCCTCCTGAGCCCTCGGATGCCACTGACCTAGTGACCAAGGGCCAAGATTTGGCCTTGGGGTGGTCACACGGATCAGTGACGTGGCAAGGGGGGAAGTTGGGCCTCTCCATGTGGCGGGCGCCACCCCACTAGGGCCCAAATGGGTCCTGGTGAGTGGGCTCGTCTCCTGGTGGGTCCATTCTCCAAATTTGATCCAAATCCTTGAAGGATCGAGAAGCAACCAGAAAGCGACCCGAGGGGGGGTGAATGGGAGCTTCAAAATTTCCTTTCGGGAACTAGTAGCCACTATCCCGAGAATCACCCCAAAAGACAAACCTTAGAGCTCGCAAGTGTCTATGACCCTAGATGTAGGGTGGATGCTTCCAAGAAGCACAGCGAGACACTACACGACTCTAGAAATCCAACGCAAAAGTCCAAAACCAAATCCGAGATCGCATGAACGAACGACGGACAAAACTGTGCAGAATCACCTGCATCGGACGCTGGCCTGCGTCTGATGCCCAAGCGTCGGACGCGTCCGATGCAAACAGTGCCCCTCGGAAACCTTACTGCATACGCATCGGACGCTGTGAATAGTGAACTCTCAGCGTCCGATGGTCACACTCCGGCGCGTCCGATGCACAACGGAGCGTCCGGTGGTAGCGTCCGATGCTCCTTTGTAAATGTCAGAAACTGACACGTGGCAACGGTGCGTCCGATGCTACGAACACGAGCGTCCGATGGCCCCGACGCAGAGCTGTTCTTCCATGAAATCCACTTGATCTCCTCCAAATCAAAAGCACTAAGGCTTAGACTTGGTGTGAGGAGTTCCAAGGATGTTAGTGAGCTATCCCACTGGAATCATGGCTCGAACCTATCTCTTAATCGAGGAATCGGAAGAATTCAGGGCAAGAGAGCAAAAAACTGATCCAAAACTCTCCTAGACCGTGAGGTTGAAGATGAATTCCTTCAGTGGAAAGAAGTGCCTCACGATCTAGAACAACTTGGTTCCAACGGATTTGCAAAAGATGAACCGAGCAAAGAGATCTATCGACGGGAAGAAATGTGGAGAAAAGTAATCCGCAAAGAACACAATCCAAACACGAATCACAACCACGAAATTGCAACCGTGTGGCTACCACACGCTACAACAGTGAGATTACGGTCTCACTTCCTCAAAATCTCACGGGCACAGAGGTATTGTTCTCTTCTCTGTGGATCTCAGATTCGCTACAGCAGGGGAGAGGGAGAGCAGGAAACCCTAGAAGCAAAAGAGCAAATGACTGAGATACCTGGGGAGGTGAGTGTCTCCCCCTAATTATCCTAATTCTAACTATTCCTAATTCCCACTCTACCCCTAACTACTTACAGAGCGAACCAGCTAAACCCTAAGGTTATTCTAGACCAACTCGATGGTAGGTGGATCCGACGGCCACGCCCGCACAACTCGTAGCGTTGCTTCGACGCAACCTCCCGATTGCCGCCACGTGCCGCCACCGATTTGCACCCCCGGTTTTGTGGCCCAAACCGGGAAACCAGCCTTTCCAGCCAACCCCCGGTTTTGAGGCCCAAACCGGGAAACCAGCCCACCAGCATCTGAGTTTTGAGGCCCAAACTCAGCAAACCCGCAGCACCCAGGTTTTGAGGCCCAAACCTGGAAACCGTCCTCAGCCCGAGTTTTGTGGCCAAACTCGGAAACCATCCACGCCCAGGTTTTGAGGCCCAAACCTGGAAACCGTCCACCCAATGGTTTTTCTCTGGCTCTACCACCAAACCGATGCCGTAGAAGGGATGCACCGCCCGTGCACCCCGTCCACCGACACGTGTCCCCAAGTCCACGACTCAGGCAACACATGACCGCAAGTCTTCACTCGTCGCTGTCCCAGGCTGCCAGCCACTACAGCTGATCCTCGGGCCACCGGTCCCTCAGTCCAAGCCTCACGTCCGCCCTTCGCCACTCTCGGTCCATCGGCACGGCACGTCTCTACTTGACCTTCACCTTGCCTCTGATCACTGTCTCCGTGCTCGACACCTGCACAACACAAGCCAAAGAACATGCGCATCATCCCAGTTGACAATCACTCATCACTCAGAGACTCGGCATACACCCATGTATCCGCAATCTCCCCCTTGATGAGTGCATTGTCAACTACCAACACAAATCATAATAGAAGGAAGGAAGGAAGAAAAAGGAGAAGAGAGAACTCGACCAAATGACCCAAAAGCATAGCAAATCCGAAGAAGGTCAAGTGGAAAGAGCGAAACAACTTGGTTCCCAAAGACATGGGCAACGGCTCGACGCAACCAAGCAAAGCAAAGCTAGCCCTCAAGAAGAGGTAGAACAGGCTCAACACCGCTAGCAAATACCAATTGAAAAAAAAATCAAATCAAAATGCTAGTCCCTCAAGATAGAGGCACAGAGGCTCAACACAACTAGCAAGAAAGTTCGATACCAAAACCTTATGGCCAATAGGAGACAGAAGAACTCCTTCTTGAATAGTGCAAACAACCAGGAAGGCTCCTCCTAAGCAAAAAGAGGGTTATGATTTGCTATTTCTCCCCCTTAGTTGAAAATGCACCTATCAAGAAACAGTGCCCCCCTCAGAAAATGCACCACCAAAAGTGCAAACCAGAAAAGTTCTCCTATTAACAAGAGAAGTTCTCCCCCTTCCAAAATGCATATGAGTCAAAAATGCAAGTTAGGAGCTTCAGGAGTATACTCAAAAGAGTGTAAAGATGCTCGACAGAGTTCTGATCCGATGACTCAGAAAATGCACAGAATGCTAGCAAAGGCTCAAACTGATCACTAACTCTAAAAAGAGAGCACAAAGAGTAGTTTTTAGCCGAAAAAGGCATTCACCATCAAAATAGCACAGACATGTATAGACGGGAAGTCAAACAAGTGCTAAACATGTATACAAGGTGAACTACCCCTAGCACAGTTCAATCATCATGCTGATACCAAATAAAACATGAAGCATGTACTTGTGATTTCAAAATTTTAATCGGAGTTGCAGCGGTGAAATTACACAAGTCCAGAAATCAGCATGGGACTGCGAGAGGTTGAATGCTTGTTATTGCCTAACTTTCCAACTGTGCGAAGCCTATGCATAAGCAATCAGAAGCTTAAAGCAACAGTTTCAGTCATGCACTACACAACTCAAGTTTAACTCAAAGTGCAATGAGAAACAGTCTCGAAACTGTGAGGTGCTAACAAGCAAACCCATCTCGATCTTTTCAATTCACTTAACTTGGTTCAGATTTTAAACAGAATATGACATACCAAGCAAGTGAATGACTCAACACTAGAGACATAGCAACCTAGCATACATAGATAGCATAAGTGACTTCGACACATTCTACACATGCTAGTTGCATATCTCAATGGTGAACATTTTCAAGTTTTAAGTTCATTAATCAAATTCACCATTCAAAAATAGCTCAGCTCACAGTATGTATCAGTGATCAGAAAGAGCATAAGCTACAACATCTACATAAAGCATCGGAGCAAAGACTACACAGAGCATAGTTACATTTTTCAGACTATATTCATGAAGCTCAGAATGTAAAAGCGTATGCTAAAATGCAAAGATGCATGAAGAAATCAAAAGAAAACACAAATAACTGAAAAACACAAAGTCAGTGTATCATACAAGAGTAAAAAATGTTTCCCCCATCTAAAAGGGGAAACACACACCAAGCTCACCTCTCAACCGATTCAAGTTGATTGGTCCAAAGGCTTGGTGAAAATATCAGCCAACTGATGATGAGTATCGACATGGCGAAGGTCGATATCACCCTTCTCATAGTGGTCTCGCAGAAAATGAAAGCGCACATCAATGTGTTTGGTCTTCGAGTGTAGCACGGGGTTCTTAGCAACGCTAATTGCACTCGTGCTGTCACAAAGCAAAGGAACACGAGAAAAGCTCAGACCAAAATCACGCAAAGTGGCCATCATCCAGAGTAACTGGGAACAGCAGCTAGCTGCAGCAACATACTCAGCCTCCGTGGTAGACTGGGCGACACTAGACTGCTTGCGAGAGGACCACGAAACAAGAGAAGAACCAATAAACTGGCTAGTCCCAGAAGTGGACTTGCGATCAATACGGCAACCAGCAAAATCAGCATCGGAATAACCGCAAAGGGAAAGGTTAGAGGAAGCAGAATACCAAATCCCGAATTCTGGAGTGAAGGATAAGTACCTCATAATGCGCTTGACCGCCTGACGGTGAAAGGTGCGCGGCGAAGACTGAAAACGCGTGCAAAGACACACCGCGAACTGACTGTCCGGGCGTGTCGCCGTCAGGTACAGCAGCGACCCGATCATACTCCGGTACTCCTTCTGGTCCACTGCTTCTCCCTCCTTGTCCGCATCCAGGGCCGTCGTGGTCGCCATGGGTTGCGGATACATGGGTGTATGCCGAGTCTCTAAGTGATGAGTGATTGTCAACGGGTTTGATCGCATGTTCTTTGGCTTGTGTTGTGCAGGTGTCGAGCTCGGAGACAGTGATCGAGGGCAAGGTGAAGGTCAAGTTGAGACGTGTCGTGCCGATGGACTGGGTGCGATGAAGGATGGGCGTGCCGTGCGACGGACGTGCCATGCCGATGGATCGAGCAGTGAAGGGCGGACGTGAGGCTTGGACTGAGGGACCGGAGTGCCTGAGGATCAGCTGTGGTGGCTGGCAGCCTGGGACAGCGACGAGCAGAGACTTGCGGGGCACGGTGTTGCTCGGGTCGAGGACCTGGGGACACGTGTCGGTGGACGGGGTGCACGGGAGGTGCATCCCCTCTACAGCTCCGGTTTGTTGGTTGAGCCAGAGAAAAACCAACGGGTGGACGGTTTCCAGGTTTGGGCCTCAAAACCTGGGTGCTCGGTTTCCAGGTTGAGCCACAAAACCTGGGCGCGAATGGTTTCCGAGTTTGGCCACAAAACTCGGGTGATGGGCCGGTTTCCGAGTTTGGGCCTCAAAACTCGGGCGCTACGGGTTTCTGAGTTTGGGCCACAAAACTCAGGCTGGTGGGCTGGTTTCCCGGTTTGGGCCACAAAACCGGGGGTTGCTGGAAAAGGCTGGTTTCCTGGTTTGGGCCACAAAACCGGGGGTGCAGAGCGAGGATGGCACGTGGCGGCAATCGGAAGGTTGCGTGGAGGCAACGCGGATGAGTTGTGCGGGCGTGGCCGTTGGATCTACCTACCACCGAGTTGGTCCAGAATAACCCTAGGGTTTAGCTGGTTCGCTCTGTAATTAGAATAGAGAGGGGTAGAGTAGGAAATAGACTTAGACTAGAATAGGATAAGTAGTCAGGGGAGACACCCTCCTCCCCTATCTCAGTTGTCTCAGTTTTAGCCATCTCATTTTGCTTCCTGCACTTAGGGTTTCCTGCTCTCCCATCCCCTGCTGTAGCTGAGATCCGCAGAGAGACCAAGAACTCTGTGTACTTGTTGATTCTGAGGAAAGGAGGCCGTAACCTCCTTGTCGTAGCGTGTGTTTGCGCTTCGGCTTGCGATTCATGGGTGTCATTTGCGGTTCATTCGTGTTCTTCGCGGAATCCTTTTTCTCCACGATTTTCCCGTCGCTTGATCTCTTTGCTCGGTTCATCTTTTGCAAAACCGTTTGAACCAAGTTGTTCTAGATCGTGAGGCACTTCTTTCCACCGAAGGAATTAAACTCTAACCTCACGGTCTAGGAGATCGATCGATTTTCGTTTTGGATTGCGTTCTTGCTTCCTTGCTCCGAAATTTCTTGATTCACCGATTTGGAGTTAGGTTCGAGCCATGATCTCTTAGAGATAGCTCACTAACATCCTTGTGACCCCTCAGATCGAATCCTAGGCCTAGAGCTTTTGATTTAGAGGAGATCGGGTTGAATCATCAAAGAACTGCGCTATTTTCGGGGGCATCGGACGCTTTCACGGGAGCATCGGACGCTAGGGTTCCTAGCATCGGACGCTCCGGTGACGCGTGTCACGTTTTCGGCGTTTTAGTTTGCATCGGACGCTAGGCATCGGACGCGTCCGTTGTCCATCGGACGCGCCGGAGCCTTTGCATCGGACGCTGGGTGATTACTGTTCACAGCGTCCGATGGTGGAACAGTAAGGTTCCAGAACCAACCAGTTTGCATCGGACGTGTCCGGTGGTCTGGCATCGGACGCAGGCCAGCGTCCGATGCGACTGGTTTCGCACGGTTTCATCCGCGGTTCGCTCGTTCGTTGTCGGAATTGATTTCCGTCTTTTGCATTGGTTTTCTAGAGTTGTGTAGTGTCCCGCTGTGCTTCTTGGAAGCATCCACCCTACATCTAGGGTCGTGGACATTAGCAAGCTCTAGGGTTTGTCTCTTGGGGTGATTCTTGGGACAGTGGCTCTAGTATCCAAAAGGAAATTTTGAAGCTCCCATTCACCCCCCCCTCTGGTCGCTTTCTGGTTGCTTCTCGGTTCTTCAATTGGTATCGGAGCAGGTTAAGGATCTTCCACCTTAGCCGGTCCCAGATCCACAGAAGGCGACATGGATCGCGGCGTGGGCAAACCGCCGTTCTTTGATGGGACGAACTATGCGTATTGGAAGATACGCATGTCGGCCTATCTGCAGAGTTTGGGTGCTTCTATTTGGGATATTTGCAACTCTGCTGATTACGTGGTCTTGGCTGCTCGTGTTTCTCAGCAACAGATCGATGAGCACGATGCCAATAGCCGAGCCCGTAATGCTCTCTTTTCTTGTTTGAGCATGGGTGAGTTTGATCGTGTTTCTCACCTTGCTACGGCTCGGGAGATCTGGGACACCCTCATGCGTTTCCATGAGGGCACCTCTCAAGTCAAAACCCGACTCTACGAGTCGTTCAAGCGTGAGTATGAGAACTTTCGACATCAGCCTGGCGAGAGCATAGAAAGTTTATTCGCTCGCTTTCAGGTGATTGTCAACAGGATGAGGGCTAACAAGGAGCAGTTGCCTTTTGACGATCATGAGCGTGCTTTGAAGCTCTTGCATACTCTTGATCGGTCGGTGTGGGATTCCAAAGTTCAGGCGATCATCGAATCGCCTAACTATGAGACCCTCACGTGCGACGAGCTCTTTAGTAAGCTCAAGTCCAGTGAGATTGATGCCATGTCGAGGGCTTCTTATGCGAATCCTTCTGGCCCGACTATGGCCTTGGTTTCTGGCTCTTCTGCTAATCCCTCTGCTGGCTTTGCACTTTCTTCACTCTTTTCTGTCACAGAGGACCAGCTTGAGTCGTTGGGGGATGACGAGTTGGCAATGCTCGCCAACCGGTTCACGCGGTTAAACAACAACCGCATGAACCGTCGCCGCGGTGGAGGACGCTCAGGATGCTATGAGTGCGGCGACCCCGACCACTTCATCGCCAACTGCTCCAAGAAGAAGCATTCATCTGGGAAGGGCGATCATGGGCACAAGTACGACTCCGGCAAGCACAAGGAGAAGTACGTCCCCGCGAGGCACAAGCGGAGGGGCGGCTTCGACAAGGAGTACATCAAGAAGAAGTACTTGGAGAAGGCCCAGGCTGAGCAGCGTGCGTTCTTCGCCACGCTCAGCGACGTCGATGGCTCGGATGACGACTCCGCTTGCTCAAGCGATGATGAGTCCGAGAAGAAGAAGAGAATCGAGGACAAGCTGAACGGTCTCTGCTTCTTCGCCGACGACGACGGCGTCTGCACCATGGCGCTTGGTGATGAAGTCGACGGCAAGCTGGAGCACATCCCTCGGAACAACGACGACGACGACGACTCCTCCCAGGTATCTCTCACCCACGATGAGCTTTTTGCTGAGGTCGAGAACCTTATTGCCGCGCTCCTTAGTCAGGACAAGTTGCTTAGGCGTGCCGCTAGAGAACGCAAGGAGTTTAGGCAGAAGTGGGAAGACACGGTGAGAGAGCTTGAGTTTGCCAAGTCCACCGTGGTTGTGTCGGAGGAGGTTGAGTGTGAGATGTGCACCACACACATGACTGACCTTCTCACTTTGAGAGGTAAGTATGCTGCGTTGGTAGGAGAGGTGGATGAGCTAAAGGCTAGACCTTCTCTGTTGGGTGCGTGCAAGACTTGTCCTGTCTTGCAATCTGAGTTGGCAGAGAAGAATGCCAAGATTGTGTCTCTTGAGGAGGCCAACTCAGGTAGCACTAGTGTGGCTAGGTGTGCTTTGTGTGAGGGTTTGGAGATGGAGATTGCGAATGTCAAGCATGGCAAGATGCAAACTGAGGAGGAAAACACATACCTTCGGACCATCTTGTCATGGGTCTCTTGTAGTGAGCCGCAGCTCGGGATGATGATCTCCCAATTTAAGCGAGCTGCTGGAGGTCCTGGTGTAGGTTTTGCTCCGGGTGTTGATCTTTGTGCTTTTGGGAAGATTGGAGAGTCGAGTGGTCTGAACCCTAGTGAGAAGCCCAACTCCACCACTACTCCCAAACTTGCCAAGCTTCCACCCAAAGAGCCCGTCAAACCTACCACCAAGGATGGGGTGTTTGAGGAACCTCCGAGAGCTCCACCCAAGAACCAAGTCTGGCATCCCAAACCCAACCACCTAAAGAACAAGCTGGACACAATGCCACCTATCCAAGAGGAATTGCCACAGAAGGGCAAAGTGATCCACATCCACAGTCCTGCGTACCAACAACCCCCTGTGCGTGCGGTGAGGTACCAGTGTGACTTCTGTGGGAGAGATGGACACTTAAGCGAGTTCTGCTTTAGGCGCAAGAGAGAGGCGCGCCGTGCTCGGGAGATGGACAACCCGGACATGTACCACCCTTTCCAAGGTGTGCATGGGCCGAATGTCCAGAGGAGAGCTGCTAAGTCTGGAGGTCAAGTTCCCAGGCCTAGGGAGAGGAGAGCTCCGAGGAGAGAGGCCAGGCCTAGAGGTCCAGAGCCTCAAGTGCCAAGACGAAGGCCTCGTAGAGAGCGTGCCCGACGGGGTCCTGCCTTTACAGTTGACGGACCCCGTGGCGGAGGCTTTGTTGAGCGCTTTCCCCCACCGCAGTGTGAGTACCGCGGTGAGCGCTTCTTCCCCAGCGGACCACGTTTTCCTGTACGTGGTGATCGCTACCCCCGTAGACAGGCTAGGAATAGTTTTTACACTGACCGTTCTTTTGAGCAGCCGGCCCAACACTGGTATTCTCCTTACTTCACTAACCCCAGTGTTGGACCGTATGCTCACCCTATGTCTTTTTATTGATGTAGGTGAGACGGTTGGAGGACATTTGGTTGGTGGATTCTGGTTGCTCGAGGCACATGACCGGAAACGCCAAGTGGTTCTCCAGCCTTAGCCCGGTCGCCGGAAAGGAGTACATAACCTTCGGCGACAATAGTAAAGGTAAGGTATTATCCCGTGGGACGGTGCGGGTTAATGAGCACTTTGTGTTGCGCGATGTTGCTCTTGTTTCTAACCTGCATTTTAACTTGCTTTCTGTTTCACAACTTTTTGATGATGACTATGAGATTCGTTTTAAACCGAACCTTAGTCGCATCTTAGATCCTCAGGGCAATCTTGTATGTCTGATTTCGCCCTTTGGGAAAGTCTTTTGCGCGAATTTCTCAGAGTCGTTTGGTTCTTCTCGCTGTCTTTTGGCTAGTCCTTCTTCCTCCGATCTTTGGAAGTGGCATAGGAGGCTCGGTCATTTAAGCTTCGACTTGCTTGCAAGACTTAGCTCACTTGGGCTAATCCGAGGATTGCCCAAGCTTTCGATGGAGAAGGATCTAGTTTGTCATTCTTGTAGACATGGGAAGATGGTTGCCGCTCCCCACCATCCAGTGACTAAGGTCATGACCTCGCACCCTGGAGAGCTTTTACATATGGACCTTGTTGGTCCGGCTCGGTTGGTGGCAAGTGGTATGTTTTGGTTGTTGTTGACGACTTTTCGAGATATTCGTGGGTCTTCTTTTTGACTGAGAAGACTGAGACTTTCTCCTTCGCTCGCAATCTGATTTTGCGTCTTCAGAACGAGTTCCCCTTGAACTCGATGCGAGCTATTAGAAGTGATAATGGTTCCGAATTCAAAAATTCGGATTTTGAGAAGTTTTGTAACCGCCTTGGCTTGGAGCATCAGTTTTCTTCCCCCTACACACCGCCCCAAAATGGTGTTGTAGAGAGGAAGAATCGGACCCTTGTTGAGATGGCCAGGACGATGCTTGATGAGCATAGGACTCCTAGGCGCTATTGGGCCGAAGCTATGAACACTGCATGCTATATTTCCAATCGCATTTTTCTGAGAGCTTTCTTGAAAAAGACTTCTTATGAGTTGCGTTTTGGAAAACTGCCCAAGGTGAGTTATTTTCGAGTTTTTGGTTGCCATTGTTTTATACTCAAAAAGGGCAACTTGGACAAATTTGAATCTCGTTCTTCTGACGGTGTGTTTTTGGGTTATGGCACTCACACTCGAGCTTATCGTGTACTTAACCTTGACACTAACCGAGTCATGGAGACATCCGATGTCACCTTCGACGAGACCATGGTTTGTCCTTCTTCTCGTTTTGAGCGTGCAGGTGATCATGAGGTTGGTGAGCCTCTTTTTGATGACGAGGACGAGGGTGCTGAAGGTATGGATGATCCAACATCCCCTCCACCTGCCGTGCCGCAAAGAGCGGCTTCTACGACGATTCACGGCCCCGACACCTCTTCTTCTTGGGGGCCGTGGGATCCGCCACCCCGAGCGGTACCATTTGTACCCGGGGAGGCATCAGCTGCTGTTGAGGGGGAGGCTACATCAGCTCGAGAGGCGCCACGACACATCCAGCGCCAGCACCCACCTCAGCAGATGATCGGCAACATCGACGAACGAGTCACTCGGTCCAGGTCACAGCAAATCTCGCACTTCGCTCATTCTGCTTTTGTTGCTAATTTTGAGCCCCGAGATGTTGGACATGCTTTGACGGATCCGGATTGGGTAAATGCCATGCATGAGGAGTTAGAAAACTTTGAGCGAAATCGGGTTTGGGTTCTAGTTCCGCCTCCACCTGACTGTAAGCCTATTGGGACAAAATGGGTTTTCAAAAACAAGCAAGGAGAGGATGGCCACGTTGTTAGAAACAAGGCCAGGCTTGTAGCGAAGGGTTATAGTCAGAAGGAGGGGATAGACTATGAGGAGACGTTTGCTCCTGTAGCTCGTTTGGAGGCAATTAGGATACTCTTGGCCTTTGCTACATCCAAAGGTTTCAAACTTTTTCAAATGGATGTCAAGAGTGCCTTCTTAAACGGCTACATAGAAGAAGAAGTGTATGTTGAGCAACCCCCCGGTTTTGAAAATCCCAAATTTCCAAACCATGTTTTTAAACTCCACAAAGCTTTATATGGTTTGAAACAAGCCCCTAGAGCCTGGTATGATAGGTTAAAAACCTTTTTGCTTGCTAAGGGTTTTAAAATGGGATGTGTAGATAAAACGCTTTTTCTCCTCAAGCAAGGCAAAGACACTCTCTTGGTCCAGATTTACGTGGATGATATCATTTTCGGTGGTTCTTCTCACGCTCTGGTTGCCAAGTTTGCAGATACTATGAGCAGGGAGTTCGAGATGAGCATGATGGGCGAGCTGACATTCTTTCTCGGGTTGCAAATTAAGCAATCCCGAGAGGGGACGTTTGTGCACCAGGGCAAGTACACCAAGGACTTGCTAAAGCGATTCGATATGGGTGAGGCCAAGCCTCTTCCAACACCCATGTCGACGACGACTGCCCTGGATGCGGATGTGGATGGAGAAGCAGTGGACCAGAAGGAGTACCGCAGCATGATCGGGTCGCTCCTCTACCTGACGGCGACACGCCCGGACATTCAGTTTGCGGTGTGTCTGTGTGCGCGATTTCAGGCGTCGCCGCGCATCTCTCACCGTCAGGCGGTGAAGTGGATTTTCAGGTACCTTCGTTTCACGCCTGAGTTTGGGATTTGGTATTCTGCTTCCTCCACCCTCTCCATTTGCGGTTATTCGGATGCCGATTTTGCTGGTTGCCGCATTGAGCGCAAGTCCACTTCTGGGACTTGCCAGTTTATTGGTTCTTCTCTTGTTTCATGGTCTTCTCGCAAGCAGTCTAGCGTCGCTCAGTCCACTACGGAGGCTGAATATGTTGCTGCAGCTAGCTGCTGTTCCCAGTTGCTTTGGATGATGGCCACTTTGCATGATTTTGGTCTGAGCTTTTCTCGCGTGCCTTTGTTTTGTGACAGCACGAGTGCCATTAGCGTTGCTAAGAACCCCGTGTTTCACTCGAAGACCAAACACATTGATGTGCGCTTTCATTTTCTGCGAGACCACCAGGAGAAGGGTGATATCGACCTTCGCCATGTCGATACTCATCATCAACTGGCTGATATTTTCACCAAGCCTTTAGATGAATCAACCTTTAATCGGTTGAGGGGTGAGCTTGGTGTGTGTTTCCCCTTTTAGATGGGGGAAACATTTTGGATCTTGTATAGACTGACTCTTTTATTTTAAGTTTCTTTTCTTTGCATTTGTGCATACGCATTTACATTATGAGCTTCATGTTTATAATCACTAGAATGTAACTATGCTCTGTTTAGTATGCTCCAATGCTTATATGGATGCTTGTAGCTTATGCTCTTCCTGATCACTAGTACATGGTATGAGCTAAGCTATTTTGGAATGGTGAATTTACTTAATAACTTACAATCTGAAAATGTTCACCATCGAGATATGCAACTAGCATGTGTAGGATATGTTGAGTTCACTCATGCTTTTCATATATGCTAGGTTGCTATGTCTCTAGTTATGAGTCATTCACTTGCTTGGTCTGTTCATATCATGTATAAAATTTGAACCAAGTCTTAGTGAATTGAAAAGATCGAGATGGGATTGCTTGTCAACACCTCACGGTATCGAGACTGTTTCTCATTGCACTTTGAGTTAAACTTGAGCCGTGTAGTGTATGACCGAAACCGTAGCTTCAAGCTTCTGATTGCTTCGGCATAGGCTTCGCTCGGTTGAAAAGTTAGGCAAAGACAAGCTTTCAACCTCTCGCAATCACATGCTAAATAATTGAACTTGTGAAGTCTTTACCGCTGCAACTCCGATGTATAACTGAAATCACAAGTGTATGCTTCATTCCTATGCATGATGATTGAACTTTGCTAGGGGTGGTTCACCTTGTATACATGTTTAGCACTGGTCTGGATTCCTATCTATACATGTGTAGTGCTATTTTGATGGTGACTATCTTTTTGGCTAAAAACCTGTTCACTTGCTCATATGCTTCATATTTCGTATGTGTGATCAGTTTGAGCCTTCGCTATTTGAGTGCTTAGTTGTGTCATTGGAGCTATACCGATTAGAGCATTTTTGCCCTCTTTCGATTATATACCTGAAGCTGCTAACTTGCATTTCTGACTTCATATGCATTTTGGAAGGGGGAGTTGTGTTGGCTCAAGGGAAGAGTTTGTGCTTGATAAGTGCATTTTCAACTAAGGGGGAGAGTTTTTACAAATCATATGTCTCCTGGCGTTCAACTAAGGGGGAGCTTTTGCTAAGGGGGAGTCCCGGGTTGCTTGCACTTGTCGAGGGGAGTTTGCTAGTTGTGTTGAGCCGTTGCCTCTGTCTTGAGGGACTAGCAAACATTTTCCTCATTTGGCGTCGAGGTTGATTTTGATTGGTTCGGAGACCTTTCGGTTGTTTTTCAATTGGTTCGGAGTGGTTTTCGTGCTAGTTGTGTTGAGCCTCTGTGCCTCTATCTTGAGGGACTAGCATTTTGCTATTTTTTTTAGCTCTGACTTTCAATTGGCTTTTGCTAGCGGTGTTGAGCCTATTCTACCTCTTCTTGAGGGCTAGCTTTGCTTTGCTTGGTCGCGTCGAGCCGTTGCCCATGTCTTTGGGGACCAAGTTCTCGCTTCTTCCACTTGACCTTCTTCGGCTTTGCTATGCTTTTGGGTCATTTGGTTGAGTTCTCTCTTCTCCTTCCTCCTACCTTCTTCTTTCATTATGATTTGTGTGAGTAGTTGACAATGCACTCATCAAGGGGGAGATTGCGGATACATGGGTGTATGCCGAGTCTCTAAGTGATGAGTGATTGTCAACGGGTTTGATCGCATGTTCTTTGGCTTGTGTTGTGCAGGTGTCGAGCTCGGAGACAGTGATCGAGGGCAAGGTGAAGGTCAAGTTGAGACGTGTCGTGCCGATGGACTGGGTGCGATGAAGGATGGGCGTGCCGTGCGACGGACGTGCCATGCCGATGGATCGAGCAGTGAAGGGCGGACGTGAGGCTTGGACTGAGGGACCGGAGTGCCTGAGGATCAGCTGTGGTGGCTGGCAGCCTGGGACAGCGACGAGCAGAGACTTGCGGGGCACGGTGTTGCTCGGGTCGAGGACCTGGGGACACGTGTCGGTGGACGGGGTGCACGGGAGGTGCATCCCCTCTACAGCTCCGGTTTGTTGGTTGAGCCAGAGAAAAACCAACGGGTGGACGGTTTCCAGGTTTGGGCCTCAAAACCTGGGTGCTCGGTTTCCAGGTTGAGCCACAAAACCTGGGCGCAAATGGTTTCTGAGTTTGGCCACAAAACTCGGGTGATGGGCCGGTTTCCGAGTTTGGGCCTCAAAACTCGGGCGCTACGGGTTTCTGAGTTTGGGCCACAAAACTCAGGCTGGTGGGCTGGTTTCCCGGTTTGGGCCACAAAACCGGGGGTTGCTGGAAAAGGCTGGTTTCCCGGTTTGGGCCACAAAACCGGGGGTGCAAAGCGAGGACGGCACGTGGCGGCAATCGGAAGGTTGCGTGGAGGCAACGCGGACGAGTTGTGCGGGCGTGGCCGTTGGATCTACCTACCACCGAGTTGGTCCAGAATAACCCTAGGGTTTAGCTGGTTCGCTCTGTAATTAGAATAGAGAGGGGTAGAGTAGGAAATAGACTTAGACTAGAATAGGATAAGTAGTCAGGGGAGACACCCTCCTCCCCTATCTCAGTTGTCTCAGTTTTAGCCATCTCATTTTGCTTCCTGCACTTAGGGTTTCCTGCTCTCCCATCCCCTGCTGTAGCTGAGATCCGCAGAGAGACCAAGAACTCTGTGTACTTGTTGATTCTGAGGAAAGGAGGCCGTAACCTCCTTGTCGTAGCGTGTGTTTGCGCTTCGGCTTGCGATTCGTGGGTGTCATTTGCGGTTCATTCGTGTTCTTCGCGGAATCCTTTTTCTCCACGATTTTCCCGTCGCTTGATCTCTTTGCTCGGTTCATCTTTTGCAAAACCGTTTGAACCAAGTTGTTCTAGATCGTGAGGCACTTCTTTCCACCGAAGGAATTAAACTCTAACCTCACGGTCTAGGAGATCGATCGATTTTCGTTTTGGATTGCGTTCTTGCTTCCTTGCTCCAAAATTTCTTGATTCACTGATTTGGAGTTAGGTTCGAGCCATGATCTCTTAGAGATAGCTCACTAACATCCTTGTGACCCCTCAGATCGAATCCTAGGCCTAGAGCTTTTGATTTAGAGGAGATTGGGTTGAATCATCAAAGAACTGCGCTGTTTTTGGGGGCATCGGACGCTTTCACGGGAGCATCGGACGCTAGGGTTCCTAGCATCGGACGCTCCGGTGACGCGTGTCACGTTTTCGGCGTTTTAGTTTGCATCGGACGCTAGGCATCGGACGCGTCCGTTGTCCATCGGACGCGCCGGAGCCTTTGCATCGGACGCTGGGTGATTACTGTTCACAGCATCCGATGGTGGAACAGTAAGGTTCCAGAACCAACCAGTTTGCATCGGACGTGTCCGGTGGTCTGGCATCGGACGCAGGCCAGCGTCCGATGCGACTGGTTTCGCACGGTTTCATCCGCGGTTCGCTCGTTCGTTGTCGGAATTGATTTCCGTCTTTTGCATTGGTTTTCTAGAGTTGTGTAGTGTCCCGCTGTGCTTCTTGGAAGCATCCACCCTACATCTAGGGTCGTGGACATTAGCAAGCTCTAGGGTTTGTCTCTTGGGGTGATTCTTGGGACAGTGGCTCTAGTATCCAAAAGGAAATTTTGAAGCTCCCATTCACCCCCCCTCTGGTCGCTTTCTGGTTGCTTCTCGGTTCTTCATGGGTGTTGGAAGACGCTTGGCCTCACCCATGTCGAATTTCTTCAGAATGTCCCGGGTGTACTTGCCCTAGTGCACGAACGTCCCTTCCCGGGATTGCTTGATTTGCAACCCGAGGAAAAACGTCAACTCGCCCATCATGCTCATCTCGAACTCCCTGCTCATAGTATCTGCGAACTTGGCAACCAAAGCGTGAGAAGAACCACCGAAAATGATATCATCCATGTAAATTTGGACCAAGAGAGTATCAGTGCCTTGCTTGAGGAGAAAGAGCGTTTTATCTACACATCCCATTTTAAAACCCTTAGCAAGCAAAAAGGTTTTCAACCTATCATACCAGGCTCTAGGGGCTTGATTCAAACCATACAGAGCTTTGTGAAGTTTAAAGACATGGTTTGGAAACTTGGGATTTTCAAAACCGGGGGGTTGTCTAACATACACCTCCTCTTCTATGTAGCCGTTTAAGAAGGCACTCTTGACATCCATTTGAAAAAGTTTGAAACCTTTGGATGCAGCAAAAGCCAAGAGTATCCTAATTGCCTCCAAACGAGCTACAGGAGCAAACGTCTCCTTATAGTCTATCCCCTCCTTCTGACTATATCCCTGGGCTATGAGTCTGGCCTTGTTTCTCACAACATGGCCATCTTTTCCCTGTTTGTTTTTGAAAACCCATTTTGTCCCAATTGGATGACACTCAGAAGGTGGAGACACTAGAACCAAAACCCGATTTCTCTCAAAGTTCTCAAGCTCCTCATGCATGGCATTGACCCAATCCGGATTCGTCAAAGCGTGTCCAACATCCCGGGGATCAAAATCAGCAACAAATGCAGAATGAGCAAAGTGAGAGATTTGCCTTGACCGGGTGACGCGTTCGTCGATGCTGCCGATCATCTGCTGAGGCGGGTGCTGGCGCTGAATGTGTTGTGGCGCCTCCCTTGCCGAAGTGGCCTCCCCCTCAACGGCAGCTGGTGCCCCCTCGGGTACAAAGGGTACCGCTCGAGGTGGCGGATCCCACGGCCCTCAGGAAGAAGACGTGTCGGGGCCGTGAGTCATCGTCGAAGCCGCTCCTTGCGGCACAACAGGTGGAGGAGGAGGTGCTGGGTCATCCATGCCTTCAGCACCTTCTTCTTCATCATCGAAAAGAGGCTCGCCAACCTCATGATCACCTGCACGCTCAAAACGAGAAGAAGGACAAACCATGGTCTCGTCGAAGGTGACATCGGATGTCTCCATGACTCGGTTAGTGTCAAGGTTAAGTACACGATAAGCTCGAGTGTGAGTGCCACAACCCAACAACACACCGTCAGAAGAACGAGACTCAAATTTGTCCAAGTTGCCCTTTTTGAGTATAAAACAATGGCAACCAAAAACTCTAAAATAACTCACCTTGGGGAGTTTTCCAAAACGCAACTCGTAAGAGGTCTTTTTCAAGAAAGCTCGAAGAAAAATGCGATTGGAAATATAGCATGCAGTGCTCATAGCCTCGGCCCAATATCGCCTAGGAGTCCTATGCTCATCAAGCCTCGTCCTGGCCATCTCTACAAGGGTCCGATTCTTCCTCTCTACAACACCATTCTGAGGGGGTGTGTAGGGGGAAGAAAACTAATGCTCTAAACCCAAAGAGTTACAAAACTTCTCAAAATCCGAATTCTTGAATTCGGAACCATTATCACTCCTAATAGCTCGCATCGAGTTCAAAGGGAACTCGTTCTGAAGACGCAAAATCAGATTGCGAGCAAAGGAGAAAGTCTCGGTCTTCTCAGCTAAAAAGAAGACCCATGAATATCTCGAAAAGTCATCAACAACAACAAGAACATACCACTTCCCCCCAACCGAGCTCACCCGAGCCGGACCAACAAGGTCCATGTGCAAAAGCTCTCCAGGGCGCTTGGTCATGACCTGAGTCACTGGATGGTGGGGAGCGGCAACCATCTTCCCGTGTCTACAAGAGTGGCAAACAAGATCCTTCTCCATTGATAACTTGGGCAATCCTCGGATTAGGCCAAGTGAACTAAGCCTTGCAAGCAAGTCGAAGCTCAAATGTCCTAGTCTCCTATGCCACTTCCAAAGATCAGAGGAGGAAGGTCCAGCCACAAGACAACTAGAAGTGCCAAAAGACTCAGAGAAATTCGCACGAAAGACTTTTCCAAAGGGCGAAATCAAACACACAAGATTGCCCTGAGGATCCAAAATACGACTGAGATTCGGTTTAAAACGAATCTCATAGTCATCATCGAAAAGTTGCGAAATAGAAAGAAGGTTAAAATGCAAGTTAGAAACAAGAGCAACATCGCGCAACACAAAGTGCTCATTAACTCGCACCGACCCACGAGACAACACCTTACCTTTGCTATTGTCGCCGAAGGTGATATACTCCTTTCCGGCGACCGGACTAAGACTGGAGAACCACTTGGCGTTTCCGGTCATGTGCCTCGAACACCCGGAATCCACCAACCAAACGTTCTCCAATCGTTTTACCCACATCAATAAAAATACATAGGGTGAGCATACGGGCCAACACTGGGGTTAGTGAAGTAAGGAGAATACCAGTGTTGGGTCGGCTGCTCAAAAGAACGGTTAGCAGAAAAACCATTCCTAGCACACCTACGAAGGAAGCGATCACCACGTTTAGAAGAACGTGGTCCGCTGGGGAAGGAGCACTCACCGCGATACTCAAAACGCGGTGGAGGAAAACACTCAACTACAAAGCCACCGCCACGGGGTCCATGACCTACAACTACAGACTCCCGTCGGGCACGCTCTCTACGAGGCCTAGGCCTAGGAACTTGAGGCACTGCGCCTCTAGGCCTAGCATCTCTCCTTGGAGCTCTCCTCTGCCTAGGCCTGGGAACTTGAGGTTCTTGACCTCTGGGCCTAGCAGCTCTCCTCTGAACTTTCGGCACATGTACATCATGGAAAGGATGGTACATGTCCGGGTTATTCATCTCCCTAGCACGGCGCGCCTCTCTCTTGCGCCGAAAGCAGAACTCGCTCAAGTGTCCATCTCTCCCACAATGCTCACAATGGTACCTCACCGCTCTCAAAGGGGGTTGTTGGTACACATGGTTGTGGGTGTGGATCACCTTGCCCTTCTGTGGCAAACACTCCTCCTGGATAGGTGGCATCGTATCAAACTTGTTCTTCAAGTGATTGGGTTTGGGATGCCACACTTGGTTCTTGGGTGGAGCTCTCGGAGGTTCTTCAAACACTCCATCCTTGGTGTTGGGCTTGAGAGGCTCTTTGGGTGGAAGCTTGGTAAGTTTGGGAGTAGTGGTGGAGTTGGGCTTCTCACTCGGGTTCAAACCACTCGACTCTCCAATCTTCCGAAAAGCAGAAAGATCAACACCCGGAGCAAAACCTACACCAGGACCTCCAGCAGCTCGCTTGAATTGGGAGATCATCATCCCGAGCTGCGGCTCACCACAAGACACCCATGACAAGATGGTCCGAAGGTATGTGTTTTCCTCCTCGGTTTGTATCTTGTCATGCTTCACATTCGCAATCTCCATCTCCAAACCCTCACACAAAGCGCACCTAGTCACACAAGTGCTACCCGAGCTGGCCTCCTCAAGAGACACAATCTTGGCATTCTTCTCTGCCAACTCGGATTGCAAGACAGGACAAGTCTTGCACGCACCCAACAGCGTGGGTCTAGCCTTCAGCTCGTCCACCTCTCCTACCAACGCAACATAGTTGCTTCTTAGAGTGAGAAGGTCAGTCATGTGCGTGGTGCACATCTCACACTCCTCATCAGTAACGACCACGGTGGACTTGACAGAATCAAGCTCCTTCACCGTATCCTCCCACTTCTGCCTAAACTCCTTGCGCTCTCTAGCGGCACGCCTAAGCAGCTTATCTTGGCTAAGAAGCGCGGCAGTAAGTTTCTCGACCTCAGTGGAAAGCTCATCGTGGGTCAGAGATACCTGGGAGGTGTCGTCGTCGTCGTCGTCATTCCGAGGGGAGTTCACCAGCTCGCCGTCGACCTCCTTGCCGAGGGCCATGGTGCAGAGGCCGTCGTCGTCGGCGAAGAAGCAGAGACCGTTCAGCTTGTCCTCGATCTTCTTCTTCTTCTCAGACTCGTCGTCGCTTGAGCAAGCGGAGTCGTCATCCGAGCCGTCGACGTCGCTGAGCGTGGCGAAGAATGCACGCTGCTCAGCCTGGGCCTTCTCCAAGTACTTCTTCTTGATGTACTCCTTGTCGAAGCCACCCCTCCGCTTGTGCCTCGCAGGGACGTACTTCTCCTTGCGCTTGCCGGAGTCGTACTTGTGCCCACGATCGCCCTTCCCAGATGAATGCTTCTTCTTGGGACAGTTGGCGATGAAGTGATCGGGGTCGCCGCACTCATAGCATCCTGAGCGTCCTCCTCCGCGGCGACGGTTCATGCGGTTGTTGTGAAACCGCGAGAACCGATTGGCGAGCATTGCCAACTCGTCATCCCCCAAAGACTCCAGCTGGTCCTCTGTGATAGAAAAGAGAGACGAAAGAGCAAAGCCTCCAGAGGGGTTAGCAGAAGAGCCAGAAACCAAAGCCATAGTCGGGCCAGAAGGATTCTCATAAGAAGCCCTTGCCATGACATCAATCTCACTGGACTTGAGCTTACTAAAGAGCTCGTCGCACGTGAGGGTCTCATAGTTAGGTGATTCGATGATCGCCTGAACTTTGGAATCCCACACCGATCGATCAAGGGTATGCAAAAGCTTGAGAGCCCTCTCATGATCGTCGAAAGACAACAGCTCCTTGTTAGCCCTCATCCTATTGACAATCACCTGAAAGCGAGCGAATAAACTTTCTATGCTCTCGCCAGGCATATGTCGAAAGTTCTCATACTCTCACTTGAACGACTCGTAGAGTCGCGTTTTGACTTGAGAGGTTCCCTCATGAAAACGCATGAGGGTGGCCCAAATCTCCCGAGCCGTAGCGAGGTGAGAAACGCGATCAAACTCACTCATGCTCAAACATGAGAAAAGAGCATTACGTGCTCGGCTATTGGCATCGTGCTCATCGATCTGAAGCTGAGAGACACGAGCAGCCAAGACCACGTAATCAGCAGAGTTGCAAATATCCCAAATGGAAGCGCCCAAACTCTGCAGATAGGCCGACATGCGTATCTTCCAATACGCATAGTTCGTCCCATCAAAGAACGGCGGTTTGCCCACGCCGCGATCCATGTCGCCTTCTGTGGATCTGGAACCGGCTAAGGTGGAAGATCATGCCCAAGCGTCGGACGCGTCCGATGCAAACAGTGCCCCTCGGAAACCTTACTGCATACGCATCGGACGCTGTGAATAGTGAACTCTCAGCGTCTGATGGTCACACTCCGGCGCGTCCGATGCACAACGGAGCGTCCGGTGGTAGCGTCCGATGCTCCTTTGAAAATGTCAGAAACTGACACGTGGCAACGGTGTGTCCGATGCCAAAAGGGGTCAGCGTCCGATGCTACGAACATGAGCGTCCGATGCCCCCGACGTAGAGCTGTTCTTCCACGAAATCCACTCAATCTCCTCCGAATCAAAAGCACTAAGGCTTAGACTTGGTGTGAGGAGTTCAAAGGATGTTAGTGAGCTATCCCACTGGAATCATGGCTCGAACCTATCTCCTAATCGAGGAATCGGAAGAATTCGGGGCAAGAGAGCAAAAAACCGATCCAAAACTAAAATCGCTCGATCTCCTAGATCGTGAGGTTGAAGATGAATTCCTTAGGTGGAAAGAAGTGCCTCACGATCTAGAACAACTTGGTTCAAACGGATTTGCAAAAGATGAACCGAGCAAAGAGATCTATCGACGGGAAGAAACGTGCAGAAAAGTAATCCGCGAAGAACACTATCAAAACACGAATCACAACCACGAAATTGCAACCGTGTGGCTACCACATGCTACAACAGTGAGATTACGGTCTCACTTCCTCAAAATCTCACGGGCACAGAGGTATTGTTCTCTTCTCTGTGGATTTCATATTCGCTACAACAGGGGAGAGGGAGAGCAGGAAACCCTAGAAGCAAAAGAGCAAATGACTGAGATACCTGGGGAGGTGAGTGTCTCCCCCTACTTATCCTAATTCTAACTATTCCTAATTCCCACTCTACCCCTAACTACTTACAGAGCGAACCAGCTAAACCCTAAGGTTATTCTGGACCAACTCGATGGTAGGTGGATCCAACGGCCACGCCCGCACAACTCGTAGCGTTGCTTCGACGCAACCTCCCGATTGCCACCACGTGCCGCCACCGCTCTGCACCCCCGGTTTTGTGGCCCAAACTGGGAAACCAGCCTTTCCAGCCAACCCCCGGTTTTGAGGCCCAAACCGGGAAACCAGCCCACCAGCATCTGAGTTTTGAGGCCCAAACTCAGCAAACCCGCAGCACCCAGGTTTTGAGGCCCAAACCTGGAAACCGTCCTCAGCCCGAGTTTTGTGGCCAAACTCGGAAACCATCCACGCCCAGGTTTTGAGGCCCAAACCTGGAAACCGTCCACCCGATGGTTTTTCTCTGGCTCTACCACCAAACCGACGTCGTAGAAGGGATGCACCGCCCGTGCACCCCGTCCACCGACACGTGTCCCCAAGTCCACAACTCAGGCAACACATGACCGCAAGTCTTCGCTCGTCGCTGTCCCAGGCTGCCAGCCTCCACAGCTGATCCTCGGGCCACCGGTCCCTCAGTCCAAGCCTCACGTCCGCCCTTCGCCACTCTCGGTCCATCGGCACGGCATGTCTCTACTTGACCTTCACCTTGCCTCTGATCACTGTCTCCATGCTCGACACCTGCACAACACAAGCCAAAGAACATGCGCATCATCCCAGTTGACAATCACTCATCACTCAGACACTCGGCATACACCCATGTATCCGCAATCCTGCATTCAAATAAAAATCTATGGACATGTGGAATTTGGTTAGTTTGAAACCTATTTGACTACATTTCATGCCTTTTTGGTGAATTTTAGGGTAAAATGTTGATGGTAAAACAGGTGTTTAAGGACCATCAACAACAACCAGGTGCCAAAAATGCTCCGTACCAAGTAAAGGCTTCAGAAAAGCTCCGAATCAATTGGAAAGTTCAAAATCCGAGCCAACTCAAACTCCCCCTCCAATAGTGCACACAACCAGGAAATCTCCCCGTAGTTGATCTAATTGCTCCCCCTTAGTTAAACTCGGAAAGCACATGATTTGCAATATTTTCTCCCCCTTAGTTGAAAATGCACTATCAAGGAACTCCCTTCCAAATGCATATGAGTTAAAATGCAAGTTAGCAGCTTCAGAAATATAGTCGATAGAATATGAAGATGCTCGACAAAGTGCTGATCCGATGACTCAACAATATGCACAGAATGCTAGCAAAGGCTCAAACTGATCACTAAATACGAAATCTGAACATTGGAGCAAAAAGAGCAGTTTTCAGCCAAAAAGGTATTCACCATCAAAATAGCACTAAGCATGTATAGACAGGAAGTCAAACAAGTGCTAAACATGTATACAAGGTGAACTACCCCTAGCACAGTTCAAATATCATGCTATAGAATGAAACATAGACTTGTGTATCCAAATTTTATCGGAGTTGCAGCGGTTAAAAATTACACAAGTTCAAATTTCAGCATGTGATTGTGAGAGGTTGAAAGCTTGTCATTGCCTAACTTTTCAACTGTGCGAATCCTATGCAGACGCAATCAGAAGCTTAAAGCAACAGTTTCGGTCATACACTACACAACTAAAGTTTAACTCAAAGTGCAATGAGAAACAGTCTCGAAACTGTGATGTGCTGACAAGCAATCCCATCCCGATCTTTCCAATTCACTTAACTTGGTTCAAAAATTAAAGCAGAATATGAACATACCAAGCAAGTGAATGACTCAACACTAGAGACATAGCAACCTAGCATATATGAGAAGCACAAGTGATTTCAACACATTCTACACATGCTAGTTGCATATCTCAATGGTGAACATTTTCAAGTTTTATGTTCATTAATCAAATTCACCATTCATAAAATAGCTCATCTCACAACATGTATCAGTGGTCAGAAAGAGCATAAACTACAACATCATCATAAAGCATCAGAGCATACGCTGTACAGAACATAGTCACATTCTAAAGATTATATACATGAAGCTCTGAATGTAAATATGTAAGATGAAATGCAAAAAAGATACCAATTGAAAAATACAAAGTCAGTTTATGATACAAAAACAAAATGTTTTCCCCATCTAAAAAGGGAAATACACACCAAGCTCACCTCTCAACCTTGCAAAAGTTGATTGGTCCAAAGGCTTGGTGAAAATATCAGCCAACTGATGATGAGTATTGACATGGCGAAGGTCGATATCACCCTTCTCATAGTGGTCTCGCAGAAAATGAAAGCACACATCAATGTGTTTGGTCTTAGAGTGCAGCACGGGGTTCTTAGCAACGCTAATAGCACTCGTGCTGTCACAAAGCAAAGGTACGCGAGAAAAGCTCAGACCAAAATCACGCAAAGTGGCCATCATCCAAAGCAACTGGGAACAGCAGCTAGCCACAGCAACATACTCAGCCTCTGTGGTAGACTGGGCGACACTAGACTGCTTGCGAGAAGACCACGATACAAGAGAAGAACCAATAAACTGACAAGTCCTAGAAATGGACTTGCGCTCAATGCGACAACCAGCAAAATCGGCATCGGAATAACCACAGAGGGAGAGGGTGGAGGAAGCAGAATACCAAATCCCAAACTCAGGAGTGAAGCATAAGTACCTCATAATGCGCTTGACCGCCTGACGATGAGAGGTGCGCGGCGACGACTGAAATCGTGCGCAAAGACACACCGCGAACTGAATGTCCGGGCGTGTCGCCGTCAGGTACAGCAGCGACCCGATCATACTCCGGTACTCCTTCTGGTCCACAGCTTCTCCATCCTTGTCCGCATCCAGGGCCGTTGTGGTCGACATGGGTGTTGGAAGAGGCTTGGCCTCACCCATATCGAATTTCTTCAGGATATCCTTGGTATACTTACCCTGGTGCACAAACGTTCCCTCTCGAGATTGTAACTTAGCCAATCTGTATGCATGTTAGCGGCATATGCGGGACCACGGGAGAAGGAGAACATTTCCTTCCTTCCTCCTAATGTCATTTGAATTTTACCACTCCCCACATATATGCAAGCATTAACAGTATTCAAGAAGGGTCTACCTAAGATTAGAGGCACATCTTTCCTATTTCCCATATCTAGTATTATGAAATCAGCAGGAACATAGGAGCCTCTAATATGAACAGGTAAATCATTAACTATTCCTTCTACATAGCAAGTGGATTGATCAGCTAGCACAACATAGGCAGATGTGGATGACATGGGTGGAAAGAACGAGTTTTCATAGAAATCTTTAGATAAAATGTTCACACTCGATCCTAAATCACACATGGCATTTTTAAAGACTTCACCAAAGATTGAGCATCTAATTATGGGACTACCAGGATCACCCTTTTTAACAGTCATGGTTTGATCTTCATAATAGTTAAAATACTTTATTTCAACCATATTTGCAGTTTCCATGTCAGGTTTAGCAGGAATTTTGCCAGATTCAAAAGATGGTATAATAGCAGCAAGTTGAGCTAATTGGGTTTCTAACATCTTATTAAAGCTAAGTTGATTTTTCAGAGCAGATGAGAAATCTTCCAATTTAGCATTTATATTCTCAAGGGCTTTATCATTCGACATTAATTTCTTATTCAAAAATTCAGTAGTTCTACCTTGTGAGTAAACTAAATCCTTTAAGAACGAGAAATCATCAGAATTATGAAAATTAGATCGAGGGAATGAATTGTTACCTTGAGAATTGGAGTGCTGATTCCATCCTTGATTCTGTTGACGGAAACCGTTACTGTTGTTGATGAAGTTCAAATCTTCATGTAGCTCGGGGCAGTGGCTCCCAGAATGTCTGGTTTCTCCACAGACTTCACAAGTCATGTAGGATTCCAGAGATTGGACACTCTCCTATTGGTTCATCTTCTCACAGCTGTCCAGCTTCTTTGCCAGCAGGTCCATCTTGGCCACGATCATGTCGGCCTCCTTAAGGGAATGCATACCTTGCTTACGGGGCTGCAGTCTCTCGTCATTCCATCCTTGGTTCGACACCATCTTCTCTATGAGAGCCTTAGCATCTGCAACATTCAGAGAAAAGAATGCACCGCCGGAGGCAGCATCCAAATGGCTTCTAGAGAGTGGGGTTAGGCCATGGTAGAAGTTCTGGATCAATAGCCAGTCCTCCTTACCATGGTGCGGACAAGCAGCGACATACTCTTGCAACCTCTCCCAAGCCTCGGGGATAGACTCCTCGGCTTGTTGCGTAAAGCTGGAGATTTTGTTGCACAGAGCATTCGTCTTGCCCGTAGGAAAGAATTTGGCGAGAAAAGCATTGGAACACTTGTCCCATGTGTCTACAGCGTTGCGATCGGTATAGAACCATTGCTTCGCTTTTCCTAGCAAATAGAAAGGAAAGAGACGAAGACGGATGGCTTCTTGGGTTATCCCCTTAATGGTGAAGGTGCCGCAAATCTCCAAGAATTGTTGGAGGTGAGCATTGGCATCCTCATGAGCTTTGCTACAGAACGGGCTAGCTTGGACCATCGTGATCAGAGCCGGTTTCAACTCAAAATTGAGGTTGGCATCGATCATGTCTGGTCCTATCGCTACATTAGCGGCAGAAGGAGCAGAAAATTCACGAATGGTCTTATTGGCCATCGTGAAGATAGAACGAGATAAGAAAGAAAGAAGTTGAAGATGATGAAGGAAAAAGATAAGAAGAGTTAAGGAAAGAAAGAATGGGGTAAGATGGGATTCGCTAAGCGGAAGCTTAAGCGAAGATAAATTTGACACGAACTCAACCGATACACCGATTGCCTTCCCCGACAACGGCGCTAGAAATGCTTGTTGGTAGTTCTTAGCTACACCTAGGATAGGGTAACTAAAGTAGCTAACTACTAATGCCAAGCGGGGTTGTCAATCCCGACACTAGTAGGAGCTAGCTAGCGAGAATGCAATCTACCAGGAGGAGATTCTGCAAGCGCACAGAACTATCATAGTAGCACTTCGCCTGGGAGTACCAGGTGTCGATTTATTTGATCCCAAGGGAAGGCTAGGGTGGTGTATGAGTTGAGTCAAGGAGGGGATGAGAGTCGAAGAAAAGAGAAAAGGGAAAAGGGGACACTTGAGCTAACCCTTGAGCAGTGCTACCGCGAGGGCGAAGATGCCTTGCTCTACTAGCTACCTACTTGCCTAAGCTCTCTAAGCTTCTAACCTAACTCTCACTTGCTTCTCTTGCTTTGCTTGGGATGGTACTTGGTGTGAGATGGTGTGAATGAAGTAGTGTCGCCAGGGGGTTATTTATAGCCCAAATGAGTGAGGGGGTTCTTATAGTGGGCAGCCAACCGACCTAGGGTTAGGTCAGGTGGCGGGCGCTACCCCCTACTGGCGGCCGCCAGCTCCCTGGCCGTTGGATGAACCGCCTCTGCTTCAACGGCATCCAGGTGGTTGTCCAAGGCGGTTTGGAGGTCGGTTGCATGTCCTAGCAACCGACATTCAGCCTTGATCCACGCCACTCCTCCCTGAGCCGTCCGATGCCACTGACCTAGTGACCAAGGGCCAGGATTTGGCCTTGGGGAGGTCACACGGATCGGTGACGTGGCAGGGGGTGACACTTGGGCCAACCCAAGTGGCGGGCGCCACTTAGAGGTGGCGGGCGCCACCTAGGGGTGGCGGGCGCCACCCCCCCTTAGGCCCATTTGGGCCCTGCTGAGTGGGCTTGGCCTCTGGTGGGTCCATATGTCCAAATTTGGTTCAAATCCTGCATTCAAATAGAATTCTATGGACATGTGGAATTTGGTTAGTTTGAAACCTATTTGACTACATTTCATGCCTTTTTGGTGAACTTTAGGGTCAAATGTTGACGGTAAAACAGGTGTTTAAGGACCATCAACATCGTCGAAAGTGACTTCAGGGCCGTAAATATGGAACTATCTGGTCTCACCCGGCATGTTCCAGTTTTATTCTCATAGTTTTATCCCTTGTTGGCTTTCAGGTCAAACCGATTGGCACGTCTCCGGATTTCAAACCGTCCGGGCACCCGATTGAAGCCACGCTTTCCGGCTTGCTATGTGTGAGACACAGTGCGTCACATTTTGTGTCAACAGACATGCTCATGGTATAGAGTCTCACAACACCTTTTCTGAAAAGACCTGCTTTGATAAAAAACTTGAAGGGACCCATATTATCTAGAGTTGTTATGGAAATATGATAGAAGAATGATGAGAACTCAATTCTTAAAGTATGAGCATTGGAGAATTTTACTTGCAAAGTTAAAAAAGAGACTAGCAACACTTTTCCTTTGTAGTAAATAGATTTCCTGCCAAAGTCATTCATAATCAATTGCTTACTATACTGAGTTCTTTGTTGAGAAATTTATTATGCTCTAAAGATCGAGATCCTTGCAAATAAAGAAAGATCCACTCTTCTGAAGTAGTATTGTATTAGAGGCATGGGCTATGCAAAAGTATGAAATATGAGGAAAGAAAAATGGACAAGTGTCCGACACACCTCAGAAAAAAAAGAGAGAGAAAAAGAAAAGTAATATGACAAAAATATGATAAAGAGAAAAAGAAGATAGCCCATGGTCCCTCTAATTACAATATGCCAGCAAGAGTGATAAAGTTTAAAAAGATTGATGTCTTGATCTAAGAGTATAGTATTTTTCTCCATTGACTTAGTAACATAAAACTGCTATGCATAAATAAAATACGCTGGTAAGGAATTGAAGTACTACAAAAGGAGAAGGAAAGCTATGACTTGTTTCAATTTTTTTTCAAAAACTCCAGTGTCTTATGGTAAAAGAAAAGGGTGATCTGTTTCAACTATTCTATTCTCCAACTACTCAAGGTTTTATGGTAAACACACTGAATCTTACAATGCAGGTATAAACAGAAAGGGCTAATGTTTGATATCTTATCCTACAGTTATGATCCAACCTTTTATCGAGGACGAGTAAAAGTCTAAGTGTCGGGGAGCTTGTTGACACTAGTTAACTCTTATTATTAAAGGTCAATTAAAAATGAAAATGGATGAATATATAAACTCCACCTTAGTATAGGGATTAAAACTAATGAATTCCATAAGTTTTGGTGAATCGTGAATCTGCAGGGATTAAACCGGGAAACAACCCTCAATTGCTTCCCCTAGAAGGAAACCGACGAGAGATAATGCATTTGTTAAGTCAGGAACCTTCCAGAAGACTCTAGAGAACACCTAAAGACACCACGAGGCAAGGCACCACAGGAGGCTGACCTGTGGGACCGACCGGTCCCCTAGGCCCACCGGTCGGTCCCCCCTGGGCGCCGCCGGCCTCCCCTTCTGGAATCTTCTTCCACCGCCTTTGAGGACCAATCTCAGCCCTACGTGAAGTCAGTTTGATCCAACGGTCACGGTTGATCCCTCAGGGCTATATAAATAGGCCCCCAGGCCCCAGGCCAGACAGAAGGTCCCTCTTCAGAAGACTACGCTTCAATTAGAAACCCTAGAAGAGACTTTAGGAGTTAGCTTTCAAGTAGAAGACTAGATACCCCTCTAGTAGGATTAGAACCTAGTCTTATTCTAGAACTAGAAGAGAGAGAGGAAGAGATCAAGAAGGACCTCCGGCCTGTCGAATCAACTTCTTCATCTTGTACCTGTGGATTCAAGTTCTTCGTCAACTTGCTTCAACGATTGTTTCAGTAATCAACATCTATATTTAAGTTTGAGCTATTGTTCTTATTATTCTTAAGGTTTAATGACTCTCTTTTGAGTACTTTAATTCTAGTCGCTCTAGAGTTAGAGTAGTTGGATAGTGTAAGCGTGGTGCTTAGACTTGATAGCTCATATTTGCCTCCTATAACGCCGGTAGTAGTGGTTGTTCGCAAGGGTGACTCTTATAGCCTTGTTGATTCTTCTATAGTCCACTTACCCGTGTGTAGGCTCGGTAGGATTATACATTTGCATAAAAGAATCATACTCTGTTTGTGACCTTTTATGACAATTTCCCCACTAAGAATAATATAAGCATATCACTCTTAAGTTGGATTTAGATAACTTTAGTGATCCCCTCTATGCTTTTAGCTTCTCCGTCCTTATTAGCTACTCAGGGGTTATATTCTTTGAGACTTAACACTATCTGTTGGTAGTTCTTAACTTCACTAAAGATAGAGCTAGGCAACTATCCCCGGTAACGGCCCAGAAATGCTTGTTGACACTTGCTAACGTCGTTACTAGGAGTAGACTATGGAGTCTATCCCTGGCAGCGGCGCCAGAAATGCTTGAAGGAAGTCCAGTCACCATACCTAAAGGAGTGAAGCTAAAGCAGCTATCTACTAATGTCAAATGGGGTTGTCAATCCCGACACTAGTAGGAGCTAGCTAGAGAGATTGCAATCTACCAGGAGGAGATTCTGCAAGCGCACAAAACTATCATAGTAGCACTTCCCTGGGAGTACCAGGTGTCGATTTATTTGATCCCAAAGGAAGGCTAGGGTGGTGTATGAGTCGAGTCAAGGAGGGGATGAGAGTCGAGGAATAAGAAAAGGGGAAAGGGGAGAAAAGAAGATGAAAGGCTAGAAAGAATATGTGGGTGAATAGGTAAGGATGAAATGGATGCAAAGGTAAGGTGGATAACTAGATAGATAGATAGAATGGGATAACTAAGGATAACTAACTAATAATTACTAACTATTCCTAGATGACCACGAAGCAAGATAGGCAAATGTCAATAAAGCAACCAAGTTAAGTAAAGTTTTATTCCTATCTTATCAAGTATCGAGGCGTAGTAGTCTTTACCACTGACTTAGGTTGAACGCTAGCACAACGAGCCTTATTGTGAAACTAGGCCAACTACGTGGTGGAATTCAAGGCACACAGGGCTATCACCACCTGCTTGCTACCACAGCTATCGGGGGTCCAACCGTATCTGAAGGTAAGTCTATAACTAAGCACCACGCTTAATTATATTCTAACTATCTCTACCCTAGCTTTGAATAGAGACACCCTTGCGGACGTCAGAGCAAATACTTGACTTAATAAGATAAACACTAAATTAACTAAGCAACCTATTGGCAAAGATCAAACACTAAGCTCACTAGAGATTTACTACTATGGCTAAGTGAATTGAACTGTAGGATAGCTAGGCACTCAAGCAATCAATCAAGTATACTACTCAATACTGGTAAGTAGAATAAAGTAATACTTGAAATGATGAACTAGAATATAGTAAAGTGCTTGAGATACAAGAGCAAAACATGAACTGGAGATGAAATAAAGTAGTAGATAGGAAACTTTTATCTTGCTTAGGTTTGACTAGGATTCTGTCTGGAGGTTTTTTAAGGTTTTCAAAAGATAAAAATTTGCTTAAGTCCTCCAAGATTCACTCAATCACTCAATGGTTTTTAAATCCTCACTTAGGCCAAAATGTAGCCTCTCCTATTTCTAAAGAATGATATGTGGAGTTATAGGTAGGCTAAGAATCATGAGCAAATTGCCTAATGTTTATTGCTAAGCGAGACACTCAGATCATAAGGAGCAGCAAATCATAAAAATTGATCAAGATGTGCATGTGTGGTTATGTGGAAGTGTATATAGAGATATTTCATAATCCTTCCTAGTTAATTTCTAGGGTCTAGAGCTAATGATAACTCTCTCTCTCCCTTTTTCTTTTTTTTCGATACATAGTGAGTAGACAAAAATGTGTCCTCACATTTTCTTAGGACATAGTCCTCTCTTGAGCTACTTTGCTCATTTTTTTATCTCTCTCTTTTTTTAGCTCTAGATTTCCCCAGATTATCTATAGGAAAAGATTTTTGAAATGAGTAGGGAAAGGGAGAGAAATGCTTATTCCCAGTGTAGGAATAGCATAAGGCTAGCAATGGGACGTTTGGCAAGGTATTGCATATCTCCAGTGTAGAGAATGAGCAATTCATTTGGTGGTTGCAAACTTCCAAAGTGGAGAGTAGGCAATTTATGGTGGGTGTGTGAATCTTGATTAAAAGGTATGATAAGCTTCTCTACTAAGATCTATGAGGTCTAACAAAGCTCAACACAGACAAGGCTCTTTGTAGTTTTGACTAATAAATATTTGGCTAGTGGTGGGATGTGATAAAATCCAGGAGGAACTTTTAGCAAGGTTTTCAAGATTTTTAAAAGAAAATCCTTCAGATTAGGTCCTAATTTCTCCTTAGCAAGTTTAAAGAATTACTCCATTTCTTACTAACTTTATTCACTAAGCAAGATTTCAGTTAAAGCATGTGCACCCCACAAAAGCTACAACTTAGACAAGACCAGTTATTCAAACCATAACAATAGCATTTGCATGACATATTTCATTTCTTATTCAGGTTCCAACATTTTTAAGCAGATTTTATCAATTTTATTCATGGGATAATTACTTAGGCAAGCATATAGTATTCAAAAGATATAGAATTTAAGAACTGAATATAAAGAGTAAGGTTGAAACATACCTTATCGGCGCAAGGATCTCCCCCAAGCTGGCTTCTTGCTTGGTGAAGGATCTTCTTCTTCTCAGTCGGAGCTCTTGTTCTCATTTTATTAAAAGGGAAACTATCTGATGTGGTGAAAAAGGGAAACTATCCTATTATGATATTTTATTAATCTAGCTAAGTTAATATATACTTATGCCTATAACTAATGATAACTGATTTTTTTAGTTACATGCATGACATATGTTATTTATTTGAAAAAGGGAAATTTGAAGGGAAATTTAAAAGTAAATCCATACCTTAGGTCCATGGAATTTCATCCTTATCGGGTGGATCTTCTTCCTTGGGTGCTT
This sequence comes from Coix lacryma-jobi var. lacryma-jobi, assembly GCA_009763385.1. Taxonomy (NCBI): domain Eukaryota; kingdom Viridiplantae; phylum Streptophyta; class Magnoliopsida; order Poales; family Poaceae; genus Coix; species Coix lacryma-jobi. The sequence continues at coordinate 77,110,720 of CM019828.1, read as the reverse complement.
CTTCCTTAAGTACTTCATCGACTTCTTCTTCTTTTGGCACCTCTCCTTTGTCATGTGAATTACACAACTCAGGAGAAGGTGGTTCTTCCTTTATGTTCCACCTTGTTCTTGGGCGCCTCTTCTTGGTACGAACGGGTTTTGCTTCCTGCATGTTAGCGGCATATGCGGGACCACGGGAAAAAGAGAACATTTCCTTCCTCCCTCCTAATGTCATTTGTATTTTACCACTCCCCACATATATGCAGGCATTCACAGTATTCAAGAAAGGTCTACCCAAAATTAAAGGCACATCTTTCCTATTTCCCATATCTAGTATTATGAAATAAGCAGGAACGTAGGAGCCTCTAATATAAACAGGTAAATCATTGACTATTCCTTCTATATAGCAAGTGGATTGATCAGCTAGCACAACATAGGCAGATGTGGATGACATGGGTGGAAAGTGTTGACGGTCCTTAAACACCTGTTTTACCATCAACATTTGACCCTAAAGTCCACCAAAAAGGCATGAAATGTAGTCAAATAGGTTTCAAACTAACCAAATTCCACATGTCCATAGAATTCTATTTGAATGCAGGATTTGAACCAAATTTGGACATATGGACCCACCAGGAGACAAGCCCACTCAGCAGGGCCCAAATGGGCCTAAGAGGGGTGGCGCCCGCCACCCCTAGGTGGCGCCCGCCACCTCTAAGTGGCGCCCGCCACTTGGGTCGGCCCAAGTTTCACCCCCTGCCACGTCACCGATCCGTGTGACCTCCCCAAGGCCAAATCTTGGCCCTTGGTCACTAGGTCAGTGGCATCGGACGGCTCAGGGAGGAATGGCGTGGATCAGGGCTGAATGGCGGTTGCTAGGACATGCAACCGACCTCCAAACCGCCTTGGACAACCACCTGGATGCCGTTGAAGCCAAGGCGGTGCATCCAACGGTGAGGGAGGTGGTGGCCGCCACCTAGGGCTGGCGCCCGCCACTAGGGTTAGCCCTAGGTCGGCTGGCTGCCCCCTATAAGTACCCCCCTCACTCATTTGGGCTATAAATACCCCCCTAGCGACACTACTTCATTCACACCCAAGAGTACTGAAGCGAACCGGGATTTCCAAAACAGAAATTCCGACTCTCTTGCCCCTCTGTGATAGTCCCAGGATACCTCAGCTATCACGGGCGTCCACTTTTCAGATGTTTACAAAGTCATACAACACATCAGAGTACAAAGACTAAGCCTAATACAAGGATCTAGCTACAAGCTTTAGGCTAAAAACAAACAAAACACCGTTAACTAGTCGTAGCAGCGAAGCTTGGTGAAACTTCCAGTCCAAAGGCATCCTTGAGTGTAGATCGCAAACCAACTACCAGTCTCAACACCACTGCAAGTCAAGAAATCTGCACACCGTCAGATGTGTGCAGGCCATGGTCAGCACCAATGAGCTTTAGTGGAAAATAGAAAATAAGGGATCTGACGATCCTAATAGTTTGACTGTAGTTTGCATCCTAGCGCATGCAGCAAAGCAATAAAAGTATAAGTAAGTATATCATCTCAAACCCAAACCACATCTCACATCTCATCACAAGCATCACCATGTATATATATCCACATATCTCATCGCTCATCATCCCTCACATCACCCTCAATCTCTCAGTCTAGGCGATGAGGCGGCCTCCGCACGCCCCTCATCTCAACACGCCCTCAAGGACTGTCGTCCCTCCAGGACTCTGTGTTCCCGCCACAGGAACTACCTTTGGTGCACTCCGTACACCACAACATCCTCTCACTCCAGCCAGTATCTCCAAATAATCAGGTCGAGGGCAAGGAATATCTCCAGATCTCCTTATATCACCACCACCCACTCGGGATTCACCGCTCCCGTCACGTATCGAACCAAACCCGTGGGGGTGCCCCGCGGCAAAACCCCACTCGCCATCCACATATCACCAAACCATCCATCACACATCACATAACAAGACATTTATGTAATTATGACGGAAGTAAATGCAAGCAAGCAGACAGATATATATATATAAGTGCGAGCGCGGAGCTGGGTAATCAGGGTGAAGTGGTTTCAAATAAGACATACATGGCTCAGGCAAGGCATGCATCTCTATACTAGCAAATGAATAAAATAAAAGCACTAGCATTTCTACTTTGCAATGTCTAATAGGTTCTCTAAATAAGGGTGCTGCCATGACACCTGCGGTGTAGAGGTAGTGGTGGTACGTGTCTCCGGAAGTCGAGGTCGTCCACCATTAGGGTCCATCTTCTCCGAGAGCGTCGTCGGATCCATCCCAACTCGAGTCGTCGCTACGCAAAAATAAAGACGACAACGACCACTAAGAAGAAGCAAATAAAACTATGATAAAACCTAACTCATCTAGACAAAAGGACTGCACTAGGAGGTAGATTGGGATTTAAGGAAAATTATGAAATTGGTTTCATAATTTTTGGAGCAAGGATAAATTTTGTGAGAATTTTTGAAGGTGCCAAGGTTTTCTGAAAAACAGTAAAAGGGGAAAAGGAAGGATCAAACGAGGCTGATGTTTTGTTCTGGTGGCCCAGCAGTGAGGAGGAAAAGGCTCCAGTTCAAGCCCGAACTCGACCTGGGCCAGACACTGCCGATCGGCCCGAGGAAAAGAGAAAGAGGAGCTCGAGAGGGTTTCTTGGGCTCCCTATCGGGCTTGGACGAGCGTGCGCCTTGGAGGCCTGCGGAGCTGATCTGGCCTCTCGGCCATCCCCATATTCAGAGTAGAGGAAGGCGCTCACCAGGTGTTCGAGGTAATGCCCTAGGGCAGCAGCGGGATGCGGCCAGTGTGTTCTCGCGTGCACGGTGGATAGGAGGAACATGCCAACCAGAAAGGTGGAGTCTGTGGCCAGACTTGCCATGCCGAGTGTGAGCGCTACCATGTGCGCGCGTTCGCGTGGTGTCCGTGCATGATCAAGAGCTATAAACTACGAAGCAAGCAGCTAGCAAGGCGCTGCTTTGGCGAGGTGAAAGGCGATGCCGTTCTCCTGGTGGTGACCGCGATCGCTGCTGCACTTGGACGTAGTGTGTGCGTGGTGTGGCGTGCGCGTAGGAACGCGGAGGGGGAGACGCTCTTGCAGGTGATCAGTGAAGCGGTAAGGAAGGCCCCAAACGTGTGTTCTTGTGAGGCCGGGTTCGTGCGTGCGCACACCGGCATGCCCGTGTTGGTGTCTGAGCTGCGGACATGCCCAGCTCAGTGATGCCCATGGCCATGGCGCTCATGCCTCAACATCTACGGTGCGGCTCGACGGCCGGACAGGTCTAGACAACATGGGAACGCACAAAGGTGGAAGCTTTGGGGTAAGACGCTCACCGGAGGGCTCGTCGGTGGCAGAACGCGTGAAACAGGGCGGGGCTGATGCAGGCAGAGCGCGACGCCGGAAGGTGAACGTCGTGGCCTTCGTGGCGTGCTTGCGGCGTTCTCGATACACGGCGTCCGTGCGCGATGTCCACCGTGTTCAAGGGCGTGGTGACGATGCCATGGCGTTCCGCAGGTGCTGGCGCTCTAGCCGTGCGGCGACCCGTGGGAGGGCGCCGGCGTGGCAAGTATGTCGTGTTGTGTGTGCGCGTGTGTACCGCCGCTGGACGGGACGCCTCTGCGGCATCAGGATGCAGCGATGTGCGAGGACGAAGCCGGCGTCGAAGGCCGGGACACGCAGACCAGAGGCAACATATTAAGGCAGGGGCAAGATGAGAGCTTTGACAAGGGTGCTGCTCACCGGTGTTCTATCGCTCGACAGGGTGGTGGCCTCGGCTTCGGGAAGGCGGTCGAGGACGGTCGACGTGCAGACGTCGTGGCCTGGGGGCTGGGGACAGGGTGATCGGCGCCGCGGTCGCCGTGGTGCTAGCTGTAGCGGCGCGAAGGCCCGATTAGGCAAGCGTGCAACGAAAAGTGAGGCCTTGGGTCATAGGAGGCTCACCGAAGGTAGCGGGCTTGGTGACGAGGTCACTGGGGCCGTCGTTCGCGCCGACGTCGTACAGCTGCCAGCACAGGAGCGTGGTCGTGGCTGTCGCGCAGGCGAGGCTTGTTCGGGTCGGCGTCACAGAGCGGAACGGCTTGGCGTGGGGACGAACTCGGCAACGGCGATTAGCGGCGTGGCGTGGCGTGGTGGAGGCGTTGCACGGACTGCTACGCCCAGGTGGGAGAAAGCTCGACGCTGGCTTGGGCTTGTCGGCGACGTCGCGTCGCGGGGGGGCCAAGTCCGACTCCGGTTCGGCGTCAGGGCGCCATGGCTTCGGCTCTGCTGGGAGGGAGCGAGGTGGCGAGGTCTATTGCGGCGGGGAAGGGGGAGATGGGGAGCAAGGCGGCTGTGCAGGACTTTTATAAGGGGCGCTCGAGGGTTCTGCGGATGGAGCGCGCCCAGGGAACGGCGGCGATCATCGGCGTCCGCGCCACCGGACGCGTGGCGAGCATCCGCGACATGGTTAGGTGAGGGAGCTCGAGAAGGTTCCGGAAGCAGGGCCAGGCTAGGCGCTTGTCCGCATCTGCGTGCGCGTCCTTCCATCCGAAGCTTGATGCGACGAACGGAAAGCAGGAGCCCCGCTGCTTGGCTTGGACGGAAAGAAGAAGAACGCGTGCGTGAGGAGAAAGAAAACGACAACGTTCGACGGAAAAGGAAACAGGGGGGCGGCGCCTTTGACTGACCTGTGGGGGTCCACACACAGGAGCATGACTTCAGGTAGGGATCCGAGGGCGCAACGCCGAGCACGTGAGATGGATAGGGGCTGGCTGCTGCTGGTGCTCCGCACTGGGCTGGGCAGCAGCACGTGTTCGAGTCCGTGCGTGCTTCATAAAATTAAGCATCAAGATACAGGAGCAAACAAGGCCGTGCAGCCTGCTGGCCAGACGATTAAGGAGAAAGGATTGTCTATTTTCTACCAAGGATTTTCTTAGACAAAACTACCTCCGAGCGCAAACAAGCAAGAACTGTTTCACACGTGCATCTATATTACTTGCAGTGCACAAAATCATTGTAAATTCAGTTGAATAAAGATAGGCGAGATTAGGGTTCTTGTTTTTAGAAATTATAAATCATGGCGAGGTGTACCTGTGTTGAATTAAGCGGAGCTTGAATTCACTCAATTTAATTTATTAAGAAATATTTTGTTTGCGAAAATCCCTTTACCATGATGTTGACAGGGTCAACAACATGATAGAGGTGTTGATGTTATAAATTTTTTTTTGAAGACATGATTTTGAATTTGGGAGTACAAGGGGAAAAGGTTGATTTAGTTTGACTACACAACTATATGCATCACACATTGCAACGAAAATTTTTGAAAGCTCGGATTTTCATTACACGGAAATACGGAATGTTACAAGTACCATCACTTCCAAGAGAAGCAAAGCAAGAGAAGCAAGTGAGAGTGAGAGTTAGGTTAGAAGCTTAGAGAGCTTAGGCAAGTAGGTTAGCTAGTAGAGAGAGTATAGCTCTAGTGCGCTTGCTACAGCGCGGCTCTTAGTTTAGCACAGCTTAGCCTAAGTCCTTGGCAGTATTAGCGTAGAGCTTGCTAAGAGAGAAGCGGGTGCGAGCGACTGGCATCGGAGGTCGGTTGATTTCCCGGCGTATCTGGTCTGGTTTGCTCTCTTGTATCTCAGGTACATTTATATCTTTATCTCAGTATTACTTTAAGCATACTTTCAGTATTACTTTCAGTATTACTTTATCAAGTACCTTGAGTGTGACCTAGCTAGCCTACAGTTCAATTCACTTAGCCATAGTACTTAATCTCTAGTGAGCTTAGTGTTTGATCTTTGCCAATAGGTTGCTTAGTTAGTTTAGTGTTTATCTTATTAAGTCAAGTGTTTGCTCCGACGTCCGCAAGGGTGTCTCTATTCATAGCTAGGGTAGAGATAGTTAGAATATAGTTAAGCGTGGTGCTTAGTTATAGACTTACCTTCAGATACGGCTGGACCCCCGGATAGCTGTGGTAGCAAGCAGGTGGTGACAGCCCTGTGCGCCTTGAATTCCACCACGTAGTTGGCCCAGATTAACAGTAAGACTCATTGTGCTAGCGTTCAACCTAAGTAAGTGGTAAAGGCTAGTACGCCTCGATACTTGACAAGATAGGAATAAAACTATACTCAACTTAGTTGCTTTATTGTCTTTTGCCTGCCTTGCTTCGTAACTATCTCGCTTCGTAGTTATCTTGCTTTGTAGTTATCTAGGATTAGTTATTAGTTAGTAGTTAGTTATCCTTAGTTATCATATTTCCCTTCAACTATCTACCTTTCCATCCACCTTACCTTAGCCATCCATTTCATCCTTACCGATCCACCATATATTCTTTCTAGCCTCTCTTCTCCCCTTTTCCCTTTTTCTCTTCTTCGACTCTCATCCCCTCCTTGACTCAACTCATACACCACCCTAGCCTTCCCTTGGGATCAAATAAATCGACACCTGGTACTCCCAGGCGAAGTGCTACTACGACAGTTCTGTGCGCTTGCAGAATCTCCTCCTAGTAGATTGCATTCTCGCTAGCTAGCTCCTACTAGTGTCGGGATTGACAACCCCGCTTGGCATTAGTAGATAGCTACTTTAGTTACCCTATCCTAGTGTAGCTAAGAACTACCAACAAGCATTTCTGGCGCGTTGCCGGGGAAGGCAATCGGTTGTGTATCGGTTGAGCCGTCGTGTCGAATTTATCTTCGCTTAAGCTCCCGCTTAGCGAATCCCATCTTACCTATTCTTCCTTTCCTTAGTTCTTCTTATCTTTTTCCTTCATCTTCTTCAACTTTTTCTTTCTTATCTCGTTCTATCTTCACAATGGCCAACAAGCCATTCGTGAATTTTCTGCTCCTTCTGCCGCTAATATAGCGATAGGACCAGACGTGATCGATGCCAACCTAAATTGAGTTGAAAACGGCTCTAATCACGATGGTCCAAGCTAGCCCGTTCTGTGGCAAAGCTCATGAGGATGCCAATGCTCACCTCCAACAATTCTTGGAGATTTGCGGCACCTTCACCATTAAGGGGATAACCCAAAGAGCCATCCGTCTTCGTCTCTTTCCTTTCTCTTTGCTAGGAAAAGCGAAGCAATGGTTCTATACCGATCGCAACGCTGTAGACACATGGGACAAGTGTTCCAATGCTTTTCTCGCCAAATTCTTTCCTATGGGCAAGACGAATGCTCTTCGCAACAAAATCTCCAGCTTTATGCAACAAGCGAGAGGAATATTCCCGAGGCTTGGGAGAGGTTGCAAGAGTATGTCGCTGCTTGTCCACACCATGGTATGGAGGACTGGCTATTGATCCAGAACTTCTACCATGGCCTAACCCTCTCTCTAGAGCCATTTGGATGCCGCCGCGGCGGTGCATTCTTTTCTCTGAATGTTGCAGATGCTAAGGCTCTCATAGAGAAGATGGTGTCAAACCAAGGATGGACTGACGAGAGACTGTAGCTCCATAAGCGAGGTATGCATTCCCTTAAGGAGGCCGACATGATCGTGGCCAAGATGGACCTGCTGGCAAAGAAGCTAGACAGCTGTGAGAAGATGAACCAACAAGAGAGTGTCCAATCTCTGGAATCCTACATGACTTGTGAAGTCTGTGGAGAAACCGGACATTCCGGGAACCACTGCCCCGAGCTACATGAAGATTTGAACTTCATCAACAACAGTAACGGTTTCCGTCAACAGAATCAAGGATGGAATCAACACTCCTATTCTCAAGGTAACAATTCATTCCCTCGCTCTAATTTTCATAATTCTGATAATTTCTCATTCTTGAAGAATTTAGTTTACTCACAAGGTAAAACTACTGATTTCTTGAAAGAGAGATTAATGGCGAATGATAAAATTCTTGAGAATATAAATGCTAAATTGGAAGATTTCATCTGCTCTGAAAAATCAATTAAGCTTTAATAAGATGTTAGAAACCCAATTAGCTCAATTTGCTGCTATCATACCATCTTTTGAATCTGGCAAAATTCCTCTAAACCTGACATGGAAACTGCAAATATGGTTGAAATAAAGTATTTAACTATTATGAAGATCAAACCATGACTGTTTAAAAAGGGTGATCCTGGTAGTCCCATAATTAGATGCTCAATCTTTGTGTGAAGTCTTTAAAAATACCATGTGTGATTTAGGATCGAGTGTGAACATTTTATCTAAAGATTTTTATGAAAACTCGTTCTTTCACCCATGTCATCCACATCTGCCTATGTTGTGCTAGCTGATCAATCCACTTGCTATGTAGAAGGAATAGTTAATGATTTACCTGTTCATATTAGAGGCTCCTATGTTCCTGCTGATTTCATAATACTAGATATGGGAAATAGGAAAGATGTGCCTCTAATCTTAGGTAGACCCTTCTTGAACACTGTTGATGCTTGCATATATGTGGGAAGTGGTAAAATTCAAATGACATTAGGAGGGAGGAAGGGAATATTCTCTTTTTCCCATGGTCCCGCATATGCCGCTAACATGCAGGAAGCAGAAACCCGTTCGTACCAAGAAGAGGCGCCCAAGAACAGGTGGAGCAGAAAGAGAGAACCACCTCCTCCTATGTTGTGTAATTCACATAACAAGGGAGAGGTGCCAAAAGAAGAAGAACCAGATGGAGTACTAAGAGAAGAAGTGCCCAAGGAAGAAGATCCACCCGATAAGGATGAAACTTCATGGACCTAAGGTATGGTTTTACTTTTTCCTTCAATTTTTCCCTTTTCGAATAAATAACATATGTCATGCATGTAACTAAAAAAATCAGTTATCATTAGTTATATGCATAGGTATATGTTAACTTAGTTAGAATAATAAAATATCATAATAGGATAGTTTCCCTTTTCACAACATTAGATAGTTTCCCTTTTAATAAAATGAGAACAAGAGCTCCGACTGAGACGAAGAAGATCTTTTCACCAAGCAAGAAGCCAGCTTGGGGGGAGACTCCCGCTCCGATAAGGTATGTCTCAAGCCTACACTTTACATTCAGTTCTTAAATTCTATATCTTTGAATGTCACATGCTTGCCTAAATAACCACTCCATGAATAAAATTGATAAAATCTGCTTAAACAAGTTGAAACCTGAATAAGATTTGAAATATGTCATGCAAATGCTATTGTTATGGTTTGAATAACTAGTCTTATCTAAGTTGTAGCTTTTGTGGGTTGCACATGCTTTAACTGAAATCATGCTTAGTGAGTAAAGTTAGTAAGAAATGGAGTAATTCTTTAAACTTGTTAAGGTGAAATTAGGACCTAATCTGGAGGATTTCTTTAAAAAATTATGAAAACCTTGCTAAAAGTTCCTCCTAGATTTTTCCCATCCTACCACCAGCCAAATATTTGTTAGTCATTAGTCAAAACCACAAAGAGCTTTGTTTGAGTTGAGCTTTGTTAGACCTCATAGATCTTAGTAGAGAAGCTTATCATATCTTTTGAATCAAGATTCACGCACACCCACCAAATTGCCTACTCTCCACTTTGGAAGTTTGCAACCACCAAAGAAATTGCTTATTCTCTACACCGGAGATATGCAATACCCTGCCAAACATCCCATTGCTAGCCTTATGCTATTCCTACACTGGGAATAAGCATTTCTCCCTCTTCCCCTTTTCATTTCAAAAATCCTTTCCTATAGATGTCTGGGGAATCTAGAGCTAAAAGAGAGAGAGAAAAAAAATGAGCAAAGTAGCTCAGAAAGGACTATGTCCTAAAAAAAAGTGAGCAAAGTAGCTCAAAAGAGGACTATGTCCTAAGAAAATGTGAGGACACATCTTTGTCTACTCACTATGTATCCAAAAAAGAGAGAGAGAGAGAGAATTATCATTAGCTCTAGACCCCAGAAATTAACTAGGAAGGATTATGAAATCTCTCTCTATACACTTCCACATAACCACACATGCACATCTTGATCAATTTTTATGATTTGCTGCTCCTTATGATCTGAGTGTCTAGCTTAGCAATAAACATCAGGCAATTTGCTCATGGTTCATAGCCCACCTATAACTCCACATATCATTCTTTAGAAATAGGAGAGGCTACATTTTGGCCTAAGTGAGGATTTAAACACCATTGAGTGATTGAGTGAATCTTGGAGGACTTAAGCAAGTTGTTATCTTTTGAAAACCTTGAAAAACCTCCAGACAGAATCCTAGTCAAACCTAAGCAAGATAAAAGTTTCCTATCTACTGCTTTATTTCACTCTTGCATGTTTGAAGTGAAAAACTATAAGCCCCACATTGCTATGATTTATGATACATGCTAAGTTATTTCTCACTATACAATATGCACTTGCAGACATCTTAAGTTGCTATCCATTTCATGCTCAATGCTTAAACCGCATTGTTGCTCGATGACGAGCAACAGGTTAGCTTGGGGAGCTTGTTGACGGTCCTCAAACACCTGTTTACCATCAAAATTTGACCCTAAAGTCCACCAAAAAGGCATGAAATGTAGTCAAATAGGTTTCAAACTAACCAAATTCCACATGTCCATAGAATTTTATTTGAATGCAGGATTTGAACCAAATTTGGACATATGGACCCACCAGGAGACAAGCCCACTTAGCAGGGCCCAAATGGGCCTAAGAGGGGTGGCGCCCACCACCCCTAGGTGGCGCCCGCCACCTCTAAGTGGCGCCCGCCACTTGGGTCGGCCCAAGTTTCACCCCCTGTTACGTCACCGATCCGTGTGACCTCCCCAAGGCCAAATCTTGGCCCTTGGTCACTCGGTCAGTGGCATCGGACGGCTCAGGGAGGAATGGCGTGGATCAAGGCTGAATGGCGGTTGCTAGGACATGCAACCGACCTTCAAACCGCCTTGGACAACCACCTAGATGCCGTTGAAGCCAAGGCAGTGCATCCAACGGTGAGGGAGGTGGCGGCCGCCACCTAGGGCTGGCGCCTGCCACTAGGGTTATCCCTAGGTCGGCTGGCTGCCCCCTATAAGTACCCCCCCTCACTCATTTGGGCTATAAATACCCCCCTGGCGACACTACTTCATTCACACCCAAGAGTACCATCACTTCCAAGAGAAGCAAGTGAGAGTTAGGTTAGAAGCTTAGAGAGCTTAGGCAAGTAGGTTAGCTAGTAGAGAGAGTATAGCTCTAGTGCCCTCGCTACACCGCGGCTCTTAGTTTAGCACAGCTTAGCCTAAGTCCTTGGCAGTATTAGCGTAGAGCTTGCTAAGAGAGAAGGGGTGCGAGCGACTGGCATCGGAGGTCGGTTGATTTCCCGGCGTCTCTGGTCTGGTTTGCTCTCTTGTATCTCAGGTACATTTATCTTTATCTCAGTATTACTTTAAGCATACTTTCAGTATTACTTTCAGTATTACTTTATCAAGTACCTTGAGTGTGACCTAGCTAGCCTACAGTTCAATCCACTTAGCCATAGTAGTTAATCTCTAGTGAGCTTAGTGTTTGATCTTTGCCAATAGGTTGCTTAGTTAGTTTTAGTTTTTATTATTAAGTCAAGTGTTTGCTCTGACGCCCGCAAGGGTGTCTCTATTCAAAGCTAGGGTAGATATAGTTAGAATATAGTTAAGCGTGGAGCTTAGTTATAGACTTACCTTCAGATACGGATGGACCCCCGGATAGCTGTGGTAGCAAGCAGGTGGTGACAGCCCTGTGCGCCTTGAATTCCACCACGTAGTTGGCCCAGTTTAACAGTAAGGCTCGTTGTGCTAGCGTTCAACCTAAGTAAGTGGTAAAGGCTAGTACGCCTCGATACTTGACAAGATAGGAATAAAACTATACTCAACTTAGTTGCTTTATTGTCTTTTGCCTGCCTTGCTTCATAACTATCTCGCTTCGTAGTTATCTTGCTTTGTAGTTATCTAGGATTAGTTATTAGTTAGTAGTTAGTTATCCTTAGTTATCATATTTTCCTTCAACTATCTACCTTCCATCCACCTTACCTTAGCCATCCATTTCATCCTTACCTATCCACCCATATATTCTTTCTAGCCTCTCTTCTCCCCTTTCCCTTTTCTCTTTTCTTCGACTCTCATCCCCTCCTTGACTCAACTCATACACCACCCTAGCCTTCCCTTGGGATCAAATAAATTGACACCTGGTACTCCCAGGCGAAGTGCTACTACGATAGTTCTGTGCGCTTGCAGAATCTCCTCCTGGTAGATTGCATTCTCGCTAGCTAGCTCCTACTAGTGTCGAGATTGACAACCCGCTTGGCATTAGTAGATAGCTACTTTAGTTACCCTATCCTAGGTGTAGCTAAGAACTACCAACAGAAAGAACGAGTTTTTATAGAAATCCTTAGATATAATGTTCACACTCGATCCTAAATCACACATGGCATTTTAAAGACTTCACCAAAGATTGAGCATCTAATTATGGGACTACCAGGATCACCTTTTTTAACAGTCATGGTTTGATCTTCATAAATAGTTAAAATATTTTATTTCAACCATATTTACAGTTTCCATATCAGGTTTAGCAGGAATTTTGCCAGTTTCAAAAGATGGTATGATAGCAGCAAGTTGAGCTAATTGGATTTCTAACATCTTATTTAAACTTAATTGATTTTTCAGAGCAGATGAGAAATCTTCCAATTTAGCATTTATATTCTCAAGGGTTTTATCATTCGACATTAATCTCTTATTCAAGAAATCAGTAGTTCTACCTTGTGAGTAAACTAAATTTTTCAAGAATGAGAAATTATCAGAATTCTGAAAATTAGAGCGGGGGAATGAATTGATACCTTGAGAATTTGCAGGCTGATTCCATCCTTGACTCTGTTGACGGAAACCGTTGTTGTTGTTGTTGTTGATGAAGTTCAAATCTTCATGTAACTCGGGGCAGTAGTTCCCAGAATGTCTGGTTTCTCCACAGACTTCACAAGTCATGTAGGATTCCAGAGATTGGACACTCTCTTGTTGGTTCATCTTCTCACAGCTGTCCAGCTTCTTTGCCAGCAGGTTGAAAGGTCCTAGTTTGGTTTTGGTAATTGAGTGACAACTTAGGTGGACTAATATGTGTTTTAAGTGAATTACACAGGTGATTAGTCCATAGGTGATCATGTGTGAGCAACATATGCCATAGAGGTGAAATGGCTTGGAAGATGTTGCAAGGGTCACACATGTGAAGAAGGAGCTTAATGCACATGAAACATGACATGTGGTCATGTGGCTAAGATGGTGAAGATCAAGGCAAGACTTGGCTTGATGGACCGGTTGCAAATGTGAAGGGCAAGTTGGAGGCTTTGAAGCCGTTGGTACCGAGTGTCGGGAGGCTTAAGCAAGACTTGGCGCCGAAGGACCAAAGCTATGGTGAAGAGCAAGTGATGTCAAGATCGATGGACCATGGAGGCCATGTGATGATATGAAGTTAATCATATCATTTGATGAAGAGGTTGGTGCATGTGTTGCATCAACACATGAAGGAGATGGAATGGAATGCGCAAGGCAAAGGTATACTTATAGGGCATTTCATTTCACCGGTCATAGGTGTGTAGAGAAGATTATGACCGGGTTTAGGATAGATGGCCGTACTATTAAGAGGAGCAAACTTGTTTGCATATCGGTCATCTAGTGCCACTAGAGCGATCTAACTTTGCGATGTTACTAAGATCGAGTGGCGTTATGAGTGAAAGAGAAAATCCTTTGAAATGATTGAGAAAATGCTAACACACATACACATGTTGTTGTACACTTGGTGGTTTTGGCACATTTGCAAAGGAGAAGTTGTTGGAGTTGATTTGGATCAACACAGAGAGAAAATGAAGTTTTCTGAGTGTGGTCGGTAGTACCGCCCAGGGGGTCGGTAGTACCGCCCATGGGTGCTGCGTGCAACCTTCTCTGTGTTGGGGCTGATTTGGCCTGGCGGTAGTACCGCCATAACCTCGGTACTACCGCCCACGGTGGTACCGACCAGAGGGTCGGTGGTACCGTGGCCCTGAAGGGTTTTGTAGGCTCTCTGTGTTGAGCTAAGTTTGGCTTGCCGATAGTACCGCCATAGAGTCGGTACTACCGACCGTTCGAGTTTCGAGGTGTGAGGAGTTTGGAAGCTCTCTGGAAGTGGCCAGTTTTGGCCTACCGGTAGTACCGCCATAGGGCCGGTAGTACCGGGCTCGGTAGTACCGACCAGGGGTCGGTAGTCAGTACCAGGTATGGAGGAGTTTTGGATGCTCTCAGTGTAGATCCAATGTTGGTCTGTCGGTAGTACCGCCATAGGGCCGGTACTACCGACCTTTGGAAGATCCGAAGGCGAAGGAGTTCGGGGCTCTCTGTATAGTCCAGTTTGGCCTGTCGGTAGTACCGCCATAAGGATTTCTGTCGTCTCGTAGGGTGGTTGTTTTTACCGACCGTCGTGGTACCGACCAGGAGTCGGTTGTTCATTTTGGTCAACGCGCGTGTGTGTAACAGCTAGTTCTGACACTGTCGGTACTACCGCCCAGGGGGTCGGTACTACCGACCGAAGCGCAGAAAAGGGGAAACGCGCTAGTTGGCCGCTCCCCTCTATAAATAGGGGTGGAGGCCGGCTGTGGGCTGGTTGCTGGAGCACTCCAAAGCCTTGGTGGCTTGGTGGATGTGCTTGTGAGCCCTCTAACACACATATGCTTTAGTGCTTATCCGATTGTGTGAGAGAGAGTGATCCTAGTGTGTTGCTTTGAGAGATAGCATCGAGTGGCACTAGGTGTTCGAGTTGCAAGCCGGTGGTGCTTATTACTCTTGGAGGTTGCCACCTCCTAGATGGCTTGGTGCGTGTCTCCGTCGTGTGAAGCCCGCGTGAAGATTGTGCGTGGCTCCGGAGAAGCTTTGTGAGGGGCATTGTGCTCGCCCCACGGGAGATCGCGAAGAGCAACTCTAGTGGAGAAGAGGCGTGAAGAGCGCCAAGTGGTCCGGCCGGATCAAAAGCTAGAGCTCTTGGTGAGCACTCCATCGTGGAGAGGTTGGCTTAGTGTCACCACTATCGAGAGGATCGGCGGCGGCAACCTTGGGCTTGCTTCAACGGGGACTAGCTTGGTGGCAACCAAGTGAACCTCGGGATAAAATCTTGTGTCCGCGTCTCTTGTTGCTCTTATTGTTCTTTGTTCCTTGCATATTACGCTTGTTGTGTTCTTCATGTTCTTCCTCCTCCTTCACTCTATCTTAGGTTGGGAAGACTCGATCTACCTTTTTGGCAAGGAACCAAGATGTGGGGAAGCTACATTCGTCATCTACATCATCTAGGGAAGTGGGGTAATTGCTGGATCTGAGATTGCATCTCATCCCCTTCGATTTCGTAGCTCCCTGCAGGTGCTCGGTAGTACCGGCCTAGAAGCCCGGTAGTACCGGCGTCGGTAGTACCGGCCTATAGCCCGGTAGTACCGACTACCTGCTGTTTACACTAGCTTGTATTGCAATACTAATCCTTGTGCTAGTGTTTAGTTGCTTAGTTTGTGTAGCTAAGTTGAGCTCTCTAATTTGGCATGTGTAGCCTTGTTATTGAGCATTGCTAGTGAGCTTAGGCTTTGTGCTTTGCTTGCTAGATTGCATAGGAGCTCCCCCGTGCTTGAAGTACTAGTTGCATAGGCTTGTGTGACCTTGCTTCTAGAATTGGTTAGGTGAGCTCTAGCTAGCCCGACACCTTGTTTGCATTGATTAGGATCTTTTGTAAGGTGTCATAGAGTATAGGTAGAGGGGTGTAGTCTTGGCTAGACCGATAGTTTTAATTCCGCATTTGTTTCGGTTAGCCGCTCCAATTAAGTTTAATTTTAAAAGGGACTATTCACCCCCCCTCTAGTCCGCCATCTCGACCCTTCAAGTAGTATCGGAGCTAGGTTTCTCATTTGTGGTCTTTACCGACCCAAGAGGATGGCGACTTACGGGCTAGGAATTGATTGTCCACACATTTTTGATGGCACTCACTTTACACGATGGAAAACTTGGATGATGTGTAATTTCAAGTTTATTTGCCCTCAAATGTGGTGGATCGTAGATGTAGGCTTTTCTCATGTGTTGGATGAAATGAATCTAACTCAAGCACAAGAGAAATGCCTAGATCTCGAGTGCCAAGCTACTAACATCATTTTTAGATCTTTGCATGATAATATCTTTAGTGAGATCATGGATATGGAGTCCTCCCATCACATGTGGAAGTATCTCAATGACAAGTATGGGAGTGCTCCAATTGGTGATGATGTTAGTGAGCCCGAGGAAGAGGCACACGAGGTGGTTGAGCAAGACCACAGCCCCGTGATTGTGGAAGATTGCTCCACCTCAAGCTCAAGTGATGCAAGTGATGATGATATTCCAAGCACACTTGATGATGATGGTTCATGCTCCGGCTATGAGAGTGATACTTCTTCGAGCTCTCCAACCACTACATCGCATTGCTTCATGTCACACGGGTGACACTAAGGTTTGCAAAGCTAATGTGATTGATCTTAATGCATATGAGGAGCTCTTGAGTAAATATGCTAGCATGACCATCGCTTTAGAAAATGAGATGTCTAAAAATGCAAAATTGACAAAAAAGAAAACTCATTTCTAAAGAACACATGTGAACAAGTGAAGCATCTACTTTATGTCAGTACTTGTTCACATGAGGAGCTTAAATTGACTAATGAGGAACTATGTGTTGTTACTCATGATAACTTGGTAAAAGACCATGTTTTTCTCACTAAGAAGCTTTCTAATGTAGAAACTAAAACTAGTGAGAGCTCATCACATGGGTCAAATGATCTTTTGCAAAACGTTGCTAACCCATGTGATGTAGGCAAGAAGAATGTATCCACCTCTTGTGAAGATTTATTATCTATGCCATGTTCTTCACATATAGATGCTTGTTCTACTTCCTTGTCTTGTGAGACTAACATTTTGAAGGAGAACAATGAGCTCAAAAGTGAAGTGAAGAACTTGAGCAACAAGTTAGAGAGGTGGTGTAGATCAAAGGTCACCCATGAGCACATGATGAAGAATCAAAGAAGCTATGGTGACAAGAGTGGCATTGGCTTCAACAATGTCAAAGGCAAGAGATGGGGCAAGAGAAGATATCAAAGAGAAATGAAGAAGCAAGAACAAGAAAAGCTATCTCATTTCATGTGCTATCGATGCCATGAGATGGGACATCTTGCAAAGGCTTGCCCCAACAAGAAGAAGCCCCAAGTTCAAATCAAGAACAACCATCATGATGGTGATGATGAGAAGAAGAAAACAAGAAGGGGGGGAAGAGCAAGGCATCCAACTCGCATTCAAGATGCCAAGATGATGATGAGCAAGAATGAAGAAAAGAAGAAGATTTGGCTCACATCAAGTGCTATAGTGTGAGAATTGGGCACCTAGCTTCGGGTTGCCCCAACAAGCTTGAGGAGAAGGCTCAAGCAAACAAGAAGAAGCAAGGCAATGAGGAGCAACACATGAGCAAGGAAGAAAAGGCTCAATCAAGAGAGTTTGCTACTCATGCCGGGAAAGGGGACACATGGCTAATTCATGTCCCCTAGGTAACATTCCTAAGCCTATTTCAATTGCTAATGATTCTATGCTTAGGAAGGATGATAATGGTACCTCTAAGACTACCATTACAACTCATCCCGCTATTCATACTAAGGCTATGCCAAAGTATGTTGCACCTAACTTGAGAGGACCCAAACAAGTTTTGGTACCATCAAAGTGGATGAATGTGTGTAGGTACCATGGCATTGGAGACTTGATTCAATTTGTTCTATGTTGATCATCATGTGATTGAATCAAGTAATGAAGCTTAGTGCAAATCCATCCCAATGCCAAGACAAAAGAGTGAAGTCCAAGTGCTACAACATACAAGTGCAAAAGATCAAGTTGTGGTGGTAAATGGAATATTTGAAGGCTTGCAATCAAATTTAGTTGAAGCTTGATTTGGATGATCATGAGCTACTAAGGTATATCTCTAGTTGATCATGTTATTTTAGATGCATATGAGATGATTGAATCGGATATATATGTATATGTTGCTTGCTATAAGATGATTGAATGGATTTGATGCTTAGTGATCAAAATTGAGTTAGTTTGAATGGCTATGTTCATGAGACTTTTTTAGTAAGTGATTTGAATGGATATATGTCTTGTGAGAGTATTCAAACATGTTAGCTCAAGTTTGATTCAAATTGGTAGAGTATAGCTCAATTGCTCCAAGTTGTCAAAAATCTGAAATCTGAGCTAGCTGTGATAATAGCCATGTTTGAATGATCAAATCTATTTGGATTGGCTTGAAATTTGGTACACATGCTCTACACTTATGATATTAGTTTCTGTGCAAAATTCATGATTATTGGATAAGATATACTTTGGTTTTGGAGTAGATCTTGTCAACTATAGTGCAGCAGCTTTCAGCATGTAGTACTATGGAAAGAATTGAAATCTGGTAGCAATCTAGAAAGCCAATGAAGCTCAAATTTTTATGTCTGCTAGAACACTTAGAGAGGCACATCTCCACCAAATTTCATAGTCATTGGACTTATATTTTGGGAGATATGCATGTTTCTTTGAGAAGGACAGAATCTGCCAGAAAAGTGACAATTATTGGATTAATCTAGAGTCACTTTGATTGAAAGGCCCTCAAGTTGGAATCATGTTTATAAGTGTTTGAAGGACCTATGTTTGGTTTGAGATGAGCTAGAAGTATGACAAAGATGAGTACAAGTTCATTTATTGAAGAGTGTATTTGGCACACATTTGGTACTCAAATTGAAGATCAAGACCAACATCAAGATGAAGAGAAAGATCAAGTCCTAGTATCAATTGAAGATCATTTGGAAGAAAGAAAAGGACTCAAAGAAGGAAGAGTTGAACTCAGGCAACCTTGCAAGAAGCTTCCATCATGATGAGTTCACCATTGGATCAATCAAACAAAGGCATTTCGAGTAAGGATCAAGGATGTTCTTTGGAGAGAGGTCACTTCTCCCTTATGTAGGGGCTTGCCGCCTTTTGTAGGTTAACCAAGTGTGGTACTTGGAAGGCTAATATGGAAGTGGTGATTCAAAGGATATTTGAGATGCTTAGTTGAAGCAATGAAAGGATTGACCAAGCAAAGCAAGCAACATCCAAGATAGAAAAGCAAATCTTGCCAACTCAAGTGGTATTTATATGCAAGCAAAGTCAAATGAAGAAGCAAGCCAACCACAACAAGATAGTGCACTTGATCATATGGTGAAGATTTGATTCTTTCAATTGGTATCTATTGGTCTTCACCATGGACTTCACATTGCTATTTTCGGAGTTGGAATCAAATGACTAACCTCTACTCCAAGATAGCAAGGTATCATTGTTTGTCATATGCATTCATACTATGCTTAGGACTTGATTAGAGCATATAGACATCCTTGTGATACTATCTAGGAGCATCCATGAAAATCAAATGTTTTGATGCTTATGTGATGCCACTATTGCTTCTATGCTTTACATGATCTAGTGGTAACATATAACATGTTTATGGGCTTGCAATCCTAGTGTTTAATCTAGAGAATGAGCAATGGAACATTTAACCAACGTGAGTAAGATAACCATTGCAAAAATGTGTGAAGAAGCTTACTCTAGAGCAAACAGTGTTAAACGTTTCATGCAAATGATCTAGGTTGAACCACAAATGAAATGAAACAAACATCTCTCTCTTAACAAATTTGAACCTCCTTTATGCAAACCTTTTATGGAAATAGATGACAAAGGGGGAGAAAGTATAACAAAGATAAAATGAAAGGGGAGAACAAAGATAAAATGAGGGGAGAGAATGTAAAGATAAAATGAAAATTTTTTGAGCACACAAGTAGGGGGAGCAAGCTCATGAACTTGGTTGTTGCATTTGATATGTGCATAATCATGTGCTTGCTTGCATTGCATAAGCTTTCAAAGCTTTCAAATCTTATATGCATCCTTGTGTGGTGTATGCTAGTTATAGGGCTTAATTGATGATTTGATAACTAGCATGCATAGGTTGATAGCTAGACTTGTGCTTTTCATGCAAACTAGACCCTTGCTTCTAAAGTTGATCTCACGGGGTTTTCTAGTTTTTATGATGTCTAGCTACTCTTGGTGCTAAAGAAGGTGTACAACTATGAACTTCATCGATAACACGCTTCAAAGGTTATTCTATACACCTTAGCACTTTTTGGTAGTAATTACTCTCCCACACTTCGATATCTATGCATATGTGCAAGTTTCATTTCAAACACTCTAGCACATATGTAGGGGGAGCTAATACTACCAATTCGGATTTGTGCTACTTGTCCAAAATCCTTTACACATGGTAAAATAGCTTGGGCAAGCAACATGAATCCAAACCAAGTTAGCAATTTACATTCTTGTGAAGTGCTAGCTTGGAATAAGCTAATTTCCATATTTGTAGAGTTGTCATCAATTACCAAAAAGGGGGAGATTGAAAGGTCCTAGTTTGGTTTTGGTAATTGAGTGACAACTTAGGTGGACTAATATGTGTTTGAAGTGAATTACACAGGTGATTAGTCCATAGGTGATCATGTGTGAGCAACATATGCCATAGAGGTGAAATGGCTTGGAAGATGTTGCAAGGGTCACACATGTGAAGAAGGAGCTTAATGCACATGAAACATGACATGTGTCATGTGGCTAAGATGGTGAAGATCAAGGCAAGACTTGGCTTGATGGACGGGTTGCAAAGGTGAAGGGCAAGTTGGAGGCTTTGAAGCCGTTGGTAACGAGTGTCGGGAGGCTTAAGCAAGACTTGGCGCCGAAGGACCGAAGCGATGGTGAAGAGCAAGTGATGTCAAGATCGATGGACCATGGAGGCCATGTGATGATATGAAGTGAATCATATCATTTGATGAAGAGGTTGGTGCATGTTTTGCATCAACAATGGAGGAGATGGAATGGAATGCGCAAGGCAAAGGTATACTTATAGGGCATTTCATTTCACCGGTCATAGGTGTGTAGAGAAGATTATGACCGGGTTTAGGATAGATGGCCATACTATTAAGAGGAGCAAACTTGTTTGCATATCGGTCATCTAGTGCCACTAGAGCGATCTAACTTTGCGATGTTACTAAGATCTAGTGGCGTATGAGTGAAAGATAAAATCCTTGAAAATGATTGACAAAATGCTAACACACATGCACATGTTGTTGTACACTGGTGGTGTTGGCACATTTCCAAAGGAGAAGTTGTTGGAGTTGATTTGGATCAACACAGAGAAGAAAATGAAGTTTTCTGAGTGTGGTCGGCAGTACCGCCCAGGGGGGTCGGTAGTACCGCCCATGGGTTGCGTGCAACCTTCTCTGTGTTGGGGCTGATTTGGCCTGGCGTAGTACCGCCATAACCTCGGTACTACCGGCCCGCGGTGGTACAGACCAGAGGGTCGGTGGTACCGTGGCCCTGAAGGGTTTTGCAGGCTCTCTGTGTTGAGCTAAGTTTGGCCTGCCGGTAGTAGTACGCCATAGAGTCGGTACTACCGACCGTTCGAGGTTTCGAGGTGTGAGGAGTTTGGAAGCTCTCTGGAAGTGGCCAGTTTTGGCCTACCGTAGTACCGCCATAGGGCCGGTAGTACCCAGGCTCGGTAGTACCGACCAGGGGGTCGGTAGTACCATGGTATGGAGGAGTTTTGGATGCTCTCAGTGTAGATCCAATGTTTGCCTGTCGGTAGTACCGCATAGGGCGGTACTACCGACCTTTGGAGATCCGAAGGCGAAGGAGTTCGGGGGCTCTCTGTATAGTCCCCAGTTTGGCCTGTCGGTAGTACCGCCATAGGGCCGGTTACTACCGACCGTCGGTGGTACCGACCAGGAGTCGGTTGTCGTTTTGGTCAACGCGTCGTGTTGTGTAACGGCTAGTTCTGACACTGTTGGTACTACCGCCCAGGGGGTCGGTACTACCGACCGAAGCGCAGAAAAGGGGAAACGGCTAGTTGGCCGCTCCCCTCTATAGATAGGGGTGGAGGCCGGCTGTGGGCTGGTTGCTGGAGCACTCCAAAGCCTTGGTGGCTTGTGTGGATGTGCTTGTGAGCCCTCTAACACACATATGCTTTAGTGCTTATCCGATTGTGTGAGAGAGTGATCCTAGTGCGTTGCTTTGAGAGATAGCATCGAGTGGCACTAGGTGTTCGAGTTGCAAGCCGGTGGTGCTTATTACTCTTGGAGGTTGCCACCTCCTAGACGGCTTGGTGCGTGTCTCCGTCGTGAAGCCCGCGTGAAGATTGTGCGTGGCTCCGGAGAAGCTTTGTGAGGGGCATTGTGCTCGCCCCACGGGAGATCGCGAAGAGCAACTCTAGTGGAGAAGAGGCGTGAAGAGCGCCAAGTGGTCCGGCCGGATCAAAAGCTAGAGCTCTTGGTGAGCACTCCATCGTGGAGAGTTGGATTAGTGTCACCACTAGCGAGAGGATCGGCGGCAACCTTGGGCTTGCTTCAACGGGGACTAGCTTGGTGGCAACCAAGTGAACCTCGGGATAAAATCTTGTGTCCCCATCTCTTGTTGCTCTTATTGTTTTGTTTCCTTGCATATTACGCTTGTTTGTGTTCTTCGTGTTCTTCCTCCCTCCTTCACTCTATCTTAGGTTGGGAAGACTCGATCTACCTTTTGGCAAGGAACCAAGACGTGGGAAGCTACATTCGTCATCTACATCATCTAGGGAAGTGGGGTAATTGCTAGATCTGAGATTGCATCTCATCCCCTTCGATTTCGTAGCTCCCTGCAGGTGCTCGGTAGTACCGGCCTAGAAGCCCGGTAGTACCGGCGTCGGTAGTACCGGCCTATAGCCTGGTAGTACCGACTACCTGCTGTTTACACTAGCTTGTATTGCAATACTAATCCTTGTGCTAGTGTTTAGTTGCTTAGTTTGTGTAGCTAAGTTGAGCTCTCTAATTTGGCTTGTGTAGCCTTGTTATTGAGCATTGCTAGTGAGCTTAGGCTTTGTGCTTTGCTTGCTAGATTGCATAGGAGCTCCCCCGTGCTTGAAGTACTAGTTGCATAGGCTTGTGTGACCTTGCTTCTAGAATTGGTTAGGTGAGCTCTAGCTAGCCCGACACCTTGTTTGCATTGATTAGGATCTTTTGTAAGGTGTCATAGAGTATAGGTAGAGGGGTGTAGTCTTGGCTAGACCGATAGTTTTAATTCCGCATTTGTTTCGGTTAGCCGCTCCAATTAAGTTTAATTTTAAAAGGGACTATTCACCCCCCCTCTAGTCCACCATCTCGACCCTTCACAGGTCCATCTTGGCCACGATCATGTCGGCCTCCTTAAGGGAATGTATACCTCGCTTACGGGGCTGCAGTCTCTCGTCATTCCATCCTTGGTTCGACACCATCTTCTCTATGAGAGCCTTAGCATCTGCAACATTCAGAGAAAAGAATGCACCGCCGACGGCGGCATCCAAATGGCTTCTAGAGAGTGGGGTTAGGCCATGGTAGAAGTTCTGGATCAATATCCAGTCCTCCATACCATGGTGCGGACAAGCAGCGACGTACTCTTTTATTCTCTCCCAAGCCTCGGGAATAAATTCCTCGGCTTGTTGCGTAAAGCTAGAGATTTTGTTGCGAAGAGCGTTCGTCTTGCCCATCGGGAAGAATTTGGCGAGAAAAGCATTGGCACATTTGTCCCATGTGTCTACAGCATTGCGACTGGTATAGAACCATTGCTTCGCTTTTCCTAGCAAAGAGAAAGGAAAGAGACGAAGACAGATGGCTTCTTGTGTTATCCCCTTAATGGTGAAGGTGCCGCAAATCTCCAACAATTGTTGGAGATGAGCTTTGGCATCCTCATGGGCTTTGCCACAGAACGGGCTAGCTTGGACTATCGTGATCAGACCCGGTTTCAACTCAAAATTGAGGTTGGCTTCGATCACGTCTGGTCCTGTCGCTACATTAGCGGCAGAAGGAGCAGAAAATTCACGAATGGTTTTGTCGGCCATTGTGAAGATAGAACGAGATAGGAAAGAAAGAAGTTGAAGAAGATGAAGGAAAAAGATAAGAAGGACTAAGGAAAGAAAGAATGAGGTAAGATGGGATTCGCTAAGCGGGAGCTTAAGCAAAGATAAATTCGACACGGACTCAACCGATACACCGATTGCCTTCCCCGGCAGTGGCGCCAGAAATGCTTGTTGGTAGTTCTTAACTTCACTAAAGATAGAGCTAGGCAACTATCCCCGGTAACGGCCCAGAAATGCTTGTTGGTAGTTCTTAACTTCACTAAAGATAGAGCTAGGCAACTATCCCCGGTAACGGCCCAGAAATGCTTGTTGACACTTGCTAACGTCGTTACTAGGAGTAGACTATGGAGTCTATCCCTGGCAGCGGCGCCAGAAATGCTTGAAGCAAGTCCAGTCACCATACCTAAAGGAGTGAAGCTAAAGCAGCTATCTACTAATGTCAAATGGGGTTGTCAATCCCGACACTAGTAGGAGCTAGCTAGAGAGATTGCAATCTACCAGGAGGAGATTCTGCAAGCGCACAAAACTATCATAGTAGCACTTCCCTGGGAGTACCAGGTGTCGATTTATTTGATCCCAAAGGAAGGCTAGAGTGGTGTATGAGTCGAGTCAAGGAGGGGATGAGAGTCGAGTCAAGGAGGTGGATAACTAGATAGATAGATAGAATGGGATAACTAAGGATAACAAACTAATAATTACTAACTATTCCTAGATGACCACAAAGCAAGATAACTACGAAGCAAGATAGGCAAATGTCAATAAAGCAACCAAGTTAAGTAAAGTTTTATTCCTATCTTATCAAGTATCGAGGCGTACTAGCCTTTACCACTGACTTAGGTTGAACGCTAGCACAACGAGCCTTACTGTTAAACTGGGCCAACTACGTGGTGGAATTCAAGGCACACAGGGCTGTCACCACCTGCTTGCTACCACAGCTATCCGGGGTCCAGCCGTATCTGAAGGTAAGTCTATAACTAAGCACCACGCTTAATTATATTCTAACTATCTCTACCCTAGCTTTGAATAGAGACACCCTTGCGGACGTCAGAGCAAATACTTGACTTAATAAGATAAACACTAAACTAACTAAGCAACCTATTGGCAAAGATCAAACACTAAGCTCACTAGAGATTAACTACTATGGCTAAGTGAATTGAACTGTAGGATAGCTAGGCACTCAAGCAATCAATCAAGTATACTACTCAATACTGGTAAGTAGAATAAAGTAATACTTGAAATGATGAACTAGAATATAGTAAAGTGCTTGAGATACAAGAGCAAAACATGAACTGGAGATGAAGGAAGACTCTTCCCGACTCCAGGACCGATCACTCGCACGCCTCTACTCTTGAGCTAAGCCTTGAGCAGCGCTTCCGCGAGGGCAAAGATGCCTTGCTCTACTAGCTACCTACTTGCCTAAGCTTGGCTAAACCCTAAGCTATTAGCTCTCTGGCTCTAGCCTTGCTTTCTTTCCTTCCTTGCTTCTCTTGCTTGTGTGTTTTTCTTGGAATGAAGTGGTGCCTCCAGGGGGGTATTTATAGCCCAAGTGAGTGAGGGGGTACTTATAGGGGGCAGCCAGCCAACCTAGGGCAAACCCTAGTGGCGGGCGCCAGCCCTAGGTGGCGGCCGCCACCCCCCTGGCCGTTGGATGCACCGTCATTGATCCTACGGTCTCCATGGGCTCCTCCAAGGCGGTGGTTAGGTCGGTTGCATGTCCAGGTAACTGCCATTCAGTCATGATCCACGCCACTCCCCTCCTAAGCCGTCCGATGCCACTGACCTAGTGACCAAGGGCCAAAATTTAGCCCTGGGGTGGTCACACGGATCAGTGACGTGGCAAGGGGGGAAGTTGGGCCTCTCCATGTGGCGGGCGCCACCCCACTAGGGCCCAAATGGGCTCTGGTGAGTGGTCTCGGCCCCTGGTGGGTCCATGCTTCAAATTTGGTCCAAATCCTGCATTCAAATCAAAATCTATGGACATGTGGAATTCAGTTAGTTTGAAACATATTTGACTACATTTCGTGCCTTTTTGGTGAATCTTTGGGTAAAGTGTTGATGGTAAAACAGGTGTTTAAAGACCATCAACACTATCCGTTCCTTTGGGTTCGATATTAAAACTGGGTTATTTCGGTGGAGTGCTACATTGGTAGATTTTATCTGTGCGCTTGCGGATAAAGTAGAGTGTGCGTTAATTTATACCAACAATCGCGGTGTGGGCAAACCGTCGTTTTTTGATGGGACGAACTATGCGTATTGGAAGATACTCATGTCGGCCTATCTCCAGAGTATTAGTGCTTCCATTTGGGATATTTGCAACTCTGCTGATTACGTGGTCTTGGCTGCCCGTGCAACTTAGCATCAGATCGATGAGAACGATGCCAATAGCCGAGCCCGTAATGCTCTTTTCTCCTGTTTGAGCATGTCTGAGTTTGATCGCGTTTCTCACCTCGCTACAGTTTGAGAGATTTGGGCTACCCTCATGCGTTTTCATGAGGGAAACACTCAAGTCAAAAGCCGTCTCTACGAGTCGCACAAGCGAGAGTATGAGAACTTTCGACACGCCAGACATAGAAAGTTTATTCGCTCGCTTTCAGGTTATTGTCAACAGGATGAGGGCTAACAAGGAGATGTTGCCTTTCGATGATCATGAGAGAGCTCTCAAGCTTTTACACACTCTCGATCGATCGGTGTGGGACTCCAACGTTCAGGCGATCATCGAATCGCCTAACTATGAGACTCTCACGTGCAACGAGCTCTTTAGTAAGCTCAAGTCCAGTGAGATTGAAGCCATGGCGAGGGCTTCTTATGAAAATCCTTCTGGCTCGTCGATGGCTTTGGTTTCTGGCTCCTCCGCTAACCCCTCTGGAGGCTTTGCTTTGTCATCTCTTCTTTCTGTCACAGAGGAGCAGCTGGAGTTCATGGCGGACGATGAGTTGGCCCTGCTTGCCAATTGGTTCTCGTGGTTCCACAACAACCGCATGAACCGTCGCCGCGGAGGAGGACGTGAAAGCTTCTACGAGTGTGGAGGCTCGGACCAGTTCATCGCCAATTGCCCGAAGAAGAACAAGCAAGTCTTCGGCAAGACGGATCATGGCCACAAGTACGACTTCGGCAAGCGCAAGGAGAAGTACGTCCCCGCCAAGCACAAGCAGAGGGGCGGCTTCAACAAGGAGTACATCAAGGAGAAGTCCTTGGAGAAGGCCCAGGCTGAACAGCGTGCTTTCTTTGCCACGCTCAGCAACGTCGACGACTCGGATGATGACTCCGTTGCATCAAGCGATGATGAGTCTGAGAAGAAGAAGAAGATCGAGGACAAGCTGAACGACCTCTGTTTTTTCGCCGACAACGAGGGCTTCTGCACCATGGCCCTCGGCGATGAGGTAAATGGCGAGCTGGAGGAGATCCCTCGGAACAACGACGATGACGACACCTCCCAGGTATCTCAAACTCCTGACGAACTCTCTGCTGAGGTTGACAAGCTTACTGCTGCTCTCATTAGTCAAGATAAACTGCTTGGGCTTGCCGCTAGAGAGAGAAAGGAGTTTAGGAGGAAGTGGGAGAACGCGGTGAAGGAGCTTGAGTCTGTCAAGTCCACCATTGTCATGACTGAGGAGGATGAATGTGAGATTTGCTCCAAGCACATGACTGACCTTCTCACTTTGAGGGGGAAGTATGTTGCTTTGGTTGGAGAGGTGGATGAGCTTAGAGCTAGATCCTCAGTGCTTGGTGCGTGCAAGTCTTGTGCAGGCTTGCAATCCGAGTTGGCAGAAAAGAATGCCAAGATTGTGTCTCTTGAGAAGGCCAGCTCGGGTAGCACTTGTGTGTCTAGGTGTGCTTTGTGTGAGGGTTTGGAGATGGAGATTGCAAACGTGCAGCATGACAAGATGCAAACCCAGGAAGAGAACACATACCTTCGGACCATTTTGTCATGGGTGTCTTGTGTTGATCCGCAGCTTGGGATGATGATTGCCCAATTCAAGCGTGCTGCTGGAGGTCCAGGTGTAGGTTTTGCTCAAGGGATGGTGAGTGCTGCCTCTTTTGGTAAGATTGGAGAGTCGAGTGGTATTAATCCGAGTGAGAAGCCCAACTCCACCACCACTCCCAAGCTAACCAAGATACCACCCAAAGAGCCTCTCAAGCCTAACACTAAGGATGGAGTGTTTGTGGAACCTCCAAGAGCTCCACCCAAGAAATAGACATGGGCTCCAAAACCAAACCACCTCATGAACAAGCTAGACACCATGCCACCTATCCAAGAGGAGCTCATACCACAAAAATGCCAAGTGATCCACACCGACTATTGTGAGTACCAACAACCCCCTATGAGAGTGGTGAGGTACCACTTTGAGCACTGTAGGAGAGATGGACATTTGAGGGAGTTTTGCTTTAGGCGCAAGAGAGAGGAGCGCCATGCAAAGGAGATGAACAACACGGACATGTACCATCCTTTTCATGATATACATGTGCCGAAGGTTCAGAGGAGAGCTGCTAGGCCTAGAGGTCCAATGCCTCAAGGTCCTAGGCCGCAAGGAGGTCGTGCCCGGCGGGAGCCTGCTTTTGTAGGTTTTGGACCCCGTGGCGGTGGCTTTGCTGTTGAGCGTTAACCCCCACCGCGTTTTGAGTATCATGATGGACGCTCTTCCCTTAGCGGACCATGTTTTGCTATACGTGGTGATCACTTTCCCCATTGGTGTGCTAGGAATGGTTTTGCTACTAACCGTTCTTTTGAGAAGCCGGCCCAACACTGGTACACTTCCCATTTTACTCACCCCGGTGTTGGACCGTATGCTCACCCTATGTCTCTTTATTGATGTAGGTAAAACGATTGGAGGACATTTGGTTGGTGGATTCCGGTTGCTCAAGGCATATGATCGGAAATGCCAAGTGGTTCTCCAGTCTTAGTCCAGTTGCCGGAAAGGAGTTTATCACCTTCGGCGACAATAGCAAAGGTAAAGTGTTGTCTCGTGGGTTGGTGTGAGTTAATGAGCACTTTGTGTTGCGTGATGTTGCTCTTGTTTCTAACTTGCATTTTAAACTTCTTTCTGTTTCACAACTCTTTGATGATGACTATGAGATTCGTTTTAAGCTGAATCTCAGTCGTATTTTGGATCCTCAGGGCAATCTTGTGTGTTTGATTTCGCCCTTTGGGAAAGTCTTTCGTGCGAATTTCTCGGAGTCTTTTGGCATTTCTCGTTGTCTTTTGGCTGGTCCTTCCTCCTCTGATCTTTGGAAGTGGCATAGGAGACTCGGTCACTTGAGCTTCGACTTGCTTGCAAGGCTTAGTTCACTTGGCCTAATCCGAGGATTGCCCAAGTTGCACATGGAGAAGGACCTTGTCTGTCATTCTTGTAGACATGGGAAAATGATTGCCGCTCCCCACCATCCTGTGAACCAAGTTATGACCAAGCACCCTGGAGAGCTTTTGCATATGGACCTTGTCGGTCCGGCTCGGGTGAGTTCGGTTGGTGGGAAGTGGTATGTGCTTGTTGTTGTTGATGACTTCTCAAGATATTCGTGGGTTTTCTTTTTAGCTAAGAAAACTGAGTCTTTCACTCTTGTTCGCAATTTGATCTTGCAACTTCAGAACGAGTTTCCTAAGAACTCGATGAGAGCTACTCGTAGCGATAATGGTTCTGAGTTTAAGAACTCGGATTTTTAGAAGTTTTGTAACTCTTTGGGTTTAGAGCATCAGTTTTCTTCCCCCTACACACCGCCACAAAATGGTGTTGTAGAGAGGAAAAATCGGACCCTTGTAGAGATGGCCAGGACGATGCTCGATGAGCATAGGACACCTAGGCGGTATTGGGTCGAGGCTATTAACACTGCATGCTACATTTCCAATCGCATTTTTCTTCGTGCGTTCTTGAAGAAGACTACTTATGAGTTGTGATTTGGGAAGCAACCCAAAGTGAGTCTGTTTTATACTCAAGAAAGGCAACATGGACAAGTTTGAGTCTCGCTCTTCTGACGGTGTATTTTTGGGTTATGGTAATCATACTCGTGCATATCGTGGACTTAACCTTGATACTAACCAAGTCATGGAGACATCCGATGTCACCTTCGACGAGACTGTGCTTTCTCCTTCTAGTTTTGAGTGTGTAGGTGATCATGAGGTTGGAGAACCTCTTTTTGATGATGAGGAAGAAGGTGCTGAAGGGAATGATGATCCATCACTTCCTCCACCTGCGGTGCCGATTGGGTCGACTTCGACCACGACTACACGCGGCCCGACCCTTCTTCCTCTACTACATGGGGACCATGTGATCCACCACCTTGGGCTGTACCACTGGTACCTGAGGAGGCACCAGCTACTGTTGAGGGGGGTACAACCTGTGGTGGTGGATCACACGGTCCCCATGTAGTAGAGGAAGAAGGGTCAGGCCGCGTGCAGTCGTGGTCGAAGTCGACCCAATCGGCACCGCAGGTGGAGGAAGTGCTGGATCATCAATCCCTTCAGCACCTTCTTCCTCATCATCAAAAAGAGGTTCTCCAACCTCATGATCACCTACACGCTCAAAACTAGAAGAAGGAGAAAGCACAGTCTCGTCGAAGGTGACATCGGATGTCTCCATGACTTGGTTAGTATCAAGGTTAAGTCCACGATATGCACGAGTATGATTACCATAACCCAAAAATACATCGTCAGAAGAGCGAGACTCAAACTTGTCCATGTTGCCTTTCTTGAGTATAAAACAGACTCACTTTAGGTTGCTTCCCAGAACGCAACTCATAAGAAGTTTTCTTCAAGAAAGCACGGAGGAAAATGCGATTGGAAATGTAGCATGCAGTGTTTATAGCCTCGGCCCAGTACCGCCTAGGAGTCCTATGCTCATCGAGCATCGTCCTGGCCATCTCAACAAGGGTCCGATTTTTCCTCTCTACAACACCATTTTGTGGCGGTGTGTAGGGGGAAGAAAACTGAAGGACCGAGAATGCACTAGCAAGGCGACCAGAGGGGGGGGGGGGTGAATGGGAGCTCAAATATTTCTTTCGAAACTTTGGCCGATTGTCCCAAAATCAACCCCCAAAAGCTACGACCGAGAACGTGATGCCCATGACCCTTGGAAGAGGGTGGATGATCCCTTGGATCACAGTGAGGCACCACAAAGCGATAGCGAACCAAAAGGCAAAAAGCTCCGACACAAGTTCGACCCTTGAGAACTGAGTCCCGAACGTAGATAGATGGCTACGTCGAGAAGTCCCCAAATACCGATGCTAACAAGTAGCAAAGATACCTAGAGAGGTTCCTTGGTCAACTACAAGGCCAAACGAGAAGTCCGGAAACCAAGCGAACAAGTCGGGAGAGCAAACGCACTAATCCTGAGGCTAAAGCAGGATCCCGGACTGTCCGCCGGTACGGTCGCGGACTGTCTGCCCAGTGGCGGACTGTCCAGGCTCAGGTCGCGGACTGTACGCCGGCCAAAGGAGCAAAACCGCAGTGCTGCTGAAGTTCCCTGGACGGTTGCCGGACTGTCCGCGGCTTGAACTGCGGACTGTCCGCCGGTCGACCAAAACCAAATCAGCCGAAGAACACAGCCACTGGTCCGGCTGCTCCTCGACGCCCGGACTGTCCGCCGGTCAGGTGGCGGACTGTCCGCGGCTGTCCAGTGAGGGCGATTTTGATCGCCCTTCACCCAAATCACTCCCAAATCGATTCAAACCAAAATCCCTTGATCCCAAACTTGGAGAGGATGATCACGAGGTGGTTAGGAGACTATCCCCAAGAAATCATCCGCTCAAATCAACTCAATCGACGGGAAATCGAAGGGGAAGGTGTATGAACCGAAAAAGCGCCACGAAAACGAAATCAACCCGATCTACTTGTTCGTGAGGAGTTAGATGAATTCCTTTGGTCGAAATGACCTCCTCAATATAAAGAACAAGTTGATTCAAACGGATTTCGCAAAGACGCAATAGAGAGGGAGATCGAGTGACGGGAAAATCATGGAGAAACGAAGAACGCGAAGAACACGAACCAAAACGCGAATCAAGTCATCGATCTGCAACCGTGTGGCTACCACACGCTACAACAGTGAGGTTACGGCCTCACTTCCTCAAAATCTCCAGTACACAGAGGTATTGTTCTCTGCGGATCTCAGCTAGCTACAGCAGGGGATTGGGAGAGCAGGAAACCCTAGGAGCAAAAGAGCAAATGACTGAGATAGATGGGGAGGTGGGTGTCTCCCCCTACTTATCCTAATTCTAACTATTCCTAATTCCCACTCTACCCCTAACTACTTACAGAGCGAACCAGCTAAACCCTAAGGTTATTCTGGACCAACTCGATGGTAGGTGGATCTGACGGCCACGCCCGCACAACTCGTAGCGTTGCCTCGACGCAACCTCCCGATTGCCGCCACGTGCCGCCACCGCTCTGCGTCCTCTTCACGGACTCCGCCCCCGGTTTTGTGGCCCAAACCGGGAAACCAGCAGCACCCAGGTTTTGAAGCCCAAACCTAGAAACCCTCCTCAGCCCGAGTTTTGTGGCCAAACTCGGAAACCATCCGCGCCCAGGTTTTGAGGCCCAAACCTGGAAACTGTCCATCCGATGGTTTTTCTCTGGCTCTACCACCAAACCGAAGCTGTAGAGGGGATGCACCGCCCGTGCACCCCGTCCACCGACACGTGTCCCCAGGTCCTCGACCCGAGCAACACCATGTCCCGCAAGTCTTCGCTCGTCACTGTCCCAGACTGTCAGCCACCACAGCTGATCCATGGGCCACCGGTCCCTCAGTCCAAGCCTCACGTCCGCCCTTCGCCGCTCTCGGTCCATCGGCATGGCACGTCTCTACTTGACCTTCACCTTGCCTCTGATCACTGTATCCGTGCTCGACACCTGCACAACACAAGCCAAAGAACCTGCGATCAAACCCGTTGACAATCACTCATCACTCGGGACTCGGCATACACCCATGTATCCGCAAAAACTGATGCTCTAAACCCAAAGAGTTACAAAACTTCTCAAAATTCGAGTTCTTGAACTCGGAACCATTATCGCTACGAATAGCTCTCATCGAGTTCTTAGGGAACTCGTTCTGAAGTCGCAAAATCAGATTGCGAGTAAAAGAGAAAGTCTCAGTTTTCTCAGCTAAAAAGAAAACCCACGAATATCTTGAAAAATCGTCAACAACAACAAGCACATACCACCAACCGAGCTCACCCGAGCCGGACCGACAAGGTCCATATGCAAAAGCTCCCCAGGGCGCTTGGTCATAACTTGATTCACAGGATGGTGGGGAGCGGCAACCATTTTCCCATGTCTACAAGAATGGCAAACAAGATCCTTCTCCATGTGCAACTTGGGCAATCCTCGGATTAAGCCAAGTGAACTAAGCCTTGCAAGCAAGTCGAAGCTCAGGTGACCAAGTCTCCTATGACATTTCCAAAGATCAGAAGAGGAGGGTCCAGCCAAAAGACAACGAGAAATTCCAAATGACTCAGAGAAATTCGCACAAAAGACTTTCCCAAAGGGCGAAATCAAACAAACAAGATTGCCCTGAGGATCCAAAATACGACTGAGATTCGGCTTAAAACGAATCTCATAGTCATCCTCAAAAATTTGCAAAACAGAGAGAAGGTTAAAATGCAAGTTTGAAACAAGAGCAACATCACGAAGGACAAAATGCTCATTAACTCACACAGAACTACGGGATAGCACCTTACCTTTGCTATTGTCACCAAAGGTAATAAACGCATTTCCGGTGACTGGACTAAGACTAGAGAACCTCTTGGAGTTTCCGGTCATATGCCTTGAGCATCCGGAATCTACCAACCAAACATTCTCCAATCGTCTTACCTACATCAATAAAAAGACATACGGTGAGCATACGGTCCAACAATGGGGTGAGTAAAATGGGAAGTATACCAGTGTTGTCCCGGCTGCTCAAAAGAACGGTCAGTAGAAAAACCATTCCTAGCACGCCTACGGGGAAAGCGATCACCACGCATAGGAAAACGTGGTCCGCTGAGGGAAGAGCGTCCATCACGATACTCAAAACGCGGTGGGGGCAACGCTCAACAACAAAGCCACCGCCACGGGGTCCATAGCCTACAAAAGTAGGATCCCGTCGGGCACGTCCTCCTTGCGGCCTAGGACCTTGAGGCATTGGACCTCTAGGCCTAGCAACCCTCCTTTGAACCTTCAGCGCATGTACATCATGGAAAGGATGGTACATGTCCGAGTTGTTCATCTCCTTTGCACGGCGCTCCTCTCTCTTGCGCCGAAAGCAAAACTCCCTCAAGTGTCCATCTCTCCCACAGTACTCACAGTGGTACCTCACCGCTCTCATAGGGGGATGTTGGTACTCACGGTATTGGGTGTGGATCACTTGGTTCTTTTGTGGCATGAGCTCCTCATGGATTGGTGGCATAGTGTCTAGCTTGTTCCTGAGGTGGTTTGGTTTTGGAGCCAATGCATGTTTCTTGGGTGGAGCTCTTGGAGGTTCCACAAACACTCCATCCTTGGTGTTCGGCTTGAGAGGCTCTTTGGGTGGAATCTTGGTTAGCTTGGGAGTAATGGTGGAGTTGGGCTTCTCACTCGGCTTAAGACCACTAAACTCTCCAACCTTCCCAAAAGATGTAGCACTCTCCACACTCTGAGCAAAACCAACACCAGGACCTCCAGCAGCATGTTTGAATTGGGCAGTCATCATCCCAAGCTGCGTCTCACCACTAGACACCCATGACAAGATGGTCCGAAGGTATGTGTTTTCTTCCTCGGTTTGCATCTTGTCATGCTTCACATTCGCAATCTCCATCTCCAAACCCTCACACAAAGCGCACCTAGACACACAAGTGTTATCCGAGCTGGCCTTCTCAAGAGACACAAGCTTGGCATTCTTC
The DNA here is from genome assembly GCA_009763385.1 of Coix lacryma-jobi var. lacryma-jobi. Classification (NCBI taxonomy): domain Eukaryota; kingdom Viridiplantae; phylum Streptophyta; class Magnoliopsida; order Poales; family Poaceae; genus Coix; species Coix lacryma-jobi. Next base: position 77,076,056 of record CM019828.1, on the reverse strand, counting down.
TCTGCCAACTCGGATTGCAAGCCTGCACAAGACTTGCATGCACCCAGCAACACGGGTCTAGCCCTAAGCTCATCCATCTCTCCAACCAAAGCAACGTACTTCCCCCTCAAGGTGAGAAGGTCAGTCATGTGCTTGGAGCACATCTCACACTCATCCTCCTTAGTCACGACAACAGTGGACTTGACAGACTCAAGCTCCTTCACCGCATCCTCCCACTTCTGCCTAAACTCCTTCCTCTCTCTAGCAGCACGTCTAAGCAGTTTATCTTGACTAAGGAGGGCGGCAGTAAGTTTATCAACCTCAGCAAAAAGCTCTTCGGGGGTCTGAGGTACCGGGGAGGAGTCGTCGTCGTCGTTCTGAGGGATCTCCTCCAGCTCACAGTTGACCTCATCACCGAGGGCCATGGTGCAGAAGCCCTTGTCGTCGGCGAAGAAGCACAAACCATTCAGCTTGTCCTCGATCTTCTTCTTCTCAGACTCATCATCGCTTGAAGCAGTGGAGTCGTCGTCCGAGTCGTCGACGTCGCTGAGCGTGGCGAAGAAGACACGCTGCTCGGCCTGGGCCTTCTCCAAGTACTTCTCCTTGATGTACTCCTTGTTGAAGCCGCCCCTTTGCTTGTGCTTTGTGGGGAAGTACTTCTCCTTGCGCTTGCCAGAGTCGTACTTGTGGCCGTGATCTGCCTTGCCGAAAGCTTGCTTGTTCTTCTTCGGGCAATTGGTGATGAAGTGGTCCGAGGCTCCACACTCGCAGCAACCACCTCGTCCTCCTCCACGGCGACGGTTCATGCGGTTGTTGTGAAACCGCGAGAATCGGTTGGCAAGCAGGGCCAACTCGTCGTCCGCCATGAACTCTAGCTACTCCTCTATGATAGAAAGAAGAGAAGACAATGCAAAGCCTCCAGAAGGGGTTAGCAGAAGAGCCAGAAACCAAAGCCATTGACGGGCCAGAAGGATTTTCATAAGAAGCCCTCGCCATGGCGTCAATCTCACTGGACTTGAGCTTATTAAAGAGCTCGTCGCAGGTGAGAGTCTCATAGTTAGGCGATTAGATGATCCCCTGAACCTTAGAGTCCTCCGACCGATCGAGAGTGTGTAGAAGCTTGAGAGCCCTCTCATGATCGTCGAAAGGCGACACCTCCTTGTTAGCCCTTATACTATTGACAATCACCTGAAAGCGAGCGAATAAACTTTCTATGCTCTCGCCAGACATGTGTCGAAAGTTCTCATACTGTCGCTTGTGTGACTCGTAGAGACGGGTTTTGACTTGAGTGGTTCCCTCATGAAAACGCATGAGAGTCGCCCAAATCTCCCAAGCCATAGCGAGGTGAGAAACGCGATCAAACTCAGACATGCTCAACAGGAGAAAAGAGCATTACCGGCTCAACTATTGGCATCGTGCTCATTGATCTGATGCTGAGTCACACGAGCAGCCAAGACCACGTAATCAACAGAGTTGCAAATATCCCAAATGGAAGCACCCATACTCTGGAGATAGGCCCACATGTGTATCTTCCAATATGCATAGTTCGTCCCATCGAAAAACGGCGGTTTGCCCACGCCGCGATCCATGTCGCCTTTTGTGGATCTGGAACCGGCTAAGGTGGAAGATCCTTAACCCGCTCCGATACCAATTGAAGGACCGAGAATGCTAAAGCAAGGCGACCAGACGGGGGGGGTGAATGGGAGCCTAAAAATTTCTTTCGAAACTTCGGCCTCTGTCCCACAAATCAACCCCCAAAAGCTTCGAGTGCAAACATGATGCCCACGACCCTTGGAAGAGGGTGGATGATCCCTAGGATCACAGTGAGGCACCACCAAATGAGAGTGAGCCAAATCTCAAAAGCTCCAGCTCAAGTTCAACCCCAAAAACCAACTCCCGAACGTAGATGGAAGGCCACGTCGGGAAATCCCCAAATACATATGCTAACAAGTAGCAAAGATACCTAGAGTGGTTCCTAAGTGAACTCTAGGAGCAAACGAGAAGTCCGAAAATGAAGCGGAAAAGTCGGGAGAGCAAATGCACTAAAACACACGCTTTAGCAGGGGCTCGGACTGTCCGGGGTCCCGACAGCGGACTGTCTGCCCAACAGCGGACTATCCGGGATGGTTTGGCGGACTGTCCGCCGACCAATTCCAAAAAATAGCAAGGTTGCTGAACTCGTTCTGCTCAGTCCCGGACTGTCCGCGAGTTGCAATGGCGGACTGTCCGCCGGTCACTCCGGACCAAAACAGCCAAGCCGCGGAGCCACTGGTCTGGCTCGAGCCCAACACGCGGACTGTCCGCGCCCTGAGTGGCGGACTGTCCGCGACCACTCAGGGAGGGCGATTTCAATCGCCCTTATCCCAAATCTCCCCAAATTAGATTCAAATCAAAATCCCTCGATCCCAAACTTGGAGAAAATGATCCTTAGGTAGTTGGAAGACTATCCCTAAGAAATCATCCGCTCAAATCAACTCAAACTCTGGGAAATCGAAAGGGAAGGTGTAGGAACGAAAAAGTTGCCACGAAACTTGAATCGACCCGATCTACTTGTTCGTGAGGGTAGAAATAAATTCCTTCGGTGGAAATGTTCTCCTGACATCAAAGAACAAGTTGATTCAAGTGGATTCGAAGAAGACACAGCGAGGAGGGAGATCGAGTGACGGGAAAATCATGGAGAAACAAAGAACGCGAAGAACAAGTTCAAAACGCAAATCACAATCACGATTGCCAGCCGAAATTCATCCCCACGAGGAGACAACGGGAATCCAGTCCCATTTCCGCAAAATCCAAATACACAGAGGTATGATTCACCGTCTCTGCGGATCTTAGTAGCTACAGCAGGGAATGGGAAGCAGGAAACCCTAGAATGAAAATAGCAATGGTTGAGATAGTCTGGAGGGAGGGGTGGCCTCTCCTTATATAGCCTAATACAATTATTCCCCTTCTACACCTACTACTAATGAGCGGGCAGGCTAACCCTAAGGGTATTCCTGACCAACTCAGAGTGTAGTCGATCTGACGGCCACGCCCGCACATCTGGTAGCTTCGCGTCGACGCGACCTCACCTGATGCCGCCACGTTCCGCCACTGCGCCGCTCGTCCTTTTCACGGACCTCCCCCCGGTTTTGAGGCAGAAACCAGGAATCCTGGGCCTTCCCCCAATTTTGAGGTTGAAACTGGGAAACCTGTCGTCCATCGGCTGAGTTTTGTGGCCCAAACTCAGAAACCCGCCAGCACCCAGGTTTTGAGGCCCAAACCTGGAAACCATCCTCAGCCCGAGTTTTGTGGCCCAAACTTGGAAACCGGCAGCACCTAGGTTTTGAGGCCCAAACCTGGAAACCGTCCACTCGGTGGTTTTTCTGTGGCTCAACCACCAAACTGAGCTTTAGAGGGATGCACTACCCGTGCACCCTGTCCACCCGCAAGTCTTCACTTGTCGTTGTCCTAGGCTGTCAGCCACCACGGCTGATCCTCAGGCCACCTGTCCGTCAGTCCAAGACTCACGTCCGCCCTTCACCGCTCCGGGTCCATCGACACGACACGTCTCTACTTGACCTTCACCTTGCCTTCGATCACCGTCTCTGTGCTTGACACCTACACAACACAAGCCAAAGAGCATGCACATCATACCAGTTGACAATCACTCATCATCTCAAGATCCGGCATACACCCATGTATCCGCACACTTGTATTATTATTTGTGAACTCTTTTGTAATTTTATTTCTGTTGCAAAGCTCCTTGAACATGATTTGTATTTTCTTGACCATGTGATCTTGGGTAAAATGTTGAAAAGGTTTGAAATCCCTCGGGATTTCACGGACTACCGGGTTTATATGGGCTCAAGTGTGCTAATTCAACTGCTTCGATAGAAGTTTTCGCACTTGTGCTCTTATAAATTGGTCAGTTCTGCTACACTTTCGGTGTAGATGATGGCTTTAGTTGTACTTAAGAATGGTCTTCTCAAGATGATGGGTGCTCTTTCATCTCCTCCTATCTCCACAATCGCAAAGTCTACTAGGACAGATGAGTGTCCAAATTGTACTTGAACATCTTCAAGGATGCCCTTGGGGTAGCATAATGTCTGATCTGCAAGCTGCAAACACATGGTTGTATACAACAATGGTTGTCCATGAATTTTCTCATATATTACCTTAGGCATAATGTTGACACTTGCTCCAAGATCACAGATGACTTCGTCAAAGGTATGGGGTCCAATGGTGGTAGGGATGACAGGTCTCCCTGGTTCTCCTTTCTACTCGGGCAAGTTCTCATGTCCCCATCCTTTATATTTTGGCCTTGGCAAAGCTGTGAAGTTATCTCCTGCATTGAAAATGTCTACAAGATTTGCAGTTTCTAATTCTTCTGGATTCCCTAGAATCTTACCTAGCTAGCTGAGAGATTTGTGATTCTATCATCTTATTAAAGCTAAGCTAATTCTTTATAGCAGAAATAAAGCTTTCCATTCTATTATTAATGGTTTCAAAGATTTTATCATTGGAAGGTATTTTTCTGGACATGTTATCAATAACTTAATTTTGATTAACAATCATTTCTCTTAAAGACGGTTGGTTGAAGTTGTTACCTTGGTAGTTACCTGAGTAGTTACCTTGGTAGTTGGGCCTTTGTTGCTGATTCCACCCTTGATTCTGTTGACGACGATAGTTGTTGTTGTTGTTGTTGATGTAGTTCACATCCTCTTGGACTTTAGGGTAATTGCTTCCTGTGTGGCCAGTGCCTTCACATTCTTCACAAGTCATGTAGGAATCATGGACATTGTTGATATCTCTTAGCATCACTTCAGATCACGACGCCAGAAATGTAGGTAGACAAATCTAACAACATTACCTTTAGTGCAAGGCTGTCACCACTTGCAGCGACACTAGAGACATGGATTGTATTTATGATCATGCCCTTATAAAATATGAAATGAGATTATCTACAAGCGCACAGATAAAATACATCCGCTGTAGCATTTCACCTAGGAGAGTCTCCAAGGTATCGTTATTTATATTGTTGCCTTCCACCTCTAAGTTAAGAGAGTGACAGGAAATAAACATCTACAAACTATAACACACACATGTATGATTATGATAAGAGTTCCACTAGATCTACTCAACACAGGAATCAATCATATATGATAAATAAGATAAATAAAATAGAATAGAGTAAACCGTAAAGAGTTCCAACAGAGCATTCCCATCCAAGGTTAGATCGTAACTAGAACTAGAAAGAGACAGTTTAACTTCCTAATATGGTTCTAACTATAGGTCATAAACTACGTCAATTAGTGCAATTATGTTTAACAATCATGGTTAGAATAACTTATATTTATAAGCAGGAGACATCACGCATGGAGGATTAGATCCAGAGTCTATCCCCTCCGGGTGACCAGATCTTACTTGTCCTATATTCGGGGAATGGACTACATAGGAATCAACGAGGCTATAAGAGTCACCCTTGCGAACTACCACTTGCTGGCCTGGAATATAGGGTGCATTCGCAGGTAAACAACGTATAAGCACCACACTTACACAATGTTGACCACTCACCCCGCGATCGACAGAATGAGCGCTATACGAACAAGAGCATAAACATAAAGATACCCTAGCTATGCCAGACATATAATCAAACCAGGCGATGAACATTATAATTATGAACAAAAAATAGTAACAAGTCATGACAAGTATCAAGTAGAACAAGAATTGCGAACACAAGGTTGATATGTGCCCTTGTGGTTCACTTCCTGAGTGATGAGCAATCAGTCAACGAGCAACATGTCTCTTGGCTGTGTTGATGTGCAGGTGTGGAGCTTGGACATAGTGGTCGAAGGTGAGGTGAAGGTCAAGTAGAGACGTGCCGTGCAGACGGACCAGGAGCGGTGAAGGGCGGACGTGAGGCTTGGACCGATGGACCAGGAGACCTGAGGACCAGTTGTGGTAGCTGGCACTTGGCATCGACGAGCAAGAGGACATGGGGATGTGCGGTGCATCGACCAAGTCGGGAGGAAGGTGATGGCGTCGTGACACTTGGCGGGAGGCCAAGAAGGAAGGCGAATGCACTGTGCCCGGCGTGGAGGCTGGACATGCTCCGACATCGGTGCTGGAACTTGGGGTGTGCGAACCACATCCCGTCTATGGCGCGGGTTTGGTAGTTGAGCCTCCAAAAACTACCCTCGACGGTTTCTGAGTTTGGGCCTCAAAACTCGGGGTGGCGGGTTTCCGAGTTTGGGCCTCAAAACTCGGCGTGGACGGTTTGCAGGTTTGGGCCTCAAAACCTGGGCGTGCGGGTTTCTGAGTTTGGGCCACAAAACTCAGCCGGAGGACAGGTTTCCTGATTTCGGCCTCAAAACCGTGGGGAGGTCCTGGTTTCTCGGTTTTGACCTCAAAACTGGTGGGGGGAGGTCCGCAAAAAGGATGGTCAACACGTGGCGGCGTGGAGAGGCTGGCGCGGTGGCGAAGCTATCCACGAGGAAGACGCAGCGGTCGACAGGACGGCACGTGGCGGCATCTTGAGGCTTGCATCGAGGCGAAGCTAAGGATGAGGAAGGCACGTGGCCGTCAGATCTACAATCAGTAGAGTTGGATCGGGATACCCCTAGGGTTGGTCGCTTCGCTCTTGTATCTTGGGGTAGAAGGGGATTATTGTATTAGGCTATAAATAAGAGAGGCACCCCTCCTCTCTCCCTATCCTGGCAGCCATTTGTTCCTGAGCTCTCTCTCTCTCTAGCCCCCGCTTAGGTTCTAATCATACCTCGTTGCCTGTGATCCGCAGAGACAGTGAATCATACCTCTGTGTATTTGGATTTTGAGGAAACAAGACCGTAATCTCGTTATCTCCTCGTGTGGAGGAGTTTCGTCTAGAATTGAGATCGATTCGCGTTTTGGTTTCGTATTCTTCGCGTTTCAGTTTTTCCTCTCTCGGAGATTTGCATCATTCTCCATCTCCACGAGATGATTTTCGATTCCACTTGAATCATTTTGTTGTATGTCGTGAGCCCCTTCTTTCCACCGAAGGGTTTCTCTTCTAATCTCACGATTTCATAGATCGGGCTGAAATCGCGTTCGTTCTTCGTTCTTTCCCCTTTTTTGGTGTTCTTCAAATTACTCACGATTGACTTGGTTTGGTGCGATGATTTCTTAGGATTAGCACCACAATACGTAGAGGAACACCTGGGAGGAGTTTGATCGAAGTCCCTTTAAAAGAAAGTTTTGTGATTTCTGTGTGTTGGCAGACAGTCCGCGGATCGGGATTTCGCCGAGTCAGTCAGGCGTAGCCCCCTGATTGTTCACTGTCAAGTGAATGGTGGACAGTCCGCGGTTCAAACCCGCGGACAGTCCGGGACTCGACCAGAGCTATTCCAGAACAGTTCTGTTTCTGGTTTTTTGCCCTGAGTGTCGGATAGTCCGGCGTTCACCGGACAGTCCGGGACCCTGACCTTGGACTGTCCGAGATTCTGCAGATTGTGCAGTTTTGCTTTGGGGCTTTTGCATTTGGTTTCGGGCGTTCTCCGGGGGTTCCGCTGTACCGCTATGACATCTCCTAGGGTATCCACCTATTCGTAGGTCGTGAACTCACCGGTTGTTTCGAGTCTTTGCTTTTGTTGTGATTTTCTAGGACAAGGGCCATCCAATTCACAAGTTGAATTTTGAGGCTCCCATTCACCCCCCTCTGGTCGCCAATTCGGTACTTCAAGAATAGAAAATGAATAAGAACTAGATGAACAATTAGAAGTAGATTAGAACACTAGGATGAACTAGAAAGGTAATTAGAACTAGATTAAAACACATAGATGAACTAGATGGATTAGAAGATGAACTAGAACACAATTAGAACACAAAGATGATGAACTAGAAGACAATTAGACAAATAGAAGAACAATGTTGATACAAGAGAGAAGTTACAAGGCTAATTACCTAGCCACCTCTTGACTAGATCCAGAATTCGAGCTTCCCTCGACTCTTCTAATTCTATTCTAGCTACGCCCTTGGATGGTGGAGCTCTTGGTTGTCTAGGGTACCCCTAAACTAAATGATTGATCTGGTAATTGAGATATGATACGATCTGATATGCCTCCAGGGGAGGGGTTTGGAGTTTCTTATATAGCCCGGTGGGATGAACCGTGGCGTGGCGTGGCGTGGTAGTTCGCATAGAGTCCTTGTTTGATTGGTTTGCACAACGAGTCGTGGCGTGGTTGGATTCCTTGTCGTCATCTTCCTGTCTGGTCCCTGGATAATTCTGGTATTCTGTAGCTGATGGAATCTTGTCTGTTACACCCTTGATCTTTATATGGATAATGCTTCTAGAGGGTTCTAGAGTCTTCCAAGTCGTATTCATCGAGGGCTCTCACTCCGGGGCTCCAAATATGGCAAGTGATATGTTCGTATCGATCGTCTTGACAAGCTCGTCACAATGGTGTGCTCTGATTCTTCACTTGAGATACTTTTTTATGATGAAATATTGAATATCCTGCAAAACAAGTGAGAACAACACAACTCGTGGAACTCATTAGAATCAAACCCTATAGTTACACTCTTTGTATCATTGCGGGTCATTTATGGGGTTAGTTGACGGTTTAAAATAGGAGTTATCTACCATCAACAGACATGCATGACTTCCTTCTTCTCATGATTTCGTTCGTCAAGCTTCTTTATGATTAGGTACATCTGAGCAGACAACATGTCTACTTCTTTGAGTTGATGCATTCCTCTTCTCTTCTTCGGTTGAGTGCGTTCTTCGTCGCATCCTTGGTTGGAAGCTATCTTCTCAATGAGAGTTGTTGCCTCTCGAATAGTGAGTGACAAGAACGATCCTCCAGCAGCTGCATCGATATTATCACGGGCACTTGAAGTCAGTCCATGGTCGAATGTCTGCATAAGTAACCAATTCTCCATCCCCTGGTGAGGGCATTCTGATATATTATCTTGAAAGTGTTCCCATGCCTCAGGGACAGATTCATCAGGCTGCTGCTGAAAACTTGAGATCTTTGCACGTAGGGCATTCGTCTTGCCTATGGGAAAGAACTTTGCTAGGAAAGCAGTGGAGCAGATCTCCCATGTAGTGTTTTTATCTTTGTTGGTGTAGAACCATTGCTTCGCTCTTCCCAAAAGTGAGAATGGGAATAAAGGAGGTATGTGGCATCCTTGGTGACTCCTTTGATCATGAAAGGGCTGTAGATCTCCAGGAAGTGTTGGAGATGGGCACTTGCATCTTCGTGTGCTTTCCCACAAAACTAGCTGGCTTGCACCATGCTGATCAGAGATGGCTTGAGTTCGAATCCCTTATTTCCCATATTGACTGTTGGTCTAGTCCTGATGTTGGCAGTGGTTGGAGCGGAGAATTCACGAAAAGTCTTGTCAGCCATGTCTTCTAACAGTGGTGTTAAGCTTCTTCAAGCCTGAGTGTCTTCGGTCAATGTGGTTGGAGATTGCCTGAGCTTGGCTTTGGCTTTGGCTTTTCTGATTTAAACTTCAGGATCGTCAACGTAGTTGTCTCATTGATCAAATCCAGTCATACATTACACTGCAATAGGATATTAAAGAAATAGAAAAGAGACAGGGTGAGCCTGTTTGAGTGAATATCAATAGTGTGTCTCGATGCTTTTTGAATTACACATGTGTTCCCCGACAACAATGCCAGAAATGCTTGTTGACATCTCTTATCATCACTTTAGATAACGGTGCAAGAAATGCGGGTAGACAAATCTTACGTCATCACCTTTAAAGTTAGGCTATCACCACTAGCAGCAACACTAGAGATGTGGTTGTATTTATGATCATACCCTTATAAAATATGAAATGAGATTATCCGCAAGCGCACAGATAAAATACACATGTTGTAGCATTTCACCTAGGAGAGTTTCCAAGGTATCATTATTTATATTATGCCTCTACTTCTAAGTCTTAAGAGAGTGACAGGAGATAAATTTTTACAGACCAATAACACACACATGTATGATTATGATAAGAGTTCCACTAGATCTTCTCAACAGGAATCAATCATATAAGATAAATAAGGTAAGTGAAATAGAACAGGATAAACTGAAAAGAGTGTTGGCGGTTCTTAACTCACATTTTATACCACCAACTTTCTTTTAAAACCTGCTTTATTAAGAACCAAAACTTAGGATTAGGTATTAAACTCACAATTTCCACGAGTTTTGGATGTATCAATTGTTTTGCAGGAATTACAAGAAAACCATACCTAGGATGAGCCATAAGTGCATACCAAATTCAACACATCAAAGCCCAAATAACTTTTGGCCCATCCAAATGAAGAGAAATGAAGCTCAAGGCCCATCACACTCTATAACTGGGCTGGAAACCCACATTGCAAGCATCCAGGCCCAGCTAGAAGTCTGCCACGCGAAGGTGGTGGCCAGAGGTGGGGCTAGGGGTGTGCCCGCACCCCTGGTGCACCCGCATCATCACTGGCCCTCCTCGGGCCCACCTTCGGGGGTCGGTTGCATGGCAACATGTGTGGGACAGAGTCCCCGGGTACTCCACAAGGAAGGGTGAAGACCTAGTCCAACTAGGACTCTCCATGTAATCCTAGTAGTATTGCTACCTTGTAATCCTACTAGGACTCCTAAGATTGTAATCGACTAGGACTCTTGCCTCCTGGACTATATAAAGAGAGGCAGAGCTCCCTAGATCGGTACATAGACAGAGACACAGGGGTCGTGGTACACAACCACACACACATAAGCACAGGGTGCAATATATTTTTCCCCTAAACTGGACGTAAGGATGCTATTCAGCAGACTGAACCAGTATAAATTGTTGTCTCTGCGTTTACCATCGAGTTCTACATACGCCAATCCTCACAAAACAATCGTCCGGGTACCCACGAGACGAGTTGCCGGTTAACAAACACCGACAGCTGGCGCGCCAGGTAGGAGATTTCAGCGCAATTGCGATCAAGAGCTCGACGGACCTCAAAATCAACAACACATTCTCGGCGATGGTCCCATACACCCAATCGCTCGTACAAGCCGTCGGGAGTTCCAACGCTAGCAAGTTCATCATGTCGTTCGATCCCAGGATGCCGCACGGAAGCTTCATTACGTCCACGTACCAGGTCATGATGTGGCCACCGCATCTGAGTCAAACCTGACGCGGCGACGCCCATACATCGGAGTTCCACACCACGAGGACAACAGGTCGCTGAACATCCATCGCATGGTTGCATGCCTCAAAAAACAAAAAATATTGGGACAGGTGACAGATCAAATGTCTTCGTACTCAGTGATCTCCATCATCACGTCTCCACCAATCGTGAGCAACACATGAATGGGAGTCATGCTCTGATCCGATCAGCCATAGGAGTACAAGCTAATTATGGAAAGCATGCAAGCTAATTAGCATGTACATCCATGTGCAACGGCCAAAGCCTCGATGACAACTCGACTGTACGTATATGTTCATCAGAAAGTTGCAGAGACTGCTATCGAGCCATCTGATTGCTTCAAATCCAAATGAGTTGTCTGGGCCAAAAGCGAGCTGTAAGAAAATTATCCAAGCTGCAAGCAAGCCAAGTCACGACAACAAACAAGACTCTGTGCGTACTTCCGACTACCCGGACTCGACCGACTACTCCACTCAGATCCAACGTGTCAATCGGGAACGAGATCCAGATGATCAAGAATTACTCAGCAACAACCTGGCTCGATCAAGAATCTGCTGAGGAGCTTGTTGACACCCAAGTGTCCAAAGCGAATAGTGAGTTCTTCTATCATTCAGAAGATTGAAAGTGCATTCAGATCATCATATTTTAAGGCTGAAGTGAAGGAAAAATTATCTTCAAGCACTTTATGTTTGATGAGTTGGATGTTCTAAGTGGGATTGGGTCTGTCGCTTGATCCAATTGTTGCAATAAGCACTTTTCGGCCAGTCAAAAGACTTCCGACCAGGTAAAACTGGTCGGAGGTAGTAAGGTGGTAAATAAAGACCGGTTTGAAGTAATGGTTTAAAGATCTTGCAGAGGTCTATTAATCATTTTAGTCAGTTTGGGCTGTTATTGGCTCACTGAGGCCTATGAGAACCGGTTTTGTCGATTTGAGAATCGGCTAGATCAGGTTTACCCTTTTCTAGTCTGGATTGGATTCTTTTTTCCATACTTCGATGGAGTTCAGGTAGGAAATTTGGAGATTATGATCTAGAGATGTTTCCTATTGGGATAAGACCAACTCCCTCTATATATATGAGAGGATCATGGCTGATTGAGGCATCCAACCCTAATCGTCAAATCAATCTACTACAACCCTTTTACCCCTTTCCTCTTTATTCCGTTGTTCGTTGCATCTCCCGGTGAGATTCGGCGGTGTTCTAGGCGGCCTTGCTGGTCCTAGGGCAACCTCTACGTGCTCGTCCCCGATGGGTCTTCCCGGGAGAAGTTCCAGAGTTATCAACACAAGGGATCAAACCATAAAATTGGCTCAAACCGGTCTCCAGATCGGTTTCATTGGTTTATTCAGGTTCCTTGCTGTTTTCAGGTTGATCTGCAACCTCTTTGGGCGTGCTAGCCCTGTTGGTGTGTGATTCAGATCACTTCTGACGTCAACACACTTTTTGGTGACTCCGCTGGGGAAGATCAAGCAAAATCAGATCTCATCTACTACCATGATGGGCGGCAAAGATGCTTTCGCAGACAAGGACAACATCATGTGCCCTTCGGGTATTGAAGAGCTTCCCGATGAGTTGAAGCAACAAGCACATGCCAAACTCGACGCCGTCTTGAAGGCTTTTCTGGAAAGCTGCTGAAAAATCGGCGCGGCAAGGTCACTCAAGACAAGGAACCAGACTTCAACGAGATAGTTCCTACTACATCATCTAAATCTGCTGAGGAAACTGTTGAAAAGGTAAATGCAGAGGTACATGATGATCTTTACCCTACTCATGCTAATTATTCAGTAATGCTAGACGATGCTACAAAAGCTCTTACCAATACTATTCAACATTTGTTTAAGTTGCTTAGCACTCGTTGGATAAATTAGAGGGTAAGACCGTCGACTCCAATCAACCGACTGAACAACCTCAGTTCGGTATGCATTTGAATTTCTTTAAGAATCAAACCCCTTATCTAAATTCTGGCCAACCACAATTGGGTCTTTCGGCAAACGAAACCGATAGGACCGGTCATGGTGGAGCTAGCACATCTACGTATAATGTTAGTGCCAACCATAATTCTGGTCGGACTGCTCGAATCGACCAAGGGGCCTTAATGAACAGAAACTTAGCAGGACAGGGCACTGTCCTACCAAATCCACCAAAGTCTCCAAGCCAAAACCCAATGCTTGGCGGTGCTTCCAACTCTGCCACAACCGATTTTGGTCAAGCCCTAAATCGATTTAAAGAAGAAATAACCAGATCTCTTAAAAGCAGCTTGGGAGTCCAAATCAAGCCTAGTAGAACCACTTACTTTAAACCGTACCCTCCACACTTTGATTTTATGAAAGCACCTGATGGTTGGAGGGTACCAGAATTTTATAAATTCAGTGGTGATGGTAGTAAATCAACCATGGAACACGTTAGTATGTTCCTTGCTCAAATGGGTGAAGCTAGTACTTTAGATTTCATGAATGTTCATCATTTTCCTTTATCTCTTATTGGTACAACTTTTGCTTGGTTTACATCATTACCATCATGTTCTATTAGTTCTTAGGGTGAACTAGAAGAGAAATTTCATAATCACTTTTACGATGGGGTCCAAGAAACTAGATTGTCGCATCTTGCATCGGTGCGACAGGGGCGTAGGGAACCTGTAGTTGATTTCTTTAAGTGTTTTAAGAAAATTAAGAGCCGATGTTTTCATTTAATGATTTCTGATAGAGATCTAATTGATCTATGTTTTGCTGGCTTACGTCGTGAAATTAAAGATAAACTTCAACATTATGAGTTCTTTAATGTGAATCAACTTTTACAAACGGCTGTTTCAATCAAATGGCGCCTTAAAGAGCCTCATGATCCTCACAGATCCCATCGACCGAACATGCATGTTGTTGAAGCATATTCTGATAGTTCGGATGATGAATCTAAGGATTGCTATGCTGCCAAATTCCTATGGCCAGCGCAAAATAAGTTGGTCACTTTTCCCTCTCTCAAACCAATTCAAAAGAATCGGGGTGAGGAAGTAAAATTTACCTTTGATTTCTCTAAGTGTGACTGGATTTTTGATGAATTACTTAAATTTGGTTATCCTAAAATTAATTATACATTGCCATCACTCGACGAATTAAAGAGAAGGGCTTGTTGCAAGTATCATAATTCTTTTTCTCATGCCACTAATGATTGTAATGTTTTTCGTCGATAGGTCCAATTGGCCCTTAATGAAGGACGATTGAGTCTCACGAAGATGCAAGTTGATACTACCCCCTTCCCAGTGCATATGGTAGAAGCAGGAAGCCCTGCTATTTTAATTCGTCCAGAGCAAGCCGATACGACTAAAGGCAAGAATGTCATTATCAGCGAATCACGGGTCGCACCGAATATTGAAAACAATTGAGGGCGCTGTTGGCGGTCCTTAACTCATACTTTATAACCGCCAAGACTCGCATAAAACCAACATCAAACATAGAATAGGGCTTACAACTAACTATTTTCACAAGTTTTGGTGTTTGGTCAATTGCAGGAGGGCATTCACATAAACGACCACAAATAGGCTCCAACCCATACAACTTATGGCATGTAAATGCACCCGATATGAGCCCAAGGGGGAATAGGCCCAATACCGGGCAAATCAGGGCCCTGTCGGAAGGATAAAAAGGCCAAGACCCAAATCAAACAAACTCCAAAGGGGCCCAAACTTTGCAAGACCCATCTAGAGGCCCAAAAGAAGCAACCCACCAAAGATCGGCCACTTTGGGCCAACTGGGGTGCAGACGCACCCCTGGCGCGGCCACACCATTGCCAAGGCGGTTCCCGACCAATTTTGGCAGGTGAACTCCCACCGCCTTGCTGATGTCGGTTATGGTGGTGTCCATCCAGGTGCAGCGCATCTTGAAGGCGGTTTGAGGTCGGTTTGAACCTTCCAAAGGAGGACGAGAGGTCCTCCACTCCCCTAAGGCACCTCCACCTATAAAAGAAGACCTCCACCCTCCTCACAAATCATCCAAGAGCTCATCAACACATATCTCAAGAGGGATCCATGGAAGAAGGAATAATGCCTCATATATTATAGCTCTAGTAGCTATCTAGAATAGGGAGCGAGTGAGATCTAAGCGGGAGAAGTGCCAGAGTTGTCGGCTACCTCGACGAGTGTACTCGACGCGCTTGTACACTTAGCGGGAGGGACACCAGAATCACTGGTATAATCTTGTTTGTACCTCTACGATCTTGCATACTACTCATGTATAAGAGTTCGTGTTCATCTCGGTTCTAAGTTCTTATCGTGTTTAAGCTTTCGCTAACTTAGTCTGCTGGACCGACCGTTCACCTTCGGGTGGGTGCTCTAGTAAGAGGGTGCAAGTCCTAGCTACCACTAGAGTAGTGGCCCTTAGCGTAAATGCGGTGTTTAGGCTAAGTGGTTACAGGTTGGTTGCATGGGTCTCCACGGTTGAGGAGGTAGGCGGCAGATGGTGACAGCCCTGTCCGTCCTTTGTAATCCACCCACATTCGGGATTCCAGGTAGAGCTGTATCGGCATAGACTGGGAAACCAGTTTGACCCGTTGACTGAAGTAGGCTTTGCTGGCTGAGCTTATATCACATAAGGACCAGATCCTTAGAAGAACCTTGCTACCCTCGTTACCCTTCTCCGTGTCTTATCTGGGTGGACTAGACCAAGAGACTATAGCACACCAATCCCTATGGAAAATACGATACCCTGAATACTTCCGGGTGAAGTGCTACAACGGTACTTCCGTGCGCTTGCGGAGTTTTCTACTTACGCTAAGAAATACCAACAAGCATTTCTGGCGCCGTTGCAGGGGAACGGTTATCGCCTTTAGTCTGTTCGCCTGTGTATCTTTATTTTTACCTTTCTTTTCTTTACCTATGGAGCAAACCACTATCCAAAACCTTTCCGCTCCGAGGGGCGAGTTCTTTGAGCCACCACAATCATCGAAGCCCATCACAACTTCCAGCTATGAACTTCGCCCTGGCTTTATAGCTATGGTTCGTGAACAACCCTTCTCGGGTTTTGAGAGTGAAAACCCCTACCATCACCTACGGGAGTTTGAGTTACTCTGTGCATGCCTAACAATTGCGGGCATGTCACAAGAAACACTTCGTTGGAAGTTGTTTCCGTTCTCTCTTTTTGAAAGAGCGAAACAATGGTACAACAATATCGTAGGAAGAGTTAACGGAGATTGAAAGGAACTGCGGAACAGATTCTGTCTCGCGTTCTTCCCCATATCTCGTATTGCAAACCTACGACTAGAGTTACTGAACTTCCAACATAAAGAGAAGGAAACATTAGGTGCAACCTGGGAGAGATTTACAACTCTTTCGCGATTAGGACCAGACTTGTCTCTACCCAACCACGTGTTGTTACAACACTTTTGGTTAGGGTTGAACAAGGAGTCTGCCCTAGAGTTGGACATTTTCGCTGGAGGATCATTCATGTGTAAAACCCCAGGGGAAGGAGAAGCTCTACTTGACCTTATTAAAGCGAACACCCCATCTCTTGATCCCCTCCTAGTGGAAGACGAACCCAAGCATGCAGATGTCTCTGCGGTCAAAACCGAACCTAAGATTCAAACTCAGAGACCCTCATCGCTAACGGAACCTCTGAAGGAAGTTTTCTTCCCTTCAGATTTTCCGTTCTTCGAGGAAGAATGCCTTGACAATTACGTAGATACCTCGAAGCATCTGTTGACGCTCACTAATGCTCATAATTAACCATCAACTATTGCATGAAATGACACTAAATGAATTACAAAGCATAGTTGTAGGGTTTGAAACTAACAAGTTCCACAAGTTTTGGTGCTCTCACTTGTTTTGTAGGACATCAATATTTCACCATATAAAAGTATCTCAAGTGATGAATTGGAGTGCACCATTGCGAAGGGCTTGTAGAGACGATGGAAACGAACATATCATTTGCTATATTTGGAGTCCCAAATGAAAAGATATTAATTTCGCAACGAAATCTGCAAAAGAAGGATCTAGAAGACACTAGAAGACACCACGAGGTGGCCCACCACGTGGGCCCACTGGGCCAGACCGACCAGTCCCACTTGGAGACCAACCGGTCGGCCACGGAGGCCGTTTCGCCTCCGCCTTCTATAACCTTCTTCCACCACCTCCTAGGATGCATCTCCACCATCCCTGAAGTCGGTTTGATCCAACGGTGGGCGATAAACGTGACACGGATCGATGACATGGCGATTCCTTGCCTCCTACTCCACCTCGGGCTATATAAGCAGCCCCAGACCCCCCTCTCCAGCCATCTCCATCTTCATTATTCATCTCCACATGAGAAACTAGGGTTTTAATTAGAAGTAGAGGTCCCTCTAGATGAATCTCTTCTAGTTTATCTAGAATTAGATCTAGTTCATCTAGTTGTAATCAAGAGCCAACTATCAAGTACAAGACTAGTTACCCCTCTAGTTTAGGTTTAGAACCTAGTCTTATATTAGAACTAGAAGAGAGAGAGTGAGGAAGAGATCAAGAAGGAGCTCCGGCCTGTCAGATCAACTTCTTCATCTTGTACCTGCGGATTCAAGTTTATCTTCAACTTGCTTCAGCGATTGTTTCGGTAATCAACGTCTATATTTAAGTTTGAGCCATTGTTCTTATTATTATTAAGGTTTATGACTCTCTTTTGAGTACTTTAATTCTAGTCATTCTAGAGTTAGAGTAGTTGGATAGTGTAACCGTGGTGCTTAGACTTGATAGCTCATAAATGCCTCCTATAACGCCGGTAGTAGTCGTTGTTCGCAAGGGTGACTCTTATAGCCTTGTTGATTCTTCTATAGTCCACTTACCCGTGTGTAGGCTCGGTAGGAGTATACATTTGCATAAAAGACTCATACTCTGTTTGTGACCTTTTATGGCAACTTCCCCACTAAGAATAATATAAACATATCACTCTTAAATTGGAATTAGATAGCCCTAGTGATCCCCTCTATGCTTCTAGATTCTCCGTCCTTGTTAGCTACTCAGGGGTTAGACTTTGAGACTTAACACTTTCCGTTCCTTTGGGTTCGATATTAAAACTGGGTTACTCCGGTGAAGTGCTACATTGGTAGATTTTATCTGTGCGCTTGCGGATAAAGTAAAATGTGTGTTAATTTATACCAACAAGCATTTCTTGCGCCGTTGCCGGGGAATGGTAGATCATCTTAAGTCTTAGTTTAACCTTGTAATTATACTTTTATCTTTTATTTTTTGTCCCAGTCTTTTCATTAATTTTGTTTTGATTCTTATGAATGTTGTTTTTGAATTCCACTCTTATCTATCACTACTCCATGAGCAAGCGATAACCAGTAGAATCCTTACACCCCATCATAATACCTGGTTATGAGCTATGCCTACCTTTCTGCTGCACTGTCCTTGTAATGAGCATAGAAATATAATTATGAAAATATTCCTTCGGGTATTTTGTCACTAACCTTTCCAGGTCTGGAGCAGAAAAGAACGAAGGAACAACAAACACAAGGTATGTCCAACCAATCATCATGCAACATTGAATTACATTCATCCAATCTTGATTTGTGCAAAATCCAAGCTTGGGGAATAGACTTTCTTAGAACATCTCTTGCCATGTTGCTATGTTGGTTGTCCCTACCTTTAAGATATGCTCATCATGCTCTTTCATCTGAGTAAATCTCTATAATGCCTTCATGTTACCTTTATTTGCTATAGTATATGTTTAGGTTTGAAGTACTTTCATACATATCTTAAATGAAGCATGGTGCCTAGTTTAGGAGTGGGTGATCTTACTTTCAAAGGCCTTTTAATTTAAGCATGCTTAGGTTAGAATGCCCTCTTAAATCAAATTAGACGTGGTGTCTAGGTTGGTTTCTGAGCCGACAGTATGCTATAGTGGATGTTGGATATTTTGTTGGACTAACCCCTGCAGGGAAACTTTCAATATCAATTTGGGAAAGTCCGGAGATGAACTCACGCTGGAGATGAAGAGACACATGAACTTCAACAACTTTGCACAATGAAGACTCGGCTCATTCATCATGGATGAAAGAACTGTGAGTATCAAAGTTTATTTATTTTGTCTTCTACTGCAAGTTATCTTTTGTCTTGAATCATGTTAAAGTGCAGCCAACACATAATAGTCTATGCTAAAAAAATCCTAAAAACATATTTTTATTAGCATAGATGCAAAATACATAAGTTATGGATAACAACCCATGCTTCAAATTCTTGCAATCCTTCGGGTATATGTCCACTAACATTATGCAGGAGAGAAATTTTGCTCATCCATGGTTTGGTGTGAACATTGAAGATCCAAAACTCAAACCATAGACACACAAACCTACTATCAGATCACAAAAGGTGCGAGCCTAGCTTTGAGTCTTGCTTGGGCGCTGATGACAAACAGGATGCAACTTACCTCATATGAGACAACCTATGCCTGCAACCATCATTGCCCAAGACATCAAGACAAGAAGTGGGAAGTTATCCTCTTTTCTAATCAAGAGCTAGCTTGGGAGACAAGATGGTACCACTACAACAATAGCAAGATCTACAAGTCAAACACATGAACATGTTGTTGGGAGTCCATCTATATCACAAGCCAGCCTGGGAGAAACAATTCTATTATCTAGATGTGTTTCACAATCAAAGGGAGGAAGGAGAAACCCAACTTCAAACATATTAATCTTCTACTCACCACTTTGATTAGTACAAACCACTAGATGCTGTCCCAGTCGAGAAGAAGAATATGATCCACCACTCATTCTTGGAAGATCGTTCTTGAACACCATCAATGTTATCATCTTTGCTGGACCTGGAAAAGTCAACTTTTGGATCTTTCGCTGCATCTTCAACATCTACATCACTTATGAGCAGCCACATAGAACCAAGAGAAGACGTCGAAGGGAGAACCAACTACCAAGAATTGAGGAGGGAATCATGAAGGATGAAGCCACTGCACCACATGAGTTAGAAGATGGAGAGATAGTACCTGAGCCAGCAAATCAAGAAGAACAGCCGATAAGATCTCCATCATCTAGACACTGTTGAGAGGACAAGTCTCAGTTGTGACATTACAAGACAAAAGACTCTCATGGAGGCATTCGAGTAGCAGCTCTAAATTCAAGTCTCTTGCCAACCCAATGATTAAAGGAAAACAAGAAAGGTTGACAAGAGAAGAATACAGAACTGTCCCTACATCCTCTTAATACAAGAAAGAGAGAGGATCCTAGACGGCATACTTGAGGAACAATGCGCCTTCACTGATAAGTCGACACAAGAGAAGGAAGGTCAATACCTCTAAAGATTCCATTGTGATCTTCTGTCAACCACATCAATACCTGGTTGTTTTAGCCAAACGGTGACTCCATTCGGGAAGTGAAAATGGCTCGCACGAGGAAATGCGTAACGATGGAGGACGCTGAGAAGAATAGGAATGATATTTGTATCTGTCCAAAATTCGTTGTATAAGTCGTAATCGTTCAGGACTCATGTTTCGTCCAGGGTATAAATATAAACCCTCGACCATTGTAAAAGGGGTTCACAACCACATCAATACAAACCGGCCCCGTGCCATCTTCGAGTCCTTAGTCGTGTCGTCGAGTTCTTCGAGAGGAATCATCGATCCGTCGACCTTCGTAAGTCCCGGCAACCTTGCTATCATGTCTAGTATCATGCGGTGGATTTAGATATGATGCAAGTAGTCTCGTATGTTAAGCTTAGTATCGTGCGGTGGATTTAAGCTTATGACGGGAAGTTTTTGCTTGTGCCTTGTATCGTGCGGCAGATTAAGTCATGAGTAAAAATAGTTATCGACTCTATTAGATTTGGCAGATCTGATAGATTCATCAAGTTATCATGTGTTATGTGTTTTATTTATTTAATTCTTGTAACACTCTTTTGCCCAATCTAGATTGATCTTTGTTCGGCCTTGTTCCACAAGCTTGCTTGTGCTTTTGCTAATCATAATATCATGATGGCCGGATCAAAGTTCAATCCAGATTGTTACATGTCGCGGGTTCATGCATGTTATTTACGATTAGGCTTTGATAAAACTAGGTATCGTGCGGCAGATGCAGGTTTTAGATTAGTTTAATCGTGCTTGCTTGTTTGTTCCTTCTTCATGGACCCCAATTTGGTTGGTTTGCCGATTTTGGTTATGCTTACATGAGTAATGAGCTTTTATAGATCTGTTCAGGTTTATGCATGCTTTTAGCTTGTTATAATTAGATTGTATCATGCGGTGGATTAATCTAATTATAAGAAGTGGTGTAGACTTATAGCAAGTGGTATCATGCGGTGGATTAGCTTTGCTTGAGTTTATGCCTGACGGGTTTATGAAGACTAAACGTGCGGCAGATTAGTTGGATTAGCCTATGCATGTGTTATTTGAATAGATCTATTTTTGCAAGTTACTTGTTTATAATATCTTTATTTTGTTCGAGCATGTCTTTCCTTACATATGCATTCGGCAGTTAATATGCTTTACATACTCTGTTTTCATACTTGCCGAATGACTTTACAAACATGCTCTGACAGACAGCTTCTATAGCTGTGTGCCGTCGTGATTGGCTTTCAAAGCCGTACATATGAAACTGTCTGGTCTCACCCGGCACGTTCCAGAGGTATTCTCACATTTTTATCTCTTGTTGGTTTTCAGGTCAAACCGACTGGCACGTCTCCGAATTCAACATACTCCGGGCACCCGAGTGAAGCCAGCTTTTCGGCTTGCTGTGTGCTTGGCGCGAGGTGTCACGTTTTGCGTCAACACACTTTTTGGCACGCCCAGTGGGACCCGAAAGCTCATCCAAGTGATTGATTCTCAAAGCAATCCTTGGATGGATAACCCAATTGACGGAAACGAAGGGAAATTGGGACAAGGCTTCATGTCGGCTGATAAGTTGGAAGAAGTAAATATCGGTAGTGAAGCTGAAGCGAGACCGATATATGTTAGCGCCAATTTGGATCCAAAGTGTAGATTGAAATTGATAAATCTTTTGAAGGAGTTCAAAGATTGTTTTGCATGGGATTACACAGAGATGCCTGGATTAGATCGCTCCATCGTTGAACATCGGCTACCAATCAAACCCGGGTATCGTCCTTATAAGCAGCCTCCTCGGAAGATCTTTAAGGAAGAGGTATTAGCCGATGTGAAAAAGGAAATTGAGAGGTTATTGAAAGCGAATTTCATCCGACCATGCAGATATGCAGATTGGATTTCGAATATAGTTCCAGTGTATAAAAAGAATGGAAAGATGAGGGTCTGCATCCACTTCAGAGATCTCAATAGAGCCACTCCAATGGATAGTTACCCGATGTCGGTTGCCAAATTGCTTGTTGACGCAACGGCTGGGTACGAGGTCATTAGCTTCATGGACGGTAATGCTGGTTACAACCAAATCTTTATGGCAATAGAAGACATTTCAAAGACAGCTTTTAGGTGTCTTGGTCATATTGGTCTGTTTGAATGGGTTGTCATGACGTTCGGTTTGAAGAATGCCGGTGCAACTTATCAAAGAGCTATGAATTACATCTTCCGAGTTGATCGGTAAAATTGTACAAGTTTACATTGATGATGTAGTCGTGAAGTCCAGAAATCATGTGAGACATTTAATTGATTTGAGGAAGACCCTGGAGTGCACAAGGAAGCATGGTTTAAGAACGAATTCAAACAAATGCGCCTTTGGAGTGTCAGCAGGGGAGTTTTTGGGGTTTCTGATCCATAGAGGAGGAATTGAAGTCGGAAAGAAAAGCATGGAGGCAATAGATAAAGTCGTCCCTCCAACTAACCTCACAGAGTTGCAATCGTTGTTGGGCAAGATCAACTTTGTAAGGAGGTTCATATATGGCTTATCAGAAAGGGTCTTGCCTTTCTCCCCGTTGCTGAAACTCAAAAAAGAGCAAAAATTCGTGTGGAGTGACGTACAACAGAAGGCTTTTGATGAAATTAAAGAATATATGAAAGCGCCACCGGTATTAATACCTCCTCAGTTTGATAAGCCTTTCAAATTGTACGTGGTAGCCGATGGGCTAACAATAGGATCGGCTCTTATGCAAGAATTTGGAGGGAAAGAAAGAGTAATAGCCTACATTAGCCGAAAATTGTTAGACCCAGAGACGAGGTATTCGGTTACGGAGAAGCTTTGTTTATGTGTGTATTACTCATGCACCAAGTTTAGGCATTACTTGTTAAATGCTGAATGCATATTAATTTCTGAATTTGACGTAATAAAACACATGCTGTCAATGCCTATTCTAAACAGAAGAATCGACAACTGGATTTTGGCGTTATCAGAGTTTGATTTGAGATACGAATCGGCAAAGGCGGTAAAAGGTCAAGTTATTGCCGATTTCGTTACTCATCATCGTGATCCGTCTGCTAATATGATAAATATTGCACCTTGGACTTTGTTTTTCGATGGTTCATCTTGCAGCAAAGGTGGTGGTGTTGGTATTTTCTTGATTTCTCCACGAGGATTAACTTTCAAGTATGCTATCCCCATTGAGTTTTATGTTACCAATAACCAAGCAGAATATGAAGCCTTGCTCAGAGGACTTCGGCTTCTTGTGGAAATAAAAGCTATTGCTGTCGAAATCTTCGGGGATTCTGAGTTGGTCATCAACCAGTTGATTGGTCAATATGAGTGCAAAAATGACGTATTGAGAGAGTATTACGAAGAATGCCAGGAGCTTTTGAAGTGTTTCCAGATAGCAACTTTGCATCATATCCCTAGGGGGCATAATGAAGAGGCGAGTAAATTGGCTCAAGTTGCTTCAGGGTATCGGGAAGATCAAGAAGTTCTTGCTGTGGATGAAGTTTGTATGGCTGATGATTGGAGAAGAGAAATTACCGATTATTTGAGAAATCCATCGCAAAAGGTTTCTCGGAAGCTCAGATATAAAGCCATTAAATTTACACTTCTTGACGGCCAGTTGTACTATAAGTCCATAGATGGGGTGCTCTTGAAATGCCTAAGTCAAGAGGAAGCTAGGAAACTAATGTACGAAGTACATGAAGGGTTATGTGGTGCGCATCAATCGGCCTATCGAATGAAGTGGATAATGAGAAGGACCGGTTATTTTTGGCCGACTATGCTTGAAGACTGTTTTGAATATTATAAAGGGTGTCAAGATTGTCAGAGATTCAGAAATGTTCAAAGAGTTCCGGCATTGACTATGAATCCAATTATCAAACCATGGCCGTTTAGAGGATGGGCTATAGATTTGATTGGTTAGATTCATCCTCCTTCTAGTAAGGGACACAGATTCATACTATTGGCCACAGATTACTTTACCAAGTGGGTCGAAGCTGTGCCTTTGAAGAATGTTACATCAGAGAACATGATTAATTTCGTCAAGGAGCATATAGTTCACAGATTCGGGATCCCTCAAACTATAACTACGGATCAGGGGACCCAGTTTACATCATCCGAATTTTGTGATTTTGCTGAAGAAATGGGGATTAAGCTGTGTAATTCTTCTCCTTATTATGCGCAAGCCAACGGTCAAGCCAAAGCATCCAATAAGATCATGATTAAGATTATCCAGAAGAAGATCGATGAGAAACCGAAAAGGTGGCATTCAGTTTTAAGTGAAGCACTGTGGGCTTACCGAATGGCATGTCATGGGTCTACTCAAGTATCTCCTTACGAGTTGGTTTATGGACATTGTGCTGTGTTACCTTGGGAGTTACAATCGAGTTCGAGACGAGTTACGTTGCAGAATGAATTAAAGAAGGAAGATTATGAGGGTTTAATGATGAACGAGCTAGAGGATCTGCACCTAATTCGTCTCAAGGCATTGGAGAATATAGAGAAGAACAAATTACGTGTTGCCAGGTATTACAATAAAAAGGTCAAGGAAAAACGCTTTGAAGAGGGGGATTTAGTTTGGAAGGTTTTATTGCCAATTGGAACGAAAGATAAAGCATTTGGTAAATGGTCCCCAAATTGGGAAGGTCCTTTTCAGATATTAAGACATGTGCCTGGCAACGCATATGTTTTGAAGACCTTGCTGGGGGAAGAGTTTTCTAGAGCTATTAATGGGAGATTTCTTAAAATGTTTCATCCCAGCATGGAAGTCAGTGCATGAAAATAGTATGAGATGAGTTAGCCGATGAGAAGCATCGCCTTTAGTAAAAAAAATGTTTGAACAGCCGACATGACATGTGTCGCCTTTAGAGCAAAAATGTCAGTCTAACCGAATAAAGATGGTGTCACACGAGGGTTTTTGCTTTTGGTGATTCAGGAAACTGCAAACGAGTACTTCACAGAGAACAGATGTTTCGCAGGAGAAAGCAGTTTACTTACAGGCATCCCTAAGTACAAATTACTCATCAAACAACCTGTTCAAGAAAGATTGAGCATCAGAAGCCTGAGCAAGCACAGTCGCATGATCTTCATAATTTTCCAGAAGGTCTTCGACATCCTCTGGAAACTCCCCACCATGGAAGCCGGTTGGCATGGCGGAGAAGTCCTCGCGCGTCTGGGTGGACATCGCCGCCAGCCCCAAGGCGACACCATGGGGTACGCCGTGAATGGCAACTTGATCAACACAACCGTCCGCGTCATCAAGGCGCGCCTCCACGGTTTCCCCTTGGGCATTCACCTTGTCGGCTACTCTGGTTCCCGCAATCTTCAGGCGCTCGACCTCTGCAGATAATGCTGGACAGAAAAGAGAATATATCAAGCAGACGAGTCCGATTAGAAAAGGGGAATCAGGCGAAGATTTTACTGACCTGAGATTGCATCGCAGAATTGTTTCCGCTGATCCTCCCAGTCAAGCTGGTCAATGCCGTATTGCTTGGAGATTTTGCTCAGCTCCTCTCGGGCTTTGTCCCTTTCCTCCTTGAAACGGAAGCGTCGCGGTGGCTCCACCAGTCGGAGTAGAAGGGATCCGATGAAGAATCCGAGGAGTTAAGGGAGCTGGAAGATCCGGATGACGAAGTTCCGGGTCGGGGAAGAAGATGGCCCTGACTGCTGGAGATGAGTCTTACCCAAGAAAGTGAGGAGAGGATCGAAATCGAAACAATGGATGAACAGGGAGATAGAGATTGCAAGGGGGCAGGATGACCGATTCTTACCCATGGCGCCGGTGTTGCGGTACTCGGCTGCCCTCCGCTTCTCCTTCAGCGGGTCGCTTGCCGCGGTCATCGCCGTTCGTCATTGCTGCGAGATTGGGGTTTTCCTCTGGTTTGAGCCGACAAGGGGAAGTAAAGAGACGGAGGCAAAGATGCGCAACGACAAGTACTAATCGAGGCTGTATAGAGGGTTTTATTTGTAAGCCGGGGAAAGAGTCGTGGCGATGTCTACGGGGTAATGGATGCCAAGCGACAGAGTAGGGTTTTCCTTTCGGCTGGGCCGTTTCTACTGGGCCAAGCTCGGTTGAGTCAAGCGCCATTCGGTTATTTTCTTGAGTTTTTTTTTGAGATAAAGTTTGTTCGACTATCTGAAAATGAAGACGGTCGGCTATAACTTATCGCAAGAAAATTAAGGGAGAGAGGCCGATTGCATTCTCAGACGAATGGAAGCATAAAAGTATCAAAAAAATAGTTCTGCAAGGACAAAGTATGCTATGCTTGGTTTATTACAAGATCAATGTTCACTCATTCAAATGCTGATTGATTGTCTTTATGGCCTCGACTCTGATTCGGCTGACACTATCAAGTACTTTTTGATCTTCATCTTCAGATTTTTGAATTTTGGATAATTTAGCTTCGATTTGTTGATCTTCTTTGAGAGCCAAAGTTATTTTCGATGAGGCTGCTTCTATGTCCTTTGGCAGATCAACCATATGAGCCCTGTGAGATTGGATTTTAGTATTCAGTTTGGCTAATTGGGCTTCTAACCTGCTCTTATCTTCCTCCATGACTTTCAGTTCAGATTCCAAAGTTGCCAGGGAATTATTTGCGATTTGAATATTGGAATACAAATCTTTATGTTCTAGCTTCTTTGAAGATCTATCATTCTGCAAGGCGGCCTTGGACGATATGTTTTTAGTTGCTCTCCTTACTATTCCAAAAAAGTCATCGAGACAAGCTGCAGATTCCAAGTGGGTCAGAAGAGCAGGAGGAATTTCTTCATCAATAAGCTCGAGAATATCTCTTATCTGATCTGCATCTTGAACCATATTGACAACGTCCTTGTTCAACAGGGTGATTATTTCCCTTAGCCGAGCCTGGTTTGCTGTTGATAAAGTGTGTTGGGAAGTATTTTCTTCACCTTTTTCAGTGATATGATCTTCAGTAGGGAAAGGATAACTCGCGATCGACTCTTTAGTATTTTTCTGAAGGAAAGAAAAAGTGTTAGCCGGTTAAATATATTTGATGAAGGCGATGTAATTTTGGGACAGAACTTTGCCTGCTGAGCTGGTTGATCATCAGAGGACGCTACGCCCTGGCTTGCTCGAGAACTTTGTTGAGTGTTCGGAGGAGGTGAGTTTGGAGTATGATCAGGGGATGGCTCTGTTTCCAGTTCTTTTAAAATTTCATATGTTTCAAGTAATGACATAAGCATATGGCAACAAAGGGAAGGATAGCCGAACGCGTTACCTATGGTCTCGTCGGATTCTTTATTTTTTGAACCTTCGGGAGTGTTTGGATCTTCGGTTTCATCTTGGATCTTTTTGGTAAAATCTTCAGGAGATGGTTTGGTAGTTGTTGAGGTATTGCCTAATTTCAAGACTTTGACTTGTGGCTGCAACAAGTAATGTAACATAGATTTGATCGGATTTGTGGCCAAATAAAGTTGCTCAAGCACAAATTGGGAAATTCATACCTTGGGAGATAGTTTGACCCTTTTGGTCCTTGGTTTCTTGGACAAAAGGGCATTCTCAAGTGCCTTTCTTTTGCTCTCTCCTCCTGGGGGCACGATAGTTGAAGTTGCAGGGATCTTCATGAAGGTGTCCAAGCCTGGAGCGTTGAAGCCGAGAGCAGGATTGGGTCCAGCCAGGTAATACTGGATCACTCTGACAGGAGGTATAAGCTCAGGATCCTACGTATGGCCAAGTGTTAGAGAAAGTTTGGATTCAAGAATAGAAAATAATAAGTGTAGTGAAATTACCTCACTGTCGGAAGCAAAGTCAGGTTGCAGATTTTGACACAAGGGGTGAACTGGTACATTGAAGAGGTGGGTATGCCACTCTTCCCACCAGGAGGTGAAGAAAGGATGAGTGATATCTACTATCCCAAATGGAGATGGTTCGTATGTTGGCAACTCCCATCCTAATTCAAAGACTTTTTTAGCTATTATCCCTTCCATAATTACTTCTCTGGGTCTTATTACTGTTGAGAAGAAGAGTCTGGGGGGCAATTGACCACATCCTAATTGTCTGGCCACCATGTTTGGATAATAGAACTCGTAGGTGGGCTGCACTAATCTTCCATGGTGAAATTCGGCTGGCAGAACGCAGGGTTTGATGAAGGAGTTGAAGATCTCGATAGATGTTTTATCTGCACAACCAGATTCATAGTTGAACTTGCAGGGGAGAGACAGGTTTTCATTTTCTCTGTAGGGAAGCCATAGTGCATTGTCAATGCCTTTGAAGAATAGCTTGAAGAGATGGCCGATGTCCATGTCGATGCTGATAGATGATGCTGCTTCTCCATAAGTCTGACAAGCTTTAACTTTTGTTGTTTTGCCTTCAGCATAATTAATTGAAGGGAAGCTCAAGTTGGGAAGGCTCACAGAAACTATCTGATGCATATATAGTTGAACCACATCTGGACCAACCACCAGGGGTCGTTCACACAAGAAATTTCTCTGCCCATGTGCATCTGGAGAGTAATCTGATGCATCATGTGATAGACAGACCCCAAGAGGTATTTGCCTAATGGGATTTGAGTGCCTGCAGATAAATCTTCAGCCATCACCATATGATTCAGAGTGGGTTCATTGGATTTTCCACAGAAGACGAATCTGCATAGCCACATATTCATAAAGGCTTTCAGTTCTTTGTTAGAGACAACATTGGACAACTCCATATAATTCTGAATGTATTTAGCCCATCCACATCCAGAACTGACAGCTCTCTGATTGCTCTTGTTCTTGTATTTGTAAGGATATACTGGTAATGTTACATTCAGACCAGTCATCATGAAGACGTCAGCTAAAGTAATAGTCATCATACCATGGCCAAAGATGAAAGCATTGATGGCGTTAGACCAGAAATGAGAAGCTGCTATCAGGAGAGGGTCATTTCTGGGTGTTTCTGATAAAGATAACTCCAAACAGTGGCTAATGGCTTGATTTTCCCAGTGGCTGCTGCTTTTTTTGAGCATCCTCCCATACCAGTTTCGCCATCCAGCAATTGGGGGAAAAGGCCAGTTCTTGAAGGTGTTCGGCCAGTGATTCGGTGAAGTAACTCCAGATTTGAAGGGAATTCTTTGGGTTTCCTTCTCGATAAACTCCATTGGGTCAAGATTACCCATTGGACCAAGGAAGTAGGAATCAGGATTGGTGGCATAAGGAATCAGGATTTGATTCTCATATTCCTTCAAGAAATAGCGAATGGAGGGAGAAAGTGAACCGAAAGAAGGGGCTAGCATGAAATTACTGAATATGTGAAGTTTACCTCTGGAATCTCGTCTTCGGTCGCCATCAAGAGTTCGAAGTGAAATCAATTGCGCAGAAATTTGAATTTCTTAGGCGGCGGCTGCAGTACCGAGAAGTGAAAACCTAAGAGAGGAGAGAAGCTTGCAGACAATTTCGAAATAAAATTGATTTTTATCCCGAAATTGAGGGGGCATGTGTTAACACCCGATTTTTGCACGCACGAGAGGATGACAAGAGGGCCCAGCCTGCAGTAAGGGGAGCATTCGGTAAACGACCGAGCGGTCGGCTAGATTTCGGGATTTCAGCAAATGCCTATTTAGTTGGTTGTTTTGGCGAAACGGTGACTTCATTCGGGAAGTGAAAATGGCTCGCACGAGGAAATGCGTAACGATGGTGGACGCTGAGAAGAATAGGAATGATATTTGTATCTTTCCAAAATTCGTTGTATAAGTCGTAATCGTTTAGGACTCATGTTTCGTCCTGGGTATAAATATAAACCCTCGACCATTGTAAAAGGGGTTCACAGCCACATCAATACAAACCGGCCCCGTGCCATCTTTGAGTCCTTAGTCGTGTCGTCGAGTTCTTCGAGAGGAATCATCGATCCGTCGAGCTCCGTAAGTCCCGGCAACCTTGCTATCATGTCTAGTATCATGCGGTGGATTTAGATATGATGCAAGTAGTCTCGTATATTAAGCTTAGTATCGTGCGGCGGATTTAAGCTTATGACGGGAAGTTTTTGCTTGTGCCTTGTATCGTGCGGCAGATTAAGTCATGAGTAAAAATAGTTATTGGCTCTATTAGATTTGGCAGATCTGATAGATTCATCAAGTTATCATGTGTTATGTGTTTTATTTATTAAATTCTTGTAACACTATTTTGCCCAATCTAGATTGATCTTTGTTCGGCCTTGTTCCACAAGCTTGCTTGTGCTTTTGCTAATCATAATATCATGATGGCCGGATCAAAGTTCAATCCAGATTGTTACATGTCGCGGGTTCATGCATGTTATTTACGATTAGGCTTTGATAAAACTAGGTATCGTGCGGCAGATGCAGGTTTTAGATTAGTTTAATCGTGCTTGCGTGTTTGTTCCTTCTTCATGGACCCCAATTCGGTTGGTTTGCCGATTTTGGTTATGCTTACATGAGTAATGAGCTTTTATAGATCTGTTCAGGTTTATGCATGCTTTTAGCTTGTTATAATTAGATTGTATCATGCAGTGGATTAATCTAATTATAAGAAGTGGTGTAGACTTATAGCAAGTGGTATCATGCGGTGGATTAGCTTTGCTTGAGTTTATGCCTGACGGGTTTATGAAGACTAAACGTGCGGCAGATTAGTTGGATTAGCCTATGCACGTGTTATTTGAATAGATCTATTTTTGCAAGTTACTTGTTTATAATATCTTTATTTTGTTCGAGCATGTCTTTCCTTACATGTACATTCATGTCGGTGTTTCGACCCCGGGGGTATGATACCAACTAGTAATATGATCGCGTGTTCTCTGCGGATACATGGGTGTATGCCGAGTCTCTGTGTGATGAGTGATTGTCAACGGAGATGATGCGCATGTTCTTTGGCTTGTGTTGTGCAGGTGTCGAGCACGGAGACAGTGATCAATGGCGGGTGAAGGTCAAGTTGCGACGTGCCGTGCCGACGGACCGGGCGCGATGAAGGATGGGCGTGCCGTGCGGCGGACGTGCCATGCCGATGTATCGGACGGTGAAGGGCGGACGTGGACTTGGACTGATGGACTGGAGGCCGGAGGATCAGCTGTGGTGGCTGGCAGCCTGCGACAGCGACAAGCGGAGAAGTGCGATCATGTCGGTGGAAGGGGTGCACAGGCGGTGCATCCCCTCTACGACGCCGGTTTGTTGGTAGAGCCCGGGAAAAACCAACGGTGGACGGTTTCCAGGTTTGGGCCTCAAAACCTGGGTGCTGGGTTTCCAGGTTGAGCCACAAAACCTGGGCGTGACGGTTTCCAGGTTGAGCCTCAAAACCTGGGCGTGGGCCGGTTTCCGAGTTTGGGCCTCAAAACTCGGGCGCTGAGGGTTTCCGAGTTTGGGCCACAAAACTCGGGCTGGAGGCTGGTTTCCCGGTTTGGGCCTCAAAACCGGGGGCTGATGGGAAAGGCTGGTTTCCCGGTTTGGGCCGCAAAACCGGGGGTGCAGAGTGGTGGCGGCACGTGGCGGCGATCTGAAGGTTGCGTGGAGGCGACGCGGAAGACCGTGCGGGCGTGGCCGTCGGATCTACCTACCACCAGCGGGTGGACTAGAATAGCCTTAGGGTTAGGCTGGTCCGCTCTGTAAATACAGTAGTGAGGGGTAGAGTAGGAAATAGACTTAGGCTAGGTTAGTATAAGTAGTCCAGGGGAGACACCCTCCTCCCCATCTCAATCTCAGTTAGCGCAGTCATTTGCTTCCTAGCACCTAGGGTTTCCACTCTCCCATCCCCTGCTCTAGCTAGTTGAGATCCACAGAGAGACTCCACTCTGTGTACTGTTGATTCGAGGAAGTGAGGTCGTATCCTCACCTTGGAGCACAGATCGATGGCTTGATTTGCGTCCTTAATTCGAGTTCGTGGCTGTGATTCGCGTTTTCTTTGTGTTCTTCGCGGAATCCTTTTTCTCCACGATTTTCCCGTCGCTTGATCTCTTTGCTCGGTTCATCTTTTGCAAAACCGTTTGAACCAAGTTGTTCTAGATCGTGAGGCTCTCCTTTCCACCGAAGGAATTAAACTCTAACCTCACGGTCTAGGAGATCAATCGATTTTCGTTTTGGATTGCGTTCTTGCCTCCATGCCCCGAAATTTCTTGATTCACCGATTTGGAGTTAGGTTCGAGCCATGATCTCTTAGAGATAGCTCACTAACATCCTTGTGACCCCTCAGATCGAATCCGAGGCCTAGAGCTTTTGATTTAGAGGAGATCGGGTTGAATCATCAAAGAACTGCGCTGTTTTCGGGAGCATCGGACGCTATCACGGGAGCATCGGACGCTAGGGTCCCTAGCATCGGACGCTCCGGTGACGCGTGTCACGTTTTCGGCGTTTTAGTTTGCATCGGACGCTAGGCATCGGACGCGTCCGTTGTCCATCGGACGCGCCGGAGCCTTTGCATCGGACGCTGGGTGATTACTGTTCACAGCGTCCGATGGTGGAACAGTAAGGTTCCAGAACCGTCCAGTCTGCATCGGACGCTTCCGGTGGTCTGGCATCGGACGCAGGCCAGCGTCCGATGTGACTGGTTTCGCACGGCTTCGTCCGCGGTTCGCTCGTTCGTTGTCGGAATTGATTTCCGTCTTTTGCGTTGGCTTTCTAGAGTTGTCTAGTGTCTCGCTGTGCTTCTAGGAAGCATCCACCCTACATATAGGGTCGTGGACATTAGCAAGCTCTAGGGTTCGCTCTTGGGGTCGATTTTGGGACAGTGGCATCTAGTTTCCGAAAGGAAATTTTGAAGCTCCCATTCACCCCCCCCTCTGGTCGCTTTCGGTTAGCTTCTCGGTCCTTCATTCTCTTCCTGGATGGTGATGCAAGATGACACAAGAATTTATCCTGGTTCGGGCAAAGAAGGCCCTACGTCCAGCGGGGGAGGAGGTTCTCGTATTACTTGCACCTAAGTGCTTGTACAGGGGCAATACAAGCTCAATGAGCGTGGACCAGAGTTCGGACTCGCGTTTTTTGTGTGTGGACTCGTGTGTCTGTTCTTGCGCGCGAAGGGCCCTGGCGTCCCCTTTTATAGAACAAGAGGAGGCCAGGGTTTACATAGGATTGACATGTACAGCGTTTGGTATGGCGAAGGGTAGGAACTCTGTCTCGTCGAAGTCACTGTAGCCAACGTGGGTGTTGCTGTTGAGGCGTCCTTGATACATGGCCTCCATCCCGGGCGCGGACGTGGAGGCGTGGCGATGTGGAAGTCGTACAGCACCCATCCCGGTATGTACAGGACACGGCGAGGTCCCTCCGGGTCTTGGGGTACCTGCCCTCCAATAGCGTGAAAGCAGTTAGGGCTCGAGGGGCGCGAAGCCGGCCTCGAGGTGGCGCCTACGGAGGGCTCGAGCTCCCGTAGGTACGGGCAAGTCCCGTTACGCCCGGGCGTACAGCGGGATCCCAGGCCTCGGGATGAGGCTCGAGTGTGCTACGGTGCAGGGCACGGCCCAACAGTACCATACTTGCGCCTTTTTGCCCATGCTTGAGGTGAAAGCGAGATTTGACTGTGGCTCCGGTTTATTGTGGCGCATGTCGCCGTGCACCAGAAGACGTGACCGGAGTAGGTGAACGCATTAAATACGCAGTATGGGGTTGGTATCCGGTGCCCGTGCCGCTCGAGGGAGGCGTGGAGCGTCTCGAGGGATAGGCTGTCGTGCCAGAGAGGCTCGAGGTCCCCACGTGGGGTCTCGAGGAGCGATGTATGGCTGCGGAGGGCTCGAGGCCTATGTACCGAGGCTCGAGGAGTTGGCTTTTTA
Organism: Coix lacryma-jobi var. lacryma-jobi; assembly: GCA_009763385.1. NCBI lineage: Eukaryota > Viridiplantae > Streptophyta > Magnoliopsida > Poales > Poaceae > Coix > Coix lacryma-jobi. The sequence goes on along the minus strand of CM019828.1, from coordinate 77,041,969 downwards.
GAAGGTTATACTTGCTAGGTTTTGGTATTAATTGGTGTTCTAGGTTTAACCTATTGGTTTTGCGTTGATTGGGGGTACCCTTTTGGTGTTCCCCCGACAGTAGCCCCCGAGCCCTTGCTCGAGTGCTGGCACTCGAGCAGGGGCTCCCGACTGGGATCTCGAGGGTTAGCTAATCGGTCTCGAGGGTTTGGCCGTTTTGATTCCGTGGGTGTCGTGCGAGCGACACCCGCGGGTGTAGCCCCCGAGGCCACGGGGGAGTGGTTAGGGCTCCCTCGTGGGCTGTTTTGCGAGTGTTAGTTACGTTTTTTTAGGTTCAGGAGTGTCGAGCCCCCGAGTTTTTTAACCCTCTTTCGTCGAGGGGTGCCAGGCTGAACTGACCGGCCAGCTCTTCGAGCTGTCTGGCACGCCAATTGCCCTGGCTTGTCATCCCGCGAGTCCTTTCGATCGGATGCGAGGGGGGATGCCTCGTACTACCACGAGTGGGCGAGTATCGAGGTTCCCGGTGAGCTGGTAACGGGGAAATCCAAGTTAGACCTCGTGCCCCGTTCGATGGGGTTGACTGTAGCCCGGAGGCGATCTCATAAAGCATGGGCGCTCAGTCTGCAGGAGTGCCGGGTCCATTCGATAGGACCCGGTGGCTTGATGCCTCCCTCCGAGGGGATCTCACTACACGTCACGCGCCCCGCCTTGGATACACGTGTGGGGCCTCGAGGGCTTGGCCCTCGAGCGATGCTGCGAGTGGCGCCCCTTGGTGTCCCTGACTCGGGTGCTCGAAGCCGGCTGTCGAACCCCCTTCGAGGGCCAGCCTTCGCTGCTTCGAGGCTTAGGGCCGGGGCCCGTTTTTACCTTCGTGAAGAAGCCTTCGTCGCTTGGTATCCTTCTGCCTGTTGGGCGTGCCTTTTTAGGCAGAAACCGTCAGGGAGTGGAGATCATGGCGCCAGGGCAGCGGACGTGATGTTGGAGCGGCGGCCACGGAGGGCCCCGGTAGTTGAGCGGATGAGATGTTGCCACGTGTACCTGTCAACCGGCTCGAGACGTGGTTAGGTGGGCGCATTAAATGCATGCAGTTACCTTTTTACGTCATGGGAGACCCCGCCCGTTGGGGTTTTCCCTTATAAATATCAAAAGAGGGGAAAAGGAACCCTTTACTTTGCCTTTGCCTTCACCGCCGCCGTAGCCTTCACGCGCCCTCTCCCTCGAGCTAGTCGATTGGGAATTTTTCGGCCGTCCGTCCGCCGCTCGGGTACGCGCCGTCATCGCCATGGCTGCCCAGACACAAGCGCTGCCGGCCGAAGATTGGAGCCCGACGAAGGTGACGCAGCGCGAGATGGAGTCGCTGGTGGCCCAGGGGCTTCTCCGTCCCAACCCGGAGGAGGGACCCGCGTGGTGGGTTATCCCGTCGGCGGATCACCGGGAACCGCACCCGCCGGAGGGGTACGTGGTGAGCTTCACGCGCTACCACCGCATGGGGCTCGGTGTTCCGCCGAGCCGCTTCATGCGGGCACTGACCCATCACTACGAGGTGGAGCTGCAACACTTCTCCCCCAACTCGATTTCGCACGCCGCCATCTTCGCCGCGGTGTGCGAGGGGTACCTGAAGATCGAGCCACACTGGGAGATGTTCGTCCACCTCTTCCGGGGCGAGCTCTTCATCAAGGCCTTGAAGCCCAGCGGGAGGCGGCATGTGCGCATGGGTTCCCTCACCGTCACTGCGAGGACTGGGACCTCGTCGGCCAATGTCCCCCGCGAATACCTCCGCTACAAGCTTTCCACCAACCAGGCCGGGTGGGACGACCACTGGTTCTACCTGCGGAATGAAGGTGGTCTCCTTCCGCAGTACACCGGCAGGTTCCTCACTCAGCGCCCGGAGAAGTGGACCTGGGGGGTCGCGGCGGACAGGCAACGCCACCTGGTTCCACTGATGGAGATGATGAAGATGCTGGTGGACGAGAAGAACCTGACCGTCCAGGCGGTCATCTGGGCGTTCCATCAGCGAAGGGTTCTTCCGCTGGCGGACCGCCCCCTTCTTTTGCACGAGATGGGGCTGAAGGCCCAGCTCGAGGCGCTAAATCGGTCGAGGATGACCGAGAGGAGGCTGCCTCGGAACGAGGGCGTCTCGCGGGTGTCGATCACGATCCAAGGGTCGTTTATCCCTGAGGATACCAACCTGATCGCCATGGCACCCGACAAGGGGTGTCTAGACCTGGTAAGCCTCCCTCGAGCTAAGCGGTCCCAAGCCTCCTCCCCCTTTCTCTTTCTCTGAACCTGGCAAACCCTTCTTGTGGTTTGTCTCGTCACGCTTCTTCTTTTTTGCAGGGGGCGTTTACTTGTCGTGCGTCGAGGCCCCCGGTGAGGGAGGACGCCGCGGATACCCAGGTGAGGCGCCTCTCTGCTCAGAAAGATAAGGAGAGCAAGGATGCCAGAAAGAAGAAAGAGAAAAACAAAAACCTGCGTCGCTTGTCTCGGGAGCAGAGGCTGGCGAAGGCTCGTCGCAACCGTCAGCCTGGAGATGGGTCCCCCGAGCTGAGCTCCTCGAGCTCGGAGGAGGAGAGTGATGATGAAGAGGAGAGTGACGACGAGGGAATGGATGCGCGTCTGAGGCGTGCGGGGGTCGTCGACGTCGGGGCTGACCGCTCCTCTGTGCAGGAGGGTATACTGGAGATCCCCCCGGCGAAGGGATCGCGCGGGACGCAGCCGCGGAAGGCGGCGCCGAGCCCTGCCTCGTCGGGGGCACGAGGACCGTCGAGCTCCGTGTCGAACGTGCCCCCGGACGCAAAGAAGCCTCGGACCCGGGGCGCCGTCGTCGCGGCACGGTAGGAGGCTTCGGCCACATCGACCCAAGCGGGGGGTCTCGAGAAGGGCCGGACCTTGAGGAGTGATCCTCACGCCGGAGGGGATGCCGGGGCCGTCCGCCATGAGGCGTCGAGGGCGCCGTCGAGCCCGCGGAGGAGCGGGCAGCATGAGATGGCGCCGAGCCCCCGTCACCATGACTGTCGAGGGGGGAGTCCCCGGCCGTCTCGCGACCAGAGTCGCGACCGACCCCGGAGTCCGTCGCCGCACCACCGCCGGGAGAAGGAGGCAGATGTGGGGAGGCACGACCGCCGGCCCGAGCGCCAGAGTAGGTCTCAGAGCCCGCGCCGGGAAAGGCGCCGAGATGACTGCTCGAAGGAGGTGCGGTCGCCCCCTAGAGACAAGGGGCAGAAGGAGGGCTCCCCATCGAGGTCGAGCCACACAGAGATGGCTCGGGAGCATGGCTCGAGCCATAGATCGGGCTCGAAGCCCCCGGGTGAATCCGGCAGCTCGGGGAAGAAGGCCCGCCATCACTTTGGGTAAGTAGTGTTTTTCAATTTTGCTGGTAGCGAGGTTTTACTCCCCCCTTTTTTTATATTTTGTGATGCGCGCCGTCTACGGATTTTTAGGGGAAAGCGCTCCTGGCAGGAGGTGGACCTCACAGCGTCCAAGCGGACTAAGACCTTGAGCTCTGCTGTGGAACAGGCACCTCGAGGTACGGCTTCTTCCTCTGCTGGGGAGGCCGCTTGGCTGGCAAAGGCCCGAGCGGCCATGGCTCGGGGAAGTCGGATGGCCGCCGCGGATCTTGGTGAGGCCGCCGCCATCGACCACGGAGGTCGAGGCATCTTCCTGACTCTGACAACGTCGTTATCTTTTTCAGCAGGGATCGCAGCTTCTGGCATCGATCCTGCCGTCACCGCGTCCGTCGCGACACCGCCTCCTCCTGCTCCGGTGGTACCTACCGAGAGGGCCGCTTCTCCCGCCGCCATGACGGCCATTTTGGGGGGAGCACCGGAGATAGGCGCGGCTCCATCGGTGTCTGAGGCCGGGGGGTCGGCGGTCCCCAAGACCCCAGTCGACGAGAGTCGGCCCGTGGAGGAGGGGCAGGAGGGAGTGGCGTTGGTGCCGACGGTGGAGGAGCTCTTGGACGAGCTGGAGCAGGTGCCGCCTCCGATCGAGGGCTCAACACTGGAAGAAGTGCTCGAGGCCCCGGCCAGGGGCGACAAGGCGCCGGAGGACTCGGCGAGGGAGGAGAGCTTGGGGGCGAGCCACCCCTCGAGCGATCCGCTACCGCTCGAGTCCCCTCCTCCACGCGAGGCCGCGCCGTCACCCCGGGAGGAGACGGAGCAGCGGGCGGAGATGGAGGAGGGGCGGAGGGAGTCGCATCCTGTGCCACCGGTTTGTGGGCCGCAGCCAGCACCGCTCGAGCCGGAGGAGGAGGGCCTGCCCCTCATCGAGGTTGATCAACCGGTGTGGCAGTTTCCTCACGCGCCGAGCTCGCCTCGAGCCATGGTCCCCGTCGAGCGATCGGCCCAACAGGCGGCCTCGCGGGAGGCGCGGTCCATCTTCAGGGAGGTGGTCGAGCTCATGGCGGAGGCGGAGCGGTCCTTCTCGGGGGAGACGGATAGGTCCGCGCGGGCGGAGGCTGCCCTCGCTAGGGCGGAGGCGGAGCTCCAGGATCTCCGCGCTGAGCTGGGCCGGAATGCCCAAATGGCGAGCCGGCTCAACGAAGCGCAGGTAGAGGCCCAGGCGGCTCGAGGGGAGGCCGCTCGAGCTAAGGAGGAGGCCGCCATCGCTCTGGAAGCATCGAGGAAGGAGGTCGCCGATGCTCGAAGCGAGGCCACCACCGCCCGGTTTGAAGCGGAGGCGGCGAAGAAGGAAGCTGCTGACGCCCAAAGCGGAGCCACCATCGCCCGATCCGCAGCGGAGGCGGTGAAGAAAGAGGCTGAGGATGTCCAGAGCGAAGCCGCCACCGCCCGATCCGCGGCGGAGGCGGCGCGGCAAGAGGTGATCCGGAAGGATCTGGCCCTCGCAGAGACGGGCAAACTGGTAGAAGACCTCAGGGCCGAAAAGCGCGACGTGCTGTCCGAGAAGCTTAAGCTTGATCAGCGCGTCGAGGGCCTTACCAGCGACCTCGCCGCTCTGGGCATGCACTGCGAAGGTAATTTTCATGCCTTGCCTTGTTTTGATCTCGAGGTTTTTGCCACGCCGCGATCTCACTCCTTCTTGTTTGTTGCGCAGAGGTTGAGAAGACCGCCGAGGAGCTTCGCGGGACGAACCAGGCTCTCCTGGGGCAACTGCAGGACGAGACCATGGTGGCAGAACGAGCGCGTGCCACCCTCGACAGGCTTGACTCTATGTGGGGCGTCGCTCCGGTAGCCGCGGCAGAGGGCGCGGTGGCTCGAGGCGACGCTTTGGTCGACGCCTTATGCTATTTTGACGCGGCCGCGCGGGACCGAGTCCGGCACGCTCTCCACCATGGCGTCAAGCAGGCGCTCGCGGCCGTCCGTTCCGCCTTCCGCTTCTCGGTCAATGTCATCGCCAAGGGCTTCATTGAGATTGAGGGGAGGGACGAGGAATGGAACGATCGCCGCGTCGACAAGATCCTCGAGAAGGTGGACAAGCCGGGGGCGGCGCTCGCGAAGCTTTTCGAGGAGGATGTGCTGCCTCCGGATGCGGACAGCGGTGTAGGTGGCCCCCCTTCTCCTGGTCCGGACGTCGAGGCTGAGCCCGCCGCGGAAGATCTCGGGGAGGAGTACCAGACCGACGAGGATTGAGACCTGCGTGTCAAATTTGGGCATCGAGGCCCTTTGTAAAAATTTGTGTCATTACTTATGGCCTGACGAGGCCAATCATGTGTATATATGACTTGTTTATTTAAAGAAGCCGTTTTCTTATCAAATATATTCGATCAATTCTCTTTGTCTCTAGCTCGACCTTCAACCGGCTTGGTCCGTGTTCCTTCGGTACGCGCCACAAGTACCTCGAGGGGAGGCGTAGGTAGGGTACCGTAGCCCGGGGGCGTAGGTGGCCGTCTACGTCGACGCCCCCCGACTCTTGGAGGCTCGGGGTACTTACGGATTTAGACGCTGCTATTATGCTCGAGGTGCGAATTGAGATGGGGGTCAAATTTTTGAAAAGAAAACGCGCATTTTTTTCCGGAGTCTGGGGGGGCCCCCTGTCAGCCCCCGAGGGAGGCTCGACCCTGAGCATAGCAGGGTCGAGGCTGCCTTATGTTGCTAAGTAATATGAAAGATGGCACACGAGTTGGCTCATTCATACTCAACGTGTTTGTACAAAGCAACAAAATGAACAAGGCCTCGAGGCCCTTAAGGGTAGAAGCGACGTAGCTGAGATATGTTCCATGCGTTTGCCAGGATCCTGCCTTGATCGTCGTAGAGCTTGTACGTTCCTGGCTTGAGCACTTCAGCTACGGTGTATGGGCCCTCCCATGGAGGGGTGAGCTTGTGGCGCCCTCGATTATCTTGCAGTCGTCGGAGCACGAGGTCCCCCACCGCTAGGTCCCTTTTGCGCACGTGCTTGTCGTGGTAGCGTCAAAGTGTTTTCTGGTAGCGCGCGGAGTTGATGAGCGCCACGTCTCGGGCCTCCTCGAGCTGGTCCTTGGCGTTGGCGAGCTTTTCGTCGTTGGTTTGCTCGTTGTAGGCTCGAAGTCGAGGTGAGCCGTACTCGAGGTCCGTAGGCAAGACGGCCTCGGCGCCGTAGGTTAGGAAAAACGGAGTGAACCCGGTGGCTCGACTCGGCGTAGTCTTGAGGCCCCACAGCACCGAGGGGAGCTCTGCGGCCCACCCCTTTCCGAAATTTTTGAGGGTCTTGAACAGCCTCGGCTTCAGCCCATGGAGTATCATGCCGTTGGCGCGCTCGACCTGCCCGTTGCATTGAGGGTATGCGACCGAGGCCCAGGTCACGCGAATGTTGTTGTCGTCGCAGAAGTTGGTGAACTTTTGGCCCATGAATTGGGTGCCATTGTCGGTGATGATGACATTAGGCACCCCGAACCGGTACATGATGTCGGCGATGAACTCGACCGCCTTCTCGGAGGTGGGGTCGCCTATGGGCTTGGCCTCGATCCACTTGGTGAATTTGTCGATGGCCACGAGCACGTGCGTGTAGTTTCCGGTTGTCATCTTGAGGGGACCCATGAGGTCGAGCCCCCAGACGGCAAACGACCAAGTAATGGGGATCATCTGCAGGGCGTGCGCGGGTTGATGTGTTTGCTTGGCGTAAAACTGACACCCTTGGCAAGCTTGAACCAGGCGCTTGGCGTCTCCGATGGCGGTTGGCCAGTAGAAGCCTTGTCGGAAGGCGTTCCCTACCAAGGTCCTTGGCGCTGCATGATGGCTGCAAGCCCCCGAGTGCATGTCGTCGAGGAGCCTGCGTCCCTCCTCGAGGGGGATGCAGCGTTGAAGGATTCCCGATGGGCTTCGACGGTATAGCTCTCGTTCATTGCCGTAGATGACGTAGGTCTTGGCCCTTCGAGCGATGCGTCGGGCCTCCGTCTTGTCTTTTGGTAGCACGCCTTGCGTCAGGTAGTCGAGGAAGGGCGTCCGCCAGTCGAGGGGTCGTGATGAAGAAGAGGCGGGCGTGCCAATGTGCATTGCCTCATCGGATGTCGAGGGGTCGTTCTCGAGGGGTGGCGTTAACGGTCGAGCCCCGCGTCTGTCTCGAGGGGTGGCGTCGAGGGGCCAGCCCCCGGGCCGATTTTGACGGATGGCTCGAAAACGTCCCTCGAGAAGACGTCTGGTGGAACGGTGCCGCGCGTGGACGCTAACCTTGCCAGCTCGTCTGCGGCCTCGTTGTACTTTCGAGCTATGTGGTTGAGCTCGAGGCCGTAGAACTTATATTCTAGCTTGCGCACCTCCCTGCAGTATGCCTCCATCTTGGGATCGATGCAGCTTGAAGCCTTCATAACCTGGTTGACGACGAGCTGCGAGTCCCCTCGAACATCGAGGCATCGGACCCCGAGCTCGAGGGCGATGCGCAGCCCGTTGACGAGGGCCTCGTACTCAGCGACGTTGTTGGAGGCGGGGAAGTGTAAGCGTAGCAGGTAGCGCATGTGGACTCCGAGGGGTGAGATGAAGAGCAGGCCTGCGCCTGCCCCCGTCTTCATGAGGGATCCATCGAAGTACATGGTCCAGAGCTCGGCTTGGATTTGTGCCGGCGGGAGCTAGGTGTCGGTCCACTCAGCAACGAAGTCTGCCAACGCTTGTGACTTGATGGCTTTTCGCGGGGCGTAGGTGATGGCCTCCCCCATTAGCTCGGCGGACCACTTGGCGATGCGCCCCGTGGCCTCCCGATTGTTGATGATCTCGCCGAGGGGGAAGGATGACACCACCATTACGGGATGAGCGAGGAAGTAGTGCTGGAGCTTGTGTCTCGTGATGATGATGCCGTAGAGCAGCTTCTGGATGTGCGGGTACCGGATCTTGGCCTCGGAGAGCACCTCACTGGTGAAGTACACCGGCCGTTGGACCAGCAACGCATGACCCTCCTCGCGCCTCTCGACGGCTTTGACCGCGCTGACCACCTGAGTGGTTGCAGCCACGTAGAGGAGGAGAGGCTCGGGGGGATCGTCACCCTGGGCCGGTCGCGGTGGCACGAGAATTGGCGCGGAAGTCAGCAACCCCTTCAACTTGGTTAAGGCCTCCTCGGCTTCGACAGTCCACGTGAAGCGTTCCGTCTTCTTCAGCAGGCGGTAGAGGGGTAGCACTTTTTCCCCTAGCCTCGAGATGAATCTGCTGAGAGCGGCTAGGGAGCCTGTCACTTTCTGTACACCCTTGAGGTCTCGAATTGGGCCCATCCTCGTGACTGCTGAGATTTTTTCGGGGTTGGCCTCGATCCCCCATCGTGAGACAATGTAGCCAAGTAGCATGCCTCGAGGCACACCAAAGACACATTTCTCGGGGTTGAGCTTCACATTCTTGGCCCGGAGGCACTCGAACGTGGTCTCGAGATCGCTGATGAGGTTCCCGACTTTCTTGGTTTTAACCACGATGTCATCGACGTAGGCCTCGACGGTTTTGCCTATGTGTTCGCCGAAGATATGCTGCATGCAACGTTGGTACGTTGCCCCGGCGTTTCGAAGGCCGAAGGGCATCGTAACGTAGCAATACATACCAAAAGGCGTAACAAAAGAGGTAGCGAGCTCGTCGGATTCTTTCATCCTAATCTGGTGGTAGCCGGAATACGCATCGAGAAACGAAAGTACTTCACACCCCGCAGTGGAATCGATAATCTGATCAATTCTAGGTAAAGAAAATGGAACTTTTGGACATGCTTTATTCAGACCAGTGTAGTCTACAAACATCCGCACTTTTCCATTCTTTTTCCTAACTAGTTGTTAACACATAATTTTTGCACTATGACAAGTGGGCCAGACCAGTGCAGGTTCAGAGAAATCACCGCCTGAGGGGATTCGGCAGATGGTAGGCACGGTCGGCTAACCTAGTAGGTTCGGCAAGGCTGTGGAGGCGACTGGTCAATGGCGAGCGAATTCGGCAATGTGACGCTGCGGTCGGCTACCTCAAGCCAAGTCGGTTTGCGTCAGAAGGTGACAAATGCGGCATGTCAAGAAGACTTAGCGATAGGGATCCCGTCATTTTAGTGCATGCTGGTTATTAAAGGAAGCTTGGAGCAAAAGGCATCATGTTTTTGATAGTTTCCTAATTTTATCGTTGTAATCGTGTCCTTCTAGGACTCAGAGTACACCAGGGTATAAATATAAACCCTGAGACTATTGTAAGGGGGTTCACAATCAATACAACCAACCCGGCCCCGTGCCGTCTTCGAGTCCAAGTCGTGTCGTCGTGTTCTTCGAGATGGGCCATCGATCCGTCGACCTCCGTGAGTTCCGGCAACCTTGTTATCATGTCTAGTATCGTGCGGCGGATTTAGATATGGTGCAAGTAGTCTCGTACGTTAAGCTTAGTATCGTGCGGCGGATTCAAGCTTCTGACGGGAAGTTTTTGCTTATGCCTTGTATCGTGCGGCGGATTGAGTCGTGAGTAAAAATAGTTATCGGCTCTGTTAGATTTGGCAAATCTGATAGATTCATTAAGTTACCTTGTGTTAAATGTTTTATTATGCTTATTTCATCATAACACTTTTGCCCAATCTAGATATCGTTCGGTTCGGCTTTATCTTTTATAGATCTGCTCTGTTCCTTCACGTTTATTATTGTAAAGTCTTTCATGCAGTAGATCTATTGTTCGTAATAGCCGATTGGATCGTATCTGGATTGTCACATGGTGAGGGTTCATGCACGTTGAGTGTGCTTGACCTATGATAAAGCTAGGTGTCGTGCGGCAGGCGCCGGCTTTAGATTAGTTTAGTCATGTTTAGTTTGTATGTTCAATCCCCATGGACCCCAACTCGGTTGTACGATCGAGATTGGTTAAGTTTTAACTTATATTTAATACATCATGCAAGTACGATTCTCATGCAAACGTGTTCGGCAACTTGTTATTCACGTAATTCTGTTCATATTGCCGAATAATCTTTAAACCTGTTGGCAGATAGCTTTCATAGCTATATGTCGTCGTAAGTGGCTTCAGGGCCGTATATTTTGGAACTGTCTGGTCATACTCGGCACGTTCCAGCTTTGTATTTAACAGTTTCTCTCCCTTGTTAGTTGCAGGGCAAACTGACTGGCACGCACCGGACTTCTGAGCATCCGGGCCACGTTCGAAGCCAGCTTCTCCGGCTTGCTGTGTGATTGGCGCAGTGCGTCACTTTTGGTGCCAACACACATTTTGGCACGCCCGGTGGGACCACCTTTTTAATTTCCTGGGACAATGGTTGAAGTCGTCGAATCCGAAACCAACAATAAGGCAGAGCTCGTGCGGGTGCAGTTCGCCGAGCTACCCGACGAGTACAAAGAGCAGGTGCTTAACGCTTGCGCCGAATTTCAGGCCAAGTGCTTAGAAGCCTTCTCCAAGAACAAGAGCGGAAAGGTCCGCCGTCTGCATGATTTGCCAAAGCCCGTTCAGCTCAACCCAACTAATCCCGGGGACGAGGAGGCAGTGCTGAAGATGACTAACATGGTCAATGAAGCTGTCTGGCACCATCGGCCGCATGCATGGAGCGTTCCTCAACACCTTCCGCACCATCATGATCGCCCAATTCGGCCCCAAGGCTGACGAGCTTATGGAGGCGGAGTTTGGCCCTATAGCAGGACCACACCTATTCAACCTGCCGAATCACCTTAGGAGGGCAGGAGCTGCTGGCGAAGAGACCCCGCCCGGGGCTCAATCAAGCGGGCTGGCCGTTCAAGAGAAACAGACGCCAGAGGGCCGATTGCCGACCATGGGTCAGTTCACGATCGGCGCCAGGGGTCAACCGCCAGAGTCAACACGCAGGATCTCCCCGCAAACCTGCAGGCTCATAAAGGACTACTACGAAAACGGGTACCACGAGATGCTTGAGCCTCACAACATAGAGGGCGCCCCACATCCGGGGTATGGGAAGTCGACGGCCGAAAGGACCACCGACTCTAATGTCGATGTCAAGCTGGAAAAGGTGGCGGACATGATGCAACGCACTTTCGGCCTGAAGCCTAAGGGCACTCATGCTTACAGGTCTCCGTTCCCTGAATGGTTCCACCGTGTGGCCCTGCCTCCCAGATTCAAAGTACCGACGGATCTGTCCAAGTTCTCCAGTCTAGACGACACTAGCACGGTGGAGCACATCAGTCGTTATCTGCTCCAGCTTGGAGAGGCCAATACCGAGGATGCCTTCAGGGTTCGGTACTTCCCGTCATCGCTCACTGGGCCGGCGTTCGCTTGGTTCACGTCTCTGCCGCCGGGCTCTATTCTCTCTTGGGCAGACTTGGAACAGAAGTTCCATACGCACTTCTACACGGGCACCAAGGAGAAGAAGTTGGTGGACATCATGTATGTGCGCCAGAGGCCAAATGAGACACTGCAGGACTACCTACGCAGGTTTAGGGAAGTCAAGAGCCAGTGCTTCGGCATGTACCTGCCGGACGACCAACTTCCACCATTAGCCGTGGCAGGCATGCTCCCAAGCATCAGAGACAAGCTCTTCGGCCAGGAGTTTGAGGACCTGGGTCATCTCTCTCGCAGGTTGAATGAAATGACTATCCAAGCGCAAGGCTTCCGGAGGGAAGGGCGCTTCCAGAGGGACAATGTTGCGGCCCAGATGTATCAAGCTTTCCTGGACGAAGCCGATGACTATACCGATGCCGAAGATGAGGTGGCCGCTGCAGAGCTCAACTGGGACAAAGAGCCGACCCAGGCCAACAAGCAATGGCTGCGCCAGCAGAAGGGGGCATACGACTTCGACGTCACCAAGGCCGACAAGCTCTTCGAGTTTCTGGTCGCCGAAGGGAGAGTCAGGCTACCCCCGGATCACCCGATGCTGCGTCCTGGAGGGGTTAAGGACAAGAAGTACTGCGGCTTTCATAACACTAACACTCATTCTATTAATGATTGTCGTGTGTTCAGGACAAGGATCCAGAAGGCCATCCAGGACGGACACATCAAGTTCAACAGCAAGATGAAGATCGATGCCAACCCCTTCGCCCAGAACGCCGTGTTCTTCTCAGTGAACATGGTAGCTCCAGAGGATCCCAGAGGCAAGGGCAAAGTCAAAGTCCTCACCTCCGACAAGGCGCGCGAATCTGGCGCAGTGGATCCCGATCGGCAAATCACTGGCGATGAGCTCCGGCAGCGCGCCCAAGCCACGAATAGTCGATACGAGCACGGAGAGTCATCTTCCAGGTACAGGCCTACCCACAGAGATCTCCTTAACAAGTGGCGCCGGCAAAATGAGAAAGAGCAGAGGCGTCTCCAACGCGAAGAGCGAGAATTCGCAGAGGAATACCAGCATGAAGACGGTCACACAGGAGAGCACCGGTATCGTCTGGAGGAGAGGGCTTACCACAGAGAACGGGCCCATCGCTGGGAGCAAGAACGCCGCCAAGAGCGGGAGCAAGCTCACTGGGGCTGCCCGTTCTTCCGCCACTGCTGGAACGAAGGCTTGAAACTGCCTGCCGTCAACAACTGCCCCGAATGCAGCGATCTGTACAAGGGGTATAGGCAGGATCGGGTCAACCGCCGTCCCGTCCACGAAAGGTTGGGAGCACGCATCCCAATGGACGATCGGTGCCTAAAAATGAGAAGCCCGGGTTGGCAAGCCAAAAGATATGCCGACCAGGAGTGGGTGCACCACCAGGATGACAGCGAGGAGGCACAACCCCGTCCATATAGGTGGCAAAAGGGGCAGTGGTGCCCGCCAGGGCTCAGAAAGAGCCAGAAAAGGAGGGTGAAGCGCCTCCGGAATAGGGAGTTGGAAGAAGCAGCTACCGATAGGAAGAAGCAAGAGTGGCGCCCGAAGGAAAAACCAGACGATACTGACAAAGGCGCTGACGTGGCCATGGCTTTCTTCCTTGCCCTAGAATTCATGGCTCCTACTGGCCAGGGGGCACAGGACGAGGCATATTCGGACTCCGACGAGGCCGAGCACGACGAGCTCGCGGCACAGTTCGTGTTGTCTCAGAAGGCAGCATTTGACAAGCCAGCCAAGCATCGGCATTTAAAGCCGTTGTATGTCAAGGGGTACGTCAACGGAAAGCCGCTAACCAAGATGTTTGTCGATGGCGGCGCAACAATCAACATCATGCCTTACGCCACCTTCAGAAAGCTGGGCATGAACGATGAAGATCTGCTCAAAACGGACATGATACTCCGTGACTTTGCCGGCAATCCCTCTGACACTCGGGGTGCCGTGCATGTGGAACTGATGATTGGATCCAAGACGCTCATCACGACCTTCTTTGTCATTGATGGCAAGGGGGCATATAGCCTGCTTTTGGGCAGGGATTGGATCCATGCCAACTGCTGCATACCTTCGACCATGCACCAAATACTCATTCAGTGGGTTGGAGACAACATCGAGATTGTCCAAGCTGACGACTCGGTGAGTGTTGCTACCATTGAGCCCACTTACTGGGAATTCGACGGAGTAGATTGCTTCTCCGATCGTGTGTGGGGAGAAGGTCCTGTCAACATCTACGGCAGGGATCAACAGCCGATCCAAGCAATCGGCTCTCAAAGCTTCTTTTAGATGGATAACCCAACCGACAACAGCGAGGGCAAACTGGGACGTGGCTTCACGTCGGCCAACGAGTTCGAAGAGGTGGATGTTGGTGACACAAGTAAGAAGAGACCGATGTTTGTAAGTTCCAGTTTAGACCCTGATTTCAGAGTGCAATTAGTAGATCTTCTAAAAGAGTTCAAAGATTGTTTCGCTTGGGACTACACAGAAATGCCCGGATTGGATCGGTCCATCGTTGAGCATAAATTGCCGATCAAACCCGGGTACCGCCCATATAAACAACCTCCACGTAGGATCTACAAGGAGGAGGTGTTGGCCGACGTGAAAAAGGAAGTGGAAAGATTACTAGAAGCTAATTTCATTCGGCCGTGTCGATATGCGGACTGGATTTCCAATATTGTCCCGGTGTACAAGAAGAACGGGAAGATGAGAATCTGCATCGACTTCAGGAACCTCAACAAAGCCACTCCTATGGACGGTTATCCAATGCCAGTGGCCGACTTGCTAGTAGATGCTTCGGCCGGTTTTGAAATTATAAGCTTTATGGATGGCAATGCGGGTTACAACCAGATCTTCATGGCTGCAGAGGACGTGGCAAAGACCGCCTTCAGGTGCCCTGGCCATATAGGTTTGTTTGAATGGATTGTCATGACCTTTGGTTTGAAAAATGCCGGTGCTACTTACCAGCGGGCCATGAATTACATATTCCATAAGTTGATCGGCAAAATCGTAGAAATCTACATTGATGACGTGGTGGTCAAGTCAGGAAGCAAAGAAAGACACTTAGCCGATTTAAGGAAGACCCTGGAGTGCACAAGGAAACACGGTTTAAAGATGAATCCTACCAAGTGTGCATTTGGGTGTCGGCCAGTGAGTTCCTGGGATTCTTGGTCCACAAAAGAGGCATCGAGGTCGGCAAAAAGAACATGGAAGCAATTGATAAGGTAGTGCCGCCGACCAATCTCAAAGAACTGCAATCACTGCTCGGCAAGATCAACTTTGTCAGAAGGTTTATATCCAACTTGTCCGAGCGAGTGCTACCATTCTCTCCATTGTTGAAGCTCAAGAAAGATCAGGAGTTCGTATGGGGTGACGTGCAACAAAAGGCTTTCGATGAGATCAAAGAATACATGAAGGCACCACCAGTATTGGTTCCTCCACAGCTCGATAGGCCTTTCAAGTTGTACGTGGCAGCCGACAACCTAACAATAGGGTCGGCCCTCATGCAAGAATTTGAAGGAAAAGAGAGAGTCATAACCTATCTTAGCCGAAAGCTACTGGACCCCGAAACGAGGTATTCGGCTACGGAAAAGTTGTGCTTGTGCGTTTTCTATTCCTGTACCAAGTTTCGGCACTATCTATTGAATGCCGAATGCGTGGTAGTATCAGAATTTGATGTAATCAAGCACATGTTATCAATGCCGATTTTAAGTGGAAGGATCGGTAAATGGGTTTTAGCTCTTTCTGAATTTGATTTGCGTTTTGAATTGGCAAAAGTTGTTAAAGGCCAGATTATGGCTGATTTCGTCACTCACCATCGTGATCCTAGCGCTAACATAGTAACCATTGCCCGCTGGGCATTGTTTTTTGATGGATCGTCGTGTAGCAAAGGTGGTGGAGTCGGGATCATGTTGATTTCTCCCAAGGGGGCACCTTTCAAATACTCTATACCGATCGAGTACCCGGTGACGAATAATCAAGCGGAGTATGAGGCATTGCTTCGAGGATTGCGGTTGCTTGTGGACGTTAAGGCAGATGCCGTAGAGATCTTCGGTGACTCGGAGTTGGTGATCAGGCAGCTGACAGGTGAATACGAGTGCAAAAATGACACGCTGCAGGAATATCTCGAAGGTTGCCAAGAGCTCCTTAGACAGTTTCAATCAGTAACCTTGCAACATATTCCTAGGGGGCAAAACGAAGAAGCAAACCAGTTGGCTCAGGCAGCATCCGGGTATAGGGAGAATCAAAACATTTTTGCACTTGAGGAAGAGCAAATAACCCCAGAAGACGATCAAGTAATCCTAAGTGATAATCAGGCAATTGAAGACTGGAGAGACAACATTGCCGATTACCTTAGGGACCCATCCAGAAAAGTCTCCCGAAAACTCAGGTACAAGGCTCTTAAGTTTATGCTCTTGGACAATCAGTTGTACCACAAATCCATAGATGGGGTTCTGCTTAAGTGCCTGAACCAAGACGAGGCTAGGAAACTGATGTATGAAGTGCACGAAGGCGTATGTGGTGCACACCAGTCAGCTCACCGTATGAGATGGATAATCAGGAGGACCGGATATTTTTGGTCGACTATGCTCGAAGATTGCTTCGAATACTACAGAGGTTGTCAGGATTGCCAGCGATTCGGCAATGTGCAAAGGGCCCCAGCATCGGCCATGAATCCGATCATTAAGCCTTGGCCTTTCAGAGGATGGGGCATTGATTTGATCAGCCAGATCCACCCTCCATCTAGCAAGGGACATAAGTTTGTTCTGTTAGCCACGGATTATTTCACTAAGTGGGTTGAAGCCATCCCCTTGAAGAAGGTGACATCAAAGAACATGGTGTCCTTCGTCAGGGAACACATCATTCACCGATTCGGCATCCCTCAGTCCATCACTACCGATCAGGGGACTCAGTTCACTTCCTCGGAGTTTTGTGACTTTGCCGAAGGGATGGGGATTAAGCTCTATAATTCCTCCCCTTATTATGCACAGGCCAATGGGCAGGCAGAGGCTTCTAACAAAATCATGATCAAGATCATTCAAAAGAAGATCGAAGAGAAACCTAAAAGGTGGCACTTGGTACTCAACGAAGCTTTGTGGGCTTACCGAATGGCTTGTCATGGGTCGACTCAGACGTCACTGTACGAGTTGGTCTATGGGCATCACGCAGTGCTACCATGGGAATTGCAATCGTGGTCAAGACGAGTTACATTGCAGAACGATCTAGCCAAAGAAAGTTATAAAGATTTGATGATGGATGAGCTAGAGGATTTGCATTTGATTCGTCTCAAGGCCTTGGAAAATATTGAAAAGAACAAGGTATGCGTTGCCAAGTACTACAATTCGAAAGTGAAAGAAAAAGGATTCGAAGAAGGAGACTTGGTTTGGAAAGTTGTCTTGCCGATCGGTACCAAAGATAAGGTATTCGGCAAATGGTCCCCTAACTGGGAAGGGCCTTTTCGGGTTCTGAGACGTGCTCCGGGTAATGCGTACATTCTAAAAACCCTCCAAGGAGAAGAGTTTGCTAGGGCAATTAATGGACGTTATCTAAAGAGATTTCATCCTAGCGTGGAGGTCGGTGCATAACGGAATCAAGGACTAGCGGGCACCGACGGCCGATACAAGATTGTGTCGCCCTTAGCACAAAAATGGCCGATAGGATCTATCGCCCTTAGAGCAAAAACAGCCGACACAGCATGTGTCGCCTTTAGCGCGAGAAACGCTGAAATAGAACCAAATGCACGCGACACTGTGCAATCGGTTCAATGAAGAGATCGGACACTAGACAAGCACAGAAAAGGAAAACAGATTGTACACACAGACATGGCAGATAAGAACATTGTTCATAGTGGAGACTGTGCAAAAGGTGCGGATCAGTTATCGAACACCCTGTTGATGACCGTCTGCGGGTTGGTGACTATGGCGAGGGCGTGGGCATGATCCTCGTAGGATTCCAGAAAATCGCCGATCTGTGCGACATCTTCTGGGGATGCCCCGCCGGGGAAGCCAACCGGCACTACGGAGAAATCCTCCTCCGTGCGGACCGTCAGCGCCGATAGCCCCAGCGCCACGCCATGATGCACGCCCTGCAGGGCGACCTGCTCGACGCGGCCGTGCACATTGGCCAGGCGCGCCTCGGCGGTGTCGCCCTGGGCGTTCACCCGATCTGCGACGGCGTTCGCCGCCATCTTCAGGCGCTCCAGCTCTTCAGACAACGCTGTAAACGACGAGTTGGAGTGGATCGCAGAACTGCCGGCGCTGGTCCTCCCACTCCAGCTGGTCAATCCCGTACTGCTTCGAGACGGCGGCCAGCTCTTCCCGGGACTCGTCCCGCAGCGCCATGAAATTCAAGGCGTCATTGTGGTCGTAGAGGTCATCGTCGGAGTCCCGGTCCGGGTTCGCCTCCCAAGGATGGGAGTGGTAGGAGAGGCTGTCGGAGGAGCTCGACGAGCCCGATGGTGGGGCCCCTGGCCTCCCTATTGCTGGAGAAGGTCGGGCATGCCCGCCGGCGGAGGAAATGACGGGGATCCTGTCGGCGAGCAGTAACAGAGTGTGAGCGGGGTTTTCCAGAAACCGCTACAAAGGGCGTAAGCGAGGAGTCCTACCCACGCTGACGGAGGGACCGAGCGCGACTCCCCTCGGCCTCCTCAGTCGCCGGGCGCTTGCCGCGGTCATCATGGCTCGCCATTGCACTTGGAGAGTTAGGGTTTTCTGGAGCGGAGTAAGCAAGGAAGCCGAGGCGGCGAGACTACTAGAGGAGCAAATGCAAGATGGGAAGAAGGCAGGCCTCCAGGGGCGATTTATAAAGTCGGTACAGTGATCGTGGTGGGTGTCTCGAGGTGGCACGCCGAATATCAACCGGTGGATTGGGGTTTTCCTGCTTCCCGAGATGGGCCTCTGCAGTAACGGGCTGTGCGAACCGTCCGGATGCACTCGCGTATTCGGCGGAGATTAAAACGCCTGGCTTCGGCAAAGTTGCCGATTTAGGTGTTTGGGACAAACACTGGCCAGATTGCCGAACAGGTTTACACGGTTAAACACGATGTCATCAGAACGGTAACCGATTGGATGCAAAATACAGATATATTACAAGGAAATGTTCGAGTCATTCTGACACAGGATTACAGAAATTGAAGGATCATTGCACAGTCATCTCAGTTGTTCAAGAATTGGTTTATAGCCGCCAGAGTATCGGCTTTGACCTGGTTAGCATGCTCTAGTGCCTTTTTGTCCTCCTCTTCGGTGCCTTGTGCCTGTGAGAGCCTCGTGCTAAGTTTGATATCCTCATCAAGCACCAATGACAGCTTGGAAGATGTTGTTTCAATGATATTCGGTAAACCCGATAGCCGAGAGGTGCATGACTGAATATCAGAGTCGACCTGGGCTAGTTGGGCTTCCAGTTCAGATCTCTTTTCTTGTAGTTCTTTCAACTGAGCCTCCAGAGTCTCCTGAGAGTTCTTGGCCTCTTGGAACTGAGTGTACAGATTATTGACTTCCTGGGTGCACTTGGACTTGGCAGTCTGAAGATCAGCGCTTCTGATTGCTCATTTTACCTTAGCAAAGCAGTCATCCAGTGTGGACACGGCCTCCAGATGGAGCCTCAGGTTCTCTGGGATGTCCTCAGCAATGGGCTCGAGGAAATTTTTAACTTCATCGGCGTCTCTGACTAAGGACAAGATGTCTTGACTCAAAAAATTTGTTATGTTGCTCAGAACATCTTGGACGAGTGCTGATGGTCTTTTGGCCACTGTTCTTTTGTTCAGGAACTCGTTGACATCAAATGCATACTCGGAAGCTGAACTAATGAAAGTCTGCGTTGATTTTGACAGGTTAGCCGACCAAGGTAAAGTATGAAGAAATGGGGAATTAATTCTTGCCTGATGAGTCGGCTGATTAACGGGGTCTTGATCTGGTTGAGAACTGGATTGGCCAGCAGGGTCTGGAGTTGAACCGATGAAAGTCTCACCGATTGCGTCATCTGTGAAATTACTGATCAATCGAGGGAGGCAAGATCTGGAAGGATGATTGAGGAACCTACCAATGTTGACATCATCCGGATTCTGGATGTTCATTTCCTCGGCATCTGCGTGCTCATCATTTTCTGATGTAATAGAGATTGGGAGCACCGCCGTTTGAGCGTTTTCTTGTTCAGGGGAAGAAGCCTGTAATGGTATACAAGCCAGTCAAGAATAGATTGATAATGATGGAAGAACTAGAACATCTTACCTTTGGAGGAGGTGTGTTTCGCTTGGTCTTGGTTCGCCTGGAGTTGGAAGTGCCCCCAGTGGCCTTTCTCTTCTCTCCTTTAGCTGAGAAGGTGGTTAATGAAACTGCTTGAGATTTCATAAACTGAGTCAATGAAGGAGCATTGTGTCCCAGGACAGTGATTGGGCCTGCTTGATGATATTTGATAGGCCTAATGTCAGAATTGGGTGTGAACTCCTGTAGAAGTTTTGAAAAGTTAGATATCTCAAAGATCAAATACTAAAGCAGCAGGTGGCTTGTTATTGTACCTCACTGTCAGAGCTGAAGTCTGCTTGAAGTTCCAGGCACATGGGATGGACTGAGCTGTTGAAGATATGATCATGCCATTCTTGCCACCAGGACTCAAAAAGAGGATGAGCAGACTGGATCAAATGGAATGGCACTGGTTTGTAGTCTGGCAGATCTTGCCCTAAGCTGAATATTCGATGGGTCTGCATCCCTATTGTAATACGCTCTTTGGACTGAATCTGTTCCCTGGGCTTGATAATGGTGGAGAAGATGAGTTTCGGAGGGAGCTGTCCACAACCTAATTGCCTAGCTGCTATGTTAGGATAATAAAATTCATAAGTATGCTTCACTTGTCTTCCTCTGTTGAATTCGGCTGGTAGGATGCAGGGTTTGATAAATGAGTTGAAAACTCCTGTGGCCATTTCATCTATGCAGCCATCATCAAAGCTGAATTTGATAGGAAAAGTAAGGTTGTCATTCTCCCTATAGGGTAACCAGAGCACCTGATTGAAGCCCTTGAAAAATAATTTGAAGAGACTGCCAATACTCTTGTTTATGGTTATAGCAGTAGCTGCTTCCCCATAAGTTTGGCAAGCTTTCTCCGTGGCTTCTTCATCCTCAGCAAAGTTGCTGGAAGGAAAGCTGAGGTTGTCCAATGGCACAACAATGATTTGGTGCATGTATAGCTGAAACCACATTTGAACAAACCACCAGGGGCCATTGACACAATCAATTGGTGGCATTCCATCTGTGCTATCATGAGTGGCATGGTACATTTGAGTGGAAATCTGATGCATCATGTGGTATATAGATCCCAGGAAGAGCCTGCCTAGAGGGATTTGCTTTCCTTTGGATAATTTATCAGCCAGTGCGATGTAGTTAAGGGTTGGCTCGTTGGATCTCCCACAGAAGATAAATCTGCGTAGCCACATATTTAGAAAAGCCCTGTGTTCTGTTTCTGCTACTGGGCCTGATATCTTGTTGTGGATTTCTACATACTTCATCCATCCAACGCTGACATCAATGGATCTCTGAGGAATTTTCTCTAGCAGTTCGTCGGTGTTCATGATCGAGGTAATGTTCAGTCCACTCATCATGAAGACATCGGCTAATGTGATTGTCATTATACCATGGCCGAACACGAAAGCATTGAGGGCATCTGACCAAAAATGAGAAGCTGCTATGAGCAAAGACTCATTTTTGGGCATGTCGGCCAGGGACAGCTCCAGAGCGTGATGGATGTCTTGGGTTTCCCAGTGAGGCCCAAATTTCGCCTGAATTCTTCTATACCAATTCCTCCAGCCGGTGACCGCGGGCAGGGGCCAATTCTTGAAAGTATACCGCCACCTGTTCGATGAAATGACTCCGTACTTGAAAGAGATTCTGTTGGTCTCCATACCGATGATATTGGTTGGATTGGAGTTTCCCATTGGCCCCAAGAAGTAGGAATCAGGATCCGCATCACAAGGAATCAGAATTTCATCCCTAAGGGCCTGAAAGGAGAAGGTGTGCGGGGGAAGCTAAACGAGCCGAATGCCGATATAAATTGACCGAATGCGTTGAAAGAAAAAGTAAAATTTACCTCTGGGATCTCATCGTGCGTCGCCATTGCGAAGCTCGGGTGGAGTTTGAAGCTTTTGATGATTTGGAGAAGATGCAGAATTTGAAGCAGTGCTGACCTAGAATGCGCGGTGGACTTGTGGTCAATTTCAGAACAAATACCTTTGTGCAGAAATTGAGGGGGCATGTGTTAACACATAATTTTTGCACTATGACAAGTGGGCCAGACCAGTGCAGGTTCAGAGAAATCACCGCCTGAGGGGATTCGGCAGATGGCAGGCGCGGTCGGCTAACCTAGTAGGTTCGGCAAGGCTGTGGAGGCGACTGGTCAATGGCGAGCGAATTCGGCAATGTGACGCTGCGGTCGGCTACCTCAAGCCAAGTCGGTTTGCGTCAGAAGGTGACAAATGCGGCATGTCAAGAAGACTTAGCGATAGGGATCCCGTCATTTTAGTGCATGCCGGTTATTAAAGGAATCTTGGAGCAAAAGGCATCATGTTTTTGATAGTTTCCTAATTTTATCGTTGTAATCGTGTCCTTCTAGGACTCAGAGTACACCAGGGTATAAATATAAACCCTGAGACTATTGTAAGGGGGTTCACAATCAATACAACCAACCCGGCCCTGTGCCGTCTTCGAGTCCAAGTCGTGTCGTCGTGTTCTTCGAGAGGGGCCATCGATCCGTCGACCTCCGTGAGTTCCGGCAACCTTGTTATCATGTCTAGTATCGTGCGGCGGATTTAGATATGGTGCAAGTAGTCTCGTACGTTAAGCTTAGTATCGTGCGGCGGATTCAAGCTTATGACGGGAAGTTTTTGCTTATGCCTTGTATCGTGCGGCGGATTGAGTCGTGAGTAAAAATAGTTATCGGCTCTGTTAGATTTGGCAAATCTGATAGATTCATTAAGTTACCTTGTGTTAAATGTTTTATTATGCTTATTTCATCATAACACTTTTGCCCAATCTAGATATCGTTCGGTTCGGCTTTATCTTTTATAGATCTGCTCTGTTCCTTCACGTTTATTATTGTAAAGTCTTTCATGCAGTAGATCTATTGTTCGTAATAGCCGATTGGATCGTATCTGGATTGTCACATGGTGAGGGTTCATGCACGTTGAGTGTGGTTGACCTATGATAAAGCTAGGTGTCGTGCGGCAGACGCCGGCTTTAGATTAGTTTAGTCATGTTTAGTTTGTATGTTCAATCCCCATGGACCCCAACTCGGTTGTACGATCGAGATTGGTTAAGTTTGAACTTATATTTAATACATCATGCAAGTACGATTCTCATGCAAACGTGTTCGGCAACTTGTTATTCACGTAATTCTGTTCATATTGCCGAATAATCTTTAAACCTGTTGGCAGATAGCTTTCATAGCTATATGTCGTCGTAAGTGGCTTCAGGGCTGTATATTTTGGAACTGTCTGGTCATACCCGGCACGTTCCAGCTTTGTATTTAACAGTTTCTCTCCCTTGTTAGTTGCAGGGCAAACTGACTGGCACGCACCGGACTTCTGAGCATCCGGGCCACGTTCGAAGCCAGCTTCTCCGGCTTGCTGTGTGATTGGCGCAGTGCGTCACTTTTGGTGCCAACACTTGTACAGGGTTAGCTAGCCACTCTGGGTGAAATACCTCCTTGATGAACCCGGCCGCCAAAAGCTTGTGCACCTCCTCGCTGATGATCCTGCGCTTCTCCTCGTCGAAGCGGCGCAGGCGTTGCTTCACCGGTCTGGACCCGGCCTGGATCTCCAAGGCGTGCTCGGCGACTTCCCTCGGTATGCCCGGCATGTCCGAGAGGCCCCACGCAAACATGTCGATGTTCGCGCGGAGAAAGTCGACGAGCACTGCTTCCTATTTAGGCTCGAGGCTGGCACTGATGGTCAGCGTCTTGTCGTTGGTCGAGGTTGGGTCGACAGGTATCTGCTTGGTGTGCTCCGCCGGCTCGAAGGTGCCAGCGTGGCGCTTTGCTTCAGGGGCCTCCTCGGTGGCCAGGGCGGCTAGGGCCTCGAGCGAGTCGAGTTGGACGTTTGCCTCCCCACGCTCGACGCACTCCACATCGCAGTGGTACGCATGCTCGTAGGAGGTGTCGACGCTGATAACCCCTTTTGGCCCCGAAATTTTGAGCTTCAAGTACGTGTAGTTGGGGACCGCAATGAACTTAGCATAGCCGGGCCTGCCGATGATTGCGTGGTAGGTCCCTTGGAACCCGACCACCTCGAAGGTGAGCGTCTCCCGGCGGAAGTTGGCCGGCGTGCCAAAGCAGACAGGGAGGTCGATGCGCCCGAGGGGGTGTGCCTTCTTCCCAGGTACGACTCCGTGGAACCCCCCGACACTGGGTCGGAGCTGGTCCCTCGAAATCCCCAGGAGGTCGAGGGTCTCGAGGTATATGATGTTGAGGCTCGAGCCCCCATCCATCAACACCTTGGAGAACCGTACATCGATGATGACGGGGTCGACGACAAGAGGGTACGCTCCTGGATTTTTGACATGATCCGGATGGTCGTCACGGTCGAACGTGATCGGCGCATCAAACCAGTCGAGGTACCGGGGTGCTTCATGGCGGAGTGCAAAGATCTCCCGGCGCTCCTTCTTTCTCTGTTGAGCCGAGAGCCCGACGGTTGGGCCCCCGAAGATCATGAAGCAGTCGCGCACCGGGGGGAAACCCGCGTCCCCGTCGTCGCGTCGATTGTTGTCCTTGCCCTTAGGCGTGTCTTCCTTCTTGTCGCCGAACTTGGAGTAGAACCCCTTCAACAGTCGGCAGTCTTTTAGCTTATGATTTACGAGGCCCTTGTGATATGGGCAGGGGTCCTCGAGCATCTGGTCGAAAACAGCCCCGTCAGGGGGGTCTCGAGGTTTCTTATGGTCGAGGGCGCCCATGAGCACTTCTTCATCGTTGTCGTCGTCGGCGTCGAGCTTCATCTTCTGACCTTTGCTTTTGTTCTTCTTCTTTTTGTTGTTGTTGTTGCGGTTCTTGGCGTCGTCGCCCTTATTCGAGCCCTCTGGCGCGGTCACCGCCTTACCTTTGTCCGTGGGGCGGCCAAAGAAGGCCCCCACTGCCTCGTCGCCTGAGGCAAAGCTGGTGACACGATCCATCAGGTCCTCGACCGTCCTGGGACGGTAGCGTCCTAGCTCATGAACTAGCTCTTGGCATGTCGTGCCCGCGAGGAACGCTGAGATGACGTCCTCATCAGGCACGTGGGGGAGCTCAAGGCGCTGCTTCGAGAACCGCCGAGCAAAGTCGTGGAGGGGCTCATCCGCCGCCTGCCTGCAACGCCGTAGATCCCAGGGGTTGCCTGGGCGCACGCAAGTTCCCTTGAAATTCCCGTCGAAGACCCTGACTAGGTCAGCCCAGTCGTCGATCCGATCCGGGGGAGCCCCTCGAGCCACCGGCGGGCGGTGTCCGAGAGGTAAAGTGGGAGTTGGCGTATGATCACACGGTCGTCGTTTTTCGCTCTGCCCAGTTGGCAGCCTAGGCGGAAGTCCGAGAGCCAGAGCTTGCGCTCGACCTCCCCGTCATACTTCACGATGTTGGTCCGTGGTCGGAAGCGGTCAGGGAGGGTTGAGCTGCGGATGGCCCGGCTGAAGACTCTGGGGCCCGGGGGCTTGAGGACTTGCCGGTCCTCGTCACTGTCGTAGCGCCCCCCTCGATGGGCGCTATAGCCACGCTCCTGGGCCCCCTTGTCCTTGCGCCCGCGGTTGATGTCGTTGCGGGCGTCGTTGGGGTCTCGAGGCGGCCGGTTGTCGACGATCCGTTCCTGGGCTGGCCTAGCTCGAGAGGCGTCCGGCTGGTGGACGGACATCTCGCGCTCGTTGCGGGGCGTGTCTGCCGGTTTCCCCGAGGCCGCCCCGCGCCGCCGCGAGGCTGAGCTCTCCGCCTGCTGCACAGCGACTGTCTCGAGGAGGTTCTTCATTTCCCCAAGCATGCGCCTGGCGTCAGGGTTGGAGACGGTGGGTAGATCACGGAGCAACATTGCTGCCGCCACCACGTTCTGCCCGGCTCGCGGGAAACGCACCTCGGGGCGTGCTGGTGCCTCGTCTTCGAGGATCTGCCGGTGGACATCTCGAGCGCGGCCACGAACACCAGCGCCTCGAGGCTGTGCCGGGTCCTGTGCTATAGTTTTCTCGAGTTGCAACAGGCGCTGTCGCTCCCCCTCAGCCTTGGCGATGGCCTCCCGCAGCTGCGCGAGCTGCGCCGCCCGGTCGTCGCCGTGCTGAGACGGTGCAGCCGGTGCCGGGGGTTCGTCCCTCCCCTGAACGCGTGATCCTCCTGCCGCAGCCACGTTTCCGGGCTCTTCGAGGATGAGCTCCGGCCTGGCGTCGTCATCGCCGTCGTCCTCGGCGTCGTCCACGACCCCCTCGAGCTAGAAGCACTCCCTGGTGGGGTCCCAGAGGTCAGGGTCGTGGTAGTCGTACTCATCGGAGTCGGAGCTGCTGATGCCGCGCCGCCCTGGCTCGTGCCGGGACCGCAGCTCGCGGTACCACTCCCCGAAGGTCGCTCGGCGAGGTGGCTCGACGGTTCGTGAGAGGCCGCGGTCGACGTGCACGGGGTAGACGATCTCCAGGTCAGTGGTGGCTCGTAGGAGTACGCCCGGACGCTCCTCCTGCTCTGTGGTCGCCCGGTCCTGACGGAGCTCGCCGAGGCGGTGGGCGTGAACTGCCGCGGGGTTGTTGAGGCCAAACGGGAACTGCTGGCGTCGGGCGCGGTACAGCCCGTGCGGGAGGAGGCCTGGTGGTGTCGACGGAGCACGGCTCGGGGGCCTCTAGCCAGGCTCCCGGTCCGTGCGCGTGACGAACGCGAACTCGCTGGGGGAGTGCGCGCGCGCCCTAGAAGTCTCCGGCCGTGCGCCGGGCAGGTTTCCCCTCGGGGACTCTGCGTCGGCCGCGGGGAAGTGGGCGTGCGCCGCGGGCACCGCCCGTGCCCGGCGTCGATGGTGACGACGGCGCCGCTCACGAGGTGGCGACGCGTGGTGGTGCGGGTGACGCGCCACGCCCCCCGCGCGGGGTGGCACGACACGCCCTCCGCTCAGGCTCTCCGTGGAGAGAAGGGTCAGCTCGTTGCCGTTGCCGGTGGCCAGGAACTCGAGGCTCCCGAACCAGACGACGGCACCAGCCGAGAACGAAGGAGGGGACGAAGCCATCCAGAAAACAACGAGAAATCGGCTCGGACACGCGAAGGCCCCTACCTGGCGCGCCAACTGTCGGTGTTTCGACCCCGGGGGTATGACACCAACTAGTAATATGATCGCGTGTTCTCTTCCTGGATGGTGATGCAAGATGACATAAGAATTTATCCTGGTTCGGGCAAAGAAGGCCCTACGTCCAGCGGGGGAGGAGGTTCTCGTATTACTTGCACCTAAGTGCTTGTACAGGGGCAATACAAGCTCAATGAGCATGGACCGGAGTCCGGACTCACGTTTTTTGTGTGTGGACTCGTGTGTCTCTTCTTGCGCGCGAAGGGCCCTGGCGTCCCCTTTTATAGAACAAGAGGAGGCCAGGGTTTACATAGGATTGACATGTACAGCATTCGGTATGGCGAAGGGTAGGAACTCTGTCTCGTCGAAGTCACTGTAGCCAACGTGGGTGTTGCTGTTGAGGCGTCCTTGATACGTGGCCTCCATCCCGGGCACGGACGTGGAGGCGTGGCGATGTGGAAGTCGTACAGCACCCATCCCGGTACGTACAGGACACGGCGGGGTCCCTCCGGGTCTTGGGGTACCTGCCCTCCAATAGCGTGAAAGCAGTTAGGGCTCGAGGGGCGCGGAGCCGACCTCGAGGTGGTGCCTACGGAGGGCTCGAGCCCCCGTAGGTACGGGCAAGTCCCGGAACGCCCGGGCGTACAGCGGGATCCCAGGCCTCGGGATGAGGCTCGAGTGTGCTACGGTGTAGGGCACGGCCCAACAGTACCGTACTTGCGCCTTTTTGCCCATGCTTGAGGTGAAAGCGAGATTTGACTGTGGCTCTGGTTTACTGTGGCGCATGTCGCCGTGCACCAGAAGACGTGACCGGAGTAGGTGAACGCATTAAATACACAGTATGGGGTTGGTATCCGGCGCCCGTGCCGCTCGAGGGAGGCGTGGAGCGTCTAGAGGGATAGGCTGTCGCGCCAGAGAGGCTCGAGGTCCCCGCGTGGGGTCTGGAGGTGCGATGTATGGCTGCGGAGGGCTCGAGGCCTATGTACCGGGGCTCGAGGAGTTGTCTTTTTAGAAGGTTATACTTGCTAGGTTTTGCTATTAATTGGTGTTCTAGGTTTAACCTATTGGTTTTGCGTTGATTGGGGTACCCTTTTGGTGTTCCCCCGACAATTCGACAGTTAATATGTTTTACATACTTTGTTTTCATACTTGCCGAATGACTTTACAAACATGCTCTGACAAACAGCTTCTATAGCTGTGTGCCGTCGTGGTTGGCTTTCAAAGCTGTACATATGGAACTGTCTGGTCTCACCCGACACGTTCCAGAGGTATTCTCACGTTTTTATCCCTTGTTGGTTTTCAGGTCAAACCGACGGGCACGTCTCCGGATTCAACATACTCCGGGCACCCGAGTGAAGCCAGCTTTTTGGCTTGCTGTGTGCTTGGCGCGAGGTGTCACGTTTTGCGTCAACATCTTCCTCCTCTCAAGCACACTGTGAGTCAAACAAGAGAAGACAAGCCATTCATAAACAACAACCAGCTAGACAAGAGAAGCTTCCACAAGGTGGTTCGACACATCACTCTTCAATGACAAAGTAACATTTCAAGGTAAGTAACCATCACTTTAAAAGTTTCTTCTTGATTCTAGTATGAACATAAATAAAGAACTAAACATGTTTAAGTTGCATCTCACATGATCCAACCTAATCAACTCAACATGTTTAGTCCTTTGATCTTTGTTCCTAGATTTACTCTCTTGAATATCACTGTCTTAACTAAATGAGATAGAATGTTGTGCATCTAACCCTTGGAAGATGATATATCTCAATCATGAAAAGA
This sequence comes from Coix lacryma-jobi var. lacryma-jobi, assembly GCA_009763385.1. Lineage (NCBI taxonomy): Eukaryota > Viridiplantae > Streptophyta > Magnoliopsida > Poales > Poaceae > Coix > Coix lacryma-jobi. The sequence goes on along the minus strand of CM019828.1, from coordinate 77,013,342 downwards.
TCGACACATTATGCATAGATTATCCTTCCTTGGGTTAAGTAACTTGATCTGTTAAATATTTTAATATGCTACTTTCATGCTCATCCTCTGATCCTATCACTAATGTTAAGATTGAATAGAACACTTAAACAACAAGTTTGTCTTGTGCAATGTACCTAAGGTTAGAGAGGAATAAACAAAACTTTTGGTTCTGTTGGTGTTTTTCCACCAACAGAGCCCATGCACTTGATCTCTACCTTGTCTTTATGAGCAGGACATACTCTTGAGCAAACATGGGGAAGTTCATCACTCCCAAATTCTATAGACTAAAGGTTCTAGATTTGCAAGAACATGCACACTTAGCAAGATGCTGCCAGCTTCCATAATTAACGCTTCACTTCAAACTGCTGGACGAACGAAGAACAAGAGTGACACCATATCAAGAGGCATAAAACAAGAAGGAATAATGGAAGACGTCGTAGTCAAAATTAGAGGTCATGAAGTCCCCACATACTTCTTGATCCTCGACATGAGAAGACGATGATGTCCACCTCATCCTAGGAAGACCATTCCTCTACGCTACAAGTACAATCATCTACAAGAGGAAATCCATTTTCACTTTCCTGGAGAAAAGGCACGATGCAACTTCATCAACTACATACCCAATGAAGCACCCAAGAAAAACAGAAGTGAAAGATGCCGCTCTCAACGCTAAAGAAGACAAACTATCAAGAATAGAGAGGCCAATCATGGCGAAGAAGCTATCGACACTGTCCCAGAAAAGAAAGGAGAGAAACCTCAAGACAGTGAACCACAAGAAGTGAAGACTCAGACCAAGAAAGTATGAAAAAGTCTGCACCTTAGAGGTATAATAAATAACAACTTTCCAAACGTCTGACATACCTTGGGAGGTCTGAACCAAGGGAAGGTCCGGTTCGTCGGACCTAAATATCTGAACCTTCGCCAAAAGGTAAAAACCGGTAGTTATCCTCGTATTTACTTTCCTTCATATTTCTCATATTTAATTCTTAGTCATTTATTGCATCATCATATTTAATTATTGCATCATCATATTTAATTCACAAACATTTTAATTTCTGCGTTGCATTAGAAAAGAAAATAAAAATATTGCATTTGTTACACTACATCATAAACTATGAAGCCCCATGTGAATAATTCTATGGTGTGTAAAAACCCACGGGAATGTTCATCGTGGTGGCATAAAAATAATAAAAATAAATATGCATGCATTCATCCTGTGCATTTTCTCTTGCATCATAAAATACAAAAATATTGAGAAAGAGATCTTACTGAAATTCTAGACAACTAAGGCTTGAGTGGCCAACCACTAACGCTTAATCTGTTCCACAAGTTTTGTTGACTATTTGAGTTTCACAGGATTTGAAAGGCCAAGAAAAGCTGATGAGCAAGTGAATGCTCTATCCACTGTTGGAGCACTGTCTTTAACAAACATCAACATCAATCAAAGCTCTAATAGAGGAAGGACATATCCACTTCCAGTCTGCTACATTACAAGATCGAACGGCTACGTCAACATTCAGCTTGGGGGAAGGCACCCCCATGTATCCACGTAAGTATCTTTATCCTCTTAAGTTCTTCATTCTATAAATAAATTGAAAACACCAAAAATATGTGAGCACATGAAGGCTCACCCCTAAAAAGAAAAGAACAAAAATATGTGGGCACATGAAGGCTCACCATTAATTAAAAAAGAGACAAAAATATATGGGCACATGAAGGCTCAACACTAGTAAGGGAACCAACTTGGGGGAGACGCACCCCCGTTATCTTCGCGATTCAGGTATGTCTTTATTATTACTACTACTATTATTAGCTTTATCTTAAAGTGTGTTAGATTAAATAAATAAAATAGTGTGTCTAGTTTGTTTTAAGGAGTTGATGACTGAAGAAGAACCCTCTCTCTCTCTAATCTTTTGCATGGAAATGATGAATAGTTGCTCTATCTAATTTCTTTCAAGTACCTAACCTTCAAAGCATCAGTTCTCCTAATTAATAATGATGCCTTAACATAAAATTAAATGCATGGTTGGCAAATACTTAATCTAAGGTCTAGGTAATTGGGATATGACATTTGATGATCTGAGCTGCTATTATCTTGTTCTAAACAACACTAAAGTTCCAGAGATTTCTAAATATGAATATGACTAATAATTGCATTGAGTTAAATTAAGCTTTGTGACCCTGTGAGATGTTATCTTGCCATTGAATTGAGATCACTTACACATTTCATCCATCTTCCGCATAAATGCTCATAATTATCTATTGCTACCCTCTTATAAGTTTGTTGGAAGCATGTGGCTATTAGAAAAAAAGAGCGAAAAAAGAGAAAATAAAAAAAGAAGGAAAGATCCGAGGAAATAAAAAGGGACAAGTGTCCGGAACCTCGAAAAAAATGTCAGAAAAAATGGGCACGTGCCCGACAGTAGAATTAGCCTGATAGCCATATGTCTCTGATAGACAGAAGAGAGTGAATATATTCAAAAGAGCATTCGACTCCATTTTTCCATACACATGCACTTCTTGATTCAACGGCTGGTTGACTTTCTCTTTTGATTCATTGTTTAATTTGACAACATATGTATTAAAGCTCCGGGATAAAGGTGAAGTGAAAGAACTAGAGATATAGTGCTTGATTTGATCGTTCAATCTCTCAATTATTCAAGATCTAAGGTAAGAGTAATAAGCCCCATGAAGAATAACATGATATGTTTCAGAGAATTTTCGTTTAACAGCAGGTATACTTGTTGGAAGTAAAGATGTTGTAGCAACTCCTGATCCATTATTGAGATTGGCTTTGCTCGGGACTAGCAAAGGTTAAGCTTAGGGGAACTTGTTGACCCTCACTAATGCTCATAATTAACCATCAACTATTGCATGAAATGACACTAAATGAATTACAAAGCATAGTTGTAGGGTTTGAAACTAACAAGTTCCACAAGTTTTGGTGCTCTCACTTGTTTTGTAGGATATCCATATTTCACCATATAAAAGTATCTCAAGTGATGAATTGGAATGAACCATTGCGAAGGGCTCGTCGAGACGATCGAAAAGGACATATCATTTGCTATATTCGGAGTCCCGGATGAAAAGATATTAATTTCGCAACGAAATCTGCAAAAGAAGGATCTAGAAGACACCAGAAGACACCACGAGGCGGCCCACCTCGTGGTCCCACTAGGCTAGACCGACCGGTCCCACTTGGAGACCGACCGGTCGGCCACGGAGGCCGTTTCGCCTCCGCCTTCTGGAACCTTCTTCCACCGCCTCCTAGGATGCATCTCCACCGTCCCTGAAGTCGGTTTGATCCAACGGTGGGCGATAAACGTGACGCGGATCGATGACATGGCGATTCCTTGCCCCCTACTCCACCTGGGCTATATAAGCAGCCCCAGACCCCCCTCTCCAGGCATCTCCATCTTCATTATTCATCTCCACATGAGAATCTAGGGTTTCAATTAGAAGTAGAGGTCCCTCTAGATGAATCTCATCTAGTTCATCTAGAATTAGATCTAGTTCATCTAGTTGTAATCAAGAGCCAACTATCAAGTAGAAGACTAGTTACCCCTCTAGTTTAGGTTTAGAACCTAGTCTTATATTAGAACTAGAAGAGAGAGAGAGAGAGAGGAAGAGATCAAGAAGGAGCTCCGGCCTGTCGGATCAACTTCTTCATCTTGTACCTGCGGATTCAAGTTTATCTTCAACTTGCTTCAGCGATTGTTTCGATAATCAACGTCTATATTTAAGTTTGAGCCATTGTTCTTATTATTCTTAAGGTTTATGACTCTCTTTTGAGTACTTTAATTCTAGTCATTCTAGAGTTAGAGTAGTTGGATAGTGTAAGCGTGGTGCTTAGACTTGATAGCTCATAAATGCCTCTTATAACGCTGGTAGTAGTGGTTATTCGCAAGGGTGACTCTTATAGCCTTGTTGATTCTTCGATAGTCCACTTACCCGTGTGTAGGCTCGGTAGGAGTATACATTTGCATAAAAGACTCATACTCTGTTTGTGACCTTTTATGGCAACTTCCCCACTAAGAATAATATAAATATATCACTCTTAAATTGGAATTAGATATCCTTAGTGATCCCCTCTATGCTTCTAGATTCTCCGTCCTTGTTAGCAACTCAGGGGTTAGACTTTGTGACTTAACACTTTCCGTTCCTTTGGGTTCGATATTAAAACTGGGTTACTCCGATGAAGTGCTACATCGGTAGATTTTATCTGTGCGCTTGCGGATAAAGTAAAGTGTGCGTTAATTTATACCAACAACATTCATGCCAAAAGAAGCCTCCAGTTCTTGCCACTCCTCTTGAACCTCCTGATGAAATCCTTCATGCAGAGGAGTTGCCTTCCATTATAAGTAGCGATCGGGTGGAAGAAGCGGAACTCTCTTTCGAAGAAATTCGGATTAGTCCCTCTTGTTCATTCATCCATGCTAAAATAGGCAGAGACTGGATGGAAGTGCTTTACAATCCTATTGTTGGGGTGAACATCATGTCCGCATCTTTTGCAAACACGTTCGTTCACGGGCCTTTCATCCCAACAAACAAGCCCCTAAGGCTACATTCGAAGTCAAGCATGAAAAGTCTAGGCATCCTTCATAGCATACAACTTAAGTATGACAATTTCAAGTTGATGCTAGACTTTCATGTCTTTGACATTCAAGACTTCGATGTCTTGATCGGGCTCCCCCTACAAAAATGTTTTGATGAATCTTCAAAAACTGGGGAATGTGCTGTCAAGATTGGGGAGGAAAACTTTTCCGTACCAATCGTTCAAGCCAAAAATTTCATGGTTGAACCCCTCTCCTTTACAAATGAGCCCGAAACGGTTATGTCGGTAGAACCATTAGAGTCTCCCGAGTCGATTCTAGAAAAAGATGTTGAGCACTTTGTGCATGAAAAGAACAACTCGGAAGAAACTCCTGATTCCTAAAGAGAAAGCACCGACATGCGTCTTTGAATTTGAGGGGAACCTTTCCTGTGATGATGACTTTGGGAATACTTTCGAGCTTCCCCACTCAACATCATCTTCTACCTCAAATTTCCATGAGCATGGAAGCTATCTCCTTCCTACCACGCAAAGTCCATGCTCATTTGAAGAAACCCTCACCTTGATCTGCAACTCAAACCTCATCTTCAATCCCTTTTTGCTCTCTATTCCTAGAATCCTTAAAAGGGTCATTGTAGATAGGTTTGTTTATCACAAATCTTGCAAATTTTGTGGAGTCTGAGTTTTGCAGATTAGGTCCTCAAAAGGATGGTGTTGGAGGGGAAACCACCTCATCAACATAAAAAGAATTTCCAAAGGTTTCCCAAGGTCAAGCTTATGACCATAATCAAAGCACTGCCAGGAGATACCCCAGATTATCATATAAAAAAAGAAAAAAAAGTTGTATCATTCTCCAATAATCGCAAGATCATGTTGTTAGGCTAGAATGCACCCTCGGGTATTCTTGGTCGATAACCATTTCAGGTTGCAACTAAGAAGAACAAGGGATAAACGGTGCACGACAACATGGAGCTACATCGACTACACAACTCTAATGTTTTGGAACACACTCAAAAAGGAGACCCCGACTTGGCACACTTGCGGATACATGGGTGTATTCCGGGTCTTGTGATGATGAGTGATTGTCAACTGGTTTGATGCGTGTGACACTCTAGTGTCAAGCACTGCATTAGGAACCACATTAGCTACTAAAATTCATAAGCAATGCATTGCATCATTTCATGTGCATGAAAGTGTTTTTGTCTTTTGTTGTTTAATTGGATTTTGGTTTCTATAAGACTTGGTTGTTTAAATGGATTGCTGTCTTGGCATTTAATTTTATAAAATAGAGAATATTGAGTATAAAACTTTTTGTCTTGACACCTTGACCTAGTTCAATATAGTTTAATAATTAAAAATGTGGGAACAAAATGATTTATGGCTCAAAAATTGGCTTTATTTATGTGGAGGATGAGAAAATGATTTTCAGAAAAAGTGTTTTATATGAAAGTTGTAGAGAAAATTATTTTGAGCAACTTTTATTTTTGGGTCAAAGCGTGGTTTCGAGTTTTTGAAACTGATTTGAAGTGCTCAAAGTTTGGAAAAGTTTTGGAAAAAGAAAAAGGAAAAATGTTTTCCCCGGCGCTTCCCAACCGACCCATTTGGCCTTTCGTCCCGCTCGCGCCGTGCCAGCCCGCTCGCCGCGCCGCGCCGCTCCCGCGCCGCGCGCACGCGCCGCGACCGCGCGGCCGCGCCGTACGTCGGCCGGAGCGCCACGTGGCCGCCAACGTCTGCGCCGGGTCCCGGTCGCCCTATCGCCGCGCGATCTCCTCTCACCCGAGCACGCAAGCAATCTTGCATGGCCACTCCCCACTCGCCTCGCTCGCCGCGCCCATGCCACCGCCTGCCACCCGCCTCGCTCGCCGCACCGTCGTGGCCCCGCCACGACCACCGGCCGGTCAGCCAGGCCAAAACCCTGCGCATCGCTCGCTTCTCCCTCACTCACCCACACACACACTCGCGCCTGCTCTCTCTCTCCCTCTCCTCTTCCGTGAACGAACGCGAGCACGAACGCTCGTGCCCGCCGCCGTCCGACACCACCACTGGCCATTGTTGGTAGTTCTTCGCTTCACTAAAGATAGTGCTAGGCAACTATCCCCGGTAACGGCCCAGGAATGCTTGTTGGCACTTGCTAACGTTGTTACTAGGAGTAGACTATGAAATCTATCCCTGGTAACGGCGTCAGAAATGCTTGAAGCAAGACCGGTCACTATACCGAAAGGAGTGGAGCTAAAGCAGCTATCTACTAATGCCAAGCGGGGTTGTCAATCCCGACACTAGTAGGAGCTAGCTAGAGAGAATGCAATCTACCAGGAGGAGATTCTGCAAGCGTACAAAACTATCGTAGTAGCACTTCGCCTGGGAGTACCAGGTGTCGATTTATTTGATCCCAAGGGAAGGCTAGGGTGGTGTATGAGTTGAGTCAAGGAGGGGATGAGAGTCGAAGAAAAGAGAAAAAGGAAAAGGGGAGAAGAGAGGAGATGAAAGGCTAGAAAGAATATATAGGTGGATAGGTAAGGATGAAATGGATGGCTAAGGTAAGGTGGATGGAAAGGTAGATAGTTGAAGGGAAATATGATAACTAAGGATAACTAACTACTAACTAATAACTAATCCTAGATAACTACAAAGCAAGATAACTACGAAGCGAGATAGTTACGAAGCAAGGCAGGCAAAAGACAATAAAGCAACTAAGTTAAGTAAAGTTTTATTCCTATCTTGTCAAGTATCGAGGCGTACTAGCATTTACCACTTACTTAGGTTGAACGCTAGCACAACGAGCCTTACTGTTAAACTGGGCCAACTACGTGGTGGAATTCAAGGCGCACAGGGCTGTCACCACCTGCTTGCTACCACAGCTATCCGGGGGTCCAGCCGTATCTGAAGGTAAGTCTATAACTAAGCACCACGCTTAACTATATTCTAACTATCTCTACCCTAGCTTTGAATAGAGACACCCTTGCGGACGTCAGAGCAAATACTTGACTTAATAAGATAAACACTAAACTAACTAAGCAACCTATTGGCAAAGATCAAACACTAAGCTCACTAGAGATTAACTACTATGGCTAAGTGAATTGAACTGTAGGATAGCTAGGCACTCAAGCAATCAATCAAATATACCACTCAATACTGATAAGTAGAATAAAGTAATACTTGAAATGATGAACTAGAATATAGTAAATGCTTGAGTAACAAGAGCAAAACCTGAACTGGAGATGAAGGAAGACTCTTCCCAGCTCCAGAACCGATCACTCGCACGCCTCTACTCTTGAGCTAACCCTTGAGCAGCGCTACCGCGAGGGCGAAGATGCCTTGCTCTACTAGCTACCTACTTGCCAAAGCTCTCTAAGCTTCTAACCTAACTCTCACATGCTTCTCTTGCTTTGCTTCTCTTGGAAGTGATGGTACTCTTGGGTGTGTGATGGTATGAATGAAGAGGTGCTTCCAGGGGGGTATTTATAGCCCAAATGAGTGAGGGGGGTTCTTATAGTGGGCAGCCAACCGACCTAGGGGTAGGTTAGGTGGCGGGCGCCACCCCCTACTGGCGACCGCCAGCTCCCTGGCCGTTGGATGAACCGCCTCTGCTTCAACGGCATCCAGGTGGTTGTCCAAGGCGGTTTGGAGGTCGGTTGCATGTCCTAGCAACCGACATTCAGCCTTGATCCACGCCACTTCATCCTGAGCCGTCCGATGCCACTGACCTAGTGACCAAGGGCCAAGATTTGGCCCTGGGGAGGTCACACGGATCAGTGACATGGCAGGGAGGCCAACCCAAGTGGCGGACGCCACTTAGAGGTGGTGGGCGCCACCTAGGGGTGGCGGGCGCCACCCCCCTTAGGCCCATTTGGGCCCTACTGAGTGGGCTTGGCCTCTGGTGGGTCCATATGTCCAAATTTGGTTCAAATCTTGCATTCAAATAAAATTCTATGGACATGTGGAATTTGGTTAGTTTGAAACCTATTTGACTACATTTCATGCCTTTTTGGTGAACTTTAGGGTCAAATGTTGACGGTAAAACAGGTGTTTAAGGACCGTCAACAAGCTCCCCCAAGCTAACCTGTTGCTCGTCCTCGAGCAACAATGCGGTTTAAGCATTGAGCATGAAATGGATAGCAACTTAAGATGTCTGCAAGTGCATATTGTATAGTGAGAAATAACTTAGCATGTATCATAAATCATAGCAATGTGGAGCTTATAGCTTTTCACTTCAAACATGCAAGAGTGAAATAAAGTAGTAGATAGGAAACTTTTATCTTGCTTAGGTTTGACTAGGATTCTGTCTGGAGGTTTTTCAAGGTTTTCAAAAGATAACAACTTGCTTAAGTCCTCCAAGATCCACTCAATCACTCAATGGTGTTTAAATCCTCACTTTGGCCAAAATGTAGCCTGTCCTATTTCTAAGGAATGATATGTGGAGTTATAGGTAGGCTAAGAACCATGAGCAAATTGCCTGATGTTTATTGCTAAGCTAGACACTCAGATCATAAGGAGCAGCAAATCATAAAAATTGATCAAGATGTGCATGTGTGGTTATGTGGAAGTGTATAGAGAGGTATTTCATAATCCTTCTAGTTAATATCTGGGGTCTAGAGCTAATGATAATTCTCTCTCTCTCTCTCTTTTTTGGATACAAAGTGAGTAGACAAAAGGTGTGTCCTCACATTTTCTTAGTACATAGTCCTCTTTTGAGCTACTTTGCTCACTTTTTTTTTCACAGGACATAGTCCTTTCTTGAGCTACTTTGCTCATTTTTTTTTCTCTCTCTCCCTTTTAGCTCTAGATTTCCCCAGACATCTATATGAAAGGATTTTTGAAATGAAAAAGGGGAAGAGGGAGAAATGCTTATTCCCAGTGTAGGAATAAGCATAAGGCTAGCAATGGGATGTTTGGCAGGGTATTGCATATCTCTGGTGTAGAGAATAAGCAATTTATTTGGTGGTTGCAAACTTCCAAAGTGGAAAGTAGGCAATTTATGGTGGGTGTACGTGAATCTTGATTCAAAAGATATGATAAGCTTCTCTACTAAGATCTATGAGGTCCAACAAAGCTCAACACAAACAAAGCTCTCTGTGGTTTTGACTAATGACTAACAAATATTTGGCTGGTGGTGGGATGGGATAAAATCTAGGAGGAACTTTTAGCAAGGTTTTCATAATTTTTAAAAGAAATCCTCCAGATTAGGTCCTAATTTCACCTTAGCAAGTTTAAAGAATTACTCCATTTCTTACTAACTTTATTTACTAAGCATGATTTCAGTTTAAGCATGTGCAACCCACAAAAGCTACAACTTAGATAAGACCAGTTATTCAAACCATAACAATAGCATTTGCATGACATATTTCAAATTCTATTCAGGTTTCAACTTGTTTAAGCAGATTTTATCAATTTTATTCATGGAGTGGTTATTTAGGCAAGCATGTGACATTCAAAAGATATAGAATTTAAGAACTGAATGTAAAGTGTAGGCTTGAGACATACCTTATTGGAGCGGGAGTCTCCCCTAAGCTGGCTTCTTGCTTGGTGAAAAGATCTTCTTCGTCTCAGTCGGAGCTCTTGTTCTCATTTTATTAAAAGGGAAACTATCTAATGTTGTGAAAAGGGAAACTATCCTATTATGATATTTTATTATTCTAACTAAGTTAACATATACTTATGCATAAAACTAATGATAACTGTTTTTTTTTAGTTTCATGCATGACATATGTTATTTATTCGAAAAAAGGAAAATTGAAGGGAAAAATTAAAAGTAAAACGATACCTTAGGTCCATGGAGTTTCATCCTTATCGGGTGGATCTTCTTCCTTGGGCACTTCTTCTCTTAGTACTCCATCGGGTTCTTCTTCTTTTGGCACCTCTCCCTTGTTATGTGAATCACACAACTTAGGAGGAGGTGGTTCTCTCTTTCTGCTCCACCCTCTTCTTGGTACGAACGGGTTTTGCTTCCTGCATGTTAGCGGCATATGCGGGGCCTCGGGAGAAGGAGAATATTTCCTTCCTCCCTCCTAATGTCATTTGAATTTTACCACTTCCCACATATATGCAAGCATTAACAGTATTCAAGAAGGGTCTACCTAAGATTAGAGGCACATCTTTCCTATTTCCCATATCTAGTATTATGAAATCAGCAGGAACATAGGAGCCTCTAATATGAACAGGTAAGTCATTAACTATTCCTTCTACATAGCAAGTGGATTGATCAACTAGCACAACATAGGCAGATGTGGATGACATGGGTGGAAAGAATGAGTTTTCATAAAAATCTTTAGATAGAATATTCACACTCGATCCTAAATCACACATGGCATTTTTAAAGACTTCACCAAAGATTGAGCATCTAATTATGGGACTACCAGGATCACCCTTTTTAACAGTCATGGTTTGATCTTCATAATAGTTAAAATATATTATTTCAACCATGTTTGCAGTTTCCATGTCAGGTTTAGCAGGAATTTTGCCAGTTTCAAAAGATGGTATGATAGCAACAAGTTGAGCTAATTGGGTTTCTAACATCTTATTAAAGCTAAGTTGATTTTTCAGAGCAGATGAGAAATCTTCCAATTTAGCATTTATTTTCTCAAGGATTTTATCATTCGCCATTAATCTCTCTTTCAAGAAATCAGTAGATTTACCTTGTGAGTAAACTAAATTCTTCAAGAATGAGAAATTATCAGAATTATGAAAATTAGAGCGGGGGAATGAATTGTTACCTTGAGAGTTTGCAGGCTGATTCCATCCTTGATTCTGTTGACGGAAACCGTTGTTGTTGTTGATGAAGTTCAAATCTTCATGTAGCTCGGGGCAGTGGCTCCCAGAATGTCCGGTTTGTCCACAGACTTCACAAGTCATGTAGGATTCCAGAGATTGGACACTCTCTTGTTGGTTCATCTTCTCACAGCTGTCCAGCTTCTTTGCCAGCAGGTCCATCTTAGCCACGATCATGTCGGCTTTGCCACAGAACGGGCTAGCTTGGACCATCGTGATCAGAGCCGGTTTCAACTCAAAATTGAGGTTAGCATCGATCACGTCTGGTCCTATCGCTACATTAGCGGCAGAAGGAGCAGAAAATTCACGAATGGTCTTATTGGCCATCGTGAAGATAGAACGAGATAAGAAAGAAAGAAGTTGAAGAAGATGAACGAAAAAGATAAGAAGAGTTAAGGAAAGAAAGAATGGGGTAAGATGGGATTCGTTAAGCGGGAGCTTAAGCGAAGATAAATTCGACACGGACTCAACCGATACACCGATTGCCTTCCCCGGCAACGGCGCCAGAAATGCTTGTGGGTAGTTCTTAGCTTCACTAAAGATAGTGCTAGGCAACTATCCCCGGTAACGGCCCAGGAATGCTTGTTGGCACTTGCTAACGTTGTTACTAAGAGTAGACTATGAAATCGAACCCTGGCAACGGTGTCATAAATGCTTGAAGCAAGACCGGTCACTATACCGAAAGGAGTGGAGCTAAAGCAGCTATCTACTAATGCCAAGCGGGGTTGTCAATCCCGACACTAGTAGGAGCTAGCTAGAGAGAATGCAATCTACCAGGAGGAGATTCTGCAAGCGCACAGAACTATCGTAGTAGCACTTCGCCTGGGAGTACCAGGTGTCAATTTATTTGATCCCAAGGGAAGGCTAGGGTGGTGTATGAGTTGAGTTAAGAAGGGGATGAGAGTCGAAGAAAAGAGAAAAGGGAAAAGGGGAGAAGAGAGGAGATGAAAGGCTAGAAAGAATATATGGGTGGATAGGTAAGGATGAAATGGATGGCTAAGGTAAGGTGGATGGAAAGGTAGATAGTTGAAGGGAAATATGATAACTAAGGATAACTAACTACTAACTAATAACTAATCCTAGATAACTACAAAGCAAGATAACTACGAAGCGAGATAGTTACGAAGCAAGGCAAGCAAAAGACAATAAAAAAACTAAGTTAAGTAAAGTTTTATTCCTATCTTGTCAAGTATCGAGGCGTACTAGTCTTTACCACTTACTTAGGTTGAACGCTAGCACAACGAGCCTTACTGTTAAACTGGGCCAACTACGTGGTGGAATTCAAGGCGCACAGGGCTGTCACCACCTGCTTGCTACCACAGCTATCCGGGGGTCCAGCCGTATCTGAAGGTAAGTCTATAACTAAGCACCACGCTTAACTATATTCTAACTATCTCTACCCTAGTATTGAATAGAGACACCCTTGCAGACGTCAGAGCAAATACTTGACTTAATAAGATAAACACTAAACTAACTAAGCAACCTATTGGCAAAGATCAAACACTAAGCTCACTAGAGATTAACTACTATGGCTAAGTGAATTGAACTGTAGGATAGCTAGGCACTCAAGCAATCAATCAAGTATACCACTCAATACTGATAAGTAGAATAAAGTAATACTTGAAATGATGAACTAGAATATAGTAAATGCTTGAGTAACAAGAGCAAAACCTGAACTGGAGATGAAGGAAGACTCTTCCCAGCTTCAGAACCGATCACTCGCACGCCTCTACTCTTGAGCTAACCCTTGAGCAGCGCTACTGCGAGGGCGAAGATGCCTTGCTCTACTAGCTACCTACTTGCCTAAGCTCTCTAAGCTTCTAACCTAACTCTCACTTGCTTCTCTTGCTTTGCTTCTCTTGGAAGTGATGGTACTCTTGGGCGTGTGATGGTATGAATGAAGAGGTGCCTCCAGGGGGGTATTTATAGCCCAAATGAGTGAGGGGGGTTCTTATAGTGGGCAGCCAACCGACCTAGGGTTATGTCAGGTGGCGGGCGCCACACCCTACTGGCGGCCGCCAGCTCCCTGGCCGTTGGATGAACCGCCTCTGCTTCAAGGGCATCCAGGTGGTTGTCCAAGGCGGTTTGGAGGTCGGTTGCATGTCCTAGCAACCGACATTCAGCCTTGATCCATGCCACTTCATTCTGAGTCGTCCGATGCCACTGACCTACTGACCAAGGGCCAAGATTTGGCCCTGGGGAGGTCACACGGATCGGTGACGTGGCAGGGAGGCCAACCCATGTGGCGGGCGCTACCCCCCTTAGGCCCATTTGGGCCCTGCTGAGTGGGCTTGGCCTCTGGTGGGTCCATATGTCCAAATTTGGTTCAAATCCTGCATTCAAATAAAATTCTATGAACATGTGGAATTTGGTTAGTTTGAAACCTATTTGACTACATTTCATGCCTTTTTGGTGAACTTTAGGGTCAAATGTTGACGGTAAAACAGGTGTTTAAGGACCGTCAACAGCCATCGCCGTTCCGACCTCACCGCTCCTCCACCGTCCGATTCCTCTCACCAGCCACTCCGCCTTCACCTCGCACACGCAGTGCGCGCGATAAGAGTACCAGTCGAGCTCCACCGCGTCGGTTCCTCCATCTTCCCCCTTCGGTCGCCATTGCCGCCGAAGGAGAGCAAGTTCCCGTTCTACGTCAACCGAGCCTCCCGAGCCTTCCTTCTTCCTCGTCGAGCTTCATCACACCAAAGCAAGATTAGAACACCTCCCAGCCTCAATGCTACAGCTCCCTACATCCCTCTACCCCCGGCCGAGCGCCATGGGCGTCCGCCATGGCCGCGCACGAGGCCAAGCTCCATCGGAGCTCCACCAGCCAAACCAACCCCCTAGCCTTGCTTCCTAGGGTCCGCTTGAGCTTTAGCACCCATCGATTTGGCCGGCGACCGCCGGAAACGGCCGGACCACGCCTCACCGCTGCCGCCATCCGCCAGGCTCGCCGTCGGCAAGCTACGGCCACCCTCTGGCCCAACCATCACCCTCAACCGAACCGCCTAGTCAAGGGGAACACGCCTAGCCCAACCCCACCGCCGGCGACCTCGCCGTCGGCGAGTTATCATCGGTCAAAGGCCATCCTCTGCTCTGCCCTCACTGGCCGGTGGGACCGTTGACCCACGGGCCCCACGCGTCAGGCACCCACGGTCCATGGACTGGGTCTGTGCAAGTTGGGCCGGGAAAGTTTAAATGTTTTTCTTTTCCTTTTTGTTTTCCAGAAAAGCTTGTTTATTTTGTGTAGCACGTTTTAATGATCCAAATGGAGTGTTTTTCAGTTTTGATAGCTTGCTGCTGAGTAGATCGTCATGAAAAAATATGAAAGTATTTTTGGTGGAAGTTTATTGTACTGTTTTTATTTAATCCAGTTTATATGCTTTTGTTTAGATAAATGAGTTTATATGTTTTCTGGTTGAATTAATTCATGGCAAAATTTGTGTAGGTTTCTTGTCAATTTATGCATCTGTGAAAAATTTATGAGGCACTATTTCTTTAGAAAAAGTATCTGTTTAGGTTTAATTTCCTTTTTAGTTGTTTTCTTAAAATAATGGTTAAAATGATTTATATTTGAAAATAAAATATGGGAAAATTTATGTAGTCTCTTTCTATTATGTTTAAGCGGAGAAAAATGCTAAGCATAGGTTGTTGTATAGAAAAATAAGGAGTTGTTGTACAAATGTGCTTTTCTATGTTTTTCTTAGAAAATTCATGTAGAAAAGAATATAATGTTCCTGATCATGGAACTTTCTTGACAAATAGGAAATGTGAAATAGAATCTGAGAAAAATATGAAAATGAGGATGTCACCCTTTTCCGTAGGGTTGTAGTTCAAAGGGTTTATTTTGGAACAAACTTGTTTATTTTGTGTAGAATTAGGTGTTTATGCTTTAGCAGTAAGTTTTCTGCAGTAGAGTGGTTATCAGTATATAAAGATAGGAAAATTATGAAATCTGCTGTTTGACACTTTTCATAAGAAAAGTTAGTTCAAAGCACCTTTTGAGCAGTTGGTTTCATCTTTTTGTATCTGATGTTCAGTATTTTATCTCTTGCTGAAAATTATGCAATGAGGTCCAGTAAGTAGGATTTACCTTCTGGAATTTTTGTGGAATTTTCTGAGTTCAGAAAAGTATACTTGCTGTTCAAACCTAGCCTCCTTTTGAATTAATAAATAAGAAATAGTTAAAATAATAGTTTTGTTTAATGTGGTAAACAAGTGTTTTTCCTCAATGTCAAAAGTGGTTCAACAAGTTGGTTTTGTTGGTTTGCAAGAGATGTTTACATTTTACACCACCCTATTTCGCACCGCTCATTATTTGTTATCCACCGCATTGCAATAGGATCGACAGTCCCGGAGCCCGACCAGGAGCCGGAAGCAAACGTCGAGCAGGAGATTCCGGAGCTGCCCAGAACCGAGGAGGCCGACCCCGCACCGGAGACTAACTTGCCCGAGTGCCCCTTGTTGATGGTCCTTAAACATTTGTTTTACCATCAACATTTTACCCAAAAATTCAACAAAAAGGCATGAAAAGTAGTCAAATAGGTTTCAAAGTAACCAAATTCCACATGTCCAGAGATTTTTATTTGAATGCAGGATTTGGACCAAACTTGGAGAATGGACCCACCAGGGGTCGAGCCCACTCACCAGGGCCCATTTGGGCCCTAGTGGGGTGGCGCCCGCCACCAAGGAGATGCCCAAACTCTCTCCTGCCACGTCACTGATCCGTGTGACCAGCGCAGGGCCAAATCTTAGCCCTTGGTCACTAGGTCGGTGGCATCGGAGGGCTAAGAAGAGATGTCACGTGGATGATGACCTAATGACGGTTATTTGGACATGCAACCGACCTTGGAACCGCCTTGGTGGAGTCCCTGGAGACCCTAGGATCAATGACGGTGAATCCAAGGGCCAGGGGCTGGCGCCCGCCACTAGGGTTTGCCCTAGGTCGGTTGGCTGCCCCCTATAAGTACCCCCCTCACTCACTTGGGCTACAAATACCCCCCTGGAGGCGTCACTTCATTTCAAGCAAGGAAAAGAAAGGCAGCAAAGAAAGCAAGGCTAATAGCTTAGGATTTAGCCAAGCTTAGGCAAGTAGGTAGCTAGTAGAGCAAGGCATCCTTGCCTCATTGCCCTCGCGGAAGCGCTGCTCAAGGCTTAGCTCAAGAGTAGAAGCGTGCGAGTAATCGGTCCTGGAGTTGGGAAGAGTCTTCATTCATCTCCAGTTCAGGTTTTGCTCTTGTAACTCAAACAGTTTACTATATTCTAGTTCATCATTTCAAGTATTTTTTTATTCTACTTACCAGTATTGAGTAGTATACTTGATTGATTGCTTGAGTACCTAGCTATCCTACATATCAATTCACTTAGCCATAGTAGTTAATATCTAGTGTGCTTAGTGTTTGATCTTTGCTAATAGGTTGCTTAGTTAGTTTAGTTTTTATCTTATTAAGTCAAGTATTTGCTCTTACGTCCGCAAGGGTGTCTCTATTCTAGGCCAGGATTGAGATAGTTAGAATATAATTAGGCGTGGTGCTTAGTTATAGACTTACCTTCAGATACGGCTAGACCCCCGGATAGCTGTGGTAGCAAGCAGGTGGTGACAGCCCTGTGCGCCTTGAATTCCACCATGTAGTTGGTCTAGTTTAACAGTAAGGCTCGTTGTGCTAGCGTTCAACCTAAGTCAGTGGTAAAGGCTAGTACGCCTCGGTACTTGACAAGATAGGAATAAAACTTTACTTAACTTGGTTGCTTATTTGGCATTTGCCTATCTTGCTTCATAGTTGTCTAGGAGTAGTTATTAGTTATTAGTTAGTTATATTAGTTATCCTTAATTATCTTATTCCCCTTATCTACCTATCCATCCACCTTACCTTAACCATTCATTTCATCATTACTTATCCACTCATAAATTCTTTCTAGCCTTTCATCTCCTCTCTTCTCCTCTCTCCTTTTCCCTTCCTTATTCTTCGACTCTCATCCCCTCCTTGACTCGACTCATACACCACCCTAGCCTTCCTTTGGGATCAAATAAATCGACACCTGGTACTCCTTGGCGAAGTGCTACAACGATAGTTCTGTGCGCTTGCAGAATCTCCTCTAGGTAGATTGCAATCTCTCTAGCTAGCTCCTACTAGTGTTGGGATTGACAACCCCATTTGACATTAGTAGATAGCTGCTTTAGCTTCACTCCTTTAGGTATAGTGACTGGACTTGCTACAAGCATTTCTGGCGCTGTTGCCAGGGATAGATTCCATAGTCTACTCCTAGTAACGACATTAGCAAGTGTCAACAAGCATTTCTGGGCCGTTACCGGGGATAGTTGCCTAGCTCTATCTTTAGTGAAGTTAAGAACTACCAACAAGCATTTCTGGCGCCGTTGCCGGGGAAGGCAATCGGTGTATCCTTCGAGTCCTTGTCGAATTTATCTTCGCTTAAGCTTCCGCTTAGCGAATCCCATCTTTCCCCATTCTTTCTTTCCTTAGTCCTTCTTATCTTTTTCTTTCATCTTCTTAAACTTCTTTCGTTCTTATCTCGTTCTACCTTCACGATGGCCAACAAGACCATTCGTGAGTTTTCTGCTCCTTCTGCCGCCAATATAGCGACAGGACCAGCCGTGATCGATGCCAACCTCAATTTTGAGTTGAAACCGGCTCTGATCACGATGGTCCAAGCTAGCCCATTCTGTGGCAAAGCTCATGAGGATGCCAATGCTCACCTCCAACAATTTTTGGAGATTTGCGGCACCTTCACCATTAAGGGGATAACCCAAGAAGCCATCCATCTTCGTCTCTTTCCCTTTTCTCTCCTAGGAAAAGCGAAGCAATGGTTCTATACCAATCGCAATGCTGTAGACACATGGGACAAGTGTTCCAATGCTTTTCTCGCCAAATTCTTTTCAATGGGCAAGACGAACGCTCTTCACAACAAAATCTCCAGCTTTACGCAACAAGCCGAGGAATCTATTCCCGAGGCTTGGGAGAGAATGCAAGAGTACGTCACTGCTTGTCCACACCATGGTATGGAGGACTGGCTATTGATCCAGAACTTCTACCATGGTCTAACCCCACTCTCTAGAAGCCATTTGGATGCCGCCGCCGGTGGTGCATTCTTTTCTCTGAATGTTGCAGATGCTAAGGCTCTCATAGAGAAGATGGTGTCGAACCAAGGATGGAATGACGAGAGACTACAGCCCCGTAAGCGAGGTATGCATTCCCTTAAGGAGGCCGACATGATCGTGGCCAAGATGGACCTGCTGGCCATGAAGCTGGACAGTTGTGAGAAGATGAACCAACAAGAGAGTGTCCAATCTCTGGAATCCTACATGACTTGTGAAGTCTGTGGAGAAACCGGACATTCTGGGAACCACTACCCCGAGTTACATGAAGATTTGAACTTCATCAACAACAACAACAACGGTTTCCGTCAACAAGATCAAGGATGGAATCAGCACTCCAACTCTCAAGGTAATAATTCATTCCCACGCTCTAATTTCCAAAGTACTGATAATTTCTCATTCTTAAAGAATCTATTCTACTCTCAAGGTAGAACTACTGAATTTTTGAATAAGAAATTAATGTCAAATGATAAAATGCTTGAGAACATAAATGCTAAATTGGAAGATTTCTCATCTGCTCTAAAAAATCAACTTAGCTTTAATAAGATGTTAGAAACCCAATTAGCTCAACTTGCTGCAATCATACCATCTTTGAAATTGGCAAAATTCTGGCTAAACCTAACATGGAAACTGCAAATATGGTTGAAATAAAATATTTTAACTATTATGAAGATCAAACCATGACTGTTAAAAAGGGTGATCCTGGTAGTCCCATAATTAGATGCTCAATCTTTGGTGAAGTCTTTAAAAATGCCATGTGTGATGTAGGATCAAGTGTGAACATTTTATCTAAGGATTTCTATGAAAACTCGTTCTTTCCACCCATGTCATCCACATCTGTCTATGTCGTGCTAGCTGATCAATCAACATGCTACGTAGAAGGAATAGTCACTGATTTACCTGTTCATATTAGAGGTTCATATGTTCCTGCTGATTTCATAATACTAGATATGGGAAATAGGAAAGATGTGCCTCTAATCTTAGGTAGACCTTTCTTGAACATTGTTGATGCTTGCATATATGTGGGGAGTGGTAAAACGCAAATGACATTATGAGGCAGGAAGGAAATATTCTCCTTTTCCCGTGGTCACGCATATGCCGCTAACATGCAGGAAGCAAAACCCGTTCATACCAAGAAGATGCGCCTAAGAACAAGGTGGAACAGAAAGAAAGAACCACCTTCTCCTGAGTTGTGTAATTCACATAACAAAGGAGAGGTGCCAAAAGAAGAACCTGATGAAGTACTTAAAGAAGAAGCACCCAAGGAAGAAGATCCACCCAATAAGGATGAAATTCCATGGATCTAAGGTATGGATTTACTTTTAAATTTCCCTTCAAATTTCCCTTTTTCAAATAAATAACATATGTCATGCATGTAACTAAAAAAAGAAAAAAAATATCAGTTATCATTAGTTATATGCATAAGTATATGTTAACTTAGCTAGAATAATAAAATATCATAATAGGATAGTTTCCCTTTTTCACAACATTAGATAGTTTTCTTTTTAATAAAATAAGAACAAGAGCTCCGACCGAGAAAGATGAAGACCCTTCACCAAGCAAGAAGCCAGCTTGGGGGAGATCCTCGTGCCAATAAGGTATGTTTCAACCTTACTGTTTATGTTCGGTTCTTAAATTCTATATCTTTTGAATTTTTTTGAATGTTATATACTTGCCTAAGTAATTATCCCTTGAGTAAAAATGATAAAATCTGCTTAAAAATGTTGGAACCTGAATAAGAAATAAAATATGCCATGCAAATGCTATTGTTATAGTTAGAATAACTAGTTTTATCTAAGTTGTAGCTTTTGTGGGTTGCACATGTTTTAACTAAAATCATGCTTAGTGAATAAAGTTAGTTAGAAATGGAGTAATTCTTTTAACTTGCTAAGGTGAAGTTAGGACCTAATCTGGAGGATTTCTTTTAAAAATCATGAAAAACTTGCTAAAAGTTCATCCTGGATTTTATCCCATCCCACCACTAGCCAAATATTTGTTAGTCAAAACCACAAAGAGCTTTGTTCGTGTTGAGCTTTGTTAGACCTCATAGATCTTAGTAGAGAAGCTTATCATTTCTTTTGATCAAGATACACACACCCACCATAAATTGCTTACTCTCCACTTTGGAAGTTTGCAACCACCAAATAAATTGCTCATTCTCTACACTGGAGATATGCAATACCTTGCCAAATGTTCCATTGCTAGCCTTATGCTATTCCTACACTGGGAATAAGCATTTCTCTCTCTTCCCCCTTTTCATTTCTAAAATCCTTTCCTATAGACAATCTGGGGAAATCTAGAGCTAAAAAAAGAGAGATATAAAAAAGTGAGCAAAGTAGCTCAAGAGAGGACTATGTCCTAAGAAAATGTGAGGACACATTTTTTTCTACTCACTATGTATCGAGTAAAAAAAAAGAGAGAGAGAGAGTTCTCATTAGCTCTAGACCCCAGAAATTAACTAGGAAGGCTTAAGAAATATCTCTCTATACACTTCCACATAACCACACATGCACATCTTAATCAATTTTTATGATTTGTTGCTCCTTATGATCTGAGTGTCTAGCTTAGCAATAAACATTATGCAATTTGCTCATGATTCTTAACCTACCTATAACTCCACATATCATTCTTTAGAAATAGGAGAGGCTACATTTTGTCCTAAGTGAGGATTTAAACACCATTGAGTGATTGAGTGAATCTTGGAGGACTTAAGCAAGTTTTTATCTTTTGAAAACCTTAAAAAACCTCCAGACAGAATCCTAGTCAAACCTAAGCAAGATAAAAGTTTCCTATCTACTGCTTTATTTCACTCTTGCATGTTTGAAGTGAAAAGCTATAAGCCCCACATTGCTATGATTAATGATATACACTAAGATATTTCTCACAATACAATATGCACTTGTATACATCTTAAGTTGCTATCTATTTCATGCTCAATGCTTAAACCGCATTGTTGCTCGAGGACGAGTAACAGGTTAGCTTGGGGGAGCTTGTTGATGGTCCTTAAACACTTGTTTTACCATCAACATTTTACCAAAAAAATCAACAAAAAGGCATGAAAAGTAGTCAAATAGGTTCCAAACTAACCAAATTCCACATGTCCATAGATTTTTATTTGAATGCAGGATTTGGACCAAATTTGGAGAATGGATCCACCAGGGGCCGAGCCCACTCACCAGGGCCCATTTGGGCCCTAGTGGGGTGGCGCCCACCACCAAGGAGAGGCCCAAACTCTCCCCTACCACGTCACTGATCCGTGTGACCACCTCAGGGCCAAATCTTAGCCCTTGGTCACTAGGTCGGTGGCATCAGAAGGCTAAGAAGAGATGTCACATGGATCATGACCTAATGACGGTTATTTGGACATGCAACCGACCTTGGAACCGCCTTAGAGGAGTCCTTGGAGACCGTAGGATCAATGATGGTGCATCCAAGGGCCAGGGGGGTGGCGGCCGCCACCTAGGGCTGGCGCCTGCCACTAGGGTTTGCCCTAGGTCGGTTGGCTGCCTCCTATAAGTACCCCCTCACTCACTTGGGCTATAAATACCCCCTGGAGGCGTCAGGCCACCTAGGGCTGGCGCCCGCCACTAGGGTTTGCCCTAGGTCGGTTGGCTGCCCCCTATAAGTACCCCCTCACTCACTTGGGCTATAAATACCCCCTGGAGGCGTCACTTCATTTCAAGCAAGGAAAAGCAAGGCAGCAAAGAAAGCAAGACTAATAGCTTAGGATTTAGCCAAGCTTAGGCAAGTAGGTAGCTAGTAGAGCAAGGCATCCTTACCTCATTGCCCTCGCGGAAGCGCTGCTCAAGGCTTAGCTCAAGAGTAGAAGCGTGCGAGTAATCGGTCCTGGAGTTGGGAAGAGTCTTCATTCATCTCTAGTTCAGGTTTTGCTCTTGTAACTCAAGCATTTTACTATATTCTAGTTCATCATTTCAAGTATTACTTTATTCTACTTACCAGTATTGAGTAGTATACTTGATTGATTGCTTGAGTACCTAGCTATCCTACATTTCAATTCACTTAGCCATAGTAGTTAATCTCTAGTGTGCTTAGTGTTTGATCTTTGCCAATAGGTTGCTTAGTTAGTTTAGTGTTTATCTTATTAAGTCAAGTATTTGCTTTGACGTCCGCAAGAGTGTCTCTATTCTAGGCCAAGATAGAGATAGTTAGAATATAATTAGGCGTGCTGCTTAGTTATAGACTTACATTCAGATATGGCTAGACCCCCGGATAGCTGTGGCAGCAACCAGGTGGTGACAGCCCTGTGCGCCTTGAATTCCACCATGTAGTTGGTCTAGTTTAACAGTAAGGCTCGTTGTGCTAGCGTTCAACCTAAGTCAGTGGTAAAGGCTAGTACGCCTCGGTACTTGACAAGATAGGAATAAAACTTTACTAAACTTGGTTGCTTATTTGGCATTTGCCTATCTTGCTTCATAGTTATCTAGGAGTAGTTATTAGTTATTAGTTAGTTATATTAGTTATCCTTAGTTATCTTATTCCCCCTATCCACCTATCTATCCACCTTACCTTAACCATTCATTTCATCCTTACCTATCCACTCATAAATTCTTTCTAGCCTTTCATCTCCTCTCTTCTCTTATCTCCTTTTTCCTTTCTTATTCTTCGACTCTTATCCCCTCCTTGACTCGACTCATACACCACCCTAGCCTTCCTTTGGGATAAAATAAATCGACACCTGGTAATCCTAGGTGAAGTGCTACTACGATAGTTCTGTGCGCTTGCAGAATCTCCTCTAGGTAGATTGCAATCTCTCTAGCTAGCTCCTACTAGTGTCGGGATTGACAACCCCATTTGGCATTAGTAGATAACTGCTTTAGCTTGACTCCTTTAGGTATAGTGACTGGACTTGCTACAAGCATTTCTAGCGCCGTTGCTAGGGATAGATTCCATAGTCTATGTGACAGAACCGACCAATTTATACCAGATTAAGCGCCGAATCCCCGCTTTCACAGAGATTACAGGTACTTAAGCTCGTACAAACCCGGTAGTCCGGAAATCTCGAAGGATTTCAATCATTCAACAGTAGCCAAGATCATAATAGATTAGCGTACATGTCCACGAGGTACATTCAGTTCGCACATAGTTCAAATCACATCGGAGTTTAACAGTTATAACAAACCATAGTTCGGAATTCAAAAGCGGAAGCAACATAGTTTTAAACATAAGTTCTCAGTTCACAATACGGTGCCATTGCCTGATCAGTCCACAAAAGCATCAGGAGAGGATAAGAGTCGACCATGCCCATGGTCTAGTCATCACCCGCGACGGGGTACAGACAGTTCTCGCAATAGCCATAGAAGCACTGCCCATCTGCAACAACAAGGGATAAAACCCTGAGTACGAGAATGTACTCAGCTAGACTTACCCGTCATAAACCAGAAATAAGCGACACCAAGGAGTATGCAAGGTTGTATCTGAGGTTGGCCATACTCACCTGTTGCATAAAAGCATTTTATTATTTAAATAATCATCATTAGAGTATTAGCAGTCAATTTTATGTAATCAACCTGATTAACTAGATTTGCACCTGATCTAGAGCAATAACTTGGCTAATTAATCAAGCAAGAGTGACTATTTCATCAATAGCCTTTCAGATTAAACATCACAACCATCTTTAGTTCCATAAGTTACTACGGTAACACGTGCCCAGTCAAGTTACTCACTATCCAGGAGCGATGGCGATTATAATCGATTCCTACCCAGCTGAGGATAAAATGTCGCACACTCGCCCGATCACACCTTGCCAGGCAGCCGTCGACGACCACTTCAGGAAATTCGAGAACACAACACGCGGGACGGTCATGGGCCCTTCTACACCGGGGGTTATCTCAATGCCAGGTCGCTCAAGCTATAACTGCCCACGGTCATGCCAGGTCAATCAGGTCCCGCCTGTCCACGGACCATGCCAGGTTGCTCAGGAAATTTGAGAACACAACACGCGGGACGGTCATGGGCCCTTCTACACCGGGGGTTATCTCAATGCCAGGTCGCTCAAGTTATAACTGTCCACGGTCATGCCGGGTCAATCAGGCCCCGCCTGTCCACGGACCATGCCAGGTTGCTCAGAATAGTTGCCCATGGTACATATAAGGCCCTGGGTGTTAGGCGTCAACATCTCCATCACCGGCTCGAATAGCCCTACTCGGCTTCATGGAAGGTACTCCGATCTACTCCGTTAAGTGGTTGACGCGTTCAAAATGACTGAGGTGTGCCTTCGTCGGGTCCCAATCGACACAGACGGGAGACTACTAGCACACAGGACCCATGTCCTGCTGCTCCTACATCCCGCCCGGTCTCAGATTAATTATCATATGGTTATCTCCATGATAGCACTGGGCTAGTCAGGATTAGTATCCACCTATATGCGGGAGACAGGAAATCACCCGACTTTTACCGGTCTAAGCATGCTAAGCATAAATGAGCCTAGACCTAATAGGGATATCAATATAGTAATTGCAGGTGGACAAGGATAAGTAAGTAATGCATCAACGGTATCACTCAACTCCTATAACCTAATGCAACAAACATATCAGGTTAATTTTGTAATTGCATTTGCAAACCGTAGGAGTGGGATGCTCCGGGGCTTGCCTCGTTCAAAGTCGGAGGGTCGATGGTCGCGGCACTCAGGCAGGTCCTCGACGTCTCCTTCTTCGGTCCTCTCGTCCTGGGTCTCTTCCGGACACGGCTCCTCCGGTGGCGGGTTCTAGACTTCCACTACCGACCCTGTATGATGCATAACACGTATAAGTAAAATGAATGCACATGGGATGCATTGGGATGCAACATAGAACAAGATAACTCAAGAGATAAGCACATCTCATCTACTTCATTTTCTTCAACAAGGTAGTCAACATCATCCTATTATCACTTAACTACTTGCTACCAATTAATCATTTTGTTTAGCCTAGAACCGTAACCCTCAGATAACAACTTCAGAAAAATCTACAGAAATTACTGGAAGTTAATAACACATAATCTAGTTCTCTGTCCAAATTTCACCCTATTTGGACTTAAACTCTATCCTCTATGAAAAAGACAAATATTAATAGGAAAAGGTGCTTTGAACTACACACCATAACAAAAAGTGTCAAACAACAAATTTCCCATTTTTCTACTGAACTTCTTAGCACAAGAGCAGTGAATAAAAATTCTCAGGTTCATATTGCTCATATTTTAATTACTACAAATTAAACAAGAAAACAGCATTTCATCACTTTAATTGCTACTGCCAAAATACTTCACAGGACAACCTCATATTATATTTTGCCCAGAAACTATTCAACAATACAAACCTAACAAAACAAGAACCACATTTTTCTGAGCAATACACAGTTTACTATGCATTTAACAAGATTTTAGCCTAAACATGAATTAAATATAACTACACATAAATCTATCACAAACTGGACATATTATATTTTTCATGCATAGAATGCATCACAACAAACTTAACAAAACTTATTTCACCTTTTTAGCATTTACAGAACTCAAGATATGAATTAAACAAGCCACATAAGCATTTCTGAAATCTATTTAAACAAAACCCTGAAAAACACTTTACCCTAAACTGCTACACGTACCCAAACTACTGCACCCAAGACACTGACAGCCGGGCCCCGAGCCACTGACTAGCGGGACCCCGGTCAAACTGGCCCCACCGGTCATCTTCACCGAAGCAGGGGAAGGACTGACCGCGGCGGAGCTCGCCGGCGGCGACCTCCCTGGCGAAACGGACACCACCGTTCTGCTCCTCTCCTCCTTCCGCACCCGGCGATACCACTCACAGGCCTAGCGCATGCTCGGAGCAAGCTTGGCCGACGAGAATGGCGGCCGCGGCGGCGGGAGCTCGCCACGCCGGCCATGTCCGGCCTTCCTGAAGCAAACCAACGGCCATCTCACACTCCTTAAACCCTAGCGAACCCTAATCGAAGCAAGGAAGTGAGGGTTGCCATGAGAAACGGCCGAGACCACGGCTCGTCGTCCATGGCGAACAGAGCCGACGGCGGACGTGACGTATGGCCACTACCAAGCCCTAATCGGCCAAACAAACACCACCATCGTCTTCTACGGGTCAAGGCGACTCACGAACACTAGCTAGGACAAACGGACGAGCTCGAGAAGAGGGTTGGCCACGGCGGACCGAGCTTGCTGGCCATGGTGGACATGACGGACGGCGGCGTACCGCGGTCACCAAACCCTAATCGGCCAAACTGTCACCTTCTACCTCTTCCACGAACCTCACTGACCCTCAAACGTGAGCTAGAGCGGAAGGATTCGCACGGAGGGAGGGCCGACCACGGCGGACCGAGCTCGGCGGTCATGGCGGCCACGGCGGGAACTCACCCCGCGGCTTACTTAGGCATTCCCGGCGAGCGCTAGCTAGAGCAGGCGATGCGGGAGGTGAAGGCGAGGCTGGCTGGGTGGTTGGGTTGGCGGTGAGGCGGCGGGATGGCGGTGAACGGCGGCGGCGCTCAGTGTCCCCCCCTCTTCCGCCCGAGCAACGGCGAGAGCAAGGAGGAGACAGAACGGAGGGAGTGGGTGAGTTCGGTCAGTGCGGGGGCGAGCTGGCGACTTGAGCTCGCCACGCCGCGCGCGAACGCTGGCTCGGCCGGCCGCGGCACGCCACGCGGCGGCCAAGTTCTGGCGCGGTCGGCCACGACCATGGTGCCGATTCAAACTGAATTGCCGGATTCAGTCGCTGATGGCCGACTGACGGCCAATTTTTGGACGCGATTATCTCGTAATCCACTCGATGAAACAACACACCGATTGATCCTTTGGTTAGAGCTACATGCCGACTACAACTTTGGTTACAAGATCAAGCTTTGGTTCGGCCTAGATTGCTCTCAAGAAAGCTCCAAAGATCACTCAGCGAAACTGTTTCGGCAGTTAGGACTTAGAAGAATTTTTCTAAGTCAAATCTCCCCCATTTCTGCCTTGTGGGTCCTAAAACACCTTGTTAAACCCATTTTCATTAGTTGGCCCTTAAACACTTTTTGGTCTACTCTAAAATCTACACACTTTTGGTTAAGGGGCCACTCCCATGCAAAGCTTCTATCAAGGAGGTCTTAGTTAGTCAAACAAAAGGACTCCTAGGGCTCTATTAGGGCAACTAGGGTTAGTGACTTGGTTAGCCATAATGACCAACACAAACCTAGCTTCATTTTGACTCCTTAACAAGGTTCCACTATTTAGGAGACCCTAACACTCCAAACACAAGTCAAACAAGCATCACACCAAGCATAACATTACAAGCCAACACATGGAAGGACACTTTACAGAAGAATGCAACATGAGATGATGATGCTTTATGCTTATGAGATGTCAAGTTATGCATTTAGAGTTGCTTAATACCAGGGGTGTTACAGCCCTCCCCTCCTTAAAAGAATCTCATCCCGAGATTTAAGTTACTAACCATTTCTTATAAAAGTGTGGGTACACCTCTTTTAGATAGTCTTCCGTTTCCCAAGTGGCATCTCGGTCGTCTTGCTCACTCCAAGACACTTTATATTGCTTTACTATTCTCCCGCGAGTTATTCTTTCTTTTTCATCAAGCACCCGATACGGTTCCACTGAGTAGGTGAGATCGGATTGCAACTTGATATTGGCTGGTTGTACCTCTTCTTCTGGAACTCGAAGACATTTCTTTAATTGTGACACATGGAATACAGGGAATACAGCCTTCAAATGTTCAAGTAGCTGTAGCTGATAAGCTACTTCTCCGCTCCTTTCCACGATCCTGTAAGGTCCCACAAATCTTGGCGCCAACTTCCTTTTCATGCCAAAGCGTCTGACACCTTTCATGGGTGACACTTTCAGATACACATAATCGCCTTTGTTAAATTCAAGCGGTTTCCTCCTCTTGTCTGCATAGCTCTTTTGTCGAGACTGTGCAGCTGCTATATGTGGTTGAATTGTTCTAACTTGTTCTTCTGCTTCGTTAACGAAATCAATTCCATAGTATCGACGTTCTCCTGGTTCAATCCAATTCACCAGTGTCCTGCACCTTCTACCATAAAGAGCTTCAAAAGGTGCCATCTGTATGCTTTCTTGATAGCTATTGTTATATGCAAATTCAGCTAAAGGTAACCATTTTTACCAAGATCCTTTTGCTGAAATCACACAAGCTCTTAACATGTCCTCCAAAACTTGATTCACTCTTTCAGTTTGTCCCGATGTTTGGGGATGATAGGCAGAGCTACGGATTAGCCTGGTGCCTAATTCCTTCTGCAATTTCTCCCAAAACGGTGCAGTAAACTGCGATCCACGATCCAAAACTATAACCTTGGGTATACCATGTAGTCGAACAATTTGATTGATATAAATCTCCGCATAGTCCGGTGCTCGATAACAGGTTTTAACTGGAATGAAATGAGCGGTCTTGGTAAGACGATCAACTATCACCCAAATTGAGTCATTTCCTTTCTAGGTGGTTGGCAAACCGGTGATGAAATCCATACCCACTTCTTCCCATTTCTACTCGGGTATTGGTAATGGTTGAAGTGTTCCGGCTGGCTTCAGGTGAAATCCATACCCACTTCTTCCCATTTACTCGACAACACATGTCGCATCTGGCTACATATGTGGCAATCTCTTTCTTCATTTTGGTCCACCAAAACCTCGGACGCAAATCATGATACATCTTAGTGCTTTCAGGATGAATAGATAAATTGGATAAATGAGCTTCATCCATGATCCGATTTTTGAGTTCTCTATTCTTAGGCACTACTAAGCGCTTGTCAAACCATAACACTCCTTTATCATCAACCCGAAAATGTTTTACTAGTTCAGTTGCGGTCTTCAGCCTTTCCTTGATATGATAAATTCCCTTGTCTGTTTCCTGCCCTTCAAGAATCTGATCAACTTGGGTGCCTTGCAGCCTGATATTGTGCAGAATTACAGGGTGTACGAGACTAAACTCGTCTTCTGGTTGTAACCTCAAATTGTTGCAGTGTGATTTCCGGCTCAAAGCGTCAGCAACCACATTTGCCTTTCCTGAATGATAATGTATCTGCAAATTGTAATCCTTGATCAGTTCAAGCCATCTTCTCTGCCTCATATTTAATTCAGGTTGAGTGAAGATATACTTGAGACTCTTGTGATCAGTGTACACGTTACAGACGTTACCAAGCAGATAATGTCTCCAGATTTTTAGAGCATGCACCACAGCGGCTAACTCTAAATCATGTGTAGGATAGTTAATCTCATGTTTCCTCAATTGGCGTGAAGCATAAGCAATCACTCTGCCTTCTTGCATAAGAACACAACCTAACCCAACCTTCGATGCATCACAAAAGACATCAAAAGGCTTCTCGATATCTGGTTGAGCTAAGACAGGAGCAGTGGTCAATAGTTTCCACAAGGTATGGAAAGCTATTTCACACCCTTCTGTCCATTCAAACTTATGATCCTTCTGGAGCAAGCTTGTCATTGGTTTTGCAATCTTACAAAAGTCGGGAATGAAACGACGATAGTATCCTGCTAATCCAAGAAAACTCCGAATCTCACCAACTGAAGTAGGAGCTTTCCAATCCATCACTTCTTGTACCTTACTGCGGTCCACAGAAATTCCTTCTTCTGACAGAATATGACCAAGAAATTGCACTTGCTTCAACCAAAACTCACATTTGCTAAACTTAGCATAAAGTTTATGTTCTCGGAGCCTCGTTAAAACAACCCTCAAATGCTCCACATGATCATCCGGGTTCTCAGAGTATACTAGAATGTCATCAATGAACACCACTACAAACTTATCCAATTCCGGCATAAACACTGAATTCATCAAACTCATGAAGTATGCTGGGGCATTTGTCAATCCAAAAGACATGACAAGATACTCGTATAAACCATATCTGGTCGAGAAAGCAGTCTTTGGGATATCTTGCGGTCAGATTCTGATCTGGTGATACCCCGATCTCAAATCAATCTTGGAAAACACCTTAGCTCTGGATAACTGGTCAAACAGAATATCTATTCGTGGCAAAGGATACTTGTTCTTGACAGTCACGGCATTGAGCGGCCGATAATCCACACACATACGTAGTGACTTATCCTTCTTCTTGACAAACAACGTGGGGCAACCCCACTCGGATATACTAGGTTGAATGAATCCTTTGTCCAGAAGTTCCTTAATCTGAGTTTTAAGTTCAGCTAGCTCGTTGGGCGGCATACGGTAAGGTCTTCAAGAGATTGGTGCAGTTCCAGGTAACAACTCAATTGCAAATTCCACTGCCCGCTTGGGCGGTAATCCTGGTAATTCATCTAGGAAAACATCCGGGAAATCTCAGACGACTGGGATTTTGGACAGGTCTTCTATAGATAAAGTGCAATATAAATCAACAAAGTCAGCACCCCGGGGAAGAGAGATGCGTAACTTGGTATTCGTCCTTCCATCAGATAAGGCAAGAACCCTATTTGCAGTGTCTAACACCGCATTCCACATACTCATCCAACTCATCCCTAGGACTACATCCATACTTAGTCCTAGCAAAACTACTAAATTAGCTCCGAATTTGTGCCCTCCAATGTCGATGGTTGCATTACAAACCATCTGCCTAGATAACACGCTACTCCCCACGGAGCTTACGCGAAACCCATAATCCATTTCAGACACCTCTTGATTATGTTTTTGTGCAAATGCTTTGCTCATGAATGAATGTGATGATCCAGTATCAAATAAAACAACTGCAGGATGATGGTTAACAAGCCACATACCGGCAGTCACGGGCTCTCCGGCACGAGCTTCTTCAGCGGTCATGTTGTGCAGACGTGCGGGGTAGTTAGCTTGTTGCTTCTTCAGGTGAGGACAATATCTTGCGAAGTGTCCCTCTTGGTTGCAATTGTAACAGGGTCACCGAACCAAAGGTTTCCCTACTGTTGAGCTGCCCTGACCTCCACGAGCTTGGGTAGCAGCTATCTTGTATGGCCTTTGATTGCACTGAGCTTGCGGCTGACTTTTCTTTTGCGGCGGCCTGAAACGTGCCCCCGGCGCTGGTGGTTGATACTGGGTACGCTGAGCTGGTGGTCCCCTAGGTTGAGATGGTCCTGAATCAAAGGTCTTCTTCCGGGCCTTACTTGCAGCATGCTTATTGTTGTGATTCTCTTGGATCAAGCAATCACTAATAAAGTCATTGAAAACAGTACGAGAAGATGTACCCACTGACTTTCCCATTTTGGTGTTCAAACCTCTCTTGAAACTAGCAATCTTTTTAGCATCTGTGTTCACGAAGTCTGGAGCATAACGTGACAAAGAGTTAAACAGGTGATGGTACTCGGTAACAGATCGAGTCCCCTGCGTTAAGCTCATGAACTCTGCCACTTTCATCTGAGTCAGGCCTGGCGGTATATAATGCCCTCGAACAGCTTCAGTGAACATCCTCCAGGTGACAGGAACGTTGGCAGGATAGGTGGTGCGGTGATGCCCCCACCAAATCCCGGCTGGCCCCTGCAGCTGGTGTGCAGCATATTCTACCTTGAGCTCCTCTGTGAGCCTGAGCAAACGAAACTTTTGTTCCATGGTATGCAGCCATTCTTCTGCCTCTAAAGGTTTAGTAGCTTCCTTGAAGATGGGTAGCCTAGTATCTAAGAAATCCCTGAAAAAACAATACTGATTTGGCTTAGGACGCGGTTGACCGTGCGCCAAATTCTCACGCAGTAAAGCTTCAATATTGCGCTGGCTTCCCAGGAATTGGGCGAAAAGCTGCTCGGGAGTGGCTGGTGGAGGAGGTGGTGGATCGCGGTTGTCTCTGGGGTCCTCATTTCCACCACTACCATCAGCTCCACTACAGGTTGTCGTCATCTGCACGTATTCATAGTAAGTGATCATTAGGCAGAGTTGCAATTATTGTAGAGAACAATAGATCATGCCAACTGAATTTATTCAGAAAACGAATTCGCCAAACAATCACAGAGGCATAATAAATTTCAATCCACATCGCAGCATCACATAATAAGATCGCTTAATACATAACATGCAAAAGCCAACATAAACATCTATAGTTTTGCCCATACATATGGGACTTTCTGAGGTCTCACACCACGTGCACATAAGAGTTCACTACTCATGCTTACATCCAGCCCATAACAAAAGCAAAAGATCGGGCTTATCAACATACACAAAAGATCACCAAGCTCTAAGCATACTATCCGATCTACTCCCTAGGGATGTCACCATCGTCACCATTATCACTAGACACGTCTGAAGAACCACTAGAAGAGCTACTCGGATCCGGGTCCTCCTGTGGAAAGATGGGATTCCTCTCATTCTCCCTGTGGTGGATCTCCTCGTGCAGACGGTCATTGTAGTCCTGCAGGTGGTGAAGTTGCAACTCTAGGTCTCCCACTCGCAACCTCAACAGCCTGTTCTCCTCTGAAGCGCGTATGCCCTCAAGGCAAACACCTCGGAGCGACTCCTCAGTCTCCCTCATGATCAAGGCCAAGAAGGTAGCAGACTCCTGCTGAATGCTGAGCTGATGAGCGGTGTCCTGCTCTCTCTGAAGCGCCTGGTCCCTCTCCACAGTCATGTGAGCTAGCTGTGTGGTGAGGAGGTTTATCTCTGTAGCATGCTCCTCCTGCCTGCGATGTTGTGCAGCCATCTCCTCACTAAGAATATGGTCCAGGTGATCATAGCTACGCGATAGGCATCCATAGGTAGCCATGAGTGCAACCATAGCACTCCCGGCTGGTCCGGCACAATGCTCCCTCTCAAACGAACTGGCCTCAAGAACGGCGGCTCCTGGCTGACGCCACACTGACTGATAAGGATCTGCTGTCGGGAAGATGCTAGCTGTAGCCTAGGCAACCACCTCCGGATGGTCCTCCATAATATCCTGGAGAACGGTGTCAGCAACTCTGTTGGCTCCATCCCATGGGGTCCTCCCGTGCAACGAGAACACCCGGCAGCACCAGACGTGATCCTGATCCTCACGGCTAGGCACGTCAACCTCCAC
The DNA here is from genome assembly GCA_009763385.1 of Coix lacryma-jobi var. lacryma-jobi. Classification (NCBI taxonomy): domain Eukaryota; kingdom Viridiplantae; phylum Streptophyta; class Magnoliopsida; order Poales; family Poaceae; genus Coix; species Coix lacryma-jobi. Next base: position 76,979,924 of record CM019828.1, on the reverse strand, counting down.
CGTGTACATATGGCGATCCTCAGACATCTGCACGCAGTGCCAGTCGTACTGTGGCTCCTGGCCCTCCTGGTATCCCACCAAGTGCAATACCCTCCAAAGGATGGTAGGCATGCCGAACTCATCTAAGAAGTCCTCCGATCCTTCGGCGGTCCATGGTCCCAACATGTAATTAGGCCTCTTGCCTCCGGTTGACTTACGAGCTGTGCGCTTGGTACGGGCCATCTGTAAGAAGTTTATCCACACATATTTTCATTAGTTTGGAGAACAACTTTTATTTGGAAAACGGGACGGATAACATAAGGAAGGAAGTAAGATTAATGCAAGGTTATATGATCATGATGCATGCACGTAACATATGTCCTCACTGTCTAACAATCTAACGGCTAGACGGTGGCATACACGTTCACTCATAGCATTAACTAAACATACTATACATTCGCAAGTTAGCGTACCTGCAGAAATTCATTTCAGCCCTGCCCACAGTATGAAAATCATGCATTGCTGAAATTAAATCTAATACTAACTTAGGTGCACACCCAGTATACACGTAAGCAGTATATGCACCCATCAGAATAATATTACTCCCACAATTAAGTACCTTCACATATACTTGTGTGTAACAAGTATACATGCTGGCACCATTCAAGCACACCCCTAGATTGGCGGTTGTCCAATCATGCTCTCACAACTCACTTATTACCTTGGCGTAGAGGCAATTGATCCATACATTACTATTCCGAAGAATAGCACCCATACAATTTCACCCTTGCCGTATGGACGACAGAATAAACAGAATTTACATATGATGCACGACCCCCAAGTTAGTACTTAAATAGCCACCTAAAAAAAACCTACTGGGCATAAGGACTTGATCACTGGCACACCTTAAATCTTTATCAATGAGATTTTTCAAATCCTATTATAGCTATAAGTTTTAGCAAATAAAATTTTGATTTGAAAATACGATATTTCAAATACACTCATGAATAGTAACGCTAACCATGCTCCGATGCCAGCTGTGACAGAACCGACAAATTTATACGAGATTAAGCACCGAATCCCCGCTTTCACAGAGATTACAGGTACTTAAGCTCGTACAAACCCGGTAGTCCAGAAATCTCGAAGGATTTCAATCATTCAACAGTAGCCAAGATTGTAATAGATTAGCGTACATGTCCACGAGGTACATTCAGTTCGCACATAGTTCAAATCACATCGGAGTTTAACAGTTATTACAAACCATAGTTCGGAATTCAAAAGCAGAAGCAACATAGTTTTAAACATAAGTTCTCAGTTCACAATACGGTGCCATTGCCTGATCAGTCCACAAAAGCATCAGGAGAGGATAAGAGTCGACCATGCCCATGGTCTAGTCATCACCCGCGATGGGGTACAGACAGTTCTCGCAATAGCCATAGAAGCACTGCCCATCTGCAACAACAAGGGATAAAACCCTGAGTACAAGAAGGTACTCAGCTAGACTTACCCGTCATAAACCAGAAATAAGCGACACCAAGGAGTATGCAAGGCTGTATCTAGGGTTGGCCATACTCACCTTTTGCACAAAAGCATTTTATTATTTAAATAATCATCATTAGAGTATTAGCAATCAATTTTATGTAATCAACCTAATTAACTAGATTTGCACCTGATCTAGAGCAATCACTTGGCTAATTAATCAAGCAAGAGTGACTATTTCATCAATAGCCTTTCAGATTAAACATCACAACATCTTTAGTTTCATAAGTTACTACGGTAACACATGCCCAGTCAAGTTACTCACTATCCAGGAGCGATGGCGATTATAATTGATTCCTACCCAGCTGAGGATAAAATGTCGCACACTCGCCCGATCACACCTTGCCCGGCAGTCGTCGACGACCACTTCAGGAAATTTGAGAACACAACACGCGGGACGGTCATGGGCCCTTCTACACCGGTGGTTATCTCAATGCTAGGTCGCTCAAGCTATAACTGCCCACGGTCATGCCAGGTCAATCAGGCCCCGCCTGTCCACGGACCATGTCAGGTTGCTCAGAATAGTTGCCCACGGTACATATAAGGCCCTGGGTGTTAGGCGTCAACATCTCCATCACCGGCTCGAATAGCCCTACTCGGCTTCACGGGAGGTACTCCGACCTACTCCGTTAAGTGATTGACGCGTTCAAAATGACTGAGGTGTGCCTTCGTCGGGTCCTAATCGACACAGACAGGAGACTACTAGCACACAGGACCCATGTCCTGCTGCTCCTACATCCCGCCCGATCTCAGATTAATTATCACATGGTTATCTCCATCATAGCACTGGGCTAGTCAGGATTAGTATCCACCTATATGCGGGAGACAGGAAATCACCCGACTTTTACCGGTCTAAGCATGCTAAGCATAAACGAGCCTAGACCTAACAGGGATATCAATATAGTAATTGCAGGTGGACAAGGATAAGTAAGTAATGCATCAACGGTATCACTCAACTCCTATAACCTAATGCAACAAACATATCAAGTTAATTTTGTAATTGCATTTGCAAATTGTAGGAGTGGGATGCTCCGGGGCTTGCCTCGTTCAAAGTCGGAGGGTCGATGGTCGCGGCACTCAGGCAGGTCCTCGACGTCTCCTTCTTCGGTCCTCTCGTCCTGGGTCTCCTCCGGACACGGCTCCTCCGGTGGCGGGTTCTGGATTTCCACTACCGACCCTGTATGATGCATAACACGTATAAGTAAAATGAATGCACATGGGATGCATTGGGATGCAACATAGAACAAGATAACTCAGGAGATAAGCACATCTCATCTACTTCATTTTCTTCAACAAGGTAGTCAACATCATCCTATTATCACTTAACTACTTGCTACCAATTAATCATTTTGTTTAGCCTAGAACAGTAACCCTCAGATAACAACTTCAGAAAAATCTACAGAAATTACTGAAAGTTAACAACACATAATCTAGTCCTCTGTCCAAATTTCACCCTATTTGGACTTAAACTCTATCCTCTATGAAAAAGACAAATATTAACAGGAAAAGGTGCTTTGAACTACACACCCTAATAAAAAGTGTCATACAACAAATTTCCTATTTTTCTACTGAACTTCTTAGCACAAGAGCAGTGAATAAAAATTCTTAGGTTCATATTCCTCATATTTTAATTACTACAAATTAAACAAGAAAACAACATTTCATCACTTTAATTGCTACTGCCAAAATACTTCATAGGACAACCTCATATTATATTTTTCCCAGAAACTATTCAACAATACAAACCTAACGAAACAAGAACCACATTTTTCTGAGCAATACACAGTTTACTATGCATTTAACAAGATTTCCGCCTAAACATGAATTAAATATAACTACACATAAATCTATCACAAACTAGACATATTATATTTTTCATGCATAGAACTCATCACAACAAACATAACAAAACTTATTTCCCCTTTTTAGCATTTACAGAACTCAAGATATGAATTAAACAAGCCACATAAGCATTTCTGAAATCTATTTAAACAAAACCCTGAAAAACTCTTTACGCTAAACTGCTACACGTACCCAAACTACTGCACCCAAGACACTGACAGCCGGGACCCGAGCCACTGACTTGCGGGACCCCGGTCAAACCAGCCCCACCGGTCATCCTCACCGAAGCAGGGGAACGATTGACCGCGGCGGACCTCGCCGGCGGCGACCTCCCTGGCGAAACAGACACCACCGTTCTACTCCTCTCCTCCTTCCGCACCCGGCGATACCATTCACAGGCCTAGCGCATGCTCGGAGCAAGCTTCACCGGCGAGAATGGCGGCCGCGGCGGCGGGAGCTCGCCACGCCGGCCATCTTCGGCCTTCCTGAAGCAAACCAACGGCCATCTCACACTCCTTAAACCCTAGCGAACCCTAATCGAAGCAAGGAAGCGAGGGTTGCCACAAGAAGCGGCCGAGACCACGGCTCGTCGTCTATGGCGAATAGAGCCGACGGCGGACAGCGACGTACGGCCACTACCAAGCCCTAATCGGCCAAACCAACACCACCATCGTCTTCTACGGGTCAAGGCGACTCGCGAACACTAGCTAGGACAAACGGACGAGCTCGAGAAGAGGATTTGCTATGGCGGACCGAGCTTGCCGGCCATGGCGGACACGGCGGACGGCGGCGTATCGCGGTCACCAAACCCTAATCGGCCAAACCATCACCTTCTACCTCTTCCACGAACCTCACTGACCCTCAAACGTGAGCTAGAGCGGAAGGATTCGCACGGAGGGAGGGCCGACCACGGCGGACCGAGCTCGGCGGTCATGGCGGCCATGGCGGGAACTCACCCCGCGGCTTACCTAGGCGTTCCCGGCGAGCGCTAGCTAGAGCAGGCGATGCGGGAGGTGAAGGCCAGGCTGGCTGGGTGGTTGGGTTGGCGGTGAGGCGGCGGGACGGCGGTGAACGGCGGTGGGACGGCGGCGTCGCTCGGTGTCCCCCCCCTCTTCCGCCCGAGCAACGGCGAGAGGAAGGAGGAGACAGAACGGAGGGAGTGGGCGGCTTCGGTCAGTGCGGGGGCGAGCTGGCGACTTGAGCTCGCCACGCCGCGCGGGAACGCTGGCTCGGCCGGCCGCGGCACGCCACGCGGCGGCCAAGTTCTGGCGCGGTCGGCCACGACCACGGCGCCGATTCAAACTGAATCGCCGAATCAATCGCTGATGGCCGACTGACGTCCAATTTTTGGACGCGATTATCTCCTAATCCACTCGATGAAACGACACACTGATTGATCCTTTGGTTAGAGCTACATGCCGACTACAACTTTGGTTACAAGATCAAGCTTTGGTTCAGCCTAGATTGCTCTCAAGAAAGCTCCAAAGATCACTCAGCGAAACTGTTTCGGTAGTTAGGACTTAGATGAATTTTTCTAAGTCAAATCTCCCCCATTTCTGCCTTGTGGGTCCTAAAACACCTTGTTAAACCCATTTTCATTAGTTGGCCCTTAAACACTTTTTGTTCTACTCTAAAATCTACACACTTTTGGTTAAGGGGCCACTGCCAGGCAAAGCTTCTATCAAGGAGGTCTTAGTTAGTCAAACAAAAGGACTCCTAGGGCTCTATTAGGGCAACTAGGGTTAGTGACTTGGTTGGCCATAATGACCAACGCAAACCTAGCTTCATTTTGACTCCTTAACAAGGTTCCAGTATTTAGTTGACCCTAACACTCCAAACACAAGTCAAACAAGCATCACACCAAGCATAACATTACAAGCCAACACATGGAATGACACTTTACAAAAGAATGCAACATGAGATGATGATGCCTTATGCTTATGAGATGTCAAGTTATGCATTTAGGGTTGCTTAACACTAGGGGTGTTACAGTCTACTCCTAGTAACGGCATTAGCAAGTGTCAACAAGCATTTCTGGGCTGTTACCGGGGATAGTTGCCTAGCTCTATCTTTAGTGAAGTTAAGAACTACCAACACCCCTCTCACGTGGCCTCGGTCTTTTCTCAAGGCAAGCCCCGGAGCATTCTAAGTCTCCCAGTATTTACAATTAATTTAATTGAGTATTTTATATTCTGATGCATTAGGTATAGGAGTTGATTGAATCCTACTTGCTGCATTATCATCCCTTGATTATTGATTAATATCTGCCTTGTTATCCTGTTATTTATTTATGATGTAGAATTGCTTAGTGTGCTTAATAAAAGTAGTAGTTAAGGATGTTTCCGTAATACCCTTGGTAGGTATTTACCGGATCACGGTTGGCTATATTTGCTATTGTGGAAAAGAACCTGAGTAGTAATGAAATGCGGTCAACTGGAAGGCAAGACACAAGTTTAGAAACTTGGGGTAGTCCGTCTGTTGGATCGTGTAGGTTTGTATCGATGTTGGCCCTCGTTCATTTTTGAACGCGCCCTTTTACTTAGGGATACGTCGGTGCTGTAATCATCGACCCCAAAGCTGGTTAGACGCTGTTCGGGCCAGTCTCAACCCATGTCGCACCCTCTAGTATGGAAACACGATCTGCCGCGGAAAGGCCATCGTATAGTTCCAATTGGGTGGTCTGTGCTGTGAGCCGCGACGATTACCACCACGAACAAGCATCGAGCGGTTACGCAATGCATGGACCCGACAGGGAAAGTGTGGGTTGGTATTAAAGGTCTTTCACCAGCTGGTTTGGAATTTGATTCGAGTCGCCGTCTCCCCCGGTTAGTGGGAAACTATGGCGAGCTTCACCACGATACAACTCCATGTGATGTTTAAGGTTCAACTAAAATGTGATTCAAGTCAACTGGATATGGTTATATTATTGCTTGATTAGACTCAAGTGTATGTAAAAGTTTAGGTGAAAATCTAGACTAAGAGGTAGGTCTAAAACTTGACTGCTCACGGATATCATTAAATATTCCTTCTCTTAATTTGAGCTTTTCGCAACTAAAAATCCCAGCTCCACCAAAAGCCTTGAATACCCTTGGTGTCTTTATTTTCAGTTGGACGGGTAAGTCTAGCTGAGTACATTCCCGTACTCAGGGTTTATCCCATTTGTTGCAGATGGCCAGGTGTACTACGACTATTGTAAGCACTGCCTCTACCCCGTGGAGGGTGATGAGGAGTAGGCCCCAGGCAGGGTCCTCTAGAAGCTTCTCCTTTGCTTTTGTTGGGCTAAGACTGTTGGTGGCACATTATCTGAAAAAGGAGGAGTGAGTTATCAAAAATATTGTTTATTTGGACCACATGTGTGGTGGTCGTGTTTCAAAACTTATTTCAGCTTCCGCACTTTTAAACTAAGTATTGTAATAACTCTTTTATGATTTCGCACTCTGATGTTTAAATTCGTTTCAATTATTGACGGTGTATCCTTACGAATGTGGTACTTGAACAATGCGATCCTGTATGTTGTATGATGTTTGAAATCCTTCGAGATTTCCGGACTATCGGGGTTATATGGATTCAAGTATGAGTCGATGTCAGACGAATTTGACTAAGATGGTACTTGAGTTCTTATAATCAGGGCGGTTCCGCGACAATGCGCATGTTCTTTTGATTGTGTTGTGCAGGTGTCGAGCTCGGAGACGGTGATCGAAGGCAAGGTGAAGGTCAAGTAGAGACATGCTGTGCCGATAGACACGGAGTGGTGAAGGGTGGACGTGAGGCTTGGACTGACGAACTGGTGGCCTGAGGATCAGCTGTGGTGGCTGACAGCCTGGGACAGCGACAAGTGAAGACTTGCGGGTGGACGCGGTGCACGGGCGGTGCATCCCTCTACGGCTACGGTTTGGTGGTAGAGACCGAGAAAAACCATCAGTGGGATGGTTTCCAGGTTTGGACCTGAAAACCTGGGTGCGGACCGGTTTCCGAGTTTGGTCCTCAAAACTCGGGCTGAGGATGATTTCTAGGTTTGGGCCTTAAAACCTAGGCGATGGCAGGTTTCTGAGTTTGGGCCACAAAACTCAACCTGAGGACAGGTTTCCCGGTTTCAGCCTCAAAACCGGGGGAGGTCCAGGAAAATGGACGGTGGACGAGTGGCGGCACGTGGCGGCATCGGGTGAGGTCGCGTTGAGGTGAAGCTACCAGTTATGCGGCCGTGGCCGTCGGATCAAAATCTACCTTGAGCTGGTCCTGAATAGCCTTAGGGTTTAGCTAGTTCGCTCTCTGTATCATTAGGGGTAGAGTGGAAATAATGTTTAGGATAAGTAGGGGGAGTTTTGCTATTTCCACTTAGGGTTTCCTGCTTCCCATTCCCTAATGTAGCTATTGAGATCCGCAGAGATGGCTAATCAGACCTCTGTGTATTTGGATTTTGAGGAAACGGGACCGTAATCCCGTTATCTCCTCGTGGGGACGATTTTCGGCTGGAATTCGTGGTTGTGATTCGCGTTCTTGAGTTGTTCTTCGCGTTCATCTTTTCTCCACGTTTTTCCCATCTCTCGATCTCCCCCTACGTTGCCTCTTTCTCGAATCCGTTTGAATCAACTTGTTCTTTGTTGTGAGGAGATCATTTCCACCGAAGGAATTGAACTCAAACCTCACGAACAAGTAGATCAGATCGATTTGAGTTTCATGGTGACTTTTTTGTTCTTGCACCAATCTCTTTGATTTCCTGGAGTTTGAGTTGATTTGAGCGGATGATTTCTTAGGGATAGTCTTCCAACTACCTAGTGATCATCTTCTCCAATTTTGGGATCAAGTGATTTTGTTTTGGATCGGATTTGGCAAGATTTGAGAGAGGGCGAAAGTTTTTGCCCTCTCTGCACAGCCGTGGACAGTCTGCCACTAGCGGCGCAGACAGTTTGGGCATCGGGGGCTCAGCCGGAGCAGTGGTTATGCGTCTCGGTAGTTTGAGCTCGAGAGACCGGCGGACAGTCCGCCGTGTAAGGTAGCGGAAGGTCCGGGCCCGAGCAGGGGGTGTTCAGCAGCTTTGCGTTTTCTCACTTTGACCAGCGGACAGTCCGCCAAGGGGTCGCGGACAGTCTGGCACAAGGGCGGACAGTCCGGAACTTGCAGTCCGGACAGTCCGGGATCCTGAAGCTTGTCCTTCTTCAGTGCAATTGCTCTCACGTCTTTTCCGTTTGATTTTCGGACTTCTCGTTTGCTCTTTGAGTTCACCAAGAAACCTATCTAAGTATCTTTGTCATGTGTTGGCATAGGTATTTGGAGGAATTCCGAGCTAGCCTTCAATCTAAGCTTTGGAGTTAGGTTTTTGTTTGCGAACTCAACTAGGTGTTGTGGAGTTTTGGGTTGCTCTCTTTGGTGGTGACTCGTTGTGATCCTAGGGATCATCCACCCTCTTTTTAAGGGTCGTGGGCATCACGTTTGTACTCAAAGCTTTTGGGGTTGATTTGTGGGACAGAGGCCAGAGTTTCGAAAGAAATTTTTAGGCTCCCATTCACCCCCCTCTGGTCGCCTTGGTATAGCATTCTCGGTCCTTCAATTGGTATCAAAGTGGGTTAAGGATCTTCCACCTTAGCCGGTTCCAGATCCACAGAAGGCGACATGGGTCGCGGCGTGGGCAAACTGTCATTTTTCGATGGGACGAACTATGAGTATTGGAAGATACGTATGTCAGCCTATCTTCAGAGCATGAGTGCTTCGGTTTGGGAGATTTGCAACGCTGCTGATTACGTGGTCTTGGCTGCTCGTGTGACTCAATAGCAGATCGATGAGCACGATGCCAATAGCCGAGCCCGTAGTGCTCTTTTCTCGTGTTTGAGCATGACTGAGTTTGATCGTGTTTCTCATCTCACCACGCCTCGGGAGATTTGGGTGACTCTCATGCGTTTTCATGAGGGAACCACTCAAGTCAAAACTCGTCTCTACAAGTCGCATAAGCGTGAGTATGAGAACTTTCGACACATGCCTGGTGAGAGCATAGAAAGTTTATTCGCTCGCTTTCAGGTGATTGTCAACAGGATGAGGGCTAACAATGAGCTTTTGCCGTACGACGATCATGAGACAGCTCTCAAGGTACTTCATACTCTTGATCGGTCGGTGTGGGACTCCAAAGTTTAGGCGATCATCGAATCCCCTAACTATGAGACTCTCACTTGCGACGAGCTCTTCAGTAAGCTCAAGTCCAGTGAGATTGATGCCATGGCGAGGGCTTCTTATGAGAATCCTTCTGGCCTGTCTATGGCTTTGGTTTCTGGTTCTTCTACTAACCCCTCTGGAGGCTTTGCACTTTCTTCTCTTTTGTCTGTTATAGAGGAGTAGCTGGAGTTCATGGGAGATGATGAGTTGGCTTTTCTTACCAACCGGTTCTCGCGGTTCCACAACAACCGCATGAACCGTCGCCGCGGAGGAGGACGAGCTGGGTGCTACGAGTGCGGCGACCTCGACCACTTCATCGCTAACTGCTCGAGGAAGAACAAGCAAGCTTTTGGCAAGAGCGATCATGGCTACAATTACGACTCCGACAAGCACAAGGAGAAGTACATCCTCGCCAAGCACAAGCTGAAGGGTGGCTTCAACAAGGACTACATCAAGAAGAAGTACCTGGAGAAAGCCTAGGTCGAGCAGCCTGCTTTCTTCACCACGCTCAGCGACGTCGACAACTCGGACAATGACTCCATTGCATCAAGCGACGATGAGTCCGAGAAGAAGAAGATCGAGGACAAGTTGAACGACCTTTGCTTCTTCGCCGACAACGAGGGTTTCTGTACCATGGCCCTCAGCGATGAGGTCAATAGCGAGCTGGAGGAGATCCCTCGGAACGGCGACGATGACGACGACACCTCCTAGGTATCTCAAACTCCTGACGAACTCTCTACTGAGGTCGAGAAACTTACTGCTGCTATTATTAGTCAAGAAAAGTTGCTAAAACTTGCTGCTAAAGAGAGGAAGGAGTTTAGGAAGAAGTGGGAGGATGCGGCGAAGGAACTTGAATCTGTAAAGTCCACTATTGTAGTCACCGAGGAGGATGAGTGTGAGATGTGCTCAAGCACATCACTGACCTTCTCACTTTAGGGGGAAGTATGTTGCTTTGGTTGGAGAGGTGGATGAGCTGAGAGCTAGACCCATTTTGCTCGGTGCATGCAAGTCTTGTGCAGGCTTGCAATCTGAGTTGGCAGAGAAGGATATCAAGATTGAGTCTCTTGAGAAGGCCAACTCAGGTAGCACTAGTGTGTCTAGGTGTGCTTTGTGTGAGGGTTTGGAGATGGAGATGGCTAATGTGAAGCATGACAAGATGCAAACCGAGGAAGAAAACACATACCTTCAGACCATCTTGTCATGGGTTTCTAGTGGAGAGCTGCAGCTTGGCATGATGATTGCCCAATTCAAGCATGCTGCTGGAGGTACAGGTGTTGGTTTTGCTCAAGGTATGGAGAGTGCTACCTCTTTCGGGAAGATTTGTGAGTCTAGTGGTCTTAAGCTGAGTGAGAAGCCCAACTCTACCACTACTCCCAAACTAACTAAGATTCCACCCAAAGAGCCTCTCAAGCCTAACACCAAAGATGGAATGTTTGTGGAACCTCCAAGAGCTCCACCCAAGAAACAAACATGGGCTCCAAAACCAAACCACTTGAGGAACAAGCTAGATACCATGCCACCAATCCAAGAGGAGCTCATGCCACAAAAGAACCAAGTGATCCACACCCAATACTGTGAGTACCAACAACCCCCTATGAGAGCGGTAAGGTACCATTGTGAGTATTGTGGGAGAGATGGACACTTGAGGGAGTATTGCTTTCGGCGCAAGAGAGAGGAGCATCGTGCAAAGGAGATGAACAACACAGACATGTACCATCCTTTCCATGATGTACATGTGCCGAATGTTCAAAGGAGGGTTGCTAGGCCTAGAGGTCCAATGCCTCAAGGTCCTAGGCCACAAGGAGGTTTTGCCCGGCGGGATCCTAGTTCTGTTGGTTATGGACCCCGTGGCGGTGGCTTTGTTATTGAGCGTTACTCCCCACTGTGTTTTGGCTATCGCGGTGAGCGCTCTCCTCCTAGCGGACCACGTTTTCCTATGCATGGTGATTGCTTTCCCCGTAGGTATGCTAGGAATGGTTTTTCTACTAACCGTTCTTTTGAGCAGCCGGGACAACACTGGTACACTTCCCATTTTACTCACCCCAGGGTTGGACCGTATGCTCACCCTATGTCTTTTTTATTGATGTAGATAAGTCGATTGGAGAACGTTTGGTTGGTGGATTCCGGATGCTCAAGGCATATGACCGAAAACTCCGAGTGGTTCTCCAATCTTAGTCCAGTCACCGACAAGGAGTTTATCACCTTTGGTGACAATAGCAAAGGTAAAGTGCTATCCCGTGGTTCTGTGCGAGTTAATGAGCATTTTGTGTTGCGTGATGTTGCTCTTGTTTCGAACTTGCATTTTAACATTCTCTCTGTTTCTCAACTCTTTGAGGATGACTATGAGATTCGTTTTAAGACGAATCTTGGTCATATTTTAGATCCTCAAGGCAATCTTGTATGTTTGATTTCACCGTTTGGGAAAGTCTTTCATGCGAATTTCTCGGAGTCTTTTGGCATTTCTCGATGTCTTTTGGCCGTATCCTCCTTCGATCTTTGGAAATGGCATAGGAGACTAGGTCACTTGAGCTTTGACTTGCTTGCAAGGCTTAGTTCACATGGCTTCATCCGAGGATTGCCTAAGTTGCACATGGAGAAGGATCTTGTTTGCCATTCTTATCGACATGGGAGAATGGTTGCCGCTCCCCACCATCCAGTGAATCAAATTATGACCAAGCGCCCTGGAGAGCTTTTGCATATGGACCTTGTAGGTCCGGCTCAGGTGAGCTCAGTTGGTGGGAAGTGGTATGTCCTTGTTGTTGTTGACGATTTCTCGAGATATTCATGGGTTTTCTTTTTAGCTGAGAAAACTGAGACTTTCTCTTTCACTCGAAATCTAATTTTGCGTCTTCAGAACAAGTTCCCTAAGAACTCGATGAGGGCTATTCATCGTGATAATGGTACCAAGTTTAAAAACTTGGACTTTGAAAAGTTTTGTAACTCTCTAGGTTTGGAGCATCAGTTTTCTTCCCCTACATACCGCCACAAAATGGTGTTGTAGAGAGGAAAAATCGGACACTTGATGAGATGGCTAGGACGATGCTCGATGAGCATAGGACTCCTAGGCGGTATTGGGCCGAGGCTATAAACACTGCATGCTATATTTCCAATCGCATTTTTCTCCGTGCTTTCTTGAAGAAGACCTCTTATGAGTTGCGATTTGGGAGGCAACCCAAAGTGAGTTATTTTAGAGTTTTTGGTTGCCATTGTTTTATACTCAAGAAAGGCAACTTGGACAAGTTTGAGTCTCGCTCTTCTGACAGTGTTTTGGGTTATGGTAGTCATACTCGTGCATATCGTGTACTTAACCTTGACACTATCGAGTCATGGAGACATTCGATGTCACCTTCGACGAGACCATGCATTGTCCTTCTTCTAGATTTGAGCGTGCAGGTGATCACGAGGTTGGTGAACCTCTTTTTGATGATGAGGAAGATGGAGTTGAACAGATAGATGATCCAGATCTTCCTCCACATGCTGTTCCTTTGGGATCGACTTCGACCATGACTGCTCGCGGCCCCGACCCGTCTTCTTCCACTAAATGGGGGCCGGTCGATCCACCACCTTGGGGTTTGCCAGTGATACCTGAGGAGGCACCAGCTACTGTTGAGGGGGAGGTCACATCAGCTAGAGAGGCGCCATGACACATTCAGCGCCAACACCCTCCTCAACAGATGATCGGCAACATCAACGAACGCGTCACTCGGTCAAGATCACAACAAATCTCTCACTTTGCTCATTCTGCATTTGTTGCTCATTTTGAACCACGAGATGTTGGACATGCTTTATTTGATTCGGATTGGGTTAATGCCATGCATGAGGAGTTAGAAAATTTTGAGAGAAATCGGGTTTGGGTTCTAGTTCCACCTCCTCCTGAGTGTCATCCTATTGGGACAAAATGAGTTTTTAAAAACAAACAAGGAGAGGATGGCCACATTATGAGAAACAAGGCCAGACTTGTAGCCCAGGGGTATAGTCAGAAGGAGGGGATAGACTATGAGGAGACTTTTGCTCCTGTAGCCCGTTTGGAGGCAATTAGGATCCTCTTAGCTTTTGCTGCATCCAAAGGGTTCAAACTTTTTCAAATGGATGTCAAGAATGCCTTCCTAAATGGCTACATAGAAGAAGAGGTGTATGTGAAACAACCCCCCGGTTTTGAAAATCCCAAGTTTCCAAACCATGTCTTTAAACTTCACAAAGCTTTGTATGGTTTGAAACAAGCCCCTAGAGCCTGGTATGATATATTGAAAACCTTTTTGCTTGCTAAGGGTTTTAAAATGGGATGTGTGGATAAAACTCTTTTTCTCCTCAAGCAAGGCAATGACACTCTCTAGGTTCAGATTTACGTGAATGATATCATTTTCGGTGGTTCCTCTCATGCTTTGGTTGCCAAGTTTGCAGATACAATGAGCAGGGAATTTGAGATGAGCATGATGGGCAAGTTGACATTCTTTCTCGGGTTGCAAATGAAGCAATCCCGGGAAGGGATGTTTGTGCACCAGGGAAAGCATACAAAGGACCTAGTGAAGAAGTTCGATATGGGTGAGGCCAAGCCTCTTCCAACACCCATGTCGACCATGACTGCCCTGGATGCGGACGAGGAGGGAGAAGCCTTGGACCAGAAGGAGTATCAGAGTATGATCGGATCGCTCCTGTACCTGACGGCGACACGCCCAGACATTCAGTTCGCGGTGTGTCTTTGTGCACGATTTCAGTCGTCACCGCGCACCTCTCACCATCAGGCGGTCAAGCGCATTATGAGGTACCTTCATTTCACACTTGAGTTTGGGCTTTGGTATTCTGCTTCTTCCACCCTCTCCCTTTGCGATTACTCTGATGCTGATTTTGTTGGTTGCCGACTTGATCGCAAGTCCACTTCTGGGACTTGTCAGTTTTTGGGCTCTTCTCTTGTTTCTTGGTCTTCTCACAAGTAGTCTAGTGTTGCCGAGTCTACCACAGAGGCTGAGTATGTTGCTGCGGCTAGCTGCTGTTCCCAATTGTTGTGGATGATGACCACTTTGCGTGATTTTGGTCTGAGCTTTTCTTGAGTACCCTTGCTTTGTGATAGCACAAGTGCGATTAGCGTTGCTAAGAACCCCGTGCTTCATTCCAAGACTAAACACATAGATGTGCGCTTTCATTTTCTGTGAGACCATTATGAGAAGGGTGATATCGACCTTAGACATGTTGATACTCATCATCAGTTGGCCGATATTTTTACCAAGCCTTTGGACCAATCAACCTTTGCTAGGTTGACAGGTGAGCTTGGTGTGTGTTTCCCATTTTAGATGTGGGATCACTTTGTTGTATCATATGATGTACAATCGAGGTTCTTTCATAGCTTTTTTGCATTTGCATGTGTACCATACTTGCATTTTGAGCTTCAATCATATCTTGTCTAGTGTGATACTATGCTCAGTTTTCACATGCTTGTATGATACTTAGTTTATGCAGTTTAAGCTCTTTATGATCATGTAAAACTTGATGAGCTAAGTATGATTTTGCAACGATGAACTCGTGTAATAACTGTCCAAACCTAGAAACAGTTCACCATTTGCTTTGGCAACTAGTATGAGTAGATCTTGTCCTTTCTAAGCTTACCTTGCTATACTAGGTTGCTATGTCTCTAGCTTGGAGTTTAAAACGCTTCCATTGTATATACTCTGAAATGATTAAATGCTAAAATCTGAAATCCAAGCTAAGAGATAAAAGATCGAGGTGGGATTGCACCACAACACCTCACTGTTTCAAGACTGCTTCTCTTTTGGGATGAACTTGAGAAGTGTAGTGTATGACCGAAACCATTGCCTTAAGCTTCTGATAGTCTTTTGACTTAGGATTCGCTTGGTTGAAAAGTAAGGCATTGTGGTGCTTTCAACCCCTCGCAGTTACTTGACATGTATAACTCTTGTATAACTTGCTTAATTTCAAAGAAATGAGTTGTATATGGTTTGCTGTTTTGACACTTGCTTTGAGGTAGTTCACCTGTGTGACTTGGTTAGCTTTAGTTGATGACATGTCTTCTTTCATACTAGATGCTATTTTTATGGTGAGCTTGATCTTGTGCTTAAACTTCAAATCTAAAACTGCTTTGCCTTTTTCGTTGAGCTATATGATGATGATGAGCTTATGCTAGCATTAGGGCTCTTTTCTTTTCACTTGTGCAAATTGAGCATTTTATCACTCTGGATAGCCTATTTTTGAAGCTTGTGCATACACTTAACTTTCTTTCATGCTCCCTTGTCTATTCCTACTTTGTGCATTATCAACTAAGGTGGAGAAATTTTGACAAATCATGATGAGTTGTTTATGTGCATTATCTAAGGGGGAGTTTGTGTCCAGGGGGAGCTTGATGAGTTTTCATCTTGAGAGTTTCCAATTGGTTTGGAGCGGTTTGCAGCTAGTTGTGTTGAGCCTTTGCCTCTTTCTGGAGGGACTAGCTGTTTGACTCAGTTTTTGGCTTCTTTGCTCCGACCTTCTCGCTAGCGGTGTTAAGCCTGTTCTGCCTCTTCTTGAGGGCTAGCTTTGCTTTGCTTGGTTGCGTCGAGCCGTTGCCCATGTCTTTGGGGACCAAGTTGTCTTGCTGATTCCACTTGACCTTCTCTTGACTTTGCTTTGCTTCTGGTCTTTTGGATGAGTTCGTTCTTCTCTCTTCTTTTCTTTCTACTTCATATGATTTGTGTTGGTAGTTGACAATGCACTCATCAAGGGGGAGATTGTGGATACATGGGTGTATTCCGGGTATTGTGATGATGAGTGATTGTCAACTGGTTTGATGCGCATGTTCTTTGGCTTGTGTTGTGCAGGTGTCGAGCTCGGAGACGGTGATCGAAGGCAAGATGAAGGTCAAGTAGAGACGTGTCGTGCCGATGGACCGGAGCGGTGAAGGGCGGACGTGAGGCTTGGACTGACAGACCGGTGGCCTGAGGATCAGGTATGGTGGCTGACAGCCTGGGACAGCGACAAGTGAAGACTTGCGGGTGGACGGGGTGCACGGGCGGTGCATTCCTCTACGGCTTTGGTTTGGTGGTAGAGCCCCGGAAAAACCATCGGTGGGATGGTTTCCAGGTTTGGACCTCAAAACCTGGGTGCTGGCCGGTTTCCGAGTTTGGGCCTCAAAACTCGGGTTGAGGACGGTTTCCAGGTTTGGGCCGCAAAACCTGGGCGATGGCGGGTTTCTGAGTTTGGGCCACAAAACTCAGCCTGAGGACAGGTTTCCCGGTTTCCGCATCAAAACCGGGGGGAGGTCCAGGAAAATGGACGGTGGACGAGTGGCGGCACGTGGCGGCAACGGGTGAGGTCGCGTCGAGGCGAAGCTACCAGTTGTGCGGGCGTGGCCGTCGGATCAAAATCTACCTTGAGTTCGTCCAGAATAGCCTTAGGGTTTAGCTGGTTCGCTCTCTCTATCATTAGGGGTAGAGTGGGAATAATGTTTAGGATAAGTAGGGGGAGACACCCACCTCCCCAATTATCTCAGCCATTTTGCTATTTCCACTTAGGGTTTTCTGCTTCCCATTCCCTGCTGTAGCTACTGAGATCCACAGAGACGGCTAATCATACCTCTGTGTATTTGGATTTTGAGGAAACGGGACTGTAATCCTGTTGTCTCCTCGTGGGGTCGATTTTCGGTTGGAATTCGTGGTTGTGATTCGCGTTCTTGAGTTGTTCTTCGCGTTCATCTTTTCTCCACGTTTTTCCCTTCTCTCGATCTCCCTCTACGTTGCCTCTTTCTTGAATCCATTTGAATCAACTTGTTCTTTGTTGTGAGGAGATCACTTCCACCGAAGGAATTGAACTCAAACCTCACGAACAAGTAGATCGGGTCGATTTGAGTTTCGTGGTGACTTTTTGTTCCTGCACCAATCTCTTTGATTTCCCGGAGTTTAAGTTGATTTGAGCAGATGATTTCTTAGGGATAGTATTCCAACTACCTAGTGATCATCTTCTCCAATTTTTGGATCAAGTGATTTTGTGTTGGATCGGATTTGGGAAGATTTGAGAGAGGGGCGAAAGTTTTCGCCCTCTCTGCACAACCGCGGACAGTCTGCTACTGGGGGCGGGGACAGTTCGGGCATCGGGGGCTCCGCCGGAGCAGTGGTTGTGCGCCTCGACAATTTGGGCTCAGGAGACCGGCAGACAGTCCGCTATGTAAGGTAGCGGACAGTCCGGGCCCGAGCAGGGGGTGTTTAGCAGGTTTGTGTTTTTCTCACTTTGACCGGTGGACATCTGGCACAAGGGCGGACAATCCGGAACATGTAGTCCGGACAGTCTGGGATCCTAAAGCTTGTCCTTCTTCAGTGCAATCACTCTCACATCTTTTCTGGTTGATTTCCGGACTTCTCATTTGCTCTTTGAGTTCACCAAGAAACCTCTCTAAGTATCTTTGTCACGTGTTGGCATAGGTATTTGGAGGAATTCCGAGCTAGCCTTCAATCTATGCTTTGGAGTTAGGTTTTTGGTTGCGAACTCAACTAGGTGTTGTGGAGTTTTGGGTTGCTCTCTTTGGTGGAGCCTCGTTGTGATCCTAGGGATCATCCACCCTTTTTTAAGGGTCGTGGGCATCATGTTTGTATTCGAAGCTTTTGGGGTTGATTTGTGGGACAGAGCCAGAGTTTCGAAAGAAATTTTTAGGCTCCCATTCACCCCCCTCTGGTCGCCTTGGTATAGCATTCTCGATCGTTCAACACTTGGCTTTTACACAATAGTCCAAGTGTGGGGGAGGACGGTAAGAATGTCACGTTTCATTTACATCAAAGGATATGCTAGCTCACCTTGCTAAAATAAAAAAAACAAAGCACCATCTTCCTTTTTAATAAAAGCAAGAACATGCTATCTCGTTTGTATACACCTTCGGGTATTCCTGTTTGCTAACCTTACATGTTAAGATCAAGAAGATCGGGGGAAGATACAATGACAAGGAGCATACGAGCTACACTACCAGTGGTAGAACACTATTGACACTGGTTATCTACCATAATTAAGGGATAAATAAATATGAAAAGGGCAAGAATTTGATCACCAACAAAGGTTTAGGGTTTCAACTGACAATATTCCACGAGTTTTGGTGAACTATGATTCTGCAGGGACTAAAACAGGAAATCAGCACTGATAGCTTCCCATAGAAGGAAACCGATGGGAGATAACGCCACCACCACGTCAGGATTATTCTAGAAGACTCCAGAGGACGCAAGAAGACACCAGGAGGTCGACCACCGCGAGAGGCTACCAGGTGGGACCGATCGATCCCACCCTATGACCGACCGGTCTCCCCCCGGGCCCGCTGGCTTCCGTCTTCTGCAAGCTTCCTCCACCGAACCCTAGGACTCATCTCCACCGTCCCTGAAGTCGGTTTGATCTAACGGCCGCGGTTGATCCCTCAGGGCTATATAAGCAGCCCCAGACCCCCCTCTCCAGGCATCTCCATCTTCATTATTCATCTCCGCATCAGAAACTAGGGTTTCAATTAGAAGTAGAGGTCCCTCTAGATGAATCTCTTCTAGTTCATCTAGAATTAGATCTAGTTCATCTAGTTGTAATCAAGTGTTAGCTTTCAAGTAGAAGACTAGTTACACCTCTAGTTTAGGTTTAGAACCTAGTCTTATATTAGAACTAGAAGAGAGAGAGAGAGAGAGAGAGGAAGAGATCAAGAAGGAGCTCCGGCCTGTCGGATCAACTTCTTCATCTTGTACCTGCGGATTCAAGTTCATCTTCAACTTGCTTCAGCGATTGTTTCGGTAATCAACGTCTATATTTAAGTTTGAGCTATTGTTCTTATTATTCTTAAAGATTTATGACTCTCTTTTGAGTACTTTAATTCTAGTCATTTTAGAGTTAGAGTAGTTGGATAGTGTAAGCGTGGTGCTTAGACTTGATAGCTCATATATGCCTCCTATAACGCCGATAGTAGTGGTTGTTCGCAAGGGTGACTCTTATAGCCTTGTTGATTCTTCTATAGTCCACTTACCCATGTGTAGGCTCGGTAGGATTATACATTTGCATAAAAGACTCATACTCTGTTTGTGACCTTTTATGGCAACTTCCCCACTAAGAATAATATAAACATATCACTCTTAAGTTGGAATTAGACAGCCTTAATGATCCCCTCTATACTTCTAGATTCTCTGTCCTTGTTAGCTACTCAGGGGTTAGACTTGAGACTTAACACTATCCGTTCCTTTGGGTTCGATATTAAAACTGGGTTACTCTGGTGAAGTGCTACATCGGTAGATGTTATCTGTGCGCTTGAGGATAAAGTAGAGTGTGCGTTAATTTATAACAACAAGTATTTCTGGCGCCATTGCCGGGGAACCGTAGATCATCTTAAGTCTTAGTCTAACCTTGTAATCATACTTTTGTCTTTTTCCTTTTGTCCCAGTCTTTTCATTATTTTTGTTTTCATTCTTATGAATGTTGTTTTTGAATTCCACTCTTATCTATCACTACCCCATGAGCAAGCTATAACCAGTAGAATCCTTACACCCCATCAAAATACCTGGTTATGAGCTATGCCTACCTTTCTGCTGCACTGTCCTTGTAATGAGCATAGAAATATAATTATGAAAATATTCCTTCGGGTATTTTGTCACTAACCTTTCTAGGTCTGGAGCAGAAAAGAACGAAGGAACAACAAACACAAGGTATGTCCAACCAATCATCATGCAATATTGAATTACATTCATCCAATCTTGATTTGTGCAAAATCCAAGCTTGGGGAATAGACTTTCTAAGAACATCTCTTGCCGTGTTGCTATGTTGGTTGTCCCTACCTATAAGATATGCTCATCATGCTCTTTCATCTGAGTAAATCTCTATAATGCCTTCATGTTACCTTTATTTGCTATAGTATATGTTTAGGTTTGAAGTACTTTCATACATCTCTTAAATGAAGCATGGTGCCTAGTTTAGGAGTGGGTGATCTTGCTTTCAAAGGCCTTTTAATTTAAGCATGCTTAGGTTAGAATGCCCTCTTAAATCAAATAAGACGTGGTGTCTAGGTTGGTTTCTGAGCCGATAGTATGCTATAGTGGATGTTGGATATTTTGTTGGACTAACCCCTGCAGGGAAACTTTCAATATCAATTTGGGAAAGTCCGGAGATGAACTCACGTTGGAGATGAAGAGACACATGAACTTCAACAACTTTGCACAATGAAGACTCGGCTCATTCGTCATGGATGAAAGAACTATGATTATCAAAGTTTATTTATTTTGTCTTCTACTGCAAGTTATCTTTTGCCTTGAATCATGTTAAAGTGCAGCCAACACATAAAATACTAGTCTATGCTAAAATAATCCTAAAAACATCTTTTTATTAGCATAGATGCAAAATACATAAGTTGTGGATAATAACTCATGCTTCAAATTCTTGCAATCCTTCGGGTATATGTCCACTAACATTACGCAGGAGAGAGATTTTGTTCATCCATGGTTTTGTCTAAACATTGAAGATCCAAAACTCAAATCATAGACACACAAACCTACTCTCAGATCACAAATGGTCTTAGCCTAGCTTTGAGTCTTGCTTGGGCGCTGATGACAAACAGGATGCAACTTACCTCGTATGAGACAACCTATGCCTGCAATCATCATTTCCCAAGACATCAAGACAAAAAGTGGGAAGTTATCCTCTTTTCTAATCAGGAGCTAGCTTGGGAGACAAGATGGTACCACTACAACAATAGCAAGATCTACAAGTCAAACACATGAACATGTTGTTGGGAGTCCATCTACATCACATGCCAGCCTAGGAGAAACAATTCTGTTGTCTAGATGTGTTTCACAATCAAAGGGAGGAAGGAGAAACCCAACTTCAAACATATTAATCTTCTACTCACCACTTTGATTAGTACAAACCACTAGATGTTGTCCCAGTCGAGAAGAAGAATATGATCCACCACTCATTCTTGGAAGATCGTTCTTGAACACCATCAATGTTATCATCTTTGCCGGACCTGGAGAAGTCAACTTTTGGATCTTTCGCTGCATCTTCAACATCTACACCACTTATGAGCAGCCACAGAGAACCAAGAGAAGATGTCGAAGGGAGAACCAACTGCCAAGAATTGAGGAGGGAATCATGAAGGATGAAGCCACTGCACCACATGAGTTAGAAGATGGAGAGATAATGCCTGAGCCAGCAAATCATGAAGAACAGCCGATAAGATCTCCATCATCTAGACACTGTTGAGAGGACAAGTCTCAGTTGTGACATTACAAGACAAAAGACTGTGATGGAGGCATTCGAGTAGCAGCTCTAATTTCAAGTCTCTTGTCAACCCAATAATAAAAGGGAAAACAAGAAAGGTTGACAAGAGAAGAATACAGAACTGTCCCCACATCCTCATAGTACAGAATTAATACAAGAAAGAGAGAGGATCCTAGTCAGCATACTCGAGAAACAATGCGCCTTCATTGATAAGTCGACACAAGAGAAGGAAGGTCAATACCTCTAAAGATGATTCCACCATGATCTTCTTCCTCTGAATCATATTGTGAGACAAACAAGAGAAGACAAGCCATTCATAAATAACAACCAGCTAGACAAGAGGAGCTTCCACAAGGTGGTTCGACACATCACTCTTCAATGACAAAGTAATGTTTCAAGGTAAGTAACCATCACTTTAAGAGCTTCTTCTTGATTCTAGTATGAACATAAATAAATAACAAAACATGTTTAAGTTGCACATCACTTGATCCAACCTAATCAACTCAATATGTTCAGTCCTTTAATCTTTGTTCTTAGCTTTACTCTCTTGAATCTCACTGTCTGAACTAAATGAGCTAAAATGTTTTGCATCTAACCTTTGGAAGATGATATATCTCAATCATGAAAAGATCGACACTTTATGCATAGATTATCCATCCTTGGGTTAAGTAATTTGATCTGTTAAATATTTTAAGATGCCACTTTCATGCTCATCCTCTGATCCTATCACTCATATTAAGATTGAATAGAACACATAAACAAAAAGTTTATCTTGTGCAATGTGCCCAAGGTTAGAGGAGAATAAACAAAACTTTTTGTTCTGTTGGTGTTTTTCCACCAACAGAGCCAATGCACTTGATCTCTACCTTGTCTTTATGAGCAGGATACACTCTTGCGCAAAACATGGAGAAGTTTATCAACTCCCAAATTCTACAGAGTGAAGGTCCTAGATCTACAAGAACATGCACACTAAGCAAGATGCTGCCAGCGTCCATAATTAACGCTCCACTTCAAACTACTGGATGAACAAATGACATGAGTGACACCATATCAAGAGGCATAAACAAGAAGGAATGATGGAGGACGTCATAGTCAGAATTAGAGGTCATGAAGTCCCCACAGACTTCTTGATCTTTGACATAGGAGAAAATGATGATGTTCACCTCATCCTAGGAAGACCATTCCTCTACGCTACAAGTGCAATCATCTACAAGAGGAAATCCATTTTCACTTTCCTAGAGAAAAGGCACGATGCAACTTCATCAACTACATACCCAATGAAGCACCCAAGAAGAACAGAATTGAAAGACGCGGCACTCAATGCCAAAGAAGATAAGCTATCAAGAATAGAGAGGCCAATCACGAAGAAGAAGTTATCGACACTGTCCCAGAAAAGAAAGAAGAAAAACCTCAAGACAGTGAACCATAGGAAGTGAAGACTCAGACCAAGAAAGTATGAAAAAGTCTGCACCTCAGAGGTACAATCAATAACAACTTTCCAAACGTCTGGCATACCTTGGGAGGTCTAAACCAAGGGAAGGTCCGGTTCGTCGGACCTAAATATCCGAACCTTCGCCAAAAGGTAAAACCCGGTAGTTATCCTCATATTTACTTTCTTGCATATTTCTCATATTTAATTCTTAGTCATTTCTTGCATCATCATATTTAATTCACAACACATTTTAATTTCTGCATTACATTAGAAAACAAAATAAAAATATTTCACTGCATCATAAAGCCCCATGTGAATAATTCTATGGCGTGTAAAAACCCACAGGAATGTTCACCGTGGTGGCATAAAAAAAATATGCATGCATCCTGTGCATTTTCTCAAGCATCATAAAAATATATAATACAAAAATATTAAGAAAGTGATCTTACTGAAATTCTAGACAACTAAGGCTTAAGTGGCCAACCACTAACGCTTAATCTGTTCCACAAGTTTCGTTGTCTATTTGAGTTTCACAGGATTTGAAAGGCTAAGAAAAGCTGACGAGCAAGTGAATGCTCCATCTACTGTTGGAGCACTGTCTCAACAAACATCAACATCAATCAAAGCTCTGATAGAGGAAGGACATATCCACTGCCAGTCTGCTCCATTGCAAGATCGAACGACTACGTCAACATTCAGCTTGGGGGAAGGCACCCCCATGTATCCACGTAAGTATCTTTATCCTCTTAAGTTTTTCATTCTATAAACAAAATGAAAAACACCAAAAATATGTGAGCACATGAAGGTTCACTCTTAGAAATGAAAACACAAAAAATATGTGAGCACATGAGGGCTCACCATTAATTAAAAAAAAGAGAGACAAAAATATATGGGCACATGAAGGCTCAACGCTATTAAGGGAACCAACTTGGGGGAGACGCACCCCCGTTATCTTCGTGATCGAGGTATGTCTTATTCATTATCTTAGTTATTTATAATAAAGTGTGTTAGGTTAAATAAATACTATGTTAAGTTTGCTTAGATTGTTTTAAGAAGTTAATAATAAAAGAAGAACCCTCTCTCTCTAATCTTTTGCATGGAAATGATGAATAGTTGCTCTATCTAATTTCTTTCAAGTACCTAGCCTTCAAAGCATGAGTTCTCCTAATTAATAATGACACCTTAAAATAAAATTAAATACATGGATGGCAAATACTTAATCTAAGGTCTAGGTAATTGGGATATGACATGTGATGATCTGAGCTGCTATTATCTTGTTCTAAACAACACTAGAATTCCGGAGATTTCTAAATATAAACATGACTAATAATTGCATTGAGTTAAATAAAGCTGTGTGACCCTGTGGGAAGTTTATCATGCCATTGAATTGAGATCACTTACACATTTCATCCATCTTCCGCATAAATGCTCATAATTATCTGTTGCTATACTCTCTGAAGTTTGTTGGAAACATGTGGCTATAAAAAAAAAGAAGAAGAAGAAAAAAAAAGAGATCCGAGGAAATAAAAAGGGACAAGTGTCCGAAACCTCAAAAAGATAGATCCCGAGGAAATAAAAAGGGACAAGTGTCCGGAACCTCGAAGAAAAAAAAAATGTCAGAAAAAAATGGGCACGTGCCCGACAGTAGAATTAGCCTAATAGCCATATGTCTCTGATAAACAGAAGAGAGTAAAAGAGCATCCGACTCCATTTTTCCATACACATGCACTTCTTGATTCAATGGTTGGTTGACTTTCTCTTTGGATCCATTGTTTATCTTGACAACATATGTATTAAAACTTTTAAAAATTAATTAAAACTCCAGGATAAACGTGAAGTGAAAGAACTAGAGACATAGTGCTTGATTTGATCGTTCAATCTCTCAATTATTTAAGATCTATGGTAAGAGTAATAAGCCCCATGAAGAATAACATGATATGTTTCAGAGAATTTTTGTTTAACAGCAGGTATACTTGTTGGAAGTGAAGATATAGTAGCAACTCCTGATCCATTGTTAAGTTTTGGTTTTGCTAAGGGACTAGCAAAAGGTAAGCTTGGGGGAGTTGTTAACACTGGTTATCTACCATAATTAAGGGATAAATAAATATGAAAAGGGCAAGAATTTGATCACCAACAAAGGTTTAGGGTTTCAACTGACAATATTCCACGAGTTTTGGTGAACTATGATTCTGCAGGGACTAAAACAGGAAATCAGCACTGATAGCTTCCCATAGAAGGAAACCGACGGGAGATAACGACACCACCATGTCAGGATTATTCTAGAAGACTCCAGAGGACGCAAGAAGACACCAGGAGGTCGACCACCGCGAGAGGCTACCAGGTGGGACCGACCGGTCCCACCCTATGACCGACCGGTCTCCCCCCGGGACCGCTGGCTTCCGTCTTCTACAAGCTTCCTCCACCGAACCCTAGGACTCATCTCCACCGTCCCTGAAGTCGGTTTGATCTAACTGTCGCGGTTGATCCCTCAGTGCTATATAAGCAGCCCCAGACCCCCCTCTCCAGGCATCTCCATCTTCATTATTCATCTCCACATCATAAACTAGGGTTTCAATTAGATGTAGAGGTCCCTCTAGATGAATCTCTTCTAGTTCATCTAGAATTAGATCTAGTTCATCTAGTTGTAATCAAGAGTTGGCTTTCAAGTAGAAGACTAGTTACCCCTCTAGTTTAGGTTTAGAACCTAGTCTTATATTAGAACTAGAAGAGAGAGAGAGAGAGAAAGAGATCAAGAAGGAGCTCCGGCCTGTCGGATCAACTTCTTCATCTTGTACCTGCGGATTCAAGTTCATCTTCAACTTGCTTCAGCGATTGTTTCGGTAATCAACGTCTATATTTAAGTTTGAGCTATTGTTCTTATTATTCTTAAAGATTTATGACTCTCTTTTGAGTACTTTAATTCTAGTCATTCTAGAGTTAGAGTAGTTAGATAGTATAAGCGTGGTGCTTAGACTTGATAGCTCATATATGCCTCCTATAACGCCGGTAGTAGTGGTTGTTCGCAAGGGTGACTCTTATAGCCTTGTTGATTCTTCTATAGTCCACTTACCCGTGTGTAGGCTCGGTAGGATTATACATTTGCATAAAAGACTCATACTCTGTTTGTGACCTTTTATGGCAACTTCCCCACTAAGAATAATATAAACATATCACTCTTAAGTTGGAATTAGACAGCCTTAATGATCCCCTCTATACTTCTAGATTCTCTGTCCTTGTTAGCTACTCAGGGGTTAGACTTGAGACTTAACACGATCCGTTCCTTTGAGTTCGATATTAAAACTTGGTTACTCTGGTGAAGTGCTACATCGGTAGATGTTATCTGTGCGCTTGCGGATAAAGTAGAGTGTGCGTTAATTTATACCAACAAACACTGAGTCCCTCAACATGCCACACTTGACTTTTATACAAAAGTCCCAGTGTGGGAAAGGATGTTGAGAAGCTCAGGTTCCATCCATCCAAAAAGGGAAAAGCTCAACCTTGCTAAGAAGAGTGAAAAAAGGGAAAGAATGAAAAAAAGAAAGAGAAAAGATAAATATATATATATATAAAGAGAGAGAGAGAGAAAAGAGAGACAGAGAGTAAAAAAAGGAAAATAATAATAATATATATATAAAAGAGAAAGGAGAAAGTGGAAGAGGAAGGAGAAGCAGAGTGGTTTCATTTCTTCCTCACAAAATATCCACCTGACTCCACCTCGTGCATGCAAGTCTTGGTACACCTATCATCTCATACAGGCCTTGCATCGCCGCATTCCACTCCTACAACCTTGCTGATAACCTAAGTCAGACCTTCAAGCCACCGTTACGGTAACTTCAAAAACTCGAATCTTGAGATGCCACCGATGGAACACACTTAGGTATGCGAAGGTAATAAATGTTCACCAACTCATTTACTCGTGGTTATCTTCGTATTCTATTCAAGATTCATCCTTCCCTTATTTATGTCGTATGCTCTGGTTTGGGTGTATTTAATTAGTATACCCATAGGTCTTTTAAATTAAGCTTGGTGCTTAGGTTAAAATGACCTTCTTTAATCAAAGTTTAAACATGGTGTTTAATTTTGGTTAATGAGCTTTGAGCTACTTTGATAAGCAATAGAAGTAACTCTTTTTGAGGAAGATAAAACCAAGACTAGATTTGTGCTGCATGTTTTACCTTAAGCCTTGTGTGAGTTGTTTTTAAAGATAAGAAGTTTGGTGAACAGAAAAAAATCCTTTTGAAAAAAATGAAACTCTCTCTTTAAAAAATAAAAATAAAAATAAAATATATATATATATAAAAATAATAATGGCAACCTTTGTTGATCCATGTTTTCTTAAGCTTTATGTTTCCAATTTTCCTAAAGCATGGATATATTCTTTCTCAATGTTGCCATAATAAAAAAAATAATAATAATAAATAATAATAATAATAATAATAATAATAACAATAATAATACTAAAAGTAAATCTAGGCTCCCAGTGTTCCAGATGGTAGAGCCCTTGTTGTATTTCCCTTCTTTGTTTCTTTGTTAAGAATAAAAGGAGGTACAAGAACAAGTGTGGGGAAGATCTCTCAAGTTCAACTACCACACATTCGAGATCTTCCCCCACATGTTGCAACAAAAATCGATCACCTTGACGTAAAGAAGGCCAGGACCAATAGCTCAAGGGGGATTGGATGAACTTACAATTCAGCCAAATCACCTTTGAATCTTCATGAATCCTTCATCTTCAAACGATGGTATGTGCAACACTCTCCTCAGCTTCCTTAGTTCTTGAGTTTTAACATACATAAAACTTGACTACTAAAATGAAACTCAATGAACCAACAACTACTCCTTACTTCCTGTTGACGCAAAAAGTGACACCTTGCGCCAAGACACATAGCAAGCCGAACGAGGCTAGCTTCAATCGGGTGCCCGGAGTGTGTTGAATCCGGAGACGTGCCAGTCGGTTTGACCTGAAAACCAACAAGGGATAAAGCGTGAGAATACCTCTGGAACGTGCTGGGTAAAACTAGACAGTTCCATATGTACGGCTTTGAAAGCCAGTCACGACGGCACACAGCTATAGAAGTTGTCTATCAGAGCATGTTTACAAAGCCATTCGGCAAGTACGAGAACAGAGTATGCGAAGCATATTAACTGCCGAATGCAAAAGGAAGACATGCTTGAACGAATCAAAGATATTGTAAACAGGCAACTTGCAAGAATAGATCTATTCAAAAAACACATGCATAGGCCAATCCAACTAATCTACCGCACGTTTATTCTTCATAAACCCGTCAAGCATAAACTTAAGCGAAGCTAATCCACCGCATGATACCACTTGCTATAAGTCTATACCACTTCTTATAATTAGATTAATCCACCGCATGATACAATCTAATTATAACAAGCTAAAAGCATGCATATATTTGAATAAATCTATAAAAGCTCATTACTCGTGTAAGCTTAACCAAAATCGGCAAACTAGCCGAGTTGGGGTCCATGAGGAAGGAACATACAAACAAACATGATCAAACTAATCTAAAACCTGCATCTGCCGCACGACACCCAATTCTATCAAAGCATAAACATGATTGGCATGTATGAACCCACAACATGTAACAACCTAGATTGAAAGCTGATCCGACCATTATGATCTTATGATTAGCAAAGCACAAGCAAACTTGTGAAACAAGGCCGAATAGAGATCAATCTAGATTGGGTAAAAGAGTGTTAAAGGAATTAAATAAATAAAACACATAACACATGATAACTTAATGAATCTACTAGATCTGCCAAATCTAATAGAGCTGATAACTATTTTTACTCATCTCTTAATCCGCCGCACGATACAAGGCATAAGCAAAAACTTCCCGTCATAAGCTTAAATCCGCCGCACGATACTAAGCTTAACATACGAGACTACTTGCATCATATCTAAATCCACCGCATGATACTAGACATGATAACAAGGTTGCCGGTACTTACGGAGGTCGACGGATCGATGGTTCCTCTCGAAGGACTCGACGACACGACTTAGGGACTCGAAGATGGCACGGGGCCGGTTTGTATTGATATGGTTGTGAACCATTTTACAATGGTTGAGGGCTTATATTTATACCCTGGACGAAATACGAGTTCTAGACGATTACGATTTTACAATGATAAAATATGGAAAGACACGAAATCTATTCCTAATCTTCTCGGCATCTTTCATAGCCATATGCCTTCTCATGCAAGC
The DNA here is from genome assembly GCA_009763385.1 of Coix lacryma-jobi var. lacryma-jobi. NCBI lineage: Eukaryota > Viridiplantae > Streptophyta > Magnoliopsida > Poales > Poaceae > Coix > Coix lacryma-jobi. The sequence goes on along the minus strand of CM019828.1, from coordinate 76,950,555 downwards.
CGGCTTCATCTGCAACATCCATCTCCCGAATGGAACCACCTCTCTGCAAGATAGCCGACCGCACATACATTCATCGAAATCCTAAGGACCAAATAGCCGTCTGATTGCTTGCCGAATCCCTTCTTCTCTGCTGGCTGAGCCCACATGTCATATCCTCATGCGTGCGAAAATCTGGTGTCAACACATGCCCCCTCAATTTGGAGATAAAAGTCAATTTTATTTCGAAATTGTCCGCAAGCTTCTCCCTTCCTAGGTTTTCATTTTTCGGCACCGCCGCTCAAGAAATTCAAACCTCTGCATAATCGATCTTACCTCGAACCTTTGATGGCGACCCAAGATGAGATCCCAGAGGTAAACTTCACATATTCAGTAGTTTCGTGCTAGCTTCTTCTTTCGGTTCACCTTTTCCTCTATTCGCTATTTCTTGAAGGAATTCAAAAACCAAATCCTGATTCCCTATGCTGCCAACCCTGGATCCTACCTCCTTGGTCCTATGGGAAATCTCGATCCAACGGAGATTATCGAGAAAGAAACCCAAAGAGTTCCCGTCAAATCCGGAGTTACCTCACCGAATCACTGGCCGAACACCTTCAAGAACTGGCCTTTTCCCCCAATTGTTGGATGGTGAAATTGGTATCGGAGGATGTTTGAGAAAAGCAGCAGCCACTGGGAAAATCAAGACATTGGCCACTGTTTGGAGTTATCTTTATCAGAAACACCCAGGAATGACTCTCTTCTGATAGCAGCTTCCCATTTCTGGTCCAACGCCATCAACGCTTTCATTTTCGGCCATGGTATGATGACCATTACTTTAGCTGACGTCTTCATGATGACGGGTCTGAATGTAGCACTACCAGTATATCCTTACAAATACAAGAACAAAAGTAACCAGAGAGCTGTCAATTATGGATGTGGATGGGCCAAATACATTCAAACTTATATGGAGTCATCCAACACCGTCTCTGACAAAGAGCTGAAAGCCTTTATGAATATGTGGCTATGTAGATTCATCTTCTATGGAAAATCCAATGAACCTACTTTGAATCATATGGTGATGGCTGAAGATTTGTCTACAGGAACTCAAATCCCTCTAGGCAAATACCTCTTGGGGTCTGTCTATCATATGATGCATCAGATTACTCTTCAGATGCACACAGGCAGAGAAATCTCCTGCGTGAATGGTCCCTGGTGGTTGGTCCAGATGTGGCTCCAACTATATATGCATCAGATAGTCTCTGTGAGCCTTCTCAACATGAGCTTCCCTTCGATCAACTATGCTGAAGGCAAAACAGCAAGAGTCAAAGCCTGTCAGACTTATGGAGAAGCAGCATCACCTATCAGCATTGATATGGATATTGGTCATCTCTTCATGCTATTCTTCAAATGCTTTGACAATGCACTTTGGCTTCCCTATAAAGAGAATGAAAATCTGACTCTTCCCTGCAAGTTCAACTATGAATTTGGCTGTGCAGACAAAGCATCTACTGAAATTTTCAACTCCTCCATCAAACCCTGTGTTCTGCCAGCCGAATTTCACCACGGAAGACTAGTGCAGTCTACCTACGAGTTCTATTATCCAAACATGGTGGCCAGACAATTAGGATGTGGCCAATTGCCCCCTAGACTTTACTTCTCAACAGCAATAAGACCCAAAGAAGTAATTATGGAGGGGATAAAAGCTAAAAAAGTCTTTGAATTAGGATGAGAGCTGCCAACATATGAACCATCTCCATTTGGGATATTGGACACCACTCATCCTTTCTTTACTACTTGGTGGGGAGAGTGGCATGCTCATCTCTTCAGTGTGCCAGTTCACCCCTTGTGTCAAAATTTGCAACCTGACTTTGCTTCTGACAGTGAGGTAATCTCAGCACACCTATCATTTTCCATTCTTGAATCCAATCTTTTTCTAATACTCGGCCATACGTAGGATCCTGAGCCTACACCTCCTGTCAGAGCGATCCAATATTACCCGGCTGGACCCAATCCTGCTCTTGGTTTCAACGCCCCAAATTTAAACACCTTCATGAAGATCCCTGTAATTTCAACCATTGTGCCTCCAGGAGGGGATAGCAAAAGAAAAGCACCTGAGAATGTTCTCTCGTCCAAGAAACCAAGGACCAAAAGGGTTAAACTATCTTCCAAGGTATGAATCTTCCATTTCGTGCTAAGCAACTTTGTTTGGTAATAAATCTGATCTAATCTATGTTGCATCACTTGTTGCAGCCACAAGCCAAAATCTTAAAATCAGGCAGTACTTCAGCAACTACCAAAATATCCCCCGAGGCTTCTACAAAAGAAATCCAGGATGAAACTGAAGATCCAAAAATCCCTGAAGGTTCAAAAAACAAAGAGGCCGACGAAACCATAGGTAACGCGTTCGGCCATCCTTCCCTTTGTTGTCACATACTTATGTCACTACTTGAAACAGATGAAGTTTTAAAAGAAATAGAAGCAGAGCCATCTTCTGATCATACTCCAAGCCCGTCTCTTCCGAACACTCAACAAAGCCCTCGAACAAGCCAAGGCAGAGCGTCCTCTGACAATCAACCAGCCCAGCAGGCAAAGTTTATGTCCCTGAATTACATAGCGTTCACCAAAACGCATTCAGTCGGCTAACACATTTCCCCTTTTTCAGAAAAATACTAAAGAGCCGACCGCGAGTTATTCTTTCCCTGCTGAAGATTATATCACCGAGAAAGGCGAAGAAAACACCTCCAAACATACTTTGTCAACAGAAAACCAGGCTCGGTTGAGGGAAGTAATTACTCTACTAAACAAGGACGTCGTCAGTCTGGCCCGAGACACAGATCAGATAAGAGATATTCTTGAGCTCATCGATGAAGACATCCCTTCTACTCTTCTGGCTCACTTGGAATCTGCAGCTTGCCTCGACAACTTTCTTGGAATGGTAAGGAGAGCAACTAAAAACTTTTCATCTAAGGCTGCCTTATAGAATGACAGATCTTTGAAGAAGCTGGAAATCAAAGATTTGCACTCCAATAATCAAGTTGCAAAAAATTCTCTGGCAACTTTGGAATCCGAACTGAAAATCATGGAGGAAGATAAAAGCAAGCTAGAAACTCAATTAGCCAATCTGAACACCAAAATCCAATCTCATAGGGCTAACATGGTTGTCCTGCCGAAGGACATAGAAGCAGCTTCATTGAAGATAACTTCGGCTCTCAAAGAGGATCGACAAATCAAAGCTAAACTATCCAACATCCAAAAATCTGAAGACGAAGATCAAAAAGTGCTTGATACTGTCAGCCGAATCAGAGCCGAGGCCATAAAGACGATCAATCAGCTTCTGCGTGAGTAAACATTGATCCTGTAACACACCAAGTGTAATGTACTTCATCTTTGTAAAACTACTTTCGTGTTCCCACACCTCTACTTGTTTGAGAACGCAGACAGCTTCTCTCCTTCAATTTTCCTGTAATGAGATATACCCGATTGTCCTCGTTTTCTGATAGCCGAAACAAATTCCAAGAAGATAACCGAGTAGTATTTGGCTTAACTGAGCCTGGCCCAACTCAGAAAACAACCCAGCCGAATGAAAACCCTGCTCCGTCGTTTGGCATTCTTATCCCACTACTCCGTAGACTTCACCACGGCTCTTTTTCTGGCTTATAAATGAATCCCCTTCTGCAACCCTAACTAGTACTTGCAGTTACACATCTTCGCCACCATTTCCTCACTTCCTCTTGTTGGCTCAACTCGAAAGAAAAAAAAACCCTAATCCTATAGCAATGGCGAACGGCAATGACCGCGGCAAGCGACCTGCTGATGGAGAAGCGGAGGGCAGCCAAGCACCACAACGCCGGCGCCATGGGTAAGAATCGGCTATCCTGCCCCCTTGCAATCTCTATTCCATTGTTCGCCCATTGTTTCGATTTCGATTTCCCCTCTTACTTTTAGGATAAGATTCATCTCCAGCAGCCAAAGCCATCTCCTCCCCCAACCTGGAACTCCATCATCCGGGTCTTCCAAATCCTCCGACTCTTCTTCAGATTCCTACTACTCCGACCGGTGGAACCACCGTGACGCCTGCCGTTTCAAGGAGGAACGGGACAAGGCCCGAGAGGAGTTGAGCGAGGTCTCCAAGCAGTATGGTATCGACCAACTTGATTGGGAGGATCAACAGAAACAATTCTGCGATGCAATCTCAGGTTAGAAAAAATCTCCACTTGATTCCTATTTTCTCTAATCGGACTCATTTGTCTCATGTATTCCCTTTTTGTTTAGCATTATCAGCAGAGATTGAGCGCCTGAAGATTGCGGGAACCAAGGTGGCCGACAAGGTGAACGCCCAGGGGGAAACCGTGGGGGCGCGCCTTGATGATGCGGTCGGCTGTGTCGATCAAGTTGCCATTCACGGCGTACATCATGGCGTCGCCTTGGGGCTGGCGGCGATGTCCACCCAGACGCACGAGGACTTCTCCGCCATGGCGACTGGCTTCCAAGGTGGCGAGCTTCCAGAGGACATCGAAGATCTCCTGGAAAATTATGAAGATCATGCGACCGTGCTCGCCCAAGCTTTTGACGCTCAATCTGTCTTGAACAGGTTATTCGATGAGTAGTATGTACTCAGGAGCCTTCTGTGAAAAAACTGCTCCTTTTGTAAAACATCTGCATCCGTGAAATGCTCGTCTGTGACTCCGTCTCTTGAATTACCGAAAGCGAAATCCTCGTATTATATCATCTTCATTAGGTTAAACTGATATTTTTGCTCTAAAGGCGACATATGTCATGTCGGCTGTTCACACATTTTTTTTCTGCTAAAGGCGATGTTCCTCATCGGCTATCTAACTGCATATGATTCTCATGTACCGATCTCTATGCTGGGGTGAAACTTCTTAAGAAATCTCCCATTAATTGCTCTAGAAAACTCTTCCCCCAGCAAAGTCTTCAAAATATATGCGTTGCCAGGCACGTGCCTTATCACCCGAAAAGGACATTCCCAATTTGGAGACTATTTACCAAATGCTTTGTCTTTCGCTCCGATAGGCAACACAACCTTCCAAACCAAATCTCCCTCTTCAAAGTGTTTTTCCTTGACCTTTTTATTGTAATACCTGGCAACACGTAATTTATTCTTCTCTATACTTTCCAATGCCTTAAGACGAACCAGGTGCAGATCTTCTAGTTCGTTCATCACTAAACTCTCATAATCTTCTTTTCTTAACTCATTTTGCAACACAACTCGCCTTGAACTCAATTGTAACTCCCAGGGTAACACAACACAATGTCCATAAACCAACTCGTAGGGAGATACTTGAGTAGACCCATGACATGCCATTCGGTAAGCCCATAATGCTTCACTTAAAACCGAATGCCATTTTTTCAGTTTCTCATCAATCTTCTTCTGGATAATCTTAGTCATAATCTTATTTGATGCTTTGGCTTGACCATTGGCTTGCGCGTAATAAGGAGAAGAATTACACAGCTTGATCCCCATTTCTTCAGCAAAATCACAGAATTTGGATGATGTAAACTGGGTCCCTTGATCTGTAGTTATAGTTTGAGGAATCACGAACCTGTGAATTATATGTTCTTTGACAAAACTGATCATGCTCTCTGATGTAACATTCTTCAAAGGCATAGCCTCAACCCATTTAGTAAAGTAGTCTGTACCCAATAGTATGAATTTGTGTCCTTTACTGGAAGGAGGATGAATCTGACCAATCAAATCTATAGCCCATCCTCTAAATGGCCACGACTTGATAATTGGATTCATGGCCGATGCTGGAACTCTCTGAACATTCCCGAATCTTTGACAATCTTGACATCCCCTATAATATTCAAAACAATCCTCTAGCATAGTCGGCCAAAAATAACCGGTCCTTCTTATTATCCATTTCCTTCGGTAGGCCGATTGATGAGCGCCACATAACCCTTCATGTACCTCATACATCAGCTTCTTGGCTTCTTCTTCGCTTAGACACTTCAGGAGTACCCCATCTATGGATCTATAGTACAACTGACCATCAAGAAGTGTAAACTTGATAGCTTTATATCTGATCTTTCGAGAGACCCTCTGTGATGGATTTCTTAAGTATTCGGTAATTTCTCTCCTCCAATCATCAACCATATGATCTCCATCCAAAGCAAGAACCTCTTGATCCTCCCGATATCCTGACGCAACTTGAGCCAATTTATTTGCTTCTTCATTATGCCCCCTAGGGATATGATGTAAAGTTGCTATCCGGAAACATTTCAAAACTCTTGACATTCTTCGTAATATTCTCTCAATACGTCACTTTTACATTCATATTGACCAATCAACTGGTTGATGACTAACTTAGAATCCCCAAAGATTTCGACAGCAATAGCTTTTATTTCCACAAGAAGCCGAAGTCCTCTGAGTAAAGCTTCATATTCTGCTTGGTTGTTGGTGACATAAGACCCAATGGGGATAGCATACTTGAAAGTTAATCCTCGTGGAGAAATCAATAAAATACCAACACCACCACCCTTGCTGCAAGATGAGCCATCAAAAAACAATGTCCAAGGTGCAATATTCACTATGTCAGCAGAAGGATCACGATGATGAGTAACAAAATCTGCAATAACATGACCTTTCACTGCCTTCGCCGATTTGTATCTCAGATCAAATTCTGACAATGCTAAAATCCACTTGCCGATTCTACCGTTTAGAATAGGCATTGACAGCATATGTTTTATTACGTCAAATTCAGAAATTATTATGCATTCGGCATCTAACAAGTAATGTCGAAACTTGGTGCATGAGTAATACACACACAAACAAAGCTTCTCCGTGGCTGAATATCTCGTTTCTGGATCTAACAGTTTTCGGCTAAGGTAGGCTATTACTCTTTCTTTCCCTTCAAATTCTTGCATAAGAGCCGATCCTATTGTCAGCCCATCAGCTGCCACATACAATTTGAATGGCTTACCAAATTGAGGAGGTATCAATACTGGTGGTGCTTTCATATATTCTTTAATTTCATCAAAAGCTTTCTGTTGCACGTCACCCCATATGAACTTTTGATCTTTCTTAAGCTTCAGCAATGGGGAAAAAGGCAAAACTCTCTCGCATAAGCCAGATATGAATCTCCTTACAAAATTAATCTTGCCAAGCAACGATTGCAACTCTGTGAGGTTGCTTGGAGGGACAACCTTGTCTATTGCCTCCATGCTTTTCTTTCCCACTTCAATTCCTCCTTTATGGATCAGAAACCCTAAAAACTCTCCTGCCGAAACTCCAAAGGCACATTTGTTTGGATTCATTCTCAAACCATGCTTTCTTGTGCACTCCAAAGTCTTCATTAAATCAGCCAAATGTCCTTCATGATCTCTGGACTTCACAACCACATCATCAATATAAATTTCCACGATCTTGCCGATTAGTTCATGAAAAATGTAATTCATGGCTCGTTGATAAGTTGCACCGGCATTTTTCAACCCGAATGTCATAACAACCCATTCAAACAGGCCGATATGACCAGGACATCTAAAAGTTGTTTTTGAAACGTCTTCTATTGCCATAAAGATCTGGTTGTATCCAGCGTTACCGTCCATAAAGATGATGACTTCGTAACCAGCCGCTGCATCAATAAGCAGTTCGGCAACCGGCATTGGGTAACTATCCATTGGAGTAGCTTTATTGAGATTCCTAAAATCAATGCAGACCCTCATCTTTCCATTCTTCTTGTACACTGGGACTATGTTTGAGATCCAATCTGCATATCTACACGGCCGAATGAAATTTGCTTTCAATAATCTCTCGACCTCTTTCTTTACATCGGCTAGTACTTCTTCCTTGAAAATCTTCCGAGGAGGTTGCTTGTAAGGACGATACCCAGGTTTGATCGGTAGTCGATGCTCAACAATAGAGCGATCTAACCCAGGCATCTCTGTGTAATCCCATGCAAAACAATCTTTGAACTCCTTTAAAAGATTTATCAATTCCAGTCTATACTCTAGATCCAAATTTGCACTGATGTATATCGGCCTTGCTTCAATTCCATCACTAATATTTACTTCTTCTAATTTATCAGCCGACATAAAGCCTTGTCCCAATTTCCCTTTGTTTCCGTCAATTGGGTTGTTCTCAGTTTCAGGCATCTTGAAATGAAGTTGTCCCACCGGACGTGCCAAAAAGTGTGTTGACGCAAAAAGTGACACCTTGCGCCAAGACACACAGCAAGCTGAACGAGGCTAGCTTCAATCAGGTGCCCGGAGTGTGTTGAATCTGGAGACGTGCCAGTCGGTTTGACCTGAAAACCAACAAGGGATAAAGCGTGAGAATACCTCTGGAACGTGCTGGGTAAAACCAGACAGTTCCATATGTACGGCTTTGAAAGCCAGTCACGACGACACACAGCTATAGAAGTTGTCTGTCAGAGCATGTTTACAAAGCCATTCGGCAAGTACGAGAACAGAGTATGCGAAACATATTAACTGCCGAATGCAAAAGGAAGACATGCTTGAACGAATCAAAGATATTGTAAACAGGCAACTTGCAAGAATAGATCTATTCAAGTAACACATGCATAGGCCAATCCAACTAATCTGCCGCACGTTTAGTCTTCATAAACCCGTCAAGCATAAACTTAAGCGAAGCTAATCCACCGCATGATACCACTTGCTATAAGTCTATATCACTTCTTATAATTAGATTAATCCACCGCATGATACAATCTAATTATAACAAGCTAAAAGCATGCATATATTTGAATAAATCTATAAAAGCTCATTACTCGTGTAAGCTTAACCAAAATCGGCAAACTAGCCGAGTTTGGGTCCATGAGGAAGGAACATACAAACAAACATGATCAAACTAATCTAAAACCTGCATCTGCCGGACGACACCCAGTTCTATCAAAGCATAAACATGATTGGCATGTATGAACCCACAACATGTAACAACCTAGATTGAAAGCTGATCCGGCCATTATGATCTTATGATTAGCAAAGCACAAGCAAACTTGTGAAACAAGGCCGAATAGAGATCAATCTAGATTGGGAAAAAGAGTGTTACAGGAATTAAATAAATAAAACACATAACACATGATAACTTAATGAATCTACTAGATCTGCCAAATCTAATAGAGCCGATAACTATTTTTACTCATGTCTTAATCCGCCACACGATACAAGGCATAAGCAAAAACTTCCCGTCATAAGCTTAAATCCGCCGCACGATACTAAGCTTAACATACGAGACTACTTGCATCATATCTAAATCCACCGCATGATACTAGACATGATAACAAGGTTGTCGGTACTTACGGAGGTCGACGGATCGATGGTTCCTCTCGAAGGACTCGACGACATGACTTAGGTACTCGAAGATGACACGGGGCCGGTTTGTATTGATATGGTTGTGAACCATTTTACAATGGTCGAGGGCTTATATTTATACCCTGGACGAAATCCGAGTCCTAGACGATTACGATTTTACAATGATAAAATATGGAAAGACACGAAATCTATTCCTAATCTTCTCGGCATCTTTCATAGCCATATGCCTTCTCATGCAAGCCGGCTTCATCTGCAACATCCATCTCCCGAATGGAACCACCTCTCTGCAAGATAGCCGACCGCACAGACATTCATCGAAATCCTGAGGAACAAATAGCCGTCTGATTGCTTGCCGAATCCCTTCTTCTCTGCTGGCTGAGCCCACCTGTCATATCCTCATGCGTGCGAAAATCTGGTGTCAACACTTCCCTATAAAGAACTTAACCACACTTTGTCTTAAAATTTGCAAAAAGTAACATGTTTATAACATCTTTGAGATAGAAGCTTGCATAAAGTTTGTTCCATATACATGTACTTATGCTTGTGGGAAAATATTTTTATAGGAAAATCATGTGACTAAGATGTTGTGAAGTGTGATATAGTTCTGGCTTATGAATCCTACCATTTCTATTCAAAGTACTTGGAGAATTTATTTTAAAAATGATATAAAACCATAGTATCACATGCTCCTCATTTGGTGAGAAATTCCTACCAAAGCCAAATTTGTTATCTTGCAAAAAGATTTAAGCTTTCTACATATGCTGCTTGTTATTGTGTTGAGTTTGGTCAAGTCTTGTTGACCCTTGTTGAGAGATTTATCATGCTCCCAAGATCAAGATCACGTACACTCCACATATACTAGCCGCTCCTACACTGGGAGTGCGCAAAAACATGCCTCCATTTAGTTCCACTTAAAAGCTCTACTCCTGCACCGAGGGTAGACAAAAAAAGAGTCTTTTTATACTCCATGATTTAGAATAATGATTTCTATCTAAATATATGTTTTAGAAGAAGAGACATGGGCACTACTGGAGAAAGGGCCTTTAACCCCGGTGGAGAAGGGGCTTTAGCCCCGGTTTTGCAACCGGGGCTAGCACTCCGGGACTAAAGGTCCGAGTCTTTAGTCCCGGGTGCTACCCACCGGGGCTAAAGCCTCTCACGATAAAAAATAAATGTGCATTTGTGAGATTCGAACTCAGCACCTCTCGCCTCAGACACGCTTACCAACTGAGCTACACAACCCACGTGATGTAGTTCTGTACGTTTTCCTTTTGAATCCACTCGGGAAGCACCTTTAGCCTCGGTTGGTAACACCAACCGGGGCTAAAAGCACCTTTAGTCCCGGTTGGTAACACCAACCGGGGCTAAAGGTTCACCCTTTAGCCTCGGTTGGTATTACCAACTGGGACTAAAGGTCCAGGACCTTTAGTCCGTGTTGGTAACACCAACCGGGGCTAAAGATTCACCTTTAGTCTCGGTTGGTGTTACCAACCGGGACTAAAGGTCTTTAGCCCCGGGGACAATTTTTGGCCGAGACTATAGCTCAATTGATAGATCGTCCAAAGGCCTGTTCTCTAGTAGTGGGGCTATGCAAAAGTATATAAAAAAGGGACACATGAAGGTCCCAAAGGAAAAAATGGGCAAGTGCCCGTAGTAGAATTAGGGGTATATTCAATACTACGGATACATGGGTGTATGCCGAGTCTCGAGTGATGAGTGATTGTCAACTAGGATAATGCGCATGTTCTTTGGCTTGTGTTGTGCAGGTGTCAAGCACGGGTACAGTGATCGAAGGCAAGGTGAAGGTCAAGTAGAGACGTGTCGTGCCGATGCACTGAGAGCGGTGAAGGGCGGACGTGAGGCTTGGACTGAGGGACCGGTGGCCTGAGGATCAGCTGTGGTGGCTGACAACCCAGGACAGCGACGAGCGAAGACTTGCGGGCATAGTGTTGCTTGGGTCGAGGACCTGGGGACACGTGTCGGTGGACGGGGTGCACGGGCGGTGTATCCCCTCTACGGCTCGGTTTGGTGGTTGAGCCACAGAAAAACCACCGAGTGGACGGTTTCCAGGTTTGGGCCTCAAAACCTGGACGCGGATGGTTTCCGAGTTTGGGCCACAAAACTCGGGCTGAGGACGGTTTCCAGGTTTGGGCCTCAAAACCTGGGTGCTGCGGGTTTCTGAGTTTGGGCCACAAAACTCAGGCGATGGAAGGCTGATTTTGCGGTTTGGGCCTCAAAACCGGGGGTTTGTCGTAAAGGCTGGTTTCCCGGTTTGGGCCTTCAAACCGGGGGTGGAGTCCGTGAAAAGGACAAGCAGGGCGGTGGTGGCACGTGGCGGCAATCGGTGAGGTTGCGTCGAGGCAACGCTACCAGTTGTGCGGGCATGGCCGTCGGATCACCACCTACCACGAGTTGGTCCAGAATAACCCTAGGGTTTAGCTAGTTCGCTCTGTAAGTAGTTAGGGGTTGAGTGGGAATTAGAATTAGGATAATGCGTATACATGGGTGTATGTCGAGTCTCGAGTGATGAGTGATTGTGAACAGGTTTTATCGCAGGTTCTTTGGCTTGTGTTGTGCAGGTGTCGAGCACGGAGACAGTGATTGAGGGCAAGGTGAAGGTCAAGTAGAGATGTGCCGTGCCGACGGACCGGGAGCTGTGAAGGGTGGACGTGAGGCTTGGACTGAGGGACCGGTGGCCTGAGGATCAGCTGTGGTGGCTGGCAGCCTGGGACAGCGACGAGCGAAGACTTGCGGGGCATGGTGTTGCTCAGGTCGAGGACCTGGGGACACGTGTCGGTGGATGGGGTGCACGGGCGGTGCATCCCCTCTACAGCTTCGGTTTGGTGGTAGAGCCAGAGAAAAACCATCGGGTGGACGGTTTCCAGGTTTGGGCCTCAAAACCTGGGTGCTGCGGGTTTCCGAGTTTGGGCCACAAAACTCGGGCTAAGGACGGTTTCTAGGTTTGGGCCCCAAAACCTGGGCGCTGACGGGTTTCTGAGTTTGGGCCACAAAACTCAGGCGATGGGCGGCTGGTTTCCCGGTTTGGGCCTCAAAACGAGGGGTGGACGTGAAGGCCTGGTTTCCCGGTTTCGGCCACAAAACCGGGGGCGAGGTCCGTGAAAAGAACGAGCGGAGCGGTGGTGGCACGTGGCGGTAATCGGTGAGGTTGCGTCGAAGCAACGCTACCAGTTGTGCGGGCGTGGCCGTCGGATCCACCTACCATCGAGTTGGTCTAGAATAACCCTAGGGTTTAGCTAGTTCGCTCTGTAATTAGAGAGGGGTAGAGTAGGAAATAGAATTAGGATAAGTAGAGGGAGACACCCTCCTCCCAAAACATCTCAGTCATTTGCTCTTTGCTTCTAGGATTTCCTGCTCTCCCAATCCCCTGCTGTAGCTAGCTGAGATCCGTAGAGAACCATACCTCTGTGTACTGAAGATTTTGAGGAAGTGAGGCCGTAACCTCACTGTTGTAGCGTGTGGTAGCCACACGGTTGCAGATCGATGTGTTGATTCGCGTTTTGGTTCGTGTTCTTCGCGTTCTTTGTTTCTTCACGATTTTCCCGTCACTCGATCTCTCTCTATACTGCGTGTTTTCGAAATCCACTTGAATCATCTTGTTCGTTATAGTGAGGAGGTCATTTCAGCCAAAGGAATTCATCTAACTCTTTACGAACAAGTAGATCGGGTCGATTTCATTTTCAAGGCGCTTTTTCGGTTCATACGCCTCCCCTTTCGATTTCCCGGTGTTTGAGTTGATTTGAGCAGATGATTTCTTGGGGATAGTCTCCTAACTACTCTGTGATCATCCCCTCCAAGTTTGGGAACGTGGGATTGTGAGTTGATTCGATTTAGAGTAGTTTTGGGAGAAGGGCGACCAAAATCGCCCTCTCTGCAAGGTCGCGGACAGTCCGCGCCTGGTACCGCGGACAGTCCGGGCATCGGGGGTGAGCCAGATCAGTGGCTGCGTTCCTCGGCTGCCTTGGCGATTTTTGACCTGCGGACAGTCCGCAGTTGAATTTCGCGGACAGTCCAGGAGTCGACCAGGGACATTCAGCAACCTTGCTGTTTTGTCCAATTGGCCGGCGGACAGTCCGAGCTTCTGTGTCGGACAGTCCGCAGTCAGCTCGGACAGTCCGGGACTATACCGGCGGACAGTCCGCGAATCGGCTGAAGCTTCTGGTTTAGTGCGTTTGCTCTCCCGACTTCTCCGCTTGGTTTCCGGACCTCTTGTTTGACCCTAGAGTTGATCAAGGAACCTCTCTAGGTATCTTTGCTACTTGTTAGCATTGGTATTTGAGGATTTCTCGACGTAGTCTTCCATCTACGTTTGGGACTTGGTTTTTGAGGGTTGAACTTGTGTCGGTGCCTTTGGTGTTCTGGTTCGCTATCGCTTTGTGGTGCCTCACTGTGATCCTAGGGATCATCCACCCTCTTCCAAGGGTCGTGGGCATCACGGTTTCGGTTGAAGTTTTCAGGGGTTGATTTTGGGACATTTGGCCAAAGTTTCGAGAGAAATTTTTGTGGCTCCCATTCACCCCCCGGTCTGGTCGCCTTGCTATTGCAATTCGGTCCTTCAACTGGTATCGGAGTGAGTTAAGGATCTTCCACCTTAGCCGGTTCCAGATCCACAGAAGGCGACATGGATCGCGGCGTAGGCAAACCACCGTTTTTCGATGGGACGAACTATGCGTATTGGAAGATACGCATGTCGGCCTATCTCCAGAGCATGGGCTCTTCTGTTTGGGAGATTTGCAACAAGGCTGACTATGTTGTCTTGGCTGCTCGTGTTACTCAGCTTCAGATGGATGAGCACGATGCCAATAGCCGAGCGCGTAACGCTCTTTTCTCCTGTTTGAGCATGTCCGAGTTTGATCGCGTTTCTCACCTCCCCATGGCTCGTGAGATTTGGGCGACCCTCATGCGCTTCCATGAGGGAACCACTCAAGTCAAATCCCGTCTCTACGAGTCGCACAAGAGGGAGTATGAGAAATTTCGACACATGCCTGACGAGAGCATAGAGAGTTTATTCCCTCGCTTTCAGGTCATTGTCAACAAGATGAGAGCGAACAAGGAGTTGTTGCCTTTCGACGATCATGAGAGGGCTTTGAAGCTTTTGCATACTCTCGATCAGTCGGTGTGGGACTCAAAGATCCAAGCGATCATCGAATCGTCTAACTATGAGACCCTCACTTGCGACGAGCTCTTTAGTAAGCTCAAGTCTAGTGAGATTGACGCCATGTCGAGGGCTTCTTATGAGAATCCTTCTGGCCCGACTATGGCTTTGGTTTCTGGCTCTTCTGCTAACTCCTCTGGAGGATTTGCACTTTCTTCACTCTTTTCTGTCACAGAGGACCAGCTAGAGTCTTTGGGGGATGACGAGTTGGCCTTGCTTGCCAACCGGTTCTCGCAGTTCCACAACAACCGCATGAACCGTCACCGCGGAGGAGGACGCTCAGGATGCTTTGAGTGCGGCGACCCCGACCACTTCATCGCCAACTGCCCCAAGAAGAAGAACACATCTGGGAAGGGTGATCATGGGCACAAGTACGACTCTGGCAAGCGCAAGGAGAAGTACGTCCCCACGAGGCACAAGCGGAGGGGCGGCTTCGACAAGGAGTACATCAAGAAGAAGTACTTGGAGAAGGCCCAGGCTGAGCAGCGTGCGTTCTTCGCCATGCTCAGCGACGTCGACGGCTCGGATGACGACTCCGCTTCCTCAAGTGATGACGAGTCTGAGAAGAAGAAGAGGATCGAGGACAAGCTGAACGGCCTCTGCTTCTTCGCCGACGACGACGGTCTCTGCACCATAGCTCCTGGTGATGAGGTCGACGACAAGCTGGAGGACACTCCTCGGAACGACGACGATGACACCTCTCAGGTATCTCTCACCCACGACGAGCTTTCTGCTGAGGTCGAGAAGCTTACTGCCGCCTTGCTTAGTCAAGATAAGTTGCTTAGGCGTGCTGCTAGAGAGCGCAAGGAGTTTAGGCAGAAGTGGGAGGACACGGTGAGGGAGCTTGAGTTCGCTAAGTCCACCTTGGTCGTATCTGAGGAGGGTGAGTGTGAGATGTGCACCAAGCACATGACTGACCTTCTCACCTTGAGAGGTAAGTATGCTGCTTTGGTTGGAGAGGTGGATGAGCTCCGGGCTAGACCCTTGTTGTTGGGTGCGTGCAAGTCTTGTCCAGTCTTGCAAACCGAGTTGGCAGAGAAGGATGCCAAGATTGAGTCTCTTGAGAAGGCCAGCTAGGGTAGCACTTGTGTGACTAGGTGCGCTTTGTGTGAGGGTTTGGAGATGGAGATCGCTAATGTGAAGCATGACAAGATGCAAACCGAGGAGGAAAACACATACCTTCGGACCATCTTGTCATGGGTATCTAGCGATGAGCCACAGCTCGGGATGATGATCTCCCAATTCAAGCGAGCTGCTGGAGGTCCAGGTGTCGGTTTTGCTCCGGGTGTTGATGTTTCATCTTTTGGCAAGATTGGAGAGTCGAGTGGTCTCAACCCATGTGAGAAGCCCAACTCCACCACTACTCCCAAACTTACCAAGCTTCCACCCAAAGAGCCTCTCAAGCCTAACCCAAGAATGGGGTGTTTGAAGAACCTCCACGGGCTCCACCCAAGAACCAGCAATGGGCTCCCAAACCAAACCACCTGAAAAACAAGCTGGACACAATGCCACCTATCCAGGAGGAGCTTATACCACAGAAGGGCAAAGTGATCCACAGCCACAACCGTGTGTACCAACAACCCCCTTTGAGAGCGGTGAGGTACCATTGTGAGCACTGTGGGAGAGATGGACACTTGAGTGAGTTCTGCTTTCGGCGCAAGAGAGAGGCGCGCCGTGCTAGGGACATGAACAATACGGACATGTACCATCCTTTCCATGATGTACATGCGTCGAATGTTTAGAGACATGCTGCTAGGCCTAGAGGTCCAGAACCTCAAGTTCCCAGGCCTAGGCAGCGGAGAGGACGTGCCCGGCGGGAGCCTATAGTTGTAGGCTATGGACCCCATGGCGGTGGCTTTGTTGTAGAGCATTTTCCCCCACCGCGTTTTGAGTATCGCGATGGATGCTCTTCCCTTAGCGGACCACATTTTCCTCAACGTGGTGATCGCTTCCCCCGTAGGGGTGCTAGGAATGGTTTTTCTGCTAACCGTTCTTTTGAGCAGCCGGCCCAACACTGGTATTCTTCCTACTTCACTAACCCCAGTGTTGGACCGTATGCTCACCCTATGTCTTTTTATTGATGTAGGTAAAATGATTGGAGGACGTTTGGTTGGTGGATTCCGGTTGCTCGAGGCACATGACCGGAAACGCCAAGTGGTTCTCCAGTCTTAGCCCTGTCGCCGGAAAGGAGTTTATCACATTCGGCGACAATAGCAAAGGTAAAGTGTTGTCTCGTGGGTCGGTGCGAGTTAATGAGCACTTTGTGTTGTGCGATGTTGCTCTTGTTTCTAACTTGCATTTTAACCTTCTTTCTGTTTCGCAACTTTTCGATGATGACTATGAGATTCGTTTCAAACCGAATCTCAGTGGCATTTTAGATCCTCAGGGCAACCTTGTTTGTGTGATTTCGCCCTTTGGGAAAGTCTTTCGTGCGGATTTCTCGGAGTCGTTTGGAGTTTCTCGTTGTCTTTTGGCTAGCCCTTCCTCTTCTGATCTTTGGAAGTGGCATAGGAGACTGGGACATTTGAGCTTCGATTTGCTTGCGAGACTTAGCTCACTTGGCCTAATCCGAGGATTGCCCAAGTTGTCAATGGAGAAGGATCTTGTTTGCCATTCTTGTAGATATGGGAAGATGGTTGCCGCTCCCCACCATCCAGTGACTCAGGTCATGACACAGCGCCCTGGAGAGCTTTTACACATGGACCTTGTTGGTCCGGCTCGGGTGAGCTCAGTTGGGGGGAAGTGGTATGTGCTTGTTGTTGTTGACGACTTTTTGAGGTATTCGTGGGTCTTCTTTTTGTCTGAGAAGATCGAGAGTTTCTCTTTTGCTCGCAATCTAATTTTGCGTCTTCAGAACGAGTTCCCTTTGAACTCGGTGCGAGCTATTAGAAGTGATAATGGTTCCGAATTCAAGAATTCAGATTTTGAGAAGTTTTGTAACTCTTTGGGTTTGGAGCATCAGTTTTCTTCCCCCTACACACTGTTGACGGTCCTTAAATACCTGTTTTACCATCAACATTTGACCCTAAAGTCCACCAAAAAGGCATGAAATGTAGTCAAATAGGTTTCAAACTAACCGAATTCCACATATCTATAGAATTTTATTTGAATGCAGGATTTGAACCAAATTTGGACATATGGACCCACCAAAGGCCAAGCCCACTCAGCAGGGCCCAAATGGGCCTAAGGGGGGTGGCACCCGCCACCCCTAGGTGGCGCCCGCCACCTCTAAGTGGCGCCCGCCACTTGGGATGGCCCAAGTGCCACTCCCTGCCACGTCACCGATCCGTGTGACCTCTGTGGGGATATGGACCCAGGTGCCCTCACAGTAATACTTGGGCTGTTTTATGAAGACCGGCCCAACTAGACGTGAAGGATCACGGCGTCAAGGGCCAGCTGGTCGGGCAGGCGACTCAGTTGGTTGGATGACGGCGTGGAAGTCTTCACCGACAAGGAATCATAGTCGATTAGGAAAAACATTGTGACATGGGATTGTAATCGACTAGGTTTCCTTGTTCCATCAAGAGATCCGATCTGTAACCCTACTCACCGTGACTATATAAGGTGAGCAGGGACCCCCTCTCAAAAACACGTTCATCAAGATACAGAATAAACAGATCGACACAGGACGTAGGGTATTACGCTAAAACTTGGCGGCCCGAACCTGGATAAACTCCCGTGTTCATCTAGTTTCGTCTTCGTGTCACGTCTGGATCGTCGTTCCACACGCCTTCCCCGCTAATCTACCACCTTGGGCATACCCCTAGGTGGGCTATCGACCATATTCCGTCGACAGCTGGCGCCCACCGTGGGGAGTGTGTGTGCGGACGTCATGACGACTCAGGCGGTTTCTTTTCCGGCTTCTATGGATCTCCCGGCCGCCCTGGCAATTACCGTCGGGTCCTTCTCGTGGATCACCGGAGATGGCCCAGCGATCGGGAGCGTAGAGACACCCCAAGCACTTCTGCCAGCTGAAACCCCGACGTCAAGATCGGAGCCCCCGAGCAGGACTGTGCTTTCCCGTTACCGAGGGTGGCGCCTTGACAGCTCTGACTTGATCGGATCTATCGATCGAGTCACGGCAGGCACCGCTGAAACCCTTGCTCTAGCGGATTCGATCGGAGATCGTTCGCCTGAGCACGACGAAGGAGAGTGGCTTCAACCTCGACGACCGGCCCGTGCCAAGAGACACGCACAGCTTCAGACCGGCCTTGCCATCACCTCCACCCCTACAGGTCGCTCCGTCACCTTTAACCCTCCTCGGGAGCCTGGTCCGAGCAGGGTAAAGCGCAGCTTTTTCGCTCCTACCCTCCCTCACGGGCTCGATAACGCGGTTTCATCCTATGAAAAGAAGATTACGGGGCTGTTGCAAGATAAAACCAAGGGTCGGTCTACTCCTGAGGAGCAACCGCTAAAGTCCAAGCCGTCTGGCGCCACTGCATGCATGGCGATCGTAACTGCCCTGACAACCCCCGCTTCAGCCTCAAGCACCGGGTCGACCAGATCCAATTCGACTGGTCGGACGCCGGATTACCCCCCAGGCTTCGGGCCTCTACCATGCTATGGGGGCTCGATTTTCGCTGTAAGCCATGACGAACCACCGGTCGACGGCGAGACAGATGAAGCCAAAACACAGCGTATGGCCAGGAACGCCGACAGAGCTGCTCGGAGAGCAGCTGAAGCAACTACAGCTGCAGGCAATCGCCCACAGCGCAATCTAAATGACGCGTTTGATATGTGCGGCAATCATCAAGTACACCGAACACCGCAAGCCAACCTGGCCATGGCCATGAACCTGGTCGATAACCTCCCAGCCACACCTCAGCTCGAGCAGCTCGGAGCTTACCTCAAAGCATCCCTGGTCCAAGTTCAAGACCAGGTTGCGGGACCCTCTGGAGCTGCCCCAACCGGATCTCGGAGGAGTTTCAGAGGACCAGACCCGCACCTAGAGTCCAGCAGCAATCAGGACCAGCGCGATAACCGCGAAAGACGTCAAGACCGCCGACCTGACCAGCACGCCAGGAGCAATCCAGGTGCTGAACCCCGAGATCTACGCGAACATATCTACGAAAGGACCGACTTGCGCAATCATATTGAAGGCTCCAAGGACACAAGATTACGGGAGGAGATGGAAAGGCGCAACAGATGGGATCGCGAGCACGGTCTGCTAGATCAAACACTTACCGGTCCCAGACAGTTCACCAAAAGGCTCAGATCTGTTATCTGGCCAAAAGGGTTCAAAATCCATGACCTGAGGTCGTATGACGGGAAGGCAGACCCCCGCCAGTGGATCATGCTATATGAGACTGCGGTCCGAGCAGCCGGAGGAGGAGGAGATGTCATGGCTAACTACCTGCCTGTTGTTCTCAATCAAGCGGCAAGCCAGTGGCTTCTGAGTCTCCCATCTGACTCTATCGACAGCTGGTACGACTTGAAAAAGGCATTTATATCTAACTTCAAGGCTACCTGCCAGCAGCCCGCAAGCAAATATGATCTTGAGCGCGTCCGAGACCGCCCGGGTGAACTCTTGCGAGATTATATCCGCCGATTTTCCGACGCCCGCATCCGGGTGGCTAATGTCACGGATGACGAATCCATCTCGGCTTTCATAAGAGGATTACACCATCACGAAGGGCTGAGAAACAAGCTGCTCCGAAAAGAACCGCGGACAGTTGAGGACCTCCTTAACATAGCCCAGAGCTGGGCACGAGCAGAAGAATATAATACACAGCTCACCGACGACCGCCGGGAGCCTAGATCCAGGCACGACGACCGTCAGCGCAACGACTACCGCAGTGATCGGCACGACGAACCCCGCGACGATCGCCGGGAAAGGTTTAGGGATAATCGGCGCCCTAACCGAAGGTACGACGGCCGCGATGACAGACGAAGGCAGCCAAACCCCGGCCAAGCACCAGGCAATGAGGTTAATAACACTAAGACAGGTGGCAAGCGTAATTACGACTCAGCATACTCGAAAATCCTGAAGCAGGATTGCCCGGCGCACCCAGGCGTCGGACACACCATGGAGGAATGCAGAGGGTTCAAAGCTATATTCCGCAACAGCTCGAAGAAGCAGCGTTCCGACGCCGAAGACGGACCCTCTAGCAGACGCGAGGGCAAAGACCACCAAGAGAATCATGAAGACGACCAGGAGCCAGGAAGGAACCCAAAGCACGGTGGCTTCAGAGAAGCCGAAAAGTCCGTGCGTACCATATTCGGCGGCAAGCCTATCCTGGCTGATAAAAGAGTTCGCAAGCTAGTCGAGCGAGCGGTCTACTCCGTCGATCGAATGGACGAAAGAATCCCTGACCCCAGCTATTTGCCCTGGTCCCATCAAGAGATCTCATTCAGCAGAGCTGATCAATGGGCCAGGGTCCCTGAACCGGGTCGTTTCCCGCTCGTCGTTGATCCGACTATCGACGGAGTACGATTCGAGAAAGTACTGATCGACGGAGGCAGCGCTCTAGACATAATATTCAAGCACGCCTTACCAGAGCTCGGTATCAACATAGGGGATTTGAAACCTTACGACGCCCCCTTTTGGGGTATCCTGCCGTCCCAAGCCTCTCAGCCTTTGGGCCAAATCACCCTACCAGTCCAGTTCGGGACAAAAGAGCGCCATCGCATTTGCTACATCAACTTCATCGTAGCAGACTTCGAAGGGTCATACCACGCATTGTTAGGCCGGCCTGCCCTTACCAAGTTCATGGCAATCCCACATTACACCTACCTCTTGCTAAAAATGCCATCTGAGAATGGCGTTTTAAGCGTCAGGGGGAGCATCTCCACGGCATACGAATGTGAAAAGGAAAGCTTCGCAACAGCTCAAGCCCATGACCTGTCCATCCGCATGGAGGAAACTCGCGTGGATGCGGTGAAGGTGTCTCCAGAGGAGCAGTCTATCCCGGTCAAAGAAGCCAAACGCGCCGCGACCAGGAGCAAGGACTTCAAGGAAGTGGAGCTGGTCGAAGGGGACTGCAGCAAGACGGCGCGAATCGGGCTCGACCTTGATCCCAAATAGGAGAACGCGCTCGTCAGCTTTCTGAGGGACAACGTAAGCGTCTTCGCGTGGAAACCCGCGGACATGCCCGGCGTACCCCGGGAGCTGGTCGAGCACTCCTTGGACGTTTCGAAGACCGCCAAACCAGTCAAACAGAAGCTACGACGGTTCGCTCGTGACAAGAAGGAGGCCATTAGGGTAGAAATCACACGGCTGTTAGCTGCCGGTTTCATAAAAGAAGTGTATCATCCGGAGTGGCTCGCCAACCCGGTTTTAGTTCAAAAGAAGAATAAAGAGTGGAGAATGTGCGTTGATTATACCGATCTCAACAAACACTGCCCTAAGGACTCCTTCGCTTTACCTCGTATTGACGAACTCGTTGACTCTACGGCGGGATGCGAGCTCTTGTCTTTCCTAGATTGCTATTCTGGGTACCATCAAATTTCTCTGAGAGAAGAGGATCAGCCCAAAACTTCGTTTATCACACCCTTCGGCACTTATTGTTATACCACGATGTCGTTTGGGCTCAAAAACGCTGGGGCCACTTACCAAAGGGCAATACAGAAGTGCCTTGCCGAAGAAATCCGAGCAGAGCTCGTGGCTGCCTATGTTGACGACATCGTCGTAAAAACAAAGTCGGCTCATACTCTGGTCGGCGACCTGCGCGCCACCTTTTCAGCTCTCAACAGGTTCCGATGGAAACTTAACCCTAAAAAGTGTACCTTTGGGGTCCCCTCCGGCATCCTGTTAGGGAATATAGTAAGCAAAGACGGCCTACGGCCAAACCCCGAAAAAGTGCAAGCCGTCCTAAGGATGAAATCTCCAAAGTGCGTAAAAGACGTCCAGAAGTTGACTGGGTGCATGGCAGCCCTAAGTCGTTACATATCACGACTCGGAGACAAAGGCCTACCATTCTTCAAGCTGCTCAAAGCTTCTGAAAAGTTCGAGTGGTCCGAGGACGCGGAGACCGCCTTTCAAGACCTCAAACAACTCTTGACAACGCCACCATTATTGGCTGCACCAAGGGATGGCGAAACCCTATTGATATACATTGCGGCCACTGACCGGGTCGTAAGTACCGTCGTGGTTGTAGAGCGAGAGGAGGAAGGGCATGCATACAAGATTCAGCGCCCGGTATATTATATTAGTGAAGTACTCAACGACTCCAAATCAAGATACCCCCAGGTACAAAAGCTGCTATATGCGATACTAATCACATCTCGTAAACTACGGCACTATTTTGATTATTATTCCATTGCGGTGGTTACTGAGTACCCGCTCGGAGATATTCTACGCAATAAGGATGCAAATGGCCGTATTATCAAATGGGCCCTGGAGCTAGCCCCGTTTTCTCTCGAGTTTCGCAGCCGAACATCCATTAAATCTCAGGCGCTCGTCGATTTCGTCGTTGAATGGACCGACATGACAACACCCATACCTCCGACCAGCACCGAGCACTGGACAATGTACTTTGATGGGTCTTTGAACCTTGAAGGAGCAGGAGCAGGCATACACTTCGTATCACCTTCTGGAGATAAGCTGAGCTATGTCCTCCGGATACATTTCAAAGCGTCCAATAATGCAGCCGAGTATGAAGCTTGCCTCCATGGCCTCGGGATTGCAGTCGAGTTGGGAGTCAAAAGGCTAGAAGTTTTTGGTGATTCCGCCCTAGTCATAAACCAAGTCAACAAGGATTGGGACGCCACCAGCGAAAAGATGGACGCCTACGTTGCCGAGATAAGAAAACTAGAAGGAAAATTCTATGGTCTACAGTTTCAGCACGTAGTACGCGCCGACAACCAGGCAGCAGATGCACTTTCCAAACTCGGTTCGACCAGGTCGCAAACCCCTCATGGTGTCTTTGTCCAGGACCTGGTCAAACCGTCCATCGAACAAGATTCTGCAGGGGCCACCGACCAGCCCCAAAGGGCCCAGACTGTCGCTTCCGTACAATTGCCAGGCGATGATTGGAGGGATCAGTTCATAAGATATCTCGCTAGCGCGGACATTCCCCAAGACAAGATCGAAGCCGAGCGCCTTATTCGACGCAGCAAGCAGTATCTTTTAGTAGACGGAAAGCTGATGCGCAAAAACGCTAAAGAGGAACTGTTGCTAAAGTGCGTTTCCCAAAAAGAAGGCATCCGAATTTTGGGGGACATACATGCAGGCATATGTGGTAACCACGCAGCCTCCCGAACACTGGTCGGGAAGGCGTTCCGAGCAGGTTTTTACTGGCCTTCAGCGGTGGCTGACGCAGAAAAGCTAGTCAAATACTGTGAAGGGTGTCAATTTTTCGCCAAACAGATCCATGTCCCAGCTCACGACCTACAAGCCATACCAGCCTCATGGCCTTTCTCATGCTGGGGACTGGACATGATTGGGCCGTTCAAGACAGCACCCGGAGGGTTCAAGTACGTCTACGTCATGATCGACAAGTTCTCCAAATGGATAGAGTACAAGCCTTTGGTCACACCCACGGCCCAAAAAGCAGCCGAGCTGCTAAACGACATCATCCATCGATTCGGCCTACCTAATTGCATAATTACCGACCTGGGCTCCACCTTCACCGGCTCAGATTTCTGGGACTTTTGTGAAGAGAGGAGTATAATCGTTAAATACGTCTCCGTTGCTCACCCAAGGGCTAATGGGCAGGTTGAAAGAGCAAATGGCATGATACTCGACGCATTAAAAAAGAGGTTGTATAGAGCCCACGACCAGGATCAGAAGGCTGGTAGATGGTTAAAAGAGTTACCGTCCGTCGTTTGGGGGCTTCGAACACAACCAAGCAGAAGCACAGGCGCGTCACCTTACTACATGGTGTTCGGCGCCGAAGGAGTCTTGCCGGTCGATATAGCACTTAGATCACCAAGGGTGGAGCTGCACAACCAGGAAATGTCCAACCGGGCCAGAGAGCTCGAAGTCAACTGCATCGAGGAACGAAGACTGGATTCGTGCATCCGAACAGCCAAATATGTTGCAAGCCTACGCCGATACTTCAATAGGAACGTTAAAGAACGGTTCTTCGCCGTCGGGGATCTGGTCTTGAGGCGCATCCAAAACACAGCCGGGTTGCACAAGCTATCTTCTCATTGGGAAGGCCCTTATATCGTGAAGCAGGTCACACGACCTACATCGTACAGGCTCACTGACCTAAGCGGGACTGATGTCCCTAACTCATGGCATATCGACCAGCTACGACGTTTTTACGCATAATTTTGCAGAGTTAAACAATATGTACTCGGCCCTGTATTTCTATGAAATGTTATGAATAAAGCATTGTCGTTTTTCGCCCAAATTACCCACTGCATTGCAAATCTGGGATATAAGATCAAGTTCATACATGTTCAATTAACAATTTACAAGAGCGGACATAAAAGTTTCTTGGTCCTATGGTGCGCTGGACTCTCCGGGTTCCCCAAGCAGGTCCAAGTCTTTTACGAGCACAGCAGACGTCTCCCGAGCCCCCTCGATCAGCTCCGACGCCTGAGCCTCCGACGTATTCCGGGGAAAGCCAGCTTCCAGCCTCTTTGTGTCTACGCCCGGGTAATGGGCCCGGGTAAGGGCTAGCACATATGCGCCAACCTGTTCGCCGGCATCCACCGTGAAATTCCTCACCGCAGACCACAATCCGGCACACTGGTCGACCACGTTATCCGGACGGAGTACCCCGCTGCTAGATCCATATACGACATCAGTCACTGGCTTGATCCCTCGCAACATGGATTGGCAGCGCCCTTCCCAGGTCTTCTTATCTTGACAAACCAGAGCAATCTGGTTTTGCCAACCTCGGCGTCGCTCTGCAACCAAACAAGTCGTAGCATATTACGACCGACCAAGAAAACGACATGTGCAAAGTTGAAAAATTCCAGCAGCTACCTTCGAGTTCCTTCTCCAGTTCATCTGCCCGCGCTTTCTGCTGAATAGCCGCAGCCTCGCCTTCTTGCGCTTTGAGCTCCGCTATGGCAACTTGCGACGACAGCCCTGTGGCAGACAACGTCTTATTACGCAGTCAATATTAAAGAGGGAAGGGCTTTGGCAGATCATTACCCTGGTTTTCAAGTCGAAGTTGCGTCAGCTCGGACGCCTTTTTTTCGACAGCCTCGCGCAATCTGGCCTCGACTTGTCGAGCTCTGTCCAGGTCGGCCTGATACTGTGAGCATGACTCTTCAAGCTTCACCTTAGCATCAAGCAAAGGACCGACGGACTCGAAACACTTTCGTCGCTCCTCGGACAGGTCGGATATCCCCTGTAAATTAACACGATCATTAGACTCTTCGGACCAAGCTTTAAAACCCTACAAAACAGTTACCTGGGCATATTTATGGAGCTCGCCAAGCAGCCGGTTAAAATTCTTCATTGGACGGCTGTCGGTGTTCTCTTCGTGGAACACCCACTCACCCGCCCGGTGACGAGCCACCCTAACCACTCGATCCGGAGATTTCGGGGGACGCATAACTTCGATGACCTCGTCCTCAGACGTCTCGGGCACCTGGTCCTCGCACACCTCGGGTGCCTCCTCATTCGGCAGGGGGGCTGAAGCAAGTCCCATCGCGTTCAGAGGAGGAGGCGGGGCGTCTGGAGGCGCTTGTGTAGTTCCGGCCGACTCCCGACCACCGTTCATATCAGCGTCGGGTGCCTCCGTGGTCGCTTGACCATCAATCGGCCCCCCAGCTCCTGTTTCTTTTTCCAGGAACACCACGGGTTCCGGAACACCGGTCGCCCCGGCAACAGAGTTGCCGCCAGTCACCTCAACATCGGTAACAGGGTCGCTATAACAAATGAAAGACAGCATCAGAACTTCTTTGGTGGACCACACAACAATGATAAAGGCGGTAAGGCACTTACAGATTGCTGACGCGGAGCCCGCCTCTGAGTTTCAGCTTCCTTGGCCTTGGTGAGGATTGTGCGCCCGAGGCTGCCTCCTCAACTCGGACCCGCTTGGGCACGGGTGCTTCCTCCTCGTCGTCGTCTTCCCAGTCGCGAACAGAGCTGGTCGGGTTAGGAGCCGCGCCGCTTGGTATCCTCTCAGGGCTTTCGGTTGGCACTGACAACCCAGCGGCCGCTCTCCGCCCGGAGGGCGCGCGTTTTCCCGTAGCCCTCGCAGTCGATGAGGCCTCTTCATCTACAGACCCCTTGTTTTTCCTCGCCGCTCCAGTCGACTGCTCGTCTGATTGGGGGCGCCGCAGTGGCCTGGTCGTGCCACTTTTGTCAGGATCCCCAGGCCACTCCTTCGTCGGCACGCCCGAAACATACACAGCAGAGCGGTCCTGCAAACAAGCCAAGGCCAGTGTCGCTAAAACATGGTTGGTCGGACACTTTGCATTAACTTATGAAGGAGACTTACGTCTTTGACGGGATTTGCCAAACTAAATGGCTGGGTAATCTTCGCCGGTTTCTTCCACACGCCAAATTGAAGTACCGCGTGAACACGCCTCTCAACTTCATTCTTCTCCAAGTCTTCGGCATGCTCACGGGTCAGATCAGGTTGACCTGCATACTCATAGCCAGGGTGCACTCTATCTTTACACGGTTGCACCCGTCGATATATGAAGTTTGCTGTGATTTGAATCCCATCGGCGCTTATCCCTCTTAGCAAATTGAGAATCTCCCGGACTTGCTCCATGTCACCCGACGATGGTTTTTCTGACCAGGTCCAGTTTGACTCAACTAGTTTCCCTATGTCACAGCAGACAGGTGGAGTCTGGCATTGGGCTATGTAGAACCACTTCTCTGCCCAGCCACTGACATTGCTTTGAAGGGGTACGTTAATGTATTCTGACGCCATCCCCTCCCGCAACAGAAGATACACACTGCCCGCAATTCGGGATCCGCGGCTATTCTTTTTCAATTGGAAGAAATGGCGAAACAAATTGAAGTGTGGCTGAATCCCGAGGTAAGCCTCACATAGGTGGATGAAAACAGAGATTGATAAAATGGAATTTGGTCCAAGATTGCACAGACCAATTCCCCAGAAATCGAGCAGGCATCGCAAAAACGAATGGCACGGCAAACCAAATCCACGGACAAAATAATCTTCAAAAACAACGAGCTCACCAACATTGGGTTGGGGATAGCGCTCACCATTGGGCGCCCTCCATCCCCCAGTGACTTTATCCGGCAGCAGGCCAGCAGCGACGAGGCGGCTGATGCTTTCCTCGGTACTCCTCGACGCCGCCCATTCCCTGTCCAACTGCACCGCCTCCCCCGCCGTGTTCTTCTTGGACCGGGGCGCCATCTATTCCGTCGATAAAAATGAAGGAGCGGCGGGAAGGTGAGCCCTCTCCAATCTAGGGCTACAGTATTCAGCTCGCCGGAGAAGATGGAAATGTGAATGGTTAGGGTTCGACCCGGCGGCGCGTGTTTTACCGCGTGCCCTCTCGGTTTTTTCCGTGTAAATAGGGATTTTTCTTTTCCTTGTTGCACTTACACGGCCCGTTTCGTCGGCCCAACAGTCAAACCGGCCTTTCGCCGCGTTGGCTTCACGACCAACTCCTCCAGTTAAAACTGGGGACTGGTCGGCTACTACGCCAGCCTTCTCAGCAAAGCTGGGGACTGGTCAGATGACCAGTTACAGGCACACACGTGGCAGAGCCGCGTTGGCTTCACGACCAGCTCCTCCAGTTAAAACTGGGGACTGGTCGGCTACTACGCCAGCCTTCTCAGCAAAGCTGGGGACTGGTCAGATGACCAGTTACAGGCACACACGTGGCAGAGCCGCGTTGGCTTCACGACCAGCTCCTCCAGTTAAAACTGGGGACTGGTCGGCTACTACGCCAGCCTTCTCAGCAAAGCTGGGGACTGGTCAGATGACCAGTTACAGGCACACACGTGGCAGAGCCGCGTTGGCTTCACGACCAGCTCCTCCAGTTAAAACTGGGGACTGGTCGGCTACTACGCCAGCCTTCTCAGCAAAGCTGGGGACTGGTCAGATGACCAGTTACAGGCACACACGTGGCAGAGCCGCGTTGGCTTCACGACCAGCTCCTCCAGTTAAAACTGGGGACTGGTCGGCTACTACGCCAGCCTTCTCAGCAAAGCTGGGGACTGGTCAGATGACCAGTTACAGGCACACACGTGGCAGAGCCGCGTTGGCTTCACGACCAGCTCCTCCAGTTAAAACTGGGGACTGGTCGGCTACTACGCCAGCCTTCTCAGCAAAGCTGGGGACTGGTCAGATGACCAGTTACAGGCACACACGTGGCAGAGCCGCGTTGGCTTCACGACCAGCTCCTCCAGTTAAAACTGGGGACTGGTCGGCTACTACGCCAGCCTTCTCAGCAAAGCTGGGGACTGGTCAGATGACCAGTTATAGGCACACACGTGGCAGAGCCGCGTTGGCTTCACGACCAGCTCCTCCAGTTAAAACTGGGGACTGGTCGGCTACTACGCCAGCCTTCTCAGCAAAGCTGGGGACTGGTCAGATGACCAGTTACAGGCACACACGTGGCAGAGCCGCGTTGGGTTGACGACCAGCTCCTCCAGTTAAACTGGGGACTGGTCGGCCACTACGCCAGCTTCGTCTGGGCACTTCGTCTACCTCACAAAAACAAGATACTCGAAGATATAGTCATCTTCAATATAGATCCTATAGCAAGATTATGGAAGAGCATATGGGCACGAGGGTGTACTCTCTTTGCCTGTCTAACAGGGTATTTATAGTCGTTTTCCTCTGGTTCATGGACGTGGTCTATGAATAAAAGTTACTGCAGGATTAATAATACAGCTAATGCGCTATGATCCATGTGACAAGGCGGATGATTTCGAATTGTGTGGTTATTTCTTCATGGCTTTATGATTAATTTTCTGACCTTGGCATCACATGACAAAGTCATCTATTGCCAAGCTCGGGGACTACCGTGTATACATGGCGCTAGGTCGCGCATGTATACTTTTTCGGAACTTGGCATCACATGACAGAGTCATCTGTTGTCAAGTTCGGGGACTAAGTGGGCACACTTCACCTGATCGGTGAGTGTGCAGGAAAAATGTTGCTATTATATTATCATAAAAGTGGGCACACTTCACCAAACTCCTAGAAGTCGTTCTTTCTTTTTTAAGAGCACATCATATCTTGCGGGTTCATGACATTCTGGATTGCAACCTGGTCGGAGATCAGAAATTCGAGAAAGGCTGTTTCAAGAACACCTCAAGGACTTTTCACCGCTTTAAGATTCAATGTGCTCGGGGACTAGCTGTGGGGATATGGACCCAGGTGTCCTCACAGTAATACTTGGGCTGTTTTATGAAGACCGGCCCAACTAGACGTGAAGGATCACGGCGTCAAGGGCCAGCTGGTCGGGCAGGCGACTCAGTTGGTTGGATGACGGCGTGGAAGTCTTCACCGACAAGGAATCATAGTCGATTAGGAAAAACATTGTGACATGGGATTGTAATCGACTAGGTTTCCTTGTTCCATCAAGAGATCCGATCTGTAACCCTACTCACCGTGACTATATAAGGTGAGCAGGGACCCCCTCTCAAAAACACGTTCATCAAGATACAGAATAAACAGATCGACACAGGACGTAGGGTATTACGCTAAAACTTGGCGGCCCGAACCTGGATAAACTCCCGTGTTCATCTAGTTTCGTCTTCGTGTCACGTCTGGATCGTCGTTCCACACGCCTTCCCCGCTAATCTACCACCTTGGGCATACCCCTAGGTGGGCTATCGACCATATTCCATCGACAACCTCCCCAAGACCAAATCTAGGCCCTTGGTCACTAGGTCAGTGGCATCGGATGGCTCAGGGAGGAGTGGCGTGGATCAAGGCTGAATGGCGGTTGCTAGGACATGCAACCGACCTCCAAACCGCCTTGGACAACCACCTGGATGCCGTTGAAACCAAGGTGGTGCATCCAACGGTGAGGGAGGTGGCGGCCGCCACCTAGGGCTGGCGCCCGCCACTAGGGTTAGCCCTAGGTCGGCTGGCTGCCCCCTATAAGTACCCCCCTCACTCATTTGGGCTATAAATACCCCCCTGGAGGCACCTCTTCATTCACACCATCACACATTACCATCCCAGAGCAACACACAAGCAAGAGAAGCAAGTGAGAGTTAGGTTAGAAGCTCAGAGAGCTTAGACAAGTAGGTAGCTAGTAGAGCAAGACATCTTCGCCCTCGCGGTAGCGCTGCTCAAGGGTTAGCTCAAGAGTAGAGGTGTGCGAGTGATCGGTTCTGGAGCTGGGAAGAGTCTTCCTTCATCTCCAGTTCAGGTTTTGCTCTTGTTACTCAAGCACTTACTATACTCTAGTTCATCATTTCAAGTATTACTTTATTCTACTTATTAGTATTGAGTGGTATACTTGATTGATTGCTTGAGTGCCTATCTATCCTACAGATCAATTCACTTAGGCATAGTAGTTAATCTCTAGTGAGCTTAGTGTTTGATCTTTGCCAATAGGTTGCTTAGTTAGTTTAGTGTTTATCTTATTAAGTCAAGTGTTTGCTTTGACGTCCGCAAGGGTGTCTCTATTCAAAGCTAGGGTAGAGATAGTTAGAATATAGTTAACCGTGGTGCTTAGATATAGACTTACCTTCAGATACGGCTGGACCCCCGGATAGCTGTGGTAGCAAGCAGGTGGTGACAGCCCTGTGCGCCTTGAATTCCACCACGTAGTTGGCCCAGTTTAACAGTAAGGCTCGTTGTGCTAGCGTTCAACCTAAGTAAGTGGTAAAGGCTAGTACGCCTCGATACTTGACAAGATAGGAATAAATCTTTACTTAACTTAGTTGCTTTATTGTCTTTTGCC
This sequence comes from Coix lacryma-jobi var. lacryma-jobi, assembly GCA_009763385.1. NCBI lineage: Eukaryota > Viridiplantae > Streptophyta > Magnoliopsida > Poales > Poaceae > Coix > Coix lacryma-jobi. Next base: position 76,919,357 of record CM019828.1, on the reverse strand, counting down.
TGCCCTGCTTCGTAACTGTCTCGCTTCGTAGTCATCTTGCTTGGTAGTTATCTAGGATTAGTTATCAGTAGTTGGTAGTTATTAGTTAGCTATCTTTAGTTACCCTCTATCCACCTATCCATCCACCTTACCTTAGCCATCCATTTCATCCTTACCTATCCACCCATATATTCTTTCTAGCCTTTCATCTTCCCTTCTCCCCTTTTCCCTTTTCTCTTTTCTTTGACTCTCATCCCCTTCTTGACTCAACTCATACACCACCCTAGCCTTCCCTTGGGATCAAATAAATCGACACCTGGTACTCCCAGGCGAAGTGCTACTACGATAGTTCTGTGCGCTTGCAGAATCTCCTCCTGGTAGATTGCATTCTCTCTAGCTAGCTCCTACTAGTGTCGGGATTGACAACCCCGCTTGGCATTAGTAGATAGCTGCTTTAGCTCCACTCCTTTAGGTATAGTGACCGGTCTTGCTTCAAGCATTTCTGACGCCGTTGCCGGGGATAGACTCCATAGTCTACTCCTAGTAACAACGTTAGCAAGTGCCAACACGCATTCCTGGGCCATTACCGGGGATAGTTGCCTAGCACTATCTTTAGTGAAGCTAAGAACTACCAACACACACCGCCCCAAAATGGTGTTGTAGAGAGGAAGAATCAGACCCTTGTAGAGATGGCCAGGACGATGCTCAATGAGCATAGGACTCCTAGGCGATATTGGGCCAAAGCTATGAACACTGCATGCTATTTTTCGAATCGCATTTTTCTCCGAGCTTTCTTGAAAAAGACTTCTTATGAGTTGTGATTTGGGAGATAGCCCAAGGTGAGTTATTTTAGAGTCTTCGGTTGCCACTGTTTTATATTGAAGAAAGGCAACCTGAACAAATTTGAGTCTCGTTCTTCTGACGGTGTATTTTTGGGTTATGGCACTCACACTAGAGCGTATCGTGTACTTAACCTTGATACTAACCAAGTCATGGAGACATCCGATATCACCTTCGATGAGACCATGGTTTGTCCTTCTTCTCGTTTTGAGCGTGCAGGTGATCATGAGGTTGGTGAGCCTCTTTTTGATGACGAGGACGAGGGTGCTGAAGGTATGGATGATCCAGCACCCCCTTCACCTGCTGTGCCGCAAGGAGCGGCTTCTACTACAACTCACGGCCCCGACACTTCTTCTTCCTGGGGGCCGTGGGATCCGCCACCCCGAGCGGTACCTTTTGTACCCGGGGAGGCCCCAGCTGCTGTTGAGGGGGAGATCACTTCTGCACGGGAGGCGCCATGACACATCCAGCGACAACACCCCCCTCAGCAGATGATCAGCAACATTGATGAACGTGTCACTCGGTCCAGGTCACAAATCTCTCACTTTGCTCATTCTGCTTTTGTTGCTGATTTTGAGCCCCAAGATGTTGGACACGCTTTAACGGATCCAGATTGGGTCAATGCCATGCATGAGGAGTTAGAGAACTTTGAGCAAAATCAGGTTTGGGTTTTAGTTCCACCTCCTCCAGACTGTAAGCCTATTGGGACAAAATGGGTTCTCAAAAACAAGCAAGGAGAGGATGGCCACGTTGTTAGAAACAAGGCCAGGCTTGTAGCGAAGGGCTATAGTCAGAAGGAGGGGATAGACTATGAGGAGACTTTCGCTCCTGTAGCTCGTTTGGAGGCTATTAGGATACTCTTGGCTTTTGCTGCATCCAAAGGTTTCTAACTTTTTCAAATGGATGTCAAGAGTGCCTTCTTAGACGGCTACATAGAAGAAGAGGTTTATGTTGAACAACCCCCCGGTTTCAAAAATCCCAAGTTTCCAAACCATGTTTTTAAACTTCACAAAGCTTTGTATGGTTTGAAACAAGCCCCTAGAGCCTGGTATGATAGGTTGAAAACCTTTTTGCTTGCTAAGGGTTTTAAAATGGGATGTGTGGATAAAACGCTCTTTCTTCTCAAGCAAGGCAAAGACACTCTCTTGGTCCAGATTTACGTGGATGATATCATTTTCGGTGGTTCTTCTTACGCTTTGGTTGCCAAGTTTGCAGAGACTATGAGCAGGGAGTTCGAGATGAGTATGATGGGCGAGCTGACTTTCTTTCTCGGATTGTAAATTAAGCAATCCCGAGAAGGGACGTTTGTGCACCAGGGCAAGTATACCAAGGACTTGCCGAAGAGGTTCGATATGGGTGAGGCCAAGCCTCTTCCAACACCTATGTCGACCACAACGGCCCTGGATGCGGACAAGGATGGAGAAGCTGTGGACCAGAAGGAGTAACGAAGCATGATCGGGTCGCTGCTCTACCTGACGACGACACGCCCGGACATCCAGTTCGCGGTGTGCCTGTGCGCGCGCTTTCAGGCGTCGCTGCGCACTTCTCATCGTCAGGCGGTCAAGCGTATTTTCAGGTACCTTCGTTTCACACCTGAGTTTGGGATTTGGTATTCAGCTTCCTCCACCCTCTCCCTTTGCGGTTATTCCGATGCTGATTTTGCTGGTTGTCGCATTGAGCGCAAGTCCACTTCTGGGACATGCAAATTTATTGGTTCTTCTCTTGTATCGTGGTCTTCTCGCAAGCAGTCTAGTGTCGCTCAGTCTACCACGGAGGCTGAGTATGTTGCTGCGACTAGCTGCTGTTCTCAGTTGCTTTGGATGAGGGCCACTTTGCGTGACTTTGGTCTGAGCTTTTCTCGTGTTCCTTTGCTCTATGACAGCACGAGTGCTATTAGCGTTGCTAAGAACCCCGTGCTGCACTCTAAGACCAAACACATAGATGTGCACTTTCATTTTATGCGAGACCACTATGAGAAGGGTGATATCGATCTTCGCCATGTCGATACTCATCATCAGTTGGCTGATATTTTCACCAAGCCTTTGGACGAATCAACCTTTAATCGGTTGAGGGGTGAGCTTGGTGTGTGTTTCCCCTTTTAGATGGGGGAAACATTTTTGATCTTATATCATAGTCTGACTATTTTTTCATTTGTTTTGTTTTTCGTTTGCATTTCAGCATACGCTTTTATATTCTGAGCTTCATGTATATAATCTTTAAAATGTAATTATGCTCCGTTTAGTGTGCTCCGATGCTATATGTTGATGCGAGTAGCTTATGCTCTTTCTGATCACTAATACATGTTGTGAGCTGAGCTATTTTTGAATGGTGAATCTGCTTAACAAACATAAAACTTGAAAATGTTCACCATTGAGATATGCAACTAGCATGTGTAGGATGTGTTGAATTCACTCGTGCTTTTCATATATGCTAGGTTGCTATGTCTCTAGTTCTGAGTCTGTCACTTACTTGGTCTGTTCATATTCTGTCAATAAAATCTGAACCAAGTTCTTAAGAGAATTGAAAAGATCGAGATGGGATTGCTTGTCAACACATCACAGTTTCGAGACTGTTTCTCATTGCACCTTGAGTTAAACTTGAGCTGTGTAGTGTATGACCGAAACTGTTGCTTTAAGCTTCCGATTGCTTCTGCATAGGCTTCGCACAGTTGGAAAGTTAGGCAATGACAAGCTTTCAACCTCTCGCAATTACATACTAAATTTTGAACTTGTGTAATCTTAACCGCTGCAACTCCGATAAATTTTGGATACACAAGTCTATGGCTCATTCTATAGCATGTTGATTGAACTTTGCTAGGGGTAGTCACCTTGTATACATGTTTAGCACTTGTCTTCCTGTCTATACATGCTTTGTGCTATTTTGATGGTCAATACCTTTTTGGCTAAAAACTGCTCACTTTGCTCGTATGTTCATATTGCATATTTGGTGATCAGTTTGAGCCTTCGCTAGCTTGTATGCTTTCTAGTGAGTCGTTAGAGCCATACTATTTAGAGCATATTTGCATTTTCTTAACTATATTCCTGAAGCTGCTAACTTGCATTTTGACTCATATGCATTCTGGAAGGGGGAGAACTTCTCTTGTTGGCACTTTTGATGGTGCATTTTCTGAGGGGAAGAAAATTGCTTTCGGTTCCTTTTGCTTGATGGTGCATTTTCAACTAAGGGGGAGAATTTGGACAAATCATGCCTCCCATGTTCAACTAACGGGAGAGGAATCGGTTGTGTGCACCATGCAAGGGGAGTTTTGCTCGTGATAAATTTTTGAAATTTCCAATTGGTTCGGAGCGCTTTGCTAGTTGTTTTGAGCCCTTGCCTCTATCTTGAGGGACTAGTAGTTCCTTCAGTTGGCATCAGTTGGTATCGAGCTTTTCAGTTGATGTCAAGCTTTCTGCTAGTTGTGTTGAGCCTTTGTGCCTCTGTCTTGAGGGACTAGCATTTTGCTTTGATTTTTCAATTGGTATCTGCTAGCGGTGTTGAGCCTATTCTACCTCTTCTTGAGGGCTAGCTTTGCTTTGCTTGGTTGCGTCGAGCCGTTGCCCATGTCTTTGGGAACCAAGTTTTCTTGCTCTTTCCACTTGACCTTCTTCGGTTTTGCTATGCTTTTGGGTCATTTGGTTGAGTTCTCTCTTCTCCTTCTTCCTCCTTCTATTTCCATTATGATTTTTGTGTGTAGTTGACAATGCACTCATCAAGGGGGAGATTGCGGATACATGGGTTTATGCCGAGTCTCGAGTGATGAGTGATTGTCAACAGGTTTGATCGCAGGTTCATTGGCTTGTGTTGTGCAGGTGTCGAGCACGGAGACAGTGATTGAGGGCAAGGTGAAGGTCAAGTAGAGACGTGCCGTGCCGACGGACCGGGAGCGGTGAAGGGCGGACGTGAGGCTTGAACTGAGGGACCGGTGGCCTGAGGATCAGCTGTGGTGGCTGGCAGCCTAGGACAGCGACGAGCGAAGACTTGTGGGGCATGGTGTCGCTCGTGTCGAGGACCTGGGGACACGTGTCGGTGGATGGGGTGCACGGGCGGTGCATCCCCTCTACAGCTTCGGTTTGGTGGTAGAGCCAGAGAAAAACCATCGGGTGGACGGTTTCCAGGTTTGGGCCTCAAAACCTGGGTGCTGCGGGTTTCCGAGTTTGGGCCAAAAAACTCGGGCTAAGGACGGTTTCCAGGTTTGGGCCTCAAAACCTAGGCGCTGACGGGTTTCTGAGTTTGGGCCACAAAACTCAGACGATGGGCGGCTGGTTTCCCGGTTTGGGCCTCAAAACCAGGGGTGGACGTTAAGGCCTGGTTTCCCGGTTTCGGCCACAAAACCGGGGGCGAGGTCCGTGAAAAGGACGAGCGGAGCGGTGGCGGCACGTGGCGGCAATCGGTGAGGTTGCGTCGAAGCAACGCTACCAGTTGTGCGGGCGTGACCGTCGGATCCACCTACCATCGAGTTGGTCCAGAATAACCCTAGGGTTTAGCTGGTTCGCTCTGTAATTAGAGAGGGGTAGAGTAGGAAATAGAATTAGGATAAGTAGAGGTAGACACCCTCCTCCCAAAACATCTCAGTCATTTGCTCTTTGCTTCTAGGGTTTCCTGCTCTCCCAATCCCCTGCTGTAGCTAGCTGAGATCCGCAAAGAACCATACCTCTATGTACTGAAGATTTTGAGGAAGTGAGGCCGTAACCTCACTGTTGTAGCGTGTGGTAGCCACACGGTTGCAGATCGATGTGTTGATTCGCGTTTTGGTTCGTGTTCTTCGCGTTCTTCGTTTCTTCATGATTTCCCATCACTCGATCTCTCTCTATACTGCGTCTTTTCGAAATCCACTTGAATCATCTTGTTCGTTATAGTGAGGAGGTCATTTTGACCAAAGGAATTCATCTAACTCTTCACGAACAAGTAGATCGGGTCGATTTTGTTTTTGTGGCGCTTTTTTTGGTTCATACTCCTCCCCTTTCGATTTCCCGGTGTTTGAGTTGATTTGAGCGGATGATTTCTTGGGGATAGTCTCCTAACTACTCCGTGATCATCCTCTCCAAGTTTGGGAACGTGGGATTGTGAGTTGATTTGATTTAGAGAAGTTTTGGGAGAAGGGCGACCAAAATCGCCCTCTCTGCAAGGTCGCGGACAGTCCGCGCCTGGTACCGCGGACAGTCCGGGCATCGTGGGTGAGCCAGATCAGTGGCTGCGTTCCTCAGCTGCCTTGGCGATTTTTGACCTGCGGACAGTCCGCAGTTGAATTTCGCGGACAGTCTGGGAGTCGACCAGGGACATTCAGCAACCTTGTTGTTTTGTCCATTTGGCCGGCGGACAGTCTGAGCTTCTGTGTCGGACAGTCCGCAGTAAGCTCGGACAGTCCGGGACTGTACCGGCGGACAGTCCGCGAATCGGCTGAAGCTTCCAGTTTAGTGTGTTTGCTCTCCCAACTTCTCCGCTTGGTTTCCGGACCTCTTGTTTGACCCTAGAGTTGATCAAGGAACCTCTCTAGGTATCTTTGCTACTTGTTAGCATTGGTATTTGAGGATTTCTCGACGTAGTCTTCCATCTACATTCGGGACTTGGTTTTTGAGGGTCGAACTTGTGTCGGTGCCTTTGGCGTTCTGGTTTGCTATCGCTTTGTGGTGCCTCACTGTGATCCTAAGGATCATCCACCCTCTTCCAAGGGTCCTGGGCATCACGGTTTCAGTTGAAGTTTTCAGGGGTTGATTTTGGGACATTTGGCCAAAGTTTTGAGACAAATTTTTGTGGCTCCCATTCACCCCCCCTCTGGTCGCCTTTCTATTGCAATTCGGTCCTTCAGATAAGTAGAGGGAGACACCCACCTCCCATTCTATCTCAGTACTCTTTCAGTCATTTGCTCTTTGCTGCTAGGGTTTCATGTTCTCGCTATTCCCTGTTGTAGCTACTGAGATCCACAGAGAAGACAATCATACCTCTGTGTTTGTGAAATTTTGAGGAAGTGAGACCGTAATCTCACTATTGTAGTGTGTGGTAGCCACACGGTTGCAAATTCATGGTTGTGATTCGCGTTTTAATGGTGTTCTTCGCGGGTTGCTTTTCTCCACCATTTTCCCATTGATCAATCTCTTCACTCAGTGCATCTTTTGCGACTCCGTTTGAACTGAGTTGTTCTAGGTCGTGAGGTGCATCTTTCTACCGAAGGAATTCTTCCTTAACCTCACGAGCTAGTAGATGGGTCAATTTTCGTTTCGGATCAAGTTTTGCTCCTTTTGCCCCCAATTCTTCCAATTCACCGATTTGGAGTTAGGTTCGAGCCATGATCTCTTTGGGATAGCTCACTAACCTCCTAGGAACTCCTCATACCAAGTCTAAGCCTTAGAGCTTTTGATTCGGAGGAGATCGGGTTGAATCCGCGGAAGAACAGTGCAGTTTTGGGGGCATCAGATGCTCTGGTTGTGACCATCGGACGCTGAGTTCATATCAGCTGATGCGTCCGATGCCACATGTCATCTGACAGTGATTTTAAAGGAGCATCAGACGCTGACCATCGGACCCTCTGTTGCCATCGGACGCGCCGGGGGTCTAGCATCGGATGCTAGGGCTTCATTGTAGTCAACATCTGATGCCAGTCCAGAAATGTCCCAGACTTGTTGTTTCTGCATCGGAAGCTTCCAACGCCTGACCATCGGACACAGGCCAGCGTTCGATGCAGGTGTGTCTGCGCTGTTTCATCCATGGTTCGTTCGTCCGTTGTCGGTTTTGATTTCCGGCTTTTGCGTTGGGTTTCTAGAGTTGTGTGGTGTCCCGCTGTGCTTCTTGGAAGCATCCACCCTACATCTAGGGTTGTGGACACTTCCAAGCTTTAGGTTTGCTCTTAGGGGTTGATTCTCTGGATAGTAGCGTCAAGGTTCTGAAAAGAAATTTGAAGCTCCCATTCACCCCCCTCTGGTCGCTTTCTGGTAGCACTTTCGGTCCTTCAATTGGTATCGGAGCAGGTTAAGGATCTTCCACCTTAGCCGGTTCCAGATCCACAGAAGGCGACATGGATCGCGGCGTCGGCAAACCATCGGACGAACTATCCGTATTGGAAGATACGCATGTCGGCCTATCTGCAGAGTTTGGGTGCTTCCATCTGGGATATTTGCAACTCTGCCGATTACGTGGTCTTGGCTGCTCGTGCTACTCAGCATCAGATTGATGAGCACGATGCCAATAGCCGAGCCCGTAATGCTCTTTTCTCATGTTTGAGCATGACGGAGTTTGATCGCGTTTCTCACCTCGCTACGGCTCGGGAGATTTGGGCTACCCTCATGTGTTTCCATGAGGGAACCACTCAAGTCAAAACCTGTCTCTACGAGTCGCACAAGCGAGAGTATGAGAACTTTCGACATATGCCTGGCAAGAGCATAGAGAGTTTATTCGCTCGCTTTCAGGTGATTGTCAACAGGATGAGGGCTAACAAGGAGTTGTTGCCTTTCAATGATCATGAGAGAGCTTTGAAGCTTTTGCACACTCTTGATCGATCGGTGTGGGACTCAAAGGTTTAGGCGATCATCGAATCACCTAACTATGAGACCCTCACATGCAACGAGCTCTTCAGTAAGCTCAAGTCCAGTGAGATTGACGCCACGGTGAGGGCTTCCTATGAAAATCCTTCTGGCCTGTCGATGGCTTTGCTTTCTGGCTCTTCTGCTAACCCCTCTGGAGGATTTGCACTCTCTTCTCCTCTTTCTGTCACAGAGGAGCAGCTGGAGTTCATGGGGGATGACGAGTTGGCTTTGCTCGCCAACCGGTTCTCGCGGTTCCACAACAACCGCATCAACCGTCGCCGCGGAGGAGGACGCTCGGGTTCGAGTGCAGCAACCCCAACCACTTCATCGCCAATTGCCCGAAGAAGAACAAGCAAGTCTTCAGCATGGCGGATCATGGACACAAGTACGACTCCGGCAAGCGCAAGGAGACGTACGTCCCCGCGAAGCACAAGCGGAAGGGCGGCTTCAACAAGGAGTACATCAAGACGAAGTACTTGGAGAAGGCCCAGGCTGAGCAGCGTGCTTTCTTCGCCACGCTCAGCGACGTCGACGACTCGGATGATGACTCCGCTTCCTCAAGCGACGACGAGTCCGAGAAGAAGAAGAGGATCGAGGACAAGCTGAACGACCTGTGCTTCTTCACCGACAACGAGGGCTTCTGCACCATGGCCCTCGGCAAGGAGGTCGACGGTGAGCTGGAGGAGATCCCTTGGAACGACGACGATGACACCTCCCAGGAAAAACGATTGGAGAACGTTTGGTTGGTGGATTCCGGTTGTTCGAGGCACATGACTGGAAATGCCAAGTGGTTCTCCAGCCTTAGTCCGGTCGCCGGAAAGGAGTTTATCACTTTCGGCAACAATAGCAAAGGTAAAGTGTTGTCTCGTGGGTCGGTGCGAGTTAATGAGCACTTTGTGTTGCGCGATGTTGCTCTTGTTTCTAATTTGCATTTTAACCTTCTTTCTATTTTGCAACTTTTCGATGATGACTATGAGATTCATTTTAAACCGAATCTCAGTCGCATTTTAGATCCTCAGGGCTTGTATGTATGATTTCGCCCTTTGGGAAAGTCTTTTGTGCGAATTTCTCGGAGTCGTTTGGGATTTCTCGTTGTCTTTTGGCTAGACCTTTCTCCTCTGATCTTTGGAAGTGGCATAGGAGACTAGGACACTTGAGCTTCGACTTGCTTGCAAGGCTTAGTTCACTTGGCTTAATCCGAGGATTGCCCAAGTTGTGCTTGGAGAAGGATCTTGTTTGCCATTCTTGTACACATGGGAAGATGGTTGCCGCTCCCCACCATCCAGTGACTCAGGTCATGACTAAGCGCGTTGGAGAGCTTTTACACATGGACCTTGTTGGTCCGGCTCGGGTGAGCTCGGTTGGGGGGAAGTGGTATGTGTTGGTTGTTGTCGATGACTTTTCGAGATATTCGTGGGTCTTCTTTTTGACTGAGAATACTGAGACTTTCTCTTTTGCTCGCAATCTGATTTTGCGTCTTCAGAATGAGTTCCCTTTGAACTCAATGCGAGCTATTCGTAGTGATAATGGTTCCGAATTCAAGAATTCGGATTTTGTGAAGTTTTGTAACTCTTTGGGTTTAGAGCATCAGTTTTCTTCCCCCTACACACCGCCACAAAATGGTGTTGTAGAGAGAAAGAATCGGACCCTTGTAGAGATGGCCAGGACGATGCTCGATGAGCATAGGACTCCTAGGCGATATTGGGCCAAAGCTATGAGCACTGCATGCTATATTTCCAATCGCATTTTTCTCCGAGCCTTCTTGAAAAAGACTTCTTATGAGTTGCGTTTTGGAAAACAGCCCAATGTGAGTTATTTTAGAGTTTTCGGTTGCCACTGTTTTATACTCAAGAAAGGCAACCTGGACAAGTTTGAGTCTCGTTCTTCTGACGGTGTATTTTTGGGTCATGGCACTCATACTTGTGCATATCGTGTACTTAACCTTGATACTAACTGAGTCATGGAGACATCCGATGTCACCTTCGACGAGACCGTGGTTTGTCCTTCTTCTCGTTTTGAGCGTGCAGGTGATCATGAGGTTGGAGAGCCTCTTTTTGATGATGAGGACGAGGGTGCTGAAGGGATGGATGACCCAGCACCACCTCCACCTGCTGTGCCGCAAAGAGCGGCCTCTACTACCACTCACGGCCCCGACCCTTCTTCTTCGACTACTTGGGGGCCGTGGGATCCACCACCTCGGGCTGTACCATTTGTACCCGAGGAGACACCAGCTGCTGTTGAGAGGGAGGCTACATCAGCTCGAGAGGCGCCATGACACATTCAGCGCCAACACCCGCCTCAACAGATGATTGGCAGCATCGGCGAACGTGTCACTCGGTCAAGGTCACAACAAATCTCTCACTTTGCTCATTCTGCATCTGTTGCTGATTTTGAACCCCGAGATGTTGGACATGCTTTATCTGATCCAGATTGGGTCAATGCCATGCATGAGGAGCTTGAAAACTTTGAGAGAAATCGGGTTTGGGTTCTTGTTCCTCTTCCTCTTGAGTGTCACCCTATTGGGACAAAATGGGTTTTCAAAAACAAACAAGGAGAAGATGGCCATGTTGTGAGAAACAAGGCCAGACTTGTAGCCCAGGGGTATAGTCAGAAGGAGAGGATAGTCTATGAGGAGACTTTTTCTCCTGTAGCTCGTTTGGAGGCAATTGGGATACTCTTGGCTTTTGCTGCATCCAAAAGGTTTAAACTTTTTCAAATGGATGTCAAGACTGCCTTCTTAATGAGAACATATATGATGAATGATTGACTTTGATGAGGAAGGTTTGAGGCTTTTACCCGGTTGAGTCATTATGTCGTTATGCGCTTAATGTTTATTACTAAACGGTGGCGTTGAGTTGTGGTGTTTATGTGTTGGTGTGCGTGTGCGACATCTGTCTCTTGGCTGTGTTGATGTGCAGGCGTGGAGCTCAGATACAGTGGTCTATGGCGAGGTGAAGGTCAAGTAGAGACGTGTCGTGCCGACGGACCGGGAGCGGTGAAGGATGGGCGTGCCGTGCGACGGACGTGCCATGCCGATGTACCCAGAGCGGTGAAGGGCGGACGTGAGGCTTGTACTGACGGACCAGAGGGCCAGAGGACTAGCTGTGGTAGCTGGCACGTGGCATCGGCGAGCGAGAGCACATGGGGATGTGCGGTGCATCGACCAAGTCGGGACGAAGACGATGGCGTCATGGCACTTGGCGGGAGGTCGGACACGGGCTTGCGTGCGGCGCAAGTGCCGTCGGCCGAGTCAAGAAGGATGGCGAAGGCGTTGTGCCCGACGTGGAGGCTGGACATTCATCGGCATCGGTGCCGGTGGTCGGGGTGTGCGAACCACATCCCGTCTATGGTGTGGGTTCGGTAGCTGAGCCTCAGAAAGCTACCATCGACGGTTTTCGAGTTTGGGCCTCGAAACTTGGGTGGACGGTTTCAGGTTTGGGCCTCAAAACCTGGGTGGCCGGTTTCCGAGTTTGGGCCTCAAAACTCGGGTTGGACGGTTTCCAGGTTTGGGCCTCAAAACTTGGGCTCGCGGGTTTCCGAGTTTGGGCCTCAAAACTCGGGGTGGTCGGTTTGCCAGGTATGGGCCTCAAAACCTGGGCTGGCTGGTTTACCGGTTTGGGCCTCAAAACCGGGGGTTGGTCCGAAAGGACGGTCGACGCGTGGTGGCGTGGAGAGGCTGGCGCAGCGGCGTAGCTATCCACGAGGAAGGCGCGGTGGTCGACGGTGACGGCACGTGGTGACATCCTGGAGGTCGCGTCGAGGCGAAGCTACCAGATGTGCGGGCGTGGCCGTCGGATGAAGATGGTCAGGACTGGACGGTTTTACCCCTGGGGGGTATTTGGGTTGAGTGCTTAATGTAAGGGCATTTTGGTCTTTGGACGTGCGCCTATATATAGATGAAGGGGGCTGCTAGGGCAGCTATCCTTGGGAATCCTTTGGACGGTGTCTCTCTCATTTTGTTCCTGTGAGAGAAGGCTAGGGTTAGGGAGAGTTGGCTCTTGTTCTTGAGCTTTTCGCCATCCGAGCTTTGTGTTGCTAGGAGTGGCTTGTAGCCCGACACCGAGTGATTAATCAATCATCCATTCCTTTGAATCCAAGGATCAAATTTGTGGTTGAATTCGCGTTTTGAATTTGTTCTTCGCGTTCTTCTTTTCTCCACGATTTTCCACTCTCTCGATCTCTCTCTACGCTGCGTCTTTTGTGATTCCGTTTGAATCAACTTATTCTTTGAAGTGAGGAGAACATTTCCACCGAAGGAATTCATCTCTACCCTCATCAACAAGTAGATTGAGTCGAAATCGTTTTCGTTCCTCGTTCTTCCCCTTTTCTAGTGTTCTTCGGATTTCTCATGATTTAGTTGGGTTGAAGCGATGATATCCTAGGATTAGCTTCCCAACACATAGAAGAACACTTGGGAGAAGTTTGGTTGTTGCCCCATTCGATTTGGTGAAGATCCAATCGATTTTGGTTTTGTCCCGTGAGGATTTTGGGGTTTCTGGACAGTGGCGGACTGTCCGCCCCTTTGGTGGCGGACTGTCCGGCCATCGGGCTCAGCCAGTCCATAACACGCGCAGCGCGCACTGCTCACGGTCATTTTGACCGGTGGACAGTCCGCCATTGACCGGCGCGGACAGTCCGCGAGTCGCGCAGGGGAGGATCAGCAGCCTTGCTGTTTTGTGGTGTTGGCCGGCGGACAGTCCGCCAGGGCTTCGCGGACAGTCCGCCCCTGGCGCGGACAGTCCGGCACCTGCAGCCCGGACAGTCCGGGAATTGGATGTAGGCTGCAGTTTACTGCGTTTGCTCCCCCGGCTTTTCTGGTTCGTTTCCGGACTTCTCGTTTGCTCCTAGAGTTCACCTAGGAACCTCTCTAGGTATCTTTGCTACACGTTAGCATAGGTATTTGGAGGAATCCCGACGTAGCCCTCTATCTACGTTTGGGAGTTGGTCTTTTGGGACGAACTTGGTTCGGAGTTTTGAGAGTTTTGGTTTGCTCTCTTGTGTGGTGCCTCGCTGTGATCCTAGGGATCATCCACCCTCTTTTCGAGGGTTGTGGCATCACGTTTGAGTCTGAAGCTTCTGGGGTTAATTTTGTTGGGACAGAGGCCAGAATTCTGAGAAGAATTTTTAGGCTCCCATTCACCCCCCCTCTGGTCGCCTTGCTTTAGCATTTTCGGTCCTTCAATTGGTATCGGAGCCAGTTAAGGATCTCTCTACCTTAACCGGTTCCGGATCCGCGAAGGCGACCTTTTTGAGAGCGGTTTTGTTTTCGACTTTGCTTGTCGAGGTGTTGAGCTTTTTGTGTGGCTAACACTAACGGTGCTTTTGGAAGTACCACCAAGTTCTTCTTCAAGTATGTCTTTGTCTTTTGGTTTGAATGTTTCCAAGGACGACATCTTGGGAAGAAGGAGGAGTGCAGTTGATGAGAGGGATCGCGAGGTGAACGATCTGCTGAACCTTCTACGACATGACGAGCTTTCACCGGAGGATCTTCTATGTCAACTTGGCAAGGCCAAGAGAGGTACACTTGCTTGTGGTCTTGTGGCTTTGCACAACCTATATGAGGCTTGCTCTAGGGATGATGAGCTTTGTGATACCTTGCGTAGAAAGGTAGAAAAATTAAAATGCTCCATTGCTAAGTTGAAGTCTAGTGCCTCTTTGCCTTGCACCTCTTGTAATGACATGGTTAGGAAGAATGATGAGCTAGGCTTTTCTCTTGCTAGCTTAAAATCTGAGAATGAATTGTTGAAATCCAATGCTTCCGAACCATGTCTAGTTTCCATTGACTTGCACAGGGACCTTGATTGTGCTAAAACTGAAATAACCTTGCTAAAGTCAAATGCTTTGTCACCATGTGATTCTTGTGAATCTTTTGTTGCTAGACTTAGAGAATTAAGTTTGATTCATAGGACATGTGTAGATGAACTCGAGCATGCTAGGGCTAAAATTGATGAGATAAATTCTAGGCCTTGTAGCTTGTGCTCTTTAAATAAAAATGTTTGCCATGCTTCTAGTGCTATTCATGATTCTTTGCTTGATGTGAATGGTGATGTTTCTTCCACCGATTTCATTTGCCCATCTTGCACTGATTTAGAAAAAGAAGTTTTGGTTTTGAAAAAAGCGCGCGATGATATGAGCGCCAAGTTGGTTGAGCACAATGATATGAGTGCCAACCTTGAGAAGGAGATTGAGCTCTTGCGTACCACATATGCTGAGTGCATTGAAAAGGAGATGGAAAACTTAACAAACACTCCTTGCGGTACTTGTGACCGCCTCATGTTTGAAAATGAGGTTTTGGCCAAAAGATGCAAGAGCTTTTGTGCTAAGTCATTTGAGTCACGCATTTCTTCCAACTCCGATGTTGATGTTTCCAAGTTTGCATCTTTGCAACCACACTACAACATAAACCCCCGTATAGCAACACATAGATAGCTACGGAACATTGATGCGTTGGTGGGCGATATCCATATTCTGCACTCGATGGAGTAGGCCCATTTCCTAGCCCACCTCTGCATCCCACGTTCTCCAAGATAATAATAACTGTTCCAGCCATGCCTAATCTATCTCCACAGCCAGATCTAATCTCAAACAAAAATGCCTAGAGGGCGAGGGTTCCCTCTCTTCTCGTGGTGTCTCCGCAAGGGGCAAGGCAATGATGGCGGCATGACAAAGAGCTTGGCGGCGATGGAGACTGCGGACATTAACGTTACTGCTGTATGGCTTGTTGGCCAGGTACCAGAAAATTTATTACAATATATGAAGGTCAGTCGTTCATCCACCAAGCAGTCCATCTTGTCCTATATGATCGTATTCACAGATATTTGATTCATGGTGCATTTGTTTCTTGCATATCTATCTGATCTCTTTCTTCTGTCACATGATTCACGTTGTCCCTGAATCTTAATTCCAAGATTTTGTCATACCCTGATCCGCACAATTGGATTTGAGAGGCATTGGAGGCATGGCTGTCCAGTGGTCTTGCAATGAGGATCGATCTACTTGCTGTACTTGGTGAGTTCTCCTTTGATTTCCCTAACTTCGATTGATTCATAAACGATGATTTCTGCTGATGCGATTCTTCCGGCAGTCGCCGAACTTATGGATATAAAACACATATGTTCTCCCATTCTGTACTATATACAAACTCTCCAAATCAATCACTCAATTACTGAAAAGGTAATCACGTTACCTTGTTCAAATAAAAATCTGGATACAGCTCAGTTTATTTACAATGTACATAGTTTATAATATTTATTTCCCACAAAGACTCAAGAAAATATAGAGATTGGACATTAGGGAAGTACTAACAGATAGAAAAAATAAATTTATAAATATATTTTTCCTCGGGATCATTTTTATGCTTGCAGCTTCTTTCCACGAACACCTAGTTCACTGTTCCATAGGTTTTACTGGACAACTTTATCATGGCATACTAGATACAGATATCATGGCCAGGGCTAATAATATTAGTAATAAACTAGAGTAACTCCTTTGCTTCTTCAGTAGATCAGTAATATTTTAGTTTCTTTTGTTCAGGTGGATCCAACAAATACAATCATATCTAGGATGAGTAAAGCTAGATCAACACAGGTAATAGTTGTTTATTATCTCATGTGCATTAATTTTCTATGGACTAACTATTATTGTGGTCCAGAAAAAAATTAAGCATAGTTTCTTTCTTGATCAAATTACAGCTTATCAGTTACCTAGCCCCTGGACAAGCAGTATTGTTCCACGGTTTGTCAACAAGGATCAAACTGTCTACTAGATTTAAGGTATGATTTTCTTTTTAGACAAATTTCATTTTTATACTTAAGCTGATCCACTAGTATTCAGTTAATTCAGTGTTTTCTTGTAGAATGTACCAAATGTCTTAATGTTATAGAATCGACAGATCGAACCATCTATAACCACGACATTCTTAGTTTAGGTGGTATGAATTTCACAATCATAGGTATGGTCACCTTAATAACATTTGAGATATTTAAATAACATAGATGTTTGGATGTATAGTATTTTCATTTTTTTGCTGATGCAGACACCGGATTTGAGCTCCTATCTTAAATTTTGATTGCTTTTGGGAGATAATTCTCAGAGTTAAGGATGGTATCAATAGTGCTTTTTTACTACCAGTTTACTAATATTTTATTTTTGATGATCAAGCAATATTTTTCTGAAACTATTACAATACTATATGGTATTTGATGACGATTGATATTTGTGAATCGTATAATATTCATATATTTATAATATGATGTTGTTATATAAGACAAATATCTTAAAACTTCATAATATCTTTTTCTTGTTCTTAATTTTTCTTACAGTTGTAGACTAATATTCTCCATGTATACT
Organism: Coix lacryma-jobi var. lacryma-jobi; assembly: GCA_009763385.1. NCBI lineage: Eukaryota > Viridiplantae > Streptophyta > Magnoliopsida > Poales > Poaceae > Coix > Coix lacryma-jobi. The sequence goes on along the minus strand of CM019828.1, from coordinate 76,902,672 downwards.
CTTGTAGAAACATCAATATGGCACAATAAATGGATGATCACATCAGAAGAATGCTAGACTAAAATGGACGAAGGAGAAAGGTGGGATGCTAGCGTTCTTAGAGGGTCTCTTTATGTTTTTATATTTTACTCCCATAGGAATGTACTCTGAAAAATATTATGTCATGAATTATGTGGATGACACTTATTGTAATACAACAAATTCTTTATACTTATGGATATGAGAATGTTTATGTTTATTTTTTATGTGTTGGATGACCTTGCGTTTCTCTGTATAAATTTTACATGCATTTATCTATATCTATAAATAAATAAATATGATTTGAAAGATTAGATGGCTTATTCCTCATAACACATATAAGTGTTGCTACAGACTAAATTTATATGTTGCAACGAGCCACAGAATGAAGTCATTTGTCTATATTTGTACAAACACATATAAGTGTTGTTATAACCCACTATTATGTGTTGTAACTTTGCAACGGTTATTATTATAGGTTACCAACACATAAATAAATGTTGCAATAGATTCTTGCAACGCCACTTTAAGCAACGCATATTAGATGCGTTGGTATAGACCCTACCAACGTATATATCGACTTTTAGCAACACATATTTGTGTTGCAAAAGAGGGTGTCATGTTGTAGTGGCACTAGTGTCAAGGTTTCGGATAGCTCTTTCATAGCTACTCCTAACCTTGTTGTTTCTTCGAGTGATGTCCAACGGACTTCTCTTGACAAGGGTGCTTCTCATATTTTTGGGACTCGTGCTCCCAATCTAGTTTTCCATTGCACCTTTTGCAAGAAGGATGGACATTCGCTCGATTTTTATTTTCGCCGTGTCAAGCACGAGCGGCGTATTCGAGCTAAGGCTTTTAGGAAGCCGCGTAGCCTTTTGCATGGCACGTGTGCTCCGAGTGTTGGCACCAAGTCTCTTGTTGATGCTTCTTGTTCTAAGTCCCAAGGGACTTCTCACTTGTCAGAGAATGGTGTGCCTTCCAGTAGGCCTTTGTACCATTGCTCTTTTTGTGAGAAATATGGGCATCAAGAAAGCTTTTGTTATCGGCGTGCCAAACGCTTGCGACAAGCTCGCTCTTCTAGGAAGATGGTGATTCATAGCCCTTCTCATGGCATGAACACTTGTGCTCCTAGTAAGAAGCCCCTCTTTGTTGATGGGTTTTATGACTCCTTTTCTAATGGGTTAGGTCATGGTCGTGGACATGTTTCTAGTGCTACTTCTCTTGGTCCACGTCATGCTTTTCATGGTGCTTCTATTGGTTCTTCTACAAAAACCTTGGAAGATGTTTGCCTCTTTTCCCGTGGTACGACTCGTTCTTCTCCTCGAGTTGTCCTTTTGAGGAATGCTTCCAAGGTTGTTTCACAATTGCATTTGAACCAGCATTTGCATCATGCTAACCCACATGATAAGTTGAGATTTGTGACCAAGTCTTGGGTTCCCAAGTACATGCTTGCTAACCCTTCGGGATCCAAGACTCGGGTTATTTTGTCCTCTTGTGTGTAGATATGAGGACGCGGGGTGGAGAACATGTGCTGAATGGAACTTGGTCTTTTAGATGTGATCAAGTTTTGATGGTTCTCTGCACCCCGCTTAGATTTGCCTCCAAAGTGGCTTTTATAGCTTGGTGAGCTTTCTAATACACTCATACCTTGTACATCCATGATCTATGTCTTGTGGTATGAGTTGGTTCTTCATGTGCTCACTTGTATAGTTCTTGCATGTACATTTTCCTTTGTATCATGTTTTGCTTTGGTCTAGCATGTGCTAACCTGTATATCATGTCCTGCTAGCCTTGTGTACAGCTTTGGTGGCTATTCCACTTTTCATGTTAGTCTATGATCCTCATGAACATTATACCATGCTTTACCATACTTCTCCATGAGCTTTACTTGTAGAGGTATGATGTTCATTAGGTGTCACTTTTCAGGTGCTAGTTTTGGTTAGCTACATGTACCCTGTTGACATGTTTAGATTGAGCACTAGCCTTTCCACAATTTTATCATGTTACATGCTTTTGGATCTATTGCTATCTTTATTTTGCATTATGGCATGTGTTGAGGTTTAGGCTGTGTTTGTGTTGATCATGTCTCTAGGTTGCATTTTGCTATATAGTGCTTTATCCTGTTGCATGGTAGTCTTGACTAGTTTGAGTTCAGATCTCCTTGCGGTATCATTCATAGGTAGATCTCTTTTTGTTGAACCTTATGCTTATTATGTGACTAACCGTTTTCGTGGAGACCTTGAGGTCACACTGGATGAGACAACGCCTTGTGTTTCTTCTGCCTTTGAGTGTGCAGGAGAACAGGAGCCTGGAGAGAGCATTTCGGCTCACGGACCCAATCCCACTTCTTCCACGACTTGGGGTTCCGTTCGAGCAGCTATCCAGCGAGCACTAGCTGCACCTGTGGGAGCGACAGCATCAGGCGAGGGGGAGATGACTTCGGTGAGGCAGGTGCCCCGAAGATTTCAGCAGATTTAGGCGTCCCCTCGAGTATCACACCAGCAGGCGGTCATGCGTATCATGAGGTACCCCAACACACTTCTGAGTTCGGTTTCTGGTACTCTTCTTCTCCGACCCCTTTCTGCTGTGTGGTCTTTTCGATGTGGATTTTGTTGGCTGTCGCTTGAGCGTTTCCTGGCTCTTCGCTTGTGAGTTTGATGAGTGTTCCCCTTTTAGTTGGGGAAACATTTTGCCTGTTGTATCTTAGTTTGGCTTCTCCGATACCCTTTTGTTTTGGGTTTTCTTTTTTAGGCTAGTTTTGCTTTGTCTTTGATAGACTAGCTTTTGCATGCATTTCATCATGTATTCTAGTGCATTTTAGAGCTTCATGTTTAGAGCAATGAGAATGAGATTATGCTCTTTTTGGTATGCCCTATTTATTCATGATGATGCTTGTAGCTTAGGCTCTCTTTGATCACTTGATACATGTTATGAGCTAAGCTATTTTTGCAAATGGTGAACTTGACTAATCAACTATGAAACCTTTAATTTGTTCACCATTGAGATTGACAACTAGCATGGGTAGGATGTGTTGAGATCACTTGTGCTATCTTTTGTATGCTAGGTTGCTATGTCTCTTGCACTGATTCATTCACTTGCTTGGATTGTTCATATTTACCTTGTGCTTAAATATTGATCCAAGTATTAGTGAAATGAAAAGATCGAGATGGGATTGCATGTGTCAGCACCTCACGGTATCGAGACTGTTTCTCATTGCACATTTGAGTTAAACTTGAGCCGTGTAGTGTAAGACCGAAACCGGTGTTTTAAGCTTCTGATTGCTTTTCTTGCATAGGCTTAGCCCGGTTGAAAAGTTAGGCAATGACCATGTTTTCAACCTCTCGCAATCACATGCTTTAATTTGAACTTGTGTTAATACCGCTGCAATCTCCGATAAAAATTTGAAAATAACACAAGTTTATGCTTCATTCTTTTGCATGATGATTGAACTTTGCTAGGGGTAGTTCATCTTTTATACTTGAGTTAGCACTTGGTTGATTTCCTGTCTATCCATGCTAAGTGCTATTTTAGTGGTGAACTCCTTTTCAAATGGCTTAAAACTGCTCATATGCTTAATTGTTCATATTTCGTATTCATTTGATCAGTTTGAGCCTTTGCTAGCATTTGTATTGATTGCTATACTTTCAGGGCAGCACCCTTTTGAGCATCTTTTCATTCTGATTGCTATACACTTGAAGCTGTTGCATTGTGCATATCATGCATTTTTAGCTTAGTGTACATACCCCCAGCTCCGATACACTTTGTGGTCACTTTCAGTGCTTTTCATTGCCCCCATATGCTTTTGGTTGATGACTTGTCTTGTGTTTGTGTCAACTTTGTGAAAAATGTCAAAACCCCTCAGCATGTTCCCTTTTGTCAAGGGGGAGAAGCTGTTTGCAAGGGGGAGCTTGTGTGTTGGCACAAAGGGGAGAGTCATGCATTTTGGGGAGAGCTTTGAGCTAGGGGGAGTTTAGCTCTTTTATGTTCTTCTTCTCTTGGTATAGCTCCTTTATGTGTTTCAATTGGTATCCATCTTTTGGTCTGGAACGAAATTGGTGTCATGAGCTTTGTTACATAGCTTTTGTGTATAGGCTTGCTTTCAGGGGGAGTCGCTTTTGTCTTGCTGCTTCTCCGCATGCTCCGAGTGTTTGCGCTCCATTTAGTGTTGAGCTTCTCTTGTGGTTTTTCTCAGTCGGTATCGAGCCTGCTAGTCGTGTTGAGCCGTTTTTGCCTCTGTCTAGAGGGACTAGCAGTTTTTGCTTGGTATTTTCGATTGGTATGGACCCTTCAGCTAGTTGCGTCGAGCCTATGTGCCTCTGTCTTGAGGAACTAGCTGTTTGCACCAATTCTTGGTTGTTTGTGATCAGTTTTGCATTCTTACGCGTTGATTCAGCCTCAATTAGTATCGAGCCTTGAGCTAGTGGTGTTGAGCCTTTTCTGCCTCTTCTTGAGGACTAGCTCATTTTTGACTTGGTTGTGTCGAGCCGTTGCCCATGTCTTTGGGAACCAAGTTTTTCGCTCTATGTGATCGAGTTTTGCTCTTTGATGAGTTGTTGCTCCGATCCCTTGCTTGGTTGCGTTGAGCCGTTGCTCATGTCTTTGGGGACCAAGTTATGTTCATTTCAAATTGCCCCCTCTTTAGCATTTCTTTGGCTTTTGGGCATTTGAATGGATAATCTTCTCATGACAAGTGACTTTGTTCTTTGCCCTTCCATGGCTTTTGATCACTTGAATGAGATTTTCGGTTTTGGTATCTCAAACCATCTCTTGTGCCTAGTTTTTGTCAATTCAATCATCAAGGGGGAGAAAGAGAAAGAGAAAGAGAAAAAGGGGGAGAAATCTCGACCCAAGTGAATCCAAGTGGATAAGTACCTTGGTTTCTTTTGTGATGATTGTTTGACAATTTATTTGAGATTGGTTTTCGAGTACCTTTTGGGATTCATGAAACTCTTGTTTCTCTTGACTCTTCGGTTGTGTGGAGGCTTTCCCGCTTTTCCCGTTTCTTTCGGGACCGAGAGCTTTTATTTGGAGTCTTCATGATCCTTCCTCATATCAAGTGGCCTTGTGTTTGCTTTTATTTGGCTTTTGGGCACTTGAGTGAGGCTTGCCTTCAAACCCTTCCTTTGTGGTTTTATTTTTAGTCAATGCATTCATCAAGGGGGAGATTGAGAACATATATGATGAATGATTGACTTTGATGAGGAAGGTTTGAGGCTTTTACCCGGTTGAGTCATTATGTCGTTATGCGCTTAATGTTTATGACTAACCGGCGGCGTTGAGTTGTGGTGTTTATGTGTTGGTGTGCGTGTGCGACATGTGTCTCTTGGCTGTGTTGATGTGCAGGTGTGGAGCTCGGATATAGTGGTCTATGGCGAGGTGAAGGTCAAGTAGAGACGTGCCGTGCCGACGGACTGGGAGCGGTAAAGGATGGGCGTGCCGTGCGGCGGACGTGCCATGCCGATGTACCCAGAGCGGTGAAGGGCGGATGTGAGGCTTGGACTGACGGACCAGAAGGCCAGAGGACTAGCTGTTTTAGCTGGCACGTGGCATCGGCGAGGGAGAGCACATGGGGATGTGCGGTGCATCGGCCGAGTCGGGACGAAGACGATGGCGTCGTGGCACTTGGCGGGAAGTCGGACACGGGCTTGCGTGTGGCGCAAGTGCCGTCGGCCGAGTCAAGAAGGATGGCGAAGGCGTTGTGCCCGGCGTGGAGGCTGGACTTGCATCGGCATCGGTGCTGGTGGTCGGGGTGTGCGAACCACATCCCGTCTACGGTGCGGGTTCGGTAGCTGAGCCTCAAAAAGCTACCATCGACGGTTTTCGAGTTTGGGCCTCAAAACTCTGGTGGACGGTTTCCAGGTTTGGGCCTCAAAACCTGGGTGGCCGATTTCCGAGTTTGGGCCTCAAAACTCAGGTTGGACGGTCTCCAGGTTTGGGCCTCAAAACCTGGGCTCGCGGGTTTCCGAGTTTGGGCCTCAAAAATCGGGGTGGTCGGTTTGCCAGGTTTGGGCCTCAAAACCAGGGCTGGCTGGTTTACTGGTTTGGGCCTCAAAACCGGGGATTGGTCTGAAAGGACGGTCGACGTGTGGCGGCGTGGAGAGGCTGGCGCGGCGGCGTAGCTATCCACGAGGAAGGCGCGGTGGTCGACGGTGACGGCACGTGGCGACATCCTGGAGGTCGCGTCGAGGCGAAGCTACCAGATGTGCGGGCGTGGCCGTCGGATGAAGATGGTCATGACTGGACGGTTTTACCCCTGGGGGGTATTTGGGTTGAGTGCTTAATGTAAGGGCATTTTGGTCTTCAGACGTGCGCCTATATATAGATGAAGGGCCTGCTAGGGCAGCTATCCTTGGGAATCCTTTGGACGGTGTCTCTCTCATTTTGTTCCTATGAGAGAAGGCTAGGGTTAGGGAGAGTTGGCTCTTGTTCTTGAGCTTTTCGCCATCCAAGCTTTGTGTTGCTAGGAGTGGCTTGTAGCCCGACACCGAGTGATTAATCAATCATCCATTCCTCTGAATCCAAGGATCAAATTCGTGGTTGAATTCGTGTTTTGAATTTGTTCTTCGCGTTCTTCTTTTCTCCACGATTTTCCCCTCTCTCGATCTCTCTCTATGTTGCGTCTTTTGCGATTCCGTTTGAATCAACTTGTTCTTTGAAGTGAGGAGAACATTTCCACCGAAGGAATTCATCTCTACCGTCACGAACAAGTAGATCGAGTTGAAATCATTTTCGTTCCTCGTTCTTCCCCTTTTCTAGTGTTCTTCAGATTTCTCATGATTTAGTTGGGTTGAAGAGATGATATCCTAGGATTAGCTTCCCAACACATAGAAGAACACTTGGGAGAAGTTTGGTTGCAGCCCCATTCGATTTGGTGAAGATCCGATCGATTTTGGTTTTGTCCCGTGAGGATTTTGGGGTTTCTGGACAGTGGTGGACTATCCGCCCCTTTGGTGGCAGACTGTCCGGCCATCGGGCTCAGCCAGTCCAGAACACGCGCAGCGCGCACTGCTCATGGTCATTTTGACCGGCGGACAGTCCGCCGTTGACCGGCGCGGACAGTCCACGAGTCGCGCAGGGAAGGATCAGTAGCCTTGCTGTTTTGCCGTGTTGGCCGGCGGACAGTCCGCCAGGGCTTCACGGACAGTCCTCCCCTGGCGCGGACAGTCCGGCTCCTGCAGCCCGGACAGTCCGGGAATTGGCTGTAGGCTGCAGTTTAGTGCGTTTGCTCTCCCGGCATTTCCGGTTCATTTTTGGACTTCTCGTTTGCTCCTAGAGTTCACCTAGGAACCTCTCTATGTATCTTTGCTACACGTTAGCATAGGTATTTGGAGGAATCCCGACGTTGTTAGTAATTATTAGTTAGTTATCCTTAGTTATCCCATTCTATCTATCTATCTAGTTATCCACCTTACCTTAGCATCCATTCCATCCTTACCTATTCACCCACATATTCTTTCTAGCCTTTCATCTTCTTTTCTCTCCTTTCCCCTTTAATTATTCCTCGACTCTCATCCCCTCCTTGACTAGACTCATACACCACCCTAACCTTCCTTTGGGATCAAATAAATCGACACCTGGTACTCCCAGGGAAGTGCTACTACGATAGTTCTGTGCGCTTGCAGAATCTCCTCCTGGTAGATTGCAATCTCTCTAGCTAGCTCCTACTAGTGTTGGGATTGACAACCCCATTTGACATTAGTAGATAGCTGCTTTAGCTTCACTCCTTTAGGTATAGTGACTGGACTTGCTTCAAGCATTTCTGGCGCCGCTGCCAGGGATAGACTCCATAGTCTACTCCTAGTAACGACGTTAGCAAGTGTCAACAGGCATTTCTGGGCCGTTACCGGGGATAGTTGCCTAGCTCTATCTTTAGTGAAGTTAAGAACTACCAACAAGCATTTCTGGCGCCATTGCCGGGGAAGGCAATCGGTGTATCGTTTGAGTCCGTGTCGAATTTATCTTCGCTTAAGCTCCCGCTTAGCGAATCCCATCTTACCCCATTCTTTCTTTCCTTAGTCCTTCTTATCTTTTTCCTTCATCTTCTTCAACTTCTTTCTTTCCTATCTCGTTCTATCTTCACAATGGCCACCAAAACCATTCGTGAATTTTCTGCTCCTTCTGCCGCTAATGTAGCGACAGGACCAGACGTGATCGAAGCCAACCTCAATTTTGAGTTGAAACCGGCTCTGATCACGATGGTCCAAGCTAGCCCATTCTGTGGCAAAGCCCATGAGGATGCCAATGCTCATCTCCAACAATTCTTGGAGATTTGTGGCACCTTCACCATTAAGGGGATAACACAAGAAACAATCCATCTTCGTCTCTTTCCTTTCTCTTTGCTAGGAAAAGCGAAGTAATGGTTCTATACCAGTCGCAACGCTGTAGACACATGGGACAAATGTTCCAATGCTTTTCTCGCCAAATTCTTCCCGATGGGCAAGACGAACGCTCTTCGCAACAAAATCTCTAGCTTTATGCAACAAGCCGAGGAATTTATTCCCGAGGCTTGGGAGAGAATGCAAGAGTACGTCGCTGCTTGTCCGCCCCATGGTATGGAGGACTGGCAATTGATCCAGAACTTCTACCATGGCCTAACCCCACTCTCTAGAAGCCATTTGGATGCCGCCGCCGGCGGTGCATTCTTTTCTCTGAATGTTGCAGATGCTAAGGCTCTCATAGACAAGATGGTGTCGAACCAAGGATGGAATGACGAGAGACTGCAGCCCCGTAAGCGAGGTATACATTCCCTTAAGGAGGCCGACATGATCGTGGCCAAGATGGACCTGCTGGCAAAGAAGCTGGACAGCTGTGAGAAGATGAACCAACAAGAGAGTGTCCAATCTCTGGAATCCTACATGACTTGTGAAGTCTGTGGAGAAACCGGACATTCAGGGAACCACTGCCCCGAGTGACATGAAGATTTGAACTTCATCAACAACAACAACAACGGTTTCCGTCAAAAGAATCAAGGATGGAATCAGCCTGCAAATTCTCAAGGTAACAATTCATTCCCCCGCTCTAATTTTCAGAATTCTGATAATTTCTCATTCTTGAAAAATTTAGTTTACTCACAAGGTAGAACTACTGATTTCTTGAATAAGAGATTAATGTCGAATGATAAAACCCTTGAGAATATAAATGCTAAATTGGAAGATTTCTCATCTGCTCTGAAAAATCAATTAAGTTTTAATAAGATGTTAGAAACCCAATTAGCTCAACTTGCTGCTATCATACCATCTTTTGAAACTGGCAAAATTCCTGCTAAACCTGACATGGAAACTGCAAATATGGTTGAAATAAAATATTTTAACTATTATGAAGATCAAACAATGACTGTTAAAAAGGGTGATCCCGGTAGTCCCATAATTAGATGCTCAATATTTGGTGAAGTCTTTAAAAATGCCATGTGTGATTTAGGATCGAGTGTGAACATTATATCTAAGGATTTCTATGAAAACTCGTTCTTTCCACCCATGTCATCCACATCTGCCTATGTTGTGCTAGCTAATCAATCCATTTGCTATATAGAAGGAATAGTCAATAATTTACCTGTTCATATTAGAGGCTCCTATGTTCCTACTGATTTCATAATACTAGATATGGGAAATAGGAAAGATGTGCCTTTAATTTTGGGTAGACCTTTCTTGAATACTGTGAATGCCTGCATATATGTGGGGAGTGGTAAAGTACAAATGACATTAGGAGGGAGGAAGGAAATGTTCTCTTTTTCCCGTGGTCCTGCATATGCCGCTAACATGCAGGAAGCAAAACCCGTTCGTACCAAGAAGAGGCGCCCAAGAACAAGGTGGAACATAAAGGAAGAACCACCTTCTCCTGAGTTGTGTAATTCACATGACAAAGGAGAGGTGCCAAAAGAATAAGAAGCCGATGAAGTACTTAAGGAAGAAGCACCCAAGGAAGAAGATGCACCCGATAAGGATGAAATTCCATGGACCTAAGGTATGGATTTACTTTTAAATTTCCCTTCAAATTTCCCTTTTTCAAATAAATAACATATGTCATGCATGTAACTAAAAAAAATCAGTTATCATTAGTTATATGCATAAGTATATGTTAACTTAGCTAGATTAATAAAATATCATAATAGGATAGTTTCCCTTTTTCACAACATTAGATAGTTTCCCTTTTAATAAAATGAGAACAAGAGCTCCGACTAAGAAGAAGAAGATCCTTCACCAAGCAAGAAGCCAGCTTGGGGGAGATCCTCGCGCCGATAAGGTATGTTTCAACCTTACTCTTTATATTCAGTTCTTAAATTTTATATCTTTTGAATACTATATGCTTGCCTAAGTAATTATCCCATGAATAAAATTGATAAAATCTGCTTAAAAATGTTGGAACCTGAATAAGAAATGAAATATGTCATGCAAATGCTATTGTTATGGTTTGAATAACTGGTCTTGTCTAAGTTGTAGCTTTTGTGGGTTGCACATGCTTTAACTGAAATCATGCTTAGTGAATAAAGTTAGTAAGAAATGGAGTAATTCTTTAAACTTGATAAGGAGAAATTAGGGCCTAATCTGGAGGATTTCTTTTAAAAATCTTGAAAACCTTGCTAAAAGTTCCTCCTGGATTTTATCACATCCCACCACTAGCCAAATATTTATTAGTCAAAACCACAAAGAGCCCTGTCTGTGTTGAGCTTTGTTAGACCTCATAGATCTTAGTAGAGAAGCTTATCATATCTTATGATCAAGATTCACACACCCACCATAAATTGCCTACTCTCCACTTTGGAAGTTTGCAACCACCAAATGAATTGCTCATTCTCTACACTAGAGATATGCAATACCTTGCCAAACGTCCCATTGCTAGCCTTATGCTATTCCAACACTAGGAATAAGCATTTCTCTCCCTTTCCCTACTCATTTCAAAAAATCCTTTTCTATAGATAATCTGGGGAAATCTAGAGCTAAAAAAAAGAGAGAGAGAGATAAAAAAATGAGCAAAGTAGCTCAAGAGAGGACTATGTCCTAAGAAAATGTGAGGACACATTTTTGTCTACTCACTATGTATCGAAAAAAAGAAGAAAAAGAGAGAGAGAGAGAGTTATCATTAGCTCTAGACCCCAGAAATTAACTAGGAAGGATTATGAAATATCTCTCTATACACTTCCACATAACCACACATGCACATCTTGATCAATTTTTATGATTTGCTCCTCCTTATGATCTGAGTGTCTAGCTTAGCAATAAACATTAGGCAATTTGCTCTTGATTCTTAGCCTACCTATAACTCCACATATCATTCTTTAGAAATAGGAGAGGCTACATTTTGGCCTAAGTGAGGATTTAAACACCATTGAGTGAATCTTGGTGGACTTAAGAAAGTTTATCTTTTGAAAACCTTAAAAAACCTCCAGACAGAATCCTAGTCAAACCAAAAAAAAAAGTTTCGTATCTACTACTTTATTTCACTCTTGCATGTTTGAAGTGAAAAAGCTATAAGCCCCACATTGCTATGATTAATGATATATACTAAGTTATTTCTCACTATACAATATGCACTTGTATACATCTTAAGTTGCTATCTATCTCATGCTTAATGCTTAAACCGCATTGTTGCTCGAGGACGAGCAACAGGTTAGCTTGGGGGAGCTTGTTGACGGTCTTTAAACACCTGTTTTACCATCAACACTTTACCCAAAGATTCACCAAAAAGGCAGGAAATGTAGTCAAATAGGTTTCAAACTAACCGAATTCCACATGTCCATAGATTTTGATTTGAATGCAGGATTTGGACCAAATTTGAAGCATGGACCCACCAGGGGCCGAGACCACTCACCAGAGCCCATTTGGGCCCTAGTGGGGTGGCGCCCGCCACCCCTAGGTGGCGCCCGCCACATGGAGAGGCCCAACTTCCCCCCTTGCCATGTCACTGATCCGTGTGACCACCCCAGGGCTAATTCTTGGCCCTTGGTCACTAGGTCAGTGGCATCGGACGACTCAGGAGGGGAGTGGCATGGATCATGACCGAATGGCGGTTATCTGGACATGCAACCGACCTAACCACCGCCTTGGAGGAGCCCCTGGAGACAGTAGGATCAATGACGGTGCATCCAACAGCCAGGGGGGTGGCGGCCGCCACCTAGGGCTGGCGCCCGCCACTAGGGTTTGCCCTAGGTCGGCTGGCTGCCCCCTATAAGTACACCCCTCACTCACTTGGGCTATAAATACCCCCTGGAGGCGACACAAGCAAAACACACAAGCAGGGGCTCCTCTAGAGAGCTAATAGCTTAGGGTTTAGCAAGCTTAGGCAAGTAGGTAGCTAGTAGAGCAAGGCATCCTTGCCCTCGCGGAAGCGCTGCTCAAGGCTTAGCTCAAGAGTAGAGGCGTGCGAGTGATCGGTCCTGGAGTCGGGAAGAGTCTTCCTTCATCTCTAGTTCAGGTCTTGCTCTTGTATCTCAAGCACTTTACTATATTCTAGTTCATCATTTGAAGTATTACTTTATTCTACATACCAGTATTGAGTAGTATACTTGATTGATTGCTTGAGTGCCTAGCTATCCTACAGTTCAATTCACTTAGCCATAGTAGTTAATCTCTAGTGAGCTTAGTGTTTGATCTTTGCCAATAGGTTGCTTAGTTCGTTTAGTGTTTATCTTATTAAGTCAAGTATTTGCTCTGACGTCCGCAAGGGTGTCTCTATTCAAGGCTAGGGTAGAGATAGTTAGAATATAATTAAGCGTGGTGCTTAGTTATAGACTTACCTTCAGATACGGCTGGACCCCCGGATTGCTGTGGTAGCAAGCAGGTGGTGACAGCCCTGTGCGCCTTGAATTCCACCACGTAGTTGGCCCAGTTTAACAGAAAAGCTCGTTGTGCTAGCGTTCAACCTAAGTCAGTGGTAAAGGCTAGTACGCCTCGATACTTGATAAGATAGGAATAAAACTTTACTTAACTTGGTTGCTTTATTGACATTTGCCTATCTTGCTTCGTGGTCATCTAGGAGTAGTTAGTAATTTTTAGTTAGTTATCCTTAGTTATCCCATTCTATCTATCTATCTAGTTATCCACCTTACCTTAGCATCCATTTCATCCTTACCTATTCACCCACATATTCTTTCTAGCCTTTCATCTTCTTTTCTCTCCTTTCCCCTTTTCTTATTACTCGACTCTCATCCCCTCCTTGACTCGACTCATACACCGCCCTAGGCTTCCTTTGGGATCAAATAAATCGACACCTGGTACTCCCAGGGAAGTGCTACTACGATAGTTCTGTGCGCTTGCAGAATCTCCTCCTGGTAGATTGCAATCTCTCTAGCTAGCTCCTACTAGTGTCGAGATTGACAACCCCATTTGACATTAGTAGATAGCTGCTTTAGCTTCACTCCTTTAGGTATATTGACTGGACTTGCTTCAAGCATTTCTGGCGCCGCTGCCAGGGATAGACTCCATAGTCTACTCCTAGTAACGATGTTAGCAAGTGTCAACAAGCATTTCTGGGCCGTTACTGGGGATAGTTGCCTAGCTCTATCTTTAGTGAAGTTAAGAACTACCAACATGGACCAGAAGGAGTACCGAAGTATGATCGTGTCGCTGCTGTACCTGACGGCGACACGCCCGGACATTCAGTTCGCGGTGTGTCTTTGCGCGCGATTTCAGTCGTCGCCACGCATCTCTCCCCGTCAGGCGGTCAAGCGCATTATGAGGTACTTATGCTTCACTCCAGAGTTTGGGATTTGGTATTCTGCTTTCTCCACCCTCTCCCTTTGCGGTTATTCTGATGCCGATTTTGCTGGTTGCCGGATTGAGCGCAAGTCCACTTCTGGGACTTGTCAGTTTATTGGTTCTTCTCTTGTTTCGTGGTCTTCTTGCAAGCAGTCTAGTGTCGCCCAGTCTACCACGGAGGCTGAGTATGTTGCTGCAGCTAGCTGTTGTTCCCAGTTGCTTTGGATGATGGCCACTTTGCGTGATTTTGGTCTGAGCTTTTCTCGCGTTCCTTTGCTATGTGACAACACGAGTGCTATTAGCGTTGCTAAGAACCCCGTGCTGCATTCTAAGACCAAACACATTGATCTGCGCTTTCATTTTCTGCGAGACCACTATGAGAAGGGTGATATCGACCTTCGCCATGTCGATACTCATCATCAGTTGGCTGATATTTTCACCAAGCCTTTGGACCAATCAACTTTTGCTAGGTTGAGAGGTGAGCTTGGTGTGTGTTTCCCGTTTTAGTTGGGGGAAACATTTTGATTCTTGTGTATTATAGACTGACTCTTCTCTTTTCGTTTGTGCATTTCATCATGCATCTTTGCATTTTCAAGCTTCATGCATATAATCCTTAGAATGTGATTATGCTCTATCTAGTTTTGCTCCAATGCTTTATGATAATGCTTGTAGCTTATGCTCTTTCTGATCACTAATACATGTTGTGAGCTGAGCTATTTTATGAATGATGAATTTGCTTAATGAACATAAAACTTGAGAATGTTGACCATTGAGATATGCAACTAGCATGTGTAGAATATGTTGAATTCACTTGTGCTTTTCATATATGCTAGGTTGCTATGTCTCTAGTTCTGAGTCATTCACTTGCTTGGTATGCTCATATTGTGCTTTAAATTTGAACCAAGTGAAGTGAATTAGAAAGATCGAGATGGGATTGCTTGTTAGCACATCACAGTTTTGAGTCGGTTTCTCATTGCACTTTGAGTTAAACTTGAGTTGTGTAGTGTATGACCGAAACTGTTGCTTTAAGCTTCTGATTGCTTTCGCATAGGCTTCGCACAGTTGAAAAGTTAGGCAATGACAAGTTTTCAACCTATTGCAATCACATGCTAAAATTTGAACTTGTGTAATTTAACCGCTGCAACTCCGATAAAATTTGAATACACAAGTCTATGTTTCATTCTATAGCATGATGATTGAACGTTGCTAGGGGTAGTTCACCTTGTATACATGTTTAGCACTTGTTTGACTTCCTATCTATACATGTGTAGTGCTATTTTGATGGTGAATACTTTTTTTTGGCTAAAAACTGCTCATTTTGCTCAAATATTCAGATTTTGTATTTGGTGATCAGTTTGAGCCTTTGCTAGCTTTTTGTACACATTGTTGAGTCATCGGATCAACACTTTATCGAGCATCTTCATATTCTATTGACTATATTCCTGAAGCTGCTAACTTGCATTTTAACTCATATGCATTTGGAGGGGAGATACTTGATAGTGCATTTTCAACAAAGGGGGAGAAATTCTCTCAAATCATAAGATCAACTAAGGGGGAGATTTCCTGGTTGTCTGCACTATTGGAGGGGGAGTTTGAGCTGGCTCGGGGACATTGAATTTTCCAATTGGTTCGGAGCATTTTTGGTAGCTAGTTGTGTTGAGCCTTTGCCTCTTTCTTGAGGAACTAGCGCCTTTGCCTTTGTGCTCTTCAGTTGGTATCAATTTTCTCGCTAGCGGTGTTGAGCCCGTTCTGCCTCTTCTTGAGGGCTAGCTCTATTCTGCTTGATTTTCAATTGGTATTTCAATTGGTGTCGAGTTTTCTCGCTAGTGGTGTTGAGCCTGTTCTACCTCTTCTTGAGGGCTAGCTTTGCTTTGCTTGGTTGCGTCGAGCCGTTGCCCATATCTTTGGGGACCAAGTTGTCTTGGTCTTTCCACTTGACCTTCTTCGGCTTTGCTATGCTTTTGGGTCATTTGGTCGAGTTCTCTCTTCTTCTTCCTCCCTTCCTCTATTCCATTATGATTTGTGTTGGTAGTTGACAATGCACTCATCAAGGGGGAGATTGCGGATACATGGGTGTATGCCGAGTCTCGAGTGATGAGTGATTGTCAACTAGGATAATGCGCATGTTCTTTGTCTTGTGTTGTGCAGGTGTCAAGCACGGATACAGTGATCGAAGGCAAGGTGAAGGTCAAGTAGAGACGTGCCGTGCCGATGGACTGAGAGCGGTGAAGGGAGGACGTGAGGCTTGGACTGAGGGACCGGTGGCCTGAGGATCAGCTGTGGTGGCTGACAGCCTGGGACAGCGACGAGCGAAGATTTGCGGGCACGGTGTTGCTTGGGTTGAGGACCTAGGGACACGTGTCGGTGGACGGGGTGCACGGGCGGTGCATCCCCTCTACGGCTCGGTTTGGTGGTTGAGCCACAGAAAAACCACCGAGTGGACGGTTTCCAGGTTTGGGCCTCAAAACCTGGGCGCTGATGGTTTCCGAGTTTGGGCCACAAAACTCGGGCTGAGGACGGTTTCCAGGTTTGGGCCTCAAAACCTGGGTGCTGCGGGTTTCTGAGTTTGGGCCACAAAACTCAGGCGATGGAAGGCTGGTTTCCCAGTTTGGGCCTCAAAACCGGGGGTTGCTCATAAAGGCTGGTTTCCCGGTTTGGGCCTCAAAACCGGGGGTGGAGTCCGTGAAAAGGACAAGCAGAGCGGTGGCGGCACGTGGCGGCAATCGGTGAGGTTGCATCGAGGCAATGCTACCAGTTGTGCGGGCGTGGCCGTCGGATCACCACCTACCACGAGTTGGTCCAGAATAACCCTAGGGTTTAGTAGGTTCACTCTGTAAGTAGTTAGGGGTAGAGTGGGAATTAGAATTAGGATAAGTAGAGGGAGACACCCACCTCCCATTCTATCTTAGTACTCTTTCAGTCATTTGCTCTTTGCTGATAGGGTTTCCTGTTCTCCCTATTCCCTGCTGTAGCTACTGAGATCCACAGAGAAGACAATCATACCTCTGTGTTCGTGAGATTTTGAGGAAGTGAGACCGTAATCTCACTATTGTAGCGTGTGGTAGCCACACGGTTGCAAATTCATGGTTGTGATTCGCGTTTTGATGGTGTTCTTCGCGGGTTGCTTTTCTCCATGATTTTCCCGTTGATCGATCTCTTCACTCAGTGCGTCTTTTGCGATTCCGTTTGAACTGAGTTGTTCTAGGTCGTGAGGTGCATCGTTCTACCGAAAGAATTCTTCCTTAACCTCATGAGCTAGTAGATCGGTCGATTTTCGTTTCGGATCAAGTTTTGCTCCTTTTGCCCCCAATTCTTTCGATTCGCCGATTTGGAGTTAGGTTCGAGCCATGATCTCTTTCGGATAGCTCACTAACCTCCTAGGAACTCCTCATACCAAGTTTAAGGCTTAGAGCTTTTGATTCGGAGGAGATCGGGTTGAATCCGTGGAAGAACAGTGCAGTTTTGCGGGCATCGGATGCTCTAGTCATGACCATCGGACGCTGAGTTCATATCAGCTGACGCATCTGATGCCACGTGTTATCTGACAATGATTTTAAAGGAGCATCGGACGCTGACCATCAGAGCGTTCGTTGCCATCGGACGCGCCGGGGGTTTAGCATCGGACGCTAGGGCTTCACTGTAGCCAGCATCCGATGCCAGTCCAGTAAGGTCCCAGACTTGTTGTTTTTGCATCGGAAGCTTCCGACGCCTGACCATCGGACGCAAGCCAGCGTCTGATGCAGGTGTGTCTGCGATGTTTCGTCCGTGGTTCGTTCGTCCGTTGTCGGTTTTGATTTCTGGCTTTTGCGTTGGGTTTCTAGAGTTGTGTGGTGTCCCGCTGTGCTTCTTGGAAGCATCCACCCTACATCTAGGGTCGTGGACACTTGCAAGCTCTAGGGTTGCTCTTAGGGCTTGATTCTCGGGACAGTAGAGTCAAGGTTCTGAAAAGAAATTTGAAGCTCTCATTCACTCCCCCCCTCTGGTCGCTTTCTAGAAGCACTTTCGGTCCTTCAAATACCCACAAAAAATTATGAGCACATGAAGGCTCATGCTTAGAAAAAAAGAGAGAAAGATAGCCATGTCTCAAGGTAATAAGTAGTAGAGAGATATCATATCCATAAAAAGGAGTATTTTCATATCATAGTCCACACACATGCACATCCTGATCTAAGAGTATGACACTTCTCTCCTTGGATCCTTGATTTGACTTTACAATATATGCAATACAAGTATGCAATCATGTTTATCCGTACCTGAGCTCCACATAAACCTTTTAGAAGTAGGGACAACAAAAGAAGGCAAAAGCATTGCTATGCCTTGGTGAGGAACCATACACCAATGAGAGATTTGAGAGCATCATTTGAGGAGTATAAAAGTGAACTATGCTTTTTCTTGATAAAACCATGAAAAACTCCAAGTTGCTAAGATAAGAATCAGGGAAGATGACTTTGCTTCGAGAGCTGTTCCACTTTTCAACATCCTAAGGAAACATGTTAGACAACACCACATATCTCACCTATGTAAGGAATGATTTGGAATAATCTTTATAATAGCTATATATCCTGACGGACCAGGATATCAGAGATATCATCTATCGATGATTACTCCGACTAATCCAGGATGGCTTTAGAGATCCGAAGACTTGTAACGAAGTGTACTTGGATTAGGACTCTAGTCTGTAACTTAGCCGAGTTGTAAAAGGAAGTCCTGTAATTAGAATAGGACTCCAATATTGTAACCGGCTAGGACTCGGTCTGCGCTAAGGTTCACCCGGACATATAAGGGGAACCGGGCGCAGGCTCTAGAGGATGGAACATTGAATCATAACAATACACAAGGCACACGCCGCACTAGACGTAAGGTATTATGCTATTTAGCGGCCTGAACCAGTATAAATCGCTGTCCCTGTGTACTCACCGAGTCCTACGAACGTCGATCCCCACCGAACAAATCGTCCAAGATTACTCAAGACGAGTTGCCGGTTAACAAACACCGACAGCTGGCACGCCAGGTAGGGGCTTTCAGCGATTCGACGACCAAGAGCCCGGCGAACCACGACAACATGTTCTCAGCAGGGTCAATTTTCGTTTTTGGCTCATGGACTTGCATTACGGATGATCAAGGAAAGCTGCACAGGCAGCTTGACACTGAATCGAAGCTGCAAGCCATGCAAAAGACAGAAGATCTCACCCAGAGCCTAGCAAATCTAGCAATCCAAGACCCGCAGAACCCTGGGGACCATGCAGAAGTGCCCGACTCCTACTTCAACTCAAAGTCTGAAGCAAATGACCCGGACACCAGCTATGGCATCACCTTTGGGCTGCGGAACTCTGCTGAAAACTTCCAGAACCTGATCAGTGCAGGATTCAAAGAGTACCACCAGATACCTTTGACGGGAGCTCAGCAAGGACTCGTTTTTAGCTCTACCAAGGAACGTAACATTGTCCATTGGCCAATTCAGCCTGCCCCGGCTAGACTGGTTGGCACAATTGACCAGCAACTTCCATACCAGCACGGACATCAGCTCCCTTTTGAGGAACACGACTCCACAACGAAACTAATCTCCAGCACTTCTACTTTGGAATCAGTAACATCGGGATCATCAAACCAGGGCTACACTCGTGAAGTCTTCATGGCGGGGCATCAGTCATCTCTACGACCACCAACCCCACCAGATGTCTTTCAAGATGATGAAACTCTGAGTATGATTTCTGACAATGATCCGGAAGGACCCAGGGAAACCGAGCCCTTGAAAGCTGAAAGAATCCGAAGGAATCAAGCTAAGGAGGCCCGCAGAAGGTGAGCAACTCACCGCAAGGAAGCTGTAGATCGCTACAATGCACGACTAGAGGAGTACAACACCCGGAGGCGTCTGGAAGCAGAGGCAGAGCGTCAAGCTCGCACTGAAGAAAATCACTCCCAGGATGATCTTAACAGACGGCGCCCTGATTGTTCTCGCAACCTTGAACCCGAGTTCATGAGTGTCACCGGCCATAAAGTCTTCCAGACTCCCTATCAAAACATACTAGCTCTAGCTACAGAGATGGGAGCCAAGACCAATCGCACCCCTGATGAAGAGTGACGACTAGTCATGCTTCAGACTACCGCACTCCAACTACGGGGGCGGAATCTTGAATCCCTAGCTGATGAGCAAGCCTCATCTCACCCGAGCCAGAGGCGGCCGGTTCAAGAGCGACTCGGTCGTATCCTAGCAAGGAGCCGTCTGGGCCACTGAGTACCCGACCAAGCTGAGGGAGGAGCCGAATCTTCATACAGAGGAATCGTAGTTGCAGCACCCGACGTAGTTGATCGCTTCCCCTGCTTTTCCCAAAGGCTTCGAGCGGTTTCGTTCCCGCGAAAATTCAAACCCGGGAATTACTCAAAGTACGACGAGAAGACAGAACCTAAACGGTGGCTCAGGCTGTATGCTCAAGCAGTCGAGCTAGCGGGTGGAAGCAACGACGTCAAAGCACTCTACCTTCCAATGGCTCTAGAGACAATGCCGCTTGCTTGGTTTGACAGGCTTAAACCCGAGTCCATCGACTCCTGGGAACAACTACATCGTATCTTCGTTGAAAACTTTGCTGGTGTCCCAGAGAGATCAGACCCCCAGACTAAGCTCAGAACCTGCAAGCAACAGAAAAACGAACCAATGCGGGAGTACTATAGGCGATTCTCAGAAATCCGTTCCACAGTATCCGACATTACAGACAGAGAAGTAATTGACCTTTTTGGCAATGGTATTTGTGAAAGGTACAATTACAATGATTTCATCAAGCAGGACCCGACCACAGCTGACGAGTTCCATCGGGCTATAAACTCCTTGATGGCGATAGAGGAACGCACACAGGAACGCTTCCCCGATAGAAACACGCAAGGTGATCGAGGAAACAACCTGAGAGGCAACCAGGCACCACAGCAAAATACCCGAAAAAGGGCAGGAGATAATACTGTTGCTGCCATGGAGCCTCAGAAGAAGGGAAACAAGCCATTCACCTTTGATGACTTACTCGACGGACCCTGCCCCTTCCATCCGAAAGGTGGACATCAAGCAAGGCACTGCCGACAGCTCAAGGAGCGAGGCTTGAACTCCGACTTCAACAAGAACAAGAAAGACAAAGGCAAGAAGACAACTGAGGATCCTCAATAGGACGCCGGTGGCTTTCAGCACCCAAAGGAACTATTAATGTCATCTTTGGGGGAGTAACTACCAGCGACAACAAGAGGCTTCAGAAGCTTTCCCTGCGAGAGATCATGTCCACCGAACCTGTGACACCCAAATACCTCGACTGTTCTGAACATCCGATTAATTTCTCCAGAGCAGATCAATGGACCAGTGTTTCCAATGCAGGCCATTACCCGCTAGTTTTGGACCCCATGGTCGCTGGATATACACTTGGTAGGGTACTCATCGATGGCGGAGCAGGACTCAATGTTATCTTTGCAAGCACCCTACGAAAGATGAATCTAGATCTCGCAACCCAGCTCACACCATCAACCGCTCCTTTCTACGGCATAGTACCTGGAAAAGCGGTTGTACCACTCGGAAGGATTATACTACCCGTCACTTTTGGAACTCCGATCAATTACAGAATGGAGTACATCAGTTTTGAGGTAGCCGACTTTGAATCATCGTATTACGCCATATTCGGGCGACCCGCTATTGCAAAGTTTATGGCAGTACCCCACTACCCGTACCTCTTATTGAAGATGCCGGGTCCCAAAGGAATCTTAACCTTCAGAGGAGACTTGAAGCAGTCATTTGATTGCGACATAGAGGCTGTCCAAATCGCTGAAAAAGCTCAACTCACCCTAGAAGTACAAGAACTCGCTCAGATGGTGCTTAATACCAAGCCTGGAGATTCAGAAATCCCAACAAAGAAGGCGGGTACTATTCAACCATCAGCAGAAGTCTCCATAAAAGCCATTGACCTGGAAATCGGTGATCCTTCCAAGACAACGGTTATCAGTGCTCACCTATCTGAAGAATAGGAACTCATGCTCACCAAGTTCCTTAGAGCAAACAAAGACATATTTGCTTGGAAACCAGCAGACATGCCGGGGGTCCCAAGGAACTTGGCTGAGCACAGATTAGAGTTAAAGGAAGGCTCTAGACCTATCAAGCAAAGATTACGACAATTTTCACCAGAGAAGAAAGAGGCAATCAAGAAGGAAATAGCCAAGCTACTCGGGGCCGGATTCATCAGAGAAATCCTCCACCCCGAGTGGTTAGCTAACCCAGTGCTAGTCAAGACGAAGAACTCTGCTGAGTGGCGCATGTGTGTCGACTACACAGACCTCAACAGGCATTGTCCAAAGGATCCCTTCGGATTACCAAGGATAGACCAAATAGTTGATGCCACCGCAGGCTCCGCCTTACTCCCTTTTCTGGATTGCTACTCCGGGTACCATCAGATTGCCCTCAAAGAAGAAGACCAACCAAAGACATCGTTCATTACTCCTTTTGGAGCATACTGTAACAAAACTATGTCCTTTGGACTAAATAACACGGGGGCTACTTATCAACGCGTCATCCAAGATTGCCTGGGTGATCAGATTGGCCGCAATGCAGAAGCTTATGTTGATGATGTAGTCATAAAAACAAAGGATCCGACTACCCTGATATCAGACCTAGAGGAAACCTTCAACCGATTACGTGCGTATCAATGGAGACTCAATCCAACCAAATGCATCTTTGGGGTACCCTCAGGACAGCTACTCGGATTCCTCGTTAGTCATCGAGGCATCGAGGCTAATCAAAAGCAGATCACAGCTATCATCAACATGAAGCCGCCTACCTCTGTCCGAGACGTTCAGAAACTCACCGGGTGCATGGCTGCGTTAAATCAATTTATCTCACGGCTCGGAGAAACGGGATTGCCTTTCTTCAAATTGCTTAAAGCCGGCGACAAATTTCAGTGGACGGATGAAGCGGACAGAGCTTTTGAACAACTCAAAAGCTACCTTATCAATTCACTCGTACTGACACCGCCGGAGCCTAGGGAACCGATGATGCTGTATATCGCAGCTACCACACACGTTGTCAGCACAGCAATCGTGGTGGAGCGCAAAGACGACAAGCACATCTACAACACCCAACGACCAGTTTATTACATTAGCGAGGTACTATCTGACTCAAAGGTCAGGTACCCGCAAGTACAAAAACTGCTCTATGCTTTAGTCATATCCTCAAGAAAGCTGCGGCACTACTTCGAAGCTCATGAGATCACGGTAGTCACGGATTTTCCTTTAGGAGAAATCCTTCACAACCGTGATGCTACTGGAAGGATTTCCAAGTGGGCAGTTGAATTAGGGGCACTCAACATCAAGTTCACTCCAAGGAAAGCTATCAAGTCTCAGGCCCTAGCTGATTTTGTCGCCGAATGGACTGAAATACAGCAGACTAGAGACAACGCTACTCCCGATCATTGGAAGATGTACTTCGATGGGTCCCTAAAACTCGGAGGAGCAGGAGCCAGAGTCCTTCTTGTATCACCCGCTGGTGAACAACTCAAATACGTTCTGCAAATATTGTGGCCAGCCACCAACAATGAAGCAGAATATGAGGCACTGCTCCACTGACTTAAACTAGCAGTCACTTTGGGCATTAAGCAGCTATTAGTCTATGGCGATTCTTCCGTGCTCATTCACCAAGTTAATAAAGACTGAGACTGTACCAAGGAAACAATGAACGCCTATTGTGCTGAAGTACGCAAGCTGGAAAAACACTTTGCAGGACTGGAACTCATTCATGTTACCCGGGATCTCAACGTGGCAGCAGATATACTCGCAAAATTGGGTTCTGATAGAGCACAAGTTCCTAGTGGTAGCTTTGTACATGAGTTATCCAAGCCTTCAATCCAAGAGAAGGAGTTCGAGCCAGAACCCGCAACCCAGGTCCTATCTCTAGCACCCGACTGGACACGAGTTTTCATTGATTACTTCAAAGAACATAAACTGCCAAGCGACAAAACTACAGCAGAGCAAGTCACCAGGCGTAGCAAAAACTATGTTCTAGTCGTGGATAAGCTGTATCGACGCGGAGCTTCATTAGGGGTCCTCCTCAAGTGTATTACACCAGAAGAAGGCATGGAAATCCTGAATGAAGTCCACTCTAGGTGCTGCAGTAATCACGCAGCTTCAAGAACACTAGTCGGAAAAATCTTCAGGTCAGGATACTACTGGCCCTCAGCTTTAAAAGACGCGAAAGACTTAGTCCGCCGCTATCAATCATGCCAGTTCTTTGCCAAGCAGCAGCATGTACCCGCACATGAACTGATATGCATCCCTCCGTCATGGCCCTTCTCATGCTGGGGACTTGATATGGTGGGCCCTCTCAAGCGTGCCCCAGGCGGATTCGAGTACATCTATGTCGCAATTGACAAGTTCACAAAATGGATCGAGTACATGCCATTGGTCAAATTCAATGCTTCCAAGTCAGTCCAATTCATGCAGAGCATCTTTCACCGCTTTGGAATGCCGCATAGAATCATCACTGATCTTGGGTCCCCCTTTACGGCTATCGAATTCAAGTCATGGGCCAGCGACTGTGGAATCAAGATAGACTACGCATCAGTTGCTCACCCTCAGTCCAATGGCCAAGTTGAAAGAGCAAACGCCCTGATTCTCACCGGATTAAAACCAAGGCTATTTGACCTCCTAAAAGATCACGGCGAAAAGTGGGTTGAAGAATTGCCTAAGGTAGTTTGGGGGCTACGAACACAACGAAGTCGGGCAACAGGCCAAACACCTTTCTTTCTGGTATATGGCACTGAAGCAATCCTACCGGCTGACTTAATCTGGAACTCCCCACGAACGGAGCAGTACAACGAGGGCGAAGCTGATGATACCAGGTGGTTAGAAGTCGACAGTCTTGAAGAAGCCCGACTAACCGCACTTTTTCAGTCAGCAAGATTCCTTCAAGGGATGAGGCGCTATTATGATAAGAACGTCCATCACCGCACCTTCCAAGTAGGCGACATGGTGTTGAAGAAAATTCAGAACACCGTTGGACGTCACAAGCTCATGAGTCCATGGGAAGGTCCTTATATTGTATCCAAAGTAACAAGACCCGGGTCATTTGAGCTAGTCACTGAAGATGGATCTCCACTGCCAAATTCATGGAATGTTGAGCACTTGAAGAAATTCCATACTTGAGGACTACGCTACAATTCTGATTCAGGGCAATTGTATTTATTAGTCGGATATTAATAAAGTTTGAAGTTCATACGACATAAGAACTTTTATCCAGGCTATTTTCTACACCTCATCATGACTATTCAGTCGCATAACAGTCTCTGCAATAGCAGGGCTTACCTCAGACTAATAAATAATATTACTCGGATAGATTGGTTCAGCAGAAACCACACTTGAGTTATGAGCTTCGAGCTCAATACAACTCACAAGGTAGTATGGCTTAACACCCGACTATCAGCCTATAGCAAATATGGAATCCACCATAGTGGAGACTAGTTCCTATAAGGCGTAACAAGGCGGGATAGTACTCACCCTGTTACATACATCCTGGACAGAGGTCCACTTACCTTCGCACCCAAGCTGCGATCCCCAAGAGGATACGATCCACCCTGAAGGAACCAACATTACGGTCCTTCAAGAGGTGCCTGATCGGAATTATCCCTTGAACAAGGGTACTAAGAGTAGTACTCGGGCAAGGCTAAGTTCTCTACACAATGGTTAGAGAAACGAAGTCACACGACCCAAACTAAAGTGCTAGCGAGCACTCGGATAGACTCGTCTAGTTAGACGCCTAGTCATACATCCACAACAAATAAACTCAACCCATTGCCAAATAAATTTGCCGCAATATGGAGTTGGACATATATGCATTTCACAAGATTCAAAAGTAACCAATATTTTTGATATCTTATAATAATTGTTTTCAGGAGATACAAGCTGCAGAAACTGAGGAGTCTAGACTACTCTACAAGATCTAATATCTGTGAGTACTCCTCCGCGGCGGCCTTCACCTCCTCTTGCATTGCCGCAAGATCCT
This sequence comes from Coix lacryma-jobi var. lacryma-jobi, assembly GCA_009763385.1. Taxonomy (NCBI): domain Eukaryota; kingdom Viridiplantae; phylum Streptophyta; class Magnoliopsida; order Poales; family Poaceae; genus Coix; species Coix lacryma-jobi. The sequence continues at coordinate 76,876,950 of CM019828.1, read as the reverse complement.
CATCACCTTTGCCCTCAGGAAGAGTCATCAAAGCAGACAAGTCGAAGGATGGCAGATGAAGCCGCAGCGTCGCCATCAGGCCTTGCACCACGAAAATCGACATATCTTTGATGTATTCCGCCAGTCGTCCAGGTGCAGCCTTGGCCCGCTCAATCAAAGTCTCCTCGACTCCTGCTGGCGCCGGAATCATGTTGAGTAGGGGCTCGACAGCATGCTCCAAGGCCTTCAAGGACTCCGCCGACTCCATTGTAGACTTCAAAGCCTGCAGAAGGTCCCGGTCAGCACCCTCACGCATCAATTTGGCTTCTTGAAGAGCACTCTGCGCGTTAGCAAATACCTCTTCAAGCTCCGCCTACTTTCGATTGAAGGGGTTCTGCCACCCAGAAGCCAGCTTATTTGCATCTGCATACAAAACAGTCAGTTATCATGTCATTCGTCTAATATTTTGGAGCAGAACGACACAGAAACTCCAAGTATACCTTCAAGCTGCTTTTTAGAACTCTTCTTGAGCTCCTTCAACTTCTGTTCCATGGCAGCGGACTTGGATATCAGCCCAACCTCTCGGTCGTTAGTAGCGTCACGCTCCGCTACCACTTCCTTGAGGTTGCCTTGGAGTTCATTAATGCGATTATGCAAAACCTGGGTGGCTACCTTTTGACTAATTAGGTCCTGGGCAATATAGTCCCGGAACTCCTGGTTTTCACGAGACAGCTCCTGGCGGATCCGGGTGACTTGATCTCTAACCTTGAAGTCAAAGGACTACAATACAATAATATCATGAGTACTCGGATGAGTTTACAGTATAACAAGAAGAGATTGAGACTCTTACCTCAACAAATTGGTGAAGAGCTTCAAAAGGAGACCTCACCTGATCCCTCAGCTCCTTCAGCCGAATAAGATCTTGGTCATACCCGGATACATCAAGAGTAGCTCCTTGGCGCGAGGACTCGGGTGCATCTAAAGATCCTCCCTGCTGACAAGCTGAGCCCTCTGCATGTATCTCCGTCAAGACCATGTCCAGGGTAGGTTCGTCCGGCTGTCGTGTACGAAAAAACCAGTCATTCCACACTCGGTCAAACTCCAATTGAGCGGGAGAACGAAAGATGGAGTACGACCAACCAACCTGAGGCAATGGAAGAGCATCCGTGTCAGGAGCGGCTTCGACCTGAGACTTGGACGCAGAGGAGTCAGGCAGCGGATCTACCTGACTGAAGGTTGGCGGCACGCTGGAGTCATCCTTGGCCAGCAGCTCCGACTCCTCCACCGCCTGAGGATCAGGAACGACACTCGAGGCTGTTGCATCTGGTTTTGCTTTCCTACAAGCAGACAAGTATTAACGTCAGTATCAGAACTCTGTGTGCACTCTACAAAGCAGAACACTTACTTCACGAGCTTCAGCGGCTTGGGTAGCTTCAAGAGAGGCTGTTTCATAAGAGGGTCTGAAGCCGGAGATTCTTCAGGGACCGCGCCGCTTGAAGTCCCTTAAGTAGTTCCAGCACCTGATAACAGTGACATACATAAGACAAGAGATCATCAACACTCAAAAGGACTACAAAGTACTCGGGTTTTCCCTTACCAGGAGCACCCGACTTATAGTGCTTATCAGACAATTCTTGAGATAAAAGAACTTTTTGACAAGCACGGCGATTACCAGTGCGAGCCTTCTTAAGGACGGGTCCTCCAACTTCTAGTTGAAGAGTCGGCGACCTCTTCCGGCTACCCTCAGCCTCTGGGTCTATAAGCAGGACATCAGAGTCAGTTGATTCTGTGTCAAGCCAGTCAAGATCTTCAGGCGAACTTCGTTTGTTAGGAAGATCCTCACTTCTGACAGGACCTTCCAAAATGATGCCTCCGCCTTCTTCAGTCGCTGGAGGTAGTGGAGGGCAATCATTGTTATCTCTCCCCTGGCCCTATAAAACAGAAGGATATCTAGTCAGGTCAGAAGGATATCTATTCCGAACCTTGACGATACAACAAATTAAGTACTTATCTGTGCGGATACATGGGTGTATGCCGGGTCTCTGAGTGATGAGTGATTGTCAACTGGGATGATGCGCATGTTCTTTGGCTTGTGTTGTGCAGGTGTCGAGCACGGATACAGTGATCGACGGCGAGGTGAAGGTCAAGTTGAGACGTGCCGTGCCGATGGACCGGGTGCGGTGAAGGATGGGCGTGCCGTGCGGTGGACGTGCCATGCCGAGGTACCGAGCGGTGAAGGGCGGACGTGAGGCTTGGACTGAGGGACCAGAGGCCCGAGGATCAGCTGTGGTGGCTGGCAGCCTGTGACGACGATAAGTGAAGAAGTGCGGTCATGTGTTGCCTGAGTCGTGGACGCAGGGACACGTGTCGGTGGACGGGGTGCACGGGAGTTGCATCCCATCTACGACGTCGGTTTGGTGGTATTGCCAGAGAAAAACCATCGGATGGACGGTTTCCAGGTTTGGGCCTCAAAACCTGGGCGTGGACGGTTTCCGAGTTTGGCCACAAAACTCGGGCTGAGGGTTTCCGAGTTTGGCCACAAAACTCGGGCTGAGGACGGTTTCCAGGTTTGGGCCTCAAAACCTGGGTGCTGAGGGTTTGCTGAGTTTGGCCTCAAAACTCAGAAGCTGGTGGGCTGGTTTCCCGGTTTGGGCCTCAAAACCGGGGGTTGGCTGGAAAAGGCTGGTTTCCCGGTTTGGGCCACAAAACCGGGGGTGCAGAGCGAGGGCGGCACGTGGCGGCGATCTGGAGGTTGCGTCGAGGCAACGCTTCGAATCGAGCGGGCGTGGCCGTCGGATACACCTACCACCGAGTTGGTCCAGAATAACCCTAGGGTTTAGCTGGTTCGCTCTGTATTTAGAATAGTGAGGGGTAGAGTAGGAATTAGACTTAGGTTAGAATTAGGATAAGTAGAGGGAGACACCCTCCTCCCTATCTATCTCAGTCATTTGCTCTTTCGCACGTAGGGTTTCCTGCTCTCCCATCCCCTGCTGTAGCTAGCTGAGATCCGCAGAGAGACTCACCTCTGTGTATTGTTGATTTTGAGGAAAGGAGGCCGTAACCTCCTTGTTGTAGCGTGTGTTTGCGCTTGGGCTGCAAGATCGTGGTGTCGATTCGCGTTTTGGTTGTGTTCTTCGCGGAATCCTTTTTCTCCACGATTTTCCCGTCGTTTGATCTCTTTGCTCGGTTCATCGTTTGCGAATCCGTTTGAACCAAGTTGTTCTAGATCGTGAGGCACTTCTTTCCACCGAAGGAATTAACCTCTAACCTCACGGTCTAGGGGATCGATCGATTTTTCGTTTCAGGTCAAGTTTTCTCCCTTCCCCCGAAATTCTTCGATTCATCGATTTGGAGATAGGTTCGAGCCATGATCTCTTAGGGATAGCTCACTATACTCCTTTTGACTCTTCTCACCAAGTTTGATCCCTAGAGGATTCGTCTTGGATGAGTTAGAGTCAAATCGGTGGACGAACAATGCAATCGCGGGGTGACCGGACGCTGGGCTCGGGGTGACCGGACGCTGACTCCATGCGTCCGGTCATTGAACGTTCAGCGTGTTCATTTTGCTCCTGACCGGACGCTGGCTTCCTTGTGTGACCGGACTCGACGGTAGTCCTGTTCATCAGGGTTTGGCACTTGTGACCGGACGCAGGGGAACCCACCGGACGCTCTCTCTCCCAGAGTCCGGTCAGTTCCAGAGAGGTTCCCGAGTGGGATTTTGGTGACCGGACGCGTCCGGTCCCTACTGACCGGACGCTGGCCAGAGTCCGGTCGAGTTTGTTTTGCGCGTTTTCGTTCGCGGTTCGCCCGTTCGTTGACGGATTCGGTTTCCGTCTTTTGCGTAGGCTTTCTAGAGTTGTGTAGTGTCCCGCTGTGCTTCTTGGAAGCATCCACCCTACATCTAGGGTTGTGGACATTAGCAAGCTCTAGGGTTTGTCTTTTGGGGTGATTCTCGGGACAGTGGCTACTAGTTTCCGAAAGGAAATTTTGAAGCTCCCATTCACCCCCCCTCTGGTCGCTTTCTGGTTGCTTCTCGGTCCTTCAACCTGAGGAGGAGGATTAATGGCAGAGAAGGATGTCATCACTGGAGCAAGATGTCCACGGCTCTTAAGCAGCCGGTTCACTCTCTAGAGGACTTCGCAGTCTGCCAATTGCTCGACAGCGTGGCGACCCGGGTCGTTCTTACCCAGGTATTCGAACCCAAAGTTGGCTCGCTGCTGAAGCGGGTGGATGCGCCGGGCAACAAAGTCTTGAACGACAGTGTATCCGGTCAGTCCATTGATTATCAAAGCATCTATCATAATGAGGAGGGGTTGGATAGCCCCTACTTCTTCACTTGTGAGTTTCTCCTTCCATTCACGACACTTCTGTGGAGGCCATCCATCATGACGACGAAGAGCTGGGGGTGGGTTACCCATATAGAACCACCCAGCAGCCCAGTCTCTTAACGAGTCTGACAACTCGACAGTGATATATTCACTAGCTACTTCCAATCTAACTTGGAGGCTAGCCCCTCCGACTACATCGACGCTAATATCACTGGGTTGACATTTAAACCAGAAGAAATAGCGAAAAAGAGTAATAGAGGGGCATATCCCCAGAAAAGCTTCACAAAGATGAGTGAAGATTGAAATATGAAGAACCGCATTGGGAGTGATATGGTTCAGAGTCAAACCATAGTAATGCAGCAATCCACGGAAGAAATCAGAAGCAGGAAGCCCCAATCCCCACTCCACGAAGGACTTGAACATCACGATCTCCGTGGTGTTGGGGGCAGGAGCGCGATGATCAGTGGGTACCCTCCATCCATCAAGTGGTTGCGCCCGTAGCAATCCTTGCTGCGCCAGGAACGCCACTTCCGCCAGGGTGGTGTCCGGTTTTTTCCATGCCAAGACATCTGTTGGCGGGTTCGGATGCTTTGGTCTCCCGGTGGTGGTGATCCTAGGTTTCTTCTTCTCCGCTGCAGACTGTTTCTTGGGACCCATGTTGGTGACGAGAGATTTTCTACGCATCCACTGAGAGTTGGCAAAGGGATCCCTAGCTCTGAAGGCAATGACTTGATGAAAGCGTGAGGAAAGCACAAGCCCGGTGGCGGCTTATTATAGATCTGTTTTGATAACCGTTCGGCTTTCCTAAACGGCGTCATGGCAACGTCTGTAACCCTAACGGCTGGGAACACATGTCAGACGGCGTCAGAGAACAGGAACAGTAAACAGACAAGTTTTCCTTCTGCAAGATACATTTAGTACTCGGGAAACAAGACAGAGGACTCGGAAAATATTCCAAGTACCCGGATCTTTGTTATTATTACTCGGAATTACAACAGAGATACATGGAAACATCTTGAGATACAACAACTTTCAACAGAAGTACAATCAAGGTGTAAAACGCTACTCTAGTGAATTCAAGGTACATAGCCTTGATGCCTATTGCACCAAGGATCGGGTTCAGTGAGACGCAGTAAAGCAGACACAGAACCTTGGGTAGACACTATCTTTTTAGTGCATCCCAAGGTGGGCCTTTGGTACCACCCCAGTACTCAAGGAACTCGGGGAAGACCATCACCCTCGCCGCCCTTTTGACAACCTGTGACTCCGAGGTTATCTACGCGTGGTAGTCACAAGAGTTCTTTTAGGCGCACCTCTGTGTCCCTCTGCTCGCGACCACTTGGAAACCACCCTAACGGATGGTCCTTTCACAAGAGTTCTTCTGGGCACTTCATCTATTCTACAGAAGGAAGACACCCGGGGGCTCGATCATCTCAGCTACTGCTATTACAATACCCATGGAACTAATAAGAAGTTCTACATTCTCAAAAGATATGAGCTCTTTGCTTCCCAGGCTGGGTATTTATAGGCGGTTTCTTCTGGGTCTATAGACCAGGTTCATCAACAAGAGTGATCGTTGGACCAATAATTCAACCAATGTACTGTGGTGCATGTGAAGCTCGGCATGGGTAACAGAGCTGATTCTCACACGCACTTCAAGACAAAGATGACAAAGTTTGCAGTTGCAGAAAATGACAAACAACATTATTACGCACAGTTGGAACAGTCACCAGTCAATTATTGCTGGACTCAAGGTAATTTTTATTCAGTGGGGGTGATATGGGATGTTTGTTGAAAACATTGCCCACCTGAAGCTTAGTAATTATTATTTGGACGGTTTAAGCGACAAGTTGGTGTCATGGTCTGACTCCTCAAGACCTTAATAGATTACCTAATGGCTTCATTTAGAAGACCCCGAGAACCGACTACTATGGTACTCGGAACTCAGGCTCGGGGGCTGCAGGGTACAATCTATAAAGGAAATGTTTTTTCTTATTCAAGATTTACTCGGAAAAGGCTCCAAAGATCCTCAAAGTTATTATAAATAACAAGAGGCTCGAGGGCTACACCCTATGGGTGCTCTTTTTGTAAAAAGCGCACACCATGGAATTTCTTTACACTCGGAGCACTTCAAGATTTCTCAAGACATTACTCGGAGATTCTCAAGAAGAAACTAGAAGATAACGTCGTGAAGAAATGTTGAAGAGCTCGGGGGCTTGACGGACCATGATGTCAGAGATATCATCTATCGATGATTACTCTGACTAATCCAGGATGGCTTTAGAGATCCGAAGACTTGTAACGAAGTGTACTTGGATTAGGACTCTAGTCTGTAACTTAGCCGAGTTGTAAAAGGAAGTCCTGTAATTAGAATAGGACTCCAATATTGTAACCGGCTAGGACTCGGTCTGCGCTAAGGTTCACCTGGACATATGAGGGGAACCGGGCGCAGGCTCTAGAGGATGAAATATTGAATCATAACAATACACAAGGCACACGCCGCACTGGACGTAAGGTATTACGCTATTTAGCAGCCTGAACCAGTATAAATCGCTGTCCCTGTGTACTCGCCGAGTCCTACGAACGCTGATCCCCACCGAACAAATCGTCCGAGATTACTCAAGACAAGTTGCCGGTTAACAAACACCGACATATCCCAGGAATGTTATGCTCGTGTTTTCTTTTATCTCTAAAGCTTTACTCGAGGACAAGCAAAGGGGTAAGTGTGGGGGAGTTTGTTGGCAGTCCTTAACTCATACTTTATAACCACCAAGACTCGCATAAAACCAACATCAAACATAGAATAGGGCTTACAACTAACTATTTCCACAAGTTTTGGTGTTTGGTCAATTGCAGGAGGGCATTCACGTAAGCGACCACAAACAGGCTCCAATGCATACAACTTATGGCATGTAAATGCACCCGATATGAGCCCAAGGGGGAATAGGCCCAATACCAGGCAAATCAGGGCCCTATCGGAAGGATAAAAAGGCCAAGACCCAAATCAAACAAACTTTAAATGGCCCAAACTTTGCAGGACCCATCTAGAGGCCCAAAAGAAGCAACCCACCAAAGATGGGCCACTTTGGGCCAACTGGGGGTGCGAACGCGCCCCTGGTGCGACCGCACCGTTGTCGAGGCGATTCCCGACCAATTTTGGCAGGTGAACTCCCACCGCCTTGATGATGTCGGTTATGGTGGTGTCCGTCCAGGTGTAGCGCATCTTGAAGGCGGTTTGAGGTCGGTTTGAACCTTCCAAAGGAGGAGGAGAGGTCCTCCACTCCCCTAAGGCACCTCCACCTATAAAAGAAGACCTCCACCCTCCTCACAAATCATCCAAGAGCTCATCAACACATATCTCAAGAGGGTTCCATGGAAGAAGGAGTAGTGCCTCATATATTATAGCTCTAGTAGCTATCTAGGGAGCGAGTGAGATCTGAGTGGGGCTACCTCCACGAGTGTACTCGGCGTGCTTTTACACTTAGCGGGAGGTACACCGGAATCACTAGTATAATCTTATTTGTAGCTCTATGATCTTGCATACTACTCATGTATAAGAGTTCGTGTTCATCTCGGTTCTAAGTTCTTATCATGTTTATGCTTTCGCTAACCTAGTCTGCTGGACCGGTCGTTCACCTTCGGGTGGGTGCTCTAGTAAGAGGGTGCAAGTCCTAGCTACCGCTAGAGTAGTGGCCCTTAGCGTAAATGTGGTGTTTAGGCTAAGTGCTTACAGGTTGGTTTCCTGGCTAAACAGGGTTGAGGAGGTAGGTGGCAGATGGTGACAGCCTTGTCCGTCCTTTGTAATCCACCCACGTTCGGGATTTCGGGTAGAGCTGTATCGGCATAGACTGGGTGCGAACACAAGGTTGATATGTGTGCTTGTGGTTCCCTTCCTGAGTGATGAGCGATCGATCAACAGGCTCACTGGAAGGGGTGAGAGGCAACATGTCTCTTGGCTGTGTTGATGTGCAGGTGTGGAGCTCAGAGACAGTGGTCGAAGGTGAGGTGAAGGTCAAGTAGAGACGTGTCGTGCCGACGGATCGGGAGCAGTGAAGGGCGGACGTGAGGCTTGTACCGACGGACCGGGAGACCTGAGGGCCAGCTGTGGTAGCTGGCACTGCAGATACATGGGTGTATGCCGAGTCTCCGAGTGATGAGTGATTGTCAACTGGGATAATGCGCATTTTCTTTGGCATGTGTTGTGCAGGTGTCGAGCACGGATACAGTGATCAAAGGCAAGGTGAAGGTCAAGTAGAGACGTGTCGTGCCGAGGGATCGAGAGTGGCGAAGGGCGAACGTGAGGCTTGGACTGAGGGACCGGTGGCCTGAGGATCAGCTATGGTGGCTGACAGCCTGGGACAGCGACGAGTGAAGACTTGCGGGTGGACGGGGTGCACGGGCGGTGCATCCCTTCTACGGCTCGGTTTGGTGGTTGAGCCACAGAAGAACCACCGAGTGGACGGTTTCCAGGTTTGGGCCTCAAAACATGGGCATTGATGGTTTCCGAGTTTGGGCCACAAAACTCGGGCTGAGGACGGTTTCCAGGTTTGGGCCTCAAAACCTGGGTGCTGCGAGTTTCTGAGTTTGGGCCACAAAACTCAGGCGATGGACGGCTGGTTTCCCGGTTTGGGCCTCAAAACCGGGGGTTGCCTGTGATGGCTAGTTTCCCGGTTTGGGCCACAAAACCGGGGGCGACGTCCGGGAAAAGGACAAGCAGAGCGGTGCCAGCACGTGGCGGCAATCGGTGAGGTTGCATCGAGGCAACGCTACCAGTTGTGCGGGCATGGCCGTCGGATCACCATCTACCATGAGTTGGTCCAGAATAACCCTAGGGTTTCGCTGGTTCACTCTGTAAAGTAGTTAGGGGTAGAGTGGGAATTAGAATTAGGATAAGTAGAGGGAGACACCCACCTCCCATGATATTTCAGTCATTTGCTCTTTGCCTTCTAGGTTTTCCTGCTCTCCCAATCCCCGCTGTAGCAACTGAGATCCGTTTGAACAGAGATGTTCTAGATCGTGAGGCACTTCTTTCCATCGAAGGAATTCTCCTCTAACCTCACGAGCTAGTAGATCAGTTGATTTTTGTTTCGGGTCATGTTTTTCTCCCTTCCCCCGAAATTCTTCGATTCATCGATTTGGAGATAGGTTCGAGCCATGATCTCTTAGAGATAGCTCACTATCCTCCTTGTGACTCCTCTCACCAAGTTAGATCCCTAGAGGATTCGTTTTGGGTGAGATCGAGTGGAATCGGTGGACGAACTGTGCATTTTCGGGGTGATCGGACGCTGGGCACGGGTTGACCGGACGCTGACCCCGTGCGTCCGATCGTTGAATGCACAGCGTGTGTTCTTTGTAGCTTGATCGGACTCTTGGCATAAAAGTGACCGGACGCGACCCTTACACTGTTCACTGCGCGTTTCTTCTAATCGACGCTGAGACATTTTTGACCGGACGCTCTCTACTGTGAGTCCGGTCCAAAACAGTAAGGTCCCAGACTGGATTTTAGATGACCGGACGCGTCCGGTGCTCATTGACCGAACGCTGGCAGAGTCCGGTCAAGTGGAGTTTGCGCTGTTTGGTCCGCGGTTCGCTCGTCTGTTGTCGGTTTTGATTTCCAGCTTTTGTGTTGGGTTTCTAGAGTCGTGAAGTCTCTCGCTGTGCTTCTCTGAAGCGTCCACCCTATCTCTAGGGTCATGGACACTTACAAGCTCTAGGGTTTGCTGTTGGGGTTGATTTTTGGGACAGTGGCGACAAATTTTCTGAAAGGAAAATTTGAAGCTCTCATTCACCCCCCCTCTGGTCGCTTTCTGGTAGCATTCTCGGTCCTTCAATTGGTATCAGAGCAGGTTAAGGATCTTCCACCTTAGCCGGTTCCAGATCCACAGAAGGCGACATGGATCACGGCGTGGGCAAACCGCCGTTTTTTGATGGGACGAACTATGCGTATTGGAAGATACGCATGTCGGCCTATCTGCAGAGTATTGGTGCTTCCATTTGGGATATTTGCAACTCTGCCGATTACGTGGTCTTGGCTGCTCATGTGACTCAGCGTCAGATCGATGAGCACGATGCCAATAGCCGAGCCCGTAATGCTCTTTTCTCTTGTTTGAGCATGTCCGAGTTTGATCGCGTTTCTCACCTCACTATGGCTCGGGAGATTTGGGCTACCCTCATGCGTTTCCATAAGGGTACCACTCAAGTCAAAACCCGTCTCTACGAGTCGTTCAAGCGAGAGAATGAGAACTTTCGACATATGCCTGGCGAGAGCATAGAAAGTTTATTCGCTCGCTTTCAGGTGATTGTCAACAGGATGAGGGCTAACAAGGAGTTGTTGCCTTTCGACGATCATGAGAGAGCTTTGAAGCTTTTGCATACTCTTGATCGATCGGTGTGGGACTCAAAGGTTCAGGCGATCAACGAATCACCTAACTTTGAGACCCTCACATGCGACGAGCTCTTCAGTAAACTCAAGTCCAGTGAGATTGACGCCATGGCGAGGGCTTCTTATGAAAATCCTTCTGGCCCGTCGATGGCTTTGGTTTCTGGCTCTTCTGCTAACCCCTCTGGAGGCTTTGCACTCTCTTCTCTTCTTTCTGTCATAGAGGAGCAGCTGAAGTTCATAGGGGAAGATGAGTTGGCTTTGCTCGCCAACCAGTTCTCGCGGTTCCACAACAATCGCATGAACCGTCGCCGCGGAGGAGGACGCTCGGGATGTTTTGAGTGCGGCGACCCTAACTACTTCATCGCAAATTGCCCGAAGAAGAACAAGCAGACCTTCGGCAAGGCGGATCATGGGCACAAGTATGACTCCGACAAGCGCAAGGAGAAGTACGTCCCCGCGAAGCACAAGCGGAAGGGCGGCTTCAACATGGAGTACATCAAGACGAAGTACTTGAAGAAGGCCTAGGCTGAGCAGCGTGCGTTCTTCGCCACGCTCAGTGACGTCGACGACTCAGATGACGACTCTGCTTCCTCAAGCGATGACGAGTCCGAAAAGAAGAAGAGAATCGAGGACAAGCTGAACGGCCTCTCCTTCTTTGTTGACACTTCTTAGCGTCGCTACTAAGAATAGAGTTTTAATCTATCCCCGGCAACGGCGCCAGAAATGCTTGTTGGTAAAACTAATGACTATTGGATTAATTCCGCAAGCGCACAGAAATTACCGATGTAGCACTTCACCCGGGAGTATTCCGAGGTATCGTATTTATTTTATCCCAAAGGAAGCGATGACTAGAAAGACTAACAAGAACAGGGATCCTATCTTAGATTAGCTACAACTAATGTAGAGGGTGATAAACGAAGGGTAAAAGGAAGGTGATGATTCAGGATAATTAGATGAGATAATTAAAGATAACTAGTGTAGTATAGCTAGGTAGGAGGACAACGAGTGAGAAAGGTTCCTGTGAAATTCTTAATCCACTCCCATGTTCTAATTAATCAAATAGTAGATACAACTAGGATTGATTACCTTCACCTTGGTTGCCAGGGATAAACGAGAGAGTAAAGCGATAGAATGTTGTTCACCTAACCCAGTACTCAAGCGGATATTTGGCTTATGGACGCCTTACCTTTTAAAAACTAGCCTGAGTTCACGTGAGGGGATCTAGGTAGCCAGGCAAAATCTGTCACCTTTTGCCCATGCGCCCCTACTGTCCGTGCAAGCCAGCGGCAACCAAAGATAAGTCTTAGCCTAAGCACCACACTTATGCTAATCCTTATTACTCTAGCTAATATACGATTAACTAAAGCACCGTTTTACGGGCGATGATAAACAACCAAGATGTTTGTGTAAGGGTCACAATCCAGTATGTAACTACTACAAGACTAACTAGAGCACTACAATACTATTGCAAGAATAATATTGCACAAAGGATAACACTTTGAAATGCAGAAGAAGAATATATATAATAAATAATTCTGGAAAGAGAAAGATACAAGAGCAATACCAGACTCCCAGAAGACGACTCCGGAGACCCCGAGCTTGCTCGATTCAACTCTAACTCCCACACTAGATTACACTACAACTAGAAGGCTAACACTTGTATCTCATATGAAGTGGATCCTCTAATGAACCATGTTTTGAGAGGGTGGATGAAGCCTCTATTTATAGGGGGAGGTGGAGTAGGGGCTACTCCGCGCCACGTCATCGATCCGCGTGCTCCCCATCTCTCATCCCTTGGATCCACCGTTATTGTAACCGCCATGGATGGATGGCCTTGATTTCTTCACGTGTGAAACATGCGCAAGCAACCGACTTTGGATGGGTTTTACCCCGGGGTCGGCCGACCCCAGCCAATGACAGGTGGGCCCACCACTTTGCTTCTAGAAGGTGCTGATGTCATCACGCTGAATAGTGTAGCCAGGGCCCACCAAGGGGGGGTCGGTCGACCCCCCTATAACAGGGCTGGCCCACCAACTTGTGTCCCCTGATGTCCCCACATGTCATGGAGCATGGTGTCATACGTTGGTTGCATTTGCTTTCTTGTGTGGGCCCATGGATCCATGTGCTTCTCATCTTTCACCGTTGAATGCAAACACATTTCTAATCTGATGGTGGAAAGTAGCTCGGTGAAGCTTCACTTGGATAGTGCCACATCACCTAGCCCAAGGAGCTCCCATGGTGGGGTCGGCCGACCCCACCTTGGGTGGGTCCAGGTGTCCATTTCCTTCTTATTCAGTTATACCTGCAAATCAAATACTAAGAGTACAATTGGAACCTTTTATTGATAAAATATGTCTATGTCATGTCATTCTTCTCTATTTTCGAGCCTGTTGACGATATTTTGATATGTATTTTTGTGCTATAACTATCGTCAACAAGATCCCCCAAGCTTAACCTTTGCTCGTCCCGAGCAAATAATCAAACTTAGCCTCTGTGGATCAGGAGTTGCTACAATGTTTATATTTCAAGAGTACCATGTATGCAACAAGATATTTCTCTTAAGCATGGAAAATTTAGCTAGGTAAAACTCACCCATATTACCTTAGTCTTTCGTGGGGCTTATGGCCTTTCCTTTGTCTTGTGGAGTTGAGAGACAGAACAGTTAAACTTGAGCACTACTTTCTCATTCTTTGCAAGTTTCATACCGGAGATTTTTGCAATATTTTCAAAAGAAATCTTAATGTTCCTCATGTCGCTCAAATGGTGTATGATTCCTCACCAAGGCATATGATAAGTGTTGCCTTCTTTATTTCATCCTACTTCTAAACAGGCTTACGTGTAGCTCAAGGTAGAGATGAAAGAAGATGGCATACTTACTTGCATTTTGTTGCGAAGTCAAAGCTCGGATCCTTGAAGAGAAGTGTCATACTCCCAGATCAAGATGTGCAAGTGTGTGGTGTATGGTGGACTAGATTGCTTCTTTATTTGATAACATCTATCTCTCTATTTTTTTTTCTTTCTTTTCTCTCTTTTCTAATGAGACATGGCTAGCATTTTTTTCTCTTTTTTTTATGGACTTTCACATGTCCATCTTTTCTTTTTCTTTTTCTTTTTTCATCTTTATTTTGCCTAGCCTTTTGAGTCTCATCTATTAAATAATTGAGAGAGATTTCCTAACACTTGGAGTATGAAGCAACCTATTTGGTGGAAATGAAAGGCATGTTTTTGCGTACTTCCAGTGTAGAAGCAGCATGTATATGAGGTGTGTACGTGATCTTGATCTTAGGAGCATGAAAAGTCTCTTAACAAGGGTCAACAAGACTTGACAACACTCAATACAAAGCAAATAGCCTATGTAGAAGGTTTGTAAACATGTAAAGCATATATGGCTGTGGTAGGAATTTATCACCATTGAGGAACAATTAAGATTTTGATCATTTTAAGAATAAGTTCTCCGGTAATCTATCATGCTTAGAACAATATTATAGCAGCTTCTGTCTCACTATATCATGTCTCACAACAACATAGACTTAGTTCTAGCACTTGCTACCCACAAAAGTGTTCAAGTTCATGGCGGTCTTATGTGAGCTAAGTGATCCATAGTTAGAAAAATAGCAAGTTGTATACTGGGTACTAAGGAAATATTAACAGAGCAACTGTTCATCATTTCCAAGAAAAGTAGACATGCATGACATATGAGAAAACATGAATAAGCATGGGAAATATTTTTGACATTTTCTTATTATTTATTTATTTATATTATTGAGATACGATAAAAGAAATAATAAAAATGCTAAGATAGAATACTTACCTTATTGGGGGAGAGAATCTCCCCCAAGCTTGTCTTGTTGTTATGATTTTTGTTTTTCACCGGGGTGGATATGGTGGATAGTATGGCGGGTATTGTGGAGGATACTGTGGAGGATACTGCGGAGGCGGGTATGGATGTGGATGCTGTGGTGGATACTGGGGAATATATGGTGGTACGGGGATATTGTGGTGTGCATAAAGGTTGGCCCAGTTTTGGCCACTAGCTTCCTGGAGACTCATGAGCTGCTGCTGGGTTTGGACTGCAGTGTTGTGTATGGCTTCATGGCTGGTGCGCAGCATGCCGAACTGGTTATTGAGCAGCTCCATGTCATGACGCTTGCTGCGGGACCTGGTTTCCTGCGAAGAAGACATAGAAACTCGGGCACTCTGTACCCCAGACCTGCGTTTACTTCCGGGCTGTGAAGTGTGCATGGCGTCTCTCTCGTAGTCGCTGTCATCATCAGAGTCTTGGCGTTGAGCTGCCTGAGACTTCCCACGTGTGTATGGTCCTGAAAAACTTTGACGACCTCCCACTCCAGGAATGTTAGGGATTAGGGGTTGGCCCCCATATAATTTTAATTTCGGACATGGCAAAGTAAGTCTTGTTTCCGATTTACGGAACTTAAATTCAATGGTGTTGTTGGGACCACTCGCAATGACAAGTGCTTGGATGAAGTGCTCCTTTCTTAAGATGGTTCTAGGAGTTCTTATGAAATCATTAAACCCATCAAGAATGTTTGCATGACTACAAAATTTTGTGATTATGGATGTGAAATCAAAAGATCCTAATCTTGATGGTGCACTTAACCAATGTTGTACCATGGCTTTTACCGGAGCTATTCGAATTTGATTAACCATGGCATATAGAATCCTAGCATCAATCTCCCTAACAATTTTTATGTCATCTCTAGGAAACAACGTGATGCCTATCCACCTATGCATGAATCTTAAAGTGGGGTGACAAATATGACTTGTGCGTGGTTGTGCTTTCCCAATTATGTTATCCCCAGTTATATTATACCAAAACTCTAATTTGTCAAAGTCTGGCGTGGCTAGCTCAATATTTGTTGCACAGTTAACAAAGCTCAGGCATGTTGCAAATTGATCCCAGCTAAAATTAAATTCATTACCGCACAACCGGAAATAGATGGTAGTTTGAGTTATTTTTGCGGTGCTCATGAATTCTAGAGTAAGAAGCTTGCTGCCCGGATACTGAGAAAAATCCTAGAAATCACCCCAACCTATTGCAGAAAAAACATCGGAGAACTCCTCATCCATACCTGTGCAGTAGAGGAGATCGGGATCGAATACCTTTTTGTGCTCGAAGTTGCGGTTGCGGATGGAGTTGAGAGTGGCTAATTCTTGAGCGGTTAGCCATAACCCAGTCCCTGGGTCTTGAATCCTCAGGGGCTGCGCCTCTTCGTCGGGTTGTTGCTGCGAGTCCTCTGTGTCATGCACCGACTGCCCACTGGAGCTGGTGGGTTGAGAGGGTCTTGATGATGAGCTCCTGCTGAGAGCTGCGCGCATTTTCTTCGCAGCGGACTTGAGTGGGTTTTTCATGCTTGGTAAAATGATGAACACTAATCGAGCAAGAGAGGTTAGTGGTAAGTGATAACCCTTCTTACCCGCCAATTACCTCTCTTGATTTTTGTTGAGTGTTGATCACTGAAACAACGAACGAGTGTCGAGATTTTCTGCTGGTGGCTCTGGTGAAGCAGCATAGGAAGGAGTGTGTGAATAAAAAGGAGGGAGGAGAGAGAGTTGCAGGTGCACGACAAGGGGTCGGGCGACCCCCCCCCCCCTCTGGCAACCCTCTTTGCAAAGTGACATGCATGGTGGATGTGAATCCTTGTCCAGCATCTTTGCAAAAGAACATGTCTCCTTGGATGCTTGCTCTTCTTTCTTGAAGTGAGTGATGGGTGGAAGAAAGAACAAAAGGAGGGAGCAAGACATGACCTTGGCTAGTTGGCATGATGTGCATGGTGTGCTCACGGGATGCATTGTCTAAATGGTGGTTTGCTTAAGGAGTTAAGCAAATGTCTTAACCAAGGTTGGCAAGGAGTGATCGAATGAGTGAAATTAGGAAGAGACTTACCTACTTCCTCAGGTCACTCATGAAATGATTGAGTATGTGCACTCCTCTCGTCAAGTTTAAGCAAGAGATGAGAGAGGGGTCATTATTCTAGGTCCTAGAATGCAAGTTGACAAGTATATGTCTGTTGATTCTTGCATCTCTATTTAGATAGCTCATGCCAGAAGGTGAGATGAGGTGGGGCCTACCATGGGGTCGGCCGCCCCCATCGTCCCCACTTAAAATGTTTTGAGCAGAGTATACTAGTACTAGAATATGAAGGTGCACACAGAGTGACTGAAAATATTTTGAAAGATTAGCATACTGGCTTTATTTACATGTTCAATTAGAGCAATGTAGATTATCATGCAATTTCTTAAGTGTTGTCGTGGATGTAACAAATGTTGCATGGGGAGCATCTCATGACATGCAAGTTGGTAGGTGACAAACACCTGGGTGGGGTCGGCCGACCCCACCATACACCTTGTGAGATGTTGTCCAAATTAGGTGCACTAAGACATGTGTATGCTTTGGGAAAGACTAAAAGAAGTGAGAGTTGCCATGCTAGATTCATTTGAATGATCAAATAGGATAAGTGAAGTGACATGCTATGTGATTGGCTATGTAACGAAAGGAGCACATCATGGCATGGCATAGATTTTAACATAGACAAAAGTTGGCAGGTGATGGTCACCAGGGGTGGGGTCGGCCGACCCCACCTTGGGCCCACCTGGGGTCCAAGTTTCAGTGGTGTTAAACTAGATGATTAAGTTAGCTTTATATTTAACTAAAGTCAACAGAAAAGGTAGTGAGAAATTAATGAAAAATGAGTAAATGAAAGTTAAATTAAGTGTAATGTACTTACCTTGATGGAAGGGTGAATTCCTCAGGTTCCTGAAGCAGGTCCTAGGACTGGGGCAGGAATTTTCTTCGGAAGTGTTGTCGGTTGTGGTCACCTTTTTCTTCCATATTCGCTTGCTTTTCGCTCGTGGTTTGGATTGGCCTTCTTCTTGTACTATACATAAGACTGACTATCTCCACGTCCACGGCCATGATTAGTGAGCATTGTGCAAGCTTGGGTTTGAAGTTGAATTTTCTCTTGGGTCCCATTAATATTGAACTGAATTTCTCCGGCTCCAACATCAATATGTGCATTGGCGGTGCTGAGAAATGGTCTTCCAAGGATAAGTGAATTCTTCTTGTCTACCTCCATGTCCAGTACCACGAAATCCACGGGGATGAAGAATTCACGTATCTTGACTGGAATATTCTCAGCTATCCCCGCCGGATGGCGAATTGATTGATCCGCTAACTGCAAATATATTGATGTAGGGGACAAAAACAGCATGGCTTAGTTTATCAAAGATTACCTTTGCATGACAATGACGCTTGCTCCCAAGTCGCACAGTGCATGCTCGAAATGTTGTGTTCCAATGGAGCATTCAATGTTGGGACATCCAGGATCCTTCTTCTTTTCTGGCACTTGGTTAATATAGCCACGCTGCATTCTTCGGTTAGTTTAATTACCTCAGTTGTAGGCAGTGGGCGCTTGTTGTTGAGAATGTCTCTTAGGTACTTGGCATAGGTTGAAACCTGCATTGCATCAAGTAATGGAATATTGACATACAACTGACGAATTACCTCGATGAATTTGCCGAATTGTTCGTCGGTTGTTGTGTTCCTCGTCCTTGGAAAGGCAACAGTCTACTGGTGTCGTAGAAACTCGTGTGGAGCCGTCTTTCCATGGAACATGGTGTCATCTTCCTTGGATGGTTGCTCCTCTTCTTCTTCTTCTGCATCATCTTCCTTGTCTTTTCTCGTACTCCTCCTTGTTCTTATATTAGGATTGGTGGATCACGAGTGGTCTTACCCCCTCTCGTGGTCACCGCATTAAGGTGTTGCAAGAATTTACAGAAGATGGAATAGTAGCAGCTATTTGTGCTAATGGAGACTCTAATATTTATTAAAGTTCAATGGATCTTTGATAGAAGAAGCAAGAGAATCAGTTTTAGAAGTTAAAGACGCAAGAACCTTGTCATTAGCTAGCAATCTTTTATTCATTTCTTCATTGCTTTTAGCTTGCTTTATGACAAGATCTTTAAGTGAGGGCCAATTGGGGTTACCTTGGCCTTTGAAGCGCGAAGTCGTTCCTTCTTGTTGAGGTTGCCGTTGTTGGTGGCGTACACAACTTCATGGCTTACATTTTGCACCTCGCTCTCTTGATTTGATTTGTATGCATGTGCTGAGGCTTACTGTTGGATGGCCTCTCGATCTTCTTGAACTTGGCTCGTTCATCCAATTTCTTCATCAAGAGCTCCATCTTGTTGGAGATGGCATTCACTTCTTCAATGGTGTTCATGCCTCTCTTCTTAGGTTGAGGATGTCCTCCACTCCACCCTTGATTTGTCACTATGTTCTCAATGAGATTCTTGGCTTGAGTGATATTCAGGGAGGTGAACAATCCTCTTGCAGCGACATCAAGGTAACTACGGGCTACTAGAGTTAGCCCATGATAGAAACCTTGAATCAGGAGCCATTCCTTGATTCCATGATGTGGACATTCTCGGATGTACTCTTGAAGACGTTCCCATGCTTCGGGAATAGTCTCGTCTGCCTGCTGTTGGAAGCTCGAAATCTTGGCCCGTAGAGCAGATGTCTTGCCCATTGGGAAGAATTTCATGAGAAATGCATTGGCACACCTTCTCCAGGTGTGAACATCATCGGGTTGAGCGTAAAACCATTGCTTCGCTTTCCCAGTCAAAGAGAATGGAAATAAGCGAAGACGGATGGCGTTAGCTGTGACCCCTTTGATGACAATGGTGCCACACACCTCTAGAAAGTGCTAGAGATGTGCATTTGCGTCCTCATGTGGCTTTCCACTAAATGTACTGGCTTGCACCATAGAGATTAGTGATGGCTTAAGCTCGAAGTCTACTTTTTCTACTTCTACTCTCGGTCCTAAAGTTATTTGGGTGACTAAGGGAGATGAGAAGTCAGAGACTGAGGGGTTAGCCATTGGCTGCTTGAACGATGGTGTTGAGCCTCCTTCCTTGAGTGAATCCAAGTGTGAGCTGAATCTCCGAGAGGACACTAGACGACGTCTAATTCTCCTTCGGGATATCTCAGGATTTTCTAATGTGGTTGCTTGGAATTGGTACTCACTCATACACTACCTTGCTTCACAATATAGAGAAGCAAAGGCAGAGGGGTAAAACCCCCTACAACTAATTGATACTAAACTAAAGATAGATTTCCGGATTTGTTCTTATTAAAAATTTCTAGGCTATGCTTCCCCAGCAACGGCGCCAGAAATGCTTGTTGATACTTCTTAGCGTCGCTACTAAGAATAGAGTTTTAATCTATCCCCGGCAACGGCGCCAGAAATGCTTGTTGACACGTCTTAGCGTCGCTACTAAGAATAGAGTTTTAATCTATCCGCGGCAACGGCGCCAGAAATGCTTGTTGGTAAAACTAATGACTATTGGATTAATTCCGCAAGCGCACAGAAATTACCGATGTAGCACTTCACCCGGGAGTATTCCAAGGTATCGTATTTATTTTATCCCAAAGGAAGCGATGACTAGAAAGACTAACAAGAACAGGATCCTATCTTAGATTAGCTACAACTAATGTAGAGGGTGATAAACGAAGGGTAAAAGGAAGGTGATGATTCAGGATAATTAGATGAGATAATTAAAGATAACTAGTGTAGTATAGCTAGGTAGGAGGACAACGAGTGAGAAAGGTTCCTGTGAAATTCTTAATCCACTCCCGTGTTCTAATTAATCAAATAGTAGATGCAACTAGGATTGATTACCTTCACCTTGGTTGCCAGGGATAAACGAGAGAGTAAAGCGATAGAAGGTTGTTCACCTAACCCAGTACTCAAGCGGATATTTGGCTTATGGACGCCTTACCTTTTAAAAACTAGCCTGAGTTCACGTGAGGGGATCTAGGTAGCCAGGCAAAATCTGTCACCTTTTGCCCATGCGCCCCTACTGTCCGTGCAAGCCAGCGGCAACCAAAGATAAGTCTTAGCCTAAGCACCACACTTATGCTAATCCTTATTACTCTAGCTAATATACGATTAACTAAAGCACCGTTTTACGGGCGATGATAAACAACCAAGATGTTTGTGTAAGGGTCACAATCCAGTATGTAACTACTACAAGACTAACTAGAGCACTACAATACTATTGCAAGAATAATATTGCACAAAGGATAACACTTTGAAATGCAGAAGAAGAATATATATAACAAATAATTCTGGAAAGAGAAAGATACAAGAGCAATACCAGACTCCCAGAAGACGACTCCGGAGACCCCGAGCTTGCTCGATTCAACTCTAACTCCCACACTAGATTACACTACAACTAGAAGGCTAACACTTGTATCTCATATGAAGTGGATCCTCTAATGAACCATGTTTTGAGAGGGTGGATGAAGCCTCTATTTATAGGGGGAGGTGGAGTAGGGGCTACTCCGCGCCACGTCATCGATCCGCGTGCTCCCCATCTCTCATCCCTTGGATCCACCGTTATTGTAACCGCCATGGATGGATGGCCTTGATTTCTTCACGTGTGAAACATGCGCAATCAACCGACTTTGGATGGGTTTTACCCCGGGGTCGGCCGACCCCAGCCAATGATAGGTGGGCCCACCACTTTGCTTCTAGAAGGTGTTGCTTTCTTGTGTGGGCCCATGGATCCATGTGCTTCTCATCTTTCACCGTTGAATGCAAACACATTTCTAATCTGATGGTGGAAAGTAGCTCGGTGAAGCTTCACTTGGATAGTGCCACATCACCTAGCCCGAGGAGCTCCCATGGTGGGGTCGGCCGACCCCACCTTGGGTGGGTCCAGGTGTCCATTTCCTTCTTATTCAGTTATACCTGGAAATCAAATACTAAGAGTACAAGTGGAACCTTTTATTGATAAAATATGTCTATGTCATGTCATTCTTCTCTATTTTCGAGCCTGTTGACGATATTTTGATATATATTTTTATGCTATAACTATCATCAATTCGCCGACGATGAGGGCTTCTACACCATGGCCCTCGGCAAGGAGGTCGACGGCGAGCCGGAGGACATCCCTCGGAACGACGACGACGACGACGACACCTCCCAGGTATCTCAGACCCCCGACGAGCTTTCTGCTGAGGTCGAGAAACTTACTGCCGCGCTCCTTAGTCAGGATAAGTTGCTGAGACGTGCTGCTAGAGAGCGCAAGGAGTTTAGGCAGAAGTGGGAGGATACGGTGAAGGAGCTTGAATTTGCCAAGTCCACCATAGTCGTTTCTGAGGAGGTTGAGTGCGAGATGTGCACCACACACATGACTGACCTTCTCACTTTGAGAAGCAAGTATGTTGTGTTGGTAGGAGAAGTGGATGAGCTGAAGGCTAGATCCTTGTTGTTGGGTGCGTGCAAGTCCTGTGCGGGCTTGCAATCTGAGTTGGCAGAGAAGAATGCCAAGATTGTGTCTCTTGAAGAGGCCAACTCGAGTAGCACATGTGTGGCTAGGTGTGTTCTTTGTGAGGGTTCGGAGATGGAGATCACTAATGTGAAGCATGACAAGATGCAAACCGAGGAGGAAAACACATACCTTCAGACCATCTTGTCATTGGTGTCTAGTGGTGAGCCGCAGCTCGGGATGATGATCTCCCAATTCAAGCGAGCTACTGGAGGTCCAGGTGTAGGTTTTGCTCTGGGTGTTGATGTTTTGTCTTTTGGAAGATTGGAGAGTCGAGTGGTCTTAACCCATGTGAGAAGCCAAACTCCACCACTACTCCCAAGCTTACCAAGATTCCACCCAAAGAGCCTCTCAAGCCTAACACCAAGGATGAGGTCTTTGTTTGAACCTCCGAGAGCTCCACCCAAGAAACAATCATGGGCTCCAAACCAAACCACCTCAAGAACAAGCTGGACACCATGCCACCCATTCAGGAGGAGCTTATGCCACAGAAGGGCAAAGTGATCCACACCCACTACCGTGAGCACCAACAACCCCCTTTGAGAGCGGTGAGGTACCATTGTGAGCACTGTGGGAGAGATGGACACTTGAGTGAGTTTTGCTTTCGGCGCAAGAGAGAGGCGCGCCACGCAAAAGAGATGAACAACACGGACATGTACCATCCCTTTCATGATGTACATGTTCCGAATGTACAGAGGCGTGCTATTAGGCCTAGAGGTCCAGAACCTCAAGTTCCTAGGCCTAGGCAGTGAAGAGGACGTGCCCGGCGGGAGCAAGCAGTTGTAGGGTATGGACCCCGTGGCGGTGGCTTTGTAGTTGAGCATTTTTCCCCATCACGTTTTGAGTATCGCGATGGACGCTCCTCCCTTAGTGGACCACGTTTTCCTCTACATGGTGATCGCTCTTCCCGTAGGCATGCTAGGAATGGTTTTTCTGCTAACCGTTCTTTTGAGCAGCCGACCCAACACTGGTATTCTCCCTACTTCACTAACCCTACTGTTGGACCGTATGCTCACCCTATGTCTTTTTATTGATGTAGGTAAAACGATTGGAGAATGTTTGGTTAGTGGATTCAGGTTGCACGAGGCACATGACCGGAAACGCCAAGTGGTTCTCCAGTCTTAGTCCAGTCACCGGAAAGGAGTTTATCACCTTCGGCGACAATAGAAAAGGTAGAGTGTGGATACATGGGTGTATGCCGAGTCTCTGAGTGATGAGTGATTGTCAATTGGGATAATGCGCATGTTCTTTGGCTTGTGTTGTGCAGGTGTCGAGCACGGATACAGTGATCAAAGGCAAGGTGAAGGTCAAGTAGAGACGTGCCATGCCAATGGACCGAGTGGCGAAGGGCGGACGTGAGGCTTGGACTGAGGGACCGGTGGCCCGAGGATCAGCTATGGTGGCTGACAGCCTGGGACAGCGACGAGCGAAGACTTGCGGACATGGTGTTGCTTAAGTCGAGGACTTGGGGACACATGTCGGTGGACGGGGTGCACGGACGGTGCATCCCATCTACGGCTCGGTTTGGTGGTTGAGCCACAGAAAAACCACCGAGTGGATGGTTTCCAGGTTTGGGCCTCAAAACCTGGGCGCTGATGGTTTCCGAGTTTGGGCCACAAAACTCGGGCTGAGGACGGTTTCCAGGTTTGGGCCTCAAAACATGGGTGTTGCAGGTTTGCTGAGTTTGGGCCACAAAACTCAGGCGATGGCCGGCTGGTTTCCTGGTTTGGGCCTCAAAACCGGGGGTTGGATGTGAAGGCTGGTTTCCCGGTTTGGGCCACAAAACCGGGGGTGTGACGTCCAGGAAAAGGACAAGCAGAGCGGTGGCGGCACGTGCAGCGATCGGTGGGAGGTGCGCGAGGCAACAACCAAGTTGTGCGGGCGTGCCGTGGCCGTCGGATCACCACCTACCATGAGTTGGTCCAGAATAACCCTAGGGTTTAGCTGGTTCGCTCTGTAATTAGTGAGGGGTAGTGAGTAGGTAGAGTAGGAATTAGAGTTAGGATAAGTAGAGAGAGACACTCTCCTCCCATTCCATCTCAGTCATTTGCTCTTTTGCTTCTAGGGTTTCCGGCTCTCCCTATTCCCTGCTGTAGCAAACTGAGATCCACAGAGAAGAGAACCATACCTCGGTGTCCGTGAGATTTTGAGGAAGTGAGACCGTAATCTCACTATTGTAGCGTGTGGTTTCCACACGGTTGCAAATTCGTGGTTGTGATTCGCGTTTTGATCTTGTTCGTCGCGGGTTGCTTTTCTTCACGATTTTACCGTTGATCGATCTCTCTACTTGGTGCGACTTTTGCAAATCCGTTTGAACCAAGATGTTCTAGATCGTGAGGCACTTCTTTCCACCGAAGGAATTATCCTCTAACCTCACGAGCTAGTAGATCGGTCGATTTTCGTTTCGGGTCAAGTTTTTCTTCCTTCCCCCGAATTTCTTTGATTCCTCGATTTGGAGATAGGTTCGAGCCATGATCTCTTAGAGATAGCTCACTATCCTCCTTGTGACTCATCTCTCCAAGTTTGATCCCTAAAGGATTCGTTTTGGGAGAGTTTGAGTTAGATCGGTGGACGAACAACAGATTTTCGGGGTGACCGGACTTACTCGATTGGGTGACCGGACGCAGGTCCTTGAGTTCGGTCGTTGATTGCCTACTCTGTGCTTCACACGATCTTGATCGGACGCATCACTTGACCGATGACCGGACTCACTCATTCTATTGTTCATCGCTTTGTCTCTCTCTAACCGGACGCTGGACAACTGACCGGATGCACCTCTATCAAGAGTCCGGTCAGAAACAGTAAGCTACTAAACTGAGTTTTGCTGGACCGGATGCGTCCGGTGAGTCTTGACCGGACGCTGGCAGAGTCCGGTCAGTACTGTCTCTGCACGTTTTCGTCCGCAGTTTGGTTGTCCGACTTTTGATTTGAGATCCGGTCGTTGCGTTGAATCCTTGACTTCGTGCTCTACAGAAATCGGCCCTCTCGCTTTACAAAATAGACTGAATCCCCCTCGCGTTGCTCGGGAGAGGTTGAGGTTGCCCAAAGTTCATCCTGTCACTAGTTGACCTACGTGGACTTGGGCGAGGGAATTTTTGTGGTGTCCCACTGTGTTCCTAGAGAACATCCACCCACTCTCTTGGGTCGTGGACATCACGCGCATCGGTTTTGCTCTTGGGGCTGATTTTCGGGACAGAGGCTTCAAGTTTCTGGAAGGAAATTTTTAAGCTCCCATTCACCCCCCCCCCCTCTGGTCGCTTTCTGGTTGCACTCTCGGTCCTTCAATTGGTATCGGAGCGGGTTAAGGATCTTTCACCTTAGCCGGTTCCAGATCCACAGAAGGCGACATGGATCACGGCGTGGGCAAACTGCCATTTTTCGATGGGACGAACTATACGTATTGGAAGATACGCATGTCGGCCTATCTGCAGAGTATTGGTGCTTCCATCTGGGATATTTGCAACTCTACCGATTACGTGGTCTTGGCTGCTCATCTCACTCAGCATCAGATCGATGAGCACGATGCCAATAGCCAAGCCCGTAATGCTCTTTTCTCTTGTTTGAGCATGTCCGAGTTTGATCGCATTTCTCACCTCGCTATGGCTCGGGAGATTTGGGCTACCCTCATGCGTTTCCATGAGGGAACCACTCAAGTCAAAACCCGTCTCTACGAGTCGTTGAAGCGAGAGTATGAGAACTTTTGACATATGCCTAGCGAGAGCATAGAAAGTTTATTCGCTCGCTTTCAGGTGATTGTCAACAGGATGAGGGCTAACAAGGAGTTGTTGCCTTTCGATGATCATGAGAGAGCTTTGAAGCTTTTGCATACTCTTGATCGATCGGTGTGGGACTCAAAGGTTTAGGCGATCATCGAATCACCTAACTATGAGACTCTCACATGCGACGAGCTCTTTAGTAAGCTCAAGTCCAGTGAAATTGATGCCATGGCGAGGGCTTCTTATGAAAATCCTTCTGGCCCATCAATGGCTTTGCTTTCTGGCTCTTCTGCTAACTCCTCTGGAGGCTTTGCTTTGTCTTCACTTCTATCTGTCATAGAGGAGCAGCTTGAGTTCATGGGGGATGATGAGTTGGCTTTGCTCGCCAACCGGTTCTCGCGGTTCCACAACAACCGCATGAACCGTCACCGCGGAGGAGGACGCTCGGGATGCTTCGAGTGCGGCGACCCCAACCACTTCATCGTCAATTGCTCGAAGAAGAACAAGCAAGTCTTCGGCAAGGCGGATCATGAGCACAAGTACGACTCCGGCAAGCGCAAGGATAAGTACATCCCCGCGAAGCACAAGCGGAAGGGCGGCTTCGACAAGGAGTACATCAAGACGAAGTACTTGGAGAAGGCCCAGGCTGAGCAGCGTGCGTTCTTCGCCACGCTCAGCGACGTCGATGACTCGGATGACGACTCCGCTGCCTCAAGCGATGACGAGTCCAAGAAGAAGAAGAGGATCGAGGACAAGCTGAACGGCCTCTGCTTCTTCGCCGACGACGCGGGCTTCTGCACCATGGCCCTCGGCAAGGAGGTCGACGGCGAGCTGGAGGACATCCGTCAGAACGACGACGACGACACCTCCCAGATATCTCAGACCCCCGACGAGCTTTCTGCTGACGTCGAGAAACTTACTGCCGCGCTCCTTAGTCAGGACAAGTTGCTTAGGCGTGCTGCTAGAGAGCGCAAGGAGTTTAGGCAGAAATGGGAGGATACGGTGAAGGAGCTTGAATCTGTCAAGTCCACCGTAGTTGTTACCGAGGTGGAGTGTGAGATGTGCTCCACACACATGACTGACCTTCTCACTTTGAGGAGCAAGTATGCTGTGTTGATAGGAGAAGTGGATGAGCTGAAGGCCAGATCCTCGTTGTCGGGTGCATGCAAGTCCTGTGCGGGCTTGCAATCTGAGTTGGCAGAGAAGAATGCCAAGATTGTGTCTCTTGAAGAGGCCAACTCGGGTAGCACATGTGTGGCTAGGTGTGTTCTTTGTGAGGGTTTGGAGATGGAGATTGCAAACGTGAAGCATGACAAGATGCAAACCGAGGAGGAAAACACATACCTTCGAACCATCTTGTCATGGGTGTCTAGTGGTGAGCCGCAGCTTGGGATGATGATCTCCTAGTTCAAGCGTGCTGCTGGAGGTCCTGGTGTAGGTTTTGCTCCGGGTGTTGATGTTTCTTCTTTTGGGAAGATTGGAGAGTCAAGTGGTCTGAACCCATGTGAGAAGCCCAACTCCACCACTACTCCCAAACTTACCAAGATTCCAGCCAAAGAGCCTCTCAAGCCTAACACCAAGGATGGGGTCTTTGTTGAACCTCCGAGAGCTCCACCCAAGAAACAACCATGGGCTCCAAAACCAAACCACCTCAAAAACAAGATGGACACAATGCCACCCATCCAGGAGGAGCTTATGCCACAGAAGGGCAAAGTGATCCACACCCACTACCGTGAGTACCAACAACCCCCTTTGAGAGCGGTGAGTTACCATTGTGAGCAGTGTGGGAGAGATGGACACTTGAGTGAGTTTTGCTTTCGGCAAAAGAGAGAGGCGCGCCGTGCAAAGGAGATGAACAACACGGACATGTACCATCCTTTCCATGATGTACATGCGCCGAACGTTCAGAGGCGTGCTGCTAGGCCTAGAGGTCCAAAACCTCAAGTTTCTAGGCCTAGGCCGCGAAGAGAGCGTGCCCGGCGGGAGTCTGCTGTTGTCGGCTATGGACCCCGTGGCGGTGGCTTTGTAGTTGAGCGTTTTCCCCCACCGCGTTTTGAGTATCGCGATGGACGCTCCTCCCTTAGCGGACCACGTTTTCCTCTACGTGGTGATCGCTCCTCTCGTAGGCGTGCTAGGAATGGTTTTTCTGCTAACCGTTCTTTTGAGCAGCCGGCCCAACACTGGTATTCTCCATACTTCACTAACCCCAGTGTTGGACCGTATGCTCACCCTATGTCTTTTTATTGATGTAGGTAAAATGATTGGAGAACGTTTGGTTGGTGGATTCCGGGTGTTCGAGACACATGACTGGAAACGCCAAGTGGTTCTCCAGTCTTAGTCCGGTCGCCGGAAAGGAATTTATCACCTTCGGCGACAACAGCAAAGGTAAGGTGTTGTCTCGTGGGTCTGTGCGAGTTAATGAGCACTTTGTGTTGCGCGATGTTGCTCTTGTTTCTAACTTGCATTTTAACCTTCTTTCTGTTTCGCAACTTTTTGATGATGACTATGAGATTCATTTTAAACCGAATCTCAGTCGCATTTTGGATCCTCAGGGCAATCTTGTATGTTTGATTTCGCCCTTTGGAAAAGTCTTTCGTGCGAATTTCTCCTTTTGAATGGGTCTTCTTTTTAGCTGAGAAGACCGAGACTTTCTCCTTTGCTCGCAATCTAATTTTACAACTTCAGAACGAGTTCCTTTTGAACTCGATGCGAGCTATTAGGAGTGATAATGGTTCCGAATTCAAGAATTCGGATTTTGAGAAATTTTGTAACTCTTTGGGTTTAGAGCATCAGTTTTCTTCTCCTTACACACCGCCCCAAAATGGTGTTGTAGAGAGGAAGAATCAGACCCTTGTAGAGATGGCCAGGACGATGCTCGATGAGCGTAGGACTCCTAGGCGATATTGGGCTGAAGCTATGAGCACTGCATGCTACATTTCCAATCGCATTTTTCTCCGAGCTTTCTTAAAAAAGACTTCTTATGAGTTTCGTTTTGGAAAACTGCCCAAGGTGAGTTATTTTAGAGTTTTTGGTTGCCACTGTTTTATACTCAAGAAAGGCCACCTGGACAAATTTGAGTCTCGCTCTTCCGACGGTGTATTTTTGGGTTATGGCACTCACACTCGCGCTTATCGTGTACTTAACCTTGATACTAACCGAGTCATGGAGACATCAGATGTCACCTTCGACGAGACCATAGTTTGTCCCTCTTCTTGTTTTGAGCGTGCAGGTGATCATGAGGTTGGTGAGCCTCTTTTTGATGATGAGGACGAGGGTGCCAATGGGATGGATGACCCAGCACCACCAACACCTGCTGAGCCGCAAGGAGCGGCCTCTACTACCACTCACGGCCCCGACCCTTCTTCCTCTACTACATGGGGGCCGTGGGATCCGCCACCTCGAGCGGTACCTTTTGTACCCGAGGAGGCACCAGCTGTTGTTGAGCGGGAGGCTACATCAGCTCGGGAGGCACCACGACACATCTAGCGCCAACACCCGCCTCAATAGATGATCAGCAGCATCGGCGAACGTGTCACTCGGTCTAGGTCACAACAAATCTCTCACTTTGCTCATTCTGCATTTGTTGCTGATTTTGAACCCCGAGATGTTGGACACGCTTTGACGGACGGATCCGGATGGGTCAATGCCATGCATGAGGAGCTTGAAAACTTTGAGAGAAATTGGGTTTGGGTTCTTGTTCCTCTTCCTCCTGAGTGTCATCCTATTGGGACAAAATGGGTTTTCAAAAACAAACAAGGAGAAGATGGCCATGTTGTAAGAAACAAGGCCAGACTTGTAGCCCAGGGGTACAGTCAGAAGGAGGGGATAGACTATGATGAGACTTTTGCTCCTGTAGCTCGTTTGGAGGTAATTAGGATACTCTTGGCTTTTGCTGCATCCAAAGGGTTTAAACTTTTTCAAATGGATGTCAAGAGTGCCTTCTTAAACGGCTACATAGAAGAGGAGGTGTATGTGAAACAACCCCCCGGTTTCGAAAACCCCAAGTTTCCAAACCATGTTTTTAAACTTCACAAAGCTTTGTATGGTTTGAAACAAGCCCCTAGAGCCTGGTATGATAGGTTGAAAACCTTTTTGCTTGCTAAGGGTTTTAAAATGGGATGTGTGGATAAAACGCTTTTTCTCCTCTTGGTCCAGATTTACGTGGATGATATCATTTTCGGTGGTTCTTCTCACGCTTTGGTTGCCAAGTTTGCAGATACTATGAGCAGGGAGTTTGAGATGAGCATGATGGGCGAGTTGACGTTTTTCCTCGGATTGCAAATTAAGCAATCTCGAGAGGGAACGTTTGTGCACTAGGGTAAATATACCAAGGATATCCTGAAGAAATTCGATACGGGTGAGGCCAAGCCTCTTCCAACACCCATGTCGACCACGACGGCCCTGGATGCGGACAAGGACGGAGAAGCTGTAGATCAGAAGGAGTACCGGAGTATGATCGGGTCGCTGCTGTACCTGACGGCGACACGCCCGGACATTCAGTTCGCGGTGTGTCTTTGCGCAGGGTTTTAGTCGTCGCCGCACACCTCTCACCGTCAGGCGGTCAAGCGCATTATGAGGTACTTATGCTTCACACCTGAGTTTGGGATTTGGTATTCTGCTTCCTCCACCCTCTCCCTTTGTGGTTATTCTAATGTCGATTTTGCTGGTTGCCGCATTGAGCGCAAGTCCACTTCTGGGACTTGTCAGTTTATTGGTTCTTCTCTTGTATCGTGGTCTTCTCGCAAGCAGTCTAGTGTCACCCAGTGTACCACGGAGGCTGAGTATGTTGCTGCGGCTAGCTGCTGTTCCCAGTTGCTCTGGATGATGGCCACATTGCGTGATTTTGGTCTGAGTTTTACTCGCGTTCTTTGCTTTGTGACAGCACGAGTGCGATTAGCGTTGCTAAGAACCCCGTGCTGCACTCTAAGACCAAACACATTGATGTGCGCTTTCATTTTCTGCGAGACCAGTATGAGAAGGGTGATATCGACCTTCGCCATGTTGATACTCATCATCAGTTGGCTGATATTTTCACCAAGCCTTTGGACCAATCAAGTTTTGCTAGGTTGAGAGGTGAGCTTGGTGTGTGTTTCCCTTTTAGATGGGGGAAACATTTTTGACTCTTGTATTATAAACTGACTTTGTGTTTTTTCAGTTGGTTTCGCTTCTTTCAATTGGTTTCAGCATGCATCCTCGCATTTCATCTTGCATATTTACATTCAAAGCTTCATGTATATAATCTGTAGAATGTGACTATGCTCTATATAGTGCTTACTCCGATGCTTTATGATGATGCTTGTAGCTAATGCTCTTTCTGATAACTGATACACGTTGTGAGCTGAGTTATTTTATGAATGGTGAATTTGATTAATGAACATAAAACTTGAAAATGTTCACCATTGAGATATGCATCTAGCATGTGTAGAATGTGTTGAAATCACTTGTGCTTTTCATATATGCTAGGTTGCTATGTCTCTAGTTCTGAATCATTCAGTTGCTTGGTATGTTCATATGCTGTTTTAATTCTGAACCAAGTTAAGTGAATTGGAAAGATCGAGATGGGATTGCTTGTCAGCACACCACAGTTTCGAGACTGTTTCTCATTGCACTTTGAGTTAAACTTGAGCTGTGTAGTGTATGACCGAAACTATTGCTTTAAGCTTCTGATTGCTTTTGCATAGGCTTCGCACAGTTGAAAAGTTAGGCAATGACAAGCTTTCAACCTCTCGCAATCACATGCTAAAATTTGAACTTGTGTAATCTTAACCGCTGCAACTCCGATAAAATTTGCATACACAAGTCTATGTTTCATTCTATAGCATGATGGTTGAACTGTGCTAGGGGTAGTTCACCATGTATACATGTTTAGCACTTGTTTGACTTCCTGTCTATACATGCTTAGTGTTATTTTGATGGTGAATACCTTTTTGACTGAAAACTGCTTTTTGCTCAAATGTTCAGATTTCGTATTTAGTGATCACTTGAGCCTTTGCTAGCACTCTGTGCATTTTATGAGTCATCGGATCAGCATTTTGTCGAGCATCTTCATATTCTATCGACTATATTCCTGAAGCTGCTAACTTGCATTTTGACTCATATGCATTTGGAAGGAGCGTTATTAGGAGAAATGAGCTCTTTGGTGCATTTTTGCTTGATAGTGCATTTTCAACTGAGGGGAGAAATTTATTTGACAAATCACGTGCTTTCCGAAGTTTAACTAAGGGGGAGAAAATATTTTGCAAATCATGTGCTTTCCAAGTTGAACCAAGGAGATTTCCCGGTTGTGTGCACTAATTGAGGGGGAGTTTGCTAGTTATGTTGAGCCTTTGCCTCTTTCTTGAGGGACTAGCAAACGTTTTCAGTTCTTCAATTGGTATCAAACTCTTTTGTTTTTGAGTTGGTAACAGTTGGTATCGAGCTTCCTCGCTAGCGGTGTTGAGCCCGTTCTGCCTTTTCTTGAGGGCTAGCTCTGTTTTGCTTGAATTTCAGTTGACTCTTCAATTGGTATCAATTTCTCTCGCCAGCGGTGTTGAT
This sequence comes from Coix lacryma-jobi var. lacryma-jobi, assembly GCA_009763385.1. Taxonomy (NCBI): domain Eukaryota; kingdom Viridiplantae; phylum Streptophyta; class Magnoliopsida; order Poales; family Poaceae; genus Coix; species Coix lacryma-jobi. The sequence continues at coordinate 76,844,659 of CM019828.1, read as the reverse complement.
CCTGTTCTACCTCTTCTTGAGGGCTAGCTTTGCTTTGCTTGGTTGCGTCGAGCCGTTGCCCATGTCTTTGGGAACCAAGTTGCTTTGCTCTTTCCACTTGACCTTCTTCGGCTTTGCTATGCTTTTGGGTCATTTGGTTGAGTTCTCTCTCCTTCTTCTTCCTTCCTCTATTCTATTATGATTTGTGTTGGTAGTTGACAATGCACTCAACAAGGGGGAGATTGCGAATACATGGGTGTATGCCGAGTCTCCGAGTGTTGAGAGATTATCAACTGGGTTAATGCGCATGTTCTTTGGCTTGTGTTGTGCAGGTGTCGAGCACGGATACAGTGATCAAAGGCAAGGTGAAGGTCAAGTAGAGACGTGCCGTGCCGAGGGACCGAGAGTGGCGAAGAGTGGACGTTAGGCTTGGAATGAGGGACCGGTGGCCTGAGGATCAGCTGTGGTGGCTGACAGCCTGGGACAACGACGAGTGAAGACTTGCGGGTGGACGGGGTGCACGGGCGATGCATCCCTTCTATGGCTCGGTTTGGTGGTTGAGCCACAGAAAAACCACCGAGTGGACGGTTTCCAGGTTTGGGCCTCAAAACATGGGCGCTGATGGTTTCCGGGTTTGGGCCACAAAACTCGGACTGAGGACGGTTTCCAGGTTTGGGCCTCAAAACCTGGGTGCTGCGGGTTTCTGAGTTTGGGCCACAAAACTCAGGCGATGGACGGCTGGTTTCTCGGTTTGGGCCACAAAACCTGGGGCGACGTTCGGGAAAAGGACAAGCAGAGCGGTGGCGGCACGTGGCAGCAATCGGTGAGGTTGCGTCGAGGCAACGCTACCAGTTGTGCGGGCGTGGCCGTCGGATCACCATCTACCATGAGTTGGTCCAGAATAACTCTAGGGTTTAGATGGTTCGCTCTGTAAGTAGTTAGGGGTAGAGTGGGAATTAGAATTAGGATAAGTAGAGGGAGACACCCACCTCCCATGGTATCTCAGTCATTTGCTCTTTGCCTTCTAGGTTTTCCTGCTCTCCCAATCCCCTGCTGTAGCAACTGAGATCCGCAGAGAACCATACCTCTGTAGGAGGATTTTGAGGAAGTGGGACCGTAATCTCACTGTTGTACGTGTGGTAGCCACACGATTGCAGATTGATGTGTTGATTAGCGTTTTGTTCTTGTTCTTCGCGAATTACTTTTCTCCACGTTTTTCCCGTCGATCGATCTCTTTGTTCGTTGCGTCTTTTGCGATTCTGTTTGAACAGAGATGTTCTAGATCGTGAGGCACTTCTTTCCATCGAAGGAATTCTCCTCTAACCTCACGAGTTAGTAGATCGGTTGATTTCTATTTTGGGTCAAGTTTTTCTCCCTTCCCCCAAAATTCTTCGATTCATCGATTTGGAGATAGGCTCGAGCCATGATCTCTTAGAGATAGCTCACTATCCTCCTTGTGACTCCTCTCACCAAGTTAGATCCCTAGAGGATTCGTTTTGGGTGAGATCGAGTGGAATCGGTGGATGAACTGTGAATTTTCGGGGTGATCCGACGCTGGGCACGGGTTGACCGGACGCTGACCCCGTGCGTCCGATCGTTGAATGCACAACGTGTGTTCTTTGTAGCTTGATCGGACTCTTGGCATAGAAGTGACCGGACGTGACCCTTACACTGTTCACTGCGCATTTCTTCTGATCGGACGCTGAGACATTTTTAACCGGACGCTCTCTACTGTGAGTCCGGTCTAAAATAGTAAGGTCCCAAACTGGATTTTAGACGACCGGACGCGTCTGGTGCTCACTGACCGGACGCTGGCAGAGTCCGGTCAAGTGGAGTTTGCGCTGTTTGATCCGCGGTTCGCTCGTCCGTTGTTGGTTTTGATTTCCGGCTTTTGTGTTGGGTTTCTAGAGTCGTGAAGTGTCTCGCTGTGCTTCTCGGAAGCATCCACCCTATCTCTAGGGTCATGGACACTTACAAGCTCTAGGGTTTGCTCTTGGGGTTGATTTTCGGGACAGTGGCGACAAATTTCTAAAAGGAAAATTTGAAGCTCCCATTCACCCCCCCCCCCTCTGGTCGCTTTCTGGTAGCATTCTCGGTCCTTGAGGCACGTGGCATCGACGAGCGAGAGCACATGGGCATGTGCGGTGCATCGGCCGAGTCGGGAGGAAGGTGATGGCGTTGTGACACTTGGCGGGAGGTCGAGAAGGAAGGCGAATGCACTGTGCCCGGCGTGGAGGCTGGACATGCATCGACATCGGTGCTGATGGTCGGGGTGTGAGAACCACATCCTGTCTACGGCGCGGGTTTGGTAGTTGAGCCTCGAAAAACTACCCTCGATGGTTTCCGAGTTTAGGGCACAAAACTCGGGGTGGCGGGTTTCCGAGTTTGAGCCTCAAACTCGGCGAGGACAGTTTCCAGGTTTGGGCCTCAAAACCTGGGCTCGCGGGTTTCTGAGTTTGGTCCACAAAACTCAGCCGGAGTACAGGTTTCCCGGTTTTAGCCTCAAAATCGGGGGGAGGTCCAAAAAGGATGGTCGACGCGTGGCGGCGTGAAGAGGCTGGCGTGGCGGCGAAGCTATCTACGAGGAAGGCGCAGCGGTCGACAGGACGACACATGGCGGCATCCTGAGGCTTGCGTAGAGGTGAAGCTAAGGATGAGGAAGGCGCGTGACCATCGGATCGCGACTCTTCAGAGTTGGACCGGGATACCCCAGGGTTGGCCGCTTCGCTCTTGTATCTAGGGGTAGAAGGGGACTATTGTACTTAAGCTATAAATAAGAGAGGCGCCCCTCCTGTCTCTCTATCCTTGCAGCCATTATTTCCTGAGCTCTCTCTCTAGCCCCCGCTTAGGTTCTAGTCATACCTCGCTGCCTGTGATCCACAGAGACGGCTAATCATAACTCTGTGTATTTGGATTTTGAGGAAACGAGACCGTAATCTCGTTGTCTCCTCGTGTGGAGAAGTTTTGGCTGGAATTCAAGATCAATTCGTGTTTTGAGTTGTGTTCTTCGCGTTTTGGTTTTTTACCTTCTCAGAGATTTGCTTCGTTCTCCCTCTCCGAGGAACGGTTTTCGATTCCACTTGAACTGAGTTGTTCTAGGTCGTGAGGCGCATCTTTGCACCGATGGAGTTAATCTCAAACTTCACGAGCTAGTAGATCGGTTGGTTTTTGTGTTGGATCGACTTCTTTCTCCATTGCCCCAAATTCTTTCAATTCACCGATTTGGAGTTAGGTTCGAGCCATGATCTCCTAGGAGTAGCTCACTAACCTCCTTGGGACTCCTCATACCAAGTCTAAGCCTTAAAACTTTTGATTCAGAGGAGATCGGGATGAATCACGGAAGAACTGCACAGTTTTTGGGGGCATCTGACGCTGGTGTTCTTGGCATCAGATGCTGACCCGAGCAGCATCGGACGCGCCGTTGTCACGTGTCAGTTTCTGTGTTTTTGAGTGAGCATCGGACGCAGGGCATCAGACGCTTTGTTGTTCATCGGACGCGCCAGGGCCTGAGCATCGGACGTTGAGCTGTTACTGTAGCAGCATCCGATGGTCATGCAGTAATGTTCCAGAACTACTCTATTCACATCGGACGCGTCTGCCACTGAGGCATCGGACGCTGCCAGCGTCCGACGCAGTGATTTCTTCGTTGTTTCGACCGCGGTTCGTTCGTTCGACTTCGGATTTGGTTTCTGGCTTTTGCATTGGACTTCTTGGGTTGTGTATTATCTCACTGTGTTTCTAGGAAGCATCCACCCTACATCTAGGGTGGTGGATACTAGCAAGCCCGTGTATTGCTTTTAGGGTGACTTTCTGGGACATGGGCCATACATTTCACGAGTTGAAATTTGAGGCTCCCAATCACCCCCTCTGGTCTCCAATTCAGTCCTTCAATTGGTATCAGAGCCGGTTAAGGGATCTTCTCTACCTTAATCTGCTTCGGATCCTAAGGGAGACATGGATCAAGGGAACGGCAAGGCTCCCTACTTCGATGGGACGAACTATCCATATTGGAAGATTCGGATGCGTGGCTATCTCTGCAGCATCAGTTCTTCCGTTTGGGAAATATGCGAGAATGCTGAGTACGAGGTCCTTGCGGCTCGTGTGGGTCAGATCCAAATTGACCAGCATGAGGCCAACTCCAAGGCTCATAACGCACTCTTGGCTAGCATCTCCCTTCCTGAGTTCGAGCGTGTCTCCGAGCTTGAGACGGCACGAGAGATCTGGGTGAAGCTTCAGAGCTATCACGAGGGGACCATTCAGGTCAAGACCAGACTCTTCGAGACCTACAAGCAGGAGTACGAGAACTTTGTTCAGTTGGAGGGAGAGACGATTAACGCTCTGTTCGCTCGTTTCCAAACGATTGTGAACAAGATGCGTGCCAATCGGGCCAACCTACCTTATGATGATCATGGGAGGGCACTCAAGTAACTATATGCCCTGGATCAGAAGGTATGGGAGGTGAAGGTGTCGACCATCATAGACTCTCCATCCTATGACACCCTCATCGTGGACGAGCTATTCAGCAAGCTCAAGTCCACCGAGATCGATCACTTGACTCAGGCCATGCTAAAGAACCCATCTTCACATTCCATGGCTTTGGTCTCAGGCAAGGGTGGATCGACTCTTTCCACTGACGTTTCTCCACCTCTCTTTGCTTTGTCTTCTTTGCTTTCAGTGACAGAGGAGCAGGTGGAGACGTTGGGCGATGACGAGCTTGCACTCATCATCACCTGGTTCTCGCGGTTCCAAAACAACCGCCTGAATCGCCGGTGTGGTGGCGCACCTGAGGGCTGCTACGGATGCGGAGATCCGGATCACTTCATCGTGAGCTGTTCCAAGCGTGACAAGAGCTTCCCCGTCAAGGACCACAACTCCAGGCGCAAGGGCAAGCAAGAGAACAAGGCCGGTGTGACAGAACCGACCAATTTATACCAGATTAAGCATCGAAAACCTCAGCTTTCGCAAAGATTATCATGTACTTAAGCTCGTACAAACCCGGTAGTCCGGAAATCTCGAAGGATTTCAATCATTTCAACTTCAGCCAAGATCATAATGGTTCAGCGTACGTGTCCACATGTTACATCACAGTTCGCACATAGTTCAAATATATCGGAGTACGAAATAATATTACAAACCATAGTTTGGAAACAGTAGCGGAAGCAACATAGTTTTGAAACACAAGTTCAGTTCTTCTCAATACGGTGCCATCAGTCTGATCGAGTCCACAAAAGCATCAGGAAAGGCTAGGAAACGACCATGCCCATGGTCTAGTCATCACCCATGACAGGGTACAGGCAATTCACACAGTAGCCATAGAAGCACTGTCCATCTGCAACAACAAGGGAATAAACCCTAAGTACATCATCAGAAGAATGATTACTCGGACCAGCCCTGGACAACGCGAGAAGATCCGAAGACATGCTACGAAGTGGACATGGATTAGGACTCTCATTGTAACTTAGTCGAGTTCTAAAGGAAGCCTTGTAATTAGAATAGGACTCCTCTATTGTAACCGACTAGGACTCGGTACGTGCTAAAAGCTTCACCCGATTATATAAGGGGAAGCGGGCATACACCTCTATCATTGAATCTTGAATCATAACACAAGGCACACGCCACCACTGGACGTAAGGTATTACGCTATTAAGCGGCCTGATCCAGTATAAATCGCTGTCCCTGTGTACTCGCCGGGTTCTATGAACATCGATCCCCACCGAACAAATCGTCTAGGAATCCCCAAGACAAGTTGTCAGTTAAAAAACACCGACAGCTGGCGCGCCAGGTAGGGGCTCTCGGTGATTCCGCGGTCAAGAGCTCGATGAACCACTTCAACATGTTCTCGGTGGGATGAATTTTTGTTTTTGGCTCATGGACTTGCATCATGGATGATCAAGGGAAGCTGCATCGACAACTTCAAACTGAATCAGAAGCACAAGCCATGCCAAACACAGATCATCTCGCCTGGGACCTAACAAACCTCACCATCCAAGAATCGCAAGAATCTGAGGATCAGGTAGAGTCATCCGACTCCTACTCGGATACGACCTCTCGATCCGAAAAGGACTCAGATCCCAAACCTCGTATCCCCTTTGGACTGCGTAACTCAGCCAAAAGCTTTCAAGAGTTGATTGGACTAAACTCCTAAGGGCTTCAATAGATCCCTCTGACAGGAGCTCAGCAGGGACTCGTTTTCAGTTCAACCGAGGAAGGTAACATCGTCCATTGGCCAATACAACCAGCCCTGGCTAGGTTGGTTGGCACAATCGACCAACAACTCCCATATCAATACAGACATCAGCTCCCCTTTGAGGAGCACGACACCTCAACAGAGCTAATCTCCAGCGCTTCTACCTTGGAATCGGTTACGCAAGGATCAACAAACCAAGGCTACACTCGTGAAGTCTTCATGGTAGGACACCAGCCTTCCCTACGACCTCCGACTCCGCCGGACGTCTTCCGAGATGATAAAACTTTGAGCATGATATCTGATGACGATCCAGAAGGACCTGGTGAATCCGAGACCTTAAAAGCAGAAAGACTAAGGAGGAATTTGGCAAAAGATGCCCATAGAAGACGAGCAACTAATCGTAAGGAGGCTATGGAGCGCTACCATGTAAAACTTGAAGAATATAATAATCGAAGGTGTTTTGAAGGGGAAGTCGAACATCAAGCTCATAATCTACGTGACCAGGAAATTCAGTCTCAAGATGACCGTAATCGACGGCGAGCCGATTGCTCACGCAACCTCGAACCTGAATTCATGAGGGTCGCTGTTCATAAAGTATATCAGACACCCTACCAAAATGTTATGGCCCTAGCCACAGAGATGGGAGCTAAGGACAACCGCACACCCGAAGAAGAACGATGATTGATCATGCTTCAGACTACCGTGCTATAGCTCAAAGGTCGGAACCTAGAGTCTTTAGCTGATGATCAAGATTCATCTCACCCAAGCCAAAGATGACCTATTCATGAGCGGCTCGGCCGGGTCCTGGCCAGGAGTCGCCTAGGCAACTGAGTACCCGACCAAGCAGAAGGAGTAGCAGAATCATCGTACCGAGGAGTCGACAATTTAGCATCGAATGCAGTCGATCGCTTCCCCTGTTTTTTCCCAAAGGCTTCGAGCAGTCCCGTTTCCACGCAAGTTTAAACCCGGGAACTACTCTAAGTACGACGGGAAAACAGAACCTAAGCGGTGGCTCAGACTATATGCGCAAGCAGTCGAGCTAGCAGGCGGAAGCAACGATGTCAAAGCATTATTCCTCCCCATGGCTTTAGAAATAATGCCCCTTGCATGGTTCGACAGACTTAAGCCCGAGTCCATCGAATCTTGGGAACAACTTCACCGCCTTTTCATAGAGAACTTTGCAGGTGTCCCTGAGAGATCCGACCGCAAACTAAGCTCAGAACTTGCAAACAACAGAAAAATGAGACTATACGGGAGTACTACAGACGCTTCTCCGAGATCCGCTCCACAGTATCAGATATAACAGACAGAGAAGTAATCAACCTTTTCGGCAATGGAATCTGTGAAAGGTACAATTACAAGAATTTCACCAAGCATGACCCGACCACCGCTGATGAGTTCCATCGGGCAGTAAATTCCATGATGGCGATAAAAGAGCGTACACAGGAGCGCTTTCCCGAGAGGAACACACAAGGTGATCGAGGAAATAACCAACGAGGAGCCCATACTGCTCAGCAAAACACCCACAAGAGAACCGGGGACAACACTGTCGCAGCCATGGAACCTCAGAAGAAAGGGAACAAACCATCAAGCTTCGATGACCTCCTAGATGCTCCATGCCCTTTCCATCCAAAAGGAGGACACTCGGCCAGGTACTGTCGACAGCTTAAAGAGCGAGGTTTAAACTCTGACTTCAACAAAAGCAGGAAGGACAAAAGAAAGAAGGTAGCTGAAGATCCCCAACAGGGTGCCAGCGGTTTCCAACAAGCCAAAGGCACTATTAATGTCATATTTGGAGGAGTCGCCACTAGTGAAAACAAGCGCATTCAGAAGCTTTCCTTGCGGGAAATCATGTCAACCGAACCCGCAGCTCCCAGATACCTTGATTGGTCTGAGCATCCGATCAATTTCTCTCGAGCAGACCAATGGACCAGCATCTCAAATGCAGGGCACTACCCGCTAGTACTGGATCCTACGGTCGCCGGGTTCAAATTGGGAAGAGTACTCATAGATGTAGGAGCAGGACTCAACGTTGCGGATACATGGGTGTATGCCGAGTCTCGAGTGATGAGTGATTGTCAACTGGGTTAATGCGCATGTTCTTTGGCTTGTGTTGTGCAGGTGTCGAGCACAGATACAGTGATCGAAGGCAAGGTGAAGGTCAAGTAGAGACGTGCCGTGCCGATGGACCGAGAGTGGCGAAGGGCGGACGTGAGGCTTGGACTGAGGGACCGGTGGCCTGAGGATCAGCCGTGGTGGCTTACAGCCTAGGACAGCGATGAGCGAAGACTTGCGGGCATGGTGTTACTCGGGTCGAGGACCTAGGGACACGTGTCAGTGGACGGGGTGCATGGGTGGTGCATCCCCTCGACGGTTCGGTTTGATGGTTGAGCCACAGAAAAACCATCGAGTGGACGGTTTCCAGGTTTGGGCCTCAAAACCTGGGTGCTGATGGTTTCCGAGTTTGGGCCACAAAACTCGGCATGAGGACGGTTTCCAGGTTTGGGCCTCAAAACCAGGGCACTGCGGGTTTCTGAGTTTGGGCCACAAAACTCAGGCGATGGACGGCTGGTTTCCCAGTTTGGGCCTCAAAACCGGGGTTGGTCGTGAACGCTGGTTTCCCGGTTTGGGCCTCAAAACCGGGGGTGAGGTCCAGGAAAAGGACGAGCAGAGCGGTGGCGGCACGTGGCGGTCAGTTGTGCGGGCGTGGCCGTCGGATCACCACCTACCGCGAGTTGGTCCAGAATAACCCTAGGGTTTAGCTGGTTCGCTCTGTAATAAGTTAGGGGTAGAGTGGGAACTAGCATTAGGATAAGTAGAGGGAGACACCCACCTCCCATTGTATCTCAGTCATTTGCTATTTTGCCTTCTAGGTTTTCCTGCTCTCCCCATCCTCTGCTATAGTAAACTGAGATCCATAGAGAAGACAATTATACCTCTGTGTTCGTGAGATTTTGAGGAAGTGAGACCGTAATCTCCCTATTGTAGCGTGTGGTAGCCACACGGTTGCAAATTCGTGGTTGTGATTCGCGTTTTGTTGTTGTTCTTTGCTGGTTGCTTTTCTCCACGATTTTCCCGGTGATCGATCTCTTTACTCAGTGAGCCTTTTGCGATTCTGTTTGAACTGATTTGTTCTAGGTCGTGAGACGCATCTTTCCACCGAAGGAATTCTTCTCTAACCTCACGAGCTAGTAGATCGGTCGATTTTTGGTTCGAATCGAGTTTTGACTCCTTTGCCCCCAATTCTTTCGATTCACCGATTTGGAGTTAGGTTCGAGCCATGATCTCTTTGGGATAGCTCACTAACTCCCTTGGAACTCCTTATACCAAGTCTAAGCCTTAGAGCTTTTGATTTGGAGGAGATCGGGTTGAATCCGTGGAAGAACAGTACAGTTTTGGGGGCATCGGATGCTGACGTCAGACGCTTCTGATGCCACGTGTCATTTGACAGTGTTTTCTAAGGAGCATCGGACGCTGACCATCGGCGCGTCCGTTGTCATCGGAGCGTCCGAGGGTCTAGCATCGGACGCTAGGGTTTCACTGTAGCAGCGTCCGATGCCAGTCCAGTAAGGTTCCAGAACGTGCCATTTTGCATCGGACGCTTCCGGTGCCTGGCCATCGGACGCAGGCCAGCGTCCGATGCTATGTCTTCAGCACTGTTTCGTCCGCGGTTCGTTCGTCCGTTGTCGGTTTTGATTTCTGGCTTTTGCGTTGGGTTTCTCGAGTTGTGGAGTGTCTCGCTGTGCTTCTTGGAAGCATCCACCCTACCTCTAGGGTCGTGGACACTTGCAAGTTTTGGGGTTTGCTCTTGGGGTTGATTCTAGGGACAGTGGCGATAAATTTCTGAAAAGAATTTTGAAGCTCCCATTCACCCCCCTCTGGTCGCTTTCTGGTAGCAATTTTGGTCCTTCAAACGTCATCTTTACAAGCACCTTATGCAAGATGGACTTGGACATAGCAACTCATCTCACACCGTCAAGCTCCCCCTTTTACGGCATAGTACCCAGAAAGGTGGCTATACCACTCGGAAGGATAATACTACCCATCACTTTTGGAACTCTGACCAACTATCGAACAGAGTACATCAGTTTCGAGGTAGCCGATTTCGAATCATCATATCACGCCATATTTGGACGACCAGCTATCGCCAAGTTTATGGCAGTGACACACTATCCATACTTACCGCTGAAGATGTCGGGTCCTAAAGGTATTCTAACTTTCAAGGGAGACTTGACACGATCCTTCGAATGTGACACAAAAGTTGTCCAAATTGTCGAAAAAGCTCAACTCTCCCTAGAAGTACAGGAACTCGCGTAAATGGTCCATAATGCCAAACCCGGAGATTCGGAAATCACAACCAAGAAGGCAGGCACCATCCAACCATCAACAGAAGTCTCTACAAAGACCATTGACCTGGGAACCGGCGATCCCTCAAAAATGGCGGTTATCAGCACTCATCTATCCGAAGAATAGGAACTTGCGCTCACCAAGTTCCTCAGGACAAACAAAGATATATTTGGCAGGAAACCGGCTAACATGCCAGGCGTACCAAGGAACTTGGCTGAGCACAAATTGGAGTTAAAAGAAGGCCCCAGACCTATCAAACAAAGACTGCGACGATTCTCACCAGAGAAGAAAGAGGCAATCAAGAAGGAAATAGCTAAGCTACTCGCAACGGGGTTCATCAGAGAAATTCTCCACCCCGAGTGGTTAGCAAACCCAGTACTAGTAAAGAAGAAGAATTCCGCAGTGTGGCGCATGTGTGTCGACTACACAGACCTCAATAAGCATTGTCCAAAGGATCCCTTCGGATTACCGAGGATAGATCAAATAGTTGATGCCACCGCAGGTTCTGCTCTATTATCCTTCCTGGATTGTTACTCAGGGTACCATCAGATTGCTCTCAAAGAAGAAGACCAACCAAAGACATTGTTTATAACTCCCTTCGGTGCCTACTGTTATAAAACCATGTCCTTTGGGTTGAGGAACGCAGGAGCCACTTATCAGCGGGCTATCCAAGATTGTTTGGGCGACCAAATTGGTCGCAATGTGGAAGCTTACGTTGATGACGTAGTTATAAAGACAAAGGATCCGACTACCCTCATATCAGACCTAGAGGTAACCTTTACCCGACTGCGCACTTACAAATGGAGGCTCAACCCCACAAAATGTGTATTCGGAGTACCCTCAGGCCAATTACTCGGATTCCTCGTTAGCCATCGAGGCATCGAGGCTAGTCAAAAGCAGATCATGGCTATCATCAGTATGAAGCCACCAACTTCAGTCAAGGACGTTCAAAAGCTCACTGGGTGTATGGCTGCACTTAACAGATTTATCTCACGGTTGGGAGAAAAGGGACTACCTTTCTTCAAACTGCTCAATGCCGGTGATAAATTCGAGTGGACGGAAGAAGCGGACATGGCCTTTGAACAGCTCAAAGGACACCTTACCAATTCTCCTATACTGACACCGCCAGAACCCAGGGAACCAATGATGCTATACATTGCAGCTACCACACACGTTGTGAGCACAGCAATAGTAGTGGAACGCAAAGATGAGAAACACGTCTACAATACTCAACGACCAGTATACTACATCAGCGAGGTACTCTTCGACTCTAAGGTCAGGTACCCGCAGGTTCAAAAATTGCTTTATGCTTTACTCATATCATTGAGGAAGCTACGACACTACTTCAAAGCCCACAAAATCACAGTTGTCACGGATTTTCCATTAGGAGAAATCCTCCACAACCGTGATTCCAGAGGAAGAATTTCCAAATGGGCAGTCAAGTCGGGGGCACTCAATATCAAGTTCACTCCAAGAAAAGCTATCAAGTCGCAAGCCCTAGCTGATTTCGTCGCCGAGTGGACAGAATTCCAGCAGGTTCAAGACGATGCTTTTCCAGAACATTGGAAGATGTACTTCGACGGGTCCCTAAAACTCGGAGGAGCAGGTGCGGGAGTCCTACTTGTATCACCCACAGGAGAGCAACTCAAATACGTTTTGCAAATTATGTGGCCAGCTACCAACAATGAAGCAGAATATGAGGCGCTACTACACGGGTTAAGGCTAGGAGTCACATTGGGTATCAAGCGACTCCTAGTCTATGGCGATTCTTCTGTGGTGATTCACCAAGTCAACAAAGATTGGGACTACACCAAGGAAACAATGAACTCCTATTGTGCTGAAGTCCGCAAACTAGTGAAAAATTTCTCAGGTCTAGAACTTATTCATATCACCCGGGATCTAAATGTAGCTGCTGACATCCTAGCAAAGATGGGATCTGACAGGGCCCTTGTCCCTAGTGGCACCTTTGTACACGAGCTATCCAAACCCTCAATCCAAGCAAAGGAAGAGATCAATCCAACACCCTCCGCACAGATCTTATATCTAGCACCCGACTGGACTAAAGTTTTCATTGACTACTTCAAGGAGCATAAATTGCCAAGTTATAAAATCGCAGCAGAGCAAGTCACCAGACGTAGTAAAAACTATGTTTTAGTCGGAGACAAGCTATATCGACGTGGTGCCTCATCAGGAGTCCTCCTCAAGTGCATCTCACCAGAAGAAGGCAAAGAAATACTGAATGAGGTTCATTCTGGGTGCTGCAGCAATCACGCAGCATCAAGGACGTTAGTCGGAAAAAACTTCAGATCGGGGGTACATGGCCCTCCGCCCTGAAAGATGCAGAAGACTTAGTCCGCCACTGTCAATCATGCCAGTTCTTCGCCAAGCAACAGCATGTCCCAACCCACGAGTTGATTTGTATCCCACCATCGTGGCCCTTCTCATGTTGGGGACTCGACATGGTGGGTCCTCTAAAGCATGCTCCAGGAGGATTTGAGTACCTTTACGTGGCGATCGACAAATTCACTAAATGGATCGAGTACATGCCACTGGTCAAATTCAATGCATCCAAATCGGTCCAATTCATGCAGAGCATCTTTCATCGCTTTAGGATGCCACATAGAATTATCACTGATCTTGGTTCTCCCTTTATGGCAATTGAATTCAAGTCATGGGCCAGCGACTGTGGAATAAAGATAAACAATGCATCAGTAACTCACCCATAGTCAAACGGCCAAGGTGAAAGAGCCAACGCCCTCGTCGTAGCCAGTCTAAAGCCAAGATTATTTGATCTTCTAAAAGACCACGGCGGGAAGTGGGTCGAAGAATTGCCTAAAGTAGTCTGGGGGCAAAGGACATAGCGAAGCCGAGCAACAGGGCAGACTCCTTTCTTCCTGGTGTACGGCACAAAAGCAATCCTCCCAGCAGATCTGATATGGAAGTCCTGTAACGTAACGGCTCTAATCCCATGGCCCACTGATCACCGTCAACCACTGACAGTCGATCCGTACAGCCAAGAGATTAGGACCGGTTCCGCTACTGGGCTACATCAGCGCCCGTTGTCCGCAGGATCATCTCACAATTCAGTTACAATCTCTTTAACATTTTGACAAGTAACATCGGAGTAAATAGCGGAAGACTTAGATAACAATAGTTTTACAAACCGGGGTTCCACATAAAATTAAAGTGAAGTTATTACAGACCATAGTTCAAATAGATAGAGTTGGCAGAGTAGCATATGACAACAACTGAAGGTAAAGATACTTCACCCAGCCCGAGGGTGAATAATCACTCATCGGCCTCATCGGCCTCCTCCTGAACAACGGTCACACAGCAGGGTCCAAGGCATACTGAGGAATCTGCCATACCTGCAACATGGGTAATAAAACCCTGAGTACAAAGGTACTCAACAAGACTTACCCGACTAAAGAAAAAGGGGGAAGACTCAGGAATGCAGGCTTAGGGTAGTCAAGGTAAGGCTTAAGCAAAATCAAGTATTTTGCAGAAAAGCATTTTTTTGTAAATCTTATTTTTTTGAAAGGTTCAGAATTTCCTCAATTCTTCATCATTCATGATTCATTTACATTTCAAAATATTCCTAGTTGAGAACCACTCTCCGTTGACAGTCAGTGGACCAAGTCTCCATAACCGAGGAGCAACGTTAATCCGGATAAATAATACTCAGCTGAGGATCCCTATTCACACTGCATATGTAGCACCCAAGCTTGCATATGCCAACTCGTCTTCCACGATTCCTCCAAGATTGGGCCGGTCCTACGCCACCCGGAAGTACAGTACACCACTCCAATCCGGGACTCTAACCCACGTGGGTACATGCTACTTCCGCCATCTCTCCACTCCCAGTGCGCGGTTGTCGGTCCAATAATGGATTTCTCGGAGCCAGAGCTTTCCGTAGTATGTGAATAGTTACAAGTCTTGACCAGCAGGCCCCCATACGGATGGTCCCTACATTTTCCAGCCAGCGACAAGCACCTCGGGACTCTAACCCAAGAGTACAGGTCCTGTCAGTTTTTCAACCCTGTCCCGGTCGGTGTCAACTGTTGAGTCCCGGACTACAACATGACGGCACCGTACGCAAGGACAACCTCTCCTTCCCATTGACTAAGTACGGGATCAGATACTTAGCCAATAGTGGGAGTAAAGCCAAAATCCCATAAAGATTCTTAAGTGATCACACTTTTGAAATTGGCATTTTTATTGCAAATCTATTTAATAGCATTGCTAAGCATTTTTCAAATACCTTGTGAAAAGGGGGTATCGGGTGTATCAGTGGTCAAGGTGGATAGTGCATCAATTAGGATAGCACACAACTCCTATAAACCTAATGCAATAATTTAACTCAAAAGCATTTAAGGAAACATTTTATAAAATTCAAGGAAAGGGGTTAAATGCACCGGGGCTTGCCTTGGATGGCAAAAAGGACGGACTCGGGGTTGGAGTAGGTGTCGAAGCTCGGGGTCGCCTCGGGGACAGATCCTTCGGTGGCTACCTCGACTTCAGGTCCTTCTTCGTCAACTATACGGATGCAATGATGAATGCTCATGAAAATGATGATATGGACTTAAGGTGCAAGACAATTCCACTGATTCTAGATTACTTTTAAGCAAGGCATGATTGAATTCTAGGTTGAGCATAAAAGGTAATCATTTCTTCCTTAAGCAATATTGATTACCTAGCCCTTAATATAATTATCCTAAGCATCAACCAAACATAGCATCACAAACATCATAGACCAAAGGGTAGGGGTCTATGAACATCAATCAATCCAAGATCACATCATCAACACTTATTACCAACCCTAATCCATCTTTTCTATTTTCTTAATTTATTTAAAAGGTCATTTTATGAAGTTGCTTCAAAAATTACCAAATTAATCACATAAGTTCATTATGGTGTAGATAGATGGAAAACAAATTTCATAATTTTTGGAGGTCATTAAGGTGCTCAAATAAAATCAGACATTAATTAGCAAAGGCACTATTTAACAATTAAAATAAAAGCTCAAAAATCAACTTGTTCCAAAAGACTTCAAAATTTTACCAGAGACTAAACATGGCATAAGAAGCTCACAAAAATTTGTCTCATGATTTTTGGAGTTATAAATCACTCTCCAAAAATACCAAAAACCTTCATTTTTCAATTAAAAGGGGAATTTTATATTTTCAAATTTTTGCACAAAACTCAAGTTTCATATTTTTATAAATACTCCAGCATAAAGAGTCTACCACAAAAATTTCAGAATTTTTGGATGCACACAGAAAATCATACAAAAAAGAGAAAACAGAACACTATTCACAACTCTCAGAAAAAGAGAAGAGCACTGTGCTCCCTCTAGGCCGGGCTCGGCGAATCGCGGGGCTCGGCGCGAAAGGAGAGAAGTGAGCCTCGGTCCGAGGCCGGACTCGGGCGAGACGGAGAGCATGCGTCGCCGAGGCTTGGGCTCGGTCGAAGCGGAGGGTCATGCGCTCGCCGAGGCTTGGGCTCGGGCGAAGCGGAGAAACAGGCCTCTGCCCGAGGCGTGACTTGGGGCTCGGGCGAAGCGGAGTTGAAGCAGAGGCCGAAGGCTCGGATGCTTACCACGTGTCGGAGGCAGGGCTCGAGGGTGAGGCTCGACTCGAGGGTGAGGCTCGACACGAGGGCGAGGCTCGACACGAGGGCGAGGCTCGACACGAGCTCGAGGGAGAAGATGACCGCGGCGGCGCTCCGGCGGTCCGGCGGTCCTGAGCAACAACAGCGACCGCAAGGCCGGGTTAGAGTCGCACGGGGTCAAGGAACAACAACACGGGGGTCGGTGAGAGAGATGATCATGGCCGGAGACGGCGAATTCCACGAACCCGAGCTCGCCGGGTTTCGGCCGGGGATGGGGACGGCGAGCTTACGCCGGGCAAACGGAGGGGGGAAAGGGAAAGTGAAATGAGGGTGGGAAAGCTTCACGAGCTCAAGGCGGAGCTTTAGGGCTAGCTGGTGGAGAGGCGGAGTGTCTGGAGAGGTCCGGCCACGGTGGCGGAGGTGAAGTGCGGAGGTCGGGCTCCGGCGGGCTTATATAGCCACGGCCAGGGGCGGTAGAGACCTCGGGGCTACGCGGGTAAGGTTTTGGGGGGCGTGCGCACTCGATTGCGCTCTGGCGGTCGAGCTGGCGTGCAGCCGGGGCTCGGGCGCAATGCTCGGCCGGCGATGGCCACGCGCGGGCGGCGGCTGGGCACTGTAGGGGCCGAGAGCGATGGTCAGCGCTCGCGTGCGGGCGCGGAGGGAACAGGGGAACAGCGGCGACAGATTGGTGGCGCGTGGGGAGCAGCCGCCTGCGCTGCAGCCGCAGCGCCGGCGCCATGCCGGGCCCCCCCCTGGCCTCTGGCTCTACGGGAAGAAGAACAGTTGCTAGGGTCTAGGGTTTGACTTTTGGCTGGTTTCTGAATTTTGCAAAAATCTCCCAAAATTTGAACTGTGCGACAAAAACTCAAAACACCAAAGTTGTTCAGAAAAGTGAGATCTACAACTTTGTCAATATGAACATTTTCAAATTCCAAATAGTTTTTGAACTACATTCAAAAACCAAAAAAAAGGGGACACTTTTCAAATTTGATTCAAATCAAAATTACTTTGGATTTCAAACTGAAACTTGAACATCTTCCAATATGAAAGTTGTTCCATTTGACAAAACCTATATACTTTGCTAATACACACTTTTTCTGAAACTCAATAGTTTTTGAAAAACTTTTTAAAACTGAAAAGGGGACAAAAACTGGAATTTGAATGAATTTGAAATTACTTCAATTTTTATATAGAAACATAGAAATCTGTGAATACCAAAGTTGTTCCTATTGATCAGATTCACAACTTTGCTTTCTGAACCAACTCAAAATTTTGAATTTTGAAAAAGTTATTAAAAAGGGAATAAATCCAGGATTTGGGATTTTAGGGTTTTGCACAAGGAAAATCAAATCAAATCTGACTTTTGAACTTTGATCAAAGCAACAAACATCAGGGCACTAAATTTGAACAAGAATTACATAGAACTAGGCACAGAGGTGAAATTACCATTTTGCCCCTATAAGGAGAAGTGGGCTAAAAAGGGTTTTTGCAATAGAGGTACATCACATAAAATGATGCACTAAGCAAATGCATACACATGAAATCATGATCAAGATGATTAATGATGCTAATGATGATATGTCAAGTTAATTACATGCTTAAACACCAGAGGTGTTACAAGTCCCCACGAACAGAACAGTATGATGAAGGAGAGGCTGATAATACAAGGCGATTAGAAATCAACAGCCTTGAGGAGGCTTGAATAACCGCACTTTTTCAATTAGCAAGATACCTCAAGGGATGAGGCGCTACTACAACAAGAATGTCCATCACCGCACTTTTCAAGTAGGCGATATGGTCCTGAAGAAGATTCAGAATACCACAGGATGCCACAAGCTTATGAGTCCATGGGAAGGACCCTACATATTTCCAAAGTAACAAGACCCGGGTCATTTGAGCTAGTCACTGAGGATGGTTCTCCATTGCCAAACTCATGGAATATTGAGCATTTGAAGAAATTCCATACCTAAGGACTACGCTACAGATTCGACTCAGGGCAAATGTATATCTACTCTCCGGATATTAATAAAGATTGGTTTCTTCTTCAAGCAACTATATTTATCACAACTATTTAGTTGGATAAAATTTCTTTTTGTAATCAACTATTCCACCGACTAATATACAATATTACTTGGATGGACCACTTTCTTTTTTGGTTCAGCGACAACCATACCCGAGTTACGAGCCCCGAGCTCAATACAACTCAAATGATAGTACGACTTAAAAACCCGACTACCAACTATAGAGAATACAGTATCTACGAAGTAGATATTGGTTCCTATAAGGTATGACAAGGGGAGTAGTACTCACACTGTTACACACCAATCGGACAGCAGTCCGACCCACTTCGCACTCAAGTTGCGACCATCAAGAGGATACGATTCACACAACAGGAACCATCGTATTGGTCCTGACGAGGTGCTTGATCGAATTTATCCCTTGAAACAGGGTACTAAGGCCTGTTTGGTTGGCTGTGGCTGTGGGAAAAATCTGTGTGGCTTGTGAGCTGTGGAAAAGCTGCTGTGGGCTGTGAGCTGTGAAAAAGAAAAAAGCTGAAAGTGTTTGGTTAAACAAGTATAAAAGTATATCATCTACTTTTATTTTTTTTAAATAATTATAAAAATGTTTTTTATTTCACCTATTTTGAAAAGCTGAAAGCCAAAAGCCAAAAGCAGGGTCAAAACAACTTTCAAAAATGTACTACGGAAAAGCTCCAACTTCTGCAAAAGCTGCTGCCAGCAGCACCCCTTTGGTTGGGCTTTGGCTTTTGGGGCCAAAAGCCAAAGCCAAAAGCCCAACCAAACAGGGCCTAAGAGTAGTACTCGGGCAGACTAAGTTCTCTAACAAGTCGCTGAAGACTACAAGAGAAACAAAGTCAAACGACCCAACCCAAGGTGCTAAAAAGCACTCGGATAGACCCGTTTAGTGAAACGACTGGTCATACATCCACCAAAAGCAGACCCATTGACAAGAAATTTCTTGCAATGATGAGTCGGTAACACACGGAGTTAACAAGACTCAAAAGTAAATTATACTTTGATTCTTTAACTATGATAATATTTGTTTACATGAGATACAAAATTCTAGCCAAGGACCAGGAAGGACTACTACTCTACAAGATCTAGTATCTGAGAGTACTCTTCCGGAACGGCCTTGACCTCCTCCTGCATGACCGCATGGTCTTCATCACCCTTCCCGTCGGGCAGCCTCATGATGGACGTCAGGTCAAAGGACGACATATGAAGTCGCGGCGTCGCTAGAAGACCACAGACCACCGAAGTTGCAATATCCTTGATGTATTGAGTAAGCCGCCCGGGTGCAGCTTTGGCTCGATCAATCAAGGACTCTCCGCTCCTTCAGGGCGTGGTATTAAGTCCAGGACCGGCTCCACGGCTTGCTCTAATGCCTTTAAAGAATCATGGGAAGTCTTCAAAGACTGTTGGGACTCCTTCAGCTGTGCCTGAACCACCACCAGAACTTCCCACGACTCCTTCGTCGACTTCAAAGCCTGCAGCAGGTCTCGGTCAGCACCTTCATGAATCAATTTGGCTTCTTAAAGAATGATTTGCACGTTAGCAAATACCCCTTCAAGCTCCGCCTCCTTGCGGTTGAAGGCATTTTGCCATCCAGCAGCTAGCTTCTGTGACTCTGAAAAAGAACAGACACCAACCGCATGAGTATCATGAACGAACAAACAAAAAGGACTCTGGAAAGTACTTCCGACTTACCAGCGACTTGCTTCTTGGAAGACTTCATGGCCTCTTTATGTTTTTGATCTAAAGTAGCATGCTTGGAAAGCAGCTCAATTTCTTGATGATTGGCCACGTCGTGTCCATCAACAACAACCTTGAGATTGTGTTAAAGCTCGTTGATGCGCTTATGAAGCACTTGGGTGGCCACCTTTTGGCTAATTTGATCTTGAGCAATATAATCCCTAAGCTGCTGGTTCTCAAGGGAAAGCTCCTGATGAATCCGAGTAATCTGCTCGGTTACCTTCACGTCAAAACCCTGCGTAGAAATAGTACTTTGAGTACCCGGACACGATAACGAAATACAAAGAGGACTTCAAAGAGTTACCTCAACAAATTCTCTGAGCGCCACGGCGAGCGCCATCATCTGTTCACTCAGCTCCTTCAGTTGGACGAGATCCGGGTTGTACCCCACAACTTCAAGTTTCGAGCCCTGGCAAGAGGACTCGGGGACACCACCAAACTCTTCCCGTGGAAGAACTGAAGCTTCAATCCCCCCTCCAGCACCGATCTCAGCTCATACCATCTCTAGAGTGGGTTCATCAGGCTGTCGAGTACGGTAAAAACCATTCGTTCATCACCCGGTCAAGCTCCAATTGAGCGAGAGAGCGAAAGATTGAATAGGGAACACCAACCTGGGGCAAGGGAGGTGCATCCACTTCAGGAACTGTGTCGACCTGAGTACCGGATGGAGAAGAGTCTGGCATGGTATTCACCTGACTACTGATGGGAGGAACGCTCGATTCACCTTTATCTTGCGCTTCCGACTCTTCCACCACCCAGACTTCAATCGCGCCACTTGAGGATACATCGATCGACTTCACTTTCCTACAACGGACGAGTGTTTATATCAATACCAGAAGTATACAAGCATCCTAATGGAGAGTAATACGATTCACTTGGCTAGCTTCAACGCCCACGACAGTTTCAAGCTCAGTTTCTTTGGCTGCGGGTCTGGGAGCGGAGCTTCTTCAGGAGCAGCACCACCCGAAGTCCCTTCAGCCGTCTCAGTGTCTGTATCAAACAAAGATATAAGACAGAGGCTTATCAAATCCAAAGTGGACAATCTATAAAGTACTCGGGTTTCCCTTACTAGGAGCACCCGGATTACACTGCTTTTCAGCCAATTCTGTTGATAAAAGAATTTTTCGACAAGCACGGCGATTACCAGTGCGAGCCTTCTTCGGGACTGGATCTTCGGCTTCCTGGAATGGACTCGGAGACCGCTTCCGGCTACTCTCGGCTTTGGGATCTAGGAGTATGACATCAGAGTCAGTTGAATCTGAGTTTAACAAGTCAAGATCACCAAGGGAGCTTGACTCATTATGAAGATCCTCTCTGCGAATAGGACCTTCAAGAGCGATGCCTCCACCTTCTTCAGTCGCAGATGGCAGGGGTGGACAATCATTGTTATTCCGCCCTTGAGCCTATTAAAAAGAGGAAAAAGATAATGTTCAGTCAGAGTGATATCTATTAAGAATCCAAAAGACGGACATTACAACTTCTTACCTCTGGAGGGGGGATTGATGGCGGAGCAAGTCGTCATCATCAGAACCAGATGCTAACGCCTCTTCAATAACCGGTTCATCCTCCTCGGAATCTCCTGATTGGGCAACTGCTCGGCAGAATGCCGGCTCGGGTCCTTCACGCCAAGATATTCGAAGCCAAAGTTGGCTCGTTGTTGCAGCGGATGGACTCGGCGTGTGATGAAGTCTTGGACGACGGTATACCCAGTCAGTCCACTCAGCTTCAAAGCCGCTATCATATAAATCAAAGGTTGGCCGACCTCTACCTCTTCGGAAGAAATCTTGTCCTTCCACTCTCGGGTCTTCTGGGGTGGCCACCCATCATGACGACGAAGGGCCGGTGGCGGGTTGGCTATATAAAACCATCCGCTAGCCCATTCCCGGACGGATTCCGACAATACTACAGAGATGTATTGAGAAGCTACTTCTAGCCTAAGCTGGATACTAGCTCCGCCGACTACTTCTACATTCGCATCACTAGGCTGACATTTTACCCAGAAGAAATAGCGAAAGAGAGTAAAAGAGGGGCAAATCCCCATAAAAGCCTCACAAAGATGGGAAAAAATTGCGATATGGAAAGCAGGCATTTGGAGTAATATGATTGAGGGTCAAACCATAGTAATGCAGTAATCCCCTCAAGAAATCAGATGCTGGAAGACCCAGCCCACGCTCGACGAAGGACTTGAACATCACGATCTCCGTCGTGTTGGGGGCTGGAGCGCGATGATCAATGGGCACCCTCAACCCGTCTATCGGCTGTGATCGGAGCAACCCCTGTTGCGCCAAGAAGGCCAACTCCGATTCTCTGGTGTTAGGCGCCTTCTAGGCCAGAACATCAGTAGGAGTGCACGGGTGGTGCGGTTCCCGTCGGTGGTTCTCTTCTTCTCCTCCTGTTGAGATTGCTTCTTTGGACCCATGTTGATGACAAGGGTTTTCCTACGCATCAACTATTGGATTGGCTCTGCAAATTTTTGCTCCGAAGGCTAGGGCTTGATGAAAGAGTGACAAATTGAGAGCCAAATGACAGCTTATTATAGATCTATTTGTGGCAACCCTTTGGTTTTTGCGAACAGCGTTACGGAGCCGTCCAAAACTCTAATGGCTGGGGAATGTTCTGGACGGTGTCATGGTCAACAAAACGGGTCATCTTGCAAATAGACAATGCCATTATTTCACAAGAGATTTTCAGTACTCGGAATCAAAGACAAAGGACTCAGAAAATATTCCAAGTACCCAGATCTTATTGATTATTACTCGGAATTACAACAGAGATACACAGTTACATCTTGAGATACAGCAATTTCCAGTACAAGTTCAATCGGGATGTAAAACGCTACTCTAGTGTAATCAAGGTACAGAGTCTTGATGCGTAGTGCATCAAGGCCTGGGTTCAGTGAGTCGCAGTAAAGTAGACACAGAACCTTGGGTAGACACTATCTTTTCAGTGCATCCCACGGTGGGTTTAAGGCTCTACCCCAGTACACAAGGAACTTGATAGTCAACCTAAACCCTAGCGCCTTTTGACAACCTGTGATCCCGAGGTTGCCCGCGATGCGGGAGTCACAAGAGTTCTTCTAGGCGCCACTCTGTATCCCTCTGCTCCCGACCACTTGGAAACCACCCTGACGGATGATCCCTTCACAAGAGTTCTTCTGGGCACTTTGACTATCCTACATAAGAAAGAAACCCGGGGGCTCAGACATCTCTACTATAGATATTATAACACTCATGGGAGTAAAAGAGGTCATATACTCAGGAAGGTGTGACATCCTTGCTCCCTAGGCAGGGTATTTATAGGCGACTACTCTTGGTCTATGGACTTAGTTCACGGATACAATCAAGCAGAGTTCAATAATTGCAGCCTTGTCATACTGTTACACATGTGAAGCCTGGCATCACTGGTGAGTTATTCATTTCAATTGCATGCTTCAAGAGGAAACGGACAAAAGTGTTGCAGTTGCACAAGACCACAAGGAATCATCAATGAGGACAGGTGATACAGTCACTGATCAATTATTGTTGTCCTTCATGGTAATCTTTATTCAGTGGGGGGTGAAAAGGGATGTTTGATGAAAACATTACCCACCCGAAGCGGAATAATTATTACTCGGTTGGGTTTCATACCAAATCAGTGACATGTATTTTCCTCATATAAAGACTAAGATTTTCCTGGATGATATGTATTGAAGACCCCAAGTACCGACTAATCAAGTACTCGGAACTCAGGCTCGGGGGCTGCGGGGTATATATCATTAAGGAAATGTTTTTTCTTAACTAAGGATTACTCGGATAATGGCAAAGAGATCCTCAAAGTTATTAAAAAATAACAAGAGGCTCGGGGGCTACACCCTATGGGTGCACTTTTCTGAAAAAGTGCACACCATGGAGTTCTTTCATCTACAGAGCACTTCAAAATTTCTCAGGACATTACTCGGAGATTCCTAAAGGAAACCAGAAGATAATGTTTTAGAGAAAATATTGATGAGCTCGGGGGCTTGATGGACCAGAATTTCATAGACATCATCAGAAGATGATTACTCGGACCAGCCCTGGACGACGCGAGAAGATCCAAAGACATGCTACGAAGTGGACATGGATTAGGACTCTCATTGTAACTTAGTCGAGTTCTAAAGGAAGTATTGTAATTAGAATAGGACTCCTCTATTGTAACCGACTAGGACTCGGTACGTGCTAAAAGCTTCACCCGATTATATAAGGGGAAGCAGGCATACACCTCTATCATTGAATCTTGAATCATAACACAAGGCACACGCCACCACTGGACGTAAGGTATTACGCTATTAAGCGGCCTGAACCAGTATAAATCGCTGTCCCTGTGTACTCGGCGGGTAATACGAACATCGATCCCCACCGAACAAATCGTCTGGGAATCCCCAAGACGAGTTGCCGGTTAACAAACACCGACAGGCTAAGCATATAACGAGCCTAGACCTATACAGGGATATCAAGATATTAATTGCGGTGGACAAGGTATAGTGATAATGCAACAACGGTAGCAATCAATTCCTATAAACCTAATGCAACAAACAAAATAGATTAATTTGTAAGGATTTGCAAACCACATGGAGTTAGATGCTCCGGGGCTTGCCTCTCTCAAAGTTAGACGGTCAGTGATCTTGGCACTCTGGCAAGTCCTCGGCGTCGACTCCTCCGGTCTCCTCGAGCAGGGTCTCCTCCGGACTCGGCTCTTCCTGCTGTAGCGGTTTCTGGGTCTCTTCCACCGATCCTATAGGATGCATAAACGTGTATAAATAGGATGAATGCACATAGAATGCTTATGTGATGCAATCATTGGATAAAGACAGCCCAGGAGATAAGCACATGCCATCTACTTCATTTTCTTCAACAATGTAGTCAACATCATCGAGTTGACTCCTTAACTACCTTACTACTACCTTATTGTAACAGAACGGACCAATTTATAAGAGCACAAGTGCGAAATTCTCCGTCGAAGTAGTAAATTTGCACCACTTGAGCCCATATAAACCCAGTAGTCCGTGAAATCTCGAAGGATTTCAAACTTTTCCAACATCAACAACATAGGATCGTAATAATTCAGCATCGATCGTCACATGACAGAAGATTACATAAATTGTTCGGAGTAGCAACTTAGTTATTACAAACCATGTTCGAATTTAAGTAGCTGAAGCTTAATCTAAAAACATAGTTCCGAAATCACACACACATGTAGTTTGTTACAGTGCCACATAGTAGTCATCCTTGACAAAGCAAAAGATACGGATAGAACTGGTCAATGCCCTTGACCTAGTTATCTTCCAGAGCTGGGCAGAGACAGTTGATGCAATAACCATAAAAGACCTGGCCATCTGCAACAACAAGGGAAACAAAGCCCTGAGTACGAGAAGGTACTCAGCTAAACTTACCCGACTTAAACCAAAATAAGTGACACCAAGGAGTATGCAAGGCTAGTGTATAGTGGAGCTGGTATGAGACCACGTTTTTGTGTACAAGCATAAGTAATTAAAATAACTCATTCTCCTGCTTACTAGCTGCAAATTAAGTAGTAATTAACATGTTTAACTAGGTTAGCTCCTGCACTATAACAATCATGGTAGTGATCCAACAATCACCATAAAGTAACAAACAGACCAAGTAACCATTGCCAAAAGTATAATGATAGCTGTCACGTGTTCAACAATTTCAGTATCAAGGTCGATCAGAGTTCAAGTCAAGTGCTCACTATCCAGGAGCGATGGCGATTATAATCGATTCCTAACCAGCTGGTGATTTATTTCCCACACAAACCACACTCACCCATCAGTGAGCTACAAATAACCACAACACCGTTCCAGGAAGCCACGGATTCGACTGCCACCAACATACCCGGGGGCAAGCCCGACTGCCAAGGAGTTGGACTTAACCACCATCACCCGGGTCTTACTTTTCGCGCCCCCGCGTCCCAATACCCCCTTCGTGACTTCGCCAGATGCGTGGGGTTCGAAAAACATGCCTGGAACAATGAGCGGCTTCGCGGTCGGAACGAGTTATCCTTCCAGCTAAATGTGGGACATGCATTCAACATGACTAGAAGGCCATCTTAACAAGATACTGATTCCCATAAAACACGGCTAGAAAATACTGTAGCACAACGCTACAGGAATCTGCCGATCTCCATTTTCCACAACACTCAGTTATCTCACTTTCTGACAATATCCTGTTACCGGTCGAGTAACCACCTATTACTCGCGAGTAACATGAAAGTCGCCCGACTTCTACCGGTCTAAGCAAGGTAAAGCATAATACTCTCATGTGCATGGTTTTAAAACAAAGTTTTGATTTTGCAAAGTCTATTTTATCTAAAAAGCTTTAGCTAGTAGGCAAGTTTGTCAAAACCTAATTTGTAAACTATGTGCTAGCGACAACCTCCAGTTATGCCCAATTAGGACTTTCAGGTGGCTTAGTTAAGTAATACTAACTCTGGGGGGGTTAATTACTTGCAACGACACGTCGACACAAAAGGTACGTGTGATGACCGCACTATGCTACCCTGTGGTCTAATGTTGGAGGTAGCCCTCACATATGATGTACTCATGTATGTGGGGTAGTTGAATTTATTTTATGCAACGTCGCACCTACGCTCAGGTAAGTGTGAGTTGTGAGAGCATGACCAAACAACCGTTGGTCTAGGGAAGAGCTAGTTTGGTACTGGAACTTGTACTCGTCAAGCCCATGGGTACAAGTGAAGGTATTTAATTACGGGAGTAATATTATTCTGATGGGTGCATATACTACTTACTTGTATACTGGGTATGCACCTAAGTTAGTATCTAGATTTAAATTCCTGCAATGTATTTAAATCTGTTGTGGGAATGAGCTGAAATGAGATTTTCTGCAGGTACGCTAACCTCGAATGCCTATGTATAGTTGACGACTAGCTAGATCGAGAGTGCGTGTTATGCCACCGACCTAGAACGTGATTGCTACCTCAGGTTGGCAATTGGTGAGGACGTATAGGACGAGCATACATCTTGTTGTGCATTGCTCATGAACATGCTTCTCTCACCCTTTGTTCTAATAATCAACAACTTCTTATCAAGTGTGACTAATGTAATGATAAAACGTAATGGTTGTTTGTGCATCAAAATGCTTACCCACCTTGTTCCTGTAATGATGGAGTTTGTTGTGAACTAGTGCTTCAATGTGAGGTGCTAGGTTGCTTGTAAAAGATAGAAATAAATGTTTCGTTTGATGTTGTGTGTTGCTCTAAGCTAGATGTAATATGGTCTTGTTCTTGTTGGTTGGTAGTGTGCAATGTTTTATATGAGTGCTTACATATTAGTGTTGATGGTCTTTAAACACCTGTTTTACCATCAACACTTTACCCAAAAATTCACCAAAAAGGCATGAAATGTAGTCAAATAGGTTTCAAACTAACCGAATTCCACATGTCCATAGATTTTGATTTGAATGCAGGATTTGGACCAAATTTGGAGCATGGACTTACCAGGGGCCGAGACCACTCACCAGAGCCCATTTGGGCCCTAGTGGGGTGGCGCCCACCACATGGAAAGGCCCAACTTCCCTCCTTGCCACGTCACTGATCCGTGTGACCACCCCAGGGCTAAATCTTGGCCCTTAGTCACTAGGTCAGGGGCATCGGACCACTCAGGAGGGGAGTGGCGTGGATCATGACCGAATGGCGGTTACCTGGACATGCAACCGACCTAACCACCGCCTTGGAGGAGCCCCTGGAGACCGTAGGATCAATGACGGTGCATCCAACGGCCAGAGGGGTGGCGGCCGCCACCTAGGGCTGGCGCCCGCCACTAGGGTTTGCCCTAGGTCGGCTGGCTGCCCCCTATAAGTACCCCCCTCACTCACTTGGGCTATAAATACCCCCTGGAGGCGACACAAGCAAAAACAAGCAAGGGAAGCAAGGAAGGAAAGAAAGCAAGGCTAGAGCCAGAGAGCTAATAGCTTAGGGTTTAGCCAAGCTTAGGCAAGTATGTAGCTAGTAGAGCAAGGCATCTTTGCCCTCGCGGAAGCGCTGCTCAAGGCTTAGCTCAAGAGTAGATGCGTGCGAGTGATCGGTCCTGGAGTTGGGAAGAGTCTTCCTTCATCTCCAGTTCAGGTTTTGCTCTTGTATCTCAAGCACTTTACTATATACTAGTTCGTCATTTCAAGTATTACTTTATTCTACTTACCAGTATTGAGTAGTATACTTGATTGATTGCTTGAGTTCCTAGCTATCCGACAGTTCAATTCACTTAGCCATAGTAGTTAATCTCTAGTGAGCTTAGTGTTTGATCTTTGCCAATAGGTTGCTTAGTTAGTTTAGTGTTTATCTTATTAAGTCAAGTATTTGCTTTGACGTCCGCAAGGGTGTCTCTATTCAAAGCTAAGGTAGAAATAGTTAGAATATAATTAAGCGTGGTGCTTAGTTATAGACTTACCTTCAGATACGGCTAGACCCCCGGATAGCGGTGGTAGCAAGCAGGTGGTGACAGCCCTGTGCGCCTTGAATTCCACCACGTAGTTGGCCCAATTTAACAGTAAGGCTCGTTGTGCTAGCGTTCAACCTAAGTCAGTGGTAAAGGCTGGTACGCCTCGATACTTGATAAGATAGGAATAAAACTTTACTTAACTTGGTTGATTTATTGACATTTGCCTATTGTTGATGGTCCTTAAACACCTATTTTACCATCAACATTTTACCCTAAAGTCCACCAAAAAGGCATGAAATGTAGTCAAATAGGTTTCAAACTAACTAAATTCCACATGTACATAGATTTTTATTTGAATGCAGGAATTTGGACCAAATTTGGACATTTGAACCACCAGAGGCCAAACCCACTCAGCAGGGCCCAATTGGGCCTTAGGAGGGTGGCGCCCGCCACCCCTAGGTGGCGCCCGCCACTAGGGTATGGCCCAGAATCCCCCCTGCCACGTCACTGATCCATGTGACCACCCCAAGGCCAAATCTTGGCCCTTGGTCACTAGGTCGGTTTGATCGGAGGGCTACGGAGGGGAGTGGCATGGATCATTACCCAAGTCGGTTGCAAGGACATGCAACCGACTTCCAAACCGCCTTGGACAACCACCTGGAGGCCGTAGGATCAGTGATGATGCGTCCAACGGCCAGGGGACTGGCGGCCGCCAGTAGGGGGTGGCGCCCGCCACCTGACCTAACCCTAGGTCGGTTGGCTGCCCCCTATAAGTACCCCCTTCACTCCACAAGGCTATAAAAACCCCCCTGGTGGCACCACTTCATTTGTACCATCACATCCCACAACACACAAAGTGAAGCAACACTCAAGCAAGAGAAGCAGAGAGTTAGGTTAGAAGCTCAGAGAGCTTAGGCAAGTAGGTTAGCTAGTAGAGAGAGTATAGCTCTAGTGCCCTCGCTACAGTGCGGCTCTTAGTTTAGCACAGCTCAGCCTAAGTTCTTGGTAAAAGGAGCGTAGAGCTTGCTAAGAGAGAAGCGGGTGCGAGCGACTGGCATCGGAGGTCGGTTGATTTCTCGGCGTCTCTGGTCTGGTTTGCTCTCTTGTATCTCAGGTACATTTATCTTTATCTCAGTATTACTTTAAGCATTACTTTCAGTATTACTTTATCAAGTACCTTGAGTGTGACCTAGTTATCCTACAGTTCAATTCACTTAGCCATAGTAGTTAATCTCTAGTGTGCTTAGTGATTGATCTTTGCCAATAGGTCGCTTAGTTAGTTTAGTGTTTATCTTATTAAGTCAAGTATTTGCTCTGACGTCCGCAAGGGTGTCTCTATTCAAAGCTAGGATAGAGATAGTTAGAATATAGTTAAGCGTGGTGCTTAGTTATAGACTTACCTTTAGATACGGCTGGACCCCCGGATAGCTGTGGTAGCAAGCAGGTGGTGACAGCCCTGTGCGCCTTGAATTCCACCACGTAGTTGGCCCAGTTTAACAGTAAGGCTCGTTGTGCTAGCGTTCAACCTAAGTAAGTGGTAAAGGCTAGTACGCCTCGATACTTGACAAGATAGGAATAAAACTTTACTTAACTTAGTTGCTTTATTGACTTTTGCCTGCCTTGCTTCGTAACTATCTTGCTTCGTAGTTATCTTGCTTTGTAGTTATCTAGGAGTAGTTATTAGTCAGTAGTTAGTTATCTTAGTTACCCTTAGTTACCCTCTATCTACCTATCCATCCACCTTACCTTAGCCATCCATTTCATCCTTACCTAGCCACCCATATATTCTTTCTAGCCCTTCATCTCCTCTCTTCTCCCCTTTTCCTTTTTCTTATTTCTTCGACTCTCATCCCCTCCTAGACTGAACTCATACACCACCCTAGCCTTCCCTTGGGATCAAATAAATCGACACCTGGTACTCCCAAGCGAAGTGCTACTACGATAGTTCTGTGCGCTTGCAGAATCTCCCCTTGGTAGATTGCAATCTCTCTAGCTAGCTCCTACTAGTGTCGGGATTGACAACTCCGCTTGACATTAGTAGATAGCTACTTTAGCTACCCTATCCTAGGTGAAGCTAAGAACTACCAACAAGCATTTCTAGCGCCGTTGCCGGGGAAGGCAATCGGTGTATCGGTTGAGTCCGTGTCGAATTTATCTTCGCTTAAGCTCCCGCTTAGCAAATCCCATCTTACCCCATTCTTTCTTTCATTAGTCCTTCTTATCTTTTTCCTTCATCTTCTTCAACTTCTTTCTTTCTTATCTCGTTCTATCTTCACGATGGCCAACAAGACCATTCGTGAATTTTCTGCTCCTTCTGCCGCTAATATAGCGATAGGACCAGACGTGATCGATGCCAACCTCAATTTTGAGTTAAAACCGGCTCTGATCATGATGGTCCAAGCTAGCCCGTTCTGTGGCAAGGCTCACGAGCATGACAATGCTCACCTCCAACAATTTTTGGAGATTTGCGGCACCTTCACCATTAAGGGGATAACCCAAGAAGGCATTCGTCTTCGTCTCTTTCCTTTCTCTTTGCTAGGAAAAGCGAAGCAATGGTTCTATACCGATCGCAACGCTGTAGACACATGGGACAAGTGTTCCAATGCTTTTCTCGCCAAATTCTTTCCTTTGGGCAAGACGAATGCTCTTCGCAACAAAATCTCCAGCTTTACGCAACAAGCCGAGGAATCCATTCCTGAGGCTTGGGAGAGGTTGCAAGAGTATGTCGCTGCTTGTCCACACCACGGTATGGAGGGCTGGCTATTGATCCAGAACTTCTACCATGGCCTAACCCCTCTCTCTAGAAGCCATTTGGATGCTGCCGCCGGCGGTGCATTCTTTTCTCTGAATGTTGCAGATGCTAAGGCTCTCATAGAGAAGATGGTGTCGAACCAAGGATGGAATGACGAAAGACTACAGCCCTGTAAGCGAGGTATGCATTCCCTTAAGGAGGCTGACATGATCGTGGCCAAGATGGACCTGCTGGCAAAGAAGCTGGACAGCTGTGAGAAGATAAACCAACAGGAGAGTGTCCAATCTCTGGAATCCTACATGACTTGTGAAGTCTGTGGAGAACCCGGACATTCTGGGAGCCACTGCCCCGAGCAACATGAAGATTTGTACTTCATCAACAACAATAACGGTTTCCATCAACAAAATCAAGGATGGAATCAGCCTGCAAACTCTCAAGGTAACAATTCATTCCCCCGCTCTAATTTTCATAATTCTGATAGTCTCTCATTCTTGAAAAATTTAGTTTACTCACAAGGTAGAACTACTGATTTCTTGAATAAGAGATTAATGTCGAATGATAAAACCCTTGAGAATATAAATGCTAAATTGGAAGATTTCTCATCTGCTCTGAAAAATCAACTTAGCTTTAATAAGATGTTAGAAACCCAATTAGCTCAACTTGCTACTATCATACCATCTTTTGAAACTGGCAAAATTTTTGCTAAACCTGACATGGAAACTGCAAATATGGTTGAAATAAAATATTTTAACTATTATGAAGATCAAACCATGACTGTTAAAAAGGGTGATCCTAGTAGTCCTATAATTAGATGCTCAATCTTTGGTGAAGTCTTTAAAAATGCCATGTGTGATTTAGGATCGAGTGTGAACATTTTATCTAAAGATTTCTATGAAAACTCGTTCTTTCCACCCATGTCATCCACATCTGCCTATGTTGTGCTAGCTGATCAATCCACTTGCTATGTAGAAGGAATAGTTAATGATTTACCTGTTCATATTAGAGGTTCATATGTTCCTGCTGATTTCATAATACTAGACATCGGAAATAGGAAAGATGTGCCTCTAATCTTAGGTAGACCCTTCTTGAATACTGTTAATGCTTGCATATATATGGGGAGTGGTAAAATAGAAATGACATTAGGAGGGAGGAAGGAAATATTCTCCTTTTCCCGTGGTCCCGCATATGCCGCTAACATGCAAGAAGCAAAACCCGTTCGTACCAAGAAGAGGCACCCAAGAACAAGGTGGAACAGAAAGAAAGAACCACCTCCTGAGTTGTGTAATTCACATAACAAAGGAGAGGTGCCAAAAGAAGAAGAACCCGATGGAGTACTAAGAGAAGAAGTGCCCAAGGAAGAAGATCCACCCGATAAGGATGAAACTCCATGGACCTAAGGTATGGTTTTACTTTTAATTTTTTTTCCCTTCAATTTTCCCTTTTCAAATAAATAACATATGTCATGCATGTAACTAAAAAAAAATATATATATATATATCACCAGTTATCATTAGTTATATGCATAGGTATATGTTAACATAGCTAGAATAATAAAATAGGATAGTTTCCCTTTTCACAACATTAGATAGTTTCCCTTTTAATAAAATGAGAACAAGAGCTCCGACCGAGAAATAAGAAGATCCTTCACCAAGCAAGAAGCCAGCTTGGGGGAGACTCCCGCTCCAGTAAGGTATGTCTCAAAGCCTACACTTTACATTCAGTTCATAAATTCTATATCTTTTGAATGTCACATGCTTGCCTAAATAACCACTCCATGAATAAAATTGATAAAATCTGCTTAAACAAGTTGAAACCTGAATAAGATTTGAAATATGTCATGCAAATGCTATTGTTATGGTTTGAATAACTGGTCTTATCTAAGTTGTAGCTTTTGTGGGTTGCACATGCTTTAAATGAAATCATGCTTAGTGAATAAAGTTAGTAAGAAATGAAGTAATTCTTTAAACTTGTTAAGGTGAAATTAGGACCCAATCTGGAGGATTTCTTTTAAAAATTATGAAAACCTTGCTAAAAGTTCCTCTTAGATTTTATCCCATCCCACCACCAGCCAAATATTTGTTAGTCATTAGTCAAAACCACAAAGAGCTTTGTTTGTGTTGAGCTTTGTTAGACCTCATAGATCTTAGTAGAGAAGCTTATCATATCTTTTGAATCAAGATTCACACACACCCACCATAATTTGCCTACTCTCCACTTTGGAAGTTTGCAACCACCAAATAAATTGCTTATTCTCTACACCGGAGATATGCAAAACCCTGCCAAACATCCCATTGCTAGCCTTATGCTTATTCCTACACTGGGAATAAGCATTTCTCCCTCTTCCCCCTTTTTCATTTCTGAAATCCTTTCCTATAGATGTCTAGGAAAATCTAGAGCTCAAAAAAGAGAGAGAGAGAAAAATGAGCAAAGTAGCTCAAGAAAGGACTATGTCCTGAAGAAAAATAAAATGAGCAAAGTAGCTCAAAAGAGGACTATGTCCTAAGAAAATGTGAGGACACATCTTTTGTCTACTCACTATGTATCAAAAAAAAAGGGAGAGAATTATCATTAGCTCTAGACCCCAGAAATTAACTAGGAAGGATTATGAAATATCCCTCTATACACTTCCACTTAACCACACATGCACATCTTGATCAATTTTTATGATTTGTTGCTCCTTATGATCTGAGTGTCTAGCTTAACAACAAACATCAAGCAATTTGCTCATGGTTCTTAGCCTACCTATAACTCCACATATCATTCTTTAGAAATAGGAGAGGCTACATTTTGGCCTATGTGAGGATTTAAACACCATTGAGTGATTGAGTGAATCTTGGAGGACTTAAGCAAGTTGTTATCTTTTGAAAACCTTGAAAAACCTCCAAACAGAATCCTAGTCAACCCTAAGCAATATAAAAGTTTCCTATCTACTGCTTTATTTCACTCTTGCATGTTTGAAGTGAAAAGCTATAAGCCCCACATTGCAATGATTAATGATATATGCTAAGTTATTTCTCACTATACAATAGGCACTTGCATACATCTTAAGTTGCTATCTATTTCATGCTCAATGCTTAAACCGCATTGTTGCTCGAGGACGAGCAATAGGTTAGCTTGGGGGAGCTTGTTGATGGTCCTTAAACACCTGTTTTACCATCAACATTTTACCCTAAAGTCCACCAAAAAGACATGAAATGTAGTCAAATAGGTTTCAAACTAACCAAATTCCACATGTCCATAGATTTTTATTTGAATGCAGGAATTTGGACCAAATTTGGACATTTGAACCACCAGAGGCCAAACCCACTCAGCAGGGCCCAATTGGGCCTTAGGGGGGTGGCGCCCGCCACCCCTAGGTGGCGCCCGCCACTAGGGTTTGGCCCAGAATCCCCCTGCCACGTCGCTAATCCATGTGACCACCCCAAGGCCAAATCTTGGCCCTTGGTCACTAGGTCGGTTTGATCGGAGGGCTACGGAGGGGAGTGGCGTGGATCATTACCCAAGTCGGTTGCTAGGACATGCAACCGACTTCCAAACCGCCTTGGACAACAACCTGGAGGTCGTAGGATCAGTGATGATGCATCCAACGGCCAGGGGACTGGTGGCCGCCAGTAGGGTGTGGCGCCCGCCACCTGACCTAACCCTAGGTCGGTTGGCTGCTCCCTATAAGTACCCCCTTCACTCCACAAGGCTATAAATACCCCCCTGGTGGCACCACTTCATTTGTACCATCACATCCCACAACACACAAAGTGAAGCAACACTCAAGCAAGAGAAGCAGAGAGTTAGGTTAGAAGCTCAGAGAGCTTAGGCAAGTAGGTTAGCTAGTAGAGAGAGTATAGCTCTAGTGCCCTTGCTACAGCGTGGCTCTTAGTTTAGCACAGCTCAGCCTAAGTTCTTGGTAAAAGGAGCGTAGAGCTTGCTAAGAGAGAAGCGGGTGCGAGCGACTGGCATCGGAGGTCGGTTGATTTCCCGGCGTCTCTGGTCTAGTTTGCTCTCTTGTATCTCAGGTACATTTATCTTTATCTCAGTATAACTTTAAGCATTACTTTCAGTATTACTTTATCAAGTACCTTGAGTGTGACCTAGCTATCCTACAGTTCAATTCACTTAGCCATAGTAGTTAATCTCTAGTGTGCTTAGTGATTGATATTTGCCAATAGGTTATTTAGTTAGTTTAGTGTTTATCTTATTAAGTCAAGTATTTGCTCTGACGTCCGCAAGGGTGTCTCTATTCAAAGCTAGGATAGAGATAGTTAGAATATAGTTAAGCGTGGTGCTTAGTTATAGACTTACCTTTAGATACGGCTGGACCCCCGGATAGCTGTGGTAGCAAGCAGGTGGTGACAGCCCTGTGCGCCTTGAATTCCACCACGTAGTTGGCCCAGTTTAACAGTAAGGCTCGTTGTGCTAGCGTTCAACCTAAGTAAGTGGTAAAGGCTAGAACGCCTCGATACTTGACAAGATAGGAATAAAACTTTACTTAACTTAGTTGCTTTATTGACTTTTGCCTGCCTTGCTTCGTAACTATCTTGCTTCGTAGTTATCTTGCTTTGTAGTTATCTAGGAGTAGTTATCTTAGTTACCCTCTATCTACCTATCCATCCACCTTACCTTAGCCATCCATTTCATCCTTACCTAGCCACCCATATATTCTTTCTAGCCCTTCATCTCCTCTCTTCTCCCCTTTTCCTTTTTCTTATTTCTTCGACTCTCATACCCTCCTTGACTCCACTCATACACCACCCTAGCCTTCCCTTGGGATCAAATAAATCGACACCTGGTACTCCCAGGCGAAGTGCTACTACGATAGTTCTGTGCGCTTGCAGAATCTCCCCTTGGTAGATTGCAATCTCTCAAGCTAGCTCCTACTAGTGTCGGGATTGACAACCCCGCTTGGCATTAGTAGATAGCTCCTATCCTAGGTGAAGCTAAGAACTACCAACACCTATCTTGCTTCGTAGTTATCTTGCTTCGTGGTTTTCTAGGAGTAGTTAATAGTTACTAGTTAGTTATCATTAGTTATCCTTAGTTATCCCATTCTATCTATCTATCTAGTTATCCACCTTACCTTACCATCCATTTCATCCTTACCTATTCACCCACATATTCTTTCTAGCCTTTCATCTTCTTTTCTCTCCTTTCCCCTTTTCTTATTCCTCGACTCTCATCCCCTCCTTGACTCGACTCATACACCGCCCTAGCCTTCCTTTGGGATCAAATAAATCGACACCTGGTACTCCCAGGGAAGTGCTACTACGATAGTTCTGTGCGCTTGCAGAATCTCCTCCTAGTAGATTGCAATCTCTCTAGCTAGCTCCTACTAGTGTCAGGATTGACAACCCCATTTGACATTAGTAGATAGCTGCTTTAGCTTCACTCCTTTAGGTATAGTGACTGGACTTGCTTCAAGCATTTCTGGCGCCGCTGCCAGGGATAGACTCCATAGTCTACTCCTAGTAACGACGTTAGCAAGTGTCAACAAGCATTTCCGGACTGTTACCAGGGATAGTTGCCTAGCTCTATCTTTAGTGAAGTTAAGAACTACCAACAATTAGCTAAATAAGTGATTGCTTGTTTAGGCTAGAAATAAATACCTATATGATGTTGTTTAGATAACCCTGCTATCTCATCATGACTGTGTGTTGTCTTGTTCTGCTTCATGTTTGCTTGATAGAGTAGTTACACAATACATTTTTAATGGTTAGAAGTTTCCCCCTATGTTGAAATGTTTTGTTGTAACCTAATGCTGGTGTGATGTTATCTTGCTTGTGTGGCAAAACTATGCTAAGATTGTAATTCAATGTTTTGAGTTAGGAAACTCCCTTTTGGGTGAAACCAATTGGGTTAGTTTTCATTGTGAAATGCTCCACTACCTACAGAAACCATAAAACTTGTTGTTTGAGCCTGTTTGTATGCAGTTTTGTTTGGGTACGCTAAGTGCTTCCTAAACATGTAATTCTAGTCTTGTTAAGCTTTGTGTTAGCCTGCTTTAGCAAGGAAATGTACTAAAACCTGTTGTTTAGTTGCTTTTTCATGTTATAATCATGTAGTCTTGTTTCCTACTTGTTTCCTGCAAAAATGAGAACTAGAGTTATATGATTTAAAAAAATTGTGAAATTAATTTTCATACCTCACTAGTATCATGTTGCTACAAGAAAAATGTAAAACTTGTTGTTGATAACCTTAAATAGCATAAACTTGTTTAGGTTGTTATAATCATGTTTGCTTACTAGAATTGTGTAGGTTGTTTTACTTGTTCAACATATACTGAAATGCTTGTAATAGTCTACTAAATGCATGAGTGAGCGGCCATAATCTTCATAGAATTCTCTTGGAGTAGATTGAAACAGCTCTATGTCTCACCTTACTAAAATAGGTAAATTAATAAGTGCATGTAAGAAATTTAATTTGGATAAACCATGAGCTTCTCTAACATGTTTAATATGTATATAAACTGTTTTCATACATGGTTATGCCTAGAATTATATTTTTATGTGCACCATGCTTTATAACTGCTCTCTAATCTAGCTGTAATTTATATTAACTTATATGCTTTGTAAGAACTAAATACTTGCAATTAATTTAAGTGGCTGTAATATTAGCTTTTCTAACATGTTTAGAATGTTTTAAATTGTTGTTATACTTGGTTGTACCTAGAATTAAGTTGTTCCATGTTTCTTGTTAGTTGTTGTTATCCCGTGTTTGTCATTCCTTTGTGGAATATAGACTATGCATGAGCTTGTTGCTTGATTGTTAGCTTCATATGCTAAATAAGTGACTGGTAACTTAAAATTGTAATCTGGTTCAAGTTAACAAACAAGTATGCCCTAATTTGCTTGGTATGTTTGTTTCTAGATAGAGAGTTGTGCTCCAATCTAGTAAACAGGAAATAAAATAATGACAACATCTATTCACCATGTTTGCATGTCTATGTTTGCTTGAGTGCTATAAATAGATGCGTGTCTGGTTTGAGCTTGGTGATTAGTGTTGATTGCTTTAAGTTGATTGTTTGTGTGTTTCAAATGCTTGTTAAGGCTATGTGTAGATGTGTTGTTATCTAGGTGGTACCCTGGTGAGTCAAACCTTTGTCCTCGGTGAGTACATGAGTGGTTTGTTGTGGTTTTTTTCCAAAGCCCTCTTGACCTTCTGAGATGCCTCTTGTAGAGCCCTTCTTGCTTAAAGACCTATGTTTGTGTGTCTAGTTCTGATGGTTTAGAATGCTTGTGCCAAAAACCTCTACCTATGCCGGTCCATGCCTTTTGTTGGACCAACTACCCTAGTTAACCTTCCAAAAATCCTAGTTCTGAACCGTGGTATGCCTATGCTTGTGGTGCAACCATGCCTCTAACTAACCTGTAGATCAAAGTTTGGTCTTAAGTGTTGCCGAAGCCATAGATGTTTGCACCCTTTGCTGTGAAGGCCCTTGTTGTTTGACCAGCCAAGTTTAGTTCCTATTAACCTCAGCCTTTGACCATAGTTTGGCTTACCCGGCTGTGGAGTCCAGACCCAAAGCCATGTATCCCCTCGGTTGCCTTTTGTTGCTGCTTGGCCAAATCAAGTTCATGAAATCTTTCGTCTTGTCATGACCTTGATGTGCACCAGACAAATCCTTGTTGTCTTGTGCCATATTTTATCCTTGAAATCACCTCATTGCTGATTTCTGAACCTTGCGATCATCCTTGTTTTGCTAGCTTATGCCTTGCATGTGATGCCTATCCATGCAAGATTTATCTACATCATGATGGATTTCTCACTGGTTGTGGATTCAATAATGGTGTCTTGGTTAAGAACTAATGGTGCCACGACGAAACCGAGAGCCTCCTATGGCTGCAGGCACATGGTTGTGCTGCTCGGCACACGCTGGTATCGTGGTTTGCAATCAAGATCTATTATAGAACTACGCCAATGTGTTATCTTTCATGAAGCTTTCTCCTTGATTATCTCCTATATTCCTTCAGAAAAATCCTTTTGTCGGCTCAGATGGTAGTGTTTCTTTCTGAAAATGGCAAAGAGGATGACCTTTTTAAGAATCAGTCAGTAATGAAAACAGTAACAGTCTGTAAGAGGTGGTAGACGAAGGACTCTGTTGGATCAGCAACAAAAGTTTTGAGCATCATGTATGGTCATAGTGAACCAAAGTGGCATAGAATTCTTAAAAGTGGGCAAGTATCAGCTAAAGGATGAGCAACATAAGTTGTGTGTTATTGAACCAGATACCTGAGGTCCAGAAGTTTTTTGTCTGAACTTAATACATATATCTACATGATGATCTGATAGTCAACCCAAACTTCCTAGATGTGCCTGATTCTCTGCTGACTTTGAGGGTGACTATGTGTATTGATATCCGACAGTGCTTGTAGTAAAAGCTGAAACTTGGAGCTTTATAAGTGTTGAGAGACAATGGATTAGTTATGCCATTAAAAGCCAATCTCCAGTTCAGAAATGACTCCTTGGTAGCTATGAAGGCTATGTCTCGCAGAACAATGTTAGACCCAAAGTCTGTAAACCAACTGTTTTTGTTTGTGGTACTTGTACATCCAAGTTTCAGTCGTGTTCCTACCAACTCTATCCTGGAGAAATTTAAAGGGTAAAGACAGTATGCCAGCCTGGTAACTCAGTCAGAATTATACCTCGGATAAGGACCGACTAATGATACATCCTCGTAGTATAAAAAGGTTATTACAGATTATTTTGGATGAAGCCAGAAAGAACATTCAGAATCAGTCTCTTATTCTTGAGCAGTCAAGGTGTTCTACCAAAAAAATCAACTCTTAGAAGTGCAGATCGATGGCAAATTGAGGTGTCAAATAACAGATTTCAGATTATGCTCCTGTTTTGTTGAGTGAATTTGAGAAAGATCACACTCTATGACCCAAGTAGTACAACAAGTCAGTTCCACTAAGTTGTAATTACATCGTGAAGAAGAATGATGTTGATCTATTTTGTAGCACAAAGATTCAGAAATTTGGTATTTTTGCCCAAGAGGTTGCATCAAATTCAACCTTAATGACTGTCGCAGCGTAAGAAATAAGAATTTCTGTAAAGAAAGATCAGTAAAACCATGGAATTGGTAGAGTCAACTATCACATTCACGGCTCTCTTATCAGATTCAAATAATACAGTGTTATCATTAGAGAAAGATAATTGCACACATGGAACCTTATGTAGCTTTCCATCGATTGTTATCTGTTTGAACAGACATTCACGGTAGTATAGAAAGTGGTTGCAGTCAGTCAGTCCTGACCATCTCAAAGGATGTATATTTGTTATAGTCTCAATCGGACGAAGATTCAATTTTCGCAGAAATATTATCTTGGATTCCTCCCAAAGCAACCATGCAATTTTGGATTTTCCCTGTCAATCTGACAATGTTGTCTTGAGTGCACCTCAGTGTTCAATGGAAATCAGTGAAGGAAATTCTTCCGACAAGAGCTAGTAATTGGAAAATGACATGAAAGATTAGAAAGTTGTTCTTTTCGTAACAATTTCTGTTCTGTTAAAGAGGTCAGTATGTTGAGATGCCAATAGCCGGTGATTAAGAATGTGTGCTATACTTCTCTTCCCTTGGAAAAGTCTTTCGTCCGGAATCTAGGGACGCGATTCTTTTAAGGGGGGAGGGCTGTAACACCCCAGGTGTTCGCCGTCAGTTGAGCAGTCTATTGAGCACAGATATGGTATATCAAGTGACAATGAATAAGTAAATTCAAGTGTGGTTAGTGATGACAGAAGTTTTGGGATCAATCTCAGAGATGGAATCTCAGTTTGAATTATTCGGGAAATAATTAACAGTGTCGGTTAATAATGATTATCAATTTATGAATATTCAGAAGAAATGCTAAACC
Source organism: Coix lacryma-jobi var. lacryma-jobi (assembly GCA_009763385.1). Lineage (NCBI taxonomy): Eukaryota > Viridiplantae > Streptophyta > Magnoliopsida > Poales > Poaceae > Coix > Coix lacryma-jobi. The sequence goes on along the minus strand of CM019828.1, from coordinate 76,803,738 downwards.
TAGATTTTTCATGTGCCCCGCCTCAGTTCCTGTCTACAGTGCCTGGTGGAAAAGTTTCGCGAACTTTGGAATCAAAAAGTCACATGAAATGACGAGTCACAGCTTTGCCTATAATGGTTGATTAACTGAAGAAAATCATTTGGATTCAACCAAGTGTCGCAATTATGCCCAATCAATTGTATATGGACTCATGACCAAAAGTTATGAAAGTTTCGTGTCGAGCAGATGGCTAGAAAATGTTCCGGCCGACGAGAAACCCTGATTCGGATCCTACCGGGTGACTACTTTGACGGGCGTTGAACGGTATTTTCGAATGTTCGCATATCAGTGCGCCTTAAATAAAAGTTGTAGTACAGACTAAGAGGAACAAACTTCGTTTTATGGCCGAGACCTGGATCGGTGCTGAAAATGGTGAAAGCAAGCTCGCAAGATGAGATACAACGCAGTTTTCAGGTTCCAGAAATCAGTTAAGTCTGCACTGCGAAATTAGAATTTCGGTCACTGCGAAGCTGCCGTCGACGATCGTTACCGGGCAAACGATTGGGAATTTGACTAAGTACCTTTAACGAAACACTAGTAGAAAGACGATTTTTCCTAGCGCCTCAATTTTTTTTACTGGCGGTTTGAGTTACCACGCGCCTGTAGAAATGAACCGGTGAACCTCAAGTCTAGAACCGCCTGTAGAAATCCATTTCTACAGGCGGTTTGTTAAGACAACTGCCTGTAGAAATGCCTTATTTCTACAAGCGGTTGTCTTAACAAACCGCCTGTAGAAATGGATTTCTACAGGCGGTTCGTTAAGACAACCGCAAGTAGAAATACACGTGTTTTTTAAAATTTGATTTTTTCAAACTATCTCAGATGAAAAAACACTCAAAATATAAGTTGTTCGTCTTGAAAAGTTATAAAACTTTGTAAATTACAACTTTTTAATTTGAAGTCATCTTGTTAACGAAAAATATGTTTGAATGGTCTCAAATTTGAAATTTAAATTTAGTAAATGACCTCGGATAGGAAAATGACCAATACAAAAGTTGTTCGTCTCGAAAAGTTACGAAACTTTGTAGTTGACAATTTTTTGATTTGAAATTGTTTAGGACGTCAAACAAGCAAATTACACTCGGGTTTGTATAATATGTGGGGAACTGAAGGGGTACTTGAACACATGTGAGTGTGTGGTGCAGTGGTAGAGGAGGCTCCGCGCGAGGCCGTGGTCGGGGGTTCGAATCCCACCGGCCGCGCTAGCCGCGGATTTTGCGCGAAAAATGCCACGACTTGCGACTTCGACGGCTCGGGCGGGCGCTTGGCACTGAGGTCCTCGCCGTAATTAAAATATTTTTTCCCCTATTTATTTTTGGCTTTTTTCAAAAAGTTTTCCACAGGCGGTTCTCTATGTCAACCGCATGTGAAAATGCTCATTTTCACAGGCGGTTTGCTAAGTCAACCGCCTGTGAAAATCCTTTCCACAGGCGGTTCACAAGCAACCGCCTGTGCTGTGGTCCTATTTCTACTAGCCCCCAGCGCAGGCGGTTGATAAAAACGCCTGTACAAATGGGTCTACAACCACCTGTGTTGTATCCTTGTGTACTAGTGAAAGTCGGAGTACTCGTCGAGACGGCAACAACAAAATCGGTTTCATCAAAATCGGAGTCCGTTTGATCAGTGTTTGCAATTTTGGAGTTTGACTAAAAGTTTCCGGAAACATACCAATTTGGGAAAGAAATTTTTCTCGAAAAAAAAAATGTCACGGCCTCCCAGGCCGCACCTCTCCCGAGGTCGCGCGCCCCTCCCTCCGGCAAAAAGGCCGTGACCTGCCTCTTTTTGTTCCCCTCGGTCTCTCTCTCATTGTCCACCTTCTTCCTCTCTCCGGCTCTCTTTCTTTCTCTGCCATTACCGAACAGAGCAAGTGCAGGGCTGCAGCCATGGTGCCCCTACTTCCTCCTCATCTTCCTGGTCCGAGCAGCTGCAGCAATGAGAACATATATGATGAATGATTGACTTTGATGAGGAAGGTTTGAGGCTTTTACCCGGTTTAGTCCATATCTCGCTATGCGCTTATTGTTTATGACTAACCGGTGGCGTGAGTTGTGTGGTGTTTCTGTATTGGTGTGCGTGTGCGACATGTGTCTCTTGGCTGTGTTGATGTGTAGGTGTGGAGCTCGGATACAGTGGTCTATGGCGAGGTGAAGGTCAAGTAGAGACGTGCCGTGCCGACGGATCGGGAGTGGTGAAGGATGGGCGTGCCGTGCGGCGGACGTGCCATGCTGATGTACCCAGAGCGATGAAGGGCGGACGTGAGGCTTGGACTGACGGACCAGAGGCCAGAGGACCAGCTGTGGTAGCTGGCACGTGGCATCGGCGAGCAAGAGCACATGGGGATGTGCGGTGCATCGGCCGAGTCGGGAGGAAGGCGCTGGAGTCGTGTCACTTGGCGGGAGGTCGGACACGGGCTTGCGTGCGGCGCAAGTGCCGTCGGCCAAGTCAAGAAGGAAGGCGAAGGCGTTGTGCCCGGCGTGGAGGCTGGACATGCATCGGCATCGGTGCCGGTGGTCGGGGTGTGAGAACCACATCCCGTCTACGGCACGGGTTCGGTAGCTGAGCCTCAAAAAGCTACCCTCGACGGTTTCCGAGTTTGGGCCTCAAAACTCGGGGTGGCCGGTTTCCGAGTTTGGGCCTCAAAACTCGGTGAGGACGGTTTCTAGGTTTGGGCCTCAAAACCGGGGCTTGCGGGTTTCCGAGTTTGGGCCTCAAAACTCGGGGTGGATGGTTTCCAGGTTTGGGCCTCAAAACCTGGGCTGGCGGGTTTACCGATTTGGGCCTCAAAACCGGGGGTGGTCCGAAAGGACGTTCGACGCGTGGCGGCGTGGAGAGGCTGGCGCGACGGCGAAGCTATCCACGAGGAAGGCGCGGTGGTCGACATGACGGCACGTGGCGGCATCAGGGAGGTCGCGTCGAGGCGAAGCTACCGGATGTGCTGGCGTGGCCGTCGGATGAAGATCGTCAGGACTGGACGGTTTTACCCCTGGGGGGTATTTGGGTTGAGTGCTTTAATTTGTCTTGCGATTTTGTTCTTCGCGTTTGCACGTTTTCCCCTCTTTCGATCTTCACGAGAATTCTTGTTTCGAGGGAAGATCCGCAAATCCGTTTGAACCATCTTGTGTAGATTCATGAGAGTCTTCTTTCTACCGAAGGAATTTCTCTAATACCTCACGAACTCACAGATCGGGCGGATTTAGTTTTGGGATCAAGTTCTTGCCGTTCTTCATCCTTTTCTTTGATTCACCGATTTGGAGTTAGGTTCGAGCCATGATCTCTTAGGAGTAGCTCACTAACATCCTTGTGACCCCTCACACGAAGTTGGAGCCCTAGTGCTTTTGATTTGAGGGAGATCGGGTTGATTTGGTGGACGAACAGTGGTTCGTCGGGGTGACCAGACGCACGAGTCGGACCGACCGGACGCTTGGTCGTGAGTCCGGTCGTTGAACACCAGCGCTGTCCAGTTCGCGCGTGGTGACCGGATGCTGACTGGGAATCGACCGGACGCGCGCCTCGTATCGACCGGACGCTACTCCGTGCGTCCGATCGTTGAAGGCCGAACGAGATACTCTGCGCGAGCTTGACCGGACGCACCTGCTGTGCTCTGACCGGATGCGCGGCTACTACTGTTCATCGAGTAGTAGCGACCGGACGCTGCCTTTTGTATTGACCGGACGCACCTCCACGCAGAGTCCGGTCCAACACAGAGAGCTCCCGAATCGGGTTTCTGTGGACCGGACGCGTCTGATCGTTCCTGACCGGACGCACCTCAGAGTCCGGTCAGTGCTGACAGAACGCGTTTTCGTCCGTATCTTTTGTGTTCGAGCTCCGATTTGAGATCCGCTTTTTGCGTTGGATTCCCGACTCTGTGATCTACAGAAACCGGGCTTCCCGCTTTGCGAAAAAGCCTCAATCCTCCGAGCAACTCTTGGGTCGTGGACATCACGTGTGTCGGCGTTTCTCTTGGGGTTGATTTTGTTGGGACAGAGGCCGTAATTTCTGAGAAGAAATTTTAGGCTCCCATTCACCCCCCCTCTGGTCGCCTTGCTTTAGCATTTTCGGTCCTTCAAGCAAGCGCCGACGAGCTCTTCTCCGTGGCGCCTTCCCTGCTCCCTCCTTCCTCCTTCCTCCTTTCCCCGTTTTCCTTTTTCTGTGCTGTTTCTGACCGTGCAGAACAGCGACCTCCAGAACCGTGGCTCTTTCTGGCCGGCGGTCAGCAGTAGCCCAAGGCGGCATCAGGCCGGGCGTCCCAAACCCTAGCCCAAGCCCCAGCCTCCCCATGCATCGAGCTCGGTCTTCCTGTCGGTTCCCGAGCTCCTCCCGTGAATCCATGGTGAAAGCCCCATCTAGTAAAGCTAAAACCCTTTTTTGGGTTTTTGTGTAAAATTGCATGACTCAAGTGTGCTAATTCAACTGCCCCGGCAGAGGTTTTTGCACTTGTGCTCTTATAAATTAGACGGTTATATTACACTTATGATCTAATAACTCATTTAACCTTCCTAAGCAGTCAGTTAAGACCCTTAATCATAACAGCATTACCTACTTATTCTACCCCACTTATTATTTACTTGCTTACCCAAACAACTTATTTAAATATGCTTACAACAGCAACCTACCACAAACAGCATGACTGTAGGTTAACAGCATGAAGTCTAGCTCAGTGTATAAATTTCAAGTCATTTGGACTTAAGCATTGTTCTCTATGAAAAAGACAAACAACATGGTGAAAAGATGCTTTGAACTACACATCATAGCAAAAAGTGTCAAACAGCAAATTTCTCATTTTTTATGAACTTCTTAGCACAAGAGTAGTCTACAAAAATTTTCAGGTTCATTTCATTCATATTTTATTTACTAAAAATCATACAAGAAAACAACATTTAATCATTTTAAATGTTACTGCCAATATTTTTCACACAAAATACTCATACTATATTTTTCCCAAATACTACTCATTTACACAAGCCTAACAAAATTGGAATCACATTTTTCTAAGCTATACAGAATTAGTTATGCCTTTTCTAAGTTAACAGCTATTTACTTAATTAATTAAAACTGCATACAAAAGTATCACAAAATATGCATTCAATATTTTTAACAGGTAGCTCTATTCATTTCCAGCATAACAAAATTTGTTTCACATTATTTAGACTTAAAATGAGCCATGTATGAATTTTCGAAGTATTTAACCTATTCTGCAAAAACTGGGTAAAAGAAAAACCATCCTAAAACACTACGGACACCCAACTTTGTGCACCAGCAGACACACAGCAAAACGCTAGACATACCCGGCTAACCCGAGCACTAGTGCACACAAACTCTTCTCCATTTCTCTCTCACTCACTGCCAGCGGGGTCAATTAGCCAGGTGACCCATGTCAGCGGTCAACCGGGCCCACACGTCAGCGTGCTTTGCCTCCCGCCAGCGTTTACTGGCCCTAGCTCGCTAGCGGTGAGGTTTCCGGCGCAACCAACTACACCTCTAAACTCGTCTTCGCGAGGCGGACACGGTCAGCTAAGTCTCCATGCCAGGGACTCACCGGAGCAAGCTCGACGGCGGCCATGGCGGAGCGGCGGCACTGCGACGCTGTTGGGTATTTTAAACGCACACAGAAGAATCCGCAAGCGCACGGATACCGATGTAGCTTTCGAGAGTATTCTAGGGTATCGATTTCTACGGGGAACGTGAAGTGTACTAGAAGAATCAAGAACGTCCAAGAAAAGAATGATAATACAGGTAGAGAGAGATTTAGGGTTTTCTATGCAGGTCTATCTATTGAAAGGCTCACAATACTTTACTTATTTTGGGACATCAGAACACTAGCCATAGAAAGGGATGAGAAAGGGGCTAGGAAGCTCCAACTACGGTCATACAAACACCAACCCGAACGTGGTAGACTACGTCGGCCGTCAGGGCTGTCACCACCTGGGGCTACCACAACTATCCGTGGGGCTGGGTGCAAACTCAGGTAAACCCTAGTCTAGACACCACGTCTACACTAACGTCTACTACTCTAATTACCTCGAATAACTAGAGCACTCGATACGAGCGGAGATCCAGTAAATAGAATAAAGCAAGAACCGAAATTAAATATAATACATGGAAATAGTAAATGAAGAACCTGCAGAATACTTGAAGACTGTTGGTAGTTCTTAGCTACACCTAGGATAGGGTAACTAAAGTAGCTATCTACTAATGCCAAGCGGGGTTGTCAGTCCCGACACTAGTAGGAGCTAGCTAGCGAGAATGCAATCTACCAGGAGGAGATTCTGCAAGCGCACAGAACTATCATAGTAGCACTTCGCCTGGGAGTACCAGGCGTCGATTTATTTGATCCCAAGGGAAGGCTAGGGTGGTGTATGAGTTGAGTCAAGGAGGGGATGACAGTCGAAGAAAAGAGAAAAGGAAAAAGGGGAGAAGAGAGGAGATGAAAGGCTAGAAAGAATATATGGGTGGATAGGTAAAGATGATATGGATGGCTAAGGTAAGGTGAATAGATAGGTTGATAAATGGGATAGGATAACTAAGGGTAACTAAGATAACTAACTGATAACTAATAACTACTCCTAGATAACTACAAAGCAAGATAACTACGAAGCAAGATAGTTACGAAGCAAGGCAGGCAAAAGACAATAAATTAACTAAGTTGAGTATAGTTTTATTCCTATCTTGTCAAGTATCGAGGCGTACTAGCCTTTACCACTTACTTAGGTTGAACGCTAGCACAACGAGCCTTACTGTTAAACTGGGCCAACTACGTGGTGGAATTCAAGGCGCACAGGGCTGTCACCACCTGCTTGCTACCACAGCTATCCGGGGGTCCAGCCGTATCTAAAGGTAAGTCTATAACTAAGCACCACGCTTAACTATATTCTAACTATCTCTACCCTCGCTTTGAATAGAGACACCCTTGCGGACGTCAGAGCAAACACTTGACTTAATAAGATAAACACTAAACTAACTAAGCAACTTATTGGCAAAGATCAATCACTAAGCACACTAGAGATTAACTACTATGGCTAAGTGAATTGAACTATAGGACAGCTAGGTCACACTCAAGGTACTTGATAAAGTAATACTGAAAGTAATGCTTAAATTAATACTGAGATAAAGATAAATGTACCTGAGATACAAGAGAGCAAACCAGACCAGAGACGCCGGGAAATCAACCGACCTCCGATGCCAGTCGCTCGCACCCGCTTCTCTCTTAGCAAGCTCTACGCTAATACTGCCAAGGACTTAGGCTAAGCTGTGCTAAACTAAGAGCCGCGCTGTAGCGAGGGCACTAGAGCTATACTCTCTCTACTAGCTAACCTACTTGCCAAAGCTCTCTAAGCTTCTAACCTAACTCTCACTTGCTTCTCTTGCTTTGCTTCTCTTGGAAGTGTGGGATATGAAGGTGTGAATGCAGAGGTGCCTCCAGGGGGGTATTTATAGCCCAAATGAATGAGGGGGTTCTTATAGTGGGCAGCCAATCGACCTAGGGTTAGGTCAGGTGGCGAGCGCCACCGCCTACTAGCAGCAGCCAGCTCTCTGGCCGTTGGATGAACCGCCTCTGCTTCAACGACATCTAGGTGGTTGTCCAAGGCGGTTTGGAGGTCGATTGCATGTCCTAGCAACCGACATTCAGCCTTGATCCACGCCACTCCTCCCAGAGCCGTCCGATGCCACTGACCTAGTGACCAAGGGCCAGGATTTGGCCTTGGGGAGGTCACACGGATCGGTGACATGGCAGGGGGTGACACTTGGGCCAACCCAAGTGGCGGGCGCCACTTAGAGGTGGCGGGCGCCACCTAGGGGTGGCGGGCGCCACCCCCCTTAGGCCCATTTGGGCCCTGCTGAGTGGGCTTGGCCTATGGTGGGTCCATATGTCCAAATTTGGTTCAAATCCTGCATTCAAATAGAATTCTATGGACATGTGGAATTCGGTTAGATTGAAACCTATTTGACTACATTTCATGCCTTTTTGGTGAACTTTAGGGTCAAATGTTGATGGTAAAATAGGTGTTTAATGACCGTCAACAAGCTCCCCCAAGCTAACATGTTGCTCGTCCTCGAGCAACAAAGCGTTTTAAGCATTGAGCATGAAATGGATAGCAACTTAAGATGTCTGCAAGTGCATATTGTATAGTGAGAAATAACTTAGCATGTATCATAAATCATAGCAATGTGGGGCTTATAGCTTTTCACTTCAAACATGCAAGACTGAAATAAAGCAGTAGATAGGAAACTTTTATCTTGCTTAGGTTTGACTAGGATTTTGTCTGGAGGTTTTTTCAAGATTTTCAAAAGATAACAACTTGCTTATGTCCTCCAAGACTCACTCAATCACTCAATGGTGTTTAAATCCTAACTTAGGCCAAAATGTAGCCTCTCCTATTTCTAAAGAATGATATGTGGAGTTATAGGTAGGCTAAGAACCATGAGCAAATTGCCTGGTGTTTATTGCTAAGCTAGACACTCAGATCATAAGGAGCAGCAAATCATAAAAATTGATCAAGATGTGCATGTGTGGTTATGTGGAAGTGTATAGAGAGACATTTCATAATCCTTCCTAGTTAATTTCTGGGGTCTAGAGCTAATGAGAATTCTCTCTTTTTCTTTTTTTTTTGGATACATAGTGAGTAGACAAAAGATGTGTCCTCACATTTTCTTAGGACATAGTCCTCTCTTGAGCTACTTTGCTCACTTTTTCACTTTTTTTTTCACAGGACATAGTCCTTTCTTGAGCTACTTTGCTCATTTTTCTCTCTCTCTCTCTTTTAGCTCCAGATTTCCCCTGACATCTATAGGAAATGATTTTTGAAATGAGTAGGGGAAGAGGGAGAAATGCTTATTCCCAGTGTAGGAATAGCAGAAGGCTAGCAATGGGATGTTTGGCAGGGTATTGCATATCTCCGGTGTAGAGAATAAGCAATTTATTTGGTGGTTGCAAACTTCCAAAGTGGAAAGAGAATAAGCAATTTATGGTGGGTGTGCGTGAATCTTGATTCAAAAGATATGATAAGCTTCTCTACTAAGATCTATGAGGTCTAACAAAGCTCAACTCAAACAAAGCTCTTTGTGGTTTTGACTAATGACTAACAAATATTTGGCTGGTGGTGGGATGGGATAAAATCTAGGAAAAACTTTTAGCAAGGTTTTCATAATTTTTTTTAAAAGAAATCCTCCAGATTAGGTCCTAATTTCACCTTAACAAGTTTAAAGAATTACTCCATTTCTTACTAACTTTACTCACTAAGCATGATTTCAGTTAAAGCATTTGCAACCCACAAAAGCTACAACTTAGATAAGACTAGTCATTCAAACCATAACAATAGCATTTGCATGACATATTTCAAATCTTATTCAGGTTTCAACTTGTTTAAGCAGATTTTATCAATTTTATTCATGGAGTGGTTATTTAGGCAAGCATGTGACATTCAAAAGATATAGAATTTAAGAACTGAATGTAAAGTGTAGGCTTGAGACGTACCTTATCGGAGCGGGAGTCTCCCCCAAGCTGGCTTCTTGCTTGGTGAAAGATCTTCTTCGTCTCAGTCGGAGCTCTTGTTCTCATTTTATTAAAAGGGAAACTATCTAATGTTGTGAAAAAGGGAAACAATCCTATTATGATATTTTATTATTCTAACTAAGTTCACATATACCTATGCATAAAACTAATGATAACTGATTTTTTTTAGTTTCATGCATGACATATGTTATTTATTCGAAAAAAGGAAAATTGAAGGGAAAAATAAAAAATAAAACCGTACCTTGGGTCCATGGAGTTTCATCCTTATCGGGTGGATCTTCTTCCTTGGGCACTTCTTCTCTTAGTACTCCATCTGGTTCTTCTTCTTTTGGCACCTCTCCCTTGTTATGTGAATTACACAACTCAGGAGGAGGTGGTTCTTTCTTTCTGCTCTACCCTGTTCTTGGGCGCCTCTTCTTGGTACGAACGGGTTTTGCTTCCTGCATGTTAGCGGCATATGCGGGACCACGTGAGAAGGAGAATATTTCCTTCCTCCCTCCTAATGTCATTTGAATTTTACCACTTCCCACATATATGCAAGAATTAACAGTGTTCAAGAAGGGTCTACCTAAGATTAGAGGCACATCTTTCCTATTTCCCATATCTAGTATTATGAAATCAGCAGGAGCATAGGAGCCTCTAATATGAACAGGTAAATCATTAACTATTCCTTCTACATAGCAAGTGGATTGATCAGCTAGCACAACATAGGCAGATGTGGATGACATGGGTGGAAAGAACGAGTTTTCATAGAAATCTTTAGATATAATGTTCACACTCGATCCTAAATCACACATGGCATTTTTAAAGACTTCACCAAAGATTGAGCATCTAATTATGGGACTACCAGGATCACCCTTTTTAACAGTCATGGTTTGATCTTCATAATAGTTAAAATATTTTAATTCAACCATATTAGCAGTTTCCATGTCAGGTTTAGCAGGAATTTTGCCAGATTCAAAAGATGGTATGATAGCAGCAAGTTGAGCTAATTGGGTTTCTAACATCTTATTAAAGCTAAGTTGATTTTTCAGAGCAGATGAGAAATCTTCCAATTTAGCAATTATTTTCTCAAGAGTTTTATCATTCGACATTAATTTCTTATTCAAAAATTCAGTAGTTCTACCTTGAGAGTAGACTAGCTTCTTTAAGAACGAGAAATCATCAGAATTATGAAAATTAGAGCGGGGGAATGAATTGTTACCTTGAGAGTTTGCAGGCTGATTCCATCCTTGATTCTGTTGACGGAAACTGTTATTGTTGTTGATGAAGTTCAAATCTTCATGTAGCTCGGGGCAGTTGCTCCTAGAATGTCCGGTTTCTCCACAGACTTCACAAGTCATGTAGGATTCCAGAGATTGGACACTCTCTTGTTGGTTCATCTTCTCACAGCTGTCCAGCTTCTTTGCCAGCAGGTCCATCTTGGCCACGATCATGTCGGCCTCCTTAAGGGAATGCATACCTCGCTTATGGAGCTACAGTCTCTCGTCAGGATAGGTAAAGGTGATAAGGATGGCTAAGGTAAGGTGAATAGATAGGTTGATAAATGGGATAGGATAACTAAGGGTAACTAAGATAACTAACTGATAACTAATAACTACTCCTAGATAACTACAAAGCAAGATAACTACGAAGCAAGATAGTTACGAAGCAAGGCAGACAAAAGACAATAAATTAACTAAGTTGAGTATAGTTTTATTCCTATCTTGTAAAGTATCGAGGCGTACTAGCCTTTACCACTTACTTAGGTTGAATGCTAGCACAACGTGCCTTACTATTAAACTGGGCCAACTACGTGGTGGAATTCAAGGCGCACAGGGCTGTCACCACCTGCTTGCTACCACAGCTATCCGGGGGTCCAGCCGTATCTGAAGGTAAGTCTATAACTAAGCACCACGCTTAACTATATTCTAACTATCTCTACCCTAGCTTTGAATAGAGACACCCTTGTGGACGTCAGAGCAAACACTTGACTTAAGATAAACACTAAACTAACTAAGCAACTTATTGGCAAAGATCAATCACTAAGCACACTAGAGATTAACTACTATGGCTAAGTGAATTGAACTGTAGGATAGCTAGGTCACACTCAAGGTACTTGATAATGTAATACTGAAAGTAATACTGAAAGTAATGCTTAAAGTAATACTGAGATAAAGATAAATGTACCTGAGATACAAGAGAGCAAACCAGACCAGAGACGCCGGGAAATCAACCGACCTCCGATGCCAGTCGCTCGCACCCGCTTTTCTCTTAGCAAACTCTACGCTAATACTGCCAAGGACTTAGGCTAAGCTGTGCTAAACTAAGAGCTGCGTTGTAGCGAGGGCACTAGAGCTATACTCTCTCTACTAGCTAACCTACTTGCCAAAGCTCTCTAAGCTTCTAACCTAACTCTCACTTGCTTCTCTTGCTTTGCTTCTCTTGGAAGTGTGGTTTATGAAGGTGTGAATGAAGAGGTGCCTTCACGGGGGTATTTATAGCCCAAATGAATGAGGGGGGTTCTTATAGTGGGCAGCCAACCGACCTAGGGTTAGGTCAGGTGGCGGGCGCCACCCCCTACTGGTGGTCGCCAGCTCTCTAGCCGTTGGATGAACCGCCTCTGCTTCAACGGCATCCAGGTGGTTGTCCAAGGTGGTTTGGAGGTCGGTTGCATGTCCTAGCAACCGACATTCAGCCTTGATCCACGCCACTCCTCCCTGAGTCGTTCGATGCCACTGACCTAGTGACCAAGGGCCAGGATTTGGCCTTGGGAGGTCACACGGATCGGTGATGTGGCAGGCGGTGACACTTGGGCCAACCCAAGTGGCGGGCGCCACTTAGAGGTGGCGGGCACCACCTAGGGGTGGCGGGCGCCACCCCCCTTAGGCCCATTTGGGCCCTGCTGAGTGGGCTTGGCCTCTGGTGGGTCCATATGTCCAAATTTGGTTCAAATCCTGCATTCAAATAGAATTCTATGAACATGTGGAATTTGGTTAGTTTGAAACCTATTTGACTACATTTCATGCCTTTTTGGTGAACTTTAGGGTCAAATGTTGATGGTAAAACATGTGTTTGAGGACCGTCAACAAAGACGAACTAGATGTTGCACCAATACAATGTCGAGGAAGATCTGACAGATCTGGCTCCTCCTCAGCTCTCTCCTTCTCCTCTCTCTAATCCGATCTCTAATTACAACTAGATGAACTAGACAACTAGAACTAGAACTAGATCTAATTCTAGATGAACTAGAAGAGATTCATCTAGAGGGACCTCTACTTCTAATTGAAACCCTAGTTTCTGATGTGGAGATGAATAATGAAGATGGAGATGCCTGGAGAGGGGGGGTCTAGGTCTGGTTTTATAGCCCGGAGCGTGGAACGTGAGCCCTTGGATCAAACCGACTTCAGGGACGGTGGAGATGCATCCTTGGAGGCGGTGGAAGAAGGTTCCAGAAGGCGGAGGCGAAACGGCCTCTATGGCCGACCGGTCGGTCTCGGGGTGGGACCGGTCGGTCTGGCCCTGTGGGCCCACGTGGTGGCCCGCCTCGTGGTGTCTTCTGGTGTCTTCTAGATCCTTCTTTTGCAGATTTCGCTTCGAAATTAATATCTTTTCATCCGGGACTCCGAATATAGCAAATGATATGTCCGTTTCGATCGTCTCGACGAGCTCTTCGCAATGGTACACTCCAATTCATCACTTGAGATGCTTTTGTATGGTAAAAACATGAATGTCCTAGAAAACAAGTGAGTGCACCAAAACTCGTGGAACTTGTTAGTTTCAAACCCTACAACTATGCTTTGTGATTCATTTATTATCATTTCATGCAATATTTGATGGTTAATTTTGAGCATTAGTGAGCGTCAACAAGTTCCCCCAAGCTTAACCTTTGCTAGTCCCGAGCAAAGCCAATCTCAACAATGGATCAGGAGTTGCTACAATATCTTCACTTCCAACAAGTACACATGTATTCAAACAAAAGTTCTCATAAAGAAATCATATTATTTATCACGGGGCTTAGTACTTTACCTTGAATCTTGAGTAATTGAACGATAGAACGATCAAATCAAGCACCATGTCTCTAGTTCTTTAACTTCACCATTATCCCGGAGTTTTTATGAATTTTCAAAAAGCTTAAGAACATATGTTGCCAAATTAAACAATGGATCCAAAGAGAAAGTCAACCATACCATTGAATCGAGAAGTGCATGTGTATGGCAAATGGAGGCGGATGCTCTTTTGAATATATCACTCTCTTCTGCTTATTAGAGACACATGGCTCTCATGCTAATTCTACTGGCGGGCACATGCCCATTTTTTCTGATTATCATTTTTTTTCTTTTTTTTCGAGGTTCCTGACACTTGTCCCTTTTTATTTCCTCGGGATCTATCTTTTTGAGGTTCGGACACTTGTCCATTTTTATTTCCTTGGATTTTTTTTCTTTTCTTTCTCTCATTTTTTAAATAGCCACATGCTTCCAACAAACTTTTGAGAGGATAACAATAGATAATCATGAGCATTTATGCGGAAGATGGATGAAATGTGTAAGTGATCTCAATTCAATAGTATGATAACTTCTAATAGGGTCAACAAAGCTTAATTTAACTCAATGCAATTATTAGTCATATTAATATTGGAATCTCTCCGGAACTATAGTGTTGTTTTAGAACAAGATAACAGCAGCTCAGATCATCACATGTCATATCTGTCAACTATCTAGACTCTAGGTCAAGCATTTGCTACCCATGCATTTAAGTTTATTTTTAAGCATCATTATTAATTAGGAGAACTCATGCTTTGCAGGCTAGGTACTTGAAAGAAATTAGATAGAGCAACTATTCATCATTTCCATATAAAAGATCAGAGAGAGTTCTTCTTTTATTATTAACTTCTTAAAACAATCTAAGCAAACTTAACATAGTATTTATTTAACCTAATATACTTTATTATAAAATAACTAAGATAATAAATAAGACATACCTGGACCATGAAGATAACGAGGGTGCATCTCTCCCAAGCCGGTTCCCTTAATAACGTTGAGCCTTCATGTGCTCATATTTTTTTTCTTTTTAATTAATGGTGAGCCTTCATGTGCCCACATTTTTTCATTTTATTTTACTTATGTATAGAAAGAAAACTTGAGAGAAGGATATTTACCTGGATACATGGGGGTGCTTTCCCCCAAGCTGAATGTTGACGTAGTCATTCATTCTTGCCATGTAACGAACTGGCAATGAAAATGTTCTTCCTCTATCGGAGCATTGATTGACGTTGATGGTTGTTGAAATAGTGCTCCAACAGTGGATGGGACATCCACTTGCTCGTCACCTTTTCTTGGTCTTTCAGATCCTGTGAAACTCAAATAGACAACAAAACTTGTGGAACAGATTAAGCATTAGTGGTTGACAACTCAAGCCTTAGTTGTCTAGAATTTTAGTAAGATCTCTTTCTCAATATTTTTGTATTTTTATTTTTATGATGCAATGACAGTCTAACAAAATGAATGCATGCATATTTATTTTTATTATTTTTTATGCCACCACGGTGAACATTCCTGTGGGTTTTTACACACCATAGAATTATTCACATGGGGCTTTATGATGCAGTGAAATATTTTTATTTTGTTTTCTAATGTAATGCAGAAATTAAAATGTGTTGTGAATTAAATATGATGATACAAGAAATGGTTATGGATTAAATATGAGAAATATACAGCAAAGTAAATATAAAGATAACTACCATTTTTTACCTTTTGGTGAAGGTTCAGATATTTAGGTCCGACGAACCGGACCTTTCCTTAGTTCGGACCTTCCAAGGTTGTCAGACATTTGGAAAGTTGTAATTGATTGTACCTCTTAGGTGCGGGCTTTTTTCTTCCATACTTTCCTGGTCTGAGTCTTCACTTCCTGTGGTTCACTGTCTTGAGGTTTCTCTTCTTTCTTTTCTGGGACAGTGTCGATAGCTTCTTCTTCGTGATTGGCCTCTCTATTCTTCATAGTTTGTCTTCTTTGGCTTTGAGAGCGGCGTCTTTCACTTCTATTCTTCTTGGTGCTTCATTGGGCATGTAGTTGATGAAGTTGCATCGTGCCTTTTCTCTAGGAAAGTCAAAATGGATTTCCTCTTGTTGATGATTGTACTTGTAGCGTAGAGGAATGGTCTTCCTAGGATGTGGTGGACATCATCGTCTTCTCATGTCGAGGATCAAGAAGTCTGTGGGGACTTCATGACCTCTAATTCTGACTACGACATCTTCCATCATTCCTTCTTGTTTATGCCTCTTGATATGGTGACACTCATGTTATTTGTTCGTCCAGTAGTTTGAAGCGTTAATTGTGGACGCTGGTAGCATCTTGCTCAGTGTGCATGTTCTTGTAGATCTAGGACCTTCACTCTGTAGAATTTGGGAGTGACAAACTTCTCCATGTTTTGCTCAAGAGTGTGTCCTGCTCATAAAGACAAGGTAGAGATCAAGTGCATGGGCCCTGTTGGTGGAAAAACACCAATAGAACCAAAAGTTTTGTTTATTCCCCTCTAACCTTAGGCACATTGCATAAGACAAACTTGTTGTTTATGTGTCCTATTCAATCTTAACATGAGTGATAGGATCAGAGGATGAGCATGAAAGTAGCATCTTAAAATATTTAACAGATCAAATTACTTAACCCAAGGAAGGATAATCTATGCATAAAGTGTCGATATTTTCATGATTGTGATATATCATCTTTCAAAGGTTAGATGCATAACATTTTTGCTCATTTAGATAACATAGTGAGATCAAGAGAGTAAAACTAAGAACAAAGATTAAAGAACTGAACATGTTGAGTTGATTAGGTTGGATCAAATAAGGTGCAACTGAAACATGTTTGGTTCTTATTTATGCACATACTAGAATTAAGGAGAAGCTTTTAAAGTGATGGTCACATACCTTGAGATGTTACCTTTATCATTGAAGAGTGATGTGTCGAACCACCTTGTGGAAGCTTCTCTTGTCTGGCCGGTTTTTCTTCATGAATAGTTTGTCTTCTCTTGCTTATCTCATAGTGAACCTGAATGATGGGAGCTTGAGAACAGGAAGGTATAGTAGGATCATCTTTAGAGCGATCAACCTTCCTTCTCTGTGTGTCAACCTATCAGTGAAGGTGTGTTGTTCCTCCCACGATGGTCTTTATCTTCTAGTGACCCAGCTCAGACTTGTTCACCTACTTCCATGGAGTGAGTGCTTTGATTGTAGATATTGTTTTGTGGCACTCATCTTTTGTCTTGTTCTACGGATCTCATTTCTCCATGATCAGTGAGCTATGTCTCCCTTGCGCAAGTTGTTGAAGTTCATGTGTCTCTTCTTCTCCAAAGTGAGTTCATCTCAGGACTTTCCCAAATTGATATTGAAAGTTTTCCTGCAGGGGTTAGTCCAACAAAATATCCAATATCCACTATAGCATACTATCGGCTCAAAAACCAACCTAGACACCATGTCTTAATTTCATTTAGGAAGGCATTTAAACCGAAGCACCATGCATAATTTAAAAACCTTTGAAAGCAAGATCACCACTCTTAAACTAGATACCATGCTCAATTTAAGAGATGTATGAAGGTACTTCAAACCTAAACATATACTATAGCAGATGAAGGTAGTATTAAAGCATTAAAGAGATTTACTCAAATGGTGATGAGAGAGCATGATTAGTGTATAGCACATGAGCATATCTTAAAGGTAGGGGCAACCAACATAGCAACATGGTAAGAGATGTTCTTACAAAGTCAATGTTGCATGATGATTGGTTGGACATACCTTGTGTTTATCGTTCCTTCGAACTTTTTGCTTCAGACCTGCAAAGGTTAGTGACAAGAATACCCGAAGGAATATTTTCACAATTACATCCCTATGCTCATAACACAAGGGCAGTGTAGCAGGAAGATGAACACTGATCTGAAAAGTGCTTGTTTTAGGACACTGGCTTGTCTTTTGGGAAACCTTCAAGATGTGTTTTGGTGAGTGGTTTCCCCTCCAACACCAACTTTAAGAGCACAATGAGATCTACAACATTTGTGATAAACATATGCATCTACAACCACCCTTTTGAAGTTTTTGTAAATAGAAAGTGTGAGGGGGTTGAAAATCTCAAGTGTGGCAATGTTAGATAGACCAACTGAATCAGGAGATGTCTCATATGAGCATGGATTTAAAGAGGTGTTTATGAAGTAGCTTCCATGCTCTTTGATATCATCTTCCTCGATTTCAGAGAAGAACACCAAAGGATGGGGTTTATCATTTTCTAAAGTGTGGGGTGTTTTCTCTAGAGAAGGTTCGGTGACAACCAAAATAGAAGAATTTGAAGGAATTTCAAATTTGGTTGTGTGTTCCTCCTCGCATTGGTCGAGGTTGGGCTCGACTTCTTCTTCGGGGAATTCATCAAAAATGCCAGTGTAAGGAGTGTTTTCAATGATGGCTTTCCCTTCACTAACAATTTTATGAGTGAATGATCCCCCTGAAGTGGTATCAAGAAAAAGGGCAGCTTCTTTGCTAAGACCATAATGAAAATGTTGTAAAATAATGTCCTCAGTCAAAGAAAGATCTGGGCCAGTGTTAACAAGGCTCATAAATATAGCCCAGGCTGCTCCTAGTGTCTCCTTCTCTTTTTGTTGAAAGGTAAGAATTTCTATTCGAAGGGCAGTGATTCGAGAAAGAGGGAAGAAAGCAAGACAAAATTTGTCTCGAAGTTCATCCCAATTCCCATCTACTCCTCTTACGTTATGAGCATACCACTGTTTCACTCTTCCAAAAAGGGAGAACGGAAACAATTTCCATTTAATGGTCTCTTGTGTCATGCCCGCAATAGACAAGCAAGAACACAATTGCTCAAATTCATGAAGGTGGGTGTAAGGATTCTCATCTTCTAGCCCAGAGAAGGGTTGCTCCCGAACCATGGCTATAAAGCCGGGACGAATTTGGTAGCCATCTGTAAGAATATGATGTGATGATGGTGGTGGCTCCAACAATTTGCCCTTTGGAGCAGAGTATTCAAAGATAGGAGTTGAATTCATGTGGTAAGAAGTGTGGTGGTGAGGTAAAGGTGGTGGTAAGAGAAAAAGCTGGTAAAGGAAAAGAAACACGAACGACTTGGTTCGAAACTAGCACAACTACCGTTCCCCGGCAACGGCGCCAGAAAGCTTGTTGGGTATTTTAAACGCACACAGAAGAATCCGCAAGCGCACGGATACCGATCTAGCTTTCACCCGAGAGTATTCCATGGTATCGATTTCCACGGGGAACGTGAAGTGTACTAGAAGAATCAAGAACGTCCAAGAAAAGAATGATAATACGGATAGAGAGAGATTTAGGGTTTTCTAAGCAGGTCTATCTATTGAAAGGCTCACTATACTTTACTTACTTCGGGACATCAGAACACTAGCCACAGAAAGGGATGAGAAAGGGGCTAGGAAGCTCCGACTACGGTCCTACAAACACCAACCTGAACGTGGTGGACTACGTCGGTCGTCAGGGCTGTCACCACCTGGGGCTACCACAACTATCCGTGGGGCTCGGTGCAAACTCAGGTAAACCCTAGTCTAGACACCACGTCTACACTAACGTCTACTACTCTAATTACCTCGAATAACTAGAGCACTCGATACGAGCGGAGATCCAGTAAATAGAATAAAGCAAGAACTGAAATTAAATATAATACTTGGAAATAGTAAATGAAGAACCTGGAGATTACTTGAAGACGAACTAGATGCTGCACCAATACAATGTCGAGGAAGATTCGACAGGTCTGGCTCCTCCTCAGCTCTCTCCTTCTCCTCTCTCTAATCCGATCTCTAATTACAACTAGATGAACTAGACAACTAGAACTAGAACTAGAAGAACTAGAACTAGATCTAATTCTAGATGAACTAGAAGAGATTCATCTAGAGGGGCCTGTACTTCTAATTGAAACCCTAGTTTCTGATGTGGAGATGAATAATGAAGATGGAGATGCCTGGAGAGGGGGGTCGGGGTCTGGTTTTATAGCCCGGAGCGTGGAACGTGACACCTTGGATCAAACCGGCTTCAGGGACGGTGGAGATGCATCCTAGGAGGCGGTGGAAGAAGGTTCC
The DNA here is from genome assembly GCA_009763385.1 of Coix lacryma-jobi var. lacryma-jobi. Taxonomy (NCBI): domain Eukaryota; kingdom Viridiplantae; phylum Streptophyta; class Magnoliopsida; order Poales; family Poaceae; genus Coix; species Coix lacryma-jobi. The sequence continues at coordinate 76,784,110 of CM019828.1, read as the reverse complement.
AGAAGGCGGAGGCGAAACGGCCTCTGTGGCCGACCGGTCGGTCCCGAGGTGGGACCGGTCGGTCTGGCCCAGTGGGCCCACGTGGTGGTGAAAGCCCTAGTTTGGTTTTGGTTAATTGATGAAACCTATTTTGGTCTAATCCTATTGCTAAGCATGTTGACCAAGTTTGGCTAATGAGAGGATTATGACCAAGCCTTTGATGGAGCTAGCTAGATGGCGACCATGTTGGATGGTGACGGCCACAAGCTCTCAAGTGTTCAAATGCTCTGTCTTCGGTGAAATGGTGAAGGGAATAGATGCCATTTCTCAAGTTGAGACTTTAGTTTTATCTTTGATCTTGAGTAATAGGCAAGCCGGACTATCAAGAGGGACACATTTGAGGCTAGCTAGATGTGGAGAAAAGTGCTCATGACGACTATCTTCTAGCGCTTGAGAGACACCACGCACTCACGAACACATAGAGGTTTTCTGGGTGTGGTCGGTAGTACTGACCAAGTGGGTCGGTAGTACCGCCCAAGGGTGTTGTGTGCAATGCTCTCTGGATTTGGTCTCAGGTGACCTAACGGTAGTACCGCTATAGAGTCGGTACTACCGGCCTCGGTAGTACCGACCCCCTGGTCGGTAGTACCATGGATCCAGGATGTTTTTCACCTCTCTCTGTGTAGGTCCAGTTTTGGCCTGTCGGTGGTACCGCCATAGGGCCGGTACTACCGACCGTTGGTGGCTCTAAAGTTTGGAGATAGTTTGGGGCTCTCTGGAAATGGCTCGTTTGACTTGGCGGTTGTAGCACCGACCAAGGGGTCGGTGGTACCGTGGTCTGGATGTGTTTTGGATGCTCTCTGGAAGTGGCCTGTTTGGCCTGGCGGTAGTACCGCCATAGGGTCGGTACTACCGACCTCCGGTGGTGCCGACCGAGGGTCGGTTGTTCCTTCAGGTCAACGGTCGCTGTAACGGTCGTATTTAGTACGGTCGGTACTACCGACCAAGGGGGTCGGTACTACTGACCGTGGCGCAGCGTGTCTTGGATAAGTAGCCGCTCGGCTGGCTTCCTAGGGTTATCTCTCCCATTCCTTGCGCCCAAAACCAAAAGAAAGAGAGCTCCCAAGTGTTGACTAACCTCCCCTCTCTCCCCCTTTGATTCTAGAGTGAATCTCTTGCAAGCTTTGAGCTAGGGAAGTGAGACTAGAGAGTGAGAAGCATTGATCTACGTCTAGAGCACTTGGATCCAACATCTCTCTGGCTTGATTTGTGTTCTTTACTCTTGAGTTCTTGGAACTCTAGCCGGTTAGTTGTTCTTCGGTTGTTGCCCGTGATTGATTCATTTGTGAGGGCACTCCGAAGTGTTTGTATTACCCCTTGATTCTTAGTGAAGAAACTCAACTAGCCTTTGTGGTTGCTTGAGTGAGGCAAGGAGGTGAAAGAGACTCCGACCTTCGTGGTCACCTCAACAACGGGGACGTAGGTTCTTCTTCGTGAAGTGGCCGAACCTCGGGTTAGATCTTGTGTCTCGTGTGCTTGTTGTTTTCACATCTTTGGAGATTTCGTTCGCTCTCATGTTCTTCCTCCCTCCTCTCTCATTCTAGGTGTGGAAAGGCTCGATCTACTCTTTTGGGAGGAGCCACTACTTGGACAAGGTATAAACTTCATCCACATCTTCTAGGGAAACATTGGTATGTGCTAGATTCACTTTTGCATCTCCTCTATCACGATTTCGCAGTAGTTTTAGGGTATCGGTAGTACCGACCTGTAGAGCCGGTAGTGCCGACCTCGGTAGTACCAGCTCTTATAGTCGGTAGTACCGACTGTGCAATCTGATACTCGTTTTGAGCTTTGAGTTTCAGGATTCTAGATTTTTAAATAGGCTATTCACCCCCCCCCCCTCTAGCCATTCGGACCTTTCAAGTGGTATCGGAGCGGGTCACCATTTGTTTGAGGATTTACAACCTCCGGTGTTGCAATGGCTCAAATCAACTATATGGGGAAGCCACCACATTTTGACGGCACCAACTTCGATTGTTGGAAGCGGAAGATGTGCGCGTTCACAAGGGGCATGAACAGGAAGATATGGGAAGTGATCGAGCATGACTTTGCAGTTATTAACCCCGCCGATCCTACCCCAAGAAAAGAAGAGAAGCTTCAATTGAATGATGTGGCAATCAACCTATTCTATGATGCCTTCGACATCAAAGTCTTTGAGCAAATCAAGAATCTTGAGCGTGCAAGTGAGATATGGGAAAGATTAGAGGAAACCTATGAGGGCACCAAGGTCGTGAAGAGTGCCAAGCTATACATTCTAATGGACAAGCTTGCCACCTTCAAGATGCTAGATGATGAGAGCATACCGGAGATGTTTCACCGGTTGCAAGTCATTGTCAATGACTTAAAGGCGTTGGGCGAGAAGGTGAATGACAAGGACTTTTCTCACAAGTTCTTGAGATGCTTGCCACCTAGGTTTGATACCTTGGTGACAATCCTTGTGAGAGAAGGGTTGGATACGGAAACCCCAAACCATGTACTAGGTGATGTGGTCACTCAAGACACATACCGCGTGGAACGGGATGGGGGAGCCCAAGAGGAAGAGAAGAAGAAGAAGACAGTGTCGTTCAAAGCGTCAACATCCAAGAGCAAGAACAAGAGCAAGGGCGAAGCCAAGAAGGAAGAAAGTGATGATGAAGCTAGCACAAGCGGAAATGAATTAGATGATGAAAACCTCGCTCTCTTCGTCAAGAAGTTTGTCAAGTTCATGAAGAAGAAGAGCATTGGGGCAAGAAAGAAAAGAGATTCATACAAGAGCTCAACTAGAAGATGCTATCGATGCAAGAGCAAAGATCACTTCATTGCGGATTGTCCACAATCTAGTGATGATGAAGATGATCATAAGAAGAACAAGAAGGAGAAGAAGGAGAAGAAGAAGGAAAAGAAGAAGGGTGGATCGTATGTTGTGACATGGGATAGTGATGCTTCCTCAAGCGATGATGGTGATTCTAGTGATGATGAGAGGAAGACAACCAAGAAGAAGGCTATGGCTAGTCTTGCTATCTCAAGCAAACCTTCTATATTCGACGCTCCATCGACATGCTTCATGGCTAAGGCCACTAAGGTATCATCATCCGATGAGAGTGAGAGTGAGAGTGATGATGATGAGGAGTACTCAAAGGAGGACCTCATAAGCATGCTACGAGATGCTCACTCTTACATTGAGACTAAGAGGAAGGAGTGCAAAGAATTGCGCAAGGCCAACAAGGCTCTTGAGCAATCCTTTGATGAGCTCAAGTCTACTCATGAGAGGCTAGAGGAAGCCCATGAGAAGCTTGATCATGCTCACACTAGGCTTAAGGAAGCCCACTCCTCCCTCCTTGATCAAAGTAAGATTGAGGATGTTGTAGAGACATGCAATGTAGGAGTAACTTGTGATATACTTGATGAATCTTTTTACACTCCTATTATTGTTGCTCCTATCAATGCATCATCATCATCTAGCTCAATTAGAATGTCTACTTCTACTACATGTAACTCATCATTAGTAGTAGAAAACAAGAACCTTAAGAACAAGGTTAATGAGCTCACTCATGCCTTAGACAATGCCTATGGTGGAGATGCCCGCTTGCTTAAGTGCTTGGGTAGCCAAAGGTCTCCACTCAACAAGGAGGGACTTGGCTATACCCCCAAGAAGGGCAAAGCGGCTTTTGTTCCTCACAAGACTCGTTTTGTGAAGAGCAACGGTCGGTTTTGCAATAGTTGCAAGCAATCCGGGCATATAGAGCAACATTGCTTTAACAAGAATAAAAACAAGAAGCATGTTCATATTACATCTATTCGCTTTGATTCTTGTTATATGCTTACTAAGGGCACTAATGGTGTGAAGGCTAAGTACATTGGTGCACCCTTGGTTGGCCCAAAGAAGAAGGCAATTTGGGTGCCCAAGAGCTTGGTTACTAACCTTGGAGGACCCAAAAATATTTGGGTACCTAAAAATAATTGATCCTTTTGTAGGTTAATTACAAAGCCGGAGGAAGGCATTGGGTGCTTGATAGTGGGTGCACTCAACACATGACCGGAGATGGTAGAATGTTCAAATCAATCAACACTAGTGGCAATGATCATGCGGATGCTATCACATTTGGTGACAACAAGAAAGGCAAGGTCAAAGGCTTGGGAAAGATTGCAATATCAAATGACTTGAGCATCTCCAATGTGCTATTAGTGGAATCTCTCAACTTCAACTTGTTGTCAGTGGCACAATTGTGTGATTTGGGATTCAAGTGCATATTTGGTGTTGATGTGGAGATTGTGAGTGTTGATGGAAGTGATGTGATCTTCAAAGGATTTAGATATGAGAATCTCTATTTGGTGGACTTTGATGCTAGTGAAGCTCAATTGACAACATGCTTATTCACCAAATCAAGTATGGGTTGGCTATGGCATAGGCGCTTGGGACATGTTGGAATGAAGCAACTAAAGAGGCTAGTGAAGCATGACATGGTGAAAGGGCTAAAAGATGTTCACTTTGAGAAGGACAAGCTATGTAGTGCATGCCAAATGGGAAAGCAAGTTGGAAACACCCATCCTAACAAAGGAATGATGAGCACTACACATGCACTTTAGTTGTTGCACATGGACTTGTTTGGACCAACTACATATGCAAGTATTGGGGGAAACAAGTATGGCTTTATGATAGTGGATGACTATACAAGATACACATGGGTCTTTTTTCTTGTTGACAAAAGTGAAGTGTTTGGGGTATTCAAAACCTTTGTCAAGAGAAGTCAAAATGAGTTTGATAGAAGAATCAAGAAAGTGAGAAGTGACAATGGAAGTGAGTTTAGAAACACAAGGGTTGATGAGCTATGTGATGAGTTTGGAATCAAACATCAATTCTCGGCCAAGTACACACCTCAATCAAACATCAATTCTCGGCCAAGGAAGAATAGAACACTCATTGACATGTCAAGATCTATGCTTAGTGAATACAATGTGAGTGATTCTTTTTGGGCCGAAGCAATCAACACGGCTTGCTACTATAGCAACCGACTCTATTGTCACCCTCTATTGAAGAAGACACCATATGAGCTCCTCAATGATAGAAAGCCCAACATTGCTTATTTCCGGGTCTTTGGGTGCAAATGCTACATATTGAAGAAGGGCACAAGACTTGGCAAGTTTGAGAAGAAGTGTGATGAAGGGTTTCTACTTGGTTACTCCACTTCAAGCAAGGCTTATAGAGTATGGAACAACACAACAAGAATAGTTGAAGAAGTCCATGATGTTGAGTTTGATGAAACCAATGGCTCCCATGAAGAACAAGACAATCTAGATGATGTGAGAGGAACACAATTGATGGAAGCTATGAAGAACATGGACATTGGTGATATAAGGCCAAAGCAAGTGATTGACATAGAAGATGACAAAGATCAAGTGCTTTCTCCTCCAACCATGCATGGCAATGATGTTGCAAGCTCTAGTAGTTCTCAAGATCAACAAGATGCTAGTACAAGCGCAAGTGCTCAACCGGAACAAGTGCTCCAACCAACACACATTGCAAGAGATCATCCTTTAGACCAAATTGTTGGTGACATAAGAAGAGGTGTGCAAACAAGATCAAGTTTGGCTTCATTTTGTGAACACTACTCATTTGTATCATCTATTGAGCCAACAAAGATTGATGAAGCTTTGATGGATGTTGATTGGGTGAATGCAATGCATGAAGAGTTGAACAACTTCACCCGCAATGATGTTTGGGAGTTAGTGGAAAGACCAAAGAACACAAATGTTATTGGTACAAGATGGGTCTTCCGGAATAAGCAAGATGAAGATGGCATTGTTGTAAGGAACAAAGCAAGATTTGTTGCACAAGGATACACTCAAATGGAAGGGATTGACTTTGGAGAAACCTATGCACCGGTTGCTAGATTGGAAGCCATTAGAATCCTACTTGCATATGCTTGTGCTCACAACATCAAGCTCTGTCAAATGGATGTGAAGAGTGCTTTTCTCAATGGATTCATCAATGAGTTAGTGTGTGTTGAGCAACCTCCCGGGTTTGAAGACTTGAAGAAGCCCAACCATGTGTACAAGCTCAAGAAGGCACTATATGGGTTGAAGCAAGCCCCTAGAGCTTGGTATGAAAGATTGAGGGACTTCTTGTTAGCAAAAGGATTCAAGATTGGGAAGGTTGACACCACTCTCTTCACCAAGAAAATTGGAAGTACCTTGTTTGTGTTGCAAATCTATGTGGATGACATTATCTTTGGATCAACCAATCAAGACTTTTGTGAAGAGTTTGGGGAGATGATGGCTAAAGAATTTGAGATGTCTATGATTGGAGAGCTCAGTTACTTCCTTGGTCTACAAATCAAGCAAATGAAGAAAGGCACTTTCGTTAGTCAAGGCAAGTACAGCAAGGACATGCTCAAAAAGTTTGGGTTAGATGAAGCTAAAGCAATAACCACTCCAATGGGCACAAATGGACTTTTGGATAGTGACTCTAGTGGTGACATGGTAGATCAAAAGTTATATCGGTCAATGATTGGAAGCTTACTTTATGTGACCGCATCAAGACCGGATGTTATGTTTAGTGTGTGCATGTGTGCAAGGTTTCAAGCTTCTCCAAGGGAAATTCATTTGAAGGCAACCAAAAGAATATTGAGATATTTGAAGCACACTCCAAATGTTGGACTATGGTATCCCAAGGGCTCTCAATTTGAATTAATTGGATGCTCGGATTCCGACTATGCGGGATGCAAGGTGGATAGGAAGAGCACGTCGGGCACTTGTCAATTGCTTGGAAGATCACTTGTCTCATGGTCATCAAAGAAACAAAATAGTGTTGCACTCTCTACCGCCGAAGCCGAATACATATCCGCGGGTAGTTGTTGTGCACAATTGTTATGGATGAAAGCTACATTGCAAGATTATGGAGTCAAGTTTGGACAAGTTCCATTGCTATGTGATAATGAGAGCGCCGTCAAAATAGCCACCAACCCGGTTCAACATTCAAGAACAAAGCACATTGACAGAAGGCATCACTTCATTAGAGATCATCAAGCAAAGAAAGACATATCTATTGAAAGTGTGGGCACCGATGATCAACTTGCCGATATCTTCACCAAGCCACTTGATGAGAGAAGGTTTTGCAAGCTAAGGAATGAATTGAATATCCTAGATTTCTCCAACATGAGTTGAATGCACCTCCACATATGACATGCCTCTCCTCCGACAAAGCAAAGGTGAAATTGTTTGGCATGTGCATTCATTCTTATTAGGATTGTGCTCTAGCTCATATAGTCATCATATTGCTTATCTAGGTTCATTCATGGTAAATCAAATGACTTTGAAGTATGTATGGTACCACTATTGCTTCTATGTTGGACTTGATCTAGTGGTAGCATATAACTTGTTTGTGAGCTTGTAACTCTAGTGTTTGATCTAGTAAGTGTGCAAAATGTGTTTAACCAACGTGAGTAAGATAACCATTGTAAGATGTGTGAAGAAGCTTACTGTAGAGGAAACCGTGTTAAATACCTTTTGTTCATGAGCTAGATTAAGCCACAACTTGACTTAGTTTGATCTCCTCATATGTATCTCATGATGAATGTTGCCTCCTTCTTTAAAATTCTGTTCCACCGTTATGATAATTGTTGACAAAGGGGGAGAAAGAAAGTGCTACAAAGATATATGCTAGTGGAAGGGGGAGTAAAACAAAGACAAAAGGGGATAAAATGTCAAGTGGTTCGAAGCTTGAACACTTAAAAATTTGAGCATACAAATAGGGGGAGCAAGCTCATAAACATGTATGTTGCATTTGAAATGTGCATATTCATTTGTTTGTTGCATTGCATAAGCTATTTATATTAATATTCATGCTTATGTGATGAATGCTAGTGATAAGACTTGATTGATAAATTGTTTAAATTAGCATGTATAGGATTGCAACTAGACATATTGTTGTTTCAAATGGTTCAAGAATTTTATTATAAATGTTGATCTCACGGGGTTCTTGAGTTTTGTTGTATGTCTAGTGAATAATGATGCTAAGGATGGTATAACATGTGCACTCCGATTGGTATCACGCGTCAAAGGTCCATTCTTATGCCTTAGCATCATCATTGATTGTGTTGCTCGCCCATATTTCATATCCATACATATGTGCCAATTTTAGAACCAAACTCTATAGCACATATGTAGGGGGAGCTAATACCATCAATGTGGTTACTCAAATTTAAATTACATATCTTTGTATAGGTTGTCATCAATTACCAAAAAGGGGGAGATTGAAAGCCCTAGTTTGGTTTTGGTTAATTGATGAAACCTATTTTGGTCTAATCCTATTGCTAAGCATGTGTGTAGCTAATGAGAGGATTATGACCAAGCCTTTGATGGAGCTAGCTAGATGGCGACCATGTTGGATGGTGACGGCCACAAGCTCTCAAGTGTTCAAATGCTCTGTCTTCGGTGAAATGGAGAAGGGAATAGATGCCATTGCTCAAGTTGAGAGTTTAGTTTTATCTTTGATCTTGAGTAATAGGCAAGCCGGACTATCAAGAGGGACACATTTGAGGCTAGCTAGATGTGGAGAAAAGTGCTCATGACGACTATCTTCTAGCGCTTGAGAGACACCACGCACTCACGAACACATAGAGGTTTTCTGGGTGTGGTCGGTAGTACCGACAAAGGGGGTCGGAAGTACCGCCCAAGGGTGTTGTGTGCAATGCTCTCTGGATTTGGTCTCAGGTGACTTAACGGTAGTACCGCTATAGAGTCGGTACTACCGGCCTCGGAAGTACCAACCCCCTGGTCGGTAGTACCATGGATCCAAGACGTTTTTCACCCTCTCTGTGTAGGTCCAGTTTTGGCCTGTCGGTGGGGGCCGGTACTACCGACCGCTGGTGGCTCTAAAGTTTGGAGACAGTTTGGGGCTCTCTGGAAATGGCTCGTTTGACCTGGCGGTTGTACCGCTATAGGGTCGGTAGTACCGACCCTCGGTAGCACTGACCAGGGTGTCGGTGGTACCGTGGTCTGGATGTGTTTTGGATGCTCTCTGGAAGTGGCCTATTTGGCCTGGCGGTAGTACCGCCATAGGGTCGGTACTACCGACCTCCGGTGGTGCCGACCGAGGGTCGGTTGTTCCTTCTGGTCAACGGTCGCTGTAACGGTCGTATTTAGTATGGTCGGTACTATCGACCAAGGGGGTCGGTACTACCGACCGTGGCGCAGCGTGTCTTGGATAAGTAGCCGCTCGGCCGGCTTCCTAGGGTTATCTCTCCCATTCCTTGCGCCCAAAAACAAAAGAAAGAGAGCTCCCAAGTGTTGACTAACCTCCCCTCTCTCCCCCTTTGATTCTAGAGTGAATCTCTAGCAAGCTTTGAGCTTGGGAAGTGAGATTAGAGAGTGAGAAGCATCGATCTACGTCTAGAGCACTTGGATCCAACATCTCTCTGGCTTGATTTGTGTTCTTTACTCTTGAGTTCTTGGAACTCTAGCCGGTTAGGTGTTCTTCGGTTGTTGCCCGTGATTGATTCATTTGTGAGGGCACTCCGAAGTGTTTGTATTACCCCTTGATTCTTAGTGAAGAAACTCAACTAGCCTTTGTGGTTGCTTGAGTGAGGCAAGGAGGTGAAAGAGACTCCGACCTTCGTGGTCACCTCAACAACGGGGACGTAGGTTCTTCTTCGTGAAGTGGCCGAACCTCGGGTTAAATCTTGTGTCTCGTGTGCTTGTTGTTTTCACATCTTTGGAGATTTCATTCGCTCTCGTGTTCTTCGTGTTCTTCCTCCCTCCGCTCTCATTCTAGGTGTGGAAAGGCTCGATCTACTCTTTTGGGAGGAGCCACTACTTGGACAAGGTATAAACTTCATCCACATCTTCTAGGGAAACATTGGTATGTGCTAGATTCACTTTTGCATCTCTATCACGATTTCGCAGTAGTTTTAGGTTGTCGGTAGTACCGACCTGTAGAGCCGGTAGTGCCGACCTCGGTAGTACCGGCCCTTATAGTCGGTAGTACCGACTGTGCAATCTGATACTCGTTTTGAGCTTTGAGTTTTAGGATTATAGATTTTTAAATAGGCTATTCACCCCCCCTCTAGCCATTCGGACCTTTCAGGTGGCCCGCCTCGTGGTGTCTTCTGGTGTCTTCTAGATCCTTCTTTTGCAGATTTCGCTTCGAAATTAATATCTTTTCATCTGGGACTCTGAATATAGAAAATGATATGTCCGTTTCGATCGTCTCGACGAGCTCTTCGCAATGGTGCACTCCAATTCATCACTTGAGATGCTTTTATATGGTAAAAACATGAATGTCCTAGAAAACAAGTGAGAGCACCAAAACTCGTGGAACTCGTTAGTTTCAAACCCTACAACTATGCTTTGTGATTCATTTATTGTCATTTCATGCAATAGTTGATGGTTAATTTTGAGCATTAGTGAGCGTCAACAGACGCGACGACGAGGTTCTTCCCGGTGATTTCGAGGCTCGGCGACGCAAGCACTAGCTCAAGCAAACCTAAGCAACCTACTAGGGTGACTATCGAGCCATGCTGACCCCGACATTGCTCGGTGCCACGCACGGCGGCGGTCCACGGCGGACGGCCAAAACACGGCGAGAGAGAGGTCTCCATCTAAACCTAGACAACTACAGAGGTAGAGAAGGCTAGAACAGAGCTTGGTTCGGGGTAGTTTGGCCGGAGATGGCCGTACCATGCATTGGTCATGGCGGCGGCCATGGCGGGAGCCTGAGGTTGGCACTCGGCGTTCCGCTGCCTAGAGGGAAGGAGAGGGGAAACCATCCCGTGCGGGTGAGAGAGGAGGTTAGGGTGAAGAGGTTGGCGGGAGGAATCGGGCGGCGGCGCTCTAGGCAGCGAGGAATCGCTCGCCGGAGTTCGGCGGGCAGCGTGGCGCTTCCCGGTTTGGAGGAAGATGGAGCAGAGAAAGGGAGTATGAGTTAGTGAACCACTCGGGTTGCAAGCACGAGGATGAGAGGAGGCAAAGGCGGGCGTGTCCACGGGTTCAATGAACCTGGCCGCTTCCCATCCTCACCGTTCCGACCGGGCGCGGCGGCCGGTGAGCGACGGCCACGCGGTGGCGAGGCAGAGGGGAACTGGAAGGGCTGTCGGGGGAGTGCGGACGGCGCGCGGGGAGCGGTCGGTTCCCGTGTCTGCAGTTCGGGCCGCCGAACAGCAAGCAGCAGCGGCGGGCGCCAGCGTACGGGCGGTGCGGGCGAGCGGCGCGCGCCGGAGTAGGTAGAAGAGAGGGGCTGACAGGCGGGCCCCACTAGGGTTTAAACAAAAGAAGTTTTGCTGATTTTCTTTTGTACCCTATATCTCCCAAACTAAGACGAATTAGGAAAAGGTCCTAAAAGCAAAGTTGCTTAGAATTTCACAAGGAACAATTCATCTTTAAGGCTCAAGTCCAAATTCTGCCTCAAAAAAGAATTTCACTCCTAGCCTATTTTTCTAATGCAAGAAATTAACACAAAATGACATTTTCTGAAAAAGTGCTTTGGTTTAAGACACTTGGTCAGAAAAACAAAGCATCTAATAGCTATACTAGAAGCTAGGCAAGGACTTAAACAATTATACCACACAAGATGCACATGCAATGATATGATGCCATGCTCATGCTATGCCAAGTTATGCATTTAGAGTTGCTTAACACCTCGGGTGTTACAGGCGGGAAGAAGAAGAAGGGCAACTACCACCGGGAGGATGTGGAGAAGGCCTTTGATGCCGGTTGGCGTGCCTTCATCGCCTCCATCAGTGAAGTCTAGAAGAGCTCTGACGGTGACTCTAGCGACAATGGGTCCGAGCACAAGACTGAAGAATGCTTCAACGGACTCTGCTTCTTCGACAACTACTCCAAGGGCTTCTGCACCATGGCATTGGATGAGGAGGACCGCAAGTGTTAGGACAAGGACGCCGACACCGACGACGACAACGACGCTTCCGAGGTATCATCCTCTTCTCTTATTAATCGTCTTACTAGTGAGCGCGACAACTAAGCTGACATTGTCCTCAGTCAAACAAGCAACTTAAGCGTGCCATTAGAGAGCGCAACGAGTTCAAGGCTAAAATGGTAGAGGCGCTTAAGGAGCTTGAGAGTGCTAGGACCAAGGTGATGGTGACCGAGGAGGAGGAGTGTGATGAGTGCACGATGCATGACCAACTTTGGCACCATGCAAACCAAGTATGCCTCTTTGATCGAGGTGTATTATGAGCTGAAGAGTAGGCTAGACTAAGTTGGTGAGTGCAAAGTATGTGCGTCCCTGAAGAAGGAGCAAGAGGAAGTGAAGGCGACGTCTTCTTTGCTGGGTGCGTGCATGTCCTGTTCAGGCTTGCGAACTGAGTTGGCAGAAGTTAGTGCCAAGCTTGCTGAAGCCATGAAGGCTAGCTCAGTTAGCACCTTGTCTGCTCCATGTGAGCGATGCACGGCGATGGAGCTTGAGATTGCCAACTGTCGGCATGACAGGATGCAAACCAAGGAGGAAAACACATACCTTCGGTCCATCCTAAGTTGGGTGTCATGCAGTGAGCCGCAGTTGGGCATGATGATCAGTCAGTTCAAGAGGGGAACTGGCGGTCCGGGAGTAGGCTTTTCTTCAGGTGGTGAGGGCTCTAGTGTCTTTGGCAAAATTAGTGAGTTTAGTAGAGTAGACCCGAGTGAGAAACCATCCACTCTCCCTAAGCATATCAAGATCACCCCACCTGAGCCACCTAAGCCTATCACCAAGGATGGTATCCTTCTTGAGTCTCCCAAGGCTCCACCTCGCAAGCAAGTGTGGGTTCTCAAACCTAACCATCTTAGGAACACACTTGACACCCTTCCTGGACACTCTAGTGATCCGCTTCCGAAGGGCAAGCAGCCAGCCAAAGTGAACAACCCTCGCAACCAAGCAAACCAACAACCCAAGAGAGTGGTGAGGTTTGAGTGCGAGTTCTGTCACCGCAAGGGTCACCTGGCTGAGTTTTGCTTTTGGAGGAAGAGAGCGGCTAGGAGGGAGATGGAACTGAACAACCAGGCCAGGCACCACCCTCTCCATGGTGTGCAAGGTCAGGGAGTTTAGAGGTAGGGCGCTAGGCCTAGCGGTGCACCCCCTCAAGTGGCTAGGCCCCAGGAAACTAGACCACGGCGTGGTGGTCGTGCCCATCGCGGTTCCGGTCGTCCTCAATATGACCGTGAGCCGGATGTAAGAGGTTTTGCTGCTCAGTCCCATAGCGGACCACCTTTCCAGCATGGTGGTGATCGCTTTGCTCAAATGGGACGAGGAGGTGAGTTTGGAGGATTTCCATTCCATAGCGGACAACCTTTTCAGTTTGGTGGTGATCGCTATCCACCCATGAGACGAGGACAGTTTGGTGTTCCTTCTAACACCTTTTCTGGGCCTATGACATAGCACTGGTATCCTTCTCAGTATACTAACCCTAGTGTTGTGCCATATGCTCATTTCATGCCTTTTATTGATGCAGGAACTTTGGCTGGAGAACATGTGGCTCATGGATTCTGGGTGCTCGTGCCACATGACCGGAAGGAAGGAATGGTTCTCCAGTCTAGACCCCGTGGTGCACAACGAGTATATCACTTTCGGGGATAGTGGTAGAGGTAAGGTTGTTTCTCATGGAGCTATTCGGCTCAATGAGAATTTCATTCTCGAGGATGTTGCTTTGGTTTCTAACTTGCATTTTAACTTGCTCTCGGTTTCGCAACTTCTTGAAGACGATTTTGAAGTGCATCTTAAGAAAGGCCTTAGTCGAGTTTTGGATTCTCGGGGAGACCTTGTTTGTTGGGTCGTCCCTTTCGGTTTCTCGTTCTTTCGGCTCTACTAGATGTTTGGTGGCAGGTCCTTCTTCTGATTTGTGGAAGTGGCATAGGAGGCTCGGTCATTTGAGTTTTGACTTGCTTGCAAGACTTAGCTCACTTGGCCTAATCCAAGGATTGCCCAAGCTTAAGTTTCAGAAGGATCTTGTTTGCCATCCTTGTCATCACGGGAAGATGGTTGCTACTTCTCAACCACCTGTCAATCAGGTGATGACCAAGCAACCCGGCGAGCTTTTACACATGGACACTGTTGGTCCAGCTCGGGTTTGCTTAGCGGGTGGGAAGTGGTACGTTCTAGTGATCGTTGACGATTTTTCGAGGAACTCTTGGGTGTTCTTCATGAAGGCTAAGGATGAAGCTTTTTCTTTTGCACGAGATCTTTTTTTGAGGTGTTGAAAACTAAGTTTCCCCCTGATACTATTAGAGCTATTTGTAGCGATAATGGTACTGAGTTTGTCAACTCATAGTTTACCTCCTTCTGTTCTTCTCTTGGAATCGAGCATCAGTTGTCTTCTCCTTATGTCCCCCAGCAGAACGGTGTTGTTGAGCGCAAGAACCGGACCCTTGTTGAGATGGCCAGGACGATGCTCGATGAGCATAGGACTCCTAGGCGTTTTTTGGTCCGAGGCGATCAACATCGCTTGCCATGGTTCAAATCGCATCTTTCTTCGAGCTTTCATGAAAAAGACTTCTTATGAGTTGCGTTTTGGACGGGTACCCAAGGTGTCTCATTTTCGGGTGTTTGGGTGCAAGTGCTTCATCCTGAAGCAAGGCAATTTGGACAATTTTGAATCTCGTTCTGCTGATGGCGTGTTTCTTGGTTATGCTTTGCATTCTCGTGCTTATCGTGTTCTTAACCTTCAGACTAACTGGATAGTGGAGACCTGCGAGGTCACATTCGATGAGACTATGCCTTGTGTTTCTTCTACTTTTGATGTTGCAGGAGATAAGAAGATGGGAGAGATGATCTTTGTGGAGGAGGAGCAGGAAGACGCCGATTTGGGTGATCCCGAGCCAACTCCACTGGCTGCCCCATTCGACCCTGTGACAATGACGTCTGCACGAGGACCCGATCCCACTACTTCCACTTCTTGGGGTTCTCTTGAGCCACCTCTCCAGCGAGCATCGGTTGCACCTGAGGGAGTGACAGCATCTGGCGAGGGGGAGGCAACTTCGGCGAGGCAAGCGCCCCGAGGCATTCAGCAGATTCACCCTCCGCTGCAGATGATCGGTGGCATCGACCAGCGAGTCACGCGGTCACGAGCGTATGAAATTTCTCACTTTGCTCATTCTGCATTCGTTGCTTCTTTTGAGCCCAAAGATGTTGGACACGCTCTTTCTGATCCTAATTGGGTTAATGCCATGCATGAGGAGTTAGAGAATTTTGAGCGAAACCAAGTTTGGACCCTAGTTGCACCTCCACCAGAATGCCACCCTATAGGTACCAAATGGGTTTTCAAAAACAAATAGGGTGAGGATCGGATGGTAGTGAGAAACTAGGCTAGGCTAGTAGCCCAGGGTTTCTGCCAAAAGGAGGGGATCGACTATGAGGAAACCTTTGCCCCTGTAGCTCGTTTAGAAGCCATTAGAATCCTTCTAGCCTTTGCTGCTTCGAAGGGTTTTAAGCTTTACCAGATAGATGTCAAGAGTGCGTTTCTAAACGGGTATATAGAGGAAGAGGTTTATGTGAGACAACCTCCTGGTTTCGAGAGTCCCATGTTTCCAAACCATGTTTTCAAACTTACAAAAGCTTTATATGGTTTGAAATGAGCCCCGAGAGCATGGTATGATCGTTTGAAAACTTTTCTGCTTTCCAAGGGTTTTAAAATGGGATGGGTAGATAAGACTCTTTTTCTCCTCAGGCAAGGCAATGACACCCTTTTAATTCAGATTTACGTGGATGATATCATCTTTGGTGGCTCTTCTCATGCACTTGTTTCCAAGTTTGCAGATACAATTAGCAGGGTGTTTGAGATGAGTATGATGGGTGAGTTGACCTTCTTCCTCGGGTTGCAAATCAAGCAAACCTGAGACGAGACGTTTGTGCATCAAGGCAAGTACACGAAGGACATCCTGAAGAAGTTCGACATGGGCGAGGCCAAGCCTCTTACAATGCCCATGGCGATGACGATTGTGATGGACGTGGAACAGGATAGAGAGGCGGTTGACCAGAAGGAGTACAGGAGCATGATCGGCTGGCTCCTGTACCTGACGGCTACGAGACCAAACATACACTTCTCAGTGTGTCTGTGCGCTCGTTTTCAGGCATCCCCTCGGACTTCCCACAAGCTAGCAGTCAAGCGCATCATGAGGTACCTCCGATTGACTCTTGAATTTGGGCTTTGGTATTCTTCCTCTTCGACTCTTTCGCTTTGTGGTTATTCCGATGTGGATTTTGCCAGCTGTCGGCTTGAGCGCAAGTCTACTTCTGTGACTTGTCAATTTCTTGGCTCTTCACTGGTTTCGTGGTCTTCTTGCAAGCAGTCAAGCGTAGTCCAGTCTACTACTGAAGCCTAGTATGTTGCCGCTGCTTCTTGCGCTTCGCAGCTTCTTTGGATGGTTGCTACATTGCATGATTTTGGTCTAGAATTCAGTCAGGTCCCTTTGCTTTGCGATAGCACTTCTGCCATTAGTGTAGCAAAGAGCCCTATTCTTCACTCCAAGACCAAGCACATCGATGTTCGCTTTCACTTTCTTCGTGATCACTACGAGAAAGGCGACATTGATCTTAGGCATGTAGACACCCATAACCAGGTTGCAGATATTTTCACCAAGCCTTTGGATCTCTCAACCTTTGCTAGGTTGAGAGGTGAGCTCGGTGTCTGTTTCCCCTTTTAGTTGGGGGAAGCATTTTGATGTATCAAAGTCTGACTTTTTCCTTTAATTTTGGTCTTTGAGTTTGTTTTAGTTGTGTCTTTGCTCTGATACTGACCTTTGCATGCATCTCATCATGTATACACTTTGCATTTTCAAGCTTCATGTCTATAATTTTTAGAACGATCTTATGCTTTGAATAGTGTATGCTCTGATGCTTTATGATGTTGCTTGTAGCTTAGGCTCTCCTTGATCACTGATACATGTTTTGAGCTGAGCTACTTTTCAGAATGGTGAATATGCTTAATTGAACATAAAACTTGTTCACCAATGAGATTGGCAACTAGCATGTTTAGAATGTGTTGAGGTCACTTGTGCTATTTCATATATGCTAGGTTGCTATGTCTCTAGTTCTAAGTCCTTCACTTGCTTGGTATGTTCACAATTTGTTTAAAATCAACCAAGTTTAAGTGAATTGAAAAGATCTAGATGGGATTGCTTTGTCAGCACATCATGGTATCGAGACTGTTTCTCATTGCACTTTGAGTTAAACTTGAGCCGTGTAGTGCAAGACCGAAACCGATACTTCAAGCTTCTGATTGCTTATGCATAGGCTTAGCTCGGTTGGAAAGTTAGGCTTTGACAAGCTCTCAACCTCTCGCAATCATATGCTAAAATCTGAACTTTTGTAATAACCGCTGCAATTCTATGATAAAATCTGAAAAACACAAGTCTATTTTTCATTCTATAGCATGATGATTGAACTTTGCTAGGGGTAGTTCACCTTGTATACATGTTTAGCACTTGTTTGATTTCCTGTCTATACATGTTCAGTGCTATTTTTTGATGGTGAAACCCTTTCTGAATTGGTTTAAACTGCTCTCAAAGCTTATATGATTCATTTTCTGTATTCTGTGATCAGTTTGAGCCTTTGCTAGCACTTTTAATTGTTGCTTGATGATCGAATCAGCACTCTTTAGAGCATTCCTTCACTCTATTGACTATATACCTGGTGTTGACACTCCTTAATGGAATCACTCTAAGAATGAACCACATAAAATAATAATCTAGTGAAGGCACTAAAGAGTGTACGGGACACTACTAGCATCGTCAGGTTGTTATCCCCAACATGAAACTAGCAATGTGATTATATCAAAGCACTGACTCTAAAGATAAATATTTACCCGCAAGCGCACAGATAAATACACCCGTTGTAGCAGCATTTTACCCAGAGATATTCCAAGTATCGTTATTTATATTTAGCACTAGGAATGAAGTGAGATAAATAAGGACAAGAGCTACTCTACACATGTGATAGGAGAATTGAGAACAAAGTAAGAACACACTCCTTTATCCTAAACAGGGATCAGTCACAATAATGAGGTACACTATAAATGATAAAAGATCAATCTATGATAGTCCTTAGAGCATTTCAACTTAGACCAGGCATGCGGATTAGAATAGACATTATAAAGAAGTATTCCTAAGTTATTCTAATTATAAGTCATAATATACATTGATTAGTGCAATTATATTTGGCAATCATTGGCTAGGTTATCCCATATTCATATTCAAGAGGCAACTCCATAGTAAGGGTGCCAAACAGAGTAACCCCTAAACCATGAGTTAACCGAGCCATACTGAACACTACATTCGGGAGGTGGAATACAAAGGACTCAACATGCCTGTCACACCTGCGATCTACCACTCTATCCGGAACATAGGACGCATTCGCAGATAAATAGTGTATAGGCACCACACCTACACAACATTTATCACCCACCCGATGTACATTAAGATGAGCGCTATACGAACATGAGTATAAACATGATGATAATCTATCTATGCCAAATATATAATCAAAGCATACTACAAGCAGTATAATTAAGAATATAGTAATTAATGTCTTAGTCATATCAATTATATCTAAACTATAATGAACTAGACTATGAACTAGCACACAATGATGAACGGTATGATGAACTAGAACACATAGATGAACTAGAGTATGAACTAGAATACAAACTACAACTAGATTAAGAACTAGAAGATGAACTAGATAATGAACTAGAACTAGAAGATGAACTAGAACATGAACAATGAAGAACATTGAAGAACTAGAAGAACAATTATGAACTAGAAACATAATTAGATCCATAATGTTGATACAAGAGAGAAGATCTTGGGTTTACCGAGCCTTCTCACGACTAGATCCGGAATCCAAGCGAAGCTTGCCTCTTCTAATTCTAATTCTATCTAGCTATGCCTAAGTTGATGTGGCTCTAAGGAAATTAGGGTTTCTGATTGATCCTCCTCCTCTTCTAATGACTTGAGATCTGATGATGATGGAGAGGGGGTCTAGGGTCTGGTTATATAGCCCTGAGGGATCAACCGTGGCCCTTGGATCAAACCGACTTAAGGTACGGCTGAGATGCATCCTAGAGGTCGGTGGAGATAGCTTGCAGAAGACGGAAGCCAGCGGGCCCTGGGTGGGACCGGTCGCTCACCTGGTGGGACCGGTCGGTCCCACCAGTCAGCCTCTCGTGGTGGTCGACCTCCTGGTGTCTTCTTTCGTCCTCTGGAGTCTTCTAGAATAATCCTGACGTGGTGGTTGTGTTATCTCCCTTCGGTTTCCTTCTATGGGAAGCTATTAGTGCTGATTTCCTGGTTTAGTCCCTGCAGAATCATAGTTCACCAAAACTCGTGGAATATTGTCAGTTGAAACCCTAAACCTTTGTTGGTGATCAAATTCTTTCCCTTTTCATATTTATTTATCCCTTAATTATGATAGATAACCAGTGTCAACAATTCCCCCAAGCTTATCTTTTTTCTAGTCCCTTAGCAAACATTCATCATGAATCAGGAATTGCTACTATGCTTCCATACTTCAATGGTACATATGTTCAAACAAAAATCTTCCCTTGGATTAGAGTTAACTATTCTGACTTTCTCATATTACCTTTAACTATGGAGCTTTTGCCTTCACCTGGGTCTTTAAACAATTGAAAGATAGAACAATCAAGTTAAGCATTGTATCTCTAACTCTTTGATCAACCTTCATTCTGGAGTTTTTATATATTTTTAAAATGAAAATCAGAGATTCTACTGTATGACACTCTCAAATCGCTCTTTTATATTTTATGATTCCTTACTGATGCATTTTCCTTCTTTTCTATGAATATATATCTGGAGCTTTAAGAAGTGAAAAGCATATCTTACCAAGTCAAACTTCAAAGCTAGGGAGAAAGATGTCATACTCATAGATCAAGAACTTAGAACTTTTGAAATTTGTCATCTCTTGCTGGCATATTGTAATTAGAGGGACCATGGGCTATCTTTCTTTTTCTCTTTCATATTTTTATCACAATGTTTTTCCTTCTCTTTTTTTCTTTTGAGGTAGTCGGACACTTGTCCCTTTTTATTTCCTCCTTTTATACTTTTGCATAGTCCCATGCCTTTAACACAATACTACTTTGGAAGAGTGAATCTTTTAATAAAACGTTCTTGATTTCTAGAGCATGATAAATTTCTCAACCATAACTAAAAACTTAGAACAAAGCAAGTAGCCTTATCTTAAGGTCATATTAATGGCTCTGGGTAGGAATTCATGTGATGTCATACAAGATCTCATCATGTGTTTTTAATCTTTTCAAAATGTAAATCTCCAGAATTCTAGTATCTCTAGGAATTAGATAAACAACAACTCAAACCTTTTTATATCATATCTCACAATTATCTAGACTTTTATATCAAGCATTTGCCATCCACAGGTTTCAGGTTCAGAGTTTATTCAGAACAACTTTCTCTAAAACTCAAGAAAATTTAA
The DNA here is from genome assembly GCA_009763385.1 of Coix lacryma-jobi var. lacryma-jobi. Taxonomy (NCBI): domain Eukaryota; kingdom Viridiplantae; phylum Streptophyta; class Magnoliopsida; order Poales; family Poaceae; genus Coix; species Coix lacryma-jobi. Next base: position 76,763,661 of record CM019828.1, on the reverse strand, counting down.
GTTTGAACAATAGATACTTAAGAGGGATTACGACAGAGCAACTATTCATCATTTTCATCATGAGCAAAATTAAGTTCATATCAACTTAGGCATTTATTCATTATATACTATATTTATTTGGTTTTATAATAGTTATTCATCTTTTTATGGGTTTTTATATATATTGACCTAGATCTAGCTAAAACGAACTAATAGTAAATAAAAATAGTCGTGGTACGATACTTATCGTGATAACTGAGGGTGCTCTCCCCCAAGCTGGATCTTGACGTGATCTTTTCCCCAGAAGATGAGTAGACCATCAGCAGTGGCTTAAGTCCCTCTGTTCTTTATTTCCTGCTGAACTTAAAAATAGACAACACAACTAGTGGAACTTGATTAAGTGTTAGTGATAAATATTCTTTCCCTTTATCTAGTTGTCTAAAGCTCTTAAGATCATTTATGTTCTTCCTTTCCACTAAGCAAAAATTCAGCAGTTCTCTACAGTGTCTCTTTTTAGATTTAATGGTGAGCCTTCATGTGCCCACATATTTTTGTCTCTCTTTTTTTTCTTTTTAAGGGTGAGCCTTCATGTGCTCACATATTTTTGGTGTTTTGAATTTATTTGTAGAATGAAAAACTTAAGAGGATAAAGATACTTATGTGGATACATGGGGGTGTCTTCCCCCAAGCTGAATGTTGACGTAGTCACTTTGCAATGTAGCAGACTGGCAGTGGATATGTCCTTCCTCTATTAGAGCTTTGATTGATGTTGATGTTTGTTGACATAGTGCTCCAACAGTGGATGGAGCATTCACTTGTTCGTCAGCTTTTCTTGGCCTTTCAAATCCTGTGAAACTCAAATAGACAACAAAACTTGTGGAACAGATTAAACATTAGCGGTTGGCCACTCAAGCCTTAGTTGTCTAAAATTTCAGTAAGATCTCTTTCTCAATATTTTAATATTTTTTATGATGCAAGAGAAAAATACAACAGGATGAATGTATGCATATTTATTTTTAGTATTATTATATTATTATTATTATATTTTTTATGCCACCACGGTGAATATTCCTGTGGGTTTTTACACACCATAGAATTATTCAGATGGGGCTTCATGGTTTATGATGTAGTGTAACAAATGCAATATTTTTTTGTTTCCTTTTCTAATGCAGATATAATTTGCTAAAAAGTAAATATGCATCTACAAGTAAAATGATATGATTATGCAATACTTAATTTATTGCTAAAGAAATATGGATAACTACCGAGTTACCTTCCGGCGAGGATTCGATGTTTATAGTCTACCGAACAAGACTTCTTGCACGCTCTTTATTCTTCCTTGGGTGCATCAGCAGATCCTCGTGGTGAAGACCTTAGTTGTACTTCAGTAGAACTCTCTTTCTTCTTCAAGTGGCTGGTGGACTTGTCTCCTCTGGTTCACTGCTCTTCATATTCTTTAATGGGTGTTGGCATGATCATTTATTTTGAATCCTTGACAGCGTAGATGTTCATCACTTCTCTTGAGCTATAACCATTGATGATTGGCTCTTGAGTGGACGAAGACTTCGCCGGCATCATAGTGGAATTCCTATATTCTGTTGAAACTCAGACAGACAACAAAGCTCGTGGAATGGATTAAGGGTTAGTGAAAAACTACACCTTAATTATTTTAGAGTCTTGATTTATTTCTTTTAAGCATAAAGCAACAGAGTTTTGGATTTCTATTTATCTATGTGACTCAATGATGGTGCAATAATTGTTTTATCACATATGTATCAAGAAAATAGGAGGTAAATATCAAACAAACATTCTAAAGTGAAGCATTAATACTGTAAGCTAGCAACATCCTCTAGAATTCGTGAAACTTTGGGAGACCACTCTTTGTATAGTGTGTCCTACTTGCAAAACTAAGGCAGAGATCAGGTGCATAAGTTCTGCTGGTGAGAAAACACCAATAGAACCAAAACTTCATTTACTCTACTCTAACCTTAGGCACATTTAATATGATAAGATTGGTATTTTGTGCATTGTTTCATTCTTAAAACATGGGTGATGAAATCAGAAGAGTGAGCATGAATTTGACAACGAGGGTTGAGTTGTTCATGACTAAGTGATTAAAAGAGTGATACTCAAAGAACAAAGCATGTTGAGTTTTATATATTAAACATTTAAAGTTGTAACTCAAACATTTTGATTCTTTTGATTTAAGTGCAGAGCAAGACCAAGGGAAAGCTTTTGTAGAGAATGATCACTTACCTTAAAATATTACCTTCATCATTGAAACGCAGTGGCGCCATGTGATGAGGGATAGATGATCTATCATGACCCCTTCCTTTTGTTTGAAGCTTCTCCTTGCATCTTGAGCTTGTTCCTGAACATCTTGTCTCCTGTGTTGTACTTTATCTTCCTCAACATCTAAGCTACCCTTTTTCTCTCTCCTCTTGAATTATGTTTGGACTTATTGCTCCACTTATTGTTCTATTCCTGAAAGCATTAGTGGACAACACATACCCGAAGGGATATACAAGTAATAACAAGGGTAGTGTTGTCATAGAGCTAAAGTCACTTTCTATGCTATAGAGAAGTTAATCTTGGGATTTTAATTACCATAGAACTTGTATTCCATATTTTATTTTCCTTCATCGTTCACCACTACTTCTTCTCTAAAGGATTAATTTTATTTTGTATCTTAAGTTTGATTTTCAAGCATGGAATTTGTGAAATCATTCAAACTTAAAGAGACAAAGTAACAATGAGTAGAGAGATTGCAAACCAGTGTGTTGGGATGTTGACAGCTTCTTGATTGGGAGGATGAGCATGGTTGTAGAATTTTTTGGAAGAGCTAGCCTTCCGCCCAACACTTAGACAAAGGCAAGTGTGAATGTTGAAGCATCCCTTGCGTTGTATTTGCAACTCCCATGTTCTTGGACAGTGTTCACCCTACAGTGGTTAGTGACAAGAATACCCGAAGGGAACTAGTCCTAAGAACATATATATATATCTATTTTTTAATTTTTTGTAAATTAAGACAAGATTCTAAATTTAAAAAGTCATAAGATAACTACCGATTGACCTCTCGGCGAGGGCTCGCAGTTTTAGGTTCATTGAGCAAGACCTTTCTTTAATGGACACATACCCGAGGGAATATATAAAGTTGAAATACAGGTTGTCCACTATTGAATTTATAATCCTTATCTATGCTAATGGGTAGATGGATTTGGAATTGTTTTAGCATAGACATGATTCATCATAGTCCATAGACAACTTGGTGGCTGTATTGTTTCATGGCTCAAGGCAAAGGTAGCTTATAGCAAAAGACAAAGTGAATATTCTTTGATACTTACAGTTCAGTGATGAATGAGCCATGTCTTTTGTGTGAAGTTGTTGGAGCACGTCCTATCCCTTGCTTCATCCCAGTGTGAGTTCATCTCTTGACTTCCCCGTTTTGATATTGAGAGATTTCTGCAGGGGTTAGTCCAACAAAATAACCGATATCTACTAGAGAATACTCTTGGTTCAAAAATCAAACTAGACGCCATGTCTAATTTAATCTAGGAAAGCATTTTAACCTAAGCACCACGCTTAATTTAAAAAGCCTTTGAAAGTAAGATCAACACTCCTAGACTAAGCACCATGCTTAATTTAAAAGTTGTATGAACATACTCCAAACCTTAAGCATACTATAGTAAATAACAGTGGCATGAAAGCACTACAGAGATTCACATTAATGGAGATGAAAGAGTGTGATCAAGGTGAGTAGTATATATATATACATTTTTTATTTTTTTTCTTTTTAGATGCACATAACATGAGTGGATGCAAATGATAAAAATTAAACATGTATGAGAGAACATAAACTAAATGGAGTGAATGTATGATGATATGCAAAGGATTTAATAAGATAGCTACTCATCAATTTAAAGTCCATGAGCAAGACTGACTCACCTCGATTAAACTTACCAAGACTCACAATGGAATTGTGAGTGGTACAACGTCTGGTGTCGTCACTCGTCACGTGCTTGAAAACTTGTAACGTTGACCTTCTTCGATCCTTGTGGGAGTTTGTCGGAAAGTCAAAGTGACAACAATTGTCTATACCTTATCTGGTTGATTCCTAACAAAGTGGTTGAATGGATCTTGAGGCTTGAGCAAAGCCTCTGGACCCGCAACGTAGTTTGTCAGAAGTTCAAAACCAGCCATACACCTCACCCTGCATAAGATCAAAAACTATACAAAAGCCAGGGTGGGCCTGTTTGGATAAAGGGTGAATATATCTCAATTATCACATGTGTAAGAGTTCTCCTAGATGTTGAAAATGTATTCTAGCTACCGTCCTTAATTACTCACTCATTCCCCGGCAATGGTGCCAAAAATACTTGTTGACACTCCTTAATGGAATCACTCTAAGAATGAACCACATAAAATAATAATCTAGTGAAGGCACTAAAGAGTGTACGGGACACTACTAGCATCACTTAATGTCAGGTTGTCATCCCCAACATGAAACTAGCAATGTGATTATATCATAGCACTGACTCTAAAGATAAATATTTACCCGCAAGCGCACAGATAAATACACCCGTTGTAGCAGCATTTTACCTAGAGATATTCCAAGTATCGTTATTTATATTTAGCACTAGAAATGAAGTGAGATAAATAAGGACAAGAGCTACTCTACACATGTGATAGGAGAATTGAGAACAAAGTAAGAACAGACTCCTTTATCCTAAACAGGGATCAGTCACAATAATGAGGTACACTATAAATGATAAAAGATCAATCTATGATAGTCCTTAGAGTATTTCAACATAGACAAGGCATGCGGATTAGAATAGACATTATAAAAAAGTATTCCTAATTTATTCTAATTATAAGTCATAATATACATTGATTAGTGCAATTATATTTGGCAATCATTGGCTAGGTTATCCCATATTCATATTCAAGAGGCAACTCCATAGTAAAGGTGCCAAACAGAGTAACCCCTAAACCATGAGTTAACTGAGCCATACTGAACACTATATTCAGGAGGTGGAATACAAAGGACTCAACAGGCCTGTCACACCTGCGATCTACCACTCTATCCGGAACATAGGACGCATTCGCAGATAAATAGTGTATAAGCACCACACCTACACAGCATTTATCACCCACCCGATGTACATTAAGATGAGCGCTATACGAACATGAGTATAAACATGATGATAATCTATCTATGCCAAATATATAATCAAAGCATACTACAAGCAGTATAATTAAGAATATAGTAATTAATGTCTTAGTCATATCAATTATATCTAAACTATTATGAAGTAGACTATGAACTGTAACATCTCGGCTCAGGGCTTAATAGGATTAATAGAATACTCATACCAATAAGTTGCAACTTCTTTTCCGGAAGCCCATCTCCTAAAAACTCCAAAGTTAAGCGTGCTTGGCTTGGAGCGATGGGTGACCGACCGGGAAGTCTTTCCCGGGTACGCATGAGTGAGGACAAAGTGCGCAGAAAAGACTGGTGTTGGTCTGTGGGGATAGTCTAGGTCCTATGAAAGCTGCCTGATGTAAGCGGGCCCGGCCTCGAGGAGGCGGGACGTTACAGAATGGTATCAGAGCCGACTCTCGCGGTTTCACGGGCGCGTGTGTCGCAGTTGCGCAGGCATAGTGCGCATGGCTGGTGTGGATCCGGAGTGGTCACACAGCATGGCATATGCGCTGGCATTGGGCATACGGACGTGGCCAAGAGAGGACGTTCCTGGCCTGGGATTGATCGACGAGGACGTCGATCTCTTAAGGGGGTGAGATTGTAACATCTCGGCTCAGGGCTTAATAGGATTAATAGAATACTCATACCAATAAGTTGCAACTTCTTTTCCGGAAGCCCATCTCCTAAAAACTCCAAAGTTAAGCGTGCTTGGCTTGGAGCGATGGGTGACCGACCGGGAAGTCTTTCCCGGGTACGCATGAGTGAGGACAAAGTGCGCAGAAAAGACTGGTGTTGGTCTGTGGGGATAGTCTAGGTCCTATGAAAGCTGCCTGATGTAAGCGGGCCCGGCCTCGAGGAGGCGGGACGTTACATGAACTAGCACACAATGATGAATAGTATGATGAACTAGAACATCTACACATAGATGAACTAGAGTATGAACTAGAACACGAACTAGAACTAGATTAAGAACTAGAAGATGAACTAGACAATGAACTAGAACTAGAAGATGAACTAGAACATGAACAATGAAGAACATTGAAGAACTAGAAGAACAATTATGAACTAGAAACATAATTAGATCCATAATTTTGATACAAGAGAGAAGATCTTGGGTTTACCGAGCCTTCTCATGACTAGATCCGGAATCCAAGCGAAGCTTGCCTCTTCTAATTCTAATTCTATCTAGCTATGCCTAAGTTGATGTGGCTCTAAGGAAATTAGGGTTTCTGATTGATCCTCCTCCTCTTCTAATGACTTGAGGTCTGATGATGATGGAGAGGGGGGTCTGGGGTCTGGTTATATAGCCCTGAGGGATCAACCGTGGCCCTTGGATCAAACCGACTTAAGGTACGACTGAGATGCATCCTAGAGGTCGGTGGAGATAGCTTGTAGAAGACGGAAGCCAGCGGGCCCTGGGGGGACCGGTCGGTCACCTGGTGGGACCGGTTGGTCCCACCAGTCGGCCTCTCGCGGTGGTCGACCTCCTGGTGTCTTCTTTCGTCCTCTGGAGTCTTCTAGAATAATCCTGACGTGGTGGTTGCGTTATCTCCCGTCGGTTTCCTTCTATGGGAAGCTATTAGTGCTGATTTCCTGGTTTAGTCCCTGCAGAATCGTAGTTCACCAAAACTCGTGGAATATTGTCAGTTGAAACCCTAAACCTTTGTTGGTGATCAAATTCTTGCCCTTTTCATATTTATTTATCCCTTAATTATGATAGATAACCAGTGTCAACACCTGGCCTGAAGCTGCTGACATGCATTTTTAACTCATATGCATTTGCTTGCTCCAATAGGCATGGCCTAGCTCCGTTTTGCTTGTTTGAGCTCCTTTCCCTTCTCTTTTGATTGCAAATTGCCCCCAAGGGGGAGAATTTTTCCTAAATGGTATCAATTTGGAAATTGTGCTTCACTTGTTGAGGGGGAGTTCTCTTTGTAAGGGGGAGCTTTTCTGCTTTGCTTTGATTTGAATTGATTGGAGTCTTGAGGGACTAGCTGTTTTCGCCTATTTTCGAGCAATTTTGATTGGTATGGAGCTATTCTTGATTGGTATGGAGCTACTAGCAGTTTTTGCATCCTTATGCATTCTTTAGTTCGTATCGAGCTTCAGCTAGTGGCGTTGAGCCTTTTCTGCCTCTTCTTGAGGACTAGCTTGTTCTTGACTTGGTTGTGTCAAACCGTTGCCCATGTCTTTGGGGACCAAGCTCTGCTTATCTTGATTTGTCCTTCCTCGGCTTTTACCTTGGCTTTTGGACATCTCGAGTGAGTTTTCTTCTCTATCTACTTCTATTTTCTTTTCTTCTTTGATCTCAGTTACGATGTGTTGACGATGCACTCATCAAGGGGGAGATTGCGAACACAAGGTTGATATGTGCCCTTGTGGTTCCCTTCCCGAGTGATGAGCGATCGGTCAAAAAGCTCACCGAAAGGGGTGAGAGACAACATGTCTCTTGGTTGTGTGGATGTGCAGGTGTGGAGCTCGGATACAGTGGTCGAAGGTGAGGTGAAGGTCAAGTAGAGACGTGTCGTGCCGACGGACCGGGAGCCGTGAAGGGCGGACGTGAGGCTTGTACCGATGGATTGGAAGACCTGAGGACCAGCTGTGGTAGCTGGCACGTGGTATCAACGAGCGAGAGCACATGAGGATGTGTGGTGCATCGGCCGAGGAGGGAGGAAGGTGATGGCGTCGTGTCACAGATGGTGGGAGGCCGAGAAGGAAGGCGAATGCACTGTGCCCGGCGTGGAGGCTGGACATGCATCGACATCGGTGCTGATGGTCGGGGTGTGAGAACCACATCCCGTCTACAACGCGGGTTTGGTAGTTGAGCCTCGAAAAACTACCATCGACGGTTTCCGGGTTTGGGCCACAAAACTCGGGGTGGTGGGTTTTCGAGTTTGAGCGTCAAAATTCGGCAAGGACGGTTTCCAGGTTTGGGCCTCAAAACCTGGGCTCGCGGGTTTCTGAGTTTGGGCCACAAAACTCAGCCGGAGGACAGGTTTCCCGATTTTAGCCTCAAAACTGGGGGGAGGTCCAAAAAGGATGGTCGACGCGTGGCGGCGTGAAGAGGCTGGCGCGGCGGTGAAGCTATCCACGAGGAAGGCGCGATGGTCGACAGGACGACACGTGGCAGCATCCTGAGGCTTGCATCGAGGCGAAGCTAAGGATGAGGAAGGCGCGTGACCGTTGGATCGCGACTCTTCAGAGTTGGACCGGGATACCCCTAGGGTTGGCCACTTCCCTCTTGTATCTAGGGGTAGAAGGGGACTATTGTACTTAGGCTATAAATAAGAGAGGTGCCCCTCCTCTCTCTCTATCCTTGCAGCCATTATTTCTTGAGCTCTCTCTCTCTCTAGCCCCCGCTTAGGTTCTAATCATACCTTGCTGCTTGTGATCCGCAGAGACGGCTAATCATTCCTCTGTGTATTTGGATTTTGAGGAAACGAGACCATAGTCTCGTTGTCTCCTTGTGTGGAGAAGTTTTGGCTGGAATTCGAGATCAATTCGCGTTTTGAGTTGTGTTCTTCGCGTTTTGGTTTTTTACATTCTCGGTGATTTGCTTCGTTCTCCCTCTCCGAGGAATGGTTTTTGATTCCACTTGAACTGAGTTGTTCTAGGTCGTGAGGCACATCTTTGCACCGAAGGAATTAATCTCAAACCTCACGAGCTAATAGATCAGTTGGTTTTTGTGTTGGATCGACTTCTTTCTCCATTGCCCTGAATTCTTTCAATTCATCAATTTGGAGTTAGGTTCAAGCCATGATCTCCTAGGAGTAGCTCACTAACCTCCTTTGGACTCCTCTTACCAAGTCTAAGCCTTAGAGCTTTTGATTCGGAGGAGATCGGGTTGAATCGCGGAAGAACTGCACAGTTTTCGGGGGCATCAGACGCTGGTGTTCTTGGCATCAGACGCTGACCCGAGTAGCATCGGACGCGCCGTTGCCACGTGTCAGTTTTTGTGTTTTTGAGTGAGCATCGGTCGCAAGGCATCAGACGCTCCGTTGTTCATCGAACACGCCGGGGCCTGAGCATCGGACGCTGAGCTGTTACTGTAGCAGCGTCCGATGGTCATGCAGTAAGGTTCCAGAACTGCTCTGTTCACATCGGACGCGTCCGCCACTAAGGCATCGGACGCTGCCAGCGTCCGATGCAGTGATTTGTCCGCTGTTTTGACCATGGTTCGTTCGTTCGACTTCGGTTTTGGTTTTCGGCTTTTGCATTAGACTTCTTGGGTTGTGTAGTATCCCACTATGTTTCTAAGAAGCATCCACCCTACATCTTGGGTCATGGATACTAGCAAGCCCGTGTCTTGCTTTTAGTGTGACTTTCTGGGACAAGGGCCATACATTTCACGAGTTGAAATTTTAGGCTCCTATTCACCCACCCCTCTAGTCGCCAATTCGGTCCTTCACTGGGAAACCAGTTTCACCCGTTGACCGAAGTAGGCTTTGTTGGCTGAGCTTATATCACATAAGGACCGGTTCCTTAGAAGAACCTTGCTACCCTCGTTACCCTTCTCCGTTTCTTATCTGGGTGGACTAGACAAGAGACTATAGCACACCATTCCCTGTGGAAAATACGATACCCTGAATACATCCGGGTGAAGTGCTACAACAGTACTTCCGTGCGTTTGCGGACTTTTCTGCTTACGCTAAGAAATACCAATAGGCGCAAGGTGGTGCTCGTGAAAGGTGATGATGGCAAGAGCAAGGTCATGATTACTGCCGGGTCGATAAAACATCTAAACAAGCAAAGGTGGTATGAGACCAGAGCAGCGCAGCAGAGGCCAACTAGGTCAGATCCTCAGGCCGACCAGTCTGGCTCCTCCTTAGAGCGGTCGGTTCAGTCGGGTCGAGGGGCCGACCAGGCTGGTCTAGCCTGCCCTAGCTCAGCTAAGTTAGATAAGTCGAGTGCCCCAGTCGGTTTAGCTGGTTCCAGTGGCTCCGCCCCTTCTGGAGTTCATGTCCTACGCACATTCATCCCACGAAAACCCGAGATTGGTACTTGGAAGACTAATGTGGAAAAGAACAAGGGGAAAGTCATCAGGGAGCCATGTAGTTTCGATAGACTTATGGCCAAATACAAAGAACAAAAGGCCGATTCCATGAATCGGCCATTAAAAAAAGAGAGTCTACTCCTCCAAAGCAAGAGGATGGAAAGTCTAAGCAGTTAATAGTGGCTCAGGCAATGTCTCCACTAATGAAGACTGCTCCTTACGTACCTCAATGGGGTCCTCCTATTTTGTTACCTCCACAATGGGCTCCTTAAGGAGTCTGGGTGTCATATCCTATGTCGGCACCTATGTATCATCAACCTCCAAGGATATCCGTATTCAGCCGATTAGGTGATCAATCGAGCTCTAGTGGTGTAAGTCAAAATTGAGTTATCACGTCAAGGACTTTAACTCCTCAAGAAACAGGGAAGGCACAGGTGCGACAAGTTTATGTACCTATAAGGGTACAGAATGCTCCCGCTGCTTCTCCGACTAAGTCTGATCCTGTTCCAATGATCACAATTGGTTCTATGAAAGCTCCCATCATCAACGAAGCCGAGCCGATGGTGATCGAAGGGCCAACTCCGACCACGGATCAAGAGAATATTCTAGGTGTTGCCGCTAATGTGGAAAAGGTAAAACTTGTTGAAAGGGATCCCAAATACACTCAGCCTAGGTGGTGTCCCCTGGTCTAAGTAAAACTCAACGGAGAAAGCTACGAAGAGCTCGATGTAACAAGCAAAGGCAGGAACCACTTGAGAAAATGAGGGAAGACATATTCAACTCAACGCATCCCATGTTTCCTCAAGGCAAGCGAGGAGGTGAAGAGTCGGGTTTTATTAATCAAAAACCGACTATGACGGTTGCTGAATCAAACAGGTCGGATCCTAAACCGACCAGTCTAGATACCGAGCAAACTAAGTTGGGTTCTGGGCCGACCAGGTCGTATCCTGAACCGACCAGGTAAGATCATGGACCGACCAGTTTAGATCCCGATCTGGCTAAGTCGGCCACTACTGAGTCACGTGATGAGCCAGCCGGACCAGATTTGGAACTGACTAAATCGGTTCCTGATGTTCCAGTGGTCTCTAGCGCGTGCCTAGATGATCCTACCTCTTCTATGGATGTTGCTGCGGGTAATGAAGATGCACCCGAAGAACAAGATGAGGAGATGATGGACTATGAACCTTCACCAGAAAGGGTGGAGATCAATGTGGTTTATTTATCTGCTGATTACTACGTGGTGGGGGATGATTCGACAACAACGAAATTTAATTTCGCCACGCAGAGAGCTGTGTTTCAGCAGCCAAAAGACTCCGTCAATCATCTCAAACTGTTGCATGTAAAGGGTCATATCAATGGTACACCAGTCCACAAGATGTTGGTCGACAGTGGGGCAATTGTGAATCTATTGCCGTACTCGCTTTATCAGAAGCTTGGCGGCACTGATGAAGAATTAGTCAAGACCAACATGACAATTACCGAAGTTGGTGGGCGAGATCCTATACCAGCCAAAGGAGTTGCATCCTTGGAGCTTACTATTGGAAGCAAGACTTTGGCCACTGCCTTCTTCCTCGCCGACGTACAAGGTAGTTATAATCTGATACTTGTCCACGATTGGATTCATGCTAATCGCTGTATCCCTTCTAGCTTGCATCAGTTTCTCATTCAGTGGGTGGGAGACGATGTAGAGGTTGTGCATTCAGATTCATCGGCCTATGTTGCTGCAGCCGAAGCTCCTTTGCTCGGGGGGCATGATGCTATTGCTTGCTTATCTGGTTGGGACCTTTCTGATTTTCAATTTATTAGTGTCACTTGGGAAGGCTTTGTTCCAGTATCTCTAAAGACGATTGAAAATTAGTTTAATATCATCATGTAATTGTTTTAATGGATGCTAATATCGATTGGTTAAAACATCGTGTTGAGCAATATCGGGCCTTTAAGACCGATGCTTGTGAAGCTATTGATTATTTTGATGAGCTCAATAAGTTGGGCCAAGGTTTCACGTCGGCCGGCCCTTTAGAACAAGTTGATATTGGGGATGGTTCTATGCCTAGGCCGACATTTATAAACCAAAACTTAGAAGTTGATTATAAAATTGAGTTAAACGCGCTTTTGAAGGAGTATGTTGATTGTTTTGCATAGAATTATACAGAGATGCCTGGATTGAGCCGAGAGCTTGTTGAACATGAGCTCCCCATTAAACCTGGGTTCAGGCCCTTCAAACAACATCCTCATCATTTTAATTCTACGATATACGACCAGTTTAAGGAAGAGATTAATCGGTTATTGCAAGCGGGGTTCATACAGCCATGAGGTATGCAGAGTGGGTCTCTAATATTGTGCCTGTTGAGAAAAAGGACATTGGGAAGATTAGGGTATGTATTGATTTTAGAGACTTAAATAGAGGTACTCCCTTGGATGAATATCCTATGCCTACAGCCGATATGCTTCTTAATGATGCTTCAGGACACCAAATTGTTAGCTTTCTTGATGGCAACGCTGGTTATAATCAGATATTTATGGCCGAAGAAGATATGTCTAAAATGGCCTTCATTTCTCCTGGGTTTGTTGGTCACTTTGAGTGGGTTGTAATGACATTTGGATTAAAGAATGCAGGTGCTACTTATCAACGCGCTATGAATTTGATCTTTCATGATCTAATTGGTGTGATCATGGAAGTATATATTGACGATATTGTGATCAAATTGGCTGCTCATGTATCTCATTTACCCGATTTGTGTCTTGCGTTTGAGAGGATGCGCCGCTATGGAGTAAAGATGAACCCACTGAAATGTGCTTTTGGTGTATCGGCTAGGAAGTTCTTAGGATTCATTATTCAGGAAAAAGGCATAGAGATTGATCCTAAGAGGATAGAGAAGATTAAGAAAGTTCAGGCGCCTACATGTAAAAAGGACTTGCTGAAGTTCTTAGGGAAGGTGAACTACTTAAGGAGATTTATTGCAAACTTGTCCGGGAAGATTATTCCTTTTGGCCCCATATTGAAGCTGAAGAATGAATCTGAATTCACTTGGGGGCAGACCAACAAGAGGCATTTGAGAAGTTAAAGGAATATTTGTCATCTCCACCGATTCTTCGTGCACCTAAGAGAGGAGTTCCTTTCAAATTATATATTGTTGCTGAAGAGAAAGTTATCGGGGTTGTTTTGACTCAAGAAGACGAAGGTAAGGAGTATGTAATTTCTTATATTGGTCGTCGTCTTCTTGATCCTGACACAAGGTATGCCCATATTGAAAAATTATGTTTATCTCTGCACTATGCTTGTGCTAAAATGAGAGATTATTTGCTATCTAGTACATGTGTTGTTGCATGCCAGGCCGATGTGATTAAACACATGTTATATCAGCCAATCCTTAACGGAAGGATAGGCAAATGGGCATATGCATTAATGGAACATGACTTGACTTATGAGCCATTGAAAGCATTAAAAGGTCAAGTTCTTGCCGATTTTATTGTTGAGCATGGTATTAATCTAGAAGATGAGATTAATTACTTTACTTTTACACCATGGAAGCTTTATTTTGATGGATCGGCTTGTAAAGAAGGCCAAGGTATTGGCAAGGTTGTTATTTCTCCTAGTGGTGCTGAGTTTCAGATGTCAAGCTGATTAAATTACTTTTGCATCAATAATCAAGCCGAATATGAAGCTCTTTTATTCGGCCTAGAAATACTGTATTCCATGAGAGCTGAACATGTTGAGGCTTACATGTGACAGAACCGACCAATTTATACCAGATTAAGCATCGAAACCTCTACTTTCGCAAAGATTATCATGTACCTAAGCTCGTACAAACCCGGTAGTCCAGAAATCTCGAAGGATTTCTAATTCTTTCAACATCAGCCAAGATCGTAATAGTTCAGAGTACATGTCCACAAGTTACATCACAGTTTGCACATAGTTCAAATATATCAGAGTACAAAACAATATTACAAACCATAGTTTGAAAACAGTAGCGGAAGCAACACAGTTTTAAACATAAGTTTAGTTTGTTCTCAATACGGTGCCATCAACCTGATCAGGTTCACAAAAGCAACAAGGAAGATAAGAAGCGACCATGCTCGTGGTCTAGTCATCGCCCGTAACCGGGTACCAGCAATTCTCACAGTAGCCATAGAAGCACTGTCCATCTGCAACAACAAGGGAATAAAACCCTGAGTACAAGAAGGTACTCAGCTAGACTTACCTGTCATAAACCATAAATAATGAGACTCCAAGGATCATGTAGGCTATATGTGGGGTTGGCTACACATACCATTTGCATGAAGCTCTTTTGTAAGTAAAACTTAACTTAGGGTGTTTGCAGTAAATTTTAAAATTATTTCTACCTTACTAGGTTTGCACCTGAACTATAGCAAACACTTGATTACTTACTCAAGCAAGAGAGTGACTATTTCATCAATAGCCTTTCAGATTCAACATCATAACCATCTTTAGTTGCATAAGTTCTACGGGTAGTGATCTAAAGTCAATTACTCACTGTCCAGGAACGATGGCGATTATAATCAATTCCTACCCAGCTGGGGATAAAATGTCGCAAACTCGCCCGACACATCTAGCCATGGCAGTCATAAGCTGACACTCAGGAAATTCGAGAACACAACGCGCGGGACGGCCATGGGCCCTTCTACACCGGGGGTTATCTCAATGCCCGGTCGCTCAAGCTATAGCTGCCCACGGTCATGCCAGGTCAGTCAGACCCCGCCTGTCCACGGACCATGCCAGGTTGCTCAGAATAGTTGCCCACGGTACATTTGAGGCCCTGGGTGTTAGGCGTCAACATCTCCATCATCGGCTCGAATAACCTTACTCGGCTTCACGGGAGGTACTCCGACCTACTCCGTTAAGTTTTTGACGCATTCAATTTGACTGAAGGTACACTTCCCGAAACAGGTCCTATACGACACAGACGGGAGATTACTAGCACACAGAACCCATGCTCTGCTGCTCCTACATCCCGCCCGGTCTCAGATTAATTATCACATGGTTATTTTCATGATAGCACCAGGCTAGTCATGAGTAGTATCCACCTATATGCGGGAGATAGGAAATCACCCGACTTTTACCGGTCTAAGCAGGGCTAAGCATATAATGAGCCTGGACCTAAACAGGGATATCAAGATAATAATTGCTGTGGACAAGGATAAGTAAGTAATGCATCAATGGTAGCAATCAACTCCTATCAACCTAATGCGACAACCATAAAAGATTAATTGGTAAAGACTTGCAAACCACAGGGAGTTAGATGCTCCGGGGCTTGCCTCTCTCGAAGTCAGAAGGTCGGTGATCTTGGCACTCAGGCAAGTCTTCGACGTCTACTCCTTCGGTCCTCTCGACCAAGGTCAACTCCGGACGTGGCTCCTCCTACGGCTGCGGGTTCTGAGGCTCCTCTACCGATCCTGTATGATGCATAAACGTATATAAATAGGATGAATACACATGGAATGCTTAGGTGATGCAACAAGGTTAACGACAAATCAGGAGATAAGCACATGTCATCTACTTTATTTTCTTCAACAAGGTAGTTAATGTCATCCAGTGACTTTGAAAGACTTTATCACCTAATAACCCATTTAACCTTCCTACTCAGTCAATTAAGACACTTAATCGCAACAGCATTATCTACTTATTTATTTTTATTTATCATCTACTTATTTGCCCAAATAACCTATTTAAACATGCTTATAACAGCAACCCATCACAAACAGTTCCAGAAAAATCTACAAAAATTACCTCATGTTAACAACATGTAATCCAGCGCACTGTCCAAATTTCAAGTCATTTGAACTTAAATATTGTTCTCAATGAAAAAGACAAACAACATGATGAAAAGGTGCTTTGAACTACACATCCTAGCAAAAAGTGTCAAACAACAAATTTCACATTTTCCTTCTGATCATCTTAGTACAAGAGCAGTCTACCAAAATTATCAGGTTCATATCATTTATATTCTAATTACTAAAAATCATACAAGAAAATAGCATTTAACCATTTTAAATGTTACTACCAATATTTTTCATAGAACATCCTCATAATATATTTTTACCAGAAACTACTCAGTCATACAAACCCAACAAAATTAGAATCACATTTTTCTGAGCTACACAGAATTAGTTATGCATTTTCTAAGTTAACAGCAAATTCCTAAATTAATTTAAACTGCATACAAAAGTACCACAAACTATGCATTCAACATTTTTCACAGGTAGCTCTATTCATTTCTAGCACAACAAAATTTGTTTCACATCATTTGGACTTAAAATGAGCCTTGTATGAACTTTAGAAGCCTTTATTCCATTTCTGCAAAAGATGGGTTAAGAAAAATCCTAACTAAAACGCTATGGACATCCTGCTTCATGCACCAGCAGACACAAGGTAAAACGCTAAACGCACCCGGCTAACCCGAGCGCTAGTGCACACATACTCTTCTCCTTCTCTTTCTCTCTCACTGCCAGCGGGCCCCGCAGGTCAGGCGACCCACGTCACCCAGTCAACGGGCCCACGCGACAGAGGCACAACACACCTGTCGGAGTTGACCGGCGCTAGCTCGCCGGCGGCGAAGTCTCCGGCGCAACCATCTACACCAGTAAGTTCTCCTTCGCGAGGCGGACAAGGTCGGCTAGGTCTCCATGCCAAGGACTCACCGGAGCAAGCTCGACGGCGGTCATGGCCGAGCGGCGGCCCTGTGACACGACGGCGAGGCTTTGCCCGGCTATTCCGAGGCTCGGCGACGCGAGCACTAGCTCAAGCAAACCCTAAGCGACCTACTAGGGCGACTATCGAGCCATGCCGACCCCGGCATTGCTCGGTGCCACGCACGGCGGCGGTCCGCGGCGGTCATGGCCGTGGCAAGGCTTGGTTCCGGTCGACACACGGCGAGAGAGAAGTCTCCATCTAACCCTAAGCAACTATGGAGGTAGAGGAGATGAGAACGGGGCTCGATTGGAGGTGGTTTGGCAAGAAACGGCCGGACCACGCTTTGGTCAGGCGGCGGCCATGGCGGGAGCCCGAGGTTGGCACTCGGCGTTCCGCCGGCTAGAGAGAAGGAGAGGGGAAACCAACCCTTGCAGGCGAGAGAGGAGGTTAGGGCGGAGAGGTTGGCGGAAGGAATCGGGCGGCGGCGCTTTAGGCAGCGAGGAATCGCTCGCCGGAGTTCCGCGGGGAGCGGCGGTGCTCTCGGTTGGCGAAGATGGAGCAGAGAGAGGACGAGAGAGAGTGATTGAGTGGCTTGGTTGCAAGCGCGAGTGGGAGAGGAGGCAAAGGCGGGCGCGACAGCGGGTTCATCGCACCTGGCCGCTTCCCATCTTGCCGTCCCGACAGGACGCGGCGGCGGCCTGGGAGCGGCGGCCACGCGACGGCTGGGCAGAGAGGGGACAGAAGGTTGGCGGAAACCGCGGGCGGCGAGCGGCGGTTTGGATGGCCGACAGGGCGGTCTCGCGGCGGCAGCAGCGGTTTTGCCGGCGTACGGGCGAGCGGCGCGCGCGGAGGAGGAAGAAGAGAGACTGACGAGCGGGTCCCACTGGGTTTAAACTAAAGAGGTTTTTGCTAATTTCTTTTCTGCTCTATATCTTCCAAACTAAGCCGAATTAGGGAAAGGTCCTAAAAGCAAAGTTGCTTAGAATTTTGCAAGGAACAATTCATCTTTAAGGCTCAAGTCCAAATTCGGCATGGAAAAATAATTTCACTCCTAGCCCATTTTTCTAAAGCAAGAAATAACATTAAAAAACTTTTTTTGAAAAAGTGCTTTTAAGAAAAGTTGTTTCTTTCATCAAGATCTACAACTTTGGTTTAAGGCACTTGGTCAGAAAAATAAAGCAACTCATAGCTACACTTAGAACTAGGATAACAGGATAAAGCAAACTCTGCCACCTTCATCTGAGTCAAGCCTGGCGGATAACAGGATAAGGAATTGAACATATGGTGGTACTCCGTGATTAATCTGGTTCCCTCTGTCTAGCTCATAAACTCTGCCACCTTCATCTGAGTCAAGCCTGGCGTAATATAATGTCCTCGAATAGCCTATGAGAACATTCCCCACGTAACAGGTGCACGAGCAGGATAGGTGGTGCGTTGGTGCCCCCACCAAATCCCGGCCGGTCCTTGCAGCTGATGTGCAGCATATTCTGCTTTGAGCTCTTCCGTAAGCTTGAGCATTCGAAACTTTTGTTCCATAGTATCCAGCCATTCCTTCGCTTCCAGAGGTTCAGTAGCTTCCTTGAAAATAGGTGTGTCGATGAAATATGGTCGATAGCCCACCTAGGGGTATGCCCAAGGTGGTAGATTAGCGGGGAAGGCGCGTGGAATGACGATCCGGACGTGACACAAGAACGAGACTAGATGAACACCAGGGTTTATCCAGGTTCGGGCCACCGAGTTCAGCGTAATACCCTACGTCCTGCGTCGAGTTGTCTACTCTGTATATTGATGAACGTGTTTTTTAGAGGGGGCCCTTGCTCGCCTTATATAACCGCGAGGAGCAGGGTTACAGATCCTCGAAGATCAGATCTCATGATACAATAAGGAGACCTAGTCGATTACAATTCCATATCATGAAGAACATGATATCTTTCCTAACCGACTACGCTTCCTTGCTTTCCAAGCCTGAGAAGGCGTCCATGCCGTCATCCGACCAGCTGGGCCGCCTGTCTGACCAGCTGGGCCTCAACATCACGGACCTTCACAGCAAGTTGGGTCGGCTTTCATGAAGCAGACCGATTCTAGCCGTGAGGGTACCTGGTTTATACCTCCACAGCTAGTCCCCGAGCACATTGAATCTTGGAGTGGTGGAAAAAAGGTCTTGGCAACATCCCCGAGCGGCTTCGTTCGGTCTTCAAGCCCAGTCTCCAACCAGGTTATGATTTGTCACTTGCCATTTTATGAACCCTCAAGATACGATGTGCTCTTAAAAAAGAAAAAACGACTTCTGGGAGTCAGGTGAAGTGTGCCCACTTTATGCTTTTCACGGCAAAAATATCAACGCGGTCTTGAAGTAAACCGTGCTGAAATTCCCCCGCATACTCACCGGCCAGGTGAAGTGTGCCCACTTAGTCCCCGAGCTTGGCAACAGATGACTCTGTCATGTGATGCCAAGGTCAGAAAATAAAAGCAAAAATATATACATGCGCGACCAAGCGCCATGTATACACGGTAGTCCCCGAGCTTGGCAATAGATGACTCTGTCATGTGATGCCAAGGTCAAAAAACAAAAGGCAAAAATATATACATGCGCTACCAAGCGCCATGTATACACGGTAGTCCCCGAGCTTGGCAATAGATGACTCTGTCATGTGATGCCAATGTCAGAAAATAAAAGGCAAAAATATATACATGCGCGACCAAGCGCCATGTATACACGGTAGTCCCCGAGCTTGGCAATAGATGACTCTGTCATGTAATGCCAAGGTCAGAAAATTAAACTGTAGACCCGTGAAAAAGTAAAGACACCATGTACCAACAGTTGCAGCCAAAACCATCAGCTTTCTGCTACCGCGTGCCCTCTAAAGTGTACCCTTACTGTCCTTTTGACAACTTTCACTCTGCGGCATAGCATAAAGTGACCTTTATTCTGTTCAACCCGTGACATAGCATGAACTTCTTTTTATAGTGGACGTAGTCTATGGACCAGAACAACTCGGCTATAAATATAGCATCTCGTACCCTTATTTTGCCCAGCAGCCATGGAACCAAAGCTTCAAACATCCAATAAACCAAAGATGAGCGTTGCTGAGCTGGTTAATCCGCTTGGGTCAGACTTTAAAGCATAGTGTGAAGTTCCTGGTAAGATTCCTGTGAGGGGATAGTTTGTCAGGGCTGTTCCCATTTGGTTGTGGATAGATAGGAATGACAGAGTTCCTGGGAGGATTCTTGTGACGCCGGCGATAACTCTAAGTTGTATGGTCACATACTGAGTCCTCCAAGGTCCTCTTAATTTGAGCCTGTTGCCCGAGCAACCAACCTAGTTTCTAGGAGAACTGGAGGGTGCCAGGGTGATAGTCTTGCCGGTGACGGGCTGCGGGAATGATATTGGGAACGCATCCCCATATCTTTTATTGTGTATAACTATTATCGGAGAAAAGTTACAAGTTGTCCCGAGGTTGATTAGCAGAGTTGGATCTACAGCTCTGCCTCGTGTGTACCTGTAACTGATCATCTGACCAGTCCCCAGCTTTGCTGAGAAGGCTGGCGAAGAAGCCGACCAGTCCCCAGTATGTCTGGTGGAGCTGGTCCTGAAGCCAACGCAGCTCGGCCACGTTTGTGCCTGTAACTGGTCGTCTGACCCGTCCCCAGCTCTGCTGAGAAGGCTGGCGAAGAAGCGGACCAGTCCCCAGTATGTCTGGTGGAGCTGGTCCTGAAGCCAATGCAGCTTGGCCACGTGTGTGCCTGTAACTGGTCGTCTAACCAATCCCCAGCTTTGCTGAGAAGGCTGGCGAAGAAGCCGACCAGTCCCCAGTATGTCTGGTGGAGCTGGTCCTGAAGCCAACGCAGCTCGGCCACGTGTGTGCCTGTAACTGGTCGTCTGACCAGTCCCCAGCTTTCCTGAGAAGGCTGGCGAAGAAGCCGACCAGTCCTCAGTATGTTTGGTGGAGCTGGTCCTGAAGCCAACGCAGCTCGGCCACGTGTATCCCTGTAACTAGTCGTCTGACCAGTCCCCAGCTTTGCTGAGAAGGATGGCGCTTATTATTATTAGTGTTATTTTGAAATGGAATATTTGTCAAGTCGTCGAAGGCTGAACTCTTGGGCCGTTATAATGGGCCATAAGGCTTGTTATTATTAGCACGGAGGAGAGTATTGTCCGCCTCACCATCGGCGGCCTTCTGCCGGACAAGGTGACCGGCGGGTGGAGAGCACCCACTGGTGAGGCCTATCCTCAACCTAATGCTGAGGAGATAGTTGTCTTTGAGGATTATTTCATTACAGGATTTGGTCTGCCTTGCCATGCGTTCCTCCGTCGGTTGCTTGATTTCTGGGGGATTGGACTTTGTAATCTTGGCCCAAATTCCATCCTGTCCGTGTCCGTTTTTATTCATTTGTGTGAGGCATATCTCGGAATACAGCTGCACTTCAACTTGTTCCGCTATTTTTTCCAACTAAAGAGGAACAGTCGCGGTTCTCGTATTGCGGGGAGCGTGTATATCCTACTGCGCGAGGGGATGGCGTCAGAATATGTCAACGTCCCCCTTCAGAGTAATGTGAGTGGCTGGTAGGAGAAGTGGTTTTACATGACGCAGTGCGAGACGCCTGCTTTAAGTTGTGATGTAGGGAAGGTAGTTGAGTCGAGTTGGACCTGGTCGGGAAAGCCCTCCGCAAGTGACATGGAGCAGGTCCGGGAACTGCTTTGTTTGATGAAGGAGATGACCGCTGATGGGATCCAAATTACTGCCACCTTTATGTATCGTCGGGTGCTGCCGTGCAAAGACAGGGTGCGGCCTGGTTATGAGTATGCTGGACGGCCTGACCCGACTCGTGAGAGCGCCGAAGATTTGGAATCCAAAGAGTTGGAGAGGTGTGTTCACGTGGTGCTTCAATGCTCAGAATGGAAAGCACCAAAGAAGGTTACGCAACCATTCAGCTTGGCACGATATGTTAAGGATGTGAGTTGCAACTTAGTTTGTTTTGCTGATTTTGATCTGTTGCAGTGTTCAAGATACTAGTTTGCGCTGTTTTGTAGGATCGCTCCAGCGTGTACGTCTCAGACATGCCGTCGGCCGATTGGTTGGAAGGGGTCGACCCGAGGGCTGGGGCTGGCCGATCTCCACATTCCTAGGCTGGGGAGGCGGCGACTGAGAAGACGAGGAAAGGTAAAGGGGCCGCAGACGCAGCTGACCCACAAGCTGTAAATGCTGCGGTTAAGCGCGTAGCTATCGGTCGTAGGGCTACCACGAGATCGACAACGCGGGCGGATGGCCCGCTGAAGATTCCGGGCGGCGTGGCTCCCAAAACTTCTGGGTCCATTCATGACTGTGACGATGATGATGATGATGATGATGAAGAGCCGCCTCCGTCCAAACGCGTCCGTGTCGAACGGCCGACCAGGACTGTTTTGCCGGCGCAGAAGACGATGGGGCTCAACCTGAAGGGGGGTCTGCGCGTCAGCGACCTGTGAGTGTTCGGTTTCCTTCGTCATGAGTTTATGTCTATGACAATGTTTTTGACTTCTCGACTTGTCTTGTGTCAGCGACCCCGTGCCGGAGGTTGATCCTGTCAGTGACGACAGAGTCCCGGAGTCGACAGGTGCCCTAGACGCGGGGTTCGAGCAGGTTCAGGAGGAACCAACCGCGGACGGGACACCGGATGCAGGAGGAGATGGTCGGGGTGTAGTCGATGAGCACCCGACTTCAGCCAGTGCTCAGGGCACTGGGTCAGGTGGCGGGAGGTCCCCCGACTAGCGCTCGCCGGAGGGGCTATGCTCCGGTCGTGGTGAGCCATCCGACCCGACCCAAGTGCCCCTGGACGCGCTGCTTCCTCCCCTAAAGGCAAACGTGGTTGGCGCAATTGGGCGCGCTGTGGATCCGGCCGAGACTGAAGAGGTGCCGGCTGTTGATGGTGCTTAAAGCATCATTTCACCATCAACATTTCACCCAAAACCAAGGTAAAACAACATAAAAAGTAGAAGATTTGGTTTATAACTAACCTATTTCCACATGTGCATAGTTTCTTATCTTAATGCAGGAAATGATGGAAATTGGGCCAAACAAGTGTACCGAAAGCAAGGACAAGCCACTCTGGCCCATTTGGGCTTGAGTAGGGTAGCGGACGCCACCTATTACTGGCGGTCGCCAGGTCCATCTTGCCCAAAGTAGCCCAAGAAACGTCATCGATCCGTGGGAGTCCCCTCAAGCTCAGATCCTGGCCATTGCACACTAAGACGGTGTGATCCAAGGGCTAAGATGAGTATCACCTGGATAGTGGGATTTGGACACATGTCTAAAACCAAAACCGACCCTCAAACCGACTTAGGGGAGCAAGTGAAGACCGTTGGATGAATGACGGTTGCAATGGACGGCAGAGAGGTGGCGGGCGCCAGTGTTTGGTGGCGGGCGCCACCCCCTAAACCCTAAGCGACCTCCCCTTCACTCTATAAGTACCCCCTAGCTTCCTAGCACTATAAATAGGCTCCTAGAGCTCTCATTCAGAGAGCCTCACATCATTCCTCACCATTTGATTAGATTAGCACACTTGCTATGCTAGAGAGATTAGAGAGAGTGTGAGTGCCTCACTAGAAGAGGAGCTGGAGAGGAGAAGAGTAGAAGTCTGGAGAGTTCCGGAGTTGTCGGAGACCTCTGCTTCTCTCTGCTCTGAGCTTCAACTTTGGTAACTTAGTATCTATTCTATCTTCAAGTATTTATTTTTCAGTACTTGTGTGCTTGTTTCATTGGTTGATATTAGTTTCAAGTGCTCTAGTTCTAGTACAGGGCTAGTAGTAGTAATATATAGATTAAGTGTGGTACTTAGGCTATATATTGCCAGTGAATACGGCTAGGCCCCCGGATAGCTGTGGTAGCAAGCAAGTGGTGACAGCCCTGTCCACCTTGAATTCCACCACGTAGTTGGTCTAGTTTAACAGTAGGGCTCGTTGTGCTAGCGTTCAACTTAAGTCGGTGGTAAAGGCTAGTACGCCCACAGTACACTAGTAAAGAACTTAAATCACTAGAAGTCTAATAGAACTAGGATCTACCCCAGTAGATAGTGCCCGTTCCCTTCATTTATCCTAGATATCCTTATCCCCCTAGTTTTCTCAAAATCACTTTGCGTTCCTCGTGGATTCGATATCCCAGAATACTCTGAGGTGAAAAGCTGCAACTGACAGCCGTGCGCTTGCGGTTTCTTCTGCGTGCCACCCGAGGTGTCAACACCGGCGGCCCCGGAGGACGATGTTGTGGAGATTCTTCGTCCACCAAGATCTCCAGAGCGGGTAGTCATGGTGGCGCGCCAGCAGGCTGGCGAGTGGGTTTTTCATGAGGAGAACGCTGACAATCGCCCAATGAAGAACTTTGACCGGATGCTTAGCCAGCTCCATAAATATGCGTAGGTAATCCTCCGAAGGGTGTAACGTCATGAGGACGTATTGTATGGATACTGAATTTGGGTACTTGTGTTAACTTGCAGGGATTGTCGGATTTATCGGAGGAGCGTCGCAAATGTTTCGAGTCCATCAGCCCTTTGGTCGATGCGAAAGAAAAACTTGAAGAAGCGTGCGCACGGTACCGAGCAGATCTTGACAGTGCTCGCCAGATTGAGGTCGAACTGCGTGGAACCACAGAGAGGCAGTCGTCAGAAATCGTGCAGCTTTGTCGTGAAAATGAAGGTATGGCCCACAAGCTGCCGATGAGTGGGAATTCCGGGCTTGACTAACTTTGTTAGGACAGAGCTTGCTTCGTAGGTCGCTGTTGAGAAGCTGAAAGCACTGGATGGCGAGGTAGTAGCTGCTAGGGAGAAAACGCGGACCGATGACATGGAGAAGGAGCTTGAAGGTAGCCTGTTTAATCTTTTTGATTCGATGCGTATCGCTTTCTGGTTAATTGTGACAGACTGTTGTTGTTGTTTGACGTAGGGAGACATCGCTCTTGGCAAAACCAAATTGCAATGGTTTGCCAAGACGTGAAGACCTAGGAGACGTGGTGCCACGCCATGGTTCGAGGGATTGCTCCAGTTCTGGATGCGGTATATGCAAGTGGCGAGTCTGGAGATCTTCTGCCTCGACCAGCTGGTATGTTGGAACAGTGTGCTGGATCATGGGCGGCCATGAAAAAATTTGTAGGTGGTGCTGTCGAGCAGGTTGCCGCATACGTCTTAGCCATTGCGCGGGCGCATTATCCCGGGATCGACGTGAAGAGGCTGGAGAGCGGGTTCCCCAGAAACACTTCAGAAACTCAGGCATCCGAGCTCAGTGAACAATCCAGGGAGACAGCTGCCGTTCTTGTAAAGGACCTAGATCTGTTTGAGGAGCCTGGGGAGCCCCGCGCTCCATAGGATCATAAATGTATTAAGTTAGTTATTGTGGATAACTAACTGTTCCAGACAAATGAAAATTATATTGTATCTTTGTTTGTTGTTGTTTTGCTCGCTTGTTTGGATTGACGTGTGACGAGAAAGAGCTGTATCCAGGAAATCCTTGAAAGAGCTGTATTGATTCGGCTCAGGGTGTTGATTGCCATGTGCCAGATTCTCCCGTAGTAGCGCCTCGATATTGCGCTGACTCCCCAGAAATTGTGCGAAGAGTTGCTCGGGAGTGGCTGGTGGAGAAGGTGGTGGATTGCGGTTGTCTCTGTTATCATCATTACCACCACTACCGCCAGCTCCACTGCGAGTCGTCGTCATCTTCATATATTGATAGCAAGTGATCATTAGGTGATGTTGCCATTATTGTAGAGAACAATAAACCACGCCAACTGAATTTATTCGGAAAATGAATTCGCTAAACAATTACAGAGGAATAATAAATTTCAATCCACATCACAGCATCACACAATAAGATCGCTCATCACATACATGCAAAAGTCAACATAACATCCACAGATGCCCATACATATGGGACTTTCCAAGGTTTTGCGCCACGCGCACATAGGTTCACCATACGACCTTACATCAAACCATGATAACAACAAAAGATCAAGCGCGAGGGACATGTAACAAAAGATCACCAGGCGCTTAAACACGCTATCTAGCCTACTCTCTATCGGCACCATCATCATCATCGTCGCTCGAGACATCTGACGAACCACTAGAAGAAGCGCGAGGATCCAGGTCCTCCTGAGGAAAGATGGGGTTCCTCTCGTTCTCTCAGCGATGGATCTCCTCATGCAGGCGATCATTGTAGTCTTGGAGATGATGAAGCTGTAACTCCAGGTCTCCCACTTGAAGCCTCAGAAGACTGTTCTGCTCAGTGGCTCGCATGCCCTCGAGACATACACCTCGAAGGGACTCCTCAGTCTTAGCCATGATCATGGACAAGAAGGTCATCATCCGTTGTTGATCGCTAAGCTGCTGTGCAGTACCCTGCTCCCTCTAACGGGCCTGATCCCTCTCAATAGTCATATGAGCTAACTCCGTGGTGAGACGGTCTATCTCTGTAGCGTGCTCCTCCTGACTCCAGTGATGTGCAACTATCTCCTCACTGAGAATGTGGTCCAAATAGTCGTAGCTGTGCGACAAACACCCATAGGTAGCTATGAGTGCAGCCATAGCACTTTCGGCTGGTCTGGCACAGTGCTCTCGCTCCAAGGAACTGGCCTCAAGCACAGTGGCACCCGGCTGACGCCACACTGACTAGTAAGGGTCCGCCATCGGAAAGATGCTAGCAGTGGCTTGCACAACCACCTCCGGGTGGTCCTCCATAATGTCCCAAAGAACAGTGTAGGCATCCTTGTTAGCTCCATCCCACGGGGTCCTACCCTGTAGTGCGAACACCCGGCGACACCATACATGATCCTGCGCATCACGGCTGGGCACGTCCACCTCAACTGTGTACATGTAGCGGTCCTCCAAAAACTGCACACGATGCCAGTCATACTGCGGCTCCTGGCCCTCCTGGTATCCAACCAAGTGCAGCACCCTCCACAAGATGGTAGGCATGCCGAACTCCTCCAGAAAATGCTCCGATCCCTCAGCGGTCCATGGCCCCAACAGGTAGTTAGGCCTCTTGCCTCCAGTTGACTTACGAGGGGTACGCTTGGTACGGGTCATCTGAAAAAAGTTTATCCACATAGGTTTTAATTAGTTGAGAACAACTTTTATTAAGAAAATGGGATGAATATTATAAGGAAGGAAGTAAGATTAAGTGCAAGATTATATGATTATGATGCATGCACGTAACATACGTCCTCACTGTCTAACAATCTAACGGCTAGACGGTGGCATACAACGTTCACTTATAGCGTTAACTAGACATACTATACGTTCACAAGTTAGCGTACCTGTAGAAAATTATTTCAGCCCTGCCCACAGTATGAATATAATGCATTGCTGAAATCTAAATCTAATACTAACTTAGGTGTACACCTCGTATACATGTAAGTAGTATATGCACCCATCAGAATAATATGCCTCCCACAATTAAATACCTTCCCTTGTACCCATGTGTAAGGAAAATGGACCTCAGACCATTTAACTTCGGATTTTGGTGTTTGATAAGCAACATAACTAAATTGGACTAATGCGTTCGCTAGTGTTTGTTTTGTAGTCCAATAGGGTGCAAATGTGACTTGGACCAAGGCGACGTGGTTATCCGATGATCAACACCTCAAGCAAGACATTAGAAGCTCAGTAGAAGAACCTCAAGATCAAGCAAAGTCCAAGGCACAAGAATGGAACCAAGACGACGCAAGAAACCGCAAAGAACTGAAGAAAAAGGAGTGATCGGACGCTGCCCAAGTAGTGACCGAACGCTGACCAGATGCGTCCAGTCAGCACCACCAGCCAGCAGCGCCACGTTCGTGTGACCGGACGCTGCAACAGTTGCGATCGGATGCACTGATGCTACTGTTCCTCAGCGCGACCGCGTGACCGGACGCTTCAAGGACGATCGGACGCTGGACTCAGCTGAGTCCGATCGAACACAGAGAGGTTCTAGAGGCACAAAATTGTGACCAGACGCGTCCGATCATCTGTGACCGGACTCATGCCAGAGTCCGATCAGTGCCTGTACAGCCGGCCAACTAGCCGTTGTGAGAGACCGGACGCGTCCGGTCAGGACGTGACATGCGTCAGGTCGATGGCAGTGAAGACCATCTTTGGTGCCCAACGGCTCTATTTGCTTGGGGCTCTATAAATACCCCCAGGCCGGCCAAAAACATATGGTTGGAGCTCAAGGAAGTGTACCAAGTGTATAGACACATATTTAGTTTCTCTAGCCACCAAAGTGCTCAAGTGATATACTAGGTGATTAGAGTAGGTACTTTGCGAAGTGCTTAAGCTAGTTAGACCACCGCTTTGCGCTTGCTCTAGGTGTTAGGCCTAGTGTTTAGTGAGGTTGTGTTAACACAGAATTTTCGCACTGTGACAAGTGGGCCAGCACGGCGCAGGTTCGGGAGAAATCGCCGCTTAAGGATTTGGCAGGCAGCAAACGCGGTCGGCTAACTCGATGCATTCGGCAAGGCTGTGAGGGCGACTAGTCAATGGCGAGCGGGTTCGGCAATGAGGCGCTGCGGTCGGCTACCTCGGGTTAAGTCGGTTTGCGACAAATACGGCATATCAGAAGATTCGGCAACAGAAGATCTTGTCGTTGTTAGCACGTGCCGATTATTAAAGGAGGCTTAGAATAAAAGGCATCGCATTTTAGATAAGTTTCCTGTTTTATCGTTGTAATCGTGTCCTCCTAGGACTCGTAGGACACCAGGGTATAAATATAAACCCTGAGACTATTGTAAATCTGTTCACAATCAATACAACCAACCCCGGCCCCGTGCCGTCTTCGAGTCCAAGTCGTGTCGTCGTGTTCTTCGAGAGGGGCCATCGATCCGTCGACCTCCGTAAGTTCCGGCAACCTTGCTATCATGTCTAGTATCGTGCGGCGGATTTAGATATGGTGCAAGTAGTCTCGTACGTTAAGCTTAGTATCGTGCGGCGGATTTAAGCTTATGACGGGAGGTCTTTGTTTATGTCTTGTATCGTGCGGCGGATTGAGACATGAGTAAAGATAGTTATCGGCTCTGTTAGATTTGGCAATCTGATAGATTCTTTAAGTTACCTTGTGTTATATGTTTTGTTACGTTTATCTTATCATAACACTTTTGCCCAATCTAGATACCGTCCGGTTCGGCTCCATCTTTATAGATCTGCTCTGTTTCACGTTTATTATTGGAAAGTCTGTTATGCAGTAGATCTATTGTTCGTAATAGCCGAATTGGATCGTATCTGGGTTGCCACGTGGTGAGGGTTCATGCATGTTAAGCGTGTTTGATCTATGACAAGGCTAGGTGTCGTGCGGCAGGCGCAGGCTTTAGATTAGCTTAGTCATGCTTAGCTTGTATGTTCAATCTCCATGGACCCCAACTCGGTTGTACAATCGAGATTGGTTAAGTTTTAACTTATATATAATACGTCATGCGAGTACGATTCTCATGCAAACGTGTTCGGCAACCTGTTATTCATGTGACTCTGTTCATATTGCCGAATAATCTTTAAACCTGTTGGCAGATAGCTTTCATAGCTATATGTCGTCACAAGTGGCTTCAGGGCCGTACATCTTGGAACTGTCTGGTCATACCCGGCACGTTCCAGCTTTGTATTTAACAGTTTATCTCCCTTGTTAGTTGCAGGTCAAACTGACTGGCACGCACCGGACTTCTGAGCACCCGAGCCACGATTGAAGCCAGCTTCTCCGGCTTGCCGTGTGCCTGGCGCAGAACGCCACTTTTTGCGCCAACACACTTTTTGGCACGCCCGGTGGGACCAACACTTTTTTCCTGCAGCAATGGTCGAAGTCACTGAAGCCGAGGCCAGCAACAAGGCGGGGCTCGTGCAGGTGCAGCTCACCGAACTACCCGACGAGTACAGAGAGCAGGTGGAGGATGCTTGTGCCGAATTCCAGGCCAAGTGCTTAGAAGCCTTTTCCAAGAACAAGAGCGGAAAGGTTCGCCGTCTGCACGATCTGCCGAAACCCGTCTAGCCCAACCCGAATGATCCCGGGGAAGCGGAGGCAGTGTTGAAAATGTCTCATATGATCAACGAAGCTGTCTCTGGTGCCATCTGTCGCATGCATGGGGCGTTTCTCAACACCTTCCGCACCATCATGATCGCCCAATTCGGCCCCAAGGCCGATGAACTTATGGAGGCCGAGTTTGGCCCTATAGCAGGACCACATCTTTTCAATCTGCCGAATCACCTCAAGGGGGCAGGAGCTGCTGGTGAGGAGACCCCGCCTAAGGCTCAATCGAGCGGGATGACCATTCAAGAGAAGCACATGCCAGAGGGCCAGATGCCGACTATGAGTCAGCTCACGTTCGGCGCTAAGGGTCAGCCGCCAGAGTCAACACGCAAGATCTCCCCGCAAACCTACAGGCTCATAAAGGACTACTATGGAAACGGGTACCATGAGATGCTTGAGCCTCACAACATAGAGGGTGCCCCTCATCCAGGATACGGGAAGCCGATGGCCGAGAAAACCGCCGACTCTAATGTCGATGTCATGCTAGAGAGGATGGCAGATATGATGCAGCGCACTTTCGGCCTGAAGCCTAAGGGCACTTATGCTTACAGATCTCCGTTCCCCGAGTGGTTCCACCGTGTGGCTCTACCTCCCAGAGTCAAAGTGCCGACAGACCTGTCCAAGTTCTCCAGCTTAGACGACACTAGCACGGTGGAGCACATCAGTCGCTATCTGCTCCAGCTTGGAGAGGCCAATACCGAGGATGCCTTCAGGGTTCGGTACTTCCCGTCTTCGCTCACTGGGCCGGCGTTCGCTTGGTTCACGTCTCTGCCACCGGGCTCTATTCTCTCTTGGGCAGACTTGGAACAGAAGTTCCATACGCACTTCTACACGGGCACCAAGGAGAAGAAGCTGGTGGACATCATGTATGTGCGCCAGAGGCCGAATGAGACACCGCAGGACTACCTGCGCAGGTTTAGGGAAGTCAAAAGCCAGTGCTTCGGCATGTATCTGCCGGACGACCAGCTTCCACCATTGGCCGTGGCGGGCATGCTCCCAAGCATCAGAGACAAGCTCTTCGGCCAGGAGTTCGAGGACCTGGGTCATCTCTCTCGCCGGCTGAATGAAATGACTATTCAGGCGCAAGGCTTCCGGAGGGAAGGGCGCTTCCAGAGGGACAATGTCGCGGCCCAGATGTATCAAGCTTTCCTGGACGAAGCCGATGACTATTCCGAGGCCGAAGATGAGGTGGCCGCTGCAGAGTTCAACTGGGACAAAGAACCGACCCAGGCCAACAAGCAGTGGCTGCGCCAGCAGAAAGGGGCATACGACTTCGACGTCACCAAGGCCGACAAACTCTTCGAGTTTCTGATTGCCGAAGGGAGAGTCAGGCTACCCCCGGATCACCCGATGCTACGTCCTGGAGGCGTCAAAGACAAGAAATACTGCGGCTTCCACAACACTAATACTCATTCTATTAATGATTGCCGCGTGTTCAGGACCAGGATCCAGAAGGCCATCCAGGATGGGCACATCAAATTCAATGGCAAGATGAAGATCGATGCCAACCCCTTCGCACAGAACTCCGTGTTCGTCTCAGTGAACATGGTAGCCCCGGAGGATCCCAAAGGCAAGGGCAAGGTCAAGGTCCTCACCTCCAACAAGGCGCGCGAGTCTGGCGCAGTGGATCCCGATCGGCAAATCACTGGTGATGAGCTCCGGCAGCACGCCCAAGTCGCGAATAGCCGATACGAGCACGGAGAGTCTTCCAGGCGCAGGCCTACTCACAGAGATCTCCTTAACAAGTGGCGCCGGCAAAAGGAGAAAGAGCAGAGGCGTCTCCAACACGAAGAACAGGAGCTCACGAGGGAGCATCAGCGCGAAGACGATTACACAGGGGAGCACCGGTATCGTCTGGAGGAGAGGGCTTACCACAGAGAACAGGCCCATCGCTGGGAGCAAGAACGCCGCCAAGAGCGGGAGCAAGCTCACTGGGGCTGTCCGTTCTTCCGCCATTGCTGGAACGAAGGCTTGAAACTGCCTGCCGTCAACAACTGCCCCGAATGCAGCGATCAGTACCAGGGGTATAGGTAGGATCGGGTCAACCGCCGTCCCGTCCATGAAAGGTTGGGAGCACGCATCCCAATGGACGATCGGCGCCTAAAAATGAGAAGCCCGGGTCGGCAAGCCAAAAGATGTGCCGACCAGGAGTGGGTGCATCACCGGGACAACAGCGAGGAGGTACAGCCCCGCCCATATAGGTGGCAAAAGGGGCAATGGTGCCCACCAGGGCTCAGGAAAAGCCAGAAAAGGAGAGTGCAACGCCTCCGGAATAGGGAGTTGGAAGAAGCAGCCGCCAGTGGGAAGAAGCAAGAGTGGCGTCCGAAGGAAAAGCCAGGCAACAATGGCAAAGGCGCTGGCGTGGCCATGACTTTCTTCCTTCCCCTGGAATTCATGGCTCCAATCGGCCAGGGGGCACAGGACGAAGCGCGTTCGGACTCCGACGAGGCCGAGCACAACGAGCTCGCGGCACAGCTCGTGTTGTCTCAGAAGGCAGCATTTGACAAGCCAGCTAAGCATCGGCATTTGAAGCCGTTATATGTCAAGGGGTACGTCAACGGAAAGCCGCTAACCAAGATGTTTGTCGATGGCGGTGCAGCGATCAACATCATGCCTTACGCCACCTTCAGAAAGTTGGGCATGAACGATGAAGATCTGCTCAAAACGGACATGATACTCCGTGACTTTGCCGGCAATCCCTCTGACACTCGGGGTGCCGTGCATGTGGAACTGATGATAGGATCCAAGACGCTCATCACGACCTTCTTTGTCATTGACGGCAAGGGGGCATACAGCCTGCTTTTGGGCAGGGATTGGATCCATGCCAACTGTTGCATACCTTCGACCATGCACCAAATACTCATCCAGTGGGTTGGAGATGACATCGAGATTGTCCAAGCTGATGACTCGGTGAGTGTTGCTACCATTGAGCCCACTTACTGGGAATTTGACGGAGTAGATTGCTTCTCTGATCGTGTGTGGGGAGAAGGTCCTGTCAACATCTACGACAGAGATCAACAGCCGATCCAAGCAGTCGGCTCTCAAAGTTTCTTTTAGATGGACAACCCAACTGACAGTAGCGAGGGCAAACTGGGACGTGGCTTCGCATCGGCCGACCAACTGGAAGAAGTGGATGTTGGCGACACAAGTAAAAGAAGGCCGATGTTCATAAGTTCTAATTTAGACCCTGCTTTCAGAGTGCAGCTAGTAGATCTCCTAAAAGAGTTCAAAGATTGTTTCGCTTGGGACTACACAGAGATGCCCGGATTGGATCGGTCCATTGTTGAGCATAAGTTGCCGATCAAGCCTGGATACCGCCCATACAAACAACCTCCGCGCAGGATCTACAAGGAGGAGGTATTGGCCGACGTGAAAAGAGAAGTGGAAAGATTACTAGAAGCTAACTTCATTCGGCCGTGTCGATATGCGGAGTGGATCTCCAATATTGTCCCGGTGTACAAGAAAAACGGGAAGATGAGGGTCTGCATCGACTTCAGGAACCTCAACAAAGCCACCCCTATGGACGGTTATCCAATGCCGGTGGCCGATTTGCTAGTAGATGCTTCGGCCGGTTTTGAAATCATAAGCTTTATGGACGGCAACGCAGGTTACAATCAGATCTTCATGGCTGCAGAGGATGTGGCGAAGACCGCCTTCAGGTGCCCCGGCCATATAGGTTTGTTTGAATGGATGGTTATGACTTTTGGTTTGAAAAATGCCGGTGCCACTTACCAGCGAGCCATGAATTACATATTCCATGAGCTGATCGGCAAGATCGTAGAGATCTACATTGATGATGTGGTGGTCAAATCCAGAAGCAGGGAAAGACACTTAGCCGATTTAAGGAAGACCTTGGAGTGCACGAGGAAACATGGTTTAAAGATGAATCCAACCAAGTGTGCATTTGGGGTGTCGGCTGGTGAGTTTCTGGGATTCCTGGTCCACAAAAAGGGGATCGAAGTCGGTAGGAAGAGCATGGAAGCAATTGATAAGGTAGTGCCGCCGACCAATCTCAAAGAACTTCAATCACTGCTCGGCAAGATCAACTTTGTCAGAAGATTCATATCCAACTTGTCTGAGCGCGTGTTGCCATTTTCTCCACTATTGAAGCTCAAGAAAGATCAGGAGTTCGTGTGGGGTGACGTGCAACAAAAGGCTTTCGATGAGATCAAGGAGTACATGAAGGCACCACCAGTATTGGTTCCTCCACAACTCGACAAGCCTTTCAAGTTGTACGTGGCGGCCGACAACCTAACGATAGGGTCGGCCCTCATGCAAGAATTCGAAGGGAAAGAGAGAGTCATAGCCTATCTTAGCCGAAAGCTACTGGACCCCGAGACAAGGTATTCGGCTACGGAAAAGTTGTGCTTGTGCGTTTTCTATTCCTGTACCAAGTTTCGGCACTATCTACTGAATGCCGAATGCGTGGTAGTATCAGAATTTGATGTAATCAAGCACATGTTATTAATGCTGATTTTAAGTGGAAGGATCGGTAAATGGGTTTTGGCCCTTTCTGAATTTGATTTGCGTTTTGAATCGGCAAAGGCTGTTAAAGGCCAGATTATGGCTGATTTTGTCACTCACCACCGTGATCCTAATGCTAACATGGTAGCCATTATCCCTTGGGCATTGTTTTTTGATGGATCCTCGTGCAGCAAAGGTGGTGGAGTCGGGATAGTGTTGATTTCTCCCAAGGGGGCACCCTTCAAGTACTCTATACCGATCGAGTACCCGGTAACTAATAATCAAGCAGAGTACGAAGCACTGCTCCGAGGACTACGGTTGCTTGTGGACATAAAGGCAGACGCCGTGGAGATCTTCGGTGACTCGGAATTGGTGATCAAGCAATTGACCGGCAAATACGAGTGCAAGAACGACACGCTGCAGGAATATCTCGAAGGTTGCCAAGAGCTCCTCAGACAGTTTCGATCGGCAACCTTGCAACATATTCCTAGGGGGCAAAACGAAGAAGCAAACCAGTTGGCTCAGGCAGCTTCTGGGTATAGGGAGAATCAAAACATTTTTGCACTTGAGGGAGAGCAAACAATACCAGAAGGTGGTCAAGCAGTCCCAAGTGATAATCAGGCAATTGAAGATTGGAGAGACAACATTGCCGATTACCTCAGGGACCCATCCAGGAAAGTCTCCCGAAAACTCAGGTACAAGGCTCTTAAGTTCACGCTCTTGGACAATCAATTGTACTACAAATCCATCGATGGGGTTTTGCTTAAATGCCTGAACCAAGACGGGGCTAGGAAACTGATGTATGAGGTGCACGAAGGCGTATGTGGTGCACACCAGTCGGCTCACCGTATGAGACGGTTAATCAGGAGAACTGGATATTTTTGGCCGACTATGCTCGAAGATTGCTTTAAGTATTACAAAGGTTGTCAGGATTGTCAGCGATTCGGCAATGTGCAAAGGGCTCCAGCATCGGCCATGAATCCGATCGTTAAGCCTTGGCCTTTCAGAGGATGGGGCATTGATTTGATCGGCCAGATTCACCCTCCATCTAGCAAAGGACATAAGTTTGTCCTGTTGGCCACGGATTACTTCACCAAGTGGGTTGAAGCCATCCCATTGAAGAAGGTGACGTCAGAAAACATGGTGTCTTTCGTCAGGGAGCATATCATTTACCGATTCGGCATTCCTCAGTCCATCACCACCGATCAGGGGACTCAGTTCACTTCCTCGGAGTTTTGTGACTTTGCCGAAGAGATGGGGATTAAACTATATAATTCTTCTCCTTACTATGCACAGGCCAATGGGCAGGCAGAGGCTTCTAACAAAATCATGGTTAAAATCTTTCAAAAGAAGATCGAAGAGAAACCTAAAAGGTGGCACTTGGTACTCAACGAAGCTTTGTGGGCGTACCGAATGGCTTGTCATGGGTCGACTCAGACGTCGCCATACGAGTTGGTCTACGGGCATCACGCAGTGCTACCGTGGGAGTTGCAGTCGGGGTCAAGACGAGTTACATTGCAGAACGATCTGGCTAAAGAAAATTATAAGGATTTGATGATGGATGAGCTAGAGGATTTGCATTTGATTCGTCTCAAGGCCTTGGAAAATATTGAGAAGAATAAGATACGCGTTGCCAAGTACTACAACTCGAAAGTGAGAGAAAAAGGATTCGAAGAGGGAGACTTGGTTTGGAAAATTATCTTGCCAATCGGTACCAAAGACAAGGTATTCGGCAAATGGTCCCCTAACTGGGAAGGGCCTTTTCGGATTCTGAGACGTGCTCTGGGTAATGCGTATGTTCTGAAAACCCTCCAAGGAGAAGAGTTTGCTAGGGCAATTAATGGATGTTATCTAAAGAGGTTTCATCCTAGCGTGGAGGTCGGTGCATAACGGAAATCAAGGACTAGCGGGCACCGATGGCCGATACAAAATGGTGTCGCCCTTAGCGCAAAAAATGGTCGATAGATTCTATCGTCCTTAGAACAAAAAACAACCGGCACGGCATGTGTCGCCTCTAGCACAAAAAACACAGAAATACGGGGCCAAGTGCACGCGATGCTGTGCAATCGGCTAGATAAATCAAACACTCAACAAGCACAAAATGGGAGAACGGATTGCATACTTTGGGTGAATAAAGTATCAGGAGAATGGACAAAACATGCTATGCTCAATCTGTCACAAAAATTATCAATTCATTCGTTCAAAAGCTGGTTGATCGACTTTATGGCCTCTGCTCTAATTCGGCTGACGGCATCTAATACTTGTTGATCTTCATCTACGGAGTTTTGGATCTTGGAGAGTCTGATCTTGATTTGCTGATCTTCTTTGAGGATTGAAGTTACCTTCAGTGAAGCTGTCCTTATGTTCCTCGGCAGATCAGCCATGCGAGCTTTGTGAGATTGGATTTCAGTGTTAAGATCGGTTAACTGAGCTTCCAGCTTGCTTTTCTTTTCCTCCATTACTTTCAGTTCGGACTCCAAGGTTTCCAGGGAAGTTTTTGCGATCTGGATGTCAGAATGCAGGTTCTTTACTTCCTGTTTCTTGGAAGTCCTACTATGCTGCAGGGCAGTTTTGGATGATATGTTTTTGATCGCTCTCTTCACTGAACTGAAGTAATCATCAAGACAAGCTGCAGATTCTAGATGAGCTAAAGAAGCAGGGGGAATGTCTTCATCAATGAGCTCCAGAGTGTCCCTTATCTGATCTGCGTTTTGAACCAAGTCGACGAGGTCTTTATTCAGAAGATTGGTTATTTCTTTCAACCGGGCCTGGTTCTCCTTTGATAGGGTCTGTCGGGAGGTACTCTCTTCACCCCTCTCGGTGATATAGTCCTCGGTAGGAAAGGAATAACTTGTACTCGGCTCTTTGGTGTTTTTCTGGAGAAGAAAGAGGAAGAGTTGAACGAGTAGATGTTTTTGGTAAAGTGCAGAAAAGGAAAAGAGCTTTACCTATTGAATTGATTGATCATGGGAAGGTGCTACACCTCGACTCACTTGAGGACTCTGTTGAAATTCCGGAGGGGAACTTGGTTCACCTATGGTTCGGTCAGCATCTTCATTCCTTAAAGCATCAGGAGATCTTTGGATCTCATCTTCATCTAGAACGTTCCTTACGGGGGTCTCAGAGGATGTTTCGGCAGTTGTTGAGGTATCGCTGGGTTTCAGAATTTCAACCTGTGGCTAAAACGAATAATAAAACGGAGGTTTGGTCAGATCCATTGCCGAATGAGATTAGTTGGCGCTGAGTGAAAATTCATACCTCGGAGGATGGTTTCGCTCTTTTAGTTCTTGTTTTCTTAGATGAAAAGACAATTTCGGATGTTCTTCTCTTGCCTTTTCCTTCTGGGAACATGACAGTAGAGGTTGCAGGGATCTTCATAAAGCTGGCCAGGTTTGGAGCGTTAAATCCAAGGGTAGGATTTGGCCCAGCCTGATAATATTTGGGCACTTTGGCAGGAGGTATAGGCTCGGGATCCTGTATATGACCGAATGTTAAAGACTGATTGGATTCAGAAACAGAGAATGACAAGAGCAATGAAATTACCTCACTATCAGAGGCGAAGTCAGATTGTAAACTCTGACATAGAGGATGGATTGGCACATTGAAAATATGAGTATGCCATTCTCCCCACCAGGAAATGAAAAAAGAGTGAGCTGCATCTATTATCCCAAATGGAGATGGCTTGTACGTTGGCAGCTCCCATCCAAGTTCAAAAACTTTTTTGGCCATTATACCTTCTGTGATGATTTCCCTGGGCCTTATCACTGTTGAAAAGAAGAATCTAGGGGGCAACTGGCCGCATCCTAATTGTCTGGCTGCTGTGTTTGGATAATAAAATTCATAGGTAGACTGTACCAGTCTTCCATGATGGAATTCGGCTGGCAGGGCGCAGGGCCTAATGAAGGAATTGAAGATATCTATAGATGTTTGATCCACACAGCCGAATTCATAATTAAACTTACAAGGGAAGATCAAGTTCTCATTCTCCATGTAAGGAAACCAAAGCACATTACCAAAACCTGTGAAGAATAGTTTGAAGAGGTGGCCAATGTCCATGTCAATGTTGATGGATGATGCTGCTTCTCCGTAGGTTTGGCAGGCTTTAACTCTTGCTGATTGGCCTTCGGCGTAATTGACTGAAGGGAAGCTCAAGTTAAGCAAACTCACGGATACTATCTGGTGCATATATAGTTGAAGCCACATTTGGACCAACCACCAAGGGCCGTTGACACAAGCGACCTCTCTGCCTGTGTGCATCTGGATAGTAATTTGATGCATCATGTGATAAACGGACCCCAGAAGGTATTTGCCTAGTGGAATTTGAATGCCTGCCGATAAATCCTCGGCCATCACCATATGGTTTAGAGTAGGTTCATTGGATTTTCCGCAGAAAATAAATCTGCATAGCCACATGTTCATAAAAGCTTTCGATTCTTTGTCAGAAACAGTATTGGATGACTCCATATAGGTCTGAATGTATTTGGCCCATCCGCATCCGGAACTGACGGCTCTTTGACTGCTCTTGTTCTTGTATTTATATGGATATACTGGTAAGGTTGTATTCAGACCCGTCATCATAAAGATATCGGCCAAGGTGATGGTCATCATACCATGGCCAAAGATAAATGCATTAATAGCGTTGGACCAGAAATGAGATACTGCTATCAGAAGGAAGTCATTTCTAGGCATTTCTGATAAAGATAATTCTAGGCAGTGACCAATGTCCTGGCTTTCCCAGTGGTTGCTTCTCTTTTCAAGTATCCTCCGATACCAATTCCGCCATCCAACAATTGGGGGAAAGGGCCAGTTCTTGAAAGTGTTTGGCCAGTGACTCGGTGGAGTAACTCTGGACTTAAAGGGGATTCTTTCAGTTTCTTTCTCGATGATGTCCGCCGGATCGGGATTTCCCATTGGACCAAGAAGATAAGAGTCGGGATTGGCAGCATAAGGGATCAGAATTTGGTTCTCATATTCCTTCAGAAAATAGCAAAAGGGGCGAAGGAATGAGTCGGGAAGAAAGCTGAGGGCAAATTGATAAGTAAGTGAAGTTTACCTCTGGAATCTTGTCTTGAGTCGCCATCAGAAGCTTGAGGTAAAAATCGGCTGCGCAAAAATTTTGGGATTCTCGGATGGCGGCTGCAGTGCTGAAACGCGGAAACCTAGAGGAAAGAGGACTTGTGGTCAATTTCAGAACAAATGCCTTTGTTCAAAAATTGAGGGGGCATGTGTTAACACAGAATTTTCGCACTGTGACAAGTGGGCCAGCACGGCGCAGGTTCGGGAGAAATCGCCGCTTAAGGATTCGGCAGGCAGCAAACACGGTCGGCTAACTCGATGCATTCGGCAAGGCTGTGAGGGCGACTAGTCAATGGCGAGCGGGTTCGGCAATGAGGCGCTGCGGTCGGCTACCTCGGGTTAAGTCGGTTTGCGACAAATACGGCATATCAGAAGATTCGGCAACAGAAGATCTTGTCGTTGTTAGCACGTGCCGATTATTAAAGGAGGCTTAGAATAAAAGGCATCGCATTTTAGATAAGTTTCCTGTTTTATCGTTGTAATCGTGTCCTCCTAGGACTCGTAGGACACCAGGGTATAAATATAAACCCTGAGACTATTGTAAATCTGTTCACAATCAATACAACCAACCCCGGCCCCGTGCCGTCTTCGAGTCCAAGTCGTGTCGTCGTGTTCTTCGAGAGGGGCCATCGATCCGTCGACCTCCGTAAGTTCCGGCAACCTTGCTATCATGTCTAGTATCGTGCGGCGGATTTAGATATGGTGCAAGTAGTCTCGTACGTTAAGCTTAGTATCGTGCGGCGGATTTAAGCTTATGACGGGAGGTCTTTGTTTATGTCTTGTATCGTGCGACGGATTGAGACATGAGTAAAGATAGTTATCGGCTCTGTTAGATTTGGCAATCTGATAGATTCTTTAAGTTACCTTGTGTTATATGTTTTGTTACGTTTATCTTATCATAACACTTTTGCCCAATCTAGATACCGTCCGGTTCGGCTCCATCTTTATAGATCTGCTCTGTTTCACGTTTATTATTGGAAAGTCTGTTATGCAGTAGATCTATTGTTCGTAATAGCCGAATTGGATCGTATCTGGGTTGCCACGTGGTGAGGGTTCATGCATGTTAAGCGTGTTTGATCTATGACAAGGCTAGGTGTCGTGCGGCAGGCGCAGGCTTTAGATTAGCTTAGTCATGCTTAGCTTGTATGTTCAATCTACATGGACCCCAACTCGGTTGTACAATCGAGATTGGTTAAGTTTTAACTTATATATAATACGTCATGCGTGTACGATTCTCATGCAAACGTGTTCGGCAACCTGTTATTCATGTGACTCTGTTCATATTGCCGAATAATCTTTAAACCTGTTGGCAGATAGCTTTCATAGCTATATGTCGTCGCAAGTGGCTTCAGGGCCGTACATCTTGGAACTGTCTGGTCATACCCGGCACGTTCCAGCTTTGTATTTAACAGTTTATCTCCCTTGTTAGTTGCCGGTCAAACTGACTGGCACGCACCGGACTTCTGAGCACCCGGGCCACGATTGAAGCCAGCTTCTCCGGCTTGCCGTGTGCCTGGCGCAGAACGCCACTTTTTGCGCCAACAGGTTGAAAACCTCTCATCTGCCGGTGCTTGCGCGCACCGTAGTTGTACATCGGCGGGGCTTTTAGTCTTGTGAGATCACACCAACCGAGTTTGTGGTGTGGCCGCCTCCGTGTACCGAAGGGAACAAGGCCCGCGGCGTTTCGGCCGGAAGCTTGATAGTGAAGATGGCGGAGAGCATCCGGGAGAGGCTGTGCCACGAGTGGCTTAACCGGAGACATACTTGCGTGTGGGGAAGGCCCGAAGCTATCCACAGAGTTATCCGACCGGGAGCTTGGCCCTTGCGAGGGATTCCTTGCGAGGGGCTGCAACGAGGACTAGTGGGAAGCTTGTGCGCTTCTCGATACCTCGGTAAAAATACCGGAGTCGTCGATGGGAGTTTGCATCTCTATCACACTCTTTAGCTTCCGCATTTACTTTGCTACCTTGTTTATGTGCTTTACCTTTCCTAGCTTACTTTTGCTAGTTGATAGGTTTGGAAACTAGGTTGCATAACTCCTTTTGCGGTAGAGATAGCAAACACACATAGCAAAACCTTAGTTGCACATTGGATAGTTTACCTTCTCGCATTGGTTTTGACTAGGTAGTTTTTAGAGGCAATGATTTAGAGTAGAAGTTTTAAGTTGCCTAATTCACCCCCCCTCTTAGGCGTCATGGTCCTTTCAATTGGCATCAAAGCCGGTTGGCTCTCTTGTGGACTCTTGGCTTCATCGCCTTCGAGCCGACGCCCCTAAGAGAGGTTGGGATGGATATCTATAGGCCTCGACACTTTGATGACACTAACTTCCCTTACTATAGTGCTAGGATGGCTTTCTTTTTAGAAGCCGTTGATCTAGGTGTTTGGAGAGTCACCTGTCGCGGAACCGCCCTGATTATAAGAACTCAAGTACCGTTTTAGTCAAATTCATCTGACATCGACCCATACTTGAATCCATATAACCCCGGTAGTCCGAAAATCTCAAAGGATTTCAAACATCGTACAACATACAGGATCGCATCGTTCAAGTATTACATTCGTAAGGATACATCACAGATAACGAAACCGAATTTAAACATCAGAGTGCGGAAATAAAGAGTTATTACAATACTGAGTTTTAAAATGCGGAAGCTAAAATAAGTTTTGAAACACGACCACCACAAATGTGGTCCGAATAAAACATCGTTTAATAACTCAACTCAACTCGACTCACTCCTCCTTTTTCAGATAATTTGCCACCAACAGTCTTATTCCAGCAAAAGAAAAGGGGAAGCTTCTTGACGATCCTGCCCTGGGCCTATTCCTCATCACCCTCCACCGGGTAGAGGCAGTGCTTACAATAGCCATAGTACACCTGGCCATCTGCAACAAATGGGATAAACCCTAAGTACGGGAATGCACTCAGCTAGACTTACCCGTCCAACTGAAAATAAAAGACACCAAGGGTATGCAAAGCTTTTTGGTGGAGTTGGGATCATTTAGTTGCGAAAAGCTCAAATTGAGAGAAGAAATATTTAATGGTATCAGTGAGCAGCCAAGTTTTAGACCTACCTCTTTATCTAGGTTTTGCACCTGAACTATTCATACACTTGAGTCTAACAAACAAATAATATAACCATATCCAGTTGACTTATCCATATTTTAGTTGAACCTTTAAACATCACATGGAGTTGCATCGTGGTGAAGCTCGCCATATTTTCCCACTAACTGGGGGAGACAGCGACTCGAATCGAATTCCAAACCAGCTGGTGAAAGACCTTTAATACCAACCCACACTTTCCCCGTCGGGTCCATGCATTGGGTAACCGCTCGATGCTTGTTCGTGGTGGTAATCATCGTGGTTCAAGCACGAACCACCCAATTAGAACTATACGATGGCCATTCCGAGGTAGATCATGTTTCCATACTAGAGGGTGCGACACAGGTTGAGACCGGCCCGAACAGCGTCTAACCAGCTTTGGGGTCGATGATTACGGCATCGACATATCCCTAAGTAAAAGGGCGCATTCAAAAATGAACGAGGGCCAACATCGATACAAACCTACACGATCCAACGGACATACTGCCCCAAGTTTCCAACTTGTGCCTTGCCTTCCAGTTGACCGTATTTCATTACTACTCAGGTTCTTTTCCACGATAGCAAATATAGCTAACCGTGATCCGGTAACTACCCATTAGGGGTATAACGGGAACATCCTTAACTACTACTTTTATTAAGAAGGCTAAGCAGTTCTATTTATGAATAAGTAATAGGATAACAAGGCAGGTGTAAACAATAATCAAGGAATGATAATGCAGCAAGTACCCTCCTATACCTAATGCATCACAATATAAAATACTCAATTAAATTAATTATACATACTGGGAAACTTAGAATTCTCCGGGGCTTGTCTTGGGAAAAGACTGAGGCCTCGTGAGCGGGGCACTCAGGCAGGTTAGCTTCCTGTGCGGGGTCGGCTTCCTCGGTCCCGGGCAGCTCCGGTATCTCCTGGTCGTCGTTTGCTTCCGGCTCCTGGTCGGTCTCCGGGGCTGTCGATCCTATTGCAATGGGGTAATAATTAAATAATGCACGGTGCGAAAAAAAGGATGGTATGAAGAGTAACATCTCTTGCAAACCAACAAAGCCAACTTGTTGAACCACTTTTGACATTGAGGAAAAACACTTACTTATCACATAAAACAAATCATTATTTTAACTATTTCCTCTTTATTAA
The DNA here is from genome assembly GCA_009763385.1 of Coix lacryma-jobi var. lacryma-jobi. Classification (NCBI taxonomy): domain Eukaryota; kingdom Viridiplantae; phylum Streptophyta; class Magnoliopsida; order Poales; family Poaceae; genus Coix; species Coix lacryma-jobi. The sequence continues at coordinate 76,720,053 of CM019828.1, read as the reverse complement.
TTCCAAAAGAAATCCAGGTTTGAACTGCAAGTGCATTTTTCTGAACTCGAAAAAATCCACAAAAATTCCAGAAGCTAACTAACATTAACTGGACTTCAGTGAACAATTTTCAGCTAGAAATAAAATACAGATCAGCAGGTACAAAAAGATGAAATAAATTGCTCAAAAGATGTTTTGAACTAACTCCTCTGATGAAAAGTGTCAAACAACACATTTCATAATTTTCCTAGCTTCATCTATTCATAAACACTCTACTGCAGAAAATTTACTGCCAAAGCATAAACACATGAACCTACACAAAATAAACAAATTTACTCCAGATTAAACCATTTGAACTACAACCCTGCTGGAAAAGGGTGTTATACTCATTTTTATATTTTTCCCCGATTCTAATCCATATTTCATGTTTATCAAGAAGTTCCATGAACAGAATCATTATTTTCTTTTCTACAAGAATTTCCTAGGAAAACCACAGTAAAACACACTTGTACAGCAACTTCACATTTTTCCATACAACAACCTATGCTTAGCATTTTTCTCAGCTTAAGCGGGACATACAGAGATTTCACAATTTTTCCCATATTTTATTTTTACATATAACTCACCTTAACACTTATTCCAAGAAGACAGCCAAAAACGACTTTAAACCTAAATAGATACTTTTTCTATATAAATAGTGCCTCATACATTTTTCACAGATTCATAACATGATTAAGAAACCTTCACAAATTTTGCCATGAATTAACTCAATAAGGAAACATATAAACTCATTTATTTAAACAAAAGCTCATAAACTGAATTAAATAAAAATAGTAATATAAACTTTCCCCAAAAATACTTTCATATTTTTCCATGATAGATCCACTCATGAACAAGCTAACAAAACAGAAAGCACTTCATTTGGACCATTAAAATGTGCTACACAAAAATAACAAGCTTTTCTGGGAAAATAAAACAAAAGAAAAAACATTTGAAAACTCCGGCCCATACTGCGCAGACTCGGTCCATGGACCATGGGTGGCTGACGCGTGGGTCCGCGTGGTCAACGGGGCCCATCGGTCAGAGAGAGCAAAGCAGGGGAAGGGGTTGACCGCACGGTTCTCGCCGGCGGTGAGGTCGCCGGCGGTGCGACCAGGTTCGGTGTGTTTGCCTTGACGAGGCGGATCGAATGGTGGTGGTGGTTGGGCTAGCGTATGGCCGTAGCTCGTCGGCGGCGAGCTATGGCGGGCGATGACGGCGGCGATGCACGGCTTCGCCGTTTCCGGTGGTCGCCGGTGCAATCGATGGAGTGGGGAGCATCAGTGAACCCTAAGAGAGCTATTAGGTGGGCTGGTTTGGCCAGAGAAGCTCTGGTGGAGCTCGGCCACGTGCGCGGCCATGGCAGCGTCCATGGCGCTCCGTCGGGTGAGAGAGAGACTAGAGGGCGGTAGAGACCTTGCGGAGGCGTGTTCTCACCGTGCCTTGGCGTGACGAAGCTCGACGGTGAAGATGGGAGGTGGCGGAGCTTTGGTTGATGCGGAACGGCGGCGGGCGCTCTGCGGCGTCGGTGGCGACCGAAAAGGGGGAGACAGTGGTGCGGACGCAGTGGAGCTCGGTCGGTGGTCTCTTCGCGCGCACCGTGTGTGCGAGGCGAAGGCGGAGCTTGGTGCGAGGTGGATTGGATGGTGGGGCTCGGTCGTGGCCGGAACGGCGATAGTGTTCTTCGCGGTGGCGTGCGGTGGCTAGGGCGAGGCGAGCGCTCGGTCTTGCGTTCGCGGGCAGAAGAGGGATTGAGAGCGAGAGCGAGGAGGTGCGTTTGGCGAGTGGGAGAGAGGAGTGCGGGCGGCCGGGTTTTTGCTTGGCGGAGCGTCGACCGATGGTCATGGCGGGTCCCGCGAGGTCGGTGAGCGACGGCACGGCGGGCGAGGGTGCGCGGCAGGTGGTGGCATGGGCGCGACGAGCGAGGCGAGCGCGGAGTGGGCAAGCAAGATTGCTTGCGTGCTCGGGTGGAGGAGGATCGTGCGGAGAGAGGCTGGCAGGGATCTTCGGCAGAGGACGGCGGCCACGTGGCGCGGGTGCCAGCGTACGGCGCGGCGCCGGTTGCGCGCGGCGTGGTGCGGACGAGCGCGCGGCGCGGGCGAGCGCGGCTGGGCCGGCGCGGGCGTGAGTGGGCCGAAAAGGCTGAATGGGCCGCAAGCAAAGCGCCGGGGAAAAGCGAAATCCTTTTTCTTTTTCCAAATTTTTTTCCAAACTTTGACCATTCACAAACAGTTTCAAAAACTAGGCTTTGACCCAAAAATAAAAGTTGCTCAAAATAATTTTCTCTACAACTTTCATATAAGACACTTTTTCTGAAAATCATTTTTACAACCTCCATATAAATAAGGTCAATTTTTGAGCTATAAATTATTTTGTTTCCCTCATTTTTATTTGTCAAACCATTTTGAACTAGGTCAAGATATCAATATGAAAATGGTTATTCTCATTATTCTCTATTTTATAAAATTGGTGGCCAAAACACAAATCCAACTAAACAACCAAGTCTATAGAAACCAAAATCCAAACAAACAAACCAAGGGCAAAAAGCACTTTCATGCACATGGAATGATGCAATGCATTGCTTATGGATTTTAGTAGCTAAATGTAGTTCCTAATGCAGTGCTGGACACTTGGGTGTCACAACCCTTCCCCTCTTAAAGAAATCTCGTCCTGAGATTTGGGTTATGTACCAATCTTTATAAAGAGCGGGATAGTTTACGCGCAAGTACTCCTCGGTTTCCCAAGTTGCATCATTGGATCCGTGATTGCTCCAAAGAATCTTGTAAGTCTTCACTTCTCTATTGCGAGTTTCTCTAGTCTTGGTATCTAGTATCTCCTGAGGTTGTTCATAGTATTCCAGGTCTCATCTGATAGTGACATCTGGAATCCGAACCTCTTCTCGTTCTGGTACCCGAAGACACTTCTTCAACTGGGATACATGGAACACGGGAAAAACTGCGCTCATCTCTGGGGGTAATTGCACTTCATAGGCTACTTCTCCCTTTCTGGCGATGATCTGATACGGTCCTACATATCAGGGTGCTAACTTTTTCTTAATTCCAAAACGTTGGACCTTTCTCATGGGTGAGACCTTAAGGTAGACATAATCTCCTACTTGGAATTCCAGGGGTCTCCTTCGTGTATCAGCATAACTTTTCTGTCGTGACTGCGCTGCCCTGATATGTTGTTGCATTGTTTGCACGATCTTTTCGGCATCCCTTACATAATCTGACCCATAAAATCCTCGATCTCCTGATTCAACCCAATTTACCGGGGTTCTGCATCTTCGTCCATATAAAACTTCAAATGGTGCCATCTTTATACTTTCCTGATAGCTATGGTTATATGAGAACTCAGCGAGGGGTAACCACCTTTCCCATGATTCTCCCGAGGATAAAACACAAACTCTGAGGATATCTTCCAAAATTTGATTCACTCTTTCCGTCTGTCCGGCGATTTGTGGGTGATAAGCGGAAGTTCTTACCAACTTAGTCCCTAGCTCCTTGTGCAACTGTTCCCAAAAATGTGCTATGAATTGGGTCCTCTATCAGAAATAATCCTCTTAGGATCTCCATGTAACCTTAAAATGTTCTGAATGTACAAATCTGCATATTGGTGCGGCCGATGTGTAGTCTTGACTGGTATGAAGTGAGCCACTTTGGATAACCGATCCACGATAACCTAGATAGAATCATGTCCTTTTTGAGTGATGGGAAGACCTGTGATGAAATCCATACTAATTTCTCCCATTTCCATTTTGGGATTGACAAAGGTTGTAACAATCCGGCAGGTCTCAAGTGTATAGCCTTTATCCTGCAGCAAGTATCACACCTTGCGACATAAGCTGCAACTTCTTTCTTCATCCTTGACCACCAAAACCTTGTCCTCAAATCTTGGTACATCTTACTGCTGCCTGGATGGATAGACAACTTTGAATTGTGGGCTTCATTCAGAATTCTTTCTTTCAGCTCCGTGTTCTCGGGAACAACCAACCTTTGATTATACCATAAAATTCCCTGTTCATCTGTTTTGAAGTTCAATGAACTACTGGTTTCCAACCTCTTCTTAATCTGACAGATTTCTTCATCGGTCTTCTGTCCTTCGATGATGTCACTTTCTAGAGTGCACTGTAAGGTGATATTATTCAGCATAACGGGGTGCATAAGGTTAAATCCATCTTCCAACAGTGGTTGTAGAGAGTTGCAATGAGTCTTGCGACTCAAGGCATCTGCTACGACATTTGCTTTTCCAGGGTGGTAATGCACTTCTAGGTTGTAATCCTTAATCAACTCTAACCATCTCATGTGCCTCATATTCAACTCTGGCTGGGTGAAGATATATTTCAAACTTTTGTGGTCTGTATACACATTACATAGGTTACCCATAAGATAATGCCTCATATCTTGAGTGCATGAACTACGGCTGCCAATTCCAAATCATGAGTCGGTAATTCTCTTCATGTGGTCGCAACTGGCGCGAAGCATATGCTATAACTCTCCCATTCTGCATAAGTACACATTCGAGTCCAATCTTGGATGCGTCACAAAACACATCAAAAGGTTCCTCCAAATCTGGCTGAGCCAAAACTGGCGCCGAAGTCAACAAGGTTCGCAGAGTGCGAAATGCTGCCTCACACTCTGGAGTCCATTCAAACTTCTTGTTTTTCTGAGTTAGAGGAATCATAGGTTTTGCGATCCTTGAGAAATCCGGAATGAACCGACGGTAGTATCCGGTCAATCCTAGAAAGCTGCGTACCTCATGTACGTTAGTGGGTGCTTGCCAATCCATAACTTCCTGTACCTTCATGGGATCCACAGAAATTCCTTCCTCTAAAAGGACGTGTCCAAGAAAGGGTACCTTCTTTAACCAAAACTCACACTTGCTAAACTTAGCATACAACTTGTGCTCTCGAAGTTGAACTAAGACGACTCGTAGATGCTCAGCATGATCCTTCTCATTTTCAGAGTACACCAAGATGTCATCAATAAACACCACAACAAACTTATCCAACTCGGGCATAAAAACCGAATTCATCAAGTACATGAAATGTGTCGGCGCATTTGTCAGTCCAAAAGACATAACTAGATACTCATAAAGTCCATATCTGGTGGAGAAAGCGGTTTTTGGTATATCCTCTCTTCTAATCTTGATCTGATGGTAACCTGATCTCAAATCGATCTTGGAGAACACTTTTGCCTTTGATAATTGATCAAACAAGACGTCAATTCGGGGTAAGGGATATTTGTTCTTCACAGTTACTGCATTAAGCGGTCTATAGTCCACACACATCCTTAAGGTTTTGTCCTTCTTTTTCACGAAGATGGCGGGACATCCCCAAGGCGACGAACTAGGGCGTATCAAACCTTTATCCAAAAGCTCTTGCAACTGAGTCTTAAGCTCTGCCAACTCGTTAGTCGGCATCTTATACGGCCTCCGAGAAATGGGTGCCGTTTCAGGAATCAACTCTATCGCAAACTCCACATCCCTATCTGGTGGTAGCCCTAGCAACTCATCAGGAAAGACATCTGGAAACTCACACACTACTGGGATCTCAGCTATCTGTTTTGCTGTGATATTGAACAACACTCCGATCTCATGGGGATTTCGGGGTAACTTAAACCGGAAAGAAGACCCATTCCGAGGACTAACCATGGAAACTACTCGCTCTGCGATGTCAAGATTGACCTTCCAGAGTTTCATCCATCTCATACCCAAGATTATATCCAGACCTAAACCGGGGATGACTATGGGATCCACTATGGCCTGTTTATCCCCAAAAGTCATTTCCACTCCTTTAGCCATTTTACGGGTGGAGAGAACAGCTCCGGCGGAACTTATCTGATATCACCGATCCAACTCTACTAACCCAAGATTACTTCTTATAGCAAAATTCTCACTTATGAAAGAATGTGATGCTCCAGAATCAAGCAACACAACTGCGGGGCATTGATTAACAAGAAATGTACCAGCGGTGACAGGTCCTCCTTCTGGCACTTCCTCAACAGTGGTGTAATGCACATTGCCGGTGCGAGGTCGGGGCTGCGTGTACTACTTCTTTGGCTGGGGGCACTGACGTGATAGGTGTCCGGTCTGACCGCAATTGTAGCACGGTCCAATCACATACGGGGTCTTGGCACCTCCTGAACCTCTTGCCTTTGCTTTGTTCTGCATCATGGGAGCGGTGTAGGGCTTCTGAAAACTCAGGCGGGAGCGGTTGTTAGTTATCTTCCGCTGCGGGGGACGGAACCTTGCTCCTGCAACTAGCGGGCGGTATGGGGTGCGTGCTCCGAAAGGGGTCCTCTGATGAGTCGAACCTCCTTCGTTTGCACGATGGCGGTTTTCTGTCGCCAGCCTACTGTCATTAGCCTCTTGGTTCAGGCAGTCACTGACAGTCACTGAAGGTGGTACGGTGACTGTTTCCCATCTTGGAGAGCATAGTGGCACTCATGCCACGCTTGAAACTTGCGATCTTCTTGGCTTCTGTGTTGACAAAGTCAGGGGCGTAGCGAGATAGGTTGTTGAAGCTGTGGAGATATTCTGACATGGACCTGGTTCCTTGGGATAGCCTCATAAACTCTGTGACCTTCATTTCCATCAAACCACTAGGGATGTAGTGGTTGCGCATAGCAGTAGAAAACTGGTCCCAAGTGACCGGTGCATTAGCTGGCAGGGATGCACGGTACTGGGACCACCATAGCCATGCGGGTCCTTCCAACATATGCGCGGCATATTCCGCCTTAAGCTCTTCAGTCAAGCGGAGCAGACGGAACTTCTGAGTGATGGAGTTGAGCCACTCATCTGCTTCAAGCGGTTCGGTGACTTCCTTGAACACAGGGGGGCGAGTGTCCAAGAAGTCATGGTACGAGCTATACTGATTGGGTTCTGGTCCTTGGCGCTGCTGATGCTGCTGCGCCGTGTTGTTAGCGATGTTACGGAGGGTGGCCTCCATATGCCTTTGCATCTCTTCCATGTTCCTCTGACTTCCCAGAAACTGACCGAAAAAACTCTTCCGGCGTCATTGGTGCCTGTGGGGGTGGTGGCAGATTCTCCTCCTGTCCAGACCCCTGTCCACGTTGGCTGCGAGTGTGTGCCGGCATCTGCATGTCCCATTAATAAGCAATCATTAGGTGATGTCACATTGATCATGAATAAATACTGTGTTGTACATAATTCGAAAATTTAGCACACGACCAAGTATAAGTACTCATTTCCATACAACATCACAGAATAATTGCTAGAGAATATGATATGCAAACGACGGATTTCCATAAAAGGTGCCAGATCGAAGTCAGGACTTTGTCCAAAAGACATACATAACATGATACAACTTAAACATAAAACCAACACATGTTCGGATTACAACGTCAGCGAGCATGCTCAAGCTATACAAAAGAAAACGACTCCTAGTGAAGCTAACGCTCAGGCGTCTCCAGCGGCGGATGCGGCGTCCTCCTCAGCGTCCATCATCGGCTCGTCGGCGTGGTCCTCGTCGTCTGAAGAAGGCTCTGGACCAAGCACTACCCCGTCCTGGGGCTCCTGGGCCTCATCTACAGGGGCCTCGTCAGCTGCTGGGGCGGCGGCCTCCTGTGCGGCGTGATGCATCTGGTGAACTGCCTCATGGAGCTGATCGATGTAGGCCTGCTAGTGATGTATCTGCTGTATCAGTTGATGGGCGCCTTCTCTGAGTTGGTCAAGCGCTGTGCGGGCCTCGTCTCGCTGAAAGGATGTCGTTAGGTACATCTGCTCAGCGAGGGTTCTGGCGGTGGTCTCTGCACCTGCGGTGGCGCGTGCATCGTCACGCTCGAGAGTGATCTGATGGATCTTCTCCTGAAGACGGGCTACCTCGGCATCAAACTCTTCCTGTAGCCTTCTCTTGCTTTGGTAGGTGGCGGTGAGAGTGAAGGACACGCTCTCGAGACTGCGCTCCAAACTCTCGCACACACCCACCAAAGCTCCGGTGGCGCTCATGACAGACGTCTCGCAGTAGAACCTCTCCTCCGCACCTCCTGTCAGAACTGCCTCCAAGGTCTGCCTCCAGCGCAATGGAAAAAGTGATCCACGAGGAAACACTCCTGCCATGGCACTAGCAAGGTCGGCGGGGAAACGGGCGATGATGTCCTTCAGCACTAGATATGCTACCCGGTTAGCTCCATCCTTGGCACAACTGCCCCTGGTGATCTCTGTCCATCCTGTCCAGTGGGGCTTGGCAGGCAAGGCCTTGACCTTGATCTGCACCATCACCAACTAATCCTGCCCATAGATCTCCTTCTGCCAACAGTACCTGGCCTCCTGTCCGTCCTCATATCCTACTGCCTGCAGGATCCTCCAAAGGATAGTTGGCAGCCCGAAGTATGACAAGAACGTGTTCTTGGTCAGCTTGGTGACCAAACGGTGACGTGGAACTCCTCTGCCTCCGGTGGCCTTGCGAGCAGTTAGCTTAGTCCGGGCCATCTGTAGAAACAAAAGGGTTTCGAACTCGCGTGAGACGCATATTAAGTTGGCAAATTTTATAGAAAAGGGACAACTTTTAAATAAGGGGAGGTAATGTAAATGCAAGAATGTAAACATGATGCATGATCGTACTTTCGTTCTCCCTCACTAATAGTGACCCGTAAGTCCTAACGTTCTAGTCGGTGGCAAGAACGATCTCTCATGCGTTATCTACTTGTTCTACTCGATCACGTAGTTAGTGTACCTGCAGAAGATTCCACTACAAGAAATATGTGGCTTTTTGACGTATTTAGTATGACAATAGGCCGTAATGTCACTATATAATCCAATTTATGACATTATTTTTTAGCCATTTTGATTTAGTGACAATATAAAGTTGTATGTCACAAGAAATGTCATACAACTAGTCCAATTCTATCCAATGATGATATTTGCTACGTCACAAATGTATTTTCTTTGTCACAAAGGTTGATTTACAAATATCATCAATTTATGACAAAGTTAGTGTGTCAAAAAAATTATTAATTGATTTTTTAAAACATAGTTATCCATATTATCATGTTGCATAGGCACATGGTCAAGTCGGTCTACACACTTTTTTATTTTCATTGTTTTTCCAACATATTTCAATCCATGTTATCTATATTTAACAATCCATATATTTAACGATCCATGTTGTTAAATGTGGTGCTTTATTATTTTATATACAGGAAAATAAACAAAACATGCAACCGTAAGTGTGAACCTATGACCTGATACTTATGTCAGGGTGCACTATACTTATGAGTGGTAAAGGGCCTCTAATTTAGCCTAGTAAATTTGAAGACCAAACTCAATAAGGATGAGACCATAATACTATATGATTTTGAACTAAAATTGAAAAAGACCAAGTTGAATTATGAAGAAGCGATAAGGGTCATAATCCATTATCACTCTAACTATACTACATCCCAAAATTAACATCAAAGGGGTCACTAAAAACACTATACCACAACCTAAAATTAATGTCACATAGAGGTCGCTAAAAATACAAAAATAGCATTGGGATGTAGGACTGTAAACATTAATAATTCATTTGTTTAATAAACATAGTCTGAAATCTGAAAAAAGCAAATAAATACATTGAGAGGTAGAACGCTAAACATTAGTAATTCATTCGTGAGCGTCTAACCAATAACAGAAGTCAAATTCTTCAAAATAATAAATTCTGAATTCTTCAAATGTCTAAAAATTAATAAAAACTAAGTTCAAACTAAGTATAGGTGAGCGTCTAACTTTTGATCATACTCAACATTAGTAGAAATAATTAAGGCCTCCTTTATCTTTATAGCTGAAAATAGCAATTTGTTTTGAAATTTTTTTAAAACCGTAGACAACACTTCTTAGATTGTCTAGTTTATGTAAAACAAATTTTACATCAAAGAATTTTAGCAGAGTGTTACTCGACTAAGTATGTTTTAGTTAGTTAATAAAATTAAAAAAAAAATACTAAACGGTGAAGGGTTCAGTCTGGCATGTCTATGATATTGGGCCTGACCCATGAGTTCAGCCCATCAGATGAAAGTCGTGTCTGCACTATAAGAGGTCCAAGAACCCTAGCAACCACTATCCAGTCCTAGTGTCTCGAGCAGCCGCCGCCAGTGTTCTTGCTTCCGCCGCCGCCGATCTTCAGTGCACCGACGTAGATTCGGCCATGGAGGTCGTAAATCGAGCCATCTCCAATCGCCGACGGCTTGGGGAGGCTGTCAGGCGCCATGGCGGCCGGTCTTCCCCAGCGAAGCCCGTCGTCAGAGTTGTCACCTCTCCGCTCTTCGTCAGGCCCAAGCCGGAGCGGGGTTGCGGCCACCGTCAGTAGAGTACGTTGCTGATGCCAGCCTCTTCTCCGCTCCTCGGTAAGCTCGTGCTGGGATCTGAGATTCGAAAAATGGGATGGACGTCACATAGCATGGAAGCAGCCATGCTCCTCCGTCCTCCCCCAACTCGCTCTCTACTGCAGCATCTCGCTTTTGTCAATCCATCTGTTTCTCCTTGTTTTTGTTCACCCTAACCATAGCGTTGGATCTCAGCTATGCAGCAGTATAGGTGTAATGCGGCAGTGACTAGCAACAAACTTGGGTGGTCTGTGCGCCACCATCAGTGCTGCTCTGAACCTGCGTATATTCTTCTATCCAAATTCCAATCAGCTGTAATTGGCAGGCCATGTATTAGGTGATATTTCTATTGCTGCTTTTAACACCTGCATGATATTTATTTCGGTAGCAGTAGTGCTATGTTGCTCAATAGCTACTGTGTTGATCTAGCAGTACTACACTTAATCCATGACATGCTAGTTATCTTTGAATCTATAATTATGTTTAGCTGCATCTGTTGTTTTTATATATGTATACATACATATGCTTTATATAAATCAGGATTGTGTTAGAATCCTGCTCATGTGTATTTGCTTTGTGTCACCATATGCCAACACTACTGCATATTTCCTTTCTAAAACTAATACTGGATATTTTATATAGTTCATAGCAAATTTAAAGACTTTGTCATGGGTCTGTAGACTAGGGTAAATGTTTTATAATGGTCTTTGTTATGCAAATGTGATCTTATCTTTCATGTATGGGCTCACGACAGTTATTTTATTGATGTGTATATGTTATACATGTTCTAATCACTTCTACATCATACCAGATCACAAGGAGTGGAGGGTATGTCGTGCAACTAGGAAAGTACAAATTTGTACCAATTCTTTGTGGAAGATGGAAGAGTCTGTTGGGAGCTTAGAGTGTACATCTCTGTGTTTAAATTTTGATTTCTGAAGACTACTGCCAGCCTATGCAGTGAAGTGTCAGTTTGGTCAGTTAGTTTGGTCAGTTCTGTTTTTTCCTGAATTTGAATCTGGTTGGTTTGACTTTGACAAGGAATGTAATGTATTGATAATTCATGTAAATTTTTTGAACTGGTTATGATTTTGGAATGCAAATGTTCTTAGCCCTTTTCTTTTGTGTATAATTAAATTGTCTGCGTTTGGCCTAGCTGTGGCCTGTGAAAAAAGCCCAGTCGAGTCGTGGTCTGGAAAAAAAATGCGGTCGGTGAGCTGAGCTCAATTTTGTTGGCTAAACAAAATTAAATAATTAAATAATGGGCTGAAAATATAGAAACAAATAGTTGGAAAGACAAAAGTCGGCCCAAAGAAAGCCCATATAAGTCTGCCAATGATATGGGCCTTCACAGACCATATTTCAATTTTATGACATTTATTGACCTGCCACGTCAGCTGCTGACATGGCATGGTGGAAAGGTTAGTGACGATAAACCAATGTCATACGCTTATGACATTAAATATAGAGACGTCATATAATACATTTGTGACAGTGGCTTTTTGACGTTTTGATTTTTGTCAACTGGATGTTATAAATCTTAAATTATGACATAAATTTTATATATTATGACATAATAGAATGTCAAAAACCATGTATTTCTTGTATTGTTCATTTCAGCCGAAAGCAATTCCCAATGGTAAAAATAACGGAGTATTGGCTCATATGCACGAATACATAGAAGCCAACACTAAACACCATGCACCAATCCAGAAAACATACCCAAAATATTGATACCCTCGTATGTGTCTGCGTGGAGCTCGCACATACTTGGTATAAGAACTCTCACCTAGACCGACGGTTGGACGGTCATGCTCTTATATCTTACAAAATCATTTTATGCATGTTTTCGCGATCAACACATTATCTTTTCCCTCGAGAATGGACTAGCAAATAAAGATCCAGCATGAAGCAAAACCCTGAACCCTGTCAGCAGTTAAGCCACCTGAATCCTAATGTAGGGCTTAAGGACAAGACTGAACACACTTAATAATAAAAATAGTTTTGAAATACCCATTTTAGTTGAAAAAATAGCTCCTTTCGGACGCAATCACTTGAACCATGCTCTGATACCAGCTGTCGCGGAACCACCCTAATTATAAGAACTCAAGTACCGTCTTAGTCAAATTCATCTGACATCGACCCATACTTGAATCCATATAACCCCGGTAGTCCGGAAATCTCATCTGACATCGACCCATACTTGAATCCATATAACCCCGGTAGTCCGGAAATCTCGAAGGATTTCAAACATCGTACAACATACAGGATCTCATCGTTCAAGTATTACATTCATAAGGATACATCACAGATAACGAAACCGAATTTAAACATCAGAGTGCGGAAATAAAGAGCTATTACAATACTGAGTTTTAAAATGCGGAAGCTGAAATAAGTTTTGAAACACGACCACCACACATGTGGTCCGAATAAAACATTGTTTAATAACTCAACTCAACTCGACTCACTCCTCCTTTTTCAGATAATGTGCCACCAACAATCTTATTCCAGCAAAAGAAAAGGGGAAGCTTCTTGACGACCGTGCCCTGGGCCTACTCCTCATCACCCTCCACCGGGTAGAGGCAGTGCTTACAATAGCCATAGTACACCAGACCATCTACAACAAACGGGATAAACCCTGAGTACGTGAATGTACTCAGCTAGACTTACCCGTCCAACTGAAAATAAAAGACACCAAGGGTATGCAAGGCTTTTTGGTGGAGCTGGGATTATTTAGTTGCGAAAAGCTCAAATTGAGGGAAGAAATATTTAATGGTATCAGTGAGCAACCAAGTTTTAGACCTACCTCTTTACGTAGGTTTTGCACCTGAACTATTCATACACTTGAGTCTAACAAACAAATAATATAACCATATCCAGTTGACTTATCCATATTTTAGTTGAACCTTTAAACATCACATGGAGTTGCATCGTGGTGAAGCTCGCCATAGTTTCCCACTAACCGGGGAGACAGCGACTCGAATCGAATTCCAAACCAGCTGGTGAAAGACCTTTAATACCAACCCACACTTTCCCCGTCGGGTCCATGCATTGGGTAACCGCTCGATGCTTGTTCGTGGTGGTAATCGTCGTGGTTCAAGCACGGACCACCTAATTAGAACTATACGATGGTCATTCCGAGGCAGATCGTGTTTCCATACTAGAGGGTGCGACACGGGTTGAGACCGGCCCGAACAGCGTCTAACCGGCTTTGGGGTCGATGACTACGGAACCGACATATCCCTAAGTAAAAGGCCGCATTAAAAAATGAACGAGGGCCAACATCGTTACAAACCTACACGATCCAACGGACGGACTGCCCCAAGTTTCCAACTTGGGCCTTGCCTTCCAGTTGACCGTATTTCATTACTACTCAGGTTCTTTTCCACGATAACAAATATGGCCAACCGTGATCCGGTAACTACCCATCAGGGGTATTACGGGAACATCCTTAACTACTACTTTTATTAAGCAGGCTAAGCAGTTCTATTTATGAATAAGTAAGAGGATAACAAGGCAGGTGTAAACAATAATCAAGGAATGATAATGCAGCAAGTAGGATTCAATCAACTCCTATACCTAATGCATCACAGTATAAAATACTCAATTAAATTAATTATAAATACTGGGAGACTTAGAATGCTCTGGGGCTTGCCTTGGGAAAAGACCGAGGCCTCGTGAGCGGGGCACTCAGGCAGGTTAGCTTCCTGCGCGGGGTCAGCTTCCTCGGTCCTGGGCAGCTCCGGTATCTCCTGCTCGTCATTTGCTTCCGGCTCCTGGTCGGTCTCCGGGGCTGTCGATCCTATTGCAATGCGGTAATAATTAAATAATACGCGGTGCGAAAAAAAGGATGGTATGAAGAGTAACATCTCTTGCAAACCAACAAAGCCAACTTGTTGAACCACTTTTGACATTGAGGAAAAACACTTACTTATCACATAAAACAAATCATTATTTTAACTATTTCCTCTTTATTAATTCCAAAAGAAATCCAGGTTTGAACTGCAAGTGCATTTTTCTGAACTCGAAAAAATCCACACAAAATTCCAGAAGGTAACTAACATTAACTGGACTTCACTGAACAATTTTCAGCTAGAAATAAAATACAGATGATCAGGTACAAAAAGATGAAATAAATTGCTCAAAAGGTGTTTTGAACTAACTCCTCTGATGAAAAGTGTCAAACAGTAGATTTCATAATTTTCCTAGCTTCATCTATTCATAAACACTCTACTGCAGAAAATTCACTGCCAAAGCATAAACACATAAACCTACACAAAATAAACAAATTTACTCCAGATTAAACCATTTGAACTACAACCCCGCTGGAAAAGAGTGTTATACTCATTTTCATATTTTTTCCAGATTCTACTCCACATTTCATATTTATCAAGAAGTTCCATGAACAGAATCATTATATTCTTTTCTACAAGAATTTCCTAGGAAAACCACAGAAAAACACACTTGTACAATAACTTCATATTTTTCCATACAACAACCTATGCTTAGCATTTTTCTCAGCTTAAGCAGGACATACAGAAGCTACACAATTTTTTTCCATATTTTATTTTTACATATAACTCACCTTAACACTTATTCGAAGAAAACAGCCAAAAAGGACTTTAAACCTAAACATATACTTTTTCTATATAAACAGTGCCTCATACATTTTTCACAGATTCATAACATGATAAGAAACCTTCACAAATTTTGACATGAATTAACTCAATCAGAAAACATATAAACTCATTTATTTAAACAAAAGCTCATAAACTGAATTAAATAAAAATAGTAATATAAACTTTTGCCAAAAATACTTTCATATTTTTCCATGATAGATCCACTCATGAACAAGCTAACAAATCTGAAAAGCACTTCATTTGGACCATTAAAACGTGCTACACAAAAATAACAAGCTTTTCTGGGAAAATAGAACAAAAGGAAAAACATTTGAAAACTCCAGCCCATACTGCGCAGACTCGGTCCATGGACCATGGGTGGCTGACGCGTGGGTCCATGTGGTCAACGGGGCCCATCGGTCAGAGAGAGCAAAGTAGGGGAAGGGGTTGACTGCACGGTTCTCGCCGGCAGTGAGGTC
The DNA here is from genome assembly GCA_009763385.1 of Coix lacryma-jobi var. lacryma-jobi. Taxonomy (NCBI): domain Eukaryota; kingdom Viridiplantae; phylum Streptophyta; class Magnoliopsida; order Poales; family Poaceae; genus Coix; species Coix lacryma-jobi. Next base: position 76,704,615 of record CM019828.1, on the reverse strand, counting down.
GCCGGCAGTGCGACCAGGTTCGGTGTGTTCGCCTTGACGAGACGGATCAAATGGTGGTGGTGGTTGGGCTAGCGCACGGCCGTAGCTCGTCGGCGGCGAGGTATGGCGGGCAGTGACGGCGGCGATGCACGACTTCGCCATTTCCGGCGGTCGCCAGTGCAATCGATGGAGTGGGGAGCATCAGTGAACCCTAAGAGAGCTATTAGGTGGGCTGGTTCGGCCAGAGAAGCTCCGGTGGAGCTCGGCCACGTGCGCGGCCATGGCGGCGTCCATGGCGCTCGGTCGGGTGAGAGAGAGACTAGAGGGCGATAGAGACCTCGCGGAGGCGTGTTCTCACCGTGCCTTCGCATGACGAAGCTCGACGGTGAAGATGGGAGGTGGCGGAGCTTTGGTTGATGCGGAACGGCGGCGGGCGCTCTCCGGCGTCGGTGGCGACCGAAAAGGGGGAGACCGTGGTGCGGACGCGGTGGAACTCGGCCGGTGGTCTCTTCGCGCACACCGTGTGTGCGAGGCGAAGGCGGAGCTTGGTGCGAGGTGGATTGGATGGTGGGGCTCGGTCGTGGCCGGAACGGCGATGGTGTTCTTCGCGGTGGCGTGCGGTGGCTAGGGCGAGGCGAGCGCTCGGTCTTGCGTTCGCGGGCAGAAGAGGGAGTGAGAGCGAGAGCGATGAGGTGCGATTGGCGAGTGGGAGAGAGGAGTGCGGGCGGCCGGGTTTTTGCTTGGCGGAGCGTCAACCGATGGTCGTGGCGGGTCCGGCGACGTCGTTGAGCGACGGCACGGCGGGCGAGGGTGCGCGGCAGGCGGTGGCGTGGGAGCGGCGAGCGAGGCGAGCGAGGAGTGGCGGCTGGGCCGTCACGGGCGTGAGCGGGCCGGAAAGGCCGAATGGGCCGCAAGCAAAGCGTCGGGGAAAAGCGAAATCCTTTTTCTTTTTCCAATTTTTTTCCAAACTTTGACCATTCACAAACAGTTTCAAAAACTCCAAACTAGGCTTTGACCCAAAAATAAAAGTTGCTCAAAATAATTTTCTCTACAACTTTCATATAAGACATTTTTTCTGAAAATCATTTTTACAACCTCCATATAAATAAGGTCAATTCTTGAGCTATAAATTATTTTGTTTCCCTCATTTTTATTTGTCAAACCATTTTGAACTAGGTCAAGGTATCAATATGAAAAGGGTTATTCTCACTATTCTCTATTTTATAAAATTGGTGGCCAAAACACAAATCCAACTAAACAACCAAGTCTATAGAAACCAAAATCCAAACAAACAAACCAAGGGCAAAAAGCACTTTCATGCACATGGAATGATGCAATGCATTGCTTATGGATTTTAGTAGCTAAATGTAGTTCCTAATGCAGTGTTGGACACTAGGGTGTCACATCACCCGCGACGGGATGAAACGCATTAAGAATCCTGAGAAGCCTATCGCGGGTGATGAAAAAGAAATTCATCTTAATGCTAGAGCTAAAAATTGCTTGTTTGAATCTATTAGCATGGATGTCTTTAACCAAGTTTTTACTTTGCAAACATCTCATGAAATTTGGTTAAAACTACATGAGCTTCATGATGGTACAAGTAATGTACGTGAGCAAAAACATCACCTAACTAAAACAAGCTATGATTCCTTTAAAATGAATGATGATGAGCTTGTTCGTGATATGTATTTTCGTTTGAATCTAATTATCAATGAGCTCCATTCTATAGGAATTACAAAGCTAGGTGATGCGGATATTGTGAGGAAGATCATCTCCGTGCTTCCAAAGAACAAGTACGCAACAATCATCACCATCCTCCACAACATGGAGGACTTGAGCACCATGACCCCCGCCATTGTCATTGGCAAATTGGTGGCATTTGAGATGTCACGCAAGATGGGTCAAGAAGAAGCCACTTCATCAAGCAAAGGCATTGCTCTCACATGTGATGAGCACAAAAAGATGAAGGGCAAAAAGCAAGTTTTGACAAGCTCAAGCTCCTCAAGTGAAGAAGAGGATGATGAAGATGAAGAATCAAGTGATGATGATCAAGCCTCCACCTCATCCGACTCCTCCTTAGATGAAGAAGAAACAATCAAGCTTTTGAAAGGAGTAAAGAGGATGATCCGCAAGCTCAATGTCAAGGGTGTGCCCATCACAATAGAAGATTGCCTCTTCACCAATCAAAGAAGAGAGCAAAGGAAAAAGAGATGCTATAGATGTGGCAAGAAAGGGCATTTTGTAGAGGATTGTCCAAAACAAAAGCCCACACCCAAGGACAAGAAAAAGAAGGGATGCAAGGCTAAAGCCCTCAGCACCATCAAGACATGGGATGATTCATCAAGCGATGATGAAGCTCATCACAAGAGGCATGGCAGCAAGCACTCATCATCATGCTCCTCACGTATGTGCCTTATGGCACGAGGTAACTCAAGCTCTATCTCTAGTGATAGTGATAGTGATAGTGAAAGTGATGATGAGCTACCTTCTTATAATGAACTTGTGCAAGATAATCTCAACTATGCTAAAGCTTGTACTAGTCAAGAAAAGAAAATCAATGCTTTAAAAGAGAAATTAGATAGCTCTCAACAAGCCGACAATGCTATGCTTGAACAATATGAATCTTTTTCAAGTTTGAATGTAGAGCTATCTAACAAAATAGAGAAACTTGAGGCTAGTGCAAGCACATATTGTAACACCCCAGGAGTTTGACGCCAGTCGAGCAGTTAGTTTGAATAAAGACATGGTCTGTTAGGTGATGATCGAGAGATAATTTATAATATTATCAGTGGTGACAGATGTTTTGGGATCAACCTCAGAGACAGAACCCAGTTTGAATTATTCGAGAAATAATTAACAGAGCGAGTTAATGATGATTGCCCAATTCCAGAATATTCAACATATATGCTAAACATTACTTTTTCAGGTGTCCCACCTCAGTTCATGTCTATAGTGTTTGGTAGAAAAGTTTCGCGAAGTTTGGAATCAAAAAGTCACATGAAATGACGAGTCACAACTTTGCCTATAATCACAAATTGAGTGAAGGAGATCATTTGAGTTCAATCAAGTCTTGCAATTATGCCCAATCAACTCTATATGAACTCACGAACAAAAGTTATGAAAGGTTCGTGTTGAGCAAATGTCAAGAAAATGCCTCAATTGGCCTAAACCTCTAAATGAAGGTCATATCAACTTGCTGCTTTGACCAACATGAAAGTGTAGCTTCTATTCATATTATGAGATTTGACCTTTAAGCAAAGTTATAGATCATGACATGTACAACAAACTTTGTTAAAGGATCCAAAGCTGAATCCATTTCTAACCATGTCAAAAAGAGGATCAAAGTCTGAATCTGCTGCTATTTTCAACAGGAAAAATTTGCCTGTCTGATTTCAGTGTCATTTACGTTGGCAAGCCACGTTCTCCAAATTTTGTTAAACAACTCAAGTTGGTCCAAAAATAAGAGTTGTAGGTAATCCTTTGGAGAAGAGCATACAAAAAGTTGTACTCGATTTGACTAAGTTTGGACTGTGAATTTTGTGTTTAATCGCAGCAAGGTCAATCCTAATTAAGTCGCTGACACTGTCATCTTTGAAACTAATTACCCGCTGCTCTGTAACCCTAATGGCCGAGCGTCCTTAAAAAAAGTTGCAGAGCAGCCCGAGATAAACAAGTTTGTTTAAAGGTGCAAAGCCCAGTTCGGCTTTGATCTGCCCCAAAATGGCCGCCCAAGATCGCCCATCGTCACGTGTCAGGTGTTCGACAAAAAGACAACATGGCGTTCATACATAGAGCTCGACCCCACCATTGCAGGGCGCGGTTGCCGCGTGCTGCTACCTTCTCCTTGCTTGATAAGGTTGCGAAGCGCCCTCCCGGCCACTCTCACTCGCTTCCCAACTCCCTCTCCCTCGCTCGCACTCCAGCTCGCCGTCGCGGACACCGTCGCCATGGCCGCCATGGTCGAGCTTACTGCTGCCACCGTTCGGCCGTCAGGTGTCTTTCCACTCTCCGCCGACCTTGCCACCTTCTTCCTCTACTTGCGTCGTGCCTCCTCCGCTCCTCTCCCGGCCGCAGCGTGGCCAGAGGGCGCCTTCACCGGAGCAGCCGTCGTGGTTGCCGCTGCTCGCGTGGCCGGAGCGCCACGTGCAGCTACCGACCCGACTGACCCCTCCCTTGGGCACGCAGGGGTCCCGGGCTCGCTGTGGGCCTGTTCCGCCGCCGCTGGCCGGCCGTAGTGTCGCCGACGGCCTCCCTCTGTCTATTTTGTGCGTACAGGAGGAGGAAGAAGCCCTCTCGGGCATGAATAGAGGAAAAGTCAGGGTGTTTTCTACAGATCTCATGACTCAGCTGAATAGTGTGTACAGTGCCAAGGAGATTTGGTGAAATCTCACGGTTCCCGAAGCAAAAGTGCTTGTCCTTTTCCTTATGTTTTTCAGAATTTTGTGATGAACTTTGGAAAATCATAACTAATTATAGAAAAATCGTAAAATAGCAAATATGGACTTTTTAGAATCCTTATGAATATATCTATGCAGTGGAGTCATAATATGGCATGTTTTAGTTCAGAAGTTTTGCTGTAGATTTATATCTTTGTTAATTAGGGTTGAATAGGGATAAGTTGTTATCTACTGTTGTGATGCTTAGATTGCAGTGAAATTTTTATGGTAGGCTTGCCATGTCATATGGGTACTATGATAAAAATTTCAAAAGTTTTGGTGCACCAGTTTTAGAGTTATTAAGTAATCTTGCTCTCAACCGATTAAATAGGTTTAATTATTAAATGTATCATGTATGTGCGTAAAAATGGAAAAGATGGTTCCATGGCTTTGCTAATATGTTGTAGTAACCATTGCATGTCTAATATGGTTATGTGTTCATACAAAATCTGAAGTTTCTTATTTAACTTACTCTCACATGGTTAATTATAAATAGAAACTAGTTTAACATATAGTTGGCAAACTATGGCTTGTATGCATGTAACTTTCCAAGATTTGCTCACATACTAATACTATGATTCATCTCTGAAAGTTGGAGCTATGATTCATGTGTGCTTGACATCTCCTAAATATATATATATATAGGCTATATATATACTAGCAAAGGATAAATAGTGTTAATATGATCATGCATGTGCAGTTTGTGTTGTGTGCATGTTTTCATTAAGATAATAATGTTTGATGTGAAAGTGTTGTATATGAAAGTTGTAGATGACATCTTAATCTTGCTTGTAAACAAATTGCATGGCCATAGGCTTAATAGTTTAAGAGATATGGCTATTGCAAATTGAATGTCATGCTTTGCCTACATTCTGTCTAGATCTGAATGTTTGGCTTGTTACACCAAGTTATGTTATGATTCATGCTTAGGTGTTTATAGAGGAGTTGTAGTACTTTTCATAATCTTTCTAAACTGTCTTAGATCATGTTTTTTGCAGTTCTATAACTTGAGTTATAGCTGTTTTAGTGTAGATGGGTAAATCTGTCCAAGTCTGGACAGAGCTGCCTAATTATACTAATTAGACCTTGTTAATTGGTGAATCATCTTAAGATGATTATAGATGATTTGTATACAACTTAATAACATTTCTAAAAAGTCTAGGGGCAAGTTCCCAAGTACTATAGATCTTTAGTTATGGTTGTTTTAAGTTATTGTTATTGATGTGTGGCTAGTTCTGTCCCAGTGTGGACAAAGCTGCACTAATCATGTTGTTTGACTTTGATAATAATTGATTCACCTTGAAATAATAATAAGAAAGATTTAAATAACCTTGTAAGATTTCTATAATATCTAATTGCATGCTCATGTGATGTTTGTATCTTGAGTTATGCTTCTCTGAAGCTCTGTCAGTCCTGCTGTCCAACAGTTGGACAGAGCTGCATAGTTATCTATTTTTGAGTTAGATAACCTTTGAATTAGCTCTTGTGGTAAATAACAAAGTTGTATCTAATCTTGTTATCTTTCCAGAAAATCTAGGATCACCTTGTTTGGATGCGTGTAGCTCCAATTATGTGTGTTTAAAGTACATGTTATGTTGCTGTCCAAACTGTGTAAATGAACCAAAGTTGATTGCTATAGTTTGAGGTTGCTTATGTGGTCCTTAATGCAATGTCATGACTTGATAATATTTAGTTTGTGCATTTCATGTTATTAAACTAATTAACCTTATGTATTATATAAATATGTTAGATAATGATGGTTGACTTGCTTAACTAAAGTAGAAGCTATATGTGCATACATGTGTTCCATTTGTGATGGCTGATGTAGTTTTGATTGATTGTTATAGTTAGGCACTACGAATGCCTATTGAACCGAGTGTCACACTTTGCTTTAATAATAACCTGCTGGAGTGATCATGACATGTTGGGTGTTAGAGCTATGTCTTCTTTTAGTAGTTATCCTGATTGTTTATGTGAAGTAATTAGTAATATTTTGTTGTGCGCCTTATGTTTGCTTCATAAGCGTTTTCCTTGCATTCATACGCTTGCATTGCGCATCTCATTTAGGTAACGGTAGATACATCGTGAAGGACGTGATGATGAGGCTAAACCTGAAGACGGTGTTTGGTGGATTATCCCGAAGATGTGGAGTTAAGCAAGTGCTACAGCGGAGATGCTCGCCAAGCGACTATCACCTAACAAACACTAACCTAGTGTTGGTTCCCAGGTAAGCCCCGGAGCATTTTAAAGTCTACTATTATTTACAATAAATTTAATTGAGTATTTTATATTGTGATGCATTAGGTATAGGAGTTGATTGAATCCTACTTGCTGCATTACCATCCCTTGATTATTGATTAATATCTGGCTTGTTATCCTATTATTTATTTATGATGTAGAATTGCTTAGTCTACTTAATAAAAGTAGTAGTTAAGGATGTTCCCGTAATACCCCTAGTGGGTATTTGCCGGATCACGGTTGGCTATATTTGCTATCGTGGAAAAGAACCTGAGTAGTAATGAAATACGGTCAACTAGAAGGCAAGGCACAAGTTTGGAAACTTGGGGCAGTCCGTCCGTTGGATCGTGTAGGTTTGTATCTGTTAACACCGAGTTTTCGCACTATGACAAGTGGACCGGCGCTATGATAATTCGGCGAATGCCGCCGCTTGAAGGATTCGGCAGACGGCGGATGCGGTCGGCTAACTCAATGTATTCGGCAAGGCTGTGAAAGCGATTAGTCAACAGCGAGCGGGTTCGGCAACGTAACGCTACGGTCGGTTACCTCGAGCCAAGCCAGTTTGCGACGAATACAGCATGTCGAGAAGATTTAGCGATGGGAATCTCGTTCATTTTAGCGCATGCCGGTTATTAAAGGAAGCTTGGAGCAAAAGGCATCATGTTTCTGATAGTTTCCTAATTTATCATTGTAATCGTGTTCTTCTAGGACTCAGATAGGTTTCCTGTTTTATCGTTGTAATCGTGTCCTCCTAGGACTCGTAGGACACCAGGGTATAAATATAAACCCTGAGACTATTGTAAATCTGTTCACAATCAATACAACCAACCCCGACCCCGCGCCGTCTTCGAGTCCAAGTCGTGTCGTCGTGTTCTTCGAGAGGGGCCATCGATCCGTCGACCTCCGTAAGTTCCGGCAACCTTGCTATCATGTCTAGTATCGTGCGGCGGATATAGATATGGTGCAAGTAGTCTCGTACGTTAAGCTTAGTATCGTGCGGCGGATTTAAGCTTATGACAGGAGGTCTTTGTTTATGTCTTGTATCGTGCGGCGGATTGAGACATGAGTAAAGATAGTTATCGGCTCTGTTAGATTTGGCAATCTGATAGATTCATTAAGTTACCTTGTGTTATATGTTTTGTTACGTTTATCTTATCATAACACTTTTGCCCAATCTAGATACCGTCCGGTTCGGCTCCATCTTTATAGATCTGCTCTGTTTCACGTTTATTATTGGAAAGTCTGTTATGCGGTAGATCTATTGTTCGTAATAGCCGAATTGGATCGTATCTGGGTTGCCACGTGGTGAGGGTTCATGCATGTTAAGCGTGTTTGATCTATGACAAGGCTAGGTGTCGTGCGGCAGGCGCAGGCTTTAGATTAGCTTAGTCATGCTTAGCTTGTATGTTCAATCTCCATGGACCCCAACTCGGTTGTACAATCGAGATTGGTTAAGTTTTAACTCATATATAATACGTCATGCGAGTACGATTCTCATGCAAACGTGTTCGGCAACCTGTTATTCATGTGACTCTGTTCATATTGCCGAATAATCTTTAAACCTGTTGGCAGATAGCTTTCATAGCTATATGTCGTCGCAAGTGGCTTCAGGGCCGTACATCTTGGAACTGTCTGGTCATACCCGGCACGTTCCAGCTTTGTATTTAACAGTTTATCTCCCTTGTTATTTGCAGGTCAAACTGACTGGCACGCACCGGACTTCTGAACACCCGGGCCACGATTGAAGCCAGCTTCTCCGGCTTGCCGTGTGCCTGGCGCAGAACGCCACTTTTTGCGCCAACACACTTTTTGGCACGCTCGGTGGGACCAACACTTTTTTCCTGCAGCAATGGTCGAAGTCACTGAAGCCGAGGCCAGCAACAAGGCGGGGCTCGTGCAGGTGCAGCTCACCGAACTACCCGACGAGTACAGAGAGCAGGTGGAGGATGCTTGTGCCGAATTCCAGGCCAAGTGCTTAGAAGCCTTTTCCAAGAACAAGAGCGGAAAGGTTCGCCGTCTGCACGATCTGCCGAAACCCATCCAGCCCAACCCGAATGATCCCGGGGAAGCGGAGGCAGTGTTGAAAATGTCTCATATGATCAACGAAGCTGTCTCTGGTGCCATCGGTCGCATGCATGGGGCGTTTCTCAACACCTTCCGCACCATCATGATCGCCCAATTTGGCCCCAAGGCCGATGAACTTATGGAGGCCGAGTTTGGCCCTATAGCAGGACCACATCTTTTCAATCTGCCGAATCACCTCAAGGGGGCAGGAGCTGCTGGTGAGGAGACCCCGCCTAAGGCTCAATCGAGCGGGATGACCATTCAAGAGAAGCACACGCCAGAGGGCCAGTTGCCGACCATGGGTCAGTTCACGTTCGGCGCTAAGGGTCAGCCGCCAGAGTCAACACGCAAGATCTCCCCGCGAACCTACAGGCTCATAAAGGACTACTATGGAAACGGGTACCATGAGATGCTTGAGCCTCACAACATAGAGGGTGCCCCACATCCAGGATACGGGAAGCCGACGGCCGAGAAAACCGCTGACTCTAATGTCGATGTCATGCTAGAGAGGATGGCAGATATGATGCAGCGCACTTTCGGCCTGAAGCCTAAGGGCACTTATGCTTACAGATCTCCGTTCCCCGAATGGTTCCACCGTGTGGCTCTACCTCCCAGAGTCAAGGTGCCGACAGACCTGTCCAAGTTCTCCAGCTTAGACGACACTAGCACGGTGGAGCACATCAGTCGCTATCTACTCCAGCTTGGGGAGGCTAATACCGAGGATGCCTTCAGGGTTCGGTACTTCCCGTCTTCGCTCACTGGGCCGGCGTTCGCTTGGTTCACGTCTCTGCCACCGGGCTCTATTCTCTCTTGGGCAGACTTGGAACAGAAGTTCCATACGCACTTCTACACGGGCACCAAGGAGAAGAAGCTGGTGGACATCATGTATGTGCGCCAGAGGCCGAATGAGACACCGCAGGACTACCTGCGCAGGTTTAGGGAAGTCAAAAGCCAGTGCTTCGGCATGTACCTGCCGGACGACCAGCTTCCACCATTGGCCGTGGCGGGCATGCTCCCAAGCATCAGAGACAAGCTCTTCGGCCAGGAGTTCGAGGACCTGGGTCATCTCTCTCGCCGGCTGAATGAAATGACTATCCAGGCGCAAGGCTTCCGGAGGGAAGGGCGCTTCCAGAGGGACAATGTCGCGGCCCAGATGTATCAAGCTTTCCTGGACGAAGCCGATGACTATTCCGATGCCGAAGATGAGGTGGCCGCTGCAGAGTTCAACTGGGACAAAGAACCGACCCAGGCCAACAAGCAGTGGCTGCGCCAGCAGAAAGGGGCATACGACTTCGACGTCACCAAGGCCGACAAACTCTTCGAGTTTCTGATTGCCGAAGGGAGAGTCAAGCTACCCCCGGATCACCCGATGCTACGTCCTGGAAGCGTCAAAGACAAGAAATACTGCGGCTTCCACAACACTAATACTCATTCTATTAATGATTGCCGCGTGTTCAGGACCAGGATCCAGAAGGCCATCCAGGATGGGCACATCAAATTCAATGGCAAGATGAAGATCGATGCCAACCCCTTCGCCCAGAACTCCGTGTTCGTCTCAGTGAACATGGTAGCCCCGGAGGATCCCAAAGGCAAGGGCAGGGTCAAGGTCCTCACCTCCAACAAGGCGCGCGAGTCTGGCGCAGTGGATCCCGATCGGCAAATCACTGGTGATGAGCTCCGGCAGCACGCCCAAGTCGCGAATAGCCGATACGAGCACGGAGAGTCTTCCAGGCGCAGGCCTACTCACAGAGATCTCCTTAACAAGTGGCGCCGGCAAAAGGAGAAAGAGCAGAGGCGTCTCCAACACGAAGAACAGGAGCTCACGAGGGAGCATCAGCGCGAAGACGATTACACAGGGGAGCACCGGTATCGTCTGGAGGAGAGGGCTTACCACAGAGAACAGGCCCATCGCTGGGAGCAAGAACGCCGCCAAGAGCGGGAGCAAGCTCACTGGGGCTGTCCGTTCTTCCGCCATTGCTGGAACGAAGGCTTGAAACTGCCTGCCGTCAACAACTGCCCCGAATGCAGCGATCAGTACCAGGGGTATAGGCAGGATCGGGTCAACCGCCGTCCCGTCCATGAAAGGTTGGGAGCACGCATCCCAATGGACGATCGGCGCCTAAAAATGAGGAGCCCGGGTCGGCAAGCCAAAAGATGTGCCGACCAGGAGTGGGTGCATCACCGGGACGACAGCGAGGAGGTACAGCCCCGCCCATATAGGTGGCAAAAGGGGCAATGGTGCCCACCAGGGCTCAGGAAAAGCCAGAAAAGGAGAGTGCAACGCCTCCGGAATAGGGAGTTGGAAGAAGCAGCCGCCGGTGGGAAGAAGCAAGAGTGGCGTCCGAAGGAAAAGCCAGGCGACAATGGCAAAGGCGCTGGCGTGGCCATGACTTTCTTCCTTCCCCTGGAATTCATGGCTCCAATCGGCCAGGGGGCACAGGACGAAGCGCGTTCGGACTCCGACGAGGCCGAGCACAACGAGCTCGCGGCACAGCTCGTGTTGTCTCAGAAGGCAGCATTTGACAAGCCAGCTAAGCATCGGCATTTGAAGCCGTTATATGTCAAGGGGTACGTCAACAGAAAGCCGCTAACCTAGATGTTTGTCGATGGCGGTGCAGCGATCAACATCATGCCTTACGCCACCTTCAGAAAGCTGGGCATGAACGATGAAGATCTGCTCAAAACGGACATGATACTCCGTGACTTTGCCGGCAATCCCTCTGACACTCGGGGTGCCGTGCACGTGGAACTGATGATAGGATCCAAGACGCTCATCACGACCTTCTTTGTCATTGACGGCAAGGGGGCATACAGCCTGCTTTTGGGCAGGGATTGGATCCATGCCAACTGTTGCATACCTTCGACCATGCACCAAATACTCATCCAGTGGGTTGGAGATGACATCGAGATTGTCCAAGCTGATGACTCGGTGAGTGTTGCTACCATTGAGCCCACTTACTGGGAATTTGACGGAGTAGATTGCTTCTCTGATCGTGTGTGGGGAGAAGGTCCTGTCAACATCTACGACAGAGATCAACAGCCGATCCAAGCAGTCGGCTCTCAAAGTTTCTTTTAGATGGACAACCCAACCGACAGCAGCGAGGGCAAACTGGGACGTGGCTTCGCATCGGCCGACCAACTGGAAGAAGTGGATGTTGGCGACACAAGTAAAAGAAGGCCAATGTTCATAAGTTCTAATTTAGACCCTGCTTTCAGAGTGCAGCTAGTAGATCTCCTAAAAGAGTTCAAAGATTGTTTCGCTTGGGACTACACAGAGATGCCCGGATTGGATCGGTCCATTGTTGAGCATAAGTTGCCGATCAAGCCTGGATACCGCCCATACAAACAACCTCCGCGCAGGATCTACAAGGAGGAGGTATTGGCCGACGTGAAAAGAGAAGTGGAAAGATTACTAGAAGCTAACTTCATTCGGCCGTGTCGATATGCGGAGTGGATCTCCAATATTGTCCCGGTGTACAAGAAAAACGGGAAGATGAGGGTCTGCATCGACTTCAGGAACCTCAACAAAGCCACCCCTATGGACGGTTATCCAATGCCGGTGGCCGATTTGCTAGTAGATGCTTCGGCCGGTTTTGAAATCATAAGCTTTATGGACGGCAACGCAGGTTACAATCAGATCTTCATGGCTGCAGAGGATGTGGCGAAGACCGCCTTCAGGTGCCCCGGCCATATAGGTTTGTTTGAATGGATGGTTATGACTTTTGGTTTGAAAAATGCCGGTGCCACTTACCAGCGAGCCATGAATTACATATTCCATGAGCTGATCGGCAAGATCGTAGAGATCTACATTGATGATGTGGTGGTCAAATCCAGAAGCAGGGAAAGACACTTAGCCGATTTAAGGAAGACCTTGGAGTGCACGAGGAAACATGGTTTAAAGATGAATCCAACCAAGTGTGCATTTGGGGTGTCGGCTGGTGAGTTTCTGGGATTCCTGGTCCACAAAAAGGGGATCGAAGTCGGTAGGAAGAGCATGGAAGCAATTGATAAGGTAGTGCCGCCGACCAATCTCAAAGAACTTCAATCACTGCTCGGCAAGATCAACTTTGTCAGAAGATTCATATCCAACTTGTCTGAGCGCGTGTTGCCATTTTCTCCACTATTGAAGCTCAAGAAAGATCAGGAGTTCGTGTGGGGTGACGTGCAACAAAAGGCTTTCGATGAGATCAAGGAGTACATGAAGGCACCACCAGTATTGGTTCCTCCACAACTCGACAAGCCTTTCAAGTTGTACGTGGCGGCCGACAACCTAACGATAGGGTCGGCCCTCATGCAAGAATTCGAAGGGAAAGAGAGAGTCATAGCCTATCTTAGCCGAAAGCTACTGGACCCCAAGACAAGGTATTCGGCTACGGAAAAGTTGTGCTTGTGCGTTTTCTATTCCTGTACCAAGTTTCAGCACTATCTACTGAATGCCGAATGCGTGGTAGTATCAGAATTTGATGTAATCAAGCACATGTTATTAATGCCGATTTTAAGTGGAAGGATCGGTAAATGGGTTTTGGCCCTTTCTGAATTTGATTTGCGTTTTGAATCGGCAAAGGCTGTTAAAGGCCAGATTATGGCTGATTTTGTCACTCACCACCGTGATCCTAATGCTAACATGGTAGCCATTATCCCTTGGGCATTGTTTTTTGATGGATCCTCGTGCAGCAAAGGTGGTGGAGTCGGGATAGTGTTGATTTCTCCCAAGGGGGCACCCTTCAAGTACTCTATACCGATCGAGTACCCGGTAACTAATAATCAAGCAGAGTACGAAGCACTGCTCCGAGGACTACGGTTGCTTGTGGACATAAAGGCAGACGCCGTGGAGATCTTCGGTGACTCGGAATTGGTGATCAAGCAATTGACCGGCAAATACGAGTGCAAGAATGACACGCTGCAGGAATATCTCGAAGGTTGCCAAGAGCTCCTCAGACAGTTTCGATCGGCAACCTTGCAACATATTCCTAGGGGGCAAAACGAAGAAGCAAACCAGTTGGCTCAGGCAGCTTCTGGGTATAGGGAGAATCAAAACATTTTTGCACTTGAGGGAGAGCAAACAATACCAGAAGGTGGTCAAGCAGTCCCAAGGGATAATCAGGCAATTGAAGATTGGAGAGACAACATTGCCGATTACCTCAGGGACCCATCCAGGAAAGTCTCCCGAAAACTTAGGTACAAGGCTCTTAAGTTCACGCTCTTGGACAATCAATTGTACTACAAATCCATAGATGGGGTTTTGCTTAAATGCCTGAACCAAGACGGGGCTAGGAAACTGATGTATGAGGTGCACGAAGGCGTATGTGGTGCACACCAGTCGGCTCACCGTATGAGATGGTTAATCTGGAGGACTGGATATTTTTGGCCGACTATGCTCGAAGATTGCTTTAAGTATTACAAAGGTTGTCAGGATTGTCAGCGATTCGGCAATGTGCAAAGGGCTCCAGCATCGGCCATGAATCCGATCGTTAAGCCTTGGCCTTTCAGAGGATGGGGCATTGATTTGATCGGCCAGATTCACCCTCCATCTAGCAAAGGACATAAGTTTGTCCTGTTGGCCACGGATTACTTCACCAAGTGGGTTGAAGCCATCCCATTGAAGAAGGTGACGTCAGAAAACATGGTGTCTTTCGTCAGGGAGCATATCATTTACCGATTCGGCATTCCTCAGTCCATCACCACCGATCAGGGGACTCAGTTCACTTCCTCGGAGTTTTGTGACTTTGCCGAAGAGATGGGGATTAAACTATATAATTCTTCTCCTTACTATGCACAGGCCAATGGGCAGGCAGAGGCTTCTAACAAAATCATGGTTAAAATCATTCAAAAGAAGATCGAAGAGAAACCTAAAAGGTGGCACTTGGTACTCAACGAAGCTTTGTGGGCGTACCGAATGGCTTGTCATGGGTCGACTCAGATGTCGCCATACGAGTTGGTCTACGGGCATCACGCAGTGCTACCGTGGGAGTTGCAGTCGGGGTCAAGACGAGTTACATTGCAGAACGATCTGGCTAAAGAAAATTATAAGGATTTGATGATGGATGAGCTAGAGGATTTGCATTTGATTCGTCTCAAGGCCTTGGAAAATATTGAGAAGAATAAGATACGCGTTGCCAAGTACTACAACTCGAAAGTGAGAGAAAAAGGATTCGAAGAGGGAGACTTGGTTTGGAAAATTATCTTGCCAATCGGTACCAAAGACAAGGTATTCGGCAAATGGTCCCCTAACTGGGAAGGGCCTTTTCGGATTCTGAGACGTGCTCCGGGTAATGCGTATGTTCTGAAAACCCTCCAAGGAGAAGAGTTTGCTAGGGCAATTAATGGACGTTATCTAAAGAGGTTTCATCCTAGCGTGGAGGTCGGTGCATAACGGAATCAAGGACTAGCGGGCACCGATGGCCGATACAAAATGGTGTCGCCCTTAGCGCAAAAAATGGCCGATAGATTCTATCGTCCTTAGAACAAAAAACAGCCGGCACGGCATGTGTCGCCTCTAGCACAAAAAACGCAGAAATACAGGGCCAGGTGCACGCGGTGCTGTGCAATCGGCTAGATAAATCAAACGCTCAACAAGCGCAGGACAGGAGAACAGGTTGTGCATATAAACATAGCAAAATAGAATATTGTTCGTAGTGGGGAATGTGCAAAAGGTGCAGATCAGTTATCGAACATCCTGTTGATGACCGTCTGCGGGTTGGTGACCGCGGCGAGGGCGCGAGCATGATCCTCGTAGGAGTCCAGAAGATCATCAATCTGCTCGACGTCCTCCGGGCCTGCTCCGCCGGGAAGCCAACCGGCGTCACGGAGAAGTCCTCCTCTGCGCGGACCGTTAGCGCCGACAGCCCCAGCGCCACGCCATGGTGCACACCCTGCAGGGCGACCTGCTCGACGCGGCCGTGTACATTGGCCAGGCGCGCCTCGGCGGTGTCGCCCTGGGCGTTCACCCGGTCTGCGACGGCGTTCGCCGCCATCTTCAGACGCTCTAGCTCTTCAGACAGTGCTATGAACGACGAGTTGAAATGGATCGGTTAAAAGATCAACAAGAACGACCAAAAACCGATCTAGGATTGGGTGTTCATACCCGTGATTGCGTCGCAGAACTGCCGGCGTTGATCCTCCCACTCCAGCTGGTCTATCCCGTACTGCTTCGAGACGGCGGCCAGCTCTTCCCGGGACTCGTCCCGCAGCGCCATGAAGTTCAAGGCGTCGTTGTGGTCATAAAGGCCGCCGTCGGAATCCCGGTCCGGGCTCGCCTCCCAAGGATGGGAGTGGTAGGAGAGACTGTCGGAGGAGCTTGGCGAATTCGGTGGAGCCTCTGGCCTCCCCGACGCTGAAGAAGGCCGGGCATGCCCGCCGGCGGAGGAAATAACGGGGACCCTGTCAGCAAGCAGCAACCGAGCATGAGCGAAATCTTCAAGAAACTGCCACAAAGGACGTAAGCGAAGAGTCCTACCCGCGCCGACGGAGGCGCCGAGCGCGGCTCCCTTCGGCTTCCTCGGTCGCCGGGCGTTTGCCGCGGTCATCATGGCTCGCCATTGCACTCGGAAAGTTAGGGTTTCCTGGGGCGGAACGAACAAGGAAGCCGAGGCGGCGAGAGTACTAAAGGAGTGGATGCAAGATTGGGAGAAGGCAGGCCTCCAGGGACGATTTATGTCGAATATCAACCGACGGATTGGGGTTTTTTCCGTTTCCCAAGATGGGCTTCTACAGTAATGGGCTGCGTAGGCCGTCTGAGTGCACTCACGTACGTGTTCGGCGGAGAATAGAGCGCCTGTCTTCGGCAAAACTGCCGATTTAGGTGTTCGAAACAAACACTGGCCAGATTGCCGAACAGGTTCACACGGTTAAATACGGTGTCATCAGAACGGTAACCGATTGGATGCAAAATGCAGATATGTTACAAATGGCCAAGCACATGGAATAGAGTACGCCCTGATTCCGAAAGATCAGTCACAGATTGATTTCAAGAAAATGATGAAAGGACTTCTTATCCACATAACAGGAGTCGATTACAAATGAAGGATCAGTTCGTCCATGTCATTCTATTTCTAATCGGAAGATCAGAATCAAAAGAGTCGGCCAAGTCTGTTCCGGCTTCTTTCATATCCTCAACAGAACGTGCTATCCTAAATTCTAGTCCTCGTTCACAAACGTCAAAATGGCGATAGTCGGCACCAGAATGGATCCGGACGGCATTGAAAGCAAGTGCTGCGCCGTAGCCCATGCCGGCCCTAGAAATGTCAGGAAGGATCCGCTTGATCTCATTCACCTGCCTTAGAGACACCATGTCTGGCACATTGGCTGAAGTAGCAAGGTCGGCGATAGCAGCTTCAAGGGAGTGGAGCCTAGTCTCCAGAGCTGAATGGAAAAGGGGTCAAGCAGAAGGAAGGGTTAAGAAAAGGACAGTTGAAGGATGCTTACCGATGGCTTGTTCCCGAAAGGTATCGCGCTCCTGAGAGATTTGAATAATCTCCCGATTCTTCTTTCCTAGATCAGACTGGAGATCTGTAACCTTCTGAGCCAGGTCCTCGGTGAGGTCGTCGCCAGTCCTCCTGAAGGGGAAACAAAATGAGGCATAATTATCCAAAGCGAAAAGATCAAAGCAGAAGCAACCTTCTCTTAGAAGTGCTGGTGTCGCCATGCTCGAGACTGTAATGGCTTGCTTGGGAAGACATTTTCCGGTTCAGGGCAAGAGAAGAGAGGGTTTTTCTAGATGAAGAAGCTAAACAGAGGAATTCGGAAAGTTCAGGCCGAGATGGAATAGAGAGGAATTTTTAAGGATCTCGAATGCATTGGAAGGCGAGTCGGCAGCTGTGATGATTAATGACAAAGGAAGTCGGACGCTTCCAGAGACTCTACAGTGGTGCGAAAAGAAGAAGATGAATTTAGGAATAAAACATTTATCCCAAAATTAGGGGGCATGTGTTAACACCGAGTTTTCGCACTATGACAAGTGGACCGGCGCTATGATAATTCGGCGAATGCCGCCGCTTGAAGGATTCGGCAGACGGCGGATGCGGTCGGCTAACTCAATGTATTCGGCAAGGCTGTGAAAGCGATTAGTCAACAGCGAGCGGGTTCGGCAACGTAACGCTACGGTCGGTTACCTCGAGCCAAGCCAGTTTGCGACGAATACAGCATGTCGAGAAGATTCAGCGATGGGAATCTCGTTCATTTTAGCGCATGCCGGTTATTAAAGGAAGCTTGGAGCAAAAGGCATCATGTTTCTGATAGTTTCCTAATTTATCATTGTAATCGTGTTCTTCTAGGACTCAGATAGGTTTCCTGTTTTATCGTTGTAATCGTGTCCTCCTAGGACTCGTAGGACACCAGGGTATAAATATAAACCCTGAGACTATTGTAAATCTGTTCACAATCAATACAACCAACCCCGGCCCCGCGCCGTCTTCGAGTCCAAGTCGTGTCGTCGTGTTCTTCGAGAGGGGCCATCGATCCGTCGACCTCCGTAAGTTCCGGCAACCTTGCTATCATGTCTAGTATCGTGCGGCGGATTTAGATATGGTGCAAGTAGTCTCGTACGTTAAGCTTAGTATCGTGCGGCGGATTTAAGCTTATGACGGGAGGTCTTTGTTTATGTCTTGTATCGTGCGGCGGATTGAGACATGAGTAAAGATAGTTATCGGCTCTGTTAGATTTGGCAATCTGATAGATTCATTAAGTTACCTTGTGTTATATGTTTTGTTACGTTTATCTTATCATAACACTTTTGCCCAATCTAGATACCGTCCGGTTCGGCTCCATCTTTATAGATCTGCTCTGTTTCACGTTTATTATTGGAAAGTCTGTTATGCGGTAGATCTATTGTTCGTAATAGCCGAATTGGATCGTATCTGGGTTGCCACGTGGTGAGGGTTCATGCATGTTAAGCGTGTTTGATCTATGACAAGGCTAGGTGTCGTGCGGCAGGCGCAGGCTTTAGATTAGCTTAGTCATGCTTAGCTTGTATGTTCAATCTCCATGGACCCCAACTCGGTTGTACAATCGAGATTGGTTAAGTTTTAACTCATATATAATACGTCATGCGAGTACGATTCTCATGCAAACGTGTTCGGCAACCTGTTATTCATGTGACTCTGTTCATATTGCCGAATAATCTTTAAACCTGTTGGCAGATAGCTTTCATAGCTATATGTCGTCGCAAGTGGCTTCAGGGCCGTACATCTTGGAACTGTCTGGTCATACCCGGCACGTTCCAGCTTTGTATTTAACAGTTTATCTCCCTTGTTAGTTGCAGGTCAAACTGACTGGCACGCACCGGACTTCTGAACACCCGGGCCACGATTGAAGCCAGCTTCTCCGGCTTGCCGTGTGCCTGGCGCAGAACGCCACTTTTTGCGCCAACAGTATCGATGTTGGCCCTCGTTCATTTTTGAACGCGCCCTTTTACTTAGGGATACGTCGGTGCTGTAATCATCGAACCCAAAGCCGGTTAGACTCTGTTCGGGCCGGTCTCAACCCGTGTCGCACCCTCTAGTATAGAAACACGATCTACCGCGGAATGGGCATCGTATAGTTCCAATTGGGTGGTCCGTGCTTGAACCGCTACGATTGCCACCTCGAACAAGCATCGAGCGGTTACCCAATGCATGGACCCGACGGGGAAAGTTTGGGTTGGTATTAAAGGACTTTCACCAGCTGGTTTGGAATTCGATTCGAGTCGCCGTCTCCCCCGGTTAGTGGGAAACTATGGCGAGCTTCACCACGATACAACTCCATGTGATATTTGTTGGTTCAACTAAAATATTGATAAGCAAACCTGATATGGTATTATGTATTTGTTTGCTAGATTGAAGTGAGTGCTCTAGTACAGGTGCAAAACCTAGAGTTAAGGAATAGGATAAAAGATGACTGCTCATATAATTAAATGATGAACTCCTTTAACTTAAGCTCCTTTTGCAAATAAAGATAGCCAGCTCCACTATTTATATCAGCCTTGCATACTCCTTGGTGTCACTTTATTTTTTGTTTCCGATGGGTAAGTCTAGCTGATTACATTCGAGTACTCAGGGTTTTATCCCACCTTGTTGCAGGTGAAGGTTAGGTCTGCCAAAAGGTGATGGCCAGTGCCGGTGGGCTCGGCAGTTCCATACTTCTTCTCTTTATGCTGTTGTTGGAGGATGTCACTCAAGCTAGCAAAGTATTTCAACTTATGTTATAGTATTTATTTCAAAGCTATATTGTTTCAAAGTATTTCAACTTGTATTATTATTTGTGAACTATATTGTAATTTTATTTCCGCTGCAAAGCTCCGTGGACATGATTTGTATTTGCTTGACCATGCGATCTTGGCTAAGATGTTGAAAGGTTTAAAATCCCTCAGGATTTCACGGACTACCGGGTTTATATGGGCTCAAGTGGGCTAATTCAGCTGCTTCGGCAGAGGTTTTCGCACTTGTGCTCTTATAAATTGGTCGGTTCTGTCACAGCTGGTATCAGAGTAAGGTTAAGCATAATACTATCATGTGCATGGTTTTAAAAAAAAGTTTTCCTTTGAAAAGCCTATTTTATCTAAAAATATTTAGCTAGTAGGCAAGTTTGTCAAAACCTAATTTATAAAATTATGTGCTAGCGACAACCTCCAGTTATGCCCAATTAGGACTTTCAGGTGGCTTAGTTAAGTAATACTAACTTTGGGGGTTTTACTTTTTTGCAACGACACGTCGACTCAAAAGGTACGTATTGATGACCGCACTATGCTACCATGTGGTCTAATGTTGGAGGTAGCCCTCACATATGATGTACTCATATATGTGGGGTAGTTGAATTTATTTTACGCAACGTCGCACCTACGCTCAGGTAAGTGTGAGTTGTGAGAACATGACCAAACAATTGTTGGTCTAGGGGAGAGCTAGTTTGGTACTGGAACCTGTACTCGTAAGCACACGAGTGCGGGTGAAGGTATTTAATTGCAGGAGTAATACTATTCTGATGGGTGCATATACTACTTACGTGTATACTGGGTATGCACCTAAGTTAGTATCTAGATTTAAATTCCTGCAATGTATTTATATCTGTTGTGGGAATGGGCTGAAATGAGATTTTCTGCAGGTACACTAACCTCGAATGCGTATGCATAGTTGACGACTAGTTATATCGAGAGTGCGTGTTATGCCACCGACCTAGAACGGGATTGCCACCTCAGACTGGCAATTTGTGAGGACGTATAGGACGAGCATGCATCTTGTTTGTGCTTTCCTCATGAACATGCTTCTCTCACCCTTGTTCTAATAAGAAACAATTGGTTGTCAAGTGTGACTAATGTAACGATAAAACATGAATGATCGTTTGTGCATAAAAACGCTTCTCCCACCTTTGTTCCTGTAAGGGTGAAGTTTGTTGCGATCTAGTGCTTCAATGCGATGTGCTATATTGCTTGGAAAGGTTACAAGCAATTAGTTTGTTTAATACTGTATGTTGATGTGATCTAGATACAATGGGGTCTTGTTCTTGATAGTTGGTAGGGTGCAAAATTTTATATGGACGCTTCCATGTTAGCTAAATGAGCGATTGCTTGTTATTGGCTAGAAGTAACTATCTTGTCTGAGGTTGTTTGGATAACCTGCTAGTTTACATGTTGTATGATTGTCTTGCTCTATATAATGTTTGAGAGAAGAGTTAGGCAATAAGTTTCTAATGGCTAGGAGTTTTCCCTATGTTGAAATGTCTTGTTGTAACTAAATGGCTTGTGTAGTGTTGTTCTACTTATGTGGAAAAACTATGCTAAAGTTTGTAATTCAATGTTTTGAGTTAGTTTTGTCTTGAAATGCTTCACCTAAGGAAATAATAAAATTTGTTGTTTGAAACTGTTTTGTATGCAGTTTTGTTTGGGTTTGCTAAATGCTCCTAAACTTCTTAAATGTGATAATGAAGCTAAGTGTGTCCAAAGGTTACAGTTTTAGTTTTGTTAGCTTTGTGTTGACATACTTCAGCAAGGAAATATACTAAACATGTTGTTTAATTGCTTTTCCATGTTGTAAAAATGTAATCCTGTTCATGCTTACTTTTCTTGCAATGATGAGAACTAGAGTTATAAGAATTAAAAGTTTGCGAAACTAATTTTCACAGCTCTCTAGTATCATGTTTACTGTAAGAAAAATGTAAAACTTGTTGTATACAACCTTAAATAGCTTAAACCCGTTTAAGTTGTTTTAAGCATGATTACTTGCTAGACTTGTGTAGGCTGTTTTACTTACTTCAAAATACTAAAATGCTTGTAGTAGTCTATTAAAAGCAGTAGTGAGCTGCTCCAATCTTCCAGAGTTCTCTGGGTAGAGATTGGAATCGCTCTCTATTTCACCTTGCCAAGTTAAGAAAACTAATAAATGCATGTAAGGAATTTAATTTGGGTAAATCATGAGCTTTTGTAGCTTGTTTAAGATGTATACAAACTGTCTTCATACATGGTTATGCCTAGAATTATGTTCTTATGTGCACCGTGCTTTATAATTGTTCTCCAATCTAGTTTTAATCCTCACTAGTGATATGCTTGTAAGAACTAAATGCTTGCAACTAATTTAAGTGGTCTGCAATCTTAGCATATATAACAAGTTTAGAATATTTTTAAATTGTTGTTATGCTTGCTTGTACCCCAGATCAAGTGGTTGCATGCTTCTTGTTAATCATTGTTACCTAGTGTCTCCATATTCCTTTTTGGAATGTAGACTAGCATGAGCTGGTTGCTTGTTGATTGGTTTCTTAAACTAAATAAGTGAGTTATAGCTTGAAGTAGTAAACTAATTACTGTTAACAAACAATGATGCCTTAGTTTCCTTTGTGTGTTTGCTTTTAGATAAAGAGTTATGTTCCAACTTAGTAAATAGGAAATAATATAATGGCAACATCTGTTTACCAAGTTTTGCATGTCTATGTTTGCTTATGTGCTATAGATAGACGTTTGTCTGGTATGAGCTTGGTGATTAGTGTTGGTTGCTTAAGCT
This sequence comes from Coix lacryma-jobi var. lacryma-jobi, assembly GCA_009763385.1. Taxonomy (NCBI): domain Eukaryota; kingdom Viridiplantae; phylum Streptophyta; class Magnoliopsida; order Poales; family Poaceae; genus Coix; species Coix lacryma-jobi. Next base: position 76,681,937 of record CM019828.1, on the reverse strand, counting down.
GTTTGTTTGTGTCTTCCAATGCTTGTTAAGGCTACGTGTAGATGTTCTATTATCTAAGTGATGCTTTGGTTAGTCAACCTTTGTCCTCGGTGAGTACATGAATGGTATGTCAACCTTCGTCTAGAATCGTGCTCAAGCCCTCTCGACCTTCCGAGATGCCCCGAGTAGAACCTTTGTTGCTTAAGGCCTGTGTTTGTGTGTCTAGTTTGATGGTTTAGAATGTTTGTGGCAACGACCTGTACCTATGTCTGTCCATGCCTTTTGTTTGACCAGCTAGCCCAAGTTAAGCTTTTCAGAATCTTGGATCCGAACCGTGGTACGCCTATGCTTTTTGTGTAGCCATGTCTCTGACTAATCTGAAGACCCATGTTTGGCCCCCTTTTAAGTGTTGCCTAAGCCGTGGATGTTTTGTACCCCTTGCTGTAAAGGCCCTTGTTGGTTTGACCAGCCAAGTTATGCTCCTGCTAACCTCAGCCTTTGACCTTGCCTTGCCAAGTGGTGGATACCATGCCCCAAATCTTTGTTGTACCCCTCGGTTGCCCTTTTGTTGCTGTTTGGTCAAATCAAGTTCATCTAATCTTTTGCTTGTCATAAGCTTGGTATGCACAAGGCGTATCCTTGTTGTCTTGTGTCATGTTTTGTTCTTGAAATCACTTCCTTTGTGATTTCCATACCTTGTGATCGTCTTTGTTCTGCTAGCTTATGCCTTGCATGTGATTGTCTCTCCATGCGAGATTTATCTGCGTCATGTAGGATTTCTCATCGGTTGTGGATTCAATAATGATGTCTTGGTTAAGAACTAATGGTGCCGCGACGAAACCGAGAGCCTCCTGTGGGTGCACACACATGGTTGTGCTGCTCGGCACGCGCTGGTATCGTGGTTTCTAGTCAAGATTCATTATAGAAACCATGCCAATGTGTTATCTTTCATGAAGCTTTCTCCTTGTTATCTCCTTTATTCCTTCCAAGAAATCTCTATGGCAGATTAGTTGTGGTAGTGTTTCTTTTGAAGTTGCAAAGAGGATGATCTTTTCCAGAATCAGTCAGTAATGAAAGCGGTAACAGACTGTAAGAGGTGGTAGACAAAGGACTCTATTGGATCAACAGCAAAGATTGAGCAACATATATGGTCATAGTGAAGTAAAGTGGCACAACAAACTTGAGGTGGACAAGTATCAGCTGCAGAACGAGCGACAAAAGTGGTGTGTTATTGGATAAGATACTCGAGATCTAAAAAGTTTTCTGTCTGAACTCAATATAGATATTTGCAAGGCGATCTTGTAGCCAACTCCATCATCCTAGATGTGTCGGATTCTCTGTGGACTTTGTTGGTGACTGTGTGCATTGATATCCAGCACTGCATGCAGTAAGAGCTGAAACCTTGGAGCTTTTTAGTATTCAAAGACAACTGATTAGTTTCAGCCATGCAAAGGCTAATATCTAGTCCAGAAATGACTCTTTGGTAGCTATGAAGGCTGTGTCCCGCAGAACAGTGTTATATCAGAAGTCCATGAACCAACTAATGTTGTTTGTGGTACTCGTACGTCCCAGTTTCTGTTGTGTTCAGGCCAACTTTGTCTTGAAAAATTTGGAATGGTAATACAAGACATTACAACAGTCTAGTAACTCCGAAAGAAATATACCTCGAGTAAGAACTATCTGGTAATACATCAAAGTACTGTGGGAAGATTATTTTGGATTGTATTGGATGAAGCTAGAAAGAGCATTCAGAATCAGTCCCTTATTCCTGAGTAGTCAAGGAATTCTACGAAAATCCACTCCTAAGAAGTGCAGATTGATGACCAATTGAAATGTCAAACAACATATTTCGGATTATGTCCCTGCATTACTGAGTGAATTTAAGAAAGTCACTCTATGACCAAGGTAGTTCAACAAGTCAGTTCCATTGAATTGCAATTGCATCGTGAAGGAGAATGATGTTAATCTGCATAGTAGTACAGAAATTCGGTAGTAGATATTTTACCCAAGAGGTTGCATCAAGTTCAACCTTGGTGACTGTCACTGCTTAAGAGATGAGAATTCCTGTAAAGAAGGATCAGTGAAAGCGTGAAATTGGTAGAGGCAGCTATCACATTCACTGCTCTCTCAAGAGACTCAGATAATACAGTGTTATCATCAGAGAAAGAGAACTGCACACATGGAACTTTATGTAGCTTTCCATCGACTGCTATCTGCTAGAATGTACATTCACCAATGGTAAACACAGTGGTTGTTGGTCAGCCAGTTCCTCCCAGTCTCGAAGGAAGTTGCTTTGTAATTATGTCAACCAGACGAAGGTCCAGTAAATTGGCAATATTATCTTAGGATTCCTCCTAAAGTAACCATACAAATTTTGGTTTCCCTATGGACTTATCAATAGTGTGTTGAGTGTATCTCAATGTTTGATGTGAATCAACAAAGGAAATTCTTCAGACAAGAGCTAGTAATCGGAAGATGACTTGAAGGATCTGACGGTTGTTCTATTCCTGGCTGTTCTTTTCTGCTGAGAAGTCGGTATCTTAAACGGTTGGTAGCCAATAAGGATAAGTGATATGCTTCTCTTCCGTTGAAAAGTCTTTCGTCCGGAATCTCGGGACGAGATTCTTTTAAGGGGGAGGGGTTGTAACACCCTAGGAGTTTGACGCCAGTCGAGCAGTCAGTTTGAATAAAGACATGGTCGGTCAGGTGATGATCGAGAGATAATTTATAATATTGTAACTGGTGATAGATGTTTTGGGATCAACCTCAGAGATAGAACCCAGTTTGAATTATTCGAGAAATAATTAACAGAGCGAGTTATTGATTATTGCCCAATTCCAGAATATTCAACATATACGCTAAACATTACTTTTTCAGGTGTCCCACCTCAGTTCATGTCTATAGTGTTTGGTAGAAAAGTTTCACGAAGATTGGAATAAAAAAGTCACATGAAATGACGAGTCACAGCTTTGCCTATAATCACAAATTAAGTGAAGGAGATCATTTGAGTTCAATCAAGTCTTGCAATTATGCCCAATAAACTCTATATGGACTCACGAACAAAAGTTATGAAAGGTTCGTGTTGAGCAAATGTCAAGAAAATGCCTCAATTGGCCTAAACCTCTAAATGAAGGTCATATCAACTTGCTGCTTTGACCAACATGAAAGTGCAACTTCTATTCATATTCTGAGATTTGACCTTTAAGCAAAGTTATAGATCATGATGTGTACAACAAACTTTGTTAAAGGACCCAAAGCTGAATCCATTCCTAACCACGTCAAAAAGAGGATCAAAGTCTGAATCTGCTGCTATTTTCAACAGGAAAAATTTGGCTAAGTCTGATTTCAGTGTCATTTACGTTGGCAAGCCACGTTCTCCAAATTTGGTTAAACAACTCAAGTTGGTCCAAAAATAAGAGTTTGAGGTAATTTTTTGGAGAAGAGCATACAAAAAGTTGTACTCGATTTGACGAAGTTTGGACTGTGAATTTTGTGTTTAATCGCAGCAAGGTCAATCCTAATTAAGTCGCTGACACTGTCATCTTTGAAACTAATTACCCGCTGCTCTGTAACCTTAATGGCCGAGTGTCCTTAAGCAAAGTTGCAGAGCAGCCCGAGATAAACAAGTTTGTTTAAAGGTGCAAAGCCCAGTTCGGCTTCGATCTGCCCCAAAATGGCCGCCCAAGATCGCCCATCGTCGCGTGCCAGGTGTTCGACGAAAAGACAACGTGGCGTTCATGCATAGAGCTCGCCCCCACCATTGCTGGGCGCGGTTGCCGCGTGCTACTGCCTTCTCCTTGCGTGACAAGGTTGCGAAGCGCCCTCCCGGCCACTCTCACTCGCTTCCCAACTCCCTCTCCCTCGCTCGCACTCCAGCTCGCCGTCGCGGACACCGTCGCCATGGCCGCCATGGTCGAGCTTACTGCTGCCACCGTTCGGCCGTCCGGTGTCTTTCCACTCTCCGCCGACCTTGCCACCTTCTTCCTCTACTTGCGTCGTGCCTCCTCCGCTCCTCTCCCGGCCGCAGCGTGGCCAGAGGGCGCCTTCACCGGAGCAGCCGTCGCGGTTGCCGCTGCTCGCGTGGCCAGATCGCCACGTGTAGCTGCCGACCCGACTGACCCCTCCCTTGGGCACGCAGGGGTCCCGGGCTCGCTGTGGGCCTGTTCCACTGCTGCCTGCCGGCTTTCCGCCGCCACTGGCCGACCGAAGTGCCGCCGGCGGCCTCGCTCTCTCTGTTTTGTGCGTACAGGAGGAGGAACAAGCCCTCTCGGGCGTGAATAGAGTTAAAGTCAGGGTGTTTTCTACAGATCTTGTGACTAAGCTGAATAGTGTGTACAGTGCCAAGGAGATTTGGTGAAATCTCAGGGCTCCCGAAGCAAAAGTGCTTTTCCTTTTCCTTTTGTTTTTAAGAATTTTGTGATGAACTTTGGAAAATCATAACTAATTATAGAAAATCGTAAAATAGCATATGTAGACTTTTTGGAATCCTTATGAATATATCTATACAGTGGAGTCATAATATGGCATGTTTTAGTTCAGAAGTTTTGCTGTAGATTTATATCTTTGTTAATTAGGGTTGAATAGGGATAAGTTGTTATATACTGTTGTGATGCTTAGATTGCAGTGAAATTTTTATGGTAGGCTTGCCATGTCATAGGGGTACTATGATAAAAATTTCAGAATTTTTGGTGCACCAGTTTTAGAGTTATTAAGTAATCTTGCTCTCAACCGATTAAATAGGTTTAATTATTAAATGTATCATGCATGTGTGTAAAAATGGAAAAGATGGTTCCATGACCTTGCTAATATGTTGTAGTAACCATTGCATGTCTAATATGGTCATATGTTCTTACAAAATCTGAAGTTTCTTATTTAACTTACTCTCATATGGTTAATTACAAATAGAAACTAGTTTAACATATAGTTGGCAAACTATGGCTTGTATGCATGTAACTTTTCAAGCTTTGCTCACATACTAATACTATGATTCATCTCTGAAAGTTGGAGCTATGATTCATGTGTGCTTGACATCTTATATATATATATATATATATATATATATATATATATACACACACACACAGGGAAATTATTTTCTACTCTTAGGGAGTAGTTACTCCCATGTTTATATCTATAGATTTATGGTATATATGACTGAGCGAACTATATTTACATGAAGTATATGATCATACTAGACTATCTGTGGAAGTATATACGTCAAGTGTGCATGCATACATAGAGTATGTGGATATACTTATTTTATATACTACAGTGAGTGACATTTTCGTAATATATTAAAAAGTATGGGTTCCTTTGAAATTTTTTAGTATATTAAGACATGAAATATCTTAACATGAGTATATAAACATACTCAAAGTGATAAAGAAGTATGAACACATACGCAACATGGTTTTTTGAAGATGGGAGTAACTACTCCCGGGAGTATAGAAAACTCACCCTACACACACATATATATAGGCTATATATATACTAGCAAAGGATAAATAGTGTTAATATGATCATGCATGTGCAGTTTGTGTTGTGTGCATATTTTCATTAAGATAATAATGTTTGCTGTGAAAGTGTTGTATATGAAAGTTGTAGATGACATCTTAATCTTGCTTGTCACCAAATTGCATGGCCATAGGCTTAATATTTTAAGAGATATGGCTGTTGCAAATTGAATGTCATGCTTTGCCTACATTCTGTCCAGATCTGAATGTTTGGTTTGTTACACCTAGTTATGCTATGATTCATGCTTAGGTGTTTATAGAAGAGTTGTAGTACTTTTCATAAGATTTCTAAATTGTCTTAGATCATGTTTGTTGGAGTTTAATAACTTGAGTTATAGCTGTTTTAGTGTAGATGGGTAAATCTGTCCAAGTCTGGACAGAGGTGCCTAATTATACTAATTAGACCTTGTTAATTGGTGAATCATCATAAGGTGATTATAGATGATTTGTAGACAGCTTAATAAACTTTCTAAAAAGTCTAGGGGCAAGTTCCCAGGTACTACAGATCTTTAGTTATGGTTGTTTTAAGTTACTGTTGTTGATGTGTGGCTAGTTCTGTCCCAGTGTGGACAAAGCCGCACTAATCATGTTGTTTGACTTTGTTACTGATTGATTCATCTTGAAATAATAATAAGAAAGATTTAAATAACCTTGTAAGATTTCTATAATATCTAATTGCATGCTCATGTGATGTTTGTATCTTGAGTTATGCTTCTCTGAAGCTCTCTCAGTCCTGCTGTCCAACAGTTGGACAGAGCTGCATAGTTATCTATTTTTGAGTTAGATAACCTTTGAATTAGCTCTTGTGGAAAATAACAAAGTTGTATCTAATCTTGTTATCTTTCCAGAAAGTCTAGGATCACCTTGTTTGGATGCGTGTAGCTCCAGTTATGTGTGTTTAAAGTACATGTTATGTTGCTGTCCAAACTGTGTAAATGAACCAAAGTTGATTGCTATAGTTTGAGGTTGCTTATGTGGTCCTTAATGCAATGTCATGACTTGATAATATTTAGTTTGTGCATTTCATGTTATTAAACTAATTAACCTTATGTATTATATAAATATGTTAGATAATGATGGTTGACTTGCTTAACTAAAGTAGAAGCTATATGTGCATACATGTGTTCCATTTGTGATGGCTGATGCAGTTTTGATTGATTGTTATAGTTAGGCACTACGAATGCCTATTGAACCGAGTGTCACACTTTGCTTTAATAATAACCTGCTGGAGTGATCATGACATGTTGGGTGTTAGAGCTATGTCTTCTTTTAGTAGTTATCCTGATTGTTTATGTGAAGTAATTAGTAATATTTTGTTGTGCGCCTTATGTTTGCTTCATAAGCGTTTCCCTTGCATTCATACGCTTGCATTGCACATCTCATTTAGGAAACGGTAGATACATCGTGAAGGACGTGATGATGAGGCTAAACCCGAAGACGGTGTTTGGTGGATTATCCCGAAGATGCGGAGTTAAGCAAGTGCTATAGCGGAGATGCTCGCCAAGCGACTATCACCTAACAAACACTAACCTAGTGTTGGTTCCCAGGCAGGCCCCGGAGCATTTTAAAGTCTACTATTATTTACAATAAATTTAATTGAGTATTTTATATTGTGATGCATTAGGTATAGGAGTTGATTGAATCCTACTTGCTGCATTACCATCCCTTGATTATTGATTAATACTTGGCATGTTATCCTGTTATTTATTTATGATGTAGAATTGCTTAGTCTACTTAATAAAAGTAGTAGTTAAGGATGTTCCCGTAATACCGCTGGTGGGTATTTACCGGATCATGGTTGGCTATATTTGCTATCGTGGAAAAGAACCTGAGTAGTAATGAAATACGGTCAACTGGAAGGCAAGGCACAAGTTTGGAAACTTGGGGCAGTCCGTCCGTTGGATCATGTAGGTTTGTATCGATGTTGGCCCTCGTTCATTTTTGAACACGACCTTTTACTTAGGAATACGTCGGTGCTGTAATCATCGACCCCAAAGCCGGTTAGACGCTGTTCGGGCCGGTCTCAACCCGTATCGCACCCTCTAGTATAGAAACACGATCTGCCGCGGAATGGCCATCGCATAGTTCCAATTGGGTGGTCCGTGCTTGAACCGCGATGATTGCTACCACGAACAAGCATCGAGCGGTTACCCAATGCATGGACCCGACGGGGAAAGTGTGGGTTGGTATTAACGGTCTTTCACCAGCTGGATTGGAAATCGATTCGAGTCGCCGTCTCCCCCGGTTAGTGGGAATCTATGGCGATCTTCACCACGATACAACTCCATGTGACATTTGTTGGTTCAACTAAAATATTGATAAGCAAACCTGATATGGTATTATGTATTTGTTTGCTAGATTCAAGTGAGTGCTCTAGTACAGGTGCAAAACCTAGAGTTAAGGAATAGGATAAAAGATGACTGCTCATATAATTAAATGATGAACTCCATTAACTTAAGCTCCTTTTGCAAATAAAGATAGCCAGCTCCACTATTTATATCAGCCTTGCATACTCCTTGGTGTCACTTTATTTTTGGTTTCCGACAGGTAAGTCTAGCTGAGTACATTCGAGTACTCAGGGTTTTATCCCACCTTGTTGCACGTGAAGGTTAGGTCCGCCAAAAGGTGATGGCCAGTGCCGGTGGGCTCGGCAGTTCCATACTTCTTCTCTTTATGCTGTTGTTGGAGGATGTCACTCAAGCTAGCAAAGTGTTTCAACTTATGTTATAGTATTCATTTCAAAGCTATATTGTTTCAAAGTATTTCAACTTGTATTATTATTTGTGAACTCTATTGTAATTTTATTTCCGCTGCAAAGCTCCATGGACATGATTTGTATTTGCTTGACCATGCAATCTTGGCTAAGATGTTGAAAGGTTTGAAATCCCTCAGGATTTCACGGACTATCGGGTTTATATGGGCTCAAGTGGGCTAATTCAGCTGCTTCGGCAGAGGTTTTCGCACTTGTGCTCTTATAAATTGGTCGGTTCTGTCACACATATGATAACACAAGTAATGATGAGCAACTTATTAAGAAAAATGAAAAACTAAAAGCAAAGTTAGCTAGCACACAAGATGCTTACAAAAGTTTGCTTGCTAAAATGGAAATTATGTCCAAGCATTGTGATGAGCTAACTAACAAAGTTGCTAATCTTGAAACCATCAAAGCAAACCCCACCGAGGCACCTAAAATTGAGAAATCAATCTTTAATATACCTAAAAAGGATGCCTCTACTTATTGCATTGATTTACTTGAGTTAGACTCACCCATGTGCAAACAAGCTTGTGTTGAGAATATGATTGTAGATACATGCACACAAGAGGTTGCAATGGAGAATGAGCTACTAAGGCAAGAAGTGGCTCGCCTCACCAAGGACTTGACCCAAGCAAAAGGCAAGGCAAAACAAACCCAAACTCATCAAGATAACACCAACAAGGGAGTGAAGAAGCTTGATGAGGAGCAAACCGTGGTTTGTTACGTTTGTCACAAGGAAGGCCACAAGTCCTATGAGTGTAAGGTGAAGCATGGGGGAGAAAAGAAGAAATAGAAAAACAAAAAGCAAACAAGCAAGCTCTCCAACACCTACACCAACAAGGTGAACAAGAAGGCTACCACACCCTATCTCTTGAAGAAAAAGAAGAATGACAAGGTGCTGGCCATCAAGGTGAACAAGCAAGCCAACAATGGGGCCAAACGCATTTGGGTGCCTAAGGACATTATCACAAACATGAAGAGCACCAAAAAGGTTTGGGTCCCGAAAGGGAAGTAAGTAGTCAAAGTGGACCACGGGGAATTTGGAGACTTGGCAAAGGTTGGGTGCATATCATGGGATGCATCACATTGGATCATGTCATTGCCAAGTATGTTAGTGGCTACTATGCACCCAAGTTCCCCTACCCATGTGAGGTAACTAGATTTAAATTCTTGTAGTTTCTTTTAGCATCTAGTTCCTTCCATTGCCTAGGTTTGCACTTGCATATTTAAGTCCTTTGTCATGCATACACTAGGCTCATCATATGGTAGTTTTGCTCGGTATCACTCTCATCCTTGGAGCAAACCTACATGGTTTAATTTGCTTAGGAGCACGGCACATAGATTCTCTTACTTGTATTCATCTTATATGTGTCAAAGTCCAAATAGTAGATAAACTACCCCGATTACCATCTTCAATTGGTGTCACATTTCTAGTGATGTCAACTTGTAAAATGGTAGTTTGACCTTACTAGTCATTGTGCATGACTCCTACAAGTACGACAAACTTGTATGCACACCTTTAGGGGGAGTTTACTCTACAATTTGGAAGCTTTGAGACTAATACTACTTTCAAGATTATCATGTGTGTAGTAGTCTCATTGCAAGGAAAATGGAGTTCCCGGAGACAAGCATCATACGTAACGATGATTCATTTGATATCTACATGTGGTATTCATAACCGATGTCATTATGTCGATTTCTTTTTGATACTCTTATATGCTTTCTCCATGCATTATATAGTTTAAGCTTCTTTGTGTATTAACTTGTCGGTTATGCATATGCTTTGCCATACACCATATGTATGCATATTCTTAGGGGGAGTTTTAGCTTATATAATGTTTCCTCTCTTGAGCTTTAATGTCTTCCTTTTCGGTGTTTGATTCCAAAGGGGGAGAATGTGTAGGGACCAAAAACAAGCCCAAACTAAAACAAACAAAATAACCAAAATCAAATTTTCAAAAATTTTATGGTCATCTTTTGTGAATGGTCCAAGAAAGGGAGGAAATGGATTATGGATTTAGGGGGAGTCTTAATCCATAAAGCCTTAAAAGGGACTCAATGGCAAGGGCAAGATAAGCTAGAATAAATATGTTTCAATATGGTATCTTTTAAACATCATATGATCTTGCCTTTGCATTGCATCCTAGCAAGTAGATTGCATTTTAAATTCTATATCTTTTATTTGCTTGTTTAGGTTGTGTTGTCATCAATCACCAAAAAGGGGGAGATTGTAAGGAAAATGGACCTCGGACCATTTAACTTCGGATTTTGGTGTTTGATAAGCAACATAACCAAATTGGACTAATGTGTTCGCTAGTGTTTGTTTTGTAGTCCAATAGGGTGCAAATGTGACTTGGACCAAGGCGACGTGGTGATCCGATGATCAACACCTCAAGCAAGACATTAGAAGCTCAGTAGAAGACCCTCAAGATCAAGCAAAGTCCAAGGCACAAGAATGGAACCAAGACGGCGCAAGAAACCGCGAAGAACTAAAGAAAAAGGAGTGACCGGATGCTACCCAAGCAGTGACCGGACGCTGACCAGATGCGTCCTGTGAGCACCACCAGCCGACAGCGCCACGTTCCTGTGACCGGACGCTGCGACAGTTGCGGTCGGACGCACTGATGCTACTGTTCCTCAGCGCGACCGCGTGACCGGACGCTTCAAGGACGATCGGACGCTGGACTCAGCTGAGTCCGATCGAATACAGAGAGGATCCAGAGGCACAAAATTATGACCGGACGCGTCCGATCATCTGTGACCGGACTCATGCCAGAGTCCGATCAGTGCCTATACAGCCGGCCAACTAGCCGTTGTGAGAGACCGGACGCGTCCGGTCAGGACGTGACGTGCGTCCGGTCGATGCCAGTGAAGACCATCTTTGGTGCCCAACGGCTCTATTTGCTTGGGGCTCTATAAATACCCACATGGCCGGCCAAAAACATATGGTTGGAGCTCAAGGAAGTGTACCAAGTGTATAGACACATATTTAGTTACTCTAGCCACCAAAGTGCTCAAGTGATATACTAGGTGATTAGAGTAGGTACTTTGCGAAGTGCTTAAGCTAGTTAGACCATCGCTTTGCGCTTGCTCTAGGTGTTAGGCCTAGTGTTTAGTGAGGTTGAAAACCTCTCATCTACCGGTGCTTGCGCGCACCGTAGTTGTACATCGGCGGGGCTTGTAGTCTTGTGAGATCACACCAACCGAGTTTGTGGTGTGGCCGCCTCCGTGTACCGAAGGGAACAAGGCCCACGGCGAATCCGCCAGAAGCTTGATAGTGAAGACGGCGGAGAGCGTCCGGGAGAGGCTTTGCCACGAGTGGCTTAACCGGAGACCCACTTGCGTGTGGGGAAGGCCCGGAGATATCCACGGAGTTATCCGACCGGGAGCTTGGCCCTTGTGAGGGGCTCCAACGAGGACTAGGGGGAAGCTTGCGCGCTTCTCGATACCTCGGTAAAAATACCGGAGTCATCGATGAGAGTTTGCATCTCTATCACACTCTTTAGCTTCCGCATTTACTTTGCTACCTTGTTTATGTGCTTTACCTTTCCTAGCTTACTTTTGCTAGTTGATAGGTTTGGAAACTATGTTGCATAACTCCTTTTGCAGTAGAGATAGCAAACACACATAGCAAAACCTTAGTTGCACATTGGATAGTTTACCTTCTCGCATAGGTTTTGACTAGGTGGTTTTTAGAGGCCATGATTTAGAGTAGAAGTTTTAAGTTTCCTAATTCACCCCCCTCTTAGGCGTCATGGTCCTTTCACCGTGTGCTTACGTGTACAGGTTCCAGTACCAAACTAACTCTCCCCTACACCAACGTTTGTTTGGTCTGCGGATACATGGGCGTATGCCGAGTCTCGAGTGATGACTGATTGTCAACTGGGATAATGCGCATGTTCTTTAGCTTGTGTTGTGCAGATGTCGAGCATGGATACAGTGATCGAAGGCAAGGTGAAGGTCAAGTAGAGACGTGCTGTGCCGATGGACCGAGAGTGGCGAAGGGCGGACGTGAGGCTTGGACTGAGGAACCGGTGGCCTGAGGATCAGCTATGGTGGCTGACAGCCTGGGACAGCGACGAGCGAAGACTTGCGGGTGGACGGGGTGCACGAGCAGTGCATCCCCTCTACGGCTCGGTTTGGTGGTTGAGCCACAGAAAAACCACCGAGTGGACGGTTTCCAGGTTTGGGCCTCAAAACCTGGGCACTGATGGTTTTCGAGTTTGGGCCACAAAACTCAGGCTGAGGACGGTTTCCAGGGTTGGGCCTCAAAACCTGGGTGTTGCGAGTTTCTGAGTTTGGGCCACAAAACTCAGGTGATGGACGACTGGTTTCCCGGTTTGGGCCTCAAAACCGGGGGTTGGTCATGAAGGCTGGTTTCTCGGTTTGGGCCACAAAACCGGGGGCGAAGTCCGGGAAAAGGACGAGCAGAGCGCTAGCAGCACGTGGCGGCAATCGGTGAGGTTGCGTTGAGGCAACGCTACCAGTTGTGCGGGCGTGGCCGTCGGATCACCACTATCTTCGAGTTGGTCCAGGATAGCCTTAGGGTTTGGCTGGTTGGCTCTGTAAATAACTAGGGTTAGAGTGGGAATTAGAATTAGGATAAGTAGAGGGAGACACCCACCTCCCATTCTATCTCAGTACTCTTTCAGTCATTTGCTCTTTGCTTGTAGGGTTTCCTGCTCTCCCTATTCCCTGCTATAGCTACTAAGATCCGCAGAGATGGAGAACAATACCTCTGTGTATTTGCCTTTTGAGGAAACAAGACCGTAATCTTGTTGTCTCCTCGTGGGGACGAATTTCGGCTGGAAATTCGTGATTCGATTCGCGTTCTTCGTTTTCTCTACGATTATCCCGTCGTTCGTTCTCTTTCTACGTTGTTCCGTTTGCAAAACCATTTGAATCAACTTGTTCTTTTCAGTAAGGGGATCATTTCCACCGAAGGAATTTAACTCAAACCTCATGAGCAAGTAGATCGATTGGTTTTCGTTTTGGATCAACTTTTCTCTTCTCTTCCCGATTTTCTTTGATTCATCGATTTGAAGATAGGTTCGAGCCATGATCTCGTAGAAGTAGCTCACTATCCTGCTTATGACTCCTCTTACCAAGTTTGATCCCTAATGGATTCGTTTTGGGTGAGATCGAGTCGAATCGGTGGATGAACGGAGCTGCGTTGGGGTGACCGGACGCTAGGGTCGGGGTGACCGGACGCTCGGTCCAGAGTCCGGTCGTTGAATGTGCCAGCGTTTAGTTTTTCTCGGACTTGACCGGATGCTCGCTTGATCACTGACTGGACGCAACGCTTACACTGTTCATTGGGTTTTCTATCTGTTGACCGGACGCACAGGTTTTGACCGGACGCACTGCTCCCCAGAGTCCGGTCCGGAACAGTAAGGTTCCCGAGCGGCTTTTGACTGACCGGACGCGTCCGGTCGTCCTTGATCGGACGCAGGCAGAGTCCGGTCAGTGCTGTTTCGCGCAGTTTCATCCGCGGTTTGTTCGTCCTTTGTCGGTTTTGGTTTCCAACTTTCGCGTTGGGTTTCTAGGGTTGTGTTGTGTCTCACTGTGCTTCTTGGAAGCATCCACCCTACATCTAGAGTCGTGGACACTCGCAAGCTCTAGGTTTGCTCTTGGGGTGACTTTCGGGATAGTGGCAACAAGTTTCTGAAAAGAAAATTTGAAGCTCCCATTCACCCCCCCCTCTGGTCGCTTTCTAGTAGCACATTCGGTCCTTCAATTGGTATCAGAGTGGGTTAAGGATCTTCCACCTTAGTCGGTTCCAGATCCATAGAAGGTGACATGGATCGCGGCGTTGGAAAACCGCCATTTTTTGATGGGACGAACTATGCATATTGGAAGATACGTATGTCGGCCTATCTTCAGAGTATTGGTGCTTCCATTTGGGATATTTGCAACTCTGCCGATTACGTGGTCTTGGCTGCTCGTGCTACTCAGCATCAGATTGATGAGCACGATGCCAATAGCCGAGCCCGTAATGCTCTTTTCTCATGCTTGAGCATAACGGAGTTTGATCGCGTTTCTCACCTCGCTACGGCTCGGGAGATTTGGGCTACCCTCATGCGTTTCCATTAGGGAACCACTCAAGTCAAAACCCGTCTCTACGAGTCGCACAAGCAAGAGTATGAGAACTTTCGACATTTGCCTGGCGATAGCATAGAGAGTTTATTCGCTCGCTTTCAGGTGATTGTCAACAGGATCAGGGCTAACAAGGAGCTGTTGCCTTTCGATGATCATGAGAGAGCTTTGAAGCTTTTGCACACTCTTGATTGATCGGTGTGGGACTCAAAGGTTCAGGCGATCATCGAATCACCTAACTATGAGACTCTCACATACGACGAGCTCTTTCGTAAGCTCAAGTCCAGTGAGATTGACGCCATGGTGAGGGCTTCTTATGAAAATCCTTCTGGCCCGTCGATGGCTTTGCTTTCTGGCTCTTCTACTAACCCCTCTGGAGGATTTGCACTCTCTTCTCTTCTTTCTGTCATAGAGGAGGAGCTGGAGTTCATGGGGGATGACGAGTTGGCTTTGCTCGCCAACCGGTTCTCACGGTTCCACAACAACCGCATGAACCGTCGCCGCGGAGGAGGACGCTCGGGTTGTTTCGAGTGCGGCGACCCCAACCACTTCATCGCCAATTGCCCGAAGAAGAACAAGCAAGTCTTCGGCAAGGCGGAACATGGGCACAAGTATGACTCCGGCAAGCGCAAGGAGAAGTACGTCCCCGCGAAGCATAAGCGGAAGGGCGGCTTCAACAAGGAGTACATCAAGACGAAGTACTAGGAGAAGGCCCAGGCTGAGCAGCGTGCTTTCTTCGCCACGTTCAGCGACGTCAACGACTCCGCTTCCTCAAGTGATGACGAGTCCGAGAACAAGAACAGGATTGAGGACAAGCTGAACGGCCTCTGCTTCTTCACCGACAACGAGGGCTTATGCACCATGGCCCTCGGCAAGGAGGTCGACGGCGAGCTGGAGGAGGTCCCTCGGAACGACGACGACGACGACGATGACACCTCCCAGGTAAAACGATTGGAGAACGTTTGGTTGGTGGATTACGGTTGTTCGAGGCACATGACCGGAAACGCCAAGTGGTTCTCCAGTCTTAGTCCGGTCGTCGGAAAGGAGTTTATCACATTCAGCGACAATAGCAAAGGTAAAGTGTTGTCTCGTGGGTCGGTGCGAGTTAAGGAGCACTTTGTGTTGCGCGA
This sequence comes from Coix lacryma-jobi var. lacryma-jobi, assembly GCA_009763385.1. Lineage (NCBI taxonomy): Eukaryota > Viridiplantae > Streptophyta > Magnoliopsida > Poales > Poaceae > Coix > Coix lacryma-jobi. The sequence goes on along the minus strand of CM019828.1, from coordinate 76,666,464 downwards.
TGTTGCTCTTGTTTCTAACTTGCATTTTAACCTTCTTTCTGTTTTGCAACTTTTCGATCATGACTATGAGATTCGTTTTAAGCCGAATCTCAGTCATATTTTGGATCCTCAGGGCAATCTTGTTTGTTTGATTTCGCCCTTTGGGAAAGTCTTTCGTGCGAATTTCTCGGAGTCGTTTGGAGTTTCTCATTGTCTTTTGGCTGGACCTTCCTCCTCTGATCTTTGGAAGTGGCATAGGAGACTAGGACATTTGAGCTTCGACTTGCTTGCAAGGCTTAGTTCACTTGGCCTAATCCGAGGATTTCCCAAGTTGTGCATGGAGAAGGATCTTGTTTGCCATTCTTGTAGACATGGGAAGATGGTCGCCGCTGCCCACCATCCAGTGACTCAGGTCATGACTAAGCACCCTGGAGAGCTTTTACACATGGACCTTGTTGGTCTGGCTCGGGTGAGCTCGATTGGGGGGAAGTGGTACGTGCTTGTTGTTGTTGATGGTTTTTCGAGATATTCGTGGGTCTTCTTTTTGACTGAGAAGACTGAGACTTTCTCTTTTGCTCACAATCTGATTTTGCATCTTCAGAATGAGTTCCCTTTGAACTCGATGCGAGCTATCCGTAGTGATAATGGTTCCGTGTTCAAAAACTCGGATTTTGAGAAGTTTTGTAACTCTTTGGGTTTAGAGCATCAGTTTTCTTCCCCCTACACACTGCCACAAAATGGTGTTGTAGAGAGGAAGAATCGGACCCCTGTAGAGATGGCTAGGACGATGCTCGATGAGCATAGGACTCCTAGGCGATATTGGGCCGAAGCTATGAGCACTGCATGTTATATCTCCAATCGCATTTTTCTCCGAGCGTTATTGAAAAAGACTTCTTATGAGTTGCGTTTTGGAAAACAACCCAAAGTGAGTTATTTTAGAGTTTTCGGTTGCCGCTGTTTTATACTCAAGAAAGGCAACCTGGACAAGTTTGAGTCTCGTTCTTCTGACGATGTATTTTTGGGTTATGGCACTCATACTCGTGCATATCGTGTACTTAACCTTGATACTAACCGAGTCCTGGAGGCATCTGATGTCACCTTGAAGGACCGAAAATGCTATGGCAAGGCGACCAGAGGGGGTGAATGGGAGCCTAAAAATTTCTTCTCGAAATTATGGCCTCTGTCCCAATAAAATCAACCCCGAAAGCTTCGGACTCAAACGTGGTGCCCACGACCCTCGGAAGGAGGGTGGATGATCCCTAGGATCATAGCGAGGCACCACACAAGAGAGCAAATCAAAACTCTCAAAACCCCGAGACAAGTTCGTGCCTAAACAACCCACTCCCAAACGTAGATAGAGGGCTACGTCGGGATTCCTCCAAATACCGATGCTAACTAGTAGCAAAGATACCTAGAGAGATTCCTAGGTGAACTCTAGGAGCAAACGAGGAGTCCGGAGACAAAGCGGAAAAGCCGGGAGGGCCAACGCACTAGACCTCACCCTACAGCCGACTCCCAGACTGTCCGGACTGCTCATCCCGGACTGTCCGGTCAAGGGCGGACTGTCCGCGCCTGGGAGTCCGGACTGTCCGCCGGCAAAAGACTCAAAAACGAACTGTTCTGAACCAGCCCTGGACAGGTCCCGGACAGTCCGCGGTTTGCACGCCGGACTATCCGCGGTTCACGTGAACAGTGAACTCTGAGCGTCCGGTGCCTGCCCTGTGCAGCGTCCGATGCAGACCCTAGACTGTCCGCGGGTCCTGGCGGACTGTCCGCCGGCTACGAAGCCAAAACAGCAAGGCTACTACAAAGTCCCTGCTCGGGCCCGGACTGTCCGCGCCCAACACTGGCGGACTGTCCGCCGGTCACCCGAGGGGAAAACGCCCGAGGCCAACAGCCACTGCTCGGCTGAAGCCGCGATGCGCGGACTGTCCGCGGCCTATATGGCGGACTGTCCGCGACCTCCCAGGAAGCGCAAAAACAGCGCGGAACAAACCCAAAATCGATTGGATCTTCACCAAATCGAACGAGGCTGCAAACTAACTTCACCCAAGTGTTCTTCTATGTGTTGGGAAGCTAATCCTAGGATATCATCGCTTCAACCCAACTAATCCATGAGAAATCCGAAGAACACTAGAAAAGGGGAAGAACGAAGAACAAAAACGATTTCGGCCCGATCTACTTGTTCGTGAGGGTAGAGATGAATTCCTTCGGTGGAAATGTTCTCCTCACTTCAAAGAACAAGTTGATTCAAACGGAATCGCAAAAGACGCAGCGTAGAGGGAGATCAGGAGAGGGGAAAATCGTGGAGAAAAGAAGAACGCGAAGAACAAATTCAAAACGCAAATTCTACCACGAATTTGATCCTTGGATTCAGATGAATGGAAGATTGATTAATCACTTGGTGTCAGGCTACAAGACAATCCTAGCAACACAAAGCTTGGATGGCAAAAAGCTCAAGAACAAGAGCCAACTCTCCCTAACCCTAGCCTTCTCTCACAGGAACAAAATGAGAGAGACACCACCAAGAGTTCCCCAAGGATGCGGCTGCCCTAGCAGCCCCCCTCATATATATAGGCGCACGTCCAAAGACCAAAACGCCCTTACATTAAGCACTCAACCCAAATACCCCCAGGGGTAAAACCGTCCAGACTTGACAGTTTCGAACCGACGGCCACGCCCGCACATCCGGTAGCTTCGCCTCGACGCGACCTCCCTGATGCCACCACGTGCCATCACGTCGACCGCCGCGCCTTCCTCGTGGATAGCTTCGCCGCCGCGCCAGCCTCTCCACGCCGCCACGCGTCGACCGTCCTTTCGGACCAACCCCCGGTTTTGAGGCCCAAACCGAGAAACCGTCCACCTCGAGTTTTGAGGCCCAAACTCGGAAACCCGCACGCCCAGGTTTTAAGGCCCAAACCTGGAAACCGTCCTCGCCGAGTTTTGAGGCCCAAACTCGGAAACCGGCCACCCTAGGTTTTGAGGTCCAAACCTGGAAACTGTCGATGGTAGCTTTTTGAGGCTCAGCTACCGAACCCGCACCGTAGACGGGATGTGGTTCGCACACCCCGACCATCGGCACCGATGCCGATGCATGTCCAGCCTCCACGCCGGGCACAATGCCTTCACCTTCCTTCTTGACTTAGCCGACGGCACTTGCGCCGCACGCAAGCCCGTGTCTGACCTCTCGCCAAGTGACACGACTCCAGCGTCTTCCTCCCGACTCGGCCGATGCACCGCACATCCCCATGTGCTCTCGCTTGCCGATGCCACGTGCCAGCTACCACAGCTAGTCCTCTGGCCCTCTGGTCCGTCAGTCCAAGCCTCACGTCCGCCCTTCACCGCTCTGGGTATATCGGCATGGCACGTCCGCCGCACGGCACACCCATCCTTCACCGCTCTCGATCCGTCGGCACGACACGTCTCTACTTGACCTTCACCTCACCATAGACCACTGTATCCAAGCTCCACACCTGCACATCAACACAGCCAAGAGACACATGTCGCACACGCACACCAACACAGAAACACCACACAACTCAACGCCACCAGTTAGTCATAAACATTAAGCGCATAGCTAGATATAGACTCAACCGGGTAAAAGCCTCAAACCTTCCTCATCAAAGTCAATCATTCATCATACATGTTCTCAATCTCCCCCTTGATGAATGCATTGACTAACAACAAAACCAAAAAGGAAGGGTTTGAAGGCAAGCCTCATTCAAGTGCCCAAAAGCCAAGCAAAAGCAAACACAAGGCCACTTGAGATGAGGAAGGATCATGAAAACTCCAAATAAAAGCTCTCGGTCCCGAAACAAACGGGAAAAGCGGGCAAAGCCTCCACACAACCGAAGAGTCAAGATAAAACAAGAGTTCCATGAAATCCCAAAAGGTACTCGAAAACCAATCTCAAATAAATTATCAAACAATCATCACAAAAGAGACCAAGGTACTTATCCACTTGGGTTCACTTGGGGGTAAGGGTCAATTTCTCCCCCTTTTTCTCTTTCTCTTTCTCTTTCTCCCCCTTGATGATTGAATTGACAAAAGTAGGCACAAGAGATGGTTTGAGATACCATAACCGAAAACTTGGTCCCCAAAGACATGGGCAACGGCTCAACGCAACCAAGCAAGGGATCGGATCAACAACTCAACAATGAGCAAAACTCGATCACATAGAGCGAAAAACTTGGTTCCCAAAGACATGGGCAACGGCTCGACACAACCAAGTCAAAAATGAGCTAGTCCTCAAGAAGAGGCAGAAAAGGCTCAACACCACTAGCTCAAGGCTCGATACTAATTGAGGCTGAATCAACGCGTAAGAATGCAAAACTGATCACAAACAGCCAAGAATTGGTGCAAACAGCTAGTTCCTCAAGACAGAGGCACATAGGCTCGACGCAACTAGCTGAAGGGTCCATACCAATCGAAAATACCAAGCAAAAACTGCTAGTCCCTCTAGACAGAGGCAAAAATGGCTCAACACGACTAGCAGGCTCGATACCGACTGAGAAAAATCACAAGAGAAGCTCAACACTAAATGGGCTGAAGGGATGGTTGATCCAGCACCTCCTCCACCTGTCGTGCCACAAGGAGCGACTTCTACTATGACTCACGGCCCCGATCCTTCTTCTTCGACTTGGGGGCTGTGGGATCCGCCACCTCGAGCGGTACCTTTTCTACCCGAGGAGGCGCCAACTGCTGTTGAGGGGAGGTTTCTTCAGCTCGGGAGGCACCACGACACATTCCGCGTCAACACCCACCTCAACAGATGATCGGCAGCATCGGCGAACGCGTCACTCGGTCAAGGTCACAACAAATCTCTCACTTTGCTCATTCTGCATTTGTTGCTGATTTTGAACCCCGAGATGTTGGACATGCTTTATCTGATCCGGATTGGGTCAATGCCATGCATGAGGAGCTTGAAAACTTTGAGAGAAATCGGGTTTGGGTTCTTGTTCCTCTTCCTCCTGAGTGTCACCCTATTGGAACAAAATGGGTTTTCAAAAACAAACAAGGAGAAGATGGCCATGTTGTGAGAAACAAGGCTAGACTTGTAGCCCAGGGGTATAGTCAGAAGGAGGGGATAGACTATGTGGAGACTTTTGCTCCTGTAGCTCGTTTGGAGGCAATTAGGATCCTCTTGGCTTTTGCTGCATCCAAAGGGTTTAAACTTTTTCAAATGGATGTCAAGAGTGCCTTCTTAAACGGCTACATAGAAGAGGAGGTGTATGTGAAACAACCCCCCGGTTTCAAAAATCCCAAGTTTCCAAACCATGTTTTTAAACTTCACAAAGCTTTGTATGGTTTGAAACAAGCCCCTAGAGGCTGGTATGATAGGTTGAAAACCTTTTTGCTTGCTAAGGGTTTTAAAATGAGATGTGTGGATAAAACACTTTTTCTCCTCAAGCAAGGCAATGACACTCTCTTGGTCCAGATTTACGTGGATGATATCGTTTTCGGTGGTTTTCTCACGCTTTGGTTGCCATGTTTGCAGATACTATGAGCAGAGAGTTTGAGATGAGCATGATGGGTGAATTGACGTTTTTCCTCGGGTTGCAAATCAAGCAACCTCGAGAGGGAACGTTTGTGCATCAGGGTAAGTATACCAAGGATATCCTGAAGAAATTCGATATGGGTGAGGCCAAGCCTCTTCCAACACCCATGTCGACCACGACGGCCCTGGATGCGGACAAGGATTGAGAAGCAGTGGACCAGAAGGAGTACCAGAGTATGATCGGGTCGCTGCTGTACCTGACGACGACACGCCCGGACATTCAGTTCGCGGTGTGTCTTTGCGCAGGGTTTCAGTCGTCGCCGCACACCTCTCACCGTCAGGCGGTCAAGCGCATTATGAGGTACTTATGCTTCACACCTGAGTTTGGGATTTGGTATTCTGCTTCCTCCACCCTCTCCCTTTGTGGTTATTCTAATGCCGATTTTGCTGGTTGCCGCATTGAGCGCAAGTCCACTTCTGGGACTTGTCAGTTTATTGGTTCTTCTCTTGTATCGTGGTGTTCTCGCAAGCAGTCTAGTGTCACCCAGTGTACCACGGAGGCTGAGTATGTTGCTGCGGCTAGCTGCTGTTCCCAGTTGCTTTGGATGATGGCCACTTTGCGTGATTTTGGTCTGAGTTTTTCTCGCGTTCCCTTGCTTTGTGACAGCACGAGTGCTATTAGCGTTGCTAAGAACCCCGTGCTGCATTCTAAGACCAAACACATTGATGTGCGCTTTCATTTTCTGCGAGGCCACTATGATAAGGGTGATATCGACCTTCGACATGTCGATACTCATCATCAGTTGGCTGATATTTTCACCAAGCCTTTGGACCAATCAACTTTTGCTAGGTTGAGAGGTGAGCTTGGTGTGTGTTTCCCCTTTTAGATGGGGGAAACATTTTTGGTTTGTGTATCATAGACTCACTCTTTTTCTTTCGTTTGGTTTTCATTTTTGTTAAATTAGTCTTTGCATTTCATCATGCATATTTAGATTCAGAGCTTCATGTATATAATCTTTTGAATGTGACTATGCTCTGTATAGTGTATGCTCCGATGCTTTATGATAATGCTTGTAGCTTATGCTCTTTCTGATCACTGATACATGTTGTGAGCTGATCTATTTTATGAATGGTGAATTTGCTTAATGAACATAAAATTTGAAAATGTTCACCATTGAGATATGCAACTAGCATGTGCAGAATATGTTGAAATCACTTGTACTTTTCATATATGCTAGGTTGCTATGTCTCTAGTTCTGAGTCATTCACTTGCTTGGTATGTTCATATTCTGTTTTAAATTTGAACCAAGTTAAGTGAATTAGAAAGATCGAGATAGGATTGCTTGTCAGCACATCACAGTTTCGAGACTGTTTCTCATTGCACTTTGAGTTAAACTTGACCTGTGTAGTGTATGACCGAAACTGTTGCTTTAAGCTTCTGATTGCTTTCGCATAGGCTTCGCAGAGTTGAAAAGTTAGGCAATGACAAGTTTTCAACCTCTCGCAATCACATACTGAACTTTGAACTTGTGTAATTTAACCGCTGCAACTCCGATAAAACTTGAATACACAAGTCTATGTTTCTTTCTATAGCATGATGATTGAACCTTGCTAGGGGTAGTTCACCTTGTATACATGTTTATCACTTGTTTGACTTCCTGTCTATACATGCTTAGTGCTATTTTGATGGTGAATACCTTTTTGGCTGAAAACTGCTCATGTTGCTCCAATGTTCAGATTTTGTATTTGGTGATCAGTTTGAGCCTTTGCTAGCATTCTGTGCATATTGTTGAGTCATCAGATCAGCATTTTGTCAAGCATCTTCTCGTTCTATCGACTATATTCCTGAAGCTGCTAACTTGCATCTTAACTCATATGCATTTGGAGGGGAGATACTTGATACTGCATTTTCAACTAAGGGGGAGAAATTCTCTCAAATCATAAGATAAACTAAGGGGGAGATTTCCTGGTTGTGTGCACTATTGGAGGGGGAGTTTGAGCTGGCTCGATTTTTGAATGTTCCAATTGGTTCGGAGCATTTTTGGTAGCTAGTTGTGTTGAGCCTTTGCCTCTTTCTTGAGGAACTAGCGCCTTTGCCTTTGTACTCTTCAGTTGGTATTGAGTTTTCTCGCTAGCGGTGTTGAGCCAATTCTGCCTCTTCTTGAGGGCTAGCTCTATTCTGCTTGAATTTCAATTGGTATTTCAATTGGTGTCGAGCTTTCCCGCTAGTGGTGTTGAGCCTGTTCTACCTCTTCTTGAGGGCTAGCTTTGCTTTGCTTGGTTGCGTCGAGCCGTTGCCCATGTCTTTGGGGACCAAATTGTCTTGCTCTTTCCACTTGACCTTCTTCGGCTTTGCTATGCTTCTGGGTCATTTGGTCGAGTTCTCTCTTCTTCTTCCTTCCTTCCTCTATTTCATTATGATTTGTGTTGGTAGTTGACAATGCACTCATCAAGGGGGAGATTGCGGATACATGGCCGTATGCCGAGTCTCGAGTGATGAGTGATTGTCAACTGGGATAATGCACATGTTCTTTGGCTTGTGTTGTGCAGGTGTCGAGCACGGATACAGTGATCGAAGGCAAGGTGAAGGTCAAGTAGAGACGTGCCGTGCCGATGGACCGAGAGTGGCGAAGGGCGGACGTGAGGCTTGGACTGAGGAACCGGTGGCCTGAGGATCAGCTGTGGTGGCTGACAGCCTGGGACAGCCACGAACGAAGACTTGCGGGTGGACGTGGTGCACGAGCGGTGCATCCCTTCTACAGCACGGGTTGGTGGTTGAGCCACAGAAAAACCACCGAGTGGACGGATTCCAGGTTTGGGCCTCAAAACCTGGGCGCTGATGGTTTCCGAGTTTGGGCCACAAAACTCGGGCTGAGGACGGTTTCCAGGTTTGGGCCTCAAAACCTGGGTGCTGCGGGTTTCTGAGTTTGGGCCACAAAACTCAGGCGATGGACGGCTGGTTTCCCGGTTTGGGCCTCAAAACCGGGGGTTGGTCATGAAGGCTGGATTCCCGATTTAGGCCACAAAACCAGGGGCGAAGTCCGGGAAAAGGATGAGCAGAGCGGTGGCGGCACGTGGTGGCAATCGGTGAGGTTGCGTCGAGGCAACGCTACCAGTTGTGCGGGCGTGGCCGTCGGATCACCACTATCTTCGAGTTGGTCTAGGTAGCCTTAGGGTTTGGCTGGTTCGCTCTGTAAATAACTAGGGGTAGAGTGGGAATTAGAATTAGGATAAGTAGTGGGAGACACCCACTTCCCATTCTATCTCAGTACTCTTTCAGTCATTTGCTCTTTGCTTCTAGGGTTTCCTGCTCTCCCTATTCCCTGTTGTAGCTACTGAGATCGCAGAGATGGAGAACAATACCTCTATGTATTTGCTTTTTGAGGAAACAAGACCGTAATCTTGTAACAGATCCGACCAATTTGCACCAGATTAAGCACTGAAATCTCCGCTTAGCGCAAAGATCATCAAGTACTTAAGCTCGTACAAACCCGGTAGTCCGGAAATATCGAAGGATTTCAAATCATTTCAACATTCAGCCAAGATCGTACTAGTTCAATGACATGGCCACAAGTTACACATAGTTCAAATACATCGCAGTACGAAACAATATTACAAACCATAGTTTTTGAGTAGTAGCGGAAGCAACATAGTCTTAAACATAAGTTTGGATTGTTCTCAATACAGTGCCATTTATCTGACCAGGTCCACAAAAGCATCAGATAAGGTAAGTGGTGACCATGCCCCTGGTCTAATCATCACCCGTAACTGGGTACAGGCAGTTCTCGCAGTAGCCATAGAAGCATTGGCTATCTGCAACAACAAGGGAATAAACCCTGAGTACAAGAAGGTACTCAGCTAGACTTACCGGACATAAACCAGAAATAATGAGACACCAAGGATCATGTAGGCTATATAGGTGGGGTTGGCTACACATGCTCCGTTGCATGAAAGCTTTCATAAGTAAAACTCATTTTAGGGTGTTGGCTGTTGCTTTTAATAATTAATTCTAAATTACTAGGTTTGCACCTGAACTAAGCAAGAACTTGACTAATTAATCAAGCAAGAGTGACTATTTCATCAATAGCCTTTCAGATTCAACATCATAACCATCTTTAGTTCCATAAGTTCTACGGCAATGGTCTACAGTCAATTGCTCACTATCCAGGAGCGATGACGATTATAATTGATTCCTACCCAGCTGGGGATAAAATGTCTCACACTCGCCCGGCACATCCGGCTACGGAAGTCGTAAGCTACCAGTCAGGAGATTCGAGAACACAATGCGCGGGACGGCCATGGGCCCTTCTACACCGGGGGTTATCTCAGTGCCAGGTCGCTCAAGCTATAACTGCCCACGGTCATGCCAGGTCGATCAGGCCCTGCCTGCCCTCAGACCATGCCAGGTTGTTAAGAATAGTTGCCCACGGTACAGCTGAGGCCCTGGGTGTTAGGCTTCAACATCTCCATCACCGGCTCAAATAACCTTACTCGGCTTCGCGGGAGGTACTCAGACCTACTCCGTTAAGTGATCGACGCGTTCAATTTGACTGAAGTGACATTCCCGAACGGGTCCTATGCGACACAGACGGGAGACTACTAGCACACAGAACCCATGTTCTGCTGCTCTCACATCCTGCCTCTGTCTCAAATTAATTATCACAAGGTTATCTCCATGATAGCACAGGCAAATCATGATCAGTATCCACCTATATGCGGGAGACAGGAAATCACCCGACTTTTACCGATCTAAGCAGGGCTAAGCATATATCGAGCCTAGACCTAAACACGGATATCAAGATATAATTGCAGGTGGACAAGGATAAGTAATAATGCATCAATGGTAGCAATCAATTCCTATAACCTAATGCAACAGTCATCATCAGGTTAATTGTAAGACGTTTGCAAACTGTAGGAGTTGGGATGCTCCGGGGCTTGCCTTTCTCGAAACTAGACGGACGGTGGTCGCGGCACTCGGGTAGTTCTTCGGCGTCGGTCCCTCCCACTTCCTCGGTCAGTGACCCTTCCTGGCTGGGTTCTTCCTGCGTCGGCTGGTTCTGGGTCTCTTCCGTTGATCCTATATGATGCATAATATGTATGAATAGGATGAATGCACGTAGAATGCATATGTGATGCACAGGATTAACAACAATCAGGAGATAAGCACATGTCATCTACTGCATTCTCTTCAACAAGGTAGTCAACATCATCCTATTGGTTATAAAAGATTTTAGCATCTAACCAACCATTTAACCCTCCCAAGTAACTCGTTAAGATTTATAATTACCACAACAACACCTACTTAATTAATTTATTCTCATCTATCTACTTGCTGAAATAAACCTATTTATTCATGCCTATAACAGCAACCCATCCTAGACAGCTTCAGAAAAATCTACAAAAATTACCCTAGATTGATAACATGCATAACAGTCCACTGTCTAGATTTTAAGCCATTTGGATTTAAACACTGTTCTTTATGAAAAAGACAAATAATAAGATGAAAAGGTGCTTTGAACTACACATCATAATAGAAAGTGTCAAACAACAGATTTCATATTTTTCTTCTAAACTTCTTAGCAAAAGAGCAGTCTACAAAAATTATCAGATTCATATTCATCATATTTTAATTACTAAAAAATTTACAAGAAAACAGCATTTAACCTTTTTGATTGCTACTGCAAAAACATTTCACACAACATCTCTATTTTATATTTTTCCCTAAAACTACTCATCTACACAAACCTAACAAAGCTGGAATGACATTTTTTTGATCTATACAGAATTAGTTATGCATTTTCTGAGTTAACAGCAAAATCCTAACTTAATTTAATCTGCACATAAAAGTGTCACCAAAAATGCATTTTACATTTTTCACAGGTAGATCTATTCATTATTAACATAACAAAATTTGTTTCACAGGATTTGGACTTAAAATGAGCCTTGAATGAATTTTTTAAGCTTTTTAACCAAATCTGCAAAACCTATTTTAATGAAAACTTGACCAAAACTGCTACGGACACCCGGCTACAAGCACCTATAGACACAAGATAAAATGCTACGCGCACCCGGCTATACCGAGCGCTAACGCCCCCCGACTTTTCTCCCTTTCTCTTCTCCCCACTGCCAACTGGGCCCACTGGTCAGCTGACCACGCTAGCCTGACGAAGGGACCCACGCGTCAGTGAGCTCCCTTCCCCACCGGCGTTGACCGGCGTGGGGCTCGCCGGCGGCGAGGTTTCTGGCGCAACAACCTACCCCACCGGACTCGCCTCAACGAGACAGACTCAACCGACTAAGTCCCCAAGCCAGGGGCTCACCGGAGCGAGCTCGACGGCGGCCATGGCGGAGCCGCGGCGCGGCAACACTACGGTGCGGCCTTACCAGGCTATTCCAAGGCTTGGCGGCGCGAGCATCGGCTCAAGCACTCCTTAAGCTATCTTCCGAGGCTGCTATCGAGCCTTGCCGGCCTCGGCATTGCCCGGCGTCACGCACGGCTGCGGTCCGCGGGCGGCGGCATGGCCCTGTTCCGGGCAAACTACGGCGAGTGGAGGGTCTCCATCTTGAAGGACCGAGAAGCTACCCGAAAGCGACCAGAGGGGGGGGTGAATGGGAGCTTCAAAAATTTCCTTTCGGAAACTAGATGCCACTGTCCCAAGATCAACCCCAAAAGCGAAACCTAGAGCTTGCTAATGTCCACGACCCTAGATGTAGGGTGGATGCTTCCTAGAAGCACAGCGGGACACTAGACAACCCTAGAAAGCCAACCCAAAAGACGGAACTCAAATCCGATCAAGAACGAACGAACCGCGAACGAAGACGCGCGAAACTGCAGCGACCGGACTCTGGCCTGCGTCCGGTCAGCAGGGACCGGACGCGTCCGGTCGTCAGAAAACAGCTCTGGGAGCTCTCTGTTCGCGACCGGACGCACGGAGCTCAAGTGTCCGGTCGTTCACTTAGCGTCCGGTCAGATGAGACAATGACACGGGAACAGTGCAAGCGTAGCGTCCGGTCGAAATGCAAACAGAGCGTCCGGTCGAGAGCGTCCGGTCAGTACGCAGAAAAGCTTGGCGCCGTGCTCAACGACCGGACTCTGAAAGCGTGCGTCCGGTCAGCTCGACAGAGCGTCCGGTCACCCCGCGACTGCACTGAAACTCCGGCGATTCAACCCGATCTCCTCCGAATCAAGTGCTCTAGGCTTGGGATTCGATCTGAGGAGTCACAAGGAGGTTAGTGAGCTATCTCTAAGAGATCATGGCTCGAACCTAACTCCAAATCGGTGAATCGAAGGAATTCGGGGGAAAGAAGAAAAAGAGACCCGAAACTAAAACTTGATCGATCTCCTAGACCGTGAGGTTAGAGATGATTTCTTTCGGTGGAAAGAAATGCCTCACGATCTAGAGCAACTCAGTTCAAATGGAATCGTGAAAGATGGACCGAGCACAAAGATCAAGCGACGGGAAAACTCAAGGCACAAAGCAATCCGCGAAGAACATGATGAACATGAAATCAAAACGCGAATTGACACCAAGAGATGGGATCCAAGGTGAGGATACGGCCTCACTTCCTCGAATCAACAGTACACAGAGTGGAGTCTCTCTGCGGATCTCAACTAGCTAAAGCAGGGGTGTGGGAGAGTGGAAACCCTAGGAAATGAAAGCTCTAACTGAGATTGAGATAGGGAGGAGGGTGTCTCCCCTAGACTACTTATACTAACCTAGCCTAAGTCTATTTCCTACTCTACCCCTCTCTACTCTAATTTACAGAGCGGACCAGCCTAACCCTAAGGCTATTCTAGTCCACCCGCTGGTGGTAGGTAGATCCGACGGCCACGCCCGCACGGTCTTCCGCGTCGCCTCCACGCAACCTTCAGATCGCCGCCACGTGCCGCCACCACTCTGCACCCCCGGTTTTGCGGCCCAAACCGGGAAACCAGCCTTTTCCATCAGCCCCCGGTTTTGAGGCCCAAACCGGGAAACCAGCCTCCAGCCCGAGTTTTGTGGCCCAAACTCGGAAACCCTCAGCGCCCGAGTTTTGAGGCCCAAACTCGGAAACCGGCCCACTCCCAGGTTTTGAGGCTCAACCTGGAAACCCAGCACCCAGGTTTTGAGGCCCAAACCTGGAAACCGTCCACCGTTGGTTTTTCCCGGGCTCTACCAACAAACCGGCGTCGTAGAGGGGATGCACCGCCTGTGCACCCCTTCCACCGACATGATCGCACTTCTCCGCCTGTCGCTGTCGCAGGCTGCCAGCCACCACAGCTGATCCTCTGGCCTCCAGTCCATCAGTCCAAGTCCACGTCCGCCCTTCACCGTCCGATACATCGGCATGGCACGTCCGCCGCACGGCACGCCCATCCTTCATCGCGCCCGGTCCGTCGGCACGGCACGTCGCAACTTGACCTTCACCCGCCATCGATCACTGTCTCCGTGCTCGACACCTGCACAACACAAGCCAAAGAACATGCGCATCATCTCCATTGACAATCACTCATCACACAGAGACTCGGCATACACCCATGTATCCGCAATCTCCCCCTTGATGAGTGCATTGTCAACTCCACAACAAATCATGAATAAGAAGAAGGAGGTAGGAAGGAGTGGGAAGAGAAAACCCAACCAAATGACCCAGAAGCCTTAACAAAAGCCGAAGAAGGTCAAGTGGATGAAGCAAAAACTTGGTCCCCAAAGACATGGGCAACGGCTTGACGCAACCAAGCAAAGCAAGGCTAGCCCTCAAGAAGAGGTAGAACAGGCTCAACACCGCTAGCAGATAGCAATTGAAGATCGGAGGACAACAGAGGCAAAATGCTAGTCCCTCAAGATAGAGGCACAGAGGCTCAACACAACTAGCAAGAAAATCACTCCGAACCAATTGAAAATCAACCCAAACCAAATGGGAAAGCACACCAGACGATACCAATTGAAAGCCAAATGAAAAAACTTATGAAAGCTCATGAGAAGCTAGGAACGTTTGCTAGTCCCTCAAGACAGAGGCAACGGCTCAACACAACTAGCAAACTCCCCCTCGACAAATGCAAGCAACTAGGACAAAAGATTTTCAGGGCATATGATTTGCGTAAATTTCTCCCCCTAGTTGAAAATGCACTTATCAAGGCCAAAAGGTATCGGAGAAGCAACTCTCTTCGCATAAACTCCCTCTGAACACAAGATCTCCTTCCACAATGCATATGAAGTCAAAATGCAAGTTAGGAGCTTCAAGTATATAGTCAAAAGAGTGCAAAGATGCTCTAATCAGTATAGCTCCAACATCTCAATTAAGCACTCAAATAGCAAAGGCTCAAACTGATCACTTATACGAAATATGAAGCATATGAGCATGTGAGCAGTTTTAAGCCAAAAGGATAGTCACCATCAACATAGCACTAGACATGTATAGAAGGAATCCAAACAAGTGCTAAGCATATATACAAGGTGAACTACCCCTAGCAAAGTTCAATCATCATGCATAGGAATGAAGCATATACTTGTGATTTCAAATTCATATCGGAGTTGCAGCGGTAAAAGAATTCACAAGTTCATTTTTAGCATGTGATTGCGAGAGGTTGAAAGCTTGTCATCGCCTAACTTTTCAACCGTGCGAAGCCTATGCCGAAGCAATCAGAAGCTTAAAGCAACAGTTTCGGTCATACACTACATGGCTCAAGTTTAACTCAAAGTGCAATGAGAAACAGTCTCAATACCATGAGGTGTTGACAAGCAATCCCATCTCGATCTTTTCAATTCAACAATACTTGGTTCAGATTTTAAGCAAGTTATGAACAACCAAGCAAGTGAATGACTCAGAACTAGAGACATAGCAACCTAGCATATATGAAAAGCAGGAATGGACTCAACACACCCTACACATGCTAGTTGCATATCTCAATGGTGAACATTTTCAGATTTATATACATTAGGCATAATTCACCATTCCAAAAAAATAGCTCGCTCATAACATGTAACAGTGATCAGAAAGAGCATAAGCTACAAGCATCATCATAAGTATCGGAGCAATACTAACAAGAGCATAATTACATTCTAGTGAATATAGACATGAAGCTCAGAATGTAAATGCGTATGCCCGACACAAAACTGAAGGAAAGAAGATACCAAAAGGAAAGACTCAAGAAACTCAAAAGAAAAGAGCCTCAAAATAAAAGAGTCAGTCTGTGCATCTCAAAATGTTTCCCCCATCTAAAAGGGGAAACACACACCAAGCTCACCCCTCAACCTATTAAAGGTTGATTCGTCTAAAGGCTTGGTGAAAATATCAGCTAATTGGTGATGAGTATCGACATGGCGAAGGTCGATATCACCCTTCTCCTGGTGGTCTCGCAAGAAATGAAAGCGCACATCAATGTGTTTGGTTTTCGAGTGAAGCACAGGGTTCTTAGCAACGCTAATGGCACTCGTGCTGTCACAAAGCAAAGGAACTCGAGTAAAGCTCAAACCAAAATCACGCAAAGTGGCCATCATCCAGAGTAACTGGGAACAGCAGCTAGCCGCAGCAACATATTCAGCCTCCGTGGTAGACTGAGCGACACTAGACTGCTTGCGAGAAGACCACGACACCAGAGAAGATCCAATAAACTGGCAAGTCCCAGAAGTGGACTTGCGCTCAATGCGACAACCAGCAAAATCAGCATCAGAAAAACCACAAAGCGAGAGGGTGGAGGAAGCAGAATACCAAATCCCGAGCTCGGGCGTGAAACGAAGGTACCTGAAGATGCGCTTCACCGCCTGACGGTGAGAAATGCGTGGCGAAGCCTGAAAGCGCGCGCACAAGCACACGGCGAACTGAATGTCCGGCCGTGTCGCCGTCAGGTAGAGCAGCGATCCAATCATGCTGCGGTACTCCTTCTGGTCCACTGCTTCTCCATCCGTGTCGGCATCCAGGGCAGTCGTCGTCGACATGGGCGTCGGAAGAGGCTTAGCCTCACCCATGTCGAACCGCTTCAGCAAGTCCCTTGTGTACTTGCCCTGGTGCACAAACGTCCCCTCTCGGGATTGCTTAATTTGCAACCCGAGAAAGAAAGTCAGCTCGCCCATCATGCTCATCTCGAACTCCCTGCTCATAGTATCTGCAAACTTGGCAACCAAAGCGTGAGAAGAACCACCGAAAATGATATCATCCACGTAAATTTGGACCAAGAGAGTATCTTTGCCTTGCTTGAGGAGAAAGAGCGTTTTATCTACACATCCCATTTTAAAACCCTTAGCTAGCAAAAAGGTTTTTAATCTCTCATACCAGGCTCTAGGGGCTTGTTTCAAACCATACAAAGCTTTGTGGAGTTTAAAGACATGGTTTGGAAACTTGGGATTTTCAAAACCGGGGGGTTGCTGGACATAGACCTCCTCCTCAATATAGCCGTTTAAGAAGGCACTCTTGACATCCATTTGAAAAAGTTTGAAACCCATGGATGCAGCATAAGCCAAGAGTATCCTAATAGCCTCCAAACGAGCTACAGGAGCGAAGGTCTCCTCATAATCTATCCCCTCCTTCTGACTATAACCCTTCGCTACAAGCCGGGCCTTGTTTCTCACAATGTGGCCCTCCTCTCCTTGCTTGTTTTTAAAAACCCATTTTGTCCCAATAGGTTTACAGTCAGGAGGTGGTGGCACTAGAACCCAAACCCGATTTCGCTCAAAGTTCTCTAGCTCCTCATGCATGGCATTGACCCAATCCGGATCCGTCAATGCGTGTCCAACATCTCGGGGCTCAAAAAACGCAACAAAAGCAGAATGAGCAAAGTGCGAGATGTGCTGTGACCTGGAGCGAGTAACTCGCTCGTCGATGTCGCCGATCATCTGTTCAGGGGGGTGCTGGCGCTGGATGTGTCGTGGCGCCTCCCGGGAAGAAGTAACCTCCCCCTCAACAGTAGCTGGTTCCACCCCGGGTACAAAAGGTACCGCGCGAGGTGGATCCCACGGCCCCCAGGAAGAAGACGTCTCGGGGCCACGGGTCGTCGTCGAAGCCGCTCCCGGCGGCGCGGCAGGCGGAGGGGGTGCTGGATCATCTATCCCTTCAGCACCCTCTTCCTCGTCATCGAAAAGAGGCTCTCCAACCTCGTGATCACCTGCACGCTCAAAACGAGAAGAAGGAGAAACAAGAGTCTCGTCGAAGGTGACATCTGATGTCTCCATGACTCGGTTAGTGTCAAGGTTAAGTACACGATAAGCTCGAGTGTGAGTGCCATAACCCAAAAACACACCGTCAGAAGAACGAGACTCAAACTTGTCTAGGTTGCCTTTTTTCAATATAAAACAGTGGCAACCAAAGACTCTAAAATAACTCACCTTGGGCTGGCGACCAAAACGCAACTCATAAGAGGTCTTCTTCAAAAACACTCTCAGAAAAATGCGATTCGAAATATAGCATGCAGTGTTCATAGCTTCGGCCCAATAGCGCCTAGGAGTCCTATGCTCATCAAGCATCGTCCTGGCCATCTCAACAAGGGTCCGATTCTTCCTCTCTACAACACCATTTTGGGGTGGTGTATAGGGAGAAGAAAACTGATGCTCCAAACCAAGGCATTTACAAAACTTCTCAAAATCCGAATTTTTAAACTCGGAACCATTATCACTTCTAATCGCTCGCATCGAGTTCAAAGGGAACTCGTTCTGAAGACGCAAAATCAGATCGCGAGCGAAGGAGAATGTCTCGGACTTCTCAACTAAAAAGAAGACCCACGAATACCTCGAAAAGTCGTCAACAATAACAAGCACATACCACTTCCCACCAACCGAGCTCACCCGAGCCGGACCAACAAGGTCCATATGCAAAAGCTCTCCGGGGTGCGAGGTCATAACCTTGGTCAAAGGATGGTGGGGAGCAGCAACCATCTTTCCATGCCGGCAAGCATGGCAAACTAGATCCTTCTCCAACGAAAGCTTGGGCAATCCTCGGATTAAGCCAAGTGAGCTAAGTCTTGCAAGCAAGTCAAAACTCAGGTGACCGAGCCTCCTATGCCACTTCCAAAGATCAGAAGAAGAAGGACTAGCCAAAAGACAGCGAGAAGATCCAAACGACTTTGAGAAATTCGCGCGAAAGACATTCCCAAAGGGTGAAATCAGACATACAAGATCACCCTGAGGATCTAAGATCCGGCTAAGGTTCGGTTTGAAACGAATCTCATAGCCTTCACGAAAAAGTTGCGAAACAGAAAGTAAGTTGAAATGCAGGTTAGAAACAAGAGCAACCTCGCGCAACACAAAGTGCTCATTAACCCGCACTGCACCAACGGACAATACCTTGCCCTTACCTTTGTCGCCGAAGGTTATGTACTCTTTTCCGGCGACCGGACTATGGCTGGAGAACCATTTGGCATTTCCGGTCATGTGCCTCGAGCAACCGGAATCCACAAGCCAAATGTCCTCCAACCGCTCCTCCTACATCAATAAAAAGACATAGGGTGAACATACGGTCCAACACTGGGGTTAGTAAGATAAGAAGGAAACCAGTGTTGGGCCGGCTGCTCAAAAGAACGGTCAGTGTAAAAACCATCCTGTCTAGGGGGATAGCGATCACCACGCACAGGAAAACGTGGTCCGCTGGGGAAGAAGCGCTCACCGCGAAACTCTACCTGCGGTGGGACAAGGCGCTCAACAAAGCCTCCGCCACGGGGTCCGTTACCTGCAAAAACAGGACCTCGTCGGGCACGCTCTCTACGAGGTCTACGCCTAGGAGCCTGCTGCTCAACTCTAGCGTCTCTCCTCGGAGCTCTCTCCTGCCTAGGCCTCACAAACTGAGGTGCTCTACCTCTAGGCCTAGTCTCCCTCCTAGGGGCTCTCTCCTGCTGCCTAGGCTGGGTATGCTTCCCTCCAGACCTAGCAGCTCTCCCCTGAGGCTTCGGAGCATGTCCACCACGAGCTGGGTGAAACATGTCCGGGTTCTGCATCTCCCTAGCTCGGCGCGCCTCTCTCCTGCGCCTAAAGCAGAACTCACTCAGGTGACCATCCCGCCCACAAAAGTCACACTGAAACCTCACCGCGCGCAAAGGGGGTTGTTGGTTTGCAGGGATGTGGGTATGGTTCACCTTGCCCTTGCCCTTCTGTGGCAACTCCTCTCGGATGGGTGGCATTGTGTCAAGCTTGTTCTTTAGGTGATTGGGCTTGGGTTGCCATTGTGGATTCTTGGGTGGAGCCTTGGGGGGTTCAACTACAACTCCATCCTTGGTGACAGGCTTGGCAGGCTCTTTGGGTGGAAGCTTGGTTAGTTTGGGAGTAGTGGTGGAGTTGGGCTTCTCACAGGGGTTCAGACCACTAGACTCTCCAATCTTACCAAAAGCTGAAAGATCAACACTCTGGCCAAGACCTACACCAGGAGCCCCAGCAGCTCGCTTGAATTGGGAGATCATCATCCCGAGCTGAGGCTCACCACAAGACACCCATGACAAGACGGTCCGAAGGTATGTGTTTTCCTCCTCGGTACGCACCTTGTCATGCCTCACATTGGCCATCTCCTGCTCCAGGCCCTCACACAAAGCACACCTCTTGACACAAGTGCTATCCGAGCCGGCCTTCTCAAAAGACTCAAGCTTGGCATTCTTCTCTGCCAACTCGGATTGCAAGACAGGACAAGTCTTGCACGCACCCAACAGCTGCGGTCTAGCTCGGAGCTCATCCACCTCATCTACCAGCGCAGCATACTTACTCCTCAGAGTGAGAAGATCCGTCATGTGCGCGGCGCAACTCTCGCACTCCAACTCCTCCGACACAACCACGGTGGACCGAGCGAACTCAAGCTCCTTCACCGTGTCCTCCCACTTCTGCCTAAACTCCTTGCGCTCTCTAGCGGCACGCCTAAGCAACTTGTCTTGACTAAGGAGGGCAGCAGTCAACTTCTCAACCTCGGAGGAAAGCTCGTCGTAGGTGAGAGATACCTGGGAGGTGTCGTCGTCGTCGTCGTTCCGAGGGGTACGCTCCGGCTCGCCGTCGACCTCATCTCCGAGCGCCATGGTACACAGGCCTTCGTCGCCGGCGAAGAAGCACAAGCCGTTGAACGTGTCCTCCAGCTTCTTCTTCTCGGACTCGTCATCACTCGATCGAGCGGAGTCGTCATCCGAGCCGTCGACATCGCTGAGCGTGGCGAAGAACGCTCGCTGCTCAGCCTGCTGCTTCTCCAAGTACTTCTTCTTGATGTACTCTTTGTTGAAGCCGCCCCGCTTCTTGTGCCTTGGGGGAACGTGCTTCTCCTTGTACTTGGAGTCGCGCCTGTGGCCGTGATCGCCCTTCCCAAGATGCTTGTTCTTCTTCTTGGGGCAGTCGGCGATGAAGTGGTCGGGGTCGCCGCACTCGTAGCATCCGGTGCGTCCTCCTCCGCGACGACGGTTCATGCGGTTGTTGTGGAACCGCGAGAACCGGTTGGCAAGCAAAGCCAACTCGTCGTCTCCCAAAGACTCCAGCTGGTCCTCTGTCACAGAAAAGAGAGAAGAAAGCGCAAAGCCAGCTGAGGGGTTAGAGGAAGAGCCGGAAACCAAAGCCATGGACGGGCGAGAAGGATTTTCAAAAGAAGCCCTCGCCATAGCATCAATCTCACTGGACTTGAGCTTACTGAAGAGCTCGTCGCAGGTGAGAGTCTCATAGTTCGGCGATTCGATGATTGCCTGAACCTTGGAGTCCCACATCGAACGGTCAAGAGTGTGCAAAAGCTTCAAAGCACGCTCATGATCGTCAAATGGCAACTGCTCTCTGTTAGCCCTCATCCTGTTGACAATCACCTGAAAGCGAGCGAATAAACTTTCTATGCTCTCGCCAGGTTGATGTCTAAAGTTCTCATACTCTCGCTTGAACGACTCGTAGAGTCGGGTTTTGACTTGAGAGGTGCCCTCATGAAAACGCATGAGAGTGTCCCAGATCTCCCGAGCCGTAGCGAGGTGAGAAACACGATCAAACTCACCCATGCTCAAACAAGAGAAAAGAGCATTACGGGCTCGGCTATTGGCATCGTGCTCATCGACCTGCTGTTGAGTCACACGAGCAGCCAAGACCACGTAATCAGGGGAGTTGCAAATATCCCAGATCGAAGCGCCCAAGCTCTGCAAATAGGCCGACATACGTATCTTCCAATACGCATAGTTCATCCCATCGAAAAACGGCGGTTTGCCCACGCCGCGATCCATGTCGCCTTCGGTGGATCTGGAACCGGCTAAGGTGGAAGATCCTTAACCCGCTCCGATACCAATTGAAGGACCGAGAAGCTACCCGAAAGCGACCAGAGGGGGGGTGAATGGGAGCTTCAAAAATTTCCTTTCGGAAACTAGATGCCACTGTCCCAAGATCAACCCCAAAAGCGAAACCTAGAGCTTGCTAATGTCCACGACCCTAGATGTAGGGTGGATGCTTCCTAGAAGCACAGCGGGACACTAGACAACCCTAGAAAGCCAACCCAAAGACGGAACTCAAATCCGATCAAGAACGAACGAACCGCGAACGAAGACGCGCGAAACTGCAGCGACCGGACTCTGGCCTGCGTCCGGTCAGCAGGGACCGGACGCGTCCGGTCGTCAGAAAACAGCTCTGGGAGCTCTCTGTTCGCGACCGGACGCACGGAGCTCAAGTGTCCGGTCGTTCACTTAGCGTCCGGTCAGATGAGACAATGACACGGAACAGTGCAAGCGTAGCGTCCGGTCGAAATGCAAACAGAGCGTCCGGTCGAGAGCGTCCGGTCAGTACGCAGAAAAGCTTGGCGCCGTGCTCAACGACCGGACTCTGAAAGCGTGCGTCCGGTCAGCTCGACAGAGCGTCCGGTCACCCCGCGACTGCACTGAAACTCCGGCGATTCAACCCGATCTCCTCCGAATCAAGTGCTCTAGGCTTGGGATTCGATCTGAGGAGTCACAAGGAGGTTAGTGAGCTATCTCTAAGAGATCATGGCTCGAACCTAACTCCAAATCGGTGAATCGAAGGAATTCGGGGGAAAGAAGAAAAAGAGACCCGAAACTAAAACTTGATCGATCTCCTAGACCGTGAGGTTAGAGATGATTTCTTTCGGTGGAAAGAAATGCCTCACGATCTAGAGCAACTCAGTTCAAATGGAATCGTGAAAGATGGACCGAGCACAAAGATCAAGCGACGGGAAAACTCAAGGCACAAAGCAATCCGCGAAGAACATGATGAACATGAAATCAAAACGCGAATTGACACCAAGAGATGGGATCCAAGGTGAGGATACGGCCTCACTTCCTCGAATCAACAGTACACAGAGTGGAGTCTCTCTGCGGATCTCAACTAGCTAAAGCAGGGGTGTGGGAGAGTGGAAACCCTAGGAAATGAAAGCTCTAACTGAGATTGAGATAGGGAGGAGGGTGTCTCCCCTAGACTACTTATACTAACCTAGCCTAAGTCTATTTCCTACTCTACCCCTCTCTACTCTAATTTACAGAGCGGACCAGCCTAACCCTAAGGCTATTCTAGTCCACCCGCTGGTGGTAGGTAGATCCGACGGCCACGCCCGCACGGTCTTCCGCGTCGCCTCCACGCAACCTTCAGATCGCCGCCACGTGCCGCCACCACTCTGCACCCCCGGTTTTGCGGCCCAAACCGGGAAACCAGCCTTTTCCATCAGCCCCCGGTTTTGAGGCCCAAACCGGGAAACCAGCCTCCAGCCCGAGTTTTGTGGCCCAAACTCGGAAACCCTCAGCGCCCGAGTTTTGAGGCCCAAACTCGGAAACCGGCCCACTCCCAGGTTTTGAGGCTCAACCTGGAAACCCAGCACCCAGGTTTTGAGGCCCAAACCTGGAAACCGTCCACCGTTGGTTTTTCCCGGGCTCTACCAACAAACCGGCGTCGTAGAGGGGATGCACCGCCTGTGCACCCCTTCCACCGACATGATCGCACTTCTCCGCCTGTCGCTGTCGCAGGCTGCCAGCCACCACAGCTGATCCTCCGGCCTCCAGTCCATCAGTCCAAGTCCACGTCCGCCCTTCACCGTCCGATACATCGGCATGGCACGTCCGCCGCACGGCACGCCCATCCTTCATCGCGCCCGGTCCGTCGGCACGGCACGTCGCAACTTGACCTTCACCCGCCATCGATCACTGTCTCCGTGCTCGACACCTGCACAACACAAGCCAAAGAACATGCGCATCATCTCCATTGACAATCACTCATCACACAGAGACTCGGCATACACCCATGTATCCGCACATCTAACCCTATGCACCTACGGAGGAAGGCGAAGCTAGGACGGGGCTTGGCTCGGGCTGGTTTGGCCGGAAATGGCCGGTCCACGTCAAGGTCATGGCGGCGGCTGTTGACGGTCCTTAAACACCTGTTTTACCATCAACATTTGACCCTAAAGTTCACCAAAAAGGCATGAAATGTAGTCAAATAGGTTTCAAACTAACCAAATTCCACATGTCCATAGAATTCTATTTGAATGCAGGATTTGAACCAAATTTGGACATATGGACCCACCAGAGGCCAAGCCCACTCAGCAGGGCCCCAATGGGCCTAAGGGGGGTGGCGCCCGCCACCTCTAAGTGGCGCCCGCCACTTGGGTTGGCCCAAGTGCCACCACCTGCCATGTCACCGATCCGTGTGACCTCCCCAAGGCCAAATCCTGGCCCTTGGTCACTAGGTCAGTGGCATCAGACGGCTCAGGGAAGAGTGGCGTGGATCAAGGCTGAATGTCGGTTGCTAGGACATGCAACCGACCTCCAAACCGCCTTGGACAACCACCTGGATGCCGTTGAAGCAGAGGCGGTTCATCCAACGGCCAGGGAGCTGGCGGCTGCCAGTAGGGGGTGGCGCCCGCCACCTGACCTAACCCTAGGTCAGTTGGCTGCCCACTATAAGAACCCCCCTCACTCATTTGGGCTATAAGTACCCCCCTGGAGGCACCTCTTCATTTGTACCATCACACACCAAGTACCATTCCAAGCAAAGCAAGAGAAGCAAGTGAGAGTTAGGTTAGAAGCTTAGAGAGCTTAGGAAAGTAGGTAGCTAGTAGAGCAAGGCATCTTCGCCCTCGCGGTAGCGCTGCTCAAGGGTTAGCTCAAGAGTAGAGGCGTGCGAGTGATCGGTTCTAGAGCTGGGAATAGTCTTCCTTCATCTCCAGTTGAGGTTTTGCTCTTGTTACTCAAGCATTTACTATATTCTATTTCATCATTTCAAGTATTACTTTATTCTACTTATCAGTATTGAGTGGTATACTTGATTGATTGCTTGAGTGCCTAGCTATCCTACAGTTCAATTCACTTAGCCATAGTAGTTAATCTCTAGTGAGCTTAGTGTTTGATCTTTGCCAATAGGTTGCTTAGTTAGTTTAGTGTTTATCTTATTAAGTCAAGTATTTGGTCTGACGTCCGCAAGGGTGTCTCTATTCAAATCTAGGGTAGAGATAGTTAGAATATAGTTAAGCATGGTTCTTAGTTATAGACTTACCTTCAGATACGGCTGGACCCCCGGATCGCTGTGGTAGCAAGCAGGTGGTGACAGCCCTGTGCGCCATGAATTCCACCACATAGTTGGCCCAGTTTAACAGTAAGGCTCGTTGTGCTAGCGTTCAACCTAAGTAAGTGGTAAAGGCTAGTACGCCTCGATACTTGACAAGATAGGAATAAAACTATTCTCAACTTAGTTGCTCTATTGTCTTTTGCCTGCCTTGCTTCGTAACTATCTTGCTTCGCAGTTATCTTGCTCTGTGGTTATCTAGGAGTAGTTAGTAGTTAGTAATTAGTTAGTTATCCTATTCTATCTATCTAGTTATCCACCTTACCTTAGCCATCCATTTCA
The DNA here is from genome assembly GCA_009763385.1 of Coix lacryma-jobi var. lacryma-jobi. Taxonomy (NCBI): domain Eukaryota; kingdom Viridiplantae; phylum Streptophyta; class Magnoliopsida; order Poales; family Poaceae; genus Coix; species Coix lacryma-jobi. The sequence continues at coordinate 76,641,249 of CM019828.1, read as the reverse complement.
TCCTTACCTATCCACCCATATATTCTTTCTAGCCTCTCTTCTCGCCTTTTCCCTTTTCTCTTTTCTTCGACTCTCATCCCCTCCTTAACTCAACTCATACACCACCCTAGCCTTCCCTTGGGATCAAATAAATCAACACCTGGTACTCCCAGGCGAAGTGCTACTACGATAGTTCTGTGCGCTTGCAGAATCTCCTCCTGGTAGATTGCATTCTCGCTAGCTAGCTCCTACTAGTGTCGGGGCTGACAACCTCGCTTGGCATTAGTAGATAGCTACTTTAGTTACCCTATCCTAGGTGTAGCTAAGAACTAACAACGAGCATTTCTGGCGCCGTTGCCGGGGAAGGCAATCGGTGTATCGGTTGAGTCCATGTCGAATTTATCTTCGCCTAAGCTCCTGCTTAGCGAATCCCATCTTACCCCATTCTTTCTTTCCTTAACTCTTCTTATCTTTTTCCTTCATCTTCTTCAACTTCTTTCTTTCTTATCTCATTCTATCTTCACGATGGCCAACAAGACCATTCGTGAGTTTTCTGCTCCTTCTGCCGCTAATGTAGCGATAGGACCAGACGTGATCGATGCTAACCTCAATTTTGAGTTGAAACCGACTCTGATCACGATGGTCCAAGCTAGCTCGTTCTGTGGCAAAGCCGACATGATCGTGGCTAAGATGGACCTGCTGGCAAAGAAGCTGGACAGCTGTGAGAAGATGAACAAACAAGAGAGTGTCCAATCTCTGGAATCCTACATGACTTGTGAAGTCTGTGGAGAAACCGGACATTCTGGGAGCCACTGCCCCGAGCTACATGAAGATTTGAACTTCATCAACAACAACAACGGTTTCCGTCAACAGAATCAAGGATGGAGTCAGCCTGCAAACTCTCAAGGTAACAATTCATTCCTCCGCTCTAATTTTCATAATTCTGATAATCTCACATTCCTGAAGAATTTAGTTTACTCACAAGGTAAAACTACTGATTTCTTGAAAGAGAGATTAATGGCGAATGATAAAATCCTTGAGAAAATAAATGCTAAATTGGAAGATTTCTCATCTGCTCTGAAAAATCAACTTAGCTTTAATAAGATGTTAGAAACCCAATTAGCTCAACTTGCTGCTATCATACCATCTTTTGAATCTGGCAAAATTCCTGCTAAACCTGACAAGAAAACTGCAAATATGGTTGAAATAAAGTATTTTAACTATTATGAAGATCAAACCATGATTGTTAAAAAGGGTGATCATGGTAGTCCCATAATTAGATGCTCAATCTTTGGTGAAGTCTTTAAAAATGTCATGTGTGATTTAGGATCGAGTGTGAACATTATATCTAAAGATTTCTATGAAAACTCATTCTTTCCACCCATGTCATCCACATCTGCCTATGTTGTGCTAGCTGATCAATCCACTTGCTATGTAGAAGGAATAGTCAATGATTTACCTATTCATATTAGAGGTTCATATGTTCCTACTGATTTCATAATACTAGATATGGGAAATAGGAAAGATGTGCCTCTAATCTTAGGTAGACCCTTCTTGAGCACTGTTAATGCTTGCATATATGTGGGAAGTGGTAAAATTCAAATGACATTAGGAGGGAGGAAGGAAATATTCTCCTTCTCCCGTGGTCCCGCATATGCCGCTAACATGCAGGTAGCAGAACCCGTTCGTACCAAGAAGAGGCGCCCAAGAACAAGGTGGAACAGAAAGAAAGAACCACCTCCTGAGTTGTGTGATTCACATAACAAGGGAGAGGTGCCAAAAGAAGAAGAACCAGATGGAGTACTAAGAGAAGAAGTGCCCAAGGAAGAAGATCCACCCGATAAGGATGAAACTCCATGGACCTAAGGTATGGTTTTATTTTTAATTTTTCCCTTCAAATTTCCCTTCTTCGAATAAATAACATATGTCATGCATGAAGCTAAAAAAAATCAGTTATCATTAGTTTTATGCATAGGTATATGTTAACTTAGTTAGAACAATAAAATATCAAAATAGGATTGTTTCCCTTTTCACAACATTAGATAGTTTCCTTTTAATAAAATAAGAACAAGAGCTCCGACTGAGACGAAGAAGATCTTTCACCAAGCAAGAAGCCAGATTGGGGGATACTCCCGCTCCGATAAGGTATGTCTCAAGCCTACACTTTACATTCAGTTCTTAAATTCTATATCTTTTGAATGTCACATGCTTGCCTAAATAACCACTCCATGAATAAAATTGATAATATCTGCTTAAACAAGTTGAAACCTGAATAAGATTTGAAATATGTCATGCAAATGCTATTGTTATGGTTTGAATAACTGGTCTTATCTAAGTTGTAGCTTTTGTGGGTTGCACATGCTTTAACTGAAATCATGCTTAGTGAATAAAGTTAGAAAGAAATAGAGTAATTCTTTAAACTTGTTAAGGTGAAATTATGACCTAATCTGGAGGATTTCTTTTAAAAATTATGAAAACCTTGCTAAAAGTTCCTCCTAGATTTTCATCCCATCCCACCACCAGCCAAATATTTGTTAGTCATTAGTCAAAACCACAAAGAGCTTTGTCTGTGTTGAGCTTTGTTAGACCTCATAGATCTTAGTAGAGAAGCTTATCATATCTTTTGAATCAAGATTCACGCACACCCACCATAATTTGCCTACTTTCCACTTTGGAAGTTTGCAACCACCAAATAAATTGCTTATTCTGTACACCGGAGATATGCAATACCCTGCCAAACATCCCATTGCTAGCCTTATGCTATTCCTACACTGGGAATAAGCATTTCTCTCCCTTTCCCTTTTCATTTCAAAAATCCTTTCCTATAGATGTCTGGGGAAATCTAGAGCTAAAAGAGAGAGAGAGAAAAGTGAGCAAAGTAGCTCAAGAGAGGACTATGTCCTAAGAAAATGTGAGGACACATCTTTTGTCTACTGACTATGTATCCAAAAAAAAATAGAGAATTATCATTAGCTCTAGACCCCAGAAATTAACTAGGAAGGATTATGAAATATCTCTCTATACACTTCCACATAACCACACATGCACATCTTGATCAATTTTTATGATTTGCTGCTCCTTATGATCTGAGTGTCTAGCTTAGCAATAAACATCAGGCAATTTGCTCATGGTTCTTAGCCTACCTATAACTCCAGATATCATTCTTTAGAAATAGGAGAGGCTACATTTTGGCCTAAGTGAGGATTTAAACACCATTGAGTGATTGGGTGAATCTTGGAGGACATAAGCAAGTTGTTATCTTTTGAAAACCTTGAAAAACCTCCAGACAGAATCCTAGTCAAACCTAAGCAAGATAAAAGTTTCCTATCTACTGCTTTATTTCACTCTTGCATGTTTGAAGTGAAAAGCTATAAGCCCCACATTGCTATGATTAATGCTAAGTTATTTCTCACTATACAATATGCACTTGCAGACATCTTAAGTTGCTATCCATTTCATGCTCAATGCTTAAACCGCATTGTTGCTCGAGGACGAGCAACAGGTTAGCTTGGGGGAGCTTGTTGACGGTCCTTAAACACCTGTTTTACCATCAACATTTGACCCTAAAGTTCACCCAAAAGGCATGAAATATAGTCAAATAGGTTTCAAACTAACCAAATTCCACATGTCCATAGAATTCTATTTGAATACAGGATTTGAACCAAATTTGGACATATGGACCCACCAGAGGCCAAGCCCACTCAGTAGGGCCCAAATGGGCCTAAGGGGGGTGGCGCCCGCCACTTGGGTTGGCCCAAGTGCCACCACCTGCCATGTCACCGATCCGTGTGACCTCCCCAAGGCCAAATCCTGGCCCTTGGTCACTAGGTCAGTGGCATCGGATGGCTCAGGGAGGAGTGGCGTGGATCAAGGCTGAATGTCGGTTGCTAGGACATGCAATTGACCTCCAAACCGCCTTGGACAACCACCTGGATGCCGTTGAAGCAGAGGCGGTTCATCCAACGGCTAGGGAGCTGGCGGCCGCCAGTAGGGGGTGGCGCCCGCCACCTGACCTAACCCTAGGTCGGTTGGCTGCCCACTATAAGAACCCCCCTCACTCATTTGGGCTATAAATACCCCCTGGAGGCACCTCTTCATTTGTACCATCACACACCAAGTACCATTCCAAGCAAAGCAAGAGAAGCAAGTGAGAGTTAGGTTAGAAGCTTAGAGAGCTTAGGCAAGTAGGTAGCTAGTAGAGCAAGGCATCTTCGCCCTCGCGGTAGCGCTGCTCAAGGGTTAGCTCAAGAGTAGAGGCGTGCGAGTGATCGGTTCTGGAGCTGGGAAGAGTCTTGCTTCATCTCCAGTTCAGGTTTTGCTCTTGTTACTCAAGCATTTACTATATTCTATTTCATCATTTCAAGTATTACTTTATTCTAATTATCAGTATTAAATGGTATACTTGATTGATTGCTTGAGTGCCTAGCTATCCTACAGTTCAATTCACTTAGCCATAGTAGTTAATCTCTAGTGAGCTTAGTGTTTGATCTTTGCCAATAGGTTGCTTAGTTAGTTTAGTGTTTATCTTATTAAGTCAAGTATTTGCTCTGACGTCCGCAAGGGTGTCTCTATTCAAAGCTAGGGTAGAGATAGTTAGAATATAGTTAAGCGTCGTGCTTAGTTATAGACTTACCTTCAGATATGGCTAGACCCTCGGATAGCTGTGGTAGCAAGCAGGTGGTGACAACCCTGTGCGCCTTGAATTCCACCACGTAGTTGGCCCAGTTTAACAGTAAGGCTCGTTGTGCTAGTGTTCAACCTAAGTAAGTGGTAAAGGCTAGTACGCCTTGATACTTGACAAGATAGGAATAAAACTATTCTCAACTTAGTTGCTCTATTGTCTTTTGCTTGCCTTGCTTCGTAACTATCTTGCTTCGCAGTTATCTTGCTCTGTGGTTATCTAGGAGTAGTTAGTAGTTAGTAATTAGTTAGTTATCCTTAGTTATCCTATTCTATCTATCTAGTTATCCACCTTACCTTAGCCATCCATTTCATCCTTACCTATCCACCCATATATTCTTTCTAGCCTCTCTTCTCCCCTTTTCCCTTTTCTCTTTTCTTCGACTCTCATCCCCTCCTTGACTCAACTCATACACCACCCTAGCCTTCCCTTGGGATCAAATAAATCAACACCTGGTACTCCCAGGCGAAGTGCTACTACGATAGTTCTGTGCGCTTGCAGAATCTCCTCCTGGTAGATTGCATTCTCGCTAGCTAGCTCCTACTAGTGTCGGGACTGACAACCCCGCTTGGCATTAGTAGATAGCTACTTTAGTTACCCTATCCTAGGTGTAGCTAAGAACTACCAACAACGGCCATGGTGAGAACCCGAGGTTTGCGCTCGACGTTCAGCCGGCTAGAGAGGAGAAGAGGGGAAACCAACCCTTGCTGGTGAAAGAGGAGGTTTGGGCGGATAGGTCGACGGGAGGAATCGGGCGGCGGTGCGTTGTGTGGTGAGAGATTGCTCGCCGGAGTTCGGTGGCGGCGGTGGCTTTGGTGAACTGGAGAAGATGAGTGGAGGAGGATGGCGAGTTTGCGAGCGAGAGAGTGGGCGAGGAAGTGAGCTTCTGGCTCGCGAGCGCAAGGCAGAGAGGAGGCAGAGGGAACGAAGGGCTCGGTGCATTGCACCTGGCCGGTTCCCGTCGGGAGGGCTCCCGACCGGGTGCGGCGGCGCCAGGAATCGGCGGCCACGCGGCGAGCGCGCAGAGAAGGGGCAGATCACGCGGGCGGTTTGGTCGGAATCCAGGGGCGGCGAGCGGCGGTTTGAACGGCCTGGCAGGCGGGCCTGCGGCGGCAGCGGCTGCGGCGGCGAGTGGCGGCAGCCAGCGGCGCGCGCGGGGAGGGGGAGAACGGGCTGACTGGTGGGGCCCGCTGGCAGGTTTAAACAAAAGTGGTTTTTGAAATTTCTTTGCTGCTCTTTAACTCCCAAACTAAGCCGAACTAGGAAAAGGTCCTAAAGGCAAAGTTGCTTAGAATTTTGCAAAGAACAATTCATCTTTAAGGCTCAAGTCCAAATTCTGCTTAGAAAAAGAATTTTACTCCTAATCCATTTTTCTAATGCAAGAAATCATATTTTAAAAACTTTTTCTGAGATAGTGCTTTTAAGCAAAGTTGTTCCTTTCATCTGAATCTACAACTTTGGTTTAAGGCACTAGGTCAGAAACAGTAAGCAAAACATGGATGTACTAGAAGCTAAACAATGACTTAAACACTCATACACACCAATGCACATGAAAGGATGAGATTCTATGCTCATGCTATGCCAAATTATGCATCTTAGGGTTGCTTAACACCTAGGGTGTTACAGCCCTCCCCTCTTAAAGAAATCTCATCCCGAGATTTGAATTACGAACCATTTCTTATAAAAGTGTGGATACACCTCCTTTAGATAGTTGTCCGTTTCCCACGTAGCATCCCGCTCATCTTGCTCACTCCAAGATACCTTGTATTGTTTCACTATCCTTCCACGAGTTGCTCTTTCTTTTTCGTCAAGCACTCGACACGGTTTCACTGAGTAAGTTAGATCGGATTGCAATTTGACACGGGCTGGCTGTACCTCTTCTTCCGGCACTCGAAGACTCTTCTTTAATTGCGAAACATGGAACACAGGAAATATAGCCTTCAAATGTTCTAGTAACTGTTGCTCATAAGCTACTTCTCCCCTCCTTTTTACAATCCTGTAAGGTCCCACAAACCTTGGCGCTAACTTTCTTTTAACCCCAAAGCGCTTAACACCTTTCATAGGCGAAACCTTCAAATAGACATAGTCACCGACATTGAACTCAAGTGGTCTTCTTCGTTTATCGGCATAGCTCTTCTGTCGAGACTGTGCAGCTGCGATATGTTGTTGAATGATTCTAACTTGTTCTTCTGCTTCTTTGACGAAGTCAATCCCATAGTACCGACATTCTCCTGGTTCAACCCAGTTTATTGGTGTTCTGCATTTTCTACCATATAAAGCTTCAAAAGGCGCCATCTGAATACTCTCTTGATAACTGTTATTGTAAGCAAATTCTGCCAAAGGCAACCATTTTTCCCAAGAACCTTTCGCTGATATCACACAGGCTCTTAACATATCTTCTAACACTTGATTCACTCTTTCAGTCTGTCCTGATGTTTGTGGATGATAGGCCGAACTTCGAATCAAATTCGTGCCTAACTCCTTTTGCAATTTCTCCCAAAATGGTGCACTGTGATCCTCGATCTAAAACTATAACTCTCGGTACCCCATGTAGTCAAACAATTTGACTCACATAGATCTCTGCATAGTCTGGTGCTTTATAGTTGGTTCTGACCGGGATAAAATGTGCTGTTTTGGTGAGACGATCCACAATTACCCAAATCGAGTCATTTCCCTTTTTAGTAACGGGCAATTCGGTGATAAAATCCATGCTCACCTCTTCCCATTTCCATTCGGGTATAGCTAATGGCTGAAGCATTCCGGCTGGTTTCAAGTGAATAGCCTTCACTCGACAACATGTGTCACACCTAGCCACGTAAGCAGCAATTTCCTTCTTCATCTTAGTCCACCAAAATCTAGGACGCAAATCTTGATACATCTTCGCACTTCCAGGATGGATAGACAATCTAGACAAATGTGCTTCATCCATGATCCGATTTCTGAGTTCTCCATCCTTAGGTACCACTAGTCGTTGGTTGAACCATAGAATTCCATTGTCATCAACTCGAAAATGCTTATTAGATTCCGCTGCAACTCTGAGCCTTTCCTTGATATGATAGATTCCCTTATCAGTTTTCTGTCCTTCTATGATTTGATCAACTAATGCACTGCATAACTCTAAACCATGTAGTACTGCAGGATGCATTAGATTGAACTCATCTTCCGGTAGCAACTTCATAGCATTACAGTGTGATTTCTGACTCAAGGCATCGGCTACCACATTTGCTTTACCGGGATGATAGTGAATCTGCAGATTGTAATCCTTAATTAACTCAAGCCATCTTCTTTGCCTCATGTTCAATCCTGCCTAAGTGAAGATATACTTAAGACTTTTGTGATCTGTGTACATATTACAGACATTACCAAGCAAATAATGTCTCTAAATCTTCAGAGCATGCACGACTGCAGCCAATTCCAAATCATGTGTCGGATAGTTCACTTCATGCTTCCTTAATTGTCGAGATGCATACGCGATTACTTTGCCTTCTTGCATAAGAACACAACCTAAGCCAACTTTCGATGCATCACAAAAGACATCAAATGGCTTCTCAATATCCGGCTGAGTGAGAACAAGAGCAGTGGTCAACAGTTTCTGCAAGGTATGGAAAGCAGTTTCGCACTCCTCCGTCCATTCAAACTTTTGATTCTTTTGCCGCAGACTTGTCATAGGCTTTGCAATCTTGGAGAAATCCGAAATGAATCGGCGATAGTATCCTGCCAAACCCAAGAAACTCCGAATCTCACCAACTGTTGTAGGAGCCTTCCAGTCCATTACTTCCTGCACCTTACTGGGGTCAACTGAGATTCCTTCTTTCGATAAAATGTGACCAAGAAAATTTAACTTCTTCATCCAAAACTCACACTTACTGAACTTAGCATAGAGCTTATGCTCTCTGAGTCTAGACAAAACAATCTTCAAATGTTCTGCATGGTCTTCGACATTTTCTGAATAGATTAAGATATCATCGATGAACACTACCACAAATTTGTCTAATTCTGGCATGAACACGGAGTTCATCAAACTCATGAAGTATGCTGGAGCATTCGTCAATCCAAAGGACATGACAAGATACTCATATAATCCGTATCTGGTTGAGAAAGCAGTCTTTGGGATATCCTGCGATCGGATTCAGATCTGGTGATAACCTCATCTCAAATCAATCTTGGAAAACACTTTGGCTCTAGATAACTGGTCAAAGAGGATATCTATCCGTGGTAACGGGTACTTATTCTTAACAGTCACAGCATTGAGTGGACAATAATCCACACACATGCGTAAACATTTATCCTTCTTCTTAACAAACAAAGCTGGGCAACCCCATTCTAACACACTAGGTTGAATGAACCCCTTGTTCAACAGTTCCTTGATCCGGGTTTTGAGTTCTGCCAATTCATTGGGTGGCATAGGATACGGCCTCCTCGAGATTGGTGCAGTTCTTGGTAACAACTCAATTGCAAATTCCACTGCTCTTTTGGGTGGTAATCCTGGTAACTCATCTAGGAAAACATCTGGAAAATCTATGACAACTGGAATTTTGGAGAGGTCTTTTATAGCAATAGTGCAAGATAGGTCAACAAAATCGGCACCTCGGGGAAGAGATACACCAAGTTTGTTACCTGTCCGACTATCAGATAAGGTAAGAGTTCTGTTTGCAGTGTCTAACACCGCGTTCCACATGGTCATCCAACTCATACCTAAGACTACATTCATACTTAGTCCCAGTAAGACCACTAAACTAGCTCCAAATTTATGCCCTCCAATATCGATGGTTGTATTACACACCATTTGTCTAGATAGCACGCTAATCCCAATGGAGCTTACGCGAAACCCATAATCCATTTCAGACATTTCTTGGTTATGCTTTTGTGCAAATGCCTTGCTCATAAAAGAATGCGATTATCTAGTATCAAACAAAACAATTGCGGGATGATGGTTCATGAGACACATACCGGCAGTCACGGGCTCTCCTGCATGAGCTTCTTCAGCAGTCATATTATGTAGGCGTGCTGGGTAATTGGCCTGCGGCTTCTTCGGGTGGGGGCAATACCTTGCAAAGTGCCCCTCTTGATTACAATTGAAGCATGGCCCACGAACTAGAGGCTTGCTTCCAGCTGAGCTGCCTTGACCTGCTCGAGTTTAATTTGCTGCTATCTTGTACGGCCTTTGCCCACGCTGGGCTTGCTGCTGACCTTTCTTCTGAGGTAGCCTGAAACGAGCCCCAGGCGCTGGTGGTCGATACTGAGAACGCTGGGCTGGTGGTCCCCTAGGCTGAGATGGTCCAGACTCCAAGGTCCTCTTTCTAGCCTTGCTTGCAGCATGCTTATTGTTATGATTTTCCTGAATCAAGCAGTCACTGATAAAGTCGTTGAAGATGGTACAGGACGAAGTACCCACTGATTTTCCCATCTTGGTATTTAGCCCTCTCTTGAAACTAGCTATCTTCTTAGCATCGGTGTCTACAAAGTCCGGAGCATAATGAGACAAGGAGTTGAACAGGTGATGGTACTCAGTAACAGATCGAGTTCCTTGTGTTAAGCTCAAGAACTCTGCCACCTTCATCTGAGTCAAGCCTGGCGGAATATAATGCCCGCGAACGGCCTCCGCGAACATCCTCCAGGTAACAGGTGTACGGGCAGGATAAGTGGTGCGGTGATGTCCCCACCAGATTCCGGCCGGTCCTTGCAGCTGATGCGCAGCATATTCTGCCTTTAACTCTTCTGTAAGCCTGAGCAGCCGAAATTTCTGCTCCATAGTATGAAGACATTCTTCCGCTTCCAGAGGTTCTGTAGCTTCTTTGAAGATCGGTGGCTTTGTATCTAGAAAATCCTTGAATGAGCTGTACTGATTTGGCTCTGGGCGTTGATGGCCCTGTGCCAAATTCTCCCACATAAGTGCCTCAATGTTGTGCTGACTCCCCAAAAATTGAGCAAACAGTTGCTCGGCTGTGGGTGGTGGAGGAGGTGGTGGATTGCGGTTCTCTCTGTTATCATCATTACCACCACTACCGCCTGCTCGACTGCGAGTCATCATCATCTGCATGTACCAATAGCAATGATCATTAAGCGATGTTGCCGTTATCGTAGAGAATATTAAACCATGCCAACAGAAATTATTCGGAAAACGAATTCGCCAAACAATTGCAGAGGCATAATAAATTTCAATCCACATTGCATCATCACATAATAGAAGTGCTCATCACATAACATGCAAAAGCCAACATAACATCCACAGGTGCGCATACATATGGGACTTTTAAAGGTCTCGCACCACACGCGCATAGGTCCATAACACAACCTTACATCATCACGATAACCACAAAAGATCAAGCGCGAAGGATATGTGACAAAAGGTCACTACGTGCTAACACTATCTAGTCTACTCCCTATCAGCGCCATCATCATCATCGTCGTTGTCATCGTCGCTCGAGATATCTGAAGAACCACTAAACGAAGCACAAGGATCCAGGTCCTCCTGAGGAAAGATGGGGTTCCTCTCATTCTCGCGGCGATGGATCTCGCGGTCATTGTAATCCTAGAGATGGTGAAGCTATAACTCCAGGTCTCCCACCTGAAGCCTGAGAAGCCTGTTCTGCTCGGTTGCACGCATGCCCTCAAGGCACACACCTCGAAGTGACTCCTCAGTCTCAGCCAAGATCGTGGATAGGAAAGTCGTCATCCCTTGCTGATCACTAAGCTGCTGCGTCGCCTCCTGCTCCCTCTGACAAGCCTGGTCCATCTCGACAGAAATGTGAGCTAACTGGGTGGTGAGGAGGTCTATCTCTGTAGCATGCTCCTCCTGACTCTGGTGATGTGCAGCTATCTCCTCACTAAGAATATGGTCCAGGTGGTCGTAGCTACATGACAAGCACCCATAGGTAGCCATGAGTGCAGCCATAGCACTCCCAGCTGGTCCTGCGCAGTGCTCTCGCTCCAAAGAACTGGCCTCAAGTATGGTGGCACCTGGCTGACGCCACACCGACTGGTAAGGGTCCGCCGTAGGAAAGATGCTAGCAGTGGCTTGCACGACCACCTCCGGGTGATCCTCCATAATGTCCCGAAGAACAGTATAGGCAACCCTATTAGCTCCGTCCCACGGGGTCCTACCATGCAGTGCGAACACCCGGTGGCACCATACATGATCCTGTGGATCACGGATGGGCACGTCCACCTCAATTGTGTACACGTAGCAATCCTCTAAAAGCTGAACACGATGTCAATCATACTGCTGCTCTTGGCCCTCCTGGTACCCAACCAAGTGCAGCACCCTCCACAAAATGGTAGGCATGCCAAACTCCTCCAGAAAATCCTCTGACCCCTCAGCAGTCTAGGGTCCCAGCATGTAATTTGGCCTCCTGCCTCCAGTTGACTTACGGGCTGTACGCTTGGTACGGGTCATCTAAAAGAAGTTTATCCACATAGTTTTTAATTAGTTGAGAGCAACTTTTATTAGGAAAAATGGGACGATAATCATAAGGAAGTGAGATTAATGCAAAGTTATATGATCATGATGCATGCGCGTACATACGTCCTCACTGTCTAACAATCTAACGGCTAGATGGTGGCATACAACGTTCACTCATAGAGTTAACTAACGTACTATACGTTCGCAAGTTAGCGTACCTATAGAAAATCATTTCAGCCCTGCCCACAGTATGAATATTATGCATTGCTGAAACTAAATCTAATACTGACTTAGGTGCACACCCAGTATACACGTAAGCAGTATATGCACCCATCAAATGAAATACTCCCACAATTAAATACCTTCACGTATACTTGTGTGTGCTCCAATACCAATCTAACACACCCCTAGACCGGCGGTTGTCCGATCATGATCTCACAACTCGCTCATTACCTTGGCGTAGAGGCAAATTGATCCATACATTACTATCCCGAAGAATAGCACCCATGCAATTTCACCCTTGCCATATGGACGACAGAACAACAAAATTTAAATATGATGCACGACCCCCAAGTTAGTACTTACATAGCCACCTAAGATCCTATTGGGCATAAGGACTTGGTCACTGGCACACTTTAGTTTTAATTCATGCAAATTTTCAAATCCTATCATAACTATAAGTTGGTAATTACAGTTTTATCTTTGTAAATTACTGTTTTTTTAATATACTTATGAACAGTACAATGAACTATGCTCCGATGCTAGCTGTAACAGAACCGACCAATTTGCACCAGATTAAGCACTGAAATCTCCGCTTAGCGCAAAGATCATCAAGTACTTAAGCTCGTACAAACCCGGTAGTCCAGAAATCTCGAAGGATTTCAAATCATTTCAGCATTCAGCCAAGATCGTACTAGTTCAATGACATGCCCACAAGTTACACATAGTTCAAATACAACGGAGTACGAAACAATATTACAAACCATAGTTTTTGAGTAGTAGCGGAAGCAACATAGTCTTAAACATAAGTTTGGATTATTCTCAATACAGTGCCATTTATCTGACCAGGTCCACAAAAGCATCAGATAAGGTAAGTGGTGACCATGCCCCTGGTCTAAACATCACCCGTAACCGGGTACAGGCAGTTCTCGCAGTAGCCATAGAAGCATTGGCCATCTGCAACAACAAGGGAATAAACCCTGAGTACAAGAAGGTCCTCAGCTAGACTTACCCAACATAAACCAGAAATAATGAGACACCAAGGATCATGTAGGCTATATAGGTGGGGTTGGCTACACATGCTCCTTTGCATGAAAGCTTTCGTAAGTAAAACTCATTTTAGGGTGTTGGCAGTTGCTTTTAATAATTAATTCTACATTACTAGGTTTGCACCTGAACTAAGCAAGCACTTGACTAATTAATCAAGCAAGAGTGACTATTTCATCAATAGCCTTTCAGATTCAACATCATAACCATCTTTAGTTCCATAAGTTCTACGGCAATGGTCTACAATCAATTGCTCACCGTCCAGGAGCGATGGCGATTATAATCGATTCCTACCCAGCTGGGGATAAAATGTCTCACACTCGCCCGGCACATCCGGCTACGGCAGTCGTAAGCTACTAGTCAGGAGATTCGAGAACACAACGCGCGGGACGGCCATGGGCTCTTCTACACCGGGGGTTATCTCAGTGTCAGGTCGCTCAAGCTATAACTGCCCACGGTCATGCCAGGTCGATCAGGCCCTGCCTGCCCTCGGACCATGCCAGGTTGTTCAGAATAGTTGCCCACGGTACAGCTGAGGCCCTGGGTGTTAGGCGTCAACATCTCCATCACCGGCTCGAATAACCTTACTCGGCTTCGCGGGAGCTACTCAGACCTACTCCGTTAAGTGATCGACGTGTTCAATTTGACTGAAGGGACATTCCCGAAGGGGTCCTATGCGACACAGACGGGAGACTACTGGCACACAGAACCCATGTTCTGCTGCTCTCACATCCCGCCTCTGTCTCAAATTAATTATCACATGGTTATCTCCATGATAGCACAGGCAAATCATGATCAGTATCCACCTATATGCGGGAGACAGGAAATCACCCGACTTTTACCGATCTAAGCAGGGCTAAGCATATATCGAGCCTAGACCTGAACAGGGATATCAAGATATAATTGCAGGTGGACAAGGATAAGTAATAATGCATCAACGGTAGCAATCAATTCCTATAACCTAATGCAACAGTCATCATCAGGTTAATTGTAAGACGTTTGCAAACCGTAGGAGTTGGGATGCTCCGGGGCTTTCCTTTCTCGAAATCAGATGGACGGTGGTCGCGGCACTCGGGTAGTTCTTCGGCGTTGGTCCCTCCGACATCCTCGGTCAGTGACCCCTCCTGGCTGGGTTCTTCTTGTGTCGGCTGGTTCTGGGTCTCTACCGTTGATCCTGTATGATGCATAATATGTATGAATAGGATGAATGCAAGTAGAATGCATATGTGATGCACAAGATTAACAACAATCAGGAGATAAGCACATGTCATCTACTGCATTCTCTTCAACAAGGTAGTCAACATCATCCTACTGGTTATAAAAGATTTTAGCATCTAACCAACCATTTAACCCTCCCAAGTAACTCGTTAACATGTATAATTACCACAGCAACACCTACTTAATTAATTTATTCTCATCTATCTACTTGCTGAAATAAACCTATTTATTCATGCCTATAACAGCAACCCATCCAAGCAAAGCAAGAGAAGCAAGTGAGAGTTAGGTTAGAAACCTTAGAGAGCTTAGGCAAGTAGGTAGCTAGTAGAGTAAGGCATCTTCGCCCTCGCGGTAGCGCTGCTCAAGGGTTAGCTCAAGAGTAGAGGCGTGCGAGTGATCGGTTCTGGAGCTGGGAAGAGTCTTCCTTCATCTCCAGTTCAGGTTTTGCTCTTGTTACTCAAGCACTTACTATATTCTAGTTCACCATTTCAAGTATTACTTTATTCTACTTATCAGTATTGAGTGGTATACTTGATTGATTGCTTGAGTGCCGAGCTATCCTACAGTTCAATTCACATAGCCATAGTAGTTAATCTCTAGTGAGCTTAGTGTTTGATCTTTGCCAATAGGTTGCTTAGTTAGTTTAGTGTTTATCTTATTAAGTCAAGTCTTTGCTCTGACGTCCACAAGGGTGTCTCTATTCAAAGCTAGGGTAGAGATAGTTAGAATATAGTTAAGCGTGGTGCTTAGTTATAGACTTACCTTCAGATACGGCTGGACCCCCGGATAGCTATGGTAGCAAGCAGGTGGTGATAGCCCTGTGCGCCTTTAATTCCACCACGTAGTTGGCCCAGTTTAACAGTAAGGCTCGTTGTGCTAGCGTTCAACCTAAGTAAGTGGTAAAGGCTAGTACGCCTCGATACTTGACAAGATAGGAATAAAACTATACTCAACTTAGTTGCTTTTTTGTCTTTTGCCTGCCCTGCTTCGTAACTGTCTCGCTTCGTAGTTATCTTGCTTGGTAGTTATCTAGGATTAGTTATCAGTAGTTACTAGTTAGTAGTTAGTTACCCTTAGTTATCCCATTCTATCTACCTATCCATCCACCTTACCTTAGCCATCCATATCATCCTTACCTATCCATCCATACATTCTTTCTAGCCTTTCATCTCCTCTCTTCTCCCCTTTTCTCTTTTCTTCGACTCTCATCCCCTCCTTGACTGAACACATACACCACTCTAGCCTTCCCTTGGGATCAAATAAATCGACACCTGGTACTCCCAGGCGAAGTGCTACTACGATAGTTCTGTGCGCTTGCAGAATCTCCTCCTGGTAGATTGCATTCTCTCTAGCTAGCTCCTACTAGTGTCGGGATTGACAACCCCTCTTGGCATTAGTAGATAGCTGCTTTAGCTCCACTCCTTGAGGTATAGTGACCGGTCTTGCTTCAAGCATTTCTAACGCCGTTGCCGGGGATAGACTCTATAGTCTACTCTTAGTAACAACGTTAGCATGTGCCAACAAGCATTCCTGGGCCGTTACCGGGGATAGTTGCCTAGCACTATCTTTAGTGAAGCTAAGAACTACCAACAGGGACGAATTTCGGCTAGAAATTCATGATTCGATTCGCGTTTTGAACTTGTTCTTCGCGTTCTTTGTTTTCTCTATGATTATCCCGTCGTTCGTTCTCTTTCTACGTTGTTTTGTTTGCAAAACCATTTGAATCAATTTGTTCTTTGCAGTGAGGGGATCATTTACATCGAAGGAATTTAACTCAAACCTCATGAGCAAGTAGATCGATTGGTTTTCGTTTTGGATCAACTTTTCTCTTCTCTTCCCGATTTTCTTTGATTCATCGATTTGAAGATAGGTTCGAGCCATGATCTCGTAGGAGTAGCTCACTATCCTCCTTATGACTCCTCTTACCAAGTTTGATCCCTAGTGGATTCGTTTTGGGTGAGATCGAGTCGAATCGGTGGACGAACGGAGCTGCGTCGGGGTGACCGGACGATAGGGTCGGGGTGACCGGACGCTCGGTCCAGAGTCCGGTCGTTGAATGTGCCAGCGTTCAGTTTTTCTCGGACTTGACCGGACGCTCGCTTGATCACTGACCGGACGCAACGCTTACACTATTCATTGGGTTTTCTATCTGTTGACCGGACGCACAGGTTGTGACCAGACGCACTGCTCCCCAGAGTCCGGTCCGGAACAGTAAGGTTCCCGAGCGGCTTTTGACTGACCGGACGCGTTCGCTCGCCCTTGATCGAACACAGGCAGAGTCCGGTCAGTGTTGTTTCGCTGAGTTTCATCCGCGGTTTGTTCGTCCTTTGTCGGTTTTGGTTTCCGACTTTCGCGTTGGGTTTCTAGGGTTGTGTTGTGTCTCACTGTGCTTCTTGGAAGCATCCATCCTACATCTAGAGTCGTAGACACTTGCAAGCTCTAGGTTTGCTCTTGGGGTGATTTTCGGGACAGTGGCAACAAGTTTCTGAAAAGAAAATTTGAAGCTCCCATTCACCCCCCCTCTGGTCGGTTTCTGGTAGCACTTTCGGTCCTTCATGGTCATGCTCTCACAACTCACTTATTACCTTGGCATAGAGGCAAATTGATTAATACATTACTATTCCGAAGAATAGCACCCATACAATTTCACCCTTGCCGTATGGATGACAGTAAACAATAGAAATTAAACATGATGCACGACCCCCAAGTTAGTACTTAAATAGCCACCTAAGATCCTACTGGGCATAAGGACCTGATCACTGGCACAGCTTAGTTTCTATCCTTAGGGTTTTTCAATCCTAATATAACTATAAGTTGGCAATACTACTTTATCCTTCTGAAAATACCGGTTTTCAAATACACTTATGAACAGTAACACTGAACCATGCTCTGATGCCAGCTATGACAGAACCGACCAATTCATGTACCTAAGCTCGTACAAACCCGGTAGTCCGGAAATCTCGAATGATTTCTAATCTTTTTAACATCAGCCAAGATCATAATAGTTCAGAGTACATGTCCACAAGTTACGTCACAGTTTGCACATAGTTCAAATACTTCGGAGTACGAAACAATATTACAAACCATAGTTTGAAAATAGTAGCGGAAGCAACACAGTTTTAAACATAAGTTTAGTTTGTTCTCAAAAGCATCAGGGAAGATAAGAAGCGACCATGCTCATGGTCTAGTCATCGCCCGTAACCGGGTACAGGCAGTTCTCACAGTAGCCATAGAAACACTGTTCATCTGCAACAACAAGGGAATAAAACCCTGAGTACAAGAAGGTACTTAGCTAGACTTACCCGTCATAAACCAGAAATAATGAGACTCCAAGGATCATGTAGGCTATATGTGGGGTTGGCTACACATACCATTTGCATGAAGCTCTTTTGTAAGTAAAACTTAACTTAGGGTGTTGGCAGTCAATTTTATAATTATTTCTACCTTACTAGGTTTGCACCTGAACTATAGCAAACACTTGATTACTTACTCAAGCAAGAGAGTGACTATTTCATCAATAGCCTTTCAGATTCAACATCATAACCATCTTTAGTTCCATAAGTTCTACGGGTAGTGATCTAAAGTCAATTACTCACTGTCCAGGATCGATGGCGATTATAATCGATTCCTACCCAGCTGGGGATAAAATGTCGTACACTCGCCCGACACATCTGGCCATGGCAGTCGTAAGCTGCCACTCAGGAAATTCGAGAACACAACGCATGGGACGGCGATGGGCCCTTCTACACCGGGGGTTATCTCAATGCCAGGTCACTCAAGCTATAGCTGCCCACGGTCATGCCAGGTCAGTCAGGCCCCGCCTGTCCACGGATCATGCCAGGTTGCTCAGAATAGTTGCCCATGGTACATTTGATGCCCTGGGTGTTAGGCGTCAACATCTCCATCACCGGCTCGAATAACCTTACTCGGCTTCACGGGAGGTACTCCGACCTACTCCGTTAAGTGTTTGATGCATTCAATTTGACTGAAGGGATACTTCCCGAAACGGGTCCTATGCGACACAGACGGGAGATTACTAGCACACAGAACCCATGTTCTGCTGCTCCTACATCCCGCCCGGTCTTAGATTAATTATCACATGATTATCTTCATGATAGCACCAGGCTAGTCATGAGCAGTATACACCTATATACGGGAGACAGGAAATCACCCGACTTTTACCGGTCTAAGCAGGGCTAAGCATATAACGAGCCTAGACCTAAACAGGGATATCAAGATAATAATTGTTGTGGACAAGGATAAGTAAGTAATGCATCAATGGTAGCAATCAACTCCTACCAACCAATGCAACAACCATAAAAGATTAATTGGTAAAGACTTGCAAACCACATGGAGTTAGATGCTCCGGGGCTTGCCTCTCTCGAAGTCGGAAGGTCAGTGATCTTGGCACTCAGGCAAGTCTTCGACGTCTACTCCTTTGGTCCTCTCGACCAGGATCTCCTCCGGACTTGGCTCCTCCTGTGGCTACGGGTTCTGAGGCTCCTCTACCGATCCTGTATGATGCATAAACGTATATAAATAGGATGAATGCACATGGAATGCTGAGGTGATCCAACAAGGTTAACGACAAATCAGGAGATAAGCACATGTCATCTACTTCATTTTCTTCAACAAGGTAGTCAATATCATCCAGTGACTTTGAAAGACCTTATCACCTAATAGCCCATTTAACCTTCCTACTCAGTCAATTAAGACACTTAATCGCTACAACATTATCTACTTATTTATTTTTATTTATCATCTACTTAATTGCCCAAATAACCTATTTAAACATGCTTATAACAGCAACCCATCACAAATAGTTCCAGAAAAATCTAAAACAGTTACCTCAGGTTAACAACATGTAATCTAGCCCATTGTCCAAATTTCAAGTCATTTGAACTTAAATATTGTTCTCTATGAAAAAGACAAACAACATGATGAAATGGTGCTTTGAACTACACATCCTAGCAAAAAGTGTCAAACAACAGATTTCACATTTTCCTTCTGATCTTCTTAGTACAAGAGCAGTCTACAAAAATTATCAGGTTCATATCATTTATATTCTAATTACTAAAAATCATACAAGAAAACAAAATTTAACCATTTTAAATGTTCCTGCCAATATTTTTTACTAAACATCCTCATAATATATTTTTCCCAGAAACTACTCAGTCATACAAACCCAACAAAATTGGAATCACATTTTTCTGAGCTACACAAAATTAGTTATGCATTTTCTAAGTTAACAACAAATTCTTAAATTAATTTAAACTACATACAAAAGTACCACAAACTATGCATTCAACATTTTTCAAAGGTAGCTCTATTCATTTCCAGCACAACAAAATTTGTTTCACATCATTTGGACTTACAATGAGCCTTGTATGAATTTTAGAAGCCTTTATTCTATTTTTGCGAAAACTGGGTTAAGAAAAATCCTAACTAAAACGCTATGGACACCCTGCTTCATGCACCAGCTGACACAAGGTAAAACGCTAAATGCACCCGGCTAACCCGAGTGCTAGTGCACACAGACTCTTCTCCTTCTCTTTCTCTCTCACTGCCAGCGGGCCCCGCAGGTCAGGCGACCCACGTCACCTAGTCAACGGGCCCACGCGACAGAGGTACAACACACCCGCCGGAGTTGACCGGCGCTAGCTCGCCGGTGGCGAGGTCTCCGGCGCAACCATCTACACCAGTAAGTTTGCCTTCGCGAGGCGGACATGGTCGGCTAGGTCTCCATGCCAGGGAATCAACGGAGCAAGCTCGACGGTGGCCATGGCAGAGCGGTGGCACTGGGACACGACGATGAGGCATCGCCCGGCTATTCCGAGGCTCGGCGATGCGAGCACTAGCTCAAGCAAACCCTAAGCGACCTACTAGGGCGACTATCGAGCCATGCCGACCCCGGCATTGCTCGGTGCCACGCACGGCGGCGGTCCGCGGCGGATATGGCCGTGGCAAGGCTTGGTTCCGGCCGACACACGGTGAGAGAGAAGTCTCCATCTAACCCTAAGCAGCTACGGAGGTAGAGAAGATGAGAACGGGGCTCGGTTGGAGGTGGTTTGGCTAGAAATGGCCAGACCAAGCTTTGGTCAGGGCGGCGGCCATGGCGGGAGCCAGAGCTTGGCACTCGGCGTTCCGCCGACTAGAGGGAAGGAGAGGGGAAACCAACCCTTGCAGGCGAGAGAGGAGGTTAGGGCGGAGAGGTTGGGGGAAGGAATCGGGCGGCGGCGCTTTAGGCAGCGAGGAATTGCTCGCCGAAGTTTGGCGAGCGGCGGCAGTGCTCTCGGTTGGCGAAGATGGAGCAGAGAGAGGACGAGAGAGAGTGAGTGAGTGGCTTGGTCGCAAGCGCGAGTGGGAGAGGAGGCAAAGGCGGGCGCGGCAGCAGGTTCATCGCACCTGGCCGCTTCCCGTCTTGCCGTCCCGACCGGACGCGGCGGCGGCCAGGGAGCGGCGGCTGGGTAGAGAGGGGACAGGAGGTTCTGTCGGCTTGGTGGAAACCGCGGGCGGCGAGCGGCGGTTTGGATGGCCAGCAGGGCGGTCTCGCGGCGGCAGCAGCGGTTTCGCCAGCGTACGGGCGAGCGGCGCGTGCGGAGGAGGAAGAAGAGAGACTGACGAGTGGGTCCCAATGGGTTTAAACTAAAGAGGTTTTTGCTAATTTCTTTTATGCTCTATATCTCCCAATCTAAGCCGAATTAGGAAAAGGGCCTAAAAGCAAAGTTGCTTAGAATTTTGCAAGGAACAATTCATCTTTAAGGCTCAAGTCCAAATTCTGCTTGGAAAAAGAATTTCACTCCTAGCCCATTTTCTAAAGAAAGAAATAACATTAAAAAACTTTTTCTGAAAAAGTTCTTTTAAGCAAAGTTGTTCCTTTCATCAAGATCTACAACTTTGGTTTAAGGCACTTGGTCAGAAAAACAAAGCAACTCATAGCTACACTTAGAACTAGGCAAGGACTTAAACAAACATACACACAAATGCACATGAAACGATGAAATGCCATGCTCATGCTATGTCAAGTTATGCATTTAGAGTTGCTTAACACCTAGGGTGTTGCATTACGGTGATTCCTTGCTGATAGTACAACAAATTACTAGTGAGTTTCAGTGTTTAGAAGGATCACTAAATGCTTATCTTGATATGTGCCTTAACATCATTACTCGTTTTACAAAATTCCAAATTTGGCATATACCGAGGCATGAAAATCATAAAGCCAATATGTTAGTTCAACAGGCATCTGGCTATAATGTAAGTAGACATGATTTTCATGTGAAAAGAAAGCCGATGCATCAACCTCTAGAGTTTTTATGTGCAGGTTGTGAAGAACCGACTCATTCGTCTTATCCAACCGATCAAATCGGTTTTAAGCCAATTCAGTCGGTTTGCTCAGGCGACCAGGTCGGTTTTAAGCCTGCTTGGTCAGTTTGTTCAGCCGAGACTTTGAACAAACTCAGTTAGTTTGCCCAATTGACCTAGTCGGTTCCGAGACGGTCAGCCCAGTTGATTCATCCGTGGAACTTCCAAATCGGTTCGAATCAATTATTAATAGGAGTGAGACCGGTTTGGAGGATTGGAGGACTCCCTTGTTGAAATATTTTCGTGATCCAAGAACTAGAGTTGATAAGAGTGTTCGGCAGAGTGCATTCAAATATGTGTTACATAATAATGACCTTTACCGGAGAACCACTGAAGACTTGTTACTTAAATGTTTGGGATCTGATCAAGCAAGAGTGGCTATGGGAGAAGTCCATGAGGGCGTTTGTGGTACGCATCAATCGGCTCCAAAGATGAAATGGTTGTTGCGTTGGGCCGATTGTTATTGGCCTACCATGATGGTCGATTGTTTTCATTACTACAAATGATGTGAAGAGTGCCAACAGTTTGAAAATATACAACTTGCGCCTGCTGCTATGCTTCATCCTATCATTAAACTGTGGCCTTTCCGTGGTTGGGGTTTAGACTTCATTGGCCAAATTCATCCCCCATCTTCAAAAGGACATCATTTTGTCTTTTTTGCTATAGATTATTTTACTAAATGGACTGAAGCGCTACCTTTGAAGAACATAACATATAAGGAGGTAATTGAGTTTATCACTGGACATATTATACATAGATTCGGCATTCCTCAAACGCTGACTACAGATCAAGGGACATCTTTTATTTCCAAAGAGGTATGAGATTTTGCCGAACTACAAAATATAAAGATGCTCAATTCATCTCCATACTATGCTCAAGCTAATGGCCAAGCTGAGTCTAGTAATAAGACTTTGATCAAGCTTATTAGGAAGAAAATTGAGAATAACCCGAGAAGGTGGCATGAGGTTTTGTCCGGTGCTCTATGGGCACATTGTATATTAAGACATGGTGCTACAACAGTTACTCATTTTGAGTTAGTATATGGTCAAGAGGCCGTGTTGCCTGTCGAGGTAAATTTGGATGCATATAGGCTTGCTAAGCAAAATGATTTATCTACTGTTATGTATCATGATGCGATGATGGACAACATTGACGAGGTGACGGATAAAAGATTAAGAGCTCTCAAGGAGATGGTGAAAGACAAAGCCCGGGTTGCCAAATCTTACAATAAGAAAGTAAGAAGCAAATCATTCCAGGTGGGAGAGTTAGTGTGGAAGACTACTCCCACTTGGATCAAAGAGTAATAGGATTGGCAAGTGGTCGCCGAGCTAGGAAGGTCCTTATAAGGTGATCAAAGTGATATTCAAAAATGCATATATGCTAGAGACGTTGCAAGGTGAAAGTCTCCCGAGGGCAATAAACGGAAGGTATTAGAAGAAGTACTTTCCAAGTGTTTGGCAAGAGGCCTAAGTGGTGTCCAGGCAACGGCCGATACATGTATTGCCCTTAGAACAAAAAATAACCAATATGCGCATTCGTCCTTCGTTACTGGATAACCGATGAGTTGGACATCGCTATTATTTAGATTGTTTTTAGGTTCTACTAAAAGATCACCTAAAAACAGGGGGCATATGTTGACACTAAAAAGTGTCCTAAGCAAATAGTGAGTTCTTCTATAATTTAGAAGACTGAAAGTGCATTTAGATCATCGTATTTTAAGGCTGACGTGAAGGAAAAATTATCTTCAAGCACTTTATGTTTGATGAGTCGGATGTTCTAAGTAGGATTGGGTATGTCGCTTGATCCAATTGTTGATATAAGCACTTTCTGAACAGTCAAAAGACTTCCGCCAGGTAAAACTAGTCGGAGGTAGTAAGGTGGTAAATAGAGACCGGTTTGAAGTAATGGTTTAAAGATCTTGCAGAGGTCTATTAATTATTTTAGTCAGTTTGGGCTGTTATTGGCTCACTAATGGCTAAGGCCCATGAGAAACGGTTTTGTCGATTTGAGAATCAGCTAGATCAGGTTTACCCTTTTCCAATCCGGATTGGATTCTTTTTTCCATACTTCGATGGAGTTCACGTAGGAAACTTGGAGATTATAATCTAGAGATGTTTCTTATTGGGATAAGACCAACCCCCTCTATATATATGAGAGGATCATGGCTGATTGAGGCACCCAACCCTAATCATCAAATCAATCAACTACAACCCTTTTACCCCTTTCCTCTCTATTATGTTGTTTGTCGCATCTCCCGATGAGATTCGGTGGCGTTCTAGGCGGCCTTGCTGGTCCTAGGGCAACCTCTACGTGCTCCTCCCCGACGGGTCTTCCCGGGAGAAGTTCGAGAGTTATCAACACAAGGGATCAAACCATAAAATCGGCTCAAACCAGTCTCCAGATCGGTTTCGTCGGTTTATTCAGGTTCCTTGCTATTTTCAGGTTGATCTGCAACCTCTTCGGGCGTGCTAGCCCTGCTGGTGTGTGATTCGGATCACTTCCGACGTTAACACAGCTATTCCAACTAATCGACTTCATCAACGACCAACTACTCGTATATCCACAACGCCTAGGTACCGAGTCGTCCAGCCATCATGCTGTCATAATGCCGCAAGTGAGCCGTGAGCCGCATGTGAGCCCTTGAGCTACTGTTGAGCTGCAAGTAAGCGAGCCCTCGAGCTGTTGTTGAGCCACGAGCGAGCCATCAAGCTGCTGTTGAGCCACAAAAGCGAGCCTTTGAGCTACTGTTGAGCCACAAGCGAACCATCAAGCCATCGTTGAGCCGCAAGCAAGTGAGCCCTCGAAGTGTTGTTGAGCCACGAGCAAGCCATCAAGTTGTCGTTGAGCCACGAGTGAGCCATCAAGCCACAAGAGAGCTGTCAAGCAGGTGTTAAACCATCGAGCCGTTATCGAGCTGCAAACAAGTCGTCCGAGTAATAAGCGAGCAGTTCGAGTACTAAGTCATCCATTACTCGGATATCTCGATGGTGTCGACTACTCCACTCGACGCTGCTAACAACTCAACTCAGCATCAACCAAGCTAAGTTATGCTTTAATATTTTTTAAATATCTCCAAATATTAACCATGACCTGCTATGGCCACATCACAATCATATTCCCGGCTACTCATACAGCTCCGAGCTTGTAGTCGGGACAACACCTCACGAGTGTATAAAGTACACTCAGAGCGTGCTTGTTTTTTCAAGCAGCATGACTGCTCTAATCTTCTCTTAGCAAGTTATTAAATTACTTGAGTAAATGCATGCCTTAATCTGTGAAGCCTGTACCTCACGCTCGACAAAGCTCAACACGCAGGATAGGTGCTTAAACGTCACAGGCTCACTACTCGGGTGACTTAAACAACCTAGCAAGAGCAAGATGCGAAAAATTTCATATGTATTTGTTAATGCTGGGACATGCTCCTGACTTGATATCCTGAATATCAGTTACTACATATTTTTGTAAGTCTACTTTGCAGGGGAAAAGACATGGACTACAACAACGGTTGACGTACACCCCTGAGGGCTGCCCTACACGGACACCACGCCGCTGGGTCAGGTAGGCTCCTGAGGGCTGCCTTACACAGACACCACACCACTGGGTTAGGTATGCCCCTGAGGGCTGCCTCACTCAGACACCATATTGTTGCGACGAGCCTTCAAACATGGATATGATGATTTGGGAGTCTCGAGGTGGGGGTGATACCTGGTCTCTGGTAAGTAGACTGCTCACCCGAAGCCTTGGGCTCAGTAATATTCTACTTTCACTACTTCGATCAAGCTCCTTCTCCTCCATGGCTTAGTCGACATTAAGCTCGAGGGCTCGATCATTGCCTCAGCTTAGTCGGCTTCACTTCGAATACACTCGGGGGCTCAAATTCAAGGATGAAAGATCAAAATTACAAGCATTCAAGGACTCAACGACAAGCATATGGCGATCCTTGTCTTTGGGAGATTACTCGGCTGCACCCTTGAGGATGTCTACAAGATCCTACAATCGACTCTGAGTAGTCGATTTTAGGCTCTGGGGCTGTGGGATACATATCCTCAGATGATGCATCTAAATTTCTTCAAAAAGAATTGGAGCAATATCAGACAAGACCCTCCAGCTCATTATGCTAAACAGCAAGAGGCTCGGGGGCTACACCCAATGGGTGCGCTTTTCAGAAAGCGCACACCATTAGAAGATTTCAAGAGCACTTTAGGGTTTCCCTCAGAAGGTACTCGGATGACACTTGATCAAGACCAAGAGTCTCAAGATGACTTCACCGATAAACCATGAAGAGCTCGGGGGCTTGTCGGACAGAATCCCTGGGTACTCCGCAAGGAAGGGCGAAGTCCTAGTACAACTAGGACTCTCCATGTAATCCTAGTACTATGGCTACGTTGTAATCCTACTAGGACTCCTAAGATTGTAATCGACTAGGACTCTTGCCTCCTGAACTATATAAAGAGAGGCAGAGCTCCCTAGATCGGGACACAGACAGAGACACAGGGGTCATGGTACACAACCAGACACCCATAACCATAGGACGCAATATATTATTCCCCCAAACTGGACGTAGGGATGCCATTCAGTAGACCGAACTAGTATAAATCATTGTCTCTGCGTTTACCATCGAGTTCTGCATACGCTGATCCCCACCGAACAATCGTCTGGGTACCCCCGAAGATGAGTTGTCGGTTAACAAACACCGACAACATGCTAAGGCTGTTCTTGGTGGTTTCCATGTTTACCTCCTCCAAAACCAACCTTGTGGCACTATAAAACCAAGGGTGGAGCTCTCTTCAAATCATAGAAGTGTGTTGGCGGTCCTTAACTCATACTTTATAATGGCCAAAACTCGCATAAAACCAACATCAAACATAGAATAGGGCTTACAACCAACTATCTCCACAAGTTTTGATGTTTGGTCAATTGCAGGAGGGCATTCGCGTAAACGACTACAAACGGGCTCCAACACATGCAACATACGACATGTAAATGCACTAGATATGAGCCCAAGGGGGAATAAGCCCAATACCAGGCAAATCAGGGCCTTGTTAAGAGGATAAAAAGGCTAAGACCCAAATCAAACCAACTCCAAATGAGCCCAGACTTTGCAGGACCCATCTAGAGGTCCAAAAGAAACAATCCACCAAGATTGGATGATTTGGGCCACTGGGGGTGCGACCGCACCCCTGGTGCGGGTGCACCATGGGTGAGGCACAATTCCCAACCAACTTTGGCAGGTGAACTCCCACCGCCTCTGCAATGGCGGTGCATGTGGTTTCCGTCCAGGTGCAGCACATCTTGAAGGCGGTTTCTGGTCGGTTTGGACTTTCCAAAGGAGGAGGAGATGTCCTCCATTCCCCCAAGGCACCTCCACCTATAAAAGAAGGCCCCCACCCTCCTCAGAAAGCATCCAAGTGCTCATTGATCACATCTCAAGAGGGATCCATGGAAGAAGAAGTAGTGCCTCATATATCTTAGCTCTAGTAGCTAACTAGAATAGGGAGCGAGTGAGTGCGAGTCAAAGAAGTACCAGAGTTGTCGGCTACCTCTGCAGAAGGAACACCGGGATTGTCGGTATGACTCTGCTTGTACCTTTACGATCTTGTGTACTTCTTGAAGTATAAAAGTTCATGTTCATCTTTGGTCCTAAGTTCTTATTGTGTTCTAGCTTATCACTTTCGTAGCTAGCTGGACCGATCATTCACCCTCGGGTGAGTGCTTTAGCGAGAGGGCACAAGTCCTAGATACCGCTAGAGTAGTGACTCTTAGAGTAAACGCGGTGTTTAGGCTAAGTGGTTGCAGGTAGGTTTCCTGGGTCTCCACAGTTGAGGAGGTAGGCGGTAGGTGGTGACAGCCCTGTCCGTCCTTTGTAATCCACCCACGTTCGAGATCATCTCAAGATCTGGCATACACCCAAGTATCCACAGCGAGAGGACCATGAAACAAGAGAAGAGCCCAAAAACTAACAAGTCCCAGAAGTGGACTTGCGATCAAGTTGGCAACCAGCAAAATCAGCATCCGAATAACCGCAAAGCGAGAGGGTAGAAGAAGAAGAATACCATAAACTGAACTCAGGTGTGAAACAAAGGTACCTCATAATGTGCTTGACCGCCTGACAGTGAGAGGTGCGCGGTGATGCCTGAAAGCGTGCGCAAAGACACACCGCGAACTGAATGTCTGATCGTGTCGCCGTGAGGTATAGTAGCGAGCCGATCATACTCTAGTACTCCTTCTGGTCCACAGCTTCTCCCTCCTCGTCTGCATCCCGGGCCATCGTAGATGATATGGGCATTGAAAGAGGCTTGTCCTCACCCATATCAAACTTCTGCACTATGTCCTTCGTGGACTTGCCCTAGTGCACGAATGCCCCTTCCCGAGATTGCTTGATTTACAACCGAAGAAAGAAAGTCAACTC
Organism: Coix lacryma-jobi var. lacryma-jobi; assembly: GCA_009763385.1. Lineage (NCBI taxonomy): Eukaryota > Viridiplantae > Streptophyta > Magnoliopsida > Poales > Poaceae > Coix > Coix lacryma-jobi. The sequence continues at coordinate 76,612,932 of CM019828.1, read as the reverse complement.
GCCCATCATGCTCATCTCAAATTCCCTGCTCACAGTATCTACAAACTTGGCAGGGGGGTTGTTTCACATACACCTCTTCTTCAATGTAGCCGTTTTGGAAGGCACTCTTGACATACATTTGAAAAGTTTAAAACCTTTGGATGCAGCAAAAGCCAAGAGCATCCTAATTGCCTCCAAACGAGCTACCAGAGCGAACGTCTCCACATAGTCTATCGCTTCCTTCTGACTATATCCCTGGGCTACAAGTCTGGCCTTGTTTCTCACAATATGGCCATCTTCTCGTTATTTGTTTTTGAAAACCCATTTTGTCCCGAAAGGATGACAATCAGGAAGAAGTGGAACCAAAACCCAAACCCGATTTCGCTCAAAATTTTCTAACTCCTCATGCATGGCATTGACCCAATCTGCATCAGACAAAGCGTGTCCAACATCTCAGGGTTCAAAATCGACAACAAAAGCAGAATGAGCAAAGTGAGAAATCTGATGTGACCTGGACCGAGTGACACATTTGTTGATGTCACCGATCATCTGCAGAGGAGGGTGCTGGCGCTGCATATGTCATGGCGCCTCTCTAGCTGAAGTAGCCTCCCCCTCAACAGTCCCTGGTGCCTGCTCAGGTACAACTGGCACGCCCTGAGGTAGTGAATCGACCGCCCCCCATGTAGTAGATGTAGAAGGGTCGGGGCCGTGAGTCGACGTAGTAGTAGCAGATCCGATCAGTATAGCAGGTGGAGGAAATTCTGGATCATCCATTTGTTTAGTACTATCTTCCTCATCATCAAAGAGAGGTTCGCCAACCTCATGATTGTGGCAGAACCGACCAATTTATACCAGATTAAGCACCGAAATCATCGCTTTCGCAAGGATTATCATGTACTTAAGCTCGTACAAACCCGGTAGTCCAGAAATCTCGAAGGATTTCAAACATTTCAACATCAACCAAGATCGTAATAGTTTAGCGTACATGTCCACAAGATACATTACATTTCTCACATAGTTTAAATCCATCAGAGAACGAGACAATATTACAAACCATAGTTTGAAACAGTAGCGGAAGCAACATAGTTTTGAAAAACAAGTTCAGTTTGTTCATAATACTATGCCATCAACCAAATCAGTCCAGCAAAAGCATCAAGAAAGGATAAGAGTGGACCATGCCCTTGATCTAGTCATCACCCGTAACGGGATACAGGCAGTTCTCACAGTAGCCATTGAAGCACTGTCCATCTGCAACAACAAGGGATAAAACCCTGAGTACAAGAAGGTACTCAACTAGACTTACCCGTCATAAACCAGAAATAATGAGACTCCAAGGATTCATGTAGACTATATCTGGGGCTGGCTCAACATACCATTTTGCATGAAAGCTTTTTAATGAATAAAACATAATTTTAGGTGTTGGCAATCCCTTTTATAGTTGATCTCGATTAACTAGATTTGCACCTGATCTAGCACAAGCACTTGACTACTTTAACCAAACAAGAGTGACTATTTCATCAATAGCCTTTTCAGGTTCAACATCATAACCATCTTAGTCCCATAAGTTACTATGGTAACACATGCCCAGTCAAGTTACTCACTGTCCAGGAGCGATGGCAATTATAATCGATTCCTACCGAGCTAGGGATAAAATGTTGCACACTCGCCCGATCACACCTGCGCTCGGTAGCCATCTGCTGTCACTCAGGAAATTCGAGAACACAACGCGTGGGATGGCCATGGGCCCTTCTACACCGGGGGTGATCTCAATGTCAAGTCGCTCAAACTATAACTGCCCACGGTCATGCCAGGTCAGTCAGGCCTCGCCTGTCCATGGACCATGCCAGGTTGCTCAGAATAGTTGCCCACGGTACATCTGAGGCCCAAGGTGTTAGGTGTCATCATCTCCGTCACCGGCTCGAATAACCTTACTCGGCTTCATGGGAGGTACTCTGACCTACTCCGTTAATTGATTGACGCGTTCAAAATGACTGAGGTGTGCCTTCGTCGGGTCCTAAGCAACACAAACGGGAGACTACTAGCACACAGAACCCATGTCATGCTGCTCCTACACCCCGCCCGGTCTCAATTTAATTATCACATGGTAATCTCCATAATAGCACTAGGCTAGTCATGATCAGTATCCACCTATATGCGGGAGACAGGAGATCACCCGACTTTTCCCGGTCTAAGCCGGGCTAAGCATATAACGAACCTAGACTTAACAGGGATATCAATATAATAATTGCGGTGGACAAGGATAAGTAAGTAATGCAACAACGGTATCATTCAACTCCTATAACTTAATGCAACAATCATTATATAGATTCGATTGCATTTATAAAAGAACGATAGGAGACTTAGAATACTTTGGGGCTTGCCTCTCTTGAAGTCAGATGGTCGATGGTCTTGACACTCAGGCAAGTCCTAGACGTCGACTCCTTCGATCTTCTCGAACTGGGTCTCCTCCGGACTCGGCTCCTCCTGCTGCAGCGGGTTCTGAGTCTCCACTACCGATCCTGTATGATGCATAAACATGTATAACTTGGATGAATGCACATGGGATGCTTGTGATGCGACATGGGACAAGACAATTCGGGAGATAAACACATGTCATCTACTTCATTCTCTTCAACAATGTAGTCAACTTCATCTAATTAACCCTTAACTACCTTGCTACTACCTCACAATCTAATAATTCATTTAACCTTTCTAAACAGCCACTTAAGACACTTAAACATAACAACATTACTTAACTTATTCAACCTTATTTATTAACTACTTGCCTAACCAAACAATTTCTGTAAACAAGCCTACAACAGCAACCTATAGTTAACAGATCCAGAAAAATTTACAAAACTTACTGTAGGTTAGTAGCATGGAATTTAGCTCACTGTACAAATTTCAAGTCATTTGGACTTAAGCACTGTTCTCTATGAAAAAGACAAACAACATGGTAAAAAGGTGCTTTGAACTACCCATCATAGTAAAAAGTGTCAAACAACAGATTTCATATTTTTCTTCTGAACTTCTTAGCACAAGAGCAGTCTATAAAAATTACCAAGCTCATATCATTCATATTCTATTTACTAAAAATCATACAAGAAAACAGTATTTAAGCACTTTAAATGTTACTGCCAATATTTTAAACAGAACATACTCATATTATATTTTTGCTAGATACTATTCATCAACACAAACCTAACAAAATAAGAATCACATTTTCTAAGCAATATACAATTTATTATGTATTAAACAAGATATCATCCAAAACACAAATTAATTGCAACTGCATACAAAATTATCACAAACTGGACATATCATATTTTTCCTGGGTAGATCTCATCAAGACAAATCTAACAAAATTTATTTCACCTCATTTGGATCACTGCAACTCTAGATATGAATTAAACAAGCCTAAAACACATTTCTGAAAAATATTTAACCAAAACAACTAAACCCTAAACGCTACGGACACCCAGCTCTACTGCACCCACGCGGCTGACCGTTGGGTCCCGCAGTCAAACTAACCCCACCCGTCATACTCACAGAACAGGGGAGGTCGTTGACCACGACGAAGCTCGCCGACGGCGAACCCTTCGGCGAAACCAACACCACCACCAGACTCCTCTCAAACTTCCGCGCCGACTGGTACCCCTTACTTGCCTAGCGCCGCAGCGGACGGAGCTCGCCGTCGGAAATGGCGGCCATGACGGCGCGGCCTCACCACGCCGGCCAGCTCCGGCCATCCCATGGAAAACTAACACCCGTTTCCCACTCCGGTGACCTCTACGAACCTAGCGCGAGGCTTGGAAGCTAGGGCTTCCAACTCGAAAACCCGAGACCACACCATGCCACTCACGGCGGCCATGGCGGACGGTGGATGACGGCGTACCACTTCCACCGAATCCTAATCGGCTAAACCATCACTCGCTACTCCATCCACGAGCTCTAGCGACTCACCAACACGGGCTAGGACGGACGGACAAGCACGGGAAAGAGGTCGGCCATGGCGGACCGAGCTCGGCGGTCATGGCGGCCATGGCGGGAGCTCATCCCACGGCTCACCTAGGGATTTTTGGGAGGTGCTGGCTAGTGCAAACGACGCAGGAGCTCGAGGCGAGGTCGGCTAGGTGGTTTGCGGAGCGAACGCACGGCGAGACGGCGGCGAACTCTCGGTTTCCCCTTTCTTCCGCCCGAGTGTTGGTATTTCTTAGCATCGCTACTAAGAATGGAGTTTTAATCTATCCCCGACAACGGCCCCAGAAATACTTGTTGACACTTCTTAACGTCACCACTAAGAATACGGGGTGAGTCTATCCTCAGCGATGGCGCCAGGAGTGTCTTGTGGGTAAGTTCTTATGTCTATTGGATAATCCCGCAAGCGCACAGAATCTACCGCTGTAGCACTTCACCTGGGAGTATTCCAAGGTATCATTATTTATTTTAACCCAAGGGAAAGCGGTGGCTAGGAAAGATGGTGATAAGAGGAGTCTACGTGATTACCACAACTTGGTACTAATTAGTGTAGAGGGGTAAGGTAAATTGGTAGGATGGTAATGACACAAGTTCACCAGGATAACTGTAGGACAACTAATAGTGTAGCTGGGTGGGAGGACAACGAGAGAGTATAGGACTCCTATGATGCTAATTCTACTTCTATGACTTAACTCAAGTGCAAAGACGAAACACAGTAGAACGATGCCTCACGACAAGCAAACTAGGCGACGAGCGTACACGGAGCACAGAGACTCTTACTGTCGGAACTTCATGCTCAGCCTTATCCTTTAAATCCTGCCTATAAACACGTGGTGGACTCCAGAGACCAGATTCAGGGCTGTCACCACCTGCTGGCTACCACTATCTATCCATGCGACAGGCGGCAACCAAGGGTAAGATCTTGTATAAGCACCACGCTTACACCGTCTCTCACTACTCTAGCTACTTACGATTAACTAGAATACCATGTTACCGGCAATGATAATTTGCAGGCGTGTTGCCATGCCAATCACTCTACTCTATAACGGCTAAACACTAAGGTAAATCACAACAATACTATAGTAGGCATAATATTGCACAAAGTAATGACTAAGTAAAGTAGAGAAAGACTAGTATTATAAGTAAAGTCTTACAAAAGTAGAAAGATAAAGATAAAAGCTATACCAGACTCTTCTGAAGACAGCTCCGGAAGACCCAAGCAGAGCTTGCTACTCAACTCTAACTCCCACATTAACTACAACTATAGTTTCTACTCTAATTCTTCACATCACTTGGCCTCTTGGTGACTTGGTGTCTCAAATGAGAGGGGGAGGGCCTCTATTTATAGGTGGAGGTGCAGTAGCGGCTACTCCACCGCCATGTCTCGGTCCGCGTGACGTGCCCTCTGCTACATTGGATTGTTACCACCTCAAGATGAAGGGCTATCGTGACTTGGGCTTGATTCACTGTGAAGGCACCTTAGCTTCCACGAGAAGGTACCTAAGGGGCCACCCACAAGTCGGCCGACCCATGGGGGGTCGGGCGACCCCCCTATGACAGCTTGGCCCCACTTTGGTATGTGTAGATGATGTCCCCACTTGTCATTTGGTGTTTGGCACATTGAAATGTGTCATGATCACTTTGGATGCTTCGTTGTTTGCCCGTTGATCCATGTGACTTCATCTTCCACCATAGAGAGAAAGCACAATTGTGATCCAAGGGTGGAGAAGCACTTTGGGAGGCTTGACATGGATCATGACACGTGGCAGAACCCTGGTGGGCCCATAGGGGGGGTCGGGCGACCCCCTTATGTGGGTCCCACCAGATTTCCTTGGCACATTTCTTCACATTTGGAGCTTAGCATGGTTGACCCCACTTGGTAGAGCCCTAGTGGGGCCATAAGGGGGTCGGGCGACCCCCTTATGTAGGGCCCACCAGCTCACTTTGCCTCATTTCTTCATTATCTGCATAAACACACTTCCATATACAAGTGGAGCTAGTTATTGGTAAAAGTATGTTCATATCATGTTATTCTTCCTCAATACCGAGCTTGTTGACGGGGTTTTAGGTGTATGAGTTTGGTAATATTCCGCCATCAACAAGAATCCCCCAAGCTTAACCTTTGCTCGTCCCGAACAAATAGTAAACTTAGCCTCAGTGGATCAGGAGTTGCTACTATGTTTCACATTTCAAGAGTATCATGTGTACAACAAAGTACTTCTCTTTTGAATGGAAAAGTTAGCAATATTGAAAACTCACCCATATTACCTTAGTCCTCAATGGGGCTTATAGCCTTTTCCATTGTCTTGAGCGGTTGAGAGATAGAACAGCTTTTGATTTGAGTACCATTTCTCCTGCTTCACACAAGTTTGCATACCGGAGGTTTTGCATTTTTCAAAGAAAACTTAATGTTCCTCATATGGGACTCTCATGTCACTCATATGGTGTATGGTTCCTCACCAAGGAATATGTGTAAAGTTGCCTTCTTTTTCATCCTACTTCTAATAAGGTATATGTAGAGCTTGGTAGGGGTAAAAGATGTAGCATACTTACCTTGCATATGTTGTCAAGTCAAAGCTTGGATGCAAGGAGAGAAGTGTCATATTCTTAGATCAAGATGTGCATGTGTGTGGTACATGGTATTTATACTCCTTTAGTTGATTTGATCTCTTCCTAGCACTTATTCTTTTGAGACATGGCTATCATAACTCTTTTTATTTATGAGCTCTACATGCTCATCTTTTTCTCTTTCTCTTTTTTTCAATACATTGGACCTTCATGTGTCCATATATTTTTTTTTCTTTTTCTCATACTTTTGCATAGCCTTTGTCTCTTCTAATAGACTAAACTAGAGAGATCATTCTTTTAGAACATGGAGTATTTATTTAGTGGACATGAAAGGCATGTTTTTGCGCACTTCCAGTGTAGAAGCGGCGTGTATATGTGGAGTGTGCGTGATCTTGATCTTGGGAGCATGATAAGTCTCTCAACAGGGGTCAACAAGACTTGACAAGACTCAACACAAAGCAAGTTGCTTTTATAGAAAGGCTTAGGTCATGAAAGGGTATATATGGCTTTGGTAGGAATTTCATCACCATTGAGGAACAGAAAGTTTTTTCACCATTTTAGAATAAAACTCCAATAATTCAACAGGTGGAAACAATATTATAGCAACTCTTATCTTAGCTATATCTTATCTCACAACAACTTAGACTGAGTTGCAGTTTTTTGCTTCCCACAAAGTTTTAGGCTCAAGGTGGTTTCATGTGAGCTAAGTAATCCATGCTAAGAGAAATATTAAGTTGTAGACTAGATACTAGAGAAATATTAACAGAGCAACTATTCATCATATCCAGAAAGAGTAAACATGTATGAAAGATACATGAAGAGAAATATTTTTGTTGTTTTTAATTATGTGTGGGAGTTTAATTATTTATTACTAAAGAAAATAAACATGCATGGAATGCATAAATAAACAAAGATGCAAATGCATAAATAAAAACTTACCTTAGTGGGGGAGGGAACCTCCCCCAAGCTTGCTTTTTGCTAATGGCTTGGTGGTGGATGATGTGGCGGGTATTACGCCCACCAAGCTGCCCACTGTCTGGTTTCCTCATCCTGCATTGCTTGTATAAACTCTCTATTTTGAGCTGCGTTAGTTCTAGTGATACCTTGTTCAATGCGTAGCTCTCCAATCCCGCTAGTGAGTTCATCCAGTTGCTGACGCATCCCGCGAAAATCTCCTGAGAAGGAGGATCGCGCACTTTGAGTGCGGGACGGTCGTGGTGGCTGTCCGTCTGAACTTGAAATCTGCATTGCGCTTGACATGGCCTCATCATCTTCTTCTACATCTCCCCTAGCACCATATGCGGATACATGGGTGTATGCCGGATCTTGAGATGATGAGTGATTGTCAACTGGTTTGATGCGCATGTTCTTTGGCTTGTGTTGTAAAGGTGTTGAGCACGGAGACGGAGATCGAAGGCAAGGTGATGGTCAAGTAGAGACGTGTCGTGCCGATGGACCCGGAGCGGTGAAGGGCGGACGTGAGGCTTGGACTAATGGACCGGTGGCCGGACGATCAGCTGTGGTGGCTGACTGCCTGGGACAGCGACGAGCGGAGACTTGCGGGACACAGAGTTGCTTGGGTCGTGGACCTGAGCGCTCGTGTCGGTGGATGTGGTGCACGGGCGGTGCATCCCCTCTACGGCTTCGGTTTGGTGGTAGAGCCCTGTGGCAGAACCTCCCGGTAATGCAGCCCACCTGCACACGTCATCGTCATAAAGAGCCCAATGACAGTGCAAATGAAACACATCACTGGAAAGATCTGTCGGGTGTCCCCGAGAGAACCCCGAATTATCCACGAACCACAGGATCATCATCATGAAGGTTGGAATAATTACAACATTACAACAGTTGATACAAAATACCATCGGAGTGCGGAAGAAAGATAGATAACTTTACAAAACCATGAATAAGTTACTTTTTACATAAACGTAACTGGTATTGCGGAAGTAGAATGGTATTACAGAACCACACTTAGGCAAGCACCTAAGTTGGAGAAGAATTAACTAGATCACGTCTAGCCCACTGACATGATCATGATTGACACCACCTATTAGAAACCTGCAACAGGGAATTAACAAACCCTGAGTACGGTCGATACTCAGCAAGACTTATCCGTCAACGGAAAAGACTTCAGGGTCATGCTGGTTTGGGTAGGCTCAACAGTACTTTTCATTTGCATAAAAGCTTACTAAAGTAATTCTAGATCCAAATTTTACTTAATCATTCAAGTACAATTGAAAGTGAACATTAGTGAAAGATCATTATCATTCTTTCTTAAACAGGTTCCAGTTTATTCTACGGTGCGGGTCAGAAGATTGAGTCTCCTTAACCGAGGAGCACGACGATTCGAACCGATTCAACCAGATCTGGTAGTTTTCCACGATCATACGATATATGTAGACCCTAGATCACACATATACCAACCCCAACCTCGGATCCTCCAAACAAGACCGGGTCCGCACCACCCGAGAGTACTTGCACACCTCGAGTGTAGCTAGTACTCCCGCCATCTCTCCACTCCCAGTGCGCGATTAGCCGTTCTCATTTAAGAACCACCAAGGCAGAGCTTACCGTAGCATATGATCGGTACTTCACAGTTTCTCAATCTTGCAGGCCAACAACGGTTAACCCTAATCGACACATCCGGGTTACCCTACACCAATCCAAGGGTCGATGCAGGTGCCCGTCTGGTCTTAACCATCATTCTTTCTCATTATCATTCCAAAACGATAATTATTGAAAACATTTACCAAAAGCTTCATAAAGCAAGGCTAAGCATTTCTATCAGTTGCATAAAGCAGGTATCAAGGAATGATATATCGATAACAAGGTTGATCATGCATCAACAGGTTTAAAGCATTTATTTGATAAACATTTAAAGCATCAGGTTATCGAAAGTAAGTGTAATTGTAAATCCAAGGAAATGGTTAAATGAACCGGGGCTTGCCTTTGTTGCAGGGAAAAACTAGGATCCAAGAATGATCCACAAAGGTTAGTTCCTTCATCTAGAAGTTAAGTCTTCTCGATGAAGCTTGTCCAACAAGAATCTCCTTCCGAGGCTTGTTCGACAAGGGTGATCACCAAAGCTTGATCAATCCAAACTTCTCACTCTCGAATACTACACGTAGATAAAGGATGTATGCTTTAGTATGATGCTATGGAATGCATGCTAAGGTGCAGGACAATTCAAAAGTAAAACATAAGATAAACACAAGATAAGGAAAATCGAGTACAACTTTCCTTCGCGGTAAAGTTGCAAACCAACAAACCAACTTGCAACTTACCACTACGGTTTTTAGCTTAACAAACAACTATCACCAAATACCTTTAGGTGGGTTAACTAAGATAACTAAGGTTTATTAAAACATCACTCAAGCCACAGGAGCACAAGATGAGAGGTGTCCTATGGTCTTCAAACAATAACTCAAAGTCACATAAGATGTAAAACCTGCTGCCCAAACTTTGGACAGATTACACCACCTATACTAATCAAGCCATAACTAGAGCTCCTAACCTCCAAACGGGATGATCCTAGACAATTTGGAAAGCTCAACAAATTGTCTACAAACATCCTAATATCACCCATGGTTGGTTCTATAGGCAACTAGGTCAAACAGTTGGGACAAGCATTTCTGTCCAGGGCTAGGACAGATTTGCTAATCCAACTTCAAACAGCTATAACTGGAGCTCTGGGTCACCAAAAAGGGTGATCCTTAACAATCTAGAAAGCTTATAAAGTTTACTACAACTTTCCTATTATGGCCATCAGGTGATTCATAACTTAACTAGCTCAAACAACTATATTACACAAATCTGTCCAGAAGATAGGACAGATCTAACTTGCTGAATTATAAAAACTACAACTCCTAATCTGGCAGGCCTAAAATCATGAAATTTGAGGACAAGCTAGATATAGAAGTTGGCTATGACTTCTCTATACAACTCATTAACAGATAACAGAATCACAATCATGAAAACAGTCTCTTAACGAGAACTGATCTAGCAACCTCATCCTTTCATGCATACAAGATCAAATGCACCACTTGATTCATTTCAAAGGTATACATGACAATTCAAAATCATGACATACAACATATCAACAAAAGGTCATTAAGGTAACAAAGGTTAGTCCTAATCTCTTTCTAATCATCTTTGTTAATTAACTACTTAAACAAACTCCATTACTATACTTTATTAATTAATTATGGAATCTAGGGTTTAACCTAAACTTTGCCAAACTAAGCTCAAGCTTTTAGGGATGATTGGTTATGGTGAATAACAGTTGCAAAACAAATTTCATAATTTTTGGATCCTTATTTTAGCCTATACAAATTATTTAAGTTCCATGCATTATTTAATTAATAAACAAAGCATAAAACTAGCATGAAAATTATTTTGTCCAAAAGACTTCAAAATTTTTGTGAAGGTTAAGCACATGGTACAAACAGCATAAAAATTAGTTTCATGATTTTTGGACATATAACTAAGACTACAAAAATCATCAAAGTCTCATTTATTAATTAAAAGCCATATTTAAATCACCACCAAAATTTATTCAAAGATCAAGTTTCATATTTTTATTTGATAGAACACATCACAAGGATTACAACAAAATTTATCTCACAAGTTTTGGAGCACTAGAGAATTACCTATGAAATAACAAAATTAGCATATAAATCATTTTCTTCAAAAAGATTAAAGACGAAAACCCTTTTCTTACCCAGGTACACTTACCCGCAGCAACCGACATGTGGGGTTCGGGGTCAACAGACCCCTGCCGGCCCTGACCTCGGCCAGGACCAGCGCAGAGGCGGCGCTAACCGGCCATCCTTCGCCGGCGACGGCTTCACCGGTGACGGGGCTTGCACCGACGGACTTCCCACGACCCCGCTCATCGCTCTAGAGGGTTGGGTTGGCAGGTTTGGGCTCGGGGACGGCCCAGCGCCGGCCATGGCGGAGCAGGGGTGCGGGCACGGCGGCGCGCGGCTGCTCGGGCGACGATGGTGTGGTAGAGACCTCAAAAAGAGGCATGAAAGCTCAAGAGTGCTCACCTTGCCTCTATGCTCGCACCGGGAAGGACGGGGACAGGAGGGACAAGGACGACCACGACTATGGCGGCGGCGGCTTGACCCGACGCGGTGATGGTGGTTCTAGGGCTATGGCGCGGTAGCGACTCGGATGATGGGTTGACCAACACCAAGGTGCCTAGAGGGAGCTTGAACGCGGTTTAAAAAGGGGCAAAGCTCGTCGGAGGAGCGTGGCCACGGCGAAGCTTTCCGCGGCGGCGCCTTGCCGGCCATGGTGAGGATGGCAGCAGTGCGGGCGCTGCGAGCGGTTTGGTTTGCCTCAACTGGGTCGAGGAGAAACACAGGGACGAGACGGTGACGCACGCTCAAAGAATTTGGAGTGAAAGAAAACAACGGCGACGTACCAGGCCGGTGGCTCGGATGCTCTGTTCTTGCCAAAACCATGGCAAGAGCAGAGACGGGAAGAGGGAAGGGGAGGCCCCGGTTGGCGCTGAAGGACGACGGCGGCTTCTGGAGAACGTCCGCGCCCACATCTCGGCCACGTGCACTGCCACGCGCTTGCGCGCGCAAAAGGGTCAAGGCGGACATGGCTTTGCCGGCGGCGAAGGCAGGTGCAGAGCACCTCTGCTCTGCTCGTCGGTTTTTCCCCTCCCGAACACTATTCTTCAGAACTCTTAAACGATCTTCTCTCTTCTATTTCTCCCAAAAACACTGCACAACAAGCAAAAGTCCCGACATGAAAGTTGCTCCAAAAATTAGGATCTACAACTTTCATTTAAGGAGCACACTCAAAATCTGCTTAGATTTTGAAATCACATTTTGAGTTTAAAATGCATTCAAACTTTGATCCAAAATTACTTTTGAATTTTCTGAACAACATCAAATTTTACCAATATAAAAATTGTTCCTTATGAAATTATCTACAACTTTGGTTTTAGTCATATATCAAAATTTTGCTTAAGTTTTGAACTACACAAAAGGGGTAAAACTAGGTTTGGAAATTAATTTCTAATTTGAAACCAACTCAAACTAGTTTTCCAAATTACTTTGGATTTCCCTTAAGAACATGAAAATCTGTCTTAATAAAAGATGTTTATTTTAATCTCTTCTACAACTTTTCTTAAAGAACCAAAGTCCAATTCTTTTTAGTTTTTGAAATCTAGTTTAGGGGTCAAATTCAGGGTTCGAAAGATTCCAAATTTATTCAAAATTTTGTACAGAAACTCTAAAAACTTTGAATACCAAAGTTGTGCCTCTCAACAAAAGATACAACTTTGCCATTGAAATCACATTGAAATTTGACATACTTTTTGATTTTTACAAAAGGGGATAAAAAGGAACATAGAAAATTAGTTTTTTCTAACTATGCCATAAATAAGTCATAACATGGTCAAGCAACACATCTTCAAACATGGAAGTCACCACTCAAAATCATGCAACACTCATGTCAAACATGTAAAGCATCACAAATATGTCTTAAACATGAAATGCCTTTATGCCATGATGCTAGATGATTATGCATACTAAACATATTAATTAAGATTTTAATTACTACTTAACACCAGGGGTGTTACAGCTCCTCCCCCCTTAAAGAAATCTCGTCCTGAGATTTAAGAAGCACTTAAAGGCTGGGGTTGAGTAATGGAAAAGGAAATGTGTCACACTTGTTTACTCGCAAGGAGTTCACAAAGCAACTGGGTTGGGGTTCGGGAGAGCAACCGGGATCAGGACACGGTTGCAAGTAGCAAGGTAGAAGATATCTGGGTGGAGCAAGAAGGATTATCGAGAACCAAGAGAGAGCGTACATTAGTTGTGGGCTATAATGGATCATAACTGTAGACCTCGATACCTGCGCGCACCCAACGAAAACTAGTGTGATCCGGACACACGAGATTCCTGGGTTCCGACGCGGCACCGTGGTCACCAATCATGGCACCACAATAGAGCACAACTTCTATATCTCTCATCTCAATAAGAAGGAAATTATAACCAAAAGCAAGTTTTAGTTATAACTACAAGAAAAGTGGTTTGAACTCCCTTTCGGGCGTCCAGAAATGAAAGCACTTTCATAGTGGACTAGAAAGAATCACGACTATAGGCCTGGATATTAGCGAGCGCCTGGCAGTAACACCCTATGGTGGCCGTCCATAGGTGACCCCAGGTTCCCACGCTTTTATCCGGTCCACAGATCATGGTCCTTTCAAAGAACACAATTTCAGTAACTTTCAACCACCAGTCGTCGTTTTCACGACATCAAACATGTAGCACGTGTCAATTCAAGGTATGACATGCTCATCAAGGAAGAACCAAAGATATACCCTGATTCTGACTTTATGTGGTAGAGTATATGAAAGATATCCAAAAATTCCCAAGGATTAGGAACTTATGGAACATAAGCATCAAAGGTAGCAGATTATTGGGACGATCAGCTATCGGGGATCATAGCTGCTTTTAGAATTTAGAGAAGAAGCACCTTTTATCATTATGCATGATATGATATATGCTCGTCCTAGACGACCTCTCACTAGCAGGAGTTTTCTGTCTCCCACATGTTAGTTAGGTATAGGGCTATACTTTATATACTAACTTTACTGACTTGGTGCAACTATTGAATATCTCTTCCGTCACGTTTTGGTGAGGAGTTGACTCTTCAATGATCCTCAGTATATGAATTGAAAACTTCTTAGTACCTTCTCTTGGGGTCACTAGTATAGTCTTCACAAAGTCTTCCAGCAAAGCAAGAAACTTAGGGAAGGATAATTTTTAACTGGTTACTTCCAAAAACTTTTAGATTAAGAAACCATTTTGAGGTTTTTCAAAAGTAATGTTGTAACTAGTCTTCCCTTGATGACAATCCTGCTCCGATACCATTCTGTGGCAGAACCTCCCGGTAATGTGGCCCACCTGCACACGTCATCGTCATAAGGAGCCCAATGACAGTGCAAATGAAACACATCACTGGAAAGATCTGTCGGGTGTCCCCGAGAGAACCCCGAATTATCCACGAACCACAGGATCATCATCATGAAGGTTGGAATAATTACAACATTACAACAGTTGATACAAAATACCATCGGAGTGCGGAAGAAAGATAGATAACTTTACAAAACCATGAATAAGTTACTTTTTACATAAACGTAACTGGTATTGCGGAAGTAGAATGGTATTACAGAACCACACTTAGGCAAGCACCTAAGTTGGAGAAGAATTAACCAGATCACGTCTAGCCCACTGACATGATCATGATTGACACCACCTATTAGAAACCTGCAACAGGGAATTAACAAACCCTGAGTACGGTCGATACTCAGCAAGACTTATCCGTCAACGGAAAAGACTTCAGGGTCATGCTGGTTTGGGTAGGCTCAACAGTACTTTTCATTTGCATAAAAGCTTACTAAAGTAATTCTAGATCCAAATTTTACTTAATCATTCAAGTACAATTGAAAGTGAACATAAGTGAAAGATCATTATCATTCTTTCTTAAACAGGTTCCAGTTTATTCTACGGTGCGGGTCAGAAGATTGAGTCTCCTTAACCGAGGAGCACGACGATTCGAACCGATTCAACCAGATCTGGTAGTTTTCCACGATCATACGATATATGTAGACCCTAGATCACACATATACCAACCCCAACCTCGGATCCTCCAAACAAGACCGGGTCCGCACCACCCGAGAGTACTTGCACACCTCCAATCCGGGACTTTAACCCACGAGGGTAGCTAGTACTCCCGCCATCTCTCCACTCCCAGTGCGCGATTAGCCGTTCTCATTTAAGAACCACCAAGGCAGAGCTTACCGTAGCATATGATCGGTACTTCACAGTTTCTCAATCTTGCAGGCCAACAACGGTTAACCCTAATCGACACATCCGGGTTACCCTACACCAATCCAAGGGTCGATGCAGGTGCCCGTCTGGTCTTAACCATCATTCTTTCTCATTATCATTCCAAAACGATAATTATTGAAAACATTTACCAAAAGCTTCATAAAGCAAGGCTAAGCATTTCTATCAGTTGCATAAAGCAGGTATCAAGGAATGATATATCGATAACAAGGTTGATCAAGCATCAACAGGTTTAAAGCATTTATTTGACAAACATTTAAAGCATCAGGTTATCGAAAGTAAGTGTAATTGTAAATCCAAGGAAATGGTTAAATGAACCGGGGCTTGCCTTTGTTGCAGGGAAAAACTAGGATCCAAGAATGATCCACAAAGGTTAGTTCCTTCTAGAAGTTAAGTCTTCTCGATGAAGCTTGTCCAACAAGAATCTCCTTCCGAGGCTTGTTCGACAAGGGTGATCACCAAAGCTTGATCAATCCAAACTTCTCACTCTCGAATACTACACGTAGATAAAGGATGTATGCTTTAGTATGATGCTATGGAATGTATGCTAAGGTGCAGGACAATTCAAAAGTAAAACATAAGATAAACACAAGATAAGGAAAATCGAGTACAACTTTCCTTCGCGGTAAAGCTGCAAACCAACAAACCAACTTGCAACTTACCACTACGGTTTTTAGCTTAACAAACAACTATCACCAAATACCTTTAGGTGGGTTAACTAAGATAACTAAGGTTTATTAAAACATCACTCAAGCCACAGGAGCACAAGATGAGAGGTGTCCTATGGTCTTCAAACAATAACTCAAAGTCACACTAGATGTAAAACCTGCTGCCCAAACTTTGGACAGATTACACCACCTATACTAATCAAGCCATAACTAGAGCTCCTAACCTCCAAACGGGATGATCCTAGACAATTTGGAAAGCTCGGCAAATTGTCTACAAACATCCTAATATCACCCATGGTTGGTTCTATAGGCAACTAGGTCAAACAGTTGGGACAAGCATTTCTGTCCAGGTGTAACATCCCAAATTTTGCATCAATTTAAAAATAGGCAATATGATTTGATTATGCATTTTATGTGTTGCATAGAACCTAGTTAATAAATTATTTGCAAAAGCTAAAATGAATCCTAGGCCAAAGACCAAGATGAAGCATACATGCTGGTGCATATCTTATTTTTGTGATGATTGGTTTTTGCTCAAAACTTGTTTGAATTCAAAGGGATTTCAAATTCATTCTTGGAAATCAGTTTTGGAAATTGGAAAACCATTTTTCCTTCTCTCCCTCTCCTTTTCTCTCTTTTGGCCCGAGCCGCCTGGCCGGCCTGCTCCTCCCCTCACGCCGGCCCGCTCTCTCTTCTCCCCTTTCCCTCTCTCCTTCGCCCGCGTGGGCCGCCGCCGGCCCAACTCCTGCGCGCAGCGCTCTCCTCCCTCCGTTTCTTGGGCCGCACTCTCTCCGCCGGCCCACTCCCAGCGCCTGCCGCATCTCCGCGCGCGCGCGCGGCCCCGTCTCGCTGCCGACCGGGCTCCGCCTGGCAGCCTCCCAGCGACGCCCGCGTTCGCCTCTCCCACGCGGACGCCGATGGCCCGCGTGTCAGCTCGATCTCCATCCTCCCGTATCCGACCAGAACACGAGCCCGAGCTCGAATCCATCTACCCTACGCGTCTCCACTTGCCTAATCGGCCGAGCCAACCCCATAAATAGATCCCCAAGAACCCGCCGCCTCTCCCCACGCATCTAGCTCTTGCTCTCGTGCTCTATCTTGCCCACACCGAGATCTCCGCGGCCGCCGAAGATCCGCCGTCATCAACCCGACGCTTCAACGAGTTCCAGCCGTCGCAAGGTTCCTATCTAGCTTCGTCTTGGTCACGCGAAGCCATTACACCTTTTTCCCCTCTGTTTTCTCCTGGTTTCGCGTTAACCCGTGCTCGCCGTCGTTGCAGCGCTCCCGCTGTCCGCCTCGCCGCGCAATCCGCCGTCACAGAGACCTCACCGACGCCATCATCGCCTCTGGTGAGTCCGCTTTGCTCTCCTCTTTCGATTGGATCTTTTCCCGAGGTCTCTACCGCTCTGTAGCGGAATCCCGAGCCGCGCCGCCGCCTTCCGGCCATGGCGCCGCCGCGCCCTCTTTCTGCTCCGGCGAAAAGCGCCGCCAGCTCTCCCTGATCTAATCCCGAGCGTCCATCTCAGATCCGACGCACACCAGAGCTCGATACCCCTTCGTTGCCTGTTTTACAAAAAGAACCTTACACCTTTTTATGCATCAACCCGCGGTCCTTTTGGGCACTGTGCTCTGAGTCTGCGAAAACTTGCTTCTAAGCCCCTGTGTTTCATCCAAATTGAGGCGCAGTCCAGCCAGATCTGAAATTCGTTTTAAATCAATTTAAATTCAAAATCAATTTTAGTTTATTTACAGATTTGCCACCAGTTTTAAATGCTTATAACTTCTACGTTTTTAGTCCGATTTAGTCCGTTCAAGTTGCGTTAGATTCGTTTTGAAAAGATCTATCTATCTGTACAAGAATATTTACTGTTTTCAGTAATTAAAATTTGAGTTAGGTTTAATCTACTAATTAAGGTTTTGTAACTTGTTTAGCTCATAACTTTTGCGTTATAAATCCGTTTTTCGTGATTCTCGCGTCTGTGTGATCGTGGTAGACCGTAGTTGCTGTTTTCAAACTTTTTATATTATTTTCTTGCTGTTGGTGTAATGTTCTAATTATAGCTTGTTTGTCTTGCATGATTGTTGTCCCGTTGATTGTGTGTTGATGTGATAATCGAGTATAGACGGTGAGACATACGCTGGTGATCAGGAGCCCTACTTCGACAACCAGGAGCAACCAGAGTACTCTGAATCAGGCAAGTATAGCATGGGATCATCCTTGTTGACCTATTCACCATGAAGCATCTAAATTCATATGCATGTGTCTAATTTTGACCTCCTATCTAGTTTATCCTAGATTTTTGACCTGTTACCTTGTTAACCTTGGGATGCTATGCATATGGGTAGAATTTTGCTAGAGCTTTACTTAAACCAAACATGATCTAATAACGGTGAATAAAACTTGATCTTTTTAGCAACATGGTTTAGGACCTCCTGTCAGCAAAAGCTGGGACATACAGTGCAACCATGAGGGTTATATGGCTCTGACCTTAGCTCAGTATAAGGACCTTTTCTAGCTTGTTAGTGGTTACCCGAAAGGGCGCATAAGGCGCTTGACGAGCTGGATTTAGGGCGGCTACTTTCACCTTGCCTGCGTTGCCGTAAGGTTGGGAGACCCTTCTTCCCCTTGCCTTAAGACCTAGCGGCCCTAACTTGTTAGACGAACCTTTGAAAGGCTTTGCGTGTATCCTGCCCACTCACCTTGGAAGTGTTATGGGAGTAATTAACCTGGGCATCTGGATATCACGACTCATCGGGTAAAGTGTACACCTCTGCGCAAAGTTTAATAAACTGATATATCAGCCGTGCTCACGGATACGAGCGGCCCGGAAAACTCACAGACTTAGTTGTTATATGTTGTTTATTTATGTTGCTCATGTTGATTACCTTATTTCTATGTTTCAGTTATTATGATCATGTGGATTGGGTTTAAGCATTCATATATGTTCACCTTAATGTTAAAATGTTGCCAACTAAAAGCTACTGCAGTATAACCAATGTCAGCCTTTTGAGCCTCATGAACCCCATATTACACTTGTTAAGTACGAGATATACTTATGCTTGTTTATTTTCTTTCTACTTGGATAAAAATCCCGGATGGGTAACAGATTGCTATGGTAATGACGACTTCCCTGAAGAGTTCTAGTCTTGCTGTCAACCAGTCATCTTCCCTGTGATGGAGCTACCGCGAGAGACACTTTATTTATCCGCTGCTATGTAAAGACTTTGAATAATATTCGCTATGTAATAAACATATGTGATGGTACTTCTTAATTTGTGGCTTATGTGTGTGATTGATCTCTGGGCACACATGAGTTATTGCATTCAATTTTGTTCTTAAAATTGGGTGTGACAAATTGGTATCAGAGCTATGTTGACTGTAGGACGCAAGCCTAGTTAGTTATGGTCGTTTTAGTGGTCCTTGCTTCTCAATTCTTGCTATTCATCTTAGCCTTGTTAATTTATCAAAATTATATGCTTCTCTATACTTGCTCTATTACACAAATATATTGATTCTATTGTATCTGTCTCTTGGTCTACCCCATAGATGGCTCGTCGTACCACCCGCAGGACCATCGGTGGACGCAGGAGGGCAGGCAACCCCGTTCCGCAAGCACCGCAAGCACCCCAGGAGCCAGAACAGCAGGAGGTAGCGCCGCAAGAGCCAGTACTGCAAGAACAAGCACCTCAAGAGGTGGAACCGCAAGAACCAGCACCACCAGCACCAGTACCACAAGCTCTAGCTCCACAAGCTCCAGTACCTCCCGCGCCAGTGCCCCCAGAAGTGCTGGAGGTTGAAGACGATGAAGAACTTCCAACGGGTTGGGACGTGGACTCCGGGTATCTCGTCGGAGCGCCCACAGCGGCCCAGAGTCCCACACATCACAGGCTGATGGGACTTTTTGATGCCTACTACCCTGACAAGAACATCATCGTACAGTACACCCACTGGAGGTACAGTCATCCCGTGGAAAGGACCTACTGGAAGGCAAGAGTGACTGTCGCCGTCCGAGAACCAGAGAGTGGCCTATACCTGCATGAGATGGTGATTGGCCACAGAGCTCGTCGGTCCACTCTAGCGTCAGCCTTGGAAGCCGTGGCAGTTGAAGCCTACAAAGCGTTCCGGGGTCGTCGCATTGAAGACATGAGGGATGATGCATACCGCTATCTGCCCTATTGGAACAGTGAGAATAAGGAGGCTATGGTAGAAGACCCCAATGCAACTCCAACCGAGAAGGCCACACGAGATTTTCTCCTTGACAGGGAAAGGTCTAACGCGGACTTGGAAAAGGAGGTGATATCCCTGGGAAGAGATCTCAAAAGATGCTATAGCACCATTGATGGGCTCTTGGAACTCCTCAACCAACCCCCTATGTACAAGAGGCTCCGCGAACCGCTCTACAAATAGGCATAGGTCACCATTGATGGGCTCTATGTAATAAGACGATATTAGTAAACGTTTTGTCGAGTCTAGTTAAACTTTGTGCTAGTGTGCTTCTTTATGTGTGAGTTGGATTATTATTATGTTTATGTGTGATTTGGTTCTTTGTAATGAGTGTTGAGATTTGTAGGCTTGTCTACAAATCTCATAGTTAGACATAACGTTTATGAATAATAAGAGGGTTAGTTACATCTTGTCCTATGCTGTTTACTGGAGCAATCTGTGATCTTTTGGTTATATCTCAAGTTCTGATCGTGCAACATGGCTGAAAATTTTATGGTGGAAAATAGACTCCTATATCTAACCAATGCCTCTGGAATCACTTCAATAGCTGTTATGGTTTGTGAGATATGGCTGTTTCAAGTTAGAGTTTCTGCGCAGTTTTGAGCTCTGGACAGATCTGTTTGTTCTCTGTTTTTGACTAACTTAACGACAGAATCTGGGAAAGTCACTTAAATAAAAGTTGTCGATAATTTCGTTATCTTTCCAACCGTGTATCACACGCCCTGTTTGGATTTCTGGAACTCCGAATATGACTGTTTTTCTGTACTGCTGTTACTGGATCTCGCCCAGAAATTTTCAGATCTCCTGTTTCCTCTCATACAAGTGATCGTTTCATGAAAAGTTCGCTAACCTTGATCCTTGTTGGAAACACAGATGGCCGCCAGAGGAGGTGGAGTTGGAGGTGGACGTGGACGTGGCCGTGGTCGTGGAGCACCTGTTAATCCACCACCACCACCCCCAGTTAACATTCAGCAGTTGATGGGCATCCAAGCCCAATTTATGCAAACCATGATGCAACATATGCAGAATCAGCCAATTGGAGGAGCACCACCAATGCAAGTGAGGGACAAGAGGGGTGAGTTCTTAAAGGGTCACCCGCCAGTGTTCTCCCATGCCGTTGATCCCCTGGAGGCTGATGACTGGCTTCGTGCTATCGAACGCCAGCTTACCATCGCGCAATGCAATGACCAGGAGAAGGTGCTCTATGCTTCTGGTCAGTTGCAAGGAGCTGCTCTGGATTGGTGGGAATCGTTTCAGTTCGGTCAAGCCAACGATGCTCCACCTGTCACCTTTGAGGAATTCAAGACCAACTTCAAAGCATACCATATCCCTGCTGGTCTGATTGAATTGAAGCAGGAAGAGTTCAGATCTCTGCGCCAAGGAGCCATGACCGTTGCTGAGTACCGTGACAAGTTTGCTCAATTGTCACGCTATGCTCCCGCTGATATTGCTCAGGATGCCGACAAGCAGCGTCGCTTCCTCAAGGGTCTGAATGACGGACTGGCAGTGCAGCTTATGTCCAATGAGTATGCCAGCTACCAGACCTTAGTCAACCGTGCTATTGTGGTTGACAACAAGCGCAAGGAGATGGAGGCTAGAAAGAGGAAGCTCCAAGGTCAGTCTTCTGGTTGTAACAACCGCCCTCGTTCCAACTTCGCACCAGGCAATCAGCAGAGGTACCAGGGACCGACTACTCAGTGGAACCGCAACCAGGGACAGCAACGTCCTTCATACCCGCAACAGCAGCAGAACAATAATCAAGCCCAACGCCAAGGCACTCCCAACAATGCTCCCATGAAGACTAGTGCACCCAACACCCCCGTCAAGAATGGAACACCCAATGCTTGCTACCGTTGTGGTGATCCCGGTCACTATGCCAACCGCTGTCCGAAGAGGCAAGATCAGCTCCCACCTCAGAATAATGGGCAGAAAGGAAGGCAGCAAGTACCACCTAATTCGGGCAAGGTGAATCACGTGTCCACAGAGACCGTACAGGAAGCGCCAGAAATTATGCTTGGTACGTTCAACATCAGTTCCATCCCTGCTACAGTTCTTTTCGATTCTGGTGCATCGCATACTTTCATATCACATACATTTGTTAGAATGCATAATCTACCTGTTAGCCTCATGAAAACTCCCATAATGGTTACCTCACCGGGTGGAGGTTTACAAGCTACGCTCCAGTGTATGCCGCTAGCTGTGTCCCTAGGGGGAGTAGATTTCTCAGTGTCCCCAATAGTGTTGAAGACAGCTGGTATTGATTTGATACTGGGTATGGATTGGCTGACGAAAACCAAGACAGGCATTCAGTGTCAAGATAAGATTGTGACAGTTACTACAGCTAAGGGGGACAGAATCAGTGTGAATGTAGTGCTACAACCAACACCGACTGCAACCGTGAATCAGATGAATGAAGAGGTTTTCCCGGAAGACCTAGTGGTAGATGAGTTCCCGGATGTGTTCCCCGATGACCTGCCAGGTATGCCACCTGATCGCGACATTGAATTTATTATTGAACTTTTACCTGGAACTGCACCCATAGCTAAAAGACCATATAGAATGGGAGTACCTGAATTAGAAGAACTTAAGAAACAAATTAAAGAGTTACAAGAAAAAGGGTTTATACGTCCTAGTTCATCACCTTGGGGAGCTCCTGTTATTTTTGTTGACAAGAAGGATGGTGGTCAACGGATGTGTGTTGACTATAGATCGCTTAATGAGGTTACTATCAAGAATAAGTACCCGTTGCCAAGGATCGATGATCTGTTTGATCAGCTGAAAGGTGCATGTGTATTCTCTAAAATTGATCTGCGTTCTGGTTACCATCAGTTGAAGATTCGAGCATCTGATATTCCAAAGACAGCTTTCACTACAAGGTATGGGTTGTATGAGTATACAGTCATGTCATTTGGATTGACCAATGCACCTGCCTACTTTATGTATTTGATGAACAAGGTGTTCATGGAATATCTCGACAAGTTCGTTGTTGTGTTTATTGATGATATTCTGGTATACTCTAAGAACAAGGAGGATCATGCTGATCATCTGAGGTTAGTGCTACAGAAACTCAGAGAGCACAAGTTGTATGCCAAGCGCAGTAAGTGTGAGTTCTGGTTAAAGGAAGTTTCTTTCCTTGGACATGTTATCTCTAATGGAGGCATCTCAGTAGATCCGGGCAAGGTTGAAGATGTGTTGAACTGGGAGCCACCAACAGATGTGACCGAGATTCATAGTTTCCTTGGATTGGCCGGTTACTATAGAAGGTTCATTGAAGGATTCTCCAAACTTGCTAAGCCAATGATAGCTCTGCTAGAGAAGAATGCTAAGTTTGTCTGGTCCAATAAATGTCAAGCTAATTTTGAGGAGTTGAAGAAACGTCTGACTACAGCTCCAGTGTTAATTCTGCCAGATCTGAGTAAGGATTTCTCTATTTATTGTGATGCATCTCGTCAAGGTTTGGGTTGTGTTCTTATGCAAGAAGGCAGAGTGGTAGCATATGCATCAAGGCAGTTGAGAAAGCATGAGCTGAACTATCCCACTCATGATTTAGAATTAGCAGTTGTTGTCCATGCATTGAAAATTTGGAGACACTATCTAGTGGGTCACAAGACAGACATCTATACCGATCATAAGAGCTTGAAGTACATTTTCACTCAGTCTGATCTGAATTTGAGGCAGCGCAGATGGTTGGAATTGATTAAGGATTATGATTTGGAAATACACTACCATCCCGGGAAGGCTAATGTTGTAGCAGATGCCTTGAGCAGAAAAAGCCATGCCAATGAGATCCGAATTGCTTCTATGCCAGAAGAGTTGTGTGCTGAATTTGCACATCTGAATTTGGGAATTGTGATCAACAGAATGGAGTTAGAACTTGAACCAGTATTGATGCAAGAGATACGTAAGGGTCAAATGGCAGATGAGAAGTTGAAGCAGTTAGCCGATAACATTGTTCTTGGTAAAGCACCAGGTTTTCGATTAGATGATGATGGTACGTTATGGCATGGGAAGAGGTTATGTGTGCCTGAAATCAAGGAGATACGTGAGACCATACTGCGAGAAGTGCATGAGTCAGCTTACTCCATTCATCCTGGAAGCACTAAGATGTACCTTGATCTGAAGAAAAAGTATTGGTGGGATGGACTGAAGCGAGATGTAGCCGAGTACGTCGCTCTGTGTGATACATGTCAGAGGGTAAAGGCAGAACATCAGAGACCCGCTGGTTTGTTACAGCCAATGAAGATACCTGAATGGAAGTGGGAAGAAGTTGGTATGGACTTTATAGTTGGGTTACCTCGTACTCAGAGAGGTTACGACTCCATATGGGTAATAGTCGATCGATTGACCAAAGTTGCTCACTTTATACCGGTCAAAACTACCTACACGGGAGCTAGGTTGGCAGAATTGTATATGGAACGGATAGTATGTTTGCATGGAGTGCCAAGAAAGATTGTGTCGGATCGTGGTACTCAGTTCACCTCTCACTTTTGGCAAATGATACATCGATCATTGGGTTTAAGGTTGAACTTCAGTACTGCTTATCATCCACAGACTGATGGACAGACAGAAAGAACAAATCAGATTTTAGAAGACATGTTGAGAGCTTGTGCATTACAGTATGGCACCAGTTGGGACAAGAATTTGTGTTATGCAGAGTTCTCATACAACAATAGCTATCAGGAGAGTCTAAAGATGGCACCGTTTGAAGCTTTGTATGGAAGATCGTGTAGAACACCGTTGTTCTGGGATCAGACAGGTGAAAGTCAAGTGTTTGGACCTGATGTGTTGAGGAATGCCGAGGAACATGTCAGGATAATCAGAGATAACCTGAGAGTCGCTCAGTCTCGGCAGAAGAGTTATGCAAACAACCGTCGTCGAGATCTAACTTTTGCAGTAGGTGATTATGTCTACCTAAAGGTGTCACCGATGAGAGGTGTGAAAAGGTTCAATAAGAAAGGAAAGCTAGCACCCAGGTATATTGGACCGTTCAAAATTCTTGAAAGACGTGGTGAAGTGGCGTATCAGTTAGAATTGCCTGAAGGCTTGTCAGGAGTGCATAATGTGTTTCATGTTTCTCAGTTGAAGAAGTGCCTGCGAGTGCCCAAAGAGCAGATACCGTTGGAAGAGCTCACAGTTAAGGAAGATTTGACTTATGATGAGTATCCGACAAAGATTTTGGAAACAGCTGAAAGAGTTACTAGGAGCAGAGTAATAAAGATGTGCAAGGTTCAGTGGAATCGGCACTCAGAAGCAGAAGCAACTTGGGAAAGAGAAGAGGATCTGAGAAAGTCTTACCCGCAGTTGTTTGAGTATGCATCGCTGGAATCTCGAGGACGAGATTCTTTAAGGGGGGGTAGAATTGTAACATCCCAAATTTTGCATCAATTTAAAAATAGGCAATATGATTTGATTATGCATTTTATGTGTTGCATAGAACCTAGTTAATAAATTATTTGCAAAAGCTAAAATGAATCCTAGGCCAAAGACCATGATGAAGCATACATGCTGGTGCATATCTTATTTTTGTGATGATTGGTTTTTGCTCAAAACTTGTTTGAATTCAAAGGGATTTCAAATTCATTCTTGGAAATCAGTTTTGGAAATTGGAAAACCATTTTTCCTTCTCTCCCTCTCCTTTTCTCTCTTTTGGCCCGAGCCGCCTGGCCGGCCTCCTCCGCCCCTCACGCCGGCCCGCTCTCTCTTCTCCCCTTTCCCTCTCTCCTTCGCCCGCGTGGGCCGCCGCCGGCCCAACTCCTGCGCGCAGCGCTCTCCTCCCTCCGTTTCTTGGGCCGCACTCTCTCCGCCGGCCCACTCCCAGCGCCTGCCGCATCTCCGCGCGCGCGCGCGGCCCCGTCTCGCTGCCGACTGGGCTCCGCCTGGCAGCCTCCCAGCGACGCCCGCGTTCGCCTCTCCCTCGCTGACGCCGATGGCCCGCGTGTCAGCTCGATCTCCATCCTCCCGTATCCGACCAGAACACGAGCCCGAGCTCGAATCCATCTACCCTACGCGTCTCCACTTGCCTAATCGGCCGAGCCAACCCCATAAATAGATCCCCAAGAACCCGCCGCCTCTCCCCACGCATCTAGCTCTTGCTCCCGTGCTCTATCTTGCCCACACCGAGATCTCCGCGGTCGCCGAAGATCCGCCGTCGTCAACCCGACGCTTCAACGAGTTCCAGCCGTCGCAAGGTTCCTATCTAGCTTCGTCTTGGTCACGCGAAGCCATTACACCTTTTTCCCCTCTGTTTTCTCCTGGTTTCGCGTTAACCCGTGCTCGCCGTCGTTGCAGCGCTCCCGCTGTCCGCCTCGCCGCGCAATCCGCCGTCACAGAGACCTCACCGACGCCATCATCGCCTCTGGTGAGTCCGCTTTGCTCTCCTCTTTCGATTGGATCTTTTCCCGAGGTCTCTACCGCTCTGTAGCGGAATCCCGAGCCGCGCCGCCGCCTTCCGGCCATGGCGCCGCCGCGCCCTCTTTCTGCTCCGGCGAAAAGCGCCGCCAGCTCTCCCTGATCTAATCCCGAGCGTCCATCTCAGATCCGACGCACACCAGAGCTCGATACCCCTTCGTTGCCTGTTTTACAAAAAGAACCTTACACCTTTTTATGCATCAACCCGCGGTCCTTTTGGGCACTGTGCTCTGAGTCTGCGAAAACTTGCTTCTAAGCCCCTGTGTTTCATCCAAATTGAGGCGCAGTCCAGCCAGATCTGAAATTCGTTTTAAATCAATTTAAATTCAAAATCAATTTTAGTTTATTTACAGATTTGCCACCAGTTTTAAATGCTTATAACTTCTACGTTTTTAGTCCGATTTAGTCCGTTCAAGTTGCGTTAGATTCGTTTTGAAAAGATCTATCTATCTGTACAAGAATATTTACTGTTTTCAGTAATTAAAATTTGAGTTAGGTTTAATCTACTAATTAAGGTTTTGTAACTTGTTTAGCTCATAACTTTTGCGTTATAAATCCGTTTTTCGTGATTCTCGCGTCTGTGTGATCGTGGTAGACCGTAGTTGCTGTTTTCAAACTTTTTATATTATTTTCTTGCTGTTGGTGTAATGTTCTAATTATAGCTTGTTTGTCTTGCATGATTGTTGTCCCGTTGATTGTGTGTTGATGTGATAATCGAGTATAGACGGTGAGACATACGCTGGTGATCAGGAGCCCTACTTCGACAACCAGGAGCAACCAGAGTACTCTGAATCAGGCAAGTATAGCATGGGATCATCCTTGTTGACCTATTCACCATGAAGCATCTAAATTCATATGCATGTGTCTAATTTTGACCTCCTATCTAGTTTATCCTAGATTTTTGACCTGTTACCTTGTTAACCTTGGGATGCTATGCATATGGGTAGAATTTTGCTAGAGCTTTACTTAAACCAAACATGATCTAATAACGGTGAATAAAACTTGATCTTTTTAGCAACATGGTTTAGGACCTCCTGTCAGCAAAAGCTGGGACATACAGTGCAACCATGAGGGTTATATGGCTCTGACCTTAGCTCAGTATAAGGACCTTTTCTAGCTTGTTAGTGGTTACCCGAAAGGGCGCATAAGGCGCTTGACGAGCTGGATTTAGGGCGGCTACTTTCACCTTGCCTGCGTTGCCGTAAGGTTGGGAGACCCTTCTTCCCCTTGCCTTAAGACCTAGCGGCCCTAACTTGTTAGACGAACCTTTGAAAGGCTTTGCGTGTATCCTGCCCACTCACCTTGGAAGTGTTATGGGAGTAATTAACCCGGGCATCTGGATATCACGACTCATCGGGTAAAGTGTACACCTCTGCGCAGAGTTTAATAAACTGATATATCAGCCGTGCTCACGGATACGAGCGGCCCGGAAAACTCACAGACTTAGTTGTTATATGTTGTTTATTTATGTTGCTCATGTTGATTACCTTATTTCTATGTTTCAGTTATTATGATCATGTGGATTGGGTTTAAGCATTCATATATGTTCACCTTAATGTTAAAATGTTGCCAACTAAAAGCTACTGCAGTTTAACCAATGTCAGCCTTTTGAGCCTCATGAACCCCATGTTACACTTGTTAAGTACGAGATGTACTTATGCTTGTTTATTTTATTTCTACTTGGATAAAAATCCCGGATGGGTAACAGATTGCTATGGTAATGACGACTTCCCTGAAGAGTTCTAGTCTTGCTGTCAACCAGTCATCTTCCCTGTGATGGAGCTACCGCGAGAGACACTTTATTTATCCGCTGCTATGTAAAGACTTTGAATAATATTCGCTATGTAATAAACATATGTGATGGTACTTCTTAATTTGTGGCTTATGTGTGTGATTGATCTCTGGGCACACATGAGTTATTGCATTCAATTTTGTTCTTAAAATTGGGTGTGACACCAGGGCTAGGACAGATTTGCTAATCCAACTTCAAACAGCTATAACTGGAGCTCTGGGTCACCAAAAAGGGTGATCCTTAACAATCTAGAAAGCTTATAAAGTTTACTACAACTTTCCTATTATGGCCATCAGGTGATTCATAACTTAACTAGCTCAAACAACTATATTACACAAATCTGTCCAGAAGATAGGACAGATCTAACCTGCTGAATTATAAAAACTACAACTCCTAATCTGCAGGCCTAAAATCATGAAATTTGAGGACAAGCTAGATATAGAAGTTGGCTATGACTTCTCTATACAACTCATTAACAGATAACAGAATCACAATCATGAAAACAGTCTCTTAACGAGAACTGATCTAGCAACCTCATCCTTTCATGCATACAAGATCAAATGCACCACTTGATTCATTTCAAAGGTATACATGACAATTCAAAATCATGACATACAACATATCAACAAAAGGTCATTAAGGTAACAAAGGTTAGTCCTAATCTCTTTCTAATCATCTTTGTTAATTAACTACTTAAACAAACTCCATTACTATACTTTATTAATTAATTATGGAATCTAGGGTTTAACCTAAACTTTGCCAAACAAAGCTCAAGCTTTTAGGGATGATTGGTTATGGTGAATAACCGTTGCAAAACAAATTTCATAATTTTTGGATCCTTATTTTAGCCTATACAAATTATTTAAGTTTCATGCATTATTTAATTAATAAACAAAGCATAAAACTAGCATGAAAATTATTTTGTCCAAAAGACTTCAAAATTTTTGTGAAGGTTAAGCACATGGTACAAACAGTATAAAAATTAGTTTCATGATTTTTGGACATATAACTAAGCCTACAAAAATCATCAAAGTCTCATTTATTAATTAAAAGCCATATTTAAATCACCACCAAAATTTATTCAAAGATCAAGTTTCATATTTTTATTTGATAGAACACATCACAAGGATTACAACAAAATTTATCTCACAAGTTTTAGAGCACCAGAGAATTACCTATGAAATAACAAAATTAGCATATAAATCATTTTCTGCAAAAAGATTAAAGACGAAAACCCTTTTCTTACCCAGGTACACTTACCCGCAGCAACCGACATGTGGGGTTCGGGGTCAACAGACCCCTGCCGGCCCTGACCTTGGCCAGGACCAGCGCAGAGGCGGCGCTGACCGGCCTTCCTTCGCCGGGGACGGCTTCACCGGCGACGGGGCTTGCACCGACGGACTTCCCACGACCCCGCTCATCGCTCTAGAGGGTTGGGTTGGCAGGTTTGGGCTCGGGGACGGCCCAGCGCCGGCCATGGCGGAGCAGGGGTGCGGGCACGGCGGCGCGCGGCTGCTCGGGCGACGATGGTGTGGTAGAGACCTCAAAAAGAGGCATGAAAGCTCAAGAGTGCTCACCTTGCCTCTATGCTCGCACCGGGAAGGACGGGGACAGGAGGGACAAGGACGACCACGACTATGGCGGCGGCGGCTTGACCCGACGCGGTGATGGTGGTTCTAGGGCTATGGCGCGGTAGCGACTCGGATGATGGGTTGACCAACACCAAGGTGCCTAGAGGGAGCTTGAACGCGGTTTAGAAAGGGGCAAAGCTCGTCGGAGGAGCGTGGCCACGGCGAAGCTTTCCGCGGCGGCGCCTTGCCGGCCATGGTGAGGACGGCAGCAGTGCGGGCGCTGCGAGCGGTTTGGTTTGCCTCAACTGGGTCCAGGAGAAACACAGGGACGAGACGGTGACGCACGCTCAAAGAATTTGGAGTGAAAGAAAACAACGGCGACGTACCAGGCCGGTGGCTCGGACGCTCTGTTCTTGCCAAAACCATGGCAAGAGCAGAGACGGGAAGAGGGAAGGGGAGGCCCCGGTTGGCGCTGAAGGACGACGGCGGCTTCTGGAGAACGTCCGCGCCCACATCTCGGCCACGTGCACTACCACGCGCTTGCGCGCGCAAAAGTGTCAAGGCGGACACGGCTTTGCCGGCGGCGAAGGCAGGTGCAGAGCACCTCTGCTCTGCTCGTCGGTTTTTCCCCTCCCGAACACTATTCTTCAGAACTCTTAAACGATCTTCTCTCTTCTATTTCTCCCAAAAACACTGCACAACAAGCAAAAGTCCCAACATGAAAGTTGCTCCAAAAATTAGGATCTACAACTTTCATTTAAGGAGCACACTCAAAATCTGCTTAGATTTTGAAATCACATTTTGAGTTTAAAATGCATTCAAACTTTGATCCAAAATTACTTTTGAATTTTCTGAACAACATCAAATTTTACCAATATAAAAATTGTTCCTTATGAAATTATCTACAACTTTGGTTTTAGTCATATATCAAAATTTTGCTTAAGTTTTGAACTACACAAAAGGGGTAAAACTAGGTTTGGAAATTAATTTCTAATTTGAAACCAACTCAAACTAGTTTTCCAAATTACTTTGGATTTCCCTTAAGAACATGAAAATCTGTCTTAATAAAAGATGTTTATTTTAATCTCTTCTACAACTTTTCTTAAAGAACCAAAGTCCAATTCTTTTTAGTTTTTGAAATCTAGTTTATGGGTCAAATTCAGGGTTCGAAAGATTCCAAATTTATTCAAAATTTTGTACAGAAACTCTAAAAACTTTGAATGCCAAAGTTGTGCCTCTCAACAAAAGATACAACTTTGCCATTGAAATCACATTGAAATTTGACATACTTTTTGATTTTTACCA
Organism: Coix lacryma-jobi var. lacryma-jobi; assembly: GCA_009763385.1. Taxonomy (NCBI): domain Eukaryota; kingdom Viridiplantae; phylum Streptophyta; class Magnoliopsida; order Poales; family Poaceae; genus Coix; species Coix lacryma-jobi. The sequence goes on along the minus strand of CM019828.1, from coordinate 76,581,562 downwards.
AAGGGGATAAAAAGGAACATAGAAAATTAGTTTTTTCTAACTATGCCATAAATAAGTCATAACATGGTCAAGCAACACATCTTCAAACATGGAAGTCACCACTCAAAATCATGCAACACTCATGTCAAACATGTAAAGCATCACAAATATGTCTTAAACATGAAATGCCTTTATGCCATGATGCTAGATGATTATGCATACTAAACATATTAATTAGGATTTTAATTACTGCTTAACACCAGGGGTGTTACAGCTCCTCCCCCCTTAAAGAAATCTCGTCCCGAGATTTAAGAAGCACTTAAAGGCTGGGGTTGAGTAATGGAAAAGGAAATGTGTCACACTTGTTTACTCGCAAGGAGTTCACAAAGCAACTGGGTTGGGGTTCGGGAGAACAACCGGGATCAGGACACGGTTGCAAGTAGCAAGGTAGAAGATATCTGGGTGGAGCAAGAAGGATTATCGAGAACCAAGAGAGAGCGTACATTAGTTGCGGGCTATAATGGATCATAACTGTAGACCTCGATACCTGCGCGCACCCAACGAAAACTAGTGTGATCCGGACACACGAGATTCCTGGGTTCCGACGCGGCACCGTGGTCACCAATCATGGCACCACAATAGAGCACAACTTCTATATCTCTCATCTCAATAAGAAGGAAATTATAACCAAAAGCAAGTTTTGGTTATAACTACAAGAAAAGTGGCTTTGAACTCCCTTTCGGGCGTCCAGAAATGAAAGCACTTTCATAGTGGACTAGAAAGAATCACGACTATAGGCCTGGATATTAGCGAGCGCCTGGCAGTAACACCCTATGGTGGCCGTCCGTAGGTGACCCCAGGTTCCCACGCTTTTATCCGGTCCACAGATCATGGTCCTTTCAAAGAACATGCGTCCGGTGCTACAGTAATCTGCTATAGTGCGTCGAGTGCTACAGTGCACTGACCGGACGCTACAGCGTTGCTACAGTACCTACATCCTGTCAGTGTCGTTTTCACGCTGTTTCGTCCGTAGTTTTTGCGTTTGAGCTCCGATTTGAGTTCCGTTTGTTGCGTTGGTTTCCTAACTTTGTAAGGAACATTCTAAATTACTTTTGTCACCAGTTGGCTTAAGTATTTTTGGTTGGGCACTTGCTTCTTCTCCATAGGAGTGCAGTGCTTCCTTTCTGGAGCTCCAGTTTTTGTGGTCTGCTTGGTTAATCGCGTGTGTGCTGTCCCGCTGTCTTCCTAGGGAACATCCACCCAATCTTTTGGGTCGTGGACATCACGCGCGTCGACTTTGTTCTTGGTGTTGATATTTCGGGACAGAGGCCTAAATATTTTGAAAGAAATTTTACGGCTCCCATTCACCCCCCCTCTGGTCGCCAATTCGGTCCTTCAATTGGTATCGGAGCCAGTTTAGGATCTCTCTACCTTCACCGGTTCCGGATCCGCGAAGGCGACCTCTTGAGAGCGGTTGTGCTGCCGACTTTGTTCGTCGAGGTGTTTGAGCTTTTGTTTGGCTAACACTAACGGTGCTTTTGGAAATGGCATCTAGTTCCTCCTCCAGTGTGTCTTTGTCCTTAGGTTTGAATCATGGACGTGCGATCGAGGATGACATTTCCGGAAGAAGGAGGAGTGCGGCTCTTGAGGCAGAACGTGAGGTGGATGCTGTGCTGGACTTCCTAGGAGATGATGAGCATTCAATGGAGGATCATATTCGTGAACTTGGCAAGGCCAAGAAAGTTACACTTCTCGCTAGTCTTGGGATTTTGTCCCAACGATATGAAGCTTGTTGTGATGATAACGTTAGATATGATGAGCTTTGTGATACCTTGCATAGGAAGATCAAGAAGTTGAAATGCTCTGTTGCTAGGTTGAGATGTGGTCTTTCTCATTGGAAGTCTAGTGCGTCTTTACCTTGCACCTCTTGTAGTGACATGGTTAGGAAGAATGATGAGTTATGCTTTTCTCTTGCTAGCTTAAAATCTGAAAATGACATGTTAAAATCCAATGCTTCCAAACCATGTCTAGTTTGCATTGACTTACGCAAGGATCTTGATTGTGCTAAAACTGAAATAGCCTTGCTTAAGTCAAATTCTTTGTTACCATGTGTTTTTGTGAGTCTTTACATGCTGAAATTAATAAATTAAAATTGACTCACACCACATGTGTAGATGAACTTGAGCATGCTAGGGCTGAAATTGATGAGATAAATGCTAGGCCTTGTAGCTCATGCTCTTTGAATAAAAATGCTTGCCATGCTTCTAGTGATACTCATGATTCTTTGCTTGATGTGAATGGCGATGTTTCTTCCACCGATTTCATGTGCACATCATGCATTGATTTGGAAACAGAAGTTTTGGCTTTGAAAGTTTTGCGCGATGATATGAGCGTCAAGTTGGTTGAACACAATGATATGAGTGCCAACCTTGAAAAAGAAAATGAACTCTCGCGTACCACATATGCCGAGTGGATTAGAGAGGAGATGGAAAATCTAAAAAACACTCCTTTTGGTACTTGTGATCGCCTCATGTTTGAGAATGAGGTTTTAGCCAAAAGATGCAAGAGTCTTTGTGCTAAGTCTTTTGAGTCACGCAATTCTTGCAACTCCGATATTGATGCTTCTAAAATTGGTTCTTTGCAACTGGAGTTGAGTTCTTATGTTGTGCGTGAGTCTTTTGACGATAGCACTTGTGCCAAGGTTTCGGATAGCTCTTTTATAGCTACTCCTAATCTTGTTGTTTCTTCGAGTGATGTCCAAGGGACTTCTCATGACAAGGGTGCTTTTCATATTTTTGGAAATCGTGCTCCCAATCCGATATTCCATTGCACATTTTGCAAGAAAGATGGACACTCATTCGATTTTTCCTTTCGTCGTGTCAAACACGAGCGGCGTATTCGAGCTAAGGTGTTTAAGAAGCCGAGTAGCCTTTCCCATGGCACGTGTGCTCCTAGTGTTGGCACCAAGTCTGTTGTTGATGCTTCTTGTTCTAAGTCCCAAGGGACTTCTCACTTGTCGGAGAATGGTATGCCTTTTGATAGGCCTTTGTACCATTGCTATTTTTGTGAGAAAGATGGGCATCAAGAAAGCTTTTGCTATCGGCGTGCCAAACATTTGCGCCAAGCTCGCTCTTCTAGGAAGATGGTGGTTCATAGCCCTTCTCATGGCATGAATGCTTGTGCTCCTAGTAAGAAGCCCCTCTTTGTTGATGGGTTTTATGACTCCTTTTCTAGTGGGTTAGGTCTTGATCCTGGACATGCCTCTGGTGCTTCTTCTCTTGGTCCACGTCATGCTTTTCATGGTGCTTCTATTGGTTCTTCTACAAAAACCTTGGAAGATGTTTGCCTCTTTTATCGAGGTACGACTCGTTCTTCTCCTCGAGTTGTCTTTTTGAGGAATGCTTCCAAGGGTGTTTCACAATTGCATTTGAACCAGCATTTGCATCATGCTAACCCATAAGATAAGTTGAGTTTTGTGACCAAGTCTTGGGTTCCCAAGTATATGCTTGCTAACCCTTCGGGATCCAAGACTCAGGTTACTTTGTCCTCCTGTATGTAGGTATGAGGACGCGGGGTGGAGAACATGCGCCTGATGGGACTTGGTCTTTTAGATGTGACCAAGATTTGATGGTTCTCTACACCCCGCTTAGAATTGCCTCCAAAGAGGCTTTTATAGCTTGGTGAGCTTTCTTTTACACTCATACCCTGTACATCCATGATTTATGTCTTGTGGTATGAGATGGTCTTTCATGTGCTCGCTTGTATAGTTCTTGCATGTACATTTTCTCTTGTATCATGTTTTGTTTTAGTCTAGCATGTGCTATCTTGTATATCATGTCATGCTAGCCTTCTGTATAGTTTTGGTGGCTATTCCACTTTTCATGCTAGTCTGTGATCCTCATGAACATTATGCCATGCTTTACCATACTTCTCCATGAGCTTTACTTGTAGAGGTATGATGTTCATTAGGTATCATTTTTAGGTGCTAGTTTTGGTTACCTACATGTACCCTGTTGATATATTTAGTTCGAGCACTAGCCTTTCCACACTTTTATCATGTTACATGCTTCTGGATCTATTGCTATCACTATCTTGCATTGTAGCATGTGTTGAGGTTTAGGCTGTGTTTGGGTTGATCATGTCTCTTGGTTGCATTTTGCTCCATAGTGCTTTATCCTGTTGCATGGTAGTCTTGACGAGTTTGAGTTCAGATCTCCTTTGCGGTATCATTCATAGGTAGACCTCTTTTTGTTGAGAGCTTACCTTATGCTTTTATGTGACTAACCGTTTTGTGGAGACCTTGAGGTCACACTGGACAAGACAATGCCTTGTGTTTTCTTCTGCTTTTGAGTGTGCAGGAAAACAGGAGCCTGGAAAGAGCATTTCGGCTCACGGACCCGATCCCACTTCTTCCATGACTTGGGGTTCCGTTCGAGCAGCTCTCTAGCGAGCACTAGCTGCACCTGTGGGAGCGACAGCTTCAGGCGAGGGGGAGACGACTTCGGCAAGGCAGGTGCCCCCGAGTTCAGCAGATTCAGGCGTCCCCTCGGCTATCACACCAGCAGGCGGTCATGCGCTTCATGAGGTACATCCGACACACTTCTGAGTTTGTTTTTTGGTACTCTTCTTCCTTGACCTCTTTTTGCTGTGTGGTCTTTTCGATGTGGATTTTGCTGGCTGTCACTTGAGCGTTTCTTATCTCTTCTTTTGTGAGGTTGGCGTGTTTCCCTTTTAGTGTGGGAAGCATTTTGCTCGTTGTATCATAGGTTGACTTCTCTGATACCCTTTTGTTTTGGGATTTCCTTTTTAGGCTAGTTTTGCTTTGTCTTTGATAGACTAGTTTGTACATGCATTTCATCATGTTTATCTTGCATTTTAGAGCTTCATGTATATAGTAATGAAAATGAGACTATGCTCTTTTTGGTATGCCCTATTGATTCATGATGATGCTTGTAGCTTAGGCTCTTTCTGATCACTTGATACATGTTATGAGCTAAGCTATTTTTGCAATTGGTGAACTTGACTAATCAACTATGAAATATTTAATTTGTTCACCATTGAGATTGGCAACTAGCATGGGTAGGATGTGTTGAGATCACTTGTGCTATCTTTTGTATGCTAGGTTGCTATGTCTCTTGCACTGAGTCATTCACTTGCTTGGATTGTTCATATTTACCTTGTGCTTAAAATTTGATCCAAGTCTAAGTGAAATGAAAAGATCGAGATGGGATTGCATGTGTCAGCACCTCACGGTATCGTGGCTGTTTCTCATTGCACAATTGAGTTAAACTTGAGCCGTGTAGTGTAAGACCAAAACCGGTGCTTTAAGCTCTTGATTGCTTTTCTTGCATAGGCTTAGCCCGGTTGAAAAGTTAGGCAATGACCATGCTTTCAACCTCTCGCAATCACATGCTTTTAATTTGAACTTGTGTTAATACCGCTGCAAATTCCGATAAAATTTGATAATGACACAAGTCGATGTTTCATTCTATGGCATGATGATTGAACTTTGCTAGGGGTAGTTCACCTTGTATACTTGAGTTAGCACTTGGTTGATTTCCTGTCTTTTCATGCTTAGTGCTATTTTAGTGGTGAACTCCTTTTGAATGGCTTAAAACTGCTCATATGCTCTATTGTTCATATTTCGTATTCATTTGATCAGTTTGAGCCTTTGCTAGCATTTGTATTGATTGCTACACTTTCAGCACAGCACCCTTTTGAGCATCTTTTTATTCTGATTGCTATACACTTGAAGCTGTTGCATTGTACATATCATGCATTTTTAGCTTAGTATAGATACCCCCAGCTCCGATACACTTCATGGTCACTTTCATACTTTTCACAGCCCCCATATGCTTTTGGTTGATGACTTGTCTTGTGTTTGTGTCAACCTTGTGGAGAAATGTCAAAACCCCTCAGCATGTTCCCTTTTGTCAAGGGGGAGAAGCTGTTTGCAAGGGGGAGTTTGTGTGTTGGCACAAAGGGGAGAGTCGTGCATTTTGGGGAGAGCTTTGAGCTAGGGGGAGTTTAGCTCTTTTATGTGTTTCAATTGGTATCTTTTTATGTCCTTCTTCAGTTGATATCATTCATAGTGAGCTTAGTTGCTTTGTTGCATAGCCTTTGTGTGTAGGCTTGCCTTCAGGTGGAGTTGTTTTGTTTTGCAGCTTCTCCGCGTGCTCCGAGTGTTTGTGCTCCATTTGGTATTGAGCTTCTCTTTGTGGTTTCTCAGTTGGTATCGAGCCTGCTAGTCGTGTTGAGCCGTTTTGCCTCTATCTTGAGGGACTAGCAGTTTTTGATTGGTATTTTCGACTGGTATGGAGCCTTCAGCTAGTTGTGTCGAGCCTCTTTGCCTCTGTCTTGAGGAACTAGCTGTTTTCACCAATTTTTGGCTGCTAGTGATTGGTATCGAGTTTTCTGCTAGTTGTGTTGAGCCTCTGTGCCTCTATCTTGAGGGACTAGCAGTTTTGCATTCTTATGCGTTGATTCAGCCTCAATTGGTATCGAGCCTTGAGCTAGTGGTGTTGAGCCTTTTCTGCCTTTTCTTAAGGGCTAGCTCAATTTTTGACTTGGTTGCGTCGAGCCGTTGCCCATGTCTTTGGGAACCAAGTCTTTTGCTCCTTGCCTGAGTTTTTGCTCTTTTGTGGAGTTTTGCTCAGATTTTGCTTGGTTGCGTTGAGCCGTTGCCCATGTCTTTGGGGACCAAGTTTTTGGCATTGGTATCTCAAACCAACTCTTCTGACTAGTTTTTGTCAATTCAATCATCAAGGGGGAGAAATTTTGAAACCAAAGTGTATAAGAACCCCTTCCAAGTTGATAAGAACCTTGGATAAGAACCCCTTCCAAGTTGATAAGAACCTTGGTTTCTTTTGTAATGATTGTTTGACAATTTATTTGAGATTGGTTTTTGAGTGCCTTTTTGGGATTCATGAAACTCTTGTGTCTCTTGACTCTTCGGTTGTGTGGAGGCTTTGCCCGCTTTTCCCATTTCTTTCGGGGCCGAGAGCTTTTATTTGGAGTTTTCATGATCCTTCCTTATATCAAGTGACCTTGTGTTTGCTTTTGATTGGCTTTTGGGCACTTGAATGAGGCTTGCCTTCAAACCCTTCCTTTGTGGTTTTATTGTTAGTCAATGCATTCATCAAGGGGGAGATTGAGAACATATATGATGAATGATTGACATTGATGAGGAAGGTTTGAGGCTTTTCCCGGTTGAGTCATTATCTCGCTATGCGCTTATTGTTTATGACTAATCGGTGGCGTTGAGTTGTGGTGTGTATACCGTGTTGGTGTGCGTGTGCAACATGTGTCTCTTGGTTGTGTTGATGTGCAGGTGTTGAGCTCGGATACAGTGGTCTATGGCGAGGTGAAGGTCAAGTAGAGACGTGTTGTGCCGACGGACCGGGAGCGGTGAAGGATGGGCGTGCTGTGCGGTGGACGTGCCATGCCGATGTACCTAGAGCGGTGAAGGGCGGACGTGAGGCTTGGACTGACGGACCAGAGGGCCAGAGGACCAGCTGTGGTAGCTGGCACGTGGCATCTGCGAGCGAGAGCACATGGGGGATGTGCGATGCATCGGCCGAGTCAGGACGAAGACGATGGCGTTGTGGCTCTTGGCGGGAGGTCGAACACGGGCTTGCGTGTGGCGCAAGTGCCGTTGGCCGAGTCAAGAAGAAAGGCGAAGGTGTTGTGCCCGGCGTGGAGGCTGGACATGCATCGGCATCGGTGCCGGTGGTCGGGGTGTGCGAACCACATCCCGTCTACGGCGCGGGTTCGGTAGCTGAGCCTCAAAAAGCTACCCTCGACGGTTTCCAGGTTTGGGCCTCAAAACCTGGGCTGGCCGGTTTTTGAGTTTGGGCCTAAAAACTCGGGATGGACGGTTTCCAGGTTTGGGCCTCAAAACCTGGGCTCGCGGGTTTCCAAGTTTGGGCCTCAAAACTCGGGGTGGACGGTTTCTAGGTTTGGGCCTCAAAACCTAGGCTGGCAGGTTTCTCGGTTTGGGCCTCAAAACCAGGGGCAGGTCCAAAAGGACGGTCGACGCGTGGCAGCACCGAGAGGCTTGCGTTGCGGCGAAGCTATCGGTGAGAAGGCGCGGCGGTCGACGGTGACGGCACGTGGCGGCATCCTGGAGCTTGCGTCGAGGCGAAGCGAAGGATGAGAAGGCGCGTGGCCGTCGGATGAAAACTGCTAGGGTTGGACAGTTTTACCCCTAGGGGGTATTTGGGTTGAGTACTTCATGAGAGGGCATTTTGGTCTTCGGACGTGCGCCTATATATATGAAGGGGGCTGGTTAGGGCAGCCCATACTTGGGGAAGTGTCACTCTCATTTTGTTCATTTGAGAGGAGGCTAGGGTTAGAGAGATGAGTGGCTCTTGCTCTTGAGCTTTTCGCCATCCACACTTTGTGTTGCGAGGAGTGGCTTGTAACCCTACACAGTGTGCTACACAATTCATCATTCTATAGCAATCCAAGGATCAATTTCTTACTCCTCTTGTGTTGGCTGAAATTTGGATCGATTCGCGTTTTTGTTCTTCGCGTTCTTCATTTCCTCCCTTTGATTCTTTCGCGAGATTTTCCGTTCGAAGGGATGGATTGAAAATCCGTTTGAACCATCTTGTGTAGTGTTGGTAGTTCTTAGCTTCACTAAAGATAGAGCTAGGCAACTATCCCCGGTAACGGCCCAGAAATGCTTGTTGACACTAGCCAACGTCGTTACTAGGAGCAGACTATGGAATCTATTCAAGGCAATGGTGTTAGAAGTGCTTGAAGCAAGACTGGTCACTATACCTAAAGGAGTGGAGCTAAAGCAGCTATCTACTAATGCCAAGCGGGATTGTCAATCCCGACACTAGTAGGAGCTAGCTAGAGAGATTGCAATCTACCAGGAGGAGATTCTGCAAGCGCACAGAACTATCGTAGTAGCACTTCGCCTGGGAGTACCAGGTGTCGATTTATTTGATCCCAAGGGAAGGCTAGGGTGGTGTATGAGTTGAGTCAAGGAGGGGATGAGAGTCGAAGAAAAGAGAAAAGGGAAAAGGGGAGAAGAGAGGAGATGAAAGGCTAGAAAGAATATATGGGTGGATAGGTAAGGATGAAGTGGATGGCTAAGGTAAGGTGGATGGATAGGTAGATAGAGGGTAACTAAGGGTAACTAAGATAACTAACTACTAACTAATAGCTACTCCTAGATAACCACGAAGCAAGATAACTACGGAGCAAGATAGTTACGAAGCAAGGCAGGCAAAAGACAATAAAGCAACTAAGTTGAGTATACTTTTATTCCTATCTTGTCAAGTATCGAGGTGTACTAGCCTTTACCACTTACTTAGGTTGAACGCTAGCACAACGAGCCTTACTGTTAAACTGGGCCAACTACGTGGTGGAATTCAAGGCGCACAGGGCTGTCACCACCTGCTTGCTACCACAGCTATCTGGGGGTCCAGCCGTATCTGAAGGTAAGTCTATAACTAAGCACCATGCTTAACTATATTCTAACTATCTCTACCCTAGCTTTGAATAGAGACACCCTTGCGGACGTCAGAGCAAACACTTGACTTAATAAGATAAACACTAAACTAACTAAGAAACCTATTGGCGAAGATCAATCACTAAGCACACTAGAGATTAACTACTTTGGCTACGTGAATTGAACTGTAGGATAGCTAGGCACTCAAGCAATCAATCAAGTATACCACTCAATACTGATAAGTAGAATAAAGTAATACTTGAAATGATGAACTAGAATATAGTAAAGTGCTTGAGATACAAGAGCAAAACCTGAACTGGAGATGAAGGAAGACTCTTCCCAGCTCCAGAACCGATCACTCGCACGCTTCTACTCTTGAGCTAAGCCTTGAGCAGCGCTACTGCGAGGGCAAAGATGCCTTGCTCTACTAGCTACCTACTTGCCTAAGCTCTCTGAGCTCTGACTTGCTTGCTTCTACTTGCTTTGCTTCTCTTGTGTGGGATGGTGTTGGATGGTTATGAATGAAGTGATGCCTCAGGGGGGTATTTATAGCCCAAATGAGTGAGGGGGTTCTTATAGGGGGCAGCCAGCCGACCTAGGTCTAACCCTAGTGGCGGGCGCCAGCCCTAGGTGGCGGCCGCCACCTCCCTCACCATTGGATGCACCGCATTGGCTTCAACGACATCCAGGTGGTTGTCCAAGGCAGTTTGGAGGTCGGTTGCATGTCCTAGCAACCGCCATTCAGCCTTGATCCACGCCACTTCATCCTGAGCCGTCCGATGCCACTGACCTAGTGACCAAGGGCCAAGATTTGGCCTTGGGAGGTCACACGGATCGGTGACGTGGCAGGGAGTGGCACTTGGGCCAACCCAAGTGGTGGGCGCCACTTAGAGGTGGCGGGCGCCACCTAGGGGTGGCGGGCGCCACCCCCCTTAGGCTCATTTGGGCCCTGCTGAGTGGGCTTGGCCTCTGGTGGGTCCATATGTCCAAATTTGGTTCAAATCCTGCATTCAAATAAAATTCTATGGACATGTGGAATTTGGTTAGTTTGAAACCTATTTGACTACATTTCATGCCTTTTTGGTGGACTTTAGGGTCAGATGTTGATGGTAAAACAGGTGTTTAAGGACCGTCAACAAGCTCCCCCAAGCTAACCTATTGCTCGTCCTCGAGCAACAATGCGGTTTAAGCATTGAGCATGAAATGGATAGCAACTTAAGATGTCTGCAAGTGCATATTGTATAGTGAGAAATAACTTAGAATTTATCATAAATCATAGCAATGTGGGGCTTATAGTTTTTTCACTTCAAACTTGTAAGAGTGAAAGAAAGCAGTAGATAGGAAACTTTTATCTTGCTTAGGTTTGACTAGGATTCTGTCTGGAGGTTTTTTTTAAGGTTTTCAAAAGATAACAACTTGCTTAAGTCCTCCAAGATTCACTCAATCACTCAATGGTGTTTAAATCCTCACTTAGGCCAAAATGTAGCCTCTCCTATTTCTAAAGAATGATATGTGGAGTTATAGGTAGGCTAAGAACCATGAGCAAATTGCCTGATGTTTATTGCTAAGCTAGACACTCAGATCATAAGGAGCAGCAAATCATAAAAATTGATCAAGATGTGCAAGTGTGGTTATGTGGAAGTGTATAGAGACATATTTCGTAATCCTTCCTAGTTAATTTCTGGGGTCTAGAGCTAATGATAACTCTCTTTTTTTTTGGATACACAGTGAGTAGACAAAAGATGTGTCCTCACATTTTCTTAGGACATAGTCCTCTATTGAGCTACCTTGCTCACTTTTTTTTTCATCAGGACATAGTCCTTTCTTGAGCTACTTTGCTCATTTTTCTCTGTCTCTCTCTTTTAGCTCTAGATTTCCCCAGATTATCTATAGGAAAAGGATTTTTTGAAATGAAAAAGGAGAAGAGGGAGAAATGCTTATTCCCAGTGTAGGAATAAGCATAAGGCTAGCAATGGGATGTTTGGCAGGGTATTGCATATCTCTGGTGTAGAGAATAAGCAATTTATTTGGTGGTTGCAAACTTCCAAAGTGGAAAGTAGGCAAATTATGGTGGGTGTGCGTGAATCTTGATTCAAAAGATATGATAAGCTTCTCTACTAAGATCTATGAGGTCTAACGAAGCTCAACACAAACAAAGCTCTTTGTGGTTTTGACTAATGACTAACAAATATTTGGCCGGTGGTGGGATGGGATAAAATCTAGGAGGAACTTTTAGCAAGGTTTTCATAATTTTTAAAAGAAATCCTCCAGATTAGGTCCTAATTTCACCTTAGCAAGTTTAAAGAATTACTCCATTTCTTACTAACTTTACTCACTAAGCATGATTTCAGTTAAAGCATGTGCAACCCACAAAAGCTACAACTTAGACAAGACTAGTCATTCAAACCATAACAATAGCATCTGCATGACATATTTCAAATCTTATTCAGGTTTCAACTTGTTTAAGCAGATATTATCAGTTTTATTCATGGAGTGGTTATTTAGGCAAGCATGTGAGATTCAAAAGATATAGAATTTAAGAACTGAATGTAAAGTGTAGGCTTGAGACATACCTTATCGGAGCGGGAGTCTCCCCCAAGCTGGCTTCTTACTAGGTGAAGGATCTTCTTCTTCTCAGTCGGAGCTCTTGTTCTCATTTTATTAAAAGGGAAACTATCTAATGTTGTGAAAAAGGGAAACTATCCTATTATGATATTTTATTATTCTAACTAAGTTAACATATACCTATGCATATAACTAATGATAACTGGTGATTTTTTTTAGTTACATGCATGACATATGTTATTTATTCGAAAAAGGGAAAATTGAAGGGAAATAAAAATTAAAAGTAAAACCATAGCTTAGGTCCATGGAGTTTCATCCTTATCGGGTGGATCTTCTTCCTTGGGCACTTCTTCTCTTAGTACTTGAAAGGAAATAAAAATTAAAAGTAAAACCATACCTTAGGTCCATGAAGTTTCATCCTTATCGGGTGGATCTTCTTCCTTGGGCACTTCTTCTCTTAGTACTCCATCGGGTTCTTCTTCTTTTGACACCTCTCCTTTGTTATGTGAATTACACAACTCAGGAGGAGGTGGTTCTTTCTTTCTGCTCCACCTTGTTCTTGGGCGCCTCTTCTTGGTACGAACGAGTTTTGCTTCCTGCATGTTAGCGGCATATGCGGGGCCTCGGGAGAAAGAGAATATTTCCTTCCTCCCTCCTAATGTCATTTGAATTTTACCACTTTCCATATATATGCAAGCATCAATAGTGTTCAAGAAGGGTCTAATTAAGATTAGAGGCACATCTTTCCTATTTCCCATATCTAGTATTATGAAATCAGTAGGAACATATGAACCTCTAATATGAACAGGTAAGTCATTAACTATTCCTTCTACATAGCAAGTGGATTGATCAGCTAGCACAACATAGGCAGATGTGGATGACATGGGTGGAAAGAATGAGTTTTCATACAAACATTTAGATAAAATGTTCACACTCGATCCTAAATCACACATTGCATTTTTAAAGACTTCACCAAAGATTGAGCATCTAATTATGGGACTACCAGGATCACCCTTTTTAACAGTCATGGTTTGATCTTCATAATAGTTAAAATATTTTATTTCAACCATATTAGCAGTTTCCATGTCAGGTTTAGCAGGAATTTTGCCAGTTTCAAAAGATGGTATGATAGCAGCTAGTTGAGCTAATTGGGTTTCTAACATCTTATTAAAGCTATGTTGATTTTTCAGAACAGATGAGAAAACTTCCAATTTAGCATTTATATTCTCAAGAATTTTATCATTCGCCATTAATCTCTCTTTCAAGAAATTAGTAGTTTTACCTTGTGAGTAAACTAAATTATTCAAAGTTCAAATCTTCATGTAGCTCGGGGCAGTGGCTCCCAGAATGTCCGGTTTCTCCACAGACTTCACAAGTCATGTAGAATTCCAGAGATTGGACACTCTCTTGTTGGTTCATCTTCTCACAGCTGTCCAGCTTCTTTGCCAGCAGGTCCATCTTGGCCACGATCATGTCGGCCTCCTTAAGGGAATGCATACCTCGCTTATGGGAGTGTAGTCTTTCGTCATTCCATCCTTGGTTTGCCACCATCTTCTCTATGAGAGCCTTACCATCTGCAACATTCAGAGAAAAGAATGCACCGCCGGAGGTGGCATCCAAATGGCTTCTAGAGAGAGGGGTTAGGCCATGGTAGAAGTTCTGGATCAATAGTCAGTCCTCCATACCATGGTGTGGACAAGCAGTGACATACTCTTGCAACCTCTCCCAAGCCTCGGGAATAGATTCCTCGGCTTGTTGCGTAAAGCTGGAGATTTTGTTGCGAAGAGCATTCGTCTTGCCCATAGGAAAGAATTTGGCGAGAAAAGCATTGGAACACTTGTCCCATGTGTCTACAACGTTGCGATCGGTATAGAACCATTGCTTCACTTTTCCTAGCAAAGAGAAAGGAAAGAGACGAAGACGGATGGCTTCTTGGGTTATCCCCTTAATGGTGAAGGTGCCGCAAATCTCCAAAAATTGTTGGAAGTGAGCATTGGCATCCTCGTGAGCCTTGCCACAGAACGGGCTGGCTTGGACCATCGTGATCAGAGCCGGATTCAACTCAAAATTAAGGTTGGCATCGATCATGTCTGGTCCTATCGCTACATTAGCGGCAGAAGGAGCAGAAAATTCACGAATGGTCTTATTGGCCATCGTGAAGATAGAACGAGATAAGAAAGAAAGAAGTTGAAGAAGATGAAGGAAAAAGATATGAAGAGTTAAGGAAAGAAACAATGAGGTAAGATGGGATTCGCTAAGCGGGAGCTTAAGCGAAGATAAATTCGACACGGACTCAACCGATACACCGATTGCCTTCCCCGACAACGGCGCCAGAAATGCTTGTTGGTAGTTCTTAGCTTCACTAAAGATAGTGCTAGGCAACTATCCCCGGTAACGGCCCAGGAATGCTTGTTGGCACTTGCTAACGTTGTTACTAGGAGTAGACTATGAAATCTATCCCTGGCAACGGTGTCAGAAATGCTTGAAGCAAGACCGGTCACTATACCGAAAGGAGTGGAGCTAAAGCAGCTATCTACTAATGCCAAGCAGGGTTGTCAATCCCGACACTAGTAGGAGCTAGCTAGAGAGAATGCAATCTACCAGGAGGAGATTCTGCAAGTGCACAGAACTATCGTAGTAGCACTTCGCCTGGGAGTACAAGGTGTCGATTTATTTGATCCCAAGGGAAGGCTAGGGTGCTGTATGAGTTGAGTCAAGGAGGGGATGGGAGTCGAAGAAAAGAGAAAAGGGAAAAGGGGAGAAGAGAGGAGATGAAAGGCTAGAAAGAATATATCGGTGGATAGGTAAGGATGAAGTGGATGGCTAAGGTAAGGTGAATGGATAGGTAGATAAAGGGGATAGGATAACTAAGGATAGCTTGGATAACTAACTACTAACTAATAACTAATCCTAGATTACTACAAAGCAAGATAACTACGAAGCGAGATAGTTACGAAGCAAGGCAGGCAAAAGACAATAAAGCAACTAAGTTGAGTAAAGTTTTATTCCTATCTTGTCAAGTATCGAGGCGTACTAGCCTTTACCACTTACTTAGGTTGAACGCTAGCACAACGAGCCTTAATGTTAAAGTAGGCCAACTACGTGGTGGAATTCAAGGCGCACAGGGCTGTCACCACCTGCTTGCTACCACAGCTATCTGGGGGTCCAGCCGTATCTGAAGGTAAGTCTATAACTAAGCACCACGCTTAACTATATTCTAACTATCTGTACCCTAGCTTTGAATTGAGACACCCTTGCGGACGTCAGAGCAAACACTTGACTTAATAAGATAAACACTAAACTAACTAAGCAACCTATTGGCAAAGATCAAACACTAAGCTCACTAGAGATTAACTACTATGGCTAAGTGAATTGAACTGTAGGCTAGCTAGGTCACACTCAAGGTACTTGATAAAGTAATACTGAAAGTAATACTGAAAGTATGCTTAAAGTAATACTGAGATAAAGATAAATGTACCTGAGATACAAGAGAGCAAACCAAACCAGAGACGCCGGGAAATCAACCGACCTCCGATGCCAGTCGCTCGCACCCGCTTCTCTCTTAGCAAGCTCTACGCTAATACTGCCAAGGACTTAGGCTAAGCTGTGCTAAACTAAGAGCCGCACTGTAGCGAGGGCACTAGAGCTATACTCTCTCTACTAGCTAACCTACTTGCCTAAGCTCTCTGAGCTTCTAACCTAACTCTCACTTGCTACTCTTGCTTTGCTTGGAATGGTACTTGGTGTGTGATGGTACGAATGAAGTAGTGTCGCCAGGGGGGTATTTATAGCCCAAATGAGTGAGGGGGGTTCTTATAGTGGGCAGCCAACCGACCTAGGGTTAGGTCAGGTGGCGGGCGCCAACCCTACTGGCGGCCGCCAGCTCCCTGGCAGTTGGATGAACCGCCTCTGCTTCAACGGCATCCAGGTGGTTGTCCAAGGCGGTTTGGAGGTCGGTTGCATGTCCTAACAACCGACATTCAGCCTTGATCCATGCCTCTCCTCCCTGAGCCGTCCGATGCCACTGACCTAGTGACCAAGGGCCAGGATTTGGCCTTGGGGAGGTCACACGAATCGGTGACGTGGCAGGGAGTGGCACTTGGGCCAACCCAAGTGGCGGGCGCCACTTAGTGGTGGCGGGCGCCACCTAGGTGTGGCGGGCGCCACCCCCTCAGGCCCATTTGGGCCCAGCTGAGTGGGCTTGGCCTCTGGTGGGTCCAAATGTCCAAATTTGGTTCAAATCTTGCATTCAAATAAAATTCTATGGACTTGTGGAATTTGGTTAGTTTGAAACCTATTTGACTACATTTCATGCCTTTTTGGTGAAATTTAGGTTCAAATGTTGATGATAAAACAGGTGTTTGAGGACCGTCAACAAGCTCCCCCAAGCTAACCTGTTGCTCGTCCTCGAGCAACAATGCAGTTTAAGCATTGAGCATGAAATGGATAGCAACTTAAGATGTCTGCAAGTGCATATTGTATAGTGAGAAATAACTTAGCATGTATCATAAATCATAGCAAT
Organism: Coix lacryma-jobi var. lacryma-jobi; assembly: GCA_009763385.1. NCBI lineage: Eukaryota > Viridiplantae > Streptophyta > Magnoliopsida > Poales > Poaceae > Coix > Coix lacryma-jobi. The sequence goes on along the minus strand of CM019828.1, from coordinate 76,565,033 downwards.
GTGGGGCTTATAGCTTTTCACTTCAAACATGCAAGAGTGAAATAAAGCAGTAGATAGGGAACTTTTATCTTGCTTAGGTTTGACTAGGATTCTATCTGGAGGTTTTTTAAGGTTTTCAAAAGATAACAACTTGCTTAAGTCCTCCAAGATTCACTCAATCACTCAATGGTGTTTAAATCCTCACTTAGGCCAAAATGTAGCCTCTCCTATTTCTAAAGAATGATATGTGGAGCTATAGGAAGGCTAAGAACCATGAGCAGATTGCCTGATGTTTATTGCTAAGCTAGACACTCGGATCATAAGGAGCAGCAAATCATAAAAATTGATCAAGATGTGCATGTGTGGTTATGTGGAAGTGTATAGAGAGATATTTCATAATCCTTCCTAGTTAATTTCTGGGGTCTAGAGCTAATGATAATTCTCTCTCTCTTTTTTTGGATACATAGTGAGTAGACAAAAGATGTGTCCTCACATTTTCTTAGGACATAGTCCTCTCTTGAGCTACTTTGCTCACTTTTTTTTTTCACAGGACATAGTCCTTTCTTGAGCTACTTTGCTCATTTTTCTCTCTCTCTCTCTCTTTTTGCTCTGGATTTCCCCAGACATCTATAGGAAAGGATTTTTGAAATGAAAAGGGGAAGAGGGAGAAATGCTTATTCCCAGTGTAGGAATAAGCATAAGGCTAGCAATGGGATGTTTGGCAGGGTATTGCATATGTCCGGTGTAGAGAATAAGCAATTTATTTGGTGGTTGCAAACTTCCAAAGTGGAAAGTAGGCAAATTATGGTGGGTGTACGTGAATCTTGATTCAAAAGATATGATAAGCTTCTCTACTAAGATCTATGAGGTCTAACAAAGCTCAACACAAACAAAGCTCTTTGTGGTTTTGACTAATGACTAACAAATATTTGGCTGGTGGTGGGATGGGATAAAAATCTAGGAGGAACTTTTAGCAAGGTTTTCATAATTTTTAAATGAAATCCTCCAGATTAGGTCCTAATTTCACCTTAGCAAGTTTAAAGAATTACTCCATTTCTTACTAACTTTACTCACTAAGCATGATTTTAGTTAAAGCATGTGCAACCCACAAAAGCTACAACTTAGATAAGACTAGTCATTCAAACCATAACAATAGCATTTGCATGACATATTTCAAATCTTATTCAGGTTTCAACTTGTTTAAGCAGATATTATCAGTTTTATTCATGGATTGGTTATTTAAGCAAGCATGTGACATTCAAAAGGTATATAATTTAAGAACTGAATGTAAAGTGTAGGCTTGAGACATACCTTATGGGAGCGGGAGTCTCCCCCAAGCTGGCTTCTGGCTTGGTGAAAAGATCTTCTTCGTCTCAGTCGGAGCTCTTGTTCTCATTTTATTAAAAGGGAAACTATCTAATGTTGTGAAAAGGGAAACTATCCTATTATGATATTTTATTACTCTAACTAAGTTAACATATACCTATGCATAAAACTAATGATAACTGATTTTTTTTAGTTTCATGCATGACATATGTTATTTATTCAAAATGGGAAAATTGAAGGGAAATAAAAATTAAAACCATACCTTATGTCCATGGAGTTTCATCCTTATCGGGTGGATCCTCTTCCTTGGGCACTTCTTCTCTCAGTACTCCATCTGGTTCTTCTTCTTTTGGCACCTCTCCCTTGTTATGTGAATTACACAACTCAGGAGGAGGTGGTTCTCTCTTTCTGCTCCACCCTGTTCTTGGGCGCCTCTTCTTGGTACGAACGGGTTTTGCTACCTGCATGTTAGCGGCATATGCGGGGCCTCGGGAGAAAGAGAATATTTCCTTCCTCCCTCCTAATGTCATTTGAATTTTACCACTTTCCATATATATGCAAGCATCAATAGTGTTCAAGAAGGGTCTAATTAAGATTAGAGGCACATCTTTCCTATTTCCCATATCTAGTATTATGAAATCAGTAGGAACATATGAACCTCTAATATGAACAGGTAAGTCATTAACTATTCCTTCTACATAGCAAGTGGATTGATCAGCTAGCACAACATAGGCAGATGTGGATGACATGGGTGGAAAGAAGGAGTTTTCATAAAAATCTTTAGATAGAATGTTCACACTCGATCCTAAATCACACATGGCATTTTTAAAGACTTCACCAAAGATTGAGCATCTAATTATGGGACTACCAGGATCACCCTTTTTAACAGTCATGGTTTGATCTTCATAATAGTTAAAATATTTTATTTCAACCATATTAGCAGTTTCCATGTCAGATTTAGCAGGAATTTTGCCAGATTCAAAAGATGGTATTATAGCAGCAAGTTGAGCTAATTGGGTTTCTAACATCTTATTAAAGCTAAGTTGATTTTTCAGAGCAGATGAGAAATCTTCCAATTTAGCATTTATATTCTCAAGAGTTTTAATATTCGCCATTAATCTCTCTTTCAAGAAATCAGTAGTTTTACCTTGTGAGTAAACTAAATTTTTCAGGAATGGGAAATTATCAGAATTATGAAAATTAGAGCGAGGGAATGAATTATTACCTTGAGAATTGGAGTGCTGATTCCATCCTTGATTCTGTTGATGGAAACCGTTATTGTTGTTGATGAAGTTCAAATCTTCACGTAGCTCGGGGCAGTGGTTCCCAGAATGTCCGGTTTCTCCACAGACTTCACAAGTCATGTAGGATTCCAGAGATTGGACACTCTCTTGTTGGTTCATCTTCTCACAACTGTCCAGCTTCTTTGCCAGTAGCTCCATCTTGGCCACGATCATGTCGGCCTCCTTAAGGGAATGCATACCTCGCTTATGGAGCTGCAGTCTCTCGTTATTCCATCCTTGGTTTGACACCATCTTCTCTATGAGAGCCTTAGCATCTGCAACATTTAGAGAAAAGAATGCTCCACCGGCGGCGGCATCCAAATGGCTTCTAGAGAGAGGGGTTAGACCTTGGTAGAAGTTCTGGATCAATAGCTAGTCCTCCATACCATGGTGTGGACAAGCAGCGACATACTCTTGCAACCTCTCCCAAGCCTCGGGAATAGATTCCTCGGCTTGTTGCGTAAAGCTGGAGATTTTGTTGCGAAGAGCATTCGTCTTGCCCATAGGAAAGAATTTGGCGAGAAAAGCATTGGAACACTTGTCCCATGTGTCTACAGCGTTGCAATCGGTATAGAACCATTGCTTCGCTTTTCCTAGCAAAGAGAAAGGAAAGAGATGAAGACGGATGGCTCTTTGGGTTATCCCCTTAATGGTGTAGGTGCCGCAAATCTCCAAGAATTGTTGGAGGTGAGCATTGGCATCCTCATGAGCTTTGCCACAGAACGGGCTAGCTTGGACCATCGTGATTAGAGCTGGTTTCAACTCAAAATTGAGGTTGGCATCGATCACGTCTGGTCCTATCGCTATATTAGCGGCAGAAGGAGTAGAAAATTCACGAATGGCTTTTTTGGCCAATGTGAAGATAGAACGAGATAAGAAAGAAAGAAGTTGAAGAAGATGAAGGAAAAAGATAAGAAGAACTAAGGAAAGAAAGAATGGGGTAAGATGGGATTCGCTAAGCGGGAGCTTAAGCGAAGATAAATTCGACACGGACTCAACCGATACACCGATTGCCTTCCCCGGCAACGGCGCCAGAAATGCTTGTTCGTAGTTCTTAGCTTCACTAAAGATAGTGCTAGGCAACTATCCCCGGTAACGGCCCAGGAATGCTTGTTGGCACTTGCTAACGTTGTTACTAGGAGTAGACTATGAAATCTATCCCTGGCAACGGCGTCAAAAATGCTTGAAGTAAGATCGGTCACTATACCAAAAGGAGTGGAGCTAAAGTAGCTATCTACTAATGCCAAGCGGGGTTGTCAATCCCGACACTAGTAGGAGCTAGCTAGAGAGAATGCAATCTACCAGGAGAAGATTCTGCAAGCGCACAGAACTATCATAGTAGCACTTCACCTGGGAGTACCAGGTGTCGATTTATTTGATCCCAAGGGAAGGCTAGGGTGGTGTATGAGTTGAGTCAAGGAGGGGATGAGAGTCGAAGAAAAGAGAAAAGGGAAAAGGGGAGAAGAGAGGAGATGAAAGGCTAGAAAGAATATATGGGTGGATAGGTAAGGATGAAGTGGATGGCTAAGGTAAGGTGAATGGATAGGTAGATAAAGGGGATAGGATAACTAAGGATAGCTTGGATAACTAACTACTAACTAAAAACTAATCCTAGATAACTACAAAGCAAGATAACTACGAAGCGAGATAGTTACGAAGCAAGGCAGGCAAAAGACAATAAAGCAACTAAGTTGAGTAAAGTTCTATTCCTATCTTGTCAAGTATCGAGGCGTACTAGCCTTTACCACTTACTTAGGTTGAATGCTAGCACAACGAGCCTTACTGTTAAACTGGGCCAACTACGTGGTGGAATTCAAGGCACACAGGGCTGTCACCACCTGCTTGCTACCACAGCTATCCGGGGGTCCAGCCGTATCTGAAGGTAAGTCAATAACTAAGCACCACGCTTAACTATATTCTAACTATCTATACCCTAGCTTTGAATAGAGACACCCTTGCGGACGTCAGAGCAAACACTTGACTTAATAAGATAAACACTAAACTAACTAAGCAACCTATTGGCAAAGATCAAACACTAAGCTCACTAGAGATTAACTACTATGGCTAAGTGAATTGAACTGTAGGCTAGCTAGGTCACACTCAAGGTACTTGATAAAGTAATACTGAAAGTTATACTAAAAGTATGCTTAAAGTAATACTGAGATAAAGATAAATGTACCTAAGATACAAGAGAGCAAACCAGACCAGAGACGCCGGGAAATCAACCGACCTCCGATGCCAGTCGCTCGCACCCGCTTCTCTCTTAGCAAGCTCTACGCTAATACTGCCAAGGATTTAGGCTAAGCTGTGCTAAACTAAGAGCCACGCTGTAGCGAGGGCACTAGAGCTATACTCTCTCTACTAGCTAACCTACTTGCCTAAGCTCTCTGAGTTTCTAACCTATCTCTCACTTACTTCTCTTGCTTTGCTTGGAATGGTACTTGGTGTGTGATGGTACGAATGAAGTAGTGTCGCCAGGGGGGTATTTATAGCCCAAATGAGTGAGGGGGGTTCAGCCAACCGACCTAGGGTTAGGTCAGGTGGCGGGCGCCACCCCCTACTGGAGGCCGCTAGCTCCCTGGCCGTTGGATGAACCGCCTCTGCTTCAACGGCATCCAGGTGGTTCTCTAAGGCGGTTTGGAGGTCGGTTGCATGTCCTAGCAACCGACATTCAGCCTTGATCCACGCCTCTCCTCCCTGAGTCGTCCGATGCCACTGACCTAGTGACCAAGGGCCAGGATTTGGCCTTGGGGAGGTCACACGGATCGGTGATGTGGCAGGGAGTGGCACTTGGGCCAACCCAATTGGCGGGCGCCACTTAGTGGTGGCGGGCGCCACCTAGGGGTGGCGGGCGCCACCCCCCTCAGGCCCATTTGGGCCCTGCTGAGTGGGCTTGGCCTCTGGTGGGTCCATATGTCCAAATTTGGTTCAAATCCTGCATTCAAATAAAATTCTATGGACATGTGGAATTTGGTTAGTTTGAAACCTATTTGACTACATTTCATGCCTTTTTGGTGAACTTTAGGGTCAAATGTTGATGGTAAAACAGGTGTTTGAGGACCGTCAACACGCGCCTCCAACGGCGGACTGTCCGCGAGTGTCCAGAAAGGGCGATTTTGGTCGCCCTCAACTCAAATCTTCTCGAAATTGATCCAAACCAAAATCCCTTGATCCCAAACTTGGAGAGGATGATCACGAGGTAGTTAGGAGACTATCCTCAAGAAATCATCCGCTCAAATCAATTCAATTACCAAGAAATCGAAAGGGGAAGTTCAAGAACGAAAAAAACACCACGAAAACGAAATCAACCCGATCTACTTGTTCGTGAGGAGTTAGATGAATTCCTTCGGTGGAAATGATCTCCTTTCAAAAACGAACAAGTTGATTCAAATAGATTTCACAAAGATGCAGTAGGGAGAGAGATCGAGTGTCGGGAAAATCGCGGAGAAACGAAGAACGCGAAGAACACGAACAAAACGCGAATCAACACATCGATCTGCAACCGTGTGGCTACCACACGCTACAACAGTGAGGTTACGGCCTCACTTCCTCAAAATCTCCAGTACACAGAGGTATGGTTCTCTGTGGATCTCAGCTAGCTACAGCAGGGGATTGGGAAAGCAGGAAACCCTAAAAGCATAGAGCAAATGACTGAGATAGATGGGGAGGTGGGTGTCTCCCCCTACTTATCCTAATTCTAACTATTCCTAATTCCCACTCTACCCCTAACTACTTACAGAGCGAACCAGCTAAACCCTAAGGTTATTCTGGACCAACTCGATGGTAGGTGGATCCGACGGCCACGCGCGCACAACTCGTAGCGTTGCCTTGACGCAACCTTCCGATTGCCGCCACATGCCGCCACCGCTCTGCTTGTCCTTTTCCCGGACGTCGCACCCCCGATTTTGAGGCCCAAACCGGGAAACCAGCCTTCACGACCAACCCCCGGTTTTGAGGCCCAAACCGGGAAACCAGCCCACTAGCGTCTGAGTTTTGTGGCCCAACCTCAGCAAACCCGCAACACCCAGGTTTTGAGGCCCAAACCTGAAAACCGCCCTCAGCTCGAGTTTTGTGGCCAAACTCGAAAACCATCAGTGCCTAGGTTTTGAGGCCCAAACCTGGAAACCGTCCACCCGATGGCTTTTCTCTGGCTCTACCACCAAACCGAAGTTGTAGAGGGGATGCACCGCCCGTGCACCCCGTCCACCGACACGTGTCCCCAAGTCCACGACTTAGGCAACACATGACCGCAAGTCTTCGCTCGTCGCTGTCCCAGGCTGTCAGCCACTACAGCTGATCCTCGGGCCACCGGTCCCTCAGTCCAAGCCTCACGTCCGCCCTTCGCCACTCTCGGTCCATCGGCACGGCACGTCTCTACTTGACCTTCACCTTGCCTCTGATCACTGTATCCGTGCTCGACACCTGCACAACACAAGCCAAAGAACATGCGCATCATCCCAGTTGACAATCACTCATCACTCAGAGACTCGGCATACACCCATGTATCCGCAATCTCCCCCTTGATGAGTGCATTGTCAACTACTCACACAAATCATAAAGGAAATAGAAGGAGGAAGAAGGAGAGAGAGAATTGGACCAAATGACCCAAAAGCATAGCAAAGCCGAAGAAGGTCAAGTGGAAAGAGCGAAACAACTTGGTTCCCAAAGACATGGGCAACGACTCGACGCAACCAAGCAAAACAAAGCTAGCCCTCAAGAAGAGGTAGAACAGGCTCAACACCGCTAGCAAATACCAATTGAAAAAGCGAAGCAAAATGCTAGTCCCTCAAGATAGAGGCACAGAGGCTCAACACAACTAGCAAGAAAGCTCGACACCAATTGAAAATTTGAAAGGCGAATGCTAGTCCCTCAAGAAAGAGGCAAAGGCTCAACACAACTAGCAAAAACGCTCCGAACCAATCGGAAATTTCAAAAACTCAACATGAGCAAGCTCCCCCTTGCATGGTGCACACAACTGATTCCTCTCCCCTTTGAACATGGGAGGTATGATTTGTCCTAATTCTCCCCCTTAGTTGAAAATGCACCATCAAGCAAAAAGAACCGAAAGCAAATTTTCTCCCCCTCAGAAAATGCACCATCAAAAGTGCCAACAAGAGAATTGCTCCACCTTCCAAAATGCATATGAGTCACGATGCAAGTTAGCAGCTTCAGGTATATAGTCAAGAAAATGCAAAGATGCTCTAAACAGTATAGCTCTAATGACTCACTGGAAAGCATACAAGCTAGCAAATGCTCAAACTGATCACCAAATATGAAATATGAACATGAGAGCACAGTGATCAGTTTTTGGCCAAAAAGGTATTCACCATCAAAATAGCACACAACATGTATAGACAGGAATTCGAACAAGTGCTAAACATGTATACAAGGTGAACTACCCCTAGCAAAGTTCAGTCATCATGCTGCAGAATGAAACTTAGACTTGTGTTTTCAAATTTTAATCGGAGTTGCAGCGGTGAAATTACACAAGTTCAGAATTCAGCATGTGACTGCGAGAGGTTGAAAGCTTGTCATTGCCTAACTTTCCAACTGTGTGAAGCCTATGCAGAAGCAATCAGAAGCTTAAAGCAACAGTTTCGGTCATACACTACACAGCTCAAGTTTAACTCAAAGTGCAATGAGAAACAGTCTCGAAACTGTGATGTGTTGACAAACAATCCCATCTCGATCTTTCCAATTCACTTAACTTGGTTCAGATTTTAAACAGAATATGAACATACCAAGCAAGTGAATGACTCAGAACTAGAGACATAGCAACCTAGCATATATGAAAAGCACGAATGAATTCAACACATCCTACACATGCTAGTTGCATATCTCAATGGTGAACATTCTCAAGTTTTATGTTTGTTAAGCAGATTCACAATTCAAAAATAGCTCAGCTCACAGCATGTATCAGTGATCAGAAAGGGCATAAGCTACATAGCATCAACATAAGCATCAGAGCATACTAAACAGAGCATAGTCACATTCTAAAGAATATATACATGAAGCTAGAATGTAATAGCGTATGCTAAAATGCAAAAGAAAAACGAAGACAAACGAAAAAGAGTCAGTCTATTGTACAAGAACCAAAATGTTTCCCCCATCTAAAAGGGGAAACACACACCAAGCTCACCTCTCAACCGATTAAAGGTTGATTGGTCCAAAGGCTTGGTGAAAATATCAGCCAACTGATGATGAGTATCGACATGGCGAAGGTCGATATCGCCCTTCTCATAGTGGTCTCGCGAAAAATGAAAGCACACATCAATGTGTTTGGTCTTCGAGTGAAGCACGGGGTTCTTAGCAACGCTAATAGCACTCGTGCTATCACAAAGCAAAGGAACGCGAGAAAAGCTCAGACCAAAATCACGCAAAGTGGCCATCATCCAGAGTAACTGGGAACAGCAGCTAGCCGCAGCAACATACTCAGCCTCCGTGGTATACTGGGCGACACTAGACTGCTTGCGAGAAGACCACGACACAAGAGAAGAACCAATAAACTGGCAAGTCCCAGAAGTGGACTTGTGCTCAATGCGACAACCAGCAAAATCGGCATCGGAATAACCACAAAGGGAAAGGGTGGAGGAAGCAGAATACCAAATCCCAAACTTAGGAGTGAAGCATAAGTACCTCATAATGCGCTTGACTGCCTGACGGTGAGAGGTGCGCGGCGAAGACTGAAATCGCGCGCAAAGACACACCGCGAACTGAATGTCCGGGCGTGTCGCCGTCAGGTACAGCAGCGACCCGATCATACTCCGGTACTCCTTCTGGTCCACTGCTTCTCCCTCCTTGTCCGCATCCAGGGCCGTCGTGGTCAACATGGGTGTTGGAAGAGGCTTGGCCTCACCCATATCGAATTTCTTCAGAATGTCCCGAGTGTACTTGCCCTGGTGCACGAACGTCCCTTCCCGGGATTGCTTGATTTGCAGCCCGAGGAAAAACGTCAACTCGCCCATCATGCTCATCTCAAATTCCCTGCTCATAGTATCTGCAAACTTGGCAACCAAAGCGTGAGAAGAACCACCGAAAATGATATCATCCACGTAAATTTGGACCAAGAGAGTATCAGTGCCTTGCTTGAGGAGAAAGAGCGTTTTATCTACACATCCCATTTTAAAACCCTTAGCAAGCAAAAAGGTTTTCAACCTATCATACCAGGCTCTAGGCGCTAGTTTCAAACCATACAAAGCTTTGTGGAGTTTAAAGACATGGTTTGGAAACTTGGGATTTTCAAAACCGGGGGGTTGTCTAACATACACCTCCTCCTCTATGTAGCCGTTTAAGAAGGCACTCTTGACATCCATTTGAAAAAGTTTGAAGCCTTTGGATGCAGCAAAAGCCAAGAGTATCCTAATCGCCTCCAAACGAGCTAGAGGAGCAAACGTCTCCTCATAGTCTATCCCCTCCTTCTGACTATATCCCTGGGCTACGAGTCTGGCCTTGTTTCTCACAACATGGCCATCTTCTCCCTGTTTGTTTTTGAAAACCCATTTTGTCCCAATTGGATGACACTCAGAAGGTGGAGACACTAGAACCCAAACCCGATTTCTCTCAAAGTTCTCAAGCTCCTCATGCATGGCATTGACCCAATTCGGATTCGTCAAAGCGTGTCCAACATCACGGGGTTCAAAATCAGCAACAAATGCAGAATGAGCAATGTGAGAGATTTGCCTTGACCGGGTGACGCGTTCGTCGATGCTACCGATCATCTGCTGAGGCGGGTGCTGGCGCTGAATGTGTCGTGGCACCTCCCTTGCCGAAGTGGCCTCCCCCTCAACAGCAGCTGGTGCCTCCCCGGGTACAAAAGGTACCGCTCGGGGTGGCGGATCCCATGGCCCCCAAGAAGAAGAAATGTCGGGGCCATGAGTCGTCGTAGAAGCTGCTCCTTGCGGCACAGCAGGTGGAGGGGGTGCTGGATCATCCATACCTTCAGCACCCTCATCCTCGTTATCAAAAAGAGGCTCACCAACCTCATGATCACCTGCACGCTCAAAACGAGAGGAAGGACAAACCATGGTCTCGTCGAAGGTGACATCGGATGTCTCCATGACTCGGTTAGTGTCAAGGTTAAGTACACGATAAGCACGAGTATGAGTGCCATAACCCAAAAACACACCGTCAAAAGAACGAGACTCAAACTTGTCCAAGTTGCCCTTTTTGAGTATAAAACAATGGCAACCAAAAACTCAAAAATAACTCACCTTGGGGAGTTTTCCAAAACGCAACTCATAAGAAGTCTTTTTCAAGAAAGCTCGGAGAAAAATGCGATTGGAAATGTAGCATGCAGTGCTCATAGCTTCGGCCCAATATCGCCTAGGAGTCCTATGCTCATCGAGCATCGTCCTGGCCATCTCTACAAGGGTCCGATTCTTCCTCTCTACTACACCATTTTGGGGCGGTGTGTAGGGGGAAGAAAACTGATGCTCTAAACCCAAAGAGTTACAAAACTTCTCAAAATCTGAATTCTTGAATTCGGAACCATTATGACTTATAATAGCTCGCATCGAGTTCAAAGGGAACTCATTCTGAAGACGCAAAATCAGATTGTGAGCAAAGGAGAAAGTCTCAGTCTTCTCAGCTAAAAAGAAAACCCACGAATATATCGAAAAGTCGTCAACAACAACAAGCACATACCACTTCCCCCCAACCGAGCTCACCCGAGCCGGACCAACAAGGTCCATGTGCAAAAGCTCTCCAGGGCGCTTGGTCATGACCTAAGTCACTGGATGGTGGGGAGCAGCAACCATCTTCCCGTGTCTACAAGAATGGCAAACAAGATCCTTCTCCATCGACAGCTTGAGCAATCCTCGGATTAGGCCAAGTGAGCTAAGTCTTGCAAGCAAGTCGAAGCTCAAATGTCCAAGTCTCCTATGCCACTTCCAGAGATCAGAGGAGGAAGGTCCAGCCACAAGACAACGAGAAATGCCAAAAGACTCTGAGAAATTCGCACGAAAGACTTTTCCAAAGGGCGAAATCATACAAACAAGATTGCCCTGAGGATCCAAAATACGACTGAGATTCGGTTTAAAACGAATCTCATAGTCGTCGTCAAAGAGTTGCGAAACAGAAAGAAGGTTAAAATGCAAGTTAGAAACAGGAGCAACATCGCGCAACACAAAGTGCTCATTAACTCGCACCGACCAACGAGACAATACCTTACCTTTGCTATTGTCGCCGAAGGTGATAAACTCCTTTCTGGCGACCGGACTAAGACTGGAGAACCACTTGGTGTTTCCGATCATGTGCCTCGAGCAACCAGAATCCACCAACCAAACGTTCTCCAATCGTTTTACCTACATCAATAAAAAGACATAGGGTGAGCATACGGTCCAACACTGGGGTTAGTGAAGTAGGAAGAATACCAGTGTTGGGCCGGCTGCTCAAAAGAACGGTTAGTAGAAAAACCATTCCTAACACGCCTACGGGGGAAGCGATCACCACGTTGAGGAAAACGTGGTCCGCTAAGGGTAGAGCGTCCATCGCGATACTCAAAACGCGATGGGGGAAAATGCGCTACAACAAAGCCACCGACACGGGGTCCATAGCCTACAACTGCAGGCTCCCGCCGGGCACGTCCTCTCCGCTGCCTAGGTCTGGGAACTTGAGGTTCTGGACCTCTGGGCCTAGCAGCTCTCCTTGGAGCTCTCCTCTGAACATTCGGCACATGTACATCATGGAAAGGATGGTACATGTCCGGATTGTTCATCTCCCTAGCACGGCGCGCCTCTCTCTTGCGCCGAAAACAGAACTCACTCAAGTGTCCATCTCTCCCACAATGCTCACAATGGTACCTCACCGCTCTCAAAGGGGGTTGTTGGTACTCACGATAGTGGGTGTGGATCACTTTGCCCTTCTGTGGCATAAACTCCTCCTGGATGGGTGGCATGGTGTCAAGCTTGTTCTTGAGATGGTTTGGTTTTGGAGCCCACGATTGTTTCTTTGGTGGAGCTCTCGGAGGTTCAACAAAGACCCCTTCCTTGGTGTTAGGCTTGAGAGGCTCTTTGGGTGGAATCTTGGTAAGCTTGGGAGTAGTGGTGGAGTTGGGCTTCTCACATGGGTTCAGACCACTCGACTCTCCAATCTTGCCAAAAGATGACACATCAACACCCGAAGCAAAACCTACACTAGGACCTCCAGCAGCTCGCTTGAATTGGGAAATCATCATCCCGAGCTGTGGCTCACCACTAGACACCCATGACAAGATGGTCCAAAGGTATGTGTTTTCCTCCTCGGTTTGCATCTTGTCATGCTTCACGTTCGCAATATCCATCTCCAAACCCTCACAAAGAACACACCTAGCCACACATGCGCTACCTGAGTTGGCCCCTTCAAGAGACACAATCTTAGCATTCTTCTCTGCCAACTCAGATTGCAAGACAGGACAAGTCTTGCACGCACCCAACAACATGGGTCTAGCCCGGAGCTCATCCACCTCTGCAACCAACGCAGCATACTTACTTCTCAAAGTGAGAAGGTCAGTCATGTGCGTGGTGCAAATCTCACACTCCTCCTCCTCAGTGACAACAACGGTGGACTTGACAAACTCAAGTTCCTTCACCGTATCCTCCCACTTCTGCCTAAATTCCTTGCGCTCTCTAGCGGCACGCCTAAGCAACTTGTCTTGACTAAGGAGAGCGGCAGTAAGTTTCTCGACCTCAGCAGAAAGCTCATCGGGGGTCAGAGATACCTGGGAGGTGTCGTCGTCGTCGTTCCGAGGGGTCTCCTCCAGCTCGCCGTCGACCTCCTTGCTGAGGGCCAAGGTGCAGAAGCCGTCGTCGTCGGCGAAGAAGCAGAGACCGTTCAGCTTGTCCTCGATCTTCTTCTTCTTCTCGGACTCGCCGTCGTTTGAAGAAGCGGAGTCGTCGTCCGAGTCGTCGACGTCGCTGAGCGTAGCGAGGAACGCACGCTGCTCAGCCTGGGCCTTCTCCATATACTTCATCTTGATGTACTCCTTGTTGAAGCCGCCCTTCCGCTTGTGCCTTGCGGGGATGTACTTCTCCTTGCGCTTGCCGGAGTCGTACTTGTGCCCATGATCGCCCTTGCCGAAGACTTGCTTGTTCTTCTTCAGGCAACTAGCAATGAAGTGGTTGGGGTCGCCGCACTAGTAGCATCCCGAGCGTCCTCCTCCGCGGCGACGGTTCATGCGGTTGTTGTGAAACCGCGAGAACCGGTTGGCGAGCATAGCCAACTCGTCATCCCCCAAAGACTCCAGCTGCTCCTCTATGACAGAAAAGAGAGAAGAGAGTGCAAGACCTCCAGAGGGGTTAGCAGAAGAGCCAGAAAGCAAAGCCATCGACGGGCCAGAAGGATTTTCATAAGAAGCCCTCGCCATGGCATCAATCTCACTGGACTTGAGCTTACTGAAGAGCTCGTCGCACATGAGGGTTTCATAGTTAGGCGATTCGATGATCGCCTGAACCTTGGAATCCCACACCGACCGATCGAGAGTATGCAAAAGCTTGAGAGCCCTCTCATGATCGTCGAAAGGCAACAGCTCCTTGTTAGCCCTCATCCTGTTGACAATCACCTGAAAGCGAGCGAATAAACTTTCTATGCTCTCGCAAGGCATATGTCGAAAGTTCTCATACTCTCGCTTGAACGACTCGTAGAGACGGGTTTTGACTTGAGAGGTTCCCTCATGGAAACGCATGAGGGTAGCCCAAATCTCCCGAGCCGTAGCGAGGTGAGAAACGCGATCAAACTCACTCATGCTCAAGCATGAGAAAAGAGCATTACGGGCTCGGCTATTGGCATCGTGCTCATCGATCTGATGCTGAGAGACACGAGCAGCCAAGACCACGTAATCGGCAGAGTTGCAAATATCCCAGATGGAAGCACCCAAACTCTGCAGATAGGCCGACATGCGTATCTTCCAATACGCATAGTTCTTCCCATCGAAAAACAGTGGTTTGCCCACACCGTGATCCATGTCGCCTTCTGTGGATCTGGAACCGGCTAAGGTGGAAGATCCTTAACCCGCTCTGATACCAATTGAAGGACTGAGAAAGCACTAGCAAGGCGACTAGAGGGGGGGGGGGTGAATGGGAGCTCACAAAATTTCTCTCGAAACATTGGCCAATTGTCCCAAAATCAACCCCAAGAAGCTACGACCGAAACCGTGATGCCCACGACCCTTGGAAGAGGGTGGATGATCCCTAGGATCACAGCGAGGCACCACAAAGCGATAGCAAACCAAATGGCAAAAGCACCGGAGCAAGTTCGTCCCTCAAAAACCAAGTCCCGAACATAGATGGACGGCTACGTCGAGAAATCCCTAAATACCTATGCTAACAAGTAGCAAAGATACCTAGAGAGGTTTCTTGGTCAACTCTAGGGCCAAATGAGAAGTCCGGAAGCCAAGCGAAGAAGCCGGGAGACCAAACACACTAAAACGCAAACTTCAGGCAAGTCCCGGACTGTCCGGCCCTGGGGTCCCGGACTGTCCGGCCCTACTGCGGACTGTCCGCGACTTGGTGGCGGACTGTCCGCCGGCCGAATGGACCAAACAGCAATGTTGCTGAAAGTCCCCTGGTCGGCTCCCGGACTGTCCGAAGGTTAGACCGGCGGACTATCCGCAGGTCACTCCGGACCAAAGTGCCCGAGCCGCGCAGCCACTGAACAGGCTGGAGCCCGACGCGCGGACTGTCCGTGCCTCCAACGGCGGACTGTTCGCGAGTGTCCAGAAAGGGCAATTTTGGTCGCCCTCAACTCAAATCTTCTCCAAATCAATCCAAACCAAAATCCCTTGATCCCAAACTTGGAGAGGATGATCACGAGGTAGTTAGGAGACTATCCTCAAGAAATCATCCGCTCAAATCGATTCAATCACCGGGAAATCGAAAGCGGAAGATCAAGAACGAAAAAAACGCCATGAAAACGAAATCAACCCGATCTACTTGTTCATGAGGAGTTAGATGAAGTCCTTCGGTCAAAATGATCTCCTTTCAAAAACGAACAAGTTGACTGAAATGGATTTCGCAAAGACGTAGTAGGGAGAGAGATCGAGTGTCGGGAAAATCGCGGAGAAACGAAGAACGCGAAGAACACGAACAAAACGCGAATCAACACATCGATCTGCAACCGTGTGGCTACCACACGCTACAATAGTGAGGTTACGGCCTCACTTCCTCAAAATCTCTAGTACACAGAGGTATGGTTCTCTGCGGATCTCAGCTAGCTACAGCAGGGGATTGGGATAGCAGGAAACCCTAGAAGCAAAGAGCAAATGACTGAGATAGAAGGGGAGGTGGGTGTCTCCACCTACTTATCCTAATTCTAACTATTCCTAATTCCCACTCTACCCCTAACTACTTATACAGCGAACCAGCTAAACCCTAAGGTTATTCTGGACCAACTCGATGGTAGGTGGATCCGACGGCCACGCCCGCACAACTCGTAGCGTTGCCTCGACGCAACCTTCCAATTGCCGCCACGTGCCGCCACCGCTCTCCTTGTCCTTTTCCCGGACGTCGCACCCCCGGTTTTGAGGCCCAAACCGGGAAACCAGCCTTCATGACCAATGTGGCGGAACCGTCCTGATTATAAGAGCTCAAGTACCGTCTTAGTCAAATCCGTCTGACATCGACTCATACTTGAACCCATATAACCCCGGTAGTCCGGAAATCTCGAAGGATTTCAACATCGTAGAACATACAGGATCACATCGTTCAAGTATTACATTCGAAAGGATACAACACTGATAAACGAAATCGGATTTAAAACATCAGAGTGCGAATTTAAAATCGAGTTATTACAATACCAAATTTAAAGTGCGGAAGCTTAAATAAGTTTTGTAACACGACCACCACACATGTGGTCCAACTAAAACATTGTTTGAAAACTCCAACTCAACACAACTCACTCCTCCCTTTTTAAGTAATGTGCCACCAGAAGTCTCAGACCAGCAAAAGAAAAGAGGAAGCTTCTGGACGACCCTGCCCTGGGCCTACTCCTCATCACCTTCCACTGGGTAGAGGCAGTGCTTACAATAGCCATAGTAAACCTGGCCATCTGCAACAAATAGGATAAACCCTGAGTACGGGAATGTACTCAGCTAGACTTACCCGTCCAACTGAAAATAAAGACACCAAGGATATGCAAGGCCTTTTTGGGTGGAGCTGGGATTTTTAGTTGCGAAAAGCTCAATTCAGATAAGTGAGTAATTAATGATATTGATGAGCTGTAACAGTAACTTTAAGCCATAACAGAAACTTTTTCCACATAAACAGTGCCTCATACATTTTTCATAGATACATAACATGATAAGAAACCTACAGAAAATTTTTCATGAATTAACTCAACCAGAAAACACTTATTTCCAGTTATCCAAACAAAAGCATATAAACGGAATTAAATAAAAACAGTAAAATAAACTTTCACCAAAAATACTTTCATATTTTTCCATGATTGATCTACTCATAAACAAGCTAACAAAACTGAAAGTACTTCATTTGGACTTTTAAAACGTGCTACACAAAAATAATAAGCTTCTCTGGACAATAAACTAAAAAGGAAAAATATTTGAATTTCCTGGCCCAACTTGCGTAGACTCGGCCCATAGACCAAGAGTGGCTGACGCGTGGGTCCGCGTGGGCAACAGGGTCCACTGGTCAGTGAAAGAAAAGCAGAGGACGGGGTTGACCGGCGATTGCTCGCCGCCGGTGGGGTTGCCGGCGGTGAGGCTAGGCTCGCTGTGTTCCCCTTGACGAGGCGAATCGGGTGGTGCGGTCGGTTTGGCCAGCGCGCGACCGTAGCTCGCCGGCGACGAGCCATGGCAGACGACGGCGGCGGCGGTGCTTGGCTTAGCCGTGTCCGGCGGTCGCCGGTGAAATTGGTGGAGGCGAAAGCTTAAGTGAACCCTAGGGAGGCTATTCGAAGGGTTGGTTCGACCGGTGAAGCTCTGGTGGAGCTTGGCCTCGTGCATGGCCATGGCGGCGTCCATGGCGCACGGTTGGGTCAGAGGGGGAGGCTAGAGGATGGTAGGGTTGAGGCAAGGTGGTGTTCTCACCTTGCCTTGGCGTGGCGAAGCTCAACGAACCAGAGGGGACTCGGCGGAGGTGTGGTCGGGGACGAATGGCTCCGGGCTCCGAGCGGTGCTGATGACGACCGCGGCGGCGCTCCTCGGACTCCGGCGTCGGTGAAGCTCAGGAGGTGCTGCTAGCGTGAGCACCGGGTGTCCGGGGTGTAGGTGGATTGGTGAGGTTGGAACGGCGGGGTGCCCTTGCGGTGTCGAACGGCGGCGAACGGGGAAGCGCTTGGCTCGCGTTCGTGTGCGGGAGAGAAGGGAGAGCTGGGGGTGCAGTTCATGCGAATGATGAGTGAGAGGGAGAGGGGTGCGGTGAGCGGGGTTTGGCTCGGCCGGCGGGCTACCGTGGTCGTGGCGGGGGCCACGGAGGCGCGGCGGGCGAGGCATGGCAGGGCGATGCCATGTGCGGCGAGCGGGCGCGGCAGGCGAGGCAGAGCGGGACTGGCCGGGGAGGATCTTGGCGTGATCGGGGAGGCAAGGATCGGGCGAGGAGTGGCTGGCGAGGATCCTCAGCAGGATGCGGCGGCCACGTGGCGGTTGCGGCCGGCATACGGCGCGGCCGTCAGGCAGACCGGCGCGTCGCGCGATGCGCGCGCGGCGAGCGCGGGCGGGAGCGGCGCGGTGCGGGCGAGCGCGCGGGCTGGGCCGAAAAGGCCAGCTGGGCCGGAAGTGGCACGGGAAGGAAAAAGATTTTCCTTTTTGTTTTCCCAAAAACTTTTCAAACTTTGACCATTCAAAACAGTTTCAAAAACTCCAAACTAGGCTTTGACCCAAAAATAAAAGTTTCTCAAAATAATTTTCTCTACAACTTTCATATAAGACACTTTTTTGTGAAAACCATTTTTACAACCTCCACAAAATAAAACCAATTTTTGAGACATAGATCATTTTGTTTATCTCACTTTTATTTGATAAATAATTTTGAACTTACTCAAGGTGTCAACATGAAAAGTACTAGCCTCATTATTCTCTATTTTATAAAACTATTTGCCAAGTCAGAAAGTCACTCAAACAACCAAGTCCAAAAGAAACCAAAAAATCCATTTAAACAAGCAAAAGCCAAAAACACTTTCATGCACATGAAATGATGCAATGCATTACTTATGCTCTTTAGTAGCTAATGTAGTTCCTAATGCAGTGCTTGACACTAGGGTACCACAGCCCTTCCCCCCTTAAAGAAATCTCGTCCCGACATTTGAGTTACGTACCATTTCTTAACAAAAGCGGGATAGTTTACACGCAAGTATTCCTTGGTTTCCCAAGTTGCATCATTGGGTCCGTGGTTGCTCCAGAGAATCTTGTAAGTCCTCACCGTTCGGTTTCGAGTCTCTCGAGTCTTGGTATCCAATATCTCTTGAGGTTGTTCATAGTATTCCAGATCTGATCTGATGGAGACATCCGGGATCCGAACTTCCTCCCGTTCTGGAACTCGAAGACACTTCTTCAACTGGGACACATGGAACACTCGGAAGACTGCGCTCATCTCTGGGGGTAATTGTACTTCATAGGCTACTTCTCCCTTTTTAGCCATGATCTGATATGGTCCCACATATCGAGGTGCTAACTTCTTCTTAATTCCAAAGCGTTGGACCTTTCTCATAGGTGAGACCTTGAGATAAACATAATCTCCTACTTGAAATTCCAGGGGTCTCCTTCGTGTATCAGCGTAGCTTTTCTGTCGGGACTGTGCTGCTTTGATATGTTGTTGCACTGTTTGCACAATTTCTTCAGCATCCTTTACATAATCTGACCCATAAAATCCTCGATCTCCTGATTCAACCCAATTTACTGGGGTTCTGCATCTTCGTCCATACAAAACCTCAAAAGGTGCCATCTTTATACTTTCCTGGTAGCTATTGTTATAAGAGAACTCGGCGAGGGGTAACCACTTTTCCCATGACTCTCCGGAGGATAAAACACAAGCTCTGAGGATATCCTACAGAATTTGATTCACTCTTTCTGTCTGTCCTGCGGTTTGGGGATGATAAGCGGAACTTCTTACCAACTTAGTCCCTAGCTCTTTGTGCAACTGTTCCCAAAAACGCGCTATGAACTGGGGTCCTCTATCAGAGACAATCCTTTTTGGAACTCCGTGTAATCTCAAGATGTTCTGAATGTACAAGTCGGCATACTGATGAGGTCGGTGGGTAGTCTTAACTGGTATGAAGTGAACCACTTTAGATAACCGATCCACAATAACACAGATAGAATCATTTCCTTTTTCAGTGGTGGGAAGACCTGTGACAAAATCCATACTAATCTCTTCCCATTTCCACTCTGGGATTGATAACGGTTGTAACAGTCCGGCAGATCTCAGGTGTATAGCTTTTATCCTACAGCAAGTATCACACTTTGCAACATAAGCTGCGACTTCTTTCTTCATCTTTGACCACCAATACCTTGTTCTCAGATCTTGGTACATCTTACTGCTTCCTGGATGGATAGATAACTTTGATTTATGGGCTTCATTCAGAATTCTCTCTTTCAGCTCCGTGTTCTTTGGAACAACCAACCTCTGATTATACCACAGAATTCCTTATTCATCGGTTCTGAAGTTCAAAGAACTATTGGCTTCCAATCTCTTCTGGATCTGGCCGATTTCTTCATCGGTCTTTTGTCCTTCGATGATGTCACTCTCCAGGGTGCACTGTATGATGATGTTATTTAGCATAACGGGGTGCATAAGGTTGAATCCATCCTCCAAAAGTGGTTGTAGAGAGTTGCAATGTGTCTTGCAACTCAAGGCATCTGCTACAACATTCGCCTTCCCGGGGTGATAATGCACTTCCAGGTTGTAATCCTTAATCAACTCTAACCATCTTGTCTGCCACATATTCAATTCTGGCTGGGTGAAGATATATTTCAAACTTTTGTGATCTGTGTACACATGACATAGGTTACCCATAAGATAATGCCTCCAGATCTTAAGTGCATGCACTACTGCTGCCAATTCCAAATCATGAGTGGGATAATTCTCCTCATGTGGTCTGAACTGGCGGGAAGCATAGGCGATACTCTACCATTCTGCATGAGTACACATCCAAGTCCAACCTTGGATGCGTCACAAAACACATCAAAAGGTTCCTCCAAATCTGGTTGTGCGAAAACTGGCGCCGAAGTCAACAAAGTTCGCAGAGTGCGAAAAGCTGCCTCATACTCTGGAGTCCATTCAAACTTCTTGTTTTTCTGAGTTAGACGAGTCATAGGCTTTGCGATCCTTGAGAAATCTGGAATGAACCGATGGTAGTACCCGGCCAATCCTAGAAAGCTGCGTACCTCATGTATGTTAGTGGGTGCTTGCCAATCCATGACTTCCTGTACCTTCGTGGGATCCACAGAAATTCCTTCCTCTGAAAGGACGTGACCAAGAAAAGGTACCTTCTTTAACCAAAATTCACACTTGCTAAACTTAGCATACAATTTGTGCTCTCGAAGTCGAGCTAAGACCATTCGTAGGTGCTCTGCATGTTCCTTTTTATTTTCAGAGTAGACCAAGATATCATCGATGAACACCACAACAAACTTATCCAGCTCGGGCATGAAGACTGAATTCATCAAGTACATGAAATGTGCCGGTGCATTGGTTAACCCGAAGGACATAACTAGATACTCATAGAGTCCATATCTGGTGGAGAAAGCTGTTTTTGGTATATCCTCTCTTCTGATCTTAATCTGATGGTATCCTGACCTCAAGTCGATCTTGGAGAACACTTTTGCCTTTGATAACTGATCAAACAAAACATCGATTCGGGGTAAGGGATATTTATTCTTTATGGTTACTGCATTCAAAGGTCTGTAATCCACGCACATCCGTAAAGTTTTATCCTTCTTCTTCACGAAGATGGTGGGACATCCCCAAGGTGATGAACTAGGACGAATAAACCCTTTATCCAAAAGCTCTTGCAACTGAGCCTTGAGCCCTGCTAACTCATTAGCTGGCATCCTATATGGCCTCCGAGAAATGGGTGCCGTTCCAGGGATCAACTCTATAGCAAACTCCACATCCTTATTTGGCGGTAGTCCTGGCAACTCATCAGGGAAGACATCTGGGAACTCACATACTACTGGAATCTCATATATCTGCTTTGTCGTGATATTGAACAACACTCCGATCTCATGAGGTTTTCGGGGTAACTTAAACCGAAAAGTAGACCCACTGCGGGGACTAACCATGGAAACTACTCGCTCTGCGACGTCAAGATTGACCTTCCAGAGTTTCATCCAACCCATACCCAAGATCACATCCAAACCCAGACTAGGGATTACGATGGGATCCACTATGGCCTTCTTATCCCCAAAAGTCATTTCCACTCCTTTAGCCATTTTATGCGCGGAGAGAACAGCTCCGGCGGAACTTATCTGATATCCCCGGTCTAACTCTACCAACTCAAGATTACTTCTTATAACAAGGTTCTCACTTATGAAGGAATGCGATGCTCCAGAATCAAACAACACAACTGCGGGGTATTGATTAACAAGAAACGTACCAGCGGTGACAGGCTCTCCTTCAGGCACTTCTTCCACGGTAGTATAATGCACATGACCTGCGCGAGGTGGAGGCTGGGTGTACTTCTTCTTTGGGCGAGGGCACTGACGTGACAGATGTCCAGTCTGACCACAGTTGTAGCATGGCCCAATCACATATGGGGTCTTGGGACCTCCTGCATTTCCTGCCTTAGCTTTGTTCTGCATCAGGGGAGCGGTGTAGGGCTTCTGAAAACCGGGACGGGGACGGTTGGTGGTGATCCTCCTTTGTGGGGGACGAAACCTTGCTCCAGCAACTGGCGGGCGATACGGGGTGCGTGCTCCGAAAGGGGCCCTCTGTTGAGACGAACCTCCTTCATTCGCATGACGGCGGTTTTCTGTCGCCAGCCTACTGTCATTGGCCTCCTGATTCAGACAGTCACTGACAAAGTCACTGAAGGTAGTGCGGTGACTGTTGCCCATCTTGGAAAGCATGGCGGCACTCTTGCCACGCTTGAAGCTTGCGATCTTCTTGACCTCTGTGTTGACAAAGTCTGGAGCGTAACCAGCTAGGTTGTTGAAGCTGTGCAGATACTCGGACATAGACCTGGTTCCCTGAGACAGCCTCATGAACTCTGCAATCTTCATTTCCATCAGACCACTAGGGATGTAGTGGTTGCGCATAGCAGTCGAGAACTGATCCCATGTGACACGTGCATTTGCAGGCAAGGATGCACGGTACTGGGCCCACCATAAGCCTGCGGGTCCTTCCAACATGTGGGCGGCGTACTCCGCCTTGAGCTCTTCTGTCAGACGAAGCAGACGGAACTTCTGGGTGATGGAGTTCAGCCATTCATCAGCTTCAAGCGGTTCGGTGACTTCCTTGAACACCGGGGGACGGGTGTCCAAGAAGTCGCGGTAGGAGCTGTACTGATTGGGTTCCGGGCCTTGGCGCTGCTGATGCTGCTGTGCGGTGTTGTTAGCGATGTTGCGAAGGGTGGCCTCCATGTGCCTTTGCATCTCTTCCATGTTCCTCTGGCTGCCCAAGAACTGGCCGAAAAACGCTTCCGGCGTCATCGGCGGCGGTGGGGGAGGTGGCAAGTTCTCCTCCTGTCCTGCCCCCTGTCCACGTTGGCTGCGAGTGTGTGCCGGCATCTGCATATCCCATTAATAAGCAATCATTAGGTGATGTTACATCGATCATGGATAAATACCGCGCTGTACACAATTCGAAAATTTAGCACACGACCAAGTATAATTACTCATTTCCATACAACATCACAGAATAATTGCTCGAAATTAGACATGCAAACGACGGATTTCGATAAAAGATGCCAGATCGAAGTCTGGACTTTGTCCAAAACCATACATGCCATCATACATCTTTAAACATAAAACCAACACATGTTTGGGGTGTTACATCATCAGCGAGCGTGCTCAAGCTATACAAAAGAAACGACTCCTACGAAACTAGCGCTCAGTCGTCTCCGGCGCCGGATGCGGCGTCCTCTAGGTCAACGTCGATCATAGGCTCATCAGCGTGATCCTCCTCTGGGGGAACATCGGGACCAAGGACTTCTCCGTCCTGGGGATCCTGGGCCTCGGCTGCGGGAACCTCTGCAGCTGTTGGGGCGGCGGCCTCCTGCGCGGCGTGGTGCATCTGATGGACTGCCTCGTGGAGCTGGTCGATATAGGCCAACTGTCCATGGATCTGCTGTATCAGGAGGTGAGCTCCCTCTCTGAGCTGGTCGAGCGCGGTGCGGGCCTCATCCCTCTGAAGGGCGGTAGTCAGGTACATCTGCTCAGCTATGGTCCTGGCAGTGGTCTCTACACCTGCGGTGGCACGTGCATCGTCACTCTCGAGAGTGACCTGCTGTATCCTCTCCTGAAGACGAGCTACCTCAGCGTCAAACTCTTCCTGTAGCTTCCTCTTGCTCTGGTAGGTGGCTGTGATGGTGAAGGACACGCTCTCGAGATTGTGCTCCAAACTCTCACAAACACCTAGCAAAGCTCCGGTGGCGCTCATCGCAGGTGTCTCGCAGTAGAACCTCTCCTCTGGGCTACCTGTCAAGACTGACTCCAACGTCTGCCTCCAGCGCAAAGGAAAAAGTGATCCACGAGGGAACACTCCTGCCATAGCACTAGCTAGGTCGGCGGGAAAACGGGCGATGATATCCTTCAGCACAAGATACGCTGCCCTGTTGGCTCCATCCTTGGCACATGTGCCTCTGGTGATCTCCGTCCATCCTGTCTAGTGAGGCTTGGTAGGCAAAGCTTTGACTTTGATCTCCACCATGACCAAGGAATCCTGCCCGTAGATCTCCTTCTGCCATGAGTATCTGGGCTCCTGTCCCTCCTCATAGCCCACGGCCTGCAGAATCCTCCAAAGGATAGTCGGCAACCCGAAGTAGGTCAAGAACGTCTTCCGGGTCAGCTTGGTGGCCAAACGGTGACGCGGGACTCCTCTTCCTCCGGTGGCCTTGCGAGCGGTCAGCTTAGTCCGGGCCATCTGTAGAAACAAAAGGGTTTCGAACTCTCGTGAGACGGATATTAAGTTGGCAAATTTTTATATAAAGGAGACAACTTTTAATTAAGGGGAGGTAATGTAAATGCAAGAATTTAAACATGATGCATGATCGTACTTACGTTCTCACTCACTAACATGACTTGTAAGCCCTAACATTCTAGTCGGTGGCAAGAACGATCTCTCATGCGTTATCTACACGTTCTACTCGATCGCATAGTTAGTGTACCTGCAGAAAATTCATTTCAGCCCAAAGCAATCCCAATGATAAGACAACTGAGTATTGGCTAATAAGCGCAAAATGCATAGAAGCCAACACTAAACACTATGCACCAAAGAGAAAACACCCTCAAAACATTGATACCCTCGTATGTGTCCGCGTGGAGCTCGCACATACATGGTATAAGAACTCTCACCTAGACTGACGATTGGACGGTCATGCTCTCATATCTCACAAATCATTTTATGCATGTTTTCGCGATCGACGCATTCTCTTTTTCCCGAGAATGGACCAGCAAATAAAGATCCAGCATGAAGCAAAACCTTGAACCCTGTTAGTAGTTAAGCCACCTGATTCCTAGTATAGGCTTAAGGACGAGACTGGGCACACTTAGTAATCGAAAATAGTTTTGAAAATAGTTTCAAAATACCCATTTTAGTTCGGAAATAGCTCCTTGCGGATGCAATATCTTGAACCATGCTCGGATACCAGCTGTGGCGGAACCGTCCTGATTATAAGAGCTCAAGTACCGTCTTAGTCAAATCCGTCTGACATCGACTCATACTTGAACCCATATAACCCCGGTAGTCCGGAAATCTCGAAGGATTTCAACATCGTAGAACATACAGGATCACATCGTTCAAGTATTACATTCGAAAGGATACAACACTGATAAACGAAATTGGATTTAAAACATCAGAGTGCGAATTTAAAATCGAGTTATTACAATACCAAATTTAAAGTGCGGAAGCTTAAATAAGTTTTGTAACACGACCACCACACATGTGGTCCAACTAAAACATTGTTTGAAAACTCCAACTCAACACAACTCACTCCTCCCTTTTTAAGTAATGTGCCACCAGAAGTCTCAGACCAGCAAAAGAAAAGGGGAAGCTTCTGGACAACCCTGCCTTGGGCCTACTCCTCATCACCTTCCACTGGGTAGAGGCAGTGCTTATAATAGCCATAGTAAACCTGGCCATCTGCAACAAACAGGATAAACCCTGAGTACGGGAATGTACTCAGCTAGACTTACCCGTCCAACTGAAAATAAAGACACCAAGGATATGCAAGGCCTTTTTGGGTGGAGCTGGGATTTTTAGTTGCGAAGAGCTCAATTCAGATAAGTGAGTAATTAATGATATTGATGAGCTGTCACTTTTTAGACCTATTCCTTATTCTAGGTTTGCACCTGAACTATAACACACACTTGAGTCTAACAAACAAAAATATAACCATATCCAGTTGACTTGTCCATATTTTAGTTGAACCTTTAAACATCACATGGAGTTGTATCGTGGTGAAGCTCGCCATAGTTTCCCAGTAACCGGGGGAGACGGCGACTCGAATCGAATTCCAAACCAGCTGGTGAAAGACCTTTAATACCAACCCACACTTTCCCCGTCGGGTCCATGCATTGGGCAACCGCTCGACGCTTGTTCGTGGTGGTAATCGTCGCGGCTCACAGCACGGACCGCCCAATTGGAACCTGGCGATGGCCTCTCGCGGCAGATCGCATTTCCATACTAGAGGGCGCGACACGGGTTGAGACCGGCCCGAACAGCTTCTAACCGGCTTTGGGGTCGATGATTACAGCACCGACATATCTCTAAGTAAAAGGGCGCGTTCAAAAATGAACGAGGGCCAACATCGATACAAACCTACACGATCCAACGGACGGACTGCCCCAAGTTTCCAAACTTGTGCGTTGCCTTCCAGTTGGCCGTATTTTATTACTACTCAGGTTCTTTTCCCACGATAGAAAATATAGCCAACCGTGATCCGGTAAATACCCACCAGGGGTATTACGGGAACATCCTTAACTACTACTTTTATTTAGCAGACTAAGCAATTCTACATATAAATAAGTAACAGGATAACAAGGCACGTAATAATCGATAATCAAAGAATGGTAATGCAGTAAGTAGGATTCAATCAACTCCTAACCTAATGCATCACAATATAAAAGGACTCAAGTAATTTTAATTGCAAAAGATAGGAGGCTTAAAAATACTCCGGGGCTTGCCTTGAGCGAAGACCGAGGCCTCGTTGGAGGGGCACTCGGGCAGGTTAGTTTCTGCTGCGGGGTCGACTTCCTCGGCCTGGGGTAGCTCCGGGATCTGTAGCTCGACGTTTGCCTCCTGCTCCTGGTCTTGCTCCTGAACTGTCGATCCTATTGCAATGCGGTTGAAAATAATAAATACAAAATACGTGGTGCGAGATGTGGTGGTAAGAAAAGTACATTTCTTGCAAACCAACAAAACCAACTTGTTGAACCACTTTTGACATTGAGGTAAATACTTATTTATCTCATAAAATAAAATCATTAATTCAACCATTTCCTATTTAGAAATTCAAAAGAAAATCAGGTTTCAACTACAAGTGCATTTTCTGAACTCAGAAAAATCCACAAAAATTCCAGGAAGCAACTAACACCATCAGAACTTCACTGCACAAATTTCAGCAAGAAATAAAATACAGAACAGCGGCCACAAAAAGATGAAACACATTGCTCAAAATATGCTTTGAACTAACTTTTCACACAAAATGTGTCAAACATCAGATTTCATAATTTTCCTAGCTTCATCTACTCATAAATACTCTATTGCAAAAAATGCTCAGCCAAAACATAATTATATCACCCTACACAAAATAAACAAATTTAAACCCAAAACAACCCAAACGAACTACAACCCTACTGGAACAGGGTGCTAAACTCATGTTCATATTTTTTCAGATTCTACTTCACATTTCATATTTATCAAGGAAGTTCCATGAACAGAAACATTATATTATTTCTTACATGAATTTCCAAAGAAAAACACAGAAAAGTATATTTACACAACAACTTCATATTTTTCCATACAATAGCCTATGCTTAACATTTTTCTTAGCTTGAACATCACACACAAAGACTGCACAAATTTTCCCATATTTTAGTTTGACACATAAAACACCTTAACACTTATTCCAAGAAATCAGCCAAAAAGGACTTTAAGCCATAACAGAAACTTTTTCCACATAAATAGTGCCTCATACATTTTTCATAGATACATAACATGATAAGAAACCTACAGAAAATTTTCCATGAATTAACTCAACCAGAAAACACTTATTTCCAGTTATCCAAACAAAAGCATATAAACGGAATTAAATAAAAACAGTAAAATAAACTTTCACCAAAAATACTTTCATATTTTTTCATGATTAATCTACTCATAAACAAGCTAACAAAACTGAAAGTACTTCATTTAGACTTTTAAAACGTGCTACACAAAAATAATAAGCTTCTTTGGACAATAAACTAAAAAGGAAAAACATTTGAATTTCCTGGCCCAACTTGCGTAGACTCGGCCCATAGACCAAGAGTGGCTGACGCGTGGGTCCGCGTGGTCAACGGGGTCCACTGGTCAGTGAAAGAAAAGCAGGGGACGGGGTTGACCGGCGATTGCTCGCCGCCGGTGGGGTTGCCGGCGGTGAGGCTAGGCTCGCTGTGTTCCCCTTGACGAGGCAAATCGGGTGGTGCGGTCGGTTTGGCCAGCGCGCGACCGTAGCTCGCCGGCGACGAGCCATGGCGGACGGCGGTGCTTGGCTTAGCCGTGTCCGGCGGTCGCCGGTGAAATTGGTGGAGGCAAAAGCTTAAGTGAACCCTAGGGAGGCTATTCGAAGGGTTGGTTCGACCGGTGAAGCTCTGGTGGAGCTTGGCCTCGTGCATGGCCATGGCGGCGTCCATGGCGCACTGTTGGGTCAGAGGGGGAGGCTAGAGGATGGTAGGGTTGAGGCTAGGTGGTGTTCTCACCTTGCCTTGGCGTGGTGAAGCTCGACGGAGCAGAGGGGACTCGGCGGAGGTGTGGTCGGGGACGAACGGCTCCGGGCTCCGAGCGGCGCTGATGGCGACCGTGGCGGCGCTCCTAGGACTCCGGCGTCGGTGAAGCTCTGGAGGTGGTGCTAGCGTGAGCACCGGGTGTCCGGGGTGTAGGCGGAGCGGTGAGCGGGAGGAATCGATCGGAGGTGGATGGGTGAGGTTGGAACGGCGGGGTGCCCTTGCGGTGTCGAACGACGTCGAACGGGGAAGCGCTCGGCTCGCGTTCATGTGCGGGAGAGAAGGGAGAGCTGGGGGTGCAGTTCGTGTGAATGATGAGTGAGAGGGAGAGGGGTGCGGTGAGCGGGGTTTGGCTCGGCCGGCGGGCTACCGTGGTCGTGGCGGGGGCCACGGAGGCGCGGCGGGCGAGGCATGGCAGGGCGATGCCGTGCGCGGCGAGCGGGCGCTGCAGGCGAGGCGGAGCGGGAGTGCCCAGGGAGGATCTTGGCGTGATCGGGGAGGCAAGGATCGGGCGAGGAGTGGCCGACGAGGATCCTCGGCACGATGCGGCGGCCACGTGGCGGTTGCGGCCGGCGTACGGCGCGGCCGTCAGGCTGACCGGCGCATCACGTGACGCGCGCGCGGCGAGTGCGGGCGGGAGCGGCGCGGTGCGGGCGAGCGCGTGGGCTGGGCCGAAAAGGCCAGCTGGGCCGGAAGTGGCGCGGGACGGAAAAAGATTTTCCTTTTTCTTTTTCCCAAAAACTTTTCAAACTTTGACCATTCAAAACAGTTTCAAAAACTCTAAACTAGGCTTTGACCCAAAAATAAAAGTTGCTCAAAATAATTTTCTCTACAACTTTCATATAGGACACTTTTTCTGAAAACCATTTTTACAACCTCCACAAAATAAAACCAATTTTTGAGACATAGATCATTTTGTTTATCTCACTTTTATTTGATAAATAATTTTGAACTTACTCAAGGTGTCAACATGAAAAGTACTAGCCTCATTATTCTCTATTTTATAAAACTATTTGCCAAGTCAGAAAGTCACTCAAACAACCAAGTCCAAAAGAAACCAAAAAATCTATTTAAACAAGCAAAAGCCAAAAACACTTTCATGCACATGAAATGATGCAATGCATTACTTATGCTCTTTAGTAGCTAATGTAGTTCCTAATGCAGTGCTTGACACTAGGGTGTCACAACCAACCCCCGGTTTTGAGGCCCAAACCGGGAAACCAGCCCACCAGCATCTGAGTTTTGTGGCCCAACCTCAGCAAACCCACAACACCCAGGTTTTGAGGCCCAAACCTGGAAACCGTCCTTAGCCAGAGTTTTGTGGCCAAACTCGGAAACCATCAGCGCCCAGGTTTTGAGGCCAAAAACTGGAAACCATCCACCCAATGGTTTTTCTCTGGCTCTACCACCAAACCAAAGCTGTAGAGGGGATGCACCGCCCGTGCACCCCGTCCACCGACACGTGTCCCCAAGTCCACGACTTAGGCAACACATGACCGCAAGTCTTCGATCGTCGCTGTCCTAGGCTGTCAGCCACCATAGCTGATCCTCGGGCCATCGGTCCCTCAGTCCAAGCCTCACGTCCGCCCTTCGCCACTCTCGGTTCATCGGCACGACACGTCTCTACTTGACCTTCACCTTGCCTCTGATCACTGTATCCATGCTCGACACCTGCACAACACAAGCCAAAGAACATGCGCATCATCCCAGTTGACAATCACTCGTCACTAAGAGACTCGGCATACACCCATGTATCCGCACTCCTCTAATCATCAAACCAGGGCTACAGCCCGACGACGGCTTATTATAGATCTGTTTCGGCAACCGTTCATCTCTCGCAAACGGCGTTAAGAGACTGTTCAAAACCCTAACGGGTGAGAAAGCGCTACAAACGGCGTCAGCTCCAGCTAAACAGACAAGCTTCCTTCTTTCACAAGACACATTTAGTACTCGGAGAACAAGACAAAGGACTCGGAAAATATTCCAAGTACCCGGATCTTATTTATTATTACTCGGAATTACAACAGAGATACGTGGCAACATCTTGAGATACAGCAATTACCAGCACAAGTACAATCAGGATGTAAAACTCTACTCTAGTGCAATCAAGGTACAGAGCTTTGATGCCTATTGCACCAAGGACCGGGTTCAGTGAGATGCAGTAAAGCATACACAGAACCTTGGGTAGACACTATCTTTTCAGTGCATCCCAAGGAGGATCTCAGGCACCACCCCAGTACTCAAGGAACTCCGGGGAAGACCATCACCCTCGCCGCCCTTTTGACAACCTGTGACTCTGAGGTTATCTACGAGTGGTAGTCACAAGAGTTCTTCTAGGCGCACCTCTG
Source organism: Coix lacryma-jobi var. lacryma-jobi (assembly GCA_009763385.1). Lineage (NCBI taxonomy): Eukaryota > Viridiplantae > Streptophyta > Magnoliopsida > Poales > Poaceae > Coix > Coix lacryma-jobi. The sequence continues at coordinate 76,534,032 of CM019828.1, read as the reverse complement.
TATCCCTCTGCTCGCGACCACTTGGAAACCACCCTGGCGGATGGTCCCTTCACAAGAGTTCTTCTGGGCACCTCATCTACTTTACAGAAGGAAGACACCCGGGGGATCGGCCATCTCCGCTATCACTATTATAAACCTCATAGGACTAAGAGAAGTTCTACACTCCTATAGGATATGAACTCCTTGCTTCCCAAGCAGGGTATTTATATGCGGTTTCTTCTTGGTCTATGGACATGGTTCATCAACAAAAGTGACCGCTGGAGCAATAATTCAACCAATGTACTGTGGTGCATGTGAAGCTCGATATTGGTAACAGAACTGTTTCGCACACGCACTTCAAGACAAAGACGACAAAGTTTGCAGTTGCAGAAAACGACAAACATCATTATTACACACAGCTGGAGCAGTCACCGGTCAATTATTGCTGGCCCCATGGTAATTTTTATTCAGTGGGGGGTGATACGGGATGTTTGTTGAAAACATTACCCACCTGAAGCTGAATATTTATTACTCGGACGGTTTAAGCAACGAATTGGTGACATGTTCCGATTCCTCATTTCTTTAATAGATTATCTGATCATATATTTCTGAAGATCCCAAGTGCCGACTACTAAAGTACTCGGAACTCAGGCTCGGGGGCTGCAAGGTATAATCTATGAAGAAAATGTTTTTTCTTATCCAAGAATTACTCGAAAAAGGCTCAAAAGATCCTCAAAGTTATTATAAATAACAAGAGGCTCGGGGGCTACGCCCTATGGGTGCACTTTTCAGGAAAAAGTGCACGCCATGGAAGTTCTTTACCTACAGAGCACTTCAAGATTTCTCAAGATATTACTCGGAGATTCTCAAAGAGAAACCAGAAGATAATGATCTGAGAAAATGATGAAGAGCTCGGGGGCTTGACGGACCAGGATGTCAGAGATATCATCAGAAGATGATCCCTACGACTAATCCCGGATGGCACTGGAGATCTGAAGACTTGAAACGAAGCGTATTTGGATTAGGACTCTTATTGTAACCTAGTTGAGTTCTTAAAGGAAGTCTTGTAATTAGAATAGGACTCCTCTGATGTAACCGACTAGGACTCGGTCTGCGCTATGCTTCACCCAGGTATATAAGGGGAAGCAGGTGCAGGCTCCTGAGGATTGAACATTGAATCATAATCATACACAAGGCACACATCGCACTGGATGTAAGGTATTACGCTATTCAGCGGCCTGAACTAGTATAAATCGCTGTCCCTGTGTACTCGCCGAGTCCTACGAACGCCGATCCCCACCGAACAAATCGTCTGAGATTACTCAAGATGAGTTGCCGGTTAACAAACACCGACAGCGTGCGAGACGTCTGCAAAGCGTAAACACAGGGACGAGAGACGGCGATTTAGACAGGTTCGGGCCGGCAAGTCGCCGTAATAACCGATGTCCTGTGTTCTGGTGGCTGGTTTGTATTGATGAATTGAAATATGGCGTGTGATCCGATGGGATCTGAGGTGATCTCAGGTGAGATCTGATGTGAGATGAGAGGGGGTCCCTGCTCGCCTTATATAGTCGGGGAGCAGGGTTACAGTTGTCGAGTCCTTATCAAATTACAAGCGGTTCCTCAAGGCAAGGAATCCGGATCTAACTCAAGGATCTTCCTTGGCGGGCAAGGCTTCTGGAGAGTCCTTGACAAGCACAGGAAGCTGGTCGTGTGCTGCAAGGCCTCGCGAGCTGGGCTATCCTTGACGAAGGGCCCATGTAGGTCCATGGGGGTATACGGAGGTAATATCCCCACAGCTAGTCCCCGAGCACTTTGTATCCGTTGGCGACGCCGTCTTGAGCTTGTCCGAGCAGGCGAAGTCGATGTCGGGCAAGTAAGGCTCGCTAGAAGGATGTAAGGTGCTGAAGAAAATTTTTGAAGAGCTTTCTTCTGGTGAAGTGTATCCACTTGGAGCTTGCAAGACTGTAAGGAATAGCGAGGTCCTAGTAGAAGTTTGTGCAAGTCCAACTTGAGGGAGCGTCCTTTAAATGTCAGAGAAAAAGAAAATACAATCACCGCAAGGTGAAGTGTATCCACTTAGTCCCTGAGCTTGGTAATAGGTGTTGAAGATACGTGGTGCCGAGCTTGTAGAGCATTTAGCAAGTGCCCCGATGAGCTGCCCAAAATCAGCACCCTGATCCGAACAGCATGGAGCGACTTGATGCACACTGGCGACGAGTGAAGGCGATGACGAGCGAATGTGGCGACGAGCAAAGACGAAGTCCTCGAGCCTGGTCGGCGACGAGCGAAGGCAAAGTCCTCGAGCCAGGTCGGCGACGAGTGAAGGCGAAGTCCTCGAGCCAGGTCAGCGACGAGTGAAGGCGGCGACGAGCGATGGCGACGAGCGATGGCGACGGTGATTGAAGGCGATGACAAGTGAAGGTGACGACCAGCGAAGGCAACGGGCCTGGTTGATGACGAACGAAGGCGAAGTCCCCGAGCCTGGTCGGCGACTTGCGAAGACGAAGTCTCTGAGCATGGTCGACGACGAGCGAAGGCGAAGTCCATGAACCTGGTCGGCGACGGGCGAAGGCCAGGTCGATGAACCGGGTTGGCGACGGATTGATGAACCTACGACCTTGTGCTTCAGAAACAGAAGGCGGCGACGAGCGATGGCGGCGGCGACGAGCCCGGTCGGCGACGAACGAAGGCGGTGACGAGCCTGGTCGGAGACGAGCGAAGACGGCAAGGAGCGAAGGCGAAGTCCCTGAGCTTGGTCGGCGGCGAGCGACGGCGGACGATGGGCGAAGGCGGCGACGACGAGCGAAGGTGGCAGCGAGCGACGACGACGATGAGCCTGGTTGGCGACGAACGAAGGCGGTGACGAGCCTGGTCGGAGACGAGCGAAGGCGGTGAGGAGCGAAGGCGAAGTCCTCGAGCCTGGTCGGCGACGAGCAACGGCGGCAACGGGCGAAGGCGGTGACGAGCCCGGTTCACGAGGGGTGAAGACGACGATGAGTGAAGGCGACAAGGAGCCGGGTTGATGACGAGCGAAGGCACCGATGAGCGAAGGCGAAGTCCCCGAGCCTGGATGGCGACGAGTGAAGGCGAAGTCCCCGAGCCTGGTCGGCGGCGAGCGACGGCGGCGATGAGCCCGAACAATGACGAGCGATGGCGGCGACGAGCCTGGTCGACGATGAGCGATGGCGGCGATGGGCGAAGGCGGCGACGAGCCTGGTCGACGACGAGCGATGGCGGCGACGGGCGAAGGCAGCGACGATCGAAGGCGGCGACGAGCCTGGTCGACAACGAGGGACGGCGAAGTCCTCGAGCTTCAGCGACGAGCGAAGGTGAAGTCCCTGAAAAATAAACATGGAGACCAGTAGCACATGATGATGTACAAATAAAATATGGAGAAAAACCAGTGGCGAAGGATGACTGTAGTTTGACGAAGTCCCCGAGCCTGGAGTCGTCGTGCCGACATGGAGAGTATGGAGACAGAGATGGAGCCGGCCGCGGAGGCCCTGGTCGCCGATGTAGATCTTCTCGTCGCAGGGCAGCAGTACAACATTGCATAGGAGAATAGTCTGTAAATAGACTCTTGGGTGAAAAGAGGCAAAACTTGTAGCGAGTCGGCATGTTTTGCATATTCCCCGAATTCCGCAGACCCAATAGCCGTGAGCCGTAGCGATGAACAGTTGGGCCTTGGGTTATCCCAGGATCCGTAGCATAGAGCGCGGAGCTCGTTTGCGCGTAGGAGTCAAGGGCGTCTCCCAAGGAACCGCTGCTGGCATCCCATAGCGCAGAGGGCAGACGCTCGTGCACGCGTAGGGAGGTACCACGGACAGGTTCTTTTCTAAGAGGCTCGATCATGGCATGACCTGGGTGAATGGAGACCGATCGTCGAGAGCGTGGGTGGCGCAGATGCGAGGCACTGAGCATGTAGCTTCAGAATTCTCAGCCCAAGTTAGCCTTTCCTTCGTAGCACAGAGGGCGGACGCTCATGCACGCGTAGAGAGGTCGGGACGTCCCTTGGGAGAGCTGTTGGCCACCGTAGAGCAGAGGGCGGGTGCTCATGCACGCGTCCGATGGTGATAACAACCCCCGCTCTAAGTCTTCATCGGCATCAGTCAGGCTGCTTGGAGACCGCATGGAGAACAAGCGCGTAACGACGCGTATACAGGCACTGGACGAATAGCCTTGGAGGTCTCAGCCCAAGCTTAGCCTTCCCTTCGTAGCGCAGAGGGCAGACACTCATGCACGTGTAGAGAGGTCAGGACGTCACTTGGGAGAACTACTGGCCGCCATAGCGCAGAGAGCGGGCGCTCATGCACGCGTCCGGCGGTGGCAGTAGCCCCTTCTCTGAAACTCATTCAGCGTCAGCCAGGCTGTTTGGAGAGGTCGGCGAATCGTATGCAGAGGTCGGCGAGTCGTTTGGCAAAGACGGCAATGAGCCCAGTTGTAACACCCTGATTTAATTTTCCCCAATTTAATAAAAGGAATTAGAAATTAAATAGGTTGGCTAGTTTATTAGAGGAGGAAAATAAAATTTATTTATCTTTTTCATGTTGCATTCATGCCATTGCATATTTTATTGGGTGGTAAATGATTTATTAAAACCCGTATAGGGCGAATCGAATTTATTCTATTTAGAAAACAAATAAAAGCTTTGTAAAAGTTTTGTAAATTTCAAACTCAAAGTTTTATTTGCTAAACCTAGGGAAAATATTTCTAAAGATTTCAAACTGGTTTTTATTTCAAACTGATTTGAAATATGATTTCAAGTGAATTTCAAAAGAATTGTAAAAAGGGAAAAAAAACAAACTGGATCTCTCCTCCCCCTTTCTTCATTTCAGCCCGAGCAGGCCGACTCCCTCCCTCTCCCCTCGGCCCAGCGCGGCCAACGCCCAGGCCCCCCCTCCTTCACTCCCCTCCCACTCCCCCGCATGGGCTGAGCCCATTGCTGCCGGCCCGACCCCACCTTTCCCCTCTCTTCCCAGCCCACCTCCCGGACTGCCACCTCCCTTCTCGCGCGGGCCGTTTTCCCCTCCCATCGCCGCTCGGCCCACACCAGCGACGGCCCGCTCCCACCACCAGAGCGCCGCAAGCCACCGTCGCACGGCACTTCCCCTCCGTCACCGACCTGCGGGCCAGCCTTGTCAGCTCTTCCTCCTTCCCGCGGATCTCGCATCGGACGCGAGCTCTCCATCGCACGCTACCACCTCCCTCCACCGACCCGACCCTATAAGAACTGGCCCCGTTAGGGCTACTCGCACCATACCACGCGCCGCCACCATCCCCTCCCTAACCCTGCCTACGCGCCACCTCCACCAGATCAATCTGCACAGGGGTGATCAGCCGCCATTGCCGATCAACCGAGTGCTACCGCCAGCGGCTCTCCTGCTCGTCTCACCCCCGAAGAGGCTCTTGGGGCGCGACATCGCTCTACCGCCGCCGCTCGACCTACTCCCGAGTGCCTTCTCCCTCACCAGTGCCCTCGTCGCCACTACAGGAACGTCGTCGTCGCCGCCCTCCATCACCGGCCTCTTCCGGACCTCGATAGGCGTCGAGGACACCACCGTTGGCACCGCAGTAAGCTCCTCGCTCGATCCCGCCTCTCCCCACTGTCTCTACCGCCACACAGACCTCTCCCCGAGCACGCCGGCGAGCTTCACGACCTCGGCCATGGCGCGCCGCCGCGTCCTGAGCCACCGGCGCCGCCCTTCTCCCTCTCATCCTCTCTGCGCCGCTCATCTCTAACTGGACGGCTCAGATTAGAAGAGGCCTTGAACCGGTATGCACCCGGCTCATGGAGCCGTAGACTCGGTGCACCATTGCCGCGCCAGCTGGTCCGTGGCACACCTGGCACACCGCACCAAACCGCGTCTGCCACGTGGCCGCCTCGCTGTCCACCGCGCCAGCGCACACACTCTCTCCTCCCTTCTAATCCAGGCCGTCCGATCTGGATCGGGCGATCCATATGAGAAGATACCCCTTCGCGCCGCGTATTTTGTTAAAGAGCCCCTCAGCTATCCAGGAATCAACCCGCAGTCCACGGGGACTGTGCGCTGAGTCCGCGAATTCTTGTGTTCTAACCCCTGTGTTTTCGGATAAATGAGGTCCGGTCCAGAGCGCTTTTAAATTCAGTTTTGATTTATTTTAAATCCGAAAATGAGTTCAATCTATTTACAGAAATGCCATCCAACTTCAAACGCTTATAACTTGCTCATTTTAACTCCGATTTGACCCTTTCAACTTGCGTTAGATTCATAATTTCGTTCTCTATGCAGTAGATCTATTAGTTTACTGTTTTCATACTGTTTGTTGTACTGTTATTTATTTCTATGTATTGTGCCATGTATGTTGCTTGGGCCAGAGAGTGCGGAGTACGAGGATGCTCCAGACCATCCTTGCGACCCAGTTGATTCGACCCAGTCCGAAGGCAAGTGTCCTTGAACATCTTGCACCTACTTTATTTTACTTTTGGTACTAGAGTAGTTAGATCTTGTAGATGCATGCTTGTCATTAATTTGAATCCCATGTTAGGGTTTACTAGAATTTGTTTTTATTATCCTTGTCGCCTGTTTTGGAATATTCAGGTAGGTGTTTTGCTTAGCCCTGCAGTCAAGTTTGGGTTGGGAGGTAAATATTATTAATCTTGATTAATGAACTATGAAACAAGGTGGATATGGTAATTTGGTAGCAACAAGGTTGTTAGGTAAATCCGGCAGGATGGACCCGTATTGGTGGTTTTGTGCCGTGGGACTCGGCAGCTGCTTTGGTTTTTGGTTCGGGGCTCGTGCTAGACATATCCTGCCTGGATCCCTAGGACCCGGTTCTTGGACAAGTAACCCGGCAAAACAGCGCAGCCATGAGATCTGGATGGGCTGGACCTGGCTAATTAATTAGTTTCCTCTAAGTTATGCTACACGGGGGTTGTATAGTGGCTCAAGAGGGGTCCCTTGGGGTCGTTGACTTATGGACAGGGGAGAAACCTTAGAGTACGGGTAACACAGACTTGGAGGGGCTTTGTAAAGGCCTTGCAGTGCAACCTGCTATGCACCTTGGCAGTGTTTAGCGTGACGGGATCTGCACGACTCATGGGTAACGATGTGCAACCTCTGCAGAGTGTAAAACTGATATATCAGCCGTGCTCACGGTCACGAGCGGGCTTGGACTTCTTCGAGATTAGTTGGTTACTGGTTACCGGTTCGGGTCATCTGATGGACTTCAGGTGCGGTTGCCTGATGGACTTCAGGTGTTGGATGCTCGGTGCGACTCCGGGTGTTGTTACTTTTCTACAGAGTCTGTCTATAACCTAGTAAATAGGTGCATAGGATTAATAGGATTAATAGGGTGTGTCGCTTTAGGCGCTTGAGTCAAACAAAGTCAGCCTACTTTTGTTATTAGCCTCATAAGCATATATTTCCTACACTTGCGGAGTACATTTCGATGTGCTCACCCTTCCTCTTTATCCCCCTGCTACCCCACCCAGACGCTGGAGACTACGCGTACGAGGAGCAGGAGTATCCAGAAGACGGAGGCTACGACCCTGACGACCTGTACTAGGATGGCACTACCCCCGGTCGACCTTCCTGTGGAGATGGAGTCCAGATTTCCGCATCTACATTAGCGTCTTCGTTAGAGTCCGTTATCATGAGAGTCTGTACCCTTTTCTTTCAGACCCGAGGGTCATTTTTGTAATAATGTTCGATATATTAATAAAAGCATTGTTTTGATATTTACTATGATGTGGATATATGTATGAAAATTGATCCTGGCATACATATATTGTGCTCCAATTTTGTTCTTAAAATTGGGGTGTCACAGAGTGGTATCGGAGCCGTGTTGACCGTAGGACGCTACCCTAGTCAGTCGTCGAGTTTACAAAACTATTTTTACAAGCCCCATCTCTTTTCTCACTTCTGTAGACCCTGTCTCTGCTGAAAATTCAAGCTTTGTTTCAATGTAGGTCCTCCAATATTAGGATGCCCACCATAATTGTTTGAATTCGTAGCACGTTGATTGACATGTACTTGTGCACATGTTTTGATTTGGTTCTTTGTAATGATTGTTGGTGTGTTGCGACCGTCAGGTTGCAGCGACATCATTTGTTAAAATGTTTTACTAATCGAATTAATTAACCAAACCAGGGTTGTTATATATCTATCTATCACATCTCACTCTTACTCCTGGAAAATGTAACAGATGGTTGACACCAGGAGCAGCGCGGGCAACGCCGGTAACGCTGGCGGGAGCGGGGCAGGTGGCAACCAGCCGCCCCATCCTCATCCACCTCCACCTCCGCCTCCGTACGACCCGCTCCAGATGGCCCAGGTGCAGAATGAGATGATGCAGAACATGGCCCAGATCATGCAGTACATGCCGCATATGGCCCAGGGTGCCCAGGGTGCTCAGGGTGCAGGAGCTGCATAGCACCCGACCGGATGACACTCTCAGGAGCTTCATGACGACGCGCCCTCCAGTGTTCCACCACGCCATAGAGCCAATGGATGCAGATGATTGGCTCGAGACGATTACAGGCAAGTTGCAGCTTGCCCATGTCGGGGACCTTGATAAGGCCCTCTACGCCGCGCACCAGCTTCAGGGCCCGGCGAAGAACTGGTGGACTGCCTACACCGCAGCTCATGCGGACGCCGACTCGATCACTTGGGAGGAGTTCCGTAGGGCATTCCGCGACCAGTACGTCACTTTCGGCGAGATCAGGGTGAAGCGCCGGGAGTTCCAGGACCTCAGGCAGGGGGCGATGACAGTGCGTGAGTATCTCACGCAGTTCAGCCAGCTGTCCCGTTATGCCCCAGATGACGTGGACACAGACGACAAGAAGCAGGAGTGCTTCAGGCAAGATCTCTGTCATTCTTTAATATTAATAAATTCTTCATACACCCTTGTTCATTCCTTTTGCTACCTGATAAATAATAAAATTGTTATCTGCTTCAGGCATGGGCTTAACCCAGGACTCCGCTATGCCCTAGCTTCAAATGAGTATTCCTCATTTCAGAAGCTGGTTGACCGTGCCTTCGCGGTGGAGAAGGAACGGAAGGACCTCGATGCAGATCGCAAGAGGAAGATGACGTTCCAGGGACAGTCCTCCGGCAGCTCCGCTCGTCCCCGCTACGCTCCACCTGCCTCAGCTTCTAGGCAGATTCCCCAGCAGCAGCAGTACCGACCGCCCCAGTCCCGGCAGCCCGCTCCTCAGTATAGGCATCCAGCTCCACAGTATCAGGCTCCACCTCAGCAGCAGCAGCAGTCACGCCAGGCTCAGGCACCTCGCCAGGGTCTTCCAGCTCCGCAGCAGCCCCGTTCAGCACAGGGGGCAGGTCAGATTGGTCCCTGCTACAAGTGCAACCAGATGGGACACTTCGCCAACAAGTGTCCATTGAGGCAGCCAGCTCCATCGCAATCACGTCCCGCAGGCCAGCCCCAGAGCTACACTCGTGGTCGTGTGAACCACGTGTCAGCAGAGTCTGCTCAGACGGCACCAGATGTGGTGTTTGGTACGTTCCTTGTTGACTCTCACCCAGTTACAGTCTTGTTTGATTCTGGAGCATCTCATTCGTTCATATCAGCACCCTGCGCATCTAAATATAATATGAATAGAGTGTTAATGAAAAAGCATCTGCTAGTGAATTCTCCTGGAGGAGAACTGATATCGAGGCATGTGTGCCCGAATGTGAGCTTAACCATAAGGGGGGTAGTCTTTCCCACCTCTCTTATTGTTCTGGATTCCCAAGGTATTGATGTCATTCTGGGAATGGATTGGCTACGCAAGTACCAGGGAGTCATTGATTGTGCTCAGAGGCTCATCACAGTGAAGCATCCAGATGGCACGGAGATTGTGTATCGAGCACCGACAACGATGATTGAAGAAGCCAGAGCATATGAGGCTGTCGTGGTACCTGATATCCGAGTTGTCAAGGAGTTCCCTGATGTCTTCCAGAAAGTGCCAGGTATGCCACCTGATCGTGAGATTGAGTTCTCTATTGATTTAGTCCCTGGCACTGCACCTATATTCAGGCGACCATATAGAATGGATGCCGAAAAGCTAGCTGAGCTGAAGACGCAGATCCAAAAGCAGTTAGAGAAGGGGCATATTCGTCCTAGTACGTCCCCGTGGGGAGCTCCTGTGATCTTTGTTCCAAAGAAGGATGGAGGCCTGCGGATGTGCGTTGATTACCGCGCATTGAATGAAGCTACCATCAAGAACAAGTACCTGATTCCTCGCATTGATGATCTGTTTGATTAGTTGAAGGGTGCTCATGTGTTCTCAAAGATTGACCTGCAAACAGGCTATAACCAGCTGAAGATTCGTGAAGCTGATATCCCGAAGACGGCATTCGTAACTCGATATGGGCTATATGAGTACACAGTGATGTCCTTCGGCTTGACTAATGCCCCAGCTTTCTTCATGTATCTGATGAACAAGGTCTTCATGGAGTTTCTAGATCTGTTCGTCGTGGTGTTCCTTGATGATATCCTGATATTCTCGAAGACTGAAGAAGAACATGAGAAGCATCTGAGGTTAGTGTTGCAGAAGCTCAGAGAGCATCGGTTGTATGCAAAGCTGAGCAAATGCGAGTTCTGGTTGAAGAAGGTTGCATATTTGGGGCATATCATCTCAGAGGGTGGTGTATCAGTGGATCCAAGCAAGTTCCAAGATATATTGGACTGGAAGGTACCTGAGAGCGTTACTGAGATTCGGAGTTTTCTCGGTATGGCTGGATATTATCGCCGCTTCATTGAAGGATTCTCCAAGATCGTGAAGCCGATGACGAGGCTGACTGAGAAGGGTGCCAAGTTTGTATGGTCCCTTGAATGCCAGGCTGGTTTCGAGGAGTTGAAGGTAAGATTGACTTCTGCTCCTATCCTTGTCATGCCAGATGTTCAGAAGAACTTCACGGTCTATTGTGATGCTTCGCGACAGGGTCTGGGATGTGTGCTTATGCAGGAAGGTCGGGTGATTGCTTATGCCTCGAGACAGCTCAGGAAGCATGAGCTGAATTACCCTACTCATGATCTTGAGTTGGCAGCAGTTGTTCATGCTCTGAAGATCTGGAGGCACTATCTAATGGGGAAGAAGACGGAGATATACACTGATCACAAGAGTTTGAAGTACATATTCACCCAGCCAGATCTGAATCTCCGCCAACGAAGATGGCTAGAGTTGATCAAAGATTATGATCTGAGTATCAACTATCATCCGGGCAAGGCAAATGTTGTAGCAGATGCCCTGAGCAGGAAGGTCTACTGCAATGTGCTTGAGATCAAGAAGCAGCAGCCCGAGTTGCATGAGGAGTTTGAGAAGCTCAACTTGGATATTCTTGGTCATATTGATGCAGTAGCCTTGGAGGTTGATTCGACCTTGGAGCGTGATATCCGAGCAGGGCAGCTCACTGATGAGTACTTGCTAGAGATCAGACAGTTGATCAAGGAAGACAAAGCCCCTGGATTCACAGAGGATGATCAGGGTGTTTTGTGGTTCAGAGGAAGGATCTTTGTCCCTGATGTGAAGGCTATTAAGGAGTTGATTCTGAGGGAAGTTCATGATTCAGCCTACTCTCTCCATCCAGGCAGTACCAAGATGTACCAGGATTTGAAGCAGTATTACTGGTGGTATGGGATGAAGAGAGATGTAGCAGAGTATGTGGCCTTGTGTGACACATGTCAGAGGGTTAAGGCCCAACATCAGAGACCAGCTGGTTTGCTACAGCCTCTGCAGGTTCCAGAGTGGAAATGGGAACAGATCAGCATGGATTTCATCACTGGTTTGCCCAGGACACAGTCCGGATATGATTCCATTTGGGTCATAGTTGATCGCTTGACCAAGGTTGCTCATTTCATTCCAGTCAAGGAGTCATATCGTGGACCACAGCTTGCAGAATTGTACATGTCCCGCATTGTGTGCTTGCATGGTGTGCCGAAGATCATAGTGTCTGACAGAGGTACACAGTTCACATCCAGATTCTGGAAGTGGTTGCATGAGTCTATGGACACCCGCCTCAGTTTCAGTTCAGCTTATCATCCGCAGACCGATGGTCAGACAGAAAGGGTGAATCAGATCCTTGAGGACATGTTGAGAGCCAGTGCGCTTCAGAATAGCCAGAGTTGGGATAAGAGTCTTCCTTATGCAGAGTTCTCTTATAACAACAGCTATCAGGCCAGTCTCAAGATGTCCCCCTTTGAAGCACTGTATGGCAGGAAGTGCAGAACACCTCTGTTCTGGAATCAGGTTGGAGAAAGGAAAGTCTTTGGCCCTGAGTCTATAGAGGAAGCTGAAGAACAGGTCAGACAGATCCGAAGCAACCTGAAGACAGCTCAGTCTAGACAGAAGAGTTATGCAGATGTCAGACGACGTGAGCTGGAGTTCCAGATTGGGGACTATGTCTATCTGAAGGTGTCACCCTTCAGAGGTCTTCGGAGGTTTAATGTCAAAGGAAAGCTATCTCCGAGGTTCATTGGCCCTTTCAAGGTGATTGACAAGAAAGGTGCAGTTGCTTATCAGCTGGAGTTGCCTGCACGTCTGGCAGGTGTTCATAATGTGTTCCATGTATCCCAGCTGAAGAGATGCCTCTGAGTTCCAGAGGAGCAGTTGCCACTTGAGGAGCTTGATCTGAGAGATGATCTGACATTCTCTGAGCCGATCAAGATCCTAGACACGATGGAACGAGGTACTCGCAACAAGAGGATTAAAATTTGCAAGGTGCAATGGAAGCATTACTCCGAAGAAGAAGCAACATGGGAGAAGGAAGATGATCTTCGGGCAGATTTTCCTCACCTCTTCGCCGACTCTTCCTAATCTCGAGGACGAGATTCTTATAAGGGGGGTAGGTTTGTAACACCCTGATTTAATTTTCCCCAATTTAATAAAAGGAATTAGAAATTAAATAGGTTGGCTAGTTTATTAGAGGAGGAAAATAAAATTTATTTATCTTTTTCATGTTGCATTCATGCCATTGCATATTTTATTGGGTGGTAAATGATTTATTAAAACCCGTATAGGGCGAATCGAATTTATTCTATTTAGAAAACAAATAAAAGCTTTGTAAAAGTTTTGTAAATTTCAAACTCAAAGTTTTATTTGCTAAACCTAGGGAAAATATTTCTAAAGATTTCAAACTGGTTTTTATTTCAAACTGATTTGAAATATGATTTCAAGTGAATTTCAAAAGAATTGTAAAAAGGGAAAAAAACAAACTGGATCTCTCCTCCCCCTTTCTTCATTTCAGCCCGAGCAGGCCGACTCCCTCCCTCTCCCCTCGGCCCAGCGCGGCCAACGCCCAGGCCCCCCCTCCTTCACTCCCCTCCCACTCCCCCGCATGGGCTGAGCCCATTGCTGCCGGCCCGACCCCACCTTTCCCCTCTCTTCCCAGCCCGCCTCCCGGACTGCCACCTCCCTTCTCGCGCGGGCCGTTTTCCCCTCCCATCGCCGCTCGGCCCACACCAGCGACGGCCCGCTCCCACCACCAGAGCGCCGCAAGCCACCGTCGCACGGCACTTCCCCTCCGTCACCGACCTGCGGGCCAGCCTTGTCAGCTCTTCCTCCTTCCCGCGGATCTCGCATCGGACGCGAGCTCTCCATCGCACGCTACCACCTCCCTCCACCGACCCGACCCTATAAGAACTGGCCCCGTTAGGGCTACTCGCACCATACCACGCGCCGCCACCATCCCCTCCCTAACCCTGCCTACGCGCCACCTCCACCAGATCAATCTGCACAGGGCTGATCAGCCGCCATTGCCGATCAACCGAGTGCTACCGCCAGCGGCTCTCCTGCTCGTCTCACCCCCGAAGAGGCTCTTGGGGCGCGACATCGCTCTACCGCCGCCGCTCGACCTACTCCCGAGTGCCTTCTCCCTCACCAGTGCCCTCGTCGCCACTACAGGAACGTCGTCGTCGCCGCCCTCCATCACCGGCCTCTTCCGGACCTCGATAGGCGTCGAGGACACCACCGTTGGCACTGCAGTAAGCTCCTCGCTCGATCCCGCCTCTCCCCACTGTCTCTACCGCCACACAGACCTCTCCCCGAGCACGCCGGCAAGCTTCACGACCTCGGCCATGGCGCGCCGCCGCGTCCTGAGCCACCGGCGCCGCCCTTCTCCCTCTCATCCTCTCTGCGCCGCTCATCTCTAACTGGACGGCTCAGATTAGAAGAGGCCTTGAACCGGTATGCACCCGGCTCATGGAGCCGTAGACTCGGTGCACCATTGCCGCGCCAGCCGGTCCGTGGCACACCTGGCACACCGCACCAAACCGCGTCTGCCACGTGGCCGCCTCGCTGTCCACCGCGCCAGCGCACACACTCTCTCCTCCCTTCTAATCCAGGCCGTCCGATCTGGATCGGGCGATCCATATGAGAAGATACCCCTTCGCGCCGCGTATTTTGTTAAAGAGCCCCTCAGCTATCCAGGAATCAACCCGCAGTCCACGGGGACTGTGCGCTGAGTCCGCGAATTCTTGTGTTCTAACCCCTGTGTTTTCGGATAAATGAGGTCCGGTCCAGAGCGCATTTAAATTCAGTTTTGATTTATTTTAAATCCGAAAATGAGTTCAATCTATTTACAGAAATGCCATCCAACTTCAAACGCTTATAACTTGCTCATTTTAACTCCGATTTGACCCATTCAACTTGCGTTAGATTCATAATTTCGTTCTCTACGCAGTAGATCTATTAGTTTACTGTTTTCATACTGTTTGTTGTATTGTTATTTATTTCTATGTATTGTGTCATGTATGTTGCTTGGGCCAGAGAGTGCGGAGTATGAGGACGCTCCAGACCATCCTTGCGACCCAGTTGATTCGACCCAGTCCGAAGGCAAGTGTCCTTGAACATCTTGCACCTACTTTATTTTACTTTTGGTACTAGAGTAGTTAGATCTTGTAGATGCATGCTTGTCATTAATTTGAATCCCATGTTAGGGTTTACTAGAATTTGTTTTTATTATCCTTGTCGCCTGTTTTGGAATATTCAGGTAGGTGTTTTGCTTAGCCCTGCAGTCAAGTTTGGGTTGGGAGGTAAATATTATTAATCTTGATTAATGAACTATGAAACAAGGTGGATATGGTAATTTGGTAGCAACAAGGTTGTTAGGTAAATCCGGCAGGATGGACCCGTATTGGTGGTTTTGTGCCGTGGGACTCGGCAGCTGCTTGGGTTTTTGGTTCGGGGCTCGTGCTAGACATATCCTGCCTGGATCCCTAGGACCCGGTTCTTGGACAAGTAACCCGGCAAAACAGCGCAGCCATGAGATCTGGATGGGCTGGACCTGGCTAATTAATTAGTTTCCTCTAAGTTATGCTACACGGGGGTTTTATAGTGGCTCAAGAGGGGTCCCTTGGGGTCGTTGACTTATGGACAGGGGAGAAACCTTAGAGTACGGGTAACACAGACTTGGAGGGGCTTTGTAAAGGCCTTGCAGTGCAACCTGCTATGCACCTTGGCAGTGTTTAGCGTGACGGGATCTGCACGACTCATGGGTAACGATGTGCAACCTCTGCAGAGTGTAAAACTTATATATCAGCCGTGCTCACGGTCACGAGCGGGCTTGGACTTCTTCGAGATTAGTTGGTTACTGGTTACCGGTTCGGGTCATCTGATGGACTTCAGGTGCGGTTGCCTGATGGACTTCAGGTGTTGGATGCTCGGTGCGACTCCGGGTGTTGTTACTTTTCTACAGAGTCTGTCTATAACCTAGTAAATAGGTGCATAGGATTAATAGGATTAATAGGGTGTGTCGCTTTAGGCGCTTGAGTCAAACAAAGTCAGCCTACTTTTGTTATTAGCCTCATAAGCATATATTTCCTACACTTGCGGAGTACATTTCGATGTGCTCACCCTTCCTCTTTGTCCCCCTGCTACCCCACCCAGACGCTGGAGACTACGCGTACGAGGAGCAGGAGTATCCAGAAGACGGAGGCTACGACCCTGACGACCTGTACTAGGATGGCACTACCCCCGGTCGACCTTCCTGTGGAGATGGAGTCCAGATTTCCGCATCTACATTAGCGTCTTCATTAGAGTCCGTTATCATGAGAGTCTGTACCCTTTTCTTTCAGACCCGAGTGTCATTTTTGTAATAATGTTCGATATATTAATAAAAGCATTGTTTTGATATTTACTATGATGTGGATATATGTATGAAAATTGATCCTGGCATACATATATTGTGCTCCAATTTTGTTCTTAAAATTGGGGTGTCACACCAGTTGATGACGAGCGAAGGCGGCGACGAGCCCGGTTGGCGACGAGCGATGACGGCGACGGGCGAAGGCGGCGACGAGCTTGGTCGACGACGAGCGACGGCGGCGATGGGCGAAGGGGGCGACGAGCCTAGTCGACGACGAGTGACGACGGCGACGGGCGAAGGTGGCGATGAGCCTGGTCGACGACGAGCGACGGCGGCGATGGGCGAAGGCAAAGTCCCCGGGCCTGGTCGGCGATGAGCGAAGGCGAAGTCCCTGGGCCTGGTCGGCGACGAGCGAAGAATATGGAGAGCAGTAGTACATGATAATGTACAAATAAAATACGGAGAAAAAACCAATGGCAAAAGATGACTGCAGCTTGATGTAGATCCGATCTTAGGCGGCCGGCGGGTCGGCGACGGGCCCGGTTGACGATGAGCGAAGGCGACGATGAGTGATGACGGCGATGAGCGAAGACGGCGACGAGCCTGGTCGACGACGAGAGAAGGCGGCGACGACGTTGATGCAGTCGGTGATCCTCTTGTTGGCCCGGTCGATGGCTTCGACCAGGTCGTCACGGCGGATGGATCTTGGCGTACGGGGCGCCGGCACGATAACGCGGTGGGTGGATGGCAAGGCATCCGGCGCTGGAAGCTGCGCAGGATCCACGATCTCCGGAGCGAGGATGGCGTTGCTTGATGGTCCAGATGATAGATCCGATTTGGAAGGAGACGCCGGGCTCGGGAGGATCATGGAGTCGAGAAACTGACCGTTTGGCAGATCATGATGTCGTAGCACACACCCCCTACCTGGCGTGCCAACTGTCGACAAAATATGGTCGATAGTCTACCGAGGGGTATGCCCATGGTAGTAGATTGAGCGGTGGAGGCGTGCGAGACGTCTGCAAAGCGTAAACACAGGGACGAGAGACGGCGATTTAGACAGGTTCGGGCCGGCATTTCGCCGTAATACCCTACGTCCTGTGTTCTGGTGGCTGGTTTGTATTGATGGATTGGAATGTGGCGCGTGATCCAATGGGATCTGAGGTGATCTCAGGTGAGATCTGATGTGAGATGAGAGGGAGCAGGGTTACAGTTGTCGAGTCCTTATCAGATTACAAGCGGTTCCTTAAGGCAAGGAATCCGGATCTAACTCTAGGATCTTCCTTGGTGGGCAAGGCTTCTCGAGAGTCCTTGACGAGCACAGCGAGCTGGTTGTGTGCTGCAAGGCCTCGCAAGTGTTGGTAGTTCTTAACTTCACTAAAGATAGAGCTAGGCAACTATCCCCGGTAATGGCCCAGAAATGCTTGTTGACACTTGCTAACATCGTTACTAGGAGTAGACTATGGAATCTATCCCTGGCAACGGCGCCAGAAATGCTTGTAGCAAGTCCAGTCACTATACCTAAAGGAGTGAAGCTAAAGCAACTATCTACTAATGTCAAATAATGTTGTCAATCCCGACACTAGTAGAAGCTAGCTAGAGAGATTGCAATCTACCTAGAGGAGATTCTGCAAGCGCACAGAACTATCGTAGTAGCACTTCACCTGGGAGTACCAGGTGTCGACTTATTTGATCCCAAAGGAAGGCTAGGGTGGTGTATGAGTCGAGTCAAGGAGGGGATGAGAGTCGAAGAATAAGAAAGGAAAAGGAGAGAAGAGAAGAGAGGAGATGAAAGGCTAGAAAGAATTTATGAGTGCATAGGTAAGGATGAAATGAATGGTTAAGGTAAGGTGGATGGATAGGTAGATAGGGGGAAAAGATAACTAAGGATAACTAATATAACTAACTAATAACTAAAAACTACTCCTAGATAACTGTTGATGGTCCTTGAACACCTTTTTTACCATCAACACTTTACCCGAAAATTCACCAAAAAGGCATGAAATGTAGTCAAATAGGTTTCAAACTAACCAAATTCCACATGTCCATAGATTTTTATTTGAATACAGGATTTGGACCAAATTTGGAGCATGGACCCACCATGGGCCGAGACCACTCACCAGAGCCCATTTGGGCCCTAGTGGGGTGGCGCCCACCACCCGTAGGTGGCGCCCGCCACAAGGGAGAAGCCCAAACTCCCCCTGCCCCGTCACTGATTCGTGTGACCACCCCAGGGCCAAATCTTGGCCCTTGGTCACTAGGTTAGTGGCATCGGAGGGCTCAGGAGGGGAGTGGCGTGGATCATGACCGAATGACGGTTATCTGGACATGCAACCGACATGCAACCGCCTTGGAGGAGTCCCTGGAGACCGTAGGATCAATGACGGTGCATCCAACGGCCAGGGGGGTGGCGGCCGCCACCTAGGGCTGGCGCCTGCCACTAGGGTTTGCCCTAAGTCGGTTGGCTGCCCCCTATAAGTACCCCCCTCACTCCACAAGGCTATAAATACCCCCCTGGAGGCGTCACTTCATTGAAAAAGCAAGGAAGGAAAGGAAGCAAAGAAAGCAAGGCTAGAGCTAGAGAGCTAATAGCTTAGGGTTTAGCCAAGCTTAGGCAAGTAGGTAGCTAGTAGAGCAAGGCATCCTTGCCTCATTGCCCTCGCAGAAGCGCTGCTCAAGGCTTAGCTCAAGAGTAGAAGCGTGCGAGTGATCGGTCCTGGAGCTGGGAAGAGTCTTCCTTCATCTCCAGTTCAGGTTTTGCTTTGTTACTCAAGCACTTTACTATATTCTAGTTCATCATTTCAAGTATTACTTTATTCTACTTACCAGTATTGAGTAGTATACTTGATTGATTGCTTGAGTGCCTAGCTATCCTATAGTTCAATTCACTTAGCCATAGTAGTTAATCTCTAGTGTGCTTAGTGTTGACACCAGATTTTCGCACGCACAAGAATATGACAAGTGGACCCAGCAAGCAGTGGGAAACAGATTTCGGCAAGCGATCAGGCGGCTGCTTTGGTCCTCAGAGTTTCGGCAAATGCCTGTGAGGTCGATTATTTTGCAGAACGGTGGCTCCATTCGGGAGATGGATGTTGCAAATAAAGCTGGCTTGCATAAGAAGACACGTGACAATGGAGGATGCCGGAGAGATTGGGAGTAGAATTTGTATCTTTCCATATTTTATTATGTAAATCGTAATCGTTTAGGACTCGTATTTCGTCCAGGGTATAAATATAAACCCTCAACCATTGTAAAATTGTTCACAACCACATCAATACAAACCGGCCCCGTGCCACCTTCAAGTCCTTAGTCGTGTCGTCGGGTTCTTCGAGAGGAATCATCGATCCGTCGACCTCCGTAAGTACCGACAACCTTGTTATCATGTCTAGTATCATGCGGTGGATTTAGATATGATGCAAGTAGTCTCGTATGTTAAGTTTAGTATCGTGCGACGGATTTAAGCTTATGACGGGAAGTTTTGGCTTGTGCCTTGTATCGTGCGGCGGATTAAGTCATGAGTAAAAATAGTTATCGGCTCTATTAGATTTGGCAGATCTGATAGATTCATTAAGTTATCATGTGTTATATGTTTTATTTATTAAATTCTTGTAACACCTTTTTTGCCCAATCTAGATTGATCTTTGTTCGGCCTTGTTCCACAAGATTGCTTGTGCTTTGCTAATCATAAGATCATGATGGCGGGATCATCTTTCAATCCAGATTGTTACATGTTGCGGGTTCATGCACGTTATTTACGATTAGGCTTTGATAAAACTAGGTATCGTGCGGCAGATGCAGGTTTTAGATTAGTTTGATCGTGCTTGCTTGTTTGTTCCTTCTTCATGGACCCCAATTCGGCTGGTTTGCCGATTTTGGCTATGCTTACACGAATAATGAGCTTTTATAGATCTATTCAAATATATGCATGCTTTTAGCTTGTTATAATTAGATTGTATCATGCGGTGGATTAATCTAATTATAAGAAGTGGTGTAGACTTATAGCAAGTGGTATCATGCGGTGGATTAGCTTCGCTTGAGTTTATGCCTGACGGGTTTATGAAGACTAAACGTGCGGCAGATTAGCTGGATTAGCCTATGCATGTGTTGTTTGAATAGATCTATTTTGCCAAGTTACCTGTTTATAACATCTTTAATTTGTTCAAAGGATGTCTCTTTTTACATATGCATTCGGCAGTTAAATATGCTTTACATATTCTGTTTTTCATACATGCCGAATGATTTTACAAACATGCTTTGACAGACAGCTTCTATAGTTGTGTGCCGTCGTGATTGGCTTTCAAAGCCGTACATATGGAACTGTCTGGTCTCACCCGGCATGTCCAGAGGTATTCTCACATTTTTATCCCTTGTTGGTTTTCAGGTCAAACCGACTGGCACGTCTCTGGAATCGACATAATCCGGGCACCCGATTGAAGCCAGCTTTTCGGCTTGCTGTGTGCTTGGTGCGAGGTGTCACTTTTTGCGCCAACACACTTTTTGGCACACCCGGTAGGACTACTTCGTTTCAAGATGCCTGAGATCAGCGATGATCAAATTCTGGATGTGATCATGGATGACTTGCCGCCAGATTTGAAAAGTTTAGTACAACAGACCTGTGATGAATTCCAGCGCAAATGCTTGGCGTCGCAAATGCTTGGCGTCTTTCTCCAAGAACAAGAGCGGCAAAGTCTTCCAGAAGCAAGAATTCCTAAAGATCATTCCTCATCACCAATCCGAGCCGTCTAACAATGATGAAGAGGAAGCTATTCGGAAGATGACCGAATTAGTGTACAAAGTTGTATCGGAAGCGATGACCAATCATCAGGCAGCTTTCTTGAATACTTTTCGTGCTGTCATGGTTAGCATTTTCGGTCCAGCAGTGGATAAATCCTTTGAAGAAGCCGCTGGTCCAATGCAAGGACCACTGTTGTTCCCGGTACCTCAACGTCGAAGGATCGCCGAAGAAGGTGGAGCTGGCCCAAGCACAGGTGGGATGGTTCCTCATGAGACGCAATAACCTCCCCAGACTTATGGCCAGGTCATGTTCGGCATGACAGGGAACGTCCCGCAATCTGCTTCTAAAGTGTCCTCTGCAGCAAACAGGATACAAAGGAATATGTTTGGAGATGGATATCAGGAGTTCATCAATTATAACTCAATTAATGCTCTTCCAAATCCAGGCTACAAGAGTTTGGCAGGACTACATCCTGGGGGGCAAGCACAAGCAGCTCCTGATTTGAATATTGACCTCATCATGCATAGGATGGCTGATATGATGCAAAATCAATTTGGCCTAAAGCCAAAGAGTCAGTCATATGCTTACAAGTCCCCTTACCCGGAGTGGTACAATCGAGTAGCACTTCCTCCAAGGGTGAAGCCTCCCACTGATTTTGCTAAGTTTTCAGACCAGGATGACACCAGTACTATAGAACACATCGGCCGCTATTTGATGCAACTTGGAGAAGCATCTACGGATGAAGCTTGGAGGATTTGGTACTTCCCATTGTCATTGACAGGACCAGCCTTCTCGTGCTTTGCTTCTCTGCCAGCAAATTCTATCAATACATGGGCAGAGCTAGAACAGAAATTCCACTCATATTTCTTTACGGGTACCAGCGAGAAGAAGTTGGTCGATCTCATGGGCCTGAGGATGAAACCTGGCGAGACGCCACAAGAATATCTGCGCCGATTCAGCGAAACCAAGAATCTATGCTATTCTCTGAATTTGTCGGATGACCAATTGTCGGGGATAGCCATAGCTGGTATGTTTCCGAGTATCAAAGAGAAGCTATTCAGCATAGAGTTTGATGACCTCAGGCAGTTATCACAGAGGTTGGCAACGATGAGTAGTCAAGCCCAGGTATTCAAAAGGAATAGTCAATTGCAGAAGGGTGATGTGGCTGCCGAGATGTATCAGGCTTTTCTGCAAGAAGCAACTGAGTTCGATGATGAAGATGAAATAGCTGCAGCCGAGATAGTCTGGGCTAAAGAGCCGACTCAAGTCAACCAGCGATGGCTGAGGCAACAAAAAGGTACTTATGATTTTGATGTTTCCAAGTCAGATAAATTGTTTGAGTACTTGTTGAAGGAAGGACGCATCAAGTTGCCGGACGGTCATCCTATGCTGCATCCTGAAGGGGTCAAGGACAAGAAGTATTGTGGTTTCCATAATACTAGATCCCATTCCATAAATGATTGTTGAGTGTTCAGAGTGCGGGTCCTGAAAGCTATCCAGGACGGACATCTGAGGTTTGATGGAAAGATGAAAGTTGATGGTAACCCTTTTGGACAGAATACTGTGTGCTTCTCTGTTAATTTGGTCAATGCAGCTGATCTCAAGGGTAAGAGCAAAATGAAAGTGTTAACCTTTGATAGGGCAAGGGAAGCTGGTGCCGTTGACCCTGATCGGCAAATTACAAATAAAGAGCTCCAGCAAAGGGTTCGGTTTCGAAATAGCCAAACTGAGACGGGCGAAGCTTCCAGACCCAGGGTCACGACGCGTATTCTGTTGAATAAATGGCGTCGGGAACAGGAATGGTTCTAGAAGCAGAGACTTTATGAAGAACAGAAGTTCCTGGAGAAACAACGAAGGTACGAGGAGGAGATGTACCGAGAAGAACGAGAAGATATGAGGGTGAAGGACCGAATTTGAAGCTCCTATTCACCCCCCCTCTGGTCGCTAATCCGGTCCTTCAATTGGTATCGAAGCCGGTTAAGGATCTCTCCTACCTTAATCGGTTTCGGATCCTAAGGGCGACATGGAACGAGGGAATAGCAAGGCTCCTTGGTTTGATGGAACGAACTATCCCTATTGGAAGATTCGGATGCGTGCTTATCTCAATAGCATCGGATCTTCTGTCTGGGAGATATGTGAGAACGCTGGGTACGTAGTCCTTGCGGCTCGTGTGGGTCAGGTCCAGGTTGACCAACACGAGGCCAACTCCAAGGCTCGTAATGCTCTTCTGGCCAGCCTCTCCCTTCCTGAGTTCGAACGTATCTCAGAGCTTGAGACGACACGAGAGATCTGGGAGAAGCTTCAAAGCTATCATGAGGGAACCGCTCATGTTAAGACCAGACTCTTCGAGACCTACAAGCGAGAGTACGAGAACTTTGTTCAGTTGGAGGGAGAGACGATTGACGCCATGTTCGCACGTTTCCAAACAATTGTGAACAAGATGCGTGCCAATCGGGCCAACCTACCCTATGACGATCATGAGAGGGCTCTCAAGTTGCTATACGCCCTGGATCGGAGGGTATGGGAGGTGAAGGTGTCGACCATCATTGAGTCTCCTACTTACGACACCCTCACCGTGGACGAGCTGTTCAGCAAGCTCAAGTCCACTGAGATCGATCACCTGACTCAGGCCAAGCTGAAGAACCCTTCTTCACACACCATGGCTTTGGTCTCAGGCACAGGTGGATCGACTTTCTCTGCTGATGCTTCACCTCCTCTTGTCGCGTTGTCTTCTTTGCATACAGTCACGGAGGAGCAGTTGGAGGCGCTGGGAGACGATGAGCTTGCCCTCGCCATCACCCGGTTCTCGCGGTTTCACAACAACCGCCTGAATCGCCGGCGTGGTGGCGCACGCGAGGGCTGCTACAAGTGTGGTGATCTAGACCACTTCATGGCAAACTGCCCCAAGAACGTCAAGAACTTCCCCGGCAAGAACCGCAACATCAGGCGCAAGGGCAAGCCGGAGAACAAGGCCGGGAAGAATAACAAGAACGGCTACTTCCGCCAGGAGGACATGGAGAAGGCTTTCGACGCCGGCAAGCGTGCTTTCCTCGCCACCATCGGCGATGGCGAGAAAACCTCCGACAGCGGCTCCAGCGACGACGAGTCCGAGCACAAGATGGAGGATCGCTTCAACGGACTATGCTTCTTTGGCAACTCCTCCAAGGGCTTTTGCACCATGGCCTTGGATGAAGAGGACCACAAGCACCAGGCAGAGGATGCCGATGACGCTCACGATGACGACGACGACGACAACGCTTCTGAGGTACCAAATTCTTCTGAAGTCGATCATCTCACTGAAGAGCGGGATAGGTTTGTGGATCTAGTCGGTGTCTTGGAGAAGAGGCTTACGGAAGTCTTCCAAGAGCGCGTTGAGTTTAAGGCTAAGCTGAAAGAGGCGCGTAAGGAACTTGAGAGTGCTAGGTCCGAGGTGAAGGTGGTCGATGTGGATGAGTGTGAGGAGTGCACGATGCATATGACAAGCTTTGCCACCCTGCAAACCAAGTATGCCTCTTTGATTGAGGTGTATGATGAGCTGAAGAGTAGGCTAGACTTGGTGGGTGATTGCAAAGAGTGTCCCTCCCTGAAGGTAGAGCTGGAGGAAGTGAAGGCTAGGCCTTCTTTGCTGGGTGCGTGCAAGCTTTGTCCTAGCTTGCGAACTGAGTTGGCAGGAGTTAATGCCAAGCTTGCTGAAGCCTTGAAGGCCAGCTCAGTTAGCACTTTGTCCGCTCCATGTGAGCGATGCGTGGGGATGGAGCTAGAGATTGCCAACTGTCGGCATGACAGGATGCAAACCGAGGAGGAAAACACATACCTTCGGTCCATCCAGAGTTGGGTGTCATGCAGTGAGCCGCAGTTGGGCATGATGATCAGTCAGTTCAAGAGGGGAACTGATTGCTCGGAAGTAGGCTTTACATTAGGTGGGAAGGGCGCTAGTACCTTTGGTAAGATCGGTGAGTTTAGCGGAGTGAACCCGAGTGAGAAACCATCCGCTATCCCTAAGCTTACCAAGATCACCCCACCTGAGCCTTCCAAGCCTATCACCAAGGATGGCATCCTTGATGAACCTCCCAAGGGTCCACCTCGCAAGCAAGTGTGGATTCCAAAACCTAACCATCTTAGGAACACACTTGACACCCTTCCTGACGTCTCTAGTGATCCCCTTCCGAAGGGCAAGCAGCCAGCCAGAGTGAACAACCCTCGCAACAATAGGATCCAACAACCCAAGAGAATGGTGAGGTTTGAGTGCGAGTACTGTCACCGTGAGGGTCACCTAGCTGAGTTTTGCTTTCGGAGGAAGAGAGACGCTAGGAAGGAATTGGAGCTGAACAACCAGGCCAGGCACCACCCTCTCCATGGTGTGCAAGGTCGGGGAGTTCAGAGGCAGGGCGCTAGACCTGGAGGAGCACCCCCTCAGGTTGCTAGGCCCCAGGCAGCTAGACCACAGGGTGGTGGTCGTGCCCGTCGCGGTTCCGGTCGTCCTCTATACAATCGTGAGCCGAGTGTAAGAGGTTTTGCTGCTCAGTCCCATAGCGGACCACCTTTTCAGTATGGTGGTGATCGCTTTGCTCAGATGGGACAGGTAGGTCAGTTTGGAGGTTTTCCGTTCCATAGCGGACCACCCTTTCAGGTTGGTGGTGATCGCTATCCACCCATGGGACGAGGACAGTTTGGTATTGCTACTAACACTTTTTCTGGGCCTATGACACAACACTGGTATCCTTCTCAGTATACTAACCCCAGTGTTGTGCCATATGCTCACTTCCTGCCTTTCTATTGATGCAGGAACTTCGGTTGGAGAACTTGTGGCTCATGGATTCCGGGTGTTCGCGCAACATGACCGGAAAGAAGGAATGGTTCTCCAGCCTTAGCCCCGTGATGCACAAGGTGTACATCACTTTCGGGGATAATAGTAGAGGTAAGGTTGTTTCTCAGGGAGCCATTCGGCTCAATGAGAACTTTGTCCTGAAGAATGTTGCCTTGATTTCTAATTTGCATTTCAACTTGCTTTCTATTTCGCAACTTCTTGAGGATGATTATGAAGTGCGCTTTAAGAAGGGTTTGAGTCGCGTTTTAGACCCTCGGGGAGATCTTGTTTGTCAGATCGTCCCTTTTGGCCGTGTTTTCAGAGCTGACTTTTCTCAGTCTTTCGGCTCTGCTTGGTGTTTGATGGCTGGTCCGTCTTCTGATTTATGGAAGTGGCATAGGAGGCTTGGTCACTTGAGTTTTGACTTGCTTGCATGGCTTAGCTCACTTGGCCTAATCCATGGATTGCCCAAACTTAAGTTTCAGAAGGATCTCGTTTGCCATCCTTGTCGTCACAGGAAGATGGTTGCTGCTTCTCACCCACCTGTTAATTAGGTGATGACAAAGCGACCCGGCGAGCTTTTTCACATGGACACAGTTGGTCCAGCTCGGGTCTGCTCAGCGGGTGGGAAGTGGTACGTTCTAGTGATCGTTGACGATTTTTCGAGGTACTCTTGGGTGTTCTTTATGGAGGGTAAGGATGAAGAGTTTTCTTTTGCTCGTGGCTTAATCTTGAAGTTGAAAACTGAGTTTCCCCCTGATACCATTAGAGCTATTCGTAGCGATAATGGTACTGAGTTTAATAACTCTCAGTTTGCCTCTTTCTGTTCTTCTAATGGAATCGAGCATCAGTTTTCTTCTCCTTATGTCCCTCAGTAGAACGGTGTTGTTGAGCGCACGAACCGGACCCTTGTTGAGATGGCCAGGACGATGCTCGATGAGCATAGGACTCCTAGGCGTTTTTGGGCCGAGGCGATCAACACCGCTTGCCATGTTTCAAATCGCATCTTTCTTCGTGCCTTGATGAAAAAGACTTCTTCTGAGTTGCGTTTTGGACGGGTACCCAAGGTGTCTCATTTTCGGGTGTTTGGGTGTAAGTGCTTTATCCTGAAGCAAGGCAATTTGGACAAATTTGAATCTCGCTCTACTGATGGGGTGTTTCTTGGTTATGCTTCTTACTCACGTGCTTGTCGAGTTCTTAACCTTGAAACTAACCGGATAGTGGAGACCTGCGAGGTCACATTCGACGAAACTATGCCTTGTGTTTCTTCTGCTTTTGAGGTTGCAGGAGAACAGGAGATGGGAGAGACAATCTTTGTGGAGGAGGAGCAGGAGAATGCTGATTGGGGTGATCCCGAGCCACCACTGGCTGCCTCAGTCGACCCTGCGACATCTACTTCTGCTCGAGGACCAGATCCCACTACGTCCTCTTCTTGGGGTCCTCTAGAGCCACCTCTCCAGCGAGCACCCGCTGCACCTGAGGGAACGACAGCATCTGGTGAGGGGGAGGCAACTTCCGTGAGGCAAGCGCCCCGAAGCGTTCAGCAAGTTCACCCCCCACGACAGATGATCGGCGGCATCGACCAGCGAGTCACGCGGTCGCGAGCATATGAAATCTCCCACTTTGCTCATTCTGCTTTCGTTGCTTCTTTTGACCCCAAAGATGTTGGACACGCACTTTATGATTCTAACTGGGTGAATGCCATGCATGAGGAGTTAGAAAACTTTGAGCGAAACCAAGTTTGGACCTTAGATCCACCTCCACCACAATGCCAGCCTATAGGTACCAAATGGGTTTTCAAAAACAAAGAGGGTGAGGATGGGATGGTAGTGAGGAACAAGGCTAGGCTAGTAGCCCAGGGTTTCTGCCAGAAAGAGGGTATAGACTATGATGAAACCTTTGCCCCTGTAGCCCGTTTAGAAGCCATTAGAATCCTTCTAGCCTTTGCTGCTTCGAAGGGTTTTAAGCTTTACTAGATGGATGTCAAGAGTGCCTTCTTGAATGGGTATATAGAGGAAGAGGTTTATGTTAGGCAACCCCCTGGCTTTGAGGATCCCAAGTTTCCAAACCATGTTTATAAACTTTCAAAAGCCTTGTATGGTTTGAAACAAGCCCCGAGAGCGTGGTATGATCGTTTGAAAAACTTTTTACTCTCCAAGGGTTTCAAAATGGGACGGGTTGATAGAACTTTGTTTCTCCTCAAGCAAGGCAAAGATACCCTGTTAGTGCAGATTTACGTGGATGACATCATCTTTGGTGGCTCTTCTCATGCGCTTGTTGCAAAGTTTTCAGATACTATGAGCAGGGAGTTCGAGATGAGTACGATGGGCGAGTTGACTTTCTTCCTCGGGTTGCAAATTAAGCAAACCCGAGATGGGACTTTTGTGCATCAAGGAAAGTACACTAAGGATATCCTGAAGAAATTTGACATGGGCGAGGCCAAGCCTCTTATGATGCCCATGCCGACGACTGCGGCGATGGATGCGGACCAGGACAGAGAGCCGGTTGACCAGAAGGAGTACAGAAGCATGATTGGCTCGCTTCTGTACCTGATGGCAACGAGGCCAGATATACAGTTCTCTGTGTGTCTGTGCGCTCATTTTCAGGCGTCCCCTCGGACTTCTCACAAGCAAGCAGTCAAACGCATCATGAGGTACCTCCGATACACTCCTGAGTTCGGACTTTGGTACTCTTCTTCTTCGACTCTTTCGCTCTGTGGTTATTCCGATGCGGATTTTGCCGGCTGTCGGCTTGAGCGCAAGTCTACTTCTGGGACTTGTCAGTTTCTTGGCTCTTCTTTGGTTTCGTGGTCTTCTCGCAAGCAGTCGAACGTAGCCCAGTCTACTACTGAAGCCGAGTATGTTGCTGCTTCTTGTGCTTCGCAGCTTTTATGGATGGTTGCTACATTGCGTGATTTTGGTCTAGATTTTAGTCGGGTCCCTTTGCTTTGCGACAGCACTTCTGCCATTAGTGTAGCAAAGAACCCTGTTCTTCACTCCAAGACCAAGCACATCGATGTCCGCTTTCACTTTCTTCGTGATCACTATGAGAAAGGCGACATTGATCTTAGGCATGTAGACACCCATAACCAGGTTGCGGATATTTTCACCAAGCCTTTGGATCTCTCAACCTTTGCTAGGTTGAGAGGTGAGCTTGGTGTGTGTTTCCCCGTTTAGATGGGGGAAACATTTTGCTTGTTGTACTATAATATGACTTTCTGATCCTTTTTTGTTTTTGGGTCTTGAGTCTTTCTGTTTTTTCTTTGGCTCTGATTCTGACTTCATCAGGCATACATCTTTTATTTCAAGCTTCATGTCTATATTCCTTAGAATGAATTTATGCTCTGTTTAGTGTATGCTTCAATGATATATGATGATGCGTGTAGCTTAGGCTCTCTTTGATCACTGTTACTTCTTGTGAGCTAAGCTAATTTTTCAGAATGATGAACATGCTTAATGAACTTAAAACTAGAAACATGTTCACCATTGAGTTTGGCAACTAGCATGTGTAGGATATGTTGAAGTCACTAGAGCTATTACATATATGCTAGGTTGCTATGTCTCTAGTTCTGAGTCATTCACTTGCTTGGATTGTTCATAATCTACTTAAAATGAACCAACTTTTAGTGAATTTGAAAGATCGAGATGGGATTGCTTTGTCAGCACATCACGGTATCAAGACTGTTTCTCATAGCACCTTGAGTTAAACTTGAGCCGTGTAGTGTAAGACCGAAATCGATGCTTTGAGCTCCTGATTGCATATGCATAGGCTTAGCATGGTTGGAAAGTTAGGCAATGACAAGCTTTCAACCTCTCGCAATCACATGCTGAATTTAAACTTGTGTAAAAACCGCTGCAAATATCTCCGATAAAATCTAATAACACAAGTTTATGTTTCACTCTATAGCTTGATGGTTGAACTTTGCTAGGGGTAGTTCACCTTACATACATGTTTAGCACTTGTTTGACTTCCTGTCTATATATGCTTAGTGCTAATTTGATGGTGAACCCCCTTTCTGAATGGCTTTAAACTGCTCACTAGGCTTATGCATTCATATCTTGTATTCGGTGATCAGTTTGAGCCTTTGCTAGCATTTGTGTATGATGCTTTGTAGTCGGGTCAGCACTCATTAGAGCATTCTTTCACTCTTTCGAGTATATACTTGAAGCTGCTAACATGCATTTTTAACTCATGTGCATGTGTTTAACTCCGATAGGCATGACCTAGCTCTGTTTGCCTTTCTTGAGCTCCTTTCCTTCTCTCTTTTGGTTGCAAATTGCCCCCAAGGGGGAGAATGTTTTTGAAGATGAGATTTCAATTTTCTGTGGTGACAATTTGCAACTTATGCTTCACTTGCTGAGGGTTGAGTGAGGGGGAGTTTTTCTGCCTATTTTGAGTTATTGGCTTACTGCTGGTTGTGTTGAGCCTCTGTGCCTCTATCTTGAGGGACAGGCAATAGTTGCTTCTTATGCAGTCTTCTTGTGGTTTCGAGCTTTCAGCTAGTGGTGTTGAACCCTTTCTGCCTCTTCTTGAGGACTAGCTTGTTTCTGACTTGGTTGCGTCGAGCCATTGCCCATGTCTTTGGGAACCAAGTTTTGTGCTCTGATTTTGATCGAGTTTTGCTTCTTGATGAGATGTTGCTCCGATCTTTTGCTTGGTTGTGTCGAACCGTTGCCCATGTCTTTGGGGACCAAGCTTCGCTTATCTCGAATTGTTCCTTTTTCGGCCCTGTCTCTAGCTGTTGGACATTTCGAGTGAGTTTTTCTCCTTCTATCTAATTCTGCTTTCTTCTATTCTGGTTACGGATACTATGAGTTGACGATGCACTCATCAAGGGGGAGATTGAGAACACAAGGTTGATATGTGCACTTGTGGTTCCCTTCCTGAGTGATGAGTGATCGATCAACGGGCAACATGTCTCTTGGCTGTGTTGATGTTCAAGTGCGGAGCTCGGGCAGTGGTCGAAGGTGAGGTGAAGGTCAAGTAGGGACGTGCCGTGCCGACGGACCGGGAGCGGTGAAGGGCGGACGTGGAGCTTGGACCGACGGACCAGGAGACCTGAGGACCAGCTGTGGTAGCTGGCACATGGCGTTGACAAGCAAGAGCACATGGGGATGTGCGGTGCATCGGCCGAGTCGGGAGGTTGCCCGGTGTGGAGGCTGGACATGCTCCGGTATCGGTGCTGGAACTCGGGGTGTGCGAACAACATCCCATCTACGGCACAGGTTCGGTAGCTGAGCCTCGAAAAGCTACCCTCGACGGTTTCCGAGTTTGGGCCTCAAAACTCGGGGTGGCCGGTTTCCGAGTTTGGGCCTCAAAACTCGGCGAGGATGGTTTCCAGGTTTGAGGCCCAAACCTGGAAACCGTCTCCGAGTTTGGGCCTCAAAACTCGGCGAGGATGGTTTCCAGGTTTGAGGCCCAAACCTGGAAACCGTCCTCGCCGAGTTTTGAGGCCCAAACTCGGAAACCGGCCACCCCGAGTTTTGAGGCCCAAACTCGAAAACCGTCGAGGGTAGCTTTTCGAGGCTCAGCTGTCGTAGATGGGATGTGGTTCGCACACCCCGAGTTCCAGCACCGATGCTGGAGCATGTCCAGCCTCCACGTCGGGCAACCTCCCGACTCGGCCGATGCACCGCACATCCCCATGTACTCTTGCTTGTCAACGCCATGTGCCAGCTACCACAGCTGGTCCTCAGGTCTCCTGGTCCATCGGTCCAAGCTCCACGTCCGCCCTTCACCGCTCTCGGTCCGTCGGCACGGCACGTCCCTACTTGACCTTCACCTCACCTTCGACCACTGCCCGAGCTCCGCACCTGCACATCAACACAGCCAAGAGACATGTTGCCCGTTGATCGATCACTCATCACTCAGGAAGGGAACCACAAGGGCACATATCAACCTTGTGTTCTCAGAGGGAGCAAGGACAATCTCATTGGGAATGCTCGTTCTTCCAGTATTGTTGGAACGAAGGCTTGAAACTGCCTGTTAAGAATAACTGCCCTGAGTGCAGTAATCAGTACTTCGAGTATAGGCAGTCTCGAGTCAACCGCCGTTCTGTCCATGAAAGGCTTGGGTCACGAGTCCCTAAGGATGATCGGCGTTTAAAAATAAATAATTCCGAAGATCGGCAGGGAAGAGGATTTGTCGATCAAAGTTGGGCTCGCACTGGAGAAGAAGAATACCGCGAGTATGTCTGGCAGAGAGGACAGTGGTGTCCACCAGGATTGAGGAGAAGCCAGAAAAGATGGGTGCAGCGCCTAAGGAACATGGAGTTAGCACAGGCAGGTGCCAAGACGAAACAAATTTGGCATCCTAAAGAGAAGCCAGATGGAAGTAATCGTTCGGCTGATGCATGCATGGCTTTCTTCCTTCCATCTGAGTTTATAGCTCCCGAAGAACAGGATGTCCAAGACGAGGTGCATTTGGATTTCGATGAAGATGAATTCCAAGAGTTGTTGGCTCATCTCGTCTTGGCTCAACGGGCAGTATTTGATAAACCAGTTAAGCATCGACACTTGAAGCCATTGTATATGAGAGGGTATGTCAATGGCAAGCCATTAAACAAGATGTTCATTGATAGAGGAGCTGCTATAAATATCATGCCATATACAACCTTCAGAAAACTTGGGTTGGCGAGTGAAGACTTATTGAAGACCGACATGGTGTTGAGAGACTTTGCTGGTAATTCCCCTGATACTCGGGGAGCAGTTCATGTTGAGTTGACGATCGGGACTAAAACCTTGATCACTACCTTCTTCGTCATTGATGGCAAGGGGGCATACAGTTTGCTATTAGGAAGAGATTGGATACATGCAAACTGCTGTGTACCATCAACTATGCACCAGTTCCTCATCCAGTGGATCGGAGATGACATCGAAATTGTCCATGCTGATGATTCGGTGAGTATTGCTAATACAGAGCCCATCTACTGGGAATATGATGGTGTTGAGTGCTTCTCTAGAAAAGCTTGGGAAGTGGGTCCTGTGAATGTTTTCGGCGAGGACCGACAGCCGATTCAGACAATCGGCTCTCAGAGCAATTTTTCAATAGATGATCCAACTGATGGTAATGGGAAAAAATCGGGACCAAGTTTTGTATCGGCTGACAAGGAATAAAGTGTTGGTAATGAAGTCGAAATAGGACCAGTGTGTGCAAGTTTGGGTCTCGAACGTGTTTTGAAGTTGATGGATTTTTAAAGGACTCTGTTTATTTCTCCATTGCCAAGGCTCAAGAAAGATCAGGAGGAATTTGTGCAAGGTGACGTACAACAGAAGCTTTTGATGAAATTGAAGAATATATGAAGGCGTTTCCACAACTTGGTGATCATTTCAAGTTGTACGTGGCGGCCAATAGCCTTGTAGTAGGATGGGCCCCTATTTTAATTTTAAAGGGAAAAGATAAGTAGCAGCTAGCTTTAGCCGAAAATGTTAGACCTAGAGAAGTCATATTCGGCTGTAAAGAAATTTTGTTCATATATGCGTCACTCATGGATTAAAACTTCGACACTAATTGTTGAAAGCCAAATGCGTGGAAATTGTATGTGGGGCGGATTCAAGGATGTTTATATATACAGCCGATGTAAAAAACATCGCCTTTAGCAGAAAAGATGTTCTAGAAATTTGAGTTATAGCCGATATTATTTATATCGCCTTTAGTGCAAGAGTGTTCATGACCCGGTAATCCTAGCGTTTTTCAAGTGGTAGGTTTATTGGGGGAAGAGAAAGGTGAAGTGTAGTGAATAAGATGCCGAGTGACATGACACATCAAAAACGAGATCTAGTCGGCTAAAATGATGTCATACATTCGGCAAACGTTCTTCTAGAGGAATGTTGCAATCAGAAAAGATCATTGGAATCGAGAGATGCAAATAAACATTGCTCAGAGAAGAACAAGCTTCATTTATTCGATTACAAATCTGTCCTAGTACAAACTACTTTTGGAATGATTGACTGAGGATCAGTGATTTCAGCGAAGGGCAATGGCGTGATCATCATCTTCAGAGTCGTCCAGGGGCTCGTCTACGGAGCCGATTGGTGGAAAAGGATATTTTCCTTGAACCAAGAACTCATCACCGCTGGCCCGAGGGTGATCCCGGTGCGCACACCTTGGATGATGGCCTGATCTATGTAGCCATCTTCAGCATCAAGATGCATACCTTCGATGATGGCCCGATCTGTGCGACCATCTGTAGCATCAAGACAGTCATTCTTCGCAGAAGGAGCTGACGAAAGGGGGAAGATGTGCCAGAACTGTTTTCCACTGGTATATTTGTTCAGTTTCCTCACTGTCATATCTCTTGGACAAGTTTTCTAAGGAAGGGGCCTGAGCTTGGTTGGAGATAGGCCTTACCCTGAAAGGAAAGGAAGCAGTAAGACAAGAATGGATGAACAAGGAAAGCTACCGCAAGGGGGCAAGAGATCAGTTTTTGTTTATGACGCCAGTGAGTTGATGCTTGGCTTCCTCCTGCCTCACCCCCGGTAGAGTGCCTGCTGTGTTTGCTATTACCTGCCATTATTGGAAACACAGGCGAAAGATTTTTTCTCTGGCTTGAGCTTAGAAGCTGAGAAGTGGAAAGTTTGCAAGTCAAACTATTTTGATTAAAGTCAAGGGGGTTGGCCTGTCTAGGGTCATATTTATAGAGCTATGACTTGCACATTGGAAGACCAAGCATCGGAGTAGGGTTTTCACAGCTTATGGGCCGTTGTTGGGCCAGATCGGATCTTTTGACGATTAAAGGGAAATCGTGACTCCAAAGTCGGGAAAGCCGATAGGATTCGGCTAAAGGTTTTTCAATTTCGACCGGTTGTTTGAAAAACTCGTATTACCAATTGACACTGGGTACAGAGACGGGAAGAATCCTTAGGGAATACTATCCTGGTGTTGTCATGGATCGGGAAATTGAAGGAAGACTGAATTTTTTAGAATCTGAAATAACCGATTACGGCAGTTGTCTGCAAAGCAAATATTTCTGATACAGTTATCAGCAATAGCCAATGTGATATACATCGCCGTTGAAGCGGAAAACAGAGGTCAATAATTAATACGCGAAAACAGAACACGCATTGATCTCGAAGGATCAATCACAGGTTGATTTCAAAAGGACAAACAGGAAAACTTCTTATTCACAAAAGGGAGAACAAGTTACAATAGTAAGTCAGTTCGTCCATTCTATCCTATTCCTAATTGGGAGATCAAAGTCGAAGGAATCAGCCAGATCTGTTCCAGCTTCTTTCATATCATTGACAGAGCGTGTCACCCTGTATTCTAGTCCTCGCTCACAAACATCAAAGTCACGGTAGTTGGCACCGGAATGGATCCGGACAGCGTTAAAGGCAAGCGCTGCTTCATAACCCATACCAGCCCTGGAGATGTCGGGGAGAACTCGGTTGACCTCATTCACCCGCCTCAGGGCTGTCGTGCTCGGTACATTAGCCGTGACGGCAAGATCAGCAACAGCAGCTTTGAGGGAATGAAGCTTGGCCTCCAGAGCTAAAAGGAGGAAGAGTCAGTAAAAGCAGGGAGAATGAATTGGGAAAAAAATGATGAAAAATACTTACCGGCGGCCCGTTCCCGAGCAACGTCACGCTCTCGAGAGATTCGGGTAATCTCCCGATCCTTTCCCTCCAGATCAAATTGAAGATCTGCAAGCTTCTGAGTCAGATCCTCGGGAAGGTCATCATCGGTTCTCCTGAAGGAAGCAACGATGTATGAACTACTGCTTCATTTTTTGGAGCAATCAAGTGAAGGAAGAAAGGAGCAACCTCCTCTTAGAGGTGCTGGAAGCTCCGAACTCGGAGCTATGGCGGCTCGCCTCGGAAGACATCTTCTGGTTGATTAGGGGATAACAGGAGAAAAGAGGGTTTTTCTAGTTTGAGCGAAGCAGGGGAGTTCGGGATGCACAAGTCAAAACAATGTGAAGGAAGATTTTAAAAGATCCCAAGAGGTGCATCGGGAGATGAATCGGTAGGTGAAGTAATTATGACATGCAAGATTTCTACAGAGGTGGATGCTTCCGGGGATTCCACGTATGTATATGGGAAAAGGAATTTTGGAACAAATATTTGTCCGAAAATTAGGGCGCATGTGTTGACACCAGATTTTCGCACGCACAAGAATATGACAAGTGGACCCAACAAGCAGTGGGAAACAGATTTCGGCAAGCGATCAGGCGGCTGCTTTGGTCCTCGGAGTTTCAGCAAATGCCTGTGCCGTCGGTTATTTTGCAGAACGGTGGTTGCATTCGTGAGATGGATGTTGTAAATAAAGCCGGCTTGCATAAGAAGACACGTGACAATGGGGGATGCCGGAGAGATTGGGAATAGAATTTGTATCTTTCCATATTTTATTATGTAAATCGTAATCATTTTGGACTCGTATTTCGTCAAGGGTATAAATATAAACCCTCGACCATTGTAAAATTGTTCACAACCACATCAATACAAACCGGCCCCGTGCCACCTTCGAGTCCTTAGTCGTGTCGTCGAGTTCTTCGAGAGGAATCATCGATCTGTCGACCTCCGTAAGTACCGACAACCTTGTTATCATGTCTAGTATCATGCGATGGATTTAGATATGATGCAAGTAGTCTCGTATGTTAAGCTTAGTATCGTGCGGCGGATTTAAGCTTATGACGGGAAGTTTTTGCTTGTGCCTTGTATCGTGCGGCGGATTAAGTCATGAGTAAAAATAGTTATTGGCTCTATTAGATTTGGCAGATCTGAAAGATTCATTAAGTTATCATGTGTTATATGTTTTATTTATTTAATTCTTGTAACACCTTTTTTGCCCAATCTAGATTGATCTTTGTTCGGCCTTGTTCCACAAGATTGCTTGTGCTTTGCTAATCATAAGATCATGATGGCCAGATCAACTTTGAATCCAGATTGTTACATGTTGCGGGTTCATGCACGTTATTTACCATTAGGCTTTGATAAAACTAGGTATCGTGCGGCAGATGCAGGTTTTAGATTAGTTTGATCGTGCTTGCTTGTTTGTTCCTTCTTCATGGACCCCAATTCGGCTGGTTTGTCGATTTTGGTTATGCTTACACGAGTAATGAGCTTTTATAGATCTATTCAAATATATGCATGCTTTTAGCTTGTTATAATTAGATTGTATCATGTGGTGGATTAATCTAATTATAAAAAGTGGCGTAGACTTATAGCAAGTGGTATCATGCGGTGGATTAGCTTCGCTTGAGTTTATGCCTGACGGGTTTATGAAGACTAAACGTGCGGCACATTAACTGGATTAGCCTATGCATGTGTTGTTTGAATAGATCTATTTTGGCAAGTTACCTGTTTATAACATCTTTAATTTGTTCAAAGTATGTCTCTTTTTACATACGCATTCGGCAGTTAAATATGCTTTACATACTCTGTTTTTCATAGTTGCCGAATGATTTTACAAACATGCTTTGACAGACAGCTTCTATAGCTGTGTGCCGTCATGATTGGCTTTCAAAGCCGTACATATGGAACTGTCTAGTCTCACCCGGCAGGTTCCAGAGGTATTCTCACGTTTTAATCCCTTGTTGGTTTTCAGGTCAAACCGACTGGCACGTCTCCAGAATCGACATACTCCGGGCACCGAATTGAAGCCAACTTTTCGGCTTGTTGTGTGCTTGGCGCGAGGTGTCACTTTTGCGCCAACACTTAGTGTTTGATCGTTGCCAATAGGTTGCTTAGTTAGTTTAGTGTTTATCTTATTAATTCAAGTATTTGCTCTGACGTCCGCAAGGGTGTCTCTATTCAAAGCTAGGGTAGAGATAGTTAGAATATAATTAAGCGTGGTGCTTAGTTATAGACTTACCTTCAGATACGGCTGGACCCCCAGATAGCTGTGGTAGCAAGCAGGTGGTGACAGCCTTGTGCGCCTTGAATTCCACCACGTAGTTGGCCCAGTTTAACAGTAAGGCTCGTTGTGCTAGCGTTCAACCTAAGTCAGTGGTAAAGGCTAGTACGCCTCGGTACTTGACAAGGTAGGAATAAAACTATACTTAACTTGGTTGCTTTATTGACATTTGCCTATCTTGCTTCGTAGTTATCTAGGAGTAGTTATTAGTTATTAGTTAGTTATATTAGTTATCCTTAGTTATCCCAATCTATCTATCTATCTATTTATCCACCTTACCTTAGCCATTTCATTCATCCTTACCTATCCATCCATATATTCTTTCTAGCCTCTCATCCTCTCTCATCCCTTTCATCTCCTCTCTTCTCCTCTTTCCCTTTTCTTATTCTTCGATTCTCATCCCCTCCTTGACTCGACTCATACACCACCCTAGCCTTCATTTGGGATCAAATAAATCGACACCTGGTAATCCCAGGGAAGTGCTACTACGATAGTTTTGTGCGCTTGCAGAATCTCCTCCTGGTAGATTGCATTCTCGCTAGTTAGCTCCTACTAGTGTCGGGACTGACAACCTCGCTTGGCATTAGTAGATAGCTACTTTAGCTACCCTATCCTAGGTGTAGTTAAGAACTACCAACAAGCATTTCTGGCGCCATTGCCGGGAAGGCAATCGGTGTACCTGACGGACCAGGATGTCAGAGATATCATCTATTGATGATTACTCCGACTAATCCAGGACGGCTTTAGAGATCCGAAGACTTGTAATGAAGTGTACTTGGATTAGGACTCTAGTTTGTAACTTAGCCGGGTTGTAAAAGGAAGTCCTGTAATTAGAATAGGACTCCACTGTTGTAACCGGCTAGGACTCGGTCTGCGCTGAGGCTCACCCCGGATATATAAGGGGAACCGGGCGCAGGTCCTAGAGGATCGATCATTAATCATAACAATACACAAGACACACGCCGCACTGGACGGAAGGTATTACGCTACTTAGCGGCCTGAACCAGTATAAATCGCTGTCCCTTTGTACTCGGCGAGTCCTACGAACGCTGATCCCCACCGAACAAATCGTCTGAGATTCCTCAAGACGAGTTGCCGGTTAACAAACACCGACAGCTGGCGCGCCAAGTAGGGGCTTTCGGCAATTCAACGACCAAGAGCCCGGCGAACCATGACAACATGTTCTCGGCGGGATCAATTTTCGTTTTTGGCTCATGGACTTGCATTGCGGATGATCAAGGAAAGCTGCACAGACAGCTCGCCGTGGAATCAGAACCACAAGCCATGCCAAAGATAGAACACCTCGCTCAAAACCTAGCAAATCTGACAATCCAAGACCCGCAAGATCCTGGGGACCATACAAAGACATCCTACTCCAACTCGAACTCTGAAGAAAAGGACCCGGATACCTGCTATGGCTTCACCTTCGGGCTGCGGAACTCTGCTGAAAACTTTCAGGACCTGATTGGTGCAAAATTCAAAGAGTATCAGCAGATACCTTTGACGGGAGCTCAACAAGGACTCGTTTTTAGCTCTACCAAGGAGGGTAACATCGTCCATTGGCCAATTCAGCCTGCCCCGGCTAGACTGGTTGGCACAATTGACCAGCAACTTTCATACCAACACGGACATCAGCTCCCTTTTGAGGAACACGACTCCACAACGGAGCTAATCTCCAGCACTTCTACTTTGGAATCAGTAACACCGGGATCATCAAACCAGGGCTACACTCGCGAAGTCTTCATGGCGGGGCACCAGTCATCTCTACGACCAACAACCCCACTAGATGTCTGTCAAGATGATGAAACTCTGAGTATGATTTCTGACAATGATCCGGAAGGACCCACAGAAACCAAGTCCTTGAAAGCTGAAAGAATCCAAAGGAATAGAGCTAAGGAGGCCCGCAGAAGGCGAGCAACTCACCACAAGGAAGCTGTAGATCGCTACAATGCATGACTAGAAGAGTACAACACCCGGAGGCGTCTGGAAGTAGAGGCAGAGCGTCAAGCTCGCACTGAAGAGAACCACTCCCAGGATGATCTTAACAGGCGACGCCCTGATTGTTCTCGCAACCTTGAACCTGAGTTCATGAGGGTCGCCGGCCATAAAGTCTTCCAGACTCCCTATC
The DNA here is from genome assembly GCA_009763385.1 of Coix lacryma-jobi var. lacryma-jobi. NCBI lineage: Eukaryota > Viridiplantae > Streptophyta > Magnoliopsida > Poales > Poaceae > Coix > Coix lacryma-jobi. Next base: position 76,494,466 of record CM019828.1, on the reverse strand, counting down.
AAAACATACTAGCTCTAGTTACGGAGATGAGAGCCAAGACCAACCGCACCCCTGATGAAGAGCAACGACTAGTCATGCTTCAGACTACCGCACTCCAACTCCGAGGGCGGAATCTTGAATCCCTAGCCGACGAGCAAGCTTCATCTCACCCAAGCCAGAGGCGGCCGGTTCAAGAACGACTCGGTCGTATCCCAGCAAGGAGCCGTCTGTGCCACCGAGTACCCGACCAAGCTGAGGGAGGAGCCGAATCTTCATACAGAAGAGTCGCAGTCGCAGCATCCGATGCAGTTGATTGCTTCCCCTGCTTTTCCCAAAGGCTTCGAGCGGTTTCATTCCCGCGAAAATTCAAACCCGAGAATTAGTCAAAGTACGACGGGAAGACATAACCTAAATGGTGGCTCAGGCTGTATGCTCAAGCAGTCGAGCTAGCGGGTGGAAGCAATGACGTCAAAGAACTCTACCTCCCAATGGCTCTAGAGACAATGCCGCTTGCTTGGTTTGACAGGCTTAAACCCGAGTCCATCGACTCCTGGGAACAACTACATCGTATCTTCATTGAAAACTTTGCTGGTGTCCCAGAGAGATCAGATCCCCGGACTAAGCTCAGAACCTGCAAGCAACAGAAAAATGAATCAATGCGGGAGTACTATAGGCGATTCTCAGAAATCCACTCTACAGTATCCAACATTACAGACAGAGAAGTAATTGACCTTTTTGGCAACGGTATTTGCGAAAGGTACAATTACAAAGATTTCATCAAGCAGGACCCGACCACCGCTGATGAGTTCCATCGGACTGTAAACTCCATGATGGCGACAGAGGAACGCACACAGAAACGCTTCCCCGATAGAAACACGCAAGGTGATCGAGGAAACAACCCGAGAGGCAACCAGGCACCACAGCAAAATACCCGGAAAAGGGCAGGAGATAATACTGTCGCTGCCATGGAGCCTCAGAAGAAGGGAAACAAGCCATTCACTTTTGATGACTTACTCGACGGACCCTGCCCTTTCCACCCGAAAAGTGGACATCAAGCAAGGCACTGCCGACAGCTCAAGGGGCGAGGCTTGAACCCCGACTTCAACAAGAACAAGAAAGACAAAGGCAAGAAGACGGTTGAGGATCCTCAACAGGACGCTGGTGGCTTTCAGCACCCCAAGGGAACTATTAACGTCATCTTTGGGGGAGTAACTACCAGTGACAACAGGAGGCTTCAGAAGCTTTCCCTGCGAGAGATCATGTCCACCGAACCAGCGACACCCAAATACCTCGACTGGTCCGAACATCCGATTAATTTCTCCAGAGCAGATCAATGGACCAGTGTTTCCAATGCAGGCCATTACCCGCTAGTTTTGGACCCCACGGTCGCTGGATATACACTTGGTAGGGTACTCATCGATGGTGGAGCAGGACTCAATGTTATCTTTGCAAGCACCCTACGAAAGATGAATCTAGATCTCGCAACCCAACTCACACCATCAACCGCTCCTTTGTACGGCATAGTACCCGGAAAAGCGGCTGTACCACTCGGAAGGATTATACTACCCGTCACTTTCGGAACTCCGATCAATTACAGAACAGAGTACATCAGTTTTGAGGTAGCCAACTTCGAATCATCGTATCACGCCATATTCGGGCGACCCGCTATTGCCAAGTTTATGGCATTACCCCAGTACCCATACCTCTTATTGAAGATGCCGGGTCCCAATGGAATCTTAACCTTCAGAGGCGACTTGAAGCGGTCATTTGATTGCGACACAGAGGCTGTCCAAATCGCTGAAAAAGCTCAACTCACCCTGGAAGTACAAGAACTCGCTCAGATGGTGCTTAATACCAAGCCTGGAGATTCAGAAATCCCAACCAAAAAGGCGGGTACTATTCAACCATCAGCAGAAGTCTCCACAAAAGCCATTGACCTAGAAACCGGTGATCCTTCTAAGACAGCAGTTATCAGTGCTCACCTATCTGAAGAATAGGAACTCGCGCTCACCAAGTTCCTTCGAGCAAACAAAGACATATTTGCTTGGAAACCAGCAGACATGCCTAGGGTTCCAAGGAACTTGGCTGAGCACATATTAGATTTAAAGGAAGGCTCTAGACCTATCAAGCAAAGATTACGACGATTTTCACCAGAGAAGAAAGAGGCAATCAAGAAGGAAATAGCCAAGCTACTCGCGACCGAATTCATCAGAGAAATCCTCCCCCCCCCCGAGTGGTTAGCTAACCCAGTGCTAGTCAAGAAGAACTCTGCTGAGTGGCGCATGTGTGTTGACTACACAGACCTCAGCAGGCATTGTCCAAAGGATCCCTTCGGATTACCAAGGATAGACCAAATAGATGATGCCACCGCAGGCTCCGCCTTACTCTCTTTTCTGGATTGCTACTCCGGGTACCATCAGATTGCCCTCAAAGAAGAATACCAACCCAAGACATCGTTCATTACTCCTTTTGGAGCATACTGTTACAAAACTATGTCCTCTGGACTAAAGAACGCGGACGCGCCATCCAAGATTGCCTGGGTGATCGGATTGGCCGCAATGTAGAAGCTTATGTTGATGATGTAGTCATAAAAACAAAGGATCCGACTACCCTGATATCAGACCTAGAGGAAACCTTCAACCGATTACGTGCGTATCAATGGAGACTCAATCCAACCAAATGCGTCTTCGGGGTACCCTCAGGACAGCTACTCGGATTCCTCGTTAGTCATCGAGGCATCGAGGCTAGTCAAAAGCAGATCACAGCTATCATCAACATGAAGCTGCCTACCTCTGTTCGAGACGTTCAGAAACTCACCGGGTGCATGGCTGCGTTAAATTAATTTATCTCACGGCTCGGAGAAAAGGGATTGCCTTTCTTCAAATTGCTTAAAGCCGGCGACAAATTTCAGTGGACAGATGAAGCGGACAGAGCTTTTGAACAACTCAAAAGCTACCTTATCAATTCACCCGTACTAACACCGCCGGAGCCCAGTGAACCGATGATGCTGTATATCGCAGCTACCACACACGTTGTCAGCACAACAATCGTGGTGGAGCGCAAAGACGACAAGCACATCTACAACACCCAACGACCAGTATATTACATCAGCGAGGTACTATCTGACTCGAAGGTCAGGTACCCGCAAGTACAAAAACTGCTCTATGCTTTACTCATATCCTCAAGAAAGCTGCGGCACTACTTCGAAGCTCATGAGATCACGGTAGTCACGGATTTTCCTTTAGGAGAAATCCTTCACAACTGTGATGCTACTGGAAGGATTTCCAAGTGGGCAGTTGAATTAGGAGCACTCAACATCAAGTTCATTCCGACGAAAGCTATCAAGTCTCAGGCCCTAGCTGATTTTGTCGCCGAATGGACTGAAATACAGCAGACTAGAGACAACGCTACTCCCGATCACTGGAAGATGTACTTCGATGGGTCCCTAAAACTCGGAGGAGCAGGAGCCGGAGTCCTTCTTGTATCACCCGCTGGCGAATAGCTCAAATACGTTCTGCAAATATTATGGTCAACCACCAACAATGAAGCAGAATATGAGGCACTACTCCACGGACTTAAACTAGCAGTCACTTTGGGCATTAAGCGGCTATTAGTCTATGGCGATTCTTCCGTGGTCATTCACCAAGTTAATAAAGACTGGGACTGCACCAAGGAAACAATGAACGCCTATTGTGCTGAAGTACGCAAGCTGGAAAAACACTTTGCAGGACTGGAACTCATTCATGTTACCTGGGATCTCAACGTGGCAGCAGATATACTCACAAAATTAGGTTCTGACAGAGCACAAGTTCCTAGTGGTACCTTTGTACATGAGTTATCCAAACCTTCAATCCAAGAGAAGGAGGAGTTCGAGCCAGAACTCGCAACACAGGTCCTATCTCTAGCACCCGACTGGACACGAGTTTTCATTGATTACTTCAAGGAACATAAACTACCAAGCGACAAAACTACAGCAGAGCAAGTCACCAGGCGTAGCAAAAACTATGTTCTAGTCGGGGATAAGTTGTATAAACGCAGAGTTTCATCAGGGGTCCTCCTCAAGTGTTTTACACTAGAAGAAGGCAGGGAAATTCTGAATGAAGTCCACTCTGGGTCCTGCGGTAATCACGCAGCTTCAAGGACACTAGTCAGAAAAATCTTCAGGACAGGATACTACTGGCCCTCAGCTTTCAAAGACGTGGAAGACTTAGTCCGCCGCTGTCAATCATGCTAGTTCTTTGCCAAGCAGCAGCATGTACCCGCTCATGAACTCATATGCATCCCTCCGTCATGGCCCTTCTCATGCTGGGGACTCGATATGGTGGGTCCTCTCAAGCGTGCCCCAGGCGGATTCGAGTACATCTATGTAGCAATTGACAAGTTCACAAAATGGATCGAGTACATGCCCTTGGTCAAGTTCAATGCTTCCAAGTCAGTCCAATTCATGCAGAGCATCTTTCATCGCTTTGGAATGCCGCACAGAATCAGCACCGATCTTGGGTCCCCCTTTACAGCTATCGAATTCAAGTCATGGGCCAGTGACTGTGGAATCAAGATAGACTACGCATCAGTAGCTCACCCACAGTCCAATGGCCAAGTTGAAAGAGCAAACGCCCTGATTCTCACCGGATTAAAACCAAGGCTATTTGACCTCCTAAAATATCACGGCGGAAAGTGGGTTGAAGAATTGCCTAAGGTAGTCTAGGGGCTACGAACACAACGAAGTCGGGCAACAGGCCAAACACCTTTCTTCCTGGTATATGGCACTGAAGCAATCTTACCGGCTGACTTAATCTGGAACTCCCCATGAACGGAGCAGTACAACGAGGGCGAAGCTGATGATACCAGGCGGTTAGAAGTCGACAGCCTTGAAGAAGCCCGACTAACCGCACTTTTTCAGTCAGCAAGATACCTTTAAGGGATGAGGCGCTATTATGATAAGAACGTCCATCACCGCACTTTCCAAGTAGGCGACATGGTGTTGAAGAAAATTCAGAACACCATGGGACGTCACAAGCTCATGAGTCCGTGGGAAGGTCCTTATATTGTATCTAAAGTAACAAGACCCGGGTCATTTGAGCTAGTCACTGAAGATGGATCTCCACTGCCAAATTCATGGAATATAGAGCACTTGAAGAAATTCCATACTTAAGGACTACTCTACAATTCTGATTCAAGGCAATTGTATTTATTAGTCGGATATTAATAAAGTTTGAAGTTCATACGACATAAGAACTTTTATCTAGGCTTTTTTCTACACCTCATCATGACTATTCAGTCGCATAATAGTCTCTGCGATAGCAGGGCTTACCTCCGACTAATATATAATATTACTCGGATAGATTGGTTCAGCGGAAACCATACTTGAGTTACGAGCTTCGAGCTCAATACAACTCACAAGGTAGTACGGCTTAACACCCGGGTATCAGCCTATAGCGAATATGGAATCCACCATAGTGGAGACTAGTTCCTATAAGGCGTAACAAGGCAGGATAGTACCCACCCTATTACATACATCCTGGACAGAGGTCCACTTACCTTCGCACCCAAGCTGCGATCCCCAAGAGGATACGATCCACCCTGAAGGAACCAACATTACGGTCCTTCAAGAGGCGCCTGATCGGAATTATCCCTTGAACAAGGGTACTAAGAGTAGTACTCGGGCAAGACTAAGTTCTCTACACAATGATTAGAGAAACGAAGTCACACGACCCAAACTAAAGTGCTATCGAGCATTCGGATAGACTCGTCTAGTTAGACGCCTGGTCATACATCCACAACAAATAAACTCAACCCATTGCCAAGGAAATTTGTCGCAATATGGAGTTGAATATATATATGCAATTCACAAGATTCCAAAGTAACCAATATTTTTGATATCTTATAATAATTGATTTTAGGAGATACAAGCTGCAGAGACTGAGGAGTCTAGACTACTCTACAAGTTCTAATATTTGTGAGTACTCCTCCGCGGCGGCCTTCACCTCCTCTTGCGTTGCCGCAAGGTCCTCGTCACCTTTGTCCTCAGGAAGGGTCATCAGAGCGGACAGGTCAAAGGACGGCAGATGTAGCCGCAGCGTTGCCATCAGACCCTGCACCACGGATATCGACATATCTTTGATGTATTGCGCCAGCCGCCCAGGCGCGGCTTTGGCCCGTTCAATCAAAGACTCCTCGACTCCTACCAGTGCTGGAATCATGTTGAGCAGGGGCTCGACAGCTTGCTCCAAGGCCATCAGGGAATCCCGTGACTCCTTCGTAGACTTCAAAGCCTGCAGAAGGTCCCGGTCAGCACCCTCACGCATCAATTTGGCTTCTTGAAGAGTACTCTGCGCATTAGCAAATACCTCTTCAAGCTCTGCCTGCTTCCGATTGAAGGCGTTCTGCCACCTAGAAGCCAGCTTATTTGCATCTGCATACAAAACAGTCAGTCGTCTTGTCATCCGACTAATATTATGGAGCAGAACGACACAGAAACTCCAAGTATACCTTCTAGCTGCTTTTTAGAACTCTTCTTGAGCTCCTTCAGCTTCTGTTCCATAGCAGCAGACTTGGATATCAGCTCACCCTCTCGGTCGTTAGCAGCATCATGCTCCGCTACCACTTCCTTGAGGTTGCCTTGGAGTTCATTAATGCGACTTTGCAAAACCTGGGTGGCTACCTTCTGACTAATTTGGTCCTGGGCAATATAGTCCCGGAGCTCTTGGTTTTCACGAGACAGCTCCTGGCGGATCCGGGTGACTTGATCTCTAACCTTGAAGTCAAAGGACTACAATACAATAATATCGTGAGTACTCGGATGAGTTTACAGTATAACCAGAAGAGATCGAGAGTTTTACCTCAACAAATTGATGAAGAGCTTCAAAAGGAGCCCTCATCTGATCCCTTAGCTCCTTCAGCCGAGTAAGATCCTGGTCATACCCGGATACATCAAGAGTAGCTCCTTGGCGCGAGGACTCGGGTGCATCTAAAGATCCTCCCTGCTGACAAGCTGAGCCCTCTGCATGTATCTCCTTCAAGACCATGTCCAGGGTAGGTTCGTCCGGCTGTCGTGTACGAAAAAACCAGTCATTACATACTCGGTCAAACTCCAATTGAGCGGGAGAACGAAAGATGGAGTACGGCCAACCAACCTGAGGCAATGGAAGAGTATCCGCGTCAGGAGCGGCTTCGACCTGAGACTTGGACGCAGAGGAGTCAGGTAGTGGATCTACCTGACTGAAGGTTGGCGGCACGCTGGAGTCATCCTTGGCCAGCGGCTCCTCCACCGCCTGAGGATCAGGAACGGTGCTCGAGGCTGTTGCACCTGGTTTTGCCTTCCTGCAAGCAGACAAGTATACATGTCAGTATCAGAACTCTGTGTACACTCTATAAAGCTAAAAACTTACTTCACGAGCTTCAAAGGCTTTGGTAGCTTCAAGAGCGACTGTATAAGAAGCGGGTCCGAAGTCGGAGGCTTCTCAGACACCACGCTGCTCGAAGTCCCTTGCACCGTCCCAGCATCTGATACAGCGACATATATAAGACAAGAGACCATCAACACTCAAAAGGACTACAAAGTACTCGGGTTTTCCCTTACCAGGAGCACCCGGCTTATAGTGCTTATCAGACAATTCTTGAGATAAAAGAACTTTTCGACAAGCACGGATATTACCAGTGCGAGCCTTCTTAAGGACGGGTCCTCCCGCTTCTAGTTGAGGAGTCGGCGACCTGTTCCGGCTACCTTCAGCCTCTGGTTCTATAAGCAGGACATCAGAGTCAGTTGATTCTGTGTCAAGCCAGTCAAGATCTTCATGCGAACTTGGTTTATTAGGAAGATCCTCACTTCGGATTGGACCTTCCAATGCGATGCCTCCGCCTTTTTCAGCCGCCGGAGGCAGGGGAGGACAATCATTGTTATCTCTCCCCTGACCCTAAAAATAGAAGGGTATCTAGTCAGGTCAGACGGATATCTATTCCGAACCTTGGTGACACGACAAATTATGTACTTACCGGAGGAGGAGGATTAATGGCGGAGAAGGATGTCATCACTGGAGCAAGACGTTCACGGCTCTTAAGCAGCCGGTTCACTCTCCAGAGGATTTCACAGTCTGCCAATTGCTCGACAGCGAGGCGACCCGGGTCGTTCTTACCCAGGTATTCGAACCCAAAGTTGGCCCGCTGCTGAAGCGGGTGGATGCGCCGGGCAACAAAGTCTTGAACGACAGTGTATCCGGACAGCCCATCGATTATTAAAGCGTCTATCATAATGAGGAGGGGTTGGATAGCTCCTACTTCTTCACTTGTGAGCTTCACCTTCCATTCACGACACTTCTGTGGTGGCCATCCGTCATGACGACGAAGAGCTGGGGGTGGGTTACCCATATAGAACCACCCAGCAGCCCAATCTTTTACCGACTCTGACAACTCAACAGTTATATATTGATTGGCTACTTCCAATCTAACCTGGAGACTAGCCCCTCCGACTACTTCAGTATTAGTGTCACTAGGCTGACACTTAAACCAGAAAAAGTAGCGGAAAAGGGTAATAGAGGGACATATCCCAAGAAAAGCCTCACAGAGGTGGGCGAAGATTGCAATATGAAGAACCGCATTGGGAGTAATATGGTTTAGAGTCAAACCATAGTAATGCAGCAATCCACGGAAGAAATCCGAAGCAGGAAGCCCCAATCCCCTCTCTACGAAGGCTTTAAACATCACGATCTCCGTGGTATTGGGGGCAGGAGCGCGATGATCAGTGGGTACTCTCCATCCATCCAGTGGTTGCGCCCGTAGCAATCCTTGCTGCGCCAGGAATGCCAGTTCTGCCAGGGTGGTGTCCGGCTTCTTCCACGCCAAGACATCTGTTGGCGGGTTCGGATGCTTAGGCTTTCCGGTGGTGGTGATCCTAGACTTCTTGTCTCCTGTAGACTGCCTCTTGGGACCCATGTTGGTGACGAGAGATTTTCTGCGCATCAACTGTGGAATTGGCTAAGGGATTTCTAGCTCCGAAGGCAATGGCTTGATGAAAGCGTAAGGAAAACATAAGCCCAGCGACGGCTTATTATAGATCTGTTTTGGCACCCGTTCATCTTTTCTCAACGGCGTCATGGAACCGTCTAAAAACCCTAATGGCTGGGAGTATGTGTCAGACGGCGTTAGAGACGGAGAACAGGAATACAGTAAACAGACAAGTTTCTTCTTCCGCAAGATACATTTAGTACTCGAAAAGCAAGACAGAGGACTCGGAAAATATTCCAAGTACCCGAATCTTTGTTATTATTACTCGGAATTACAACAGAGATACATGGAAACATCTTGAGATACAACAACTTTCAACAGAAGTACAATCAAGGTGTAAAACGCTAATCTAGTGAATTCAAGGTACATAGCCTTGATGCCTATTGCACCAAGGACCGGGTTCAGTGAGACGCAGTAAAGCAGACACAGAACCTTGGGTAGACACTATCTTTTCAGTGCATCCCAAGGTGGGTCTTTGGTACTACCCCAGTACTCAAGGAACTCGGGGAAGACCATCACACTCGCCGCCCTTTTGACAACCTGTGACTCCGAGGTTATCTACGAGTGGTAGTCACAAGAGTTCTTTTAGGCGCACCTCTGTGTCCCTCTGCTCGCGACGACTTTGAAACCACCCTAACAGATGGTCCTATCACAAGAGTTCTTTTGGGTACTTCATCTATTCTACAGAAGGAAGACACCCGGAGGCTCGATCATCTCAGCTACTGCTATTACAATACCCATGGAACTAATAAGAAGTTCTATACTCTCGAAAGATATGAGCTCTTTGCTTCCCAGGCAGGGTATTTATAGGCAGTTTCTTCTGGGTCTATAGACCAGGTTCATCAACAAGAGTGATTGTTGGACCAATAATTCAACCAATGTACTGTGGTGCATGTGAAGCTCGGCATGGGTAACAGAGCTGATTCTCACACGCACTTCAAGATGAAGACGACAAAGTTTGCAGTTGCAGAAAATGACAAACATCATTATTACGCACAGTTGGAACAGTCACCAGTCAATTATTGCTGGTCTCAAGGTAATTTTTATTCAGTGGGGGGTGATATGGGATGTTTGTTGAAAACATTGCCCACCTGAAGCTGAGTAATTATTATTTGGACAGTTTAAGCAACAAGTTGGTGTCATGGTCCGATTACTCAAGACCTTAATAGATTACCTAATGAGTTCATTTAGAAGACCCCGAGAACTGACTACTATGGTACTCGGAACTCAGGCTCGGGGGCTGCAGGGTATAATCTATAAAGGAAATGTTTTTTCTTATTCAAGATTTACTCGGAAAAGGCTCCAAAGATCCTCAAAGTTATTACAAATAACAAGAGGCTCGGGGGCTACACCCTATGGGTGCACTTTTTGTAAAAAGTGCACACCATGGAATTTCTTTACACTCGGAGCACTTCAAGATTTCTCAAGACATTACTCGGAGATTCTAAAGAAGAAACTAGAAGATAACGTCGTGAAGAAATGATGAAGAGCTCAGGGGCTTGACGGACCATGATGTCAGAGATATCATCTATCGATGATTACTCCGACTAATCCAGGACGGCTTTAGAGATCCGAAGACTTGTAACGAAGTGTACTTGGATTAGGACTCTAGTTTGTAACTTAGCCGGGTTGTAAAAGGAAGTCCTGTAATTAGAATAGGACTCCACTGTTGTAACCGGCTAGGACTCGGTCTGCGCTGAGGCTCACCCGGATATATAAGGGGAACCGGGCGCAGGTCCTAGAGGATCGATCATTAATCATAACAATACACAAGGCACACGCCGCACTGGACGTAAGGTATTACGCTACTTAGCGGCCTGAACCAGTATAAATCGTTGTCCCTATGTACTCGCCGAGTCCTACGAACGCCGATCCCCACCGAACAAATCGTCTGAGATTCCTCAAGACGAGTTGCCGGATAACAAATCATTCGAGTCCTTGTTGAATTTATCTTTGCTTAAGCTTCCGCTTAGCGAATCCCACCTTTCCCCATTCTTTCTTCCCTTAGTCCTTCTTATCTTCTTCCTTCATCTTCTTCAACTTCTTTCTTTCTTATCTTGTTCTACCTTCACGATGGCCAATAAGACCATTCGTGAGTTTTCTGCTCCTTCTGCCGCTAATGTAGCGACAGGACTAGCCGTGATCGATGCCAATGTTGGTAGTTCTTAGCTACACCTAGGATAGGGTAACTAAAGTAGCTATCTACTAATGCCAAGTGGGGTTGTCAATCCTGACACTAGTAGGAGCTAGCTAGCGAGAATGCAATCTACCAAGAGGAGATTCTGCAAGCGCACAGAACTATCGTAGTAGCACTTCGCCTGGGAGTACCAGGTGTCGATTTATTTGATCCCAAGGGAAGGCTAGGGTGGTGTATGAGTTGAGTCAAGGAGGGGATGAGAGTCGAAGAAATAAGAAAAAGGAAAAGGGGAGAAGGGAAGATGAAAGGCTAGAAAGAATATATGGGTGGATAGGTAAGGATGAAATGAATGGCTAAGGTAAGGTGGATAACTAGATAGATAGATAGTTGAAGGGAAATATGATAACTAAGGATAACTAACTACTAACTAATAACTAATTATAGATAACTACAAAGCAAGATAATTACGAACCGAGACAATTACGAAGCGCGGCAGGCAAAAGACAATAAAGCAACTAAGTTGAGTATAGTTTTATTCCTATCTTGTCAAGTATCGAGGCGTACTAGCCTTTACCACTTACTTAGGTTGAACGCTAGCACAACGAGCCTTACCGTTAAACTGGGCCAACTACGTGGTGGAATTCAAGGCGCACAGGGCTGTCACCACCTGCTTGCTACCACAGCTATCCGGGGGTCCAGCCGTATCTGAAGGTAAGTCTATAACTAAGCACCACGCTTAACTATATTCTAACTATCTCTACCCTAGCTTTGAATAGAGACACCCTTGCGGACGTCAGAGCAAACACTTGACTTAATAAGATAAACACTAAACAAACTAAGCAACCTATTGGCAAAGATCAAACACTAAGCTCACTAGAGATTAACAACTATGGCTAAGTGAATTGATTTGTAGGATAGCTAGGCACTCAAACAATCAATCAAGTATACCACTCAATACTGATAAGTAGAATAAAGTAATACTTGAAATGATGAACTAGAATATAGTAAGTGCTTGAGTAACTAGAGCAAAACCTGAACTGGAGATGAAGGAAGACTCTTCCCAGCTCCAGAACCGATCACTCGCACGCCTCTACTCTTGAGCTAAGCCTTGAGCAGCGCTTCCGCGAGGGCAAGAACGCCTTGCTCTACTAGCTACCTACTTGCCTAAGTTCTATAAGCTTCTAACCTAACTCTCACTTGCTTCTCTTGCTTTGCTTGGGATGGTACTTGGTGTGTGATGGTACTCTTGGGTGTGAATGAAGTAGTGTCGCCAGGGGGGTATTTATAGCCCAAATGAGTGAGGGGGGTTCTTATAGTGGGCAGCCAACCGACCTAGGGTTAGGTCAAGTGGCGGGCGCCACCACCTACTGGCGGCCGCCAGTCCCCTGGCCGTTGGATGAACCGCCTCTGCTTCAACGGCATCCAGGTGGTTGTCCAAGGCGGTTTGGAGGTCGGTTGCATGTAGTAGCAACCGACATTCAGCCTTGATCCACGCCACTCCTCCCTGAGCCGTCCGATGCCACTGACCTAGTGACCAAGGGCCAGGATTTGGCCTTGGGGAGGTCACACGGATCGGTGACATGGCAGGGAGTGGCACTTGGGCCAACCCAAGTGGCGGGCGCCACTTAGAGTTGGCGGGCGCCACCTAGGGGTGGCGGGCGCCACCCCCCTTAGTCCCATTTGGGCCCTGCTGAGTGGGCTTGGCCTCTGGTGGGTCCATATGTCCAAATTTGGTTCAAATCCTGCATTCAAATAAAATTCTATGGACATGTGGAATTTGGTTAGTTTGAAACCTATTTGACAACATTTCATGCCTTTTTGGTGGACTTTAGGGTCAAATGTTGATGGTAAAACAGGTGTTTAAGGACCGTCAACAGCCAACCTCAATTTTGAGTTGAAACTGGCTCTGATCACGATGGTCCAAGCTAGCCCGTTCTATGGCAAAGCTCATGAGGATGCCAATGCTCACCTCCAACAATTTTTGGAGATTTGCGGCACCTTCACCATTAAGGGATTAACCCAAGAAGCCATTTGTCTTCGTCTCTTTCCCTTTTCTCACCTAGGAAAAGCGAAGCAATGGTTCTATACCGATCGCAACGCTGTAGACACATGGGACAAGTGTTCCAATGCTTTTCTCGCCAAATTCTTTCCGATGGTAAAGACGAACGCTCTTCGCAACAAAATCTCCAGCTTTACGCAACAAGCCGAGGAATCTATTCCCGTGGCTTGGGAGAGAATGCAAGAGTACATCACTGCTTGTCCGCACCATGGTATGGAGGACTGGCTATTGATCCAGAACTTCTACCATGGCCTAACCCCACTCTCTAGAAGCCATTTGGATGCCACCGCCGGCGGTGCATTCTTTTCTCTGAATGTTGCAGATGCTAAGGCTCTCATAGAGAAGATGGTGTCGAACCAAGGATGGAATGATGAGAGACTGCAACCCCATAAGCGATGTATGCATTCCCTTAAGGAGGCCAACATGATCATGGCCAAGATGGACCTGCTGGCAAAGAAGCTGGACAGGTGTGAGAAGATGAACCAACAAGAGAGTGTCCAATCTCTGGAATCCTACATGACTTGTGAAGTCTGTGGAGAAACCGAACATTCTGGTATCCACTGCCCCGAGTTACATGAAGATTTTGCGGATACATGGGTGTATGCCGAGTCTCTGAGTGATGAGTGATTGTCAACTGAGATGATGCACATGTTCTTTGGCTTGTGTTGTGCAGGTGTCGAGCACGGATACAGTGATCAGAGGCAAGGTGAAGGTCAAGTAGAGACGTGCCGTGCCGATGGACCGAGAGTGGCGAAGGGCAGACGTGAGGCTTGGACTAAGGGACCGGTGGCCCGAGGATCAGCTGTGGTGGCTGACAGCCTGGGACAGCGACGAGCGAAGACTTGCGGTCATGTGTCGCCTGAGTCATGGACTTGGGGGGGACACGTGTCGGTGGACGGGGTGCACGGGCGGTGCATCCCTTCTACTGCTTCGGTTTGGTGGTAGAGCCAGAGAAAAACCATCGGGTGGACGGTTTCTAGGTTTGGGCCTCAAAACCTGGGCGCGGACGGTTTCTGAGTTTGGCCACAAAACTCGGGCTGAGGATGGTTTCCAAGTTTGGGCCTCAAAACCTGGGTGCTTCGGGTTTGCTGAGTTTGGGCCACAAAACTCAGGCGCTTGGTGGGCTGGTTTCCCGGTTTGGGCCTCAAAACCGGGGGTTGGCTGTGAAGGCTGGTTTCCCGGTTTGGGCCACAAAACCGGGGGTGTGACGTCCGGGAAAGGACGACAGAGCGATGGCGGCACGTGGCGGCAATCGGGAGGTTGCGTCGAGGCAACGCTACGAGTTGTGCGGGCGTGGCCGTCGGATCCACCTACCATCGAGTTGGTCCATAAGAACCTTAGGGTTTAGCTGGTTCGCTCTGTAAGTAGTTAGGGGTAGAGTGGGAATTAGGAATAGTTAGAATTAGGATAAGTAGGGGGAGACACCCACCTCCCCGTCTATCTCAGTCATTTGCTATTTTGTCTTCTAGGTTTTCCTGCTCTCCCACTCCCCTGCTGTAGCGAACCTGAGATCCACAGAGAAGAGAACAATACCTCTGTGCCCTTGAGATTTTGAGGAAGTGAGACCGTAATCTCACTATTGTAGCGTGTGGTAGCTACACGGTTGCAATTTCGTGGTTGTGATTCGCGTTTCATTCGTGTTCTTCGCGGAATCCTTTTTCTCCACGTTTTTCCCGTCGCTTGATCTCTTTGCTCGGTTCATCTTTTGCAAATCCGTTTGAACCAAGTTGTTCTAGGTCGTGGGGCACTTCTTTCTACCGAAGGAATTCACTTCTAACCTCACGGTCTAGCAGATCGGTCGATTTTGGTTTCAGGACAAGCTTTTCTCCCTTCCCCCAAAATTCTTCGATTCATCGATTTGAAGATAGGTTCGAGCCATGATCTCTTAGAGATAGCTCACTATCCACCTTGTGACTCCTCTCGCCGAGTTTGATCCCTAGAGGATTTGTTTTGGGTGAGATCGAGTTGAATCGGTGAACGAACAGTGCAGTCTCGGGGTGACCGGACGCTGGGTCGGGCTGACCGGACGCATCCGGTGGTTGAATACTACGCGGGGGTTTTCTAATTCTTGACCGGACGCTCGTGACTGCTTGTGATCGGACGCACGGTGAACACTGTTCCCTACTTTGTTTGTGTTGACCGGACGCACTGCTTCCGACTGGACGCTCTTTTCCCAGTGAGTCCGGTCGCTTGCAGAGAGCTCCGAAATCTGGTTTCGTCTGACCGGACGCGTCCGGTGCCTCTTGACCGGACACAGACAGAGTCCGGTCAGTGCCATTTTGCACAGTTTTGTTCGCAGTTTGTTCGTCCATTGTCGGTTTCGACTTCCGGCTTTTGCGTTGGGTTTCTTGAGTCGTGTAGTGTCTCGCTGTGCTTCTTGGAAGCATCCACCCTACATCTAGGGTCATGGAGACTTATGAGTTCTAGGGTTGCTCTTGGGGTTGTTTTACGGGACAGCGGCTACTAGTTTCCAAAAGGAAATTTTGGAGCTCCCATTGACCCCCCCTTTGGTCGCTTTCTGATTGTATTCTCGGTCCTTCAATTGGTATCGGAGCAGGTTAAGGATCTTCCACCTTAGCCGGTTCCAAATCCACAGAAGGCGACATGGATCACGGCGTTGGCAAACCGCCGTTCTTTGATGGGACGAACTATGCGTATTGGAAGATATGCATGTCGGCCTATATCCAGAGCATGGGCTCTTCTGTTTGGGAGATTTGCAACAGGGACGATTACGTTGTTTTGGCTTCTCGTGTTACTCAGCTTCAGATGGATGAGCATGATGCCAATAGCCGAGCACGTAACGCTCTTTTCTCCTGTTTGAGCATGTCCGAGTTTGATCGCGTTTCTCACCTCCCCACGGCTCATGAGATTTGGGCTACCCTCATGCGCTTCCATGAGGGAACCTCTCAAGTCAAATCTCGTCTCTACGAGTCGCACAAGCGGGAGTACGAGAACTTTCGACACATGCCTGGCGAGAGCATAGAGAGTTTATTCGCTCGCTTTCAGGTCATTGTCAACAACATGAGAGCGAACAAGGAGCTGTTGCCTTTTGACGATCATGAGAGGGCTTTGACGCTTTTGCACACTCCAGGCGATCATCGAATCGTCTAACTATGAGACCCTCACTTGCGATGAGCTCTTTAGTAAGCTCAAGTCTAGTGAGATTGACGCCATGTTGAGGGCTTCTTATGAAAATCCTTCCGGCCTGACTATGGCTTTGGTTTCTGGCTCTTCTGCTAACCCCTCTTGAGGATTTGCACTTTCTTCACTCTTTTCTGTCACAGAGGACCAGCTGGAGTCTTTGGGGGATGACGAGTTGGCGATGCTCGCCAACCGGTTCTCGCGGTTCCACAACAACCGCATGAACCGTCGCCGCGGAGGAGGACGCTCACGATGCTTTGAGTGCGGCGACCCCGACCACTTCATCGCCAACTGTCCCAAGAAGAAGCACTCATCTGGGAAGGGCGATCATGGGCACAAGTACGACTCTGGCAAGCGCAAGGAGAAGTACGTCCCCGCATGGCACAAGCGGAAGGGCGGCTTCAACAAGGAGTACATCAAGACCAAGTACTTGGAGAAGGCCCAGGCTGAGCAGCGTGCTTTCTTCGCCACGCTCAGCGACGTCGATGACTCAGACGACGACTCCGCTTCTTCAAGCGACGACGAGTCCGAGAAGAAGAAGAGGATCAAGGACAAGCTCAACGGCCTCTGCTTCTTCGCCGATGACGACGGCTTCTGCACCATGGCCCTCGGCAAGGAGGTCGACGGCGAGCTAGTGGACACCCCTCTGAACGACGACGACGATGACGACACCTCCCAGGTATCTCTGACCCACGACGAGCTTTCTGCTGAGGTCGAGAAACTTACTGCCGCGCTCCTTAGTCAGGATAAGTTGCTTAGGCGTGCCGCTAGAGAGCGCAAGGAGTTTAGGCAGAAGTGGGAGAATACGGTGAAGGAACTTGAGTCTGTCAAGTCCACCGTGGTTGTTACAGATGTGGAGGACTGTGAGATGTGCACCACGCACATGACTGACCTTCTCACCTTGAGAGGTAAGTATGCTGCGTTGGTAGGAGAGGTGGATGAGCTGAAGGCTAGACCCTCGCTGCTGGGTGCGTGCAAGACTTGTCCTGTCTTGCAATCTGAGTTGGCAGAGAAGAATGCCAAGATTGTGTCTCTTGAAGAGGCCAACTCAGGTAGCACATGTGTGGCTAGGTGTGTTCTTTGTGAGGGTTTGGAGATGGAGATCGCAAACGTGAAGCATGACAAGATGCAAACCGAGGAAGAAAACACATACCTTCGGACCATCTTGTCATGGGTGTCTTGTGGTGAGCCACAGCTCGGGATGATGATCTCCCAATTCAAGCGAGCTGCTGGAGGTCCTGGTCTAGGCTTTACTCCGGGCGTTGATGTTTCTGCTTTTGGGAAGATTGGAGAGTCGAGTGGTTTGAACCCAAGTGAGAAGCCCAATTCCACCACTACTCCCAAACTTACCAAGCTTCCACCCAAAGAGCCTCTCAAGCCTAACACCAAGGATGGAGTGTTTGAGGAACCTCCGAGAGCTCCACCCAAAAACCAAGTGTGGCATCCCAATCCCAACCACCTAAAGAACAAGCTGGACACAATGCCACCCATTCAGGAGGAGCTTATGCCACAGAAGGGCAAAGTGATCCACACCCACCACCGTGAGTACCAACAATCCCCTTTGAGAGCGGTGAGGTATCATTGTGAGCATTGTGGGAGAGATGGACACTTGAGTGAGTTTTGCTTTCGGCGCAAGAGAGAGGAGCGCCGTGCAAAGGAGATGAACAACACGGACATGTACCATCCTTTCCATGATGTACATGTGCCGAATGTTCAGAGGAGAGCTATGTAGTTGAGCGTTTTGAGTATCGCGATGGACGCTCTTTCCTTAGCGGACCACGTTTTCCTCAACGTGGTGATCGCTCCCTTCGTAGGCGTGCTAGGAATGGTTTTTCTGCTAACCGTTCTTTTGAGCAGCCGGCCCAACACTGGTATTCCCCTTACTTCACTAACCCCAGTGTTGGCCCGTATGCTCACCCTATGTCTTTTTATTGATGTAGGTAAATCGATTGGAGAACGTTTGGTTGGTGGATTCCGGTTGCTCGAGGCACATGACCGGAAATGCCAAGTGGTTCTCTAGTCTTAGTCCAGTCGCCAAAAAGGAGTTTATCACCTTCGGCGACAATAGCAATGGTAAGATTTTGTCTCGTGGGTCGGTGCGAGTTAATGAGCATTTTGTGTTGCGCGATGTTGCTATTGTTTCTAACTTGCATTTTAACCTTCTTTCTGTTTCGCAACTTTTCAATGATGGCTATGAGATTCGTTTTAAACCGAATCTTAGTCGTATTTTGGATCCTCAGGGCAATCTTGTGTGTTTGATTTCGCCCTTTGGAAAAGTCTTTCATGCGAATTTCTCGGAGTCTTTTGGCACTTCTCGTTGTCTTGTGGCTGGACCTTCCTCCTCTGATCTTTGGAAGTGGCATAGGAGACTTGGACATTTGAGCTTCGACTTGCTTGCAAGGCTTAGTTCACTTGGCCTAATCCGAGGATTGCCCAAGTTGCATATGGAGAAGGATCTTGTTTGCCACTCTTGTAGACATGGGAAGATGGTTGTCGCTCCCCACCATCCAGTGACTCAGGTCATGACCAAGCGCCCTAGAGAGCTTTTACACATGGACCTTGTTGGTCTAGCTCGGGTGAGCTCGGTTGGGGGGAAGTGGTATGTGCTTGTTGTTGTTGACGACTTTTCGAGATATTCGTGGTTCTTCTTTTTGGCTGAGAAGACCGAGACTTTCTCCTTTGCTCGCAATCTGATTTTGTGTCTTCAGAATGAGTTCCCTTTGAACTCGATGCGAGCTATTAGGAGTGATAATGGTTACGAATTCAAGAATTCGGATTTTGAGAAGTTTTGTAACTCTTTGGGCTTAGAGCATCAGTTTTCTTCCCCCTACACACCGCCCCAAAATGGTGTTGTAGAGAGGAAGAATCGGACCCATGTAGAGATGGCCAGGACGATGCTCGATGAGCATAGGACTCCTAGACGATATTGGGCCGAAGCTATGAGCACTGCATGCTACAATTCAAATCGCATTTTTCTCCGAGCTTTCTTGAAAAAGACTTCTTATGAGTTGCGTTTTGGAAAACTGCCCAAGGTGAGTTATTTTCGAGTTTTTGGTTGCCATTGTTTTATACTCAAAAAGGGCAACTTGGACAAGTTTGTGTCTCGTTCTTCTGACGGTGTGTTTTTGGGTTATGGCACTCATACTCGCGCTTATCGTGTACTTAACCTTGACACTAACCGAGTCATGGAGACATCCGATGTCACCTTCGACGAGACCATGGTTTGTCCTTCTTCTCGTTTTGAGCGTGCAGGAGATCATGAGGTTGGTGAGCCTCTTTTTGATGATGAGGACGAGGGTGCTGAAGGTATGGATGATCCAGCACCCCCTCCACCTGCTATGCCGCAAGGAGCGGCTTCTACGACGACTCACGGCCACAACACGTCTTCTTCCTGGGGGCCATGGGATCCGCCACCCCGAGCGGTACCTTTTGTACCCGGGGAGGCACCAGCTGCTGTTGAGGGGGAGGCCACTTCGGCAAGGGAGGCGCCACGACACATTCAGCGCCAGCACCCGCCTCAGCAGATGATCGGCAGCATCGACGAACGCGTCACCCGGTCTAGGCAAATCTCTCACTCTGCTCATTCTACTTTTGTTGCTGATTTTGAGCCCCGAGATGTTGGACACGCTTTGACGGATCCGGATTGGGTCAATGCCATGCATGAGGAACTTGAGAACTTTGTGAGAAATCGGGTTTGGGTTCTTGTGTCTCCACCTTCTGAGTGTCACCCAATTGGGACAAAATGGATTTTCAAAAACAAACAGGGAGAAGATGGCCATGTTGTGAGAAACAAGGCCAGACTCATAGCCCAGGCTTATAGTCAGAAGGAGGGGATAGACTATGAGGAGACGTTTGCTCCTCTAGCTCGTTTGGAGGCAATTAGGATACTCTTGGCTTTTGCTGCATCCAAAGGTTTCAAACTTTTTCAAATGGATGTCAAGAGTGCCTTCTTAAACGGCTACATAGAAGAGGAGGTGTATGTTAGACAACCCCCCGGTTTTGAAAATCCCAAGTTTCCAAACCATGTCTTTAAACTCCACAAAGCTTTGTATGGTTTGAAACAAGCCCCTAGAGCCTGGTATGATAGGTTGAAAACCTTTTTGCTTGCTAAGGGTTTTAAAATGGGATGTGTAGACAAAACGCTCTTTCTCCTCAAGCAAGGCACTGATACTCTCTTGGTCCAAATTTACGTGGATGATATCATTTTCGGTGGTTGTTCTCATGCTTTGGTTGCCAAGTTTGCAGATACCATGAGCAGGGAATTTGAGATGAGCATGATGGGCGAGTTGACGTTTTTCCTCGGGTTGCAAATCAAGCAATCCCGGGAAGGGACGTTCGTGCACCAGGGCAAGTACACCCGGGACATTCTGAAGAAATTCGATATGGGTGAGGCCAAGCCTCTTCCAACACCCATGTCGACCACGACATCCCTGGATGCGGACAAGGAGGGAGAAGCAGTGGACCAGAAGGAGTACCGGAGTATGATCGGGTCGCTGCTGTACCTGACAGCGACACGCCCGGACATTCAGTTCGCGGTATGTCTTTGCGTGCGATTTAAGTCTTCGCCACGCACCTCTCACCGTCAGGCAGTCAAGCGCATTATGAGGTACTTTTGCTTCACTCCTGAGTTTGGGATTTGGTATTCTGCTTCCTCCACCCTTTCCCTTTGTGGTTATTCCGATGCCGATTTTGCTGGTTGTCGCATTGAGCGCAAGTCCACTTCTGGGACTTGCCAGTTTATTGGTTCTTCTCTTGTTTCGTGGTCTTCTCGCAAGCAGTCTAGTGTCGCCCAGTCTACCACAGAGGCTGAGTATGTTGCTGCAGCTAGCTGCTATTCCCAATTGCTTTGAATGACGGCCACTTTGCGTGATTTTGGTTAGAGCTTTTCTCGTGTTCCTTTGCTTTGTGACAGCACAAGTGCTATTAGCGTTGCTAAGAACCCCGTGCTTCACTCGAAGACCAAACACATTGACGTGCGCTTTCATTTTCTGCGAGACCATTATGAGAAGGGTGATATCGACCTTCGCCATGTCGATACTCATCATCAGTTGACTGATATTTTCACCAAGCCGTTGGACCAATCAACCTTTAATCGGTTGAGAGGTGAGCTTGGTGTGTGTTTCCCCTTTTAGATGGGGGAAACATTTTGGTTCTTGTACGACATACTGACTCTTTTTTTTGTCCTTGTTTTCTTTTGCTTTTTCAGCATACACTATTACACTCTGAGCTTCATGTATATACTCTTTAGAGTGTGATTATGCTTTGTTTAGTATGCTCCAATGCTTATGTTGATGCTAGGTAGCTTATGCTCTTTCTGATCACTGATACATGTTGTGAGCTGAGCTATTTTTGAGTGGTGTATCTGCTTAACCAACATAAAACTTGAAAATGTTCACCATTGAGATATGCAACTAGCATGTGTAGGATGTGTTGACTTCACTCGTGCTTTTCATATATGCTAGGTTGCTATGTCTCTAGTTCTGAGTCTGTCACTTGCTTGGTCTGTTCAGATTTTGTCAATAAAATTTGAACCAAGTTTTAAGTGAATTGAAAAGATCGAGATGGGATTGCTTGTCAACACATCACAGTTTTGAGACTATCTCTCATTGCACTTTGAGTTAAACTTGAGTTGTGTAGTGTATGACCGAAACTGTTGCTTTAAGCTTCTGATAGGCTTCGCACAGTTGAAAAGTTAGGCAATGACAAGCTTTCAACCTCTCGCAGTCACATGCTGAATTCTGAACTTGTGTTATTTCACCGCTGCAACTCCGATTAAAATTTGAACACACAAGTCTATGTTTCATTCTGCAGCATGATGATTGAACTTTGCTAGGGGTAGTTCACCTTGTATACATGTTTAGCACTTGACTGATTTCCTGTCTATACATATTTGGTGCTATTTTGATGGTGAGTACCTGTTTGGCTATAAACTTCTCACTTTGTTCACATGTTCATAATACATATTTGGTGATCAGTTTGAGCTTTTGCTAGCTTGTATGCTTTCCAGTGAGTCGTTGGAGCTATACTGTTTAGAGCATCTTTGCATTCTCTTGACTATATTCCTGATGCTGCTAACTTGCATTTTGACTCATATGCATTTTGGAAGGGGGAGAATTTCTCTTGATTGGCACTTTTGATGGTGCATTTTCTATGGGGGAGAAAATTGCTTTCGGTTCCTTTTGCTTGTTGGTGCATTTTCATCTAAGGGGGAGAATTAGGACAAATCATACCTCCCATGTTCAAAGGGGAGAGGAATCGGTTGTGTGCACCATGGAAAGGGGAGCTTGCTCATGTTGAGTTGTTGAAATTTCCAATTGGTTCGGAGCGTTTTTGCTAGTTGTGTTGAGCCTCTGTGCCTCTATCTTGAGGGACTAGCATTTTGCTTCGATTTTTGGTTTTCAATTGGTATCGAACCTTTTTCTTGCTAGCGGTGTTGAGCCTGTTCTACCTCTTCTTGAGGGCTAGTTTTACTTTGCTTGGTTGCATCGAGCCATTGCCCATGTCTTTGGGGACCAAGTTGTCTTGCTCTTTCCACTTGACCTTCTTCGGCTTTGCTATGCTTTTGGGTCATTTGGTCGAGTTCTCTCTTCTCCTTCTTCCTCCTTCTATTTCTATTATGATTTGTGTTGGTAGTTGACAATGCACTCATCAAGGGGGAGATTGCAGATACATGGGTGTATGCCGAGTCTTTGAGTGATGAGTGATTGTCAACTGGGATGATGCGCATGTTCTTTGGCTTGTGTTGTGCAGGTGTCGAGCACGGATACAGTGATCAGAGGCAAGGTGAAGGTCAAGTAGAGACGTGCCGTGCCGATGGAACGAGAGTGGCGAAGGGCGGACGTGAGGCTTGGACTGAGGGACCGGTGGCCCGAGGATCCGCTGTGGTGGCTGATAGCCTGGGACAGCGACGAGCGAAGACTTGCGGTCATGTGTCGCCTGAGTCGTGGACTTGGGGACACGTGTCGGTGGACGGGGTGCACGGGCGGTGCATCTCTTCTACAGCTTTGGTTTGGTGGTAGAGCCAGAGAAAAACCATCGGGTGGACGGTTTCTAGGTTTGGGCCTCAAAACCTGGGCGCGGACGGTTTCCGAGTTTGGCCACAAAACTCGGGCTGAGGATGGTTTCCAGGTTTGGGCCTCAAAACCTGGGTGCTTCGGGTTTGCTGAGTTTGGGCCACAAAACTCAGGCGCTTGGTGGGCTGGTTTCCCGGTTTGGGCCTCAAAACCGGGGGTTGGCTGTGAAGGCTGGTTTCCCGGTTTGGGCCACAAAACCGGGGGTGCGACGTCCGGGAAAGGAGAGCAGAGCGGTGGCGGCAATCGGGAGGTTGCGTCGAGGCAACGCTACGAGTTGTGCGGGCGTGGCCGTCGGATCCACCTACCATTGAGTTGGTCCAGAATAACCTTAGGGTTTAGCTGGTTCGCTCTGTAAGTAGTTAGGGGTAGAGTGGGAATTAGGAATAGTTAGAATTAGGATAAGTAGGGGGAGACACCCACCTCCCCGTCTATCTCAGTCATTTGCTATTTTGTCTTCTAGGTTTTCCTGCTCTCCCACTCCCCTGCTGTAGCGAACCTGAGATCCACAGAGAAGAGAACAATACCTCTGTGCCCGTGAGATTTTGAGGAAGTGAGACCATAATCTCACTATTGTAGCGTGTGGTAGCTACACGGTTGCAATTTCATGGTTGTGATTCACGTTTCGTTCGTGTTCTTCGCGGAATCCTTTTTCTCCGCATTTTTCCCATCGCTTGTTCTCTTTGCTCGGTTCATCTTTTGCAAATCCGTTTGAACCAAGTTGTTCTAGGTCGTGGGGCACTTCTTTCTACCAAAGGAATTCACTTCTAACCTCACGGTCTAGGAGATCGGTCGATTTTGGTTTTAGGACAAGCTTTTCTCCCTTCCCCCAAAATTCTTTGATTCATCGATTTGAAGATAGGTTCGAGCCATGATCTCTTAGAGATAGCTCACTATCCACCTTGTGACTCCTCTCACCGAGTTTGATCCCTAGAGGATTTGTTTTGGGTGAGATCGAGTTGAATTGGTGAACGAACAGTGCAGTCTCGGGGTGACCAGATGCTGGGTCGGGCTGACCGGACGCGTCCGGTGGTTGAATACTACGCGGGGGTTTTCTGATTCTTGACAGGACGCTCGTGACTGCTTGTGATCAGACGCACGGTGAACATTGTTCCCTACTTTGTCTGTGTTGACCGGACGCACTGCTTCCGACCGGACACTCTTTTCCCAGTGAGTTCAGTCGCTTGCAGAGAGCTCCGAAATCTGGTTTCGTCTGACCAGACGCGTCCGGTGCCTCTTGACCGGACACAATCAGAGTCCGGTCAGTGCCGTTTTGCGCAGTTTCGTTCGCAGTTTGTTCGTCCGTTGTCGGTTTCAATTTCTGGCTTTTGCGTTGGGTTTCTTGAGTCGTGTAGTGTCTCGCTGTGCTTCTTGGAAGCATCCACCCTACATCTAGGGTCGTGGACACTTACGAGCTCTAGGGTTTGCTCTTGGGGTTGTTTTACGGGACAACGGCTACTAGTTTCCAAAAGGAAATTTTGGAGCTCCCATTCACCCCCCCCTCTGGTCGCTTTCTGATTGCATTCTCGGTCATACAGATTTGAACTTCATCAACAACAACAACAACGGTTTCCGCCAACAAAATCAAGGATGGAATCAGCACTCCAACTCTCAAGGTAATAATTCATTCCCTCGCTCTAATTTCTAAAGTACTGATAACTTCTCGTTCTTAAAGAATCTAGTCTACTCTCAAGGTAGAACTACTAAATTTTTGAATAAGAAATTAATGTCAAATGGTAAAATGCTTGAGAACATAAATGCTAAATTGGAAGATTTCTCATCTGCTGTGAAAAATCAACTTAGCTTTAATAAGATGTTAGAAACCCAATTAGCTCAACTTGCTGCTATCATACCGTCTTTTGAAACTGGCAAAATTCTGGCTAAACCTAACATGGAAACTACAAATATGGTTGAAATAAAATATTTTAACTATTATGAAGATCAAACCATGACTGTTAAAAAGGGTGATCCTGGTAGTCCCGTAATTAGATGCTCAATCTTTGGTGAAGTCTTTAAAAATGCCATGTGTGATTTAGGATCGAGTGTGAACATTCTATCTAACGATTTTTATGAAAACTCGTTCTTTCTACCCATGTCATCCACATCTGCCTATGTTGTGCTAGCTGATCAATCCACTTTCTATATAGAAGGGATAGTAACTGATTTACCTGTTCAAATTAGAGGCTCCTATGTTCCTGCTGATTTCATGATTTTAAATATGGGAAATAGAAAATATGTGCCTCTAATCTTAGGTAGACCTTTCTTCAACACTGTTGATGCTTGCATATATGTGGGGAGTGGCAAAATGCAAATTACATTAGGAGGGAGGAAGGAAATATTCTCCTTTTCCCGTGGTCCCGCATATGCCGCTAACATGCAGGAAGCAAAACCCGTTCGTACCAAGAAGAGGCGCCTAAGAACAAGGTGGAACAGAAAGAAAGAACCACCTTCTCCTGAGTTGTGTATTCACATAACAAGGGAGAGGTGCCGAAAGAAGAAGAACTCGATGAAGTACTTAAAGAAGAAGCACCCAAGGAAGAAGATCTACCCAATAATGATGAAATTCCATGGATCTAAGGTATGGATTTACTTTTAATTTTTTCCCTTCAAATTTCCCTTTTTCGAATAAATAACATATGTCATGCATGTAACTAAAAAAAATCAGTTATCATTAGTTATATGCATAAGTATATGTTAACTTAGCTAGAATAATAAAATATCATAATAGGATAGTTTCCCTTTTTCACAACATTAGATAGTTTCCTTTTTAATAAAATGAGAACAAGAGCTCCGACCGAGAAAGATGAAGACCCTTCACCGAGCAAGAAGCCAGCTTGGGGGAGATCCACGCGCCAATAAGGTATGTTTCAACCTTACTCTTTATGTTCGGTTCTTAAATTCTATATCTTTTGAATGTTATATGCTTGCCTAAGTAACCATTCCATGAATAAAATTGATGAAATCTACTTAAACAAGTTGAAACCTAAATAAGAAATAAAATATGTCATGCAAATGCTATTGTTATAGTTAGAATAACTAGTTTTATCTAAGTTGTAGCTTTTGTGGGTTGCACATGTTTTAACTAAAATCATGCTTAGTGAATAAAGTTAGTTAGAAATAGAGTAATTCTTTAAACTTGCTAAGGTGAAATTAGGACCTAATCTGGAAGATTTCTTTTAAAAATTATGAAAACCTTGCTAAAAGTTCCTCCTGGATTTTATCCCATCCCACCACTAGCCGAATATTTGTTAGTCAAAACCACAAAGAGCTTTGTCTGTGTTGAGCTTTGTTAGACCTCATAGATCTTAGTAGAGAAGCTTATCATATCTTTTGATCAAGATACACACACCCACAATATTGCTTACTATCCACTTTGGAAGTTTGCAACCACCAAATAAATTACTCATTCTCTGCACTGGAGATATGCAATACCTTGCCAAATGTTCCATTGCTAGCCATATGCTATTCCTACACTGGGAATAAGCATTTCTCTCTCTTCCTCCTTTTCATTTCTAAAATCCTTTCCTATAGACAATCTGGGGAAATCTAGAGCTAAAAAAGGAGAGATATGAAAAAAAAGTGAGCAAAGAGCTCAAGAGCGGACTATGTCCTGAGAAAATGTGAGGACACATTTTTGTCTACTCACTATGTATCGAAAAAAAAGAGAGAGAGAGAAAGTTATCATTAGCTCTAGACCCCAGAAATTAACTAGGAAGGATTATGAAATATCTCTCTATACACTTCCACATAACCACACATGCACATCTTGATCAATTTTTATGATTTGCTGCTCCTTATGATCTGAGTGTCTAGCTTAGCAATAAACATTAGGCAACTTGCTCATGATTCTTAGCCTACCTATAACTGCACATATCATTCTTTAGAAATAGGAGAGGCTACATTTTGGCCTAAGTGAGGATTTAAACACCATTGAGTGATTGAGTGAATCTTGAAGGACTTAAGCAAGTTTTTATCTTTTGAAAACCTTAAAAAACCTCCAGACAGAATCCTAGTCAAACCTAAGCAAGATAAAAGTTTCCTATCTAGTGCTTTATTTCACTCTTGCATGTTTGAAGTGAAAAGCTATAAGCCCCACGTTGCTATGATTAATGATATATACTAAGTTATTTCTCACTATACAATATGCACTTGTATCCATCTTTAGTTGCTATCTGTTTCATGCTCAAAGCTTAAACCGCATTGTTGCTCGAGGACGAGCAACAGGTTAGCTTTGGGGAGCTTGTTGATGGTCCTTAAACAACTGTTTTACCATCAACACTTTACCCAAAAATTCACCAAAAAGGCATGAAATGTAGTCAAATAAGTTTCAAACTAACCAAATTCCACATGTCCATAGATTTTTATTTGAATACAGGATTTGGACCAAATTTGGAGCATGGACCCACCAAGAGCCGAGACCACTCAGCAGAGCCCATTTGGGCCCTAGTGGGGTGGCGCCCGCCACAAGGGAGAAGCCCAAACTCCCCCTGCCACGTCACTGATCCGTGTGACCACCCCAGGGCCAAATCTTGGCCCTTGGTCACTAGGTCAGTGGCATCGGAGGGCTCAGGAAGGGAGTGGCGTGGATCATGACCGAATGACGGTTATCTGGACATGCAACCAACATGCAACCGCCTTGGAGGAGTCCCTGGAGAGCGTAGGATCAATGACGGTGCATCCAATGGCCAGGGGGTGGCGGCGGCCACCTAGGGCTGGCGCCCACCACTAGGGTTTGCCCTAGGTCGGTTGGCTGCCCCCTATAAGTACCCCCCTCACTCCACAAGGCTATAAATACCCCCTGGAGGCGTCTCTTCATTGAAAAAGCAAGGAAGGAAAGGAAGCAAAGAAAGCAAGGCTAGAGCTAGAGAGCTAATAGCTTAGCGTTTAGCTAAGCTTAGGCAAGTAGGTAGCTAGTAGAGCAAGGCATCCTTGCCTCATTTCCCTCCCGGAAGCGCTGCTCAAGTCTTAGCTCAAGAGTAGAAGCGTGCGAGTGATCGGTCCTGGAGCTGGGAAGAGTCTTCCTTCATCTCCAGTTCAAGTTTTGCTCTTGTTACTCAAGCACTTTACTATATTCTAGTTCATCATTTCAAGTATTACTTTATTCTACTTACCAGTATTGAGTAGTATACTTGATTGATTGCTTGAGTGCCTAGCTATCCTACAGTTCAATTCACTTAGCCATAGTAGTTAATCACTAGTGTGCTTAGTGTTTGATCTTTGCCAATAGGTTGCTTAGTTAGTTTAGTGTTTATCTTATGAAGTCAAGTATTTGCTTTGACGTCCGCAAGGGTGTCTCTATTCAAAGCTAGGGTAGAGATAGTTAGAATATAATTGAGCGTGGTGCTTAGTTATAGACTTACCTTCAGATACGGCTGGACCCCCGGATAGCTGTGGTAGCAAGCAGGTGATGACAGCCCTGTGCGCCTTGAATTCCACCACGTAGTTGGCCCAGTTTAACAGTAAGGCTCGTTGTGCTAGCGTTCAACCTAAGTCAGTGGTAAAGGCTAGTACGCCTCGGTACTTGACAAGATAGGAATAAAACTATACTTAACTTGGTTGCTTTATTGATATTTGCCTATCTTGCTTCGTAGTTATCTAGGAGTAGTTATTAGTTATTAGTTAGTTATATTAGTTATCCTTAGTTATCCCATTCTATCTATCTATCTATTTATCCACCTTACCTTAGCCATTTCATTCATCCTTACCTATCCATCCATATATTCTTTCTAGCCTCTCATCCTCTCTCATCCCATTCATCTCCTCTCTTCTCCTCTTTCCCTTTTCTTATTCTTCAACTCTCATCCCCTCCTTGACTCGACTCATACACCACCCTAGCCTTCCTTTGGGATCAAATAAATCGACACCTGGTACTCCCAGGGAAGTGCTACTATGATAGTTCTGTGCGCTTGCAGAATCTCCTCCTGGTAGATTGCATTCTCGCTAGTTAGCTCCTACTAGTGTCGGGACTGACAACCCCGCTTGGCATTAGTAGATAGCTACTTTAGCTACCCTATCCTAGGTGTAGTTGAGAACTACCAACAATAACTACGAAGCAAGATAGGCAAATGCCAACTAAGCAACCAAGTTAAGTATAGTTTTATTCCTATCTTGTCAAGTACAGAGGCGTACTAGCCTTTACCACTGACTTAGGTTGAACGCTAGCACAACGAGCCTTACTGTTAAACTAGACCAACTACGTGGTGGAATTCAAGGTGCACAGGGCTGTCACCACCTGCTTGCTACCACAGCAATCCGGGGGTCTAGCCGTATCTGAAGGTAAGTCTATAACTAAGCACCACGCCTAATTATATTTTAACTATTGTTGACGGTCCTTAAACACCTGTTTTACCATCAACATTTGACCCTAAAGTCCACCAAAAAGGCATGAAATGTAGTCAAATAGGTTTCAAACTAACCGAATTCCACATGTCCATAGAATTCTATTTGAATGCAGGATTTGAACCAAATTTGGACATTTGGACCCACCAGGAGCCAAGCCCACTCAGCAGGGCCCAAATGGGCCTAAGGGGGGTGGCGCCCGCCACCCCTAGGTGGAGCCCGCCACCTCTACGTGGCGCCCGCCACTTGGGTTGGCCCAAGTGCCACCACCTGCCATGTCATCGATCCGTGTGACCTCCCCAAGGCCAAATCCTAGCCCTTTGTCAATAGGTCAGTGGCATCAGACGGCTCAGGTAGGAGTGGCCTGGATCAAGGCTGAATGTCGGTTGCTAGGATATGTAACCGACCTCCAAACCGCCTTGGACAACCACCTAGATGCCGTTGAAGCAGAGGCGGTTCATCCAACGGCCAGGGGACTGGCGGCCGCCAGTAGGGGGTGGCGCCCGCCACCTGACCTAACCCTAGGTCGGTTGGCTGCCCACTATAAGAACCCCCCTCACTCATTTGGGCTATAAATACCCCCCTGGCGACACTACACCATCACACACCAAGTACCATCCCAAGCAAAGCAAGAGAAGCAAGTGAGAGTTAGGTTAGAAGCTTAGAGAGCTTAGGCAAGTAGGTAGCTAGTAGAGCAAGGCATCTTCGCCCTCGTGGTAGCGCTGCTCAAGGGTTAGCTCAAGAGTAGAGGCGTGCGAGTGATCGGTTCTGGAGCTGGGAAGAGTCTTCCTTCATCTCCAGTTCAGGTTTTGCTCTTGTTACTCAAGCATTTACTATATTCTAGTTCATCATTTCATGTATTACTTTATTCTACTTATCAGTATTGAGTGGTATACTTGATTGATTGCTTGAGTGCCTAGCTATCCTACAGTTCAATTCACTAAGCCATAGTAGTTAATCTCTAGTGAGCTTAGTGTTTGATCTTTGCCAATAGGTTGCTTAGTTAGTTTAGTGTTTATCTTATTAATTCAAGTGTTTGCTCTGACGTCCGCAAGGGTGTCTCTATTCAAAGCTAGGATAGAGATAGTTAGAATATAGTTAAGCGTGGTGCTTAGTTATAGACTTACCTTCAGATACGGCTGGACCCCCTAATAGATGTGGTAGCAAGCAGGTGGTGACAGCCCTGTGTGCCATGAATTCCACCACGTAGTTGGCCCAGTTTAACAGTAGGGCACGTTGTGCTAGCGTTCAAACTAAGTAAGTGGTAAAGGCTAGTACGCCTCGATACTTGACAAGATAGGAATAAAACTTTACTCAACTTAGTTGCTTTATTGTCTTTTGCCTGCCTTGCTTCGTAACTTTCTCGCTTCGTAGTTATCTTGCTTTGTAGTTATCTAGGATTAGTTATTAGTTATTAGTTAGTTATCCTTGTTATCCTTAGCCATTTCATTTATCTACCTTTCCATCCACCTTACCTTAGCCATCCATTTCATCCTTACTTATCCACCCATATATTCTTTCTAGCCTCTCTTCTCCCCTTTTCCCTTTTCTCTTTTCTTCGACTCTCATCCCCTCCTTGACTCAATTCATACACCACCCTAGCCTTCCCTTGGGATCAAATAAATCGACACCTGGTACTCCCAGGTGAAGTGCTACTACGATAGTTCTGTGCGCTTGCAGAATCTCCTTCTGGTAGATTGCATTCTCGCTAGCTAGCTCCTACTAGTGTCGGGATTGACAACCCCGATTGGCATTAGTAGATAGCTACTTTAGTTACCCTATCCTAGGTGTAGCTAAGAACTACCAACAATAACTACGAAGCAAGATAGGCAAATGCCAACTAAGCAACCAAGTTAAGTATAGTTTTATTCCTATCTTGTCAAGTACAGAAGCGTACTAGTCTTTACCACTGACTTAGGTTGAACGCTAGCACAACTAGCCTTACTGTTAAACTAGACCAACTACGTGGTGGAATTCAAGGTGCACTGGGCTGTCACCACCTGCTTGCTACCACAGCTATCCGGGGGTCTAGCCGTATCTGAAGGTAAGTCTATAACTAAGCACCATGCCTAATTATATTTTAACTATTGTTGACGGTCCTTAAACACCTGTTTTACCATCAACATTTGACCCTAAAGTCCACCAAAAAGGCATGAAATGTAGTCAAATAGGTTTCAAACTAACCGAATTCCACATGTCCATAGAATTCTATTTGAATGCAGGATTTGAACCAAATTTGGACATTTAGACCCACCCGGTGCCAAGCCCACTCAGCAGGGCCCAACTGGGCCTAAGAGGGGTGGCGCCCGCCACCCCTAGGTGGCGCCCGCCACCTCTAATGGCGCCCGCCACTTGGGTTGGCCCAAGTGCCATCACCTGCCATGTCACCGATCCGTGTGACCTCCCCAAGGCCAAATCCTGGCCCTTGGTCACTAGGTCAGTGGCATCGGACGGCTCAGGGAGGAGTGGCGTGGATCAAGGCTGAATGTCGGTTGCTAGGACATGCAACCGACCTCCAAACCGCCTTGGACAACTACCTGGATGCCGTTGAAGCAGAGGCGGTTCATCCAACGGCCAAGGGACCGGCGACCGCCAGTAGGGGGTGGCGCCCACCACCTGACCTAACCCTAGGTCGGTTGGCTGCCCACTATAAGAACCCTCCTCACTCATTTGGGCTATAAATACCCCCCTGGCGACACTACACCATCACACACCATGTACCATCCCAAGCAAAGCAAGAGAAGCAAGTGAGAGTTAGGTTAGAAGCTTAGAGAGCTTAGGAAAGTAGGTAGCTAGTAGAGCAAGGCATCTTCGCCCTCGCGGTAGCGCTGCTCAAGGGTTAGCTCAAGAGTAGAGGCGTGTGAGTGATCGGTTCTAGAGCTTGGAAGAGTCTTCCTTCATCTCCAGTTCAGGTTTTGCTCTTGTTACTCAAGCATTTACTATATTCTAGTTCATCATTTCAAGTATTACTTTATTCTACTTATCAGTATTGAGTGGTATACTTGATTGATTGCTTGAGTGCCTAGCTATCCTACAGTTCAATTCACTTAGCCATAGTAGTTAATCTCTAGTGAGCTTAGTGTCTGATCTTTGCCAATAGGTTGCTTAGTTAGTTTAGTGTTTACCTTATTAAGTCAAGTGTTTGCTCTGACGTCCGCAAGGGTGTCTCTATTCAAAGCTAGGATAGAGATAGTTAGAATATAGTTAAGCGTGGTGCTTAGTTATAGACTTACCTTCACATACGGCTGGACCCCCGGATAGCTGTGGTAGCAAGCAAGTGGTGACAGTCCTGTGCGCCTTGAATTCCACCACGTAGTTGGCCCAGTTTAACAGTAGGGCTCGTTGTGCTAGCGTTCAACCTAAGTAAGTGGTAAAGGCTAGTACGCCTCGATACTTGACAAGATAGGAATAAAACTTTACTCAACTTAGTTGCTTTATTGTCTTTTGCCTGCCTTGCTTCGTAACATTCTCGCTTCGTAGTTATCTTGCTTTGTAGTTATCTAGGATTAGTTATTAGTTATTAGTTAGTTATCCTTGTTATCCTTAGCCATTTCATTTATCTACCTTTCCATCCACGTTACCTTAGCCATCCATTTCATCCTTACTTATCCACCTATATATTCTTTCTAGCCTCTCTTCTCCCCTTTTCCCTTTTCTCTTTTCTTCGACTCTCATCCCCTCCTTGACTCAATTCATACACCACCCTAGCCTTCCCTTGGGATCAAATAAATCGACACCTGGTACTCCCAGGCAAAGTGCTACTACGATAGTTCTGTGCGCTTGCAGAATCTCCTCCTGGTAGATTGCATTCTCGCTAGCTAGCCCCTACTAGTGTCGGGATTGACAACCCCGCTTGGCATTAGTAGATAGCTACTTTAGTTACCCTATCCTAGGTGTAGCTAAGAACTACCAACAATAACTACGAAGCAAGATAGGCAAATGCCAACTAAGCAAACAAGTTAAGTATAGTTTTATTCCTATCTTGTCAAGGAAAGAGGCGTACTAGTCTTCACCACTGACTTAGGTTGAACGCTAGCACAACGAGCCTTACTGTTAAACTAGACCAACTACGTGATGGAATTCAAGGTGCACAGGGCTGTCACCACCTGCTTGCTACCACAGCTATCCGGGGGTCTAGCCGTATCTGAAGGTAAGTCTATAACTAAGCACCACGCCTAATTATATTTTAACTATTGTTGACGGTCCTTAAACACCTGTTTTACCATCAACATTTGACTCTAAAGTCCACCAAAAAGGCATGAAATGTAGTCAAATAGGTTTCAAACTAACCGAATTCCACATGTTCATAGAATTCTATTTGAATGCAGGATTTGAACCAAATTTGGACATTTGGACCCACCAGGAGCCAAGCCCACTCAGCAGGGGCCAAATGGGCCTAAGGGGGGTGGCGCCCGCCACCCCTAGTTGGCGCCCGCCACCTCTAAGTGGCGCCCGCCACTTGGGTTGGCCCAAGTGCCATCACCTGCCATGTCACCGATCCGTGTGACCTCCCCAAGGCCAAATCCTGGCCCTTGGTCACTAGGTCAGTGGCATCGGACGACTCAGGGAGGAGTGGCGTGGATCAAGGCTGAATGTCAGTTGCTAGGACATGCAACCGACCTCCAAACCGCCTTGGACAACGACCTGGATGCCGTTGAAGCAGAGGCGGTTCATCCAACGGCCAGGGGACCGGCGGCCGCCAGTAGGGGGTGGCGCCCACCACCTGACCTAACCCTAGGTCGGTTGGCTGCCCACTATAAGAACCCCCCTCACTCATTTGGGCTATAAATACCCCCCTGGCGACACTACACCATCACACACCAAGTACCATCCCAAGCAAAGCAAGAGAAGCAAGTGAGAGTTAGGTTAGAAGCTTAGAGAGCTTAGGCAAGTAGGTAGCTAGTAGAGCAAGGCATCTTCGCCCTCGCGGTAGCGCTGCTCAAGGGTTAGCTCAAGAGTAGAGGCGTGTGAGTGATCGGTTCTAGAGCTTGGAAGAGTCTTCCTTCATCTCCAGTTCAGGTTTTGCCCTTGTTACTCAAGCATTTACTATATTCTAGTTCATCATTTCAAGTATTACTTTATTCTACTTATCAGTATTGAGTGGTATACTTGATTAATTGCTTGAGTGCCTAGCTATCCTACAGTTCAATTCACTTAGCCATAGTAGTTAATCTCTAGTGAGCTTAGTGTCTGATCTTTGCCAATAGGTTGCTTAGTTAGTTTAGTGTTTATCTTATTAAGTCAAGTGTTTGCTCTGACGTCCGCAAGGGTGTCTCTATTCAAAGCTAGGATAGAGATAGTTAGAATATAGTTAAGCGTGGTGCTTAGTTATAGACTTACCTTCAGATACGGCTGGAGCCCCGGATAGCTGTGGTAGCAAGCAGGTGGTGACAGCCCTGTGCGCCTTGAATTCCACCACGTAGTTGGCCCAGTTTAACAGTAGGGCTCGTTGTGCTAGCGTTCAACCTAAGTAAGTGGTAAAGGCTAGTACGCCTCGATACTTGACAAGATAGGAATAAAACTTTACTCAACTTAGTTGCTTTATTGTCTTTTGCCTGCCTTGCTTCGTAACTTTCTCGCTTCGTAGTTATCTTGCTTTGTAGTTATCTAGGATTAGTTATTAGTTATTAGTTAGTTATCCTTGTTATCCTTAGCCATTTCATTTATCTACCTTTCCATCCTCCTTACCTTAGCCATCCATTTCATCCTTACTTATCCACCCATATATTATTTCTAGCCTCTCTTCTCCCCTTTTCCCTTTTCTCTTTTCTTCGACTCTCATCCCCTCCTTGACTCAATTCATACACCACCCTAGCCTTCCCTTGGGATCAAATAAATCGACACCTGGTACTCCCAGGTGAAGTGCTACTACGATAGTTCTGTGCGCTTGCAGAATCTCCTCCTGGTAGATTGCATTCTCGCTAGCTAGCTCCTACTAGTGTCGGGATTGACAACCCCGCTTGGCATTAGTAGAAAGCTACTTTAGTTACCCTATCCTAGGTGTAGCTAAGAACTACCAACAACTATCTCTATCCTGGCCTAGAATAGAAACACCCTTGCGGACGTCAGGGCAAATACTTGACTCAATAAGATAAACACTAAACTAACTAAGCAACCTATTGGCAAAGATCTAACACTAAGCACACTAGAGATTAACTACTATGGCTAAGTGAATTGAAATGTAGGCTAGCTAGGTACTCAAGCAATCAATCAAGTATACTACTCAATACTGGTAAGTAGAATAAAGTAATACTTGAAATGATGAACTAGAATATAGTAAAGTGCTTGAGTTACAAGAGCAAAACCTAAACTCGATATGAAGGAAGACTCTTCCCAACTCCAGGGCCGATTACTCGCACGCTTCTACTCTTGAGCTAAGCCTTGAGCAGCGCTTCCGCGAGGGCAATGAGGCATGGATGCCTTGCTCTACAAGCTACCTACTTGCCTAAACTTGGC
This sequence comes from Coix lacryma-jobi var. lacryma-jobi, assembly GCA_009763385.1. Classification (NCBI taxonomy): domain Eukaryota; kingdom Viridiplantae; phylum Streptophyta; class Magnoliopsida; order Poales; family Poaceae; genus Coix; species Coix lacryma-jobi. The sequence continues at coordinate 76,458,285 of CM019828.1, read as the reverse complement.
TAAATCCTAAGCTATTAGCTCTCTAGCTTTAGCCTTGCTTTCCTCTTTGCTTCTTCTTTCCTTTCCTTGCTTGAAGTGAAGTGACGCCTCCAGGGGGGTATTTATAGCCCAAGTGAGTGAGGGGGGTACTTATAGGGGGCAGCCAACCGACCTAGGGCAGACCCTAGTGGCGGGCGCCAGCCCTAGGTGGCGGCCGCCACCCCCCTGGCCCTTGGATGCACCGTCATTGATCCTACGGTCTCCAGGGACTCCTCCAAGGCGGTTCCAAGGTCGGTTGCATGTCCAAATAACCGTCACATGGGCAATTAGGCCATGATCCACATGACATCTCTTCTTAGCCCTCTGATGCCACCGACCTAGTGACCAAGGGCTAAGATTTGGCCCTGGGGTGGTCACACGGATCAGTGACGTGGCAGGGGAGAGTTTGGGCCTCTCCTTGGTGGCGGGCGCCACCCCACTAGGGCCCAAATGGGCCACTTCAAACATGCAAGAGTGAAATAAAGCAGTAGATAGGAAACTTTTATCTTGCTTAGGTTTGACTAGGATTCTGTCTGGAGGTTTTTTAAGGTGTTCAAAAGATAAAAACTTGCTTAAGTCCTCCAAGATTCACTCAATCACTCAATGGTGTTTAAATCCTCACTTAGGCCAAAATGTAGCCTCTCATATTTCTAAAGAATGATATGTGGAGTTATAGGTAGGCTAAGAATCATGAGCAAATTGCATAATGTTTATTGCTAAGCTAGACACTCAGATCATAAGGAGCAGCAAATCATAAATATTGATCAAGATGTGCATGTGTGGTTATGTGGAAGTGTATAGAGAGATATTTCATAATCCTTCCTAGTTAATTTCTGGGGTCTAGAGCTAATGATAACTCTCTCTCTCTCTATTTTTTTCGACACATAGTGAGTAGACAAAAATGACATAGTCTTCTCTTGAGCTACTTTGCTCACTTTTTTTCATATCTCTCTTTTTTAGCTCTAGATTTCCCCAGATATCTATAGGAAAGGATTTTAGAAATGAAAAGGGGGAAGAGAGAGAAATGCTTATTCCCAGTGTAGGAATAGCATAAGGCTAGAAATGGAACGTTTGTCAAGGTATTGCATATCTCCAGTGCAGAGAATGAGCAATTTATTTGGTGGTTGCAAACTTCCAAAGTGGAGAGTAAGCAATTTATGGTGGGTGTGTGTATCTTGATCAAAAGAAATGATAAGCTTCTCTACTAAGATCCATGAGGTCTAACAAAGCTCAACACAAGCAAAGCTCTTCGTGGTTTTGACTAACAAATATTTGGCTAGTGGTGGGATGGGATAAAATCCACGAGGAACTTTTAGCAAGGTTTTCATGATTTTTAAAAGAAATCCTCTAGATTCGGTCCTAATTTCACCTTAGCAAATTTAAAGAATTACTCCATTTCCAACTAACTTTATTCACTAAGCATGATTTTAGTTAAAACATGTGCAACCCACAAAAGCTACAACTTAGATAAAACTAGTTATTCTAACTATAACAATAGCATTTGCATGGCATATTTTATTTCTTATTCAGGTTCCAACATTTACAAGCAGATTTTATCATTTTTACTCATGGGATAATTACTTAGGCAAGTATATAACTTTCAAAAATTTTCAAAAGATATAGAATTTAAGAACCGAACAGAAAGAGTAAGGTTGAAACATACCTTATTGGCGCAAGGATCTCCCCCAAGCTGGCTTCTTGCTTGGTGAAGGGTCTTCATCTTTCTCAGTCGGAGCTCTTGTTCTTATTTTATTAAAAAAGGAAACTATCTAATGTTGTGAAAAAGGGAAACTATTCTATTATGATATTTTATTATTCTAGCTAAGTTAACATATACTTATGCATATAACTAATGATAACTGATTTTTTTTAGTTACATGCATGACATATGTTATTTATTTGAAAAGGGAAATTTAAAAGTAAATCCATACCTTAGATCCATGGAATTTCATCCTTATTGGGTGGATCTTCTTCCTTGGGTGCTTCTTCTTTAAGTACTTAATCGGGTTCTTCTTCTTTTGGCACCTCTCCTTTGTTATGTGAATTACACAACTCAGGAGAAGGTGGTTCTTTCTGTTTGTTCCACCTTGTTCTTAGGCGCCTCTTGTTGGTACGAATGAGTTTTGCTTCCTGCATGTTAGCGGCATATGCGGGACCACGGGAAAAGGAGAATATTTCCTTCCTCCCTCCTAATGTCATTTGCATTTTACCATTCCCCGCATATATGCAAGCATCAACAGTGTTCAAGAAAGGTCTACCTAAGATTAGAGGCACATCTTTCCTATTTCCCATATCTAGTATTATGAAATCAACAGGAACATATGAACCTCTAATATGAATAGGTAAATCAGTGATTATTCCTTCTACATAGCATGTTGATTGATCAGCTAGCACGACATAGGCAGATGTGGATGACATGGGTGGAAAGAACGAGTTTTCATAGAAATCCTTAGATAAAATGTTCACACTCGATCCTAAATCACACATGGCATTTTTAAAGACTTCACCAAAAATTGAGCATCTAATTATGGGATTACCAGGATCACCCTTTTTAACAGTCATGGTTTGATCTTCATAATAGTTAAAATATTTTATTTCAACCATATTTGTAGTTTCCATGTTAGGTTTAGCCAGAATTTTGCCAATTTCAAAAGATGGTATGATTGCAGCAAGTTGAGCTAATTGGGTTTCTAACATCTTATTAAAGCTAAGTTGATTTTTTAGAGCAGATGAGAAATCTTCTAATTTAGCATTTATGTTTTGAAGCATTTTATCATTTGACATTAATTTCTTATTCAAAAATTCAGTAGTTCTACCTTGAGAGTAGACTAGATTCTTTAAGAACGAGAAATTATCAGTACTTTGGAAATTAGAGCGAGGGAATGAATTATTACCTTGAGAGTTGGAGTGCTGATTCCATCCTTGATCTTGCTGTCGGAAACCGTTGTTGTTATTGAAGTTCAAATCTTCATGTAACTCGGGGCAGTGGTTCCCAGAATGTCCGGTTTCTCCTCAGACTTCACAAGTCATCTAGGATTCCAGAGATTGGACACTCTCTTGTTGGTTCATCTTCTCACAGCTGTCCAGCTTCTTTGCCAGCAGGTCCATCTTGGCCACGATCATGTCGGCCTCCTTAAGGGAATCCATACCTCGCTTACAGGGCTGCAGTCTCTCGTCATTCCATCCTTGGTTCGACACCATCTTCTCTATGAGAGCCTTAGCATCTGCAACATTCAGAGAAAAGAATGCACCACCAGCGGTGGCATCCAAATGGCTTCTAGAGAGTGGGGTTAGGCCATGGTAGAAATTCTGGATCAACAGCCAGTCCTCCATACCATGGTGTGGACAAGCAGTGACGTACTCTTGCATTCTATCCCAAGCCTCGGGAATAGATTCCTCGGCTTGTTGCGTAAAGCTGGAGATTTTGTTGCGAAGAGCATTCCTCTTGCCCAGCGGAAAGAATTTAGCAAGAAAAGCATTGGAACACTTGTCCCATGTGTCTACAGCGTTGCGATTGGTATAGAACCATTGCTTCGCTTTTCCTAGGTGAGAAAAGGGAAAGAGACGAAGATGGATAGCTTCTTGGGTTATCCCCTTAATGGCGAAGGTGCCGCAAATCTCAAAAAATTGTTGGAGGTGAGCATTGGCATCTTCATGAGCTTTGCCACAAAACGGGCTAGCTTGGACCATTATGATCAGAGCCGGTTTCAACTCAAAATTGAGGTTGGCATCGATCACGGCTGGTCCTATCGCTACATTGGCGGCAGAAGGAGCAGAAAACTCACGAATGGTCTTGTTGGCCATCGTGAAGGTAGAACGAGATAAGAAAGAAAGAAGTTGAAGAAGATGAAGGAAAAAGATAAGAAGGACTAAGGAAAGAAAGAATGAGGAAAGATGGTATTCGCTAAGCAGAAGCTTAAGCGAAGATAAATTCGACAAAGACTCGAAGGATACACCGATTGCCTTCCCCGGCAATGGCGCCAGAAATACTTGTTGGTAGTTCTTAACTTCACTAAAGATAGAGCTAGGCAACTATCCCCGGTAATGGCCCAGAAATGCTTGTTGACACTTGCTAACGTCGTTACTAGGAGTAGACTATGGAATCTATCCCTGGCAACGGCGCCAGAAATGCTTGTAGCAAGTCCAGTCACTATACCTAAAGGAGTGAAGCTAAAGCAGCTATCTACTAATGTCAAATGGGGTTGTCAATCCTGACACTAGTAGGAGCTAGCTAGAGACATTGCAGTCTACCTAGAGGAGATTCTGCAAGCGCACAGAACTATCATAGTAGCACTTCTCCTGGGAGTACCAGGTGTCGATTTATTTGATCCCAAAGGAAGGCTAGGGTGGTGTATGAGTCGAGTCAAGGAGGGGATGAGAGTCGAAGAATGAGAAAGGAAAAGGAGAGAAGAGAAGAGAGGAGATGAAAGGCTAGAAAGAATTTATGAGTGGATAGGTAAGGATGAAATGAATGGTTAAGGTATGGTGGATGGATAGGTAGATAGGGGAAAAAGATAACTAAGGATAACTAATATAACTAACTAATAACTAATAACTACTCCTAGATAACTACGAAGCAAGATTGGCAAATCCCAAATAAGCAACCAAGTTAAGTATAGTTTTATTCCTATCTTGTCAAGTACCGAGGCGTACTAGCCTTTACCACTGACTTAGGTTGAACGCTAGCACAACGAGCCTTACTGTTAAACTAGACCAACTACGTGGTGGAATTCAAGGCGCACAGGGTTGTCACCACCTGCTTGCTACCACAACTATCCGGGGGTCTAGCCGTATCTGAAGGTAAGTCTATAACTAAGCACCACGCCTAATTATATTCTAACTATCTCTATCCCGGCCTAGAATAGAGACACCCTTACGGACGTCAGAGAAAATACTTGACTTAATAAGATAAACACTAAACTAACTAAGCAACCTATTGGCAAATCTCAAACACTAAGCACACTAGAGATTAACTACTATGGCTAAGTGAATTGAAATGTAGGCTAGCTAGGTACTCAAGCAATCAATCAAGTATACTACTCAATACTGGTAAGTAGAATAAAGTAATACTTGAAATGATGAACTCGAATATAGTAAAGTGCTTGAGTTATAAGAGCAAAACCTGAACTGGATATGAAGGAAAACTCTTCCTAATTTCAGGACCGATTACTCGCATGCTTCTACTCTTGAGCTAAGCCTTGAGCAGCGCTTCCGCGAGGGCAATGAGGCAAGGATGCCTTGCTCTACTAGCTACCTACTTGCTTAAGCTTGGATAAATCCTAAGCTATTAGCTCTCTAGCTTTAGCCTTGCTTTCCTCTTTGCTTCTTCCTTCCTTTCCTTGCTTGAAGTGAAGTGACACCTCCAGGGGGGTATTTATAGCCCAAGTGAGTGAGGGGGGGGGGTACTTATAGGGGGCAGCCAACCGACCTAGGGCAAACCCTAGTGCCGGGCGCCAGCCCTAGGTGGCGGCCGCCACCCCCCTGGCCCTTGTATGCACCGTCATTGATCCTACGGTCTCCAGGGACTCCTCCAAGGCGGTTCCAAGGTCGGTTGCATGAACAAATAACCGTCATATGGGAAATTAGGCCATGATCCACGTGACATCTCTTCTTAGCCCTCCGATCCCACCGATCTAGTGACCAAGGGCTAAGATTTGGCCCTGGGGTGGTCACACGGATCAGTGACGTGGCAGGGGAGAGTTTGGGCCTCTCCTTGGTGGCGGGCGCCACCTAGGGGTGGCGGGCGCCACCTAGGGGTGGCGGGCGCCACCCCACTAGTGCCCAAATGGGCCCTGGTGAGTGAGCTCGGTGTAACACCCTAGGTGTTAAGCAACCCTAAATGCATAACTTGCCATCTCATGAGCATAAAGCATCATCATCTCATGTCGCATTCTTTCTTATTAAGTGTCATTTCATGTGAGCTTTTGTAATGCTATGCTTGATGGAATGCTTGTTTGTCTTGTTTGTGGAGTGCTTAAGTCTCCTTAGTAGTTGAACCTTGTTGGGGAGTCAAAATGAAGCTAGGTTTATGTTGGCCATGTTGGCTAACCAAGTCTCTAACCCTAGTTGCCTTAATAGAGCCCTAGGAGTCCTTTTGTTTGACTAACTAAGACTTCCTTGTTAGAAGCTTTGTATGACTGTGGGCCCTTAACCAAAAGTGTGTAGAATTTAGTGTAGAACAAAAGTTGTTTAAGGCCCAACCTATGAAAATGGGTTTAACAAGGTGTTTTGGGACCCACAAGGCAGATTTGAGGGAGTTTAGACTTAGAAAATTTTCTAAGTCTCTAACTGACCGAGCAGTTTCATCTAACCAACTTTGGAGCTTTTTTTCGGGAGCAATCTAGGCCGAACCTAAGATCAATCTTGTAACCAAAGTTGTAGATGGTATGTAGATCTACTCAATGGAACAAGTGGTTTAGCGTTTCACTGAGTGGATTAGGAGTTAATCACGACCAAAATCCGACCGTCAGTCGGCCATCGTCACCTGAATCCAGCCGATTCAGTTTGAACCGGGCCGGGCCGTGCCGTGCCGGCGCGCGCGCGGCGTCGTGGCCGACCGCGCCAGGACTTGGCCGCCGCGTGGCGCTCGACGGCCGGCCAAGCCAGCGTCCGCGCGCGGCGTGGCAAGCGGCAAAGCCAGCCTCGCCTCGCCTGTCCGAACTCCTCCCTCCATTCTGTCGTCGCGCCCGCGCTCGCTCTCGCCCCCGCTCTCTCGCCGTCGCCCGAGCCGGTAAGCGCCGCCGCGAGTCCGCCGGCGTCTTTCCGCCGCTCTGCCGCGCCTCCATCCCAACCGACCCACCAAATCGAGTCACCGTGAGCCCCACACATCGTGCCACCCTTAGCGCCCCGTAGGAAGACTAGGTGAGCTCCGGGATGAGTCGCCGCCTTAGCCGCCATGACCGCCGAGCTCGGTCCGCCGTGGCCAACCCTCTTCCTGAGCTCGTCCATCTGCCCTAGCTAGCGTTCTTGAGTCGCCTAGGTTCGCCGGAGCTAGTGGTGGTGATGGTTTGGCCAATTAGGGTCGGGAAGCGCGAGTATGTCGTCGTCCGCCGCTCGCCATGGTCGCCGGAGTGGCGTGGTCGTGGCCGCGGGTGCTCGGAGCTTGCACCCTGGCTTTCGAGCCCTGGGCTAGGGTTATGAAGGTCGCCGGAGTAGATCTCGAGGGTCGGATGAGCCTGTCGTGGCCGGAGCCGGCCGGCGTAGCTAGGGCCGCGCCGCCGTGTCCGCCATCGCCATCGGCGAGCTCGATCCGCGTGTGCGCTGGGCCAGCCGAGGGTACCATCGGGTGCGGAAGGTTGAGGGGAGTCCACCGGTGGGGATGGTTTCGCCGGGGAGTTCGCCGTCGGTGAGCTCCGCCGCGGTCAACCTTCCCCCTGTTTTGTGTGTCTGTCGGGTGGGGTCGGTTTGACCCGGGGACCCGCGTGTCAGCGAGTCTAGTTCTGTCTGTGTGCACTGGTTCGGGTACCCTTAGCAGTTTTCTGTTTGAATGTTTTTCAGAGTTTGTTTAAATAGTTTCCAGAAATTGTTGTAATGCTTGTTTAATTCATATCTTGCTAAATATAAATGGTAAAAAGGTGAAACAAGTTTTGTTAGGATTGTTATGTTGAGGTCCATGCATGAAAAATATAATATGTCCAGTTTGTGGTGATTTTCTGTGTAGTTATATTTAATTTATGTTTAGGCTGAAATCTTGTTAAATGCATAGTAAATTGTATTTATCTCAGAAAAATGTGATTCTTGTTTTGTTAGGTTTGTGTTGACGAATAGTTTCTGGGAAAAATGTAAAATGAGGTTGCTCTGTGAAACAATTTGGCAGTAGTAATTAAAATGATTAAATGCTGTGTTCTTGTTTAATTTGTAGTAATTAAAATATGAAGAGTATGGACTTGGTAAATTTTACTGACTGCTCTTGTGCTAAGAAGTTCAGAAGAAAATTATGAAATCTGTTGTTTGATACTTTGTGCTAAGGTGTGTAGTTCAAAGCACCTTTTCATGATAGAATTTGTCTTTTTCATAGGGGGTAGAGTCTAGGTCCAAATGAGGTGAAATTTGGACAGAGGGCTAGATTAAGTGTTGTTAATCTCCAGTAATTTTTATAGATTTTTCTGAAGCTGTCTAGGATAGGTTACTGTTATAGGCCTATTTAACTAAGATTTAATTCTACAAATAATTAAAGGGTAATAAACCCGTTAAGCAACTTTGATGTGGTGACAACAAGACTTAGTAAGTAGTATGTTAAATTAAGTAAGTGAGTAGCAGTTGATGTCATGTGCTTATCTCCTGAATTGTTACTCCATGTCGCATCACCATGCATCCCATGTGCATTCATGTTATTCATTCATGTACCGCATCATGCAGGATCGGTAATGGAAGCCCAGGAGACGCCGGAGGAGCAGCGTCAGTGAAGGACCGAGAAGCACTCAGAAAGCGACCAGAGGGGGGGGTGAATGGGAGCTTCAAATTTTCCTTACGGAAACTAGTAGCCACTGTCCCAAGAATAAACCCCAGAAGCAAACCCTAGAGCTTGCAAATGTCCACGACCCTAGATGTAGGGTGGATGCTTCCAAGAAGCACAGCGGGACACTAGACAACTCTAGAAAGCCAACGCAAAAGACAGTAATCAATTCCGTCAACGAACGAGCGAACCGCGGACAAAACCGTGTGAAAACAGTAGCATCGGATGCTGCCTGCGTCCGGTGCCAGACCACCGGACGCGTCCGATGCGAAAACTGCCTCTCGGGAACCTTACTGTTCCACCATCAGACGCTGTGAACAGTGAACAACCAGCGTCCGATGGCCAACGGACGCGTCCGATGCCTAGCGTCCGATGCCACTACAAACGCTCAGAAAGAGACACGCGTCACCGGAGCGTCCGACGCTTAGAACCCTAGCGTCCGATGCTCCCGTGTCAGCGTCCGATGCCCCCGAAAACTGTGCGGTTCTTTGATGATTCAACCCGATTTCCTTCGAATCAAAAGCTCTAGGCCTGGGATTCGATCTGAGGGGTCACAAGGATGTTAGTGAGCTATCTCTAAGAGATCATGGCTCGAACCTAACTCCAAATCGGTGAATCAAGAAATTTCGGGACAAGGAAGCAAAAACACAATCCAAAACAAAAATCGATCGATCTCCTAGACCGTGAGGTTAGAGGTTAATTCCTTAGGTGGAAAGAAGTGCCTCATGATCTAGAACAACTTGGTTCAAACGGTTTTGCAAAAGATGAACCAACCAAAGAGATCAAGCGACGGGAAGAACGTGGAGAAAAAGGATTCCGCGAAGAACACCAATGAAACGTGAATCACAACCACGATCTTGCAGCCAAAGCGCAAACACACGCTACGACAAGGAGGTTACGGCCTCCTTTCCTCAAAATCACCAGTACACAGAGTCAAGTCTCTCTGCGGATCTCAGCAGGCTACAGCAGGGGATGGGAGAGCAAGAAACCCTAAGTGCGAAAGAGCCATTGACTGAGATGGATGGGAGGAGGGTGTCTCCCGACTACTTATCCTACTACTAGCCTAAGTCTATTTCCTACTCTACCCCTCTCTATTCTAATTACAGAGCGAACCAGCTAAACCCTCAGGTTATTCTGGACCAACTCGGTGGTAGGTGTATCCGACGGCCACGCCCGCACAAGTCGTCCGCGTTGCCTCCACGCAACCTTCCGATTGCCGCCACGTGCCGCCCTCGCTCGGCATCCCCGGTTTTGTGGCCCAAACCGGGAAACCAGCCTTTTCCAGCCAACCCCCGGTTTTGAGGCCCAAACCGGGAAACCAGCCCATCAGCCTCTGAGTTTTGAGGCCAAACTCAGCAAACCCTCAGCGCCCAGGTTTTGAGGCCCAAACCTGGAAACCGTCCTCAGCCCGAGTTTTGTGGCCAAACTCGGAAACCCTCAGCCCGAGTTTTGTGGCCAAACTCAGAAACCGTCCACGCCCAGGTTTTGAGGCCCAAACCTGGAAACCGTCCATCGATGGTTTTTCCCTGGCTCTACCACCAAACCGACGTCGTAGAGGGGATGCACCGCCCGTGCACCCCGTCCACCGACACGTGTCCCCAGGTCCTCGACCCGAGCAACACCGTGCCCCGCAAGTCTCCGCTCGTCGCTGTCCCAGGCTGCCAGCCACCACAGCTGATCCTCAGGCACTCGAGTCCCTCAGTCCAAGCCTCACGTCCGCCCTTCACTGCTCGATCCATCGGCATGGCACGTCCGCCGCACGGCACGCCCATCCTTCATCGCACCCAGTCCATCGGCATGGCACGTCTCAACTTGACCTTCACCTTGCCCTCGATCACTGTCTCCGTGCTCGACACCTGCACAACACAAGCCAGAGAACATGCGATCAAACCCGTTGACAATCACTCATCACTCAGAGACTCGGCATACACCCATGTATCCGCAATCTCCCCCTTGATGAGTGCATTGTCAACTACTCACACAAATCATAATGAGAGAAAGAGAAAAGAAAGAAGAAGGAGAAGAAGAGAACTCGACCAAATGACCCAAAAGCATAGCAAAGCCGAAGAAGGTGAAGTGGAGGAAGCGAAAACTTGGTCCCCAAAGACATGGGCAATGGCTCGACGCAACCAAGCAAAGCAAAGCTAGCCCTCAAGAAGAGGTAGAACAGGCTCAACACCGCTAGCAAAATACAAATTGGAAATCAGAGCTAAAAATGGCAAAATGCTAATCCCTCAAGATAGAGGCACAGAGGCTCAACACAACTAGCACGAAAACCACTCCGAACCAATTGAAAAACAACCGAAAGGTCTCCGAACCAATCAAAATCAACCTCGACGCCAAATGAGGAAAATGTTGCTAGTCCCTCAAGACAGAGGCAACGGCTCAACACAACTAGCAAAACTCCCCTCGACACGTGCAAGCAACCCGGGACTCCCCCTTAGCAAAAGCTCCCCCCTTAGTTGAACTCCAGGAGACATATGATTTGCAAAACCTCTCCCCCTTAGTTGAAAATGCACTTATCAAGCATAAACTCTTCTCTTGAGCCAACACAGCTCCCCCTTCCAAAATGCATATGAAGTTAGAAATGCAAGTTAGCAGCTTCAGGCATATAGTCAAAAGAGTGCAAAAATGCTCTAGTCGGTATAGCTCCAATGGCACAACTAAGCACTCAAATAGCGAAGGCTCAAACTGATCACACATACGAAATATGAAGCATATGAGCAAGTGAGCAGTTTTTAGCCAAAAAGATAGTCACCATCAAAATAGCACTACACTTGTATAGATAGGAATCCAGACAAGTGCTAAACATGTATACAAGGTGAACTACCCCTAGCAAAGTTCAATCATCATGCATAGGAATGAAGCATATACTTGTGATTTCAGTTTTATATCGGAGTTGCAGCGGTAAAGAATTCACAAGTTCAATTATTTAGCATGTGATTGCGAGAGGTTGAAAACTTGTCTTTGCCTAACTTTTCAACCGAGCGAAGCCTATGCCGAAGCAATCAGAAGCTTAAAGCTACGGTTTCGGTCATACACTACACGGCTCAAGTTTAACTCAAAGTGCAATGAGAAACCGTCTCGATACCGTGATGTGTTGACAAGCAATCCCATCTCGATCTTTTCAATTCACTAAACTTGGTTCAAATTTTAAACATGATATGAACAGACCAAGCGAGTGAATGACTCAGAACTAGAGACATAGCAACCTAGCATATATGAAAAGCAGGAATGGACTCAACACACCCTACACATGCTAGTTGCATATCTCAATGGTGAACATTTCCAGATTATATACATTAAGCAACTTCACCATTTCAAAAATAGCTCAGCTCATATCATGTATTAGTGATCAGAAGGAGCATAAGCTACAAGCATCAATCATAAGCATCGGAGCATACTAAACAGAGGATAGTTACATTCTAGTGATTATAAACATAAAGCTCAGAATGTAAATGTGTATGCTAAAATGCAACAGAAAAGAAGATCTAAGTAAAAGAGTCAGACTAGGATACAACTCAAAATGCTTCCCCCATCTAAAAGGGGAAACACACACCAAGCTCACCCCTTAACCTATTAAAGGTTGATTCATCTAAAGGCTTGGTGAAAATATCAGCCAGTTGGTGATGAGTATCGACATGGCGAAGGTCGATATCACCCTTCTCCTGGTGGTCTCGCAAGAAATGAAAGCGCACATCAATGTGTTTGGTTTTCGAGTGAAGCACGGGGTTCTTAGCAATGCTAATAGCACTCGTGCTGTCACAAAGCAAAGGCACTCGAGAAAAACTCAAACCAAAATCACGCAAAGTGGCCATCATCCAGAGTAACTGGGAACAGCAGCTAGCCGCAGCAACATACTCAGCCTCCGTGGTAGACTGGGCGACACTAGACTGCTTGCGAGAAGACCACGAAACAAGAGAAGATCCAATAAATTGGCAAGTCCCAGAAGTGGACTTGCGCTCAATGCGACAACCAGCAAAATCGGCATCGGAATAACCGCAAAGCGAGAGGGTGGAGGAGGCAGAATACCAAATCCCGAATTCAGGTGTGAAACGAAGGTACCTGAAGATGCGTTTCACCGCCTGACGGTGAGAAGTGCGCGGCGACGCCTGAAAGCGCGCGCACAGACACAACGCGAACTGAATGTCCGGGCGTGTCGCCGTCACGTAGAGTAGCGACCCGATCATGCTGCGGTACTCCTTCTGGTCCACTGCTTCTCCATCCACATCCGCATCCAGGGCAGTCGTCGTCGACATGGGTGTTGGAATAGGCTTGGCCTCACCCATATCGAACCGCTTCAGCAAGTCCTTCGTGTACTTGCCCTGGTGCACAAACGTCCCCTCCCGAGATTGCTTAATTTGCAACCCGAGAAAGAATGTCAGCTCGCCCATCATGCTCATCTCGAACTCCCTGCTCATAGTATCTGCAAACTTGGCAACCAAGGCGTGAGAAGAACCACCGAAAATGATATCATCCACGTAAATCTGGACCAAGAGCGTGTCTTTGCCTTGCCGGAGGAGAAAGAGCGTCTTATCTACACATCCCATTTTAAAACCCTTAGCAAGCAAAAAGGTTTTTAACCTATCATACCAGGCTCTAGGGGCTTGTTTCAAACCATATAGAGCTTTGTGAAGTTCAAAGACATGGTTTGGAAACTTGGGATTTTCAAAACCGGGGGGTTGCTCAACATAAACCTCCTCCTCTATGTAGCCGTATAAGAAGGCACTCTTGACATCCATTTGAAAAAGTTTGAAACCTTTGGATGCAGCAAAAGCCAAGAGTATCCTAATAGCCTCCAAACGAGCTACAGGAGCAAACGTCTCCTCATAATCTATCCCCTCCTTCTGACTATAGCCTTTCGCTACAAGCCAGGCCTTGTTTCTAACAATGTGGCCATCCTCTCCTTGCTTGTTTTTGAAAACCCATTTTGTCCCAATAGGCTTACAGTCAGGTGGAGGTGGAACTAGAACCCAAACCCGATTTCTCTCAAAGTTTTCTAACTCCTCATGCATGGCATTGACCCAATCCGGATCCGTCAAAGCGTGTCCAACATCTCAGGGCTCAAAATTAGCAACAAAAGCAGAGTGAGCGAAGTGAGAGATGTGCTGTGACCTGGAGCGAGTGACTCACTCGCCGATGTCGCCGATCATCTGCTGAGGGGGGTGCTGGCGCTGGATGTGTCGTGGCGCCTCCCGGGATGAAGTGACCTCCCCCTCATCAGCAGCTGGTTCCACCCCGGGTACAAAAGGTACCGCACGAGGTGGAGGATCCCACGGCCCCCAGGATGAAGAGGTGTCGGGGCCGTGAGTCATCGTCGAGGCCGCTCTTTGCGGCGCGGCAGGTGGAGGGGGTGCTGGATCATCCATACCTTCAGCACCCTCGTCCTCGTCATCAAAAAGAGGTTCTCCAACCTCATGATCACCTGCACGCTCAAAACGAGAAGAAGGAGAAACAAGAGTCTCGACGAAGGTGACATCTGATGTCTCCATGACTCGGTTAGTATCAAGGTTAAGTACACGATATGCTCTCGTGTGAGTGCCATAACCCAAAAATACCCCGTCAGAAGATCGATACTCAAACTTGTCCAGGTTCCCCTTTTTCAAAATAAAATAGAGGCAACCGAAGACTCTAAAATAACTCACCTTGGGCTGGCGACCAAAACGCAACTCATAAGAAGTCTTCTTCAAAAAGGCTCTCAGAAAAATGCGATTTGAAATGTAGCATGCAGTGTTCATAGCTTCGGCCCAATAGCGCCTGGGAGTCCTATGCTCATCGAGCATCATCCTGGCCATCTCAACAAGGGTCCGATTCTTCCTCTCTACAACACCATTTTGGGGCGGTGTGTAGGGGGAAGAAAACTGATGCTCCAAACCAAAGCGGTTAAAAAACTTCTCAAAATCTGAATTTTTGAATTCGGAACCATTATCACTTCTAATAGCTCGCATCGAGTTCAAAGGGAACTCGTTCTGAAGATGCAAAATCAGATTGCGAGCGAAGGAGAAAGTCTCAGTTTTCTCAGTCAAAAAGAAGACCCACGAATACCTCGAAAAGTCATCAACAACAACCAAAACATACCACTTGCCACCAACCGAGCTCACCCGAGCCGGACCAACAAGGTCCATATGTAAAAGCTCTCCAGGGTGCGAGGTCATGACCTTAGTCACTGGATGGTGGGGAGCGGCAACCATCTTCCCATGTCTACAAGAATGGCAAACTAGATCCTTCTCCATCGAAAGCTTGGGCAATCCTCGGATTAGGCCAAGTGAGCTAAGTCTTGCAAGCAAGTCGAAGCTTAAATGACCGAGCCTCCTATGCCACTTCCAAAGATCGGAGGAAGAAGGACTAGCCAAAAGACAGCGAGAAGAACCAAACGACTCCGAGAAATTCGCACGAAAGACTTTCCCAAAGGGCGAAATCAGACATACAAGATCGCCTTGAGGATCTAAGATGCGACTAAGGTTCGGTTTAAAACGAATCTCGTAGTCATCATCAAAAAGTTGCGAAACAGAAAGCAAGTTAAAATGCAGGTTAGAAACAAGAGCAACATCGCGCAACACAAAGTGCTCATTAACCCGCACCGATCCGCGAGACAACACCTTACCTTTACTATTGTCGCCGAAGGTTATGTACTCCTTTCCGGCAATAGGGCTAAGGCTGGAGAACCACTTGGCATTTCCGGTCATGTGCCTCGAGCAACCGGAATCCACCAACCAAATGTCCTCCAACCGTTTTACCTACATCAATAAAAAGACATAGGGTGAGCATACGGTCCAACACTGGGGTTAGTGAAGTAAGGAGAATACCAGTGTTGGGCCGGCTGCTCAAAAGAACGGTTAGCAGAATAACCATTCCTAGACTGTCTACGGGGGTAGCGATCACCACGCACAGGAAAACGTGGTCCGCTAGGGAAGAAGCGCTCACCGCGATACTCAAACTGCGGTGGGGGATAGCGCTCAACTACAAAGCCTCTATCACGGGGTCCAAAACCTGCAACTGCAGGCTCCCGCCGGGCACGCTCTCTACGAGGCCTAGGCCTAACGACTTGAGGCACTGCGCCTCTAGGCCAAGCAGTACGTCTCGGTGCTCTCCTCTGAACATTCGACACATGTACATCATGAAAAAGATGGTACATGTCCGGGTTGTTCATCTCCCTAGCACGGCGCGCCTCTCTCTTGCGCCTAAAGCAGAACTCGCTCAAGTGTCCATCTCTCCCACAGAAATCACAATGATACCTCACCGCACGCAAAGGGGGTTGTTGGTACACATGACTGTGGGTGTGGATCACTTTGCCCTTCTGTGGCAACTCCTCATGGATAGGTGGCATTGTATCCAGCTTGTTCTTTAGGTGGTTGGGTTTGGGATGCCATACTTGGTTCTTGGGTGGAGCTCTCGGAGGTTCCTCAAACACCCCATCCTTGGTGATAGGCTTGACCGGCTCTTTGGATGGACGCTTGGACAGTTTGGGAGTAGTGGTGGAGTTGGGCTTCTCACTAGGATTCAGACCACTCGACTCTCCAATCTTCCCAAAAGCAGAAAGATCAACACCCTGAGCAAGACCTACACCAGAACCTCCAGCAGCTCGCTTAAATTGGGAGATCATCATCCCGAGCTGCGGCTCACTGCAAGAGACCCATGACAAGATGGCCCGAAGGTATGTGTTTTCCTCCTCGGTTTGCATCTTGCCATGCTTGACATTCGCAATCTCCATCTCCAAACCCTCACACAAAGCGCACCTAGCCACACTAGTGCTACCTGAGTTGGCCTCCTCAAGAGACACAATCTTGGCATTCTTCTCTGCCAACTCAGATTGCAAGACAGGACAAGTCTTGCACGCACCTAACAGAGAAGGTCTAGCCTTCAGCTCATCCACCTCTCCTACCAACGCAGCATACTTACCTCTCAAAGTGAGAAGGTCAGTCATGTGTGTGGTGCACATCTCACACTCAACCTCTTCCGACACGACCACGGTGGACTTGGCAAACTCAAGATCTCTCACCGTGTCCTCCCACTTCTGCCTAAACTCCTTGCGCTCTCTAGCGGCACGCCTAAGCAACTTGTCCTGACTAAGGAGCGCGGCAGTAAGCTTCTCAACCTCAGCAGAAAGCTCGTCGTGGGTGAGGGATACCTGGGAGGTGTCATCGTCGTCGTCGTCCTGAGGGGTGTGCTCCAGCTTGCCGTCGACCTCATCACCAAGCGCCATGGTGCAAAAGCCGTCGTCGTCGACGAAGAAGCAGAGGCCGTTCAGCTTGTCCTCGATCCTCTTCTTCTTCTCGGACTCGTCATCGCTTGAGCAAGCGGAGTCGTCATCCGAGCCGTCAACGTCGCTGAGCGTGGCGAAGAACGCACGCTGCTCAGCTTGGGCCTTCTCCAAGTACTTCTTCTTGATGTACTCCTTGTCGAAGCCGCCCCTCCGCTTGTGCCTCGCGGGGACATACTTCTCCTTGTGCTTGCCGGAGTCATACTTGTGCCCATGATCGCCCTTCCTAGATGAATGCTTCTTCTTGGGGCAGTTGGCGATGAAGTGTTCGGGGTCGCCACACTCATAGCATCCTGAGCGTCCTCCTCCGCGGCGACGGTTCATGCGGTTGTTGTGGAACCGCGAGAACCGGTTGGCGAGCATTGCCAACTCGTCATCCCCCAACGACTCAAGCTGGTCCTCTGTGACAGAAAAGAGTGAAGAAGGAGCAAAGCCAGCAGAGGGGTTAGCGGAAGAGCCAGAAACCAAAGCCATAGTCAGGCCAGAAGGATTCACATAAGAAGCCCTCGACATGGCGTCAATCTCACTGGACTTGAGCTTACTAAAGAGCTCATCGCATGTGAGGGTCTCATAGTTAGGCGATTCGATGATCGCCTGAACCTTGGAATCCCACACAGATTGATCAAGAGTGTGCAAAAGCTTCAAAGCACGCTCATGATCGTCAAAAGGCAACTGCTCCTTGTTAGCCCTCATCCTGTTGACAATCACCTGAAAGCGAGTGAATAAACTTTCTATGCTCTCGCCAGGCTGATGTCGAAAGTTCTCATACTCACGCTTGAACGACTCGTAGAGTCGGGTTTTGACTTGAGAGGTGCCCTCATGGAAACGCATGAGGGTGTCCCAGATCTCCCGAGCCGTAGCGAGGTGAGAAACACGATCAAACTCACCCATGCTCAAACAAGAAAAGAGAGCATTACGGGCTCGGCTATTGGCATCGTGCTCATCGATCTGTTGCTGAGTGACACGAGCAGCCAACACCACGTAATCACCAGAGTTGCAAATATCCCAAATGGAAGCACCCAAACTCTGCAGATAGGCCGACATGCGTATCTTCCAATACGCATAGTTCGTCCCATCAAAGAACGGCGGTATGCCCACGCCGCGATCCATGTCGCCATCTGTGGATCTGGAACCGGCTAAGGTGGAAGATCCTTAACCCGCTCCGATACCAATTGAAGGACCGAGAAGCACTCAGAAAGCGACCAGAGGGGGGGGGGGTGAATGGGAGCTTCAAATTTTCCTTACGGAAACTAGTAGCCACTGTCCCAAGAATAAACCCCAGAAGCAAACCCTAGAGCTTGCAAATGTCCACGACCCTAGATGTAGGGTGGATGCTTCCAAGAAGCACAGCGGGACACTAGACAACTCTAGAAAGCCAACGTAAAAGACAGAAATCAATTCCGTCAACGAACGAGCGAACCGCGGACAAAACCATGTGAAAACAGTAGCATCGGATGCTGCCTGCGTCCGATGCCAGACCATCGGACGCGTCCGATGCGAAAACTGCCTCTCGGGAACCTTACTGTTCCACCATCGGACGCTGTGAACAGTGAACAACCAGCGTCCGATGCTTTGGCTCCGGCGCGTCCGATGGCCAACGGACGCGTCCGATGCCTAGCGTCCGATGCCACTACAAACGCTCAGAAAGAGACACGCGTCACCGGAGCGTCCGACGCTTAGAACCCTAGCATCCGATGCTCCCGTGTCAGCGTCCGATGCCCCCGAAAACTGTGCGGTTCTTTGATGATTCAACCCGATTTCCTCCGAATCAAAAGCTCTAGGCCTGGGATTCGATCTGAGGGGTCACAAGGATGTTAGTGAGCTAACTCTAAGAGATCATGGCTCGAACCTAACTCCAAATCGATGAATCAAGAAATTTCGGGACAAGGAAGCAAAAACACGATCCAAAACAAAAATCGATCGATCTCCTAGACCGTGAGGTTAGAGGTTAATTCCCTAGGTGGAAAGAAGTGCCTCATGATCTAGAACAACTTGGTTCAAACGGTTTTGCAAAAGATGAACCAACCAAAGAGATCAAGCGACGGGAAGAATGTGGAGAAAAAGGATTCCGCGAAGAACACCAATGAAATGCGAATCACAACCACGATCTTGCAGCCAAAGCGCAAACACACGCTACGACAAGGAGGTTACGGCCTCCTTTCCTCAAAATCGCCAGTACACAGAGTCAAGTCTCTCTGCGGATCTCAGCAGGCTACAGCAGGGGATGGGAGAGCAAGAAACCCTAAGTGCGAAAGAGCCAATGACTGAGATGGATGGGAGGAGGGTGTCTCCCGACTACTTATCCTACTACTAGCCTAAGTCTATTTCCTACTCTACCCCTCTCTATTCTAATTACAGAGCGAACCAGCTAAACCCTCAGGTTATTCTGGACCAACTCGGTGGTAGGTGTATCCGACGGCCACGCCCGCACAAGTCGTCCGCGTTGCCTCCACGCAACCTTCTGATTGCCGCCACGTGCCGCCCTCGCTCGGCACCCCTGGTTTTGTGGCCCAAACCGGGAAACCAGCCTTTTCCAGCCAACCCCCGGTTTTGAGGCCCAAACCGGGAAACCAGCCCATCAGCCTCTGAGTTTTGAGGCCAAACTCAGCAAACCCTCAGCGCCCAGGTTTTGAGGCCCAAACCTGGAAACCGTCCTCAGCCCGAGTTTTGTGGCCAAACTCGGAAACCCTCAGCCCGAGTTTTGTGGCCAAACTCGGAAACCGTCCATGCCCAGGTTTCGAGGCCCAAACCTGGAAACCGTCCATCGATGGTTTTTCCCTGGCTCTACCACCAAACCGACGTCGTAGAGGGGATGCACCGCCCGTGCACCCCGTCCACCGACACGTGTCCCCAGGTCCTCGACCCGAGCAACACCGTGCCCCGCAAGTCTCCGCTCGTCGCTGTCCCAGGCTGCAAGCCACCACAGCTGATCCTCAGGCACTCAAGTCCCTCAGTCCAAGCCTCACGTCCGCCCTTCACTGCTCGATCCATCGGCATGGCACGTCCGCCGCACGGCACACCCATCCTTCATCGCACCCAGTCCATCGGCACGGCACGTCTCAACTTGACCTTCACCTTGCCCTCGATCACTGTCTCCGTGCTCGACACCTGCACAACACAAGCCAGAGAACATGCGATCAAACCTGTTGACAATCACTCATCACTCAGAGACTCGGCATACACCCATGTATCCACAGTCAGGAGGAGACACCCGAGGAGAGGATCCCGGAAGGAGACGCTGAGGACCTGCCGGAGTGCCGTGATCACCGCCCCGCCGACATCGAGCGAGGCAAGCCCCGGAGCATTTTCTCCTACGGTTTGCAAATTACCGTTTACAAGTTAACCTGATATGATTGTTGCATTAGGTTATAGGAGTTGTGTGATACCGTTGCTGCATTAATTAATTATCCTTGTCCACCTGCAAATATTACCTTGTTATCCCTGATAAGTTTAGGCTCGTTTATGCTTAGCCCTGCTTAGACCAGTAAAAGTCGGGTGATTTCCTGTCTCCCGCATATAGGTGGATACTAAACATGTTTAGCCTCGTGCTATCGTGGAATATAACCATGTGATAATGAATTTGAGACCGGGCGGGATGTAGGGGCAGCAGGACATGGGTTCTGTGTGCTAGTAGTCTCCCGTCTGTGTCGATTAGGAACCGACGAAGGCACACCTCAGTCATTTTGAACGCGTCAATCACTTAACGGAGCAGGTGCGGGTACCTCCCGTGAAGCCGAGTAAGGTGTTTCGAGCCGGTGATGGAGACGTTGACGCCTAACACCCAGGGCCTTACATGTACCGTGGGCAACTATTCTGATCGACCTGGCATGGTCCGAGGGCAGGTAGGGCCTGATCGACCTGGCATGACCGTGGGCAGTTAATAGCTTGAGCGACCTGGCATTGAGATAACCCTCGGTGTAGAAGGGTCCATGGCCGTCCCGCGATTTGGGTTCTCGAACCTCCTGAATTGGTTGTCAACGGCCACCTGGCAGGGTGTGACGGGCGAGTGTGCGACATTTTATCCCCAGCTGGTAGGAATCGATTATAATCGCCATCGCTCCTGGTTAGTGAGTAACTTGACTGAGCATGTGTTACCGTAGTAATATATGGAATTAATGATGGTAATGGTTGGTGAATCTGAAAGGCTATTAATGAAATAGTCAATCTTGCTCGAATAAGTAGTCAAGTGTTTGCTCTAGATCAGGTGCAAATCTAGATAATTAGGCTGATTACTTAAAAATGACTGCTAATACTCTAATGATGATTATTTAATAATAAAATGCTTTTATGCAAAAAGGTAAGTGTGGCCAACCCCAGATACAGCCTTGCATAATCCTTGGTGTTGATTATTTCTGGTTTATGACGGGTAAGTCTAGCTGAGTACCTTCTCGTACTCAGGGTTCTATCCCTTATTGTTGCAGATGGGCAATGCTTCTTCGGCTATTGCAAGAACTATCTGTACCCCGTCGAGGGCAGTGACTAGACCATGGGCATGGTCAACTCTTATCTTCCCTGATGCTTTTGTGGACTGATCAGGCATATGGCACTGTATTGTGAACTAAGGACTTGTGTTTCAAAACTATGTCGCTTCCGCTTTTGAATTCAAACTATGGTTTGTAATAACTGTTGAACTCCGAGGTATGTTGAACTATGTGCGAACTGAATGTATGTCGTGGACATGTACGCTAATCTATTACGATCTTGGTTAAAGTTGAATGACTTGAAATCCTTCGAGATTTCCGGACTACCGGGTTTATATGAGCTTAAGTACTTGTAGTCTCTGCGCAAGCAGCGATTCGGTGCTTAATCTGGTATAAATTGGTCGATTCTGTCACACTCGGCCCCTGGTGGGTCCATTCTCCAAATTTGGTCCAAATCCTGCATTCAAATAAAAATCTATGGACATGTGGAATTTGGTTAGTTTGAAACCTATTTGACTACTTTTCATGCCTTTTTGTTGAATTTTTGGGTAAAATGTTGATGGTAAAACAAGTGTTTAAGGACCATCAACAGCAAGCCCTGGGTTGTCCTTGACGAAGGGCCCATGTAGGTCCATGGGGGTATACGGAGGTAATATCCCCACATGAACAATGCGGACATGTACCATCCTTTCCATGATGTACATGTGGCGAATGTTCAGAGGAGAGCAGCTAGGCCTAGAGGTCCAATGCCTCAAGGTCCTAGGCCTCAGGGAGGTTTTGCCCGACGGGATCCTAAATTTGCAGGATACGGACTCCGTGGCGGTGGCTTTGTTGAGCGTTACCCTCCACCGCGTTTTGAGTATCGCGATGGACGCTCTTCCCTTAGTGAACCACGTTTTCCTGTGCGTGGTGATCGCTTTCCCCATAGGCGTGCTAGGAATGGTTTTTCTACTAACCGTTCTTTTGAGCAACCGGCCCAACACTGGTACTCTACCCATTTTACACACTCCAGTGTTGGACCGTTTGTTCACCCTATGTCTTTTTATTGATGTAGGTAAAATGATTGGAGGACATTTGGTTGGTGGATTCCGGGTGATCGAGGCACATGACCAGAAACGCTAAGTGCCTCTCCAATCTTAGTCCAGTTGCCAGAAAGGAGTTTATTACCTTCGGTGACAATAGCAAAGGTAAAGTGTTGTCTCGGGGGTCTATTGGAAGCACACTTACCTTACCCCCGCACATGTGCAGTGGAGCGGCGAAGGTGGCCGATCGTCAAAACCAAATGCGAGGGTACATGGAAAACTGGAATAGTGGTGCTGTAGCTCTATTCCCCAAAAATGTGTCCATATGCACTGTTCATCCCTTGGTATTTATAGGGAATGCCAAGGGACACTTACCAAATTACAAAAGGGTACAAGAAAGATTCCTTAGCGCTGTACAGTGGAAGGGCAGAATTGTACAAACATAGGCGGTGCAAAAAGCCCTAGCTCGCCTTCCGCGCGTCTGCCGCCACCTGGCTCCTGCGCCCCTTCGCAGCAACCCGAGGGTTGACCTTCGGCTTATGGGGTCGTCGCTTCAGTCGCGAGGTCCGTGTTCGCTTGCCGTCCGCTAAGCTTGACGTTTCTTCCGAAGGTGTGCAGAACGCGCGAGGGTATCGCATCGTGCTCTTCACGCCTCTTACCTGTAAGGAACAGAAAATATCCCGAAGGTTGCGCTAACAACCGAAGGTTAGAAAAATAACCCAAGGGACTTGACAAGTGGCGAGAGCTCTTGCGAAGGTACGCAGGGCGCGCGAGGGTCATTTCCCGTGTCAGCCAGCGTGACGTCACTACTGAGGGTTCATTCCCCCAACAGTAGCCCCTCGATGGCTTGGATCTAAAAAACGGTCTTTAGGCCCAAGCAGCGCCTTTTGTTTGGAAACGAAGAGTGTCCCTTGGCAGCGACGCCCATTGACCTTCGCCTTATGGGGCCATCGCTTCAGTCGCGAGGTCCGTGTTCGCTTGTCGTCCGCTGAGCTTGACGTTTCTTCCGAAGGTGTGCAGAACGCGCGAGGGTCTCGCATCGTGCTCTTCACGCCTCTTACCTGTAAGGAATAGAAAATATCCCGAAAGTTGCGCTAACAACCGAAGGTTAGAAAAATAACCCAAGGGACTTGACAAGTGGCGAGAGCTCTTGCGAAGGCACACAGGTCGCGCGAGGGTCGTTTCCCGTGTCACCAGTGTGACGTCACTGCCGAGGGTTCCTTCCCCCAACAGTAGCCCCTCGATGGCTTGGATCTAAAAAACGGTCTTTAGGCCCAAGCGGCGCCTTTTGTTTGGAAATGAAGAGTGTCCCTCAGCAGTGACGCCCGCGGCTATTTGTGGGTCGGGCCGTCTTATTTGCTTTGTAACTGTTCGTTTTGTTTTTTGTGCCATTTTTTCGGAGGCCGTGTCGAGTTTGTCGGATTGAGTGGCTTATGCCTTGGCCTATAAATAGTTGGGGTTGGTGTTTGGTGTGAATTGCGCCATTCTTTTGACTTAGCCACCCTGCTGCCATTTTTTCCTTGTTGCGAGGGTTTGTTAAGGTTTTCTGCGAAGGTTGGGTGGCTTGTGGTCTGCGAAGGTTTTGAGCTGGAGAGATGGCTAGGTTGAAACAAACTGCTCATGCTGCTTCTCTGTCTGCTGCGGATGATGGAGTGACCTTTGAGTTCGGACTTAGCCGGGTTTGCAACTCGGATCTGGCGTCGTACGTCAAGCGGGGCTGGATCGAGGACGCAAAGGCGATGGCCAGCTCTGGAGAGACAATTCCCAAACCGGAGGCCGACGAGGTTGTCGTTTTTGAAGAGTTCTTCCAAGCTGGTCTGCGCTTTCCGGTGTCTTCTTTTGTGACATCAGTTCTTCAGCGCTTTAAACTGAAGTTTCATCAGCTGACACCGTCGTGTTTCACGAAGTTGTCCACTTTCATGTGGGCTTGTCGCTCCCAAGGTGTTGTTCCACATGTCAAAGGTTTCGTACGGACTCACCATGTGCACATTCAGCAAAAGGAAGATTACTGACAGTGAAGGTAACATTAGCTTGGGTCAGTTTGCGGTGTACACCTTCTGCCATCGTGCTGGCTCGAAGCTTCCAGTGCAGTCTCAGAAGAATAAGTGGACGAGCGGGTGGCAGGAGCACTGGTTTTATTGTAAGCTTGGCGGAGCTGCTGATCTTTGCGGTGAGCTTCCGCCCCTCGGAGATGTGAGTGCCGAGGCCTTGATGACTGCGGAGGCACATGTGGCTGTTAACTGCCTTAGGGTGATTGCTCGCTCTCAATACGCTCGAGACCTGGTAGAGGAGTACTGCTGCGCTAAGGTGTGGCCCCTCAGCCGGCGGCAAGCCTGGTTTGCTGTTGAAGACGATTCTGCCTATGAGGCGAGGGGTTTGAAGAAACCAAAACTGGATTTGAACAAGATCTGGGAGAGTACTCTCAAGAAATTTCCTAGTCGGAAAACTGGCGTCGAAGCTGTCCTGAAAAGGGTTCAGCAAACTGTTGAAGTTCTTGTCAAAAAGTTGTCGACTCTCGAGGTTAAGGCTATTCACAGTGCTGTGGGGAGTGGTGGTCAGGTCAACGGGCTCTTCGACATGTTAGGGATCTCGTACCCTGATTGGCCCATACCTTCGAGCGAGGATGCGCCGAAAAAGAGAAAGCGCGTCTCCGCGGGGGAGAAAGAGATTGTTTCACGACCGAAGAGGGGTCGTGGTCGAGGCCGCGACGGTGCTAGCGTCGACCGAGTCAAAACGCTAGCGACGAAGGTTGCTGTGGTGTCGGGTGCTGTCGGCACTTCCTCTTCCTCGGCCATTGTATCGGTGACGGGAGGCCGAGGTGTTGCTAGGGTTGGAGGGCATGTACCGCGCGTCGGCGGGATCGGTGCTCTGATCCAAATTTCAGATGGCGATGGTGCTTCCGATGATGATGAAAAGGAGGAGGAGAAAGAGGCGGATAAAGAGGCGGAGAAGGAGACCGGCACTGAGGATGATTCATCTGATGAGGATAGCGACACGTTTGGTGACGAGGGTGACTCAGACGATGAGGTGTCCATCGGCGATGATCGTGGGAAGGAGGTTGTCTCATCGAGCGCTGATGCTGAAGCCGCACCTAACATTGATGGGATACTGCGGGACCTTGAGCCTGAGAGTCCCGAGCGAGGGTTAGTGCCCAAGTTCGCGGGGTCACACATCTGGGTTGACGGTTGAGCTTCAATCGGAACAAAACCCTGGTAAGAGGCCATATGGTGAAGCTAGCCGGTCCATCCTTCCTTACATTGCCAAGAAGGTTGGAGTTTCGGATCCGACGATAGAGCTTTTCACAAGTCCGGACCTTTGAGAGTGCCATTTGCAATGCGCTCCGGAGGAAAGGCGTTTTCTTGGACGTGTGTTTGGTCGGGTTTGTGTGCCGGAAGCCGAGCTTCGATTAGTCAACCAACCATTGGACGAGCTTCACGATGATATCGACGTTAAGTTGGCTGAGCTGATGCTTCTCAGTCGCTCTACGCGCCGAAGGGTTGGTTTAAACGATGACTTTCTAAGGAAACGGTTGGCCGAGGTTGAGAAAGAGAATAAAGACCTCCGACGAAGTTTGGAGAACAAAGAAATTGAGCTTAAAGGAGCTTTTGAGAAGGTTAAGAAAAACCGAGAGGAAGCGCAGGATGTTGTGAGCCGTAACGCTGAGCTGTTATCTGCCTGCCGTGATAAGGACAAAGACTTGACCTCTGCGAAGAGCCGCATAGAAGAACTGACCTCGAAATTGGCTTCTCAGTCAGAGGCGTGGCAGAAGAGCATGGGGAAAATTAAGGACAAAGTTGACACCTGCTTGACTGAAGCTGGCGGCTCTACCGGGGAGCCACTGCCTGCTGCTAGCGCAGAGGCCTTCGAAGGTTGGCTATGTAATGAGCTTGATGTTTTTAGCTCATTAGTTGGTAATGCAGCCGACTTTGGGGGCTACGCCGGAGCTTTAGCTATGGCTGGTACACTTCGCCAAGCTGACTGCAAGCACCTTCGCAAGATTAGGAAACCGAGCCACGTTTTCCCGACGGTTGACGAAGTGCGTAAAATGAAGGTTGATGACACGGAGGTTAGGAATTGCGCGATGCGCTTGCTTCGCAGATTCTAGATTGCTGGTGGGGGCCGTGCACTTGCCTTCGAAGAGGCTGCCGAAGCTACACGTCAGGTTTGTGGTATCGGAATAAATTTTAATTTTTGGTTTATTTATGGAAGAAAGTGTTAGTTATTTATTTCTATGTCCCCTTCCCCGCATTTTTTTTGCAGGCTCGGAGGGACGCGATGCCTTCGCCGCCTGCGACTGATGATGTTGCTGGTTGCTCCAAGGCCGCACCTACGCACAGCTCTGCGGACGTTCCTCCGGTTGAAGAGGTTCCCTCGGCCGAAGAGGCACCTGCCACAATGGTGTCTACTATTGAGGAATCAGCTGAGGTCGAAGCAATTACTGCTGACCAAGCAATGGCAGGGGCTGCTGCAACTGGCGAGGCTGCGGCAGAGGAGCATGAGGATCCCAAGCAGGTGTGAGCTACTGGGGACGATTGTAAAAGAGGGTCATTTTGTAAAATTTTGCGAAGGGAACGTGCTGATGTAAAACACTGAGAAATTGTTTGTCTATTTGACGATGCAGGTTCCTGATGGAACCGTGCTTGAGGTGTTTGATGTGACACCTCTCACGTTAAACTATCGGGATACTTTTATAACTGGTGAATCATGGGCTCGAGCTAAACTCAAACACCCTTCGCTATCCTTTGAGCATTTTTGGTGGCCTAAGGTGCAAAGGTACGATTTGAAGAACAGTCGAGCGAGCTGTTTTTGGCGTGACGCGGACTATACGGATCGGCAAGCTACGCGTTTTTTGTTTGGTTCTTCTTCACAGCCTGTTGTTGAAGATAACATCGATGAGAACACAACTCTGGATTTTTTGTTTGGGCGTAGCAACCTTGATCTGGGTCCAGATGGTTCCCTTGTTGTTCCGAAGGAGGAGCCTTCGGAGATTAGTGACATAGGTCATAGATATATGTATAGGGTGTTGGTAGTTCTTAGCTACACCTAGGATATGGTAACTAAAGTAGCTATCTACTAATGCCAAGCGGGGTTGTCAGTCCCGACACTAGTAGGAGCTAGCTAGCGAGAATGCAATCTACCAAGAGGAGATTCTGCAAGCGCACAGAACTATCGTAGTAGCACTTCGCCTAGGAGTACCAGGTGTCGATTTATTTGATCCCAAGTGAAGTCTAGGGTGGTGTATGAGTCGAGTCAAGGAGGGGATGAGAGTCGAAGAAAAGAGAAAAGGGAAAAGGGGAGAAGAGAAGCTAGAAAGAATATATGGGTGGATAGGTAAGGATGAAATGGATGGCTAAGGTAAGGTGGATGGATAGGTAGATTGAGGGTAACTAAGGGTAACTAACTAACTACTAACTACAAACTACTCCTAGATAACTACAAAACAAGATAACTACGAAGCGAGATAGTTACGAAGCAAGGCAGGCAAAAGACAATAAAGGAACTAAGTTAAGTATAGTTTTATTCCTATCTTGTCAAGTATCTAGGCGTACTAGCCTTTACCACTTACTTAGGTTGAACGCTAGCACAACGAGCCTTATTGTTAAACTGGGCCAACTACGTGGTGGAATTCAAGGCGCACAGGGCTGTCACCACCTGCTTGCTACCACAGCTATCCGGGGGTCCAGCCGTATCTGAAGGTAAGTCTATAACTAAGCACCACGCTTAACTATATTCTAACTATCTCTATCCTAGCTTTGAATAGAGACACCCTTGCGGATGTCAGAGCAAACACTTGACTTAATAAGATAAATAGTAAACTAACTAAGCAACCTATTGGCAAAGATCAAACACTAAGCTCAATAGAGATTAACTACTATGGCTAAGTGAATTGAACTGTAGGATAGCTAGGCACTCAAGCAATCAATCAAGTATACCACTCAATACTGATAAGTAGAATAAAGTAATACTTGAAATGATGAACAAGAATATAGTAAATGCTTGAGTAACAAGAGCAAAACCTGAACTGGAGATGAAGCAAGACTCTTCCCAGCTCCAGAACCGATCACTCGCACGCCTCTACTCTTGAGCTAACCCTTGAGCAGCGCTACCGCGAGGGCGAAAGTTCCTTGCTCTACTAGCTACCTACTTGCCTAAGCTCTCTAAGCTTCTAACCTAACTCTCACTTGCTTCTCTTGCTTTGCTTGGGATGGTACTTGGTGTGTGATGGTGTGTATGAAGAGGTGCCTCCAGGGGGGTATTTATAGCCGAAATGAGTGAGGGGGGTTCTTATAGTGGGCAGCCAATCGACCTAGGGTTAGGTCAGGTGGCGGGCGCCACCCCCTACTGGCGGTCGCTAGCTCCCTGGCCGTTGGATGAACCGCCTCTGCTTCAACGGCATCCAGGTGGTTGTCCAAGGTGGTTTGGAGGTCGGTTGCATGTCCTAGCAACCGACATTCAGCCTTGATCCACGCCACTTCATCCTGAGCCGTCCGATGCCCCT
Source organism: Coix lacryma-jobi var. lacryma-jobi (assembly GCA_009763385.1). NCBI lineage: Eukaryota > Viridiplantae > Streptophyta > Magnoliopsida > Poales > Poaceae > Coix > Coix lacryma-jobi. The sequence continues at coordinate 76,429,610 of CM019828.1, read as the reverse complement.
GACCTAGTGACCAAGGGCCAAGATTTGGCCCTTGGGAGGTCACACGGATCGGTGACATGGCAGGGAGGCCAACCCAAGTGGCGGGCGCCACTTAGAGTTGGCGGGCGCCACCTAGGGGTGGCGGGCGCCACCCCCCTTAGGCCCATTTGGGCCCTGCTGAGTGGGCTTGGCCTCTGGTGGGTCCATATGTCCAAATTTGGTTCAAATCCTGCATTCAAATAGAATTCTATGGACATGTGGAATTTGGTTAGTTTGAAACCTATTTGACTACATTTCATGCCTTTTTGGTGGACTTTAGGGTCAAATGTTGATGGTAAAATAGGTGTTTAAGGACTGTCAACAAGCTCCCCCAAGCTAACCTGTTGCTCGTCCTCGAGCAACAATGCGGTTTAAGCATTGAGCATGAAATGAATAGCAACTTAAGATGTCTGCAAGTGCATATTGTATAGTGAGAAATAACTTAGCATATATCATTCATTATAGCAATGTGGAGCTTATAGCTTTTCATTTCAAACATGCAAGAGTGAAATAAAGCAGTAGATAGGAAACTTTTATCTTGCTTAAGTTTGACTAGGATTCTGTCTGGAGGTTTTTTCAAGGTTTTCAAAAGATAACAACTTGCTTAAGTCCTCCAAGATGCACTCAATCACCCAATGGTGTTTAAATCCTCACTTAGGCCAAAATGTAGCCTCTCCTATTTCTAAAGAATGATATGTGGAGTTATAGGTGGGCTAAGAACCATGAGCAAATTGCCTGATGTTTATTGCTAAGCTAGACACTCAGATCATAAGGAGCTGCAAATCATAAAAATTGATCAAGAAGTGCATGTTTGGTTTATGTGGAAGTGTATAGAGAGGTAATTCATAATCCTTCCTAGTTAATTTCTGGGGTCTAGAGCTAATGATAATTCTCTCTCTCTCTCTCTCTCTCTCTTTTTCTTTTTTTGGATACATAGTGAGTAGACAAAAGATGTGTCCTCACATTTTCTTAGGACATAGTCCTCTCTTGAGCTACTTTGCTCACTTTTTTTCACAGGACATAGTCCTTTCTTGAGCTACTTTGCTCATTTTCTCTCTCTCTTTTAGCTCTAGATTTCCCCAGACATCTATAGGAAAGGATTTTTGAAATGAGTAGGGAAAGGGAGAGAAATGCTTATTCCCAGTGTAGGAATAGCATAAGGCTAGCAATGGGATGTTTGGCAGGGTATTGCATATCTCCAGTGTAGAGAATAAGCAATTTATTTGGTGGTTGCAAACTTCCAAAGTGGAAAGTAGGCAAATTATGGTGGGTGTGCGTGAACCTTGATTCAAAAGATATGATAAGCTTCTCTACTAAGATCTATGAGGTCTAACAAAGCTCAACACAAACAAAGCTCTTTGTGGTTTTGACTAATGACTAACAAATATTTGGCTGGTGGTGGGATGGGATAAAATCTAGGAGGAACTTTTAGCAAGGTTTTCATAATTTTTTTAAAAGAAATCCTCCAGATTAGGTCCTAATTTCACCTTAACAAGTTTAAAGAATTACTCCATTTCTAACTAACTTTACTCACTAAGCATGATTTCAGTTAAAGCATGTGCAACCCACAAAAGCTACAACTTAGATAAGACTAGTCATTCAAACCATAACAATAGCATCTGCATGATATATTTCAAATCTTATTCAGGTTTCAACTTGTTTAAGCAGATTTTATCAATTTTATTCATGGAGTGGTTATTTAGGCAAGCATTTTGACATTCAAAAGATATAGAATTTAAGAACTGAATGTAAAGTGTAGGCTTGAGACATACCTTATCGGAGCGGGAGTCTCCCTCAAGCTGGCTTCTTGCTTGGTGAAAGATCTTCTTCTTCTCAGTCGGAGCTCTTGTTCTCATTTTATTAAAAGGGAAACTATCTAATGTTGTGAAAAGGGAAACTATCCTATTTTGATATTTTATTATTCTAACTAAGTTAACATATACCTATGCATAAAACTAATGATAACTCATTTTTTTTCTTTTTTTTAGCTTCTTGCATGACATATGTTATTTATTCGAAGAAGGGAAAATTGAAGGGACAAATTAAAAGTAAAACCATACCTTAGGTCCATGGAGTTTCATCCTTATCGGGTGGATCTTCTTCCTTGGGCACTTCTTCTCTTAGTACTCCTTCGGGTTCTTCTTCTTTTGGCACCTCTCCCTTGTTATGTGAATCACACAACTCAGGAGGTGGTTCTTTCTTTCTGTTCCACCTTGTTCTTGGGCGCCTCTTCTTGGTACGAACGGGTTTTGCTACCTGCATGTTAGCGGCATATGCGGGACCACGGGAGAAGGAGAATATTTCCTTCCTCCCTCCTAATGTCATTTGAATTTTACCACTTCCCACATATATGCACGCATTAACAGTATTCAAGAAGGGTCTACCTAAGATTAGAGGCACATCTTTCCTATTTCCCATATCTAGTATTATGAAATCAGTAGGAACATATGAACCTCTAATATGAACTGGTGAATCATTGACTATTCCTTCTACATAGCAAGTGGATTGATCAGCTAGCACAACATAGGCAAATGTGGATGACATGGGTGGAAAGAACGAGTTTTCATAGAAATCTTTAGATAGAATGTTCACACTCGATCCTAAATCACACATGGCATTTTTAAAGACTTCACCAAAGATTGAGCATCTAATTATGGGACTACCAGGATCACCCTTTTTAACAGTCATGGTTTGATCTTCATAATAGTTAAAATACTTTATTTCAACCATATTAGCAGTTTCCATGTCAGATTTAGCAGGAATTTTGCTAGATTCAAAAGATGGTATGATAGCAGCAAGTTGAGCTAATTGGGTTTCTAACATCTTATTAAAGCTTAATTGATTTTTCAGAGCAGATGAGAAATCTTCCAATTTATCATTTATTTTCTCAAGGATTTTATCATTTGCCATTAATCTCTCTTTCAAGAAATCAGTAGTTTTACCTTGAGAGTAAACTAAATTCTTCAGGAATGAGAGATTATCAGAATTATGAAAATTAGAGCAGGGGAATGAATTGTTACCTTGAGAGTTTGCAGGCTGATTCCATCCTTGATTCTGTTGACGGAAACCATTGTTGTTGTTGATGAAGTTCAAATCTTCATGTAGCTCGGGGCAGTGGCTCCCAGAATGTCCGGTTTCTCCACAGACTTCACAAGTCATGTAGGATTCCAGAGATTGGACACTCTCTTGTTGGTTCATCTTCTAACAGTTGTCCAGCTTCTTTGCCAGCAGGTCCATCTTAGCCACGATCATGTCGGCTTTGCCACAGAACGGGCTAGCTTGGACCATCGTGATCAGAGCCGGTTTCAACTCAAAATTGAGGTTAGCATCGATCACATCTGGTCCTATCGCTACATTAGCGACAAAAGGAGCAGAAAACTAACGAATGGTCTTGTTGGCCATCGTGAAGATAGAACGAGATAAGAAAGAAAGAAGTTGAAGAAGATGAAGGAAAAAGATAAGAAGGACTAAGGAAATAAAGAATGGGGTAAGATGGGATTCGCTAAGTGGGAGCTTAAGAAAAGATAAATTCGACACAGACTCAACCGATATACCGATTGCCTTCCCCGGCAACGGCGCCAGAAATGCTTGTTGGTAGTTCTTAGCTACACCTAGGATAGGGTAACTAAAGTAGCTATCTACTAATGCCAAGCGGGGTTCTCAGTCCCGACACTAGTAGGAGCTAGCTAGCGAGAATGCAATCTACCAAGAGGAGATTCTGCAAGCGCACCGAACTATCGTAGTAGCACTTCGCCTGGGAGTACCAGGTGTCGATTTATTTGATCCCAAGGGAAGGCTAGGGTGGTGTATGAGTCGAGTCAAGGAGGGGATGAGAGTCGAAGAAAACAGAAAAGGGAAAAGGGGAGAAGAGAGGCTAGAAAGAATATATGGGTGGATAGGTAAGGATGAAATGGATGGCTAAGGTAAGGTGGATGGATAGGTAGATAGAGGGTAACTAAGGGTAACTAACTAACTACTAACTACTAACTACTCCTAGATAACTACAAAGCAAGATAACTACGAAGCGAGATAGTTACGAAGCAAGGCCGGCAAAAGACAATAAAGCAACTAAGTTAAGTATAGTTTTATTCCTATCTTGTCAAGTATCGAGGCGTACTAGCCTTTACCACTTACTTAGGTTGAACGCTACCACAACGAGCCTTACTGTTAAACTGGGCCAACTACGTGGTGGAATTCAAGGCGCACAGGGCTGTCACCACCTGCTTGCTACCACAGCTATCCGAGGGTCCAGCCGTATCTGAAGGTAAGTCTATAACTAAGCACCACGCTTAACTATATTCTAACTATCTCTATCCTAGCTTTGAATAGAGACACCCTTGCGGACATCAGAGCAAACACTTGACTTAATAAGATAAACACTAAACTAACTAAGCAACCTATTGGCAAAGATCAAACACTAAGCTCACTAGAGATTAACTACTATGGCTAAGTGAATTGAACTGTAGGATAGCTAGGCACTCAAGCAATCAATCAAGTATTCCACTCAATACTGATAAGTAGAATAAAGTAATACTTGAAATGATGAACTAGAATATAGTAAATGCTTGAGTAACAAGAGCAAAACCTAAACTGGAGATGAAGGAAGACTCTTCCCAGCTCCAGAACCGATCACTCGCACGCCTCTACTCTTGAGCTAACCCTTGAGCAGCGCTACCGCGAGGGCGAAGATGCCTTGGTCTACTAGCTACCTACTTGTCTAAGCTCTCTAAGCTTCTAACCTAACTCTCACTTGCATCTCTTGCTTTGCTTGGGATGGTACTTGGTGTGTGATGGTGTGTATGAAGAGGTGCCTCCAGGGGGGTATTTATAGCCCAAATGAGTGAGGGGGGTTCTTATAGTGGGCAGCCAACCGACCTAGGGTTAGGTCAGGTGGCGGGTGCCACCCCCTACTGGCGGCCGCCAGCTCCCTGGTCGTTGGATGAACCGCCTCAGCTTCAACGGCATCTAGGTGGTTGTCCAAGGCGGTTTGGAGGTCGGTTGCATGTCCTAGCAACCGACATTCAGCCTTGATCCACGCCACTTCATCCTGAGCCGTCCGATGCCACTGACCTAGTGACCAAGGGCCAAGATTTGGCCCTGGGGAGGTCACACGAATCGGTGACGTGGCAGGGAGGCCAACCCAAGTGGCGGGCGCCACTTAGGGGTGGCGGGCGCCACCTAGGGGTGGCGGGCGCCACCTAGGGGTGGCGGGCGCCACCCCCCTTAGGCCCATTTGGGCCCTGCTGAGTGGGCTTGGCCTCTGGTGGGTCCATATGTCCAAATTTGGTTCAAATCCTGTATTCAAATAGAATTCTATGGACATGTGGAATTTGGTTAGTTTGAAAACTATTTGACTACATTTCATGCCTTTTTAGTGGACTTTAGGGTCAAATGTTGATGGTAAAATAGGTGTTTAAGGACTGTCAACATAGGGCGAGGGTGTTGTCCGGGGAACTGCCCATTGTGCCTGCAGCTCCTTTGATATGGGGACCTATTGTCCCGATAGAGATGGGATTTGAAGGGGGGCACGAGGGTTGTGAAGATGTGAAGTTGATTGAGGATTGTGGAGAGGAGTTGTAACTTTGTATTCTTTAGTGAGTGTGTAGCACATTGTGTTGAATTTGTACTTATGCGAAAGAACTATAAGATTGTTTATCTCATTGTGGCTTGTTTTTGGAATTTGACAAAGAATGACTTTTGATCTTCGCTGTCTTTCTATCTAACCTCACTTTTGACGTTGATGTAAAGCGCTTTGGAAAACAGCGACGCCCCCTTTCCTTTTTTGTGTTTTTTGCGAGGCTCGCTTAACGTTTATGTAAGCTGTTTGTGGAAAATAGTGATGCCCCCTTTCCTTTTAGCAAGGCTCGTTTAACGTTTATGTAAGCTGTTTATGAAATAGCGACGCCCCCTTTCCTTTTAGCGAGGCTCGTTTAACGTTTATATAAGCTGTTTATGAAACAGCGACGCCCCCTTTCCTTTTAGCGAGGCTCGTTTAACGTTTATGTAAGCTGTTTGTGAAATAGCGACGCCCCCTTTCTTTTTAGCGAGGCTCGTTTAATGTTTATGTAAGTTGTTTATGAAACAGCGACGCCCCCTTTCCTTTTAGCGAGGCTCGTTTAACGTTTATGTAAGTTGTTTATGAAACAGCGATGCCCCCTTTCCTTTTAGCGAGGCTCGTTTAACGTTTATGTAAGCTGTTTGTGAAACAGCGATGACCCCTTTCCTTTTAGCAAGGCTCGCTTGTCATTTTATTTATAAAAGTAAAATAGTTAACAAGTATGTGATCACGCTCCTTTCTTTGTTTGCGGTGGAGGTTACGTTTGTCTTGCAAGCCCCTGGCGCTTTTGCTATGGTACTTGATTTTTTGTGACTTCGCGCCTCCCCTTGCCTAAGGTGGAGGTGAAGTTTGCTTTGCAAGCCCCTGACGTTTATTGCGAGGGTGCTTGACTTTTTGGGACTTCGCGCCTCCCCTTGTCTAAGGTGGAGGTGAAGTTTTGCTTTGCAAGCCCCTGGCGTTTGCGAGGGTGCTTGATTGTTTGGGACTTCGCGCCTCCCCTTGTTTAAGGTGAAGGTGAAGTTTGCTTTGCAAGACCCTTGCATTTATTGCGAGGGTGCTTGACTTTTTGGGACTTCGTGCCTCCCCTTGTCTAAGGTGGAGGTGATGTTTGCTTTGCAAGCCCCTGGCTTTTCGCGAGGGTGCTTGACTTTTTGAGACTTCGCGCCTCCCCTTGTATTAGGTGGAGGTGAAGTTTGCATTGCAAGCCCCTGGCGTTTTGCGAGGGTGCTTGACTTTTTGGGACTTCGCGCCTCCCCTTGTCTTAGGCGGAGGTGAAGTTTGCTTTGCAAGTTTGTTTCGAAATACATGTGTTTTGAAACAATCTTTGGGGGTATTCATCGATTATAAGCGCTCTTGAATAAGAGTTGCTTTTATCGATGTTTTTGAAAAACAAAAGGATTTTTTGGGGGTTGTTGCTTGTATTAAGGATTTGGATGCTGCCTCGTTAAAAAACCTTACGCCCCTTCGTAAGGAAAAAGAGTGCAGCTCCTTTGTTTTGGTTACAAGCATGGTACTGGAAGAGATGAAAGGTTAAAAGGTAAATTACATGTTGCGAGAGCTCGCTAAGGCTCCGCTAAGGGTAGAATCTGCGAAGGTCGTCAATGTTCCAGGTGTGAGGCAGGCGGTTTCCTTCACTATCAGAGAGATGATAGGACCCAGGTCGATTACATTCTATTATCAGGTATGGTCCCGTCCATTTTGGTTTAAATTTTCCCGCCATGTTGGCATTTTGTTTCCGAATGAGGACGAGGTCACCCTTCTTTAGGTCTTTGATTCTCACCTTTTTGTCTCTCCATTTTTTGGTTTCTTCTTGATACTTGCGAAGGTTGTGCACTGCGTTGCATCTCGTTTCCTCTAGCAAATCTTTATCAAGCAGCTGGTTTTGTTCATCTAATTCGAGGGTTGTTCTGAGAGAGCTATGTTTCAATTCTTCTGGTAACACGACTTCTTCTCCAAAAAAGAGGCCTAAAAGGTGTGAACTTGGTAGCTCTGCATTCTGACGTGTTATGGGACCAGGTGACCGAGGTTAGCTCTTCCGCCCACTTTCCCTTGGGCCTGCCTTGGAGTTTTTTGGATATTGCTTGGAAAATTATGGCGTTAGCTCTTTCAACGAGGCCGTTTGATTGAGGGTGCCGGACTGAGGCGAAGCACAAGGTTGTACCAATTTGAGCGCAGAATTCCTTGAAAACCTCGCTGTCAAACTGAGTGCCATTGTCGACGGTTAGATGTTTGGGAACTCCAAAACGACAAACTATTTGCTGCTAGAAAAACTTTTTCACGGCTAGGGAGGTGATGGAAGCCAAAGGTCTTGTTTCGTTCCACTTCGTGAAGTATTCCACAGCTACCACTGCGCAGTGAAGGTTTCTTGGAGCTGTTGGTAATGGACCGACGAGGTCCATTGCCCATCTTTGTAAGGGCCATGACGGGCATATCAGAGTTGTTGGGGCACCTGGGGCGTTTTGTGTTTTTGTTGTTAGTTGGCATCCCTCGCAATGTCTAACAATATCTTCTGCATCTCGTAAGGCTGTTGGCCAAAAGAAACCTTGACGGAAAGCTTTTCCAGCTAGCGCCCTCGGGCCGTTATGAGAACAGAAGATACCTTCGTGAATGAGTTTAAGTATGTCCTTCCCTTGATTTTGCGAAACACATTTTAACCACGGGGAGGTCACCGAGGCTTTGAACAAAGTGTTGTCCATTATTTTGTATCCTCGAGCTCTTCGGCTGGGCCTGTTTTCTTCCTCTTTGGAATTGGGCTCGTGCAACCCATTGATATAGGCCATGATTGGGGCTCTCCAGTCTTTGCTCTGAATTGCATTGATCAGCTTCGCTGTTTTTTCAGAGGCTTTGATGGCTGATTGAGTTGCTACTTCATAAAAAACGTCTGGGGGCAACTATAGTTGTTGTGCTACTGCTTTGGCCAGATTGTCTGCCTCGCTGTTCTCAGACCTCAGTATTGCTTTCACTGTTATGCCGAGGAAGAAAGATTCTAACCTTCGGACATATTGCAAGTACTTTTGCAGCTCTGGGTCTTTTGCTTTGTAATTTTTCTCAATGTGACCCGCAATGACTTGGGAATCTATGTTGATGACCGCCCTTTGAACTGATAATGCTCGAAGCCTCGAGAGTGCCAGTAATACAGCTTCGTATTCTGCGAAATTATTTGTGCACTTGAAGTCGAGTATTTTTGCATATCGTAGCTTCGACCCAGATGGCGAAACTAAGATGGTCGAGGCTCCCGCTCCGGCTGCTCCCCAGGTTCCATCGGCATACACTGTCCAAAATGGGTCTGTTTTGACTCCTTCTTTGCGAGGGTCTGGAGTCCATTCGGCTATGAAATCTGCTAATGCCTGCGATTTGATCGCTGATCTTCCCACGAAGGTTATTATGTAACTGTTCAGTTCAACTGCCCATTTTGCTATTCTGCCGACCGCTTCGCTGTTCTTGAAAATGTTGTCGAGGGGGTAAGCCGAGGGTATTTGGATTTCGTGCGCTTGGAAGTAGTGTTTGAGTTTTCTTGAAGCCATGACCACGACATATGCTATCTTTTTAAGCTCTCAGTAGTTTCGTTTTGGACCCTCGAGGGTTTCTAACACAGTAGATAGGGGCCTGCCTGGTTTTGCTAATTTCGTGCAGTTCTTTGATCAGTACTGCGCTGGCTGCGTGAGGCGAAGCTGCCACGTATAGTGGTAGCAAGTCCCCTTTGCTAGGGCTTGTCAAGATGGTCAAGTTGGTTAGATACTTTTTCAAATCCTCGAAGGCTTTCATTTGTCGAGCTCCCCAGTTGAACGGAGCGGAGCTTCTCAAAGTTTCAAAGAAAGGTAACCCTCGCTCAGCTGATCTGGAGATGAACCTACTGAGTGCTGCTAAGCGCCCTGACAACCGCTGAGCTGCTTTTTTGTTTGTTGGTGGTTCCATGTTGATGATGGCATCAATTTTTTTAGGGTTGACTTCGATTCCCCTTGCTGAGACGATACAACCTAGCAGTTTTCCTTCGCTGACCCCGAAGACACATTTTTCGGGGTTCATTTTCAACCCGGCAGACCGAAGGTTGTTGAATACTCTTGCCAGATCCGATATGTGATTTTCTCGTTGTTGGCTTTGAACGATCAAGTCGTCGACATAAGCGGAGATGGCATGTTCATCTTTGAACACCTCGGACGTCATGCGAGCGAAGGTAGACCCTGCGTTTCTTAAACCTTCTGCCATTCTTCGAAAGCAAAAGGTGCCCGAGGGGGTGATAAAGCTTGTTTTTTCTTCGTCGTCCTCATTCATCCAGATTTGATGGTACCCCGAGAAACAGTCAAGGAGAGAAAGTGTCTGACATCCGGCTGCTCTGTCCACCACGGTTCTTATGTTTGGTAGGGGGAAATCATCCTTTGGGCAGGCCTTGTTTAAGCAAGTGAAATCCACACACATTCTCCATTTTTTGTTCTTTTTCTGGACTAGGACCACGTTGGAGAGCCATGATGGATATTTGACGGGGCGGATGACCCCTGCGTCCAAGAGTCTTTTTACTTCTGCCCTCGCTGCCTCTTTTCTTTCTTCTGACATCTTGCGGAGCTTTTGTTTAACTGGACGATATCCTTGCTTAATGTTGAGGCTGTGTTCAATCAAGGATTTATTAACACCCTTGAGATCCTCCACAGACCAAGCGAAGGTGTCAGAGTTTTCTTTGAGGAAACAGACGAGGTTGTTTTCTGATTGGGGGTCTAAGTGGGCTGAGATGATTACTTTTCTTTCAGGGTTACCCTCGAAGAGTTGAACTTGTTTGGTTTCTTCATTCGGTGATGCTCTTGTTTGGTCACATTGCGCTTCACCTTCGCTGCCGAGGTTTATTGCTTGACGCTTTGTTAGATTGTGGACATTGCGTTGTCTAGGTGCTACTGTTCCCTCAGCGGCTCTTGCGACGTCTTGATCTCCGAATACTGCAACGACCCCCTTCGGAGCAGGAAGCTTCATGCAAAGATACGAAGGGTGGATGACCGCGTTGAAGACATTGGTAATCCCTCGGCCAAAGATTGCATTGTAAGGATAAAACATATCAACCACATCGAAGGTTATGTATTCTATCCTGTAGTTTGTTTGGTCTCCGAAGGTTACGGTAAAAGAAATTTTCCCGATTGCTCTGACTTGCTGATCGCCGAAACCGTATAGGGGATTGTCAGCAGGTTATAGGAGGTTTCTGTCCAGCTTCATGTTGTCGAAGGTTGAGGCGAACAAAATGTATGCGGAGCTTCCTGTGTCAACCAGAATTTTGGTGACTGTCCATCCTGCAAGATTGGTTTCGATTACCATGGCATCGGTGTGAGGGTAATCTCTTAACTTCATGTCGCCAGAATCGAAGGTTATTGGTATATGGGACCATCGCCCAAATTTGTGTGGACCTTCGACAGCTACATAGTGCACTCTTCTGGCATGTTCTTTTCTTTGTCTTCTGTTGTCGTGATCTTCATTGGAGCCCCCGGTGATGGCAAGGATTACGCCGAAGGTTGATGTTGGGTTGTTGATGGTTGTTTGGGTTTGGGATTCGGCTTTGATAGGCTGGGGAGCTGGCAGAGCTGGTATTGGGGGCGGTGGTGGTAAGGCATTGCTTGCTTGTTGGTTGGTTTGGGTTTGTGGGGTTTCTGGGAATGAAACTGTGTATGGTGTGTTTTGGCGTTGAGGAATGATGGGTGGCTGATATGGGGTATGATTGTAGTGGGGGTGATGTGCGTAGAAAGGTTGGTGCGAAGGTAGGCCATAGTTTATAGGGGTGTACTGGTATGGAGGATGGGTAGGGTTGAAGCTTGGCTTTCTGGTATGATTGATGGTTCTGTTTTCGGTCAAAGTGGCTCCTTTGGACTCCTAGTACTCTTTTCCCTTGGCGAAGCACTCGCATTGTTTGGTTGTGTGCCCCTTTCCTGGACCACAATAATGGCAGTACATTTTGATCGGATCCTTTTATTGGTTTCTTTGATCAGGCGGGGGGTGGGAATCCATGCAGATTTTGGTTGCCCGAAGGCTGAGTGGCCCTATTGTGGTCTTCGAATGGACCTGCCTTGTTGATAGCGCCGATGTTACTCGGTTCTTGACGAGGGTTGTTTTCTCTTGCTTGTGGCCTCGATTGTGGTTTTTGTTGTGCCCTTCGAGCTGCGGATACATGGGTGTATGCCGAGTCTCTGAGTGATGAGTGATTGTCAACTTGGATAATGCGCATGTTCTTTGGCTTGTGTTGTGCAGGTGTCGAGCACGGATACAGTGATCGAAGGCAAGGTGAAGGTCAAGTAGAGACGTGCCGTGCCGATGGACCGAGAGTGGCGAAGGGCAGACGTGAGGCTTGGACTGAGGGACCGGTGGCCTGAGGATCAGCTGTGGTGGCTGACAGCCTGGGACAGCGATGAGCGAAGACTTGCGGGTGGACGGGGTGCATGGGCGGTGCATCCCTTCTACGGCTCGGTTTGGTGGTTGAGCCACAGAAAAACCACCGAGTGGACGGTTTCCAGGTTTGGGCCTCAAAACCTGGGCACTGATGGTTTCCGAGTTTTGGCCACAAAACTCAGGCTGAGGACGGTTTCCAGGTTTGGGCCTCAAAACCTAGGCGCTGCGGGTTTCTGAGTTTGGGCCACAAACTCAGGCGATGGACGGCTGGTTTCTCGGTTTGGGCCTCAAAACCGGGGGTTGGTCGTGAAGGCTGGTTTCCCGGTTTGGGCCACAAAACCGGTGGCGAAGTCCGGGAAAAGGACAAGCAGAGCGGTGGAGGCACGTGGCGGCAATCGGTGAGGTTGCGTCGAAGCAACGCTACCAGTTGTGCGGGCGTGGCCGTCGAATCACAAATATCTTCGAGTTGGTCCAGAATAACCCTAGGATTTAGCTGGTTCGCTCTGTAATTATTTAGGGGTGGAGTGGGAACTAGAATTAGGATAAGTAGAGGGAGACACCCACCTCCCATCCTATCTCAGTCATTTGCTCTTTGCCTTCTAGGTTTTCCTGCTCTCCCAATCCCCTGCTGTAGCAACTGAGATCCACAGAGAACCATACCTCTGTGTACTAGAGATTTTGAGGAAGTGAGACGATAATCTCGCTGTTGTAGCGTGTGGTAGCCACACGGTTGCAGATCGATGTGTTGATTCGCATTTTGTTCGTGTTCTTCGCGTTCTTCGTTTCTCCGCGTTTTTCCCGTCACTCGATCTCCCTCTCTACTGCGTCTTTTTGAAATCCGTTTGAATCAACTTGTTCTTTACAGTGAGGAGATCATTTCAACTGAAGGAATTCATCTAACTCCTCACGAACAAGTAGATCGGGATGATTTCGTTTTCGTGGCGCTTTTTCGGTTCATATTCCTTACCTCTCGGATTCCCGGTGTTTGAGTTTATTTGAGCGGATGATTTCTTGGGGATAGTCTCCCAACTACCTCGTGATCAGCTTCTCCAAGTTTGGGATCAAGGGATTTTGATTTGAATCAGATTTGGGAGGATTTGAGTTGAGGACGACCGAAATCACCCTCTCTGAGCACTCGCGGACAGTCCACCGTTGTGCCCGCGGACAGTTCGCGCGTCGGGCTCCGACCGAGGCAGTGGTCGCGTGGCTCGGCTGTGCTAACTCCATTTGACCGGCGGACAGTCCGCCGTTGGAGTTCACGGATAGTCCGGGAACGTCCAGGGGACTTACAGCATCAGTGTTGTTTTTGGTTTTTTGCCGGCGGACAGTCTGCCGTTGGAGTTCGCGGACAGTCCGGGAACGTCCAGGGGACTTACAACATCAGTGTTGTTTCTGGTTTTCTGCCGGCGGACAGTCCGCTAGTGGACCGCGGACAGTCCGCCCCTGGCGTGGACAGTCCGGGACTGGGAGTCCAGACAGTCCGGGAATCGGCTGTAGGCTGAGCTTTAGTGCGTTTGCTCTCCTGACTTCTTCGCTTGGATTTCGGACTTCTCGGTTGGTCCTTTAGTTCACCTAGGAACCTCTCTAAGTATCTCTGCTACTTATTAGCATCGGTATTTGGGGATTACCCGACGTAGCCTTCAATCTACGTTTGGGACTCGGTTTTTAGGGTCGAACTTGTGCCGGTGCTTTTGGCGTTTGAAATGCTATCGCTTTGTGGTGCCTCGCTGTGATCCTAGGGATCATCCACCCTCTTCCAAGGGTCGTGGGCATCACGGTTTTGATCAAAGCTCTTGGGGTTGATTTTGGGGACAAAAGGCCAAAGTTTCTAGAGAAATTTTTGAGCTCACATTCACCCCCCTCTGGTCGCCTTGCTATTGCATTCTTGGTCCTTCACGAGCGTTTGACTTTGACCTGAAGTCCACGTCCTCTCTATAGTATCTTTCCATTGTCTCATGAAGCTCCTCTATTGTAGTATTTGCCGGCTTTCTGGCAAACTTCGAAGAGCATGGGCCTGGACGCAGACCACTGACTACTGCAAGGATTACGACCTCGTCGGACATCCCCAGACTTCTTGCTCTGATTTGGATGAACCTTCGCCAGTAATCTTGTAATGGCTCGCGCTCTTCGTGTTTCTGTTGAACAGGTCGATAGTGTTTGATGGGGCTGCTGTGATACCCTTGAAGTTTGTGCAGATCCTGTCTCTCAGGTTAGCCCAGGAATCCACGGTTCCGGGGCGCAGGTTGCTGTACCATGTCTGAGCGATGTCACGAAGGATGATTACAAAGGATTTTGCCATTGTTGATTCATCTCCCCCCTGCCGCTGCAACTGCCGCTTCGTAGCTCATTATGAATTGACGAGGGTCGGAGAGTCCATCATAACAGGGTAAATTTTGGGGATTGTAGCACGGTGGCCAAGGTTGGGTTTGCAGCATCTGGGAGAGTGATGACCTTGGGTCGTAGGGCATCTAGTGTTGTTGGGCCCTTCGCTGAATGCGAAGGTTTGGCTCTTGCTCTTCTGGATAAAGTTGGCGAAAATTTGGTGGTCTCTTAGGGTATGGGTTGTTTAGGTAATTTGGTGGTGGTGGGGCTGGTGGTGGCTGACGGGCGTTGCCCTGTTGCTGCTCCTCATTCCCCTCTTGGAGTGGCGACATTTCCCTATCATTCCAACCCTCGGCTTCGGCCTCAGCTGCCGCGAGGGACTCCTCCATTCGGCGAAGCTGTTCCCTTGCTTCATCCGCCTTCTGCCTGATGGAGCGCAGCCGGTTGTGCCTTTCAAGCTGGACTAGGAGCCTTTTCTTTTCCTGCAATTCAGCTTGAAGTCTGTCCAAAGCCTCGAGGCCCAACTCCTCTTCATCTCCTCTTCCACCTTCTCCGGAGGTGTGCGGGTGTGGCTGTGATACTAGCCGAGTGTGAGGGCCCGGAACCTCTGTCCCTGGAGTAACTTCTTCTTCTCCCGAGGGTTCCACATTTTCTTCCACAGGTTGAACCGTCGCCGTGGCCTCTCTGGTTGTGCGATGGTCTCTGGTTGAGGATGCTCTTCTGTTTCCGGCCATTACGAACTCCGATCCCCACGGACGGCGCCAAACTGTTGGAAGAACACTTGCCTTACCCCCGCACACGTGCAGGGGAGCGGCGAAGGTGGCCGATCGTCAAAACCAAATGCGAGGGTACAGGGAAAATAGGAACAGTGGTGTTGTAGCTCTATTCCCAAAAAACATGTCCGTATGCACTGTTCATCCCTTGGTATTTATAGGGAATGCCAAGGGACACTGACCAAATTACAAAAGGGTACAAGAAAGATTCCTTAGCGCTGTACAGCGGAAGGGCAGAATAGTACAAACACAGGAGGTGCAAAAAACCCTAGCTCGCCTTTCGCGCGTCCGCCGCCACCTGGCTCCTGCGCCCCTTCGCAGCAACTCGAGGGTTGACCTTCGGCTTATGGGGCCATCGCTTCAGTCGCGAGGTCCGTGTTCGCTTGCCGTCCGCTGAGCTTGACGTTTCTTCCGAAGGTGTGCAGAACGCGCGAGGGTCTCGCATCGTGCACTTCACGCCTCTTACCTATAAGGAACAGAAAATATCCCGAAGGTTGCGCTAACAACCGAAGGTTAGAAAAATAACCCAAGGGACTTACATGTGGTGAGAGCTCTTGCAAAGGTACGCAGGGCACGCGAGGGTCATTTCCCGTGTCAGCCAGCGTGACATCACTGCCGAGGGTTCCTTCCCCTAACATGGTCGATACGAGTCAATGAGCACTTTGTGTTGCGTGATGTTGCTCTTGTTTCTAACTTGCATTTTAACCTTCTTTCTGTTTTGCAACTTTTCGATGATGACTATGAGATTCATTTTAAGCCGAATCTCAGTCGTATTTTGGACCCTCAGGGAATCTTGTATGTTTGATTTCACCCTTTGGGAAAGTCTTTCGTGCGAATTTCTCGGAGTCTTTTGGAATTTCTCGCTATCTTTTGGCTGGACCTTCCTCCTCTGATCTTTGGAAGTGGCATAGGAGACTAGGTCATTTGAGCTTTGACTTGCTTGCAAGGCTTAGTTCACTTGGCTTAATCAGAGGATTGCCCAAGTTACACATGGAGAAGGATCTTGTTTGCCATTCTTGTAGACATGGGAAAATGGTTGCTGCTCCCCACCATCCTGTGAATCAAGTTATGACCAAGCACCTGTTGACACTTCTTAGCGTCGCTACTAAGAATAGAGTTTGAATCTATCCCCAGCAACGGTGCAAGAAATGTTTGTTGGTATTTCTTATGTCTATTGGATAATTCCGCAAGCGCACAGAATATACCATTGTAGCATTTCACCCAGGAGTATTCCAGGGTATCGTATTTATCCACACGGAAGCAATGGTTAAAGAATGTGATAACTAACTATCATGTATCCACTAACTAATATACCAACTAAACCAAAGTGGGGGTAAGTGATATATATGATAAGAGCAGTGACACACACAGGAGAGGTCACAAAGATAAAAGAGTAGTCTAGCGAGCGAGGAGAACAACGAGCGAGCCTAAGGTTTCCAGAGATCTATCTCTACTTGCAAGGTTCTAACTTAGCAAGACATGTTATATCAAGCAAGATCAATGTTCATACACAATTGCACTTCGGGTCACTAAGCCACTTAGCAACAGAAAGGGATGAGAAGGGTGCTAAGCCGCCTAGCACAAGAAGACCTACGTTTTAATAACTTGCTCGCACGTGGTGGAATCAAAGCCTAGATAGGTCTGTCACCCCTACTAGGTACCACAAACAAACCGTGGAGTAAGCCGCAGACACAGGCAAGCGTATAGTCTAGACACCACGTCTACACTACATCTCACTACTCTAATCCGACGTCCGGTGGAACTGATTAGAGCACCGGGTTAAGGGCGGTGAACCAGCGCAAAGGTATACTACCATTATCTCGCTATCACATAACTATGACAATGCTAACAACCACTACAACATAGCTAGTCATGTTGCAATAAAGTAAAGTACTAAGGCAAAGTAGAGAAGATAACTATATAAAATAACTCAAGTCTTACAAGGAAAGAAAGGAATACAAGAACCATACCAGACCTCCCAGAAGAATAGAGCTGAAGACCAGAGACTCACTCTAACTCCAAGCACTACTACTAGTACTACATCTTGAGAGAGAGTGGAGAGCTCCTCCTTGTGGTGTGTCTAGAATGAGAGGGGTGAGGGGGTATTTATAGTCCTAGGGGATGAATGAGAACCACTCAATGTGCCACGTCAGCGATCCGCGTGATGATGGATGAGAGCCCTTGGATCGTAACCTCCTTGAGATCAATGGTGGAGAAGAATTAAGCATGTGCTTCTTTGCATGACGACATGCAAATGGTGGTGGAGGGGGGAGGACGCCCCTAGGCCTCCATGTAGGGGTCGGCCGACCCCCCTATGGCAGGTGGGGACTCCCTCCTTCTTCTAGAAGCATGGCCCACATGTCATAGAGTGTGGTGGAGCTTGGTTTGGCCTTGGGTTGGTCGGTTTGCTTCCTTTGTGGGCCCATGGATCCATGTGAAGTGAATATGAGCCATTGAGAGAAAACAGACACTCCATCCAAGGGTGGAGAACAACTTTTGAGTGATTCCCATGGATCATGGCTAGTTTGGGAGGCTGGTGAGCCACATAGGGGTCGGGCGACCCCACTAGGTGGGTCCCACTAACCCATTTATCCCTATTTCCTGTATGTCTGCATCAAATACTCCATGGACATGTGGAGCTTGTTATTGGATAAAATATATTTATTATGTGCCTATGTTCCTTCCAAACCGAGGTTGTTGACGGTGTTTTGAACATGTAAATTTGTGTCATATCTACCGTCAAAAAGATCCCCCAAGCTTAAATCTTTGCTCGTCCTCGAGTAAAGGTTAGAGATAAAAGTAGACATGATCATAACAATCTTGAAGATATATAGCAAACATAAAGTCTAATTCAAGACATACCTTATACAAGTGGGTTATGTGGCATTGTCTAGCATATATCCTTCAGATGTTGAAAAATGGAACAGTTCTCAAAGCAAAGTCATCTTACCATTCCCACATCTTAGTACTTGGAGTGTTTTATAAACTTTTCAAAGGAAAGCACATAGGTCAAACTTACTCCTCAAATAGTACTCTCATATCGCTCTAATAAGGCATATCATTCCTTACCATAACACACATCACTTTTTTTTATTTAACTTTATCCTAATTTTAGCAAGCTTATGTGGAGCTCAGGTAGGGATAAACATGATAGCTTACTTGTATTGTATATATTGTAAAGTCAAAACAAGGATCCAAGAAGAAAGATGTCATACTCCTAGATCAAGATGTGCATGTGTGTGGAACATGATGATAAACTCTATTGCACTCCTTAGCAAGTATGATCTCTCTCTCTCTCTCTCTCTCTCTCTCTCTAACTTGTGATAATTATGAGACATGGCTATCCTTTTTTTTCATTTCTCCTTTTTCAATGCATGAGCTTTTGCCCATTCATTTTTTTCCCTGGACTTTCACAAGTCCATTATTCATGTTTTTTTTCTTATTTTTTTGGCATAGCTCATGTCTCTTTTACAAGGACTTTAGAGAGAGATCAAACTATAGAACTTTGGAGTATTTATTTGGTGGAAATGAAAGACATGTTTCTGCATACTTCTAGTGTAGAAGTAGCATTTATATGTGGAGTGTACGTGATCTTGATCTTGGGAACATGATAAATTTCTCAGCAAGGGTCAACAAGGTTTGACCAAACTCAACACAGATGCAAGTAGCATATTTAGAAGGGTTTGGACATTTAAGATCATCATATGGCTTTGGTAGGAATTTCTCACTATTGAGGAGTAAGTGACACTATAGTTTTATGACATTTTTAAAAATTAATCTCCAAGCACCTTGACTAGAAAAGGTATGAATAGTGAGCCAAGAACTATATCACATTTTTCAACAACTTAGTCAATATGATTTTCCTATCAAGATATGTTTCCCACAAGCATAAGTATATGCAAGAAATAAACTTTATGATGCTTCTACCTTTTAAAATGTCATGAATCATGTCACTTTTCAAATTTTATTTTTTTGATGTGGCTCTTCTTGTTTTCATTTTGCAAGATGAATCATGAAGATGATAAAAGAAATGTAACAAGAGAGGGAAGGAATGTGGCAAACCAGTAAGCATGTGTGTAGAGTGTAGTGGAGGCTGGCTGGTGGGCCCAGAGGTCCATAGTGGGGTCGGCCGACCCCACTTTGGAACCTCTGGCCATGTTGGTGCCTGTTGTGCATGTTCCCACCTCCGAAGACGCCTTCTGCACTGGTGCTTTTTGGTGGTGTGCTCATGGGGTTGTCGCCCGACACTCAAATGTGGTCGTTAAGGACCAGATTTGACATGCAGCCTTGCTTTGCAATGAGCATCACCGTGGCAAGTTTAGAGGCTTCAGAAGGTTAAGTTGAGGGTCGATCGACCCCCAAACTTAACTTCTGGGTTCTGAAACTTGGTAGGGGTGGGGCTCCTCCCCCAAGCTTGTTCTTATTGAAGGACCGAGAAGCTACCCGAAAGCGACCAGAGGGGGGGTGAATGGGAGCTTCAAAAATTTCCTTTCGGAAACTAGATGCCACTGTCCCAAGATCAACCCCAAAATCGAAACCTAGAGCTTGCTAATGTCCACGACCCTAGATGTAGGGTGGATGCTTCCTAGAAGCACAGCGGGACACTAGACAACCCTAGAAAGCCAACCCAAAAGACGGAACTCAAATCCGATCAAGAACGAACGAACCGCGAACGAAGACGCGCGAAACTGCAGCGACCGGACTCTGGCCTGCGTCCGGTCAGCAGGGACCGGACGCGTCCGGTCGTCAGAAAACAGCTCTGGGAGCTCTCTGTTCGCGACCGGACGCACGGAGCTCAAGCGTCCGGTCGTTCACTGAGCGTCCGGTCAGATGAGACAATGACACGGGAACAGTGCAAGCGTAGCGTCCGGTCGAAATGCAAACAGAGCGTCCGGTCGAGAGCGTCCGGTCAGTACGCAGAAAAGCTTGGCGCCGTGCTCAACGACCGGACTCTGAAAGCGTGCGTCCGGTCAGCCCGACAGAGCGTCCGGTCACCCCGCGACTGCACTGAAACTCCGGCGATTCAACCCGATCTCCTCCGAATCAAGTGCTCTAGGCTTGGGATTCGATCTGAGGAGTCACAAGGAGGTTAGTGAGCTATCTCTAAGAGATCATGGCTCGAACCTAACTCCAAATCGGTGAATCGAAGGAATTCGGGGGAAAGAAGAAAAAAGAGACCCGAAACTAAAACTTGATCGATCTCCTAGACCGTGAGGTTAGAGATGATTTCTTTCGGTGGAAAGAAGTGCCTCACGATCTAGAGCAACTCAGTTCAAACGGAATCGTGAAAGATGGACCGAGCACAAAGATCAAGCGACGGGAAAACTCAAGGCACAAAGCAATCCGCGAAGAACATGATGAACATGAAATCAAAACGCGAATTGACACCAAGAGATGGGATCCAAGGTGAGGATACGGCCTCACTTCCTCGAATCAACAGTACACAGAGTGGAGTCTCTCTGCGGATCTCAACTAGCTAAAGCAGGGGTGTGGGAGAGTGGAAACCCTAGGAAATGAAAGCTCTAACTGAGATTGAGATAGGGAGGAGGGTGTCTCCCCTAGACTACTTATACTAACCTAGCCTAAGTCTATTTCCTACTCTACCCCTCTCTACTCTAATTTACAGAGCGGACCAGCCTAACCCTAAGGCTATTCTAGTCCACCCGCTGGTGGTAGGTAGATCCGACGGCCACGCCCGCACGGTCTTCCGCGTCGCCTCCACGCAACCTTTAGATCGCCGCCACGTGCCGCCACCACTCTGCACCCCCGGTTTTGCGGCCCAAACCGGGAAACCAGCCTTTTCCATCAGCCCCCGGTTTTGAGGCCCAAACCGGGAAACCAGCCTCCAGCCCGAGTTTTGTGGCCAAACTCGGAAACCGTCCGCGCCCGAGTTTTGAGGCCCAAACTCGGAAACCGGCCCACGCCCAGGTTTTGAGGCTCAACCTGGAAACCGTCGCGCCCAGGTTTTGTGGCTCAACCTGGAAACCCAGCACCCAGGTTTTGAGGCCCAAACCTGGAAACCGTCCACCGTTGGTTTTTCCCGGGCTCTACCAACAAACCGGCGTCGTAGAGGGGATGCACCGCCTGTGCACCCCTTCCACCGACATGATCGCACTTCTCCGCCTGTCGCTGTCGCAGGCTGCCAGCCACCACAGCTGATCCTCCGGCCTCCAGTCCATCAGTCCAAGTCCACGTCCGCCCTTCACCGTCCGATACATCGGCATGGCACGTCCGCCGCACGGCACGCCCATCCTTCATCGCGCCCGGTCCGTCGGCACGGCACGTCGCAACTTGACCTTCACCCGCCATCGATCACTGTCTCCGTGCTCGACACCTGCACAACACAAGCCAAAGAACATGCGCATCATCTCCATTGACAATCACTCATCACACAGAGACTCGGCATACACCCATGTATCCGCAATCTCCCCCTTGATGAGTGCATTGTCAACTCCACAACAAATCATGAATAAGAAGAAGGAGGTAGGAAGGAGTGGGAAGAGAAAACCCAACCAAATGACCCAGAAGCCTTAACAAAAGCCGAAGAAGGTCAAGTGGATGAAGCAAAAACTTGGTCCCCAAAGACATGGGCAACGGCTTGACGCAACCAAGCAAAGCAAAGCTAGCCCTCAAGAAGAGGTAGAACAGGCTCAACACCGCTAGCAGATAGCAATTGAAGATCGGAGGACAACAGAAGCAAAATGCTAGTCCCTCAAGATAGAGGCACAGAGGCTCAACACAACTAGCAAGAAAATCACTCCGAACCAATTGAAAATCAACCCAAACCAAATGGGAAAGCACACCAGACGATACCAATTGAAAGCCAAATGAAAAAACTTATGAAAGCTCATGAGAAGCTAGGAACGTTTGCTAGTCCCTCAAGACAGAGGCAACGGCTCAACACAACTAGCAAACTCCCCCTCGACAAATGCAAGCAACTAGGACAAAAGATTTTCAGGGCATATGATTTGCGTAAATTTCTCCCCCTAGTTGAAAATGCACTTATCAAGGCCAAAAGGTATCGGAGAAGCAACTCTCTTCGCATAAACTCCCTCTGAACACAAGATCTCCTTCCACAATGCATATGAAGTCAAAATGCAAGTTAGGAGCTTCAAGTATATAGTCAAAAGAGTGCAAAGATGCTCTAATCAGTATAGCTCCAACATCTCAATTAAGCACTCAAATAGCAAAGGCTCAAACTGATCACTTATACGAAATATGAAGCATATGAGCATGTGAGCAGTTTTAAGCCAAAAGGATAGTCACCATCAACATAGCACTAGACATGTATAGAAGGAATCCAAACAAGTGCTAAGCATATATACAAGGTGAACTACCCCTAGCAAAGTTCAATCATCATGCATAGGAATGAAGCATATACTTGTGATTTCAAATTCATATCGGAGTTGCAGCGGTAAAAGAATTCACAAGTTCATTTTTAGCATGTGATTGCGAGAGGTTGAAAGCTTGTCATCGCCTAACTTTTCAACCGTGCGAAGCCTATGCCGAAGCAATCAGAAGCTTAAAGCAACGGTTTCGGTCATACACTACATGGCTCAAGTTTAACTCAAAGTGCAATGAGAAACAGTCTCAATACCATGAGGTGTTGACAAGCAATCCCATCTCGATCTTTTCAATTCAACAATACTTGGTTCAGATTTTAAGCAAGTTATGAACAACCAAGCAAGTGAATGACTCAGAACTAGAGACATAGCAACCTAGCATATATGAAAAGCAGGAATGGACTCAACACACCCTACACATGCTAGTTGCATATCTCAATGGTGAACATTTTCAGATTTATATACATTAGGCATAATTCACCATTCCAAAAAATAGCTCGCTCATAACATGTAACAGTGATCAGAAAGAGCATCAGCTACAAGCATCATCATAAGTATCGGAGCAATACTAACAAGAGCATAATTACATTCTAGTGAATATAGACATGAAGCTCAGAATGTAAATGCGTATGCCCGACACAAAACTGAAGGAAAGAAGATACCAAAAGGAGAGACTCAAGAAACTCAAAAGAAAAGAGCCTCACAATAAAAGAGTCAGTCTGTACATCTCAAAATGCTTCCCCCATCTAAAAGGGGAAACACACACCAAGCTCACCCCTCAACCTATTAAAGGTTGATTCGTCTAAAGGCTTGGTGAAAATATCAGCCAATTGGTGATGAGTATCGACATGGCGAAGGTCGATATCACCCTTCTCCTGGTGGTCTCGCAAGAAATGAAAGCGCACATCAATGTGTTTGGTTTTCGAGTGAAGCACAGGGTTCTTAGCAACGCTAATGGCACTCGTGCTGTCACAAAGCAAAGGAACTCGAGTAAAGCTTAAACCAAAATCACGCAAAGTGGCCATCATCCAGAGTAACTGGGAACAGCAGCTAGCCGCAGCAACATATTCAGCCTCCGTGGTAGACTGAGCGACACTAGACTGCTTGCGAGAAGACCACGACACCAGAGAAGATCCAATAAACTGGCAAGTCCCAGAAGTGGACTTGCGCTCAATGCGACAACCAGCAAAATCAGCATCAGAAAAACCACAAAGCGAGAGGGTGGAGGAAGCAGAATACCAAATCCCGAGCTCGGGCGTGAAACGAAGGTACCTGAAGATGCGCTTCACCGCCTGACGGTGAGAAATGCGTGGCGAAGCCTGAAAGCGCGCGCACAAGCACACGGCGAACTGAATGTCCGGCCGTGTCGCCGTCAGGTAGAGCAGCGATCCAATCATGCTGCGGTACTCCTTCTGGTCCACTGCTTCTCCATCCGTGTCGGCATCCAGGGCAGTCGTCGTCGACATGGGCGTCGGAAGAGGCTTAGCCTCACCCATGTCGAACCGCTTCAGCAAGTCCCTTGTGTACTTGCCCTGGTGCACAAACGTCCCCTCTCGGGATTGCTTAATTTGCAACCCGAGAAAGAAAGTCAGCTCGCCCATCATGCTCATCTCGAACTCCCTGCTCATAGTATCTGCAAACTTGGCAACCAAAGCGTGAGAAGAACCACCGAAAATGATATCATCCACGTAAATTTGGACCAAGAGAGTATCTTTGCCTTGCTTGAGGAGAAAGAGCGTTTTATCTACACATCCCATTTTAAAACCCTTAGCTAGCAAAAAGGTTTTTAATCTCTCATACCAGGCTCTAGGGGCTTGTTTCAAACCATACAAAGCTTTGTGGAGTTTAAAGACATGGTTTGGAAACTTGGGATTTTCAAAACCGGGGGGTTGCTGGACATAGACCTCCTCCTCAATATAGCCGTTTAAGAAGGCACTCTTGACATCCATTTGAAAAAGTTTGAAACCCATGGATGCAGCATAAGCCAAGAGTATCCTAATAGCCTCCAAACGAGCTACAGGAGCGAAGGTCTCCTCATAATCTATTCCCTCCTTCTGACTATAACCCTTCGCTACAAGCCGGGCCTTGTTTCTCACAATGTGGCCCTCCTCTCCTTGCTTGTTTTTAAAAACCCATTTTGTCCCAATAGGTTTACAGTCAGGAGGTGGTGGCACTAGAACCCAAACCCGATTTCGCTCAAAGTTCTCTAGCTCCTCATGCATGGCATTGACCCAATCCGGATCCGTCAATGCGTGTCCAACATCTCGGGGCTCAAAAGACGCAACAAAAGCAGAATGAGCAAAGTGCGAGATGTGCTGTGACCTGGAGCGAGTAACTCGCTCGTCGATGTCTCCGATCATCTGTTCAGGGGGGTGCTGGCGCTGGATGTGTCGTGGCGCCTCCCGGGAAGAAGTAACCTCCCCCTCAACAGTAGCTGGTTCCACCCCGGGTACAAAAGGTACCGCGCGAGGTGGATTCCACGGCCCCCAGGAAGAAGACGTCTCGGGGCCACGGGTCGTCGTCGAAGCCGCTCCCGGCGGCGCGGCAGGCGGAGGGGGTGCTGGATCATCTATACCTTCAGCACCCTCTTCCTCGTCATCGAAAAGAGGCTCTCCAACCTCGTGATCACCTGCACGCTCAAAACGAGAAGAAGGAGAAACAAGAGTCTCGTCGAAGGTGACATCTGATGTCTCCATGACTCGGTTAGTGTCAAGGTTAAGTACACGATAAGCTCGAGTGTGAGTGCCATAACCCAAAAACACACCGTCAGAAGAACGAGACTCAAACTTGTCTAGGTTGCCTTTTTTCAATATAAAACAGTGGCAACCAAAGACTCTAAAATAACTCACCTTGGGCTGGCGACCAAAACGCAACTCATAAGAGGTCTTCTTCAAAAACACTCTCAGAAAAATGCGATTCGAAATATAGCATGCAGTGTTCATAGCTTCGGCCCAATAGCGCCTAGGAGTCCTATGCTCATCAAGCATCGTCCTGGCCATCTCAACAAGGGTCCGATTCTTCCTCTCTACAACACCATTTTGGGGTGGTGTATAGGGAGAAGAAAACTGATGCTCCAAACCAAGGCATTTACAAAACTTCTCAAAATCCGAATTTTTAAACTCGGAACCATTATCACTTCTAATCGCTCGCATCGAGTTCAAAGGGAACTCGTTCTGAAGACGCAAAATCAGATCGCGAGCGAAGGAGAATGTCTCGGACTTCTCAACTAAAAAGAAGACCCACGAATACCTCGAAAAGTCGTCAACAATAACAAGCACATACCACTTCCCACCAACCGAGCTCACCCGAGCCGGACCAACAAGGTCCATATGCAAAAGCTCTCCGGGGTGCGAGGTCATAACCTTGGTCAAAGGATGGTGGGGAGCAGCAACCATCTTTCCATGCCGGCAAGCATGGCAAACTAGATCCTTCTCCAACGAAAGCTTGGGCAATCCTCGGATTAAGCCAAGTGAGCTAAGTCTTGCAAGCAAGTCAAAACTCAGGTGACCGAGCCTCCTATGCCACTTCCAAAGATCAGAAGAAGAAGGACTAGCCAAAAGACAGCGAGAAGATCCAAACGACTTTGAGAAATTCGCGCGAAAGACATTCCCAAAGGGTGAAATCAGACATACAAGATCACCCTGAGGATCTAAGATCCGGCTAAGGTTCGGTTTGAAACGAATCTCATAGCCTTCACGAAAAAGTTGCGAAACAGAAAGCAAGTTGAAATGCAGGTTAGAAACAAGAGCAACCTCGCGCAACACAAAGTGCTCATTAACCCGCACTGCACCAACGGACAATACCTTGCCCTTACCTTTGTCGCCGAAGGTTATGTACTCTTTTCCGGCGACCGGACTATGGCTGGAGAACCATTTGGCATTTCCGGTCATGTGCCTCGAGCAACCGGAATCCACAAGCCAAATGTCCTCCAACCGCTCCTCCTACATCAATAAAAAGACATAGGGTGAACATACGGTCCAACACTGGGGTTAGTAAGATAAGAAGGAAACCAGTGTTGGGCCGGCTGCTCAAAAGAACGGTCAGTGTAAAAACCATCCTGTCTAGGGGGATAGCGATCACCACGCACAGGAAAACGTGGTCCGCTGGGGAAGAAGCGCTTACCGCGAAACTCTACCTGCGGTGGGACAAGGCGCTCAACAAAGCCTCCGCCACGGGGTCCGTTACCTGCAAAAACAGGACCTCGTCGGGCACGCTCTCTACGAGGTCTACGCCTAGGAGCCTGCTGCTCAACTCTAGCGTCTCTCCTCGGAGCTCTCTCCTGCCTAGGCCTCACAAACTGAGGTGCTCTACCTCTAGGCCTAGTCTCCCTCCTAGGGGCTCTCTCCTGCTGCCTAGGCTGGGTATGCTTCCCTCCAGACCTAGCAGCTCTCCCCTGAGGCTTCGGAGCATGTCCACCACGAGCTGGGTGAAACATGTCCGGGTTCTGCATCTCCCTAGCTCGGCGCGCCTCTCTCCTGCGCCTAAAGCAGAACTCACTCAGGTGACCATCCCGCCCACAAAAGTCACACTGAAACCTCACCGCGCGCAAAGGGGGTTGTTGGTTTGCAGGGATGTGGGTATGGTTCACCTTGCCCTTGCCCTTCTGTGGCAACTCCTCTCGGATGGGTGGCATTGTGTCAAGCTTGTTCTTTAGGTGATTGGGCTTGGGTTGCCATTGTGGATTCTTGGGTGGAGCCTTGGGGGGTTCAACTACAACTCCATCCTTGGTGACAGGCTTGGCAGGCTCTTTGGGTGGAAGCTTGGTTAGTTTGGGAGTAGTGGTGGAGTTGGGCTTCTCACAGGGGTTCAGACCACTAGACTCTCCAATCTTACCAAAAGCTGAAAGATCAACACTCTGGCCAAGACCTACACCAGGAGCCCCAGCAGCTCGCTTGAATTGGGAGATCATCATCCCGAGCTGAGGCTCACCACAAGACACCCATGACAAGACGGTCCGAAGGTATGTGTTTTCCTCCTCGGTACGCACCTTGTCATGCCTCACATTGGCCATCTCCTGCTCCAGGCCCTCACACAAAGCACACCTCTTGACACAAGTGCTATCCGAGCCGGCCTTCTCAAAAGACTCAAGCTTGGCATTCTTCTCTGCCAACTCGGATTGCAAGACAGGACAAGTCTTGCACGCACCCAACAGCTGCGGTCTAGCTCGGAGCTCATCCACCTCATCTACCAACGCAGCATACTTACTCCTCAGAGTGAGAAGATCCGTCATGTGCGCGGCGCAACTCTCGCACTCCAACTCCTCCGACACAACCACGGTGGACCGAGCGAACTCAAGCTCCTTCACCGTGTCCTCCCACTTCTGCCTAAACTCCTTGCGCTCTCTAGCGGCACGCCTAAGCAACTTGTCTTGACTAAGGAGGGCAGCAGTCAACTTCTCAACCTCGGAGGAAAGCTCGTCGTAGGTGAGAGATACCTGGGAGGTGTCGTCGTCGTCGTCGTTCCGAGGGGTACGCTCCGGCTCGCCGTCGACCTCATCTCCGAGCGCCATGGTACACAGGCCTTCGTCGCCGGCGAAGAAGCACAAGCCGTTGAACGTGTCCTCCAGCTTCTTCTTCTCGGACTCGTCATCACTCGATCGAGCGGAGTCGTCATCCGAGCCGTCGACATCGCTGAGCGTGGCGAAGAACGCTCGCTGCTCAGCCTGCTGCTTCTCCAAGTACTTCTTCTTGATGTACTCTTTGTTGAAGCCGCCCCGCTTCTTGTGCCTTGGGGGAACGTGCTTCTCCTTGTACTTGGAGTCGCGCCTGTGGCCGTGATCGCCCTTCCCAAGATGCTTGTTCTTCTTCTTGGGGCAGTCGGCGATGAAGTGGTCGGGGTCGCCGCACTCGTAGCATCCGGTGCGTCCTCCTCCGCGACGACGGTTCATGCGGTTGTTGTGGAACCGCGAGAACCGGTTGGCAAGCAAAGCCAACTCGTCGTCTCCCAAAGACTCCAGCTGGTCCTCTGTCACAGAAAAGAGAGAAGAAAGCGCAAAGCCAGCTGAGGGGTTAGAGGAAGAGCCGGAAACCAAAGCCATGGACGGGCGAGAAGGATTTTCAAAAGAAGCCCTCGCCATAGCATCAATCTCACTGGACTTGAGCTTACTGAAGAGCTCGTCGCAGGTGAGGGTCTCATAGTTCGGCGATTCGATGATTGCCTGAACCTTGGAGTCCCACACCGAACGGTCAAGAGTGTGCAAAAGCTTCAAAGCACGCTCATGATCGTCAAATGGCAACTGCTCTCTGTTAGCCCTCATCCTGTTGACAATCACCTGAAAGCGAGCGAATAAACTTTCTATGCTCTCGCCAGGCTGATGTCGAAAGTTCTCATACTCTCTCTTGAACGACTCGTAGAGTCGGGTTTTGACTTGAGAGGTGCCCTCATGAAAGCGCATGAGGGTGTCCCAGATCTCCCGAGCCGTAGAGAGGTGAGAAACGCGATCAAACTCACCCATGCTCAAACAAGAGAAAAGAGCATTACGGGCTCGGCTATTGGCATCGTGCTCATCGACCTGCTGTTGAGTCACACGAGCAGCCAAGACCACGTAATCAGGGGAGTTGCAAATATCCCAGATCGAAGCGCCCAAGCTCTGCAAATAGGCCGACATACGTATCTTCCAATACGCATAGTTCGTCCCATCGAAAAACGGCGGTTTGCCCACGCCGCGATCCATGTCGCCTTCGGTGGATCTGGAACCGGCTAAGGTGGAAGATCCTTAACCCGCTCCGATACCAATTGAAGGACCGAGAAGCTACCCGAAAGCGACCAGAGGGGGGGTGAATGGGAGCTTCAAAAATTTCCTTTCGGAAACTAGATGCCACTGTCCCAAGATCAACCCCAAAATCGAAACCTAGAGCTTGCTAATGTCCACGACCCTAGATGTAGGGTGGATGCTTCCTAGAAGCACAGCGGGACACTAGACAACCCTAGAAAGCCAACCCAAAAGACGGAACTCAAATCCGATCAAGAACGAACGAACCGCGAACGAAGACGCGCGAAACTGCAGCGACCGGACTCTGGCCTGCGTCCGGTCAGCAGGGACCGGACGCGTCCGGTCGTCAGAAAACAGCTCTGGGAGCTCTCTGTTCGCGACCGGACGCACGGAGCTCAAGCGTCCGGTCGTTCACTGAGCGTCCGGTCAGATGAGACAATGACACGGGAACAGTGCAAGCGTAGCGTCCGGTCGAAATGCAAACAGAGCGTCCGGTCGAGAGCGTCCGGTCAGTACGCAGAAAAGCTTGGCGCCGTGCTCAACGACCGGACTCTGAAAGCGTGCGTCCGGTCAGCCCGACAGAGCGTCCGGTCACCCCGCGACTGCACTGAAACTCCGGCGATTCAACCCGATCTCCTCCGAATCAAGTGCTCTAGGCTTGGGATTCGATCTGAGGAGTCACAAGGAGGTTAGTGAGCTATCTCTAAGAGATCATGGCTCGAACCTAACTCCAAATCGGTGAATCGAAGGAATTCGGGGGAAAGAAGAAAAAAAGACCCGAAACTAAAACTTGATCGATCTCCTAGACCGTGAGGTTAGAGATGATTTCTTTCGGTGGAAAGAAGTGCCTCACGATCTAGAGCAACTCAGTTCAAACGGAATCGTGAAAGATGGACCGAGCACAAAGATCAAGCGACGGGAAAACTCAAGGCACAAAGCAATCCGCGAAGAACATGATGAACATGAAATCAAAACGCGAATTGACACCAAGAGATGGGATCCAAGGTGAGGATACGGCCTCACTTCCTCGAATCAACAGTACACAGAGTGGAGTCTCTCTGCGGATCTCAACTAGCTAAAGCAGGGGTGTGGGAGAGTGGAAACCCTAGGAAATGAAAGCTCTAAC
This sequence comes from Coix lacryma-jobi var. lacryma-jobi, assembly GCA_009763385.1. Taxonomy (NCBI): domain Eukaryota; kingdom Viridiplantae; phylum Streptophyta; class Magnoliopsida; order Poales; family Poaceae; genus Coix; species Coix lacryma-jobi. Next base: position 76,399,402 of record CM019828.1, on the reverse strand, counting down.
TGAGATTGAGATAGGGAGGAGGGTGTCTCCCCTAGACTACTTATACTAACCTAGCCTAAGTCTATTTCCTACTCTACCCCTCTCTACTCTAATTTACAGAGCGGACCAGCCTAACCCTAAGGCTATTCTAGTCCACCCGCTGGTGGTAGGTAGATCCGACGGCCACGCCCGCACGGTCTTCCGCGTCGCCTCCACGCAACCTTTAGATCGCCGCCACGTGCCGCCACCACTCTGCACCCCCGGTTTTGCGGCCCAAACCGGGAAACCAGCCTTTTCCATCAGCCCCCGGTTTTGAGGCCCAAACCGGGAAACCAGCCTCCAGCCCGAGTTTTGTGGCCAAACTCGGAAACCGTCCGCGCCCGAGTTTTGAGGCCCAAACTCGGAAACCGGCCCACGCCCAGGTTTTGAGGCTCAACCTGGAAACCGTCGCGCCCAGGTTTTGTGGCTCAACCTGGAAACCCAGCACCCAGGTTTTGAGGCCCAAACCTGGAAACCGTCCACCGTTGGTTTTTCCCGGGCTCTACCAACAAACCGGCGTCGTAGAGGGGATGCACCGCCTGTGCACCCCTTCCACCGACATGATCGCACTTCTCCGCCTGTCGCTGTCGCAGGCTGCCAGCCACCACAGCTGATCCTCCGGCCTCCAGTCCATCAGTCCAAGTCCACGTCCGCCCTTCACCGTCCGATACATCGGCATGGCACGTCCGCCGCACGGCACGCCCATCCTTCATCGCGCCCGGTCCGTCGGCACGGCACGTCGCAACTTGACCTTCACCCGCCATCGATCACTGTCTCCGTGCTCGACACCTGCACAACACAAGCCAAAGAACATGCGCATCATCTCCATTGACAATCACTCATCACACAGAGACTCGGCATACACCCATGTATCCGCACTTATCAATGCTCTTGCGTTGCCATAGTTACTGGGGGAGGGGCTCCTCCCCAAGCTTACTCTTTTCAATGTGACATGGTGTTGATGTTATGACTTGGATTGCACGATGGCCTTACCTTTGTCACCATACCTGCACTTGAAACACTTGTACACCTTTCCACACTTTCCAAGTCAATGGTTAGTCCCCATGATTTATACAACCAATACCTCTCACACGGGAGTGGTTGTTTGGTTATACAATCATGGTGAAGCATAAACAAAGACTAGTTTGGTCCATTTTAAGCATGTGTAAATAAAGTGTCTTTAAATTATCAACCTTCTAGGTGTAGGTACATAGAGCACAAAGGCATAACTTGCAAGGATAGAGAAAAAGAAGCTCTAGAGACAAGGAAAGATTGCTCCAAAGAGCCTATTTCATGGGAGATATCTTGTCATAGATTTATCATGCAAGCTAAAGGCAAGACACATATTCTGTTTAGCAAAGGATAAACATTATTAGTTCATCATTTTTTTAAGGTTCTCACACAACTTTAGGCATAGATCATAAGCACCCATCAAAGCATGAGATACAAGGTAGGATTATGAATGTCAATGGAGTGGTAATATTCACAATTAAGTTATCCAGATTTAGCATGCTAAAAAGATTCTCCAACCATTTTCAAAGTCATTATCCATACCTGGCTTGTGTAGAGGGTTTGGGTCACACATGCATGTGAGTGCACATGGCAGAACCTTCATTTGCAACATTCTTTGTTAAGCCTAAGCATCATACCTTGATGTGATGAGTTGATGCTCCATGTGTGAGCCTTGTGAGACACTCTTCATACATCTTGATGGACTTTTTCTTGCCACTTGTTGCACCTTCTTGAGTATATCATGATTCTATTGGCAAGGGCTCTTAGTTTTCAAAGCCAATGAGTAGGAATTTCTCCATTGATTCCAATCTCAAGCCTTGCTTCATCTCCAAGAATGATCTCATGACTTACCCACCGAAATTTTGATGTTTTCCTGCAGGGGTTAGTCCAAATGTACATCCAAATTCTATACAAGTAATTTTTAGTTCAATAATCAAACTAGGAACCATGCTTAATTTGATTAAGGAAGGCTAGTTAACCTAAGCACCATGCTTAATTTAAAAGCCTTTGGGAGTATACTCGCGAAGTAATCCCAAACCAAAGCATACATAAAATAGAAAAAGGAAATAAGAAGGACTACGCAAGATCCATTGAAAAGTACGTGTGAGCATAAAAGTTGAAGCATAGGATCATATTTTTTTATTTTTTTTATGAAAAAATGCAAATGAGATGGATGAATGCAATTAAACAAACATGTTATGGTTTTGGAAAGGAAATATAATCAATTTAAATGAATGATATGCATGAATTTGTAGGCATAGCCAAAGAAAGGAAAATATGATGATTCAAGCAAACATGTAGTGGTATGAAATAAATAAAAGGATAACTCAAGGTTGCCTGTCGGTAGGGTCTCACATACCTTGAAAGACTCCCACAATCCGAGACATGATTGCGAGTGCTTTTGTTCCGTCACATGATGATATCAATTTGTCTTTGACGGTGACCTTCTCTTCATTTCTACAAAGGGTTAGAATGTATACATATACTCACCTGTGATATGGCAAGGCCAAGGTGTTGATGGTTCATCAATGATCAGGCATCCTAGGCTCCTTGATTTTTTTTTCTTTTTCTTGTGGAAAAACACCGGAAGGTCGAGACGGTTGATGTCCTGTTTATTCCACACTCAACAGAACAATGGTAATCCCACAATAGCCAGTGGTAACATAGATTAGTAGACATCAAAATTAGTATCAAAATCTTTCACCAATTGCTTCCCCGGCAACGGCGCCAGAAATGCTTGTTGACACTTCTTAGCGTCGCTACTAAGAATAGAGTTTGAATCTATCCCCAGCAACGGTGCAAGAAATGTTTGTTGGTATTTCTTATGTCTATTGGATAATTCCGCAAGCGCACAGAATATACCGTTGTAGCATTTCACCCAGGAGTATTCCAGGGTATCATATTTATCCACAGGGAAGCAATGGTTAAAGAATGTGATAACTAACTATCATGTATCCACTAACTAATATACCAACTAAACCAAAGTGGGGGTAAGTGATATATATGATAAGAGCAGTGACACACATAGGAGAGGTCACAAATATAAAAGAGTAGTCTAGCGAGCGAGGAGAACAACGAGCGAGCCTAAGGTTTCCAGAGATTTATCTCTACTTGCAAGGTTCTAACTTAGCAAGACATGTTATATCAAGCAAGATCAATGTTCATACACAATTGCACTTCGGGTCACTAAGCCACTTAGCAACAGAAAGGGATGAGAAGGGTGCTAAGCCGCCTAGCACAAGAAGACCTACGTTTTAATAACTTGCCCGCACGTGGTGGAATCAAAGCCTAGATAGGTCTGTCACCCCTACTAGGTACCACAAACAAACCGTGGATTAAGCCACAGACACAGGCAAGCGTATAGTCTAGACACCACGTCTACACTACATCTCACTACTCTAATCCGACGTCCGGTGGAACTGATTAGAGCACCAGGTTAAGGGCGGTGAACCAGCGCAAAGGTATACTACCATTATCTCGCTATCACATAACTATGACAATGCTAACAACCACTACAACATAGCTAGTCATGTTGCAATAAAGTAAAGTACTAAGGCAAAGTAGAGGACATAACTATATAAAATAACTCAAGTCTTACAAGGAAAGAAACGAATACAAGAACCATACCAGACCTCCCGGAAGACTAGAGCTGAAGACCAGAGACTCACTCTAACTCCAAGCACTACTACTAGTACTATATCTTGAGAGAGAGTGGAGAGCTCCTCCTTGTGGTGTGTCTAGAATGAGAGGGGTGAGGGGGTATTTATAGTCCTAGGGGATGAATGAGAACCACTCAATGTGCCACTTCAGCGATCCGCGTGATGATGGATGAGAGCCCTTGGATCGTAACCTCCTTGAGATCAATGGTGGAGAAGAATTAAGCATGTGCTTCTTTGCATGGCGGCATGCAAATGGTGGTGGAGGGGGGAGGACGCCCCTAGGCCACCATGTAGGGGTCGGCCGACCCCCCTATGGCAGGTGGGGACTCCCTCCTTATTTCTAGAAGCATGGCCCACATGTCATAGAGTGTGATGGAGCTTGGTTTGGCCTTGGGTTGGTCGGTTTGCTTCCTTTGTGGGCCCATGGATCCATGTGAACTGAATATGAGCCATTGAGAGAAAACAGACACTCCATCCAAGGGTGGAGAACAACTTTTGAGTGATTCCCATGGATCATGGCTAGTTTGGGAGGCTGGTGAGCCACATAGGGGTCGGGCGACCCCACTAGGTGGGTCCCACTAACCCATTTATCCCTATTTCCTGTATGTCTGCATCAAATACTTCATGGACATGTGGAGCTTGTTATTGGATAAAATATATTTATTATGTGCCTATGTTCCTTCCAAACCGAGGTTGTTGACGGTGTTTTGAACATGTAAATTTGTGTCATATCTACCGTCAACAGCACCCTGGAGAGCTTTTGCATATGGACCTTGTAGGTCCGGCTCGGGTGAGCTCAGTTGGTGGGAAGTGGTATGTGCTTGTTGTTGTTGATGACTTTTTGAGATATTCGTGGGTTTTCTTTTTAGCTGAGAAAACTGAGACTTTCTCTTTTGCTCGCAATATGATTTTGCGTCTTCAGAACGAGTTCCCTAAGAACTCGACGCGAGCTATTAGATGTGATAATGGTTCCGAGTTTAAGAACTCAGATTTTGAGAAGTTTTGTGACTCCTTGGGTTTGGAGCATCAGTTTTCTTCCCCCTACACACCGCCACACAATGGTGTTGTAGAAAGGAAGAATCGGACCCTTGTTGAGATGGCCAGGACGATGCTCGATGAGCTTAGGAATCCTAGGCGGTATTGGGCCGAAGCTATGAACACTGCATGCTATATTTCCAATCGCATTTTTCTCCGAGCTTTCTTGAAGAAGACATCTTATGAGTTGCGTTTTGGAAGGCAGCCCAAAGTGAGTTATTTTAGAGTGTTTGGTTGCCATTGTTTTATACTCAAGAAAGGCAACTTGGAGAAGTTTGAGTCTCGTTCTTCTGACAGTGCATTTTTGGGTTATGGTAATCATACTCGTGCATATCGTGTACTTAACCTGGATACTAACCGAGTCATGGAGACATCCGATGTCACCTTCGACGAGACCATGCATTGTCCTTCTTCTAGATTTGAGCGTGCAGGTGATCATGAGGTTGGAGAACCTCTTTTTGATGACGAGGAAGAGGGTGCTAAGGGATGGATGGTCCAGCACCGCCTCCACCTGATGTGCCGCTAGGATTGGCTTCGACTACGATGACTCATGGCCCCAACCCCTCTTCGTCGACTACTTGGGGGCCTTGCGATCCACCACCTTGGGCTGTACCACTTGTACCCGAGGAGGCATCAGCTACTGTTGAGAGGGAGGTCACATCAGCTAGAGAGGCGCCACGACACATTCAGCACCAACACCCTCCTCAACAGATGATCGGTAGAATCCACGAACGTGTCACTCGGTCAAGGTCACAACAAATCTCCCACTTTGCTCATTCTACATTTGTTGCTGATTTTGAACCCCGAGATGTTGGACATGCTTTATCTGATCCAGATTGGGTCTGTGGTGGAACCGTCCTGATTATAAGAGCTCAAGTATTATCTTAGCCAAATCCGTCTGACTTCGACTGATACTTGAACCCATACAACCCCGGTAGTCCGGAAATCGCGAAGGATTTCTAACACCATACATCATACAGGATCGCATCGTTCAAGGATTACATTCATAAAGATACATCATAACGAAAACGAAACCGAATTTAAAATATCAGAGTGCGAATTTAAAACGGAGTTATTACAATACCGAGTTTAAAAGTGCGGAAGCTGAAATAGTTTAAAGCACGACCACCACACATGTGGTCCAAATAAAACATTGTTTTGATAAATCCACTCGACACAACTCACTCCTCCCTTTTTAAGATAATGTGCCACTAGTAGTCTTGGTCCAGCAAAAGAAAAGGGGAAAGCTTCTGGACGACCCTGCCCTGGGCCTACTCCTCATCACCTTCCACTGGGTAGAGGCAGTGCTTACAATAGCCGAAGTAGACCTGGCCATCTGCAACAAACGGGATAAACCCTGAGTACTGGAATGTACTCAGCTAGACTTACCCGTCCAACTGAAAACAAAGACACCAAGGACATGCAAGGCCTTTTTGGGTGGAGCTGGGATCTTTTAGTGGCGAGAAGCTCAAGTTCAGATAGGAAGTAATCAGTGATAAAGATGAGCTGCCATTTTTAGTACCTATTCCTTCTTCTAGGTTTGCACCTGAACTATTGCACACACTTGAGTCTAGCAGATAAATAATATAACCATATCCAGTTGACTTGTCCACATTTTAGTTGAACCTTTAGATATCACATGGAGTTGTATCGTGGTGAAGCTCGCCATAGTTTCCCACTAACCGGGGGAGACGGCGACTCGAATCGAATTCTAAATCAGCTGATGAAAAACCTTTAATACCAGCCCACACTTTCCCCGTCGGGTCCATGCATTGGGCAACCGCTCGACGCTTGTTCGTGGTGGTAATCGCCGCGGTTCAAGCACGGACCGCCCAATTGGAACCTGGCGATGGCCTCACGCGGCAGATCGCAATTTCCATACTAGAGGGCACGACACGGGTTGAGACCGGCCCGAACAGCTTCTAACCGGCTTTGGGGTCGATGATTACAGCACCGACATATCCCTAAGTAAAAGGGCGCGTTCAAAAATGAACGAGGGCCAACATCGATACAAACCTACACGATCCAACGGATGGACTGCCCCAAGTTTCCGAACTTGTGCCCTGCCATCCCGTTGACCGTATTTCATTACTACTCAGGTTCTTTTCCACGATAGCAAATATAGCCAACCGTGATCCGGTAAATACCCATCCGGGTATTACAGAAACATCCTTAACTACCACTTTTATTAAGCAGGCTAAGCAATTCTACATTGTAATTAAATAACAGGATAACAAGGTAGATATTAATCAATAACCAAGGAATGGTAATGCAGCAAGTAGGATTCATTCCAACTTCTAAACCTAATGCATCACAACATAAAAGGACTCAAGTAATCTTAATTGCAAAAGATAGGAGGCTTAATATGCTCCGGGGCTTGCCTTGGGTGAAGACCGAGGCCTCGTGGGAAGGGCACTCGGGCAAGTTAGTGTCGCTGGCGGGGTCGACTTCCTCGGCTTGCTGGAGCTCCGGAATCTGCTGCTCGGCGTTTGTCTCTGGCTCCTGGTCAGGCTCCGGAGGGGTCGATCCTATTGTATTCGATGATTAATAAATAATTCAAAAGAAACTTAGGTTTGAAGTGCAAGTGCACTTTTCTGGACTCAGAAAAATCCACAAAAATTCCAGCAGGCACACAACAGTTGCTGGACTCCACTGAACAAATTTCAGCCAAAAATGAAATACAGAACTGCAGATATAAAAATAATAAGCAAATGCCCAAAAAGGTACTTTGAACTACAACCCTACTGTAAAAGGGTGCACCACTCTATTTCGTATTTTTCCCAGATTCTATTTCACATTTTATGCTTATCAAAAAAGTTCCATGAACAGAAATATTATATTATTTCTTACATGAATTTCCAAAGGAAAACACAGAAAAGCACATTTGCAAAACAACTTTAGATTTCTTCACATAACAGGTCATGCTTACATTTTTCTTAGCTTGGACATCATAAACAGAGACTATACAAATTTTCCCACATTTTATCTCGACATATAAAACACCTTAACCTTTATTCAAAGAAATTTGCCAAAAAGGACTTTTAACCATAACAGAAACTTTTTCTATATAAATAGTGCATTAAATATTTTTCACATGTATAAAACAGGATAATAAACTTACACAAAATTTTACAGGAATTATCTCAACCAGAAAACATATATAACCATTTATCTTAGCAAAAGCTTATAAACTGAAATAAAAGAAAACAGTAAAATTAACTCCTACCAAAAATACTTTTATATTTTTCCAGGGTAGATCTACTCATGAACAAACTAGCAAAACTGGAAGCACTCCATTTGAACTAACAAAACAGGATCTACAAAATAAACAAGCATTTACGGGAAGAAGAAAAACATTTTGGAAAAAAAAGTTTTCTGGAAACACTCGGCGCACGGAAAGGTGTGTGCTCGCTCGAGGCCTGGCTCGAATCGTGACAGCGGCCGAGGGTTCGCTCGAGGCCGAGTTCGGGCGAGACGGACAACTAGTCCGTCCGAGGCCTGGCTTGAGGGCTCGGGCGAGACGGGAAGCAATCGCCCGTCCGAGGCCTGGCTCGAGGGCTCGGGCGAGACGGAAACACACACGCCCGTCCGAGGCCTGGCTCGAGGGCTCGGGCGAGACGGAAACATACACGCCCGTCCGAGGCCTGGCTCGAGGGCTCGGGCGAGACGGAAACACACACGCCCGTCCGAGGCCTGGCTCGAGGGCTCGGGCGAGACGGAAACATACACGCCCGTCCGAGGCCTGGCTCGAGGGCTCGGGCGAGACGGAAACATACACGCCCGTCCGAGGCCTGGCTCGAGGGCTCGGGCGAGACGGAAACAGGGGAGAGGTTTGACCGTCGATTCCTCGTCGACGGTGAGGTCGCCGGCGGTTAAGCTAGGCTTGCAAACTCGTCTCGACGAGGTGCATCGAGTGGTGTAAGTGGTTTGGCTAGCGCACGGCCGGAGCATGCCGGCGGCGAGTGGCGGCACACGGTGATGGCGGCAACGCGCGGCTACGCCGTTTCCGGCGGCGGCCGGAGAAATTGGAGGAGGCAAAAGCTCGAGAGAACCCTAAGGAGCAAAGCTACGGGGTTGGTTTGGCTCGGGTGGCTCCAGAGGAGCTTGGGCACGAGCGAGGTCCGCGGCGGGCGGCCATGGCGTTCGGCCGGGGAAAAAGATGTGGGAGAGAGCGGTAGCGTTGAAGCTAGGTGGTGTTCTCACCTTGCCTTGGCTTGGTGAAGCTCGAAGATGAAGAAGAAGAGTCGGTGGAGCTCGGGTTGGGGAAGAACGGCGTTGCGGCTCGGCGGTGGCGACTGACGGACCGAAAGAGGCGCTTCGTCCTCCGGCGGCGAAGGGGCTCAGTCGGGGACGACAACGTGCGCACGGCGCGTGCACGGTGTAGGTGGAGCGGTGTACGGAGGGAATCGAAGGGAGGTGCTCCGACGAGGTCAGAACGGAGAGGGAAGGTTGCGGTGAGAGCGAGCCGAGCGCTTGCTCTGGCTTGGTGGCGAGGGGAGGAGAGTGCGAGCGAGATTGGGAGAGTGTGTGCGGGAGAGCGAGGGAGTGAAGAGGTGCTCGGGGTTTTGATCGGCTTGACCGGGGGTCGTGGCGGGGCCACGACGGCGCGGTCGGCGAGGCGGCGCGGTGATGCCGTGCACGGCGAGCGGGTGCGGCAGGCGAGGCGAGCGGAGAGTGGCCGGGGGAGATAGCTTGCGTGCTCGGGTGAGAGGGGATCGAGCGTGGAGTGGCCGGCGAAGATCCTCGGCAGAAAGCGGCGGCCACGTGGCGGTTGCGGCCGGCGTACGGCGCGGCATGTCAGCGGCAGCAGCGCGCCGCGCGCGCGGCACGCGGGCGAGCGCTGGCGAGCGGCGCGGGGTGCGCGGGCGAGCACTGGCGAGCGGCGCGGGGTGCGCGGGCGAGCGCGGGAGCGGGCCGGCGCACGCGAGTTGGGCCGAAAGGTGGGGCGTGGAAGGAATCGTTTTCCTTTTTCTTTTTCCAAATACTTTTCAAACTTTGACCACTCAAAAACAGTTTCAAAAACTCCAAACTAGGTTTTGACCCAAATATAAAAGTTTCTCGAAATAATTTTCTCTACGACTTTCATATAGGACACTTTTTCTGAAAACCATTTTTAAATCCTCCACATAAACAAAGCCAATTTTAAAGTATAAACCATTTTGTTTTGACTTATTTTTATTTACAAACTAATCTGAACTAGGTCAAAACTCCAACATGAAAAGCACTCTACTCAAGATTCTCTATTTTCTAAAACTCTTTGCCAAAACAGAAATCCACTCAAACAACCAAGTCCAATAGAAATCCAAATCCAATTAAATAAACAAAAGACAAAACACTCTCATGCTCATGAAATGATGCAATGCATTGCTTATGTTTCTTTAGTAGCTAAATGCAGAGCCTTAATGCAGTGCTTGACACTAGGGTGTCACAGCCCTTCCCCCCTTAAAGAAATCTCGTCCCGAGATTTGAGTTACGTACCATTTCTTAACAAAAGCGGGATAGCTTACGCGTAGGTACTCCTCGGTTTCCCATGTCGCATCGTTGGGTCCGTGATTGCTCCAGAGAATCTTGTAAGTCTTCACTGTTCGGTTACGAGTCTCTCGGGTCTTGGTATCCAAAATCTCCTTGGGCTGCTCGTAGTACTCCAGATCCAATCTGATGGTGATGTCTGGAATCCGAACTTCCTCTTGTTCTGGAACTCGAAGACACTTCTTTAACTGTGATACGTGGAACACCGGGAAAACTGTGCTCATTTCTGGGGGTAACTGTACTTCGTATGCCACTTGTCCCTTCTTTGCTATGATCCGGTAAGGTCCCACATATCGAGGTGCTAGCTTCTTCTTAATTCCAAAACGTTGGACTTTTCTCATGGGGGAGACCTTAAGGTAAACATAGTCTCCTACTTGAAATTCCAGGGGTCTTCTTCGTGTGTCGGCATAACTCTTTTGTCTGGATTGTGCTTCCTTAATATGTTGTTGTACTATTTGCACAATCTTTTCAGCATCCTCCATGTAATCTGACCCATAGAATCCTCGATCTCCTGACTCAACCCAATTTACTGGGGTTCTGCATCTTCGTCCGTATAATACTTCAAAAGGTGCCATCTATATACTTTCCTGATAACTGTTGTTATATGAAAACTCGGCAAGGGGTAACCATTTTTCCCACGACTCTCCTGAAGATAGAACACAAGCTCTTAGGATATCTTCCAAAATCTGATTTACTCTTTCAGTTTGTCTTGCGGTCTGGGGGTGATAGGCGGAACTCCTTACCAACTTAGTTCCTAGTTCCTTGTGCAATTGTTCCCAAAAACATGCAATGAACTGGGGTCCTCTATCAGAAACAATCCTTTTCAGAACTCCATGTAACCTCAAGATATTCTGAATATACAAGTCTGCATACTGATGGGGGCGGTGTGTAGTCTTAACTGGTATGAAGTGAGCTACTTTAGACAATCGATCCACAATAACCCAGATAGAATCATTTCCCTTTTGAGTAGTGGGAAGACCAGTGATGAAATCCATGCTGATTTCTTCCCATTTCCACACTGGAATTGACAACGGTTGCAACAGTCCTGCAGGTCTCAGGTGTATAGCTTTTATCCGGCAGCAAGTATCACATCTGGCGACATAGCTGCGACTTCTTTCTTCATCTTTGACCACCAATACCTGGTTCTCAAATCCTGGTACATCTTACTGCTTCCTGGGTGAATCGATAGCTTTGAATTGTGAGCTTCATTCAGAATTCTTTCTTTCAGCTCAGTGTCTTTAGGAACAACCAACCTCTGATTATACCATAGAATTCCCTACTCATCTGTCCTGAAGTTCAAAGAACTACTGGTTTCCATCCTCTTCTTAATCTAACAGATCCCTTCATCGGTCTTTTGTCTCTCGATGATGTCACTTTCCAAGGTGCACTGAAGAGTGATGTTGTTCACCATAACGGGGTGCATAAGGTTAAATCCATCTTCCAAAAGAGGTTGTAGGGAGTTGCAATGAGTCTTGCGACTCAAGGCATCGGCTACAACGTTTGCTTTTCCGGGGTGGTAATGCAATTCAAGGTTATAATCCTTAATTAGCTCCAACCATCTTCTCTGCCTCATGTTCAACTCTGGCTGGGTGAAGATATATTTCAGACTTTTATGATCTGTGTACACATGACATAGGTTTCCAATAAGATAATGTCTCCATATCTTGAGTGCATGCACGACGGCTGCTAATTCCAAATCATGAGTGGGGTAATTTTCTTCGTGCGGTCTCAACTGGCGAGAAGCATAGGCGATAACTCTTCCATTCTGCATGAGCACACATCCAAGTCCGATCTTGGACGCGTCACAAAACACATCAAAAGGTTCCTCTAAGTTTGGCTGAGCCAAAACAGGTGCGGATGTCAACAACGTTCGCAGAGTGCGAAAAGCTGCTTCACACTCTAGAGTCCATTCGAACTTCTTGTTTTTCTGCGTTAAACGAGTCATAGGCTTGGCTATTCTTGAAAAATCCGGAATAAACCGACGGTAGTATCCTGCCAAACCCAAAAAGCTGCGAACCTCAAAAACACTTGTGGGTGCTTCCCAATCCATAACCTCTTGTACTTTAGAAGGGTCTACATAGATCCCTTCCTCTGAAAGGACGTGACCAAGGAAAGGTACCTTCTTCAACCAAAACTCACACTTGCTGAACTTAGCATACAACTTATGCTCTCTAAGCCGGGTCAAAACAACTCGTAGATGCTCAGCATGGTCCTTCTCATTCTCAGAGTATACCAAGATATCATCGATGAACACTACAACAAACTTATCCAACTCTGGCATGAAGACCGAATTCATCAGGTACATGAAATGTGCCGGTGCATTGGTCAATCCAAAGGACATAACTAAATATTCATAGAGTCCGTATCTGGTAGAGAAAGCTGTTTTTGGCACGTCTTCTCTTCTGATCTTAATCTGATGGTATCCTGACCTCAGGTCGATCTTGGAGAACACTTTTGCTTTTGACAACTGATCAAACAAGACATCGATTCGAGGTAAGGGGTACTTATTCTTTATAGTTACTGCATTAAGCGGTCTGTAGTCTACGCACATCCTTAAAGTTTAATCCTTCTTCTTCACAAAGATAGCGGGACATCCCCAAGGTGACGAACTAGGGCGTATCAAACCCTTATCTAACAGCTCTTGCAACTGAACTTTAAGCTCTGCGAGTTCTTTAGAGTGCATTCTATACGGTCTTTGAGATATGGGCGCTGTTCCAGGGACTAACTCTATAGCAAACTCCACATCTCTGTCTGGCGGTAGTCCAGGCAACTCATCAGGAAAAACATCTGGAAACTCACACACTATTGGGATCTCAGCTATCTGTTTTGCCGTGATATTGAACAACACTCCGATCTCATGGGGGTTTCGAGGTAACTTGAACCGAAAGGTAGACCCATTCCTGGGACTAACCATGGATACAACTCTTTCTGCAGTGTCTAGATTAACCTTCCAGAGTTTCATCCAACTCATACCCAAAATTACATCCAAACCTAGACCAGGAATGACTATGGGGTCCACTACGACCTGTTTATCCCCAAAGGTCATTTCCACTCCTTTAGCCATTTTACGCGCGGAGAGAACAGCTCCGGCGGAACTTATCTGATATCCCCGGTCTAACTCTATCAACTCAAGATTACTTCTTATAACAAAGTTCTCACTTATAAAAGAATGCGATGCTCCAGAATCAAACAGCACAACTGCGGGGCATTGATTAACAAGAAACGTACCAGCGGTGACAGGCTCTCCTTCTGGCACTTCTTCCATGGTGGTGTGATGCACATGACCCGTACGAGGTGGGGGCTGAGTGTACTGCTTCTTTGGGCGAGGGCACTGACATGACAGGTGTCCAGTTTGGCCACAGTTATAGCATGGACCTATCACATATGGGGTCTTGGATCCTCCGGCACTTCCCGCTTTGTGCTTGTTCTGCATCATAGGGGCGGTGTAGGGCTTCTGAAAGCTGGGACGGGAACGACTGGTAGTGATCTTTCTCTGCGGGGGACGGAATCTTGCTCCTGTGACAGGCGGGCGGTACGGGGCGCGTGCTCCGAAAGGGGTCCTCTGCTGAGACGAACCTCCTTCGTTCGCACGACGACGGTTTTCTGTTGCCAGTCTGCCGTCGTTGGGCTCTTGGTTCAGACAGTCACTGACGAAGTCACTGAAGGTGGTGCGGTGACTGTTGCCCATCTTGGAAAGCATAGCGGCACTCATTCCACGCTTAAAGCTTGCGATCTTCTTGGCCTCAGTATCAACAAAGTCTGGGGCGTAGCGAGCTAGGTTGTTGAAACTGTGGAGGTACTCGGACATAGACCTAGTCCCCTGGGATAACCTCATAAACTCTGCAACCTTCATTTCCATCAGACCACTAGGGATGTAGTGGTTGCGCATAGCGGTGGAGAAGTGATCCCAGGTGATACGTGCATTTACTGGCAAGGATGCACGGTACTGGGCCCACCATAAACCTGCGGGTCCTTCCAACATGTGCACGGCGTATTCTGCCTTGAGCTCTTCCGTCAGACGAAGCAGACGGAACTTCTAAGTGATGGAGTTGAGTCATTCATCAGCTTCGAGTGGTTCGGTGGCTTCCTTGAACACAAGAGGGCGAGTGTCCAAGAAGTCACGGTAAGAGCTGTACTGGTTGGGCTCCGGACCTTGACATTGATGATGCTGCTGTGCAGTGTTGTTAGCGATATTGCGAAGGGTGGCCTCCATGTGCCTCTGCATTTCCTCCATATTCCTTTGGCTGCCCAAGAACTGGCCAAAGAACGCTTCCGGCGTCATCGGCGGCGGTGGGGGAGGTGGCAGATTCTCCTCCTGTCCTGCCCCTTGCCCACGTTGGCTGCGAGTGTGTGCCGGCATCTGCATATCCCATTATTAAGCAATCATTAGGTGATGTTACATCGATCATGAATAAAATACTGCGCTGTACATAATTCGAAAATTTAGCACACGACCAAGTATAATTACTCATTTCCATACAACGTCACAGAATAATCGCTCAAAAATTAGACATGCAACGACGGATTTCCATAAAAGGTGCCGGATCGAAGTCCGGACTTTGTCCAAAAGCTTACATGCCATCAAACATTTTAAACATAAAACTAGCACATGTGTAGGGTGTTACATCACTTAGCGAGCAAGCTCAAGCTATACAAAAGAAAACGATCTCTAACAGCTAATGCTCAGGGGTCTCCAGCGGCAGGTGCAGCGTCCTCTGGTGGGGCATCGGGACCAAGGTCCTCTCCGTCCTGGGGATCCGGGACCTCAGCTGCTGGGGCGGCGGCCTCCTGCGCGGCGTGGTGCATCTGATGGATGGCCTCGTGGAGCTGGTCGATATAGGCCTGCTGTCCGTGTATCTGCTGTATCAACAGGTGGGCTCCCTCTCTGAGCTGGTCGAGCGCGGTGCGGGCCTCATCCCTCTGAAGAGCGGTAGTCAGGTACATCTGCTCTGCAACTGTCGTGACAGTGGACTGTGCTGCTGCTGTGGTGCGGGCGTCGTCACGCTCCAGAGTGAGCTACTGAATCCTCTCCTGCAGACGAGCAACCTCAGCGTCAAAGTACTCCTGAAGCTTCCTCTTGCTCTGGTAGGTGGCTGTGAGGGTGAAGGACACGCTCTCGAGAGTGTGCTCCAAACTCTCACATACACCCAACAAAGCTCCGGTGGCGCTCATCGCAGGCGTCTCACAGTAGAACCTCTCCTCTGGGCTCCCTGTCAAGACTGACTCCGAAGTCTGCTTCCAGCGCAATGGGAAAAGTGATCCACGGGGAAACACTCCTGCCATCGCACTTGCCAGGTCGGCAGGAAAGCGGGCGATGATATCCTTCAGCACTAGGTATGCTGCCCTGTTGGCTCCATCCTTGGCACAAGTGCCTCTGGTGATCTCAGTCCATCCTGTCCAGTGCGGCTTGGCAGGCAAGGCTTTGACCTTGATCTCTACCATAACCAGGGAATCCTGCCCGTAGATCTCCTTCTGCCAGGAGTACTTGGGCTCCTGTCCTTCCTCATAACCCACTGCCTGCAAAATCCTCCAAAGGATAGTCGGCAGCCCGAAATAGGTCAAGAACGTCCTCTGGGTCAGCTTGGTGGCCAAGCGATGACGCGGAACTCCTCTGCCTCCGGTGGCCTTGCGAGCAGTCAACTTGGTCCGGGCCATCTGTAGAAACAAAAGGGTTTTGAACTCTCGTGAGACGGAGACTAAGTTGGCATATTTTATAGAAAAGAGACAACTTTTAATTTAAGGGGAGGTAATGTAAATGCAAGAATATAAACATGATGCATGATCGTACTTACGTTCTCACTCACTATCATGACTCGCAAGTCCTAACGTTTTAGTCGGTGGTAAGAACGATCTCTCATGCGTTATCTACCCGTTCTACTCGTTCACATAGTTAGTGTACCCGCAGAAGATCCATTTCAGCCCAAAGAAATTCCCAATGATAAAGCAACTGAGTATTGACTAATATGCCCAACACATAGAAGCCAACACTAAACACCATGCACCAATATAGAAAATACCCTTGAAAACATTGATACCCTCGTATGGGTCTGCGTGGAGCTCGCACATACTTGGTATAAGAACTCTCACCTAGACCGACGGTTGGACGGTCATGCTCTCATATCTCACAAAATCATTTTATGCATGTTTTCGCGATTGACGCATTCTCTTTTTCCCGAGAATGGACCAGCAAATAAAGATCCAGCATGAAGCAAAACACTGAACCCCTATTAGCAGTTAGACCACCTGATTCCTAGTATAGGGCTTAAGGACGAGACTGGGCACACTTAGTAATTGAAAATAGTTTTGAAAATAGTTTTGAAATACCCATTTTAGTTTGAAAATAGCTTTTTACGGAGGTAATCACTTGAACCATGCTCTGATACCAAGCTGTGGCGGAACCGTCCTGATTATAAGAGCTCAAGTATTATCTTAGCCAAATCCGTCTGACTTCGACTGATACTTGAACCCATACAACCCCGGTAGTCCGGAAATCGCGAAGGATTTCTAACACCATACATCATACAGGATCGCATCGTTCAAGGATTACATTCGTAAAGATACATCATAACGAAAACGTAACCGAATTTAAAATATCAGAGTGTGAATTTAAAACGGAGTTATTACAATACCGAGTTTAAAAGTGCGGAAGCTGAAATAGTTTAAAGCACGACCACCACACATGTGGTCCAAATAAAACATTGTTTTGATAAATCCACTCGACACAACTCACTCCTCCCTTTTTAAGATAATGTGCCACTAGTAGTCTTGGTCCAGCAAAAGAAAAGGGGAAAGCTTCTGGACGACCCTGCCCTGGGCCTACTCCTCATCACCTTCCACTGGGTAGAGGCAGTGCTTACAATAGCCGAAGTAGACCTGGCCATCTGCAACAAACGGGATAAACCCTGAGTACTGGAATGTACTCAGCTAG
Source organism: Coix lacryma-jobi var. lacryma-jobi (assembly GCA_009763385.1). Lineage (NCBI taxonomy): Eukaryota > Viridiplantae > Streptophyta > Magnoliopsida > Poales > Poaceae > Coix > Coix lacryma-jobi. Next base: position 76,382,221 of record CM019828.1, on the reverse strand, counting down.
ACTTACCCGTCCAACTGAAAATAAAGACACCAAGGACATGCAAGGCCTTTTTGGGTGGAGCTGGGATCTTTTAGTGGCGAGAAGCTCAAGTTCAGATAGGAAGTAATCAGTGATAAAGATGAGCTGCCATTTTTAGTACCTATTCCTTCTTCTAGGTTTGCACCTGAACTATTGCACACACTTGAGTCTAGCAGATAAATAATATAACCATATCCAGTTGACTTGTCCACATTTTAGTTGAACCTTTAGATATCACATGGAGTTGTATCGTGGTGAAGCTCGCCATAGTTTCCCACTAACCGGGGGAGACGGCGACTCGAATCGAATTCCAAATCAGCTGATGAAAGACCTTTAATACCAGCCCACACTTTCCCCGTCGGGTCCATGCATTGGGCAACCGCTCGACGCTTGTTCGTGGTGGTAATCGCCGCGGTTCAAGCACGGACCGCCCAATTGGAACCTGGCGATGGCCTCACGCGGCAGATCGCAATTTCCATACTAGAGGGCACGACACGGGTTGAGACCGGCCCGAACAGCTTCTAACCGGCTTTGGGGTCGATGATTACAGCACCGACATATCCCTAAGTAAAAGGGCGTGTTCAAAAATGAACGAGGGCCAACATCGATACAAACCTACACGATCCAACGGATGGACTGCCCCAAGTTTCCGAACTTGTGCCCTGCCATCCCGTTGACCGTATTTCGTTACTACTCAGGTTCTTTTCCACGATAGCAAATATAGCCAACCGTGATCCGGTAAATACCCATCCGGGTATTACGGAAACATCCTTAACTACCACTTTTATTAAGCAGGCTAAGCAATTCTACATTGTAATTAAATAACAGGATAACAAGGTAGATATTAATCAATAACCAAGGAATGGTAATGCAGCAAGTAGGATTCATTCCAACTCCTAAACCTAATGCATCACAACATAAAAGGACTCAAGTAATCTTAATTGCAAAAGATAGGAGGCTTAATATGCTCCGGGGCTTGCCTTGGGTGAAGACCGAGGCCTCGTGGGAAGGGCACTCGGGCAAGTTAGTGTCGCTGGCGGGGTCGACTTCCTCGGCTTGCTGGAGCTCCGGAATCTACTGCTCGGCGTTTGTCTCTGGCTCCTGGTCGGGCTCCGGAGGGGTCGATCCTATTGTATTCGATGATTAATAAATAATTCAAAAGAAACTTAGGTTTGAACTGCAAGTGCACTTTTCTGGACTCAGAAAAATCCACAAAAATTCCAGCAGGCACACAACAGTTGCTGGACTCCACTGAACAAATTTCAGCCAAAAATGAAATAAAGAACTGCAGATATAAAAATAACAAGCAACTACCCAAAAAGGTACTTTGAACTACAACCCTACTGTAAAAGGGTGCACCACTCTATTTCGTATTTTTCCCAGATTCTATTTCACATTTTATGCTTATCAAGAAAGTTCCATGAACAGAAATATTATATTATTTCTTACATGAATTTCCAAAGGAAAACACAGAAAAGCACATTTGCAAAACAACTTCAGATTTCTTCACATAACAGGTCATGCTTACATTTTTCTTAGCTTGGACATCATAAACAGAGACTATACAAATTTTCCCACATTTTATCTCGACATATAAAACACCTTAACCTTTATTCAAAGAAATCAGCCAAAAAGGACTTTTAACCATAACAGAAACTTTTTCTATATAAACAGTGCATTAAATATTTTTCACATGTATAAAACAAGATAATAAACTTACATAAAATTTTACAGGAATTATCTCAACCAGAAAACATATATAACCATTTATCTTAGCAAAAGCTTATAAACTGAAATAAAAGAAAACAGTAAAATTAACTCCTACCAAAAATACTTTTATATTTTTCCAGGGTAGATGTACTCATGAACAAACTAGCAAAACTGGAAGCACTCCATTTGGACTAACAAAATAGGATCTACAAAATAAACAAGCATTTACGGGAAGAAGAAAAACATTTTGGAAAAAAAAGTTTTCTGGAAACACTCGGCGCACGGAAAGGTGTGTGCTCGCTCGAGGCCTGGCTCGAATCGTGACAGCGGCCGAGGGTTCGCTCGAGGCCGAGTTCGGGCGAGACGGACAACTAGTCCGTCCGAGGCTTGGCTCGAGGGCTCGGGCGAGACGGGAAGCAATCGCCCGTCCGAGGCCTGGCTCGAGGGCTCGGGCGAGACGGAAACACACACGCCCGTCCGAGGCCGGGCTCGAGGGCTCGGGCGAGACGGAAACACACACGCCCGTCCGAGGCCTGGCTCGAGGGCTCGGGCGAGACGGAAACACACACGCCCGTCCGAGGCCTGGCTCGAGGGCTCGGGCGAGATGGAAACATACACGCCCGTCCGAGGCCTGGCTCGAGGGCTCGGGCGAGACAGAAACATACACGCCCGTCCGAGGCCTGGCTCGAGGGCTCGGGCGAGACGGAAACAGGGGAGAGGTTTGACCGTCGATTCCTCGTCGGCGGTGAGGTCGCCGGCGGTTAAGCTAGGCTTGCGAACTCGTCTCGACGAGGCGCATCGAGTGGTGTAGGTGGTTTGGCTAGCGCACGGCCGGAGCATGCCAGCGGCGAGTGGCGGCGCACGGTGATGGCGGCAACGCGCGGCTACGCCGTTTCCGGCGGCGGCCGGAGAAATTGGAGGAGGCAAAAGCTCGAGAGAACCCTACGGAGCAAAGCTACGGGGTTGGTTTGGCTTGGGTGGCTCCAGAGGAGCTTGGCCACGAGCGAGGTCCGCGGCGGGCGGCCATGGCGTTCGGCCGGGGAAAAAGATGTGGGAGAGAGCGGTAGCGTTGAAGCTAGGTGGTGTTCTCACCTTGCCTTGGCTTGGTGAAGCTCGAAGATGAAGAAGAAGAGTCGGTGGAGCTCGGGTTAGGGAAGAACGGTGTTGCGGCTCGGCGGTGGCGACTGACGGACCGAAAGAGGCGCTTCATCCTCTGGCGGCGAAGGGGCTCGGTCGGGGACGACAACGTGCGCACGGCGCGTGCACGGTGTAGGCGGAGCGGTGTACGGAGGGAATCGAAGGGAGGTGCTCCGATGAGGTCAGAACGGAGAGGGAAGGTTGCGGTGAGAGCGAGCCGAGCGCTTGCTCTGGCTTGGTGGCGAGGGGAGGAGAGTGCGAGCGAGATTGGGAGAGTGTGTGCGGGAGAGCGAGGGAGTGAAGAGGTGCTCGGGGTTTTGATCGGCTTGACCGGTGGTCGTGGCGGGGCCACGGCGGCGCGGTCGGCGACGCAGCGCGGTGATGCCGTGCACGGCGAGCGGGTGCGGCAGGCGAGGCGAGCGGAGAGTGGCCGGGGGAGATAGCTTGCGTGCTTGGGTGAGAGGGGATCGAGCGAGGAGTGGCCGGCGAAGATCCTCGGCAGAAAGCGGCGGCCACGTGGCGGTTGCGGCCGGCGTACGGCGCGACATGTCAGCGGCAGCAGCGCGTGGCGCGCGCGGCACGCGGGCGAGCGCTGGCGAGCGGCGCGGGGTGCGCGGGCGAGCGCTGGCGAGCGGCGCGGGGTGCGCGGGCGAGCACGGGAGCGGGCCGGCGCACGCGAGTTGGGCCGAAAGGTGGGGCGTGGAAGGAATCGTTTTCCTTTTTCTTTTTCCAAATACTTTTCAAACTTTGACCACTCAAAAACAGTTTCAAAAACTCCAAACTAGGTTTTGACCCAAATATAAAAGTTTCTCGAAATAATTTTCTCTACGACTTTCATATAAGACACTTTTTCTGAAAACCATTTTTAAATCCTCCACATAAACAAAGCCAATTTTAAAGTATAAACCATTCTGTTTTGACTTATTTTTATTTACAAACTAATCTGAACTAGGTCAAAACTCCAACATGAAAAGCACTCTACTCAAGATTCTCTATTTTCTAAAACTCTTTGCCAAAACAGAAATCCACTCAAACAACCAAGTCCAATAGAAATCCAAATCCAATTAAATAAACAAAAGACAAAACACTCTCATGCTCATGAAATGATGCAATGCATTGCTTATGTTTCTTTAGTAGCTAAATGCAGTGCCTTAATGCAGTGCTTGACACTAGGGTGTCACAGGGTCAATGCCATCCATGAGGAGTTAGAAAATTTTGAGAGAAATCGGGTTTGGGTTTTGGTTCCACCTCCTCCTGAGTGTCACCCTATTGGGACAAAATGGGTTTTCAAAAATAAACAAGGAGAGGATGGCCACATTGTGAGAAACAAGGCCAGACTTGTAGCCCAGGGGTATAGTCAGAAGGAGGGGATAGACTATGAGGAGACTTTTGCTCCTGTAGCACATTTGGAGGCAATTAGGATACTCTTGGCTTTTGCTGCATCCAAGGGTTTCAAACTTTTTCAAATGGATGTCAAGAGTGCCTTCTTAAACGGCTACATAGAAGAAGAGGTGTATGTGAAACAACCCCCCGGCTTTGAAAATCCCAAGTTTCCAAACCATGTCTTTAAACTTCACAAAGCATTATATGGTTTGAAACAAGCCCCTAGAGCCTGGTATGATAGGTTGAAAACCTTTTTGCTTGCTAAGTGTTTTAAAATGGGATGTGTTGATAAAACGCTTGTTCTCCTCAAGCAAGGCAATGACACTCTCTTGGTCCATATTTACGTGGATGATATCATTTTTAGTGGTTCTTCTCACGCTTTGGTTGCCAAGTTTGTAGATTTTTTGAGCAGGGAATTTGAGATGAGCATGATGGGCGAGTTGACATTCTTCCTCGGGTTGCAAATCAAGCAATCTCGAGAAGGGACGTTTTGCACCAGGGCAAGTATACCAAGGACATCTTGAAGAAGTTCGATATGGGTGAGGCCAAGCCTCTTCCAACACCCATGTCGACCACGATGGCCCTTGAAGGACCGAGAATGCAATCAGAAAGCGACCAGAGGGGGGGGGTGAATGGGAGCTTCAAAATTTCCTTTTGGAAACTAGTAGCCGTTGTCCCGTAAAACAACCCCAAGAGCAAACCCTAGAGCTCGTAAGTGTCCTCGACCCTAGATGTAGGGTGGATGCTTCCAAGAAGCACAGTGAGACACTACACGACTCAAGAAACCCAACGCAAAAACCGGTAATCGAAACCGACAACGGACGAACAAACTGCGAACGAAACTGCGCAAAACGGCACTGACCGGACTCTGCCTGTGTCCGGTCAAGAGGCACCGGACGCGTAAACCGCAAAATGGAGAGCAGGAAAACCTAGAAGGCAAAATAGCAAATGGCTGAGATAGACGGGGAGGTGGGTGTCTCCCCCTACTTATCCTAATTCGAACTATTCCTAATTCCCACTCTACCCCTAACTACTTACAGAGCGAACCAGCTAAACCCTAAGGTTATTCTGGACCAACTCGATGGTAGGTGGATCCGATGGCCACGCCCGCACAACTGGTAGCGTTGCCTCGACGCAACCTCACCGATTGCCGCCACATGCCGCCACCGCTCTTTGTCCTCTTCACGAACTCCGCCCCCGGTTTTGAGGCCCAAACCGGGAAACCAGCCCACCAAGCGCCTGAGTTTTGTGGCCCAAACTCAGCAAACCCGAAGCACCCAGGTTTTGAGGCCCAAACCTGGAAACCATCCTCAGCCCGAGTTTTGTGGCCAAACTCGGAAACCATCAGCGACCAGGTTTTGAGGCCCAAACCTGGAAACCGTCCACCCGATGGTTTTTCTCTGGCTCTACCACCAAACCGAAGCTGTAGAGGGGATGCACCGCCCGTGCACCCTGTCCACCGACACGTGTCCCCAAGTCCACGACTCAGGCGACACATGACCGCAAGTCTTCGCTCGTCGCTGTCCCAGGCTGTCAGCCACCACAGCTGATCCTCGGGCCACCGGTCCCTCAGTCCAAGCCTCACGTCCGCCCTTCGCCACTCTCGGTCCATCGGCACGGCACGTCTCTACTTGACCTTCACCTTGCCTCTGATCACTGTATCCATGCTCGACACGTGCACAACACAAGCCAAAGAACATGCACATCATCCCAGTTGAGAATCACTCATCACTCAGAGACTCGACATACACCCATGTATCCACAATCTCCCCCTTGATGAGTGCATTGTCAACTACCAACACAAATCATAATAGAAATAGAAGGAGGAAGAAGGAGAAGAGAGAACTCGACCAAATGACCCAAAAGCATAGCAAAGCCAAAGAAGGTCAAGTGGAAAGAGCAAGACAACTTGGTCCCCAAAGACATGGGCAACGGCTCGACGCAACCAAGCAAAGTAAAACTAGCCCTCAAGAAGAGGTAGAACAGGCTCAACACCGCTAGCAAGAAAAAGGTTCGATACCAATTGAAAACCAAAAATCGAAGCAAAATGCTAGTCCCTCAATATAGAGGCACAGAGGCTCAACACAACTAGCAAAAACGCTCCGAACCAATTGGAAATTTCAACAACTCAACATGAGCAAGCTCCCCCTTCCATGGTGCACACAACCGATTCCTCTCCCTTTGAACATGGGAGGTATGATTTGTCCTAATTCTCCCTCTTAGTTGAAAATGCACCAACAAGCAAAAGGAACTGAAAGCAATTTTCTCCCCCTTAGAAAATGCACCATCAAAAGTGCCCATTAAGAGAAATTCTCCCCCTTCCAACATGCATATGAGTCAAGATGCAAGTTAGCAGCTTCAGGAATATAGTCAAGAAAATGCAAAGATGCTCTAAATAGTATAGCTCCAACGACTCACTAGAAAGCATACAAGCTAGCAAAAGCTCAAACTGATCACCAAATATGTATTATGAACATGTGAACAAAGTGAGCAGTTTATAGCCAAAAAGGTATTCACCATCAAAATAGCACCAAACATGTATAGACAGGAAATCAGTCAAGTGCTAAACATGTATACAAGGTGAACTACCCCTAGCACTGTTCAATAATCATGCTATAGAATGAAACATAGACTTGTGTATCCAAAATTTTATCGGAGTTGCAGCGGTTTAGATTACACAAGTTCAAATTTCAGCATGTGATTGCGAGAGGTTGAAAGCTTGTCATTGCCTAACTTTTCAACTGTGCGAAGCCTATGCAGAAGCAATCAGAAGCTTAAAGCAACAGTTTCGGTCATACACTACACAGCTCAAGTTTAACTCAAAGTGCAATGAGAAACAGTCTCGAAATTGTGATGTGTTGACAAGCAATCCCATCTCGATCTTTTCAATTCACTTAAAACTTGGTTCAGATTTTAAACAGAATATGAACATACCAAGCAAGTGACAGACTCAGAACTAGAGACATAGCAACCTAGCATATATGAAAAGCACGAGTGAAGTCAACACATCCTTCACATGCTAGTTGCATATCTCAATGGTGAACATTTTTAAGTTTTATGTTGGTTAAGCAGATTCACCACTCAAAAATAGCTCAGCTCACAACATGTATCAGTGATCAGAAAGAGCATAAGCTACCTAGCATCAACATAAGCATTGGAGCATACTAAACAGAGCATAATCACACTCTAAAGAGTATATACATGAAGCTCAGAATGTAATAGCGTATGCTAAAAAAGCAAAAGAAAACAAAGACAAAAGAAAAGGAGTCAGTCTGTCGTACAAGAACCAAAATGTTTCCCCCATCTAAAAGGGGAAACACACACCAAGCTCACCTCTCAACCGATTAAAGGTTGATTGGTCCAATGGCTTGGTGAAAATATCAGCCAACTGATGATGAGTATCGACATGGCGAAGGTCGATATCACCCTTCTCATAGTGGTCTCGCAGAAAATGAAAGCGCACATCAATGTGTTTGGTCTTCGAGGGAAGCACGGGGTTCTTAGCAACGCTAATAGCACTCGTGTTGTCACAAAGCAAAGGAACGCGAGAAAAGCTCAGACCAAAATCACGCAAAGTGGCCATCATCCAGAGTAACTGGGAATAGCAGCTAGCCGCAGCAACATACTCAGCCTCCATGGTAGACTGGGCGACACTAGACTGCTTGCGAGAAGACCACGAAACAAGAGAAGAACCAATAAACTGACAAGTCCCAGAAGTGGACTTGCGCTCAATGCGACAACCAGCAAAATCGGCATCGGAATAACCACAAAGGGAAAGGGTGGAGGAAGCAGAATACCAAATCCCAAACTCAGGAGTGAAGCATAAGTACCTCATAATGCACTTGACTGCCTGACGGTGAGAGGTGCACGGCGAAGACTGAAATCGTGCGCAAAGACATACCGCGAACTGAATGTCCGGGCGTGTCGCCGTCAGGTACAGCAGCGACCCGATCATACTCCGGTACTCCTTCTGGTCCACTGCTTCTCCCTCCTTGTCCGCATCCAGGGCTGTCGTGGTCGACATGGGTGTTGGAAGAGGCTTGGCCTCACCCATATCGAATTTCTTCAGAATGTCCCGGGTGTACTTGCCCTGGTGCACGAACGTCCGTTCCCGGGATTGCTTGATTTGCAACCCGAGGAAAAACGTCAACTCGCCCATCATGATCATCTCAAATTCCCTGCTCATAGTATCTGCAAACTTGGCAACCAAAGCGTAAGAAGAACCACCGAAAATGATATCATCCACGTAAATTTGGACCAAGAGAGTATCAGTGCCTTGCTTGAGGAGAAAGAGCGTTTTATCTACACATCCCATTTTAAAACCCTTAGCAAGCAAAAAGGTTTTCAATCTATCATACCAGGCTCTAGGGGCTTGTTTCAAACCATACAAAGCTTTGTGGAGTTCAAAGACATGGTTTGGAAACTTGGGATTTTCAAAACCGGGGGGTTGTCTAACATACACCTCCTCTTCTATGGCTGTTTAAGAAGGCACTCTTGACATCCATTTGAAAAAGTTTGAAACCTTTGGATGGAGCAAAAGCCAAGAGTATCCTAATTGCCTCCAAACGAGCTACAGGAGCAAACATCTCCTCATAGTCTATCCCCTCCTTCTGACTATATCCCTGGGCTACGAGTCTGACCTTGTTTCTCACAACATGGCCATCTTCTCCCTGTTTGTTTTTGAAAACCCATTTTGTCCCAATTGGATGACACTCAGAAGGTGGAGACACTAGAACCCAAATCCGATTTCTCTCAAAGTTCTCAAGCTCCTCATGCATGGCATTGACCCAATCCGGATCCGTCCAAGCGTGTCCAACATCCCGGGGTTCAAAATCAGCAACAAATGCAGAATGAGCAAAGTGAGAGATTTGCCTAGACCGGGTGATGCGTTCGTCGATGCTGCCGATCATCTGCTGAGGCGGGTGCTGGCGCTGAATGTGTCGTGGCACCTCCCTTGCCGAAGTGGCCTCCCCCTCAACAGCAGCTGGTGCCTCCCCGGGTACAAAAGGTACCGCTCGGGGTGGCGGATCCCACGGCCCCCAGGAAGAAGAATTGTCAGGGCCGTGACTCGTAGTAGAGGCCGCTCCTTGCGGCACAACAGGTGGAGGGGGTGCTGGATCATCTATACCTTCAGCAACCTCATCCTCGTCATCAAAAAGAGGCTCACCAACCTCATGATCACCTGCACGCTCAAAACGAGAAGAAGTACAAACCACGGTCTCGTCGAAGGTGACATCAGATGTCTCCATGACTCGGTTAGTGTCAAGGTTAAGTACACGATAAGCGCGAGTATGAGTGCCATAACCCAAAAACACACAAGCCAGAAGAATGAGACTCAAACTTGTCCAAGTTGCCCTTTTTGAGTATAAAACAATGGCAACCAAAAACTCGAAAATAACTCACCTTGGGCAGTTTTCCAAAACGCAACTCATAAGAAGTCTTTTTCAAGAAGGCTCGGAGAAAAATGCGATTGGAAATGTAACATGCAGTGCTCATAGCTTCGGCCAATATCGCCTAGGAGTCCTATGCTCATCGAGCATCGTCCTGGCCATCTCTACAAGGGTCCGATTCTTCCTCTCTACAAGACCATTCTGTGGTGGTGTGTAGGGGGAAGAAAACTGATGCTCTAGACCCAAAGAGTTACAAAACTTCTCAAAATCCGAATTCTTGAATTCGGAACCATTATCACTCCTAATAGCTCGCATCGAGTTCAAAGGGAACTCATTCTAAAGACGCAAAATCAGATTGCGAGCAAAGGAGAAAGTCTCGGTCTTCTCAGCTAAAAAGAAGACCCACGAATATCTCAAAAAGTCGTCAACAACAACAAGCACATACCACTTCCCCCCAACCGAGCTCACCCGAGCCGGACGAACAAGGTCCATGTGTAAAAGCTCTCCAGGGCGCTTGGTCATGACCTGAGTCACTGGATGGTGGGGAGCGGCAACCATCTTCCCATGTCTACAAGAGTGGCAAACAAGATCCTTCTCCATATGCAACTTGGGCAATCCTCGGATTAGGCCAAGTGAACTAAGCCTTGCAAGCAAGTCGAAGCTCAAATGTCCAAGTCTCCTATGCCACTTCCAAAGATCAGAGGAGGAAGGTCCAGCCACAAGACAATGAGAAGTGCCAAAAGACTCCGAGAAATTCGCACGAAAGACTTTTCCAAAGGGCGAAATCAAACACACAAGATTGCCCTGAGGATCCAAAATACGACTAAGATTCAGTTTAAAACAAATCTCATAGTCATCATCGAAAAGTTGCGAAACAGAAAGAAGGTTAAAATGCAAGTTAGAAACAAGAGCAACATCGCGCAATACAAAATGCTCATTAACTCGCTCCGACCCACGAGACAACACTTTACCTTTGCTATTGTCGCCGAAGGTGATAAACTCCTTTCCGGCGACTGGACTAAGACTGGAGAACCACTTGGCGTTTCCGGTCATGTGCCACGAGCAACCGGAATCCACCAACCAAACGTTCTCCAATCATTTTACCTACATCAATAAAAAGACATAGGGTGAGCATACGGGCCAACACTGGGGTTAGTGAAGTAAGGGGAATACCAGTGTTGGGCCGGCTGCTCAAAAGAACGGTTAGCAGAAAAACCATTCCTAGCACGCCTACGAAGGGAGCGATCACCACGTTGAGGAAAACGTGGTCCGTTAAGGAAAGAGCGTCCATCGCGATACTCAAAACGCGGTGGTGGAAAATGCTCAACTACAAAGCCACTACCACGGGGTCCATAGCCTACAACTGCAGGCTCCCGCCGGGCACGCTCTCTACGCGGCCTAGGCCTAGGAACTTGAGGTTTTGGACCTCTAGGACTAGCAGCTCTCCTTGGAGCTCTCCTCTGAACATTCGGCACATGTACATCATGGAAAGGATGGTACATGTCCGTGTTGTTCATCTCCTTTGCACGGCACGCCTCTCTCTTGCGCCGAAAGCAAAACTCACTCAAGTGTCCATCTCTCCCACAATGCTCACAATGATACCTCACCGCACTCAAAGGGGGTTGTTGGTACTCACGGTGGTGGGTGTGGATCACTTTGCCCTTCTGTGGCATAAGCTCCTCCTGGATGGGTGGCATTGTGTCCAGCTTGTTCTTTAGGTGGTTGGGTTTGGGATGCCACACTTGGTTTTTGGGTGGAGCTCTCGGAGGTTCCTCAAACACTCCATCCTTGGTGTTAGGCTTGAGAGACTCTTTGGGTGGAAGCTTGGTAAGTTTGGGAGTAGTGGTGGAATTGGGCTTCTCACTTGGGTTCAAACCACTCGACTCTCCAATCTTCCCAAAAGCAGAAACATCAACGCCCGAAGTAAAGCCTACACCAGGACCTCCAGCAGCTCGCTTGAATTGGGAGATCATCATCCCGAGCTGTGGCTCACCACAAGACACCCATGACACGATGGTCTGAAGGTATGTGTTTTCTTCCTCGGTTTGCATCTTGTCATGCTTCACGTTTGCGATCTCCATCTCCAAACCCTCACAAAGAACACACCTAGCCACACATGTGCTACCTGAGTTGGCCTCTTCAAGAGACACAATCTTGGCATTCTTCTCTGCCAACTCAGATTGCAAGACAGGACAAGTCTTGCACGCACCCAGTAGCGAGGGTCTAGCCTTCAGCTCATCCACCTCTCCTACCAATGCAACATACTTACCTCTCAAAGTGAGAAGGTCAGTCATGTGCGTGGTGCACATCTCACACTCCTCCTCATCGGTAACAACCACGGTGGGCTTGACAGACTCAAGTTCCTTCACCGTATCCTCCCACTTCTGCCTAAACTCCTTGCGCTCTCTAGCGGCATGCCTAAGCATCTTATCCTGACTAAGGAGCGCGGCAGTAAGTTTCTCGACCTCAGCAGAAAGCTCGTCGTGGGTCAGAGATACCTGGGAGGTGTCGTCATCGTCGTCGTCGTTCCAAGGGGTGTCCACCAGCTCGCCGTCGACCTCCTTGCCGAGGGCCATGGTGTAGAAGCCGTCGTCGGCGGCGAAGAAGCAGAGGCCGTTGAGCTTGTCCTCGATCCTCTTCTTCTTCTCGGACTCGTCGTCGCTTGAAGAAGCATAGTCATCGTCCGAGTCGTCGACGTCGCTGAGCGTGGCGAAGAACGCACGTTGCTCAGACTAGGCCTTCTCCAATTACATGGTCTTGATGTACTCCTTGTTGAAGGCGCCCTTCCGCTTGTGCCTTGCGGGGATGTTCTTCTCCTTGCGCTTGCCGGAGTCGTACTTGTGCCCATGATCGCCCTTCCCAGATGTGTGCTTCTTCTTGGGACAGTTGGCGATGAAGTGGTCGGGGTCGCCGCACTCAAAGCATCCTGAGCGTCCTCCTCCGCGGCAACGGTTCATGCGGTTGTTGTGGAACCGCGAGAACCGGTTGGCGAGCATTGCCAACTCGTCATCCCCCAAAGACTCCAGCTGGTCCTCTATGACAGAAAAGAGTGAAGAAAGTGCAAAACCTCCAGAGGGGTTAGCAGAACAGCCAGAAAGCAAAGCCATAGACGAGCCAGAAGAATTTTCATAAGAAGCCCTCGCCATGGCATCGATCTCACTGGACTTGAGCTTACTGAAGAGCTCGTCGCACGTGAGGGTCTCATAGTTAGGCGATTCGATGATCGCCTGAACCTTGGAATCCCACACTGATCGATCAAGAGTATGCAAAAGCTTCAAAGCCCTCTCATGATCGTCGAAAGGCAACAGCTCCTTGTTAGCCCTCATCCTGTTGACAATCACCTGAAAGCGAGCGAATAAACTTTCTATGCTCTCGCCAGGCATATGTCGAAAGTTCTCATACTCTCGCTTGAACGACTCATAGAAACGGGTTTTGACTTGAGAGGTTGCCTCATGGAAACGCATGAGGGTAGCCCAAATCTCCCGAGCCATAGCGAGGTGAGAAACGCGATCGAACTCACTCATGCTCAAGCACGAGAAAAGAGCATTACAGGCTCGGCTATTGGCATCGTGCTCATCAATCTGAAGCTGAGAGACACGAGCAACCAAGACCACATAATCGGCAGAGTTGCAAATATCCCAAATGGAAGCACCCAAACTCTGCAGATAGGCTGACATGCGTATCTTCCAATACGCATAGTTCGTCCCATCGAAAAATGGCGGTCTGCCAACGCCGCGATCCATGTCGCCTTCTGTGGATCTGGAACCGGCTAAGGTGGAAGATCCTTAACCCGCTTCGATAACAATTGAAGGACCAAGAATGCAATCAGAAAGCGACCAGAGGGGGGGTGAATGGGAGCTTCAAAATTTCCTTTTGGAAACTAGTAGCCGATGTCCCGTAAAACAACCCCAAGAGCAAACCCTAGAGCTGTAAGTCCTCGACCCTAGATGTAGGGTGGATGCTTCCAAGAAGCACAGCGAGACACTACACGACTCAAGAAACCCAACGCAAAAACCAGAAATCGAAACCGACAACGGACGAACAAACTGCGAATGAAACTGCGCAAAATGGCACTGACCGGACTCTACCTGTGTCCGGTCAAGAGGCACCGGACGCGTCCGGTCAGACGAAACCAGATTTCGGAGCTCTCTGCAAGCGACCGGACTCACTGGGAAAAGAGCGTCCGGTCCGAAGCAGTGTGTCCGGTCAACACAGACAAAGTAGGGAACAGTGTTCACCGTGCGTCCGATCACAAGCAGTCACGAGCGTCCGGTCAAGAATCAAAAAACCCCCGCGTAGTATTCAACCACCGGACGCGTCCGGTCAGCCCGACCCAGCGTCTGGTCACCCCGAGACTACAGTGTTCGTTCACCAATTCGACTCGATCTCACCCAAAACAAATCCTCTAGGGATCAAACTCGGTGAGAGGAGTCACAAGGTGGATAGTGAGCTATCTCTAAGAGATCATGGCTCGAACCTATCTCCAAATCGATGAATCGAAGAATTCGGGGGAAGGGAGAAAAGCTTGTCCTGAAACCAAAATCGATCGATCCTAGACCGTGAGGTTAGAAGTGAATTCCTTCGGTAGAAAGAAGTGCCCCACGACCTAGAACACTTGGTTCAAACGGATTTGCAAAAGATGAACCGAGCAAAGAGATCAAGCGACGGGAAAAACGTGGAGAAAAAGGATTCCACGAAGAACATGAATGAAACGCGAATCACAACCACGAAATTGCAACCGTGTAGCTACCACACGCTACAATAGTGAGATTACGGTCTCACTTCCTCAAAATCTCACGGGCACAGAGGTATTGTTCTCTTCTCTGTGGATCTCAGTTCGCTACAGCAGGGGAGAGGGAGAGCAGGAAAACCTAGAAGGCAAAATAGCAAATGGCTGAGATAGACGGGGAGGTGGGTGTCTCCCCCTACTTATCCTAATTCTAACTATTCCTAATTCCCACTCTACCCCTAACTACTTACAGAGAGAACCAGCTAAACCCTAAGGTTATTCTGGACCAACTCGATGGTAGGTGGATCCGATGGCCACGCCCGCACAACTGGTAGCGTTGCCTCGACGCAACCTCACCGATTGCCGCCACGTGCCGCCACCGCTCTGCGTCCTCTTCATGGACTCCGCCCCCGGTTTTGAGGCCCAAACCGGGAAACCAGCCTTCACGATCAACCCCCGGTTTTGAGGCCCAAACCCGGAAACCAGCCCACCAAGCGCCTGAGTTTTGTGGCCCAAACTCAGCAAACCCGAAGCACCCAGGTTTTGAGGCCCAAACCTGGAAACCATCCTCAGCCCGAGTTTTGTGGCCAAACTCAGAAACCATCAGCGCCCAGGTTTTGAGGCCCAAACCTGGAAACCATCCACCCGATGGTTTTTCTCTGGCTCTACCACCAAACTGAAGCAGTAGAGGGGATGCACCGCCCGTGCACCCTGTCCACCGACACGGGTCCCCAAGTCCACGACTCAGGCAACACATGACCTCAAGTCTTCGCTCGTCGCTGTCCCAGGCTGTCAGCCACCACAGCTGATCCTCGAGCCACCGGTCCCTCAGTCCAAGCCTCACGTCCGCCCTTTGCCACTCTCGGTCCGTCGGCACGGCACATCTCTACTTGACCTTCACCTTGCCTCTGATCACTGTATCTGTGCTCGACACCTGCACAACACAAGCCAAAGAACATGCACATCATCCCAGTTGAGAATCACTCATCACTCAGAGACTCGACATACACCCATGTATCCGCAGCCCTGGATGCAGACGAGGATGGAGAAACTGTGGACCAGAAGGAGTACCGGAGTATGATCGGGTCGCTGCTGTACCTAACGGCGACACGCCCGGACATTCAGTTCGCGGTGTTTCTTTGCGCACGCTTTCAGGCGTCTCCGCGCACCTCTCACCGTTAGGCGGTCAAGCGCAATATGAGGTACCTTCATTGCACACCTGAGTTTGGGATTTGGTATTCTGCTTCCTCCACCCTCTCCCTTTGCGGTTATTCTGATGTCGATTTTGCTGGTTGCCGACTTGATCGCAAGTCCACTTCTAGGACTTGTCAGTTTTTGGGCTCTTCTCTTGTTTCTTGGTCTTCTCGCAAGCAGTCTAGTGTCGCCCAGTATACCACAGAGGCTGAGTACGCTGCTGCGGCTAGCTATTATTCCCAGTTGTTGTGGATGACGGCCACTTTGCGTGATTTTGGTCTGAGCTTTTCTCGAGTTCCTTTGCTTTGTGATAGCACGAGTGTGATTAGCGTTGCCAAGAACCCCGTGCTGCATTCTAAGACCAAATACATAGATGTGCGCTTTCATTTTTTGCGAGACCACTATGAGAAGGGTGATATCGACAAAAGACATGTTGATACTCATCTTCAGTTGGCCGATATTTTTACCAAGCCTTTGGACCAATCAACCTTTGCTTGGTTGACAGGTGAGCTTGGTTTGTGTTTCCCATTTTAGATGTGGGATCACTTTGTTGTATCATATGATGTACAGTCTTTTTCTTTCTCATTTTTCTGAATTTGCATGTGTATCATACTCGCATTTTGAGCTTCATTTATATTTTGTCTAGAATGATTCTATGCTCAGTTTGTCACATGCTTGTTGTTGATACTTCTTAATGCAACCACTAGAACTAGACTATGGAGCCTAACCCCCGGCAGCGGCACCAGAGATGCTTGTTGACACCAGAAGTGGCAAACGGATATACCGCAAGCGCACGGTAGTCAATTGTAGCCTTTCACCAGGAGTATTCTAGGTATCGTATTTCCACAGGGAACGTGAAGTGGATTAACTAGAAGTAGGGTCGTCAAAGGATGATCAAAGGGTATATGATAACTGGGATTGAGATGTCTTCCTAATATCAATATTTGGTACTGGTTTTCTAAGAGTACTGAGGTTTACCACCTCATTCCTTACTGGGGGCGAAGGACGAAACAGTAGTTGATTAAAAGTTCTCCACCTAACAACTACTGAGGCGGCAATGCTGCTACCCAACTATTATTTTCAACTAGCCTACAACACTTGAGAGGAACTCCAAGCACTGGCTGTGTCTGTCACCCTACCACCAGGCGTCTACACAAGTGCGACAAGAAGTCCACACTGGCAAGATATAGCCTAGACACCACGTCTACACTAATCTTACTACTCTAAAGCTAAGCTTATTAGGCCTAGAGAACTTCAACAAAGTAAAGCAATGTGCTAAGTAAAAGAACTGTAAACTTAAATTACTAGACCAGAATATTAAATACTAGAAGGACTCAGATGTAACACTTACAAGAAGAATCGCATCCGCTGAGGCGCACCTTGGAGAAGACTCCCGACAGACCGGGACTCCTCCGTGGAACTCCTCACTCCCTTCCCTCTCTTCTAACACTAAAGCTACTAAGTAGGCTTTCTCTCCTTAGATGCATACAAACTGAAGAGCTCTAGGGGGGTATTTCTAGCTTGGAGGGTGGAGTAGCGGCTACTCCGTTCCCACGTTAGCGATCCGCGTGCTCTCCTTCCTTGGCCATTGGATCAAACCGCCATAGTCCCCGCCATGGATGGATGGCCTTGATTTCATCACGAGTGAAACATGTGCAAGCAACCGACATTGGATGGGGTTCACCCTGGGGTCGGCCGACCCAGCCAATGACAGGTGGGCCCACCACTTTCTTCTAGAAGATGCTGATGTCACCAGGCTGAAATAGTGTAGCCAGGGCCCACCAATGGGGGGTCGCCGACCCCCCCAATGACAGGGCTGCCCACTGTTTTGTCTCCATGGTGTCCCCACTTGTCATAGAGCATGGTGTCATATTTTGGTTGCATTTGCTTTCTTGTGTGGGCCCATGGATCCATGTGCTTCTCATCTTTCACCGTTGAATGCAAACACGTTTGATCTGATGGTGGAAAGTAGCTTGGTGAAGCTTCACTTGGATAGTGCCACGTCACCAAGCCCGAGGAGCTCCCATGGTGGGGTCGGCCGACCCCACCTTGAGTGGGTCCAGGTGTCCATTTCCTTATTATTCTGTTATACTTGCAAATCAAATACTAGAGTACAAGTGAACTTATTAGTGATAAATATGCTCATGATATGCTATATTCCTTGAAACCGAGGCTGTTGACGGTATTTTGATAAGGTAAATCATGCTATAAACTTCCGTCAACAAGATCCCCCACACTTGAATCTTTGCTCGTCCCGAGTAAAGGTTAGAGAAAGTGAACAAGTGATTATTACAGCTTAAAATGATAATGATCATAAGCATCATTCCTAACATAGTTTATACAAATGGGTTATGTGGTACTGTCTATCATATATCCTTTAGATGTTGAGAAAAGGAACAAATCTCAAAGCAAAGTCATCTCCCTGAATTCTTGTTCTTGGTACTTAGAGTTTTTTAGGACAGTTTGAAAGGAAAACACATAGTTCATGCTTACTCCTCATATAGTACTCTCAAGACACTCTTATAGGTGTTTGGTTCCTCACCAAGGCATAGCATGTGATTGCCTTATTTTGTTTTTATCCTAATCTATCAGGCTTATGTGGAGTTTGGTACGGATAAACAAAGTAGCATACTTGTTTTGCATATATTGTAAAGTCAAAACAAGGATCCAAGGACAAGAATGTCATAATCCTAGATCAAGATGTGCATGTGTGTGGAAAGTATGTGGACTAGAATGCCCTTTAATATAATCTCTCTCTACTTTATTTTACCTTGAGACATGGCTAGCATTTTCAACAATGGACCTTCATGTGTCCATATTTTTTTTAGTGGACCTTCATGTGTCCACAAATATATATATATTTTGTTTACTGGACCTTCATGTTTCCACATTTTTTTAGCCTTAATGTCTCTTTTTACTAACTAGAGTTAGAGAGAGAGATATTGTAGAACTTTAATGTACGGAGCATCTATAGAGTGGAAATTAATGGCATTGTAGGCATACTTCCAGTGTAGAAGTTGCATATGTAGATGGTGTGTACGTGATCTTGATCTTGGGATTATGACAAAATTCTCGACTAGGGTCAACAAGGTTTGACCAAACTCAAGACAAAACAAGTAGCATGTGGTAAAGGTTTTGCTCATGTATGCATATGTATGGTTTTGGTAGTATTTCTCACTATAGAGGAGTAAATGATACTATGTTTTGAGATATTTTCAAAACAAATCTCTAAGCACCTTAACAAAAACAGGTTTGAGTCTTAAGCCAGATTTATCTCACTTTTAACAACAACTTAGTCAATACGGTTTCCTAATTTAGTTTACCCATGAGTATAAACATATGTAAGAACATGGTTTTATGTCATTAACATTCTTAGCATATCATAACTCAAGTCACTTTGTAGCTTTTTATTTTATTTTATTCAGAATATGGAATGATTGTGAACTGCTTGAACCGAGAGGAGAAAGGGGAACGAACCAGACAACAGTGTTGAGCTTACTGTGCAGAGGTGAGCTAGTGGGCCCAGTCACCATGGTGGGGTCGGCCGCCCCCACCAAATGGTGGTTTTTGTTGCCATCTGCCTTTTTCTCCTCTCCATTCAGTTTTACATCTGCAAAAGCACTTTCAAAAATTCAAGAGAACGGGGGTCGCCCGCCCCTTTGCTTACCTCTGTTTGTGCACTGCAGCGTGTCAGACTGTGCTCAGCAGTTCAGTGTGGTCCAATGATGAAATCTAGGGGTCGTCAGACCCCCCACACTTGAATCTTTCCATAAATAACTCTGAACATGACGCAAAGGTAAAATGCAAAGCACTCTACTGGTGGCAAACACACCAGTAGAGACGATATAATTTTATTTATTCTCTAAGAAGGGAAATACATGGAAATTTTAAAAGAATTTCAAATCTAAATGAAACTTGGAAATTCAAAATAAATCTAACATGGTGCTTTTAGGATTTGGTTCAAGCAATGAAGAGAAGAGACTTGTAGGTTTTAGGTTGTGTATAGTTTGAACTCTACCATGTCTACTTCATTTTCTACGGGATCATGTTCATGAAAAACTTTAAGACGGTGGCCATTTACCTTAAAGATGTTGCCGTCGGTGTCCTGAAGCGTGACAGCTCCATGCGTTGCGGCATCGATCACGAGGAATGGTCCTTCCCATTTGCTTTTTAGTTTTTCATGGCCAAAGAGCTTGACCCTTGAGTTGAACATAAAACCTTGCCTCCCGGATGGAATTCCTTTTGCTTGATCCTCTTGTCATGCCATTTCTTGGTTCTCTCTTTATAGATCCTAGCGTTGTGATAGGCTTTCTCTCTCCATTCTTCCAGTTCAGAGATCTGCATTCTCCTATTTCTTCCAGCTGCGAGCAAATCCATATTCCATCTCTTTATTGCATAGTGTGCTCTATGCTCCAATTCCACGGGCAGATGGCATGTCTTGCCGTATACAAGTTGGTATGGGGTCATACCAATTGGAGTCTTGTATGCGGTCCTGTATGCCCACAGTGCATCTGATAGCATGCTTCTCCATGCTGTCCCCATTTCATTGACAGTCTTTTGCAGAATATTCTTGATTTGCTTGTTCGATGTTTCTGCTTGTCCCTTGTTTGTGGGTGATAAGGTTTCCAATATTGTGCCTTATCCCTCTTTCTGTTAAATAGCGTTGGAACTTTCTGTCAATGAAGTGGCTTCCTCCATCGCTGATTACTAACCTTGGGGTGCCAAACCATGAGAATATTATTTCCTTGAACATCTTCGTTGCGTGCAACGAATCTGCTGACTTGCACGGCTTGGCTTCAACCCATTTGGATACGTAGTCTACTGGCACCAGAATATACTCACAACCTTGAGACGGGGGGAAAGGACCCATGTAGTCAATTCCCCAGGCATCGAACAACTCTACTTGTAGGTTGTTTGTGAGTGGCATTGCATCACGGGCATTGATGTTCCCATGTTTCTGACACCTTGCACACTTCTTCACACGAAGTCCTTGGTGTCTTCATACATGGTAGGCCAATAGAATCCACTTTGCCAAATCTTGGCATGGGTTCGGAATGTTCCATAATGGCCTCCATACTCTGCTCCATGACACTTCTCCATGATCTTAACTGCTTCGTTCATGGGCACACACCTTCTTAGTATGCCGTCTTGGCATACTCTATAGAGATACGGGTCATCCCATAGATGCACCGAGCTCTCCGTGATAAGCTTCTTTTGTCTACTCCAGGTGGTACGTAGCCTGAGACTATGTAGTTGACGATGTTTGCATACCACGGGTAGGTGTCTGAAACTTTGAGGAGTGTGTCGTCCCGAAGATAGTCGTTGATGGGCAGGTCCTGTTTATCCTCAGTTTGCATTCTAGACAAGTGGTCGGCTACAGAGTTCTCTGCTCCCTTTTTATCTCTAATTTCTAGATCAAATTCTTGGAGGAGTAGGATCCATCTTATTAGCCGTGGTTGGCATCTTTCTTAGTAAGTAGGTATTTCAGAGCTGCGTGATCGGTGTAGACGATCACCTTGGCTCCTACCAAGTAAGATCTAAACTTGTCTATAGCAAACACCACAGCTAAAAGTTGTTTTTCTGTTGTTGCATAGTTTAGCTGTGGTCCGGTTAGCGTTTTACTAGCATAGGAAATGGCATAGTGTTTCTTATCCTGGGTCTGTCCTAGGACAGCTCCTACAGCATAGTCACTAGCATCGCACATTATCTCAAAGGTAGCGACCAGTCAGGGGTTGAATGACTGGTGCAGAGATAAGTGCTTTCTTTAGATGGTAAAAGAGTCTAAGCATCTGTCGTCAAAGTCAAAGGGTGCGTCTTTAGCTAGCAGGTTTGTTAAAGGTCTAGCAATTTGAGAAAAATCTTTTAAACCTTCTATAAAAACCCGCGTGGCCAAGGAAACTGCGAATGCCTTTAACATTCGTGGGAGGTGGGAGCTGTTCTATAACTTCTATTTTAGCTCTATCTACCTCTATTCCACGTTCAGATACTCTATGTCCTAGCACTATCCCTTCTCGAACCATGAAGTGGCATTTCTCCCAGTTCAAGATCAAGTGCTTTTCTTGACAACGTTGTAAGACACGGTCCAGATTCTCTAAGCAGTGATCAAAGGTTGTTCCATAGACTGAAAAGTCATCCATGAAAACTTCCATTATTTCTTCTATCATATCCAAGAAGATGGACATCATGCACCTCTGAAATGAAGCAGGGGCATTGCACAGACCAAATGACATGCGCCTGTATGCATATGTCCCATAGGGTCATGTGAACGTGGTCTTACTTTGGTCGTCGGGATGGATTGGAATTTGATGGTACCCCGAATACCCATCAAGGAAACAAAAGAAGGAATGTTTGGCTAGCCGTTCCAACATCTCATCGATGAATGGCAACGGAAAGTGGTCTTTCTTTGTGGCCTTGTAAGTTTTCGGTAGTCTATGCACATTCTCCATCCCGTGACGGTTCGTTGTGGAATCAATTCGTTGTTTTGATTTTTAATGACCATCATTCCTCCTTTCTTAGGAACTACTTGGACGGGGCTGACCCACTCGCTGTTTGGAACAGGGTAGATTATGCCCGCGTGCAAGAGCTTCAAGACCTCCTTCTTTACTACTTCTCTCATCGCATTGTTGAGCCTCCTTTGTGGCTCTCTAGAAGGTGTAGCATCGGGTTCGATCGGAATGCGATGTGTGCAAAGAGCAGGACTAATTCCCTTGAGATCTTGCAACGAATATCCTAAGACGGATCGGTGTTTTTCTAGGACGGTGACGAGTTTAGAAACTTCTTCCGTTGTAAGTCGATCACTAATGATCACGGGAGTCTCTCTATCACCATTAAGGAAGGCATACTTAAGCCCAGAAGGAAGTGGCTTAAGCTCTATAGAGGGTTTTGGTGGAGGTTCAGACTCATCCAAGTCTAACGGTTCATCTAAATCAGTGTCTTCTTCTTGGATAAAGTCATGGGCGTCTTCTTCTAGATCAGGTTGAGAAGTTTCTAGTGAAGATACCGACATCACCTCCTCTATTGGATCAGGCTCGGGTTTTGGTTCGGTTTATCGAATTAACGGAGCCGGCAAAAGGAACTGAAAGATCTAGATCCTTCCCAGGTGACCCTTAAGGCTCCCTTCACGAAATCCCTCAATGAATCTCATGAGTGAGTGCCCAATTAACAAGTCGTCTTCGTCTACGTCAAAGACATTGAAGTTTGCGAGGAAGCTAACCTTGTTAATTGTGATAGAAATTATTGTGCAATCCCGCAACTCTCGACCAATTTTCCAGAAGGAAGCTTAAGGAATTTATTGGTCGGGTTTAGCAGTTCCTCACCTAGGAGTGTTAACATCAACGATTTAGACATTAAATTTACTCCTACAGCGGGATCATAGAGGAATCTACAGTCGTCTTGTTTATGGCACCGGTATGGATGTGAAATAGGACAAAGCTTAATGACATCTAAAGATGCTTCAGCCTCCCTGAACCATTCGTTGCTCATAATAGACATGAGCTCCTGGGCAGTCGCCTTAAGGTAACTTGCCTCAAACTGGGTTGGCATGTGGTTATTAGGAGCTCTACGGGCTGTGGATCTCTTCTGCACAGGTTGTTTCAAGACATTGCCATAATCGGCGAAGAGATCTGTCTCGATTTAGAGGATAATCCAAAGGATGAATTACTTCTTCCTTTGGAGGAGTAGGTGGTTGTGGTTCAGGTCTAACAGCTTGAGGTATAGGTAAAGGAGTTTCAGCTGTCGTGGGTTCGTCCCTAGGAGTTTGATCTTCCTCTAGAGTTTCACCATGGTCATCGGTGTAGGGGGTGTTCTTGAGAATGGTCGCAAGGACTTCCTTACCTTCACTAATGGGTAAATGGAGAAAAGCTCCTTTAGAGGCTAAATCAAGGAATTGTGTGGAGTTTTGGCTAAGACCGAGATAGAAATGTTGCATAAGGGTTGGCTCAGTTATAGCTAAATCTGGGCCAGAGGATGCTAAGTCTGTAAGTCGTGCCCAGGCCGCACCTAGAGATTCCTTCTCGTCTTGTTTGAAGTTTAGCACATCTCTGCGAAGACGAGCTACGCGGGATATGGGAAAGTACGTTAAGCAGAACATGGCTTGCAGTTTCTCCCTTCTCTCGTTCACACTACCAACGTAGCGAGTATACCAGCGTCTAGCTTTTCCCGTTAACGAGAACGAAATAGCTTCCACTTAAGAGTGACTCGCCTCATTCCTTGGATGTGAATACACGAACAAAGTTGTTCGAAATCACGTAGGTGGGTATAAGGATTCTCATCTACATCTCCTGAAAGGGATTCTCCTGAACCATCGCTATGAGGCTGGGGCGAAGCTCATAGCGAACTGCCAAATGGCATGAGATGAACTAGGCGGCTCCAACTCAGCGCCCGATGGAGCAGCGTAGTCAAAAAGGGTTGTTTGATCCATATTGATTTATGATGAAAGTTCTAATCAAACTACGATAACTTTAACGACTTTGTTCTAGCTAACACAGCTACCGTTCCCGGCAACGGCGCTAGAAAAGCTTGTTGACACTTCTTAATGCAACCACTAGAACTAGACTATGGAGCCTAATCCCCGGCAGCGGTACCAGAGATGTTTGTTGACACCAGAAGTGGCAAACGGATATACCGCAAGCGCACGGTAGTCAATTGTAGCCTTTCACCGGGAGTATTCCAGGTATCGTATTTCCATAGGGAATGTGAAGTGGATTAACTAGAAGTAGGGTCGTCAATGGATGATCAAAGGGTATATGATAACTGGGATAGAGATGTCTTCCTAATATCAATATCTGGTACTGGTTTTCTAAGAGTACTGAGGTTTACCACCTCATTCCTTACTGGGGGCGAAGGACGAAACAGTAGTTGATTAAAAGGTTCTCCACCTAACAACTACTGAGGCGGCAATGCTGCTACCCAACTATTATTTTCAACTTGCCTACAACACTTGAGAGGAACTCCAAGCACTGGCTGTGTCTGTCACCCTACCACCAGGCGTCTACACAAGTGCGATAAGAAGTCCACACTGGCAATATATAGCCTAGACACCACGTCTACACTAATCTTACTACTCTAAAGCTAAGCTTATTAGGCCTAGAGCACTTCAACAAAGTAAAGCAATGTGCCAAGTAAAAGAACTGTAAACTTAAATTACTAGACCAGAATATTAAATACTAGAAGGACTCAGATGTAACACTTACAAGAAGAATCGCATCCGCTGAGGCGCACCTTGGAGAAGACTCCCGACAGGCCGGGACTCCTCCGTTGAACTCCTCACTCCCTTCCCTCTCTTCTAACACTAAAGCTACTAAGTAGGCTTTCTCTCCTTAGATGCATACAAAATGAAGAGCTCTAGGGGGGTATTTATAGCTTGGAGGTGGAGTAGCGGCTACTCCGGTGCCACGTCAGCGATCCGCGTGCTCTCCTTCCTTGGCCATTGGATCAAACCGCCATAGTAACCGCCATGGATGGATGGCCTTGATTTCATCACGAGTGAAACATGTGCAAGCAACCGACATTGGATGGGGTTCACCCTGGGGTCGGCCGACCCCAGCCAATGATAGGTGGCCCACCACTTTCTTCTAGAAGATGCTGATGTCACCAGGCTGAATAGTGTAGCCAGGGCCCACCAAGGGGGGTCGGCCGACCCCCCAATGACAGGGCTGGCCCACTGTTTTGTCTCCAATGGTGTCCCCACTTGTCATAGAGCATGGTGTCATATGTTGGTTGCATTTGCTTTCTTGTGTGGGCCCATGGATCCATGTGCTTCTCATCTTTCACCGTTGAATGCAAACACATGTTTGATCTGATGGTGGAAAGTAGCTTGGTGAAGCTTCACTTGGATAGTGCCACGTCACCAAGCCCGAGGAGCTCCCATGGTGGGGTCGGCCGACCCCACCTAGTGGGTCCAGGTGTCCATTTCCTTATTTTCTGTTATACCTGCAAATCAAATACTAGGAGTACAAGTGGAACTTATTAGTGATAAATATGCTCATGATATGCTATATTTCCTTGAAACCGAGGCCTGTTGACGGTATTTTGATAAGGTAAAACATGCTATAACTTCTGTCAACACTTGTATGATAGTTATGCAGTTTATGCTCTTATGATCATGTAATTCAACTTGATGAGCTAACTATGATTTTGCAATGATGAACTTGTATAATAACTGTCAAAACATAAAAACAGTTCACCATTTGCATTGGCAACTAGTATGAGTAGATTATGTTATTCTTGAGCTTACTTTGCTATACTAGGTTGCTATGTCTCTAGCTTGGAGTTTTAATCGCTTCCACTGTATATACTCCGAAATCTTAAATGTTAAAATCTGAAATCCAAGCTATGAGATAAAAGATCAAGTGGGATTGCACTACAACACCTCACTGTATCGAGACTGCTTCCTTCCCTTTGATGAACTTGAGCAGTGCAGTGTATGACCAAAACCATTGCTTTAAGCTTCTGATAGTCTTTTGATTTAGGCTTTGCTGGTTGATAAGTAAGGCTTTGTGGTGCTTTCAACCCCTCGCAGTCACTTGACATGTATAACTCTTGTATAAATTGCTTAAATTCAAATGAAATGAGTTGTTATGGCTTGCTGATTTGACACATGCTTTGGGGTAGTTCACCTGTGTAGTCCTGTTAGCTCTAGTTGATGACTTTGTATATCTTTGTACTAGATGCTATTTCTATGGTGAGCTTGATTTTGTGCTAAAACTTCAAATCTAAAACTGCTTTGCTATCTTTGTTGAGCTATTTGATCATGATGAACTTATGCTAGCATTAGGGCTCTTTTCTGTTGTCATGGGCAAATTGAGCATTTTATCACTCTGGATAGCATATTCTTGAAGCTTTTGCATTCGTTTTGCCTCTTTTTAGGCTCCCATGTTCAATCTTGATATGTGCATTATCAACTAAGGGGAGAAATTTGTCAAATCATGATGAGTTGGTTATGTGCATTATCTAAGGGGGAGTTTGTGTCCAGGGGGAGGTTGCTCGTTTGATGAGTTTTTGGTTTGGAGCGGTTTTCAGCTAGTTGTGTTGAGCCTTTGCCTCTTTCTGGAGGGACTAGCTTGTTTTGGCTTCTTTGCTCTGAACTTCTCGCTAGTGGTGTTGAGCCCGTTTTGCCTCTTCTTGAGGGCTAGCTTTGCTTTGCTTGATTGCATCGAGCCATTGCCCATGCCTTTGGGGACCAAGTTGTTTTGTTCACTCCATTCGACTTCTATTGGCTTTGCTCTACTTCTGGTCGTTTGGTTGAGTTCACTCTTTCCTCTTTCTTTCTTCTATTCCATATGATTTGTGTTGGTAGTTGACAAAGCACTCATCAAGGGGGAGATTGCAGATACATGGGTGTATGCCGGATCTTGAGATGATGAGTGATTGTCAACTGGTTTGATGCACATGTTCTTTGGCTTGTGTTGTAATGGTGTTGAGCACGGAGACGGTGATCGAAGGCAAGGTGAAGGTCAAGTAGAGACGTGCCGTGACGATGGACTCGGAGCGGTAAAGGGCGGACGTGAGGCTTGGACTGACGGACCGGTGGCCGGAGGATCAACTGTGGTGGCTGACAGCCTGGGACCGCGACGAGCGGGGACTTGTGGGACACGGAGTGGCTCAGGTCGTGGACCTAAGGGCTCATGTCGGTGGACGGGGTGCACGGGCAGTGCATCCCCTCTACGGCTTCGATTTGGTGGTAGAGCCCCAGAAAAACCACTGGGTGTATGGTTTCCAAGTTTGGGCCACAAAACCTGGATACGGTCGGTTTCTGAGTTTGGGCCACAAAACTCGGGCTGAGGACGGTTTCCAGGTTTGGGCCTCAAAACCTGGGCGCTGGCGGGTTTCTGAGTTTGGGCCACAAAACTCAGGCGATGGACAACAAGTTTCTCAGTTTCAGCCTCAAAACCGGGGGAGGAGTTGATGTCTGGTTTCCCAGGTTCAACCTCAAAACCAGGGCGAGGTCCGTGAAAAGGACGAGCAGAGCGGTGGCGGCACGTGGCGGCAATCGGTGAGGTCGCGTCGAGGCGAAGCTACCAGTTGTGCGGGCGTGGCCGTCGGATCACTATCTACATCGAGCTGGTCCAGAATAGCCTTAGGGTTTAGCTGGTTCGCTCTCTGTATCATTCGGGGTAGAGTGGGAATAAAATTATGATAAGTAGAGGGAGACACCCACCTCCCAATCTATCTCAGTCATTTGCTACTTTCACTTAGGGTTTCCTGCTCACCCACATCCCTGTTGTAGCTACTGAGATCCACAGAGACGGTGAATCATACCTCTGTGTATTTGGATTTTTAGAAAACGAGACCTTAATCTCGTTGTCTCCTCGTGTGGAGGAGTTTCGGTTGCAATACGTGGTTGTGATTCGCATTTTGAGCTTGTCCTTCGCGTTCTTCATTTCTCCACGATTTTCCCGTATCACTATCTCTCTCCTCACCGCGTCTTTCTCGAATCCATTTGAATCAACTTGTTCTTTGTTGTGAGGGTATCATTTCCACCGAAGTAATTTAACTCAAACCTCACGAACAAGTAGATCGATCGGTTTTCGTTTTCGGATCAAGTTCTTTCTCCCTTGGTCATTTTTCTTTGATTTTCTTCGATTCTCCAATCTATAGTTAGGTTCGAGCCATGATCTCTTAGAGATAGCTCACTAACCTTGTTGTGAACTCCTCTGCAAAATTTCAGATTTTTCGGAGTTGATTTGGATGAATTTTGGCTTCAAAATCAAAGTTTTCTGAAACTGCAGCGTGTCACCCGGACATGTCCGGTAGGAAGACCTTGGAGTTTTGAGCTGAACTTTTGTGGAGATCCTCCCTTACGTGTTTACTCGCTCCTGTTAAAATTTCATAATGTTTGGACATCGTTTGATAGGGTTTTGGAATTTTCTCCCAAAACTGGTCTGTGCAGTGCAACCCAGACATGTCCGGTAGGAAAAGTTTGGAGTTTTAAGGTGAAATTTTTGTGAGACCTTCCTGAGGTTGTCTAGTACTTGTGGTTCAAATTTCATAATTTTTGGACACCGTTTGATACTTCTTTTGGTTTTTCTCCTAGGATTGGTCCCTGCATTTTTGCAATCGCTCTAAGGCTTGTTTGAGCTTTTCGGTGTGCCTCTTCTAGTGGTGCCTCGCTGTGATCCTAGGGATCATCCACTCTCTTTCCGAGAGTCGTGGGCATCACGTTTGCATGTGGAGCTTTTGAGGTTGATGTGTGGGACAGTGGCCAAAGTTTCGAAAGAAATTTTCAGGCTCCCATTCACCCCCCCATCTGGTCGCCTGTGTTTAGCATTCTCGGTCCTTCACCATATGATGTGCCGCCTTGTTCAAACTGTGCACCTTGCATCCTAGTACGAGTTCTGTCCGTCCCTACAAAACTTCGACGTGCTGCCTCTCGGTCCAAGTTAATGGTTAGTTGGCGGACCGTATGCAACCGAAGTCTGCTATTGGGTAGCGGGACTACGGTTGCATGGCCACGATAAACCATTTTGAGACCACCTCGTGGTCCTCTCTTAAGCATATGAGCATGCACGAAAAATGCTTCCCCAAGCACACCCCTTGGTGTGTCCAGGTACTCTACATGGTGAGAATCTAGCAGGTTTAAAGACTCGGCAATGCGAGTGATGAGATGTGAACTCAATAGAGTCATCTCTACCAAACACTCCTTGCCAAAACTTAACTAGGAGCTTTACAGGTGAAACATGGATTTTCTTCACTAAGGCAAACATTAATCTTAGTTCTTCAGTGCTTATGTGTTGTGCATCTAGACGGGGAAAAACAGTGATGGTCATCCAACGGTGGATAAACCTCAAGGTTGGATTTTGGATTTCGTCAGATATGGGATTGGAATATTCACGCAAAGTAGTTATTGAAGCCCAAAATTCAGATTTATTAAATCTACGTGTAGCATGGTTCAAATCTAGGAACATGCTTCATCAAAACCAAGGGTATATTGAGTTCACTCCATGTTAAGTTAAAATCTTGGTTAAACATGCAGAAATAAACTCCATTGTTAACTACTTGCAATGAACATAGGAATTCAAGAGTAAGCATTTTTATTCCTAGTTTATCAACTACCCAAAAACCTTGCCATCCGGTTAAAGAGAATGCAATGTTGGGTTCGGTGGTCATACCTGACGTGTCGAGGAGAGCTGGATCCAACACCTTGGTGTGCATGAACATGCGTCCGCGAAGCAAGAGGAACTTCTGGTATTCTTGTGGTGTGAATGAGAGGCCGCTCTCATCATCTCTCACTCTTGTCGGGGGTGCGGTAATGGCACCATGGTAGGAGCTCTCCATCGGTTCACTCCTATGCTCTTCCTCAATGGAAAGAGGGCGTCGTGATGAGCTTCCGCTCAAAACGCGCTTCGCCTTCTTCGTCAGGGACTTGAATGGGTTCATATCTGCAGCAGGGAATCACAAGAACAACACTAGGACAACAAAAGATTAGCGTTAGCAGTTAGTCGTCCAGTGTTAGTAGTCCTTGCGGGGCATGGTTGCCTCCACAAACCGTTATTGTGGGTTGTCACACTCCACAATCCGTTCTTACGGAGAGTAACTCAAGATAGCAACAAGCTTAATGATGCAAAATGAAAGGAAAGAAACTCTTTTTGTGTTTTTGGTTTTGTTTTTAGAATGACTAACTAGAGAATGAACTTGAGAAAGACTATCACCATTACTCGAGAGATTTAGAGGATAACTCGAGGGTGGAAATTCTGGGAGCTTGAACTAGAAATTGTTGTGATGGTTGACCTCTCATTGCCTTGGTATTTATAGCAGAGGAAGGCCAAGTGCTGGAGGGTACATAGGGGGGGTCGGGCGACCTGTCCATGCCCCTATGAGCACTCTACTACTAGTGACAATTGTACTAGGCATGATGTAAAGCACAATGGTGGAGACAGAAGTGACCAAAGGCTACATGAGGGGGTCGGGCGACCTGCTCATGTACCCTTCACTATGTGTATTCTTTTTGCAAGATGCTCCTTGTAGTGAGAAAGAAAGGATGAGGTGAAATGAAGTGACCAAAGGCCACTCCACTCCCTTTCCTTTTTCCTCGACTAAGGTCATTTCTATGTCTCCCACTCATGGCATATGACACTTCTACTTGCACATTATTTTAAGGCACTTTAAGACAGAGTGGATGGTTTTTACTAAAGTGATTAAAGGAGGCACTAGGGGGTCGGGCGACCTGCCCTAGGCCACTTTTAACCTTTCTTCTAACATCACTAGAGTCACTTTGTTGTCTCCCACTCATGGCACATGGCAGAGGGGACATAAGGGGGTCGGGCGACCCCTTTATGACTCTAAATTGTCTCAAATTTTAATGGTGGAATCTCCTCAAGGTTTTATTTAATGATATGTAACTAATTTAGCAAAATGCAAAAATGGAAAGTGCAACATGAAATGCATAATAAAAGTAAAACTGAAAAATGAAAAAGATGGATAACTACCGAGTTACTTTCGGCGAGGGCTCCAAGTTTTTAAGTCCTAGAGCCGGACTTCTCCGTCGTGGTCATTTCTTGGGTGCTTCGGTCGGTCCTGGAGACGGGGACCATGGTGGTGGCACCTCCTTTTCCATCCAGACCGGCTTTACTTACGGTCGTGGTTCGGTGGGTTTGTCATTTTCTGCGTATACCAGCGTTCTTGTCTTTCAGAGGTTGGTTCTTCCGACGTGGTCTTCCTCCAGGCCGGTTCGTCTTAACCTGTTTGTTAGTTTTATAACCATTGAATCGACATTTTACCTTCCATCCAGGAAACTAGAAATGGATTTGGCCTGATCCCACGTCAATGACGGCGCTGGTGGTGTAGAGGAACGGCCTTCCCAAGATGAGGGGAACATCATCACAAGCTCCCATGTCCAGGATGATAAAGTCGGTCGGGACATAATCATCTTGTACTCTCACCAAGTTGTCTCGTGCGAGTCCCTCAGGGAATCGTACTGATTGATCCGCCATCTGCAAATGAACAAATGAAGGGACCAAGGTCCTCCTAACAGATTATCATAAGTTACCTTGGACATGATGTTTACGCCTGATCCAAGGTCGCAAAAGGCGTTGCGGAAGGTCTGTGGCCCGATGCAACACTCGATCGTCGTTTGTCCTGGATCTCCTTTCTTGGTGATAAATGGTGGATCAAGGAGATAGCCCCAATTGGATTGGAGCTGAGGCTTACAGAACCTCGTTGTGACAAGCTTAACAGTTTCTATAGGATCCTCAAGTTTCCCTGGGATTCTTCCTTGTTCAAAAGATGGGACAACGGCCGCTAACTGAGCTAATTGTGTTTCTAGCATTTTGATAAAACTCAGTTGGTTTTTAACGGCAGAAGAAAAGCTATCCATTTTCTCACTAAGATTTTCAAGAATCTTATCATTGGCAAGTAGTTTCTTATTAATGCTATCATTGATTTTATGTTGGCTATAGACAAGATCTTTTAGAGAAGGTTGGTTATTATTGCTATTATTGAAATTATTGCTATAACCGTTACCTTGGTCGAAGGGACGCGAATTCCATCCTCCTTGTTGTTGGGATCGGTACTCGTTGTTGTTGTTGATGAAGTTCACGTCTTCCCTTGCCTCGGGGCAGCCACTCCCCGAATGGTCATCTTCGCCGCACACCTCGCACCATGGATCAGCTTCGATTGCTTGTGCGGTGTTGACCTCATGATCTCTTCTAATGGTTGATTTCTCATCTATCTTTCACATCAGGAGATCCATCTTAGCAGAGAGCATGTCCACCTCATGAACTGTGTGCATCCCTCTCTTCTTTGGCTGAGTGCGTTCTTCATTCCATCCTTGGTTGATCACCATCTTTTCGATGAGATCTTTGGCATCTCTCACATTATGTTGAAGGAACGCTCCTCCAGCTGCAGCATCAAGGTGACTACGGGCTAGTTGTGTTAGCCCATGGTAGAAACCTTGCATTAGGAGCCAATCTTCTATCCCGTGATGAGGACAGGCACGAATGTACTCCTGTAGGCGTTCCCATGCTTCGGGAATTGTCTCATTCGTCTGTTGTTGGAAGCTAGAAATCTTTCCGTGCAGGGCGTTTGACGGACCAGGATGTCAGAGATATCATCAGAAGATGATTACTCTGACTAACCCTGGGTGACACAGGAGATTCAAAGACTTGATACAAAGTGTACATGGATTAGGACTCTCATTGTAACTCAGTCGGGTTCTTAAAGGAAGTCTTGTAATTAGAATAGGACTCCTCTGTTGTAACCGACTAGGACTGGGTATACGCCGTGCTTCACCCGGATATATAAGGGGAAGCGGGCGCCGACCCCTATCATTGAATCTTGAATCATAACACAAGGCACACGCTGCACTGGACGTAAGGTATTACGCTATTAAGCGGCCTGAACCAGTATAAATCGTTGTCCTTGCGTACTCGCCGAGTTCTACGAACGCTGATCCCCACCGAACAAATCGTCTGAGATCCCTCAAGATGAGTTGCCCGTTAGCAAACACCGACAGCTGGCGCGCCAGGTAGGGGCTCTCGGCGATTCCGCAATCAAGAGCTCGACGAACCACTTCACAATGTTCTCGGCGGGATCAATTTTTGTTTTTGGCTCATGGACTTGCATTGCGGATGATCAAGGGAAACTACATCGACAACTTAAAACTGAATCAGAAGCGCAAGCCACACAAAAGAAAGATCATCTCACCCGGGACCTAGCAAACCTCACAATCCAAGGATCGCAAGAATCTGAGAACCAGGCAGAGTCATCCGATTCCTACTCAGATACGACTTTTCGATCCAGGAAGGACTCGGATTCCACGCATCATATCCCCTTTGGACTGCGCAATTTGGCGAGGAACTTCCAAGAGTTGATTGGACCAAAATTCAACAAACTTCAACAGATCCTGCTGACAGGAGCTTAGCAGGGACTCGTTTTCAGCTCAACCGAAGAAGGTAACATCGTCCATTGGCCAATACAACTAGCCCCATCTAGGTTGGTTGGCACAATCGACCCGATTCTCCCATACCAACACGGATATCAGCTCCCCTTTGAGGAACATGATACCTCAACAGAGCTAAACTCCAGTGCCTCTACCTTGGAGTCGGTGACACCGGGATCAACAAACTAGGGTTACACTCGTGAAGTCTTCATGGCGGGACATCAGTCATCTCTATGACCTCTAACTCCTCCATATGTCCTCCGAGATGATGAAACCTTGAGTATGATATCCGATAACGACCCAGAAGGACCTAGAGAAACCGAGACTATGAAGGCCGAAAGAATAAGAAGGAATCAGGCGAAAGATGCTCGCAGAAGGTGAGCAACTCATCGAAAGGAAGCTATGGAGCGCTACCATGTGCGGCTAGAAGAATATAACAGTCGAAGGTGCTTGGAAGAGGATGCCGAGCGCCAAGCTCGTCAAGACAGGGACCAGGAAATTCAATCTCACGACGATCGCAATCGACGACAAGCTAACTGCTCGCGCAACCTCGAACCTGAATTCATGTGGGTAGCTGGTCACAAAGTGTACCAGACACCCTACCAAAACATCTTGGCTTTAGCCGCAGAGATGGGAGCCAAGGACAACCGCACCCCTGATGAAGAACGACGGTTGATCATGCTTCAGACTAACGCGCTACAGCTCAGAGGTCGAAACCTTGAGTCCTTAGCCGACGAACAAGATTCATCTCACCCCAGCCAAAGGTGACTCGTTCATGAGCGGCTCGGCCGGGCTCCAGTAAGGAGTCGTCTGGGCAACCGGGTACCTGATCAAGCTGAAGGAGGAGCCGAATCATCATATCAAGGAGTCAACATTCTAGCATCCGACGCAGTTAATCGCTTCCCCTATTTTTCCCAGAGACTCCGAGCAGTCCCGTTCCCATGAAAGTTCAAACCCGAGAATTACTCAAAGTACGACGGGAAGACAGAACCTAAGCGGTGGCTCAGGCTGTATGCTCAAGCAGTTGAGTTAGCAGGAGGAAGCAATGATGTTAAGGCAATATTTCTCCCCATGGCTCTAGAAACAATGCCCCTTGCGTGGTTCGATAGGCTTAAGCCCGAGTCCATTGACTCCTGGGAACAGCTTCACTGCATTTTCATAGAGAACTTTGCAGGTGTCCCGGAGCGATCGGACCCTTGAACCAAGCTTAGAACCTGCAAGCAATAGAAAAACAAGACAATGCGGGAGTACTGCAGACGCTTCTCCTAAATCCGCTCCACAGTCTCCGACATAACAGACAGAGAAGTAATTGACCTCTTTGGCAACGGAATTTGCGAAAGGTACAATTACAAGGATTTCATCAAGCATGACCCGACCACCGCTGACGAGTTTCATCGGGCAGTAAACTCCATGATGGCGATGGAAGAACGCACACAGGAGCGCTTTCCCGAAAGAAACACACAAGGTGATCGAGGAAATAATCAAAGAAGAAACCAGACTGCTCAGCAAAACACCCGCAAAAGAACAGGGGAACATACTGTTGCAGCCATGGAACCTCAGAGAAAGGGGAACAAGCCCTCTAGCTTTGACGACCTCCTCGACAGCCCATGCCCCTTCCATGCAGAAGGAGGACACCAGGCTAGGCACTGTCGGCAACTCAAAGAGAGAGGTTTGAACTCCGACTTCAACAAAAACATAAAAGACAAGGGGAAGAAAGTAGTCGAAGACCCTCAGCAGGACGCAGGCGGTTTCCAACACCCCAAAGGCACTATCAATGTCATATTCGGGGGAGTAACAACCAGTGACAGTAAGCGCCTGCAGAACCTCTCCCTACGGGAAATTATGTCTACCGAACCGGCTACTCCCAGATACCTTGATTGTTCTGAGCGTCAGATCAATTTCTCTCGAGCAGACCAATGGATCAACGTCTCCAATGCAGGGCACTACCCACTAGTCCTGGATCCTACGGTCGCCGGGTTCAAATTGGGAAGAGTACTCATAGACGGAGGAGCAGGACTCAATGTCATCTTTGCAAGCATCCTACGCAAGATGAACCTAGACCTTGCAACTCAGCTTACCCCATCAAGTGCCCCCTTCTACGGCATAGTACCCGAAAAGGCGGCCATACCACTCTGAAAGATCATACTATCCGTCACTTTTGGAACTCAAAACAACTATCAGACTGAGTACATCGGTTTCGAGGTAGCCGATTTCGAATCATCATATCACGCCATATTTGGACGACCAGCCATTTCCAAATTTATGGCAGTCCCGCACTACCCATACCTTTTGTTGAAGATGCCGGGTCCTAAAGGTATTCTAACTTTCAAAGGCGACTTGAAGCGATCCTTCGACTGTAACACAGAAGCTGTTCAAATCGCCGAAAAAGCTCAACTCGCCCTGGAAGTATAGGAACTCACGCAGATGGTACATAACACCAAGCCTCGAGATTCAGAAATCCCAACCAAGAAGGCGGGCGCTATCCAACCACCAGCAGAAGTGTCTACAAAGGATATTGATCTAGAAACTGGTGATCCCTCAAAAACGGCGGTTATTAGTGCTCACCTATATGAAGAATAGGAACTCGCGCTCACCAAGTTCCTTAGAGCAAACAAAGATATATTTGCTTGGAAATCGGCTCATATGCCAGGTGTTCCAAGGAACTTGGCTGAGCACAAGATGGAGTTAAAAGAGGGATCTAGACCCATTAAGCAAAGGCTACGATGATTATCACCAGAGAAGAAAGAGGCAATCAAGAAGGAAATAGCTAAACTACTCGCAGCCGGGTTTATCAGAGAAATTCTCCACCCCGAGTGGTTAGCTAACCCAGTATTAGTAAAAAAGAAGAACTCTGCAGAGTGGCGCATGTGCGTCGACTACACAGATCTCAACAAGCACTGTCCAAAGGTTCCTTTTGGATTACCAAGGATAGATCAAATTGTTGATTCCACCGCAGGTTCTACTCTACTATCCTTTCTGGATTGTTACTCAGGGTACCATCAGATTGCTCTCAAAGAAGAAGATCAACCCAAAACATCGTTTATAACCCCCTTCGGTGCCTACTGTTATAAAACCACATCCTTTGGGTTGAAAAACGCAGGGGACACTTATCAGCGGGCTATCCAAGATTGTTTGGGTGACCAAATCGGTCGCAACGCGGAAGCTTATGTTGATGACGTGGTTATAAAGACAAAGGATCCGAATACCCTCATATCAGACCTAGAGGAAACCTTTACCCGATTACGCTCATACAAATGGAGGCTCAACCCCGCAAAGTGTGTATTCGGAGTACCCTCAGGTCAATTACTCGGATTCCTCATTAGCCATCGAGGCATCGAGGCTAGTCAAAAACAGATAATGGCCATCATCAATATGAAGCCGCCAATTTCGGCCACGGATGTTCAGAAACTCACTAGGTGTATGGCTGCACTCAACAGATTTATCTCACGGTTGGGAGAAAAGGGACTACCTTTCTTCAAATTACTCAAAGCCGGTGATAAATTTCAGTGGACGAAAGAAGCGGACAGGGCCTTTGAACAACTCAAAGGATACCTCACCAATTCTCCTATACTAACACCGCCAGAACCCAAGGAACCAATGATGCTATACATCCCGGCTACCACACATGTTGTAAGCACAACAATTGTAGTGGAGCGCAAAGATGAGAAGCATATCTACAACACCCAACGACCAGTATACTACATCAGCGAGGTACTCTCCGACTCTAAGGCCAGGTACCCGCAAGTTCAAAAATTACTCTACGCTCTACTTATATCATCAAGGAAGCTACGACACTATTTCGAAGCCCACGAAATCATAGTTGTCAGATTTTCCATTAGGAGAAATCCTCCACAACTATGATGCTACAGGAAGAATTTCCAAATGGGCAGTTGAGCTGGGGGCACTCTATATCAAGTTCACTCCAAGAAAAGCTATCAAGTCACAAGCTCTAGCTGATTTCGTCGCTGAATGGACAGAATTACAGCAGGTTCAAGACAATGCTATCCCTGAACATTGGAAGATGTACTTCGATGGGTCCTTAAAACTCGGTGGAGCAGGTGCCGGAGTCGTACTTGTATCACCCGCTGGAGAGCAACTCAAGTATGTTTTGCAAATAATGTGGCCTGCTACCAACAATGAAGCAGAATATGAGGCGCTGCTACACGGGTTAAGGCTAGCAGCGACATTGGGCATCAACCGACACCTAGTCTATGGCGATTCCTCTGTGGTGATTCACCAAGTCAACAAAGATTGGGACTGCACCAAGGAAACAATGAATGCCTATTACGCTGAAGTTCGCAAGCTAGAGAAAAACTTCTCAGGGTTGGAACTCATTCATATCACCTGGGATGTTAATGTAGCCGCAGATATCCTAGCAAAGTTGGGATCTGACAGGGCTCTAGTCCCTAGCGTTACCTTCGTACACGAGCTAGCCAAGCCTTCAATACAAGACAAGGAAGAGACTGATCCCACACCCTCCGCTCAAATTTTAACTATGGCACCCGACTGGACTAAAGTTTTCATCGACTACTTCAAGGAACATAAATTGCCAAGCGATAAAACTACAGCAGAACACATTACCAGACGTAGCAAAAACTACGTTCTAGTCGGAGACAAGCTATATCGACGCGGTGCCTCATCAGGAGTCCTCCTTAAGTGTATTTCACCAGAAGAATGTAAAGAAATCCTAAATGAGGTTCATTCCGGGCGTTGTGGCAATCACGCAGCTTCAAGGACATTAGTCGAAAAAATCTTCAGATCAGGATACTATTGGCCCTCCCCCCTGAAAGATGCGGAAGACTTAGTCCGATGCTGCCAATCATGCCAATTCTTCGCCAAACAACAGCATGTCTCGGCCCATGAGTTGATTTGTATTCTTCCGTCATGGCATTTCTCATGTTGGGGACTCAACATGGTGGGACCTCTTAAACGTGATCCAGGCGGGTTCGAGTACGTCTACGTCGCAATCGACAAATTTACCAAATGGATCGAGTACATTCCATTGGTCCAATTCAATGCATCAAAGTCAGTTCAATTCATGCAAAGCATTTTTCATCGTTTTGGGATGCCACACAAAATTATCACTGATCTTGGTTCCCCTTTTATGGCAATTGAGTTCAAATCATGGGCCAGCGACTGTGGAATAAAGATAGACTTGTGACGGAACCTCCTGAATTATTAAGGCCCACGTGTACCTGTCCTTGTCCTACAGACCTCGAACAGACATACACTGTGCCCAATAACCCAAAAGACCCACCACGTGTCATCGGGTAACCCAACTCATCCACGTTTCCTTACATTCCCAGGACCATTGCAAGAGTCATGCAGTATTACAACATTTTACAAATAATATACATCAGAGATAAAAGTGCGGAAGTATTACACCATAAGTTTTACAAACCAGTTGTTCAAACTCGCGTCGTTATTACAAACCATAGTTTCAAACTTTTATCCTAGGTAGTGGAAGCAACATTAATAAAACTGTATTTCACAAAAACAACCCCGCCTAAGGGTTGCATTACTCCTCCCTGGACACGTCCTCCTCAATGACGGTCACGCAACAAGCCTCAAAGCAAGGTTGCTCGTGAACGTCACCTGCAACAGGGGATTAACAAACCCTGAGTACAAAGGTACTCAACAAGGCTAACCCGACAAGAGAAGAGAAGAAACAGGTATGCTGGCTTGGGTAGACTCAACAGTATTTTTCATTTGCATAAAAGCTTACTAAAGTAATCCTAGATTCAAATTTTACTTAAACATTTAAGTACATGTTAAGAACTAAAAGTGAACACTAGTGAAAGGTCATTATCATTCTTTCTTAAACCAGTTCCATTTTTCTTCTACGGTGTGGGTCGAAAGATTGAGTCTCCTTAACCGAGGAGCACGACGATTATTCGAACCGATTCAACCAGATCTGGGAGTTTTCCCACGACATACGATATATGTAGACCCTAGATCACACATATACCAACCCCAACCTCGGATCCTCCAAACAAGACTGGGTCCGCGCCCCCCAGAGTACTCGTACACACCTCCAATCCGGGACTTTAATCCACGAGGTAGCTAGTACTCCCACCATCTCTCCACTCCCAGTGCGCGATTAGCCGTTCTCATTTAAGAACCCCAAGGCAGAGCTTACCGTAGCATATGATCGGTACTTCACAGTTCTCAATCTAGCAGGCCAAAACAGTTAACCCTATCTCGACACATCCGGTTCACCCAACACCAACACATGGTTCGATGTATGTGCCCGTCTGGTCTTAACCATCATTCTTTCTCATTGTCATTCCAAAACGATAAGCATTGAAAATATTTATCAAAAGCTTCATAAAGCAAGACTAAGCATTTCTATCAGTTGCATAAAGCAGATATCAAGGAATGATATATCGATAACAAGGTTGATCATGCATCAACAGGTTTAAAGCATTTAGTTGATAAACATTTAATGCATCAGGTTATCAAAAATAAGTGTAATTGTAAATCCAAGGAAATGGTTAAATGAACCGAGGCTTGCCTTCGTTGATCGAAAAAGTCGGAAACTCCTGATATTCTGCATCAATAGGACACTCCGAACTCCCTGGACCAACCTCGTCCGTACAATCGACCACTTCGGAAGCTACACAATAAAAGGGTGCATGCTTGATGAGATGCTTATGACATGATCATGGTAAAGATGGAAATTTTCGAAGCTATAAACATTTATCTTGCAACAGCTTTCCATCACGGTACAGTTGCAAACCAACAAAACTAACTTGTTTCCAACATACATGGTTATATGAGTGAAGCTTGTCTGCATCCAACAGCAGATCAAGATAATTCACATACTTTACCTTCAAATCTACCATAGAAACTTGGCTTTCATATTAACAACACTATTTATTCAAAAAGAAAACAATTTAATTAGCTTGAAATTAAGTTGTGAAGCAAACTATGCTCAAATTAGTTCAAACTTGGTACACAGATTGGTTATGATCCAAGCAGTGCACAAAATAAATTTCAGCATTTTTGGAGTTAAATTCAATTTTATAAAATAATCATAGAATGCTTATTCAAGAATTAAAAGGCATAATTTTTACTGCAGATCAAAATACAGAAACATGCACATATTATATATTTTTCATAAAACTACACATTTCATAAAACATGTACAAAATTTTTCATGATTTATGGATCGACAGATTATTAATTCATACAAAAATAACAAAATCAGCATTAGTATGCACATAACAAAAATAGATTAAAACGTTTAAATAAATAAAAACCTCATTAGGTCGAAACCGGCCCACTCGGCCCCAACCCGCGCGCAAGCCGGCCCAACTCGGGCTGCCCGCGCTTGCACAGCCAACTTTGCAGAAAGCCCTCTGGCTTTAACCAAACTACAACTAAGTCCTCGTCATTGTTAGACACTATTCAACGGAGTCTAGGACTTTGCACTTAGGCCCTCGGGTTTAATCGAATTCTCGTCGACACATCCCCGGCTCCATGGCCGACGGCGGCGAGCTTCGGCTCGCGCACGCCGGAGCAACGGGACCTTCTCCGGCCAAACCAACCGGCTCAGCGCCTCCCCCTTCAACCTCACGGCTTCGATGAACCCTCAAACTCCCTCCCTCGACCTCTCTCTCTACTCCGACGACGACACAGGCAGACGTGGCGGCACGGCGGCGGCACGCCGGCCAAGTGAGAGCCGTACCGAAACCGTGGACGTGCGCATCAGCACCAGGGGCTCACCACGACTCTAGCGGGCAAGGTCTCCGAAGACGACGCGGCTCCAAACGGTGAGGACGACGACGGCGACGGGTTCCAGCGGTGCGGCTCGACGGCGACGACCTGTTTCGGCTGAGATAGAGGGAGATAAGGTCAAAGACATGGTGTTAGAGCATCAGGAAGAGATGAGGAAGCGATAACAAGACTCAGGTGATGACGAAAGGACTCCGAGCTCGCTGACCACGGTGGCGGCGTCGATGGCAGAGCTTTCACCGGCAGCAACCTCCGTGGACTGCTCAAGCCAGAGCGGTAGAGACCTCAAACGCGAGCCGACCGTAACCAGCACATCAAGGAAAGAGTAGGTGTAGATGTTTGGCCAATACGGCCCCGAGCTCACCTGCCAACGGTGAACTTGAACTTGGCGGAAGTTTGGCCGGCAGGAAGGAAGACGACGGTCGCCCGGGCTGATGCGGGAGCGAGAGGAGCTGCAACTAGCGCTATCGCTCCGCAACGACGAGGCGAGCGTGTTGGCGCAATCAAATGGAGCGGAGAAGATCTCAGATGGCCGGCGTAACCGAGCAAAGCGACAGCAGCGGCGGCGAGCAAGCAGAGGAGAAAAGCGAGATACGGCGTTTCTGCGGTGCGATACGGGTGAAGGAGAGGGCGGCGGCGTGTTGAACTCGCGCGCGAAGCTAGCAAGCAGCTCGCTGGCGCAGGGCATGCTCCCCAGCGCGATCAAGCAGCTCGCTGGCGAGCTCCAGGAGCTTCCCCCCTTCATGCACTGTTCATGGCTCTGTCCCCCCTTTCTGAATTTTCAAAATTACATTTAAAATTTGAACTACACTTCAAGATTTGTCAAAATATGAAATGTAGAGCTTGGAAGGTTGTACAACTTTGCTTTAACACCCTT
The DNA here is from genome assembly GCA_009763385.1 of Coix lacryma-jobi var. lacryma-jobi. Classification (NCBI taxonomy): domain Eukaryota; kingdom Viridiplantae; phylum Streptophyta; class Magnoliopsida; order Poales; family Poaceae; genus Coix; species Coix lacryma-jobi. Next base: position 76,340,171 of record CM019828.1, on the reverse strand, counting down.
TGGCTGATTTCCACTGGAAATAGGTCAATTTGGTCAAAACAGTTCAAATCAATTTCAAATTGAAAATTTGAAAGGGGACAGAACTAGGGTTTTTGCAGTAAGAAGCAAAATTACTTTTGATTTTGCTTTGACACTTGAAAAATGGTCAATGTATGAAAATGTTCATTTGAAATCTCTACACTTTGATGTAGATCTCAAACTCAGATTTCAAATAGTTTTTGAAATGTAAGTTTAAAGTCAAAAGGGGATCATTTCCAGGGTTTGAGTAAATTCAAATTACTTTAAATTTTGTACAGAAACATTGAAAACTTTGAATACCAAAGTTGTACTTCTCTTCAAGATCTACCAAAAGCTTTTAGGGTCAACCCCTAATTATGCATAGATTTTGAGTTAACTAGAAAGGGCTAATTAACTTATATAGGAATTTAATGACTTTCTCATTTATAAGCTAAATGATTTTAGATCCTTTTGAATTATTGAACTTGGATTCATGCCTTTACATGACTTTAGTCAAATGGGAATGAACAGAAGTTATTTTATAATGACATTCTAAATTGGGGTTTGGAGCAACACCACAAGCATATAAACAAAGTTGCTCACATATTAGGAATTAAACTTATTTTAGTGAATGCATCTCAAGGTGAGCTAGCACATGATGCTATGAAATGCTTATGATGACATGGCAACATTTTATTCATGTAAACACCTGAGGTGTTACAAGACTACGCATCAGTGGCTCATCCACAATCAAACGACCAAGTTGAGAGCAAACGCCCTCATCCTCGCTGGTCTAAAGCCAAGATTATTTGATCTTCTAAAGACCACGGGTGGAAGGGGTTGAAGAATTGCCTAAGGTAGTCTGGGGCTACGAACACAGCGAAGCAGCGCAACAGGCCAACTCCCTTCTTCCTAGTCTACGACACCGAGCAAGCATCCTCCTGGCAGACTTAATCTGGAATTCTCTCCGCGAACGGAGCAATACAACGAAGGTGAAGCCGATGACACAAGACGACTAGAAGTCGACAGCCTTGAGGAGGCTCGGTTAGCCGCCCTCTTTCAATCAGCAGAGTATCTCCAAGGATGAGGCGCTACTACGACAAGAACGTCCATCACCGTACCTTCCAAGTAGGTGACATGGTCCTGAAGAAAATTCAGAATACTACAAGCCGCCACAAGCTTATGAGTCCATGGGAAGGACCCTACATAGTATCTAAAGTAACAAGACCCGGGTCATTTGAGTTAGTCACTGAGGATGGTTTTTCCACTGCCAAATTCATGGAATATTGAGCATTTGAAGAAATTCCATACCTAAGGGCTATACTACAATTTCGACTCAGGGCAAATGTATATATTCCCTGGATATTAATAAAGATTGGATTTCTTCATAAACTTTACGAGTTTTTGCGGATACATGGGTGTATGTCGAGTCTCTGAGTGATGAGTGATTGTCAACTGGGATGATGCGCATGTTCTTGGGTGGCTTGTGTGTTGTGCAGGTGTCGAGCATGGATGCAGTGATCAAAGGCAAGGTGAAGGTCAAGTAGAGACGTGTCGTGCCGGGGGACCGAGAGTGGCGAAGGGCAGACGTGAGGCTTGGACTGAGGGACCGATGGCCCGAGGATCAGCTGTGGTGGCTGACAGCCTGGGACAGCGACGAGCGGAGACGTGTGGCCATGTGTTGCCTGAGTCGAGGACTTGGGGACACGTGTCGGTGGACGGGGTGCACGGGTGGTGCATCCCCTCTACAACATCGGTTTGGTGGTAGAGCCAGAGAAAAACCATCGAGTGGGCGGTTTCCAGGTTTGGGCCTCAAAACCTGGGAGCGGATGGTTTCCGAGTTTGGGCCACAAAACTCGGGCTGAGGACGGTTTCCAGGTTTGGGCCTCAAAACCTGGGTGGCGGGTTTGCTGAGTTTGGGCCTCAAAACTCAGGCCATGGATGCTGGTTTCCCGGTTTGGGCACAAAACTGGGGGACGTCCGGGAAAAGGACAGAGCGAGGAGCGGCGGTGGCGGTGGCGCGATGGTGAGCGCTAGGCAACCTACCAGTTGTGCGGGCGTGGCCGTCGGATCACCACCTACCATGAGTTGGTCTAGAATAACCCTAGGGTTAGCTGGTTCGCTCTGTAATTAGTTTGAGGGGTAGAGTAGGAATTAGAGAATAGGATAAGTAGAGGGAGACACCCTCCTCCCTTCCTATTTCAGTCATTTGCTCTTTGCTTCTAGAGTTTCCTGCTCTCCCAATCCACTGCTGTAGCTAGCTGAGATCCGCAGAGAACCATACCTCTGTGTACTGGAGATTTTGAAGGAGAGGCCGTGTTGTAGCGTGTGGGACCACACGGTTGCAGATCGATGACTTGATTCACGTTTTGTTCGTGTTCTTCGCGTTCTTGGTTTCTCCGCGATTTTCTCGTCACTCGATCTCCCTCTCTAGTGCGTCTTTGCGAAATCCGTTTGAATCAATTGTTCGTTATGTGAGGAGATCATTTCCACCGAAGGAATCATCTAACTCCTCACGAACAAGTAGATCGGCTTGATTTCATTTTCGTGGTGCTTTTTCGTTCATACATCTTCCCCTTCGATTTCCCGTTGATTAAATTGATTTGAGCGGATGATTTCTTGGGGATAGTCTCCTAACTACCTCATGATCATTCTCTCCAAGTTTGGGATCAAGGGATTTTGGTTTGAATCGATTTGGAGAAGATTTGGGTGAAGGGCGACCAAAATCGCCCTCACTGGGAGTTGGCGGACAGTCCGCCATCCCAGCCGCGGACAGTCCGCACGTCGGGGGAAGGCCAGATCAGTGGCTGTGTTCTTCGGCTGTTTTACTGTTCATTGACCGGCGGACAGTCCGTCGTTGATTTTCGCGGACAGTCCGGGAACTGTTCAGGGGACTTCAGTAGCGTTGCGGTTTTGGTCTTTTGGCCGGCGGACAGTCCGCCGTTGATTTTCGCGGACAGTCCGGGAACTGTTCAGGGGACTTCAGTAGCGTTGCGGTTTTGCTCTTTTGGCCGACGGACAGTCCGCCACCTGAGCCCGGACAGTCCGCCGCTAGGCAGACAGTCCGCGACCGTACAGGCAGACAGTCCGGGATCCTGCTGTAGCCTCCGGTTTAGTGCGTTTGCTCTCCCGCTATCGCTTGGTTGGTTTCTGGACTTCTTGTTGGCCCTAGAGTTGATCAAGAAACCTCTCTAGGTATCTTTGCTACTTGTTAGCTTAGGTATTTGGGAGTTTCTCGACGTAGCCACCTATCTACGTTTGGGACTTGGTTTTTAAGGGTCGAACTTGCTCCGGCGCTTTTGGCGTTTGGTTCGCTATCGCTTTGTGGTGCCTCGCTGTGATCCTAGGGATCATCTACCCTCTTCAAAGGGTCGTGGGCATCACGGTTTCGGTCGAAGCCCTTCGGGGTTGATTTTGGGACATTTGGCCAAAGATTTGAAAGAATTTTTGTTGGCTACCATTCACCCCCCCTCTGGTCGCCTTGCAAGTGCATTCTCGGTCCTTCAATTGGTATCGAAGCGGGTTAAGGATCTTTCCACCTTAGCCGGTTCCAGATCCACAGAAGGCGACATGGATCGCGGCGTGGGCAAACCGCCGTTTTTCGATGGGACGAACTATGCGTATTGGAAGATACGCATGTCGGCCTTTCTGCAGAGTATGGGTGCTTCCATTTGGGATATTTGCAACTCTGCCGATTACGTAGTCTTGGCTGCTCGTGTGACTCAGCGTCAGATCGATGATCACGATGCCAATAGCCGAGCCTGTAATGCTCTTTTCTCATGCTTGAGCATGATGGAGTTTGATCGCGTTTCTCACCTCGCTACGGCTCGGGAGATTTGGGCATCCCTCATGCGTTTCCATGAGGGAACCTCTCAAGTCAAAACCCATCTCTACGAGTCGCACAAGCGAGAGTACGAGAACTTTCGACATATGCGTGGCGAGAGCATAGAAAGTTTATTCGCTCGCTTTCAGGTGATTGTCAATAGGATGAGGGCTAACAAGGAGTTGTTGCCTTTCGACGATCATGAGAGAGCTTTGAAGCTTTTGCATACTCTCGATCGGTCGGTGTGGGATTCCAAGGTTCAGGCGATCATCGAATCGCCTAACTATGAGACCCTCACGTGCGACGAGCTCTTTAGTAAGCTCAAGTCCAGTGAGATTGATGCCACGGCGAGAGCTTCTTATGAAAATCCTTCTGGCCCATCGATGGCTTTGCTTTTTGGCTCTTCTGCTAACTCCTCTGGAGGCTTTACTTTGTCTTCACTTCTTTCTGTCACAGGGGAGCAGCTGGAGTGCATGGGGGATGACGAGCTGGCTATGCTGGCCAACCGGTTCTCGCAATTCCACAACAACTGCATGAACCGTCACCGCGGAGGAGGACGCTCAGGATGCTTTGAGTGCGGCGATCCCAACCACTTCATTGCCAATTGCCCGAAGAAGAACAAGCAAGTCTTTGGCAAGGCGGATCATGGCACAAGTACGACTTCGGCAAGCGCAAGGAGAAGTACGTCCCCGCGAAGCACAAGCGGAAGGGCGGCTTCGACAAGGAGTACATCAAGACGAAGTACTTGGAGAAGGCCCAAGCTGAGCAGCGTGCTTTCTTCGCCACGCTCAGCGACGTCGACGACTCGGATGATGACTCCGTTGGCTCCAACGACGATGAGTCTGAGAAGAAGAAGAGGATCGAGGACAAGCTGAACGGCCTCTGCTTCTTCGCCGACGATGAGGGTCTGCACCATGGCTCCTCGGCAAGGAGGTCCGAGCGGAGAGAGGACAAGTGAACGGCTCGAGTCTTCGCTGACGAGAGGGCTTCTGCACCAGGGCGCTCGGAGATGAGGTCAACGGCGAGTGGAGACACTCCTCGGAGCGACGACGACGACTACACTTCCCAGGTACTCATCAGACGACTCCTCCGAGTGAAATTGACTGTGAGAGAACTTACTGCCGCGCTCTTCTTAGTCAGGATAAGTTGCTCAGGCGTGCTGCTAGAGAGCGCAAGGAGTTTAGGCAGAAGTGGGAGGATACGGTGAAGGAACTTGAATCGTCAAGTCCACCGTTGTTGTCACAGATGAGGAAGAGTGTGAGATGTGCACCCCCGCACATGACTGACCTTCTCACTTTGAGAGGTAAGTATGTTGCGTTGGTAGGAGAGGTGGATGAGCTGAAGGCTAGATCTTCACTGTGGGTGCGTGCAAGTCCGGCGCTTGCAATCTGAGTTGGCAGAGAAGAATTCAAGATTGTGTCTCTTGAAGAGGCCAACTCAGGTAGCACATGTGTGGCTAGGTGTGTTCTTTGTGAGGGTTTGGAGATGGAGATATAATGTGAAGCATGACAAGATGCAAACCGAGGAAGAAAACACATACCTTCGGACCATCTTGTCATGAGTGTCTAGTGGTGAGCCACAACTCGGGATGATGATCTCCCAATTCAAGCGAGCTGCTGGAGGTCCAGGTGTAGGCTTTTGCTCCGGGTGTTGATGTTTCATCTTTTGGGAAGATTGGAGAGTCGAGTGGTCTTGACCCATGTGAGAAGCCAAACTCCTCCACTCACTCCAGCTTACCAAGATTCCACCCAAAGAGCCTCTCAGCCTAACACCAAGGATGGGGTCTTTGTTGAACCTCTGAGAGGCTCCACCAAAGAAACAATCTTGGGCTCCAAACCAAAGCACCTCAGAAACAAGCTTGACACCATGCCACCCATTCAGGAGGAGCTTATGCCATAGAAGGGCAAAGTGATCCACACCCCACTACCGTGAGTACCAACAACCCCCTATGAGAGCGGTGAGGTACCATTGTGAGCATTGTGGGAGAGATGGACACTTGAGTGAGTTTTGCTTTCGGCGCAAGAGAGAGGCACGCCGTACAAGGGAGATGAACAACCCGGACATGTACCATCCTTTCCATGATGTACATGTGTCAAACGTTCAGAGGCGTGCTGCTAGGCCTAGAGTTCCAAAACCTCAAGTTCCTAGGCCTAGGCCGCGTGGACGTCGTGCCCGGCGGGAGCCTGCAATTGTGGGCTATGGACCTCGTGACGGTGGCTTTGTAGTTGAGCGTTTTCCCCCACCGTGTTTTGAGTATCGCGATGGACGCTCCTCCCTTAGCGGACCACGTTTTCCTCAACGTGGTGATCGCTCTTCTCGTAGGCATGCTAGGAATGGTTTTTCTGCTAACCATTCTTTTGAGCAGCCGGCCCAACACTGGTATTCTCCATACTTCACTAACCCCAGTGTTGGCCCGTATGCTCACCCTATGTCTTTTTATTGATGTAGGTAAAACGATTGGAGAACGTTTGGTTGGTGGATTCCGGGTGTTCGAGGCACATGACCGGAAACACCAAGTGGTTCTCCAGTCTTAGTCCAGTCGCCGGAATGGAGTTTATCACCTTCGGCGACAATAGCATATGTAAGGTATTGTCTCGTGGGTCGGTGCGAGTTAATGTAACACCTCTGGTGTTTAAGCTAAATAAAACCTGACATGTCATCATGAGCATGGAAAGCATTCATGTAGTAACACTAATGATGCATTGACAATTTTGCATAGAACTTGATCTCAAATGCATCATATGCTTGTTTAAGTTCTGTTCTGCTCATTTGATGTGTGATGCTTAGGGTATCATAGTGGTTGAATTCTAGAGAGAATAAGGTTATAGGGTTATATGGTTCATGAAATCGCAAGTCATTATAGTGGTCCTTTGATAAACTATGATCCAAGCTGAATCTGGACATGGCCCTTTAAACAAAGTTGTAGGTAATACTGAATGGAGCAACTTTGGTATATAAAGTTACCACAGATTCTGCACAGGTTTTGAATTGAAACAAAGTTGTTTAAACCCTAGAATCTACCCTTGAACTACAACTTCCAAACCTTTGAGAATCCAACCTTGGTCCTTAAATCAAAGTTGTAGGGAATCACAAATGTGACAACTTTTATGTTCACAGAATTTGAACTTCTTCAGAAAATTCTAAAGTAAATTGAGAATTCAGATTGGATCAGATTTGAATTCAAACCATAATTCAAAAACCAGGCCGAATTGGAACATGATCCTTTAAGCAAGTTTGTAGAACATAAAATTTTGAGCAATTTTCATTCTTACAGATTTTGCACTTCTGTTCAAAATTTGGACACTTTGTGAGAGGGGACAGGAACTACTGTAGCTACAGTTTATGGAACCTTGCATGGCCTCCACAGCAGCCATCGAGTCCACCACGGCGTTTCCTGTATCGCCACGTTCACATCCACGCGCCACTCTCTCCCTTTGCATGCGCACCTCACTGGCACGCTGCCTGAGTTCCTCACTGCCCACAAAACCAGTCTCCCGTTCCAACCCTCGTTCTCTCCGTTCTCCTCGGTCTCCGCCGGTGCGGTGCAGAAGAGCTCCGCCGAGCTCTAGCGCCACCGTCGAGCTTCCACCATCGCAACCAACATTTTCCCGAGCTCCGCCATAACCTCACGAACTACTCTACCCACTGAATCGAACTTCAGTCACCCACATTGCTCGGTCCGAGCATTTCTTCCCCAACTCCGGTGAGGCGCCGCCGTTAACGAAATTGTTGTCATACGGTGAGCTCCGTTCCTCTCACGTCAATTAACCGCACCGATAGTTCCGCTTTCCCTCACTCTTTCTGGTTGGCTCGATATCCGAGTCCCTTCCACACAGATTCGCCGAAACCGCGCCGTGACGCCGGAACCGCCGCAACGCCATTACCGCCACCGTCGACCCCAAACTCCCGAGCTTCTCCGGCCGTGCCAGCTTGAGTTCTAACCCTAGGTGAGCTCGCTGGTGCTCCTGCTTCTCTCCGTTTGAACTCTACCGCGCTTAAGCCGCCGGAACATCATCGCGCCGCCGAGAACGGCGGAGCCGAGCCGCCTTTCTCGTGGTCGAGATAGCTCCGGCCAACCCTAACCCTAACCGACCTCACCAATGGCTTCGCAATGTCGGGAAACATGTGTGTAGCTAGTCTTGGTCGGGCCCCTAGCCTTGCTGTCGGCGAGGAACGCCGACGGTCAACGCCGCCCGCGCCGCGGTCAAGGTCGAGCCCTAGGTGAGGCCTCTGATGCCGATGCTTGCCTCGGTTTGGCCATTACTATACCGAAGCGGCCGGACGCCGCCGAGCCGTTGGGAACGGCGGAAAAAGCCGTAATTTCCGAGGCCAGGCTAGCTCTCTCTCCGACCATCCCTAGCACCGACCGAGACCGGTCGAGTTCGCGAGGCAAACCCGAACAGGCTGGAAGCCTCGCCGAGCCCCTGGCCTCGCCGTCGGCGAGTTTGGCCGGTGGTCAACGCCGCCACCGCAGCGGTCAGCGCCGGTGCGCGCGAAAGCCTCGGCGTTTTCCGATTCGCGCGGCCTCGCTGGTCCGTTCGCGCGCAGGCCTCGGGCGAGGCGGAGTCTTGCGCCCCGAGCCCCGTAAACATCCGAGGCTCATTTGAATAGTACTGCATTTTGTTATTTTTGTCACAATTAATTTACAGCTCCTAAAATCATAAAAAATTTGGGGTAAGCTCTTTCAGTTGTGAAGAAAATTATAAAAATACGAAACTGAGAGTTTGGACAAGTTTTATTGGATATTAAAATAGTTAAATAAATGGTTTAGACTCCTTAAATAACTGTTGTAGGCTGATCCTGTGGTCCAAAAATTGTGAAACAAATTTTGAAGCACTTAGTAACACATAATACATCCCTGGTAAAAACTTTTAGCCCTTTTGTGAGAATAAAATTTGACTTTGTAATCATGCCTTTGACATGAGGTTTAGCCTTGCTATGATCTATCAAAGTTCTAGAGTCAGTTCTGTCGGAAATATAATAACACCATGATAAGTTGGTTTTCTGTCAAAATGATCTATAGCAAAGTTGAAGTACTTTTGTATATCTAGCTGCTCCTAAAATTTCGTAAGTGTTGGATGAATATATTGGGAGATATGTTCTGTGCAATCTGTGTGTGCAGTGCTGTCCAGAATCCTGACAGTTCGTGCAAACTGAGCTATTTGGAGTATTTAACTTGGGAATCTGATCTTGTGAACTATAAGAAAGTTGTAGAGGATTTCATATGCTTTCCAGATTGGTCTAGATCACTTATGTTGATACCTCTGAACTCCAGTTATGGTCTGTGGAACAGGAATGTTTGAATCTGTCCAGAATCTGGGCAGATTCCACCAAATGAATTGTTTGGTCCATAAGATCCTGGAATCAACTTTTGTGTATTATAGCAAAGTTGTAGAGAATTAGTTAAGCTTTCCAGATTGTCCTGAATCATCTACATAGCTATTTGGTAGCTCCAGTTATGGTTAAAAACAAGTTGGTACATGAAATCTGTTCGAGTTATCGCTTATGCAAACCTTGTTCCTATTTAGGTGTTCATTTTTATATGATTGATGTTTACTGCTGTACTATTTCACTTATAATTGTTCAGCATCATGAGCATTCATTCATATTCGCATCACATGCATCTTATATATGCTCGTTCGGATGTTGCGTTTAGAAACCGAAGCTAGTAAGGATCAGCCGGAGGTTTCTGCTCGTGAGGCACCGGTCTTCTACGAGGTTGGATTTGATATTTGTGGTGACGAACCAGAAGAAGAGGAACCCCAAGGCAAGCCCCGGTGCATTTGCCCCTACCTTGCAAATTTTCAAAAATATTCTTGTTGATAAAATTTGTGCATTAAGTCTAGGAGTTGAATGATACCTACTTGATGCATTGACTACCTTGATTATTCCTTATATTATCCTTGTCACTGGGTCATTTACAAATGCTTAGATTGCTTAGCCTTGCTCATTAGAGTAGGATTTTGAAAAGAGAGATGCTATTGTTGGGAACCCTCCCTGGTTCGGATGGTATAATTAAACTGAGACCGGGCGGTAACTTGCACAGGAAAGGAGTCCTGGTGTAGTGTTTCCGCCTGTGTCGCTTAGGACCCGTCCGCTGTTGGCCCGTTGGATCGAGAACTATTTGTTAGTACTGGTCACATGCTACGGTAAGCCCTACTGTGGCTATGCTCTTTCTGGAACGGCGTCCCCGCGCACTGGGAGTGGAGAGATGGCGGGAGTAGCGTGTACCCACCCTGCTCGGTCCCCTGTATTGGACGGACTCAGCCTGGCCGGTGTAGCGGTGGTTGTACTGTACTCTCGGGTGGCGCGGCTCCGGTCCGGTTTGAGCGGATCCACGGGAAGGTTGATATATGCAATTCGGTCTTGCATATGTGTGTGTGATAAGGAAGCCCCAGCTGGGTAGATCAAGCGGTTCGAATCGTCGTTTGCTCCACGAGAAAAGGAGACTCGTCCTCGCACCCTCAGCGTAGTAGTTTAATATGAAACAAAGGAAGATTAATGGGGTTGATTTTATGATGTACATTCATTTACTTAGATAATATGAGAAGTATGAAAGGCACAACTGCTTAGTTGTAGGAGCTTTTATGCAAAGGAAAACTTTTGGGATTCTTGCTAAAGCCTCACCTGACTTTCCCTCAGCCTGCATTCTGAGTCTTCTCCCCAATTTATTAGTCGGGTAAGTCTTGTTGAGTACTCCCGTACTCAGGGTTCTATGATCCCTTGTTGCAGGTGAACCTTCGGATCAAGTATGTTTTGCTCCTTGTTGCATGACAATAATCCCCGCTGAGGATGATCAGTGATGTGCCCTTGGTCAGGGTTGAGTATTATGGTTATGTTATCAGACTTTATTCAGCAACTAGTAGTATCGCAACTTGAACTCCTTTCACCTATGTTGTAATAATGAACAATGGATGTAATATTATGTTTAAGTAAGACTTCCGCTGAACTCTCCGATCTGGTATGTTGTATGAAATGTTTATTGCTGTAATGGTTCCACATGGATGATTCCTGCGACCCATGGATACATCGATCGTATCCAACAGATTAATCCAGTCTTGTGGCACACTTACATAGCAGTCAGAGGTCGTTGGACAAATGACAGGTGTAGGTGGGCCACATTATTGGGCGAGTCTGTTACAGGCTTGGTATCGGAGCAGGATCCCCGTGGCAAACATTATAGTAATTTGAAAACCTTCAAAATTATTTTCTAAGGAAAAATCTAAAAGACTCTTTCTAATCTTATCTATTGCTTCCTCAACTTACTTCTTGCTTACTAGGAAGTGGGTGCTGGATAATATATTGCCCTATGTTTAAAAAGGTTACAAAAATTATTTTGGTAGGTATGTAAGTAAGCAAATAATGTCGTATGCGTAGAATCGTAAGTTTGCGTCATTGCATCTTGCATCAATTAAATTATAAAATTCTCCTCCTTTAAAAGATATCGGGTCAAGGGTATAATTGTACTGACTTATAGGTGTACGAAACTGACTTTAGTTTAAAAATTATTCCAGGATGGCTCGCGCTAAGCAGACTGCGCGCAAGAGCACGGGGCCAAAGGGAGTGCCACGTCGCCCGCTCGCGCCGCGTTCAGGGGAGGCTAGCAGCAGCCGTAGCACCCGCAGGTCCGAGGCAGAGCTCCTTGCAGAGATCAGGAGGCTCACTACTACTTTAGCGGAGTCCACCAGGGATAGAGCTCTGGACGCCATGATCATTAGTTCCCAGCGCGAGCAGCTGAAAGAAGCAGCTGAACTGGAGGCTGTCTTGCGCGCGCAGCTTAGTGAGGCATCCAAGGTAGAAGCTGATTTGGAGAGTGAGAATGAGCAGTTCCGTGCTCAGAGGGATGAAGCCTGGATCCGAGAAACCAAGCCCGCGCACGAGTCTTTGAGCTTGAGTTTCAGATAGAGGATATGGAGGTGTATGCCAACAACCTCCATGAGGAGATTCACGCCCTGCATAACCAGCTCCACCCTCACCATGCTCCAGGGGCAGCCGAGGTGGAGGAGGACGTGTGGTCCTGGCTGACGGAGGAGAGCCCGACGAGGAGGAGGACGAGCCCGAGATGGTGATCGAGATCGACGATAGTGACGACGAGGGTGGTCACGTCTCCGGTCTCGACACTGACCACGAGGAGTGATCGTAGTTCGGGTAGTTCTAATTAGTAGTATGGGAGGACAGTTGCACTAGATAGTCCTGCTAGGAGCAGAATTATGTAATAAATAAATCAGACCATGTGATGTTCATGCAACTGCTTTTGCGGATGTAATGGAAGTTTATGACTAAGTAATTATGAGTACTTATGGATGTTGTGCAAAAATTTGTTATATATTACAGATGCCGGTGAACACGCGTGCTTCCGGGGCTGGTACATCCCAGGGTGGGGAAAACCCTCCACCACTACCACGGCCACCCCCGACACTGGCCGACGCAATTGCTGCATTAGCCACCGTGACAGCTGATAACACTAGGCTGTTACAAGCTATGGCTCAAGGTCGCGGGCAAGGACACCGCGAGCAAGGAAATCCGAATGCCAACAGCACGTACTCAGATTTCATGGATACTCGCCCTCCGCTCTTTACCAAAGCTGAAGAGCCTTTGGAAGCAAATGAGTGGTTGCATACTATTGAGCAAAAGTTTGAGTTGATCCGGTGCACCGACATTCAGAAGCCTCTATTTGCAGCACAACAGTTTAGAGGGTCAGCAGGCACCTGGTGGGCAAATTATTCGCCGCGCAGCTCCTGGACATCAGCGCAAGCTTGGACATCAATTTTGCTGAAGTCTTTAGAGCGCATCACATCCCAGCAGGCATCATGCAAATGAAGCTTGAAGAATTCCTCAAGCTGCAGCAAGGTACTCAATCAGTGATGCAGTATGTGAGCAAATTCAACCATCTCTCTCAATATGCTCCTGATCATGTCAACACAGATGCTAAGAAGAAGCAGTGCTTCATGCGAGGGTTAAGCACCAAGCTGCAAACCATGATGACCACCTGTGCCAACTCCTCATTCAATGACATTGTGAGTATCGCCATCACTCTAGAAGAGAAGAATCGTGTGCACAAGGAGGCAAAAAGGAGAAAGACTGCTCAAGCTGGTGCGTCTGGAAGTATGCCAAAACGTCCCAAGTTCCTATACCACCCTGTTCCTCATGCACATGTACCTGCTCGCCCACCACAACAATATTACCAGCCTCAACCTAACGCCAAAGCCCCTTCCCAGTTTCAGTACCCACGTCAAGCCAATGCACCTAGCTCCCAATCCACAAATGCTCCTAAGACCAGTAATCCCTGTTACAACTGTGGCGGGTCAGGACACTTTGCTAAGAGTTGTCCTTCACCGAAGAATTATAATTCAAATATCCCTCGTCAGCAAGGTAATCAAGCTAATCCACAGAATAAGCAGCAACAAGGCAACCAATCTGGCTCTCGACCAGGCACACGGAAGATTATATGGTACCCAAGACTGGACAGGTTCATCATACTCAGGTTGAGGCTATTCCAGAAGGCGAACCAGTTATGTTGGGTACGTTTCCTGTTGCCAATCATTTAGCAGTAACACTCTTTGACTCCGGTGCATCGCATTCATTTATCAATAGAGAGTTCGTCAGGAAACATGCAATTCCAATATGCGAATCCAAAGGGAAAATATCTATACTGTCACCTGGGGGGCGGCTGTATGCCAATGAGATAGTGCATCAAGTTCCAATAGAGATGGGACGCCATGTCCTACTACTTCCATGATTGTGCTGAATCATCAAACCTTAGATGTGATTTGGGAATGAACTGGATGCAGCGTTATGGGGCTGTCTTAGATACTTTGAATAGAACTGTTCGTCTAAGTTCACCAGATCGAAAATCTCAACTTCTTATCCAGCTTCAAAAAACCCAAAACTAATCAGCCCAAAATATATGCCATAGTTAGTGAAGGAGTTGAGAATGTTCCAGTGGTCCGAGAATTCCCTGATGTGTTCCCGGAAGAATTACCTGGCCTACCGCCTGACAGAAATGTGGAGTTCGTGATTGAGCTATATCCAGGGACTGCACCTGTATCACGAAGAGCTTATAGAATGGCTCCAAAAGAGTTAGCCGAGTTGAAGACTCAGTTACAAGAACTTTTAGAGAAAGGTTTTATCGGCCTAGTTCTTCTCCCTGGGGATGTCCCGCTATTTTTGTGAAAAAGAAGGATAAAACTCTGAGAATGTGCGTATAGACTATCGTCCTCTCAATGAAGTAACCATCAAAAACAAATATCCCCTTCCACGCATTGATCTTCTCTTTGACCAGCTTGCCGGAGCCAAAGTCTTCTCCAAGATAGATCTTAGATCAGGGTATCACCAGAAAAAATTAGACCCGAAGATATCCCCAAAACCGCCTTCACCACTCGATATGGCCTATATGAATACCTTGTCATGTCTTTGGTCTAACCAATGCTCCAGCCCATTTCATGTATCTCATGAACTCTGTGTTCATGCCTGAGCTCGACAAGTTCGTAGTAGTAGTATTTATTGATGACATCTTGGTATATTCCAAAACCAAAGAAAGAACATGCTGAGCATCTGCGGATAGTACTGACTCGTCTGCGTGAGCATCAGTTATATGCTAAATTCAGCAAGTGGTGCTTTCTGGTTAGAAGAAGTGCAGTTCCTAGGTCATGTGTTATCAGCTAAAGGAATCGCAGTGGATCCCGGAAAAGTGCAGGATATTCTGAAATGGAGTCGCCAACCACAGTTCACCAAGTCCGCAGTTTCCTCGGAATGGCTGGTTATTATCGCCGTTTCATCCTTGGTTTTTCAAAAATAGCCAAACCTATTACCGAGTTACTCAAGAACCAAGTCAAGTTTAAATGGACTCCTGAGTGTGAGCAGGCTTTTCAAACCCTAAAGAAGCTGCTTACCACTGCACCAATTTTAGCTCAACCAGATATTGAGAAGCCTTTCGATGTATACTTGCGGATACATGGGTGTATGCCGAGTCTCTGTGTGATGAGTGATTGTCAACGGAGATGATGCGCATGTTCTTTGGCTTGTGTTGTGCAGGTGTCGAGCTCGGAGACAGTGATCGATGGCGGGTGAAGGTCAAGTTGCGACGTGCCGTGCCGACGGACCGGGCGCGATGAAGGATGGGCGTGCCGTGCGGCGGACGTGCCATGCCGATGTATCGGACGGTGAAGGGCGGACGTGGACTTGGACTGATGGACTGGAGGCGGAGGATCAGCTGTGGTGGCTGGCAGCCTGCGACAGCGACAAGCGGAGAAGTGCGATCATGTCGGTGGAAGGGGTGCACAGGCGGTGCATCCCCTCTACGACGCCGGTTTGTTGGTAGAGCCGGGAAAAACCAACGGTGGACGGTTTCCAGGTTTGGGCCTCAAAACCTGGGTGCTGGGTTTCCAGGTTGAGCCACAAAACCTGGGCGTGACGGTTTCCAGGTTGAGCCTCAAAACCTGGGCGTGGGCCGGTTTCCGAGTTTGGGCCTCAAAACTCGGGCGCGGACGGTTTCCGAGTTTGGCCACAAAACTCGGGCTGGAGGCTGGTTTCCCGGTTTGGGCACAAAAACCGGGGGTGCAGAGTGGTGGCGGCACGTGGCGGCAATCTGAAGGTTGCGTGGAGGCGACGCGGAAGACCGTGCGGGCGTGGCCGTCGGATCTACCTACCACCAGCGGGTGGACTAGAATAGCCTTAGGGTTAGGCTGGTCCGCTCTGTAATTAGAGTAGAGAGGGGTAGGGTAGAGTAGGAAATAGACTTAGGCTAGGTTAGTATAAGTAGTCCAGGGGAGACACCCTCCTCCCTATCTCAATCTCAGTTAGAGCTTTCATTTCCTAGGGTTTCCACTCTCCCACACCCGCTTTAGCTAGTTGAGATCCGCAGAGAGACTCCACTCTGTGTACTGTTGATTCGAGGAAGTGAGGCCGTATCCTCACCTTGGATCCCATCTCTTGGTGTCAATTCGCGTTTTGATTTCATGTTCATCATGTTCTTCGCGGATTGCTTTGTGCCTTGAGTTTTCCCGTCGCTTGATCTTTGTGCTCGGTTCATCTTTTACGATTCCGTTTGAACTGAGTTGCTCTAGATCGTGAGGCACTTCTTTCCACCGAAAGAAATCATCTCAAACCTCACGGTCTAGGAGATCGATCAAGTTTTAGTTTCGGGTCTCTTTTTTCTCTTCCCCCGAATTCCTTCGATTCACCGATTTGGAGTTAGGTTCGAGCCATGATCTCTTAGAGATAGCTCACTAACCTCCTTGTGACTCCTCAGATCGAATCCCAAGCCTAGAGCACTTGATTCGGAGGAGATCGGGTTGAATCGCCGGAGTTTCAGTGCAGTCGCGGGGTGACCGGACGCTCTGTCGGTCTGACCGGACGCACGCTTTCAGAGTCCGGTCGTTGAGCACGGCGCCAAGCTTTCTGCGTACTGACCGGACGCTCTCGACCGGACGCTCTGTTTGCATTTCGACCGGACGCTACGCTTGCACTGTTTCTGGCTTTGTCGGTTTCGACCGGACGCACTGTACACGACCGGACGCTCCGTACTCGTGAGTCCGGTCACGAACAGAGAGCTCCCAGAGCTGATTTCTGACGACCGGACGCGTCCGGTCCCTGCTGACCGGACGCTGGCCAGAGTCCGGTCGATCCAGTTTCGCGCGTTTTCGTTCGCGGTTTCGTTCGTTCGTCCTGATCGGATTTGAGTTCCGTCTTTTGCGTTGGCTTTCTAGGGTTGTCTAGTGTCCCGCTGTGCTTCTAGGAGGCATCCACCCTACATCTAGGGTCGTGGACATTAGCAAGCTCTAGGGTTCGCTCTTGGGGTTGATTTTGGGACAGTGGCATCTAGTGTCCGAAAGGAAATTTGAAGCTCCCATTCACCCCCCCCCCTCTGGTCGCTTTCGGGTAGCTTCTCGGTCCTTCAATTGGTATCGGAGCAGGTTAAGGATCTTCCACCTTAGCCGGTTCCAGATCCACCGAAGGCGACATGGATCGCGGCGTGGGCAAACCGCCGTTTTTCGATGGGACGAACTATGCGTATTGGAAGATACGTATGTCGGCCTATTTGCAGAGCTTGGGCGCTTCGATCTGGGATATTTGCAACTCCCCTGATTACGTGGTCTTGGCTGCTCGTGTGACTCAACAGCAGGTCGATGAGCACGATGCCAATAGCCGAGCCCGTAATGCTCTTTCTCTTGTTTGAGCATGGGTGAGTTTGATCGCGTTTCTCACCTCGCTACGGCTCGGGAGATCTGGGACACTCTCATGCGTTTTCATGAGGGCACCTCTCAAGTCAAAACCCGACTCTACGAGTCGTTCAAGCGAGAGTATGAGAACTTTAGACATCAACCTGGCGAGAGAGCATAGAAAGTTTATTCGCTCGCTTTCAGGTGATTGTCAACAGGATGAGGGCTAACAGAGAGCAGTTGCCATTTGACGATCATGAGCGTGCTTTGAAGCTTTTGCACACTCTTGACCGTTCGGTGTGGGACTCCAAGGTTCAGGCAATCATCGAATCGCCGAACTATGAGACTCTCACCTGCGACGAGCTCTTCAGTAAGCTCAAGTCCAGTGAGATTGATGCTATGGCGAGGGCTTCTTTTGAAAATCCTTCTCGCCCGTCCATGGCTTTGGTTTCCGGCTCTTCCTCTAACCCCTCAGCTGGTTTGCGCTTTCTTCTCTCTTTTCTGTGACAGAGGACCAGCTGGAGTCTTTGGGAGATGACGAGTTGGCTTTGCTCGCCAACCGGTTCTCGCGGTTCCACAACAACCGCATGAACCGCCGTCGAGGAGGAGGACGCACGGGATGCTACGAGTGCGGCGACCCCGACCACTTCATCGCCAACTGCCCCAAGAAGAACAAGCACTTGGGCAAGGGCGAACATGGGCGCAAGCGCGACTCCAAGTACAAGGAGAAGCACGTTCCCCCAAGGCACAAGAAACGGGGCGGCTTCGACAAAGAGTACATCAAGAAGAAGTACTTGGAGAAGCAGCAAGCTGAGCAGCGCGCGTTCTTCGCCACGCTCAGCGACGTCGACGGCTCGGATGACGACTCCGCCAGCTCGAGCGATGACGAGTCCGAGAAGAAGAAGAGGATCGAGGACAAGCTGAACGGCCTCTGCTTCTTCGCCGACGACGACGGCTTCTGCACCATGGCGCTCGGAGATGAGGTCGACGGCGAGCCGGAGCGTACCCCTCGGAACGACGACGACGACGACACCTCCCAGGTATCTCTCACCTACGACGAGCTTTCCTCCGAGGTTGAGAAGTTGACTGCTGCCCTCCTTAGCCAAGATAAATTGCTTAGGCGTGCCGCTAGAGAGCGCAAGGAGTTTAGGCAGAAGTGGGAGGACACGGTGAAGGAGCTTGAGTTCGCTCGGTCCACCGTGGTAGTGTCGGAGGAGACGGAGTGCGAGTCGTGCACCGCGCACATGACTGACCTTCTCACTCTGAGAGGTAAGTATGCTGCGTTGGTTGGAGAGGTGGATGAGCTCCGTGCTAGGCCGCAGCTGTTGGGTGCATGCAAGACTTGTCCTGTCTTGCAATCTGAGTTGGCAGAGAAGAAATGCCAAGCTTGAGTCTTTGGAGAAGGCCAGCTCAGATAGCACTTGTGTCTCGAGGTGTGCTTTGTGTGAGGGGCTGGAGATGGAGATTGCCAATGTGAAGCATGGCAAGATGCAAACCGAGGAAGAAAACACATACCTTCGGTCCATCTTGTCATGGGTCTCCAGTAGTGAGCCGCAGCTCGGGATGATGATATCTCCCAATTCAAGCGAGCTGTTGGTGCCCCTGGTGTAGGTTTTGCTCAGAGTGTTGATCTCTCAGCCTTTGGGAAGATTGGAGAGTCTAGTGGTCTGAAACCCTGTGAGAAGCCCAACTCTACCACTGCTCCCAAGCTTGCCAAGCTTCCACTCAAAGAGCCTGCCAAGCCTGTCACCAAGGATGGAGTTGTAGTTGAACTCCCAAGGCTCCACCCAAGAATCCACAATGGCAACCCAAGCCCAATCACCTAAAGAACAAGCTTGACACAATGCCACCCATCGAGAGGAGTTGCCACAGAAGGGCAAGGGCAAGGTGAACCATACCCACATCCCTGCAAACCAACAACCCCCTTTGCGCGCGGTGAGGTTTCAGTGTGACTTTTGTGGGAGAGATGGTCACTTGAGCGAGTTCTGCTTTAGGCGCAAGAGAGAGGCGCGCAGGGCTCGGGAGATGGAGAACCCGGACATGTACCATCCAGCTCATGGTGGACATGTACCGAAGGCCCAGGGGAGATCTGCTAGGTCCTTCACCAGGCCTAGGCTGGAGAGAGCTCCGAGGAGAGACGCTAGAGCAGTTGAGCCCCAGGCTCCTAGGCGTAAACCTCGTAGAGAGCGTACGACGGGGTCCTGCTTTTGCAGGTAATGGACCCCGTGGCGGAGGGTTTAGTTGAGCGTTTCCCCCACCGCAGTTTAAGTATCGCGGTGAGCGCTTCTTCCCCAGCGGACCACGTTTCCTCAGCGTGGTGATCGCTTCCCTCGTAGACGTGCTAGATAGGAATGGTTTTTCTGCTAACCGTTCTTTTGAGCAGCCGCCCAACACTGGTATTACCCTTATTTCACTAACCCCAGTGTTGGACCGTATGCTCACCCTATGTCTTTCTATTGATGTAGGTAAGACGGTTGGAGGACGTTTGGTTGGTGGATTCCGGTTGTTCGAGGCACATGACCGGAAACACCAAGTGGTTCTCCAGCCTTAGCCCGGTCGCCGGAAAGGAGTACATAACCTTCGGCGACAATAGTAAAGGTAAGGTATTGTCTCGTGGGACGGTGCGGGTTAATGAGCACTTTGTGTTGCGCGATGTTGCTCTTGTTTCTAACCTGCATTTTAACCTTCTTTCTGTTTCGCAACTTTTTGATGATGACTATGAGATTCGTTTTAAACCGAACCTTAGTCGCATCTTAGATCCTCAGGGCGATCTTGTATGTCTGATTTCGCCCTTTGGGAAAGTCTTTTGTGCGAATTTCTCGGAATCGTTTGGTTCTTCTCGCTGTCTTTTGGCTAGTCCTTCTTCCTCCGATCTTTGGAAGTGGCATAGGAGGCTCGGTCATTTAAGCTTCGACTTGCTTGCAAGACTTAGCTCACTTGGCCTAATCCGAGGATTGCCCAAGCTTTCGATGGAGAAGGATCTAGTTTGCCATTCTTGCAGACATGGGAAGATGGTTGCTGCTCCACACCATCCGGTGACTAAGGTCATGACCTCGCACCCCGGAGAGCTTTTACACATGGACCTTGTTGGTCCGGCTCGGGTGAGCTCGGTTGGTGGCAAGTGGTATGTTTTGGTTGTTGTTGACGACTTTTCGAGATATTCGTGGGTCTTCTTTTTAGCTGAGAAGACCGAGACTTTCTCCTTCGCTCGCAATCTGATTTTGCGTCTTCAGAACGAGTTCCCTTTGAACTCGATGCGAGCGATTAGAAGTGATAATGGTTCCGAGTTTAAGAATTCGGATTTTGAGGTGTTTTGTAACCGCCTGGTTTGGAGCATCAGTTTCTTCCCCCTACACACCGCCCAAAATGGTGTGTGTAGAGAGGAAGAATCGGACCCTTGTTGAGATGGCCAGGACGATGCTTGATGAGCATAGGACTCCTAGGCGCTTTTGGGCCGAAGCTATGAACACTGCATGCTACATTTCGAATCGCATTTTTCTGAGAGCGTTTTTGAAGAAGACCTCTTATGAGTTGCGTTTTGGTCGCCAGCCCAAGGTGAGTTATTTTAGAGTCTTTGGTTGCCACTGTTTTATATTGAAGAAAGGCAACCTGGACAAGTTTGAGTCTCGTTCTTCTGACGGTGTGTTTTTGGGTTATGGCACTCACACTCGAGCCTATCGTGTACTTAACCTTGACACTAACCGAGTCATGGAGACATCAGATGTCACCTTCGACGAGACTCTTGTTTGTCCCTCTTCTCGTTTTGAGCGTGCAGGTGATCATGAGGTTGGAGAGCCTCTTTTTG
Source organism: Coix lacryma-jobi var. lacryma-jobi (assembly GCA_009763385.1). NCBI lineage: Eukaryota > Viridiplantae > Streptophyta > Magnoliopsida > Poales > Poaceae > Coix > Coix lacryma-jobi. Next base: position 76,319,386 of record CM019828.1, on the reverse strand, counting down.
ATGATGAGGACGAGGGTGCTGAAGGTATAGATGATCCAGCACCCCCTCCACCTGCCGTGCCGCAAAGGGCGGCCTCGACGACGACTCACGGCCCCGACACTTCTTCTTCCTGGGGGCCGTGGGATTCTCCACCTCGCGCGGTACCTTTTGTACCCGGGTGGAACCAGCTGCTGTTGAGGGGGAGGTCACTTCTTCCCGGGAGGCGCCACGACATATCCAGCGCCAGCACCCCCCTGAACAGATGATCGGCGACATCGACGAGCGAGTTACTCGCTCCAGGTCACAGCACATCTCGCACTTTGCTCATTCTGCTTTTGTTGCGTCTTTTGAACCCCGAGATGTTGGACACGCATTGACGGATCCGGACTGGGTCAATGCCATGCATGAGGAGCTAGAGAACTTTGAGCGAAATCGGGTTTGGGTTCTAGTGCCACCACCTCCTGACTGTAAACCTATTGGGACAAAATGGGTTTTTAAAAACAAGCAAGGAGAGGAGGGCCACATTGTGAGAAACAAGGCCCGGCTTGTAGCGAAGGGTTATAGTCAGAAGGAGGGGATAGATTATGAGGAGACCTTCGCTCCTGTAGCTCGTTTGGAGGCTATTAGGATACTCTTGGCTTATGCTGCATCCATGGGTTTCAAACTTTTTCAAATGGATGTCAAGAGTGCCTTCTTAAACGGCTACATTGAGGAGAAGTCTATGTCCAGCAACCCCCCGGTTTTGAAAATCCCAAGTTTCCAAACCATGTTTTTAAACTCCACAAAGCTTTGTATGGTTTGAAACAAGCCCCTAGAGCCTGGTATGAGAGATTAAAAACCTTTTTGCTAGCTAAGGGTTTTAAAATGGGATGTGTTGATAAAACGCTCTTTCTCCTCAAGCAAGGCAAAGATACTCTCTTGGTCCAAATTTACGTGGATGATATCATTTTCGGTGGTTCTTCTCACGCTTTGGTTGCCAAGTTTGCAGATACTATGAGCAGGGAGTTCGAGATGAGCATGATGGGCGAGCTGACTTTCTTTCTCGGGTTGCAAATTAAGCAATCCCGAGAGGGGACGTTTGTGCACCAGGGCAAGTACACGAGGGACTTGCTGAAGCGGTTTGACATGGGTGAGGCCAAGCCTCTTCCGACGCCCATGTCGACGACGACTGCCCTGGATGCCGACACGGATGGAGAAGCAGTAGACCAGAAGGAGTACCGCAGCATGATTGGATCGCTGCTCTACCTGACGGCGACACGGCCGGACATTCAGTTCGCCGTGTGCTTGTGCGCGCGCTTTCAGGCTTCGCCACGCACTTCTCACCGTCAGGCGGTGAAGCGCATATTCAGGTACCTTCGTTTCACGCCTGAGTTCGGGATTTGGTATTCTGCTTCCTCCACTCTCTCGCTTTGCGGTTATTCCGATGCCGATTTTGCTGGTTGTCGCATTGAGCGCAAGTCCACTTCTGGGACTTGCCAGTTTATTGGGTCTTCTCTTGTGTCGTGGTCTTCTCGCAAGCAGTCTAGTGTCGCCCAGTCTACTACGGAGGCTGAGTATGTTGCTGCGGCTAGCTGCTGTTCCCAGTTACTCTGGATGATGGCCACTTTGCGTGACTTTGGTTTGAGCTTTACTCGAGTTCCTTTGCTTTGTGACAGCACGAGTGCCATTAGCGTTGCTAAGAACCCCGTGCTTCACTCGAAAACCAAACACATTGATGTGCGCTTTCATTTCTTGAGAGACCACCAGGAGAAGGGTGATATCGACCTTCGCCATGTCGACACTCATCACCAATTGGCTGATATTTTCACCAAGCCTTTAGACGAATCAACCTTTAATAGGTTGAGGGGTGAGCTTGGTTGGTGTTTTCCCTTTTAGATGGGGGAAGCATTTTGAGATGTACAGACTGACTCTTTTATTTTGAGGCTCTTTTCTTTTGAGTTTCTTGAGTCTTTCCAATTGGTATCTTCCTTCTTTCAGTTTTGTGTCGGACATACGCATTTACGTTCTGAGCTTTATGTCTATATTCACTAGAATGTAATTATGCTCTTGTTAGTATTGCTCCGATACTTATGATGATGCTTGTAGCTTATGCTCTTTCTGATCACTGTTACATGTTATGAGCGAGCTATTTTTTGGAATGGTGAATTATGCCTAATGTACATAAATCTGAAAATGTTCACCATTGGGATATGCAACTAGCATGTGTAGGGTGTGTTGAGTCCATTCCTGCTTTTCATATATGCCAGGTTGCTATGTCTCTAGTTCTGAGTCATTCACTTGCTTGGTTGTTCATAACTTGCTTAAAATCTGAACCAAGTATTGTTGAATTGAAAAGATCGAGATGGGATTGCTTGTCAACACCTCATGGTATTGAGATTGTTTCTCATTGCACTTTGAGTTAAACTTGAGCCATGTAGTGTATGACCGAAACCGTTGCTTTAAGCTTCTGATTGCTTCGGCATAGGCTTCGCACGGTTGAAAAGTTAGGCAATGACAAGCTTTCAACCTCTCGCAATCACATGCCAAAAATGAACTTGTGAATTCTTTACCGCTGCAACTCCGATATGAATTTGAAATCACAAGTATATGCTTCATTCCTATGCATGATGATTGAACTTTGCTAGGGGTAGTTCACCTTGTATATATGCTTAGCACTTGTTTGGATTCCTTCTATACATGTCTAGTGCTATTTTGACGGTGACTATCTTTTGGCTTAAAACTGCTCACATGCTCATATGCTTCATATTTCGTATAAGTGATCAGTTTGAGCCTTTGCTATTTGAGTGCTTAATTGAGATGTTGGAGCTATACTGATTAGAGCATCTTTGCACTCTTTTGACTATATACTTGAAGCTCCTAACTTGCATTTTGACTCCATATGCATTGTGGACGGAGATCTTGTGTTCAGGGGGAGTTTATGTGAAGAGAGTTGCTTCTCCGATACCTTTTGGCCTTGATAAGTGCATTTTCAACTAGGGGGAGAAATTTACGCAAATCATATGCCCTGAAAATCTTTTGTCCTAGTTGCTTGCATTTGTCGAGGGGGAGTTTGCTAGTTGTGTTGAGCCGTTGCCTCTGTCTTGAGGGACTAGCAAACGTTCCTAGCTTTTCATGAGCTTTCATAAGCTTTTTCATTTGGCTTTCAATTGGTATCGTCTGGTGTGCTTTCCCATTTGTTTGGGTTGATTTCCAATTGGTTCGGAGTGATTTTCTTGCTAGTTGTGTTGAGCCTCTGTGCCTCTATCTTGAGGGACTAGCATTTTGCTTCTGTTGTCCTCCGATCTTCAATTGGTATCTGCTAGCGGTGTGTTGAGCCTGTTCTACCTCTTCTTGAGGGCTAGCTTTGCTTTGCTTGGTTGCGTCGAGCCGTTGCCCATGTCTTTGGGGACCAAGTTTTTCGCTTCATCCACTTGACCTTCTTTGGCTTTTGTTAGGCTTTTGGTCATTTGGTTGGGTTTTCTCCTCCCACTCCTTCCTACCTCCTTCTTCTTATTCATGATTTGTTGTGGAGTTGACAATGCACTCATCAAGGGGGAGATTGCGGATACATGGGTGTATGCCGAGTCTCTGTGTGATGAGTGATTGTCAACGGAGATGATGCGCATGTTCTTTGGCTTGTGTTGTGCAGGTGTCGAGCTCGGAGACAGTGATCGATGGCGGGTGAAGGTCAAGTTGCGACGTGCCGTGCCGACGGACCGGGCGCGATGAAGGATGGGCGTGCCGTGCGGCGGACGTGCCATGCCGATGTATCGGACGGTGAAGGGCGGACGTGGACTTGGACTGATGGACTGGAGGCCGGAGGATCAGCTGTGGTGGCTGGCAGCCTGCGACAGCGACAAGCGGAGAAGTGCGATCATGTCGGTGGAAGGGGTGCACAGGCGGTGCATCCCCTCTACGACGCCGGTTTGTTGGTAGAGCCCGGGAAAAACCAACGGTGGACGGTTTCCAGGTTTGGGCCTCAAAACCTGGGTGCTGGGTTTCCAGGTTGAGCCACAAAACCTGGGCGTGACGGTTTCCAGGTTGAGCCTCAAAACCTGGGCGTGGGCCGGTTTCCGAGTTTGGGCCTCAAAACTCGGGCGCGGACGGTTTCCGAGTTTGGCCACAAAACTCGGGCTGGAGGCTGGTTTCCCGGTTTGGGCCACAAAACCGGGGGTGCAGAGTGGTGGCGGCACGTGGCGGCAATCTGAAGGTTGCGTGGAGGCGACGCGGAAGACCGTGCGGGCGTGGCCGTCGGATCTACCTACCACCAGCGGGTGGACTAGAATAGCCTTAGGGTTAGGCTGGTCCGCTCTGTAATTAGAGTAGAGAGGGGTAGAGTAGGAAATAGACTTAGGCTAGGTTAGTATAAGTAGTCCAGGGGAGACACCCTCCTCCCTATCTCAATCTCAGTTAGAGCTTTCATTTCCTAGGGTTTCCACTCTCCCACACCCCTGCTTTAGCTAGTTGAGATCCGCAGAGAGACTCACTCTCTGTGTACTGTTGATTCGAGGAAGTGAGGCCGTATCCTCACCTTGGATCCCATCTCTTGGTGTCAATTCGCGTTTTGATTTCATGTTCATCATGTTCTTCGCGGATTGCTTTGTGCCTTGAGTTTTCCCGTCGCTTGATCTTTGTGCTCGGTTCATCTTTTACGATTCCGTTTGAACTGAGTTGCTCTAGATCGTGAGGCACTTCTTTCCACCGAAAGAAATCATCTCAAACCTCACGGTCTAGGAGATCGATCAAGTTTTAGTTTCGGGTCTCTTTTTCTTCTTTCCCCCGAATTCCTTCGATTCACCGATTTGGAGTTAGGTTCGAGCCATGATCTCTTAGAGATAGCTCACTAACCTCCTTGTGACTCCTCAGATCGAATCCCAAGCCTGGAGCACTTGATTCGGAGGAGATCGGGTTGAATCGCCGGAGTTTCAGTGCAGTCGCGGGGTGACCGGACGCTCTGTCGGTCTGACCGGACGCACGCTTTCAGAGTCCGGTCGTTGAGCACGGCGCCAAGCTTTTCTGCGTACTGACCGGACGCTCTCGACCGGACGCTCTGTTTGCATTTCGACCGGACGCTACGCTTGCACTGTTTCTGGCTTTGTCGGTTTCGACGGACGCACTGTACACGACCGGACGCTCCGTACTCGTGAGTCCGGTCACGAACAGAGAGCAGAGAGTCCCAGAGCTGATTTCTGACGACCGGACGCGTCCGGTCCCTGCTGACCGGACGCTGGCCAGAGTCCGGTCGATCCAGTTTCGCGTTTTCGTTCGCGGTTCGTTCGTCCTTGATCGGATTTGAGTTCCGTCTTTTGCGTTGGCTTTCTAGGGTTGTCTAGTGTCCCGCTGTGCTTCTAGGAGGCATCCACCCTACATCTAGGGTCGTGGACATTAGCAAGCTCTAGGGTTCGCTCTTGGGGTTGATTTTGGGACAGTGGCATCTAGTGTCCGAAAGGAAATTTTGAAGCTCCCATTCACCCCCCCCCCTCTGGTCGCTTTCGGGTAGCTTCTCGGTCCTTCAATACTGTGACGCCTCCGGAATTGGTCTTGGTTGTGTATTGATGCAAGAAGGAAGAGTCATTGCCTATGCATCAAGACAGCTCAAGCGACATGAAGAACAATATCCACGCATGACCTGGAGTTAGCTGCAGTTGTACATGCGCTAAAATTTGGCGACATTATTTGTTGGGAAATACCTGTCATATGTATACTGACCACAAGAGCCTGAAGTACATCTTTACACAAGAAGACTTGAATATGCGACAAAGAAGATGGCGGAATTAATCAAGGACTATGAGCTAGAAATACATTACCATCCTGGTAAGGCAATGTAGTTGCTGACGCTCTCAGTCGGAACCCTCACTGTAGTTGCTTATCAATAGCACCCATGCATCTTTCTCTGTCAAGAGCTAGAAAGGTTGGGTATAGAGATCATTTTGCAAGGAAGTTTGAATAATGTCAGAATCGAGCCTACCATAAGAGAAGAGATTATAGCAGCTCAGAAAGTGAATAAGGGAATAGATCATATTATAGCAAAAATCAAAATAGGGGAAACAACTGGTTTCAGAATTGATGAAGCAGGTGTACTATGGTTTAAGGACCGACTAGTGTTCCCAAGGTACCCGAGCTCAGACAGACAGAAGATTCTTGATGAAGCTCATCTTACTAGATTAGCCATCCACCCTGGAAGTAATAAAATGTATCAAGATTTGAAGCAAAGGTTTTGGTGGACAAAGATGAAGATGTGAAATAGCTCGCTACGTGGCTCAGTGTGACACTTGTCAAAAAGTAAAGGCAGTACGTTTGAAGCCAGCGGGTGAGTTACAACCCTTGCCTGTTCCAGCTTGGAAATGGGAGGATTTAGCATGGATTTCATCGTGGGTCTTCCCAAAACTTCCAAGGGATTTGATTCAATATGGGTAATCGTAGATCGTCTAACCAAATCAGCTCATTTTATCCCAGCTAAGACTACTTATAGAACTTTGTCTATGCTCGAATCTATATTGACAGAATTCTAAGCCTCCATGGTGTACCCAAGACCATAGTCTCTGATAGGGGAACGCAGTTTGTCTCTCAATTTTGGAAACATTTACAGAATCATTAGGAACCAAACTTCTTTTTAGCACAGCATACCATCCGCAGACTGGAGGTCAAACTGAGAGGGTAAATCAGATTTTAGAGGATATGTTGAGATCTTGTGTGCTCACCTATCCTGATCAATGGGATGAATGCCTTCCATTGGCAGAGTTTTCTTATAATAATAGCTACCAAGAGAGTATCAAGATGGCACCATTTGAAGCACTCTATGGACAAAGATGTCGAACCCCGCTGAACTGGTCAGAACCAGGCGAGAGAAGATTTTTCGGAGTTGATTTAGTAAAGAAGCTGAAGAAAGAGTAAGGCAAATACAAAACAACTGAAAGTAGCTCAGACCGGCAAAAGAGTTACGCAGACAGAAACGCAGGCCATTAGTATTTTCTGAAGGAAGTTATGTGTACTTAAAAGTATCACCAATGAAGGGAGTGGTTCGGTTTGGAGTAAAGGGAAAACTAGCACCTCGATACATCGGACCGTTCAAGATTATAAAACGGTGTGGAAAGCAGGCTTATCGGTTGGAGTTGCCTGAACAACTTGCTGCTATACATAATGTGTTTCATGTGTCTCAGCTAAAGCAATGTTTGCGAGTGCCCGACAAAGTGATGAATTATGAAGGCGTGGACATTCAGCCAGATATGACTTATGCAGAACATCCAGTTAAAGTGCTTGATCAAAAAGACCGAGTCACCCGAAATAGAACTGTTAAATTCTATAAAGTGCAATGGGATCGACACTCAGAAGAAGAAGACTTGGGAATCTGAGGATTTTCTATGGAGCATTTTCCGGAATTCCTCGCTTCCATTTAGGTACGTGTCTCACTGGTCTAGGAAAGCTTATAGTGGTATTTTAAGGAGGGTCATAGATTTAGATCCTGACACATTTCCTTTTCCATTACCTTGTGTTAAACCAATCTCGTGACGAGATTTCTTTAAGGGGGGAGGAGCTGTAACACCTCTGGTGTTTAAGCTAAATAAACCTGACATGTCATCATGAGCATGGAAAGCATTCATGTAGTAACACTAATGATGCATTGACAATTTTGCATAGAAATTGATCTCAAATGCATCATATGCTTGTTTAAGTTCTGTTCTGCTCATTTGATGTGTGATGCTTAGGGTATCATAGTGGTTGAATTCTAGAGAGAATAAGGTTATAGGGTTATATGGTTCATGAAATCGCAAGTCATTATAGTGGTCCTTGATAAACACTATGATCCAAGCTGAATCTGGACATGGCCCTTTAAACAAAGTTGTAGGTAATACTGAATGAGCAACTTTGGTATATAAAGTTACCACAGATTCTGCACAGGTTTTGAATTGAAACAAAGTTGTTTAAACCCTAGAATCTACCTTTGAACTACAACTTCCAAACCTTTGAGAATCCAACCTTGGTCCTTAAATCAAAGTTGTAGGGAATCACAAATGTGACAACTTTTATGTTCACAGAATTTGAACTTCTTCAGAAAATTCTAAAGTAAATTGAGAGAATCAGTTTGGATCACATTTGAATTCAAACCATAATTCAAAAACCAGGCCGAATTGGAACATGATCCTTTAAGCAAGTTTGTAGAACATAAAATTTTGAGCAATTTTCATTCTTACAGATTTTGCACTTCTGTTCAAAATTTGGACACCTTGTGAGAGGGGACAGGAACTACTGTAGCTACAGTTTATGGAACCTTGCATGGCCTCCACAGCAGCCATCGAGTCCACCACGGCGTTTCCTGTATCGCCACGTTCACATCCCGCGCCACTCTCTCCCTTTGCATGCGCACCTCACTGGCACGCTGCCTGAGTTCCTCACTGCCCACAAACAGTCTCCCGTTCCAACCCTCGTTCTCTCCGTTCTCCTCGGTCTCCGCCGGTGCGGTGCAGAAGAGCTCCGCCGAGCTCTAGCGCCACCGTCGAGCTTCCACCATCGCAACCAACATTTTCCCGAGCTCCGCCATAACCTCACGAACTACTCTACCCACTGAATCGAACTTCAGTCACCCACATTGCTCGGTCCGAGCATTTCTTCCCCAACTCCGTGAGGCGCCGCCGTTAACGAAATTGTTGTCATACAGTGAGCTCCGTTCCTCTCACGTCAATTAACCGCACGATAGTTCCGCTTTCCCTCACTCTTTCTGGTGGCTCGATATCCGAGTCCCTTCCACACAGATTCGCGAAACCGCGCCGTGACGCCGGGAACCGCCGCAACGCCATTACGCCACCGTCGACCCAAACTCCCGAGCTTCTCGGCGTCCGTGCCAGCTTGAGTTCTAACCCTAGGTGAGCTCGCTGGTGCTCCTGCTTCTCTCCGTTTGAACTCTACCGCGCTTAAGCCGCCGGAACATCATCGCGCCGCCGAGAACGGCGGAGCCGAGCCGCCTTTCTCGTGGTCGAGATAGCTCCGGCCAACCCTAACCCTAACCGACCTCACCAATGGCTTCGCAATGTCGGGAAACATGTGTAGCTAGTCTTGGTCGGGCCCCTAGCCTTGCTGTCGGCGAGGAACGCCGACGGTCAACGCCGCCCGCGCCGCGGTCAAGGTCGAGCCCTAGGTGAGGCCTCTGATGCCGATGCTTGCCTCGGTTTGGCCATTACTATACCGAAGCGGCCGGACGCCGCCGAGCCGTTGGGAACGGCGGAAAAAGCCGTAATTTCCGAGGCCAGGCTAGCTCTCTCTCCGACCATCCCTAGCACCGACCGAGACCTCGGTCGAGTTCGCGAGGCAAACCCGAACAGGCTGGAAGCCTCGGCCGAGCCCCTGGCCTCGCCGTCGGCGAGTTTGGCCGGTGGTCAACGCCGCCACCGCAGCGGTCAGCGCCGGTGCGCGCGAAAGCCTCGGCGTTTTCCGATTCGCGCGGGCCTCGGCTGGTCCGTTCGCGCGCAGGCCTCGGGCGAGGCGGAGTCTTGCGCCCCGAGCCCCGTAAACATCCGAGGCTCATTTGAATAGTACTGCATTTTGTTATTTTTGTCACAATTAATTTACAGCTCCTAAAATCATAAAAATTTTTGGGTAAGCTCTTTCAGTTGTGAAGAAAATTATAAAAATACGAAACTGAGAGTTTGGACAAGTTTTATTGGAATATTAAAATAGTTAAATAAATGGTTTAGACTCCTTAAATAACTGTTGTAGGCTGATCCTGTGGTCCAAAAATTGTGAAACAAATTTTGAAGCACTTAGTGACACATAATACATCCCTGGTAAAACTTTTAGCCCTTTTTGTGAGAATAAAATTTGACTTTGTAATCATGCCTTTGACATGAGGTTTAGCCTTTGCTATGATCTATCAAAGTTCTAGAGTCAGTTCTGTCGGAAATATAATAACACCATGATAAGTTGGTTTTCTGTCAAAATGATCTATAGCAAAGTTGAAGTACTTTTGTATATCTAGCTGCTCCTAAAATTTCGTAAGTGTTGGATGAATATATTGGGAGATATGTTCTGTGCAATCTGTGTGTGCAGTGCTGTCCAGAATCCTGACAGTTCGTGCAAACTGAGCTATTTGGAGTATTTAACTTGGGAATCTGATCTTGTGAACTATAAGAAAGTTGTAGAGGATTTCATATGCTTTCCAGATTGGTCTAGATCACTTATGTTGATACCTCTGAACTCCAGTTATGGTCTGTGGAACAGGAATGTTTGAATCTGTCCAGAATCTGGGCAGATTCCACCAAATGAATTGTTTGGTCCATAAGATCCTGGAATCAACTTTTGTGTATTATAGCAAAGTTGTAGAGAATTAGTTAAGCTTTCCAGATTGTCCTGAATCATCTACATAGCTATTTGGTAGCTCCAGTTATGGTTAAAACAAGTTGGTACATGAAATCTGTTCGAGTTATCGCTTATGCAAACCTTGTTCCTATTTAGGTGTTCATTTTTATATGATTGATGTTTACTGCTGTACTATTTCACTTATAATTGTTCAGCATCATGAGCATTCATTCATATTCGCATCACATGCATCTTATATATGCTCGTTCGGATGTTGCGTTTAGAAACCGAAGCTAGTAAGGATCAGCCGGAGGTTTCTGCTCGTGAGGCACCGGTCTTCTACGAGGTTGGATTTGATATTTGTGGTGACGAACCAGAAGAAGAGGAACCCCAAGGCAAGCCCCGGTGCATTTGCCCCTACCTTGCAAATTTTCAAATAATATTCTTGTTGATAAAATTTGTGCATTAAGTCTAGGAGTTGAATGATACCTACTTGATGCATTGACTACCTTGATTATTCCTTATATTATCCTTGTCACTGGGTCATTTACAAATGCTTAGATTGCTTAGCCTTGCTCATTAGAGTAGGATTTTGAAAAGAGAGATGCTATTGTTGGGAACCCTTCCCTGGTTCGGATGGTATAATTAAACTGAGACCGGGCGGGTAACTTGCACAGGAAAGGAGTCCTGGTGTAGTGTTTCCGCCTGTGTCGCTTAGGACCCGTCCGCTGTTGGCCCGTTGGATCGAGAACTATTTGTTAGTACTGGTCACATGCTACGGTAAGCCCTACTGTGGCTATGCTCTTTCTGGAACGGCGTCCCCGCGCACTGGGAGTGGAGAGATGGCGGGAGTAGCGTGTACCCACCCTGCTCGGTCCCCTGTTGGACGGACTCAGCATGGCCGGTGTAGGGCGGTGGTGTACTGTACTCTCGGGTGGCGCGGCTCCGGTCCGGTTTGAGCGGATCCACGGGAAGGTTGATATATGCAAGTTCGGTCTTGCATATGTCGTGTGATAAGGAAGCCCCAGCTGGGTAGATCAAGCGGTTCGAATCGTCGTTTGCTCCACGAGAAAAGGAGACTCGTCCTCGCACCCTCAGCGTAGTTTAATGATGAAACAAAGGAAGATTAATGGGTTGATTTTATGATGTACATTCATTTACTTAGATAATATTAGAAGTATGAAAGGACACAACTGCTTAGTTGTAGGAGCTTTTATGCAAAGGAAAACTTTTGGGATTCTTGCTAAAGCCTCACCTTGACTTTCCCTCAGCCTGCATTCCTGAGTCTTCTCCCCAATTTATTAGTCGGGTAAGTCTTGTTGAGTACTCCCGTACTCAGGGTTCTATGATCCCTTGTTGCAGGTGAACCTTCGGATCAAGTATGTTTTGCTCCTTGTTGCATGACAATAATCCCCGCTGAGGATGATCAGTGATGTGCCCTTGGGCAGGGTTGAGTATTATGGTTATGTTTATCAGACTTTATTCAGCAACTAGTAGTATCGCAACTTGAACTCCTTTCACCTATGTTGTAATAATGAACAATGGATGTAATATTATGTTTAAGTAAGACTTCCGCTGAACTCTCCGATCTGGTATGTTGTATGAAATGTTTATTGCTGTAATGGTTCCACATGGATGATTCCTGCGACCCATGGATACATCGATCGTATCCAACAGATTAATCCAGTCTTGTGGCACACTTACATAGCAGTCAGAGGTCGTTGGACAAATGACAGGTGTAGGTGGGCCACATTATTGGGCGAGTCTGTTACAGTTAATGAGCACTTTGTGTTGCGCGATGTTGCTCTTGTTTCTAACTTGCATTTTAACCTTCTTTCTATTTCGCAACTTTTCGATGATGACTATGAGATTCGTTTTAAACCGAATCTCAGTCACATTTTGGATCCTCAGGGCAATCTTATTTGTGGGATTTCGCCCTTTGGGAAAGTCTTTCGTGCAGATTTCTCGGAGTCTTTTGGCATTTCTCGTTGTCTTGTGGCTGGACCTTCCTCCTCTAATCTTTGGAAGTGGCATAGAAGACTAGGACATTTGAGCTTCGACTTGCTTGCAAGACTTAGTTCACTTGGCCTAATCCGAGGATTGCCCAAGTTATCCATGGAGAAGGATCTTGTTTGCCATTCTTGTAGACATGGGAAGATGGTTGCCGCTCCCCACCATCCAGTGACTCAGGTCATGACTAAGCGCCCTGGAGAGCTTTTGCACATGGACCTTGTTGGTCCGGCTCGGGTGAGCTCGGTTGGAGGGAAGTGGTATATGCTTGTTGCTGTTGACGACTTTTCGAGATATTCATGGGTTTTCTTTTTAGCTGAGAAAACTGAGACTTTCTCCTTTGCACGCAATCTGATTTTGCATCATCAGAACGAGTTCCCTTTGAACTCGATGCGAGCTATTAGGAGTGATAATGGTTCCGAATTCAAGAATTCAGATTTTGAGAAGTTTTGTAACTCTTTGGGTTTGGAGCATCAGTTTTCATCTCCCTACACACCGCCCCAAAATGGTGTTGTAGAGAGGAAGAATCGGACCCTTGTAGAGATGGCCAGGACGATGCTCGATGAGCATAGGACTCCTAGGCGATATTGGGCCGAAGCTATGAGCACTGCATGCTATATTTCCAATCGCATTTTTCTTCGAGCTTTCTTGAAAAAGACCTCTTATGAGTTGCGTTTTGGAAAACTCCCCAAGGTGAGTTATTTTAGAGTTTTTGGTTGCCACTGTTTTATACTCAAAAAGGGCAATTTGGACAAGTTTGAGTCTCGTTCTTCTGACGGAGTGTTTTTGGGTTATGGCGCTCATACTCGTACTTATCGTGTACTTAACCTTGACACTAACCGAGTCATGGAGACATCCGATGTCACCTTCGATGAGACCATGGTTTGTCCTTCTTCTTGTTTTGAGCGTGCAGGTGATCATGAGGTTGGAGAACCTCTTTTTGATGACGAGGACGAGGGTGCTGAAGGTATGGATGATCTAGCACCCCCTCCACCTGCTATACCACAAGGAGCGGCTTCTACCACAACTCACGGCCCCAATCCCTCTTCTTCGACTAATTGGGGGCCGTGGGATCCGCCACCTCGAGCGGTACCTTTTGTACCCGAGGAGGCACCAGCTGCTGTTGAGGGGGAGGCCACTTCGGCTCGGGAGGCGCCACGACACATCCAGCGCCAACACCCGCCTCAACAGATGATCGGCAGCATCGGCGAACGCATCACTCGGTCTAGGTCACAACAAATCTCTCACTTTGCTCATTCTGCATTTGTTGCTGATTTTGAACCCCGAGATGTTGGACACGCTTTGACGGATCCGGATTGGGTCAATGTCATGCATGAGGAGTTAGAAAACTTTGAATGAAATCGGGTTTGGGTTCTAGTTTCTCCTCCCTCTGAGTGTCACCCAATTGGGACAAAATGGGTTTTCAAAAAAAACAATGAGAGGATGGCTATGTTGTGAGAAACAAGGCTAGACTTGTAGCCCAGGGGTATAGTCAGAAGGAGGGGATAGACTATAAGGAGACATTTGCTCCTGAAGCTCGTTTAGAGGCGATTAGGATACTCTTGGCTTTTGCTGCATCCAAAGGTTTCAAACTTTTTCAAATGGATGTCAAGAGTGCCTTTTTAAATGGTTACATAGAAGAAGAGGTGTATGTGAGACAACCCCCCAGTTTCGAAAATCCCAAGTTTCCAAACCATGTCTTTAAACTTCACAATGCTTTGTATGGTTTGAAACAAGCCCCTAGAGCGTGGTATGATTGGTTGAAAACCTTTTTGCTTGCTAAGGGTTTTAAAATGGGATGTGTAGATAAAATGCTCTTTCTCCTCAAGCAAGGCACTGATACTCTCTTGGTCCCGATTTACGTGGATGATATCATTTTCGGTGGTTCTTCTCACGCTTTGGTTGCCAAGTTTGCAGATACTATGAGCAGGGAATTTGAGATGAGCATGATGGGCGAGTTGACGTTTTTCCTCGGGTTGCAAATCAAGCAATCCTGGTAAGGGACGTTCGTGCACCAGGGTAAGTACACCAGAGACATTCTGAAGAAGTTCGTTATGGGTGAGGCCAAGCCTCTTCCAACACCCATGTCGACCACGACGGCCCAGGATGCGGACAAGGATGGAGAAGCTGTAGACCAGAAGGAGTACCGGAGTATGATCGGGTCGCTGCTGTACCTGACGGCGACACACCCGGACATTCAGTTCGTGGTGTGTCTTTGCGCGTGATTTCAGTCGTCGCCGCGCACCTCTCACCGTCAGGCGGTCAAGCGCATTATGAGGTACTTATCCTTCACTCCAGAATTTGGGATTTGGTATTTTGCTTCCTCCACCCTCTCACTTTGTCATTATTCCGATGCCGATTTTGCTGGTTGCCGGATTGAGCGCAAGTCCACTTCTGGGACTTGCCAGTTTATTGGTTCTTCTCTTGTATCGTGGTCTTCTCGCAAGCAGTCTAGTGTCGCCCAGTCTACCACGGAGGCTGAGTATGTTGCTGCGGCTAGCTGTTATTCTCAATTACTCTGGATGATGGCCACTTTGCGTGATTTTGGTCTGAGCTTTACTCGCGTTCCTTTGCTTTGTGACAGCACGAGTGCGATTAGCGTTGCTAAGAACCCTGTGCTACACTCGAAGACCAAATACATTGATGTGCGCTTTCATTTTCTGCGAGACCACTATGAGAAGGGTGATATCGACCTTCGCCATGTCGATACTCATCATCAGTTGGCTGATATTTTCACCAAGCCTTTGGACCAATCAACTTTTAATAGGTTGAGAGGTGAGCTTGGTGTGTGTTTCCCCTTTTAGATGGGGAAAACATTTTGGTTCTTGTATGATACACTGACTTTGGGTTTTTCAGTTGGTATCTTCTCTTTTCTTTGATTTCATCATGCATCCTTGCATTTCATCTTGCATATTTACATTCAGAGCTTCATGTGTATAATCTTTAGAATTTAACTATGCTCTGTGTAGTCTTTGCTCCGATGCTTTATGATGTTGTAGCTTATGCTCTTTCTGATCACTGATACATGTTGTGAGCAGAGCTATTTTATGAATGGTGAATTTGCTTAATGAACTTAATACCTGAAAATGTTCACCATTGAGATATGCAACTAGCATGTGTAGAATGTGTTGAAGTCACTTGTGCTTTTCATGTATGCTTGGTTGCTATGTCTCTAGTTCTGAGTCATTCACTTGCTTGGTATGTTCATATGCTGTTTTAATCTTGAACCAAGTTAAGTGAACTGGAAAGATTGAGATGGGATTGCTTGTCAGCACATCACAGTTTCGAGACTGTTTCTCATTGCACTTTGAGTTAAACTTGAGCTGTGTAGTGTATGACCGAAACTGTTGCTTTAAGCTTCTGATTGCTTCTGCATAGGCTTCACACAGTTGGAAAGTTAGGCAATGACAAGCTCTCAACCTCTCGCAATCACATGCTGAAATTTGGCCTTGTGTAATTTAACCGCTGCAACTCCGATAAAATTTTGAATACACAAGTTATGGTTCATTCTATAGCATGATGATTGAACTGTGCTAGGGGTAGTTCACCTTGTATACATGTTTAGCACTTGTTTGACTTCCTGTCTATACATGTTCTGTGCTATTTTGATGGTGAAAACCTTTTCGGCTGAAAACTGCTCATTTTGCTCTCATGTTTATTTTTCGTACTTAGTGATCAGTTTGAGCCTTTGTTAGCTTCTTATGTATGTTGTTGAGTCATCGGTTCAGAACTCTGTAGAGCATCTTTGCACTCTCTTGATTATACTCCTGAAGTTGCTAACTTGCATTTTAACTCATATGCATTTCTGGAGGGAGATATTCTATCAAGGGGGAGACTTTTGTGTGCTTGTGCACATTTTCTTGCTGGTGCATTTTCAACTAAGGGGGAGAAAATACTGACAAATCATGTATTCCCTGGGTTGTGTGCACTATTGGAGGGGGAGTTTGCTCATGATGAGTTTTTGACATTTCCATTTGGTTCAGAGCATTTTTGCTAGTTGTGTTGAGCCTTTGCCTCTTTCTTGAGGGACTAGCATTCGTCTTTCAGATTTTCGATTGGTGTTGAGCTCTTCTGTTCTTGAGTGTCAATTGGCTTTTGCTAGCGGTGTTGAGCCTGTTCTACCTCTTCTTGAGGGCTAGCTTTACTTTGCTTGGTCGCGTTGAGCCGTTGCCCATGTCTTTGGGGACCAAGTTGTCTTGCTCTTTCCACTTGACCTTCTTCGGCTTTGCTATGCTTTTGGGTCATATGGTCGAGTTCTCTCTCCTTCTTTCTTCCTTCTTTTGTTTCATTATGATTTGTGTTGGTAGTTGACAATGCACTCATCAAGGGGGAGATTGCGGATACATGGGTGTATGCCGAGTCTCTGAGTGATGAGTGATTGTCAACTGGGATGATGCGCATGTTCTTTGGCTTGTGTTGTGCAGGTGTCGAGCATGGATGCAGTGATCAAAGGCAAGGTGAAGGCAAAGTAGAGACGTGCCGTGCCGAGGGACCGAGAGTGGCGAAGGGCGGACGTGAGGCTTGGACTGAGGGACCGGTGGCCCGAGGATCAGCTGTGGTGGCTAACAGCCTGGGACAGCGACGAGCGGAGACTTGCGGTCATGTGTTGCCTAAGTCGAGGACTTGGGGACACGTGTCGGTGGACGGGGTGCACGGGCGGTGCATCCCTTCTACAGCCTCGGTTTGGTGGTAGAGCTAGAGAAAAACCATCGAGTGGACGGTTTCCAGGTTTGGGCCTCAAAACCTGGGCGCGGATGGTTTCCGAGTTTGGGCCAAAAAACTCGGGCTGAGGACGGTTTCCAGGTTTGGGCCTCAAAACCTGGGTGCTGCGGGTTTGCTGAGTTTGGCCCTCAAAACTCAGGCCATGGATGGCTGGTTTCCCGGTTTGGGCCTCAAAACCGGGGGTTGGCTGTGAAGGCTCGTTTCCCGGTTTGGGCCACAAAACCGGGGTTGCGACGTCCGGGAAAAGGAGAAGCAGAGCGGTGGCGGCACGTGGCGGCGATCGGTGAGGTTGCGTCGAGGCAACGCTACCAGTTGTGCGGGCGTGGCCGTCGGATCACCACCTACCATGAGTTGGTCCAGAATAACAGTAGGGTTTAGCTGGTTCGCTCTGTAATTAGTTGAGGGGTAGAGTAGGAATTAGAATTAGGATAAGTAGAGGGAGACACCCTCCTCCCTTCCTATCTCAGTCATTTGCTCTTTGCTTCTAGGGTTTCCTGCTCTCCCAATCCCCTGCTGTAGCTAGCTGAGATCCACAGAGAACCATACCTATGTGTACTGGAGATTTTGAGGAAGTGAGGCCGTAACCTCATTGTTGCAGCGCGTGGCAGCCACACGGTTGCAGATCGATGACTTGATTCGGGTTTTGTTCGTGTTCTTCGCGTTCTTTGTTTCTCCATGATTTTCTCGTCACTCGATCTCCCTCTCTAGTGCTTCTTTGCGAAATCCGTTTGAATCAACTTGTTCGTTATTGTGAGGAGATCATTTCCACCGAAGGAATTCATCTAACTCCTCATGAACAAGTTGATCGGCTTGATTTCGTTTTCGTGGCGCTTTTTGGTTCATACATATTCCCCTTCGATTTCTCGTTGATTCAGTTGATTTGAGCGGATGATTTCTTAGGGATAGTCTCCTAACTACCTCGTGATCATTCTCTCCAAGTTTGGCATCAAGGGATTTTGGTTTGAATAGATTTGGAGAAGATTTGGGTGAAGGGTGACCAAAATCGCCCTCACTGGGAGTTGGCGGACAGTCCGCCATCCCAGCCGCGGACAGTCCGCGCGTCGGGGGAAGGCCAGATCAGTGGCTGTGTTCTTCGGCTATTTTACTGTTCATTGACCGACGGACAGTCCGCCGTTGATTTTCGCGGACAGTCCGGGAACTGTTTAGGGGACTTTAGAAGCGTTGCAGTTTTGCTCTTTTGGCCGGCGGACAGTCCGCCACCTGAGCCCGGACAGTCCGCCGTTAGGCAGACAGTCCGCGACCGTACAGGCAGACAGTCCGGGATCCTGCTGTAGCCTTCGGTTTAGTGCGTTTGCTCTCCCGGCTTGATCGCTTGGTTTCCGGACTTCTTGTTTGGCCCTAGAGTTGATCAAGAAACCTCTCTAGGTATCTTTGCTACTTGTTAGCTTAGGTATTTCGGAGTTTCTCGACGTAGCCGCCTATCTACGTTCGGGACTTGGTTTTTAAGGGTCGAACTTGCTCCGGCGCTATTGGCGTTTGGTTCGCTATCGCTTTGTGGTGCCTCGCTGTGATCCTAGGGATCATCCACCCTCTTCCAAGGGTCGTGGGCATCACGGTTTCGGTCGAAGCCCTTCGGGGTTGATTTTGGGACATTTGGCCAAAGATTCGAAAGAATTTTTGTTGGCTACCATTCACCCCCCTCTGGTCGCCTTGCTAGTGCATTCTCGGTCCTTCAGTTTTCAATTATCACGACTATTTAGTCGGATAAAGTCCTTAGAAGCTCATAAGCTCTAACTATCAATTCCCACATGTTGATGCTCACTAAGTGTCATATTCTTAGCATCAATAAGGTCATATAACACAACACAAGGGCCTAAAATCAACGAAAAAACTTTTATAAACTAACGATTTCCACTTGTCCTTGAAGTTTATTTGAATGTAGGAAATTGTAGGGTTTTTGAGCAAAATGACCAAGAGGACCCACCTAGGGCTGGCGCCCGCCACCACACTCACCCCCCTGACCTAACCCTAGGTCCATAAGTACCCCCCTAGGTCCCTTAGGCTATAAATAGGACCCCCCGAGCTCAATTGTACTCAGACCTCACCTCATTAGTCCCACACTCTTGTAAGCGAAGCTCTGGTGAAGTAACACTCTAGTTGAGAGACTTAGAGTGGGAGCGAGAGTGAAGAAGAGAAGAGCAGGAGTTGTAATAGAGGATCTTCCAAGTCTCTGGTATAATTCCAAGTCTTTCTTCATTTATCTTAGTGTTCTTCTACTTTTAGCATTTACTTTAAGTTTTGTACTTAATGTTCTTGTTGAGTGCTTTCGATCATAGATAACTTAGTATTTAGTTTGTATCTAGTTTTGGACGCAAGATTAGAGTAGTATATATTAGTGTAAGCGCGGTGCTTAGACTAATTATACCTTAGTTTGTGGCTAGCCCCCCAGATAGCTGTGGTAGCAAACAGGTGGTGACAGCCCTGAGAGCCTTGAATTCCACCACGTAGTTGGGTTAGTTTTTAAATCATAAACCTCATTGTGCACGTCTGAGGTAAATAGTCCAGAGGGCGTGTACGGTTCGAAGAACTAGATAAAACCTTTATTGCTAAGTTAGTTGTGTTCATAAGTGTGTAGGAAAACATTAATCTGTTCATCGACCAGACCCCGCCGATTTAGTTTAGTAAAGTTAGTTTTTCTTTCTTTTTAGTAGTAGTAGATATCAACCCCCATTCATACATTTCGATCAACCTTGCTAGAATCACTAGTTGTTCATAGAAGTCCTAGTGTTAGTTCTGCCATAGTAGCTTCCCTGTGGAAATAAATACGATACTCGGTTACTCCCGGGTGAAGTGCTACAATTGACTTATTCTGTGCGCTTGCGGAATTTACCAATAGTCATAAGAATAGTTAGTTATACTTCTTACATTAAGAAGTACCGACAAGCCTTTCTGGCGCCGTTACCGGGAATAGATTCCATAGTCTACTCCTAGTGACGACGTTAGCAAGAGTCAACAAGCATTTCTGGCGCCGTTGCCGGGGAAGCAATTGGCTAGAACTAATTCTTTGTGACTTCTATTGAATTAACCCCCGTAGTTCTAGCGGGTATATATATTGTTCGTTGTTTGTGATCGTTCAAGTAGTCATGGCCGGATCAATCTTCCAAGCGACTATTAAGAAGATCCTGAGGCCATTCTTAGGAGAGCGAGAGCTAATCTCACTCCTCCGAGGAAGAACCTGGAGTTTCGCGAGAGGAGTTCGTCAAGACAAGAATCCCAGTCAAAAGTGACTGACGAACCAAGCTGCTCCAACGATCAATCAACATCGACGTCGACCAAAACACTTCGTGAGTATTCCATGCCTACTCTTACTCACATTCAAGTGCTACCTTCTACTAGTAATGTAGATTTTGAGCTTAAACCTCATCTAATATGAATGGCTCAAGCTATTGCATTTAATGGCAACCCTTCCGAGGATGCCAACGCTCACCTCCGGAATTTTCTGGAGATATGTAGTACAATTTCTGTGCAGGGAGTTTCGCAGGATGCCATTAGACTTCGTCTTCTTCCATTTTCATTAGTGGAAAAAGCGAAGCAGGGGTTCCTCTTCAACTCTGGACACCTGCTGACATGGGTGAGATGCGCGGATCAATTCTTCAACAAGTTCTGCCCGATAAGTCAAACTATTCTTTTCCATAGCAAGATTTCTAACTTTGGATAGGGAGACGAAGAAACAATCACTGAAGCTTGGGAGAGACTACAAGAGTATGTTGAAGACTGTCCCCACCATGGTATGCAAGACTGGTACTTGATCCAGAGCTTCTACCTTGGACTCCAGCAAGAATCTCGACAACACATTGATGCTGCCGCCAGAGGTGCATACCTCTCTCTCACTGTAGAGAAGGCAACCAAACTGATCAATACAATGGTGGTGAATCAAGGATGGACAGAAAAACGTGCTAAAGGTATGTCTGAAATTAAGCAAGTTGATTATGTTACCCTGCAAACTTTGGTAAAATTGCTAGAACAAAGAATAAATGAGAAGAGAGATCGTGCTGCAAGGGAGTACTACGCCAAGCAAAGAGCCGCTTCGTCAAGTGAAGGCCAAGATGAAATTAAGAAAGAGGATGTAAAATCCCTTCTTAATAATGGTGGCTACGGAGAACCTCCAATTCCAATGATCCAACAATGGAATAATAAAGGTATGCCTCAAACCTCCATATTTAATTCTCCTATTGGAAAATTAGTTTCTAATCAAGGTAGAATTAATGATAGCATAAATAATAAATTGATTGAACATGATAAAATGTTAGAAGGAATTTATGCTAAACTAAATGATTTTTCTGAAGCATTTAAGGAACAAATTAATTTTAATAAGAGATTAGAGCAAAAAGTAGATAACATTAAATCTCAAATTAAATACTATGAGGAATTAAAAGTTGTAACCACGAGAGATGGTAAATCCACTCATGATCCACCTCATCCTAATTTAGTTCCTAGTAGTAATCCTGCTGCAAAGAAAAATATTGTTAATGTTGAAGAAGACGAAGACGGAAGACGACCAATTCAAGAAATTCGTCGAGGTAATTCAAAAATTATATATACATGTGCCATTTATTGACGCTATGCAGGTTCCAACTTATGCAAAATATTTGAGAGACATGCTCAATAAGAAGAAACCAATTCCATGTAGGGATGTGGTTAAATTGACCGAAGATTGCAGTGCGGTCATTTTAAACCAACTCCTAGAAAAGAAGAAGGACCCAGGAAACCCAACGATCGCATGTTCAATTGGAGAGCAGCACTTCGAGCATGCACTCTGTGATCTGGGAGCAAGCGTCAACGTCATGCCCAAGGTAATATATGATAAATTAAATCATCATACCTTGTCCCCTACTTCTATGTGTCTGCAGCTAGCCGATCAATCGCTCTGATATCCCGCGGGAATAGCAGAGAATATTCCGGTGAAAATCCGGAATCTCTTTGTCCCGGTGGATTTTGTGGTTCTGGATATTAATCCCGACCACCGGACGCCATTGATCTTGGGACGGCCATTTCTGAGCATTGCAAAAGCCACCATTGATGTAGGAGCTGGAGAAATTCAGCTCCACATCAGTGGAAAGGAGGAGAAATTCCAGTTCACACCGCGACCGGAAAAACACCCGTCATCAAGGTTCGTCGGTGCCTACATTCATCCACAACCACCGTGAAGGCGACACTAATCGGGAATCCAAAGCGACTAACCAAGGTAAGTTAGGCTAAGGTAAGTCTTTATCCCCCATTTAAATTTTGGTTTTTACTTAAGCAAATTAATTTTCTGCATAATAGATGCTTAGTCGGGAGATTAGGTGAAGCCTAGGGGGCTTAGGGCAGCCTTAGGGGTGGCGCCCGCCACCCCTTTTGGCCCTTTTCCACTTAGCCAATCAACTAGATCATTATCCCTAGCTCATAGACTCAAATAACACCAGGAGAGACCCATGCCTTTGCTCTTTTCAATGCACTCATTCATTCCCATGTCTCCTCCTCTCTCTTCATCTTCACTCCAACTTTTGGACACTTCTCCACTTAAAAATTCTGGTGAGGAGTGATGAGGAGAGCACAAGTGAAAGAAGGAGTGGCTTTGAGTAGGAATTTCCCACAAAGGGGTGGCGCCCGCCACTTTTTCCTAGCGCCCGCCACCTCAATTTCCACCTTTCTGCACAAAACTGCTCCCGAGTAAGTTTCCCACCATCCTTGGTATAAAGTATGACCAGGATGAAGAAGTGGTCTTTGAAATTTTCAGCCCACTTACTCCATTTAGGAGATTACACTCTTTGCACTTTGCACCGAGACTACCACTTTTTTCCCAACTTGGAATTTCAGTGGACATTACGAGGGAAGCCTCATGTGTCGGTTGCAGGCAGAAATGGGCAAGGTGGGGTGGCGCCTGCCACTTATTGGTGGTGCCCGCCAGGTGGGAGGAGCTTTCAGCCTTCCCCCTTCCATCCTCAGCCCATAAATACTACCCACACCCCATGCAAGTTCCTACACCTCACTCAAAACACAAAAACACCAGCCACCTTGAGCACTAGCAAGGAAGTCATGGGCCCTCTCAAGAACTTCTTCATCGGCAAGAAGAAGAAGAGTAAGGGTGAGGGAAGTTCGTCGAGGGCAAACACTCACATTCGCTTTGCTGGGAGTGATGAGGAGAGCGCCGGGTGGGGTACTCCATCCAACGAAATGTCGGTGGATCGGAACTCTCCGCCCACACACCAGGCCGGACCAACCATCCACATCCTGAAATCCGTCGATGATATCATCTGGAAGAGTGATCGGGAACTGCAGGCCCGGAACATCCTCAGTGAAAGGGAGTTCGTTCACACCCGCCACGTCGACGATGACTTGCTAAGTCGCACTGGTATGGACAATGAGTTTCTCTATATTTTTCGAACCTTGGGATGGGAAGATGCATGGAAGGTTAATGAGGAGGGGATCATGCCCCTCACAATGGAATTTCTAGCCACAATGCAAATATCTGCTAATCACATAAAATTTCGGCTTTTTAATGAAGAACATACTTTAACATGGAAGCAGTTCAGCAAGAATTTAAACTTTGATGATTCATGCTTGCTGAGCTTGGAATCTGCCTGTACGGGATTCAATAGAAATGAATTTTGGAAAAGTATTGCTGGGAACAGAGACCCAGGCTTGCCCCGTACAAGTAATATCCACAACCCCACGCTTAGGTTTTTCCACAAATATATTAGTATCACACTCTTTCCAAGACCTGACTTAAGACCAATTAAAAAGCCCGAAATGTTGTTGCTTTATGCTCTAGTAAACCACATAAAAGTATCGCCTGCCAAGGCCATGGTGGACTACTGGTCTGAATTTAATCAACGCACTGCAAATATTGAAATGACATCATGGATAACTAGACTGGCCTTAAACATGGGTCTGCTAAACACCGCTATATACTCTTACATTCCTAGCGACCGAGACCTTTGACCATGGAACACTTCTCACAAGGACACCTCTTGCATGAGAACCAGGAGACCGGTGAGATTCACATGATCTACCAAGATTATGTGAATAAAATCGCTCTTCCTGACATGTCACTTTGGTTGGTGAATGCACCAACGTTACTTTTGGCCCTGGAAACCAAGGCAGAACAAAATCGCAGGTTGGCTCGAGAGAACACCATGCAGGTTCCCAGGAGGAGGACGCGAGCGCAGACCCGTGCAGTAGAAGAGGCCGTAAGAGCCACAGCGGCGACACAGGAGTTTGACCCTTTTCATGCAGGGCAGTATGGAGGAGCAGCACACTATGGTCATTTGACACCCCCTGGCTCGCACCAAGCAGGGGGGTCAAACTGGCAGCAACCGCAACATCCACAGTGGGGATACGGCCATGAGGCGTCCCTTCACTCATCCCAGTTGGGGAGTTCATCCCACTCGTTGGGAGGATCCACCCGGTACACTGGTCGTGGTGATGAGTTCTTCCATAGGGGAATCTCGCCACAGGCCGCTCGCCATTCGTCCTTTCATCAGGACGAGTGGATGCGTAATATGGGATATCTTCAGCACCAAATGAATGGACTCACCATGAATACTGCCAAAATCCGTCAGGACCTGAACGAAATGAACCAAAATTTCAAGGAATTTCGCCAGGAAGCTGGTAGAGAACTGGGTAATATTTCTTCTCTCCTGCAGTAGAACCAGCAGAACTGGGACAACATGTACCGTCGTCAGGGATGGATGTAACCCAAACACGCCACAAGCCAGCTTGGGGGAGGACCCCCGTCAAAGAGGTAAGTATCACTACCGTCTTTATTTCTGTTAGTTTTATTTCAGCAATTTAAATTTGAGTTTTATCTTAGTTAATTTGCAGTTAAAAAATAAAATAATAATAATAATAAATAAGTAGTAATAATTGAAACACTCTCATCATAAGTCTTTTTAATGAATAAAAAAATAATAATAATGTATGCCATGCATTAGAGTTATCATGGGAGAACGTATGCTAGAACTCAACTTGACACATGAGCATTAGACTAAGTAAAGGGGAAGTAAGTTTTTACTTTGACTTGAGCGAGTCAAGTTTGTGGAGTAGTTATTTTGAAAAAAATTTAAAAACTTGCTCTAAGTACTTATGTGGCAAAGAAAGTCCTACCAAAGCCAAATAATTTTTACTCATAGAGTAGGAGCTTCCACTTGCTGCATGTTAGTGTTGAGCTAGTTAGACCTTTGTTGATAGACATGGTAGAGAAACTTGTCATATTTTTAGACCAAGGAATTCACTTGCAGCCACCTATATAGTGCTATTCTTACACTGAGAATACGCACACAACATGCCTTCATTTCCATTCATTGTTAGGAATACTCCATGGCAAAATATCATGCTCCATAATAAATCCCAGGGACATGGCTATAGTAGTTAAAAAAAAGAGCAAGTGCTCTAGAAAGAAAAGAATATTCAAAAGAGCAAGTGCTCTAGAAAGAAGATTCAAAAGAGCAAGTGCTCTAGAAAGAAGAGAATATCCAAAAGAGCAAGTGCTCTCATTCATAGCCATGACCCCACAAATGACATAGAAAGGAGAAGTGCCATGAAAGTATTAGCCACAATAAATACCACACACTTGCACATTCCTGGTCTGAACCTATGACTTGTTGCTCCTTTGCTCCATTTGTCTAACTTAGCAAAATTATGCTAGCATTGCATGCTCACTTTTATCCTACCCATTACACCCCACATAGAATCTTAGTGAGAGGATAATTCTTCTATTTCCACATACAAATATGAGTGTTTGAGTGAGCCACAGAAGTTACTAAGCATGCTTTCTTTTGAACAAAACATGCAAAAACTCCACATGTCTTGATTAGCAAAATAGGCAAGGGAAAGACAAACCTTCTTTCTTGCTGGTCTTTTGTTCTAATCTTGAGTGCAGGGAAGGCTACCAATTCCATGGTGATGAAAATAATATGGGCATACACAACAAAAACACAGAGTTTCCAAAATTTAAGTTCATGCTTGCTCGAGGACGAGCAAGAGGTAAGCTTGGGGGAGCTTGTTGATGCTCACTAAGTGTCATATTCTTAGCATCAACAAGGTCATATAACACAACACAAGGGCCTAAAATCAACCAAAAACCTTTTATAAACTAACGATTTCCACTTGTCCTTGAAGTTTATTTGAATGTAGGAAATTGCAGGGTTTTTGAGCAAAATGATCAAGAGGACCCACCTAGGGCTGGCGCCCGCCACCACACTCACCCCCCTGACCTAACCCTAGGTCCATAAGTACCCCCCCTAGGTCCCTTAGGCTATAAATAGGACCCCCCGAGCTCATTTGTACTCAGACCTTACCTCATTAGTCCCACTCTCTTGTAAGCGAAGCTCTGGTGAAGTAACACTCTAGTTGAGAGACATAGAGTGAGAGCAAGAGTGAAGAAGAGAAGAGTTGGAGTTGTAATAGAGGATCTTCCAAGTCTCTGGTATAATTCCAAGTCTTTCTTCATTTATCTTAGTGTTCTTCTACTTTCAGCATTTACTTTAAGTTCTGTACTTATTGTTCTTGTTGAGTGCTTTCGATCATAGATAACTTAGCATTTAGTTTGTATCTAGTTTGGGTTCTTCACTGAGTAATCAGTGCTCTAGTTTTGGACGCAAGATTAGAGTAGTATATATTAGTGTAAGCGCGGTGCTTAGACTAATTATACCTTAGTTTGTGGCTAGCCCCCCGGATAGCTGTGGTAGCAAACAGGTGGTGACAGCCCTGGGAGCCTTGAATTCCATCACGTAGTCGGGTTAGTTTTTAAATCATAAACCTCGTTGTGCACGTCTGAGGTAAATAGTTCAGAGGGTCTGTACAGTTCGAAGAACTAGATAAAACTTTTATTGCTAAGTTAGTTGTGTTCGTAAGTGTGTAGGAAAACATTAATCTGTTCATCGGCCAGACCCCGCCGATTTAGTTTAGTAGTAGTTAGTTTTTCTTTCTTTTTAGTAGTAGTAGATATCAACCCCCATTCATACATTTCGATCAACCTTGCTAGAATCACTAGTTGTTCATAGCAGTCCTAGTGTTAGTTCTGCCATAGTAGCTTCCCTGTGGAAATAAATACGATACTCGGTTACTCCCGGGTGAAGTGCTACAATTGACTTATTCTGTGCGCTTGCGGAATTTACCAATAGTCATAAGAATAGTTAGTTATACTTCTTACATTAAGAAGTACCGACAAGCCTTTCTGGCGCCGTTACCAGGAATAGATTCCATAGTCAACTCCTAGTGACGACGTTAGCAAGAGTCAACACCACCGACTAATATGTAATATTACTCGGATGGAACCTTTTTGGTTCAGAGGCAACCATACCCAAGTTACGAGCTCCGAGCTCAATACCACTCAAATGATAGTACGACTTAAAAACCCGGCTGTCAACCTATAGAGAATATGGTGTCTACAAAGTCGATGCTAGTTCCTATAAGGTATAACAAGGGGGGAATCCCTCACCCTGTCGTTTATTACTCGAATGAAGGCTAAATCCAAC
Organism: Coix lacryma-jobi var. lacryma-jobi; assembly: GCA_009763385.1. Classification (NCBI taxonomy): domain Eukaryota; kingdom Viridiplantae; phylum Streptophyta; class Magnoliopsida; order Poales; family Poaceae; genus Coix; species Coix lacryma-jobi. The sequence continues at coordinate 76,291,925 of CM019828.1, read as the reverse complement.
CTCGCACTCAAGCTGCGACTACCAAGAGGATATGATTCACCTGACAGGAACCATCGTCTCGGTCCTTAAGAGGTGCTTTGTGACACCCTAGTGTCAAGCACTGCATTAGGAACTACATTTAGCTACTAAAAAGCATAAGTAATGCATTGCATCATTTCATGTGCATAAGAGTGCTTTTTTCTTTTGTTTATTTATTTGGATTTGATTTCTATTGGACTTAATGGTTTCAGTGGATTTCTGACTTGGCAAATAGTTTTATAAAATAGAGAATAATGAGAATAACTCTTTTCATATTGATACCTTGACCTAGTTCAAAATAGTTTGGCAAATAAAAATGAGGTAAACAAAATGATTTATGTCTCAAAAATTGACTTTATTGAAGGACCGAGAAGCAACCAGAAAGCGACCAGAGGGGTGTGAAAGGGAGCTTCAAATTTTCCTTTAGGAAACTAGTAGCCACTGTCCCAGAAATCAACCCCAGAAGCAAACCCTAGAGCTTGCTAGTGTCCACGACCCTAGATGTAGGGTGGATTCTTCCTAGAAGCACAGCGGGACACTACACAACTCTAGAAAGCCAACGCAAAAGACGGAAACCAAATCCGAGATCGCACGAATGAACAGCGAACGAGACTGCGCAGTCACAGCAGCATCGGACGCTGGCAGCGTCCGATGCCCAACCAACGGACGCGTCCGATGCGAAAAGTGCAAGACAGAACCCTTACTGGACACCCATCGGACGCTGTGAACAGTAGACTCTCAGCGTCCGATGGTCTCACTCTGGCGCGTCCGATGCGCAACGGAGCGTCCGGTGGCAGCGTCCGATGCCCCTTTGAAAATGTCAGAGACTGACACGTGGCAACGGGGCCTCCGATGCTAAAGCGGTCAGCGTCCGATGCCAAGAACTCGAGCGTCCGATGCCCCCGACACAGTGTAGTTCTTCCGCGAAATCCACTCGATCTCCTTCGAATCGAAAGCACTAGGGCTTAGACTTGGTGTGAGAAGTTCTAAGGATGTTAGTGAGCTATCCCACGGGGATCATGGCTCGAACCTAACTCCAAACCGAGGAATCGGAAGAAATCGGGGCAAAAGAGCAAAAACCGATCCAAAACTAAAATCTCTCGATCTCCTAGACCGTGAGGTTAAAGGAGATTTCCTTTGGTGGAAAGAAGTGCCTCACGATCTAGAACAACTCTATTCAAACGGATTTGCAAAAGATGCACTGAACAAAGAGATTGATCAACGCGAAAAACGTGGAGAAAAGCAACCTGCGAGGAACACGACCAAAACGTGAATCACAACCACGAATTTGCAACTATGTGGCTACCACACCCTGCCACCGTGAGAATACGGCCTCACTTCCTTGAAATCAACAGTACACAGAGGCAAGTCTCTCTGCGGATCTCAGCTAGCTACAGCAGGGGATTGGGAAAGCAGGAAACCCTAAGTGCGAAAGAGCAAATGACTGAGATAGATGGGAGGAGGGTGTCTCCCGGCTACTTATCCTACAACTAGCCTAAGTCTATTTCCTACTCTACCCCTCTCTATTCTAATTACAGAGCGAACCAGCTAAACCCTAGGGTTATTCTGGACCAACTCGGTGGTAGGTGTATCCGACGGCCACGCCCGCACAAACCGAAGCGTTGCCTCGACGCAACCTTCAGATCGCCGCCACGTGCCGCCCTCGCTCTGCACCCCCGGTTTTGTGGCCCAAACCGGGAAACTAGCCTTTTCCAGCCAACCCCCGGTTTTGAGGCCCAAACCGGGAAACTAGCCCACCAGCATCTGAGTTTTGAGGCCAAACTCAGCAAACCCTGAGAGCCCAGGTTTTGAGGCCCAAACCTGGAAACCGTCCTCAGCCCGAGTTTTGTGGCCAAACTCGGAAACTCTCAGCCCGAGTTTTGTGGCCAAACTCGGAAACCGTCCATCCGATGGTTTTTCCCTCGCTCTACCACCAAACCGACGTCGTAGAGGGGATGCACCTCCCGTGCACCCCGTCCACCGACATGTGTCCCCGAGTCCACGACTCAGACAACACATGACCGCACTTCTTCACTTGTCGTCGTCACAGGCTGCCAGCCACCACAGCTGATCCTCGGGCCTCTGGTCCCTCAGTCCAAGCCTCACGTCCGCCCTTCGCCACTCTCGGTCCATCGGCACGGCACGTCTATACATGACCTTCACCTCGCCTTTGATCACTGCATCTGTGCTCGACACCTGCACAACACAAGCCAAAGAACATGCGCATCATCCCAGTTGACAATCACTCATAACTCAGAGACCCGGCATACACCCATGTATCCGCATTTATTTATGTGAAGGTTGTAAAAATTATTTTCGGCAAAAGTGTCCTATATGAAAGTTGTAGAGAAAATTATTTTGAGCAACTTTCATTTTTGGGTCAAAGCCAAGTTTGGAGTTTTTGAAACTGTTTTGAATGGTCAAAGTTTGAAAAGTTTTTGGAAAAAGGAAAAAGGAAAACACTTTTTCTCCCGCGCCCCATTTCCGGCCCACTTGGCCTTGTGGCCCAGCCAGCGCTGCGCCAGCCCGCTCCCGCGCAGCACCCGCCGCGCCGGCCCACGCGCGCGCCGCTCGCCCCCGCCCGCGCGCTGCGCCGCGTCAGGCCGACATGGCCGCGCCGTACGCCGGCCCCGACCGCCGCGTGGCCGCCGAATCTTGCGCAAAATCCGCTCCCGCCTCTCGCTACGCGATTCTCTCTCGCCCGCGCACGCAAGCGATCTTGCTTGCCCTCTCCACGCGCGCCTCGTCTGCCGCGCTGCTCACCGCACCGCCGGGGCCCCGCCACGACCGGCCGAGCCCGAGGGCAGAACGTCGCGCACCGCACTCCTCCTCTCCCTCATCCTCCAGTTCGTTCGCTCTCCCTCTCGCTCTCGCCCTCGCACAGGACGAGCCCAAGCCGAGCGCACTGCCCGCCACCATCCGCCACCGCAAGCCTCCCTCGCCGTTCCGGTCACGTCCAAACACCTCCCTCCGATTCCCTCCGCAAGCTGCTCCGCCTCATCGTCGCACACACGGTGCGCACGGTCCCACCGCCAGTCGACCAGCCCCGATGCCGGAACACGCCGTGCCCCCGTCGGCCACCGTGCACCACCGCAGAGCCCGCGTCGTCGTTCCTCCCCGACCCGAGCTCCACCGTCCCCATCTTTCGTCAGCGAACCTCACCGAGCGAAGGCAAGGTGAGAACACCCCCCTTCTAGGTCGCTACCGCTCTCCCCCTCTCTCTCTCACCCGGCCGAGCGCCATGGGCGCCGCCGCGGCCCTCTCACGGGGCCAAGCTCCTCTGGAGCCATCCGAGCATATCCAACCCCCCTCACTTAGCTCCCTAGGGTTCACAAAGCACAGCGCACCCGCCAATTTGGCCGGCGACCGCCGGAAACGGCACGGCCGAGCACTTCCGCTGCCACCGTCCGCCATTGCTCGCCGCCGGCGAGCTACGACCATGCACTAGCCCAACCATCACCACCAGCCGGTCCGCCTCGTCAAGGGGAACACATTGAGCCTGGTCGCACCGCCGGCGACCTCACTGTGGCGGAACCGTCCTGATTATAAGAGCTCAAGTACCGTTTTAGTCAAATCCGTCTGACTTCGACTCATACTTGAACCCATATAACCCCGGTAGTCTGGAAATCTCGAAGGATTTCTATCACCGTACAACATACAGGATCACATTGTTCAAGAATTACATTTGCAAAGATACATCACAGAGAAATGGAACCGAATTTAAAGTATCAGAGTGCGAATTTAAAACAGAGTTATTACAATACCGAATTTAAAAGTGCGGAAGCTGAAATAGTTTGAAACTCGACCACCTCACATGTGGTCCAAATAAAATGTTGTTTGACAAATCCAACTCAACACAACTCACTCTTCCCTTTTTAGATAATGTGCCACTAGGAGTCTCAGACCAGCAAAAGAAAAGGGGAAGCTTCTGAACGACCCTGCCCTGGGCCTACTCCTCATCACCTTCCACCGGGTAGAGGCAGTGCTTACAATAGCCAAAGTAGACCTGGCCATCTGCAACAAATGGGATAAACCCTGAGTACGGGAATGTACTCAGCTAGACTTACCCGTCCAACTGAAAATAAAGACACCAAGGGTATGCAAGGCCTTTTTGGGTGGATCTCGGATCTTTAGTTGCGAAAAGCTCAAATTAAGATAAGTGAGGATTTAATGATATTGCTGAGCTGTCATTTTTAGACCTATTTCTTTACTCTAGGTTTGCACCTGAACTATTGCACACACTTGAGTCTAACAAACAATAATATAACCATATCCATTGACTTCTCCACATTTTTGTTGAACCTTTTAAAACATCACATGGGTTGTATCGTGGTGAAGCTCGTCATAGTTTCCCACTAACCGGGGAGACGGCGACTCGAATCGAATTCCAAACCAGCTGGTGAAAGACCTTTAATACCAGCCCACACTTTCCCCCCGCGGTCATGCATTGGGAAAACCGCTCGATGCTTGTTCGTGGTGGTAATCGCCGCGGTTCAAGCACGGACCGCCCATTGGAACCGGTGATGGCCTCTCGCGGCGATCACATTTCCATACTAAGAGGGCGCGACACGGTCGAAACCGGCCCGAACAGCTTCTAACCGGCTTTGGGGTCGATGATTACGGCACCCGACGTATCCCTAAGTAAAAGGGCGCGTTCAAAAATGAACGAGGGCCAACATCGATACAAACCTACACGATCCAACGGACGGACAGCCCTGTAACACCTCTGGTGTTTAAGCTAAATAAAACCTGACATGTCATCATGAGCATGGAAAGCATTCATGTAGTAACACTAATGATGCATTGACAATTTTGCATAGAACTTGATCTCAAATGCATCATATGCTTGTTTAAATTCTGTTCTGCTCATTTGATGTGTGATGCTTTAGGGTATCATAGTGGCTGAATTCTAGAGAGAATAAGGTATAGGGTTTATATGGTTCATGAAATCGCAAGTCATTATAGTGGTCCTTGGTAAACACTATGATCCAAGCTGAATCTGGACATGGCTTTAAACAAAGTTGTAGGTAATACTGAATGGAGCAACTTTGGTATATAAAGTTACCACAGATTCTGCACAGGTTTTGAATTGAAACAAAGTTGTTTAAACCCTAGAATTTACCCTTGAACTACAACTTCCAACCTTTGAGAATCCAACCTGGGTCCTTAAATCAAAGTTGTAGGGAATCACAAATGTGACAACTTTTATGTTCACAGAATTTGAACTTCTTCAGAAAATTCTAAAGTAAATTGAGAATTCAGTTTGGATCAGATTGAATTCAAACCATAATTCAAAAACCAGGCCGAATTGGAACATGATCCTTTAAGCAAGTTTGTAGAACATAAAATTTTGGGCAATTTTCATTCTTACAGATTCTACACTTCTGTTCAAAATTTGGACACTTTGTGAGAGGGGACAGGAACTACTGTAGCTACAGTTTATGGAACCTTGCATGGCCTCCACAGCAGCCATCGAGTCCACCACGGCGTCTCCTGTATCGCCACGTTCACATCCACGCGCCACTCTCCCTTCCCTTTGCATGCGCACCTCACTGCCACAAAACCACCTCCCGTTCCAACCCTCGTTCTCTCCGTTCTCCTCGGTCTCTGCCGGTGCGGTGCAGAGGGGCTCCGCCGAGCTCTAGCGCCACCGACCGTCGAACTTCCACCATCGCAACCAACACTTTCCCGAGCTCCGCCATAACCCCACGAACTTCTCCACCCACTGAATCGAACTTCAGTCATCCACATTGCTCGGTCCGAGCATTTCTTCCCCAACTCCGGTGAGGCGCCGCCGTTAACGAGTTTGTGTTGTCGGTGAGCTCCGTTCCTCTCACGTCAATTAACCGCACCGATAGTTCCGCTTTCCCTCACTCTTTCTGGTTGGCTCGATATCCGAGTCCCTACCACACAGATTCGCCGAAACCGAAACCGCGCGACGCCATCACCGCCACCGTCGACCCCAAACTCCCGAGCTTCTCCGGCCGTGATAGCTTGAGTTCTAACCCTAGGTGAGCTCGCTGTGCTCCTGCTCTCTCCGTTTGAACTCTACCGCCTTAAGCCGCTAAACCTACATCGTGCCGCCGAAGAATCATCGCGCCGAACGGCAGCCGAGCCGCCATTCTCGTGGTCGAGATAGCTCCGGCCAACCCTAACCGACCTCACCAATGGCTTCGCAATGTCGGGAAACATGTGTAGCTAGTCTTGGTCGGGCCCCTAGCCTTGGTCGGCGAGGAACGACGACGCCGGGGTCAAGTCAGCCCGCGCCGCGGTTCAAGGTGAGCCCTAGGTGAGGCTTGAGTACGATGATGCTTGCCTCGGTTTGGCCATTACTATACCGAAGCGGCCGGACGCCGCCGAGCCGTCGGGAACGGCGGAAAGGCCGTCATTTCCCGAGGCCAGGCTAGCTCCCTCTCCGACCATCCCTAGCACCGACCGAGACCTCGGTCGAGTTCGCGAGGCAAACCCGAACAGGCTGGGAGCCTCGGCCGAGCCCCTGGCCTCGCCGTCGGCGAGTTGGCCGGCGGTCAACGCCGCCACCGCAGCGGTCAGCGCCGGTGCGCGCGAAAGCCTCGGCGTTTTCGATTCGCGCGGGCCTCGGCTGGTCCGTTCGCGCGCAGGCTCGGGCGTCGAGGTCTTGCGCCGAGTCCGAGTCCCGTAAACATCCGAGGCTTATTTGAATAGTACTGCGTTTTGTTATTTTTGTCACAATTAATTTACAGCTCCTAAAATCATGAAAATTTTTGGGTAAGCTCTTTGAGTTGTGAAGAAAATTATAAAAATACGAAACTGAGAGTTTGGACAAGTTTTATTGGAATATTAAAATAGTTAAATAAATGGTTTAGACTCCTTAAATAACTGTTGTAGGCTGATCCTGTGGTCCAAAATTGTGAAACAAATTTTGAAGCACTTAGTAACACATAACACATCTCTGGTAAAAACTTTTAGCCCTTTTTGTGAGAATAAATTTTGACTTTGTAATCATGCCTTTGACATGAGGTTTAGCCTTTGCTATGTTTCTATTAAAGTTCTAGAGTCAGTTCTGTTGGAAATATAATAACACCATGATAAGTTGGTTTTCTGTCAAAATGATCTATAGCAAAGTTGAAGTACTTTTGTATATCTAGCCGCTCCTAAAAATTTCGTAAGTGTTGGATGAATATATTGGGAGATATGTTCTGTGCAATCTGTGTGTGCAGTGCTGTCCAGAATCCTGACAGTTCGTGCAAACTGAGCTATTTGGAGTATTTAACTTGGGAATCTGATCTTGTGTACTATAAGAAAGTTGTAGAGGATTTCATATGCTTTCCAGATTGGTCTAGATCACTTATGTTGATATTTCTGAGCTCCAGCTATGGTCTGTGGAACAGGAATGTTTGAATCTGTCCAGAATCTGGGCAGATTCCACCAAATGAATTGTTTGGTCCATAAGATCCTGGAATCAGATTTTGTGTATTATAGCAAGGTTGTAGAGAATTAGTTAAGCTTTCCAGATTGTCCTGAATCATCTGCATAGCTATTTGGTAGCTCCAGTTATGGTTAAAACAAGTTGGTACATGAAATCTGTTCGGGTTATCGCTTATGCAAACCTTGTTCCAATTATGGTGTCCATTTTTATGATTGATGTTTACTGCTGTACTATTTCGCTTATAATTGTTCAGCATCATGAGCATTCATACATATTCGCATCGCATGCATCTTATATATGCTCGTTCGGATGTTGCGTTTAGAAACCGAAGCTAGTAAGGATCAGCCGGAGATTTCTGCTCGTGAGGCACACCGGTCTTCTACGAGGTTGGATTTGATATTTGTGGTGACGAACCAGAAGAAGAGGAACCCCAAGGCAAGCCCCGGTGCATTTGCCCCTACCTTGCAAATTTTCAAATAATATACTTGTTGATAAAATTTGTGCATTAAGTCTAGGAGTTGAATGATACCTACTTGATGCATTGACTACCTTGATTATTCCTTATATTATCCTTGTCACTGGGTCATTTACAAATGCTTAGATTGCTTAGCCTTGCTCATTAGAGTAGGATTTTGAAAAGAGAGATGCTATTGTGGGGAACCCCTCCCTGGTTCGGATGGTGTAATTAAACTGAGACCGGCGGGTAACTTGCACAGGAAAGGAGTCCTGGTGTAGTGTTTCCGCCTGTGTCGCTTAGGACCCGTCCGCTGTTGGCCCGTTGGATCGAGAACTATTTGTTAGTACTGGTCACATGCTACGGTAAGCCCTACTGTGGCTATGCTCTTTCTGGAACGGCGTCCCCCGCACTGGGAGTGGAGAGATGGCGGGAGTAGCGTGTACCCACCCTGCCTCTCGGTCCCCTGTTGGACGGACTCAGCATGGCCGGTGTAGGGCGGTGGTGTACTGTACTCTCGGGTGGCGCGGCTCCGGTCCGGTTTGAGCGGATCCACGGAAGGTTGATATATGCAAGTTCGGTCTTGCATATGTCGTGTGATAAGGAAGCCCCAGCTGGGTAGATTAAGCGGTTCGAATCGTCGTTTGCTCCACGAGAAAAGGAGACTCGTCCTCGCACCCCTCAGCGTAGTTTAATGATGAAACAAAGGAAGATTAATGGGTTGATTTTATGATGTACATTCATTTACTTAGATGATATTAGAAGTATGAAATGACACAACTACTTAGTTGTAGGAGCTTTTATGCAAAGGAAAACTTTGGGGATTCTTGCTAAAACCTCACCTTGACTTTCCCTCAGCCTGCATTCCTGAGTCTTCTCCCCAATTTATTAGTCGGGTAAGTCTTGTTGAGTACTCCCGTACTCAGGGTTCTATGATCCCTTGTTGCAGGTGAACCTTCGGATCAAGTATGCTTTGCTCCTTGTTGCATGACAATAATCCCCGCTGAGGATGATCAGTGATGTGCCCTTGGGCAGGGTTGAGTATTATGGTCATGTTTATCAGACTTTTTTTTTCAGCAACTAGTAGTATCGCAACTTGAACTCCTTTCACCTTGTTGTAATAATGAACAATGGATGTAATATTATGTTTACGTAAGACTTCCGCTGAACTCTCCGATCTGGTATGTTGTATGAAATGTTTATTGCTGTAATGGTTCCACATGGATGATTCCTGCGACCCATGGATATATCGTTCGTATCCAACAGATTAATCCAGTCTTGTGGCACACTTACATAGCAGTCAGAGGTCGTTGGACATGACAGGTGTAGGTGGGCCACATTATTGGGCGAGTCTGTTACAGGCTTGGTATCGGAGCAGGATCCCCGTGGCAACCATTATAGTAATTTGAAAACCTTCAAAATTTATTTTCTAAGAAAAATCTAAAAGACTTTTTCTAAATCTTATCTATTGCTTCCCCTCAACTTACTTCTTGCTTACTAGGAAGTGGGTGCTGGATAATATATATGCCCTATGTTTAAAAAGGTTACAAAAATTATTTTGGTAGGTATGTAAGTAAGCAAATAATATCGTATGCGTAGAATCGTAAGTTTGCGTCATTGCATCTTGCATCAATTAAATTATAAAATTCTCCTCCTTTAATAGATATCGGGTCATGGGTATAATTATACTAACTTATAGGAGCACGAAACTGACCTTAGTTTAAAATTATTCCAGGATGGCTCGCGCTAAGCAGACTGCGCGCAAGAGCACGGGGCCAAAGGGAGTGCCACGTCGCCAGCTCGCGCCGCGTTCGGGAGAGGCTAGCAGCAGCCGTAGTACCCATCGTTCTGAGGCAGAGCTCCTTGCAGAGATCAGGAGGCTCACTACTACCCTAGCGGAGTCCACCAGGGATAGAGCTCTGGACGCCATGATCATTAGTTCCCAGCGCGAGCAGCTGAAAGAGGCAGCTGAACTGGAGGCTGTCTTGCGCGCGCAGCTTAGTGAGGCATCCAAGGTAGAAGCTGATTTGGAGAGTGAGAATGAGCAGTTCCGTGCTCAGAGGGATGAAGCCTGGATCCGAGAAAACCAAGCCCGCGCACGAGTCTTTGAGCTTGAGTTTCAGATAGAGGATATGGAGGTGTATGCCAACAACCTCCATGAGGAGATTCACGCCCTGCATAACCAGCTCCACCCTCACCATGCTCCAGGGGCAGCCGAGGTGGAGGACGGTGTGGTCCTGGCTGACGGAGGAGAGCCCGACGATGAGGAGGACGAGCCCGAGATGGTGATTGAGATCGACGATAGTGACGACGAGGGTGGTCACGTCTCCGGCCTCGACACTGACCACGAGGAGTGATCATAGTTCGGGTAGTTCTAACTAGTAGTATGGGAGGACAGTTGCACTAGATGGTCCTGCTAGGAGCGGATTTATGTAATAAATGAATCAGACCATGTGATGTTCATGCAACTGCTTTTGCTGATGTAATGGAAGTTTATGACTAAGTTAATTATGAGTACTTATGGATGTTGTGCAAAAATTTGTTATATATTACAGATGCCGGTGAACACGCGTGCTTCCGGGGCTGGTACATCCCAGGGTGGGGAAAACCCTCCACCACTACCACGGCCACCCCCGACACTGGCCGACGCAATTGCTGCATTAGCCACCGTGACAGCTGATAACACTAGGCTGTTACAAGCTATGGCTCAAGGTCGCGGCAAGGACACCGCGAGCAAGGAAATCCGAATGCCAACAGCACGTACTCAGATTTCATGGATACTCGCCCTCCGCTCTTTACCAAAGCTGAAGAGCCTTTGGAAGCAAATGAGTGGCTGCATACTATTGAGCAAAAGTTTGAGTTGATCCGGTGCACCGACATTCAGAAGCCTCTATTTGCAGCACAACAGTTTAGAGGGTCAGCAGGCACCTGGTGGGCGAATTATTTGGCCGCGCAAGCCCCTGGACACCAAGTTACTTGGGCTGAATTTTGTGAAGTCTTTAGAGCGCATCACATCCCAGCAGGCATCATGCAAATGAAGCTAGAAGAATTCCTCAAGCTGCAGCAAGGTACTCAATCAGTGATGCAGTATGTGAGCAAATTCAACCATCTCTCTCAATATGCTCCTGATCATGTCAACACGGATGCTAAGAAGAAGCAGTGCTTCATGCGAGGGTTTAAGCACCAAGCTGCAAACCATGATGACCACCTGTGCCAACTCCTCGTTCAATGACATTGTGAGTATCACCATCACTCTAGAAGAGAAGAATCGTGTGCACAAGGAGGCAAAAAGGAAGAAGACTGCTCAAGCTGGAGCGTCTGGAAGTATGCCAAAACGTCCCAAGTTCCTATACCACCCTGTTCCTCATGCACATGTACCTGCTCGCCCACCACAACAATATTACCAGCTTCAACCTAACGCCAAAGCCCCTTCCCAGTTTCAGTACCCACGTCAAGCCAATGCACCTAGCTCCCAATCTACAAATGCCCCAAAAACCAGCAACCCATGTTACAACTGTGGCGGGTCGGACACTTTGCTAAGAGTTGTCCTTCACCGAAGAATTATAATTCAAATATCCCTCGTCAGCAAGGTAATCTAATATCCACAGAATAAGCAGCAACAAGGCAACCAATCTGGCTCTCGACCAGGCACACGGAAGATTTATATGGTACCCAAGACTGGACAGGTTCATCATACTCAGGTTGAGGCTATTCCAGAAGGCGAACCAGTTATGTTGGGTACGTTTCCTGTTGCCAATCATTTAGCAGTAACACTCTTTGACTCCGGTGCATCGCATTCATTTATCAATAGAGAGTTCGTCAGGAAACATGCAATTCCAATATGCGAATCCAAAGGGAAAATATCTATACTGTCACCTGGGGGGCGGCTGTATGCCAATGAGATAGTGCATCAAGTTCCAATAGAGATGGGACGCCATGTCTATCCTACTTCCATGATTGTGCTGAATCATCAAACCTTAGATGTGATTTTGGGAATGAACTGGATGCAGCGTTATGGGGCTGTCTTAGATACTTTGAATAGAACTGTTCGTCTAAATGCACCAGACCGAAAATCTCAGCTTCTTATCCAGCTTCCAAACCCCAACTAATCAGCCCAAAGATATATGCCATAGTTAGTGGAGGAGTTGAGAATGTCCCAGTGGTCCGAGAATTCCCTGATGTGTTCCCGGAAGAATTACCTGGCCTACCGCCTGACAGAAATGTGGAGTTCGTGATTGAGCTATATCCAGGGACTGCACCTGTATCACGAAGAGCTTATAGAATGGCTCCAAAGAGTTAGCCGAGTTGAAGACTCAGTTACAAGAACTTTTAGAGAAAGGTTTTATCCGGCCTAGTTCTTCTCCCTGGGGATGTCCCGCTATTTTTGTGAAAAAGAAGGATAAAACTCTGAGAATGTGCGTAGACTATCGTCCTCTCAATGAAGTAACCATCAAAAACAAATATCCCCTTCCACGCATTGATCTTCTCTTTGACCAGCTTGCCGGAGCCAAAGTCTTCTCCAAGATAGATCTTAGATCAGGGTACCACCAGATAAAAATTAGACCCGAAGATATCCCTAAAACAGCCTTCACCACTCGATATGGCTTATATGAATACCTTGTCATGTCCTTTGGTCTAACCAATGCTCCAGCCCATTTCATGTATCTCATGAACTCTGTGTTCATGCCTGAGCTCGACAAGTTCGTAGTAGTGTTTATTGATGACATCTTGGTATATTCCAAAACCAAAGAAGAACATGCTGAGCATCTGCGGATAGTACTGACTCGTCTGCGTGAGCATCAGTTATATGCTAAATTCAGCAAGTGTGCTTTCTGGTTAGGAGAAGTGCAGTTCTTAGGTCATGTGCTATCAGCTAAAGGAATCGCAGTGGATCCCGGAAAAGTGCAAGATATTGTGAAATGGAAGTCGCCAACCACAGTTCACCAGTCCGCCGTTTCCTCGGAATGGCTGGTTATTATCGCCGTTTCATCCTTGGTTTTTCAAAAAGCCAAACCTATTACCGAGTTGCTCAAGAACCAAGTCAAGTTTAAATGGACTCCTGAGTGTGAGCAGGCTTTTCAAACCCTAAAGAAGCTGCTTACCACTGCACCAATTTTAGCTCAACCAGATATTGAAAAGCCTTTCGATGTATATTGTGACGCCTCCGGAATTGGTCTTGGTTGTGTATTGATGCAAGAAGGGAGAGTCATTGCCTATGCATCAAGACAGCTCAAGCGACATGAAGAACATTATCCTACGCATGACCTGGAGTTAGCTGCAGTTGTACATGCGCTAAAAATTTGGCGACATTATTTGTTGGGAAATACCTGTCATATGTATACTGACCACAAGAGCCTGAAGTACATCTTTACACAAGAAGACTTGAATATGCGACAAAGAAGATGGCTGGAATTAATCAAGGACTATGATCTAGAAATACATTATCATCCTGGTAAGGCAAATGTAGTTGCTGACGCTCTCAGTCGGAACCCTCACTGTAGTTGCATGTCAATAGCACCCATGCATCGTAGTCTCTGTCAAGAGCTAGAAAGGTTGGGTATAGAGATCGTTTTGCAAGGAAGTTTGAATAATGTTAGAATTGAGCCAACCATACGAGAAGAAATTATAGCAGCTCAGAAAATGAATAAGGGAATAAGTCATATTATAGCAAAAATCCAAACAGGGGCAATAACTTGTTTCAGAATAGATGAAGCAGGTGTACTATGGTTTAAGGATCGATTAGTTGTTCCCAAGGTACCCGAGCTCAGACAGAAGATTCTTGATGAAGCTCATCTTACTAGGTTAGCCATCCACCCTGGAAGTAATAAAATGTATCAAGATTTGAAGCAAAGGTTTTGGTGGACAAAGATGAAGGTGGAAATAGCTCGCTACGTGGCTCAGTGTGACACTTGTCAAAAAGTAAAGGCAGTACGTTTGAAGCCAGCCGGTGAGTTACAGCCTTTGCCTGTTCCAGCTTGGAAATGGGAAGATATTAGCATGGATGGATTCATCGTGGGTCTTCCCAAAACTTCCAAGGGATTTGATTCAATATGGGTAATCGTAGATCGTCTAACCAAATCAGCTCATTTTATCCCAGCTAAGACTACTTATAGAACTTCTGTCTATGCTCGAATCTATATTGACAGAATTCTAAGCCTCCATGGTGTACCCAAGACCATAGTCTCTGATAGGGGAACGCAGTTTGTCTCTCAATTCTGAAACATTTACAAGAATCATTAGAACCATTAGATTAGAACAAATCTTTTTAGCACAATACACATCCGAGACTGGAGGTCAAACTGAGAGGGTAAATCAGATTTTAGAGGATATGTTGAGATCTTGTGTGCTCACCTATCCTGATCAATGGGATGAATGCCTTCCATTGGCAGAGTTTTCTTATAATAATAGCTACCAAGAGAGTATCAAGATGGCACCATTTGAAGCACTCTATGGACAAAGATGTCGAACCCCGCTGAACTGGTCAGAACCAGGCGAGAGAAGATTTTTCGGAGTTGATTTAGTAAAAGAAGCTGAAGAAAGAGTAAGGCAAATACAAAACAACTGAAAGTAGCTCAGACCCGGCAAAAGAGTTACGCAGACAGAAGACGCAGGCCATTAGTATTTTCTGAGGAAGTTATGTGTACAAAAGTATCACCAATGACAGTCAGTAAAGAAACTAGCATATACAGAAAGTTATAATCATGTAAATTAAACTCGTTTTGGATAGTTCATCCACTCTTCGTTAAACATGTATGCACGCAGTTCAAGATCGAAAGCAGGCTTATCGGTTGGAGTGCCTGAACAACTTGCTGCTATACATAATGTGTTTCATGTGTCTCAGCTAAAGCAATGTTGCGAGTGCCCGACAAAGTGATGAAGTATGAAGGCGTGGACATTCAGCCAGATATGACTTATGCAAACATCCAATTAAAGTGCTTGATCAAAAAGACCGAGTCACCCGAAATAGAACTGTTAAATTCTATAAAGTGCAATGGGATCGACACTCAGAAGAAGAAGCCACTTGGGAATCTGAGGATTTTCTATTGGAGCATTTTCCGGAATTCCTCGCTTCCATTTAGGTACGTGTCTCACTGGTCTAGGAAAGCTTATAGTGGTATTTTAAGGAGGGTCATAGATTTAGATCCTGACACATTTCCTTTTCCATTACCTTGTCAGTTAAACCAATCTCGTGACGAGATTTCTTTAAGGGGGGAGGAGCTGTAACACCTCTGGTGTTTAAGCTAAATAAAACCTGACATGTCATCATGAGCATGGAAAGCATTCATGTAGTAACACTAATGATGCATTGACAATTTTGCATAGAACTTGATCTCAAATGCATCATATGCTTGTTTAAATTCTGTTCTGCTCATTTGATGTGTGATGCTTAGGGTATCATAGTGGCTGAATTCTAGAGAGAATAAGGTATAGGGTTATATGGTTCATGAAATCGCAAGTCATTATAGTGGTCCTTTGGTAAACACTATGATCCAAGCTGAATCTGGACATGGCCCTTTAAACAAAGTTGTAGGTAATACTGAATGGAGCAACTTTGGTATATAAAGTTACCACAGATTCTGCACAGGTTTTGAATTGAAACAAAGTTGTTTAAACCCTAGAATTTACCCTTGAACTACAACTTCCAAACCTTTGAGAATCCAACCTGGGTCCTTAAATCAAAGTTGTAGGGAATCACAAATGTGACAACTTTTATGTTCACAGAATTTGAACTTCTTCAGAAAATTCTAAAGTAAATTGAGAATTCAGTTTGGATCAGATTTGAATTCAAACCATAATTCAAAACCAGGCCGAATTGGAACATGATCCTTTAAGCAAGTTTGTAGAACATAAAATTTTGAGCAATTTTCATTCTTACAGATTCTGCACTTCTGTTCAAATTTGGACACTTTGTGAGAGGGGACAGGAACTACTGTAGCTACAGTTTATGGAACCTTGCATGGCCTCCACAGCAGCCATCGAGTCCACCACGGCTTCTCCTGTATCGCCACGTTCACATCCACGCGCCACTCTCTCCCTTTGCATGCGCACCTCACTGCCCACAAAACCAGCCTCCCGTTCCAACCCTCGTTCTCTCCGTTCTCCTCGGTCTCTGCCGGTGCGGTGCAGAGGGGCTCCGCCGAGCTCTAGCGCCACCGTCGAACTTCCACCATCGCAACCAACACTTTCCCGAGCTCCGCCATAACCCCACGAACTTCTCCACCCACTGAATCGAACTTCAGTCATCCACATTGCTCGGTCCGAGCATTTCTTCCCCAACTCCGGTGAGGCGCCGCCGTTAACGAGTTTGTTGTCATACGGTGAGCTCCGTTCCTCTCACGTCAATTAACCGCACCGATAGTTCCGCTTTCCCTCACTCTTTCTGGTTGGCTCGATATCCGAGTCCCTACCACACAGATTCGCCGAAACAGCGCCCGCGACGCCATCACCGCCACCGTCGACCCCAAACTCCCGAGCTTCTCCGGCCGTGATAGCTTGAGTTCTAACCCTAGTTGAGCTCGCTGGTGCTCCTGCTTCTCTCCGTTTGAACTCTACTACCGCGCTTAAGCCGCCGGAACATCATCGTGCCGCCGAGAACGGCGGAGCCGAGCCGCCATTCTCGTGGTCGAGATAGCTCCGGCCAACCCTAACCGACCTCACCAATGGCTTCGCAATGTCGGGAAACATGTGTAGCTAGCCCCTAGCCTTGCTGTCGGCAAGGAACGCCGACGGTCAACGCCGCCCGCGCCGCGGTCAAGGTCGAGCCCTAGGTGAGGCCTCTGATACCGATGCTTGCCTCGTTTGGCCATTACTATACCGAAGCGGCCGGACGCCGCCGAGCCGTCGGGAACGGCGGAAAAGGCCGTCATTTCCCGAGGCCAGGCTAGCTCCCTCTCCGACCATCCCTAGCACCGACCGAGACCTCGGTCGAGTTCGTGAGGCAAACCCGAACAGGCTGGGAGCCTCGGCCGAGCCCCTGGCCTCGCCGTCGGCGAGTTGGCCGGCGGTCAACGCCGCCACCGCAGCGGTCAGCGCCGGTGCGCGCGAAAGCCTCGGCGTTTTCCGATTCGCGCGGGCCTCGGCTGGTCCGTTCGCGCGCAGGCCTCGGGCGAGGCGGAGTCTTGCGCCCCGAGTCCCGTAAACATCCGAGGCTTATTTGAATAGTACTGCGTTTTGTTATTTTTGTCACAATTAATTTACAGCTCCTAAAATCATGAAAATTTTTGGGTAAGCTCTTTGAGTTGTGAAGAAAATTATAAAAATACGAAACTGAGAGTTTGGACAAGTTTTATTGGAATATTAAAATAGTTAAATAAATGGTTTAGACTCCTTAAATAACTGTTGTAGGCTGATCCTGTGGTCCAAAATTGTGAAACAAATTTTGAAGCACTTAGTAACACATAACACATCTCTGGTAAAAACTTTTAGCCCTTTTTGTGAGAATAAATTTTGACTTTGTAATCATGCCTTTGACATGAGGTTTAGCCTTTGCTATGTTTCTATTAAAGTTCTAGAGTCAGTTCTGTTGGAAATATAATAACACCATGATAAGTTGGTTTTCTGTCAAAATGATCTATAGCAAAGTTGAAGTACTTTTGTATATCTAGCCGCTCCTAAAAATTTCGTAAGTGTTGGATGAATATATTGGGAGATATGTTCTGTGCAATCTGTGTGTGCAGTGCTGTCCAGAATCCTGACAGTTCGTGCAAACTGAGCTATTTGGAGTATTTAACTTGGGAATCTGATCTTGTGTACTATAAGAAAGTTGTAGAGGATTTCATATGCTTTCCAGATTGGTCTAGATCACTTATGTTGATATTTCTGAGCTCCAGCTATGGTCTGTGGAACAGGAATGTTTGAATCTGTCCAGAATCTGGGCAGATTCCACCAAATGAATTGTTTGGTCCATAAGATCCTGGAATCAGATTTTGTGTATTATAGCAAGGTTGTAGAGAATTAGTTAAGCTTTCCAGATTGTCCTGAATCATCTGCATAGCTATTTGGTAGCTCCAGTTATGGTTAAAAAAGTTGGTACATGAAATCTGTTCGGGTTATCGCTTATGCAAACCTTGTTCCAATTATGGTGTCCATTTTTATGATTGATGTTTACTGCTGTACTATTTCGCTTATAATTGTTCAGCATCATGAGCATTCATACATATTCGCATCGCATGCATCTTATATATGCTCGTTCGGATGTTGCGTTTAGAAACCGAAGCTAGTAAGGATCAGCCGGAGATTTCTGCTCGTGAGGCACCGGTCTTCTACGAGGTTGGATTTGATATTTGTGGTGACGAACCAGAAGAAGAGGAACCCCAAGGCAAGCCCCGGTGCATTTGCCCCTACCTTGCAAATTTTCAAATAATATACTTGTTGATAAAATTTGTGCATTAAGTCTAGGAGTTGAATGATACCTACTTGATGCATTGACTACCTTGATTATTCCTTATATTATCCTTGTCACTGGGTCATTTACAAATGCTTAGATTGCTTAGCCTTGCTCATTAGAGTAGGATTTTGAAAAGAGAGATGCTATTGTTGGGAACCCCTCCCTGGTTCGGATGGTGTAATTAAACTGAGACCGGGCGGGTAACTTGCACAGGAAAGGAGTCCTGGTGTAGTGTTTCCGCCTGTGTCGCTTAGGACCCGTCCGCTGTTGGCCCGTTGGATCGAGAACTATTTGTTAGTACTGGTCACATGCTACGGTAAGCCCTACTGTGGCTATGCTCTTTCTGGAACGGCGTCCCCGCGCACTGGGAGTGGAGAGATGGCGGGAGTAGCGTGTACCCACCCTGCTCGGTCCCCTGTTGGACGGACTCAGCATGGCCGGTGTAGGGCGGTGGTGTACTGTACTCTCGGGTGGCGCGGCTCCGGTCCGGTTTGAGCGGATCCACGGGAAGGTTGATATATGCAAGTTCGGTCTTGCATATGTCGTGTGATAAGGAAGCCCCAGCTGGGTAGATTAAGCGGTTCGAATCGTCGTTTGCTCCACGAGAAAAGGAGACTCGTCCTCGCACCCTCAGCGTAGTTTAATGATGAAACAAAGGAAGATTAATGGGTTGATTTTATGATGTACATTCATTTACTTAGATGATATTAGAAGTATGAAATGACACAACTGCTTAGTTGTAGGAGCTTTTATGCAAAGGAAAACTTTTGGGGATTCTTGCTAAAACCTCACCTTGACTTTCCCTCAGCCTGCATTCCTGAGTCTTCTCCCCATTTTATTAGTCGGGTAAGTCTTGTTGATACCTCCCGTACTCAGGGTTCTATGATCCTTGTTGCAGGTGAACCTTCGGATCAAGTATGCTTTGCTCCTTGTTGCATGACAATAATCCCCGCTGAGGATGATCAGTGATGTGCCCTTGGGCAGGGTTGAGTATTATGGTCATGTTTATCAGACTTTTTTTTTCAGCAACTAGTAGTATCGCAACTTGAACTCCTTTCACCTATGTTGTAATAATGAACAATGGATGTAATATTATGTTTACGTAAGACTTCCGCTGAACTCTCCGATCTGGTATGTTGTATGAAATGTTTATTGCTGTAATGGTTCCACATGGATGATTCCTGCGACCCATGGATATATCGTTCGTATCCAACAGATTAATCCAGTCTTGTGGCACACTTACATAGCAGTCAGAGGTCGTTGGACAAATGACAGGTGTAGGTGGGCCACATTATTGGGCGAGTCTGTTACAGGCTTGGTATCGGAGCAGGATCCCGTGGCAACCATTATAGTAATTTGAAAACCTTCAAAATTTATTTTCTAAGGAAAAATCTAAAAGACTTTTCTAAATAATCTTATCTTGCTTCCCTCAACTTACTTCTTGCTTACTAGGAAGTGGGTGCTGGATAATATATATGCCCTATGTTTAAAAAGGTTACAAAAATTATTTTGGTAGGTATGTAAGTAAGCAAATAATATCGTATGCGTAGAATCGTAAGTTTGCGTCATTGCATCTTGCATCAATTAAATTATAAAATTCTCCTCCTTTAATAGATATCGGGTCATGGGTATAATTATACTAACTTATAGGAGCACGAAACTGACCTTAGTTTAAAATTATTCCAGGATGGCTCGCGCTAAGCAGACTGCGCGCAAGAGCACGGGGCCAAAGGGAGTGCCACGTCGCCAGCTCGCGCCGCGTTCGGGAGAGGCTAGCAGCAGCCGTAGTACCCATCGTTCTGAGGCAGAGCTCCTTGCAGAGATCAGGAGGCTCACTACTACCCTAGCGGAGTCCACCAGGGATAGAGCTCTGGACGCCATGATCATTAGTTCCCAGCGCGAGCAGCTGAAAGAGGCAGCTGAACTGGAGGCTGTCTTGCGCGCGCAGCTTAGTGAGGCATCCAAGGTAGAAGCTGATTTGGAGAGTGAGAATGAGCAGTTCCGTGCTCAGAGGGATGAAGCCTGGATCCGAGAAAACCAAGCCCGCGCACGAGTCTTTGAGCTTGAGTTTCAGATAGAGGATATGGAGGTGTATGCCAACAACCTCCATGAGGAGATTCACGCCCTGCATAACCAGCTCCACCCTCACCATGCTCCAGGGGCAGCCGAGGTGGAGGAAGGTGTGGTCCTGGCTGACGGAGGAGAGCCCGACGATGAGGAGGACGAGCCCGAGATGGTGATTGAGATCGACGATAGTGACGACGAGGGTGGTCACGTCTCCGGCCTCGACACTGACCACGAGGAGTGATCATAGTTCGGGTAGTTCTAACTAGTAGTATGGGAGGACAGTTGCACTAGATGGTCCTGCTAGGAGCGGATTTATGTAATAAATGAATCAGACCATGTGATGTTCATGCAACTGCTTTTGCTGATGTAATGGAAGTTTATGACTAAGTTAATTATGAGTACTTATGGATGTTGTGCAAAAATTTGTTATATATTACAGATGCCGGTGAACACGCGTGCTTCCGGGGCTGGTACATCCCAGGGTGGGGAAAACCCTCCACCACTACCACGGCCACCCCCGACACTGGCCGACGCAATTGCTGCATTAGCCATTTATCTAAACAAAAGCTCACAAATTGAATTAAATAAAAACAGTATTAAAAACTTTCACCAAAAATACTTTCATATTTTTCCCTGATAGATCTACTCATAAGCAAGCTAACAAAACTGAAAGTACTTCATTTGGACTTTTAAAATGAGCTACACAAAAAAAACAAGCATTTCTGGAAAATAAAATAGAAAGGAAAACATATTTGAATCTTCCCAGCTGGCCTGCGTGAACGTGGTCCATTGACCAGGTGAGGCTGACGCGCGGGGTCCGCTGGTCAACGGGAGCCACCCGTCAGAGAGGGCGAAGCAGGGGAAGGTGTTGACCGGCGAAAGCTCGTCGACGGTGAGGTCGCCGTCGGTGAGGCTAGGCTCGATAGACTCGTCTCGACGAGGCGCATCCAGCGGTGGGGTCGGTTTGGCCAGAGGTTGACCGAAGCGTGCCGGCAGCGGCGATGCACGGCTACGCCGTTTCCGGCGGTCGCCGGTGAAATTGGGGAAGGCGAAGGCTCACACGAACCCTAGGGAGGCTATCGGCGGGCTCGGATTTGCTCGGGAAGCTCCGAGGAAGCTTGGCCACGCGATCGGCCATGGCGGACGGTGGCGGGGCTCGGCTAGGCCGTGTCCGGCGGTCGCCGGCCAAATTGGCGCGTGCGCAGTGCTTTGTGAACCCTAGGGAGCTATCGGAGGGCTCGGCTTGGCTCGGGAAGCTCCGAGGAAGCTTGGCCTCGGGCATGGCCTCGGCGAACAGCCATGGCGCTCGGCCGGGGAAGAAGAGGTGGGTGAGAGCGGTAGCGTTGAGGCTAGTCGGTGTTCTCACCTTGCCTTGGCTTGGTGATGCTCGACGGAGAAGAGAGGAAGCGGAGAAGCTTCGGTCGAGGAAGAACAGTCGCGAGCTCCGGACGGTGCCGATGGCGACCGCGGCGGTGCTCCACAGACTTCGGTGTCGGCGAGGCTCGAGGGGTGGTGCTAACGCGAGCACCAGGTGTCTGGGGTGTGGGCGGAGAGGTTTGCGCGAGGAATTGGACGGCGAGGCTCCGGCGTGGCCGGAATGGCGAAGGGGTTTTGCGGTGTCGAACGGCAGCGGGCGAGCGCTGTCGTTCGTTCGCGGAGAGGAGAGGGAGAGAGCTAGGGGGGTGTTCGAATGAGCGGGTGAGTGAACGAGCGAAGGGAGGTGCTCGGTTTTGCTCGGCACGGCGAAGGACGGCCGGTCGTGGCGGGGGCCACGGCGTGGCGTGCGACAGGCGATGGCGCGGTGGGCGAGGGCAGCGCGGCAGGCGAGTCAAGCGGAGAGTGGCCGGGGAGGATTGCTTGCGTGCTCGGGTGAGAGGGATCGAGCGAGGAGTGGCCAGCGAGGATCCTCGGCAGGATGCGGCGGCCACGTGGCGGTTGCGGCCGGCGTACGGCGCGGCGGCGCTGTCGGGGCTGGCGTGCGCGAGCGCGCGCGGGAGCGCGGCAGGCGCGGCACGGGCCTGTGCCGGAAAGCCGAATGGGCTGAAAAGGTGGGCGGGGGAAAATTCTTTTCCTTTTTCTTTTTCCAAGGATTTTCCAAAGTTTGACCATTCAAAAACTCCAAACCCGGCTTGACCCAAAAATAAAAGTTGCTCAAAATAATTTTCTCTACAACTTTCATATAAGACACTTTTTATGAAAACCATTTTTACAACCTCCACATAAATAAAGCCAATTTTGAAACATAAACCATTTTGCTTGCCTCATTTTTATTTGATAAACTATTTTGAACTAGGTCAAAATATCAACATGAAAAACACTCTACCCAATATTCTTTATTTTATAAACTCATTTGCCAAGATAGAAATCCACTTTAACCATCAAGACCAATAGAAATCCAAAATTCAGATAAATAAACGAAAGGCAAAAAGCACTCATATGCACATGAAATCATGCAATGCATTACTTATGCTCTTTAGTAGCTAATGTGGTTCCTAATGCAGCGCTTGACACTAGTGTGTCACAGCCCTTCCCCCTTAAAGAAATCTTGTCCCGAGATTTGAGTTACGTACCAATCTTTAAAAAAAATGGGATAGTTCACTCGCAAGTACTCCTCGGTTTCCCATGTCGCATCGTTGGGTCCGTGGTTGCTCCAGAGAATCTTGTAAGTCTTCACTGTTCGGTTGCGAGTTTCTCGGGTCTTGGTGTCCATTATCTCCCGAGGTTGTTCATAGTATTCCAGATCTGATCTGATAGTAACATCTGAAATTCGAACTTCTTCCCGTTCTGGAACTCGAAGACACTTCTTCAACTGGAACACATGGAACACTAGGAAGACTGCGCTCATCTCTGGGGGTAACTGCACTTCATATGCCACTTCTCCCTTTTTAGCTACGATCTGATACGGTCCCACATATTGAGGTGCTAGCTTTTTCTTAATTCCAAAATGTTGGACTTTCCTCATGGGTGAGACTTTGAGGTAAACATAGTCTCCGACTTGAAATTCCAAGGGTCTCCTCCGTGTGTCAGCGTAACTTTTCTGTCGGGATTGCGCTGCATTGATATGTTGTTGTACCTTTTGCACAATCTCTTCAGCATCTTTCACATAATCTAACCCATAAAATCCTCGATCTCCTGATTCAACCCAATTTACCGGGGTTCTGCATCTTCGTCCGTATAATACTTCAAAAGTTGCCATCTTTAAACTTTCTTGGTAGCTGTTGTTATACGAAAACTCGGCAAGGGGTAACCATTTCTCCCATGATTCTCCTGAAGATAAAACACAAGCTCTGAGGATATCTTCTAAGATCTGATTCACTCTCTCTGTTTGTCCTGCGGTTTGGGGTTGATAAGCGAAACTTCTTACCAACTTGGTTCCTAGCTCCTTGTGCAACTGTTCCGAAAAACGTGCTATGAACTGGGGTCCTCTATCAGAGACAATCCTTTTCGGAACTCCATGTAACCTCAAGATGTTCTGAATGTACAAGTCTGCATACTGATGAGGTCGGTGTGCAGTCTTAACCAGGATGAAGTGAGCCACTTTAGATAACCGATCCACGATAACCCAGATAGAATCATTTCCCTTTTGAGTGGTGGGAAGACCTGTGATGAAATCCATACTAATCTCTTCCCACTTCCATTCTGGAATAGATAACGGCTGTAACAATCCGGCAGGTCTCAGATGTATAGCTTTTTCTGCAGCAAGTATCACACCTTGCAACATAAGCTGCAACTTCCTTCTTCATCTTAGACCACCAGTACCTTGTTCTCAGATCTTGGTACATCTTACTGCTTCCTGGATGGATAGATAACTTTGAATTGTGAGCTTCATTCAGAATTCTTTCTTTCAGCTCTGTGTCCTTAGGAACAACCACCTCTGGTTATACCACAAGATTCCCTGTTCATCAGTCCTGAAGTTCAAAGAACTACTGGTTTCCAACCTCTTCTTGATCTGACAGATCTCTTCATCGGTCCTTTGTCCTTCGATGATGTCACTTTCCAGGGTGCACTGTAGGGTGATATTGTTTAACATAACGAGTTGCATAAGGTTGAATCCATCTTCCAATAGTGGTTGTAGGGAGTTGCAATGAGTCTTGCGACTCAAGGCATCTGCTACCACGTTTGCTTTTCCGGGGTGGTAATGCACTTCAAGGTTGTAATCCTTAATCAACTCTAACCATCTTCTCTGCCTCATGTTCAACTCTGGCTGGGCGAAGATATATTTCAGACTTTTATGATCAGTGTACACATGACATAGGTTTCCCATAAGGTAATGCCTCCAAATCTTGAGTGCATGCACGACGGCTGCCAATTCCAAGTCATGAGTGGGGTAATTCTCTTCATGTGGTTGCAACTGGCGCGAAGCATATGCTATAACTCTCCCATTCTGCATGAGCACACATCCAAGTCCAATCTTGGATGCGTCACAAAACACATCAAAAGGTTCCTCTAAGTTTGGCTGAGCCAAAACAGGCGCGGAAGTCAACAACGTTCGCAGAGTGCAAAAAGCTGCTTCACACTCTGGAGTCCATTCGAACTTCTTGTTTTTCTGCGTTAAACGGGTCATAGGTTTGGCTATTCTCGAAAAATCCGGAATGAACCGACGGTAGTATCCAGCCAACCCAAAAAGCTGCGAACCTCAAAAACACTTGTGGGTGCTTCCCATCCATAACCTCTTGCACCTTAGAAGGGTCTACAGAGATCCCTTCCTCTGAAAGGACATGACCAAGGAAAGGTACCTTCTTTAACCAAAACTCACACTTACTGAACTTAGCATATAACTTGTGCTCTCGAAGCCGAGTCAAAACAACTCGTAGATGCTCAGCATGATCCTCTTCTCATTCTCAGAGTATACCAAGATATCATCGATGAACACTACAACGAACTTATCTAACTCTGGCATGAAGACCGAATTCATCAGTACATGAAATGTGCCGGTGCATTGGTCAATCCAAAGGACATAACGAGATACTCATAGAGTCCATATCTGGTAGAGAAAGCTATTTTTGGTATATCTTCTCTTCTGATCTTAATCTGATGGTATCCTGATCTCAGGTCGATCATGGAGAACACTTTCGCCTTTGATAACTGATCAAACAAGACATCGATTCTGGGTAAGGGATATTTGTTCTTTATAGTTACTGCATTCAACGGTCTGTAATCCACACACATCCTCAAAGTTTTATCCTTCTTCTTCACAAAGATAGCGGGACATCCCCAAGGTGACGAACTAGGGCGTATCAAACCCTTATCCAAGAGCTCTTGCAACTGAACCTTAAGCTCTGCTAACTCTTTAGCGTGCATCGTATACGGTCTCCGAGATATGGGTGCCGTTCCAGGGACTAACTCTATAGCAAACTCCACATCCCTATCGGCGGTAGTCCAGGCAACTCATCAGGAAAAACATCCAGAAACACACACACTACTGAGATCTCAGCTATCTATTTTGCGGTGACGTTGAACAACACTCCGATCTCGTGGGGGTTTCGGGGTAACTTAAACCAAAGGTAGACCCATTCCGGGGACTAACCATAGAAACTATTCGCTCTGCGACGTCAAGATTGACCTTCCAGAGTTTCATCCAACCCATACCTAAGATCACATCCAAACCCAGACCAGGGATTACGATGGGATCCACTATGGCCTTCTTATCCCCAAAAGTCATTTCCACTCCTTTAGCCATTTACGCGTGGAGAGAACAGCTCCGGCGGAACTTATCTGAAATCCTGATCTAACTCTACCAACTCAAGATTACTTCTCAAAACAAAGTTCTCACTTATGAAAGAATGCGATGCTCCAGAATCAAACAGCACACTGCGGGCATTGATTAACAAGAAACGTACCAGCGGTGACAGGCTCTCCTCCGGCACTTCCTCCACGGTGGGTGTGATGCACATGACCTGCGCGAGGTGGAGGCTGGGTATTGTTTCTTTGGATGAGGGCATTGACGTGACAGATGTCCAGTCTGACCACAGTTGTAACATGGCCCAATCACATATGGAGTCTTGGGGCCTCCTGCACTTCCTGCCTTATTCTTGTTCTACATCAGAGGAGCAGTGTAGGGTTTCTGAAAACTGGGACGGGGTCGGTTGGTAGTGATCTTCCTCTGTGGGGGACGGAACTTTGCTCCAGCCACTGGCGGGCGATACGGGGTGTGTGCCCCGAAAGGGCTTCTCTGTTGAGACGAACCTCCTTCGTTCGCACGACGGCGGTTTTCTGTCGCCAGCCTACTGTCATTGGCCTCTTGATTTAGGCAGTCACTGACAAAGTCACTGAAGGTGGTGCGGTGACTGTTACCCATCTTTGAAAGCATGGTGGCGCTCATGCCACGTTTGAAGCTTGCGATCTTCTTGGCCTCAGTGTTGACAAAGTCTGGGGCGTAGCGAGCTAGGTTGTTGAAGCTGTGCAGATACTCGGACATAGATCTGGTTCCCTGAGACAACCTCATGAACTCTGCAATCTTCATTTCCATCAGACCACTAGGGATGTATGTTGCGCATAGCAGTCGAGAACTGATCCCATGTGACACGTGCATTGCAGGCAAGGATGCACGGTACTGGGCCCACCACAAACCTGCGGGTCCTTCCAACATGTGCGCGGCATACTCTGCCTTGAGCTCTTCCGTCAGCCGAAGCAGACGGAACTTCTGGGTGATGGAGTTGAGCCATTCATCAGCCTCTAGAGGTTCAGTGACTTCCTTGAACCCCCGGTGGACGGGTGTCCAAGATGTCACGGTAGGAGCTGTACTGTTTGGGCTCTGGGCCTTGGCGTTGATGATGCTACTGTGCAGTGTTGTTAGCGATATTGCGGAGGGTGGCCTCCATGTGCCTCTGCATCTCCTCCATGTTCCTTTGGCTGCCCAAGAACTGGCCGAAAAACGCTTCCGGCGTCATTGGCGGCGGTGGTGGAGGTGGCAAGTTCTCCTCCTGTCCTGCCCCCTGTCCGCGTTGGCTGCGAGTGTGTGCCGGCATATGCATATCCCATTAATAAGCAATCATTAGGTGATGTTACATTGATCATGAATAAATACTGCGCTGTACATAATTCGAAAATTTAGCACATGACCAAGTATAATTACTCATTTCCATACAACATCACAGAATAATCGCCCGAAATTAGACATGCAACGACGGATTTCCATAAAAGATGCCAGATCGAAGTCTGGACTTTGTCCCAAAAGACATACATGCCATCAAACATCTCAAACATAAAAGCAAACAATGTTTAGGGTGTTACATCACTTAGCGAGCGTGCTCAAGCTATACAAAATAAAACGACTCCTAGCGAAACTAGCGCTCAGGCGTCTCCAGCGGCGGATGCGGCGTCCTCTGCGTCGACGTCGATCATTGGCTCGTCAGCGTGATCCTCCTCCGGTGGGGTGTCGGGACCAAGGACCTCTCCGTCCTGGGGATCCGGGGCCTCGGCTGCGGCTGGGGCGGTGGCCTCCTGTGCGGCATGATGCATCTGGTGGACTGCCTCGTGGAGCTGGTCGATGTAAGCCTGCTGTCCATGCATCTGCTAAATCAAGAGGTGGGCTCCCTCTCTGAGCTGGTCGAGCGCGAGCGCGAGCGGGCCTCATCCCTCTGAAGGGCAGTAGTCAGGTACATCTGCTCTGCAACGGTCCTGGCAGTGGCCTGTGTTGCTGCTGTAGTACGGGCGTTATCACGCTCAAGAGTGATCTGCTGAATCCTCTCCTGGAGACGAGCTACCTCGGCATCAAACTCTTCCTGTAGCTTCCTCTTGCTCTGGTAGGTGGCGGTGAGGGTGAAGGACACGCTCTCGAGAGTGTGCTCCAAACTCTCACATACACCCCACAAAGCTCTGGTGGCGCTCATCGCCGGCGTCTCATAGTAGAACCTCTCCTCTGGGCTCCCTGTCAAGACTGACTCCAGAGTCTGCTTCCAGCGCAATGGAAAAGTGATCCACGGGGAACACTCCTGCCATAGCGCTAGCTAGGTCGGCGGCGAAACGGGCGATGATATCCTTCAGCACAAGATACGCTGCCCTGTTGGCTCCATCCTTGGCACATGTGCCTCTGGTGATCTCTGTCCATCCTGTCCAGTGGGGCTTGGCGGGCAAAGCTTTGACTTGATCTCCACCATGACCAAGGAATCCTGCCCGTAGATCTCCTTCGGCCATGAGTACCGGGGCTCCTGTGCTTCCTCATAGCCCACGGCCTGCAGAATCCTCCAAAGGATAGTGTTAACACATAATTTTTGCACTATGACAAGTGGGCCAGACCAGAGCAGGTTCAGAGAAATCACCGCCTGAGGGGATTCGGCAGATGGCAGGCGCGGTCGGCTAACCTAGTAGGTTCAGCAAGGCTATGGAGGCGACTGGTCAATGGCGAGCGAATTCGGCAATGTGACGCTGCGGTCGGCTACCTCAAGCCAAGTCGGTTTGCGTCAGAAGGTGACAAATGCGGCATGTCAAGAAGACTTAGCGATAGGGATCCCGTCATTTTAGTGCATGCCGGTTATTAAAGGAAGCTTGGAGCAAAAGGCATCATGTTTTTGATAGTTCCTAATTTATCGTTGTAATCGTGTCCTTCTAGGACTCAGAGTACACCAGGGTATAAATATAAACCCTAAGACTATTATAAGGGGGTTGACAATCAATACAACCAACCCGGCCCCGTGCCGTCTTCGAGTCCAAGTCGTGTCGTCGTGTTCTTCGAGAGGGGCCATCGATCCGTCGACCTCCGTGAGTTCCGGCAACCTTGTTATCATGTCTAGTATCGTGCGGCGGATTTAGATATGGTGCAAGTAGTCTCGTACGTTAAGCTTAGTATCGTGCGGCGGATTTAAGCTTATGACGGGAAGTTTTTGCTTATGCCTTGTATCGTGCGGCGGATTGAGTCGTGAGTAAAAATAGTTATCGGCTCTGTTAGATTTGGCAAATCTGATAGATTCATTAAGTTACCTTATGTTAAATGTTTTATTATGCTTATTATCATAACACTTTTGCCCAATCTAGATACCGTTCGGTTCGGCTTTATCTTTTATAGATCTGCTCTGTTCTTTCACGTTTATTATTGTAAAGTCTTTCGTGCATTAGATCTATTGTTCGTAATAGCCGATTGGATCGTATCTGGATTGTCACATGGTGAGGGTTCATGCACGTTGAGTGTGCTTGACCTATGATAAAGCTAGGTGTCGTGCGGTAGGCGCCGGCTTTAGATTAGTTTAGTCATGCTTAGTTTGTATGTTCAATCTCCATGGACCCCAACTCGGTTGTACAATCGAGATTGGTTAAGTTTTAACTTATGTTTAATACATCATGCAAGTATGATTCTCATGCAAACGTGTTCGGCAACTTGTTATTCACGTAATTCTGTTCATATTGCCGAATAATCTTTAAACCTGTTGGCAGATAGCTTTCATAGCTATATGTCGTCGTAAGTGGCTTCAGGGCCGTATATTTTGGAACTGTCTGGTCATACCCGGCACGTTCCAGCTTTGTATTTAACAGTTTCTCTCCCTTGTTAGTTGCAGGGCAAACTGACTGGCACGCACCGGACATCTGAGCATCCGGGCCACGTTCGAAGCCAGCTTCTCCGGCTTGCTGTGTGATTGGCACAGTGCGTCACTTTTGGTGCCAACACACATTTTGGCATGCCCGTGGGGACACCATTTTAATTTCTTGGGATAATGGTTGAAGCCGTTGAATCCGAAACCAGCAATAAGGCGGAGCTCGTGCGGGTGCAGTTCACCGAGCTACCCGACGAGTACAAAGAGCAGGTGCTTAACGCTTGCGCCGAATTTCAGGCCAAGTGCTTAGAAGCCTTCTCCAAGAACAAGAGCGGAAAGGTCCGCCGTCTGCATGATTTGCCGAAGCCCGTTCAGCTCAACCCAACTAATCCGGGGAATGAGGAGGCAGTGCTGAAGATGACTAACATGGTCAATGAAGCTGTCTCTGGCACCATCGGCCGCATGCATGGAGCGTTTCTCAACACCTTCCGCACCATCATGATCGCCCAATTCGGCCCCAAGGCTAATGAGCTTATGGAGGCAGAGTTTGGCCCTATAGCAGACCACACCTATTCAACCTGCCGAATCACCTTAGGAGGGCAGGAGCTGCTGGCGAAGAGACCTCGCCCGGGGCTCAATAAAGCGGGCTGGCCGTTCAAGAGAAACAGACGCCAGAGGGCCGATTGCCGACCATGGGTCAGTTCACCATCGGCGCCAGGGGTCAACCGCCAGAGTCAACACGCAGGATCTCCCCGCAAACCTGCAGGCTCATAAAGGACTACTACGGAAACGGGTACCACGAGATGCTTGAGCCTCACAACATAGAGGGCGCTCCACATCCGGGGTATGGGAAGTCGACGGCCGAAAGGACCACCGACTCTAATGTCGATGTCATGCTGGAAAAGGTGGCGGACATGATGCAACGCACTTTCGGCCTGAAGCCTAAGGGCACTCATGCTTACAGGTCTCCGTTCCCTGAATGGTTCCACCGTGTGGCCCTGCCTCCCAGAGTCAAAGTACCGACAGATCTGTCCAAGTTCTCCAGTCTAGACGACACTAGCATGGTGGAGCACATCAGTCGTTATCTGCTCTAGCTTGGAGAGGCCAATAACGAGGATGCCTTCAGGGTTCGGTACTTCCCGTCATCGCTCACTGGCCGGCGTTCGCTTGGTTCACGTCTCTGCCTCCGGGCTCTATTCTCTCTTGGGCAGACTAGGAACAGAAGTTCCATACGCACTTCTACACGGGCACCAAGGAGAAGAAGTTGGTGGACATCATGTATGTGCGCCAGAGGCCAAATGAGACACCGCAGGACTACCTACGCAGGTTTAGGGAAGTCAAGAGCCAGTGCTTCGGCATGTACCTGCCGGACGACCAACTTCCACCATTGGCCGTGGCAGGCATGCTCCCAAGCATCAGAGACAAGCTCTTCGGCTAGGAGTTTGAGGACTTGGGTCATCTCTCTCGCCGGCTGAATGAAATGACTATCCAAGCGCAAGGCTTCCGGAGGGAAGGGCGCTTCCAGAGGGACAATGTCGCGGCCCAGATGTATCAGGCTTTCCTGGACGAAGCCGATGACTATACCGATGCCGAAGATGAGGTGGCCGCTGCAGAGCTCAACTGGGACAAAGAGCCGACCCAGGCCAACAAGCAATGGCTGCGCCCAGCAGAAGGGGGCATACGACTTCGACGTCACCAAGGCCGACAAGCTCTTCGAGTTTCTGGTCGCCGAAGGGAGAGTCAGGCTACCCCCGGATCACCCGATGCTGCGTCCTGGAGGGGTTAAGGACAAGAAGTACTGCGGCTTTCATAACACTAACACACATTCATTAATGATTGCCGTGTGTTCAGGACAAGGATCCAGAAGGCCATCCAGGACGGACACATCAAGTTCAACGGCAAGATGAAGATCGATGCCAACCCCTTCGCCCAGAACGCCGTGTTCTTCTCAGTGAACATGGTAGCTCCAGAGGATCCCAGAGGCAAGGGCAAAGTCAGAGTCCTCACCTCCGACAAGGCGTGCGAATCTGGCGCAGTGGATCCCGATCGGCAAATCACTGGCGATGAGCTCCGACAGCGCGCCCAAGCCACGAATAGTCGATACGAGCACGGAGAGTCATCTTCCAGGCGCAGGCCTACCCACAGAGATCTCCTTAACAAGTGGCGCCGGCAGAATGAGAAAGAGCAGGGGCGTCTCCAACGCGAAGAGCGAGAATTCGCAGAGGAATACCAGCATGAAGACGGTCACACGGGAGAGCACCGGTATCGTCTGGAGGAGAGGGCTTACCACAGAGAATAGGCCCATCGCTGGGAGCAAGAACGCCGCCAAGAGCGGGAGCAAGCTCACTGGGGCTGCCCGTTCTTCCGCCACTGCTGGAACGAAGGCTTGAAACTGCCTGCCGTCAACAACTGCCCCGAATGCAGCGATCAGTACAAGGGGTATAGGCAGGATCGGGTCAACCGCCGTCCCGTCCACGAAAGGTTGGGAGCACGCATCCCAATGGACGATCGGCGCCTAAAAATGAAAAGCCCGGGTCGGCAAGCCAAAAGATATGCCGACCAGGAGTGGGTGCACCACCAGGATGACAGCGAGGAGGCAGAACCCCGTCCATATAGGTGGCAAAAGGGGCAGTGGTGCCCGCCAGGGCTCAGAAAGAGCCAGAAAAGGAGGGTGCAGCGCCTCCGGAATAGGGAGTTGGAAGAAGCAGCTACCGATAGGAAGAAGCAAGAGTGGCGCCCGAAGGAAAAACCAGACGATACTGACAAAGGCGCTGACGTGGCCATGGCTTTCTTCCTTCCCCTGGAGTTCATGGCTCCTACTGGCCAGGGGGCACAGGACGAGGCATATTCGGACTCCGACGAGGCCGAGCACGACGAGCTCGCGGCACAGCTCGTGTTGTCTCAGAAGGCAGCATTTGACAAGCCAGCCAAGCATTTAAAGCCGTTGTATGTCAAGGGGTACGTCAACGGAAAGCCGCTGACCAAGATGTTTGTCGATGGCGGCGCAGCAGCAATCAACATCATGCCTTACGCCACCTTCAGAAAGCTGGGCATGAACGATGAAGATCTGCTCAAAACGGACATGATACTCCGTGACTTTGCCGGCAATCCCTCTGACACTCGGGGTGCCGTGCATGTGGAACTGATGATTGGATCCAAGACGCTCATCACGACCTTCTTTGTCATTGATGGCAAGGGGGCATATAGCCTGCTTTGGGCAGGGATTGGATCCATGCCAACTGTTGCATACCTTCGACCATGCACCAAATACTCATTCAGTGGGTTGGAGACAACATCGAGATTGTCCAAGCTGACGACTCGGTGAGTGTTGCTACCATTGAGCCCACTTACTGGGAATTCAACGGAGTAGATTGCTTCTCCGATCGTGTGTGGGGAGAAGGTCCTGTCAACATCTACGGCAGGGATCAACAGCCGATCCAAGCAATCGACTCTCAAAGTTTCTTTTAGATGGATAACCCAACCGACAACAGCGAGGGCAAACTGGGACGTGGCTTCACGTCGGCCGACGAGTTAGAAGAGGTGGATGTTGGTAAAACAAGTAAGAAGAGACCGATGTTTGTAAGTTCCAGTTTAGACCCTGATTTCAGAGTGCAATTAGTAGATCTTCTAAAAGAGTTCAAAGATTGTTTCGCTTGGGACTACACAGAAATGCCCGGATTGGATCGGTCCATCGTTGAGCATAAATTGCCGATCAAACCCGGGTACCGCCCATATAAACAACCTCCACGTAGGATCTACAAGGAGGAGGTGTTGGCCGACGTGAAAAAGGAAGTGGAGAGATTACTAGAAGCTAATTTCATTCGGCCGTGTCGATATGCGGACTGGATTTCCAATATTGTCCCGGTGTACAAGAAGAACGGGAAGATGAGAATCTGCATCGACTTCAGGAACCTCAACAAAGCCACTCCTATGGACGGTTATCCAATGCCAGTGGCCGACTTGCTAGTAGATGCTTCGGCCGGTTTTGAAATTATAAGCTTTATGGACGGCAATGCGGGTTACAACCAGATCTTCATGGCTGCAGAGGACGTGGCAAAGACCGCCTTCAGGTGCCCTGGCCATATAGGTTTGTTTGAATGGATTGTTATGACCTTTGGTTTGAAAAATGCCGGTGCTACTTACCAGCGGGCCATGAATTACATATTCCATGAGTTGATCGGCAAAATCATAGAAATCTACATTGATGACGTGGTGGTCAAGTCGGGAAGCAAAGAAAGACACTTAGCCGATTTAAGGAAGACCCTGGAGTGCACAAGGAAACACGGTTTAAAGATGAATCCAACCAAGTGTGCATTTGGGGTGTCGGCTGGTGAGTTCCTGGGATTCTTGGTCCACAAAAGAGGCATCGAGGTCGACAAAAAGAGCATGGAAGCAATTGATAAGGTAGTGCCGCCGACCAATCTCAAAGAACTGCAATCACTGCTCGGCAAGATCAACTTTGTCAGAAGGTTTATATCCAACTTGTCCAAGCGAGTGCTACCATTCTCTCCATTGTTGAAGCTCAAGAAAGATCAGGAGTTTGTATGGGGTGACGTGCAACAAAAGGCTTTCGATGAGATCAAAGAATACATGAAGGCACCACCAGTATTGGTTCCTCCACAACTCGACAGGCCTTTCAAGTTGTACGTGGCGGCCGACAACCTAACAATAGGGTCGGCCCTCATGCAAGAATTCGAAGGAAAAGAGAGAGTCATAGCCTATCTTAGCCGAAAGCTACTGGACCCCGAAACGAGGTATTCGGCTACGGAAAAGTTGTGCTTGTGCGTTTTCTATTCCTGTACCAAGTTTCGGCACTATCTATTGAATGCCGAATGCGTGGTAGTATCAGATTTGATGTAATCAAGCACATGTTATCAATGCCGATTTTAAGTGGAAGGATCGGTAAATGGGTTTTAGCTCTTTCTGAATTTGATTTGCGTTTTGAATCGGCAAAGGCTGTTAAAGGCCAGATTATGGCTGATTTCGTCACTCACCATCGTGATCCTAGCGCTAACATAGTAACCATTGCCCCTGGGCATTGTTTTTTGATGGATCGTCGTGTAGCAAAGGTGGTGGAGTCGGGATCATGTTGATTTCTCCCAAGGGGGCTCCTTTCAAATACTCTATACCGATCGAGTACCCGGTGACGAATAATCAAGCGGAGTATGAGGCATGCTTCGAGGATTGCGTTGCTTGTGGACGTTAAGGCAGATGCCGTAGAGATCTTCGGTGACTCGGAGTTGGTGATCAGGCAGCTGACAGGTGAATACGAGTGCAAAAATGACACGCTGCAGGAATATCTCGAAGGTTGCCAAGAGCTCCTTAGACAGTTTCGATCAGTAACCTTGCAACATATTCCTAGGGGGCAAAACGAAGAAGCAAACCAGTTGGCTCAGGCAGCATCCGGGTATAGGGAGAATCAAAACATTTTTGCACTTGAGGAAGAGCAAATACCCCAGAAGACGATCAAGTAATCCTAAGTGATAATCAGGCAATTGAAGACTGGAGAGACAACATTGCCGATTACCTCAGGGACCCATCCAGAAAAGTCTCCCGAAAACTCAGGTACAAGGCTCTTAAGTTTACGCTCTTGGACAATCAGTTGTACCACAAATCCATAGATGGGGTTTTGCTTAAGTGCCTGAACCAAGATGAGGCTAGGAAACTGATGTATGAAGTGCACGAAGGCGTATGTGGTGCACACCAGTCGGCTCACCGTATGAGATGGATAATCAGGAGGACTGGATATTTTGGCCGACTATGCTCGAAGATTGCTTCGAATACTACAGAGGTTGTCAGGATTGCCAGCGATTCGGCAATGTGCAAAGGGCCCCAGCATCGGCCATGAATCCGATCATTAAGCCTTGGCCTTTCAGAGGATGGGGCATTGATTTGATCGGCCAGATCCACCCTCCATCTAGCAAGGGACATAAGTTTGTTCTGTTAGCCACGGATTATTTCACTAAGTGGGTTGAAGCCATCCCTTGAAGAAGGTGACATCAGAGAACATGGTGTCCTTCGTCAGGGAACACATCATTCACCGATTCGGCATCCCTCAGTCCATCACTACCGATCAGGGGACTCAGTTCACTTCCTCGGAGTTTTGTGACTTTGCCGAAGGGATGGGGATTAAGCTCTATAATTCCTCCCCTTATTATGCACAGGCCAATGGGCAGGCAGAGGCTTCTAACAAAATCATGATCAAGATCATTCAAAAGAAGATCGAAGAGAAACCTAAAAGGTGGCACTTGGTACTCAACGAAGCTTTGTGGGCTTACCGAATGGCTTGTCATGGGTCGACTCAGACGTCACCGTACGAGTTGGTCTATGGGCATCACGCAGTGCTACCATGGGAATTGCAATCGGGGTCAAGACGAGTTACATTGCAGAACGATCTAGCCAAAGAAAGTTATAAAGATTTGATGATGGATGAGCTAGAGGATTTGCATTTGATTCGTCTCAAGGCCTTGGAAAATATTGAAAAGAAAAAGGTACGCGTTGCCAAGTACTACAATTCGAAAGTGAAAGAAAAAGGATTCGAAGAAGGAGACTTGGTTTGGAAAATTGTCTTGCCGATCGGTACCAAAGATAAGGTATTCGGCAAATGGTCCCCTAACTGGGAAGGGCCTTTTCGGGTTCTGAGACGTGCTCCGGGTAATGCGTACATTCTAAAAACCCTCCAAGGAGAAGAGTTTGCTAGGGCAATTAATGGACGTTATCTAAAGAGATTTCATCCTAGCGTGGAGGTCGGTGCATAACGGAATCAAGGACTAGCGGGCACCGACGGCCGATACAAGATTGTGTCGCCCTTAGCACAAAAATGGCCGATAGGATCTATCGCCCTTAGAGCAAAAACAGCCGACACAGCATGTGTCGCCTTTAGCGCGAGAAACGCTGAAACAGAACCAAATGCACGCGGCACTGTGCAATCGGTTCAATGAAGAGATCGGACACTAGACAAGCACAGAAAAGGAAAACAGATTGTACACACAGACATGGCAGATAAGAACATTGTTCATAGTGGAGACTGTGCAAAAGGTGCGGATCAGTTACCGAACACCCTGTTGATGACCGTCTGCGGGTTGGTGACTATGGCGAGGGCGTGGGCATGATCCTCGTAGGATTCCAGAAAATCGCCGATCTGTGCGACATCTTCTGGGGATGCCCCGCCGGGGAAGCCAACCGGCACACGGAGAATCCTCCTCCGTGCGGACCGTCAGCGCCGATAGCCCCAGCGCCACGCCATGATGCACGCCCTGCAGGGCGACCTGCTCGACGCGGCCGTGCACATTGGCCAGGCGTGCCTCGGCGGTGTCACCTTGGGCGTTCACCCGATCTGCGACGGCGTTCGCCGCCATCTTTAGGCGCTCCAGCTCTTCAGACAACGCTGTAAACGACGAGTTGGAGTGGATCGGATAAAAGATCAACAAGAACGACTGAAAGCCGATCTAGGATTGGGCGTTCGTACCCGTGATTGCGTCGCAGAACTGCCGGCGCTGGTCCTCCCACTCCAGCTGGTCAATCCCGTACTGCTTCGAGACGGCGGCCAGCTCTTCCCGGGACTCGTCCCGCAGCGCCAAGAAATTCAAGGCGTCGTTGTGGTCGTAGAGGTCGTCGTCGGAGTCCCGGTCCGGGTTCGCCTCCCAAGGATGGGAGTGGTAAGAGAGGCTGTCGGAGGAGCTCGACGAGCCCGATGGTGGGGCCCCTGGCCTCCCTGTTGCTGGAGAAGGTCGGGCATGCCCGCCGGCGGAGGAAATGACGGGGATCCTGTCGGCGAGCAGTAACAGAGTGTGAGCGGGGTTTTCAAGAAACCGCTACAAAGGGTGTAAGCGAGGAGTCCTACCCACGCTGACGGAGGCGCCGAGCGTGACTCCCCTCGGCCTCCTCAGTCGCCGGGCGCTTGCCGCGGTCATCATGGCTCGCCATTGCACTTGGAGAGTTAGGGTTTTCTGGAGCGGAGTAAGCAAGGAAGCCGAGGCGGCGAGAGTACTAGAGGAGCAAATGCAAGATGGGAAGAAGGCAGGCCTCCAGGGGCGATTTATAAAGTCGGAACAGTGATCGTGGTGGGTGTCCCGAGGTGGCACGCCGAATATCAACCGGTGGATTGGGGTTTTCCTGCTTCCCGAGATGGGCCTCTGCAGTAACGGGCTATGCGAACCGTCCGGATGCACTCGCGTATTCGGCGGAGATTAAAACGCCTGGCTTCGGCAAAGTTGCCGATTTAGGTGTTGGGACAAACACTGGCCAGATTGCCGAACAGGTTTACACGGTTAAACACGATGTCATCAGAACGGTAACCGATTGGATGCAAAATACAGATATATTACAAGGAAATGTGGAGTCATTCTGACACAGGATTACAGAAATTGAAGGATCATTGCACAGTCATCTCAGTTGTTCAAGAATTGGTTTATAGCCGCCAGAGTATCGGCTTTGACCTGGTTAGCATGCTCCAGTGCCTTTTTGTCCTCCTCTTCGGTGCCTTGTGCCTGTGAGAGCCTCGTGCTAAGTTTGATATCCTCATCAAGCACCAATGACAGCTTGGAAGATGTTGTTTCAATGATATTCGGTAAACCCGATAGCCGAGAGGTGCATGACTGAATATCAGAGTCGACCTGGGCTAGTTGGGCTTCTAGTTCAGATCTCTTTTCTTGTAGTTCTTTCAACTGAGCCTCCAGAGTCTCCTGAGAGTTCTTGGCCTCTTGGAACTGAGTGTACAGATCATTGACTTCCTGGGTGCACTTGGACTTGGCAGTCTGAAGATCAGCACTTCTGATTGCTCGTTTTACCTTAGCAAAGCAGTCATCCAGCGTGGACACGGCCTCCAGATGGAGCCTCAGGTTCTCTAGGATGTCCTCAGCAATGGGCTCGAGGAAATTTTTAACTTCATCGGCGTCTCTGACTAAGGACAAGATGTCTTGACTCAGAAAATTTGTTATGTTGCTTAGAACATCTTGGACGAGTGTTGATGGTCTTTTGGCCACTGTTCTTTTGTTCAGGAACTCGTTGACATCAAATGCATACTCGGAAGCTAAACGAGCCGAATGCCGATATAAATTGACTGAATGCGTTGAAAGAAAAAGTAAAATTTACCTCTGGGATCTCGTCGTGGGTCGCCATTGCGAAGCTCGGGTGGAGTTTGAAGCTTTTGATGATTTGGAGAAGATGCGGAATTTGAAGCAGTGCTGACCTAGAATGCGCGGCGGACTTGTGGTCAATTTCAGAACAAATACCTTTGTGCAGAAATTGAGGGGCATGTGTTAACACATATTTTTTGCACTATGACAAGTGGGCCAGATCAGTGCAGGTTCAGAGAAATCACCGCCTGAGGGGATTCGGCAGATGGCAGGCGCGGTCGGCTAACCTAGTAGGTTCGGCAAGGCTGTGGAGGCGACTGGTCAATGGCGAGCGAATTCGGAAATGTGACGCTGCGGTCGGCTACCTCAAGCCAAGTCGGTTTGCATCAGAAGGTGACAAATGCGGCATGTCAAGAAGACTTAGCGATAGGGATCACGTCATTTTAGTGCATGCCGGTTATTAAAGGAAGCTTGGAGCAAAAGGCATCATGTTTTTGATAGTTTCCTAATTTTATCGTTGTAATCGTGTCCTTCTAGGACTCAGAGTACACCAGGGTATAAATATAAACCCTAAGACTATTGTAAGGGGGTTGACAATCAATACAACCAACCCGGCCCCGTGCCGTCTTCGAGTCCAAGTCGTGTCGTCGTGTTCTTCGGGAGGGGCCATTGATCCGTCGACCTCCATGAGTTCCGGCAACCTTGTTATCATGTCTAGTATCGTGCGGCGGATTTAGATATGGTGCAAGTAGTCTCGTACGTTAAGCTTAGTATCGTGCGGCGGATTTAAGCTTATGACGGGAAGTTTTTGCTTATGCCTTGTATCGTGCGGCGGATTGAGTCGTGAGTAAAAATAGTTATCGGCTCTGTTAGATTTGGCAAATCTGATAGATTCATTAAGTTACCTTGTGTTAAATGTTTTATTATGCTTATTTCATCATAACACTTTTGCCCAATCTAGATACCGTTCGGTTCGGCTTTATCTTTTATAGATCTGCTCTGTTCTTTCACGTTTATTATTGTAAAGTCTTTCATGCATTAGATCTATTGTTCGTAATAGCCGATTGGATCGTATCTGGATTGTCACATGGTGAGGGTTCATGCACGTTGAGTGTGCTTGACCTATGATAAAGCTAGGTGTCGTGCGGCAGGCGTCGGCTTTAGATTAGTTTAGTCATGCTTAGTTTGTATGTTCAATCTCCATGGACCCCAACTCGGTTGTACAATCGAGATTGGTTAAGTTTTAACTTATGTTTAATACATCATGCAAGTACGATTCTCATGCAAACGTGTTCGGCAACTTGTTATTCACGTAATTCTGTTCATATTGCCGAATAATCTTTAAACCTGTTGGCAGATAGCTTTCATAGCTATATGTCGTCGTAAGTGGCTTCAGGGCCGTATATTTTGGAACTGTCTGGTCATACCCGGCACGTTCCAGCTTTGTATTTAACAGTTTCTCTCCCTTGTTAGCTGCAGGGCAAACTGACTGGCACGCACCGGACTTCTGAGCATCCGGGCCACGTTCGAAGCCAGCTTCTCCGGCTTGCTGTGTGATTGGCACAGTGCATCACTTTTGGTGCCAACAGATAGTCGGCAATCCGAAGTAGGACAAGAACGTCTTCCGGGTCAGCTTGGTGGCCAAGCGGTGACGCGGAACTCCTCTACCTCTGGTGGCCTTGTGAGCGGTCAGCTTAGTCCGGGCCATCTGTAGAAACAAAAGAGTTTCGAACTCTCGTGAGACGGATATTAAGTTGGCAAATTTTTATATAAAAGAGACAACTTTTAATTAAGGGGAGGTAATGTAATTGCAAGAATATAAAAATACATGATGCATGATTGTACTTACGTTCTCACTCACTAACTGACTGTAAGTCCTAACGTTCTAGTTCGGTGGCAAGAATGATCTCTCATGCGTTATCTACACGTTCTACTCGATCACACAGTTAGCGTACCTGCAGAATATTCATTTTAGCCCAAAGCAATCCCAATGATAAAACAATTGAGCATTGGCTAATATGCGCAAAATACATAGAAGCCAACACTAAACACCATGCACCAACATAGAAAACACCCTCAAAAACATTGATACCCTCATATGTGTCTGCGTGGAGCTCGCACATACTTGGTATAAGAACTCTCACCTAGACCGACGGCTGGACGGTCATGCTCTCATATCTCACAAAATCATTTATGCATGTTTTCACGATCGACGCATTCTCTTTTCCCGAGAATGGACCAGCAAATAAAGATCCAGCATGAAGCAAAACCCTGAACCCTGTTAGCAGTTAAACCACCTGAATCCTAGTATAGGGCTTAAGGACGAGACTGGGCACACTTAGTAATTGAAAATAGTTTTGAAAATAGTTTTGAAACACCCATTTTAGTTCAAAAATAGCTCTTTACGGAGGTAATCACTTGAACCATACTCTGATACCAGCTGTGGCAGAACCGTCCTGATTATAAGAGCTCAAGTACCGTTTTAGTCAAATCCATCTGACTTCGACTCATACTTGAACCCATATAACCCCGGTAGTCCGGAAATCTCGAAGGATTTCTATCACCGTACAACATACATGATCGCATTGTTGAAGAATTACATTCGCAAAGATACATCACAGAGAAATGGAACCGAATTTAAAGTATCAGAGTGCGAATTTAAAACAGAGTTATTACAATACCGAATTTAAAAGTGCGGAAGCTGAAATAGTTTGAAACTCGACCACCACACATGTGGTCCAAATAAAACGTGTTTGACAAATCCAACTCAACACAACTCACTCTTCCCTTTTTAGATAATGTGCCACTAGGAGTCTCAGACCAGTAAAAGAAAAGGGGAAGCTTCTGGACGACCCTGCCCTGGGCCTACTCCTCATCACCTTCTCTACCGGGTAGAGGCAGTGCTTACAATAGCCAAAGTAGACCTGGTCATCTGCAACAAACGGGATAAACCTGAGTACGGGAATGTACTCAGCTAGACTTACCCGTCCAACTGAAAATAAAGACACCAAGGGTATGCAAGGCCTTTTTGGGGGATCTGAGATCTTTAGTTGCGAAAAGCTCAAATTAAGATAAGTGAGGATTTAATGATATTGCTGAGCTGTCATTTTTAGACCTATTTTTTTACTCTAGGTTTGCACCTTAACTATTGCACACACTTGAGTCTAACAAACAATAATATAACCATATCCAGTTGACTTCTCCACATTTTTAGTTGAACCTTTAAAACATCACATGGAGTTGTATTGTGGTGAAGCTCGCCATAGTTTCCCACTAACCGGGGAGACGGGGACTCGAATAGAATTCCAAACCAGCTGGTGTGAAAGACCTTTAATACCAGCCCACACTTTCCCCGTCGGGTCCATGCATGGGCAACCACTCGATGCTTGTTCGTGGTGGTAATCGTCGCGGTTCAAGCACGGACCGCCCAATTGGAACCGGGTGATGGCCTCTCGCGGCAGATCACATTTCCATACTAGAGGGCGCGACACGGGTCGAAACCGGCCCAAACAGCTTCTAACCGGCTTCGGGGTCGATGATTACGGCACCGACGTATCCCTAAGTAAAAGGGCGTGTTCAAAAATGAACGAGGGCCAACATCGATACAAACCTACACGATCCAACGGACGGACTGCCCCCAAGTTCCAACTTGGTGCCCTGCCTTCCAGTTGACCGTATTTCATTACTACTCAGGTTCTTTTCCACGATAGCAAATATAGCCAACCGTGATCTGGTAACTACCCATCAGGGTATTACGGAAACATTCTTAACTAACTTTTATTAAGCAAGCTAAGCAATTCTACATGGTAACTAAATAACAGGATAACAAGGTAGATATTAATCAATAACCAAGGAATGGTAATGCAGCAAGTAGGATTCATCCCAACTCCTAAACCTAATGCATCACAATATAAAAGGACTCAAGTAATTTTAATTGCAAAAGGTAGGAAGCTTAATATGCTTCGGGGCTTGCCTTGAGAGAAGACTGAGGCCTCGTGGGAGCGGCACTCAGGCAGGTTAGTGTCGGCTGCGGGGTCGGCTTCCTCGGCTTGATGCAGTTCCGGGATCTCCTGCTCGGCGCTTGTCTCCTGCTCTATGTGTTGCTCGTGAACTG
Source organism: Coix lacryma-jobi var. lacryma-jobi (assembly GCA_009763385.1). NCBI lineage: Eukaryota > Viridiplantae > Streptophyta > Magnoliopsida > Poales > Poaceae > Coix > Coix lacryma-jobi. Next base: position 76,248,933 of record CM019828.1, on the reverse strand, counting down.
TCGATCCTATTGCAATGCGGTTGAAAATAATAAATAAATAATGCGTAGTGTGAGATGGTGTGGTATGAGTGTAAATATTTCTTGCAAACCAACAAAACCAACTTGTTGACCATTTTTGACATTGAGGTAAACACTTAATTATCTCATAAACAATTTCATTAATCCACCTATTTCTTATTTAATAATTCAAAAGAAATTTGAGTTTGAACTGCAAGTGCATTTTTCTGGACTCAGAAAAATCCACAAAAATTCCAGAAGGCAAATGGCATCTACTAGACTTCACTGAACATTTTCAACCAGAAATAAAATAGAGAACTGCAGATATAAAAATAACAATAAACTGCTCAAAAGGTGCTTTGAACTAACTTTTCACACAAACGGGGTTCAACAGCAGATTTCACAATTTTCCTAGCTTCATCTACTCATACACTTTCTACTGTAGAAAACTTGCTGTCAGAGCATAAACATGCAAGCCTACACAAAATAAACAAATCTATTCCAATTAAACCTATTGAAAATACACCTACTGGAAAAGGGTGCTAAACCTCAATTTCATATTTTTCCTAGATTCTACTCTACATTTCATACTTATCAAGAAAGTACCACAAACAGAAACATTATATTATTTCTTACATGAATTTCTAAAGGAAAACACAGAAAAGTACATTTGTAAAGCAACTTCAGATTCTTCTTCCATACAACAGCTCATGCTTAACATTTTTGTTAGCCTGAACATGTCATACAGAGACCACAAAATTTTTCCCAGATTTTATTTTGACATATAAAATACCTTAACACTTATTCTAAGAAATCAGTCAAAAAGGACTTTAAATCATAACAGAAACTTTTTCCACATAATTAGTGCCTCATATATTTTCACAGGTGCAAAACAAGATAATAAACTTACACAAAATTTCCCATGAATTAACTCAACCAGAAAACACCTATTTCTATTTATCTAAACAAAAGCTCACAAACTGAATTAAATAAAAACAGTAATAAAAACTTTCACCAAAAATACTTTCATATTTTTCCCTGATAGATCTACTCATAAGAAAGATAAGAAAACTGAAAATACATCATTTGGACTTTTAAAACGAGCTACACAAAAATAACAAGCATTTCTGGAAAATAAAACAAAAGGAAAACATATTTGAATCTTCCCGGCTGGCCTGCGTGAACGTGGTCCATGGACCGGGTGAGGCTGACGCGCGGGGTCCGCTAGTCAATGGGACCCACCTGCCAGAGAGGGCGAAGCAGGGGAAGGTGTTGACCGGCGAAAGCTCGTCGACGGTGAGGTCGCCGGCGGTGAGGCTAGGCTCGATAGACTTGTCTCGACGAGGCGCATCCAGCGGTGGGGTTGGTTTGGCCAGAGGGTGACCGAAGCGTGCCGGCGGCGAGCGGTGGCGGACGGCGGCGGCGGTGACGCACGGCTACGCCGTTTCCGGCGGTCGCCGGTGAAATTGGGGAAGGCGAAGGCTCACACGAACCCTAAGGAGGCTATCGGCGGGCTCGGATTGGCTCGGGAAGCTCCGAGGAAGCTTGGCCACGCGAGCGGCCATGGCGAACGGTGGCAGGGCTTGGCTAGGCCGTGTCCGACGGTCGCCGGCCAAATTGGCGCGTGCGTAGTGCTTTGTGAACCCTAGGGAGCTATCGCAGGGCTCGGCTTGGCTCGGGAAGCTCCGAGGAAGCTTGGCCTCGGGCATGGCCTCGGCGGACAGCCATGGCGCTCGGTCGGGAGAAGAGGTGGTGAGAGTGGTAGCGTTGAGGCTAGTCGGTGTTCTCACCTTGCCTTGGCTTGGTGATGCTCGACGGAGGAGGGAAGCGGAGAAGCTTCGGTCGAGGAAGAACAGTCGCGAGCTCCGGACGGTGCGATGGCGACCGCGGCGGTGCTCCACAGACTTGGTGACGGCGAGGGCTCGAGGGGTGGTGCTAACGCGAGCACCGGGTGTCTGGGGTGTGAAGGACCGAGAAGCTAACCGAAAGCGACCAGAGGGGGGGGTGAATGGGAGCTTCAAAATTTCCTTTCGGAAACTAGATGCCACTGTCCCAAAATCGACCCCAAGAGCGAACCCTAGAGCTTGCTAATGTCCACGACCCTATATGTAGGGTGGATGCTTCCTAGAAGCACAGCGAGACACTAGACAACTCTAGAAAGCCAACGCAAAAGACGGAAATCAATTCCGACAACGAACGAGCGAACCGCGGACGAAGCCGTGCGAAACCAGTCACATCGGACGCTGGCCTGCGTCCGATGCCAGACCACCGGAAGCGTCCGATGCAGACTGGACGGTTCTGGAACCTTACTGTTCCACCATCGGACGCTGTGAACAGTAATCACCCAGCGTCCGATGCAAAGGCTCCGGCGCGTCCGATGGACAACGGACGCGTCCGATGCCTAGCGTCCGATGCAAACTAAAACGCCGAAAACGTGACACGCGTCACCGGAGCGTCCGATGCTAGGGACCCTAGCGTCCGATGCTCCCGTGATAGCGTCCGATGCTCCCGAAAACAGCGCAGTTCTTTGATGATTCAACCCGATCTCCTCTAAATCAAAAGCTCTAGGCCTCGGATTCGATCTGAGGGGTCACAAGGATATTAGTGAGCTATCTCTAAGAGATCATGGCTCGAACCTAACTCCAAATCGGTGAATCAAGAAATTTCGGGGCATGGAGGCAAGAACGCAATCCAAAACGAAAATCGATCGATCTCCTAGACCGTGAGGTTAGAGTTTAATTCCTTCGGTGGAAAGGAGAGCCTCACGATCTAGAACAACTTGGTTCAAACGGTTTTGCAAAAGATGAACCGAGCAAAGAGATCAAGCGACGGGAAAATCGTGGAGAAAAAGGATTCCGCGAAGAACACAAAGAAAACGCGAATCACAGCCACGAACTCGAATTAAGGACGCAAATCAAGCCATCGATCTGTGCTCCAAGGTGAGGATACGGCCTCACTTCCTCGAATCAACAGTACACAGAGTGGAGTCTCTCTGCGGATCTCAACTAGCTAGAGCAGGGGATGGGAGAGTGGAAACCCTAGGTGCTAGGAAGCAAATGACTGCGCTAACTGAGATTGAGATAGGGAGGAGGGTGTCTCCCCTGGACTACTTATACTAACCTAGCCTAAGTCTATTTCCTACTCTACCCCTCACTACTGTATTTACAGAGCGGACCAGCCTAACCCTAAGGCTATTCTAGTCCACCCGCTGGTGGTAGGTAGATCCGACGGCCACGCCCGCACGGTCTTCCGCGTCGCCTCCACGCAACCTTCAGATCGCCGCCACGTGCCGCCACCACTCTGCACCCCGGTTTTGCGGCCCAAACCGGGAAACCAGCCTTTCCCATCAGCCCCCGGTTTTGAGGCCCAAACCGGGAAACCAGCCTCCAGCCCGAGTTTTGTGGCCCAACTCGGAAACCCTCAGCGCCCGAGTTTTGAGGCCCAAACTCGGAAACCGGCCCACGCCCAGGTTTTGAGGCTCAACCTGGAAACCGTCACGCCCAGGTTTTGTGGCTCAACCTGGAAACCCAGCACCCAGGTTTGAGGCCCAAACCTGGAAACCGTCCACCGTTGGTTTTTCCCGGGCTCTACCAACAAACCGGCGTCGTAGAGGGGATGCACCGCCTGTGCACCCCTTCCACCGACATGATCGCACTTCTCCGCTTGTCGCTGTCGCAGGCTGCCAGCCACCACAGCTGATCCTCCGGCCTCCAGTCCATCAGTCCAAGTCCACGTCCGCCCTTCACCGTCCGATACATCGGCATGGCACGTCCGCCGCACGGCACGCCCATCCTTCATCGCGCCCGGTCCGTCGGCACGGCACGTCGCAACTTGACCTTCACCCGCCATCGATCACTGTCTCCGTGCTCGACACCTGCACAACACAAGCCAAAGAACATGCGCATCATCTCCGTTGACAATCACTCATCACACAGAGACTCGGCATACACCCATGTATCCGCAATCTCCCCCTTGATGAGTGCATTGTCAACTCCACAACAAATCATGAATAAGAAGAAGGAGGTAGGAAGGAGTGGGAAGAGAAAACCCAACCAAATGACCCAAAAGCCTAACAAAAGCCAAAGAAGGTCAAGTGGATGAAGCAAAAACTTGGTCCCCAAAGACATGGGCAACGGCTCGACGCAACCAAGCAAAGCAAAGCTAGCCCTCAAGAAGAGGTAGAACAGGCTCAACACCGCTAGCAGATACCAATTGAAGATCGGAGGACAACAGAAGCAAAATGCTAGTCCCTCAAGATAGAGGCCAGAGGCTCAACACAACTAGCAAGAAAATCACTCCGAACCAATGGAAATCAACCCAAACCAAATGGGAAAGCACACCAGACGATACCAATTGAAAGCCAAATGAAACAAGCTTATGAAAGCTCATGAAAAGCTAGGAACGTTTGCTAGTCCCTCAAGACAGAGCAACGGTCAACACAACTGCAAACTAAGCTCATGAAAAGCTAGGAACGTTTGCTAGTCCTCAAGACAGAGGCAACGGCTCAACACAACTAGCAAACTCCCCCTCGACAAATGCAAGCAACTAGGACAAATGATTCTCCCCTTAGTTGATCAACAGGAGCATATGATTTGCATAAATTTCTCCCCCTAGTTGAAAATGCACTTATCAAGGCAAAAAGGTATCGGAGAAGCAACTCGCTTCACATAAACTCCCCCTGAACACAAGATCTCCTTCCACAATGCATATGAAGTCAAAATGCAAGTTAGGAGCTTCAAGTATATAGTCAAAAGAGTGCAAAGATGCTCTAATCAGTATAGCTCCAACATCTCAATTAAGCACTCAAATAGCAAAGGCTCAAACTGATCACTTATACGAAATATGAAGCATATGAGCATGTGAGCAGTTTTAAGCCAAAAGGATAGTCACCATCAAAATAGCACTAGACATGTATAGAAGGAATCCAAACAGTGCTAAGCATATATACAAGGTGAACTACCCCTAGCAAAGTTCAATCATCATGCATAGGAATGAAGCATATACTTGTGATTTCAAATTCATATCGGAGTTGCAGCGGTAAAAGAGTTCACAAGTTCATTTTTAGCATGTGATTGCGAGAGGTTGAAAGCTTGTCATCGCCTAACTTTTCAACCGTGCGAAGCCTATGCCGAAGCAATCAGAAGCTTAAAGCAACGGTTTCGGTCATACACTACATGGCTCAAGTTTAACTCAAAGTGCAATGAGAAACAGTCTCAATACCATGAGGTGTTGACAAGCAATCCCATCTCGATCTTTTCAATTCAACAATACTTGGTTCAGATTTTAAGCAAGTTATGAACAACCAAGCAAGTGAATGACTCAGAACTAGAGACATAGCAACCTAGCATATATGAAAAGCAGGAATGGACTCAACACACCCTACACATGCTAGTTGCATATCTCAATGGTGAACATTTTCAGATTTATATACATTAGGCATAATTCACCATTCCAAAAATAGCTCGCTCATAACATGTAACAGTGATCAGAAAGAGCATAAGCTACAAGCATCATCATAAGTATCGGAGCAATACTAACAAGAGCATAATTACATTCTAGTGAATATAGACATGAAGCTCAGAATGTAAATGCGTATGCCCGACACAAAACTGAAAGAAAGAAGATACCAAAGGAAAGACTCAAGAAACTCAAAAGAAAAGAGCCTCAAAATAAAAGAGTCAGTCTGTACATCTCAAAATGCTTCCCCCATCTAAAAGGGGAAACACACACCAAGCTCACCCCTCAACCTATTAAAGGTTGATTCGTCTAAAGGCTTGGTGAAAATATCAGCCAATTGGTGATGAGTATCGACATGGCGAAGGTCGATATCACCCTTCTCCTGGTGGTCTCGCAAGAAATGAAAGCGCACATCAATGTGTTTGGTTTTCGAGTGAAGCACAGGGTTCTTAGCAACGCTAATGGCACTCGTGCTGTCACAAAGCAAAGGAACTCGAGTAAAGCTCAAACCAAAATCACGCAAAGTGGCCATCATCCAGAGTAACTGGGAACAGCAGCTAGCCGCAGCAACATATTCAGCCTCCGTGGTAGACTGAGCGACACTAGACTGCTTGCGAGAAGACCACGACACAAGAGAAGATCCAATAAACTGGCAAGTCCCAGAAGTGGACTTGCGCTCAATGCGACAACCAGCAAAATCAGCATCGGAATAACCGCAAAGCGAGAGAGTGGAGAAGCAGAATACCAAATCCCGAACTCAGGCGTGAAACGAAGGTACCTGAAGATGCGCTTCACCGCCTGACGGTGAGAAGTGCGTGGCGAAGCCTGAAAGCGCGCGCACAAGCACACGGCGAACTGAATGTCCGGCCGTGTCGCCGTCAGGTAGAGCAGCGATCCAATCATGCTGCGGTACTCCTTCTGGTCCACTGCTTCTCCATCCGTGTCGGCATCCAGGGCAGTCGTCGTCGACATGGGCGTCGGAAGAGGCTTGGCCTCACCCATGTCGAACCGCTTCAGCAAGTCCCTTGTGTACTTGCCCTGGTGCACAAACGTCCCCTCTCGGGATTGCTTAATTTGCAACCCGAGAAAGAAGGTCAGCTCGCCCATCATGCTCATCTCGAACTCCCTGCTCATAGTATCTGCAAACTTGGCAACCAAAGCGTGAGAAGAACCACCGAAAATGATATCATCCACGTAAATTTGGACCAAGAGAGTATCTTTGCCTTGCTTGAGGAGAAAGAGCGTTTTATCTACACATCCCATTTTAAAAAACCCTTAGCTAGCAAAAAGGTTTTTAATCTCTCATACCAGGCTCTAGGGGCTTGTTTCAAACCATACAAAGCTTTGTGGAGTTTAAAGACATGGTTTGGAAACTTGGATTTTCAAAACCGGGGGGTTGCTGGACATAGACCTCCTCCTCATATAGCCGTTTAAGAAGGCACTCTTGACATCCATTTGAAAAAGTTTGAAACCCATGGATGCAGCATAAGCCAAGAGTATCCTAATAGCCTCCAAACGAGCTACAGGAGCGAAGGTCTCCTCATAATCTATCCCCTCCTTCTGACTATAACCCTTCGCTACAAGCCGGGCCTTGTTTCTCACAATGTGGCCCTCCTCTCCTTGCTTGTTTTTAAATACCCATTTTGTCCCAATAGGTTTACAGTCAGGAGGTGGTGGCACTAGAACCCAAACCCGATTTCGCTCAAAGTTCTCTAGCTCCTCATGCATGGCATTGACCCAATCCGGATCCGTCAATGCGTGTCCAACATCTCGGGGCTCAAAAGACGCAACAAAAGCAGAATGAGCAAAGTGCGAGATGTGCTGTGACCTGGAGCGAGTAACTCGCTCGTCGATGTCGCCGATCATCTGTTCAGGGGGGTGCTGGCGCTGGATGTGTCGTGGCGCCTCCCGGGAAGAAGTAACCTCCCCCTCAACAGTAGCTGGTTCCACCCCGGGTACAAAAGGTACCGCGCGAGGTGGATCCCACGGCCCCCAGGAAGAAGACGTCTCGGGGCCACGGGTCGTCGTCGAAGCCGCTCCCGGCGGCGCGGCAGGCGGAGGGGTGCTGGATCATCTATACCTTCAGCACCCTCTTCCTCGTCATCGAAAAGAGGCTCTCCAACCTCGTGATCACCTGCACGCTCAAAACGAGAAGAAGGAGAAACAAGAGTCTCGTCGAAGGTGACATCTGATGTCTCCATGACTCGGTTAGTGTCAAGGTTAAGTACACGATAAGCTCGAGTGTGAGTGCCATAACCCAAAAACACACCGTCAGAAGAACGAGACTCAAACTTGTCTAGGTTGCCTTTTTTCAATATAAAACAGTGGCAACCAAAGACTCTAAAATAACTCACCTTGGGCTGGCGACCAAAACGCAACTCATAAGAGGTCTTCTTTCAAAAACACTCTCAGAAAAATGCGATTCGAAATATAGCATGCAGTGTTCATAGCTTCGGCCCAATAGCGCCTAGGAGTCCTATGCTCATCAAGCATCGTCCTGGCCATCTCAACAAGGGTCCGATTCTTCCTCTCTACAACACCATTTGGGGTGGTGTATAGGGAGAAGAAAACTGATGCTCCAAACCAAGGCGTTTACAAAACTTCTCAAAATCCGAATTTTTAAACTCGGAACCATTATCACTTCTAATCGCTCGCATCGAGTTCAAAGGGAACTCGTTCTGAAGACGCAAAATCAGATCGCGAGCGAAGGAGAATGTCTCGGACTTCTCAACTAAAAAGAAGACCCACGAATACCTCGAAAAGTCGTCAACAAAACAAGCACATACCACTTCCCACCAACCGAGCTCACCCGAGCCGGACCAACAAGGTCCATATGCAAAAGCTCTCCGGGGTGCGAGGTCATAACCTTGGTCAAAGGATGGTGGGGAGCAGCAACCATCTTTCCATGCCGGCAAGCATGGCAAACTAGATCCTTCTCCAACGAAAGCTTGGGCAATCCTCGGATTAAGCCAAGTGAGCTAAGTCTTGCAAGCAAGTCAAAACTCAGGTGACCGAGCCTCCTATGCCACTTCCAAAGATCAGAAGAAGAAGGGACTAGCCAAAAGACAGCGAGAAGATCCAAACGACTTTGAGAAATTCGCGCGAAAGACATTCCCAAAAGGGAGAAATCAGACATTACAAGATCACCCTGAGGATCTAAGATCCGGCTAAGGTTCGGTTTGAAACGAATCTCATAGCCTTCACGAAAAAGTTGCGAAACAGAAAGCAAGTTAAAATGCAGGTTAGAAACAAGAGCAACCTCGCGCAACACAAAGTGCTCATTAACCCGCACTGCACCAACGGACAATACCTTGCCCTTACCTTTGTCGCCGAAGGTTATGTACTCCTTTCCGGCGACCGACTATGGCTGGAGAACCATTTGGCATTTCCGGTCATGTGCCTCGAGCAACCGGAATCCACAAGCCAAATGTCCTCCAACCGCTCCTCCTACATCAATAAAAAGACATAGGGTGAACATACGGTCCAACACTGGGGTTAGTAAGATAAGAAGGAAACCAGTGTTGGGCCGGCTGCTCAAAAGAACGGTCAGTGTAAAAACCAACCTGTCTAGGGAGAGCGATCACCACGCACAGGAAAACGTGGTCCGCTGGGGAAGCGCTCACCGCGAAACTCTACCTGCGGTGGGACAAAGCGCTCAACAAAGCCTCCGCCACGGGGTCCGTTACCTGCAAAAGCAGGACCCCGTCGGGCACGCTCTCTACGAGGTCTACGCCTAGGAGCCTGCTGCTCAACTCTAGGCGTCTCTCCTCGGAGCCTCTCTCCTGCCTAGGCCTAGGCTGGGTATGCTTCCCTCCAGACCTAGCGGCTCTCCCCTGAGGCTTCGGAGCATGTCCACCACGAGCTGGGTGAAACATGTCCGGGTTCTGCATCTCCCTAGCACGGCGCGCCTCTCTCCTGCGCCTAAAGCAGAACTCACTCAGGTGACCATCCCGCCCACAAAAGTCACACTGAAACCTCACCGCGCGCAAAGGGGTTGTTGGTTTGCAGGGATGTGGGTATGGTTCACCTTGCCCTTGCCCTTCTGTGGCAACTCCTCTCGGATGGGTGGCATTGTGTCAAGCTTGTTCTTTAGGTGATTGGGCTTGGGTTGCCATTGTGGATTCTTGGGTGGAGCCTTGGGGGTTCAACTACAACTCCATCCTTGGTGACAGGCTTGGCAGGCTCTTTGGGTGGAAGCTTGGTTAGTTGGGAGTAGTGGTGGAGTTGGGCTTCTCACAGGGGTTCAGACCACTAGACTCTCCAATCTTACCAAAAGCTGAAAGATCAACACTCTGGCCAAGACCTACACCAGGAGCCCCAGCAGCTCGCTTGAATTGGGAGATCATCATCCCGAGCTGAGGCTCACCACAAGACACCCATGACAAGACGGTCCGAAGGTATGTGTTTTCCTCCTCGGTACGCATCTTGTCATGCCTCACATTGGCCATCTCCTGCTCCAGGCCCTCACACAAAGCACACCTCTTGACACAAGTGCTATCCGAGCCGGCCTTCTCAAAAGACTCAAGCTTGGCATTCTTCTCTGCCAACTCGGATTGCAAGACAGGACAAGTCTTGCACGCACCCAACAGCTGCGGTCTAGCTCGGAGCTCATCCACCTCATCTACCAGCGCAGCATGCTTACTCCTCAGAGTGAGAAGATCCGTCATGTGCGCGGTGCAACTCTCGCACTCCAACTCCTCCGACACAACCACGGTGGACCGAGCGAACTCAAGCTCCTTCACCGTGTCCTCCCACTTCTGCCTAAACTCCTTGCGCTCTCTAGCGGCACGCCTAAGCAACTTATCTTGGCTAAGGAGGGCAGCAGTCAACTTCTCAACCTCGGAGGAAAGCTCGTCGTAGGTGAGAGATACCTGGGAGGTGTCGTCGTCGTCGTCGTTCCGAGGTGTGTGCTCCAGCTCGCCACCGACCTCATCTCCGAGCGCCATGGTACACAGGCCTTCGTCGCCGGCGAAGAAGCATAAGCCGTTGAACGTGTCCTCCAGCTTCTTCTTCTCGGACTCGTCATCACTCGATCGAGCGGAGTCGTCATCCGAGCCGTCGACGTCGCTGAGCGTGGCGAAGAACGCACGCTGCTCAGCCTGCTGCTTCTCCAAGTACTTCTTCTTGATGTACTCCTTGTCGAAGCCGCCCCGCTTCTTGTGCCTTGGGGGAACGTGCTTCTCCTTGTACTTGGAGTCGCGCCTGTGGCCGTGATCGCCCTTCCCAAGATGCTTGTTCTTCTTCTTGGGGCAGTCGGCGATGAAGTGGTCGGGGTCGCCGCACTCGTAGCATCCGGCGCGTCCTCCTCCACGACGGCGGTTCATGCGGTTTGTTGAAACCGCGAGAACCGGTTGGCCAGCAAAGCCAACTCGTCGTCTCCCAACGTCTCCAGCTGGTCCTCTGTCACAGAAAAGAGACAGGAAAGAGCAAAGCCAGCTGAGGGGTTAGAGGAAGAGCCGGAAACCAAAGCCATGGACGGGCGAGAAGGATTTTCGAAAGAAGCCCTCGCCATAGCATCGATCTCACTGGACTTGAGCTTACTGAAGAGCTCGTCGCAGGTGAGGGTATCATAGTTAGGGATTCGATGATCGCCTGAACCTTGGAATCCCACACCGAACGGTCAAGAGTGTGCAAAAGCTTCAAAGCACGCTCATGATCGTCAAAAGGCAACTGCTCTCTGTTAGCCCTCATCCTGTTGACAATCACCTGAAAGCGAGCGAATAAACTTTCTATGCTCTCGCCAGGTTGATGTCTAAAGTTCTCATACTCTCGCTTGAACGACTCGTAGAGTCGGGTTTTGACTTGAGAGGTGCCCTCATGGAAACGCATGAGAGTGTCCCAGATCTCCCGAGCCGTAGCGAGGTGAGAAACACGATCAAACTCACCCATGCTCAAACAAGAGAAAAGAGCATTACGGGCTCGGCTATTGGCATCGTGCTCATCGATTTGCTGTTGAGTCACACGAGCAGCCAAGACCACGTAATCAGGGGAGTTGCAAATATCCCAGATAGAAGCGCCCAGACTCTGCAGATAGGCCGACATACGTATCTTCCAATACGCATAGTTCGTCCCATCAAAACGGCGGTTTGCCCACGCCGCGATCCATGTCGCCTTCGGTGGATCTGGAACCGGCTAAGGTGGAAGATCCTTAACCGCTCCGATACCAATTGAAGGACCGAGAAGCTAACCGAAAGCGACCAGAGGGGGGGGTGAATGGGAGCTTCAAAATTTCCTTTCGGAAACTAGATGCCACTGTCCCAAAATCGACCCCAAGAGCGAACCCTAGAGCTTGCTAATGTCCACGACCCTATATGTAGGGTGGATGCTTCCTAGAAGCACAGCGAGACACTAGACAACTCTAGAAAGCCAACGCAAAAGACGGAAATCAATTCCGACAACGAACGAGCGAACCGCGGACGAAAGCCGTGCGAAAACAGTCACATCGGACGCTGGCCTGCGTCCGATGCCAGACCACCGGAAGCGTCCGATGCAGACTGGACGGTTCTGGAACCTTACTGTTCCACCATCGGACGCTGTGAACAGTAATCACCCAGCGTCCGATGCAAAGGCTCCGGCGCGTCCGATGGACAACGGACGCGTCCGATGCCTAGCGTCCGATGCAAACTAAAACGCCGAAAACGTGACACGCGTCACCGGAGCGTCCGATGCTAGGGACCCTAGCGTCCGATGCTCCCGTGATAGCGTCCGATGCTCCCGAAAACAGCGCAGTTCTTTGATGATTCAACCCGATCTCCTCTAAATCAAAAGCTCTAGGCCTCGGATTCGATCTGAGGGGTCACAAGGATGTTAGTGAGCTATCTCTAAGAGATCATGGCTCGAACCTAACTCCAAATCGGTGAATCAAGAAATTTCGGGGCATGGAGGCAAGAACGCAATCAAAACGAAAATCGATTGATCTCCTAGACGTGAGTTGAGTTAATTCCTTCGGTTGGTGGAAAGGAGAGCCTCACGATCTAGAACAACTTGGTTCAAACGGTTTGCAAAAGATGAACCGAGCAAAGAGATCAAGCGACGGGAAAATCGTGAGAAAAAGGATTCCGCGAAGAAGAACACAAAGAAAACGCGAATCACAGCCACGAACTCGAATTAAGGACGCAAATCAAGCCATCGATCTGTGCTCCAAGGTGAGGATACGACCTCACTTCCTCGAATCAACAGTACACAGAGTGGAGTCTCTCTGTGCGGAACATGGGTGTATGCTGGGTGGCCGAGTCTCTGGTTGATGGTGATTGTCAATGGAGATGATGCGCATGTTCTTTGGCTGTGTTGTGCAGGGTGTCGAGCACGGAGGACAGTGATCGTGGCGGTGAAGGTCAAGTTGCGACGTGCCGTGCGACGGGACCGGCGCGATTGATGATAGAAAGGGGGCGTGCCGTGCGGCGGACGTGCCATGCCGATGTATCGGACGGTGAAGGCGGACGTGGACGTGGATGATGGACTGGAGGGGGGGCCGGAGGATCCAGCTGTGGTGGCTGGCAGCCTGCGACAGCGACAGGCGGAGAAGTGCGATCATGTGGTGGAAGGGTGCACAGGCGGTGCATCCCCTCTACGACGGCCGGTTGTTGGTAGAGCCCGGCGGGGAAAAATGGGAAAAACCAACGGTGGACGGTTCCAGGTTTGGGCCCTCAAAACCTGGGTGCTGGGTTTCCAGGTTGAGCCTCAAAACCTGGGAGTGGCCGGTTTCCGAGTTTGGCCTCAAAACTCGGGCGCTGAGGGTTTCCGAGTGGGCCACAAACTCGGGCTGGAGGCCGGGTTTCCCGGTTGGGCCTCAAAACCGGGGGCTGATTGGAAAAGGCTGGTTTCCCGGTTTGGGGCCGCAAAACCGGGGGTGCAGAGTGGGTGGCGGCACGTGGCGGCGATCTGAAGGTTGCGAGGCGACGGGCAAAGGAAGACCGTGCGGGCGTGGCCGTCGGATCTACCTACCACCAGCGGTGGACTAGAATAGCCTTAGGGTTAGGCTGGTCGCTCTGTAATTAGAGTAGAGAGGGGTAGAGTAGGAAATAGGACTTAGGCTAGGTTAGTATAAGTAGTCTAGGGGAGACACCCTCCTCCCTATCTCAATCTCAGTTAGAGCTTTTCATTTCCTAGGGTTTCCACTCTCCCACACCCCTGCTGCTTTAGCTAGTTGAGATCCGCAGAGAGACTCCACTCTGTGTACTGTTGATTCGAGGAAGTGAGGCCGTATCCTCACCTTGGATCCCATCTCTTGGTTGTCAATTCGCGTTTTGATTTCATATTCATCATGTTCTTCGCGGATTGCTTTGTGCCTTGAGTTTTCCCGTCGCTTGATCTTTGTTGCTCGGTCCATCTTTCACGATTCCATTTGAACTGAGTGCTCTAGATCGTGAGGCATTTCTTTCCACCGAAAGAAATCATCTCTAACCTCACGGTCTAGGAGATCGATCCAGTTTTAGTTTCGGGTCTCTTTTCTTCTTTCCCCCGAATTCCTTCGATTCACCGATTGGAGTTAGGTTCGAGCCATGATCTCTTAGAGATAGCTCACTAACCACTTGTGACCCTCAGATCGAATCCCAAGCCTAGAGCACTTGATTCGGAGGAGATCGTGGTTGAATCGCCGGAGTTTCAGTGCAGTCGCGGGGTGACGGACGCTCTGTCGAGCTGACCGGACGCACGCTTTCAGAGTCCGGTCGTTGAGCACGGCGCCAAGCTTTCTGCGTACTGACCGGACGCTCTCGACCGGAAGCTCTGTTTGAATTTCGACCAGGACGCTACGCTTGCAATGTTCCCGTGTCATTGGTCTCATCTGGAACGGAAGCTAAGTGAACGACCGGACGCTTGAGCTCCGTGCGTCCGGGCGCGAACAGAGAGCTCCCAGAGGTTTTTCTGACGACCGGACGCGTCGGGTCCCTGATGACCGGACGCAGGCCAGAGGTCCGGTCGCTGCAGTTTCGCGCGTCTTCGTTCGCGGTTCGTTCGTTCTTGATCGGATTTGAGTTCCGTCTTTTGGGTTGGCTTTCTAGGGTTGTCTAGTGTCCCGCTGTGCTTCTAGGAAGCATCCACCCTACATCTAGGGTCGTGGACATTAGCAAGCTCTAGGTTTCGCTTTTGGGTTTGATCTTGGGACAGTGGCATCTAGTTTCCGAAAGGAAATTTTTGAAGCTCCCATTCACCCCCCTCTGGTCGCTTTCGGGTAGCTTCTCGGTCCTTCAATTGGTATCGGAGCGGTTAAGGATCTTCCACCTTAGCCGGTTCCAGATCCACCGAAGGCGACATGGATCGCGGCGTGGGCAAACCGCCGTTTTTCGATGGGACGAACTATGCGTATTGGAAGATACGTATGTCGGCCTATTTGCAGAGCTTGGGCGCTTCGATCTGGGATATTTGCAACTCCCCTGATTACGTGGTCTTGGCTGCTCGTGTGACTCAACAGCAGGTCGATGAGCACGATGCCAATAGCCGAGCCCGTAATGCTCTTTTCTCTTGTTTGAGCATGGGTGAGTTTGATCGTGTTTCTCACCTCGCTACGGCTCGGGAGATCTGGGACACTCTCATGCGTTTTCATGAGGGCACCTCTCAAGTCAAAACCCGACTCTACGAGTCGTTCAAGCGAGAGTATGAGAACTTTAGACATCAACCTGGCGAGAGCATAGAAAGTTTATTCGCTCGCTCGCTTTCAGGTGATTGTCAACAGGATGAGGGCTAACAGAGAGCAGTTGCCATTTGACGATCATGAGCGTGCTTTGAAGCTTTTGCACACTCTTGACCGTTCGGTGTGGGACTCCAAGGTTCAGGCAATCATCGAATCGCCGAACTATGAGACTCTCACCTGCGACGAGCTCTTCAGTAAGCTCAAGTCCAGTGAGATTGATGCTATGGCGAGGGCTTCTTTTGAAAATCCTTCTCGCCCGTCCATGGCTTTGGTTTCCGGCTCTTCCTCTAACCCCTCAGCTGGCTTTGCGCTTTCTTCTCTCTTTTCTGTGACAGAGGACCAGCTGGAGTCTTTGGGAGACGACGAGTTGGCTTTGCTTGCCAACCGGTTCTCGCGGTTCCACAACAACCGCATGAACCGTCGTCGCGGAGGAGGACGCACCGGATGCTACGAGTGCGGCGACCCCGACCACTTCATCGCCGACTGCCCCAAGAAGAAGAACAAGCATCTTGGGAAGGGCGATCACGGCCACAGGCGCGACTCCAAGTACAAGGAGAAGCACGTTCCCCCAAGGCACAAGAAGCGGGGCGGCTTCAACAAAGAGTACATCAAGAAGAAGTACTTGGAGAAGCAGCAGGCTGAGCAGCGAGCGTTCTTCGCCACGCTCAGCGATGTCGACGGCTCGGATGACGACTCCGCTCGATCGAGTGATGACGAGTCCGAGAAGAAGAAGCTGGAGGACACGTTCAACGGCTTGTGCTTCTTCGCCGGCGACGAAGGCCTGTGTACCATGGCGCTCGGAGATGAGGTCGACGGCGAGCCGGAGCGTACCCCTCGGAACGACGACGACGACGACACCTCCCAGGTATCTCTCACCTACGACGAGCTTTCCTCCGAGGTTGAGAAGTTGACTGCTGCCCTCCTTAGTCAAGACAAGTTGCTTAGGCGTGCCGCTAGAGAGCGCAAGGAGTTTAGGCAGAAGTGGGAGGACACGGTGAAGGAGCTTGAGTTCGCTCGGTCCACCGTGGTTGTGTCGGAGGAGTTGGAGTGCGAGAGTTGCGCCGCGCACATGACGGATCTTCTCACTCTGAGGAGTAAGTATGCTGCGCTGGTAGATGAGGTGGATGAGCTCCGAGCTAGACCGCAGCTGTTGGGTGCGTGCAAGACTTGTCCTGTCTTGCAATCCGAGTTGGCAGAGAAGAATGCCAAGCTTGAGTCTTTTGAGAAGGCCGGCTCGGATAGCACTTGTGTCAAGAGGTGTGCTTTGTGTGAGGGCCTGGAGCAGGAGATGGCCAATGTGAGGCATGACAAGGTGCGTACCGAGGAGGAAAACACATACCTTCGGACCGTCTTGTCATGGGTGTCTTGTGGTGAGCCTCAGCTCGGGATGATGATCTCCCAATTCAAGCGAGCTGCTGGGGCTCCTGGTGTAGGTCTTGGCCAGAGTGTTGATCTTTCAGCTTTTGGTAAGATTGGAGAGTCTAGTGGTCTGAACCCTGTGAGAAGCCCAACTCCACCACTACTCCCAAACTAACCAAGCTTCCACCCAAAGAGCCTGCCAAGCCTGTCACCAAGGATGGAGTTGTAGTTGAACCCCCCAAGGCTCCACCCAAGAATCCACAATGGCAACCCAAGCCCAATCACCTAAAAACAAGCTTGACACAATGCCACCCATCCGAGAGGAGTTGCCACAGAAGGGCAAGGGCAAGGTGAACCATACCCACATCCCTGCAAACCAACAACCCCCTTTGCGCGCGGTGAGGTTTCAGTGTGACTTTTGTGGGCGGGATGGTCACCTGAGTGAGTTCTGCTTTAGGCGCAGGAGAGAGGCGCGCCGAGCTAGGGAGATGCACAGAACCCGGACATGTTTCACCCAGCTCGTGGTGGACATGCTCCGAAGCCTCAGGGGAGAGCTGCTAGGTCTGGAGGGAAGCATACCCAGCCTAGGCAGCAGGAGAGAGCCCCTAGGAGGGAGACTAGGCCTAGAGGTAGAGCACCTCAGTTTGTGAGGCCTAGGCAGGAGAGAGCTCCGAGGAGAGACGCTAGAGTTGAGCAGCAGGCTCCTAGGCGTAGACCTCGTAGAGAGCGTGCCCGACGGGGTCCTGTTTTTGCAGGTAACGGACCCCGTGGCGGAGGCTTTGTTGAGCGCCTTGTCCCACCGCAGGTAGAGTTTCGCGGTGAGCGCTTCTTCCCCAGCGGACCACGTTTTCCTGTGCGTGGTGATCGCTATCCCCCTAGACAGGATGGTTTTTTACACTGACCGTTCTTTTGAGCAGCCGGCCCAACACTGGTTTCCTTCTTATCTTACTAACCCCAGTGTTGGACCGTATGTTCACCCTATGTCTTTTTATTGATGTAGGAGGAGCGGTTGGAGGACATTTGGCTTGTGGATTCCGGTTGCTCGAGGCACATGACCGGAAATGCCAAATGGTTCTCCAGCCATAGTCCGGTCGCCGAAAAGAGTACATAACCTTCGGCGACAAAGGTAAGGGCAAGGTATTGTCCGTTGGTGCAGTGCGGGTTAATGAGCACTTTGTGTTGCGCGAGGTTGCTCTTGTTTCTAACCTGCATTTCAACTTGCTTTCTGTTTCGCAACTTTTTCGTGAAGGCTATGAGATTCGTTTCAAACCGAACCTTAGCCGGATCTTAGATCCTCAGGGTGATCTTGTATGTCTGATTTCACCCTTTGGGAATGTCTTTCGCGCGAATTTCTCAAAGTCGTTTGGATCTTCTCGCTGTCTTTTGGCTAGTCCTTCTTCTTCTGATCTTTGGAAGTGGCATAGGAGGCTCGGTCACCTGAGTTTTGACTTGCTTGCAAGACTTAGCTCACTTGGCTTAATCCGAGGATTGCCCAAGCTTTCGTTGGAGAAGGATCTAGTTTGCCATGCTTGCCGGCATGGAAAGATGGTTGCTGCTCCCCACCATCCTTTGACCAAGGTTATGACCTCGCACCCCGGAGAGCTTTTGCATATGGACCTTGTTGGTCCGGCTCGGGTGAGCTCGGTTGGTGGGAAGTGGTATGTGCTTGTTATTGTTGACGACTTTTCGAGGTATTCGTGGGTCTTCTTTTTAGTTGAGAAGTCCGAGACATTCTCCTTCGCTCGCGATCTGATTTTGCGTCTTCAGAACGAGTTCCCTTTGAACTCGATGCGAGCGATTAGAAGTGATAATGGTTCCGAGTTTAAAAATTCGGATTTTGAGAAGTTTTGTAATGCCTTGGTTTGGAGCATCAGTTTTCTTCTCCCTATACACCACCCAAAATGGTGTTGTAGAGAGGAAGAATCGGACCCTTGTTGAGATGGCCAGGACGATGCTTGATGAGCATAGGACTCCTAGGCGCTATTGGGCCGAAGCTATGAACACTGCATGCTATATTTCGAATCGCATTTTTCTGAGAGTGTTTTTGAAGAAGACCTCTTATGAGTTGCGTTTTGGTCGCCAGCCCAAGGTGAGTTATTTTAGAGTCTTTGGTTGCCACTGTTTTATATTGAAAAAAGGCAACCTAGACAAGTTTGAGTCTCGTTCTTCTGACGGTGTGTTTTTGGGTTATGGCACTCACACTCGAGCTTATCGTGTACTTAACCTTGACACTAACCGAGTCATGGAGACATCAGATGTCACCTTCGACGAGACTCTTGTTTCTCCTTCTTCTCGTTTTGAGCGTGCAGGTGATCACGAGGTTGGAGAGCCTCTTTTCGATGACGAGGAAGAGGGTGCTGAAGGTATAGATGATCCAGCACCCCCTCCGCCTGCCGCGCCGCCGGGAGCGGCTTCGACGACGACCCGTGGCCCCGAGACGTCTTCTTCCTGGGGGCCGTGGAATCCACCTCGCGCGGTACCTTTTGTACCCGGGGTGGAACCAGCTACTGTTGAGGGGAGGTTACTTCTTCCCGGGAGCGCCACGACACATCCAGCGCCAGCACCCCCCTGAACAGATGATCGGCGACATCGACGAGCGAGTTACTCGCTCCAGGTCACAGCACATCTCGCACTTTGCTCATTCTGCTTTTGTTGCGTCTTTTGAGCCCCGAGATGTTGGACACGCATTGACGGATCCGGATTGGGTCAATGCCATGCATGAGGAGCTAGAGAACTTTGAGCGAAATCGGGTTTGGGTTCTAGTGCCACCACCTCCTGACTGTAAACCTATTGGGACAAAATGGGTATTTAAAAACAAGCAAGAGAGGAGGGCCACATTGTGAGAAACAAGGCCCGGCTTGTAGCGAAGGGTTATAGTCAGAAGGAGGGGATAGATTATGAGGAGACCTTCGCTCCTGTAGCTCGTTTGGAGGCTATTAGGATACTCTTGGCTTATGCTGCATCCATGGGTTTCAAACTTTTTCAAATGGATGTCAAGAGTGCCTTCTTAAACGGCTATATTGAGGAGGAGGTCTATGTCCAGCAACCCCCCGGTTTTTGAAAATCCCAAGTTTCCAAACCATGTCTTTAAACTCCACAAAGCTTTGTATGGTTTGAAACAAGCCCCTAGAGCCTGGTATGAGAGATTAAAAACCTTTTTGCTAGCTAAGGGTTTTAAAATGGGATGTGTAGATAAAACGCTTTTTCTCCTCAAGCAAGGCAAAGATACTCTCTTGGTCCAAATTTACGTGGATGATATCATTTTCGGTGGTTCTTCTCACGCTTTGGTTGCCAAGTTTGCAGCTGCTATGAGCAGATGGGAGTTTGGGGAGTTCGAGATGAGCATGATGGGCGAGCTGACTTCTTTCTTCTCGGGTTGCAAATTAAGCAATCCCGAGAGGGGACGTTTGTGCACCAGGGCAAGTACACAAGGGACTTGCTGAAGCGGTTCGACATGGGTGAGGCTAAGCCTCTTCCGACGCCCATGTCGACGACGACTGCCCTGGATGCCGACACGGATGGAGAAGCAGTGGACCAGAAGGAGTACCGCGCAGCATGATTGGATCGCTGCTCTACTACCTGACGGCGACACGGCCGGACATTCAGTTCGCCGTGTGCTTGTGCGCGCGCTTTCAGGCTTCGCCACGCATTTCTCACCGTCAGGCGGTGAAGCGCATCTTCAGGTACCTTCGTTTCACGCCCGAGCTCGGGATTTGGTATTCTGCTTCCTCCACCCTCTCGCTTTGTGGTTTTCTGATGCTGATTTTGCTGGTTGTCGCATTGAGCGCAAGTCCACTTCTGGGACTTGCCAGTTTATTGGATCTTCTCTGGTGTCGTGGTCTTCTCGCAAGCAGTCTAGTGTCGCTCAGTCTACCACGGAGGCTGAATATGTTGCTGCGGCTAGCTGCTGTTCCCAGTTACTCTGGATGATGGCCACTTTGCGTGATTTTGGTTTGAGCTTTACTCGAGTTCCTTTGCTTTGTGACAGCACGAGTGCCATTAGCGTTGCTAAGAACCCTGTGCTTCACTCGAAAACCAAACACATTGATGTGCGCTTTCATTTCTTGCGAGACCACCAGGAGAAGGGTGATATCGACCTTCGCCATGTCGATACTCATCACCAATTGGCTGATATTTTCACCAAGCCTTTAGACGAATCAACCTTTAATAGGTTGAGGGGTGAGCTTGGTGTGTGTTTCCCCTTTTAGATGGGGGAAGCATTTTGAGATGTACAGACTGACTCTTTTATTTTGAGGCTCTTTTCTTTTGAGTTTCTTGAGTCTTTCCTTTGGTATCTTCTTTCCTTCAGTTTTGTGTCGGGCATACGCATTTACATTCTGAGCTTCATGTCTATATTCACTAGAATGTAATTATGCTCTTGTTAGTATTGCTCCGATACTTATGATGATGCTTGTAGCTTATGCTCTTTCTGATCACTGTTACATGTTATGAGCGAGCTATTTTTTGGAATGGTGAATTATGCCTAATGTATATAAATCTGAAAATGTTCACCATTGAGATATGCAACTAGCATGTGTAGGGTGTGTTGAGTCCATTCCTGCTTTTCATATATGCTAGGTTGCTATGTCTCTAGTTCTGAGTCATTCACTTGCTTGGTTGTTCATAACTTGCTTAAAATCTGAACCAAGTATTGTTGAATTGAAAAGATCGAGATGGGATTGCTTGTCAACACCTCATGGTATTGAGACTGTTTCTCATTGCACTTTGAGTTAAACTTGAGCCATGTAGTGTATGACCGAAACTGTTGCTTTAAGCTTCTGATTGCTTCGGCATAGGCTTCGCACGGTTGAAAAGTTAGGCGATGACAAGCTTTCAACCTCTCGCAATCACATGCTAAAAATGAACTTGTGAATTCTTTTACCGCTGCAACTCCGATATGAATTTGAAATCACAAGTATATGCTTCATTCCTATGCATGATGATTGAACTTTGCTAGGGGTAGTTCACCTTGTATATATGCTTAGCACTTGTTTGGATTCCTTCTATACATGTCTAGTGCTATGTTGATGGTGACTATCCTTTTGGCTTAAAACTGCTCACATGCTCATATGCTTCATATTTCGTATAAGTGATCAGTTTGAGCCTTTGCTATTTGAGTGCTTAATTGAGATGTTGGAGCTATACTGATTAGAGCATCTTTGCACTCTTTTGACTATATACTTGAAGCTCCTAACTTGCATTTTGACTTCATATGCATTGTGGAAGGAGATCTTGTGTTCAGAGGGAGTTTATGCGAAGAGAGTTGCTTCTCCGATACCTTTTGGCCTTGATAAGTGCATTTTCAACTAGGGGGAGAAATTTACGCAAATCATATGCCCTGAAAATCTTTTGTCCTAGTTGCTTGCATTTGTCGAGGGGGAGTTTGCTAGTTGTGTTGAGCCGTTGCCTCTGTCTTGAGGGACTAGCAAACGTTCCTAGCTTCTCCATGAGCTTTCATAAGTTTTTTCATTTGGCTTTCAATTGGTATCGTCTGGTGTGCTTTCCCATTTGGTTTGGGTTGATTTTCAATTGGTTCGGAGTGATTTTCTTGCTAGTTGTGTTGAGCCTCTGTGCCTCTATCTTGAGGGACTAGCATTTTGCTTCTGTTGTCCTCCGATCTTCAATTGCTATCTGCTAGCGGTGTTGAGCCTGTTCTACCTCTTCTTGAGGGCTAGCTTTGCTTTGCTTGGTTGCGTCAAGCCGTTGCCCATGTCTTTGGGGACCAAGTTTTTGCTTCATCCACTTGACCTTCTTCGGCTTTTGTTAAGGCTTCTGGGTCATTTGGTTGGGTTTTCTCTTCCACTCCTTCCTACCTCCTTCTTCTTATTCATGATTTGTTGTGGAGTTGACAATGCACTCATCAAGGGGGAGATTGCGGATACATGGGTGTATGCCGAGTCTCTGTGTGATGAGTGATTGTCAATGAGATGATGCGCATGTTCTTTGGCTTGTGTTGTGCAGGTGTCGAGCACGGAGACAGTGATCGATGGCGGTGAAGGTCAAGTTGCGACGTGCCGTGCCGACGGACCGGGCGCGATGAAGGATGGGCGTGCCGTGCGGCGGACGTGCCATGCCGATGTATCGGACGGGAAGGGCGGACGTGGACTTGGACTGATGGACTGGAGGCCGGAGGATCAGCTGTGGTGGCTGGCAGCCTGCGACAGCGACAGGCGGAGAAGTGCGATCATGTCGGTGGAAGGGGTGCACAGGCGGTGCATCCCCTCTACGACGCCGGTTTGTTGGTAGAGCCCGGGAAAACCAACGGTGGACGGTTTCCAGGTTTGGGCCTCAAAACCTGGGTGCTGGGTTTCCAGGTTGAGCCACAAAACCTGGGAGTTGGGGGGCCGTTTCCTTTCCGAGTTTGGGCCTCAAAACTCGGGCGCTGAGGGTTTCCGAGTTTGGCCACAAAACTCGGGCTGGAGGCTGGTTTCCCGGTTTGGGCCTCAAAACCGGGGGCTGATGGAAAAGGCTGGTTTCCCGGTTTGGGCCGCAAAACCGGGGGTGCAGAGTGGTGGCGGCACGTGGCGGCGATCTGAAGGTTGCGTGGAGGCGACGCGGAAGACCGTGCGGGCGTGGCCGTCGGATCTACCTACCACCAGCGGGTGGACTAGAATAGCCTTAGGGTTAGGCTGGTCCGCTCTGTAATTAGAGTAGAGAGGGGTAGAGTAGGAAATAGACTTAGGCTAGGTTAGTATAGTAGTCTAGGGGAGACACCCTCCTCCCTATCTCAATCTCAGTTAGAGCTTTCATTTCCTAGGGTTTCCACTCTCCCACACCCCTGCTTTAGCTAGTTGAGATCCGCAGAGAGACTCCACTCTGTGTACTGTTGATTCGAGGAAGTGAGGCCGTATCCTCACCTTGGATCCCATCTCTTGGTGTCAATTCGCGTTTTGATTTCATGTTCATCATGTTCTTCGCGGATTGCTTTGTGCCTTGAGTTTTCCCGTCGCTTGATCTTTGTGCTCGGTCATCTTTCACGATTCCATTTGAACTGAGTTGCTCTAGATCGTGAGGCATTCTTTCCACCGAAAGAAATCATCTCTAACCTCACGGTCTAGGAGATCGATCAAGTTTTAGTTTCGGGTCTCTTTTTCTTCTTTCCCCCGAATTCCTTCGATTCACCGATTTGGAGTTAGGTTCGAGCCATGATCTCTTAGAGATAGCTCACTAACCTCCTTGTGACTCCTCAGATCGAATCCCAAGCCTAGAGCACTTGATTCGGAGGAGATCGGGTTGAATCGCCGGAGTTTCAGTGCAGTCGCGGGGTGACCGGACGCTCTGTCGAGCTGACCGGACGCACGCTTTCAGAGTCCGGTCGTTGAGCACGGCGCCAAGCTTTTCTGCGTACTGACCGGACGCTCTCGACCGGACGCTCTGTTTGCATTTCGACCGGACGCTACGCTTGCACTGTTCCCGTGTCATTGTCTCATCTGACCGGACGCTAATGAACGACCGGACGCTTGAGCTCCGTGCGTCCGGTCGCGAACAGAGAGCTCCCAGAGCTGTTTCTGACGACCGGACGCGTCCGGTCCCTGCTGACCGGACGCAGGCCAGAGTCCGGTCGCTGCAGTTTCGCGCGCGTCTTCGTTCGCGGTTCGTTCGTTCTTGATCGGATTTGAGTTCCGTCTTTTGGGTTGGCTTTCTAGGGTTGTCTAGTGTCCCGCTGTGCTTCTAGGAAGCATCCACCCTACATCTAGGGTCGTGGACATTAGCAAGCTCTAGGTTTCGCTTTGGGGTTGATCTTGGGACAGTGGCATCTAGTTTCCGAAAGGAAATTTTTGAAGCTCCCATTCACCCCCCCTCTGGTCGCTTTCGGGTAGCTTCTCGGTCCTTCACTCTGTGGATCTCAACTAGCTAGAGCAGGGGATGGGAGAGTGGAAACCCTAGGTGCTAGGAAGCAAATGACTGCGCTAACTGAGATTGAGATAGGGAGAGGGTGTCTCTCCCTGGACTACTTATACTAACCTACCTAAGTCTATTTCCTACTCTACCCCTCACTACTGTATTTACAGAGCGGACCAGCCTAACCCTAAGGCTATTCTAGCCACCCGCTGGTGTAGGTAGATCCGACGGCCACGCCCGCACGGTCTTCTTCGCGCGTCGCCTCCACGCAACCTTCAGATCGCCGCCACGTGCCGCCACCACTCTGCACCCCCGGTTTTGCGGCCCAAACCGGGAAACCAGCCTTTCCCATCAGCCCCCGGTTTTGAGGCCCAAACCGGGAAACCAGCCTCCAGCCCGAGTTTTGTGGCCAAACTCGGAAACCCTCAGCGCCCGAGTTTTGAGGCCCAAACTCGGAAACCGGCCCACGCCCAGGTTTTGAGGCTCAACCTGGAAACCGTCACGCCCAGGTTTTGTGGCTCAACCTGGAAACCCAGCACCCAGGTTTTGAGGCCCAAACCTGGAAACCGTCCACCGTTGGTTTTTCCCGGGCTCTACCAACAAACCGGCGTCGTAGAGGGGATGCACCGCCTGTGCACCCCTTCCACCGACATGATCGCACTTCTCCGCTTGTCGCTGTCGCAGCTGCCAGCCACCCACAGCTGATCCTCCGGCCTCCAGTCCATCAGTCCAAGTCCACGTCCGCCCTTCACCGTCCGATACATCGGCATGGCACGTCCGCCGCACGGCACGCCCATCCTTCATCGCGCCCGGTCCGTCGGCACGGCACGTCGCAACTTGACCTTCACCCGCCATTGATCACTGTCTCCGTGCTCGACACCTGCACAACACAAGCCAAAGAACATGCGCATCATCTCCGTTGACAATCACTCATCACACAGAGACTCGGCATACACCCATGTATCCGCAGGGTGTGGGCGGAGAGGTTTGCGCGAGGAATTGGACGGCGAGGCTCCGGCGTGGCCGGAATGGCAAAGGGGTTTTGCGGTGTCAAACGGCGGCGGGCGAGCGCTGACGTTCGTTCGCGGAGAGGAGAGGGAGAGAGCTAGCGGGGGTGTTCGAATGAGCGGGTGAGTGAACGAGCGAAGGGAGGTGCTCGTTTTGCTGCTCGGCGGCGAAGGACGGCCGGTCTGGCGGGGGCCACGGCGTGGGCGGGCGGCATGCGATTGCCGCGGCGGGCGAGGGCAGCTCGCGGCAGTCGAGGCGAGCAGAGTGGCCGGGGAGGATTGCTTGCGTGCTCGGGTGAGAGGGGATCGAGCAAGGAGTGGCCGACGAGGATCCTCGGCAGGATGCGGCGGCCACGTGGCGGTTGGGCCCCGGCGTAAGGCGCGGCGGCGCTGTCGGGGCTGGCATGCGCGGCGTGCGCGAGCGCGCGCGGGAGCGGGCAGGCGCTGCGCGGGCTTGGGCCGGAAAGGCCGAATGGGCCGAAAAGGTGGGCGCGGGAAAATTCTTTTCCTTTTTCTTTTTTCCAAGGATTTTCCAAAGTTTGACCATTCAAAAACTTTGAAAAACTCCAAACTAGGCTTTGACCCAAAAATAAAAGTTGCTCAAAATAATTTTCTCTACAACTTTTATATAAGACACTTTTCTTGAAAACCATTTTAACAACCTCCACATAAATAAAGCTAATTTTTGAAACATAAACCATTTTGCTTCCCTCATTTTTATTTGATAAACTATTTTCAACTAGGTCAAAATATCAACATGAAAAGCACTAAACACTCTACCCAATATTCTTTATTTTAAAACTCATTTGCCAAGATAGAAATCCACTTTAACAATCAAGACCAATAGAAATCCAAAGTTCAGATAAATAAACGAAAGGCAAAAAGCACTCATATGCACATGAAATGATGCAATGCATTACTTATGCTCTTTAGTAGATAATGTGGTTCCTAATGCAGCGCTTCACACTAGGTTGTCACACTCACCGCCAGCGAGAATCGCACGGCCAACTCCTTCCCCTGCCTTGCTCTCTCTGACCAGTGGGTCCCGTTGACCAGCGGGTCCCATGCGTCAGCCACCCCGCGGTCCATGGACCAAGTCCACAAAGCCAGGCCGGGAAGATTCAAATGTTTTTCCTTTTTGTTTATTTTCCCAGAAAAGCTTGTGATTTTTGTGTAGCACGATTTAAAAGTCCAACTGAAGTGTTTTCAGTTTTGTTAGCTTGTTCATGAGTAGATCCAGCATGGAAAAATATGAAAGTATTTTGGTGAGAGTTTATAGTACTGTTTTTATTTAATTCATTTTATGTACTTATGTTGATATAAATGGATTTATATGTTTTCTGGTTGAGTTAATTCATGGCAAAATTTGTGTAGGTTTCTTGTCATGTTATGTACTTGTGAAAAATGTATGAGGCACTGTTTCTGTAGAAAAAGTATCTGTTAGGTTTAAAGTTCTTTTTGGCTGTTTTCTTGGAATAAGTGTTAAGGTGTTTTATATGTTAAATAAAATATGGGAAAAATTGTGCAGTTCTGTACGTAATGTTCCAGTTAGAAAAAAATATTAAACATAGGTTGTTATATGGAAAAATATAGAGTTGCTGTATAAATGTGCTTTTCTATGTTTTTCTTATAAAATTCATGTAGAGAAGAATATAATGTTTCTGTTCATGGAACTTTCTTGGTAAATATGAAATGTGGAATAAAATCTGGAAAAAATATGAAAATGAGTATAACACCCCTTTCCAGCAGGGTTGTATTTCAAATGGTTTAATCTGGAGTAAAATTGTTTATTTTGTGTAGGTTTATGTGTTTATGTTTGATAGTAAATTTTCTACAGTAGTGTGTATGAATAGGTGAAGCTAGGAAAAATTGAAACCTGCTGTTTGACACTTTTCATGTGGGAAGTTAGTTCAAAGCACCTTTTGAGCTTTTTATTTCATTTTTGTACCTGTTGTTCTGTATTTTATTCTTGCTGACAATTATTCAGTGAAGTCCAGTTGATGTTAGTTGCCTTTTGAATTTTTGTGGATTTTTCTGAGTTCAGAAAAATTTACTTACAGTTTAAACCTAAGTTTCTTTTGAATTAATAAATGAAAATGGTTAAATTATTATTTCTTTTATGTGGTCATTAAGTGTTTTTCCTCAATGTCAAAAGTGGTTCAACAAGTTGGCTTTGTTGGTTTGCAAGAAATATTTGCATTCATACCACCACATCTCGCACCCCTCATTGTTTATTTAATTATTATTCACCGCATGCAATAGGATCGACAGTCCCGGAGACCGACCAGGAGCCGGAAGCAAACGACGAGCAGGAGATACCAGAGCTTCCCAGGACCGAGGAAGCCGACCCCGCCCCAGAAGCTAACCTGCCAGAGTGCCCCGCTCATGAGGCCTCAGCCTTTTCCGAAGGCAAGCCCCGGAGCATTCTAAGTCTCCCAGTTTTACAATTAAAATTACTTGAGTACTTCTATTTTGTGCTGCATTAGGTATAGGAGTTGTTTGAATCCTACTTGATGCATTATCCTTCTTTGATTATGACTTACATCTGCCTTGTTATCCTGTTATTCAATGTATGTAGAATTGCTTAGCCTGCTTATAAAAGTAGTAGTTAAGGATATTCCCGTAATACCCTGGTGGGTAGTTACCGGATTACGGTTGGCTATATTTTTCTATTGTGGAAAAGAACTGAGTAGTAATGAAATACGGTCAACTGGAAGGCAAGGCACAAGTTTGGAAACTGGGGCAGTCCGTCCGTTGGATCGTATAGGTTTGTATCGATGTTGGCTCTCGTTCATTTTTGAACGCGCCCTTTTACTTAGGGATATGTCGGTGCTATAATCATCGACCCCAAAGCCGGTTAGACGCTGTTCGGGCCGGTCTCAACCCGTGTCGCACCGTCTAGTATGGAAACACGATCTGCCGCGGAATGGCCATCGTATAGTTCCAATTGGGTGGTCCATGCTGTGAGCCTCGACGATTGCCACCACGAACAAGCATCGAGCGGTTACCCAATGCATGGACTCGACGGGGAAAGTGTGGGTTGGTATTAAAGGTCTTTCACACCAGCTGTTTGGAATTCGATTCGAGTCACCGTCTCCCCCGGTTAGTGGGAAACTATGGCGAGCTTCACCACGATACAACTCCATGTGATGTTTAAGGTTCAACTAAAATGTGGTTAAAGTCAACTGGATATGGTTATATTATTGATTGATTAGACTCAAGTGTTTGGAATAGTTCAGGTGCAAAACCTAGACTAAGAAGTAGGACCAAACTGACAGCTCATCAATATCATTAAATAATCCTTCTCTTAATTTTGAGCTTTCTCGCAACTAAAGATCCCAGCTCCACTAGAAAGCCTTGCATACCCTTGTGTCTTTATTTTCAGTTGGACGGGTAAGTCTAGCTGAGTACATTCCTTACTCAGGGTTTATCCCGTTTGTTGCAGATGGCCAGGTGTATTATGGCTATTGTAAGCACGCCTCTCCTACCCGGTGGAGGGTGATGAGGAGTAGGCCCAGGGCAGGGTCGTCTAGAAGCTTCCCCTTCTCTTTTGCCGTACTGAGACTCCTAGTGGCACACTATCTGAAAAAGGAGAGTGAGTTGTGTTGGGTTAAGTTATCAAACAATGTTATATTTGGACCACATGTGTGGTGGTCGTGTTTCAAACTCATTTAAAGCTTCCGCACTTCGAAACTCAGTATTGTAATCACTCTTTATTCCGCGCACTCTGATGTTTAAATTCGGTTTCGTTTAACTGTGATATCTCCTTTCGAATGTAATACTTGAACGATGCGATCCTGTTTGTTGTACGATGTTTGAAATCCTGCGAGATTTCCGAACTACCGGGGTTATATGGATTCAAGTGCGGGTCGATGTCAGACGAATTTGATTAAGACGGTACTTGAGTTCTTATAATCAGGACGGTTCCGCCATAGCTGGTATCGGAGCATGGTTCAAGTTATTGCATCCAAAAGGAGCTATTTTCGAACTAAAATGGGTATTTCAAAACTGTTTTCAAAACTATTTTAAATTATTAAGTGTGCCCAGTCTTGTCCTTAAGCCCTACATTAGGATTCAGGTGGCTTAACTGCTAACAGGGTTCAGGGTTTTGCTTCATGCTGGATATTATTGCTGGTCCATTCTCGAGAGAAAAGAAATGTGTCGATCGCGAAAACATGCATAAAATGATTTTGTAAGATATGAGAGCATGACCGTCCAACCGTCGATCTAGGTGAGAGTTTCTATACCAAGTATGTGCGAGCTCCACGCAAACATATACGAGGGTATCAATTGTTTTGGGTGTGTTTTCTGATTGGTGCATGGTGTTTAAGAGTGTTGGCTTCTATGTATTTTGTGCATATGAGCCAATACTCGGTTATCTTACCATTGGGATTTTTACTTTGGGCTGAAATGAATCTTCTACAGGTACACTAACTACGTGATCGAGTAGAACGAGTAGATAACGCATGAGAGATCGTTCTGCCACCGACTAGAACGTTAGGACTTACGAGTCACTATTAGTGAGTGAGAACGTAAGTACGATCATGCATCATGTTTACATTTTGCATTTACATTACCTCCCCTTATTTAAAAGTTGTCCCTTTTCTATAAAATTTACCAACTTAATCTGTGTCTCACGCGAGTCGAAACCCTTTTGTTTCTACAGATGGCCCGGACTAAGTTGACTGCTCGCAAGGCCACCGGTGGCAGAGGAGTTCCACGTCACCGCTTGGCCACCAAGCTGACCAGGAAGACGTTTTTGACCTACTTCGGGTTGTCGACCATCCTATGGAGGATTCTGCAGGCCGTGGGCTATGAGGAGGGACAGGAGCCCAAGTACTTTTGGCAGAAGGAGATCTACGGGCAGGATTCGTTGGTCATGGTGCAGATCAAGGTCAAAGCCTTGCCTGCCAAGCCTCACTGGTCAGGGTGGACAGAAATCACCAGAAGCAGTTGTGCCAAGGATGGAGCTAAGAGGGCAGCATATCTAGTGCTGAAGGACATCATCGCCCATTTTCCCGCCGATCTTGCTAGTGCGATGGCAGGAGTGTTCCCTCGTGGATCACCTTTTCCATTGCGCTGGGGGTAGACCTTGGAGTCAGTCTTGACCGGGAGTCCCGAGGAGAGGTTCTTCTACGAGACGTCTGCGATGAGCGCCACCGGAGCTTTGGTGGTTGTGTGTGAGAGTCTGGAGCGCAGCCTTGAGAGCGTGTCCTTCACCCTCACCGCCACCTACCAGAGCAAGAGGAAGCTGCAGGAAGAGTTTGATGCTGAGGTAGCCCGGCTTCAGGAGAAGATTCACCAGATCACTCTCGAGCGTGACGATGCACGTGCCACTGCAGGTGCAGAGACCACCGCCAGGACCCTCGCCGAGCAGATGTACCTGACGGCATCCCTACAGCAAGACGAGGCCCGCACAACGCTTGACCAGCTTAGAGAGGGCGCCCATCAACTGATATAGCAGATACATCACCAGCAGGCCTACATCGACCAGCTCCATGAGGCAGTTCACCAGATGCATCACGCCGCACAGGAGGCCGCCGCCACAGCAGCTGACGAGGCCCCTGCAGATGAGGCCCAGGAGCCCTAGGACGGGGTAGTGCTTGGTCCAGAGCCTTCTACGGACGACAAGGACCACGCCGACGAGCCGATGATGGACGCCGATGAGGAGGACGCCGCATCCGCCGCTGGAGACGCCTGAGCGTTAGTTTCACTAGGAGTCGTTTTCTTTTGTATAGCTTGAGCATGCTCGCTGACGTTGTAATCCAAACATGTGTTGGTTTATGTTTAAGTTGTATCATGACATATGTGTCTTTTGGACAAAGTCCAGACTTCGATCTGGCACCTTTTATGGAAAATCCGTCGTTTGCATATCTTATTCTCTAGCAATTATCTTGTGATGTTGTATAGAAATGAGTACTTATACTTGGTCGTGTGCTAAATTTTCGAATTATGTACAACACAGTATTTATTCATGATCAATGTGACATCACCTGATGATTGCTTATTAATGGGACATGCAGATGCCGGCACATACTCGCAGCCAACGTGGACAGGGGTCTGGACATGAGGAGAATCTGCCACCACCCCCACAGAGGCACATGGAGGCCACCCTCCGCAACATCGCTAACAACACTGCGCAGCAGCATCAGCAGCGCCATGGCCCAGAGCCCAACCAGTACAGTACCTACCGTGACTTCTTGGACACTCGTCCCTCTGTATTCAAGGAAGTCACTGAATCGCTTGAAGCAGATGAGTGGCTCAACTCCATCACTCAGAAGTTCCGTCTGCTCCGCTTGACTGAAGAGCTCAAGGCAGAATATGCCGCCCACATGCTAGAAGGACCCACAGGGCTATGGTGGTCCCAGTACCGTGCATCCTTGCCAGCTAATGCACCGGTCACGTGGGACCAATTTTCTACTGCTATGCGCAACCACTACATCCCCAGTGGTTTGATGGAAATGAAGGTCACAGAGTTTATGAGGCTATCCCAAGGAACCAGGTCCATGTCAGAATACATCCATAGCTTCAACAACCAGTCTCGCTATGCCCCAAATTTCGTCAACACGGAATCCAAGAAGATCGCAAGCTTCAAGCGTGGCATGAGTGCCACCATGCTCTCCAAGATGGGAAATAGTCACCGTACCACCTTCAGTGACTTTGTCAGTGACTGCCTGAACCAAGAAGCGAATGACAGCAGGCTGGTGACAGAAAACCGCCGTCGTGCAAACGAAGGAGGTTCGTCTCAACAGAGGACCCTTTCGGAGCACGTACCCCGTATCGCCGCTAGTTGCAGGAGCAAGGTTCCGACCCCCACAGAGGAAGATAACCACCAACCGCTCCCGCCCGAATTTTCAGAAGCCCTACACCGCTCCCATGATGCAGAACAAAGCAAAGGCAGGAGGTTCAGGAGGTGCCAAGACCCCGTATGTGATTGGACCGTGTTACAATTGTGGTCAGACCGGACACCTATCGCATCAGTGTCCCTAGCCGAAGAAGCAGTACACCCAGCCCCGACCTCGCACCGGCCATGTGCACTTCACCACTGCTGAGGAAGTGCCAGAAGGAGAACCTGTCACCGCTGGTACGTTTCTTGTTAATCAATGCCCCATAGTTGTGTTGTTTGATTCCGGAGCATCGCATTCTTTCATAAGTGAGAATTTTGCTATAAGAAGTATTCTCGGGTTAGTAGAGTTGGATCGGGGATATCAGATAAGTTCCGCCGGAGCTGTTCTATCCGCCCGTAAAATGGCTAAAGGAGTGGAGATGACTTTTGGGGATAAAAAGGCCATAGTGGATCCCATAGTAATCCCTGGTCTAGGTTGGATGTAATCTTGGGTATGGGTTGGATGAAACTCTGAAGGTCAATCTTGACATTTCAGAGTGAGTAGTTTCCATGGTCAGTCCCCGGAGTGGGTTTTCTTTCCGGTTTAAGTTACCCCGAAACCCCCATGAGATCGGAGTGTTGTTCAATATCACAGCCAAGCAGATAGCTGAAATCCCTGTAGTGTGTGAGTTTCCAGATGTCTTCCCTGATGAGTTGCCAGGACTACCACCGGATAGGGATGTAGAGTTTGCTATAGAGTTAATCCCTGGAACGGCACCAATTGCTCGGAGGCCGTATAGGATGCCAGCTAACGAGCTAGCAGAGCTCAAGACTCAGTTGCAAGAGCTTTTGGATAAGGGTTTGATACGTCCTAGTTCGTCACCTTGGGGATGTCCCGCCATCTTTGTGAAGAAGAAGGACAAAACATTAAGGATGTGTGTGGACTACAGACCGCTGAATGCAGTAACTATAAAGAACAAGTATCCCTTACCCCGAATTGACATCTTGTTTGATCAATTATCAAAGGCAAAAGTTTTCTCCAAGATCGATTTGACATCAGGTTACCCTCAGATCAAGATTAGAAGAGGTGATATACCAAAAACCGCTTTCTCCACCAGATATGGACTCTATGAGTATCTAGTTATGTCCTTTGGGTTAACTAATGCACCGGCACATTTCATGTACTTGATGAAATCGGTTTTTATGGCCGAGTTGGATAAGTTTGTTGTGGTGTTTATTGATGACATCTTGGTGTACTCTGAAAATGAGAAGGATCATGTTGAGCATCTACGAGTCGTCTTAGCTCGACTTTGAGAGCACAAGTTGTATGCTAAGTTTAGCAAGTGTGAGTTTTGGTTAAAAAAGTACCCTTTCTTGGACACGTCCTTTCAGAGGAAGGAATTTCTGTGGATCCCACGAAGGTATAGGAAGTTATGGATTGGCAAGCACCCACTAACGTACATGAGGTACGCAGCTTTCTAGGATTGGCCGGATACTACCGTCGGTTCATTCCAGATTTCTCAAGGATCGCTAAACCTATGACTCGTCTGACTCAGAAAAACAAGAAGTTTGAATGGACTCCAGAGTGTGAGGCAGCATTTCGCACTATGCGAACCTTGTTGACTTCGGAGCCAGTTTTGGCTCAGCCAGATTTGGAGGAACCTTTTTGATGTGTTTTGTGACGCATCCAAGATTGGATTTGGATGTGTGCTTATGCAGAATGGGAAAGTTATAGCATATGCTTCGCGCCAGTTGCGACCACATGAAGAGAGTTACCCGTGAAGGACCGAAAATGCTAAAGCAAGGCGACCAGAGGGGGGGGGGTGAATGGGAGCTCAAGAATTTCTTTCGAAACTTTGGCCGATTGTCCCAAAATCAATCCCCAAAAGCTACGACCGAGAACGTGATGCCCACGACCCTTGGAAGAGGGTGGATGATCCCTAGGATCACAGCGAGGCACCACAAAGCGATTGCAAACCAAATGGCAAAAGCAACGGATGAAGTTCGACCCTCAAAAACCAAGTCCCGAACGTAGATAGACGGCTACGTCGAGAAATCTCCAAGTACCGATGCTAACAAGTAGCAAAGATACCTTCCTTGGTCAACTACAAGGCCAAACGAGAAGTCCGATAACCAAGCGAGGAAGCCGGGGGAGCAAACGCACAAAACCGGAAGCTTCAGGCAATTCCCGGACTATCCGGACCTGGGGTCCCGGACTGTCCGCGAGCGAGTGGCGGACTGTCCGCCGGCAAAACTCCCAAAAATGCAAGGGTTCTGAAACCTCCCTGAGTGATCCCGGACTGTCCGCGGATCACTACGGCGGACTGTCCGCAGGTCAAACAGAGACAATGCAGCCGAAGAACACGGCCACTGAACTGGCTTGTCCCCGACGCGCGGACTGTCCGCGCCTAGGGTGGCGGACTGTCCGCCAAACACCAGTGAGGGCGATTTCGGTCGCCCTTCACCCATATCTCTTCGAAATTGATCCAAATCAAAATCCCACATTCCCAAACTTGGAGAGGATGATCACGGAGTAGTTAGGAGACTATCCCCAAGAAATCATTCGCTCAAATCAACTCAATCCACGAGAAATCGAAGGGGAAGGTGTATGAACCGAAAAAGCGCCACGAAAACGAAATCAACCCGATCTACTTGTTCATGAGGAGTTAGATGAATTCCTTTGGTCGAAATGACCTCCTCACTATAAAGAACAAGTTGATTCAAACGGAATTCACAAAGATGCAATAGAGAGGGAGATCGAGTGACGGGAAAAACGCGGAGAACGGAAGAACGCGAAGAACACGAACCAAAATGCGAATCAACACATCGATCTGCAACCGTGTGGCTACCACACGCTACAACAGTGAGGTTACGGCCTCACTTCCTCAAAATCTCCAGTACACAGAGGTATGGTTCTCTGCGGATCTCATCTAGCTACAGCAGGGGATTGGGAGAGCAGGAAACCCTAGAAGCAAAGAGCAAATGACTGAGATCGATGGGGAGGTGGGTGTCTACCCCTACTTATCCTAATTATAACTATTCCTAATTCCCACTCTACCCCTAACTACTTACAGAGCGAACCAGCTAAACCCTAAGGTTATTCTGGACCAACTCGAAGGTAGGTGGATCCCACGGCCACGCTCTCACAACTCGTAGCGTTGCCTCGACGAAACCTCCCGATTGCCGCCACGTGCCGCCACCGCTCTGCGTCCTTTTCCTGGATGTCGCACCCCCGGTTTTGTGGCCCAAACCGGGAAACCAGCCTTCATAGCCAACCCCCGGTTTTGAGGCCCAAACCGGGAAACCAGCCCACGTAGCCTGAGTTTGTGGCCCAAACTCAGCAAACCCACAGCACCCAGGTTTTGAGGCCCAAACCTGGAAACCGTCCTCAGCCCGAGTTTGTGGCCAAACTCGGAAACCATCAGCGCCTAGGTTTTGAGGCCCAAACCTGGAAATCGTCCACCCGATGGTTTTTCTGGTCTCTACCACCAAACCGAAGCTGTAGAGGGGATGCACCGCCCGTGCACCCGTCCACCGACACGTGTCCCCAGGTCCTCGACCCGAGCAGCACCATGTCCCGCAAGTCTTCCCTCGTCGCTGTCCCAGGCTGTCAGCCACCACAGCTGATCCTCGGGCCACCGGTCCCTCAGTCCAACTCATGTCCGCCTTCGCTACTCTCGGCCCATCGGCACGACACGTCTCTACTTGACCTCACCTTGCCTTTGATCACTGTATCCATGCTCGACACCTGCACACAACAAGCCAAAGAACATGCGCATTATCCCAGTTGACAATCACTAATCACTCAGA
This sequence comes from Coix lacryma-jobi var. lacryma-jobi, assembly GCA_009763385.1. Classification (NCBI taxonomy): domain Eukaryota; kingdom Viridiplantae; phylum Streptophyta; class Magnoliopsida; order Poales; family Poaceae; genus Coix; species Coix lacryma-jobi. The sequence continues at coordinate 76,213,004 of CM019828.1, read as the reverse complement.
GACTCGGCATACACCCATGTATCCGCAATCTCCCCCTAGATGAGTGCATTGTCAACTACCAACACAAATCATAATTGAAAGGAGGAAGGAGGAAGAAGGAGAAGAGAGAACTCGACCAAATGACCCAAAAGCATTGTAAAGCCAAAGTAGGTCAAGTGGAAAGAGCAAAACAACTTGGTTCCCAAAGACATGGGTAACGGCTCGACGCAACCAAGCAAAGCAAAGCTAGCCCTCAAGAAGAGGTAGAACAGGCTCAACACCGCTAGCAAAAGCCAAGTGAAAAATCGAAGCAAAATGCTAGTCCCTCAAGATAGAGGCACAGAGGCTCAACACAACTAGCAAGAAGGCTCGACAACGACTGAAAAGCTCGATACCAACTGAACCCAACTGAAGCAAAGATGCGACTGCTAGTCCCTCAAGATAGGGGCAAAAGCTCAACACAACTAGCAAAGCGCTCCGAACCAATTGGAAATTTCAAAAATTCAGCACGAGCAAACTCCCCCTTGTATGGTGCACACAACTGATTCCTCTCCCCTTAGTGAAACATGGGAGGCATGATTTGTCCAAATTTTCTCCCCCTTAGTTGAAAATGCACCATCAAGCAAAAGGAACCAAAAGCAATTTTCTCCCCCTCAGAAAATGCACCATCAAAAGTGTCAACAAGAGAAGGAATCCCCCTTCCAAATTTTCTCCTCTGTAGTGGACTGAGCGACACTAGACTGCTTGCGAGAAGACCACGAAACAAGAGACGAACCAATAAATTGGCAAGTCCCAGAAGTGGACTTGCGCTCAATGCGACAACCAGCAAAATCGGCATCGGAATAACCGCAAAGGGAGAGGGTGGAGGAAGCTGAATATCAAATCCCAAAACTTAGGCGTGAAACGAAGGTACCTGAAAATGCGCTTGACCGCCTGACGGTGAGAAGTGCGCGGCGACGCCTGAAAGCGCGCGCACAGCATACGCGAACGGATGTTCGGGCGTGTCGCCGTCAGGTAGTAGAGCAGCGACCGGATCATGCTTTGGTACTCCTTTTGTCCACAGCTTCTCCATCCTTGTCCGCATCCAGGGCCGCGTGGTCGACATGGGTGTTGGAAGAGGCTTGGCCTCACCCATATCGAACCTCTTCGGCAAGTCCTTGGTATACTTGCCCTGGTGCACAAACGTCCCTTCTTGGGATTGCTTAATTTGCAATCCGAGAAAGAAAGTCAGCTCACCCATCATACTCATCTCGAACTCCCTGCTCATAGTATCTGCAAACTTGGCAACCAAGGCGTGAGAAGAACCACCGAAAATGATATCATCCACGTAAATCTGGACCAAGAGAGTGTCTTTGCCTTGCTTGAGGAGAAAGAGCGTTTTATCCACACATCCCATTTTAAAACCCTTAGCAAGCAAAAAGGTTTTCAACCTATCATACCAGGCTCTAGGGGCTTGTTTCAAACCATAAAGCTTTGTGGAGTTTGAAAACATGGTTTGGAAACTTGGGATTTTCAAAAACGGGGGGTTGTTCAACATAAACCTCTTCTTCTATGTAGCCGTTTAAGAAGGCACTCTTGACATCCATTTGAAAAAGTTTGAAACCTTTGGATGTTGCAAAAGCCAAGAGTATCCTAATAGCCTCCAAACGAGCTACAGGAGCAAAAGTCTCCTCATAGTCTATCCCCTCCTTCTGACTATAGCCCTTCGCTACAAGCCTGGCCTTATTTCTGACAACATGGCCATCCTCTCCTTGCTTGTTTTTGAAAACCATTTTGTTCCAATAGGCTTACAGTCTGGAGGAGGTTGAACTAAAACCCAAACCCGATTTCGCTCAAAGTTCTCTAAGTCCTCATGCATGACATTGACCCAATCCGGATCCGTCAAAGCGTGTCCAACATCTCGGGGCTCAAAATCAGCAACAAAAGCAGAATGAGCAAAGTGAGAGATTTGAGACCAGGACCGAGTGACCCGTTCGTCAATGTTGCTGATCATCTGCTGAGGGGGGTGTTAGCGCTGGATGTGTCGTGGTGCCTCTCGTGCAGAAGTGATCTCCCCCTCAACAGCAGCTGGTGCCTCCCTGGGTACAAAAGGTACCGCTCAGGGTGACGGATCCCATGGCCCCCGGGAAGAAGAAGTGTCGGGGCCGTGAGTCATAGTAGAAGCCGCTCCTTGCGGCAAAGCAGGTGGAGGGGGTGCTGGATCATCCATACCTTCAGCACCCTCGTCCTCGTCATCAAAAAGAGGCTCATCAACCTCATGATCACCTGCACGCTCAAAACGAGAAGGACAAACCATGGTCTCGTCGAAGGTGACATCGGATGTCTCCATGACTCGGTTAGTGTCAAGGTTAAGTACACGATAAGCTCGAGTATGAGTGCCATAACCCAAAAACACACCGTCAGAAGAACGAGACTCAAACTTGTCCAAGTTGCCCTTTTTGAGTATAAAACAATGGCAACCGAAAACTCGAAAATAACTCACCTTGGGCATTTTTCCAAAACGCAACTCATAAGAAGTCTTTTTCAAGAAACTCGGAGAAAAATGCGATTTGAAATGTAGCATGCAGTGCTCATAGCTTTGGCCCAATATCGCCTAGGAGTCCTATGCTCATCGAGCATCGTCCTGGCCATCTCTACAAGGGTCCGATTCTTCCTCTCTACAACACCATTCTGTGGCGGTGTGTAGGGGGAAGAAAACTGATGCTCTAAACCCAAAGAGTTACAAAACTTCTCAAAATCCGAATTCTTGAATTCAGAACCATTATCACTCTAATAGCTCGCATCGAGTTCAAAGGGAACTCATTCTGAAGACGCAAAATCAGATTGCGAGCAAAGGTGAAAGTCTCGGTCTTCTCAGCTAAAAAGAAGACCCACGAATATCTCAAAAAGTCGTCAACAACAACAAGCACATACCACTTCCCCCCAACCGAACTCACCCGAGCCGGACCAACAAGGTCCATGTGCAAAAGCTCTCCAGGGCGCTTGGTCATGACCTGAGTCACTGGATGGTGGGGAGCGGCAACCATCTTCCCATGTCTACAAGAGTGGCAAACAAGATCCTTCTCCATATGCAACTTGGGCAATCCTCGGATTAGGCCAAGTGAACTAAGCCTTGCAAGCAAGTCGAAGCTCAAATGTCCAAGTCTCCTATGCCACTTCCAAAGATCAGAGGAGGAAGGTCCAGCCACAAGACAACGAGAAGTGCCAAAAGACTCTGAGAAATCACACGAAAGACTTTACCAAAGGGCGAAATCATACAAACAAGATTGCCCTGAGGATCCAAAATACGACTGAGATTCGGTTTAAAACGAATCTCATAGTCGTCGTCAAAGAGTTGCGAAACAGAAAGAAGATTAAAATGCAAGTTAGAAACAAGAGCAACATCGCGCAACACAAAGTGCTCATTAACTCGCACCGACCCACGAGACAAACTCTTACCTTTGCTATTGTCGCCGAAGGTGATAAACTCCTTTCCGGCGACTGGACTAAGACTGGAGAACCACTTGGCGTTTCCGGTCATGTGCCTCGAACAACCGGAATCCACCAACCAAACGTTCTCCAATCGTTTTACCTACATCAATAAAACGACATAGGGTGAGCATACGGTCCAACACTGGGGTTAGTGAAGTAGGAAGATACCAGTGTTGGGCCGGCTGCTCAAAAGAACGGTTAGCAGAAAAACCATTCCTAGCACGCCTACGGGGAAGCGATCACCACGTTGAGGAAAACGTGGTCCGCTAAGGGAAGAGCGTCCATCGCGATACTCAAAACGCGGTGGGGGGAAAACGCTCAACAAAGCCTCCGCCACGGGGTCCGTAGCCTACAACTGCAGGCTCCCGCCGGGCACGTCCTCTCCGCTTCCTAGGCCTGGGAACTTGAGGTTCTGGACCTCTGGGCCTAGCAGCTCTCCTCGGAGCTCTCCTCTGAACATTCGGCACATGTACATCATGGAAAGGATGGTACATGTCCGGGTTGTTCATCTCTCTTGCACGGCGCGCCTCTCTCTTACGCCGAAAGCAGAACTCACTCAAGTGTCCATCTCGCCCACAGTGCTCACAATGGTACCTCACCGCTCTCAAAGGGGATTGTTGGTACTCACGGTAGTGGGTGTGGATCACTTTGCCCTTCTGTGGCATAAGCTCCTCCTTGATGGGTGGCATGGTGTCAAGTTTGTTCTTGAGGTGGTTTGGTTTTGGGAGCCCTCTTTGGTGGAGCTCTCGGAGGTTCAACAAAGACCCCATCCTTGGTGTTAGGCTTGAGAGGCTCTTTGGGTGGAATCTTGGTAATTGGGAGTAGTGGTGGAGTTGGGCTTCTCACATGGGTAAGACCACTCGACTCTCCAATCTTCCCAAAAGATGAAATATCAACACCCGGAGCAAAGCCTACACCTGGACCTCCAGCAGCTCGCTTGAATTGGGAGATCATCATCCCGAGCTGTGGCTCACCCTAGACACCCATGACAAGATGGTCCGAAGGTATGTGTTTTCCTCCTCGGTTTGCATCTTGTCATGCTTCACGTTCGCAATCTCCATCTCCAAACCCTCACAAAGAACGCACCTAGCCACACATGTGCTACCTGAGTTGGCCTCTTCAAGAGACACAATCTTGGCATTCTTCTCTGCCAACTCAGATTGCAAGACAGGACAAGTCTTGCACGCACCCAACAACGAGGGTCTAGCCTTTAGCTCATCCACCTCTCCTACCAACGGAGCATACTTACCTCTCAAAGTGAGAAGGTCAGTCATGTGCTTGGTGCACATCTCACACTCCTCCTCCTCAGTGACAACAATGGTGGACTTGACAGACTCAAGTTCCTTCACCGTATCCTCCCACTTCTGCCTAAACTCCTTGCGCTCTCTAGCGGCATGCCTAAGCAACTTGTCCTGACTAAGCAAGGCGGCAGTAAGCTTCTCGACCTCATCAGAAAGCTCATCATGGGTGAGAGATACCTGGGATGTGTCGTCGTCATCGTCGTCGTTCCGAGGAGTCTCCTCCGGCTCACCGTCGACCTCCTTGCCAAGGGCCATGGTGCAGAAGTCGTCGTCGTCGGCGAAGAAGCAGAGGTCGTTGAGCTTGTCCTCGATCCTCTTCTTCTTCTCAAACTCGTCGTCGCTTGAAGAAGCGGAGTCATCGTCCGAGTCGTCGACGTCGCTGAGCGTGGCGAAGAACGCAAGCTGCTCAGCCTGGGCCTTCTCCAAGTACTTGGTCTTGATGTACTCCTTGTTGAAGCCGCCCTTCCGCTTGTGCCTTGCGGGGGCGTACTTTTCCTTGCGCTTGCCGGAGTCGTACTTGTGCCCATGATTGCCCTTCCCAAATGTGTGCTTCCTCTTGGGACAGTTGGCGATGAAGTGGTCGGGGTCGCCGCACTCAAAGCATCCTGAGCGTCCTCCTCCGTAGCGACGGTTCATGCGGTTGTTGTGGAACCACGAGAACCGGTTGGCGAGCATTGCCAACTCGTCGTCCCCCAAAGACTCCAGCTGGTCCTCTGTGACAGAGAAAGAGTGAAGAAAGTGCAAATCCTCCAGAGGGGTTAGCAGAAGAGCCAGAAACCAAAGCCATAGTCGGGCCAGAAGGATTTTCATAAGAAGCCCTCAACATGGCGTCAATCTCACTAGACTTGAGCTTACTAAAGAGCTCGTCGCAAGTGAGGGTCTCATAGTTAGACGATTCGATGATCGCCTGGACCTTGAGTCCCACACTGACCGATCAAGAGTGTGCAAAAGCTTCAAAGCCCTCTCATGATCGTCAAAAGGCAACACTCCTTGTTGGCTCTCATCTTGTTGACAATGACCTGAAAGCGAGCGAATAAACTCTCTATGCTCTCGCCAGGCATGTGTCGAAAGTTCTCATACTCCCGCTTGTGTGACTCGTAGAGACGAGATTTGACTTGAGAGGTTCCCTCATGGAAGCGCATGAGGGTAGCCCAAATCTCACGAGCCGTGGGGAGTTGAGAAACACGATCAAACTCGGACATGCTCAAACAGGAGAAAAGAGCGTTACGTGCTCGGCTATTGGCATCGTGCTCATCCATCTGAAGCTGAGTAACACGAGCAGCCAAGACAACGTAATCGTCCCTGTTGCAAAATCTACCAAAAGAAGAGCCATGCTCTGGAGATAGGCCGACATGCGTATCTTCCAATACGCATAGTTCGTCCCATCAAAGAACGGCGGTTTGCCCACGCCGCGATCCATGTCGCCTTCTGTGGATCTAGAACCGGCTAAGGTGGAAGATCCTTAACCCGCTCCGATACCAATTGAAGGACCAAAAATGCTAAAGCAAGGCGACCAGAGGGGGGGGTGAATGGGAGCTCAAGAATTTCTTTCGAAACTTTGGCCGATTGTCCCAAAATCAATCCCCAAAAGCTACGACCGAGAACGTGATGCCCATGACCCTTGGAAGAGGGTGGATGATCCCTAGGATCACAGCGAGGCACCACAAAGCGATTGCAAACCAAACGGCAAAAAGCAACGGATCAAGTTCGACCCTCAAAAACCAAGTCCCGAACGTAGATAGACGGCTACGTCGAGAAATCTCCAAATACCGATGCTAACAAGTAGCAAAGATACCTAGAGAGGTTCCTTGGTCAACTACAAGGCCAAACGAGAAGTCCGATAACCAAGCGAGGAAGCCGGGGGAGCAAACGCACAAAAACGGAAGCTTCAGGCAATTCCCGGACTGTCCGGACCTGGGGTCCCGGACTGTCCACGAGCGAGTGGCGGACTGTCCGCCGACAAAACTCCCAAAAACGCAAGGGTTCTGAAACCTCCCTGAGTGATCCCGGACTGTCCGCGATCACTACGGCGGACTGTCCGCAGGTCAAACCGAGACAGCAGCCGAAGAACACGGCCACTGAACTGGCTTGTCCCCGACACGCGGACTGTCCGCGCCTAGGGTAGCGGACTGTCCGCCAACACCCAGTGAGGGCGATTTCGGTCACCCTTCACCCAAATCTCTTCGAAATCGATCCAAATCAAAATCCCACGTTCCCAAACTTGGAGAGAATGATCACGGAGTAGTTAGGAGACTATCCCCAAGAAATCATCCGCTCAAATCAACTCAATCAACGGGAAATCGAAGGGGAAGGTGTATGAACCGAAAAAGCGCCACGAAAACGAAATCAACCCGATCTACTTGTTCGTGAGGAGTTAGATGAATTCTTGGTTGAAATGACCTCCTCACTATAAAGAACAAGTTGATTCAAACGGATTTGCAAAGACGCATAGAGAGGGAGATCGAGTGACGGGACGGGAAAACGCGGAGAACTGAAGAACGCGAAGAACACGAACCAAAACGTGAATCAACACATCGATCTGCAACCGTGTGGCTACCACACGCTACAACAGTGAGGTTACGGCCTCACTTCCTCAAAATCTCCAGTACACAGAGGTATGGTTCTCTGCGGATCTCAGCTAGCTGCAACAGGGGATTGGGAGAGCAGGAAACCCTAGAAGCAAAGAGCAAATGACTGAGATCGATGGGGAGATGGGTGTCTCCCCCTACTTATCCTAATTCTAACTATTCCTAATTCCCACTCTACACCTAACTACATACAGAGCGAACCAGCTAAACCCTAAGGTTATTCTGGACCAACTCGAAGGTAGGTGGATCCGAAGGGCCACGCTCGCACAACTCATAGCGTTGCCTCGACGCAACCTCCCGATTGCCGCCACGTGCCACCACCGCTCTGCGTTCTTTTCCTGGACGTCGCACCCCTGGTTTTGTGGCCCAAACCGGGAAACCAGCCTTCATAGCCAACCTCCGGTTTTGAGGCCCAAACCGGGAAACCAGCCCACGTAGTCTGAGTTTTGTGGCCCAAACTCAGCAAACCCACAGCACCCAGGTTTTGAGGCCCAAACCTGGAAACCATCCTCAGCCTGAGTTTTGTGGCCAAACTCGGAAACCATCAGCGCCCAGGTTTTGAGGCCCAAACCTGGAAACCGTCCACCCGATGGTTTTTCTCTGGCTCTACCACCAAACCGAAGCTGTAGAGGGGATGCACCGCCCGTGCACCCCGTCCACCGACACGTGTCCCCAGGTCTCCAACCAGAGCAACCATGTCCCGCAAGTCTTCGCTCGTCGCTGTCCCAAGCTGTCAGCCACCACAGCTGATCCTCGGGCCACCGGTCCCTCAATCCAAGCCTCACGTCCGCCCTTCGCCACTCTCGGCCCATCGGCACGACACGTCTCTACTTGACCTTCACCTTGCCTCTGATCACTGTATCCGTGCTCGACACCTGGACAACAAAAGCCAAAGAACATGCGCATTATCTCAGTTGACAATCACTCATCACTCAGAGACTCGGCATACACCCATGTATCCGCAACCCGACTCATGATTTGGAATAGGCAGACGTGGGTCGTGCCCTCAAAATATGGAGGCATTATCTTATGGGTAACCTATGTCATGTGTATACAGACCACAAAAGTCTGAAGTATATCTTCACCCAGCCAGAGTTGAATATGAGGCAGAGGAGATGGTTAGAGTTGATTAAGGATTAAGTGCATTACCATCCTGGAAAGGCAAATGTAGTAGCAGATGCCTTGAGTCGCAAGACTCATTGCAACTCCTTACAACCATTGTTGGAAGATGGATTCAACCTTATGCACCCCATTATGCTGAATAATATCACCTTACAGTGTACTCTAGAAAGTGATATCATTGAAGGACAAAAGACCAATGAAGAAATCTGTCAGATTAAGAAGAGGTTGGAAACCAATAGTTCGCTGAACTTCAGAACAGATGAACAAGGGATTTTGTGGTATAATCAGAGGTTGGTTGTTCCCCAGAACACGGAGTTGAAAGAAAGAATTCTAAATGAAGCCCATAATTCAAAGTTATCTATCCATCCCGGAAGCAGTAAGATGTACCGAGATCTGAGGACAAGGTTTTGGTGGTCAAGGATGAAGAAAGAAGTTGCAGCTTATGTCGCAAGGTGTGATACTTGCTGCAGGATAAAGGCTATGCACCTGAGACCTGCCGGATTGTTACAACCCTTGTGAATCCCCGAATGGAAATGGAAAAAGGACATGATTCTATCTGGGTTATCGTGGATCGATTATCCAAAGTGGCTCACTTCATACCAGTCAAAACTACACATCGGCCGCACCATTATGCAGAGTTGTACATTCAGAACATTTTAAGGTTACATGGAGTTCCTAAGAGGATTGTTTTTGATAGAGGACCCCAATTCATAGCACGTTTTTTGGAACAGTTGCACAAGGAGCTAGGGACTAAGTTGGTAAGAAGTTCCTCTTATCACCCACAAACCGCAAGACAGAGGGAAAGAGTGAATCAAATTTTGGAAGTTATCCTCAGAGCTTGTGTTTTATCCTCGGGAGAATCATGGGAAAAGTGGTTACCCCTCGCTGAGTTCTCATATAACAATAGCTATCAGGAAAGTATAAAGATGGCACCATTTGAAGTTTTATATGGACGAAGATGCAGAACCCCGGTAAATTGGGTTGAATCAGGAGATCGAGGATTTTGTGGGTTAGATTATGTAAAGGACGCCGAAGAGATTGTGCAAACAGTGCAACAACATATTAGGGCAGCACAGTCACGACAGAAAAGTTATGCTGATGCACGAAGGAGACCCCTGGAATTCCAAGTAGGAGATTATGTCTACCTTAAGGTCTCACCCATGAGAAAGGTCCAACGTTTTGGAATTAAGAAAAAGTTAGCACCCCGATATGTAGGACCGTATCAGATCATAGCCAGAAAGGGAGAAGTAGCCTATGAAGTGCAATTACCCCGAGAGATGAGCGCAGTTTTTCCCGTGTTCCATGTATCCCAATTGAAGAAGTGTCTTCGGGTACCAGAACGAGAGGAGGTTCGGATTCCAGATGTCACTATCAGATCAGACCTGGAATAATATGAACAACGCCAGGAGATACTAGATATCAAGACTAGAGAAACTCGTAATAGAGAAGTGAAGACTTACAAGATTCTTTGGAGCAATCACGGACCCAATGATGCAACTTGGGAAACCGAACAATACTTGCGCGTAAATTACCCCGCTTTTGTTAACAGGTGGTACGTAACTCAAAATCTCAGGACGAGATTTCTTTAAGGGGGGAAGGGCTGTGACACCCTAGTGTCAAGCACTGCATTAGGAACTACATTTAGCTACTAAAAAGCATAAGTAATGCATTGCATCATTTCATGTGCATAAGAGTGCTTTTCGCTTTTGTTTATTTATTTGGATTTGATTTCTATTGGACTTAATGGTTTCAGTGGATTTCTGACTTGGCAAATAGTTTTATAAAATAGAGAATAATGAGAATAACTCTTTTCATATTGATACCTTGACCTAGTTCATAATAGTTTGGCAAATAAAAATGAGGTAAACAAAATGATTTATGTCTCAAAAATTGACTTTATTTATGTTAAGGTTGTAAAAATGATTTTCAGCAAAAGTGTCCTATATGAAAGTTGTAGAGAAAATATTTTGAGCAACTTTTATTTTTGGGTCAAAGCCTAGTTGGAGTTTTTGAAACTGTTTTGAATGGTCAAAGTTGAAAAGTTTTTGGAAAAAAGGGAAAAGGAAAAAGGAAAACACTTTTTCTCCCGCGCCCCATTTCCGGCCCACTTGGCCTTTCGGCCCAGCCAGCGCTGCGCCAGCCCGCTCCCGCGCTGCACCCGCCGCGTCGGCCAACGCGCGCGCCGCTCGCCCCCGCCCGCGCGCTGCGCCACGTCAGGCCGACATGGCCGCGCCGTACGCCGGCCCCGACCGCCGCGTGGCCGCCGAATCCTGGCAAAATCCGCTACCGCCTCTCGCTGCGCGATTCTCTCTCGCCCGCGCACGCATGCGATCTTGCTTGCCCTCTCCGCGCGCTCCTCGTCTGGCGCGCTGCTCGCCCGCTCGCCGCGTGCACGCCACCGCCTGCCGCCTGCCGCCTCGCTCACCGCACCGCCGGGGCCCGCCACGACCGGCTGAGCCCGAGGGCAAAACGCCGCGCACCGCACTCCTCCTCTCCCTCATGCGCCAGTTCGTTCGCTCTCCCTCTCGCTCTTGCCCTCGCACCGCACGAGCCCGAGCCGAGCGCACTGCTCGCCACCATCCGCCACCGCAAGCCTCCCTCGCCGTTCCGACCACGTCCAAACACCTCCCTCCGATTCCCTCCGCACGCTGCTCCGCCTCATCGTCGCACACGCGGTGCGCACGCTCCCACCACCAGTCGACCAGCCCCGACGCCGGAACACGCCGTGCCCCCGTCGGCCACCGTTCGCCACCGCAGAGCCCGCGTCATCGTTCCTCCCCGACCCGAGCTCCACCGTCCCCATCCTCGTCAGCGAACCTCACCGAGCGAAGGCAAGGTGAGAACACCCCCCTTCTAGGTCGCTACCACTCTCCCCCCCTCTCTCTCACCCGGCCGAGCGCCATGGGCGCCGCCGCGGCCCTCTCACGCGGCCAAGCTCCTCTGGAGCCATCCGAGCATATCCAACCCCCCTCACTTAGCTCCCTAGGGTTCACAAAGCACAGCGCACCCGCCAATTTGGCCAGCGACCGCCGGAAACAACATGACCGAGCACTTCCGTCGCCACCGTCCGCCATTGCTCGCCGCCGGCGAGCTACGGCCATGCACTAGCCCAACCGTCACCACCAGCCGGTCCGCCTCGTCAAGGGGAACACGTTGAGCCTGGTCGCGCCGCCGGCGACCTCACCGCCGGCGAGAATCGCACGGTCAACTCCTTCCCCTGCCTTGCTCTCTCTGACCAGTCGGTCCCGTTGATCAGCGGGTCTCATGCGTCAGCCACCCCGCGGTCCATGGACCAAGTCCACGAAGCCAGGCCTGGAAGATTCAAATGTTTTTCCTTTTTGTTTATTTTTCCAGAAAAGCTTGTGATTTTTGTGTAGCACTATTTAAAAGTCCAAATGAAGTGTTTTCAGTTTTTGTTAGCTTGTTCATGAGTAGATCCATCATGGAAAAATATGAAAGTATTTTTGGTGAGAGTTTATAGTACTGTTTTTATTTAACTCAATTTATGTACTTATGTTGAGATAAATGGATTATATGTTTTCTGGTTGAGTTAATTCATGGCAAAATTTATGTAGGTTTTTGTCATGTTATGTACCTGTGAAAAATGTATGAGGCACTGTTTCTGTAGAAAAAGTATCTCTTAGGGTTTAAAGTTTTTTTGGCTATTTTCTTAGAATAAGTGTTAAGGTGTTTAATATGTAAAAATAAAATATGGGAAAAATTGTGCAGTTCTCTGTATGTGATGTTCGAGATAGGAAAAATGTTAAACATAGGTTGTTATATTATTGAAAGAATAATAAGTATTACTGTAAACTATTTTTCTAAACTTAGAGAGTGATGAAATGAATGTTCTTAGTTGAAATATATATATATTAATGTAGTTGTTGTCAGATGGATCTGGATAAGATCAGTAGAATAAAATGTATAAATAAATTAATTTTATTGGGAATTCAGAATTTGAGTAATCTGTATATTGTTATTAAATTGTGTTTTATTATGGAATTTATTTAATATCATTGTATAGAAAAATATGAAGTTACTGTATAAATGTGTTTTTCTATGTTTTTCTTAGGAAATTCATGTAGAGAAGAATATCATGTTTCTGTTCATGGAACTTTCTTGTTAAATATGAAATGTGGAATAGCATCTCGGAAAAATATGAAAATGAGTACAACACCCTTTTCCAGCAGGGTTGTAGTTCAAATGGTTTAATCTGGAGTAAAATTGTTTATTTTGTGTAGGTTTATGTGTTTATGCTTTGATAGTAAATTTTCTACAGTAGAGTGTTCATGAATAGATGAAGCTAGGAAAAATATGAAACCTGTTGTTTGACACTTTTCATGTGGGAAGTTAGTTCAAAGCACCTTTTGAGCATTTTATTTCATCTTTTTGTACATGCTGTTCTATATTTTATTTATTGCTGAAAATTATTTAGTGAAGTCCAGTTGATGTTAGTTGCCTTCTGGAATTTTTGTGGATTTTTCTGAGTTCAGAAAAATGTACTTGCAGTTCAAACCTGAGTTTCTTTTGAATTAATAAATGAAAAATGGTTAAATTAATAGTTTCTTTTATGTGGTAATTAAATGTTTTTCCTCAATGTCAAAAGTGGTTCGACAAGTTGGCTTTGTTAGTTTGCAAGAAATATTTGCATTCATACCACCACATCTCGCACCCCGCATTGTTTATTTAATTATTATTCACCGCATGCAATTGGATCGACAGTCCCGGAGACCGACCAGGAGCCGGAAGCAAACGACGAGTAGGAGATACCAAAGCTGCCCAGGACCGAGGAAGCCGACCCCACGCCGGAAGCTAACCTGCCTGAGTGCCCCGCTCACGAGGCCTCAGTCTTTTCCCAAGGCAAGCCCCGGAGCATTCTAAGTCTCCCAGTTTTACAATTAAAATTACCTGAGTACTTCTATATCATGCTGCATTAGGTATAGGAGTTGTTTGAATCCTACTTGATGCATTATCCTTCCTTGATTATGACTTACATCTGCCTTGTTATCCTGTTATTCAATTGTATGTAGAATTGCTTAGCCTGCTCAATAAAAGTAGTAGTTAAGGATATTCCCGTAATACCCCTGGTGGGTAGTTACCTTATCACGGTTGGCTATATTTGCTATCGTGGAAAAGAACCTGAGTAGTAATGAAATACGGTCAACTGGAAGGCAAGGCACAAGTTTGGAAACTTGGGGCAGTCCGTCCGTTGGATCGTATAGGTTTGTATCGATGTTGGCCCTCGTTCATTTTTGAACACGCCCTTTTACTTAGGGATATGTCGGTGCTGTAATCATTGACCCCAAAGCCGGTTAGACGCTGTTCGGGCCGGTCTCAACCCGTGTCGCACCCTCTAGTATGGAAACATGATCTGCCGCGATAGTTCCAATTGGGTGGTCCATGCTGTGAGCCGCGACGATTACCACCACGAACAAGCATCGAGCGGTTACCCAATGCATGGACCCAACGGGGAAAGTGTGGGTTGGTATTAAAGGTCTTTCACCAGCTGGTTTGGAATTCGATTCGAGTCATCGTCTCCCCCGGTTAGTGGGAAACTATGGTGAGCATCACCACGATACAACTCCATGTGATGTTAAAGGTTCAACTAAAATATGGTTAAAGTCAACTGGATATGGTTATATTATTGATTGATTAGACTCAAGTGTTTGGAATAGTTCAGGTGCAAAACCTAGACTAAGAAGTAGGACCAAAACTGACAGCTCATCAACATCATTAAATAATCCTTCTCTTAATTTTGAGCTTTCCGCAACTAAAGATCCCAGCTCGACCAGAAAGCCTTGCATACCCTTGGTGTCTTTATTTTCAGTTGGACGGGTAAGTCTAGCTGAGTACATTCCCGTACTCAGGGTTTATCCCGTTTGTTACAGATGGCCAGGTGTATTATGGCTATTGTAAGCACTGCCTCTACTCGGTGGAGGGTGATGAGGAGTAGGCCCAGGGCAGGGTCCTCTAGAAGCTTCCCCTTCTCTTTTGCCGGACTGAGACTCCTAGTGGCACACTATCTGAAAAAGGAGGAGTGAGTTGTGTTGGGTTAAGTTATCAAACAATGTTATATTTGGACCACATGTGTGGTGGTCGTTTTTCAAAACTCATTTAAAGCTTCCGCACTTCGAAACTCAGTATTGTAATAACTCTTTATTTCCGCACTCTGATGTTTAAATTCGGTTTCGTTTAACTGTGATATCTCCTTGCGAATGTAATACTTGAACGATTCGATCTTGTTTGTTGTATGATGTTTGAAATCCTTCGAGATTTCCGGACTACCGGGGTTATATGGATTCAAGTGCGGGTCGATGTCAGACGAATTTGACTAAGACGGTACTTGAGTTCTTATAATCAGGACGGTTCCGCCACATGCTTGATCATTTTTATCCCTTGGAAAAGGGTACTAAGAGTAGTACTCGGGCAGACTAAATTCTCTATTAAGTCGCTAAAGACTATAAGAGAAACAAAGTCATATGACCCATGCTTAAGTGCTAGAGAGCACTCGGATAGACTCGTCTAATAAGACTCCTAGTCATACATCCACCTCAAGAAACACGATCCATTGACAAAATAATTCTTGCAATGACGAGTCGACCGCACGCGGAATTAATAAGACTCAAAACTAAATTATACTTTGATCCTTTACACATAATAACATCTGTTTGCAGGAGATACAAATTATGGTCAAAGGACCGAGGAAGACACATTACTCTACAAGATCTAGTATCTGGGAGTACTTTTCCGCTACGGCCTTGAATTCTTCCTGCATGGCTGCAAGATCTTCATCGCTCTTGCCATCGGGAAGCGTTATAATGGAGGACAGATCAAAAGACGGCATATGCAGTCGCAGCGTTGCCAGCAGACCACACACCACCGAAGTCGCCATGTCCTTGATGTATTGAGTCAGTCGCCCAGGTGCAGCTTTGGCTCGATCAATCAAAGATTCTTTAGCTCCTTCTGGGCGTGGAATCATATCTAGGATGGGCTCTACAGCAAGTTCTAACGCCTTGAAAGAATCCTGAGAAGTCTTTAAGGACTCTTGGGACTCCTTTAACTGCGCTTGAACTTCTTCCAGAGCTTCCCGCGACTCCTTCGTCAACTTTAAAGCCTGCAGGAGGTCTCGGTTAGCATATTTACGAATCAGTTTGGCTTCTTGAAGAGTACTCTGTGCGTTAGCAAATACCTCCTCAAGCTCCGCCTCCTTCCGGTTGAAAGCAGTTTGCCATCCAGTGGCCAGTGTCTTTGAATCTGAAAGACATAACAATCGGATGAGTATCACAGATTTACAAAGCAATAAGGAACCCGAAAAGTACTTTCAACCTACCAGAAAGCTGCTTCTTGGAAGACTTTACAATATCCTTAAGTTTCTGCTCTGAGGCAGCATGCTTCCCAAGTAACTCAAGCTCCCGCTGATTTGCCACGTCACGCTCATCAACAACAACCTTGAGATTGTTTTGAAGCTCGTTGATGCGATTATGAAGGACTTGGGTGGCCACATTCTGGCTAATCTGATCCTGAGCGATGTAGTCTTTGAGCTGTTGATTCTCAAGAGAAAGCTCTTGGCGGATCCGAGTGATCTGCTCAGTCACTTTTACATCAAAGCCCTGCACGGAGATAGCAATATGAAGTACTCGGATGTGATAACAAAATACAACGAGGATCTCAAAAGAGTTACCTCAACAAATTGCCAAAGCGCTACGGCAGGCACCCTCACTTGCTCGCTCAACTCCTTCAGCCGAACGAGATCAGGGATGTACCCCACAACTTCAAGTCTCGACCCTTGGCGAGAGGACTCGGGGACAATCTCGGACTCTTCCTGCGGAGGATCTGAAGCTTCATCATTGATTTCAGCTCGAACCATCTCCAGAGTAGGTTCATCAGGCTGTCGAGTGCGAAAAAATCACTCGTTCATCACTCGGTCAAACTCCAATTGAGCGGGAGAGCAAAACATCGAATATGGAACACCATCCTGAGGCAAGGGAAGGACGTCCACTTCAGGTGCTGTATCGACCCGGGTACCAGATGGAGAGGAGCCTGGCAGAGTATTCACCTGGCTAGAAATAGGAGGGACGCTGGATCCGCCTTTGTCCTGTGCCTCCGACTCCTCCACCGCCTTGATTTTGGTAGCACTACTTGAGGATATAACGATCGGCTTCACCTTCCTACAACAGATGAGTGTTCATAATAATGCTAGAAAGCATATGAGCATTCTAAAGACAAGTAATACGACTTACTTAACAAGCTTCAACGCCCGCGGCAGCTTCAAGAGTGGCTTCTTCGGCTGTGGGTCTGAGACAGAAACTTCTTCAATAGCAGCTCCACTCAAAGCTCCTTGAGCCGTCTCAGCGTCTACATCAGACAAAGATATAAGACAAAGGTTTATTAAATCCAAAGCATGAAGTTTGTAAAGTACTCGGGTTTTCCCTTACCAGGAGCACCCGTATTACATTGCTTTTTAGCCAATTCTGTTGATAAAAGGATTTTTCGACAAGCACGGCGATTACCAGTGCGAGCCTTCTTTGGGACTGGATCTCTAGCCTCCTGGAGTGGACTTGGAGACCTCATCCGGCTACTCTCGGCTTCGGGATCTATGAGCATGACATCAGAGTCAGTCGAGTCTGAGTCTAACCAGTCAAGATCACCATGAGAGCTTGACTCATGGCGAAGGTCCTCACTTCGAATGGGACCCTCGAGAGTAATGCCTCCGCATTCTTGAGTCACCGGGGGTAGGGGTGGACAGTCATTATTATTCCGCCATTGGTCCTATGAAGAAGAAGATAATATACAATCAGACAGATATCTATTAAAAGTCTAAAAGACGGATACTCCAACTACTTACCTCCAGAGGAGGGTTGATGGCGGAGAAAGTTGTCATCATTTGAACAAGATGTTCATGGCTCTTCAACAGCCAGTTCTTCCTCCTCAGAATCTCTTGGTTGGACAATTGTTCAGCATCATGCCGGCCCGGGTCCTTCATGCCAAGGTATTCGAAGCCAAAATTGGCTCGCTGCTGTAGCGGATGGATTCGGCGCGCAATAAAATCTTGGACGACGGTATAACCAGTCAATCCACCCAGCTTCATTGCCGCTATCATGTCGATCAATGGTTGGATAGCCTCTACCTCTTCCGCAGAGATCTTGTCCTTCCATTCGCGGGACTTCTGGGGCGGCCATCCATCATGATGACAAAGGGCCGGCGGCGGGTTGGCCATGTAAAACCATCCGCTAGCCCACTCTTGGACAAAATCCGACAATACTACAAAAATATATTGAGTACCTGTTTCTATCCTAAGCTGGAAACTAGCTCCTCCGACTACTTCTACACATGCATCACTAGGTTGACACTTAACCCAGAAGAAATAACGAAAAAGAGTAAAAGAGGGGCAAATCCCCAGAAAAGCTTCACACAGATGAGCAAAGATAGCAATGTGGAATCAGGCATTGGTAGTAATATGTTTGAGAGTCAAACCATAATAGTGCAGCAATCCTCTGAAGAAATCGGATGCTGGAAGCCCCAATGCGCGCTCCACAAAAGACTTGAACATCACAATCTCCGTCGTGTTAGGGGCGGGAGCACGATGATCAGTGGGTACCCTCCACCCGTCTATTGGCTGCGACCGGAGTAATCCTTGCTATGCCAGGAAAGCTAGCTTCATTTCTCTGGTATCCGACGCTTTCCAAGCAAGCACATCTGTTGGAGGGCACGGGTGTCGTGGCTTCCCGCTAATGGTCTTCGGCTTTTTCTTCTCGACTGCGGATTGTTTATTTGGGCCCATGTTGATGACAAGGGACTTTCTGCGCATCAACTAATGGATTGGCTATGGGATTCCTTGCTCCGAAGGCTATGGCTTGATGAAAGAATGAAGAAACTGTAAGCTCAATGGCGGCTTATTATAGATCTGTTTCGGCAACCGTTCACCTTTTTCGAACGGCGTTATGGGACCGTCTGAAACCCTAACGGCTGGGAGACGTTTCAGACGGCGTCAGAGTCAATGAACAGGAAACCCGTACAACAGATAACATTATTCTTTCACAAGGCCCATTTAGTACTCGGAGGAAAAGACAAAGGACTCGGAAAACTTTCCAAGTACTCGGATCTTATTAATTATTACTCGGAATTACAACGGAGATACATGGATACATCTTGAGATACAATAGCTTCCAGTACAAGTTTACTTAGGATGTAAAATGCTACTCTAGTGTAATCGAGGTACAGAGTCTTGATGCACGCCGCACCAAGGACCGGGTTCAGTGAGACGCAGTAAAGCAGACACAGAACCATGGGTAGACACTATCTTTTTAGTGCATCCCACGGTGGGTTTAAGGTTGTACCCCAGTACACAAAGAACTCGGTAGTAGGCCCTAACCCTAGCGCCTTTTGACAACCTGTGACCCCAAGGTTGCCCGCGATGCGGGAGTCACAAGAGTTCTTCTAGGCGCACCTCTGTATCCCTCTGCTCGCGACCACTTGGAAACCACCCTGACTGATGGTCCCTTCATAAGAGTTCTTCTAGACACCTCAACTATCTTACATAAGGAAGACACCCGGGGGCTCGGACATTTCCGCCACAGATACTATAACACTCAAGAGACTAAGAGAAGTCATACACTCAGGAAGGTGTGGCTTCCTTGCTTCCCAGGCAGGGTATTTATAGGCGGCTGCTCCTGGTCTATGGACGCAGTTCACGAATGTAAGTAACCAGAGAGCAATATACTTTTCTGCCCACTGTTGCACATGTCAAGCCTGGCTTCAGTGACGGATTAGCTTCACGTGTCTACTTTAAGAGCAAGATGACAAAAGTATTGCAGTTGCAGAACACGACAAGAATCATCAATGAGGACAGTTGAAACAGTCACTGGCCAATTATTGATTGTCCTTGCGGTAATTTTTTCAGTGGGGGTGAAAAGGGATGTTTGATGAAAACATTACCCACCTGAAGCTCGATATTTATTACTCACATGGATTAAAGATATAGATCAGTGTCATGTTCTAACTTATTGCCATCCTTATGGTTTACCCGGATGATATATTGGAGACCCCAAGTACCGACTACTCAGGTACTCGGAACTCAGGCTCGGGGGCTACAGGGTATATATCATAAAGGAAATGTTTTTTCTTAGCTAAAGATTATTCAGAAAAGGCTCAAAAGATCCTCAAAGTTATTATAAATAACGAGAGGCTCGGAGGCTACACCCTATGGGTGCACTTTTCAAGAAAAAGTGCACGCCATGGAAGTTTTTACCTACAGAGCACCTCAAGATTTATCAAGACATTACTCAAAGAAACTCAGAGAGAAACCAGAAGATAACATTTTAGAGAAATGATGAAGAGCTCGGGGGCTTGACGGACCAGGATGTCAGAGATATCATCAGAAGATGATTACTCCGACTAACCCTGGGCGACACGGGAGATTCAAAGACTTGATACGAAGTGTACATGGATTAGGACTCTCATTGTAACTTAGTCGAGTTCTTAAAGGAAGTCTTGTAATTAGAATAGGACTCCTCTATTGTAACCGACTAGGACTCGGTATACGCTGTGCTTCACCCGGATATATAAGGGGAAGCGGGCACCGACCCGTATCATTGAATCTTGAATCATAACACAAGGCACACGCCGCACTGGACGTAAGGTATTACGCTATTAAGCGGCCTGAACTAGTATAAATTGTTGTCCTTGCGCACTCGCCGAGTTCTACGAATGCCGATCCCCACCGAACAAATCGTCTGAGATCCCTCAAGACGAGTTGCCGGTTAACAAACACCGACAACGTTGGTTTTGCCCATCGGGAAGAACTTCTTCAAGAATGCATTGGCACATCTCTCCAAGGTGGTGGCATCATCTTTGATGGCGTAGAACCATTGCTTCGCCTTTCCCAACAATGAGAATGGGAAGAGGCAGAGACGGATGGCGTCTGACGACACTTCTTTGATGGTGAAGGTACCACACACCTCCATGAAGTGTTGGAGATGGGCATTGGCATCCTCATGGGGCTTTCCACAAAATGGGTTGGCTTGCACCATGTTGATGAGAGCAAGCTTGAGCTCAAAAGTGGCATCCCCGAAGTTGAACTGCGGTCCCGTGGCTACGTTAGAAACCGACGGAGCTGAGTACTCCGAGATCATCTTTTGGGCCATGACTGCCTCAGGTAGTGGTGCGAAACCTCCTTCCTTGAACAGGTCCGTTTCCGAGATAACCTTTTGAGGGGGAACTAGACGACGTCTAGAACTCCTCAGAAGCTTTTCAGGATTTTCAACAAAGTTGCTCGGTAATTGGAAATTGCTCATACACTACCTTGCTTCACAATAACGAGAAACAAGAGCAGGGGTAAGCCCCTACGACTAGTTCGTACTAAGTTGGTGGTACTCTTAAGACTCTGGCTTAACAAATTTCCTAGACCTTTGCTTTCCCCGGCAACGGCGCCAGAAATGCTTGTTGGTATTTCTTAGCGTCGCTACTAAGAATAGAGTTTTAATCTATCCCCGGCAACGGCGCTAGAAATACTTGTTGACACTTATTAACATCACCACTAAGAATAGGGGGTGAGTCTATCCTCAACGATGGCGCCAGGAGTGTCTTGTGGCTAAGTTCTTATGTCTATTGGATAATTCCGCAAGCGCACAGAATCTACCGCTGTAGCACTTCACCCGGGAGTATTCCAAGGTATCGTTATTTATTTTATCCCAAGGGAAAGCGGTGGCTAGGAAAGATGGTGATAAGAGGAGTCTACGTGATTACCACAACTTGGTACTAATTAGTGTAGAGGGGTAAGGTAAATTGGTAGGAAGGTAATGACACAAGTTCACCAGGATAACTGTAGGACAACTAATAGTGTAGCTAGGTTGGAGGACAACGAGAGAGTATAGGACTCCTATGATGCTAATTCTACTTCTATGACTTAACTCAAGTGCAAAGACGAAACATAGTAGAACGACGCCTCACGACAAGCAAACTAGGCGACGAGCGGACATGGAGCACAGAGACTCTTACTGTCGGAATGTCATGCTCAGCCTTATCCTTTAAATCCTGCCTATAAACACGTGGTGGACTCTAGAGACCAGATTCAGGGCTATCACCACCTGCTGGCTACCACTATCTATCCGTGCGACAGGCGGCAACCAAGGGTAAGATCTTGTATAAGCACCACGCTTACACCGTCTCTCACTACTCTAGCTACTTACAATTAACTAGAATATCGTGTTACCGGCAATGATAATTTGCAGGCGTGTTGCCAGGCCAATCACTCTACTCTATAACGACTAAACACTAAGGTAAATCACAACAATACTATAGCAGGTATAATATTGCACAAAGTAATGACTAAGTAAAGTAGAGAAAGACTAGTATTATAAGTAAAGTCTTACAAAAGTAGAAAGATAAAGATAAAAGCTATACCAGACTCTTCTGAAGACAGCTCCGGAAGACCCAAGCAGAGCTTGCTACTCAACTCTAACTCCCACACTAGCTACAACTATAGTGTCTACTCTAATTCTTCACATCACTTGACCTCTTGGTGACTTGGTGTCTCAAATGAGAGGGGGAGGGCCTCTATTTATAGGTGGAGGTGGAGTAGGGGCTACTCCACCGCCACGTCATCGATCTGCGTGACGTGCCCTCTCCTCCGTTAGATTGTAACCACCTCAAGATGAAGGGCTGCCGTGACTTGGGCTTGATTCACCGTGAAGGCACCTTAGCTTCCATGAGAAGGTACCTGGGGGGCACCCCCAGGTCGGACGACCCATGGGGGGGTCGAGCGACCCCCCTATGACAGCTTGGCCCCACCTTGGTATGTGTAGATGATGTCCCCACTTGTCATTTGGTGTTTGGCACGTTGAAATGTGTCATGATCACTTTGGATGCTTCGTTGTGGGCCCGTTGATCCATGTGACTTCATCTTCCACCGTTGAGAGAAAGCACAATTGTGATCCAAGGGTGGAGAAGCACTTTGGGAGGCTTGACATGGATCATGACACGTGGCAGAACCCTGGCGGGCCCATAGGGCGGTCGGGCCCCGACCCCCTTATGTGGGTCCCACCAGATTTCCTTGGCACATTTCTTCACATTTGGAGCTTAGCATGGTTGACCCCACTTGGTAGAGCCCTAGTGGGGCCATAAGGGGGTCGGGCGACCCCCTTATGTAGGGCCCACCAGCTCATTTTGCCTCATTTCTTCATTATCTGCATAAACACACTTCCATATACAAGTGGAGCTGGTTATTGGTAAAAGTATGTTCATATCATGTTATTCTTCCTCAATACCGAGCTTGTTGACAGGGTTTTAGTTGTATGAGTTTGGTAATATTCCACCGTCAACACCGAGCGCCAGCGAGAGTAAGGAGGAAGCAAGGCAAAAGGGGGGAGGCATCTGGCGGGGCGAGGGCGTGCAGTAAAGATGGCAACGGGGTGGGTCTGGACCCGAAACCCGCGGGTTTCAGACCCGGCGGGGCTGGGGGCAGGTCTAGTTTTGGCCCCGCGGGTTTGCGGGTTCGGGGACCCAAAATGGGGCGGGTCAGGTTCGGGTTTTACATTTCCCCCGCGGGTGCCCGTCGGGGACCCGAAATGTTGTTGTTGTATTGCAGTATAAGTTATATGTTGGTCGCACAATATTTTTATTAATCAAAAGACTATATTCAGCTCTCAGATTCTTCTTCCTAACTATTAAAATTACATTTTGGGTTATTGATCTTGTATTCTAATTGCTATTTGCATGGTAGAAATATAATTATATAGTGAAAATATTAATTCTATAATGTTACTGTGTTGTCAAAACCGGGGGTTCGGGTCCCCCGTCGGGTTTCGGGTCCCCGTCGGGTTCGGGGGCGGGGGCGGATTCTGACCCGAATCGGGGTTCGGGTTTGGGGCGGGTCTTCTTGGCGGGTTCGGGGGTGGGTCTGCGGATGCTCCACCCACCCCGATCCTGACTCGTTGCCATCTCTAGTGTGCAGGCGGCCATTGTGCTCGCCACGCCGCGCGCGGACGCGGCCAGCGCGAGCCACGCGGCGTGCGATGCCCGACACGGTCGGCCACCCACGCGCGCGCGTTTGAACTGAATCGGATGATTCAGTCACCATCAGGTTGACTGACGGCCATACTTTGGGCGCGATTATCTCCTAATCCATTCGATGAAACGTTAAACCACTTGTTACATTGAGTAGAGCTACATGTAAACTCCAACTTTGGTTATAGGCGCGAGCACTGGTTCGGCCTAGACATTGCTTGAGAAAGCTCCAAACTTCACTAGATGAAACTGGTTTGCAGTTTAAGACTTAGGAAAATTTTCCAAGTCTAAACTCACCTATTTCTGCCTTGTGGGCCTCAAAACACCAAGTTCGACCCATTTTCATGAGTTGACCCAAAAACAACTTTTGTTCTACTCTAAATTCTACACGCTTTTGGTTTAGGGCACTCAGCCATACAAAGCTTCTATCATGGAGGTCTTTGTTAGTCAAACAAAAGGACTCCTAGGGCTTGATTTGGTCAACTAGGGTTAGAGACTTGATTAACCAAAATGGCCCATATAAACATGGCCTCATTTTGACTTCTCAACATGGTTAGACTACTAAGAAGATCTAACCACTCCACAAACAAGCCAAACAAACATCACACCATTGTATGACCAGAAGCAACTATCACATGAAATGATACTTTATATGAAAAAGAAAAACATATGATAATGCTTTATGCTCATGAGATGTCAAGTTATGCACTTAGTGTTGCTTAACACCAGAGGTGTTACAGCCCTCCCCTCCTTAAAGAAATCTCGTCCCGAGATTGGAGTTACTAACCATTTCTTATAAAAGTGTGGGTAGACCTCCTTTAGGTAGTCATCTATTTCCCAAGTGGCATCTCGATCGTCTTGCTCACTCCACATAACTTTGTATTGCTTAACTACTCTTCCGCGGGTTACTCTCTCTTTTTCATCAAGTACTCGGTGCGGCTGTACACAGTAAGTAAGGTCAGATTGCAACTTGATGTTAGCTGGTTGCACTTCTTCTTCTGGTACTCGAAGACACTTCTTCAGTTGCGACACATGCAATACAGGGAATATAGCTCCCAAATGTTCTGGCAAATGTAATTGATAAGCTACTTCTCCCCTCCTTTCCACAATTCTATATGGCCCTACAAACCTTGGTGCTAACTTCCTTTTAACTCCAAAGCGTTTGACACCCTTCATAGGTGAAACTTTCAAGTAAACATAATCACCTTCACTGAATTCAAGCGGTCTTCTACGCTTATCAGCATAGCTCTTCTGTGGAGACTGTGCAGCTGCCATATGTTGTTGAATTGTTCTAACTTGTTCTTCTGCTTCTTTAATGAAATCAATTCTATAATATTGATGTTCTCCTGGTTCAACCCAATTTACCGGTGTTCTGCATCTTCTACCATATAAAGCTTCAAAAGGTGCCATTTGAATGCTTTCTTGATAACTATTGTTGTAGGAGAATTCTGCTAACGGTAACCATTTCTCCCAAGAATCTTTCGCTGAAATTACGCAGGCTCTTAATATATCCTCCAAAACTTGGTTCACTCTTTCTGTTTGTCCTGTCGTTGTGGACGTTAGGCTCAACTACGGACTAGTTCTGTACCTAATTCCTTTTGCAGTTTCTCCCAAAATGGCATAGAAAACTACGATCCCCGATCTGAGACTGTGGTCTTGGGTATACCATGTAGTCGAACAATCTGAGTGATGTAAATCTCCGCATAATTTGGTGCTCGATAATGAGTCTTGACTGAAATGAAATGTGCGGTCTAGGTAAGACAATCTGTGACACTCTAGTGTCAAGCACTGCATTAGGAACTACATTTAGCTACTAAAAGTCATAAGCAATGCATTGCATCATTTCATATGCATGAAAGTGCTTTTGCCTTTTGTTGTTTATTTGGATTTCGGTTTCTATAAGACTTGGTTGTTTGAATGGATTTATGTCTTGGCAATTAATTTTATAAAATAGATAATATTGAGTATAACACTTTTTATATTGACACCTTGACCAAGTTCAATATGGTTTAATAATTAAAAATGTGGGAACAAAATAATTTATAGCTAAAAAAATGGCTTTATTTATGTGGAGGTTGAGAAAATGAGTTTCAGAAAAAGTGTTGTTGACACCTCGGGTGGCACGCAGAAGAAACCGCAAGCGCACGGCTGTCAGTTGTAGCTTTTCACCTCAGAGTATTCCGGGGTATCGAATCCACGAGGAACGCGAAGTGATTTTGAGAAAACTAGGGGAATAAGGATATCTAGGATAGATGAAGGGAACAGGCACTATCTACTGTGGTAGATCCTAGTTCTATTAGACTTCTAGTAATTTAAGTTCTTTACTAGTGTACTGTGGGAGTACTAGCCTTTAATACTAACTTAGGTTGAACGCTAGCACAACGAGCCCTACTCTTAAACTAGACCAACTATGTGGTGGAATTCAAGGCGCACAGGGCTGTCACCACCTGCTTGCTACCACAGCTATCCGGGGGCCTAGCCGTATTCACTGGCAATATATAGCCTAAGTACCACACTTAATCTATAAATTACTACTACTAGCCCTGTACTAGAACTAGAGCACTTGAAACTAATATCAAGCAATGAAACGAGCACATAAGTACTGAAAGTAAATACTTGAAGATAGAATAAGATACTAAGTTACCAAAGTTGAAGCGCAGAGCAGAGTGGAGCAGAGGTCTCCGACAACTCCGGAACTCTCCAGACTTCTACTCTTCTCCTATCCAGCTCCTTGTTGGTAGTTCTTAGCTTCACTAAAGATAGAGCTAGGCAACTATCCCCGGTAACGGCCCAGAAATGCTTGTTGACACTAGCCAACGTCGTTACTTGGAGTAGACTATGGAATCTATCCCAGGCAACGGTGTGAGAAGTGCTTGTGCGGATACATTGGTGTATGCCGAGTCTCTGAGTGATGAGTGATTGTCAACTGGGATGATGCACATGTTCTTTGGCTTGTGTTGTGTAGGTGTCGAGCACGGAGACAGTGATCAGAGGCAAGGTGAAGGTCAAGTAGAGACATGTCGTGCCGATGGACCGAGAGTGGCAAAGGGCGGACGTGAGGCTTGGACTGAGGGGCCGGTGGCCCGAGGATCAGCTGTGGTGGCTGGCAGCCTGGGACAGCGACGAGCGAAGACTTGCGGTCATGTGTTACCTGAGTCGTGGACTTGGGGACACATGTCGGTGGACGGGGTGCACGGGCGGTGCATCCCCTCTACGGCGTCGGTTTGGTGGTAGAGCCAGAGAAAAACCATCGGGTGGACGGTTTCCAGGTTTGGGCCTCAAAACCTGGGTGCTGAGGGTTTCCGAGTTTGGCCACAAAACTCGGGCTGAGGACGGTTTCCAGGTTTGGGCCTCAAAACCTGGGCGCTGCGGGTTTGCTGAGTTTGGGCCTCAAAACTCAAATGCTGGTGGGATGGTTTCCCGGTTTGGGCCTCAAAATCGGGGGTTGGCTGTGAAGGCTGGTTTCCCGGTTTGGGCCACAAAACCGGGGGTGCAACGTCCAGGAAAAGGACACGGAGCGGTGGCGGCACGTGGCGGCAATCGGGAGGTTGCGTCGAGGCAACGCTACGAGTTGTGCGGGCGTGGCCGTCGGATCCACCTACCACCGAGTTGGTCCAGAATAACCTTAGGGTTTAGCTGGTTCGCTCTGTAAGTAGTTAGGGGTAGAGTGGGAATTAGGAATAGTTAGAATTAGGATAAGTAGGGGGAGACACCCACCTCCCCATTGATCTCAGTCATTTTGCTCTTTTGCTTCTAGGTTTAACTGCTCTCCCTCTCCCCTGCTGTAGCAAACCTAAGATCCATAGAGAAGAGAACAATACCTCTGTGTTCATGAGATTTTGAGGAAGTGAGGCCTTAACCTCACTGTTGTAGTGTGTGGTAGCCACACGGTTGCAATTCGTGGTTCTGATTCGCGTTTCGTTCGTGTTCTTCGCGGAATGCTTTTTTCTCCACGTTTTTCCCGTCGCTTGATCTTTTTGCTCGGTTCGTCGTTTGCAAATCCGTTTGAACCAAGTTGTTCTAGATCGTGAGGCACTTCTTTCCACTGAAGGAATTCACCTCTAACTTCACGGTCTAAGAGATCGATTGATTTTGATTTCGGGTCAAGCTTTTCTCCCTTCCCCCGAATTTCTTCGATTCATCGATTTGGAGATAGGTTCGAGCCATGATCTCTTAGAGATAGCTCACTATCTTCCTTGTGACTCCTTTCACCAAGTTTTATCCCTAGAGGATTTGTCTTGGGTGAGATTGAGCCAAATCGGTGGACGAACAGTAGACTTTCGGGGTGACCGGACGCTTGGGTCGGGCTGACCGGACACACCCCCGGAGTCCGGTCGTTGAACGTCTTTACTATGTTTCTCGCGACTTGACCGGACCCTCGTGACCGGACGCTGGTTCCCGTGAACGACCGGACGCAACTCTTCTACTGTTCACGGATTTGTTTGTGCCTGACCGGACGCTACAGGGTTGTGACCGGACGCTCCTCACTGTGAGTCCGGTCCAACTCAGAGAGCTCCCAGATCGCTCTTGAGCTGACCAGACGCGTCCAATCCAACCTGACTGGACGCTCTTCAGAGTCCAGTCAGTGAGGGTTTGCACGTTTCCGTTCACAGTTTGTTCGTCCGTTGTCGGATTTGGTTTCCGTCTGTTGCGTTGAGTTTCTAGAGTTGTATAGTGTCTCGCTGTGCTTCTTGGAAGCATCCACCCTAGATCTAGGGTCGTGGACACTATCAAGCTCTAGAGTTTGCTTTTGGGGTTGATTCTTGGGACAGTGGTGACAAGTTTCCGAAAGGAAAATTTGAAGCTCCCATTCACCCCCACCTCTAGTCGCTTTCTGGTTGCTTCTCGGTCCTCCAATTGGTATCGGAGCGGGTTAAGGATCTTCCACCTTAGCCGGTTCCAGATCCACAGAAGGCGACATGGATCGCGGCGTGGGCAAACCGTCGTTTTTCGATGGGACGAACTACGCGTATTGGAAGATACGCATGTCGGCCTATCTGCAGAGTTTGGGTGCTTCCATTTGGGATATTTGCAACTCTGCCGATTACGTTGTCTTGGCTGCTCGTGTGACTCAGCATCTGATCGATGAGCATGATGCCAATAGCCGAGCACGTAATGCTCTTTTCTCATGCTTGAGCATGAGTGAGTTTGATCGTGTTTCTCACCTCGCTACGGCTCGGGAGATTTGGGCTACCCTCATGCGCTTTCATGAGGGAACCTCTCAAGTCAAAACCCGTCTCTACGAGTCGTTCAAGCGAGAGTATGAGAACTTTCGACATATGCCTGGCGAGAGCATAGAAAGTTTATTCGCTCACTTTCAAGTAATTGTCAACAGGATGAGGGCTAACAAGGAGCTGTTGCCTTTCGACGATCATGAGAGGGCTTTGAAGCTTTTGCATACTCTTGATCGGTCGGTGTGGGATTCCAAAGTTCAGGCGATCATCGAATCACCTAACTATGAGACCCTCACGTGCGACGAGCTCTTCAGTAAGCTCAAGTCAAGTGAGATTGATGCCATGGCGAGGGCTTCTTATGAAAATCCTTCTGGCTCGTCGATGGCTTTGGTTTCTGGCTCTTCTGCTAACCCCTCTAGAGGCTTTGCTCTTTCATCTCTCTTTTCTGTCACAGAGGACCAGCTGGAGTCTTTGGGGGATGACGAGTTGGCAATGCTCGCAAACCGGTTCTCGCGGTTCCACAACAACCGCATGAACCATCGCCGTGGAGGAGGACGCTCAGGATGCTATGAGTGCGGCGACCCCGACCACTTCATCGCCAACTGCCCCAAGAAGAAGAACTCATCTGGGAAGGGTGATCATGGGCACAAGTACGACTCCGGCAAGTGCAAGGAGAAGTACGTCCCCGCGAGGCACAAGCGAAGGGGCGGCTTCGACAAGGAGTACATCAAGAAGAAGTACTTGGAGAAGGCCCAGGCTGAGCAACGTGCGTTCTTCGCCATGCTTAGTGACGTCGACGGCTCGGATGATGACTCCGCTTACTCAAGCGACGACGAGTCCGAGAAGAAGAAGAGGATCGAGGACAAGCTGAATGGCCTCTGCTTCTTCACCGATGACGACGGCTTCTACACCATGGCCCTCGGCAAGGAGGTCGACGGCGAGCTAGTGAACTCCCCTCGGGACGACGACGACGACACCTCCCAGGTATCTCTGACCCACGATGAGCTTTCCGCTGAGGTCGAGAAACTTACTGCCGCGCTCCTTAGTCAAGATAAGTTGCTTAGGCGAGCCGCTAGAGAGCGCAAGGAGTTTAGGCAGAAGTGGGAGGATACGGTGAAGGAGCTTGATTCTGTCAAGTCCACCGTGGTCGTTACTGATGAGGAGGAGTGTGAGATGTGCACCACGCACATGACTGACCTTCTCACTTTGAGAAGCAAGTATGTTGCGTTGGTAGGAGAGGTGGATGAGCTAAAGGCTAGACCCTCGCTGTTGGGTGCGTGGAAGACTTGTCCTGTCTTGCAATCCGAGTTGACAGAGAAGATTGCCAAGATTGTGTCTCTTGAGGAGGCCAACTCGGCTAGCACTTGTGTGACTAGGTGCGCTTTGTGTGAGGGTTTGGAGATGGAGATTGCCAATGTGAAGCATGACAAGATGCAAACCGAGGAGGAAAACACATACCTTCGGACCATCTTGTCATGGGTGTCTTGTGGTGAGCCACAGCTCAGGATGATGATCTCCCAATTCAAGCGAGCTGCTGGAGGTCCTGGTGTAGGTTTTGCTCCGGGTGTTGATCTTTCTGCTTTTGGGAAGATTGGAGAGTCGAGTGGTTTGAACCCGAGTGAGAAGCCCAACTCCACCACTACTCCCAAACTTACCAAGCTTCCACCCAAAGAGCCCCTCAAGCCTAACACCAAAGATGGAGTGTTTGAAGAACCTTCGAGAGCTCCACCCAAGAACCAAGTGTGGCATCCCAAACCCAATCACTTAAAGAACAAGCTTGATACGATGCCACCTATCCAGGAGGAGTGTTTGCCATAGAAGGGCAAAGTGATCCACACCCACAACCGTGAGTACCAACAACCCCCTTTGAGAGCGGTGAGGTACCATTGTGAGCATTGTGGGAGAGATGGACACTTGAGTGAGTTCTGCTTTCGGCGCAAGAGAGAGGTGCGCCGTGCTAAGGAGATGAACAATGTGGACATGTACCATCCTCTCCATGATGTACATGCGCCAAATGTTCAGAGACATGCTGCTAGGCCCAGGGGTCCAGAACCTCAAGTTCCTAGGCCTAGGCAGAGGAAAGCTCCGAGGAGAGATGCTAGGCCTAGAGGTGCAGTGCCTCAAGTTCCTAGGCCTAGGCCTCGTAGAGAGCGTGCCCGGCGGGAGCCTGCTGTTGTAGGCTATGGACCCCGTGGCGGTGACTTTGTAGTTGAGCATTTTCCCCCACCGCGTGTTGAGTATCGCGATGGACGCTCCTCCCTTAGCGGACCACGTTCTTCTAAACGTGGTGATCGCTTCCTTCGTAGGTGTGCTAGGAATGGTTTTTTCGCTAACCGTTCTTTTGAGCAGCCGGCCCAACACTGGTATTCCCCTTACTTCACTAAGCCCAGTGTTGGCCCGTATGCTCACCCTATGTCTTTTTATTGATGTAGGTAAAACGATTGGAGAACGTTTGGTTGGTGGATTCCGGGTGTTCGAGGCACATGACCGGAAACGCCAAGTGGTTCTCCAGTCTTAGTCCGGTCGCCGGAAAGGAGTATATTACCTTCGGCGACAACAGCAAAGGTAAGGTGCTGTCTCGTGGGTCTGTGCGAGTTAATGAGCACTTTGTGTTGCGCGATGTTGCTCTTGTTTCTAACTTGCATTTTAACCTTCTTTCTGTTTCGCAACTTTTCGATGACGACTATGAGATTCGTTTTAAACCGAATCTCAGTCGTATTTTGGACCCTCAGGGCAATCTTGTTTGTGTGATTTCGCCCTTTGGGAAAGTCTTTCGTGTGGATTTCTCGGAGTCTTTTGGCATTTCTCGTTGTCTTGTGGCTAGACCTTCCTCTTCTGATTTTTGGAAGTGGCATAGGAGACTTGGACATTTGAGCTTCGACTTGCTTGCAAGGCTTAGTTCACTTGGCCTAATCCGAGGATTGCCCAAGTTATCTATGGAGAAGGATCTTGTTTGCCACTCTTGTAGACACGGGAAGATGGTTGCCGCTCCTTACCATCCAGTGACTCAGGTCATGACCAAGCGCCCTGGAGAGCTTTTGCACATGGACCTTGTTGGTCCGGCTCGGGTGAGCTCGGTTGGGGGGAAGTGGTATGTGCTTGTTGTTGTTGACGACTTTTCGAGATATTCGTGGGTCTTCTTTTTAGCTGAGAAGACCGAGACTTTCTCCTTTGCCCGCAATCTGATTTTACGTCTTCA
Organism: Coix lacryma-jobi var. lacryma-jobi; assembly: GCA_009763385.1. Classification (NCBI taxonomy): domain Eukaryota; kingdom Viridiplantae; phylum Streptophyta; class Magnoliopsida; order Poales; family Poaceae; genus Coix; species Coix lacryma-jobi. Next base: position 76,181,167 of record CM019828.1, on the reverse strand, counting down.
GAACGAGTTCCCTTTAAACTCGATGCGAGCTATTAGGAGTGATAATGGTTCCGAATTCAAAAATTCGGATTTTGAGAAATTTTGTAACTCTTTGGGTTTGGAGCATCAGTTTTCTCCCCCCTACACACCGCCCCAAAATGGTGTTGTAGAGAGGAAGAATCGGACCCTTGTAGAGATGGCCAGGACGATGCTCGATGAGCATAGGACTCCTAGGCGATATTGGGCCGAAGCTATGAACACTGCATGCTATATTTCCAATCGCATTTTTCTCCGAGCTTTCTTGAAAAAGACTTCTTATGAGTTGCGATTTGGAAGACAGCCCAAGGTAAGTTATTTTAGAGTTTTCGGTTGCCACTGTTTTATATTGAAGAAAGGCAACTTGGACAAATTTGAGTCTCGTTCTTCTGACGGTGTATTTTTGGGTTACGGCGCTCATACTCGTGCTTATCGTGTACTTAACCTTGACACTAACCGAGTCATGGAGACATCAGATGGCACCTTCGACGAGACCATGGTTTGTCCTTCTTCTCGTTTTGAGCGTGCAGGTGATCACGAGGTTGGCGAGCCTCTTTTTGATGATGAAGAAGAAGGTGCTGAAGGGATAGATGACCTAGCAACTCCTCCACCAGCTGTGCCGCCAAGAGCGGCTTCTACGATGACTCACGGCCCCGACACCTCTTCTTCCTGGGGGCCGTGGGATGCGCCACCTCGAGCAGTACCCTTTGTACCCGAGGAGGCACCAGCTGCTGTTGAGGAGGAGGCCACTTCGGCAAGGGAGGCGCCACGACACATTCAGCGCCAGCACCCGCCTCAGCAGATGATCGGCAGCATCGACGAACGTGTCACCCAGTCAAAGCAAATCTCTCACTTTGCTCATTCTGCATTTGTTGCTGATTTTGAACCCCGGGATGTTGGACACGCTTTGACGAATCCGGATTGGGTAAATGCCATGCATGAGGAGCTTGAGAACTTTGAGAGAAATCGGGTTTGGGTTCTAGTGTCTCCACCTTCTGAGTGTCACCCAATTGGGACAAAATGGGTTTTCAAAAACAAACAGGGAGAAGATGGCCATGTTGTCAGAAACAAGGCCAGACTCGTAGCCCAGGGATATAGTCAGAAGGAGGGAATAGACTATGAGGAGACGTTTGCTCCTGTAGCTCATTTGGAGGCAATTAGGATACTCTTGGCTTTTGCTGCATCCAAAGGTTTCAAACTTTTTCAAATGGATGTCAAGAGTGCCTTCTTAAACAGCTACTTAGAAGAGGAGGTGTATGTTAGACAACCCCCCGGTTTCGAAAATCCCAAGTTTCCAAACCATGTCTTTAAACTTCACAAAGCTTTGTATGGTTTGAAACAAGCCCCTAGAGCATGGTATGATAGGTGGAAAACCTTTTTGCTTGCTAAGGGTTTTAAAATGGGATGTGTAGATAAAACGCTCTTTCTCCTCAAGCAAGGCAAAGACACTCTCTTGGTCCAGATTTACGTGGATGATATCATTTTCGGTGGTTCTTCTCACGCTTTGGTTGCCAAGTTTGCAGATACTATGAGCAGGGAGTTCGAGATGAGCATGATGGGCGAGCTGACTTTCTTTCTCGGATTGCAAATTAAGCAATCCTGAGAAGGGACGTTTGTGCACCAGGGCAAGTACACCAAGGACTTGCTGAAGAGGTTCGATATGGCTGAGGCCAAGCCTCTTCCAACACCCATGTCGACCACGACGGCCCTGGATGCGGACAAGGATGGAGAAGCTGTGGACCAGAAGGAGTACCGAAGCATGATCGGGTCGCTGCTCTATCTGACGGCGACACGCCCGGACATCCAGTTCGCGGTGTGTCTGTGTGCGCGCTTTCAGGCGTCGCCGCGCACTTCTCACCGTCAGGTGGTGAAGCGCATTTTCAGGTACCTTCGTTTCACACCTGAGTTCGGGATTTGGTATTCTGCTTCCTCCAACCTCTCCCTTTGCGGTTATTCCGATGCTGATTTTACTGGTTGTCGTATTGAGCGCAAGTCCACTTCTGGGACTTGCCAATTTATCGGTTCTTCTCTTGTATCGTGGTCTTCTCGCAAGCAGTCCAGTGTCGCCCAGTTTACCATAGAGGCTGAATATGTTGCTGCGGCTAGCTGCTGTTCCCAGTTGCTTTGGATGATGGCCACTTTGCGTGATTTTGGTCTGAGCTTTTCTCGTGTTCCTTTGCTTTGTGACTGCACGAGTGCGATTAGCTTTGCTAAGAACCCCGTGCTTCACTCAAAGACCAAACACATTGATGTGCGCTTTCATTTTTTGCGAGACCACCAGGAGAAGGGTGATATCGACCTTCGCCATGTCGATACTCATCATCAACTGGCTGATATTTTCACCAAGCCTTTGGACGAATCAACCTTTAATCGGTTGAGGGGTGAGCTTGGTGTATTTTCCCCTTTTAGATGGGGGAAGCATTCTGGTTCTTGTATCATAGTCTGACTCTTTTTCGTTTGACTTGTTTTCTTTTGCATTTTAGCATACGCATTTACATTCTGAGCTTCAAGCATATAATCTTTAGAATGTAACTATGCTCTATGTAGTATGCTCTGATGCTTTATGATGCTTGTAGCTTATGCTCTTTCTGATCACTAATCCATACTATGAGCTGAGCTATTTTGAAATGGTGAAATTGTTAATGAACATAAAATCTGCAAATGTTCACCATCGAGATGTGCAACTAGCTTGTGTAGAATATGTTGAAATTGCACTTGTGCTTTTCATATATGCTAGGTTTCTATGTCTCTAGTTCTGAGTTGATCACTTGCTTGGTCTGTTCATATACTATCTTTAATTTGAACCAAGTTAAGTGAATCAGAAAGATCGAGATGGGATTGCTTGTCAACACATCACAGTTTCGAGACTGTTTCTCATTGCACTTTGAGTTAAACTTGAGCTGTGTAGTGTATGACCGAAACTGTTGCTTTAAGCTTCTGATTGCTTCTGCATAGGCTTCGCACAGTTGAAAAGTTAGGCAAGACAAGCTTTCAACCTCTCGCACTCACATGCTGAAATTTAAACTTGTGTAATTTAACCGCTGCAACTCCGATAAAATCTGGATACACAAGTCTATGTTTCATTCTATAGCATGATGATTGAACTTTGCTAGGGGTAGTTAACCTTGTATACATGTTTAGCACTTGCTTGACTTCCTGTCTATACTTGTCTAGTGCTATTTTGATGGTGACTCCTTTTTGGCTAATACTGCTCACTTTGCTCATATATTCATATTTCATATTTGGTGATTAGTTTGAGCCCTTGCTAGCATGTGTGCTTCAGTTGCGTCATTGGATCTATACTATTTAGAGCATCTTTTTATTCTCTTGACTCTATTCCTGAAGCTGCTAACTTGCATTTTGACTCATATGCATTTTGGAAGGGGAGAACTTCTCTTGTGAGTCGGAGAACTTCTCTGGTTGGCACTCTTGATGGTGCTGTTTCTGAAGGAGAGAACATTGTTTTTTGGCTCTTTTTGCTTCATGGTGCATTTTCAACTAAGGGGGAGAAATTGCAAATCATTACCCTCCATTTGAACTAAGGGGGAGTTTTCGTGGTTGTATGCACTATTCGAAGGGGAGTTTCTTGCTGCTTCCTGTTGGCCGTAAGGCATTGGTATCGAGCTTCTTTGCTAGTTGTGTTGAGCCTCTGTGCCTCTATCTTGAGGGACTAGCATTTTGCTTTGATATTTTCAATTGGTATTTGCTAGCGGTGTTGAGCCAGTTCTACCTCTTCTTGAGGGCTAGCTTTGCTTTGGATGGTCGCGTCGAGCCGTTGCCCATGTCTTTGGGGACCAAGTTGTCTTGCTCTTTCCACTTGACCTTCTTCGGCTTTGCTATGCTTTTGGGTCATTTGGTTGAGTTTTTCTCTCTTCTTCTCCTTCTTCCTTCTTCTGCTTCCATTATGATTTGTGTTGGTAGTTGGCAATGCACTCATCAAGGGGGAGATTGCGGATACATGGGTGTATGCCGAGTCTCTGAGTGATGAGTGATTGTCAACAGGGATGATGCGCATGTTCTTTGGCTTGTGTTGTGCAGGTGTCGAGCACGGAGACAGTGATCAGAGGCAAGGTGAAGGTCAAGTAGAGACGTGCCGTGCCGATGGACCGAGAGTGGCGAAGGGCGGACATGAGGCTTGGAGTGAGGGACCGGTGGCCCGAGGATCAGCTGTGGTGGCTAGCAGCCTGGGACAGCGACGAGCGAAGACTTGCGGTCATGTGTTGCCTGAGTCGTGGACTTGGGGACACATGTCGGTGGACGGGGTGCACGGGCGGTGCATCCCCTCTACAGCGTCGGTTTGGTGGTAGAGCCAGAGAAAAACCATCGGGTGGACGGTTTCCAGGTTTGGGCCTCAAAACCTGGGTGCTGAGGGTTTCCGAGTTTGGCCACAAAACTTGGGCTGAGGACGGTTTCCAGGTTTGGGCCTCAAAACCTAGGCGCTGCGGGTTTGCTGAGTTTGGGCCTCAAAACTCAGATGCTGGTGGGATGGTTTCCCGGTTTGGGCCTCAAAACCGGGGGTTGGCTGTGAAGGCTGGTTTCCCGATTTGGGCCACAAAATCGGGGGTGCAACGTCCAGGAAAAGGACGCGGAACGGTGGCGGCACGTGGCGGCAATCGGGAGGTTGCGTCGAGGCAACGCTACGAGTTGTGCGGGTGTGGCCGTCGGATCCACCTACCACCGAGTTGGTCCAGAATAACCTTAGGGTTTAGCTGGTTCGCTCTGTAAGTAGTTAGGGGTAGAGTGGGAATTAGGAATAGTTAGAATTAGGATAAGTAGGGGGAGACACCCACCTCCCCATTGATCTCAGTCATTTTGCTCTTTTGCTTCTAGGTTTTCCTGCTCTCCCTCTCCCCTGCTGTAGCGAACCTGAGATCCATAGAGAAGAGAACAATACCTCTGTGTTCATGAGATTTTGAGGAAGTGAGGCCTTAACCTCACTGTTGTAGTGTGTGGTAGCCACACAGTTGCAATTCGTGGTTGTGATTCGCGTTTCGTTCGTGTTCTTCGCGGAATGCTTTTTTCTCCACGTTTTTCCCGTCGCTTGATCTTTTTGCTCGGTTCGCCGTTTGCAAATCCGTTTGAACCAAGTTGTTCTAGATCGTGAGGCACTTCTTTCCACTGAAGGAATTCACCTCTAACTTCACGGCCTAGGAGATCGATCGATTTTGATTTTGGGTCAAGCTTTTCTCCCTTCCCCCGAATTTCTTCGATTCATCGATTTGGAGATAGGTTCGAGCCATGATCTCTTAGAGATAACTCACTATCTTCCTTGTGACTCCTCTCACCAAGTTTTATCCCTAGAGGATTTGTCTTGGGTGAGATTGAGCCAAATCGGTGGACGAACAGTAGACTTTCGGGGTGACCGGACGCTTGGGTCGGGCTGACCGGATGCACCCCCGGAGTCCGGTCGTTGAACGTCTTTACTATGTTTCTCGCGACTTGACCAGACGCTCGTGACCGGACGCTGGTTCCCGTGAACGACCGGACGCAACTCTTCTACTGTTGACGGATTTGTTTGTGCCTGACCGGACGCTCCTCACTGTGAGTCCGGTCCAACTCAGAGAGCTCCCAAATCGCTCTTGAGCTGACCGTACGCGTCCGATCCAACCTGACCGGACGCTCTTTAGAGTTCGGTCAGTGAGGGTTTGCGCGTTTCCATTCGCAGTTTGTTCGTCCGTTGTCGGATTTGGTTTCCGTCTGTTGCGTTGAGTTTCTAGAGTTGTATAGTGTCTCGCTGTGCTTCTTGGAAGCATCCACCCTACATCTAGGGTCGTGGACACTATCAAGCTCTAGAGTTTGTTTTTGGGGTTGATTCTTGGGACAGTGGTGACTTGTTTCCGAAAGGAAAATTTGAAGCTCCCATTCACCCCCCCTCTGGTCGCTTTCTGGTTGCTTCTCGGTCCTTCAGCTTGTAGCAAGTCTGGTCACTATACCTAAAGGAATGAAGCTAAAGCAGCTATCTACTAATGTCAAGTGGGGTTGTCAATCTCGACACTAGTAGGAGCTAGCTAGAGAGAATGCAATCTACCAGGAGGAGATTCTGCAAGCGCACAAAACTATCGTAGTAGCACTTCGCCTGGGAGTACCAGGTGTCGATTTATTTGATCCCAAGGGAAGGCTAGGGTGGTGTATGAGTCGAGTCAAGGAGGGGATGAGAGTCGAAGAAATAAGAAAAAGGAAAAGGGGAGAAGGGAAGAGAGGGGATGAAAGGCTAAAAAGAATATATGGATGGATAGGTAAGGATGAAATGGATGGCTAAGGTAAGGTGGATGGATAGGTAGATAAAGGGAAAAGGATAACTAAAGGTAACTAAGATAACTAACTACTCCTAGATAACTACAAAGCAAGATATTTACGAAGCAAGATAGTTACGAAGCAAGGCAGGCAAAAGTCAATAAAGCAACTAAGTTGAGTATAGTTGTATTCCTATCTTATCAAGTATCGAGGCGTACTAGCCTTTACCACTTACTTAGGTTGAACGCTAGCACAACGAGCCTTACTGTTAAACTGGGCCAACTATGTGGTGGAATTCAAGGCGCACAGGACTGTCAGCACCTGCTTGCTACCACAGCTATCCGGGGGTCCAGCCGTATCTGAAGGTAAGTCTATAACTAAGCACCACGCTTAAATATATTCTAACTATCTCTACCCTAGCTTTGAATAGAGACACCCTTGCGGACGTCAGAGCAAATACTTGACTTAATAAGATAAACACTAAACTAACTAAGCAACCTATTGGCAAAGATCAAACACTAAGCTCACTAGAGATTAACTACTATGGCTAAGTGAATTGAACTGTAGGATAGCTAGGCACTCAAGCAATCAATCAACTATACTACTCAATACTGATAAGTAGAATAAAGTAATACTTGAAATGATGAAATAGAATATAGTAAAGTGCTTGAGTAACAAGAGCAAAACCTGAACTGGAGATGAAGGAAGACTCTTCCCGGCTCCGGGACTGATCACTCGCACGCCTCTACTCTTGAGCTAAGCCTTGAGCAGCGCTTCCGCGAGGGCAAAGATGCCTTGCTCTACTAGCAACCTACTTGCCTAAGCTCTCTGAGCTTCTAACTAACTCTCACTTGCTTCTCTTGCTTGGTGTTTCTCTGGGATGGGATGGTGTGATGGTACAAATGAAGTGGTGCCACCAGGGGGGTATTTATAGCCTTATGGAGTGAGGGGGGTATTTATAGGGGGCAGCCAGCCGACCTAGGGCTAACCCTAGTGGCGAGCGCCAGCCCTAGGTGGCGGCCGCCACCCCCATCACCGTTGGATGCACCGCCTTTGCTTCAACGGCATCCAGGAGCTCCAGAGAGGCGGTTGGTAGGTCGGTTGCATGTCCAAGTAACCATCATTTGGCCAGGATCCACGCCACTCCTTCCTGAGCCGTCCGATGCCACTGACCTAATGACCAAGGGCCAAGATTTGGCCTTGGGATGGTCACACGGATCAGTGACGTGGCAAAGGGGGAGAGTTGGGCCTCTCCATGTGGCGGGCGCCACATATGGGTTGCGGGCGCCACCCCTTGTTGGCAGGCGCCACCCCACTTGGGCCCAAATGGGTCCTGGTGAGTGGGCTTGTCTCCTGGTGGGTCCATTCTCCAAATTTGGTCCAAATTCCTGCATTCAAATAAAAATCTATGAACATGTGGAATTTGGTTAGTTTGAAACCTATTTGACTACATTTCATGCCTTTTTGGTGAATTTTAGGGTAAAATGTTGATGGTAAAACAAGTGTTTAAGGACCATCAACAAGCTCCCCCAAGCTAACCTGTTGCTCGTCCTCGAGCAACAATGCGGTTTAAGCATTGAGCATGAAATGGATAGCAACTTAAGATGTATGCAAGTGCATATTGTATAGTGAGAAATAACTTAGCATATATCATTAATCAAAGCAATGTGGGGCTTATAGCTTGTCACTTCAAACATGCAAGAGTGAAACAAAGTAGTAGATAGGAAAATTTTATCTTGCATAGGTTTGACTAGGATTCTGTCTGGAGGTTTTTCAAGGTTTTCAAAAGATAACAACTTGCTTAAGTCCTCCAAGATTCACTCAATCACTCAATGGTGTTTAAATCCTCACTTAGGCCAAAATGTAGCCTCTCCTATTTCTAAAGAATGATATGTGGAGTTATAGGTAGGCTAAGAATCATGAGCAAATTGCCTGATGTTTATTGCTAAGCTAGACACTCAGATCATAAGGAGCAACAAATCATAAAAATTGATCAAGATGTGCATGTGTGGTTATGTGGAAGTGTATAGAGAGATATTTCATAATCTTTCCTAGCTAATTTCTGGGGTCTAGAGCTAATGAAAATTCTCTCTCTTTTTTTTGGATACATAGTGAGTAGACAAAAGATGTGTCCTCACATTTTCATAGGACATAGTCCTCTCTTAAGCTACTTTGCTCACTTTTTTTTAGGACATAGTCCTTTCTTGAGCTACTTTGCTCATTTTTCTCTCTCTTTCTCTTTTTTAGCTCTAGATTTCCCCAGACATCTATAGGAAAGGATTTCAGAAATGAAAAAGGGGGAAGAGGGAGAAATGCTTATTCCCAGTGTAGGAATAAGCATAAGGTTAGCAATGGGATGTTTGGCAGGGTATTGCATATCTCCGGTGTAGAGAATAAGCAATTTATTTGGTGGTTGCAAACTTCCAAAGTGGAGAGTAGGCAATTTATGGTGGGTGTGTGAATCTTGATTCAAAAGATATGATAAGCTTCTCTACTAAGATCTATGAGGTCTAACAAAGCTCAACACAAACAAAGCTCTTTGTGGTTTTGACTAATGACTAACAAATATTTGGCTGGTGGTGGGATGGGATAAAATCCAGGAGGAACTTTTAGCAAGGTTTTCATGATTTTTAAAAGAAATCCTCCAGATTAGGTCATAATTTCACTTTAGCAAGTTTAAAGAATTACTCCATTTCTTACTAACTTTATTCACTAAGCATGATTTCAGTTAAAGCATGTGCAACCCACAAAAGCTACAACTTAGATAAGACCAGTTATTCAAACCATAACAATAGCATTTGCATTACATATTTCAAATCTTATTCAGGTTTCAACTTGTTTAAGCAGATTTTATCAATTTTATTCATGGAGTGGTTATTTAGGCAAGCATGTGACATTCAAAAGATATAGAATTTAAGAACTGAATGTAAAGTGTAGGCTTTGAGACATACCTTATTGGAGCGGGAGTCTCCCCCAAGCTGGCTTCTTGCTTGGTGAAGGGTCTTCTTCTTTCTCGGTCGGAGCTCTTGTTCTCATTTTATTAAAAGCGAAACTATCTAATGTTGTGAAAAGGGAAACTATCCTATTTTATTATTCTAGCTAAGTTCACATATACGTATGCATATAACTAATGATAACTGGTGATATTTTTTTTTAGTTACATGCATATGCATGACATATGTTATTTATTTGAAAAGGGAAAATTGAAGGGAAAAATTAAAAGTAAAACCATACCTTAGGTCCATGGAGTTTCATCCTTATCGGGTGGATCTTCTTCCTTGGGCACTTCTTCTCTTAGTACTCCATCGGGTTCTTCTTCTTTTGGCACCTCTCATTTGTTATGTGAATTACACAACTCAGGAGGAGGTGGTTCTTTCTTTCTGCTCCACCTTGTTCTTGGGCACCTCTTCTTGGTACAAACGGGTTTTGTTTCCTGCATGTTAGCGGCATATGCGGGGCCTCGGGAGAAAGTGAATATTTCCTTCTTCCCTCCTAATGTCATTTGCATTTTAGCACTTCCCACATATATGCAGGCATCAACAGTGTTCAAGAAGGGTCTACCTAAGATTAGAGGCACATCTTTCCTATTTCCGATATCTAGTATTATGAAATCAGCAGGAACATAGGAGCCTCTAATATGAACAGGTAAATCATTAACTATTCCTTCTACATAGCAAGTGGATTGATCAGCTAGCACAACATAGGCAGAAGTGGATGACTTGGGTGGAAAGAACGAGTTTTCATAAAAATATTTAGATAGAATGTTCACACTCGATCCTAAATCACACATGGCATTTTTAAAGACTTCACCAAAGATTGAGCATCTAATTATGGGACTACCAGGATCACCCTTTTTAACAGTCATGGTTTGATCTTCATAATAGTTAAAATGTTTTATTTCAACCATATTTGCAGTTTCCATGTCAGGTTTAGCAGGAATTTTGCCAGTTTCAAAAGATGGTATGATAGCAGCAAGTTGAGCTAATTGGGTTTCTAACATCTTATTAAAGCTTAATTGATTTTTCAGAGCAGATGAGAAATCTTCCAATTTAGCATTTATATTCTCAAGGGTTTTATCATTCGACATTAATTTTTTATTCAAGAAATCAGTAGTTCTACCTTGTGAGTAAACTAAATTTTTCAAGAATGAGAGACTATCAGAATTATAAAAATTAGAGCGGGGGAATGAATTGTTACCTTGAGAGTTTGCAGGCTGACTCCATCCTTGATTCTGTTGACGGAAACCGTTGTTGTAGTTGATGAAGTTCAAATCTTCATGTAGCTCGGGGCAGTGGCTCCCAGAATGTCTGGTTTCTCCACAGACTTCACAAGTCATGTAGGATTCCTGAGATTGGACACTCTCTTGTTGGTTCATCTTCTCACAGTTGTCCAGCTTCTTTGCCAGCAGGTCCATCTTGGCCACGATCATGTCGGCCTCCTTAAGGGAATGCATACCTCGCTTACGGGGATGTAGTCTTTCATCATTCCATCCTTGGTTCGACACCATCTTCTCTATGAGAGCCTTAGCATCTGCAACATTCAGAGAAAAGAATGCACTGCCGGCGGCGACATCCAAATGGCTTCTAGAGAGTGGGGTTAGGCCATGGTAGAAGTTCTGGATCAATAGCCAGTCCTCCATACCGTGGTGTGGACAAGCAATGACATACTCTTGCAACCTCTCCCAAGCCTCGGGAATAGATTCCTCGGCTTGTTTTGTAAAGCTGGAGATTTTGTTGCGCAGAGCATTTGTCTTGCCCAAACGGAAAGAATTTGGCGAGAAGAGCATGGGAACACTTGTCCCATGTGTCTACAGCGTTGCGATCGGTATAGAACCATTGCTTCGCTTTTCCTAGCAAAGAGAAAGGAAAGAGACGAAGACGGATGGCTTCTTGGGTTATCCCCTTAATGGTGAAGGTGCCGCAAATCTCCAAAAATTGTTGGAGGTGAGCATTGGCATCCTCATGAGCTTTGCCACAGAACGGGCTAGCTTGGACCATCGTTATCAGAGTCGGTTTCAACTCAAAATTGAGGTTGGCATCGATCACGTCTGGTCCTATCGCTACATTAGCGGCAGATGGAGCAGAAAACTCACGAATGGTCTTATTGGCCATCGTGAAGATAGAACGAGATAAGAAAGAAATAAGTTGAAGGAGATGAAGGAAAAAGATAGGAAGGACTAAGGAAAGAAAGAATGGGGTAAGATGGGATTCGCTAAGCGGGAGCTTAAGCGAAGATAAATTCGACACGGACTCAACCGATACACCAATTGCCTTCTCTGGCAACGGCGCTAGAAATGCTTGTTGGTAGTTCTTAGCTTCACTAAACATAGAGCTAGGCAACTATCCCCGGTAACGGCCCAGAAATGCTTGTTGACACTAGCCAACGTCGTTACTAGGAGTAGACTATGGAATCTATCCCATGCAACGGTGTCAGAAGTGCTTGTAGCAAGTTCGGTCACTATACCTAAAGGAATGAAGCTAAAGCAGCTATCTACTAATGTCAAGTGAGGTTGTCAATCCCGACACTAGTAGGAGCTAGCTAGAGAGAATGCAATCTACCAGGAGGAGATTCTGCAAGCGTACAGAACTATCATAGTAGCACTTCGCCTGGGAGTACCAGGTGTCGATTTATTTGATCCCAAGGGAAGGCTAGGGTGGTGTATGAGTCGAGTCAAGGAGGGGATGAGAGTCAAAGAAATAAGAAAAAGGAAAAGGGGAGAAGGGAAGAGAGGGGATGAAAGGCTAGAAAGAATATATGGATGGATAGGTAAGGATGAAATGGATGGCTAAGGTAAGGTGGATGGATAGGTAGATAAAGGGAAAAGGATAACTAAACGTAACTAAGATAACTAACTACTCCTAGATAACTACAAAGCAAGATAACTACAAAGCAAGATAGTTACGAAGCAAGGCAGGCAAAAGTCAATAAAGCAACTAAGTTGAGTATAGTTTTATTCCTATCTTATCAAGTATCGAGGCATACTAGCCTTTACCACTTACTTAGGTTGAACGCTAGCACAACGAGCCTTACTGTTAAACTGGGCCAACTACGTGGTGGAATTCAAGGTGCACAGGGCTGTCACCACCTACTTGCTATCACAGCTATCCGGGGGTCCAGCCGTATCTGAAGGTAAGTCTATAACTAAGCACCACGCTTAAATATACTCTAACTATCTCTATCCTAGCTTGGAATAGAGATGCCCTTGCGAACGTCAGAGCAAATACTTGACTTAATAAGATAAACACTAAACTAACTAAGCAGCCTATTGGCAAAGATCAAACACTAAGCTCACTAGAGATTAACTACTATGGCTAAGTGAATTGAACTGTAGGATAGCTAGGCACTCAAGCAATCAATCAAGTATACTACTCAATACTGATAAGTAGAATAAAGTAATACTTGAAATGATGAAATAGAATATAGTAAAGTGCTTGAGTAACAAGAGCAAAACCTGAACTGGAGATGAAGGAAGACTCTTCCCAGCTCCAGGACCGATCACTCGCACGCCTCTACTCTTGAGTTAAGCCTTGAGCAGCGCTTCCGCGAGGGCAAAGATGTCTTGCTCTACTAGCTACCTACTTGCCTAAGCTCTCTGAGCGTCTAACCTAACTCTCACTTGCTTCTCTTGCTTGGTGTTTCTCTGGGATGGGATGGTGTGATGGTACAAATGAAGTGGTGCCACCAGGGGGGTATTTATAGCCTTGTGGAATGAGGGGGGTATTTATAGGGGGCAGCCAGCCGACCTAGGGCTAACCCTAGTGGCGGGCGCTAGCCCTAGGTGGCGGCCGCCACCCCCATCACTATTGGATGCACCGCCTTTGCTTCAACGGCATACAGGAGCTCCAGAGAGGCGGTTGGTAGGTCGATTGCATGTCCAAGTAACCGCCATTTGGCCTTGATCCACGCCACTCCTTCCTGAGCCGTCCGATGCCACTGACCTAGTGACCAAGGGCCCAAATTTGGCCTTGGGATGGTCACACGGATCAGTGACGTGGCAAAGGGGGAGAGTTGGGCCTCTCCATGTGGCGGGCGCCACATATGGGTGGCGGGCGCCACCCCACTTGGGCCCAAATGGGTCCTGGTGAGTGGGCTTGTCTCCTGGTGGGTCCATTCTCCAAATTTGGTCCAAATTCCTGCATTCAAATAAAAATCTATGGACATGTGGAATTTGGTTAGTTTGAAACCTATTTGACTACATTTCATGCCTTTTTGGTGAATTTTAGGGTAAAATGTTGATGGTAAAACAGGTGTTTAAGGACCATCAACACTCCTCTTCTAGTGAGGCACTCACACTCTCTCTAATCTCTCTAACATAGCAAGTGTGCTAATCTAACCCAATGGTGAGGAATGATGTGAGGCTCCCCAACTGAGAGCTCTAGGGGCCTATTTATAGTGCTAGGAAGCTAGGGGGTACTTATAGAGTGAAGGGGAGGTCGGTTAGGGTTAAGGGGGTGGCGCCCGCCACCTCTATGCCGTCCATTGCAACCGCCATTCATCAAACGGTCTTCACTTTCTCTCCTAAGTCGGTTTGAGGGTCAGTTAGGGTTTAGACACGTGTCCAAAGCCCACTATCCAGGTGACACTCTTCTTAGCCCTTGGATCAAACCGTCTTAGTGTGCAATGTCCAGGATTTGAGCTTGAGGTGACTCCCACGGATCGATGACGTGGCTTGGGCCACTTTTGGCATGAGTGACCTGGTGGCCGCCAGTAATAGGTGGCGGCCGCCACCTTGCTCAGGCCCAGATGGGCAAGAGTGGCTTGGCCTTGCTCCTGGTACTCTTGTTTCGCCCAAATTTCATCATTTCTTGCATTAAGATAAGAAACTATGCACATGTGGAAATAGGTTAGTTATAAACCAAATCTTCTACTTTTTATGTTGTTTTGCCTTGGTTTTGAGTGAAATGTTGATGGTGAAATGATGCTTTAAGCACCATCAACAAGCTCCCCCACACTAACCTCTTGCTCGTCCCGAGCAAGCATGGACTTTAAGAATTGAAACAATTTTATTGAACTAAGCATTCACACAAGATGTCCAACTACCTATACTCATGTTAGTAACCTTTCCAAGTGGCTAATAAATCATACCTATGGCGGTTGAAGGATAGAATAGCTTGCAAGCAAGAGAAACACACTTTCCTCTTTTACATACCTTGGGGTTTCAGGATATTTTCAAAATGAAAATCATGGTTCATTGAATCTCTCTTTAAATCTCAAGGCACTCATGGTGTATATCCTCACTTTATGGCAAAAGAAAATGCCAGAGTCTATCCTATGGTTTATGTGGAGTTTATAGGGAAAGGAAAGAATGTAGGGCACTTCTATCTCTCTTTTATTGCTAAGTCAAGTTTAGGATCATGGGAGAGTATAGTCATGCACTAGCCAAGGTATAAGGTGGACTAACTCAACTCCTTTGTTCTTTTTTAAACTCTTCTCTTACCAAGGATCATGGCTATATGCATCTTTTTTTTTGAATACTTGGACACTTGTCCTTTTTAGAGCATTTGCTCTTTTTTTTGAATACTTGGACATTTGTCCTTTTTAGAGCATTTGCTCTCTCTTTTTTTTAGATACTATATAGCCATGTCCTTTGAAGGAATGATAAAATTTATACAATTCTTTTAGAACAAAATTTTGGAGGAGAACTACATGAGTATACTCTCAGTGTGAGAGTTCTCTCGAAAAGGCATGGTTTGCCTTGGCTTTTAGAGCATGACTAAACTCTTCTACCTAGATCAACTATTCTTGACAAAACTCAAAGATTGATTTAGAAGGCTTTATGGGCTGTTTTCCTATACTCTAATATTTTGGCTTTGGTAGGTGTATAGGAAAGAAAGATCATGAACCATGGTAATTTTGGTTTTCAAAATAGAAACTCCCAAGGTTGTAGCAGAGTACTAATGCAATTTCAATTACTACTTCTATATCTTATCAATGAACAACCTAGGTTGACTTCCCTATCAAAACGAGTAGGCTACTACACATGAATAAAAGTTAGAATAACATGTCGTGTAAACACTCAATTCAAAAGAAATTGTTTCAGCATTTTTTTTATTTCCTAGCTGCATTTTTAGTTCAAACCGAGACATCCAGTGATCCAAATTGTACAGAATTTAAAACACAGGTTTAGGGGTTCACCGGGATTGTTTCGGTGCAGAGTGGCCTGGCGGCCGCCATGGGCTTTGGCCCATGCGGCTTGCAAACAGCGTGGTAGTTACCCTGCTAAGTTCAGGTTACAGCTTTGAACATTTTGTCACGTTTTACAGAGGTGTTTAGAGAGGGGATTTCCCCCACACTAGAAGTTTTGGCACTTTTTATTTTTTTTAAAAAAAAATTAACAATCTTGATGAAGGGAAAAAAATAAGGGTGTCTTTTTATTCATTATATAAAAATTTCCTAAACAAAAGTTCTAAATTGAAAATTAAACAATCTAAAGTTTAAATCAAGCAAAATTAAACTTAAACTAAATCAAACAAAAAAAATCTAACTAGACACCCTAAATCTAATCTAATCTAGTGAAGGAGCCTCGTAGAGATCCTCGAAGCCCGTCTCTTTGAAGAGACGCTTGATCTTCGAGGTGCAGCCCTTGCGGAGGATGGTGAACCGATCCTCCATATCCATTCGCCAGAGGGCTATCTCTGCTACTTGATCCTCCAAGGCACTCTTCTCCTTGCGCAACTTCTTCACCTCGGCGGCGAGTTTTTCGAGGGTTAACCCCTCCTCACCACCGCTGTGCTCCATCTCGCTGGGGACTCCTGCCGGCGGTGGGTTGAGACGGCGGCGCACTGATGGCTCGGAGAGCGACCCATTGGAGTCATGAGTGCTCGCCTCACGCTCACGCAGCCTCTTCTCATAATGCCCATCGGGCATCCTCACGCCATACACCTCTAGTTTAGCCCTCTTAGGATTGGGGCTGTAACTACGGGTGCGGCTATCCGAGCCAAAGCTGACCCGGGATTTCACCCTTGACGGAGTGGGCGTCTCATCGCCCCTGGTTTTGACGGCCGGAGACTTCCTCGGGGTGATCTCCCCCGTGGTCGGCCTGGTGGGCGTCCTCAACTTTTTCCCGGGTGGTGTCACCGGAGGAGGATGAAGACGGAGCGGAGGCGAGGCCAGGGGGCGCTTCACCTCTGGCGGCCGCCCAGCAGGGGTGGCGCCCGCCACTGGAGTTGTGGCTGGTGCCTTCCCTGCATCCTCCGGTGGTGTCCCCTTGACATAAGTTCCATCAGGCAGCACCATCGCTAAAGGGGGTACGTCAAGCACCTCCATGTCGTCATCGATCAGAGACCGGATGATGGCTTTGGTGGAGGACGAGATGGATCCTTGAGGGTTATAGGACACAGATTTCCGTGGAGACGACATGGTTTTGGAGGAGGCTTGGCTAGGCTTTGTGAATAAATGGATGGAGAAGAAGGAGTTTTTCTTTTAAGAAGGGGGAGAAGTGGAGGGATAAGCTTTAGATGAACTAACACGTCCTCATCTCCTCCTTCTTTCACTCTCCCGAGCTCGGGATTTGCTGCCACGTGGAGGGGGGGCCTCTAAACCACCGCCTAGCATGGCGGGCGCCAGGGTTTGGCATCGAGCGGGAGAAGGTAAGCCTCCTAAAATTCAAAGTCCCGAGGTCGAAATGGCTTGGTTGGGACTAAAGAGGCCTTTCTCGGGGTTTTGGTTGGACTAGGTGCATGAAATGGACAAGGGGTAAATTGGGTCCATCCATTAATTGTCATGGGCTTGAGCTACTTCAAAGTTAATTATATCAATTTCGTTTGGCTCATTTTTATCAAAGTCATAGAATATTTTTAATCTTTGTCCATTGACTTTGAAGATTTGCCCATCGTCACTTTCTAATGTGACGGCTCCATGGGAAGAGGTTGCAACAACCTTAAAGGGTCCTTCCCATTTGCTTCGAAGTTTACCATGTCCGAAAAGTCGAACACGGGAGTTAAAGAATAAAACTTTATCTCCTACTTCAAACTCTTTCCTTTTGATCCGTTTATCGTGCCATCTCTTAGTCCTCTCTTTATAAAGCTTGGCACTATGATAGGCTTTCTCTTGCCATTCTTCTAGTTCGGAAATTTGCATCTTCCTATTTTGGCCAGCTTGGTCAAGGTCCATGTTCCATTTCTTAATGGCCCAATGAGCTTTGAACTCAAGCTCAACAGGAAGATGACAAGTTTTCCCATAAACTAGTTGGTATGGGGACATTCCAATCGGGGTCTTATAGGCGGTCCGATAGGCCCACGGAGCTTCGGGTAACTTATGTTTCCATCCCCTTCCCATTTCTTCTACCGTCTTTTGCAAGATATTCTTTATTTGTTTATTGGACATTTCGGCTTGTCCACTTGTTTGGGGTGGTATGCAGTGGCTACATTATGTTGGACTCCTTGACTAGCTAAGAAATGTCGGAAGCTCTTATCTATGAAATGAGGGCCCCCGTCACTAATGACTTGTCTAGGAACTCCAAAGCGAGGAAAGATGTTTTCTTTGAACATTTTGTTTGAATGCTTAGCATCTGCCGCTCGACAGGGTATGGCTTCTACCCATTTTGAGACATAATCCACAGCCACAAGAATGTACTCGGCGTCATAAGATTTAGGAAAGGGGCCCATGAAGTCTATACCCCAAACATCGAACAACTCAACTTGGAGATTGTTCACGAGAGGCATAACATCTCGGGCATTAATGTTACCATGCTTTTGGCAACGAGGACAACGTCTCACATAATTCTTTGTGTCCTCGTACATGGATGGCCAATAAAAACCACTTTGCCATATATTAGCATGTGTCCGAAAAGCTCCATAGTGTCCTCCATATTCGGCGGAGTGACATCTATCTATGATTTTTGTTGCTTCCTCTATGGGGACACATTTTCTCAAGAGTCCATCTGCACAGACCTTATAGAGATATGGTTCATCCCATAGGTGCGTTCTGCTTTGATATAGCAGTTTCTTTTTATTCTCCCCCGGCGGGACATAGCCGGCGACTATAAAATTCACAATGTTTGCATACCAAGGGTTGGTATATGTGACTTTTAAAAGGGTATCATGGCGAAGAAAGTCATTTATTGGGAGATTGTCAGAATTATTGACTTGTAGTCTAGACAAGTGATCAGCTACTGAATTCTCCACTCCTTTCTTGTCTCTTATTTCCAGGTCAAATTCTTGAAGGAGAAGGATCCAGTGGATCAACCTTGGCTTAGCATCTTTCTTAGTGAAGAGATATTTTAGAGCAGAGTGATCGGTATAAACGATTACCTTAGCTCCCACTAAGTAAGATCTAAACTTGTCTATGGCAAAGACTACGGCCAAAAGTTCCTTTTCTGTGGTTGCATAGTTTAGCTGGGGGCCAGTCATGGTCTTACTAGCACAAGAAATAGCATATTGCTTCTTATCTTTAGTTTGACCAAGGACGGCCCCCACAGCATAATCACTAGCATCACACATGATTTCGAATGACACATTCCAATCTGGGGGTTGGATGATTGGTGCCGAAGTTAGAGCCTTTTTCAAAATATTGAAAGCTTATAGACAATCCTTATCAAATTTGAACGGGACGTCTTTTGCTAACAGGCTCGTTAAGGGTCTAGCGACTTGTGAGAAATCCTTAATAAATCTTCTATAAAAGCCAGCATGGCCCAAGAAGCTTCGGATTCTTTTTACATTAGTGGGTGGTGGCAATTGTTCAATTACATCGATTTTGGCTTTATCCACTTCTATCCCACGTTCTAAAATTCGATGGCCTAGGACAATTCCTTCCCGCACCATGAAGTGACACTTTTCCCAGTTAAGAACTAGGTCCTTCTCTTCACAGCGTTGGAGGACTTTGTCTAAATTTGTTAGGCAATCGTCAAAGGTTTTCCCATAGACCGAAAAGTCATCCATGAATACCTCCATGATTTGTTCAATCATGTCGGAAAAGATGGACATCATACACCGTTGGAAAGATGTCGGCGCATTGCAAAGTCCAAAGGACATGCGTCTATAGGCATAAGTTCCATACGGGCATGTGAAAGTGGTCTTACTTTGGTCATCTGGATGGATTGGGATTTGGTGATAACCAGAATATCCATCCAGGAAGCAAAAGAAGGAATGGTTTGCCAATCTCTCTAGCATCTCATCTATAAAAGGAAGTGGGAAATGATCTTTCTTTGTGGCTTTATTCAGCTTCCTATAGTCTATACACATCCTCCATCCAGTGACAGTACGTTGAGGGATTAACTCATTTTTCTCATTCTTAACGACTGTCATGCCTCCGTTCTTTGAAACTACTTGCACGGGACTTACCCATTCACTATAAGGAACTGGATAAATAATTCCCGCGTGCAAGATTTTCAGAACCTCCTTTTTCATGACTTCACGCATAGCGTTATTAAGTCGTCTTTGGGGCTCTCTTAAAGGGGGTATCTCCGGATCGAGACGGATACGATGGGTGCAGAGATTTGGACTAATTCCCTTCAAATCTTGAAGTGAATAGCCAAAGACAGATCGGTGTTTTTCTAAGACAAGGGTCAACCTATGGACTTCCTCTTCGGATAGCTTACTGCTGATGATTACGGGAGTCTCGGGGTCATTGTTTAGAAAAATGTATCTCAGGCCTTCAAGCAGAGGTTTTAGCTCTACGGAAGGTCGAGATGGCTTTTCCGATTCGTCTAAGCGAAACGGTTCATCTGTCTCGGCTTCTTCTTCGACAAAGAACTCAGAATCTTCTTCAGAATCAGGATCAGCCAACTCATAAAGGGTAGAGGTTCTAGCTTGATCGAGAAGATCTGGTTCTGGTGGTTGTTCAGCAATAGAATTTAATGCACGAACGAAAGGTACTGAGTACTCTTTTCCATCGATTTGAGCATTAAAGTGCTCTTGACATGGTCCTTGCAAGGCAAGTATGGACCAAGGTTGTCCTAAGAAGACGTCAAAAAGGACTACATCAAAAATGTAGAAATCTAAGACCATGTCCGCGCCATCTACTTGGATGGGGACCATCTTTAGGATTCCTTCACTTTCCAAGATGTCACCATTTGGGTCTCTTAAACACCGTTTAGTTGGTTGTCGTTGAAGGTCGAGGAATGTTCTGGATACGTAATTACCAGCAAGAACATTAATTCCCACGGCAAGGTCGTAAAAGGCAAAGGCCCTTTCTCCCCTAATTCGACAATCTATTATGCTAGGTATTTTATCTATGCGAGGGATGTTTTCTGATACTTCGGCTTCCATTGTCCATTCATGACTCATGACAACAGGAAGTTCCAAAAGACGCTGTCGGCTATATATTCCATCAGAAGACTCAGGAAGTGGTTTGTCGGATGGGAGAGCTTGAACGGAGTAGTTCATAGCATTTCTGTAATCCTCAAACACATCATCCTCTATCCTGCCCAAAAATTCCGGAAGAATTTCTCTCCCAGATGTGGACTGAATAGGCTCCGCTAAGTCCAACGAGCTAGACTCGGGCTCTTCTTGTTGTTCTACGGTCGAAACTTGGGTTTCTATGACTTCTTCCTCAGGGATTTCATCGGAAACTCCAGTATAAGGAGTATTCTCGAGAATTCTATCAAGAACCTCCTTTCCACCTCGTGGAGAAAGATGAAGAAACGCTCCACCTGACGAATGATCAAGGTGAAGGGTGCTCCCTTTCTCTAAACCAACATAAAAATGCTGAAGGAGCACTGGATCGGGTATGGCTAAATCGGGTCCTGAATTGATTAAACCAATAAAACGGTCCCAAGCCTCCCCTAAGGTCTCCTTATCATTTTGTCTAAAGGTCAACACTTCTACTCGTAGTCGTACCACTCGGTGGACAGGGAAATACGTCAAGATAAACTTGGTCCGTAAAGTTCCCCAGTCTCCTCTGGCACTTCCCACGGTTCGAGCATGCCATGTTTTAGCTGCTCCCGTCAAAGTGAACGGAAACAGCTTCCACTTGACAGTGTCAGGTGAAATGCCTGAAATGTTCAAGCATGCACAGACTTGCTCAAACTCACGTAGATGTGTGTAGGGATTTTCTGATCCCGTAAACATGCTCCTGAACTTTGTTAATAAAGTCAGGGCGCAATTCGTAACTATCGACATATATAGGTTGTGATGATAAATGTGGCTCTAATCGCGAACTCTTAGGAGCTGTGAATTGTAAGATAGATTGATTCTCCATGCGGAGAGGGTAAAGATGATCCTAACTCTAGTCTCAAAAATCAGCTACCGTTCCCCGGCAACGGCGCTAGAAAAGCTTGTTGACACCTCGGGTGGCACGCAGAAGAAACCGCAAGCGCACGACTATCAGTTGTAGCTTTTCACCTCAGAGTATTCCGGGGTATCGAATCCACGAGGAACGCGAAGTGATTTTGAGAAAACTAGGGGGATAAGGATATCTAGGATAGATGAAGGGAACAGGCACTATCTACTGGGGTAGATCCTAGTTCTATTAGACTTCTAGTCATTTAAGTTTTTACTAGTGTACTGTGGGCGTACTAGCCTTTACCACTGACTTAGGTTTAACGCTAGCACAACGAGCCCTACTGTTAAACTAGACCAACTACGTGGTGGAATTCAAGGCGCACAGGGCTGTCACCACATGCTTGCTACAACAGCTATCCGGGGGCCTAGCCGTATTCACTGGCAATATATAGCCTAAGTACCACACTTAATCTATAAATTACTACTACTAGCCCTGTACTAGAACTAGAGCACTTGAAACTAATATCAAGCAATGAAACGAGCACACAAGTACTGAAAGTAAATACTTGAAGATAGAATAAGATACTAAGTTACCAAAGTTGAAGCGCAGAGCAGAGTGAAGCAGAGGTCTCCGACAACTCCGAAACTCTCCAGACTTCTACTATTCTCCTCTCCAGCTCCTCTTCTAGTGAGGCACTCACACTCTCTCTAATCTTTCTAACATAGCAAGTGTGCTAATCTAACCAAATGGTGAGGAATGATGTGAGGCTCCCCGAATGAGAGCTCCAGGGGCCTATTTATAGTGCTAGGAAGCTATGGGGGTACTTATAGAGTGAAGGGGAGGTCGGTTAGGGTTAAGGGGGTGGCGCCCGCCACCTCTATGCCGTCCATTGCAACCGCCATTCATCAAACGGTCTTCACTTTCTCTCCTAAGTCGGTTTGAGGGTCAGTTAGGGTTTAGACACGTGTCCAAAGCCCACTATCCAGGTGACACTCTTCTTAGCCCTTGGATCAAACCGTCTTAGTGTGCAATTGCCAGGATTTGAGCTTGAGGTGACTCCCACGGATCGATGACGTGGCTTGGGCCACTTTTGGCACGAGTGACCTGGCGGCCGCCAGTAATAGGTGGCGGCCGCCACCTTGCTCAGGCCCAAATTGGCCAGAGTGGCTTGGCCTTGCTCCTGGAACTCTTGTTTGGCCCAAATTCCATCATTTCCTGCATTAAGATAAGAAACTATGCACATGTGGAAATAGGTTAGTTATAAACCAAATCTTCTACTTTTTATGTTGTTTTACCTTGGTTTTGGGTGAAATGTTGATGGTGAAATGATGCTTTAAGCACCATCAACAAGTGTCTTATATAAAGGTTGTAGAGAAAATTATTTTTAGCAACTTTTATTTTTGGGTCAAAGCCTAGTTTTGAGTTTTTGGAGCTGATTTGAAATGGTCAATGTTTGGAAAAGTTTGGAAAAAGAAAAAGAGTTTTTCTTTTCTTCCGCGCAAGCCTTTCGGCCCATCTGGCCTGGCGGCCCAAGCCGCGCTGCGCCACCCGCCGCGCCAGCCCGCGCACGCACGTGCGCTCGCCCGCGCACGACGCACCGGTCGCCCCGACCGCGGCCGCGCCGTACGCCGGCCAAGCCGCCGCGTGGCCGCCACTCCCTGCTCCAAATCCCGCGCGACCACTCCCCATCCGATCTTTCTCTGCCCGATCACCCCAGCTATCGCCCTCGCCCTCTCCCTCGCTGCGTCGCCTGCTAAGCCGCCTCGCTGACCGTGCCCCGCCTCTCGCCGCTCGCCGCGCCGGGCCCCGCCACGACTGCCCGTCCTGCCAAGCCCGAGGGCAAAAACCAAGCCCCCCGCACTCTTCTCTCTTGCACTCGCCACTCTCACTCCATCGCTCTCACCAGCTCTCTCTCCCTTTCTCACTCTCGCACGCGAACGCCACCCCGAGCGCCTCGCCACCGCACAAACACCACTGTGTTCCAACCTTAACCAAGCCACCGCCGGCCGATTAGCTCCGGCCACCACTCCGTCATCATCTGGACCACGTGGTGCTCCCGTCTTCCCTTCCGCCGGAGCCCCACCACCGCCGGAACGGGAGGTGCCCCCTCTCGGCCGCCACGGACGACCGGGAGTGCACGCCGTTGTTCGACACCACCCAAACCTCCGCCGAGCCCCATCTTCCCCGTCGAGCTTTGTCACGCCAAGGCACGGTGAGAACACCAATCCGCCTGCTCTATATCGACCTGTAGCTCTCCCACCATCACCGGCCGAGCGCCATGGGCGCTGCCATGGCCGCGCACGAGGCCAAGCTCCACCGGAGCTTCTCCGGCCAAACCAACCCACCTAATAGCTCTCTTAGGGTTCATTGGTCCTCCCCCTTCCTTCAATGCCACCGGAGACCGCCGAAGATGACATGGCCGAGCCCCACCGTCATGGCCGTCTGCCATTGCTCGTCGCCGGTGAGCTATGGGCATCCTCTGGCCAAACCAATACCACCACTCGATCCGCCTCGTCAAGGCGAACACCCCAAGCTAACCCCCACCGTCGGCGACCTCGCCGTCGGCGAGTACCACCCGGTCAACGCCGCTCCCCTGCTCTGCCTCGCTGGCAAGTGGGCCCGTTGACTCTACGGGCCCCGCGCGTCAGCCACACCGGGTCCATAGACCAAGTTCACGCAAGTTGGGCCGGAAGTTTTCAAATGTTTTTCTTTTTCCTTTTATTTTTCCAGAAAAGCTTGTTTATTTCATGTAGCACGTTTAATGATCCAAATGAGGTGTTTTCAGTTTTGTTAGCTTTTTTATGAGCAGATCTGTCATGGAAAAATATGAAAGTATTTTTGGTAAAAGTTTATTATACTGTTTTTATTTAATCCAGTTTATGTGCTTTTGTTTAGATAAATGGGTTTATATGTTTTCTAGTTGATTTAATTCATGGAAAAATTTGTGTAGGTTTCTTGTCAGGTTATGTATTTGTGAAAAATTTATGAGGCACTGTTTCTGTAGAAAAAGTATCTGTTTAGGTTTAAATTCCTTTTTAGCTATTTTCTTAAAATATTTGTTAAAATGATTTATATGTGAAAATAAAATATGGGTGTTGGTAACACGCTTGCCCCACCTCCGTACTTGTACAGGGGAGTGGCGAAGGTGACCAAGTGTCGGAAGCAACAGCGAAGGTTGAGGAAACAAAGACAAGGTTGACGTGGCTCTATTCCCAAAAAATCGTCCCCCCTTTACACTGTTCACTCCTCGGTATTTATAGGGAATACCAAGGGTCATGGGATCAATTACAAAAGGGTATAGAAAAGATTCCCTGGCTCCACACAGGGAGGAGGGGTAATAACTTAAAAACACAGCTAAGGTGAAAACCCTAGTCAGCCTCCTTCCTGCGTGCCGCCACCTGATTCTTATCACCTTCGAGAGGGGAGAGCGAGTGCCAGACCCTCGATCTCGCTTGCCCTCGGGCCAGCGCTCCACTGACGCTTGCCAGACCCATCGCTCCAAGTGGAATGGCTTCGAAGGCCGGCGAGGGTCGCCTGCCGCGTTGTCGTCACGCCTTAACCTCGCGATGGAAAGACGAGGGCCGACCTTCGTCCTGCGGAGGTATCCGTCCAGTCGCAGAGCTTGAGGTCCTTCGCCACCAGTTGGGCCTAGGCCGCTTTGGCGAAGGTACGCCGGATGCGCGAGGGTCACTCCCATCGCTCTTCACGCCCTTTTCCTGCAAAAAGTACCTGAACACTTCCGAAGGTTGGGTCAGTGTTCAGAGGTTTGATTGGAGACCTGAGAGACTTGACAGGATGAAATAGGGGGATAGACGACGAAGGTGCGCGGGCCGTTTTGTTGAGCCGGCCTGCGTGGCGCCTCTGCCGAGGGTCCCTTCCCCCCAACAGTCGCCCCTCGTTGTCTTGGATCTAAAGAACAGTGTTTAGGCCCAAGCAGCGCCTTTCAACGGGAAATGAGACGGGATCCTCGGCAGTGACGCCCGCGGCTGCTTTTGGGCCGGGCCGTTGTATTGTTTTTGAACTGGAGGAGTCCGTTTCGTTTTTTGTGCCGTGGCTTTTTGGTTTTCGTGCCGGTGTTATCGGGTGGGGCGTTCCGCCACTCGGTCTATAAATAGAAGGGGTGGGTGAGGGGTTTGGATTGTGCCCTCCTCTGCTATAGCCATCCTGCTGTTGCAATTTGCTTGTAGCGAAGGTTTGTTTTAGCTTGTCTGCGAGGGTTGAGACAGGCGTTCGCTGTTCGGTAGCGTTAGCAGCTGAAGAGATGGCTAGGTTGAAGCAAACTGCTCGCGATGTTTCTCCCACAGCCGCGGATGAGGGGATTACCTTCGAGTTCGGACTCAGCCGAGTTTGCACCGCGGAGATTGCGTCTTATGCCAGGTGGGGTTGGATTGAGGAAGGTAAAGCGAGGACCAGTGCCGGGGAGACGGTGCCGAAGCCAGACGCAGATGAGGTGGTTGTGTTTGAGGAATTTTTTTCAGCCGGTCTTCGCTTCCCTGTTGACTCTTTTGTGACCTCGGTTCTGCGAAGGTTCAACTTGCGCTTCCACCAGCTCACACCCTCGTGCTTTTCAAAGATGTCAGTTTATATCTGGGCGTGCCGCTCTCAGGGTATTGCTCCTCATGTTGAGGGGTTTGTTCAGACCCATAGAGTGCACATGCAACCTCGCAAGATCTCGGATCGTGGAGGTAACACCAGTCTTGGACAGTTTGCAGTGTACACTTTTTGCCATCGCGCTGGGTCGGAGTTGCCAGTGCAAGCCCAGAAAAATAAGTGGACCAGTGGGTGGCAGGAGTCCTGGTTTTACTATAAGCTTAGTGGGAATGCGGAGCTCTGCGGCGAGCTTTCGCCACTTGGTGATGTTAGCGTCGAAGCTATGATGAGCTCCGAGGCTCACGCTTGTGTTGATTGTTTGAGGGTTGTGGCGCGGTCTCAGTGTGCTCGCGACTTGGTCGAGGAGTACTATTGTGCTAAGATTTGGCCCCTCAGCCGGAGACAGGCGTGGTTTGCAGTCATGGAAGACTCGAGGTACGAGGGTAAGGGCTTGAAGAAGCCGAAGGTTGACCTTGATAAGGTTTGGGATAAACTTCTGAAGAAATTTCCCAGGCGAGAAGATGGGGTCGAAGCAGTCTACAAGCGTGTTCAGGGGTGGGCGGTGGAACTTGTTGGAAAGCTTTCCACGTTGGAGACTAAAGCGATCCACAGCTCGATAGGTAGCGGAGGTCGGGTAAACAGGATGTTTGACAGCCTTGGGGTTCAGTATGTGAGTTGGCCTGCTCCGTCGAGCGAAGATGCGCCAAAGAAAAGGAAACGTGCTTCTGCGGAGGGGGAAGTTGTTTCTCGGCCGAAGAGGGGTCGTGGCCGAGGACGCGGCAGCGCCGGTGGTCGAGTTAAAACACTTGCGACGAAGGTCGTCGTCGGCTCGGGAGGTACCGCCACTTCCTCATCCTCGGCCCTTGTTTTGAGCGGCCGAGGCGCTGGGAAGACTGGAGGACGGGTGCCCCACGTGGGCGGTATTGGTGCTTTGGTTCAGATCTCGGATGACGAGGGTGGCTCCGATGATGATGAGGAGGAAGGGGAGAAGGAAGAAAAGGAGGGCGGTACTGAAGAGGACTCCTCCGACGATGATAGTGATACGTCAAGTAGCGGGGGTAAATCCGAAGAAGACGTATCCATCGAGGACGCTCGAGGAAAAAGAATAGCCTCGTCCAGTGTTGGTGCTACGGCTGCGCGAAGCATTGATGACATCATACGGGACTTTGAGCCAGAAAGTCCTCCGCGAGGGTCGTTTCCCGAGTTTGCTGGCTCGCACATCTGGGTTGAAGGTTTCGAGGTGAAGGGTGACGCCGAATCGGACCAGACCCCGGGGAAGAGGTCGTATGGCGAGGCTAGCGAGTCATGTCTTCCTTATTATGCGAAGAAACTTGGAGTTTCCGACCCGGCGACTGAACTTTTCATGAGTTCGGACCTTCGAGAATGTCACTTGCAGTGTGCTCCGGAGGAAAGGCGCTTTCTGGGTCGGGTGTTCAACCATATCTGTTTGCCAGAGGCGGAGCTTCGGCTGGCCAACGAGCCCTTGGAGGGACTTCACGATGATATTGACGTCAAAGTGGCTGAGCTGATGCTTCTCAACCGGTCGGCGTGCCGGAGGGCGAGTTACAATCTCCACTATCTGAATGACCGGTTGAGTGACGCGGAGAAAGCTAATAAGGAGCTTCGCCAGAGTTTGGAACACTAAGAGATTGAGCTCAAAGCTGCTTTGGAGAAGGTTAAGAAATCACAAGATGAAGCACAAGAAGTTGCGAATAGCAACGCGGAGCTCCTGGCTGTGAGCCGGCAAAAAGACAAGGATTTGGTGGCTGCGAACAAGCGCATAGAGGAGCTGTCCTCGGAGCTGGCTACCCAAGCCGAGGCTTGGCGGGAAAGCATGGCGAGGGTTAAAAATAAGATAGATACATGCTTGACTGAAGCCGGAGGCTCTGCCGGGGAACCGCCGCATGCTGAAGACGCAGCGGGTTTTGAAGGTTGGTTATGTAATGAGCTGGATGTGTTTAGCTCGTTGGTTGGGAATGCTGCAGATTTTGGTGGGTATTCCGGAGCACTGGCGATGGCTGCTACGCTTCGTCAGGCAGATTGCGAACACCTTCGCAAAATTAAGAAACCCAGCCATAAGTTCCCAACCGTGGACGAGGTGCGTCAAATGAAGATCGCGGACGCCGAAGTTCGGAATTGTGCGATGCGCTTGCTTCGCCGGTTTTGGATTGCTGGCGGTGGTCGCGCTCTTGCTTTCGAGGAAGCTGCCGAGGCTACTCGTCAGGTTCGCTTTACTGGATAGACTGGTTTTTTTGGCTTTGTTTCGATGATTATGGAGTTGGTGTTAACTTAGGTTTCTTCTCTTATTTGTGCTTACAGGCTCGGAGGGAGGCGATGCCTTCACCGCCTGCGGCCATTGATGCTGGTGGTAGCTCCAAAGCCGTTCCTGCTCCTAGTTTTGCGGAGGTTCCACCAGTCGAGGCTGAAGCTTTGGTCGCTGATGCCCCGACTACTGGCGAAGGTGTCGAGCAAGGGGTGTCCACGGAGGAGGCACCTGCTCAAGGTGTGGATGCTGCCAGTGGCGGGGTTGGAACGGGCGAGCACGGGGGAGACGAGCAGGTGTGAGAATTTAGGATTGTATGGATGAGAAGGTTATTTTGTAATGTGTGAGGTAGGTGGAATGACTTGACAATACTTTTTAATTCTATGGTAATGCAGGTTCCTGATGGAACCGTGCTAGAAGTGTTTGATGTGACGCCCCTGACGTTAAATTATCAAGATATTTTTGTAACTGGCGAATCTTGGGCTCGTGCTAAGTTGAAACATCCCTCACTGACCTTCGAGCGTTTTTGGTGGTCGAAGGAGCGAAGGGACGATTTAAAAAATAGCAGGTCGAGCCATTTTTGGCGCGAGGCGGACTTTACTGACCGGCAGGCCACCCGTTATTTATTTGGTGCTTCTTCGTCCTTGCAAGTTGGAATTGATGATGATATTGATGAGAACACAGCCTTGGATTACTTGTTTGGGCGAACCGAACTTGATTTAGGTTCGGACGGATCGTTAGTGGTCCCGAAGGAGGAACCTTCGGAGGGTAGTGATGTAGATCGTACATATATGTATCGGGCTAGGGTTTTGTCTGGGGAGCTGCCAATTGTTCCGGCGGCTCCTTTGTTGTGGGGACCCATCGTTGCGGTGGAGCCAGAGTTTGAGGAAGGTAGCGAGGGCTCTGGTGATTCGATGTTACTTGAAGGGAGCGAAGGTTCCTTGTAATTTTTGTAATTTTCCAGGATTTGTTTGTCGTTGTGAAACTGTTTTGTAAATGAACGGGAACACTGAATTGTTGGTTTAATGTCGCTACGATTCCTTACTCGTTATCGGATATTGACAAGGCTCGCTGGCTGTCCGGCACTGCGTTGTGTTGTTGTGTGCAATGTTTAGCTCGAAAAGCGAAATAGCGAGGCTCGCGTTTCGTTACACTGAGATGTTTTGTAAAAAACAGCGATGCCCCCTTTCTTTTTAGCGAGGCTCGCGTTTCGTTACACTGAGATGTTTTGTAAAAAACAGCGACGCCCCCTTTCTTTTTAGTGAGGCTCGCGTTTTGTTACACTGAGATGTTTTGTAAAAAACAGCGACGCCCCCTTTCTTTTTAGCGAGGCTCGCGTTTCGTTACACAGATGTTTTGTAAAAAACAGCGATGCCCCCTTTCTTTTTAGCGAGGCTCGCGTTTCGTTACACTGAGATGTTTTGTAAAAAACAGCGACGCCCCCTTTCTTTTTAGCGAGGCTCGCGTTTCGTTACACAGATGTTTTGTAAAAAACAGCGACGCGCCGTTTCTTTTTAGCGAGGCTTGCGTTTCGTTACACAGATGTTTTGTAAAAAACAGCGACGCCCCCTTTCTTTTTAGCGAGGCTCGCGTTTCGTTACACAGATGTTTTGTAAAAAACAGCGACGCCCCCTTTCTTTTTAGCGAGGCTCGCGTTTCGTTACACTGAGATGTTTTGTAGAAAACAGCAACGCCCCCTTTCTTTTTAGCGAGGCTCGCGTTTTGCGAGGGTGTTCGACTTATTTGGGCTTCGCGCCTCCCCCTAGGTGAAGGTGAAGTTTGCTTTTTGCGAGCCCCTGTCGTATTTACGGGGGTGCTCGACTTTTTTGGGCTACGCGCCTCCCCTTAGGTGGAGGTGAAGTTTGCTTTTTGCGAGCCCCTGTCGTGTTTACGAGGGTGCTCGACTTTTTTGGACTTCGCGCCTCCCCTTATCTTAGGTGGAGGTGAAGTTTGCTTTTTGCGAGCCCCTGTCGTTTTTTGCCAGGGTGCTTGACTTTTTTGGACTTCGCGCCTCCCCTTATCTTAGGTGGAGGTGAAGTTTGCTTTTTGCGAGCCCCTGTCGTGTTTACGAGGGTGCTCGACTTTTTTGGACTTCACGCCTCCCCTTATCTTAGGTGGAGGTGAAGTTTGCTTTTTGCGAGCCCCTGTCGTTTTTTGCCACGGTGCTTGACTTTTTTGGACTTCGCGCCTCCCCTTATCTTAGGTGGAGGTGAAGTTTGCTTTTTGCGAGCCCCTGTCGTGTTTACGAGGGTGCTCGACTTTTTTGGACTTCGCGCCTCCCTTTATCTTAGGTGGAGGTGAAGTTTGCTTTTTGCGAGCCACTGTCGTTTTTTGCCAGGGTGCTCGACTTTTTTGGACTTCGCGCCTCCCCTTATCTTAGGTGGAGGTGAAGTTTGCTTTTTGCGAGCCCCTGTCGTTTTTTGCCAGGGTGCTCGACTTTTTTGCACTTCGCGCCTCACCTTATCTTAGGTGGAGGTGAAGTTTGCTTTTCGCGAGCCCCTGTTGTTTTTTGCCAGGGTGCTCGACTTTTTGACTTCGCGCCTCCCCTTTGGTGGAGGTGAAGTTTGCTTTTTGCGAGCCCCTGGCGTGTTTGCGAGGGTGCTCGACTTTTTTGGACTTCGCGCCTCCCCTTATCTTAGGTGGAGGTGAAGTTTGCTTTGAAAAAGAAAAAAAGTTGTTTTTCGAAGCAATCTTAGTGGGTTTTCATCGATTGTAGCGCTCTTTGAAAAAGAAGTGCTTTTTCGATGTTTGCGAGTAAAAAGTGATAACTTGGAGATTTTACTTTTTTGGGGGTTCTAGCCTGTATTAAGGGTTTGGATACTGCCTCATTAAAAAACCTTACGCCCCTTCGTAAGGAAAAAGAGTGCAGCTCCTTTTGTTTGTTACATTCATAGAGGATGGAAGAAACAAAAAATTACATAATGCGAGGGCTCGCTAAGGCTCCGCTATGGGTAGTATTTGCGAAGGTCGTCGATGTTCCAGGTATGAGGCAGGATGTTTCCCTCACTGTCAGAGAGGTGGAAAGAGCCAGGGCGATTGCATTCTGATATCAGGTATGCACCGGTCCACTTTGGCTGGAACTTCCCCGCCATGCCGGCGTTTTGTTTCCGGATGAGGACGAGGTCACCCTTCTGCAAGTCTTTGATTCTGACCTTTTTATCTCTCCATTTTTTGGTTTCTTCTTGATACTTGCGAAGGTTGTGCACTGCGTTGCATCTTGCTTCTTCGAGTAAATCTTTGTTGAGCAGCTGGCTTTTTTCTGTTGGTTCGAGGGTTGTTCTCGGTGATTCGTGCTTCAGTTCTTCTGGTAGCACAGCCTCTTCCCCAAATAGGAGCTTGAAAGGTGTGAATTTGGTTGCTCTGCACTCCGAGGTGTTGTGAGACCAAGTGACCGAGGTTAGTTCTTCCGCCCATTTTCCCTTAGGCCTGCCTTGCAGTTTCTTGGATATGGCTTGGAAAATTGTTGCATTAGCTCTTTCAACTAAGCCGTTGGATTGAGGGTGCCGAACAGAAGCGAAGCATAAGATTGTACCAATTTGTGCACAGAATTCTTTGAAAACTTCGCAGTCAAATTGGGTGCCATTATCTACGGTGAGATGTTTGGGGACGCCGAATCGACAAACTATTTGTTGCCAGAAAAACTTTTTCACTGCGAGGGAGGTGATGGAAGACAATGGTCTTGTTTCAATCCACTTTGTGAAGTACTCTACGACTACCACCGCGTAGCGAAGGTTTCCTGGAGCTGTCGGTAGTGGGCCCACGAGGTCCATTGCCCACCTTTGTAGAGGCCATGTTGGGCATATAAGCGTCGTCGGAGCCCCTGAGGCGTTTTGGTTTTTTGCCGTTAATTGGCAACCCTCGCAATGTTTGACGATGTTTTCTGCATCTTTTAGCGCCGTTGGCCAGTAGAAACCTTGCCGGAAGGCTTTTCCGACTAATGCCCTTGGGCCGTTGTGTGATCCACAAATGCCTTCATGGATAAGCTTAAGAATGTCATTTCCTTCGGACTGTGGGACGCATTTGAGCCAGGGTGAGGTTACAGAGGCTTTGTACAGAATGTTGTCCACAATCTTATACCCTCGTGCTCTTTGTTTTAGCCTGTTTTCTTCTTCTTTGGAGTCTGGTTCGTGGAGCCCCTTGATGTAGGCTATGATAGGTGCCCTCCAGTCCTCGCTCTGGATTGCATTGATCAACTTGGCGTTCTTTTCAAGGGTTTCAAAAGCTGGTTGGGTCGCAACTTCGTGGAAAACATCAGGCGGTAGGTGTAATTGTTGTGCTGCTGCTTTGGCTAGGCAGTCTGCTTCACTATTTTCTGACCTTGGTATTGCTTTTACTGATATGCCGAGGAAAAAGGACTCTAACCTTCAGACATGTTGAAAGTACTTTTGCAGCTCTGGATCTCTGGCCTTGTAATTCTTCTCAATGTGCCCCGCCATGACCTATGAGTCTGTGCAGATGACTACCCTTCGGACTGACAGTGACCGAAGCCTTGAGAGAGCGAGTACCACAGCTTCGTATTCTGTGGAGTTGTTTGTACATTTGAAGTCAAGTCTTCTTGCGTATCTTAGCTTAGATCCGGATGGCGAGACTAGAATGGCCGAGGCCCCTGCGCCAGTTGCACCCCAGGCTCCGTCGACATACACAGTCCAAAATGGGTCTTGGTGAGGTTCATCTTTGCGAGGGTCTGGGGTCCATTCTGCTATGAAATCTGCTAGCGCCTGGGATTTGATTGCTGTTCGACCGATGAAGGTTAGGGCGTAGCTGTTGAGTTCAACTGCCCATTTAGCTATTCTTCCGACTGCCTCGTTGTTTTTGAAAATGTTCTCGAGGGGAAAAGCCGAGGGTACATGGATTTCATATGCTTGGAAATAGTGCTTGAGTTTTCTTGATGCCATGACCACTGCGTACGCTATCTTCTCGAGCTCTGAGTAATTTCGTTTAGGCCCTTCGAGGGTTTCTGATACGTAGTAGATTGGGGCTTGCCTGGTTTTGTTGTTCTCGTGCAACTCTTTGATTAAGACTGCGCTCGCTGCGTGAGGCGAGGCAGCGACGTACAGCAGTAACAAGTCCCCTTTGCTTGGGCTGGTTAAAACAGTCAAGCTGGTGAGATACTTCTTCAAGTCTTCGAAAGCTTTCTGCTGCCGGGGTCCCCAGTTGAATGGCGCGGTGCTTCTCAAGCTTTCGATGAAGGGTAACCCTCGCTCAGCTGATCTGGAAATGAATCTACTGAGAGCTGCTAATCGGCCTGATAAGCGCTGGGCCGCTTTTTTGGTTGTCGGGGGTTCCATGTTGATGATAGCATCAATCTTGTCGGGGTTAGCTTCAATTCCCCTTGCAGAGACGATACAACCCAGCAGTTTTCCTTCACTTACCCCGAAAATACATTTTTCGGGGTTCAGCTTTAATCCAGCGCTGAACACTCTCGACAGGTCTGAAATGTGGTTTTCTTTTAACTCGCTTTGGACTACCAGGTCATCAACATAAGCGGAGACGGAGTGTTCATCTTTGAAGACCTCGGATGTCATACGAGCGAAGGTTGAACCCGCGTTTCTTAGGCCTTCTGCCATTCTCCGAAAACAAAAAATTCCCGAGGGTGTGATGAAACTTGTTTTCTCCTCATCTTCTTCATTCATCCAAATCTGGTGGTACCCCGAAAAGCAGTTGAGTAGAGATAGCATTTGGCAGCCGGCTGCCCTGTCAACCAAGGTGCTTATGTTGGGGAGGGGAAAATCATCCTTCGGGCAAGCCTTGTTCAAGCACGTGAAATCTACGCACATTCGCCATTTGTTGTTCTTTTTCTGTACTAGTACCACGTTTGAGAGCCATGTTGGGTACTTGACCGGGCGGATGACGCCTGCGTCCAAAAGCCTTTTTACCTCGGCCTTCGCTGCCTCTTTCCTTTCTTCTAACATTTTGCGAAGCTTTTGTTTGACCGGGCGGTATCCCGGTTTGATGTTTAGGCCGTGCTCTATCAGGGTTCTGTCCACTCCTCCTTATTCCTCCGCGGACCAGGCGAAGGTGTCGGAGTTTCCTTTGAGGAAAGTCACGAGGTCGCTTTATTGGTTGGGGGTCTAGGTTGGCTGAGATGAAGACCCCTTTTCTTTCAGCGTTACCCTCGAGAGTTGTACTTGTTTGTTTTCTGTTTTCTCCTTGGGTTGACACCTTTATTTTTCATTTTGCCGCCTTACCTTCGTCATTGAGGTTTGTAACTTGGGGTTTCGACAGTTGTGGACATTACGTTGTCCTGGTGCTACTGTTCCCTCGCTGCCCTTGCAATGTCTTGGTCTCCATATACTGCGACCACTCCCTTCGGAGCGGGAAGCTTCATGCAGAGGTAAGCGGGTGGGATAGACTGCGTTGAATGTGGTTGGTTACCCCTCGGCCAAATATGGCATTGTACGGATAGAACATGTCGACCACGTCGAAGTTAAGTGCTCGGTTCTGCAATTGATCTGGTCATCGAAGAAGGTCACGGGCAAAGAAATTTTCCCGATGGCCTCTCACTGTTTGATCGCCGAAGCCTTATAAAGGGTTGTCAGCAGGTTGTAGTAGGTTCCTTTCAAGCTTCATGCTGTCAAAGGTTGAGGCGAATAGGATGTCTGCGGAACCTTCCTGTGTCGACCAGAATTTTAGTGACGGTCCACCCTGCTAGATTGGTCTCGATCACCATGGCGTCGGTATGAGGGTAAATCTCTCAACTTCATATCACTGGAGTCGAAGGTTATGGGAATGTGGGACCAACGACCAAATTTGTGTGGACCTTCGACGGCTAACATGGTGCACCTGTCTGCATGTTCTTCTTCTCTTGCGCTTGTTGCCATGGTCTTCATTTGAACCTCCGGTGATAGCTAGTATTACAACCCGAAGGTTGATGTTGGGTTGTTGATGGTCGTTTGGCTCTGGGTTTCGGGTTTGACAGGTTGAGGCGCTGGTAGAGCGGTATTGGTGGTGGTGGCGGTAAAGCGTTGTTGACTTGTTGGTGTGGTTGGGGTTGGGTTTGGGGGGTTGTTGGATATGTGACTGTGTATGGTGGATTTTGGCGTTGTGGGATGTGGTTGGCTGATAAGAGGCTTGGTTGTAGAGTGGGTGGTGAGCGTAGATGGTTTGTTTGCGAGGGTAGGCCGTATTTATGTGGGTATAGTGGTATGTGAGGATTTGGTGTTGGGAAATTTGGGTTTCCTGGTGTGGTTGATGGTTTGTGTGTCTGCCGAAGCGGCTCTTTTGGACTCCTGGAACTCTTTTCCCTTCGCAAAGCATTCACATTGTTTGGTGGTGTTCCCCTTTCCAAGACCACAGAAATGACAATACATTTTCGCGGGGTCTTTTTGCTGGTTCCGTTGATCTGGCGGGGGTGGCATCGATGTTGCTTTGTTCTTGGCGAGGGTTGGTTGTTCGGAGGTTGAGTGCCCCGTCCTTGGTGTTCATAGTGTATTGGTTTGTTGATGGCACCGATGTTGCTTTGTTCTTGGTGAGGGTTGTTTACTCTTGGTTGTGGCCCCGGCTGCGGCTTCTGCTGCAACCTCCGAGCATCGGACTTCGCGCTCTGAAGTCCATGTCTGCTCTACAGTATCTTTCCATTGTCTCGTGTAATTCCTCGATTGTGTTTGCCGGCTTCCTGGCAAATTTCGAAGAGCATGGGCCTGGCGCAGGCCACTGACTGCAGCAGAGGATGACAGCCTCGTCGGATATTCCCGGGGTTCTTGCTCTGATTTGGATGAACCTCCGCCAATAATCTTGAAGTGGTTCGCGCTCTTCTTGTTTGCAGTTGAACAACTCAATGGGGTTGCATGGGGCTGGTGTGATGCCTTTGAAGTTTGTGCAGAGCCTGTCTCTTAGATTGGCCCAGAAATCCACTGTTCTGGGGAGGAGGTTGCTGTACCAGGTTTGTGCAATGTCTCGCAAGATGATGACAAAAGACTTTGCCATTGTTGATTCATCCCCGCCTGCTGCGGGAACTGCTGCTTCATAGCTCATTATGAATTGGCGAGGGTCGGAGAGCCCGTCGTATCGGGGCAGGTTTTGTGGATTATAGCACGGTGGCCAGGGTTGGGTTTGGAGCATTTGAGAGAGTGGAGACTTTGGGTCATAGGGCATTTGGGTGTTGTTGGTCTTCGTTGGTTGCGAAGGTTAGGCTCTCTCTCATCTGGGTAGAGTTGGCGAAAGTTGGGTGGCCTCATAGGAGTTGTTCTGGGTGAATTGGTGGTGGATGGCGACGAAGGTTGTCTTGACCCTACCCTGCTCCTCATTCCCCTCTTGCAGCGGGGGCATTTCCTCATCATTCCATCCCTCGGCTTCGGCTTCAGCCGCAGCGAGGGATTCCTCCTTCCGCGAAGCTGTTCCCTGCCCTGCCTCATCTGCCCTTTGCCTGATCGATCGCAACCGGTTGTGCCTCTCAAGCTGATCCAGGCGCCTCTTCTTCTCTTGCAGCTCAGCTTGAAGTCTTTCGAGGGCCTCGAGGCCCAACTCTTCTTCATCTCTCCCCTCTCCTTCTCCAGAAGTGTGGGGGTGCGGCTGTGCCACCACTCGGGCCTGGGGGCCCGGGACTTCAGATTCTTGGGTGGCACCCTCTGCTCCCGAGAGTTGCACAATCTCCTCAGTGGGCGGAACCACCGTCGCTATCTCACTGGCGACGCGTCAGTCCCTTGCTGTGGGCGCTCTCCTGTTTGCTGCCATTTCGATCTTCGGGTCCCCACGGATGGCGCCAAACTGTTGGTAACACGCTTGCCCCACCTCCGCACTTGTACAGGGGAGTGGCAAAGGTGACCAAGTGTCGGAAGCAACAGCGAAGGTTGAGGAAACAAAGACAAGGTTGACGTGGCTCTATTCCCAAGAAATCGTCCCCCCTTTACACTGTTCAGTCCTCGGTATTTATAGGGAATACCAAGGGTCATGGGATCAATTACAAAAGGGTACAGAAAGATTCTCTGGCTCCACACAGGGAGGAGGGTAATAACGTAAACACAGCTAAGGTGAAAACCCTAGTCAGCCTCCTTCCTGCGCGCCGCCACCTGATTCTTATCACCTTCGAGAGGGGAGAGCGAGTGCCAGACCCTCGATCTCGCTTTGCCCTCGGCCAGCGCTCCACTGACGCTTGCCAGACCCATCGCTCCAAGTGGAATGGCTTCGAAGGCCGGCGAGGGTCGCCTGCCGCGTTGTCGTCACGCCTTAACCTCTCGCGATGGAAAGACGAGGGCCGACCTTCGTCCTGCGGAGGTATCCATCCAGTCGCAGAGCTTGAGGTCCTTCGCCACCAGTTGGGCCTGGGCCTCTTGGCGAAGGTACGCGGATGCGCGAGGGTCACTCCCATCGCTCTTCACGCCATTTTCCTGCAAAAAGTACCTGAACACTTCCGAAGGTTGGGTCAGTGTTCAGAGGTTTGATTGGCGACCTGAGAGACTTGACAGGATGAAATAGGGGGATAGACGGCGAAGATGCGTGGGCCGTTTTGCTGAGCCAGCCTGCGTGGCGCCTCTGCCGAGGGTCCCTTCCCCCCAACAATGAGAAACTTTATGCAGTCTCTGTGTGTTATGTTTAAACTGAGAAAAATGCTAAGCATAGGTTGTTGTATGGAAAAATAAGGAGTTGTTGTACAAATGTGCTTTTCTGTGTTTTTCTTAAAAAATTCATGTAGAAAAGAATATAATGTTTCTGATCATGGAACTTTCTTGACAAATATGAAATATGGAGTAGAATCTGGAAAAAATA
The DNA here is from genome assembly GCA_009763385.1 of Coix lacryma-jobi var. lacryma-jobi. Taxonomy (NCBI): domain Eukaryota; kingdom Viridiplantae; phylum Streptophyta; class Magnoliopsida; order Poales; family Poaceae; genus Coix; species Coix lacryma-jobi. The sequence goes on along the minus strand of CM019828.1, from coordinate 76,143,198 downwards.
TGAAAATGAGGATGTCACACTTTTCTAGTAGGGTTGTAGTTCAAATGGTTTATTTTGGAATAAACTTGTTTATTTTGTGTAGAATTATGTGTTTATGCTTTAGCAGTAAGTTGTCTGCAGTAGAGTGGTTATAAATAGATAAAGCTAGGAAAATTATGAAATCTGCTGTTTGACACTTTTTATAAGAAGAGCTAGCTCAATGCACCTTTTGAGTAGTTTATTTCATCTTTTTCTATCTGATGTTCAGTATTTTATCTCTTGCTGAAATTTGTACAGTGAGGTCCAGTATTTATAAGTTACCTTCTGAAATTTTTGTGGATTTTTCTAAGTTCAGAAAAATATACTTGCTGTTCAAACCTAGCCCCTTTTTGAATTAATAAATAGGAAATAGTTAAAATAATAGTTTGTTTAAAGTGGTAAATAAGTGTTTTCCTTGATGTCAAAAGTTGTTCAACAAGTTGGTTTTGTTGGTTTGCAAGAAATGTTTATATTTCATACCATCATTTCGCACCACACTTTAGTTATCTATTATCCACCGCATTGCAATAGGATCGACAGTCCCTGAGCCCGACCAGGAGCCGGAAGTAAACGTCGAGCAGGAGATTCCAGAGCTGCCCAGAACCGAGGAGGCCGACCCCGCGCCAGAGACTAACCTGCCCGAGTGCCTCTCCCACGAGACCTCGGTCTTCTCCCAAGGCAAGCCCTGGAGCATTCTAAGCCTCCTATTATTTACAATTAATTTAATTGAGTATTTTATATTGTGATGCATTAGGTATAGGAGTTGATTGAATCCTACTTATTTACCATCCCTTGATTATTGATTAATATCTGCCTTGTTATCCTGTTATTTATTTACAATGTAGAATTGCTTAGCCTGCTTAATAAAGTAATAAAGAAAGGATGTTCCCGTAATACCCCTGGTGGGTATTTACCAGATCACGGTTGGCTATATTTGCTATCGTGGAAAAAAAACCTGAGTAGTAATGAAATACGGTCAACTGGAAGGCAAGGCACAAGTTCAAAAACTTGGGGCAGTCCGTCCGTTGGACCGTGTAGGTTTGTATCGATGTTGGCCCTCGTTCATTTTTGAAAGCGCCCTTTTACTTAGGGATAAGTCGGTGCCGTAATCATCGACCCCAAAGCCGGTTAGACGCTGTTCGGGCCGGTCTCAACCCGTGTCACACCCTCTAGTATGGAAACATGATCTGTCGCGGAATGGCCATCATATAGTTCCAATTGGGTGGTCCGTGCTGTGAGCCGCGACGATTACCACCACGAATAAGCATCGAGCGGTTACCCAATGCATGGACCCGATGGGGAAAGTGTGGGTTGGTATTAAAGATTTATCACCAGCTGGTTTGGATTTCGATTCGAATCCGCTCCTCTCCCCCGGTTAGTGGGAAACTATGGCGAGCTTCACCACGATACAACTCCGTGTGATGTTTAAGGCTCAACTAAATTGTGATTTAAGTCAACTAGATATGGTTATATTATTGATTGATTAGACTCATGTGTATGTAATAGTTCAGGTGCAAACCTAAGTTAAGAGGTAGGTCTAAAATTTGACTGCTCCCCAATATCATTAAATATTCCTTCTCTCAATTTGAGCTTTTTGCAACTAAAGATCCTAGCTCCACCAAAAAGCCTTGCATACCCTTGGTGTCATTGATTTTCAGTTGGACGGGTAAGTCTAGCTGAGTACATTCCCGTACTCATGGTTTATCCCGTTTGTTGCAGATGGCCAAGTCTACTATGACTATTGTAAGCACTGCCTCTACCCCGTGGAGGGTGATGAGGAGTAGGCCCAGGGCAGGGTCTTCTAGAAGCTTCTCCTTTGCTTTTGCTGGGCTAAGACTATTGGTGGCACATTATCTGAAAAGGAGGAGTGAGTTATCAAAACATTGTTTATTCGGACCACATGTAGGGTGGTCATGTTTTAAACTTATTTGAGCTTCCGCAAATTTCAAACTCAGTATTGTAATAACTCTTTTATGATTCCGCACTCTGATGTTTAAATTCGGTTTCGATTATCGATAGTGTATCCTTACGAATGTGGTACTTGAACATTGCAATCCTGTATGTTGTATGATGCTTGAAATCCTTCGAGATTTCCGGACTACCAGGATTATATGGGTTCAAGTATGAGTCGATGTCAAACGAATTTGGCTAAGAAGGTACTTGAGCTCTTATAATCAGGACGGTTCTGCCACACGATCCACAATTACCCAAATTGAATCATTCCCCTTTTGAGTAGTTGGTAAACCGGTGATAAAATCCATACCCACTTCTTCCCATTTCCACTCAGGTACTAATAACGGTTGAAGCATTCCTGCTGGTTTCAGCTGAATAGCATTTACTCGACAACATGTATCACATCTAGCTACATAAGCAGCATTTTCCTTCTTCATTTTGGTCCACCAAAATCTTGGACGTAAATCTTGATACATTTTAGCACTTCCAGGATGAATAGATAACTTGGACAAATGCGCTTCATCCATAATCTGATTTCTGAGTTCTATATCCTTAGGTACCACTAAGCGTTGGTCAAACCATAGAACTCCATTGTCATCAACTCGAAAATGTTTCATTGGTTCAATTGCGGCTTTCATCTTCTCTTTGATATGATGGATTCCTTTATATATTTTCTGTCCCTCAAGGATTTGGTTAATCAATGTGCTTCGTAGTTCAATGTTGTGTAGAATAGCAGGTTGCATTAGACTGAACTCATCTTCCGGTAGTAACCTCAAAGCATTGCAGTGCGACTTCTGACTTAACGCATCGGCAACCACAATTGCTTTACCGAGATGATAATGAATCTGCAGATTGTAATCATTGATTAATTCAAGCCATCTTCTTTGCCTCATATTTAACTCAGGTTGGGTGAAGATATACTTGAGACTTTTGTGATCCGTGTACATATTACAAACGTTACCAAGCAGATAATGTCTCTAGATCTTCAGAGCGCGCACCACTGCAGCCAATTCCAAATCATTTGTAGGATAATTCATTTCATGTTTCCTCAACTGACGGGAAGGGAAGCATAAGCAATCACTCTGCCTTCTTGCATAAGGACACATCCTAAACCAACTTTTGAGGCATCACAAAAGACATCAAAGGGCTTTTCAATGTCCGGTTGATCCAAAACAGGAGCAGTGGTCAATAGCCTCCGCAGGGTACGGAAAGCGATTTCACACTCCTCGGTCCATTCAATCTTCTGATTCTTCTACAACAAGCTTGTCATAGGTTTTGCAATCTTGGAAAAGTCCCGAATGAAACGGCGATAGTATCCTGCTAAGCCGAGAAAAATTCGAATCTCACCAACAGAAGTAGGAGCTTTCCAATTCATTACTTCCTGCACCTTACTGGGGTCCACTGAAATTCCCTCTTCTGACAGGATATGGCCAAGGAAATGTATTTTCTTCAACCAAAACTCACATTTACTAAACTTAGCATAGAGTTTATGCTTTCAAAGCCTGGTTAGAACAACTCTCAAATGTTCCGCATGGTTTTCAGAATATACTAGAATATCTTCAATGAACACTACTACAAACTTGTCCAATTCTGGCATGAATACTGAGTTCATCAAAATCATGAAGTATGCTGGAGCATTTGTGAATCCAAAAGACATCACAAGGTACTCATATAACCCATATCTGGTCGAAAAAGCGGTCTTTGGGATATCTGTTGCCTGAATTATGATCTGATGATAACCTGATCTCAAATCAATCTTAGAAATCACCTTAGCTCTGGACAACTGATCAAACAGATTGTCCATCTGTGGCAACTGATACTTGTTCTTGATGGTCACGACATTGAGTGGACAATAATCCACACACATATGCAATGACTTATCCTTCTTTTTAACAAACAAGGTTGGACAACCCCACTCTGATATAATAGGTTGAATGAATCCCTTGCCAAAGAGTTCCCTAATCTGAGTCTTGAGTTCAGCTAGCTCATTGGGTGACATACGGTATGGTCTTCTAGAGATTGGTGTTGTTTCTGGCAATAACTCAATTGTGAACTCCACTGCTCTCTTGGGCGGTAACCCTGGTAACTCATCCGGGAAGACATCCGGAAAATCTCAGACAACTAGGATTTTGGAAAGATCTTCCATGGCAAGAGTGCAAGATAGGTCAACAAAATCGGCACCTGAAGAAAGATTGATAAGAGATATACAAAGCTTGTTATTGGTTCGTCCATCAGATAAGGTAAGAGTCATATTAGCAGTGTCTAACACCGCGTTCCACATACTTATCCAACTCATGCCTAAGACTACATCCATGCTTAGTTCAGGTAAAACTACTAGATTAGCTCCAAACTTGTGCCCTCCAATCTCGATGGTTGTATTACACACCATCTGTCTGGATAACATGCTACTACCCACGCAGCTTACGCGAAACCCATAATCCATTTCAGACATTTCTTGATTATGCTTTTGTGCAAATGCTTTGCTCATGAAGGAATGCGATGATCCAGTATCAAACAAAACAACGGCAGGATGATGGTTAACGAGACACATACCAGTAGTCACGGGCTCTCCTGCACGAGCTTCTTCAGCGGTCATGTTGTGCAGACGTGCTGGGTAGTTAGCCTGTTGCTTCTTCGGGTGTGGGCAATACCTTGCGAAATGCCCCTCTTGATTGCAATTGAAGCACGGTCCACGAACCAGAGACTTGCCTACTTTCGAGCTGCTTTGACCCCCTCGAGCTTGAGTGGCTGCTATCTTGTATAGCCTTTGGTTACGCTGAGATTGTGGCTGACCTTTCTTCTAGGTTTGCCTGAAACAAGCTCCAGGCGCTGGTGGTTGATACTGGGAACGCTGAGCTGGTGGTCCTCTTGGCTGTGGTGGTCCAGACTCCAAAGTTCTCTTTCGGGGCTTGCACGCTGCATGCTTATTGTTATGATTCTCTTGGATCAGACAGTCACTGATAAAGTCATTGAAAATGGTACGAGATGATGTACCCATGGATTTTCCCATTTCGGTATTCAGTCCACTCTTGAAACTGTCTATCTTCTTAGCTTTAGTGTTCACAAACTCTGGAGCGTAACGAGATAAGGAATTGAACATATGGTGATATTCCGTGACTGAGCGGGTTCCCTGCGTCAAGCTCATGAACACTGCTACTTTCATCTGGGTCAATCCTGGGGGAACGAGAACATCTCCCATGTGACAGGCGCACAGGCACGATAGGTGGTACGGTGATGTCCCCACCAAATCCTGGCCGGTCCCTGCAGTTGATGCGCGGCATATTCTGCTTTGAGCTCCTCTGTGATCCTGAGCAATCGAAACTTTTGCTCCATGGTATGCAGCCATTCCTCCGCTTCTAGAGGTTCAGTAGCTTCCTTGAAAATGGGCGGCTTGCTATCCAAAAAATCTTTGAACGAGCTGTATTGGTTCGGCTCGGGGCGCTGGCTGCCATGTGTCAGATTTTCACGTAGCAACGCCTCGATATTGTGCTGACTCCCCATGAATGCGGATACATGGGTGTATGTCGGATCTTGAGATAACGAGTGATTGTCAACTGGGATGATGCGCATGTTCTTTGGCTTGTGTTGTGCAGGTGTCGAGCTTGGATACGGTGATCGAAGGCAGGGTGAAGGTCAAATAGAGACGTGCCGTGCCGATGGACCTAGAGTGGTGAGGGGCATACGTGAGGCTTGGACTGACGGACCGGTGGCCTAAGGATCGGCCATGGTGGCTGACAGCCTAGGACAGCGATAAGTGAAGTCTTGCGGGTGGACGGGGTGCACGGGCGGTGCATCCCCTCTACGGCGTTGGTTTGGTGGTCGAGCCACAGAAAAACCACCGGGTGGACGGTTTCCAGGTTTGGGCCTCAAAACCTGGGGGCTGGCCGGTTTTTGAGTTTGGGTCACAAAACTCGGGCTGAGGACGGTTTCCAGGTTTGGGCCTCAAAACCTGGGTGCTAGCGGGTTTCTGAGTTTGGGCCACAAAACTTAGGCGACGGACGACAGATTTCCCAGTTTTGGCCTCAAAACCGGGGGATGGCCCAGGTTTCTCGGTTTTGGCCTCAAAATCGGGGGAGGTTCGTGAAAAGGACTAGCGGCGCAGTGGCGGCATCTGGTGAGGTCGCGTCGAGGCGAAGCTACCTGATGTGCGGGCATGGCCGTCGGATCAACATCAACCTCGAGTTGGTTAGGAATACCCTTAGGGTTAGCCTACTCGCTCATTAGCCGTAAGGGTAGAAGGGGAATAATTGTACTAGGCTATATAAGGAGGGGCCACCCCTCCCTCCAGTTATATCTCAGCCATTTGCTATTTTCATTCTAGTGTTCCCTGCTTCCCACATCCCTGCTGTAGCTACTGAGATCCGCAGAGACAGTGAATCATACCTCTGTGTATTTGCTTTTTGAGGAAATGTGACCATAATCTCATTGTCTCCTCGAGTGGAGGAGTTTCGGCTGGAAATTGAGATCGAATTGCGTTCTTGCTTGTGTGTTCTTCGCATTTTTGTTTTTGGCCCTCACGGAGTTTTGCCTCGTTCTTTTTCTCCAGGAGTTGGTTTTCGATTTCGTTTGAACCACTTTGTGCACGAACAGGTTTGTGATCTTTTGACCGAAGAAATCACACTCTATTCACTTGTGGCAACAGATCAGTCAAGATTCTTTTTAGATCAATTTTTCCTCTCTTCTCACGAATTTCTTCGATTCATCGATTTAGAGATAGGTTCGAGCCATGATCTCCTAGGAGTAGCTCACTATCCTCCTTGTGACTCCTATCACTAAGTTTGAACCTTAGGGGTTTCATTTTGGGAGAGATCGAGTTGAATCGGTGGATGAACTGCATAGAATCGGGGTGACCGGACTCTGCCTTTGGGGTGACCAGACTCTGACCAGTGAGTCCGGTCGTTGAAGGCCGAGCGAATCCTGTTCTGCGAGAGACTGATCGGACACTCTGTGATTGCATGACCGGACTCACCGATCACACTGTTCATTGTGTTGCGTGCGACCGGACGCTGGCTCAGCTACTAACCGAACGCTTGTACATGCTGAGTCCGGTCCAATACAGTAACGGTCCAGAACGATTCTTGTTGGACCAGACGCGTCTGCTCCTGACTGACCGGACGCTCCAGTGAGTCCGGTCAGTGCTGATCAGCATGTTTTCGCTCGTGTTTCGTTCATCCTTTGTTTGTTTTGGTTTCCGGTTTTTGCGTTGGGTTTCTAGAGTTGTGTAGTGTCTCGTTGTGCTTCTCTGAAGCATCCACCCTACATCTAGGGTCATGGACACTACCTAGCTCTAGATTTGCTCCTGGGGTCGTTTCACGTGATAGTGGCGATAAGTTTCTGAAAAGAAATTTAAAGCTCCAATTCACCCCCCTCGGGTTGCTTTTGTGTAACACTTTCGGTCCTTCAATTGGTATCAAAGCGGGTTAAGGATCTTCCACCTTAGCCGGTTCCAGATCCACAGAAGGCGACATGGATCGCGGCATGGGCAAACCATCGTTTTTTGATGGGACGAACTATGTGTATTGGAAGATACGCATGTCGGCCTATCTTCAGAGTATGGGTGCTTCCATCTGGGATATTTTCAACTCTACAGATTACGTTGTCTTGGCTGCTCGTGTGACTCAGCATCAGATTGATGAGCACGATGCCAATAGCCGAGCCCGTAATGCTCTTTTCTCCTGTTTGAGCATGTCTGAGTTTGATCGCGTTTCTCACCTCACTCGCTACGGCTCGGGAGATTTGGGCTACCCTCATGCGTTTTCATGAGAGAACCACTCAAGTCAAAACTCGTCTCTACGAGTCGCACAAGCGAGAGTATGAGAACTTTCGACACATGCCTAGCGAGAGCATAGAAAGTTTATTCGCTCGCTTTCAGGTGATTGTCAGCAGGATGAGGGCTAACAAGGAGCTGTTGCCTTTTGACGATCATGAGACGGCTCTTAAGCTTTTACACACTCTCGATCGATCGGTGTGGGACTCTAAGGTTCAGGCGATCATCAAATCGCCTAACTATGAGACTCTCATGTGCGACGAGCTCTTTAGTAAGCTCAAGTCCAGTGAGATTGATGCCATGGCGATGGCTTCTTATGAAAATCCTTCTGGCCTGTCGATAGTGTCATATTCTTAGCATCAGCAAAGTCATATAACACAACACAAGGACCTAAAATCAACCAAAAACCTTTTCTAAACTAACAATTTCCACTTGTCCTTGAGTTTTATTTCAATGTAGGTAATTGCAGGGTTTTTGAGCAAAATGACCAAGAGGACCCACCAGGAGGCGAGCACACTCACCTGGGCTCACTTTGGGCCAAGGTGGGGTGGCGCCCGCCACCCCAAACTGGCGGCCGCCATGGGAGTGAGGCCCAACCTCCTCCCCCGCCTGCCACGTCACTGATCCAGGGGAGGCGTGCCACATTCATTTGCAGCCATTGATCACTTAGGTCGTTGCATCCAAGGGCTAAGAAGAGATGTCACGTGGATCATGACCTAAATTGCCCATGTGACAGTTTTGGACATGCAACCGACCTTGGAACCGCCTCTCTGGAGCTCCTGGATGCCGTTGAAGCAATGACGGTGGATCCAACGGCCAGGAGGGTGGCGGCCACCACCTAGGGCTGGCGCCCGCCACCTCCGTCACCCCCTGACCTAACCCTAGGTCTATAAGTACCCCCTTAGGTCCCTTAGGCTATAAATAGGACCCCCCGATCTCATTTGTACTCAGACCTCACCTCATCAGTCCCACTCTCTTGTAAGCGAAGCTCTGGTGAAGTAACACTCTAGTTGAGAGACTTAGAGTGAGAGGGAGAGTGAAGAAGAGAAGAGCTGGAGTTTAATAGAGGATCTTCCAGAGTCTCTGAAATAATTCCAAGTCTTTCTTCATTTATCTTAATGTTCTTGTACTTTCACAGCATTTACTTTAAGTTCTTTACTTATTGTTCTTGTTGAGTGCTTTCGATCATAGATAACTTAGTATTTAGTTTGTATCTAGTTTGGGTTCTTTGCTGAGTAATCAGTGCTCTAGTTTTGGACGCAAGATTAGAGTAGTATATATTAGTGTAAGCGCGGTGCTTAGACTAGTTATACCTTAGTTTGTGGCTAGCCCCCCGGATAGTTGTGGTAGCAAACAGGTGGTGACAGCCCTGGGAGCCTTGAATTCCACCACGTAGTTAGGTTAGTTTTTAAATCATAAACCTCGTTGTGCACGTCTGAGGTAAATAGTCCAGAGGGTGTGTACAGTTCGAAGAACTAGATAAAACTTTATTGCTAAGTTAGTTGTGATCGTAAGTGTGTACCAAAACATTAATCTGTTCATCGGCCAGACCCTGCCAATTTAGTTTACTAGTAGTTAGTCTTTCTTTCTTTTTATTTTAGTGGTAGTAGAAATCAACCCTCATTCATACATTTTGATCAACCTTGCTAGAATCACTAGTTGTTCATAGCAGTCCTAGTGTTAGTTCTGCCATAGTAGCTTCCCTGTGGAAATAAATACGATACTCGGTTACTCCCGGGTGAAGTGCTACAATTGACTTATTTTGTGCGCTTGTGGAATTTACCAATAGTCATAAGAATAGTTAGTTATACCTCTTACATTAAGAAGTACCAACAAGGCTTTTTGGCGCCGTTGCCGGGATAGATTCCATAGTCTACTCCTAGTGACGACGTTAGCAAGTGTCAACAAGCATTTCTGGCGCTGTTGCCGGGGAGGCAATTGGTTAGAATTAATTCTTTACGATTTCTATTGAATTAACCCCCATAGTTCTAGCAGGTATATATATTGCATGTTATTTGTGATCGTTCAAGTAGCCATGGCCGGATTCAATCTTCCGAGCAACTATCAAGAAGATCCCGAGGCCATTCTTAGGAGAGCGAGAGCTAATCTCACACCTCCAAGGAAGAACCCGGAGTTTTGCGAGAAGAGTTCGTCGAGACAAGAATCCCAGTCAAAAGTGACTGACGAACCAAGCTGCTCCACCGATCGATCAACACCAACGCCGACATCGTCATCAACATCGACGTCGACCAAAATAGTCCGTGAGTATTCCATGCCTACTCTTGCTCACATTCCAGTGTTACCTTCTACTAGTAATGTAGATTTTGAGCTTAAACCTCACCTAATACGTATGGCTCAAGCTGTTGTATTTAATGGCAAACCTTCCGAGGATGCCAATGCTCATCTCCGGAATTTTCTGGAGATATGTAGTACAATTTCCGTGCAGGGAGTTTCGCAGGATGCCATTAGACTTCGTCTTTTTCCATTTTCATTAGTGGAAAAAGAGAAGCAGTGGTTCCTCTTCAACTCTGGACACCTGCTGACATTGGTGAGATGCGCGGATCAATTCCTCAACAAGTTCTACCCGATAAGTCGAACTATTGTTTTCCGTAGCAAGATTTCTAACTTTGGACAGGGAGACGAAGAAACAATCACTGAAGCTTGGGAGAGACTACAAGAGTATGTTGAAAACTGTCCCCACCACGGTATGCAAGACTGGTACTTGATCTAGAGCTTCTACCATGGACTCCAGCAAGAATCTCGACAACACATTGATGCTGCCGCCGGAGGTGCATACCTCTCTCACACTGTAGAGAAGGCAACCAAACTAATCGAGACAATGGTGGCAAATCAAGGATGGACAGAAAAACGTGCTAGAGGTATGTCTGAAATTAAGCAAGTTGATTCTGTTATCCTGCAAACTTTGGTAAAATTGCTAGAGCAAAGAATAAATGAGAAGAGAGATCGTGCTGCAATGGAGTACTACGCCAAGCAAAGAGCCGCTTCGTCAAGTGAAGGTCAAGAAGAAAATAAGAAAGAAGATGCAAAATCCCTTCATAATAATGGTGGCTACGGAGAACCTCCAATTCCAATGATCCAACAATGGAATAATAAAGGTATGCCTCAAACCTCCGTATTTAATTCTCCTATTGGAAAATTAGTTTCTAATCAAGGTAGAATTAATGATATCATAAATAATAAATTAATTGAACATGATAAAATATTAGAAGGAATTTATGCTAAACTGAAAGATTTTTCTGAAGCATTTAAGGAACAAATTAATTTTAATAAGAGATTAGAGCAAACATTAGATAACATTAAATCTCAAATTAAATACTATGAGGAATTAAAAGCTGTAACCACGAGAGGTGGTAAATCCACTCGTGATCCACCTCATCCTAATTTAGTTCCTAGTAGCAATTCTGCTGCAAAGAAAAATATTGTTAATGTTGAAAAAGACGAAGAAGAGGAGACGCCAGCTGAACCTTCATCCAAGGTACGAACTGCTCCTCATGAATTCTATGATACACATGTATTACCTTTTCTAGATCGAAACAGAAATCCGACGGAAGACGACCAATTCAAGAATTCGTCGAAGTAATTCAAAAATTATATATACATGTGCCATTTATTGACGCTATGCAGGTTCCAACTTATGCAAAATATTTGAGAGACATGGTCAACAAGAAGAAACCAATTCCAAGTAGGGATGTGGTTAAATTGACCGAAGATTGCAGTGCGGTCATTTACACCAACTCCAGAAAAGAAGAAGGACCCAGGAAACCCAACGATCGCATGTTCAATTGGAGAGTAGCACTTCGAGCATGCACTCTGTGATCTGGGAGCAAGCGTCGACGTCATGCCCAAGGTAATATATGATAAATTAAATCATCATACTTTGTCCCCTACTTCTATGTGTCTGCAGCTAGCCGATCAATCGCTCCGATATCCCGCGGGAATAGCAGAGAATATTCCGTTGAAAATCCGGAATCTCTTTGTCCCGGTGGATTTTGTGGTTCTGGATATTAATCCCGACCACCGGACGCCATTGATCTTGAGACGGCCATTTCTGAGCACTGCAAAAGCCACTATTGATGTAGGAGCTGGAGAAATTCAGCTCCACATCAGTGGAAAGGAGAAAAAATTCGAGTTCACACCGCGACCGGAAAAACACCCGTCATCAAAGTTCGTCGGTGCCGACACTCCACCAAACAAAGCCAGTGAAGGAAATATTCAGCCACAACCACCGTGAAGGCGACACTAATCAGGAATCCAAAGAGGCTAACCAAGGTAAGTTAGACTAAGGTAAGTCTTTATCCCCCATTTAAATTTTCGTTTTTACTTAAGCAAATTAATTTTCTGCAAAATAGATGCTTAGTAGGGAGAATAGGTGAAGCCTAGGGGGCTTAGGGCAGCCTTAGGGGTGGCGCCCGCCACCCCATGCTGGCGCCCGCCACCCTATAGGCTCTTTTTCACTTAGCCAATCAACTAGACTATCATCCCTAGCTCATAGACTCAAATAATACCAGGAGAGACCCATGCCTTTGGTCTTTTCAATGCACTCATTCACTCCCATGTCTCCTCCTCTCTCTTCAACTTCACTCCATCTTTTGGACACTTCTCCACTTAAAAATTCTGGTGAGGAGTGATGAGGAGAGCACAAGTGAAAGGAGTGGCTTTGACTGGGAATTACCCATAAAGTGGTGGCGCCCGCCACTTTTTCCTGGCGCCCGCCACCTCAATTTCCACATTTCTGCACGAAGCTGCACCTGAGTAAGTTTTCTACCATCCTTGGTATAAAGTATGACCAGGATGAAGAAGTGGTCTTTGAAATTTTCAGCCCACTTACCCCATTTAGGTGGTTACACTCTTTGCACTTTGCACCAACACTACCACTTTATTCCCCACTTAGAATTTCAGTGGACATTACGAGGGAAACCTCATGTGTTGGTTGGAGACAGAAATGGGCAAGTAGGGGTGGCGCCCGCCACTTATTGGTGGCGCCCGCGAGGGGGGTGAAGCTTTCAGCCTTCCCCTTCCATCCTCAGCCTATAAATACTACCCACCACCCATGCAAGTTCCTACACCTCACTCAAAACACAAAAACAACAGCCACCTTGAGCACAAGCGAGGAGGTCATGGGCCCTCTCAAGAACTTCTTCACCGGCAAGAAGAAGAAGAGTAAGGGTGAGGGAAGTTCGTCGAGGGAAAACACTCACATTCGCTTTGCTGGGAGTGATGAGGAGAGTGCAGGGTGGGGTACTCCATCCACCAACGAAATGTCAGTGGATCGGGACTCTCCGCCCACACACCAGGCTGGACCGACCATCCACGTCCTGAATTCCGTCGATGATATCATCTGGCAGAGTGATCGGGAACGGCAGGCCAGAACATCTTTAGTGAGATGGAGTTCGTTCACACCCGCGACATCGACGACGACTTGCTAAGTCGCACTGGTATGGACAATGAGTTTCTCTATATTTTTTGAACCTTGGGATGGGAAGATGCATGGAAGGTTAATGAGGAGGGAATCCTTCCCCTCACAATGGAATTTCTGGCCACAATACAAATATCTGCTAATCACATAAAATTTCAGCTTTTTAATGAAGAACATACTTTAACATGGAAACAGTTCAGTAAGAATTTAAACTTTGATGATTCATGCTTGCTGAGCTTGGAATCTGCATGTACGGGATTTAATAGAAATGAATTTTAGAAAAGTATTGTTGGGAACAGAAACCCAGGCTTGCCCCGTACAAGTAATATCCACAACCCGATGCTCACGTTTTTTCACAAATATATTATTATCACACTCTTTCGAAGGCCTGACTTAAGACCAATTAAAAAACACGAAATGTTGCTGCTTTATGCTCTAATAAACCACATAAAAGTATCACCCGCCAAAGCCATGGCGGACTACTGGTCTAAATTTGATCAACACACTGGAAATATCAAAATGACATCATGGATAACTAGACTGGCTTTAAACATGTGTCTGCTGAACACTGCTGTATACTCTTACATTTCTGGTGACCGAGACCTTTTGACCATGGAACACTTCTCGCAAGGACACCTCTTACATGAGAACCAGGAGAACGGTGAGATTCACATGATCTACCAAGATTATGTGAATAAAATCGCTCTTCCTGGCATGTCACTTTGGTTGGTGAATGCACCAATGTTACTTTTGGCCAAGAAACCGAGGCCGAACAAAACCGCAGGTTGGCTCGAGAGAACATCATGCAGGTTCCCAGGAGGAGGACGCGAGCGTAGACCCGTGCAGCAGAAGAGGCAGCAAGAGCCGCAGCAGCGGCACAAGAGTCTGACCCTTTTCATGCAGAGTAGTATGGAGGAGCAACACTCTATGGTCATTTGACACCTCCTGGCTCGCACCAAGCAGGGGGGTCGAACTGGCAGCAACCGCAACATCCGCAGTGGGGATACGGCCATGAGGCGTCCCTCCACTCATCCCAGTTAGGGAGTTCATCCCACTCTTTGGGAGGATCCACCCGGTACATTGGCCGTGTTGATGAGTTCTTCCCTAGAGGAATCTCACCACAGGCCGCTCGCTATTCGTTCTTTCATCAGGACGAGTGGATGCGCGATATGGTATATCTTCAGCACCAAATGAATGGACTCACCATGGATACTGCCGAAATCCGTCAGGACTTGAACAAAATGAACCAAAATTTCCAGGTATTGCGCCAGGAAACTGGTGGAGAACTGGGTAATATTTCTTCTCTCCTGCAGCAGAACCAGCAGAACTGGGACGAGATGTACCGTCGTCAGGGATGGATGTAACCCAACCACGCCAACAGCCAGCTTGGGGGAGGACCCCCGTCAAAGAGGTAAGTATCACAGCCGTCTTTATTATTGTCAATTTTTTTTATTTATTTCAGTAATTTAAATTTGAGTTTTATCTTAGTTAATTTTTAGCTTATAATTAAAAAATATATATACATAAAATAAATAAATAGCAATAAATGAAACGCTCTCATCATAAGTCTTTTTAATGAATAAAATTGATGTATGCCATGCATTAGAGTTATCATGGGAGAACGTATGCTAGAACTAAACTTGAGACATGAGTAGTAGACTAAGTAAAGGGAAGTAAGTTTCTACATTGACTTGAGCAAGTCAAGTTTGTGGAGCAGTTATTTTGAAAAAATTTAAAAAAACTTGCTCTAAGTACTTCTGTGGCAAAGAAAGTCCTACCAAAGCCAAATAATTTTTACTCTTAGAATAGGAGCTTCCACTTGCTGCATGTTAGTGTTGAGCTAGTTAGACTTTTGTTGATAGACATGGTAGAGAAACTTGTCATATTTTTAGACCAAGGAATTCACTTGCACCCACCTATATAGTTCTATTCTTACACTAAGAATACGCACACAACATGCCTTTATTTCCATTCATTGTTAGAAATACTCCATGGCAAAATATCATGCTCCATAATGAAATCAAGGAAATGGCTATAGCAAGTCTAAGAAAAAGAAGAAGAAGAGCAAGTGCTCTAGAAAGAAAAAAGAGAATATCCAAAGAGCAAGTGCTCTCATTCATAGCCATGATCCCACAAATGAGATAAAAAGGAGAAGTGCCATGAAAGTATTAGCCACAATAAATACCACACACTTGCACATTCCTGGTCTGAACCTATGACTTGTTGCTCCTTTGCTCCAGTTGTCTAACTTAGCAAAATTATGCTAGCATTGCATGCTCATTTTTTATCCTACCATTACACCCCATATAAAGTCTTAGTGAGAGGATAATTCTTCCATTTCCACATACAAATATGAGTGATCGAGTGAGCCACAGAAGTTACTAAGCATGCTTTCTTTTGAACAAAATTTGCAAAAAACTCCACATATCTTGATTAGCAAAATAGGCAAGGGAAAGACAAACCTTCTTTCTTGCTGGTCTTTTGTTCTAATCTTAAGTGCAGGGAAGGCTACCAATTCCATGGTGATGAAAATAATATGGGCGTACACAAGAAAACACAGAGTTTCCAAAATTCAAGTTCATGCTTGCTCGAGGACGAGCAAGAGGTAAGCTTAGGGGAGCTTGTTGATGCTCACTAAGTGTCATATTCATAGCATCAACAAGGTCATATAACACAACACACGGACCTAAAATCAACCAAAAACCTTTTATAAACTAACGATTTCTACTTGTCCTTGAGTTTTATTTGAATGTTGTTAATTGCAGGGTTTTTGAGCAAAATGACTAAGAGGAGCCACCAGGAGGCGAGCACACTCACCTGGGCTCACTTTGGGCCAAGGTGTGGTGGCGCCCGCCACCCCTCACTGGCGGCCGCTAAGGGAGTGAGGCCCAAACTCCTCCCCTGCCACGTCACTGATCCATGGGAGGCATGCCACATTCATTTGCAGCCATTGATCACTTAGGTCGTTGCATCCAAGGGCTAAGAAGAGATGTCACGTGGATCATGACCTAAATTGCCCATGTGACAGTTTTGGACATGCAACCGACCTTGGAACCACCTCTCTCCTGGAGCTCTTGGATGCCGTTGAAGCAATGACGGTGGATCCAACGGGCGGGGTGGCGGCCGCCACCTAGGGTGGCGCGCCGCCACCTCACTCACCCCGCCACCCAACCCAGAGTATCAAGTACTACCCCCTAGGTCCCTTAGGCTATAAATAGGACCCCCGAGCTCATTTGTACTCAGACCTCCCCTCATTAGTCCCACTCTCTTGTAAGCGAAGCTCTGGTGAAGTAACACTCTAGTTGAGAGACTTAGAGTGATAGCGAGAGTGAAGAAGAGAAGAGCTGGAGTTGTAATAGAGGATCTCCCAGAGTCTCTGGTATAATTGCAAGTCTTTCTTCATTTATCTTAATGTTCTTCTACTTTCAGCATTTACTTTAAGTTCTTTACTTATTGTTCTTGTTGAGTGCTTTCGATCAAAGATAACTTAGTATTTAGTTTGTATCTAGTTTGGGTTCTTCGCTGAGTAATCAGTGCTCTAGTTTTGGACGCAAGATTAGAGTAGTATAGATTAGTGTAAGCGAGGTGCTTAGACTAGTTATACCTTAGTTTGTGTCTAGCCCCCTGGATAGCTGTGGTAGCAAACAGGTGGTGACAGCCCTGGGAGCCTTGAATTCCACCACGTAGTTGGGTTAGTTTTAAATCATAAACCTCGTTGTGCACGTCTGAGGTAAATAGTCCAGAGGGTGTGTACGGTTCGAAGAACTAGATAAAACCTTTATTGCTAAGTTAGTTGTGATCATAAGTGTGTACGAAAACATTAATCTGTTCATCGGCCAGACCCTGCCGATTTAGTTTAGTAGTAGTTAGTCTTTCTTTCTTTTTATTTTAGTGGCAGTAGAAATCAACCCCCATTCATACATTTCGATCAACCTTGCTAGAATCACTAGTTGTTCATAGCAGTCCTAGTGTTAGTTCTACCGTAGAAGCTTCCCTGTGGAAATAAAAATGATACTCGGTTACTCCCGGGTGAAGTGCTACAATTGACTTATTCTGTGCGCTTGCGGAATTTACCAATAGTCATAAGGATAGTTAGTTATACCTCTTACATTAAGAAGTACCAACAAGCCTTTCTAGCGCCGTTGCCGGGATAGATTCCATAGTCTACTCCTAGTGACGACGTTAGCAAGTGTCTACAGATGGCTTTGGTTTCTGGCTCTTCTGCTAACACCCCTGGAGGCTTTGCTTTGTCATCTCTTCTTTCTGTCACAGAGGAGCAGCTGTAGTTCATGGCGGACGATGAGATGGCCCTGCTTGCCAACCGGTTCTCGCGGTTCCAGAATAACCGCATGAACCGTCGCCGCGGAGGAGAACATGGTGGCTGCTATGAGTGTGGAGGCTCGGACCACTTCATCGCCAATTGCCCAAAGAAGAACAAGCAAGCTTTCGGCAAGGCGGATCATGGCCACAAGTATGACTCCGGCAAGCGCAAGGAGAAATACGTCCCTGCCAAGCACAAGCGGAGGGGCGACTTCAACAAGGAGTACATCAAGAAGAAGTACTTGGAGAAGGCCCAGGCCGAGCAGCGTGCCTTCTTCGCCACGCTCAGCGACGTCGACGACTCGGATGACGACTCCGCAACATCAAGCGATGACGAGTCTGAGAAGAAGAAGAAGATCGAAGACAAGCTGAACGGCCTCTGTTTCTTCGCTGACAACGAGGGCTTCTACACCATGGCCCTCGGCGATGAGGTCAACGGTGAGCTGAAGGACATGAAGGACCGAGAAAGCACTAGCAAGGCGACCAGAGGGGGGTGAATGGGAGCCAACAAAATTTCTCTCGAAACTTTGGCCAAATGTCCCAAGATCAACCCCCGAAAGCTACGACTGAAACCATGATGCCCACAACCCTTGGAAGAGGGTGGATGATCCCTAGGATCACAGCGAGGCACCACAAAGCGATAGCAAACCAAACACAAAAAGCTCCGGCACAAGTTCGACCCTTGAGAACCGAGTCCTGAACGTAGATAGACGGCTACGTCGAGAAATCCTCAAATACCGATGCTAACAAGTAGCAAAGATACCTAGAGAGGTTCCTTGGTCAACTACAAGGCCAAACGAGAAGTCCAAAAACCAAGCGAGGAAGCCAGGAGAGCAAACGCACAAAACCGGAAGCTTCAGTCGATTCCCGGACTGTCCGGGCCTGGAGTCCCGGACTGTCCGCGGTACTGCCGGACTGTCCGCTAGCGAGTGGCAGACTGTCCGCCGGCAAAACTCGCCAAACAACAAAGTTGTTGAAGTCCCCTGGACAGTTCCCGGACTGTCCGCGGCTTTGAACTGCGGACTGTCCACCGGGCAACCAAAGCCAAAACAGCCGAAGAACACAGCCACTAGTCCAACTACTCCCCGACGCCCAGACTGTCCGCCGGTCAGGTGGCGGACTGTCCGCCGGTCAGGTGGCGGACTGTCCGCGGCTGTCTAGTGAGGGCGGTTTTGATCGCCCTTCACCCAAATCACTCCCAAATGGATTCAAACCAAAATCCCTTGATCCCAAACTTGGAGAGGATGATCACAAGGTAGTTAGGAGACTATCCCCAAGAAATCATCCGCTCAATCAACTCAATCAATGGGAAATCGAAGGGGAAGGTGTATGAACCGAAAAAGCGCCACGAAAACGAAATCAACCCGATCTACTTGTTTGTGAGGATTTAGATGAATTCCTTTGGTCAAAATGACCTCCTCAATGTAAAGAACAAGTTGATTCAAACGGATTTCGCAAAGACGCACTAGAGAGGGAGATCGAGTAACGGGAAAATTGCGGAGAAACGAAGAACGCGAAGAACACGAACCAAAACATGAATCAAGTCATCGATCTGCAACCGTGTGGCTACCACATGCTACAACAGTGAGGTTACAGCCTCACTTCCTCAAAATCTCCAATACACAGAGGTATGGTTCTCTGCGGATCTCAGCTAGCTATAGCAGGGGATTGGGAGAGCAGGAAACCCTAAGTGCAAAGAGCAAATGACTGGGATAGATGGGGAGGTGAATGTCTCCCCCCACTTATCCTAATTCTAACTATTCCTAATTCCCACTCTACCCCTAACTACTTACAGAGCGAACCAGCTAAACCCTAAGGTTATTCTGGACTAACTCATGGTAGGTGGTGATCCAACGGCCACGCCCACACAATAGGTAGCATTGCCTCGACGCAACCTCACCGATTGCTGCCACATGCCGCCACCGCTCTATGTCCTTTTCACGGACTCCGCCCCCGGTTTTGTGGCCCAAACCGGGAAACCAGCCTTCACAGCCAACCCCGGTTTTGAGGCCCAAACCGGGAAACCAGCCTCCAAGTCCATCCCCTGGTTTTGAGGCCGAAACCAGGAAACCCGCCAGCACCCAGGTTTTGAGGCCCAAACCTGGAAACCGTCCTCAGCCCGAGTTTTGTGGCCAAACTCGGAAACCATCCGCGCCCAGGTTTTGAGTTCCAACCTGGAAACCGTCCACCCGATGGTTTTTCTCTCTGGCTCTACCACCAAACCGAGGCTGTAGAGGGGATGCACCGCCCGTGCACCCCGTCCACCAACACGTGTCCCCAAGTCCACGACTCAGGCAACACATGACCGCAAGTCTTCGCTCGTCGCTGTCCCAGGCTGTTAGCCACCACAGCTGATCCTCGGGCCACCGGTCCCTCAGTCCAAGCCTCACGTCCGCCCTTCGCCACTCTCGGTCCACCGGCACGGCACGTCTCTACTTGACCTTCACCTTGCCTCTGATCACTGTATCCGTGCTCGACACCTACACAACACAAGTCAAAGAACATGCGATCAAACCCGTTGACAATCACTCATCACTCAGAGACTCGGCATACACCCATGTATCCGCAATCTCGCCCTTGATGAGTGCATTGTCAACTACCAACACAAATCATACCGAATAGAAGAAGGAAGAAGGAAGGAGAAGATAGAACTCGACCAGATGACCCAAAAGCATAGCAAAGCCGAAAAAGGTCAAGTGGAAGGAGCCAAACAACTTGGTCCCAAAGACATGGGCAATGGCTCGACGCAACCAAGCAAAGCAAAACTAGCCCTCAAGATGAGGTAGAACAGGCTCAACACCGCTAGCAAATACCAAATGAAAAATCGAAGCAAAATACTAGTCCCTCAAGATAGAGGCACAGAGGCTCAACACAACTAGCAAGAATGCTCGACATCGACTGAAAAGCTCGATACCAACTGAATCCAACTGAAACAAAGATGCGACTGCTAGTCCCTCAAGATAGAGGTAAAAGCTCAACACAACTAGCAAAGCGCTCCGAACCAATTGGAAATTTCAAAAATTCAGCACGAGCAAACTTGACTCCCCCTTGCATGGTGCACACAACCGCCAACATGGGAGACATGATTTGTCCAAATTTTCTCCCCCTTAGTTGAAAATGCACCATCAAGCAAAAAGGAACTGAAAACGATTTTCTCCCCCTTAGAAAATGCACCATCAAAAGTGCCAACAAGAGAAGTTCTCCCTCTTCCAAAATGCATATGAGTTATAATGCAAGTTAGCATCTTCAGGAATATAGTCAAGAAAATGCATAGATGCTCTAACAGTATAGCTCAAGCTAGCGAAGGCTCAAACTGATCACCAAATATGAAATATGAACATATGAGCAAAGTGAGCAGTTTTTAGCTAAAAAGGTATTCACCATCAAAATAGCACTACGCATGTATAGACAGGAAATCAGACAAGTGCTAATCATGTATCCAAGGTGAACTACCCCTAGCAAAGTTCAATCATCATGCTAAAGAATGAAATATAGACTTGTGTATCCAAATTTTATCGGAGTTGCAGCGGTTAAGAGTACACAATTTAAATTTTCAGCATGTGATTGCGAGAGGTTGAAAGCTTGTCATTGCCTAACTTTTCAACTGTGTGAAGCCTATGCAGAAGCAATCAGAAGCTTAAAGCAACAATTTCCGTCATACACCACATAGCTCAAGTTTAACTCAAGGTGCAATGAGAAAGAGTCTCGAAACTGTGATGTGTTGACAAGCAATCCAATCTCGATCTTTTCAATTCACTCATCTTGGTTCAAATTTTATCTCAGAATATGAACATACCAAGCAAGTGAATGACTCAGAAATAGAGACATAGCAACCTAGCATATATGAAAAGCATGAGTGAATTCTACACATCCTACACATGCTAGTTGCATATCTCAATGGTGAACATTTTCAAGTTTATGTTTGTTAAGCAGATTCACCATTAAAAAAAGCTCAGCTCACAACATGTATTAGTGATCAGAAAGAGCATAAACTACTGGTAGCAACATATAGCATCGGAGCACACTAAACAGAGCATAATTACATTTTAAAGAATATATGCATGAAGCTCAGAATGTAAAAGCGTATGCTGAAATGCAAAAGAGAGACAAAACAAATGAGAAAATAGTCAGTCTATGATACAAGATCCAAAATGTTTCCCCCATCTAAAAGGGGAAACACACACTGTTGGTAGTTCTTAGCTACACCTAGGATAGGGTAACTAAAGTAGCTATCTACTAATGCCAAGCGGGGTTGTCAGTCCTGACACTAGTAGGAGCTAGCTAGCGAGAATGCAATCTACCAGGAGGAGATTCTGCAAGCGCACAGAACTATCGTAGTAGCACTTCGTCTGGGAGTACCAGGTGTCGATTTATTTGATCCCATGGGAAGGCTAGGGTGGTGTATGAGTTGAGTCAAGGAGGGGATGAGAGTCGAAGAAAAGAGAAAAGGGAAAAGGGGAGAAGAGAGGCTAGAAAGAATATATGGATGGCTAGGTAAGGATGAACTGGATGGCTAAGGTAAGGTGGAATGGATAGGTAGATAGAGGGTAACTAAGGATAACTAACTAACTACTAACTACTCCTAGATAACTACAAAGCATGATAACTACGAAGCGAGATAGTTACGAAGCAAGGCAGGCAAAAGTCAATAAAGCAACTAAGTTAAGTAAAGTTTTATTCCTATCTTGTCAAGTATCGAGGCGTACTAGCCTTTGCCACTTACTTAGGTTGAACGCTAGCACAACGAGCCTTACTGTTAAACTGGGCCAACTACGTGGTGGAATTCAAGGCGCACAGGGCTGTCACCACCTGCTTGCTACCAGAGCTATCCGGGGGTCCAGCCGTATCTGAAGGTAAGTCTATAACTAAGCACACGCCCTTAACTATATTCTAACTATCTCTACCCTAGCTTTGAATAGAGACACCCTTGTGGACGTCAGATCAAATACTTGACTTAATAAGATAAACACTAAACTAACTAAGCAACCTATTGGCAAGATCAAACACTAAGCTCACTAGAGATTAACTACTATGGCTAAGTGAATTGATCTGCAGGATAGCTAGGCACTCAAGCAATCAATCAAGTATACCACTCAATACTGATAAGTAGAATAAAGTAATACTTGAAATGATGAACTAAATATAGTAAATGCTTGAGTAACAAGAGCAAAACCTAAACTGAAGGAGATGAAGGAAGACTCTTCCCAGCTCCAGAACCGATCACTCGCACGCCTCTACTCTTGAGCTAACCCTTGAGCAGCGCTACCGCGAGGGCGAAGATGCCTTGCTCTACTAGCTACCTACTTGCCTAAGCTCTCTAAGCTTCTAACCTAACTCTCACTTGCTTCTCTTGCTTTCTTGGGATGGTACTTGGTGTGAGATGGTGTGTATGAAGAGGTGCCTCCAGGGGGGTATTTATAGCCCAAATGAGGGAGGGGGGTTCTTATAGTGGGCAGCCAACCGACCTAGGGTTAGGTCAGGTGGCGGGCGCCACCCCCTACTGGCGGCCGCCAGCTCCCTGGCCGTTGGATGAACCGCCTCTGCTTCAACGACATCCAGGTGGTTGTCCAAGGCGGTTTGGAGGTCGGTTGCATGTCCTAGCAACCGACATTCAGCCTTGATCCACGCCACTCCTCCCTGAGCCGTCCGATGTCATTGACCTAGTGACCAAGGGCCAGGATTTGGCCTTGGGGAGGTCACACGGATCGGTGACATGGCAGGGGGTGACACTTGGGCCAACCCAAGTGGTAGGTGCCACATAGAGGTGGCGGGCGCCACCTAGTGGTGGCGGGTGCCACCCCCCTTAGGCCCATTTGGGCCCTGCTGAGTGGGCTTGGCCTCTGGTGGGTCCATATGTCCAAATTTGGTTCAAATCCTGCATTCAAATAAAATTTTATGGACATGTGGAATTCGGTTAGTTCGAAACCTATTTGACTACATTTCATGCCTTTTTGGTGGACTTTAGGGTCAAATGTTGATGGTAAAACAGGTGTTTAAGGACCGTCAACACACACCAAGCTCACCCCTCAACCGATTAAAGGTTGATTCATCCAAAGCCTTGCTGAAAATATCAGCCAACTGATGATGAGTATCAACATGGCGAAGGTCGATATCACCCTTCTCATAGTGGTCTCGCAGAAAATGAAAGCCCACATCAATGTGTTTGGTCTTCGAGTGAAGCACGGGGTTCTTAGCAATGCTAATCGCACTCGTGTTGTCACCAAGCAAAGGAACACGAGAAAAGCTCAGACCAAAATCACGCAAAGTGGCCATCATCCAAAGCAACTGGGAACAACAGCTAGCCGCAGCAACATACTCAGCCTCCGTGGTAGACTGGGCGACACTAGACTGCTTGCGAGAAGACCACGATACAAGAGAAGAACCAATAAATTGGCAAGTCCCAGAAGTGGACTTGCGCTCAATGCGACAACCAACAAAATCAGCATCGGAATAACCGCAAAGGGAGAGGGTGGAGGAAGCTGAATACCAAATCCCGAACTCAGGTGTGAAACGAAGGTAGCTGAAAATGCGCTTGACCGCCTGACGGTGAGAAGTGCGTGGCGACGCCTGAAAGTGCGCGCACAGGTACACCGCAAACTGGATGTCCGAGCGTATCGCCGTCAGGTAGAGCAGTGACCCGATCATGCTTCGGTACTCCTTCTGGTCCACAGCTTCTCCATCCTTGTCCGCATCCAGGGCCATCGTGGTCGACATGGGTGTTGGAAGAGGCTTGGCCTCACCCATATCGAACCTCTTCAGCAAGTCCTTGGTATACTTGCCCTGGTGCACAAACGTCCCTTCTCGGGGTTGCTTAATTTGCAATCAGAGAAAGAAAGTCAGCTCGCCCATCATACTCATCTCGAACTCCCTGCTCATAGTATCTGCAAACTTGGCAACCAAAGCGTGAGAAGAACCACCGAAAATGATATCATCCACGTAAATCTGGACCAAGAGAGTGTCTTTGCCTTGCTTGAGGAGAAAGAGCGTTTATCCACACATCCCATTTTAAAACCCTTAGCAAGCAAAAAGGTTCTCAACCTATCATACCAGGCTCTAGGGGCTTGTTTCAAACCATATAAAGCTTTGTGGAGTTTGAAAACATGGTTTGGAAACTTGGGATTTTCAAAACCGGGGGGTTGTTCAACATAAACCTCTTCTTCTATGTAGCCGTTTAAGAAGGCACTTTGACATCCATTTGAAAAAGTTTGAAACCTTGGATGTTGCAAAAGCCAAGAGTATCCTAATAGCCTCCAAACGAGCTACAGGAGCAAAAGTCTCCTCATAGTCTATCCCCTCCTTCTGACTATAACCTTCGCTACAAGCCTGGCCTTGTTTCTAACAACGTGGCCATCCTCTCCTTGCCTGTTTTTGAAAACCCATTTTGTCCCAATAGGCTTACAGTCTGGAGGAGGTGGAACTAAAACCCAAACCCGGTTTCGCTCAAAGTTCTCTAACTCCTCATGCATGGCATTGACCCAGTCCGGATCCGTCAAAGCGTGTCCAACATCTCGGGGCTCAAAATCAGCAACAAAAGCAGAATGAGCAAAATGAGAGATTTGAGACCTGGACCGAGTGACACGTTCGTCAATGTTGCCGATCATCTGCTGAGGGGGGTGTTGGCGCTGGATGTGTCGTGGCGCCTCCCGTGCAGATGTGATCTCCCCATCAACAGCAGCTGGTTCCTCCCCGGGTACAAAAGGTACCGCTCGGGGTGGCGAATCCCATGGCCCCTAGGAAGAAGACGTGTCGGGGCCGTGAGTCATCGTAGAAGCCGCTTCTTGCGTTAGAGCAGGTGGAGAGGGTGCTGGATCATCCATACCTTCAGCACCCTCATCCTCGTCATCAAAAAGAGGCTCACCAACCTCATGATCACCTGCACGCTCAAAACGAGAAGAAGGACAAACCATGGTCTCGTCGAAGGTGACATCGGATGTCTCCATGACTCGGTTAGTGTCAAGATTAAGTACACGGTAAGCGCGAGTATGAGTGCCATAACCCAAAAACACATCGTCAGAAGAACGAGACTCAAACTTGTCCAAGTTGCCCTTTTTGAGTATAAAACAATGGCAACCAAAAACTCGAAAATAACTCACCTTGGGCAGTTTCCCAAAACGCAACTCATAAGAAGTCTTTTTCAAGAAAGCTCAAAGAAAAATGCAATTGGAAATGTAGCATGCAGTGCTCATAGCTTCGGCCCAATATCGCCTAGGAGTCCTATGCTCATCGAGCATCGTCCTGGCCATCTCTACAAGGGTCCGATTCTTCCTCTCTACTACACCATTTTGGGGCGGTGTGTAGGGGGAAGAAAACTGATGCTCTAAACCCAAAGAGTTACAAAACTTCTCAAAATCCGAATTCTTGAATTCAGAACCATTATCACTCCTAATAGCTCGCATCGAGTTCAAAGGGAACTCATTCTGAAGACGCAAAATCAGATTGCCAGCAATGGAGAAAGTCTCGGTCTTCTCAGCTAAAACGAAGACCCACGAATATCTCGAAAAGTCGTCAACAACAACAAGCACATACTGTTGGGGGAAGGGGCCCTCGGCAAAGGCACCACGCAGGCTGGCTAATCAACGCGGCCCTCGCGCGTTCCGTGCACAACTCGCGTACCTTCGGGAAAACCCGCCTCTCTACCTGCTGAGTCCCTCAAATCGCCATTCCGGCCCTCGAGTGCTAACCCAACCTTCGTACTGGCTTTGTAAGTTTTCACAGGCAGAAGACGCGAAGGGCGCTGGGAGCAATCTTCGTGAGGCCGCGTACCTTCGCCAAGAGGCCCAGGTCTAAGTGGGAGGCGAAGGTACCCGGGCTTCGCAATAGTTTGGATATCCTCGCAAGACGGAGGTCAGCCACGCATTTCAGCGAAGGTAATCACGAACAAAGCGGCGGCGGGCGCGCGTGGAGCAAGCTAGGGTTTCGGCCTAGTTGTGTTTGTACGATTCTGCCCTCCTATGTGTACAACGCGGAGGAATCTTTTCTGTACCCTTTTGTAATTTGGTCAGCGCCCCTTGGTATCCCCTATAAATACCAGGGGGTGAACAGTGTACTGGGGATGACTTTTTGGGAATAGAGCCACGTCAACCTTGCCTTCATCTCCTCAACCTTCGTTGTTGCTTCCGACGCTTGGTCACCTTCGCCACTCCCCTGCATAAGTGCGGAGGTGGGGCAAGCGTGTTACCAACAGTTTGGCGCCGTCCGTGGGGATCGAAGTTCGAAATGGCAGGAAACAGGAGAGCGCCCACAGCAAGGGACCGACGCGTCGCTAGTGAGACAGCGACGGTGGTTCCGCCCGCTGAGGAGATTGTGCAACCCTCGGGAGCAGAGGGTGCCACCCCAGAATCTGATGTCCCGGGCCCCCAGGCCCGAGTGGTGGCATAGCCGCACCCCCACACTTCTGGAGAAGGAGAGGGGGGAGAGATGAAGAAGAGTTGGCCTCGAGGCCCTCGAAAGACTTCAAGCTAAGCTGCAAGAGAAGAAGAGGCGCCTGGATCAGCTCGAGAGGCACAACCGGTTGCGCTCGATCAGGCAAAGGGCAGATGAGGCCAGGGAACAGCTTCGCCGAATGGAGGAATCCCTCGCTGCGGCTGAAGCCGAAGCCGAGGGATGGAATGATGAGGAAATGCCCCCGCTGCAAGAGGGGAATGAGGAGCGGGGTCAAGACAACCTTCGTCGCCATCCACCAACCCCCCACCACCAATTCACCCAGAACCACATCCTATGAGGCCACCCAACTTTCGCCAACTCTACCCAGATGAGAGAGAGCCTAACCTTCGCAACCAACGAAGACCTCAACAACACCAAATGCCCTATGACCCAAAGTCTCCACCCTCCCAAATGCTCCAAACCCAACCCTGGCCACCGTGCTACAATCCACAAAACCTGCCACGCTACGACGGGCTCTCCGACCCTCGCCAATTCATAATGAGCTATGAAGCAGCAGTTGCGCAGCAGCAGGGGGGGATGCATCAACAATGGCAAAGTCTTTTGTCATCATCTTGCGAGACATTGCACAAACCTGGTACAGCAACCTCCGCCCCGGAACAGTGGATTCCTGGGCCAATCTAAGAGACAGGCTCTGCACAAACTTCAAAGGCATTACACCAGCCCCATGCAACCCCATTGAGTTGTTCAACTGCAAACAAGAAGTGCGCGAACCACTTCAAGATTATTGGCGAAGGTTCATCCAAATCAGAGCAAGAACCCCGGGAATATCCGACGAGGCTGTCATCCTCGCTGCAGTCAGTGGCCTGCGCCCAGGCCCATGCTCTTCGAAATTTGCCAAGAAGCCGGCAAACACAATCGAGGAATTACACGAGACAATGGAAAGATACTGTAGAGCAGACATGGACTTCAGAGCGAAGTCCGATGCTCGGAGGTCGCAGCAGAAGCCGTAGCCGGGGCCACAACCAAGAGTAAACAACCCTCGCCAAGAACAAAGCAACATTGGTGCCATCAACAAACCAATAAACTATGAACACCAAGGATGGGGCACTCAACCTCCGAACAACCAAAACCCCCAAGGTTTGCCACCCCCGCCAGATCAACGGAACCAACAAAAAGACCCCGCGGAAATGTATTGTCATTTCTGTGGTCTTGGAAAGGGGCACACCACAAAACAATGTGAATGCTTCGCCAAGGGAAAAGAGTTCCAGGAGTCCAAAAGAGCCGCTTCGGCAGACACACGAACCATCAACCACACCAGGAAACCAAATTTCCACCCACCAAATCCACCATACCACTATACCCCCATAAACTACGGCCTACCCTCGCAACAAACCATCTACGCTCACCACCCACTCTACAACCAAGCCTCTTATCAGCCAACCACCATCCCACAACGCCAAAATCCACCATACACAGTCACATATCCAACAACCCCCCAAACCCAAACCCCAACCACCCAACAAGTCAACAACGCTTTACTGCCACCACCACCAATACCCGCTCTACCAGCGCCTCAACCTGTCAAACCCGAAACCCAGAGCCAAACGACCATCAACAACCCAACATCAACCTTCGGAGTAATACTAGCCATCACCGGAGGTTCAAATGAAGACCATGGCAACAAGCGGCAGAGAAAAGAACATGCCAGACGGGTGCACCATGTAGCCGTCGAAGGACCACACAAATTCGGTCGTTGGTCCCACATCCCCATAACCTTCGACTCCAGTGATATGAAGTTGAGAGATTACCCTCATACCGACGCCATGGTGATC
This sequence comes from Coix lacryma-jobi var. lacryma-jobi, assembly GCA_009763385.1. Classification (NCBI taxonomy): domain Eukaryota; kingdom Viridiplantae; phylum Streptophyta; class Magnoliopsida; order Poales; family Poaceae; genus Coix; species Coix lacryma-jobi. Next base: position 76,114,487 of record CM019828.1, on the reverse strand, counting down.
GAGACCAATCTAGCAGGGTGGACGGTCACTAAAATTCTGGTCGACACAGGAAGCTCCGCAGACATCCTGTTCGCCTCAACCTTCGACAACATGAAGCTTGATAGGAACCTCCTGCAACCTGCTGACAACCCTTTATACGGCTTCGGCGGTCAACAAGTGAGAGCCATCGGGAAAATTTCTTTGCCCATGACCTTCGGCGACCAGATCAACTGCAGAACCGAGCATTTAACCTTCGACGTGGTCGACATGTTCTACCCGTACAATGCCATATTTGGCCGAGGGGTAACCAACACATTCAACGCAGTCATCCACCCCGCTTACCTCTGCATGAAGCTTCCCGCTCCGAAGGGAGTGGTCGCAGTATATGGAGACCAAGACATTGCAAGGGCAGCCGAGGGAACAGTAGCACCAGGACAACGTAATGTCCACAACCTGTCAAAGCCTCAAGCTACAAACCTGAATGACGAAGGTGAGGTGTGCACTGACAAAATAAAGGTGTCACCCAAGGAAGGAACCAAACAAGTGCAACTCTTCGAGGGTAACTCTGAAAGAAAGGTGTTCATCTCAGCCAACCTAGCCCCCCAATCAGAAAGCGACCTCGTCACTTTCCTCAAAGAAAACTCCGACACCTTCGCCTGGTCCGCGGAGGACTTAAGAGGAGTGAACAGAACCCTGATATAGCACAGCCTAAACATCAAGCCGGGCTACCGCCCGGTCAAACAAAAGCTCCGCAAAATGTCAGAAGAAAGGAAAGAGGCAGCGAGGGCTGAGGTAAAAAGGCTTTTGGATGCAGGCGTCATCCGCCCAGTCAAGTACCCAACATGGCTCTCAAACGTGGTATTAGTACAGAAAAAGAACAAGAAATGGCGAATGTGCGTAGACTTCACATGCCTAAACAAGGCTTGCCCGAAGGATGATTTTCCCCTCCCCAACATAAGCACCTTGGTTGACAGAGCAGCCGGCTGCCAAATGCTATCTCTACTCGACTGCTTTTCGGGATACCACCAGATTTGGATGAATGAAGAAGATGAGGAGAAAACAAGTTTCATCACACCTTCGGGAACATTTTGCTTTAGGAGGATGGCAGAAGGCTAAAGAAACGCGGGTTCAACCTTCGCTCGTATGACATCCGAGGTCTTCAAAAATGAACACTCCGTCTCCGCTTACGTGGATGACCTGGTTGTCCAAAGCGAGTTAAAAGAAAACCACATTTCGGACTTGTCGCGAGTGTTCAGCAACCTCCGGCGCGCTGGATTAAAGCTAAACCCCGAAAAATGTGTTTTCGGGGTAAGTGAAGGAAAACTGCTGGGTTGTATCGTCTCTGCAAGGGGCATTGAAGCTAACCCCGACAAGATTGATGCTATCATCAACTTGGAACCCCCGACAACCAAAAAAGCAGCCCAGCGCTTATCAGGCCTATTAGCTGAAGGACCGAGAAGCTAGCCGAAAGCGACCAGAGGGGGGGTGAATGGGAGCTTCAAAATTTCCTTTCGGAAACTAGATGCCACTGTCCCAGAATCAACCCCAAGAGCGAACCCTAGAGCTTGCTAATGTCCACGACCCTAGATGTAGGGTGGATGCTTCCTAGAAGCACAGCGGGACACTAGACAACCCTAGAAAGCCAACGCAAAAGACGGAACTCGAATCCGATCAAGAACGAACGAACCGCGAACGAAAACGCGTGAAACTGGATCGACCGGACTCTGGCCAGCGTCCGGTCAGCAGGGACCGGACGCGTCCGGTCAACAAAAATCGGCTCTGGAACCTTACTGTTCGCGACCGGACTCACGGGTACGGAGTGTCCGGTCGAGAGCAGTGCGTCCGGTCAGAAGCGAACAAACACGATGAACAGTGGAAGCGATGCGTCCGGTCAAAACGTGAACTGAGCGTCCGGTCAAAGTGAAGAACATGGCAACGTGCTGTTCATCGACCGGACTCACGGACCGAGCATCCGGTCACCCCGACTGAGCGTCCGGTCGACTCGCAGCAGCCCTGTTCGTCCACCGATTTGCCTCTATCTCACCCAAAACGATTCCTCTAGGGATCAACCTTGGTGAGATGAGTCACAAGGAGTATAGTGAGCTATCTCTAAGAGATCATGGCTCGAACCTATCTCCAAATCGATGAGTCGAAGAGTTTCGGGGTTAGAGAGAAAACTTGACCCGAAACGAAAAATCGATTGATCTCCTAGACCGTGAGGTTAGAGGATGATTCCTTCGGTGGAAAGAAGTGCCTCACGATCTAGAACAACTTGGTTCAAACGGATTTGCAAAAGATGAACCGAGCAAAAAGATCAAGCGACGGGAAAATCGTGGAGAAAAGGATTCCGCGGAAAACACGAACACAACGGAAATCACAGCCACGAGTTCGAATCAAGGACGCAACTCAGGCCAACGATCTGTGCTCCAAGGTGAGGATACGGCCTCACTTCCTCAACTCAACAGTACACAGAGTTGCAAGTCTCTCTGCGGATCTCAGCTACAGCAGGGGATGGGAGAGCAGGAAACCCTAAGTGCGAAAGAGCAAATGACTGAGATAACTGAGATAGGGGAGGAGGGTGTCTCCCCTGACTACTTATCCTATTCTAGTCTAAGTCTATTTCCTACTCTACCCCTCTCTATTCTAATTACAGAGCGAACCAGCTAAACCCTAGGGCTATTCTGGTCCAACCCACGGTGGTAGGTAGATCCGACGGCCACGCCCGCTCGAACCGAAGCGTTGCCTCGACGCAACCTCTGGATCGCCGCCACGTGCCGCCCTCGCTCTGCACCCCCGGTTTTGTGGCCCAAACCGGGAAACCAGCCTTTTCCAGCAACCCCCGGTTTTGAGGCCCAAACCGGGAAACCAGCCTCCAGCCTGAGTTTTGTGGCCCAAACTCAGAAACCCGCAGCGCCCGAGTTTTGAGGCCCAAACTCGGAAACCGGCCCATCACCCGAGTTTTGTGGCCAAACTCGGAAACCATCCGCGCCCAGGTTTTGTGGCTCAACCTGGAAACCGAGCACCCGAGTTTTGAGGCCCAAACTCGGAAACCGTCCACCCGGTGGTTTTTCCCTGGCTCAACCACCAAACCAGAGCTGTAGAGGGGATGCACCGCCCGTGCACCCCGTCCATCGACACGTGTCCCCAGGTCCTCGACCCGAGCAACACCATGCCCCGCAAGTCTCCGCTCGTCGCTGTCCCAGGCTGCCAGCCACCACAGCTGATCCTCAGGCACTCCGGTCCCTCAGTCCAAGCCTCACGTCCGCCCTTCACTGCTCGATACATCGGCATGGCACGTCCGCCGCACGGCACACCCATCCTTCATCGCACCCAGTCCGTCGGCACGACACGTCTCAACTTGACCTTCACCTTGCCCTCGATCACTGTCTCCGTGCTCGACACCTACACAACACAAGCCAAAGAACATGCGCATCAGACCCGTTTACAATCACTCATCACTCAGAGACTCGGCATACACCCATGTATCCGCAATCTCCCCATTGATGAGTGCATTGTCAACTACACACACAAATCATAAAATGAAAGAAGAAGGTAGGAGGAAGGAGAGGTAGAGAACTCAACCAAATGACCCAAAAGCATAGCAAAGCCGAAGAAGGTCAAGTGGAAGAAGCGAGAACTTGGTCCCCAAAGACATGGGCAACGGCTCGACGCGACCAAGCAAAGCAAAGCTAGCCCTCAAGAAGAGGTAGAACAGGCTCAACACCGCTAGCAAAATACCAATTGAAGATCAGAGCTAAAAATGGCAAAATGCTAGTCCCTCAAGATAGAGGCACAGAGGCTCAACACAACTAGCACGAAAACCACTCCGAACCAATTGAAAGACAAACGAAAAGTCTCCGAACCAATCAAAATCCATCTCGACGACAAATGAGGAAAATGTTTGCTAGTCCCTCAAGACAGAGGCAACGGCTCAACACAACTAGCAAACTCCCCCTCAACAAGTGCAAGCAACCAGGGACTCCCCCTTAGGTCCAACAAGAGAAGAGCATAAAGATGAGCATAAAGATCTGAATAGATGAGCATAAAGATCTGAATAGCAAAAGCTCCCCCTTAGTTGAACACCAGGGGACATATGATTTGCAAAAACTCTCCCCCTTAGTTGAAAATGCACTTATCAAGCTCAAACTCTTCCCTGGAGCCAACACAACTCCCCCTTCCAAAATGCATATGAAGTCAGAAATGCCAGTTAGCAGCTTCAGGCATATAATCAAAAGAGTGCAAAAATGCTCTAATCGGTATAGCTCCAATGGCACAACTAAGCACTCACATAGCGAAGGCTCAAACTGATCACACATACGAAATATGAAGCATATGAGCAAGTGAGCAGTTTTTAGCCAAAGAGGTATTCACCATCAAAATAGCACTACACATGTATAGATAGGAATCCAGACAAGTGCTAAACATGTATACAAGGTGAACTACCCCTAGCAAAGTTCAATCATCATGCATAGGAATGAAGCATATACTTGTGATTTCAGTTTTTATATCGGAGTTGCAGCGGTAAAGGATTCACAAGTTCAATTATTTAGCATGTGATTGCGAGAGGTTGAAAGCTTGTCTTTGCCTAACTTTTCAACCGAGCGAAGCCTATGCCGAAGCAATCAGAAGCTTAAAGCTACGGTTTCGGTCATACACTACACGGCTCAAGTTTAACTCAAAGTGCAATGAGAAACAGTCTCGATACCATGAGGTGTTGACAAGCAATCCCATCTCGATCTTTTCAATTCACTAAAACTTGGTTCAAATTTTTATACATGATATGAACAGACCAAGCAAGTGAATGACTCAGAACTAGAGACATAGCAACCCAGCATACATGAAAAGCAGGAATGGACTCAACACACCCTACACATGCTAGTTGCATATCTCAATGGTGAACATTTTCAGATTGTAAGTTATTAAATAAATTCACCATTCCAAAATAGCTCAGCTCATAACATGTACTACTGATCAGGAAGAGCATAAGCTACAAGCATCCATATAAGCATCGGAGCATACTAGATAGAGCATAGTTACATTCTAGTGATTATAAACATGAAGCTCAGAATGTAAATGCGTATGCTAAAATGCAAAGAAAAGAAACTCAAACCAAAAGAGTTAGTCTATACAAGATCCAAAAGGTTTCCCCCATCTAAAAGGGGAAACACACACCAAGCTCACCCCTCAACCGATTAAAGGTTGATTCGTCTAAAGGCTTGGTGAAAATATCAGACAGTTGGTGATGAGTATCGACATGGCGAAGGTCGATATCACCCTTCTCCTGGTGGTCTCGCAAGAAATGAAAGCGCACATCAATGTGTTTGGTCTTCGAGTGAAGCACGGGGTTCTTAGCAACGCTAATGGCACTCGTGCTATCACAAAGCAAAGGTACGCGAGAAAAGCTCAGACCAAAATCACGCAAAGTGGCCATCATCCAAAGCAACTGGGAACAGCAGCTAGCAGCAGCAACATATTCAGCCTCCGTAGTGGACTGTGCGACGCTAGACTGCTTGCGAGAAGACCACGATACAAGAGAAGATCCAATAAATTGGCAAGTCCCAGAAGTGGACTTGCGCTCAATGCGTCAACCAGCAAAATCGGCATCGGAATAACCGCAAAGCGAGAGGGTGGAGGAAGCAGAATACCACATCCCAAACTCAGGAGTGAAACGAAGGTACCTGAAGATGCGCTTCACCGCCTGACGGTGAGAAGTGCGTGGCGACGCCTGAAAGCGCGCGCACAGACACACCGCGAACTGGATGTCCGGGCGTGTCGCCGTCAGGTAGAGCAGCGACCCGATCATGCTGCGGTACTCCTTCTGGTCCACTGCTTCTCCATCCACATCTGCATCCAGGGCAGTCGTCGTCGACATGGGTGTTGGAAGAGGCTTGGCCTCACCCATATCGAACCACTTCAGCAAGTCCTTCGTGTACTTGCCCTGGTGCACAAACGTCCCCTCTCGGGATTGCTTAATTTGCAACCCGAGAAAGAATGTTAGCTCGCCCATCATGCTCATCTCGAACTCCCTGCTCATAGTATCTGCAAACTTGGCAACCAAAGCGTGAGAAGAACCACCGAAAATGATATCATCCACGTAAATCTGGACCAAGAGCGTGTCTTTGCCTTGCCGGAGGAGAAAGAGCGTTTTATCTACACATCCCATTTTAAAACCCTTAGCAAGCAAAAAGGTTTTCAACCTATCATACCAGGCTCTAGGGGCTTGTTTCAAACCATATAAAGCTTTATGAAGTTTAAAGACATGGTTTGGAAACTTGGGATTTTCAAAACCGGGGGGTTGCTCAACATAAACTTCTTCTTCTATGTAGCCGTTTAAGAAGGCACTCTTGACATCCATTTGAAAAAGTTTGAAACCTTTGGATGTAGCAAAGGCCAAGAGTATCCTAATTGCCTCCAAACGAGCTACAGGAGCAAACGTCTCCTCATAGTCTATCCCCTCCTTCTGACTATAACCCTTCGCTACAAGCCTGGCCTTGTTTCTAACAACATGGCCATCCTCTCCTTGCTTGTTTTTGAAAACCCATTTTGTCCCAATAGGCTTACAGTCAGGTGGAGGTGGGACTAGAACCCAAACCCGATTTCGCTCAAAGTTTTCTAACTCCTCATGCATGGCATTGACCCAATCCGGATCCGTCAAAGCGTGTCCAACATCTCGGGGCTCAAAATTAGCAACAAAAGCAGAGTGAGCGAAATGAGAGATGTGCCGTGACCTGGAGCGAGTGACTCGCTCGCCGATGTCGCCGATCATCTGCTCAGGGGGGTGCTGGCGCTGGATATGTCGTGGCGCCTCCCGGGAAGAATTGACCTCCCCCTCAACAGCAGCTGGTTCCACCCCGGGTACAAAAGGTACCGCGCGAGGTGGAGGATCCCACGGCCCCCAGGAAGAGGAGGTGTCGGGGCCGTGAGTTGTCGTCGAGGCCGCTCTTTGCGGTGCGGCAGGTGGAGGGGGTGCTGGATCATCCATACCTTCAGCACCCTCGTCCTCGTCATCAAAAAGAGGCTCTCCAACCTCATGATCACCTGCACGCTCAAAATGAGAAGAAGGACAAACCATGGTCTCGTTGAAGGTGACATCGGATGTCTCCATGACTCGGTTAGTGTCAAGGTTAAGTACACGATAAGCTCGAGTGTGAGTGCCATAACCCAAAAACACACCGTCAGAAGAACGAGATTCAAATTTGTCCAAGTTGCCCTTTTTGAGTATAAAACAATGGCAACCAAAAACTCGAAAATAACTCACCTTGGGCAGTTTGCCAAAACGCAACTCATAAGAAGTCTTTTTCAAGAAAGCTCTCAGAAAAATGCGATTGGAAATATAGCATGCAGTGTTCATAGCTTCGGCCCAATAGCGCCTAGGAGTCCTATGCTCATCAAGCATCATCCTGGCCATCTCAACAAGGGTCCGATTCTTCCTCTCTACAACACCATTTTGGGGCGGTGTGTAGGGGGAAGAAAACTGATGCTCCAAGCCAAGGTGGTTACAAAACTTCTCAAAATCCGAATTTTTGAATTCGGAACCATTATCACTTCTAATAGCTCGCATCGAGTTCAAAGGGAACTCGTTCTGAAGACGCAAAATCAGATTGCGAGCGAAGGAGAAAGTCTCAGTCTTCTCAGTCAAAAAGAAGACCCACGAATATCTCAAAAAGTCGTCAACAACAACCAAAACATACCACTTGCCACCAACCGAGCTCACCCGAGCCGGACCAACAAGGTCCATGTGTAAAAGCTCTCCGGGGTGCGAGGTCATGACCTTAGTCACTGGATGGTGGGGAGCGGCAACCATCTTCCCATGTCTGCAAGAATGGCAAACTAGATCCTTCTCCATCGAAAGCTTGGGCAATCCTCGGATTAGGCCAAGTGAGCTAAGTCTTGCAAGCAAGTCGAAGCTTAAATGACCGAGCCTCCTATGCCACTTCCAAAGATCGGAGGAAGAAGGACTAGCCAAAAGACAGCGAGAAGAACCAAACGACTCCGAGAAATTCGCGCGAAAGACTTTCCCAAAGGGCGAAATCAGACATACAAGATCGCCCTGAGGATCTAAGATGCGACTAAGGTTCGGTTTAAAACGAATCTCATAGTCATCATCAAAAAGTTGCGAAACAGAAAGAAGGTTAAAATGCAGGTTAGAAACAAGAGCAACATCGCGCAACACAAAGTGCTCATTAACCCGCACCGTCCCACGAGACAATACCTTACCTTTACTATTGTCGCCGAAGGTTATGTACTCCTTTCCGGCGACCGGGCTAAGGCTGGAGAACCACTTGGCGTTTCTGGTCATGTGCCTCGAGCAACCAGAATCCACCAACCAAATGTCCTCCAACCGTCTCACCTACATCAATAAAAAGACATAGGGTGAGCATACGGTCCAACACTGGGGTTAGTGAAGTAAGGAGAATACCAGTGTTGGGCCGGCTGCTCAAAAGAACGGTCAGTGTAAAAACTATTCCTAGCCTGTCTACGGGGGTAGCGATCACCACGTACAGGAAAACGTGGTCCGCTGGGGAAGAAGCGCTCACCGCGGTACTCAAACTGCGGTGGGGGAAAGCGCTCAACTAAGCCTCCGCCACGGGGTCCGTTACCTGCAAAAGCAGGACCCCGTCGGGCATGCTCTCTACGAGACCTACGCCTAGGAGCCTGGGGCTCAACTGCTCTAGCGTCTCTCCTCGGAGCTCTCTCCTGCCTAGGCCTAATAAACTGAGGTGCTGGACCTCTAGGCCTAGTCTCCCTCCTAGGGGCTCTCATCTCCTGCCTAGGCCGGGGACCTTGACGTCCGGACCTAGCAGCTCTCCCCTGAGCCTTCGGCACATGTCCACCATGAGCTGAATGGTACATGTCCGGGTTCTCCATCTCCCGAGCACGGCGCGCCTCCCGCTTGCGCCGGAAACAGAACTCGATCAAGTGACCATCCCTCCCACAGAAATCACACTGGTACCTCACCGCACGCAAAGGGGGTTGTTGGTGACCAGGGCTGTGGGTGTGGTTCACTTTGCCCTTCTGAGGCAAACAATCCTCTCTAATGGGTGGCATAGCATCAAGCTTGTTCTTGAGATGGTTTGGCTTGGGTGCCCAAATTTGGTTCTTGGGAGGAGCTCTCGGGGGTTCCTCAACCACACCATCTTTGGTGATAGGCTTGGCTGGCTCTTTGAGTGGAAGCTTGGCAAGTTTGGGAGTAGTGGTGGAATTGGGCTTCTCACAAGGGTTCAGACCACTAGACTCTCCAATCTTCCCAAAAGCTGAGAGATCAACACTCTGAGCAAAACCTACACCAGGGGCACCAACAGCTCGCTTGAATTGGGAGATCATCATCCCGAGTTGCGGCTCACTACTGGAGACCCATGACAAGATGGACCGAAGGTATGTGTTTTCTTCCTCGGTTTGCATCTTGCCATGCTTCACATTGGCAATCTCCATCTCCAGGCCTTCACACAAAGCACACCTCGAGACACAAGTGCTATCTGAGCTGGCCTTCTCTAAAGACTCAAGCTTGGCATTTTTCTCTGCCAACTCAGATTGCAAGACAGGACAAGTCTTGCACGCACCCAACAGCTGCGGCCTAGCACGGAGCTCATCCACCTCTCCAACCAACGCAGCATACTTACCTCTCAGAGTGAGAAGGTCAGTCATGTGCGCGGTGCACGACTCGCACTCCGCCTCCTCCGACACTACCACGGTGGACCGAGCGAACTCAAGCTCCTTCACCGTGTCCTCCCACTTCTGCCTAAACTCCTTGCGCTCTCTAGCGGCACGCCTAAGCAACTTATCTTGGCTAAGGAGGGCAGCAGTCAACTTCTCAACCTCGGAGGAAAGCTCGTCGTAGGTGAGAGATACCTGGGAGGTGTCGTCGTCGTCGTCGTTCCGAGGGGTACGCTCCGGCTCGCCGTCGACCTCATCTCCGAGCGCCATGGTGCACAGGCCTCCGTCGCCGGCGAAGAAGCACAAGCCGTTGAACTTGTCTTCCAGCTTCTTCTTCACGGACTCGTCATCGCTGGAGCCAGCAGAGTCATCATCCGAGCCGTCGACGTCGCTGAGCGTGGCGAAGAACGCACGCTGCTCAGCTTGCTGCTTCTCCAAGTACTTCTTCTTGATGTACTCTTTATCGAAGCCGCCCCGTTTCTTGTGCCTTGGGGGACGTGCTTCTCCTTGTACTTGGAGTCGTGCTTGCGCCCATGTTCGCCCTTGCCCGAGTGCTTGTTCTTCTTCTTGGGGCAGTCGGCGATGAAGTGGTCGGGGTCGCCGCACTCGTAGCATCCCGTGCGTCCTCCTCCTCGACGACGGTTCATGCGGTTGTTGTGGAACCGCGAGAACCGGTTGGCAAGCAAAGCCAACTCGTCGTCTCCCAAAGACTCCAGCTGGTCCTCTGTCACAGAAAAGAGAGAAGAAAGCGCAAAGCCAGCTGAGGGGTTAGAGGAAGAGCCAGAAACCAAAGCCATGGACGGGCGAGAAGGATTTTCAAAAGAAGCCCTCGCCATAGCATCAATCTCACTGGACTTGAGCTTACTGAAGAGCTCGTCGCAGGTGAGGGTCTCATAGTTCGGCGATTCGATGATTGCCTGAACCTTGGAGTCCCACACCGAACGGTCAAGAGTGTGCAAAAGCTTCAAAGCACGCTCATGATCGTCAAATGGCAACTGCTCTTTGTTAGCCCTCATCCTGTTGACAATCACCTGAAAGCGAGCGAATAAACTTTCTATGCTCTCGCCAGGTTGATGTCTAAAGTTCTCATACTCACGCTTGAACGACTCGTAGAGTCGGGTTTTGACTTGAGAGGTGCCCTCATGGAAACACATGAGGGTGTCCCAGATCTCCCGAGCCGTAGCGAGGTGAGAAACACGATCAAACTCTCCCATGCTTAAACAAGAGAAAAGAGCATTACGGGCTCGGCTATTGGCATCGTGCTCATCGATCTGCTGTTGAGTCACACGAGCAGCCAAGACCACGTAATCAGGGGAGTTGCAAATATCCCAGATCGAAGCGCCCAAGCTCTGCAGATAGGCCGACATACGTATCTTCCAATACGCATAGTTCGTCCCATCGAAAAACGGCGGTTTGCCCACGCCGCGATCCATGTCGCCTTCGGTGGATCTGGAACCGGCTAAGGTGGAAGATCCTTAACCCGCTCCGATACCAATTGAAGGACCGAGAAGCTAGCCGAAAGCGACCAGAGGGGGGGGGGGTGAATGGGAGCTTCAAAATTTCCTTTCGGAAACTAGATGCCACTGTCCCAGAATCAACCCCAAGAGCGAACCCTAGAGCTTGCTAATGTCCACGACCCTAGATGTAGGGTGGATGCTTCCTAGAAGCACAGCGGGACACTAGACAACCCTAGAAAGCCAACGCAAAAGACGGAACTCGAATCCGATCAAGAACGAACGAACCGCGAACGAAAACGCGCGAAACTGGATCGACCGGACTCTGGCCAGCGTCCGGTCAGCAGGGACCGGACGCGTCCGGTCAACAAAAATCGGCTCTGGAACCTTACTGTTCGCGACCGGACTCACGAGTACGGAGTGTCCGGTCGAGAGCAGTGCGTCCGGTCAGAAACGAACAAACATGATGAACAGTGGAAGCGATGCGTCCGGTCAAAACGTGAACTGAGCGTCCGGTCAAAGTGAAGAACATGGCAACGTGCTGTTCATCGGCCGGACTCACGGACCGAGCGTCCGGTCACCCCGACTGAGCGTCCGGTCGACTCGCAGCAGCCCTGTTCGTCCACCGATTTGCCTCTATCTCACCCAAAACGATTCATCTAGGGATCAACCTTGGTGAGATGAGTCACAAGGAGTATAGTGAGCTATCTCTAAGAGATCATGGCTCGAACCTATCTCCAAATCGATGAGTCGAAGAGTTTCAGGGGAAGAGAGAAAACTTGACCCGAAACGAAAAATCGATTGATCTCCTAGACCGTGAGGTTAGAGGATGATTCCTTCGGTGGAAAGAAGTGCCTCACGATCTAGAACAACTTGGTTCAAACGGATTTGCAAAAGATGAACCGAGCAAAAAGATCAAGCGACGGGAAAATCGTGGAGAAAAGGATTCCGCGGAAAACACGAACACAACGGAAATCACAGCCACGAGTTCGAATCAAGGACGCAACTCAAGCCAACGATCTGTGCTCCAAGGTGAGGATACGGCCTCACTTCCTCAACTCAACAGTACACAGAGTTGCAAGTCTCTCTGCGGATCTCAGCTACAGCAGGGGATGGGAGAGTAGGAAACCCTAAGTGCGAAAGAGCAAATGACTGAGATAACTGAGATAGGGGAGGAGGGTGTCTCCCCTGACTACTTATCCTATTCTAGTCTAAGTCTATTTCCTACTCTACCCCTCTCTATTCTAATTACAGAGCGAACCAGCTAAACCCTAGGGCTATTCTGGTCCAACCCACGGTGGTAGGTAGATCCGACGGCCATGCCCGCTCGAACCGAAGCGTTGCCTCGACGCAACCTCTGGATCGCCGCCACGTGCCGCCCTCGCTCTGCACCCCCGGTTTTGTGGCCCAAACCGGGAAACCAGCCTTTTCCAGCAACCCCCGGTTTTGAGGCCCAAACCGAGAAACCAGCCTCCAGCCTGAGTTTTGTGGCCCAAACTCAGAAACCCGCAGCGCCCGAGTTTTGAGGCCCAAACTCGGAAACCGGCCCATCACCCGAGTTTTGTGGCCAAACTTGGAAACCATCCGCGCCCAGGTTTTGTGGCTCAACCTGGAAACCGAGCACCCGAGTTTTGAGGCCCAAACTCGGAAATCGTCCACCCGGTGGTTTTTCCCTGGCTCAACCACCAAACCGGAGCTGTAGAGGGGATGCACCGCCCGTGCACCCCGTCCATCGACACGTGTCCCCAGGTCCTCGACCCGAGCAACACCATGCCCCGCAAGTCTCCGCTCGTCGCTGTCCCAGGCTGCCAGCCACCACAGCTGATCCTCAGGCACTCCGGTCCCTCAGTCCAAGCCTCACGTCCGCCCTTCACTGCTCGATACATCGGCATGGCACGTCCGCCGCACGGCACGCCCATCCTTCATCGCACCCAGTCCGTCGGCACGGCACGTCTCAACTTGACCTTCACCTTGCCCTCGATCACTGTCTTCGTGCTCGACACCTGCACAACACAAGCCAAAGAACATGCGCATCAGACCCGTTGACAATCACTCATCACTCAGAGACTCGGCATACACCCATGTATCCGCATTAGCAGCTCTCAGCAGATTCATTTCCAGATCAGCTGAGCAAGGGTTACCTTTCTTCGAAACTTTGAGAAGCACTGCACCATTAAACTGGGGACCCCGGCAGCAGAAAGCCTTCGAAGAATTGAAGAAGTATCTCACCAGCTTGACTGTTTTAACCAGCCCAAGCAAAGGGGACTTGTTACTGCTGTACGTCGCATCCTCGCCTCACGCAGCAAGCGCAGTCTTAATCAAAGAGTTGCACGAGAACAACAAAACCAGGCAAGCCCCAATCTATTACGTATCAGAAACCCTCGAAGGCCCGAAACGAAATTACTCAGAGCTCGAGAAGATAGCGTACACAGTGGTCAAGGCATCAATAAAGCACAAGCACTATTTCCAAGCATACAAAATCCATGTACCCTCGGCTTTTCCCCTCGAGAACATTTTCAAAAACAACGAGGCAGTCGGAAGAATAGCTAAATGGGCAGTTGAACTCAACAGCTACGCCCTAACCTTCGTCAGTCGTACAGCAATCAAATCAGAGGCGCTAGCAGATTTCATAGCAGAATGGACCCCAGACCCTCGCAAAGATGAAATTCACCAAGACCCATTTTGGACTGTGTATGTTGACGGAGCCTGGGGTGCAACCGGAGCAGGGGCCTCGGCCATTCTAGTCTCGCCATCCGGATCTAAGCTTAGATACGCAAGAAGACTTGACTTCAAATGTACAAACAACTCCGCAGAATACGAAGCTGTGATACTCGCCCTCTCAAGGCTTCGGTCACTGTCAGTCCGAAGAGCAGTCATCCACACAGACTCACAGGTCATCGTGGGGCACATTGAGAAAAACTACAAGGCCAAAGATCCAGAGCTGCAAAAGTACTTCCAACACGTCCGAAGGTTAGAGTCCTTCTTCCTCGGCATATCAGTAAAGGCAATACCAAGGTCAGAAAATAGCGAAGCAGACTGCCTAGCCAAAGCAGCAGCACAACAATTACACCTACCGCCCGATGTTTTCCGCGAAGTTGCGACCCAATCAGCTTTCGAAACCTCCGAAAAGAACGCCAAGTCGATCAATGCAATCCAGAGTGAGGACTAGAGGGCACCTATCATAGCCTACATCAAGGGGCTCCATGAACCAAACTCCAAAGAAGAAGAAAACAGGCTAAAACAAAGAGCACGAGGGTATAAGATTGTAGACAACATTTTGTACAAAGCTTCAGTAACCTCGCCCTGGCTCAAATGCGTCCCGCAGTCCGAAGGAAACGACATCCTTAAGCTTATCCATGAAGGCATTTGTGGTTCACACAACGGCCCAAGGGCACTAGTTGGAAAAGCCTTCCGGCAAGGTTTCTACTGGCCAACGGCGCTAAAAGATGCAGAAAACATCGTCAAACAATGCGAAGGTTGCCAACTAATAGCAAAAAACCAAAATGCCCCAGGGGCTCCGACGACGCTTATATGCCCAACATGGCCCCTGCAAAGGGTTGCAATGGACCTCGTGGGCCCACTACCGACAGCTCCAGGAAACCTTCGCTACGCGGTGGTAGCCGTGGAATACTTCACAAAGTGGATTGAAACAAGACCATTGTCTTCCATCACCTCCCTCGCAGTGAAAAAGTTTTTGTGGCAACAAATAGTTTGTCGATTCGGCGTCCCCAAACATCTCACCGTCGATAATGGCACCCAGTTTGACTGCGAAGTTTTCAAAGAATTCTGCGCACAAATCGGTACAATCTTATGCTTCACTTCAGTTCAGCACCCTCAATCCAACGGCTTAGTTGAAAGAGCTAATGCAACAATTTTCCAAGCCGTATACAAGAAACTGCAAGGCAGGCCTAAGGGAAAATGGGCGGAAGAGCTAACCTCGGTCACTTGGTCTCACAACACTTCAGAGTGCAGAGCAACCAAATTCAGACCTTTCAAGCTCCTATTTGGGAAAGAGGCTGTGCTACCGGAAGAACTGAAGCACGAATCACCGAGAACAACCCTCGAACCAACAGAAAAAAGCCAGCTGCTCAACAAAGATCTACTCGAAGAAGCAAGATGCAACGCAGTGCACAACCTTCGCAAGTATCAAGAAGAAACCAAAAAATGGAGAGATAAAAAGGTCAGAATCAAAGACTTGCAGAAGGGTGACCTCGTCCTCATCCGGAAACAAAACGCCGGCATGGCGGAGAAGTTCCAGCCAAAGTGGACCGGTCCATACCTGATATCAGAATGCAATCGCCCTGGCTCTTTCCACCTCTCTGACAGCGAAGGAAACATCTTGCCTCATACCTGGAACATCGACGACCTTCGCAAATACCACCCATAGCGGAGCCTTAGCGAGCCCTCGCATTATGTAATTTGTTGTTTCTTCCATCTTCTATGAATGTAACAAACAAAAGGAGCTGCACTCTTTTTCCTTACGAAGGGGCGTAAGGTTTTTTAACGAGGCAGTATCCAAACCCTTAATACAGGCTAGAACCCCCCAAAAAAAGTAAAATCTCCAAGTTATCACTTTTACTAGCAAACATCGAAAAAGCACTTCTTTTTCAAAGAGCGCTACAATCGATGAAAATCCACTAAGATTGCTTCGAAAAACAACCCTTTTTCTTTTCAAAGCAAACTTCACCTCCACCTAAGATAAGGGGAGGCGCGAAGTCCAAAAAAGTCAAGCACCCTGGCAAAAACGACAGGGGCTCGCAAAAAGCAAACTTCACCTCCACCTAAGATAAGGGGAGGCGCGAAGTCCAAAAAAAGTCGAGCACCCTGGCAAAAACGACAGGGGCTCGCAAAAAGCAAACTTCACCTCCACCTAAGATAAGGGGAGGCGCGAAGTCCAAAAAAAGTCGAGCACCCTGGCAAAAATGACAGGGGCTCGCAAAAAGCAAACTTCACCTCCACCTAAGATAAGGGGAGGCGCGAAGTCCAAAAAAGTCGAGCACCCTGGCAAAAACGACAGGGGCTCGCAAAAAGCAAACTTCACCTCCACCTAAGAAAAGGGGAGGCGCGAAGTCCAAAAAAGTCGAGCACCCTGGCAAAAACGACAGGGGCTCGCAAAAAGCAAACTTCACCTCCACCTAAGATAAGGGGAGGCGCGAAGTACAAAAAAGTCGAGCACCCTGGCAAAAACGACAAGGGCTCGCAAAAAGCAAACTTCACCTCCACCTAAGATAAGGGGAGGCGCGAAGTCCAAAAAAGTCGAGCACCCTGGCAAAAACGACAGGGGCTCGCTAAAAGCAAACTTCACCTCCACCTAAGATAAGGGGAGGCGCGAAGTCCAAAAAAGTCGAGCACCCTGGCAAAAACGACAGGGGCTCGCAAAAAGCAAACTTCACCTCCACCTAAGATAAGGGGAGGCGCGAAGTACAAAAAAGTCGAGCACCCTGGCAAAAACGACAGGGGCTCGCAAAAAGCAAACTTCACCTCCACCTAAGGGGAGGCGCGAAGTCCAAAAAGTCGAGCACCCTCGCAAACACGCCAGGGGCTCGCAAAAAGCAAACTTCACCTCCACCTAAGAAGAGGCGCGAAGCCAAACAAAAAGTCGAGCACCCTCGCAAACACGCCAGGGGCTCGCAAAAAGCAAACTTCACCTCCACCTACGGGGAGGCGCGAAGCCCAAATAAGTCGAACACCCTCGCAAAACGCGAGCATCGCTAAAAAGAAAGGGGGCGTCGCTATTTTTTACAAAACATCTCAGTGTAGCGAAACGCGAGCCTCGCTAAAAAGAAAGGGGGCGTCGCTGTTTTTTACAAAACATCTCAGTTTAGCGAAACGCGAGCCTCGCTAAAAAGAAAGGGGGCATCGCTGTTTTTTACCAAACATCTCAGTGTAACGAAACGCGAGCCTTGCTAAAAAGAAAGGGGGCGTCGCTGTTTTTTACAAAACATCTCAGTTTAGCGAAACGCGAGCCTCGCTAAAAAGAAAGGGGGCGTCGCTATTTTTACAAAACATCTCAGTGTAACGAAATGCGAGCCTCGCTAAAAAGAAAGGGGGCGTCGCTGTTTTTTACAAAACATCTCAGTTTAGCGAAACGCGAGCTTCGCTAAAAAGAAAGGGGGCGTCGCTGTTTTTTACAAAACATCTCAATGTAACGAAACGCGAGCCTCGCTAAAAGAAAGGGGGCGTCGCTGTTTTTACAAAACACCTCAGTTTAGCGAGACGCGAGCCTCGCTAAAACATCTCAGTGTAAGGAAACTCAAGCCTCGCTATTTCGCTTTCTGAGCTAAAAATTGCACACAACAAAACAACGCAGTGCCGGACAGCCAGCGAGCCTTGTCAATATCCGATAACGAGTAAGGAATCGTAGCGACATAATCCAACATTCAGTGTTCCCGTTCATTTACAAAATAGCTTCGCAACGACAAACAAATCATGGAAAATTACAAAAATTACAAGGAACCTTCGCTCCCTTCAGGTAACATCGAATCACCAGAGCCCTCGCTACCTTCCTCAGACTCTGGCTCCACCGCAACGATGGGTCCCCACAACAAAGGAGCTGCCGAAACAATCGGCAGCTCCCCAGATAAAACCCTAGCCCGATACATATACGTACGGCCTACATCACTGACCACCGAAGGTTCCTCCTTTGGGACCACTAACGATCCGTCCGGGCCTAAATCTAATTCGGTTCGCCCAAACAAGTACTCCAAGGCTATGTTCTCATCAATATCATCATCAATTCCAACTTGCGAGGATGAAGAAGCACCAAATAAGTAACGGGTGGCCTGCCGGTCAGTAAAGTCCGCCTCGCGCCAAAAACGGCTCGACCTGCTATTTTTTAAATCGTACCTTCGCACCTTCGACCACCAAAAACGCTCGAAGGTCAGTGAGGGATGTTTCAGCTTAGCACGAGCCCAAGATTCGCCAGTTACAAAAATATCTTGATAGTTTAACGTCAGGGGCGTCACATCAAACACTTCTAGCACGGTTCCATCAGGATCCTGCATTACCATAGAATTAAAAAGTATCGTCAAGTCTTTCCACCTACCTCACACATTACAAAATAACCTTCTCATCCATACAACCCTAAATTCTCACACCTGCTCGTCTCCCCCGTGCTCGCCTGTTTCAACCCCGCCAGTGGCAGCATCCACATCTTCAGCAGGTGCCTCCTCCGTGGCCACCCCCTGCTCGACACCTTCGCCAGTGGTCGGGGCATCAGCGACCAAAGCTTCAGCCTCGACTGGTGGAACCTCTGCAGAACTAGGAGCAGGAACAGCTTCGGAGCTACCACCAGCATCAATGGCCGCAGGCGGCGAAGGCATCGCCTCCCTCCGAGCCTGTAAGCACAAATAAGAGAAAAGAAACCTAAGTTAACACCAACTCAATAATCATCGAAACAAAGCCAAAAAACCAGTCTATCCAATAACACGAACCTGACGAGTAGCCTCGGCAGCTTCCTCGAAAGCAAGAGCGCGACCACCGCCAGCAATCCAAAACCGGCGAAGCAAGCGCATCGCACAATTCCGAACTTCGGCGTCCGTGATCTTCATTTGACGCACCTCGTCCACGGTTGGAAAGTTATGGCTGGGTTTCTTAATTTTGCGAAGGTGTTCGCAATCTGCCTGATGAAGCGTACCAGCCATCGCCAGTGCTCCGGCATACCCACCAAAATCTGCAGCATTCCCAACCAACGAGCTAAACACATCCAGCTCATTACATAACCAACCTTCAAAACCCGCTGCGTCTTTAGCATGCAGCGGTTCCCTGGCAGAACCTCCGGCTTCGGTCAAGCATGTATCTATCTTATTTTTAACCCTCGCCATGCTTTCCCGCCAAGCCTCGGCTTGGGTAGCCAGCTCCGAGGACAGTTCCTCTATGCGCTTGTTCGCAGTGACCAAATCCTTGTACTTTTGCCGGTTAACAGCCAGGAGCTCCGCATTGCTATTCACAACCTCTTGTGTTTCCTCTCGCGATTTCTTAACCTTTTCCAAAGCAGCTTTGAGCTCAATCTCTTTGTGTTCCAAACTCTGGCGAGGCTCCTTATTAGCTTTCTCCGCGTCACTCAACCGGTCATTCAGGTAGTGGAGATTGTAACTCGCCCTCCGGCGCGCCGACAGGTTGAGAAGCATCATCTCAGCCACTTTGACGTCAATATCATCGTGAAGTCCCTCCAAGGGCTCGTTGGCCAGCCGAAGCTCCGCCTCTGGCACACAGATACGGTTGAACACCCGACCCAGAAAGCGCCTTTCCTCTGGAGCACACTGCAAGTGACATTCTCGAAGGTCCGGACTCGTGAAAAGTTCAGTCGCCGGGTCGGAAACTCCAAGTTTCTTCGCATAATAAGGAAGACATGACCGGCTAGCCTCGCCATACGGCCTCTTCCCCGGGGTCCGGTCCGATTCGGCGTCACCCTTAACCTCGAAACCTTCGACCCAGATGTGCGAGCCAGCAAACTCGGGAAACGACCCTCGCGGAGGACTTTCTGGCTCAAAGTCCCGTATGATGTCATCAATGCTTCGCACAGCCGCAGCACCAACACTGGACGAGGCAATTCTTTTTCCTCGAGCGTCCTCGATGGATACGTCTTCTTCGGAGTTACCCCCGCTACTTGACGTATCACTATCCTCGTCGGAGGAGTCCTCTTCAGTACCGCCCTCCTTGTCTTCCTTCTCCCCTTCCTCCTCATCATCATCGGAGCCACCCTCGTCATCCGAGATCTGAACCAAAGCACCAATACCGCCCACGCGGGGCACCCATCCCCCAGTCTTCCCAGTGCCTCGGCCGCTCGAAACAAGGGCCGAGGATGAGGAAGTGGCGGTACCTCCCGAGCCGACGACGACCTTCGTCGCAAGTGTTTTAACTCGACCACCGGCGCCGCCGCGTCCTCGGCCACGACCCCTCTTCGGCCGAGAAACAACTTCCCCCTCCGCAGAAGCACGTTTCCTTTTCTTCGACGCATCTTCGCTCGACGGAGCAGGCCAACTCACATACTGAACCTCAAGGCTGTCAAACATCCTGTTAACCCGACCTCCGCTACCTATCGAGCTGTGGATCGCTTTAGTCTCCAACGTGGAAAGCTTTCCAACAAGTTCCACCGCCCACCCCTGAACACGCTTGTAGACTGCTTCGACCCCATCTTCTCGCCTGGGAAATTTCTTCAGAAGTTTATCCCAGACCTTATCAAGGTCAACCTTTGGCTTCTTCAAGCCCTTACCCTCGTACCTCGAGTCTTCCACGACTGCAAACCACGCCTGTCTCCGGCTGAGGGGCCAAATCTTAGCACAACAGTACTCCTCGACCAAGTCACGAGCACACTGAGACCGCGCCACAACCCTCAAACAATCAACACAAGCGTGAGCCTCGGAGCTCATCATAGCTTCGGCGCTAACATCACCAAGCGGCAAAAGCTCGCCGCAGAGCTCTGCATTCCCACTAAGCTTATAGTAAAACCAGGACTCCTGCCACCCACTGGTCCACTTATTTTTCTGGGCTTGCACTGGCAACTCCGACCCAGCGCGATGGCAAAAAGTGTATACTGCAAACTGTCCAAGACTGGTGTTACCTCCACGATCCAAGATCTTGCGAGGTTGCATGTGCACTCTATGGGTCCGAACAAACCCCTCAACATGAGGAAGAACACCCTGAGAGCGGCACGCCCAGATATAAACTGACATCTTTGTAAAGCACAAGGGTGTGAGCTGGTGGAAGCGCAAGTTGAACCTTCGCAGAACCGAGGTCACAAAAGAGTCAACAGGGAAGCGAAGACCGGCTGAAAAAAATTCCTCAAATACAACCACCTCATCTGCGTCCGGCTTCGGCACCGTCTCCCCGGCACTGGTCCTCGCTTTACCTTCCTCAATCCAACCCCACCTGACATAAGACGCAATCTCCGCGGTGCAAACTCGGCTGAGTCCGAACTCGAAGGTAATCCCCTCATTCGCGGCTGTAGGAGAAACAGCGCGAGCAGTTTGCTTCAACCTAGCCATCTCTTCAACTGCTAACACTACCGAACAGCGAACGCCTGTCTCAACCCTCGCAGACAAGCTAAAACAAACCTTCGCTACAAGCAAATTGCAAAAGCAGGATGGCTATAGCAGAGGAGGGCACAATCCAAACCCCTCACCCACCCCTTCTATTTATAGACCGGGTGGCGGAACGCCCCACCCGATAACACCGACACGAAAACCAAAAAAGCCACGGCACAAAAAATGAAACGGACTTCAACAGTTCAAAAAAACAATACTACAGCCCGGCCCAAAAGCAGTCGCGGGCGTCGCTGCCGAGGGTCCCGTCTCTTTTCCCATTGAAAGGCGCTGCTTGGGCCTAAACACGGTTCTTTAGATCCAAGACAATGAGGGGCTACTGTTGGGGGAAGGGGCCCTCGGCAGAGGCACCATGCAGGCTGGCTAATCAAAGCGGCCCTCGCGCGTTCCCCGCACAACTCGCGTACCTTCGGGAAAACCCGCCTCTCTACCTGCTGAGTCCCTCAAATCGCCATTCCGGCCCTCGAGTGCTAACCCAACCTTCGTACTGGCTTTGTAAGTTTTCACAGGTAGAAGACGCGAAGGGCCCTGGGAGCAATCTTCGTGAGGCCGCGTACCTTCGCCAAGAGGCCCAGGTCTTAGTGGGAGGCGAAGGTACCCGGGCTTCGCAACAGTTTGGATATCCTTGCAAGACGGAGGTCAGCCACGCATTTCAGCGAAGGTAATCACGAACCAAGCGGCGGCGGGCGCGCATGGAGCAAGCTAGGGTTTCGGCCTAGTTGTGTTTGTACGATTCTGCCCTCCTGTGTGTACAACGCGGAGGAATCTTTTCTATACCCTTTTGTAATTCGGTCAGCGCCCCTTGGTATCCCCTATAAATACCAGGGGGTGAACAGTGTACTGGGGACGACTTTTTGGGAATAGAGCCACGTCAACCTTGCCTTCGTCTCCTCAACCTTCGCTGTTGCTTCCGACGCTTGGTCACCTTCGCCACTCCCCTGCATAAGTGCGGAGGTGGGGCAAGCGTGTTACCAACACATACCACTTCGCCCCAACCGAGCTCACCCGAGCCGGACCAACAAGGTCCATGTGTAAAAGCTCTCCAGGGCGCTTGGTCATGACCTGAGTCACCGGATGGTGGGGAGCGGCAACCATCTTCCCATGTCTACAAGAATGGCAAACAAGATCCTTCTCCATAGACAGCTTGGGCAATCCTCGGATTAGGCCAAGTGAACTAAGCCTTGCAAGCAAGTCGAAGCTCAAATGTCCAAGTCTCCTATGCCACTTCCAAAGATCAGAGGAGGAAGGTCCAGCCAAAAGACAACGAGAAATTCCGAACGACTCCGAGAAATCCGCATGAAAGACTTTCCCAAAGGGCGAAATCACATAAACAAGATTGCCCTGAGGGTCCAAAATACGACTGAGATTCGGTTTAAAACGAATCTCATAGTCATCATCAAAGAGTTGCGAAACAGAAAGAAGGTTAAAATGCAAGTTAGAAACAAGAGCAACATCGCGCAACACAAATTGCTCATTAACTCGCACCGACCCACAAGACAAAACCTTACCTTTGCTATTGTCGCCGAAGGTGATAAACTCCTTTCCAGCGACCGGACTAAGACTAGAGAACCACTTGGCGTTTCTGGTCATGTGCCTCGAGCAACCGGAATCCACCAACCAAACGTTCTCCAATTGTTTTACCTACATCAATAAAAAGACATAGGGTGAGCATACGGTCCAACACTGGGGTTAGTGAAGTAGGAAGAATACCAGTGTTGGGCCAGCTGCTCAAAAGAACGGTTAGTAGAAAAACCATTCCTAGTACGCCTATGGGGGAAGCGATCACCACGTTGAGGAAAACGTGGTCCGCTAAGGGAAGAGCGTCTATCGCGATACTCAAAACGCGGTGGGGGAAAACGCTCTACAACAAAGCCACCGCCATGGGGTCCATAGCCTACAACTGCAGGCTCCCGCCGGGCACGTCCTCTCTGCTGCCTAGGCCTGGGAACTTGAGGTCCTGGACCTCTGGGCCTAGCAGCACGCCTCTGAACATTCGGCGCATGTACATCATGGAAAGGATGGTACATGTCCGCATTGTTCATCTCCCTAGCACGGCGCGCCTCTCTCTTGCGCTGAAAGCAAAACTCACTCAAGTGTCCATCTCTCCCACAATGCTCGGAATGGTACCTCACCGCTCTCAAAGGGGGTTGTTGGTACTCATGGTAGTGGGTGTGGATCACTTTGCCCTTCTGTGGCATAAGCTCCTCCTGGATGGGTGGCATGGTGTCAAGCTTGTTCTTGAGGTGGTTTGGTTTGGGAGCCCATGATTGTTTCTTGGGTGGAGCTCTCGGGGGTTCAACAAAGACCCCATCCTTGGTGTTAGGCTTGAGAGGCTCTTTGGGTGGAATCTTGGTAAGCATGGGAGTAGTGGTGGAGTTAGGCTTCTCACATGGGTTCAGACCACTCGACTCCCCAATCTTGCCAAAAGATGACACATCAATACAAGGAGCAAAACCTACACCAGGACCTCCAGCAGCTCGCTTGAATTGGGAGATCATCATCCCGAGCTGTGGCTCACCACTAGACACCCATGACAAGATGGTCCGAAGGTATGTGTTTTCTTCCTCGGTTTGCATCTTGTCATGCTTCACGTTTGCGATCTCCATCTCCAAACCCTCACAAAGAACACACCTAGTCACACATGTGCTACCTGAGTCGGCCTCTTCAAGAGACACAATCTTGGCATTCTTCTCTGCCAACTCAGATTGCAAGACAGGACAAGTTTTGCACGCACCCAACAGCATGGGTCTAGCTCGGAGCTCATCCACCTCTCCTACCAACGCAGCATACTTACCTCTCAAAGTGAGAAGGTCAGTCATGTGCTTGGTGCACATCTCACACTCCTCCTCCTCGGTGACAACAACGGTGGACTTGACAGATTCAAGTTCCTTCACCGTATCCTCCCACTTCTGCCTAAACTCCTTGCGCTCTGTAGAGGCACGCCTAAGCAATTTGTCTTGACTAAGGAGAGCGGCAGTAAGTTTCTCGACCTCAGCAGAAAGCTCATCGGGGTCAGAGATACCTGGGAGGTGTCGTCGTCGTCGTCGTTCCGAGGAGTCTCCTCCAGCTCGCCATCGACCTCCTTGCCGAGGGCCATGGTGCAGAAGCCCTCATCGTCAGCGAAGAAGCAGAGACCGTTGAGCTTGTCCTCAATCCTCTTCTTCTTCGCGGACTCGTCGTCGCTTGAAGAAGCAGAGTCATCATCCGAGTCGTCGACGTCACTGAGCGTGGCGAAAAAGGCACGCTGCTCAGCCTGGGCCTTCTCCAAGTACTTGGTCTTGATGTACTCCTTGTTGAAGCCGCCCTTCCGCTTGTGCCTTGCGGGGATGTACTTCTCCTTGCGCTTGCCGGAGTCGTACTTGTGCCCATGATCGCCCTTGCTGAATACTTGCTTGTTCTTCTTCGGGCAACTAGCGATGAAGTGGTTGGGGTCGCCGCACTCGTAGCATCCCGAGCGTCCTCCTCTGCGGTGACGGTTCATGCGGTTGTTGTGGAATCGCGAGAACCGGTTGGCGAGCATAGCCAACTCGTCATCCCCCAAAGACTCCAGCTGCTCCTCTGTGACAGAAAAGAGAGAGGAGAGTGCACAACCTCCAGAGGGGTTAGCAGAAGAGCCAGAAAGCAAAGTCATCGACGGGCCAGAAGGATTCTCATAAGAACCCTCGCCATGGCATCAATCTCACTGGACTTGAGCTTACTGAAGAGCTCGTCGCACGTGAGGGTCTCATAGTTAGGCGATTCGATGATCGCCTGAACCTTGGAATCCCACACCAACCGATCAAGAGTATGCAAAAGCTTCAAAGCCCTCTCATGATCGTCGAAAGGCAACAGCTCCTTGTTAGCACTCATCCTGTTGACAATCACCTGAAACCGAGTGAATAAACTTTCTATGCTCTCGCCAGACATATGTCGAAAGTTCTCATACTCTCGCTTGAACGACTCGTAGAGATGGGTTTTGACTTGAGAGGTTCCCTCATGGAAACGCATGAGGGTAGCACAAATCTCACGAGCCGTAGCGAGGTGAGAAACCCGATCAAACTCACTCATGCTCAGGCATGAGAAAAGAGCATTACGGGCTCGGCTATTGGCATCGTGCTCATCGATCTGAAGCTGAGAGACACGACCAGCCAAGACCACATAATCGGCAGAGTTGCAAATATCCCAAATGGAAGCACCCAAACTCTGCAGATAGGCCGACATGAGTATCTTCCAATACGCATAGTTCGTCCGATCAAAAAACGGCGGTTTGCCCACGCCGCGATCCATGTCGCCTTCTGTGGATCTGCAACCGGCTAAGGTGGAAGATACTTAACCTTGCTCCGATACCAATTGAAGGACCGAGAAAGCACTAGCAAGGCGACCAGAGGGGGGGTGAATGGGAGCCAACAAAATATCTCTCGAAACTTTGGCCAAATGTCCCAAGATCAACCCCCAAAAGCTACGACCAAAACCGTGATGCCCACGACCTTTGGAAGAGGGTGGATGATCCCTAGGATCACAGCGAGGCACCACAAAGCGATAGCAAACCAAACACAAAAAACTTCGGCACAAGTTCGACCCTTGAGAACCGAGTCCTGAATGTAGATAGACGGCTACGTCGAGAAATCCCCAAATACTGATGCTAACAAGTAGCAAAGATACCTAGAGAGGTTCCTTGGTCAA
Source organism: Coix lacryma-jobi var. lacryma-jobi (assembly GCA_009763385.1). Taxonomy (NCBI): domain Eukaryota; kingdom Viridiplantae; phylum Streptophyta; class Magnoliopsida; order Poales; family Poaceae; genus Coix; species Coix lacryma-jobi. Next base: position 76,088,695 of record CM019828.1, on the reverse strand, counting down.
CTACAAGGCCAAACGAGAAGTCCGAAAACCAAGCGAGGAAGCCGGGAGAGCAAACGCACAAAACCGGAAGCTTCAGTCGATTCCCGGACTGTCCGGACCTGGAGTCCCGGACTGTCCGCGGTACTGCCGGACTGTCTGCTAGCGAGTGGCGGACTATCTGCCGGCAAAACTCGCCAAACAGCAAAGTTGCTGAAGCCCCCTGGACAGTTCCCGAACTGTCCGCGGCTTTGAACTGCGGATAGTCCGCCGGTCAACCAAAGCCAAAACAGCCGAAGAACACAGCCACTGGTCCGGCTGCTCCCCGACGCCCGGACTGTCCACCGGTCAGGTGGCGGACTGTCCGCGGCTATCCAGTGATGGCGGTTTTGATCGCCCTTCACCCAAATCACTCCCAAATCGATTCAAACCAAAATCCCTTGATCCCAAACTTGGAGAGGATGATCACGAGGTAGTTAGGAGACTATTCCCAAGAAATCATCCGCTCAAATCAACTCAATCAACGGGAAATCGAAGGGGAAGGTGTATGAACCAAAAAAGCACCACGAAAACGAAATCAACCCGATCTACTTGATCGTGAGTAGTTAGATGAATTCCTTTGGTCGAAATGACCTCCTCATTGTAAAGAACAAGTTGATTCAAACAGATTTCGCAAAGACGCAATAGAGAGGGAGATCGAGTGACGGGAAAATCGCGGAGAAACGAAGAACGCGAAGAACACGAACCAAAACGCGAATCAAGTCATCGATCTGCAACCGTGTGGCTACCACACGCTACAACAGTGAGGTTACGGCCTCACTTCCTCAAAATCTCCAATACACAGAGGTATTGTTCTCTGCGGATCTCAGCTAGCTACAGCAGGGGATTGGGAGAGCAGGAAACCCTAAGTGCAAAGAGCAAATGACTGGGATAGATGGGGAGGTGGGTGTCTCCCCCTACTTATCCTAATTCTAACTATTCCTAATTCCAACTCTACCCCTAACTACTTACACAGCGAACCAGCTAAACCCTAAGGTTATTCTGGACCAACTGGTGGTAGGTGGTGATCCGACGGCCACGCCCGCACAATAGGTAGCGTTGCCTCGACGCAACCTCACCGATTGCCGCCACGTGCCGCCACCGCTCTGCGTCCTTTCACGGACTCCGCCCCCGGTTTTGTGGCCCAAACCGGGAAACCAGCCTTCACAGCCAACCCCCGGTTTTGAGGCCCAAACCAGGAAACCAGCCTCCAAGTCCATCCCCTGGTTTTGAGGCCGAAACCAGGAAACCCGCCAGCACCCAGGTTTTGAGGCCCAAACCTGGAAACCGTCCTCAGCCCGAGTTTTGTGGGCAAACTCGCAAACCATCTGCGCCCAGGTTTTGAGGCCCAAACCTGGAAACCGTCCACCCGATGGTTTTTCTCTGGCTCTACCACCAAACCGATGCTGTAGAGGGGATGCACCGCCCGTGCACCCCGTCCACCGACACGTGTCCCCATGTCCACGACTCAGGCAACACATGACCGCAAGTCTTCGCTTGTCGCTGTCCCAGGCTGTCATCCACCACAGCTGATCCTCGGGCCACCGGTCCCTCAGTCCAAGCCTCACGTCCGCCCTTCGCCACTCTCGGTCCACCGGCACGGCACGTCTCTACTTGACCTTCACCTTGCCTCGGATCACTGTATCCGTGCTCGACACCTACACAACACAAGCCAAAGAACATGCGATCAAACCCGTTGACAATCACTCATCACTCAGAGACTCGGCATACACCCATGTATCCGCAGGACATCCCTCGGAACGACGATGACGACGACGACACCTCCCAGGTATCACAAACCCCAGATGAGCTCTCTGCTGAGGTTGATAAACTTAATGTCTCCCTCCTTAGTCAAGATAAGCTGCTTAGGCGTGCTGCTAGAGAGTGGAAGTAGTTTAGGCAGAAGTGGGAGGATGCGGTGAAAGAACTTGAGTCTGTCAAGTCCACCGTTGTCGTGACTGAGGAAGATGAGTGTGAGATGTGCTCCAAGCGCATGACTGACCTTCTCACTTTGAGGGGGAAGTATGTTGCTTTGGTTGGAGAGGTGGATGAGCTTAGGGCTAGACCCGTGTTGCTGGGTGCGTGCAAGTCTTGTGCAGGCTTGCAATCCGAGTTGGCAGAGAAGAATGCCAAGATTATGTCTCTTGAGAAGGCCAGCTCGGATAACACTTGTGTGTCTAGATGCGCTTTGTGTGAGGGTTTGGAGATGGAGATTGCGAACGTGAAACATGACAAGATGCAAACCGAGGAAGAAAACACATACCTTCGGACCATCTTGTCATGGGTGTCTAGTGGTGAGCCACAGCTTGGGATGATGATTGCCCAATTCAAACGTGCTGCTGGAGGTCCTGGTGTTGGTTTTGCTCAAGGTGTTGAGTGTGCTAAATCTTTCGGGAAGGTTGGAGAGTTTAGTGGTCTTAAGCCGAGTCAGAAGCCCAACTCCACCACTACTCTCAAACTGACCAAGATTCCACCCAAAGAGCCTCTCAAACCTAACACCAAGGAAGGAGTGTTTGTGGAACCTCCGAGAGCTCCACCCAAGAAGCAAACATGGGCTCAAAAACCCAATCACCTAAGGAAGAAGCTAGACACTATGCCACCTACCCATGAGGAGCTCATACCTCAAAAGAACCGAGTGATCCACACCCAATACCGTGAGTACCAACAACCCCCTATGAGAGTTGTGAGGTACCACTGTCAGCACTGTGGGAAAGATGGACACTTGAGAGAGTTTTCCATTCGGCGCAAGAGAGAGGAGCGTCGTGCAAAGGAGAAGAACAACTCGGACATGTACCATCCTTTCCATGATGTACATGCGCCGATGGTTCAAAGGAGAGCTGCTAGGCCTAGAGGCCCAATGCCTCAAGGTCCTAGGCCGCAAGGAGGACAAGCCCGGCAGGAGCCTGCTTTTGTGGGTTATGGACCCTGTGGCAGTGGCTTTGTAGTTGAGCGTTACCCCCCCCCCCCCCGCGCGTTTTAACTATCGTGATGGATGCTCTTCCCTTAGCGGACCATGTTTTCCTGTGCGTGGTGATCGCTTTCCCCGTAGGCGTGCTAGGAATGGTTTTGCTACTAACCGTTCTTTTGAGCAGCCGACCCAACACTGGTATACTTCCCATTTCACTCACCCCAGTGTTGGACCGTATGCTCACCCTATGTATTTTTATTGATGTAGGTAAAACGATTGGAGGACATTTGGTTGGTGGATTCCGGGTGCTCAAGGCATATGTCCCGAAATGCCAAGTGGTTCTCCAGTCTTAGTCCAGTTGCCGGAAAGGAGTTTATCACCTTCAGCGACAATAGCAAAGGTAAAGTGTTGTCTTGTGGGGTCGGTGCGAGTTAATGAGCAATTTGTGTTGCATGATGTTGCTCTTGTTTCTAACTTACATTTTAACCTTCTTTCTGTTTCGCAACTCTTTGATGATGACTATGAGATTCATTTTAAGCCGAATCTCAGTCGTATTTTAGATCCTCACGGCAATCTTGTGTGTTTGATTTTGCCCTTTGGGAAAGTCTTTCGAGCAAATTTCTCGGAGTCGTTTGGAATTTCTCGTTGTCTTTTGGCTGGACCTTCCTCCTCTGATCTTTGGAAGTGGCATAGGAGACTCTGTCACTTGAGCTTCGACTTGCTTGCAAGACTTAGTTCACTTGGCCTAATCTGAGGATTGCCCAAATTGTGCATGGAGAAGGATCTTGTTTGCCATTCTTGTAGACATGGGAAAATGGTTGCCACTCCCCACCATCCTATGAATCAAGTCATGACCAAGCGCCTGTGGAGAGCTTTTGCATATGGACCTTGTCAGTCCGGCTCGGGTGAGCTCGGTTGGTGGGAAATGGTATGTTCTTGTTGTTGTTGATGACTTTTCGAGATATTGGTGGGTTTTCTTTTTAGCTGAGAAACTGAGACTTCTTTTTGGTTTGCAATTTGATCTTGCGACTTCAGAGCGAGTTCCCTAAGAACTCGATGAGAGCTAGGTTCCGAGTTTAAGAACTCAGATTTTGAGAAGTTTTGTAACACTTTGGGTTTAAAGCATCAGTTTTTTCCCCTACACACCACCATCAAAATGGTGTTGTAGAGAGGCCAAATTGGACCCTTGTAGAGATGGCCAGGACGATGCTCGATTGAGCATAGGACTCCTAGGGTGGTATTGGGCGAGGCAATTAACACTGCATGCTATATTTTCCAATCGCATTTTTCTTCGTGCGTTCTTGAAAAATACTTCTTATGAGTTGCGATTTGGGAAGCTAGCCAAAGTGAGTTATTTTAGAGTTTTTGGTTGCCACTGTTTTATACTCAAGAAAGGCAACTTGGACAAGTTTGAGTCTCGTTCTTCTGACGGTGTATTTTTGGGTTATGGTAATCATACTAGTGCATATCGTGTACTTAACCTTGATACTAATCGAGTCATGGAGACATCCGATGTCACCTTCGACGAGACCATGCATTGTCCTTCTTCTAGATTTGAGCGTGCAGGTGATCCTGAGGTTGGTGAACCACTTTTTGATGATGAGGAAGAAGGTGCTGAAGGGATTGATGATCCAGCACTTCCTCCACCTGTTGTGTCGATTGGGTCGACTTCGACCACGACTGCACGCGGCCCCGCTCCTTCTTCATCTACTACATGGGGACCGTGTGATCCCCCACCTCGGGCTGTACCGCTTGTACCCGAGGAAGCACCAGCTACTGTTGAGGGGGAGGTTACTTCAGCAAGGGAGGCGCCACGACACATACAACATCAACACCCTCCTTAACAGATGATCGGTGACTTCCACGAACGTGTTACTCGGTCAAGGTCACAACAAATCTCTCACTTTGCTCATTCTGTATTTGTTGCTGATTTTGAACCCCGAGATGTTGGACACGCTTTATCTGATCCGGATTGGATCAATGCCATGCATGAGGAGCTTGAAAATTTTGAGAGAAATTGGGTTTGGGTTCTTGTTCCTCTTCCTCCTGAGTGTCACCATATTGGGACAAAATGGGTTTTCAAAAACAAACAAGGAGAGGATGGTCCATTGTGAGAAACAAGGCCAGACTTGTAGCTCAGGGGTATAGTCAGAAGGAGGGGATAGACTATGAGGAGACTTTTGCTCCTGTAGCACGTTTGGAGGCAATTAGGATCCTCTTGGCTATTGTTGCATCCAAAGGTTTCAAACTTTTTCAAATAGATGTCAAGAGTGCCTTCCTAAACAGCTACATAGAAGAAGAGGTGTATGTGAAACAACCCCCGGTTTCGAAAATCCCAAGTTTCCAAACCATGTTTTTTAAACTTCACAATCTTTGTATGGTTTGAAACAAGCCCCTAGAGCCTGGTATGATAGGTTGAAAACTTTTTTTGCTTGCTAAGGGTTTTAAAATAGGATGTGTGGATAAAACTATTTTTCCCCTCAAAAAAGGCAATGACACTCTCTTGGTTCAGATTTACGTGGATGATATCATTTTCGGTGGTTCTTCTCACGCCTTGGTTGCCAAGTTTGCAGATATTATGAGCAGGGAATTTGAGATGAGCATGATGGGTGAGTTGACGTTTTTCCTCGGGTTGCAAATCAAGCAATCTCGAGAAGGGACGTTTGTGCACCAAGGCAAGTACACCAAGGACATATTGAAGAAGTTCGATATGGGTGAGGCCAAGCCTTTTCCAACACCCATGTCGACCACGACGGCCTTGGATGCGGACAAGGATGCAGAAGCTGTGGACCAGAAGGAGTACCAGAGTATGATCGGGTCGCTGCTGTACCTGACGACGACACGCCCAGACATTCAGTTCGCGGTGTGTCTCTGCGCGCGCTGTAACAGAACCTCCCAATAATGTGGCCCACCTACACCTGTCATTTGTCCAACGACCTCTGACTGCTATGTTGGCGTGCCACAAGACTGGACTTATCTGTTGGATACGATCGACGCATCCATAGGTCACAGGAATCATCCGAGTACAATCATTACAACACATTACATTTCATACAAAATACCAGATCGGAGATTTCAGCGGAAGTCTTACATAACCATAATATTACAAATCGGTGTCCATTATTACAAGATAAATGATAAAGAGTTCAAGTTGCGATAGTACTAGAGTGCTAGCTGAAAGTCAGATAACATAAGCATAATATTAAAACCCTGCCCAAGGGTACATTACTTATCATGCTCAACCGGAAAGATGGTCATGCAGCAAGGCCCGAAGCACATCTGTTCAGCGGTCTCACCTGCAATATGGGGTCATAGAACCGTGAGTACAGGAGTACTCAACAAGACTTACCCGTCTAATAAAATGGGGAGAAGACTCAGGAATGCAGGCTAAGGGGAAGTCAAGGTAAGGCTTTAGCAAGAATCAACAATTTTTCCTTTGCATGAAAGCTCCTACTACCAAGTAGTTGTCTCATTCCTTATTTCTAATATTAACTATTTAAATAAATATACATCTCATAATTAACCCATTAATCCTCCAATGTTTCATCATTAAATTACGCAGAGGGGGCGAGGACGAGTCTCCGTTTCTCGTGGAGCAAACGACGATTCGATCCGCTTGATCTACCCAGCTGGGGCTTCCTTATCACATGACATATGCGAGACCGAACTCGCATATATCAACCGTCCCGTGGATCCGCTCAAACCGGACCGGAGCCGCGCCACCCAGAAGTACAGTACACCACCGCCCTACAACGGCCTTGCTGAGTAACGTCCAACAGGCGACCGAGCAGGGTGGGTACACGCTACTCCCGCCATCTCTCCACTCCCAGTGCGCGGGTGCGCCGTTCCAGTAAGGGCATAGCCACAGTAGGGCTTACTGGAGCATGTGACCAGTACTAACAAATAGTTCTCGATTCAACAGGCCAACAGCGGACGGGTCCTAGGCGACATAGGCGGAAACACTACACCAGGACTCCATTTCCTGTGCAAGTTAACCGCCCGGTCTCATTTTACATATACCATCCCATACCGGGGAAAGGGTTCCCAACAATAGTATCTGTCTTTTCAAAAACTTACTCTGTTGAGCAAGGCTAAGCACTAAGCATTTTGTAAATGACCCAGTGACAAGGATAATATAAGGAATAAGCAAGGTAGACAATGCATCAAGTCGGTAACATTCAACTCCTAAACTTAATGCACCAATTTTTAAGAACAAGTAATGTTATTGAAAATTGCAAGGTATGGCAAATGCACCAGGGCTTGCCTTGGGGTTCCTCTTCTGGCTCGTCCCCACAGATGTCAAATCCAACCTCATAGAACACAGGTGCTTCCGTTGCTGCGATTTCCGGCTGGTCCGCGCTAACTTCGGTTTCTAAACGCAACATAACGAATGAATGTATATAAGATGCATGTGATGCAACATAACGAATGAATGAATATAAGATGCATGTGATGCATATATGAATGAATGCTTGTGATGATGGACAACTATCAATAGAAGAGTACAACAACATATAACAATCTTATAAGAATTCTGAAAATGGCATCACAATGAGAAACAAGATTGGCATAAGTGATAATCCGAACAGATTTCATACACTAATTTGTTTTACCCATAACCAGAGCTACAGAATAGAAAATCAGGTGATTTAGGACAATATGGAAAGCTTAACAAATTCTCTACAACTTTGCTGTAATACTCAAGAGATGATTCCCAGGGTTAAATGGACCAACCAATTCATTTGGTTAAATCTGTCCAGATTCTGGGCAGATTTATACACCTGTTTCCACAGACCATAACTGGAGTTCAGCATCATCAAAAATCGTGATCTAAACCATTCTGGAAAGCATATGAAATCCTCTACAATTTTATTATAATACACCAAAGCTGATTCACAAGTTAAATACTCCTAACAGTCAGTTTTCAAAAATGTCCAGATTCTGGACAGTTTTTCTAATCCAGATTGAACAGAGCATATCTCCCAGATCACACACCCAAAAATTACGAAATTTTAGGAGCAGCTAGATATGCAAAAATGCTACAACTTTGCTATACAACATTTCAACAGAAAACTTCATTAACATGGTGATATCTTATTCACATCGAATCTGATCCAGAAAATGACAGGAACAATGCAACGGCTAATTTCATTCCAAAAGCATGATCACAATGGTCAAGTGCTTAACCCATAACATAGGCATTCAGTAGAGAACTTAACAAGAACATAATTACAATTCTGTAAATCATGATTCTTTTCAACAGAAATTAACCCATTCATGTATATTAGTTGGTTATTAAACATTTAGCTTGTTAGGCAACATAACTAGGGTTCCTTCAAGGGATTTCACCTAACCCAAAACCTTTTTGTGTGAATAGACTCAATTAACATAGCAGTGGCATACCAACCTTTATAACATAGAATGTATACTTAAACTACAAAAATTAGATCGACAAACACATAACTTATTAACTAATGGTTTAATTATTAAGGCTGAAAACTTATTTTCACTAAAGGGGCTCAAATTTTTTGCAGAGGTGTGTTATGTGCTGCAAGGTACTACAAAAATGATTTCACAATTTTTGGACTTCAGGAAAAGCCTACAAAAATTATTTAAAGTGCTAAAGCTAATTAATTGGATATTTTAATACCCCATCAAAACTTGTCCAAATTCAAGGTTTCATATTTTTACAATTTTCTTCAAATGTTAGGGAGCCTACACAAAAATTTTAGAATTTTTTGGAGCTATAACAAAAATATAGGAAAAATACAAATTGTACTACTGTTCATACTCGCTCAAATTGAAAAGCCCTAACCCTAGACGCTGACAGGCGGGGGCCCGGGCGTCAGGCCAGCCCAGCACCTTGACCAGACGCGCGCCGGCACTGACCGCCGGCCAATCACGCCGACGGCGAGGCCAGGGCCGACACCACCACCACCACTGCGCTCCCCTAAGTACCGCGAACACAGGTGTGGGGTTGGTTGCGACCAACGGTGACTGGAGATGCGACGACCGCGGCAATGGTGGCTCGGCCACGCCATGCCCGGCGGCGCGCCGGCGTTCCGGCCAAGGCGGCACGGTAGAGTTCAAACGGGGGCAAGCATCGGCACCAGGGAGCTCACCTAGGGCTGGTGCTCGTGTTGGCTTGGTCGGAGGGGCTCGGGAAGGTGGAGGTCGACGACGGCGGCGATGGTGGCGGCGTTCCGAGACTCCGCGATGGCGTTCCGGCTTTCCCTGCGCGGTAGTGACCCGGATGTCGAGCCGACAAGAGGTAGTAAGCCAAGGCAAAGAGAACGGTGCAGTCAAATTGATCCGAGGGACCCTTTACTCACCACACGACGGCGAACACGATCGTGGCGGCGATTCGCCGGAGTTCGGGAACCGGGATGTGGACGAGCCGGTGACGGCAGAGAGCGGCTCTCGACGTCGACGATTTCCGTCGGCGGAGCTCCCTGCCCCCAGCCGACGCGAACAGATGAAAAGGAAAGGGCGAGAGCGCGGCGAAGACAAGGTACTTGTAGGCGACGAGGAGCTCGGAGGGTGTGCCAGTGAGCTGTGCACGCGGACGGAGCGAGTGGCGCGTGGACGGGGACGTGTCGGCGCCGGAACGAGCCGCGCCGAGCGGTGGCGCCGTGGCCGCCATGCAAGGTCCCAGGGACTGTAGCGCTAGTGAATTCTCTCCCCTTTCAAATTGTGACCAAAATTTGAACTAAAGTGCCAAATCCGTAAGAATGAAGTGAGTTGTTCTTCTGATATACATATAAAACTTTCTTAAAGAACCATGTGCCAATTCGGCTTAGTTTTTGAATTAGGGTTTGAATTCAAATTTGACCTAAACTGGTTTCTCAAATTACTTTGAATTTTTTCTGAAGAACCAAAATTCTGTAAACATGAAAGTTGTCACATTTGCATTCTCTACAAACTTAATTAAAGGATTAAGGTCAGGTTCTCAATGGTTTGTAAATGTAGTTCAAGGGTAAGATTCTAGGGTTTAAGCAAATTTGTCTTAAATCAAATTCTGTGCAGATTCTTTGTTAACTTTATATACCAAAGTTGTTCCCTTCATTAGTATCTACAACTTTTCTTTTGGGGCCATGCCCTGATTCAGCTTATATCTTAGTCTTCATCATATAGCTAATATAATGACTTGAGTTTTCACTACTACAGATCAGGCCTTTAGCCCCGTGGAATCGGGCCTTTAGTCACGGGTATCCCAACCGAGACTAGGAATCTGGGACTAAAGGTCCCAGCCTTTAGTCCCGGGTCCTTCCCACCAGGGCTAAAGGTGCACGGACGAAAAATAAATATGTATTTTGTGTGATTCGAACTCAGTACCTCTCGCCTCAGGCACGCTTACCAACTGAGCTACGCAACTCACGTGATGTAGTTCTGGACGTTTTCCTTTTGAATCCACTCGGGAAGGACATTTGCCCCGGTTGGTAACACCAACCGGGCTAAAAGGAGCTTTAGCCCCGGTTGGTAACCACCAACCGGGGCTAAAGGGTCACCCTTTAGTCCCGGTTGGTATTACCAACCGGGACTAAAGATTCACCTTTAGCCCCGGTTGGTAATACCAACCGGGACTAAAAGTCTTTAGTCCCGGACGCAAATTTTTGCCGAGACTAAAGCTCAGTTGCCGATCGTCCAAAGGCCTGTTTTCATGCACAACAGAGCCCCATTAGCCCATCTTCACTAGAAATCAGCCACATGCAAATCCTTAAATACCACACATCCATTGCACAAAACAGAATTAAACAAACATATGATGCATTTGAGATCAAGTTATATGCAAATTGTAAATGCATCTTTGGTGTTGCTACATGAATGCTTTCCATGCTCATCATGACATGTCAGGTTTTAGTTGACTTAAACACCAGAGGTGTTTCACGCGCCTTCAGGTGTCGCCACGCACTTCTCACCATTAGGCGGTCAAGCGCATTATGAGGTACTTATGTTTCACACCTGAGTTCGGGATTTGGTATTCTGCTTCTTCCACCCTCTCCCTTTGCAGTTACTCGGATGCTGATTTTGCTGGTTGCCGACTTGATCGCAAGTCCACTTTTGGGACTTGTCAGTTTTTGGGTTCTTCTCTTGTATCTTGGTCTTCTCGCAAGCAGTCTAGTGTCGCTCAGTCTACCACAGAGGCTGAATATGTTACTGCGGCTAGCTGCTGTTCCCAGTTGTTATGGATGATGGCCACTTTGCGTGATTTTGGTCTGAGTTTTTCTCGAGTTCCATTGATTTGTGACAACACGAGTGCGATTAGCATTGCTAAGAACCCCGTGTTGCATTCTAAGACCAAACACATTGATGTGCGCTTTCATTTCTTGCGAGACCATTATGAGAAGGGTGATATCGATCTTCACCATGTCGATATTCATCTTCAGTTGGCAGATATTGTCACCAAGCCTTTGGACCAATCAACCTTTGCTAGGTTGAGAGGTGAGCTTGGTGTGTGTTTCCCTTTTTAGTTAGGGGAAACATTTTGGTTCTTGTATCATAGACAGACTTCTTTTATTTTGTTTTTGTTTAGTTTTTGCATTTCATCATATTGGCATCTTTATCTTTTTGAGCTTCATGTCTAAAATCTGTAGAATGAATCTATGCTGTGATTAATGTATGCTCCGATGATAAATGATGATGCTTGTAGCTTAGGCTCTTCTTGATCACTGATACATGTTGTGAGCTGAGCCATTTTTCAGAACTGTGAATATGCTAAATTCAACATAAAATTTGAGACATGTTCACCATTGAGATTGGCAACTAGCATGTGTAGAATATGTTGAAGTCACTTGTACTTTTCATATATGCTAGGTTGCTATGTCTCTAGTTGTGAGACCATCACTTGCTTGGTGTGTTCCTATTCTGTCAAAATTTGAACCAAGTCTAAGCGAATTGAAAAGATCGAGATGGGATTACTTGACAACACATCACGATATTGAGACTGTTTCTCATTGCACTTTGAGTTAAACTTGAGTCGTGTAGTGCAAGACTGAAACCGTTGCTTCAAGCTTCTGATTGCTTATGCATAGGCTTAGCTCGGTTGAAAAGTTAGGCAATGTCAAGTTTTCAACCTCTCGCAATCACATGCTGAAATTTCAAACTTGTGTAATCACCGCTGCAACTCCAATAAAATTTTCAAAGCATAAGTCCATGTTTCATTCTACAGCATGATGATTGAACTTCGCTAGGGGTAGTTCACCTTTTATACATGTTTAGCACTTGTGTAACTTCCTGTCTATACATGATTGGTGCTATTTTGATGGTGAAACCCTTTCTGAATGGCATAAAAACTGCTCACTTTGCTCATATGTTCATATTTTGTATTTTGTGATCAGTTTGAGCCTTTGCTGGCATTTATGCTTGTTGATTGAATCATTAGATCAACACTCTTTAGAGCATCTATTCCTTCTATCGACTATATACCTGAAGCTGCTAACTTGCATCTGTGACTCATGCATTTTTGCCTTGTTGTGTGCATTTTCAACTAAGGGGGAGAAATTTTGGCAAATCATGTCCCACTATTGAAGGGGAGTTCATGTTCAGGGGGAGTTTGCTCGGTTTTTGCTCTGATGAGCTGTTCAATTGGTTTGGAGCGATTTTTTAGCTTGTGTGGTTTCTCAGTTGGTTTGGAGCGGCTTTTGCTAGTTGTGTTGAGCCTTTGCCTCTTTCTGCAGAAACTAGTATGTCTTTTTATTCCTTGCTTCGACTGTTTCGCTAGTGGTGTTGAGCCTGTTCTACCTCTTCTTGAGGGCTATCTTTGCTTTGCTTGGTTGCATCGAGCCGTTGCCCATGTCTTTGAGAACCAAGTTGTCTCGCTCACTCCATTCGACTTCTATTTGTTTTGCTTCGCTTTTGGTCGTTTGGTTGAGTTCGCTTCTTTCCTCTTCCTTCATTCTTCTATTCCATATGATTTGTGTTGGTAGTTGACAATGCACTCATCAAAGGGGAGATTGCGGATACATGGGTATATGCTGGATCTTGAGATGATGAGTGATTGTCAACTGGGATGATGTGCATGTTCTTTGGCTTGTGTTGTGCAGGTGTCGAGCTCGGATACGGTGATCGAAGGCAGAGTGAAGGTCAAGTAGAGACGTGCCATGCCAATGGACCCGGAGCGGTGAAGGGCGGACGTGAGGCTTGGACTGACAGACCGGTGGCCTGAGGATCGGCCGTGGTGGCTGACAGCTCGGGACAGCGACAAGTGAAGACTTCCGGGTGGAAGGGGTGCACGGGCGGTGCATCCCCTCTACGGCGTCGGTTTGGTTGTTGAGCCACAGAAAAACCACTAGGTGGACGGTTTCCAGGTTTGGGCCTCAAAACCTGGGCGCTGGCTGGATTCCGAGTTTGGGCCACAAAACTCGGGCTGAGGACGGTTTCCAGGTTTGGGCCTCAAAACCTGGGTGCTGGCGGGTTTCTGAGTTTGGGCCACAAAACTCAGGCGACGGACAACTGGTTTCCTGGTTTCGGCCTCAAAACCGGGGGATGGCCCAGGTTTCCCGGTTTCGGCCTCAAAACTAGGGGGAGGTCTGTGAAAAGGACGAGCGGCGCAGTGGCGGCACGTGGCGGCATCTGGTGAGGTCGCGTCGAAGCGAAGCTACCTGATGTGCGGGCGTGGCCGTCGAATCAACATCAACCTCGAGTTGGTCAGGAATACCCTTAGGGTTAGCATGCTCGCTCATTAGCTATAAGGGTAGAAGGGAAATAATTGTATTAGGCTATATAAGGAGAGGCCACCCCTCCCTCCATTTATATCTCAGCCATTTGCTATTTTTATTCTAGGGTTCCCTGCTTCCCACATCCCTGCTGTAGCTACTGAGATCCACAGAGACGGTGAATCATACCTCTGTGTATTTGCTTTTTGAGGAAACAAGACCGTAATCTCGTTGTCTCCTCGTGTGGAGGAGTTTTGGCTGGAAATTGAGATCGAATTGCGTTCTTGCTTGTGTGTTCTTCGCGTTTTCGTTTTCGGCCCTCACGGAGTTTTGCCTCGTTCTTTCTCTCCGGGAGTTGGTTTTCGATTTCGTTTGAACCACTTTGTGCACGAACGGGTTTGTGATCTTTTGACCGAAGGAATCGCACTATATTCACTTGTGGCATCAGATCGGTCAAGTTTCATTTCAGATCAAGTTTTTCCTCTCTTCTCACGAATTCCTTCGATTCATCGATTCAGAGATAGGTTCGAGCCATGATCTCCTAGGGGTAGCTCACTATCCTCCTTGTGACTCCTCTCACCAAGTTTGAACCTTAGGGGTTTCGTTTTGGGAGAGATCGAGTTGAATCGGTGGATGAACTGCATAGAATCGGGGTGATCGGACTCTGCCCTTGGGGTGACCGGACCCTGACCAGTGAGTCCAGTAGTTGAAGGCCGAGCAAAACCTGTTCTGCGAGAGACTGACCGGACGCTCTGTGATTTCATGACCGGACTCACCGAGCACACTGTTCATTGTGTTGCGTGTGACCAGACGTTGGCTCAGCTACTGACCGAACGCTCGTACACGCTGAGTCCGGTCCAATACAGTAAGGGTCCAGAACGATTTTTGTTGGACCGGATGTGTCCGATCCTGACTGACTGGACGCTCCAGTGAGTCTGGTCAGTGTTGATCAGCATGTTTTCGCTCGTGTTTCGTTCATCCGTTGTTTGTTTTGGTTTCCGATTTTTGCGTTGGGTTTCTAGAGTTGTGTAGTGTCTCGTTGTGCTTCTCTGAAGCATCCACCCTACATCTAGGGTTGTGGACACTACCTAGCTCTAGATTTGCTCCTGGGGTCGTTTCATGGGACAGTGGCAATAAGTTTCTAAAAAGAAATTTAAAGCTCCCATTCACCCCCCTCTGGTCGCTTTTGTGTAACACTTTCGGTCCTTCAACGAATGGATCAAAGAGTTGCTCGGGCATGGCTGGTGGAGGAGGTGGTGGATTGCGGCAACTCCAAGTCTCCCACTTGAAACCCAGAAGCCTATTCTGCTGAAAAGCGCGTATGCCCTCAACACACACACCTCAAAGATACTCTTCGGTCTCAGCCATTATGGTGGACAAAAAGGTTGTCATCCCCTGCTGGTCACTGAGCTGCTGCGCAGTGTCCTTCTCCCTTTGGAATGCCTGATCCCGCTCTATGGTCATACGGGCTAACTCTGCTGTAAGACGGTCTACCTCTGTAGTGTGCTCCTCCTGCCTCCGGTGCTGTGCAGCCATCTCCTCACTGAGAATGTGCTCCAACTGGTCGTAGCTGCGTGGCAGACACCCATAGGTAGCCATGAGTGCAGCCATAGCACTTCCGTCTGATCCGGCACAGTGTTCCCTCTCAAGTGAACTGGCCTCAAGCACCGTGGCTCCCGGCTGATGCCACACTGACTGGTAAGGGTGCGCCGTTGGGAAGATGCTAGCAGTGGCTTGCGCAACCACCTCCGAGTGATCCTCCATAATGTCCTAAAGAACAGTATAGGCATCCCTGTTAGCTCCATCCCACGAGGTCCTACCCTGCAGTGCGAACACCCGGCGGCACCACACACACGATCCTGCTCATCGCGACTAGGCACGTCCACCTCCACAGTGTACATGTGGCGGTCCTCAGAGAACTGCACCCGATGCCAGTCGTACTGTGGCTCCTGACCCTCCTGGTGTCCAACCAAGTGCAGCACCCTCCAAAGGATGGTAGGCATGCCAAACTCGTCCAGGAAGTCCTTCGATCCCTCAGCAGTCCATGGTCCCAACATGTAGTTAGGCCTCTTGCCTCCAGCTGACTTACGAGCGGTACGCTTGGTACGGGTCATCTGAAAGAAGTTTACCCACATCGGTTTTAATTAGTTGATAACCACTTTTTATTAAGAAAATGGGATGGATAACATAAGGAAGGAAGTATTATTAATACAAGATTGTATGATCATGATGCATGCACATAACATACGTCCTCACTGTCGAACAATCTAACGGCTAGACGGTGGCATACAACTTTCACTCGTAGCGCTAACTAGTCGAACTACACGTTCGCAAGTTAGGGTACCGACAGAAAAAATCATTTCAGCCCTGCCCACAGTATGAATATTATGCATTGCTGAAATTTAAATCTAGATACTAACTTAGGTGTACACCCCGTATACACGTAAGTAGCATATACACCCATCAAATAATATTACTCCCACAAATAAATACCTTCACCTGCACTCGTGTGCTTATGTGTACAGGTTCTAGTACCAAACTAACTCTCCCCTAGACCAACGGTTGCTTGGTCATGCTCTCACAACTCACCTTACCTTGGTGTAGAGGCAAAATGATCCATACATTACTATTCTGAAGAATAGCATCCATACAATTTCACCCTTGCCGTATGGACGACAGTAATAAACAAAAATTAAACATGATGCATAGCCCCCAAGTCAGTACTTAATTAAGCCACCTAGAATCCTATCTGGGCATAAGGACATAATCAATGGCACACCTTAATTTTTATCCTTGAGATTTTCAAATCCTATTATGACTATAAGTTGGCAAATACTGCTTTACTCTTGGAAAATACTGATTTTCAAATACCCTTATGAACAGTAACGCTAAACCATGCTCCGATGCTAGTTGTGGCAGAACCGACCAATTTATACCAGATTAAGCATCGAAGTCTTCGCATTCGCAAGGATTATCATGTACTTAAGCTCGTACAAACCCGATAGTTCGGAAATCTCGAAGGATTTCAAACATTTCAACATCAACCAAGATTGTAATAGTTTAGCGTACATGTCCACAAGATACAATACATTTCAACCATAGTTTAAATCCATCGGAGTATGAGACAATATTACAAACCATAGTTTGTAACAGTAGCGGAAGCAACATAGTTTTGAAACACAAGTTCAATTTGTTCATAATACTATGCCATCAACCTGATCAGTCCATCAAAAGCATCAGGAAAGGATAAGAGTGGACCATGGCCTTGGTCTAGTCATCACCCGTAACGGGGTACAGGCAGTTCTCACCGTAGCCATAGAAGCATTGTCCATCTGCAACAACAAGGGATAAAACCCTGAGTACAAGAAGGTACTCAGCTAGACTTACCCATCATAAACCAAAAATAATGAGACTCCAAGGATTCATGTAGACTATATCTGGGGCTGGCTCAACATACCATTTTGCATGAAAGCTTTTAATGAATAAAACATAATTTTAGGTGTTGGTAGTCCCTTTTATAGTTGATCCTGATTAACTAGATTTGCACCTGATCTAGCACAAGAACTTGACTACTTTGACCAAAGAAGAGTGACTATTTCATCAATAGCCTTTTTAGGTTCAACATCATAACCATCTTAGTTCCATGAGTTACTACGATAACACAAGCCTAGTCAAGTTACTCACTGTCCAGGAGCGATGGCGATTATAATCGATTCCTACCCAGCTGGGGATAAAATGTCGCACACTCGCCCGATCACACCTGCGCTCGGTAGCCGTCGGCTACCACTCAGGAAATTCGAGAACACCACGCGCGGGACGACCATGGGCCCATCTACACCGGGGGTGATATCAGTGCCAGGTCGCTCAAGCTATAACTGCCCATGGTCATGCCAGGTCAGTCAGGCCCCGCCTGTCCACAAACCATGCCAGGTTGCTCAGAATAGTTGCCCATGGTACATCTAAGGCCCAGGGTGTTAGGCGTCAACATCTCTGTCACCGGCTCGAATAACCTTACTCGGCTTCACGGGAGGTACTCCGACCTACTCCGTTAAGTGATTGACGCGTTCAAAATGACTGAGGTGTGCCTTCGTCGGGTCCTAAGCAACACAGATGGGACACTACTAGCACACAGAACCCATGTCCTGCTACTCCTACATCCTGCTCGGTCTCAATTTAATTATCACATGGTTATCTCCATGATACCACCAGACTAGTCATGATCAGTATCCACCTATATGCGGGAGACAGGAAATCACCCGACTTTTACCGGTCTAAGCAGGGCTAAGCATATAATGAGCCTAGACCTCACAGGGATATCAAGAAAATAATTGCGGTGGACAAGGATAAGTAAGTAATGCATCAACGGTATCATTCAACTGCTATATTTTAATGCAACAATCATTATATTGACTCGATTGCATTTATAAAAGAACGGTAGGAGACTTAGAATACTCCGGGGCTTGCCTCTCTCGAAGTCATATGGTCGATGGTCTTCACACTCGGGCAAGTCCTCGACGTCGACTCCGTCGGTCTTCTCGAATTGGGTCTCCTCCGGACTCGGCTCCTCCTGCTGCAGCGGGTTCTGAGTCTCCTCTACCGATCCTGTATGATGCATAAACATGTATGAATAGGATGAATGCACACGGGTTGCTTGTGATGCGACATGGGACAAGACAATTCGGGAGATAAACACATGTCATCTACTTCATTCTCTTCAACAAGGTAGTCAACATCATCTAATTAACCCTTAACTACCTTGCTACTACCTCACAATCTAATAATTAATTTAACCTTCCTAAACAGCCACTTAAGAAACTTAAACATAACAACATTACTTAAACTTATTCAACCTTATTTATTAACTACTTGCCTAACCAAACAATTTATTTAAACAAGCCTACAACAGCAACCTATAGTTAATAGATCCAGAAAAATCTACAAAAATTATTGTAGGTTAGTAGCATGGAATTTAGCTCACTGTAGAAATTTTTATCATTTCGACTTAAGCACTGTTCTCTATGAAAAAGACAAACAACATGGTAAAAAGGTGCTTTGAACTACCCATCATTGTAAAAAGTGTCAAACAACATATTTCATATTTTTCTTCTAAACTTCTTAGCACAAGAGCAGTCTATAAAAATTACCAAGCTCGTATAATTCATATTCTATTTACTAAAAATCATACAAGAAAACAACATTTAAGCACTTTAAATGTTACTGCCAATATGTTTCACAGAACATACTCATATTATATTTTTTCCCAGATACTATTCATCAACACAGACCTAACAAAACAAAACAAGAATCACATTTTTCTCAGCATTATACAATTTATTATGCACTAAACAAGATATCATCCAAAACACAAATTAATTGCAACTGCATACAAAATTATCACAAACTGGACATATCATATTTTTCCTGGGTAGATCTCATCAAGACAAATCTAAACCATTCCAAGCCTCATTTGGATCACTGCAACTCCAGATATGAATTAAACAAGCCTTAAACACATTTCTAAAAAACATTTAACCGAAACAACTAAACCCGAAATGCTACGGACACCCAGCTCAACTGCACCCATGCGGCTGACCGCTGGGTCCCGCAGTCAAACTGACCCCACCCGTCATACTCAAAGAATAGGGGAGGTCGTTGACCATGGCGAAGATCGCCGACGGCGAACCCTCCGGCGAAACCAACACCACCACCAGACTCCTCTCAACCTTCCGCGCCGACTGGTACCCCTTACTAGCCTAGCGCCGCAGCGGACGGAGCTCGCCATTGGAAATGGCAGCCACGATGGCGCGGCCTCACCAAGCCGGCCAACTCCGGCCATCCCATGGTAAACCAACACCCGTCTCCCACTCCGGTGACCTCTACGAACCTAGCACGAGGCTTGGAAGCTAGGGTTTCCACCCGAGACCACACCATGCCACTCACGGCGGCCATGGCGGACGGCGTACCACTACCACCAAACCCTAATCGGCTAAACCATCACCTGCTACTCCATCCACGAGGTCTAGCGACTCACGAACATAGGCTAGGACGGACGAACAAGCATGAGAAAGAGGTCGACCATGGCGGACCGAGCTCGACGGTCATGGTGGCCATGGCGGGAGCTCATCCTGCGGCTCACCTATGGCTTTTTGGGAGGCGCTGGCTAGAGCAGATGACGCAGGAGCTCGAGGCGAGGTCGGCTGGGTGGTTTGCGGAGCGAAGGCATGGCGAGACGGCGGGGAACTCTCGGTTTCCCATTTCTTCCGACCGAGCGCCGGTGAGAGTAAGGAGGAAGCAAGGCAAAAGGGGGGAGGCGTAGGCGGGGCGAGGGCGTGCATGCGGCCTTTGTGCACGCCACGCCGCGCGCGGACGCTGCTCGGCCGCGCAGCGCGAGCCACGCGGCGTGCGATGCCCAACATGGTCGGCCACCCACGCGCGCGCATTTCAACTGAATCGGCTGATTCAGTCGCCATCTGGTCGACTGACGGCCAAACTTTGGGCGCGATTATCTCCTAATCCATTCGATGAAACGCTAAACTACTTGTTCCATTGAATAGAGCTACATGTAAACTACAACTTTGGTTATAGGCCCGAGCACTGGTTCGGCCTAGACATTGCTTGAGAAAGCTCCAAACTTCACTGGATGAAACTGGTTTGTAGTTTAAGACTTAGGAAAATTTTCCAAGTCTAAACTCACCTATTTCTGCCTTTTGGGCCTCAAAACACCATGTTAGACCCATTTTCATGAGCTGACCCAAAAACAACTTTTGTTCTACTCTAAAATTCTACAACGATTTTGGTTTAGGGCACTCAGCCATACAAATTCTTCTATCAAGGAGGTCTTTGTTAGTCAACAAAAGGACTCCTAGGCCTCAATTTGGTCAACTAGGGTTAGAGACTTGATTAACCAAAAATGGCCCATATAAACATGGGTCTTATTTTGAACTTCTCAACATGGTTAGACTTCTAAGAAGATCAACCACAACACAAACAAGCCAAACAAGCATCACACCATTGTATGACCAGAAGCAACTATCACATCAAATGATACTTTATAAGAAAAAGAAAACATATGAGAATGCTTTATGCTCATGAGATGTCAAGTTATGCACTTTGGGTTCCTTAACACCAGAGGTGTTACGTGATCACCTGCCGCTCAATCTAGAAGAAGGATAATGCATGGTATCGTTGAAGGTGACATCAGAAGTCTCCATGACTCAGTTAGTGTCAAGATTAAGCACACAATATGCACGATTATGATTACCATAGCCAAGAAAGACACCATCAGAAGAATGAGACTCAAACTTGTCCAAGTTGCCTTCTTGATAATAAAATAATGGCAACCGAACACTCTAAAATAACTCAGTTTGGGCAATCTCCCAAATCGCAACTCATAAGAAGTTTTCTTCAAGAAAGCACGGAGGAAAATGTGATTGGAAATATAACATGCAGTGTTTATAGCCTCGGCCCAATACTTCCTAGGAGTCCTATGCTCATCGAGCATCGTCCTAGCCATCTCAACAAGGGTCCGATTTTTCCTCTCAACAACACCATTTTGAGGGGGTGTGTAAGGGGATGAAAACTAATGCTCCAAACCCAAAGAGTTACAAAACTTTTCAAACTCTGAGTTTTTGAACTCGGTACCATTATCGCTACGAATAGCTCTCATCAAGTTCTTAGGAAACTCGTTCTGAAGATGCAAAATCAAATTGCATGCAGAAGAGAAAGTCTCACTTTTCTTAGCCAAAAAGAAAACCCATGAATATCGCGAATAATCATCAACAACTACAAGCACATACCACTTCCCACCAACCGAGCTAACTTGAGCTGGACCAACAGTGTCCATATGCAAAAGCTCACTGGGATGCTTAGTCATAACTTGATTCACCGGAGGGTGAGGAGCAGCAATCATCTTCCTGTGTCTACATGGATGACAAACAAGATCTTTCTCCATGTTTAACTTAGGCAATCCTTGGATCAAACCAAGTGAACTAAGCCTTGCAAGCAAGTCAAAGCTCAAATGGTCAAGTCTTCTTTGCCATATCCAAAGCTCAGGGAAGATCCAACCACTAGACATGAGAAGTGAAAAAAGAATCCGAGAATTCGCACAAAAACTTTCCAAAAGGTGAAATCAAACAAACAATCCCCTTAGGAATCCAAAATATGACTTAGGTTCGGTTTAAAATGAACCTCATAGCCATCCTCCAAAAGCTGAGATACAGAAAGAAGATTGAAATGCAAGTTCGACCCAAGAGCAACATCACACAACACAAAGTGCACATACACTTGCACAGAACCACGAGACACAACTTTACCTTTGCTATTGTCGCTGAAGGTGATAAACTCCTTTCCGACAACTGGACTGAGGCTGGAGAACCACTTGGAATTCCCAGTCATGTGTCTTGAGCATCCGGTATCAACCAACCAAATGATTTTCAGTCCTCCAACCGACATCAATAAAAAGACATAAGGTGAGCATACGGTCCAACACTGGGGTGAGTGAAATGGGGAGTATACCAGTTTTGTCTCGCCTGCTCAAAAGAAAGGTCAGCAGAAAAACCATTTCTAGCACGCCTAGGGGGAAAGCGATCGCCACGAAAGGGAAAACATGGTCCGTTGGGAGGAGAGCGCTTACCGCGATAGCCAAAACGCTGTGGGGGGTAACGCTCGAATCCAAAGCCACCGCCACGGGGTCCGTAGTCTACAAAGCTAGGATCCCGCCGGGCAAAACCTCCACACGGCCTAGGACCTTGAGGTATTGGACCTCTAGGCCTAGCAACCCGTTTTTTAATGTTTAACACATTGTTGGCATTTCTTAGCGCAACCACCGGAGGATAGGTTTAGAGTCCATCCTCGGCGATCATGCCAGAAACACTTACGGGCATCTCTTAGCATCATCACTAGGGTAGGCCATCATCCCCGGGCAAGGTGCCAGGAATGCCTGCTGACATTCATTAGCGACCTACACCGAGTATGTTGGTTCATAGTGATGTTACTTAAAAGATGTCAGTGCCAGCTTCAGGCGCAGCCACTCTAGCTACACATGACGTGTGGTTTCAGTGATGGCATGAGAGGCTGGCCTGGTAAACCAATTTGTTTACAGACAGGGTCTGCAAGCACACGGGTTACCGTTGTAGAATTTTATCGAGAGTATTCTAGGTATCGTTATTTATATTTTACTGGGAAGGCTAGATGCGAAAGGATTCAAGATATACCCATGATAACAACATAATAAGCGCATAGTTGACCAATTAACCATAGTAGGAGGATAAACGGTGATTGGGATAGTGGGATCAACACACACACATTGCCTAAGATATATGGAGCTTCTACAGGGATAGAAGAAAGGAATAAAGAATATCCTACGGCAGTGGATTTGAACAAGGTTATGTTAATGAATTAAGTATACATGTTATGATGAACTTAACATTAGTGCTAAGTACTGGATGGATTAGGAGACCCGGGAACACTGGTCTGCCAGCAGGATACACCGGGCAATTTAGACTCCTACCCCAAAGCTGAATGTGGGGGATTACAAGGGACGGGCAGGGCTGTCACCACCTACCGCCTACCCCTCAACCGTGCACTAAGCCAGCTATTCACCCAACTCTGTATACCCGAGAACCACTCTCGCGCACATGAAGAACACTTGCACCCCCTCGGGTCCCCAACCCTACGGATTGACAGGAAAAGGGCACAAGCGCGCTCGAAGGCACGACAAAACAGCACCCAACACATATCACTAAGCTATCAAGATCTAAGCATGTTGAATGAAGAACTGGATTCATGTTCATGACGAACAAAGATCTACAACTATGAACTAGCTCTAGAATGATGAACAATGAACAAGAACATAGCTCTAATTCAAGAACATAACAATGTTGATCATAAGAGAACAAGAACAAGTATGAAAAGAGGCTTAGTATTCATACCAAGTTGATACTTACAACTTCTCCTCTCTTGCATGTAGTACTTGCTCCAACTACTAGAAGATCTAAACTAAGATAGAGAGCTCCAAATACAAAGTGGATGACTAATCTGTAACACCTCTGGTGTTAAGAAACCCTAAATGCATAATTGGCCAGTCAAAAAAGCATAGCATCATGTCATTTTATGCATTATGTGGTATGTTTGTTTAAGTCCTTTGCTAAGTCACTAGTATAGCTATTAGGTGCTTTGCTTTCTGTGGAAGTGCTTTAAACCAAAGTTGTAGATCTTGGAAAAA
The DNA here is from genome assembly GCA_009763385.1 of Coix lacryma-jobi var. lacryma-jobi. Taxonomy (NCBI): domain Eukaryota; kingdom Viridiplantae; phylum Streptophyta; class Magnoliopsida; order Poales; family Poaceae; genus Coix; species Coix lacryma-jobi. Next base: position 76,064,895 of record CM019828.1, on the reverse strand, counting down.
GAAACAACTTTGCTTAAAGCACTTTGTCAGAAAAGGTCATTAGTAATTTATTCTTGATTAGAAAATCAGGCTAGGAGTGAAATTCAGTCTTCCAGGCAGAATTTGGATTTGAGCCTTAAAGATGATTTGTTCCTTGTGAAATTCTAAGCAACTTTGCTTTTAGGATCTTTTCCTAATTCGGCTTGGTTTGGGAGATAAAAATTAGTTTAGAAAATAGACAAAACATCTTTTCTTTATTCACACCATGGGTCCCACCTGTCAGTCCCCCCTTCTTCCCCTTCCCCGCGTGCGCCGTGCAGCCCAGCTCGCCAGCGCCGTACGCCGGCAACATCACTGTTGCCTGCTCCCTCCGCCCAAACACCAAACACCGAAACTGCCCACTCCCCACGCACCATTCGCACTCACCCGACCAACCCTCCTGTCCCCCTCTGCATCACCACCGCGTGGCCGCTGCGGACGGGCCGCCGCCGCCCCATGTCGGGACGGAGCGACGGATTCTGTCCGAGTTCAATGAACCGACGAGCCGCACAGCGCTTCATCCTTCAACCGCACGCGTCTAGCCGAAGCTCAATCACTATGCTCGCTCTCGCCTCTCTGCTCCATCTTCTCCCGTTCGCAAACGCCGCCATCGCCGCCGAACTCTGGCGAGCGATTCCTCACAACCCCAAGCACCTCCTCCCGATTCCTCCCGCAATCCTCCGCCTTGACCTCCTCCATCGTTTGCGCCAGTTGGTTTCCCTTCTCCTCCACGGTAAATGGCAGAACATCGAGTCCTTTCCCGAGCACTTCGCCATGTGTCTGCCGCCATGATCTTCGCATGGTCCGGCTGTTTCCAGCCAAACCATCTCCAACCGAACCTTGTTCTAGCCTTCCCTAACTCCGCTAAAGCCTAGGTTTAGATGGAGAGCCTCCTAGCACCGTAGTGAAGCCGGAACCCAACCTTGCCGCGGGCAAGTCCGCCGCTGTGCGTGTCACCGGCCACTGCCGGGTTGACATGGCCCAAGCGCCGCACCAGAGAGTTGCCTAGGGTCTGCTACAGCGTATGCTCGCCGCGCCGAGCCTCGGAATAGCCGGGAGCCTCCTCGCCTGAAAGGACCGAGACGCCTAAGAGGGGGGGTGAATTCGGCAACTAAAAACTTCTACTCTAAACTATGGCCTCTAAATTCCACCTAGTCAAAACCTATGCAAAGAAAGTAAACTATCTAGAGTGCAACTAAGGTTTTGCTACGTTTTTTGCTATCCCTACCACAAAAGTGTTTTGCAACCTATAAACCAAACCTGTCAACTAGCCTATCAACTAAGCTAAGAAAGGTAAAGCATGTTGGTAGTTCGTAGCTTCACTAAAGATAGTGCTAGGCAACTATCCCCGGTAACGGCCCAGGAATGCTTGTTGGCACTTGCTAACGTTGTTACTAGGAGTAGACTATGAAATCTATCCCTGGCAACGGCGTCAGAAATGCTTGATGCAAGACCGGTCACTATACCGAAAGGAGTGGAGCTAAAGCAGCTATCTACTAATGCCAAGTGGGGTTGTCAATCCCGACACTAGTAGGAGCTAGCTAGAGAGAATGCAATCTACCAGGAGGAGATTCTGCAAGCGCACAGAACTATCGTAGTAGCACTTCGCCTGGGAGTACCAGGTGTCGATTTATTGTGATCCCAAGGGAAGGCTAGGTGTGGTATGAGTTGAGTCAAGGAGGGGATGAGAGTCGAAGAAAGAGAAAAGAGAAAAGGGAAAAGGAGAAGAGAGGCTAGAAAGAATATATGGGTGGATAGGTAACGATGAAATGGATGGCTAAGATAAGGTGGATAACTAGATAGATAGATAGTTGAAGGGAAATATGATAACTAAGGATAACTAACTAACTACTAACTACTAACTACTCCTAGATAACTACAAAGCAAGATAACTACGAAGCGAGATAGTTACGAAGCAAGGCAGGCAAAAGACAATAAAGCAACTAAGTTGAGTAAAGTTTTTATTCCTATCTTGTCAAGTATCGAGGCGTACTAGCCTTTACTACTTACTTAGGTTGAACGCTAGCACAACGAGCTTACTGTTAAACTGGGCCAACTACGTGGTGGAATTCAAGGCGCACAGGGTCTGTCACACACCTGCTGCTACCCACAGCTATCCGGGGGTCTAGCCGTATCTGAAGGTAGTCTATAACTAAACACCATGCTTAACTATATTCTACTATCTCTATCCTAGCTTTGAATAGAGACACCCTTGCGGACGTCAGAGCAAATACTTGACTTAATAAGATAACACTAAACTAACTAAGCAACTTATTGGCAAAGATCAAACACTAAGCTCACTAGAGATTAACTACTATGGCTAAGTGAATTGAACTGTAGGATAGCTAGGCACTCAAGCAATCAATCAAGTATACCACTCAATACTGATAAGTAGAATAAAGTAATACTTGAAATGATGAACTAGAATATAGTAAATGAAATTGAGTAACAAGAGCAAAACCTGAATGGAGATGAAGGAAGACTCTTCCCAGCTCCAGAACCAATCACTCGCACGCCTCTACTCTTGAGCTAAGCCTTGAGCAGCGCTACCACGAGGGCGAAGATGCCTTGCTCTACTAGCTACCTACTTGCCTAAGCTCCCTAAGCTTCTAACCTAACTCTCACTTGCTTCTCTTGCTTTGCTTCTCTTGGAAGTGTGGGATATGAGGGATATGAATCAAGTGATGCCGCAGGGGGGTATTTATAGCCCAAATGAGTGAGGGGGGGGTTCTATAGTGGGCAGCCAACCGACCTAGGGTTAGGTCAGGTGGCGGGCGCCACCCCCCTACTGGCGGCCGCCAGCTCCCTGGCCGTTGGATGAACCGCCCCTGCTTCAACGGCATCCAGGTGGTTGTCCAAGGCGGTTTGGGAGGTCGGTTGCATGTCGTAGCAACCGACATTCAGCCTTGATCCACGCCACTCCTCCCTGAGCCGTCCGATGCCACTGACCTAGTGACCAAGGGCCAGGATTTGGCCTTGGGGAGGTCACACGGATCGGTTACGAGGCAGGGGGTGAGACTTGGGCCAACCCAAGTGGCGGGCGCCACTTAGAGGTGGCGGGCGCCACCCCCCTTAGGCCCATTTGGGCCTGCTGAGTGGGCTTGGCCCCTGGTGGGTCCATATGTCCAAATTTGGTTCAAATCCTGCATTCAAATAGAATTCTATGGACATGTGGAATTTGGTTAGTTTGAAACCTATTTGACTACATTCATGCCTTTTTGGTGAACTTTAGGGTCAAATGTTGATGGTAAAACAGGTGTTTAAGGACCGTCAACAAGCTCCCCCAAGCTAACCTGTTGCTCGTCCTCGAGCAACAATGCGGTTTAAGCATTGAGCATGAAATGGATAGCAACTTAAGATGTCTGCAAGTGCATATTGTATAGTGAGAAATAACTTAGCATATATCATAAATCATAGCAATGTGGGGCTTATATCTTTTCACTTCAAACATGCAAGAGTGAAATAAAGCAGTAGATAGGAAACTTTATCTTGCTTAGGTTGACTAGGATTCTGTCTGGAGGTTTTTCAAGGTTTCAAAAGATAACAACTTGCTTAAGTCCTCCAAGATTCACTCAATCACTCAATGGTGTTTAAATCCTCACTTAGGCCAAAATGTAGCCTCTCCTATTTCTAAAGAATGATATGTGGAGTTATAGGTAGGCTAAGAACCATGAGCAAATTGCCTGATGTTTATTGCTAAGCTGGACACTCAGATCATATGGAGCAGCAAATCATAAAATTGATCAAGATGTGCATGTGTGGTTATGTGGAAGTGTATAGAGAGATATTTCATAATCCTTCCTAGTTAATTTCTGGGGTCTAGTGCTAATGATAATTCTCTCTCTTTTTTTTGGATACATAGTGAGTAGACAAAAGATGTGTCCTCACATTTTCTTAGGACATAGTCCTCTCTTGAGCTACTTTGCTCACTTTTTTTTCACAGGACATAGTCCTTTCTTGAGCTACTTTGCTCATTTTTTTCTCTCTCTCTCTCTCTTTTAACTCTAGATTTCCCCAGACATCTATAGGAAAGGATTTTTGAAATGAGTAGGGGAAGGGAGAAATGCTTATTCCCAGTGTAGGAATAGCATAAGGCTAGCAATGGGATGTTTGGTAGGGTATTGCATATCTCCGGTGCAGAGAATAAGCAATTTATTTGGTGGTTGCAAACTTCCAAAGTGGAAAGTAGGCAAATTATGGTGGTGTACGTGAATCTTGATTCAAAAGATATGATAAGCTCTCTACTAAGATCTATGAGGTCTAACAAAGCACAACACAAACAAGCTCTTTGTGGTTTTGACTAATGACTACAAATATTTGGCTAGTGGTGGGATGGGATAAAATCTAGGAGGAACTTTTAGCAAGGTTTTCATAATTTTTAAAAGAAATCCTCCAGATTAGGTCCTAATTTCACCTTAACAAGTTTAAAGAATTACTCCATTTCTTACTAACTTTATTCACTAAGCATGATTTCAGTTAAAGCATGTGCAAACCACAAAAACAGCTACAACTTTAGATAAACTAGTCATTCAAACCATAACAATAGCATTTGCATGACATATTTCAAATCTTATTCAGGTTTCAACTTGTTTAAGCAGATATTGTCCGTTTTATTCATGGAGTGGTTATTTAGGCAAGCATGTGACATTCAAAAGATATAGAATTCAAGAACTGAATGTAAAGTGTAGGCTTGAGACATACCTTATCGGAGCGGGAGTCTCCCCCAAGCTGGCTTCTTGCTTGGTGAAAGATCTTCTTCGTCTCAGTCGGAGCTCTTGTTCTCATTTTATTAAAAGGGAAACTATCTAATGTTGTGAAAAGGGAAACTATCCTATTTTGATATTTTATTATTCTAGCTAAGTTAACATGTACCTTGCATCAAACTAATGATATACCTGATTTTTTTAGTTTCATGCATGACATATGTTATTTATTCGAAAAGGGAAATTGAAGGGAAAAATTAAAAAATAAAACCAAACCTTAGGTCCGTGGAGTTTCATCCTTATCGGGTGGATCTTCTTCCTTGGGCACTTCTTCTCTTAGTACTCCATCTGGTTCTTTTTCTTTAGGCACCTCTCCCTTGTTATGTGAATTACACAACTCAGGAGGATGTGGTTCTTTCTTTCTGCTCCACCCTGTTCTTCGGCGCCTCTTCATGGTACGAACGGGTTTTGCTTCCTGCATGTTTGCGGCATATGCGGGACCACGGGAGAAGGAGAATATTTCCTTCCACCCTCCTAATGTCATTTGAATTTTACCACTTCCCACATATATGCAAGCATTATCAGTATTCAAGAAGGTTCTACCTAAGATTAGAGGCACATCTTTTCTATTTCCCATATCTAGTATTATAAAATCAGCAGGAACATAGGAACCTCTAATATGAATAGGTAAATCATTAACTATTCCTTCTACATAGCAAGTGGATTGATCAGCTAGCACGACATAGGCAGATGTGGATGACATGGGTGGAAAGAATGAGTTTTCATAAAAGTCTTTAGATAGAATGTTCACACTCGATCCTAATCACACATGGCATTTTTAAAGACTTCACCAAAGATTGAGCATCTAATTATGAGACTACCAGGATCACCCTTTTTAACAGTCATGGTTTGATCTTCATAATAGTTAAAATATTTTATTTCAACCATATTAGCAGTTTCCATGTCAGGTTTAGCAGGAATTTTGCCAGATTCAAAAGATGGTATGATAGCAGCAATTTGAGCTAATTGGGGTTTCTAACATCTTATTAAAGCTAAGTTGATTTTTCAGAGCAGATGAGAAATCTTCCAATGTAGCATTTATAATCTCAAGGGCTTTATCATTCGCCATTATTTTTTATTCAAAAATCAGTAGTTCTACCTTGTGAGTAACTAAATTCTAAATTCTTTAAAGAAGAAGCAATCATCAGAATTATAGAGCAAGGTTTGAATTGTTACCTTGTTTGAGAATTGGAGTGCTGATTCCATCCTTGATTCTGTTGATGGAAACCGTTACTGTTGTTGATGAAGTTCAAATCTTCATGTAGCTCGGGGCAGTGGCTCCTAGAATGTCCGGTTTCTCCACAGACTTCACAAGTCATGTAGGATTCCAGAGATTGGACACTCTCTTGTTGGTTCATCTTCTCATATCTGTCCAGCTTCTTTGCCAGCAGGTCCATCTTGGCCACGATCATGTCGGCTTCCTTAAGGGAATGTATACCTCGCTTGCGGGGCTATAGTCTTTCATCATTCCATCCTTGGTTTGACACCATCTTCTCTATGAGAGCCTTAGCATCTGCATTATCCAGAGAAAAGAATGCACCGCCGGAGGCGGCATCCAAATGGCTTCTAGAGAGAGGGGTTAGGCCATGGTAGAAGTTCTGGATCAATAGCCAGTCCTCCATACCATGGTGCGGACAAGCAGCGACTTACTCTTGCAACCTCTCCCAAGCCTCGGGAATAGATTCCTCGGCTTGTAGCGTAAAGCTGGAGATTTTGTTGCGAAGAGCATTCGTCTTGCCCATCGGAAAGAATTTGGCGAGAAAAGCATTGGAACACTTGTCCCATGTGTCTACAGCGTTGCGATCGGTATAGAACCATTGCTTCGCTTTTCCTAGCAAAGAGAAAGGAAAGAGACGAAGACGGATGGCTTCTTGGGTTATCCCCTTATTGGTGAAGGAGCCGCAAATCTCCAAGAATTGTTGGAGGTGAGCATTGGCATCCTCATGAGCCTTGCCACAAAATGGGCTAGCTTGGACCATCGTGATCAGAGCCGGTTTCAACTCAAAATTGAGTTTGGCCTTGATCACGTCTGGTCCTATCGCTACATTAGCGGCAGAAGGAGCAGAAAATTCACGAATGGTCTTGTTGACCATCGTGAAGATAGATCGAGATAAGAAAGAAAGAAGTTGAAGAATATGAAGGAAAAAGATAAGAAGGACTAAGGAAAGAAAGAATGGGGTAAGATGGGATTCGCTAAGCGGGAGCTTAAGCGAAGAAAAATTCGACACGGACTCAACCGATACACCGATTGTCTTCCTCGGCAACGGCGCCAAAAATGCTTGTTGGTAGTTCTTAGCTTCACTAAAGATAGTGCTAGGCAACTATCCTCGGTAACGGCCCAGGAATGCTTGTTGGCACTTGCTAACGTTGTTACTAGGAGTAGACTATGAAATCTATCCCTGGCAACGGCGTCAGAAATGCTTGAAGCAAGACCGGTCACTATACCGAAAGGAGTAGAGCTAAAGCAGCTATCTACTAATGCCAAGCGGGTTGTTGTCAATCCCGACACTAGTAGGAGCTAGCTAGAGAGAATGCAATCTACCAGGAGGAGATTCTGCAAGCGCACAGAAAATCGTAGTAGCACTTCGCCTGGAGTACCAGGTGTCAATTTATTTGATCCCAAGGGAAGGCTAGGGTGGTGTATGAGTTGAGTCAAGGAGGGGATGAGAGTCGAAGAAAAGAGAAAGGGAAAGGGAGAGAGGGAGGCTAGAAAGAATATATGGGTGGATAGGTAAGGATGAAATGGATGGCTAAGGTAAGGTGGATAACTAGATAGATAGATAGTTGAAGGGAAATATGATAACTAAGGATAACTAACTAACTACTAACTACTAACTACTACTAGATAACTACAAAGCAAGATAACTACGAAGCGAGATAGTTACGAAGCAAGGCAGACAAAAGACAATAAAGCAACTAAGTTGAGTAAAGTTTTATTCCTATCTTGTCAAATATCGAGGCGTACTAGCCTTTACAACTTACTTAGGTTGAACGCTAGCACAACGATCCTTACTGTTGAACTGGGCCAACTACGTGGTGGAATTCAAGGCGCACAGGGCTGTCACCACCTGCTTGCTACCATAGCTATCCGGGGGTCCAGCCGTATCTGAAGGTAAGTCTATAACTAAGCACCACGCTTAACTATATTCTAACTATCTCTATCCTAGCTTTGAATAGAGACAACCCTTGTGGACGTCAGAGCAAATACTTGACTTAATAAGATAAACACTAAACTAACTAAGCAAACCAATTGGCAAAGATCAAACACTAACCTCACTAGAGATTAACTACTATGGCTAAGTGATTGAACTGTAGGATAGCTAGGCACTCAAGCAATCAATCAAGTATACCACTCAATACTGATAAGTAGAATAAAGTAATACTTGAAATGATGAACTAGAATATAGTAAATGCTTGAGTAACAAGAGCAAACCTGAACTGGAGATGAAGGAAGACTCTTCCCAGCTCCAGAACCGATCACTCGCACACCTCTACTCTTGAGCTAAGCCTTGAGCAGCGCTACCACGAGGGCGAAGATGCCTTGCTCTACTAGCTACCTACTTGCCTCAGCTCTCTAAGCTTCTAACCTAACTCTCACTTGCTTCTCTTGCTTTGCTTCTCTTGGAAGTGTGGGATATGAGGGATATTAATCAAGTGATGCCGCAGGGGGGTATTTATAGCCCAAATGAGTGAGGGGGGTTCTTATAGTGGGCAGCCAACCGACCTAGGGTTAGGTCAGGTGGCGGGCGCCACCCCCTACTGGCGGCCGCCAGCTCCCTGGCCGTTTGATGAACCGCCTCTGCTTCAACGGCATCCAGGTGGCTGTCCAAGGCGGTTTGGAGGTCAGTTGCATGTCCTAGCAACCGACATTCAGCCTTTATCCACACCACTCCTCCTTGAGCCGTCCAATGCCACTGACCTAGTGACCAAGGGCCAGTATTTGGCCTTTCGGAGGTCACACGGATCGGTGACGTGGCAGGGGGTGACACTTGGCCCAACCCATGTGGCGGGCGCCACTTAGAGGTGGCGGGCGCCACCCCCCTTAGGCCCATTTGGGCCCTGCAGAGTGGGCTTGGCCTCTGGTCGGTCCATATGTCCAAATTTGGTTCAAATCCTGCATTCAAATAGAATTCTATGGACATGTTGAATTTGGTTAGTTTGAAACCTATTTGACTACATTTCATGCCTTTTTGGAGAACTTTAGGGTCAAATGTTGATGGTAAAACAGGTGTTTAAGGACTGTTAACAAAGCACACAACAAAGGTAGCAAGTAAATGCGGAAGCTAAAGAGTGTGGTAGAGATGCAAACTCCCATTGACGACTCCGGTATTTTACCGAGGTATCGAGAAGCGCGCAAGCTGCCCCCTAGTCCTCATTGGAGCCCCTCGCAAGGAATCCCTTGCAAGGGCCAAGCTCCCGGTCAGGTAACTCCGTGGATAGCCCTGGGCCTTCCCCACGCACAAGTGGGTCTCTGATTAAGCCTCGCAAGGCACGACCTCTCCCGAATGCTCCCCGTCGTCTTCACTATCAAGCTTCCGGCCAAACTGACGTGTCCTTGTTCCCTTTGGTACATGGTGGCGGCCACACCACGAACGCAGTTGGTGTGGTATCACCAGACAACAAGCCCCTCCGATGTACAACAACGGTGCACGCAAGCACAGGTAGATAAGAGGTGTTCCAACGTCACTAAACACTAGGCCTAACACCTAGAGAAAGCGCAAAGCAGTGGTCTAACTAGCCTAAGCACTTCGCAAAGCACCTACACTAATCAACTAGTATATCACTTAAGCACTTTGGTGGCTAGAGCAACTAAATATGTGTCTAAGCACTTGGTACGCTTCCTTGAGCTCCAACCTTATTGTTTTGGCCGGCCATGAGGGTATATGAGAAAATATATGATGAATGATTGACATTTATGAGGAAGGTTTGAGGCTTTTCCCGATTGAGTCCATATCTTGCTGTGCGCTTAATATTTATGACTAACCGGTGGCGTTGAGTTGTGTTGTGTTACCGTGTGGGTGTGTGTGTGCAACATGTGTGTGTTGATGTGTAGGTGTGGAGCTCAGAGACAGTGGTCAATGGCAAGGTGAAAGTCAAGTAGAGACGTGTCGTGCCGACGGACCGAGAGCGGTGAAGGATGGGCATGCCGCGCAGCGGACGTGCCATGCCGATGGACCCGGAGCGGTGAAGGGCGGACGTGAGGCTTGGACCGACGGACCGGGAGGCCGAACGACTAGCTGTGGTAGCTGTCACTTGGCTTCCACGAGCAAGAGCACATAGGGATGTGCGCTGCATCGGCCGAGTCGGGAGGAAGACGATAGAGTCGTGGCACTTGGCGGGAGGTCGGACACGGGCTTGCATGCGACACAAGTTAGCTTGGAACTGGTTAAGGATGAGAAGGCGTGTGGCCTTCAGATGGAAACTGACCGAGTTGGACGGTGTTACGCCTAGGGGTATTTGGGCTGAGTGCTTCATGTAACGGCATTTTAGTCTTTGTACGTGCGCCTATATATATATATGCGAAGGGGCTGCTAGGGCAGCCATTCTTGGAGGTGTGCCACTCTCATTTTGTTCATGTGAGAGGAGGCTAGGGTTAGTGGAGAGGAGGGCTCTTGTTCTTGAGCTTTTTGCCATCCAAGTTTTGTGTTGCGAGGAGTGGCTTGTAACCCAACACCACGAGCTAATACAATCCTTCATCTTGTTGAATTCCAAGGATCAAATTCGTGCTCTTCTTTGTTGGCTGTAATCTTGATTGAATTCGTGTTTTGTTCTTCGCGTTTCTCTCTTTGCCCTCTCGAAGATTTCACAAGTTCTTTCATTTTGAGGGATGATTTGCGATTCCATTTGAACCATCTTGTGCTAGGACGTGAGAGGCATCTTTCCACCATAGGATTTTCTCGGAAACCTCACGAGGACATAGATCGGGCGGAAATCGTTTTCGTTCTCCAAACTTTTCCCTTTTCACATGATCTGAAATATCTCAATATTTAGTTGCGTCCGAGTCATGATTTCTTAAGAATAGCTCACCAACATGTGCTAGATCACCTGGGTGAAGTTTGGTTGCAAGCCCTTTTGATTTGGTCGAGATTCGATCGAATTTGAGTTTGATACGGGCTGTTTTTGTGCAGTCTAGGCATTCCCGGACTGTCTGGCATCGATTGCCGGACTGTCCGAGGGTCAGGGGTGTTCATGGGCAGCAAGATTGCCATTTTCATTTTTGAACGACCGACTATTCGGGCCTCATTCCCGGACTGTCCGAGGTTCTACAGCGGACAGTCTGCGGTTCACTAGCGGACAGTCCGCCACTGTAGAGTTTTGTTGTTTTCATCTGTATCTTTTGCATTCGAGCTCCGATTTGAGATCCATTTGTTGCGTTGGTTTTCTAACTTCTTAAGGATCATTCCAAAGTATGTTTTCCACCATTGGTCAAAGTATTTTTTGTCGGACACTTCCTTCTTCTCCATAGGAGTTAAGTGTTCCGCTTTTAGAGTTTCAACGGTTCTAGCATCCGTATCTTTTGCGTTGGAGCTCTGATTTGAGATACGTCTATTGTGTTGGTTTCATAACTTCATAAGGATCTTTCCAAGGTACTTTTGCCACCAGTTGGCCTAAGTATTTTTGGTTGGACACTTCCTTCTTCTCCATAGGAGTGGGGTGTTCAATTGTTCTAGGAGCTTGCTTGTCCTACTTTGTGGTGACCCGCTGTGTTCTAAGGGAACATCCACCCAATCATTTGGGTCGTGGTCATCACAGTTGTGGCTCTTAGCTTTTGGGGTTGATTTTCTAGGATAGTGGCCTAAATATTTTGAATGAAATTTCACGGCTCCCATTCACCCGCCCCCCATCTGGTCGCCATTTCCGGTCCTTCAATTGGTATCAGAGCGAGGTTAAGGATCTCTCTACCTTAACCAGTTCTGGATTCACGAAGGCGACCTTTGAGAGCAATTTTGCTTCTGACTTTGTTTGTCGAGGTGTTGAGCTTTTGTTTGGCTAACACTAACGATGCTTTTAGAAATGGCATCAGGTTCTTCTTCTAGCGTGTCTTTGTCCTCAGGTTTGAATCATGGACATGCGATCGAGGATGACATTTTGGCAAGGAGGAGTGCGACTCTTGAGACGGAACATGAGATGGATGCTTTGCTGGACTTCCTAGGAGATGATGAGCATTCAACGGAGGATCGTATACGTGAACTTGGCATGGCGAAGAAAGGTACACTTGTTGCTAGTCTTGGGATTTTGTCGCAACGATTTGAAGCTTGATGTGATGATAACATTAGATATGATGAGCTTTGTGATACCTTGCGTAGAAACATTGAGAAGTTGAATTGCTCCATCACTAGGTTAAAATGTGGCTTTTTTCATTGGACGTCTAGTGCATCTTTACCTTGCACCTCTTGTAGTGACATGGTTAGGAAGATGATGAGCTATGCTTTTCTCTTGCTAGCTTAAATCTGAAAATGAAATGTTGATATCCAATGCTTCCAAACATGTATAGTTTGCATTGACTTGCGCAAGGACCTCGATTGTGCTAAAACTGAATTAGCCTGCTTAAGTCAAATGCTTTGTTACCATGTGTTTCTTGTGAGTCTTTGCATGCTGAAATTAATGAACTAAAATTGACTCACGCCACATGTGTAGATGAACTTGAGCATGCTAGGGCTGAAATTGTTGAAATAAATTCTAGGCCTTGTAGCTTATGCTCTTTGAAAGCAAATGCTTGCCTTACTTCTTGTGCTAATCATGATTCATTGCTTGATGTGAATGGTGATGTTTCTTCCACCGATTTCATGTGCACAACATGCATTGACTTGGAAAAAGAAGTTTTGTCTTTGAAAGTTTTGCGCGATGATATGAGCGCCAATTGGTTGAGCACAATGATATGAGTGCCAACCTTGAGAAAGAGATTGAACTCTTGCGTACCACATATGCTGAGTGCATTGAAAAGGAGATAGGAAACTTGAGAAACACTCCTTGTGGTACTTGTGATCGCCTCATGTTTGAGAACGAGGTTTTAGCCAAGAGATGCAAGAGTCTTTGTGCTAAGTCTTTTGAGTCACGCATTTCTTGCAACTCCGATGTTGATATTTCTAAGTTTGCATCTTTGCAACCGGAGTTGAGTTCTTGTGCTACGCGTGAGTCTTTTGATGACAGCACTTGTGCCAAGGTTTTGGATAGCTCTTTCATAGCTACTCTTAACCTTGCAGTTTCTTCGAGTAATGTCCAAGGGACTTCTCTTGACAAGGGTTCTTCTCACATTTTTGGAACTTGTGTTCCCAATCCGATATTTCATTGCACCTTTTGCAAGAAGGATGGACATTCGCTCGATTTTTGTTTCCGCCGTGTCAAATACGAGCAACGTATTCGAGCTAAGGCTTTTAGGAAGCCGCATAGCCTTTCCCATGGCACGTGTGCTCCTAGTGTTGGCACCAAGTTGGTTGTTGATGCTTCTTGTTCTAAGTCCCAAGGGACTTCTCACTTATCGGAGAATGGTGTGCCTTCCGATAGGCCATTGTACCATTGCTCTTTTAGTGATAAAGATGGGCATCAAGAAAGCTTTTGCTATCGGCGTGCCAAACGCTTGCGCCAAGCTTGCTCTTCTAGGAAGTTGGTGGTTCGTAGCCCTTCTCATGGCATGAACGCTTGTGTTCCTAATAAGAAGCCCCTCTTTGTTGATGGGTTTTATGACTCCTTTTCTAGTGTGTTAGGTCATGGTCGTGGACATGCTTCTAGTGCTTCTTGTGTTGGTCCACGTCATGCTTCTCATGGTGCTTCTATTGGTTCTTCTCAAAAAACCTTGGGAGATGTTTGCCTCTTTGCCCGTGGTACGACTCGTTCTTTTCCTCGAGTTGTCCTTTTGAGGACTGTTTCTAGGGAAGCTTCAAAATTGCATTTGAACAACTTTTTGCATCATGCTAACTCACATGATAAGTGGAGTGCTCCTATGAGATGTGTGACCAAGTCTTGGGTTCCCAAGTATATGCTTGTTAACCCTTCGGGATCCAAGACTCGGGTTACTTTGTCCTCTTGTGTGTAGATATGAGAACGCGGGGTGGAGAACATGCGCCTGATGGGACTTGGTCTTTTAGATATGACCAAGATTTAATGGTTCTCGACACACCGCTTAGAATTGCCTCCAAAGAGGCTTTTGCTATCTGGTGAGCTTTCACATATACCCATACCATGTACATCCATGATCTATTTCTTGTGGTATGAGATGGTCTTTCATGTGCTCATTTGTATAGTTCTTGCCTGTACATTTTCCTATGTATCATGTTTTGTTTAGTCTAGCATGCGCTATCTTCTGTATCATATATCATGCTAGCTTTGTGTACAGTTTGGTGGTTTATCCCATTATCAGGTGCTAGTTTTTGTGTAGCTACATGTACCCTGTTGACATGTTTAGTGTGAGCACTAGTCTTTCCTCAATTTTATCATGATACATGCTTCTGGATCTATTGCTATCATTATCTTGCATTGTAGCATGTGTTGAGGATTAAGCTGTGTATGGATTGATCATGTCACTAGGCTGCATTTGGCTCCATAGGGCTTTATCCTGTTGCATGGTAGTCATGTCTAGTTTGAACTTAGATCTCCTTGCGGAATCATTCATAGGTAGGCCTCTTTTGTTGAGAGTTCACCTTATGCTTATCATGTGACTAATAATTTTGTGGAGACCTTGAGGTCACACTAGACAAGATAATGCCTTGTGTTCCTTCTGTCTTTGAACTTGTAGGAAAACAGGAGCTTGTTGGGGGCATTTCGGCTCATGGACCTGATCTCACTTCTTCCACAACATGGGTTTCCGTTCAAGCAGCTCTCCAGTGAGCACTAGTTGCACCTGAGGAAGCGACAACATCAGGCGGGGGGGGGGAGACGACTTCGGTGAGGCAGGCGCCCCAGAGATTTCAGCAGATTCAGGCGTCCCCTCGGTTATCATACCAGCAGACGGTAAAGCACTTCATGAGGTAGCTCCGACATACTTCTGAGTTCGGGTTTTGGTACTCTCCTTCTTTGACCTCTTTCTGCTCTGTGGTCTTTCTGATGTGGACTTTGTCGGCCGTTCGCTTGAGTGTTTCTTGGCTCTTCTCTTGTGAACTTGGTGTGTGTTTCCCTTTTAGTTGGGGAAGCATTTTGCTTGATTGTATGTTAGTTTGACTTCTTCGATACCCCTTTTGTTTCAGGTCATCCTTTTTAGGCTAGTTTTGCTTTGATTTTGATAGACTAGCTTTTGCATACATCTCATCATGTAATTTAGTGCATTTTAGAGCTTCATGTATATAGTAATGAGAATGAGACTATGCTCTTTTTGGTATGCCCTGTTCATTCTTGATGATGCTTGTAGCTTAGGCTCTTTTTGATCACTTGATACATGTTATGAGCTAAGCTATTTTTGCAAATGGTGAACTTGATTAATCAACTATGAAACCTTTAATTTGTTCACCATTGAGAGTGGCAACTAGCATGGGTAGGATGTGTTGAGATCACTTGTGCTATCTTTTGCATGCTAGGTTGCTATGTCTCTTGCACTGAGTTCATTCACTTGCTTGGATTGTTCATATTTACATTGTGCTTAAAAGTTGATCCAAGTCTAAGTCAAATGAAAAGATCGAGATGGGATTGCATGTGTCAGCACATCACGGTATCGAGACTGTTTCTCATTGCACAATTGAGTTAAACTTGAGCCGTGTAGTACAAGACCGAAACCGGTGCTTTAAGCTTCCGATTGCTTTTCTTGCATAGGCTTAGCCCGGTTGAAAAGTTAGGCAATGACCATGCTTTCAACCTCTCGCAATCACATGCCTTAATATGAACTTGTGTTAATACCGCTGCAATCTCCGATAAAATTTGAATATAACATAAGTTTATGCTTCATTCTATGGCATGATGATTGAACTTTGCTAGGGTAGTTCACCTTTTATACTTGAGTTAGCACTTGGTTGATTTCCTGTCTATTCATGCTTAGTGCTATTTTAGTGGTGAACTCCTTTTCAAATGGCTTAAAACTGCTCATATGCTTAATTGTTCATATTTCGTATTTACTTGATCAGTTGAGCCTTTGCTAGCATTTGTATTGGTTGCTAAAATTTCAGGGCAGCACCCTTTTGAGCATCTTTTCATTCTGATTGCTATACACTTGAAGGTTGCATTGTGCATATCATGCATTTTTAGCTTAGTGTACACCCCCAGCTCCGATTCACTTCGTGGTCACTTTCAATGCTTTTCACTACCCCCATGTGCATTATGTTGATGACTTAATTTATGTTTGTGTCCCTTTGTGATAACTGTCAAAACCCCTCAGCATGTTCCCTTTTGTCAAGGGGGAGAAGCTGTTTGCAAGGGGGAGTTTGTGTGTTGGCACAAATGGGAGAGCCGTGCACTTTGGGGAGAGCTTTGAGCTAGGCGGAGTTTGCTCTTTTATGTCTCTTAATTGGCATCCTTTTTATGTCCTCCATTGAGTGCAATTTGTGTCATAGCTTTGGATGCGTTCTTTGTGTATAGCTTCTTTTTCAGGGGGAGTCACTTTTGCATTGCTGCTTCTCCACGTGCTCTAGGTGTTTGTGTTCCAATTGGTTTTGAGCTTGTCCTTGTGATTTTCTCAAGTGGTATCAAGCCTGCTAGTCGTGTTGAGCCGTTTTGCCTCTATCTTGAGGGAGACTAGCAGTTCTTTGGTGATTGAGCCTTTGAGCTAGTGGGTGATCCTTTTCTGCCTCTTCTTGAGGGCTAGCTCATTTTTTGACTTGGTTGTGCGGATACATGGGTGTATGCCGAGTCTCTGTGTGATGAGTGATTGTCAATGGAGATGATGCGCATGTTCTTTGGCTTGTGTTGTGCAGGTGTCGAGCACGGAGACAGTGATCGATGGCGGGTGAAGGTCAAGTTGCGACGTGCCGTGCCGACGGACCGGGCGCGATGAAGGATGGGCGTGCCGTGCGGCGGACGTGCCATGCCGATGTATCGGACGGTGAAGGGCGGACGTGGACTTGGACTGATGGACTGGAGGCCGGAGGATCAGCTGTGGTGGCTGGCAGCCTGCGACAGCGACAGGCGGAGAAGTGCGATCATGTCGGTGGAAGGGGTGCACAGGCGGTGCATCCCCTCTACGACGCCGGTTTGTTGGTAGAGCCGGGAAAAACCAACGGTGGACGGTTTCCAGGTTTGGGCCTCAAACCTGGGTGCTGGGTTTCCAGGTTGAGCCTCAAAAACCTGGGAGTGGGCCGGTTTCCGAGTTTGGGCCTCAAAACTCGGGCGCGGAGGGTTTCCGAGTTTGGCCACAAAACTCGGCTGGAGGCTGGTTTCCCCGGTTTGGGCCTCAAAACCGGGGGCTGATGGAAAAGGCTGGTTTCCCGGTTTGGGCCGCAAAACCGGGGGTGCAGAGTGGTGGCGGCACGTGGCGGCGATCTGAAGGTTGCGTGGAGGCGACGCGGAAGACCGTGCGGGCGTGGCCGTCGGATCTACCTACCACCAGCGGGTGGACTAGAATAGCCTTAGGGTTAGGCTGGTCCGCTCTGTAAATTAGAGTAGAGAGGGGTAGAGTAGGAAATAGACTTAGGCTAGGTTAGTATAAGTAGTCTAGGGGAGACACCCTCCTCCCTATCTCAATCTCAGTTAGAGCTTTCATTTCCTAGGGTTTCCACTCTCCCACACCCCTGCTTTAGCTAGTTGAGATCCGCAGAGAGACTCCACTCTGTGTACTGTTGATTCGAGGAAGTGAGGCCGTATCCTCACCTTGGATCCCATCTCTTGGTGTCAATTCGCGTTTTGATTTCATGTTCATCATGTTTCTTCGCGGATTGCTTTGTGCCTTGAGTTTTCCCGTCGCTTGATCTTTGTGCTCGGTCCATCTTTCACGATTCCGTTTGAACTGAGTTGCTCTAGATCGTGAGGCACTTCTTTCCACCGAAAGAAATCATCTCTAACCTCACGGTCTAGGAGATCGATCAAGTTTTAGTTTCGGGTCTCTTTTTCTTCTTTCCCCCGAATTCCTTCGATTCACCGATTTGGAGTTAGGTTCGAGCCATGATCTCTTAGAGATAGCTCACTAACCTCCTTGTGACTCCTCAGATCGAATCCCAAGCCTAGAGCACTTGATTCGGAGGAGATCGGTTGAATCGCCGGAGTTTCAGTGCAGTCGCGGGGTGACCGGACGCTCTGTCGGGCTGACCGGACGCACGCTTTCAGAGTCCGGTCGTTGAGCACGGCGCCAAGCTTTTCTGCGTACTGACCGGACGCTCTCGACCGGACGCTCTGTTTGCATTTCGACCGGACGCTACGCTTGCACTGTTCCCGTGTCATTGTCTCATCTGACCGGACGCTCAGTGAACGACCGGACGCTTGAGCTCCGTGCGTCCGGTCGCGAACAGAGAGCTCCCAGAGCTGTTTTCTGACGACCGGACGCGTCCGGTCCCTGCTGACCGGACGCAGGCCAGAGTCCGGTCGCTGCAGTTTCGCGCGTCTTCGTTCGCGGTTCGTTCGTTCTTGATCGGATTTGAGTTCCGTCTTTTGGGTTGGCTTTCTAGGGTTGTCTAGTGTCCCGCTGTGCTTCTAGGAAGCATCCACCCTACATCTAGGGTCGTGGACATTAGCAAGCTCTAGGTTTCGCTTTTGGGTTTGATCTTGGGACAGTGGCATCTAGTTTCCGAAAGGAATTTTTGAAGCTCCCATTCACCCCCCCTCTGGTCGCTTTCGGGTAGCTTCTCGGTCCTTCAATTGGTATCGGAGCGGGTTAAGGATCTTCCACCTTAGCCGGTTCCAGATCCACCGAAGGCGACATGGATCGCGGCGTGGGCAAACCGCCGTTTTTCGATGGGACGAACTATGCGTATTGGAAGATACGTATGTCGGCCTATTTGCAGAGCTTGGGCGCTTCGATCTGGGATATTTGCAACTCCCCTGATTACGTGGTCTTGGCTGCTCGTGTGACTCAACAGCAGGTCGATGAGCACGATGCCAATAGCCGAGCCCGTAATGCTCTTTTCTCTTGTTTGAGCATGGGTGAGTTTGATCGTGTTTCTCACCTCGCTACGGCTCGGGAGATCTGGGACACCTCTCATGCGTTTTCATGAGGGCACCTCTCAAGTCAAAACCCGACTCTACGAGTCGTTCAAGCGAGAGTATGAGAACTTTAGACATCAACCTGGCGAGAGCATAGAAAGTTTATTCGCTCGCTTTCAGGTGATTGTCAACAGGATGAGGGCTAACAGAGAGCAGTTGCCATTTGACGATCATGAGCGTGCTTTGAAGCTTTTGCACACTCTTGACCGTTCGGTGTGGGACTCCAAGGTTCAGGCAATCATCGAATCGCCGAACTATGAGACTCTCACCTGCGACGAGCTCTTCAGTAAGCTCAAGTCCAGTGAGATTGATGCTATGGCGAGGGCTTCTTTTGAAAATCCTTCTCGCCCGTCCATGGCTTTGGTTTCCGGCTCTTCCTCTAACCCCTCAGCTGGCTTTGCGCTTTCTTCTCTCTTTTCTGTGACAGAGGACCAGCTGGAGTCTTTGGGAGACGACGAGTTGGCTTTGCTTGCCAACCGGTTCTCGCGGTTCCACAACAACCGCATGAACCGTCGTCGCGGAGGAGGACGCACCGGATGCTACGAGTGCGGCGACCCCGACCACTTCATCGCCGACTGCCCCAAGAAGAAGAACAAGCATCTTGGGAAGGGCGATCACGGCCACAGGCGCGACTCCAAGTACAAGGAGAAGCACGTTCCCCCAAGGCACAAGAAGCGGGGCGGCTTCAACAAAGAGTACATCAAGAAGAAGTACTTGGAGAAGCAGCAGGCTGAGCAGCGAGCGTTCTTCGCCACGCTCAGCGATGTCGACGGCTCGGATGACGACTCCGCTCGATCGAGTGATGACGAGTCCGAGAAGAAGAAGCTGGAGGACACGTTCAACGGCTTGTGCTTCTTCGCCGCGACGAAGGCCTGTGTACCATGGCGCTCGGAGATGAGGTCGACGGCGAGCCGGAGCGTACCCCTCGGAACGACGACGACGACGACACCTCCCAGGTATCTCTCACCTACGACGAGCTTTCCTCCGAGGTTGAGAAGTTGACTGCTGCCCTCCTTAGTCAAGACAAGTTGCTTAGGCGTGCCGCTAGAGAGCGCAAGGAGTTTAGGCAGAAGTGGGAGGACACGGTGAAGGAGCTTGAGTTCGCTCGGTCCACCGTGGTTGTGTCGGAGGAGTTGGAGTGCGAGAGTTGCGCCGCGCACATGACGGATCTTCTCACTCTGAGGAGTAAGTATGCTGCGCTGGTAGATGAGGTGGATGAGCTCCGAGCTAGACCGCAGCTGTTGGGTGCGTGCAAGACTTGTCCTGTCTTGCAATCCGAGTTGGCAGAGAAGAATGCCAAGCTTGAGTCTTTTGAGAAGGCCGGCTCGGATAGCACTTGTGTCAAGAGGTGTGCTTTGTGTGAGGGCCTGGAGCAGGAGATGGCCAATGTGAGGCATGACAAGGTGCGTACCGAGGAGGAAAACACATACCTTCGGACCGTCTTGTCATGGGTGTCTTGTGGTGAGCCTCAGCTCGGGATGATGATCTCCCAATTCAAGCGAGCTGCTGGGGCTCCTGGTGTAGGTCTTGGCCAGAGTGTTGATCTTTCAGCTTTTGGTAAGATTGGAGAGTCTAGTGGTCTGAACCCCTGTGAGAAGCCCAACTCCACCACTACTCCCAAACTAACCAAGCTTCCACCCAAAGAGCCTGCCAAGCCTGTCACCAAGGATGGAGTTGTAGTTGAACCCCCCAAGGCTCCACCCAAGAATCCACAATGGCACCCAAGCCCAATCACCTAAAGAACAAGCTTGACACAATGCCACCCATCCGAGAGGAGTTGCCACAGAAGGGCAAGGGCAAGGTGAACCATACCCACATCCCTGCAAACCAACAACCCCCTTTGCGCGCGGTGAGGTTTCAGTGTGACTTTTGTGGGCGGGATGGTCACCTGAGTGAGTTCTGCTTTAGGCGCAGGAGAGAGGCGCGCCGAGCTAGGGAGATGCAGAACCCGGACATGTTTCACCCAGCTCGTGGTGGACATGCTCCGAAGCCTCAGGGGAGAGCTGCTAGGTCTGGAGGGAAGCATACCCAGCCTAGGCAGCAGGAGAGAGCCCCTAGGAGGGAGACTAGGCCTAGAGGTAGAGCACCTCAGTTTGTGAGGCCTAGGCAGGAGAGCTCCGAGGAGAGACGCTAGAGTTGAGCAGCAGGCTCCTAGGCGTAGACCTCGTAGAGAGCGTGCCCGACGAGGTCCTGTTTTTGCAGGTAACGGACCCCGTGGCGGAGGCTTTGTTGAGCGCCTTGTCCCCCGCAGGTAGAGTTTTCGCGGTGAGCGCTTCTTCCCCAGCGGACCACGTTTTCCTGTGCGTGGTGATCGCTATCCCCCTAGACAGGATGGTTTTTACACTGACCGTTCTTTTGAGCAGCCGGCCCAACACTGGTTTCCTTCTTATCTTACTAACCCCAGTGTTGGACCGTATGTTCACCCTATGTCTTTTTATTGATGTAGGAGGAGCGGTTGGAGGACATTTGGCTTGTGGATTCCGGTTGCTCGAGGCACATGACCGGAAATGCCAAATGGTTCTCCAGCCATAGTCCGGTCGCCGGAAAAGAGTACATAACCTTCGGCGACAAAGGTAAGGGCAAGGTATTGTCCGTTGGTGCAGTGCGGGTTAATGAGCACTTTGTGTTGCGCGAGGTTGCTCTTGTTTCTAACCTGCATTTCAACTTGCTTTCTGTTTCGCAACTTTTTCGTGAAGGCTATGAGATTCGTTTCAAACCGAACCTTAGCCGGATCTTAGATCCTCAGGGTGATCTTGTATGTCTGATTTCACCCTTTGGGAATGTCTTTCGCGCGAATTTCTCAAAGTCGTTTGGATCTTCTCGCTGTCTTTTGGCTAGTCCTTCTTCTTCTGATCTTTGGAAGTGGCATAGGAGGCTCGGTCACCTGAGTTTTGACTTGCTTGCAAGACTTAGCTCACTTGGCTTAATCCGAGGATTGCCCAAGCTTTCGTTGGAGAAGGATCTAGTTTGCCATGCTTGCCGGCATGGAAAGATGGTTGCTGCTCCCCACCATCCTTTGACCAAGGTATTATGACCTCGCACCCCGGAGAGCTTTTGCATATGGACCTTGTTGGTCCGGCTCGGGTGAGCTCGGTTGGTGGGAAGTGGTATGTGCTTGTTATTGTTGACGACTTTTCGAGGTATTCGTGGGTCTTCTTTTTAGTTGAGAAGTCCGAGACATTCTCCTTCGCTCGCGATCTGATTTTGCGTCTTCAGAACGAGTTCCCTTTGAACTCGATGCGAGCGATTAGAAGTGATAATGGTTCCGAGTTTAAAAATTCGGATTTTGAGAAGTTTTAAATGCCTTGGTTTGGAGCATCAGTTTTCTTCTCCCTATACACCACCCCAAAATGGTGTTGTAGAGAGGAAGAATCGGACCCTTGTTGAGATGGCCAGGACGATGCTTGATGAGCATAGGACTCCTAGGCGCTATTGGGCCGAAGCTATGAACACTGCATGCTATATTTCGAATCGCATTTTTCTGAGAGTGTTTTTGAAGAAGACCTCTTATGAGTTGCGTTTTGGTCGCCAGCCCAAGTGAGTTATTTTAGAGTCTTTGGTTGCCACTGTTTTATATTGAAAAAAGGCAACCTAGACAAGTTTGAGTCTCGTTCTTCTGACGGTGTGTTTTTGGGTTATGGCACTCACACTCGAGCTTATCGTGTACTTAACCTTGACACTAACCGAGTCATGGAGACATCAGATGTCACCTTCGACGAGACTCTTGTTTCTCCTTCTTCTCGTTTTGAGCGTGCAGGTGATCACGAGGTTGGAGAGCCTCTTTTCGATGACGAGGAAGAGGGTGCTGAAGGTATAGATGATCCAGCACCCCCTCCGCCTGCCGCGCCGCCGGGAGCGGCTTCGACGACGACCCGTGGCCCCGAGACGTCTTCTTCCTGGGGGCCGTGGAATCCACCTCGCGCGGTACCTTTTGTACCCGGGGTGGAACCAGCTACTGTTGAGGGGGAGGTTACTTCTTCCCGGGAGGCGCCACGACACATCCAGCGCCAGCACCCCCCTGAACAGATGATCGAGACATCGACGAGCGAGTTACTCGCTCCAGGTCACAGCACATCTCGCACTTTGCTCATTCTGCTTTTGTTGCGTCTTTTGAGCCCCGAGATGTTGGACACGCATTGACGGATCCGGATTGGGTCAATGCCATGCATGAGGAGCTAGAGAACTTTGAGCGAAATCGGGTTTGGGTTCTAGTGCCACCACCTCCTGACTGTAAACCTATTGGGACAAAATGGGTATTTAAAAACAAGCAAGGAGAGGAGGGCCACATTGTGAGAAACAAGGCCCGGCTTGTAGCGAAGGGTTATAGTCAGAAGGAGGGATAGATTATGAGGAGACCTTCGCTCCTGTAGCTCGTTTGGAGGCTATTAGGATACTCTTGGCTTATGCTGCATCCATGGGTTTCAAACTTTTTCAAATGGATGTCAAGAGTGCCTTCTTAAACGGCTATATTGAGGAGGAGGTCTATGTCCAGCAACCCCCCGGTTTTGAAAATCCCAAGTTTCCAAACCATGTCTTTAAACTCCACAAAGCTTTGTATGGTTTGAAACAAGCCCCTAGAGCCTGGTATGAGAGATTAAAAACCTTTTTGCTAGCTAAGGGTTTTAAAATGGGATGTGTAGATAAAACGCTTTTTCTCCTCAAGCAAGGCAAAGATACTCTCTTGGTCCAAATTTACGTGGATGATATCATTTTCGGTGGTTCTTCTCACGCTTTGGTTGCCAAGTTTGCAGATACTATGAGCAGGGAGTTCGAGATGAGCATGATGGGCGAGCTGACTTTCTTTCTCGGTTGCAAATTAAGCAATCCCGAGAGGGGACGTTTGTGCACCAGGGCAAGTACACAAGGGACTTGCTGAAGCGGTTCGACATGGGTGAGGCTAAGCCTCTTCCGACGCCCATGTCGACGACGACTGCCCTGGATGCCGACACGGATGGAGAAGCAGTGGACCAGAAGGAGTACCGCAGCATGATTGGATCGCTGCTCTACCTGACGGCGACACGGCCGGACATTCAGTTCGCCGTGTGCTTGTGCGCGCGCTTTCAGGCTTCGCCACGCATTTCTCACCGTCAGGCGGTGAAGCGCATCTTCAGGTACCTTCGTTTCACGCCGAGCTCGGGATTTGGTATTCTGCTTCCTCCACCTCTCGCTTTGTGGTTTTTCTGATGCTGATTTTGCTGGTTGTCGCATTGAGCGCAAGTCCACTTCTGGGACTTGCCAGTTTATTGGATCTTCTCTGGTGTCGTGGTCTTCTCGCAAGCAGTCTAGTGTCGCTCAGTCTACCACGGAGGCTGAATATGTTGCTGCGGCTAGCTGCTGTTCCCAGTTACTCTGGATGATGGCCACTTTGCGTGATTTTGGTTTGAGCTTTACTCGAGTTCCTTTGCTTTGTGACAGCACGAGTGCCATTAGCGTTGCTAAGAACCCTGTGCTTCACTCGAAAACCAAACACATTGATGTGCGCTTTCATTTCTTGCGAGACCACCAGGAGAAGGGTGATATCGACCTTCGCCATGTCGATACTCATCACCAATTGGCTGATATTTTCACCAAGCCTTTAGACGAATCAACCTTTAATAGGTTGAGGGGTGAGCTTGGTGTGTGTTTCCCCTTTTAGATGGGGGAAGCATTTTGAGATGTACAGACTGACTCTTTTATTGTGAGGCTCTTTTCTTTTGAGTTTCTTGAGTCTCTCCTTTTGGTATCTTCTTTCCTTCAGTTTTGTGTCGGGCATACGCATTTACATTCTGAGCTTCATGTCTATATTCACTAGAATGTAATTATGCTCTTGTTAGTATTGCTCCGATACTTATGATGATGCTTGTAGCTGATGCTCTTTCTGATCACTGTTACATGTTATGAGCGAGCTATTTTTTGGAATGGTGAATTATGCCTAATGTATATAAATCTGAAAATGTTCACCATTGAGATATGCAACTAGCATGTGTAGGGTGTGTTGAGTCCATTCCTGCTTTTCATATATGCTAGGTTGCTATGTCTCTAGTTCTGAGTCATTCACTTGCTTGGTTGTTCATAACTTGCTTAAAATCTGAACCAAGTATTGTTGAATTGAAAAGATCGAGATGGGATTGCTTGTCAACACCTCATGGTATTGAGACTGTTTCTCATTGCACTTTGAGTTAAACTTGAGCCATGTAGTGTATGACCGAAACCGTTGCTTTAAGCTTCTGATTGCTTCGGCATAGGCTTCGCACGGTTGAAAAGTTAGGCGATGACAAGCTTTCAACCTCTCGCAATCACATGCTAAAAATGAACTTGTGAATTCTTTTACCGCTGCAACTCCGATATGAATTTGAAATCACAAGTATATGCTTCATTCCTATGCATGATGATTGAACTTTGCTAGGGGTAGTTCACCTTGTATATATGCTTAGCACTTGTTTGGATTCCTTCTATACATGTCTAGTGCTATGTTGATGGTGACTATCCTTTTGGCTTAAAACTGCTCACATGCTCATATGCTTCATATTTCGTATAAGTGATCAGTTTGAGCCTTTGCTATTTGAGTGCTTAATTGAGATGTTGGAGCTATACTGATTAGAGCATCTTTGCACTCTTTTGACTATATACTTGAAGCTCCTAACTTGCATTTTGACTTCATATGCATTGTGGAAGGAGATCTTGTGTTCAGGGAGTTTATGCGAAGAGAGTTGCTTCTCCGATACCTTTTGGCCTTGATAAGTGCATTTTCAACTAGGGGGAGAATTTACGCAAATCATATCCCTGAAATCTTTTGTCCTAGTTGCTTGCATTTGTCGAGGGGAGTTTGCTAGTTGTGTTGAGCCGTTGCCTCTGTCTTGAGGGACTAGCAAACGTTCCTAGCTTCTCATGAGCTTTCATAATTTTTTCATTTGGCTTTCAATTGGTATCGTCTGGTGTGCTTTCCCATTTGGTTTGGTTGATTTTCAATTGGTTCGGAGTGATTTTCTTGCTAGTTGTGTTGAGCCTCTGTGCCTCTATCTTGAGGGACTAGCATTTTGCTTCTGTTGTCCTCCGATCTTCAATTGCTATCTGCTAGCGGTGTTGAGCCTGTTCTACCTCTTCTTGAGGGCTAGCTTTGCTTTGCTTGGTTGCGTCAAGCCGTTGCCCATGTCTTTGGGGACCAAGTTTTTGCTTCATCCACTTGACCTTCTTCGGCTTTTGTTAAGGCTTCTGGGTCATTTGGTTGGGTTTTCTCTTCCCACTCCTTCCTACCTCCTTCTTCTTATTCATGATTTGTTTGAGTTGACAATGCACTCATCAAGGGGGAGATTGCGGATACATGGGTGTATGCCGAGTCTCTGTGTGATGAGTGATTGTCAATGGAGATGATGCGCATGTTCTTTGGCTTGTGTTGTGCAGGTGTCGAGCACGGAGACAGTGATCGATGGCGGTGAAGGTCAAGTTGCGACGTGCCGTGCCGACGGACCGGGCGCGATGAAGGATGGGCGTGCCGTGCGGCGGACGTGCCATGCCGATGTATCGGACGGTGAAGGGCGGACGTGGACTTGGACTGATGGACTGGAGGCCGGAGGATCAGCTGTGGTGGCTGGCAGCCTGCGACAGCGACAGGCGGAGAAGTGCGATCATGTCGGTGGAAGGGTGCACAGGCGGTGCATCCCCTCTACGACGCGGTTTGTTGGTAGAGCCCGGGAAAAACCAACGGTGGACGGTTTCCAGGTTTGGGCCTCAAAACCTGGGTGCTGGGTTTCCAGGTTGAGCCTCAAAACCTGGGCGTGGGCCGGTTTCCGAGTTTGGGCCTCAAAACTCGGGCGCTGAGGGTTTCCGAGTTTGGCCACAAAACTCGGGCTGGAGGCTGGTTTCCCGGTTTGGCCTCAAAACCGGGGCTGATGGAAAGGCTGGTTTCCCGGTTTGGGCCGCAAACCGGGGGTGCAGAGTGGTGGCGGCACGTGGCGGCGATCTGAAGGTTGCGTGGAGGCGACGCGGAAGACCGTGCGGGCGTGGCCGTCGGATCTACCTACCACCAGCGGGTGGACTAGAATAGCCTTAGGGTTAGGCTGGTCCGCTCTGTAAATTAGAGTAGAGAGGGGTAGAGTAGGAAATAGACTTAGGCTAGGTTAGTATAAGTAGTCTAGGGGAGACACCCTCCTCCCTATCTCAATCTCAGTTAGAGCTTTCATTTCCTAGGGTTTCCACTCTCCACACCCCTGCTTTAGCTAGTTGAGATCCGCAGAGAGACTCCACTCTGTGTACTGTTGATTCGAGGAAGTGAGGCCGTATCCTCACCTTGGATCCCATCTCTTGGTGTCAATTCGCGTTTTGATTTCATGTTCATCATGTTCTTCGCGGATTGCTTTGTGCCTTGAGTTTTCCCGTCGCTTGATCTTTGTGCTCGGTCCATCTTTCACGATTCCGTTTGAACTGAGTTGCTCTAGATCGTGAGGCACTTCTTTCCACCGAAAGAAATCATCTCTAACCTCACGGTCTAGGAGATCGATCAAGTTTTAGTTTCGGGTCTCTTTTCTTCTTTCCCCCGAATTCCTTCGATTCACCGATTTGGAGTTAGGTTCGAGCCATGATCTCTTAGAGATAGCTCACTAACCTCCTTGTGACTCCTCAGATCGAATCCCAAGCCTAGAGCACTTGATTCGGAGGAGATCGGGTTGAATCGCCGGAGTTTCAGTGCAGTCGCGGGGTGACCGGACGCTCTGTCGGGCTGACCGGACGCACGCTTTCAGAGTCCGGTCGTTGAGCACGGCGCCAAGCTTTTCTGCGTACTGACCGGACGCTCTCGACCGGACGCTCTGTTTGCATTTCGACCGGACGCTACGCTTGCACTGTTCCCGTGTCATTGTCTCATCTGACCGGACGCTCAGTGAACGACCGGACGCTTGAGCTCCGTGCGTCCGGTCGCGAACAGAGAGCTCCCAGAGCTGTTTTTCTGACGACCGGACGCGTCCGGTCCCTGCTGACCGGACGCAGGCCAGAGTCCGGTCGCTGCAGTTTCGCGCGTCTTCGTTCGCGGTTCGTTCGTTCTTGATCGGATTTGAGTTCCGTCTTTTGGGTTGGCTTTCTAGGGTTGTCTAGTGTCCCGCTGTGCTTCTAGGAAGCATCCACCCTACATCTAGGGTCGTGGACATTAGCAAGCTCTAGGTTTCGCTTTTGGGTTGATCTTGGGACAGTGGCATCTAGTTTCCGAAAGGAAATTTTTGAAGCTCCCATTCACCCCCCTCTGGTCGCTTTCGGGTAGCTTCTCGGTCCTTCCAGGTTGCATCGATTCATGGGCCCATATCTTTGATCCAGTTTTCGCTCTTTGACTGAGTTTTTCACTCTTTTTGTGGAGTTTTTGCTCAGATTCTCCTTGGTTGCATTGGAGCATTGCCCATGTCTTTTGGGACTCAAGTTTTTCGGTTTTGGTATCATCAAACCATCTCTTGTGCCATTTTGTCAATTCAAGAGTAGTCATCAAGGGAGAAATTTCGAAACTCAATTGGATAAGAAACCTGGTTTTCTTTTGTGATGATTGTTTGACATTTATTTGAGAATGGTTTGTGAGTGCCTTTGGGATTAAATGCCTTTTGGAATTTCATGAAACTCTTGTTCCCTCTTTGACTCTTCAGTTGCGTGGAGCTTTGCCTCTTTAACCCGTTTTCTTTCGGGACCGAGCTTTTATTTGGAGTTTTCATGATCCTTCCTCATATCAAGTGCCTTTGTTTGCTTTTGCTTGGCTTTTTGGCACTTGAATGAGGCTCGCCTTCAAACCCTTCTTTGTGGTTTTATCGTTAGTCATGCATTCATTAAGGGGGATTGAGAACTATATGATTAATGATTGACATTTACAAGGAAGGTTGAGGCTTTTCCGTTTAGTCCGCCTATCTTGCTATGCGCTTAATTTTATGACTAACCATGGCGATGATTGGTGTTGTGTTACCGTGTGGGTGTGCGTGTTGCAACACGTGTCTCTGGGTTTGTTGATGTTGCAGGTGTGGAGCGCAGAGACAGTGGTTCAATGGCAAGGTGAAGGTCAAGTAGAGACGTATCCTGCCGACGACCAGGAGCTGGTGAGGATGGCGTGCCTTGCGGCGGACTTTCCATGTCTATGGACCTGGAGCGGTGAAGGGCGGACATGAGGTCTTGGACCGACGGACCGGGAGGCCGAGGACTAGCTGTGGTAGCTGGCACTTGGCTTCGACAAGCAAGAGCAACAGGGATGTGCGATTCATCGGCCCGAGTCGGGAGAGACGATGGCATCGTGGCACTTGGCGGGAGGTTGAACACGGCTTGCGTGTGGTCGCAAGTGCCGTCGGCCGAGTCAGAAGAAGGCGAAGGCGTTGTGCCCGGCGTGGAGGCTGGACATGCATCGCCATCATTGCCCTGTGGTCGGTGGTGAGAACCACATCCCGTCTACGGCGCGAGTTCGTAGTTGAACCTCAAAAAGCTACCCTCGCACGGTTGCCG
This sequence comes from Coix lacryma-jobi var. lacryma-jobi, assembly GCA_009763385.1. Classification (NCBI taxonomy): domain Eukaryota; kingdom Viridiplantae; phylum Streptophyta; class Magnoliopsida; order Poales; family Poaceae; genus Coix; species Coix lacryma-jobi. The sequence goes on along the minus strand of CM019828.1, from coordinate 76,035,625 downwards.
AGTTTGGGCTCTTAAAACTCGAGTGGTACGGTTTCCAGTTTGGGCCTCAAAACCTGGGCTGGCGGGTTTACGGTTTGGGCCTCAAAACCGTGCGGAAGGTTCCTATGCGGACAGTCGATGCGTGGCGCACCGAGAGGCTTGCGTTGCGGTGAAGCATATCGGTGAGAAGGCGCGGCGTCGATGTGACGGCACGTTGTCGCATCCTGGAGCTTGCGTCGAGGCAAAGCGAAGGATGAGAAGGCACGTGCCGCATATGGAAACTGACCAAGTTCGATGGGCTTACCCTAGGAGTATTTGGGTTGGAGTGCTTCAGTGTAAGGGCGTTTTTATCTTTCGGACGTTCGCCCAATATTATTGTGATGGGGGCTGCTAGGGCCTCCTCTTGGAGGTGTGCCACTCCTCCATTTTTGTTCATGTAGATGAGGCCTGGGTTAGGGAGAGAGGGCTCATGTTCTTGAGTTTTTGCCATCCAAACTTTGTGTTGCGGAGGATGGCTTTCTACCCAACACCAGACGAGCTAATACAATTCCGTCATCTGTTTGAATTTCAAGGATCAAATTCATTGCTCTTCTTTTTGGCTGAAATCTTGATTGAATTCGTGTTTTGTTCTTCGCGTTTCTCTCTTTCCCCTCTCAGAGATTTCACAAGTTCTTCTTTTGAGGGATGATTTGCGATTCCATTTGAACCACTCTTCTGCTAGGACGTGAAGGCATCTTTCCACCAAAGGATTTTCTTTAGAAACCTCACGAGCACATAGATCAGGCGAAAATCTTTTTCGTTCTCCAAACTTTTCCCTTTTCATGTGATCTGAAATATCTCAATATTTAGTTGGGTTCGAGCCATGAGTTCTAGGAGTAGCTCACCAACATGTGGTGCAAGATCACCTGGGTGAAGTTGGTTGCAAGCCCTTTTGATTTGGTCGAGATCCGATTGAATTTGAGTTTGATACGGGCTGTTTTTGTGCAGTTTGGGCATTCTCGAACTGTCCGGCATCCATTCCCGGACTGTCCGGGGGTCGGGGGTGTTCACGGGCAGCAAGATTGCCGTTTTCATTTTTGAACGGTGGACTATCCGGGCCTCATTCCCGGACTGTCCGGGGTTCTATAGCGGGCAGTCCGCGGTACACTAGTGTTAATGGTCCTTAAACACTTGTTTTACCATCAACATTTTACCCAAAAAATCAACAAAAAGGCATGAAAAGTAGTCAAATAGGTTCAAAACTAACCAAATTCCACATGTCCATAGATTTTATTTGAATGCAGGATTTAGACCAAATTTGGAGAATGGACCACCAGGGGCCGAGCCCACTCACCAGGACCCATGAGAGCCCTGGTGGGGTGGCGCCCGCCACCCTAGGTGGTGCCCGCCACCAGGGAGAGGCCCAAACTCTCCCCTGCCACGTCACTGATCTGTGTGACCACCCCAGGGCCAAATCTTAGCCCTTGGTCACTAGGTCGGTGGCATCGGAGGGATAAGAAGAGATGTCACGTGGATCATGGCCTAATTGCCCATGTGACGGTTATTTGGACATGCAACCGACCTTGGAACCGCCTTAGAGGAGTCCCTGGAGACCGTAGGATCAATGACGATGCATCCAAGGGCCAGGGGGTGGCGGCCGCCACCTAGGGCTGGCGCCCGCCACTAGGGTTTGCCCTAGGTCGGTTGGTTGCCCCCTATAAGTACCCCTCTCACTCACTTGGGCTATAAATACCCCCTGGAGGCGTCACTTCATTGCAAGCAAGGGAAACAAGGCAGCAAAAAAGCAAGGCTAATAGCTTAGGATTTAGCCAAGCTTAGGCAAGTAGGTAGCTAGTAGAGCAAGGCATCCTTGCCTCATTGCCCTCGCGGAAGCACTGCTCAAGGCTTAGCTCAAGAGTAGAAGCGTGCGAGTAATCGGACTTGGAGTTGGGAAGAGTCTTCCTTCATCTCCGGTTCATGTTTTGCTCTTGTAACTCAAAGCACTTTACTATATTCTAGTTCATCATTTCAAGTATTACTTTATTCTACTTCCCAGTATTGAGTAGTATACTTGATTGATTGCTTGAGTACCTAGCTATCCTACATTTCAATTCACTTAGCCATAGTAGTAATCTCTAATGCGCTTAGTCTTTGATCTTTGCAATAGGTTGCTTAGTTAGTTAGTTTATCTTATTAAGTCAAGTATTTGTTCTGACGTCCGCAAGGGTGTCTCTACTCTAGGCCAGGATAGAGATAGTTAGAATATAATTAGGCGTGGTGCTTAGTTATAGACTTACCTTCACATACGGCTAGACCCCCGGATAGCTGTGGTAGCAAGAAGGTGGTGACATCCCTGTGCGCTTTGAATTCCACCACGTAGTTGGTCTAGTTTAAGAGTAAGCGTTGTTGTGCTAGCGTTCAACCTAAGTCAATGGTAAAGGCTAGTACGCCTCGGTACTTGACAAGATAGGAAATAAAATATACTTAACTTGGTGCTTATTTGCATTTGCCTATCTTGCTTCGTAGTATCTAGGAGTAGTTATTAGTTAGTTATATTAGTTATCCTTGGTTATCTTTTCCCCCTATCTACCTATCTACCTGACCTAACCATCATTTCATCCTTACCTATCCACTCATAATTCTTTATAGCCTTTCATCTCCTCTCTTCTCTTATCTCCTTTTCCCTTTCTTATTCTTCGACTCTCATCCCGTAACACTCTGGTGTTAAACAGACTAAAAACTTGACATGTCCTCATAGCACTGGCATTTCATCTGAGTTGATAACCTAAGTATGAAGTATGCATTCACTAAAAACAAGTTTAATTCATCATGCTTGTGCTTAGTTGATAAGGAGTGCTTAAGTTTGAAACCCTAGCTTATGTCTTCTTATGTGGTGAATAGTGTTGTGCTATAAAGAGGTTGTTTTGGTAATCTCATATATAGTAAACTGAATTTTGGACCAAACTTTGGTATTATGTCTCAAAGGTGTATTGGGAGCATGTTTCAAGTCACCATTGAGGTATAATTCGAATTTGGTTGAAATCCAAATAAATAATTTAATTAATTGAAAATCCTATTTTGTCCCCGTTTTATAATTCTAAATCTAAATAAATTTGGTCATGCTCTAAAAGCAAAGTTGCTCCATTTATGATAAGGATCAACTTTGATATATAAGTTTTTTCAAGTTTTCATACGAAATCAAAAGTAATTGTGAAAATACCTTTTTGCCCTTTTATGTCCCCTTTTGAATTTCAAATCCTAATTCAAAATCTAAGCATATTTTGCATATGTTGCAAAAATAAAAGATGTTCAGTATTTTATTCTGAGCATTTGATATTTTAACATATTTTCAACTTATATTCAAAAATCTGAAGTAATTTCAAAATAGCCGAAAGGGTATAAAGGAAAAAGGGGGGGATAAGTTTCTTCTCCTATTCATGGCGGTGGGAAGCTGATCTTTGCTCAGCGCTGCCAGCGCGTAGGGCACCGATCTCTCTCGATTGGGCACGCACCTGACTCTGTGGTGAAGTTAAGCAGCTGCTGGCGCTCTCCCTTGCTCCGTGGCGCCTTCTCCTGAGCTCGCCGTCGCCGTTTTGCCACCGAGGCACCGACGGGCTCAACTGCAAGACAATCCCAAATTCACTCCAAACCGAGCGTCCTCATCCAAAATTGACCGCAGCCATAACTTCCTTACCTCCTTGCGCATCTCCAGAACCCATCCCTCTCCTCTACCTCTACTCTGCCTCAGAGAGCTTGTGCTCGCCGTTCTTCTTCCCGCCGGGCGAAAACGCCGCCGAGCTCGACCTCGCCGTGGTCAGCCCATCCGGGCACTCCTCTGCTCTCCCTGTCTCGTGTTTCTGTTTCGCCTTGACCCCAGGATACTCATCGGCTCGATGGTTTTCCGTTTGGTGCTCAGGTCTCGCCGGAACATCGTCTGCTTTGCCGGAGCTCGCCGCCGCAATCACTGCTCCGGGACTTCTTCTTTCCGTTCATCCTCCGCTCGAACCAGCTACGCAGCCAGCATCAGGGTGAGCTACTAGAGCTTCCTAGCCCCTCCGTTCTATTGCTACCGGCCTAAGTTCGCCGGAACAGCTTCGCCGTGATCCGGTCCGCCGCCGTGCGTGGCCAGGCTTCACCAGAGCGGTAGCGTTTAGGGTTAGGGACTCTATCGGTTGCGGGTGACTTGCCGGTGCTTGTGCTCGCGTTAGTCGGGTCTCTAATGGCCGGAGTTGACCGGCGTAGTGTTCGCTGGCGCTCGGTGCGCCGCCATCCTCTCTGGCCAGCGTCGGGAACTTCGCAGTTGCGAAGACGGTAAAGTGCAGGGGGCTGGTTGCAAAGTCCATGACACATGTGAATAGCGCTCTAGACTGCGGGTTGTTTCCTTAGAAGCCAAAGGGCTTTTTTGCAAAAGCGCCAGGGCGCGCGGGCGGGAGCCAGGCCGGGCCGGCTTTCGCGTGCGCTGGGCCGCCGGAATCGGGCCGAAAGCCCAGTTAGGCTTAGATTTCAGTTTTTCTTTTTATAGCTTTTGCACAATAGCTAGTTGTTATTTTTGCTATAATTATTCTATAGCTCTGTTAATTATGAAATTTTACATGTTAGATAGCATTTGTGCTGATAAAAAATTACAAAACTTGTGTTTTGAGCACCTTTGCTATAATAATTAAATCCATGCTTTAATTAATAAATGCAACTTTGATGAATTATGTAATTTTCTGTGTGTCTCCTAAAATAATGAAATTTGACATGTGAGTTGATGTTACTAATATCTACCTTCATGTTTAATTTCAGCTCTGTTTGATAAGTATGATTTTTATTCATAAGTAAAGACTATTTTAAATGACTAATAAAATAAATAGAAATAGTTAATCACTTTAGATTTGTGTGATTTTTAGAATTGTTTGACAACCAGTGGAAAATTAGCATGAATTGCTCCCTGGTTATGGATTCCTTTATGCAAATAATCTTTTGTTTTGTTAGTTACATAACCTTGCTTAATGAAAATAATAAAACTTGCTTAGTAATAATATATGGTTTAATAGCTAAGTTAGTTGTTTTTATATCATGAAGGAAAGTTGTACTCAAGATAGTTAAGTTTGTTTGTTATTATCCAAAGAACGTACCCTGTCTTAATCATATCATGAGCATCTCATTGATCATGCATATGCACTTCTACGTGTAGATCTCGTTTCGGAAGAACCGGATCCACAATGGGTTTCTTCTGAGAGTTTGGATCCTTCTGGTTTTTTTGAGTCACCGGACTTCACTGATCACCGAGGCAAGCCCCGACATTAAACCTATCCTTGTATTTTTAAAGTTATTTATATCACTTGAGTTAATATGATGCATTAAGTGAATAGGAGTTGAGTGAACCCTATTTGATGCATTACCGATCTTGATGATTCCAATATTTAACCTTGATACCCGTTTTATGAAAATACTTAGTATGCTTAGCCATGCTTTACTTACTTTCATAATAGTAAGTACTTTTAAAAATGGTTGCTATGTTATGGAAATACTGAATCTTGAGACAACATGATAATTATTAACTTACATCAAGAATGGAGTCTTGTTGTAAGGTTACTCAACCTAGGACCTTATCGTTGTTGGCCTGCTGTGATTGAGACCTTTGAGTACAGCCCACATGCGGTGGTAAGCCTCATCTATAGCTATTCCGATACTTGAGAACGGCCAACCGCGTACTGGGAGTGGAGAGATGGCAGGAGTAGTATGTACCCTCGGGGCTATGAGATAGTCGGGTTCGAGGTGTACTGTACTCTCGGGTGACGCTGGACCCGTTCTTGTATGGGAGGATCTATAGATAGGGTTGACATATGCAAGATTAAGATCGACATATGTCGTGTGGTACTGAATCCCCAGCTGGGTTTAAACGATTCGAATCGCCGTGTTTCCTCGGATATGGAGCCTCAATCCACTGACCCGCACCATAGTAATAATTGAATCTTTATGAGATGGGAACTACAGATGTGATATGCTTATGAAGGTTTGAGAATTTTTAGATAGTCATGAAAGTTAATCTTGAGTTAAAACTTGAAAGTCGGTTTTTTCTATTAGTAAGCTTTTATGCAAAAGAAATGTTTTGATCTTGCTTAAGACTTACCTTGAATCCCTATAACTTTCATACCTGAGTCTTCTCCTCTTTTCTAGACAGGTTAAGTCTTGTTGAGTACTTTTGTGCTCAGGGTTCGTTACCCTTTGTTGCAGGTGAGTTTATTGATCATCCTTTTGGTGGTCAATGTTTCTTCACTCTTGTGGAGGAGAGTGATGATGACTCTGATGTTTTACCTTGGGCAAGTAACAAAAGTTGTGTGGTATATGTAATATAAAGTTCCGAACCTTTATGTATCAAATACTTATGGTTTGTAAACTTTTAAGTTTCAATCTAGGGTATATAACTTTTCCGCTTTTACTACTCTGATTTATCTTATCTATAAAACTGTTGTAATACCGTGATGCTTGACGAGGGAATTCCTGAAAGAATGTAACGTGATGATTCGGGTTTCCCGAGGACACCCGACAGATCTCTTGAGTCATTTGGAACTCGTGCACGCCAATCAGAAGTCTTTAGGACAATGATGGGTGCATGTGGGCCACTTAATTCAGGAGGTTCTACCACAATCCCCTCCTTGACTCGACTCATACACCACCCTAGCCGTCCTTTGGGATCAAATAAATCGACACACGGTACTCCCAGGCGAAGTGCTACTACGATAGTTCTGTGCGCTTGCAGAATCTCCTCTAGGTAGATTGCAATCTCTGTAGCTAGCTCCTACTAGTGTCGGGATTGATAACCCCATTTGACATTAGTAGATAGCTGCTTTAGCTTCACTCCTTTAGGTATAGTGACTGGACTTGCTACAAGCATTTCTGGCGCCGTTGCCAGGGATAGATTCCATAGTCTACTCCTAGTAATGACGTTAGCAAGTGTCAACAAGCATTTCTGGGCCGTTACCGGGGATAGTTGTCTAGCTCTATCTTTAGTGAAGTTAAGAACTACCAACAAGCATTTCTAAACTAGTTTCCCTTCACCAAGCAAGAAGCCAGCTTGGGGGAGATCCTCGCGCCAATAAGGTATGTTTCAACCATACTCTTCATGTTCGGTTCTTAAATTCTATATCTTTTGAAAAATTTTGAATGTTATTTACTTGCCTATGTAATTATCCCATGAGTAAAAATGATAAAATCTACTTAAAATGTTGGAACCTGAATAAGAAATAAAATATGCCATGCAAATGCTATTGTTATAGTTAGAATAACTAGTTTTATCTAAGTTGTAGCTTTTGTGGGTTGCACATGTTGGGCCCAAATGGGTCCTGGTGAGTGGGCTCGGCCCCTGGTGGGTCCATTCTCCAAATTTGGTCCAAATCCTGCATTCAAATAAAAATCTATGGACACGTGGAATTTGGTTAGTTTGAAACCTATTTGACTACTTTTCATGCCTTTTTGTTGAATTTTTGGGTAAAATGTTGATGGTAAAACAGTGTTTAAGGACATCAACAACTAGCAGACAGTCCACCACTGCACAATTTTGCTGTTTTCATCTGTATCTTTTGCATTTGAGCTCCGATTTGAGATCCGTTTGTTACGTTGGTTTTCTAACTTCTTAAGGATCATTCCAAAGTACTTTTCCCACCATTGGTCAAATATTTTTTGGTCGGACACCTTCTTCTCTTCTCCATAGGAGATAAGTGTTCCGCTTTCAGAGTTTCGACGGTTCTAGCGTTCGTATCTTTTGCGTTCGAGCTCCAATTTGAGATTCGTCTGTTGTGTTGGATTCATAACATCATAAGGATCTTTCCAAGATACTTTTGCCACCAGTTGGCCTAAGTATTTTTGGTCAGACACTTCCTTCTTCTCCATAGGAGTGGGGGTGTCCGTTATCAGAGGTTTGATTGTTCTAGGAGCTTGCTTGTCCTACTTTGTGATGACCCGATGTGTTATAAGGGAACATCCACCCAATCACTTGGGTTGTGGTCATCACGGTTGTGGCTCTTAGCTTTTGGGGTTGATTTTCTAGGACAGTGGCCTAAATATTTCGAAAGAAATTTCACGGCTCCCATTCACCCCCCCTCTGGTCGCCATTTCCGGTCCTTCAGTATATATAGAGCCCCCACCAAATAGAGCCGTTGGAGAATGTCTTGGACTTCACAGCGTAGCATCGGACGCTGGAGTCAAGACCATCGGACGCGCGTCCAATGCTCCTTTCACGGCTGGATGCTAGCCTGGCACTGTATCACAACGGCTACCTCAGCATCCGATGCTCGAATACCTGAATACCTGTCCGATGCTAATAGAGCCTCTCTAGAACCTCTCTGCATAGGCATCAGATGCAGGGTCCTGTAGCGTCCGATGTTACAACGGCACGTCCGATGTACGCTGTGCAGGCTTGCACAATGTAACCACATCGTCCGATGTGGCGACAACGGCACGTCCGATGCTTCTGCTAGCGCCAACCCGAGCTAGGGTTTACCATCGGTGCATCCGACACTTCTGAGCCTGCGTCCGATGTCCCTGCCTCTTTGTTTCTTCGTGATTTCTGGCGCTGTCTTGGTTCCATTCTTGTGCCATGGACTTTGCTTGATCTTTGTGAGTCTTCTACTGAGCTTCCAATGTCTTACTTGAGGTGTTGATCATCGGATCACCACGTCGCCTTAGTCCAAGTCACATTTGCACCCTATTGAACTACAAAATAAACACTTTCAAATTCATTAGTCCAATATGATTGTGATGTTCATCAAACACCAAAATCCTAAGTTAAATGGGTCGAGGTCCATTTTCCTTACAATCTCCCCCTTTTTGGTGATTGATGATAACATGACCGAAGCAAGCAAAATAAAAGATACAAAATTTTAAAATGCAATCTACTTGCTAGGATGCAATGCAAAGACAAGATCATATGATGTTGAAAAGATATCAATTTGAAACAATACTGTAACACCCGGTTTTCCGAGGAGTACCAAGTGCCCACTATATGTGTGCCCAGGAAGTCCACAAGACACATATAGCAACAAATATGGAATTTCTCAAAGACAATGCTTTATTATATATCGAAACATAGATACAACAAGACCATCTAAATCAAAGCAGAGCAGAAACTACTCTTCGGGACCCCAAACTCCACAGGGACGGTTGACTGGGGAACACTCCCTCGCTAGAACTCTTGGAACATCTTCTGTAACTCCTCACTTGAATCCACCATCTGGTACCCATCCGGATTTTCATTGATCGTACGCAAAGCAAGGTGAGCGCACCATACTCAACAAGTATAACATGAGGGATGCAAGGCTCAAAAGGCTTGACACGGCTGAACTGCGGTAAGCATTTTTAGTTGGTCATGTTTTATTGATTATACCTATGTCACTAGGTTATGCTTAAGCTCCATGGTGAAAGTATAATTAAGTATCATCAAGATTATCATCACCCACATTATTTCATAAAGAACTGCTCAAAAAAGATCCAGGCCCTCTCATGACCGAGAGCTCGGCTGATATATCATTTATTCTTAACCCGACTCTGCAGATGTGTACAACGTTACCCTATCATGATGCCCATTGCCGCGGCGGCCCACCTCTTAACTAAATACCAAGGTAAGTCGGCAGGGATCACTACGAAGCCTTTCGAACGTTGGTCTAACAAGTCGTAGCCGTTAAGGTTTCCATCTCCCAAGAGTTATGAACACCTCCCCACTAATGTAACACACCATCCTCCAAAGTAATTACCCTAGTGGGACCGGGCCATAACTACATGGTATGCCCCTCTTGCCCTTTCGGTAAGCTACAGACGAGCTAGAACATTCAGAATACTTAGCTAAGACAAGAGCCATGTAGTCCTCATGGTTGTACTGTAAATCCTGGGTTGCCGCTTTAAGATTCAGAACCAACATTTTTTCCATAAATCATTAATCAAGATTATCATATTAGTATTTGGTATATGCAAGCTAAGCAGTACTACCCATATGCACAACCCGAGGTAACAAGGAATACAGGATAACAAAGTTCTAGGTAGAGTCTCTAGGGTTCATCATATTAGACACATGCACATGAAAAGGTGATTAAAGGTTGCTGGGTAACAAAGGAACTCATGTTACACTTGCCTTCCAAAAACTCGTGTTGATGGTTTCACTTCTTCGAAGATCTTCTTCACGACGATCTTGGATAGCTCATCTATACGGGATCAAAGGCACCACACACATCCATTCCAATCATTACATGCAAATAAATAATATTTCTATTAGAACAGTACACCAAACAGTACTAAAACAAGATAAAAAGGTTATGAAGCTATTCTATCTATCTAGCATTTCTACAAACACGTGAGCGCAAGAATCACTCTAATCGGAGTTTTAAATCAAAAGTTACGTTGAAAACAAGGTTCAATGGCATTTTTGTAATAAAACCGAACTCATTTTCAATTTAAAACAATTCAAAACACATTTTCCTTGCTGACTGGACGGCGCATCCTATTATCGGAAAGCTCAGGGGCTAGATCGAAAAAATTGGGCTTTTTGTAACTATAGAGGACCGCGGGTTATTTTCAAAAAAGGTTGGGGGCTTTTCTGAAAAAGTGTGCCGGCGTGTCTGCTGACTGTGTGGCTGGCTGACGTGGCGGCCATGCGGCGCTGTGCGATTGGCCGGTCTACCACGCTGGCGTGAACTTGCGGGGTGCAGGAGCTGTGGATCGAGTCCACGGATGAGCCCGGTGGACCGGTTATGACCCCGAAGGGGTATTTCTAATCTCAACCGATGGAAGGAGATCGGACGGCTCAGATTTGTTGGGGAGGAAAATGGCCGGCCGGGCGGCGTTCCGCGGCGGCGCCATAGTCGCCGGTGGCCCGAGCATAGCGGCGGGTCGCCGGAACGACGCTCCCGGCTGCCCTAGGCTATACCGAAACCACCAGGATGACCAGTGGAACCTCGCGAACTCGAGTATGGGGTTTTTAGGGGTGAGGGAAAGCCGGAGGAGAACCCTAACGCGGCGGCGCCATGGGCGCCGGCTCGGAGCTCGCGGATAAGACACTACAGGGCACCAAACTCGAAAGTTAGAACATGGGATGGAAGAGGAGGTTACCACCGACTTGTTGGTGGGGCTCGCAACGCCGGGAGGGCTCTGCAAGGGGCGGTGCCGAGCGGAGGTGAGGGAGAAGGCGCTCGGTGCTCGGGTAAAGGAGAAGGAAGGGCTCGGCAGGGGGTTTTATAGGGCATCGGGGGGTAGCGATAGGGTCAGGGGTGAGCGAACCGGCGCCAAAATCGCCCACTATGGCTCGGCGGCGGCCATAACACCGACGTTGGGTGGTGGGGATTGAAAGCAGGGGTGAAACGGTCGCGGGAGCGGCGGCCCGAGGAGGACGACCGGGCGATGGGGAAGACGCTGACAAGCAGGGGCCACGGAGCAAAGAGAGAGGGAAAGGAACGGGCGCGAGCCGCTGCGGCTGACGCGCGGGCTCCACTGCGCAGCGAGAGAGAGGGAGGGTGCGGCGGCAGGCAAGCAGGCCAGCGCTGGGCCGAGGGCGGGTTGCGCGCGAGAGAAGAGGAGTGGGGCCGCTGGCGGGCCTACGCGCGCGAGACGGAGGCATGCCGCAAGGTGTCGAGCTGGGCCCCAACGCCAGATCAGGCCGAAAACGAGGCGGGCGAAGGAGGAAAGGGAGGAGTGAGTGGGTCGGGCTGGCTTCTGCTAGTGGGCTGAAAGGAGGCAGAGGGTGAGAAATTAAAAAGAAAGGCTTTTCTTTTTATTTTCAAAGCAAAACTTGCTCAAATTCAAACTAGGTTTGAATTCAAACCACCCAACACTATTCCAACACTCAGACAAAATTATATGCACCGACATGAATGCAACAAAGTTGTTTCTAAGCCCTAGGATTTATTTTAAATATTCAAAAATTATTATTTGACCTAGGTTAAATGTCCAGAGAATTAAATGAAAGCTCAAATTTATTACTAGATTAGGAAAATGAAATTTTAGGGTGTCACAAATACTTAATAACATATATTGTCCTTGCCATAGAGTCCCTTTGTGGCATTATGGTTTTAAGCCTCCCCCTAAATCCATAATCCACTTCCTCCCTTTCTTGGACCATCCCATACAAAGGAAATTTTTATTTTGGTTATTTTGTTTGTTTTAGTTTGGACTTGCTTGGTCCTTCAAATTCTCCCCCTTTGGAATCAAACTCCGAAAAGGAAGACATTAGAAGCACAAGGGAGGGTCAAATTTTGTGATCCTTTTTATGTGGAGTGGAATCGATCACACAACTTGACTCTCGCATTATATAACTAAACTCCCCCTAAATGTATGCATAAATATGGTGTAAGGCAAAGCATATGCATAACCGGCAAATTAATGCACAAAGGAGTTTTATTTATATAATGTACGGAGAAAGCTTATAAAGTTATCAAAAAAAATCAACATAATGATTAGGACTACCAAATGTAGATACAAATGAATTATTGCTACATACGATGCTTGTCTCCAGGGGCTCCATTTTTCTTGCAATGAGACTACTACACACATGATAAACTTGAAAGTAGTGTTAGTCTCAAAGCTTCCAAATTGTAGAGTAAACTCCCCTAAAAGTGTGCATACAAGATTGAAATACTTGTTGGAGACATGCACATTGACTTGTAAGGTCAAACTACCATTTTGCAATATGACATCACTAAAAGTGTGACACCAATTGAAGATGGTAATTGAGGTAGTTTATATACTATTTGGACTATGACACATATAAGATGAGTACAAAGTAAAAAGAAGCTATGTGCCGTGCTCCTAAACAAATTAAACCATGTAGGTTTGCTCCAAAGATAGGATAAGATATCGAGCAAAACTACCATATGAAAAGCCTAGTGTATGCATGATAAAGAATTTTAAAATGCAAATGCAAACCTAGGCAATGGAAGGAACTAGGTACTAAAAGAATTGCAAGAATTTAAATCTAGTTACCTCACATGGGTAGGGGAATTTGGGTCCATAGTAGGCACTAACATACTTGGCAATGACATGTTCCAATGTGATGCACCCCATGATATGCACCCAAACTTTTGCCAAGTCTCCAAATTCCCCGTCGTCCACTTGACTACTCACTTCCCTTTTGAGACCCAAACCTTTTTGGTGCTCTTCATGGTTGAGCTAATGTCCTTCGCACCCAAATGTGTTTGGCCCCATTGTTGGCTTGCTTGTTTGCTTTGACGGCCACTACCTTGTCATTCTTCTTCTTCTTCAAAAGATAAGGTGTGGAGGCCTTCTTGTTCACCTTGTTGGTGTAGGTGTTGGAGAGCTTGCTTGTTTGCTTTTTGTTTTTCTCTTTCTTCTTTTTGTCTCCCCCTTGCTTCACCTTTCACTCATAGGACTTGTGGCCTTCCTTGTGGCACACATAACAAACCACGGTTTGCTCCTCATCAAGCTTCTTCACTCCCTTGACGGTGTTATCTTGATGAGTTCGGGTTTGCTTAGTTTTGCCTTTTGCCTGAGTCAAGTTCATGGTGAGGCGAGCCTCTTCTTGCCTTAGTATCCCATTCTGCATTGCAACATCTTGTGTACATGTTTCTACAATCACATTCTAAACACAAGCTTGTTTGCACATGGGTGAGTCTAAATCAAGTAAATTATTGCAAGAAGTAGAGACATCCTTTTTAGGCATATCAAGGATTGATTTTTCAATTTTAGGTGCCTCGGTGAGGTTTGCTCCGATGGTTTCGAGATTAGTAACTTTGTTAGTTAGCTCATCACAATGTTTGCACATGATTTCCATTTTAGCAAGCAAACTTTTGTAAGCATCTTGTGTGCAAGCTAACTTTTCTTTTAGTTTTTCATTTTTCTTAACAAGTTGCTCATCATTACTTGTGCTATCACATGTGCTTACACTAGCCTCAAGTTTCTCAATTTTATTAGATAGCTCAACATTTAAATTTGAAAAAGTTTCATATTGATCAAGCATAGCATTATAGGCTTGTTGAGAACTATCTAATTTTTCTTTTAAAGCATTGATTTTCTTTTGTTGGCTAGTGCAAGCTTTAGCATAGTTGAGATTATCTTGCACAAGTTGATTATAAGAGGGAAGCTCATCATCACTATCACTATCACTATCACTATCGCTAGAGATAGAGTGTGTGTTATCTCATGCCATAATAAGGCACATACGTGAGGAGTTTGATGATTAGTGCTTGTGGCCGCGCCTCTTGTGTTGGGCGTCATCATCACTTGATGAGTCATTGCAGATACATGGGTGTATGCCGGATCTTGAGATGATGAGTGATTCTCAACTGGGATGATGCACATGTTCTTTGGCCTGTGTTGTGCAGGTGTTGAGCACGGATACAGTGATCAAAGGCAAGGTGAAGGTCAAGTAGAGACGTGTCATGCCGATGGACCCGGAGCGGTGAAGGACGAACATGAGGCTTGGACTAACGGACCGGTGCCTGAGGATCAGTCGTGGTGGCTGACAGCCTAGGACAGCGACAAGTGAAGACTTGCGTGTGGACGGGGTGCACGGGCGGTGCATCCCCTCTACGGCTCGTTTTGGTGGTTGAGCCACAGAAAAACCACCGAGTTGACGGTTTCTATGTTTGGGCCTCAAAACCTGGGTGCGACCGGTTTCTGAGTTTGGGCAACAAAACTCGGGCTGAGGACGGTTTCCAGGTTTGGGCCTCAAAACCTGGGTGCTGGTGGGTTTCTGAGTTTGGGCCACAAAACTCAGGCGACGGACGACAGGTTTCCCAATTTTGGCCTCAAAACCGGGGGATGGCCCAGGTTTCCTGGTTTCGGCCTCAAAACCGGGGGAGGTCCGTGAAAAGGACGAGCAGAGCGGTGGCGGCACGCGGCGGCAATCGGTGATGTCGCGTCGAGGCGAAGCTACCAGCTGTGCGGGCGTGGCCGTCGGATCACAATCAACTTCGAGTTGGTCAGGAATACCCTTAGGGTTAGCCTGCTCACTCATTAGAAGTAGGGGTAGAAGGGGAATAATTGTATTAGGCTATATAAGGAGAGGCAACCCCTCCGTCCAGGCTATCTCAGCCATTGCTATTTTCATTCTAGGGTTTCCTCTCTCCCATTCCCTGCTGTAGCTACGGAGATCCACAGAGACGGTGAACAATACCTCTGTGTATTTGGATTTTGTGGAAACGGGACCAGATTCCTATTGTCTCCTCGTGGGGATGAATTTCGGCTGGAAATTCGTGGTCTTGATTCGCGTTTTGAACTGGTGCTTCGCGTTCTTCGTTTCTCCATGATTTTCCCGTCACTCGATCTCCCTCCTCGCTACGTCTTTTTTGAATCAACTTGTTCTTTGATGTGAGGATAACATTTCCATCGATGGAATTTAACTCTACCCTCACGAACAAGTAGATCGGGTCGATTCAAGTTTCATGGCAACTTTTTCGTTCCTACACCTTCCCTTTTGATTTCCCGTGGATTGAGTTGATTTGAGCGAATGATTTCTTCGGGATAGTCTCCTAACTATCGTGTGATCATCTTCTCCAAGTTTGGGATCAAGGGATTTTGATTTGCATCGATTTTGGGAAGATTTGGGAGGAGGGCGACCGAAATCGCCCTCTCTGGGTGTTGGCGGACAGTCCGCCACCCAGGGCACGGACAGTCCACGCATCGGGGCCGAGCCTGTTCAGTGGCTGCGTGTCTCGGTGAATAGTGCCGAAATTTGACCGGCGGACAGTCCGCCGTTGTGATCCGCGGACAGTCCGGGATCACCCAGGGAGGTTTCAGCCGCAGTGCTGTTTTGCACATTTGGCCGACAGATAGTCCGCCAACCATCACGGATAGTCCGCAGTAGGGCCGGACAGTCCGGGGCCGTATCCGCGGACAGTCCGGGACTCGGCTATGTGCTGATTTTTAGTGCGTTTGCTCTCCCGGCTTTACGGTTTGGTTTTCGGACTTCTCGTTTGGCCCTAGAGTTAACCAAGGAACCTCTCTAGATATCTTTGCTACTTGTTAGCATAGGTATTTAGAGTTTTCCTGACGTAGCCTTCCATCTACGTTCGAGAGTCGGTTTTTGGGGTCGAACTTGAGCCGGAGCTTTTGGCGTTTGTCTTGCTCTTGTTTTGTGGTGCCTCGCTGTGATCCTAGGGATCATCCATCCTATTCCAAGGGTCGTGGGCATCACATTTCGGTCAAAGCTTTTGGGGGTTGATTTTTGGGACAAAGGCCAAAGTTTCGAGAAAAAATTTTTTGGCTCCCATTCACCCCCCCCTCTGGTCGCTTTCTAGTAGAATTATCGGTCCTTCAATTGGTATCGGAGCAGGTTAAGGATCTTCCACCTTAGCCGGTTCCAGATCCACAGAAGGCAACATGGATCGCGGCGTGGGCAAACCGCCGTTTTTTTATGGGACAAACTATGTGTATTGGAAGATACGCATGTCGGCCTATATTCAGAGTATGGGTGTTTCTGTATGGGAGATTTGCAACAAGGCTGATTATGTGGTCTTGGCTGCTCGTGTGACTCAGCTGCAGATCGACGAGCACGATGCCAATAGCCGAGCCTGTAATGTTATTTTCTCATGTTTGAGCATGTCTGCGTTCGATCGCGTTTCTCACCTCCCCACGGCTCAGGAGATTTGGGTGACCCTCATGCGTTTCCATGAGGGAACCACTCAAGTCAAATCCCGTCTCTATGAGTCGCACAAGCAGGAGTATGAGAACTTTTGACACATGCCTAGCGAGAGCATAGAAAGTTTATTCGCTCGTTTTCAGGTCATTGTCAACAGGATGAGGGCTAACAAGGAGTTGTTGCCTTTAGACGATCATGAGAGGGCTCTCAAGCTTTTACACACTCTTGATCGGTCGGTGTGAGACTTTAAGGTTTAGGCGATCATCGAATCGCCTAACTATGAGACTCTCACATCTGACGAGCTCATTAGTAAGCTCAAGTCCAGTGAGATTGACGCCATGGCGAGGGCTTCTTATGAAAATTCTTCTGACCCGTCGATGGCTTTGGTTTCTGGCTCTTCTGCTAAAACCTCTGGAGGCTTTGCCTAGTCATCTCTTCTTTCTGTCACAGAGGAGCAGTTGGAGTTCATGGTGGACGACGAGTTGGCCCTGCTTGCCAACCGGTTCTCGCAGTTCCACAACAACCGCATGAACTGTCGCCGTAGAGGAGGACGTGGTGGCTGCTACGAGTGTGGAGGCTCAGACCACTTCATCGCTAATTGCCTGAAGAAGAACAAGCAAGTCTTCGGCAAGGCGGATCACAGCCACAAGTACGACTTCGGCAAGCGCAAGGAGAAGTACGTCCCTGCCAAGCACAAGCGGAGGGGCGCCTTCAACAAGGAGTACATCAAGGAGAAGTACTTGGAGAAGGCCCAGGCTGAGCAGCGTGCCTTCTTTGCCACTCTCAGTGACATCGACGACTCGGATGATGACTCCGCTGCATCAAGCGACGACGAGTCCAAGAAGAAGAAGAAGATCGAGGACAAGCTGAATGACCTTTGCTTCTTCGCCAACAACGAGGGCTTCTGCACCATGGCCCTCGGCGATGAGGTCAACGGCGAGCTGGAGGAGATCCCTCAGAACGATGACGAGTACACCTCCCAGGTATCTCAAACTGCTGACGAACTCTCTGCTGAGGTTGACAAGCTTACTACTGCTCTCCTTAGTCAAGATAAACTGCTTAGGCTTGCCGCTAGGGAGAGAAAGGAGTTTAGGAAGAAATGGGAGGATGCGGTTAAGGAACTTGAGTCTGTCAAGTCCACCGTTGTTGTCATCGAGGAGGATGAGTGTGAGATGTGCTCCAAGCACATGACTGACCTTCTCAACTTGAGGGGGAAATATGTTGCTTTGGTTGGAGAGGTGGATGAGCTTAGGGCTAGATCCTCAGTGCTTGGTGCGTGCGAGTCTTGTGTAGGCTTGCAATCTAAGTTGGCAGAGAAGAATGCCAAGATTGTCTCTTGAGAAGGCCAACTCGGGTAGCACTTGTGTGTTTCAGTGTGCTTTGTGTGAGGGTTTGGAGATGGAGATTGCAAACGTGCAGCATGACAAGATGCAAACCGAGGAAGAAAACACATACCTTCGAACCATCTTGTCATGGGTGTCTTGTGGTGAGCCGCAGCATGGGATGATGATTGCCCAATTCAAGCGTGCTGCTGGAGGTCCAGGTGTAGGATTTGCTCAGGGGATGGAGAGTTCTACTTCTTTTGGCAAGATTGGAGAGTCTAGTGGTCTTAACCCGAGTGAGAAGCCCAACTCCACCACTACTCCCAAACTTACCAAGATACCACCCAAAGAGCCTCTTAAGCCTAACACCAAAAATGGAGTGTATGAGGAACCTCCGAGAGCTCCACCAAAGAAACAAGTATGGTCTCCTAAACCCAACCACTACCGTGAGTACCAACAACCCCTTATGAGAGCAGTGAGGTACCATTGTGAGCACTGTGGGAGAGATGGACACTTGAGGGAGTTTTGTTTTTGGCGCAAGAGAGAGGAGCGCCGTGCAAAGGAGATGAACAACTCGGACATGTACCATCCTTTTCATGATGTACATGTGTCGAAGGTTCAGAGCAGAGCTGCTAGGCCTAGAGGTCCAATGCCTCAAGGTCCTAGGCCACACGGAGGTCGTGCTCGGCGGGAGCCTGCTTTTGTAGGTTTTGGACCCCGTGGCGGTGGCTTTGCTGTTGAGCGTTACCCCCCACCGCGTTTTGAGTATCATGATGGACGCTCTTCCCTTAGCGGACCATGTTTTCCTATACGTGGTGACGGCTTTCCCCGTAGGCGTGCTAGGAATGGTTTTGCTACTAACTGTTCTTTTGAGTAGCCGGCCCAACACTGGTACACTTCCCATTTTACTCACCCCAGTGTTGGATCGTATGCTCACCCTATGTCTTTTTATTGATGCAGGTAAAACGATTGGAGGACATTTGGTTGCTGGATTCCGGGTGCTCAAGGCATATGACCAGAAATGCCAAGTGGTTCTCCAGTCTTAGTCCAGTTGCCGGAAAGGAGTTTATCACCTTTGGCGATAATAGCAAAGGTAAAGTGTTGTCTCGTGGGTCTGTGCGAGTTAATGAGCACTTTGTGTTGTGTGATGTTCCTCTTGTTTCTAACTTGCATTTTAATCTTCTTTCTGTTTCGCAACTCTTTGATGATGACTATGAGATTCATTTTAAACTGAATCTCAGTCGTATTTTGGATCCTTAGGGAAATCTTGTGTGTTTGATTTCACCCTTTGGGAAAGTCTTTCGAGCAAATTTCTCGGAGTCATTTTGTGGATACATGGGTGTATGTCGAGTCTCGAGTGATGAGTTATTGTCAACTGGGATAATGCGCATGTTCTTTTGCTTGTGTTGTGCGGGTGTCTAGCACGAATACAGTGATCAAAGGCAAGGTGAAGATCAAGTAGAGACGTGCCCTGCCGATGGACCGAGAGTGGCGAAGGGCGGACGTGAGGCTTGGACTGAGGGACCGGTGGCCTGAGGATCAGCTATTGTGGCTGACAGCCTCGGACACGACGAGCGAAGACTTGCGGGCACGGTGTTGCATGGGTCAAGGACCTGGGGACACGTGTCGGTGGACGGGGTGCACGGGCGGTGCATCCCCTCTACAGCTCGGTTTGGTGGTTGAGCCACAGAAAAACCACCGAGTGGACGGTTTCTAGGTTTGGGCCTCAAAACTGGGGTGCTGCGAGTTTCCTAGTTTGGGCCACAAAACTCAGGCTCAGGACGGTTTCCAGGTTTGGGCCTCAAAACCTGGGCACTGCGGTTTCTGAGTTTGGGCCACAAAACTCAGGCGATGGACGGCTGGTTTCCTGGTTTGGGCCTCAAAACCGGGGGTTGGTCGTGAAGGCTGGTTTCCCGGTTTGGGCCACAAAACCGGGGGCGAGGTCCAGGAAAAGGACGAGCAGAGCGGTGGAGGCACGTGGCGGCAATCGGTGAGGTTGCGTCGAGGCAACGCTACCAGTTTTGCGGGCGTGGCCGTCGGATCACCACCTACCATGAGTTGGTCCAGAATAACCTTAGGGTTTAGCTGGTTCGCTCTGTAATTAGTTAGGGGTAGAGTGGGAACTAGAATTAGGATATGTAGAGAGAGACACCCACCTCCCATCCTATCTAAGTCATTTGCTATTTGCTTTATAGGGTTTCCTGCTCTCCCACATCCCTGCTGTAGCTACTGACATCCGCAGAGACAGTGAACAAAACCTCTGTGTATTTGCTTTTTGAGGAAACGAGACCGTAATCTCGTTGTCTCCTCGTGGGGATGAATTTCGGCTGGCAATTCGTGGTTCGATTCGCGTTCTTGTGTTGTTCTTCGCGTTTTGCTTTTTGCCTCAAGTTTCCCGTCGATCATTCTCCTTCTACGTTGCTCCATTTGCAAAACCATTTGAATCAACTTGTTCTTTACAGTGAGGAGATCACTTTCACCGAAGGAATTAACTTCAAACCTCACGAACAAGTAGATCGGTTGGTTTTCGTTTTGGATCAACTTTTCTTCTCTTCCCCCGAAATTCTTCGATTCATCGATTTGGATATAGGTTCGAGCCATGATCTCTTAGGAGTAGCTCACTATTCTCCTTGTGACTCTACTCACCAAATTTGATCCCTAGAGGATTCGTTTTGGGTGAGAGAGAGTTGAATCGGTGGATGAACAGGTGATTTTCGGGGTGACCGGACGCTGGCCACGATTTGACCGGACGCTGACTCCGTGCGTCTGGTCGTTGAATGTTCAGCGTGAATTTCCCTCGTAACTGACCGGACGCTCTGAAGTCTAGTGACCGGACTCGCTTGTCGCACTGTTCATCGTTTGCGTTTTATGTGACCAGACGCTCAGGCTGTGACCGGACGCACTGACCCCCAGAGTCCGGTGTGAAACAGTAAGGTTCCCGAGCGGTTTTTGTCTGACCGGACGCGTCCGGTCGTCCTTGATCGGACGCAGGCAGAGTCCGGTTACTTCTGACTTGCACATTTTCGTCCGTGGTTCGTTCGTCCGTTTTCGGTTTTGATTTCCGCCTTTTGCATTGGGTTTCTAGAGTTGTGTAGTGTCTTGTTGTGCTTCTTGGAAGCATCCACCCTACATCTAGGGTCGTGGAGATTCACAAGCTTTTGGTTTGCTCTAGGGGTTGATACTGGGGACAATGGTGATAAGTTTCTGAAAAGAAATTTTGAAGCTCTCATTCACCCCCCCCCCCTCTGGTCGCTTTCTGGTTGCACTTTCGGTCCTTCACATTTGGAATTTCTCGGTGTCTTTTGGCATAGGAGACTAGGTCACCTGAGCTTTGACTTTCTTGCAAGGCTTAGTTCACTTGGCTTAATCCGAGGATTGCCCAAGTTGTGCATGGAGAAGGATCTTGTTTGCCATTCTTGTAGACATGGGATAATGGTAGCCGCTCCCCACCATCCGGTGAATCAGGTCATGACTAAGCGCCCTGGAGAGCTTTTGCATATGCACCGTGTCGGTCCAGCTCGGGTGAGCTCGGTTGGGGGGAAGTGGTATGTGCTTGTTGTTGTTGACGATTTTTTGAGATATTCATGGGTTTTCTTTTTAGCTGAGAAAACTGAGACTTTCACTTTTGTTCGCAATTTGATCTTGCGACTTCAGAATGAGTTCCCTAAGAACTAGATGAGAGCTATTCGTAGCGATAATGGTTCCGAGTTTAAGAACTCAAATTTTGAGAAGTTTTGTAACGCTTTGGGTTTAGAGCATCAGTTTTCTTCCCCGTACACACCGCCACAAAATGGTGTTGTAGAGAGGAAAAATCGGACCCTTGTAGAGATGGCCAAGACAATGCTCGATGAGCATAGGACTCCTAGGCGGTATTGGGCCAAGGCTATTAACACTGCATGCTACATTTCCAATCGCATTTTGACTCCGATTTCGATGAAACCAATTTTGTTGTCGTTGTCTCGCCGAGTACTCCAATTTTCGTTACAGGCACTCAGTCAAATTCCCAATCGTTTGCCCAGTAACGATCGTAGACGGCAGCTTTGCGATGACCGAAATTCCAATTTCGCGGTACATGAAGGACCGAGAATGCAAAAGCAAGGCGACCAGAGGGGGGGTGAATGGGAGCCAATAAAATTTCTCACAAAACTTTGGCCAAGTGTTCCAAAATCAATCCCCAAGAGCTGCTACCAAAAACGTGATGCCCACGACCCTTGGAAGAGGGTGTATGATCCCAGGGATCACAGCGAGGCACCACAAAAACTTCCTCACCCAAGTTCACGCAAGTCAACTAGTGACGGGATGGGTTTTGGGTAACCTCAACCTCCCCCGAGCAACGCGAGGGGGATTCAGGCTATTTTGTACAGCGGGAAGCCCAAATTCTGTAGAGCACGAAGTTAGGAATCCAACGCAACAAACGAATCTCGAATCGAAAGACAAACGAACAAACTGCGGATGAAAACGCGTCGAACCAGCACTGACCGGACTCTGCCTGCGTCCGGTCGCTGACCACCGGACGCGTCCGGTCGTGCAAAAATAGTTTTCGGAGCTTACTGTTTCTGACCGGACTCACCAGAGACGAGCGTCCGGTCGAGAGCAGTGCGTCCGGTCACAAAATACAAGCCAAGTGAACAGTACAATGAGCGAGTCCGGTCACTTAGCGAAAGGTGCGTCCGGTCAAGTCACGAACCGAACACAGCGAAGATGTTCATCGACCGGACTCACTGACAGCGTCCGGTCGTTGAACAGGCAGCGTCCGGTCACCCCGATTCAGGCTGTTCGTTCACCGATTCGACTCGATCTCACCCAAAACAAATCCTCTAGGGATCAAACTTGGTGAGAAGAGTCACAAAGAGTATAGTGAGCTATCTCTAAGAGATCATGGCTCGAACCTATCTCCAAATCGATGAATCGAAGAATTTCGGGGGAAGGGAGAAAACTTGACCCAAAACGAAAAATCGATCGATCTCCTAGACCGTGAGGTTAGAGGATGATTCCTTCGGTGGAAAGAAGTGCCTCACGATCTAGAACAAACCAGTTCAAACGGAATTGCAAAAAATGAACCGAGCAAAGAGATCAAGCGACGGGAAAATCGTGGGGAAAAAGGATTCCGCGAAGAACACGAATAAAACGCGAATCACACCCACGAATTGCAAGCCGAAGCGCAAACACACGCTACGACAAGGAGGTTACGGCCTCCTTTCCTCAAAATCAACAGTACACAGAGTTGCAAGTCTCTCTGCGGATCTCAGCTACAGCAGGGGATGGGAGAGCAGGAAACCCTAAGTGCAGGAAGCAAATGAGATGGCTAAAACTGAGATGAGGGAGGAGGGTGTCTCCCCTGACTACTTATCCTATTCTAGTCTAAGTCTATTTCCTACTCTACCCCTCTCTATTCTAATTACAGAGCGAACCAGCTAAACCCTAGGGTTATTCTGGACCAACTCGGTGGTAGGTAGATCCAACGGCCACGCCCGCACAACTCGTCCGCGTTGCCTCCACGCAACCTTCCGATTGCCGCCACGTGCCGTCCTCGCTCTGCACCCCTGGTTTTGTGGCCCAAACCGGGAAACCAGCCTTTTCCAGCAACCCCCGGTTTTGAGGCCCAAACCGGGAAACCAGCCCACCAGCCTGAGTTTTGTGGCCCAAACTCAGAAACCCGCAGCGCCCGAGTTTTGAGGCCCAAACTCGGAAACCGGCCCATCGCCCGAGTTTTGTGGCCAAACTCGGAAACCGTCCGCGCCCAGGTTTTGTTGCTCAACCTGGAAACCGAGCACTCAGGTTTTGAGGCCCAAACCTGGAAACCGTCCACCCGTTGGTTTTTCTCTGGCTCAACCAACAAACCGGAGCTGTAGAGGGGATGCACCGCCCGTGCATCCCGTCCACCGACACGTGTCCCCAGGTCCTCGACCCGAGCAACACCGTGCCCCGCAAGTCTCCGCTCGTCGCTGTCCCAGGCTGCCAGCCACCACAGCTGATCCTCAGGCACTCCGGTCCCTCAGTCCAAGCCTCACGTCCGCCCTTCACTGCTCGATACATCGGCATGGCACGTCCGCCGCACGGCACGCCCATCCTTCATCGCACCCAGTCCGTCGGCACGACACGTCTCAACTTGACCTTCACCTTGCCCTCGATCACTGTCTCCGTGCTCGACACCTGCACAACACAAGCCAAAGAACATGCGATCAAACCCGTTGACAATCACTCATCACTCAGAGACTCGGCATACACCCATGTATCCGCAATCTCCCCCTTGATGAGTGCATTGTCAACTACACACACAAATCATAATGAAAGAAGAAGGTAGGAGGAAGGAGAAGAGAGAACTCAACCAAATGACCCAAAAGCATAGCAAAGCCGAAGAAGGTCAAGTGGAAGAAGCGAGAACTTGGTCCCCAAAGACATGGGCAACGGCTCAACGCGACCAAGCAAGGCAAAGCTAGCCCTCAAGAAGAGGTAGAACAGGCTCAACACCGCTAGCAGAAAACAATTGAAAATCGGAGCTAAAAATGGCAATCCCCTCGACAAGTGCAAGCAACCAGGGACTCCCCCTTAGGTCCAACAAGAAAAGAGCATAAAGATCTGAAAATCTCCCCCTTAAGCTCCCCCTTAATTGAACGCCAGGAGACATATGATTTGCAAAAACTCCGGCATAAAGATCTGAAAATCTCCCCCTTAAGCTCCCCCTTAATTGAACGCCAGGAGACATATGATTTGCAAAAACTCTCCCCCTTAGTTGAAAATGCACTTATCAAGCACAAACTCTTTCCTTGAGCCAACAAAACTCCCCCTTCTAAAATGCATATGAAGTCAGAAATGCAAGTTAGCAGCTTCAGGCATATAATCAAAAGAGTGCAAAAATGCTCTAATCGGTATAGCTCCAATGGCACAACTAAGCACGCAAATAGCGAAGGCTCAAGCTGATCACACATACGAAATATGAAGCAGATGAGCAAGTGAGCAGGCTTTTAGCCAAAAAGATAGTCACCATCAAAATAGCACTACACATGTATAGATAGGAATCCAGACAAGTGCTAAACATGTATACAAGGTGAACCACCCCTAGCAAAGTTCAGTCATCATGCATAGGATTGAAGCATATACTTGTGATTTCATTTTATATCGGAGTTGCAGCGGTGAAATTACACAAGTTTCATTTCAGCATGTGATTGCGAGAGGTTGAAAGCTTGTCTTTGCCTAACTTTTCAACCGTGCGAAGCCTATGCATATGCAATCGGAAGCTTAAAGCAACGGTTTCGGTCATACAC
Organism: Coix lacryma-jobi var. lacryma-jobi; assembly: GCA_009763385.1. Lineage (NCBI taxonomy): Eukaryota > Viridiplantae > Streptophyta > Magnoliopsida > Poales > Poaceae > Coix > Coix lacryma-jobi. The sequence continues at coordinate 76,010,513 of CM019828.1, read as the reverse complement.
TACACGGCTCAAGTTTAGCTCAAAGTGCAATGAGAAACAGTCTCGATACCGTGAGGTGTTAACAAGCAATCCCATCTCGATCTTTTCAATTCACTAAACTTGGTTCAGATTTTAAACATGATATGAACAAGCTAAGCAAGTGAATGACTCAGAACTAGAGACATAGCAACCTAGCATATATGAAAAGCAGGAATGAACTCAACACACCCTACACATGCTAGTTGCATACCTCAATGGTGATCATTTTCAAATTTATATACATTAGGCAAATTCACCATTCTGAAATAGCTCAGCTCATGACATGTACTAGTGATCAGAAAGAGCATAAGCTACAAGCATCAACATAAGCATCGGAGCATACTAAACAGAGCATAGTTACATTCTAGTGATTATAAACATGAAGCTCAGAATGTAAATGCGTATGCACAAATGCAAAGAAAAGAACCTCAAAATAAAAGAGTCAGTCTATACAAGATCCAAAAGGTTTCCCCCATCTAAAAGGGGAAACACACACCAAGCTCACCCCTCAACCGATTAAAGGTTGATTCGTCTAAAGGCTTGGTGAAAATATCAGCCAGTTGGTGATGAGTATCGACATGGCGAAGGTCGATATCACCCTTCTTCTGGTGGTCTCGCAAGAAATGAAAGCGCACATCAATGTGTTTGGTTTTCGAGTGAAGCACGGGGTTCTTAGCAACGCTAATAGCACTCGTGCTGTCACAAAGCAAAGGCACGCGAGAAAAGCTCAAACCAAAATCACGCAAAGTGGCCATCATCCAGAGTAACTGGGAACAGCAGCTAGCCGCAGCAACATATTCAGCCTCTGTAGTGGACTGAGCGACACTAGACTGCTTGCGAGAAGACCACGAAACAAGAGAAGAACCAATAAATTGGCAAGTCCCAGAAGTGGACTTGCGCTCAATACGGCAACCAGCAAAATCGGCATCGGAATAACCGCAAAGCGAGAGGGTGGAGGAAGCAGAATACCAAATCCCAAACTCAGGAGTGAAACGAAGGTACCTGAAGATGCGCTTCACCGCCTGACGGTGAGAAGTGCGCGGCGACGCCTGAAAGCGCGCGCACAGACACACCGCGAACTGGATGTCCGGGCGAGTCGCCGTCAGGTAGAGCAGCGACCCGATCATGCTGCGGTACTCCTTCTGGTCCACTGTTTCTCCCTCCACATCCGCATCCAGGGCAGTCGTCGTCGACATGGGTGTTGGAAGAGGCTTGGCCTCACCCATATCGAATCGCTTCAGCAAGTCCTTCGTGTACTTGCCCTGGTGCACAAACGTCCCCTCCCGAGATTGCTTAATTTGCAACCCGAGAAAGAATGTCAGCTCGCCCATCATGCTCATCTCGAACTCCCTGCTCATAGTATCTGCAAACTTGGCAACCAAAGCGTGAGAAGAACCACCGAAAATGATATCATCCACGTAAATCTGGACCAAGAGCGTGTCTTTGCCTTGCCGGAGGAGAAAGAGCGTTTTATCTACACATCCCATTTTAAAACCCTTAGCAAGCAAAAAGGTTTTCAACCTATCATACCAGGCTCTAGGGGCTTGTTTCAAACCATATAAAGCTTTATGAAGTTTAAAGACATGGTTTGGAAACTTGGGATTTTCAAAACCGGGGGGTTGCTCAACATAAACCTCCTCCTCTATGTAGCCGTTTAAGAAGGCACTCTTGACATCCATTTGAAAAAGTTTGAAACCTTTGGATGCAGCAAAGGCCAAGAGTATCCTAATAGCCTCCAAACGAGCTACAGGAGCAAACGTCTCCTCATAATCTATTCCCTCCTTCTGACTATAGCCTTTCGCTACAAGCCGGGCCTTGTTTCTAACAACGTGGCCATCCTCTCCTTGCTTGTTTTTTAAAACCCATTTTGTCCCAATAGGCTTACAGTCAGGTGGAGGTGGAACTAGAACCCAAACCCGATTTCGCTTAAAGTTTTCTAACTCCTCATGCATGGCATTGACCCAATCCGGATCCGTCAAAGCGTGTCCAACATCTCGGGGCTCGAAATTAGCAACAAAAGCAGAGTGAGCGAAATGAGAGATGTGCTATGACCTGGAGCGAGTGACTCGCTCGCCGATGTCGCCGATCATCTGCTGAGGGGGGTGCTGGCGTTGGATGTGTCGTGGCGCCTCCCGGGATGAGGTGACCTCCCCCTCAACAGCAGCTGGTTCCACCCCGGGTACAAAAGGTACCGCACGAGGTGGAGGATCCCACGGCCCCCAGGAAGAAGAGGTGTCGGGGCCGTGAGTCGTCGTCGAGGCCGCTCTTTGCGGCGTGGCAGGTGGAGGGGGTGCTGGATCATCCATACCTTCAGCACCCTCGTCCTCGTCATCAAAAAGAGGCTCTCCAACCTCATGATCACCTGCCCGCTCAAAACGAGAAGAAGGAGAAACAAGAGTCTCGTCGAAGGTGACATCTGATGTCTCTATGACTCGGTTAGTATCAAGGTTAAGTACACGATATGCTCTAGTGTGAGTGCCATAACCCAAAAATACACCGTCAGAAGAACGAGACTCAAATTTGTCCAAGTTGCCCTTTTTGAGTATAAAACAATGGCAACCAAAAACTCGAAAATAACTCACCTTGGGCAGTTTTCCAAAACGCAACTCATAAGAAGTCTTTTTCAAGAAAGCTCTCAGAAAAATGCGATTTGAAATGTAGCATGCAGTGTTCATAGCTTCGGCCCAATAGCGCCTAGGAGTCCGATGCTCATCGAGCATCGTCCTGGCCATCTCAACAAGGGTCCGATTCTTCCTCTCTACAACACCATTTTGGTGCGGTGTGTAGGGGGAAGATAACTGATGCTCCAAACCAAGGCGGTTACAAAACTTCTCAAAATCCGAATTTTTGAATTCGGAACCATTATCACTTCTAATAGCTCGCATCGAGTTCAAAGGGAACTCGTTCTGAAGACGCAAAATCAGATTGCGAGCGAAGGAGAAAGTCTCAGTCTTCTCAGTCAAAAAGAAGACCCACGAGTATCTCGAAAAGTCATCAACAACAACCAAAACATACCACTTGCCACCAACCGAGCTCACCCGAGCCGGACCAACAAGGTCCATATGTAAAAGCTCTCCAGGATGCGAGGTCATGACCTTAGTCACTGGATGGTGGGGAGCGGCAACCATCTTCCCATGTCTGCAAGAATGGAAAACTAGATCCTTCTCCATCGAAAGCTTGGGCAATCCTCAGATTAGGCCAAGTGAGCTAAGTCTTGCAAGCAAGTCGAAGCTTAAATGACCGAGCCTCCTATGCCACTTCCAAAGATCGGAGGAAGGACTAGCCAAAAGACAGCGAGAAGAACCAAACGACTCCGAGAAATTCGCGCGAAAGACTTTCCCAAAGGGCGAAATCAGACATACAAGATCGCCCTGAGGATCTAAGATGCGACTAAGGTTCGGTTTAAAACGAATCTCGTAGTCATCATCAAAAAGTTGCGAAACAGAAAGCAAGTTAAAATGCAGGTTAGAAACAAGAGAAACATCGCGCAACACAAAGTGCTCATTAACCCGCACCGTCCCACGGGATAACACCTTACCTTTACTATTGTCGCCGAAGGTTATGTACTCCTTTCCGGCGACCGGGCTAAGGCTGGAGAACCACTTGGCGTTTCCGGTCATGTGCCTCGAGCAACCGGAATCCACCAACCAAATGTCCTCCAACCGTCTTACCTACATCAATAAAAAGACATAGGGTGAGCATACGGTCCAACACTGGGGTTAGTGAAGAAAGGGGAATACCAGTGTTGGGCCGGCTGCTCAAAAGATCGGTTAGCAGAAAAACCATTCCTAGCACGTCTACGGGGGTAGCGATCACCACGCACAGGAAAACATGGTCCGCTAGGGAAGAAGCGCTCACCGCGATACTCAAACTGCGGTGGGGGATAGCGCTCAACTACAAAGCCTCCGTCACGGGGTCCAAAACCTGCAACTGCAGGCTCCCGCCGGGCACGCTCTCTATGAGGCCTACGCCTTGGCACTTGAGACTCTGGACCTCTAGGCCTGGCCTCTCTCCTCGGAGCTCTCCTCTCCCTAGGCCTGGGAATGTGACCTCCAGACCTAGCAGCTCTCCTCTGGACATTCGGCCCATGCCCACCATGGAAAGGGTGGTACAAGTCCGGGTTGTCCTTCTCCCGAGCACGGCGCGCCTCTCTCTTGCGCCGAAAGCAGAACTCGCTCAAGTGACCATCTCTCCCACAAAAATCACACTGATACCTCACCGCACGCAAAGGGGCTTGTTGGTAATCATGGCTGTGGGTGTGGATCACTTTGCCCTTCTGTGGCAACTCCTCCTGGATTGGTGGCATTGTATCCAGTTTGTTCTTTAGGTGGTTGGGTTTGGGATGCCACACTTGGTTCTTGGGTGGAGCTCTCGGAGGTTCCTCAAACACCCCATCCTTGGTGGTAGGCTTGGCAGGCTCTTTGGGTGGAAGCTTGGCAAGTTTGGGAGTAGTGGTGGAGTTGGGCTTCTCGCTAGGGTTCAGACCACTCGACTCTCCAATCTTCCCAAAAGGAGAAAGATCAACACCCGGAGCAAAACCTACACCAGGACCTCCAGCAGCTCACTTAAATTGGGAGATCATCATCCCGAGCTGCGGTTCACTACATGAGACCCATGACAAGATGGTCCGAAGGTATGTGTTTTCCTCCTCGGTTTGCATCTTGCCATGCTTGACATTCGCAATCTCCATCTCCAAACCTTCACACAAAGCGCACCTAGCCATACAGGTGCTACCCGAGCTGACCTTCTCAAGAGACTCAATCTTGGCATTCTTCTCTGCCAACTCGGTTTGCAAGCCGGGACAGGTCTTGCAAGCACCTAGCAAAGAGGGTCTGGCCCTCAGCTCATCCAGCTCTCCAACCAACGCAGCATACTTTCCTCTCAAAGTGAGAAGATCAGTCATGTGCGTGGTGCACGACTCACACTCAACCTCTTCCGACACAACCACGGTGGACTTGGCAAACTCAAGCTCTCTCACCGTGTCCTCCCACTTCTGCCTAAACTCCTTGCGCTCTCTAGCGGCACGCCTCAGCAACTTGTCCTGACTAAGGAGCGCGGCAGTAAGCTTCTCAACCTCAGCAGAAAGCTCGTCGTGGGTGAGTGATACCTGGGAGGTGTCGTCGTCGTCGTCCCGAGGGGTGTGCTCTAGCTTGCCATCGACCTCATCACCAAGCGCCATGGTGCAGAAGCCATCGTCGTCGGCGAAGAAGCAGAGACCGTTCAGCTTGTCCTCAATTCTCTTCTTCTTCTCGGACTCGTCATCGCTTGAGCAAGCAGAGTCGTCATCCGAGCCGTCGACGTCGCTGAGCGTGGCGAAGAACGCACGCTGCTCAGCCTGGGCCTTCTCCAAGTACTTCTTCTTGATGTACTCCTTGTCGAAGCCGCCCCTCCGCTTGTGCCTCGCGGGGACGTACTTCTCCTTGCGCTTGCCGGAGTCGTACTTGTGCCCATGATCGCCCTTCCCAGATGAATGCTTCTTCTTGGGGCAGTTGGCGATGAAGTGGTCGGGGTCGCCGCACTCATAGCATCCTGAGCGTCCTCCACCGCGGCGACGGTTCATGCGGTTGTTGTGGAACCGCGTGAACCGGTTGGCGAGCATTGCCAACTCGTCATCCCCCAACGATTCAAGCTGGTCCTCTGTGACAGAAAAGAGTGAAGACAGTGCAAAGCCAGCAGAGGGATTAGCAGAAGAGCCAGAAACCAAAGCCATAGTCGGGCCAGAAGGATTCGCATAAGAGGCCCTCGACATGGCATCAATCTCACTGGACTTGAGCTTACTAAAGAGCTCGTCGCACGTGAGGGTCTCATAGTTAGGCGATTCGATGATCGCCTAAACTTTGGAATCCCACACCGACCGATCAAGAGTATGCAAGAGCTTCAAGGCACGCTCATGATCGTCAAAAGGCAACTGCTCCTTGTTAGCCCTCATCCTGTTGACAATCACCTGAAAGCGAGCGAATAAACTTTCTATGCTCTCGCCAGGCTGATGTCGAAAGTTCTCATACTCACGCTTGAACGACTCGTAGAGTCGGGTTTTGACTTGAGAGGTGCCCTCATGGAAACGCATGAGGGTGTCCCAGATCTCCCGAGCCGTAGCAAGATGAGAAACACGATCAAACTCACCCATGCTCAAACAAGAAAAGAGAGCATTACGGGCTCGGCTATTGGCATCGTGCTCATCGATCTGTTGCTGAGAAACATGAGCAGCCAAGACCACGTAATCAGCAGAGTTGCAAATATCCCAAATAGAAGCACCCAAACTCTGCAGATAGGCCGACATGCGTATCTTCCAATACGCATAGTTCGTCCCATCAAAGAACGGCGGTTTGCCCACGCCGCGATCCATGTCGCCTTCTGTGGATCTAGAACCGGCTAAGGTGGAAGATCCTTAACCCGCTCCGATACCAATTGAAGGACCGAGAATGCAAAAGCAAGGCGACCAGAGGGGGGGTGAATGGGAGCCAATAAAATTTCTCACGAAACTTTGGCCAAGTGTTCCAAAATCAATCCCCAAGAGCTGCTACCAAAAACGTGATGCCCACGACCCTTGGAAGAGGGTGGATGATCCCAGGGATCACAGCGAGGCACCACAAAAACTTCCTCACCCAAGTTCACGCAAGTCAACTAGTGACGGGATGGGTTTTGGGTAACCTCAACCTCCCCCGAGCAACGCGAGGGGGATTCAGGCTATTTTGTACAGCGGGAAGCCCAAATTCTGTAGAGCACGAAGTTAGGAATCCAACGCAACAAACGAATCTCGAATCGAAAGACAAACGAACAAACTGCGGATGAAAACGCGTCGAACCAGCACTGACCGGACTCTGCCTGCGTCCGGTCGCTGACCACCGGACGCGTCCGGTCGTGCAAAAATAGTTTTCGGAGCTTACTGTTTCTGACCGGACTCACCAGAGACGAGCGTCCGGTCGAGAGCAGTGCGTCCGGTCACAAAATACAAGCCAAGTGAACAGTACAATGAGCGAGTCCGGTCACTTAGCGAAAGGTGCGTCCGGTCAAGTCACGAACCGAACACAGCGAAGATGTTCATCGACCGGACTCACTGACAGCGTCCGGTCGTTGAACAGGCAGCGTCCGGTCACCCCGATTCAGGCTGTTCGTTCACCGATTCGACTCGATCTCACCCAAAACAAATCCTCTAGGGATCAAACTTGGTGAGAAGAGTCACAAAGAGTATAGTGAGCTATCTCTAAGAGATCATGGCTCGAACCTATCTCCAAATCGATGAATCGAAGAATTTCGGGGGAAGGGAGAAAACTTGACCCAAAACGAAAAATCGATCGATCTCCTAGACCGTGAGGTTAGAGGATGATTCCTTCGGTGGAAAGAAGTGCCTCACGATCTAGAACAAACCAGTTCAAACGGAATTGCAAAAAATGAACCGAGCAAAGAGATCAAGCGACGGGAAAATCGTGGGGAAAAAGGATTCCGCGAAGAACACGAATAAAACGCGAATCACACCCACGAATTGCAAGCCGAAGCGCAAACACACGCTACGACAAGGAGGTTACGGCCTCCTTTCCTCAAAATCAACAGTACACAGAGTTGCAAGTCTCTCTGCGGATCTCAGCTACAGCAGGGGATGGGAGAGCAGGAAACCCTAAGTGCAGGAAGCAAATGAGATGGCTAAAACTGAGATGAGGGAGGAGGGTGTCTCCCCTGACTACTTATCCTATTCTAGTCTAAGTCTATTTCCTACTCTACCCCTCTCTATTCTAATTACAGAGCGAACCAGCTAAACCCTAGGGTTATTCTGGACCAACTCGGTGGTAGGTAGATCCAACGGCCACGCCCGCACAACTCGTCCGCGTTGCCTCCACGCAACCTTCCGATTGCCGCCACGTGCCGTCCTCGCTCTGCACCCCTGGTTTTGTGGCCCAAACCGGGAAACCAGCCTTTTCCAGCAACCCCCGGTTTTGAGGCCCAAACCGGGAAACCAGCCCACCAGCCTGAGTTTTGTGGCCCAAACTCAGAAACCCGCAGCGCCCGAGTTTTGAGGCCCAAACTCGGAAACCGGCCCATCGCCCGAGTTTTGTGGCCAAACTCGGAAACCGTCCGCGCCCAGGTTTTGTGGCTCAACCTGGAAACCGAGCACTCAGGTTTTGAGGCCCAAACCTGGAAACCGTCCACCCGTTGGTTTTTCTCTGGCTCAACCAACAAACCGGAGCTGTAGAGGGGATGCACCGCCCGTGCATCCCGTCCACCGACACGTGTCCCCAGGTCCTCGACCCGAGCAACACCGTGCCCCGCAAGTCTCCGCTCGTCGCTGTCCCAGGCTGCCAGCCACCACAGCTGATCCTCAGGCACTCCGGTCCCTCAGTCCAAGCCTCACGTCCGCCCTTCACTGCTCGATACATCGGCATGGCACGTCCGCCGCACGGCACGCCCATCCTTCATCGCACCCAGTCCGTCGGCACGACACGTCTCAACTTGACCTTCACCTTGCCCTCGATCACTGTCTCCGTGCTCGACACCTGCACAACACAAGCCAAAGAACATGCGATCAAACCCGTTGACAATCACTCATCACTCAGAGACTCGGCATACACCCATGTATCCGCAATCTCCCCCTTGATGAGTGCATTGTCAACTACACACACAAATCATAATGAAAGAAGAAGGTAGGAGGAAGGAGAAGAGAGAACTCAACCAAATGACCCAAAAGCATAGCAAAGCCGAAGAAGGTCAAGTGGAAGAAGCGAGAACTTGGTCCCCAAAGACATGGGCAACGGCTCAACGCGACCAAGCAAGGCAAAGCTAGCCCTCAAGAAGAGGTAGAACAGGCTCAACACCGCTAGCAGAAAACAATTGAAAATCGGAGCTAAAAATGGCAATCCCCTCGACAAGTGCAAGCAACCAGGGACTCCCCCTTAGGTCCAACAAGAAAAGAGCATAAAGATCTGAAAATCTCCCCCTTAAGCTCCCCCTTAATTGAACGCCAGGAGACATATGATTTGCAAAAACTCCGGCATAAAGATCTGAAAATCTCCCCCTTAAGCTCCCCCTTAATTGAACGCCAGGAGACATATGATTTGCAAAAACTCTCCCCCTTAGTTGAAAATGCACTTATCAAGCACAAACTCTTTCCTTGAGCCAACAAAACTCCCCCTTCTAAAATGCATATGAAGTCAGAAATGCAAGTTAGCAGCTTCAGGCATATAATCAAAAGAGTGCAAAAATGCTCTAATCGGTATAGCTCCAATGGCACAACTAAGCACGCAAATAGCGAAGGCTCAAGCTGATCACACATACGAAATATGAAGCAGATGAGCAAGTGAGCAGGCTTTTAGCCAAAAAGATAGTCACCATCAAAATAGCACTACACATGTATAGATAGGAATCCAGACAAGTGCTAAACATGTATACAAGGTGAACCACCCCTAGCAAAGTTCAGTCATCATGCATAGGATTGAAGCATATACTTGTGATTTCATTTTATATCGGAGTTGCAGCGGTGAAATTACACAAGTTTCATTTCAGCATGTGATTGCGAGAGGTTGAAAGCTTGTCTTTGCCTAACTTTTCAACCGTGCGAAGCCTATGCATATGCAATCGGAAGCTTAAAGCAACGGTTTCGGTCATACACTACACGGCTCAAGTTTAGCTCAAAGTGCAATGAGAAACAGTCTCGATACCGTGAGGTGTTAACAAGCAATCCCATCTCGATCTTTTCAATTCACTAAACTTGGTTCAGATTTTAAACATGATATGAACAAGCTAAGCAAGTGAATGACTCAGAACTAGAGACATAGCAACCTAGCATATATGAAAAGCAGGAATGAACTCAACACACCCTACACATGCTAGTTGCATACCTCAATGGTGATCATTTTCAGATTTATATACATTAGGCAAATTCACCATTCTGAAATAGCTCAGCTCATGACATGTACTAGTGATCAGAAAGAGCATAAGCTACAAGCATCAACATAAGCATCGGAGCATACTAAACAGAGCATAGTTACATTCTAGTGATTATAAACATGAAGCTCAGAATGTAAATGCGTATGCACAAATGCAAAGAAAAGAACCTCAAAATAAAAGAGTCAGTCTATACAAGATCCAAAAGGTTTCCCCCATCTAAAAGGGGAAACACACACCAAGCTCACCCCTCAACCGATTAAAGGTTGATTCGTCTAAAGGCTTGGTGAAAATATCAGCCAGTTGGTGATGAGTATCGACATGGCGAAGGTCGATATCACCCTTCTTCTGGTGGTCTCGCAAGAAATGAAAGCGCACATCAATGTGTTTGGTTTTCGAGTGAAGCACGGGGTTCTTAGCAACGCTAATAGCACTCGTGCTGTCACAAAGCAAAGGCACGCGAGAAAAGCTCAAACCAAAATCACGCAAAGTGGCCATCATCCAGAGTAACTGGGAACAGCAGCTAGCCGCAGCAACATATTCAGCCTCTGTAGTGGACTGAGCGACACTAGACTGCTTGCGAGAAGACCACGAAACAAGAGAAGAACCAATAAATTGGCAAGTCCCAGAAGTGGACTTGCGCTCAATACGGCAACCAGCAAAATCGGCATCGGAATAACCGCAAAGCGAGAGGGTGGAGGAAGCAGAATACCAAATCCCAAACTCAGGAGTGAAACGAAGGTACCTGAAGATGCGCTTCACCGCCTGACGGTGAGAAGTGCGCGGCGACGCCTGAAAGCGCGCGCACAGACACACCGCGAACTGGATGTCCGGGCGAGTCGCCGTCAGGTAGAGCAGCGACCCGATCATGCTGCGGTACTCCTTCTGGTCCACTGTTTCTCCCTCCACATCCGCATCCAGGGCAGTCGTCGTCGACATGGGTGTTGGAAGAGGCTTGGCCTCACCCATATCGAATCGCTTCAGCAAGTCCTTCGTGTACTTGCCCTGGTGCACAAACGTCCCCTCCCGAGATTGCTTAATTTGCAACCCGAGAAAGAATGTCAGCTCGCCCATCATGCTCATCTCGAACTCCCTGCTCATAGTATCTGCAAACTTGGCAACCAAAGCGTGAGAAGAACCACCGAAAATGATATCATCCACGTAAATCTGGACCAAGAGCGTGTCTTTGCCTTGCCGGAGGAGAAAGAGCGTTTTATCTACACATCCCATTTTAAAACCCTTAGCAAGCAAAAAGGTTTTCAACCTATCATACCAGGCTCTAGGGGCTTGTTTCAAACCATATAAAGCTTTATGAAGTTTAAAGACATGGTTTGGAAACTTGGGATTTTCAAAACCGGGGGGTTGCTCAACATAAACCTCCTCCTCTATGTAGCCGTTTAAGAAGGCACTCTTGACATCCATTTGAAAAAGTTTGAAACCTTTGGATGCAGCAAAGGCCAAGAGTATCCTAATAGCCTCCAAACGAGCTACAGGAGCAAACGTCTCCTCATAATCTATTCCCTCCTTCTGACTATAGCCTTTCGCTACAAGCCGGGCCTTGTTTCTAACAACGTGGCCATCCTCTCCTTGCTTGTTTTTTAAAACCCATTTTGTCCCAATAGGCTTACAGTCAGGTGGAGGTGGAACTAGAACCCAAACCCGATTTCGCTTAAAGTTTTCTAACTCCTCATGCATGGCATTGACCCAATCCGGATCCGTCAAAGCGTGTCCAACATCTCGGGGCTCGAAATTAGCAACAAAAGCAGAGTGAGCGAAATGAGAGATGTGCTATGACCTGGAGCGAGTGACTCGCTCGCCGATGTCGCCGATCATCTGCTGAGGGGGGTGCTGGCGTTGGATGTGTCGTGGCGCCTCCCGGGATGAGGTGACCTCCCCCTCAACAGCAGCTGGTTCCACCCCGGGTACAAAAGGTACCGCACGAGGTGGAGGATCCCACGGCCCCCAGGAAGAAGAGGTGTCGGGGCCGTGAGTCGTCGTCGAGGCCGCTCTTTGCGGCGTGGCAGGTGGAGGGGGTGCTGGATCATCCATACCTTCAGCACCCTCGTCCTCGTCATCAAAAAGAGGCTCTCCAACCTCATGATCACCTGCCCGCTCAAAACGAGAAGAAGGAGAAACAAGAGTCTCGTCGAAGGTGACATCTGATGTCTCTATGACTCGGTTAGTATCAAGGTTAAGTACACGATATGCTCTAGTGTGAGTGCCATAACCCAAAAATACACCGTCAGAAGAACGAGACTCAAATTTGTCCAAGTTGCCCTTTTTGAGTATAAAACAATGGCAACCAAAAACTCGAAAATAACTCACCTTGGGCAGTTTTCCAAAACGCAACTCATAAGAAGTCTTTTTCAAGAAAGCTCTCAGAAAAATGCGATTTGAAATGTAGCATGCAGTGTTCATAGCTTCGGCCCAATAGCGCCTAGGAGTCCGATGCTCATCGAGCATCGTCCTGGCCATCTCAACAAGGGTCCGATTCTTCCTCTCTACAACACCATTTTGGTGCGGTGTGTAGGGGGAAGATAACTGATGCTCCAAACCAAGGCGGTTACAAAACTTCTCAAAATCCGAATTTTTGAATTCGGAACCATTATCACTTCTAATAGCTCGCATCGAGTTCAAAGGGAACTCGTTCTGAAGACGCAAAATCAGATTGCGAGCGAAGGAGAAAGTCTCAGTCTTCTCAGTCAAAAAGAAGACCCACGAGTATCTTGAAAAGTCATCAACAACAACCAAAACATACCACTTGCCACCAACCGAGCTCACCCGAGCCGGACCAACAAGGTCCATATGTAAAAGCTCTCCAGGATGCGAGGTCATGACCTTAGTCACTGGATGGTGGGGAGCGGCAACCATCTTCCCATGTCTGCAAGAATGGAAAACTAGATCCTTCTCCATCGAAAGCTTGGGCAATCCTCAGATTAGGCCAAGTGAGCTAAGTCTTGCAAGCAAGTCGAAGCTTAAATGACCGAGCCTCCTATGCCACTTCCAAAGATCGGAGGAAGGACTAGCCAAAAGACAGCGAGAAGAACCAAACGACTCCGAGAAATTCGCGCGAAAGACTTTCCCAAAGGGCGAAATCAGACATACAAGATCGCCCTGAGGATCTAAGATGCGACTAAGGTTCGGTTTAAAACGAATCTCGTAGTCATCATCAAAAAGTTGCGAAACAGAAAGCAAGTTAAAATGCAGGTTAGAAACAAGAGAAACATCGCGCAACACAAAGTGCTCATTAACCCGCACCGTCCCACGGGATAACACCTTACCTTTACTATTGTCGCCGAAGGTTATGTACTCCTTTCCGGCGACCGGGCTAAGGCTGGAGAACCACTTGGCGTTTCCGGTCATGTGCCTCGAGCAACCGGAATCCACCAACCAAATGTCCTCCAACCGTCTTACCTACATCAATAAAAAGACATAGGGTGAGCATACGGTCCAACACTGGGGTTAGTGAAGAAAGGGGAATACCAGTGTTGGGCCGGCTGCTCAAAAGATCGGTTAGCAGAAAAACCATTCCTAGCACGTCTACGGGGGTAGCGATCACCACGCACAGGAAAACATGGTCCGCTAGGGAAGAAGCGCTCACCGCGATACTCAAACTGCGGTGGGGGATAGCGCTCAACTACAAAGCCTCCGTCACGGGGTCCAAAACCTGCAACTGCAGGCTCCCGCCGGGCACGCTCTCTATGAGGCCTACGCCTTGGCACTTGAGACTCTGGACCTCTAGGCCTGGCCTCTCTCCTCGGAGCTCTCCTCTCCCTAGGCCTGGGAATGTGACCTCCAGACCTAGCAGCTCTCCTCTGGACATTCGGCCCATGCCCACCATGGAAAGGGTGGTACAAGTCCGGGTTGTCCTTCTCCCGAGCACGGCGCGCCTCTCTCTTGCGCCGAAAGCAGAACTCGCTCAAGTGACCATCTCTCCCACAAAAATCACACTGATACCTCACCGCACGCAAAGGGGGTTGTTGGTAATCATGGCTGTGGGTGTGGATCACTTTGCCCTTCTGTGGCAACTCCTCCTGGATTGGTGGCATTGTATCCAGTTTGTTCTTTAGGTGGTTGGGTTTGGGATGCCACACTTGGTTCTTGGGTGGAGCTCTCGGAGGTTCCTCAAACACCCCATCCTTGGTGGTAGGCTTGGCAGGCTCTTTGGGTGGAAGCTTGGCAAGTTTGGGAGTAGTGGTGGAGTTGGGCTTCTCGCTAGGGTTCAGACCACTCGACTCTCCAATCTTCCCAAAAGGAGAAAGATCAACACCCGGAGCAAAACCTACACCAGGACCTCCAGCAGCTCACTTAAATTGGGAGATCATCATCCCGAGCTGCGGTTCACTACAAGAGACCCATGACAAGATGGTCCGAAGGTATGTGTTTTCCTCCTCGGTTTGCATCTTGCCATGCTTGACATTCGCAATCTCCATCTCCAAACCTTCACACAAAGCGCACCTAGCCATACAGGTGCTACCCGAGCTGACCTTCTCAAGAGACTCAATCTTGGCATTCTTCTCTGCCAACTCGGTTTGCAAGCCGGGACAGGTCTTGCAAGCACCTAGCAAAGAGGGTCTGGCCCTCAGCTCATCCAGCTCTCCAACCAACGCAGCATACTTTCCTCTCAAAGTGAGAAGATCAGTCATGTGCGTGGTGCACGACTCACACTCAACCTCTTCCGACACAACCACGGTGGACTTGGCAAACTCAAGCTCTCTCACCGTGTCCTCCCACTTCTGCCTAAACTCCTTGCGCTCTCTAGCGGCACGCCTCAGCAACTTGTCCTGACTAAGGAGCGCGGCAGTAAGCTTCTCAACCTCAGCAGAAAGCTCGTCGTGGGTGAGTGATACCTGGGAGGTGTCGTCGTCGTCGTCCCGAGGGGTGTGCTCTAGCTTGCCATCGACCTCATCACCAAGCGCCATGGTGCAGAAGCCATCGTCGTCGGCGAAGAAGCAGAGACCGTTCAGCTTGTCCTCAATTCTCTTCTTCTTCTCGGACTCGTCATCGCTTGAGCAAGCAGAGTCGTCATCCGAGCCGTCGACGTCGCTGAGCGTGGCGAAGAACGCACGCTGCTCAGCCTGGGCCTTCTCCAAGTACTTCTTCTTGATGTACTCCTTGTCGAAGCCGCCCCTCCGCTTGTGCCTCGCGGGGACGTACTTCTCCTTGCGCTTGCCGGAGTCGTACTTGTGCCCATGATCGCCCTTCCCAGATGAATGCTTCTTCTTGGGGCAGTTGGCGATGAAGTGGTCGGGGTCGCCGCACTCATAGCATCCTGAGCGTCCTCCACCGCGGCGACGGTTCATGCGGTTGTTGTGGAACCGCGTGAACCGGTTGGCGAGCATTGCCAACTCGTCATCCCCCAACGATTCAAGCTGGTCCTCTGTGACAGAAAAGAGTGAAGACAGTGCAAAGCCAGCAGAGGGATTAGCAGAAGAGCCAGAAACCAAAGCCATAGTCGGGCCAGAAGGATTCGCATAAGAGGCCCTCGACATGGCATCAATCTCACTGGACTTGAGCTTACTAAAGAGCTCGTCGCACGTGAGGGTCTCATAGTTAGGCGATTCGATGATCGCCTAAACTTTGGAATCCCACACCGACCGATCAAGAGTATGCAAGAGCTTCAAGGCACGCTCATGATCGTCAAAAGGCAACTGCTCCTTGTTAGCCCTCATCCTGTTGACAATCACCTGAAAGCGAGCGAATAAACTTTCTATGCTCTCGCCAGGCTGATGTCGAAAGTTCTCATACTCACGCTTGAACGACTCGTAGAGTCGGGTTTTGACTTGAGAGGTGCCCTCATGGAAACGCATGAGGGTGTCCCAGATCTCCCGAGCCGTAGCAAGATGAGAAACACGATCAAACTCACCCATGCTCAAACAAGAAAAGAGAGCATTACGGGCTCGGCTATTGGCATCGTGCTCATCGATCTGTTGCTGAGAAACATGAGCAGCCAAGACCACGTAATCAGCAGAGTTGCAAATATCCCAAATAGAAGCACCCAAACTCTGCAGATAGGCCGACATGCGTATCTTCCAATACGCATAGTTCGTCCCATCAAAGAACGGCGGTTTGCCCACGCCGCGATCCATGTCGCCTTCTGTGGATCTGGAACCGGCTAAGGTGGAAGATCCTTAACCCGCTCCGATACCAATTGAAGGACCGAGAATGCAAAAGCAAGGCGACCAGAGGGGGGGTGAATGGGAGCCAATAAAATTTCTCACGAAACTTTGGCCAAGTGTTCCAAAATCAATCCCCAAGAGCTGCTACCAAAAACGTGATGCCCACGACCCTTGGAAGAGGGTGGATGATCCCAGGGATCACAGCGAGGCACCACAAAAACTTCCTCACCCAAGTTCACGCAAGTCAACTAGTGACGGGATGGGTTTTGGGTAACCTCAACCTCCCCCGAGCAACGCGAGGGGGATTCAGGCTATTTTGTAAAGCGGGAAGCCCAAATTCTGTAGAGCACGAAGTTAGGAATCCAACGCAACAAACGAATCTCGAATCGAAAGACAAACGAACAAACTGCGGATGAAAACGCGTCGAACCAGCACTGACCGGACTCTGCCTGCGTCCGGTCGCTGACCACCGGACACGTCCGGTCGTGCAAAAATAGTTTTTGGAGCTTACTGTTTCTGACCGGACTCACCAGAGACGAGCGTCCGGTCGAGAGCAGTGCGTCCGGTCACAAAATACAAGCCAAGTGAACAGTACAATGAGCGAGTCCGGTCACTTAGCGAAAGGTGCGTCCGGTCAAGTCACGAACCGAACACAGCGAAGATGTTCATCGACCGGACTCACTGACAGCGTCCGGTCGTTGAACAGGCAGCGTCCGGTCACCCCGATTCAGGCTGTTCGTTCACCGATTCGACTCGATCTCACCCAAAACAAATCCTCTAGGGATCAAACTTGGTGAGAAGAGTCACAAAGAGTATAGTGAGCTATCTCTAAGAGATCATGGCTCGAACCTATCTCCAAATCGATGAATCGAAGAATTTCGGGGGAAGGGAGAAAACTTGACCCAAAACGAAAAATCGATCGATCTCCTAGACCGTGAGGTTAGAGGATGATTCCTTCGGTGGAAAGAAGTGCCTCACGATCTAGAACAAACCAGTTCAAACGGAATTGCAAAAAATGAACCGAGCAAAGAGATCAAGCGACGGGAAAATCGTGGGGAAAAAGGATTCCGCGAAGAACACGAATAAAACGCGAATCACACCCACGAATTGCAAGCCGAAGCGCAAACACACGCTACGACAAGGAGGTTACGGCCTCCTTTCCTCAAAATCAACAGTACACAGAGTTGCAAGTCTCTCTGCGGATCTCAGCTACAGCAGGGGATGGGAGAGCAGGAAACCCTAAGTGCAGGAAGCAAATGAGATGGCTAAAACTGAGATGAGGGAGGAGGGTGTCTCCCCTGACTACTTATCCTATTCTAGTCTAAGTCTATTTCCTACTCTACCCCTCTCTATTCTAATTACAGAGCGAACCAGCTAAACCCTAGGGTTATTCTGGACCAACTCGGTGGTAGGTAGATCCAACGGCCACGCCCGCACAACTCGTCCGCGTTGCCTCCACGCAACCTTCCGATTGCCGCCACGTGCCGTCCTCGCTCTGCACCCCCGGTTTTGTGGCCCAAACCGGGAAACCAGCCTTTTCCAGCAACCCCCGGTTTTGAGGCCCAAACCGGGAAACCAGCCCACTAGCCTGAGTTTTGTGGCCCAAACTCAGAAACCCACAGCGCCCGAGTTTTGAGGCCCAAACTCGAAAACCGGCCCATCGCCCGAGTTTTGTGGCCAAACTCGGAAACCGTCCGCGCCCAGGTTTTGTGGCTCAACCTGGAAACCGAGCACTCAGGTTTTGAGGCCCAAACCTGGAAACCGTCCACCCGTTGGTTTTTCTCTGGCTCAACCAACAAACCAGAGCTGTAGAAGGGATGCACCGCCCGTGCATCCCGTCCACCGACACGTGTCCCCAGGTCCTCGACCCGAGCAACACCATGCCCCGCAAGTTTCCGCTCGTCGCTGTCCCAGGCTGCCAGCCACCACAGCTGATCCTCAGGCACTCCGGTCCCTCAGTCCAAGCCTCACGTCCGCCCTTCACTGCTCGATACATCGGCATGGCACGTCCGCCGCACGGCACGCCCATCCTTCATCGCACCCAGTCCGTCGGCACGGCACGTCTCAACTTGACCTTCACCTTGCCCTCGATCACTGTCTTCGTGCTCGACACCTGCACAACACAAGCCAAAGAACATGCGATCAAACCCGTTGACAATCACTCATCACTCAGAGACTCGGCATACACCCATGTATCCGCAGTACAGACTTAACCAATTTCCGGAGCTGGAAAACTGCATTGTACTCCATCTTACGTGCTCGTTTTCACCATTTTCGGCACCGATCCAGGTCTCGGCCATAAAACAAAATTTGTTCCTCTCGAACTGTACTACAACTTTCATTTAAGGCACTCTAATATGCGAACATCTAAAAATATTGTTCAACGCCGGTCAAAGCAATCACCCAGTAAGATCCGGATTAGGGTTTCTCGTCGGTCAGGACATTTTCCAGTCATCTTCTCAACACGGAACTTTCATAACTTTTGATCGTGAGTCCATATATAGTTGATTGGGCATAATTGCGGCACTTGGTTGAATTCAAATGATTTTCTTCATTGTCACTCGGTATACCGTATTTGTGTTGAACTGACTGCTTAACTGACGGTGAACACCTGGGGTGTTACAGCCCTTCCCCCTTAAAAGAATCTCCTCCCAAGATTCCGGACGAAAGACTTTTCATGGGAAGAGAAGCATAGCACCCATTCTTAAACACAAGCTATTGGGAGCTCAAGATACTGACTTCTCGACAGAACAGAAACTGTTAGGAACAGAACAACTTTCCGATCCTTCTTGTCATTTTCTGGTTACTGGCTTTTGTCACAAGGATTTTCTTCACTGACTTCCATCGAGTATTGAGGTACACTCACACTATCACTTTCGTGTTTACAGAGAACCAAAACTGCATTATTCCTTTGGGAGGAATCCAAGATAAGATTACTACAATATTGGATTTTCATTCGACTGGACCATAGCAGAAATACAGCCTCGGGGCGATCGGAAACTGACTGACGGCAACCATTGTCTGTACTACTGTGAACACCTATTCCATCAGATAGCAATCGATGGGAAGCTACATAAGGTTCCATGCGTGCAATTCTCGTTCTCTTATGACAACATTGTATTATCCGAATCTGATAAAAGAGCGGTGAATGTGATAGCGGACTCTACCAAATCCACGTTTCCACTGATCCTACTTTACAGAAATTCTTATTTCTTAAGCTAGACAATCACTCGAGTTAAATTTGATGAAACCTCTTGGGTAAAAATACCAAGTTACTGAATCTCTGTACTACCAGCAAATCAACATCATTCTTCTTCATGGTGTAGTTGCAACTAAGCGGAACTGACTTGTTGATCTACTTGGGTCAGAGAGTGATCTTCTCAAATTCTCCCCGCAATGCAGGAACATAATCTGAAATCCGTTTGTTGACACTACAATGTGTCATCAATCTGCACTTCTAATAGTTGATTTTTGGTAGGACACCTTGACTGCTCAATAATAAGAGACTGATTCTGAATGTCCTTCTTAGCTCCATCCAAAATAATCTAGAATAAATCTTTCCATAGTACTCAAATGTATTAACAGACAGTCCTTACTCGAGGCACAATTCTGACTGAGTTTCTAGGCTGGCGTACTATCTTATATTACCATTGAAATTTCTCTAGGATAGAGTTAGCTGGAACATGTCAGAGGCTTGGATGTATGAGTGCCACAAACAAAATCAGTTGTTTACAGACTTCGAGCATAACCTCGTTCTGTGAGACATTGCCTTCATAGCTACCAAAGAGTCATTTCTGAACAAGAGATTAGCTTTGAAATGACCGAACTAATCAGTTGTCGCTCAACACTAAAAAGCTCCAAGGTTTCAGACTTTACGGCAAGCACTGTCATATATCAATGCACATGGTCACCACCAAAGTCAGTAGAGAATCAGACACATCTGAGAAGATTGGGCTGACTACAAGATCATCGTGCAAATATATGCATCAAGCTCAGATAGAAAACTTCTGGACCTCAGGTATCTGGTTTAATAACATATCATTTTTATTGCTCATCCTTCAGCTGATACTTGCCCACTTTTAAGAATTCGGTCCCACTTTGTTTCACGGTGACCATATACGCTGCTCACTCTTGTGTTGTTGATCAAACAGAATCCTTTGTCTACCACCTCTTACTGGCTATTACTGCTTTCATCTTTGACCGATTCTTGAAAAGGACATCCTTCTTGCTATTTTCAGAAAGAAACACTGCCTTATCCGAGCCGACATAAGGATTTTTCTGCAGGAATATAGGATATAACAAGGAGGAAGCTTCATGAAAGATAACACATTGGCGTAGTTCTATAATAGATCTTGATTAGAACCCACAATACCAGCGCGTGCCGAGCAGCACAACCAAGTGTCTGTAGCCACAGGAGGCTCCCGGTTTTGTCGCGGCACCATTAGCTCTTAGCCAAGACACCATTATCGAATCCACAACCAATAATAAATCCCACATGACGCAGATAAATGTTGCATGGATAAACATCACATGCAAGGCATAAGCTAGCAAAACAAGGATGATCACAAAGGTTCAAAAATCAACAAGGAGGTGATTTCAAGGACAAAACATGGCACAAGACAACAAGGATTCGTCTGGTGCACATCAAGGTCATGACAAGACTAAAGATTTCATGAACTGGATTTGGCCAAGCAGCAACAAAAGCAATCGAGGAAACATGGGTTTGGACAAGGTCTCCACAATGGGGCAAGACAAGCTATGGTCAAAGGCTGAGGTTTGTAGGAACTAAACTTGGTTGGTCAAACACAGGGGCCTTCACAACAAAGGGTACAAACATCTATAGTTTTAGCGACATTCTAAGGCCAAACTTGGATCTACAGGTTGGTTAGAGGCATGGCTACACAACAAGCATAGGCATACCATGGTTTGGAATCTAGGATTTTTGGAAGGTTAGCCAGGGCCAACTGGTCCAACAAAAAGGCATGGACATGCATAGGTACAGGTTTTTGGCACAAGCATTCTAAACCATCAAAACTAGACACACAAACACAGGCCTTTAAGCAACCGGGGTTCAACTAAAGGCATCTCAGTAGGTCAAGAGGGCTTGGGCACGACCCCAACCGAAGGCTGACAAACCATTCAAGCACTCACCGAGGACAAAGGGTTTGATTAACCAAGGCATCACTTAGATAACAGCACATCTACACACAGCCTTAACAAGCACTTGGAATACATAATCAATCAACTTAAGCAATCAACACTAATCACCAAGCTTAAACTAGACAATCATCTATCTGTAGCACACAAGCGAACATAGACATGCAAGACATGGTGAACAAATATTGTCATTATTTTATTTACTGTTTACTAGATTGGAGCACAACTCTATATCTTGGAGCAAACATACCAAGCAAACTAGGTCATACATGTTTGTTAACTATAAGCGGTTTACACTTTTAAGTTGCAACTCACATATTTAGCATATGAGGTAACAACAAGTAACAAACTCATGCATAGTCTATATTCCAAGAAGGAATAAACAGACACTAGGTAACAACAACTAACAAGCAGCATGCAACAACTTGATTTTTGGGTACAAGCAAGCGTAATCAAAAGTTTAAAACATTTTAAACATGTTAGAAAAGATAAATTGCAGCCACTCAAATTAGTTGCAAGCATTTAATTCTAACAAGCATACAAGATAATATTAATTAAGGCTAGATTAGTGAACAATTATAAAGCATTGTGCACATATATAATTCTAGGCATAACCAGGTATGAAAAAAATAGTTTGTATACATCTTAAACATGTTAGACAGTTCATGCTTAACCCAAATTAAATTTCTTACATGCACTTGTTACTTTACCTATTTTAGCAAGGTGAGACATAGAGCTGTTTCATTTTACTCCCAGAGAATTCTAGAAAGATGATGGCAGCTCACTCATGCATTTAGTAGGTTATTACTAGCATTTCAGCATATTTGAGCAAGTAAAATAGCCTACACCAATCTAGCAAGCATCATGCTTAAAACAACTGAAACAAGTTTAAGCTATTTAATGTTGTCAAACAACAAGTTTTGCATTTTTCTTGCAGCAACATGATACAAGTGAGGTATGAAAATTGGTTTCACAAAATTTTAATTCATATAACTCTAGTTCTCATGATTGCAAGAAAACAAGCACTAAACAAAACTGCATCATTACAACATTTAAACAACATGTGTAGAACATTCCCTTGCTAGAGTATGTTAAAGCTAACAAAACTAGAATTACATGTCTAGGAAGCACTTAGCGTACCCAAACAAAACTGCATATAAAACAGGCTCAAACAGCAAGTTTTATTGTTTCTTTAGGTGAAGTATTTCAAAACAAAACTAACCCAAATGGGTTTCATCCAAAAGTGAGTTTTCTAACTCAAAACATGGAACTACAAGCTTAGCACAGTTTTGCCACATAAGCAGGATACACACAAGCCATTAAGTTATTATAAAACATTTCAACATAGGGGGAAACTGCTAACCATTAGAAACTTACTGTCTAACTACTCTATCAAGCAAGCACGAAACAGAGCAAGACAACACGTGGTAATGATGAGCTAGCAGGGTTATCTAAACAACCTCATACAGGGTATTTACTTCTAGTCCAAACAAGCAATCACTTATTTAGCTAATCACGAAAGCACTCATAGGGAACCTTGCAAACTACAAACATCAAGAATAAGACCACATTACATCTAGCTTAGAGCAACATATAACACCAGTCTTAAACTATATTTTTAACCTTTACAAGCAATCTAGCACATCACATAGAAGCACTAGTTCACTACAACTTTACCAATACAGGAACAAGGGTGGGGAAGCATTTGATTCTCAAAGAACCATTATGTTTTATCATTACTTTAGTCACACTTGATAACAAGTCATTTATTATTAGAACAAAGGTGAGAGAAGCATGTTCATGGGCAATGCACAACAAGATGTGTGCTCGTCCTATACGTCCTCACAAATTGCCAGCCTGAGGCGACAATCACGTTCTAGGTTGGTGGCATAAGACGCACTCTCGATATAGCTAGTCATCAACTATACATACGCATTCGAGGTTAGCATACCTGCAGAAAATCTCATTTCAGCCCATTCCCACAACAGATATAAATACATTGCAGAAATTTAAATCTAAGTACTCCCATATATGCATACCCATATACATACATGTAGCACCAAACTACCCTGATGATAAGTCTACCCATGATTTAATACCTTCATATATACCTGTAACATGTATATAATTCAGTACCAATCTAGCACACCCCTAGATCGGCGGTTATCTGATCATGCTCTCACTTAACATTGTGAGCATCTAGGCCCCCAGTGGGTTTCGGTGATTGGATGACAACGGTAAATTACTATGACTAACGTGTGTTTTGCAGAAACAATTGAGTTAGGTCATGGTAATGATGATCGTGAGGACGCTATGGTATTCATGTCCCCTTATTGATGGAATTCGTTCGGTTTTTGAAGGATGGAAGATGAAGACGGTGATAGGCTAGTCCTAAGTGTCATTTGGTGTTGAAGGACACTTAGAGTAGCATAGGTCTTTGTTTTACCTTTGGCCGTACTATAAAGAGGGGTTTGAATGGGTAGCTTGACCTAGGTGAGACTTTTGAGTTAGGTGTGGTGTGTTCACGCTCACTAAGTGTCATATTCTTAGCATCAACAAGGTCATATAACATAACACAAGGGCCTAAAATCAACCAAAAACCTTTTATAAACTAATGATTTCCACTTGTCCTTGAGTTTTATTTGAATGTAGGAAATTGCAGGGTTTTTGAGCAAAATGACCAAGAGGACCCACCAGGAGGCGAGCACACTCACCTGGGCTCGCTTTGGGCCAAGGTGGGGTGGCGTCCGCCACCCATCACTGGCGGCCGCCAGGGGAGTGAGGCCCAAACTCCTCCCCTGCCATGTCACTGATCCAGGGGAGGCATGCCACACTTATTTGCAGCCATTGATCACTTAGGTCAGTGCATCCAAGGGCCAAGAAGGGATGTCACATGGATCATGACCCAATTACCCATGTGACGGTTGTTTGGACATGCAACCGACCTTGGAACCGCCTCTCTGGAGCTCCTGGATGCCGTTGAAGCAAAGGCGGTGGATCCAACGGCCAGGGGGGTGGCGGCCGCCACCTAGGGCTGGCGCCCGCCACCACACTCACCCCCCTGACCTAACCCTAGGTCCCTTAGGCTATAAATAGGACCCCCCGAGCTCATTTGTACTCAGACCTCACCTCATTAGTCCCACTCTCTTGTAAGCGAAGCTCTGGTGAAGGAACACTCTAGTTGAGAGACTTAGAGTGACAGCGAGAGTGAAGAAGAGAAGAGCTGGAGTTGTAATAGACGATCTTCCATGTCTCTGGTATAATTCCAAGTCTTTCTTCATTTATCTTAATGTTCTTCTACTTTCAGCATTTACTCTAAGTTCTTTACTTATTGTTCTTGTTGAGTGCTTTCGATCATAGATAATTTAGTATTTAGTTTGTATCTAGTTTGTGTTCTTCGCTGAGTAATCAGTGCTCTAGTTTTGGACGCAAGATTAGAGTAGTATATATTAGTGTAAGCGCAGTGCTTAGACTAATTATACCTTAGTTTGTGGCTAGCCCCCCGGATAGCTGTGGTAGCAAACAGGTGGTGACAGCCCTAGAAGCCTTGAATTCCACCACGTAGTTGGGTTTGTTCTTAAATCATAAACCTCATTGTGCACGTCTGAGGTAAATAGTCCAGAGGGTGTGTACGGTTCGAAGAACTAGATAAACTCTTTGCTGCTAAGTTAGTTGTGATCGTAAGTGTGTAGGAAAACATTAATCTGTTCATCGGCCAGACCCCGCCGATTTAGTAGTAGTTAGTCTTTCTTTCTTTTCTTTTTAGTAGTAGTAGATATCAACCCCCATTCATACTTTTCGATCAACCCTGCTAGAATCACTAGTTGCTCATAGCGGTCCTAGTGTTAGTTCTGCCATAGTAGCTTCCCTGTGTAAATAAATACGATACTCGGTTACTCCCGAGTGAAGTGCTACAATAGACTTTTTCTGTGCGCTTGCGGAACCTACCAATAGTCATACGAATAGTTAGTTATACTTCTTACATTAAGAAGTACCAACAAGCCTTTCTGGCGCCGTTGCCGGGGATAGATTCCATAGTCTACTCCCAGTGACGACGTTAGCAAGAGTCAACATAATGCACACTTGTTAACCAAAGCCCTAGGTAGCTTAGAAAGGTCCCTAAGATCATAAGGAAAAAAGTTCGTGAAGGGAGCGTCGCAAGCCGAAGTCGTTTTGGACTTCTAGTTGCGACCGGACGCTAAAACCCTAGCGACTGGACGCTAGGGCATGCGTCCCGTCAGTGGGGCTGAGGGGCAAGTCTGGTTGCGACAGGACTCACCCTCAGCAATCGATCGGACGCACCAGAAGGGTGAGTCCGGTCGCGTCCAGAGAGGTTCCAGAGAGGAAATTTGACGACCGGACGCGTCCGGTCAGTGGTGATCAGACGCATGGATGCGTCCGGTCAGTGTTTCATACAGGTGTCAGGCTAGACGTCACGTAGCCATTGGGCTCTGACCGGACGCGTCCAGTCACCCCGACAGTGCGTCCGGTCAGTGTTCAAACTTGCTGGACTTACCCCTTCGTGCATGTTTTGAGTTGGGGGGTATAAATATGCCTCCCACTCATTCATGTTGTCTCTCTTGCTCATTTGAAAGGTTGTCAAACACATTGTGAGTGCAAGTGAGTGCAAGAGGCCTAGAGAGGTTGAGAGATTTGATAATTGAGTGATCAAACACCTCATTAGTGAATAGAGAGTAGCAAGTGTGCATCCACCCATCTCATTAGCCTTGCGTTGGTCAAGTGAGAGTTCTTGCTTGTTACTCTTGGTGATCGGCATCACCTAGATGGCTTGGTGGCGATCAGAGAGCTTGGTGACCATTCGGAGGCATTGTGGATGACCCAAGCCAAGTTGTGACCGGTAGCGAGCGATTCACCGGGCCGGAGTGGCGAAGAATCAGCTCATAGTGAGCACTTGATCCTTGCGCGGATCAAGGAGGAGCGATACCCTTGCGCGGGTGCTCCAACGAGGACTAGGGGGGTGTGCCGACACCTCGATAACTCGGCAAAAAGATCGTCGTGTCATCTCTATTCTCTTTACTACGCATTTACCTTTGAGCAATTCAATTCCACATTTACTTGTTGTTCTTTCATAAGTTGAATTGCCATGCTAGAGTAGAATTGGTTTAGCTATAGTCTTTTGTGCGGTTGATTCTTGTCAAACACACTTCTAGGCACTAGGGGGTTAATTGGAGCTCGATAGGTTTTAATTCTTGCAAGAAGTTTTAGAAAAGCCCAATTCACCCCCTCTTGGGCATCATGATCCTTTCAATTGGTATCGGAGCCTCGTGCTCTCGATTTAGGCTTAACCGCCTAGAGTTAAGATCTCCGGAGGTGATGGACCACCTCCCATGTTCGGGGGAGACGACTTTCCATATTGGAAAATCCGTATGGAGTCATACCTAGAAGCGGTTGATGTCAAATGCCGCAATGTCGTGATCACCGGGTTCCTCAAACCCAAGGAGGGCACTAGCCTCACGCCACATGAGGAAGAAAATGAGAAGTGGAATGCAAAGGCCAAAAACATTCTTTTTAGAGGCATTTGCAAGGATGTGTTTAACCGCGTCCGAAACCACAAGGATGCCCATGATCTATGGGATAACATTTGTGCTCTCCATGAGGGGACCAAGAGTGAGCGTGAGGAACGCTATCATTTAGTTATGCAAAAGCTTCATTCCTTTGATATGCATGCTAATGAAAGTGCAAATGAAATGTACTCACGCTTGAATGTTCTTGTAGAAGAACTCAATGGACTTGGCCTCACACAAATGCAACCATCCGATGTTGTGAGGAAGATCCTTTGTGTCCTTCCAATTGAGAAGTATGGACACATTGTGATGGTGCTACATCAAGGCGATCTTTCCACCACTACACCAACTCAAATCTTGGGAAAGATCAATGCACATGAGATGTACATGGACATCACACCAAGTGGTGGCTCCTCCACCGACAAGAAGAAGGACTTGGCCTTCAAAGCTAGCCATGACAAGAAGGGCAAGTCCAAGGCGATCGAGGTGCATCATGAGAGCTCAAGTGATGAAGAGGATGATTCTAACATCGCTCTCATGGTGAGAAGGACCACCAAGATGTTGAAGAAGCTTCACAAGAATGGAGTCAACTTTGACTCAAGAAAGAACAAGTTCTTCACAAGTAGCAAGAGGAGGCCAATCTCTGAAATGGATTGCTACAATTGCGGTGAGCTTGGCCATCTTGCTCATCAATGCACCAAGCCCAACAAAGAGAGCTACAAGAACAAGAACAAGGGCAAAAAGTATGACTCATCAAGTGAAGATGAGAAGAAGAATGAGAAGCCCTACTACAAGAAGGATGGCAAGAAGAAGAAGCAATACCACAAGAAAGGTGGCAAGGCTTACATTGTTGGTGATTGGCTCACCGACATTGACTCCTCCGGTGGCTCATCAAATGAAGATATTGATGATGAGAAGGAGAAGGTGGCCGCTCTAGTCATTGGCTCCTCTACAACACCACCACCACCGTCGCCATCATCATCTACACACCTATGCCTTATGGCCAAGGGTGACCGGAAGGTACAAAGCGATGATGACTTTAGTGATAGTGACAGTGATGGTGAATTTGAGGCACCCACTTATGATGAGCTTATTAAATTGCTAAACAACTACTCTAAAATCATAAGAAAGACTAGAGCTAAAAATGAAAAGCTTGTTGATGAAAATGAATCTCTTGTTGAGAAATATGATCATGCTATTCATTCTAGTGATGAGCTAAAAGATGAACTTGCAACTATGTCATCATCTATCAAGGAGCTCAAGTCCTCTAACAAAGAGCATAAAGCTAAAAAAGAAAAACTTGATAAGATGCATAGTGACTTTACCACTAGTTATGCCTTGCTAAAAGAACAATACACTCAAGTGAAAGTTGACTATGATACTCTCACCATTGCTTATGATATGCTTTCACATGAGACACATGATGCTCCTAACCTTGTTGTTAAGTGTGACATAGCAACATCTTGTGAGGACTTGGTTAGTGAGCACGATGAGCAAAGAGCTAGTGGCAAAGGCAAGAGTGTGGTTGTGGCCGATCACTATGATGATTATGTCAAGATCAAGAATGAGAATGCAAAGCTCAAGGTTGATCTAGAGAAGCTTGCAACCACAAAGCAAGTCATCATTGAGACCCAAGATGATGAGTATAGCATGTCACTTGAGCTAGACATGCTAAAAGAAGAGAACAAAAGATTGAAGATGGAGAGAGATTACAAGATGACACCATCTCAATTAGAGCTCCAACAAGAGAATGACAAGCTCAAGAGAGAGAAGGAGCACCTTACCACCGGGTTGAAGAAATTTACCAAGGGGCAATGTCTTCAAAGTGAGCTACTCATGAACACCGTGATGAAGACAAATAGAAATGGTATTGGCTTCCTTGAAGAGAAGATGAAGCAACGCAAAAGCATCACTAAGCCAAAGAAGAAGAATATTGGAAGATGCTATGAGTGTGGAAAGGAAGGACACTTTGCTCATGATTGTGAAGAGCCTAAACCTACACCCTTGCCCAAGCATGCTAGGCCCTTTGCTTTTGCGGATACATGGGTGTATGCCGAGTCTGTGAGTGATGAGTGATTGTCAACTGGGATGATGCGCATGTTCTTTGGCTTGTGTTGTGCAGGTGTCGAGCACGGATGCAGTGATCAAAGGCAAGGTGAAGGTCAACTAGAGACATGTCGTAGCGAGGGACCGAGAGTGGCGAAGGGCGGACGTGAGGCTTGGACTGAGGGACCGGTGGCCTGAGGATCAGCTGTGGTGGCTGACAGCCTGGGACAGCGATGAGTGAAGACTTGCGGTCATGTGTGGCTCGGGTCAAGGACCTGGGGACACGTGTCGGTGGACGGGGTGCACGGGCGGTGCATCCCCTCTTCGGCTCGGTTTGGTGGTTGAGGCACAGAAAAACCACCGAGTGGATGGTTTCCAGGTTTGGGCCTCAGAACCTGGGCGCTGATGGTTTCCGAGTTTGGGCCACAAAACGTGGGCTGAGGATGGTTTCCAGGTTTGGGCCTCAAAACCTGGGTGCTGTGGGTTTGCTGAGTTTGGGCCTCAAAACTCAGGCCTTGGTTGGCTGGTTTCCTGGTTTGGGCCTCAAAACTGGGGGTTGGCTGTAAAGGCTGGTTTCCCGGTTTGGGCCACAAAACCGGGGGTGCGACATCCGAGAAAAGGACAAGAAGAGCGGTGGCGGCACGTGGCGGCGATCAGTGAGGTTGCGTTGAGGCAACGCTACCAGTTGTGCGGGCGTGGCCGTCGGATCACCACCTACCATGAGTTGGTCCAGAATAACCCTAGGGTTTAGCTGGTTCGCTCTGTAACTAGTTGAGGGGTAGAGTAGGAATTAGAATAAAGATAAGTAGAGGGAGACACCCTCCTCCCATTTTATCTTAGTCATTTGCTATTTTGCCTTCTAGGTTTTCCTGCTCTGCCTCTCTCCTGCAGTAGCAAACTGAGATCCACAGAGAAGAGAACCATACCTCTGTGTCCGTGAGATTTTGAGGAAGTGAGACCGTAATCTCACTGTTGTATCGTGTGGTAGCCACACGGTTGCAAATTCGTGGTTGTGATTTGCGTTTTGTTCGTGTTCTTCGCAGAATCCTTTTCTCCGCGTTTTTCCCGTCGATCGATTTCTTTGCTCGGTGCGTCTTTTGCAAATCCATTTGAACCAAGTTGTTCTAGATCGTGAGGCACTTCTTTCCACCAAAGGAAATCACCTCTAACCTCATGAGCTAGTAGATCGGTTGATTTTTCGTTTTGGATCAAGTTTTGCTCCCTTGCCCCGAATCCTTGCAATTCACCGATTTGGAGTTAGGTTTGAGCCATGATTCTTTTGGGATAGCTCACTAACCTCCTTGGAACTCCTCATACCAAGTCTAAGCCTTAATGCTTTTGATTCGGAGGAGATCGGGTTGAATTCATGGAAGAACAACACTGAATCGGGGGCATCGGACGCTCGAGTTCATAGCATCGGACGCTGACTCATTTGGCATCGGACGCTCCGTTGCCACGTGACAAGTTCTGACAGATTTAAAGGAGCAACGGACGCTGCCATCGGATGCTCCGTTGTGTAGCCATCGGACGCTGAAGGTTCACTGTTCACAGCGTCCGATGTGTGTCAAGTAAGGATCTAGACAGGCTGTTTTTACATCGGACGCTTCCGGTGTTTTGGCATCGGACGCTGCTGCTGAGTCTGCACAGTTTCGTTAGCCGTTCGTTCGTTCGTTGTCGGTTCTGATTTCTGGCTTTTGCGTTGGGTTTCTAGAGTCGTGTAGTGTCTCGCTGTGCTTCTTGGAAGCATCCACTCTAAATCTAGGGTCGTGGACGCTTACGAGCTCTAGGGTTTGCTCTTGGGGTGATTCACGGGACAGTGGCAACAAGTTTCCGGCAGGAAATTTTGAAGCTCCCATTCACCCCCCCCTCTGGTCGCTTTCTGGTAGCACTTTCGGTCCTTTAATTGGTCTCGGAGCGGGTTAAGGATCTTCCACGTTAGCCGGTTCCAGATCCACAGAAGGCGACATGGATCGCGGCGTGGGCAAACCGCCGTTTTTCGATGGAACGAACTATGCGTATTGGAAGATACGCATGTCGGCCTATCTGCAGAGTATGGGTGCTTTCATCTGGGATATTTGCAACTCTGCTGATTACGTGGTCTTGGCTGCACGTGTGACTCAGCGTTAGATCAATGATCACGATGCCAATAGCCGAGCCTGTAATGCTCTTTTCTCATATTTGAGCATGACGGAGTTTGATCGCGTTTCTCACCTCGCTATGGCTCGGGAGATTTGGGCATCCCTCATGCGTTTCCATGAGGGAACCACTCAAGTCAAAACCCGTCTCTACGAGTCGTTCAAGCGAGAGTATGAGAACTTTCGACATATGCCTGGCGAGAGCATAGAAAGCTTATTCGCTCGCTTTCAGGTGATTGTCAACAGGACGAGGGCTAACAAGGAGTTGTTGCCTTTCGACGGTCATGAGAGAGCTTTGAAGCTTTTGCATACTCTTGATCGATCGGTGTGGGACTCCAAAGTTCAGGCGATCATCGAATCAACGAACTATGAGACCCTCACATGCGACGAGCTCTTTAGTAAGCTCAAGTCAAGTGAGATCGATGCCATGGCGAGGGCTTCATATGATAATCCTTCTGGCCCGTCGATGGCTTTGCTTTCTGGCTCTTCTGCTAACCCCTCTAGAGGCTTTGCTTTTTCTTCACTTCTATCTGTCACAGAGGAGCAGCTTGTGTTCATGGGGGATGACGAGTTGGCTTTGCTCGCCAACCGGTTCTCGCAACAACCGCATGAACCGTCGCCGCGGAGGATGCTCGGGATGCTTCGAGTGCGGCGACCCAACCACTTCATCGCCAATTGCCCAAAGAAGAACAAGCACACCTTCGGCAAGGTGGAACATGGGCACAAGTACGACTCCGGCAAGTGCAAGGAGAAGTACGTCCCCGCGAAGCACAAGCGGAAGGGCGGCTTCGACAAGGAGTACATCAAGACGAAGTACTTGGAGAAGGCCCAGGCTGAGCAGCGTGCTTTCTTCGCCACACTTAGCGACGTCGATGACTCGGACGACGACTCCGCTGTCTCCAGCGACGACGAGTCCAAGAAGAAGAAGAGGATCGAGGACAAGCTGAACGGCCTCTGCTTCTTCGCCGACGACGAGGGCTTCTGCACCATGGCCCTCGGCAAGGAGGTCGACGGCGAACTGGAGGAGACTCCTCGGAACGACGACGACGACGACACCTCCCAGGTATCTCAGACCCCCGACGAGCTTTCTGCTGAGGTCGAGAAACTTACTGTCGCGCTCCTTAGTCAGGATAAGTTGCTTAGGCATGCTGCTAGAGAGCGCATGGAGTTTAGCAAAAGTGGGAGGATACAGTGAAGGAACATGAATCTGTCAAGTCCACCGTAGTTGGCAAAGATGAGGAGGAGTGCGAGATGTGCACCACGCACATGACTGACCTTCTCACTTTGAGAGGTAAGTATGTTGCGTTGGTAGGAGAGGTGGATGAGCTGAAAGCTAGATCTTCGTTGTTGGGTGCGTGCAAGTCCTGTGCGGGCTTGCAATCTGAGTTGGCAGAGAAGAATGCCAAGATTGTGTCTCTTGAAGAGGCCAACTCAGGTAGCACATGTGTGGCTAGGTGTGTTCTTTGTGAGGGTTTGGAGATGGAGATAGCTAACGTGAAGCATGACAAGATGCAAACCGAGGAGGAAAACACATACCTTTGGATCATCTTGTCATGGGTGTCTAGCGGTGAGCCACAGCTCGGGATGATGATCTCCCAATTCAAGCGAGCTGCTGGAGGTCCAGGTGTAGGTTTTACTCTGGGTGTTGATGTTTCGTCTTTCGGCAAGATTGGAGAGTCGAGAGGTTTGATCCCATGTGAGAAGCCAAACTCCACCACTACTCCCAAACTTACCAAGATTCCACCCAAAGAGCCTGTCAAGCCTAACACCAAGGATGGGATCTTTGTTGAACCTCCGAGAGCTCCACCAAAGAAACAATCTTGGGCTCCCAAACCAAACAACCTCAAGAACAAGCTGGACACAATGCCACCCATCGAGGAGGAACTTATGCCACAGAAGGGCAAAGTGATCCACACCCACTACCGTGAGTACCAACAACCCCCTATGAGAGCGGTGAGGTACCATTGTGAGCATTGTGGGAGAGATGGACACTTGAGTGAGTTTTGCTTTCGGCGCAAGAGAGAGGCGCGCCGCGCAAAGGAGATGAACAACCCGGACATGTACTATCCTTTCCATGATGTACATGTGTCGAATGTTCAGAGGCATGCTGCTAGGCCTAGAGGTCCGAAACCTCAAGTTCCTAGGCCTAGGCCGCGAGGAGGTCGTCCCCGACGGGAGCCTGTAGTTGTTGGCTATGGACCCTGTGGCGGTGGCTATGCAATTGAGCATTTTCCCCCACAGCGTTTTGAGTATCGCGATGGACGCTCCTCCCTTAGCGAACCACGTTTTCCTCAACGTGGTGATCGCTTTTCCCGTAGGCGTGCTAGGAATGGTTTTTTCTGCTAACTGTTCTTTTGAGTAGCCGGCCCAACACTGGTATTCTTCCTACTTCACTAACCCCAGTGTTGGACCGTATGCTCACCCTATGTCTTTTTATTGATGTAGGTAAAACGAATGGAGAACGTTTGGTTGGTGGATTCCGGGTGTTCGAGGCACATGACCGGAAATGCCAAGTGGTTCTCCAGTCTTAGTCAAGTCGCCGAAAAGGAGTTTATCACCTTCGGCGACAATAGTAAAGGTAAGGTGTTATCTCATGGGTCGGTGCGAGTTAATGAGCACTTTGTGTTGTGCGATGTTGCTCTTGTTTCTAACTTGCATTTTAACCTTCTTTCTGTTTCGCAAATTTTCGATGAGGACTATGAGATTCGTTTTAAACCGAATCTCAGTCGCATTTTGGATCCTCAGGGCAACCTTGTTTGTGGGATTTCGCCCTTTGGAAATGTCTTTCGTGCGGATTTCTCAGAATCGTTTGGAATTTCTCGTTGTCTTGTGGCTGGACCTTCCTCCTCTGATCTTTGGAAGTGGCATAGGAGACTAAGACATTTGAGCTTCGACTTGCTTGCAAGACTTAGTTCACTTGGTCTAATCCGAGGATTGCCCAAGTTGTCCATGGAGAAGGATCTTGTTTGCTATTCTTGTAGACATGGGAAGATGGTTGCCGCTCCCCACCATCCAGTGACTCAGGTCATGACCAAGCGCCGTGGAGAGCTTTTGCACATGGACCTTGTTGGTCCGGCTCGGGTGAGCTCGGTTGGGGGGAAGTGGTATGTGCTTGTTGTTGTTGACGACTTTTCAAGATATTCGTGGGTTTTCTTTTTAGCTGAGAAAACTGAGACTTTCTCTTTTGCTCGCAATCTGATTTTGCGTCTTCAGAACGAGTTCCCTTTGAACTCGATGCGAGCTATTAGGAGTGATAATGGTTCCGAATTCAAGAATTCGGATTTTGAGAAGTTTTGTAACTCTTTGGGTTTAGAGCATCAGTTTTCTTCTCCCTACACTCCGTCACAAAATGGTGTTGTAGAGAGGAAGAATCGGACTCTTGTAGAGATGGCCAGGACGATGCTCGATGAGCATAGGACTCCTAGGCAATATTGGGCCGAAGCTATGAGCACTGCATGCTACATTTCCAATCGCATTTTTCTCCGAGCTTTCTTGAAAAAGACTTCTTATGAGTTGCGTTTTGGAAAATTGCCCAAAGTGATTTATTTTAGAGTTTTCGGTTGCCATTGTTTTATACTCAAAAAGGGCAACTTGGACAAGTTTGAGTCTCGTTCTTCTGACGGAGTGTTTTTGGGTTATGGCACTGATACTCGTGCTTATCGTGTACTTAACCTTGACACTAACCAAGTCATGGAGACATCCGATGTCACCTTCGACGAGACCATGGTTTGTC
Organism: Coix lacryma-jobi var. lacryma-jobi; assembly: GCA_009763385.1. Classification (NCBI taxonomy): domain Eukaryota; kingdom Viridiplantae; phylum Streptophyta; class Magnoliopsida; order Poales; family Poaceae; genus Coix; species Coix lacryma-jobi. The sequence goes on along the minus strand of CM019828.1, from coordinate 75,975,904 downwards.
CTCCTTCTCGTTTTGAGCATGTAAGTGATCATGAGGTTGGCGAGCCTCTTTTTGATGACGAGGACGAGGGTGCTGAAGGTATGGATGATCTAGCACCCCCTCCACCTGCTTTGTTGCAAGGAGCGGCTTCTACTACGACTCACAGCCCCGAGACTTCTTCTTCCTGGGGGCCGTGGGATCCGCCACCTCGAGCGATACCTTTCGTACCCGAGGAGGCACCAGCTGCTGTTGAGGGGGAGGCCACTTCAGCTCGGGAGGCGCCACGACACATCCAGCGCCAACACCCACCTCAGCAGATGATTGGCAGCATTGGTGAACGTGTCACTCGGTCAAGGTCACAACAAATCTCTCACTTTGCTCATTCTGCATTTGTTGCTGATTTTGAACCCCGAGATGTTGGACACGCTTTGATGGATCCGGATTGGGTCAATGCCATGCATGAGGAGTTAGAAAATTTTGAGAGAAATTGCGGATACATGGGTGTATGCCGAGTCTCTGAGTGATGAGTGATTGTCAACGGGTTTGATGCGCATGTTCTTTGGCTTGTGTTGTGCAGGTGTCGAGCTCGGAGACAGTGATCGAGGGCAAGGTGAAGGTCAAGTTGAGACGTGCCATGCCGACGGACTGGGTGCGATGAAGGATGGGCGTGCCGTGCGGCGGACGTGCCATGCCGATGTATCGAGCAGTGAAGGGCGGACGTGAGGCTTGGACTGAGGGACCGGAGTGCCTGAGGATCAGCTGTGGTGGCTGGCAGCCTGGGACAGCGACGAGCGGAGACTTGCGGGGCATGGTGTTGCTCGGGTCGAGGACCTGGGGACACGTGTCGGTGGACGGGGTGCACGGGCGGTGCATCCCCTCTACAGCTCCGGTTTGGTGGTTGAGCCAGGGAAAAACCACCGGGTGGACGGTTTCCGAGTTTGGGCCTCAAAACTCGGGTGCTCGGTTTCCAGGTTGAGCCACAAAACCTGGGCGCGGATGGTTTCCGAGTTTGGCCACAAAACTCGGGTGATGGGCCGGTTTCCGAGTTTGGGCCTCAAAACTCGGGCGCTGCGGGTTTCTGAGTTTGGGCCACAAAACTCAGGCTGGAGGCTGGTTTCCCGGTTTGGGCCTCAAAACCGGGGGTTGCTGGAAAAGGCTGGTTTCCCGGTTTGGGCCACAAAACCGGGGGTGCAGAGCGAGGACGGCACGTGGCGGCAATCGGAAGGTTGCGTGGAGGCAACGCGGACGAGTTGTGCGGGCGTGGCCGTTGGATCTACCTACCACCGAGTTGGTCCAGAATAACCCTAGGGTTTAGCTGGTTCGCTCTGTAATTAGAATAGAGAGGGGTAGAGTAGGAAATAGACTTAGACTAGAATAGGATAAGTAGTCAGGGGAGACACCCTCCTCCCCTATCTCAGTTATTTCAGTTTCAGCCATCTCATTTGCTTCCTGCACCTAGGGTTTCCTGCTCTCCCATCCCCTGCTGTAGCTGAGATCCGCAGAGAGACCAAGAACTCTGTGTACTTGTTGATTTTGAGGAAAGGAGGCCGTATCCTCCTTGTCGTAGCGTGTGTTTGTGCTTCGGCTTGCAATTCGTCGCTGTGATTTCCGTTGTGTTCGTGTTCTTCGCGGAATCCTTTTTCTCCACGATTTTCCCGTCGCTTGATCTCTTTGCTCGGTTCATCTTTTGCAAATCCGTTTGAACCAAGTTGTTCTAGATCGTGAGGCACTTCTTTCCATCAAAGGAATCATCCTCAAACCCCACGGTCTAGGAGATCGATCGATTTTTAGTTTCGGGTCAAGTTTTCTTCCTTCCCCGAAATTCTTCGATTCACCGTTTTGGAGATAGGTTCGAGCCATGATCTCTTAAAGATAGCTCACTATACTCCTTGTGACTCATGTCACCAAGTTTGATCCCTAGAGGAATTGTTTTGGGTGAGATAGAGGCAAATCGGTGGACGAACGGGGCTGCTGCGAGTCGACCGGACGCTCAGTCGGGGTGACCGGACGCTCGGTCCATGAGTCCGGTCGATGAACAGCACGTAGCCGTGTTCTTCTCTTTGACCGGACGCTCCGTTCACGTTTTGACCGGACGCATCGCTTTCACTGTTCATCGTGCTTGTTCGTTTCTGACCGGACGCACTGCTCTCGACCGGACGCTCCGTACTCGTGAGTCCGGTCGCGAACAGTAAGGTTCCAGAGCCGATTTTTGTTGACCGGACGCGTCCGGTCCCTGCTGACCGGACGCTGGCCAGAGTCCGGTCGATCCAGTTCGACGCGTTTTCGTCCGCAGTTTGTTCGTTCGTCTTTCGATTCGTGATTCGTTTGTGGCGTTGGATTCCTAACTTCGTGCTCTACAGAATTTGGGCTTCCCGCTTTACAAAATAGCCTGAATCCCCCTCGCGTTGCTCGGGGGAGGTTGAGGTTACCCAAAACCCATCCCGTCACTAGTTGACTTGCGTGAACTTGGGTGAGGAAGTTTTTGTGGTGCCTCGCTGTGATCCCTGGGATCATCCACCCTCTTCCAAGGGTCGTGGGCATCACGTTTTTGGTAGTAGCTCTTGGGGATTGATTTTGGGACACTTGGCCAAAGTTTCGTGAGAAATTTTATTGGCTCCCATTCACCCCCCCCTCTGGTCGCCTTGCTTTTGCATTCTCGGTCCTTCAGAAATCGGGTTTGGGTTCTTGTTCCTCTTCCTCCTGAGTGTCATCCTACTGGGACAAAATGGGTTTTCAAAAATAAACAGGGAGAAGATGGCCATGTTGTGAGAAATAAGGCCAGACTTGTAGCCCAGGGGTACAGTCAGAAGGAGGGGATAGACTATGAGGAGACTTTTGCTCCTGTAGCTCGTTTGGAGGCGATTAGGATACTCTTGGCTTTTGCTGCATCCAAAAGTTTCAAACTTTTTCAAATGGATGTCAAGAGTGCCTTTTTAAACGGCTACATAGAAGAGGAAGTATACGTTAGACAGCCCCCCGGTTTCGAAAATCCCAAGTTTCCAAACCATGTTTTTAAACATCACAAAGCTTTGTATGGTTCGAAACAAGCCCCTAGAGCCTGGTATGATAGGTTGAAGACCTTTTTGCTTGCTAAGGGTTTTAAAATGGGATGTGTGGATAAAATGCTCTTTCTCCTCAGGCAAGGCAGTGACACACTCTTGGTCCAGATTTATGTGGATGATATCATTTTTGGTGGTTCTTCTCACGCTTTGGTTGCCAAGTTTGCAGATACTATGAGTAGGGAATTTGAGATGAGCATGATGGGCGAGTTGACGTTTTTCCTCGGATTGCAAATCAAGCAATCTCGAGAGGGGACGTTCGTACACCAGGGTAAGTATACCAAGGACATTTTGAAGAAATTCGATATGGGTGAGGCCAAGCCTCTTCCAACACCCATGTCGACCACGACGGCCCTGGATGCGAACAAGGAAGGAGAAGCAGTGGACCAGAAGGAGTACCGGAGTATGATCGGGTCGCTTCTGTACCTGACGACGACACGCCCGGACATCCAGTTCGCGGTGTGTCTCTGCGCGCGTTTTCAGTCTTCACCGCGCACCTCTCACCGTCAGGCAGTCAAGCGCATTATGAGGTACTTGTGCTTCACTCCTGAGTTTGGGATTTGTTATTCTGCTTCCTCCACCGTCTCCCTTTGTGGTTATTCCGATGCCGATTTTGCTGGTTGCCGCATTGAGCGCAAGTCCACTTCTGGGACTTTGCAGTTTATTGGTTCTTCTCTTGTTTCGTGGTCCTCTCGCAAGCAGTCTAGTGTCGCCCAGTCTACCACGGAGGCTGAGTATGTTGCTGTGGCTAGCTGCTATTCCCAGTTACTCTAGATGATGGCCACTTTGCGTGATTTTGGTCTGAGCTTTACTCGCGTTCCTTTGCTTTGTGACAGCACGAGTGCGATTAGCGTTGCTATGAACCCCGTGCTGCACTCGAAGACCAAAAACATTGATGTGCGCTTTCATTTTCTACGAGACCACTATGAGAAGGGTGATATCGACCTTCGCCATGTAGATACTCATCATCAGTTGGCTGATATTTTCACCAAGCCTTTGGACCAATCAACTTTTAATCGGTTGAGAGGTGAGCTTGGTGTGTGTTTCCCCTTTTAGATGGGGGAAACATTTTGGCTCTTGTTTTATACACTGACTTTGTGTTTTTCATTTGGTTCTTCATGCATCTTTGCATTTCATCTTGCATACCTACATTCAGAGCTTCATGGATATAATCTTTAGAATGTAACTATGCTCTGTGTAGTCTTTGCTCCGATGCTTTATGATGATGCTGTAGCTTATGCTCTTTCTGATCACTGATACATGTTGTGAGCGGAGCTATTTTATGAATGGTGAATTTGCTTAATGAACTTAAAACTTGAAAATGTTCACCATTGAGATCTGCAACTAGCATGTGTAGAATGTGTTGAAGTCACTTGTGCTTTTCATATATCCTAGGTTGCTATGTCTCTTGTTCTGAGTCATTCACTTGCTTGGTATGTTCATATGCTGATTTAATCTCGAACCAAGTTAAGTGAATTGGAAAGATCGAGATGCGATTGCTTGTCAGCACATCACAGTTTCGAGACTGTTTCTAATTGCACTTTGAGTTAAACTTGAGTTGTGTAGTGTATGACCAAAATTGTTGCTTTAAGCTTCTGATTGCTTCTGCATAGGCTTCGCACAGTTGAAAAGTTAGGCAATGACAAGCTCACAACCTCTCGCAATCATATGCTGAAATTTAAACTTGTGTAATTTAACCGCTGCAACTCCGATAAAATTTGGATACACAAGTCTATGTTTCATTCTATAGCATGATGATTGAACTATGCTAGGGGTAGTTCACCTTGTATACATGTTTAGCACCTGTTTGACTACCTGTCTATACATGTTTTGTGCTATTTTGATGGTGAATACCTTTTTGGCTGAAAACTGCTCTTTTTGTTCTCATGTTCATATTTCATATCTGGTGATCAATTTGAGCCTTTGCTAGCTTCTTATGAATGTTGTTGAATCACCGGATCAGAACTCTGTAGAGCATCTTTGCACTCTCTTGATTATATTCCTGAAGCTGCTAACTTGCATTTTAACTCATATGCATTTTTGGAGGGAGATTTTCTATCAAGAGGGAGAAACTTGAGTGCCTGTGCACATTTGCTTGCTGGTGCATTTTCAACTAAGGGGGAGAAAATATTGATAAATCATGTGTTCCCTGGGTTGTGTGCACTACTTGAGGGGGAGTTTGCTAGTTGTGTTGAGCCTTGCCTCTTTCGTGAGGGACTAGCAAACATTTTCAGCACTTCAATTAGTATCAAACTCTTTTTTGAGTTGGTAACAGTTGGTTTTCGAGCTTCCTCGCTAGCGATGTTGAGCCCGTTCTGCCTCTTCTTGAGGGCTAGCTCTGTTTTGCTTGATTTTCAGTTGATTCTTCAATTGGTATCAAGTTTTCTTGCTAACGGTGTTGAGCCTGTTCTACCTCTTCTTGAGGGCTAGCTTTGCTTTGCTTGGTCGCGACGAGCCGTTGCCCATGTCTTTGGGGACCAAGTTGTCTTGCTCTTTCCACTTGACCTCCTTCGGCTTTGCTATGCTTTTGGGTCATTTGGTCGAGTTCTCTCTCCTTCTTTCTTCTTTCTTCTATTCTGTATGATTTGTGTTGGTAGTTGACAATGCACTCATCAAGGGGGAGATTGCGGATACATAGGTGTATGCCGAGTCTCTGAGTGATGAGTGATTGTCAACTGGGATGATGCGCATGTTCTTTGGCTTGTGTTGTCTAGGTGTCGAGCACGGATGCAGTGATCAAAGACAAGGTGAAGGTCAAGTAGAGACGTGCCGTGCCGAGGGACCGAGAGTGGCGAAGGGCGGACGTGAGGCTTGGACTGAGGGACCGGTGGCCTGAGGATCAGCTGTGGTGGCTGACAGCCTGGGACAGCGACGAGTGAAGACTTGCGGTCATGTGTGGCTCGGGTCAAGGACCTGGGGACACGTGTCGGTGGACGGGGTGCACGGGCGGTGCATCCCCTCTTCGGCTCGGTTTGGTGGTTGAGGCACAGAAAAACCACCGAGTGGACGGTTTCCAGGTTTGGGCCTCAAAACCTGGGCGCTGATGGTTTCCGAGTTTGGGCCACAAAACTCGGGCTGAGGACGGTTTCCAGGTTTGGGCCTCAAAACCTGGGTGCTGCGGGTTTGCTGAGTTTGGGCCTCAAAACTCAGGCCTTGGTTGGTTGGTTTCCCGGGTTGGGCCTCAAAACCGGGGGTTGGCTGTGAAGGCTGGTTTCCCGGTTTGGGCCACAAAACCGGGGGTGCGACATCCGGGAAAAGGACAAGCAGAGCGGTGGCGGCACGTGGCGGCGATCGGTGAGGTTGCGTCGAGGCAACGCTACCAGTTGTGCGGGCGTGGCCGTCGGATCACCACCTACCATGAGTTGGTCCATAATAACCCTAGGGTTTAGCTGGTTCGCTCTGTAACTAGTTGAGGGGTAGAGTAGGAATTAGAATTAGGATAAGTAGAGGGAGACACCCTCCTCCCATTTTATCTTAGCCATTTGCTATTTTGCCTTCTAGGTTTTCCTGCTCTCCCTCTCCCCCGCAGTAGCAAACTGAGATCCACAGAGAAGAGAACCATACCTCTGTGTCCGTGAGATTTTGAGGAAGTGAGACCGTAATCTCACTGTTGTAGCGTGTGGTAGCCACACGGTTGAAAATTCGTGGTTGTGATTTGCGTTTTGTTCATGTTCTTCGCGGAATCCTTTTCTCCATGTTTTTCCCGTCGATCGATTTCTTTGCTCGGTGCGTCTTTTGCAAATCCGTTTGAACCAAGTTGTTCTAGATCGTGAGGCACTTCTTTCCAACAAAGGAAATCATCTTTAACCTCATGAGCTAGTAGATCGGTTGATTTTTTGTTTTGGATCAAGTTTTGCTCCCTTGCCCCGAATCCTTGCAATTCACCGATTTGGAGTTAGGTTCGAGCCATGATTCTTTTGGGATAGCTCACTAACCTCCTTGGAACTCCTCATACCAAGTCTAAGCCTTAGTGCTTTCGATTCGGAGGAGATCGGGTTGAATTCGCGGAAGAACAGCACTGAATCAGGGGCATCGGAAGCTCGAGTTCATAGCATCGGATGCTGACTCATTTGGCATCGGACGCTCCGTTGCTGCGTGACAAGTTCTGACAGATTTAAAGGAGCAACAGATGCTGCCATTGTACGCTCCGTTGTGTAGCCATCGGACGCTGAAGGTTCACTGTTCACAGCGTCCGATGGGTGTCCAGTAAGGATCCAGACAGGCCATTTTTACATCAGACGCTTCCGGTGTTTTGGCATCGGACGCTGCCAGCGTCCGATGCTGCTGAGTCTGCGCCGTTTCGTTCGCCATTCGTTCGTTCGTTGTCGGTTCTGATTTCTGGCTTTTGCGTTGGGTTTCTAGAGTCGTGTAGTGTCTCGCTGTGCTTCTTGGAAGCATCCACCCTACATCTAGGGTCGTGGACACTTACGAGCTCTAGGGTTTGCTCTTGGGGTGATTCACGGGACAGTGGCAACAAGTTTCCGGTAGGAAATTTTGAAGCTCCCATTCACCCCCCCCCTCTGGTCACTTTCTGGTAGTAGTTTCGGTCCTTCAGCTTTCAATTCTCACTACATGCTTAGACAAGACTCTAGTGGCAAGATGAAAGTTATGTTCATGGGGCCTCCTAACAAGAATAGGCCAAAGCAAATTTGGGTTGCAATGTCACTAGTAGAGAAGGTTAAGGGACCTCAACAAGTTTGGGTCCCAAAAGCTCAAGCTTGATTTCTTATGTGCGTAGGTGAACTACAAGACCGGTGGATCTCATTGGGTGATTGATAGTGGTTGCACACAACATATGACCGGTGATCCCCGAATGTTCACCTCACTAGAAGAAAATGTCAATGACCAAGAAAAGATAACATTTGGTGACAACTCAAAGGGCAATGTCAAGGGATTGGGCAAAGTGGCTATATCAAATGATCATACCATCTCCAATGTGCTTCTAGTTGCATCGTTGAGCTTCAACTTGCTATCCGTTGGGCAACTATGTGATCTTGGCTTTCAATATTTGTTCACCGACAAAGAAGTGGTTGTGACCAAGAAAGATGATACACAAGTGATATTCAAAGGCTTTAGATACAACAATCTCTATCTAGTGGATTTCACCTCCGAAGATGCCAACTTGAAGACATGTTTGTTCACTAAGCAATCACTTGGTTGGCTATGGCATAGAAGGTTGGCACATGTTGGAATGAACACTCTCAACAAGCTATTGAAGAAGGATTTGGTTAGGGGCTTGAAGGATGTCAAATTTGAGAAGGACAAATTGTGTAGTGCATGTCAAGCCGGCAAGCAAGTTGCAAACACTCATCCAACCAAAGCCTTTGTATCAACATCAAGAGAGTTAGAGCTACTTCACATGGATCTATTTGGGCCAACAACATATGCTAGCTTGGGTGGAAATCTCTATTGCCTAGTGATTGTTGATGACTATTCAAGATACACTTGGGTATTCTTTCTTCATGACAAATCCGAGGCAACCCCTTCATTCAAGAAGTTTGCCAAGAGAGCCCAAAATGAGTTTGACTTGAAGATCAAAAAGATTAGAAGTGATAATGGAAGAGAGTTTGACAACACCCATATTGAAGAGTATTGTGATGAAGTTGGGATCATGCGGATACATGGGTGTATGCCGAGTCTCGAGTGATGAGTGATTGTCAACGGGTTTGATCGCAGGTTCTTTGGCTTGTGTTGTGCAGGTGTCGAGCACAGAGACAGTGATCGAGGGCAAGGTGAAGGTCAAGTAGAGACGTGCCGTGCCGACGGACCGGGAGCGGTGAAGGGAGGACGTGAGGCTTGGACTGAGGAACCGGTGGCCTGAGGATCAGCTGTGGTGGCTGGCAGCCTAGGACAACGACGAGCTAAGACTTGTGGGACATGGTGTTGCTCGGGCCGTGGACTTGGGGACACGGGTCGGTGGATGGGGTGCACGGGCGGTGCATCCCCTCTACAGCTTCGGTTTGGTGGTAGAGCCAGAGAAAAACCATCGGATAGACGGTTTCCAGGTTTGGGCCTCAAAACCTGGGCGCGGATGGTTTCCGAGATTGGCCACAAAACTCGGGCTGAGGACGGTTTCCAGGTTTGGGCCTCAAAACCTGGGTGCTGCGGGTTTGCTGAGTTTGGGCCACAAAACTCAGGCTACGGTGTGCTGGTTTCCCGGTTTGGGCCTCAAAACCGGGGGTTGGCTGTGAAGGCTGGTTTCCCGGTTTGGGCCACAAAACCGGGGGCGGAGTCCGTGAAGAGGACGCAGAGCGGTGGCGGCACGTGGCGGCAATCGGGAGGTTGCGTCGAGGCAACGCTACGAGTTGTGCGTGCGTGGCCGTCGGATCCACCTACCATCGAGTTGGTCTAGAATAACCTTAGGGTTTAGCTGGTTCGCTCTGTAAGTAGTTAGGGGTAGAGTGGGAATTAGGAATAGTTAGAATTAGGATAAGTAGGGGGAGACACCCACCTCCCCATCGATCTCAGTCATTTGCTCTTTGCACTTAGGGTTTCCTGCTCTCCTAATCCCCTACTGTAGCTAGCTGAGATCTGCAGAGAACCATACCTCTGTGTACTGGAGATTTTGAGGAAGTGAGGCCGTAACCTCACTCTTGTAGCGTGTGGTAGCCACACGGTTGCAAATCGATGACTTGATTCGCGTTTTGGTTCGTGTTCTTCGCGTTCTTCGTTTCTCCGTGATTTTCCCGTCACTCGATCTCCCTCTCTACTGCGTCTTTGCGAAATCCATTTGAATCAACTTGTTCTTTACGTTGAGGAGGTCATTTCGACCAAAGGAATTCATCTAACTCCTCACGAACAAGTAGATCGGGTTGATTTCGTTTTCGTGGCGCTTTTTTTGATTCATACCCTTTCCACATCGATTTCCCATTGATTGAGTTGATTTGAGCGGATGATTTCTCGGGGATAGTCTCCTAACTACCTCGTGATCATCCTCTCCAAGTTTGGGATCAAGGGATTTTGGTTTGAATCGATTTGGGAGTGATTTGGGTGAAGGGCGATCAAAATCGCCCTCACTGGACAGCCGCGGACAGTTCGCCACCTGACCGGCGGACAGTCCGGGCGTCGGGGAGCAGCCGGACTAGTGGCTGTGTTCTTCGGCTGATTTGGTTTTGGTCGACCGGCGGACAGTCCGCAGTTCAAGCCGCGGACAGTCCGGCAACCGTCCAGGGAACTTCAGCAGCACTGCGGTTTTGCTCCTTTGGCCGGCGGACAGTCCGCGACCTGAGCCCGGACAGTCCGCCACTGGGCAGACAGTCCGCGACCGTACCGGCGGACAGTCCGGGATCGTGCTGTAGCCTCCGGATTAGTGCATTTGCTCTCCCGACTTGTTCGCTTGGTTTCCGGACTTCTCGTTTGGCCTTGTAGTTGACCAAGGAACCTCTCTTGGTATCTTTGCTACTTGTTAGCATCGGTATTTGGGGACTTCTCGACGTAGCCGTCTATCTACGTTCTGGACTCAGTTCTCAAGGGTCGAACTTGTGCCGGAGCTTTTTGGCTTTTGGTTCGCTATCGCTTTGTGGTGCCTCGCTGTGATCCAAGGGATCATCCACCCTCTTCCAAGGGTCGTGGGCACCACGTTCTCGGTTGTAACTTTTGGGGGTTGATTTTGGGACAATTGGCCAAAGTTTCGAAAGAAATATTTGAGCTCCCATTCACCCCCCCTCTGGTCGCCTTGCTAGTGCACTCTCGGTCCTTCAATTGGTATCAGAGCGGGTTAAGGATCTTCAACCTTAGACGGTTCCAGATCCACAGAAGGCGACATGGATCGCGGCGTGGGCAAACCGCCATTTTTCGATGGGATGAACTATGCGTATTGGAAGATACGCATGTCGGCCTATCTGCAGAGTTTGGGTGCTTCCATTTGGGATATTTGCAACTCTGCCGATTACGTGGTCTTGGCTGCTCGTGTCTCTCAGCTTCAGATCGATGAGCACGATGCCAATAGCCGAGCCCGTAATGCACTTTTCTCATGCCTGAGCATGAGTGAGTTTGATCGGGTTTCTCACCTCGCTACGGCTCGGGAGATTTGGGCTACCCTCATTCGTTTCCATGAGGGAACCTCCCAAGTCAAAACCTGTCTCTACGAGTCATTGAAGCGATAGTATGAGAACTTTCGACATATGCCTGGCGAGAGCATAGAAAGTTTATTCGCTCGCTTTCAGGTGATTGTCAACAGGATGAGGGCTAACAAGGAGCTGTTGCCTTTCGACGATCATGAGAGAGCTTTGAAGCTTTTGCATACTCTCGATCGATCGGTGTGGGATTCCAAGGTTCAGGCGATCATCGAATCGCCTAACTATGAGACCCTCACGTGCGACGAGCTCTTCAGTAAGCTCAAGTCCAATGAGATCGATGCCATGGCGAGGGCTTCTTATGAAAATCCTTCTGGCCCGTCGATGGCTTTGCTTTCTGGCTCTTCTCCTAACTCCTATGGAGGTTTGCACTCTCTTCTCTCTTTTCTGTCATAGAGGAGCAGCTGGAGTCTTTGGGGGACGACGAGCTGGCTATGCTCGCCAACCGGTTCTCGCGGTTCCACAACAACCGCATGAATCGTCGCCGCGGAGGAGGACGCTCGGGATGCTATGAGTGCGGCGACCCGAACCACTTCATCGCCAACTGTCCCAAGAAGAAGCACTCATCTGAGAAGGGCGATCATGGGCACAAGTACGACTTCGGCAAGCGCAAGGAGAAGTACGTCCCCGCAAGGCACAAGCGGAAGGGCGGCTTCAACAAGGAGTACATCAAGACGAAGTACTTGGAGAAGGCCCAGGCTGAGCAGCGTGCTTTCTTTGCCACGCTCAGCGACGTCGACGACTCGGACGATGACTCTGCTTCCTCAAGCGACGATGAGTCCGAGAAGAAGAAGAAGAAGATCGAGGACAAGCTGAACGGTCTCTGCTTCTTCGCCGACGACGACGGCTTCTGCACCATGGCCCTCGGCAAGGAGGTCGACGGCGAGCTGGAGGAGACCCCTCGGAGCGACGACGACGATGACACCTCCCAAGTATCTCTGACCCCCGATGAGCTTTCTGCTGAGGTCGAGAAGCTTACTGCAGCGCTCCTTAGTCAGGATAAGTTGCTTAGGCGTGCCACTAGAGAGCGCAAGGAGTTTAGGCAGAAGTGGGAGGATACGGTGAAGGAACTTGAATCTGTCAAGTCCACCGTTGTTATCACCAAGGAGGAGGAGTGTGAGATGTGCACCAAGCACATGACTGACCTTCTCACTTTGAGAGGTAAGTATGCTGCGTTGGTAGGAGAGGTGGATGAGCTCCAGGCTAGACCCATGCTGTTGGGTGCGTCCAAAACTTGTCCTGTCTTGCAATCTGAGTTGGCAGAGAAGAATGCCAAGATTGTGTCTCTTGAAGAGGCCAACTAACCGGTTCCGGATCCACGAAGGCGACCTTTTTAGAGTGGTTTGGCTTCCAACGTAGATTGTCGAGGTGTTGAGCTTTTGTTTTGCTAACACTAACGGTGCTTTTAGAAGTGGCACCAAGTTCTTCTTCAAGCATGTCTTTGTCTTTCAGCTTGAACGGTTCCATGGACGACATCTTGGGAAGAAGGAGGAGTGCAGTTGATGAGAGGGATCACAAGGTGAACGATCTGCTGAACCTTCTGCGACATGATGAGCTTTCACCAGAGGATCTCCTATGTCAACTTGGCAAGGCCAAGAGAGGTACACTTGCTTGTGGTCTTGTGACCCTGCACAACCTATATGAGGCTTGCACTAGGAATGATGAGCTTTGCGATACCTTGAGTAGAAACGTAGAAAAATTAAAATGCTCCATTGCTAAGTTGAAGTCTAGTGCCTCTTTGCCTTGCACCTCTTGTAGTGACATGGTTAGGAAGAATGATGAGCTAAGCTTTTCCCTTGCTAGCTTAAAATCTGAAAATGAAATGTTGATATCTAATGCTTCCAAACCATGTTTAGTTTGCACTGACCTAAGCAAGGACCTTGATTGTGCTAAAACTGAAATAGCCTTGCTAAAGTCGGATGCTTTGCTACCATGTGTTTATTGTGAGTCTTTGTGTACTGAAATTGATGAACTAAGATTGACTCACACCACATGTGTAGATGAACTTGAGCATGCTAGGGCTGAAATTGTTGAATTAAATTCTAAGCCTTGTAGCTCATGTTCTTTGAATAAAAATGCTTGCCTTACTTCTTGTGCTATTCATGATTCTTTGCTTGATGTGAATGGTGATGTTTCTTCCACCAATTTCATTTGCACATCATGCATGGATTTAGAAAAAGAAGTTTTGGTTTTGAAGCAATTGCGCGATGATATGAGCGCCAAGTTGGTTGAGCACAATGATATGAGTGCCAACCTTGAGAGGGAAGTCGAGCTCTTGCGTACCACATATGCCGAGTGCATAAAAGAGGAGATGGAGAATCTGAAAAACACTCCTTGTGGTACTTGTGATCGCCTCATGTTTGAGAATGAGGTTTTAGCCAAAAGGTGCAAGAGCCTTTGTGCTAAGTCTTTTGAGTCACGCATTTCTTCCAACTCCGATGTTGATATTTCCAAGTCTGCATCTCTGCAACCGGAGTTGAGTTCTTGTGTTGCGCGTGAGTCTTTTGACGATAGCACTAGTGTCAAGGTTTCGGATAGCTCTTTCATAGCTACTCCCAACCTTGCTGTTTCTTCGAGTGATGTCCAAGGGACTTCTCTTGACAAGGGTGCTTCTCATATTTTTGGGACTCGTCCTCCCAATCTGGTTTTTCATTGCACCTTTTGCAAGAAGGAGGGACATTCGCTCGATTTTTGTTTTCGCCGTGTCAAGCACGAGCGGCGAATTCGAGCTAAGGCTTTTAGGAAGCCGCGTAGCCTTTCCCATGGCACGTGTGCTCCAAGCATTGGCACCAAGTTGGTGGTTGATGCTTCTTGTTCTAAGTCCCAAGGGACTTCTCACTTGTCGGAGAATGGTGTGCCTTCTGATAGGCCTTTGTACCATTGCTCTTTTTGTGAGAAAGATGGGCATCAAGAAAGTTTTTGCTATCGGCGTGCCAAACGCTTGCGCCAAGCTCGCTCTTCTAGGAAGATGGTGATTCATAGCCCTTCTCATGGCATGAACACTTGTGCTCCTAGTAAGAAGCCCATTTTTGTTGATGGGATTTATGACTCCTTTTCTAGTGGGATAGGTCATGGTCGTGGACATGCTTCTAGTGCTTCATCCCTTGGTCCACGTCATGCTTTTCATGATGCTTCTATTGGTTCTTCTTCAAAGACCCTGGAAGGTGTTTGCCTCTTTTCCCGTGGTACGACTCGTTCTTCTCCTCGAGTTGTCCTTTTGAGGAATGCTTCCAAGGGTGTTTCACAATTGCATTTGAACCAACATTTGCATCATGCTAACTCACATGATAAGTTGAGATTTGTGACCAAGTCCTGGATTCCCAAGTACATGCTTGCTAACCCTTCGGGATCCAAGACTTGGGTTACTTTGTCCTCTTGTGTGTAGATATGAGGACGCGGGGTGGAGAACATGCGCATGATGGAGCTTGATCTTTTAGATGTGATCAAGAGTTGATGGTTCTCTACACCCCGCTTAGATTTGCCTCCAAAGAGGCTTTTGCAGTTTGGTGAGCTTTCTTTTACACTCATACCTTGTACATCCATGATCTATGTCTTGTGGTATGAGATGGTTCTTCATGTGCTCACTTGTATAGCTTTTACATGTACATTTTCTTTTGTATCATGTTTTGCTTTAGTCTAGCATGTGCTATCTTGTATATCATATGTCATGATAGCTTTGTGTATAGCTTTTGTGAAATATCCACCCTTCATGCTAGTCTGTGATCCTTATGAACATTATGCCATGTTTTACCATACCTCTCCATGAGCTTTACTTGTAGAGGTATGATGTTCATTAGGTATCACTTTTCAGGTGCTAGTTTTGTGTAGCGACATGTATCCTGTTGATATGATTAGTTTGAGCACTAGCCTTTCCACAATTTTATCATGTTACATGCTTTTGGATCTATTGCTATCATTATCTTGCATTGTAGCATGTGTTGAGGTTTAGGCTGTGATTGGGTTGATCATGTCTTTAGGCTGCATTCTGCTATACAGTGCTTTATCCTGTTGCATGGTAGTCTTGACTAGGTTGAGTTCAGATCTCCTTGCGGTATCATTCATAGGTAGACCTCTTTTTGTTGAGAGCTAACCTTATGCTTTTATGTGACTAACCGTTTTCGTGGAGACCTTGAGGTCACACTGGACGAGACAATGCCTTGTGTTTTCTTCTGCCTTTGAGTGTGCAGGAGAACAGGAGCCTGGAGAGAGCATTTCGGCTCACGGACCCGATCCCACTTCTGCCACGACTTGGGGTTCCATTCGAGTAGCTCTCCAGCGAGCACTAGCGGCACCTGTGGGAGCGACAGCATCAGGCGAGGGGGAGACAACTTCGGCGAGGCAGGCGCCCCGGAGTTCAGCAGATTCAGGCGTCCCCTCGGGCATCACACCAGCAGGCGGTCATGCGCTTCAGGAGGTACGTCCGACACACTTCTGAGTCCGGATTTTGGTACTCTTCTTCTTCGACCTCTTTTTGCTGTGTGGTCTTTTCGTTGTGGATTTTGCTGGCTATCGCTTGAGCTTTCTTGGCTCTTCTCTTATGAGTCTGGTGTGTGTTTCCCTTTTAGTTGGGGAAGCATTTTGCTTGTTGTATCTTAGTTGGACTTCTCCGATCCCCTTTTGTTTTGGGTTTTCCTTATAGGCTAGCTTTGCATGCATTTCATCATGTACATTTTGCATTTTAGAGCTTCATGTATATAGTAATGAAAATGAGACTATGCTCTTTTTGGTATGCCCTGCTTATTCATGATGATGCTTGTAGCTTAGGCTCTTTTTGATCACTTGATACATGTTATGAGCTAAGCTATTTTTGCAAATGGTGAACTTGACTAATCAACTATGAAACCTTTAATTTGTTCACCATTGGGATTGGCAACTAGCATGGGTAGGATGTGTTGAGATCACTTGTGCTATCTTTTGTATGCTAGGTTGCTATGTCTCTTGCACTGAGTCATTCACTTGCTTGGATTGTTCATATTTACCTTGTGCTTAAAATTTGATCCAAGTCTAAGTGAAATGAAAAGATCGAGATGGGATTGCATGTGTCAGCACCTCACGGTATCGAGACTGTTTCTCATTGCACATTTGAGTTAAACTTGAGCCGTGTAGTGTAAGACCGAAACCGGTGCTTTAAGCTTCCGATTGCTTTTGTTGCATAGGCTTAGCCTGGTTGAAAAGTTAGGCAATGACCATGCTTTTAACTTCTCGCAATCACATGCTTTTAAACTGAACTTGTGTTAATACCGTTGCAAATTCCGATAAAATATTGATAATGACACAAGTTTATGCTTCATTCTATTGCATGATGATTGAACTTTGCTAGGGGTAGTTCACCTTTTATACTCGAGTTAGCACTTGCTTGATTTCCTGTCTATGCATGCTAAGTGCTATTTAGTGGTGAACTCCTTTTCAAATGGCTTAAAACTGCTCATATGCTCTATTGTTCATATTTCGCATTCATTTGATCAGTTTGAGCCTTTGCTAGCATTTGTATTGATTGCTACACCTTCAGGGCAGCACCGTTTTGAGCATCCTTTCATTCTGATTGCTATACACTTGAAGCTGTTGCATTGTGCATATCATGCATTTTTAGCTTAGTATACATCCCCCCAGCTCCGATACACTTCGTGGTCACTTTTAGTGTTTTTCATTGCCCCCATATGCTTTTGGTTGTTGACTTGTCTTGTGTTTGTGTCAACTTTGTATTGAAATTTCAAAACCCTTCAGCATGTTCCCTTTTGTCAAAGGGGAGTAGCTGTTTGCAAGGGGGAGCTTGAGTGTTGGCACAAAGGGGAGAGTCATGCATTTTAGGGAGAGCTTTGAGAAAGGGGGAGTTTAGCTCTTTTATGTTCTTCTTCACTCAGTTTAGCACTTTTATGTGTCTCAATTGGCATCCATCTCCTGGTATGGAATGCAATTGGTGTCATGAGCTTTGTGAATAGCTTTTGTGTATAGGCTTGATTTCAGGGGGAGTCGCTTTTGTCTTGCTGCTTCTCCACGTGCTCCGAGTGATTGTGCTCCATTTAGTGTTGAGCTTCTCTTGTGGTTTTTCTCAGTTGGTATCGAGCCTGCTAGTCGTGTTGAGCCATTTTTGCCTCTGTCTAGAGGGACTAGCAGTTTTTGCTTGGTATTTTTGATTGGTATGGACCCTTCAGCTAGTTGCGTCGAGCCTATGTGCCTCTGTCTTGAGGAACTAGCTGTTTTCACCAATTCTTGGATGTCTGTGATCAGTTTTGCGCTCTTATGCGTTGTTTCAGCCTCATTTGGTGTTGAGCCTTGAGCTAGTGGTGTTGAGCCTTTTCTGCCTCTTCTTGAGGACTAGCTCATTTTTGACTTGGTTGCGTCGAGCCGTTGCCCATGTCTTTGGGAACCAAGTCTTTTGCTCTATGTGATTGAGTTTTGCTCATTGTTGAGTTGTTGCTCCGATCCCTTACTTGGTTGCGTTGAGCCATTGCCCATGTCTTTGGGGACCAAGTTATGTCTCATGACAAGTGATTTTGTTCTTTGCCCTTCGATGGCTTTTGATCACTTGAATGAGATTTTCGGTTTTGGTATCTCAAACCATCTGTTGTGCCTAGTTTCTGTCAATTCAATCATCAAGGGGGAGAAAAAGAAAGAGAAAGAGAAAAAGGGGAGAAATTGACCCAAATCCAAGTGGATAAGTACCTTGGTCTCTCTTTTGTGATGATTGTTTGACAATTTATTTGAGATTGGTTTTCGAATACCTTTTGGGATTCATGAAACTCTTGTTTATCTTGACTCTTCGGTTGTGTGGAGGCTTTGCCCGCTTTTCCCGTTTCCTTCGGGACCGAGAGCTTTTATTTGAGTTTTCATGATCCTTCCTCATCTCAAGTAGCCTTGTGTTTGCTTTTGCTTGGCTTTTGGGTACTTGGATGAGGCTTGCCTTCGAATCCTTCCTTTGTGGTTTATTTTTAGTCAATGCATTCATCAAGGGGGAGATTGAGAACACATATGATGAATGATTGACTTTGATGAGGAAGGTTTGAGGCTTTTACCCGGTTTAGTCCATATCTCACTATGCGCTTAATGTGTATGACTAACCGGTGGCGTTGAGTTGTGTGGTGTTTACCGTGTTGGCGTGTGTGTGCGACATGTGTCTCTTGGTTGTGTTGATGTGTAGGTGTGGAGCTCGGATACAATGGTCAATGGCGAGGTGAAGGTCAAGTAGAGACGTGCCGTGCCGACGGACCGGGAGCGGTGAAGGATGGGGGTGCCGTGCGGCGGACGTGCCAGCCCAAGTACCCAGAGCGGTGAAGGGCGGACGTGAGGCTTGGACTGACGGACTAGAGGGCCAGAGGACCAGCTGTGGTAGCTGGCACGTGGCATCGGCGAGCGAGAGCACATGGGGATGTGCGGTGCATCGGCCGAGTCGGGACGACGGCGTCGTGTCACTTGGCGGGAGGTCGGACACGGGCTTGCGTGCGGCGCAAGTGCCGTCGGCCAAGTCAAGGAGGATGGCGAAGGCGTTGTGCCCGACGTGGAGGCTGGACATGCATCGGCATCGGTGCCGGTGGTCGGGGTGTGCGAACCACATCCCGTCTACGGTGCGGGTTCGGTAGCTGAGCCTCAAAAAGCTACCATCGACGGTTTCCGAGTTTGGGCCTCAAAACTCGGGTGGACGGTTTCCAGGTTTGGGCCTCAAAACCTGGGCGCGCGGGTTTCCGAGTTTGGGCCTCAAAACTCAGGGTGGACAGTTTCCAGGTTTGGGCCTCAAAACCTGGGCTGGCGGGTTTACCGGTTTGGGCCTCAAAACCGGGGCTGGTCCGAAAGGACGGTCGACGCATGGCGGCGTGGAGAGGCTGGCGCGGCGGCGAAGCTATCCACGAGGAAGGCGCGGTGGTCGACGGTGGCGGCACGTGGCGGCATCAGGGAGGTCGCGTCGAGGCGAAGCTACCGGATGTGCGGGCGTGGCCGTCGGATCGAAACTGTCAAGTCTGGACGGTTTTACCACTGGGGGGTATTAGGGACGAGTGCTTAATGTAAGGGCGTTTTGGTCTTCGGACGTGCGCCTATATATATGAGGGGGGCTGCTAGGGCAGCCGCATCCTTGGGAGTTCTTGGTGGTGTCTCTCTCATTTTGTTCCTGTGAGAGAAGGCTAGGCTTAGGGAGAGTTGGCTATTGTTCTTGAGCTTTTTGCCATCCAAGCTTTGTGTTGTTAGGATTGGCTTGTAGCCCGACACCAAGTGATTAATCAATCATCCATTCCTCTGAATCCAAGGATCAAATTCGTGGTTGAATTCGCATTTTGAATTTGTTCTTCGCGTTCTTCTTTTCTCCACGATTTTCCCCTCTCCCGATCTCCCTCTACGCTGCGTCTTTTGCGATTCCGTTTGAATCAACTTGTTCTTTGAAGTGTGGAGAACATTTCCACCGAAGGAATTCATCCCTACCCTCACGAACAAGTATATCGGGCCGAAATCATTTTTGTTCTTCGTTCTTCCCCTTTTCTAGTGTTCTTCGGATTTCTCATGATTTAGTTGGGTTGAAGCAATGATATCCTTGGATTAGCTTCCCAACACATAGAAGAACACTTGGGTGAAGTTAGTTTGCAGCCTCGTTCGATTTGGTGAAGATCCAATCGATTTTGGTTTTGTCCCGTGGCGTTTTTGGGCATTCTGGGTGGTGGCGGACTGTCCGCCCCTCCAGCCGCGGACAGTCCGCGGGTCGGGGTTCCAGCCGGACCAGTGGCTATTTGCCTCGGCGCTTTTCCCCTCGGGTGACCGGCGGACAGTCCGCCAGTGTTGGGCGCGGACAGTCCGGGCCTCGGCGCTTTTCCCCTCGGGTGATGTTTCAGCAGGTTTGCTGTTTGGCGGTGTTGGCCGGCGGACAGTGCGGGAAGGAACCGCGGACAGTCCGCGAGTCGTGCAGGGAGAGTCCAGCAGTGTTGCTGCTTTGCCCGTTTTGCCGGCGGACAGTCCGGCCCCCTAGCGGCGGACAGTCTGGCCCACACCGGATAGTCCGGGAGCCTGACGGCAGACTGTCCGGGAATCTACAGCTTGTGCAGTTTTAGTGCTTTTGCCCTCCCGGCTTTTCCGTTTTGTTTCCGGACTTCTCGTTTGCTCCTAGAGTTCACCTAGAAACTTCTCTAGGTATCTTTGCTACTAGTTAGCATCGGTATTTGGAGGAATCCCGACGTAGCCCTCTATCTACGTTTGGGAGTGGGTTGTTTAGGCACGAACTTGTCTCGGGGTTTTGAGAGTTTTGATTTGCTCTCTTGTGTGGTGCCTCGCTGTGATCCTAGGGATCATCCATCCTCCTTCCGAGGGTCGTGCTCACCACGTTTGAGTCCGAAGCTTTCGGGGTTGATTTTATTGGGATAGAGGCCATAATTTCCAGAAGAAATTTTTAGGCTCCCATTCACCCCCCTCTGGTCGCCTAGCTATAGCATTTTCGGTCCTTCAGGGGTGCACGAGCGGTGCATCCCCTCTACAGCTTCAGTTTGGTCGTAGAGCCAGAGAAAAACCATTGGATGGACGGTTTCCAGGTTTGGGCCTCAAAACCTGGGCGCGGATGGTTTCCGAGTTTGGCCACAAAACTCGGGCTGAGGACGGTTTCCAAGTTTGGGGCTCCAAACCTGGGTGCTGCGGGTTTGCTGAGTTTGGGCCACAAAACTCAGGCTACGGTGGGCTGGTTTCCCGGTTTGGGCCTCAAAACGGGGGGTTGGCTGTGAAGGCTGGTTTCCCGGTTTAGGCCACAAAACTGGGGGCGGAGTCCGTGAAGAGGACGCAGAGCGGTGGCGGCACGTGGTGGCAATCGGGAGGTTGCGTCGAGGCAACGCTACGAGTTGTGCGGGCGTGGCCGTCGGATCCACCTACCATCGAGTTGGTCCAGAATAACCTTAGGGCTTAGTTGGTTCGCTCTGTAAGTAGTTAGGGGTAGAGTGGGAATTAGGAATAGTTAGAATTAGGATAAGTAAGGGGAGACACCCACCACCCCATCGATCTTAGTCATTTGCTCTTTGCATTTAGGGTTTCCTGCTCTCCCAATCCCCTGCTGTAGCTAGCTGAGATCCGCAGAGAACCATACCTCTGTGTACTGGAGATTTTGAGGAAGTGAGGCCGTAACCTCACTGTTGTAGCGTGTGGTAGCCACACGGTTGCAAATCGATGACTTGATTCGCGTTTTGGTTCGTGTTCTTCGCGTTCTTCGTTTCTCCGCGATTTTCCCGTCACTCGATCTCCCTCTCTACTACGTCTTTGCGAAATCCATTTGAATCAACTTGTTCTTTACGTTGAGGAGGTCATTTTGACCAAAGGAATTCATCTAACTCCTCACGAACAAGTAGATCGGGTTGATTTTGTTTTTGTGGCGCTTTTTCGGTTCATACACCTTCCCCTTCGATTTCCCGTTGATTGAGTTGATTTGAGCGGATGATTTCTTGGGGATAGTCTCCTAACTACCTCGTGATCATCCTCTCCAAGTTTGGGATCAAGGGATTTTGGTTTGAATCAATTTGGGAGTGATTTGGGTGAGGGGCGATCAAAATCGCCCTCACTGGACAGCCGCGGACAGTCCGCCACCTGACCGGCGGACAGTCCGGGCGTCGGGGAGCAGCCGGACCAGTGGCTGTGTTATTCGGCTGATTTGGTTTTGGTCGACCGGCGGACAGTCCGCAGTTCAAGCCGCGGACAGTCCGGCAACTGTCCAGGGAACTTCAGCAGCACTGCGGGTTTGCTCCTATGGCCGGCGGACAGTACGCGACCTGAGCCCGGACAGTCCGCCACTGGGCAGACAGTCCGCGACCGTACCGGCGGACAGTCCGGGATCCTATTGTAGCCTCCGGATTAGTGCGTTTGCTCTCCCGACTTGTTCGCTTGGTTTCCGGACTTCTCGTTTGGCCTTGTAGTTGACCAAGGAACCTCTCTAGGTATCTTTGCTACTTGTTAGCATCAGTATTTGGGGACTTCTCGACGTAGCTGTCTATCTACGTTCGGGACTCAGTTCTGAAGGGTCGAACTTGTGCCGGAGCTTTTTGGCTTTTGGTTCGCTATCGCTTTGTGGTGCCTCGCTGTGATCCAAGGGATCATCCACCCTCTTCCAAGGGTCGTGGGCATCACGTTCTCAGTCGTAACTTTTGGGGTTTGATTTTGGGACAATCGGCCAAAGTTTCGAAAGAAATATTTGAGCTCCCATTCACCCCCCCCTCTGGTCGCCTTGCTAGTGCACTCTCGGTCCTTCAGATCAAGCATGAAGTCTCCACAACATATACACCACAACAAAATCGGGTAGTTGAGAGGAAGAACCGGACTCTAATCACCCTAGCAAGGACAATGCTAGATGAGTACACTACACCAGAAAGATTTTGGGCGGAAGCAATCAACACCGCTTGCTATGCATCAAACCGGTTGTTGCCCCATCATCTCCTTGGCAAGACCCCCTATGAGCTACTCAACAACAAGAAGCCGGATATATCATTCTTTAGAGTGTTTGGGTGCAAATGCTACATCTACAAGAAGCACGAACACCTAGGGAAGTTCCAACAACGATGTGATATTGGTTTTCTTGTTGGTTACTCATTGATGTCCAAAGCATATCGAGTATTCAACCATGCCACCGGGATGGTAGAAGAAACATATGATGTGGAATTCGATGAATCTAATGGCTCTCAAGGAGAGCATGAAAATCTTGATGATGTAGGTGATGAACCATTGAGGGAAGCAATGAAGAACATGCCGGTTGGAGCTATCAAGCCTAAAGATGATGATGATGATGTGCAAGTCATTGACAAACCATCCTCATCTTATGTACCACTTGATTATGACAAAGATGGGAGGGATCCATTTGAAGACTCTCATGTCTCCCATGATCAAATGGTGGTACAAGCTCAAGATGTTGATGCTCCACAAGCGGCCCCTCAAGTGGTTGATCAAAGGACTACTCCTCTACTACAAGCTCATCCTCAAGATCTCATCATAGGGAGTCCAACAAGGGGTGCAATGACTCGATCTCAAAAACTTGCTTTATTTATTGAACAACACTCCTTTGTGTGTCTTGTTGAGCCTACCATTGTAGATGAAGCTCTAGGTGATCCGGATTGGGTCAATGCTATGCATGAAGAATTAAACAACTTCACCCGCAACCAAGTTTGGACACTTGAAGAGCGACCCAAAGGCGCAAGAGTCATTGGAACAAAATGGGTGTTTAGGAACAAGCAAGATGATCAAGGCAAGGTTGTTAGAAACAAGGCAAGGCTCATGGCAAAGGGGTTCTCTCAAGTTGAAGGTTTGGATTTTGGAGAGACCTTTGCATCGGTTGCAAGACTCGAAGCCATCCGTATCCTCCTTGCATATGCATCACATCATGACATTAAATTATATCAAATGGATGTGAAAAGTGCATTTTTAAATGGCTTCATAAATGAACAAGTCTATGTTGATCAACCTCCCGGGTTTGAAGACCCTAGATATCCTAATCATGTTTATAGGTTGTCCAAGGCGCTATATGGGCTCAAGCAAGCCCCAAGAGCATGGTACGAGCGCCTTCGGGACTTCCTCATTGAGAAGGGCTTCACCATTGGGATGATATCATCACCAAGAAGCTTGATGGAGAAATCTTCATTTGTCAAGTCTACGTTGATGATATCATCTTCGGGTCAACAAATGAAGCCTATTGCAAGGAATTTGGTGACTTGATGTCGAAGGAGTTCAAAATGTCCATGATTGGAGAGCTCACATTCTTCCTAGCCTTCCAAGTCAAGCAATTGAAGGAGGGGACTTTCATATCTCAAGAGAAGTATACAAAAGACCTCCTCAAGCGCTTCAACATCGATGATTGCAAGCCTATCAAGACTCCAATGCCAACAAACAGACATCTCGACCTAGATGTGGGAGGTAACCCGGTTGACCAGACTCTCTACTGTTCTATGATTGGTAGCTTGTTATATTTGACCGCATCTAGGCCCGACATCATGTTTAGTGTGTGTATGTGTGCTCGCTTTCAAGCCGATCCTAGGGAATCACATCTCATAGCGGTGAAGAGAATCCTTAGGTACCTAAAGCACACCCCAAGCATTGGTCTTTGGTATCCCAAAGGAGCTAACCTCAAACTCGTTGGGTATTCCGATTCGGATTACGCGGGTTGCAAAGTAGATAGAAAAGGCACATCCGGAGGGTACCATTTGCTTGGGAGATCACTAGTTTCATGGAGTTCAAAGAATCAAAATAGTGTGGCCTTGTCAACCGCCGAGGCAGAATACATAGCCGCGGGTGCTTGTTGTGCACAAATTCTTTACATGAAACAAACCCTTTTAGACTATGGTATAGTTCTAGAAAGGGTACCTTTGTTGTGTGACAATGAGAGCGCGGTTAAGCTTGCTAACAACCCGGTTCAACACTCTCGCACAAAGCACATAGATATTCGCCATCACTTTCTTAGAGACCATGTTTCCAAGAAATACATATCCTTAGAGCGAGTTAGAACCGAAGATCAATTGGCGGATATCTTCACAAAACCCCTAGATGAGAACACTCTTTGTAGATAGCGAAGTGAGCTTAATGTGCTTGATCTAAGTAACTTTGTCAAAAGGTGAAAGGGGGTTGTCTTTGCATTACATTGTATAATATACCATGTTTAAATTATGCTATGCACATAGGCTTGTCAGACGTGGTTAAGATAACCGCCCTAAAAAGCGTGTGAAGAAGCTTATCCATGAGCAAACTTGACAAGCAACCTAGATTCAAATTCCGTATTGCATTGCATATGCATGTTTCTTGCTTTGTCGTTTCTTTTCGGTTAAGTTTTGAGCAACCGCTGTGTTCGTCCACCGCTAGGGGGAGCATTTGAGGCTCCAATTGGTTTAGACCCTTAGTTTTGGTGGCCACTCGTTGTCTCCTCGGAGTTTTATTGCCTATTTTCTCTAGAACACTAAATTAGCCTATGGCAAAATATTTGAAAAACTTGAGGGGTTGAGAGAGGTAACTCCTCTAGGTTCCAACTGGTGTTTATTTGCGTCT
The DNA here is from genome assembly GCA_009763385.1 of Coix lacryma-jobi var. lacryma-jobi. NCBI lineage: Eukaryota > Viridiplantae > Streptophyta > Magnoliopsida > Poales > Poaceae > Coix > Coix lacryma-jobi. The sequence goes on along the minus strand of CM019828.1, from coordinate 75,950,820 downwards.
TATTTGAGTTGGAACTTGGTTGGGAGAAGTCGGCGCGAAAAATCAAGTCAAAACAGGGGTTTCCTTGTTACCGGACGCTGCGGCCGGACTCACCAGGTGCGTCCAGTCCATGCATCTCGCGCGCAGGATGAACAGTGTCATCAGCGCGTCCGGTCAAGAGTTTGCGGGTGCGTTCGGTCGCTGGTCGATGCCTGATCGGACGCTGGGTGCGTCCGGTCGCGTGTGACAGGACGCGTCCGATCGCGGATAATGCGTTTCGGGAGCTCTCTGTTCGTGACCGGACGCTGGGGCCTCGTGCGTCCGGTCACACCGTGGAGCGTCCGGTCGCCACTTAAAGTGCGCAATAACCCATTCTAACTGACACGTGGGCCCGCAGTTGTCTTCTTCGTCGCCTTCTCGTCGTGCCCTAACCGCTCCGCCGTTGTCTCGCCGTGCCCTACCCGCGCCGCCGCCCTACCACACCGCGCCTGCGACGCCGACTCCCTCCCCCGTCCCCGCACCGCCGCTCCTCCCCTCCCCCGCCCGCCTGCGCCTCGCCCCCCCCCCCCCCCCCCGCGCCTGTGCTCAGTCGTCCCTCGCACCTCGCCGGAGTTCGTGGTCCTCGTCGGCGCTCGCGTTCGTCTTGACAGAGGAAGCTTCCTGCCCTCTTCCTCCTCTCCGGCGCCCTCTCTCCGGCTGGCCGATTCCACCACAGTGAGCTTCCTAACCCTCCCATAAACCCTGCCCGCAAGTTGTTCGACGAAATGTCTCATCCACCCGTTCATGCTGAACTGACCACGTTTTTGCCCTAATTCTCGCGCAGATCCTTCCGGCGAGACGTCTTGGTGCCCGAACGTGTCGGTGTCTTTCCTCCGCTTCGTCGGTTTGTCGCGTCTCGTCAGGTAGCAAAGCCATGCCTCGTCTCTCCCTTTCCTTTGCTTTGCTTCCGATAGGGCCTTCTTTTCTCTAGTTAATATGCTTATATATCTCCCTATCTATCTCTTGCAGCGAGTCGGGACCGTGTCAGTGAGCCGTGTGATAGTGACAGCTTTATCCGGGGCCAAGCTCGCGGATACGGAACGAGGCCAAGCCTCTGTGGTTCAGTCCAGTCCTCTGATCTGATTGGCAGTGATTTTCAGTCTTCAGTGGTAGTTGTACTCAGTGGTCGTGGGTCTCGTCTATGACAATGGTTCTCAGACGTAGTTGGTTTTGTCCGTGGCAGTTGGTTGCAGTGGTTCTGTTCTTGTAGCGATGGCTCACTGTAAGAACGTCGGCGAAGGTCCCGGGGCCGATCCTCCTCCCCCGCGCCCTCCCTTTGGAGACAAGGGGAAGAGGCCGCAGAAGCTTGTGTCCAAGAAGCGCAAGCGTCTCGACCGTGACTCAGAGATAGCACTAGCAGCCGCTCGCGCAGCCGAGAGAGCCGAGCAGGGTGGTCAGGCTAGCGGTCTTCGCATTCACGACCAGTCTTCAGAGCCGGCCAGTCAGGGCAGTGGTCAGCGGGTTCGTGACCTTCTTACAGAGCAGCAGGTGCAGGCTCTGCTTTGGACTGAGGGAGATGTTGTCAGGATTCAGGATCACGTGTACTCTGTCGACGACCTAGCTGAGCTCCTTCCTCCCGACTTCCAGTTTCCGCCAGAGGCAGCCTCAGCTCTTGCAGCAGCCACAGCCAGTGGGTCAGCTCCAGAGCACGGTTCGGCTATAGAGACCCAGGCAGAGGGTCAGCCAGAGGAGGAGCAGCCAGTTCCACCGCCAGTCCGTCGGTCCACCCGTACTTGCACCCAGGTGTCTCCTAGACCTGAGGGGCAGAGGCAGGGTGGTCGACCCCCTCCGAGGGCACAGGGACCCCCACCTATGGAGCACTTGGACCTGTGGGCTGCGACAGCACGTCAGGTGCAGGCCTTGCGTCTGATCCCGTACGAGGGGTGGTTCCCAGCCGCCAGGCACCCTCAGGACTTTGAGGGCTTCTACACTGTGATTCAGGAGGATTTCTACAGAGCATATGTCAATAGCGGCGTTCATATTCGACCCCACAGAGTCTGCCCACTGGAGACTATTGTTGCAGTTGCTGGAGAGGCTATCCGTCCTATGCTATCATATCTACCCGGATTAGCAGATCTTCTTGGACGGAGTGGTTAGTACGTTGAGGACTGGGTGCGACAGTTTTACGCATCCCTGTGGATCTCCCCGGATCACCGGTTCCTCCACTTTGCCTTCAGGGGGAGGTCCTACAGGCTCTACAGCTCCCGTGCCAGAGAGTACCTTGGTCTGACTGCCTATGCGACTAGGGTCCACACAGTGTGCTATGGAGACACCGAGCCACCTCAGCGACCACACGCAGGAGAGATTCCACCAGCAGACCTAGTCCGTGCCTGTTTCTGGGAACCGTTTGGCGAGGGGTCCAGCCGGCGTCCTCGTGACTTGACGCCGACGGCCCGTCTCATGAACGAGGTTATGAGGCGTACTTTTCTGCCCCGGACAGGCTACAGAGAGGGATTGACCAAGATTCAGATTTAGCTCGTTCACCACTTGGTCTCCCAGCTTGAGTTTGACATTTGGGATGTGATTATTTCTGAGATGGAGGACACACTGGCAGAGGGCTTCAAGGGTCACCGGCAGCTTCCTTATGCTCACCTGATCTGTTTTATTTTGAGGAGGATGATTCTGGCACTGCTTCCAGAGCTTCTCCAGTCCCCGACGGAGTTCCCCGTGTACGACACTCGCGAGATTGCCGGGGATCGTCCAGACACTCGTCCCAGGGGTCAGCGTCAGAGGCCGGTTGTCACAGAGACAGAGGCACAGCATGACGAGGCCGTTAGTCAGTTGGTAGAGGCTGAGCTCGCAGCGCTTGAGGCAGAGGGCGAGGACCCTGACCTTGAGGTTCCGTCTGACAGCACCGACGATGACTACGCTCCTCTTCTGATGATGCGTCCACCGGCACCTCACGACTCAGAGGCCTCCTCCTCGCGCATGGCCGGCTCCGATCCAGCACTCCTGGCTATTCTCTCTCGGATGGAGCAGCAGCAGTCTAGACTGTCTGACGAGGTTCAATGTCAGGCTGAGGAGTAGTGACGCTAGGCCCAGGAGCAGGCCCGTCTGGCCGAGGCACAGGCAGTGGCAGCAGCACAGGCTTAGGAGCACCAGGACGCTCTCCAGAGGCAGATGATTTAGCTCCAGACATAGACACTTGCTTTCATGGAGAGGATGGCAGCTCTTCCTCAGTTACCTCCACCGCCGACTCAGTTTCAGCTGCAGCAGCCTGGACCGTCGACCTCGTACTACACGTCCATTCCTTCGTTGACGGTCTCACCATTTCCACAGTACCCTCAGTGGTTTTCTTCACCTCTGCCAGGGCAGTAGCCAGGGTTCACGCCGATCCGCTCAGGCTTCACTCCTACTCAAACGGAGTCGGTTCTCGTGACCCCTCGGAGTCTGGAGGCTTCGTTCAGTGAGCTCACCGGTCTACCTACCCCGCCAGACTTTGTCTTACCGGTGACCTCCGCTCCAGCTACAGCTCCTGCTACTGGTACTACCGAGACTCTTCCTTCTTCAGTAGCGTCGTCCGAGCCACCGGTCTCTAAGAGTCAGACTCTGCCTGTCAGTTCAGCACCTGAGACTCCCTGGACTGTGTCAGTGGCAGTGACCGAGACAGTGGACCCTCCTCCAGCGTCAGAGCCTCCACAGCCAGAGCTTCCAGCGCCAGAGGCCGCAACCGAGTTAACTGAGCAGACCCAGACTTCTTCACCTACACTTCCAGTGTCCGAGGGTCAGCCAACTCACAGTTCGTCGTCTGACGAGGAGGCTTACTTTGCTCAGTTTGAGACTCTTCCGCGCACCTCGTCGCTTGACTCGTTGCAGATACATGGGTGTATGCCGAGTCTCTGAGTGATGAGTGATTGTCAACTGGGATGATGCGCATGTTCTTTGGCTTGTGTTGTGCAGGTGTCGAGCATGGATGCAGTGATCAAAGGTAAGGTGAAGGTCAAGTAGAGACGTGTTGTGCCGAGGGACCGAGAGTGGCGAAGGGCGGACGTGAGTCTTGGACTGAGGGACCGGTGCCCTGAGGTTCAGCTGTGGTGGCTGACAACCTGGGATAGCGACAAGTGAAGACTTGCGGTCACAGCGTTGCTCGGGTCGAGGACCTGGGGACACGTGTCGGTGGATGGGGTGCACGGGAGGTGCATCCCTTCTATGGCTCGGTTTGGTGGTTGAGCCATAGAAAAACCACCGAGTGGACGGTTTCTAGGTTTGGGCCTCAAAACCTGGGTGCTGCGGGTTTGCTGAGTTTGGGCCACAAAACTCAGGCGATGGTAGGCTGGTTTCTGGGTTTGGGCCTCAAAACCGGGGGTTGGCTGTGAAGGCTGGTTCCCCGGTTTGGGCCACAAAACCGGGGGTGCGACGTCCGGGAAAAGGACAAGTAGAGCGGTGGCGGCACGTGGCGGCGATCGGTGAGGTTGCGTCATGGCAACGCTACCAGTTGTCCGGGCGTGGCCGTCGGATCACCACCTACCTTGAGTTGGTCCAGAATAACCCTAGGGTTTAGCTGGTTCGCTCTGTATTTAGTTAGGGGTAGAGTGGGAATTATAATTAGGATAAGTAGGGGGAGACACCCACCTCCCCATTTATCTCAGCCATTTGTTATTTTGCCTTCTAGGTTTTCCTGCTCTCCCCATCTTCTGCTGTAGCAAACTGAGATCCACAGAGAAGAGAACAATACCTCTGTGCCTGTGAGATTTTGAGGAAGTGAGACCGTAATCTCACTATTGTAGCGTGTGGTAGCCACACGGTTGCAAATTCGTGGTTGTGATTCACGTTTTGTTCTTGTTCTTCGCGGGTTGCTTTTTCCCACGTTTTTCCCGTCGATCGATCTCCTTGCTTGGTGCGTCTTTTGGAAATCCGTTTGAACCAAGTTGTTCTAGATCGTGAGGCACTTCTTTCCACCGAAGGAATTCATCCCTAACCTCACGACCTAGTAGATCAGTTGATTTTCATTTTGGATCGGTTTTGCTCCATTAGTCCTGAATTCTTCCAATCCATCGATTTGGAGTTAGATGCGAGCCATGATTCCCATGGGATAGCTCACTAACCTCCTTGAGACTCCTCACATCAAGTCTAAGCCTTAGTGCTTTTGATTCGAAGGAGATCGAGTGGATTTCGCGGAAGAACAGTGCAGTATCGGGACCATCGGACGCTATGTTCTTGAGCATCGGACGCTGAGTCTTTCCCATCGGAGCGTCCGGTGCCACGTGTCGTCTGATAGTGCTTTTAAAGGAGCATCGGACGCTGACCATCAGAGCGTCCGTTGACATCGGACGCGCCGAGGGTCAAGCATCAGACGTTAGGGTTGAACTGTAGTAGCGTCCGATGCTGGTCCAGTAATGTTCCAGAAGTGTCCTGTTTGCATCGGACGCATCCGGTGCTTCGACATCGTCCGATGCTGCTGAGTCTGCGCTGTTTCATCCGCAGTTCGTTCGTCTGTTGTCGGATTTGATTTCTGGCTTTTGCGTGGGGTCTCTAGAGTTGTGTAGTGTCTCCCTGTGCTTCTTGGAAGCATCCACCCTACTTCTAGGGTCGTGGACACTTGCTAGCTCTAGGGTTTGTCTTTGGGGTTAATTCTCGGGACAGTGGCAACAAGTTTCTGAAAAGAAATTTGAAGCTCCCATTCACCCCCCCCTCTGGTCGCTTTCTGGTAGCACTCTCGGTCCTTCAATTGGTATCAGAGCAGGTTAAGGATCTTCCAACTTAGCCGGTTCCAGATCTATAGAAGGCGACATGGATCACGGCGTGGGAAAACCGCCATTTTCCGATGGGACGAACTATGCGTATTGGAAGATACGCATGTCGGCCTATCTGCAGAGTATTGGTGCTTCCATTTGGGATATTTGCAACTCTGCCGATTACGTGGTCTTGGCTACTCGTGTCACTCAGCATCAGATTGATGAGCACGATGCCAATAGCCGAGCTCGTAATGCTCTTTTCTCCTGTTTGAGCATGTCCTAGTATGATCGCGTTTCTCACCTCGCTACGGCTCGGGAGATTTGGGCTACCCTCATGCGTTTCCATGAGGGAACCTCTCAAGTCAAAACCCGTCTCTACGAGTCGTTCAAGCGATAGTATGAGAACTTTCGACATATGCCTGGCGAGAGCATAGAAAGTTTATTCGCTTGCTTTCAGGTGATTGTCAACAGGATGAGGGCTAACAAGGAGCTGTTGCCTTTCGATGATCATGAGAGAGCTTTGAAGCTTTTGCATACTCTTGATCGATCGGTGTCGGATTCCAAAGTTCAGGCGATCATCGAATCGCCTAACTATGAGACCCTCACGTGCGACGAGCTCTTCAGTAAGCTCAAGTCCAGTGAGATCGATGCCATGGCGAGGGATTCTTATGAAAATCCTTCTGGCCCGTCGATGGCTTTGGTTTCTGGCTCTTCTGCTAACCCCTCTGGTGGCTTTGCTTTGTCTTCACTTCTTTCTGTCACAGAGGAGCAGCTGGAGTTCTTGGGGGATGACGAGTTGGCTTTGCTCGCCAACCGGTTCTCGCGGTTCCACAACAACCGCATGAACCATCGCCGCGGAGAAGGACGCTCGGGATGTTTCAAGTGCGGTGACCCCAACCACTTCATTGTCAATTGCCCAAAGAAGAACAAGAAAACCTTCGGCAAGGCGGATCATGGGCACATGTACGACTCCGGCAAGCGCAAGGAGAAGTACGTCCCCGCGAAGCACAAGCGGAAGGGTGGCTTCGACAAAGAGTACATCAAAACGAAGTACTTGGAGAAGGCCCAGGCTGAGCAGCGTGCGTTCTTCTCCACGCTCAGCGACGTCGATGACTCGGATGATGACTCTACTGCCTCAAGCGATGATGAGTCCGAGAAGAAGAAGAGGATCGAGGACAAGCTGAACGGCCTCTGCTTCTTCACCGACGACGACGGCTTCTGCACCAAGGCCCTCGGCAAGGAGGTCGATGGCGATCTGGAGGACACTCCTCGCAACGACTACGACGACGACGACACCTCCCAGGTAACTCAGACCCCCGACGAGCTTTCTGCTGAGGTCGAGAAGCTTACTACCGCGCTCCTTAGTCAGGATAAGTTGCTTAGGTGTGCTGCTCGAAAGCGCAAGGAGTTTAGGCAGAAGTGGGAGGATACGGTGAAGGAACTTGAATCTATCAAGTCCACCGTAGTTGTTACCGATGAGGAGGAGTGTGAGATGTGCACCACACACATGACTGATCTTCTCACTTTGATAAGCATGTATGCTGTGTTGGTAGGAGAGGTGGATGACCTGAAGGCTAGATCTTCGCTGTTGGGTGCGTGCAAGTCCTGTGCGGGCTTGCAATCTGAGTTGGCAGAAAAGAATGCAAAGATTGTGTCTGTTGAAGAGGCTAACTCAGGTAGCACATGTTTGGCTAAGTGTGTTCTTTGTGAGGGTTTGGAGATGGAGATCGCTAACGTGAAGCATGACAAGATGCAAACCGAGGAGGAAAACACATACCTTCGGACCATCTTGTCATGGGTGTCTAGCGGTGAGCCACAGCTCGGGATGATGATCTCCCAATTCAAGCGAGCTGATGGAGGTCCAGGTGTAGGCTTTGCTCCGGGTGTTGATGTTTCGTCTTTTGGGAAGATTAGAGAGTCGAGTGGTCTTAACCCATGTGAGAAGCCCAACTCCACCACTACTCCCAAGCATACCAAGATTCCACCCAAAGAGCCTCTCAAGCCTAACACCAAGGATGGGGTCTTTGTTGAACCCCCAAGAGCTCCACCAAAGAAACAATCATGGGCTCCCAAACCAAACCACCTCAAGAACAAGCTGGACACCATGCCACCCATCCAGGAGGAGCTTATGCCACAAAAGGGCAAAGTGATCCACACCCACTACCGTGAGTACCAACAACCCCCTATGAGAGCGGTGAGGTACCATTGTGAGCATTGTGGGAAAGATGGACACTTGAGTGAATTTTGCTTTCGGCGCAAGAGAGAGGCGCGCAGTGCAAAGGAGATGAATAACACGAACATGTACCATCCTTTCCATGATGTACATGTGCCGAATGTTCAGAGGCGTGTTGTTAGGCCTAGAGGTCTAGAACCTCACGTTCCTAGGCCTAGGCAGCGGAGAGGACATGCCCGGCGGGAGCCTGCAGTTGTGGGCTATGGACCCCGTGGCGGTGGCCTTGTTATAGAACGTTTTCCCCCACCGTGTTTTGAGTATCGCGATGGATGCTCTTCCTTTGGCGGACCACGTTTTCCTCAACGTGGTGATCGCTTTCCCTGTAGGCATGCTAGGAATGGTTTTTCTGCTAACCGTTCTTTTGAGCAGCCGGCCCAACACTGGTATTCTCCTTACTTCACTAACCCCAGTGTTGGCCCGTATGCTCATACTATGTCTTTTCATTGATATAGGTAAAATGATTGGAGAACGTTTGGTTGGTGGATTCCGGGTGTTCGAGGCACATGACCGGAAACGCCAAGTGGTTCTCCAGTCTTAGTCCGATCACCGGAAAGGAGTTTATTACCTTCGGCGACAACAACAAAGGTAAGGTGTTGTCTTGTGGGTCTATGCGAGTTAATGAGCATTTTGTGTTGCGCGATGTTGCTCTTGTCTCTAACTTGCATTTTAACCTTCTTTCTGTTTTGCAACTTTTCGATGATGACTATGAGATTCATTTTAAACCGAATCTCAGTCGCATTTTGGATCCTCAGGGCAACCTTGTTTGTGGGATTTCGCCCTTTGAAAAAGTCTTTCGTGCGGATTTCTCGGAATCGTTTGGAATTTCTCGTTGTCTTTTGGCTGGACCTTCCTCCTCTGATCTTTGGAAGTGGCATAGGAGACTCGGTCACCTAAGCTTCGACTTGCTTGCAAGACTTAGTTCACTTGGCCTAATCCAAGGATTGCCCAAGTTGTCCATGCAGAAGAATCTTGTTTGCCATTCTTGTAGACATGGGAAGATGGTCGCCGCTCCCCACCATCCAGTGACTCACGTCATGACTAAGCGCCCTGGAGAGCTTTTGCACATGGACCTCATTGGTCCGGCTCGGGTGAGCTCGGTTGGGGGGAAGTGGTACGTGCTTGTTGTTGTCGACGATTTTTCGAGATATTCGTGGGTTTTCTTTTTAGCTGAGAAAACCAAGACTTTCTCCTTTGCTCGCAATCTGATTTTGCGTCTTCAGAATGAGTTCCCTTTGAACTCAATGCGAGCAATTCAGAGTGATAATGGTTCCGAATTCAAGAATTTGGATTTTGAGAAGTTTTGTAACTCTTTGGGTTTGGAGCATCTGTTTTCTTCCCCCTACACACCGCCTCAGAATGGTGTTGTAGAAAGGAAGAATCGGACCCTTGTAGAGATGGCCAGGACGATGCTCGATGAGCATAGGACTCTTAGGCGATATTGAGCCGAAACTATGAGCACTGCATGCTATATTTCCAATCGCATTTTTCTCTGGGATTTCTTGAAAAAGACTTCTTATGAGTTGCGTTTTGAAAAACTCCCCTAGGTGAGTTATTTTAGAGTCTTTGGTTGCCACTGTTTTATACTCAAGAAAGGCAACCTGGACAAATTTGAGTCTCGTTCTTCCGACGGTGTATTTTTGGGTTATGGCACTCACACTCGCGCTTATTGTGTACTTAACCTTGATACTAACCGAGTCATGGAGACATCAGATGTCACCTTCGACGAGACCATGGTTTGTCCTTCTTCTCGTTTTGAGCGTGCATGTGATCATGAGGTTGGAGAACCTCTTTTTGATGATGAGGACGAAGGTGTTGAAGGGATGGATGACCCAGCACCTCCTCCACCTGCTGTGCCACAAGGAGCGGCTTCTACCACAACTCACGGCCTAGACCCTTCTTCCTCGACGACTTGGGGGCCGTGGGATCCGCCACCTCGAGCGGTACCTTTTGTACCCAAAGAGGCACCAGCTGCTGTTGAGGGGGAGGCTACATCAGCTCGGGAGGCGCCAAGACACATCCAACGCCAACACCCGCCTCAACAGATGATCGGCAGCATCGGCGAATGTGTCACTCGGTCAAGGGCACAACAAATCTCTCACTTTGCTCAATCTGCATTTGTTGCTGATTTTGAACCCCGAGATGTTGGACACGCTTTGACGGATCTGGATTGGGTCAATGCCATGCATGAGGAGTTAGAAAACTTTGAGAGAAATCGGGTTTGGGTTCTTGTTCCTCTTCCTCCTAAGTGTCATCCTATTGGGACTAAATGGGTTTTCAAAAACAAACAAGGGGAAGATGGCCATGTTGTAAGAAACAAGGCCAGACTTGTAGCCCAGGGGTACAGTCAGAAGGAGGGGATAGACTATGATGAGACTTTTGCTCCTGTAGCTCGTTTGGAGGCAATTAGGATACTCTTGGCTTTTGCTGCATCCAAAGGGTTTAAACTTTTTCAAATGGATGTCAAGAGTGCCTTCTTAAACGGTTACATAGAAGAGGAGGTGTATGTGAAACAACCCCCCGGTTTCAAAAATCCCAAGTTTCCAAACCATGTCTTTAAACTTCACAAAGCTTTGTATGGTTTGAATCAAGCCCCTAGAGCCTGGTATGATAGGTTGAGAACCTTTTTGCTTGGTAAGGGTTTTAAAATGGGATGTGTAGATAAAACGCTCTTTCTCCTCAAGCAAGGCAGTGACACACTCTTGGTCCAAATTTACGTGGATGATATCATTTTCGGTGGTTCTTCTCATGCTTTGGTTGCCAAGTTTGTAGATACTATGAGCAGGGAGTTTGAGATGAGCATGATGGGCGAGTTGACGTTTTTCCTCGGATTGCAAATCAAGCAATCTCGAGAGGGAATGTGTGTGCACCAGGGTGAGTATACCAAGGATATCTTGAAGAAATTCGATATGGGTGAGGCCAAGCCTCTTCCAACACCCATGTCGACCACGATGGCCCTAGATGCGGACAAGGATGGAGAAGCTATGGACCAGAAGGAGTACCGGAGTATGATCGGGTCGCTGCTGTACCTGGCGGCGACACGCCCGGACATTCAGTTCGCGGTGTGTCTTTGCACGCGATTTCAATCGTCGCCGCGCACCTCTCACCGTCAGGCGGTCAAACGCATTATGAGGTACTTATGCTTCACTCCAGAATTTGGGATTTGGTATTCTGCTTCCTCCACCCTCTCCCTTTGTGGTTATTTCAATGCTGATTTTGCTGGTTGTCGCATTGAGCGCAAGTCTACTTCTGGGACTTGTCAGTTTATTGGTTCTTCTCTTGTATCATGGTCTTCTCGCAAGCAGTCTAGTGTCGCCCAGTCTACCACAGAGGCTGAGTATGTTGCTGCGGCTAGCTGTTGTTCCCAGTTGCTCTTAATGATGGCCACTTTGCGTGATTTTGGTCTGAGCTTTTATCGAGTTCCTTTGATTTGTGACAGCACGAGTGCGATTAGCGTTGCTAAGTACCCCATGCTGCACTCGAAGACCAAACACATTGATGTGCGCTTTCATTTTCTGCGAGACCACTATGAGAAGGGTGATATCGACCTTCGCCATGTCGATACTCATCATCAGTTGGCTGATATTTTCACCAAGCCTTTGGACCAATCAACTTTTAATCGGTTGAGAGGTGAGCTTGGTGTGTGTTTCCCCTTTTAGATGGGGGAAACATTTTGGCTCTTGTATTATACAACTGACTTTGTGTTTTTCATTTGTTTCTTCATGCATCTTTGCATTTCATCCTGCATATTTACATTCAGAGCTTCATGTATATAATCTTTAGAATGTGACTATGCTCTATGGAGTATTTGCTCCGATGCTTTACGCTGATGCTGTAGCTTATGCTCTTTCTGATCACTGATACATGTTGTGAGCGGAGCTATTTTATGAATGGTGAATTTGCTTAATGAACTTAAAATTTGAAAATGTTCACCATTGAGAGATGCAACTAGCATGTGTAGAATGTGTTGAAGTCACTTGTGCTTTGCATATATGCTAGGTTGCTATGTCTTTAGTTCTGAATCATTCACTTGCTTGGTATGTTCAAATTCTGCTTTAAATCTGAACCAAGTTAAGTGTATTGGAAAGATCGAGATGGGATTGCTTGTCAGCACATCACAGTTTCGAGATTGTTTCTCATTGCACTTTGAGTTAAACTTGAGCTATGTAGTGTATGACCGAAACTGTTGCTTTAAGCTTCTGATTGCTTCTACATAGGCTTCGCACAGTTGAAAAGTTAGGCGATGACAAGCTTTCAACCTCTCGCAATCACATGCTGAAATTTAAACTTGTGTAATTTAACCGCTGCCACTCCGATAAAATTTTATACACAAGTCTATGTTTCATTCTATAAGCATGATGATTGAACTGTGCTAGGGGTAGTTCACCTTGTATACATGTTTTGCCCTTGTTTGACTTCCTGTCTATACATGTTTCATGCTATTTTGATGGTGAATACTTTTTGGCTGGAAACTGCTCTTATTGCTCCAATGTTCAGATTTCGTATTGAGTAATCAGTTTGAGCCTTTGCTAGCATTCTGCGCATTTTATGAGTCATCGGATCAGAACTGTGTAGAGCATCTTTCCACTCTCTTGATTGTATTCCTGAAGCTGCTAACTTGCATTTTTACTCATATGCATTTTTGGAGGGAGATATTCTGTCAAGGGGAAGAAATTTGAGTGCTTGTGCACTTTTGCTTGATAGTGCATTTTCAACTAAGGGGGAGAAATATTGACAAATCATGTGTTCCCTGGGTTGTGTGCACTAGTTGAAGGGGAGTTTGCTAGTTGTGTTGAGCCTTTGCCTCTTTCTTGACGGACTAGCAAACAATTTCAGCTCATTTTCAGCTCTTCAATTGGTATCGAACTCTTTTGTTTTTAAGTTGGTAACAGTTGGTATCGAGCTGTTTCGCTAGCGGTGTTGAGCCCGTTTTGCCTCTTCTTGAGGGCTAGCTCTGGTTTGCTTGAATTTCAGTTGTTTTTTCAATTGGTATCAAGTTTTCTCGCTAGCGGTGCTGAGCCTGTTCTACCTCTTCTTGAGGGCTAGCTTTGCTTTGCTTGGTTGCGTCGAGCCGTTGCCCATGTCTTTGGGAGCCAAGTTGTTTTGCTCTTTCCACTTGACCTTCATGGGCTTTGATATGCTTTTGGGTCATTTGGTCGAGTTCTCCCTTGTTCTTCCTTCCTTCTTCTGTTTCATTATGATTTGTGTTGTAGTTGACAATGCACTCATCAAGGGGGAGATTGCAGATACATAGGTGTATGCCGAGTCTCTGACTGATGAGTGATTGTCAACTGGGATGATGCGCATGTTCTTTGGCTTGTGTTGTGCAGGTGTCGAGCACGGATGCAGTGATCAAAGGCAAGGTGAAGGTCAAGTAGAGACGTGCCGTGCCGAGGGACCGAGAGTGGCGAAGGGCGGACGTGAGGCTTGGACTGGGGGACCGTTGGCCTGAGGATCAGCTGTGGTGGCTGACAGCCTGGGACAGCGACGAGCGGAGACTTGCGGGCACGGTGTTGCTTGGGTCGAGGATCTGGGGACACGTGTCGGTGGACGGGGTGCACGGGCGGTGCATCCCCTCTACGGCTCGGTTTGGTGGTTGAGCCACAGAAAAACCACCGAGTGGACGGTTTCCAGGTTTGGGCCTCAAAACCTAGGCGCAGCGGGTTTCTGAGCTTGGGCCACAAAACTCAGACGATGGACGGATGGTTTCCCGGTTTGGGCCTCAAAACCGTGGGTTGGTCGTGAAGGCTGGTTTCCTGGTTTGGGCCGCAAAACCGGGGGCAAAGTCCGGGAAAAGGACAATGTTGACACTGGTTATCTATCATAATTAAGAGATAAATAAATATGAAAAGGGAAAGAATTTGATCACCACCAAAGGTTTAGGGTTTCAACTGACAATATTCCACGAGTTTTGGTGAATTATAATTCTGCAGGGACTAAACCAGGAAATCGGTAGCAATAGCTTCCCATAGAAGGAAACCGTCGGGAGATAACACAACCGCCACGTCGGGATACTTCTACAAGACTCCAGAGAACACATAGAGACACCACGAGAAAGGGCATCGCGGTCCACCTCCAGGTGGGACCGACCGGTCCCCTGGACCCACCGGTCGGTCCCCCCTGGGCCCGCTGGTCTCCGTCTTCTGCAAGCTATCTCTACCGACCTCTAGGATGCATCTCGACTGTACCTTATGTCGGTTTGATCCAAGGGCCACGGTTCATTGCCCAGGGCTATATAAACAGCCCCTGACCCCCCTCTCCAGGGCATCGGGCATCCGACATCAGGCTTTACATTCATCAGGGTTAGATCAATCAGAGCATCAGAAGGAGATCAATCGGAAGCTTTAGGACTACATCCACCTAGATTAGTAGATAGAATAGGATTAGAGGAGGCAAGCTTCGCTTGGATTCCTGATCTAGTCACGAGAAGGCTTGGTAAACCCAAGATCTTCTCTCTTGTATTAACATTATGGATCTATTTCATAATTGCTCTTCTAGTTCATCATTGTTCTTCATTGTTTATGTTCTAGTTCATCGTCTAGTTCATGTTCATCGGCTAGTTCATCGTCTAGTTCATAATCTTGTTCTAGTTCATGTTCTAGTTCGTACTTTAGTTCTTCTCGATGATCTAATTCACCTTATTGTTCATCATCGTGTTCTAGATAGCAATACAATTGATATGATTAAGACATCAATGATTATATTCTTAGTTATAATGCTTATAGTCTGCTTTGATTATATATTTGGCATAGATAGTTCATCTTTATGTTTATACTCATGTTCGTATAGCGCTCATCTTAAAGTACAACGAGTGGGTGATAAATGCTGTGTAGGCGTGGTGCCTATACATTATTTATCTGCGAATGCGTCCTATGTTCCAGATATAGTGGTAGATCGCGGGTGTGACAGACCTGTTGAGTCCTCTGTATTCCACCTCCTGAATATAGTGTTCAGTATGGCTCAGTTAACTCATGGTTTAAGGGTTACTTTGTTTGACACCTTTACTATGGAGTTGCCTCTTGATTATAAATATGATGTGACCTAGCCAATGATTGCCAAATATAATTGCACTAATCAATGTATGCTATGACTTGTAATTAGAATAACTTAGGAATGTTTCATTTTAATACCTGTTCTAATCATCACTTGCTAGGCAGTACTGTTCTAAGTTTATCCTTGATTGATCTGATCTCTGTTATCCTTTATTAATTATTTATCATATCAATTACTCTGTAGCCTGATTCCTATTTGAAGTAATTAGTGTGTTATCAGTCTTATTATAAGTGTGTGCCATATTAAATGTTGTTAAGTCCTTACAATGTCATCATATCTTGAATTAATTAGTCTCTAGGCTAAAATATAAATAACGATACCTGAGACTAGCTTGGGTGAAATGCTTCTACAACGGGTATGTTTATCTGTGCGCTTGCGGGTAAATATCTATCTTTTAAATCCAGTGCCCTGATATAATTACATTGCTAGCTCCATGTTGGGTATGACAACTTGACGTTAAGTGGAGTTAGTAGTGTCCCGTACACTCTTTAGTGTTTTCACTAGTTTATTATTTTATGTGGTTCGTTCTTAGTAGCGACGTTAAGAAATACCAACAAGTATTTCTGGCGCCGTTGTCGGGGATAGATTATAACTCTCTTAGAGTGAATCCATTAAGGAGTGTTAACAAGCATTTTCGGCGCCGTTGCCGGGGACCACATCAATTCAATTAGGGATGGTACCTAGGGTTTTTCATTAAAATCTTTATGAACACTGATAGGACATTGCATTAGCAGCATTTAGAACGGTAGCTAGAACATATCATTTTACTTACACACATGTGATAATGCACTGATTATTTACTTTTACTCAAACAGACTTACCCTGGCTTTGTTTATCTTTTATATCTTATGCAGGGTGATGTATGACTGGTTTCCAACTTCCGAAAAACTACATTTAGGATCCCGAAGCTTTACTAAGGAAAACTAGACGCAAACTTAAGAGACCCTCAGCACCACTACCAGAAGTTAGCCAGATAAGACGAAGCTTAACACCAGTGTTGGACACCGTGGCCGACAAGACACTTCGCGAGTTCTCTGCACCAACCACTGCCAACATTAGGACTGGACCAACAGTCAATGTGGGAGACAACGGATTTGAACTCAAGCCAGCTTTGATCAACATGGTGCAAGCTAATCAGTTTTGCGGAAAGGCACATGAAGACGCAAGCGCTCATCTCCAACACTTTCTGGAGATTTGTAGCACTTTCACCATCAAAGGAGTCGAAAGGGACGCCATTCTACTTCGCTTGTTCCCATTCTTACTCTTGGAAAAAGCAAAACAATGGTTCTACGCCAACAAAGATAAAAACACCTCATGGGCGATCTGTTCAACTGCCTTCCTAGCAAAGTTCTTTCCAGTGGGCAAGACGAATGCCCTCCATGCCAAGATTTCAACTTTCCAGCAACAACATGAAGAATCAATCCCATAAGCTTGGGAACGCTTTCAAGACTACATATCAGAATGCCGTCACCATGGGATGGAGAATTGGCTACTCATGCAGACCTTCTACCACGGGCTCACTTCGAGTACCCGTGAGAATGTAGATGCCGCTGCTGGAGGATCATTCTTATCACTCACAATCAACAATGCAACTACACTCATAGAGAAGATGGCCTTTAACCAAGGTTGGAACGAGGAATGCTCTTAGCCACGCAAGAGGGGAGGAATACATCAACTAAAGGAAGTAGACATGTCGTCTGCTAAACTTGACCTACTCATGAAGAAGTTCGATGAACACACTCCCAAGAGAGAAGACGTCAAGCAAATCTATGAATCTCGCATGACATGTGAAGAGTGTGGAGGCACTGGTCATTCAGGGAGCAACTGCCCTGAGATTCAAGAGGATGCAAAGTACATCAACAACAACACCAACTATCGTCCTCAACAAGCTCAAGGATGGAACCAACAATCAAGGCCTAATTACTCAGGTAACTACTCAGGTAACTACCAAGGTAATACTTTTAATCAACCACCTTTGAGAGAGATGATATCTAATCAAAATAAAATTATTGATAATATGTCTAAGAAGATAGCTTCCAATAATAAACTGCTTGAAAATATTAATACTAGAATGGATAGCTTTACTTCTGCCATAAAGAATCAACATAGCTTTAACAAGATGATAGAATCTCAGTTATCTCAGTTAGCAGCCTCATTCCCTATGGCTGAAAAAGGTAAGATTCCAGGGAGTCCAAAAGAGCTAGAAACTGCAAATCTTGTAGACATCTTTGATGCAGGACACCTCATACCTAGACCTTCAAGAGAATGGATGGATGACTCCATTGACCCAAAGAAAGGAGATCCAGGAAGACCTGTGATTCCAATTCATATTGGACCTCACAGTTTTGAAGAAGCAGTCTGCGACCTTGGAGCAAGCGTCAACATTATGCCAAGGGTAATATACGAACAAATACATGGTGCACCTCTATTATTTACAACTATGTGTTTGCAGCTCGCAGATCAGACACTGTGCTACCCATTGGGAATTCTAGAAGATATCTGTGTATGAGTGGGACGCTCGTATGTGTGTGTAGACTTTATGATCGTTGAAACAGGTGGAGACAAAAGAGCACCCATCATTCTTGGACACCCGTTCCTAAGCTCAACCAAAGCCGTCATCTACACGGACAGTGCCAAGATCTATTTCACAATCACAGGCAACAAAGAAATATTCAGCTTCAAGAGCCGTACACTCACTACCAAAGTCCACCCTCAGATGCCCTACGAAGATGCAAAACATCATATCATCAAAGAAGAAGAATAGGAACAGAAGGAGGAAGAACAAGGCTACACAACCACATCAAGACACAGTATGGATGGTCAACTCTGTCCAAACAGAATATGACCACCTTTTTGCATCACCATTCCTCACCAAGAGAGATGACCCAGGCGTACCCACCATCGATTGCAAGATCAAAGGAAGTACATTCCACAAGACGTTCTGCGACATCGGCTCAAGTGTCAATATAATGTCTAAGGTAACATATGAGCACTTATATAAAAATAGACCTATGTATCAAACATATGTGCAGCTGCAAATGGCGGATCAAACTTATCGATTTTTGGAGGGAATAGTAAAGGACGTGATGATCCAAATTAAAGACCACTATGTTCCCACCGACTTCTTAGTACTAGACATGGGAAAAGAAGACGACATCCACATCATCCTAGGAAGACCCTTCCTCAACACCACTGGCGCCATCATCTACATGAGATCTGGAGAGATCCACTTCCAGTTCTTCAGAGAGAAGGTACGCTGTTACTTCAATAGTTATGCCACTAATGGACAGGAAAAGAAGAACCACTCAAGGAGGAGACGCCGCGCATCCCAACGCATCAAGAATCGACAAATCAAGGATGGATGGGCTGACTATGAAGGAGAAGTTACCAGAAGTGAAGATGTCCCATTAGAGGAAACGAAGGACGAAGAAGTAAAGGAGACAAGTCCACCAGTCAGGCAAGTATGGAAAAAGAAAGAGAGTTCTATTAACGTGCAATCATCGAGGTCCTCCTCAGGATCCGCTGATACACCCAAGGAAGAATAAAGAGCGTACAAGGAGTCTTGTTCGATAGACTATAAACGTCGAATCCTCGCCGAAAGGTAACTCGGTAGTTATCCATAATCATTAGCATTAAATTCATCATTGCATAATTAGATAAAGTATGCTCATTTTACTATTAGTATCATATTTACTTCTTAAGCAATTATATCTGCATTAGAAAACAAAATAAAAAAATATATGGAAACTCTAAGCCCCATGAGAGTAGTACACTTTTTGTGGAGGCATAAAAAAATAAATAGATATACATTTGCATATTTACTTCTGCATTGCATACATCCATAAAAATAAAAAAATCTAAAAAGAGATACTATGAAACACTGCTGAAACTCTGCTTAGTGGAGAGGAAGAACATAAATAATCTTAAGAGTTTTAAGACAACTAGAAAAATGGAGGAATATTTATTACTAACGCTTAATCAAGTTCCACTAGTTGTGTTGTCTGTCTTTGAATTCAGCAGGAAGAGAAGAAGAGATGGACTCAACCCATTAACGGTCTACTAGACTTCTGGAGAAAAAAATAAGTCAAGATCCAGCTTGGGGGAGAGCACCCTCAGTTATCACGATAAGTATCACGGCTTTTTATCTATTACTATTAGTTTGGTTTAGTTAGATCAGGTCAATAAATATAGAAACCTCTAAAAAGATGAATAACTATTACAAAACCACATAAAGATATTATATAATGAATAAATATCTAGGTGGATAAAAACTTAATTTTGCTCATGATAAAAATGATGAACAATTGCTCTGCCTCTTTTTAAGTACCTAGTGTTTAAACTTGAATTTTCTTGAGTTTTAGACAAAGTTGTTCTGAATAAATTCTGAACCTAAAACCTGTGGTTGGCAAATGCTTGATCTAAAGTCCGGATAATTGTGAGATATGATATAAAAAGGTTTGAGCTGCTGTTATTCTAATTCCTAGAGATACTAGAGTTTTGGAGATTTACACTTTAAAAAATATTAAAAACACATGATGAGATCCTGTATGACATAACATGAATTCCTACCCAGAGCCATTAATATGATCTTAAGATAAGGCTACTTACTTTGTTCTAAGTTTTTAGTTATGGTTGAGAAATTTATCATGCTCTAGAGATCAAGAATGTTTTATTAAAAGATTCAATCTTCCGAAGTAGTATTGTGTTAGAGGCATGGGCTATGCAAAAGTATAAAAGGAGGAAATCAAAAGGGACAAGTGTCCGACTACCTCAAAAGAAAAAAAAGAAAAGAGACAGAGAAAAAGAGTTATGATAAAAATATGAGAAGAAAAAGAATGATAGCCCATGGTCCCTCTAATTACAATATGCCAGCAAGAGATGATAAATTTCAAATGTTCTAAAGTCTTGATCTATGAGTACAACATCTTTCTTCCTAAACTTTGAACTTTGACTTGGTAAGATATGCTTTTCACTTCTTAAAGCTCCAGATATATATATCCATAGAAGGTAAGAAAATTGCATCAGTGAGGAATCATAAAATATAAAAGAGCGATTTGAGAGTGTCATACAATGGAATCTCTGATTTTCATTTGAAAATATATAAAAACTCTAGAATGAAGGTTGATCAAAGAGTTAGAGATACAGTGCTTAACTTGATTGTTCTATCTTTCAATCGTTTAAGGACCCAGGTGATGGCAAAAGCTCCATAGTTAAAGGTAATATGAGAAAGTCAGAATAGTTAACTCTGAACCAAGGGAAGATTTTTGTTTGAACATATGTACCTTTAAAGTGTGAAGGCATAGTAGCAGTTCCTGATTCATCATGAATGTTTGCTAAGGGACTAGCAAAAGGTAAGCTTGGGGGAATTGTTGACACTGGTTATCTATCATAATTAAGAGATAAATAAATATGAAAAGGGTAAGAATTTGATCACCAACAAAGGTTTAGGGTTTCAACTGACAATATTTCACGAGTTTTGGTGAATTATGATTCTACAGGGACTAAACCAGGAAATCGGCACCAATAGCTTCCCATAGAAGGAAACCGTCGGGAGATAACACAACCGCCACGTCGGGATACTTCTAGAAGACTCCAGAGAACACATAGAAACACCACGAGAAAGGGCACCGCGGTCCACCTCCAGGTGGGACCGACCGGTCCCCTGGACCCACCGGTCGGTCCCCCCTGGGCTCGCTGGTCTCCGTCTTCTGCAAGCTATCTCTACCGACCTCTAAGATGCATCTCGACCATACCTTAAGTCGGTTTGATCCAAGGGCCACGGTTCATTGCCCAGGGCTATATAAACAGCCCCTGACCCCCCTCTCCAGGGCATCGGGCATCCGGCATCAGGCATTACATTCATCAGGGTTAGATCAATCAGAGCATCAGAAGGAGATTAATCGGAAGCTTTAGGACTACATCCACCTAGATTAGTAGATAGAATAGGATTAGAGGAGGCAAGCTTCACTTGGATTCCTGACCTAGTCACGAGAAGGCTCGGTAAACCCAAGATCTTCTCTCTTGTATTAACATTATGGATCTATTTCATAATTGCTCTTCTACTTCATCATTGTTCTTCATTGTTTGTGTTCTAGTTCATCGTCTAGTTCATGTTCATCGTCTAGTTCATCGTCTAGTTCATAATCTTGTTCTATGTAACAGAACCGACCAATTTGCACCAGATTAAGCACTGAGATCCCTGCTTGTCGCAGGCTCATCGAGTACTTAAGCTCGTACAAACCCGGTAGTCCAAAAATCTCGAAGGATTTCAAATCATTTCAACATTCAGCCATGATCGTACTAGTTAAATGACATGCCCACAAGTTACATCATAGTTGCACATAGTTCAAATACATCGGAGTTCGAAACAATATTACAAACCATAGTTTTGAATTGTAGCGGAAGCAACATAACTTAAAACATAAGTTTGAATTGTTCTTAATATAGTGCCATCATTCTGACTAGGTCCACAAAAGCATCAGATAAGATAAGTGGTGACCATGCCCCTGGTCTAATCCTCTCCCGTAACCGGGTACAGGCAATTCTCGCAGTAGCCAAAGAAGCATTGGCCATCTGCAACAACAAGTGAAATAAAACCCTGAGTACAAGAAGGTACTCAGCTATACCTACCCGACATAAACCAGAAATAATGAGACTCCAAGGATCATGTAGGCTATATAGGTGGGGTTGGCTACATAAACTCCTTTGCATGCAAGCTTTTGTAAATAAAACTCAGTTTAGAGTGTCAGCAATTGCTTTTAATAATTAATCCTACCTTACTAGATTTGCACCTGATCTATAACAAGCACTCGACTCTTATACAAGCAAGAGTGACTATTTCATCAATAGCCTTTTAGATTCCATAACCATCTTTAGTTCCATAAATTCTACGGGTGATGATCTACAGTCAAGTGCTCACTGTCCAGGAGCGATGGCGATTATAATCGATTCCTACCCAGCTGGGGATAAAATGTCTCACACTCGCCCGGCACAATCCGGCTACGGCAGTCGTAAGCTACCAGTCAGGAGATTCGAGAACACAACGCGCGGGACGGCCATGGGCCCTTCTACACCGGGGGTTATCTCAGTGCCAGGTCGCTCAAGCTATAACTGCCCACGGTCATGCCAGGTTGATCAGGCCCTGCCTGCCCTCGGACCATGCCAGGTTGATCAGAATAGTTGCCCACGGTATAGCTAAGGCCTTGGGTGTTAGGCGTCAACATCTTCGTCACCGGCTCGAATAACCTTACTCGGCTTCGCGGGAGGTACTCCGACCTACTCCGTTAAGTGATTGACGCGTTCAATTTGACTGAAGGGACATTCCCGAACGGGTCCTATGCGACACAGACGAGAGACTACTAGCACACAGAACCCATGCCCTGCTGCTCTTACATCCCGTCCGGTCTCAAATTAATTATCACATGGTTATCTCCATGATAGCACAGGCTAATCATGATCAGTATCCACCTAATGCGGGAGACAGGAAATCACCCGACTTTTACCGATCTAAGCAGGGCTATGCATATAACGAGCCTAGACCTAAACAGGGATATCAAGATAATATTGCACGTGGACAAGGATGAGTAATAATACATCAACGGTAGCAATAAATTCCTATAACCTAATGTAACATTCATCATCAGGTTAATTGTAAGACATTTGCAAACCGTAGGAGTTAGAATGCTCCGGGGCTTGCCTTTCTCAAAGTCCGACGGACGGTGGTCGCGACACTCTGGTAGATCTTCGGCGTCGGTCCCTCCGGCCTCCTCGGTCAGCGACTCTTCCTGGCTGGGCTCTTCCTGGGTCGACTGGTTCTGGGTCTCCTCCATTGATCCTGTATGATGCATAACATGTATGAATAGGATGAATGCACATAGAATGCATATGTGATGCACCGGATTAACAACAATTAGGAGATAAGCACATGTCATCTACTGCATTCTCTTCAACAAGGTAGTCAACATCATCCTAATATTTATAAAAGACTTTAACATCTAACCATCCACTTAATCCTTCATAACCAACTTGTTAAGCTATATAACCACCACAGCAAGACATACTTAATGAATTTATTTTCCTCTAAATACTTTGCTGAAATAAATTCATTTAACCATGCCTACAACAGCAACCCATCCTAGACAGCTTCAGAAAAATCTACAAAAATTACCATAAATTAATACTATGCAAAACAGTCCACTGTCAAAATTTTAAGCCATTTGGACCTAAACATTGTTCCCTATGAAAAAGACAAATATTAGGGTGAAAATGCTCTTTGAACTACACATCCTAACAGAAAGTGTCAAACAACTGATTTCATATTTTTCTTCTAAAGTTCTTAGCACAAGAGCAGTCCACAAAAATTATCAGGTTCATATTCACCAAATTTTAATTACTACAAATTTTACAAGAAAACGGCATTTAACCATTTTAAATGCTACTGCAAAAGTATTCCACAGAACAACTTCACATTATAATTTTCCCTGAAACTACTCATCTACACAAGCCTAACAAAACTAGAATCACATTTTTCTGAGTTATACAGAATTAGTTATGCATTTTCCAAGTTAACAGCAATTTCCTAGATTAAATTAAACTGCATATAAAAGTATTACCAAAAATGCATTTAACATTTTTCACAGATAGATCTACTCATGCTTAACACAACAAAATTTGTTTCACAAGATTTGGACTTAAAATGAGCCTTGTAAGAATTTTTGAAGCCTTTACATAATTTCTGGAAAACTCATTTTAAAGAAAACCCTATCCTAAACGCTACGGACACCCGAAAAAAGGTACTCGCAGACACAAGCAAAAGTGCTTCGCGCACCCGGCTATCCCGAGCGCTATTGCACCCAGACTCCTCTCCCTCTCTCTCCTTCTCACTGCCAAATGGGACCCGCTGGTCAGTGACCCCACACGTCAGCGGTCAACGGGCCCACGCGTTAGAGGCAGCGCGCTCCCGCCGGAGTTGACCGGCTCTAGCTCGCCGGCGGCGGAGTTTCCGGCGACACCAACCCTACCACTAGACTCACCAATGCGAGGCGGACACAGTCGGCTAGGTCGCTTGGCCAGAGCATCACCGGAGCAAGCTCGACGGCGGCAATGGCGGAGCGGCGGCGCGGCGGCGCGCCAACCCTACGGTGCGGCCTTGCCCTGCTATTCCAAGGCTCGGCGGCGTGAGCATCAGCTCTAGCACTCCCTAAGCTAACTTCCCAGGCTGCTATTGAGCCCCGCCGGCCTCGGCATTGCCCGGCGTCACGCACGGCGGCGGTCCGCGATGGACATGGCGGCGGCACGGCTCTGTTCCGGCCGACACAAAGCAAGAGAAGGCTCTCCATCTAGCCCTAAGCACCTACAGAGGCTGAGGAGGTGGGAACTGGGCTTGGTTTGAGATGGTTTGGCCGGAGATGGCCGGACCACGCTTTGGGTCATGGCAGTGGCCATGGCGAGAACCCGAGGATGGCATTCGACGTTCTGCCGGCTAGAGAGCAGAAGAGGGGGAACCAACCCTGACTGATGAAAAAGGAGGTTAAGGCGGAGAGGTTGGCGGGAGGAATCGGGCGGCGGTGCGGTGAGAAGCGAGTAATCGCTCGCCGGAGTTCGGCGGGCGGCGGCGGCGCTATGCACTGGAGATGGAGTGGACCGAAGCGAGCAAGAGAGTGAGCTTCTGGCTTGTGAGCGCGAGGCGGAGAGGGGACAAAGGGAACGAAGGGCTCGGTGCATTGCACCTGGCCGGTTCCCGTCGGGAGGGATCCCGACCGGGCATGGCGGCGCCAGGAATCGGCGGCCACGCGGCGAGCGCGCAAAGAGGAGGCAGAGCACGCGGGTGGTTTGGTCGGAATCCAGGGGCGGCGAGTGGCAGTTTGACCGGCCTGGCAGGCGGGCCTTCGGCGGCAGCGGCTGCGGCGGCGAGCAGCGGCAGCCAGCGGCGCGCGCGGGGAGGAAGAAAGGGTGGCTGACAGGCGGGCCCCACTGGCAGGTTTAAACTAATGAGGTTTTGTTCAAAACTTTGATGCTCCATAACTCCCAAACTAAGCCAAATTAGGAAAAGGTCCTAAAAGCAAAGTTGCCTAGAATTTTGCAAGGAACAAATCATCTTTAAGGCTCAAGTCCAAATTCTGCTTAGAAAAAGAAATTTACTTCTAACCTATTTTTCTAATGCAGGAAATCATAATTTAAAGCCTTTTCTGAGAAAGTGCTTTTAAGCAAAGTTGTTTCTCTCATCAAGATCTACAACTTTGTTTTAAGGCACTAGGTCAGAAACAGAAAGCAAAACATGGATCTACTAGATACTAAGCAAGGACTTAAACACTCATACAAGCAAATGCACATGGAATGA
Source organism: Coix lacryma-jobi var. lacryma-jobi (assembly GCA_009763385.1). Taxonomy (NCBI): domain Eukaryota; kingdom Viridiplantae; phylum Streptophyta; class Magnoliopsida; order Poales; family Poaceae; genus Coix; species Coix lacryma-jobi. Next base: position 75,925,505 of record CM019828.1, on the reverse strand, counting down.
TGAGATGCTATGCTCATGCTATGTCAAATTATGCATTTTAGGATTGCTTAACACCTAGGGTGTTACAACCCTCCCCTCCTTAAAGAAATCTCGTCCTGAGATTTGAATTACGAACCATTTCTTATAAAAGTGTGGATACACCTCCTTTAGATAGTTGTCCGTTTCCCAAGTAGCATCCCGATCATCTTGCTCACTCCATGATACCTTGTATTGCTTTACTATTCTTCCACGAGTTGCTCTTTCTTTCTCGTCAAGCACTCGACACGGTGTAACTGAGCAAGTGAGATCGGATTGCAACTTGATACGGGCCCGCTGTACCTCTTCTTCTGGCACTCGAAGACATTTCTTCAACTGAGAGACATGGAACACAGGAAATATAGCCTTTAAATGTTCTGGCAACTGTAGCTGATAAGCTACTTCTCCTCTTCTTTCCACAATTCTATAAGGTCCCACAAACCTTGGTGCCAACTTTCTCTTAACTCCGAAGCGTTTCACACCTTTCACAGGCGAGACCTTCAAATAAACATAGTCACCAACATTAAATTCAAGCGGCCTCCTTCGTTTATCGGCATAGCTTTTCTATCGAGACTGTGCAGCTACAATATGTTGCTGAATGATCCTAACTTGTTCTTCTGCTTCTTTGACAAAGTCACACTACTAGGATTCGACCCTGTCATGATGCCTATATTGGGTTGCAATATGGCTATTTTGATTGCAATATGAATAAATTGCATCTATGTATGGTTGTTGACAAGTGGTTGCATTTGGAACGGTGCAATAGCTTCTTGCATCCACTTGGATGTGGTATTGCAATAAGGTAGTTTTGCAATGCACATAAAAAAGCTAACGCAACCAGGTTCTGGTTGCAAGCACAAATATTGCAACCAGTAGAATGGTTGCATGAGTTATTATTGCAACGAAACACATGGCTTAATTAAGACAATATTGCCATGAACGAACTTGTCACGAAATAGTTTTATTGCCACTCCATAGTTACGTGGGAATATGGCCATATTGCCATGCAGTGTGATCCATTGCATCAAAGAAATCTTACAACACAATGAATTTGGTGGCTAGAGTCACAATTGCCATGTTCATTTGTTGGTGGCAATAAAAGGTAATGCAACGAATCATTGTTGGGGTAATAGATGGAAAATGCAATGACTCATTGTTGGAGGTAATAGATGGACAATGCCACAAATTATTGTTGGTGGTAGTAGATGGAAAATGCAACAAATCATTGTTGGTGGTAAGAGATGGAAAATGCAATGAATCATTGTTGGTGGTAGTAGATGAAAAATGCATCAAACTATTGTTGGTGGTAGACATGTCCTATAACAACACATAATGTTTGTGGCAATAATGTATATTGCAACAACAAAAGTCTGGTTGTGTAGTAGTTTGTCGCAACGAGGGCATTTTGGTTGACACCTTTCTAATTTCTTTTTGTAGCTAGAAATTTAATTGTTGTTACAAAATATTTATGCCATTAGTATAGATTTCATCATCACATATAAGAACTCAAACATTCATTAACCTGAAATATATGTCTGAACCAAAGTAATAACAAATGACCAGAGTACAATTAAAATAAACATGACCACATCATCTGTCTGCAAGTTTGCAACTATGTTTGACATAATAAAATAGAACTAAATATGAGTTCATTTATTGATCTCTTCATGCTCCATCACCCATCGACACTTCATTCTTCTAGTTGTCCATCTTCAACATATAGGCATAAAGCTCTCTAAATGTTTTGGTTATCCGCTCTTTCCTACAATTCATGAACAAATAGAATTTATTATTAATTTAAGATAAGAACCTTAGTGATTAATTCTATGGAACAAATAAGCACGGGCAAATTTAATGATCATAGTGACATAGCAAAGATATAAAATAGATTGAGGAACACCTTGCAAGAATATCATATACCATATAAATTAAATTAAGGAGCACCCTGCAAGAATATCGTACACCATTTGAGATGATAAGAACCTCACCAGTTTGATGAACTTTACTAACATATTATACAGATATTTATCACCATTTGAAAGACAAATCACATTGCTATACATACCAGCTGCTTTTTCTTTTGATTACGAGTCCTCAATAGTTGGTCGGTAGAAACACAATTCACTGATCCATTGGCATCATTCTTTTTCTGGAAAAGTGGCCTAGTTGCACTAATCTTTGTTGTCATGGTAGTACCTTTATCAACTATCTTTTCTATAGTCAACATGCTTGCTGGTCCATTATTCTGCCAAAATGAACGCTTCGATGTAAACAAACATGTTGCATGTTTTGTAAGTAATCTTGTTGCATTTTAATTACCTCTAGAGCCACATCCTTTATGCGTGGTGGTGTGATGAAGTTGTTGTCGACACTTGGACCATTTGGAAATTGTGTGGTGTTGATGGTTCCTGGGATAGCCTGTGCAGCCCCAAAGACAAGGAAGATTAGCTAAAATAGAGGAGCCAAAAAAAGGAGAATCGTGTTTCAAAGTTAGTACCTGCTGCAATGCCAATTGTATTTCTTGTTGTAGTGTTGACCGAAATTCTTCCCTGATGTCTTCAATTTGTTTCATACTTTCTTCCTTATCTCTTTCCCTTGTTGAAACTTCATTTGCAAGCTTTTCTTTTAATTCTTCAACCTCTTGTTGGTGTTGCATTCTTTCTTGTCGTGCTAAAACTTCACTGCGGGCTGCATCTTCTTCTCTATGTTTTAGTAGTGCGCTTTGTGTTGGATATTTCACCATGTATCCACGTCCATGACATCTATACGATTTTGTTCCAAGAGTTTTAGAGTAGTTGAGTTGGAAAACTGTGTTTTCCTCCTCAACTGTAAGAAAGGGCCTACCCTTCCCTTTTTCTGCTGCTGTAACTTGGATGCAGGCATTTTCCTAAGTGAAACATGAGAAAAAAATTAGGATCACGTAATTTCAAATAGTTCCAAAATAAGTTTGAATCATGTTATAATTTTAAAGCTGCAATCATATATGAGTACTCACGTAGACATCCCTAGAGTCGTCATTTGACCATTGCCCATCCTTTGTGTGAGTCATCCTCCAAAGTTGCAAATCAGTAGGTTCTTGACCATTAGTTTGGTTTCTCTGAGATGGCAACAATGTAGCATTAGGTAACGACGATATATTCAAGAAATTAACTAGCTTAGTTAATGTTGTCATTACCTGTTCAAATCTAATTTGGGAAAACGGTTTTGTTCCCGTGAGATGCTTAGTCTTTTGTTTCTGTCGGTTCCCAGAGTTTTTGGTGCTAATATTCTGCAAAAGGTGTATAAGCATAGCTCTGTTAATTACGTTGTATTTTAGTAGTGGAATTACAAAAGAATCTAGACACCAACTAACCTAGAATCTCTCACTTCCAAAATATTGGATCAAGTAGTACCACTCCACGATGTCTAAATCTTCAGGCTTATGCTTCATTCGTTGAGCGTCAGTGCAGTATGCCTTGTATGTTGAACTAAATGAAGCTCTCCATCCTTTGTACCTATGTTTGGCAATTTCCCATATCTTTTCACTAGCATCTTCAACGTCATCTAAGTCCCAAACTTTCTGTTTTAATGTAAAGACAAATAGAGCAGTAAAGCGGAGGTACTGAATTCATAGCATTTTGGCTAAAGGGAATAATTAGCTTACCTGCATCTTATCTGATATTTCTATTTTCACAATATCCTTCACGTCCTTCCATGACTGCACTCCTATAAGTGGAGTCTTTTGCCTAGTAAAGAGAGCAATCTCATCGACGAATGTCCGGCTGTTCTCACCACAGAGGCCTCCCGTCAAGGAGTCAAATTCGATCTTTAATTTCTGAGAGCCGCTCTTAATTCTCTTGATAGTTGCTTTGAATCCTTTGAGACATCCACGTCCACGAGTTTTGGATCCACCTTATTAACATATGAAACAAATATAATATACATGATCAGCAAAAGAGTTTTGAATGTACAATGCAAAATGGAAGGACCAGAACAGACCATTCGCTTGTTGTTTTGGTTTTCTTGCATGCGATGGCCTATCTTTGTTTGTCATGCTCCTTTCCTGATTTCGCTCTCCTCCATCTAAATATTATTCATTTGCATGTTCTTCAAGTAATGACACTGGAAAAAAACAAATCAGCATGTGCCAATTATTTTATTGAATGCAGAATAGCTAGTAATATAAGCGATGACACGATGAAGGCAATTTAATTACACATATGCCGACGACGGCCTGTATGCCTTAGCCATTCCTTGTATGTTTCAATTGTTTCATCCCTAAAATCATCCCTATAGTCTGCAAGTCATGATTAACAAAATCCACTTGTCAAAGCAACATTGTGTTATAACAGATTGAATGAGTGATGCAAAGAACGATCTTACCTATGTCTGGTTGTTCGGCTTTCAGTTTTTCTAGCCACATCTTGTAGGCATCAAGGTGTTCATCCGTACCTGATTGATCATGTTTTCGCTTCCTCCCATGTCGCTTAATTGGTGTTATGCTAACATTTACCTCCGGTTCCGGCTCCCTTGACAGTACCAACCTGATTTCCCTCTCTGCAGCATTGTCGTGTAGCATTGCCTCTGTGTGGCGTAAATATTCGATTGGCTCAAGTCTAGCCACATCCGTGCCGCAACGCTTCTTGTAGTATAAGAAGTCTCTAGCTCCATACCCAAACTGTTCTTTAAAATATACCAGATTATGAAATGAGATATGAGCTCTGTCTACATCAGCGTCAACAAATTCGTCATCCTCAGGTTTCCCCTTGTATTGGAAATAAATTGTCCATGTCTCACCCGTCAATGGCTCACTGTGTGCATATAGAGCAAAAAACATTGATCATTGTGTGGTGTAATATACATTACTTGAGACGTCAATTCAAAAAATTATCAAAAATGTGGTACAATTCAAGAGCAGTATTTTTCTCAATTATGATGAGACTTTGATCAATAATTCTCTATATTAGCATGGATAGATCAAACTTAAAAAACGGAATATAAATTATGGGATGGTATAAATTATATGCATGAGCAGGTTCAGCCACTAGGCAAATAAATAGTGAGGGAAAAAATATTGGCAATCAGGCAATAGCCAATCACTATTGGTAGTGAAGCAATCAAGAAGGTTCAGGAGTTTCAGTATAAATTATTGGCATATAAATTCTATGCATCAGGTAGCGAATATAAATAGTGACGACATAACAGTATGTCAGCAGGTTCAACAATAGGCATCAGGGCTGCTTATTCGTGCATAGAAAATAGCACTGAAATTTAAATATGGCTGATTATCAGCAGGTTCAGCATTTAGCAGAGGCAAATATTGTGCCAGCAGGTGTAAATTAGCATATCTACCAGAAATCTTTGACTGAACATATATTATAGAAATTTAGTTCAGGTAAGATCACGTGTAAAAATTTTAGTTCAGGTAGGATCATATGTACAGGTAGATCAGCCAGATGTTAGATGGAAGGATATAGCACCAGTCTGATCAACTAAAATATATACCTGGATGCGTACTATGGAGAGTACCATGTACCTGCTGTAGAGAAAACGTAGTGTCCCTGATCCATCGTGGTCTTGGTTGCCATCGTCTTCCTGGACATGATCTTCGTTGGGAGAACGGCGCCTCTCTTCGGAAGATTGAGGTGGAGGCGCAGATGAAGGAGGTTGCATCACGACGCGATTGCGTATGGCGTCGGAAGAGGCAGCCGCCGTAGGTGTGTCGTGGTCGCTGCCGTCGCTTGACCTAGCGTAAAAAAGGAACCCCAGCACTCACGGTTTTAGGAATAAAAGGGGCAAATCAAAGGCTGGTTGGAGTAATGTGTCGTGATTATTGGATCTAATCCCAGCGGTGGGTGATTTGGCGGGCTACTGCAAAAATTAAAGGAGGGAAACCGTGCGGCCAAAATAAAAAATATTGTAATCGTTAAAGCCTAATAAAAAAATAAAAAACAACTAAATAGACAAATAAAAATAATTATCTACTTTTCTAATGCAAGGTACAAGTACGTGTATTAGTTTATTTAGAAATACCACAAAATATAGCTAATCATATCGATTTAAGTCAATAATCAGAAGTAAAAAATGAAAAACTATTCTCCATCACAATAATTTTCTGAAGGTCGACTAATGATAGCAAAAATAGCAGATTAATATTTATATCTCTAAGTAAATTATTATTAAAATATATCAAGTCTTTTACTTGTATGTCATTATAAAGATGGTCGAGCATCTCCAACAACTCCTCAAATCAAGTTGCTATCCTTATTAATTTGGCAAAATCACAAAATTCCTTCTCCAACAACTCGTCAAATCAACTTGCTATTTATCACATATATACAAACTTGCTATCCTCAAATACGGGAGATGATGCGGTAGGCCAAGGTGCGAGGCGAGGCGTGCGCGGCCAATGATGGCCACGACTGCGCGGGTGCGGCGGCGCCTGGCGCTCACGAGACCGAGGAGGAGCACCGCCTGGCTCTTGCGAGGCCAAGGAGGAGAGGCGGCCGCTCGCGAGGCCGCCCGAGGCGAGGTCGCCGCTCGCGAGGCCGACCATCCCTTCTTGCCGCCCGCGCCTAATCGCGCCTCCGCTCCGCATGCTCGCCGCGCGCGCCTCCACCGCGCCTCTGCGGCGCTCGCCGGCGGCCACCGCTCCTCGCCCACGGCCTCCGCGGCGCTCGCGGCGGCACCGCGCCCTCGCCCATGCCTCCGCGGCGCTCGCCGGCGGCCACGCTCGCTCCAAGGCCCTTGCCCTTTTCCCCAACGGCGCTCGCGCTGAGGAAGGGGAAGAAGAAATAGAATGACAGGCGGGTCCCATCTGTCATCCTCTATTTTTACCGAGTGAGAATAACAACTTGTTGGAGACACATCTTTTTTTCACTTGCCAAATAAAATAGCAACCTGCTATAACTCAAGATATACCAAGTAATTTTTACCAACTTATTGGAGATGCTCATGGTGTTCCAACAGGTGACGACCATGGTCCCGGCATTACAAAAAAAATTCGTTTTTTGTCGGGCACTCGGTAATGAAGCTCTTTGTCGAGTGTTTTTTTCGGGCACTCGGCAAAGAAATTCTTTACCGAGTATAAAAAACAATGTGTAAAAAGCTCTTTGTCGAATGTTTTTTTTCGCTCGATAAAGAAGCTTATTCGCCGAGTGTTTTTTTATACTCTAAAGCTAATTTTCAAATCACATTTTGAACCAGTACGTTAATTGAAATGAAAAAGTTTTCAACTATAAAGTTGTTTATCTCATCAAGATGAACAATTTTTGTTTCGGTGATTTCTTCATTTGACAAACTGATAAATTTATTCATAATTCTTACATATGTCTCCTCCGTAGTTTACGAAACTACGAGAGTGATATATAGATATGTGAATAATGTAAGAACCACCGAGTCGGATACATAAATGGTCAAACAACCAAAATAAACTTTGTAGATCATGATAAGTTATAAAATATTGTAGTTGACAACTTTTTGATTTGAAGTTATCTTGTGATGCAAAACTGTATTCGAAAACATAATCTAAATACAAGTGACAGTACGGTGCAGTAGTAGAGGGGGTGCACACGAGGGAGGGGTCGTGAGATTGAATCCCGTCGACCACGTTAGCCGCGAATTCTGCGTGAAAAATATCGTGGCTTGCGACTTCGACGTGGCCCTCCCCCGATTCAAAAAATTGCTATTTTTTTGGGTTTTTTTTGTAACTATATTTTGCCGAGTATTTTTTTCGCTGTATGTTCTTTGCCGATTGTGGTCTTTGCCATTGGGCGCCCATAACTCGTGGGCTACCTCGACCGCTTGGCCTTCGCACCGTCCCGTCCTCCCGCTGCTTCCCAGTGCCGTCAACCAAGCGAGATCCACACTATCCAACGAAGCAGGAGCAGGCCACGTCCCCAAAACCCGAAACCGCCCTGAGCACTATTTGGGGTGAAAATCCATCCCTAAAACCGAAACTCGTGGATACCCAAAACTGACGGATAATCCAAAACCCGAAAAATTCATGATCTAGGGAAGGGAAAGGGGATGCGCCCATGCTAGAGCCGCCACCCTCTCGCTCCTCCACTGGGCTACCCGTGTCATGTGCGCCCGCGTCGTCGGATGCAGGAGCAGGGCCGAGGAGGCCGCCCACCGCCCGGGCACGTCAAGGAGGCCGCCCGCCGCCACCGATGATGTAATACCTTGAGAATGAAAGCCATAAATATGAATTTTTGTGGATGAAGCGTTTATCGAACAAAGGTTGACTGACTTTTAATGAGAGACAAAAAACTTTGACTTTTTGATCCATTATTCGGATGGACGAGCAAAGACCACAGATGCGTAGGGCTCGTCGAATACTTTTTATTTGACTACTTACTTGCATTAATCGGACATTGAATGAAAAAATTATGTTAATTGCTAGATTTATAAGAAATAAAAAAATAAAATAACACCACCGTACAACCTTACCTGGTCGTCCCGTGGCCTTCTAGCCAAACTCGTGGCCGCTCGTTCCTTCTACCAGAAAACATAGAAGGGGAAAGAGGGTGATTAGAGAAGGAGAAAGAGTAGAGGAGTTAGGGTTTCCTGCCGTTGCCGTCGTCGTTGTCGTCGTCGTCGTCCGTGGCGCCATTCTTTATTGGGATTTTAGGTAAGGCATCATCTTCTCTTCTTGTTTTTGTCCTTAAACTTCTTGTTTGTCTCGCTGTTCATGACGTGCACCATGTTCACCGTAGATCGGATCGGTGAATGGGCATAACGGCGTAGATCGCCGTAAGGTTGAGAAGAGAAGGGAAGGAAGGAGTGGATCGCCAGGAACTTGTCGTTGTGCCCGCTGTGGTTGACCTAGGTGAGGTGCCAAATACTAATCCTCTTCCTTGGATCAAGTTTTATGGCTCAAATCATCAAATTAGAAGGGGTTTAGTTGGGGTAATTCCCCAAATTCTCGAAATTTAATTTTCGTCCATGTTCTGAAATTCTGTCAGATTAACTAGATTCTGTTCATCGCTGTTTTAGGGTATCTTAATGGCCTTAATAAATTTTGTCACTATGGACAAAGTTGTAGGGGAGTTTTGTATCTTATTTTGGACACCAAGATCACCTCAATAGCCTCTGTATTTCCGGAGATATGGCTTTTTAAGAAGATTGTTTTGCAGTGACGAGAATCTGGACAGTTTTAATCTGCCCGATTTTTTTTTTTTGCCCTTTAATGGACGAATTCGAACTTGTAATCTAAATGAAAGTTTTAGAGTTTTTCTTAAGCTTTTCAGATTGTGTTAGATCATGGTTTTTGGACGAGTATATCTCCAGTTATGAATTTTATAAGCTTGCTGTCCTGTTTCGCCTGTCACAAAACTTTAGTTAACTTAAGTGGATATTTATGCTATCTTGGTGGCCTCTTATGCCAAATCCTATAATGAAAGTTGTAGATAATGGAGTTTTTTATCATCTGAGAGATTTTGAGAATTTTTGAATGTATATCATGTTTGCTAGCGAGGCGGTAGATGCTTAAATGACGGATTGAGGCGCTTTAGCATTTTTGTTGTTATTTGTTTTGTTACTGTATCATTTGCTACTGTAGCCATGTCATTTGCCCATATTTGTTAAAAGTGCTTCTTTTGCAAGCTGATTTTTTTGTATTATTATCCCAACAGTGCAGCACCCACGCCTTTGCCTTCGCCTGACGGCCTGCCACGCCTTCGCTAGTTCTAACAGCCTTGGTGTTGCCCCCAATCTGACCTCCGCCTCCTGTGCTCCTTGCGCAGCACTCGTTGGAAGGTATATTTCTTTCTCTGTTGGTTCTTGTGATAATATTAATCGTGTAGTTCAAGAACTTCTCGATTTGAGAACTTTGCTTGAGAACAGCTATTTATTCTATGGCTTCGTGGTCACTGCAGGGAGTAGTACTTTGGAAAGGCTGTGTTGTTCTTAATCTTTATAGTGTGAAGAATGTCAGATGAAGATAGGAGGTGGATGCGCATGTCCAGATTTACTTCTGAATGGCAAACAGGATTCAAGAACTATATTCAGAGTATACTTGAAGGCACATCTAAAGAAGAAACTGCTCCATGTCCATGTACTCGATGTCGTTGTATGGCTTATCGATATCAAAAAGAGGTTCGAACTCATGTGGCACTAAGAGGGTTTGATGAGAGTTTCATTCGAGGAGAAGATAATTATCAGCCTTTATTAGTTGAGAAGGACAACATTGATGAAGGCGCGAGAGGTCATGCAGATGGTTCGTATGATCTGGTTTCTTCACTGATCAGCGGTGTTATACATGGAGAAGTCATAGGAAATGATGAGGAAGAACCAAATGAGAGTGCAAAGAAAACTTTATCGGTTACTAGAAGAGGCAAAGAAGGAATTATATCCAGGTTGCATGGAGGTTACGAAGGTTTCTTTCATTGTCATGCTATTTCCGATTAAGTGCATGGATGGTATTAGTAATAGTTGCTTGGAACGCATACTTCGCCTGTTCTTGCTTGTGCTCCCTGATGGCCATTGTCTCCCAACTTCCTTGGACAAAGTGTGTAAGGTTGTTCGAGATCTTGGCCTTGATTACCAAAAGATACATGCATGTGTGAATGATTGTGTGTTATTTCGTAGGGATTATGCAGAAAGGGACAACTGTCCAACATGTGGTGAGTCTAGGTGGAAAGAGACTGGGGGTAGTGAAAAGGATGATCTTGTTGTCACTGGTGGTGGACAGAAGAGTTTTCCACGTAAGATCCTTCGTTATTTTCCACTTATTCCTCGTTTGCAAAGATTGTATATGAGAGCATCAACATCTTCACTGATGCGTTGGCATAAGGAAGAACTGGTGCGTGATGGGAAAATGCGTCATCCTGCAGACTCATTGGCATGGCAGCATGTGGATGACCCGTATAAGGATTTTGCATTGGACACTCGCAACGTAAGGCTCGGTCTTGCAGCTGATGGCTTCAACCCATTTGGGATGTTGAATGTTGCATACACTACATGGCCTGTCATCCTAATCCCTTATAACTTGCCTCCTTGGTTGTGTTTGAAACAACCGTACTGGATGATGTCTATGCTAATACCAGGTCCAAAATCTCCTGGAATGAATATTGATGTCTATCTGCAACCCCTAATTGATGAGGTGAAGAAATTATGGGGAAGAGGTGTTGAAACATGGGATGCTAAGGAGGAGAAGAATTTTACTCTTCGTGCACTTTTGCTATGGACCATAAATGATTTCCCTGCCTATGCCATGCTATCTGGTTGGAGTACTAAAGGAAAGTTTGCATGTCCATACTGCCACAAAGATACAGACTACTTATGGCTGAAATTTGGTTCGAAGCACTGCTACTTGGGTCATCGTCGGTTTCTACCTCAGAACCATAGGTGGCGTAGGAACAAAAATAGCTTCAACAACAAGGCAGAGATGAGGGAGGCACCTGTGCCACTAACTGGCACACAGGTTATACAAAATTATGAAAGTTTTGAGCAACCAAAATTTGGAACAACCACAAGAAGAGGAAGCAGCGTGAAGAAGAGAGTAGGTGGCACAACTGGGAAGAAGAGTATATTTTTTGAGCTACCTTACTGGAAAAAATTGCCTGTGAGACATAATTTGGATGTTATGCACATCGAAAAAATATTTGTGAGAGCATAATTGGGACGCTGCTTGGCATAGATGGTAAGTGTAAGGATAGTGAGAAGGCACGACTTGACATGCAACATCTTGGGATAAGGCCGGATCAGCATCCTGTGCTAGAGAATGGTCAGTATACTTTGCCACCATCATTGTACTCCTTAGGCAAGGACGAGAAGATAATGTTATGTACATTCTTAGGAGGAGTGAGGATGCCTGATGGTTACGCGTCTAACATAAAGAGATGCGTGGATGTCAATGGATGTAAGGTTTCTGGACTGAAAATCACATGACTATCTTGTTATTTTGCAGAAACTATTACCCTTAGTTGCACGCCACATATTACCTGAAGATGTTGCTAGACCATTGATTGAGCTTAGCAGGTTTTTCAATGCACTATGTTCAAAGGAGCTGGTGCAAAGTGACATTGACAAACTAAGGCTTTCAATTGCAGAGACTTTATGTCGACTTGAGATGATATTCCCACCAGCTTTTTTTGATATTATGATGCATCAGCCAATTCATTTAGCTGAGGAGACTAAAACTGGAGGACCAGTGTGCTATCGGTGGATGTATCCGATAGAGAGGTATCTACGTACACTTAAAGGATATGTTAGGAACAAGGCGCATCCAGAACGATCGATAGCGGAGGGATATATCTCAGAGGAGTGTCTGACATTCTGCTCTCGTTTTCTAGAAGACATTGACATGAAGCTGGATCGCCCAACGCGCCATGAGAAGAGTGCAGTGAATGAACCACCGGTTGGGCTTAGCATATTTGGGAGCATCGACTACAATAAGAAAGGCTGCAAAATTGAGCCTATTTCTAAATCTGACATGCTGCAGATGCGTCACTATATATATCAAACTGTGATGAGGCACTTCCATGGATTAAGTAAGCTGTTACTATCACCTTTTTGTGGTTTTCTATTTTTTTCATTGTAGATAAGTAAGAGCAGAATAGTATTCATGATTAATGTTACACTAATGCAATTTATTTGATCCAACCAATAATATGTAGTGAGCATAAGGAGCTAATGAGAAGAACTAGTGCACACGGCATCGATAAGCGTCACAGGGAGCATTTTGTTGGGTGGTTTGAACGTTAGGTGAGTAACTAGCTAATGCCCATGCGTTGCTATGGGTAAAAATTTTATATTGCATAGATATGTAATATTACTACTTAATCCATATAAACCAATACTAATGCCACATATTATTTATTGTATATGATCATACACATTTTATGTAGCATTGATACATGCTGCTCAATCCATATATAATTTTTATCTGTAGTTGTACTTAAATCGAGATCCTTGTTTACTTGTCCATCTTGGGCAGCAGTTTCAATGGCATCAAGCTCGCTTTTGAATTATGGCCACTGTATCAGCTGCTGCATAGTATTTTCATAGCTGCTTGTCATCTTGATTGTCTTCTAGCCTTCTTTTTGGCTGCCTGTTACACAACATAAGACAGCAAAACAAGCTGGCCTGAGGGCTGCCTTAACATTTAAATTGACCAAATTTCAATTTGTATTTTTTCTGCCATTGATACATAAAGACACAACTGTAAAAGAAGTTAGAAAAACTCCATTGCAGGAATATACTTGTCAACCAATTTCAAAGTGAAGTTAGAAAAAAAACTCTAATCTTACTATCTTTGCACCAATTTTAAGCTTGCTGCCTCTAATAAAAAGAAAAACAGAAAAAATAGAAATCTTCTCTTCTCCTTTGACACGCGAGGACATGCGTCGTCCCTGAAGTTGTTAGGGATTTTGTCCGTGGCCCTGGCTGTTCCACCTACCAGCGCCGCCCAGCCGAGCGCCGACGTACTAGGAGTGCCCATTCACGGTGGACGGTGAGGACGTGGAGTGATGCGGCAGCGAGCGCGGAGACTTTGGGATAGGAGGAGGCGTGCGTCATGGCATGGAGCATGCCGCGTTCTAGCCCTAGCGCACACGGTATTGCTCGCGGCATGTGACATAGCCGAGGACGCGGTCAGTGGCAAGGGCACAGAGCACCGCGGCTGAGTCTAGACAGCTAGGTCCAGGGTGACGAGCATGTGGCCGTTCTCGTGGGAGTAGGAGGCATCTGTCATGGCGCGGTGCAAGCCACGGCCCAGCGCCGGCGCTCGCCGTTGACACAGCGGGCAGCACGGCGAAGCAGCGACGACCATGGACGAGGTGGTTCAGGTTCAGCACACCGCCCGCGCGACTTACGGCAAACGCGGCCCCCACCCCATGGGTGTGGCAGGTGCGGCGCCGTTGAGGAAGGCGGGCGAGGAGACCGGGGAACAGGGTCAACAGGTCAAGGTCAAGTCCGTAGCGAAGGTGAAGTGCGTTGACGCATAGAGGCCGATTGCCCCCGCTCGCGCGCGCGCCGCGACCATACAAAGTACCGGGTGCCTTGTGGCTTGACGAAACAAGGCTCAGCCATGCCCGTGCTTTTTGCTATGATGACATTATATCGCTATTTTTCTTTAAATAAATTACGCTATTTCCTTTTTTGAATGAAGATGAGTTTTGAATCGTGCCACCCAGCAGCTATTGTAGATTTGTGAGCTGTCTATCCTTTATCTGTTGTCTAGGAGAGGTAGCTCAATATATACTAATAATACTATACTATGTAGGGTTTTTTTCTCTCTTCTTCTTTTTTAATTCTTCGTTGAGTTATTATATGAATCATCGATCCGTGCAATTTTTACGATGATGTTAATTCTATTTAGACATCACTTCTCATGTACATTCATCTCATGCATGCAATTTTTGCCTTTTAATATTTTGTTTTTTTATTTCTGAAAGCAATTAATGAAGATCTTATAAATCATGGGTGTAATATATATGGATTCCTGCAGCACGGTATGAATTTCTAGTAATATGTTTTTATTTGCATGGTGCATGTTGAGTGCTAAATGGCAACTAATTAGGTTTATAATAAAAAAATGCTAAGTCTTATGCCGCAAAGAGTAATCTATCTTTGGTGGTTTAATTTGCATATTTAGATGTTGTCGTAGCGTTAGCACGAGTATTATACTAGTCTTTTTAGGAGTCGAGATGTTGTCATATACATGTAAAAAATATAGCAATTGTCTCATTTATTTATTTCTTTATTTGAATTGAATGCAGATGAAGGTAGTTATGCAGAACAAGATTAGTGAGGAGCAGCTATTTCCCTTTCTCAGGGTCCTCATTACCTGGCTCGTGTTTTCAGCAGATGCTCATTCATGATTTCCTTTTTCGAACGGCTTCTATAGAGGTCAGCTTCAGTACACAAAATTCTGGAGTTCAGTGAAGGGTGATGACAGTACAGGCAATATGGATTGGTATGCTGTCCTAAAAAGATAATCACACTAGATTTTCCGGTGAAAAAGAAGTCATATTGTTTGAGTGATTGGTACGACGTTCTGCTACCACTAAGAACAAAAGTAGAGGGTACAGTAAGGATCAATATGGGATTATAGTATCGATACAACTCGTCGTCGATATGTAAATGATCCTTACGTTCGGGGGACTCAAGTTTGAACAGGTTTTTATGTCAAATGCGCAAATAAATCTAACTGGAGCAGTGTGTTAGAATGAAAGCCTAGCTTTGTTCTCATGCCAGAATTGAAGAGACTGAAAGCAAGGCCAATTGATGTGATCACTCGATTCGTGTTGTAACACCTCTGGTGTTTAAGCATGTAATTAACTTGACATATCATCATTAGCATCATTAATCATCTTGATCATGATTTCATGTGTATGCATTTGCTTAATGTATCATTTTATGTGATGCACCTCTATTGCAAAAAACCCTTATTAGCCCATTCTTCCTATAAGGGCAAAATGGTAATTTCACCTCTGTGCCTAGTTCCATGTAATTCTTGTTCAAATTTAGTGCCCTGATGTTTGTTGCTTTGATCAAAGTTCAAAAATCAGATTTGAATTGAATTTCATTTGCAAAACCCTAAAATCCCAAACCCTGGATTTATTCCCTTTTTAAATAACTTTTTCAAAATTCAAAATTTTGAGTTGGTTCAAAAAGCAAAGTTGTGAATCTGATCTAGAGGAACAACTTTGGTATTTACAGATTTCCATGTTTCTATATAAAGTTTGAAGTAATTTCAAATTCATTCAATTCCAGTTTTTGTCCCCTTTTCAGTTTTAAAAAGTTATTCAAAAACTATTGAGTTTCAGGAAAAGTGTATATTAGCAAAGTTGTAGGTTTTGACAAATGGAACAACTTTCATATTGGAAGATTTTCAAGTTTCAGTTTGAAATCCAGAGTAATTTTGATTTGAATCAAGTTTGAAAAAGTGTCCCCTTTTCTGTTTTTGAATATAGTTCAAAAACTATTTGGAATTTGAAAATGTTCATATTGACAAAGTTGTAGATCTCGTTTTTCTGAACAACTTTGGTTTTTGAGTTTTTGTCGCACAGTTCAAATTTTGAAAGTATTTGCAAAATACAGAAACTAGCCAAAAGTCAAACCCTACACCCTAGACTGTTCATCTTCCCAGGCGAGCTAGGGGGGGGCCGGCCGCGAACCTCGCCGGACTCGCATGCCGCCGCGTGTCCGAAGCCCTTCGGCCAAACCAACTCCACGCCGATGCTCAGCACTCGATTGCGCATGCGTCTGGCCACCAGTTGACATCTTCCCCGACCCCTACCGCCCGCAGTGTGTCGCCGCCACGCGTTCGCCGCCGGTGAGCCGTGCCCGGTCCCTGAGTGCCAAAACCGCTGACCCTTGGCTTGCACTCGATTGCGCACGCGTCGAGCGATCTTATCCGCCCCCGCGCGTGTCTTGCCAGCCTCTCGCCGCGGCTATAAGAACCCCGCCGAGCCGGCCGGAGCAGAACCCAACCCCGCCGCCGTGGCCAGAGCAAACCGAGCCTCCGCTTCTCTCCCAGCTAGCCCAGAAGCTCCGCCAAGTCCTTGCGCAGCTTCACCACCTCTCAATTTGGTCGCTACCGCCTCCATTCGCCCGGCGTAGCTCGTCGTTGTCATCTCCGGCAAGAATCCCGTCGAGGTCGGGATCGTGAAATACTCCCTCTCCGGCCTTGATCATCCTCCACTGACCCCCGCATCACCTTCCTTGCTCCTTTGCGTCTCTGACTGACCCCTTGTGGTCGCTTGTGTCGCACAGGAACGCCGAGTCGACGATCACCGCCGTCCGCCGTCCGCCGGTCACCGTCGAACTCACCCCTCCGTTCATCCCCTCACCTCGCCGAGCCCCTCAATCAACGCCGGTGAGCTCCCTGTTGCTTCCCGTACCCTCGGTTTCGCCGCGGAGCGCCCGCAGTGGCCGGCGTAGCAGCGCCGCCGCCGTCCGGCCGCCGGCAAACGCGGGAAGGAGAAGAACAGTGCGTTTTCTTTTTCCAAACATGTGAATAGTGTTCATATTTCATCTTTTTGTATTTTCTGTGTTGATCCAAAAATGCTGAAATTTTTGTGGTAGACTCGTTATGCTCTGGAGTATTTTATAAAAATATAAAACTTGACTTTTCTGCAAAAATTTGAAAATGAAAAATCTCCCTTTTAATTAATAAATGAAGGCTTTGGTATTTTTGGAGAGTGATTTATAACTCCAAAAATCATGAGACAAATTTTTGTGAGCTTCTTATGCCATGACTAGTCTCTGGTAAAATTTTGAAGTCTTTTGGAGCAAGTTGTTTTTTGAGCTTTATTTTAATTCTTGAATAGTGCCTTTTGTTAATTAAATGTCTAGATTTAATTGAGCACCTTAATGACCTCCAAAAATTATGAAATTTGTTTTGCCATCTATCTACACCATGATGAACATATGTGATTAATTTGGTAATTTTTGGAGCAACTTCATAAATGACCTTTTTATTAATTTAAGAAAAAAAAAGAAAAGAGGTTTAGGGTTGGTAATAAGTGTTGATGATGTGATCTTTGGATTGATTGATGTTCATAGACCCCTACCCTTTGGTCTATGATGTTTGTGATGCTATGTTTGGTTGATGCTTAGGATAATTATATTAAGGGTTAGTTAATCAATATTGCTTAAGGAAGAAATGATTACCTTTTATGCTCAACCTAGAATTCAATCATGCCTTGCTTAAAAGTAATCTAGAATCAGTGGAATTGTCTTGCACCATAAGTCCATATCATCATTCTCATGTGCATTCATCATTGCATCCGTATAGTTGACGAAGAAGGACCTGAAGTCGAGGTAGCCACCGAAGGATCTGTCCCCGAGGCGACCCCGAGCTCCGACACCTACTCCAACCCCGAGTCCGCCTTTTTGCCATCCAAGGCAAGCCCCGGTGCATTTAACCTTTCCTTGAATTTTATAAAATGTTTCCTTAAATGCTTTTGAGTTAAATTATTGCATTAGGTTTATAGGAGTTGTGTGCTATCCTAATTGATGCACTATCCACCTTGACCACTGATAAACCCGATACCTGCTTTTCAAAAAGTGTTTGAAAAATGCTTAGCAATGCTATGAAATAGATTTGCAATAAAAATGCCAATTTCAAAAGTGTGATCACTTAAAGGACTTTTATGGAATTTGGCTTTACTCCCACTGTTGGCTAAGTATCTGATCCGTACTTAGTCAATGGGAAGGAGAGGTTGTCCTTGCGTACGGTGCCGTCATGTTGTAGTCCGGGACTCAACAGTTGACACCGACCGGGACAGGGTTGAAAAACTGACAGGACCTGTACTCTTGGGTTAGAGTCCCGAGGTGCTTGTCGCTGGCTGGAAAATGTAGGGACCATCCGTATGGGGGCCTGCTGGTCAAGACTTGTAACTATTCACATACTACGGAAAGCTCTGGCTCCGAGAAATCCATTATTGGACCGACAACCGCGCACTGGGAGTGGAGAGATGGCGGAAGTAGCATGTACCCACGTGGGTTAGAGTCCCGGATTGGAGTGGTGTACTGTACTTCCGGGTGGCGTAGGACCGGGCCCAATCTTGGAGGAATCGTGGTAGACGAGTTGGCATATGCAAGCTTGGGTGCTACATATGCAGTGTGGATAGGGATCCTCAGCTGAGTATTATTTATCCGGATTAACGTTGCTCCTCGGTTATGGAGACTTGGTCCACTGACTGTCAACGGAGAGTGGTTCTCAACTAGGGATGTTTTGAAATGTAAAATGAATCATGAATGATGAAGAATTGAGGAATACTGAATCTTTCAAAAATAAAATAAGGTTACAAAAACGCTTTTCTGCAAAATACTTGATCTTGCTTAAGCCTTACCTTGACTACCCTAAGCCTTTCATTCCTGAGTCTTCTCCCTTTTCTTTAGTCGGGTAAGTCTTGTTGAGTACCTTTGTACTCAGGGTTTTATTACCCATGTTGCAGGTATGGCAGATTCCTCAGTATGCCTTGGACCCTGTTGTGTGACTGTTGTTCAGGAAGAGGCCGATGAGGCCGATGAGTGATTATTCACCCTCGGGCTGGGTGATGTATCTTTACCTTTAGTTGTTGTCATATGCTACTCTGCCGACTCTATCTATTTGAACTATGGTCTGTAATAACTTCACTTTAATTTTATGTTGAACCCTGGTTTGTAAAACTATTGTTATTTAAGTCTTCCGCTATTTACTCCGATGTTATTTGTCAAAATGTTCAAGAGATTGTAACTGAATTGTGAGATGATCCTGCGGACAACGGGCACTGATGTAGCCCAGTAGCGGAACCGGTCCTAATCTCTTGGCTGTACGGATCGACTGTCAGTGGTTGACGGTGATCAGTGGGCCATGGGATTAGAGCCGTTACGTTACAGAGTGGTATCGGAGCATCTCACTATGACGTTGCAATCTTTTTGCGAAAACTTCAAAATGTTTTAACAAAAACTAAACTTGACTATTTTGAGTCCAAATTGCTTCTCTCATCTCATCTTGTCTTTGGCAACTAGTAGCAAGACAACTTGTATAAGCCCTATGTACCTTACCTTAGTAGTTGCATTGCCTTGTTCCGTAGGAACGATTCATGCATCATGTCACATTCACTTAAGTATATAAAAGAGTTCGTTGGGTTAGTATGCCTATACCTTTTTCTTGCTAGCCTTTCTCATCTATAACCTCTTGTCCAGATATGGCCATCATCAAGCGGACTGCCCGCAAGTCGACTGGACCGAACGGTGTGCCGCGTCACCAGCTGGCGCCACGCACCGAGAGAGAAGAGATGGAGAATCCTCCAATGGTCGTCGCTTTCCCCGCCGCACCCGCAAGCAGCTGAAGGAGGAAATCAAGAATCTGAAGGCTGAAATGGAGAACATGGAGCATGACTTCTACCTTTCCCGCATGGAGTTTTATGAGGCACGAGCTTCCCTGGAACAGGCTAACCGGAACACGATTCGCGCTATCGAGCAGCGCAATGATGCTTGGACCCGCGAGGACGTTGCCAGAGCCCAGCTCCATGGACTGCAGCAATACACCGCCCAGATCGAGCAGTACAATGATATGCTTCATGAGGAAGTGCATCAGCTGCATGATCAACTCCATCCCTTGGTACCCCCGGTTATGGAAGACCCTGAAGACGGAATCGTGGAGGAACCTGAAGTGGAACACGAGCCGATCAGAACGTGGAAGTGGAACCTGCTGAAGATGTCCACGTTGAAGATGAAGATGAGGAGGAAGAGCCTGAGCTTATCATCGAGGATGATGATGATGACGAAGAGTTGATCTTCATCGATGATGACTAGACTCCTTGTGTCTGTACCATCTGCTTACCTAAAACCTTAGTCTAGGTTTGGAGCGTTAGTCTGTCTGTTGCCAAGTCTGGCATGTATCTTTCCTTTCGTACCTTTTCCTTTATCAGTCTGTTGTCATCTTATCAAGTCAGCATCCTTGTAATAGTGAAGTTATCAATCAAGTTGTTTCAGAACCCTTGTCCATATATGCTGAGTTCCGACTTGCTTATACAGATGCCTGTGAACACCCGTACCGGAGCCAGAGGTGCTGGAGATGACCGTCTCCCAAACCCTCCACCTGTACCAGCTACCCTAGCAGATGCCATTGCAGCTTTGGCCGCCGCTGCCAATCTGATGGCTCAGAATCAAGGGCAGCAGAACAACGGCAATCGTGGTCACCGCAACAACCAAGAGACAACCTATGTGGAATTCACTGAAAACACGTCCACCGGTCTTCACAAAGGCCGATGAACCTCTCGAGGCTGACGACTGGTTACGCACCATGGAACAAAAGTTCAGTCTTCTGCACTGCACGGAGATCCAGAAGCCTCGGTTCGCTTCTCAGCAGCTCCGTGGTCCTGCAAGTGCCTGGTACGCCAACCTGTTGGCGGCCCAGCCGGAAGGTCACCAGCTGACCTGGGAAGAGTTCCGCACTGCTTTCAGAGCACATCACATCCCTTCGGGATTGATGAAAATGAAGTTGGATCAGTTCTTGGCCCTGCAACAGAAAGATTCCACCGTCATGCAGTACGTGGGACAATTCACCACCTCAGCCAGTATGCCTCTGACTATGTCAACACAGAGGAAAAGAAGAGAGATTGTTTTCTCAGGGGTTGCACCCTAAGATTCGCAGAGGTCTGTCCAACAACCTAAACGGATCCTAC
Organism: Coix lacryma-jobi var. lacryma-jobi; assembly: GCA_009763385.1. NCBI lineage: Eukaryota > Viridiplantae > Streptophyta > Magnoliopsida > Poales > Poaceae > Coix > Coix lacryma-jobi. Next base: position 75,904,383 of record CM019828.1, on the reverse strand, counting down.
CATGATGTCGTTGACCGTGCTGTTGCTTTCGAGGAAAGCAACCGCCAGTATCAGGAAGAGAAGAAGAAGAAGAAGGCTGGGCTAGCAGTTTCTCCAGCAACCATAAGCGCCCAAGAATCATCTACCACCCCAGCCACCACCAAAACCGTGCCCCATACCCCCATCAGCAAGTGGTCGTTCGTACCGCGGCCACCACCCACAATGCCAACCAGCAAAGTGCCACTCAGCCGAACGCCCCTGGTGTTCGTGTCACCACCCCACAAACAGCTTACAACCATCCATGCTACAACTGTGGCCAAGTTGGTCACTGGTCTCGCGAGTGCCTAAACCCAAGAAGAATGCCCAGCATGCACAGAAAGGCCCTGGAGGATCACAGCAGCAGCAGCACCGTGCACCGCAGCAGCACGTCCAGAAGGGCAAGCTTGTCAGGAAGCACGGGCAAGTCTACTTCACCACCGTCAGTAACATCCCAGATGGAGAGCCCGTCATGCTCGGTAGGTTCCCTGTTGCCAATCATCCTGCAGTCGTCTTGTTTGATTCTGGTGCATCGCATTCCTTCATCAGTCGCACTTTTGTCATCAAGCATGATTTGCCCATGGGGGAGTTAAAAGAGAGTTTCTGCATACTTTCGCCTGGAGGGCGGATAAATACTAAGGAAGTGGTCCGCAGTATACCAGTAATGTTGGGGAAACATGTCTTTCCTACCACCATGATAGTACTGCGCGATCAAGAGATAGATGTCATCTTAGGCATGAATTGGATGTGTCAGTATAAAGCCATGATAGACATCTTGAATAGAGTTGTGAGAGTGGATATTCCTAACAGTACCTCCAAACTCCTTCTCCAACTTCCTATGCCTTCAAAACCAGCTACCACACAGCTAAATGCTACCTATGATCAAGGGATCCGAGACATCCCTGTAGTCTGTGAGTTCCCTGATGTTTTTCCTGAAGATTTACCTGGTCTACCTCCCGACCGTGATGTTGAGTTTGCCATAGAGCTAAAGCCCGGGACTGCTCCTATAGCCCGTAGAGCTTATCGAATGCCTCCCAGAGAGTTGGCAGAGCTGAAGATCCAATTGCAAGAGCTATTGGATAAGGGTCTCATTCGCCCAAGTTCATCTCCTTGGGGCTGTCCTGCTATCTTTGTGAAGAAGAAGGACAAAAGCCTTCGTCTGTGCGTTGACTATCGCCCGCTCAACGAGGTCACCATCAAAAATAAATATCCCTTGCCTCGCATTGATCTTCTGTTTGACCAGTTATCTGGAGCCAGAGTGTTTTCCAAGATCGACCTCAGATCTGGCTATCACCAAATAAAATTCGTCCTGAAGATATTCCCAAAACAGCTTTCACCACCAGATACGGTCTATATGAGTACTTGGTCATGTCTTTTGGCTTGACCAATGCCCCCGCTCATTTCATGTATCTCATGAACTCTGTGTTCATGCCAGAGCTCGATAAATTTGTAGTCGTGTTCATTGACGACATCCTTGTTTATTCAAGAACTCCTGAAGATCATGCCAATCATCTTCGTGTCGTTCTCTCTCGTCTCAGAGATCACCAGCTGTATGCCAAGTTCAGTAAATGTGAATTCTGGCTAGATCGAATTCAATTCCTTGGTCATGTCCTGTCCGCTGAAGGTGTGTCAGTTGACCCTGAAAAAGTGGCAGATATCTTGGATTGGAAGCCACCACCACTGTCCGCGAAGTTCGCAGCTTCATGGGAATGGCTGGATACTATCGTCGTTTCATCCCAGACTTCTCCAGAGTTGCCAAGCCTATCACAGAGTTGTTGAAGAATTCCGTGGATTTTGTTTGGTCAACAGCCTGTGAGCAAGCTTTTCAAGCCTTGAAGAAACTACTAACTACATCACCAGTCCTAGCTCAACCAGACATCGAGAAACCCTTTGATGTATACTGTGATGCATCTGGTACTGGGTTAGGATGTGTTTTGATGCAAGAAGGTCGAGTGATCGCTTATGCCTCACGGCAGCTTAGGCGACATGAGGAGAATTATCCAACCCATGACCTTGAGTTAGCAGCAGTGGTGCATGCTTTGAAGATATGGCGTCATTATCTGTTGGGCAGTACCTGCAATGTGTACACCGATCATAAGAGCCTGAAGTATATCTTCACCCAAGAAGAGCTGAACATGAGGCAGCGAAGATGGCTTGAGTTAATCAAGGACTATGATATCGAAGTGCATTACCATCCGGGTAAGGCAAATGTAGTTGCCGATGCCCTCAGTCGCAAGTCATACTGCAACTGTCTGACGACGAAGCCCTATGATCTTTCCTTGTGCCATGCTCTTGAAAGGATGGGTATTGAGATAGTTCCGCAAGGAAGCCTGAACAATGTCAGGATAGAAACATCGGTCAAGGAACAAGTCATCGCTGCACAGAAAGATAACCCGGAATCAAGCACATCATCGAAAAGGTCCAGACCGGTAAGGCTGATTGTTTCAGGATCGATGATGTAGGAGTTGTTTGGTTCAAGAACCGTCTAGTAGTTCCCAAGGTGCCTGATTGAGACAGTTGATCCTTGATGAGGCACACCTGTCTAGGTTTTCCATCCACCCCGGCAGCAACAAGATGTACCAGGATCTAAGGCAGAGATTCTGGTGGACAAAGATGAAGATTGAAATCGCTCGCTATGTCGCTCGCTGTGATACTTGTCAGAAAGTCAAAGCCGTGCACATGAAGCCTGGAGGAGAATTGCAGCCTTTATCTGTACCTGCCTGGAAGTGGGAAGATATCAGCATGGATTTTATCAATGGACTACCCAAGACTAAGAAAGGTTTTGATTCCATTTGGGTAATAGTGGACCGACTCACCAAACAAGCTCACTTTCTGCCAGTCAAGACCAGCTATGCCGTCCCCACGTATGCCGCCTTGTACAAGAACAACATAGTGAAGCTTCATGGAATACCCAAGACCATTATCTCTGATCGTGGTACTCAGTTTGTCGCAAAGTTCTGGAAAGCGTTCCATACCTCACTTGGAACCAAGCTCTTGCATAGTACAGCTTATCATCCGCAGACTGATGGACAGACTGAGAGAGTCAACCAAGTGTTAGAAGATATGTTGAGAGCCTGTGTGCACCTTCGCAGATACTTGGGATGACTGTTTGCCCTTGGCAGAGTTCTCATATAATAACAGTTATCAAGAAAGCATCAAAATGGCACCCTTTGAAGCACTGTACGGTCGTCGTTGTCGTACACCCCTCAGTTGGTCTGAGCCCGGAGAAAGAGAATTCTTTGGAGTTGACCTGGTTCAAAGATATGGAAGAGAAAGTCAAGCAGATACAAGAGAACATGAAGATTGCCCAATCCCGACAAAAGAGTTATGCTGACAAGAGACGTCGACCTCTGAAGTTTCAAGTTGGAGATTACGTATATCTCAAGGTCTCACCAACCAAAGGAGTCACTCGTTTTGGAGTCAAGGGAAAGTTAGCACCCCGCTACATTGGTCCGTTTGAGATTTTGGAATGTTGTGGCAAGGTAGCTTACAAGCTGAAGTTGCCCGATCATCTCTCTGCTGTCCACAATGTTTTCCATGTCTCCCAACTCAAGAAGTGCCTCAAAGTACCAGAACATGTCGTGGAAGTTGAAGGTGTCGAGCTAGAGCCTGATCTATCCTACTCGGAATATCCAGTTCGCGTGTTGGATCACAAAGATCGAGTTACTCGAAGAACTACCACAAGGTGGTACAAAATCCAGTGGAACCAGCACTCTGAAGAAGAAGCTACTTGGGAATCTGAAGACTTCTTGGCAAAGAACTATCCCGACTTTCTCGAATCCCTGTCTATGTAAAGTTTTGCCTTTATCCCTTCTTTGTCCTTTCTTAAGACGCAGAATCTCGGGGCGAGATTTCTTTAAGGGGGGAAGGCTGTAACACCTCTGGTGTTTAAGCATGTAATTAACTTGACATATCATCATTAGCATCATTAATCATCTTGATCATGATTTCATGTGTATGCATTTGCTTAATGTATCATTTTATGTGATGTACCTCTATTGCAAAAACCCTTATTAGCCCATTCTTCCTATAAGGGCAAAATGGTAATTTCACCTCTGTGCCTAGTTCATGTAATTCTTGTTCAAATTTAGTGCCCTGATGTTTGTTGCTTTGATCAAAGTTCAAAAATCAGATTTGAATTGAATTTCTTTGCAAAACCCTAAAATCCCAAACCCTGGATTTATTCCCTTTTTAAATAACTTTTTCAAAATTCAAAATTTTGAGTTGGTTCAAAAAGCAAAGTTGTGAATCTGATCTAGAGGAACAACTTTGGTATTTACAGATTTCCATGTTTCTATATAAAGTTTGAAGTAATTTCAAATTCATTCAATTTCCAGTTTTTGTCCCCTTTTCAGTTTTAAAAGTTATTCAAAAACTATTGAGTTTCAGGAAAAGTGTATATTAGCAAAGTTGTAGGTTTTGACAAATGGAACAACTTTCATATTGGAAGATTTTCAAGTTTCAGTTTGAAATCCAGAGTAATTTTGATTTGAATCAAGTTTGAAAAAGTGTCCCCTTTCTGTTTTTGAATATAGTTCAAAAACTATTTGGAATTTGAAAATGTTCATATTGACAAAGTTGTAGATCTCGTTTTTCTGAACAACTTTGGTATTTTGAGTTTTTGTCGCACAGTTCAAATTTGAAAGTATTTTGCAAAATACAGAAACTAGCCAAAAGTCAAACCCTACACCCTAGACTGTTCATCTTCCAGGCGAGCTAGGGGGGGGGCCCGGCCGCGAACTCGCCGGACTCGCATGCCGCCGCGTGTCCGAAGCCCTTCGGCCAAACCACTCCACGCCGATGCTCAGCACTCGATTGCGCATGCGTCTGGCCACCAGTTGACATCTTCCCCGACCTACCGCCCGCAGTGTGTCGCCGCCACGCGTTCGCCGCCGGTGAGCCGTGCATCCGGTCCCTGAGTGCCAAACCGCTGACCCTTGGCTTCGCACTCGATTGCGCACGCGTCGAGCGATCTTATCCGCCCCCGCGCGTGTCTTGCCAGCCTCTCGCCGCGGCTATAAGAACCCCGCCGAGCCGGCCGGAGCAGAACCCAACCCCGCCACCGTGGCCAGAGCAAACCCGAGCCTCCGCTTCTCTCCCAGCTAGCCCAGAAGCTCCGCCAAGTCCTTGCGCAGCTTCACCACCTCTCAATTTGGTCGCTACCGCCTCCATTCGCCCGGCGTAGCTCGTCGTTGTCATCTCCGGCAAGAATCCCGTCGAGGTCGGGATCGTGAAATACTCCCTCTCCGGCCTTGATCATCCTCCACTGACCCCCGCATCACCTTCCTTGCTCCTTTGCGTCTCTGACTGACCCCTTGTGGTCGCTTGTGTCGCACAGGAACGCCGAGTCGACGATCACCGCCGTCCGCGTCCGCCGGTCACCGTCGTCGAACTCACCCCTCCGTTCATCCCCTCACCTCGCCGAGCCCCTCAATCAACGCCGGTGAGCTCCCTGTTGCTTCCCGTACCCTCGGTTTCGCCGCGGAGCGCCCGCAGTGGCCGGCGTAGCAGCGCCGCCGCCGTCCGGCCGCCGGCAAACGCGGGAAGGAGAAGAACAGTGCTGTTTTTCTTTTTCCAAACATGTGAATAGTGTTCATATTTCATCTTTTTGTATGATTTTCTGTGTTGATCCAAAAATGCTGAAATTTTTGTGGTAGACTCGTTATGCTCTGGAGTATTTTATAAAAATATAAAACTTGACTTTTCTGCAAAAATTTGAAAATGAAAAATCTCCCTTTTAATTAATAAATGAAGGCTTTGGTATTTTTGGAGAGTGATTTATAACTCCAAAAATCATGAGACAAATTTTTGTGAGCTTCTTATGCCATGACTAGTCTCTGGTAAAATTTTGAAGTCTTTTGGAGCAAGTTGTTTTTTTGAGCTTTATTTTAATTCTTGAATAGTGCCTTTTGTTAATTAAATGTCTAGATTTAATTGAGCACCTTAATGACCTCCAAAAATTATGAAATTTGTTTTGCCATCTATCTACACCATGATGAACATATGTGATTAATTTGGTAATTTTTGGAGCAACTTCATAAATGACCTTTTATTAATTAAGAAAAAAAAAGAAAAGAGGTTTAGGGTTGGTAATAAGTGTTGATGATGTGATCTTTGGATTGATTGATGTTCATAGACCCCTACCCTTTGGTCTATGATGTTTGTGATGCTATGTTTGGTTGATGCTTAGGATAATTATATTAAGGGTTAGTTAATCAATATTGCTTAAGGAAGAAATGATTACCTTTTATGCTCAACCTAGATTCAATCATGCCTTGCTTAAAAGTAATCTAGAATCAGTGGAATTGTCTTGCACCATAAGTCCATATCATCATTCTCATGTGCATTCATCATTGCATCCGTATAGTTGACGAAGAAGGACCTGAAGTCGAGGTAGCCACCGAAGGATCTGTCCCGAGGCGACCCCGAGCTCCGACACCTACTCCAACCCCGAGTCCGTCCTTTTTGCCATCCAAGGCAAGCCCCGGTGCATTTAACCTTTCCTTGAATTTTATAAAATGTTTCCTTAAATGCTTTGAGTTAGTTAAATTATTGCATTAGGTTTATAGGAGTTGTGTGCTATCCTAATTGATGCACTATCCACCTTGACCACTGATAAACCCGATACCTGCTTTTCAAAAGTGTATTTGAAAAATGCTTAGCAATGCTATGAAATAGATTTGCAATAAAAATGCCAGTTTCAAAAGTGTGATCACTTAAAGGACTTTTATGGAATTTGGCTTTACTCCCACTGTTGGCTAAGTATCTGATCCGTACTTAGTCAATGGGAAGGAGAGGTTGTCCTTGCGTACGGTGCCGTCATGTTGTAGTCCGGGACTCAACAGTTGACACCGACCGGGACAGGGTTGAAAAACTGACAGGACCTGTACTCTTGGGTTAGAGTCCCGAGGTGCTTGTCGCTGGCTGGAAAATGTAGGGACCATCCGTATGGGGGCCTGCTGGTCAAGACTTGTAACTATTCACATACTACGGAAAGCTCTGGCTCCGAGAAATCCATTATTGGACCGACAACCGCGCACTGGGAGTGGAGAGATGGCGGAAGTAGCATGTACCCACGTGGGTTAGAGTCCCGGATTGGAGTGGTGTACTGTACTTCCGGGTGGCGTAGGACCGGGCCCAATCTTGGAGGAATCGTGGTAGACGAGTTGGCATATGCAAGCTTGGGTGCTACATATGCAGTGTGGATAGGGATCCTCAGCTGAGTATTATTTATCCGGATTAACGTTGCTCCTCGGTTATGGAGACTTGGTCCACTGACTGTCAACGGAGAGTGGTTCTCAACTAGGGATGTTTTGAAATGTAAAATGAATCATGAATGATGAAGAATTGAGGAATACTGAATCTTTCAAAAATAAAATAAGGTTTACAAAAACGCTTTTCTGCAAAATACTTGATCTTGCTTAAGCCTTACCTTGACTACCCTAAGCCTTTCATTCCTGAGTCTTCTCCCTTTTTCTTTAGTCGGTTAAGTCTTGTTGAGTACCTTTGTACTCAGGGTTTTATTACCCATGTTGCAGGTATGGCAGATTCCTCAGTATGCCTTGGACCCTGTTGTGTGACTGTTGTTCAGGAAGAGGCCGATGAGGCCGATGAGTGATTATTCACCCTCGGGCTGGGTGATGTATCTTTACCTTTAGTTGTTGTCATATGCTACTCTGCCGACTCTATCCATTTGAACTATGGTCTGTAATAACTTCACTTTAATTTTATGTTGAACCCTGGTTTGTAAAACTATTGTTATTAAGTCTTCCGCTATTTACTCCGATGTTATTTGTCAAAATGTTCAAGAGATTGTAACTGAATTGTGAGATGATCCTGCGGACAACGGGCACTGATGTAGCCCAGTAGCGGAACCGGTCCTAATCTCTTGGCTGTACGGATCGACTGTCAGTGGTTGACGGTGATCAGTGGGCCATGGGATCAGAGCCGTTACGTTACAGGTGTGGAGACCATGAACATTTCTAACGAACATGAACAGTTGACAAATTGGACAAGGAACGATCTCCAAGAGTGACTGGAGATGCTAGCATCATTGAAAAGCTATACGTGGCATGAACCAAATGATGAGGACTGTTGATGAAGATGATGATGATGTGATGACACACTACATCGAAGATGGAATGTTGCAACGTCAACTCTTTAGCCAAGGAAGATGAGGTTTTTTTAATAATGTGATTCTAATGTATTGCTGTGTTTTTATTCAAGGCTGTCAAGAGTTGCAACAATTTTTTGTTTGATTTAAGGCTTCGTTCTTGAGTTGTGACATATGAACTCAAAATATTGTTATGGGCTTATATGGTTGGTGTGATTTTTTCGTAATTGAAGGCTTGGTTCATAGCTGCACGATTTTTTTGATTTAAAAGCTTGTTCATGAGGTACACAAAATGTTATTGATAGAGCAACACCTTATCTGTTTGCACAATTTTGCATTTATAGTGCTATGTCTTCATCCACGGTCTGCACATGTTGCATTACCTTATTAATTATAATTAAAAAAAATTAGAGAAATGCTACTCTGTTTGTATTCATCTCATCTTGCTGATTAGATCAATTGAACATGGCATGTCGATGCACGTAGAGTCGACGAATCAACGCCTAAAGTGTTGTATCTCTATCTTTCGATCTTAGTGTGCTTGTGTGCCTGATTCTTTTCTTGATTGGCTGGAATGGTGGGCGTCTTGAAGTTAAGTTGAATAAGCCCTACAAAGCAGTAGAGGGAGGGCACGTTCATTTGATTATTGCCAGCAGATTTTATTTGTTTATCTGTTTCTTGTTGTGATTAGTGTGGGGGCTGAAGGCATTAGACATTTAGACACCAGTTTGCCATTGTATCATATCATCAGTATTTCTAGTTTTAGGATTTAGATTCCTTTATTCCATATAATTGGAGATTTCATTTCATAAAATATCAAACAAATGATGCTTTCTAGTAATATATGTGGGCCAGGGCAAGGGTTTTTAGTGGTGGGTGCCTTAGTGATTTTATACGTGGCAAGGGTTTAAAACTTTGTCTTGCTTGTGAGTTCTCTTTTTTCCTCTTTTTTCCTAGCCAAAATTGTGTCGGGTCAACCTCTGGCGGGCACACGCCTGGTGCCACTAGGTGTTGCCGGTGGGTTGGCCAGGTCACTAGCTTTCGCGCGTTTTGTGATTTTTCATGTTTTGTATGTTTTTATTTAGTAGCTTTTAACTTTAGGATTGTAGGATGATCTAACCTCTTTGCTTTTGGGTCATGTGCATGATAAGTATTGCCCACCTACAAATTTTAGTGGCAATATCACCTTTCTTGCAACAAAATTTACTCCAATATAGCCGCATATGAAGTTGGTGGCAATAGGGTCACAATGGATGCAACGAATGACTTTTTGGTTGCAATATAAGAAGATCTTTTGCAACGCAAGGTAAGATTAAGGCGACAAAGTTTCATGGTGGCTATATTCATAACTACTTGCAACTAATTATTTGTTGGATTCAATATAGATCTGATCTATTGCCACACAGGTTAAAATTAAGACAACGTAATTACTTCATTGCCATATGCACAACTACTTGCAACCAACTTTACGATGGTGGCAACAACACCTCTCTATCGCAACACAACATCAATATTATCACAACTCAACAGAAGTTGTGGCAATAGGCACCCATACTCACAACCACCTTTTCTGTTGTGGCATTAGCACCTACCTCTTGCAACGAAGCTTATGACTAATCCAACCAACAATTTTAGTGGCCATAAGGCCCATATATTGCTACCAATTATGACGTTGGTTGCACAAACCAAATATGGCAACCAAATTTGTGATGTTGCGAAAACAAGTGGTGCTATAAGGGTCAAATCCTTGTAGTGTCAATTCCATAGTACCGATGTTCTCCTGGTTCTACCCAGTTTATTGGCGTTCTGCATCTTCTCCCATATAAAGCTTCAAAAGGTGCCATCTGAATACTCTCTTGGTAACTATTATTGTAAGCGAACTTTGCCAAAGGTAACCATTTCTCCCAAGAACCCTTTGCTGATATTACGCAGGCTCTTAGCATAACTTCTAACACTTGATTTATTCTTTCAGTTTGTCCTGACGTTTGCGGATGATAAGCTGAGCTTCGAACTAAATCCGTGCCTAACTCCTTTTGCAACTTCTCCCAAAACGGTGCAGTGAACTGCGGTCCTCGATCAGAAACTATCACCCTTGGTATCCCATGTAGTCGAACAATTTGACTCACATAGATCTCTGCATAGTCTGGTGCCTTATAGTTGGTTTTTTAACGGGATAAAATGTGCTGTCTTGGTGAGACGATCCACAATTACCCAAATCGAGTCATTACCCTTTTGAGTAGTGGGCAAACCAGTGATAAAGTCCATGCTCACCTCTTCCCATTTCCATTCTGGTATAGCTAACGGCTGAAGCATTCCCGCTGGTTTCAAGTGAATAGCCTTCACTCGACAAAATGTGTCACACCTAGCCACATAAGGAGCAATTTCCTTCTTCATCTTAGTCCACCAAAATCTGGGACGCAAATCTTGATACATTTTCGCACTTCCAGGATGGATAGATAACCTGGACAAATGTGCTTCATCCATAATCCGATTTCTGAGTTCCCTATCCTTGGGTACCACTAGTCGTTGGTTGAACCATAGGACTCCATTGTCATCTACTCGAAAATGCTTATTGGATTCCGCTTCAACCATGAGTCTTTCCTTGACATGGTAGATTCCTTTATCGGTTTTCTGTCCTTCTATGATTTGATCAACTAATGCACTACGTAACTCCAAAACATGTAGTATGCAGGATGCATTAGACTGAATTCATCTTCGGGTAGTAGCCTCATAGCATACAATGCGATTTCTGGCTCAAAGCATCGGCTACCACATTTGCTTTGCCGGGATGATAGTGAATCTGTAGGTTGTAATCTTTAATCAATTCAAGCCATCTTCTCTGCCTCATGTTCAATTCTGCCTGAGTGAAGACATACTTAAGACTTTTGTGATCTGTGTACATATTACAGACATACCAAGCAAATAATGCCTCCAAATCTTCAAAGTGTGCACGACTGCAGCTAATTCCAAATCATGTGTAGGATAGTTCACTTCATGTTTCCTTAATTGCCGAGAAGCATAAGCAATTACTCTTCCTTCTTGCATAAGAACACAACCTAAGCCAACCTTCGATGCATCACAAAAGACATAAAATGGTTCCTTTATATCTGGCTAAATTAAAACAGGAGCAGTGGTCAACAGTTTCCGCAAGGTATGGAATGCAGTTTCGCACTCCTCTGTCCATTCAAACTTGTGATTCTTCTGCAACAAACTTGTCATAGGCTTCGCAATCTTGGAGAAACCCGGAATGAATCGGCGATAGTATCCTGCTAAGACTAAGAAACTTCGAATCTCACCAACTGTTGTAGGAGCCTTCCACTCCATCACTTCCTGCACTCTACTGGGATCAACTGAGATGCCTTTTTCAGACAAAATGTGGCCAAGAAAGTGTACTTTCTTCATCCAAAACTCACATTTACTGAATTTATCATAGAGCTTATGCTCCCTGAGCCTAGATAAGACAACTGACGGACTAGGATGTCAGAGATATCATCAGCAGATGATCCCACCGACTAATCCCGGACGGCACGAGAGATCTGAAGACTCGATACGAAGCGTACTTGGATTAGGACTCTCACTGTATCTTAGTCGAGTTCTTAAAGGAAGTATTGTAATTAGAATAGGACTCCTCTGTTGTAACCGACTAGGACTCGGTCTGTGCAATGCTTCACCCGGATATATAAGGGGAAGCAGGTGCGGGCTTAGAGAAAAAACATTGAATCATAATCATACACAAGGCACACGCCGCACTGGACGTAAGGTATTACGCTATTCAGCGGCCTGAACAAGTATAAAATCGCTGTCCCAGTGTACTCGCCGAGTCCTACGAACGCCGATCCCCACCGAACAAATTGTCTGAGATTACTCAAGATGAGTTGCCGGTTAACAAACATCGACAGCTGGCGCGCCAGGTAGGGGCTTTCGGCGATTCGACGACCAAGAGCCCGGCGAACCACGACAACATGTTCTCGGCGGGATCAATTTTCGTTTTGGCTCATGGACTTGCATCGCGGATGATCAAGGAAAGCTGCATCGACAACTTCACACTGATCCAGAAGTGCAAGATACGCCAAAGATGGATGATCTCACTCAGAACCTAGCAAACCTCGCAGTCAAAGATCCGCGAGATTCCGAGAGCCAACTTGAAGTACCCGACTCCTACTCGAACTCAAATTCGGAGAACGAAAAGGACCCGGAGATCAAACATGGCATCACCTTCGGACCACGGAACTCAACTCAAGACTTCCAAGACCTAATTGACTCAAGGTTAAAAGAGTATCAAGAGATACCTTTGACTGGAGCTCAGCAAGGACTCGTTTTCAGCTCCACCAGGGAGGGTAACATCGTCCATTGGCCAATACAGCCAGCCCCGGCTAGGCTGGTTGGCACAATCGATCAGCAACTTCCACATCAGCTCCCCTTTGAGGAACTCGACACCTCAACAGAACTAATCTCTAGCACTTCTACCTTGGAGTCGGTCACGCCAGGATCAAGAATCCAAGGCTACGCCCGTGAAGTTTTCATGGCGGGGCATCAGTCATCTCTACGACCACCGACCCCTCCAGATGTCTTCCAGGATGACGAAACTCCAAGTATGATATCTGACAATGATCCTGAAGGACCCGCAGAAACCGAGTCCTTAAAAGCTGAGAGAATTAGAAAGAATCAAGCGAAAGAAGCCCGTAGAAGGCGCGCAAATCACCGCAAGGAGGCAGTCGACTGCTATAATGTACGACTCGAAGAATATAACACTCGGAGACATCTAGAGGAAGACGCGGAAGATCGAGCTCGCGCTCAACGTGACCAGGAGCATCAGTCATAGAACGAGCACAATCGTCGACGAGCCGATTGCTCCCATAACCTCGAGCCCGAGTTTATGAGGGTCGCTGGTCACAAGGTTTTCCAGACACCCTACCAGAACATCATGGCCCTAGCCACAGAGATGGCAGCCAAAGACAATCGCACCCCTGAGGAAGAGCGACGATTGGTCATGCTTCAGACTACCGCGCTAGAACTTCGGGGACGAAATCTTGAGTCTCTAGCTGATGAGCAAGCTTCATCCCACCCGAGCCAGAGGCGGACCTGTCCAAGAGCGACTCGGTCGAGTCCCAGCAAGGAGTCGTCTAGGCCACCGAGTACCTGATCAAGCCGAGGGAGGAGCTGAATCTTCATACAGAGGAATCGTAGCCATAGCATCGGACGCAGTCGATCGCTTCCCCTGCTTCTCCCAAAGGCTCCGAGCAGTCTCGTTCCCGCGAAAATTCAAACCCGGGAACTATTCAAAGTACGACGGGAAGACATAACCTAAGCGATGGCTCAGGTTGTATGCTCAAGCAGTTGAGCTGGCCGGTGGAAGCAACGACATCAAAGCACTCTACCTCCCAATGGCCTTGGAAACGATGCCGCTTGCTTGGTTCGACAGGCTCAAACCCGAGTCCAACGACTCCTGGGAACAACTCCATCGTATCTTCATCGAAAACTTTGCGGGTGTCCCAGAGAGATCAGATCCCCGGACTAAACTCAGAACCTGTAAGCAGTAGAAGAACGAATCAATGCGGGAATACAATAGGCGCTTCTCAGAGATCCGCTCTACAGTATCCGACATCACAGATAGAGAAGTAATTGACCTATTTGGCAACGGCATCTGCGAAAGGTACAATTACAAAGATTTCATCAAGCAGGACCCGACCACTGCTGACGAGTTCCATCGGGCCGTAAACTCCATGATGGCGACAGAAGAACGTACGCAGGAGCGTTTCCCCGAAAGAAACACGCAGGGTGATCGAGGGAACAACCAGAGAGGCAACCAGGCACCACAACAAAACACCCAGAAAAGGGCGGGAGACAATACTGTTGCTGCCATGGAGCCTCAAAAAAGGGGAACAAGTCATTCACCTTCGACGACTTACTCGACGGACCGTGCCCTTTTCATCCGAAAGCCGGACATCAGGCAAGGCACTGTCGACAACTCAAGGAGCGAGGCTTGAACTCCGACTTCAACAAAAACAAGAAGGTCAAAGGCAAGAAGACAGCTGAGGACCCTCCGCAAGACACCGGTGGCTTCCAACACCCTAAAGGGACAATCAATGTCATTTTTGGGGGAGTAACTACCAGTGACAGCAAGAGGCTTCAGAAACTTTGCTACGAGAGATCATGTCTACAGAACCATCAACTCCTAGATACCTTGACTGGTCTGAGCACCCGATCAGCTTCTCCCGAGCGGACCAATGGACCAGCGTCTTCAACGCAGGGCACTACCCGCTAGTCTTGGATCCCACGGTCGCCGGGTTACCTTGAGCAGGGTACTCATCGACGGAGGGGCAGGACTTAACGTCATCTTTGCAAGCAACCTACGCAAGATGAATCTGGATCTCGCAACACAGCTCACACCATCAAGTGCCCCCTTCTACGGCATAGTACCCGGAAAGGCGGCTTGTACCACTCGGAAGAATCATATTACCCTAACTTTTGGAACTCAGATCAATTACCGGACTGAGTACATCAGTTTCGAGGTAGCCGACTTCGAGTCATCATACCACGCCATATTTGGGCGACCAGCTATCGCCAAGTTCATGGCAGTACCTCACTACCCGTACCTTCTCCTGAAGATGCCGGGTCCTAAAGGAATCCTAACTTTCAGAGGTGACTTGAAGAAACGATCATTTGATTGTGACACAGAGGCTGTCCAAATCGCTGAAAAAGCTCAACTCACCCGGGAGTTACAAGAACTCGCTCAAATGGTGCATAATACCAAGCCTGGAGATTCAGAAATCCCAACCAAGAAGGCGGGTACTATCCAACCATCAACAGCAGTCTTTACAAAAGCATCGACCTAGAAACCGGTGATCCCACCAAGACGGCAGTCATCAGCGGTCATCTATCTGAAGAATAGGAATTCGCGCTCACCAAGTTTGTTAGAGCAAACAAAGATATATTTGCTTGGAAACCGGCTGATATGCCGGGAGTCCCAAGGAACTTGGCTGAGCACAAACTGGAACTAAAAGAAGGGTCCAGACCTATCAAGCAAAGACTACGACGATTCTCACCAGAGAAAAAAGAGGCAATCAAGAAGGAAATAGCCAAACTACTCGCAGCAGGATTCATCAGAGAAATCCTCCCCCCGAGTGGTTAGCTAACCCAGTGCTGGTCAAGAAGAAGAACTCTGCCGAGTGGCGCATGTGTGTCGACTACACGGACCTCAACAAACACTGTCCAAAAGATCCTTTCGGATTACCAAGGATAGATCAAATAGTTGACGCTACCCAGGCTCTGCTCTACTATCCTTTTTGGATTGCTACTCCGGGTACCATCAGATTGCCCTAAAGGAAGAAGACCAACCCAAGACATCGTTTATAACCCCTTTTGGTGCCTACTGTTATAAAACCATGTCCTTTGGGTTAAAAAATGCAGGAGCCACTTATCAACGAGCCATCCAAGATTGTTTGGGTGACCAGATTGGCCGCAATGCAGAAGCTTATGTCGATGATGTGGTCATAAAGACAAAGGATCCGACTACTCTGATATCAGACCTGGAGGAAACTTTCAACCGACTACGCACATACCAATGGAGACTCAATCCCACAAAATGCGTCTTCGGAGTACCTTCGGGCCAACTACTCGGATTCCTTGTTAGCCATCGGGGCATCGAGGCTAGCCAAAAACAAATCACAGCTATCATCAACATGAAACCACCTACCTCAGTCAGGGATGTTCAAAGCTCACCGGGTGCATGGCTGCACTAAATCGATTTATCTCACGGCTAGGAGAAAAGGGATTACCTTTCTTCAAATTACTCAAGGCCGGTGATAAATTTCAGTGGACGGAAGAAGCGGACAGGGCCTTTGAACAACTCAAAGGATACCTAACCAATTCACCCATACTGACGCCGCCCGAACCCAGGGAACCGATGATGCTGTATATTGCAGCTACCACACATGTTGTGAGTACAACAATCGTGGTGGAGCGTAAAGACGACAAGCACATCTACAGCACCCAACGACCAGTTTACTATATCAGCGAGGTACTCTCCGACTCGAAGGTCAGGTACCCGCAAGTACAGAAACTGCTCTATGCATTACTCATATCCTCAAGAAAGTTACGGCACTACTTCGAAGCTCATGAGATCATTGTAGTCACAGATTTTCCTTTAGGAGAAATCCTTCACAATCGTGATGCTACGGCAGAATCTCTAAGTGGGCAGTCGAATTGGGGGCACTCAACATCAAGTTCACTCCAAGGAAAGCAATCAAATCACAGGCTCTAGCGGATTTCGTCGCCGAGTGGACAGAGATACAGCAGATCCAAGACAATGCTATTCCTGATCACTGGAAAATGTACTTCGACGGGTCCCTAAAACTCGGAGGAGCAGGGGCCGGAGTACTTCTAGTATCACCCGCCGGAGAGCAGCTCAAATACGTTCTGCAGATATTGTGGCCAGCCACCAACAACGAAGCAGAATATGAAGCGCTACTCCATGGACTTAAGCTAGCAGTCACACTGGGCATCAGGCGACTCCTAGTCTATGGCGATTCTTCCGTAGTAATTCACCAAGTCAACAAAGACTGGGATTGCACAAAGGAAAAACGTGAACGCCTATTGCGCGGAAGTCCGCAAGCTGGAAAAAACTTTTCAGGACTCGAGCTCATTCATATTACTCGGGACCTCAACGTGGCAGCAGATATACTAGCAAAATTGGGCTCCGACAGGGCACAAGTTCCCAGTGGTACCTTCGTGCATGAGCTACCAAACCTTCAATACAAGAGAAGGAAGAGATTGAACCAGCACCCTCCAGCCAGGTCTTATGCCTAGCACCCGACTGGACGCAGGTGTTCATTGACTATTTCAAAGAGCATCAACTACCGAGTGACAAAACTGCCGCAGAGCAAGTCACCAGACGTAGCAAAAAACTATGTCTTAGTCGGGGACCGGCTGTATCGACGCGGAGCTTCATCAGGAGTCCTCCTCAAGTGCATTTCACCAGAAGAAGGCCGGGAAATCCTAAATGAAGTCCACTCTGGGTGCTGCGGTAATCACGCAGCTTCAAGGACACTAGTCGGAAAAATCTTCAGGTCAGGATACTACTGGCCCTCAGCCCTAAAGGACGCAGAAGACTTAGTCCGCCGCTGTCAATCATGCCAGTTCTTTGCCAAGCAGCAGCATGTACCTGCACATGAATTGATCTGTATCCCTCCGTCATGGCCCTTCTCATGCTGGGGACTTGACATGGTCGGTCCTCTTAAGCGTGCTCCAGGCGGGTTCGAATACATCTACGTCGCAATCGACAAGTTCACAAAGTGGATCGAGTACATGCCCTTGGTCAAGTTCAATGCATCTAAGTCAGTACAATTCATGCAGAGCATCTTTCACCGCTTTGGGATGCCGCACAAATCATCACTGACCTCGGGTCCCCTTTCACGGCTACTGAGTTCAAGTCATGGGCCAGCAACTGCGGAATCAAGATAGACTATGCATCCGTAGCTCATCCACAGTCCAACGGCCAAGTTGAACGAGCAAACGCCCTGATTCTCGCAGGATTGAAACCAAGACTTTTTGATCTCCTAAAAGATCACGGCGGAAAGTGGGTCGAAGAATTGCCTAAGGTAGTCTGGGGGCTACGGACACAACGAAGTCGGGCAACAGGCCAAACTCCTTTCTTCCTGGTATATGGCACTGAAGCAATCCTTCCGGCTGATTTAATCTGAACGAACCCCACGAACAGAGCAGTATAACGAAGGCGAAGCTGATGACACCAGACGGCTAGAAGTCGACAGCCTCGAAGAAGCCCGATTAACGACACTCTTTCAGTCAGCAAGGTACCTTCAAGGGATGAGGCGCTACTACGACAAGAACGTCCATCACCGCACTTTTCAAGTAGGCGACCTGGTCCTGAAGAAAATTCAGAATACTACAGGGCGCCACAAGCTTATGAGTCCATGGGAAGGACCTTACATTGTATCCAAAGTAACAGACCCGGGTCATTTGAGCTAGTCACTGAAGATGGATCTCCACTGCCAAATTCATGGAATATTGAGCACTTGAAGAAATTCCATACTTAAGGACTACGCTACAATCCTGACTCAGGGCATTTGTATTTATTAGTGGATATTAATAAAGTTTGGAGTTCATCAGAAACAAGAACTTTACAAATTATCCAGGCTTTTCTATATCTCGTCACGACTAATCAGTCACATAAAAATCACTGCAATAGCAGGGTTTACCACCGACTAATATTTAATATTACTCGGACGGATTGGTTCAGCGGTAACCATATTTGAGTTACGAGCTTCGAGCTCAATACAACTCATAAGGTAGTACGGCTTAACACCCGGCTATCAGCCTATAGCGAATATGGAATCCACCATAGTGGGGACTAGTTCCTATAAGGCGTAACAAGGCGGGACAGTACTCACCCTGTTACATACCTCCTGGACAGAGGTCCACCTAACTTCGCACCCAAGCTGCGATCCCCAAGAGGATACGATCCACCCAAAAGGAACCAACGTTACGGTCCTTCAAGAGGTGCCTGATCGGAATTATCCCTTGAACAAGGGTACTAAGAGTAGTACCCGGGCAGGACTACGTTCTCTACACAATCGCTAGAGAAACAAAGTCATATGACCCACACCAAAGTGCTAAGAGAGCACTCGGATAGACTCGTCTAATTAGACGCCTAGTCATACATCCACATTAAACTCAACCCATTTGCCGCAGAAATTTCCCGCAACATGGAGTTGATCGCATATGAAGTCTATGAGATTCAGAGTAACCAATATCTTTGATATTTCATAATAATTGTTTTCAGGAGATACAAGCTGCAAAAGACTAAAGAGTCTAGACTACTCCACAAGATCTAAGATCTGCGAGTACTCCTCCGCAGCAGTTTCACCTCCTCTTGCATTGCCGCAAGGTCCTCGTCGACTTTACCATCAGGAAGGGTCATCAGAGCGGACAGGTCGAAGGACGGCAGATGTAGCCCAGCGTTTCCATCAGACCCTGCACCACGGAGATCGACATATCTTTAATGTATTGAGCCAGCCGCCCGGGTGCAGCCTTGGCCGCTCAAGCAAAGTCTCCTCGACTCCTGTTGGCGCCGGAATCATGTTGAGGAGGGGCTCGACAGCTTGCTCTAAAGCCTTCAGGGAATCTTGCGACTCCTTCGTAGACTTCAAAGCCTGCAGAAGGTCCCGGTCAGCACCCTCACGCATCAATTTGGCTTCCTGAAGAGTATTTTGCGCATTAGCAAATACCTCCTCAAGCTCCGCCTCCTTCCGGTTGAACGCGTTCTGCCATCCAGAAGCCAGCCTGTTCGCCTCTGCATAAATACTAGTCGGTTATCGTACAATCAGACTGATACTATGGAACAGACTGGCAAGGAAACTTCAAGCATACCTTCAAGCTGCTTTTTGGAACTTTTCTTCAGCTCCTTCATTTTCTGCTCCATGGAAGCAGCCTTGGCTATCAGCCCAACCTCATGGTCGTTAGCAGCATTACGATCCGCTACCACTTCCTTGAGGTTGCTTTGAAGTTCATTAATGCGGTTATGAAGGACCTGGGTGGCAACCTTTTGACTAATCCGATCCTGGGCAATGTAGTCCCGGAGCTCTTGATTCTCACGGGACATCTCTGGCGAATCCGGGTAACCTGGTCCTTAACCTTGAAGTCAAAGGCCTACACAAAAGCAATATTGTGAGTACTCGGATGCAATTACAGTACAACAAGAAGAAATTGAGAATCTTACCTCAACAAATTGGTGAAGAGCTTCAACAGGAGCCCTCACTTGATCACTCAGCTCCTTCAACCGGGTAAGGTCCTGATTGTACCCGGATACATCGAGAGTCGCCCCCTGGCGCGAGGACTCGGGCGCATCTACGGACCCTCCCTGTTGATGAGCTGAAGCTTCTATGCCAATGTCCGTCAGGACCATGTCCAGGGTTGGTTCATCCGGCTGTCGCGTACGGAAAAACCAGTCATTGAACACTCGGTCAAACTCCAGCTGAGCAGGAGAACGAAAGATGGAGTACGACCAACCAACCTGAGGCAACGGCAGAACATCCGCATCAGGAACCGCATCGGCCTGAGACTTGGACGGAGAAGAGCCAGGCGGCGGATCTACCTGGCTAAAGGTTGGCAGCACGCCGGAAGCATTCTTGTCTAGCGACACCGACTCCTCTACCACCTCGGAATCAGGAGCAGCAGCAGTCGAGACTGTCACATCCGGTTTCATTTTCCTACAAACAAGACGACTACCCATGTCAGTATCAGAAATCTGTGAACACTCTAAGAAAGCTGAATACCTACTTCACGAGCTTCAGTGGTTTCGGCAGCTTCAAGAGAGGCTGTTTCAGAAGCGGGTCCGAAGCCAAAGTTTCTTCAGCGACCGTGCTACTATAAGTCACTTGAACAGTTCCAGCATCTAATACAGTGACATATATAAGACAACAATTTATCAAAAAATCCAAAAGGAATACAAAGTACTCGGGTTTCCCCTTACTAGGAGCACCCGGATTACAGTGCTTTACAGCCAGAGCTGGTGACAAAAGTACTTTTCGAACAGCATGGCGCCTACCAGTACGAGCCTTCTTTCAGATAGTTCCCCGACATCTTGAAGTGGAGTCGGTGACCTCTTCCGGCTACTCTCAGCTTCTGGGTCTATAAGCATGACATCAGAGTTATTTGAATCTGTGTCAAGCCAGTCAAGATCCTCAGGAGAGCTTGGTTTGGTGGGAAGGTCCTCACTTCAGATAGGACCCTCCAAAACTATGCTCCACCTTCTTTAGTCACCGGAGGCAGGGGAGGACAATCATTGTCATCTCTCCCCTGACCCTACAGGAAAAAGAGCATTTAGTCAGATCAGAAGGATATCTATACAGAACCTCGATGACATGACAAATTAATTACTCACCTGAGGAGGAGGGTTAATGGCGGAGAATGTCGCCATCACTGGAGCTAAGTGTTCACGGCTCTTAAGCAGCCGGTTCACTCTCCATAGGACTTCACAGTCTGCCAACTGCTCGACAGCGTGGCGACCCGGGTCATCCTTACCCAGGTACTCGAAGCCAAAATTGGCTGCTGTTGCAGAGGATGGATGCGCCGCGCAACAAAATCTTGGACGACAGAGTACCCGGTCAAGCCGTCGAGCTTTAATGCCTCTATAGAATCAATAAGAGGTCGGATAGCCTCTAATCTATCAGCAGTGATCTTTTCTTTCCATTCATGACACTTCTGCGGCGGCCATCCATCGTGACGACGAAGAGCTGGCGGTGGGGTTACCCATGTAGAACCACCCGGCAGCCCAGTCTTTTACAGAATCTGACAACTCGACAATTATATATTGACTAGCTACTTCTAATCTAACCTAGAGGCTAGCCCCTCCGACTACTTCGACGTTAATATCACTGGGTTGACACTTAAACCAGAAGAAGTAGCGGAAAAGGGTAAAATTGGGACAAATTCCTAGGAAAGCCTCACAGAGATGAGTGAAGATTGCAATATGAAGAACTGCATTAGGAGTAATATGGTTCAGAGTCAAACCATAGTAATGCAGCAAGCCACGAAGGAAATCAGAAGCAGGAAGCCCCAATCCCCGCTCCACGAAGGACATGAACATCACGATCTCCGTGGTGTTGGGGGAAGGAGCGCGGTGATCGGTGGGTACCCTCCATCCATCAAGAGGTTGTGCCCGTAGTAATCCTTGCTGCGCCAGGAACGCCAGTTCCGACATGATGGTGTCCGGTTTTTTTCCAGGCAAGGACGTCAGTTGGAGGATTCGGGTGCTTTGGCTTTCCGGTGGTGGTGATTCTAGGCCTATTCTTGTACGTAGTAGACTGTCTCTTTGGACCCATGTTGGTGACGATTGATTTTCTATGCATCAACTGAGGAATTGGCTAAGGGATTTCTAGCTCTGAAGGCAATGGCTTGATGAAAGCGTGAAGAAAACACAAGCCCGGTGGCGGCTTATTATATATCTGTTTTGGTAACCGTTCATCTTTCTTAAACGGCGTCATGGAACCGTCTAAAACCCTAACGGCTGGGAGTACGTGTCAGACGGCGTCAGACAGAGAACAGGAATACAATAAACAGACAAGTTTCCTTCTTTCATAAGATACATTTAGTACTCGGAGAACAGAACAGAGGACTCGGAAATCATTCCAAGTACCCGGATATTCATTATTATTACTCGGAATTATAACAGAGATACATGGCAACATCTTGAGATACAGCGATTACCAGCACAAGTACAATCAGGATGTAAAACGCTACTCTATTGTAATCAAGGTACAGAGCCTTGTTGCCTATTGCACCAAGGACAGGGTTCAGTGAGACGTAGTAAAGCAGACACAGAACCTTGGGTAGACACTATCTTTTCAGTGCATCCCAAGGTGGATCTCAGGCGCAACCCCAGTACTCAAGGAACTCCGGGCAAGGCCATCACCCTCGGCACCCTTTTGATAACATGTGACTCCGAGGTTATCTACGAGTGGTAGTCACAAGAGTTCTTCTAGGCGCACCTCTGTATCCCTCTACTCGCGACCACTTTGAAACCACCATAGCGGATGGTCCCTTCACAAGAGTTCTTCTGGGTACCTCATCTACTTTACAGAAGAAAGACACTCGGGGGCTTGGCCATCTCCGCTATAACTATTATAAACCTCATGGGACTAAGAGAAGTTCTACACTCCTAAACGATATGAACTCCTTGCTTCCCATGCATGGTATTTATAGGCGGTTTCTTCTTGGTCTATGGACATGGTTCATCAACAAAAATGACCGCTGGAGCAATAATTCAACCAACGTACTGTGGTGCATGTGAAGCTCGGTATTGGTAACAGAGCTGTTTCCCACACGCACTTCAAGACAAAAACGACAAAGTTTGCAGTTGTAGAAAACGACAAACATCATTATTACAGACAGCTGGAACAGTCACCGGTCAATTATTGCTGGCCTCATGGTAATTTTTATTCAGTGGGGGTGATACGGGATGTTTGTTGAAAACATTACCCACCTGAAGCTGAATATTTATTACTCGGACGGTTTAAGCAACGAATTGGTGTCATGTTCCGACTCCTCATTTTTCTTGAATAGATTATTTAATCATATATTCCTGAAGATCCGAAGTGCCGACTATTAAAGTACTCGGAACTCAGGATCGGGGGCTGCAGGGTATAATCTATAAAGAAAATGTTTTTTCTTACCCAGGAATTACTCGGAAAAGGCTCAAAAGATCCTCAAAGTTATTATAAATAACAAGAGGCTCGGGGCTACACCCTATGGGTGCACTTTTCAGGAAAAAGTGCACGCCATGGAAGTTCTTTACCTATGAAGCACTTCAAGATTTCTCAAGATATTACTCGGAGATTCTCAAAGAGAAACCAGAAGATAATGATCTGAGAAAATGATGAAGAGCTCGGGGGCTTGACGGACCAGGAAGTCGGAGATATCATCAGAAGATGATCCCTCTGACTAATCCCGGACAGCACGAGAGATCCGAAGACTTGATATGAAGCGTACTTGGATTAGGACTCTCACTGTATCTTAGTCCAGTTCTTAAAGGAAGTCTTGTAATTAGAATAGGACTCCTCTGTTGTAACCGACTAGGACTCGGTCTGTGCAATGCTTCACCCGGATATATAAGGGGAAGCAGGCGTGGGCTTAGAGAAAAAACATAAATCATAATCATACACAAGTCACACGCCGCACTGGACGTAAGGTATTACGCTATTCAGCGGCATGAACCAGTATAAAATCGTTGTCCCTGTGTACTCGCCGAGTCCTACGAACGCCGATCCCCACTGAACAAATCGTCTGAGATTACTCAAGACGAGTTGTCGGTTTACAAACACCGACAACAACCCTCAGATGTTCTGCATGGTTTTCTGCATTTTCTGAATAGATCAGAATGTCATCAATGAACACCACCACAATTTGTCCAATTCTGGCATAAACACTGAGTTCATCAAACTCATGAAGTATGCTGGAGCATTCGTCAGTCCAAAGGACATGACAAGATACTCATATAAACCATATCTGGTTGAAAAAGCAGTCTTTGGGATATCTTGCGGTCGGATTCTGATCTGATAATAACCTGATCTCAAATCAATCTTGGAAAACACTTTGGCTCTGGACAATTGGTCAAAAAGGATCTCTATTCTGGGTAACGGATATTTATTCTTAACAGTCACAGCATTAAGCGGACGATAATCCACACACATACGTAAAGACTTATCTTTCTTCTTAACGAACAGAGCTGGGCAACCCCATTCTAACACACTAGGTTGAATAAACCCTTTGTTCAACAGTTCCTTGATCTGGGTTTTGAGTTCTACTAATTCATTGGGCGGCATACGATATGACCTCCTAGAGATTGGTGCAGTTGCTGGCAACAACTCTATTGCAAACTCCACTGCTCTTTTGGGTGGTAACCCTGGTAACTCACCCGGAAAACATCTAGAAAATCTCTGACAACTGGGATTTTGGAGAGGTCTTCTATAGCAAGAGTGCAAGATAGGTCAACAAAATCGGCACCTCTAGGAAGAGATACACGAAGTTTGTTACCTGTCCGACTATCGGATAAGGTAAGAGTTCTGTTTGCAGTGTCTAACACCGCATTCCACATTCTCATCCAACTTATACCTAAGACTACATCCATACTTAGTCCTGGCAGGACTACTAAATTGGCTCCAAATTTATGCCCTCCAATATCGATGGTTGCATTACAAACCATCTGTCTAGATAACACGCTACTCCCAACGGAGCTTACGCGAAACCCATAATCCATTTCAGATATTTCTTGATTATGCTTTTGTGCAGATGCCTTGCTCATAACAGAATGCGATGATCCAGTGTCAAACAAAACAACTGCAGGATGATGGTTCACGAGACACATACCGGCAGTCACGGGCTCTCCCGCACGAGCTTCTTCAGCAGTCATATTATGCAGGCGCGCTGTGTAATTGGCCTGCTGCTTCTTCGAGTGTGGGAAATACCTTGCAAAGTGCCCTTATTGATTGCAATTGTAGCATGGCCCATGAACTAGAGGCTTGCTTCCGGCTGAGCTGCCTTGACCTGCTCGAGTTTGATTGGCAGCTATCTTGTATGGCCGTTGGCCACGCTGAGCTTGCTGCTTACCCCTTTTCTGAGGCGGCCTGAAACGAGCCCCAGGTGCTGGTGGTCGATATTGAGAACGCTGGGCTGGTGGTCCTCTAGGTTGAGATGGTCCAGACTCTATGGTCCTCTTCTTGGCCTTGCTGGCAGTATGCTTGTTATTGTGATTCTCCTGAATCAAGTAGTAACTGATAAAGTCATTGAAGATGGTACGGGACGAAGTACCCACTGATTTTCCCATCTTGGTGTTTAGCCCTCTCTTGAAACTAGCTATCTTCTTAGCCTCGGTGTCAACAAAGTCCGTGGCATAACAAGACAAGGAGTTGAACAAGTGATGATACTTGGTCACAGATCGAGTTCCTTGGGTTAAGCTCATGAACTCTGCCACCTTCATCTGAGTCAAGCCTGGCGGAATATAATGCCCGCGCGAACGGCCTCCGCGAACATCCTCCGGGTAACAGGGGTACGGGCAGGATAGGTGGTACGGTGATGTCCCCACCAGATTCCGGCCGGTCCTTGTAGCTGATGTGCAGCATACTCTACCTTCAACTCTTCTGTAAGCCTGAGTAGCCGAAATTTCTGCTCCATAGTATGGAGCCATTCTTCCGCTTCCAGAGGTTCTGTGGCTTCTTTGAAGATTGGTGGCCTTGTATCCAGAAAATCCTTGAATGAGCTGTACTGATTTGGTTCTGGGCGTTGATGGCCCTGTGCCAAATTCTCCCGCAAAAGTGCCTCAATGTTGCGCTGACTCCCCAGAAATTGAGCAAACAGTTGCTCGGCCGTCGGTGGTGGAGGAGGTGGTGGATTGCGGTTCTCTCTGCTATCATCATTGCCACCACTACCGCCGGCTCCACTGCGAGTCGTCGTCATCTGCATGTATCAATAGCAATGATCATTAGGCGATGTTGCCGTTATCGTAGAGAATAAATAACCATGCCGACGAAATTATTCGGAAATGAATTCGCCAAACAATTGCAGAGGCATAATCGATTTCAATCCACATCGCAACAACACATAATAAAAGTGCTCATCATATAACAAGCAAAAGCCAACATAACATCCACAGATGCCCATACATATGGGACTTTTAAAGGTCTCGTACCACACATGCACAGGTCCATAACACAGCCTTACATCATCACGATAACCACAAAAGATCAAGCGCGAAGGATATGCGACAAAAGGTTACTGCGCGCCAACACTATCTAGTCTATTCCCTATCGGCGTCATCATCATCATCATCATCGTCCTCATTATCACCGCCATCGTCACTCGAGATATCCGAAGAACCACTAGACGAAGCACGGGGATCCAGGTCCTCCTGAGGCAAGAGGGGGTTCCTCTCATTCTCGCGGCGATGAACCTCCTCATGTAGGTGGTCATTGTAATCCTGGAGATGGTGAAGCTGTAACTCCAGGTCTCCCACCTGAAGCCTGAGAAGCCTGTTCTGCTCGGTCGCACGCATGCCCTCAAGACAGACACCGCGAAGCGACTCCTCGGTCTCGACCATGATCGTGGATAGGAAAGTCGTCATCCCCTGCTGATCACTAAGCTGTTGTGCCGTTTCCTGCTCCCTCTGACGAGCCTAGTCCCTCTCGACAGTCATATGCGCTAGCTGGGTGGTGAGAAGGTCTATCTCTGTAGCATGCTCCTCCTGACTCTGGTGATGTGCAGCTATCTCCTCATTGAGAATATGGTCCAGGTGGTCATAGCTACGTGACAAGCACCCACAGGTAGCCATGAGTGCAGCCATAGCACTCCCAGCTGGTCCTGCGCAGTGCTCTCGCTCCAAAGAACTGGCCTCAAGTACGGTGGCACCTGGCTGACGCCACACCGACTGGTAAGGGTCCGCCGTAGGAAAGATGCTAGCAGTGGCTTGCGCAACCACCTCCGGGTGATCCTCCATAATGTCCCGAAGAACAGTATAGGCAACCCTGTTAGGTCCGTCCCACGGGGTCCTACCCTGTAGTGCGAAAACCCGGCGGCACCATACATGATCCTGCGGATCACGGCTGGGCACGTCCACCTCAACTATGTACACGTAGCGATCCTCGGAAAGCTGAACATGATGCCAATCATACTGTGGCTCCTGACCCTCCTGGTATCCAACCAAGTGCAGCACCCTCCACAAGATGGTAGGCATGCCGAACTCCTCCAGAAAGTCCAGGGTCCCAGCATATAGTTAGGCCTCTTTCCTCCGGTCGACTTACGGGCTGTACGCTTGGTGCGGGCCATCTGAAAGAAGTTTATCCACATAGTTTTTAATTAGTTGAGAACAACTTTTATTTTAAAGAAACGGGACGGTGTTGACACCTGGGTGGCACGCAGAAGAAACCGCAAGCGCACGGCTGTCAGTTGTAGCTTTTCACATCAGAGTATTCTGGGGTATCGAATCCACGAGGAACGCGAAGTGATTTTGAGAAAACTAGGGGGGTAATGATATCTAGGATAGATGAAGGGAACGGGCACTATCTACTTGGGTAGATCCTAGTTCTATTAGACTTCTAGTGATTTAAGTTCGTTACTAGTGTATTGTGGGCGTACTAGCCTTTACCACTGACTTAGGTTGAACGCTAGCACAACAAGCCCTACTGTTAAACTAGACCAACTACGTGGTGGAATTCAAGGCGCACAGGGCTGTCACCACCTGCTTGCTACCACAGCTATCCGGGTGCCTAGCTGTATTCACTGGCAATATATAGCTTAAGTACCACACTTAATCTATATACTACTACTACTAGCCCTGTACTAGAACGAGAGCACTTGAAACTAATATCAAGCAATGAAACAAACACACAAGTACTGAAAGTAAATACTTGAAGAGAAAATAGATACTAAGTTACCAAAGTTGAAGCGCAGAGCAGAGAGAAGCAGAGGCCTCCGACAACTCCGGAACTCTCCAGACTTCTACTCTTCTCCTTTCTAGCTCCTCTTCTAGTGAGGCACTCACACTCTCTCTAATCTCTCTATCATAGCAAGTGTGCTACTCTAACCAAATGGTGAGGAATGGTGTGAGGCTCTCCGAATGAGAGCTCAAGGGGCCCTATTTATAGTGCTAGGAAGCTAGGGGGTACTTATAGAGAGAGGGGAGGTCGGATAGGGTTTAGGGGGGTGGCGCCCGCCACCAAACCCTGGCGCCCGCCACCTCTCAGCCGTCCATTGCAACCGCCATTCATCCAACGGTCTTCATTTGCTCTCCCAAGTCGGTTTGAGGGCCGGTTAGGGTTTAGACACGTGTCCAAAGCCCACTATCCAGGTGACACTCTTCTTAGCCCTTGGATCAAACCGCCTTAATGTGCAATGGCCAAGATTTGAGCTTGAGGTGATTCCCACGGATCGATGACGTGGCTTGGGCCACTTTTGGCACGAGTGACCTGGCGGCCGCCAGGAATAGGTGGCGGCTGCCACCTTACTCAGGCCCAAATGGGCCAGAGTGGCTTGGCATTGCTCCTGGTGCTCTTGTTTGGCCCAAATTCCATTATTTCCTGCATTAAGATAAGAAACTATGCACATGTGGAAATAGGTTAGTTATAAACCAAATCTTCTACTACTTTTATGTTGTTTTACCTTGGTTTTGGGTGAAATGTTGATGGTGAAATGATGCTTTAAGCACCGTCAACAAGCTCCCCCACACTAACCTCGTGCTCGTCCCGAGCAAGCATGGACTTTAAGAATTGAAACAATTTTATTGAACTAAGCATTCACACAAGATGTTCAACTACCTATACTCATGTTAGTAACCTTTCCATGTGGCTAATAAATCATACCTTTGGCGGTTGAGAGATAGAATAGCTTGCAAGCAAGAGAAACACACTTTCCTCTTTTACATACCTTGGGGTTTCAGGATATTTTCAAAATGAAAAACATGGTTCATCGAATCTCTCTTTAAATCTCAGGCACTCATGGTGTATATCCTCACTTTATGGCAAAAGAAATGCCAGAGTCTATCCTATGGTTTATGTGGAGTTTATAGGGAAAGGAAGGAATGTAAGGCACTTCTATCTCTCTTTTATTGCTAAGTCAAGTTTAGGATCATGGGAGAGTATAGTCATGCACTAGCCAAGGTATAAGGTGGAGTAACTCAACTCCTTTGTTCTTTTTGAAACTCTTCTCTTACCAAGGATCATGGCTAAATGCATCTCTCTCTTTTTTGAATATTTCGACACTTGTCCTTTTGAGAGCATTTGCTCTTTTTTTTGAATACTTGGACACTTGTCCTTTTTAGAGCATTTGCTCTTTTTTTAGATGCTATATAGCCATGTCCTTTGAAGGAATGAGAAATTTATACAATTCTTTTAGAACAAAATTTTGGAGGAGAACTACAAGAGTATACTCTCAGTGTGAGAGTTCTCTCAAAAAGGCATGGTTGCCTTGGCTTTTAGAGCATGACTAAACTCTTCTACCTAGATCAACTATTCTTGACAAAGCTCAAAGATTGATTTAGAAGGCTTTATGGGCTGTTTTCCTATACTCTAATATTTTGGCTTTGGTAGGTGGATAGGAAAGAAAGATCATGAACCATGATAATTTTGGTTTTCAAAATAAAAACTCCCAAGGTTGTAGCAGAGTACTAATGCAATTTCAATTACTACTTCTATATCTTATCAAATAACAACCTAGGTTGACTTCCCTATCAAAATGAGTAGGCTACTACACATGAATAAAAGATAGAATAACATGTCGTGTAAACACTCAATTCAAAGAAATTGTTTCAGCATTTTTATTTATTTCCTAGCTGCATTTTTAGTTCAAACCGAGACATCCAGTGATCCAAATTGTACAGAATTTAAAACATAGGTTTTCGGGTTCACCGGGGGTGTTTCGGCGCAGAGTGGCCTGGCGGCCGCCAGTAATAAGTGGCGGCCGCCATGGGCTTTGGCCCATGAGGCTTGCAAACAGCGTGGTAGCTACCTTGCTAAGTTCAGGTTATAGTTTTGTACATTTTGTCACGTTTTGCAGAGGTGCTTAGACAGGGGATTTCCCCCACACTAGGAGTTTTGGTACTTTTTATTTGAACAAACTTGATGAAGGAAAAAAGGAGGGTGTCTTTTTATTCATTATATAAAAATTCCTAAACAAGAGTTCTAAATTGAAAATTAAACAATCTAAAATTTAAATCAAGCAAAATTTAACTTAAACTAAATCAAACTAAAAATCTAACTAGACACCCTAAATCTAATCTAATCTAGTGAAGGAGCCTCGAAGAGATCCTCGAAGCCCGTCTCTTTGAAGAGCGCTTGATCTTCGAGGTGCAGCCCTTGCGGAGGATGGTGAACCGATCCTCCATGTCCATTCGCCAGAGGGCTATCTCTACGACTTGATCCTCTAAGGCGCTCTTCTCCTTGCGCAGCTTCTTCACCTCGGCGGTGAGTTTTTCGAGGGTTAACCCCTCCTCACCACCGCTGTGCTCCATCTCGCCAGGGACTCCTGCCGGCGATGGGTTGAGACGGCGGCGCACAGATGGCTCGGAGAGTGACCCATTGGAGTCTTGAGTGCTCACCTCGCGCTCACGCAGCCTCTTCTCATAATGCCCATCGGGCATCCTCACGCCATACACCTCTTGCTTAGCCCTCTTAGGATTGGGGCTGTAGCTCGGGTGCGGCTATCCGAGCCAAAGCTGACCCGGGATTTTGCCCTTGATGGAGTGGGCATTTCATCACCCCTAGCGGGCCGCCCAGCAGGGGTGGCGCCCGCCACTGGACTGGTGGCTGGTGCCCTCCCTGCATCCTCCGGTGGTGTCCCCTTGACATAAGTGTCGTCTGGCAGCACCATTGCTAAGGAGGCACATCAAGTACCTCCATGTCGTCGTCGATCAAAGATCGGATGATGGCTTTGGTGGAGGGCGAGATGGATCCTTGAGGGTTAGGACTCGGATTTCCGTGGAGACGACATGGTTTTGGAGGAGGTGTGGCTGGACTTCGTGAGTGGATGGAGGGAGAAGAAGGAGTTCTTCTTTTAAGAAGGGGGAGAAGTGGAGGGATAAGCTTTAGATGAACTAACACATCCTCATCTTCTCCTTCTTTCACTCTCCCGAGCTCGGGATTAGTTGCCACGTGGAGGGGGGCCTCTAAACTGCCACCTAGTGTGGCGGGCGCCAGGGTTTGGTGGCGGCCGCCAGTTGGGAGTGGCGGCCGCCACTCCTCCTTCGCCGGGCATCGAGCGGGAGAAGGTAAGCCTCCTAAATTTCAAAGTTCCGAGGTCGAAATAGCTTGGTTGGGCCTAAAGAGGCCTTTCTCGGGGTTTTGGATGGACTAGGTGCATGAAAAGGACAAGGGGTAAATTGGGTCCATCCATTAATTGTTATGGGCTTGAGCTACTTCAAAGTTAATTATATCAATTTCGTTTAGATCATTTTTATCAAAGTCATAGAATATTTTTAATCTTTGTCCATTGACTTTGAAGATTTGCCCATCGTCACTTTCTAATGTGATGGCTCCATGGGAAGAGGTTGCAACAACCTTGAAGGGTCCTTCCTATTTGCTTCGAAGTTTACCATGTCCGAAAAGTCAAACACGAGAGTTAAAGAGTAAAACTTTATCTCCTACTTCGAACTCTTTCTTTTTGATCCGTTTATCGTGCCATCTCTTAGTCTTCTCTTTATAGAGCTTGGCACTATGATA
This sequence comes from Coix lacryma-jobi var. lacryma-jobi, assembly GCA_009763385.1. Classification (NCBI taxonomy): domain Eukaryota; kingdom Viridiplantae; phylum Streptophyta; class Magnoliopsida; order Poales; family Poaceae; genus Coix; species Coix lacryma-jobi. The sequence goes on along the minus strand of CM019828.1, from coordinate 75,872,535 downwards.
GGCTTTCTCTCGCCATTCTTCTAGTTCAGAAATTTGCATCTTCCTATTTTGGCCAGCTTGGTCAAGGTCCATGTTCCATTTCTTAATGGCCCAATGAGCTTTGAACTCAAGCTCAACAGGAAGATGACAAGTTTTTCCATAAACTAGTTGGTATGGGGACATTCCAATCGGGGTCTTATAGGCGGTCCGATAGGCCCACAGAGCTTCGGGTAACTTATGTTTTCATCCCTTTCCCATTTCTTCTACCGTCTTTTGCAAGATATTCTTTATTTGTTTATTGGACGTTTTGGCCTGTCCACTTGTTTGGAGGTGGTATGCAGTGGCTACATTATTTTGGACTCCTTGACTAGCTAAGAAATGTCAGAAGCTCTTATCTATGAAATGAGGGCCTCCGTCACTAATGACTAGTCTTGGAAGTCCAAAACGAGGAAAGATGTTTTCTTGGAACATTTTCTTCGAATGTTTAGCATCTGCCGCTCGACAGGGTGTGGCTTCTACCCATTTCGAGATATAATCCACAACCACAAGAATGTACTCGGCGTCATAGGATTTAGGAAAGGGGCCCATGAAGTCTATACCCCAAACATCGAACAGCTCAACTTGGAGATTGTTCATGAGAGGCATAGCATCTCGGGCATTAATGTTACCATGCTTTTGGCAACGAGGACAATGTCTCACATAATTCTTTGTGTCCTCGTACATTGATGGCCAATAAAACCACTTTGCCATATTTTAGCATGTGTCCGAAAAGCTCCATAGTGTCCTCCATATTCGGCGGAGTGACATCTATCTATGATTTTTGTTGCTTCTTCTATGGGGACACATTTTCTCAAGAGTCCATATGCACAGACCTTATAGAGATATGGTTCATCCCACAGGTGCGTTCTGCTTTGATATAGCAGTTTCTTTTTATTCTCCCCCGGCGGGACATAGCCGGTGACTATAAAATTCACGATGTTTGCATACCAAGGGTTGGTATATGTGACTTTTAAAAGGGTATCATCGCGAAGAAAGTCATTTATTGGGAGATTGTCCGAATTATTGACTTGTAGTCTAGACAAGTGATCAGCTACTGAATTCTCTACTCCTTTCTTGTCTCTTATTTCCAGGTCAAATTCTTGAAGGAGAAGGATCCAGCGGATCAACCTTGGTTTAGCATCTTTCTTAGTGAAGAGATATTTCAGAGCAGAGTGATCGGTATAAATAATCACCTTGGCTCCGACTAATTAGATCTAAACTTGTCTATGGCAAAGACTACAGCCAAAAGTTCCTTTTCTGTGGTTGCATAGTTTAGCTGGGGGCTAGTTAGGGTCTTACTAGCATAAGAAATAGCATAATGCTTCTTATCTTTAGTTTGACCAAGGACGGCCCCCACAGCATAATCACTAGCATCACACATGATTTCGAACGGCAAATTCCAATCTGGGGGTTGGATGATTGGTGCCGAAGTTAGAGTCTTTTTCAAAATATTGAAAGCTTGTAGACAATCCTCGTCAAATTTGAATGGCGTCTTTTGCTAACAGGCTCGTTAAGGGTCTAGCGACCTGTGAGAAATCCTTAATAAACCTTCTATAAAAGCCGGCATGGCCCAAGAAGCTTCGGATTTCTCTCACATTAGTGGGTGGTGGCAATTGTTCAATTATATTGATTTTGGCTTTATCCACTTCTATCCCACGTTCTAAAATTCGATGGCCTAGGACAATTCCTTCCCGCACCATGAAGTGACACTTTTCCCACTTAAGAACTAAGTCCTTCTCTTCACAGCGTTGGAGGACTTTGTCTAAATTGGCTAGGTAATCGTCAAAGGTTTTCCCATAGACCGAAAAGTCATCCATGAATACCTCCATGATTTGTTCAATCATGTCGGAAAAGATGGACATCATACACCGTTGGAAAGATGCCGGCGCATTGCAAAGTCCAAAGGACATGCGTCTATAGGCATAAGTTCCATATGGGCATGTGAAAGTGGTCTTACTTTGGTCATCTGGATGGATTGGGATTTGGTGATAACCAGAATATCCATCTAGGAAGCAGAAGAAGGAATGGTTTGCCAATCTCTCTAGCATCCCATCTAGAAAAGGAAGTGGGAAATGATCTTTCTTTGTGGCTTTATTCAGCTTCCTATAGTCTATACACATCCTCCATCCAGTGACAGTGCGTTGAGGGATTAACTCATTTTTCTCATCTTAACGACTGTCATGCCTCCTTTCTTTGGAACTACTTGCACGGGACTTACCCATTCACTATAAGGAACTGGATAAAATAATTCCCGCGTGCAAGAGTTTCAGAACCTCCTTTTTCACGACTTCATGCATAGCGTTATTAAGTCATCTTTGTGGCTCTCTTAAAGAGGGTATCTCAGGATCGAGAGGGATACGATGGGTGCAGAGATTTGGACTAATTCCCTTCAAATCTTGAAGTGAATAGCCAAAGACAGATCGGTGTTTTTCTAAGACAAGGGTCAACCTACGGACTTTCTCTTCAGATAGCTTACTGCTAATGATTACAGGAGTCTTGGGGTCATTGTTTAGAAAAATGTATCTCAGGCCTTCAGGCAGAGGTTTTAGCTCTATGGAAGGTTGAGATGGCTTTTCCGATTCGTCTAAGCGAAACGGTTCATCTGTCTTGGCTTCTTCTTCAACAAAGAACTCAGAATCTTCTTCAAAATCAGGCTGAACCAACTCATAAGGGTAGAGGTTCTAGCTTGATTGAGAAGATCTGGTTCTGGGGGTTGTTCGCAATGGAATTTAATGCACGAACGAAAGGTACTGGGTACTCTTTTCCACCAATTTGAGCATTAAAGTGCTCTTGACATTGTCCTTGCAAGGCAAGTATGGACCACGGGTGTCCTAAAGACGTCAAAAAGGACTACATCAAAATGTAGAAATCTAAGACCACGTCCGCTCCATCTACTTGGATGGGGACCATCTTTAGGATTCCTTCACTTTCCAAGATGTCACCATTTGGGTCTCTTAAACACCGTTTAGTTGGTTGTCGTTGAAGGTCGGGGAATGTTCTGGATACGTAATTACTCGCACGAACATTAATTCCCACGACAGGGTCATAAAGGCAAAGGCCCTTTCTCCCCTAATTCGACAATCTATTACACTAGGTACTTTATCTATGCGAGGGTTGTTTTCTGATACTTCGGCTTCCATTGTCCATTCATGACTCATGACAGCTGAAAGTTCCAAAAGACGCTCTTGGCTATAGATTCCATTTGAAGACTCAGGAAGTGGTTTGTCAGATGGGAGAGCTTGAACGGAGTAGTTCATAGCATTTCCGTAATCCTCAAACACATCATCCTCTATCTCGCCCAAAAATTCTGGAAGAATTTCTCTTCCAGATGTGGACGGAATAGGCTCCGCTAAGTCCACGAGCTAGACTCGGGCTCTTCTTGTTGTTCTACGGTCAAAACTTGGGTTTCTATGACTTCTTCCTCAGGGATTTCATCGGAAACTCCAGTATAAGGAGTATTCTCGAGAATTCTATCAAGAACCTCCCTTCCACCTCGTGGAGAAAGATGAAGAAACGCTCCACCTGACGAATGATCAAGGTGAAGAGCGCTCTCTTTCTCTAGACTGACATAAAAATGCTGAAGGAGCACTGGATCGGGTATGGCTAAATCAGGTCCTGAATTGATTAAACCAATAAAATGATCCCAAGCCTCCCCTAATGTCTCCTTATCATTTTGTCTAAAGGTCAACACTTCTACTCGTAGTCGTACCACTCGGTGGATAGGGAAATACGTCAAGATAAACTTGGTCCGTAAAGTTCCCCAGTCTCCTCTGGCACTTCCCACGGTTCGAGCAAGCCATGTTTTTAGCTGCTCCCCGTCAAGTGAACGGAAATAGCTTCCACTTGACTGTGTCAGGTGAAATGCCCGAAATGTTCAAGCATGCACAGACTTGCTCAAACTCACGTAGATGTATGTAGGGATTTTCTGATCCCGTAAACATGCTCTCCTGAACTTTGTTAATAAAGTCAGGGCGCAATTCGTAACTATCGGCATATATAGGTTGTGATGATAAATGTGGCTCTAATCACGAACTCTTAGGAGCTGCGATTGTAAGATGGATTGGTTCTCCATGCGGAGAGGATAAAGATGATCCTAACTCTAGTCTCAAAAATCAGCTACCGTTCCCCAGCAACGGCGCCAGAAAGCTTGTTGACACCTGGGGTGGCACGCAGAGAAACCGCAAGCGCACGCGCTGTCAGTTGTAGCTTTTCACCTCAGAGTATTCCGGGGTATCGAATCACACGAGGAACGCGAAGTGATTTTGAGAAAACTAGGGGGGTAAGGATATCTAGGATGATGAAGGGAACAGTGCACTATCTCCTTTGGGTAGATCCTAGTTCTTGTATTAGACTTCTAGTGATTTAAGTTGTTACTAGTGTATTGTGGCGTACTAGCCTTTACCACTGACTTAGGTTGAACGCTAGCACAACAAGCCCTACTGTTAAACTAGACCAACTACGTGGTGGAATTCAAGGCGCACAGGGCTGTCACCACCTGCTTGCTACCACAGCTATCCAGGTGCCTAGACGTATTCACTAGCAATATATAGCCTAAGTACCACACTTAATCTATATACTACTACTACTAGCCATGTACTAGAACTAGAGCACTTGAAACTAATATCAAGCAATGAAACAAACACACAAGTACTGAAAGTAAATACTTGAAGATAAAATAGATACTAAGTTACCAAAGTTGAAGCGCAGAGCAGAGAGAAGCAGAGGTCTCCGACAACTCGAAACTCTCCAGACTTCTACTCTTCTCCTTCCAGCTCCTCTTCTAGTGAGGCACTCACACTCTCTCTAATCTCTCTATCATAGCAAGTGTGCTACTCTAACCAAATGGTGAGGAATGGTGTGAGGCTCTCCGAATGAGAGCTCAAGGGGCCCTATTTATAGTGCTAGGAAGCTAGGGGGGTACTTATAGAGTGAGGGAGGTCGGTTAGGGTTTAGGGGGTGGCGCCGGCCACCAAACCCTGGCGCCCGCCACCTCTCAGCCGTCCGTTGCAACCGCCATTCATCCAACGGTCTTCATTTGCTCTCCCAAGTCGGTTTGAGGGCCGGTTAGGGTTTAGACACGTGTCCAAAGCCCACTATCCAGGTGACACTCTTCTTAGCCCTTGGATCAAACCGCCTTAATGTGCAATGGCCAAGATTTGAGCTTGAGGTGATCCCACGGATCGATGACGTGGCTTGGGCCACTTTTGGCACGAGTGACCTGGCGGCCGCCAGGAATAGGTGGCGGCCGCCACCTTACTCAGGCCCAAATGGGCCAGAGTGGCTTGGCATTGCTCCTGGTGCTCTTGTTTGGCCCAAATACCATTACCATTATTTCCTGCATTAAGATAAGAAATTATGCACATGTGGAAATAGGTTAGTTATAAACCAAATCTTCTACTTTTTATGTTGTTTTACCTTGGTTTTGGTGAAATGTTGATGGTGAAATGATGCGTTAAGCACCGTCAACAGACGGATAACATAAGGAAGGAAGTAAGATTAATGCAAGATTGTATGATCATGATGCGTGCGCGTAGCATACGTCCTCACTGTCTAAACAATCACGGCTAGACGGTGGCATACAACGTTCCCTCATAGCGTTAACTAACGTACTACAGGTTCGTAAGTTAGCGTACCTGCAGAAAATCATTTCAGCCCTGCCCACAGTATAATAAATATTATGCATTGCTGAAATTAAATCTAATACTGACTTAGGTGCACACCCAGTATACACGTAAGCAGTATATGCACCCATCAAATGAAATACTCCCACAATTAAATACTTTCGCTTGTACTCGTGTGCAAACGGGTACAGGCTCCAGTACCAAAACTAGCTCTCCCCTAGACCAATGTATGTTTGGTCATGCTCTCACAGCTCCCTTATTGCCTTGGCGTAGAGGCATTTGATCCATACATTACTATTTCGAAGAATAGCACCCATACAATTTCACCCTTGCCGTATGGACGACAGAACAACAAAATTTAGATATGATGCATGACCCCCAAGTTAGTACTTACATAGCCACCTAAGATCCTATTGGGCATAAGGACTTGGTCATTGGCACACTTTAGTATTAATCTTTGCAAATTTTCAAATCCTACTATAACTATAGATTGACAATTACCGTTTTGTCTTTGTAAGATACCGGTTTTTTCAAATACACTTATGAACAGTACACTGAACCATGCTCCGATGCCAGCTATATAACAGAACCCACCAATTTGCACCAAATTAAGCACTGAGATCCCTGCTTGTCGCAGGCTCATCGAGTACTTAAGCTCGTACAAACCCGGTAGTCCGGAAATCTCGAAGGATTTCAAATCATTTCAACATTCAGCCAAGATCGTACTAGTTCAATGACATGCCCACAAGTTACATCACAGTTGCACATAGTTCAAATACATCGGAGTTCGAAACTATATTACAAACCATAGTTTTGAATTGTAGCGGAAGCAACATAACTTAAAACATAAGTTTGAATTGTTCTTAATACAGTGCCATCATTCTGACCAGGTCCACAAAAGCATCAGATAAGATAAGTGGTGACCATGCCCCTGGTCTAATCCTCTCCCGTAACCGGTACAGGCAGTTCTCGTAGTAGCCAAAGAAGCATTGGCCATCTGCAACAACAAGGGAAATAAAACCCTGAGTACAAGAAGGTACTCAGCTATACTTACCCGACATAAACCAGAAATAATGAGACTCCAAGGATCATGTAGGCTATATAGGTGGGGTTGGCTACATAAACTCCTTTGCATGAAAGCTTTTGTAAATAAAACTCAGTTTAGAGTGTCAGCAATTGCTTTTAATAATTAATCCTACCTTACTAGATTTGCACCTGATCTATAACAAGCACTCGACTCTTATACAAGCAAGAGTGACTATTTCATCAATAGCCTTTCAGATTCCATAACCATCTTTAGTTCCATAAATTCTACGGGTGATGATCTACAGTCAAGTGCTCACTGTCCAGCTGGGGATAAAATGTCTCACACTCGCCCGGCACAATCCGGCTACGGTAGTCGTAAGCTACCAGTCAGGAGATTCGAGAACACAACGCACGGGACGGCCATGAGCCCTTCTACACCGGGGGTTATCTCAGTGCCAGGTCGCTCAAGCTATAACTGCCCACGGTCATGCCAGGTCGATCAGGCCCTGCCTGCCCATGGACCATGCCAGGTTGATCAAAATAGTTGCCCACGGTACAGCTGAGGCCCTGGGTGTTAGGCGTCAACATCTCCGTCACCGGCTCGAATAACCTTACTCGGCTTCACGGGAGGTACTCAGACCTACTGCGTTAAGTGATTGACGCGTTCAATTTGACTGAAGGGACATTCCCGAACGGGTCCTATGCGACACAGACGGGAGACTACTAGCACACAGAACTCATGTCCTGCTGCTCTTACATCCCGTCCGATCTCAAATTAATTATCACATGGTTATCTACATGATAGCACAGGCTAATCATGATCAGTATCCACCTAATGCGGGAGACAGGAAATCACCCGACTTTTACCGATCTAAGCAGGGCTAAGCATATAACGAGCCTAGACCTAAACAGCGATATCAAGATAATATTGCAGGTGGTCAAGGATGAGTAATAATGCATCAACGGTAGCAATAAATTCCTATAACCTAATGCAATATTCATCATCAGGTTAATTGTAAGACATTTGCAAACCGTAGGAGTTAGAATGCTCCAGGGCTTGCCTTTCTCAAAGTCCGACGGACGGTGGTCGCGACACTCTGGTAGATCTTCGGCGTCGGTCCCTCCGGCCTCCTCGGTCAGTGACTCTTCCTGGCTGGGCTCTTCCTGGGTCGACTGGTTCTGGGTCTCCTCCGTTGATCCTATATGATGCATAACATGTATGAATAGGATGAATGCACACAGAATGCATATGTGATGCACCGGATTAACAACAATTAGAAGATAAGCACATGTCATCTACTGCATTCTCTTCAACAAGGTAGTCAACATCATCCTAATGTTTATAAAAGACTTTAACATCTAACCATCCACTTAATCCTGCATAACCAACTTGTTAAGCTATATAACCACCACAGCAAGACATACTTAATGAATTTATTTTCCTCTAAATACTTTGCAGAAATAAATTCATTTAACCATGCCTACAACAGCAACCCATCCACGACAGCTTCAGAAAAATCTACAAAAATTACCATAGATTAATACTATGCAAAAAAGTCCACTGTCAAAATTTTAAGCCATTGGACCTAAACATTGTTCCCTGTGAAAAAGACAAATATTAGGGTGAAAAGGTGCTTTGAACTACACATCCTAACAGAAAGTGTCCAACAACAGATTTTGTATTTTTCTTCTAGACATCTTAGCACAATAGCAGTCCACAAAAATTATCAGGTTCATATTCACCATATTTTAATTACTACAAATTTTACAAGAAAACAGCATTTAACCATTTTAAATGCTACTGCAAAAGTATTCCAGAGAACAACTTCACATTATAATTTTTCCTGAAACTACTCATCTACAGAAGCCTAACAAAACTGGAATCATATTTTTCTGAGTAATACAGAATTAGTTATGCATTTTCCAAGTTAACAACAATTCCTAGATTAAATTAAACTGCATATAAAAGTATCACCAAAAATGCATTTAACATTTTTCACAGATAGATCTACTCATGCTTAACACAACAAAATTTGTTTCAAAGGATTTGGACTTAAAATGAGCCTTGTAAGAATTTTGAAGCCTTTACATAATTTCTGGAAAACTCATTTTAAAGAAAACCCTATCCTAAACGCTACGGACACAGGAAAAAGGTACCCGCAGACACAAGCAAAAATGCTTCACGCACCCGGCTATCCCGAGCGCTATTGCACCCAGACTCCTCTCCTTCTCTCTCCTTCTCACTGCCAAACGGGACCCGCTTGGTTAGTGACCCCACACGTCAGTGGTCAACGGCCCACGCGTCAGAGGCAGCGCGCTGCCGCCGGAGTTGACTGGCTCTAGCTCGCCGGCAGTGGAGTTTCCGGCGATACCAACCCTACCACTAGACTCACCAACGCGAGGCGGACACAGTCGGCTAGGTTGCTTGGCCAGAGCATCACCGGAGCAAGCTCGACGGCGGCAATGGCGGAGAGGGCGGCGCGGCAACCCTACGGTGCGGCCTCGCCCGGCTATTCCAAGGCTCGGCGGCGTGAGCATCAGCTCAAGCACTCCCTAAGCTAACTTCCCAGGCTGCTATTGAGCCCCGCCGGCCTCGGCATTGCCCGGCGTCACGCACGGTGGCGGTCCGCGACGGACATGGCGGCGGCACGGCTCTATTCCGGCCGACACAAAGCAAGAGAAGGGTCTCCATCTAGCCCTAAGCACCTACAAAGGTCGAGGAGGTGGGAACTGGGCTTGGTTTGAGATGGTTTGGCCGGAGATGGTCGGACCACGCTTTGGGTCATGGCGGCGGCCATGGTGAGAACCCGAGGATGGCATTCGACGTTCTGCCGGCTAGAGAGGAGAAGATGGGGAACCAACCCTGGCTGATGAAAAAGGAGGTTAAGGCGGAGAGGTTGGCGGGAGGAATCGGGCGGTGGTGCGGTGAGAAGCGAGTAATCGCTCGCCGGAGTTCGGCGGGCGGCGACGGCGTTATGCACTGGAGAAGATGGAGTGGAGCGAAGCGAGCGAGAGAGTGAGCCAGAGAGTGAGCTTCTGGCTTGTGAGCACGAGGCGGGAGGGGGCAAAGGGAACGAAGGGCTCGGTGCATTGCACCTGGCCGGTTTCCGTCGGGAGGGCTCCCGACGGGCGCGGCGGCGCTAGGAATCGGCGGCCACGCGACGACGCGCGCAGAGAGGAGGCAGAGCACGCGGGCGTTTGGTCGGAATCCAGGGGCGGCGAGCGGCAGTTTGACCGGCCTGGCAGGCGGGCCTTCAGTGGCAGTGGCTGCGGCGGCGAGCAGCGGCAGCCAGCGGCGCGCGCGGGGAGGAAGAAAGGGTGGCTGACAGGCAGGGCCCACTGGCAGGTTTAAACTAATGAGGTTTTGTTCAAAACTTTGATGCTCCATAACTCCCAAACTTAGCCGAATTAGGAAAAGGTCCTAAAAGCAAAGTTGCCTAGATTTTGCAAGGAACAAATCATCTTTAAGGCTCAAGTCCAAATTCTGCTTAGAAAAAGAAATTTACTTCTAACCTATTTTTCTAATGCAGGAAATCATAATTTAAAAGCCTTTTCTGAGAAAGTGCTTTTAAGCAAAGTTGTTTCTCTCATCAAGATCTACAACTTTGTTTTAAGGCACTAGGTCAGAAACAGAAAGGAAAACATGATTCTACTAGAGACTAAGCAAGGACTTAAACACTCATACAAGCAAATGCACATGAAATGATGAGATGTTATGCTCATGCTATGTCAAATTATGCATTTTAGGATTGCTTAACACCTAGGGTGTTACATTCTAGTTCATGTTCTAGTTTGTACTTTAGTTCTTCTCGATGATCTAATTCACCTTATTGTTCATCATCGTGTTCTATATAGCAATACAATTGATATGATTAAGACATCAATGATTATATTCTTAGTTATAATGCTTATAGTCTGTTTTGATTATATATTTGGCATAGATAGTTCATCTTTATGTTTATACTTATGTTCGTATAGCGCTCATCTTAAGTACAATGGGTGGGTGATAAATGTGTGTAGGCGTGGTGCCTATACATTATTATCTGCGAATGCGTCCTATGTTCCGGATAGAGTGGTAGATCGCGGGTGTGATAGACCTGTTGAGTCCTCTGTATTCCACCTCCCGAATATAGTGTTCAGTATGGCTCAGTTAACTCATGGTTTAAGGGTTACTTTGTTTGACACCTTTACTATGGAGTTGCCTCTTGATATAAATATGATGTGACGTAGCCAATGATTGCCAAATATAATTGCACTAATCAATGTATTATATGACTTGTAATTAGAATAACTTAGGAATGTTTCGTTTAATACCTATTCTAATCATCACTTGCTAGGCAGTACTGTTCTAAGTTATCCTTGATTGATCTGATCTATGTTATCCTTTATTAATTATTTATCATATCATTTACTCTGTAACCTGATTCCTGTTTGAAGTAATTAGTGTGTTATCAGTCTTATTATAAGTGTCTGCCATATTAAATGTTGTTAAGTCCTTATAATGCCATCATATCTTGAATTGATTAGTCTCTAGGCTAAAATATAAATAACGATACCTGAGACTAGCTTGGGTGAAATGCTTCTACAACGGGTATGTTTATCTGTGCGCTTGCGGGTAAATATCTATCGTTTAAATCCAGTGCCCTGATAAATTACATTGCTAGCTCCATATGGGGATGACAACTTGACGTTAAGTGGAGTTAGTAGTGTCCCGTACACTCTTTAGTGTTTTCACTAGTTTATAATTTTATGTGGTTCGTTCTTAGTAGCGACGTTAAGAAATACCAACAAGTATTTCTGGCGCCGTTGCTGGGGATAGATTATAACTCTCTTAGAGTGATTCCATTAAGGAGTGTCAACAGACAAGCAGAACGGTGGCGGCACGTGGCGGCAATCGGTGAGGTTGCGTCGAGGCAACACTACCAGTTGTGCGGGCGTGGCCGTCGGATCACCACCTACCACGAGTTTGTACAGAATAACCCTAGGGTTTAGCTAGTTTGCTATGTAATTAGTTAGGGGGTAGAGTGAGAACTAGAATTAGGATAAGTAGAGGGAGACACCCACCTCCCATCCTATCTCAGTCATTTGCTATTTTGCCTTCTAGGTTTTCCTGCTCTCCCAGTCCCCAGCTCTAGCGAACTGAGATCCACAGAGAAGACAATCATACCTCTGTGTTCATGAGATTTTGAGGAAGTGAGACCATAATCTCACTGTTGTAGCGTGTGGTAGCCACACGGTTTCAAATTCGTGGTTGTGATTCGTGTTTTGGTGTTGTTCTTCGCGGGTTGCTTTTCTCCACGATTTTCCCGTTGATCGATCTCTTTACTCAGTGTGTCTTTTGCGATTCCGTTTGAACTGAGTTGTTCTAGTTCGTGAGGCGCATCTTTCCACCGAAGGAATTCTTCCTTAACCTCACGAGCCAGTAGATCAGTCGTTTTTTGTTTCGAATCGAGTTTTGCTCCCTTTGCCCCCAATTCCTCCGATTCACCGATTTGGAGTTAGGTTTCGAGCCATGATCTCTTGGGATAGCTCACACTCCTAGGCAACTCTCATACAAGTCTAAGCCTTAGAAGCTATTTGATCGGAGAGATGGGTTGAAATCCGCGAAGAACAGTGTATTTCGGGGGCATCAGAACGCTGAGGTCTGAGAGCATCGAATGCTGTGTGTGTATCACATCGGACAGCAATCTGATGCCCGTGTCATCTAACAGTGCTTTTACGGGCATCGGACGCTGATCATCAGGTGCGTCGGGGTGGTCGAACATTGGATGTAGGGCTCCACTGTATCCAGCACCGATGTCGATCCAGTAAGGTTCCAGACTTGCTGATTTTGCATCGAGCATCCGACGCCTGCCAATCGGGAACGGTGCCAGCATCCGATCTAGGTACTTCATGCGCAGCTTCGTTCGTCCGTTGGCGTCGTATTTTGGATTTTCCGGCTTTTGTGGTTGGGTTTCTAGAGTTGGTAGTGTCCGCTGTGCTTCTTGGAAGCATCCACCCTACATCTAGGGTCGTGGACACTCACAAGCTCTAGGTTGCTTTTTGGGGTTGATTCTAGGGACAATGGTGACAAGGTTTCTGAAAAGAAATTTGAAGCTCCCATGTCACCCCATCTGGTCGCTTCTGGGCATACGCACTTCGATCCTTCAGTTGGTATCAGAGCGGGTTAAGGATTATTCCACCTTAGCCGTGGTTCCAGATCCACCGAAGGCGACATGGATCGCGGCGTGGCAAACCGCGTTTTCGTTGGACGAACTTTGCTCAGGGGTGTTGAGTGTGCTTCATCTTTTGGCAAGGTGGGAGTTTAGTGGTCTTAACCGAGTGAGAAGCCCAACTCCACCACTACTCCCAAGCTTACCAAGATTCCACCAAAGGGCTTCTAAGCCAACACCAAGGATGGTGTGTTCGTTGATCCTCCGAGAGCTCCAACCCAAGAAACAGTCGTGGCTCCAAAACCAAACCACCTCCAAGAACAGCTAGACACAATGCCACAGAAGTGCAAAGTGATCCAACCCACTACCGTTGTGGAAACACACTTGCCCTACATCCGCACCGTGCAGGGGAAGTGGCGAGGTAGCCAATGTCAGAACCAAGAGACGAAGGAAAAGGGAAAACGAATAGTGGAGCTATAGATCTCTCCAAAAAATCGTGCCTATTTACTGTTCACCCCCTGGTATTTATAGGGGAATACCAAGGGGCACTGACCAAATTACAAAAGGGTACAAGAAAGATTCCTCTGCGCATACAAACGGAAGGGCAGCAATCGTACAAACACAGACACTATAGAAACCCTAGCTTGCCTCCCATATGGACCCGCCGACCTGCTTGCGCACACACTTCGTAGGGACGCGAAGGTTAACTCTCAGCTTCGTCAGTCGCAAGGCACGCGTGCGCTTGCCACACGTTGAGCTTGACCCTCCTTGCGAAGGTGCACGACACGCGCGAGGGTCATAAACTTGTTCTTCCCACGCTTCTCCTGCAAGAACCGTAAGACGACCCGAAAGCCGAGTTGTATCCGAGGGTTAGGAAACAAGGACCCGAGGGGCGCTATCAAGCGACGAGTGTTTCTTGATGGATGCGGATACATGGGTGTATGCGAGTCTCTGTGTGATGAGTGATTGTCAATGGAGATGATGCGCATGTTCTTGGCTTGTGTTGTGGCAGGTGCGAGCACGGAGACAGTGATCGATGCGGGTGAGTAGGTCAAGTTGCGACGTGCCGTGCGACGGACCGGGCGCGATGAAGGATGGGCGTGCCGTGCGTGCGGACGTTGCCATGCCGATTGTATCGGACGGTGAAGGGGCGGACGTGGAACTTGGACCTGATGGACTGGAGGCGGAGGATCAGCTGTGGTGGCTGGCAGCCTGCGACAGCGACAGGCGGAGAGTGGCGATCATGTCGGTGAAGGGGTGCACAGGCGGTGCATCCCCTCTACGACGCCGGTTTGTTGGTAGAGCCCGGGAAAAACCAACGGTGGACGGTTTCCAGGTTTGGGCCTCAAAACCTGGGTGCTGGGTTTCCAGGTTGAGCCACAAAACCTGGGCGCGACGGTTTCCAGGTTGAGCCTCAAAACCCTGGGCGTGGGCCGGTTTCCGAGTTTGGGCCTCAAAACTCGGGCGCGGACGGTTTCCGAGTTTGGCCACAAAACTCGGGCTGGAGGCTGGTTTCCCGGTTTGGGCCTCAAAACCGGGGGCTGATGGAAAAGGCTGGTTTCCCGGTTTGGGCCGCAAAACCGGGGTGCAGAGTGGTGGCGGCACGTGGCGGCGATCTAAAGGTTGCGTGGAGGCGACGCGGAAGACCGTGCGGGCGTGGCCGTCGGATCTACCTACCACCAGCGGGTGGACTAGAATAGCCTTAGGGTTAGGCTGGTCCGCTCTGTAAATTAGAGTAGAGAGGGGTAGAGTAGGAAATAGACTTAGGCTAGGTTAGTATAAGTAGTCTAGGGGAGACACCCTCCTCCCTATCTCAATCTCAGTTAGAGCTTTCATTTCCTAGGGTTTCCACTCTCCCACACCCCTGCTTTAGCTAGTTGAGATCCGCAGAGAGGACTCCACTCTGTGTACTGTTGATTCGAGGAAGTGAGGCGTATCCTCACCTTGGATCCCATCTCTTGGTGTCAATTCGCGTTTTGATTTCATGTTCATCATGTTCTTCGCGGATTGCTTTGTGCCTTGAGTTTTCCCGTCGCTTGATCTTTGTGCTCGGTCCATCTTTCACGATTCCGTTTGAACTGAGTTTGCTCTAGATCGTGAGGCACTTCTTTCCACCGAAAGAAATCATCTCTAACCTCACGGTCTAGGAGATCGATCAAGTTTTAGTTTCGGGTCTCTTTTTCTTCTTTCCCCGAATTCCTTCGATTCACCGATTTGGAGTTAGGTTCGAGCCATGATCTCTTAGAGATAGCTCACTAACCTCCTTGTGACTCCTCAGATCGAATCCCAAGCCTAGAGCACTTGATTCGGAGGAGAGATCGGGTTGAATCGCCGGAGTTTCAGTGCAGTCGCGGGGTGACCGGACGCTCTGTCGGGCTGACCGGACGCACGCTTTCAGAGTCCGGTCGTTGAGCACGGCGCCAAGCTTTTCTGCGTACTGACCGGACGCTCTCGACCGGACGCTCTGTTGCATTTCGACCGGACGCTACGCTTGCACTGTTCCCGTGTCATTGTCTCATCTGACCGGACGCTCAGTGAACGACCGGACGCTTGAGCTCCGTGCGTCCGGTCGCGAACAGAGAGCTCCCAGAGCTGTTTTCTGACGACCGGACGCGTCCGGGTCCCTGCTGACCGGACGCAGGCCAGAGTCCGGTCGCTGCAGTTTCGCGCGTCTTCGTTCGCGGTTCGTTCGTTCTTGATCGGATTTGAGTTCCGTCTTTTGGGTTGGCTTTCTAGGGTTGTCTAGTGTCCCGCTGTGCTTCTAGGAAGCATCCACCCTACATCTAGGGTCGTGGACATTAGCAAGCTCTAGGTTTCGATTTTGGGGTTGATCTTGGGACAGTGGCATCTAGTTTCCGAAAGGAAATTTTTGAAGCTCCCATTCACCCCCCCTCTGGTCGCTTTCGGGTAGCTTCTCGGTCCTTCAATTGGTATCGGAGCGGGTTAAGGATCTTCCACCTTAGCCGGTTCCAGATCCACCGAAGGCGACATGGATCGCGGCGTGGGCAAACCGCCGTTTTTCGATGGGACGAACTATGCGTATTGGAAGATACGTATGTCGGCCTATTTGCAGAGCTTGGGCGCTTCGATCTGGGATATTTGCAACTCCCCTGATTACGTGGTCTTGGCTGCTCGTGTGACTCAACAGCAGGTCGATGAGCACGATGCCAATAGCCGAGCCCGTAATGCTCTTTTCTCTTGTTTGAGCATGGGTGAGTTTGATCGCGTTTCTCACCTCTCTACGGCTCGGGAGATCTGGGACACCCTCATGCGCTTTCATGAGGGCACCTCTCAAGTCAAAACCCGACTCTACGAGTCGTTCAAGAGAGAGTATGAGAACTTTCGACATCAGCCTGGCGAGAGCATAGAAAGTTTATTCGCTCGCTTTCAGGTGATTGTCAACAGGATGAGGGCTAACAGAGAGCAGTTGCCATTTGACGATCATGAGCGTGCTTTGAAGCTTTTGCACACTCTTGACCGTTCGGTGTGGGACTCCAAGGTTCAGGCAATCATCGAATCGCCGAACTATGAGACCCTCACCTGCGACGAGCTCTTCAGTAAGCTCAAGTCCAGTGAGATTGATGCTATGGCGAGGGCTTCTTTTGAAAATCCTTCTCGCCCGTCCATGGCTTTGGTTTCCGGCTCTTCCTCTAACCCCTCAGCTGGCTTTGCGCTTTCTTCTCTCTTTTCTGTGACAGAGGACCAGCTGGAGTCTTTGGGAGACGACGAGTTGGCTTTGCTTGCCAACCGGTTCTCGCGGTTCCACAACAACCGCATGAACCGTCGTCGCGGAGGAGGACGCACCGGATGCTACGAGTGCGGCGACCCCGACCACTTCATCGCCGACTGCCCCAAGAAGAAGAACAAGCATCTTGGGAAGGGCGATCACGGCCACAGGCGCGACTCCAAGTACAAGGAGAAGCACGTTCCCCCAAGGCACAAGAAGCGGGGCGGCTTCAACAAAGAGTACATCAAGAAGAAGTACTTGGAGAAGCAGCAGGCTGAGCAGCGAGCGTTCTTCGCCACGCTCAGCGATGTCGACGGCTCGGATGACGACTCCGCTCGATCGAGTGATGACGAGTCCGAGAAGAAGAAGCTGGAGGACACGTTCAACGGCTTGTGCTTCTTCGCCGGCGACGAAGGCCTGTGTACCATGGCGCTCGGAGATGAGGTCGACGGCGAGCCGGAGCGTACCCCTCGGAACGACGACGACGACGACACCTCCCAGGTATCTCTCACCTACGACGAGCTTTCCTCCGAGGTTGAGAAGTTGACTGCTGCCCTCCTTAGTCAAGACAAGTTGCTTAGGCGTGCCGCTAGAGAGCGCAAGGAGTTTAGGCAGAAGTGGGAGGACACGGTGAAGGAGCTTG
Source organism: Coix lacryma-jobi var. lacryma-jobi (assembly GCA_009763385.1). Lineage (NCBI taxonomy): Eukaryota > Viridiplantae > Streptophyta > Magnoliopsida > Poales > Poaceae > Coix > Coix lacryma-jobi. Next base: position 75,855,348 of record CM019828.1, on the reverse strand, counting down.
AGTTCGCTCGGTCCACCGTGGTTGTGTCGGAGGAGTTGGAGTGCGAGAGTTGCGCCGCGCACATGACGGATCTTCTCACTCTGAGGAGTAAGTATGCTGCGCTGGTAGATGAGGTGGATGAGCTCCGAGCTAGACCGCAGCTGTTGGGTGCGTGCAAGACTTGTCCTGTCTTGCAATCCGAGTTGGCAGAGAAGAATGCCAAGTTTGAGTCTTTTGAGAAGGCCGGCTCGGATAGCACTTGTGTCAAGAGGTGTGCTTTGTGTGAGGGCCTGGAGCAGGAGATGGCCAATGTGAGGCATGACAAGGTGCGTACCGAGGAGGAAAACACATACCTTCGGACCGTCTTGTCATGGGTGTCTTGTGGTGAGCCTCAGCTCGGGATGATGATCTCCCAATTCAAGCGAGCTGCTGGGGCTCCTGGTGTAGGTCTTGGCCAGAGTGTTGATCTTTCAGCTTTTGGTAAGATTGGAGAGTCTAGTGGTCTGAACCCCTGTGAGAAGCCCAACTCCACCACTACTCCCAAACTAACCAAGCTTCCACCCAAAGAGCCTGCCAAGCCTGTCACCAAGGATGGAGTTGTAGTTGAACCCCCCAAGGCTCCACCCAAGAATCCACAATGGCAACCCAAGCCCAATCACCTAAAGAACAAGCTTGACACAATGCCACCCATCCGAGAGGAGTTGCCACAGAAGGGCAAGGGCAAGGTGAACCATACCCACATCCCTGCAAACCAACAACCCCCTTTGCGCGCGGTGAGGTTTCAGTGTGACTTTTGTGGGCGGGATGGTCACCTGAGTGAGTTCTGCTTTAGGCGCAGGAGAGAGGCGCGCCGAGCTAGGGAGATGCAGAACCCGGACATGTTTCACCCAGCTCGTGGTGGACATGCTCCGAAGCCTCAGGGGAGAGCTGCTAGGTCTGGAGGGAAGCATACCCAGCCTAGGCAGCAGGAGAGAGCCCCTAGGAGGGAGACTAGGCCTAGAGGTAGAGCACCTCAGTTTGTGAGGCCTAGGCAGGAGAGAGCTCCGAGGAGAGACGCTAGAGTTGAGCAGCAGGCTCCTAGGCGTAGACCTCGTAGAGAGCGTGCCCGACGAGGTCCTGTTTTTGCAGGTAACGGACCCCGTGGCGGAGGCTTTGTTGAGCGCCTTGTCCCACCGCAGGTAGAGTTTCGCGGTAAGCGCTTCTTCCCCAGCGGACCACGTTTTCCTGTGCGTGGTGATCGCTATCCCCCTAGACAGGATGGTTTTTTACACTGACCGTTCTTTTGAGCAGCCGGCCCAACACTGGTTTCCTTCTTATCTTACTAACCCCAGTGTTGGACCGTATGTTCACCCTATGTCTTTTTATTGATGTAGGAGGAGCGGTTGGAGGACATTTGGCTTGTGGATTCCGGTTGCTCGAGGCACATGACCGGAAATGCCAAATGGTTCTCCAGCCATAGTCCGGTCGCCGGAAAAGAGTACATAACCTTCGGCGACAAAGGTAAGGGCAAGGTATTGTCCGTTGGTGCAGTGCGGGTTAATGAGCACTTTGTGTTGCGCGAGGTTGCTCTTGTTTCTAACCTGCATTTCAACTTGCTTTCTGTTTCGCAACTTTTTCGTGAAGGCTATGAGATTCGTTTCAAACCGAACCTTAGCCGGATCTTAGATCCTCAGGGTGATCTTGTATGTCTGATTTCACCCTTTGGGAATGTCTTTCGCGCGAATTTCTCAAAGTCGTTTGGATCTTCTCGCTGTCTTTTGGCTAGTCCTTCTTCTTCTGATCTTTGGAAGTGGCATAGGAGGCTCGGTCACCTGAGTTTTGACTTGCTTGCAAGACTTAGCTCACTTGGCTTAATCCGAGGATTGCCCAAGCTTTCGTTGGAGAAGGATCTAGTTTGCCATGCTTGCCGGCATGGAAAGATGGTTGCTGCTCCCCACCATCCTTTGACCAAGGTTATGACCTCGCACCCCGGAGAGCTTTTGCATATGGACCTTGTTGGTCCGGCTCGGGTGAGCTCGGTTGGTGGGAAGTGGTATGTGCTTGTTATTGTTGACGACTTTTCGAGGTATTCGTGGGTCTTCTTTTTAGTTGAGAAGTCCGAGACATTCTCCTTCGCTCGCGATCTGATTTTGCGTCTTCAGAACGAGTTCCCTTTGAACTCGATGCGAGCGATTAGAAGTGATAATGGTTCCGAGTTTAAAAATTCGGATTTTGAGAAGTTTTGTAAATGCCTTGGTTTGGAGCATCAGTTTTCTTCTCCCTATACACCACCCCAAAATGGTGTTGTAGAGAGGAAGAATCGGACCCTTGTTGAGATGGCCAGGACGATGCTTGATGAGCATAGGACTCCTAGGCGCTATTGGGCCGAAGCTATGAACACTGCATGCTATATTTCGAATCGCATTTTTCTGAGAGTGTTTTTGAAGAAGACCTCTTATGAGTTGCGTTTTGGTCGCCAGCCCAAGGTGAGTTATTTTAGAGTCTTTGGTTGCCACTGTTTTATATTGAAAAAAGGCAACCTAGACAAGTTTGAGTCTCGTTCTTCTGACGGTGTGTTTTTGGGTTATGGCACTCACACTCGAGCTTATCGTGTACTTAACCTTGACACTAACCGAGTCATGGAGACATCAGATGTCACCTTCGACGAGACTCTTGTTTCTCCTTCTTCTCGTTTTGAGCGTGCAGGTGATCACGAGGTTGGAGAGCCTCTTTTCGATGACGAGGAAGAGGGTGCTGAAGGTATAGATGATCCAGCACCCCCTCCGCCTGCCGCGCCGCCGGGAGCGGCTTCGACGACGACCCGTGGCCCCGAGACGTCTTCTTCCTGGGGGCCGTGGAATCCACCTCGCGCGGTACCTTTTGTACCCGGGGTGGAACCAGCTACTGTTGAGGGGGAGGTTACTTCTTCCCGGGAGGCGCCACGACACATCCAGCGCCAGCACCCCCCTGAACAGATGATCGGAGACATCGACGAGCGAGTTACTCGCTCCAGGTCACAGCACATCTCGCACTTTGCTCATTCTGCTTTTGTTGCGTCTTTTGAGCCCCGAGATGTTGGACACGCATTGACGGATCCGGATTGGGTCAATGCCATGCATGAGGAGCTAGAGAACTTTGAGCGAAATCGGGTTTGGGTTCTAGTGCCACCACCTCCTGACTGTAAACCTATTGGGACAAAATGGGTTTTTAAAAACAAGCAAGGAGAGGAGGGCCACATTGTGAGAAACAAGGCCCGGCTTGTAGCGAAGGGTTATAGTCAGAAGGAGGGAATAGATTATGAGGAGACCTTCGCTCCTGTAGCTCGTTTGGAGGCTATTAGGATACTCTTGGCTTATGCTGCATCCATGGGTTTCAAACTTTTTCAAATGGATGTCAAGAGTGCCTTCTTAAACGGCTATATTGAGGAGGAGGTCTATGTCCAGCAACCCCCCGGTTTTGAAAATCCCAAGTTTCCAAACCATGTCTTTAAACTCCACAAAGCTTTGTATGGTTTGAAACAAGCCCCTAGAGCCTGGTATGAGAGATTAAAAACCTTTTTGCTAGCTAAGGGTTTTAAAATGGGATGTGTAGATAAAACGCTCTTTCTCCTCAAGCAAGGCAAAGATACTCTCTTGGTCCAAATTTACGTGGATGATATCATTTTCGGTGGTTCTTCTCACGCTTTGGTTGCCAAGTTTGCAGATACTATGAGCAGGGAGTTCGAGATGAGCATGATGGGCGAGCTGACTTTCTTTCTCGGGTTGCAAATTAAGCAATCCCGAGAGGGGACGTTTGTGCACCAGGGCAAGTACACAAGGGACTTGCTGAAGCGGTTCGACATGGGTGAGGCTAAGCCTCTTCCGACGCCCATGTCGACGACGACTGCCCTGGATGCCGACACGGATGGAGAAGCAGTGGACCAGAAGGAGTACCGCAGCATGATTGGATCGCTGCTCTACCTGACGGCGACACGGCCGGACATTCAGTTCGCCGTGTGCTTGTGCGCGCGCTTTCAGGCTTCGCCACGCATTTCTCACCGTCAGGCGGTGAAGCGCATCTTCAGGTACCTTCGTTTCACGCCCGAGCTCGGGATTTGGTATTCTGCTTCCTCCACCCTCTCGCTTTGTGGTTTTTCTGATGCTGATTTTGCTGGTTGTCGCATTGAGCGCAAGTCCACTTCTGGGACTTGCCAGTTTATTGGATCTTCTCTGGTGTCGTGGTCTTCTCGCAAGCAGTCTAGTGTCGCTCAGTCTACCACGGAGGCTGAATATGTTGCTGCGGCTAGCTGCTGTTCCCAGTTACTCTGGATGATGGCCACTTTGCGTGATTTTGGTTTGAGCTTTACTCGAGTTCCTTTGCTTTGTGACAGCACGAGTGCCATTAGCGTTGCTAAGAACCCTGTGCTTCACTCGAAAACCAAACACATTGATGTGCGCTTTCATTTCTTGCGAGACCACCAGGAGAAGGGTGATATCGACCTTCGCCATGTCGATACTCATCACCAATTGGCTGATATTTTCACCAAGCCTTTAGACGAATCAACCTTTAATAGGTTGAGGGGTGAGCTTGGTGTGTGTTTCCCCTTTTAGATGGGGGAAGCATTTTGAGATGTACAGACTGACTCTTTTATTGTGAGGCTCTTTTCTTTTGAGTTTCTTGAGTCTCTCCTTTTGGTATCTTCTTTCCTTCAGTTTTGTGTCGGGCATACGCATTTACATTCTGAGCTTCATGTCTATATTCACTAGAATGTAATTATGCTCTTGTTAGTATTGCTCCGATACTTATGATGATGCTTGTAGCTGATGCTCTTTCTGATCACTGTTACATGTTATGAGCGAGCTATTTTTTGGAATGGTGAATTATGCCTAATGTATATAAATCTGAAAATGTTCACCATTGAGATATGCAACTAGCATGTGTAGGGTGTGTTGAGTCCATTCCTGCTTTTCATATATGCTAGGTTGCTATGTCTCTAGTTCTGAGTCATTCACTTGCTTGGTTGTTCATAACTTGCTTAAAATCTGAACCAAGTATTGTTGAATTGAAAAGATCGAGATGGGATTGCTTGTCAACACCTCATGGTATTGAGACTGTTTCTCATTGCACTTTGAGTTAAACTTGAGCCATGTAGTGTATGACCGAAACCGTTGCTTTAAGCTTCTGATTGCTTCGGCATAGGCTTCGCACGGTTGAAAAGTTAGGCGATGACAAGCTTTCAACCTCTCGCAATCACATGCTAAAAATGAACTTGTGAATTCTTTTACCGCTGCAACTCCGATATGAATTTGAAATCACAAGTATATGCTTCATTCCTATGCATGATGATTGAACTTTGCTAGGGGTAGTTCACCTTGTATATATGCTTAGCACTTGTTTGGATTCCTTCTATACATGTCTAGTGCTATGTTGATGGTGACTATCCTTTTGGCTTAAAACTGCTCACATGCTCATATGCTTCATATTTCGTATAAATGATCAGTTTGAGCCTTTGCTATTTGAGTGCTTAATTGAGATGTTGGAGCTATACTGATTAGAGCATCTTTGCACTCTTTTGACTATATACTTGAAGCTCCTAACTTGCATTTTGACTTCATATGCATTGTGGAAGGAGATCTTGTGTTCAGAGGGAGTTTATGCGAAGAGAGTTGCTTCTCCGATACCTTTTGGCCTTGATAAGTGCATTTTCAACTAGGGGGAGAAATTTACGCAAATCATATGCCCTGAAAATCTTTTGTCCTAGTTGCTTGCATTTGTCGAGGGGGAGTTTGCTAGTTGTGTTGAGCCGTTGCCTCTGTCTTGAGGGACTAGCAAACGTTCCTAGCTTCTCATGAGCTTTCATAAGTTTTTTCATTTGGCTTTCAATTGGTATCGTCTGGTGTGCTTTCCCATTTGGTTTGGGTTGATTTTCAATTGGTTCGGAGTGATTTTCTTGCTAGTTGTGTTGAGCCTCTGTGCCTCTATCTTGAGGGACTAGCATTTTGCTTCTGTTGTCCTCCGATCTTCAATTGCTATCTGCTAGCGGTGTTGAGCCTGTTCTACCTCTTCTTGAGGGCTAGCTTTGCTTTGCTTGGTTGCGTCAAGCCGTTGCCCATGTCTTTGGGGACCAAGTTTTTGCTTCATCCACTTGACCTTCTTCGGCTTTTGTTAAGGCTTCTGGGTCATTTGGTTGGGTTTTCTCTTCCCACTCCTTCCTACCTCCTTCTTCTTATTCATGATTTGTTGTGGAGTTGACAATGCACTCATCAAGGGGGAGATTGCGGATACATGGGTGTATGCCGAGTCTCTGTGTGATGAGTGATTGTCAATGGAGATGATGCGCATGTTCTTTGGCTTGTGTTGTGCAGGTGTCGAGCACGGAGACAGTGATCGATGGCGGGTGAAGGTCAAGTTGCGACGTGCCGTGCCGACGGACCGGGCGCGATGAAGGATGGGCGTGCCGTGCGGCGGACGTGCCATGCCGATGTATCGGACGGTGAAGGGCGGACGTGGACTTGGACTGATGGACTGGAGGCCGGAGGATCAGCTGTGGTGGCTGGCAGCCTGCGACAGCGACAGGCGGAGAAGTGCGATCATGTCGGTGGAAGGGGTGCACAGGCGGTGCATCCCCTCTACGACGCCGGTTTGTTGGTAGAGCCCGGGAAAAACCAACGGTGGACGGTTTCCAGGTTTGGGCCTCAAAACCTGGGTGCTGGGTTTCCAGGTTGAGCCACAAAACCTGGGCGCGACGGTTTCCAGGTTGAGCCTCAAAACCTGGGCGTGGGCCGGTTTCCGAGTTTGGGCCTCAAAACTCGGGCGCGGACGGTTTCCGAGTTTGGCCACAAAACTCGGGCTGGAGGCTGGTTTCCCGGTTTGGGCCTCAAAACCGGGGGCTGATGGAAAAGGCTGGTTTCCCGGTTTGGGCCGCAAAACCGGGGGTGCAGAGTGGTGGCGGCACGTGGCGGCGATCTAAAGGTTGCGTGGAGGCGACGCGGAAGACCGTGCGGGCGTGGCCGTCGGATCTACCTACCACCAGCGGGTGGACTAGAATAGCCTTAGGGTTAGGCTGGTCCGCTCTGTAAATTAGAGTAGAGAGGGGTAGAGTAGGAAATAGACTTAGGCTAGGTTAGTATAAGTAGTCTAGGGGAGACACCCTCCTCCCTATCTCAATCTCAGTTAGAGCTTTCATTTCCTAGGGTTTCCACTCTCCCACACCCCTGCTTTAGCTAGTTGAGATCCGCAGAGAGACTCCACTCTGTGTACTGTTGATTCGAGGAAGTGAGGCCGTATCCTCACCTTGGATCCCATCTCTTGGTGTCAATTCGCGTTTTGATTTCATGTTCATCATGTTCTTCGCGGATTGCTTTGTGCCTTGAGTTTTCCCGTCGCTTGATCTTTGTGCTCGGTCCATCTTTCACGATTCCGTTTGAACTGAGTTGCTCTAGATCGTGAGGCACTTCTTTCCACCGAAAGAAATCATCTCTAACCTCACGGTCTAGGAGATCGATCAAGTTTTAGTTTCGGGTCTCTTTTTTCTTCTTTCCCCCGAATTCCTTCGATTCACCGATTTGGAGTTAGGTTCGAGCCATGATCTCTTAGAGATAGCTCACTAACCTCCTTGTGACTCCTCAGATCGAATCCCAAGCCTAGAGCACTTGATTCGGAGGAGATCGGGTTGAATCGCCGGAGTTTCAGTGCAGTCGCGGGGTGACCGGACGCTCTGTCGGGCTGACCGGACGCACGCTTTCAGAGTCCGGTCGTTGAGCACGGCGCCAAGCTTTTCTGCGTACTGACCGGACGCTCTCGACCGGACGCTCTGTTTGCATTTCGACCGGACGCTACGCTTGCACTGTTCCCGTGTCATTGTCTCATCTGACCGGACGCTCAGTGAACGACCGGACGCTTGAGCTCCGTGCGTCCGGTCGCGAACAGAGAGCTCCCAGAGCTGTTTTCTGACGACCGGACGCGTCCGGTCCCTGCTGACCGGACGCAGGCCAGAGTCCGGTCGCTGCAGTTTCGCGCGTCTTCGTTCGCGGTTCGTTCGTTCTTGATCGGATTTGAGTTCCGTCTTTTGGGTTGGCTTTCTAGGGTTGTCTAGTGTCCCGCTGTGCTTCTAGGAAGCATCCACCCTACATCTAGGGTCGTGGACATTAGCAAGCTCTAGGTTTCGATTTTGGGGTTGATCTTGGGACAGTGGCATCTAGTTTCCGAAAGGAAATTTTTGAAGCTCCCATTCACCCCCCCTCTGGTCGCTTTCGGGTAGCTTCTCGGTCCTTCAATGGAAAGCAGGGCATTGCGAGGGTTGCCTCCTGACTCAGCTTGCGCGACGTCACTGCCGAGGGTTCTTTTCCCCAACAGTAGGCCCTCGATGGCTTGGATCTAAAAACGATCGATCTTTAGGCCCAAGCAGCGCTTTTGTTTGGAAATGAATAGTGTACCTCGGCAGCAACGCCCACGGCTGCTTGTGGGCCGGGCCGTTTGTTTTTTGCTTGCGGTGTTTGAGGTCCATTTCGTTTCTTGTGCCGTGATTTTTGGGATCCGTGCTGATTTTGTCGGGTTGGATGGTTCGTGCATTGGCCTATAAATAGGTGGGGTTGGTGGGCGCTTTGAACCTGTGCCCTCCTTTTGCTATAGCCAACCTGCTGCTGCGATTTGCTTGTAGCGAGGGTTTGTTTTAGCTTGTTTGCGAAGGTTGAGATAGGCGCTTGTTGTTCGAAGAGATGGCCACGTTGAAGCAGACTGCTCGTGTTGCTTCTCCGAGTGCTGCGGATGATGGAGTGACCTTTGAGTTTGGACTTAGCCGGGTTTGCAGTTCTGATCTGGCTACTTATGTGAAGCAAGGCTGGATTGAGGATGGGAAAGCGAGGACCAGTGCTGGAGAGACCACTCCGAAGCCAGATGCTGATGAGGTTGTTGTGTTTGAGGAGTTCTTTTCGGTTGGTCTGCGTTTTCCGGTTGCTTCTTTTGTGACTTCGGTTCTGCAGAGGTTCAAATTTAGGTTCCATCAGCTTACGCCATCATGTTTTACGAAGATGTCAGTGTATGTCTGGGCGTGTCGCTCTCAGGGCATTGTCCCTCATGTCGAGGGTTTTGTTAGAACTCATCGTGTGCACATGCAGCCTCGCAAGGGCGAAGGTAAGACCAGCATTGGCCAGTTTGCAGTGTACACATTTTGCCATCGCGCTGGATCCGAGTTGCTAGTGCAAGCTCAGAAGAACAAGTGGACCAGTGGGTGGCAGGAGTTTTGGTTCTACTACAAGCTTGGCGGCGTAACCGAGCTTTGTGGCGAACTTCCACATCTTGGTGACATGAGTGCGGAGGCTAAGATGAATGCCGAGGCACATTCTTCGGTTGACTGTTTGAGGGTGGTTGCGCGCTCTCAGTGTGCTCGCGACCTGATCGAGGAGTATTGCTGTGCTAAAGCGTTGCCCTTAGCTGGAAACAAATCTGGTTTGCGGTTGAGGATGACCCCAAGTACGAGGGTAGGGGTTTGAAGAAACCGAAGTTGGAGTTGAACAAGGTTTGGGACGCTGTCCTTAGGAAGTTTCCTCAATGAGAGGATGGCGTCGAAGCGATCCATAAGCGGGTTCAGCAGAGGGCGGAAGACCTTGTTGGTAAGCTCCCTACACTAGAGGTTAAGGCTATCCACAGTTCGGTGGGCAGCGGAGGTCGGGTTAACATGCTATTTTATATTCTCCGGATTTTGTATCCTGATTGGCCCGCACCTTCGAGTGAGGATGCGCCGAAAAAGAGGAAGCGCATGTCCACGGAGGAGAAAGGTGTTGCCTCGCGGCCGAAGAGGGGTCGTGGTCGAGGCCGTGGCGTCGCCGGTGGCCGAAAGAAAACGCTTGCGACGAAGGTCGCTGTTGGATCGGGCGCTGCCGGCACTTCATTCTCCTTGGCCGTTGTTTCTTTAGGGAGTGGCTGAGGCCTTGCGAAGGTTGGACGGCGGGTACCCCGCATCGGGGGTATTGGTGCTCTGATCCAGGTTTCGGACAACGAAGATGTCTCCGATGATGACGAGAAAGAGGAGGAGAAGGAGGCTGAAAAGGAGGCGGACACTGAAGATAACTCATCTGATGAGGTTAGCGCCACTTCCAGTAGCGAAGGTGACTCTGATGAGGAGGTGTGCATCGATGATGACCGTGGGAAGGGGCTTGCCTCATCGAGCGCTGACGCTGCAACTGCTCGAAGTATTGACGATATTATTCGGGACCTCGAGCCTGAGAGTCCCCCGCGAGGGTCAATTCCCGAGTTTGCGGGGTCGCATATTTGGGTCGACGGGTTCGAGGTTACCGGTGAGCTTGAATCGGAACGGACCCCTGGAAAGAGGTCGTATGGTGAGGCTAGCCGATCAAGCCTTCCTTATTTCACTAAGAAGGTTGGGGTCTCGGATCCGGCGACAGAGCTTTTCACGAGTCCAGACCTTCGAGAGTGCCACCTGCAATGTGCTCCGGAGGAAAGGCGTTTTCTCGGTCGGGTGTTTGGTCGTATTTGTGTGCCAGAGGCGGAGCTTCGACTGGCCAACCAGCCTTTGGACGACCTCCATGATGACATCAATGTCAAGGTTGCTGAGTTGATGCTCCTTAACCGCTCGGCGCGCCGGAGGGCGAGTTATAATTTAAACTATTTGAATGACCGGTTGGTTGAAGTTGAGAAGGATAACAAGGACCTTCGCCGAAGCTTAGAGAATAAAGAGATTGAACTGAAAGCTGCTTTGGAAAAAGTTAAGAAGTCCCGGGAGGAGGCACAAGAGGTTGCGAACAGTAATGCTGAACTCCTGGCAGCTTGCCGTCAGAAGGAGAAAGATTTGTTAGCTGCGAACAGTCGCATAAATGAACTATCCTCTGAGTTGGCTTCTCAATCCGAGGCGTGGCAGAATGGCATGGGAAAGATTAAGGATAAAATTGACAGCTGCTTGACTGAAGTCGGCGACTCTGCTGGGGAGTCGCAACCTGCTGTTAATGCTGAAGCATTCGAAGGTTGGCTTAAAAATGAGCTGGATGTTTGCAGTTCATTGGTTGATAACGCAGCCGACTTTGGTTGCTACGCCGGAGCTTTGGCTATGGCCGGTACCCTTCGCCTAGCTGATTGCGAACACCTTCGTAAGATCAGGAAACCGAACCACGTTTTCCCATCTGTTGATGAGGTACGTCAAATGAAGATTGATGATGCGGAGGTTCGGAATTATGCGATGCGCTTGTTCCGTAGATTTTGGATCAATGATGGCGGACGCGCCCTTGCCTTCGAAGAGGCGGCCGAAGCTACTCGTCAGGTAATGACTGTATGAGGTGTCAGTTCCAGGTTTTAATTCATGGATGAACATGTTGGTATTTAAACCTGTGCTCTGTTTTGTAGGCTCGGAAAGACGCGCTGCCCTCACCGACTGCGACTGAAGACGTTGCAGGTTGCTCCAAGTCTGCTCTTGCGCACAGTTCTGCGGAGGTTCCACCAGTCGAGGTCGCACCCTCAGCTGAGGAGGCTCTGGTCACCGGAGAGGCTGACGTGGAAGAGGCGGCGACGGACGAAGCGTCTGCTGCTGATCCTTCTGTAACTTTGGAGAGTTTGGATGCTTCGATCGGCGAGGGTTTGGATGCTTCAGCTGGCGAAGCTAGGGCGGAGGAGCACTAGGGTGCCGAGCAAGTGTGAAAATTTGGGATAGCTCAACATGAGGGTCATTTTGTAATATATTGGGTGGTGGGAATGACTTGGTGATACTGAGATACTTTTTTTAATGCTGTGAAAATGCAGGTTCCTGATGGAACCGTGCTGTGAAAATGCAGGTTCCTGATGGAACCGTGCTAGAAGTATTTGATGTGACACCACTGACACTAAATTATCAAGATATTTTTATATCTGGTGAATCATGGGCTCGAGCTAAGTTTAAACACCCTTCGTTGCCTTTTGAGCGTTTTTGGTGGTCGAAGGTCCGGACGGTTCACTTGTGATTCCGAAAGAGGAACCTTCGGAGGTTAGTGATATAAATCGGAGATATATGTATAGGGCGAGGGTTTTGCCTGGGGAACTGCCAATTGTTCCTGCGACTCCTTTGTTGTGGGGACTCATAGTTCCGGTGGAAATAAGATTTGAGGAGTGTAGCGAGGGTTTGGATGATTTAATGTTGATCGAAGATGGTGATGCTTCTTTGTAATTTTATTTTTTCTAGTGATTGTGTGCCGTGCTGTTGTTGTTTTGTAAATAAGCTAGAAATTGTATCATTGTCTTGTGCAAATTCGATTTGTTTTTCCAATTTTTGGAAAGAGGATATTTGGTCCTTGCTGCATATTGGCGAGGCCTGTTAGTTGTTTGGTTCTGCGTTGCTGGTTGTGTATGATGTTTAGTAAAACAGCGACGCCCCCCTTTATTTTTAGCGAGGCTCGCTTTTCGCTTGAGAGAGATGTTTACTAAAAAACAGCGACGCCCCCTTTCTTTTTAGCGAGGCTCGCTTTCCGCTTAAGAGAGATGTTTAGTAAAAAACAGCGATGCCCCACTTTCTTTTTAGTGAGGCTCGCTTTCGCTTAAGAGAGATGATTAGTAAAAAACAGTGACGCCCCCCTTTCTTTTTAGCGAGGCTCGCTTTTCGTTTTTAGATGTCTTAGGTGAAGGTGAAGTTTGCCTTGCGTGCTCGACTTTTTTGGACTTCGTGCCTCCCCTTGTCTAAGGTGGAGGTGAAGTTTTCTTTGCGAGCCTCTGGCGTGTCTTGCGAGCGTGGTCGACTTTTTTAGACTTCGCGCGCTCCCCTTGTCTTAGGTGGAGGTGAAGTTTGCTTTGTGAGCCCCTGGCGTGTCTTGCGAGGGTGCTCGACTTTTTTGGACTTCGCGCCTCCCCTTATCTAAGGTGGAGGTGAAGTTTGCTTTGCGAGCCCCTGGCGTGTCTTGCGAGGGTGCTTGACTTTTTTGGACTTCGCGCCTCCCCTTGTCTTAGGTGGAGGTGAAGTTTGCCTTGCGTGCTTGACTTTTTTGGACTTCACGCCTCCCCTTGTCTAAGGTGGAGGTGAAGTTTGCTTTGCGAGCCCCTGGCGTGTCTTGCGAGGGTGCTTGACTTTTTTAGACTTCGCGCCTCCCCTTTTCTTAGGTGGAGGTGAAGTTTGCTTTGCGAGCCCCTGGCGTGTCTTGCGAGGGTGCTCAACTTTTTTGGACTTCGCGCCTCCTCTTGTCTAAGGTGGAGGTGAAGTTTGCTTTGCGAGCCCCTGGCGTGTCTTGCGAGGGTGCTCGACTTTTTTAGACTTCGCGCATCCCTTTGTCTTAGGTGGAGGTGAAATTTGCTTTGCGAGCCCCTGGCGTGTCTTGCGAGGGTGCTCGACTTTTTTGGACTTCGCGCCTCCCCTTGTCTAAGGTGGAGGTGAAGTTTGCTTTGTGAGCCCCTGGCGTGTCTTGCGAGGGTGCTCGACTTTTTTGGACTTTGTGCCTCCCCTTGTCTTAGGTGGAGGTGAAGTTTGCTTTGTGAGCCCCTGGCGTGTCTTGCGAGGGTGCTCGACTTTTTTCAAGTTTGTTTCGAAAAAAGTTTATTTTTCGAAGCAATCTTCGCAGGTTTTCATCGATTATAAGCACTCTTGATAAAGAGTAGCTTTTTTCATTGTTGATTAAGAAAAGTAACAATTTGGAGTTTTGCTTTTTCTGGGGGTTGTAGCCTGTATTAAGGATTTGGATGTTGCCTCGTTAAAAAACCTTATGCCCCTTCGTAAGGAAAAAGAGTGCAGCTCCTCTGTTTTTCTTACAAATATTGAACTGACAAAAGGCAAGAAAGAAAGAACAAATTACATGTTGCGAGAGCTCGCTGAGGCTCCGCTATGGATAATATTTGCGAAGGTCGTCAACATTCCAGGTGTGAGGCAGGCTGTTTCCTTCGTTGTCAGCGAGGTGATATGATCCGTGACGATTACATTCTACTATTAGGTATGGTCCCGTCCATTTTGGATGAAACTTTCCCGCCATGTTGGCGTTTTGTTTCCGAATGAGGACGAGGTCACCCTTCTTCAGTTCTTTGATTCTCACATTTTTGTCTCTCCATTTTTTGTTTCTTCCTGATACTTGCGAAGGTTGTGCACTGTGTTGCATCTTGTTTCCTCGAGTAAGTCTTTATCAAGCAGCTGGTTTTGTTCATCAGATTCGAGGGTTGTTCTGAGAGACCCATGCTTTAATTCTTCTGGTAACATAGCTTCTTCCCCAAACAGAAGCCTAAAAGGTGTGAATTTGGTGGCTCTGCATTCCGAGGTGTTATGGGACCAGGTGACCGAGGTCAGCTCTTCCGCCCACTTTCCTTTGGGCCTGCCTTGTAATTTTTTGGATATGGCTTGGAAAATTGTTGCATTGGCTCTTTCAACTAAGCCATTGGATTGAGGGTGCCGAATTGAGGCGAAGCACAAGACTGTTCCGATTTGTGCGCAGAATTCTTTGAAGACCTCGCTGTCAAACTGAGTGCCGTTGTCGACAGTTAGGTGTTTGGGAACTCCAAATCGACAAACTAATTGCTGCCAGAAAAACTTTTTCACGGCTAGGGAGGTGATGGAAGCCAACGGTCTAGTTTCAATCCACTTCGTGAAGTATTCCACAGCTACCACTGCATAGCGAAGGTTTCCTAGAGCTGTTGGTAGTGGACCGACGAGGTCCATTGCCCATCTTTGCAAGGGCCATGTTGGGCATATCAGAGTTGTTGGAGCCCCTGGGGCGTTTTGTGTTTTTGCCGTTAGTTGGCAACCCTCGCAACGTTTGACATTGTCTTCTGCATCTCGTAATGCTGTTGGCCAATAGAAGCCTTGACGGAAGGATTTACCAACTAGTGCCCTAGGACCATTGTGTGAGCCGCAGATACCTTCGTGAATGAGTTTGAGTATATCCTTTCCTTGTTCCTGAGATACGCATTTCAGCCGAGGGGAGGTCACCGAGGCTTTGAACAAGTTGTTGTCCATTATCTTATACCCTCGAGCTCTTTGTCTGAGCATGTTCTCTTCTTCTTTTGAATCAGGCTCGTGCAAACCGTTTATATAGGCCATGATTGGGGCCCTCCAATCTTTGATCTGAATTGCATTGATCAGCTTCGCTGTTTTCTCAGAAGCTTCGATGGCTGATTGTGTTGCAGCTTCATAGAAGACGTCTGGGGCCAACTGTAGTTGTTGTGCTGCCGCTTTGGCCAGATTGTCTGCCTCGCTATTCTCTGACCTTGGTATTGGTTTCATTGTTATGCCGAGGAAGAAAGATTCTAACCTTCGGACATATTGTAAGTACTTGTGTAGCTCTGGATCTTTTGCTTTGTAATTTTTCTCGATATGACCCGCGATGACTTGGGAGTCTGTGCTATTGACTGCCCTTCGAACTGATAACGCTCGAAGCCTTGAAAGCGCTAGTATTATGGCTTCGTATTGAGCGGAATTGTTTGTGCACTTGAAGTCGAGTCTTTTTGCGTATCGTAGCTTCGATCCAGATGGCGAAACTAGGATAGCCGAGGCTCCTGCTCCAGCTGCTCCCCAAGCTCCGTCGACATACACTGTCCAAAACGGATCTGATTTGACTCCATCTCTGCGAGGGTCTGTAGTCCATTCGGCTATGAAATCTGCTAAGGCCTGCGATTTGATCGTTGTTCTTCCCACGAAGGTTATGGTGTAGCTGTTTAATTCGGTTGCCCATTTCGCTATCCTGCCGACTGCCTCATTGTTCTTGAATATGTTTTCGAGGGGGTATGGTGAAGGCACTTGGATCTCGTATGCCTGGAAATAGTGCTTTAGTTTCCGTGATGCCATGACCACGACATATGCTATCTTCTCGAGCTCTAAGTAGTTTCGCTTGGGACCCTCGAGGGTTGCTGACACATAGTAGATTGGGGCCTGCCTGGTTTTGCTGTTTTCGTGCACCTCTTTGATCAACACCACGCTGGTTGCATGGGGCGAAGCTGCCACATACAGCAGTAGCAAGTCCCCTTTGCTTGGGCTGGTTAAGACTGTCAAGTTGTTGAGATACTTTTTCAAATCCTCGAAAGCTTTCTGCTGCCGAGGTCCCCAGTTGAAAGGAGCAGTGCTTCTCAGAGTTTCGAAGAAGGGTAAACCTCGCTCAGCTGATCTAGACATGAATCTGCTTAGTGCTGCTAAGCGGCCTGACAAACGCTGAGCTGCTTTCTTTGTTGTCGGGGGTTCCATGTTTATGATGGCGTCGATTTTCTCGGGGTTGGCCTCAATTCCCCTTGCTGAGACGATGCAACCAAGCAGTTTTCCTTCGCTTACCCCAAAAACACATTTTTTCGGGTTTAGTTTTAATCCGGCTGACCGAAGGTTGTCGAACACTCTTGCCAAGTCTGAAATGTGGTTCTCCTTTTGTTCGCTTTGAACAATCAGATCATCGATGTAGGCAGAGATAGCATGTTCATCTTTGAAGACTTCGAATGTCATGCGGGCGAAGGTGGATCCTGCGTTTCTCAAGCCTTCTGTCATTCTTCGAAAGCAAAAAGTGCCCGAAGGTGTGTTGAAACTTGTTTTCTCCTCATCTTCTTCATTCATCTAGATTTGATGGTAGCCCGAGAAACAGTCGAGGAGAGAAAGCATTTGGCAACCAGCTCCTTTGTCAACCAAGGTGCTTATGTTTGGCAGGGGAAAGTCATCCTTCGGGCAAGCTTTGTTCAAGCACGTGAAATCTACGCACATTCTCCATTTCTTGTTCTTTTTCTGGACTAGTACCACATTTGAGAGCCATGTTGGGTATTTGACTAGGCGGATGACCCCTGCGTCCAAGAGTCTTTTTACCTCTGCCCTTCGCTGCCTCTTTCCTTTCTTCTGACATTTTGCGGAGCTTTTGCTTAACTTGGCGATAACCTTGCTTTATGTTTAGGCTATGCTCGATCAAAGTTCTGTTTACTCCCTTGAGGTTCTCCGCAGACCAAGCGAAGGTGTCGGAGTTTTCCTTGAGAAAACGGATAAGGTTATTTTCTGACAGGGAGTCTAAGTTGGCTGAGATGAACACTTTCCTTTCTGAGTTGCCCTCAAAGAGTTGGACTTGTTTGGTTTCTTCTTTGGGTGATGCTTTTCTTTGGTCAGTGCAAACTTCACCTTCGGTGTTGAGGTTTGTTGCTCGAGGCTTTGATAGGTTGTGGACATTGCGTTGCCCAGGTGCTATTGTTCCCTCAGCTGCCCTTGCAATGTCTTGATCTCCATATACCGCAACAACTCCCTTCGAAACCGGAAGCTTCATGCAGAGGTATGCAGGATGGATGACAGCGTTGAATGCAATGGTGACCCCTTGGCCAAATATTGCATTGTAAGGATAGAACATGTCAACCACGTCGAAGGTTATGTGCTCAGTTCTGCAGTTCACTTGGTCTCCGAAGGTCACGAGCAAAGAAATTTTTCCAACAGCTCTAACTTGTTGACCACCGAAACCGTATAGGGGGTTGCCAGCGGGTTGCAAGAGGTTTTTGTCCAGCTTCATGCTGTCAAAGGTTGTGGCGAACAGGATGTCTACAGAGCTTCCTGTGTCGACCAGGATTTTGGTGACTGTCCATCCTGCCAGATTGGTTTCAGTCACCATAGCATCAGTGTGAGGATAGTCCCTTAATTTCATATCACCGGAGTCGAAGGTTATTGGGATATGGGACCATCGCCAAAATTTGTGCGGTCCTTCGACGGCTACGTGGTGCACTCTTCTAGTATGTTTTTCCTACTGCCTTTTGTTGCCATGATCTTCGTTGGAGCCTCTGGTGATAACTAGTATCACACCGAAGGTTGATGTTGGGTTGTTGATGGTTGTCTGGGTTTGGGTTTCGGATTTGACAGGTTGTGGAGCTGGCAAGGCTGGTATTGGTGGTGGTGGTGGTAGAGTGTTGCTCACTTGTTGGTTGGTTTGGGTTTGAGGGGTTGTTGGGTATGTGACAGTGTATGGTACATTTTGTCATTGAGGAATCGAGGTTGGCTGATATGTGGTGTGGTTGTAGTGTGGGTGTTGAGCGTAGAATGGTTGGTGCGAAGGTAAGCCGTAGTTTATGGGGGTCTACTGGTAAGGAGGGTGGGTTGGGTTGAAGTTTGGCTTTCTAGTATGATTGATGGTTCTGTTTTCTGTTGATGAGGCTGTTTTGGATTCCTGGTACTCTTTTCCTTTGGCGAAGCACTCGCATTGTTTGGTTGTGTGCACCTTTCCAAGGCCACAAAAATGACAATACATTTTGGCCGGGTCCCTCTGTTGGTTTCTTTGGTCAGGCGGGGGTGGGAATCCTTGTGGATTTTGGTTGCCTGAAGGCTGAGTGCCCCTTCTCTGATCTTCGAGTGGATTTGCCTTGTTGATTGCGCCAATATTGCTTTGATCTTGGCGAGGGTTGTTTTCTCTTGCTTGGGGCCCCAACTGTGGTTTCTGTTGTGACCTTCGGGCGTTGGACTTTGCTTTGAAGTCCATGTCTGCTCTACAGTATCTATCCATTGTCTCATGTAGTTCTTCAATTGTGTTTGCCGGCTTCCTGGCAAACTTCGAGGAGGAGGGTCCTGGGCACAGACCGCTTACTGCTGCAAGGATTACGACTTCATCAGATATCCCAGAAGTTCTTGCTCTGATTTGGATGAACCTTCGCCAGTAATCTTGCAGTGGTTCACGCTTCTCTTGTTTGTAGTTGAATATGCCAATAGGATTTGATGGGCCTGTTGTGATACCCTTGAAGTTTGTGTAGAGCCTGTCTCTGAGGTTGGCCCAAGAATCCACAGTTCCGGGGCGAAGGTTATTGTACCAAGTCTGGGTGATGTCGCAGAGTATGATTACGAAGGACTTTGCCATTGCTGATTCGTCTCCTCCTGCTGCGCACTGCCGCTTCATAGCTCATTATGATTTGGCGAGGGTCAGTGAGTCCGTCGTACCGGTGCAGATTTTGTGGATTGTACCATGTTGGCCAGGGTTGGATTTGCAGTATCTGGGAGAGTGGTGATCTTGGGTCGTAGGGCATCTGGTGTTGTTGGGCCCTTCGCTGAACGTGAAGGTTTGGCTCTCGCTCTTCTGGGTAAAGTTGGCGAAAATTTGGTGGTGGTGGGGGTGGTGGTGGCTGACGGGCGTTACCCTGACCCAACTCCTCATTCCCCTCTTGAAGGGGTGGCATTTCTCTATCATTCCAACCCTCGGCTTCGGCTTCAGCTACCGTGAGGGACTCTTCCATTCGGCGAAGCTGTTCCCTTGCTTCATCCGCTTTTTGCCTGATGGCGCGCAGCCGGTTATGCCTTTCAAGCTGGTCTAGGTGCCTTTTCTTTTCCTGCAATTTGGCTTGAAGCCTGTCCAGAGCCTCGAGGCCCAACTCTTCTTCATCTCCTCTTCCACCTTCTCCGGAGGTGTGCGGGTGCGGCTGTGATACTAGCCGAGTGTGAGGGCCCGAGACCTCTGTCCCTGGAGTGACTTCTTCTTCTCCCGAAGGTTCCACATTTTCTTCTACAGGCTGAACCGTCACCACGGCCTCTATGGTTGTCCGGTTGTCTCTGGTTGAGGATGCTCTTCTGTTTCCTGCCATTACGAACTTCGATCCCCACGGACGGCGCCAAACTGTTGGAAACACACTTGCCCTACCTCCGCACACGTGCAGTGGAGTGGCGAAGGTAGCCAATCGTCAGAACCAAGAGCGAAGGTAAAAAGGGAAACTGGAACAGTGGAGGTGTACCTCTATTCCCAAAAAACCGTGCCTATTACACTGTTCACCCCCTGGTATTTATAGGGAATACCATGGGGCACTGACCAAATTACAAAAGGGTACAAGAAAGATTCCTCTGCGCTATACAATGGAAGGGCAGAATCATACAAACACAGACACTATAGAAACCCTAGCTTGCCTCCCATATGTCCGCCGCCACCTGGCTTGCGCACACCTTCGCAGGGACGCGAAGGTTAACTTCTCAGCTTCGTCAGTCGCAAGGCACGCGTGCGCTTGCCACACGTTGAGCTTGACCCTCCTTGCGAAGGTGCGCGGCACGAGCGAGGGTCATAACTTGTTCTTCCCACGCTTCTCTCCTGCAAGAACCGTAAGACGACCCGAAAGCCGAGTTGGTATCCGAGGGTTAGGAAACAAGGCCCGAGGGGCTTATCAAGCGACGAGGGTTTTCTTGATGGAAAGCAGGGCATTGCGAGGGTTGCCTCCTGACTCAGCCTGCGCGACGTCACCGCCGAGGGTTCTTTTCCCCAACAACCGTTAGTACCAACAGCCCCCTATGTGAGCGGTGAGGTACCATTGTGAGCACTGTGGGAGAGATGGACACTTGAGTGAGTTTTGCTTTCGGCGCAAGAGAGAGGCGCGCCGTGCAAAGGAGATGAACAACACGGACATGTACCATCCTTTTTATGATGTACATGTGCCGAATGTTTTGAGGCGTGCTGCAAGGCCTAGAGGTCCAAAACCTCAAGTTCCTAGGCCTAGGCCGTGAGGAGGTCGTGCCTGGTGGGAGCCTGCAGTTCTGGGCTATGGACTCCGTGGCGGTGGCTTTGTTGAGCGTTTCCCTCCACCGCGTTTTGAGTATTGTGATGGACGCTCTTTCCTATGCGGACCACATTTTCTTATGCGTGGTGATCGCTTTCCCTGTAGGCGTGCTAGGAATGGTTTTTCTGCTAACCGTTCTTTTGAGCAGCCGGCCCAACATTGGTATTCTTCCTACTTCACTAACCCCAGTGTTGGGCCGTATGCTCAGCCTATGTCTTTTTATTGATGTAGGTAAAACGATTGGAGAACGTTTGGTTGGTGGAATCCAGGTGCTCGAGACACATGACCGGAAACGCCAAGTGGTTCTCTAGTCTTAGTCCGGTCGCCGGAAAGGAGTTTATCACGTTCGGCGACAATAGCAAAGGTAAGGTGTTGTCTCGTGGGTCGGTGCGAGTTAATGAGCACTTTGTGTTGCGCGATGTTGCTCTTGTTTCTAACTTTCATTTTAACCTTCTTTCTGTTTTGCAAATTTTCGATGATGACTATGAGATTCGTTTTAAGCCAAATCTCAGTTGTATTTTGGATCCTCAAGGCAATCTTTTATGTTTAATTTCGCCCTTTGGGAAAGTCTTTCGTGCGAATTTCTCGGAGTCGTTTGGAGTTTCTCGTTGTCTTTTGGCTGGACCTTCCTCCTCTGATCTGTGGAAGTGGCATAGGAGAATAGGACATTTGAGCTTCGACTTGCTTGCAAGGCTTAGTTCACTTGGCCTAATCCGAGGATTGCCCAAGTTATGCATGGAGAAGGATCTTGTTTGCCATTCTTGTAGACATGGGAAAATGGATGCCGCTCCCCACCATCCAGTGACTCGGGTCATGACTAAGCACCCTGGAGAGCTTTTACACATGGACCTTGTTGGTCTGGCTCGGGTGAGCTCGGTTGGGGGGAAGTGATACGTGCTTGTTGTTGTTGACAATTTTTCGAGATATTCGTGGGTCTTCTTTTTGTCTGGGAAGACTGAGACTTTCTCGTTTGCTCGCAATCTAATTTTGCGTCTTCAGAATGAGTTCCCTTTGAACTCAATGCGAGCTATTCGTAGTGATAATGGTTCCGAATTCAAGAATTTGGACTTTTAGAAGTTTTGTAACTCCTTGGGTTTAGAGCATCAGTTTTCTTCCCCCTACACACCGCCACAAAATGGTGTTGTAGAGAGGAAGAATCGGACCCTTGTAGAGATGGCCAGGACGATGCTCGATGAGCATAGGACTCCTAGGCGATATTGGGCCGAAAGTTCTCATTTTTCTCCTAGGCCAGGACGATACACACCGCCACTGCATGCTATATTTCCAATCGCATTTTTCTCCGAGCGTTCTTGAAAAAGACTTCTTATGAGTTGCAGTTTGGAAAACAGCCCAAAGTGAGTTATTTTAGAGTTTTCGGTTGCCACTGTTTTATACTCAAGAAAGGCAACTTGGACAAGTTTGAGTCTCGTTCTTTTGACGGTGTATTTTTGGGTTATGGCACTCATACTCGTGCATATCGTGTACTTAACTTTGATACTAACCGAGTCATGGAGACATCCGATGTCACCTTCGACGAGACCATGGTTTGTCCATCTTCTCGTTTTGAGCGTGCAGGTGATCATGAGGTTGGAGAGCCTCTTTTTGATGATTGGGACGAGGGTGCTAAAGGGATGGACGACCCAGCACAACCTCCACCTGCTGTACCGCAAAGAGCGGCCTCTACTACCACTCACGGCCCCGACCTTTCTTCTTCTTCTACTTGGGGCAGTGGGATCCGCCACCTCGGGTTGTACCGTTTGTACCCGGGGAGGCACCAGCTGCTGTTGAGGGGGAGGCTACATCAGCTCGGGAGGTGCCACGACATATTCAGCGCCAACACCGGCCTCTACAGATGATCGGCAGCATTGGCGAACGTGTCACTCGGTCCAGATCACAACAAATCTCTCACTTTGCTCATTCTGCATTTGTTGTTGATTTTGAACCCCGAGATGTTGGACAAGCTTTGACGTATCCGGATTGGGTCAATGCCATGCATGAGGAGCTTGAAAACATTGAGAGAAATCGGGTTTGGGTTCTTGTTCCACTTCCTCCTGAGTGTCACCCTATTGGGACAAAATAGGTTTTAAAAAACAAACAAGGAGAAGATGGCCATGTTGTGAGAAACAAGGCTAGACTTGTAGCCCAGGCGTATAGTCAGAAGGAGGGGATAGACTATAAGGAGACTTTTGCTCCTATAGCTCATTTGGAGGCAATTAGGATCCTCTTGGCTTTTGCTGCATCCAAAGGGTTTAAACTTTTTCAAATGGATGTCAAGATTGCCTTCTTAAACGGCTACATAGAAGATGAGGTGTATGTGAAACAACCCCGCGGTTTTGAAAATCCCAAGTTTCCAAACAATGTCTTTAAACTTCACAAAGCTCTGTATGGTTTGAAACAAGCTCCTAGAGCCTGGTATGATAGGTTGAAAACCTTTTTGCTTGCTAAGGGTTTTAAAATGGGATGTGTGGATAAAACGCTTTTTCTCCTCAAGCAAGGCAATGACACTCTCTTGGTCACGATTTACGTGGATGATATCATTTTCGGTGGTTCTTCTCACGCTTTAGTTGCCAAGTTTGCAGACACTATGAGCAAGGAGATTGAGATGAGCATGACGGGCGAGTTGACGTTTTTCCTTGTGATGCAAATCAAGCAATCTTGAGAGGGAACGTTTGTGCACCTGGGTAAGTATACCAAGGATATTCTGAAGAAATTCGATATGGGTGAGGCCAAGCCTCTTCCAACACCCATGTCGACCACGACGGCCCTGGATGCAAACAAGGATGGAGAAGCTGTGGACCAGAAGGAGTACGAGAGTATGATCAGGTCGCTGCTGTACCTAACGGCGACACGCCCAGACATCCAGTTCACGGTGTGTCTTTTAGCGCGATTTCAGTCGTCGTCGCGCACCTATCACCGTCAGGCGGTCAAGCGCATTATGAGGTACTTATTCTTCACTCCAAAGTTTGGGATTTGGTATTCTGCTTGCTCCACCCTCTCCCTTTGCGGTTATTCTGATGCCGATTTTGCTGGTTGCCGAATTGAGCGCAAGTCCACTTCTGGGACTTGTTAGTTTATTGGTTCTTCTCTTGTTTTGTGGTCTTCTCGCAAGCAGTCTAGTGTCGCCCAGTCTACCACGGAGGCTAAGTATGTTGCTGCGGCTAGCTGCTGTTCCCAATTGCTTTGGATGATGGCCACTTTGCGTGATTTTGGTTTGAGCTTTTCTCGCGTTCCTTTGTTTTGTGACAGCACGAGTGCTATTAGCGTTGCTAAAAACCCCGTGCTGCACTCTAAGACCAAACACATTGATGTACGCTTTCATTTTCTGCAAGACCATTATGAGAAGGGTGATATCGACCTTCGCCATGTCGATACTCATCATCAGTTGGCTGATATTTTCAGCAAGCCTTTGGACCAATCAACTTTTGCTAGGTTGAGAGGTGTGCATGGTGTGTGTTTCCCCTTTTAGATGGGGGAAACATTTTGGTTCTTATATTATAGACTGACTCTTTTTCTTTCAATTGGTTTCATGATGCATCTTTGCATTTCATCTTGCATATTTACATTCAGAGCTTCATGTATATAATCTTTAGAATGTGACTATGTTCTGTATAGTGTATGCTCCGATGTTATATGATGATGCTTGTAGCTTACTTTCTGATCACTGATACATGTTGTGAGCTGAGCTATTTAATGAATGGTGAATTTGCTTAATGAACATAAAACTTGAAAATGTTCACCATTGAGATATGCAACTAGCATGTGCAGAATATGTTGAAATCACTTGTGCTTTTCATATATGCTAGGTTGCTATATCTCTAGTTCTGAGTCATTCACTTGCTTGGTATGTTCATATTCTGCTTTAAATTTGAACCAAGTTAAGTGAATTGGAAAGATCGAGATGGGATTGCTTGTTAGCACATCACAGTATCGAGACTGTTTCTCATTGCACTTTGAGTTAAACTTGAGCTGTGTAGTATATGACCGAAACTGTTGCTTTAAGCTTCTGATTGCTTCTACATAGGCTTCGCACAGTTGAAAAGTTAGGCAATGACAAGCTTTCAACCTCTCGCAATCACATGCTAAAATTTGAACTTGTGTAATTTAACCGCTGCAACTCGGATAAAATTTGAATACACTAGTCTATGTTTCATTCTATAGCATGATGATTGAACGTTGCTAGGGTAGCTCACCTTGTATACATGTTTAGCACTTGTCTGACTACTAGTCTATACATGCTTAGTGCTATTTTGATGGTGAACACCTTTTTGGCTGAAAACTGCTCTTTTTGCTCCAATGTTCATATTTCGTATTTGGTGATCAGTTTGAGCCTTTGCTAGCATTCTGTGCATATTGTTGAGTCATCGGATCAACATTTTGTCGAGCATCTTCTCATTCTATCGACTATATTCCTGAAGCTGCTAACTTGCATTTTAACTCATATGCATTTTGGAGGGGAGATACTTGATAGTGCATTTTCAACTAAGGGGGAGAAATTCTCTCAAATCATAAGATCAACTGAGGGGGAGATTTCCTAGTTGGTTGTGTGCACTATTGTAGGGGAGTTTGAGTTGGCTCGGATTTTTCAGATTTTTTGGATTTTGGATTTTCCAATTGATTCGGAGCTTTTCTGAAGTCTCTAATTGGTTCGGAGCATTTTTGGTAGCTAGTTGTGTTGAGCCTTTGCCTCTTTATTGAAGAACTAGTGCATTTGCCTTTGTGCTCTTCAGTTGGTATCGAGCTTTCTCGCTAGTGGTGTTGAGCCCGTTCTGCCTCGTCTTGAGGGCTAGCTCTATTCTGCTTGACTTTCAATTGGTATGTCAATTGGTGTCGAGTTTTCTTGCTAGTGGTGTTGAGCCTGTTCTACCTCTTCTTGAGGGCTAGCTTTGCTTTGTTTGGTTGCGTTGAGCCGTTGCCCATGTCTTTGGGGACCAAGTTGTCTTGCTCTTTCCACTTGACCTTCTTCGGCTTTGCTATTCTTTTGGGTCATTTGGTTGAGTTCTCTCTTCTTCTTCCTTCCTCTATTTCATTATGATTTGTGTTGGTAGTTGACAATGCACTCATCAAGGGGGAGATTGCGGATACATGGGTGTATGCCGAGTCTCGAGTGATGAGTGATTGTCAACTGGGATAACGCGCATGTTCTTTGGCTTGTGTTGTGCAGGTGTCGAGCAGGGATACAGTGATCGAAGGCAAGGTGAAGGTCAAGTAGAGACGTGTCGTGTCCATGGACCGAGAGTGGCGAAGGGCGGACGTGAGGCTTGGACTGAGGGACCGGTGGCCTGAGAATCAGCTGTGGTGGCTGACAGCCTGGGACAGCGACGAGCGGAGACTTGCGGGCACGGTGTTGCTTGGGTCGAGGACCTGGGGACACGTGTCGGTGGACGGGGTGCACGGGCGGTGCATCCCCTCTACGGCTCGGTTTGGTGGTTGAGCCACAGAAAAACCACCGAGTGGACTGTTTCCAGGTTTGGGCCTCAAAACCTGGGCGCGAATGGTTTCCGAGTTTGGGCCACAAAACTCGGGCTGAGGACGGTTTCCAGGTTTGGGCCTCAAAACCTGGGCGCTGCGGGTTTCTGAGTTTGGGCCACAAAACTGAGGCGATGGACGGCTGGTTTCCTGGTTTTGGCCTCAAAACCGGTGGTTGGTCGTGAAGGCTGGTTTCCCGGTTTGGGCCACAAAACCGGGGGCGAAGTCCGAGAAAAGGACAAGCAGAGCGGTGGCGGCATGTGGCGGCAATCGGTGAGGTTGCGTCGAGGCAACGCTACCAGTTGTGCGGGCGTGGCCGTCGGATCACTACCTACCACGAGTTGGTCCAGAATAACCCTAGGGTTTAGCTGGTTCACTCTGTAATTAGTTAGGGGTAGAGTGGGAACTAGAATTAAGATAAGTAGAGGGAGACACCCACCTCCCATCCTATCTCAGTCATTTGCTATTTTGCCTTCTAGGTTTTCCTGCTCTCCCACTCCCATGCTGTAGCGAACTGAGATCCACAGAGAAGACAATCATACCTCTGTGTTTGTGAGATTTTGAAGAAGTGAGACCATAATCTCACTATTGTAGCGTGTGGTAGCCACACGGTTGCAAATTCATGGTTGTGATTCGTGTTTTGGTGTTGTTCTTCGCGGGTTGCTTTTCTCCCGGATTTTCCCGTTGGTCGATCTCTTTACTCAGTGCATCTTTTGCGATTTTGTTTGAACTGAGTTGTTCTAGTTCGTGAGGTGCATCTTTCCACCGAAGGAATTCTTCCTTAACCTCACGAGCTAGTAGATCGGTCGATTTTTGTTTCGGATCGAGTTTTGCTCCCTTTGCCCCCAATTCATCCGATTCACCGATTTGGAGTTACGATCGAGCCATGATCTCTTTGCGATAGCTCACTAACTTCCTAGGAACTCCTCATACCAAGTCTAAGC
Organism: Coix lacryma-jobi var. lacryma-jobi; assembly: GCA_009763385.1. NCBI lineage: Eukaryota > Viridiplantae > Streptophyta > Magnoliopsida > Poales > Poaceae > Coix > Coix lacryma-jobi. Next base: position 75,828,589 of record CM019828.1, on the reverse strand, counting down.
CTTAGAGCTTTTGATTAGGAGGAGATCGGGTTGAATCCGCGGAAGAACAGTGCAGTTTTGAGGGCATTGGACACTGAGGTCGAGAGCATCGGATGCTGCGTTCATCACATCGGAAGCATCCGATGCCACGTGTCATCTGACAGTGCTTTTACGGAGCATCGGACGCTGATCATCGGCGCGTCCGGGGGTCGAACATCGGATGCTAGGGCTCCACTGTAGCCAGCATCCGATGCTAGTCCAGTAAGGTTCCAGACTTGCTGATTTTGCATCGGAAGCATCCGACGCCTGACCATCGGACGCTGCCAGCATCCGATGCACGTACTTCTGCGTTGTTTCGTCCGCAGTTCATTCATCTGTTGTCGGTTTTGATTTCTGGCTTTTGTGTTGGGTTTCTAGAGTTGTGTAGTGTCTCGCTGTGCTTCTTGGAAGCATCCACCCTACATCTAGGGTCGTGGACACTCACAAGCTCTAGGTTTGCTTTTGGGGTTGATTCTCGGGACAATGGTGACAAGTTTCTGAAAAGAAATTTGAAGCTCCCATTCAGCCCCCCCCCCCCCTCTGGTCGCTTTCTGGTAGCACTTTCGATCCTTCACTTTGCTAGCTTGAGTGACATCTTCCAACAATAGCACAAGAGAAGAAGTATGGAATTCCCATGCCCACCGGCACTGGCCATCACCTTTCGACAGGCCTAACCTTCACCTACAACAAGGTGGGATAAACCCTGAGTACTCGAATGTACTCAGCTAGACTTACCTGTCATAAACCAGAAATAAAGTGACACCAAGGAGTATGCAAGGCTGTATCTGGGGTTGGCTATACTTACCTTTTTGCATAAAAGCATTTTGCTTATTAAGTAATTATTATTAGAGTATTAGCAGTTAATTTTATGTAATCAACCTGATTAACTAGATTTGCACCTCATCTAGAGCAAGCACTTGACTAATTAATCAAGCAAGAGTGAATATCTCATCAATAGCCTTTCAGATTCAGTATCAAAACCATCTTTAGTTCCATAAGTTACTATGGTAACACATGCCCAGTCAAGTTACTCACTGTCTAGGAGCGACGGCGATTATAATCGATTCCTACCCAGCTGGGGATAAAATGTCGCGCACTCGCCCGATCACACCTTGCCAGGTAGTCGTCGGCTGCCACTCAGGAAATTCGAGAACACAACACGCGGGACGACCATGGGCCCTTCTACACCGGGGGTTATCTCAATGCCAGGTCGCTCAACCTATAACTGCCCACAGTCATGCCAGGTCAATCAGGCCCCGCCTGTCCACGGACCATGCCAGGTTGCTCAGAATAGTTGCCCACGGTGCATCTAAGGCCCTGGGTGTTAGACGTCAACATCTCCATCACCGGCTCGAATAACCTTACTCGGCTTCACGGGAGGTACCCACACCTACTCCGTTAAGTGATTGACGCGTTCAAAGTGACAGAGGTGTGCCTTCGTCGGGTCCTAATCGACACAGACGGGAGACTACTAGCACACAGAACCCATGTCCTGCTGCTCCTACGTCCCGCCCGGTCTCAGATTAATTATCACATGGTTATCTCCATGATAGCACCAGGCTAGTCATGATCAGTATCTTCCTATATGTGGGAGACAGGAAATCACCTGACTTTTACCGGTCTAAGCAGGGATAAGCATATAACGAGCCAAGACCTAATAGGGATATCAAGATAATAATTGCTGGTGGACAAGGATAAGTAAGTAATGCACCAATGGTATCACTCAACTCCTATAACTTAATGCAACAATTATTATATTGACTCGATTGCATTTATAAAAGAATGGTAGGAGTCTTAGAATGCTCTGGGGCTTGCCTGGGAAACAACACTTAAGCTAGTGTTAGATGGCACCACTTCGGCAACATCACCTCTCCAGAAACTTGTGGGGTCCGTCAAACACCTTCTTCGGGATGGCCACCCAATCACCATCCAACATCACGCACTTCACTTCCCGCGTTCAGCATCTAGCGTACCTAGCATGAGGTGCACAATGCATATGTATGAACACAAGGAATGTAACACATGATGCAAACATAAGGCATATAAGACAACTATAATCAAACCCTATCAACATAGTACCTAACTTAATTACTTAAGATAGAGGGAGGCACTAACAACCATAACCTAATTAAGCCTACCAACAAACAACCAGCAGGTTACACATATTTAAGGGTTATTTGGCTTACTAATTAACTCATGAAAGTTAGACCTAACAAGCAATCAAGTTGCACACACAAGTCGCACTTCAAATTCTGGACAACAAGACAGCAGTCCACTAATTTAAACATAACTCAAGCTACATACATCAAAATTGGGCAAACTAAGACTTTCTGGAAAGCTAAGAAGATTGTCTACAACTTTGCTATTAAACACAAGAGCTAATTCAGAGGTTAACCTAGCTAAAAACAGATGCAAAGCAGCTCTATCCAATTCTTGGACAAAAAAGCTGATAGAAGTTCAGAAGGGCATATCTCAAGAAATATTCATCACATAATCATACAATTTGACACTCTAGAAATATTACAAGATTATCAACAACTTTATTGTTATTAGCTCAAGGTGAATCATTAGCTAACAAAGTCAAATAACATGATCAGTGCAGCTTAGCCCACATTTGGACAGAACTTGCTACACAACATCAACAACAACTTAAACAGCCATATCTAAAGATTTATAACACCTGGGAACTGGGAGCTAGACTTTTTAGAAATGTTATCAAGTTGTCTACAAATCATTTAATATCCACTTAAGGTGATTCACAAGTTAACATAGCCAAACATGTCAAGGAAGGCATCTCTATCCAGACTTGGACAGATTCAGCCATCTATCTTAAAACAGCAATAACTCAAGCTATTTATGTCCAATAAAGGAGTTCTTGGACTTTATAGAAAGCTTAGCAAAAGAACTACAACTTTGGTTTAAACTACTACATCTGATTTTATAGTTATCTAAACCAAACAACTCAAACAAGTAAATCTGTCCTGACTTGGACAGATTTGGACAGTTAACTTAAAACACATGTAACTCAAGTTCTAGACAACCAAAAGGTATGATCTAAGACAATTTAGAGATATTATGAAAAACACTACAACTCTTCTGTTAACATCAACACATGGTTCATAAGATAAATTAGCCAAACAATTCACTTTATCAGATCTGCACTGAAAGCCTGCAAATTCCGACAGTAAACTTCTAAAAACTATAACTCCCAACCCACTTGGCCTAAAATCATGAAATTTTAGGAAAAATGAGGTATGAGAATTATCTACAACCTTTATATAGATCATATCTACAGAAAACCATATTTACATCACAAAGTAACCATTCCAACTGAAACCACACATGCAGTCCATTCAGCACATTGACATATCAATCTAGACTGCAACAGAAGCTGATTACTTGGACCATAACTGAAGCTATACTCATCTAAAAGATATGAAATAAGACAATCTAGAAAGCTTATAAAATTTCCTACCAAACATCTTTAAAAATCTTAGTATGATTCGCAAGTTAACATGGTCAAACTAATGCATTTCTCAAATCTGGTTCAGAGATTTCAGAGAACACCTATTTCTGAAACTGAAATTTGCACAGCCATAACTCCTAATTATTTTCACCAAAAATCATGAAAATTTAACACAAGTTAGATATGTAAGTTATCTACAACTTTTATATTATACCTATCCACAGAAAACATGATTTACATTATGAAACCATGACCACAACAGAAACTGCTTCTGCAGCCATTTCAGCATAGCTAGACATACAATCAACAACGGAGTAATTAAATCATAACTAGAGCTACATAACTCCAAAAGACATGCAACAAGACATTCTGGAAAGCTTATGAAATTATCTACCTTTTATCTTTAATCACCACAACATGATTCATAAATTAAAAGGGTCTAGCATACATATTTACAGAATCTGATCTAGGAATTTCAGAGAGCAACTATTTCTGAACCACAACTTTAAACAGTTGTATCTCCTAAACTACTAGGCCAAAAATCACCAAATTTTAACAGTAGCTATCATGCAATCCTCTACAACTTTTGTATTGACCAAACCTAAAGCAAACAAGATTTAGTTTATGAAACTAACACCTTAACAGAATCTGTTCTGGTAGTAATTTTAGAAAAGCAATACATCGATTTACCAATTATTTCATTAATCATGAGAGCACACAAATGAATCATTTGAACATTCACAACCACCATGAACAGGAGTACACAATATACACAATCATCCACACACAACATTCATATACCATCTTCATCAAAAGACAAAGAACGAAGAGGGGGAAAAGAAGGAGGTCGACCTTCAGAGGGAAGATGGAGTTGTTGGTGGCTAGGGTTTGGACTAGGAACGCCGGGGCTCGCTGATGGCCTGCTGCTTGTCGCCTGCTTGCTGCTTTCCTGCTGGTCGCCATGGCTAGGGTTTGGCTCCGGCTGCTGCTGCTCATGGGAAGGAGAGAGGAGCTCGCTGTTGTTCCACCATGGAAGGACAGGAGGAGGGGCAGGAAGCTGCTGCCCTGCGCTTGCTCTTGGAGGGCGGCCATGGCTGCTGCCCTCACTGGATTCTGTGAACAGGAAAAGAGGGAGGGAGAAGGGAAAACCGGCCTGGAGGAGGAGGCGCCCGGAAGGGAAGGCGCTGCTGCAGCTCTGCTCGAACCAGCAAGGAGAGAAGAGGCAGGAAGGAGGCGGCCATTGGAGGGAGCTCCGCCTCCTGCCATGGCTGGTTGGAGAAGGAGAGCGAGAGAGAAAAGAAGACCAAGGAAGGAGAGGGAGAGGGCCGGCCTTTTGTCAAGGGAAAAGAGAAGGGCGCGCCAGGAGGAGGCGCGGCCTCAGGAAAAAGGCTCGTGAAATTTTTCCCAAAAATTTCTTTCCCAAAATGGCAAGTTTCCGGAAACTTTCGGTCAAACTCCAAAATTGCGAACACTACTCAAACGGACTCCGATTTTGATGAAACCAATTTTGTTGTCGTCGTCTCGCCGAGTACTCCAATTTTCGTTACAGGCACTCAGTCAAATTCCCAATCGTTTGCCCGATAACGATCGTCGACGGCAGCTTCGCGATGACCGAAATTCCAATTTCGCAGTACAGACTTAACCAATTTCCAGAGCCGGAAAACTGCATTGTACTCCATCTTACGTGCTCGTTTCCACCATTTTCGGCACCGATCCAGGTCTCGGCCATAAAACGAAATTTGTTCCTCTCGAACTGTACTACAAATTTCGTTTCAGGCGCTCTTACATGCGAACATCTGAAAATACCATTCAACGCCGGTCAAAGCAATCAACCAGTAGGATCAGGATTAGGGTTTCTGGTCGGTCAGGACATTTTCCGGTCGTCTGCTCAACATGGAACTTTCATAACTTTTGATCGTGAGTCCATATATAGTTGATTGGGCATAATTGCGGCACTTGGTTGAATTCAAATGATTTTCTTCATTGTCACTCGATATACCGTATTTGTGTTGAACTGACTGCTTAACTGACGGTGAACACCTGGGGTGTTACAATGGTAATCAAGCTCGCACATAACGTGTACTTAACCTTGAGACTAACCGAGTCATGGAGACATCTGATGTCACCTTCGATGAGACCATGCATTGTCCTTCTTCTAGATTTGAGCGTGCAGGTGATCACGAGGTTGGCGAACCTCTTTTTGATGATGAGGAAGAAGGTGCTGAAGGGATTGATGATCCAGCACTTCCTCCACCTGCGGTGCCGATTGGGTCGACTTCGACCACGACTGCACGCAGCCCCGACCCTTCTTCCTCTACTACATGGGGGTCGTGTGATCCACCACCTCGGGCTGTACCACTTGTACCCGAGAAGGCACCAGCTGTTGTTGAGGGGGAGGTAACTTCAGCAAGGGAGGCTCCACGACACATTCAGTGCCCACACCCTCCTCAATAGATGATCGGCGACATCTATGAACGCATCACTCGGTCTAGGTCACAACAAATCTCTCACTTTGCTCATTCTGCATTTGTTGCTGATTTTGAACCTCGAGATGTTGGACACGCCTTATCTGATCTGGATTGGGTCAATGCCATGCAAGAGGAGCTTGAAAATTTTGAAAGAAATCGGGTTTGGGTTCTTGTTCCTCTTCCTCCTGAGTGTCACCCTATTGGGACGAAATGGGTTTTCAAAAACAAACAAGGAGAGGATGGCCATGTTGTGAGAAACAAGGCCAGACTTGTAGCCCAGGGGTATAGTCAGAAGGAGGGGATAGACTATGAGGAGACTTTTGCTCCTGTAGCTCATTTGGAGGCAATTAGTATCCTCTTGGCTTTTGCTGCATCCAAAGGTTTCAAACTTTTTCAAATGGATGTCAAGAGTGCTTTCCTAAACGGCTACATAGAAGAGGAGGTGTATGTGAATCAACCCCCCGGTAAAATACCAAGTTTCCAAACCATGTTTTTAAACTTCACAAAGCTTTGTATGGTTTGAAACAAGCCCCTAGGGCCTGGTATGATAGATTGAAAACCTTTTTGCTTGCTAAGGGTTTTAAAATGGGATGTGTGGATAAAACGCTTTTTCTCCTCAAGCAAGGCAATGACACTTTGTTGGTTCAGATTTACGTGAATGATATCATCTTTGGTGGTTCTTCTCATGCTTTTGTTGCCAAGTTTGCAGATACTATGAGCAGGGAATTTGAGATGAGCATGATGGGAGAGTTGACGTTTTTCCTCGGGTTGCAAATCAAGCAATCCCAAGAGGGGACGTTCGTGCACCAGGGCAAGTACACCAAGGACATATTGAAGAAGTTCGATATGGGTGAGGCCAAGCCTCTTCCAACACCCATGTCGACCACGACGGCCCTGGATGCGGACAAGGATGGAGAAGTTGTGGACCAGAAGGAGTACTGGAGTATGATCGGGTCGTTGTTGTACCTGACAGCGACACGCCCGATCATCCAGTTCGCGGTGTGTCTTTGCGCGCGATTTTAGTCATCGCCACGCACCTCTCACTGTCAGGCGGTCAAATGCATTATGAGGTACTTATGCTTCACACCAGAGTTTGGGATTTGGTATTCTGCTTCTTCCACCCTCTCCCTTTGCGGTTACTCGGATGCTGATTTTGCTGGTTGCCGACTTGAGCGCAAGTACACTTCTGGGACTTGTCAGTTTTTGGGTTCTTCCCTTATATCTTGGTCTTCTTGCAAGCAGTCTAGTGTTGCACAGTCTACCATAGAGGCTGAATATGTTGCTGCGGCTAGCTGCTGTTCTCAGTTGTTGTGGATGATGGCCACTTTGGGGGATTTCAGTCTAAGTTTTTCTCGTGTTCCATTGCTTTGTGACAGCACGAGTGCGATTAGCGTTGCTAAGAACCCCGTGTTGCATTCTAAGACCAAACACATTGATGTGCGGTTTCATTTCTAGCGAGACCACTATGAGAAGGGTGATATCGACCTTCACCATGTCGATACTCATCTTCAGTTGGCAGATATTTTCACCAAGCCTTTGGACCAATCAACCTTTGCCAGGTTGAGAGGTGAGCTTGGTGTGTGTTTCCCCTTTTAGTTGGGGGAAACATTTTGGTTATTGTATCATAGTCTGACTTCTTTTATTTTGTTCTTGTTTTGACTCTTGCATTTCATCATATTTGCATGTTTATCTTTTTCGAGCTTCATGTCTATAATCTGTAGAATGAATCTATGCTGTGATTAATGTATGCTTCGATGATACATGATGATGCTTGTAGCTTAGGCTCTTTTTGATCACTGATATATGTTGTGAGCTAAGCTACTTTTCATTACTGTGAACATGCTTAATTAAACATAAAATTTGAAACATGTTCACCATGGAGTTTGGCAACTAGCATGCGTAGAATGTGTTGAAGTCACTTATGCTTTTCATATATGCTAGGTTGCTATGTCTCTAGTTCTGAGTCCTTCACTTGCTTGGTTTGTCCATATTTTGTTAAAATTTGAACCAAGTCTAAAAGAATTGAAAAGATCGAGATGGGATTACTTGACAGCACATCACGGTATCGAGACTCTTTCTCATTGCACTTTGAGTTAAACTTGAGCCGTGTAGTGTAAGACCGAAACCGTTGCTTCAAGCTTCTGATTACATATGCATAAGCTTAGCTCGGTTGAAAAGTTAGGCAATGTCAAGTTTTCAACCTCTCGCAATCACATGCTCAAAATTTAAACTTGTGTAATCACCGCTGCAACTCCGATAAAATCTTGAAAACACAAGTCTATGTTTCATTCTATAGCATGATGATTGAACTTTACTAGGGGTAGTTCACCTTGTATACATGTTTAGCACTTGTGTAACTTCCTGTCTATACATGCTTGGTGCTATTTTGATGGTGAGACTCTTTTCTGAATAGGCTTAAAAACTGCTCACTTTGCTCATATGTTCCTATTTCGTATTCTGTGATCAGTTTGAGCCTTTGCTGGCAGTTGTGCTTGTTGTTGAGTAGTTGGATCAGCACTCATTAGAGCATCTATTCACTCTATGGGATATATACCTGAAGCTACTAATTTGCATTTGTGACTCATATGAATTTTGCCTTGTTGTGTGCATTTTCAACTAAGGGGGAGAAATTTTGACAAATCATGTCCCTAAGTTATATGCACTATTGAAGGGGGGTTTGCTCAATTTTTGCTTTGACGAGCTGTTCAATTGGTTTGGAGCGACCTTCAGCCTATATGGTTTTTCAATTGGTTCGAAGTAGTTTTTCAATTGGTTTGGAGCGGTTCTGCTAGTTCTGTTGAGCCTGTTCTACCTCTTCTTGAGGGCTAGCTTTGCTTTGCTTGGTTGCATCGAGCCGTTGCCCATGTCTTTGGGAACCAATTTGTCTCGCTCACTCCATTCAACTTCTATTGGCTTTGCTTTGCTTCTGGTCGTTTGGTTGAGTTCGCTTCCTCCTCCTTTATTCTTTCTTATACCTTCATATGATTTGTGTTGGTAGTTGACAATGCACTCATCAAGGGGGAGATTGCGCATACATGGGTGTATGCCAGATCTTGAGATGATGAGTGATTATCAATTGGGATGATGCGCATGTTCTTTGGCTTGTGTTGTGCAGGTGTGGAGCACGAATACGGTGATCAAAGGCAAGGTGAAGGTCAAGTAGAGACGTGTCGTGCCGATGGACCCAGAGCGGTGAAGGGCGAACGTGAGGCTTGGACTGACGGACCGGTGGCCTGAGGATTGACCGTGGTGGCTGACAGCCTGGGACAGCGACAAGTGAAGACTTGTGTGTGGACGGGGTGCACGGGCGGTGCATTCCCTCTACGGCTCGGTTTGGTGGTTGAGCCACAGAAAAACCACCAAGTGGACGGTTTCCAGGTTTGGGCCTCAAAACCTGGGTGCGGCCGGTTTCCGAGTTTGGGCCACAAAACTCGGGCTGAGGATGGTTTCTAAGTTTGGGCCTCAAAACCTGGGTGCTGGCGGGTTTCTGAGTTTGGGCCACAAAACTCAGGCGACGGACGACAGGTTTCCCGGTTTTGGCCTCAAAACCGGGGGATGGCCCAGGTTTCCCGGTTTCGGCCTCAAAACCGGGGGGAGGTCCGTGAAAAGGACGAGCAGAGCGGTGGCGGCACGTGGCGGCAATCAGTGAGGTCACGCCGAGGCGAAGCTAACAGCTGTGCGGGCGTGGCCGTGGGATCACCATCAACTTCGAGTTGGTCAGGAATACCCTTAGGGTTAGCCTGCTCGCTTATTAGAAGTAGGGGTAGAGGGGGAATAATTGTATTAGGCTATATAAGGAGAGGCAACCCCTCTCTCCAGACTATCTCAGCCATTGCTATTTTCATTCTAGGGTTTCCTCTCTCCCATTCCCCGCTGTAGCTACTGCGATCCGCAGAGACGGTGAACAATACCTCTATGTATTTGGATTTTGCGGAAACAGGACCGGATTCCAGTTGTCTCCTCAAGGGGACGAATTTCGGCTAGAAATTCGTGGTCTTGATTCACGTTTTGAACTTGTGCTTCGCGTTTTTCATTTCCCCACGATTTTTCCATCACTCGATCTCCCTCCTCGCTACGTCTTTTTCGAATCCACTTGAATCAACTTATTCTTTGATGTGAGGAGAACATTTCCACCGAAGGAATTTAACTCTACCCTCACGAACAAGTAGATCGGGTCGATTCAAGTTTCGTGGCAACTTTTTCGTTCCTACACCTTCCCTTCGATTTCCCGTGGATTGAGTTGATTTGAGCGGATGATTTCTTGGGGATAGTCTCCTAACTATCGTGTGATCATCTTCTCCAAGTTTGGGATCAAGGGATTTTGATTTGGATCGATTTTGCGAAGATTTGGGAGGAGGGTGACCGAAATTACCCTCTCTGGGTGTTGGCGGACAGTCCACCACCCAGGGCGTGGACAGTCTGCGCATGGGGGCCAAGCGTGTTCAGTGGCTGCGTGTCTCGGTGAATAGTGCCAAAATTTGACCGGCGGACAGTCCGCCATTGTGATCCGCAGACAGTCCGGGATGACCTAGGGAGGTGTCAGCAGCAGTGCTGTTTTGCACATTTGGCCGGCGGACAGTCCTCCAACCATTCACGGACAGTCTGCAGTAGGGCCGGACAGTCCGGGGCCGTATCCGTGGACAGTCCGGGACTCGGCTGTGTGCTGATTTTTTTAGTGCGTTTGCTCTCCCGGCATTACGGTTTGGTTTTAAGACTTCTCGTTTGGCCCTAGAGTTAACCAAGGAACCTCTCTAGATATCTTTGCTACTTGTTAGCATAGGTATTTAGAGTTTTCCCGACGTAGCATTCCATCTACATTTGGGAGTCAGTTTTTGGCGTCGAACTTGAGCCGGAGCTTTTGGCGTTTGGCTTGCTGTTGTTTAGTGGTGCGTCGCTGTGATCCTAGGGATCATCCACCCTCTTCCAATGGTCGTGGGCATCACGTTTCGGTCGAAGCTTTTGGGGGTTGATTTTTGGGACAAAGGCCAAAGTCTCGAGAGAAATTTTTAGGCTCCCATTCACCCCCCCCTCTGGTCGCTTTCTGGTAGAATTCTCGGTCCTTCAGTCATCCCATGTCTTGATGATGGTGAGGGCTTTGACCTTGCATCCCTTCTTTTTCTTGTCCTTGGGTGTCAGCTTTTGTTTTGGACAATCCTCCACAAAATGCCTTCTCTTGCCACATCTATAACATCCATTTTTTCTTTGCTCTCTTCTTTGATTGGTGAAGAGGCAATCTTTAGTTGTGATGGGCACACCCTTGACATTGAGCTTGTGGATCATCCTTTTCACTCCTCTCATAAGCTTGATTGTTTCTTCTTTATCTAAGGAGGAGTCTGATGAGATGGAGGCTTGATCATCATCACTTGATTCTTCATCTTCATCATCCTCTTCCTCTTCTTCACTTGAGGAGCTTGAGCTTGTCTCAACTTGCTTTTTGCCCTTCATCTTTTTGTGCTCATCGCATGTGAGAGCGATGTCTTTGCTTGATGAAGTGGCTTCTTCTTGACCCATCTTGTGTGACATCTCAAATGCCACCAATTTGCCAATGACAATGGTCGGGGTCATGGTGCTCAAGTCCTCCATGTTGTGGAGGATGGTGATGATGGTTGCATACTTGTTCTTTGGAAGCACAGAGATGATCTTCCTCACAATATCCGCATCACCTAGCTTTGTGATTCCTATAGAATTGAGCAAATTGATAATTAGATTCAAATGAGAATACATATCACGAACAAGCTCAATATCATTCATTTTAAAGGAATCATAGCTTGTTTTTGTTAGGTGATGTTTTTGCTCACGTACATTTCTAGTACCATCATGGAGCTCATGCAGCTTTAACCAAATTTCATGAGATGTTTGTAAAGTAAAAACTTGGTTAAAGACATCCATGCTAAGAGATTCAAACAAGCAATTTTTCGCTCTAGCATTTAGATGTATTTCTTTTTCATCACCCGCGGTTAGCTTGATGGGATTCTTAGGGGGTCCCATCCCAAACACCTAGATCAACTGCTTGAAGGTAACAAGCCATTCTAGCACTATAGTAGGGAAAGTTTGTGCCGTCAGAGTGCGGAGGCCGAGAGGTATCCATCCCTACCACTCTTAGGGGCGTCGGCTCGAAGGTGGTGAAGCCAAGAGTCCACAAATGAGCCAACCTACTCTGATACCAATTGAAAGGACTGAGACGCATAAGAGGGGGGTGAATTAGGCAACTAAAAACTTCTACTCTAAACTATGGCCTCTAAATTACACCTAGTCAAAACCTATGCAAAAAAGTAAACTATCTAGAGTGCAACTAAGGTTTTGCTAGGTGTTTTGCTATCTCTACCGCAAAAGAGTTTTGCAACCTATAAACCAAACCTGTCAACTAGCCTATCAACTAAGCTAGGAAAGGAAAAGCACACAACAAAGGTAGCAAGTAAATGCGGAAGCTAAAGAGTGTGGTAGAGATGCAAACTCCCGTTGATGACTGGTATTTTTACCGAGGTGTCAATAAGCGCGCAAGCTTCCCTCTAGTCCTCGTTGGAGCCCTCGCAAGGAATCCCTCACAAGGGCCAAGCTCCCAGTCAGGTAACTCCGTGGATAGCCCCGGGCCTTCCCCACGCGCAAGTGTGTCTCTGGTTAAGCCTCGCAAGGCACGACCTCTCCCGGATGCTCCCCGTCGTCTTCACTATCAAGCTTCCGGCCAAACCGCCGCGGGCCTTGTTCCCTTCGGTACACGGTGGCAGTTGATGGTGCTTAAAGCATCATTTCACTATCAACATTTCACCCAAAACCAAGGTAAAATAACATAAAAAGTAGAAGATTTGGTTTATAACTAACCTATTTCCACATGTGCATAGTTTCTTATCTTAATGCAGGAAATGATGGAATTTGGGCCAAACAAGTGTACCAGGAGCAAGGCCAAGCCACTCTGGCCCATTTGGGCCTGAGTAGGGTGTCGGCCGCCACCTATTACTAGCGGCCGCAAGGGCCATCTTGGCCAAAGTGACCCAGGCCACGTCATTGATCCGTGGGAGTCACCTCAAGCTCAAATCCTGGCCATTGCACACTAAGACGGTTTGATCCAAGGGCTAAGAGGAGTATCAGCTCGTAGTGGGCTTTGGACACGTGGAAATCCCTATCTAAAACCCTAACTGACCCTCAAACCGACTTAGGGGAGCAAGTGAAGACTGTTGGATGAATGGCGGTTGCAATGGACGACAGAGTGGTGGTGGGCGCCAGGGTTTAGTGGCGGGCGCCACCCCTAAACCCTAATCGACCTCCCCTTCACTCTATAAGTACCCCTAGCTTCCTAGCACTATAAATAGGCCCCTAGAGTTCTCATTCAGAGAGCCTCACATCAGTCTTCACCATTTGGTTAGATTAGCACACTTGCTATGCTAAAAAGATTAGAGAGAGTGTGAGTGCCTCAGTAGAAGAGGAGCTGGAGAGGAGAAGAGTAGAAGTCTGGAGAGTTTCGGAGTTGCCGGAGACCTCTACTTCTCTCTGCTCTACGCTTCAACTTTGGTAACTTAGTATTTATTTTATCTTCAAGTATTTATTTTCAGTACTTGTGTACTCGTTTCATTGCTTGATATTAGTTTCAAGTGCTCTAGTTCTAGTACAGGGCTAGTGGTAGTAATATATAGATTAAGTGTGGTACTTAGGCTATATATTGCCAGTGAATACGGCTAGGCCCCCGAATAGCTGTGGTAGCAAGCAGGTGGTGACAGCCCTGTGCGCCTTGAATTCCACCATGTAGTTGGTCTAGTTTAACAGTAGGGCTCGTTGTGCTAGCATTCAACCTAAGTCAGTGGTAAAGGCTAGTACGTCCACAGTACACTAGTAAAGAACTTAAATCACTAGAAGTCTAATAGATCTAGGATCTACCCCAGTAGGTAGTGTCCGTTCCCCTTCATCTATCCTAGATATCCTTATCCCCCTAGTTTTCTCAAAATCACTTCGCGTTCCTCGTGGATTCGATACCCCGGAATACTCTGAGATGAAAAGCTACAACTGACAGCCGTGCGCTTGAAGTTTCTTCTGCGTGCCACCCGAGGTGTCAACAAGTTTTTCTGGCGCCGTTGCCGGGGAACGGTAGCTGATTTTTGTGACTAGAGTTAGGATCATCTTTACCCTCTCCGTATGGAGAACCAATCTATCTTCCAATTCGCACCTCCTAAGATTTCGCGATTAGAGCCACATTCATCATCACAACCTATATATGCCGAAAGTTACGAATCGCGCCCTGACTTTATTAACAAAGTTCACGAGAGCGTATTTATGGGATCAGAAAATCCCTACACACATCTACGTGAGTTTGAGCAAGTCTGTGCATGTTTGAACATTTCGGGCATTTCACCTGACACTGTCAAGTGGAAGCTGTTTCCGTTCACTTTGACGGGAGCAGCTAAAACATGGCATGCTCGAACCATGGAAAGTGCTAGAGGAGACTGGGGAACTTTACGGACCAAGTTTATCTTAACGTATTTCCCTGTCCACCGAGTGGTACAACTACGAGTAGAAGTGTTGACCTTTAGACAAAATGATAAGGAGACAATAGGGGAGGCTTGGGCCCGTTTTATTGATTTAATCAATTCAGGACCTGATTTAGCCATACCCGATACAATGCTCCTTCAGCATTTTTATGTCGGTTTAGAGAAAGAGAGCGCCCTTCACCTTGATCATTAGTCAGGTGGAGCGTTCCTTCATCTTTCTCCATGAGGTGGAAAGGAGGTTCTTGATAGAATTCTTGAGAATACTCCTTATACTGGAGTTTCCGATGAAATCCCTGACGTAGAAGTCGTAGAAGCTCAAGTTTCGACCATAGAACAACAAGAAGAGCCCGAGTCTAGCTCGCTGGACTTAGCGGCCAGGTTTGGGCCTCAAAACCTAGGCACGGATGGTTTCCGAGTTTGGCCACAAAACTCGGACTAAGGACGGTTTCCAGGTTTGGGCCTCAAAACCTGGGCGCTGGCAGGTTTCCTGGTTTCGGCCTCAAAACCAGGGGATGGACTTTGAGGCTGGTTTCCCAGTTTGGGCCTCAAAACCAGGGGTTGGCTGTGAAGGCTAGTTTCCCAGTTTGGGCCACAAAACCGGGGGCAGAATCCATGAAGAGGACGCAGAGCGGTGGCGGCACGTGGCGGCAATCGGGAGGTTTTGTCGAGGCAACGCTACGAGTTATGCGGGCGTGGCCGTCGGATCCACCTACCATCGAGTTGGTGCAGAATAACCTTAGGGTTTAGCTGGTTCACTCTGTAAGTAGTTAGGGATAGAGTGGGAATTAGGAATAGTTAGAATTAGGATAAGTAGGGGGAGACACCCACCTCCCCATCTATCTCAGTCATTTGCTCTTTGCACTTAGGGTTTCCTGCTCTCCCAATCCCCTGCTGTATCTAGCTGAGATCCGCAGAGAACCATACCTCTGTGTATTGGAGATTTTGAGGAAGTGAGGCCGTAACCTCACTGTTGTAGCGTGTGGTAGCCACACGGTTGCAGATCGATGACTTGATTCGCGTTTTGGTTCGTGTTCTTCGCGTTCTTCGTTTCTCCGCGATTTTCCCATCACTCGATCTCCCTCTCTAGTGCGTCTTTGCGAAATCCATTTGAATCAACTTGTTCTTTACATTGAGGAGGTCATTTCGACCAAAGGAATTCATCTAACTCCTCACGAACATGTAGATCGGGTTGATTTCATTTTCGTGGCACTTTTTCGGTTCATACACCTTCCCCTTCGATTTCCCGTTGATTGAGTTGATTTGAGCAGATGATTTCTTGGGGATAGTCTCCTAACTACCTCGTGATCATCCTCTCCAAGTTTGGGATCAAGGGATTTTGGTTTGAATCGATTTGGGAGTGATTTGGGTGAAGGGCGATCAAAATCGCCCACACTGGACAGTCCACCACCTGACCGGCGGACAGTCCGGGCGTCGGGGAGTAGCCGGACCAGTGGCTATGTTCTTCGGCTGATTTGGATTTGGTTGACCGGCGGCGAGCTCTCACGTGCGACGAGCTCTTTAGTAAGCTCAAGTCCAGTGAGATCGATGCCATGGCGAGGGCTTCTTACGAAAATCCTTCTGGCCCGTCGATGGCTTTGCTTTCTGGCTCTTCTGCTAACCCCTCTGGAGGTTTTGCACTCTCTTCTCTATTTTCTATCACAGAGGAGCAGCTGGAGTCTTTGAGGGATGACGAGTTGGCCATGCTCGCCAACCGGTTCTCGCGGTTCCACAACAACCGCATGAACCGTCGCCGCGGAGGAGGACGCTCAGGATGCTTTGAGTGCGGCGACCCCAACCACTTCATTGCAAATTGCCCAAAGAAGAACAAGCAAATCTTTGGCAAGGCAAAACATGGGCACAAGTACGACTCCGGTAAGCGCAAGGAGAAGTACGTCCCCACGAGGCACAAGCGGAAGGGCGGCTTCAACAAGGAGTACATCAAGACGAAGTACTTGGAGAAGGCCCAGGCTGAGCAGCGTGCTTTCTTCGCCACGCTCAGCGACGTCGACGACTCGGATGACAACTCCGCTTCCTCAAGCGACGACGAGTCCGAGAAGAAGAAGAAGATCGAGGACAAGCTGAACTGTCTCTGCTTCTTCGCCGACGACGACGGCTTCTGCACCGTGGCCCTCGGCAAGGAGGTCAACGGCGAGCTGGAGGAGACTCCTCGGAATGACGATGACGACGACGACACCTCCCAGGTATCTCTGACCCCCGATGAACTTTCTGCTGAGGTCAAGAAGCTTACTGCCGCGCTCCTTAGTCAGGATAAGTTGCTTAGGCTTGCCGCTAGAGAGCGCAAGGAGTTTAGGCAGAAGTGGGAGGATACGGTGAAGGAACTTGAATCTGTCAAGTCCACCGTTGTTGTCACCGAGGAGGAGGAGTGTGAGATGTGCACCAAGCACATGACTGACCTTCTCACTTTGAGAGGTAAGTATGCTGCGTTGGTATGAGAGGTGGATGAGCTCCGGGCTAGACCCATGCTGTTGGGTGCGTGCAAGACTTGTCCTGTCTTGCAATCTGAGTTGGCAGAGAAGAATGCCAAGATTGTGTCTCTTGAAGAGGCCAACTCAGGTAGCACATGTGTGGCTAGGTGTGTTCTTTGTGAGGGTTTGGAGATGGAGATCGCAAACGTGAAGCATGACAAGATGCAAACTGAGGAGGAAAACACATACCTTCGGACCATCTTGTCATTGGTGTCTAGTGGTGAGCCATAGCTCGGGATGATGATCTGCCAATTCAAGCGAGCTGCTGGAGGTCCTGGTGTAGGTTTTGCTCCGGGTGTTGATGTTTCGTCTTTTGGGAAGATTGGAGAGTCGAGTGGTTTGAACCCGAGTGAGAAGCCCAACACCACCACTACTCCCAAACTTACCAAGCTCCCACCCAAGGAGCCTCTCAAGCCTAACACCAAGGATGGGGTCTTTGTTGAACCTCTGAGAGCTCCACCAAAGAAACAATCATGGGCTCCAAAACCATACCACCTCTAGAACAAGCTTGACACCATGCCACCCATCCAGGAGGAGCTTATGCCACAGAAGGGCAAAGTGATCCACACCCACTATCGTGAGTACCAACAACCACCTTTGAGAGCGGTGAGGTACCATTGTGAGCACTGTGGGAGAGATGGACACTTGAGTGAGTTCTGCTTTCGGCGCAAGAGAGAGGCGCGCCGTGCTAGGGAGATGAACAATGCAGACATGTACCATCCTTTCCATGATGTACATGCACTGAATGTTCAGAGGCGTGCTGTGTGGCGGAACCGTCCTGATTATAAGAGCTCAAGTATTATCTTAGCCAAATTCGTCTGACTTCGACTGATACTTGAACCCATATAACCCCGGTAGTCCGGAAATCACGAAGGATTTCTAACACCATACATCATACAGGATCGCATTGTTCAAGGATCACATTCGTAAAGATACATCACAGCGGAAATGAAACCGAATTTAACATCAGAGTACGAATTTAAAACAGAGTTATTACAAACCGAATTTTAAAAGTGCGGAAGCTGAAATAGTTTGAAACACGACCACTACACATGTGGTCCAAATAAAACCTTGTTTGATAAATCCACTCAACACGACTCACTCCTCCCTTTTTCAGATAATGTGCCACTAACAGTCTCAGACCAGCAAAAGAAAAAGGGAAGCTTCTGAACGACCCGGCCCTGGGTCTACTCCTCATCACCTTCTACTGGGTAGAGGCAGTGCTTACAATAGCCAAAGTAGACCTGGCCATCTGCATCAACGGGATAAACCCTGAGTACGGGAATGTACTCAGCTAGACTTACCCGTCTAACCGAAAATAAAAGGACTCCAAGGGTATGCAAGGCTTTTGAGGTAGAGCTGGGATCTATAGTTGCGAAAAGCTCAAATTCAGATAAGGGGTAATTAATGATAAAGATGAGCTGCCATTTTTAGACCTATTCCTTAATTCTAGGTTTTTCACCTGTACTAGAGCACTCACTTGAATCTACCAATCAATAATATAACCATATCCAGTTGACTCATCCACATTTTAGTTGAACCTTTAAACATCACATGGAGTTGTATCGTGGTGAAGCTCGCCATAGTTTCCCACTAACCGGGGGAGACGGCGACTCAAATCGAATTCCAAACCAGCTGGTGAAAGACCTTTAATACCATCCCACACTTTCCCCGTCGGGTCCATGCATTGGGCAACCGCTCGATGCTTGTTCGTGGTGGTAATCGTCGCGGTTCAAGCACGGACCGCCCAATCGGAGTCTGGCGATGGCCTCACGCGGCAGATCGCAACTTCCGTACTAGAGGGCATGACACGGGTTGAAACCGGCCTGAACAGCTTCTAACCGGCTTTGGGGTCAATGATTACGGCACCGACATATCCCTAAGTAAAAGGGCGCGTTCAAAAATGAACGAGGGCCAACATCGATACAAACCTACACGATCCAATGGATGGACTGCCCCAAGTTTCCGAACTTGTGCCCTGCCATCCCATTGACCGTATTTCACTACGACTCAGGTTCTTTTCCACGATAGCAAATATAGCCAACCGTGATCCGGTAAATACCCATCGGGTATTACGGAAACATCCTTAACTACTACTTCTATTAAGCAGGCTAAGCAATTCTACATATAAAGCGGTAACAGGATAACAAGGTAGATAGTAATCAATAATCAAGGAATGGTAATGCAACAAATAGGATTCAATCAACTCCTATACTTAATGCATCACAGTATAAAAGGACTCAAATAATTTAATTATAAAAACTGGGAGGCTTAGAATGCTCCGGGGCTTGCCTTGAGTGAAGACTGATGCCTCGTGAGAGGGGCACTCAGGTAAGTTAGGGTCGTGGACGGGGTCGACTTCCTCCGGCTGCTGCAGCTCCTGGATCTCCGGCTCGGCGTTTAACTCCTGCTCTGGATGGGGCTCCGGCGGGGTCGATCCTATTGCATGCGATGAATATATAATTAAATAAATGCGGTGCTAGATGAAGAAGACATGACAAAATATTTCTTGCAAACCAACAAAGCCAACTTGTTGAACCACTTTTGACATTGAGGTAATTTCTTAATTATTTCATAAAACAAATCTGATTATTCCCCTTTTTCCTTATTTAAATAAATCAAAAGAAACTCCGATTGAACTGCAAGTGCATCTTTCTGAACTCAGAAAAATCCACAAAAATTCCAGAAGGTAATCAACACTTGCTGGACTCCACTGAACAAATTTCAGCCCAAAATAAAATACAAAACTACAGATACAAAAAAATGACAAGCAAACTGCCCAAAAAGGTACTTTGAACTAGCTCCTTGCCCAAACAGTGTCAAACAACAGATTTCATATTTTTCCTGGCTTATGCTACTCATAATCCTGCTACTGCAGAAAATTTATTACCAGATCATGAACATACATGCCTACACAAAAATAACAAATCTAAGGCAGAAAAGAACACTTGAACTACAACCTTACTGCAAAAGGGTGCTAAACCTATTTTCATATTTTTCCCAGATTCCATTTCACATTTCATATTTGTCAAGAAAGTTCCATAATCAGGATCATCATATATTTTCTTACATGAATTTCTAAAGATAAACACAGACAAGCACAGTTGTAAAGCAACTTCCAATTTTTCCATATAACAGATCAGGTTTATATTTTTCATAGACTCTTCATGGCATACAGAGACTGCACAAATTTTCCCATATTTTATTTCAGCATATAAAACACCTTAACACTTATTCTAAGAAATCAGCAAAAAGGGACTTTTAACTATAACAGAAAATTTTTCCATAAGAACAGTACTTCATATAATTTTCACAGGCACAAAACATAACAAAGAACCTATACAAATTTTCCCATGAATTAACTCCAACAGAAAACACTTATTTCCATTTATCCAAACAAAAGCATGTAAACTGAAATAAATGAAAACAGTAAAATAAACTGCTACCAAAAATACATTCATATTTTTCCATGATAGATCTACTTATAAAAAATCTAATAAAACTGGAAGCACTTCATTTGGACTTATAAATCGAGCTGTACAAAAATAACAAGCATCTCTGGAAATTAAAACTAAAAAGAAAAACATTTGAATCGTCCCAACAGGCTACATGCACCCGGTCCATGGACCATAGAGAGGCTGACGCGAGGGGCCCAGGGGTCAACGGACCCACTTGCCAGCGAGAGAGAGACAGGGGTGAGGTTTGATCGGCGGAAGCTCGTCGACGGCGAGGTCGCCGGCGGCGAGACTAGGTCCGATGAGCTCGTCTCGACGAGGCGGACTGAGTGGTGGTGATGGTGTGGCTAGCGGATGGCCGGAGCATGCCGGCGGCGAGCGGCGGCGCGCGACGACGGCGGCAACGCGCGGCCTTGCCGTTTCCGGCGATTGCCGGTGCAATTGGGGGAGGCTTAGGCTTCTACGAACCCTAAGAAGCATGGACGGGGAGGTGGTTTGGCTCGGCAAGCTCCGAGGAAGCTTGACCTCGCGCATGGCCACGGCGGCGGCCATAGCGCTCGGCCGGTAGGGATAGGGAGGAGAGAGAGCAGTAGCGTTAAGGTTAAGCAGTGTTCTCACCTTGCCTTGGGTTGATGAGGCTCGAGGAGGAAGAAGAGAGGCGGTGGTGCTCAGGTCGGGGAGGAACGGCGATGCGGGCTCTGCGGCGGCGATGATGAACCGAAGAGGGCACTTCGTCCTCCGGCGTCGGTGGGGCTCGGCCGGGGGAGTTAGCGCGCGCACGGCGTGTGCGAGGTGTGGGCGGAGTAGTGTGCGGGAGTAATCGAACGGCGGTGCTTCGGTGAGGCCGGAACACGGCGTGGCCGGTGGTGGCGCGCGACGGCGAGAGCAGGCCGAGCGCTTGCGCTGTGTGGTGCGAAAGTAAGAGAGAGAGAGAGCGGGAGCGAGCGAGTGGACTGGTGGATGGGGGAGAGGAGTGAGCGGCGCACGGGGTTTTGCTCACGGCGTGGCCGGCCGGCGGTCGTGGCGGGGGCCACGGCGATGCGACGGGCGCAGCGCGGCGCGGTCGGCGAGGCCGGCGCAGCAGGCAAGGCGAAGCGAGAGAGGGCAAGCAAGATAGCTTGCGTGCTCGGGCGGAGGAGATCAGGCGACGATAGGCGGACGCAGATCCTCGGCAGGGAAAAACGGCCACGTGGCCGCGTCACCGGCGTACGGCGCGGCCGCGGGTCGGCGAGCGGCGTGCAGCGCGCGCGGGCGCGCGCGCGGGCAGGCGCGGGCGAGGCTGGGCCGGCGCGCGGAAATGGGCCGGAAAGGCCGAGTGGGCCGGATGGGGCGCGCGGAAGAAAAACGTTTTTCTTTTTCTTTTTGTCAAAACTTTTCAAACATTGACCACTCAAAAACAGTTTCAAAATCTCCAAACTAGGTTTTGACCAAAATACAAAAGTTGCTTGAAATAATTTTCTCTACAACTTTCATATAAGGCACTTTTTCTGAAAACCATTTTTGTAGCCTCTGCAAAAATAAAGCCAATTTTAAAGCATAAAGCATTTTTGTTTAACTCATTTTTATTTGACAAACTATTTTGAACTGAGCCAAAACTTCAACATGAAAAACACTCTACTCAAAATTCTCCATTTTATAGAATCATTTGCCAAAGCAGGAATCAATTTAAAGCATCAAGTCAAATGGAAATCCAATTCAAATAAACAAACAAAAGACCAAAAGCATACTCATGCACATGAAATGATGCAATGCATTGCTTATGCTTTCTTAGTAGCTAATTGCAGTGCCTAATGCAGTGCTTGACACTAGAGTGTCACATGCTGCTAGGCCCAGAGGTCCAGAACCTCAAGTTCCCAGGCCTACGCAGCGGAGACGACGTGCCCGGCGGGAGCCTGCAGTTGTAGGCTATGGACCCCGTGGCGGTGGCTTTGTAGTTGAGCGCTTTCCTCCACCGAGTTTTGAGTATCGCGGTGAGCGCTCCTTCCCCAGCGGACCACGTTTTCCTCAGCGTGGTGATCTCTTTCCCCGTAGGCGTGCTAGGAATGGTTTTTCTGCTAACCGTTCTTTTGAGCAGCCGGCCCAACACTTCTATTCTCCCTACTTCACTAACCCCTGTGTTGGACCGTATGCTCACCCTATGTCTTTTTATTGATGTAGGTAAAACGATTGGAGAATGTTTGGTTGGTGGATTCCGGTTCATCGAGGGACATGACCGGAAACGCCAAGTGGTTCTCCCAGTATTAGTCCTGTCGCCGGAAAGGAGTTTAGTCATTCAGTCGGCGACAATAGCAAAGGAGTAAAGGTGTCTCGTGGGTCGGTCGTGCGAGTTAATGAGCACTTTGTGTTGCGCGATGTTGCTCTTGTTTCTAACTGCATTTTAACCTTCTTTCTGTTTCGCAACTCTTTGACGACGACTATGAGATTCGTTTTAAACCGAATCTCATCGTATTTTGGATCCTCAGGGCAATCTTGTTTGTATGATTTGCCCTTTGGAAAAGTCTTTCGTGCAAATTTCTCGGAGTCGTTTGGAGTTTCTCGTTGTCTTTTGGCTGGACCTTCCTCCTCTGATCTCTGGAAGTGGCATAGGAGACTAGGACATTTGAGCTTCGACTTGCTTGCAAGACTTAGCTCACTTGGCCTAATCCGAGGATTGCCCAAGTTGTCGATGGAGAAGGATCTTGTTTGCCATTCTTGTAGACATGGGAGATGGTTGCTGCTCCCCACCATCCTGTGACTCAGGTCATGACCAAGCGCCCTGGAGAGCTTTTGCACATGGACCTTGTTGGTCCGGCTCGGGTGAGCTCGGTTGGGGGAAGTGGTGGTATGTGCTTGTTGTTATTGACGAGTTTTTAGATATTCGTGGGTCTTCTTCTTAGCTGAGAAGACCGAGATTTTCTCCTTTGCTCGCAATCTGATTTTGCGTCTTCAGAATGGGTTCCCTTTGAACTCGATGCGGGCTATAAGGAGTGATAATGGTTCTGAATTCAAGAATTCGGATTTTGAGAAGTTTTGTAACGCTTTGGGTTTAGAGCATCAATTTTCTTCTCCCTACACCCCGCCTCAAAATGGTGTTGTAGAGAGGAAGAATCGGACCCTTGTAGAGATGTCCAGGACGATGCTCGATGAGCATAGGACTCCTAGGCGATATTGGGCCGAAGCTATGAGCACTGCATGCTACATTTCAAATCGCATTTTTCTCCGAGCTTTCTTGAAAAAGACCTCTTATGAGTTGCGTTTCGGAAAACTACCCAAGGTGAGTTATTTTCGAGTTTTTGGTTGCCATTGTTTTATACTCAAAAAGGGCAACTTGGACAAGTTTGAGTCTCGTTCTTCTGACGGTGTGTTTTTGGGTTATGGCACTCACACTCGAGCTTATCGTGTACTTAACCTCGACACTAACCGAGTCATGGATACATCCGATGTCACCTTCGACGAGACCATGGTTTGTCCTTCTTCTGTTTTTGAGCGCGCAGGTGATCATGAGGTTGGTGAGCCTCTTTTTGATGACGAGGACGAGGGTGCTAAAGGTATGGATGATCCAGCACCCCCTCCACCTGCTTTGCCGCAAGGAGCGGCTTCTACTACGACTCACGGCCCCGAGACTTCTTCTTCCTAGGGGCCGTGGGATCCGCCAACCCGAGCGGTACCTTTTGTACCCGGAGAGGCACCAGCTGCTGTTGAGGGGGAGATCACTTCTGCACGGGAGGCACCATGACACATCCAGCGCCAACACCCCCCTCAGCAGATGATCGGCAGTATCGACGAACGTGTCACTCGGTCCAGGTCACAAATCTCTCACTTTGCTCATTCTGCTTTTGTTGCTGATTTTGAGCCCCGAGATGTTGGACACGCTTTGACGGATCCGGATTGGGTCAATGCCATGCATGAGGAGTTAGAGAACTTTGAGCGAAATCGGGTTTGGGTTTTAGTTCCACCTCCTCCAGACAGTAAGCCTATTGGGACAAAATGGGTTTTCAAAAACAAGCAAGGAGAGGATGGCCACATTGTTAGAAACAAGGCCAGGCTTGTAGCAAAGGGCTATAGTCAGAAGGAGGGGATAGACTATGAGGAGACTTTTGCTCCTGTAGCTCGTTTGGAGGCTATTAGGATACTCTTGGCTTTTGCAACATCCAAAGGTTTCAAACTTTTTCAAATGGATGTCAAGAGTGCCTTTTAAACGGCTACATAGAAGAAGGGTTCATGTTGAACAACCTCCCGGTTTTGAAAATCCCAAGTTTCCAAACCATGTTTTCAAACTCCACAAAGCTTTATATGGTCTGAAACAAGCCCCTAGAGCCTGGTATGATAGGTTGAAAACGTTTTTGCTTGCTAAGGGTTTTAAAATGGGATGTGTGGATAAAACGCTCTTTCTCCTCAAGCAAGGCAAAGACACTCTCTTGGTCCAGATCTACGTGGATGATATCATTTTCTGGTGGTTCTTCTCACACTTTGGTTGCCAAGTTTGCAGATACTATGAGCAGGGAGTTCGAGATAAGTATGATGGGCGAGCTGACTTTCTTTCTCGGATTGCAAATTAAGCAATCCCGAGAAGGGACGTTTGTGCACCAGGGCAAGTATACCAAGGACATGCTGAAGAGGTTCGATATGGGTGAGGCCAAGCCTCTTCCAACACCCATGTCGACCATGACGGCCCTGGATGCGGACAAGGATGGAGAAGCTATGAACCAGAAGGAGTACCTAAGCATGATCGGGTCGCTGCTCTACCTGACAGCGACACGCCCGGACATCCAGTTCGGTGGTGTGTCTGTGTGCGCGTTTTCAGGCGTCGCCGCGCACTTCTCACCGTCAGGCGGTCAAGCGCATTTTCAGGTACCTTCGTTTCACACCTGAGTTCGGGATTTGGTATTCAGCTTCCTCCACCCTCTCCCTTTGCGGTTATTCCGATGCCGATTTTGCTGGTTGTCGCATTGAGCGCAAGTACACTTCTGGGACTTGCCAATTTATCGGTTCTTTTCTTGTATCGTGGTCTTCTCGCAAGCAGTCTAGTGTCGCCCAGTCTACCACGGAGGCTGAGTAGTTGCTGCGGCTAGCTGCTGTTCCCAGTTGCTTTGGATGATGGCCACTTTGCGTGATTTTGGTCTGAGCTTTTCTCGTGTTCCTTT
Organism: Coix lacryma-jobi var. lacryma-jobi; assembly: GCA_009763385.1. Taxonomy (NCBI): domain Eukaryota; kingdom Viridiplantae; phylum Streptophyta; class Magnoliopsida; order Poales; family Poaceae; genus Coix; species Coix lacryma-jobi. Next base: position 75,803,096 of record CM019828.1, on the reverse strand, counting down.
GCTTTGTGATAGCACGAGTGCGATTAGCGTTGCTAAGAACCCCGTGCTTCACTCGAAGACCAAACACATTGATGTGCGCTTTCATTTTCTGCGAGACCACTATGAGAAGGGTGAGATCGACCTTCGCCATGTCGATACTCATCATCAATTGGCTGATATTTTCACCAAGCCTTTGGACGAATCAACCTTTAATCGGTTGAGGGGTGAGCTTGGTGTGTGTTCCCCTTTTAGATGGGGGAAACGTTTTGGATCTTGTATCATAGATTGACTATTTCTCGTTTGTTTCATTTCTCTTTTGCATTTTAGCATACGCTTTTACATTCTGAGCTTCATGCATATATTTTATAAATTGTAATTATGCTCTGTTTAGTGTGCTCCGATGCTATATGTTGCTACTAGTAGCTTATGCTCTTTCTGATCACTAATACATGTTGTGAGCTGAGCTATTTTTGAATGGTGAATCTGCTTAACAAACATAAAACTTGAAAATGTTCACAATTGAGATATGCAACTAGCATGTGTAGGATGTGTAGAATTCACTCATACTTTTCATATATTCTAGGTTGTTATGTCTCTAGTTCTGAGTCATTCACTTGCTTGGTATGTTCATATTCTGAGATAAAAACTTGAACCGAGATAAGTGAATTGAAAAGATCGAGATGGGATTGCTTGTCAACAGATCACAGTTTCGAGACTGTTTCTCATTGCACTTTGAGTTAAACTTGAGCTGTTTAGTGTATGACCGAAACTGTTGCTTTAAGCTTCTAATTGCTTCTGCATAGGCTTCGCACAGTTGAAAAGTTAGGCAATGACAAGCTTTCAACCTCTCGCAATCATATGCTGATATTTAAACTTGTGTATTTTAAACCGCTGCAATTCCGATACTTTGGATACACAAGACTATGTTTCACTCTATAGCATGATGATTGAACTGTGCTAGGGGTAGTTCACCTTGTATACATGTTTAGCACTTGTCTGATTTCCTAACTATACATGTTTTGGGCTATTTTGGTGGTGAATACTTTTTGGCTAAAAACTGCTCACTTTGCTCATTTGTTCATATTTCATATTTGGTGATCAGTTTGAGCCTTCGCTAGCTTGTATGCTTTCAAGTGAGTCATTGGAGCTATACTGTTTAGAGCATCTTTGCATTTTCTTGACTATATTCCTGAAGCTGCTAACTCGCATTATGACTCATATGCATTTTGGAAGAGACAGAACTTCTCTTGTTGGCACTTTTGATGGTGCATTTTCTAAGGGGGAGAAAATCGTTTTCAGTTCCTTTTTCTTGATGGTGCATTTTCCACTAAGGGGGAGAAAATTTGGACAAATCATGTCTCCCATGTTGACGGTTGTGTGCACCATGTAAGGGGGAGTTTGCTCGTGCTGAATTTTTGAAATTTCCAATTGGTTCGGAGCGCTTTGCTAGTTGTGTTGAGCCTTTGCCTCTATCTTGAGGGACTAGCAGCCGCACCTTTGCTTCAGTTGGGTTCAGTTGGTATCGAGCTTTTCAGTCAATGTCGAGCTTTCTTGCTAGTTGTGTTCAGCCTCTGTGCCTCTATCTTGAGGGACTAGCATTTTGCTTCGATTTTTCATTTGGCATTTGCTAGTGGTGTTGAGCCTGTTCTACCTCTTCTTGAGGGCTAGTTTTGCTTTGCTTGGTTGCGTCGAGCCGTTGCCCATGTCTTTGGGAACCAAGTTGTTTTGCTCTTTCCACTTGACCTTCTTCGGCTTTGTTATGCTTTTGCGTCATTTGGTCGAGTTCTCTCTTCTCCTTCTTCCACCTTCTATTTCGATTATGATTTGTGTGTGTAGTTGACAATGCAATCATCAAGGGGGAGATTGCGGATACATGGGTGTATGCCGGGTCTCTGAGTGATGATTGATTGTCAACGGGTTTGATCGCAGGTTCTTTGGCTTGTGTTGTGCTGGTGTCGAGCACAGAGACAGTGATCGAGGGCAAGGTGAAGGTCAAGTAGAGACGTGCCGTGCCGACGGACCGGGAGCGGTGAAGGGCTGACGTGAGGCTTGGACTGAGGGACCGGTGACGTGACGATCAGCTGTGGTGGCTGACAGCCTGGGACAGCGATGAGTGAAGACTTGCGGTCACGGTGTTGCTCGAGTCGAGGACTTAGGGACACGTGTCGGTGGATGGGGTGCAAGGGCGGTGCAACCCCTTGACGGCTCGGCTTGGTGGTTGAGCCACATAAAAACCATCGAGTGGACGGTTTCCTGGTTTGGGCCTCAAAACCTGGGCGCTGATGGTTTCTGAGTTTGGGCCACAAAACTCGGGCTGAGGACGGTTTCTAGGTTTGGGCCTCAAAACCTGAGCGCTGGCGGGTTTCCTGGTTTCGGCCTCAAAACCAGAGGATGGACTTGGAGGCTGGTTTCTCGGTTTGGGCCTCAAAAACGGGGGATGGCTGCGAAGGCTGGTTTCCCAGTTTGGGCCACAAAACCGGGGGCGGAGTCCGTGAAGAGGACGCAGAGCGGTGGCGGCACGTGGCGGCAATCGGGAGGTTGCGTCGAGGCAACGCTACGAGTTGTGCGGGCGTGGCCGTCGGATCCACCTACCATCGAGTTGGTCCAGAATAAGCTTAGGGTTTAGCTGGTTCGCTCTGTAAGTAGTTAGGTAGTAGTTAGGGGTAGAGTGGGAATTAGGAATAGTTAGAATTAGGATAAGTAGGGGGGACACACCACCTCCCCATCTATCTCAGTCATTTGCTCTTTGCACTTAGGGTTTCCTGCTCTCCCAATCCCCTGCTGTAGCTAGCTGATATCCGCAGAGAACCATACCTCTGTGTATTGGAGATTTTGAGGAAGTGAGGCCGTAACCTCACTGTTGTAGCGTGTGGTAGCCACACTGTTGCAGATCGATGACTTGATTCGCGTTTTGGTTCGTGTTCTTCGCGTTCTTCGTTTCTCCGTGATTTTCCCATCACTCGATCTCCCTCTCTAGTGCGTCTTTGCGAAATCCGTTTGAATCAACTTGTTCTTTACATTGAGGAGGTCATTTCAACTAAAGGAAACCATCTAACTCCTCACGAACAAGTAGATCGGGTTGATTTCATTTTCATGGCGCTTTTTGGGTTCATACACCTTCCCCTTCGATTTCCCGTTGTTTGAGTTGATTTGAGCGGATGATTTCTTCGGGATAGTCTCCTAACTACCTCATGATCATCCTCTCCAAGTTTGGGATCAAGGGATTTTGTTTTGAATCGATTTGGGAGTGATTTGGGTGAAGGGCGATCAAAATCGCCCTCACTGGACAGCCGCGGACAGTCCGCCACCTGACGGCGGACAGTCCGGGCGTCGGGTAGCAGTCCGTCAGACCGGACCAGTGGCTGTGTTCTTCGGCTGATTTGGCTTTGGTTGACCGGCTGACAGTCCGCAGTTCAAAGCCGCGGACAGTCCGGGAACTGTCCAGGGGACTTCAGCAACTTTGTTGTTTGGCGAGTTTTGCCGGCGGACAGTCCGCCACTCGCTAGCGAACAGTCCGCCAGTACCGCGGACAGTCCGGGACCCCAGGTCCGGATAGTTCGGGAATCGTCTGAAGCTTCCGGTTTTGTGCGTTTGCTCTCCCGGCTTCCTCGCTTGGTTTCCGGACTTCTCGTTTGGCCCTAGAGTTGATCAAGGAACCTCTCTAGGTATCTTTGCTACTTGTTAGCATAGGTATTTAGGAGTTTCTCGACGTAGCCGTCTATCTACGTTCGGGACTTGGTTTTTGAGGGTCGAACTTGTGCCGGCTTTTGGCTTTTGGTTCGCTATCGCTTTGTGGTGCCTCGCTGTGATCCAAGGGATCATCCACCCTCTTCCAAGGGTCGTGGGCATCACGTTCTCGGTCGTAGCTTTTGGGGGTTGATTTTGGGACAATCGGCCAAAGTTTCGAAAGAAATTTTTGAGCTCCCATTCACCCCCCCCCCCCTCTGGTCGCCTTGCTAGTGCATTCTTGGTCCTTCAATTGGTATCGGAGCGGGTTAAGGATCTTCCACCTTAGCCGGTTCCAGATCCACAGAAGGCGACATGGATCACGGCGTGGGCAAACCGCCGTTTTTCGATGGGATGAACTATGCGTATTGGAAGATACGCATGTCGGCCTATCTGCAGAGTTTGGGTGCTTCCATTTGGGATATTTGAAACTCTGCCAATTATGTGGTCTTGGCTGCTCGTGTCTCTCAGCTTCAGATCGATGAGCACGATGCCAATAGCCGAGCCCGTAATGCTCTTTTCTCATGCTTGAGCATGAGTGAGTTTGATCGCGTTTCTCACCTCGCTACGGCTCGGGAGATTTGGGCTACCCTCATGCGTTTCCATGAGGGAACCTCTCAAGTCAAAACCCGTCTCTACGAGTCGTTCAAGCGAGAGTATGAGAACTTTCGACATATGCCTAGCGAGAGGATAGAAAGTTTATTCGCTCGCTTTCAGGTGATTGTCAACAGGATGAGGGCTAACAAGGAGCTATTGCCTTTCGACGATCCTGAGAGGGCTCTCAAGCTTTTGCATACCGTTGATCGATCGGTGTGGGATTCCAAGGTTCAGGCGATCATCGAATCGCCTAACTATGAGACCCTCACGTGCGACGAGCTCTTCAGTAAGCTCAAGTCCAGTGAGATCGATGCCATGGCGAGGGCTTCTTACGAAAATCCTTCTGGCCCATCGATGGCTTTTCTTTCTGGCTCTTCTGCTAACCCCTCTGGAGGTTTTGCACTCTCTTCTCTATTTTCTGTCACAGAGGAGCAGCTGGAGTCTTTGGGGGATGACGAGTTGGCCATGCTCGCCAACCGGTTCTCGCGGTTCCACAACAACCGCATGAACCATCGCCGCGGAGGAGGACGCTCAAGATGCTTTGAGTGCGGTGACCCCAACCACTTCATTGCAAATTGCCCGAAGAAGAACAGGCAAATCTTCGGCACAGCGGAACATGGGCACATGTACGACTCCGGCAAGTGCAAGGAGAAGTACGTCCCCGCGAGGCACAAGCGGAAGGGCGGCTTCAATAAGGAGTACATCAAGACGAAGTACTTGGAGAAGGCCCAGGCTGAGCAGCGTGCTTTCTTTGCCACGCTCAGTGACGTCGACGACTCGGACGACGACTCCGCTTCCTCAAGCGACGATGAGTCCGAGAAGAAGAAGAAGATCGAGGACAAGCTGAACGGTCTCTACTTCTTCGCTGACGACGACGGCTTCTGCACCATGGCCCTCGGCAAGGAGGTCGACGGCGAGCTGGAGGAGACTCCTCGGAACGACGACGACGACACCTCCCAGGTATCTCTGACCCCCGACGAACTTTCCGCTGAGGTCGAGAAGCTTACTGCCACGCTCCTTAGTCAGGATAAGTTGCTTAGGCATGCCGCTAGAGAGCGTAAGGAGTTTAGGCAGAAGTGGGAGGATACGGTGAAGGAACTTGAATTTGTCAAGTCCACCGTTGTTGTCACCGAGGAGGAGTGTGAGATGTGCACCAAGCACATGACTGACCTTCTCACTTTGAGAGGTAAGTATGCTGCGTTGGTAGGAGAGGTGGATGAGCTCCGGGCTAGACCCATGCTATTGGGTGCGTGCAAGACTTGTCCTGTCTTGCAATCTGAGTTGGCAGAGAAGAATGCCAAGATTGTGTCTCTTGAAGAGGCCAACTCAGGTAGCACATGTCTGGCTAGGTGTGTTCTTTGTGAGTGTTTGGAGATGGAGATCGCAAATGTGAAGCATGACAAGATGCAAACCGAGGAGGAAAACACATACCTTCGGACCATCTTGTCATGGGTGTCTAGTGGTGAGCCACAGCTCGGGATGATGATCTGCCAATTCAAGCGAGCTGCTGGAGGTCCTAGTGTAGGTTTTGCTACGGGTGTTGATGTTTCGTCTTTTGGGAAGATTGGAGAGTCGAGTGGTTTGAAATCGAGTGAGAAGCCCAACTCCACCACTACTCCCAAACTTACCAAGCTCCCATCCAAGGAGCCTCTCAAGCCTAACACCAAGGATGGGGTCTTTGTTGAACCTCTGAGAGCTCCACCAAAGAAACAATCATGGGCTCCAAAACCAAACCACCTCAAGAACAAGCTTGACACCATGCCACCCATCCAGGAGGAGCTTATGCCACAAAAGGGCAAAGTGATCCACACCTACTACCGTGAGTACCAACAACCACCTATGAGAGCGGTGAGCTACCATTGTGAGCACTGTGGGAGAGATGGACACTTGAGTGAGTTCTGCTTTCGGCGCAAGAGAGAGGCGCGCCGTGCTAGGGAGATGAACAATGCGGACATGTACCATCCTTTCCATGATGTACATGCGCTGAATGTTCAGAGGCGTGCTACTAGGCCCTGAGGTCCAGAACCTCAAGTTCCCAGGCTTAGGCAGCGGAGAGGACATGCCCGGCGGGATCCTGCAGTTGTAGGCTATGGACCCCGTGGCGGTGGCTTTGTAGTTGAGCGCTTTCCTCCACCGCGTTTTGAGTATCGCGGTGAGCGCTCCTTCCCCTGCGGACCACGTTTTCCTCAGCGTGGTGATCGCTTTCCCCGAAGGTGTGCTAGGAATGGTTTTTCTGCTAACCGTTCTTTTGAGCAGCCGGCCCAACACTGGTATTCTCCCTACTTCACTAAACCCAGTGTTGGACCATATGCTCACCCTATGTCTTTTTATTGATGTAGGTAAAACGATTGGAGAACGTTTGGTTGGTGGATTCTGGTTGCTCGAGGCACATGACCGGAAACGTCAAGTGGTTCTCCAGTCTTAGTCCAGTCGCTGGAAAGGAGTTTATCACCTTCGGCGACAATAGCAAAGGTAAAGTGTTGTCTCGTGGGTCGGTGCGAGTTAATGAGCACTTTGTGTTGCGCGATGTTGCTCTTGTTTCTAACTTGCATTTTAACCTTCTTTCTGTTTTGCAACTCTTTGACGGCGACTACGAGATTCATTTTAAACCGAATCTCAGTCGTATTTTGGATCCTCAGGGCAATCTTGTTTGTATGATTTCGCCCTTTGGAAAAGTCTTTCGTGCGAATTTCTCGGAGTCGTTTGGAGTTTCTCGTTGTCTTTTGGCTGGACCTTCGTCCTCTGATCTTTGGAAGTGGCATAGGAGACTAGGACATTTGAGGTTCGACTTGCTTGCAAGACTTAGCTCACATGGCCTAATCCGAGGATTGCCCAAGTTGTCGATGGAGAAGGATCTTGTTTGCCATTCTTGTAGACATGGGAAAATGGTTGCCGCTCCCCACCATCCGGTGACTCAGGTCATGACCAAGTGCCCTGGAGAGCTTTTGCACATGGACCTTGTTGGTCCGGCTTGGGTGAGCTTGGTTGGGGGGAAGTGGTATGTGCTTGTTGTTGTTGACGACTTTTCGAGATATTCGTGGGTCTTCTAGCTGAGAAGACCGAGACTTTCTCCTTTGCTCGCAATCTGATTTTGCGTCTCCAGAACGAGTTCCCTTTGAACTCGATGCAAGCTATAAAGAGTGATAATGGTTCCGAATTCAAGAATTCGGATTTTGAGAAGTTTTGTAACTCTTTGGGTTTAGAGCATCAGTTTTCTTCTCCCTACACCCTGCCTCAAAATGGTGTTGTAGAGAGGAAGAATCGGACCCTTGTAGAGATGGCCAGGACGATGCTCGATGAGCATAGGACTCCTAGGCGATATTGGGCCGAAGCTATGAGCACTGCATGCTACATTTCAAATCGCATTTTTCTCCGAGCTTTCTTGAAAAAGACCTCTTATGAGTTGTGTTTGGAAAACTGCCCAAGGTGAGTTATTTTCGAGTTTTTGGTTGCCATTGTTTTATACTCAAAAAGGGCAACTTGGACAAGTTTGAGTCTCGTTTTTCTGACGGGTGTTTTTGGGTTATGGCACTCACACTCGAGCTTATCGTGTACTTAACCTTGACACTAACCGAGTCATGGAGACATCCGATGTCACCTTCGACGAGACCATGGTTTGTCCTTCTTCTCGTTTTGAGCGCACAGGTGATCATGAGGTTGGTGAGCCTCTTTTTGATGACGAGGACGAGGGTGCTGAAGGTATGGATGATCCAGCACCCCCTCCACCTGCTTTGCCGCAAGGAGCGGCTTCTACTACGACTCACAGCCCCGAGACTTCTTCTTCCTGGGGGCCATGGGATCCACCACCACGAGCGGTACCTTTTGTACCCGGGGAGGCACCAGCTGCTGTTGAGGGGGAGATCACTTCTGCATGGGAGGCGCCATGACACATCCAGTGCCAACACGCCCCTCAGCAGATGATCGGCAGCATCGACGAACGTGTCACTCGGTCCAGGTCACAAATCTCTCACTTTGCTCATTCTGCTTTTGTTGCTGATTTTGAGCCCCGAGATGTTGGACACGCTTTGACGGATCCGGATTGGGTCAATGCCATGCATGAGGAGTTAGAGAACTTTGAGCGAAATCGGGTTTGGGTTTTAGTTCCACCTCCTCCAGACTGTAAGCCTATTGGGACAAAATGGGTTTTCAAAAACAAGCAAGGAGAGGATGGCCACGTTGTTAGAAACAAGGCCAGGCTTGTAGCAAAGGGCTATAGTCAGAAGGAGGGGATAGACTATGAGGAGACTTTTGCTCCTGTAGCTCGTTTGGAGGCTATTAGGATACTCTTGGCTTTTGCAACATCCAAAGGTTTCAAACTTTTTCAAATGGATGTCAAAAGTGCCTTCTTAAACGGCTACATAGAAGAAGAGGTTTATGTTGAACAACCTCCCGGTTTTGAAAATCCCAAGTTTCCAAACCATGTTTTCAAACTCCACAAAGCTTTATATGGTCTGAAACAAGCCCCTAGAGCCTGGTATGATAGGTTGAAAACCTTTTCCTTGCTAAGGGTTTTTAAATAGGATGTGTGGATAAATGCTCTTTCTCCTCAAGCAAGGCAAAGACACTCTCTTGGTCCAGATCTACGTGGATGATATCATTTTCGGTGGTTCTTCTCACGCTTTGGTTGCCAAGTTTGCAGATACTATGAGCAGGGAGTTCGAGATGAGTATGATGCGCGAGCTGACTTTCTTTCCTGGATTGCAAATTAAGCAATCCCGAGAAGGGACGTTTGTGTGCCAGGGCAAGTATACCAAGGACTTGCTGAAGAGGTTCGATATGGGTGAGGCCAAGCCTCTTCCAACACCCATGTCGACCACAATGGCCCTGGATGCGGACAAGGATGGAGAAGCTATGAACCAGAAGGAGTACCAAAGCATGATCGGGTCGCTGCTCTACCTGACGGCGACACGCCCGGACATCCAGTTCGTGGTGTGTCTGTGTGCGCGTTTTCAGGCGTCGCCGCGCACTTCTCACCGTCAGGCGGTGAAGCGCATTTTCAGGTACCTTCGTTTCACACCTGAGTTCGCGATTTGGTATTCAGCTTCCTCCACCCTCTCCCTTTGCGGTTATTCCGATGCCGATTTTGCTGGTTGTTGCATTGAACGCAAATCCACTTCTGGGACTTGCCAATTTATCGGTTCTTTTCATGTATCGTGGTCTTCTCACAAGCAGTCTAGTGTCGCCCAGTCTACCACAGAGGCTGAGTATGTTGCTGCGGCTAGCTGTTGTTCCCAGTTGCTTTGGATGATGGCCACTTTGCGTGATTTTGGTCTGAGCTTTTCTCGTGTTCCTTTGCTTTGTGACAGCACGAGTGCGATTAGCGTTGCTAAGAACCCCGTGTTTCACTCGAAGACCAAACACATTGATGTGCGCTTTCATTTTCTGCGAGACCACTATGAGAAGGGTGATATCGACCTTCGCCATGTCGATACTCATCATCAGTTGGCTAATATTTTCACCAAGCCTTTGGACGAATCAACCTTTAAATGGTTGAGGGGTGAGCTTGGTGTGTGTTTCCCCTTTTAGATGGGGGAAACATTTTGGATCTTGTATCATAGACTGACTATTTTCTCGTTTGTTTTGTTTCTCTTTTGCATTTCAGCATACGCTTTTACATTCTGAGCTTCATGCATATATTCTTTAAAATGTAATTATGCTATGTTTAGTGTGCTCCGATGCTATTTGTTGCTACCAGTAGCTTATGCTCTTTCTGATCACTAATACATGGTTGAGGGGTGAGTCGTTGGAGCTATACTATTTAGAGCATCTTTGCATTTTCTTGACTATATTCCTGAAGCTGCTAACTCGCATTATGACTCATATGCATTTTGGAAGAGAGAGAACTTCTCTTGTTGGCACTTTTGATGGTGCATTTTCTAAGGGGGAGAAAATCATTTTCAGTTCCTTTTGCTTGATGGTGCATTTTCCACTAAGGGGGAGAAAATTTGGACAAATCATGTCTCCCATGTTGACGGTTGTGTGCACCATGCAAGGCGGAGTTTGCTCATGCTGAATTTTTGAAATTTCCAATTGGTTCGGAGCGCTTTGCTAGTTGTGTTGAGCCTTTGCCTCTATCTTGAGGGACTAGCAGCCGCACCTTTGCTTCAGTTGGGTTCAGTTGGTATCGAGCTTTTCAGTCTCTGTCGAGCTTTCTTGCTAGTTGTGTTCAGCCTCTGTGCCTCTATCTTGAGGGACTAGCATTTTGCTTCGATTTTCATTTAGCATTTGCTAGCGGTGTTGAGCCTGTTCTACCTCTTCTTGAGGGCTAGTTTTGCTTTGCTTGGTTGCGTCGAGCCGTTGCCCATGTCTTGGGAACCAAGTTGTTTTGCTCTTTCCACTTGACCTTCTTCGGCTTTGCTATGCTTTTGGGTCATTTGGTCGAGTTCTCTCTTCTCCTTTCCTCCTTCTATTTCCATTATGATTGTGTGTGTAGTTGACAATGCACTCATCAAGGGGGAGATTGCGGATACATGGGTGTATGCCGGGTCTCTGAGTGATGAGTGATTGTCAACGGGTTTGATCGCAGGTTCTTTGGCTTGTGTTGTGCAGGTGTCGAGCACAGAGACAGTGATCGAGGGCAAGGTGAAGGTCAAGTAGAGACGTGCCGTGCCGATGGACCGGGAGCGGTGAAGGGCGGACGTGAGGCTTGGACTGAGGGACCGGTGACATGAGGATCAGCTGTGGTGGCTGATAGCCTGGGACAGCGACGAGTGAAGACTTGCGGTCACGATGTTGCTCGAATCGAGGACTTGGGGACACGTGTTGGTGGATGGGGTGCACGGGCGGTGCATCCCCTTGATGGCTCGGTTTGGTGGTTGAGCCACAGAAAAACCGGGGGCGCAGTCCGTGAAGAGGAAGCAGAGCGGTGGCGGCACGTGGCGGCAATCGGGAGGTTGCATCGAGGCAACGCTATGAGTTGTGCGGGCGTGGCCGTCGGATCCACCTACCATCGAGTTGGTCCAGAATAACCTTAGGGTTTAGCTGGTTCGCTCTGTAAGTAGTTAGGGGTAGAGTGGGAATTAGGAATAGTTAGAATTAGGATAAGTAGGGGGACACACCCACCTCCCCATCTATCTCAGTCATTTGCTCTTTGCACTTAGGGTTTTCTGCTCTCCCAATCCCCTGCTGTAGCTAGCTGAGAGCCGCAGAGAACCATACCTCTGTGTAATGGAGATTTTGAGGAAGTGAGGCTGTAACCTCACTGTTGTAGCGTGTGGTAGCCACACGGTTGCAGATCGATGACTTGATTCGCGTTTTGGTTCGTGTTCTTCGCGTTCTTCATTTCTCCGTGATTTTCCTGGCACTCGATCTCCCTCTCTAGTGCGTCTTTGTGAAATCCGTTTGAATCAACTTATTCTTTACATTGAGGAGGTCATTTTGACCAAAGGAATTCATCTAACTCATCACGAACAAGTAGATCGGGTTGATTTCATTTTCGTGGTGCTTTTTCGTTCATACACCTTCCCCTTCGATTTCCCGTTGATTGAGTTGATTTGAGCGGATGATTTCTTGGGGATAGTCTCTAACTACCTCGTGATCATCCTCTCCAAGTTTGGGATCAAGGGATTTTGTTTGAATCGATTGGGAGTGATTTGGGTGAAGGGCGATCAAAATCGCCCTCACTGGACAGCCGCGGACAGTCCGCCACCTAACCGGCGGACAGTCGGGCGTCGGGGAGCAGCCAGACCCAGTGGCTGTGTTCTTCGGATGTTGGCTTTGTTGACCGGCGGACAGTCCGCAGTTCAAAGCCGCGGACAGTCCGGGAACTGTCCAGGGGACTTCAGCAACTTTGCTGTTTACCGAGTTTTGCCGGCGGACAGTCCGCCACTCGCTAGCGGACAGTCTGGCAGTACCGCGGACAGTCCGGGACCCTAGGTCCGGACAGTCCGGGAATGGCCTGAAGCTTCCGGTTTTGTGCGTTTGCTCTCCCGGCTTTCTCGTTTGGTTTTCGGACTTCTCGTTTGGCCCTAGAGTTGATCAAGGAACCTCTCTAGGTATCTTTGCTACTTGTTAGCATAGGTATTTAGGAGTTTCTCGACGTAGCCGTCTATCTACGTTTGGGACTTGGTTTTTGAGGGTCGAACTTGTGCCAGCTCTTTTGGCTTTTGGTCGCTATCGCTTTGTGGTGCCTCGCTGTGATCCAAGGGATCATCCACCTCTTCCAAGGGTCGTGGGCATCACATTCTCGGTCGTAGCTTTGGGGGTTGATTTTGGGACAATCGGCCAAAGTTTCGAAAAAATTTTGAGCTCCCATTCACCCCCCTCTGATCGCCTTGCTAGTGCATTCTCGGTCCTTCACGATGATATTCACCTCATCCTAGAAAGACCATCCCTCTACGCTACAAGTTCAATCATCTACAAGAGGAAATCCATTTTCACTTTCCTTGAGAAAAGGCACGATGCAACTTCATCAGCTACATGCCCAATGAAGCACCCAAGAAGAATAGAAGTGAAAGACGCCGCTCTCAAAGCCAAAGAAGATAAACTATCAACAATAGAGAGGCAAACCACGAAGAAGAAGCTATCGGCACTGTCCCAGAAAAGAAAGAACAAGAGAAACCTCAAGACAGTGAACCACAGGAATTGAAGACTCAGACCAAGAAAGTATGAAAGAAAAAGTCTGCACCTAAGAGGTATAATCAATAACAACTTTCCAAATGTCTGACATACCTTGGGAGGTCTGGACCAAGGGAAGGTCCGGTTCGTCGGACCTAAATATCCGAACCTTCGCCAAAAGGTAAAAACCGGTAGTTATCCTGATATTTACTTTTCTGCATATTTCTCATATTTAATTGTTAGTCGTTTATTGCATCATCATATTCAATTCGCAAACATTTTAATTGCATTAGAAAAGAAAATAAAAATGTTACAATTGTTACACTATATCATAAACCATAAAGCCCCATGTGAATAATTCTGTGGTGTGTAAAAACCCGTAGGAATGTTCACCGTGGTGGCATAAAAATAATAAAAGTAAATATGCATGCATTCATCCTGTTGCATTTTCTCTTGCATCATAAAATACAAAAATATAGAGAAAGAGATCTTACTGAAATTCTAGACAGCTAAGCTTGAGTGGCCAACCGCTAATGCTTAATCTGTTCCACAAGTTTGTTGTCTATTTGAGTTCACAGGATTTAAAAGGTCAAGAAAAGCTGACAAGCAAGTGAATGCTCCATCACTGTTGGAGCACTGTCTCAACAAACATCAACATCAATCAAAGCTCTAATAAAGGAAGGACATATCCACTGCCAGTCTGCTACATTGCAAGATCGAACGACTATGTCAACATTCAGCTTGGGAGAAGGCACCCCCATGTATCCACGTAAGTATCTCTATTCTCTTAAGTTTTTCATTCTATAATAAATTCAAAACACCAAAATATGTGAGCATATGAAGGCTCACCCTTAAGAAAAGAACAAAAATATGTGAGCACATGAAGGCTCACCATTAATAAAAAAAAAGAGACAAAAATATTTGGGCACATGACGGCTCAACGCTATTAAAGGAACCAGCTTGGGGGAGACGCACCCCCGTTATCTTCGCGATTCAGGTATGTACTACTACTATTATTAGCTTTATCTTAAAGTGTGTTAGATTAAATAAATAAAATAGTGTGTCTAGTGTGTTTTATCAAGTTGATGACCAAAGAGAACCCTCTCTTTCTAATATTTTGCATGGAAATGATGAATAGTTGCTCTATCCAATTTCTTTCAAGTACCTAGCCTTCAAAGCATAAGTTCTCCTCATTGATAATGCTGCCTTAAATAAAATTAATACATGGATGGCAAAACTTAATCTAAGGTCAAGGTAATTGGGATATGACATGTGATGATCTGAGCAGCTATATCTTGTTCTAAACAACACTAAAGTTCCGGAGATTTCTAAATATAAACATGACTAATAATTGCATTGAGTTAAATTAAGCTTTTTGACCCTGTGAGTAGTTTATCATACCATTGAATTGAGATCACTTACACATTTCATCTATCTTCCGCATAATGCTCATAATTATCATTCGCTGCACTCTCTGAAGTTTGTTGGAAGTGGCTATGAAAAAAAAGAAGAAGAAGAAGAAAAAGAGGATCCGAGGAAATAAAAATGGACAAGTGTCCGAAACCTCAAAAAGATAGATCCGACGAAATAAAAAGGGACAAGTGTCCGGAACCTCGAAGAAAAAAAAATGTCAAAAAAAAATGGGCACGTGCCCGATAGTAGAATTAGCCTGATAGCCATATGTCTCTAATAGACAGAAGAGAGTAAATATATTCAAAAGAGCATCCGACTCCATTTTCCATACACATGCACTTCTTGATTCAATGGTTGGTTGACTTTCTCTTTGGATTCATTGTTTAATTTGACAACATATGTATTAATGCTTTGAAATCAATTAAAACTCCGGGATAAAGGTGAAGTGAAGAACTAGAGACATAGTGCTTGATTTGATCGTTCATCTCTCAATATTCAAGACCTAAGGTAAGAGTAATAAGCCCCATTAAAAATAACATAATATGTTTCGGAGAATTTTTGTTTAACAGCGGTGTACTTGCTGGAAGTGAAGATATTGTAGCAACTCCTGATCCATTGTTAAGTTTTGGTTTTGCTAAGGGATAGCAAAGGGTAAGTTGGGGGAATTGTTGACGCTGGTTATCTATCAAAACTGAAGGATAATTTTAAATATAAAAGGGCATGAATTCAATCACCAACAAAGGTTAGGTTTTAATTGACAATATTCCACGAGTTTTGGTGATTGTGATTCTGCAGGGACTAAACCGGAAATCAGCGCTGATTGCTTCCCCTAGAAGGAAACCGACGGGAGATAATGCAACCGCCCGTCAGGAAGTTTCTAGAAGACTCCAGTGGACATCAGAAGACACCAGAGGTCGACAACACGAGGGATGCCAGGTGGGACCGACGGTCCCAACATGAGATACGGTTCGTCTCCCCCCGGGCCCGCTGGCTTCCGTCTTCTGCAAGCTTCCTCCACCGATCTCTAGGACTCATCTCGGCCGTACCTTAAGTCGGTTTGATCCAACGGCCACAGTTGATCCCTCATGTAACACCCTAGGTGTTAAGCAATCCCTAAATGCATAATTTGGCATGGCATGAGCATAGCATCTCATCATTTCATGCGCATATGCTTGTTGAATGCTTAAGTCCTTGTGTAGTGTCTAAGTATAACCTTGTTATGCTTTTTGTTTCTGACCAAGTGCCTTATAACAAAGTTGTAGATCTTGATGAAGGAACAACTTTGCTTTAAAGCACTTTCAGAAAAAAGCTTTTAAAATGTGATTTCTTGCATTAGAAAAATGGATTAGAAGTAAATTTCTTTTTCTAAGCAGAATTTGGACTTGAGCCTTAAAGATGATTTGTTCCTTACAAAATTCTAAGCAACTTTGCTTTTAGGACCTTCTCCTATTTCGGCTTAGTTTAGGAGTTATAGAGCATCAAGTTTTAAACCAAACTTCATTAGTTTAACCCTAGTGGGCCCGGCCTGTCAGCCCCTCCCTTCTTCCCCGCGCGCGCGCCGCTCCCTCCGCGCCGGCAGAACCGCTCGCCGCCGCGAGACCGCCTCGCGGCGGCCAAACCACCGACTTCGCCGCCCGTGGTTTGCGCCCGAACTCGCCACGTCGCTCCGGCGCCGGTGCATGCTCGCCGCGTGGAGCGCGACGCCTGGTGCCGCCGCGTCCGGTCGGGAGCTCCCCCGACGGGAACCGGCCAGGTGCAATGCACCTAGCACTTCGTTCCTTTTGCCTTCGCTCCGCCCCGTGCTCGCAACCAGAGGAGCATTCCATTGCTCACTCTCTTCCTCGCTCCACTCCACTCCATCTTCACCAGAGCTCCGCGCCGCCGCCGCCCGCCGAACCTCGGCGAGCGATTACTCGCTCCACCGCTCACCGCGTTCGATTCCTCCCGCCAGTTTCTCCGCCTTGACCTCCTCTTTCTCCGGCAAGGGTTGGTTTCCCCTCTCTCCCTCTCTAGCCGCCGGAACAGCGGATGCCATCCTCAAGCTCCCGCCACCGTGACCTTCACGTGAACCGGCCATCTCCGGCCAAGCCATCCCAAACCGAGCCCTGTTCTAGTCTTCTCTACCTCCGCAGTAGCTTAGAGTTAGTTGGAGACCTCTCTTCGCCGTGTTTCAGCCGGAACCGAGCCGTGTCGCCGCCATGTCCGCCATGGACCGCCGCCGTGCATCGCTCCGGGCAATGCTGGGGATGCCGAAGCCCGAGAGTTGCTCCAATAGGTCGCTTATGTCTTGCTTAGGCTAGTGTTGATCTCGCCGAGTCGCAAGCCGCCGGGAAGAGTTCCGCCGCCGAGTCGCAGAGCCGCCGCTCCGCCATGGCCGCCGTCGAGCTTGCTCCGGTATCCCTCTGGCTCAGCGAGTCGGTTAGTCGTGTTCGCCCGCAAACCCGCACCCAATGATGGTCTCGGTGTCACCGGAAGCGTCGCCGTCGACGAGCTAGGGCCGGTCAACGACGCGGCGCAAAACTCCGCCGTTGACCGCCGAGCCAGCCTCGCCTAGTAGCTTGGTCGCCCTGACCAGCGGGCCCCGCCTGGCAGTAAGAAAGAGAGAAAAGGGAATTTGGGTGCCGTAGGCCTCGGTAAGCCGGGTGCGCCGAGCCTTCGCCTCGAGCCTTGACCAAGTCGGTTGAGTTAGCCTCGGCTGAGTCCGTGAGCCTCGGCCGAATCGGTGTCTGAGCCTCGACTGAGTTAAACCGGGTGTGCCGAAGCCTTCGCCTCGAGCCTCGGCAGAGCCACGCCGGGTGTGCCGAGCGTTGTCTTGTGCCTCGGCCGAGTTAAGTAGGGTGTCCGTAGTGTATAGGATTGAGTTTTCTTTTTAATTGTTTTGCAGAATTTGTGTAATGGCTTCAAAAATTCATACAAGGCTCATTTTAAGTCCAAATCCTGTGAAACAAATTTGTTAGGTCAAGCATGTTTAGATCTATCAGTGAAAACTGTTGAATGCATTCTTGGTGATATTTTTATGTGTAGATTTATTTACATTAGAAAAGTGCTGATAACTTGGAAAATGCATAACTAATTATATATAAGTCAGAAAAATGTGATTCCAGTTTTGTTAGGTTTGTATGAATGTGTAGTTTCAGAGAAAAATATAATATGAGGTGTTCTGTGAATTAATTTGACAGTAGCTTTTAAAATGGTTAAATGTCGTTTCCTTGTTTATTTTGTAGTAATTAAAATATGAGAATATGAACCTGAGAATTTAAGCACATTGCTCTTGTACTAGGAAGCTCAGTAGAAAATAAGAAATCTGTGGTTTGACACTTTTGCTAGGGTGTGTAGTTCAAAGCACCTTTCCATGATAGAATTTGTCTTTTTCATAGAGAATGGAGTTTAAGTCCAAATGGGGTGAAATTTGGACAGGAAGCTGGATTAGGTACTGTAAATTTCCAGTAATTTCTGTAGATTTTTCTGAAGCTATCTAGGATGGGTTGCTGTTATAGGCTAGTCTAATTAGCTTTATTTCAGCAAGTAATTAGAGGGTAATAAACTCATTAAGTAAACTTTGATGTGGTGACAACATAGCTTAATCAATTGACTATGTTAGGTTAAATAGTTGGGATGATGTTGACTACCTTGTTGAAGAGAATGCAGTAGATGACATGTGCTTATCTCCTGATTGCTGTCGATCATGTGCATCACATATGCATTCTATGTGCATTCATCCTATTCATGCACTTATGCATCATACAGGATCAGCGGAGGAGATCCAGACCCAGTCGGTACTGGAAGAGCCCAGTCCGGAGGAGAACCTGACAGAAGAAGCCGGAGGGATCGACGCCGACGAGCTACCCGAGTGCCGCGATCACCGTCCGTCAGACTTTGAGAAAGGCAAGCCCCGGAGCATTCTAACTCCTACGGTTTGCAAATGTTTTCTAATTAACCTGATGATGAATGATGCATTAGGTTATAGGAATTGATTGCTACCGTTGATGCATTATTACTTATCCTTGTCCACCTGCAATATATATCTTGATATCCCTGTTTAGGTCTAGGCTCGTTATATGCTTAGCCCTGCTTAGACCGGTAAAAGTCGGGTGATTTCCTGTCTCCCGCAATAGGTGGATACTGATCATGGTTAGCCTGTGCTATCATGAGATAACCATGTGATAATTAATTTGAGACGGAGGCGGGATGTAAGAGCAGCAGAACATGGGTTCTGTGTGCTAGTAGTCTCCCGTCTGTGTCGCCTAGGACCCGTTCGGGAATGTAACTTCAGTCAAATTGAACGCGTCGATCACTTAACGGAGTAGGTCTGAGTACCTCCCGCGAAGCCGAGTAAGGTTATTCGAGCCGGTGATGGAGATGTTGACGCCTAACACCCAGGGCCTCAGCTGTACCGTGGGCAACTATTCTGATCGACCTGGCATGGTCCGAGGGCAGGCAGGGCCTGATCGACCTGGCATGACCGTGGGCAGTTATAGATTGAGCGACCTGGCACTGAGATAAACCCCGGTGTAGAAGGGCCCATGGCCGTCCCGCGCTTTGTGTTCTCGAATCCCTGACTGGTAGCTTACGACTGCCGTAGCCGGAATGTGCCGGGCGAGTGTGAGACATTTTATCCCCAGCTGGGTAGGAATCGATTATAATCGCCATCGCTCCTGGACAGTGAGTAATTGACTTTAGATCATCTCCCGTAGAACTTATGGAACTAAAATGGTTATGGAATCTGAAAGGCTATTGATGAAATAGTCACTCTTGATTGATTAATTAGCAAGTGCTTGTTTAGTACAGGTGCAAATCTAGTAAGGTAGAGTTAATGACTAAAAGCAATTGCCAACATCTGAAACTGAGTTTTAGTACTAAAGCTTTCATGCAAAGGAGTATGTACAGCCAACCCCACTATATAGCCTACATGATCCTTGAGTCTCGTTATTTCTGGTTTTGACGGGTAAGTCTAGCTGAGTACCTTCTGTACTCAGGGTTTATTTCCCTTGTTGTTGCAGATGGCCAGTGCTTTTATGGTTACTGCGAGAACTGCTTGTACCGGTAACGGGTGATGACTAGACCAAGGGCATGGTCAACACTTATCTCATCTGTTGCTTTTGTGGACCCGGTCAACTGATGGCACCGTATTTATGAACAATCCAAACTTATGTTTTAAAGACTATGTTGCTTCCGCTACTACTATCAAACTATGGTTTGTAATATTATTTCGTACTCCGATGTAATTTGAACTTTATGCAACTATGATGTAACCCGTGAGCATGTTCGTGGAACAAGTACGATCTTGGCTGGATGTCGTTGAATGATTTGAAATCCTTCGAGATTTCCGGACTACCGGGTTTGTACGAGCTTAAGTACTCGATGATTTCTGCGAGAGCGGAGGTTTTCCGTGCTTAATCTGGTGCAAATTGGTCGGTTCTGTTACAGCTGGCATCGGAGCAAGTTCTGCGTTACTGTTCATGTGTGTATTTAAAAACAATATTTTATAAAGGATAAAGCTATATTTGCCAACTTATAGTTATATTAGGATTTGGAAAATCTTAAGGATTAAAGCTAAGGTGTGCCAGTGACCAAGTCCTTATGCCCAATAGGAATTTAGGTGGCTATTTAAGTACTAACTTGGGGTTGTGCATCATATTTAATTTCTGTTATTCTGTCGTCCATACGGCAAGGGTGAAATTGTATGGGTGCTATTCCTCGGAATAGTAATGCATGGATCAATTGCCTCTACGCCAAGGTAATAAGTGAGTTGTGAGAGCATGATTGGACAACCGCCAATCTAGGGGAGTGCTTGAATGATGCTGACATGTATACCTGTTGCACACAAGTATATGTGAAAGTATTAATTGTGGGAGTAATACTTCTCTGATGGGTGCATATACTGCTTACGTGTATACTGGGTGTGCACCTAAGCCAGTATTAGATTTAATTTTCAGCAATGCATGATATTCATATTGTGGGCAGGGCTGAAATGAACTTTCTGCAGGTACGCTAACTTGCGAACGTGTAGTACGCTAGTTAACGCTATGAGTGAACGTTGTATGCCACCGTCTAGCCGTTAGATTGTTAGGCAGTGAGGACGTATGTTACGCTCATGCATCATGATCATATAATCTTGCATTAATTTACTTCCTTCCTTATGTTATCCGTCCCGATCTTAAATAAAAGTTGTTCTCAACTAATTAAAAACTATGTGGATACACTTCTTTCAGATGGCCCGCACTAAGCGTACCGCCGCAAGTCGACTGGAGGCAGGAGGCCCAATTACATGCTGGGTCCTTGGACCGAGGAGGGATCCGAGGATTTTCTGGAGGAGTTCGGCATGCCTACTCTTTTGTGGAGGGTGCTGCACTTAGTCGGATACCAGGAGGGCCAGGAGCCGCGCAGTATGAGTGGCATCGAGTTCAGTTTTCAGAGGATCGCTACATGTACACAGTTGAGGTGGACGTGCCCAGCCGTGATCCGCAGGATCATGTGTGGTGCCGCAGAGTGTTTGCTCTTCAGGGCAGGACTCCTTGGGATGGAGCCAACCAAGTTGCGTACACTGTTCTTCGGGATATCATGGAGGATCATCCAGAGGTAGTTGCCCAGGCCACAGCCGGTGTCTTCCCTACAGCAGATCCGTACCAGTCCGTGTGGCGTCAGCCGGGTGCTACGGTGTTGGAGGCTAGTTCTTCAGAGCGTGAGCACTGCGCAGGGCCAGCTGGGAGTGCGATGGCTGCACTCATGGCTACCTACGGGTGTCTGTCACGTAGCTACGACCACCTGGACCACATCCTCAGTGAGGAGATAGCTGCACATCACCAGGGTCAGGAGGCGCATGCTACAGAGGTCGACCTTCTTACCACTCAGCTAGCTCACATGACCGTTGAGAGAGACCAGGCTCGTCAGAGGGAGCAGGAGACGGCACAGCAGCTTAGTGACCAGCAGGGTATGACGACCTTCTTATCCACCATCATGGCCGAGACTGAGGAGTCGCTACGTAATGTTTGTCTCGAGGGTATGCGCGCGACTGAGCAGAACAGGCTTCTCAGGCTACAGGTGGGAGATTTGGAGCTGCAACTTCATCATCTCCAGGACTACAATGATCGCCTACATGAGGAGATTCATCGCCGTGAGAATGAGAGGAACCCTATCCTTCCTCAGGAGGACCCGGATTCTCATGCTTCGTCCAGTGGTTCTTCGAACATCTCGAGTGATGATGATGACAACGACGATGATGACGATGGTGCCATTAGGGAGTAGACTAGTTAGTGTTAGCGCGTAGTGGTCTTATCTCATATCGTAGCGCTTGATCTTTTGGGTAACATGTGGATGTAAGAATGTGTGTTGGACCTATGTGCGTATGGCGCAAGACCTTGAAAAGTCCCATATGTATGGGCACCTATGGATGTTATGTTGACTTTTGTATGTTATGTGATGAGCACTTTTTATCATGTGATGATGCGTTGTGGATCGAAATTTATTATGCCTCTGTAATTGTTTGGTGAATTCGTTTTCCGAATAATTTCTGTTGGCATGGTTTATTGTTCTCCGCAATTTTGGCAACGTCGTTTAATGATTATTGCTATCGCTACATGCAGATGACGATGACTCGCAGTGGAGCGGGTGGTAGTGGTGGTAATGATGGTAGCAGGGAGAACCGCAATCCACCACCTCCTCCACCACCCACAGCCGAGCAACTCTTCGCTCAGTTCTTGGGAAGTCAACGCAACATGAGGCGCTTCTGCGAGAGAATTTGGCGCATAGCAATCAACGCCCTGAGCCGAATCAGTACAGCTCGTTCAAGGATTTTCTGGACACAAGGCCGCCAATTTTCAAGGAAGCCACAGAACCTCTAGAAGCGGAAGAATGGCTGCATACAATAGAGCAGAAGTTTCGACTGCTCAGGCTTACAGAGGAGTTGAAGCAGAATATGCTGCACATCAGCTACAGGGGCCAGCCGGAATTTGGTGGGGACATCACCGTACCACTTATCCAGCTCGTACACCTGTCACTTGGAGAATGTTCGCGGAAGCTGTTCGCGGGCACTATATTCCGCCAGGCTTGACTCAGATGAAGATGGCTGAATTCATGAGCTTAACACAAGGAACTCGATCAGTGACCGAGTATCATCACTTGTTCAATTCTTTATCTCGCTATGCACCAGAATTGTTGATACCGATGCTAAGAAGATAGCTAGCTTTAAGAGAGGACTGAATACTAAGATGGGAAAATCAGTGGGTACTTCATCCCGCACAGTTTTCAATGACTTCATCAGTGACTGCCTGATCCAGGAGAATCACAACAATAAGCATACTGCAAGCAAGGCTAGGAAGAGGACCCTGGAATCTGGACCATCTCAGTATAGAGGACCACCAGCCCAGCGTTCGCAATACCGACCACCAGCACCTGGGGCTCGTTTCAGCCGCCTCAGAAGAAGGGACAGCAGCAAGCTCAGCGTGGTCAACGACCATACAAGGTGGCAGCAAGTCAGGCTCGAGCAGGACAAGGCAGCTCAACTGGGACCAAGCCAATAGTTCGGGGACCGTGCTTCAATTGCAACCAAGATGGGCACTTTGCAAGGTATTGCCCACACCCAAGAAGCAGCAGGCTAATTACCCAGCGCGTCTGCACAACATGACCATTGAAGAAGCTCGTGCTGGAGAACCCGTGACTGCCGGTATGTGTCTCGTGAACCATCATCCTGCAGTTGTTTTATTTGATACTGGATCATCGCATTCTTTCATGAGCAAGGCATTTGCACAAAAGCATAATCAAGAAATCTCTGAAATGGATTATGGGTTTCGCGTGAGCTCCGTAGGGAGTAGCGTGTTATCTAGACAGATGGTGTGTAATGTGACCATCGATATTGGAGGGCATAAATTGGAGCCAACCTAGTAGTTTTGCCGGGACTAAGTATGGATGTAGTCTTAGGCATGAGTTGGATGACCATGTGGAGTGCGGTGTTAGACACTGCAAACAGGACTCTTACCTTATCTGATAGTCGGACAGGTAACAAGCTTCGCGTATCTCTTCCTCGAGGTGCCGATCTTGTTGACTTATCTTGTACTTTTGCTATAGAAGACCTCTCCAAAATTCCAGTTGTTAGGGATTTTCCGGACGTTTTTCCAGATGAGTTACCAGGGTTACCACCAAAGAGAGCAGTGGAGTTTGTGATAGAGTTGTTACCAGGAACTGCACCAATCTCTAGGAGACCGTATCGAATGCCGCCCAATGAGCTGGCAGAACTCAAGACCCAGATCAAGGAACTCTTGGACAAGGGATTCATTCAACCTAGTGTATCAGAATGGGGTTGCCCAGCTTTGTTTGTCAAAAAGAAGGATAAGTCCTTGCGCATGTGTGTGGATTATCGTCCACTCAATGCCGTGACTGTTAAGAATAAGTATCCGTTACCTAGGATAGACATCCTTTTTGATCAGTTATCAAGGGCCAAGGTGTTTTCTAAGATTGATCTAAGGTCAGGGTATCATCAGATTCGAATCAGACCACAGGATATTCCAAAGACCGCTTTCTCAACCAGATACGGGTTATATGAGTATCTTGTTATGTCCTTTGGATTAACCAATGCTCCAGCATATTTTATGAGTTTGATGAACTCCGTGTTCATGCCAGAATTAGACAAGTTTGTGGTAGTGTTCATTGACGATATTCTGGTTTACTCGGAAAATGTAGAAGATCATGCCAAACATTTGAGGGTTGTCTTATCTAGACTCAGGGAACACAAGCTCTATGCTAAATTCAGCAAGTGCGAGTTTTGGATGAGGAAAGTACAATTTCTTGGTCATATTCTGTCAGAAGAAGGAATTTCAGTTGACCCTAGCAAAGTACAGGAAGTCATGGACTGGAAAGCTCCGACTTCAGTTGGTGAAATCCGGAGTTTTCTGGTTTAGCGGGATATTATCGTCGATTTATTCCAGAATTCTCCAAGATTGCAAAGCCAATGACAAGTTTGTTGCAAAAGAATCAGAAATTTGAATGGACAGAGAAGTGCGAAACTGCTTTCCGTACCTTGCGGAAACTGTTGACCACTGCTCCTGTTTTAGCTCAACCGGATGTTGAGAAACCCTTTGATGTCTTTTGTGATGCGTCAAAGGTAGGCCTAGGTTGTGTTCTCATGCAAGAAGGCAGAGTGATTGCTTATGCTTCGCGGCAATTGCGAAAGCATGAAGTGAATTACCCGACCCATGATTTGGAATTAGCTGCAGTTGTACATGCTTTGAAGATTTGGAGACACTATCTGGGGAAATGTCTGCCATATGTACACCGACCACAAGAGTCTTAAATATATTTTCACGCAAGCAGAATTGAATATGAGGCAAAGAAGATGGCTGGAATTGATTAAGGATTATAATCTTCAAATTCACTATCATCCAGGCAAGGCGAATGTTGTGGCCGATGCTCTGAGCCGGAAATCACACTGTAATGCTATGAAGATTCTACCAGAGGATGAGTTCAGCTTAACACATGCTGCAGTGCTACATGATTTAGAGTTGCGCAATGTGTTAGTTGACCAAATTATAGAAGGCCAGAAAACCGATAAAGGGATCTACCATATTAAGGAAAGGCTCAAGGATGAAAAAGAGGCCGATAAGCATTTTCGAGTTGACGAAAATGGAGTTCTATGGTTTAACCAGCGATTAGTGGTGCCTAAGGATAGAGAACTCAGGAATCGGATCATGGATGAAGCACATTTGTCCAAATTATCTATTCATCCTGGAAGTACAAAAATGTACCAAGATTTGCGTCCGAGATTTTGGTGGACCAAAATGAAGAAAGAAATTGCTGCTTATGTGGCCAGATGCGATACGTGTTGTCGAGTAAAGGCTATTCACTTAAAACCAGCCGGAATGCTTCAGCCATTAGCCATACCTGAATGGAAGTGGGAAGAAGTGAGTATGGATTTTATCGTTGGTTTACCCACTACTCAGAAGGGTAATGATTCAATTTGGGTAATTGTGGATCGTCTCACAAAGACCGCACATTTCATTCCAGTCAAGACCAACTATAAGGCCCCAGATTATGCAGAGATCTACATAAGTCAGATTGTGCGACTGCACGGTGTACCAAAGGTTATAGTCTCTGATCGCGGACCACAGTTTACTGCACCGTTTTGGGAAAAGTTGCAGAAGGAGTTAGGCACAGGTTTAGTCCCGAAGCTCCGCCTATCATCCGCAAACATCAGGGCAGACAGAGAGAGTGAATCAAGTTCTAGAGGATATGTTAAGAGCCTGTGTTTTATCAGCAAAAGGTTCTTGGGAGAAATGGTTACCATTGGCAGAGTTTGCTTATAACAACAGTTATCAAGAAAGTATACAGATGGCTCCTTTTGAAGCTCTGTATGGTAGAAGATGCAGGACACCGATAAACTGGGTAGAACCAGGGGAACGTCGGTACTATGGTATGACTTTGTGTGAAAGAAGCAGAAGAACAAGTTAGAACGATTCAGCAACATATCGCGTCTGCACAATCTCAGCCAGAAAAGCTATGCTGATAAACGAAGGAAACCGCTTGAGTTTAATGTTGGTGACTATGTCTATTTGAAGGTTTTCACCAATGAAGGGTGTAAACGTTTTGGAGTTAAGAGGAAGTTAGCACCAAGATTTGTGGGACCCTATAGGATAGTGCAAAGAAGGGAGAAGTGGCTTATCGATTGCAATTACCAGACATTTAAAGGCTATTTTCCCAGTGTTCCATGTCTCTCAATGAAGAAAATGTCTTCGAGTACCCAGAAGAGGTACAACCGGCCATATCAAGTTGCAATCTGATCTCACTAACTCAATTACACCATGTCGAGTGCTCGATGAAAAGAAAGAGCGACCCGCGGAAGATCGTGAAGCAATATAAGGTATCTTGGAGTGAGCAAGATGATCGAGATGCTACTGGGAGACGGATGACTATCTAAAGGAAGTATACCCACACTTTTATAAGAAATGGTTCGTAACCCAAATCTCGGGACGAGATTTCTTTAAGGAGGGGAGGGCTGTAAGTAACACCCTAGGTGTTAAGCAATCCCTAAATGCATAATTTGGCATGGCATGAGCCATAGCATCAATCATTTCATGCGCATATGCTTGTTGAATGCTTAAGTCCTTGTGTAGTGTCTAAGTATAACCTTGTTATGCTTTTTGTTTTCTGACCACGTGCCTTATAACAAAGTTGTAGATCTTGACGAAAGGAACAACTTTGCTTTAAAGCACTTTCTCAGAAAAAGCTTTTCAAATGTGATTTCTTGCATTAGAAAAATGGATTAGAAGTAAATTTCTTTTTTCTAAGCAGAATTTGGACTTGAGCCTTAAAGATGATTTGTTCCTTACAAAATTCTAAGCAACTTTGCTTTTAGGACCTTCTCCATTTCGGCTTAGTTAGGAGTTATAGAGCATCAAGTTTTTAAAACCAAACTTCATTAGTTTAAACCCTAGTGGGCCCGGCTGTCAGCCCCTCCCTTCTTCCCCGCGCGCGCGCCGCTCCCTCCGCGCCCGCAGAAACCGCCTCGCCGCCGTGAGACCGCCTCACTGGCCGGCCAAACCACCGACTTCCCGCCCCGTGGTTTGCGCCCGAACTCGCCACGTCGCTCCGGGCTCGGTGCATGCTCGCCGCGTGGAGCGCGACGCCTGGTGCCGCCGCGTCCGGTCGGGAGCTCCCCCGACGGGAACCGGCCAGGTGCAATGCACCTAGCACTTCGTTCCTTTTGCCTTCGCTCTGCCCCGTGCTCGCAACCAGAGGAGCATTCCATGCTCACTCTCTTCCTCGCTCCACTACACTCCATCTTCACCAGAGCTCCGCGCCGCCGCCGCCCGCCGAACCTCGGCGAGCGATTACTTGCTCCACCGCTCACGCTGTTCGATCCTCCCGCCAGTTTCTCCGCCTTGACCTCCTCTTTCTCCGGCAAGGGTTGGTTTCCCCTCTCTCCCTCTCTAGCCGCCGGAACAGCGGATGCCATCCTCAAGCTCCCGCCACCATGACCTTCACGTGAACCGGCCATCTCCGGCCAAGCCATCCCAATCCAAGCCCTGTTCTAGTCTTCTCTACCTCCGCAGTAGCTTAGAGTTAGTTGGAGACCTCTCTTTCGCCGTGTTTCAGCCGGAACCGAGCCGTGTCGCCGCCGTGCATCGCTCCGGGCAATGCTGGGGATGCCGAAGCCCGAGAGTTGCTCCAATAGGTCGCTTATCTCTTGCTTAGGCTAGTGTTGATCTCGCCGAGTCGCAAGCCGCCGGGAAGAGTTCCGCCGCCGAGTCGCAGAGCCGCCGCTCCGCCATGGCCGCCGTCGAGCTTGCTCCGGTATCCCTCTGGCTCAGCGAGTCGGTTAGTCGTGTTCGCCCCGCAAACCCGCACCCAATGATGTCTCGGTGTCACCGGAAGCGTCGCCGTCGACGAGCTAGGGCCGGTCAACGACCGCGGCGCAAAACTCCGCCGTTGACCGCCGAGCCTAGCCTCGCCTAGTAGCTTGGTCGCCCTGACCAGCGGGCCCCGCCTGGCAGTAAGAAAGAGAGAAAAGGGAATTGGGGTGCCGTAGGCCTCTGTAAGCCGGGTGCGCCGAGCCTTCGCCTCGAGCCTCGACCAAGTCGGTTGAGTTAGCCTCGGCTGAGTCCGTGAGCCTCGGCTGAGTCAGTTAGCCTCGGCCGAATCGGTGTCTGAGCCTCGACTGAGTTAACCGGGTGTGCCGAAGCCTTCGCTCTCGAGCCTCGGCAGAGCCACGCTGGGTGTGCGAGCGTTGTCCTGTGCCTCGGCCGAGCCGAGTTAAGTAGGGTGTCCGTAGTGTATAGGATTGAGTTTTCTTTTAATTGCTTTTGCAAAATTGTGTAATGGCTTCAAAAATTCATGCGAGGCTCATTTTAAGTCCAACTCCTGTGAAACAATTTTGTTAGGTCAGCATGTTTAGATCTATCAGTGAAAACTGTTGAATGCATTCTTGGTGATATTTTATCTGTAGATTTATTTATATTAGAAAAGTGCTGATAACTTGGAAAATGCATAACTAATTATATATAAGTCAGAAAAATGTGATTCTAGTTTTGTTAGGTTTGTATGAATGTGTAGTTTCAGAGAAAAATATAATATGAGGTTGTTCTGTGAATTAATTTGACAGTAGCTTTTAAAATGGTTAAATGTCGTTTCCTTGTTTATTTTGTAGTAATTAAAATATGAAGAATATGAACCTGAGAATTTAAGCACATTGCTCTTGTACTAGGAAGCTCATTAGAAAAATATGAAATCTGTGGTTTGACACTTGTTGCTAGGGTGTGTAGTTCAAAGCACCTTTCCATGATAGAATTTGTCTTTTTCATAGAGAATGGAGTTTAAGTCCAAATGGGGTGAAATTTGGACAGGGAGCTGGATTAGGTACTGTAAATTTCTAGTAATTTCTGTAGATTTTTCTGAAGCAATCTAGGATGGGTTGCTGTTATAGGCAAGTCTAATTAGCTTTATTTCAGCAAGTAATTAGAGGGTAATAAACTCATTAAGTAAACTTTGATGTGGTGACAATATAGCTTAATCAATTGACTATGTTAGGTTAAATAGTTGGGATGATGTTGACTACCTGTTGAAGAGAATGCAGTAGATGACATGTGGCTTATCTCCTGATTGCTGTCGATCCTGTGCATCACATATGCATTCTATGTGCATTCATCCTATTCATGCACTTTATGCATCATACAGGATCAGCGGAGGAGATCCAGACCAGTCGGTACTGGAAGAGCCCAGTCCGGAGGAGAACCTGACAGAAGAAGCCGGAGGGATCGACGCCGACGAGCTACCCGAGTGCCGCGATCACCGTCCGTCAGACTTTGAGAAAGGCAAGCCCCGGAGCATTCTAACTCCTACGGTTTGCAAATGTTTTCTAATTAACCTGATGATGAATGATGCATTAGGTTATAGGAATTGATTGCTACCGTTGATGCATTATTACTTATCCTTGTCCACCTGCAATATATATCTTGATATCCCTGTTTAGGTCTAGGCTCGTTATATGCTTAGCCCTGCTTAGACCGGTAAAAGTCGGGTGATTTCCTATCTCCCGCAATAGGTGGATACTGATCATGGTTAGCCTGTGCTATCATGAGATAACCATGTGATAATTAATTTGAGACGGAGGCGGGATGTAAGAGCAGCAGAACATGGGTTCTGTGTGCTAGTAGTCTCCCGTCTGTGTCGCCTAGGACCCGTTCGGGAATGTAACTTCAGTCAAATTGAACGCGTCGATCACTTAACGGAGTAGGTCTGAGTACCTCCCGCGAAGCCGAGTAAGGTTATTCGAGCCGGTGATGGAGATGTTGACGCCTAACACCCAGGGCCTCAGCTGTACCGTGGGCAACTATTCTGATCGACCTGGCAAGGTCCGAGGGCAGGCAGGGCCTGATCGACCTGGCATGACCGTGGGCAGTTATAGATTGAGCGACCTGGCACTGAGATAACCCCCGGTGTAGAAGGGCCCATGGCCGTCCCGCGCTTTGTGTTCTCAAATCTCCTGACTGGTAGCTTACGACTGCCGTAGCCGGAATGTGCCGGGCGAGTGTGAGACATTTTATCCCCAGCTGGGTAGGAATCGATTATAATCGCCATCGCTCCTGGACAGTGAGTAATTGACTTTAGATCATCTCCCGTAGAACTTATGGAACTAAAATGGTTATGGAATCTGAAAGGCTATTGATGAAATAGTCACTCTTGATTGATTAATTAGCAAGTGCTTGTTTAGTACAGGTGCAAATCTAGTAAGGTAGAGTTAATGACTAAAAGCAATTGCCAACATCTGAAACTGAGTTTTAGTACTAAAGCTTTCATGCAAAGGAGTATGTACAGCCAACCCCACTATATAGCCTACATGATCCTTGGAGTCTCGTTATTTCTGGTTTTGACGGGTAAGTCTAGCTGAGTACCTTCTTGTACTCAGGGTTTATTTCCCTTGTTGTTGCAGATGGCCAGTGCTTTTATGGTTACTGCGAGAACTGCTTGTACCCGGTAACGGGTGATGACTAGACCAAGGGCATGGTCAACACTTATCTCATCTGTTGCTTTTGTGACCCGGTCAACTGATGGCACCGTATTTATGAACAATCCAAACTATGTTTTAAGGACTATGTTATTTCCGCTACTACTATCAAACTATGGTTTGTAATATTATTTCGTACTCCGATGTAATTTGAACTTTATGCAACTATGATGTAACCCGTGAGCATGTTCGTGGAACAAGTACAATCTTGGCTGGATGTCATTGAATGATTTGAAATCCTTCGAGATTTCCGGACTACCGGGTTTGTACGAGCTTAAGTACTCGATGATTTCTGCGAGAGCGGAGGTTTTCCGTGCTTAATCTGGTGCAAATTGGTCGGTTCTGTTACACCTCAGGGCTATATAAGCAGCCCCAGACCCCTCTCCAGGCATCTCCATCTTCATTATTCATCTCCACATCAGAAACTAGGGTTTCAATTAGAAGTAGAGGTCCCTCTCGATGAATCTCTTCTAGTTCATCTAGAATTAGATCTAGTTCATCTAGTTGTAATCAAGAGCCAGCTATCAAGTAGAAGACTAGATACCCCTCTAGTAGGATTAGAACCTAGTCTTATTCTAGAACTAGAAGAGAGAGAGAGGAAGAGATCAAGAAGGAGCTCCGGCCTGTCGGATCAACTTCTTCATCTTGTACCTGTGGATTCAAGTTCTTCATCGACTTGCTTCAACGATTGTTTCGGTAATCAACATCTATATTTAAGTTTCAGCCATTGTTCTTATTGTTCTTAAGGTTTATGACTCTCTTTTGAGTACTTTAATTCTAGTCGCTCTAGAGTTATAGTAGTTGGATAGTATAAGCGTGGTGCTTAGACTTGATAGCTCATATTTGCCTCCTATAACGCCGGTAGTAGTGGTTGTTCGCAAGGGTGACTCTTATAGCCTTGTTGATTCTTCTATAGTCCACTTACCCGTGTGTAGGCTCGGTAGGATTATACTTTTGCATAAAAGAATCATACTCTGTTTGTGACCTTTTATGGCAACTTCCCCATTAAGAATAATAAACATATCACTCTTAAGTTGGATTTAGATAACCTTAGTGATCCCCTCTATAATTCTAGCTTCTTCGTCCTTGTTAGTTACTTAGGGGCTAGACTTAAAGACTTAACACTATTTGTTCCTTTGGGTTCGATATTAAAACTGGGTTACTCCGGTGAAGTGCTACATTGGTAGATTTTATCTTGCTTATGTGATAAAACTATGCTAAGTTTGTAATTCTATGTTTTGAGCTAAGAAACTCCCTTTTGGGTGAAACCAATTGGGTTAGTTTTATTTTGAAATTCTCCACCTAAAGAAACAATAAAACTTGTTGTTTGAGACTGTTTTGTATGCAGTTTTGTTTAGGTACGCTAAGTGCGTCCTGGACCTATAATTCTAGTTTTGTTAGCTTAAACATGCTTTAGCAAGGAAATGTACAAAAACCTGTTGTTTAATTGCTTTTTCATGCTCTAATCATGTAATCTTGTTTCCTGCTTGTTTTCTTGTAATCATGAGAACTCGAGTTATATGAATTAAAAGTTTGTCAAACTAATTTCCGTGCCTCACTAGTATCATGTTGCTGCAAGAAAAATGTAAAAATTGCTGTTTGACAACACTAACTACCATAAACCTGTTTAAGTTGTTATAAGCATGTTTGCTTACTAGAATTGTGTAGGCTGTTTTACTTGCTCAGAAAAAAATTGAAATACTTGTGATAGTCTTCTAAATGCATGAGTGAGCTGCCATAATCTTTCTAGAATTCTCTGGGGGGGTAGATTGAAACAGCTCTCTGTTCCACCTTAATATGTTATGAGAATTAATAAGTGCATGTAAAGAACCTAATTTGTGTTAATCATGAACTGTCTAACATGTTTAAGATATATCTGAACTATTTTCGTACATGGTTATGCCTAGAATTATGTTTTTTTATGTGCACCATGCTGTATAATTTTTCTCTAACCTAGCGCTAATCTTTACTAGTCATATGCTTGTAAGAACTAAATGATTGCAATTAATTTAAGTGGCTGCAATCTTAGCTTTTCTAACGTATGTAGAATGTTTTAAACTGTTGTTATGCTTGATTGTGCCAAAAATTAAGTTGTTGCATGCTGCTTGTTGGTTGTTGTTACCTAGTGTATGTTTATTCCTTTTCAAAATATAGGCTATGCATGAGCTTGTTGCTTGTTGTTAGCTTCATGTGCTAAATAAGTGAGTTATTAACTTAAATTTGAAAATTGTTTGTAGTTATGAAACAATATGCCTTAGTTTGCTTGGTATGTTTGCTCTAAATACAGAGTTGTGCTCCAATCTAGTAAATAAGAAGTACAAGTATGACAACCTATGTATACGATGTTGGCATGTCTATGTTTGCTTGTGTGCTATAGATACATGTTTGTCTAGTTTGAGCTTGGTGATTAGTGTTGATTGCTTAAAAGCTGATTATTTGTGTATTCCAAATGCTTGTTAAGGCTATGTGTGTAGAAGTGTTGTTATCTAAGTGGTTCCTTGGTTAGTCAAACCCTTTGTCCTCAGTGAGTCATGAGTGGTTTGTTCAGCTTCCGTTTAGAATCGTGCACATGCCCTCTTGACCTTCTGAGATGCCTTCAGTAGAGCCTTGTTGCTTAAAAGTCCTATGTTTGTGTGTCTAGTTTTGATGGTTTAGAATGCTTGTGCCAAGGACCTATACCTTTGCATGTCCATGCCTTTTGTTGGACCAGTTAGACCTAGTTAACCTTCCAAAAAAAATCATAGTTCGGATCTGTGGTATGCCTATGTTTGTTGTGTAGCCATGCCTCTAACCAACCTGTAGATCCAAGTTTGGCCTTAGAGTGTTGCCTAAGCCTTGTTTGTTTGGTACCCTTTGTTGTGAAGGACCTTGTTTGTTTGACCAGCCAAGTAGTTCCTGCTAACCTCAGCCTTCGACTATAGTTTGACTTGCCCAGTGTGGAGACCTTACCCAAACCCATGTATCCCCTTAGTTGCCTTTTGTTGTTGCTTGGCCAAATCAAGTTTATGAAATCTTTTATCTCGTCATGACCTTGATGTGCACCAGACGAATCCTTGTTGTCTTGTGCCATGTTTTGTCCTTGAAATCACCTCCTTGTTGATTTCTGAACCTTGCGATCATCCTTGTTTTGCTAGCTTATGCCTTGCATGTAATGCCTATCCATGCAAGATTTATCTGCATCATGTGGGATTTCTCACTGGTAGTGGATTCGATAATGGTGTTTTGGTTAAGAACTAATGGTGCCGCGACGAAACCGAGAGCCACCGGTGGGTGCACGCACTTGGTTGTGTTGCTCGGCACGCGCTGGTATCGTGGTTTGCAGTCAAGATTCATTATGGAAACTACACCGCTGTGTTATCTTTCGTGGAGCTTTCTCCTTGTTACCTCCTATCTTCCTTCAGAAAAATCCTTTTGTTGGCTCAGATGAGATAGTGTTTCTTTCCAAGAATGGCAAAGAAGATGACCGTTACAAGAATCAGTTAGCGATGAAAGCAGTAGCAGACTGTAAGAGGTGGTAGCAAAGGACTTTGTTTGATCAACAACAAAAGAATGAGCATTATATATGGTCATAGTGAAGGAAAGTGGCACAAAATTCTTAAAAAAATGGACAAGTATCAGCTGAAGGATGAGTAACAGAAATGGTGTGTTATTGAACCAGATACCTGAGGTCCAATAGTTTTCTGTCTGAACTTAATACATATATCTACATGATGATCTCGTAGTGAACACAATCCTCCCAGATATGTCTGATTCCCTACCGACTTTAGTGGTTACTATGTGCATTGATATCTGACAAAGCTTGTAGTAAAAGCTAGAACCTTGGAGCTTTATAAGTATTGAGAGACAACTGATTAGTCCTTGCCCCTAAAAAGACAATCTCTAGTTCAGAAATGACTGTTTGGTAGCTATGAAGGCTATGTCTCATAGAACAATGTTATACCAGAGGTCTGTAAACCCACTGATATTGTTGTGGTACTCATACATCCAAGTTTCAGTCATGTTCCTGCCAACTCTATCCTGGAGAAATTTAAATAGTAATACAAGAAAGTATGCCAGTCTAGTAACTCAGTCAGAATAATATTTCAGATAAGGACAGACCAATGATACATTTTAGTACTATGAAAAGGATATTCCAGATTATTTTGGATAAAGCCAGAAAGGACATTCAGAATTAGTCCCTTATTCTTGAGTAGTCAAGGTGTCCTACCAAAAATCAACACTTAGAAGTGCAGATTGCTGACAAATTGAAGTGTCAAACGTCAGATTTCAGATTATGTTCTTGCATCGTTGAGTGAATTTAAGAAGATTGCTCTATGACCCAAGTAGTTCAACAAGTCAGTTCCGCTAAGTTGCAACTACACCATGAAGAATAATAATGTTCATCTGCTCTGTAGTACATAAATTCAGTAACTTGGTATTTTCACCCAAGAGGTTGCATCAAATTCAACCTTGGTGACTATCGCTGCTGAAGAGATAAGAATTTTTATAAAGAAAAGGATCAGTGAGAACGTGGAATTGGTAAAGTCAACTATCAGATTCATCGCTCTCTTGTCAGATTCAGATAATACAATGTTGTTATCAGAGAAAGAGAATTGCACCACATGGAACCTTATGTAGCTTTCTATCGATTGTTATCTGGTCGAACAGACATTCACAGTAATATGGACAGTGGTTGCAGTCAGTCTGTTCTGCCGTCTCAAAGAAGTGCTTTTGCTATAGTCTCAATCGGATGAAGCTCCTATATTTGTAGTAATATTATCTTGGATTCCTCCCAAAGTAACAATGCAATTTTGTCTTGCTTTCAACCTAACAGTGATGTATTAAGTGCACCTCAATGTTCAATGGGAATCAGTGAAGAAAATTCTTCTGACAAGAGCTAGTAATCGAGATCGAAAAATTGTTCTGTTCATAGTAGTTTCTGTTCTGTCAAGAAATCTGTATCTTGAGCTGTCAGTAGCCTATGATTAAGGATAGGTGCTATACTCCTCTTCCCTTGGAAAAGTCTTTCGTCCGGAATCTCGGGACGAGATTCTTTTAAGGGCGAGAGGGCTGTAACACACCAGGTGTTCGCCGTCAGTTGAGCCATAGTCAAGTTGAGCACAGACATGGTATATCAAGCGATGATGAATAAGTAAATTCAAGTGTGCTCAGTAATGACAGTAGTTTTGGGATCAATTTCAAAGATGGAACCCCACTTGGAATTATTCGGGAAATAATTAACAGAGCCAGTTAATAATGATTGCCAATTTATGAATATTCTGTATTTATGCTAAACCTGGATTTTCCATGTGCCCCACCTCAGTTCCTGTCTATAGTAACTGGTGAAAAAGTTTCGTGAAGTTGGGAATCAAAAAGTCACATGAAATGACGAGTCACAACTTTGCCTGTAATGGCCGATTAACTGAAGAAAGTCATTTGGGTTCAACCAAGTGTTGTGATTATGCCCAATAAACTATGTATCAACTCATGACCAAAAGTTATGAAAGTTTCATGTTGAGCAAATGGCCAGAAAATGTCCCGAGCGACGAGAATCCCTGATTCGGGTCTTACCGGGTGACTACTTTGACCGGCGCTGAACGGTATTTTGGGATGTTTGCATGTCAGTGCGCCTTAAATAAATGTTGTAGTAAAGATCGATAGGAACAAATTTTGTTTTATGGCCGAGACCTGGATCGATGCCAAAAATAGTGAAAAAGAGCTCGCAAGATGAAGTACAATGCGGATTACTGCGAAAACTGAAATTTCGATCACCGCGAAGCTGCCGTCGACGATCGTTACTGACCAAACGATTGGGAATTTGACCGAGTGCCTTTAACAAAAGTCGAAGTACTTGTCGAGACGACGACAACAAAATTGGTTTCATCGAAATCGGAGTCCGTTTTATCACTGTTTGCAATTTCGGAGTTTGAGCGAAAGTTTTCGGAAACATGCCATTTTGGGAAAGAAATTATAAAAAAAATATACCGACCTCCACCGGTTGGCCACGCCAATAAAAGGGGCGAGCCCGACCTCCTCTCTGCGGTCGTCTCCTCCCCATTCCCCCTTCCCTTCGCAAAAAAAACAAAAAAAAAAAGAAAAGACCGAGCAGCCTCTGCTCCTTCCTCCATGGCCGCCTCCTCCAAGCTCCTCCTCTCCCTGGCGGCTGCCCTCCTCTCCGGCGTGTGTTGACTCTTGCTAACATCGTCACTAGGAGTAGACTATGAATCTATCCCCGGCAACGGCGCCAGAAAGGTTTGTTGGTACTTCTTGATCTGAGAAGTATAACTAACTATTCGTATGACTATTGGTAGGTTCCGCAAGCGCACAGAATAAGTCTATTGTAGCACTTCACCCGGGAGTAACCGAGTATCGTATTTATTTCCACAGGGAAGCTACTATGGCAGAACTAACACTAGGACCGCTATGAACAACTAGTGATTCTAGCAGGGTTGATCGAAATGTATGAATGGGGGTTGGTTTCTACTACTACTAAAAAGAAAAGAAAACTAACTACCACTAACCTAAATCGGCGGGGTCTGGCCAATGAACAGATTAATGTTTTCCTACACACTTACGATCACAACTAACTTAGCAATAAAGGTTTTATCTAGTTTTTCGAAACGTACACACCCTCTGGACTATTTACCTCAGACGTGCACAACGAGGTTTATGATTTAAGAACTAACCCAACTACGTGGTGGAATTCAAGGCTCCCAGGACTGTCACCACCTGTTTGCTACCACAGCTATCCGGGGGGCTAGCCACAAACTAAGGTATAACTAGTCTAAGCACCGCACTTACACTAATATATACTACTCTAATCTTGCGTCCAAAACTAGAGCACTGATTACTCAGCGAAGAACCCAAACTAGATATAAACTAAATACTAAGTTATCTATGATCGAAAGCACTCAACAAGAATAATAAGTAAAGAACTTAAAGTAAATGCTGAAAGTAGAAGAACACTAAGATAAATGAAGGAAGACTTGGAATTATACCAGAGACTTGGAAGATCCTCTATTACAACTCCAGCTCTTCTGTTCTTCACTCTCGCTCTCACACTAAGTCTCTCAACTAGAGTGTTCCTTCACCAGAGCTTCGCTTACAAGAGAGTGGACTAATGAGGCGAGGTCTGAGTACAAATGAGCTCGGGGGTCCTATTTATAGCCTAAGGGACCTATGGGGGTACTTATGGACCTAGGGTTTGGTCAGGGGGGTAAGTGTGGTGGTGGGCGCCAGCTAGGGGTGGCGGGCGCCACTCCCCTGGCCCTTGGATCCACCGCCTCTTCACCAACGGCATCCAGGAGGTCCTCCAAGTTTGTTTGGGGTCGGTTAGGGTTGTCCAATAACCGTCACATGGGCAATTAGGCCATGATCCATGTGACGTTGCTTCTTAGCCCTTGGATGAACCGACTTAGGTGAGCAACGGCTGCAATGAGTGTGGGGTGCTTCCCCTGGATCAGTGATGTGGCAGGGGGAGTTTGGGCTTCTCCCCCCTAGCGGCCGCCAGCTTGGGGTGGCGGGCGCCACCCCTCCTTGGCCCAAAGTGAGCCCAGGCAAGTGGGCTTGCTTCCTGGTGGGTCCATTTGGTCATTTTGCTCAAAAACCCTGCAATTTCCTACATTCAAATAAAACTCAAGGACAAGTGGAAATCGTTAGTTTATAAAAGGTTTTTGGTTGATTTTAGGCCGTTGTGTTGTGTTATATGACCTTGTTGATGCTAAGAATATGACACTTAGTGAGCGTCAACAAGCTCCCCCAAGCTTACCTCTTGCTCGTCCTCGAGCAAGCATGGTCTTGAAATAATCTTGGAAACTCTGTGTTTTTGTTGTGTATGCCCATATTATTTTCATCATCATGGAATTGGTAGCCTTCCCTGCACTCAAGATTAGAACAAAAGACCAGCAAGAAAGAAGGTTTGTCTTTCCCTTGCCTATTTTGCTAGTCAAGATATGTGGAGTTTTTGCAAGTTTTGTTCAAAAGAAGGCATGCTTAGTAACTTCTGTGGCTCACTCGATCACTCATATTTGTATGTGGCATTGGAAGAATTATCCTCTCACTAAGACTTTATGTGGGGTTTAATGGGTAGGATAAAAGTGAGCATGCAATGCTAGCATAATTTTGCCAAGTTAGACAAATGGAGCAAAGGAGCAACAAGTCATAGGTTCAGACCAGGAATGTGCAGGTGTGTGGTATTTATTGTGGCTACTACTTTCATGGCACTTCTCGTTTCTATCTCTTTTGTGGGATCATGGCTATGAATGAGAGCATTTGCTCTTTTGGATATTCTCTTCTTTCTAGAGCACTTGCTCTTTTGAATATTCTTTTCTTTCTAGAGCACTTCCTCTTTTTTAAAAAAAATACTATAGCCATGTCCCTGAGATTTCATTATAGAACATGATATTTTGCCATGGAGTATTCCTAACAATGAATGGAAATAAAGGCATGTTGTGTGCGTATTCTCAGTGTAAGAATAGCACTATTTAGGTGGGTGCAAGTGAATTCCTTGGTCTAAAGATATGACAAGTTTCTCTACCATGACTATCAACAAAAGTTTAACTAGCTCAACACTAACATGCAGCAAGTGGAAGCTCCTACTCTAAGAGTAAAAATTATTTGGCTTTGGTAGGACTTTCTTTGCCACAGAAGTACTTAGAGCAAGTTTTTAAATTTTTCAAAATAACAACTCCACAAACTTGACTCGCTCAAGTCAAAGTAGAAACTTACTTCCCCTTTACTTAGTCTAATGCTCATGTCTCAAATTTAGTTCTAGCATACGTTCTCCCATGATAACTCTAATACATGGCATACATTTTTATTTATTAGAAAGACTTACGATGAGAGCTTTCATTTATTGCTATTTATTTATTACTAAATATATTTTTTAACTGCAAATTAACTAAGATAAAACTCAAATTTAAATTACTGAAATAAAAATAAAACTGACGGAAATAAAGATGGCAGTGATACTTACCTCGATGACGGGGGTCCTCCCCCAAGCTGGCTTTTGGCGTATCGGATCACATCCATCCTTGACGACGGTACATGTTGTCCCAGTTCTGTTGGTTCTGCTGTAGGAGAGAAGAAATATTACCCAGTTCTCCACCAGTTTCCTGGCGGAATCCCTGGAAATTTTGGTTCAGGTTGTTCAAGTCCTGACGGATTTCAGCAGTATCCATGGTAAGTCCATTCATTTGGTGCTGAAGGTATCCCATATCGCGCATCCACTCATTCTGATGAAAGGACGAATGGCGAGCGGCCTGTGGCGAGATTCCCCTGTGGTAGAACATGTTGGGGCGGCACCCAGACCGCAGGCGCCTCCGACCCGCATTTTACCGAAAGATGACGGCGCGTTCGTGCGGAATGCCCCGTTCGCGCGAAAGCGAGCGTTTTGCGACTCGCAACACCGGGCGGCGAAGGTCTTTGAGTGGAAGGCAACATTCGCGCGGTAGCGCAGCATTCGCGTGGTTGGGCGATAGCGCGACGTTCGCGCGATGGTGTGCCTTTTTACGGCCCGCGGATCAAGGGAAGGCGACGCCCTCGCGCGACAGGGTGTTCTTGCACGGTAGCGCAACTTTCGCTCGGTAGCGTGACATCCGCGCGGCAGTACGACGTTCGCGCGATAGCGCGCTTTTCGGCCCGCGCATCAAAGGAAGGCAACGCCTTCGCGCAAAACAAACGATAGCTGGCAAGCATTTACAGCCGCTAAAACGTAAATGTTGTATTAACCTTTCACCTACCAAGCGCTCACAAATACAGCCAGGTGAGTAAATGCAACCGCCCTGTAGCAAGGGCAAGGCAGTATAAATAGGCAACAAAGTGCAAGCCTCCCATCCATCCTAAACTACCGAGGCTCTTCAAAATGTTAGTTCCAGGTAGTCAGCTCATTATCGAAAATGCGAATAGGAAGCATCAGGAGCTACGCTTCCGCTTTTATGATCGTGTCATCGGCATCGCGTCCACCTATCGTCACCAATCCGGTAACTGTAGGCGGTAGTACTATCGAGTGGCTTTCCCATCTCAAACTAAAGATAGGAGATGAACCATGCCGTGCATGCGGCTGGACAGCAATACGAGCAATATCATAATCATAGTCGATTGTACGCTCCCCGTGTTGCATTCATAAAGACATTTTCGTCAACCGAATTATCAAGCGCCTTCGCGCGAATGCTAACGCCCCTCGCCTAATTGAGTGGGAGCGGGCACGTCTTTGCTATCGGCCGAGGGGCTCGCACCGAAAGCTCCCTCGCGCGAATGCTAACGCCCCTCGCCTAATTGAGTGGGGGCGGGAGCGTCTTTGCTATCGGCCGAGGGGCTCGCACCGAAAGCTCCCTCGCGCGAATGCTAACGCCTCTCGCCTAATTGAGTGGGGGCGGGTGCGTCTTTGCTATCGGCCGAGGGGCTCGCACCGAAAGCTCCCTCGCGCGAATGCTAACGCCCCTCGCCTAATTGAGTGGGGGCGGGCGCATCTTTGCTATCGGCCGAGGGGCTCGCACCGAAAGCTCCCTCGCGCGAATGCTAACGCCCCTCGCCTAATTGAGTGGGGGCGGGCGCGTCTTTGCTATCGGCCGAGGGGCTCGCACCGAAAGCTCCCTCGCGCGAATGCTAACGCCCCTCGCCTAATTGAGTGGGGGCGGGCGCGTCTTTGCTATCGGCCGAGGGGCTCGCACCGAAAGCTCCCTCGCGCGAATGCTAACGCCCCTCGCCTAATTGAGTGGGGGCGGGCGCGTCTTTGCTATCGGCCGAGGGGCTCGCACCGAAAGCTCCCTCGCGCGAATGCTAACGCCCCTCGCCTAATTGAGTGGGGGCGGACGCGTCTTTGCAACCTGCCGAGGGGCCCGCACCAAAAAGCACTATCGCGCGAACTAGTAAAGCGAGAACAACTAAATCATTCGGCAAAAGAACTTAATCCGCCAAGCGAAATAATAAAAAATCGCACATTCGTAAATAACGATTAACACCGAAAGGTAGAGCACACTGCGACACTCGTCATTACACCGGGTTTAAGATAAAGGTTGTACATTGCAATTCAAATTTAGGGCCGCGAACTATTTTCGCGGCCAAGGAAAATGCTATAGCGCCTTTCGTCCGGCGAAGGCACGACATCTTCGGGCTCCAACTTAACGAATGTGGCACCCTCGAAGCCAGGTGGCGTGCGCGAAGCTTCACGCCTCATTCGCCTCGACTCAAGTTCGCGCGGGTCGAAGCTTTCATAAAAAGCTCGTAATCTTTCCTCCGTGCGTCTAAGTTTTTTAGCACGTTTTCTCATGTAAGCCGAAAGCGACGCCATCAGAAATCTAGAGCGATAGCTCCTCCACAAATCACCACCAACACAGATACCGCCAGATCAAATCATTAACGGGCAGATGTCGAGAACGTCCGGCGTTCCCGCATCTGCGCCCTGTTCAAGATACAACATCCGAATTTAAGTTCCAAAACATTACACGAGGTCCAGAACAAGTTGCCAACACATTAAAAACAGGCCCTAAGAAGGTCACTTGTCTACCGCTGCGTCTTGGGGGGCGTTCGCGTCGCGGGCAGCAGCAGCGGCCGAGCTTTCGGGTGCCCCGTCATTCGGCTCGGGCGGACTCGCCTCGTCTTCCGGCTCGTTTTCCCGCACCTGCTTTGCGGAGATATACTCCGAAAACAACTGCCGGATGCGCGTTTTCTCCTCAAGAGTCTGCATAAAAAGCGATAGCCCAGAAAATTCACTACTCAAGCCACAAGGCACCGCATAAAAAGCGATAGCCAGCAGGGAAGTCAAGCGATAGCGCTAGCAGAAGGAAGAAAATACCTTTCCGCGACCCACGGCGGACTGCATCAGCAACATGTCGTTCCCACCCGCAAGCCAGAATTCTTCAAAAAATCTTTTGCCCAGTGCTTTCGCCGCCTCCGGGGTTCGCCAATAATAATCCACCTCTTTGACCGGAAGGTCAACG
The DNA here is from genome assembly GCA_009763385.1 of Coix lacryma-jobi var. lacryma-jobi. Taxonomy (NCBI): domain Eukaryota; kingdom Viridiplantae; phylum Streptophyta; class Magnoliopsida; order Poales; family Poaceae; genus Coix; species Coix lacryma-jobi. Next base: position 75,760,916 of record CM019828.1, on the reverse strand, counting down.
ATGTGGGAGCATCCGGCGTCGACCAGGCTGTGGCCGATCGCCTTGATACCGGTGACGGCGGCGTAGTCTCGGCCCAGAGCCATGTGGTTTTCAAGTGACTCCATTTCGGAACAAAGCCAGCAGATAAGGCCGTTAGTAGTTCGCTCCGAGGGACCATCCGTTTCGATGCCAATGCTACGAAGGCATTCGCGGAAGCGGGAGACAGCCTCCTCGGCAGACGTCTTTAGAACTTCATCTTTCTTGGCCTGAGCATTTCGCAGCTGCGAAAGCTCCCGCCTGAGGTCCCCAGCTTCGCGCTTCAACTTTTCAGCCTCTTTTTGGCTTGCCTTCCGCGAGGTGCGCTCATCCTCGGCTTTCTTCGCCTGCACCTCCAAGTCGGTTGTAAGCCTCTTTGCCAGAATGTCAAGGTCCTCCTTTTCGCGCTCGATCTTGCGAATGTAAAGGTCGTTTTGATTATGTTGGCTGCGAGCGAGGATGGCAGCCTGCGAATAGCATCAAATCAAAAGACGAAGGTTAGCACTCTCCAAAAGACCAACAGCCCCATTGCGGAAAGGCGAACATCAAACGTGCAACAAAAGCAACCCGAGTAACTTACGCTAGCCAAGTGAAATGACAGAGCATCGTCAAGCTTTACGCTGTCGACCTTGAGGAGGTCCCTTTCGACCTCTGGCGCGGCGAAAGCCCTATGCGAAAATTCCACCAGCTTGCTGGCGTCATCACTTCCGCCGGGGAGGATTCCTGCCCGACGAAAGTCGATCCGACAGGCAACCTGAGCGTCGAAGGCTGCACCCAAAGAACGTGCAATCCGATAAGATTCTTCTCTCGCTTCGTCGGTCTCGCCAGACGAGCTCAAGCTGGTGTAAAAACAAGGGTTCTTGTAGTCCGAAGGCACCCCATCGACAATCAATCGCCCGTAGCCAAGAAGCTGTCCTTCCACCATCTCCTGCGATAGACGAATGCGTCGCGGTGAAAGGTGTAACTTACCTTTATCCGCAGCAGTGGGAGCCAGCACTCCCTCGGATCCAGCCCTCCCTTCGCGTGGGGCAGCCCCTCTGGCGGAGACACGAGCAGCAGGCTCGGCGGAGCTCCGAGCGGCAGATTCGACGCGTGGTACTTTCGGCCTCTTCGCCGGCCGATCTGCGTCCGCCAGGGCCTTCCGCGAACCGGGTTTCGCGAATGTTGGGAGGTCAGCCACCGAGACGTCGTCGTCGAAAGCCGACGTGGAGAGGCGCACTTGCGGTTTTTTCGGCGCCATCCCAACAGCAAAAATTGAGCTCTGCAAAACAAACAACGAAGCAAAAAAAAAAGTCACACGCACAAATCGCCAATACCATAATGGAGAATTCCAGGAAAGGAGGAGCGAAAACCTCGAGCAAAAAAAAAAACCTTAGGGAAAGAAACTAACCGCCCTCGGATGATCGAAGGGATCAACGTCGGACATCGACTCCAGTGCCCCCCCTTGGCTCTTAAACAAGGGTTTGGCGACCAATCGCCCGATGCGAATGTCCCCGACTTCGGTGACCTTTCGCCGCGGGACCACACCGCTCCGCCCACCACGGCGAGTTACCCCTTTCCCTTTAGCTTTCGAACTTTCGGCCTCATCCTTGCTTTCGTCAACTAGAGGCCTTTCGGCGTACTCAACGCCCATAGCATCAAAAGCTCGGTTCAGGCGTCGACTACGGCCGAGGTTGCCGAGTTGAAATTCGCTCTCCTTGCGTAAGTATGGCCCGCAAATCTTCCTGGTCTCTTTTTCGATATGTTTGACATATTCTTCGTCATCGTGGTAATCCGCGGGCCTCTCCAGCAGCAGCGAGGGCCCCCAATATCCGTCTTTTTCCGCGAAGTCCTCAAATGAAGTGGCGCGGCAGAGCGGATTCATCCCAATAGCCATCCACTCTTCAACCAAATCCCGGCTAATCTGAAACCGCGCAGTAAGCGCGAAAAGCATCCCCAGATCGAATGGCTTCCGGGTCCTTTAGAACAACAGGCGGAAGGTGTCTCCCAGGGCATTTCTCCAAGACCGATACTAGTGGAGAACCTTTTTTCGCCCCGTTACTTAGTTCGGCAGCAACGCTTTCGTCCGAGCACACGCGATAGTAGAACCAAAAGCGGTTCCAGTCCGGCCATTTGTTCCGGTAAGTAAGCGAAATGGAAACACTTCCTCGTGTCTTCCGCGGAACGAAGTTGATGCAACCAATCTCACTGGGTAGCTCGCTTCCAAGAAGGGGATCCTTCACTTTCGTCGGGCGACGGTGAATGTCGTAGAACCGCACGAAAATGTCTGCCCGCGGGGTGCAATCTAGCATCTTCATTGCATGTGCAAAAACACTGAGCCTGGCAAACGCATTCGGCGTGAGCTGATGAAGCTGTATCTCGAACCCCGACAGAACATCCGATACGAATTCCTCGAGAGGAAAATCAAGACCAGCTACGAAGTAGTGGCGAAAGACAATGGCTTCGTTATGTCGCGGAATAGGCACTTCCTCGTCTCCAGGGACACGACAATTCGCAAGATGATCTCTCCTTAAAGGCCCTTCTTCGGCCATTGTTTGCAAGCGTGCAGCCGTCATTCGCGATACGCCAAGGTAAAAAGAACAATCCGTCGAGACCAAAACCAAACCGGAGTCCCCATCATTCGACACGCTCCCGCTGTGCTCTGGAACTCGTGGAGCAACCCCCGATCCGATGGACACTTCTGCGCTAAGTTCGCGGAGGGAGGACTCGGTATCACCTGTACTTTCGCTAGACGAGCTCGAAGTCGACGTCGAGCTGGAAGACGCCATCTAACATGGCGCGAAAGACAAATAAACAAACAATGCCAGCGAAGGAGAAGAAATGAAATGGACGAAAATAGAAGCGAAATTAAGCAACCTTAGCAAACCAATTCGCAGGACTTAAGTCTAAAGGAAATAAAGAGAAGGGAAGTGACATGCGTACCACGAACTATCGCCCAGCGGATGATGAGAACCAAACAACGAATAGCTTTCGCCAAGAAGAGCGAAGGGCGTCAAGCGAATAGCAGCAAATTTCGCGAAAGAGGCGGCGAGAGCAGGAAGGCGTTGATCGACCAAGTGCCCCCCCCCCAACTGAAGCCTCCACTATTATATACGATCAACCTCGACACGGTTCCCGAGGGAAACGAAGAGGCGCCCGGGTACAAGATTCAAAGCGCCGCAGTGGTTTCACATCATGACACACAGTTTTCGAGGAAGACGAAAAGAAGCTTGCGACGCAACTTAAAACAAAAATATAAAAAATAATAATAACAACAAAAAATATGTTTATATATTTTCCTAAAAAAACCTCAGCTTCGGGACGAAACAAAGGTTTTTTGGGCGGGCGTAGGCGCCTAGCGAAAGGACACGGTCGAACTTCGCGAGCTGCAGACTCGACCGTAAGGGGCTATTGTTGGGGCGGCACCCAGACCGCAGGCGCCTCCGACCCGCATTTTACCGAAAGATGACGGCGCGTTCGTGCGGAATGCCCCGTTCGCGCGAAAGCGAGCGTTTTGCGACTCGCAACACCGGGCGGCGAAGGTCTCTGAGTGGAAGGCATCATTCGCGCGGTAGCGCAGCATTCGCGTGGTTGGGCGATTTTCGCGCGGAAGCGCGACATCCGCGCGGTAGCGCGACGTTCGCGCGATGGTGCGCCTTTTTATGGCCCGCGGATCAAGGGAAGGCGACGCCCTCGCGCGAAAGGGTGTTCTTGCGCGGTAGCGCAACTTTCGCTCGGTAGCGTGACATCCGCGCGGCAGTACGACGTTCACGCGATAGCGTGCCTTTCGGCCCGCGCATCAAAGGAAGGCAACGCCTTCACGCGAAAGGGTGTTTTCGCGCGGTAGCGCGCCTTTCGGCTCGCGGCCGGGCGTACGACGGAGGTTTCGTGCGGAAGTGAGCATTCGTACGAAAGGAACCCGAGATTTCGTCTTTACGACTTTGTTTGTCCGTGAGTTTTCGCTGGTCGCCGAAAGCCTGGGTCAAGGAGAGCGGGCCCACCTGTCAGGAAAAGGGGGCGGGAGACGCTGGGCCCGTCGGTGGACAAAGTTGCGGTGGTGCCCCTCGTGTCGGTGGACAAAGTAGTCATGTAGGGCATCATTATAATTTTGGCAAAGTGGTTAGAAGGGCAATCTTGTACATTAACGTTGATCTGGTCTAATATAAAAAGCCCTCGACCTCCCCAAGAGGAGGGGAGAACACTGTTCACTTCAACTGTTTCCCTACTTTGCTGATCGTTTTCCACTTTCGCTTCGTGCTTTCGCTCGTGCGGCAACCCGTTGTTTCGAGGTCACGGTCCCGAAACAACAGAACTCATCACCACGGCCAGTGTACCGGGTGGATCCTCCCAAGGAATGGGTTGAACTCCCAACTAGGATGAGTGAAAGGAAGCCTCCTGGCCGTATTCCCACCGCGGATGCTGCGGTTGCTGCCAATTTGACCCTCCTGCTTGGTGCGAGCCAGGGGGTGTCAAATGACCATAGTGTGCTGCTCCTTCATACTGCCCTGCATGGAAAGGGTCAAATTCCTGTGCCGCTGCTGCAGCTCTTGTGGCCTCTTCTGCTGCACGGGTCTGCGCTCACGTCCTCCTCCTGGGAACCTGTATGATGTTCTCTCGGGCCAACCTGTGGTTTTGCTCTGCCTCGGTTTCCAGGGCCAAAAGTAACGTTGGTGCATTCACCAACCAAAGTGACATGTCAGGAAGAGCGATTTTATTCACATAATCTTGATAGATCATGTGAATCTCACCGGTCTCCTGGTTCTCACGCAAGAGGTGTCCTTGCGAGAAGTGCTGCACGGTCAAAAGGTCTCGGTCACTAGGAATGTAGGAGTATATAGCGGTGTTCAGCAGACCCATGTTAAAAGCCAGTCTAGTTATTCATGATGTCATTTCAATATTTCCAGAGCGTTGATTAAATTTAGACCAGTAGTCCGCCATGGCCTTGGCGGGTGACACTTTTATGTGGTTAACTAGAGCATAAAGCAGCAGCATTTTGGGCTTTTTAATTGGTCTCAAGTCAGGTCTTGGAAAAAGTGTGATACTGATATACTTGTGAAAGAACCTGAGCGTGGGGTTGTGGATATTACTTGTACGGGGCAAGCCTGGGTCTCTATTCCCAGCAATGCTTTTCCAAAAATCATTTCTATTGAAACCCGTACAAGCAGATTCCAGGTTTAGCAAGCATGAATCATCAAAATTTAAGTGCTTGCTAATCTGCCCTCACGAGAGAGTGTGCTCTTCATTAAAAATCCAGAATGTTATGTGAGTGGCAGACAATTTTATGGTAGCTAGAAATTCCATTGTGAGGGGAAGGATTCCCTCCTCATTAACCATCCAAGCATCTTCCCATCTCAAAGTTCGAGAAATATAAAGAAACTCACTGTCCATACCAGTGCGACTTAGCAAGTCGGCGTCGATTCGGTAGGTGTGAATGAACTCCCTCTCACTGAGGATATTCCGGGCCTGCCGTTCCCGATCACTCTGCCAGATGATATCATTGATGGAGTTCAGGACGCGGATGGTTGGTCCGGCCAATTGTGAGAACGGAGAGTACCGATCCACCGACATTGTGTCGGTGGATGGAGTACCCCGCCCGGCGCTCTCCTCATCACTCCCAGCAAAGCGAATGTGGGTGTTTGCTGTCGACGAACTTACCTCACCCTTGCTCTTCTTCTTCTTGCCGGTGAAGAAGTTCTTGAGAGGGCCCATGACTTCTTTGCTAGTGCTTAGGATGGCTGATGTTTTTGTGTTTTGAGTGAGTTGTGAGAACTTTCATGGGGTGTGGGTAGTATTTATAGGCTGAGGATGGAAGGGGGGGAGGCTGTGAGCCTAACCCTTGTGGCGGGCGCCACCAATAAGTGGCGGGCGCCACCCCACCTTGCTCAAAAATGTCTGCAACCGACACATGAGGTTTCCCTTGTAATGTCCACTGAAATTCCAAGTGGGGAATAAAGTGGTAGGTTCGGTGCAAAGTGAAAAGAGTGCAACCTCCTAAATGGGGCAAGTGGGCTGAAAATTTCAAAGACCACTTCTTCATCCTGGTCACACTTTATACCAAGGATGGTGGGAAACTTACTCGGGAGCAGTTTTGTACCGAAATGTGGAAATAGAGGTGGCAGGCACCAGGAAAATGTGGCGGGCGCCACCCTCTTTGCTGAAATTTCACTCCAACTCACCCCTCCTTTCACCTAGTGCTCTCCTTGTCACTCTCCATCACATGTGCACCAGAATTTTTGGGTGGAGATGTGTCCAAAAGGTGGAGTGAAGAGGGGAGACATGGAGAGACATGGGAGTGAGTGATTGCATTGAACTGAGCAAAGACATGGGTCTCCCTTGGTGTTATTTGGGTCTACGAGGTAGGTGTAATAGTCTAGAGATTGGCTAGTGCTCCCTAGTGCACCCTAGGGTGGCGGGCGCCAGCATGGGGTGGCGGGCGCCACCCCTATGGCTGCCATAAGCCTCCTAGGTGCCACCTAATCACTCTAGTAAACATCTACTTTGCTGAAAATTAAATTGCTTAAGTAAAAACGAAAAATTAAATGAGGGGATAAAGACATACCTTAGCCTAACTTACCTTGGTTAGCCGCTTTGGATTCCCGATTAGTGTCGCTTTCATGGTTGTTGTGGTGGAGTGTCGGCACTGACGAACCTTGATGACGGGTGTTTTTCCGGTCGCGGTGTGAACTCGAATTTCTCCTCCTTTCCACTGATGTGGAGATGAATTTCTCCAGCTCCTACATCAATGGTGGCTTTTGCAGTGCTCAGAAATGGCCGTCCCAAGATCAATGGCGTCCGGTGGTCGGGATTAATATCCAGAACCACGAAATCCACCGGGACAAAGAGATTCCGGATTTTCACCGGGATATTCTCTGCTATTCCCGCGGGATACCGGAGCAATTGATCGGCTAGCTGCAAACACATAGAAGTAGGGGAGAAGGTATGATGATTTAATTTATCGTATATTACCTTGGGCATGACGCTGACGCTTGCTCCCAGATCACAGAGTGCATGCTCGAAGTGCTGCTCTCCAATTGAACATGCGATCGTTGGGTTTCCTGGGTCCTTCTTCTTTTCGGGGAGTTGGTTTAAAATGACCGCACTGCAATCTTCGGTCAATTTAACCACATCCCTACTTGGAATTGGTTTCTTCTTATTGAGCATGTCTGTCAAATATTTTGCATAAGTTGGAACCTGCATAGCGTCAATAAATGGCACATGTATATATAATTTTTGAATTACCTTGACGAATTTCTTGAATTGGTCGTCTTCCGTCGGATTTCTGTTTCGATCTGGAAAAGGTAATACATGTGTATCATAGAATTTATGAGGAGCAGTTCGTACCTTGGATGAAGGTTCAGCTGGGGTCTCCTCTTCTTCGTCTTCTTCAACATTAAGAATATTTTTCTTTGTAGCAGCATTACTACTAGGAACTAAATTAGGATGAGGTGGATCATGAGTGGATTTACCACCTCTTGTGGTTACAGCTTTTACCTCCTCATAGTATTTAATTTGAGATTTAATGTTATCTACTTTCTGCTCTAATCTCTTATTAAAATTAATTTGTTCCTTAAATGCTTCAGAAAGATCTTTCAGTTTAGCATAAATTCCTTCTAACATTTTATCATGTTCAATTAATTTATTTTTTTATGCTATCATTAATTCTACCTTGATTAGAAACTAATTTTCCAATAGGAGAATTGAATACGAAGGTTTGAGGCATACCTTTATTACTCCATTGTTGGATCATTGGAATTGGAGGTTCTCCGTAGCCACCATTATTAAGAAAGGATTTGGCATCCTCTTTCTTAATTTCTGCTTGGCCTTCACATGACGAAGCGGCTCTTTGCTTGGCGTAGTACTCCTTTGCAGCACGATCTCTCTTCTCATTTATCCTTTGCTCTAGCAATTTTACCAAAGTTTGCAGGGTAACAGAATCAGCTTGCTTAATTTCAGACATACCTCTAGCACGTTTTTCTGTCCATCCTTGATTCGCCACCATTGTCTCGATCAATTTGTTTGCCTTCTCTACGGTGAGAGAGAGGTATGCACCTCCGGCGGCAGCATCAATGTGTTGTCGAGATTCTTGCTGGAGTCCATTGTAGAAGCTCTGGATCAAGTACCAGTCTTGCATAACATGGTGAGGACAGTATTCAACATACTCTTGTAGTCTCTCCCAAGCTTCAGTGATTGTTTCTTCGTCTCCCTGTCCAAAGTTGGAAATCTTGCTACGGACAAGAATAGTTTGACTTATCGGGCAGAACTTGTTGAGGAATTGATCTGCGCATCTCACCCACGTCAGCAGGTGGCCAGAGTTGAAGAGGAACCACTGCTTCGCTTTTTCCACTAATGAAAATGGAAAAAGACGAAGTCTGATGGCATCCTGCGAAACTCCCTGCACAGAAATTGTACTACATATCTCCAAAAAATTCCGGAGGTGAGCATTGGCATCCTCGGAAGATTTGCCATTAAATGCGATAGCTTGAGCCATACGTATTAAGTGAGGTTTATGCTCAAAATCTACATTACTAGTAGAAGGTAACACTGTAATGTGAGCAAGATTAGGCATGGAATACTCACAGAGTGTTTTGGTCGATGTCGATGTTGATTGATCGTTGGAGCAGCTTGGTTCGTCAGTCACTTTTGACTGGGATTCTTGTCTCGACGAACTCCTCTCATGAAGCTCCAGGTTCTTCCTCGGAGGAGTGAGATTAGCTCTCGCTCTCCTAAGAATGGCCTCAGGATCTTCTTGATAGTCGCTCGGAAGATTGAATCCGGACATGACTACTTGAACGATCACAAACAACGAACAATATATACCCGCTAGAACTACGGGGGTTAATTCAAAAGAAATCACAAAGAATTAATTCTAGCCAATTTCTTCCCCGGCAACGGCTCCAGAAATGCTTGTTGACTCTTGCTAACGTCGTCACTAGGAGTAGACTATGAATCTATCCCCGGGAACGGCGCCAGAAAGGTTTGTTGGTACTTCTTGATGTGAGAAGTATAACTAACTATTCGTATGACTATTGGTAGGTTCCGCAAGCGCACAGAATAAGTCTATTGTAGCACTTCACCCGGGAGTAACCGAGTATCGTATTTATTTCCACAGGGAAGCTACTATGGCAGAACTAACACTAGGACCGCTATGAACAACTAGTGATTCTAGCAGGGTTGATCGAAATGTATGAATGAGGGTTGGTTTCTACTACTACTAAAAAGAAAAGAAAACTAACTACCACTAACCTAAATCGGCGGGGTTTGGCCGATGAACAGATTAATGTTTTCCTACACACTTATGATCACAAATAACTTAGCAATAAAGGTTTTATCTAGTTCTTCGAACCGTACACACCCTCTGGACTATTTACCTCAGACGTGCACAACGAGGTTTATGATTTAAGAACTAACCCAACTACGTGGTGGAATTCAAGGCTCCCAGGGCTGTCACCACCTGTTTGCTACCACAGCTATCCGGGGGGCTAGCCACAAACTAAGGTATAACTAGTCTAAGCACCGCGCTGACACTAATATATACTACTCTAATCTTGCGTCCAAAACTAGAGCACTGATTACTCAGCGAAGAACCCAAACTAGATATAAACTAAATACTAAGTTATCTATGATCGAAAGCACTCAACAAGAACAATAAGTAAAGAACTTAAAGTAAATGCTGAAAGTAGAAGAACACTAAGATAAATGAAGGAAGACTTGGAATTATACCAGAGACTTGGAAGATCCTCTATTACAACTCCAGCCCTTCTCTTCTTCACTCTAGGGTTAGGTCAGGGGGGTAAGTGTGGTGGTGGGCGCCAGCTAGGGGTGGCGGGCGCCACTCCCCTGGCCCTTGGATCCACCGCCTCTTCACCAACGACATCCAGGAGGTCCTCCAAGTCGGTTTGGGGTCGGTTAGGGTTGTCCAATAACCGTCACATGGGCAATTAGGCCATGATCCATGTGACGCTGCTTCTTAGCCCTTGGATGAACCGACTTAGGTGAGCAACGGCTACAATGAGTGTGGGGTGCTTCCCCTGGATCACTGACGTGGCAGGGGGGAGTTTGGGCTTCTCCCCCTGGCGGCCGCCAGCTAGGGGTGGCGGGCGCCACCCCTCCTTGGCCCAAAGTGAGCCCAGGCAAGTGGGCTTGCTTCCTGGTGGGTCCATTTGGTCATTTTGCTCAAAAACCCTGCAATTTCCTACATTCAAATAAAACTCAAGGACAAGTGGAAATTGTTAGTTTATAAAAGGTTTTTGGTTGATTTTAGGCCTTTGTGTTGTGTTATATGACCTTGTTGATGCTAAGAATATGACACTTAGTGAGCGTCAACAGCGTGGTCAACCAGCAGCTGGCTCCTCCTTTTCCCTCTCCTCCATTTTCCCTTACCCTGTTTTCCTGCTCGGGCGCTGGTGGAGGCCGCGCGCCCCTCTGCGCGCCCTCTCTGCGTCGCCAGCAGGAGCAGCCCCAGCGCACGCAGCAGCAGCAAGCGGCGGCGCCCGGCCAGCAGCTCGCCCAGCAGGCCGGCCGCCAAGCCCCAAACCCTAGCGCCGAACCAGCAGAGGAGGCAGCCATCTCCGGCGTTTCCCGAGCTTCTCCCGTAAATCCATGGTGAAAGCCCTACCTAGCGAAGCTGAAACTCTTTTTTTGGGTTTTTATATAATCTTGCATGACTCGATGTGTTTACTAACAAGTCCTTTTATGTTACAACTAAGATCCGCAGAGACGGTGAATCATACCTCTGTGTATTTGAATTTTGTGGAAACGGGACCAGATTCCCGTTATATCCTCGTGGGGATAAGTTTCGGCTAGCAATCGTGATTGTGATTCGCGTTTTGAACTTGTTCTTCGCGTTCTTCTTTTCTTCATGATTTTCCCGTCACTTGATCTCCCTCCTCGCTGCGTCTTTTTCGAATCCACTTGAATCAACTTGTTCTTTCATGTGAGGAGAACATTTCCACCGAAGGAATTAATCTCTACCCTCACGATCAAGTAGATCGGGTCAATTCAAGTTTCGTGACAACTTTTTCGTTCCTACACCTTCCCTTTCGATTTCCCGGAAGTTTGAGTGCATTTGAGCGGATGATTTCTTAGGGATAGTCTTCCAACTACTAAAGGATCATTTCCTCCAAGTTTGGGCACAAGAGATTTTGATTTGGATTGGATTTGGGAGATTGGAGAGAAGGGCGATCGAAATCGCCTTCTCTGGGTGGTCGCGGACAGTCCGCGCGTCGGTCTCGAGCCAGATCAGTGGCTGCGCGGCTCGGCTGTTTTTGTCCGGAGTGACCGGCGGATAGTCCGCCGTTGTCTATCGCGGACAGTCCGGGACTTGACCAGGGGAGTTCTGCAGCAGTGCTATTTTCGTGATTTGGTCGGCGGACAGTCCACCACCGGACTACAGACAGTCCAAAATAGGCGCGGACAGTCCGGGACCGTACCCGCGGATAGTTCGGTATCCTGCTGTAGCTTGAATTTTGGTGCACTTGCTCTCTCGACCTATTTGCATGGTTTCCAAACTTCTCGTTTGCTCCTAGAGTTCACCAAGTAACCTCTCTAGGTACCTTTGCTACTTGTTAGCATCGGTGTTTGGGGGTTTCCAGACTTAGCCGTCTATCTACGTTTGGGAGTAGGTTGTTAGGATTGAACTTGAGTCGGAGTTTTTGGTGTTTGGCTTGCTCTCGTTTTGTGGTGCCTCGCTGTGATCCTAGGGATCATCCACCCTCTTCCAAGGGTCGTGGGCATCACGTTTCGCTCAAAGCTTTTGGGGGGTTGTTTTTCGGGACAGAGGCCAAAGTTTCGAAAGAAATTTTTAGGCTCCCATTCACCCCCCTCTGGTCGCTTTCTGGTAGCATTCTCGGTCCTTCAATTGGTATCGAAGCGGGTTAAGGATCTTCCACCTTAGCCGGTTCTAGATCCATAGAAGGTGACATGGATCGCGGCGTGGGCAAACCGCCATTTTTCGATGGGACGAACTATGCGTATTGGAAGATACGCATGTCGGCCTATCTCCAGAGTATGGGTGCTTCTATTTGGGATATTTGCAACTCTGCAGATTACGTGGTCTTGGCTGCTCATGTGACTCAACATCAGATCGATGAGCATGATGCCAATAGTCGAGCCTGTAATGCTCTTTTCTCCTGTTTGAGCATGTCTGAGTTTGACCGCATTTCTCACCTCGCTATGGCTCGGGAGATTTGGGCTACTCTCATGCGTTTTCTTGAGGGAACCACTCAAGTCAAAACCCGTCTCTACGAGTCGCAGAAGCGAGAGTATGAGAACTTTCGACACATGCCTGGCGAGAGCATAAAAAGTTTATTCGCTCGCTTTCAGGTGATTGTCAACGGAATCAGGACTAACAAGGAGTTGTTGCCTTTCGAAACTGCGGATTCTTTCTTTCTCTTCCATTCTTATGTTTCCATATTCAAGTGTAGTTTTTTTACTTAAATTTAATAATATTAATCTAATATGCCCATTGGTGTTCCAAAAGTACCTTACCGGATTCCCGGAGATGAAGAAGCGACTTGGGTTGACTTATACAATGTTATGTATCGAGAAAGGACACTTTTTTTAGGTCAAGAGATTCGTTGCGAGATCACGAATCATATTACAGGTCTGATGGTATATCTCAGTATAGAAGATGGAAATAGCGATATTTTTTTGTTTATAAACTCCCCTGGCGGGTGGCTAATCTTAGGAAGAGAGCTCTCAAGCTACTCCATACTCTTGATCGGTCGGTATGGGATTCCAAGGTTCAGGCGATCATCGAATCGCCTAACTATGAGACTCTCACGTGCGACGAGCTCTTCAGTAAGCTCAAGTCCAGTGAGATTGACGCCATGGAGAGGGGTTCTTATGAAAATCCATCTGGCCCATCGATGGCTTTGGTTTCTCACTCTTCTGCTAACCCCTCCGGAGGCTTTGCATTGTCTTCTCTTCTTTCTGTCACAGAGGAGCAGCTGGAGTTCATGGTGGACGACGAGTTGGCTCTTCTTGCCAACCGGTTCTCGCGGTTTCACAACAACCGCATGAACCGTTGCCACAGAGGAGGACGAGTTGGCTGTTACGAGTGTGGAGGCTCATACCACTTCATCGCCAATTGCCCGAAGAAGAACAAACAAGCTTTCGACAAGGCGGATCACGACCACAAGTACGACTCCGGCAAGCGCAAGGAGAAGTACGTCCCCGCAAAGCATAAGCGGAGGGGCGGCTTCAACAAGGAGTACATCAAGGAGATGTACATGGAGAAGGCCCAGGCCGAGCAACGTGCCTTCTTTGCAACGCTCAACGACATAAACGACTTGGACGACCACTCCACTGCTTCAAGCGATGATGAGTCCGAGAAGAAGAAGATCGAGGACAACCTGAACGGTCTTTGCTTCTTCGCCGACGACGAGGGCTTCTGCACCATGGCCCTCGGCGACGAGGTCAACTACGAGATGGAGGAGATCCCTCAGAACGACGACGACGACAACTCTTCCCAGGTACCTCAGACCCCCGATGAGCTTTCTGCTGAGGTCGATAAACTTACTGGCACCCTCCTTAGACAAGATAAGCTGCTTAGGCATGCTTCTAGAGAGAGGAAGGAGTTTAGGCAGAAGTGGGAGGATGCGGTGAAAGAGCTTGAGTCTGTCAAGTCCACCGTTGTCGTGACTGAGGAAGATGAGTGTGAGATGTGCTCCAAGCACATGACTGACCTTCTCACCTCGAAGGGGAAGTATGTTGCTTTGGTTGGAGAGATGGATGAGCTTAGGGCTACACTCGTGTTGCTAGGTGCGTGCATGTCTTGTGCAGGCTTGCAATCCGAGTTGTCAGAGAAGAATGCCAAGCTTGTGTCTCTTGAGAAGGCCAGCTCGGATAACACTTGTGTGTCTAGGTGCATTTTGTGTGAGGGCTTGGAGATGGAAATTGCGAATGTGAAGCATGACAAGATGCAAACCAAGGAAGAAAACACATACCTTCGGACCATGTTGTCATGGGTGTCTAGTGGTGAGCCGCTGCTTGGGATGATGATTGCCCAATTCAAACGTACTGCTGGAGGTCCTGGTGTTGGTTTTGCTCAGAGTGTGGAGAGTGCTACATCTTTTGGGAAGGTTGGAGTTTAGTGGTCTTAAGCCGAGTGAGAAGCCCAACTCCACAACTCCTCCCAAACTAAAGGGTGACCCTTTAGCCCCGGTTGGTGGTACCAACCGGGGCTAAAGCTCCTTTTAGCCCCGGTTGGTGTTACCAACCAGGGCTATAGGTCCTTCCCAAGTGGATTCAAAAGGAAAACGTCCAGAACTACATCACGTGAGTTGCGTAGCTCAGTTGGTAAGCGTGCCTGAGGCGAGAGGTGCTGAGTTCGAATCACACACAATACATATTTATTTTTCGTCCGTGGACCTTTAGCCCCGGTGGGAAGGACTCGGGACTAAAGGCCGGGACCTTTAGTCCCGGATTCCTAGTCCCGGTTGGGATACCCGGGACTAAAGGCCCGATTCCATCGGGGCTAAAGGCCTGATCTGTAGTAGTCCAGTCACCGGAAAGGAGTTTATTACCTTCGGTGACAATAGCAAAGGTATGGTGCTATCCCGTGGTTCTGTGCGAGTTAATAAGCATTTTGTCCTTCATGATGTTGCTCTTGTTTCAAACTTGCATTTTAACCTTCTCTCTGTTTCACAACTTTTTGAGGATGACTATGAGATTCGTTTTAAGCCGAATCTCAATCGTATTTTGGATCCTCAGGGCAATCTTGTATGTTTGATTTTGCCCTTTGGGAAAGTCTTTCATGCGAATTTCTCGGAGACATTTGGAATTTCTCGTTGTCTTTTGGCTGGACCCTCCTCCTCTGATCTTTGGAAGTGGCATAGGAGACTTGGTCACCTGAGCTTCAACTTGCTTGCAAGGCTTAGTTCACTTGGCTTAATCCAAGGATTGCCCAAGTTGCACATGGAGAAGGATCTTGTTAGCCATTCTAGTAGACATGGGAAAATGGTGGCCGCTCCCCACCATCCTGTGAATCAAGTTATGACCAAGCGCCCTGGAGAGCTTTTGCATATGGACCTTGTCGGTTCGGCTCGGGTGAGCTCGGTTGGTGGGAAGTGGTATGTGCTTGTTGTTGTTGATGACTTTTCGAGATATTTGTGGGTTTTCTTTTTAGCTGAGAAAACTGAGACTTTCTCTTTTACTCGCAATCTGATTTTGCGATTTCAGAACGAGTTCCCTAAGAACTCGATGAGAGATATTTGTAGCGATAATGGTTTCGAGTTTAAGAACTCGGATTTTGAGAAGTTTTGTAACTCTTTGGGTTTAGAAAATCAATTTTCTTCCCCCTACACACTGCCACAAAATGGTGTTGTAGAGAGGAAAAATCGGACCCTTTTAGAGATGGCCAGGACGATGCTCGATGAGCATAGGACTCCTAGGCGGTATTGGGCCGAGGCTATTCACACTGCATGCTACATTTCCAATCGCATTTTTCTCTGTGCTTTCTTGAAGAAGACTTCTTATGAGTTGCGATTTGGGAAGCAACCCAAAGTGAGTTATTTTAGAGTCTTTGGTTGCCACTATTTTATACTCAAGAAAGGCAACTTGGACAAGTTTGAGTCTCGCTCTTCTGACGGTGTATTTTTGGGTTATGGTAATCATACTCGTGCATATCGTGTACTTAACCTGGATACTAACCGAGTCATGGAGACATCCGATGTCACCTTCGACAAGACCATGCATTATCCTTCTTCTAGATTTGAGCGTGCGGGTGATCATGAGGTTGGTGAACCTCTTTTTGATGATGAGGAAGAAGGTGCTGAAGGGATTGATGATCCAGCACTACCTCCACCAGCTGTGCCGATTGCGTTGACTTCGACCATGACTGTTCGCGGCCCCGACCCATCTTCTTCCAATACATGGGGGCCGTGTGATCCACTACCTCGGGCTGTACCATTTGTACCTGAGGAGGCACCACCTACTGTTGAGGGGGAGGTTACATCAGCAAGGGAGGCGCCACGACACATCCAGTGCCAACACCCACCTCAACAAATGATCAGCGACATTTGTTGCTGATTTTGAACCTCGAGATGTTGGACACGCTTTATTTGATCCGGATTGGGTGAAAGCCATGCATGAGGATCTTGAAAATTTTGAGAGAAATCGGGTTTGGGTTCTTCTTCCTTTTCCTCCTGAGTGTCACCCTATTGGGACAAAATGGGTTTTCAAAAACAAACAAGGAGAGGATGGCCATGTTGTGAGAAACAAGGCCAGACTTGTAGCCCAGGGGTATAGTTAGAAGGAGGGGATAGACTATGAGGAGACATTTGCTCCTGTAGCTCGTTTGGAGGCAATTAGGATCCTTTTGGCTTTTGCTGCATCCAAGGGTTTCAAACTCTTTGAAATGGATGTCAAGAGTGTCTTCCTAAATGGCTACATAGAAGAAGAGGTGTATGTGAAACAAACCCCCGGTTTCAAAAATCCCAAGTTTCCAAACCATGTTTTTAAACTCCACAAAGCTTTGTATGGTTTGAAACAAGCCCCTAGAGCCTGGTATGATAGGTTAAAAACCTTTTTGCTTGCTAAGGGTTTTAAAATGGGATGTGTTGATAAAACTCTCTTTCTCCTCAAGCAAGGAAATGACACACTTTTGGTTCAGATTTACGTGGATGATATCTTTTTCCGTGGTTCTTCTGATGCTTTGGTTGCCAAGTTTGAAGATACTATGAGCAGGGAATCTGAGATGAGCATGATGGGCGAGTTAACGTTTTTCCATGGGTTGCAAATCAAGCAATCCTGAGAAGGGACGTTTGTGCACTATTGATGGTGGAATATTACCAAACTCATACACATAAAACCTCGTCAACAAGCTCGGTATTGAGGAAGAATAACATGATATGAACATACTTTTACCAATAACCAACTCCACTTGTATATGGAAGTGTGTTTATGCAGATAATGAAGAAATGAGGCAAAGTGAGCTGGTGGGCCCTACATAAGGGGGTCGCCCGACCCCCTTATGGCCCACTAGGGCTCTACCATGTGGGGTCAACCATGCTAAGCTCCAATGTGAAGAAATGTGCCAAGGAAATATGGTGGGATCCACATAAGGGGGTCGCCCGACCCCCTATGGGCCCACTAGGGTTCTGCCACGTGTCATGATCCATGTCAAGCCTCCCAAAGTGCTTCTCCACCCTTGGATCACAATTGTGCTTTATCTCAACGGTGGAACATGAATTCACATGGATCAACGGGCCCACAACAAAGCATCCAAAGTGGTCATGATACATCTCAACGTGCCAAACACCAAATGACAAGTGGAGACATCATCTACACACACCAAGGTGGGGCCAAGGTGTCATAGGGGGGTTGCCCGACCCCCTGTTGGGTATTTTAAATGCACACAGAAGAATCCGCAAGCGCACGGATACCGATGTAGCTTTCACCCGAGAGTATTCCAGGGTATCGATTTCCACGGGGAACGTGAAGTGTACTAGAACAATAAAGAACGTCCAAGAAAAGAATGATAAAGTGGGTAGAGAGAGATCTCAGGGTTTTCTAAGTAGGTCTATCTAAATAAAGGCTCACTATACTTTACTTACTTCGGGACATGAGAACACTAGCCACAGAAAGGGATGAGAAAGGGGCTAGGAAGCTCCGACTACGGTCCTACAAACACCAACCCGAACGTGGTGGACTACGTCGGCCGTCAGGGCTGTCACCACCTGGGGCTACCATAACTATCCGTGGGGCTGGATGCAAACTCAGGTAAACCCTAGTCTAGACACCATGTCTACACTAACGTCTACTACTCTAATTACCTTGAATAACTAGAGCACTCGATACGAGCGGAGATCTAGTAAATAGAATAAAGCAAGAACTGAAATTAAATATAATACTTGGAAATAGTAAATGAAGAACCTGGAGATTACTTGAAGACGAACTAGATGCTGCACCAATACAATGTCGAGGAAGATCCGACAGATCTGGCTCCTCCTTAGCTCTCTCCTTCTCCTCTCTCTAATCCGATCTCTAATTACAACTAGATGAACTAGACAACTAGAACTAGAACTAGAACTTGAAGAACTAGAACTAGATCTAATTCTAGATGAACTAGAAGAGATTCATCTAGAGGGACCTCTACTTCTAATTGAAACCCTAGTTTCTGATGTGGAGATGAATAATGAAGATGGAGATGCCTGGAGATGCCTGGAGAGGGGGGTCTGGGTCTGGTTTTATAGCCTGGAGCGTGGAACGTGAGCCCTTGGATCAAACCGACTTCAGGGACGGTGGAGATGCATCCTAGGAGGCGGTGGAAGAAGGTTCCAGAAGGCGGAGGCGAAATGGCCTTTGTGGCCGACCGGTCGGTCCCGGGGTGGGACCGGTCGGTCTGGCCCAGTGGGCCGACGTGGTGGCCCGCCTCGTGGTGTCTTCTGGTGTCTTCTAGATCCTTCTTTTGCAGATTTTGCTTCGAAATTAATATCTTTTCATCCGGGACTCCGAATATAGCAAATGATATGTCCGTTTCGATCGTCTCGACGAGCTCTTCGCAATGGTGCACTCCAATTCATCACTTGAGATGCTTTTATATTGTAAAAACATGGATGTCCTAGAAAACAAGTGAGAGCACCAAAACTCGTGGAACTCGTTAGTTTCAAACCCTACAACTATGCTTTGTGATTCATTTATTGTCATTTCATGCAATAGTTGATGGTTAATTTTGAGCATTAGTGAGTGTCAACACCCCCCCATGGGTCGGCCGACCTAGGGGTGCCCCCCTAGGTGCCTTCTCGTGGAAGTTTGAAGGACCGAAAGTGCTGAAGCAAGGCGACCAGAGGGGGTGAATGCGAGCCTCAAAATTTCTTTTCAGAAACTTTTAACCTCTGTCCCAAAAATCAACCCCAAGACCAAAAACCAATGCATGTGATGTCCACGACCCAAGGTATTGGGTGGCTGTTCCCAAGGAACACAGCGGGACATCACAAAAACTCCCTTACCCAAGTTCACACAGGTCAAGTAGTGACAGGATGAACTTTGGGTAACCTCAACCTCCCCCGAGCAACGCGAGGGGGATTTGGGCTATTTTGTAAAGCGGTAAGCCCAATTTTAGTAGAGCACAAAGTCAGGAATCCAACGCAAGAAGCGGAAACCAAAACCGACAACGGACGAACAAGCTGTAGATGAAAACGCGCAAAACTGCACTGACCGAACTCACTGGAGCGTCCGGTCAGTATGCATCGGACGCGTCCGGTCGTTTAGAAATCGATTTGGGAGCTCACTGTGTTGGACCGGACACACAGGGGTTGAGCGTCCGGTCACAGCACTGAGCGTCCGGTCACACACAAATGCGAACGATGAACAGTGCGTGCGTCGCGTCCGGTCACTATGAAACAGGGCGTCCGGTCAAAATCATGCAGAAAGTTCTAACTCGGCCTTCAACGACCGGACGCTCGAGTCAGAGTCCGGTCGATACGAAGAGTGAGTCCGGTCACCATGAAACTGGGTTGTTCGTCCACCGATTCTACTCGATCTCACCCAAAACGAAACCACTAGGGTTCAAACTTGGTGAGAGGAGTCACAAGGAGGATAGTGAGCTACTCCTACGAGATCATGGCTCGAACCTATATCCAAATCGATGAATCGAAGGGATTCGGGAAAAGAGAGAAGAAACTCGATCCAAAACAAAACTTGACCGATCTGTTGCTACAAGTGATTAGAGTGCAATTCCTTCGGTCAAAAGATCACAAACCCGTTCGTGCACAAAGTGGTTCAAACGAAATCAAAAACCAACTCCCGTAGAGAAATAACGAGGCAAATCTCCGTGAGGGCCAAAAATGAAAACGCGAAGAACACACAAGCAAGAACGCGATTCGATCTCAATTTCTAGCTGAAACTCCTCCACACGAGGAGACAATGAGATTACGGTCTCGTTTCCTCAAAAAGCAAATACACAGAGGTATGATTCGCCGTCTCTGCGGATCTCAGTAGCTACAGCAGGGATGTGGGAGAGTTGGAAACTGTAAGTGAAAGTACCAAATGGTTGAGATAGTTTGGGAGGTGGGCGTCTCCCTCTACTTATCTTAATCTCCTATTCCCATTCTACCCCTAATTATACATTGAGCGAACCAGCTAAACCCTAGGGTTATTCTGGACCAACTCGAAGTAGATGGTGATCCGACGGCCACGCCCGCACAACTGGTAGCTTCGCCTCGACGCGACCTCACCGATTGCCGCCACGTGTTGCCACCGCTCTGTTCGTCCTTTTCACGGACCTCGGCCCCGGTTTTGAGGCTGAAATAGGGAAACCTGTCTTCACGACCAACCTCTGGTTTTGAGGCCCAAACCGGGAAACCAGTCGTTCATCGCCTGATTTTTGTGGCCCAAACTCAGAAACCCGCCAACGCCCAGGTTTTGAGGCACAAACCTGGAAACCATCCTCAGCCCGAGTTTTGTGGCCCAAACTCGGCAAACCCGCCAGCGCCCAGGTTTTGAGGCGCAAACATGGAAATAGTCCACCGGTGGTTTTTCTGTGGCTCAACCACCAAACCGACGCCGTAGAGGGGATGCACCGCCCGTGCACCCCGTCCACCGACACGTGTCCCCAGGTCCTCGGCCCGAG
Source organism: Coix lacryma-jobi var. lacryma-jobi (assembly GCA_009763385.1). Classification (NCBI taxonomy): domain Eukaryota; kingdom Viridiplantae; phylum Streptophyta; class Magnoliopsida; order Poales; family Poaceae; genus Coix; species Coix lacryma-jobi. The sequence continues at coordinate 75,740,350 of CM019828.1, read as the reverse complement.
CAACATTGTGCCCTGCAAGTCTCCGCTCGCCGCTGTCCCAGGCGGTCAGCCACCACAGCTAATCCTCAGGCCACCGGTCCCTCAGTCTAAGCCTCACGTCCGCCCTTCACCGCTCCGAGTCCATCGGCATGGCACGTCTCTACTTGACCTTCACCTTGACCTCGATAAATGTCTCCGTGCTCGACACCTGCACAACACAACCCAAAGAACATGCGCATCAAACCAGTTGGCAATCACTTATCACTCAAGATCCGGCATACACCCATGTATCCGCAAAGCTAAGGTACCTTCACGGTGAATTAAGCCCAAGGAACATCAGCCCTTCATCTTGAAGTGGTTACAATGCAACGGAGGAGGATCGACGTCACGCGGATCGATGACGTGGCGGTGGAGTAGCCCCTACTCCACCTCCACCTATAAATAGAGGCCCTCCCCCTCTCATTTGAGACACCAAGTCACCAAGAGGCCAAGTGATGTGTAGAATTAGAGTAGACACTATAGTTGTAGTTAGTGTGGGAGTTAGAGTTGAGTAGCAAGCTCAGCTCTGCTTGGGTCTTCCGGAGCTGTCTTCAGAAGAGTCTGGTATAGCTTTTATCTTTATCTTTCTACTTTTGTAAGACTTTACTTATAATACTAGTCTTTCTCTACTTTACTTAGTCATTACTTTGTGCAATATTATACCTGCTATAGTATTGTTGTGATTTACCTTAGTGTTTAGCCGTTATAGAGTAGAGTGATTGGCCTGGCAACACGCCTGCAAATTATCATTGCCGGTAACACGGTATTCTAGTTAATCGTAAGTAGCTAGAGTAGTGAGAGACGGTGTAAGTGTTGTGCTTATACAAGATCTTACCCTTGGTTGTCACCTGTCGCACGGATAGATAGTGGTAGCCAACAGGTGGTGACAGCCCTGAATCTGGTCTCTGGAGTCCACCACGTGTTTATAGGCAGGATTTAAAGGATAAGGCAGAGCATGACGTTCCGATAGTAAGAGTCTCTGTGCTCCCTGTCCGCTCGTCGCCTAGTTTGCTTGTCGTGAGGCATCGTTCTACTGTGTTTCGTCTTTGCACTTGAGTTAAGTCATAGAAGTAGAGTTAGCATGATAGGAGTCCTATACTCTCTCGTTGTCCTCCCAATTAGCTACACTATTAGTTGTCCTACAGTTATCCTGGTGAACTTGTGTCATTACCTTCCTACCAATTTACCTTACCCCTCTACACTAATTAGTACCAAGTTGTGGTAATCACGTAGACTCCTCTTATCACCATCTTTCCTAGCCACCACTTTCCCTTGGGATAAAATAAATAACGATACCTTGGAATACTCCTGGGTGAAGTGCTATAGCGGTAGATTCTGTGCGCTTGCAGAATTATCCAATAGACATAAGAACTTACCCATAAGACACTCCTGGCGCCATCGCTGAGGATAGACTCACCCCCTATTCTTAGTGGTGACGTTAAGAAGTGTCAACAAGTATTTCTGGCGCCGTTGCCGGTGATAGATTAAAACTCTATTCTTAGTAGCGACGATAAGAAATACCAACATGCACCAGGGCAAGTACACCAGGGACATAATGAAGAAGTTCGATATGGGTGAGGCCAAGCCACTTCCAACACCCATGTTGACGACGACGGCCCTGGATGCGGACAAGGATGGAGAAGCTGTGGACCAGAAGGAGTACTGAAGTATGATCAGGTCGCTGCTGTACCTAACGGGGACATGCCCGGACATTCAGTTCGCAGTGTGTCTTTGCGCACGCTTTCAGGCGTCATCACGCACTTCTCACCGTCAGGCGGTCAAGAGCATTATGAGGTACTTATGATTCACATCTGAGTTTGGGATTTGGTCAGGAATACCCTTAGGGTTAGCCTGCCCGCTCATTAGCAGTAGTGGTCGAAGGGTAATAATTGTATTAGGTTATATAAGGAGTGGCAACCCCTCCCTCCATTCCATCTCAGCCATTGCTATTTTCATTCTAGGGTTTCCTGCTTCCCATTCCCTGTTGTAGCTACTGAGAGCTGCAGAGACGGTGAATCATACCTCTGTGTATTTGGATTTTGCGGAAACTGGACCGGATTCCCGTTGTCTCCTCATGGGGACAAATTTCGGCTGACAATCGTGATTGTTCTTCGCGTTTTGAACTTGTTCTTCGCGTTCTTCTTTTCTTCATGATTTTCCCGTCACTCGATCTCCCTCCTCGCTACGTCTTTTTCGAATCCACTTGAATCAACTTGTTCTTTGATGTGAGGAGAACATTTCCACTGAAGGAATTTATCTCCACCGAAGGACCAAAAGTGCTACCAGAAAGCGACCAGAGGGGGGGTGAATGGGACCTTGAAATTTCTTTCGAAATGTTGAGGCCTCTGTACCGAAAATCAACCCAAAAGCAAAACCGATGCGCGTGATGTCCATGACCCAATAGAATGGGTGGATGTTCCCTAGGAACACAGCGGGACACCACAAAAATTCCCTCGCCCAAGTTCACGCAGGTCAACTAGTGACAGGATTAGCTTTGGGTCAACTAGTGGCAGGTCAACCTCCCCTGAGCAACGCGAGGGGGAGTCAGGCTATTTGGTAAAGCGAGAAGCCCGATTTCTGTAGAGCACGAAGTCAGGAATCCAACGCAACAAGCGGATCTCAAATCGAAAGTCGGACGAACAAACTGCGGACGGAAACGCACAGGACAGACTCGACCGGACTCTGCCTGCGTCCGGTCACAGACGATCGGACGCGTCCGGTCAAAGAAAATCACTTCTAGACCCTTACTGTTTGTGCCCGGACTCACTATCCCTGTGCGTCCAGTCAAGTCTCAAGCGTCGGATCGCAAGAATACAGGCGGATGAACAGTGTGTTGAGTGCGTCCGGTCAGTAACGAACAGAGCGTCCGATCAAGTAGCGAATAAAACACAAAGTGTGTTCAACGACCAGACTCTCAACCCTAGCGTCCGGTCTGCCCGACACCAGAGTCCGGTCACCCCGAAAATCAGTTGTTCGTCCACCGATTCGACACAAACTCTCCCAAAACGAAACCTCTAGGGTTCAAACTTGGAGAGATGTGTCACAAGAAGGATAGTGAGCTATCTCTAAGAGATCATGGCTCGAACCTATGTCCAAATTGATGAATCGAAGAAATTCGGGGGAAGGGAGAAAAACTTGATCCAAACCGAAAATTGACCGATCTACTAGCTCGTGAGGTTAGAGGAGAATTCCTTCGGTGGAAAGAAGTGCCTCACGATCTAGTATAACTCAGTTCAAACGGAATCACAAAAGACTCATCGTAGAGGAAGAACGAGTGACGGGAAAATCGTGGAGAAAAATGAAGAACGCGAAGAACAAGTTCAAAACGCGAATCGAACCACGACCCACGAGGAGACAATAAGATTACGGTCTTGTTTCCTTAAAATGCAAATACACAGAGGTATTGTTCACCGTCTCTGCGGATCTCAGTAGCTACAGAAGGGATGTGGGAGAGCAGGAAACCCTAGAATGAAAATAGCAATGGCTGAGATAATCTGGAGGGAGGGGAGGCCTCTCCTTATATAGCCTAATACAATTATTCCCCTTCTACCCTTACAGCTAATGAGCGAGCAGGCTAACCCTAGGGGTATTCCTGACCAACTCAAGGTAGGTGGTGATCCGATGGCCACGCCCGCACAACAGGTAGCTTCGCCTCGAGGTAGCTTCGCCACGTGCCGCCACCGCTCCGCTCGTCCTTTTCCCGGACTTCACCCCCGGTTTTGTGGCCCAAACCGGGAAACCAGCCTTCACAGCCAACCCCCGGTTTTGAGGCCCAAACCGGGAAACCAGCCGACCATCGCCTGAGTTTTGTGGCCCAAACTCAGAAACCCGCAGCACCCAGGTTTTGAGGCCCAAACCTGGAAACCGTCCTCAGCCCGAGTTTTGTGGCCCAAACTCGGAAACCATCAGCGCCCAGGTTTTGAGGCCCAAACCTGGAAACCGTCCACTCGATGGTTTTTCTGTGGCTCAACCACCAAACCGAGCCGTCAAGGGGATGCACCGCCCGTGCACCCCATCCACCGACACGTGTCCCCAAGTCGTCGACTCGAGCAACACCGTGACCGTAAGTCTTCACTCGTCGCTGTCCGAGGCTGTCAGCCACCACAGCTGATCCTCAGGTCACCGGTCCCTCAGTCCAAGCCTCACGTCCGCCCTTCGCCAATCTCAGTCCATCGGCACGGCACGTCTCTACTTGACCTTCACCTTGCCTTCGATCACTGTATCCGTGCTCGACACCTGCACAACAAAAGCCAAAGAACATGCGCATCATCCCAGTTGACAATCACTTATCACTCAGAGACTCGGCATACACCCATGTATCCGCAATCTCCCCCTTGATGAGTGCATTGTCAACTACCAACATAAATCATAATGGAATAGAAGAAGGAAGGAAGAAGGAGAGAGAACTCGACGAAATGACCCGAAAGCATAGCAAAGCCGAAGAAGGTCAAGTGGAAAGAGCAAAACAGCTTGGTTCCCAAAGACTTGGGAAATGGCTCGACGCAACCAAGCAAAGCAAAGCTAGCCCTCAAGAAGAGGTAGAACAGGCTCAACACCGCTAGCGAAGAAGCTCAATACCAACGGAAGAAAGCTTGAAACCAACTGAAGAGCATAAAAGCAAAGGTGCTAGTTCCTCAAGAAAGAGGCAAGGGCTCAACACAACTAGCTATCAAAAATGCTCCGAAAACTCAGGAGCGAGCAAACTGTGCACACAACCCAGGGAGCTCACATGATTTGTCAATATTTTCTCCCCCTTAGTTGAAAATGCACCATCAAGCAAATGTGCACAAGCACTCAAATGTCTCCCCCTTGACAGAATATCTCCCTCCAAAAATGCATATGAGTTAAAATGTAAGTTAGCAGCTTCAGGAATATAATCAAGAGAGTGCAAAGATGCTCTACAAAGTTCCAATCCGATGACTCAACAACATCCATAAGAAGCTAGCAAAGGCTCAAACTAATCACTAAATACGAAATATGAACATGAGAGCAAAACGAGCAGTTTTCAGCCAAAAAGGTATTCACCACCAAAATAGCACAAAACATGTATAGACAGGAAGTCAGACAAGTGCTAAACATGTATACAAGGTGAACTATCCCTAGCATAGTTCAATCATCATGCTATAGAATGAAACATAGACATGTGTATCCAAATTTTATTGGAGTTGCAGCGGTTAAATTACACAAGTTTAAATTTCAGCATGCGATTGCGAGAGGTAGAAAACTTGTCATTGCCTAACTTTTCAACTGTGCGAAGCCTATGCAAAAGCAATCAGAAGCTTAAAGCAACAGTTTCGGTCCTACACTACACAGCTCAAGTTTAACTCAAAGTGCAATGAGAAACAGTCTCAAACTGTGATGTGCTGACAAGCAATCCCATCTCGATCTTTCTAATTCACTCAACTTGGTTCAAAATTAAAGCAGAATATGAACATACCAAGCAAGTGAATGACTCAACACTAGAGACATAGCAACCTAGCATATATGAAAAAACACAAGTGATTTCTACACATTCTACACATGCTAGTTGCATATCTCAATGGTGAACATTTTCAAGTTTTATGTTCATTAAGCAAATTCACCATTTAAAAAAAATAGCTCCTCTCACAACATGTATCAGTGATCAGAAAGAGCATAAGCTATAGCATCATCATAAAGCATCGGAGCAAATACTATACAGAGCATAGTTACATTCTAAAGATTATACACATGAAGCTCTGAATGTAAATATGCAAGATGAAATGCAAAGATGCATGATGAAACCAAAGAGAGAGAAAAGATACCAACTGAAAAACACAAAGTGAGTTTATAATACAAGAGCCAAAATGTTTCCCCCATCTAAAAGGGGAAACACTCACCAAGCTCACCTCTCAACCTAGCAAAAGTTGATTGGTCCAAAGGCTTGGTGAAAATATCAGCCAACTGATGATGAGTATCGAGATGGCGAAGGTCGATATCAATGTGTTTGGTCTTCGAGTGCAGCACGGGGTTCTTAGCAACGCTAATCGCACTCGTGCTGTCACAAAGCAAAGGAACACGAGAAAAGCTCAGACCAAAATCACGCAAAGTGGCCATCATCCAAAGCAACTGGGAACAACAGCTAGCTGCAATAACATACTTAGCCTCCGTGGTAGACTGGGTGACACTAGATTGCTTGCGAGAAGACCACGATACAAGAGAAGAACCAATAAACTGACAAGTCCCAAAAGTGGACTTGCGCTCAATGTGGCAACCAGCAAAATCGGCATCAGAATAACCACAAAGGGAGAGGGTGGAGGAAGCAGAATACCAAATCCCAAACTCAGGTGTGAAGCATAAGTACCTCATAATGCGCTTGACCGCCTGACTGTGCGAGGTGCGCGGCGACGACTGAAATCGCGCGCAAAGACACACCGCGAACTGAATGTCCGGGCGTGTCACCGTCAGGTACAGCAGCGACCCAATCATACTCCGGTACTCCTTCTAGTCCACTGCTTCTCCATCCTTGTCTGCATCCAGGGCCGTCGTGGTCGACATGGGTGTTGGAAGAGGCTTGGCCTAACCCATATCGAATTTCTTCAGGATATCCTTGGTATACTTACCCTGGTGCACAAACGTTCCCTCTCGAGATTGCTTGATTTGCAATCCGAGGAAAAACGTCAACTCGCCCATCATACTCATCTCAAACTCCCTGCTCATGGTATCTGCAAACTTGGCAACCAAAGAGTGAGAAGAACCACCGAAAATGATATCATCCACGTAAATCTGGACCAAGAGAGCATCATTGCCTTGCTTGATGAGAAAAAGTGTTTTATCCACACATCCCATTTTAAAACCCTTAGCATGCAAAAAGGTTTTCAACCTATCATACCAGGCTCTAGGGGCTTGTTTCAAACCATACAAAGCTTTGTGAAGTTTAAAGACATGGTTTGGAAACTTGGGATTTTCGAAACCGGGGGGTTGTTTCACATACACCTCCTCTTCTATGTAGCCGTTTAAGAAGGCACTCTTGACATCCATTTGAAAAAGTTTAAAACCTTGGGATGCAGCAAAAGCCAAGAGTATCCTAATTGCCTCCAAACGAGCTACGGGAGCAAAAGTCTCCTCATAGTCTATCCCCTCCTTCTGACTATACCCCTGGGCTACTAGTCCAGCCTTGTTTCTCACAACATGGCCATCCTCTCCTTGTTTGTTTTTGAAAACCCATTTTGTCCCGATAGGGTGACACTCAGGAGGAAGAGGAACCCAAACCCAAACCCGATTTCTTTCAAAATTTTCCAACTCCTCATGCATGGCATTGACCCAATCTGGATCAGATAAAGCGTGTCCAACATCTCGGGGTTCAAAATCAGCAATAAATGCAGAATGAGCAAAGTGAGAGATTTGTTGTGACCTTGACCGAGTGACACGTTCGCCGATGTTGCCGATCATCTGTTGAGGCGGGTGTTGGTGCTGAATGTGTCGAGGCGCCTCCCGAGCTGATGTAGCCTCCCCCTCAACAGCAGTTGGTGCCTCCTCGGGTACAAAAGGTACCGCTCGAGGTGGCGGATCCCACGGCCCCCAAGTAGTAGAGGAAGAAGGGTCTGGGCCGTGAGTTGTAGTAGAAGCCGCTCCTTGCGGCACGATAGGTGGAGGAGGTGCTGGATCATCCATCCCTTCAGCACCTTCATCCTCGTCATCAAAAAGAGGCTCACCAACCTCATGATCACCTGCACGCTCAAAACGAGAAGGACAAACCATGGTCTCGTCGAAGGTGACATCTGATATCTCCATGACTCGGTTAATATCATGGTTAAGTACACGATATGCACGAGTGTGAGTGCCATAACCCAAAAATATGTCGTCTAAAGAACGAGACTCAAATTTGTCCAGGTTGCCTTTCTTGAGTATAAAACAGTGGCAACCAAAAACTCTAAAATAACTAACCTTGGGCAGTTTTCCAAAACGCAACTCATAAAAATTCTTTTTCAAGAAAGCTCGAAGAAAAATGCGATTGGAAATGTAGCATGCAGTGCTCATAGCCTCGGCCCAATATCGCCTAGGAGTCATATGGTCATCGAGCATCGTCCTGGTCATCTCTACAAGGGTCCGATTCTTCCTTTCTACAACACCATTCTGAGGCGGTGTGTAGGGAGAAGAAAACTGATGCTCTAAACCCAAAGAGTTACAAAACTTCTCAAAATCCGAGTTCTTGAATTCGGAACCATTATCACTCCGAATTGCTCGCATTGAGTTCAAAGGGAACTCATCCTGAAGATGCATCTCGTTCTTCTCAGCTAAAAAGAAGACCCACGAATATCTCGAAAAATCATCAACAACAACAAGCACGTACCACTTCCCCCAACCGAGCTCACCCGAGTCGGACCAACAAGGTCCATGTGCAAAAGCTCTCTAGGGCGCTTAGTCATGACCTGAGTCACTGGATGGTGGGGAGCGGCTACCATCTTCCCATGTCTACAAGAATGGCAAACAAGATCCCTCTCCATGGACAACTTGGGCAATCCTCGGATTAAGCCAAGTGAGCTAAGTCTTGCAAGCAAGTCGAAACTCAGGTGACCTAGTCTCCAATGCCACTTCCAAAGATCAGAGGAGGAAGGTCCAGCCAAAAGACTACGAGAAACTCCAAACGATTTCGAGAAATTCGCATGAAAGACTTTTCCAAAGGGCGAAATCAAACATACAAGATTGCCCTGAGGATTCAAAATGCGACTGAGATTCGATTTAAAATGAATCTCATAGTCATCATCGAAAAGTTGCGAAACAGAAAGAAGGTTAAAATGCAAGTTAGAAACAAGAGCAACATCGCGCAACACAAAGTGCTCATTAACTCGCACAAACCCATGAGACAACACCTTACCTTTGCTGTTGTCGCCGAAGGTGATAAACTCCTTTCCGGCGACCGGACTAAGACTGGAGAACCACTTTGCGTTTCTGGTCATGTACCTCGAACACCCGGAATCCACCAACCAAACGTTCTCGAATCGTTTTACCTACATTTATAGAACGACATAGGGTGAGCATATGGTCCAACACTGGGGTTAGTGAAGTAGGAGGAATACCAGTGTTGGGTCGGCTGCTCAAAAGAACGGTTAGCGGAAAAAAAATTCCTAGCACGCCTACGGGAAGAGCGATCACCACGTTGAAGAAAACGTGGTCCGCTAAGGGAGGAGCGTCCATCGCGATACTCAAAATGCGGTGGGGGAAAACGCTCAACTACAAAGCCACTGCCACGGGGTCCATAGCCTACAACTGCAGGCTCCCGCCGGGCATGACCTCCTCGCTGCCTAGGCCTAGGAACTTGAGGTTTTGGACCTCTAGGCCTAGTAGCACGCCTCAGAACGTTCGGCACATGTACATCATGGAAAGGATGGTACATGTCCGGGTTGTTCATCTCCTTTGCGCGGTGCGCCTCTCTCTTGTGCTGAAAAAAAAAATCACTCAAGTGTCCATCTCTCCCACAATACTCACAATGGTACCTCACCGCTCTCATAGGGGGTTGTTGGTACTCACGGTAGTGGGTGTGGATCACCTTGCCCTTCTGTGGCATAAGCTCCTCCTGGATGGGTGGCATGGTGTCCAGCTTGTTATTGAGGTGGTTTGGTTTTGGAGCCCATGATTGTTTCTTGGGTGGGGCTCTTGGAGGTTCCACAAATACACCATACTTGGTGTTAGGCTTTAGAGGCTTTTTGGGTGGAATCTTGGTAAGCTTGGGAGTAGTGGTGGAGTTGGGCTTCTCACATGGGTTCAGACCACTCGACTCTCCAATCTTCCCAAAAGATGAAGCGCACTCAACACCCTGAGCAAAGCCTACACCTGGACCTCTAGCAACACGCTTGAACTGGGAGATCATCATCCCAAGCTGCGGCTCACCACTAGACGCCCATGACAGGATGGTCCGAAGGTATGTGTTTACCTCCTCGGTTTGCATCTTGTCATGCTTCACGTTCGTGATCTCCATCTCCAAACCCTCACAAAGAACGCACCTAGTCACACAAGTGCTACCCGAGCTGGCCTTCTCAAGAGACACAATCTTGGCATTCTTCTCTGCCAACTAAGAACGCACCTAGTCACACAAGTGCTACCCACCACATGACTTGCACGCACCCAACAGCGAGGATCTAGCCTTCAGCTCATCCACCTTTCCTACCAACGCAACATACTTACCTCTCAAAGTGAGAAGGTCAGTCATGTGTGTGGAGCACATCGCACACTCCTCCTCATCTGTGACAACAACGGTGGACTTGACAGATTCAAGTTCCTTCACCGTATCCTCCCACTTCTGCCTAAACTCCTTACGCTCTCTAGCGGCGTGCCTAAGCAACTTATCTTGACTAAGAAGGGCGGCAGTAAGTTTCTCGACCTCAGCAGACAGCTTGTCAGGGGTCTGAGATACCTCGGAGGTGTCGTCGTCGTCGTCATTCCGAGGGATGTCCTCCAGCTCGCCGTCGACCTCCTTGCCGAGGGCCATGGTGCAGAAGCCCTCGTTGTCGGCGAAGAAGCAGAGGCCGTTAAGCTTGTCCTCGATCCTCTTCTTCTTCTCAGACTCATCATCGCTTGAGGCAGCGGAGTCGTCATCCGAGTCGTTGACGTCGCTGAGCATGGCGACGAAAGCACGCTGCTCAGCCTGGGCCTTCTCCAAGTACTTCGTCTTGATGTACTCCTTGTCAAAGCCGCCCATCCGCTTGTGCCTTGCGGGGACATACTTTTCCTTGCGCTTGTCGGAGTCGTACTTGTGCCCATGATCCGCCTTGCCAAAGGTCTGCTTGTTCTTCTTCGGGCAATTGGCGATGAAGTGGTTGGGGTCACCGCACTCGAAACAGCCCGAGCGTCCTCCTCCACGGCGACGGTTCATGCGGTTGTTGTGGAACCGCGAGAACCGGTTGGCAAGTAAAACCAACTCGTCATCCCCCATGAACTCCAGCTGCTCCTCTGTGATAGAAAGAAGAGATGAAAGTGCAAAGCCTCCAGAGGGGTTAGCAGAAGAGCCAGAAACCAAAGCCATCGACGGGCCAGAAGGATTTTCATAAGAATCCCTCGCCATGGCATCAATCTCACTGGACTTGAGCTTGCTAAAGAGCTCGTCGCATGTGTGGGTCTCGTAGTTAGGTGATTCGATGATCGCCTAAACCTTCGAGTCCCACACTGATCGATCAAGAGTATGCAAAAGCTTCAAAGGTCTCTCATGATCATCGAAAGGCAACAGCTCCTTGTTAGCCCTCATCCTGTTGACAATCACCTGAAAGCGAGCGAATAAACTTTCTATGCTCTCGCTAGGCATATGTCGAAAGTTCTCATACTCTCGCTTGAACGACTCGTAGAGACGGGTTTTGACTTGAGTGGTTCCCTCATGGAAACGCATGAGGGAAACCCAAATCTCCCGAGCCGTAGCGAGGTGAGAAACGCGATCAAACTCCGTCATGCTCAAGCATGAGAAAAGAGCATTACGGGCTTGGCTATTGGCATCGTGATCATCGATCTGACGATGAGTCACACGTGCAGCCAAGACCACGTAATCAGCAGAGTTGCAAATATCCCAGATGGAAGCACCCATACTCTGCAGATAGGCCGACATGCGTATCTTCCAATACGCATAGTTCGTCCCATCAAAGAATGGTGGTTGCCCACGCCGCGATCCATGTCGCCTTCTGTGGATCTGGAACTGGCTAAGGTGGAAGATCCTTAACCTACTCCGATACCAATTGAAGGACCGAAAGTGCTACCAGAAAGCGACCAGAGGGGGACTGAATGGGAGCTTGAAATTTCTTTCGAAATGTTGAGGCCTCTGTCCCGAAAATCAACCCCAAAAGCAAAACCGATGCGCGTGATGTCCACGACCCAAGAGAATGGGTGGATGTTCCCTAGGAACACAGCGGCACACCACAAAAATTCCCTCGCCCAAGTTCACGCAGGTCCACTAGTTGTATTTCTTCCCTAGATTTAGTAAACGAGTATCCGTTACCTAACCCAGAACTCGCTTTATATAAATACCGGGAATTTACCCAAGAGGAAGCCCGAAAAAGTGTATCATCTCGCAGGGTGACCAGGAGCAGAACCAGGCAGGAAGCAGGAACAAGCTCGCAGGTACCATCCATACCTACTCCGCAGCCAGCCATGCAGGGATGGTATCCCACCGAGCATGTACCTGGGTTTACACCTGGATATCAACCTGGTTGGGACGACCTACCCCGGCAATCTCCAGCTGGTACGGAATGGCCTGAAGGATGTCATGCAGCTTGGGCCCAAGGCAATCCATTACTTTCGAAGGCCTGAACAGGAGGATTGAGGGGATGGAAATCCGCACCGACAACATTCAGGGTTCCCTGAATGAACAAGCCAAGTGGAACCAACGATGGGATGCCAGACAGGACCAATTCGATGCTAGGCAGACGGAATCACTCGAAGAAATGCGCCAAGTTCATGCACTGCTCCGACAACAGCAAGAGTAGCAGCTGGCGTATTGGGCGTCGCTGGGGTACTATCCCGGGGTCCGTAGTATGCTAGCTTGGGGGGAGGAGCCCCCCATGTACCTTGTATCTTGTATCTGCATTGCATGTTTCCTTTTCTAAACTTTGCATTACATATTTAAAATTTGAATTTTCAATTTCCTATCATTATAAAAATAATATATATATAAGAAAAAAATAATAATTCCACTCACATTTGTATGTCAAGCATGCTTTTGTTAAGTCCTTGTTGAAATGATGAATAGTTGCTCTGTTTCATGTTTCAAAATCTTGCTTAGTTTATAAATTTGAATTCGCCGACATTTAAGTTCATTGGCTAAAACTGTTCACCCTATGAAACTTGAAACTTATGGGTAGCATAAGCATGATCCTTGTCTTAAAGTTGTTGCTTGATTTGATTCGATGAAATAGATTCTGTTGTAACTTTGTTCTAAGTGATACCTGACATCCGGAGTTTTTTATTTTCAAAATAATAAAAATTCTAAGTTCCTCAATGATTTTATATCCTACCAAAGCCATATGAGTCATTCATTTTGAAAACCTTCCACTCATATGCTACTTGTAATTACATTGAGCTTTGTCAAATTGTTTGTGACCTATGTCGAGATTCTTGTCATACACCCATGATCCAAGATTCATGTACACTCCACAAGACATCGCTAATTCTTACACCAAGAGTTACGCATAACATGCCATCCATCCATGCACCAAATAAAAAGCTCCATCCACATGTCACTTCTCTCTCTAACAAAGAGTCCAAAAAGAAGAGTTACGGGCTATTAAAAAAAATTCATGCCAAAAGGGCATGTTGGAAAAAATGGGCAAGTGCCCGATGTAGAATTAGGGGTATAATCAATACCCATCCGAAAAAAGGAGAGAAGAAGAAAAAAAGGATAGCCTATACTCTCAAAATTTCAAAAAGAGAGAGAGGTTTGACTAAAGGAGCTCAAAAAACAAAAATATTTTCACACACATGCACATCTCGATCTTAGAATATGACTTGAATCTCCATGTGTTTCGGTTTTTGACATGGCAAAATATGTAATACGAGTATGCCCAACTTTATCCTCTACCTAAAACTCCACATAAACCTTCATAGTTGGTAGGGAAAAATGAGGCAACTTCCAAAAGAGTCTTTGGTAAGGACCAAATACACAATGAGCAATCAAGTGTATCATTTGAGGAACTATCGTTTTGAATTGCAAAATATTTTAAAACCTCTGGATTGATAGTAAAACAAAGAACAAAGGGCAAGCAGGTCTACGGAATCAGTCGGTCTCGCAACCGCCAAGAGACTCGGAGATTGCTACAACGCCCACAGGTAACAAGGTAAACAGGATGAGTAGAATGCCAATTTATTGAAATCAAGGAAGAATTCTAATTTATAAAACATAGCAAACTTTGAAAGATGATCGGCATTGCAGCAACTCCTGATCAACAACCTAAAGTTGTACTACTTGCTCGGGACAAGCAAGGGGTAAGCTTGGGGGGTTTTGTTGGCGGTGCTTACCTACATCTTTTTGGAGCCAACCAAGGACAAAATAAGGCATACTTACATACATATGTTATCACCTAGACCTATTTCCAGTTGTATTGGAGAATCATTGCTTTTCAGGTATCAAACATGAAAACAGTGGAAAAGGCGAGAAGAATACGCTTTCTGACAAAGCGTAAAACCTAGAAATATGGGAGAAGCCCACCTAAAGAAAACATCTGTGTTGGAAACCATCATAACTCTGAAATTCATCAAGCCAAGGGCCCACCACGCGAAGGCGGTGGCCAGTGGGCCCACCAGGGGTGCGGGCGCACCGCCCCTGGCCCCACTGGCCACCGACCTCCTGTGGCGGTTACATGCCTCCATGCATAGGCGGTTGACATAGGTTTCCATAGTTAGCTCCTCCAAACCGACCTTGTACTAGTATATAAGTAGAGGCAGAGCTCCCTCTTTCATAATCAATCACACATCAACACATTTGTCTTTCATTCCACTTTGTATTTGCAGATGCATGGGTGTATGCCGAGTCTCTGAGTGATGAGTGATTATCAACTGGGATAATGCGCATGTTCTTTGGCTTGTGTTGTGCAGGTGTCTAGCACGGATACAGTGATCGAAGGCAAGGTGAAGGTCAAGTAGAGACGTGTCGTGCCGATGGACCGAGAGTGGCGAAGGGCGGACGTGAGGCTTGGACTGAGGTACCGGTGGCCTGAGGATCAGCTGTGGTGGCTGACACCCTGGGACAGCGACGAGCGAAGACTTGCGGGTGGACGGGGTGCACGGGCGGTGCATCCCCTCTACGGCTCGGTTCGGTGGTTGAGCCACAGAAAAACCACCGAGTGGACGGTTTCCAGGTTTAGGCCTGAAAACCTGGGCGCTGATGGTTTCCGAGTTTGGGCCACAAAACTCGGGCTGAGGACGGTTTCCAGGTTTGGTCCTCAAAACCTGGGTGCTGTGGGTTTCTGAGTTTGGGCCACAAAACTCAGGCGATGGTCGGCTGGTTTCCCGGTTTGGGCCTCAAAACCGGGGGTTGGCTGTGAAGGCTGGTTTCTCGATTTGGGCCAGAAAACCGGGGGGCGAAGTTCGGGAAAAGGACAAGCAGAGCGGAGGCGGCACGTGGCGGCAATTGGTGATTGTTGCGTCGAGGCAACGCTACCAGTTGTGCGGGCGTGGCCGTCCGATCACAACTATCTTCGAGTTGGTCCAGAATAACCCTAGGGTTTAGCTGGTTCGCTCTATAATTAGTTAGGGGTAGAGTGGGAACTAGAATTAGGATAAGTAGAGGGAGACACCCACCTCCCATCCTATCTCAGTCATTTGCTCTTTGCCTTCTAGGTTTTCCTGCTCTCCCAATCCCCTACTGTAGCAACTGAGATCCGCAGAGAACCATACCTCTGTGTACTGGAGATTTTGAGGAAGTGAGACCGTAATCTCAATGTTGTAGTGTGTGGTAGTCACACGGTTGCAGATCGATGTGTTGATTCGCGTTTTGTTCGTGTTCTTCGCGTTCTTCGTTTCTCCGCGAATTTCCCGTCAATCGATCTCCCTCTCTACTGCGTCTTTTCGAAATCCGTTTGAATCAACTTGTTCTTTATAGTGAGGAGATCATTTCCACCGAAGGAATTCATCTAACTCCTCACGAACATGTAGATCGGGTTGATTTTGTTTTCGTGGCGCTTTTTCGGTTCATACTCCTTCCCTCTCGGATTCCCGGTGTTTGAGTTGATTTGAGCGGATGATTTCTTGGGGATAGTCTTCCAACTACCTCGTGATCATCTTCTCCGAGTATGGGATCAAGGGATTTTGATTTGAATCAGATTTGGGAGGATTTGAGTTGAGGGCGGCCAAAATCGCCCTCACTGGGCACTCTCGGACAGTCCGTCGTTGGAGGCGCGGACAGTCCGCGCGTCGGGCTCCGACCGAGCAGTGGTCGCGCGGCTCGGCTGTGCTGACTCGGTTTGACCGGCGGACAGTCCACCGTAGTCGGTCGCGGACAGTCCGCGAGCCGACCAGGGAGGTTCAGCAGCAATGCTGTTTTGGGGTTTTTGCCGGCGGACAGTCCGCCATCCCCCGCGGATAGTCCGCGGTTGAGCCGGACATTCCGGGACCGTACTGGCGGACAGTCCGGGAATCGGCTGTAGGCTGAGCCTTAGTGCGTTTGCTCTCCTGACTTCTCCGCTTGGATTCTGGACTTCTCGGTTGGCCTTTTAGTTCAGCTAGGAACCTCTCTAAGTATCTTTGCTACTTGTTAGCATCGGTATTTGGGGATTTCCTGACGTAGCCTTCAATCTACATTTGGGACTCGGTTTTTAGGGTCGAACTTGTGCCGGTGCTTTTGGCGTTTGGCTTGCTATCGCTTTGTGGTGCCTCGCTGTGATCCTAGGGATCATCCACCCTCTTCCGAGGGTCGTGGGCATCACGGTTTCGATCGAAGCTTTTGGGGTTGATTTTGGGGCAAAAGGCCAAAGTTTCGAGAGAAATTTTTGAGCTCCCATTCACCACCCTCTTGTCGCCTTGCTATTGCATTCTCGGTCCTTCAATTGGTATCGGAGCGGGTTAAGGATCTTCCACCTTAGCCAGTTCCAGATCCACAAAAGGCGACATGGATTGCGGCATGGGCAAACCGCCATTTTTCGATGGGACAAACTATGCATATTGGAAGATACGCATGTCAGCCTATCTGCAGAGTATTGGTGCTTCGATTTGGGATATTTGCAACTCTGCCGATTACGTGGTCTTGGCTGCTCGTGTTACTCAGCATCGGATGGATGAGCACGATGCCAATAGCCGAGCCCATAATGCTGTTTTCTCATGCTTGAGCATGACGGAGTTTGATCGCGTTTCTCACCTCGCTACGGCTCGGGAGATTTGGGCTACCCTCATGTGTTTCCATGAGGGAACCACTCAAGTGAAAACCCGTCTCTACGAGTCGCACAAGCGAGAGTATGAGAACTTTCGACATATGCCTGGCGAGAGCATAGAGAGTTTATTCGCTCGCTTTCAGGTGATTATCAACAGGATGAGGGCTAACAAGGAGTTGTTGCCTTTCGACGATCATGAGAGAGCTTTGAAGCTTTTGCACACTGTTGATCGGTCGGTGTGGGACTCGAAGGTTCAAGCGATCATCGAATCACCTAACTATGAGACCCTCACATGCGACGAGCTCTTTAGCAAGCTCAAGTCCAGTGAAATTGATGCCATGGCGAGGGCTTCTTATGAAAATCTTTTTGGCCCGTCGATGGCTTTTCTTTCTGGCTCTTCTGCTAACCCCTCTGGAGGATTTGCACTCTCTTCTCTTCTTTTTGTCACAGAGGAGCAGCTAGAGTTCATGGGGGATGACGAGTTGGCTTTGCTCGCCGCTGAGGAGGACGCTCGGGATGTTTCGAGTGCAGCGACCCCAACCACTTCATCACCAATTGCCCGAAGAAGAAAAAGCAAGTCTTCGGCAAGGAGGATTATGGGCACAAGTACGACTCCGGCAAGCGCAAGGAGAAGTACGTCCCCGCGAAGCACAAGCGGAAGGGCGGCTTCAACAAGGAGTACATCAAGACGAAGTACTTGGAGAAGGCCCAGGCTTAGCAGCGTGCGTTCTTCGCCACGCTCAGCGACGTCGATGACTCGGATGACGACTCTGCTTCCTCAAGCGACGACGAGTCCGAGAAGAAGAAGAGGATCGAGGACAAGCTGAATGGCCTCTGCTTCTTCGCCGACAACGAGGGCTTCTGCACCATGGCCCTCGGCAAGGAGGTCGACGGTGAGCTAGAGGGCATCCCTCGGAACGACAACGATGACGACGACACCTCCCAGGTATCTCAGACCCCCGACGAGCTTTCTGCTGAGGTCGAGAAACTTACTGCCGCCCTTCTTAGTCAAGATAAGTTGCTTAGGCGTGCTGCTAGAGAGCCTAAGACCAATGATGGTGTATTTGTGGAACCTCCGAGAGCTCCACCCAAGAAACAATCATGGGCTCCAAAACCTAACCATCTCAAGAACAAGCTGGACACCATGCCACCCATCCAAGAGGAGATTATGCCACAAAAGGGCAAAGTGATCCACACCCACTACCGTGAGTACCAACAACCCCCTATGAGAGCGGTGAGGTACCATTGTGAGCACTGTGGGAGAGATGGACACTTGAGTGAGTTTTGCTTTCGGTGCAAGAGAGAGGCGCGCCGTGCAAAGGAGATGAACAACATGGACATGTACCGTCCTTTCCATGATGTACATGTGCCGAATGTTCAGAGGCGTGCAGCTAGGCCTAGAGGTCCAAAACCTCAAGTTCCTAGGCCTAGGCCGCGAAGAGAACGTGCCCGGCGGGAGCCTACAGTTGTGGGCTATGGACCCCGTGGCGGTGGCTTTGTAGTTGAGCGTTTCCCCACATCGCATTTTGAGTATCGCGATGGACGCTCCTCCCTTAGCGGACCACGTTTTCCTCTACGTGGTGATCGCTCTTCCCGTAGGCGTGCTAGGAATGGTTTTTCTGCTAACCGTTCTTTTGAGCAGCCGACCCAACACTGGTATTCTTCCTACTTCACTAACCCCAATGTTGGACCGTATGCTCACCCTATGTCTTTTTATTGATGTAGGTAAAACTATTGGAGAACGTTTGGTTGGTGGATTCCGGTTGCTCGGGGCACATGACCGGAAACGCCAAGTGGTTCTCCAGTAAAGGTAAAGTGTTGTCTCGTGGGTCGGTGCGAGTTAATGAGCACTTTGTGTTGTGCGATGTTGCTCTTGTTTCTAATTTGCATTTTAACCTTCTCTCTGTTTCGCAACTTTTCGATGATGACTATGAGATTCATTTTAAGCCGAATCTCAGTCGCATTTTAGATCCTCAGGGCAATCTTGTTTGTGTGATTTCTCCCTTTGGGAAAGTATTTCGTGCGAACTTCTCAGAGTCGTTTGGAGTTTCTCGTTGTCTTTTGGCTGGACCTTCCTCCTCTGATCTATGGAAGTGGCATAGGAGACTAGGACATTTGAGCTTCGACTTGCTTGCAAGGCTTAGTTCACTTGGCCTAATCTGAGGATTGCCCAAGTTGTGCATGGAGAAGGATCTTGTTTGCCATTCTTGTAGACATGGGAAGATGGTTGCCGCTCCCCACCATCCAGTGACTCAGGTCATGACCAAGCGCCTTGGAGAGCTTTTGCACATGGACCTTGTTGGTCCGGCTCGGGTGAGCTTGGTTGGGGGGAAGTGGTATGTGCTTGTTGTTGTTGACGACTTTTCGAGATATTCGTGGGTTTTCTTTTTAGCTGAGAAAACTTAGACTTTCTCTTTTGCTCGCAATCTGATTTTGTGTCTTCAGAATGAGTTCCCTTTGAACTCAATGCGAGCTATTAGAAGTGATAATGGTTCCGAGTTCAAAAACTTGGATTTTGAGAAGTTTTGTAACTCTTTGGGTTTAGAGCATTAGTTTTCGTCTCCCTACACACCGCCTCAGAATGGTATTGTACAAAGGAAGAATCGGACCCTTGTAGAGATGGCCAGGACGATGCTCGATGAGCATAGGACTCCTAGGCGATGTTGGGCCGAAGCTATGAGCACTGCATGCTACATTTCCAATCGCATTTTTCTCCGAGCTTTCTTAAAAAAGACTTCTTATGAGTTGTGTTTTGGAAAACAACCCAAAGTGAGTTATTTTAGAGTTTTCAGTTGCCATTGTTTTATACTCAAAAAGGGCAACTTGGACAAGTTTGAGTCTCGTTCTTCTGACGGTGTATTTTTGGGTTATGGCACTCATACTCGTGCATATCGTGTACTTAACCTTGATACTAACTGAGTCATGGAGACATCAGATGTCACCTTCGACGAGACCATGGTTTGTCCTTCTTCTCATTTTGAGCGTGCAGGTGATCATGAGGTTGGCGAGCCTCTTTTTGATGACGAGGAAGAGGGTGCTGAAGGGATGGATGACCCAGCACCTCCTCCACCTACTGTGCCGCAAAGAGCAGCCTCTACTACCACTCACAGCCCTGACCCTTCTTCTTCGACTTGGGGGCCGTGGGATCCGCCATCTCGAGCGGTACCTTTTGTACTCGAGAAGGCACCAGCTGCTGTTGAGGGGGAGGCTACATCAGCTCGAGAGGCTCCTCGACACATTCAGCGCCAACACCCGCCTCAACAGATGATCAGCAGCATCGGCGAACGTGTCACTCGGTCTATGTCACAACAAATCTCTCACTTTGCTCATTCTGCATTTGTTGCTGATTTCGAACCCCGAGATGTTGGACACGCTTTGACGGATCCAGATTGGGTCAATGCCATGCATGAGGAGCTTGAAAACTTTGAGAGAAATCGGGTTTGGGT
This sequence comes from Coix lacryma-jobi var. lacryma-jobi, assembly GCA_009763385.1. Taxonomy (NCBI): domain Eukaryota; kingdom Viridiplantae; phylum Streptophyta; class Magnoliopsida; order Poales; family Poaceae; genus Coix; species Coix lacryma-jobi. Next base: position 75,720,087 of record CM019828.1, on the reverse strand, counting down.
TCTTGTTCCTCTTCCTCCTGAGTGTCTCCCTATTGGGACAAAATGGGTTTTCAAAAACAAACAAGGAGAAGATGGCCATGTTGTGAGAAACAAGGCTAGACTTGTAGCCCAGGGGTATAGTCAGATGGAGGGGATAGACTATGATGAGACTTTTTCTCCTGTAGCTCGTCTAGAGGCGATTAGGATACTCTTGGCTTTTGCTGCATCCAAAGGATTTAAACTTTTTCAAATGGATGTCAAGAGTGCCTTCCTAAATGGCTACATAGAAGAGGAGGTGTATGTGAAACAACCCCCCGGTTTCGAAAATCCCATGTTTCCAAACCATGTTTTTAAACTTCACAAAGCTTTGTATGGTTTGAAACAAGCCCCTAGAGCCTGGTACGATAGGTTGAAAACCTTTTTGCTTGCTAAGGGTTTTAAAATGGTATGTGTCGATAAAACGCTCTTTCTCCTCAAGCAAGGCAATGATACTCTCTTGGTCCAGATTTACGTGGATGATATCATTTTCGGTGGTTCTTCTCATGCTTTGGTTGCCAATTTGCAGATACTATGAGCAGGGAGTTTGAGATGAGCATGATGGGCGAGTTTACGTTTTTCCTTGGATTGCAAATCAAGCAATCTCGAGAGGGAACGTTTGTGCACCAGGGTAAGTATACCAAGGATATCCTAAAGAAATTCGATATGGGTGAGGCCAAGCCTCTTCCAACACCCATGTCGACCACGACGGCCCTGGATGCGGACAAGGATGGAGAAACTATGGACCAGAAGGAGTACCGGAGTATAATCGAGTCGCTGCTGTACCTGACAGCGACACGCTCGGACATTCAGTTCGCGGTGTGTCTTTGCGCGTGATTTCAGTCGTCACCACGCACCTCTCACCGTTAGGCGGTCAAGCGCATTATGAGGTACTTATGCTTCACTCCTGAGTTTATGATTTGGTATTCTGCTTCCTCCACCCTCTCCCTTTGCGGTTATTCTGATGTCGATTTTGCTTGTTGCCGCATTGAGCGCAAGTCCACTTCTGGGACTTGTCAGTTTATTGGTTCTTCTCTTGTATCACGGTCTTCTCGCAAGCAGTCTAGTGTCGTCCAATCTACCACAGAGGTTGAGTATGTTGCTGCGGCTAGCTGCTGTTCCCAGTTGCTTTGGATGATGACCACTTTGCGTGATTTTGGTCTGAGCTTTTCTCGCGTTCCTTTGCTTTGTGACAGCACGAGTGCTATTAGCGTTTCTAAGAACCACGTGCTGCACTTTAAGACCAAACACATTGATGTGCGCTTTCATTTTCTGCGAGACCACTATGAGAAGGGTGATATCGACCTTCGCCATGTCGATACTCCTCATCAGTTGGCTGATATTTTCACCAAGCCTTTGGACCAATCAACTTTTGCTAGGTTGAGAGGCGATCTTGGTGTGTGTTTCCCCTTTTAGAAGGGGGAAACATTTTGGTTCTTGTATTTTAGACTGACTCTTTTTCCTTCAACTGGTTTCATCATGCATCTTTGCATTTCATCTTGCATATTTACATTCAGAGCTTTATGTATATAATCTTTAGAATGTGACTTTGCTCTGTATAGTGTTTGCTCCGATGCTTTATGATGATGCTTGTAGCTTATGCTCTTTCTGATCACTGATACATGTTGTGAGCTGAGCTATTTTATGAATGGTCAATTTGCTTAATAAACGTTAAACTTGAAAATGTTCACCATTGAGATATGCAACTAGCATGTGTAGAATATGTTGAATTCACTTGTGCTTTTCATATATGCTAGGTTGCTATGTCTCTAGTTCTGAGTCATTCACTTTCTTGGTATGTTCATATTCTGCTTTAATTTTGAACCAAGTTAAGTGAATTGGAAAGATCGAGATGGGATTGCTTGTCAGCACATCACAGTTTCGAGACTGTTTCTCATTGAACTTTGAGTTAAACTTGAGCTATGTAGTGCATGACCAAAACTCTTGCTTTAAGCTTCTGATTGCTTCTGCATAGGCTTCGCACAGTTGAAAAGTTAGGCAATGACAAGCTTTCAACCTCTCACAATCACATGCTGCAATTTGAACTTGTGTAATTTAACCGCTGCAACTCCGATAAAATTTGAATACACAAGTCTATGTTTCATTCTTTAGCATGATGGTTGAACTTTGCTAGGGGTAGTTCACCTTGTATACATGTTTAGTGCTTGTTTGACTTCCTGTCTATACATGTTTAGTGCTATTTTGATGGTGAATACCTTTTTGGCTGAAAACTGCTCTTTTTGCTCAAAAGTTCAGATTTCATATTTAGTGATCAGTTTGAGCCTTTGCTAGCATTCTGTGCATTTTATGAGTCATCGGATCAGCACTTTGTCGAGCATCTTCTCATTATGTCGACTATATTCCTGAAGCTGCTAACTTGCATCTTGACTCATGCATTTGGAGGGGAGATTCCTGATGGTGCATTTTCAACTAAGGGGGAGAAAATATTGACAAATCATGTGAAATCATGTGCTTTCCGAGTTGAACTAAGGGAAAGATTTCCTGGTTGTGTGCACTATTTGAGGCGGAGTTTGCTCGCTGTTGAGTTTTCGAGCTGGTAACAGTTGGTTCGGAGCATTTTAGGTAGCTAGTTGCGTTGAGCCTTTGCCTCTTTCTTGAGGGACTAGCAACTTTGTCTTTATGCTCTTCAGTTGGTATCAAGCTTTCTTCAGCTGGTATCGAGTTTCCTCACTAGCTGTGTTGAGCCTGTTCTGCCTCTTCTTGAGGGCTAGCCTTGTTTTGCTTGAATTTCAGTTGATCCTTCAATTGGTATCGAGCTTTCTTGCTAGCGGTGTTGAGCCTGTTCTACCACTTCTTGAGGGCTAGCTTTGCTTTGCTTGGTTGCATTGAGCCGTTGCCCATGTCTTTGGGAACCATGTTGTTTTGCTCTTTCCACTTGACCTTTTTCGGCTTTGATATGCTTTTGGGTCATTTGGTTGAGTTCTCTCTCCTTCTTCCTCCCTTCCTCTATTCCATTATGATTTGTGTTGGTAGTTGACAATGCACTCATCAAGGGGGAGATTGTGGATACATGGGTGTATGCCGAGTCTCTGAGTGATGAGTGATTGTCAACTAGGATAATGCGCATGTTCTTTGGCTTGTGTTGTGCAGGTGTCGAGCACGGATACAGTGATCGAAGGCAAGGTGAAGGTCAAGTAGAGACGTGCCATGCCAATGGACCGAGAGTGGCGAAGGACGGACGTGAGGCTTGGACTGAGGGACCGGTGGCCTGAGGATCAGCTGTGGTGGCTGACAGCCTGGGACAGCGACGAGCGAAGACTTGCGGGTGGACGGGGTGCACGGGCGGTGCATCCCCTCTACGGCTCGGTTTGGTGGTTGAGCCACAGAAAAACCACCGAGTGGACGGTTTCCAGGTTTGGGCCTCAAAACCTGGGCGCTGATGGTTTCCGAGTTTGGGCCACAAAACTCGGGCTGAGGACGGTTTCCAGGTTTGGGCCTCAAAAGCTGGGTGCTGCGGGTTTCTAAGTTTGGGCCACAAAACTCAGGCGATGGTCGGCTGGTTTCCCGGTTTGGGCCTCAAAACCGGGGGTTGGCTGTGAAGGCTGTTTTCCCGGTTTGGGCCAGAAAACCGGGGGGCTGTTGGTAATTCTTAGCTTCACTAAAGATAGAGCTAGGCAACTATCCCTGGTAACGGCCCAGGAATGCTTGTTGGCACTTGCTAATGTCGTTACCAGGAGTAGACTATGGAGTCTATCCCCGGCAACGGCTTTAGAAGTGCTTGAAGCAAGACCGGTCACTATACCTAAAGGAGTGGAGCTAAAGTAGCTATCTACTAATGCCAAGCGGGGTTGTCAATCCCGACACTAGTAGGAGCTAGCTAGAGAGAATGCAATCTACCAGGAGGAGATTCTGCAAGCGCACAGAACTATCGTAGTAGCACTTCGCCTGGGAGTACCAGGTGTCGATTTATTTGATCCCAAGGGAAGGCTAGGGTGGTGTATGAGTCGAGTCGAGGGGATGAGAGTCGAAGAAATAAGAAAAAGGAAAAGGGGAGAAGGGAAGAGAAGGGATGGAAGGCTAGAAAGAATATATGGATGGATAGGTAAGGATGAAATGGATGGCTAAGGTAAGGTGGATGGATAGGTGGATAAAGGGATTAGGATAACTAAGGATAACTAACTAATAACTACTAACTACTAATAACTAATCCTAGATAATCATAAAGCAAGATAACTACGAAGCAAGACAGTTACGAAGCAAGACAGACAAAAGTCAATAAAGCAACTAAGTTAAGTATAGTTTTATTCTTATCTTGTCAAGTATCGAGGCGTACTAGCCTTTACCACTTACTTAGGTTGAACGCTAGCACAACGAGCCTTACTGTTAAACTGGGCCAACTACGTGGTGGAATTCAAGGCGCACAGGGCTGTCACCACCTGCTTGCTACCACAGCTATCCGGGGATCCAGCCGTATCTGAAGGTAAGTTTATTACTAAGCACCACGCTTAACTATATTCTAACTATCTCTATCCTAGCTGTGAATAGAGACACCCTTGCGGACGTCAGAGCAAACACTTGACTTAATAAGATAAACACTAAACTAACTAAGCAACCTATTTGCAAAGATCAATCACTAAGCACACTAGAGATTAACTACTATGGCTAAGTGAATTGAACTGTAGGATAGCTAGGTCACACTCAAGGTACTTGATAAAGTAATACTGAAAGTAATACTGAAAGTAATGCTTAAAGTAATACTGAGATAAAGATAAATGTACCTGAGATACAAGAGAGCAAACCAGACCAGAAACGCCGGGAAATCAACCGACCTCCGATGCCAGTCGCTCGCACCCGCTTCTCTCTTAGCAAGCTCTACGCTCCTTTTACCAAGAACTTAGGCTGAGCTGTGCTAAACTAAGAGCCGCGCTGTAGCGAGGGCACTAGAGCTATACTCTCTCTACTAGCTAACCTACTTACCTAAGCTCTCTGAGCTTCTAACTTGCTCTCTTCTTCTCTTGCTTGGTGTTGCTTTGCTTTCTTTGGTGTATGATGGGGATATGAATGAAGTGATGCCTCAGGGGGGTATTTATAGTCTTGAGGAGTGAGGGGGGGGTACTTATAGGGGGCAGCCAGCCGACCTAGGGCTAACCCTAGTGGCGGGCACTAGCCCTAGGTGGCGGCCGCCGCCTCCCTCACCGTTGGATGCACCGCCTTTGCTTCAACGGCATCCAGGGGCTCCAGAGAGGCGGTTGGTAGGTCAGTTGCATGTCCAGGTAACCGCCATTCGGCCTTGATCCACGCCACTCCATCCTGAGCCGTCCGATGCCACTGACCTAGTGACCAAGGGCCAAGATTTGGCCTTTGGATGGTCACACGGATCGGTGACGTGGCAGGGAGTGGACTTGGGCCAACCCAAGTGGCGGGCGCCACCTAGGGGTGGCGGGCGCCACCCCCCTAAGGCCCAATTGGGCCCTGCTGAGTGGGCTTTGCCTCTGGTGGTTCAAATGTCCAAATTTGGTTCAAATCCTGCATTCAAATAAAATTCTATGGACATGTGGAATTCGGTTAGTTTGAAACCTATTTGACTACATTTCATGCCTTTTTGGTGAATTTTAGGGTAAAATGTTGATGGTAAAACAGGTGTTTAAGGACCATCAACAAGCTCCCCCAAGCTAACCTGTTGCTCGTCCTCGAGCAACAATGCGGTTTAAGCATTGAGCATGAAATGGATAGCAACTTAAGATGTATGCAAGTGCATATTGTATAGTGAGAAATAACTTAGCATATATCATTAATCATAGCAATGTGGGGCTTATAGCTTTTCACTTCAAACATGCAAGAGTGAAATAAAGTAGCAGATAGGAAACTTTTATCTTGCTTAGGTTTGACTAGGATTTTGTCTAGAGGTTTTTCATGGTTTTCAAAAGATAACAACTTGCTTAAGTCCTCTAAGATTCACTCAATCACTCAATGGTGTTTAAATCCTCACTTAGGCCAAAATGTAGCCTCTCCTACTTCTAAAGAATGATATGTGGAGTTATAGGTAGGCTAAGAATCATGAGCAAATTGCCTGATGTTTATTGCTAATCTAGACACTCAGATCATAAGGAGCAGGAAATCATAAAAATTGATCAAGATGTGCATGTGTGGTTATGTGGAAGTGTATAGAGGGATATTTCATAATCCTTCCTAGTTAATTTCTGGGGTGTAGAGCTAATGATAATTCTCTCTCTCTTTTTTTTGGATACATAGTGAGTAGACAAAAGATGTGTCCTCACATTTTCTTAGGACATAGTCCTCTCTTGAGCTACTTTGCTCACCTTTTTTTCAGGACATAGTCCTTTCTTGAGCTACTTTGCTCATTTTTCTCTCTCTCTCTCTTTTAGCTCTAGATTTCCCCAGGTTATCTATAGGAAAGGATTTTTTTGAAATGAGTAGGGAAAGGGAGAGAAATGCTTATTCCCAGTGTAGGAATAACATAAGGCTAGCAATGGGACGTTTGGCAAGGTATTGCATATCTCCGGTGTAGAGAATAAGCAATTTATTTGGTGGTTGCAAACTTCCAAAGTGGAGAGTAGGCAAATTATGGTGGGTGTGTGTGAATCTTGATTCAAAAGATATGATAAGCTTCTCTACTAAGATCTTTGAGGTCTAACAAAGCTCAACATAAACAAAGCTCTTTGTGGTTTTGACTAATGACTAACAAATATTTGGCTGGTGGTGGGATGGGATAAAATCTAGGAGGAACTTTTAGCAAGGTTTTCATAATTTTTTTAAAAGAAATCCTCCAGATTAGGTCCTAATTTCACCTTAGCAAGTTTAAAGAATTACTCCATTTCTTACTAACTTTATTCACTATGCATGATTTCAGTTAAAGCATGTGCAACCCACAAAAGCTACAACTTAGACAAGACCAGTTATTCAAACCATAACAATAGCATTTGCATGACATATTTCAAATCTTATTCAGGTTTCAACTTGTTTAAGCAGATTTTATCAATTTTATTCATGGAATGATTATTTAGGCAAGCATGTGACATTCAAAAGGTATAGAATTTAAAAACTGAATGTAAAGTGTAGGCTTGAGACATACCTTATTGGAGCGGGAGTCTCCCCCAAGCTGGCTTCTTGCTTGGTGAAGGGCCTTCTTCTTTCTCGGTCGGAGCTCTTGTTCTCATTTTATTAAAAGGGAAACTATCTAATGTTGTGAAAAGGGAAACTATCCAATTCTGATATTTTATTATTCTAGCTAAGTTAACATATACCTATGCATATAACTAATGATAACTGGTGATATTTTTTTTAGTTGCATGCATGACATATGTTATTTATTTGAGAAAGGGAAATTTGAAGGGAAAAATTAAAAAGTAAAATCATACCTTAGGTCCATGGAGTTTCATCCTTATCGGGTGGATCTTCTTCCTTGGGCACTTCTTCTCTTAGTACTCCATCGGGTTCTTCTTCTTTTGGCACCTCTCCTTTGTTATGTGAATTACACAACTCAGGAGGAGGTGGTTCTTTCTTTCTGCTCCACCTTGTTCTTGGGCGCCTCTTCTTGGTACGAACGGGTTTTGCTTCCTTCATGTTAGCGGTATATGCGGGACCACGGGAGAAGGAGAATATTTCCTTCCTCCCTCCTAATGTCATTTGTATTTTAGCACTTCCCACATATATGCAGGCATCAACAGTGTTCAAGAAGGGTCTACCTAAGATTAGAGGCACATCTTTCCTATTTCCCATATCTAGTATTATGAAATCAGCAGGAACATATGAACCTCTCATATGAACAGGTAAATCAGTAACTATTCCTTCTACATAGCAAGTGGACTGATCAGCTTGCATGACATAGGCAGATGTGGATGACATGGGTGGAAAGAATGAGTTTTCATAGAAATCTTTAGATGTAATGTTCACACTCAATCCTAAATCACACATGGCATTTTTAAAGACTTCACCAAAGATTGAGCATCTAATTATGGGACTACCAAGATCACCCTTTTTAACAGTCATGGTCTGATCTTCATAATAGTTAAAATGTTTTATTTCAACCATATTTGCAGTTTCCATGTCAGGTTTAGCAGGAATTTTGCCAGTTTCAAAAGATGGTATGATAGCAGCAAGTTGAGCTAATTGGGTTTCTAACATCTTATTAAAGCTAAGTTGATTTTTCAGAGCAGATGAGATATCTTCCAATTTAGCATTTATATTCTCAAGGGTTTTATCATTCGACATTAATCTCTTATTCAAGAAATCAGTAGTTCTACCTTGTGAGTAAAACTAAATTTTTCAAGAATGAGAGACTATCAGAATTCTGAAAATAGAGCGGGGGAATGAATTGTTACCTTGAGAATTTGCAGGCTGATTCCATCCTTGATTCTGTTGACGGAAACCGTATTGTTGTTGATGAAGTTCAAATCTTCATGTAGCTCGGGGCAGTGGCTCCCAAAATGTCCGGTTTCTCCACAGACTTCACAAGTCATGTAGGATTCCAGAGATTGGACACTCTCTTGTTGGTTCATCTTCTCACAGCTGTCCAGCTTCTTTGCCAGCAGGTCCATCTAGGCCACGATCATGTCGGCCTCCTTAAGGGAATGCATACCTCGCTTACGGGGTTGTAGTCTTCGTCATTCCATCCTTGGTTGACACCATCTTCTCTATGAGAGCCTTAGCATCTGCAACATTCAGAGAAAAGAATGCACCGCTGGCGGTGGCATCCAATGGCTTCTAGAGAGTGGGGTTAGGCCATGGTAGAAGTTCTAGATCAATAGCCAGTCCTCCATACCATGGAGCGGACAAGCAGCGACGTACTCTTGCATTCTCTCCCAAGCCTCGGGAATAGACTCCTCGGCTTGTTGCGTAAAGCTGGAGATTTTGTTGCGAAGAGCATTCGTCTTGCCCATCAGAAAGAATTTGGCGAGAAAAGCATTGGAACACTTGTCCCATGTGTCTAAAGCGTTGCGACTGGTATAGAACCATTGCTTCGCTTTTCCTAGCAAAGAGAAAGGAAAGAGACGAAGACGGATGACTTCTTGGGTTATCCCCTTAATGGTGAAGGTGCCGCAAATCTCCAAAAATTGTTGGAGGTGAGCATTGGCATCCTCATGAGCCTTGCCACAGAACGGGCTAGCTTGGACCATTGTGATCAGAGCCGGTTTCAACTCAAAATTGAGGTTGGCATCGATCACGTCTGGTCATGTCGCTACATTAGCGGCAGATGGAGCAGAAAATTCACGAATGGTCTTGTTGGCCATCGTGAAGATAGAATGAGATAAGAAAGAAAGAAGTTGAAGAAGATGAAGGAAAAAGATAAGAAGGACTAAGGAAAGAAAGAATGGGGTAAGATGGGATTCGCTAAGCGGGAGCTTAAGCGAAGATAAATTCAACACGGACTCAACCGATACACCGATTGCCTTCCGCGGCAGCGGCGCCAGAAATGCTTGTTGGTAGTTCTTAGCTTCACTAAAGATAGATCTAGGCAAGTATCCCCGGTAATGGCCCAGGAATACTTGTTGGCACTTGCTAATGTCGTTACTAGGAGTAGACTATGGAGTCTATCCCCGGCAACGGCGTTAGACGTGCTTGAAGCAAGACCGGTCACTATACCTAAAGGAGTGGAGCTAAAGCAGCTATCTACTAATGCCAAGCGGGGTTGTCAGTCCCGACACTAGTAGGAGCTAGCTAGCGAGAATGCAATCTACAAGGGGGAGATTCTGCAAGCGCACAAAACTATCGTAGTAGCACTTCGCCTGGGAGTACCAGGTGTCGATTTATTTGATCCCAAGGGAAGGCTAGGTTGGTGTATGAGTTGAGTCAAGGAGGGGATGAGAGTCGAATAATAAGAAAAAGGAAAAGGGAAAGGGAAGAGAAGGGATGGAAGGCTAGAAAGAATATATGGATGGATAGGTAAGGATGAAATGGATGGCTAAGGTAAGGTGGATAACTAGATAGATAGATAGTTGAAGGGAAATATGATAACTAAGGATAACTAACTACTACTACTAACTACTCCTAGATAACTACAAAGCAAGATAACTACGAAGCGAGATAGTTAAGAAGTAAGGCAGGCAAAAGACAATGAAGCAACTAAGTTGAGTATGGTTTTATTCCTATCTTGTCAAGTATCGAGGCGTACTAGCCTTTACCACTTACTTAGGTTGAACGCTAGCACAACGAGCCTTACTGTTAAACTGGGCCAACTACGTGGTGGAATTCAAGGCGCACAGGGCTGTCACCACCTGCTTGCTACCACAGCTATCCGGGGGTCCAGCCGTATCTGAAGGTAAGTCTATAACTAAGCACCACGCTTAACTATATTCTAACTATCTCTACCCTAGCTTTGAATAGAGACACCCTTGCGGACGTCAGAGCAAACACTTGACTTAATAAGATAAACACTAAACTAACTAAGCAACCTATTGGCAAAGATCAAACACTAAGCTCACTAGCGATTAACTACTATGGCTAAGTGAATTGAACTGTAGGATAGCTAGGCACTCAAGCAATCAATCAAGTATACCACTCAATACTGATAAGTAGAATAAAGTAATACTTGAAATGATGAACTAGAATATAGTAAATACTTGAGTAACAAGAGCAAAACCTGAACTGGAGATGAAGGAAGACTCTTCCCAGCTCCAGTACCGATCACTCGCACGCCTCTACTCTTGAGCTAACCCTTGAGCAGCGCTACCGCGAGGGCGAAGATGCCTTGCTCTACTAGCTACCTACTTGCCTAAGCTCTCTAAGCTTCTAACCTAACTCTCACTTGCTTCTCTTGCTTTGCTTCTCTTGGAAGTGATGGTACTGTTGGGTGTGAATGAAGAGGTGCCTCCAGGGGGGTATTTATAGCCCAAATGAGTGAGGGGGGTTCTTATAGTGGGCAGCCAACCGACCAAGGGTTAGGTCAGGTGGCGAGCGCCACCCCCTACTGGCGGCCGCCAGCTCCCTGGCCGTTGGATGAACCGCCTCTGCTTCAACGGCATCCATGTGGTTGTCCAAGGCGGTTTGGAGGTCGGTTGCATGTCCTAGCAACCGACATTCAGCCTTGATCCGCGCCACTCCATCCTGAGCCGTCCAATGCCACTGACCTAGTGACCAAGGGCCAAGATTTGGCCCTGGGGAGGTCACACGGATCGGTGACGTGGCAGGGAGGCCAACCCAAGTGGCGGGCGCCACCTAGGGGTGGCGGGTGCCACCCCCCTTAGGCCCATTTGGGTCCTGCTGAGTGGGCTTGGCCTCTGGTGGGTCCATATGTCCAAATTTGATTCAAATCCTGCATTCAAATAGAATTCTATGGACATGTGGAATTTGGTTAGTTTGAAACCTATTTGACTACATTTCAAGCCTTTTTGGTGGACTTTAGGGTCAAATGTTGATGGTAAAACAGGTGTTTAAGGACCGTCAACAGTGGGCTTGGCCTCTAGTGGTTCAAATCCTGCATTCAAATAAAATTCTATGGACATGTGGAATTCGGTTAGTTTGAAACCTATTTGACTACATTTCATGCCTTTTTGGTGAATTTTAGGGTAAAATGTTGATGGTAAAACAGGTGTTTAAGGACCATCAACAGGGGCAAAGTCCGGGAAAAGGACAAGTAGAGCAGAGGCGGCACGTGGCGGCAATTGGTGAGGTTGCGTCGAGGCAACGCTACCAGTTGTGCGGGCGTGGCCGTCAGATCACAACTATCTTCGAGTTGGTCCAGAATAACCCTAGGGTTTAGCTGGTTCGCTCTGTAATTAGTTAGGGGTAGAGTGGGAACTAGAATTAGGATAAGTAGAGGGAGACACCCACCTTCCATCCTATCTCAGTCATTTGCTCTTTGCCTTCTAGGTTTTCCTGCTCTCATAATCCCCTGCTGTAGCAACTGAGATTCGCAGAGAACCATACCTCTGTGTACTGGAGATTTTGAGGAAGTGAGACCGTAATCTCACTGTTGTAGCGTGTGGTAGTCACACGGTTGCAGATCGATGTGTTGATTCACGTTTTGTTCGTGTTCTTCGCGTTCTTCGTTTCTCTGCGATTTTCCCGTCACTCGATCTCCCTCTCTACTGCATCTTTTCGAAATCCGTTTGAATCAACTTGTTCTTTATAGTGAGGAGATCATTTCCACCGAAGGAATTCATCTAAGTCCTCACGAACAAGTAGATCAGGTTGATTTTGTTTTCGTGGCGCTTTTCGGTTCATACTCCTGCCCTCTCGGATTCCCGGTGTTTGAGTTGATTTGAGCGGATGATTTCTTGGGGATAGTCTTCCAACTACCTCGTGATCATCTTCTCCAAGTATGGGATAAAGGGATTTTGATTTGAATCAGATTTGGGAGGATTTGAGTTGAGGGCGACCAAAATCGCCCTCACTGGGCACTCGCGGACAGTCCGCCGTTGGAGGCGCGGACAGTCCACGCGTCGGGCTCCGACTGAGCAGTGGTCGCGCGGCTCGGCTGTGCTGACTCGGTTTGACCGGCGGACAGTCCGCCGTAGTCGGTCGCGGTTAGTCCGCGAGCCGACCAGGGAGGTTTAGCAGCAGTGGTGTTTTGGGGTTTTTGCCGGCGGACAGTCCGCCATCCCCCCGCGGACAGTCCGCGGTTGAGCCGGACAGTCCGGGACCGTACTGGCGCACAGTCTGGGAATCAGCTGTAGGCTGAGCCTTAGTGCGTTTGCTCTCCTGACTTCTCCGCTTGGATTCCGGACTTCTCGGTTGGCCTTTTAGTTCATCTAGGAACCTCTCTAAGTATCTTTGCTACTTGTTAGCATCGGTATTTGGGGATTTCCCAACGTCGCCTTCAATCTATGTAACACCTCAGGTGTTTACATGAATAAAATGTTGTCATGTCATCATAAGCATTTCATAGCATTATGTGCTAGCTCACCTTGGGATGCATTCACTAAAATGAGTTTAATTCCTATGTGTGAGCATCTCTGTTTATATGCTTGTGATGCAGCTCAAAAACCTAATTTAGAATGTCATTATGAAGTAACTTGTGTTCATTCCCATTTTACTGAAGTCATGTAAAGGCATGAATCCAAGTTCAACAATTCAAAAGAATATAAAAGTTATTTAGCTTAAAAATGGGAAATTCATTAAATTCTATATAAGTTAATTAGCCCTTTTAGTTAACTTAAAATTATGCATAATTAGGGGTTGACCCTAAAAGATTTTTGGTAGATCTTGAGAAGAGGTACAACTTTGGTATTAAGGTTTTCAAAGTTTCTATACAAAATCTAAAGTAATTTTGAATTTACTCAAACCCTGGAAATGGTCACCTTTATACTTTAAACTTGCATTTCAAAAATTATTTGAAATATGAGTTGGAGGTCCACATCAAAGTTGTAGAGAATTTGAAAATGAATATTTCATACATTGACCATTTTTCAAGTGTCAATGCAAAATCAAAAGTTATTTTGCTTCTACTGCAAAACCCTAGTTCTGTCCCCTTTTCAAATTTCAAATTTGAAATTGATTTGAACTGTTTTGATCAAATTGACCTATTTCCATTTGAAATCAGCCAAAGAGTGTTAAAGCAAAGTTGTACAACTTTTCAAACTCTACATTTCATATTTTGACAAATCTCGAAGTATAGTTCAAATTTCAAAAGTAATTTCAAATTTTAGAAAGGGGGAGAGGAGCAAGGAACAGTGCCGGCGAGGGGAACCGTCTGGAGCGCGCCAGCGAGCTGCCTGCTAGCTTCGCGCGCGCGTGCAACACGCCGCCGCCCTATTCGTCTTCTCTTTTATCCTCCAGAAGCGCCGTGTTTCTTCCTTCTCCTCTGCTTGCTTGCCGCCGCCGCCGTTCCTCTGCTTAGCTACGCCGGCCGCGTGAGCGCTCGTCCGTCCCGTTTAACCGCGTCACCGTGTTCGCCTCGTCGTTGCGGAGCTGTGGAGCTAGGTCGTAGTCCCTCTCGCCCCTGCAATCACCAAGCGTGGCCGTCTTTCTCGTCTCCGGTCCCGGACACCGCCATCGACGCCGCCACCGTGGTCAGCGAGCTCGGAGTCCTTTCATCCTCACCTGAGTCTTGTTATCGCTTCCTCATCTCTTCCTGATGCTCTAACACCATGTCCTTGGTCTTGTCTCCCTCTGACGCAGCCGGAACGGGTCGTCGCCGTCGAGCCGCACCGCTGGTTTTCGCCATCGTCGTTGTCCTCGCCATTCGGAGCCGTGTCAGTCTCGGAGACCTAGCCCGCTAGAGTCGTGGTGAGCCTCTGGTGCTGATGCGCACGTTCGCGGGGTCAGTAGAGTTACCAGTTAGCCAGCGTGCCACCGCCGTGCCACCGCCGCGCCGCCGAGTCTGCTCGTTCCGTCGTCGGAGTGGAGAGAGAGGTCGAGGGAGGGAGTTTGAGGGAGCAGCAGAGTCGTGAGGTGAAGGAGAAGGCGCTGAGCCGGTTGGTTTGGCCGGAGAAGGTCACGTTGCTCCGGCGTGCGCGAACCGAGCTCGCCGCCGGCAGCCATGGAGTCGGGGACCTGTCGACTGGAATTCGACAAAAACCGAGGGCCTAGATGCAAAGGCCATGACTCGGTTGAATAGTGCCTAATAGTGACGAGGACTTAGTTGTAGTTTGGCTAAAGCCGGAGGGCTTTTCTGCAAAGTTGGCTGTGCAAGCGCGGGCAGGCCCAAGTTGGGCCGGCTTGCGCGCGGGTTGGGCCGAGCGGGCCGGTTTCGGCCTATCGAGGTTTTTGTTTATTTAAATGCTTTAATCTATTTTCTGTTATGTGCATGCTAATGCTGATTTTGTTATTTATGTATGAATTAATCTGTAGATCCAAAAATCATGGAAAAATTTATACTTATTCTCTGAAATGTGTAGTTTTTATGAAAAATATAATATGTGCATATTTCTGTATTTGATCTACAGTAAAAATTAAGCCTTTTAATTCTTGATTAATTGCTCAATGATTTTTATAAAATCAAGTTTAACTCCAAAAATGCTGAAATTTATTTTAGGCACTGTTTGGACATAACCAATCAATGTAAGGAGTTTGAACTAATTTAAGCATAGTTTACTTCACAACTTAATTTCATGCTAATTAAATTGCTTTCTTTATGCAAATGTAATGTTGTAAAACATGAAAACCAAGTTTCTTTATGGTAGATTTGAAGGTTAAGATAAGTGAAATATCTTGATCTGCTGCTTGATGCAGATAAGCTTCACTCATATAACCATGTATGTTTATACAAATTGGCTTTGTTGGTTTGCAACTGTACCGTGATGGAAAGTTGTTACAAGATAAATGTTTATAGCTTAGAAAATTTCCATCTTTACCATGATCATGACATGAGCATCTCATCAAGCATGCACTCTGTTATCATGTAGCTTCCGAAGTGGTCGATTGTCCGGACGAGATTGGTCCAGGGAGTTCGGAGTGTCCTGTTGATCCGGAATATCAGGAGTTTCCGACTTTCCCGGTCAACGAAGGCAAGCCCCGGTTCATTTAACCATTTCCTTGGATTTATAATTACACTTACTTTCAATAACCTGATGCATTAAATGTTTATCAAATAAATGCTTTAAACCTGTTGATGCATGATCAACCTTGTTATCGATATATCATTCCTTGATACCTGCTTTATGCAAATGATAGAAATGCTTAGCCTTGCTTTACGAAGCTTTTGACAATGTTTTCAATACTTATCGTTTTGGAATGATAATGAAAGAATGATGGTTAAGACCAGACGGGCACATGCATCGAACCTTGGGGCGGTGTAGGGTGACCCGAATGTGTCGGTTTAGGAATAACCGTTGTTGGCCTGCTAGATTGAGAAACTGTGAAGTACCGATCATATGCTACGGTAAGCCCTACCTTGGTGGTTCTTAAATGAGAACGGCTAATCGCGCACTGGGAGTGGAGAGATGGCGGGAGTACTAGCTACCCTCGTGGGTTAAAGTCCCGGATTGGAGGTGTACAAGTACTCACGGGGTGGCGCGGACCCGGTCTTGTTTGGAGGATCCGAGGTTGGGGTTAGTATATGTGTGATTACAGGTCTACATATGTCGTATGATCGTGGAAAACTCCCAGATCTGGTTGAATCGGTTCGAATCGTCGTGCTCCTCGGTTAAGGAGACTCAATCTTTCGACCCACACCGTAGAATAAAATGGAACTTGTTTAAGCAAGAATGATAATGATACTTCATTAATGTTCACTTTCAGTTCTTACCAAGTACTTAATGATTAAGTAAAATTTGGATCTAGAACTACTTTAGTAAGCTTTTATGCAAATGAAAAATACTGTTGAACCTACCCAAGCCAGCATACCTGTTCTTCTCTTCTCTTGTCGGGTAAGCCTTGTTGAGTACCTTTGTACTCAGGGTTTGTTAAACCCCTGTTGCAGGTGACGCTCACGAGCAGCCTTGCTTTGAGGCTTGTTGCGTGACAGTCATTGAGGAGGACGTGTCCGGGGAGGAGTAATGCAACCCTTAGGCGGGGTTGTTTGTGTGAAATACAGTTATATTAATGTTGCTTCCACTACCTAGGGTGAAGTTTGAAACTATGGTTTGTAATAACGACGTAAGTTTGAACAACTGGTTTGTAAAACTTATAGTGTAATACTTCTGCACTCTTATCTCTGATGTATATTATTTGTGAAATGTTGTAATACTGCATGACTCTTGCAATGATCCTGGGAATGTAAGGAAACGTGGATGAGTTGGGTTACCCGATGACACGTGATGGGTCTTTTGGGTTATGGGGCACAGGGTATGACTGTCTGAGGTCTGTAGGACAAGGACAGGTACTCGTGGGCCTTATTAATTCAGGAGGTTCTGTCACAGCGGGTATCAGAGCGATCATTGCAGCGGTCTTGGAGTATTGTTGCAAAACTTCAAAATGATTTGAGTCAAAACTAATTAAAAATTTAGTTTGGTACCAAAATGCTCTTGACTTACCCTATTCATGCTATTCGATCTATGTTCTGTCTTAAGTAGTAGATCGTAGATTGTTAAGTGGAGCAACATGTTAAGTTAAGCCTTAATTTGAAATTGTTGTTAAATTTCTACTCATATGTAATGGAGTATAATTTAAATTTTATATGCTTTATGCATAAGTACGTTTCATGCATCATGCTTAATCAACTTGTGGTATAGTTGGGTAAGGGTTAGAATCCAATCCTTTCTTGCTATCCAAAAAGTATTTTTCCTTTATCTGCCTAATTCAAAATCTTATCTCACCAGGATGCCGCGCGGTAAGGAGACACCTCGCAAGAGTACGGGTCCTCATGGTGTACCCAAGCACCAACTTGCATCCCGCAAGGAGGAAGGGTCCAGCAGCAGTCAGAGTATCAATGAGGACTTACGGGCAGAGGTCCATGCGCTAAAGTCCCAGTTGGCCGCCACCTCTCGAGAAGAGCTTGGCACTTGCCAAAGCTGGAGGCATGAAAATCAAGCTAGAGGAGGCCAATAGAAGCGTGGTCAATGCAGAAAAATTTATGACTAAAATGCTTGGAGAAAAGAACACCGCTTGGCAGCGAGAAGATGACGCTTTAGCCCGTTTGCATGAGTTGGAGGCGTATGTGACGGATATAGAAGCATTCAATGACCAGTTGCATGAAGAAGTCCATGTGCTGTATGATCAACTCCATCCACCTCCACCTCCAGATGCAGCGGAAGATGAGATGGGTACGATCATTGATGATGGAGAGATAGATGGGCAGAGTGAGGAAGATCCTGATGTGGTTGAGTCTGCTGATGACAGCAACAGTGAGAGTGAGGGTGACGAGTGAGTCGTCTCCCACCAGAGTGTCAGGCGTGGATCTTGAACCCTAGGGGGTAGGGGCTGTGTAATAGTTAGCTTAACATGATCCTAAGTTAGTTGAATCATGTATCAGTCTGTTATGCATGAATAATGTAACATGAGTGTGTAAGCAGTTACTGTTTTTGTATCATAACCCAGAGATCAATAAAGTTTGGTTTGTTTATGAGCAGATGCCTCGTACCCGTGCTACTGATGGGGCTGGTTCGTCTCGTGATGGGGAGGATGTCCCCCACGCACCCCCAGTTCCACCAACATTGGCAGAAGCCATTGCTGCACTCATGCGTGCCACAACGGACAATGCACATCTGCTACAGGGCCTAGTTCAGAATGCACCACATGGGCAGCGTGGCCGACATCATCATCAGGTCCAGGAGAGTACTTATCAGGATTTCACAGAAACCAGGCCGCCGGTATTCATAAAGGCTGAGGAGCCTTAGAAGCTGCAGATTGGCTCCGTACTATGAATCAGAAGTTTGAGCTAATCCACTGCACTGAAACTCAGAAGCCATCCTTCGTAGCCCAGCAGTTGAGGGGAGCTGCGGGGACTTGGGGGGCAAACTTTGAAGCTGCCCAAGCTCCCGGACACCGCATTACCTGGGATGAGCTCTCGAGAGCTTTCAAGGCTCACTACATTCCAGTGGGTGTCATGCGGATGAAGGCCGAAGAGTTCTTAGCCCTCAGGCAGGGGGATCAGCCAGTACAGCAGTATATTGGCAAGTTTAATCATTTGTCTCAATATGCTCTGGATCACGTGAACACCGATGACAAGAAGCGCAGTTGCTTCATGAGGGGGCTGAATACGAAGATGCAAAAGATGCTGGCAATGTGCGACGATAATATATCCTTCAATGATGCGGTGAATAAAGCTATATCTGCAGAGGAGAAGCATTTCAAGCATCTTGAAGCTAAGAAGAGGAAGGGTGGGGGTTCAACCGGATCGTCTGGTGGCAATAAGAAGCGCCAGCGTATCATATACAACCTAGTCCAGCATAACCGTCCACAGTACCGTCCACCCCAGCAACAACAAGCCAGCTCACAGCAGTCATCTGCTAGAACTGTTGTGAACCCTAACTATCCACGACAGCCGAATGCCCCTGGCATTCGAACCCAAACTCCCCAGAACCACAACTACCCATGCTATAACTGCGGGAAACCGGGCCATTTCTCCCGTAATTGCCCGTATCCCAAGAAGAATACTCCATATACTCCGCAAGGACAAGTTAGTCAGAATTCCCAGCAGCGGCCACAGCAACAGCCACAGCAGAATCAAGGCCGCAATAATAATCAGAAGAATAAGACCGTCCAGAAGATTGGCCGGGTGTATTATGCGCAAGCGGCAGATATTCCTGAAGGGGAACCCGTCATGATGGGTATGTTTTCAGTCGCTCGCCATCCTGCCGTATTACTATTTGATTCTGGTGCATCGCATAACTTTATCAGTAAGAAATTTGTTGAAAAACATCATATATCAACTGGGGAAACACAAGAAAATTTCCTTATACACACGCCTGGAGGTTGTTTATGCACAAAGGAAGTGGCGCATCAAGTGCCCGTAGAGTTTGCCGGGCATACTTATCCCACTAATATGATAGTAATCAAGGATCAGGATATAAATGTGATCCTAGGGATGAACTGGATGTACCAGCAATAGGCAGTATTAGATGCCTTGCATAGAACAGTCAGGTTGATCATACCTAATAGTACTTCTGAACTTTTTATCCAACTTCCGATTCCAAAGAAAACCGTTGACCAGATGTGCGGCAGCGTGTGTGCAACGACAGTTAAAGAGGTTCAGGATATTCCAGTAGTCTGTGAGTTCCCGCATGTGTTTCCTGAAGACTTGCCGGGGTTACCACCAGACCGGGATGTTGAGTTCAGCATAGAGCTAAAACCAGGAACAACACCAATATCTCGACGAGCCTATAGAATGCCACCTAAAGAACTGGCAGAATTGAAAATTCAGTTGCAAGAACTACTTGATAAAGGTTATGTCAGACCTAGTTCATCACCATGGGGCTGTCCTGCCTTGTTTGTCAAAAAGAAAGACCAAACTTTGAGGCTATGTGTGGACTATCGTCCGCTCAATGAAGTAACAGTGAAGAATAAGTACCCGTTGCCGCGGATTGATCTTCTGTTTGATCAACTCACGGGCGCCGAGGTATTTTCCAAGATAGATTTGAGATCTGGGTATCACCAGATAAAAATAAGGCCTGAAGATATTGCTAAAACTGCTTTCACCACCAGATATGGCCTGTATGAGTACTTAGTCATGTCCTTTGGATTGACTAATGCTCCAGCTCACTTCATGTACCTGATGAACTCCGTATTCATGCCTGAGCTAGACAAGTTTGTAGTGGTATTCATTGATGATATTCTGATATATTCCAAGAATCCACAAGAACATGCTGAACACCTCAGAGTAGTGTTGGGCCGTCTGAGAGACCATCAGCTATATGCAAAGTTTAGTAAATGTGAGTTCTGGCTAGACAGAGTTCCATTTTTGGGTCATGTGTTATCGGCTGAAGGTGTAGCTGTGGATCCAGGCAAAGTACAAGAAATCCTTGAATGGGAGTCCCCCAGAACTGTTCATCAAGTTCGCAGTTTTCTGGGCAGGTTATTACCGCAGGTTTATTCCAGACTTTTCCAAAATTGCCAAACCTATAACTCAGTTGTTAAAGAATGAAGTCAAGTTTGTCTGGTCGGATAAATGTGAAGAAGCTTTTCAGAAATTAAAGGAATTTTTGACTACAGCTCCAGTCTTAGCCCAACCCAATATTGAGAAGCCGTTCGATGTGTATTGTGATGCTTCTGGTATCGGGATTGGTTGTGTTTTGATGCAAGAGGGCAGAGTAATAGCTTATGCATCCAGGCAGTTGAAACGTCATGAAGAACACTATCCCACTCATGACTTAGAGTTAGCAGCAGTTGTCCATGCCTTAAAGATTTGGCGTCATTACCTCTTGGGCAACACATGTCACATATACACCCACCACAAGAGTCTGAAATATATTTTCACTCAGTCAGAGCTGAATATGCGACAACGGAGATGGTTAGAGCTAATCAAAGATTATGATCTTGAAGTGCATTACCATCCCGGAAAGGCAAATGTTGTAGCCGATGCTCTTAGTCGGAAGGTTCGTTGCAACTGTACCACGGTCAGACCAGTAGATCTTGCTCTCTGTTCTGAGTTAGAAAAACTGGGTATTCAGATGATCACTCAGGGCAGTTTGTCTAATATATCAGTTCAGTCATCTATCAAAGACCAGATTGTAGCTGCTCAGAAAGAAAACAGGGTATTGTTCACCTCAAAGAGAAAGCCAAGGCAGACAAAGCTTCTTGCTTCCGAGTCGATGAAGCAGGAGTGGTCTGGTTCAAAGACAGACTGGTCGTTCCGAAGAATCCTGAGTTGAGAAAGCAAATTCTTGATGAAGCTCATCTTACCCCGTTTGCGATTCATCCGGGGAGTACAAAAATGTACCAGGATCTTAGGCAAGATTCTGGTGGACTAAGATGAAGATCGAAATTGCAAAGTATGTAGCCAGATGTGATACTTGTCAGAAAGTCAAAGCCATTCATCTTAAGTCAGCTGGTGAACTGCAGCCATTGCCAATTCCTGCTTGGAAATGGGAGGACATCAGTATGGACTTTATTGTTGGTTGCCAAGAACATCCAAGGGCTACGACTCTATTTGGGTTATAGTAGATCGTCTGAACAAGGTTTCACACTTTATACCAGTCAAGACCATCTACCCGGCATCAACATATGCCAAGATATACTTTCAGAGGATTATGAGTTTGCATGGAGTTCCGAAGACTATTGTCTCAGATAGGGGTACTCAGTTTGTTTCAAAATTCTGGGAAAGTCTACATGAGTCTCTGGGCACTAAACTCTTACACAGCACAGCTTACCATCCAAACAGGGGGTCAGACTGAAAGAGTAAATCAGATATTAGAAGATATGCTCAGGGCGTGTGCTCTTAACTTTCCATTTAAGTGGGATGAGTGCTTACCATTAGCGGAGTTCTCATACAACAATAGCTATCAAGAGAGTATCCGTATGGCACCATTTGAAGCTTTATATGGCAGAAGGTGTCGGACTCCTTTACATTGGTCCGAACCTGGTGAAAGATGGTTCTTTGGTGTCAATCTAGTTCAAGAGACCGAACAGAAAGTCAAACTCATACAAAGGAATATGAAAATAGCACAATCTCGACAGAAAAGCTATGCAGACAAAGGCGTAGACCTTTGACGTTTGCCAAAGGAGATTTTGTGTATCTAAAGGTGTCACCCACCAAGGGTGTTTATCGTTTCGGGGTCAAAGGAAAACTTGCTCCCCGTTACATCGGACCATTTCAAATCCTGGCCAAGTGTGGCAAAGTGGCATATCGTATTCAACTACCAGCTCATCTGTCAGAGGTTCATAATGTGTTTCACATCTCTCAGCTGAAGAAGTGTCTGCGAGTTCCTGACCAAGTGATTGATGTTGAAGGGGTACAACTTGAGCCTGATATGACTTACTCAGAGTATCCCATCAAAATTCTCGATCAGCGAGATAGAGTGACTCGGCGACACACTAACAGGTTCTATAAAGTTCAATGGAGTCAGCATTCTGAGGAAGAAGCGACTTGGGAAACCGAAGAATTTCTGATAGAGCAGTTTCCTGAATTCTATGCAACCATACAGTCAGGACAAGAAAGAGGTTAACAAATAGAACGTGTTCCTAGTTTTTGAAAAAAGTCTGTAATCTTTATCCCCGTATCCCACAACTTTAGTAGTTGGTTTGGTTTGTGGTTAAATCTCGGGTCGAGATTTCTTTTAGGGGGAAAGGATGTAACACCTCAGGTGTTTACATGAATAAAATGTTGTCATGTCATCATAAGCATTTCATAGCATCATGTGCTAGCTCACTTGAGATGCATTCACTAAAATAAGTTTAATTCCTTATGTGAGCATCTCTGTTTATATGCTTGTGATGCAGCTCAAAAACCTAATTTAGAATGTCATTATGAAGTAACTTGTGTTCATTCCCATTTGACTAAAGTCATGTAAAGGCATGAATCCAAGTTCAACAATTCAAAATATAAAATTTATTTAGCTTAAAATGGGAAATTCATTAAATTCCTATATAAGTTAATTAGCCCTTTCTAGTTAACTCAAAATCTATGCATAATTAGGGGTTGACCCTAAAAGCTTTTTGTAGATCTTGAGGAGAGGTACAACTTTGGTATTCAAAGTTTTCAAAGTTTCTGTACAAAATTTAAAGTAATTTTGAATTTACTCAAACCCTGGAAATGGTCACCTTTTACTTTAAACTTGCATTTCAAAAATTTTGAAATCTGAGTTTGAGATCTACATCAAAGTTGTAGAGAATTTCAAAATGAACATTTCATACATTGACCATTTTTCAAGTGTCAATGCAAAATCAAAAGTAATTTTGCTTCTACTGCAAAACCCTAGTTCTGTCCCCTTTTCAAATTTCAATTTGAAATTGATTTGAACTGTTTTGATCAAATTGACCTATTTCCATTTGAAATCAGCCAAAGAGTGTTAAAGCAAAGTTGTACAACTTTTCAAACTCTACATTTCATATTTTGACAATCTTGAAGTATAGTTCAAATTTCAAAAGTAATTTCAAAATTCAGAAAGGGGGAGGGAGCAAGGAACAGTGCCGGCGAGGGGAACCGTCTGGAGCGCGCCAGCGAGCTGCTTCGCCCGCGCGCGCTCGCGCTGGGGCGCATGCGCCGCGCCAGCGAGCTGCCTGCTAGCTTCGCGCGCGCGTGCAAACCGCCGCCCTCCTTCTCGTCTTCTCTTTATCCTCCAGAAGCGCCGTGTTTCTTCCTTCTCCTCTGCTTGCTTGCCGCCGCCGCCGTTCCTCTGCTTAGCTACGCCGGCCGCGTGAGCGCTCGTCCGTCCCGTTTAACCGTCACCATGTTCGCCTCGTCGTTGCGGAGCTGTGGAGCTAGGTCGTAGTCCCTCTCGCCCCCGCAACCGCCCGGCGTGGCCGTCTTCTTCGTCTCCGGTCCCGGACACCGCCATCGACGCCGCCACCGTGGTCAGCGAGCTCGGAGTCCTTTCGTCCTCACCTGAGCCTTGTTATCGCTTCCTCATCTCTTCCTGATGCTCTAACACCAGGTCCTTGGTCTTGTCTCCCTCTGACGCAGCCGGAACGGGTCGTCGCCGTCGAGCCGCACCGCTGGTTTCGCCATCGTCGTCGTCCTCGCCGTTCGGAGCCGCGTCAGCCTCGAGATCTAGCCCGCTAGAGTCGTGGTGAGCCTCTGGTGCTGATGCGCACGTTCGCGGGTCGTAGGTTCCGAGTTGGCCGGCGTGCCCCGCCGTGCCGCCACCGCGCTGCCGCCGCTCGTCCGTCGTCGGAGTGAGAGAGAGGTCGAGGGAGAGGAGGAGGTCGTAGGGAGGAGAGCGTGAGGGTAGAGGAGTGTGAGGAAGGAGATGCGTGTGAGCCGGTGGTTTGGCCGGAGAAGGTCGCGTTGCTCCGGCGTGCGCGAGCCGAGCTCGCCGCCGCAGCCATGGAGTCGGGGACCTGTCGACTGGAATTCGACAAAACCCGAGGGCCTAGGTGCAAAGTCCTGACTCAGTTGAATAGTGCTAACAGTGTCGAGGACTTAGTTGTAGTTTGGTTAAAGCCGGAGGGCTTTTCTGCAAAGTGGCTGTGCAAGCGCGGGCAGGCCCGAGTTGGGCCGGCTTGCGCGCGGGTTGGGCCGGGCGGGCCGATTTCGAGGTTTTCGTTTATTTAAATGCTTTAATCTATTTTCTGTATGTGCATGCTAATGCTGATTTTGTTATTTTTGTATGAATTAATCTGTTGATCCAAAAATCATGGAAAAATTTGTACATGTTCTTGAAATGTGTAGTTTTTATGAAAAATATAATATATGCATGTTTCTGTAATTTGATCTGCAGTAAAAATTAAGCCTTTTAATTCTTGAATATTGTTCAATGATTTTTATAAATTAGTTTAACTCCAAAAATGCTGAAATTATTTTGGCACTGTTTGGGACATAACCAATCTGTGTAACAAGTTGAACTAATTTAAGCATAGTTTGCTTCACAACTTAATTTCATGCTAATTAAATTGCTTTCTTTATGCAAAGTAATGTTGTAAAACATAAAACCAAAGTTTCTTTATGGTAGATTGAAGGTTAAGATAAGTGAATTATCTTGATCTGCTGCTTGATGCAGGCAAGCTTCACTCATATAACCATGTATGTTTATACAATTGGCTTTGTTGGTTTGCAACTGTACCGTGATGGAAAGTTGTTACAAGTAAATGTTTATAGCTTAGAAAATTTCCATCTTTACCATGATCATGACATGAGCATCTCATCAAGCATGCACTCTTTTATCGTGTAGCTTCCGAAGTGGTCGATTGTCCGGACGAGGTTGGTCCAGGGAGTTCGGAGTGTCCTGTTGATCCGGAATATCAGGAGTTCCCGACTTTCTCGGTCAACGAAGGCAAGCCCCGGTTCATTTAACCATTTCCTTGGATTTACAATTACACTTACTTTTCGATAACCTGATGCATTAAATGTTTATCAAATAAATGCTTTAAACCTGTTGATGCATGATCAACCTTGTTATCGATATATCATTCCTTGATACCTGCTTTATGCAAATGATAGAAATGCTTAGCCTTGCTTTATGAAGCTTTTGATAAATGTTTTCATACTTATCGTTTTGGAATGATAATGAGAAAGAATGATGGTTAAGACCAGACGGGCACATGCATCGAACCTTGGGTCGGTGTAGGGTGACCCGGATGTGTCGGTTTAGGGTTAACCGTTGTTGGCCTGCTAGATTGAGAAACTGTGAAGTACCGATCATATGCTACGGTAAGCCCTGCCTTGGTGGTTCTTAAATGAGAACGGCTAATCGCGCACTGGGAGTGGAGAGATGGCGGGAGTACTAGCTACCCTCGTGGGTTAAAGTCCCGGATTGGAGGTGTACAAGTACTCTCGGGTGGCGCGGACCCGGTCTTGTTTGGAGGATCCGAGGTTGGGGTTGGTATATGTGTGATCAAGGTCTACATATATCGTATGATCGTGGAAAACTCCCAGATCTGGTTGAATCGGTTCGAATCGTCGTGCTCCTCGGTTAAGGAGACTCAATCTTTCGACCCACACCGTAGAATAAAATGGAACTTGTTTAAGCAAGAATGATAATGATACTTCATTAATGTTCACTTTCAGTTCTTACCAAGTACTTAATTGATTAAGTAAAATTTGGATCTAGAACTACTTTAGTAAGCTTTTATGCAAATGAAAAATACTGTTGAGCCTACCCAAGCCAGCATACCTGTTTCTTCTCTCTCTTGTCGGTAAGCCTTGTTGAGTACCTTTGTACTCAGGGTTTGTTAAACCCCTGTTGCAGGTGACGCTCACGAGCAGCCTTGCTTTGAGGCTTGTTGCGTGACAGTCATTGAGGAGGACGTGTCCGGGGAGGAGTAATGCAACCCTTAGGCGGGGTTGTTTGTGTGAATACAGTTATATTAATGTTGCTTCCACTACCTAGGGTGAAGTTTGAAACTATGGTTTGTAATAACGACGTAAGTTTGAACAACTGGTTTGTAAAACTTATGGTGTAATACTTCCGCACTCTTATCTCTGATGTATATTATTTGTGAAATGTTGTAATACTGCATGACTCTTGCAATGATCCTGGGAATGTAAGGAAACGTGGATGAGTCGGGTTACCCGATGACACGTGATGGGTCTTTTGGGTTATGGGGCACAGGGTATGACTGTCTGAGGTCTGTAGGACAAGGACAGGTACTCGTGGGCCTTATTAATTCAGGAGGTTCTGTCACAATCTACGTTGGGCTCCGGTTTTTAGGGTCGAACTTGTGCCGGTGCTTTTGGCGTTTGGTTTGCTATCGCTTTGTGGTGCCTCGCTGTGAATCCTAGGATCATCCACCCTCTTCCAAGGGTCGTGGGCATACGGTTTCGATCGAACTTTGGGGTTGATTTGTGGGACAAAGGGCCGAATTTCGAGAGAAAATTTTTGAGCTCCATTCACCCCCCCCTCTGGTCGCCTTGTTATTGCATTCTCGGTCCTTTCATTATTGGAGCTCTCTACATTAGTTTAGATCCTCTAGTAGTTGGAGCAAGTACTACTTGCAAGAGAAGAGGAGGAGTTGTAAGATCTACTTGGTATGAATACTAAGTTCCTCTTTTCATACTTGTTCTTATTCTCTTATGATCAACATTGTATGTTCTTGAGTTAGAGCCTTGTTCTTGTTCATTGTTCATCGTTCTAGAACTAGTTCATAGCTTTAGATCTTTGTTCATCATGAACATGAACATTGTTCTTCATTCAACATGTTTAGATCCTGATAGCTTAGTGATATGTGTTGGGTGGTGTTTTGTCATGCCTTCGGGCGCGCTTGTGCCCTTTTCCTGTCAATCCGTAGGGTTGGGGACCCGAGGGGGTGTAAGTGTTCTTCGTGTGTGCGAGAGTGGTTCTCGGGTATATGGAGTTCGGTGAATGCCTGGCTTAGTCCACGGTTGAGGGGTAGGCGGCAGGTGGTGACAGCCCTGTCCGTCCCTTGTAATCCCCCACGTTCGGCTTTGGGAGGAGTCTAAATTGCCCGATGTATCCTGCTGGCAGACCAGTGTTCCCGGGTCTCCTGAAGGACCGAGAAGCTAACCGAAAGCGACCAGAGGGGGGGGTGAATGGGAGCTTCAAAATTTCCTTTCGGAACTAGATGCCACTGTCCCAAAATCGACCCCAAGAGCGAACCCTAGAGCTTGCTAATGTCCAGACCCTATATGTAGGGTGGATGCTTCCTAGAAGCACAGCGAGACACTAGAACACTCTAGAAAGCCAACGCAAAAGACGGAATCAATTCCGACAACGAACGAGCGAACCGCGGACGAAGCCGTGCGAAACCATCACATCGGACGCTGGCCTGCGTCCGATGCCAGACCACCGGAAGCGTCCGATGCAGACTGGACGGTTCTGGAACCTTACTGTTCCACACATCGGACGCTGTGAACAGTATCACCCAGCGTCCGATGCAAAGGCTTCCGGCGCGTCCGATGGACAACGGACGCGTCCGATGCCTAGCGTCCGATGCAACTAAAACGCCGAAACTAACGTGACACGCGTCACCGGAGCGTCCGATGCTAGGGACCCTAGCGTCCGATGCTCCGTGATAGCGTCCGATGCTCCCGAAAACAGCGCAGTTCTTTGATGATTCAACCCGATCTCCTCCTAAATCAAAAGCTCTAGGCCTCGGAATTCGATCTGAGGGGTCACAAGGATGTTAGTGAGCTATCTCTAAGAGATCATGGCTCGAACCTAACTCCAAATCGGTGAATCAAGAAATTTCGGGGCATGGAGGCAAGAACGCAATCCAAAACGAAAATCGATTGATCTCCTAGACCTGAGGTTAGAGTTTAATTCCTTCGGTGGAAAGGAGAGCCTCACGATCTAGAACAACTTGGTTCAAACGGTTTTGCAAAAGATGAACCGAGCAAGAGATCAAGCGACGGGAAAATCGTGGAGAAAAAAGGATCCGCGAAGAACACAAAGAAAACGCGAATCACAGCCACGAACTCGAATTAAGGACGCAAATCAAGCCATCGATCTGTGCTCCAAGGTGAGGATACGACCTCACTTCCCGAATCAACAGTACACAGAGTGGAGTCTCTCTGCGGATCTCAACTAGCTAAAGCAGGAGGTGGGAGAGTGGAAACCCTAGGAAATGAAAGCTCTAACTGCGATTGAGATGGGGAGGAGGGTGTCTCCCCTAGACTACTTATACTAACCTAGCCTAAGTCTATTTCCTACTCTACCCCTCTCTACTCTAATTACAGAGCGGACCAGCCTAACCCTAAGGCTATATCTAGTCCACCCGCTGGTGGTAGGTAGATCCGACGGCCACGCCCGCACGGTCTTCCGCGTCGCCTCCACGCAACCTTCAGATCGCCGCCACGTGCCGCCACCACTCTGCACCCCGGTTTTGCGGCCCAAACGGGAGGGGAACCAGCCTTTTCCATCAGCCCCCGGTTTTGAGGCCCAAACCGGGAAACCAGCCTCCAGCCCGAGTTTTGTGGCCCAAACTCGGAAACCCTCAGCGCCCGAGTTTTGAGGCCCAAACTCGGAAACGGGCCCACGCCCAGGTTTTGAGGCTCAACCTGGAAACCGTCACGCCCAGGTTTTGTGGCTCAACCTGGAAACCCAGCACCCAGGTTTTGAGGCCCAAACCTGGAAACCGTCCACCGTTGGTTTTTCCCGGGCTCTACCAACAAACCGGCGTCGTAGAGGGGATGCACCGCCTGTGCACCCCTTCCACCGACATGATCGCACTTCTCCGCTTGTCGCTGTCGCAGGCTGCCAGCCACCACAGCTGATCCTCCGGCCTCCAGTCCATCAGTCAAGTCCACGTCCGCCCTTCACCGTCCGATACATCGGCATGGCACGTCCGCCGCACGGCACGCCCATCCTTCATCGCGCCCAGTCCGTCGGCACGGCACGTCGCAACTTGACTTCACCCGCCATCGATCACTGTCTCCGTGCTCGACACCTGCACAACACAAGCCAAAGAACATGCGCATCATCTCGTTGACAATCACTCATCACACAGAGACTCGGCATACACCCATGTATCCGCAATCTCCCCCTTGATGAGTGCATTGTCAACTCCACAGCAAATCATGAATAAGAAGAAGGAGGTAGGAAGGAGTGGGAAGAGAAAACCCAACCAAATGACCCAAAGCCTAACAAAAGCCAAAGAAGGTCAAGTGGATGAAGCGAAAACTTGGGTCCCAAAGACATGGGCAACGGCTCGACGCAACCAAGCAAAGCAAAGCTAGCCCTCAAGAAGAGGTAGAACAGGCTCAACACCGCTAGCAGATACCAATTGAAGATCGGAGGAGAAACAGAAGCAAAATGCTAGTCCCTCAAGATAGAGGCACAGAGGCTCAACACAACTAGCAAGAAAATCACTCCGAACCAATTGGAATTCAACCCAAACCAAATGGGAATGCACACCAGACGATACCAATTGAACGCCAAATGAAAAAGCTTATGAAAGCTCATGAAAAAGCTAGGAACGTTTGCTAGTCCCTCAAGACAGAGGCAACGGCTCAACACAACTAGCAAACTCCCCCTCGACAAATGCAAGCAACTAGGACAAAAGATTTTCAGGGCATATGATTTGCGTAAATTTCTCCCCCTAGTTGAAAATGCACTTATCAAGGCCAAAAGGTATCGGAAAGCAACTCTCTTCACACATAAACTCCCCCTGAACACAAGATCTCCGTCCACAATGCATATGGAGTCAAAATGCAAGTAGGAGCTTCAAGTATATAGTCAAAAGAGTGCAAAGATGCTCTAATCAGTATAGCTCCAACATCTCAATTAAGCACTCAAATAGCAAAGGCTCAAACTGATCACTTGTACGAAATATGAAGATATGAGCATGTGAGCAGTTTAAGCCAAAAAGATAGTCACCATCAAAATAGCACTAGACATGTATAGAAGGAATCCAACAAGTGCTAAGCATATATACACGGTGAACTACCCCTAGCAAAGTTCAATCATCATGCATAGGAATGAAGCAATACTTGTGATTTCAAATTCATATCGGAGTTGCGCGGTAAAAGAATTCACAAGTTCATTTTTAGCATGTGATTGCGAGAGGTTGAAAGCTTGTCATCGCCTAACTTTTCAACCGTGCGAAGCCTATGCCGAAGCATCAGAAGCTTAAAGCAACGTTTTCGGTCATACACTACATGGCTCAAGTTTAACTCAAAGTGCAATGAGAAACAGTCTCAATACCATGAGGTGTTGACAAGCAATCCCATCTCGATCTTTTCAATTCAACAATACTTGGTTCAGATTTTAAGCAAGTTATGAACAACCAAGCAAGTGAATGACTCAGAACTAGAGACATAGCAACCTAGCATATATGAAAAGCAGGAATGGACTCAACACAACCTACACATGCTAGTTGCATATCTCAATGGTGAACATTTTCAGATTTATATACGTTAGGCATAAATCACCATTCCAAAAATAGCTCGCTCATAATATGTAACAGTGATCAGATAGAGCATAAGCTACAAGCATCATCAAGTATCGGAGCAATACTAGCAAGAGCATAATTACATTCTAGGAATATAGACATGAAGCTCAGATTGTAAATGCGTATGCCCGACACAAAACTGAAAGAAAGAAGATACAAATGGAAGAGACTCAAGAAACTCAAAAGAAAAGAGCCTCAAAATAAAAGAGTCAGTCTGTACGTCTCAAAAATGCTTCCCCCATCTAAAAGGGGAAACACACACCCAAGCTCACCCCTCAACCTATTAAAGGTTGATTCGTCTAAAGGCTTGGTGAAAATATCAGCCAATTGGTGATGGTATCGACATGGCGAAGGTCGATATCACCCTTCTCCTGGTGGTCTCCGCAAGAAATGAAAGCGCACATCAATGTGTTTGGTTTTCGAGTGAAGCACGGGGTTCTTAGCAACCGCTAATAGCACTCGTGCTGTCACAAAGCAAAGGAACTCGAGTAAAGCTCAAACCAAAATCACGCAAAGTGGCCATCATCCAGAGTAACTGGGAACAGCAGCTAGCCGCAGCAACATATTCAGCCTCCGTGGTAGACTGAGCGACACTAGACTGCTTGCGAGAAGACCACGACACCAGAGAAGACCCATAATAAACTGGCAAGTCCCAGAAGTGGGACTTGCGCTCAATGCGACAAACCAGCAAAATCAGCATCAGAAAAACCACAAAGCGAGAGGGTGGAAGAAGCAGAATACCAAATCCCGAGCTCAGGCGTGAAACAAAGGTACCTGAAGATGCGTTCACCGCCTGACGGTGAGAAGCGGGCGTGGCGAAGCCTGAAAGCGCGCGCACAAGCACACGGCGAACTGAATGTCCGGCCGTGTCGCCGTCAGGTAGATAGAGCAGCGATCCAATCATGCTGCGGTACTCCTTCTGGTCCACTGCTTCTCCATCCGTGTCAGCATCCAGGGCAGTCGTCGTTCGACATGGGCGTCGGAAGAGGCTTGGCCTCAACCATGTCGAACCGCTTCAGCAAGTCCCTCGTGTACTTGCCCTGGTGCACAAACGTCCCCTCTCGGGATTGCTTAATTTGCAACCAGAAAGAAAGTCAGCTCGCCCATCATGCTCATCTCGAACTCCCTGCTCATAGTATCTGCAAACTTGCAACCAAAGCGTGAGAAGAACCACCGCAGAAAATGATATCATCCACGTAAATTTGGGACCAAGAGAGTATCTTTGCCTTGCCGGAGGAGAAAAGAAGAGTTCTATCTCCACATCCCATTTTAAAACCATTAGCTAGCAAAAAAGGTTTTGCAATCTATCATACCAGGCTCTAGGGGCTTGTTTAAAACTCCATCCAAAGAAACCCTTTGGGGAGTTTAAAAACTACATGGTTTGGAAACTTGGGATTTTCAAAACCGGGGGGTTGCTGGACATAGACCTCCTCCTCAATGTAGCCGTTTAAGAAGGCACTCTTGACATCCATTTGAAAAAGTTTGAAACCCATGGATGCAGCATAAGCCAAGAGTATCCTAATAGCCTCCAAACGAGCTACAGGAGCGAAGGTCTCCTCATAATCTATCCCCTCCTTCTGACTATAACCCTTCGCTACAAGCCGGGCCTTGTTTTCTCACAATGTGGCCCTCCTCTCCTTGCTTGTTTTTAAATACCCATTTTGTCCCAATAGGTTTACAGTCAGGAGGTGGTGGCACTAGAACCCAAACCCGATTTCGCTCAAAGTTCTCTAGCTCCTCATGCATGGCATTGACCCAATCCGGATCCGTCAATGCGTGTCCAACATCTCGGGGCTCAAAAGACGCAACAAAAGCAGAATGAGCAAAGTGCGAGATGTGCTGTGACCTGGAGCGAGTAACTCGCTCGTCGATGTCGCCGATCATCTGTTCAGGGGGTGCTGGCGCTGGATATGTCGTGGCGCCTCCCGGGAAGAAGTGACCTCCCCCTCAACAGTAGCTGGTTCCACCCCGGGTACAAAAGGTACCGCGCGAGGTGGAGGATCCACGGCCCCCAGGAAGAAGAAGTGTCGGGGCCGTGAGTCGTCGTCGAGGCCGCTCTTTGCGGCACGGCAGGTGGAGGGGGTGCTGGATCATCTATACCTTCAGCACCCTCGTCCTCGTCATCAAAAAGAGGCTCTCCAACCTCATGATCACCTGCACGCTCAAAACGAGAAGAGGGACAAACAAGAGTCTCGTCGAAGGTGACATCTGATGTCTCCATGACTCGGTTAGTGTCAAGGTTAAGTACACGATAAGCTCGAGTGTGAGCGCCATAACCCAAAAACACACCGTCAGAAGAACGAGACTCAAACTTGTCCAGGTTGCCTTTTTTCAATATAAAACAGTGGCAACCAAAGACTCTAAAATAACTCACCTTGGGCTGGCGACCAAAACGCAACTCATAAGAGGTCTTCTTCAAAAACGCTCTCAGAAAAATGCGATTCGAAATATAGCATGCAGTGTTCATAGCTTCGGCCCAAAAGCGCCTAGGAGTCCTATGCTCATCAAGCATCGTCCTGGCCATCTCAACAAGGGTCCGATTCTTCCTCTCTACAACACCATTTTGGGGCGGTGTGTAGGGGGAAGAAAACTGATGCTCCAAACCAAGGCGTTACAAACACCTCAAAATCCGAATTTTTAAACTCGGAACCATTATCACTTCTAATCGCTCGCATCGAGTTCAAAGGGAACTCGTTCTGAAGACGCAAAATCAGATGCGAGCGAAGGAGAATGTCTCGGACTTCTCAACTAAAAAGAAGACCCACGAATACCTCGAAAAGTCGTCAACAATAACAAGCACATACCACTTCCCACCAACCGAGCTCACCCGAGCCGGACCAACAAGGTCCATATGCAAAAGCTCTCCGGGGTGCGAGGTCATAACCTTGGTCAAAGGATGGTGGGGAGCAGCAACCATCTTTCCATGCCGGCAAGCATGGCAAACTAGATCCTTCTCCAACGAAAGCTTGGGCAATCCTCGGATTAAGCCAAGTGAGCTAAGTCTTGCAAGCAAGTCAAAACTCAAGTGACCGAGCCTCCTATGCCACTTCCAAAGATCAGAAGAAGAAGGACTAGCCAAAAGACAGCGAGAAGATCCAAACGACTTTGAGAAATTCGCGCGAAAGACATTCCCAAAGGGTGAAATCAGACATACAAGATCACCCTGAGGATCTAAGATCCGGCTAAGGTTCGGTTTGAAACGAATCTCATAGCCTTCACGAAAAAGTTGCGAAACAGAAAGCAAGTTAAAATGCAGGTTAGAAACAAGAGCAACCTCGCGCAACACAAAGTGCTCATTAACCCGCACTGCACCAACGGACAATACCTTGCCTTACCTTTGTCGCCGAAGGTTATGTACTCCTTTCCGGCGACCGGACTATGGCTGGAGAACCATTTGGCATTTCCGGTCATGTGCCTCGAGCAACCGGAATCCACAAGCCAAATGTCCTCCAACCGCTCCTCCTACATCAATAAAAAGACATAGGGTGAACATACGGTCCAACACTGGGGTTAGTAAGATAAGAAGGAAACCAGTGTTGGGCCGGCTGCTCAAAAGAACGGTCAGTGTAAAAACCATCCTGTCTAGGGGGGATAGCGATCACCACGCACAGGAAAACGTGGTCCGCTGGGGAAGAAGCGCTCACCGCGAAACTCTACCTGCGGTGGGACAAAGCGCTCAACAAAGCCTCCGCCACGGGGTCCGTTACCTGCAAAAGCAGGACCCCGTCGGGCACGCTCTCTACGAGGTCTACGCCTAGGAGCCTGCTGCTCAACTCTAGCGTCCTCCTCGGAGCTCTCTCCTGCCTAGGCCTAACAAACTGAGGTGCTCCACCTCTAGGCCTAGTCTCCCTCCTAGGGGCTCTCTCCTGCTGCCTAGGCTGGGTATGCTTCCCTCCAGACCTAGCAGCTCTCCCCTGAGGCTTCGGAGCATGTCCACCACGAGCTGGGTGAAACATGTCCGGGTTCTGCATCTCCCTAGCACGGCGCGCCTCTCTCCTGCGCCTAAAGCAGAACTCACTCAGGTGACCATCCCGCCCACAAAAGTCACACTGAAACCTCACCGCGCGCAAAGGGGGTTGTTGGTTTGCAGGGATGTGGGTATGGTTCACCTTGCCCTTGCCCTTCTGTGGCAACTCCTCTCGGATGGGTGGCATTGTGTCAAGCTTGTTCTTTAGGTGATTGGGCTTGGGTTGCCATTGTGGATTCTTGGGTGGAGCCTTGGGGGGTTCAACTACAACTCCATCCTTGGTGACAGGCTTGGCAGGCTCTTTGGGTGGAAGCTTGGTTAGTTTGGGAGTAGTGGTGGAGTTGGGCTTCTCACAGGGGTTCAGACCACTAGACTCTCCAATCTTACCAAAAACTGAAAGATCAACACTCTGGCCAAGACCTACACCAGGAGCCCCAGCAGCTCGCTTGAATTGGGAGATCATCATCCCGAGCTGAGGCTCACCACAAGACACCCATGACAAGACGGTCCGAAGGTATGTGTTTTCCTCCTCGGTACGCATCTTGTCATGCCTCACATTGGCCATCTCCTGCTCCAGGCCCTCACACAAAGCACACCTCTTGACACAAGTGCTATCCGAGCCGGCCTTCTCAAAAGACTCAAGCTTGGCATTCTTCTCTGCCAACTCGGATTGCAAGACAGGACAAGTCTTGCACGCACCCAACAGCTGCGTCTAGTCTCGGAGCTCATCCACCTCATCTACCAGCGCAGCATGCTTACTCCTCAGAGTGAGAAGATCCGTCATGTGCGCGGCGCAACTCTCGCACTCCAACTCCTCCGACACAACCACGGTGGACCGAGCGAACTCAAGCTCCTTCACCGTGTCCTCCCACTTCTGCCTAAACTCCTTGCGCTCTCTAGCGGCACGCCTAAGCAACTTATCTTGGCTAAGGAGGGCAGCAGTCAACTTCTCAACCTCGGAGGAAAGCTCGTCGTAGGTGAGAGATACCTGGGAGGTGTCGTCGTCGTCGTCGTTCCGAGGTGTGTGCTCCAGCTCGCACCGACCTCATCTCCGAGCGCCATGGTACACAGGCCTTCGTCGCCGGCGAAGAAGCACAAGCCGTTGAACGTGTCCTCCAGCTTCTTCTTCTCGGACTCGTCATCACTCGATCGAGCGGAGTCGTCATCCGAACCGTCGACGTCGCTGAGCGTGGCGAAGAACGCACGCTGCTCAGCCTGCTGCTTCTCCAAGTACTTCTTCTTGATGTACTCCTTTGTCGAAGCCGCCCCGCTTCTTGTGCCTTGGGGGAACGTGCTTCTCCTTGTACTTGGAGTCGCGCCTGTGGCCGTGATCGCCCTTCCCAAGATGCTTGTTCTTCTTCTTGGGGCAGTCGGCGATGAAGTGGTCGGGGTCGCCGCACTCGTAGCATCCGGCGCGTCCTCCTCCACGACGGCGGTTCATGCGGTTGTTGTGGAACCGCGAGAACCGGTTGGCAAGCAAAGCCAACTCGTCGTCTCCCAAAGACTCCAGCTGGTCCTCTGTCACAGAAAAAAAGAAGAAAGCGCAAAACCAGCTGAGGGGTTAGAGGAAGAGCCGGAAACCAAAGCCATGGACGGGCGAGAAGGATTTTCAAAGGAGGCCCTCGCCATAGCATCAATCTCACTGGACTTGAGCTTACTGAAGAGCTCGTCGCAGGTGAGAGTCTCATAGTTCGGGGATTCGATGATCGCCTGAACCTTGGAGTCCCACACCGAACGGTCAAGAGTGTGCAAAAGCTTCAAAGCACGCTCATGATCGTCAAATGGCAACTGCTCTCTGTTAGCCCTCATCCTGTTGACAATCACCTGAAAGCGAGCGAATAAACTTTCTATGCTCTCGCCAGGTTGATGTCTAAAGTTCTCATACTCTCGCTTGAACGACTCGTAGAGTCGGGTTTGACTTGAGAGGTGCCCTCATGAAAACGCATGAGAGTGTCCCAGATCTCCCGAGCCGTAGCGAGGTGAGAAACGCGATCAAACTCACCCATGCTCAAACAAGAGAAAAGAGCATTACGGGCTCGGCTATTGGCATCGTGCTCATCGACCTGCTGTTGAGTCACACGAGCAGCCAAGACCACGTAATCAGGGGAGTTGCAAATATCCCAGATCGAAGCGCCCAAGCTCTGCAAATAGGCCGACATACGTATCTTCCAATACGCATAGTTCGTCCCATCGAAAAACGGCGGTTTGCCCACGCCGCGATCCATGTCGCCTTCGGTGGATCTGGAACCGGCTAAGGTGGAAGATCCTTAACCTGCTCCGATACCAATTGAAGGACCGAGAAGCTAACCGAAAGCGACCAGAGGGGGGGTGAATGGGAGCTTCAAAATTTCCTTTCGGAAACTAGATGCCACTGTCCCAAAATCGACCCCAAGAGCGAACCCTAGAGCTTGCTAATGTCCACGACCCTATATGTAGGGTGGATGCTTCCTAGAAGCACAGCGAGACACTAGACAACTCTAGAAAGCCAACGCAAAAGACGGAAATCAATTCCGACAACGAACGAGCGAACCGCGGACGAAGCCGTGCGAAACCAGTCACATCGGACGCTGGCCTGCGTCCGATGCCAGACCACCGGAAGCGTCCGATGCAGACTGGACGGTTCTGGAACCTTACTGTTCCACCATCGGACGCTGTGAACAGTAATCACCCAGCGTCCGATGCAAAGGCTCCGGCGCGTCCGATGGACAACGGACGCGTCCGATGCCTAGCGTCCGATGCAAACTAAAACGCCGAAAACGTGACACGCGTCACCGGAGCGTCCGATGCTAGGGACCCTAGCGTCCGATGCCCCGTGATAGCGTCCGATGCTCCCGAAAACAGCGCAGTTCTTTGATGATTCAACCCGATCTCCTCTAAATCAAAAGCTCTAGGCCTAGGATTCGATCTGAGGGGTCACAAGGATGTTAGTGAGCTATCTCTAAGAGATCATGGCTCGAACCTAACTCCAAATCGGTGAATCAAGAAATTTCGGGGCATGGAGGCAAGAACGCAATCCAAAACGAAAATCGATCGATCTCCTAGACCGTGAGGTTAGAGTTTAATTCCTTCGGTGGAAAGGAGAGCCTCACGATCTAGAACAACTTGGTTCAAACGGTTTTGCAAAAGATGAACCGAGCAAAGAGATCAAGCGACGGGAAAATCGTGGAGAAAAAGGATTCCGCGAAGAACACAAAGAAAACGCGAATCACAGCCACGAACTCGAATTAAGGACGCAAATCAAGCCATCGATCTGTGCTCCAAGGTGAGGATACGGCCTCACTTCCTCGAATCAACAGTACACAGAGTGGAGTCTCTCTGCGGATCTCAACTAGCTAAAGCAGGGGTGGGAGAGTGGAAACCCTAGGAAATGAAAGCTCTAACTGCGATTGAGATGGGGAGGAGGGTGTCTCCCCTAGACTACTTATACTAACCTAGCCTAAGTCTATTTCCTACTCTACCCCTCTCTACTCTAATTACAGAGCGGACCAGCCTAACCCTAAGGCTATTCTAGTCCACCCGCTGGTGGTAGGTAGATCCGACGGCCACGCCCGCACGGTCTTCCGCGTCGCCTCCACGCAACCTTCAGATCGCCGCCACGTGCCGCCACCACTCTGCACCCCGGTTTTGCGGCCCAAACCGGGAAACCAGCCTTTTCCATCAGCCCCCGGTTTTGAGGCCCAAACCGGGAAACCAGCCTCCAGCCCGAGTTTTGTGGGCCAAACTCGGAAACCCTCAGCGCCCGAGTTTTGAGGCCCAAACTCGGAAACCGGCCCACGCCCAGGTTTTGAGGCTCAACCTGGAAACCGTCACGCCCAGGTTTTGTGGCTCAACCTGGAAACCCAGCACCCAGGTTTTGAGGCCCAAACCTGGAAACCGTCCACCGTTGGTTTTTCCCGGGCTCTACCAACAAACCGGCGTCGTAGAGGGGATGCACCGCCTGTGCACCCCTTCCACCGACATGATCGCACTTCTCCGCTTGTCGCTGTCGCAGGCTGCCAGCCACCACAGCTGATCCTCCGGCCTCCAGTCCATCAGTCCAAGTCCACGTCCGCCCTTCACCGTCCGATACATCGGCATGGCACGTCCGCCGCACGGCACGCCCATCCTTCATCGCGCCCAGTCCGTCGGCACGGCACGTCGCAACTTGACCTTCACCCGCCATCGATCACTGTCTCCGTGCTCGACACCTGCACAACACAAGCCAAAGAACATGCGCATCATCTCCGTTGACAATCACTCATCACACAGAGACTCGGCATACACCCATGTATCCGCATCTCCTAATCCATCCAGTACTTAGCACTAACATTACCTTGATCATAACATGTATACTTGATTAATTGACATAACTATGTTAGGATCCATGCTCTGTAGGACATTCTTTATTCTTTTTTTCTTTCTTTTATCCCCGTAGAAGCTCTATGTCATCTTAGGCATGTGTGTGTGTTGATCCCACTATCCAAATTACCGTTTATCCTCCTGCTATGGTTAATTAGTCACTATGCATTTATTATGTTCTTGTCATGGTTATAACTTGAATCCTTTCGCACCTAGCCTTCCCAATGGTAAAATATAAATAACGATACCTGGAATACTCCCGGTGAAATGCTACAACGGTAACCCCGTGTGCTTGCGGACCCTGTCTGTAAACGAATTGGTTTACCAGGCTAGCCTCTCAGGCCATCACTAAAACCACATGTCTTGGTATATGCAGTGCCATCGCACTTCGGTGCCGATACCGGATATGTAGTTAAGTGACTGCATCTGAGGCTGACACTGATACCCCTTGGTAGCATCGCTAGGAACCACCATACTCAGTGTATGTCGTAAGGGATGTCAGCCGACATTCCTGGCGCTGTACCTGGGGATGATGGCCTACCCTAGTGATGATTCTAAGAGATGTCAGTAAGTATTTCTGGCGTGATTGCCGAGGATGGATCTCAAACCCATGCTCCGGTGGTTGCGCTAAGAAATGCCAACAACGCACACCGGACCGACTGCTACCCGAAGTGCAAGTTCTACACATGGCTCTGAGGAAGACAGTCCTCCCTCGTGGGGGCAACCGGGAGTCATTGACTAGCTTGCAACCAATAAAAATATGAGCTTCAAATTGGATGTTTGCAACATCACTTAAGAATAATGCCTATGTTAATAATTCGGTAAATAATAGAAGTATAGTAATAGATCAATATGTATATGTTGATATGTTTGTCTTGTTGCATATTGATCTGAGATAAATGATGTGTGATCATGTTCGTGAAAGTTAGAAGTGTGTATAGCTCATATATGTGCTCTCATGTTAATCAAATAACTAGTGAAGTGAGTTTGTTAAATTGCTGAAATGTGGCTGCATTTGTAGTTTTTGTTGTGGTGATTAGTTCGTAATATAAATGATGTTTTCTGTAGATATGTTCTATACCAAAGTTGTAGATAACTTCCTCATCTTGCTTTTTCTAAAATTTCATGATTTTAGGCCAAGGAGTTTGAGAGTTATAGCTTTATAAGTTTGCTATCAGGTTTTGCATGTTTTCTGTGCAGAGCTGAAACAGTGGACTGTTTGGCTAATTTCATTTGTGAATCATGTGTTCATGTTAATATAAGAGTTGTAGTGCTTTTTATAAGCTTTCTAAAATGTCTGGGATCACTATTTTTGGTGGTCTAGATCTCCAGATACATGTGTTTAAAGATAGAAGTCAGAATTTGTCCATGTCTGGACAGATTTGCTTAATTATGTTGGTAGACCTTGATAACTATTTATTCCATTTAAGGTGATGATAAGTAAGTTGTAGACAACTTAATAAGATTTCTAACAAGTCTTTTGGTGTTCTAAATCTCTAGTTATGGCTGTTTGAAGGTAGAAGTCATATTCTGTCCAAAGTTTGGACAGAACTGTCTTGCATGTAATGTTTGGTCTTCATAATGATTGAATCATGTTTAACAAAGTTGTAGATAATTTCATAAGATTTCTAGAAATTCTAAGATCACCTTGTTTGGATGCGTGTAGCTCAAGTTATGATTTAATTGATTGCTTACTGTATGATGTCCAAACTATGTGCATAAACCCATGATTGATTATTATAGCTAAACCCTTCTACATGCCTAATGAACCTTGTGTAACACCTTAATATAACCATGACCTGCAGAAGTGAGTGTGCTATGTGTGTGCTAAACTAATGATTAAGTTATGTCTTCTCTTATATAGTTGTCTTGATTGTTTATGTGAAATAGTTGATAATGCTTGTGTTGAGTGCCTTGTGTTTGTTTCGTGAGTGTTTTGCCTTGCATTCATAAGCTTGCATTGTGCATCTCAATTAGGTGCGGTAGATACGTCGTGAAGGACGGGATGGTGAAGCTAAACCCGAAGATGGTGTTTGGTGGGCGATCCCGAAGATGTAGAGCTAAGCAAGTGGCGGAAGTGGAGATGCTTGCTAAGCAAGTGTCAGTTAACACTAACCTAGTGTTGGTTCCCAGGCAAGCCTCGAAGCATTCTAAGTCTCCTACCCACTTCTTTTATAAATGCAATTGAGTTAATATAATGATTGTTGCATTAAGTTATAGGAGTTGTGTGAAACCGTTGTTGCATTACTTATTCTTACCTTGATTACTTGAGATATACACCTTTGTTACCCTGCTAGGTCTAGGCTCGACTTATATGCTTAGCCATGCTTAGACCGGTAGAAGTCGGGCAACCTTCATGTAACCCGTGAGCAATAGGTGGTTACTTGATCCTTTAGCGGAAGATTGCCAGTACGTGAGATAACTGAGTGTTGTGGATAATGAAGATCGGCAGATTCCTGTAGTGT
Source organism: Coix lacryma-jobi var. lacryma-jobi (assembly GCA_009763385.1). Taxonomy (NCBI): domain Eukaryota; kingdom Viridiplantae; phylum Streptophyta; class Magnoliopsida; order Poales; family Poaceae; genus Coix; species Coix lacryma-jobi. Next base: position 75,678,558 of record CM019828.1, on the reverse strand, counting down.
TGTGCTACAGTATTTCTAGCCGTGTCGTATGGGAAAACAGTATCATGTTAAGATGACCCTCTTGTCATGTTGAACGCATGCCCCACATTTAGCTGGAAGGATAACTCGTTCCGACCGCGAAGCCGCTCATTGTTCTAGGCCAGTTCTCGGGTCCCATGCGGATACATGGGTGTATGCCGGATCTTGCGATGATGAGTGATTGTCAACTGGGATGATGCACATGTTCTTTGGCTTGTGTTGTGCAGGTGTCGAGCTCGGATACGGTGATCAAAGGCAAGGTGAATGTCAAGCAGAGACGTGTCGTGCCGATGGACCCGGAGCGGTGAAGGGTGAACGTGAGGCTTGGACTGACGGACCGGTGGCCTGAGGATCGGTCGTGGTGGCTGACAGACTGGGACAACAACAAGTGAAGACTTGCGTGTGGACGGGGTGCACGGCGGTGCATCCCCTCTACGGCTCGGTTTGGTGGTTGAGCCACAGAAAAACTATCGGTGGACGGTTTCCAGGTTTGGGCCACAAAACCTGGGTGCGGCGGGTTTTCCGAGTTTGGGCCACAAAACTCGGGCTGAGGACGGTTTCCGGGTTTGGGCCTCAAAACCTGGGCGCTGGCGGGTTTCTGAGTTTGGGCCACAAAACTCAGGCGATGGACGTTGGGTTTCCCGGTTTCGGCCTCAAAACCGATGGGGAGGACTTGAAGACTGGTTTCCTGGTTTCGGCCTCAAAACTGGGGGCGAGGTCCGTCAAAAACGACGAGCAGAGCGGTGGCGACACGTGGCGGCAATCGGTGAGGTCGCGTCCAGGCGAAGCTACCTGTTGTGCGGGCGTGGCCATCAGATCACCATCAACTTCGAGTTGGTCTAGAATAACCCTAGGGTTTAGCTGGTTCGTTCTGTAATTAATTAAGGGTATAGTGGGAACTAGAATTAGGATAAGTAGAGGGAGACACCCACCTCCCATCCTATCTCAGCCATTTGCTACTTTCACTTAGGGTTTCCTGCTCTCCAATTCCCTGCTGTAGCTACTGAGATCTGCAGAGACGGTGAATCATACCTCTGTGTATTTGCTTTTTGAGGAAACGAGACCGTAATCTCGTTGTCTCCTCGGGTGGGGAAGTTTCAGCTTGAAATCGAGATCGATTCGCGTTTTGAGCTGTGTTCTTTGCATTTTGCTTTTCGTTCTTTCAGTGATTTGGTTTGTTCTCCCAATCCGAGGAATGATTTTCGATTCCGTTTGAACTGAGTTGCTCTAGATCATGAGGCACATCTTTCCACCGAAGGAATTCACTTCTAACCTCATGACCTAGTAGATCGATCGATTTTCGTTTCGAATCGGTTTTTGTCTCCCTTGCCCCGAATTCTTCTGATTCACCGATTTGGAGTTAGGTTCGAGCCATGATCTCTTAGGGGTAGCTCACTAACCTCCTTGGAACTCCTCATAGCAAGTCTAAGCCTTAGAGCTTTTGATTCGGAGGATATCGGGTTGAATCCGCGGAAGAACTGTGCAGTTTCGGGGGCATCAGACGCTGGTCACAGGAGCATCGGACGCTGCCGTTCATAGCATCGGACGCTCCGGTGACACGTGTTAGTTCTGGTGTTTTTAAGTGGACATCGGACGCTGGGCATTGGACGCGTCCGTTGGTCATCGGATGCACCGGACCCTGAGCATCGGACGTTGACCAAACACTATAGCAGCGTCCCATGGTTACACAGTATGGTTCCAGAGAGGACTTGTCTGCATCGGACCCGTCTGGTGGGTTGGCATCGGACGCTCCCAGCATCCGATGCAGTGAAAACTTCACTGTTTTCGTTCGCAGTTTGCTCGTTCGACTTCGGATTTGATTTTGGGTTTTTGCATTAGATTTCCAACTTCGTGCTGTATAGAAATCGAGCATCCTGCTTTGCAAAATAGCCTGCATACCTGTCATAGTTGAGGTGTTACCCAAAAGTTACCCTGTCCACTAATTTACCTCTGAACTTGGGCGGCTGAGCTTTGGTGTTTCATCGTTGGTCCTTGGGAACATCCCCCAATCCTTGGTCAGGACATCACGATTAGTCGGTTTTTGTTTTGGGGTTGATTTTCTGGGACAGAGCTCACATTCGAAGAAATTTGAAGCTCCCATTCACCCCTGTTGGCACCAAAAGTGACGCACTGTGCCAATCACACAGCAAGCCGGAGAAGCTGCTTCAAACGTGGCCCGGGTGCTCAGAAGTCCGTGCGTGCCAGTCAGTTTGCCCTGCAACTAACAAGGGAGATAAACTGTTAAATACAAAGCTGGAACATGCCGGGTATGACCAGACAGTTCCAAATATACGGCCCTGAAGCCACTTACGACGACATATAGCTATGAAAGCTATCTGCCAACAGGTTTAAAGATTATTCGGCAATATGAACAGAGTTACGTGAATAACAGGTTGCCGAACACGTTTGCATGAGAATCGTACTTGCATGATGTATTAAATATAAGTTAAAACTTAACCAATCTCGATTGTACAACCGAGTTGGGGTCCATGGGGATTGAACATACAAACTAAGCATGACTAAGCTAATCTAAAGCCTGCGCCTGCCGCACGACACCTAGCCTTGTCATAGATCAAACATACTTAACATGCATGAACCCTCACCACGTGGCAATCCAGATACGATCCAATCGGCTATTACGAACAATAGATCTACTGCATAAAAGACTTTTCAATAATAAACGTGAAAGAACAGAGCAGATCTATAAAAGATGAAGCCGAACCGAACGGTATCTAGATTGGGCAAAAGTGTTATGATGAAATAAACATAACAAAACATATAACACAAGGTAACTTAATGAATCTATCAGATTTGCCAAATCTAACAGCCGATAACTATTTTTACTCATGACTCAATCCGCCGCACGATACAAGGCATAAGCAAAACTCCCGTCATAAGCTTAAATCCGCCGCACGATACTAAGCTTAACGTACGAGACTACTTGCACCATATCTAAATCCGCCGCACGATACTAGACATGATAACAAGGTTGCCGGAACTTACGGAGGTCGACGGATCGATGGCCCCTCTCGAAGAACACGACACGACTTGGACTCGAAGACGGCACGGGGCCGGGTTGGTTGTATTGATTGTGAACGTCTTTACAATAGTCTCAGGGTTTATATTTATACCCTGGTGTTCTACGAGTCCTAGGAGGACACATTACAACAACAAAACAGGAAACTTATCTAAAACACGATGCCTTTTATTCTAAGCCTCCCTTAATAATCGGCACGTGCTAACCATGACGATATCTTCTGTCGCCGAATCTTCTGATATGCCGTATTTGTCGCAAACCGACTTAGCCTGAGGTAGCCGACCGCAGCGCCATATTGCCGAATCCACCCCCCGTTGACCAGTCGCCTCCACAGCCTTACCGAATCGATTGGATTAGCCGACCGTGCTTGCTATCTACCGAATCCCTCAGGTGGTGATTTCTCCCGAACCTGCGCCGTGCTGGCCCACTTGTCATAGTGCGAAAATTCTGTGTTAACACATGCCCCCTCAATTTCTGCACAAAGGCATTTGTTCTGAAATTGACCATAAGTCCGCCGCGTATTCTAGGTCAGCACTGCTTCAAACTCTGCATCTTCTCCAAATCATCAACAGCTTCAAACTCCACCCGAGTTTCGCAATGGCGACCCACGACGAGATCCCAGAGGTAAATTTCACTTTTCCTTTCAACGCATTCGGTCAATTTATATCGGCATTCGGCTCATCTAGCTTCCTCCGCACACCTTCTCCTTTCAGGCCCTTAGGGATGAAATTCTGATTCCTTGCGATGCGGATCCCAACTCCTACTTCTTGGGACCGATGGGAAACTCCAATCCAACCAATATCATCGGTATGGAGACCAACAGAACCCTTTCAAGCATGGAGTCATTTCACCGAACAGGTGGCGGTATACCTTCAAGAACTGGCCCCTGCCCGCGGTCACCGGCTGGAGGAATTGGTACAGAAGAACTCAGGCGAGATTTGGGCCTCACTGGGAACCCAAGACATCCATCATGCTCTGGAACTGTCCCTGGCCGACATGCCCAAAAATGAGTCATTGCTCATAGCAGCTTCTCATTTTTGGTCAGATGCCCTCAATGCTTTCGTGTTCGGCCATGGCATAATGACAATCACACTAGCCGATGTCTTCATGATGAGTGGCCTGAACATTACCTCGATCATGAACGCCGACGAACTGCTAGAGAAAATTCCTCAGAGATCCATTGATGTCAGTGTTGGATGGATGAAGTATGTAGAGATCCATAACAAAATGTCAGGCCCAGTAGCAGAAACAGAGCACAGGGCTTTTCTAAACATGTGGCTATGCAGATTTATCTTCTGTGGGAGATCCAACGAGCCAACCCTCAACTACATCGCACTGGCTGATAAATTATCCAAAGGAAAGCAACTCCCTCTAGGCAGGCTCTTCCTGGGATCCATATACCACATGATGCATCAGATCTCCACTCAAATGTATCATGCCACTCATGATAGCACAGATGGACTGCCACAATTGATTGTGTCAATGGCCCCTGGTGGTTTGTTCAAATGTGGTTTCAGCTATACATGCACCAAATCATTGCCGTGCCATTGGACAACCTCAGCTTTCCTTCCAGCAACTTTGCTGAGGATGAAGAGGCTATAGAGAAAGCTTGCCAAACTTATGGGGAAGCAGCCACTGCTATAACCATAAACAAGAGTATTGGCAATCTCTTCAAATTATTCTTCAAGGGCTTTAATCAGGTGCTCTGGTTACCCTACAGGGAGAATGACAACCTCACTTTCCCTATCAAATTCAGCTTTGATGATGGCTGCATAGATGAAATGGCCACAGGAGTTTTCAACTCTTTTATCAAACCCTGCATCCTACCAGCCGAATTCAACAGAGGAAGACAAGTGAAGCATACTTATGAGTTCTATTATCCTAACATAGCAGCTAGGCAATTGGGTGTGGACAGCTTCCTCCAAAACTCATCTTTTCCACCATCATCAAGCCCAGGGAGCAGATTCAGTCCAAAGAGCGTATTACAATAGGGATGCAGGCCCATCGAGTATTCAGCCTGGGGCAAGATCTGCCAGACTACAAACCAGTACCATTTCATTTGATCCAGTCTGCTCACCCTCTTTTTGAGTCCTGGTGGCACAATGGCATGATCATATCTTCAACAGCCCAGTCCATCCCATGTGCCTGGAACTTCAAGCAGACTTCAGCTCTGACAGCGAGGTACAATAACAAGCCACTTGTTGCTTTAGTATTTGATCCTTGAGATTTCTAACTTTTCAAAACTTCCACAGGACTTCATACCCAATTCTGACATCAGGCCTATCCAATATCATCAAGCAGGGCCAATCACTGTCCTGGGACACAATGCTCCTTCATTGACTCAGCTTATGAAATCCCAAGCAGTCTCATTAACCACCCTCTCAGCTAAAGGAGAGAAAAGAAAGGCCACTAAGGGCACTTCCAGCTCCAGGCGAACCAAGACCAAGCAAACACACCTCCAAAGGTAAGATGTTCTAGTTCTTCCATCATTATCAACTTATTCTTGACTGGCTTGTATACCATTACAGGCTTCTTCCCCTGAGCAAGAAAACGCTCAAATGATGGTGCCCCCAATCCTTATTACCTTGGAAAATGATGAGCATGCAGATGCCGAGGAAATGGGCACCCAGAACCCGGATGATATCAGCATTGGTAGGTCCTTCATTTATCCCTTCAACCAGCAGATTCTTGCCCCTCTTGGCTGACCAGCGATTTCACAGATACCGCGATTGGTGAGACCTTCATCGGCTCAACTCCAGACTCTGCTGGTCCATCCGGCTTTCAACCAGACCAAACCTCTGTTAATCAGCCGACTCATCAGGCAAGAATTAACTCCCCATTTCTTCATACTTTACCGTGGTCGGCTAACCTGTCCAAATCAACACAGACTTTCATCGGTTCAGCCTCCGAGTATGCATTTGATGTCAACGAGTTCCTGAACAAAAGAACAGTGGCCAAAGACCATCGGCACTCGTCCAAGATGTCCTGAGCAACATAACAAACTTTCTGAGTCAAGACATCTTGTCCTTAGTCAGAGACGCCGATGAAGTTAAAAATTTCCTCGAGCCCATTGCTGAGGACATTCCAGAGAATCTGAGGCTCCATCTGGAGGCCGTGTCTACGCTGGATGACTGCTTTGCTAAGGTAAAACGAGCAATCAGAAGCATTGATCTTCAGACTGCCAAGTCCAAATGCACCCAGGAAGTCAATGATCTGTACACTCAGTTCCAAGAGGCCAAGAACTCTCAGGAGACTCTGGAGGCTCAGTTGAAAGAATTACAAGAAAAGAGATCTGAACTGGAAGCCCAACTAGCCCAGGTCGATTCTGATATTCAGTCATGCACCTCTCGGCTATCGGGTTTACCGAATATCATTGAAACAACATCTTCCAGCTGTCATCAGTGCTTGATGAGGACATCAAACTTAGCACGAGGCTCTCACAGGCACAGGGCACCGAAGAGAGAGGACAACAAGGCACTAGAGCATGCTAACCAGGTCAAAGCCGATACTCTGGCGGCCATAAACCAATTCTTGAACAACTGATGACTGTGCAATGATCTTTTAGTTTCTGTAATCCTGTGTCAGAATGACTCGAACATTTCCTTGTAATATATCTGTATTTTGCATCCAATCGGTTACCGTTCTGATGACATCGTGTTTAACCGTGTGAACCTGTTCGGCAATCTGGCCAGTGTTTGTCCCGAACACCTAAATCGGCAATTTTGCCGAAGCCAGGCGCTCTATTCTCCGCCGAACACGTGAGTGCATCCAGACGGTTTGCACAGCCCGTTACTGCAGAGGCCCATCTCGGGAAGCAGGAACCCCAATCCGCCGGTTGATATTCGGCGTGTTCCCCGGGACATTCGCCACGATCACTGTTCCGATTTTATAAATCGTCCTGGAGGCCTGCCTTCTCCCAATCTTGCATTCGCTCCTCTAGTACTCTCGCCGCCTCGGCTTCCTTGCTTGCTCCGCCCCAGAAAACCCTAACTTTCCGAGTGCAATGGCGAGCCATGATGACCGCGGCAAGCGCCCGGCGACTGAGGAGGCCGAAGGGAGCCGCGCTCGGCGCCTCCGTCAGCGCGGGTAGGACTCCTCGCTTACGTCCTTTGTGGCAGTTTCTTGAAAACCTCGCTCACACTCTGTTACTGCTCGCCGACAGGGTCCCCGTTATCTCTTCCGCCGGCGGGCATGCCCGGCCTTCTCCAGCACCGGGAGGCCAGAGGCTCCACCATCGGGCTCGTCGAGCTCCTCCGACAGCCTCTCCTACCACTCCCATCCTTGGGAGGCGAGCCCGGACCGGGACTCCGACGGCGGCCTCTACGACCACAACGACGCCTTGAACTTCATGGCGCTGCGGGACGAGTCCCGGGAAGAGCTGGCCGCCGTCTCGAAGCAGTACGGGATTGACCAGCTGGAATGGGAGGACCAGCGCCGGCAGTTCTGCGACGCAATCACGGGTATGAACGCCCAATCTTGGATCTGCTTTCGGTCGTTCTTGTTGATCTTTTAACCGATCCATTCCATTTTGTCGCTCACAGCGTTGTCTGAAGAACTGGAGCGCCTGAAGATGGCAGCGAACGCCGTCGCAGACCGGGTGAACGCCCAGGGCGTCACCGCCGATGCGCGCCTGGCCAACGTGTACGGCCGCATCGAGCAGGTCGCCCTGCAGGGTGTGCACCACGGCGTGGCGCTGGGGCTGTCGGCGCTGACGGTCCGCACGGAGGAGGACTTCTCCGTGACGCCGGTTGGCTTCCCCGGCGGGGCATGTCCGGAGGACGTCGAACAGATCGACGATTTTCTGGACTCCTACGAGGATCACGCTCACGCCCTCACCGCAGTCACCAATCCGCAGACGGTCATCAACAAGGTGCTTGGTAACTGATCTGCACTTTCGTACCGCCCCAACTTATGAACAATGTTCTACTTTGCTATGTTCACGCGTACAATCTGTTTTCCCTTTCTGTGCTTGTCTAGTGTTCGATCTCTTCATTGAACCGATTGCACAGCACCGCGTGCATTTGGTTCTGTTTTAGCGTTTTTCGCGCTAAAGGCGACACATGCCGTGTCGGCTGTTTTTGCTCTAAGGGCGATAGAACCTATCGGCCATTTTTGTGCTAAGGGCGACACAACCTTGTATCGGCCGTCGGCGCCCGCTAGTCCTTGATTCCGTTATGCACCGACCTCCACGCTAGGATGAAATCTCTTTAGATAACGTCCATTAATTGCCCTAGCAAACTCTTCTCCTTGGAGGGTTTTCAGAATGTACGCATTACCCGGAGCACGTCTCAGAATTCGAAAAGGCCCTTCCCAGTTAGGGGACCATTTGCCGAATGCCTTATCTTTGGTACCGATCGGCAAGACATTTTCCAAACCAAGTCTCCTTCTTCGAATCCTTTTTCTTTCACTTTCGAATTGTAGTACTTGGCAACGCGTATCTTGTTCTTTTCAATATTTTCCAAGGCCTTGAGACGAATCAAATGCAAATCTTCTAGCTCATCCATCATCAAATCTTTATAATTCCCTTTGGTTAGATCGTTCTGCAATGTAACTCGTCTTGACCCCGATTGCAATTCCCATGGTAGCACTGCGTGATGCCCGTAGACCAACTCGTATGGCGACGTCTGAGTCGACCCATGACAAGCCATTCGGTAAGCCCACAAAGCTTCGTTGAGTACCAAGTGCCACCTTTTAGGTTTCTCTTCGATCTTCTTTTGAATGATCTTAATCATGATTTTGTTAGAAGCCTCTGCCTGCCCATTGGCCTGTGCATAATAAGGGGAGGAATTATAGCTTAATCCCCATCCCTTCGGCAAAGCCACAAAACTCCGAGGAAGTGAACTGAGTTCCCTGATCGGTAGTGATGGACTGAGGGATGCCGAATCGGTAAATGATGTGCTCCCTGACGAAGGACACCATGTTCTCTGATGTCACCTTCTTCAATGGGATGGCTTCAACCCACTTAGTGAAATAATCCGTGGCTAACAAACAAATATGTCCCTTGCTAGATGGAGGGTGGATTTGGCCGATCAAATCAATGCCCCATCCTCTGAAAGGCCAAGGCTTAATGATCGGATTCATGGCCGATGCTGGGGCCCTTTGCACATTGCCGAATCGCTGGCAATCCTGACAACCTCTGTAGTACTCAAAGCAATCTTCGAGCATAGTCGGCCAAAAATATCCAGTCCTCCTGATTAACCATCTCATACGGTGAGCCGACTGGTGTGCACCACATACGCCTTCGTGCACCTCATACATCAGTTTCCTAGCCCCGTCTTGGTTCAGGCATTTAAGCAAAACCCCATCTATGGATTTGTAGTACAATTGATTGTCCAAGAGCGTGAACTTAAGAGCCTTGTACCTGAGTTTTCGGGAGACTTTCCTGGATGGGTCCCTGAGGTAATCGGCAATGTTGTCTCTCCAGTCTTCAATTGCCTGATTATCACTTGGGACTGCTTGATCATCTTCTGGGGTTGTTTGCTCTTCCTCAAGTGCAAAAATGTTTTGATTCTCCCTATACCCGGACGCTGCCTGAGCCAACTGGTTTGCTTCTTCGTTTTGCCCCCTAGGAATATGTTGCAAGGTTGCTGATCGAAACTGTCTAAGGAGCTCTTGGCAACCTTTGAGATATTCCTGCAGCGTGTCGTTTTTGCACTCGTACTCACCTGTCAGCTGCCTGATCACCAACTCCGAGTCACCGAAGATCTCTACGGCGTCTGCCTTAACGTCCACGAGCAACCGCAATCCTCGAAGCAATGCCTCATACTCCGCTTGATTATTAGTCACCGGGTACTCGACCGGTATAGAGTATTTGAAAGGTGCCCCCTTGGGAGAAATCAACATGATCCCGACTCCACCACCTTTGCTACACGACGATCCGTCAAAAAACAATGCCCAGGGGGCAATGGTTACTATGTTAGCGTTAGAATCACGATGGTGAGTGACGAAATCAGCCATAATCTGGCCTTTAACAGCCTTTGCCGATTCAAAACGCAAATCAAATTCAGAAAGGGCTAAAACCCATTTGCCGATCCTTCCACTTAAAATCGGCATTGATAACATGTGCTTGATTACATCAAACTCTGATACTACCACGGCATTCAATAGCGACTGTAGGAAACTTGGTACAGGAATAGAAAACACACAAGCACAACTTTTCCGTAGCCGAATACCTCGTTTCGGGGTCCAGTAGCTTTCGGCTAAGATAGGCTATGACTCTCTCTTTTCCTTCGAATTCTTGCATGAGGGCCGACCCTATTGTTAGGTTGTCGGCCGCCACGTACAACTTGAAAGGCCTGTCGAGTTGTGGAGGAACCAATACTGGTGGTGCCTTCATGTATTCCTTGATCTCATCGAAAGCCTTTTGTTGCACGTCACCCCACACGAACTCCTGATCTTTCTTGAGCTTCAACAGTGGAGAAAATGGCAGCACGCGCTCGGACAAGTTGGATATGAACCTTCTGACAAAGTTGATTTGCCGAGCAGTGATTGCAGTTCTTTGAGATTGGTCGGCGGCACTACCTTATCAATTGCTTCCATGCTCTTCTTGCCGACTTCGATGCCCCTTTTGTGGACCAAGATCCCAGAAACTCACCAGCCGACACCCCAAATGCACACTTGGTTGGATTCATCTTTAAACCATGTTTCCTTGTGCACTCCAAGGTCTTCCTTAAATCGGCTAAGTGTCTTTCTTTGCCTCTGGATTTGATCACCACGTCATCAATGTAGATCTCTACGATTTTGCCGATCAGCTCATGGAATATGTAATTCATGGCTCGCTGGTAAGTGGCACCGGCATTTTTCAAACCAAAGTCATGACCATCCATTCAAACAAACCTATATGGCCGGGGCACCTGAAGGCGGTCTTTGCCACATCCTCTGCAGCCATGAAGATCTGGTTGTAACCTGCGTTGCCGTCCATAAAGCTTATGATTTCAAAACCGGCCGAAGCATCTACTAGCAAATCGGCCACCGGCATTGGATAACCGTCCATAGGAGTGGCTTTGTTGAGGTTCCTGAAGTCGATGCAGACTCTCATCTTCCCGTTCTTCTTGTACACCGGGACAATATTGGAGATCCATTCCGCATATCGACACGGCCGAATGAAGTTAGCTTCTAGTAATCTTTCCACTTCCTTTTTCACGTCGGCCAATACCCTCCTCCTTGTAGATCCTGCGCGGAGGTTGTTTGTATGGGCGGTATCCAGGTTTGATCGGCAACTTATGCTCAACAATGGACCGATCTAATCCGGGCATCTCTGTGTAGTCCCACGCAAACAGTCTTTGAACTCTTTTAGAAGATCTACTAGCTGCACTCTGAAATCAGGGTCTAAACTGGAACTTACAAACATCGGCCTCTTCTTACTCGCATCACCAACATCCACCTCCTCTAACTTGTCGGCCGACGTGAAACCACGTCCCAGTTTGCCCTCGCTGTTGTCGGTTGGGTTGTCCATCTAAAAGAAGCTTTGAGAGCCGATTGCTTGGATCGGCTGTTGATCCCTGCCGTAGACGTTGACAGGACCTTCTCCCCACACGCGATCGGAGAAGCAGTCTACTCCGTCGAATTCCCAGTAGGTGGGCTCAATGGTGGCAACACTCACCGAGTCGTCAGCTTGGACAATCTCGATGTCATCTCCAACCCACTGTATGAGTATTTGATGCATGGTTGAAGGTATGCAGCAGTTGGCGTGGATCCAATCCCTGCCCAAAAGCAGGCTATATGCCCCCTTGCCGTCAATGACAAAGAAGGTCGTAATGAGCGTCTTGGATCCAATCATCAGTTCCACGTGCACGGCACCCCGAGTGTCGGAGGGATTGCCGGCAAAGTCACGGAGTATCATATCCGTTTTGAGCAGGTCTTCATCGTTCATGCCCAGCTTTCTGAACGTGGCGTAAGGCATGATGTTGATTGCTGCGCCGCCATCAACAAACATCTTGGTTAGCGGCTTCCCGTTGACGTACCCCTTGACATACAACGGCTTCAAATGCCGATGCTTGGCTGGCTTGTCAAATGCTGCCTTCTGAGACAACATGAGCTGTGCCGCGAGCTCGTCGTGCTCGGCCTCGTCAGAATCCGAATACACCTCGTCCTGTGCCCCCCGGCCGGCAGGAGCCATGAACTCCAGGGGAAGGAAGAAAGTCATGGCCACGTCAGCGCCCTTGTCGGCGTCATCTGGTTTTCCTTCGGGCGCCACTCTTGCTTCTTCCCATTGGCAGCTGCTTCTTCCAACTCCCTATTCCGGAGGCGCTGCACTCTCCTTTTCTGGCTTTTTCTGAGCCCTGGTGGGCACCACTGCCCCTTTTGCCACCTATATGGGCGAGGCTGTGCCTCCTCGCCGTCGTCCTGGTGGTGCACCCACTCTCGATCGGCATATCTTTGGCTTGCCGGCCCGGGCTTTCCTTTTTCAGGCGCCGATCGTCATCGGGATGCGTGCTCCCAACCTTTCGTGGACGGGACGGCGGTTGACCCGATCCTGCCTATACCCCCTGTACTGATCGCTGCATTCGGGGCAGTTGTTGACGGCAGGCAGTTTCAAGCCTTCGTTCCAGCAGTGGCGGAAGAACGGGCAGCCCCAGTGCTCTTGCTCCCGCTCTTGGCGGTGTTCTTGTTCCCAACGATGGGCCTGTTCTCTGTGGTAAGCCCTCTCCTCCAGACGATACCGGTGCTCTCCCGTGTGACCGTCTTCACGCTGGTATTCCTCTGCGAGTTCTCGCTCTTCGCGTTGGAGACGCCTCTGCTCTTTCTCATCTTGCCGGCGCCATTTGTTAAGGAGATCTCTGTGGGTAGGCCTGCGCCTGGAAGATGACTCTCCCGCTCGTATCGGCTATTCGTGGCTTGGGCGCGCTGCCGGAGCTCATCGCCAGTGATTTGCCGATCGGGATCCACTGCGCCAGATTCGCGTGCCTTGTCGGAGGTGAGGACTTTGACTTTGCCCTTGCCTCTGGGATCTGCTGGTTACCATGTTCACTGAGAAGAACACGGCGTTCTGGGCGAAGGGGTTTGCATCGATCTTCATCTTGCCATTGAACTTGATGTGGCCGTCCTGGATGGCTTTCTGGATCCTCGTCCTGAACACACGGCAATCATTAATAGAATGAGTGTTAGTGTTATGAAAACCGCAGTACTTCTTGTCCTTGACTCCTCCAGGACGCAGCATCGGGTGATCCGGGGGTAGCCTGACTCTTCCTTCGGCAACCAGGAACTCGAAGAGCTTGTCGGCTTTGGTGACGTCGAAGTCGTATGCCCCCTTCTGCTGGCGCAGCCATTGCTTGTTGGCTTGGGTCGGCTCCTTGTCCCAGTTGAGCTCTGCAGCGGCCACCTCATCTTCAGCGTCGGTATAGTCATCGGCTTCGTCCAGGAAAGCCTGATACATCTGCGCCGCGACATTGTCCTTCTGGAAACGCCCTTCCCTCCGGAAGCCTTGCGCTTGGATAGTCATCTCATTCAGCCGGCGGGAGAGATGACCCAAGTCTTCAAACTCTTGACCGAACAGCTTGTCCCTGATGCTCGGGAGCATGCCTGCCACGGCCAATGGTGGAAGCTGATCGTCCGGCAGGTGCATGCCGAAGCACTGGCTCTTGACTTCCCTGAACCTGCGCAGGTAGTCCTGCGTGTCTCATTTGGCTTCTGGCGTACGTACATGATGTCCACCAGTTTCTTCTCCTTGGTGCCCGTGTAGAAGTGTGTATGGAACTTTTGTTCCAAGTCTGCCCAAGAGAGAATAGAGCCCGGCGGTAGTGACGTGAACCATGCGAATGCCGGTCCAGTGAGTGACGACGGGAAGTACCGAACCCTGAAGGCATCTTCGGTATTGGCCTCCCCAAGCTGGAGCAGATAACGACTGACGTGCTCCACCGTGCTGGTGTCGTCTAAGCTGGAGAACTTGGACAGGTCCGTCGGCACTTTGACTCTGGGAGGTAGAGCCACACGGTGGAACCATTCGGGGAACGGAGACCTGTAAGCATAAGTGCCCTTAGGCTTCAGGCCGAAAGTGCGCTGCATCATATCCGCCATCCTCTCTAGCATGACATCGACATTAGAGTCGGCGGTTTTTTCGGCCGTCGGCTCCCATATCCTGGATGTGGGGCGCCCTCTATGTTGTGAGGCTCAAGCATCTCATGGTACCCGTTTCCGTAGTAGTCCTTTATGAGCCTATAGGTTTGCGGGGAGATCTTGCGTGTTGACTCTGGCGGCTGACCCTTAGTGCCGAACGTGAGCTGACCCATGGTCGGCAACTGGCCTTCTGGCGTGTGCTTCTCTTGAATGGTCATCCCGCTTGATTGAGCCTTAGGCGGGGTCTCCTCACCAGCAGCTCCTGCCCCCTTGAGGTGATTCGGCAGATTGAAAAGATGTGGTCCTGCTATAGGGCCAAACTCGGCCTCCATAAGTTCATCGGCCTTGGGGCCGAATTGGGCGATCATGATGGTGCGGAAAGTGTTGAGAAACGCCCCATGCATGCGACCGATGGCACCAGAGACAGCTTCGTTGATTATATGAGACATTTTCAACACTGCCTCCGCTTCCCCGGGATCATTCGGGTTGAGCTGGACGGGCTTCGGCAGATCGTGCAGACGGCGAACCTTTCCGCTCTTGTTCTTGGAAAAGGCTTCTAGGCACTTGGCCTGGAATTCGGCACAAGCATTATCCACCTGCTCTCTGTACTCGTCGGGTAGTTCAGTGAGCTGCACCTGCACGAGCCCCGCTTGTTGCTGGCCTCGGCTTCAGTGACTTCGACCATTGCTGCAGGAAAAAGGTGTCCCACCGGGCGTGCCAAAAAGTGTGTTGGCACCAAAAGTGACGCACTGTGCCAATCACACAGCAAGCCGGAGAAGCTGGCTTCAAACGTGCCCGGGTGCTCAGAAGTCCGGTGCGTGCCAGTCAGTTTGCCCTGCAACTAACAAGGGAGATAACTGTTAAATACAAAGCTGGAACATGCCGGGTATGACCAGACAGTTCCAAAATATACGGCCCTGAAGCCACTTACGACGACATATAGCTATGAAAGCTATCTGCCAACAGGTTTAAAGATTATTCGGCAATATGAACAGAGTTACGTGAATAACAGGTTGCCGAACACGTTTGCATGAGAATCGTACTTGCATGACGTATTAAATATAAGTTAAAACTTAACCAATCTCGATTGTACAACCGAGTTGGGGTCCATGGGGATTGAACATACAAACTAAGCATGACTAAGCTAATCTAAAGCCTGCGCCTGCCGCACGACACCTAGCCTTGTCATAGATCAAACATACTTAACATGCATGAACCCTCACCACGTGGCAATCCAGATACGATCCAATCGGCTATTACGAACAATAGATCTACTGCATAAAGACTTTTCAAATAATAAACGAGAAACAGAACAGATCAGATCTATAAAGATGAAGCCGAACCGAACGGTATCTAGATTGGGCAAAAGTGTTATGATGAAATAAACATAACAAAACATATAACACAAGGTAACTTAATGAATCTATCAGATTTGCCAAATCTAACAGAGCCGATAACTATTTTTACTCATGACTCAATCCGCCGCACGATACAAGGCATAAGCAAAACCTCCCGTCATAAGCTTAAATCCGCCGCACGATACTAAGCTTAACGTACGAGACTACTTGCACCATATCTAAATCCGCCGCACGATACTAGACATGATAACAAGGTTGCCGGAACTTACGGAGGTCGACGGATCGATGGCCCTCTCGAAGAACACGACGACACGACTTGGACTCGAAGACGGCACGGGGCCGGGTTGGTTGTATTGATTGTGAACGTCTTTACAATAGTCTCAGGGTTTATATTTATACCCTGGTGTTCTACGAGTCCTAGGAGGACACGATTACAACAACAACAGGAAACTTATCTAAAACACGATGCCTTTTATTCTAAGCCTCCCTTAATAATCGCACGTGCTAACCATGAGATCTTCTGTCGCCGAATCTTCTGATATGCCGTATTTGTCGCAAACCGACTTAGCCTGAGGTAGCCGACCGCAGCGCATATTGCCGAATCCACCCCCGTTTGACCAGTCGCCTCCACAGCCTTACCGAATCGATTGGATTAGCCGACCGTGCTTGCTATCTACCGAATCCCTCAGGTGGTGATTTCTCCCGAACCTGCGCCGTGCTGGCCCACTTGTCATAGTGCGAAAATTCTGTGTTAACACCCCCCCTCTGGTCGCTTTGGTGTAGCACTTTCGGTCCTTCCATTGGTATCGAGCAGGTTAAGGATCTTCCACCTTAGCGTTCTCAGATCCACAGAAGGCGACATGGATCGCTGCTTGGGCTAACCGCCATTTTTCCGATGAGGATGACTATGCGTATTGGAAGATCGTATGTCACCTATCTCAGAGTATGGTGCTTCTGTCTGGGAGATTTTGCACAAGGCTGATTACGTGTCTTGCTACTCGTGTGACTCAGCTCCAGATCGATGAGCAGATGCCAATAGCCGAGCCCCGTAATGCTCTTTTCTCATGTTTGAGCATGTCTGAGTTTGATCGCGTTTCTCCTCCCCCGGCTCGGGAGATTTGGGCGACCCTCATGCGCTTCCATGAGGGAACCACTCAAGTCAAATCTCGTCTCTATGAGTCCACAAGCGGGAGTATGAAACTTTCGACACATGCCTGGCGAGAGCATAGAAAGTTTATTCGCTCGCTTTCAGGTGATTGTCAACAGGATGAGGGCTAAGAAGGAGCTGTTGCCTTTCGACGATAATGAGAGGGCTCTCAAGCTTCTACACACTCCCGATCGGTCGGTGTGGGACTCTAAGGTTCAGGCGATCATCGAATCGCCTAACTATGAGACTCTCACGTGCGACGAGCTCTTTAGTAAGCTCAAGACTAGTGAGATTGATGCCATGGCGAGGGCTTCCTATGAAAATCCTTCTGGCCCATCGATGGCTTTGGTTTCTGGCTCTTCCGCTAACCCCTCTGGAGGCTTTTCATTGTCATCTCTTCTTTCTGTCACAGAGGAGCAGCTGGAGTTCATGGCGGACGACGAGTTGGCCCTGCTTTGTAACACCTCTGGTGTTTAAGCATGTAATTAACTTGACATATCATCATTAGCATCATTACATCTTGATCATGATTTCATGTGTATGCATTTGCTTAGTGTATCATTTTATGTGATGTACCTCTATTGCAAAAACCCTTGTTAGCCCACTTCTTCCTATAGGGGCAAAATGGTAATTTCACCTCTGTGCCTAGTCCTATGTAATTCTTGTTCAAATTTAGTGCCCTGATGTTTGTTGCTTTGATCAAAGTTCAAAAATCAGATTTGAATTGAGTTTCCTTTTGCAAAACCCTAAAATCCCAAATCCTGGATTTATTCCCTTTTTGATAACTTTTCAAAATTCAAATTTTGAGTTGGTTCAAAAAGCAAA
Organism: Coix lacryma-jobi var. lacryma-jobi; assembly: GCA_009763385.1. Classification (NCBI taxonomy): domain Eukaryota; kingdom Viridiplantae; phylum Streptophyta; class Magnoliopsida; order Poales; family Poaceae; genus Coix; species Coix lacryma-jobi. The sequence goes on along the minus strand of CM019828.1, from coordinate 75,661,118 downwards.
GATGTGAATCTGACCTAGAGGAACAACTTTGGTATATACAGATTTCTATGTTTCTATATAAAATTTGAAGTAATTTCAAATTCATTCAAATTCCAGTTTTGTCCCCTTTCAGTTTTAAAAAGTTATTTAAAAACTATTGAGTTTCAGAAAAAGTGTATATTAGCAAAGTTGTAGGTTTTGACAAATGGGACAACTTTCATATATAAAGATTTTCAAGTTTCAGTTTGAAATCCAAAGTAATTTTGATTTGAATCAAATTTGAAAATATTCCCTTTTCTGTTTTTGATTATAGTTCAAAAACTATTTGGAATTTGAAAATGTTCATATTGACAAAGTTGTAGATCTCATTTTTCTGAACAACTTTGGTATTTTGAGTTTTTGTCGCACAGTTCAAATTTTGGGAGATTTTTGCAAAATATAGATTCTGGCCAAAAGTCAAACCCTAGCCCTACACTGTTCTTCTTCCCGTAGAGCCAGAGGGAGGGGGGGGGGCCCGGCCATGGCGCCGGCGCTGCGCCTGCAGCGCAGACGGCTGCTCCCCACGCGCCCTTATCTTGCCGCCGCTGTCTCCCTGTTCCCTCCGCGCCCGCACGCGAGCGCTGACCCTCGCTCTCAGCCCCTACAGTGTCCAGCGCGCCGCCGCCGCGTGGCCATTGCCGGCCGAGCTTGCGCCCGAGCCCCGGCTGCACGCCAGCTTATCCGCCAGAGCGCAATCGAGTGCGCACGCCCCGCAAACCTCACCCGCGTAACCCCGAGCTCTCTACCGTCCCATAGCCGCGGCTATATAAGCCGCCGGAGCCCCGAGCTCCTCACTCACCTCCGCCACCGTAGCCAGAGCAAGCCCGAGCCTCCGCCGCTCCACCACCTAGCTCAGAAGCTCCGCCTTGAGCTCGTGAAGCTTTCCCACCCTTCAATTTCACCTTCCCCGCCTCCTATCGCCCGGCGTAAGCTCGCCGTTCCCATCTCCGGCAGAAACCCGGCGAGCTCGGTTCGTGAAATTCGCCGCCTCCGGCCATGATCATCCCTCACCGACCCCCGTGTCGTATTCCTTGGCCCCGCGCGACTCTAACCCGGCCCTTGCGGTCTCGTGTGTTGCGCAGGACCGCCGGATCGCCGGAGCGCCGCCGCGGTCGTCTTCTCCCTCGAGAACGTGTCGAGCCTCACCCTCGAGAACGTGCGGAGCCTCACCCTCGAGAACGAGTCGAGCCTCACCCTCGAGCCCTGCCTCCGACCATGGTAAGCATCCGAGCCTCCGGTCTCTGCTTCCACTCCGCTTCGCCCGAGCCCAAGCCTCGGCGAGCGCATGCCCTCCGCTTCGCCCGAGCCCAAGCCTCGGCGACGCATGCTCTCCGCTTCGCCCGAGTAAGGCCTCGGACGGAGGCTTACTTCTCCGTCTCGCCCGAGCCTCCGGGCCAGGCCTCGGACGAGGCTGTCGCTTCCGTCTCGACCGAGCCCGTCTCGACCGAGCCCGTCTCGACCGAGCCCCGCGTGATTCGCCCGAGCCTCGCGATTCGCCGAGCCCGGCCTAGAAGGAGCACAGTGCTCTTCTCTTTTTCTGAGAGATGTGAATAGTGTTTTGTTTTCTCTTTTTGTATGATTTTCTGTGTGCATCCAAAAATTCTGAAATTTTTGTGGTAGACTCTTTATGCTCTGGAGTATTTTATAAAAATATGAACTTGAGTTTTGTGCAAAAATTTGAAAATGTAAAATTCCCCTTTTAATTGAAAAATGAAGGTTTTGTATTTTTGGAGAGTGATTTATAAATCCAAAATCATGAGACAAATTTTTGTGAGCTTCTTATGCCATGTTTAGTCTCTGGTAAGATTTTGAAGTCTTTTGGAACAAGTTGATTTTTGAGCTTTTATTTAATTGTTAAATAGTGCCTTTTGCTAATTAATGTCTGATTTTATTTGAGCACCTTAATGACCTCCAAAAATTATGAAATTTGTTTTGCCATCTATCTACACCATAATGAACTTATGTGATTAATTTGGTAATTTTTGGAGCAACTTCATAAAATGACCTTTTAATTAATTTAGGAAAATAGGAAAGTGATTAGGGTTGGTAATAGGTGTTGATGATGTGATCTTTGGATTGATTGATGTTCATAGACCCCTACCCTTTGGTCTATGATGGTGTGATGCTATGATTGTTGATGCTTAGGATAATTATAATAAGGGCTAGTTTAATCAATATTGCTTAAGGAAGAAATGGTTACCTTTTATGCTCAACCTAGATTTCGACTATGCCTTGTTTAAGAGTAATCTAGAATCAGTGGAATTGTCTTGCACCATAAGTTCATATCATCATTCTCATGAGCATTCATCATTGCATCCGTATAGTTGACGAAGAAGGACCTGAAGTCGAGGTAGCCACCGAAGGATCTGTCCCCGAGGCGACCCCGAGCTCCGACACCTACTCCAACCCCGAGTCCGTCCTTTTTGCCATTCAAGGCAAGCTTCGGTGCATTTAACCCTTCCTTGAATTATAAAGTGATTTCCTTAAATGCTTTTGAGTTAAATTATTGCATTAGGTTTATAGGAGTTGAGTGATATCCTAACTGATGCATTATCCACCTTGACCACTGATACACCCGAAGCCTGCTTTTCAAAAGTATTTGAAAAAATGCTTAGCAATGCTTATGGAATTTGACTTTGCAATAAAAGTGCCAATTTCAAAAGTGTGATCACTGAAAGAAACTTTATGGGAATTTCTGGTTTACTCCCACTATTGGCTAAGTATCTGATCCGTACTTAGTCAATGGGAAGGAGGGGTTGTCGCGCGTACGGTGCCGTCATGTTGTATCTCGGGACTCAACAGTTGACACCGACCGGGACAGGGTGAAAAACCGACAGGACCTGTACTCTTGGGTTAGAGTCCCGAGGTGCTTGTCGCTGGCGGAAAAATGTAGGGACCATCCGTATGGGGGCCTGCTGGTCAAGACTTGTAACTATTCACATACTACGGAAACTCTGGCTCCGAGAAATCCATTTTGGACCGACAACCGCGCACTGGGAGTGGAGAGATGGCGGAAGTAGCATGTACCCACGTGGGTTAGAGTCCCGGATTGGAGTGGTGTACTGTACTTCCGGTGGCGTAGGACCGGGCCCAATCTTGGAGGAATCGTGGTAGACGAGTTGGCATATGCAAGCTTGGTGCTACATATGCAGTGTGGATAGGGATCCTCAGCTGAGTATTATTTATCCGGATTAACGTTGCTCCTCGGTTATGGAGACTTGGTCCACTGACTGTCAACGGAGAGTGGTTCTCAACTAGGAATGTTTTGAAATATAAAATGAATCATGAATGATGAAGAATTGAGGAAGACTGAATCTTTCCAAAATAAAATAAGGTTTACAAAAATGCTTTTTCCGCAAAATACTTGAACTTGCTTAAAGCTTTACCTTGACTACCCTAAGCCTCTCATACCTGAGTCTTCTCCCTTTTCTTTAGTCGGGAAAGTCTTGTTGAGTACCTTTGTACTCAGGTTTTATTACCCATGTTGCAGGTATGGCAGATTCCTCAGTATGCCTTGGACCCTGCTGTGTGACTGTTGTTCAGGAAGAGGCCGATGAGGCCGATGAGTGATTATTCACCCTCGGCTGGGTGAAGTATCTTTACCCTTTAGTTGTTGTCATGCGCTACTCTGCCAACTCTATCTATTTGAACTATGGTCTGTAATAACTTCACTTTGAATTTATGTTGAACCCTGGTTTGTAAAACTATTGTTATCTAAGTCTTCCGCTATTTACTCCGATGTTATTTGTCAAAATGTTCAAGAGATTGTAACTGAATTGTGAGATGATCCTGCGGACATCGGGCACTGATGTACCCAGTAGCGGAACCGGTCTTAATCTCTTGGCTGTACGGATCGACTGTCAGTGGTTGACGGTGATCAGTGGGCCATGGGTTTAGGGCCGTTACGTTACAGAGTGGTATCGGAGCATCTCACTATGACGTCGCAATCTTTTTGCGAAAACTTCAAATGTTTTTTACAAAAAACTAAACTTGACTAGTTTGAGTCCAAATTGCTTCTCTCATCTCATCTTGTCTTTGGCACTAGTAGCAAGACAACTTGTATAAGCCCTATGTACCTTACCTTAGTAGTTGCATTGCCTTGTTCCGTAGGAACGATTCATGCATCATGTCATATTCACTTAAGTTTATAAAAGAGTTCGTTGGGTTAGTGTCCTATACCTTTTTCTTGCTAGCCTTTCTCATCTATAACCTCTTGTCCAGATATGGCCATCATCAAGCGGACTGCCCGCAAGTCGACTGGACCGAACGGTGTGCCGCGTCACCAGCTGGCGCCACGCACCGGAGAAGAGACTGGAGAATCCTCCAATGGTCGTCGCTTTGCCCGCTGCACCCGCAAGCAGCTGAAGGAGGAAATCAAGAATCTGAAGGCTGAAATGGAGAACATGGAGCATGACTTCTACCTTTCCCGCATGGAGTTTTATGAGGCACGAGCTTCCCTGGAGCAGGCCAACCGGAACACGGTTCGCGCTATCGAGCAGCGCAATGATGCTTGGGACCCGCGAGGACGTTACCAGAGCCCAGCTCCATGGACTGCGCAATACACCGCCCAGATCGAGCAGTTCAATGATATGCTTCATGAGGAAGTACACCAGCTGCACGACCAGCTTCACCCCGTGATCCACCAGTTGCTGAGGACCCCGAAGACGGTCGTGGAGGAACCTGAGTGGAACACGAGCCCGATCAGAATGAGGAAGTGGAACCTGCTGAAGATGTCCACGTTGAAGATGAAGATGAGAGGAAGAGCCTGAGCTTATCATCGAAGATGATGATGATGACGAGAGTTGATCTTCATCGATGATGACTAGACTCCTTGTGTCTGTACCATCTGCTTACCTAAAACCTTAGACTAGGTTTTGGGGGCGTTAGTCTGTCTGTTGCCAAGTCTGGCATGTATCTTTCCTTTCGTACCTTTTCCCTTATCAGTCTGTTGTCATCTTTATCAAGCCAGCTATCTTTTGTATCAGTGAAGTTGTCAATCAAGTTGTTTCAGACCTTTGTCCATATATGCTGAGTTCCGAGTTGCTTATACAGATGCCTGTGAACACCCGTACCAGAGCCGGAGGTTCTGATGATGCCACATCCCAAACCCTCCACCTGTACCAGCTACCCTAGCAGATGCCATTGCAGCCTTGGCCGCCGCTGCCAATCTGATGGCTCAGAATCAAGGGCAGCAGAACCCGCAACCGTGTGTCGCCGCACACCCAATAGACAACCTATTGGCATCACTGAACACGCCCACACCGGTCCTTCACAAGGCCGATTGAACCTCTCGAGGCTGACGACTGGTTACGCACCATGGAACAGAAGTTCAGTCTACTGCACTGCACGGAGATCCAGAAGCCTCGGTTCGCTTCTCAGCAGCTCCGTGGTCCTGCAAGTGCCTGGTACGCCAACCTGATGGCGACCCAGCCGGAAGGTCATCAGCTGACCTGGGAAGAGTTCCGCACCGCTTTCAGAGCACATCACATCCCTTCGGGATTGATGAAAATGAAGTTGGATCAGTTCTTGGCCCTGCAACAGAAAGATTCCACGTCATGCAGTACGTGGGACAATTCAACCACCTCAGCCAGTATGCCTCCGACTATGTCAACACAGAGGAAAAGAAGAGATTGTTTTCTCAGGGGTCTGCACCCTAAGATTCGCAGAGGGTCTGTCCAACAACCTAAACGGATCCTACCATGATGTCGTTGACCGTGCTGTTGCTTTCGAGGAAAGCAACCGCCAGTATCAGGAAGAGAAGAAGAAGAAGAAGGCTGGGTCTAGCAGTTTCTCAACAACCATAAGCGCCCAAGAATCATCTACCACCCCAGCCACCACCAAAACCGTGCCCCATACCCCCATCAGCAAGTGGTCGTTCGTACCGCGGCCACCACCCACAATGCCAACCAGCAGTGCCACTCACCGAACGCCCCCGGTGTTCGTGTCACCACCCCACAAACAGCTTACAACCATCCATGCTACAACTGTGGCCAAGTGGGTCACTGGTCTCGCGAGTGCCCAAAACCCAAGAAGAATGCCCAGCATGCACAGAAAGGCCCTGGAGGATCACAGCAGCAGCACCGTGCACCGCAGCAGCACGTCCAGAAGGGCAAGCTTGTCAGGAAGCACGGGCAAGTCTACTTCACCACCGTCAGTACATCCCAGAAGGAGAGCCCGTCATGCTCGGTAGGTTCCCTGTTGCCAATCATCCTGCAGTCGTCTTGTTTGATTCTGGTGCATCGCATTCCTTCATCAGTCGCACTTTTGTCATCAAGCATGAGTTGCCCATGGGGGAGTTAAAGAAAGTTTCTGCATACTTTCGCCTGGAGGGCGGATAAATACTAAGGAAGTGGTCCGCAGTATACCAGTAATGTTGGGGAAACATGTCTTTCCTACCACCATGATAGTACTGCGCGATCAAGAGATAGATGTCATCTTAGGCATGAATTGGATGTGTCAGTATAAAGCCATGATAGACATCTTGAATAGAGTTGTGAGAGTGGATATTCCTAACAGTACCAGCCAAAACTCCTTCTCCAACTTCCTATGTCCTCAAAACCAGCTACCACAACAGCTAATGCTACCTATGATCAAGGGATCCGAGACATCCCTGTAGTCTGTGAGTTCCCTGATGTTTTTTTCCTGAAGATTTACCTGGTCTGCCTCCCGACCGTGATGTTGAGTTTGCTATAGAGCTAAAGCCCGGGACTGCTCCTATATCCCGTAGAGCTTATCGAATGCCTCCCAGAGAGTTGGCAGAGCTGAAGATCCAATTGCAAGAACTATTGGATAAGGGTCTCATTCGCCCAAGTTCATCTCCTTGGGGCTGTCCTGCTATCTTTGTGAAGAAGAAGGACAAAAGCCTTCGTCTGTGCGTTGACTATCGCCCGCTCAACGAGGTCACCATCAAAAAAATATCCCTTGCCTCGCATTGATCTTCTGTTGACCAGTTATCTGGAGCAGAGTGTTTTCCAAGATCGACCTCAGATCTGGCTATCACCAAATAAAAATTCGTCCCGAAGATATTCCCAAAACAGCTTTCACCACCAGATACGGCCTATATGAGTACTTGGTCATGTCTTTTGGCTTGACCAATGCCCCCGCTCATTTCATGTATCTCATGAACTCTGTGTTCATGCCAGAGCTCGATAAATTTGTAGTCGTGTTCATTGACGACATCCTTGTTTATTCAAGAACTCCTGAAGATCATGCCAAGCATCTTCGTGTCGTTCTCCTCGTCTCAGAGATCACCAGCTGTATGCCAAGTTCAGTAAATGTGAATTCTGGCTAGATCGAATTCAATTCCTTGGTCATGTCCTGTCCGCTGAAGGTGTGTCAGTTGACCCTGAAAAAGTGGCAGATATCTTGGATTGGAAGCCACCTACCACTGTCCGCGAAGTTCGCAGCTTCATGGGAATGGCTGGATACTATCGTCGTTTCATCCCAGACTTCTCCAGAGTTGCCAAAGCCTATCATAGAGTGTTGAAGAATTCCGTGGATTTTTTTTGGTCAACAGCCTGTGAGCAAGCTTTTCAAGCCTTGAAGAAACTGCTAACTACATCACCAGTCCTAGCTCAACCAGACATCGAGAAAACCCTTTGATGTATACTGTGATGCATCTGGTACTGGGTTAGGCTGTGTTTTGATGCAAGAAGGTCGAGTGATCGCTTATGCCTCACGGCAGCTTAGGCGACATGAGGAGAATTATCCAAACCCATGACCTTGAGTTAGCAGCAGTGGTGCATGCTTTGAAGATATGGCGTCATTATCTGTTGGGCAGTACCTGCAATGTGTACACCATCATATAGCCTGAAGTATATCTTCACTCAAGAGCTAGAACATGAGGCAGCGAAGATGGCTTGAGTTGATCAAGATTATGATCTCGAAGTACATTACCATCCTGGTAAGGCAAATGTAGTTGCCGATGCCCTCAGTCGCAAGTCATACTGCAACTGTCTGACGACGAAGCCCTATGATCTTTCCTTGTGTCATGCTCTTGAAAGGATGGGTATTGAGATAGTTCCGCAAGGAAGCCTGAACAATGTCAGGATATAAACATCGGTCAAGGAACAAGTCATCGCTGCACAGAAAGATAACCCTGGAATCAAGCACATCATCGAAAAGGTCCAGACCGGTAAGGCTGATTGTTTCAGGATCGATGATGTAGGAGTTGTTTGGTTCAAGAACCGTCTAGTAGTTCCCAAGGTGCCTGAGTTGAGACCGTTGATCCTTGATGAGGCAACCTGTCTAGGTTTTCCATCACCCCCGGCAGCAACAAGATGTACCAGGATCTAAGGCAGAGATTCTGGTGGACAAAGATGAAGATTGAAATCGCTCGCTATGTCGCTCGCTGTGATACTTGTCCAAAAGAAAGAAAAGCCGTGCACATGAAGCCTGGAGAAGAATTGCAGCCTTTATCTGTACTGCCTGGAAGTGGAAGATATCAGCAGTGGATTTTGTCAATGGACTACCCAAGACTCAGAAAGGTTTTGATTCCATTTGGGTAATCGTGGACCGACTCACCAAACAAGCTCACTTTCTGCCAGTCAAGACCAGCTACGCCGTCCCCACGTATGCCGCCTTGTACAAGAACAACATAGTGAAGCTTCATGGAATACCCAAGACCATTATCTCTGATCGTGGTACTCAGTTTGTCGCTAAGTTCTGGAAAGCGTTCCATGCCTCGCTTGGAACCAAGCTCTTACATAGTACAGCATATCATCCACAAACAGATGGACAAACTGAGCGAGTCAACCAAGTGTTAGAGGATATGTTGAGAGCATGTGTGCTCACCTTCGCAGATACTTGGATGACTGTTTGCCCTTGGCAGAGTTCTCATATAATAACAGTTATCAAGAAAGCATCAAAATGGCACCATTTGAAGCACTGTACGGTCGTCGTTGTCGTACACCCCTCAGTTGGTCTGAGCCCGGAGAAGAGAATTCTTTGGAGTTGACCTGGTTAAAGATATGGAAGAGAAAGTCAAGCAGATACAAGAGAACATGAAGATTGCCCAATCCCGACAAAAGAGTTATGCTGACAAGAGACGTCGACCTCTGAAGTTTCAAGTTGGAGATTACGTATATCTCAAGGTCTCACCAACCAAAGGAGTCACTCGTTTTGGAGTCAAGGGAAAGTTAGCACCCCGCTACATTGGTCCATTTGAGATTTTGGAATGTTGTGGCAAGGTAGCTTACAAGCTGAAGTTGCCCGATCATCTCTCTGCTGTCCACAATGTTTTCCATGTCTCCCAACTCAAGAAGTGCCTCCGAGTACCAGAACATGTCGTGGAAGTTGAAGGAGTCGAGCTAGAGCCTGATCTATCCTACTCGGAATATCCAGTTCGCGTGTTGGATCACAAAGATCGAGTTACTCGAAGAACTACCACAAGGTGGTACAAAAAATCCAGTGGAACCAGCACTCTGAAGAAGAAGCTACTTGGGAATCTGAAGACTTCTTGGCAAAGAACTATCCCGACTTTCTCGAATCCCTGTCTATGTAAAGTTTTGCCTTTTTCCCTTCTTTGTCCTTTCTTAAGACGCAGAATCTCGGGGCGAGATTTCTTTAAGGGGGAAGGCTGTAACACCTCTGGTGTTTAAGCATGTAATTAACTTGACATATCATCATTAGCATCATTAATCATCTTGATCATGATTTCATGTGTATGCATTTGCTTAGTGTATCATTTTATGTGATGTACCTCTATTGCAAAAACCCTTGTTAGCCCACTTCTTCCTATAGGGGCAAAATGGTAATTTCACCTCTGTGCCTAGTCCTATGTAATTCTTGTTCAAATTTAGTGCCCTGATGTTTGTTGCTTTGATCAAAGTTCAAAAATCAGATTTGAATTGAGTTTCCTTTTGCAAAACCCTAAAATCCCAAATCCTGGATTTATTCCCTTTTTGATAACTTTTTCAAAATTCAAAATTTTGAGTTGGTTCAAAAAGCAAAGATGTGAATCTGACCTAGAGGAACAACTTTGGTATATACAGATTTCTATGTTTCTATATAAAATTTGAAGTAATTTCAAATTCATTCAAATTCCAGTTTTTGTCCCCTTTTCAGTTTTAAAAGTTATTTAAAAACTATTGAGTTTCAGAAAAGTGTATATTAGCAAAGTTGTAGGTTTTGACAAATGGACAACTTTCATATATAAAGATTTTCAAGTTTCAGTTTGAAATCCAAAGTAATTTTGATTTGAATCAAATTTGAAAAATATTCCCTTTTCTGTTTTTGATTATAGTTCAAAACTATTTGGAATTTGAAAATGTTCATATTGACAAAGTTGTAGATCTCATTTTTCTGAACAACTTTGGTTTGTATTTTGAGTTTTTGTCGCACAGTTCAAATTTTGGGAGATTTTTGCAAAATATAGATTCTGGCCAAAAGTCAAACCCTAGCCCTACACTGTTCTTCTTCCCGTAGAGCCAGAGGGAGGGGGGGCCCGGCCATGGCGCCGGCGCTGCGCCTGCAGCGCAGACGGCTCCCCCACGCGCCCTTATCCTGCCGCCGCTGTCTCCCTGTTCCCTCCGCGCCCGCACGCGAGCGCTGACCCTCGCTCTCGGCCCCTACAGTGTCCAGCGCGCCGACGCCGCGTGGCCATTGCCGGCCGAGCTTGCGCCCGAGCCCCGGCTGCACGCCAGCTTATCCGCCAGAGCGCAATCGAGTGCGCACGCCCCCGCAAACCTCACCCGCGTAACCCCGAGCTCTCTACCGTCCCATAGCCGCGGCTATATAAGCCGCCGGAGCCCGAGCTCCTCACTCACCTCCGCCACCGTAGCCAGAGCAAGCCCGAGCCTCCGCCGCTCCACCACCTAGCTCAAAGCTCCGCCTTGAGCTCGTGAAGCTTTCCACCCTTCAATTTCACCTTCCCCGCCTCCTATCGCCCGGCGTAAGCTCGCCGTTCCCATCTTCGGCAGAAACCCGGCGAGCTCGGGTTCATGAAATTCGCCGCCTCCGGCCATGATCATCCCTCACCGACCCCCGTGTCGTATTCCTTGGCCCCGCGCGACTCTAACCCGGCCCTTGCGGTCTCGTGTGTTGCGCAGGACCGCCGATCGCCGGAGCGCCGCCGCGGTCGTCTTCTCCCTCGAGAACGTGTCGAGCCTCACCCTCGAGAACGTGCCGAGCCTCACCCTCGAGAACGAGTCGAGCCTCACCCTCGAGCCCTGCCTCCGACCCGTGGTAAGCATCCGAGCCTCCGGTCTCTCTGCTTCCACTCCGCTTCGCCCGAGCCCAAGCCTCGGCGAGCGCATGCCCTCCGCTTCGCCCGAGCCCAAGCCTCGGCGACGCATGCTCTCCGCTTCGCCCGAGTCAGGCCTCGGACGGAAGCTTACTTCTCTCTCGTCTCGCCCGAGCCTCCGGGCCAGGCCTCGGACGAGGCTGTCGCTTCCGTCTCGACCGAGCCCGTCTCGACCGAGCCCCGCGCGATTCGCCGAGCCCCGCGATTCGCCGAGCCCGGCCTAGAAGGAGCACAGTGCTCTTCTCTTTTTCTGAGAGATGTGAATAGTGTTCTGTTTTCTCTTTTTTGTATGATTTTCTGTGTGCATCCAAAAATTCTGAAATTTTTGTGGTAGACTCTTTATGCTCTGGAGTATTTTATAAAAATATGAAACTTGAGTTTTGTGCAAAAATTTGAAAATGTAAAATTCCCCTTTTAATTGAAAAATGAAGGTTTTGGTATTTTTGGAGAGTGATTTATAACTCCAAAAATCATGAGACAAATTTTTGTGAGCTTCTTATGTCATGTTTAGTCTCTGGTAAAATTTTGAAGTCTTTTGGAACAAGTTGATTTTTGAGCTTTTATTTTAATTGTTAAATAGTGCCTTTTGCTAATTAATGTCTGATTTTATTTGAGCACCTTAATGACCTCCAAAAATTATGAAATTTGTTTTGCCATCTATCTACACCATAATGAACTTATGTGATTAATTTGGTAATTTTTGGAGCAACTTCATAAAATGACCTTTTTAATTAATTTAGGAAAATAGGAAAAAGTGATTAGGGTTGGTAATAGGTGTTTGATGATGTGATCTTTGGATTGATTGATGTTCATAGACCCCTACCCTTTGGTCTATGATGGTGGTGATGCTATGATTGGTTGATGCTTAGGATAATTATAATAAGGGCTAGTTTAATCAATATTGCTTAAGGAAGAAATGGTTACCTTTTATGCTCAACCTAGATTTCGACTATGCCTTGTTTAAGAGTAATCTAGAATCAGTGGAATTGTCTTGCACCATAAGTTCATATCATCATTCTCATGAGCATTCATCATTGCATCCGTATAGTTGACGAAGAAGGACCTGAAGTCGAGGTAGCCACCGAAGGATCTGTCCCCGAGGCGACCCCGAGCTCCGACACCTACTCCAACCCCGAGTCCGTCCTTTTTGCCATTCAAGGCAAGCCCCGGTGCATTTAACCCTTCCTTGAATTTATAAAGTGATTTCCTTAAATGCTTTTGAGTTAAATTATTGCATTAGGTTTATAGGAGTTGAGTGATATCCTAACTGATGCATTATCCACCTTGACCACTGATACACCCGAAGCCTGCTTTTCAAAAGTATTTGAAAAAATGCTTAGCAATGCTTATGGAATTAGACTTTGCAATAAAAGTGCCAATTTCAAAAGTGTGATCACTGAAAGAAACTTTATGGGAATTTCTGGTTTACTCCCACTATTGGCTAAGTATCTGATCCGTACTTAGTCAATGGGAAGGAGGGGTTGTCGCGCGTACGGTGCTGTCATGTTGTAGTCCGGGACTCAACAGTTGACACCGACCGGGACAGGGTTGAAAAACCGACAGGACCTGTACTCTTGGGTTAGAGTCCCGAGGTGCTTGTCGCTGGCGGAAAAATGTAGGGACCATCCGTATGGGGGCCTGCTGGTCAAGACTTGTAACTATTCACATACTACGGAAAGCTCTGGCTCCGAGAAATCCATTTTTGGACCGACAACCGCGCACTGGGAGTGGAGAGATGGCGGAAGTAGCATGTACCCACGTGGGTTAGAGTCCCGGATTGGAGTGGTGTACTGTACTTCCGGGTGGCGTAGGACCGGGCCCAATCTTGGAGGAATCGTGGTAGACGAGTTGGCATATGCAAGCTTGGGTGCTACATATGCAGTGTGGATAGGGATCCTCAGCTGAGTATTATTTATCCGGATTAACGTTGCTCCTCGGTTATGGAGACTTGGTCCACTGACTGTCAACGGAGAGTGGTTCTCAACTAGGAATGTTTTGAAATATAAAATGAATCATGAATGATGAAGAATTGAGGAAGACTGAATCTTTCCAAAATAAAATAAGGTTTACAAAAATGCTTTTTCCGCAAAATACTTGAACTTGCTTAAAGCTTTACCTTGACTACCCTAAGCCTCTCATACCTGAGTCTTCTCCCTTTTTCTTTAGTCGGGTAAGTCTTGTTGAGTACCTTTGTACTTAGGGTTTTATTACCCATGTTGCAGGTATGGCAGATTCCTCAGTATGCCTTGGACCCTGCTGTGTGACTGTTGTTCAGGAAGAGGCCGATGAGGCCGATGAGTGATTATTCACCCTCGGGCTGGGTGAAGTATCTTTACCCTTTAGTTGTTGTCATGCGCTACTCTGCCAACTCTATCTATTTGAACTATGGTCTGTAATAACTTCACTTTGAATTTATGTTGAACCCTGGTTTGTAAAACTATTGTTATCTAAGTCTTCCGCTATTTACTCCGATGTTATTTGTCAAAATGTTCAAGAGATTGTAACTGAATTGTGAGATGATCCTGCGGACATCGGGCACTGATGTAGCCCAGTAGCGGAACCGGTCTTAATCTCTTGGCTGTACGGATCGACTGTCAGTGGTTGACGGTGATCAGTGGGCCATGGGTTTAGGGCTGTTACGTTACATGCTTGCCAACCGGTTCTCGTGGTTCCACAACAACCGCATGAACCGTCGCCGCAGAGGAGGACGTGGTGGCTGCTACGACTATGGAGGCTCAGACCACTTCATCGCCAATTGCTCGAAGAAGAACAAGCAAGTCTTCGGCAAGGCGGATCACGACCACATGTACGACTACAGCAAGCGCAAGGAGAAGTACGTCCCCGCCAAGCACAAGCGGAGGGGCGGCTTCAACAAGGAGTACATCAAGGAGAAGTACTTGGAGAAGGCCCAGGCCAAGCAGCGTGCCTTCTTCGCCACTCTTAGTGACGTCGACGACTCGGATGACGACTCCACTTCATCTAGCGATGACGAGTCCGAGAAGAAGAAGAAGATCGAAGACAAGCTGAACGGCCTCTGTTTCTTCGCCGACAACGAGGGCTTCTACACCATGGCCCTCGGCGATGAGGTCAACGGCGAGCTGGAGGAGATCCCTCGGAACGACGACGACGATGACACCTCCCAGGTATCTCAAACTCCTGATGAACTCTCTATTGAGGTTGACAAGCTTACTGCTGCTCTCCTTAGTCAAGATAAGATGCTTAGGCTTGCCGCTAGAGAGAGAAAGGAGTTTAGGAGGAAGTGGGAGGATGCGATGAAGGAACTTGAATATGTCAAGTCCACCATTGTCGTGTCTGAGGAGGATGAGTGTGAGATGTACTCGAAGCACATGACTGACCTTCTCACCTTGAGGGGGAAGTATATTGCTTTGGTTGGAGAGGTGGATGAACTTAGGGCTAGATCCTCAGTGCTTGGTGCGTGCAAGTCTTGTGCAGGTTTGCAATCCGAGTTGGCAGAGAAGAATGCCAAGATTGTGTCTCTTGAGAAGGCCAGCTCGGATAGCACTTGTGTGTCTAGATGCATTTTGTGTGAGGGTTTGGAGATGGAGATTGCGAATGTGAAGTATGACAAGATGCAAACCGAGGAAGAAAACACATAACTTCGGACCATCTTGTCATGGGTGTGTAGTGGTGAGCCGCAGCTTGGGATGATGATTGCTCAATTCAAACGTGCTGCTGGAGGTCCAGGTGTAGGCTTTGCTCTGGGGTTGGAGAGTGCTGTTTCTTTTGGAAAAGATTGGAGAGTCTAGTGGTCTTAACCCAAGTGAGAAGCCCAACTCCACCACTACTCCCAATCTTACCAAGTTACCACCCAAAGAGCCTCTTAAGCCTAACACCAAAGATGGAGTGTATGAGGAACCTCCAAGAGCTCCGCCAATAGAACAAGTGTGGTCTCCTAAACCCAACCACCTAAGGAACAAGCTAGACACAATGCCACCTATCCAAGAGGAGCTCATGCCACAAAAAGGGCAAGTGATCCACACCCACTACCGTTAGTACCAACAACCCCCTATGAGAGCGGTGAGGTACCATTGTGAGCACTGTGGGAGAGATGGGCACTTCAGGGAGTTTTGCTTTCGGCGCAAGAGAGAGGAGCGTCGTGCAAAGGAGATGAACAACTCAGACATGTACCATTCTTTCCATGATGTACATGTGCCGAAGGTTCAGAGGAGAGCTGCTGGGCCTAGAGGTCCAATGCCTCAAGGTCCTAGGCCGCAAGGAGGTCGTGCCCGACGGGAGCCTCCTTTTGCAGGTTTTGGACCCCTTGGCGGTGGCTTTGCTGTTGAGCATTACCCCCCACCGCATTTTGAGTATCGCGATGGACGCTCTTCCCTTAGCGGACCATGTTTTCCTATACGTGGTGATCGCTTTCCCCATAGGCGTGCTACGAATAGTTTTGCTACTAACCATTCTTTTGAGCAGCCGGCCCAACACTGGTACACTTCCCATTTTACTCACCCCAGTGTTGGACTGTATGCTCACCCTATGTCTTTTTATTGATGTAGGTAAAACGATTGGAGGACATTTGGTTGGAGGATTCCAGGTGCTCAAGGCATATGACCGGAAACGCCAAGTGGTTCTCTAGTGTTAGTCCAGTTGCCGGAAAGGGGTTTATCACCTTCGGCGACAATAGCAAAGGTAAAGTGTTGTCTCATGGGTCGGTGCGAGTTAATGAGCACTTTGTATTGCGTGATGTTGCTCTTGTTTCTAACTTGCGTTTTAACCTTCTTTCAGTTTCACAACTCTTTGATGATGACTACGAGATTCGTTTTAAGCTGAGTCTCAGGTATTTTGGATCCTCAGGGCAATCTTGTGTGTTTGATTTCACCCTTTGGAAAAGTCTTTCGTGCGAATTTCTCGGAGTCTTTTGGGATTTCTCGTTGTCTTGTGGCTGGACCTTCCTCCTCTGATCTTTGGAAGTGGCATAGGAGGCTTGGACATTTGAGCTTCGACTTGCTTGCACGACTTACTTCACTTGGCCTAATCCGAGGATTGCCCAAGTTACACATGGAGAAGGATCTTGTTTGCCATTCTTGTAGACATGGGAAAATAGTTGTGGCTCCCCATCATCCTATGAATCAAGTTATGACCAAGCGCCCTGGAGAGCTTTTGCATATGGATCTTGTTGGTCCAGCTCGGGTGAGCTCGGTTGGTGGGAAGTGGTATGTGCTTGTTGTTGTTGATGACTTTTTGAGATATTCGTGGGTTTTCTTTTTAGCTGAGAAAACTGAGACTTTTTCTTTTGCTCGCAATCTAATTTTGCTTTTTCAGAACGAGTTCCGTAAGAACTCGATGCGAGCTATTAGAAGTGATAATGGTTCCGAGTTTAAGAACTCAGATTTTGAAAAGTTTTGTGACTCCTTGGGTTTGGAGCATCAGTTTTCTTCCCCCTACACACCGCCACAGAATGGTGTTGTAGAAAGGAAGAATCAGACCCTTGTTGAGATGGCCAGGACGATGCTCGATGAGCATAGGACTCCTAGGCGGTATTGGGTCGAGGCTATGAACACTGCATGCTATATTTCCAATCGCATTTTTCTTTGAGTTTTCTTGAAGAAAACTTCTTATGAGTTGCGATTTGGGAAGCAACCCAAAGTGAGTTATTTTAGAGTTTTTGGTTGCCACTGTTTTATACTCAAGAAAGGCAACTTGGACAAGTTTGAGTGTCGTTCTTCTGACGGTGTATTTTTGGGTTATGGTACTCATACTCGTGCATATCATGTACTTAACCTTGATACTAACCGAGTCATGGAGACATCCGATGTCACCTTCGACGAAACCATGGGTTGTCCTTCTTCTAGATTTGAGCATGCAGGTGATCACAAGGTTGGCAAACCTCTTTTTGATGACGAGGACGAGGGTGCTGAAGGGATGGATGATCCAGCACCACCTCCACCTGCTGTGCCGCTAGGATCGGCTTCTACTACGTCGACTCACGGCCCCGACCCTTCTTCTTCAACTACTTGGGGGCCGTGGGATCCGCCACCTCATGTTGTACCGTTTGTACCCGAGGAGGTGCCAGCTGCTGTTGAGGGGGAGGTTTCTTTAGCTCGGGAGGCGCCATGACACATTCAACGCCAACACCCGCCTCAACAGATGATCGGCAGCATCAACGAACGTGTCACTTGGTCATGGTCACAACAAATCTCTCACTTTGCTCATTCTGCATTTGTTGCTGATTTTGAACCCCGAGATGTTGGACATGCTTTATCGGATCCGGATTGGGTTAATGTCATGCATGAGGAGTTAGAAAATTTTGAGAGAAATTGGGTTTGGGTTTTGGTTCCACCTCCTCCTGAGTGTCACCCTATTGGTACAAAATGGGTTTTCAAAAACAAACATGCTCTCTTGTTTGTCAGTTGGTATCGAGTTTTCTCGCTAGTGGTGTTGAGCCTGTTCTACCTCTTCTTGAGGGCTAGCTTTGCCTTGCTTGGTTGCGTCGAACCGTTGCCCATGTTTTTGGGAACCAAGTTGTTTCGCTCACTCCGTTCGATTTCTTCTGGCTTTGCTTCGCTTTTGATCGAATGGTTGGGTTTGCTTCTTCCTCTTCCTTCTTCTTCTACCATCATATGATTTGTGTTGGTAGTTGACAATGCACTCATCAAGGGGGAGATTGCGGATACATGGGTGTATGCCGGATCTTGAGATGATGAGTGATTGTCAACTGGGATGATGCGCATATTCTTTGGCTTGTGTTGTGTAGCTGTCGAGCTCGGATACGGTGATCAAAGGCAACGTGAAGGTCAAGTAGAGATGTGTCGTGCCGATGGACTCGGAGCGGCGAAGGGCAAACGTGAGGCTTGGACTGACGGACCGGTGGCCTGAGGATCAGCCGTGGTGGCTGATAGACTGGGACAGCAACAATTGAAGACTTGCGTGTGGACGGGGTGCACGGCGGTGTATCCCCTCTACGGCTCGGTTTGATGGTTGAGCCACAGAAAAACCACCGGTGCACGGTTTCCAGGTTTGGGCCACAAAACCTGGGTGCGGCGGGTTTTCTGAGTTTGGGCCACAAATCTCGGGCTGAGGACGGTTTCCAGGTTTGGGCCTCAAAACCTTGGCGCTAGTGGGTTTCTGAGTTTGGGCCACAAAACTCAGGCGATGGACGTTGGGTTTCCCGGTTTCGGCCTCAAAACCTGGGGGGGACTTGAAGACTGGTTTCCCAGTTTTGGCCTCAAAACCGGGGGCGAGGTCTGTGAAAAAGGACGAGCAGAGCGGTGGCGGCACGTGGTGGCAATCGTGAGGTCGCGTCGAGGCGAAGCTACCTGTTGTGCGGGCGTGGCCGTCGGATCACCATCTACTTCGAGTTGGTCCAGAATAACCCTAGGGTTTAGCTGGTTCGCTCTGTAGTTAGTTAAGGGTAGAGTGGGAAATAGAATTAGGATAAGTAGAGGGAGACACCCACCTCCCGTCCTATCTCAGCCATTTGCTACTTTCACTTAGGGTTGCCTGCTCTCTCAATCCCTGCTGTAGCTACTGAGATCCGCAGAGACGGTGAATCATACCTCTGTGTATTTGCTTTTTGAGGAAACGAGACCGTAATCTCGTTGTCTCCTCGGGTGGAGAAGTTTCGGCTGGAAATCGAGATCGATTCGCGTTTTGAGTTGTGTTCTTCGCATTTTGCTTTTCGTTCTTTCGGTGATTTGCTTCGTTCTCCCAATCCGAGGAATGATTTTCGATTCCGTTTGAACTGAGTTGCTCTAAATGGTGAGGCACATATTTCCACCAAAGGAATTCACTTCTAACCTCACGAGCTAGTAGATCGATCGATTTTCGTTTTGAATCGGTTTTTGTCTCCCTTGCCCCGAATTCTTCTGATTCACCGATTTGGAGTTAGGTTCGAGCCATGATCTCTTAGGGGTAGCTCACTAACCTCCTTGGAACTCCTGAAAGGTCCAAATTGGCTAGAGGGGGGGTGAATAGCCTAATTAAAATCTAAAAAATAACTTAGGCAAACATTATTACTATAACAAATGGCGAAGCTTTTTGCGCTAGCCTAATAGTGTGTTGCAAGCCACCTATCCAACAATTCTACCTAATATAACTATGGCACACAAGCATTTAGAGCTAGAGACTAATGCGGAATAAATAAACTAGCTCTAGCACGACTATGATCAAGATGGTCTAAGATAAACAAGAGTGTGCAAAAGATGAACTATGTAAACTAATCACAACTAGTAACACATGGTGTATGACAAATAATAGTGTCAACACAAATGAAATAGCTCAAAGAAAATACACAAAGTAAATGAGCTAGATAGAGGTGGTTTCACCGAGCCTTCGGGATCGCCTAGTAGAGAGTCAATCACCGGTGAAATCCACTTGTGATGCCAATCACCGAAAATGTGAAGATGAAGACCAATCACCAAGATGTGGAAGCAATCACAATAAGCACACGGGACACCAAGATTTATCCCGAGGTTCACGTGCTTGCCGGCACGCTACTCCCCGTTGTGTTGACCAACACTAGGTGACCCGGTAGCTAATTGGCACAAAACCAAGCTCAGAAAGAGCGCCACAGGAATCTACCACTAGTGAGGTAGCTCAATGACACGAGCAATCCACTAAGGATGCCTCTTGCTGCTCCGGCGAGGTGAGGCTCCAAAACCTCTCACAATCACGATCGGTGGTGGCCAAGAACAATCATCAATCTTGCCAACAACCACCTCAATGCCTCCAAGCCGTCTAGGCATCGGCAAATGCCAAGAGTGACAAGAAAACTCAATGTCGATGCGAAGAACTAGTGCCACTAGATTGAACTCTTTCAAATCACGCACTAGATCACTCAATCTCACTTGGTTTGATCCAATCAACTTGGGAGATGAGTTGGGAGGCTTGCCAAAGCTCACTAGTATTCTTAGGAATCAAAATGTGCAAGAGAGAATCCAAGTAAGCCGGCCAAGCCCCTTAAATAGGCCACACAAGTCGGCCTAGCCGTTGGGCTCAAAACCCAAGCATCGGACGCGCCGGTGTCGGGGCCATCGGATGCTCCCCCAGCGTAAGATGCTCCGATGAGCTCCACGTGTCCCCCTGCTATGAAATCGGTCTGTCAGGTCCCAACGGTCACATTCCTTCGCGCCACGGTTAATATGACATCGGACGCGCCGATGCTACTACTCGATTCAGCTCATTTAGGCGCCACATCGGACGCGTCGGAACATTAGCACCGGACGCTCAACCCCTGCGTCCGATGACACAACAGAAATGTTCCAGAATGCTCCAAAACACATCGGACGCGTCCGTTGGATCGACATCGGACGCAGCCCAGTGTCCGATGCTCCCTGGAAAGCATGATCGCGCCATGTCACCTGCATCGGACTCTGCAACATTGAATCCTCAACGTCCATTGCTAGCGTCCGATGCTACTTCAACAAAAGTCAGTAGTTAGGGTTTGCCATCAGACGCTCGGCCCAGCGTCCGATGCTGCCACCAGCAGCGTTCGATGCCCCTAACTCAGCATCTTTGACTTTCTAACTTCTACCCTTGCTCCCATGCGCCAACACCAAAGTGTTTCAACACTTGTGCACGTGTGTTAGCATTTTGCAAAGCATTTTCCAAGGGTTTTGTTAGTGACTCACTAGGTCTAGAGCATCGATATATTAAAGAACACCTAGTGGCACTTGAACACCACATAAGCCGTGAATAATCTCCTCTTAATAGTACGACTATGTATCTTAAATGTGATCACACTCGCTAAGTGTCTTGATCACCAAAACAAAGAGCCCTATAGGTTATACCTTTGCCATTGGGCCTCTTTGCTCCATCTCTTCTCTTTTTCATTTCACCAATGGTGGAGCACTTGATCTCTTAAGTGCTTGTGGCCATCACCATCCTCCATGGTTGCCACCTTGCTAGCTCCACCACTTGGCTTAGTCTCAATCCTTTCTTATAAGCTACACACATGGATATGTGATTTAAACTAGGGCTTTCAATATCCCCCTTTTTGGTAATTGATGACAACCAATACAAAGATATGTGATTTAAAATTGAGCAACCACATTTACAGTATTAGCTTCCCCTACATATGTGCTATAGAGTTTGGTTCTAGATTTGGCACATATGTATGGATATGAATTATGGGTGAGCAATATTATCAATGATGATGCTAAGGTATAAGAATGGACCTTTGAAGCGTGATACCAATCGGAGTGCACATGTTATACCTTTCTTAGCACCATATATCACTAGACATACATCAAAAACTCAAGAACCCCGTGAGATCAACATTATAATAAGGCTCTTGAACCACTTGAAAATACAAAAGTACAAGTATGTCTAGTTATCAACCTATTCATGCTAGTAAATCATATCATCAATCATGTTCTAACACTAGCATTTACCACATAAGCATGAGTAACAAAACAACTAGCTTATGCAATGCAATCAATCATATGAATATGCACATTTCAAATGCAACAATCATGTTTATGAGCTTGCTCCCCCTATTTGTAAGCTTCAAATTTTAGTTGTTTTTCACGTTCCAAACCACTTGAAAACTACACTCTTTGTTAGCCCCCTATTATTAGCTTATCTTTGTTGCATCATTTTCTCCCCCTTTGTCAACAATTATCATAAAGGTGGGGTAAGACTTAATGAAAGAAGACAACATTATACATGAGATTCCCATGAGAGGATCAAACTAAGTCAAGTTGTGGCTTAAGCTAGCTCATGAGCATAGGATATTTAACACGGTTTGCTCTAGAGTAAGCTTCTTCACACATCTTACAATGGTTATCTTACTCACGTTGGTTAAACACCCATTGCTCACTTACTAGACCAAACACTAGAGTTACAAGCTCACAAACAAGTTATATGCTACCACTAGATCAAATCAATCATAGAAGCAATAGTGGTACCATATATACTTCAAATACATTTGATTTAGCATGAATGATCCTAAATAAGCAATGTGATGGCTATATGAACTAGATCACAACCTAATAAGAATGAATGCACATGCCAAACAATTTCACCTTAGCTTTCTTGGAGGAGAGGCATGTCATAAGTGGGGGTGCATTCAACTCATGTTGGAGAAGTCTAGGACATTCAATTCATTCCTTAGCTTGCGAAACCTTCTCTCATCTAGTGGCTTGGTGAAGATATCGGCAAGTTCATCATCGGTGACCACACTTTCAATAGATATGTCTTTCTTTGCTTGATGATCTCTAATGAAGTGATGCCTTATGTCAATGTGCTTTGTTCTTGAATGTTGAACCGGGTTGGTGGCTATTTTGACGGCGCTCTCATTGTCACATAGCAATGGGACTTGTCCAAACTTGACTCCATAATCTTGCAATGTTGCTTTCATCCATAGCAATTGTGCACAACAACTACCCGCGGATATATACTCGGCTTCGGCGGTAGAGAGTGCAACACTATTTTGCTTCTTTGGTGACCATTAGACAAGTGATCTTCCAAGCAATTGACAAGTGCCCGATGTGCTCTTCTTATCCACCTTGCATCCCGCATAATCGGAATCCGAGTATCCTATCAATTCAAATTGAGAGCCCTTGGGATACCATAGTCTAATATTTTGAGTGTGCTTCAAATATCTCAATATTCTTTTGGTTGCCTTGAAATGACTTTCTCTTGGTGAAGCTTGG
Source organism: Coix lacryma-jobi var. lacryma-jobi (assembly GCA_009763385.1). Lineage (NCBI taxonomy): Eukaryota > Viridiplantae > Streptophyta > Magnoliopsida > Poales > Poaceae > Coix > Coix lacryma-jobi. The sequence continues at coordinate 75,638,237 of CM019828.1, read as the reverse complement.
AACCTTGCACACATGCACACACTAAACATGACGTCCGGCCTTGATGCGGTCACATAGAGTAAACTTCCAATCATTGACCGATATAACTTTTGATCCACCATGTCTCCACTAGAGTCACTATCCAAATGTCCATTTGTGCCCATTGGAGTGGTTATTGCTTTTGCTTCATCTAACCCAAACGTCTTGAGCATGTCCTTGATGTACTTGCCTTGACTAACAAATGTGCCTTTCTTCATTTGCTTGATTTGTAGACCAAGGAAGTAACTAAGCTCTCCAATCATAGACATCTCAAACTCTTTAGCCATCATTTCTCCAAACTCTTCACAAAAGTCTTGGTTGGTTGATCCAAATATGATGTCATCCACATAGATTTGCAACACAAACAAGTCACTTCCAATCTTCTTGGTGAAGAGTGTGGTGTCAACCTTCCCCATCTTGAAACCCTTTGATAGCAAGAAATCCCTCAATCTTTCATACCATGCTCTAGGTGCTTGCTTCAACCCATATAATGCCTTCTTGAGCTTGTACACGTGGTTGGACTTCTTCAAATCTTCAAATCCGGGAGGTTGTTCAACATACACTAGCTCATTTATGAACCCATTGAGAAAAGCCCTTTTCACATCCATTTCATAGAGCTTGATGACGTGAGAACAAGCATATGCAAGTAATATTCTAATTGCCTCCTGGTGGCGGGCGCCACCTAGGGGTGGCGGGCGCCACCCCACTAGGGCCCAAATGGGCCCTGGTGAGTGGGCTCGGCCCCTGGTGGGTCCATTCTCCAAATTTGATCCAAATCCTGCATTCAAATAAAAATCTATGGACACATGGAATTTGGTTAGTTTGAAACCTATTTGACTACTTTTCATGCCTTTTTGTTGAATTTTTGGGTAAAATGTTGATGGTAAAACAAGTGTTTAAGGACCATCAACAAGCTCCCCCAAGCTAACCTGTTGCTCGTCCTCGAGCAACAATGCGGTTTAAGCATTGAGCATGAAATAGATAGCAACTTAAGATGTATACAAGTGCATATTGTATAGTGAGAAATAACTTAGTGTATATCATTAATCATAGCAATGTGGGGCTTATAGCTTTTCACTTCAAACATGCAAGAGTGAAATAAAGCAGTAGATAGGAAACTTTATCTTGCTTAGGTTTGACTAGGATTCTGTCTGGAGGTTTTTTAAGGTTTTCAAAAGAAAAAAACTTCCTTAAGTCCTCCAAGATTCACTCAATCACTCAATGGTGTTTAAATCCTCACTTAGGCCAAAATGTAGCCTCTCCTATTTCTAAAGAATGATATGTGGAGTTATAGGTAGGCTAAGAATCATGAGCAAATTGCATAATGTTTATTGCTAAGCTAGACACTCAGATCATAAGGAGCAGCAAATCATAAATATTGATCAAGATGTGCATGTGTGGTTATGTGGAAGTGTATAGAGAGATATTTCATAATGGGAAAATTGGTTACAGGACATGTAAAGTGGAGACCATTTGCTGGTGGACACTCTGTACAGTTTTTCGTAGTGTAAAAAAAGGGAGAATTAGCTCTGGGACATTCCGAAAGGCCTAAATTGGCCGGTGCACACATCCACTTTGAATATTTGCCAGAAGACACTATGGTTTCGTGTAATTGGGCCAATAAACATCGACCCTCATCCAATATGTTTATAAAATAGATATAAAATTATATAAGTGCCAAAAAATTATAATATAATTTTTTCGACACTCTACATGATAAGAACTACATACTAAAAATATTATTTTGCACTAAAATGATAATTTTGCCTCTCTTCATGAATAGACAAAGATAACCATGATTAATTAGTTAATTTATTTGTAATATATTAAAAATACTGACAAAATCACAGAATGCATACATCACCAAATCTTGTCTATCATAAAAATATCATATCAAAATAACAAAGTTTAATATATCAATTAAGCTCCACAAGAGATAAATCTATAATTCAGTCATGCTAAATATGTCACTATAAACTTTATTATTTTGAGCTAATATTTTTAGCATTGTCAAGATTTGTTGATGTACGCATTCTATGATTTGTCCCAAGATTTGTAGTGACCTACAATCATATAAGCAAATTAACCATGGTTATCTTTGTCTATTCATGAAGAGAGGCAAAATGATCATTTAGTGCAAAATAATATTTTTAGTATGTAGTTCTTATCATGTAGAGTGTCGAAAAAATTATATTATAATTTTTGGCACTTATATAATTTTATATCTATTTTATAAAAATATTGGATGAGGGTCGATGTCTATTGGCCCAATTACACGAAACCATAGTGTCTTCTGGCAAATATTCAAAGTGGATGTGTGCACCGGCCAATTTAGGCCTTTCGGAATGTCCCAGAGCTAATTCTCCCGTAAAAAAATTGTACGGAGTGTCCACCAGGAAATATTTTCACTTTACATGTCCTGTAGCAAATTGCCCCTTTCATAATCCTTCCTAGTTAATTTCTGGGGTCTAGAGCTAATGATAACTCTCTCTCTATTTTTTTTCTTCGATACATAGTGAGTAGACAAAAATGTGTCCTCACATTTTCTTAGGACAGCCCTCTCTTGAGCTACTTTGCTCACTTTTTTTTTGATATCTCTCTTTTTTAGCTCTAGATTTCCCCATATTGTCTATAGGAAAGGATTTTAGCAATGAAAAAAGGGGGGAAGAGAGAGAAATGCTTATTCCCAGTGTAGGAATAGCATAAGGCTAGCAATGGAACGTTTGGCAAGGTATTGCATATCTCCAGTGTAGAGAATGAGCAATTTATTTGGTGGTTGCAAACTTCCAAAGTGGAGAGTAAGCAATTTATGGTGTGTGTGTGTATCTTGATCAAAAGAAATGATAAGCTTCTCTACTAAGATCTATGAGGTCTAACAAAGCTCAACACAAACAAAGCTCTTTGTGGTTTTGACTAACAAATATTTGGCTAGTGGTGGGATGGGATAAAATCTAGGAGGAACTTTTAGCAAGGTTTTCATGATTTTTAAAAAGAAATCCTCCAGATTAGGTCCTAATTTCAACTTAGCAAGTTTAAAGAATTACTCCATTTTCAACTAACTTTATTCAATAAGCATGATTTTAGTTAAAACATGTGCAACCCACAAAAGCTACAACTTAGATAAAACTAGTTATTCTAACTATAACAATAGCATTTGCATGGCATATTTTATTTCTTATTTAGGTTCCAACATTTTTTAAGCAGATTTTATCATTTTTACTCATGGGATAATTACTTAGGCAAGTATATAACATTCAAAAATTGTTAAAAGATATATAGAATTTAAGAACCGAACAATAAGAGTAAGGTTGAAACATACCTTATTGGCGCGAGGATGTCCCCCAAGCTGGCTTCTTGCTTGGTGAAGGGTCTTCATCTTTCTCGGTCGGAGCTCTTGTTCTTATTTTATTAGAAAGGAAACTATCTGATGTTGTGAAAAAGGGAAACTATCCTATTATGATATTTTATTATTCTAGCTAAGTTAACATATACTTATGCATATAACTAATGATAACTGATTTTTTTTAGTTACATGCATGACATATGTTATTTATTTGAAAAAGGGAAATTTGAAGGGAAATTTTAAAAGTAAATCCATACCTTAGATCCATAGAATTTCATCGTTATTGGGTGGATCTTCTTCCTTGGGTGCTTCTTCTTTAAGTACTTTATCGGGTTCTTCATCTTTTGGCACCTCTCCTTTGTTTATGTGAATTACACAACTCAGGAGAAGGTGGTTCTTTCTTTCTGTTCCACCTTGATCTTAGGCGCCTCTTCTTGGTACGAACGGGTTTTGCTTCCTGCATGTTAGCGGCATATGCGGGACCACGGGGAAAGGAGAATATTTCCTTCCTCCCTCCTAATGTCATTTGCATTTTACCACTCCTCACACATATGCAAGCATCAACAGTGTTCAAGAAAGGTCTACCTAAGATTAGAGGCACATCTTTCCTACTTCCCATATCTAGTATTATGAAATCAGTAGGAACATATGAACCTCTAATATGAATAGGTAAATCAGTGACTATTCCTTCTACATAGCATGTTGATTGATCAGCTAGCACGACATAGGCAGATGTGGAAGACATGGGTGGAAAGAACGAGTTTTCATAGAAATCCTTAGATAAAATGTTCACACTCGATCGTAAATCACACATGGCATTTTTAAAAGACTTCACCAAAGATTGAGCATCTAATTATGGGGACTACCAGGATCACCCTTTTTAACAGTCATGGTTTGATCTTCATAATAGTTTAAATATTTTATTTCAACCATATTTGAAGTTTCCCATGTTAGGTTTAGTCGGAATTTTGCCAATTTCAAAAGATGGTATGATCGCAGCAAGTTGAGCTAATTGGGTTTCTAACATCTTATTAAAGCTAAGTTGATTTTTTCAGAGCAGATGAGAAATCTTCCAATTTAGCATTTATGTTCTCAAGCATTTTATCATTTGACATTAATTTCTTATTCAAAAATTCAGTAGTTCTACCTTGAGAGTAGACTAGATTCTTTAAGAACGAGAAATTATCAGTACTTTGGAAATTAGAGCGAGGGAATGAATTATTACCTTGAGAGTTGGAGTGCTGATTCCATCCTTGATTTTGTTGACGGAAACCGTTGTTTGTTGTTGTTGTGATGATGAAGTTCAAATCTTCATGTAACTCGGGGTAGTGGTTCCCAGAATGTCCGGTTTCTCCACAGACTTCACAAGTCATGTAGGATTCCAGAGATTGGACACTCTCTTGTTGGTTCATCTTCTCACAGCTGTCCAGCTTCTTGGCCAGCAGGTCCATCTTGGCCACGATCATGTCGGCCTCCTTAAGGGAATGCATACCTCGCTTACGGGGCTGCAGTCTCTCGTCATTCCATCCTTGGTTCGACACCATCTTCTCTATGAGAGCCTTAGCATCTGCAACATTCAGAGAAAAGAATGCACCCGGCGGCGGCATCCAAATGGCTTCTAGAGAGTGGGGTTAGGCCATGGTAGAAGTTCTGGATCAACAGCCAGTCCTCCATACCATGGTGTGGACAAGCAGTGACGTACTCTTGCATTCTCTCCCAAGCCTCGGGAATAGATTCCTCGGCTTGTTGCGTAAAGCTGGAGATTTTGTTGCGAAGAGCGTTCGTCTTGCCCATCGGAAAGAATTTGGCGAGAAAAGCATTGGAACACTTGTCCCATGTGTCTACACGTTGCGATTGGTATAGAACCATTGCTTCGCTTTTCCTAGGAGAGAAAAGGGAAAGAGACGAAGACGGATGGCTTCTTGGGTTATCCCCTTAATGGTGAAGGTGCCGCAAATCTCCAAAAATTGTTGGAGGTGAGCATTGGCATCCTCATGAGCTTTGCCACAGAACGGGCTAGCTTGGACCATCGTGATCAGAGCCGGTTTCAACTCAAATTGAGGTTGGCATCGATGGCTGGTCCTGTCGCTACATTGGCGGCAGAAGGAGAAAACTCACGAATGGTCTTGTTGGCCATCGTGAAGGTAGAACGAGATAAGAAAGAAAGAAGTTGAAGAAGATGAAGGAAAAAGATAAGAAGGACTAAGGAAAGAAAGAATGGGGAAAGATGGGATTCGCTAAGCGAGCTTAAGCGAAGATAAATTCGACAAGGACTCGAAGGATACACCGATTGCCTTCCCCGGCAACGGCGCCAGAAATGCTTGTTGGTAGTTCTTAACTTCACTAAAGATAGAGCTAGGCAACTATCCCCGGTAACGGCCCAGAAATGCTTGTTGACACTTGCTAACGTCGTTACTAGGAGTAGACTATGGAATCTATCCCTGGCAACGGCGCCAGAAATGCTTGTAGCAAGTCCAGTCACTATACCTAAAGGAGTGAAGCTAAAGCAGCTATCTACTAATGTCAAATGGGGTTGTCAATCCGACACTAGTAGGAGCTAGCTAGAGAGATTGCAATCTACCTAGAGGAGATTCTGCAAGCGCACAGAACTATCGTAGTAGCACTTCGCCTGGGAGTACCAGGTGTCGATTTATTTGATCCCAAAGGAAGGCTAGGGTGGTGTATGAGTCGAGTCAAGGAGGGGATGAGAGTCGAAGAATAAGAAAGGGAAAAGGAGAGAAGAGAGAGGAGATGAAAGGCTAGAAAGAATTTATGAGTGGATAGGTAAGGATGAAATGAATGGTTAAGGTAAGGTGGATGGATAGGTAGATAGGGGGATAAGATAACTAAGGATAACTAATAAATAACTAACTAATAACTAATAACTACTCCTAGATAACTACGAAGCAAGATAGGCAAATGCCAAATAAGCAACCAAGTTAAGTATAGTTTTATTCCTATCTTGTCAAGTACCGAGGCGTACTAGCCTTTACCACTGACTTAGGTTGAACGCTAGCACAACGAGCCTTACTGTTAAACTAGACCAACTACGTGGTGGAATTCAAGGCGCACAGGGCTGTCACCACCTGCTTGCTACCACAGCTATCCGGGGGTCTAGCCGTATCTGAAGGTAAGTCTATAACTAAGCACCACGCCTAATTATATTCTAACTATCTCTATCCTGGCCTAGAATAGAGACACCCTTGCGGACGTCAGAGCAAATACTTGACTTAATAAGATAAACACTAAACTAACTAAGCAACCTATTGGCAAAGATCAAACACTAAGCACACTAGAGATTAACTACTATGGCTAAGTGAATTGAAATGTAGGATAGCTAGGTACTCAAGCAATCAATCAAGTATACTACTCAATACTGGCAAGTAGAATAAAGTAATACTTGAAATGATGAACTAGAATATAGTAAAGTGCTTGAGTTACAAGAGCAAAACCTGAACTGGAGATGAAGGAAGACTCTTCCCAACTCCAGGACCGATACTCGCACGCTTCTACTCTTGAGCTAAGCCTTGAGCAGCGCTTCCGCGAGGGCAATGAGGCAAGGATGCCTTGCTCTACTAGCTACCTACTTGCCTAAGCTTGGCTAATCCTAAGCTATTAGCTCTCTAGCTTTAGCCTTGCTTTCCTCTTTGCTTCTTCTCCTTTCCTTGTTTATGTGAAGTGAAGTGACACCTCCAGGGGGTATTTATAGCCCAAGTGAGTGGGGGGTACTTATAGGGGGCAGCCAACCGACCTAGGGCAAACCCTAGTGGCGGGCGCCAGCCCTAGGTGGCGGCCGCCACCCCCTGGCCCTTGGATGCACCGTCATTGATCCTACGGTCTCCAGGGACTCCTCCAAGGCGGTTCCAAGGTCGGTTGCATGTCCAAATAACCGTCACATGGGCAATTAGGTCATGATCCACGTGACATCTCTTCTTAGCCCTCCGATGCCACCGACCTAGTGACCAAGGGCTAAGATTTGGCCCTGGGGTGGTCACACGGATCAGTGACATGGCAGGGGAGAGTTTGGGCCTCTCCTTGGGGCGGGCGCCACCCCACTAGGGCCCAAATGGGCCCTGGTGAGTGGGCTCGCCCCTGGTGGGTCCATTCTCCAAATTTGGTCCAAATCCTGCATTCAAATAAAAATCTATGGACATGTGGAATTTGGTTAGTTTGAAACCTATTGACTACTTTTCATGCCTTTTTGTTGAATTTTTGTGTAAAATGTTGATGGTAAAACAAGTGTTTAAGGACCATCAACACCTCCAATCTAGCAACCGGTGCATAGGTTTCTCCAAAGTCAATGCCTTCCAATTGAGTGTACCCTTGTGCAACCAATCTTGCTTTGTTTCTAACAACAATGCCATCTTCATCTTGCTTGTTCCGGAAGACCCATCTTGTGCCAATAACATTTGTGTTCTTTGGTCTTTCCACTAGCTCCCAAACATCATTGCGGGTAAAGTTGTTCAACTCTTCATGCATTGCATTTACCCAATCAACATCCATCAAAGCTTCATCAATCTTTGTTGGCTCAATAGATGATACAAATGAGTAGTGTTCACAAAATGAATCCAATCTTGATCTTGTTTGCACACCTCTTCTTATGTCACCAACAATTTGATCTAAAGGATGATCTCTTGCAATATGTGTTGGTTGAAGCACTTGTTCCGGTTGAGCACTTGTACTTGCACTAGCATCTTGTTGATCTTGAGAACCACTAGAGCTTGCAATATCATTGTCATGCATGGTTGGAGGAGAGAGCACTTGATCTTTGTCATCTTCAATGTCAATCACTTGCTTTGGCCTAATATCACCAATGTCCATGTTCTTCATAGCTTCCACCAATTGTGTTCCTCTCACATCATCTAAATTGTCTTGTTCTTCATGAGAGCCATTGGTTTCATCAAACTCAACATCATGGACTTCTTCAACTATTCTTGATCTGTTGTTCCACACTCTATATGCCTTGCTTGTAGTGGAGTAACCAATTAGGAACCCTTCATCACACTTCTTTTCAAACTTGCCAAGTCTTGTGCCCTTCTTCAATATATAGCACTTGCACCCAAAGACCCAGAAATATGCAATGTTGCTCTTTCTATCATTTAGGAGCTCATATGGTGTCTTCTTCAATAGAGGGTGACAATAGAGACGGTTGCTATAATAGCATGCCATGTTGATTGCTTCGGCCCAAAAAGAATAACTCACATTGTATTCACTAAGCATGGATCTTGACATATCAATGAGTGTCATATTCTTCCTTTCAACTATCCCATTGGATTGAGGTGTATACTTGGCCGAGAATTGATGCTTGATTCCATACTCATCACATAGCTCATCAACTCTTGTGTTTCTAAACTCATTTCCATTGTCACTTCTCACTTTCTTGATTCTTCTATCAAACTCATTTTGACTTCTTTTGACAAATGTTTTGAATACCCCAAACACTTCACTTTTGTCAACAAGAAAGAAGACTCATGTGTATCTTGTATAGTCATCCACTATCACAAATCCATACTTGTTTCCCCCAATACTTGCATATGTAGTTGGTCCAAACAAGTCCATGTGCAACAACTCAAGTGCATGTGTAGTGCTCATCATTCCTTTGTTGGGATGAGTGTTTCCAACTTGCTTTCCCATTTGACATGCACTACACAGCATGTCTTTCTCAAAGTGAACATCTTTTAGTCCTCTAACCATGTCATGCTTCACTAGCCTCTTTAGTTGCTTCATTCCAACATGTCCCAAGCACCTATGTCGTAGCCAACCCATACTTGATTTGGTGAATAAGCATGTTGACAATTGAGCTTCACTTGCATCAAAGTCCACCAAGTAAAGGTTCTCATACCTAAATCCTTTGAACACCAAGTCACTTCCATCAACACTCACTATCTCCACATCATCAACCCCAAATATGCATTTGAACCCCAAATCACACAATTGTGCCACGAACAATAGGTTGAAGTTGAGAGATTCCACTAATAGCACATTGGAGATGCTCAAGTCATTGGATATTGCAATCTTGCCCAAACCTTTGACCTTGCCTTTCTTGTTGTCACCAAATGTGATAGCATCGGCATGATCATTGCCACTAGTGTTGATTGATTTGAACATTCTTCCATCTCCGGTCATGTGTTGAGTGCACCCACTATCAAGCACCCAATGCCTTCCTCCCGCTTTATAGTTTACCTTCAAAAGAGATCAATTCTTTTTAGGTACCCAAATCTTTTTGGGTCCTCCAAGGTTAGTTACCAAGCTCTTGGGCACCCAAATTGCCTTCTTCTTTGGGACAACCATGGGTGCACCAATGTACTTAGCCTTCACACCATTAGTGCCCTTTGTAAGCATATAACAAGAATCAAGTCTAATGGATGAAACATGAGCATTGTTCTTATTCTTGTTCTTGTTAAAGTAATTTAGCTCTATATGCCTGGATTGCTTGCAACTATGGCAATACCGACCATTGCTCTTCATAAAACTAGTCTTGTGAGGAGCAAAAGCAGCCTTGCCCTTCTTGGGGGTATAGCCAAGTCCCTCTTTGTTGAGTGGACACCTTTGGCTACCCAAGCACTTAAGCAAGCGGGCATCTCCACCATAGGCATTGCCTAAAGCATGAGTGAGCTCAACAACCTTATTCTTAAGGTTCTCATTTTCTACCACTAATGATGAATCACAAGTAGTAGGAGTAGGCAATTTAGTTGAGCTAGATGATGATGATGTATTTGTGGGAGCAACAATAATGGGAGCATAGAATGATTCATCAAGTATATCACATGTGACTCCTACATTGCAAGTCTCTACAGCATCCTCAATCTTACTTTGATCAAGGAAAGAGGAGTGGGCTTCCTTAAGCCTAATGTGAGCTTGATCAAGCTTCTCATGGGCTTCCTCTAGCCTCTCATGAGTAGACTTGAGCTCATCAAAGGATTGCTCAAGAGCCTTGTTGGCCTTGCGCAATTCTTTGCACTCCTTCCTCTTAGTCTCAATTAAGAGTGAGCATCTTGTAGCATGCTCATGAGGTCCTCCTTTGAGTACTCCTCATCATCATCACTATCACTCTCACTATCACTCTCATCGGATGATACCTTAGTGGCCTTAGCCATGAAGCATGTCGATGGAGTGTTGAAGATAGAAGGCTTGCTTGAGATAGCAAGACTAGCCATAGCCTTCTTCTTGGTGGTCTTCCTCTCATCATCACTAGAATCATCATCATCGCTTGAGGAAGCATCACTATCCCATGTAACAACATAGGATCCACCGTTCTTCTTCTCCTTTTTCTTCTCTTTCTTTTCTTTCTTTTCCTTCTTGTCCTTCTTCTTGCTCTTCTTGCGGTCATCATCATCTTCATCACTAGAATATGGACAATCCGCAATGAAGTGATCCTTGCTCTTGCATCTATAGCACCTTTTAGTTGTGCTCTTGGTTGAATCTCTTCTCTTTCTTGCTCCATATCCCTTCTTCTTCATGAACTTGCCAAATCTCTTCACAAAGAGAGCCATTTCATCATCATCCATTTCACTGAAGCTTGTACTAGCTTCATCATCACTTTCCTCCTTCTTTGCTTTGCCCTTGCTCTTGCTCTTGGAAGATGATGCCTTGAATGCCACGGTCTTTTTCTTCTTTTTTTCCTCTTGGGCTCCCCCATCCTGTTCCACACGGTATGTGTCTTGTGTGACCACATCACCTAGTACTTGGTTTGGGGTTACCGTATCCAATCCTTCCCTCACTAGGATGGTCACCAAAGTGTAAAACCTTGGTGGTAAGCATCTCAAGAACTTGTGACAAAAGTCCTTGTCCTCCACCTTCTCTCCCAATGCCTTCAAGTCATTGATAATAACTTGCAACCGGTGAAACATCTCCGGTATGCTCTCATCATCTTGCATCTTGAAGGTAGCAAGCTTGTCTTTGAGAATGTAGAGCTTGGCACTCTTGACCGCCTTGGTGCCTTCATAGGTCTCTTCCAATCTCTCCCAAATCTCACTTGCTCTCTCAAGGTTCTTGATTTGCTCAAATACTTTGGTGTCGAATGCTTCATAGAACAAGTTGATGGCCACATCATTCCATTGAAGCTTCTCTTCTTCTCTAGGAGTGAGACTTGCGGGATCAATTACCGCAATGTCATGCTCAATCACATCCCATATCTTTCTATTCATTCTTCTTGTGAATGTACACATCTTCCTCTTCCAACAATCAAAGTTGGTGCCGTCAAAATGTGGTGGCTTCCCCATATAGTTGATTTGAGCCATTTTAACACCGGAGGATGTTAAGCCTCAAACAAACGGTGACCACGGCTCCGATACCACTTGAAAGGTCCAAATTGGCTAGAGGGGGGGTGAATAGCCTAATTAAAATCTACAAAATAACTTAGGCAAACACTATTAGTATAACAAATGACAAAGCTTTTTGCGCTAGCCTAATAGTGTGTTGCAAGCCACCTATCCAACAATTGTACCTAATATAACTATGGCACACAAGCAATTAGAGCTAGAGACTAATGCGGAATAAATAAACTAGCTCTAGCACGACTATGATCATGATGGTCTAAGATAAACAAGAGTGTGCAAAAGATGAACTATGTAAACTAATTACAACTAGTAACACAGGGTATATGACAAATAATAGTGTCTACACAAATGAAATAGCTCAAAGAAAATACACAAAGTAAATGAGCTAGATAGAGGTGGTTTCACCGAGCCTTCGGGATCGCCTAGTAGAGAGCCAATCACCAGTGAAATTCACTTGTGATGCCAATCACCGAAAATGTGAAGATGAAGACCAATCACCAAGATGTGGAAGCAATCACAATAAGCACACGGGACACCAAGATTTATCCCGAGGTTCACGTGCTTGCCGGCACACTACTCCCTGTTGTATCGACCAACACTAGGTGACCCAGTGGCTAATTGGCACAAAACCAAGCTCACAAAGAGCGCCATAAGAATCTACCACTAGTGAGGTAGCTCAATGACACGAGCAATCCACTAAGGATGCCTCATGCTGCTCCGGCGAGGTGAGGCTCCAAAACCTCTCACAATCACGATCGGTGGTGGCCAAGAACAATCACCAATCTTGCCAACAACCACCTCAATGCCTCCAAGCCGTCCAGGCACCGGCAAATGCCAAGAGTAACAATAAAACTCAATGCCGATGCGAAGAACTAGTGCCACTAGATTGAACTCTTTCAAATCACGCACTAGACCAATCAATCTCACTTGGTTTGATCAAATCAACTTGGGAGATGAGTTGGGAGGCTTGCCAAAGCTCACTAGTTTTCTTAGGAATCAAAATGTGCAAGAGAGAATCCAAGTGAGCCGGCCAAGCCCCTTAAATAGGCCACACAAGTCGGCCTAGCCGTTGGGCTGAAAACCCGAGCATCGGACGCGCCGGTGTCGGGGCCATAGGACGCTCCCCCAGCGTCCGATGCTCTGATGAGCACCACGTGTCCCCCTGCTATGAATTCAGTCCATCAGATCCCAACGGTCACATTCCTTCGCGCCACAGTTAATGTGACATCGGACGCGCCGATGCCAGGCATCGGACGCTCCGATGCCACTGGTCGATTCAACTCATTTAGGCGCCACATCGGACGCGCCGGAACATTAGCACCGGACGCTCAACCCCTGCGCCCGATGACACAACAGAAAGGTTCCACAATGTTCCAAAACACATCGGATGCGTCCGTTGGATCGGCATCGGACGCAGCCCAGTGTTCGATGCTCCCTAGAAAGCATGCTCGCGCCACGTCACCTGCATCGGACTCTGCAACAATGAATCCTCAGCGTCCGTTGCCAGCGTCCGATGCTACTTCAACAAAAGTCAGTAGTTAGGGTTTGCCATCGGACGCTCGGTCCAGCGTCCGATGCTGCCGCCAGCACCGTCCGATGCCCCTAACTCAGCATCTTTGACTTTCTAACTTCTACCCTTGCTCCCATGCGCCAACACCAAAGTGTTTCAACACTTGTGCACATGTGTTAGCATTTTGCAAAGCATTTTCCATGGGTTTTGTTAGTCACTCACTAGGTCTAGAGCATCGATATGTTAAAGAACACCTAGTGGCACTTGAACACCTTATAAGCCATGAATAATCTCCTCTTAATAGTACGACTATGTATCCTTAATGTTATCACAATCGCTAAGTGTCTTGATCACCAAAACAAAGAGCCCTATAGGTTATACCTTTGCCATCGGGCCTCTTTGCTCCATCTCATCTCTTCTTCATTTCACCAATGGTAAAGCACTTGATCTCTTAAGTGCTTGTGCCCATCACCATCCTCCATGGTTGCCACCTTGCTAGCTCCACCACTTGGCTTGGTCTCAATCCTTTCTTATAAGCTACACACATGCTTAGTAATGGGATTAGACCAAATAAGTTTCATCAATTAACCAAAACCAAACTAGGGCTTTCAACTCCTCATAGCATGTCTAAGCCTTAGAGCTTTTGATTCGGAGGAGATCGAGTTGAATCCGCGGAAGAACTATGCAGTTTCGAGGGCATTAGACGTTGTTCACGGGAGCATCGGATGCTGCTGTTCATAGCATCGGACGCTCCGGTGACACGTGTCAGTTCTGGTGTTTTTAAGTGGACATCAGATGCTAGGCATCGGACGCGCCGGACCCTGAGCATCGGACGCTGACCAAACACTATAGCAACATTCGATGGTTACACAGTAAGGTTCCAGGGAGGACTTGTCGGCATCGGACGTGTCCGGTGGGTTGGCATCGGACGCTGCCAGCGTGTGATGCAGTGAAAACTTCACTATTTTCGTCCGCAGTTTGCTCGTTCGACTTCAGATTTGATTTTGGGTTTTTGCATTGGATTTCCAACTTCGTGCTCTATAGAAATCGAGGCGCCTGCTTTGCAAAATAGCCTGAATACCTGTCACTAGTTGAGGTTACCCAAAGCTCACCCTGTCACTAGTTGACCTGCGTGAACTTGTATGGGTGAGCTTTTGTGGTGTCCCGCTGTGTTCCTTGGGAACATCCACCCAATACCTTGGGTCGTGGATATCACGCTTGTCGGTTTGTTTCTGGGGTTGATTTTCTGGGACAGAGGCCTCAACATTTCGAAAGAAATTTGAAGCTCCCATTCACCCCCTCCCCCTCTGGTTGCTTTGTGTAGCACTTTCGGTCCTTCATCCCACGCATCAGCCGAAGCCACAAAGGGGGTTAGTGGGACGCAGGGGCGTGAAAAGTAAGACCCGGGTGATGGTGGTTAAGGCCAACTCCTTGGCAGTCGGGCTTGCCTCCGGGTCTGATCGTGGCGGTTGAGTCCGCGATTTCCTGGAACAGTGTTGTGGTTATCTGTAGCTCACCTGATCCGTGAGTGTGGTTTGTGTAGGGAATAAAATCACCAGCTGGTTAGGATTCGATTATAATCGCCATCGCTCCTGGACAGTGAGCACTTGACTTGAAATCGGATCGGTGTTGATACTGAAGGTAAAGAACATGGAACGGTTATCAACACTGTGGCAATAGCTAATTGATCTGCTTGTTATTATATTGTGGTGATTGCTTAGTCACTACTCATGATTGTTTTAGACAAGTGCTAATCTAGTTGAGTAGGTTAATTATCTATCTAAAACCTACAGCTGGTAAGTAAAATATAATGCTACTTTATTACTTATGCTTTTATGCAAAAATCTGTGTCATACTAGCTCCACTCTTATATCAGCCTTGCATACTCCTTGGTGTCACTTTATTTCTGGTTTACGACGGATAAGTCTAGCTGAGTACATTCGAGGTACTCAGGGTTTATCCCACCTTGTTGCAGGTAAAGGTTAGGCCTGCCGAAAGGTGATGGCTAGTGCCGGTGGGCTTGGCAGTTCCCTACTTCTTCTCTTATGCTATTGTTGGAGGATGTCACTCAAGCTAGGAAAGTATTTCAACTTATGTTATGGTATTCATTTCAAAGCTAAGTTGTTGAAGGACCGAGAATGCGAAAGCAAGGCGACCAGAGGGGGGTGAATAAGAGCTAAAAAATTTCTCTCGAAACTTCGGCCTTTGTCCCACAAATCAACCTCCAAGAGCTTCGACGAAACCGTGATGCCCGCGACCCTTGGAAGTGGGTGGATGATCTCTAGGATCATAGCGAGGCACCACAAAGCGATAGCAAGTCAAACACCAAAGGCATCGGCACAAGTTCGACCCCTAAAACCTAGTCCCAAACGTAGATTGAAGCCTACGTTGAGAAATCCACAAATACCAATGCTAACAAGTAGCAAAGATACCTAGAGAGGTTCATAGGTGAACTATAGGGCCAACCGAGAAGTCCAGAAACCAAGCGAAGAAGCCGGGAGAGCAAACGCACTAAAACTCAACAAGCAGCCAACTCGCGGACTGTTCGGGGTTCAGACCACAGACTGTCTGCCCAACGGCAGACTGTCCGGGCTCAGGTGGCGGACTGCCCGCCGGCCAAAAGAGCAAAACAACAACGTTGCTAAACAGCCCCTGGACGCTTCCCGGACTGTCCGCGACTCAGTACTGCGGACTATCCGCAGGTGTTCTGAGTCAGCTCCAACAGCGCGGAGTCAGGCCACTGGTCAGGCCGACCCCGACGCGCGGACTGTCCGCCGGTCAGGTGGCGGACTGTCCGCGACCGACTAGAGAGGGCGATTTTGAACGCCCCTCTCCCAAATCTCTCCAAATCCAAACCAAATCACAATCCCTCGTTCCCAAACTTGGAGAAGATGATCACGAGGTAGTTAGGAGACTATCCTCAAGAAATCATCCGCTCAAAACAACTCAATCACCGGGAATCGAAGAAGAGGGAATATGAACCGAAAAAGCGCCATGAAAACGAAATCAACTCGATCTACTTATTCGTGAGGAATTAGATGAATTCCTTCGGTGGAAATGATCTCCTCACTATAAAGAACAAGTTGATTCAAACGGATTTCGAAAAGACGCAGTACAGAGGGAGATCGAGTGACGAGAAAATCGCGGAGAAACGAAGAACGCGAAGAACACGAACAAAACGCGAATCAACACATCGATCTGCAACCGTGTGGCAACCACATGCTACAACAGTGAGATTATGGTCTCACTTCCTCAAAATCTCCAGTACACAGAGGTATGGTTCTCTGCGGATCTCAGTTGCTACAACAGGGGATTGGGAGAGCAGAAAAACCTAGAAGGCAAAGAGCAAATGACTGAGATGGGATGGGAGGTGGGTGTCTCCCTCTACTTATCCTAATTCTAATTCCCACTATACCCCTAGTTATTTACAGAGCGAACCAGCCAAACCCTAAGGCTATCCTGGACCAACTCGAAGATGAAGGTAATCCGACGGCCACGCCCGCACAACTGGTAGCGTTGCCTCGACGCAACCTCACCGATTACCGCCACGTGCCGCCACCGCTCTGCTTGTCCTTTTCCCGGACTTCACCCATGGTTTTGTGGCCCAAACCGAAAAAACAGCCTTCACGATCAACCCCCGGTTTTGAGGCCCAAACCGGGAAACCAACCGTCCATCGCCTGAGTTTTGTGGCCCAAACTCAGAAACCCACAGCACCCAGGTTTTGAGGCCTAAACCTGGAAACCGTCCTCAGCCCGAGTTTTGTGGCCCAAACTCAGAAACCATCAGCGCCCAGGTTTTGAGGCCCAAACCTGGAAACCGTCCACTCGATGGTTTTTCTGTGGCTCAACCACCAAACCGAGCCGTAGAGGAGATGCACCGCCCGTGCACCCTGTCCACCCGCAAGTCTTCACTCGTCGCTGTCCCAGGCTGTCAGCCACCACAGCTGATCCTCAAGCCACCGGTCCCTCAGTCCAAGCCTCACATCCGCCCTTCGCCACTCTCGGTGCATCAGCACGGCACGTCTCTACTTGACCTTCACCTCGCCTCCGATCACTGTATCCGTGCTCGACACCTGCACAACACAAGCCAAAGAACATACGCATTATCCCAGTTGACAATCACTCATCACTCGAGACTTGGCATACACCCATGTATCCGCAATCTCCCCCTTGATGAGTGCATTGTCAACTACCAACACAAATCATAATGGAATAGAGGAAGGAAGAAGAAGGAAAAGAAGAGAACTCATCCAAATGACCCAAAAGCACAGCAAAGCGGAAGAAGGTCAAGTGGAAAGAGCAAGACAACTTGGTCCCCAAAGACATGGGCAACGGCTCGACGCAACCAAGCAAAGCAAAGCTAGCCCTCAAGAAGAGGTAGAACAGGCTCAACACCACTAGCGAGAAAGCTCAACACCAATTGAAGTACCAATTAAATCAAGCAGAATAGAGCTAGCCCTCAAGAAGAGGCAGAACGGGCTCAATACCACTAGCGAGAAAACTCGATACCAACTGAAGAGCACAAAGGCAAAGGCGCTAGTTCCTCAAGAAAGAGGCAAAGGCTCAACACAACTAGCTACCAAAAATGCTCCGAACCAATTGGAAAAATCAAAATCCGAGCCAGCTCAAACTCCCCCTCCAATAGTGCACACAACCAGGAAATCTCCCCCTTAGTTTATCTTATGATTTGAGAGAATTTCTCTGCCTTAGTTGAAAATGCACTATCAAGTATCTCCCCTCCAAATGCATATGAGTTAAAATGCAAGTTAGCAGCTTCAGGAATATAGTCGATAGAATATGAAGATGCTCGATAAAATGCTAATCCACAGAGTGCTAGCAAAGCCTCAAACTGATCACCAAATACGAAATCTGAAGATTGGAGCAAAATGAGCAGTTTTTAGCCAAAAAGGTATTCACCATCAAAATAGCACTAAGCATGTATAAACAGGAAGTCAAACAAGTGCTAAACATGTATACAAGGTGAACTACCCCTAGCAACGTTCAATCATCATGCTATAGAATGAAACATAGACTTGTGTATTCAAATTTTATCGGAGTTGCAGCGATTAAATTACACAAGTTCAAAATTTAGCATGTGATTGCGAGAGGTTGAAAGCTTATCATTGCCTAACTTTTCAACTGTGCGAAGACTATGCAGAAGCAATCAGAAGCTTAAAGCAACAATTTCGGTCATACACTACACAGCTCAAGTTTAACTCAAAGTGCAATGAGAGACAGTCTCAATACTGTGATGTGCTGACAAGCAATCCCATCTCGATCTTTCCAATTCACTTAACTTGGTTCAAATTTAAAATAGAATATGAGCATACCAAGCAAGTGAATGACTCAGAACTAGAGACATAGCAACCTAGCATATATGAAAAGCACAAGTGATCTCAACAAATTCTACACATGCTAGTTGCATATCTCAATGGTGAACAATTTCAAATTTTTATGTTCATTAAGCAAATTCACCATTCATAAAATAGCTCAGCTCACAACATGCTTCAGTGTTCATAAAGAGCATAAACTACAAGCATCATCATATAGCATCGGAGCATACACTAAACAAAGCATAGTCACATTCTAAAGATTATATACATGAAGCTCTGAATGTAAATATGCAAGATGGGATGCAAAGACTAACATAACAGAAACGAAAACAAAAGGAAAGAAAAGGTTCAGTCTATGATACACAAACCAAAAATGTTTCCCCCATCTAAAAGGGGAAACACACACCAAGCTCACCTCTCAACCTAGCAAAAGTTGATTGGTCCAAAGGCTTGGTGAAAATATCAGCTAACTGATGATGAGTATCGACATGGCGAAGGTCGATATCACCCTTCTCATAGTGGTCTTGAAGAAAATGAAAGTGGACATCAATGTGTTTGGTCTTAGAATGCAGCATGGGGTTCTTAGCAACGCTAATAGCACTCGTGCTGTCACAAAACAATGGAACGCGAGAAAATCTCAGACCAAAATCACGCAAATTGGCCATCATCCAAAGCAACTGGGAATAGCAGCTAGCCGCAGCAATGTTGGTAGTTCTTAGCTTCACTAAAGATAGTGTTAGGCAACTATCCCCGGTAACGGCCCAAGAATGCTTGTTGGCACTTGCTAACGTTGTTACTAGGAGTAGACTATGGAGTCTATCCCCGGCAATGGCGTCAGAAGTGCTTGAAGTAAGACCGGTCACTATACCTAAAGGAGTGGAGCTGAAGCAGCTATCTACTAATGCCAAGCGAGGTTGTCAATCCCGACACTAGTAGGAGCTAGCTAGAGAGAATGCAATCTACCAGGAGGATATTCTGCAAGCGCACAGAACTATCGTAGTAGCACTTCGCCTGGGAGTACCAGGTGTCAATTTATTTGATCCCAAGGGAAGGCTAGGGTGGTGTATGAGTTGAGTCAAGGAGGGGATGAGAGTCGAAGAAATAAGAAAAAGGAAAAGGGGAGAAGGGAAGATGAAAGGCTAGAAAGAATATATGGGTGGATAGGTAAGGATGAAGTGGATGGCTAAGGTAAGGTGGATGGCTAAGGTAAGGTGGATGGATAGGTAGATAAAGGGTAACTAAGGATAACCAAAGATAATTAACTACTAACTAATAACTAATCCTAGATAACTACCAAACAAGATAACTGTGAAGCAAGATAGTTAAGAAGCAAGGCAGGCAAAAGACAATAAAGCAACTAAGTTGAGTATAGTTTTATTCCTATCTTGTCAAGTATCGAGGCGTACTAGCCTTTACCACTTACTTAGGTTGAACGCTAGCACAACGAGCCTTACTGTTAAACTGGGCCAACTACGTGGTGGAATTCAAGGCGCACAGGGCTGTCACCACCTGCTTGCTACCACAGCTATCCGGGGGTCCAGCCGTATCTGAAGGTAAGTCTATAACTAAGCACCACGCTTAACTATATTCTAACTATCTCTACACTAGCTTTGAATAGAGACACCCTTGCGGATGTCAGAGCAAACACTTGACTTAATAAGATAAACACTAAACTAACTAAGCAACCTATTGGCAAAGATCAATCACTAAGCACCCTAGAGATTAACTACTATGGCTAAGTGAATTGAACTGTAGGATAGCTAGGCACTCAAGCAATCAATCAAGTATACCACTCAATACTGATAAGTAGAATAAAGTAATACTTGAAATGATGAACTAGAATATAGTAAAGTGCTTGAGATACAAGAGCAAAACCTGAACTGGAGATGAAGGAAGACTCTTCCCAGCTCCAGAACCAATCACTCGCACGCCTCTACTCTTGAGCTAAGCCTTGAGCAGCGCTACCGCGAGGGCAAAGATGCCTTGCTCTACTAGCTACCTACTTGCCTAAGCTCTTTGAGCTCTCACTTGCTTGCTTCTACTTGCTTTGCTTCTCTTGTGCGGGATATGTTGTTGTGTTGGTACTGGTACCTTAGGGGGGTATTTATAGCCCAAATGAGTGAGTGGGGTTCTTATAGGGGGCAGCCAGCCGACCTATGGCTAACCCTAGTGGCGGGCGCCAGCCCTAGGTGGCGGCCGCCACCTCCCTCACTGTTGGATGCACCGCCTTGGCTTCAACGGCATCCAGGTGGTTGTCCAAGGCGGTTTGGAGGTCGGTTGCATGTCCTAGCAACCACCATTCAGCCTTGATCCACGCCACTTCATCCTGAGCCGTCCGATGCCACTGACCTAGTGACCAAGGGCCAAGATTTGGCCTTGGGGAGGTCACACGGATCGGTGACGTGGCAGGGAGTGCAGCTTAGGCCAACCCAAGTGGCGGGCGCCACTTAGAGGTGGCGGGCGCCACCTAGGGGTGGCGGGCGCCACCCCCCTTAGGCCCATTTGGGCCCTGCTGAGTGGGCTTGGCCTCTGGTGGGTCCATATGTCCAAATTTTGTTCAAATCCTGCATTCAAATAAAATTCTATGGACATGTGGAATTTGGTTAGTTTAAAACCTATTTAACTACATTTCATGCCTTTTTGGTGGACTTTAGGGTCAAATGTTGATAGTAAAACAAGTGTTTAAGGACCGTCAACAAGCAACATACTCAGCCTCCGTTGTAGACTGGGCGACACTAGACTGCTTGGGAGAAGACCAGGTTTCAAGGGAAGAACCAATAAACTGACAAGTCCTAGAAGTGGACTTTGACGGACCAGGATGTCAGAGATATCATCTATCGATGATTACTACGACTAATCCAGGATGGCTTTAGAGATCCGAAGACTTGTAACGAAGTGTACTTGGATTAGGACTCTAGTTGGTAACTTAGCCGAGTTGTAAAAGGAAGTCCTGTAATTAGAATAGGACTCTAATATTGTAACCGGCTAGGACTCGGTCTGCGCTAAGGTTCACCCGGACATATAAGGGGAACCGGGCGCAGGCTCTAGATCGATCATTGAATCATAAACAATACACAAGGCACACGCCGCACTGGACGTAAGGTATTACGCTACTTAGCGGCCTGAACCAGTATAAATTGTTGTCCCTGTGTACTCGCCGAGTCCTACGAACGCCGATCCCCACCGAACAAATTATCTGAGATTACTCAAGACGAGTTGCCGGTCAACAAACACCGACAGCTGGCACGCCAGGTAGGGGCTTTCGGCGATTCGACGACCAAGAGCCCGGCGAACCACGACAACATGTTCTCGGCGGGATCAATTTTCGTTTTTGGCTCATGGACTTGCATTGCGGATGATCAAGGAAAGCTGCACAGACAGCTCGCCGTGGAATCAGAACCACAAGCCATGCCAAAGATGGAACACCTCGCTCAGAACCTAGCAAATCTGACAATCCAAGACCCGCAAGATCCCGGGGACCATACAAAGGCATCCGACTCCTACTCCAACTCGAATCCTGAAGAAAAGGACCCGGACACCTGCTATGGCTTCACCTTAGGGCTGCGGAACTCTGCTGAAAACTTCCATAACCTGATTGGTGCAAAATTCAAAGAGTATCAACAGATACCTTTGACGGGAGCTCAACAGGGACTCGTTTTCAGCTCTACCAAGGAGGGTAACATTGTCCATTGGCCAATTCAGCCTGCCCCGGCTAGACTAGTTGGCACAATTGACCAGCAACTTCCATACCAGCACGGACATCAGCTCCCTTTTGAGGAACACGACTCCACAATGGAACTAATCTCCAGCACTTCTACTTTGGAATCAGTAACACCGGGATCATCAAACCAGGGCTACACTCGTGAAGTCTTCATGGTGGGGCATCAGTCATCTCTACGACCACCAACCCCACCAGATGTCTTTCAAGACGATGAAACTCTGAATATGATTTCAAACAATGATCCGGAAGGACCCAGGGAAACCGAGTCCTTGAAGGCTGAAAGAATCCGAAGGAATCAAGCTAAGGAAGCCCGCAGAAGGCGAGCAACTCACCGCAAGGAAGCTGTAGATCGCTACAATGCATGACTAGAAGAATACAACACCCGGAGGCATCTGGAAGCAGAGGCTGAGCGTCAAGCTCGCACTGAAGAGAATCACTCCCAGGACAATCTTAACAGACGGCGCCCTGATTGTTCTCGCAACCTTGAACCCGAGTTCATGAGGGTCGTCGGCCATAAAGTCTTCCAGACTCCCTATCAAAACATACTAGCTCTAGCTACGGAGATGGGAGCCAAGACCAACCGCACCCCTGATGAAGAGCGACGACTGGTCATGCTTCAGACTACCGCACTCCAACTCCGAGGGCAGAATCTTGAATCCCTAGCTGACGAGCAAGCTTCATCTCACCTAAGCCAGAGGCGGCCGGTTCAAGAACGACTCGATCGTATCCTAGCAAGGAGCCGTCTGGGCCACCGAGTACTCGACCAGGCTGAGAGAGGAGCCGAATCTTCATACAGAGGAGTCGCAGTTGCCGCATCCAATGCAGTTGATCGCTTCCCCTGCTTTTCCCAAAGGCTTCGAGCGGTTTCGTTCCCGCGAAAATTCAAACCCGGGAATTACTCAAAGTACGACGGGAAGACAGAACCTAAACGGTGGCTCAGGCTGTATGCTCAAGCAGTCGAGCTAGCGGGTGGAAGCAACGACGTCAAAGCACTCTACCTCCCAATGGCTCTAGAGACAATGACGCTTGCTTGGTTTGACAGGCTTAAACCCGAGTCCATCGACTCCTGGGAACAACTACATCGTATCTTCGTTGAAAACTTTGTTGGTGTCCCAGAGAGATCAGATCCCTGGACTAAGCTCAGAACCTGCAAGCAACAGAAAAATGAATCAATGCGGGAGTACTATAGGCGATTCTCAGAAATCCGCTCTACAGTATCCGACATTACAGACAGAGAAGTAATTGACCTTTTTTGCAATGGTATTTGTGAAAGGTACAATTATAAAGATTTCATCAAGCAGGACCTGACCACCGCTGATGAGTTCCATCGGACTGTAAACTCCATGATGGCGACAGAGGAACGCACACAGGAACGCTTCCCCGATAGAAACACGCAAGGTGATCGAGGAAACAACCTGAGAGGCAACCAGGCACCACAGCAAAATACCCGGAAAAGGGCAGGAGATAATACTGTTGCTGTCATGGAACCTCAGAAGAAGGGAAACAAGCCATTCACCTTTGACGACTTACTCGACGGACCCTGCCCTTTCCATCCAAAAAGTGGACATCAAGCAAGGCACTGCCGACAGCTCAAGGAGCGAAGCTTGAACTCTGACTTCAACAAGAACAAGAAAGCCAAAGGCAAGAAGACAGCTGAGGATCCTCAACAGGACGCCGGTGGCTTTCAGCACCCCAAAGGAACTATTAATGTCATCTTTGGGGGAGTAACTACCAGTGACAACAAGAGGCTTCAGAAGCTTTCCCTGCGAGAGATCATGTCCACCGAACCAGCGACACCCAAATACCTCGACTGGTCCGAACATCCGATTAATTTCTCCAGAGCAGATCAATGGACCAGTGTTTCCAATGCAGGCCATTACCCGCTAGTTTTGGACCCCACGGTCGCTGGATATACACTTGGTAGGGTACTCATCGATGGCAGAGCAAGACTCAATGTTATCTTTGCAAGCACCCTACGAAAGATGAATCTAGATCTCGCAACCCAGCTCACACCATCAACCGCTCCTTTCTACGGCATAGTACCCAGAAAAGCGGTTGTACCACTCGGAAGGATTATACTACCCGTCACTTTTGGAACTCCGATCAATTACAGAACGGAGTACATCAGTTTTGAGGTAGCCGACTTCGAATCATCCTATCACGCCATATTCGGGCGACCCGCTATTGCCAAGTTTATGGCAGTACCCCACTACCCGTACCTCTTATTGAAGATGCCGGGTCCTAAAGGAATCTTAACCTTCAGAGGCGACTTGAAGCGGTCATTTGATTGCAACACAGAGGCTGTCCAAATCGCTGAAAAAGCTCAACTCACCCTAGAAGTACAAGAACTCGCTCAGATGGTGCTTAATACCAAGCCTGGAGATTCAGAAATCCCAACAAAGAAGGCGGGTACTATTCAACCATCAGCAGAAGTCTCCATAAAAGCCATTGACCTGGAAACCGGTGATCCTTCAAAGACAGCAGTTATCAGTGCTCACCTATTCGAAGAATAGGAACTCGCGCTCACCAAGTTCCTTAGAGCAAACAAAGACATATTTGCTTGGAAACCAGCAGACATGCCTGGGGTCCCAAGGAACTTGGCTGAGCACAAATTAGAGTTAAAGGAAGGCTCTAGACCTATCAAGCAAAGATTACGATGATTTTCACCAGAGAAGAGAGAGGCAATCAAGAAGGAAATAGCCAAGCTACTCGTGGCCGGATTCATCAGAGAAATCCTCCACCCTGAGTGGTTAGCTAACCCAATGCTAGTCAAGAAGAAGAACTCTGCTGAGTGGCGCATATGTGTCGACTACACAGACCTCAACAGGCATTGTCCAAAGGATCCCTTCGGATTACCAAGAATAGACCAAATAGTTGATGCCACCGCAGGCTCCGCCTTACTCTCTTTTCTGGATTGCTACTCCAGGTACCATCAGATTGCCCTCAAAGAAGAAGACCAACCCAAGACATCGTTCATTACTCCTTTTGGAGCATACTGTTACAAAACTATGTCCTTTGGACTAAAGAACGCGGGGGCTACTTATCAACACGCCATCCAAGATTGCCTGGGTGATCAGATTGGCCGCAATGCAGAAGCTTATGTTGATGATGTAGTCATAAAAACAAAGGACCCGACTACCCTGATATCAGACCTAGAGGAAACCTTCAACCGATTATGTGCGTATCAATGGAGACTCAATCGAACCAAATGCGTCTTCGGGGTACCCTCAGGACAGCTACTCGGATTCCTCATTAGTCAACGAGGCATCGAGGCTAGTCAAAAGCAGATCACAGCTATGATCAACATGAAGCCGCCTACCTCTGTCCGAGACGTTCAGAAACTCACCGGGTGCATGGCTGCGCTAAATCGATTTATCTCACGGCTCAGAGAAAAGGGATTGCCTTTCTTCAAATTTCTTAAAGCCGGGGACAAACTTCAGTGGACGGATGAAGCGGACAGAGCTTTTGAACAACTCAAAAGCTACCTTATCAATTCACCCGTACTGACACCGCCGGAGCCCAGGGAACCAATGATGTTGTATATCGCAGCTACCACACACGTTGTCAGCACAGCAATCGTGGTGGAGCACAAAGACGACAAGCACATCTACAACACCCAACGACCAGTTTATTACATCAGCGAGGTACTATCTGACTCGAAGGTCAGGTACCCGCAAGTACAAAAACTGCTCTATGCTTTACTCATATCCTCAAGAAAGCTGTGCCACTACTTCGAAGCTCATGAGATCACGGTAGCGACGGATTTTCCTTTAGGAGAAATCCTTCACAACCGTGATGCTACTGGAAGGATTTCCAAGTGGGCAGTTGAATTAGGGGCACTCAACATCAAGTTCACTCCGAGGAAAGCTATCAAGTCTCAGGCCCTAGCTAATTTTGTCGCCGAATGGACTGAAATACAACAGACTAGAGACAACGCTACTCCCGATCATTGGAAGATGTACTTCGATGGGTCCCTAAAACTCGGAGGAGCAGGAGCCGGAGTCCTTCTTGTATCACCCGCTGGCGAACAGCTCAAATACGTTCTGCAAATATTGTGGCCAGCCACCAAAAATGAAGCAGAATATGAGGCACTGCTCCACGGACTTAAACTAGCAGTCACTTTGGGCATTAAGCGGCTATTAGTCTATGGCAATTCTTCCGTGGTCATTCACCAAGTTAATAAAGACTGGGACAGTACCAAGGAAACAATGAACGCCTATTGTGCTGAAGTACACAAGCTGGAAAAACACTTTGCAGGACTGGAACTCATTCATGTTACCCGGGATCTCAATGTGGCAGCAGATATACTCGCGAAATTGAGTTCTGACAGAGCACAAGTTCCCAGCGGAACCTTTGTACATGAGTTATCCAAGCCTTCAATCCAATAGAAGGAGGAGTTCGAGCCAGAACCCGCAACCCAGGTCCTATCCTATAGCACCCGACTGGACACGAGTTTTCATTGATTACTTCAAAGAACATAAACTGCCAAGCGACAAAACTACAGCAGAGCAAGTCACCAGGCGTAGCAAAAACTATGTTCTAGTCGGGGATAAGCTGTATCGACGCGGAGCTTCATCAGGGGTCCTCCTCAAGTGTATTACTATTGACACCAGATTTTCGCACACGTAAGGATATGACAGATGGGCCCAGCCAGCAGAAGGAGAAGGATTCGGCAAGCAATCAACTACTGTTCGGCCCTCAGAGTTTCAACGTTTGTCGGTGCAGTCGGCTATTTCACGAAGCCATAGTTCCATTCAGGAACGCGTATCGCAGGTAAAGCTGGCTTGCACGAGAAGACACATGGTGATGGAAGGCACCAAATAATATAGAATTTATATCTTTTCCGTATCTCTTTGTAAAGTCGTGATCGTCTAGGACTCATGTTTCATCCAGGGTATAAATATAAGCCCTCGACCATTGTAAAACTGTTCACAACCACATCAATACAACCGGCCCCATGCCACCTTCGAGTCCTTATAGTCGTGTCGTCGAGTTCTTCGAGAGGAATCATCGATCCGTCGACCTCCGTAAGTACCGGCAACCTTGTTATCATGTCTAGTATCATGCGGTGGATTTAGATATGATGCAAGTAGTCTCGTATGTTAAGCTTAGTATCGTGCGGCGGATTTAAGCTTATGACGGGAAGTTTTTACCTATGACTTGTATCGTGCGGCGGATTGAGTCAAGAGTAAAAATAGTTATCGGCTCTGTTAGATTTGGCAGATCTAATAGATTCATTAAGTTATCACGTGTTATATGTTTTATTTATTTAACTCGTACAACACTTTTTGCCCAATCTAGATTGATCTTCGTTCGGCCTTGTTGCACGAGTTTGCTTGTGCTTTGCTAATTATAAGATCATGATGGCCGAATCGAC
This sequence comes from Coix lacryma-jobi var. lacryma-jobi, assembly GCA_009763385.1. Taxonomy (NCBI): domain Eukaryota; kingdom Viridiplantae; phylum Streptophyta; class Magnoliopsida; order Poales; family Poaceae; genus Coix; species Coix lacryma-jobi. The sequence goes on along the minus strand of CM019828.1, from coordinate 75,610,656 downwards.
TTTCAATCTAGGTTGTTACATGTTGCGGGTTCATACATGTCGATCATGTTTAGGATTTGATAGAGCTGGGTGCCGTGCAGCAGGTACAGGTTTTAGATTAGTTTAATCATGCTTTGCCTGTGTGTTTCTTCTTCATGGACCCCAGTTCGGCTAGTTTTGCCGATTCTGGTTAAGCTTACATGAGTAATGAGTATGTATAGATCTGTTCAGATGTATGTGTGCTTTTAGCTTCTTATAATTAGATCGTATCATGCGGTGGATTAATCTAATTATAACGAGTGGTGTAGATTTATAGCAAGTGGTATCATGCGGTGGATTAGCTTTGCTTGAGATTATGCCTGACGGGTTTATGAAGGCTGGACGTGCGGCAGACTAACTGGATTGGCCTATGCATATGTTATCTGAATAGATTTGTATTTACAAGTTACCCTCTTTATCCTTTTGTCACATATGCGTTCGGCATTCAACATGTTTATGAGATTTATCTTTTACACTTGCCGAATGACATTATAAACCTGTTTCGGCAAACAGCTTCTATAGCTGTGTGCCATCGTGATTGGCTTTGAAAGCCGTACATATGGAACTGTCTGGTCTCACCCAGCATGTTCCAAGGTATTCTCACACTTTTGTCCCTTGTTGGTTCTCAGGTCAAACCGACCGGCACGTCTCCGGGTTCGATACACCCCGGGCTCCCGATTGAAGCTAGCCTCGTTCGGCTTGCTGTGTGCCTTGACGCGAGGTGATGAATTTTGCGTCAACACACTTTTTGGCACGCCCGGTGGGACACTTCATTTCAAGATGCCTGAGATTAACGAAGATCAAGTCTTCGAGGTGACCATGGACGATTTGCCGCTAGAATCAAAAGATCTGTTGCAGCGAGCTTGTGATGAATTCCAGCGCATGTGCTTGGAGACCTTCTCCAAGAATAAAAGCGGCAAAGTCTATCAAAAGCAGACGTTCCCGAAGGTTGTTCCTCATCACCAACTTGAACTGCCTGACGGTAGCGAAGAAGCGGCTCTCCAGAAGATGGCGGAGATGATGCATAGAGTCATATCAGGAGCAGTGACCAGTCATCAGTCGGCTTTCCTGAACACCTTTCGTGCTGTCATGGTCGATACTTTCGGTCCAAACACAGATAAGTATTTTGAAGAAGCTGCTGGTCCAATACGGGGGCCATTGTTGTTCCAAGTACCTCAACGCCGGAGAGTTGCCGAAAACAGTGGAGCTGGCCCGAGCACGAGTGGAATGGCGTCTCAGGAAACAGAACAACTTCCCCAGACCTATGGCCAGCTCACGTTCGGCACAACAGGGAACGTCCCACCATCTGCTTCTAGAGTGCCTCCTATGGCAAACAGGATATAGAAAGATATGTTTGGAGACGGATATCGGGAATTCATGGACTATAACTCGATTAGTGCTCTTCCGAATCCAGGCTACAGGAGTTCAGCAGGATTACATACTGGGGGGCAAGCACAAACAGCTCCTGATTCAAATGTTGACCTCATCATGCATAAGATGGCTGATATGATGCAGAATCAGTTTGGCCTAAAGCCAAAGAATCAGATATACACATACAAATCTCCTTACCCAGAGTGGTACAATTGGGTAGTTCTTCCTCCGAGAGTCAAGCCTCCCACTGACCTGACCAAGTTTTCAGGCCAAGATGATACCAGTACCAGGGAGCATATCAGCCGTTACCTGATGCAGCTTGGCGAAGCATCGGTAGATGAAGCTTGGAGGATTCGATACTTCCCGTTGTCATTGACAGGACCAGCCTTCTCTTGGTTCGCATCTCTGCCAGCAAATTCTATCAATACATGGGCAGAGCTTGAGCAGAAATTCCACTCATACTTCTTTACGGGAACCAGTGAGAAGAAGTTGGTCAATCTCATGAGCTTGAGGATGAAGCCTGGCGAGACGCCGCAAGAGTATCTACGCCGATTCAGGGAAACCAAAAATCTTTGCTATTCTCTGAATTTGCCAGATGATCAGTTACCGGGGATAGCCATAGATGGCATGTCGCCGAGCATCAAAGAAAAGCTGTTTGGCATGGACTTTGAAGATCTCGGGCAGTTATCACAAAGATTAGCTATGATGAGCAATCAAGCTCAGGGATTCAAGAGGAGCAACCAGTTCCAGAAGGGTGACATAGCTGCCAAGATGTATCAGGCTTTCTTGGAAGATGCAGTTGATTACAATGATGAAGATGAAGTAGCTGCAGCCGAGATAATCTGGGCCAAAGACCCAACTCAAGTCAGCCAGCGATGGTTGAGGCAACAAAAAGGTACCTATGATTTTGATGTTTCCAAATCAGATAAGTTATTTGAATATCTGCTTAAGGAAGGACGCATCAAGTTGCCGGAAGGTCACCCTATGCTGCTCCCTGAGGGTGTCAAAGACAAGAAGTATTGTGGTTTCCACAATACCAGATCCCACTCCATAAATGATTGTCGAGTGTTCAGAGTGCGGATTCAAAAGGCTATCCAAGACGGACACCTGAGGTTTGATGGAAAGATGAAAATAGATGGTAGTCCTTTTGGCCAGAATACCGTGTCCTTCTCTGTTAATATGATCAATGCAGCCGAATTTAGGGGTAAGAACAAAGTGAGAGTTTTAACTTCTGCTAAGGCAAAGCTGGTGCTGTTGACCCCGATCGGCAGATTACAAGTAAGGAATTTCAGCAAAGGGTTTGGTTTTAGAATAGCCGAACTGGGGCAGGTGAAACCTCTAGGCCCAGAGTTACGACACGTATTCTATTGAACAAGTGGCATCGCGAACAGGAACGATATCAAAAGCAGAGGTTTTATGAAGAGCAAAGGTTCCTAGAAAAGCAGAGAAGGCACGAGGAAGAGATGTACCGAGAAGAACGAGAAGATATGAAGAATCAGGAACAGTCTCATTGGGAATGCTCATTTTTTCAGTATTGTTGGAACGAAGGCTTGAAGCTGCCTGTCAAGAGCAACTGCCCTGAATGCAGTAATCAGTACTCCGAGTATAGGCAGTTTCGAGTCCACCGCCGTTCTGTCCATGAAAGACTAGGGGCAAGAATCCCTGAGGACGATCGGCGCTTAAAAATAAATAATTCTGAGAATCGGCAGGAGAGATTTGCCGATCAAAGCTGGGCTCATACCGAAGAAGAAGAATACCGCGAGTATGTCTGGCAAAAAGGGCAATGGTGCCCGCCAGGTTTAAGGAAAAGCCAGAAAAGGAGAGTGCAGCGCTTGAGGAACAGGGAGTTGGAGCAAGCAGACACCAAGACGAAACGGGTTTGGCGTCCAAAAGAAAAGCCGGATGAAGGTGGTCGTTCGGCTGATACATGCATGGCGTTCTTTCTCCCATCGGAGTTTGCAGCTCCCGAAAATCAAGATGTCCAAGAAGAAACGTATTCAGATTTTGATGAGAGTGAATTTCAGGACTTATTGGCTCATCTCGTCTTGGCTGATAAGGCAGTATTCGATAAACCAATCAGACACCGACACTTGAAGCCATTATATATGAGAGGGTATGTCAATGGCAAGCCATTAACCAAGATGTTCATCGATGGAGGAGCTGCTATCAATATCATGCCATATACCACTTTCAGAAAGCTTGGCATGACAAGTGAAGATCTACTAAAGACCGACATGGTATTGAGGGATTTTGCGGGAAATTCTTCTGATACACGAGGGGCAGTCCATGTCGAGTTAATGATTGGATCTAAGACCTTGATCACTACCTTCTTCGTCATTGATGGCAAGGGGGCATACAGTTTGTGCGGATACATGGGTGTATGCCGAGTCTCTGAGTGATGAGTGATTGTCAACGGGTTTGATCGCATGTTCTCTGGCTTGTGTTGTGCAGGTGTCGAGCACGGAGACAGTGATCGAGGGCAAGGTGAAGGTCAAGTTGAGACGTGTCGTGCCGACGGACTGGGTGCGATGAAGGATGGGCGTGCCGTGCGGCGGACGTGCCATGCCGATGTATCGAGCAGTGAAGGGCGGACGTGAGGCTTGGACTGAGGGACCGGAGTGCCTGAGGATCAGCTGTGGTGGCTGGCAGCCTGGGACAACGACGAGCGGAGACTTGCGGGGCACGGTGTTGCTCGGGTCGAGGACCTGGGGACACATGTCGGTGGACGGGGTGCACGGGCGGTGCATCCCCTCTACGACGTCGGTTTGGTGGTAGAGCCAGGGAAAAACCATCGATGGACGGTTTCCAGGTTTGGGCCTCAAAACCTGGGCGTGGACGGTTTCCGAGTTTAGCCACAAAACTCGGGCTGAGGGTTTCCGAGTTTGGCCACAAAACTCGGGCTGAGGGTTTCCGAGTTTGGCCACAAAACTCGGGCTGAGGACGGATTCCAGGTTTGGGCCTCAAAACCTGGGCGCTGAGGGTTTGCTAAGTTTGGCCTCAAAACTCAGACGCTGGTGGGCTGGTTTCCCGGTTTGGGCCTCAAAACCGGGGGATAGCTGGAAAAGGCTGGTTTCCCGATTTGGGCCACAAAACCGGGGGTGCAGAGCGAGGACGGCACGTGGCGGCAATCGGAAGGTTGCGTGGAGGCAACGCGGACGACTTGTGCGGGCGTGGCCGTCGGATCTTCCTACCACTTGAGTTGGTCCAGAATAACCTTAGGGTTTAGCTGGTTCGCTCTGTAATTAGAATAGAGAGGGGTAGAGTAGGAAATAGACTTAGTCTAGAATAGGATAAGTAGTCAGGGGAGACACCCTCCTCCCCAATCTCAGTCATTTGCTCTTTCGCACTTAGGGTTTCTTGCTCTCCCATCCCCTGCTGTAGCCTGCTGAGATCCGCAGAGAGACTTGACTCTGTGTACTGGTGATTTTGAGGAAAGGAGGCCGTAACCTCCTTGTCATAGCGTGTGTTTGCGCTTCGGCTGCAAGATCGTGGTTGTGATTCGCGTTTCATTGGTGTTCTTCGCGGAATCCTTTTTCTCCACGTTCTTCCCGTCGCTTGATCTCTTTGGTTGGTTCATCTTTTGCAAAACCGTTTGAACCAAGTTGTTCTAGATCATGAGGCACTTCTTTCCACCAAAGGAATTAACCTCTAACCTCACGGTCTAGGAGATCGATCGATTTTTGTTTTGGATCGTGTTTTTGCTTCCTTGTCCCGAAATTTCTTGATTCACCGATTTGGAGTTAGGTTCGAGCCATGATCTCTTAGAGATAGCTCACTAACATCCTTGTGACCCCTCAGATCGAATCCCAGGCCTAGAGCTTTTTGATTCGGAGGAAATCGGGTTGAATCATCAAAGAACCACACAGTTTTCGGGGGCATCGGACGCTGACACGGGAGCATCGGACGCTAGGGTTCTAAGCATCGGACGCTCCGGTGACGCGTGTCACTTTCTGAGCGTTTGTAGTGGCATCGGACGCGTCCGTTGGCCATCGGACGCGCCGCAGCCAAAGCATCGGACGCTGGTTGTTCACTGTTCACAGCGTCCGATGATGGAACAGTAAGGTTCCCGAGAGGCAGTTTTTGCATCGGACGCGTCCGGTGGTCTGGCATCGGACGCAGGCAGCATCTGATGCTACTGTTTTCACACGATTTTGTCCGCGGTTCGCTCGTTCGTTGACGGAATTGATTTCTGTCTTTTGCGTTGGCTTTCTCGAGTTGTCTAGTGTCCCGCTGTGCTTCTTGGAAGCATCCACCCTACACCTAGGGTTGTGGACATTTGCAAGCTCTAGGGTTTGCTTCTGGGGTTTATTCTTGGGACAGTGGCTACTAGTTTCCGTAAGGAAAATTTGAAGCTCCCATTCACCCCCCTCTGGTCGCTTTCTGAGTGCTTCTCGGTCCTTCAATTGGTATCGGAGCGGGTTAAGGATCTTACACCTTAGCCGGTTCCAGATCCACAGAAGGCGACATGGATCGCGGCGTGGGCAAACCGCCGTTCTTTGATGGGACGAACTATGCGTATTAGAAGATACGCATGTCGGCCTATCTGCAGAGTTTGGGTGCTTCTATTTGGGATATTTGCAACTCTGCTGATTACGTGGTCTTGGCTGCTCGTGTCACTCAGCAACAGATCGATGAGCACGATGCCAATAGCCGAGCCCGTAATGCTCTCTTTTCTTGTTTGAGCATGGGTGAGTTTGATCGTGTTTCTCACCTCGCTACGGCTCGGGAGATCTGGGACACCCTCATGCGTTTCCATGAGGGCACCTCTCAAGTCAAAACCCGACTCTACGAGTCGTTCAAGCGTGAGTATGAGAACTTTCGACATCAGCCTGGCGAGAGCATAGAAAGTTTATTCGCTCGCTTTCAGGTGATTGTCAACAGGATGAGGGCTAACAAGGAGCAGTTGCCTTTTGACGATCATGAGCGTGCTTTGAAGCTTTTGCACACTCTTGATCGATCTGTGTGGGATTCCAAGGTTCAGGCGATCATCGAATCGCCTAACTATGAGACCCTCACATGCGATGAGCTCTTTAGTAAGCTCAAGTCCAGTGAGATTGACGCCATGTCGAGGGCTTCTTATGCGAATCCTTTTGGCCCGACTATGGCTTTGGTTTCTGGCTCTTCCGCTAACCCCTCTGCTGGCTTTGCTCTTTCTTCACTCTTTTCTGTCACAGAGGACCAGCTTGAATCGTTGGGGGATGACGAGTTGGCAATGCTCGCCAACCGGTTCTCGCGGTTCCACAACAACCGCATGAACCATCGCCGCGGAGGAGGACGCTCAGGATGCTATGAGTGTGGCGACCCCGAACACTTCATCGCCAACTGCCCCAAGAAGAAGCATTCATCTGGGAAGGGCGATCATGGGCACAAGTATGACTTCGGCAAGCGCAAGGAGAAGTACGTCCCTCCGAGGCACAAGAAGAGGGGCGGCTTCGACAAGGAGTACATCAAGAAGAAGTACTTGGAGAAGGCCCAGGCTGAGCAGCGCGCGTTCTTCGCCACGCTCAGCGACGTCGACGGCTCGGATGACGACTCCGCTTCATCAAGCGACGATGAGTCCGAGAAGAAGAAGAGGATCGAGGACAAGCTGAACGGCCTCTGCTTCTTCGCCGACGACGACGGCTTTTGCACCATGGCGCTTGGTGATGAGGTCGACGGCAAGCTGGAGCACACCCCTCGGGACGACGACGACGACGACACCTCCCAGGTATCCCTCACCCACGACGAGCTTTCTGCTGAGGTTGAGAAGCTTACTGCCGCGCTCCTTAGTCAGGACAAGTTGCTTAGGCGTGCCGCTAGAGAGCGCAAGGAGTTTAGGCAGAAGTGGGAGGACACGGTGAGAGAGCTTGAGTTTGCCAAGTCCACCGTGGTCGTGTCGGAAGAGGTTGAGTGTGAGATGTGCACCACGCACATGACTGACCTTCTCACTTTGAGAGGTAAGTATGCTGCGTTGGTAGGAGAGGTGGATGAGCTGAAGGCTAGACCTTCTCTGTTAGGTGCGTGCAAGACTTGTCCTGTCTTGCAATCTGAGTTGGCAGAGAAGAATGCCAAGATTGTGTCTCTTGAGGAGGCCAACTCAGGTAGCACTAGTGTGGCTAGGTGCGCTTTGTGTGAGGGTTTGGAGATGGAGATTGCGAATGTCAAGCATGGCAAGATGCAAACCGAGGAGGAAAACACATACCTTCGGACCATCTTGTCATGGGTCTCTTGTAGTGAGCCGTAGCTCGGGATGATGATCTCCCAATTTAAGCGAGCTGCTGGAGGTTCTGGTGTAGGTCTTGCTCAGGGTGTTGATCTTTCTGCTTTTGGGAAGATTGGAGAGTCGAGTGGTCTGAATCCTAGTGAGAAGCCCAACTCCACCACTACTCCCAAACTTGCCAAGCTTCCACCCAAAGAGCCTGCCAAGCCTACCACCAAGGATGGGGTGTTTGAGGAACCTTCGAGAGCTCCACCCAAGAACCAAGTGTGGCATCCCAAACCCAACCACCTAAAGAACAAGCTAGATACAATGCCACCTATCCATGAGGAGTTGCCACAGAAGGGCAAAGTGATCCACACCCACAGTCATGAGTACCAACAACCCCCTTTGTGTGCGGTGAGGTATCATTTGATTTCTGTGGGAGAGATGGGCACTTGAGCGAGTTCTGCTTTAGGCGCAAGAGAGAGGCGCGCCGTGCTAGGGAGATGAACAACCCGGACATGTACCATCCTTTTCATGATGTACATGCGCCAAACGTCCAGAGGAGAGCTGCTAGGCCCAGAGGTCCAGAGCCTGAAGTCCCCAGGCCTAGGCAGCAGCAGAGAGCTCCGAGGAGAGACGCTAGGCCTAGAGGTGTTGAGCCCCAGGTTCCTAGGCGTAGGCCTCGTAGAGAGCGTGCCCGACGGGGTCCTGCTTTTGCAGGTGACGGACCCCGTGGCGGAAGCTTAGTTGAGCGCTTTCCCCCACCGCAGTTTGAGTATCGCGGTGAGCGCTTCTTCCCTAGCGGACCATGTTTTCCTCAGCGTGGTGATCGCTTCCCTCGTAGACGTGCTAGGAATGGTTTTTACACTAACCCTTCTTTTGAGCAGCCGGCCCAACACTGGTTTTCCCCTTACTTCACTAACCCCAGTGTTGGACCGTATGCTCACCCTATGTCTTTTTATTGATGTAGGTAAGATGGTTGGAGGACATTTGGTTGGTGGATTCTGGTTGTTCGAGGCACATGACCGGAAACGCCAAGTGGTTCTCCAGCCTTAGCCCAGTCGCCGGAAAGGAGTACATAACCTTCGGCGACAATAGTAAAGGTAAGGTATTGTCTCGTGGGACTGTGCGGGTTAATGAGCACTTTGTGTTGCGCGATGTTGCTCTTGTTTCTAACCTGCATTTTAACTTGCTTTTTGTTTCGCAACTTTTTGATGATGACTATGAGATTCGTTTCAAACCGAACCTTAGTCGCATCTTAGATCCTCAGGGCGATCTTGTATGTCTGATTTTGCCCTTTGGGAAAGTCTTTCGTGCGAATTTCTCGGAGTTGTTTGGTTCTTCTCGATGTCTTTTGGCTAGTCCTTCTTCTTCCAATCTTTGGAAGTGGCATAGGAGGCTCGGTCACTTAAGCTTCGACTTGCTTACAAGACTTAGCTCACTTGGCCTAATCCGAGGATTGCCCAAGCTTTCGATGGAGAAGGATCTAGTTTGCCATTCTTGTAGACATGGGAAGATGGTTGCCGCTCCCCACCATCCTGTGACCAAGGTTATGACCTCGCACCCTGGAGAGCTTTTACACATGGACCTTGTTGGTCCAGCTCGGGTGAGCTCGGTTGGTGGCAAGTGGTATGTTTTGGTTGTTGTTGACGACTTTTCGAGGTATTCGTGGGTCTTCTTTTTGACTGAGAAGTCCGAGACTTTTTCCTTCGCTCGCAATCTGATTTTGCGTCTTTAGAACGAGTTCCCTTTGAACTCGATGCGAGCTATTAGAAGTGATAACGGTTCCGAATTCAAAAATTTGGATTTTGAGAAGTTTTGTAACCGCCTTGGTTTGGAGCATCAGTTTTCTTCTCCCTACACACCGCCCCAAAATGGTGTGGTAGAGAGGAAGAATCGGACCCTTGTTGAGATGGCCAGGACGATGCTTGATGAGCATAGGACTCCTAGGCGCTTTTGGGCCGAAGCTATGAACACTGCATGCTACATTTCGAATCGCATTTTTCTGAGAGCGTTTTTGAAGAAGACCTCTTATGACTTGCGTTTTGGTCGCCAGCCCAAGGTGAGTTATTTTAGAGTCTTCGGTTGCCATTGTTTTATATTGAAGAAAGGCAACCTGGACAAGTTTGAGTCTCGTTCTTCTGACGGAGTATTTTTGGGTTATGGCACCCACACGAGAGCATATCGTGTACTTAACCTTGATACTAACCGAGTCATGGAGACATCAGATGTCACCTTCGATGAGACTCTTGTTTCTCCTTCTTCTCGTTTTGAGCGTGCAGGTGATCATGAGGTTGGAGAGCCTCTTTTTGATGACGAGGACGAGGGTGCTGAAGGTATGGATGATCCAGCACCCCCTCCACCTGCCGCGCCGCAAAGAGCGGCCTCGACGACGACTCACGGCCCCGACACCTCTTCTTCCTGGGGGCCGTGGGATCCTCCACCTCGTGCGGTACCTTTTGTACCCGGGGTGGATCCAGCTGCTGATGAGGGGGAGGTCACTTCATTCCGGGAGACGCCACGACACATCCAGCGCCAGCACCCCCCTCACCAGATGATCGGCGATATCGGCGAGCGAGTCACTCGCTCCAGGTCACAGCACATCTCTCACTTCGCTCACTCTGCTTTTGTTGCTAATTTTCAGCCCCGAGATGTTGGACACGCTTTGACGGATCCGGATTGGGTCAATGCCATGCATGAGGAGTTAGAAAACTTTGAGAGAAATCGGGTTTGGGTTCTAGTTCCACCTCCACCTGACTGTAAGCCTATTGGGACAAAATGGGTTTTCAAAAACAAGCAAGGAGAGGATGGCCACGTTGTTAGAAACAAGGCCCGGCTTGTAGCGAAAGGCTATAGTCAGAAGGAGGGGATAGATTATGAGGAGACGTTTGCTCCTGTAGCACGTTTGGAGGCTATTAGGATACTCTTGGCTTATGCTGCATCCAGGGGTTTCAAACTTTTTCAAATGGATGTCAAGAGTGCCTTTTTAAACGGCTACATAGAGGAGGAGGTTTATGTTGAGCAACCCCCCGGTTTTGAAAATCCCAAGTTTCCACACCATGTCTTTAAACTCCACAAAGCCTTGTATGGTTTGAAACAAGCCCCTAGAGCCTGGTACGATAGATTGAAAACATTTCTGCTAGCTAAGGGTTTTAAAATGGGATGTGTAGATAAGACGCTTTTTCTCCTCCGACAAGGCAAAGACACACTCTTGGTCCAAATTTATGTGGATGATATCATTTTCGGTGGTTCTTCTCACGCTTTGGTTGCCAAGTTTGCAGATACTATGAGCAGGGAGTTCGAGATGAGCATGATGGGCGAGCTGACATTCTTTCTCGGGTTGCAAATTAAGCAATCCCGGGAGGGGACGTTTGTGCACCAGGGCAAGTACACGAAGGACTTGCTGAAGCGGTTCGATATGGGTGAGGCCAAGCCTCTTCCAACACCCATGTCGACGACGACTACCCTGGATGCGGATGCGGATGTGGATGGAGAAGCAGTGGACCAGAAGGAGTACCGCAGTATGATCGGGTCGCTACTCTACCTGACGGCGACACGCCCGAACACTCAGTTCGCGGTGTGTCTGTGCGCGCGCTTTCAGGCATCGCCGCGCACTTCTCACCGTCAGGCGGTGAAGCGCATCTTCAGGTACCTTCGTTTCACACCTGAGTTCGGGATTTGGTATTCTGCTTCCTCCACCCTCTCGCTTTGCGGATATTCCGATGCCGATTTTGCTGGTTGTCGCATTGAGCGCAAGTCCACTTCTGGGACTTGCCAATTTATTGGATCTTCTCTTGTTTCGTGGTCTTCTCGCAAGCAGTCTAGTGTCGCCCAGTCTACCACGGAGGCTGAGTATGTTGCTGCGGCTAGCTGCTCTTCCCAGTTACTCTGGATGATGGCCACTTTGCGTGATTTTGGTTTGAGTTTTTCTCGAGTGCCTTTGCTTTGTGACAGCACGAGTGCTATTAGCGTTGCTAAGAACCCCGTGCTTCACTCGAAAACCAAACACATTGATGTGCGCTTTCATTTCTTGCGAGACCACCAGGAGAAGGGTGATATCGACCTTCGCCATGTCGATACTCATCACCAACTGGCTGATATTTTCACCAAGCCTTTAGACGAATCAACCTTTAATAGGTTGAGGGGTGAGCTTGGTGTGTGTTTCCCCTTTTAGATGGGGGAAGCATTTTGAGTTGTATCCTAGTCTGACTCTTTTACTTAGATCTTCTTTTCTGTTGCATTTTAGCATACGCATTTACATTCTGAGCTTCATGTTTATAATCACTAGAATGTAACTATCCTCTGTTTAGTATGCTCTGATGCTTATGATTGATGCTTGTAGCTTATGCTCCTTCTGATCACTAATACATGTTATGAGCTGAGCTATTTTTGAAATGGTGAAGTTGCTTAATGTATATAAAATCTGGAAATGTTCACCATTGAGATATGCAACTAGCATGTGTAGGGTGTGTTGAGTCCATTCCTGCTTTTCATATATGCTAGGTTGCTATGTCTCTAGTTCTGAGTCATTCACTCGCTTGGTCTGTTCATATCATGTTTAAAATTTGAACCAAGTTTAGTGAATTGAAAATATCGAGATGGCATTGCTTGTCAACACATCACGGTATCGAGACGGTTTCTCATTGCACTTTGAGTTAAACTTGAGCCGTGTAGTGTATGACCGAAACTGTAGCTTTAAGCTTCTGATTGCTTTGGCATAGGCTTCGCTCGGTTGAAAAGTTAGGCAATGACAAGCTTTCAACCTCTCGCAATCACATGCTATATAATTTGTGAATTCTTTACCGTTGCACCTCCGATATAACCTGAAATCACAAGTGTATGCTTCATTCCTATGCATGATGATTGAACTTTGCTAGGGGTAGTTCACCTTGTATATATGCTTAGCACTTGTTTGGATTCCTATCTATACATGTGTAGTGCTATTTTGATGGTGACTATCTTTTGGCCAAAAACTGCTCACTTGCTCATATGCTTCATATTTCGTATGTGTGATCAGTTTGAGCCTTCGCTATGTGAGTGCTTAGTTGTGTCATTGGAGCTATACCGACTAGAGCATTTTTGCACTCTTTTGACTATATGCCTGAAGCTGCTAACTTGCATTTCTGACTTCATATGCATTTTGGAAGGGGGAGTTGTGTTGGCTCAAGGGAAGAGTTTGTGCTTGATAAGTGCATTTTCAACTAAGGGGGAGAGTTTTTGCAAATCATATGTCTTCTGGCGTTCAACTAAGGGAGAGTTTTTGCAAAGGGGGAGGTTTTCAAATCTTTATACTCTTCTCTTGTTGGACCTAAGGGAGAGTCCCTGGTTGCTTGCACTTGTTGAGGGGGAGTTTGCTGGTTGTGTTGAGCCGTTGCCTCTGTCTTGAGGGACTAGCAAACATTTTCCTCATTTGGCGTTGAGGTTGATTTTGATTGGTTCGGAAACCTTTCGTTTGGTTTTAAATTGGTTCGGAGTGGTTTCTCGTGCTAGTTGTGTTGAGCCTCTGTGCCTCTATCTTGAGGGACTAGCATTTTGCCATTTTTAGCTCTGACTTTCAATTGATATTTTGCTAGCGGTGTTGAGCCTGTTCTACCTCTTCTTGAGGGCTAGCTTTGCTTTGCTTGGTTGCGTCGAGCCATTGCCCATGTCTTTGGGGACCAAGTTTTCGCTTCTTCCACTTGACCTTCTTCGGCCTTGCTATGCTTTTGGGTCATTTGGTCGAGTTCTCTTCTTCTCCTTCTTCTTTCTTTTCTCTTTCTCTCATTATGATTTGTGTGAGTAGTTGACAATGCACTCATCAAGGGGGAGATTGCGGATACATGGGTGTATGCCGAGTCTCTGAGTGATGAGTGATTGTCAACGGGTTTGATCGCATGTTCTCTGGCTTGTGTTGTGCAGGTGTCGAGCACGGAGACAGTGATCGAGGGCAAGGTGAAGGTCAAGTTGAGACGTGCCGTGCCGACGAACTGGGTGCGATGAAGGATGGGCGTGCCGTGCGGTGGACGTGCCATGCCGATGTATCGAGCAGTGAAGGGCGGACGTGAGGCTTGGACTGAGGGACCGGAGTGCCTGAGAATCAGCTGTGGTGGCTGGCAGCCTGGGACAGCGACGAGCGGAGACTTGCGGGGCACGGTGTTGCTCGGGTCGAGGACCTGGGGACACGTGTTGGTGGACGGGGTGCACGGGCGGTGCATCCCCTCTACGACGTCGGTTTGGTGGTAGAGCCAGGGAAAAACCATCGATGGACGGTTTCCAGGTTTGGGCCTCAAAACCTGGGCGTGGACGGTTTCCGAGTTTGGCCACAAAACTCGGGCTGATGGTTTCCGAGTTTGGCCACAAAACTCGGGCTGAGGGTTTCCGAGTTTGGCCACAAAACTCGGGCTGAGGACGGTTTCCAGGTTTGGGCCTCAAAACCTGGGCGCTGAGGGTTTGCTGAGTTTGGCCTCAAAACTCAGACGCTAGTGGGCTGGTTTCCTGGTTTGGGCCTCAAAACCGGGGGATAGCTGGAAAAGGCTGGTTTCCCGGTTTGGGCCACAAAACCGGGGGTGCAGAGCGAGGACGGCACATGGCGGCAATCAGAAGGTTGCGTGGAGGCAACGCGGACGACTTGTGCGGGCGTGGCCGTCGGATCTACCTACCACTTGAGTTGGTCCAGAATAACCTTAGGGTTTAGCTGGTTCGCTCTGTAATTAGAATAGAGAGGGGTAGAGTAGGAAATAGACTTAGTCTAGAATAGGATAAGTAGTCAGGGGAGACACCCTCCTCCCCAATCTCAGTCATTTGCTCTTTCGCACTTAGGGTTTCTTGCTCTCCCATCCCCTGCTGTATCCTGCTGAGATCCGCAGAGAGACTTGACTCTGTGTACTGGTGATTTTGAGGAAAGGAGGCCGTAACCTCCTTGTCGTAGCGTGTGTTTGCGCTTCGGCTGCAAGATCGTGGTTGTGATTCGCGTTTCATTGGTGTTCTTTGCGGAATCCTTTTTCTCCACGTTCTTCCCGTCGCTTGATCTCTTTGGTTGGTTCAACTTTTGCAAAACCGTTTGAACCAAGTTGTTCTAGATCATGAGGCACTTCTTTCCACCAAAGGAATTAACCTCTAACCTCACGGTCTAGGAGATCGATCGATTTTTGTTTTGGATCGTGTTTTTGCTTCCTTGTCCCGAAATTTCTTGATTCACCGATTTGGAGTTAGGTTCGAGCCATGATCTCTTAGAGATAGCTCACTAACATCCTTGTGACGCCTCAGATCGAATCCTAGGCCTAGAGCTTTTTGATTCGGAGGAAATCGGGTTGAATCATCAAAGAACCGCACAGTTTTTGGGGGCATCGGACGCTGACACGGGAGCATTGGACGCTAGGGTTCTAAGCATCCGACGCTCCGGTGACGCGTGTCACTTTCTGAGCGTTTGTAGTGGCATCGGACGCTAGGCATCGGACGCGTCCGTTGGCCTTCGGACGCGCCGGAGCCAAAGCATCGGACGCTGGTTGTTCACTGTTCACAGCGTCCGATGGTGGAACAGTAAGGTTCCCGAGAGGCAGTTTTCGCATCGGACGCGTCCGGTGGTCTGGCATCGGACGCAGGCAGCATCCGATGCTACTATTTTCACACGGTTTTGTCCGTGGTTCGCTCGTTCGTTGACGGAATTGATTTCTGTCTTTTGCGTTGGCTTTCTAGAGTTGTCTAGTGTCCCGCTGTGCTTCTTGGAAGCATCCACCCTACACCTAGGGTCGTGGACATTTGCAAGCTCTAGGGTTTGCTTCTGGGGTTTATTCTTAGGACAGTGGCTACTAGTTTCCGTAAGGAAAATTTGAAGCTCCCATTCACCCCCGCCCCCCCCCCCCTCTGGTCGCTTTCTGAGTGCTTCTCGGTCCTTCAGTTTGCTGCTGGGAAGAGATCGGATACATGCAAACTGTTGTGTGCCGTCGACCATGCATCAGTTCCTCATACAGTGGATCGGAGATGATATTGAGATCGTTCATGCTGATGATTCGGTTAGTGTTGCTAATACAGAACCAATCTATTGGGAGTATGAAGGTGTCGAGTGTTTCTCTGGAAGAGCCTGGGAAGCAGGTCCTGTGAATGTCTTCGACAAGGACCAACAGCCGATTCAGATAATCGGCTCTCAGAGTAATTTTTAAAATCCAATTAATGGTGATGGAGAAACGTTGAGGCCAAAGTTTCGTGTAGGCTGACAAGGAATAAAGTGTTGATAATGGAGCCGAAGTTGGATCAGTATGTTCAAGTTTGGGTCTCAAATATGCCTCAAAATCTGCAAACCTTTAGGGGTTCTGATTATTTCTTCATTACCGGGGCTCGTGGAAACGCAGAGAAAATTCTTACGAGGTGGCGTACAACAGAAGCTTTATGATGAGTTTGAGGATATGTAAAAGTGCTTCTACAACTTGGTGATTATTTCGGGTTGTATGTGACGGCCGATAAGCCTTATAATAGGATCGGCCCTTATATTAGTTTTGAGGGAAAAATGAACGGCAGTTTGCTTTAGCCGAAAATGTTAAACCCAAGGAAGGGGATTCGGCTGTGACGAAAATGGTGATTCATGTGTACTGTTTGTCAATTGAAGCTTCGGCACTACTTGTTAAAGCCGAATGCGTGAAAAATGTGTAACTCAAAGGATATTTTATACAGCCGATGTAAAAGCATCGCATTTAGCAGAAAAAATATTCCAAAGATTTAAGTTATAGCCGATATTTATATCGCCTTTAGTACGGATGTTTATGACTTTGGTGACCCTAGCATTTTTCAAGATGGCAGGTTTATTGGGGATAGAGAAAGGTGAAGCAGTAAGTGAAGATGCCGAGTGACATGACATGTCGGAGGTGAGATTCAGTCGGCTAAGACGATGTCATACATTCGGCAAACGTTCTTCTGAAGAAATTCTGCAATCGGGGAAATCACTGAAGGATTGAAAGATGCAGATAGACGCTATTCAGAGAAGGACAAGTTCATCCGCTGCAAACTTCATTTATAGATCCATCCTAAGTACAAGCTACCCTTGAAATAATTTGTTTACAATGGATTGCGGATCAACAATCTCAGCAATAGCAGCGGCATGATTATCATAAACTTCAAGATCCTCAAACTCATCCGGGTCGCATGCGAATCCGACTGGTAGGGAGGAGTAATCTTCTTTGGTCTAGGAACTTATTGCTGCTAGCCCGAAAGAAACCCCGGCGCGCACACCTTGGATGACAGCCTGATCTATGCGGCCATTAACGGCGTCAAGAGGAGCTTCGACAGAATCCCCACAGGCATTCACATTGAGAGCGACTCTGTCTGCTGCTGCCTTCAAACGGTCATTCTTTGCGGACAAGGCTGACGAGAGGCAAAAATATGATAAGCAAAAGCAGATTCAATCAGAAGGAAGGGGAGAACCGAGATTCTGCTAACCTGCAATGATGCTGCAGAGGTGCTTCCGTTGTTCTGCCCACTCAGCCTCCTTAGTGCCATGCTTCTTACATACATCCCCTAGTTCTTTCTGAGCTTTGTCCCTTTCCTCACGGTACCGAGGAGCATCTAAATGGACCTACTAAAGTGAATCGTTAAACTCAAAATCTGATGGTTTGAAGAAAATTTGAAGAGAAGCTTTTTAGATCTACCGTTTCTGAAGAGGGAACCCGAGCATGGCTGGAAGAAGACTCCACCCTGGAGAGAGGATAAACAACAAATCAAGGAATGAGCTATCACAAGGGGGCAGAGAATTGGTTTCTTACCTGTAACGCCGGTGAGTTCGTGTTCGGCTTCTTCCTGCATCGCCTTCAGTAGGAGACTTGCCGTAATCGGCGTTCCCTGCCATTGTTTTTTCTCTCTGACTTGAACTGGAAGTTGAAAGGTGGGAGTTTTGCAAGATGAGTTGTTTGATTGAAGTCACAGCTTATATGCGGTCATCTATATAGAACTATAGCCTGCACCATGAAGACCAAGCGTCGGGGTAGGGTTTGCACAGTTTATGGACCGTTGTTGGGCCAGGCCGAATCTTTTGATGGTTGGAGAAAGTTGTGGCTTCAAGATCAGAAGTCCAATGGGTTTCGGCTAAAGTTTTTTCAGTTTTAATTGGCTGTTTGAAAGCTCATATTGCCAATTAACAATGAAAGCAGAGGCAAAAGGATTCCTTGAAGAGGGTTGTTCTAACGTCATTGGAAATTTGAAGAAGAAGATCAGAACTTCGGATCTGAAATGCCCAGTTTCAGTGTTCTCTGCAAAGTGAAGTTCTCCAATACGGTCACCACGGTAACCAATGTGTATGCATCACCGATTGAAGCGGAAAGACAGAAATCAGTGGTCGATATGTGAAAAAAAGGGGCGGAACACGCAGTGATCTCGGAAGATCAGTCGTGGGACGATTTTAAAAGGACAAACAAGGGAGCTTCATATTTACAAAAGGAGAAACAAGATTACAGAGAGTTAATTTATCCACTCCATCCTACGCCTAATCGGGAGAAAATGATCGAAAGTGTCGGCCAGATCTGATCCAGCCACCTTCATGTCATCTGCGAAACGTTCTACTCTATCCTCTAGATCTTGTTCACAGACATCGAATCTGTGGTAATCGGCGCCGGAATGAATCTTCACGGCGGAAAAAGCGAGTGCCGCACCGTACCCCATGTCGGCTCTGGAGATGATGGGTAGGGCGCGATTGACTTCGTTTACCTGTTTCAAGGGTGTTGTGCCCGTTACATCGGCTGTGGCGGCAAGCTTAGTAATGGCAGCCTCGAGATCATGGAGTTTGGCCGCCAAGGCTGAGAAAAGAAGAAATCAGTAAAAGCAGAAAAAAAAAGAGTACAGAAAGAAATGGCAAGAAAACACTTACTGGTGGCTCTTTTTCGAGCGGCGTCACGCTCTTGGGAGATTTGGGTAATTTCCTAATCCTTCCTTTCCAGGTCAAGCTGAAGATTTATGATTTTCTGGGTCAAATCCTCGGTGAGATCGTCGTTAGTCCTCCTGAAGCAAAAGCAATGAAATGAAGCCAGATTCTTTGGAGAGGAGAAAAGAGGGGAGTAACCTTCTTTTGGAAGAACTGGAGGCACCGAGCTCGAGGCTGTGGCGGCTCGCTTGGGAAGACATCTTCTGGCTGATTTTTAGAGTAGCGAGGGAGAAGAGGGTTTTCTGGTTTGGAGGCTGAAGCAGAGGAATCCGAAATGCACGAGCCGGAATGAAGTAAAGGGGAGAGTTTAAAAGACCCCAAGTGCATTGGGAAGCGAATCGGCAGACATGGTAATGATGATATGAAGAGGGCGAATGCTTCTGGAGTTTTCCATGTCAGTGTGAAAAGAAGAGAATTTTAGAATAAAACATTTATCCCAAAATTAGGGGGCATGTGTTGACACCAGATTTTCGCACACGTAAGGATATGACAGATGGGCCCAGCCAGCAGAAGGAGAAGGATTCGGCAAGCAATCAACAACTGTTCGGCCCTCAGAGTTTCGACGTTTGTCGGTGCGGTCGGCTATTTCACGAAGCCATATTTCCATTCGGGAACCCGTATCGTAGGTAAAGCTGGCTTGCACGAGAAGACACAAGGTGATGGAAGGCACCAAATAATATAGAATTTATATCTTTTCCGTATCTCTTTGTAAAGTCGTGATCGTCTAGGACTCATGTTTCGTCCAGGGTATAAATATAAGCCCTCGACCATTGTAAAACTGTTCACAACCACATCAATACAACCGGCCTCGTGCCACCTTCGAGTCCTTATAGTCGTGTCGTCGAGTTCTTCGAGAGGAATCATCGATCCGTCGACCTCCGTAAGTACCGGCAACCTTGTTATCATGTCTAATATCATGCGGTGGATTTAGATATGATGCAAGTAGTCTCGTATGTTAAGCTTAGTATCGTGCGGCGGATTTAAGCTTATGACGGGAAGTTTTTACCTATGACTTGTATCGTGCGGCGGATTGAGTCATGAGTAAAAATAGTTATCGGCTCTGTTAGATTTGGCAGATCTAATAGATTCATTAAGTTATTACGTGTTATATGTTTTATTTATTTAACTCGTACAACACTTTTTGCCCAATCTAGATTGATCTTCGTTCGGCCTTGTTGCACGAGTTTGCTTGTGCTTTGCTAATTATAAGATCATGATGGCCGAATCGACTTTCAATCTAGGTTGTTACATGTTGCGTGTTCATACATGCCGATCATGTTTAGGCTTTGATAGAGCTGGGTGCCGTGTGGCAGGTACAGGTTTTAGATTAGTTTAATCATGCTTTGCCTGTGTGTTTCTTCTTCATGGACCCCAGTTCGGCTAGTTTTGCCGATTCTGGTTAAGCTTACATGAGTAATGAGTATGTATAGATCTGTTCAGATGTATGTGTGCTTTTAGCTTCTTATAATTAGATCGTATCATGCGGTGGATTAATCTAATTATAACGAGTGGTGTAGATTTATAGCAAGTGGTATCATGCGGTGGATTAGCTTTGCTTGAGATTATGCCTGACGGGTTTATGAAGGCTGGACGTGCGGCAGACTAACTGGATTGGCCTATGCATATGTTATCTGAATAGATTTGTATTTACAAGTTACCCTCTTTATCCTTTTGTCACATATGCGTTCGGCATTCAACATGTTTATGAGATTTATCTTTTACACTTGCCGAATGACATTATAAACCTGTTTCGGCAAACAGCTTCTATAGTTGTGTGCCATCGTGATTGGCTTTCAAAGCCGTACATATGGAACTGTCTAGTCTCACCCAGCATGTTCCAAGGTATTCTCACACTTTTATCCCTTGTTGGTTCTCAGGTCAAACCGACTGGCACGTCTCCGGGTTCGATACACCCCGGGCTCCCGATTGAAGCTAGCCTCGTTCGGCTTGCTGTGTGCCTTGACGCGAGGTGACGAATTTTGCGTCAACAATTACACCAGAAAAAGGCAAGGAAATCCTGAATGAAGTCCACTCTGGGTCCTGCGGTAATCACGCAGCTTCAAGGACACTAGTCAGAAAAATCTTCAAGTCAGGATACTACTGGCCCTCAGCTTTAAAAGACGCGGAAGACTTAGTCCGCCGCTGTCAATCATGCCAGTTCTTTGCCAAGCAGCAGCATGTACCCGCACATGAACTGATATGCATCCCTCCGTCATGGCCCTTCTCATGATGGGGACTCGATATGGTGGGTCCTCTCAAGCGCGCCCCAGGCGGATTCGAGTACATCTACGTTGCAATTGACAAATTCACAAAATGGATCGAGTACATGCCCTTGGTCAAATTCAATGCTTCCAAGTCAATCCACTTCATGCAGAGCATCTTTCACCGCTTTGGAATGCCGCATAGAATCATCACTGATCTTGGGTCCCCCTTTACGGCTATCAAATTCAAGTCATGGGCCAGCGACTGTGGAATCAAGATAGACTACGCATCAGTGGCTCACCCTCAGTCCAATGGCCAAGTTGAAAGAGCAAACGCCCTGATTCTCGCCGGATTAAAACCAAGGCTATTTGACCTCCTAAAAGATCACGCCGGAAAGTGGGTTGAAGAATTGCCTAAGGTAGTCTGGGGGCTACGAACACAATGAAGTCGGGCAACAGGCCAAACACCTTTCTTTCTGGTATATGGCACTGAAGCAATCTTACCGGCTGACTTAATCTGGAACACCCCACGAATGGAGCAGTACAACGAGGGCGAAGCTGATGATACCAGGCGGTTAGAAGTCGACAGCCTTGAAGAAGCCCGACTAACCGCACTTTTTCAGTCAGCAAGATACCTTCAAGGGATAAGGCGCTATTATGATAAGAACGTCCATCACCGCACCTTCCAAGTAGGCGACATGGTGTTGAAGAAAATTCAAAACACCGTTGGACGTCACAAGCTCATGAGTCCATGGGAAGGTCCTTATATTGTATCTAAAGTAACAAGACCCGGGTCATTTGAGCTAGTCACTGAAGATGGATCTCCACTGCCAAATTCATGGAATATAGAGCACTTGAAGAAATTCCATACTTAAGGACTACGCTACAATTCTGATTCAGGGCAATTGTATTTATTAGTCGGATATTAATAAAGTTTGAAGTTCATACGACATAAGAACTTTTATCCAGGCTTTTTTCTACACCTCATCACGACTATTCAGTCGCATAACAGTCTCTGCAATAGCAGGGCTTACCTCCGACTAATATATAATATTACTCGGATAGATTGGTTCAGCGGAAACCATACTTGAGTTACGAGCTTCGAGCTCAATACAACTCACAAGGTAGTATGGCTTAACACCCGGCTATCAGCCTATAGCGAATATGAAATCCACTATAGTGGACAATAGTTCCTATAAGGCATAACAAGGTGGATTAGTACTCACCCTGTTACACATTTCTTGGACAGAGGTCCACCCACCTTCGCACTCAAGCTGCGATCGTCAAGAGGATATGATTCACCCAGAAGGAACCAATGCTACGGTCCTTCAAGAGGTGCTTGATCATTATTATCCCTTGAACAAGGGTACTAAGAGTAGTACTCGGGCAAGACTAAGTTCTCTACACAATGGTTAGAGAAACGAAGTCACACGACCCAAACTAAAGTGCTAGCGAGCACTCGGATAGACTTGTCTAATTAGACGCCTGGTCATACATCCACAACAAATAAACTCAACCCATTGCCAAAGAAATTTGCCGCAATATGGAGTTGGACATATATGCAATTCACAAATTCAAAAGTAACCAATATTTTTGATATCTTATAATAATTGTTTTCAGGAGATACAAGCTGCAGAGACTGAGGAGTCTAGACTACTCTACAAGATCTAATATCTGTGAGTACTCCTCCGCGGCGGCCATCACCTCCTCTTGCATTACCGCAAGGTCCTCGTCGTCTTTGCCCTCAAGAAGAGTCATCAAAGCAGACAAGTCGAAGGACGGCAGATGAAGCTGCAGCGTCGCCATCAGGCCTTGCACCACGGAAATTGACATATCTTTGATATATTGCGCTAGTCGTCCAGGTGCAGCCTTGGCCCGCTCAATCAAAGTCTCCTCGACTCCTGCTGGTGCCGGAATCATGTTGAGCAGGGGCTCGATAGCATGCTCCAAGGCCTTCAAGGATTCCGCCGACTCCTTTGTAGACTTCAAAGCCTGCAGAAGGTCCCGGTCAGCACCCTCACGCATCAATTTGGCTTCTTGAAGAGTACTCTGCGCATTAGCAAATACCTCTTCAAGCTCTGCTTGCTTCCGGTTGAAGGCGTTCTGCCACCCAGAAGCCAGTTTATTTGCATCTGCATACACAACAGTCAGTTATCATGTCATCCGACTAATATCATGGAGCAGAACGACATAGAAACTCCAAGTATACCTTCAAGCTGCTTTTTAGAACTCTTCTTGAGCTCCTTCAACTTCTGTTCCATGGCAGCGGACTTGGATATCAGCCCACCCTCTCGGTCGTTAGCAGCGTCACGCTCCGCTACCACTTCCTTGAGGTTGCCTTGGAGTTCATTAATGCGATTATGCAGAACCTGGGTGGCTACCGTCTGGCTAATTTGGTCATGGGCAATATAGTCCCGGAGCTCTTGGTTTTCACGAGACAGCTCCTGGCGGATCCGGGTGACTTGATCTCTAACCTTGAAGTCAAAGGACTACAATACAATAATATTGTGAGTACTCGGATGAGTTTACAGTATAACAAGAAGAGATCGAGACTCTTACCTCAACAAATTGGTGAAGAGCTTCAAAAGGAGCCCTCACCTGATCCCTCAGCTCCTTCCGCCGAGTAAGATCCTGGTCATACCCAGATACGTCAAGAGTAGCTCCTTGGCGTGAGGACTCGGGTGCATCTAAAGGTCCTCCCTGCTGACAAGCTGAGCCCTCTGCATGTATCTCCGTCAAGACCATGTCCAAGGTAGGTTCGTCCGGCTGTCGTGTACGAAAAAACCAGTCATTCCAAACCCGGTCAAACTCCAATTGAGCGGGAGAACGAAAGATGGAGTACGGCCAACCAACCTGAGGCAATGGAAGAATATCCGCGTAAGGAGCAGCATCGGCCTGAGACTTGGACGGAGAAGAGCCAGGCAGCGCATCTACCTGACTGAATGTTGGCGGCACACTGGAGTAATCCTTGGCCAGCGGCTCCGACTCCTCTACCGCCTGAGGATCAGGAACGGTGCTCAAGGCTGTTGCACCTGGTTTTGCCTTCCTGCAAGCAGACAAGTATACATGTCAGTATCAGAACTCTGTGTACACTCTACAAAGCTGAAAACTTACTTCACGAGCTTCAAAGGCTTTGGTAGCTTCAAGAGCGGCTGTATCAGAAGCGGGTCTGAAGTCGGAGGCTTCTCAGACACCACGCTGCTTGAAGTCCCTTGCGCCGTCCCAGCATTTGATACAGCGACATATATAAGACAAGAGACCATCAACACTCAAAAGGACTACAAAGTACTCGGGTTTTCCCTTACCAGGAGCACCCGGCTTATAGTGCTTATCAGACAATTCTTGAGATAAAAGAACTTTTCGACAAGCACGGCGATTACCAGTGCGAGCCTTCTTAAGGACGGGTCCTCCAGCATCTAATTGAGGAGTCGGCGACCTCTTCCGGCTACCCTCAGCCTCTGGGTCTATTAGAAGGACATCAGAGTCAGTTGATTCTGTGTTAAGCTAGTCAAGATCTTCAGGCGAACTTGGTTTGTTAGGAAGATCCTCACTTCTGATGCGACCTTCCAAAATGATGCCTCCGCCTTCTTCAGTCGCCGAAGGCAGTGGAGGGCAATCATTGTTATCTCTCCCCTGGCCCTATAAAACAGAAGGATATCTAGTCAGGTCAGAAGGATATCTATTCCGAACCTTGACGACACGACAAATTAAGTACTCACCTGAGGAGGAGGATTAATGGCGGAGAAGGATGTCATCACTGGAGCAAGATGTCCACGGCTCTTAAGTAACCGGTTCACTCTCCAGAGGACTTCGCAGTCTGCCAATTGCTCGACAGCGTGGCGACCTGGGTCGTTCTTACCCAGGTATTCGAACCCAAAGTTGGCTCGCTGCTGAAGCGGGTGGATGCGCCGGGCAACAAAGTCCTAAACGACAGTTTATCCGGTCAGCCCATCGATTATCAAAGCGTCTATCATAATGAGGAGGGGTTGGATAGCCCCTACTTCTTCACTTGTGAGCTTCTCCTTCCATTCACGGCACTTCTGTGGTGGCCATCCATCATGACGACGAAGAGCTGGGGGTGGGCTACCCATATAGAACCACCCAGCAGCCCAGTCTTTTACCGACTCTGACAACTCAACAGTTATATATTGATTGGCTACTTCCAATCTAACCTGGAGACTAGCCCCTTTGACTACTTCGGTATTAGCGTCACTAGGTTGACACTTAAACCAGAAAAAGTAGCGGAAAAGGGTAATAGAGGGACATATCCCAAGAAAAGCCTCACAGAGATGGGTGAAGATTGTAATATGAAGAACCGCATTGGGAGTAATATGGTTCAGAGTCAAACCATAGTAATGCAGCAAGCCACGGAAGAAATCAGAAGCAGGAAGCCCCAATCCTCGCTCTACGAAGGCTTTAAACATCACGATCTTCGTGGTGTTGGGGGTAGGAGCGCGATGATCAGTGGGTACCCTCCATCCATCCAGTGGTTGCGCCCGCAGCAATCCTTGCTGCGCTAGGAATGCCAGTTCCGCCAGGGTGGTGTCCGGCTTCTTCCACGCCAAAACATCAGTTGGCGGGTTCGGATGCTTAGGTCTCCCAGTGGTGGTGATCCTAGGTTTCTTCTTCTCCGCTGCAGACTGTTTCTTGGGACCCATGTTGGTGACGAGAGATTTTCTACGCATCCACTGAGAGTTGGCTAAGGGATCCCTAGCTCTGAAGGCAATGGCTTGATGAAAGCATGAGGAAAGCACAAGCCCGGTGGCGGCTTATTATAGATCTATTTTGATAACCGTTCGGCTTTCCTAAATGGCGTCATGGCAACGTCTGTAACCCTAACGGCTTGGAACACGTGTCAGATGGCGTCAGAGATAGAGAACAGGAACAGTAAACAGACAAAGTTTTCCTTCCGCAAGATACATTTAGTACTCGGGAAACAAGACAGAGGACTCGAAAAATATTCCAAGTGCCCGGATCTTTGTTATTATTACTCAGAATTACAACAGAGATACATGGAAACATCTTGAGATACAACAACTTTCAACAGAAGTACAATCAAGGTGTAAAACGCTACTCTAGTGAATTCAAGGTACATAGCCTTGATGCCTATTGCACCAAGGATCGGGTTCAGTGAGACGCAGTAAAGCAGACACAGAACCTTGGGTAGACACTATCTTTTCAGTGCATCCCAAGGTGGGTCTTTGGTACCACCCCAGTACTCAAGGAACTCGGGGAAGACCATCACCCTCACCGCCCTTTTGACAACCTGTGACTCCGAGGTTATCTACGCGTGGTAGTCACAAGAGTTCTTTTAGGCGCACCTCTGTGTCCCTCTGCTCGCGACCACTTGGAAACCACCCTAACGGATGGTCCTTTCACAAGAGTTCTTCTGGGCACTTCATCTATTCTACAGAAGGAAGACACCCGGGGGCTCGATCATCTCAGCTATTGCTATTACAATACCCATGGAACTAATAAGAAGTTCTACACTCTCGAAAGATATGAGCTCTTTGCTTCCCAGGCAGGGTATTTATAGGCGTTTTCTTCTGGGTCTATAGACCAGGTTCATCAACAAGAGTGATCGCTGGACCAATAATTCAACCAATGTACTGTGGTGCATGTGAAGCTCGGCATGGGTAACAGAGTTGTTTCTCACACGCACTTCAAGACGAAGACGACAAAGTTTGCAGTTGCAGAAAACAACAAACATCATTATTATGCACTGTTGGAATAGTCACCAGTCAATTATTGCTGGACTCAAGGTAATTTTTATTCAGTGGGGGGTGATATGGGATGTTTGTTGCAAACATTGCCCACCTGAAGCTGAGTAATTATTATTTGGACGGTTTAAGCAACAAGTTGGTGTCATGGTCCGACTCCTCAAGACCTTAATAGATTACCTAATGGCTTCATTTAGAAGACCCCGAGAACCGACTACTATGGTACTCGGAACTCAGGCTCGGGGGCTGCAGGGTATAATCTATAAAGGAAATGTTTTTTCTTATTTAAGATTTACTCGGAAAAGGCTCCAAAGATCCTCAAAGTTATTATAAATAACAAGACGCTCGGGGGCTACACCCTATGGGTGCACTTTTTGTAAAAAGCGCACACCATGGAATTTCTTTACTCTCGGAGCACTTCAAGATTTCTCAAGACATTACTCGGAGATTCTCAAGAAGAAACTGGAAGATAACGTCGTGAAGAAATGATGAAGAGCTCGGGGGCTTGACGGACCAGGATGTCAGAGATATCATCTACCGATGATTACTCCGACTAATCCAGGATGGCTTTAGAGATCCGGACTAAGCCTGGAGAACCACTTGGCGTTTCTGGTCATGTGCCTCGAACAACCGGAATCCACCAACCAAACGTTCTCCAATCGTTTTACCTACATCAATAAAAAGACATAGGGTGAGCATACGGTCCAACACTGGGGTTAGTGAAGTAGGAAGAGTACCACTGTTGGGTCGGCTGCTCAAAAGAACGGTTAGCAGAAAAACCATTCCTAGCACGCCTACGGGAAGAGCGATCACCACGTAGAGGAAAACGTGGTCCGCTAAGGGAGGAGCATCTATCGCGATACTCAAAACGCGATGGGGGAAAACGCTCAACTACAAAGCCACCGCCACGGGGTCCATAGCCCATAACTACAGGCTCCCGCCGGGCACGATTTCCTCGCGGCCTAGGCCTAGGAACTTGAGGTTTAGGACCTCTAGGCCTAGCAGCACGCCTCTGAACATTTGGCCCATGTGCATCATGGAAAGGATGGTACATGTCCGTGTTGTTCATCTCCTTTGCACGGTGCGCCTCTCTCTTGCGCCGAAAGCAAAACTCACTCATGTGTCCATCTCTCCCACAGTGCTCACAATGGTACCTCACCGCTCTCACAGGGAGTTGTTGGTACTCACGGTAGTGGGTATGGATCGCTTTGCCCTTCTGTGGCATAAGCTCCTCTTGGATAGGTGGCATTGTGTCTAGCTTGTTCTTGAGGTGGTTTGGTTTTGGAGCCCACGACTGTTTCTTGGGTGGAGCTCTCGGAGGTTCAACAAACACCCCATCCTTGGTGTTAGGCTTGAGAGGCTCTTTGGGTGGAATCTTTGTAAGTTTGGGAGTGGAGGTGGAGTTGGGCTTCTCACACGGGTTCAGACCACTCGACTCTCCAATCTTCCCAAAAGATGAAGCGCACTCAACACCCAGAGCAAAGCCTACACCTGGACCTCCAGCAGCACGCTTGAACTGGGAGATCATCATCCCAAGCTGCGGCTCACCACTAGACACCCATGACAAGATGGTCTGAAGGTATGTGTTTTCCTCCTCGGTTTGCATCTTGTTATGCTTCACGTTCGCAATCTCCATCTCCAAACCCTCTGTTGACTCTTGCTAACGTCGTCACTAGGAGTAGACTATGGAATCTATCCCCGGCAATGGCGCCAGAAATGCTTGTTGACTCTTGCTAACATCGTCACTAGGAGTAGACTATGGAATCTATCCCTGGCAACGGTGCCAGAAATGTTTGTTGGTACTTCTTAATGTAAGAAGTATAACTAACTATTCGTATGACTATTGGTAGGTTCCGCAAGCGCACAGAATAAGTCTATTGTAGCACTTCACCCGGGAGTAACCGAGTATCGTATTTACTTCCACAGGGAAGATAATATGGCAGAACCAACACTAGGACCGCTATGAACAACTAGTGACTCTAGCAGGGTTGATCAAAAAGTATGAATGGGGGTTGGTTTCTACGACTATTAAAAAGAAAGAAAGAAAGACTAACTATTACTAAACTAAATCGGCGGGGTCTGGCCGATGAACAGATCAATGTTTTCCTACACACTTACGAACACAACTAACTTAGCAATAAAGAGTTTATCTAGTTCTTCGAACTGTACACACCCTCTGGACTATTTACCTCAGACATGCACAACGAGGTTTCTGATTTAAGGACTAACCCAACTACGTGGTGGAATTCAAGGCTCCCAGGGCTGTCACCACCTGTTTCCTACCACAGCTATCCGGGGGGCTAGCCACAAACTAAGGTATAACTAGTCTAAGCACCGTGCTTACACTAATATATACAACTCTAATCTTGCGTCCAAAACTAGAGCACTGATTACTCAACGAAGAACCCAAACTAGATACAAACTAAATACTAAGTTATCTATGATCGAAAGCACTCAACAAGAATAATAAGTAAAGAACTTAAAGTAAATGCTGAAAGTAGAAGAACACTAAGGTAAATGAAGAAAGACATGGAATTATACCAGAGACTTGGAAGATCCTCTATTACAACTCCAGCTCTTCTCTTCTTCACTCTCGCTCTCACTCTAAGTCTCTCAACTAGAGTGTTCCTTCACCAGAGCTTCGCTTACAAGAGAGTGAGACTAATAAGGTGAGGTCTGAGTACGAATGAGCTCGGGGGGTCCTATTTATAGCCTAAGGGACCTAGGGGGGTACTTATGGACCTTGGGTTAGGTCAGGGGGTGAGTGTGGTGGCGGGCGCCAGCCCTAGGTGGCGGCCGCCACCCCCCTGGCCGTTGGATCCACCGCCTTTGCTTCAATGGCATCCAGGAGCTCCAGAGAGGCGGTTCCAAGGTCGGTTGCATGTCCAAATAACCGTCACATGGGCAATTGGGTCATGATCCATGTGACATCCCTTCTTGGCCCTTGGATGCAATGACCTAAGTGATCAATGGCTGCAAATGAGTTGGCATGCCTCCCCTGGATCAGTGACGTGGCAGGGGAGGAGTTTGGGCCTCACTGCCCTGGCGGCCGCTAGTGATGGGTGGCGGCCGCCACCCCACCTTGGCCCAAAGTGAGCCCAGGTGAGTGTGCTCGCCTCCTGGTGGGTCCTCTTGGTCATTTTGCTCAAAAACCCTGCAATTTCCTACATTCAAATAAAACTCAAGGACAAGTGGAAATCGTTAGTTTATAAAAGGTTTTTGGTTGATTTTAGGTCCTTGTGTTGCGTTATATGACCTTGTTGATGCTAAGAATAAGACATTTAGTGAGCGTCAACAAGCTCCCCCAAGCTTACATCTTGCTCGTCCTCGAGCAAGCATGGACTTGAATAATCTTGGAAACTCTGTGTTTTTGTTGTGTATGCCCATATTATTTTCATCACCATGGAATTGGTATCCTTCCCTGCACTCAAGATTAGAACAAAAGACCAACAAGAAAGAAGGTTTGTCTTTCCCTTGCCTATTTTGCTAATCAAGACATGTTGAGTTTTTGCAAGTTTTGTTCAAAAGAAAGCATGCTTAGTAACTTCTGTGGCTCACTCGATCACTCATATTTGTATGTGGAAATGGAAGAATTATCCTCTCACTAAGACTTTATGTGGGGTTTAATGGCTAGGACAAAAGTGAGCATGCAATGCTAGCATAATTTTGCTAAGTTAGACAAATGGAGCAAAGGAGCAACAAGTCATAGGTTCAGACCAGGAATGTGCAAGTGTTTGGTGTTTATTGTGGCTAATACTTTCATGGCACTTCTCCTTTCTATCTCATTTGTGGGATCATGGCTATGAATGAGAGCATTTGCTCTTTTGGATATTCTCTTCTTTCTAGAGCACTTGATCTTTTGAATTTTCTTTCTAGAGCACTTGCTCTTTTGAATATTCTTTTCTTTCTAGAGCACTTGCTCTTTTTTTTTAAACTACTATAGCCATGTCCCTGAGATTTTATTATGGAGCATGATATTTTGCCATGGAGTATTCCTAACAATGAATGGAAATAAAGGCATGTTGTGTGCGTATTCTCAGTGTAAGAATAGCACTATATAGGTGGGTGCAAGTGAATTCCTTGGTCTAAAAATATGACAAGTTTCTCTACCATGACTATCAACAAAAGTCTAACTAGCTCAACACTAACATGCAGCAAGTGGAAGCTCCTACTCTAAGAGTAAAAAATTATTTGGCTTTGGTAGGACATTCTTTGCCACAGAAGTACTTAGAGCAAGTTTTTAAATTTTTCAAAATAATTACTCCACAAACTTGACTTTCTCAAGTCAAAGTAGAGACTTCCTTCCCCTTTACTTAGTCTAATGCTCATGTCTCAAGTTTAGTTCTAGCATACATTCTCCCATGATAACTCTAACGCATGGCATATATTATTTTTATTCATAAAAAAGACTTCTAATGAGAGCTTTTTATTTATTGCTATTTATTTATTATTATTATTATTATTTTTTAACTGCAAACTAACTAAGATAAAACTCAAATTTAAATTACTGAAATAAAAATAAAACTGACAGAAATAAAGACGGTAGTGATACTTACCTTTTTGACGGGGGTCCTCCCCCAAGCTGGCTTTTGGCGTGGTTGGGTTACATCCATCCCTGATGACGGTACATGTCATCCCAGTTCTGCTGGTTCTGCTGTAGGAGAGAAGAAATATTACCCAGTTCTCCACCAGTTTCCTGGCGGAGTTCCTGGAAATTTTGGTTCAAGTCGTTCAAGTCCTGACGGATTTCGGCAGTATCCATGGTGAGTCCATTCATTTGGTGCTGAAGATATCCCATATCGCGCATCCACTCGTCCTGATGAAAGGACAAATGGCGAGCGGCCTGTGGCGAGATTCCCCTATGGAAGAACTCATCACCACGGCCAGTGTACCGGGTGGATTCTCCCAAGGAGTGGGATGAACTCCCCAACTGGATGAGTGAAAGGACGCCTCCTGGCCGTATTCCCACCGCGGATGTTGCGGTTGTTGCCAATTCGACCCTCCTGCTTGGTGCGAGCCAGGGGGTGTCAAATGACTATAGTGTGCTGCTCCTTGATACTGCCCTGCATGAAAAGGGTCAAACTCCTGTGCCGCTGCTGCAGCTCTTGCGGCCTCTTCTGCTGCATGGGTCTGCGCTCGCGTCCTCCTCCTGGGAACCTGCATGGTGTTCTCTCGAGCCAACCTGCGGTTTCGTTCTGCCTCGGTTTCCAGGGCCAAAAGTAACGTTGGTGCATTCACCAACCAAAGTGACAAGTCAGTAAGAGCGATTTTATTCACATAATCTTGGTAGATCATGTGAATCTCACCGGTCTCCTGGTTCTCACGCAAGAGGTGCCCTTGCGAGAAGTGCTCCATGGTCAAAAGGTCTCGGTCACTAGGAATGTAGGACTATATAGCGGTGTTCAGCGGACCCATGTTAAAAGCCAGTCTAGTTATCCATGATGTCATTTCAATATTTCCAGTGCGTTGATTAAATTTAGACCAGTAGTCCGCCATGGCCTTGGCGGGTGATACTTTTATGTGGTTTACTAGAGCATAAAGCAGCAGCATTTCGGGCTTTTTAATTGGTCTTAAGTCAGGTCTTGGAAAGAGTGTGATACTAATATATTTGTGGAAAAACCTGAGCGTGGGGTTGTGGATATTACTTGTACGGGGCAAGCCTGGGTCTCTGTTCCCAGCAATACTTTTCCAGAATTCATTTCTATTGAATCCCGTACAGGCAGATTCCAAGCTCAGCAAGCATGAATCATTAAAGTTTAGATTCTTGCTGAACTGCCTCCACGTTAAAGAATGTTCTTCATTAAAAAGCCAAAATGTTATGTGATTAGCAGATATTTGCATTGTGGCCAGAAATTCAATTGTGAGGGGAAGGATTCCCTCCTCATTAACCTTCCATGCGTCTTCCCACCCCAAGGTTCGAAAAATATAGAGAAACTCATTGTCCATACCAGTGCGACTTAGCAAGTCGTCGTCGATGTGACGGGTGTGAACGAACTCCCTCTCACTGAGGATGTTCCGGGCCTGCCGTTCCCGATCACTCTGCCAGATGATATCATTGACGGAGTTCAGGACGCGGATGGTCGGTCCAGCCTGGTGTGTGGGCGGAGAGTCCCGATCCACCGACATTTCGTTGGTGGATGGAGTACCCCACCCGGCGCTCTCCTCATCACTCCCAGCAAAGCGAATGTGAGTGTTCGCCCTCGATGAACTTTCCTCACCCTTACTCTTCTTCTTCTTGCCGGTGAAGAAGTTCTTGAGAGGGCCCATGACTTCCTTGCTAGTGCTCAAGGTGGCTGGTGTCTTTGTGTTTTGAGTGAGGTGTAAGAACTTGCATGGGGTGTGGGTAGTATTTATAGGCTGAGGATGGAAGGGGGAAGGCCAAGAGCCCCTCCCACCTGGCGGGCACCAGGAAAAAGTGGCGGGCGCCACCCCTTTGTGGGTAATTTCCACTCAAAGCCACACCTTCTTTCACTTGTGCTCTCCTCATCACTCCTCACCAGAATTTTTGAGTGGGGAAGTGTCCAAAAGTTGGAGTGAAGTTGAAGAGAGAGGAGGAGACATGGGAGTGAATGGGTGCATTGAAAAGAGCAAAGGCATGGGTCTCTCCTGGTGTTATTTGAGTCTATGAGGTAGGGATAATGGTCTAGTTGATTGGCTAGGTGGAAAAGAGCCAAATGGGTGGCAGGCGCCAGCATGGGGTGGTGGGCGCCACCCCTAAGGCTTCCCTAAGCCCCCTAGGCTTCACCTAATCTCCCTACTAAGTATCTACTTTGCAGAAAATTAATTTTCTTAAGTAAAAACGAAATTTAAATGGGGGATAAAGACTTACCTTAGCCTAACTTACCTTGGTTAGCCGCTTTGGATTACCGATTAGTGTCGCCTTCACGGTGGTTGTGGATGAATGTAGGCACCGACGAACTTTGATGACGGGTGTTTTTTCGGTCGTGGTGTGAACTCGAATTTCTCCTCCTTTCCAATGATGTGGAGCTGAATTTCTCCAGCTTCTACATCAATGGTGGCTTTTGCAGTGCTCAGAAATGGCCATCCCAAGATTAATGGCATCCGGTGGTCGGGATTAATATCCAGAACCATGAAATCCACCGGGACAAAGAGATTCCAGATTTTCACTGGAATATTCTCTGCTATTCCCGCGGGATATCGGAGTGATTCATCGGCTAGCTGCAAACACATAGAAGTAGGGGACAAGGTATGATGATTTAATTTATCATATATTACCTTGGGCATGACGCTGACGCTTGCTCCCAGATCATAGAGTGCATGCTCGAAGTGCTGCTCTCCAATTGAACATGCGATCGTTGGGTTTCCTGGGTCCTTCTTCTTTTCTGGGAGTTGGTTTGAAATGACCGCACTGCAATCTTCGGTCAATTTAACCACATCCCTACATGGAATTGGTTTCTTCTTGTTGAGCATGTCTCTCAAATATTTTGCATAAGTTGGAACCTGCATAGCGTCAATAAATGGCACATGTATATATAATTTTTGAATTACCTCGACGAATTTCTTGAATTGGTCGTCTTCTGTCGGATTTCTGTTTTGATCTGGAAAAGGTAATACATGTCTATCATAGAATTCATGAGGAGCAGTTCGTACCTTGGATGAAGGTTCAGCTGGGGTCTCCTCTTCTTTGTCTTCTTCAATATTAACAATATTTTTCTTTGTAGCAGCATTACTACTAGGAACTAAATTAGGATGAGGTGGATCACAAGTGGATTTACCACCTCTCGTGGTTACAACTTTTACCTCCTCATAGTATTTAATTTGAGATTTAATGTTATCTACTGTTTGCTCTAATCCCTTATTAAAATTAATTTGTTCCTTAAATTCTTCAGAAAAATCTTTTAGTTTAGCATAAATTCCTTCTAACATTTTATCATGTTCAATTAATTTATTATTTATGCTATCATTAATTCTACCTTGATTAGAAACTAATTTTCCAATATGAGAATTAAATACGGAGGTTTGAGGCATACCTTTATTATTGCATTGTTGGATCATTGGAATTGGAGGTTCTCCGTAGCCACCATTATTAAGAAGGGATTTTGCATCCTCTTTCTTAATTTGTTCTTGGCCTTCACTTGACGAAGCGGCTCTTTGCTTGGCGTAGTACTCCTTCGCAGCACGATCTCTCTTCTCATTTATTCTTTGCTCTAGCAATTTTACCAAAGTTTGCACAGTGACAGAATCAACTTGCTTAATTTCAGACATACCTCTATCACGTTTTTCTGTCCATCCTTGATTCGCCACCATTGTCTCGATCAATTTGGTTGCCTTCTCTACAGTGAGAGAGAGGTATGCACCTCCGGCGGCAGCATCAAAGTATTGTCGAGATTCTTGCTGGAGTCCATGGTAGAAGCTCTGGATCAAGTACCAGTGTTGCATACCATGGTGGGGACAGTATTCAACATACTCTTGTAGTCTCTCCCAAGCTTCAGTGATTGTTTCTTCGTCTCCCTGTCCAAAGTTGGAAATCTTGCTACGGAAAAGAATAGTCTGACTTATCGGGCAGAACTTGTTGAGGAATTGATCCACGCATCTCACCCACGTCAGCAGGCGTCCAGAGTTGAAGAGGAACCACTGCTTCACTTTTTCCACTAATGAAAATGGAAAAAGACGGAGTCTGATGGCATCCTGCGAAACTCCCTGCACAGAAATTGTACTACATATCTCCAGAAAATTCCGGAGGTGAGAATTGGCATCCTCGGAAGGTTTGCCATTAAATGCAATAGCTTGAGCCATTCGTATTAGATGAGGTTTAAGCTCAAAATCTACATTACTAGTAGAAGGTAACACTGGAATGTGAGCAAGAGTAGGCATGGAATACTCACAGAGTGTTTTGGTCGACGTCGATGTTGATTGATCGTTGGAGCAGCTTGGTTCGTCAGTTACTTTTGACTGGGATTCTTGTCTTGATGAAGTCCTCTCGCGGAACTACAGGTTCTTCCTCGGAGGAGTGAGATTAGCTCTCGCTCTCCTAAGAATGGCCTCAGGATCTTCTTGATAGTCGCTCGGAAGATTGAATCCGGCCATGACTACTTGAACGATCACAAACAACGAACAATATATATACCCGCTAGAACTACGGGGGTTAATTCAATAGAAGTCACAAAGAATTAATTGTAGCCAATTGCTTCCCCGGCAACGGCGCCAGAAATGCTTGTTGACTCTTGCTAACGTCGTCACTAGGAGTAGACTATGGAATCTATCCCCGACAACGGCGCTAGAAATGCTTGTTGACTCTTGCTAACGTCGTCACTAGGAGTAGACTATGGAATCTATCCCTGGCAACGACGCCAGAAAGGTTTCTTGGTACTTCTTAATGTAAGAAGTATAACTAACTATTCGTATGACTATTGGTAGGTTCCGCAAGCGCACAGAATAAGTCTATTGTAGCACTTCACCCAGGAGTAACCGAGTATCGTATTTATTTCCACAGGGAAGCTACTATGGCAGAACTAACACTAGGACCGCTATGAACAACTAGTGATTCTAGTAGGGTTGATCAAAAAGTATGAATGGGGGTTGGTTTCTACTACTATTAAAAAGAAAGAAAGAAAGACTAACTATTACTAAACTAAATCGGTGGGGTCTGGCCCATGAACAGATTAATGTTTTCCTACACACTTATGAACACAACTAACTTAGCAATAAAGAGTTTATCTAGTTCTTCGAACCGTACACACCCTCTGGACTATTTACCTCAGACGTGCACAATGAGGTTTATGCTTTAAGAACTAACCCAACTACGTGGTGGAATTCAAGGCTCCCAGGGCTGTCACCACCTGTTTGCTACCACAGCTATCCAGGGGGCTAGCCACAAACTAAGGTATAACTAGTCTAAGCACCGTGCTTACACTAATATATACTACTCTAATCTTGCGTCCAAAACTGGAGCACTGATTACTCAGCGAAGAACCCAAACTAGATACAAACTAAATACTAAGTTATCTATGATCGAAAGCACTCAACAAGAACAATAAGTAAAGAACTTAAAGTAAATGCTGAAAGTAGAGAACACTAAGATAAATGAAGAAAGACTTGGAATTATACCAGAGACTTGGAAGATCCTCTATTACAACTCCAGCTCTTCTCTTCTTCAGCTCTATTACACTCTAGTCTCTCAACTAGAGTGTTCCTTCACCAGAGCTTCGCTTACAAGAGAGTGGGACTAATGAGGTGAGGTCTGAGTACAAATGATCTCAGGGGGTCCTATTTATAGCCTAAGGGACTTAGGGGGGTACTTATGGACCTAGGGTTAGGTCAGGGGGGTGAGTGTGGTGGCGGGCGCCAGCCTAGGTGGCGGCCGCCACCCCCCTGGCCGTTGGATCCAGGGCCTTTGCTTCAATGGCAGCCAGGAGCTCCAGAGAGGCGGTTCCAAGGTCGGTTGCATGTCCAAATAACCGTCACATGGGCAATTGGGTCATGATCCATGTGACATCCCTTCTTGGCCCTTGGATGCAATGACCTAAGTGATCAATGGCTGCCAATGAGTTGGCATGCCTCCCCTGGATCAGTGACGTGGCAGGGGAGGAGTTTGGGCCTCACTCCCCTGGCGGCCGCCAGTGATGGGTGGCGGGTGCCACCCCACCTTGGCCCAAAGTGAGCCCAGGTGAGTGTGCTCGCCTCCTGGTGGGTCCTCTTGGTCATTTTGCTCAAAAACCCTGCAATTTCTTACATTCAAATAAAACTCAAGGACAAGTGGAAATCGTTAGTTTATAAAAGGTTTTTGGTTGATTTTATGTCCTTGTGTTGCGTTATATGACCTTGTTGATGCTAAGAATAAGACATTTAGTGAGCGTCAACACCCTCACACAGAACGCACCTAGTCACACAAGTGCTACCCGAGCTGGCCTTCTCAAGAGACACAATCTTGGCATTCTTCTCTGCCAACTCGGATTGCAAGCCCGCACAAGACTTGCACGCAGCCAACAGCGAGGATCTAGCCTTAAGCTCATCCACCTCTCCTACCAACACTTCATACTTACCTCTCAAAGTGAGAAGGTCAGTCATGTGAGTGGTGCACATCTCGCACTCCTCCTCGGTGACAACAACGGTGGACTTGAAAGATTCAAGTTCCTTCACCGTATCCTCCCACTTCTGCCTAAACTCCTTCCGCTCTCTAGCAGCACACCTAAGCAACTTATCTTGACTAAGAAGGGCGGATGTAAGTTTCTCGACCTCAGCAGAAAGCTCATCGGGGGTCTGAGATACCTGGGAGGTGTCGTCGTCGTCGTTGTCCCGAGGGATCTTCTCCAGCTCACCGTCGACCTCCTTGCCGAGGGCCATGGTGCAGAAGCCCTCGTTGTCGGCGAAGAAGCAGAGGCCGTTCAGCTTGTCCTTGATCCTCTTCTTCTTCTCGGACTCGTCATCGCTTGAGGAAGCGGAGTCGTCATCCGAGTCGTCGACGTCGCTGAGCGTGGCGAAGAACGCACGCTGCTCAGCCTGGGCCTTCTCCAAGTACTTCGTCTTGATGTACTCCTTGTTGAAGCCGCCCTTCCGCTTGTGCTTCGCGGGGACGTACTTCTCCTTGCGCTTGCCGGAGTCGTACTTGTGCCCATGATCCACCTTGTCGAAGACTTGCTTGTTCTTCTTCGGGCAATTGGCGATGAAGTGGTTGGGGTCGCCGCACTCGAAACAACCCGAGCGTCCTCCTCCGCGGCGACGGTTCATGCGGTTGTTGTGGAACCGCAAGAACCGGTTGGCAAGCAAAGCCAACTCATCATCCCCAATGAACTCCAGCTGCTCCTCTGTGACAGAAAGAAGAGAAGAGAGTGCAAAGCCTCTAGAGGGGTTTGCAGAAGAGCCAGAAAGCAAAGCCATCGACATGCCAGAAAGATTTTCATAAGAAGCCCTCGCCATGGCGTCAATCTCACTGGACTTGAGCTTACTAAAGAGCTCGTCTCATGTGAGGGTCTCATAGTTAGGTTATTCGATGATCGCCTGAACCTTTGAGTCCCACACCTACCGATCGAGATTGTGCAAAAGCTTCAAAGCTCTCTCATGATCGTCGAAAGGCAATAGCTCCTTGTTAGCCCTCATCTTATTGATAATCACCTGAAAGCGAGCGAATAAACTTTCTATGCTCTTGCCAGGCATATGTTGAAAGTTCTCATACTCTTGCTTGAATGACTCGTAGAGACGGGTTTTGACTTGAGTGGTTCTCTCATGGAAGCGCATGAGGGTTGCCCAAATCTCCCGAGCCGTAGCGAGGTGAGAAACGCGATCAAACTCCGTCATGCTTAAGCATGAGAAAAGAGCATTACGGGCTCGGCTATTGGCATCGTGCTCATCAATCTGATGCTGAGTAGCACGAGAAGCCAAGACCACGTAATCGACAGAATTGCAAATATCCTAGATGGAAGCACCCAAACTCTGCAAATAGGCTGACATGCATATCTTCCAATACGCATAGTTCGTCCCATCAAAAAACGGCGGTTTGCCCATGCCGCGATCCATGTCGCCTTCGGTGGATCTGGAACCGGCTAAGGTGGAAGATCCTTAACCCGCTCCGATACCAATTGAAGGACCGAGAATGCGAAAGCAAGGCGACCAGAGGGGGAGTGAATGGGAGCTCAAAAATTTCTCTCGAAACTTTGGCCTTTGTCCCACAAATCAACCCCCAAGAGCTTCGACGAAACTGAGATGCCCACAACCCTTGAAAGAGGGTGGATGATCTCTAGGATCACAGCGAGGCACCACAAAGCGATAGCAAGTCAAACGCCAAAGGCACCGGCACAAGTTCGACCCCTAAAACCTAGTCCCAAACGTAGATTGAAGCCTACATTGAGAAATCCCTAAATACCAATGCTAACAAGTAGCAAAGATACCTATAGAGGTTCCTAGGTGAACTATAGGGCCAACCGAGAAGTCCAGAAACCAAGCGAAGAAGCCGGGAGAGCAAATGCACTAAAACTCAACAAGCAGCCAACTCGCGGACTGTTCGGGGTTCAGACCGCGGACTGTCTGCCCAACGGCGGACTGTCCGGGCTCAGGTGGCGGACTGTCCGCCGGCCAAAAGAGCAAAACAGCAACGTTACTGAACAACCCCTGGACGCTTCCCGGACTGTCCGTGACTCAGTACTGCGGACTGTCCACGGGTGTTCTGAGTCAGCTCCAACAGCGCGGAGTCAGGCCACTGGTCAGGCCGACCCCGACGCGCGGACTGTCCGCCGGTCAGGTGGCGGACTGTCCGCGACCGACCAGAGAGGGCGATTTTGAACGCCCCTCTCCCAAATCTCTCCAAATCCAAACCAAATCACAATCCCTCGTTCCCAAACTTGCAGAAGATGATCACGAGGTAGTTAGGAGACTATCCTCAAGAAATCATCCGCTCAAAACAACTCAATCACCGGGAATCGAAGAAGAGGGAATATGAACAGAAAAAGCGCCACGAAAACGAAATCAACCTGATCTACTTGTTCGTGAGGAGTTAGATGAATTCCTTCGGCGGAAATGATCTCCTCACTATAAAGAACAAGTTGATTCAAACGGATTTCGAAAAGACGCGGTAGAGTGGGAGATCGAGTGACGGGAAAATCGCGGAGAAATGAAGAACGCGAAGAACACGAACAAAACACGAATCAACACATCGATCTGCAACTGTGTGGATATCGCACGCTACAACAGTGAGATTACGGTCTCACTTCCTCAAAATCTCCAGTACACAGAGGTGTGGTTCTCTGCGGATCTCAGTTGCTACAGCAGGGGATTGGGAGAGCAGAAAAACCTAGAAGGCAAAGAGCAAATGACTAAGATGTGATGGGAGGTGGGTGTCTCCCTCTACTTATCCTAATTCTAATTCCCACTCTACCCCTAGTTATTTACAGAGCGAACCAGCCAAACCCTACGGCTATCCTGGACCAACTCAAAGATGAAGGTGATCCGACGGCCACACCCGCACAACTGGCAGAGTTGCCTCGACGCAACCTCACCGATTGCCGCCACGTGCCGCCACCGCTCTGCTTGTCCTTTTCCCAGACTTCGCCCCCGGTTTTGTGGCCCAAACTGGGAAACCAGCCTTCACGATCAACCGTCGGTTTTGAGGCCCAAACCGGGAAACCAGCCGTCTATCGCCTGAGTTTTGTGGCCCAAACTCAGAAACCCGCAGCGCCCAGGTTTTGAGGCCTAAACCTGGAAACCGTCCTCAGCCCGAGTTTTGTCGCCCAAACTCGGAAACCATCAGTGCCCAAGTTTTGAGGTTGTTGACTCTTATTAACGTCGTCACTAGGAGTAGACTATGAAATCTATCCCGGCAACGGCGCCAGAAAGGCTTGTTGGTACTTCTTAATGTAAGAAGTATAACTAACTATT
Source organism: Coix lacryma-jobi var. lacryma-jobi (assembly GCA_009763385.1). Taxonomy (NCBI): domain Eukaryota; kingdom Viridiplantae; phylum Streptophyta; class Magnoliopsida; order Poales; family Poaceae; genus Coix; species Coix lacryma-jobi. Next base: position 75,569,955 of record CM019828.1, on the reverse strand, counting down.
CTTATGACTATTGGTAAATTCCGCAATAGCACAGAATAAGTCAATTGTAGCACTTCACCCGGGAGTAACCGAGTATCGTATTTATTTCCACAGGGAAGCTACTATGGCAGAACTAACACTAGGACTGCTATGAACAACTAGTGATTCTAGCAAGGTTGATCGAAATGTATGAATGGGGGTTGATTTCTACTTCTACTAAAAAGAAAGAAAAAACTAACTATTACTAAACTAAATCGGCGGGGTCTGGCCGATGAACAGATTAATGTTTGCCTACACACTTACGAACACAACTAACTTAGCAATAAAGGTTTTATCTAGTTCTTCAAACTATACACACCCTCGGGACTATTTACCTCAGATGTGCACAACGAGGTTTATGATTGAAGAACTAACCGAACTACGTGATGGAATTCAAGGCTCCCAGGGCTGTCACCACCTGTTTGCTACCACAGCTATCCGTGGGGCTAGCCACAAACTAAGGTATAACTAGTCTAAGCACCGCGCTTACACTAATATATACTACTCTAATCTTGCGTCCAAAACTAGAGCACTGATTACTCAGTGAAGAACCCACACTAGATACAAACTAAATACTAAGTTATCTATGATCAAAAGCACTCAACAAGAACAATAAGTAAAGAACTTAAAGTAAATGCTGAAAGTAGAAGAACATTAAGATAAATGAACAAAGACTTGGAATTATACCAGAGACTGGGAGATCCTCTATTACAACTCCAGCTCTTCTCTTCTTCACTCTCGCTCTCACTCTAAGTCTCTCAACTAGAGTGTTACTTCACCAGAGCTTCGCTTACAAGAGAGTGGGACTAATGAAGTGAGGTCTGAGTACAAATGAGCTCAGGGGGTCCTATTTATAGCCTAAGGGACCTAGGGGGTACTTATAGACCTAGGGTTAGGTCAGGGGGTTGAGTGAGGTGGCGGGCGCCAGCCCTAGGTGGCGGTTGCCACCCCCCTGGCCGTTGGATCCACCGTCATTGCTTCAACGGCATCCAGGAGCTCCAGAGAGGCGGTTCCAAGGTCGGTTGCATGTCCAAAACTGTCACATGGGCAATTTAGGTCATGATCCACGTGACATCTCATCTTAGCCCTTGGATGCAACGACCTAAGTGATCAATGGCTGCAAATGAATGTGGCACGCCTCCCTTGGATCAGTGATGTGGCAGGGGAGGAGTTTGGGCCTCACTCCCCTGGCGGCCGCTAGTGAGGGGTGGCGGGCGCCACCCCACCTTGGCCCAAAGTGAGCCCAGGTGAGTGTGCTCGCCTCCTGGTGGGTCCTCTTGGTCATTTTGCTCAAAAACCCTGCAATTACCTAAATTCAAATAAAACTCAAGGACAAGTGGAAATCGTTAGTTTATAAAAGGTTTTTGGTTGATTTTAGGTCCTTGTGTTGTGTTATATGACCTTGTTGATGCTAAGAATATGACACTTAGTGAGCATCAACAAGCTCCCCCAAGCTTACCTCTTGCTCGTCCTCAAGCAAGCATGAACTTGAATTTTGGAAACTTTGTGTTTTTGTTGTGTACGCCTATATTATTTTCATCAACATGGAATTGGTAGCCTTCCCTGCACTCAATATTAGAACAAAAGACTAGCAAGAAAGAAGGTTTGTCTTTCCCTTTCCTATTTTGCTAATCAAGATATGTGGAGTTTTTTTTTGCAAATTTTGTTCAAAAGAAAGCATGCTTAGTAACTTCTGTGACTCACTCGATCACTCATATTTGTATGTGGAAATGGAAGAATTATCCTCTCACTAAGACTTTATGTGGGGTGTAATGGGTAGGATAAAAAAATGAGCATGCAATGCTAGCATAATTTTGCTAAGTTAGACAAATGGAGCAAAGGAGCAACAAGTCATAGGTTCAGACCAGGAATGTGCAAGTGTGTGGTATTTATTGTGGCTAATACTTTCATGGCACTTCTCCTTTTTATCTCATTTGTGGGATCATGGCTATGAATGAGAGCACTTGCTCTCTTGTATATTCTTTTTTTTTCTTCTAGAGCACTTGCTCTTTTGAATATTTATTTTTTCATTCTAGAGCACTTGCTCTTCTTTTTTTTAGACTTGCTATAGCCATGTCCCTGAGATTTCATTATGGAGCATGATATTTTGCCATGGAGTATTTCTAACAATGAATGGAAATAAAGGCATGTTGTGTGCGTATTCTTAGTGTAAGAATAGCACTATATAGGTGGGTGCAAGTGAATTCCTTGGTCTAAAAATATGACAAGTTTCTCTACCATGTCTATCAACAAAAGTCTAACTAGCTCAACACTAACATGCAGCAAGTGGAAGCTCCTACTCTAAGAGTAAAAATTATTTGGCTTTGGTAGGACTTTCTTTGCCACAGAAGTACTTAGAGCAAGTTTTTAAATTTTTCAAAATAACTACTCCACAAACTTGACTTGCTCAAGTCAAAGTAGAAACTTACTTCCCCTTTACTTACTCTACTGCTCATGTCTCAAGTTTAGTTCTAGCATATGTTCTCCCATGATAACTCTAATGCATGGCATACATCACTTTTACTCATTAAAAAGACTTATGATGAGAGCGTTTCATTTATTGCTATTTATTTATTATTATATATATATATTATTATATATATATTTTTCTAATTAAGCTGCAAATTAACTAAGATAAAACTCAAATTTAAATTACTGAATTAATAATAAAACTGACAGTAATAAAGACGGCAGTGATACTTACCTCTTTGACGGGGGTCCTCCCCCAAGCTGGTCGTTCGCGTGGTTGGGTTACATCCATCCCTGACGACGGTACATGTCATCCCAGTTCTGCTGGTTCTGCTACAGGAGAGAAGAAATATTACCCAGTTCTCCACCAGTTTCCTAGCGGAATACCTAGAAATTTTGGTTCATGTTGTTCAAGTCCTGATGGATTTCGGCAGTATCCATGGTGAGTCCATCCATTTGATGCTGAAGATATCCCATGTCACGCATCCACTCGTCCTAATGAAAGGACGAATGGCGAGCGGCTTGTGGTGAGATTCCTCCAGGGAAGAACTCATCACCACGACCAGTGTACCAGGTGGATCCTCCCATAGATTGGGATGAACTCCCCAACTGGGATGAGTGATGGGACGCCTCATGGCCGTATCCCCACTGCGGATGATGCGGTTGCTGCCAGTTTGACCCCCCTGCTTGGTGTGAGCCAGGGGGTGTCAAATGACCATAGCGTGCTGCTCCTCCATACTGCTCTACATGAAAAGGGTCAAACTCCGGTGCCGCTGCTGTGGCTCTTGCTGCTTCTTCTGCTGCACGGGTCTGTGCTCGCGTCCTCCTCCTGGGAACTTGCATGATGTTCTCTCGAGCCAATCTGCGGTTTCGTTCTGCCTCGGTTTCCAGGGCCAAAAGTAACGTTGGTGCTTTCACCAACCAAAGTGACATGTCAGGAAGAGCGATTTTATTCATATAATCTTGGTAGATCATGTGAATCTCACCGGTCTCCTGGTTCTCATGCAAGAGGTGTCCTTGCGAGAAGTGTTCCATGGTCAAAGGGTCTCGGTCACTGGGAATGTAAGAGTATACAGCGGTGTTCAGCAGACCCATGTTTAAAGTCAGTCTAGTTATCCATGATGTCATTTCGATATTTCTAGTGCGTTGATCAAATTTAGACCAGTAGTCCGCCATGGCCTTGGCGGGTGATACTTTTATGTGGTTTATTAGTGCATAAAGCAGCAGCATTTCGGGCTTTTAATTGGTCTTAAGTCAGGCCTTGAAAGAGTGTGATACACATATATTAGTGAAAAAACCTGAGCGTGGGGTTGTGGATATCACTTGTACGGGGCAAGCCTGGGTTTCTGTTCCTAGCAATACTTTTCCAAAATTCATTTCTATTAAATCCCGTACAGGTAGATTCCAAGCTCAGCAAGCATGAATCATCAAAGTTTAAATTCTTGCTGAACTGCTTCCATGTTAAAGTATGTTCTTCATTAAAAGCCAAAATTTTATGTGATTAGCAGATATTTGCATTGTGGCTAGAATTCCATTGTGAGGGGAAGGATTCCTTCTCATTAACCTTCCATGCATCTTCCCATCCCAAGGTTCAAAAAATATAGAGAAACTCATTGTCCATGCCAGTGCGACTTAGCAAGTCGTCGTCGATGTGGCGGGTGTGAAACGAACTCCCTCTCACTGAGAATGTTCCGGGCCTGCCGTTCCCGATCACTCTGCCAGATGATATCATCGACGAAATTTAGGACGTGGATGCTCGGTCCAGCCTGGTGTGTGGGCGGGGAGTCCCGATCCACCGACATTTCGTTGGTGGATGGAGTACCCCACCCGACACTCTCCTCATCACTCCCAGCAAAGCGAATGTGAGTGTTTGCCCTCGACGAACTTCTCTCACCCTTACTCTTCTTCTTCTTGCCGGTGAAGAGGTTCTTGGGAGGGCCCATGGCCTCCTCGCTAGTGCTCAAGGTGGCTGGTGTTTTTGTGTTTTGAGTGAGGTGTAGGAACTTGCATGGGGTGTGGGTAGTATTTATAGGCTGAGGATGGAAGGCGGAAGGTTGAAAGCTTCACCCCCTGGCGGGCGCCACCCCTACTTGCCCATTTCTGTCTGCAACCAACACATGAGGTTTCCCCGTAATGGCCACTGAATGAATTTTAGGTGGGAAGAATAAAGTGGTAGTGTGGTGCAACTGCCAAGGTGTACTTCTCTAAGGGGTAAGTGGCTGAAAATTTCAAGGACCACTTTCTTCAATCCTGGTCATACTTTTACCAGGATGGTGGGGGGAAACTTACTCATGTAGCTTCATGCAGAAAGTGAGCGAAAGTGATCTGCGCAGGCCTAAAAAAGGGCGGGAGCCACGCGTTATGCGGTAATCCCCCAGCTCAAAGCCACTCCTATTTCACTTGTTGAGTTCCTCAATCACGTCCTCACCCGAAATTTTTACTGGAGAAGTGTCTGTCAAAAGATGGAGTGAAGTTAAGAGAGAGGAGGAGACATGGGAGTGACTGAGCATTGAAAAGAGAAATGGCATGGGTCTCTCTGTGTTATTTGAGTTATGAGCTAGGGATGAAGTCTACTTGATTGGCTAAGTGAGGAAAAAGGCACTAGTGGTGGCGGGCGCCGCTGGCGTAAGGGCGCCAGCCCTACGGCAGGCCTAATCCCCCTAGCTTCACCTAATCTCCACTAGACATCTATTTTTGCAGAAAATTACATTTTCTTAAGTAAAAACAAAATTTAAAATGGGGATTAAAGACTTACACTACCTAACTTCACCTTAGGTTAGCGCTTTGGATTCCCGATTAGTGTCACTTCAGGTGTATCGTGGCTGAATTGTCCTCTACTCGTTTGTTGTGGAGGGGTCAGTCGCACCGACGAACTGATGCAAGCAGGTGTTTTTTCGCGTGTCGGTTCGTGTGTGGTAACTCGAATTTTTCCTCTTCCCACTGATGGGAGAGCTGAATTTCTCCAGCTCCATACATCAATAGTGGCTTTTTGCGTGCTAGAAATGGCGTCACCAAATCATGGCGTGGCCGGTGGTCGGGATTAATATCCAGCAACCACAAAATCCACTGGGACAAAGACGAATTCGCGATTTTCACCGGAATATTCTCTTCTATTCCGCGGGAATATCGAGCCAATTGTATCGGCTAGGCTGCAGACACTAGAAGTAGGGACAAAGTATGGCTGATTATTTTATCATATACCTCTTGGGCAGACCGCTTACGCTGCTCCCCAGAGCACGAGTGCAATGCCGAAGTGCTGCTCATCCATTTGAAACACGCGATCCTTGGGTTTCATGGGTCCTTCTTGTTTTCTGGGAGTTGGTTTAAAATGACCGCACTACAATCTTCGGTCAATTTAACCACATCCCTACTTAGAATTGGTTTCTTCTTATTGAGCATGTCTGTCAAATATTTTGCATAAGTTGGAACCTGCATAGCGTCAATAAATGGCACATGTATATATAATTTTTGAATTACCTCGACGAATTTCTTGAATTGGTCGTCTTCCGTCGGATTTCTGTTTTGATCTGAAAAAGGTAATACATGTGTATCATAGAATTCATGAGGAGCAGTTCGTACCTTGGATGAAGGTTCAGCTGGCGTTTCCTCTTCTTCGTCTTTTTCAACATTAACAATATTTTTCTTTGCAGCAGAATTGCTACTAGGAACTAAATTAGGATGAGGTGGATCACGAGTGGATTTGCCACCTCTCGTGGTTACAACTTTTAATTCCTCATAGTATTTAATTTGAGATTTAATATTATCTACTGTTTGCTCTAATCTCTTATTAAAATTAATTTGTTCCTTAAATGCTTCAGAAAAATCTTTCAGTTTAGCATAAATTCCTTCTAACATTTTATCATGTTCAATTAATTTATTATTTATGCTATCATTAATTCTACCTTGATTAGAAACTAATTTTCCAATAGGAGAATTAAATACGGAGGTTTGAGGCATAACTTTATTATTCCATTGTTGGATCATTGGAATTGGAGGTTCTCCGTAGCCACCATTATTAAGAAGGGATTTTGCATCCTCTTTCTTAATTTCTTCTTGACCTTCACTTGATGAAGCGGCTCTTTGCTTGGCGTAGTACTCCATTGCAGCATGATCTCTCTTCTCATTTATTCTTTGCTCTAGCAATTTTACCAAAGTTTACAGGGTAACAGAATCAACTTGCTTAATTTCAGACATACCTCTATCACATTTTTCTGTCCATCCTTGATTCACCACCATTATCTCGATTAGTTTGGTTGCCTTCTCTACAGTGAGAGAGAGGTATGCACCGCCGGCGGCAGCATCAATGTGTTGTCGAGATTCTTGCTGGAGTCCATGGTAGAAGCTTTGGATCAAGTACCAGTCTTGCATACCATGGTGGGGACAGTTTTCAACCTACTTTTGTAGTCTCTCCCAAGCTTCAGTGATTGTTTCTTCGTCTCTCTGTCCAAAGTTAGAAATCTTGCTACGAAAAAGAATAGTTCGACTTATCGGGCAGAACTTGTTGAGGAATTGATCCGCGCATCTCACCCATGTCAGCAGGTGTCTAGAGTTGAAGAGGAACCACTGTTTTGCTTTTTCCACTAATGAAAATGGAAAAAGATGAAGTCTAATGGCATCCTGCGAAACTCCCTGCACAAAAATTGTACTACATATCTCCAGAAAATTCCGGAGGTGAGCGTTGGCATCCTCGAAAGGTTTGCCATTAAATGCAATAGCTTGAGCCATACGTATTAGGTGAGGTTTAAGCTCAAAATCTACATTACTAGTAGAAGGTAACACTGGAATGTGAGCAAGGGTAGGCATGGAATACTCACGGAGTGTTTTGGTCGACGTCGATGTTGATAACGATGTCGACGTTGGTGTTGATCGATCGGTGGAGCAGCTTGGTTCGTCAGTCACTTTTGACTGGGATTCTTGTCCTGACGAACTCCTCTCGCGAAACTCCAGGTTCTTCCTCGGAGGAGTGAGATTAGCTCTCGCTCTCCTAAGAATGGCCTCGGGATCTTCTTGATAGTCGCTCGAAAGATTGAATCCGGCCATGGCTACTTGAACGATCACAAACAACGAACAATATATATACCCGCTAGAACTACGGGGGTTAATTCAATAGAAATCACAAAGAATTAATTCTAACCGATTGCTTCCCCAGCAACGGCGCCAGAAATGCTTGTTGACTCTTACTAACATCGTCACTAGGAGTAGACTATGGAATCTATCCAGGCAACGGTGCTAGAAATGCTTGTTGGTACATCTTAATGTAAGAAGTATAACTAACTATTTTTATGACTATTGGTAAATTTCGCAAGCGCACAGAATAAGTCAATTGTAGCACTTCACCGGGGAGTAACCGATTATCGTATTTATTTCCACAGGGAAGCTACTATGGCAGAACTAACACTAGGACTGCTATGAACAACTAGTGATTCTACCAAGGTTGATCGAAATGTATGAATGGGGGTTGATTTCTACTACTACTAAAAAGAAAGAAAGAAAGATAAATGACCGGATTAGCAATAAAGGTTTTATCTAGTTCCATGACCGGATTATTGCTAAACTAAATCGGCGGGGTCTGGCCGATGAACAGATTAATGTTTTCTTACACACTTAGGAACACAACTAACTTAGCAATAAAGGTTTTATCTAGTTCTTCGAACCGTACACACACTCTGGACTATTTACCTCAGACGTGCACAACGAGGTTTATGATTTAAGAACTAACCCAACTACGTGGTGGAATTCAAGGCTCCCAGGGCTGTCACCACCTGTTTGCTACCACAACTATCCGGGGGGCTAGCCACAAACTAATGTATAACTAGTCTATGCACCGCGCTTACACTAATATATACTACTCTAATCTTGCTTCCAAAACTAGAGCACTGATTACTCAGCGAAGAACCCAAACTAGATACAAAATAAATACTAAGTTATCTATGATCGAAAGCACTCAACAAGAACAATAAATAAAGAACTTAAAGTAAATGCTAAAAGTAGAAGAACATTAAGATAAATGAAGAAAGACTTGGAATTATACCAGAGACTCTGGGAGATCCTCTATTACAACTCCAGCTCTTCTCTTCTTCACTCTCGCTCTCACTCTAAGTCTCTCAACTAGAGTGTTACTTCACCAGAGCTTCGCTTACAAGAGAGTGGGACTAATGAGGTGAGGTCTGAGTACAACTGAGCTCGGGGGGTCCTATTTATAGCATAAGGGACCTAGGGGGTACTTATAGACCTAGGGTTAGGTCAGGCGGTTGAGTGAGGTGGCGTGCGCCAGCCCTAGGTGGCGGCCGCAACCCCCTAGCCGTTGGATCCACCGTCATTGCTTCAACGGCATCCAGGAGCTCCAGAGAGGCGGTTCCAAGGTCGGTTGCATGTCCAAAACCGTCACATGGGCAATTTAGGTCATGATCCACGTGACATCTCTTCTTAGCCCTTGGATGCAACGACCTAAGTGATCAATGGCTGCAAATGAATGTGGCACGCCTCCCCTGGATCAGTGACATGGCTGGGGAGGAGTTTGGGCCTCACTCCCCTGGCGGCCGCCAGTGAGGGGTGGCGGGCGCCACCCCACCTTGGCCCAAAGTGAGCCCAGGTGAGTGTGCTCGCCTCCTAGTGGGTCCTCTTGGTCATTTTGCTCTAAAACCCTGCAATTACCTACATTCAAATAAAACTCAAGGACAAGTGGAAATCGTTAGTTTATAAAAGGTTTTTGGTTGATTTTAGGTCCTTGTGTTGTGTTATATGACCTTGTTGATGCTAAGAATATGACACTTAGTGAGCATCAACAGAGGCCCAAACCTGGAAACCGTCCACTCGATGGTTTTTCTGTGGCTCAACCACCAAACCGAGTCGTAGAGGGGATGCACCGCCCGTGCACCCCGTCCACCCGCAAGTCTTCGCTCGTCGCTGTCCCAGGCTGCTAGCCACGACAGCTGATCCTCAGGCCACCGGTCCCTCAGTCCAAGCCTCACGTCCGCCCTTCGCCTCTCTCGGTCCATCGGCACGGCACGTCTCTACTTGACCTTCACCTTGCCTTCGATCACTGTGTCCGTGCTCGACACCTGCACAACACAAGCCAAAGAACATGTGCATTATCCCAGTTGACAATCACTCATCACTCGAGACTCGGCATACACCCATGTATCCTCAGTTGTTTCTTCTAAATTAAGTGGAACCCAACTTGTATCATTATTTCTGAACTCTATTGTAATATTATTTCCGCTGCAAAGCTCCGTGGACATGATTTGTATTTGCTTGACCATGCGATCTTGGCTCAGATGTTGAAAAAGTTTGAAATCCCTTAGGATTTCACGGACTACCGGGTTTATATGGGCTCAAGTGTCCTAATTCAGCTGCTCCAGCAAAAGTTTTTGCACTTGTGCTCTTATAAATTGGATGGTTCTGTAACAGAGAAGTTTCGGCTAGAAACTGAGATCGAATCGCGTTTTTGCTTGTGTGTTCTTTGCGTTTTCGTTTTTGGCCCTCATGGAGATTTGCCTCGTTCTTTCTCTCCAGGAGTTGGTTGTCAATTTCATTTGAACCACTTTGTGCACGAACGGGTTTGCGATCTTTTGACCAAAGGAATTGCACTCTAATCACTTACACCAACAGATCAGTCAAGTTTCGTTTTGAATCAAGTTTCTCCTCCCTTTTCCCGAATCCCTTCGATTCATCGATTTGAAGATAGGTTAGAGCTATGATCTCCTAGGAGTAGCTCACTATCCCCCTTGGGACTCCTCTCTCCAAGTTTGAGCCCTAGAGGTTTCATTTTGGGAGAGATCGAGTTGAAGCGGTGGACGAACAACTCAGTTTCAGGGTGACCGGACGCACGACTCGGGATGATCGGACTCTGACCAGTGAGTCTGGTCGTTGAATGAGTTTTCTGTACACCGTACTGTTTCTGACCAGACGCTCTTGTTCTCTGTGACCAGATGCGACTCTGGTACTGTTCATCATCTTCGTTTGATTTGACCGGACGCTCGGGCTGTGACCAGACGCTCAGACTCAGTGAGCCTGGTCCAACATAGAGAGGTCCCAAATCTGGTTTTGCCAGACCGGACGCGTTCGATCCCTATTGACCGGACGCTCCAGTAAGTCCGGTCAGTGCAGTTTTGAATGTTTTCGTACGTGGTTCGTTCGTTCGTTGTCGGTTTTGGTTTCAGTTTTTTGTGTTGGATTCCCGACTTCGTGCTCTACAGAAATCGGGCTTCCAGCTTTGCAAAATAGCCTGACTTGGGGTTGATTACGTTACCCAAAGTTCTTCCTGTCACTAATTGACTTGCGTGAGGGAGTTTTTGTGGTGTCCTGCTGTGTTCCAAGGGAACATCCACCCATTCTCTTGGGTCGAAGACATCACACGTGTCGGCTTTGCTTTTGGGGTTGATTTTGTTGAGACAAAGGCCGGAATTTCGAGAGAGTGTTTTAGGCTCCCATTCACCCCCCCCCCCTCTGGTCGCCTTGCTTTAGTATTTTTGGTCCTTCAATTGGTATCAGAGCGGGTTAAGGATCTTCCACCTTAGCCGGTTCCAGATCCAGAGAAGCCGACATGGATCGCGGCGTGGGCAAACCGCCATTTTTTTATGGGACGAACTATGCGTATTGGGAGATACGTATGTCGGCCTATTTCCAAAGTATGGGTGCTTCTGTCTGGGAGATTTGCAACAAGGCTGATTACGTGGTCTTGGCTGCTCGTGTGACTCAGCTACAGATCGATGAGAACGATGCCAATAGCCGAGCCCGTAATGCTCTTTTCTCATGTTTGAGCATGTCTGAGTTTGATCGCGTTTCTCACCTCCCCACGGCTCAGGAGATTTGGGCGACCCTCATGCGCTTCCATGAGGGAACCACTCAAGTCAAATCCCGTCTCTATGAGTCGCACAAGCAGGAGTATGAGAACTTTCGAGACATGCCTGGCGAGAGCATAGAAAGTTTATTCGCTCGCTTTTAGGTCATTGTCAACAGGATGAGGGCTAACAAGGAGCTGTTGTCTTTCGACGATCATGAGAGGGCTCTCAAGCTTTTACACACTCTCGATCGGTCGGTGTGGGACTCCAAGGTTCTGGCGATCATCGAATCACCTAACTATGAGACTCTCATGTGCGACGAGCTCTTTAGTAAGCTTAAGTCCAGTGAGATTGACGCCATGGCGAGGGCTTCTTATGAAAATCCTTCTGGCCCGTCGATGGCTTTGGTTTCTGGCTCTTCTGCTAACACCTCTGGAGGCTTTGCTTTGTCATCTCTTCTTTCTATCACAGAGGAGCAGCTGGACTTCATGGCAGACGACGAGTTGGCACTGCTGGCGAACCGGTTCTCGCGGTTCCACAACAACCGCATGAACCGTCGCCGCAGAGGAGGACGAGGTGGCTGTTACAAGTGTGGAGGCTCGGACCACTTCATCGCCAATTGCTCGAAGAAGAACAAGCAAGTCTTCGGCAAGGTGGATCATGACCACAAGTACGACTCCGGCAAGCGCAAGGAGAAGTATGTCCCCGCCAAGCACAAGCGGAGGGGTGGCTTCAACAAGGAGTACATCAAGGAGAAGTACTTGGAGAAGGCCCAGACCGAGCAGCGTGCCTTCTTAGCCAAGCTCAGCGACGTCGACGACTCAGATGACGACTCCGCTGCATCAAGCGATGACGAGTCTGAGAAGAAGAAGATCGAGGACAAGCTGAACGGTCTTTGCTTCTTCGCCAACAACGAGGGCTTCTACACCATGGCCCTCGGTGATGAAGTCAACGGTGAGTTGGAGGAGATCCCTCGGAACGACAACGACGACGATGACACCTCCCAGGTATCTCAACTCCTGACGAACTCTCTGCCGAGGTTGACAAGCTTACTGCTGCTCTTCTTAGTCAAGATAAACTGCTTAGGCTTGCCACTAGAGAGAGAAAGGAGTTTAGGAGGAAGTGGGAGGACACGGTAAAAGAGCTTGAGTCTGTCAAGTCCACCATTGTCGTGTCTGAGGAGGATGAGTGTGAGATGTGCTCCAAGCACATGACTGACCTTCTCACTTTGAGGGGGAAGTATGTTGCGTTGGTTGGAGAAATGGATGAGTTGATGGCTAGACCAAGGTTGCTAGGTGCGTGCAAGTCTTGTGCAGGCTTGCAATTCGAGTTGGCAGAGAAGAATGCCAAGATTGTGTCTCTTGAGAAGGCTAGCTGGGATAGCACTTGTGTGTCCAGGTGCGTTTTGTGTGAGGGTTTGGAGATGGCGATTGCGAATGTGAAGCACGACAAGATGCAAACTGAGGAAGAAAACACATACCTTCGAACCATCTTGTCATGGGTGTCTTGTGGTGAGCCGCAGCTTGGGATGATGATTGCCCAATTCAAACGTGCTGCTGGAGGTCCTGGTGTTGGTTTTGCTCAGGGTGTTGAGTGTGCTACATCTTTCGGTAAGGTTGGTGAGTTTAGTGGTCTTAAGCCGAGTGAGAAGGCTAACTCCACCACTACTCCCAAACTGACCAAGATTCCACCCAAAGAGCCTCTCAAACCTAACACCAAGGATGGAGTGTTTGTGGAACCTCCAAGAGCTCCACCCAAGAAATAGACATGGGCTCCAAAACCAAACCACATCAGGAACAAGCTAGACACTATGCCACCAATCCATGAGGAGCTCATGCCACAAAAAGGCCAGGTGATCCACACAGACTACCGTGAGTACCAACAACCCCTGTGAGAGCGGTGAGGTACCATTGTGAGCACTGTGGGAGAGATGGACACTTGAGGGAGTTTTGCTTTCGGCGCAAGAGAGAGGAGCGTCGTGCAAAGGAGATGAACAACTCTGACATGTAGTATCCATTCCATGATGTATATGTGCCGAAGGTTCAGAGGAGAGCTGCTAGGCCTAGAGGTCCAAAGCCTCAAGGTCCTAGGCCGCAAGGAGGTCGTGCCCGGCGGGAGCCTACTTTTGTAGGTTTTGGACCCCGTGGCGGTGGCTTTGCTGTTGAGCATTACCCCCCACCGCGTTTTGAGTATCACGATGGATGCTCTTCCCTTAGCGGATCACGTTTTCCTCAGCGTGGTGATCGCTTTCCCCGTAGGCGTACTAGGAATGGTTTTGCTACTAACCGTTCTTTTGAGCAGCCGGCCCAACACTGGTACGCTTCCCATTTTACTCACCCCAGTGTTGGACCGTATGCTCACCCTATGTATTTTTATTGATGTAGGTAAGACGATTGGAGAACGTTTGGTTGGTGGATTCCAAGTGCTCAAAGCATATGACCGGAAACGCCAAGTGGTTCTCCAGTCTTAGTCCAGTTGTCGGAAAGGAGTTTATCACCTTTGGCGACAATATCAAAGGTAAAGTGTTGTCTCGTGGATCGGTGCTAGTTAATGAGCATTTTGTGTTGCATGATGTTGCTCTTGTTTCTTACTTGCATTTTAATCTTCTTTCTGTTTCGCAACTCTTTGATGATGACTATGAGATTCGTTTTAAGCCGAATCTCAGTCGTATTTTGGATCCTAGGGGCAATCTTGTATGTTTGATTTTGCCATTTGGGAAAGTCTTTCGTGTGAATTTCTCGGAGTCGTTTGGAATTTCTCGTTGTCTTTTGGCTGGACCCTCCTCCTCTGATCTTTAGAAGTGGCATAGGAGACTAGGTCACCTGAGCTTCGACTTGCTTGCAAGGCTTAGTTCACTTGGATTAATCCGAGGATTGCCCAAGTTATGCATGGAGAAGGATCTTGTTTGCCATTCTTGTAGACATGGGAAAATGGTAGCCGCTCCCCACCACCATGTGAACTAAGTTGTGACCAAGCGCCTTGGAGAGCTTTTGCATATGGACCTTGTCGGTCCGGCTCGGGTGAGCTCGGTTGGTGGGAAGTGGTATGTGCTTGTTGTTGTTGACGATTTCTCGAGATATTCGTGGGTTTTCTTTTTAGCTGAGAAAACTGAGACTTTCACTTTTGTTCGCAATTTGATCTTGCGACTTCAGAACGAGTTCCCTAAGAACTCGATGTGAGCTATTCGTAGCGATAATGGTTCCGAGTTTAAGAACTTGGATTTTGAGAAGTTTTGTAACTCTCTGGGTTTAGAGCATCAGTTTTCTTCCCCCTACACACCGCCACAAAATGGTGTTGTAGAGAGGAAAAATCATACCCTTGTGGAGATGGCCAGGACGATGCTCGATGAGCATAGGACTCCTAGGCGATATTGGGCCGAGGCTATAAACACTGCATGCTGTATTTCCAATCGCATCTTTCTCCGTGCTTTCTTGAAGAAAACTTCTTGTGCGTTGCGATTTGGGAAGCAACCCAAAGTGAGTTATTTTAGAGTTTTTGGTTGCCACTGTTTTATACTCAAGAAAGGAAATTTGGACAAGTTTGAGTCTCGCTCTTCTAATGGTGTATTTTTGGGTTATGGTAATCATACTCGTGCATATCGTGTACTTAACCTTGATACTAACCGAGTCATGGAGACAACCGATGTCACCTTCGACGAGACTGTGCTTTGTCCTTCTTCTAGTTTTGAGGGTGCAGGTGATCATAAGGTTGGAGAACCTCTTTTTGATGATGAGGAAGAAGTTGTTGAAGGGATTGATGTTCCAGCACTTCCTCCACCTGCGGTGACAATTGGGTCGACTTCGACCACGACTGCACGCGGCCCCGTCCCTTCTTCCTCTACTACATGGGGGTCGTGTGATCCACCACCTTGGGCTGTACCAGTTGTACCCGAGGAGGCACTAGCTGCTGTTGAGGGGGAGGTAACTTCAGCAAGGGAGGCGCCACGACACATTCAGCGCCAACACCCTCCTCAACAAATGATCAGCGACATCCACGAACGCGTCACTCGGTCTAGGTCACAACAAATCTCTCACTTTGCTCATTCTGTATTTGTTGCTGATTTTGATCCCTAAGATGTTGGACACGCTTTATCTAATCCGAATTGGGTCAATGTCATGCATGAGGAGCTTGAAAATTTTGAGAGAAATCGGGTTTGGGTTCTTCTTCCTCCTCCTCCTGAGTGTCACCCTATTGGGACAAAATGGGTTTTCAAAAACAAACAAGGAGAAGATGGCCATGTTGTGAGAAAGAAGGCCAGACTTGTAGCCCAGGGGTATAGTCAGAAGGGGGGGATAGACTATAAGGAGACTTTTGCTCCTGTAGCTCGTTTGGAGGCAATTAGGATCCTCTTGGATTTTGCTGCATCCAAAGGTTTCAAACTTTTTCAAATGGATGTCAAGAGTGCCTACCTACACGGCTACATAGAAGAGGAGGTGTATGTGAAACAACCCCCCGGTTTCGAAAATCCCAAGTTTCCAAACCATGTTTTTAAACTTCACAAAGCTTGGCATGGTTTGAAACAAGCCCCTAGAGCCTGGTATGATAGGTTGAAAATCTTTTTGCTTGCTAAGCGTTTTAAAATGGGATGTGCAGATAAAACTCTTTTTCTCCTCAAGCTAGGCAATGACACTTTGTTGGTTCAGATTTACGTGGATGATATCATTTTCGGTGGTTCTTCTCATGCTTTGGTTGCCAAGTTTGCAAATACTATGAGCAAGGAATTTGAGATGAGCATGATGGGCGAGTTGACATTTTTTCCTTGGGTTGCAAATCAAGCAATCCCGAGAGGGGACGTTCGTGCACCAGGGCAAGTACACCAAGGACATATTGAAGAAGTTTGATATGGGTGAGGCCAAGCCTCTTCCAACACCCATGTCGACCACGATGGCCCTGGATGTGGACAAGGATGGAGAAGCTGTGGACCACAAGGAGTACCAGAGTATGATCGGGTCGCTGCTATACCTGACGGCGACACGCCCGGACATCCAGTTCGCGGTGTGTCTTTGCGCACGATTTCAGTCATCGCCACGCACCTCTCACCATCAGGCGGTTAAGCGCATTATGAGGTACTTATGCTTCACACCTGAGTTTGGGATTTGGTATTCTGCTTCTTCCACCCTCTCCCTTTGCTGTTACTCGGATGCTGATTTTGCTGGTTGCCGACTTGAGCGCAAGTCCACTTCTGGGACTTGTCAGTTTTTGAGTTCTTCCCTTGTATCTTGGTCTTCTCGCAAGCAGTCTAGTGTCGCCCAGTCTACCACAGAGGCTGAATATGTTGCTGCGACTAGCTGCTGTTCGCAGTTGTTGTGGATGATGGCCACTTTGCGTGATTTTGGTCTGAGCTTTTCTCGAGTTCCATTGCTTTGTGACAGCACGAGTGCGATTAGCGTTGCTAAGAACCCCGTGCTACATTCTAAGACCAAACACATTGATGTGCGCTTTCATTTCTTGCGAGACCATTATGAGAAGGGTGATATCGACCTTCACCATGTCGATACTCATCTTCAGTTGGTAGATATTTTCACCAAGCCTTTGGACCAATCAACCTTTGCTAGGTTGAGAGGTGAGCTTGGTGTGTGTTTTCCCTTTTAGTTCGGAAAACATTTTGGTTCTTGTATCATAGACTGACTACTTTTATTTTGTTCTTGTTTAGTTTTTTGCTTTTCATCATGTTTGCATCTTTATCTTTTCGAGCTTCATGTCTATAATCTGTAGAATGAATCTATGCTCTAATTAGTGTATGCTCCGATGATATATGATGATGCGTGTGTTGATGGTCCTTAAACACCTGTTTTACCATCAACACTTCACCCAAAAATTCACAAAAAAGGCATGAAATGTAGTCAAATAGGTTTCAAACTAACCAAATTCCACATGTCCATAGATTTTTATTTGAATACAGGATTTGGACCAAATTTGGAGCATGGACCCACCAGGGGCCGAGACCACTCACCAGAGCCCATTTGGGCCCTAGTGGGGTGGCGCCCGCCACCCCTAGGTGGCGCCCGCCACAAGGGAGAAGCCCAAACTCCCCCTGCCACATCACTGATCCGTGTGACCACCCCAGGGCCAAATCTTGGCCCTTGGTCACTAGGTCAGTGGCATCGGAGGGCTCAGGAGGGGAGTGGCGTGGATCATGACCGAATGACGGTTATCTGGACATGCAACCGACATGCAACCTCCTTGGAGGAGTCCCTGGAGACCGTAGGATCAATGACGGGGCATCCAACAGCCAGGGGGGTGGCGGCCGCCACCTAGGGCTGGCGCCCGCCACTAGGGTTTGCCCTAGGTCGGTTGGCTGCCCCCTATAAGTACCCCCCTCACTCCACAAGGCTATAAATACCAACCTGGATGCGTCACTTCATTTCGAGCAAGGAAGGAATGGAAGCAAAGAAAGCAAGGCTAGAGCTAGAGAGCTCATAGCTTAGGGTTTAGCCAAGCTTAGGCAAGTAGGTAGCTAGTAGAGCAAGTCATCCTTGCCTCATTGCCCTCGCGGAAGCGCTTCTCAAGGCTTAGCTCAAGAGTAGAAGCGTGTGAGTGATCGGTCCTGGAGCTGGGAAGAGTCTTCCTTCATCTCCAGTTCAGGTTTTGCTCTTGTTACTCAAGCACTTTACTATATTCTAGTTCATCATTTCAAGTATTACTTTATTCTACTTACCAGTATTGAGTAGTATACTTGATTGATTGCTTGAGTGCCTAGCTATCCTATAGTTCAATTCACTTAGCCATAGTAGTTAATCTCTAGTGTGCTTAGTGTTTGATCTTTGCCAATAGGTTGCTTAGTTAGTTTAGTGTTTATCTTATTAAGTCAAGTATTTACTCTGACATCCGCAAGGGTGTCTCTATTCAAAGCTAGGGTAGAGATAGTTAGAATATAATTAAGCGTGGTGCTTAGTTATAGACTTACCTTCAGATATGGCTGGACCCCCGGATAGCTGTGGTAGCAAGCAGGTGGTGACAGCCCTGTGCGCCTTGAATTCCACCATGTAGTTGGCCCAGTTTAACAGTAAGGCTCGTTGTGCTAGCGTTCAACCTATGTCAGTGGTAAAGGGTAGTACGCCTCGGTACTTGACAAGATAGGAATAAAACTATATTCAACTTGGTTGCTTTATTGACATTTGCCTATCTTGCTTCGTAGTTATCTTGCTTCGTACTCCCTCCATCCCAAATTATAAGGCATTCCAAGAATCTTGGAGAGTCAAAGTTTTTCAACATTGACCAAGATTATAGAGAGGGATACAAAGATTTATAACATCAACTATGTATATTATGAAAATATAACTAATGAAGAATCTAATTACACTTAGTTGGAATCATAAATATTATTATCTTATTGTATATATTTGGTCAAAGTTGAAAAACTTTGACTCTCCAACATTCTTGGAATGACTTATAATTTGGGATGGAGGGAGTAGTTATCTAGGAGTAGTTATTAGCTATTAGTTAGTTATCCTTTTTTATCCCATTCTATCTATCTACCTATTTATCCACCTTACCTTAGCCATTTCATTCATCCTTACCTATCCATCCATATATTCTTTCTAACCTCTCATCCTCTCTCATCCCTTTCATCTCCTTTCTTCTCCTCTTTCCCTTTTCTTATTCTTCGACTCTCATCCCTTCCTTGACTCGACTCATACACCACCCTAGCCTTCCTTTGGGATCAAATAAATCGACACCTGGTACTGCCAGGGAAGTGCTACTACGATAGTTCTGTACGCTTGGCATTAGTAGATAGCTACTTTAGCTACTCTATCCTAGGTGTAGTTAAGAACTACCAACAAGCATTTCTGGCACCGTTGCCGGGGAAGGCAATCAGTGTATCCTCCGAGTCCTTATCGAATTTATCTTCGCTTAAGCTCCCGCTTAGCGAATCCCATCTTTCCCCATTCTTTCTTTCCTTAGTCCTTCTTATCTTTTTCCTTCATCTTCTTCAACTTCTTTCTTTCTTATCTCATTCTATCTTCACGATGGCCAACAAGACCATTTGTGAGTTCTCTGCTCCTTCTGCTGCCAATGTAGCGACAGGACCAGCCGTGATCGATGCCAACCTCAATTTTGAGTTGAAACCGGCTCTAATCACGATGGTCCAAGCTAGCCCGTTCTGTGGCAAAGCTCATGAGGATGCAAATGCTCACCTCCAACAATTTTTGGAGATTTGCGGCACCTTCACCATTAAGGGGATAACCCAAGAAGTCATCCGTCTTTGTCTCTTTCTCTTTTCTCTTCTAGGAAAAGCGAAGCAATGGTTCTATACCGATCACAACGCTGTAGACACATGAGACAAGTGTTCCAATGCTTTTGTCGCCAAATTCTTTCCGATGGGCAAGACGAACGCTCTTCGTAACAAAATCTCCAGCTTTACGCAACAAGCCGAGGAATCTATTCCCGAGGCTTGGGAGAGAATGCAAGAGTACGTCGCTGCTTGTCCACACCATGGTATGGAGGACTGGCTATTGATCCAGAACTTCTACCATGGCCTAACCCCACTCTCTAGAAGCCATTTGGAAGCCGCCACCGGCGGTGTATTCTTTTCTCTGAATGTTGCAGATGCTAAGGCTCTCATAGAGAAGATGGTGTCGAACCAAGGATGGAATGACGAGAGACTGCAGCCCCGTAAGCGAGGTATGCATTCCCTTAAGGAGGCCGACATGATCGTGGCCAAGATGGACCTGTTGGCAAAGAAGCTGGACAGCTGTGAGAAGATGAACCAACAAGATAGTGTCCAATCTCTGGAATCCTACATGACTTGTGAAGTCTGTGGAGAAACCGGACATTCTGGGAACCACTGCCCCGAGTTACATGAAGATTTGAACTTCATCATCAACAACAACAACAACGGTTTCCGCCAACAAAATCAAGGATGGAATCAACACTCCAACTCTCAAGGTAATAATTCATTCCCTCGCTCTAATTTCCAAAGTACTGATAATTTCTCGTTGTTAAAGAATCTAGTCTACTCTCAAGGTAGAACTACTGAATTTTTGAATAAGAAATTTATGTCAAATGATAAAATGCTTGAGAACATAAATGCTAAACTGGAAGATTTCTCATCTGCTCTGAAAAATCAACTTAGCTTTAATAAGATGTTAGAAACCCAATTAGCTCAACTTGCTCCTATCATACCGTCTTTTGAAACTGGCAAAATTCCGGCTAAACCTAACATGGAAACTGCAAATATGGTTGAAATAAAATATTTTAACTATTATGAAGATCAAACCATGACTGTTAAAAAGGGTGATCCTGGTAGTCCCATAATTAGATGCTCAATCTTTGGTGAAGTCTTTAAAAATGCCATGTGTAATTTAGGATCGAGTGTGAACATTCTATCTAAAGATTTTTATGAAAACGCGTTCTTTCCACCCATGTCATCCACATCTGCCTATGTTGTGCTAGCTGATCAATCCACTTGCTATATAGAAGGGATAGTAACTGATTTACCTGTTCAAATTAGAGGCTCCTATGTTCCTGCTGATTTCATGATTTTAGATATGGGAAATAGAAAAGATGTGCCTCTAATCTTAGGTAGACCTTTCTTGAACACTGTTGATGCTTGCATATATGTGGGGAGTGGTAAAATGCAAATGACATTAGGAGGGAGGAAGGAAATATTCTCCTTTTCCCGTGGTCCCGCATATGCCGCTAACATGCAGGAAGCAAAACTCGTTCGTACCAAGAAGAGGCGCCTAAGAACAAGGTGGAACGGACAGGAAGAACCACCTTCTCCTGAGTTGTGTAATTCACATAACAAGGGAGAGGTACCAAAAGAAGAAGAACTGATGATGTACTTAAAGAAGAAGCACCCAAGGAAGAAGATCTACCCAATAAGGATGAAATTCGATGGATCCAAGGTATGGATTTAATTTTAATTTTTCCCCCTTCAAATTTCCCTTTTTCAAATAAATAACATATGTCATGCATGTAATTAAAAAAAATCAGTTATCATTAGTTATATGCATAAGTATATATTAACTTAGCTAGAATAATAAAATATCATAATAGGATAGTTTCCCTTTTTCACAACATTAGATAGTTTCCTTTTTAATAAAATGAGAACAAGAGCTCTGACCGAGAAAGATGAAGACCCTTCACCAAGCAAGAAGCCAGCTTGGGGGAGATCCTCGTGTCAATAAGGTATGTTTCAACCTTACTCTTTATGTCTGTGTTCTTAAATTCTATATCTTTTGAATGTTATATGTTTGCCTAAATAACCATTCCATCAATAAAATTGATGAAATCTGCTTAAACAAGTTGAAACCTGAATAAGAAATAAAATATGTCATGCAAATACTATTGTTATAGTTAGAATAACTAGTTTTATCTAAGTTGTAGCTTTTGTGGGTTGCACATATTTTAACTAAAATCATGCTTAGTAAATAAAGTTAGTTAAAAATAGAGTAATTCTTTAAACTTGCTAAGGTGAAATTAGTAACCAATCTGGAGGATTTCTTTTAAAAATTATGAAAACCTTGCTAAAAGTTCCTCCTGGATTTTATCCCATCCCACCACTAGTCAAATATTTGTTAGTCAAAACCACAAAGAGCTTTGTCTGTGTTGAGCTTTGTTAGACCTCATAGATCTTAGTAGGGAAGCTTATCATATCTTTTGATCAAGATACACACACCCACCATATTGCTAACTATCCACTTTGGAAGTTTGCAACCACCAAATAAATTGCTCATTCTCTACACTGGAGATATGCAATACCTTGTCAAACGTTCCATTGCTAGCCTTATGCTATTCCTACACTGGGAATAAGCATTTCTCTCTCTTCCTCCTTTTCATTTCTAAAATCCTTTCCTATAAACAATATGGGGAAATCTAGAGCTAAAAAAAGAGAGATATGAAAAAAAAAGAGTTATCATTAGCTCTAGACCCTAGAAATTAACTAGGAAGGATTATGAAATATCTCTCTATACACTTCCACATAACCACACATGCACATCTTGATCAATTTTTATGATATGCTGCTCCTTATGATCTAAGTGTCTAGCTTAGCAATAAACATTAGGCAATTTGCTCATGATTCTTAGCCTACCTATAACTCCACATATCATTCTTTAGAAATAGGAGAGGCTACATTTTGGCCTAAGTGAGGATTTAAACACCACTAGTACAGTGCTCGTGCTAACGCTACGGTTTTATTTAGAAATGCTCATAAAACCAACTTAAATGATCACTGGTATCAAGCATGGTCTCAAATCTTTCATTGATGTCCTCTACATATTCCTTCAACTTAATGACAACTATCAATTAAATAGACCATTTTCGGTGTCTTAGAAGAACAAACAGAGAAGATCTTTGCAATATAAACAACAATGGCAAAATGCTTCAAGGGTGGCTTGACCCCAACAAGAACTCATATTAACAACAAGAACTCATATTAACTGAGCCACCGGTGTAACATGTCCAAGACAGTCAATTGCCCCACATCCATGCCCTTATCCTCGCTATAAAGGTCGGTGAGAAAGAATCAAAGCCCTGCAGAAACATGGATAAGTAAAGATCACTTATTAGAATGAACAATCGATTATGAAGGGGCTTGAGTGGCTATAAATTAAGTACAAAGTACTTCATTGATGAAAAAAAGATTACTGCAAAAACAAATCCAAAAAGTTACAACAAAAAAGTTGAAAAACTGAAAAAGCAAATATTTTTACACCAACAAAGCCAATCACATGTACCAAAAATATGCAAAATTCAGTTGCCAGAGAATAGTTGCAACCTACCACTATACTGAAACACTTTGATAAAATACTCTCTTCAGAAGAGTACATTTCATGAGCTTGAAGGCATTCTCTAGAGTCCAACAAATATAAAATACTCCGAATTTTTTATCCAATCCTTATTTTTTTCATGGTCCAACAGATATAAAATGCCTTGAACTGAACTAACATGAAATTATGAAAATTTTGAACATATTCAGATACCATGAACAATAGGATATAAAAGATTCTAGGATTAAAGAAAGCAAAGCTTCTAACTTTTTGCTAAATGCCAACCCAAGATATGTGCTTCAGAAGAACGCTCTAATTGCCTCATTGAGATTGAGCCTTGGACCCAGGTCCCATTCGATACTCAACAACCAGTATATGGGATTCTTCTGAATCACAAAGTTTAGGGTGATATCCACCCAAAAATTCCTAGGAATGCAATCCAAATAATTTTAAGTTATTTTTTGCTTGGTTCAAATTTTGTTGTCAGTATCAAACAAAGGCAAATAAATGGGAGAACTAAACTGTCAATTTTAGAACAATAATAGATGAATTCAAAAATATCTAGAGAATTATATTTGACATGAGAGAGACTAACAGATGTATATAAACTGAAGAATTATATTCAGACTAACAGATATCTCATAGCCATTTTATTTACAAGAGAAAGAAACTTATGAATGTTGCAAACCAAGCAAACTTTAATTCTTCCATGTGTAATCACAAGTGTGCCTTTGGCCTAGAGAGGCACACGCAATGACCTTGCTAGTTGCCACGGTTAGGTGAATGCCATGAGATAACCTCTATGGCAGTCAAGCTATCACTTAGGAACTTACCTTTTTATCTGTGGCTGGTGCGGTATCCCATTCCCATCCTTCCAAAACTCTGAAACATAAAAAAATTCATGTGTGTGATACTTGAATGTTGATACCAGATCTTGAGCAATTGAAGGCATGAACAAAAACAAATTTTCAATATGGAGAAAAACCATTCCTTCATTGTAGATTGATCTTGTGATTTCTGTGTGATCAAAATGTTCTAAAAACAATATACCTCCTACCGATTGGCTCAATGAAAATTCTTTAGCTTAGGAATATATCAAATGGAAAATTCTTCAGCTTGTTATTGCTAGGCATCTCTAAATATACATTGGATATTGCGTATAAAACTACAGATTGGTTGATAGTGTGTTCCCAGGTATCTCATAGTCATTTTGTTTACAAGATAAAAAAAACGTGTGAATGTTACAAACCAAGTAAACTTTACTTGTTTCATGTGTAACTACGAGTGTACCTCTGGCTTAGAGAGGCACACCCAATAACCTTGCTAGTTGCCATGATTAGAAACTTACCTTTTTTATTTATGACTGGTGCGATATCCCATCCTTCCAAAACTCTGAAACATAAAAATTTTCATGTTTGTGGCACTTCAATGTTCAGACCAGGTCTTGAGCGATTGAAAACATATGAACAATACAATTTTTCAATGGAAAATCCATTCCTCTAGCGTAGATTGATCATCAAGTAGAAATAATCTTGTGATTTATGTGAGATCAAAATGATGCAAACCTGCAGCACTATCTACTTTTTGGCCTCATAGCTGACTCGACATAACAGTTTAGGTGTCAATATGTTGCTATTGAAATCCAAACAAAAAAATAATAAAGATGTCAGCCAAATACTAAATTATTGGTTGAGATAAGCTTTAGTGCATTGAGACATTTAGTCAAGCAGTTCATGTGTGTGCTTATCATTGCATTCGGCCTATTATATCGAGTGCCCTCACCTTGATTTGTTGCAGACTTTGAAAATTATGGAGACCCACATCGAGCAGCATAATGGCAAGAACACATCGAGCACCAAGAAGGTCTGATGTGTGTGCACTGGAGTTCGACCTCTGGACACGTGTTGACAGAGCCTGTTGTGAGCTAGAGCTGTACAACGTCAGGGCATCAGGCTTGGCTTAACGATATTGATACGCATATGATTTCTGCAAATGCATAACCCAGTGATAGCCATCGGAGAGCAACAACGCTACGGCGGGCACGGACAGAGGTAGACCGGGACGTTGTGGCTCTTTGTGCTGTCGTGTTGAGGATAGAGCACCAGGTGCAGCGCACACTACTTGACGATGTTGTAGCCAGCCAGAGTGCGCTCATCCTCCAGCTGCTTCATGGTGAAGATCAACTCCTACCTGTCCACTTGCTAAAAACTGTTGTTTATTCGACGCCATGCCTAACCACAAAAAACATAAGAAACAAAGAAATTCTGATGGAATTAGATAATGGAACAAATTCAGAAAGGAGGGACCAAGACAGAGGAGGCGGAGACGCTGTGGAAGGGATCCGTCAAGGGGAGGCGCGAGGACGCCGGGGAGCAGGCCAGGCTCACGAGCACCTGTGGGGCCTGCCCGTGCCGAGCTGTGGCGGGAGGCGGCCACCACCAGGGCCGCTCCTGGGGCTGCGTCGCACAACAAAGGCACCATGGCTAGAAAATCAAATCGAGCACGGGAGAAAACGATGAACCAGAGGAAGCCTTTGTTCTTCTCCAAATCTGAACCCTAGAAAAAAATATCCTCAAATCTTACCGCATCCCTAACCCCATGACAAAGACGACGACGTACTCGACTCTATAAATCAAAATCCCCAAATTTACTTGCCTCGACGTACTCCCCAGCGCGAAGAAGTGCAGGAAGACGGGGACCGACGGCGGCTGCACGCCGACGGCGCGGGAGAGCGCGAGGAAGGCCGCCATGACGCGCCAGCAGTTGGGCGAGAGCTGGCTCGAGGCGACGCCGAAGTGCGAGAGCACCTCGCAGCAGAAGGGGTCGAGGCGGGACGCGCATCCCGGCCTCCAGCGCGTCTGCGTACACGCAGACGGAGCCCACCGGTGGGGGCGAGCACGCGCGTCGGTCGACGGCGGGGAACGAGGTGAACGACTTGGTGTGGACCGACTTCTGGCTCCGGAGGTACGAGGCGACGTGCTCCGTCGCGGCCCACGAGCGGCCATTTCGACCACCGCCGCCGTCAGCATCTGCATCCGCATCCGCATCTGGCGGCGTCGACGGGCGCAGGGAGGGGACGGAGTTGACGCTAGGGTTTCCACCGGTCGCGGTCCCGACCCTGGAGGCGTGGTGGCTGCGTACCTTGGCGGCATGACGTTTCTCTGTTGCTTGGACGGCGGCGCCGTGGCTCAGTCGCGTGGCCACGACGTCAGCTGTTTGTGTCGGAAGAGAACTCGAGGAGTCGCGACTTCGTCTGGTGAGACGGCGCGTCTTCGGGGGAGAGTTCGAGGAGTCGGCGGTTCCGTGGGAGAGCGAGACGCGCGCCGCGCGCGGGGCGGGCTGAATGATGAGGTTGATCGAAACAATATTAATATTGGCCGTTGGATTTGAGTGATTAAGAGGAAGAAGAGTTTAGAGTTGATCTGGTACGTCCTTTTATAACGTGTTTTGTTTCCAAATACATTTGTTTTGGTGTACTTAGTAGAGGTCTTGACTGCGGGAGACATTAGTTGTGTGACTATAAGAAAGTTTACTACTGGTGTGTTTTATAGTAGTAGAGATTGACTGATTGAGTGAATCTTGAAGGACTTAAGCAAGTTTTTATCTTTTGAAAACCTTCAAAAAAAAAACTCCAGACAGAATCCTAGTCAAACCTAAGCAAGATAAAAGTTTCCTATCTACTGCTTTATTTCACTCTTGCATGTTTGAAGTGAAAAGCTATAAGCCCCACGTTGCTATGATTAATGATATATACTAAGTTATTTCTCACTATACAATATGCACCTGTATCCATCTTAAGTTGCTATCTGTCTCATGCTCAAAGCTTAAACCGCATTGTTGCTCGAGGACGAGCAACAGGTTAGCTTGGGGGAGCTTGTTGATGGTCCTTAAACACTTGTTTTACCATCAACACTTTACCCAAAAATTCACCAAAAAAGCATCAAATGTAGTCAAATAGGTTTCAAACTAACCAAATTTCACATGTCCATAGATTTTTATTTGAATACAGGATTTGGACCAAATTTGGAGCATGGACCCACCAGGGGCCGAGACCACTCACCAGAGCCCATTTGGGCCCTAGTGGGGTGGCGCCCGCCACCCCTAGGTGGCGCCCGCCACAAGGGAGAAGCCCAAACTCCCCCTGCCACGTCACTGATCCGTGTGACCACCCCAGGGCCAAATCTTGGCCCTTGGTCACTAGGTCAGTGGCATCGGAGGGCTCAGGAGGGGAGTGGCGTGGATCGTGACCGAATGACGGTTATTTGGACATGCAACCGACATGCAACCGCCTTGGAGGAGTCCCTGGAGACCGTAGGATCAATGACGGTGCATCCAACGGCCAGGGGGTGACAGCCGCCACCTAGGGCTGGGGCCCGCCAATAGGGTTTGCCCTAGGTCGGTTGGCTGCCCCTATAGGTACCCCCTCACTCCACAATACCCCCTGGAGGCGTCACTTCATTTCAAGCAAGGAAGGAAAGGAAGCAAAGAAAGCAAGGCTAGAGCTAGAGAGGTAATAGCTTACGGTTTAGCCAAGCTTAGGCAAGTAGGTAGCTAGTAGAGCAAGGCATCCTTGCCTCATTGCCCTCGCGGAAGCGCTACTCAAGGCTTAGCTCAAGAGTAGAAGCGTGCGAGTGATCAGTCCTGGAGCTGGGAAGAGTCTTCCTTCATCTCCAGTTCAGGTTTTGCTCTTGTTACTCAAGCACTTTACTATATTCTAGTTTATCATTTCAAGTATTATTCTACTTACCAGTATAGAGTAGTATACTTGATTGATTGCTTGAGTGCCTAGCTATCCTACAGTTCAATTCACTTAGCCATAGTAGTTAATCTCTAGTGTGCTTAGTGTTTGATCTTTGCCAATAGGTTGCTGAGTTAGTTCAGTGTTTATCTTATTAAGTCAAGTATTTGCTCTGACGTCCGCAAGGGTGTCTCTATTCAAAGCTAGGGTAGAGAGAGTTAGAATATAATTAAGCGTGGTGCTTAGTTATAGACTTACCTTCAGATACGGCTGGACCCCCTGATACCTGTGTTAGCAAGCAGGTGGTGACAGCCCTGTGTGCCTTGAATTCCGCCACGTAGTTGGCCCAGTTTAACAGTAAGGCTCGTTGTGCTAGCGTTTAACCTATGTCAGTGGTAAAGGCTAGTACGCCTCGGTACTTGACAAGATAGAAATAAAACTATACTTAACTTGGTTGCTTATTGACATTTGCCTATCTTGCTTCGTAGTTATCTAGGAGTAGTTATTAGCTATTAGTTAGTTATCCTTAGTTATCGCATTCTATCTATCTACCTATTTATCCACCTTACCTTAGCCATTTCATTCATCCCTACCTATCCATCCATATATTCTTTCTTGCCTCTCATCCTCTCTCATCCCTTTCATCTCCTCTCTTCTCCTCTTTCCCTTTTCTTATTCTTCGACGCTCATCCCTTCCTTGACTCGACTCATACACCACCTTAGCCTTCCTTTGGGATCAAATAAATCGACACATGGTACTCCCAGGGAAGTGCTACTATGATAGTTCTGTGCGCTTGCAGAATCTCCTCCTGGTAGATTGCATTCTCGCTAGTTAGCTCCTACTAGTGTCGGGACTGACAACCCCGCTTGGCATTATTAGATACCTACTTTAGATTCCCTATCCTAGGTGTAGTTAAGAACTACCAACAGCGTGTAGCTTAGGCCCTTCTTGATGACTGATATATGTTGTGAGCTGAGCTACTTTTCAGAACTGTGAATATGCTAAATTCAACATAAAATTTGAAACACGTTCACCATTGAGTTTGGCAACTAGCATGTGTAGAATGGGTTGAAGTCACTTGTGCTTTTCATATATGCTAGGTTGCTATGTCTCTAGTTCTGAGTCCTTCACTTGCTTGGTATGTTCATATTCTGCTAAATTTGAACCAAATCTAAGTGAATTGAAAAGATCGAGATGGGATCACTCGACAACACATCACGGTATCGAAACTGTTTCTCATTGCATATTGAGTTAAACCTGAGCCGTGTAGTGAAAGACCGAAACAGTTGCTTCAAGCTTCTGATTGCTTAAGCATAGGCTTAGCTCGGTTGAAAATTTAGGCGATGTCAAGTTTTCAACCTCTCGCAATCACGTGCTGAAATTTTGAAGTTGTGTAAAAACCGCTGCAACTCCGATAAATGTTGAAAACACAAGTCTATGTCTCATTCTATAGAATGATGATTGAACTTTGCTAGGGGTAGTTCACCTTGTATACATGTTTAGCACTTGTGTAACTTCCTGTCTATACATGTGTAGTGCTATTTTGGTGGTGAACCTCTTTTCTGAAAGGCTTGAAACTGCTCACTTTGCTTATATGTTCATATTTCGTATTCTGTGATCAGTTTGAGCCTTTGCTGACATTTATGCTTGTTGTTGAGTAGTTGGATCAGTACTCATTAGAGCATCTATTCACTCTATGGACTATATACCTGAAGATGCTAACCTGCATTTGTAACTCATATGCATTTGCCTTGTTGTGTGCATTTTCAACTAAGGGGGAGAAATTTGACAAATCATGTCCCTAGTTGTGTGCACTATTGAAGGGGGAGTTTGCTCGATTTTTGCTTTGACGAGCTGTTCAAATGGTTTGGAGCGACTTTCAGCCTATATGGTTTTTCAATTGGTTTGGAGCGATTATTAGCTTGTGAGGTTTTTCAATTGGTTTGGAGCGGTTCTGCTAGGTGTGTCTCTTTTTCTCCGACTACCTTCTTGCTAGCGGTGTTGAGCCTATTCTACCTCTTCTTGAGGGCTAGCTTTGCTTTGCTTGGTTGCGTCGAGCCGTTGCCCATGTCTTTGGGAACCAAGTTGTCTCGCACACTCCGTTCGACTTTTCCTGGCTTTGCTTCGCTTTTAGTCGACTGGTTGAGTTCACTTACTTCTTCTTCCTTCTTCTTCTACCTTCATATGATTTGTGTTGGTAGTTGACAATGCACTCATCATGGGGGAGATTGCGGATACATGGGTGTATGCCGGATCATGAGATGATGAGTGATTGTCAACTTGGATGATGCGCATGTTCTTTGGCTTGTGTTGTGCAGGTGTTCAGCACGAATACGGTGATCAAAGGCAAGGTGAAGGTCAAGTAGAGACGTGTCGTGCCGATGGACCCGGAGCGGTGAAGGGCGAACATGAGGCTTGGACTAACGGACCGGTGGCCTAAGGATCGGTCGTGGTGGCTGACAACCTGGCATAGCGACAAGTGAAGATCTGCGTGTGGACGGGGTGCACGGGCGGTGCATCCCCTCTACGGCTCAGTTTGGTGGTTGAGCCACAGAAAAACCACCAAGTGGACGGTTTTCAGGTTTGGGCCTCACAACCTAGGTGCGGCCGGTTTCCGAGTTTGGGCCACAAAACTCGGGCTGAGGATGGTTTCCAGGTTTGGGCCTCAAAACCTGGGCGCTGGCGGTTTTCTGAGTTTGGGCCACAAAACTCAGGCGACGGACGACAGGTTTCCTGGTTTCGGCCTCAAAACCGGGGGATGGCCCAGGTTTCCTGGTTTCGGCCTCAAAACCCGGGGGGAGGTCCGTGAAAAGGACGAGCAGAGCGGTGGCGGCACGTGGCGGCAATCGGTGAGGTCGCGTCGAGGCGAAGCTACCAGTTGTGCGGGCGTTGCCGTCGGATCACCATCAACTTCGAGATGGTCAGTAATACCCTTAGGGTTAGCCTTCTCGCTCATTAGCAGTAGGGGTAGAAGGGGAATAATTGTATTAGGCTATATATGGAGAGGCAACCCCTCCCTCCAGACCATCTCAGCCATTGCTATTTTCATTCTAGGGTTTCGTTCTCTCCCACATCCCTGCTGTAGCTACTAAGATCCGTAGAGACGGTGAATCATACCTCTGTGTATTTGCTTTTTTAGGAAACGAGACCGTAATCTCGTAGTCTCCTCGTGTGGAGGAGTTTCGGCTGGAAACTGAGATCGAATCGCGTTCTTGCTTGTGTGTTCTTTGTGTTTTCGTTTTTGGCCCTCACGGAGATTTGCCTCGTTCTTTCTCTCCGGGAGTTGGTTGTCAATTTCATTTGAACCACTTTGTGCACGAACGGGTTTGTGATCTTTTGACCAAAGGAATTGCACTCTAATCACTTATACCAACAGATCGGACAAGTTTCGTTTTGAATCATTTTCTCCTCCCTTTTCCCGAATCCCTTCGATTCATCGATTTGAAGATAGGTTAGAGCTATGATCTCCTAGGAGTAGCTCACTATCCCCCTTGGGACTCCTCTCTCCAAGTTTGAGCCCTAGAGGTTTCGTTTTGGGAGAGATCGAGTCGAATCAGTGGATGAACAGCTCAGTTTCGGGGTGACCGGACGCACGACTCGGGATGACCAGACTCTGACGAGTGAGTCCGGTCGTTGAATGAGTTTTCTGTACACCGTACTGTTTCTGAACGGACGCTCATCTTCTCTGTGACCGGACGCGACTCTGGTATTGTTCATCGTCTTCGTTTGATTTGACCGGACGCTCAGGCTGTGACCGGAGGCTCAGACTCAGTGAGTCCGGTCCAACACAGAGAGGTCCCAAATCTGGTTTTGCCAGACCGGACGCGTCCGATCCCTACTGACCGGATGCTCCAGTGAGTCCGGTCAGTGCAGTTTCGCACGTTTTCGTCTGTGGTTCGTTCGTTCGTTGTCGGTTTTGGTTTCAATTTTTTGCGTTGGATTCCCGACTTCGTGCTCTATAGAAATCGGGCTTCCAGCTTTGCAAAATAGCCTGAATCCCCCTCGCATTGCTCGGGGGAGGTTAAGGTTACCCAAAGTTCTTCCTGTCACTAGTTGACTTGCGTGAATTTGGGTGAGGGAGTTTTTGTGGTGTCCCGCTGTGTTCCTAGGGAACATCCACCCATTCTCTTGGGTCGAGGACATCACATGTGTCGGCTTTGCTTTTGGGGTTGATTTTGTTGAGACAGAGGCCGGAACTTCGAGAGAAATTTTTAGGCTCCCATTCACCCCCCCTCTGGTCGCCTTGCTTTAGCATTTTTGGTCCTTCACCAAGCTGGTCATGTGCATAGTGCATTCATCACACTCCTCCTCATCGGTCACCTTCATCTCTGACCTAGCACTCTCAAGCTCCTTAAGCGCCTCGCCTAGCTTAGCCTTAAACTCATTGTGCTCTCTAAAGTCACCCTTAAGTTGCTTGTCTTGACCGAGAACTATGTCGGCCAAGGTGTCGCGCTCACCGGTAAGACGATCAACAAGAGAAGAAGATGATACCTCAGAAGCATCATCCTCGTCCTTGGTGTCGACGTCCTTGTCCTGGCACTTGCGGTCCTCCTTGTCCAAGGCCATGGTGCAGAAGCCCTTGGAGGAGTTGCCAAAAAAGCAGAGTCCGTTGAAGCGTTCTTCAGTCTTGTGCTCGGACCCATCGTCGCTGGAGTCGCCGTCGGAGCTCTTCTCGACGTCACTGATGGAGGCGATGAAGGCACGCCGGCCGGCGTCAAAAGCCTTCTCCACGTCCTCCCGGCGGTAGCTGCCCTTCTTCTTCT
Organism: Coix lacryma-jobi var. lacryma-jobi; assembly: GCA_009763385.1. Classification (NCBI taxonomy): domain Eukaryota; kingdom Viridiplantae; phylum Streptophyta; class Magnoliopsida; order Poales; family Poaceae; genus Coix; species Coix lacryma-jobi. The sequence goes on along the minus strand of CM019828.1, from coordinate 75,537,466 downwards.
GCCCGGCCTTGTTCTCTGGCTTGGCCATGCGCCTGGAGTTGCGGTTCTTGCTGGGGAAGCTCTTGTCGCGCTTGGGGCAGCTCGCGATGAAGTGATCCAGATCTCCACATCCGTAGCAGCCCTCACATGCGCCACCGTGGCCGGCGATTCAGGTGGTTGTTTTGGAACTGCGAGAACCGGATGATGATGAGGGCGAGCTCGTCATCGCCCAACGCCTCCACCTACTCGTCTATTACTGAAAGCAAAGAAGACAAAGCAAAGAGAGGTAGTGAGGCATCAGCGGAAAGAGTCGATCCACCCTTGCCTGAGACCAAATCCATGGAATGTGAAGATGGGTTCTTCAGCTTGGCCTGAGTCAAGTGATCGATCTCAGTGGACTTGAGCTTGCTGAATAGCTCGTCCGCGGTGAGGGTGTCATAGGATGGAGACTCTATGATGGTCGACACCTTCACCTCACATACCTTCCGATCCAGGGCATATAGCAACTTGAGCACCCTCTCATGATCATCATAAGGTAGCTTGGCCCGATTTGCACGCATCTTGTTCACAATCGTTTGGAAACATGCGAACATAGCGTCAATCGTTTCTCCCTCCAACTGAACAAAGTTCTCGTATTCCCGCTTGTATGTCTCAAAGAGTTTGTTCTTGACATATATGGTCCCCTCGTGATAGCTCTGAAGCTTCACCCAGATCTCTCGAGCAGTCTGAAGCTCGGAAACACGCTCGAACTCAGGAAGGGAGATGTTGGCCAAAACCGCGTTACGAGCCTTGGAGTTGGCCTCGTGTTGGTCAATCTGGACCTGACCCACACGAGCTGCAAGCACCTCATATTCTGCATTCCCGCATATCTCCCACATAGAAGAACTGATGCTGCTAAGATAGGCATGCATCCAAATCTTCCAATAGGGATAGTTCATCCCATCGAAGCAGGGAGCCTTGTCGTTCCCTCGATCCATGTCGTCCTTAGGATTCGAAACTGATTAAGGTAGAGAAGATCCCTTAACCGGCTCCGATACCAATTGAAGGACCGAATTGCTGACCAGAGGGGGGGTGAATGGGAGCCTCAAATTTCTTCTCGAGAAATAGAAGGCCCTTGTCCCAGAAAGTCACCCCAAAAGCAAAACACGGGCTTGCTAGTATCCTCGACCTTAGATGTAGGGTGGATGCTTCCTCGAAGCACAGCGGGATACTATTCAACCCAATAAACCCAACGCAAAATCCGGAAACCAAATCCGAAGTCGGACGAACGAACTGTGGACAAAACAACGAACAAGTCACTGCATCGGACGCTAGCAGCGTCCGATGCCTCAGTGGCGGACGCGTCGGATGTGAATAGAGCGGTTCTGGAACCTTACTGCATGACCATCGGACGCTGCAACAATAACAACTCAGCGTTCGATGCTCAGGCCCCGGCGCGTCCGATGGTCAACCGAGCGTCTGATGACCTGGGTCTGATGCTCACTCAGAAACACAGAAACAGACACGTGGCAATGGAGCGTCCGATGCTACTCGGGTCAGCGTCCGATGCCAAGAACACCAGCGTCTGAGGCCCCCGAAAACTGTGCAGTTTTTTCGGTGATTCAACCCGATCTCCTCCGAATCAAAAGCTCTAAGGCCAAGACTTGATCTGAGAAGTCACAAGGGTATTAGTGAACTACTCCTAAGAGATCATGGTCAAATCTCATCCCAAATCGGTGAATCAAAGAATTTCGGGGCAAGGGAGAAAGAACTTGATCCAAAACAAAAACCAACCGATCTACTAGTTTGTGAGGTTAGGGAAGAATTCCTTCGGTGAAAAGAAGCGCTTCACAATCTAGAACAACTCAGTTCAAGTGGAATCGAAAACCGTTCATCGGATAGGGAGAACGAAGCAAATCTCCGAGAAGGGAAAAACCAAAACGCGAAGGACACAACTCAAAACGCAAATTCGTCTCGAATTCCAGTCGAAACTTCTCCACATGAGGAGACAACGAGATTACGGTCTCGTTTCCTCAAAATCCAAATACACAGAGGTATGATTAGCCGTCTCAGCAGATCACAGGTAGTGAGGTATGATTAGAACCTAAGCGGGGGCTAGAGAGAGAGCTCAGGAAATAATGGCTGCAAGGATGGAGAGAGAGGAGGGGCGCTTCTCTTATTTATAGCCTAATAACATTAGTCCCCTTCTACCCCTAGATACAAGAGCGAAGCGGCCAACCCTCGGGGTATCCCGGTCCAACTCTGATGAGTCACGATCCGATGGTCACGCACCTTCCTCATCCTTAGCTTCGCCTCGACGCAAGCCTCAGGATGCCGCCACATGCCATCCTGTCGACCACCGTGCCTTCCTCGTGGATAGCTTCGCCGCCACGCCGCCTCTCCACGCCGCCACGTGTCGACCGTCCTTTTTGGACCTGCCCTGGTTTCGAGGCTGAAACCGGGAAACCTGTTCTCCAGCTGAGTTTTCTGGCCCAAACTCAGAAACCCGCGAGCCCAGGTTTTGAGGCCCAAACCTGGAAACCGTCGAGGGTAGTTTTTCGAGGCTCAACTACCAAACTCGCACCGTAGACGGGATGTGGTTCGCACACCCTGACCACCGGCACCGATGTTGATGCATGTCCAGCATCCAAGCCGGGCACAGTGCATTCGCCTTCCTTCTCGGCCTCCCGCCAAGTGTCACGACGCCATCACCTTCCTCCCGACTCGGCCGATGCACCGCACATCCCCATGTGATCTCTCTTGTCGATGCCACGTGCTAGCTACCACAGCTGGTCCTCAGGTCTCCCGGTCCGTCGGTCCAAGCCTCACGTCCGCCCTTCACCGCTCCCGGTCCATCGGCACGACACGTCCTTCAACTCACCTTCGACCACTGTCTCTGAGCTCCACACCTGCACATCAACACCGCCAAGAGACTTGTTGCCTCTCACCCCTTCTGGTGAGCCTGTTGACTGATCACTCATCACTCAGGAAGGGAACCACAAGGGCACATATCAACCTTGTGTTCGCAGATTCCCGAGGATAGGGTAGTCGTTTCATATTGATCATCAAGATACTGTTTGATGGGGGATCTTCGAATACATGACCGTTTGATTGAGGTGCCAAAAAACAGTTGATCGGTTAAAAGAAAAAGAATGGCAATTCTGGAATGAAATGAATTTCATCCCAAAATTGGGGGGCATGTGTTTAGACAAGATTTTGGATCGAAAGGGGTTTTCATTTTTGTAAGCACAAACGGCTGATTTATCAAAAGAAAAATCGGCCAAAAAAGTAAAAGAAGCTTGGACATGACCAGAAGATTTCATATGGACCAAGCTTGATGGGCTTTGAAGATGTGTCAGGCTCAACCAAAGGAGATCAAGTTCAGGTCACCTTTTATTTATATGTGTCCTAGTCTTGTTAGGATAGGAGTCTACCAGGTTATAAATAGCTAGAAACCCGATTTTTGTAAAAAAACAACAATCCAATCAATCAATACTTCGACCACCGGCCAAAACCCTAGGAGTAGGAGTAAGGTAGACCTCGTCGGAACCTTCAATCAAGCAGGGCTACATCGGCTAAGACCGACATCTGGTTTGCTTGTAAGTTTCACCAATGGCTCGTGTTATCGTTCAATAAGGCTGCATTTGGCATCAACGAAACTCTTGTTAACTTTGACATGGACTAATTATCAGTTTAAGTTCGTCTTTTGTAAGACTGTCTTGACTTTGATCAATCTCTTGCTTTAGTCGATCTTGACTAGTTATCAGCTCTATTAGATCTGGCAATCTAATAGATTTTTTAAGTTATCGATATTGTTTATGCTTTTAATGTTTTGTTCTTCTTTTCAACAATATCTTGCCTAATCAAGATTGACAATTTAGCTTAAGCCCAACAACTGCTTAGTTTCGGCTATACAAAGTCCATTTACGTTCACATCAAAGGAAATAGCCGATCTAAGCTTCTCATCGACTATTTTGTCAATCTTGGTTGTTACATGCTGTGCGTTCGAGATATCTGTTTAAATCATGGTTTGATCTAAGAACAAATAGATTTGGTTTGACATGCTTATTATGGCTATATTTCCGAACCCCACTGATATATATATGTTAAAGTAAGTTTGCTTGGCCCTAGACCGAATCGTAGTTTCGACAGATAGATCTTGTTTGTGCTTCATGGACCCTGTATCGGCTAAAACAGCCGATCTAATTACACTTTCTTCATGATGTATACGTTTAAGTGGCTGTTGGCGGTCCTTATTGTAACACCTCTGGTGTTAAGCTAGCATAGCATCATCATCTGATCATGCATAATCATCTCATGAGCATGGAGCATTCATATGTTGCTTTCTTTCACGCATAAAATGTTATTTCATGTGTTGGTATGCATATAAACCAGCAATAATGTGTTATTGTTTGGCTTGTCTTGGAGTGGTTTGGTTTTCCTAACCATCTAACTTTGTTGAGGAGTCAAAATGAGGCCATGTTTATACTGGTCATTTTGGCTAATCAAGTTGCTAAACCTTAGTCAACCCTATAGAGCCTAAGATGTCCTTTTGTTTGACTAACTAAAACCTCCTTGATAGAAGCTTTGCATGGCTGAGTGGCCTTAATCAAAAGTGTGTAGAATTTAGAGTAGAACAAAAGTTGTTTTAAGGTCAACTCATGAAAATGGGTCTAACAAGGTGTTTTAGGGCCCATAAGGCAGAATTGGATGGGTTTTGGACTTAGAAATTTTCCTATGTCCTAAAACCAGGTTTCAGTTCGGCCTAGCCATGTTTAGCATCTTCCCGAGCCTAAACCAAGTCGAACCAGTGATCGATCTTATAACCAAAGTAGTAGCTGGTATGTAGCTCTAACCTATAGTGCAGTTGGTTTAGCTTTTCATGGAGTGGTTAAGAAGTTAATCGCGTTTGAAAACGGGTCGTCAGTCGGCCATCAGGCAACTGAATCAGCCGATTCAGTTTGAATCAGCTGGGGGAGTGGCCGACCGTGCGTAGAGTTTGAGCGTCGCGTGGCGCCCGATTCGTGGCCAAGCCCAGCCAGCGCGCGCAGCGTGGCGTGCTTATGCGCTCGCGCACGTACACCCCCGCCAGAAGCCCTCTCTCCCTCTCTTCCTCGCTTCGTTTGCCGCGTGCCACCGCCGTTCGCCGTGCCATTGCCCCGCAAACCGCACCGTCAGCCTCGCTTCGACCTCCCCCATCGTTGCCTTAGCTAGTTCTCGTCGCAGACGCCTAGGTAAGCCACGGGACGAGCTCCCGCCATGGCCGCCAAGACCACCGAGCTCGGTCCGCCATGGTCGGCTTCCTTTCTGTGGGTTTCGTGATGTCTTAGCTAGCGTTCGTGAGTCTGCGAGGGTCCAGGAAGAAGGTAGTGGAGTCGGTTTGGCCGATTAGGGTTTGAGTGCCTCGGTACGCTGCCGTCCACCGCCCGCCATGCGCGCCGGCGATGGCATGCTCGTGTGTCAGCCGTATCGTCCGCGAATCCTTCGCTCCTTGCTTCGCGTTAGGGTTGGGTGAGCCAGAGGAGTGGGGAGAAGGAGTTGGTTTGGCTCGTCGTGGTCGGAGACGGCCGGCGTGGTGAGTCCGCGCCGCCGTGGCCGCCATTAGCGACGGCGAGCTCGATCCGCCGTGTTGCTAGGCTAGAGTGTGGTACCGATCGATGCGGAAGGAAGAGGGGAGTCGAGTAAGGGTGATGGTTTCACCGAAGGAGCCGCCGTCGGCGAGCTCCGGCGAGGTCAACGTCTCCCCTGTTTTCGGGAGTATGACGCGTGGGCCCAGTTTGACCGCGGGGTCCAGTGGGCAGTGGCTCGGGTGAAGTCGAGCTGGGTGTGCATAGCAGTTTAGGCCGAAAGGTTTTCAGGTTTTTGTTTAAATAGTTTTCAGAAATGCTTGTATAGTTTGTTTAATTCATATCTGGAGTTCTGTAAATGATAAAAATGTGAAATAACTTTTGTTAAGTTTGTTTTGATAAGTTCTATGCATGAAAAATATAAAATATCCAGTTTGTGATAGTTTGATGTGCAGTAATAATTAATTTGTATTTTGGCTGATATCTTTTTTAATGCATAGTAAATTATGTATTGCTCAGAAAAATGTGATTTCTATTTTGTTAGGATTGTTGAGTGATGTAGAATCACAGAAAAATAATAGATGCTGTTGGACAGTGGAAAAATCTGAAGTTAGCTTTTAATTTGATTAAATGCTGTTTTCTTGTATGATTTTTAGTAATTAAAATTTACAAGATATGAGCTTGATAATTTTTATAAACTGCTCTTGTTCTAAGAAGTTCTGGATAAAAATGTGAAATTTGTTGTTTGACACTTTTCAAGATGAGGTGTAGTTCAGAGTGCTTTGTCACTCTGTTATTTGTCTTTTTCATATAGAATAGTGCTTAAGTCCAATTGCCATGAAATTTGTACAACATGCTTTATTTTCAGATGTGAACCTACACTAATTCTTGTACATTTTTCAAAAATTGTTAGCTATGAGTTGCTGTTATAGGCTTGTTTTAATAGGTTAATTTGTTTAATTAAGTTAAGCTTGTGCATCCCTTTTTGTGAGACCAGCAGGGGTGAAATGGTCTTTTTAGTGCATTCATATTAGCTGCACTTGGCATGAAGAGTATAGCTACTCTCTGAGTAGGGTGTTACAATCTACCGGAGAAGAGATATGCACGTATTTGGTCAAATTCAATTAAAATGCATCCCTTCTATGCACTGTTGGTACTTGTTCATTTGTGCATATGCATCATGACAGGTTTGGTAGAGGAGCCAATCACCGTGGAGGAAACCAAAGAGCAGCAGCCCCAGGAGCAGGAGCAGGGAGCTGCCGGAGAAGAACCTGAAGAGGAGCTCCCGGAGTGCCCAAACCATTTGCCCAGCACGTTTGAGAAAGGCAAGCCCCGAAGCATTTCTAACTACCTATGTTTTGCAATTAACTCTCTAAATGGTTATGCTTGTTGCATTAAGTTTAGGAGTTATTTGATACCGTTGATGCATTATATTCCTTATCTTGCTATCATTGACATATCATCCTTGCTACCTAATTAGAGATAGGTTCGAGTCTATGCCTAGTCTTGCTTAGACCGGTAGAAGTCGGGCGACTTTCATGTTACCCGCGTGTAATAGGTGGTTACTCGACCAGTAACAGGATATTGCCAGTAAGTGGAATAACTGAGTGTTGTGGAAAATAGAGATCGGCAGATTCCTGTAGCGTTGTGCTACAGTATCTCTAGTCGTGTTTTACGGGAATCAGTATCTTGTTAAGATGGACTTCTTGTCATGTTGAATGCATGTCCCACATTTAGCTGGAAGGATAAGTCGTTCCGACCGTGAAGCCGCTCATTGTTCTAGACCGTTCTTTCGAACCCCACGCATCTGCCGAAGCCACGAAGGGGGTATTGGGACGCGGGGGCGCGAAAAGTAATTCCTAGGTGATGGTGGTTAAGTCCAACTCCTTGGCAGTCGGGCTTGCCCCCGGGTAAGTTGGTGGCAGTCAAATCCGCGGCTTCCTGGAACGGTGTTGTGGTTATCTGTAGCTCACTGACCGGTGAGTGTGGTTTGTGTGGGAAATAAATCGGCAGCTGGTTAGGAATCGATTATAATCGCCATCGCTCCTGGATAGTGAGCACTTGACTTGAACGTTGATCGACCTTGATACTGAAATTATGGAACACATAGTAGTTATCATTATACTTTTGGCAATGGTTACTCGGTCTGTTTGTTACTTTATGGTGATTGTTGGATCACTACTATGATTGTTATAGTGCAGGAGCTAACTTAGCTAAACAGGTTAATTACTATTTAATTTGCAACTAGTAAGCCGGAGAACCAGTTATGTAATTACTTATGCTTTTGCGCAAAAATGTGGTCTCATACCAGCTCCACTATACACTAGCCTTGCATACTCCTTGGTGTCTCTTATTTTAAGTTAAGTCGGGTAAGTCTAGCTGAGTACCTTCTCGTACTCAGGGCTTTGTTTCCCTTGTTGTTGCAGATGGCCAGGTATTTTATGGTTATTGCATCAACTATCTCTGCCCCGCTTTGGGAGATAACTAGGTCAAGGGCAATGACCAGTTCTACTCGTACCTTTTGCTTTGTCAAGGATGACTACTGAATGGCACTGCATCAGACTATGTGTGTGTGATTTCAAAACTATGTTTAAGGTTGAACTTCCGCTACTTAAATTTGGAACTCGGTTTGTAATAACTAAGTTTGCTACTCCGATGAACTTATGTAATTTTCTGTCATGTGATGGCTGACGCTGAACGATTATGATCCTATGTTGTTGATGTTGGAAAAGTTTGAAATCCTTCGAGATTTCACGAACTACCGGATTTATATGGGCTCAAGTGGGTAAATTTACTCCATCGGCGGAGAATTTCGCACTTGTGCTCTTATAAATTGGTCGGTTCTGTGACAGCTGGCGTCGGAGCATAGTTCAACGGATACTGTTCACATGACTAAATTTTAGAAGTAAAAAGAATTGGGGTATAAAAAAAATTATTTGATAAAGTTCACAAATTTGGTGTAAAAAGTGCCTTGCAAAAATTAGAGTGTGCTAGTGGTCATATCCTTTATGCCCATAGGATCTCAGGTGGCTTATCTAAGTACTAACTTGGGAAAGGGTCTTGCATCATACTTGATTTTCGTTTATTCTGTCGTCCATACGGCAAGGGTGAAATTGTATGGGTGTTATTCTTTGGAATGGTAATGTATGGATCAGTTTGCCTCTACGCCAAGGTAAGGTGAGTTCTGAGAGCATGGTCGAACAACTATCGGCCTAGGGAGGAGTTAGATGGTACTGGAACCTGTGCATGTCAACACACGGGTGCAGGTGAAGGTACTTGGTAACGGTGGTAATACTGTATCATGGGTGCATATACTGCTTACGTGTATACGGGGTGTACACCTAGGTGAGTATCTAGATTTAAATTTCAGCAATGCATGATTTTCATACTGTGGGCAGGGCTGAAATGAATCTTATGCAGGTACACTAACTACGTATCGTTAGAATGGAATAGTTAGCGTAACAGAGTAGCGTAGTATGCCACCGTATAGTTCGTATGTAGTGGAAAGGACATACGGAACGTTTCATACATATATATCATGGCATGATTGCTTTCTTTCCTTTTGCATTACTTCCTCCCTAATTATTGGAATATCTCTCAGTTTGAAACCTATGCTTATGTTAAAATGATGAACTTGCTACAGATGGGACATACCAAGGAGACCGCATGTAAGTCGACAGGTGGCAGGGTTCCCAGGCACCAGTTAGCACCCAGGTCCGAGCGGTGCAAGGACAAGTTTCTGGATGTGTTTGGGACACCGACGTTGCTTTGGAGGGTTCTACGTTCTGTGGGGTACCCAGATAGTAGAGAGCCTCGCTACTTTTGGTCGAAGGAGCCTTTGGGAGACACCACTTTGGTGTATGTGACAGCTGTGGTGAAGCCCAGGGAAGAGGGTTCTGTGTGGTCTAGATGGATGTATGAGAGCAAGGGAAGGGACCCTTGGGAAGGTGCGCAGTCAGCAGCATTCCTTATCCTCAGGGACATCATGGAGCGATTCCCAGATGATCTCAGTCGGGCTCTTGCAGGAGTGTTTCCAAGAGCTGATCCGTTCAGAGATGTTTGGGTGCAGACCAAGAAGGAAGCTTTAGAAGGCAGTCTCAGCGAGCTTCAGGCATGTGATGGCCCAGCTGCAAGTGCCATGTATGCAGTGATGAAGGGATATGCAGTCATGCAGCACAGTTTGTGCAGTATGACTGAATCTTGTCATCATGTCAGAAATGAGAAGAGACAATCTCAGTGGGAGTTTGATGAGGAGATGGAGAAGATGCAAGAAGAGCTGAAGCAGATGACTATAGAGAAGGATCAGACAGTTTGGCGGAACGTAGTTGCAGCTCAGGAGATCATCAGGCTGCAGGAGCAGCTAGGGCGTGCTAAACACGCTAACCAGAGTGCAGAAAACCAGATGATAAAGCTTCTTTAGCAGCGGAACCAGGCATGGGAAGAAGAGTTTGACTTCAGGGCTCGCATCATGACCCTGGAACAGCAGCTAGCAGCGATGGAAGCCTACAACAACAACCTTCATGAGGAAGTGCATCGCCTCCACAACCTGCTTCATCCATACCATCCTCTAGGTGCGACCGAGATGGAGGTGGACATGGGCATCGTCCTTGCTAACGATGGGGCTGAAGATGGTGGAATGCTCTTCGCCAACCAAGCTGATGAGGAAGAAGAAAAAGAGGACGATGGAGCCGACGACGCTGAGAGTCACGCGTCCGATGCTGAGAGCGATTAGAGTTTTGGCCCCGTTGTCTATCGTTGTGTTTGTGATGTATCGAACCAGTTATGTGTGTTGTGAGCTTTGAGAACCTTGTTGCTACAGTTGGAACCGTTTTAAGTATCAAACCTTCGTTGCGTTTTATCCGTGTGTATCCATGCGAGTATTAAGCGCTTTTCGTATAATCTGTTTGTGATGTTATTTATGTGGAATGATTTGTGAATGTGCCTTATTGTATGCACTATGTTCAAGTACAGTACCGCAATCATTATGCAATTTGATCTGTATATGTGGCATCACTCATTGATTATTGACTGGCTAAGGAGATGGTGAATACTCGTCATGGAGCCGGCAGTGCTAGTGATGTGGTGGTGATGGTCAGGGCGAGGAAGCCAATCCTCCTCCTCCTCCCCCATACACGGCAGAGCAATTCTTTGCACAATTTCTCGGAAGTCAGCGCAACATGGAAGCTATGCAGCGCAACATGGAAGCCAACCTCAGGAACATCGTAGATAATACACGTCGGGCTGCAGGTCACGGGGGTCAAGACGTGATCCAGTACAACACTTTCAAGGACTTCTTGGACACTAGGCCTCCGATCTTCAAGGAAGCAACTGAACCCTTGGAAGCAGATGAATGGATCAACACCATCGAGCAGAAGTTCAGGTTGCTACGTCTGACAGAATCTCTAAAAGTGGAGTACGCTGCTCACCAGTTGCAGGGACCAACTAGTATATGGTGGGCACACCATCGTACTACTTTTCCGGCAAATGAACCGATAGTTTGGTATCAGTTTACAGCAGCTTTTCGGGGCCATTATATTCCTCCAGGTTTAATGGCTATGAAGGTAACGCAGTTTTTGAGCTTGACTCAGGGTACCAAGACCATGGCAGAATACCTGCATGCTTTCAACAATCTTGCTCGTTATGCGCCTGAATATGTCAACACAGAGGCTAAGAAGATTGCTTGTATGAAGAGGGGATTGAGCCCCAAGCTTCTGAAGTCAATGGGGAACTCTTCCAGGACGCAGTTCAATGACTTTGTCAGTGACTGTTTGACCCAAGAGAACAATAACAATATCTACAGTGCATCCAAATCACGCAAGAGAGCCGTGGAAGCAGGGGCACAACAAGGCAGAAATTAAGTGGCCAGCCGCCCTCCTTTTCGTTCAGCCGTGCCGGGGGCACGTTTCAAGCCTCCTCAGCGTCGTTTTCCTGGAAATCAACAGCAGGCCAAGACTCAGAAGGTGACAAAAGGCCAGACATCGCAGTATAAGATGGGGCCCGGAACTCAAAACTATGCAGGCAGCTATGTCAAGGGACCATGTTATAACTGTGACAAGGAAGGACATCTGTCCAGGACATGTCCTAGCCCGAGAAAGAAGACCAATCAAGTGCAAGCCGGTGTGCATCATACTTCTCTGGAAGGCATCTCTAAGGGAGAACCCGTGACAGCTGGTATGTTTTCTATCAACGATATCTCCGTAGTTGTTTTGTTTGATTCTGGTTCATCGCATTCTTTCATAAGTCAAGCATTTTCACTTAAGCATAATCAGGAAATGGTAACAATGGATTTTGGATTCCGTATCAATTCAGCTAGTGCAAGTGTGTTATCTAACCAGGTAGTACAAGGGGCGACTCTTGGTTTCAAAGGTAGGCAATATAGAGTAAGCCTAGTAGTTATGCCACGGTTGTCGTTGGATGTTATCTTGGGGATGGATTGGATGAAAGAGTGGGAAGTGGTGAGAGATACAGGGAAAAGGCTGGTATCTCTTCGAGATCCAATAAAGCAGCAGTTTCACTAGTTGTTTCTTCCTAATGATCTCTTCCTTAGTTCAACGAGTTGTGCAGTTCAAGTGGCAGTTCTCCAAGAAATCCCAGTGGTTTGTGAGTTTCCTGATGTTTTTCCGGATGAGTTACCTGGTCTACCTCCGGATCGAGACGTGGAGTTCGCAATAGAACTAATGCCAGGAATGACACCTATATCCAGAAGACCGTACCGTATGCCTCCCATTGAGTTAGCATAGTTGAAGATTCAGTTAAAGGATCTTTTGGACAAGGGTTTGATTCAACCTAGTTCGTCTGAGTGGGGATGCCCAGCTCTTTTTGTGAAAAAGAAGAAAGACAAAGCTTTGCGTATGTGTGTGGACTATAGGCCTTTGAATGCAGTAACGATCAAAAATAAGTATCCTCTACCCCGGATCGATATTCTTTTTGATCAGTTAACAAGGGCCAGAGTGTTCTCCAAGTTGGATTTGAGATCGGGTTATCATCAGATCAAGATCAGGCTAAAGGATGTACCCAAAATGGCTTTTTCTACTAGGTACGGGTTGTATGAGTATCTTGTCATGTCTTTTGGTTTGACAAATGCTCCCGCATACTTCATGTACCTAATGATTTCCGTGTTTATGCTTGAGTTAGATCGCTTTGTGGTAGTCTTTTTGGACGATATCTTGGTATATTCGGAAAATGTAGAAGATCACGCTGAGCATCTACGAATAGTTTTAACTAGACTCCGGGAACATAAGTTGTATGGTAATTTCAGTAAGTGCGAGTTTTGGTTGAAGAAAGTTCACTTTCTAGGTCATGTGCTATCAGAAGATGGGATTTCAGTGGATCCAGGGAAAGTACAAGAGGTAATGGATTGGAAAGCTCCGACCTTGGTTACAGAAGTCAGAAGTTTTCTAGGTTTGGCTGGTTATTACCGTCGTTTCATTCTGGATTTCTCTAAGATCGCCAAACCTATGACTTCGTTGCTTCAGAAGAATGTTAAGTTTGTCTGGACAGAAGAGTGCGAAGCAGCTTTCTGAATTTTGCAGGATCTGTTAACCACTGCTCCTGTTTTGGCTCAACCGGATATAGAGAAACTGTTTGATGTGTTTTGTGACGCAACTAAGATTGGACTTGGTTGCGTGCTAATGCAAGAAGGATGGGTGATAGCGTATGCTTCAAGGCAGTTAAGGAAACACGAGGTCAACTACCCTACGCACGATTTGGAATTGGCAGCCGTAGTGCATGATCTGAAGATATGGAGACACTACTTGTTAGGGAATGTGTGCAATATATACACGAACCATAAGAGTCTCAAGTATATCTTCACTCAATCTGAGTTAAACATGAGACAACGAAGATGCCTAGAACTGATAAAGGATTATAACTTGCAAGTCCACTATCATCCTGGAAAGGCCAATGTGGTTGCGGATGCTTTGAGCCGCAAGCCGCACTGTGTTATGGTGCAACCGTTGTTTGAAGAAAGATTCAATCTGATACATCCAGAAGTTTTGTTCAACATTCAACTCAGTTGTTCGCTTGAAAGCCAGATAGTTGAAGCTCAGAAGTCTGACAAAGGGATTTCTCACATCAAGAGAAGAATGCTGGAAGATCCCTTAATCTCAATTAGGCCGGATGAACAGGGAGTGTTATGGTTTGGTGATCGTCTCGTGGTGCCAAAGAACAAAGATCTTAAGAATAAGATTCTGGACGAAGCTCACTCATCCAAGTTATCTCTTCACCCAGGAAGTAGCAAAATGTATCATGATCTAAGGCCTCATTTTTGGTGGACAAAGATGAAGAAAGAGATAGCGGCATATGTCGCAAGATGTGACACGTGTTGCAGAGTTAAAGCAGTTCATATGAAACCTGCAGGGTTGCTACAACCGTTATCCGTGCCTGTTTGGAAATGGGAAGACATCAACATGGATTTTATAACCGGTTTACCCACTAAGGAAAAAGGGAATGATTCCATTTGGGTAATAGTGGATCGTCTGACAAAGTCCGCTCACTTCATTCCAGTAAAAACCGGATATCGACCGCCTCGGTATGTAGATATATACATCAAAGAGATAGTACGTCTTCATGGAATACCTAAGACAATCGTTTCGGATCGTGGACCTCAGTTCACCACACACTTTTGGCAGCAGTTGCATAAAGGTTGGGGGACAAAGTTGGTTCACAGTACAGCTTATCATCCTCAAACTGCAGGACAGACAGAAAGAGTAAACCAAGTGCTTGAAGATATGCTCAGAGCTTGTGTGTTATCCTCCAAAGGATCGTGGGAATCATGGTTACCTTTGGCAGAATTCTCGTACAATAACAGTTATCAAGAGAGCATCAAGATGGCACCGTTTGAAGCTTTATATGGACGTAAGTGTGTGACTCCGTTAAACTGGGTCGAACCAGGGGAAAGGAGATACATTGGAATCGACTTCGTTGAGGAAGCTGAGAAAAAGGTTCAGATCATCCATCAACACATACAAGCAGCACAATCTCGACAGAAAAGTTATGCAGGTAAAAGAAGAAGACCATTAGAGTTCAAGGATGGAGATCATGTTTGTCTGAAAGTAACTCCGATGAGGGGAGTGCAAAGGTTCGACATAAAGAAAAAGCTAGCACCAAGATATGTAGGACCATATCGTATCTTAAAGAGAAAGGGAGAAGTATCGTATCAACTTCAGTTACCCGAAGCTATGAGTTCGATCTTTCCTGTTTTTCATGTTTCACATTTAAAGAAATGTCTACGCGTACTTGAAGAAAGAATAGAACCACAAGAGTTAAAGCTTACCTCCGACCTAACCTATCAAAAACAACTAGTGCGAGTTTTGGACAGCAAGGAGAGCGTAACTCGCAGTCGTGTTGTGAATGTATACAAGGTTCTACGGAGTCATCATGACGATGGAGATGCAACCTGGGAAACCGAAGAGTATCTATAGAAGGTTTATCCAGTTTTTCATGAACAATGGTCTGTAAATCTCGGGACGAGATTTCTTTGAGGGGGGAAGGGCTGTAACACCTCTGGTGTTAAGCTAGCATAGCATCATCATCTCATCATGCATAATCATCTCATGAGCATGGAGCATTCATATGTTGCTTTCTTTCTCGCATAAAATGTTATTTCATGTGTTGGTATGCATATAAACCTGCAATAATGTGTTATTGGTTGGCTTGTCTTGGAGTGGTTTGGTTTTCCTAACCATCTAACTTTGTTGAGGAGTCAAAATGAGGCCATGTTTATACTGGTCATTTTGGCTAATCAAGTTGCTAAACCTTAGTCAACCCTATAGAGCCTAAGGTGTCCTTTTGTTTGACTAATTAAAACCTCCTTGATAGAAGCTTTGCATGGTTGAGTGCTCTTAATCAAAAGTGTCTAGAATTTAGAGTAGAACAAAAGTTGTTTTAAGGTCAACTCATGAAAATGGGTCTAACAAGGTGTTTTAGGGCCCATAAGGCAGAATTGGATGGGTTTTGGACTTAGAAATTTTCCTAAGTCCTAAAACCAGGTTTCAGTTCGGCCTAGCCATGTTTAGCATCTTCCCGAGCCTAAACCAAGTCGAACCAATGATCGATCTTATAACCAAAGTTGTAGCTGGTCTGTAGCTTTAACCTATAGTGCAGTTCGTTTTGCTTTTCATGGAGTGGTTAAGAAGTTAATCGCGTTTGAAAACGGGCCGTCAGTCGGCCATCAGGCAACTAAATCAGCCGATTCAGTTTGAATCAGCCGGGGGAGTGGCCAACCGTGCGCAGAGTTTGAGCGCCGAGCTCGGTCTGCCATGGTCGGCTTCCTTTCTGTGGGTTTCGTGATGTCTTAGCTAGCGTTCGTGAGTCTACGAGGGTCCACGAAGAAGGTAGTGGAGTCGGTTTGTCCGATTAGGGTTTGAGTGCCTCGGTACGTTGCCGTCCGCCGCCCGCCATGCGCGCCGGCGATGGCATGCTCGTGTGTCAGCCGTATCATCCGCGAATCCTTCGCTCCTTGCTTCGCGTTAGGGTTGGGTGAGCCAGAGGAGTGGGGAGAAGGAGTTGGTTTGGCTCGACGTGGTCGGAGACGGCCGGCGTGGTGAGTCCGCGCCGCCGTGGCCGCCATTAGCGACGGCGAGTTCGATCCGCCGTGTTGCTAGGCTAGAGTGTGGTACCGATCGATGCGGAAGGAAGAGGGGAGTCGAGTAAGGGTGATGGTTTCGCCAGAGGAGCCGCCGTCGGCGAGCTCCGGTGAGGTCAACGTCTCCCCTGTTTTCGGGAGTATGACGCGTGGGCCCAGTTTAACCGCGGGGTCCAGTGGGCAGTGGCTCGGGTGAAGTCGAGCTGGGTGTGCATAGCAGGTTAGGCCGAAAGGTTTTCAGGTTTTTGTTTAAATAGTTTTCAGAAATGCTTGTATAGTTTGTTTAATTCATATATGGAGTTCTGTAGATTCTAAAAATGTGAAATAAATTTTGTTAAGTTTGTTTTGATAAGTTCTATGCATGAAAAATATAAAATGTCCAGTTTGTGATAGTTTGGTGTACAGTAATAATTAATTTGTGTTTTGGCTGATATCTTGTTTAATGCATAGTAAATTATGTATTGCTCAGAAAAATGTGATTCCTGTTTTGTTAGGATTGTTGAGTGATGTAGAATCACAGAAAAATATTAGATGCTGTTTGACAGTGGAAAAATCTGAAGTTAGCTTTTAAATTGATTAAATGTTGTTTTCTTGTATGATTTTTAGTAATTAAAATATGTGAGATATTGGCTTGATAATTTTTATAGACTGCTCTTGTTTTAAGAAGTTGTGGATAAAAATGTGAAATTTGTTGTTTGACACTTTTCAAGATGAGGTGTAGTTCAGAGTGCTTTGTCACCCTGTTATTTGTCTTTTTCATATAGAACAGTGCTTAAGTCCAATTGCCATGAAATTTGTACAGCATGCTTTATTTCCAGATGTGAACCTACAGTAATTTTTGTAGATTTTTATAAAATTGTTAGCTATGAGTTGTTGTTATAGGCTTGTTTTAATAGGTTAATTTGTTTAATTAAGTTTAGCTTGTGCATCCCTTTTCGTGGGACCAGCAGGGGTGAAATGGTCTTTTCAGTGCATTCATATTAGCTACACTTGGCATGAAGAGTATAACTACTCTCTGAGTAGGCTGTTACACTCTACCGGAGAAGAGATATGCACGTATTCGGTCAAATTCAATTAAAATGCATCCCTTCTATGCACTGTTGACACTTGTTCATTTGTGCATATGCATCATGACAAGTTTGGTAGAGGAGCCAATCACTGTGGAGGAAACTGAAGAGCAGCAGCCCCAGGAGCAGGAGCAGGGAGCTGCCGGAGAAGAACCTGAAGAGGAGCTCCTGGAGTGCCCAAACCATTTGCCCAGTGTTGGGTATTTTAAACACACACAGAAAAATCCGCAAGCGCACGGATACCGATGTAGCTTTCACCCGAGAGTATTCCAGGGTATCGATTTCCACGGGGAACGTGAAGTGTACTAGAAGAATTAAGAACGTCCAAGAAAAGAATGGTAATATGGGTAGAGAGAGATATAGGGTTTTCTAAGCGGGTCTATTTAATTAAAGGCCCACTATACTTTACTTACTTCGGAGCAATAGTACCTTTCCGATTCTCGAAAAAGACTGGGAAAAGGGTAATCGGGAGAAGGCTGCCAAAAACTTCTACGAAAACACCAATCCTAACGTGGTGGATTATAACAATCTACAAAGGTGTCACCTCTGTAGCTACCACAACTATCCGGAGGATTGGGCGCAAACTCAGGTAAACCCTAGTCTAGACACAACGTCTACACTAACGTTTACTACTCTAATTACATATGTTAACTAGAGCACTCAATACGAGCAGAGATCTAGTAAATAAAATAAAGTAAGAACTGAAGTTAATTAAATGAAGAAGTTAGAAATAATAAATGAAGAACGCGGAGATTGCTAAAGACAAACCAGATCCTGCAGTAGTACAATGTTGAAGAAGATCCGACAGATCCGGTTCCTCAGCTTTCTCCTTTCTCTCTCCCTCAATTACAACTAGACGATGAACTAGAACTAGATCTAGAACTAGAAGATGAACTAAAACTAGAACTAGACGATCAACTAGAGGGATCTCTACTTCTACTTTGAAACCCTAGTTTCTGATGTTGGAATGAATAATGAAGATGGAGATGCCTGGAGAGGGGGGTCTGGGGCTGCTTATATAGCCCGAGGTGGAGTAGGGGGCAAGGAATCACCATGTCATCGATCCGCGTCACGTTTATCGCCCACCATTGGATCAAACCGACTTCAGGAACGGTGGAGATGCATCCTAGGAGGCGGTGGAAGAAGGTTCCAGAAGGCGGAGGCGAAACGGCCTCCATGCCCGACCGGTCGGTCTCCAAGTGGGACCGGTCGGTCTGGCCCAGTGGGCCCATGTGGTGGGCCACCTCGTGGTGTCTTCTGGTGTCCTCTAGATCCTTCTTTTGCAGATTTCATTGCGAAATTAATATCTTTTAATCCGGGACTCCGAATATGGCAAATGATATGTCCGTTTTGATCGTCTCGACGAGCCCTTTGCAATGGTGCGCTCCAATTCATCACTTGAGATACTTTTATATGGTGAAATATTGATGTCCTACAAAACAAGTGAGAGCACCAAAACTCGTGGAACTTGTTAGTTTCAAACCTTACAACTATTCTTTGTAATTCATTTAGTGCCATTTCATGCAATAGTTGATGGTTAATTATGAGTATTAGTGAGCGTCAACACCCAGCACGTTTGAGAAAGGCAAGCCTCAGAGCATTTCTAACTACCTATTTTTTGCAATTAACTCTCTAAATGGTTATGCTTGTTGCATTAAGTTTAGGAGTTGTTTGATACCGTTGATGCATTATATTCCTTATCTTTCTATCATTGACATATCATCCATGCTACCTAATTAGAGATAGGTTCGAGTCTATGCCTAGTCTTGCTTAGACCGGTAGAAGTCAGGCGACTTTCATGTTACCCGCGAGTAATAGGTGGTTACTCGATCAGTAACAGGATATTGCCAGTAGGTAGAATAACTGAGTGTTGTGGAAAATGGAGATCGGCAGATTCCTGTAGCGTTGTGCTACAGTATCTCTAGCCGTGTTTTACGGGAATCAGTATCTTGTTAAGATGGCCTTCTTGTCATGTTGAATGCATGTCCCACATTTAGCTGGAAGGATAAGTCGTTCCGACCGCGAAGCCGCTCATTGTTCTAGGCCGGTCTTTCGAACCCCACGCATTTGCCGAAGCCACGAAGGGGGTATTGGGACGCGGGGGCGCGAAAAGTAAGACCCGGGTGATGGTGGTTAAGTCCAACTCCTTGGCAGTCGGGCTTGCCCCCGGGTAAGTTGGTGGCAGTCGAATCCGCGGCTTCCTGGAAAGGTGTTGTGGTTATCTGTAGCTCACTGACGGGTGAGTGTGGTTTGTGTGAGAAATAAATCACCAGCTGGTTAGGAATCGATTGTAATCGCCATCGCTCCTGGATAGTGAGCACTTGACTTGAACGCTGATCGACCTTGATACTGAAATTGTGGAACACGTGACAGTTATCATTATACTTTTGGCAATGGTGACTCAGCCTGTTTGTTACTTTATGGTGATTGTTGGATCACTACTATGATTGTTATAGTGCAGGAGCTAACTTAGCTAAACAGGTTAATTACTATTTAATTTGCAGCTAGAAAGCAGAAGAACCAGTTATGTAATTACTTATGCTTTTGCGCAAAAATGTGGTCTCATACCAGCTCCACTATACACTAGCCTTGCATACTCCTTGGTGTCTCTTATTTTAAGTTAAGTCGGGTAAGTCTAGCTGAGTACCTTCTCATACTCAGGGCTTTGTTTCCCTTGTTGTTGCACATGGCCAGGTATTTTATGGTTATTGCATCAACTGTCTCTGCCCCGCTTTGGGAGATAACTAGGTCAAGGGCAATGAACAGTTCTACTCGTACCTTTTGCTTTGTCAAGGATGACTACTGAATGGCACTGTATCAGACTATGTGTGTGTGATTTCAAAACTATGTTTAAGGTTGAACTTCCGCTACTTAAATTTGGAACTCGGTTTGTAATAACTAAGTTTGCTACTCCGATGAACTTATGTAATTTTCTGTCATGTGATGGCTGACGCTGAACGATTATGATCCTATGTTGTTGATGTTGGAAAAGTTTGAAATCCTTCGAGATTTCACGGACTACCGGATTTATATGGGCTCAAGTGGGTAAATTTACTGCTTCGGCGGAGAATTTCGCACTTGTGCTCTTATAAATTGGTCGGCTCTGTGACAGCTGGCATCGGAGCATAGTTCAGCGGATACTGTTCACATGTCTAAATTTTAGAAGTAAAAAGAATTGGGGTATAAAAAAAAATATTTGATAAAGTTCACAAATTTGGTGTAAAAAGTGCCTTGCAAAAATTAGAGTGTGCCAGTGGTCATATCCTTTATGCCCATAGGATCTCAGGTGGCTTATCTAAGTACTAACTTGGGAAAGGGTATTGCATCATACTTGATTTTCGTTTATTCTGTCGTCCATATGGCAAGGGTGAAATTGTATGGGTGCTATTCTTCGGAATGGTAATGTATGGATCAGTTTGCCTCTACGCCAAGGTAAGGTGAGTTGTGAGAGCATCAACTGTCGGCCTAGGGAAGAGTTAGTTGGTACTGGAACCTGTGCACGTCAACACACGGGTGCGGGTGAAGGTACTTGGTAACGGGGGTAATACTGTATGATGGGTGCATATACTGCTTATGTGTATACGGGGTGTACACCTAGGTGAGTATCTAGATTTAAATTTAAGAAATGCATGATTTTCATACTGTGGGCAGGGCTAAAATTAATCTTATGCAGGTACACTAACTACGTATCGTTAGAACGGAATAGTTAGCGTAAGAGAGTAGCATAGTATGCCACCGTATAGTTTCTGGATGTGTTTGGGACACCGACGTTGCTTTGGAGGGTTCTAC
Source organism: Coix lacryma-jobi var. lacryma-jobi (assembly GCA_009763385.1). Classification (NCBI taxonomy): domain Eukaryota; kingdom Viridiplantae; phylum Streptophyta; class Magnoliopsida; order Poales; family Poaceae; genus Coix; species Coix lacryma-jobi. Next base: position 75,516,500 of record CM019828.1, on the reverse strand, counting down.
GTTCTGTGGGGTACCGAGATGGTAGAGAGCCTCGCTACTTTTGGTCGAAGGAGCCTTTGGGAGACACCACTTTGGTGTATGTGATAGCTGTGGTGAAGCCCAGGGAAGAGGGTTCTGTGTGGTCCGGATGGATGTATGAGAGCAAGGGAAGGGACACTTGGGAAGGTGCGCAGTCAGCAGCATTCCTTATCCTCAGGGACATCATGGAGCGATTTCCAGAAGATCTCAGTCGGGCTCTTGCAGGAGTGTTTCCAAGAGCTGATCCGTTCAGAGATGTTTGGGTGCAGACCAAAAAGGAAGCTTTAGAAGGCAGTCCCAGCGAGCTTCAGGCATGTGATGGCCCAGCCGCAAGTGCCATGTATGCAGTGATGAAGGGATATGCGGTTATGCAGCACAGTTTGTGCAGTATGACTGAATCTTGTCATCATGTCAGAAATGAGAAGAGACAAGCTCAGCGGGAGTTTGATGAGGAGATGGAGAAGATGCAAGAAGTGCTGAAGTAGATGACTATAGAGAAGGATCAGACAGTTCGGCGGAACGTAGTTGCAGCTCAGGAGATCATCAGGCTGCAGGAGCAGCTAGGGCGTGCTAAACACGCTAACCAGAGTGCAGAAAACCAGATGATAAAGCTTCTTCAGCAGCGGAACCAGGCATGGGAAGAAGAGTTTGACTTCAGGGCTCCATCATGACCCTGGAACAGCAGCTAGCAGCGACGGAAGCCTACAACAATAACCTTCATGAGGAAGTGCATTGCCTCCACAACCAGCTTCATCCATACCATCCTCCAGGTGCGGCCGAGATGGAGGTGGAGATGGGTATCATCCTTGCTGGCGATGGGGCTGAAGATGGTGGAATGCTCGTCGCCAACCAAGCTGATGAGGAAGAAGAAGAAGAGGACGATGGAGCCGACGACGCCGAGAGTCACGTGTCCGATGCTGAGAGCGATTAGAGTTTAGGCCCTGTTGTCTATAGTTGTGTTTGTGATGTATCGAACCAGTTATGTGTGTTGTGAGCTTTGAGAACCTTGTTGCTACCGTTGGAACTGTTTTAAGTATCAGACCTTCGTTGCGCTTTATCCGTGTGTATCCATGCGAGTATTAAGCGTTTTTCGTATAATCCGTTTGTGATGTTATTTATGTGGAACAATTTGTGAATGTGCCTTATTGTATGGACTATGTTCAAGTACAGTACCGCAATCATTACGCAATTTGATCTGTATATGTGGCATCACTTATTGATTATTGACTGGCTATGCAGATGGTGAATACTCGTCGTGGAGCCGGCAGTGCTAGTGGTGTTGGTGGTGATGGTCAGGGCAAGGAAGCCAATCCTCCTCCTCCTCCCCCATACACGGCAGAGCAGTTCTTTGCACAGTTTCTCGGAAGTCAGCGCAACATGGAAGCTATGCAGTGCAACATGGAAGCCAACCTCAGGAACATCGCAGAAAATAGACGTTGGGCTGTAGGTCACGGGGGTCAAGACGTGAACCAGTACAGCACTTTCAAGGACTTCTTGGACACTAGGCCTCCGATCTTCAAGGAAGCAGCTGAACCCTTGGAAGCAGGTGAATGGATCAACACCATCGAGCAGAAGTTCAAGTTGCCACGTCTGACAGAATCTCTAAAAGTGGAGTACACTGCTCACCAGTTGCAGGGACCAGCTGGTATATGGTGGGCACACCATCGTACCACTTTTCTGGCAAATCAACCGATAGTTTGGGAGCAGTTTACAACAACTTTTCGGGGCCATTATATTCCTCCTGGTTTAATGGCTATGAAGGTAACACAGTTTTTGAGCTTGACTCAGGGTACCAAGACCATGGCAGAATACCTGCATGCTTTCAACAATCTTGCTCATTATGCGCCTAAATATGTCAACATAGAGGCTAAGAAGATTGCTTGTATGAAGAGGGGATTGGGCCCCAAGCTTCTGAAGTCAATGGGGAACTCTTCCAGGATGCAGTTCAATAACTTTGTCAGTGACTGTTTGACCCAAGAGAACAATAATAATATCTATAGTGCATCCAAATCACGCAAGAGAGCCGTGGAAGCAGGGGCACAACAAGGCAGAAATCAAGTGGCCAGCCGCCCTCCTTTTCGTTCAGCAGTGCCGGGGGCACGTTTCAAGCCTCCTCAGCGTCGTTTTCCTTGAAATCAACAGCAAGCCAAGACTCAGAAGGGGGCAAAATGCCAGACATCGCAGTATAAGATGGGGCCTGGAACTCAGAACTATGCAGGTAGCTATGTCAAGGGACCATGTTATAACTGTGGCAAGGAAGGACATCTGTCCAGGACATGTCCTAGCCCGAGAAAGAAGACCAATCAAGTGCAAGCCCGTGTGCATCATACTTCTCTGGAAGGCATCTCCGAGGGAGAACCCGTGACTGCTGGTATGTTTTCTATCAACGATATCTCCGCAGTTGATTTGTTTGATTCCGGTTCATCGCATTCTTTCATAAGTCAAGCATTTGCACTTAAGCATAATCAGGAAATGGTAACAATGGATTTTGGATTCCGTATCAATTCAGCTAGTGCAAGTGTGTTATCTAACCAGGTAGTACAAGGGGCGACTCTTGGTTTGGAAGGTAGGCAATACAGAGTAAGCCTAGTAGTTATGCCAGGGTTGTCGTTGGATGTTATCTTGGGGATGGACTGGATGAAAGAGTGGGAAGTGGTGATAGATACGGGGAAATGGCTGATATCTCTTCGGGATCCGGTAAAGCAGCAGTTTCACCAGTTGTTTCTTCCTAATGATCTCAACCTTAGTTCAACGAGTTGTGCAGTTCAAGTGGCAGTTCTTCAGGAAATCCCAGTGGTTTGTGAGTTTCCTGATGTTTTTCCGGATGAGTTACTTGGTCTACCTCCGGATCAAGACGTGGAGTTCGCAATAGAACTAATGCTAGGAACGACACCTATATCTAGAAGACCATACCGTATGCCTCCCAATGAGTTAGCAGAGTTGAAGATTCAGTTAAAGGATCTTTTGGACAAGGGTTTGATTCAACCTAGTTCATCTAAGTGGGGATGCCCAGCTCTTTTTGTGAAAAAGAAGAAAGACAAAGCTTTGCGTATGTGTGTGGACTATAGGCCTTTGAATGCAGTAACGATCAAAAATAAGTATCCTCTACCCCGGATCGATATTCTTTTTGATCAGTTAACAAGGGCCAGAGTGTTCTCCAAGTTGGATTTGAGATCGGGTTATCATCAGATCAAGATCAGGCCAAAGGATGTACCCAAAATGGCTTTTTCTACTAGGTACGGGTTGTATGAGTATCTTGTCATGTCTTTTGGTTTGACAAATGCTCCCGCATACTTCATGTACCTAATGAATTCCGTGTTTATGCCTGAGTTAGATCGCTTTGTGGTAGTATTTTTGGATGACATCTTGGTATATTCGGAAAATGTAGAAGATCACGCTGAGCATCTACGGATAGTTTTAACCAGACTCTAGGAACATAAGTTGTATGCTAAGTTCAGTAAGTGCGAGTTTTGGTTGAAGAAAGTTCACTTTCTCAGTCATGTGCTATCAGAAGATGGGATTTCAGTGGATCCAGGGAAAGTACAAGAGGTAATGGATTGGAAAGCTCCGACCTCGGTTACAGAAGTCAGAAGTTTTCTAGGTTTGGCTGGTTATTACCGTCGTTTCATTCCGGATTTCTCTAAGATCGCCAAACCTATGACTTCGTTGCTTCAGAAGAATGTTGTTAATGGTCCTTAAACACCTGTTTTCCCATCAACATTTGACCCTAAAGTCCACCAAAAAGGCATGAAATGTAGTCAAATAGGTTTCAAACTAACCAAATTCCACATGTCCATAGAATTTTATTTGAATGCAGGATTTGAACCAAATTTGGACATATGGACCCACCAGAGGTAAAGCCCACTCAGCAGGGCCCAAATGGGCCTAAGGGGGGTGGCGCCCGCCACCCCTAGGTGGCGCCCGCCACCTCTAAGTGGCGCCCGCCACTTGGGTTGGCCCAAGTTCCACTCCCTGCCACGTCACCGATCCGTGTGACCTCCCCAGGGCCAAATCTTGGCCCTTGGTCACTAGGTCAGTGGCATCAGACGGCTCAGGATGAAGTGGCGTGGATCAAGGCTGAATGGCGGTTGCTAGGACATGCAACCTACCTCCAAACTGCCTTGGACAACCACCTGGAGGACGTAGGTCAACAACGAAGCATCCAGCGGCCAGGAGACTGGCGGCCGCCAGTAGGGGGTGGCACCCGCCACCTGACCTAACCCTAGGTCGGTTGGCTGCCCCCTATAAGTACGCCCCTCACTCCTGAAGACTATATATACCCCCCTGAGGCATCACTTCATTCACACCCCAGTACCATCCAACACAAAGTGAAACAACACTCAAGCAAGAGAAGCAGAGAGTTAGGTTAGAAGCTCAGAGAGCTTAGGCAAGTAGGTTAGCTAGTAGAGAGAGTATAGCTCTAGTGCCCTCGCTACAGCGCAGCTCTTAGTTTAGCACAGCTCAGCCTAAGTTCTTGGTATAAGGAGTGTAGAGCTTGCTAAGAGAGAAGCGGGTGCGAGCGACTGGCATCGGAGGTCGGTTGATTTCCCGGCGTCTCTGGTCTGGTTTGCTCTCTTGTATCTCAGGTACATTTATCTTTATCTCAGTATTACTTTAAGCATTACTTTCAGTATTACTTTCAGTATTACTTTATCAAGTACCTTGAGTGTGACCTAGCTATCCTACAGTTCAATTCACTTAGCCATAGTAGTTAATCTCTAGTGTGCTTAGTGATTGATCTTTGCCAATAGGTTGCTTAGTTAGTTTAGTGTTTATCTTATTAAGTCAAGTATTTGCTCTGACGTCTGCAAGGGTGTCTCTATTCAAAGCTAGGGTAGAGACAGTTAGAATATAGTTAAGCGTGGTGCTTAGTTATAGACTTACCTTCAGATACGGCTGGACCCCCGGAAAGCTGTGGTAGCAAGCAGGTGGTGACAGCCCTGTGCGCCTTGAATTCCACCACGTAGTTGGCCCAGTTTAACAGTAAGGCTCGTTGTGCTAGCGTTTAACCTAAGTCAGTGGTAAAGGCTAGTACGCCTCGGTACTTGACAAGATAGGAATAAAACTATACTTAACTTGGTTGCTTTATTGACATTTGCCTATCTTGCTTCGTAGTTATCTAGGAGTAGTTATTAGCTATTAGTTAGTTATCCTTAGTTATCGCATTCTATCTATCTACCTATTTATCCACCTTACCTTAGCCATTTCATTCATCCCTACCTATCCATCCATATATTCTTTCTTGCCTCTCATCCTCTCTCATCCCTTTCATCTCCTCTCTTCTCCTCTTTCCCTTTTCTTATTCTTCGACGCTCATCCCTTCCTTGACTCGACTCATACACCACCTTAGCCTTCCTTTGGGATCAAATAAATCGACACATGGTACTCCCAGGGAAGTGCTACTATGATAGTTCTGTGCGCTTGCAGAATCTCCTCCTGGTAGATTGCATTCTCGCTAGTTAGCTCCTACTAGTGTCGGGACTGACAACCCCGCTTGGCATTATTAGATAGCTACTTTAGCTTCCCTATCCTAGGTGTAGTTAAGAACTACCAACAGCGTGTAGCTTAGGCTCTTCTTGATGACTGATATATGTTGTGAGCTAAGCTACTTTTCAGAACTGTGAATATGCTAAATTCAACATAAAATTTGAAACTATATAGTAAGTGGTAAAGGCTAGTACGCCTCGATACTTGACAAGATAGGAATAAAACTATACTCAACTTAGTTGCTTTATTGTCTTTTGCCTGCCTTGCTTAGTAACTATCTTGCTTTGTAGTTATCTTGCTTGGTAGTTATCTAGGATTAGTTATCAGTAGTTAGTAGTTATTAGTTAGTTATCCTAATCCCTTTATCTACCTATCCATCCACCTTACCTTAGCCATCCATTTCATCCTTACCTATCCACCCATATATTCTTTCTAGCCTTTCATCTTCTCTTCTCCCCTTTTCCTTTTTATCTTTTCTTTGAATCTCATCCCCTCCTTGACTCGACTCATACACCACCCTAGCCTTCCCTTGGGATCAAATAAATCGACACCTGGTACTCTCAGGCGAAGTGCTACTACGATAGTTCTGTGCGCTTGCAGAATCTTCTCCTGGTAGATTGCATTCTCTCTAGCTAGCTCCTACTAGTGTCGGGATTGACAACCCCGCTTGGCATTAGTAGATAGCTGCTTTAACTGCACTCCTTTAGGTATACTGACCGGTCTTGCTTCAAGCATTTCTGACGCCGTTGCCGGGGATAGACTCTATAGTCTACTCCTAGTAACAACGTTAGCAAGTGCCAACAAGCATTCCTAGGCCGTTACCGGGGATAGTTGCCTAGCACTATCTTTAGTGAAGCTAAGAACTACCAACAAATGTTAAGTTTGTCTGGACAGAAGAGTGCGAAGCAGCTTTCCGAATTTTGCGGGATCTGTTAACCACTGCTCCTGTTTTGGCTCAACCGGATATAGAGAAACCGTTTGATGTGTTTTGTGACGCATCTAAGATTGGACTTGGTTGCGTGCTAATGCAAGAAGGATGGGTGATAGCGTATGCTTCAAGGCAGTTAAGGAAACATGAGGTCAACTACCCTACGCACAATTTGGAATTGGCAGCCGTAGTGCATGCTCTGAAGATATGGAGACACTACTTGTTAGGGAATGTGTGCAATATATACACGGACCATAAGAGTCTCAAGTATATCTTCACTCAATCTGAGTTAAACATGAGACAACGAATATGGCTAGAACTGATAAAGGATTATAACTTGCAAGTCCACTATCATCCTGGAAAGGCCAATGTGGTTGCGGATGCTTTGAGCCGTAAGCCGCACTGTGTTATGGTGCAACCGTTGTTTGAAGAAAGATTCAATCTGATACATCCAGAAGTTTTGTTCAACATTCAACTCAGTTGTTCGCTTGAAAACCAGATAGTTGAAGCTCAGAAGTCTGACAAAGGGATTTCTCACATCAAGAGAAGAATGCTGGAAGATCCCTCAACCTCTTTTAGGCTGGATGAACAGGGAGTGTTATGGTTTGGTGATCGTCTCATGGTGCCAAAGAACAAAGATCTTAAGAATAAGATTCTGGACGAAGCTCACTCATCCAAGTTATCTCTTCACCCAGGAAGTAGCAAAATGTATCATGATCTAAGGACTCATTTTTGGTGGACAAAGATGAAGAAAGAGATAGCGGCATATGTCGCAAGATGTGACACGTGTTACAGAGTTAAAGCAGTTCATATGAAACCTGCAGGGTTGCTACAACCGTTATCCGTGCCTGTTTGGAAATGGGAAGACATCAACATGGATTTTATAACCGGTTTACCCACTACGGAAAAAAGGGAATGATTCCATTTTGGTAATAGTGGATCGTCTGACAAAGTCCGCTCACTTCATTCCAGTAAAAATCGGATATCGACCGCCTCGGTATGCAGATATATACATCAAAGAGATAGTACGTCTTCATGGAATACCTAAGACAATCGTTTCATATCGTGGACCTCAGTTCACCGCACCCTTTTGGCAGCAGTTGCATAAAGGTTTGGGGACAAAGTTGGTTCACAGTATAGCTTATCATCCTCAAACTGCAGGACAGAAAGAAAGAGTAAACCAAGTGCTTGAAGATATGCTCAGAGCTTGTGTGTTGTCCTCCAAAGGATCGTGGGAATCATGGTTACCTTTGGCAGAATTCTTGTACAATAACAGTTATCAAGAGAGCATGAAGATGACACCGTTTGAAGCTTTACATGGACGTAAGTGTGTCACTCCGTTAAACTGGGTCGAACCAGGGGAAAGGAGATACTTTGGAATCGACTTCGTTGAGGAAGCTGAGAAAAAGGTTCAGATCATCCATCAACACATACAAGCAGCACAATCTCGATAGAAAAGTTATGCAGATAAAAGAAGAAGACCATTAGAGTTCAAGGATGGAGATCATGTTTATTTGAAAGTAACTCTGATGAGGGGAGTGCAAAGGTTCGACATAAAGAAAAAGCTAGCACCAAGATATGTAGGACCATATCGTATCTTAAAGAGAAAGGGAGAAGTATCGTATCAAGTTCAGTTACCCAAAGCTATGGGTTCGATCTTTCCCGTTTTTCATGTTTCACAGTTAAAGAAATGTCTACGCGTACCCGAAGAAAGAATAGAACCACAAGAGTTAAAGCTTTCCTCCGACCTAACCTATCAAGAACAACCAGTGCGAGTTTTGGACAGCAAGGAGAGAGTAATTCACAGTCGTGTTGTGAAAGTAAACAAGGTTCTATGGAGTCATCATGACGATGGAGATGCAACCTGGGAAACCGAAGACTATCTACAAAAGGTTTATCCAGTTTTTCATGAACAATGGTTAGTAAATCTCGAGACGAGATTTCTTTAAGGGGGGAAGGGCTGTAACACCTCTGGTGTTAAGCTAGCATAGCATCATCATCTCATCATGCATAATCATCTCATGAGCATGGAGCATTCATATGTTGCTTTCTTTCTCGCATAAAATGTTATTTCATGTGTTGGTATGCATATAAACCTGCAATAATGTGTTATTGTTTGGCACCAGAGGCCTTATCGTGTGTTAGCCGTATCGTCCGCGAATCCTTCGCTCCTTGCTTCGCGTTAGGGTTGGGTGAGCCAGAGGAATGGGGAGAAGGAGTTGGTTTGGCTCGTCGTGGTCGGAGACGGCCGGCGTGGTGAGTCCGCACCGCCGTGGCCGCCATTAGCGACGGCGAGCTCGATCCGCCGTGTTGCTAGGCTAGAGTGTGGTACCGATCGATGCGGAGGGGAGTCGAGTAAGGGTGATTGTTTCGCCGGAGGAGCCGCCGTCGGCGACCTCCGGCGAGGTCAACGTCTCCCCTATTTTTGGGAGTATGACGCGTGGGCCTAGTTTGACCGCAGGGTCCAGTGGCCAGTGGCTCGGGTTGAAGGACCAAAAATGCTATAGCAAGGTGACCAGAGGGGGGGGGGGGTGAATGGGAGCCTAAAATTTCTTCTCAGAAATTCCGGCCTCTGTCCCAACAAAATCAACCCCAAGAGCAAAGCCGACACACGTGATGTCCACGACCCAAGAGAATGGGTGGATGTTCCCTAGGAACACAGCGGGACACCACAAAAGCTCCCTCACACAAATTCAGGCTTTTTCGCAAAGCGGGAAGCCCGGTTTCTGTAGAGCACAGAGTCGGGAATCCAACACAAAAAGCGGATCTCAAATCAGAGCTCGAACGTAAAAGATACAGACGAAAACGTGCGATCACTGCATTGACCGGACTCACTGGTGCGTCCGGTCAATAGGCACCGGACGCGTCCGATCAGCTGAACAGAGTTCTGGGAGCTCTCTGTTCACGATCGGACTCACTGGGGGTGAGCGTCCGGTCACACTTCAAGCGTCCGGTCACGTGAAGACAGGCACAATGAACAGTGTGCTCGATGCGTCCGGTCACGCAGTCACAAAGCGTCCGGTCAGTTCGCAGAGCCTGTTTCGCTCGGCCTTTCAACGATCGGACGCACGGGATAGCATCCGGTCGATACGAGGCGTGCGTCCGGTCAAGTCATGAGGGAAACACAGAGAACGTGTTCAACGACCGGACTCACGACCAAGCGTTCGGTCGGTCCGACTCATGCGTCCGGTCACCCCGACGCACCTCTGTTCGTCCACCGAATCAACCCGATCTCCCTCAAATCAAAAGCACTAGGGCTCCAACTTCGTGTGAGGGGCACAAGGATGTTAGTGAGCTACTCCTAAGAGATCATGGCTCGAACCTAACTCCAAATCGGTGAATCGAAGAAAACGGTGAAGAACGGGCAAGAACTTGATCCCAAAACTAAATCCGCCCGATCTGTGAGTTCGTGAGGTATTAGAGAAATTCCTTCGGTAGAAAGAAGACTCTCACGAAGCTACACAAGATGGTTCAAACGGATTTGCAGATCTTCCCTCGAAACAAGAATTCTTGTGAAGATCGAAAGAGGGGAAAACGTGCAAACGCGAAGAACAAAATCGCAAGACAAATCAAAGCACGAATTTGATCCTTGGACTCAGAGGAATGGATGATTCATTAAGCACTTGGTGTCGGGCTACAAGCCAATCCTAGCAACACAAAGCTTGGATGGCGAAAAGCTCAAGAACAAGAGCCAACTCTCCCTAACCCTAGCCTACTCTCACAGGAACAAAATGAGAGAGACACCACCTAGAACTCTCCAAGGATGCCAGCTGCCCTAGCAGCCCCCTTCATATATATAGGCGCACGTCCGAAGACCAAAATGCCCTTACATTAAGCACTCGTCCCAAATACCCCTAGGGGTAAAACCGTCCAGTTCGGTCAATCTTCATCCGACGGCCACGCCCGCACATCCGGTAGCTTCGCCTCGACGCGACCTCCCTGATGCCGCCACGTGCCGCCACCGTCGACCGCCGCGCCTTCTCACCGATAGCTTCGCCGCAACGCAAGCCTCTCGGTGCCGCCACGCGTCGACCGTCCTTTCGGACCAACCCCCGGTTTTGAGGCCCAAACCGGGAAACCATCCACCCCGAGTTTTGAGGCCCAAACTCGGAAACCCGCAAGCCCAGGTTTTGAGGCCCAAACCTGGAAACCGTCCATCCCGAGTTTTGAGGCCCAAACTCGGAAACTGGCCACCCGAGTTTTGAGGCCCTAACTCGGAAACCGTCGTTGGTAGCTTTTTGAGGCTCAGCTACCGAACCCGCACCGTAGACGGGATGTGGTTCGCACACCCCGACCACCGGCACCGATGCCGATGCATGTCCAGCCTCCACGCCGGGCACAACGCCTTCGCCTTCCTTTTTGACTTGGCCGACGGCACTTGCGCCGCACGGAAGCCCGTGTCCGACCTCCCGCCAAGTGACACGACTCCAGCGCCTTCCTCCCGACTCGACCGATGCATCGCACATCCCCATGTGCTCTCGCTCGCCGATGCCACGTGCCAGCTACCACAGCTGGTCCTCTTGCCCTCTGGTCCGTCAGTCCAAGCCTCACGTCCGCCCTTCGTCGCTCTGGGTACATCAGCATGGCACGTCCGCCGCACGGCACGCCCATCCTTCACCGCTCCCGATCCGTTGGCACGGCACGTCTCTACTTGACCTTCACCTCGCCATAGACCACTGTATCCGAGCTCCACATCTGCACATCAACACAGCCAAGAGACACATGTCGCACACACACACCAACACAGAAACACCACACAACTCACGCCACTGGTTAGTCATAAACAATAAGCGCATAGCGAGATATGGACTAAACCGGCTAAAAGCCTCAAGCCTTCCTTATCAATGTCAATCATTCATCATATATGTTCTCAATCTCCCCCTTGATGAATGCATTGACTAAAAATGAACCACAAAGGAAGGGTTTGAAGGCAAGCCTCATTCAAGTGCCCAAAAGCCAAGCAAAGGCAAACACAAGGCAACTTGATATGAGGAAGGATCATGAAAACTCCAAATGAAAGCTCTCGGTCCCGAAGGAAACGGGAAAAGCGGGCAAAGCCTCCACACAACCGAAGAGTCAAGAGAAACAAGAGTTTCATGAATCCCAAAAGGCACTCGAAAACCAATCTCAAATAAAATTGTCAAACAATCATCACAAAAGAGAGACCAAGGTACTTATCCACTTGGTTTTGGGTCAATTTCTCCCCCTTTTTCTTTCTCTTTCTCTTTCTCCCCCTTGATGATTGAATTGACAAAAACTAGGCACAAGAGATGGTTTCAGATACCATAACCGAAAATCTCATTCAAGTGATCAAAAGCCATCGGAGGGCAAAGAACAAAATCACTTGTCATGAGACATAACTTGGTCCCCAAAGACATGGGCAACGGCTCAACGCAACCAAGCAAGGGATCGGAGCAACAACTCATCAAAGAGCAGAACTCGATCACATAGAGCGAAAAACTTGGTTCCCAAAGACATGGGCAATGGCTCGACGCAACCAAGTCAAAAATGAGCTAGCCCTCAAGAAAAGGCAGAAAATGGCTCAACACCACTAGCTCAAGGCTCAATACCAATTGAGGCTGAAACCACGCATAAGAATGAAACAAATCATAATCAGCCAAGAATTGGTGAAAACAGCTAGCTCCTCAAGACAGAGGCACATAGGCTCGACGCAACTAGCTGAAGGGTCCATACCAATCGAAAAATACCAAGCAAAAACTGCTAGTCCCTCTAGACTGAGGCAAAAACGGCTCAATACGACTAGCAGGCTCGATACCGACTGAGAGAAACCACAAGAGAGGCTCAACACTAAATGGAGCACAAACACTCGGAGCACGCGGAGAAGCAGCAAGACAAAAGTGACTCCCCCTGAAAGCAAGCCTATACACAAAAGCTATGCACAAAGCTCATGACACCAATTGCATTCCATACCAAGAGATGGATACCAATTGAGACACATAAAAGAGCTATACCGAGTGAAGAAGAACATAAAAGAGCTAAACTCCCCCTTGCTCAAAGCTCTCCCCAAAATGCATGACTCTCCCCGTTGTACCAACACACAAACTCCCCCTTGCAAACAGCTTCTCCCCCTTGACAAAAGGGAACATGCTGAGGGGTTTTGACATTTTTCACAAAATTGACACAAACACAAGACAAGACATCGACCAAAAGCATATGGGGGCTATGAAAAGCACTGAAAGTGACCATAAAGTGTATCGGAGCTGGGGGTATGTACACTAAGCTAAAAATGCATGATATGCACAATGCAACAGCTTCAAGTGTATAGCAATCAGAATGAAAAGATGCTCAAAAGGGTGCTGCCCTGAAAGTGTAGCAATCAATACAAATGCTAGCAAAGGCTCAAACTGATCAAATGAATACGAAATATGAACAATTAATCATATGAGCAGTTTTAAGCCATTTGAAAGGGAGTCCACCACTAAAATAGCACTTACCATGAATAGACAGGAAATCGAGCAAGTGCTAACTCAAGTATAAAAGGTGAACTACCCCTAGCAAAGTTCAATCATCATGCAATAGAATGAAGCATAGACTTGTGTTATTTTTCAAATTTTATCGGAGATTGCAGCGGTATTAACACAAGTTCATATTAAAGCATGTGATTGCGAGAGGTTGAAAACATGGTCATTGCCTAACTTTTCAACCGGGCTAAGCCTATGCAACAAAAGCAATCAGAAGCTTAAAGCACCAGTTTCGGTCTTACACTACACGGCTCAAGTTTAACTCAAATGTGCAATGAGAAACAGTCTCGATACCGTGAGGTGCTGACACATGCAATCCCATCTCGATCTTTTCATTTCACTAATACTTGGATCAAATTTTAAGCACAAGGTAAATATGAACAATCCAAGCAAGTGAATGACTCAGTGCAAGAGACATAGCAACCTAGCATACAAAAGATATTACAAGTGATCTCAACACATCCTATCCATGCTAGTTGCCAATCTCAATGGTGAACAAATTAAAGGTTTCATAGTTGATTAGTCAAGTTCACCATTTGCAAAAAATAGCTTAGCTCATAACATGTATCATGTGATCAAAAAGAGCCTAAGCTACAAGCATCATCATGTATAAACAAGGCATACCAAAAAGAGCATAATCTCATTCTCATTGCTCTACACATGAAGCTCTAAAATGCACTAGAATACATGATGAAATTCATGCAAAAGCTAGTCTATTAAAGACAAGGCAAAACTAGCCTAAAAAGAGAAACCCAAAACAAAAGGGTATCAGAGAAGCCAAACTAAGATACAACAAGCAAAATGCTTCCCCAACTAAAAGGGAAACACTCACCAAACTCACAAGAGAAGAGCCAAGAAACACTCAAGCGATAGTCAGCAAAATCCACATCGGAAAGACCACTCAGCAGAAAGAGGTCGAAGAAGAAGAGTACCAAAGACCGAACTCAGAAGTGTGTCGGGGGTACCTCATGAAGCGCATGACTGCCTGCTGGTGTGATACCCGAGGGGATGCCTGAATCTGCTGAACTCCGGGGCTCCTGCCTCGCCGAAGTCATCTCCCCCTCGTCTGATGCTGTCGCTCGCACAGGTGCTGCTAGTGCTCGCTGGAGAGCTGCTCGAACGGAACCCCAAGACATGAAAGAAGTGGAATCGGGTCCATGAGCCGAAAAGCTCTCTCCAGGCTCCTGTTCTCCTGCACACTCAAAAGCAGAAGAAAACACAAGGCATTGTCTCGTCTAGTGTGACCTCAAGATCTCCACGAAAGCGGTTAGTCACATGAAAGCATAAGGTGAACACTCAACAAAAGAGGCCTACCTATGAATGATATCGCAAGGAGATATGAGTCCAAACTAGACAAGACTACCATGCAACAGGATAAAGCACTATGGAGCAAAATGCAGCCTAAAGACATGATCAACCCAAACATAGCCTAGGTCTCAACACATGCTACAATGCAAGATAATGATAGCAATAGATCCAAAAGCATGTAACATGATAAAATTGAGGAAAGGCTAATGCTCAAACTAATCATATCAACAGGATACATGTAGCTAACCAAAACTAGCACCTAAAAAGTGACACCTAATGAACATCATACCTATACATGTAAAGCTCATGGAGAAGTATGGTAAAACATGGCATAATGTTCATGGGGATCACAGACTAGCATGAAAAGTGGATAATCCACAAAAGCTATACACAAAGCTAGCATGACATGATATACAAGATAGCACATGCTAGACTAAAGCAAAACATGATACAAAAGAAAATGTACATGTAAAAGCTATACAAGTGAGCACATGAAGAACCATCTCATACCATAAGACATAGATCATGGACGTACAAGGTATGAGTATAAAAGAAAGCTCACCGAGTAGCAAAAACCTCTTTGGAGGCAAATCTAGGCGGGGTGTAGAGAACCATCAAATCTTGATCACATCTAAAAGATCAAGCTCCATCATGCGCATGTTCTCCACCCCGCGTCCTCATATCTACACACAAGAGGACAAAGTAACCCGAGTCTTGGATCCCGAAGGGTTAGCAAGCATGTACTTGGGAATCCAGGACTTGGTCACAAATCTCAACTTATCATGTGGGTTAGCATGATGCAAATGTTGGTTCAAATGCAATTGTGAAACACCCTTGGAAGCATTCCTCAAAAGGACAACTCGAGGACAAGAACGAGTCGTACCACGGGAAAAGAGGCAAACATCTTCCAAGGTCTTTGTAGAAGAACCAATAGAAGCATCATGAAAAGCATGACGTGGACCAAGAGAAGAAGCACTAGAAGCATGTCCACGACCATGACCTATCCCACTAGAAAAGGAGTCATAAATCCCATCAACAAAGAGGGGCTTCTTACTAGGAGCACACGTGTTCATGCCATGGGAAGGGCTATGAACCACCAACTTCCTAGAAGAGCGAGCTTGGCGCAAGCGTTTGGCACGTCGATAGCAAAAACTTTCTTGATGCCCATCTTTCTCACAAAAAGAGCAATGGTACAAAGGCCTACTGGAGGGCACACCATTCTTCGACAAGTGAGAAGTCCCTTGGGGCTTAGAACAAGAAGCATCAACAACCAACTTGGTGCCAACACTAGGAGCACACGTGCCATGGGAAAGGCTACGCGGCTTCCTAAAAGCCTTAGCTCGAATACGCCGCTCGTGCTTGGTACGGCGAAAACAAAAATCGAGCGAATGTCCCTCCTTCTTGCAAAAGGTGCAATGAAAAACCGGATTGGGAGGACGAGTCCCAAAAATATGAGAAGCACCCTTGTTAAGAGAAGTCCCTTGGACATCACTCGAAGAACTAGCAAGGTTAGGAGTAGCTATGAAAGAGCTATCCAAAACCTTGACACTAGTGCCATCGTCAAAAGACTCACGCACAACAAAAGAACTCAACTCCGGTTGCAAAGATGCAGACTTGGAAACATCAACATCGGAGTTGGAAGAAATGCGTGACTCAAAAGACTTAGCACAAAGGCTCTTGCACCTTTTGGCTAAAACCTCATTCTCAAACATGAGGCGATCACAAGTACCACAAGGAGTGTTTCTCAAGTTTTCCATCTCCTTCTGAATGCACTCGGCATATGTGGTACGCAAGAGCTCAATCTCCTTTTCAAGGTTGGCACTCATATCATTGTGCTCAACCAACTTGGCGCTCATATCATCGCGCAATTGCTTCGAAACCAAAACTTCTTTTTCTAAATCCATGCATGATGTGCAAATGAAATCGGTGGAAGGAACATCACCATTCACATCAAGCAAAGAATCATGAATAACACTAGAAGCATGGCAAGCATTTTTATTTAAAGAGCACAAGCTACAAGGCCTAGCATTCATCTGATCAATTTCAGCCCTAGCATGCTCAAGTTCATCTACACATGTGGTGTGAGTCAATTTTAGTTCATCAATTTCAGTACACAAAGACTCACATGAAACACATGGTAACAAAGCATTTGACTTTAGCAAGGCTATTTCAGTTTTAGCACAATCAAGGTCCTTGCTTAAGACAGTGCAAACTAAACATTGTTTGGAAGCATTAGATATCAACATTTCATTCTCAGATTTTAAGCTAGCAAGGGAAAAGCTTAGCTCATCATTCTTCCTAACCATGTCACTACAAGAGGTGCAAGGCAAAGAGGCACTAGACTTCAAACTAGCATTGGAGCATTTCAACTTTTCGACCTTTCTACGCAAGGTACTACAAAGCTCAACAAAATTAGAGCGAGCCTCATATAGGTTGTGCAAGGTCACAAGTCCATGAGCAAGTGTACCTCTCTTGGCCTTGCCAAGTTGATGAAGGAGATCCTCCGGTGAAAGCTCGTCATGTCGTAGAAGGTTCAGCAGATCGTTCACCTCGCGATCCCTCTCATCAACTGCACTCCTCCTTCTTCCCAAGATGTTGTCCATGGAACTGTTCAAGCTGAAAGACAAAGACATGCTTGAAGAAGAACTTGGTGCACTTTCTAAAAGCACCGTTAGTGTTAGCAAAGCAAAAGCTCAACACCTCGACAAACCACGTCGGAAGCCAAACCACTCTAAAAAGGTCGCCTTCGCGGATCCGGAACCGGTTAAGGTAGAGAGATCCTTAACTGGCTCCGATACCAATTGAAGGACCGAAAATGCTATAGCAAGGCGACCAGAGGGGGGGGGGGGTGAATGGGAGCCTAAAATTTCTTCTCAGAAATTCCGGCCTCTGTCCCAACAAAATCAACCCCAAGAGCAAAGCCGATACACGTGATGTCCACGACCCAAGAGAATGGGTGGATGTTCCCTAGGAACACAGCGGGACACCACAAAAGCTCCCTCACCCAAATCCACGCGAGTCAACTAGTGACAGGATGGAGTTTGGGTAACCTCAACCTCCCCCGAGCAACGCGAGGGGGATTCAGGCTTTTTCGCAAAGCGGGAAGCCCGGTTTCTGTAGAGCACAGAGTCGGGAATCCAACGCAAAAAGCGGATCTCAAATCGGAGCTCGAACGTAAAAGATACGGACGAAAACGTGCGATCACTGCACTGACCGGACTCACTGGTGCGTCCGGTCAATAGGCACCGGACGCGTCCGGTCAGCTGAACAGAGTTCTGGGAGCTCTCTGTTCACGATCGGACTCACTGGGGGTGAGCGTCCGGTCACACTTCAAGCGTCCGGTCACGTGAAGACAGGCACAATGAACAGCGTGCTCGATGCGTCCGGTCACGCAGTCACAAAGCGTCCGGTCAGTTCGCAGAGCCTGTTTCGCTCGGCCTTTCAACGATCGGACGCACGGGATAGCGTCCGGTCGATACGAGGCGTGCATCCGGTCAAGTCATGAGGGAAACACAGAGAACGTGTTCAACGACCGGACTCAAGACCAAGCGTCCGGTCGGTCCGACTCATGCGTCCGGTCACCCCGACGCACCTCTGTTCATCCACCGAATCAACCCGATCTCCCTCAAATCAAAAGCACTAGGGCTCCAACTTCGTGTGAGGGGTCACAAGGATGTTAGTGAGCTACTCCTAAGAGATCATGGCTCGAACCTAACTCCAAATCGGTGAATCGAAGAAAACGGTGAAGAACGGGCAAGAACTTGATCCCAAAACTAAATCCGCCCGATCTGTGAGTTCGTGAGGTATTAGAGATATTCCTTCGGTAGAAAGAAGACTCTCACGAAGCTACACAAGATGGTTCAAACGGATTTGCAGATCTTCCCTCGAAACAAGAATTCTCGTGAAGATCGAAAGAGGGGAAAACGTGCAAACGCGAAGAACAAAATCGCAAGACAAATCAAAGCACGAATTTAATCCTTGAACTCAGAGGAATGGATGATTCATTAAGCACTTGGTGTCGGGCTACAAGCCAATCCTAGCAACACAAAGCTTGGATGGCGAAAAGCTCAAGAACAAGAGCCAACTCTCCCTAACCCTAGCCTACTCTCACAGGAACAAAATGAGAGAGACACCACCTAGAACTCTCCAAGGATGCCAGCTGCCCTAGCAGCCCACTTCATATATATAGGCGCACGTCCGAAGACCAAAATGCCCTTACATTAAGCACTCGTCCCAAATACCCCCTAGGGGTAAAACCGTCCAGTTCGGTCAATCTTCATCCGACGGCCACGCCCGCACATCCGGTAGCTTCGCCTCGACGCGACCTCCCTGATGCCGCCACATGCCGCCACCGTCGACCGCCGCGCCTTCTCACCGATAGCTTCGCCGCAACGCAAGCCTCTCGGTGCCGCCACGCGTCGACCGTCCTTTCGGACCAACCCCCGGTTTTGAGGCCCAAACCGGGAAACCATCCACCCCGAGTTTTGAGGCCCAAACTCGGAAACCCGCAAGCCCAGGTTTTGAGGCCCAAACCTGGAAACCGTCCATCCCGAGTTTTGAGGCCCAAACTCGGAAACCGGCCACCCGAGTTTTGAGGCCCTAACTCGGAAACCGTCGTTGGTAGCTTTTTGAGGCTCAGCTACCGAACCCGCACCGTAGACGGGATGTGGTTCGCACACCCCGACCACCGGCACCGATGCCGATGCATGTCCAGCCTCCACGCCGGGCACAACGCCTTCGCCTTCCTTCTTGACTTGGCCGACGGCACTTGCGCCGCACGGAAGCCCGTGTCTGACCTCCCGCCAAGTGACACGACTCCAGCGCCTTCCTCCCGACTCGGCCGATGCATCGCACATCCCCATGTGCTCTCGCTCGCCGATGCCACGTGCCAGCTACCACAGCTGGTCCTCTTGCCCTCTGGTCCGTCAGTCTAAGCCTCACGTCCGCCCTTCGTCGCTCTGGGTACATCAGCATGGCACGTCCGCCGCACGGCACGTCCATCCTTCACCGCTCCCGATCCGTCGGCACGGCACGTCTCTACTTGACCTTCACCTCACCATAGACCACTGTATCCGAGCTCCACATCTGCACATCAACACAGCCAAGAGACACATGTCGCACACGCACACCAACACAGAAACACCACACAACTCACGCCACCGGCTAGTCATAAACAATAAGCGCATAGCGAGATATGGACTAAACCGGGTAAAAGCCTCAAACCTTCCTTATCAATGTCAATCATTCATCATATATGTTCTCACGGGTGAAGTCGAGCTGGGTGTGCATAGCAGTTTAGGCCGAAAGGTTTTCAGGTTTTTGTTTAAATAGTTTTCAGAAATGCTTGTATAGTTTGTTTAATTCATATCTGGAGTTCTGTAGATGCTAAAAATGTGAAATAAATTTTGTTAAGTTTGTTTTGATATGTTTTATGCATGAAAAATATAAAATGTCCAGTTTGTGATAGTTTGATGTGCAGTTTTAATTAATTTGTGTTTTGGTTGATATCTTGTTTAATGCATAGTAAATTATGTATTGCTCAGAAAAATGTGATTCATGTTTTGTTAGGATTGTTGAGTGATGTAAAATCACAAAAAATAATAGATGCTGTTTGACAGTGGAAAAATCTGAAGTTAGCTTTCAAATTGATTAAATGTTGTTTTCTTGTATGATTTTTAGTAATTAAAATATATGAGATATGAGCTTGATAATTTTTATAGACTGCTCTTGTTCTAAGAAGTTTCGGATAAAAATGTGAAATTTGTTGTTTGACACTTTTCAAGATGAGCTGTAGTTCAGAGTGCTTTGTCACCCTGTTATTTGTCTTTTTCATATAGATCAGTGCTTAAATCCAATTGCCATGAAATTTGTACAACATGCTTTACCTCCAGATGTGAACCTACAGTAATTTTTGTAATTTTTTCTAAAATTGTTAGCTATGAGTTGCTGTTATAGGCTTGTTTTAATAGGTTAATTTGTTTAATTAAGTTAAGCTTGTGCATCCCTTTTTGTGGGACCAGCAGGGGTGAAATGGTCTTTTCAGTGCGTTCATATTAGCTGCACTTGGCATGAAGAGTATAGCTACTCTCTGAGTAGGGTGTTACACTCTACCGGAGAAGAGATATGCACGTATTAGGTCAAATTCAATTAAAATGCATCCCTTCTATGCACTGTTGGCACTTGTTCATTTGTGCATATGCATCATGACAGGTTCGGTAGAGGATCCAATCGCCGTGGAGGAAACCGAAGAGCAGCAGCCCCAGGAGCAGGAGCAGGGAGCTGCCAGAGAAGAACCTGAGGAGGAGCTCCCGGAGTGCCCAAACCATTTGCCCAGCACGTTTGAGAAAGGCAAGCCCCGGAGCATTTCTAACTACCTATGTTTTGCAATTAACTCTCTAAATGGTTATGCTTGTTGCATTAAGTTTAGGAGTTATTTGATACTGTTGATGCATTATATTCCTTATCTTGCTATCATTGACATATGATCCTTGCTACCTAATTAGAGATAGGTTTGAGTCTATGCCTAGTCTTGCTTAGACCGGTAGAAGTCGGGCGACTTTCATGTTACCCGTGAGTAATAGGTGGTTACTCGACCAGTAACAGGATATTGCCAGTAAGTGGAATAACTGAGTGTTGTGGAAAATGGAGATCGGCAGATTCCTGTAGCGTTATGCTACAGTATCTCTAGCCGTGTTTTACGGGAATCAGTATCTTGTTAAGATGGACTTGTTGTCATGTTGAACGCATGTCCCACATTTAGCTGGAAGGATAAGTCGTTCCGACTGTGAAGCCGCTCATTGTTCCAGGCCAGTCTTTCGAACCCCACGCATATGCCGAAGCCACAAAGTTGGTATTGGGACGGGGGGCGCGAAAAGTAAGACCCGGGTCATGTTGGTTAAGTCCAACTCCTTGGCAGTCGGGCTTGCCCCCGTGTAAGTTGGTGGCAGTCGAATCCGCGGCTTCCTGGAACGATGTTGAGGTTATCTGTAGCTCACTGACGGGTGAGTGTGGTTTGTGTGGGAAATAAATGACCAGCTGGTTAGGAATCAATTATAATCGCCATCGCTCCAGGATAGTGAGCACTTGACGTGAACGCTGATCGACCTTGATACTGAAATTGTGGAACACGTGACAATTATCATTATACTTTTGGCAATGGTTACTCGGTCTGTTTGTTACTTTATGGTGATTGTTGGATCACTACTATGATTGTTATAGTGCAGGAGCTAACTTAGCTAAACAGGTTAATTACTATTTAATTTGCAGCTATTAAGCAGGAGAACCAGTTATGTAATTACTTATGCTTTTGCGCAAAAATATGGTCTCATACCAGCTCCACTATACACTAGCCTTGCATACTCCTTGGTGTCGCTTATTTTAAGTTAAGTCGTGTAAGTCTAGCTGAGTACCTTCTCCACTATACACTAGCCTTGCAATGACCAGTTCTACTCGTACCTTTTGCTTTGTCAAGGATGACTACTGAATGGCACTGTATCAGACTATGTGTGTATGATTTCAAAACTATGTTTAAAGTTGAACTTCCTTTACTTAAATTTGGAACTCGGTTTGTAATAACTAAGTTTGCTACTCTGATGAACTTATGTTATTTTCTGTCATGTGATGGTTGACGCTGAACGATTACGATCCTATGTTGTTGATGTTGGAAAAGATTGAAATCCTTCGAGATTTCACGGACTACCGGATTTATATGGGCTCAAGTAAGTAAATTTACTGCTTCGGCGGAGAATTTCGCACTTGTGCTCTTATAAATTGGTCGGTCCTATGACACTTATTGCATATTTATAACCGCCAACTCCCACATGAAATGATCACCAAACTAGAATAGGGGCTTTCATATCTAACAAATTAAACAAGTCTTGGTGATTCACTTGTCTTACAGGAGTAACCAAAGAATACCAAGGCAAAGACAAGAAGAATACGCTTTTCGGCAAGGCATAAAATCAAGAAATAAAGAAGAAGCCCACCTAAAGAATGAAATTGGGCTGGAACCACCGAAGATGCAATGTACACCATGGCAGGGGCCCACCATGCAAAGGCGGTGGCTAGTGGGCCCACTAGGAGTGCGGGCGCACCGCCCCTGGCCCCACTGGTCATTGACCTCCTGAGTCGGTTGCATGCCTCCATGCATAGGTTGGTTATGTAGGTGACCAGGTTCAATGAACGTTAGGAGGTCAGTTTTGCACCTTTCAAAGGAGGAGGAGAGGTCCTCCACTCCCCCAAGGCACCTCCACTATATAAAGAGGCCATCTCCACCTTCATTATCATCATCATAGAGATCATACACACCAAGGAGTCCTCTTCATCACATTGCCAAGATGTAGTAGTAGAATAGCTCTAGTTGAGAGTGAGGGAGAGATGCTCAACTTCCAGAGGAGTCCTCGGAGGATCGGTATAATCTTGTATCGCTTCTTTGTAAGACTCTAGTATTCAATATATTTATCTTCTCTAATTACTTGAATCACTTACATGGTTATCTAGTTCTTACCTTATGTTTTAGCTAAAGCATGGCTAGTTTAATATTTTGCACCTTGGCATGGGATCTCTGCTCGATCGAGTGTTCTAGTTATTATATGTGACTAGAGTAAATAGTAATCGGTAGTATAGACGTGGTGTCTAGACTATCGGTTACCTGAGGTTGCGCCCAACCCCATGGATAGTTGTGGTAGCCCCAAAGGTGACAGCTTCGACCAGGCCTTTGTATTCCACCATGTTCGGGTTGGTGTTTCGTAGAGCTTTTCGCAGCCTTCTCCCGGTTACCCCTTCCCAGTCTCTTCGAGAACCGGAAAGGAACTGTTGATCCAAAGTGTCATGGTGTGAACGTTATGCTTGACATTTGCCTTAGTTAATCACTTGGGTAAGATCTAGATTAGAACCACAGTAATGGAGAAGTATATAGGAACCTTGAACTCTTCCAATGACCACCCAAATATGCTTGTCTACTCTTTATCTTATTATGGAGTTCTCAGATGTATCATTTACCAATCAATCATATATGCCATCACTTTCCCCCACTTTAATCTAGTTGGTAAACTAAGTTATTAGATACATGATCATTAGTTATTAAACTGTTTACACATTACTTCCCTGAGGATATAAATATGATACCCCGGAATACTCCTAGGTGAAAGCTACAACGGTATTCGTGCACTTGCGGATTTGTCTGTATGCGTTACACATACCAACTGGCTTTCTGGCGCCGTTGCCGGGGATAGATTCAAAATCTATTCTTGGTAGCGACGCTATGAAATGCCAACAAGCTTTCTGGCGCCGTTGCCGCGGAAGTAATCTGCGTAAAGAATTTAATATTTGACCATGATATCTGCTAATCTAGTTTGTCACTAGCTTTTGTGGGTATTTAAAAAAAATCACGAGCCCAGGGTGCCCAGTCTTTCATGAACAATCAACTTGTTCACCCTGTCATCTCATAGGTAGATATATACTTGTATACATACTAACCCTATGCAGATGGAGAGAAGGTCGCCGTCAAGAGTAATTAAAAACATCATTGTTGACGGAAGGCCTACACCACATCACTCACAATCCAATCATAGATTGTGAGAGATGAATCGATCAAGGTATGTGAGAACCAATAAAAATATTTTCATTGTTATTTTCTTTTCACCACTGCATGTTTGTTTTTTTCATCATATCTAGTGCTTTGTTTGGGTGGCTCCTAGTCTTTGATCTGTATTCGGGCGCCATGCCTAGTCTAGGTAGATGATAATTTTATTGTTATCTATCTATTCGGTGCTCTTAGTCCAGCTTTGTAGTAGACGAGATGTGAAATAGGATCATCTTGGATCTTATGTTGGCTTTGCCAGTTGATATGATACCGTTAGATGATCTGCCCTACGAGGAAAAAGCTAGAGCCTAGATTTCGCATGCATATCACTCGCTTCATTATAATTTCTTGTTTCAAATCCATGGCATGTTTATTTGAACTGTATTCACTTATCCCGTTTGCATCTGTATTGCATAAAAATGGTTCTCTGATCCATCATTGAATGTTCTCACTCTTGTATCAACGAATCTCATGTTCATCATTCACATGCTACCTTTTTCTATTCTAATATGTTTTGGTTTGCATGTTGGTCATACATCGTTTGAATTATGTATGGTGCTTGTGACACCCTGGTGTCAAGCACTGCATTAGGAACAACATTAGCTACTAATTAACATGAGCATTGCATTATCTCATGATGCATTAAAGTGTTTATTTGCCTCTTGTTTATTTATTTGGAATTAGGGTTTAATAGAACTTGTATGTTTAAATTGGTTTCTATCTTGGTAAATAATTTTATAAAATAGAGAATAATAAGTACAACACTTTTCATGTAGACACTTAATTAAGTGTAGATTAATAATTAAAAATATAGAGACAAAAATGATTTATAGCCCTAAAATTAGCTTTATTTATGTGTAGGCTAAAGAAATGATTTTCAGAAAATAGGTCCTATATGAAAGTTGTAGAGAAAATTATTTTGAGCACCTTTTATTTTTGGGTCAAATCCTAGTTTTGAGTTTTTGAAATTGTTTTGAAATGGTCAATGCTTGGAAAAAGAAATGGAAAAAGTGAAAGGGATTTGTTTTCCCGGCGCAACCTTTTCGGCCCACTCGGCCTTCTCAGCCCACTTCGCGCCCGCGCCAACCCACGCCGCGTCAGCGTCGCACCGCTCCCGCCCGCGAAGCCGCCACGTGGCCGCCGTCGGCCCGACGAGATCTTCTACGCCCTCTCATCGCGCAATCGCGTCCTAGCCCGGTCGCTTCACAATCTGCTCTCTCCCTCTCTTCTCCCGCATGCATGAACGCGAGCACGAGAGCTCACGTTCGCCACCGCTCGACACCGCGAGCTCACCTCGCCGTTCCGACCACGCCAAAGCTTCCCCATCCGATTCCTCTCGCACGAAACCCCGCCTACTTCCCACACACCCGGTGCTCACGCTAGCGCCACCCCTCAAGCTTCGTCTTCCCGGGAACACGACGAGCCCCGTCGCGGTCGCCATCGACGCCGTGCGGAGCTCGAGCTTGTTCCATGTCACCCGAAGCTTCTCCGCCTTCCTCCTTCACCGATGAGCTTCATCACGCAAAGGCAAGGTGAGAACACCAGCTCGCCCGCTCTCTACCACCCCCGAGCTCACACCATCACATGGCTGAGCCCCATTAGCGTCGCTGTGGTGCACGCACGTGGTCGAGCTTCTCTGAGGCATCACCGGCCAAACCAACTCCCCTAGTCCGCTTCCTAGGTCTCACCGAGCACTACGCACCCTCCATTCGAGCCAAGAATCACCGGAGATGGCCTAGCTGAGCCACACTGCCGCCGCTGTCCGCCGTTGTTCAACGCCAGTGAGCTACGGCCGTTCTCTAGCCAAACCATCACCACCGTTGGACTTGCCTCGTCGAGACGAACACGTCCGTGCCACCCGCATCACCGGCGACCTCACCGTCGTCGAGGATCACGCGGTCAACTCGCCTCCCCTGCTCTGCCTTCACTGGCAAGTGGGTCCCGTTGACCATCCGGTCCCGCGCGTCAGCCTCACATGGTCCATGGACCGTGTCCACGCAGCCCTGGTCGGGAGATTCAAATGTTTTTCTTTTCCTTTTTATTTTCCAGAGATGCTTGTTTATTTTGTGTGGAATGATTTATTGATCCAAATGAAGTACTTTCAGTTTTTTTAATATGTTCATGAGTAGAGCTATCTGAGAAAAATAGGAAATTATTTTTTGTGGAAGTTTATTATACTGCTTTTATTTATTTCAGTTTATGTACAATCTGTTAAATAAATGTGTTAATATGTTTTCTGGTTGAATTAAATTATAGCAAAATTTTTGTATGCCTCTTGTCATGTAGAGCATATGTGAAAAATATATGAGGGCCTGTTTCTATAGAAAAGTGTCTGTTTAGATTTAAATGTCTTTTTGGCTGTTTTCTTAGAATATTTATGGAGAGAAATATATGCAGAAATAAAATATGGAAAAATTGATGAAGTCTCTGTGTATCTTGTAAAAGCTAAGAAAAATGCTAGATGTGGTCAGTTGTACGGAAGAAAACAAAGTTGCAGTACCAATGTGTTTTTCTGAATTTTTCATAGAAAATTCATGCAGAAAAGAATATAACTTTGTTGTTCATGGAACGTTTTTGACAAATATGAATTGTTGCGTAAAATTTGGGAAAAATATGAAAATGAATGTTTCACCCTTTTCCAGCAGGGTTGTAGTTCAAAAGCTTTAATCAGGTTTAAACTTTGAAATTTTGTGTAGGGTTAAATATGCATGCTCTAGCAGTCACTTTTTTTGCAGTAGGGTTGTTTTAAGTAGAAGAAGCCAGGAAAAATATAAAACCTGTTGTTTGAAACTTTCGAGGAGAAAATTTAGTTCGAAGTCCCTTTTTGGCAGTTTATTTAATCTTTTTGGATCTGCTGTTCAGTATTTTATTTCTTGCTGAAAATTTTGCAATGAAGTCTAGTAGGTATGGATTAGCTGCTGTAATTTTTGTAGATTTTTTTGCGAAGAGGAAACAATACTTGCTGTATAAACCTGGGTTCTTTTTGAATTTTTAAATGGAAAATAGTTGAGTTAATTATTTTATGATTTCAATAAAGTAAATATTTTTCTCAATGTTAAAAGTTGTTCAACAAGTTGGATTTGTTGGTTTGCAAAGATGTTTGCGTTTACATGCCATCATAATGCACTGTGCATTATTTAATTACTTTTACCGCATTGCAATTAGGATCGGTAGTCCCAGAGAACAACCCAGAGCCGGAGGGAAACGAGGAGTCAGAAGCACCGGAAGTCCAGCAGTTCGAGGAGCTAGCAAACACCGACTCCGAAGCTAACCTGTCCGAGTGCCCCGCTCACGAGGCCTCGGTCTTTTCTCAAGGCAAGCCCCGGAGCATTCTAAGTCTTCCAGTTTTTACAATTAATTTAATTGAGTATTTTATATTGTGATGCATTAGGTGTAGGAGTTATTTGAATCCTATTTGCTGCATTATTGATCCTTGATTATTGCTTACACCTGCCTTGTTATCCTGTTACTTATCTTTAGGTAGAACTGCTTAGCCTGCTTAATAAAGTAGTAAGTAAAGGATGTTCCTGTAATACCCCTGGTGGGTATTTACCGGATCACGGTTGGCTCTATTTGCTATCGTGGAAAAGAACCTGAGTAGTAATGAAATATGGTCAACTGGAAGGCAAGGCACAAGTTTGGAAACTTGGGGAAGCTCGTCCGTTGGATCGTGTAGGTTTGTATCGATGATGGCCCTCGTTCATTTTTGAAAGCGCCCTTTTACTTAGGGTGCCGGTGATGTATACCCGACCCCGAAGCCGGTTGGACACTGTTCGGGCCGGTCTCAACCCGTGTCGCACCCTCTAGTATGGAAACACAATCTGCCTCGCAATGGCCATCGTATAGTTCCAATTGGGTGGTCCGTGCTGTGAGCCGCGACGATTACCACCACGTACAGTATCGAGCGGTGACCCAATGCATGGACCCGACGGGGAAAGTGTGGGTTTGTATTAAAGGTTTCTCGCCAGCTGGTTTGTAATTCGATTCGAGTCGCCGTCTCCCCCGGTTAGTGGGAAACTATGTCGAGCTTCACCACGATACAACTCCATGTGATGCATAAAGGTTCAACAAAATGTGGATAAGTTAACCCAATATGGTATTATATTATTGGTTGTTAGATTCAACTGAGTGTGTAGTTCAGCTGCAAACCTAGAAGTAAGGATAGGTTAAAATGGACTGCTCATTCATTAACTAATGGTAGAATTGGCTGTTGGACATGCAAAGTAGTTGCCATTCGCTGCTGGACACCGTCTCTTTGATGTTTTGCCAATGGACACTTTCATTCGCTGTAATTTTGTCGGTGGACACTGTGGCTCGGTCCACGCGGTCAGACCCATGTAAAATGACATTCGGTGCCCCTGAGCCACTTCGGGCTGGTCTGGTTGGACCGATGCGAAATGGTCTGGTTGGACCGTGTATACCAGTAAGAAACAGCTTTCATAACTTCTGAGGATACATTTCGGTTGTGTTCGTTTTGATGTTAGATGGGAGGGATTGAAGGGTATATAGGTGGATTTTGACTTGTAGGGGATTGAATCCCTCTCAATCCCTTCCAATCCCTATGAATTTGGGATCAAACGAACATGCCCTTCAAGTGGTTCATAACCATATGATGATGCAATAAAGGATGTACAAACATTTCCCAGATACACATATAAAGTAACAGGAGCAGATTGTTGTAGCACAGAGCTAGATTATATTCAGACACTAAATTATGCTGGACTAACTTGCACATGCAAACAATAAGTTGGAGGTTAAAATTGGTTCCTTGGTGTAGCCATGAAATGTCTAAAGTAGGTGGTAAAGATCTACAAAACTCTAGGTTCAAAGTTTAAACATAAGACTCGGCCAGGACAAAAACATATAGCTCGATCTAGAAAGATCAGTAATCCAGGAAAAGATCTACAAAACTCTAGGATCCTCATTCCCACTCTAGCCATCTCCTCCCTCGACGTCGCCCCCTCTGTACGAGACCGCCACCGCCAACTGCAGAGACCACCTCCGCTGGACCGCGAGCAAACGTCGTCCTCCATGGTGGGCTGAGGAGCCAGAGCACCCGCGAGCGGAAGAAGATGTCGTCTCCCAGACGGCCGGACGCGTAGCGCCCTGGCTCTCCACCTAGGGTTTCTGCTGGATTCAAATGGCTTCCACCAGGGAGTGTTCTCGATCTGCTTGGCTTGGTTTCGATTTGGGCACGTTGGAACGTGTTAGGGTTGCGGTCAGATTTTTGTTTTACTTTTTCTTGATTTGGCCAGGATGATCCTGGCGGCGCGTGTAGACTAGCGATTAGAATACCTGCGTATGTAGAGGAAAGGCCAGATGGGCTCGGTGATTACCATGTCACTTAGAATTTGTTGTGAGTGGTTGACAAGGATCAGTTTAATTGGATGGGCTTTCACGAGTTGCTTGCTGAGGAGATAGCTCATGGTCGAGATCAAGCACTGGAGGTGACATTCTTTGACAAATCAAAAGATGAGACAGTTCGCCTAGATTCATACAGCTCTCTATTACATGTCTTTGATATGTATTGGGACAGTAGGAAGGTGCCACTCACAGTCACTGTTGCTGACACATATCCTTGGGATGTTAGTGCTAAGCAGCCTGATGATATTGAACACAATGCTAACAATGTTGAACCTCCAGCTGATAATGAAGTCAGAAGGCCTTGAACAGTAAGAATCCAGCCAACAAGAAGAAGGCCTCTACCAAGGGGAATCAAGCAAAGAAGAAGAAAGCACCTCGTAGGAAGGCAACAGATGCTACAGAGCCTCTGCAGTAAGTGGCCACTACTGTAACCTTCATTTTAATTGCAAGTTTAAGAAGTACATGCTAACATGTGTCATGTATCAGGGTTGCAAGTAGCCCACGTCCAGTGACTAGGAGTCTGACTGTCTCAACAAGTGACAGTCCAAGTACAAGCACTAGGAGCAAGAAGAGGCTGCTAGAGGACTAGACTGCTGGAGATGCAAGGCAGAAGACCTTCTGTGATTTTGAGAACTTTTGTGAGCTTATTCTGAAAACTTGGTTGTGTAATGGTTGTGTAATGTAATGACAATGCGTAATGTAATGGTTGAGCACTAGGAACTTATTCTGTGATCTAGTGGCTGTCATGCCCTATGACATGATCCTGTGAACTTCTGGTTGTGTAATGCATCCTGGCTTCAATGCCCTATGACATTTGGTTATCCAAACTTTGCTCCATATTTGGCTGTCCATGTTGTTGAGAACTTGTAGCTGTTTAAACCATGATGTCCCTTGTTGTTTGGAAATTAGTGAACAAAACAATGAAAAAAATTGTTGGATGTACATCAAACTTGCCATTCATTCCAAAAGGTTCATGCCATTCATTCCACATTACACAAGGTAGTACAATAACTTGCAAATACATCATATCAAAGTTCATGCTAGGTAGTACCACAACTTGCACAAGACAACAAAGCTAACAGCTGCTACACACAAACTAGCTACATTCAACCACCTATCAAATCTCTGCTTCACTGCTATGTTTTTGGCAACATCAACCTAAGCACCAACAGCGTTGGTCAACAGCACCACATAACTCTGCAAATCTTGAAATCTCTCCATCAGTGTTGCAGCATTGATGCCATCACCATCGCTGAGTAGCTTCCACATGAAGAATTGGCAATTGATGTTGCCCTGTTCAAGAAGAAGAACACGATGGACCCTAGATGTACAGTGGACTAGAACTGATTCGAGGAACACGAACTCACCCAGTCTCGATTCTTGCAGGTGTAGAATTGCTTGTCCGGGTTGTTCTAGGTACGCGACGTCCGCTCGACGACGGTCGACGTCCGACAGAATGGGCACAACGTCTGCCCGCCCAGCCACGCGTGCCCACTCCCACCATGGGAGCTTGACGAAGTGGAAGCGGCTGAAGCTGTCGCCATCACTTGCTTGCTTGCCCCGCGCGAGCCAGTCAAAGAGGAACCGCAGGTGAAGCCCGCCCCACGCCGCCAAATCGCCGCCACCTGCTGTTGCCTCCGACAAATCTGGGAGGGAGAAGGGGGACAAGGGGACGGAGAAACGAGAAGGGGACGGTGGCACCGTAACGGCTAGTCTAAGCTATTTATACTTGGTCCAACCAGACCAGGTCTGACCGGGCGCCCGAAGTGGGTCAGGGGCACCATTGGTCATTTTGCATGCCTTGAACGGGTCAAACCAGGCCGCGGTGTCAAAAGGCAAAATTACAACGAACTACAGTGTCCACTAGCAAACATGAAAGAGACGGTGTCCTTCAGCAAATGGTGTCCATTTTGCATGTCCGACAATCAATATTACTCTTCTTAATTTGAGCTTTTTCGCAACTAAATTCCCAACTCCACCATAAAGCCTTGCATATCCTTGGTGTCTTTATTTTCAGTTAGACAGGTAAGTCTAGCTGAGTACATTCCCGTACTCAGGGTTTATCCCCTTGTTGCAGATGGCTAGGTTTACTTCGGCTATTGTAAGCACTGCCTCTACCCCGTGGAGGGTGATGAGGAGTAGGCCCAGGGCAGGGTCATCTAAAAGCTTCCCCTTTGCTTTTGCTGGACTGAGACTACTTGTGGCATATTATCAGAAAAAGGAGGAGTGAGTTATCTAAAAATAATGTTTATTTGGACCATGTGTGTAGTGGTCATATTTCTAGACTTATTTACGTTTCCGCTATTTGAACTCCGTTTTGTAATAACTTTGAGTCTTCGCACTCTGATGTTAATTTCAATTTCGTTATCAAACTGTTGTATCCTCGTGAATGTGGTACTTGAACAATGCGATCTTGTATGTTGTAAAGTTGTTTGAAATCCTTTGAGATTTCTGGACTACCGGAGTTATATGGGTTCAATATGGGTCGGAGCCAGTTGATTCGGCAAAGACGGTACTTGAGCTCTTATAATTTGGACGGTTCCATCACAGCTGGTATCAGAGCATGGTTCAAGTTATTTTCGAACTAAAATGGGTATTTCAAAACTATTTTCGAACTATTTTTGGAAATTTTTAAGTTCGTGCCATGTCTTGTCCTGAAGCCTTATACTAGGATTCAGGTGGCTTAACTGTTAACAGGTTTTAGGGATTTGCGTCATGCTGGATCTTTTACTTGCTGGTCCATTCTCGAGAAAAACAGAATGCGTCGATTGCGAAAACATGCATAAAATGATTTGGTGAGATATGAGAGCAGGACCGTCCAATCATCGGTCTAGGGAGAGTGTTGTTATACCAGGCTATATGTGAGCTCTACACGAACATATATGAGAGTATCAAGTGTTGGTATGTTTTCTTGAATTGGTGCATGAGGTTTAGTATCGGCTTTTATGTACCTTAGTACATATGGGCAGGTGCTCAAATATTTCTATCATTGGGATTTTCTCGGGCTGAAATGAATCTTCTGCAGGTACACTGACTACGCGATCCAATAGAGCATTTAGATAACGCATGAGAGATCGTTTTTGCCACCGACTAGAACGTTAGGACTTACGAGTCATTATTAGTAAGTGAGGGTGTAAGTACAATCATGCATCATGTTTATGTTCTTGTACTTTGCATTCCTCCCCTTAATTAAAATTATTCCTCTTACTTATAAAATTTGCCAACTTAATTATACGTCTCACGAGACTTCGAAACCCCTTTGTTTCTATAGATGGCCTGGACCAAGTTGACAGCTCGTAAGGCCACTGGAGGTAGGGGAGTTCTGCGTCATCGCTTGGCCACAAAGTTGACCAAGAACACATTCTTTTCCTACTTTGGGTTGCCAACAATCCTCTGGAGGGTTCTGCAGGCAGTTGGATATGAGGAAGGACAGGAGCCCCGGTACTCTTGCAGAAGGATATCTATGGACAGGATTCCTTGGTCATGGTGCAGGTCAAGGTTAAGTCCTTGGCTAGCAAGCCACATTGGTCAGGATGGACACAGATCACCAAGGGCAGTTGTGCAAAGGATGGAGCCAACAGGGCAACTTATTTGGTGCTGAAGGACATCATAGCTCGTTTCCCCGCCAACCTTGCTAGTGCTATGGCTGGAGTGTTCCCTCGTGGATCATTTTTTCCGTTGCACTGGAGGCAGACCTTGGAGTCAATTCTCACTGGAGGCGCAGAGGAGAGGTTCTTCTACGAGATGCCAACGATGAGTGCAACCGAAGCTTTGGTTGGAGTATGTGAGCATTTGGAGAGCAGTCTAGAGAGTGTGTCCTTTACTCTCACCGCCTCTTACCAGAGCAAGAGGAAGCTGCAGGAAGAGTTTGACGCCGAAGTAGCCCGGCTGCAGGAGGAGCTACACTAGGTCACCCTGGAGCGTGACGAGGCTCGTGCCAGAGCAGGAGCGGAGAACACCGCCAGGACCATCGCCGAGCAGATGTACTTGACGGCGGCAATGCAAAAGGATGAAGTCTGGTCCGCTTTTGACGAGCTCAGAGAGGGTGCTCATCACATTATACAGCAGATCGATGACCAACAAGCTTATATCGACAACCTCCACGAGACGATTCACCAGATGCACCATGAGGTACAGGAGGCCGCCGCCGCAGCAGCCAACGAGGCCCCCGAGTCCCAGGATGGAGTAGTGCTTGGTCTAGACACCGCACCCGAGGACGAATCCTACGTCGACGAGCCGATGATCGATGAGGATGGAGCTGGAGACGCTTGAGCGATAGTTTCGCTAGGAGTCTCTCTTTTGTTTTAATCATGTTCATGGTCGCTTTTGATGTAACCCAGACATGTGTTTATCTGTATGACTCGGTTGGCATGATGACTGTTGACACTCCTTAATGGATTCACTCTAAGAATGAGTCACATAAAATAATAAACTAGTGAAAGCACAAAAGAGTGTACGGGACACTACTAACTCCACTTAATGTCAAGTTGTCATCCCCAACATGAAGCTAGCAATGTAATTATATCAGGGCACTGGATTTTAGAGATAGATATTTACCCGCAAGCGCACAGATAAACATACCCGTTGTAGAGCATTTCACCCAAGCTAGTCTCAGGTATCGTTATTTATATTTTAGCCTAGAGACTAATCAATTCAAGATATGATGGTATTATAAGGACTAAATAGTATTTAATATGGCACACACTTATAGCAAGACTGATAACGCACTAACTACTATGAACAGGAATCGGGTACAGAGTAAAGGATATGGTAAATAATTGATAAAGGATAACAGAGATCAGATCAATCAAGGATAAACTTAGAATAGTACTGCCTAGCAAGATGATGATTATAACAAGTATTAATAAGGAACATTCCTAAGTTATTCTAATTACAAGTCATAGCATACATTGATTAGTGCAATTATATTTGGCAATATTCGGGAGGTGGAATACAGAGGACTCAACAGGTCCGTCACACTCGCGATCTACCACTCTATCCGGAACATAGGACGCATTCGCAGATAAATAATGTATAAGCACCATGCCTACACAGCGTTATACGAACATGAGTATAAACATAAAGATGAACTATCTATGCCAAATATATAATCAAAGCAGACTATAAGCATTATAACTAAGAATATAATCATTGATTTCTTAATCATATCAATTGTATTGCTATCTAGAACACAATAATGAACAATAAGGTGAATTAGATCATCGAGAAGAACTAAAGTACGAACTAGAACATTAACTAGAACAAGATTATGAACTAGAAGATGAACTAGACGATGAACTAGAACATAAACAATGAAGAACAATGATGAACTAGAAGAGCAATTATGAAATGGATCCATAATGTTAATACAAGAGAGAAGATCTTGGGTTTACCGAGCCTTCTCGTGACTAGATTAGGAATCCAAGCGAAGCTTGCCTCCTCTAATCCTATTCTATCTACTAATCTAGGCGGATGTAGTCCTAAAGCTTCCGATTGATCTCCTTCTGGTTGGTCTAACCCTGATGAATGAATTGCCTGAAACCCTATTGCCTAGAGAGGGGGGTCAGGGGTCTGTTTATATAGCCCTGGACGATGAATCGTGGCCCTTGGATCAAACCGACTTGAGGTACGGTCGAGGTGCATCCTGGAAGTCGGTGGAAGTAGCTTGCAGAGGACGGAAGCGTGGGAGCTCCCTGGCCGACCGACCGGTGGGCCCTGTGGGACCGGTTGGTCCCACAGGTCGGCCTCTGGTGGTGTCCTTCCTTGTGGTGTCTTCTTACGTCCTCTGGAGTCTTCTAGAAGTATCCCAACATGGCGGTTGCGTTATCTCCCGTCGGTTTCCTTCTATGGGAAGCTATTGGTGCTAATTTCCTGGTTTAGTCCCTGCAAAATCATAACTCACCAAAACTCATGGAATATTGTCAGATGAAACCCTAAACCTTTGTTGGTGATCATATTCTTGCCCTTTTCATATTTATTTATCTCTTAATTATGATAGTTAACCA
Source organism: Coix lacryma-jobi var. lacryma-jobi (assembly GCA_009763385.1). Taxonomy (NCBI): domain Eukaryota; kingdom Viridiplantae; phylum Streptophyta; class Magnoliopsida; order Poales; family Poaceae; genus Coix; species Coix lacryma-jobi. Next base: position 75,481,325 of record CM019828.1, on the reverse strand, counting down.
GTGTCAACAACTCCCCCAAGCTTACCTTTTGCTAGTCCCTTAGCAAACACTTCATGATGAATCTGGAACTGTTACTATGCCTCCACATATGTTAAAACAAAAATCTTCCTTGGTTTAGAGTTAACTATTCTGACTTTCTCATATTACCTTTAACTATGGAGCTTTTGCCTTCACCTGGGTCTTTAAACAATTGAAAGACAGAACAATCAAGTTAAGCATTGTATCTCTAACTCTTTGATCAACCTTCATTCTGGAGTTTTTATATATTTTCAAATGAAAATCAAAGATTCCTTTGTATGATACTCTCAAATCGGTCTTTTATATTTTATGATTCCTCACTGATGCACTTTTCCTTCTTTCTATGGATAAATATCTGGAGCTTTAAGAAGTGAAAAGCATATCTTACCAAGTCAAAGTTCACAGTTTAGGAAGAAAGATGTCATACTCATAGATCAAGATCTTAGAAAATTTGAAATTTGTCATCTCTTGCTGGCATATTGTAATTAGGGGAACCATGGGCTATCATTCTTTTTCTCATACTTTTATCATAACTTTCTTCTCTTTTTTTTCTTTTCTTTGAGGTAGTCGGACACTTGTCCCTTTTTATTTCCTCCTTTTATATTTTTGCATAGCCCATGCCTCTAACACAATACTACTTCGGAAGAGTGAATCTTTTAATAAAACATTCTTGATCTCTAGAGCATGATAAATTTCTCAACCATAACTAAAAACTTAGAACAAAGCAAGTAGCCTTATCTTAAAATCATATTAATGGCTCTGGGTAGGAAATCATGTTATGTCATACAGGATCTCATCATGTGTTTTTTTAATCTTTTCAAAATGTAAATCTCCAGAACTCCAGTATCTCTAGGAATTAGATAAACAGCAGCTCAAACCTTTTTATGTCATATCTCACAATTATCTAGATTTTAGATCAAGCATTTGCCATCCACAGGTTTTAGGTTCAGAGTTTATTCAGAAGAACTTTGTCTAAAACTCAAGAAAATTTAAGTTTAAACACTAGGTACTAAAAAGGAATTATAGCAGCGCAATTGTTTATTATTTTTATTATGAGCAAAATTAATCTTTTATCCACCTAGACATTTATTCATCATATAATCTCTTTATTTGGTTTTGTAAAAGTTATTTATCTTTTTAGGAATTTCTATATATTTATTGACCTGATCTAACTAAATTGAACTAATAGATAATGATACTTATCGTGGTAACTGAGGGTGCTCTCCCCCAAGCTGGATCTTGACTTATTCTTTTTCTCTAGAAGTCGAGTAGACCGTTAATGATTTCTTGAGTGCTTCTCTTCTTCTATTCCTGCTGAATTCAAAGGTAGACAACACAACTAGTGGAACTTGATTAAAGGTTAGTGATAAATATTCCTCCAATTGTCTAGTTGTTTTAAAGCCCTTAAGATTATTTATGTTCTTTCTCTCCACTAAGCAGAGTTTCAGCAGTGTCTCTTTTAGGTTTTAATGGTGAGCCTTCATGTGCCCATATATTTTTGTTGTTCGAATTTATTTATGAAAAACTTAAGAGGTTAGAGATACTTACATGGATACATGGGGGTGCCTTCCCCCAAGCTGAATGTTGACGTAGTCACTTTGTAATGTAGCAGACTGACAATGGATATGTCCTTCCTCTATTAGAGCTTTGATTGATGTTGATGTTGTTAAGACAGTGCTCAAATAGTGGATGGAGCATTCACTTGTTGGTTAGCTTTTTTTGGCCTTTTAAATCCTGTGAAACTCAAATAGACAACAGAACTTGTGGAACAGATTAAGCATTAGTGATTGGCCACTCTAGCCTTCGTTGTTTAGAATTTCAGTAAGATCTCTTTCTCAATATATATATATATATATATTTACGATGCAAGAGAAAAAATATAACAGGATGTAATGCAGAAGTAAATATGCCAATGTATATCTATTATTTTATTTTTTTATGCCTCCACGGAAAGTGTACTACTCTCATGGGGCTTAGAGTTTCCATATTTTTTTTATTTTGCTTTCTAATGTAAATATAATTGCTTAAGAAGTAAATATGATGCTAATAGTAAATGATCATGCTTTATCTAATTATGCAATGATAAGTTTAATGCTAATGATTATGGATAACTACCGAGTTACCTTCCGGCGAGGATTCGACGTTTATAGTCTATCGAACAAGACTCCTTGTACGCTCTTTATTTTTCCTTAGGTGTATCAGCGGATCCTGAGAAGGACCTCGATGATTGCACGTCAGTAGAACTCTCTTTCCTTCTCCATACTTGCTGGACTGGTGGACTTATCTCCTTTACTACTTCGTCCTTTGTTTCCTTCAATGGGACATCTTCACTCCTGGTGACTTCTCCTTCATAGTCAGCCCATCCATCCTTGATTTGTCATCTCTTGTTGTGTTGGGATGTGCGGCGTCTCCTCCTTGAGTGGTTCTTCTTTTCCTGTACATTAGTGGCATAACTATTGAAGTAACAGCGTACCTTCTCTCTGAAGAACTGGAAGTGGATCTCTCTAGATCTCATGTAAATGATGGCGCCAGTGGTGTTGAGGAAGGGTCTTCCTAGGATGATGTGAATGTCGTCTTCTTTTCCCATGTCTAGTACTAAGAAGTCGGTGGGAACATAGTGGTCCTTAATTTGGATCATCACGTCTTTTATCATTCGTTCCGGAAATCGATAAGTTTGGTCCGCCATCTGCAGCTGCACATATGTCGAATACATAGGTCTATTTTTATATAAGTGTTCATATGTTACCTTAGACATTATATTGACACTTGAGCCAATGTCACAGAACGTCTTGTGGAATGTACTTCCTTCGATCTTGGAATCGATGGTGGGTACGCCTGGGTCATCTCTCTTAGCGAGGAATGGTGATGCAAGAAGGTGGTCGTATTCTGTTTGGACAGAGTTGACCATCCATACTGTGTCTTGATGTGGTTGTGTAGCCTTGTTCTTCCTTCTTCTATTTCTATTCTTCTTCTTTGATGATATGATGTTTGTATCTTCATAGGGTATCTGAGGGTGGACTTTGGTAGTGAGTGTACGGCTCTTGAAGCTGAATCTCTCTTTGTTGCTTGTGATTGTGAAACAGATCTTGGCGCTGTCCGCGTAGATGATGGCTTTCGTTGAGCTTAGGAACGGGCGTCTAAGAATGATGGGTGTTCTTTTGTCTCCACCTGTTTCAACGATCATAAAGTCTGCACACACATACGAGCGTCCCACTCGTATACAGATATCTTCTAGAATTCCTAATGGGTAGCACAGTGTCTGATCTGCGAGCTGCAAACACCTAGTTGTATATAATAGAGGTGCACCATGTATTTGTTCGTATATTACCCTTGGCATAATGTTGATGCTTGCTCCAAGGTCACAGACTGCTTCTTCAAAACTGTGAGGTCCAATATGAATTGGAATCACAGGTCTTCCTGCATCTCCTTTCTTTGGGGCAATGGAGTCATCCATCCATTCTCTTGAAGGTCTAGGTATGAGGTGTCCTGCATCAAAGATGTCTACAAGATTTGCAGTTTCTAGCTCTTTTCGATTTCCTGGAATCTTACCTTTTTCAGCCATAGGGACTGAAGCTGCTAACTGAGATAACTGAGATTCTATCAGTTTATTAAAGCCATGTTGATTCTTTATGGCAGAAGTAAAGCTATCCATTCTAGTATTAATATTTTCAACCAGTTTATCATTGGAAGCTATCTTTTTAGAGATATTATCAATAATTTTATTTTGATTGGATATCATCTCTCTCAAAGGTGGTTGATTAAAAGTATTACCTTGGTAGTTACCTGAGTAGTTACCTGAGTAATTAGGCCTTGATTGTTGGTTCCATCCTTGAGTTTGTTGAGGATGATAGTTGGTGTTGTTGTTGATGTACTTTGCATCCTCTTGAATCTCAGGGCAGTTGCTCCCTGAATGACCAGTGCCTCCACACTCTTCACATGTCATGCGAGATTCGTAGATTTGTTTGACGTCTTCTCTCTTGGGAGTGTGTTCATCGAACTTTTTCATGAGTAGGTCAAGTTTGGCAGACAACATGTCTACTTCCTTCAGTTGATGTATTCCTCCCCTCTTGCGTGGCTGAGAGCGTTCCTCGTTCCAACCTTGGTTAGAGGCCATCTTCTCTATGAGTGTAGTTGCATTGTTGATCGTGAGTGATAAGAATGATCCTCCAGCAGCGACATCCACATTCTCACGGGTACTTGAAGTGAGCCCGTGGTAGAAGGTCTGCATGAGTAGCCAATTCTCCATCCCATGGTGAGGACATTCTGATATGTAGTCTTGAAAGCGTTCCCAAGCTTCTGGGATTGATTCTTCATGTTGTTGCTGAAAAGATGAAATCTTGGCACGGAGGGCATTCGTCTTGCCCACTGGAAAGAACTTTGCTAGGAAGGCAGTTGAACAGATCGCCCACGAGGTGTTTTTATCTTTGTTGGCGTAGAACCATTGTTTTGCTTTCCCCAAGAGTGAGAATGGGAACAAGCAAAGTAGAATGGCGTCCCTTTCGACTCCTTTGATGGTGAAAGTGCTACAAATCTCTAGAAAGTGTTGGAGATGAGCGCTTGCGTCTTCATGTGCCTTTCCGCAAAACTGATTAGCTTGCACCATGTTGATCAATGCTGGCTTGAGTTCAAATCCGTTGTCTCCCACATTGACTGTTGGTCCAGTCCTAATGTTCGCAGTGGTTGGTGCAGAGAACTCGCAGAGTGTCTTGTCGGCCATGGTGTCCAACACTGGTGTTAAGCTTCTTCTTATTTGGCTAACTTCTGGTAGTGGTGCTGAGGGTCTCTTAAGTTTGCGTCTAGTTTTCCTTAGTAAAGCTTCAGGATCCTCAATGTAGTTTTTCGGAAGTTGGAAACCAGTCATACATCACCCTGCATAAGATACAAAAGATAAACAAAGCCAGGGTAAGTCTGTTTGAGTAAAAGTAAATAATCAGTGCATTATCACATGTGTGTAAGTAAAATGATATGTTCTAGCTACCGTCCTAAATGCTGCTAATGCAGTGTCCTATCAGTGTTCATAAAGATTTTAATAATTAACCCTAGGTACCATCCCTAATTGAATTGATGTGGTCCCCGGCAACGGCGCCAGAAATGCTTGTTGACACTCCTTATTGGATTCACTCTAAGAATGAGTCACATAAAATAATAAACTAGTGAAAGCACAAAAGAGTGTACGGGACACTACTAACTCCATTTAACGTCAAGTTGTCATCCCCAACATGAAGCTAGCAATGTAATTATATCAGGGCACTGGATTTTAGAGATAGATATTTACCCGCAAGCGCACAGATAAACATACCCGTTGTAGAGCATTTCACCCAAGCTAGTCTCAGGTATCGTTATTTATATTTTAGCCTAGAGACTAATCAATTCAAGATATGATGGTATTATAAGGACTAAATAGTATTTAATATGGCACACACTTATAGCAAGACTGATAACACACTAACTACTATGAACAGGAATCGGGTACAGAGTAAAGGATATGGTAAATAATTGATAAAGGATAACAGAGATCAGATCAATCAAGGATAAACTTAGAACAGTACTGCCTAGCAAGATGATGATTAGAACAGGTATTAATAAGGAACATTCCTAAGTTATTCTAATTACAAGTCATAGCATACATTGATTAGTGCAATTATATTTGGCAATCATTGGCTAGGTCACATCATATTTATAATCAAGAGGCAACTCCATAGCTAATGTGTTAAACAAAGTAACCCTTAAACCATGAGTTAACTGAGCCATACTGAACACTATATTCGGGAGGTGGAATACAGAGGACTCAACAGGTCTGTCACACCCGCGATCTACCACTCTATCCGGAACATAGGACGCATTCGCAGATAAATAATGTATAAGCACCATGCCTACACATCATTCATCACTCACCCGTTGTACTTTAATATGAGCGTTATACGAACATGAGTATAAACATAAAGATGAACTATCTATGCCAAATATATAATCAAAGCAGACTATAAGCATTATAACTAAGAATATAATCATTGATGTCTTAATCATATCAATTGTATTGTTATCTAGAACACAATAATGAACAATAAGGTGAATTAGATCATCGAGAAGAACTAAAGTATGAACTAGAAAATTAACTAGAACAAGATTATGAACTAGAAGATGAACTAGACGATGAACTAGAACATAAACAATGAAGAACAATGATGAACTAGAAGAGCAGTTATGAAATAGATCCATAATGTTAATACAAGAGAGAAGATCTTGGGTTTACCGAGCCTTCTCGTGACTAGATCAGGAATCCAAGCGAAGCTTGCCTCCTCTAATCCTATTCTATATACTAATCTAGGTGGATGTAGTCCTAAAGCTTTCGATTGATCTCCTTCTGGTTGGTGTAACCCTGATGAATGAATTGCCTGAAACCCTATTGCCTAGAGAGGGGGGGTCAGGGGTCTGTTTATATAGCCCTGGGCAATGAATCATGGCCCTTGGATCAAACCGACTTGAGGTACGATCGAGATGCATCCTGGAGGTCGGTGGAAGTAGCTTGTAGAGGACGGAAGCGTGGGAGCTCCCTTGCCGACCGACCGGTGGGCCCTGTGGGACCGGTCGGTCCCACAGGTCGGCCTCTGGTGGTGTCCTTCCTTGTGGTGTCTTCTTACGTCCTCTGGAGTCTTCTAGAAGTATCCCAACGTGGCGGTTGCGTTATCTCCCGTCGGTTTCCTTCTATGGGAAGCTATTGGTGCTAATTTCCTGGTTTAGTCCCTGCAGAATCATAACTCACCAAAACTCGTGGAATATTGTCAGATGAAACCCTAAACCTTTGTTGGTGATCATATTCTTGCCCTTTTCATATTTATTTATCTCTTAATTATGATAGTTAACCAGTGTCAACAATGACATGTATGACTTTTGGACAAAAGTCCAGACTTCGATCTGACATCTTTTATGGAAATATGTCGTTTGCGTTCTTATTTTCGAGCGATTATTCTGTGATGTTGTATGGAAATGAGTAATTATATCTGGTCGTGTGCTAAATTTTCGAATTATGTACAACACGGTATTTATTCATGATCGATATAACATCACCTAATTGTTGCTCATCAATGGGATATGCAGATGCTGGCAAACACTCGCAGTCAGCATGGATAGGGAGCAAGATCCGGATAGGAAGAGAATCTGCCACCACCTCCACCACCGCCAATGACGCCGGAAGCGTTCTTTGGGTAGTTCTTGGGCAGCCAGCGGAACATGGAAGAGATGCAAAGGCACGTGGAGGCTACACTCCGTAACATCGCCAACAACACTGCGCAGCAGCATCAGCAACGTCAGGGACCCGAGCCGAACCAATACAGCTCGTACCGTGACTTCTTGGACACTTGTCCCCCTGTGTTCAAGGAAGCCACTAAACCGCTCGAGGCAGATGAATGACAACTTTGTCACTCAGAAGTTTTGTCTCCTTCGCTTGACCGAGGAACTCAAGGCGTAATATGTCGCCCATCTGTTAGAAGGACCCGCAGGTCTATGGTGGTCCAAGTACCGTGCATCCCTGCCAGAAAATGCACCCGTTACTTGGGAAAAGTTCTCTACCACCATGCGCAGACACTACATCCCTAGTGGCCTGATGGAGATGAAAGTCACCGAGTTTATGAGGATGTCGCAACGGACCCGCTCTATGTCAGAGTATCTACATAGCTTCAACAATCTGTTTTGCTATGCCCCAGACTTCGTGGACACTGAAGCCAAGAAGATTGCTAGCTTCATGCGTGGCATGAATGCCACCATGCTCTCCAAGATGGGAAACAGTCACCGCACCACATTCAACGATTTAGTCAGTGATTGCCTGAACTAGGGGGCAAATGATAGCAGGCTGACATTGGAAAATCGCCGACATGCAAATGAAGGCGGTTCGTCTCAGCAGAGGACCCCTTCTGGAGCGCGTACTCAGTATCGTCTGCCCGCTTCAGGAACAAGGTTCCACCTGCCACAGAAGAAGATGACAGCAACCATCCCCGTCCAAACTTTCAGAAGCCATACACCGCCCCTTGATGCAGAAGAAGGCAAAGGCAGGAGGTTCAGGAGGTCCAAAGACCCCGTATGTGATTGGGTCGTGTTATAACTGTGGCCAGACTGGACATCTGTCGCGTCAGTGCCCTCAACCAAAGAAGCAGTACACTCATCCTCGACCTCGCACGGGCAATGTGCATTTCACCACCGTTGAGGAAGTATTAGAAGGAGAACGTGGCACTATTGGTATGTTTCTTGTTAATTAATGCCCCACAGTTTCGTTATTTGATTCTGGAGCATCGCATTCATTCATTAGTGAGAATTTTGTCTGGAGTAATCTTGAGTTAGTAGAGTTGGATCGGGGTTATCAGATAAGTTCAGCAGGGGCTGTTGTCTCCGCCCGTAAAATGGCTAAGAGAGTGGAAATGACCTTTGGGAATAAAAAGGCTATAGTTGATCCCATAGTAATCCCTGGTTTGGGTTTGGATGTGATCTTAGGAATGGGTTGGATGAAACTTTGGAAGGTCAATCTTGACATTGCAGAATGGATAGTTACCATGATTAGTCCACGGAGTGGGTCTACCTTCTGGTTCAAGCTACCTCGAAACCCCAATGAAATAGGAGTGTTGTTCACTATCACGACAAAGCAGATAGCTAAGATTCCGTTAGTATGCGAGTTTCCGGATGTCTTTCCTGATGAGTTGCCAGGACTACCATCGGACAAAGATGTGGAGTTTGCTATAGAATTGATCCCCGGAACCGCACCTATTTCTTGGAGGCCGTATAGGATGCCAGCTAACGAGCTAGCAGAGCTCAAAACCCAGTTGCAAGAACTTTTGGATAAATGTTTAATACGTCCTAGTTCGTCACCTTGGGGATGTCCTGCCATCTTTGTGAAGAAGAAAGATAAAACACTAAGAATGTGTGTGGATTATAGACCTCTGAATGCAGTAACTATAAAGAACAAGTACCCCTTACCCCGAATTGACATCTTATTTGATCAGTTATCCAAGGGAAAAGTGTTCTCTATGATTGACTTAAGGTCAGGTTACCATCAGATCAACATCAGAAAGGAGGACGTGCCAAAAACCACTTTTCCACCAGATATGGACTTTACGAGTATCTGGTCATGTCATTTGGATTGACAAATGCACCGTCACATTTCATGTACCTGATGAACTCCGTCTTTATGCCTAAATTGGATAAGTTTGTTGTGGTATTCATTGATGACATCTTGGTGTACTCAGAGAACGAACAAGATCATGCAGAGCACTTAAGAGTAGTTTTGACTCGGCTTAGAGAACATAAGTTATATGCAAAGTTCAGCAAGTGAGAATTTTGGTTAAAAAGAGTGCCTTTTCTCGGACATGTCCTTTCAGAAGAGGGAATCTCTGTGTGAAGGACCGAAAGTGCTAACAGAAAGCGACCAGAGGGGGGGGGGGGCGAATGGGAGCTTCAAATTTCTTTTTAGAAACTCGTCGCCACTGTCCCGAGAATCAACCCCAAGAGCAAAGCTAGAGCTTGTGAGTGTCCACGACCCCAGATGTAGGGTGGATGCTTCCGAGAAGCACATCGGGACACAACACAAACCTAGAGACCCAACGCAAAAGCCAGAAATCAAAACTAATAACGAACGAACGAACCACGGACGAAAATGTGAGAAACAGCACTGATCGGACTCACTGGAGCGTCCGATCAGTAGGCACTGGACGCATCCGGTCTTGCAAAACTCGGTTTGGGAACTCTCTGTTTGTGACCGGATTCACTGGTGTAGAGCGTCCGGTCGATGTGTTGAGCGTCCGGTCAACAGCATGCAAGCTGTGAATAGTGTGAGTGTTGCGTCCGGTCAATGATAGGTCAAGCGTCTGGTCGAGTGTCAAAGCAAAACGCGGTGAGGGAGTTCAACGACCGGACTCTGACTCATGCGTCCGGTCAACCCGACGGGAGCGTCCGGTCACCCCGATTCTATGCAGTTCGTCCACCGATTCAACTAGATCTCACCCAAAATGATTCCTCTATGGATCAATCTTGGTGAGAGTAGTCACAAGGAAGATAGTGAGCTACTCCTACGAGATCATGGCTCGAACCTATCTCCAAATCGATGAATCGATGAAAATCGGGAAGAGAGGAGAAAAGTTGATCCAAGACAAAAACCGATCGATCTACTTATTCGTGAGGTTTGAGTTGAATTCCATCGGTGGAAGTGATCTCCTCACAGTAAAGAACAAGTTGATTCAAACGGAAATGAAAGAGACGCAACGAGTAGAGAGATCGATCACCGGAAAAATCATGGAGAAAAGCAAAACGCGAAGAACAACACCAAAACACGAATCACAACCACGAATTTGCAACCGTGTGGCTACCACACGCTACAATAGTGAGATTAAGGTCTCACTTCCTCAAAATCTCATGAACATAGAGGTATGGTTCTCTGTGGATCTCAGTAGCTACAGCAGGGATTGAGAGAGCAGGAAAACCCTAAGTGGAGAATAGCAAATGACTGAGAAAGGATGGGAGGTGGGTGTCTCCCTCTACTTATCCTAATTCTAGTTCCCACTCTACCCCTAACTAATTACAGAGCGAACCAGCTAAACCCTAGGGTTATTCTGGACCAACTCGAAGTAGATACTGATCTGACGGCCACGCCCGGACAACTGGTAGCCTTGCCTCGACGCAACCTCACCGATTGCGACACGTGCCGCCACCGCTCTGCTCGTCCTTTTCACGGACCTCGCCCCCGGTTTTGTGGCTGAAACCGGGAAACCTGTCTTTACGACCAACCCCCGGTTTTGAGGCCCAAACCGGGAAACTCGACGTCCATTGCCTGCGTTTTGTGGCCCAAACTCAGAAACCCGCCAGCGCCCAGGTTTTGAGGCCCAAATCTGGAAACCGTCCTCAGCCCGAGTTTTGTGGCCCAAACTCGGCAAACCCGCAGCACCTAGGTTTTGTGGCCCAAACCTGGAAACCGTCCACCGGTGGTTTTTCTGTGGCTCAACCACCAACCCGACGGCGTATAGGAGATGCACCACCCGTGCACCCCGTCCACCAACACATCTCCCCAGGTCCTCAGCCCGAGCAACACTGTGTCCCGCATGTCTCCGCTCGTCGCTGTCCCAGGCTGTCAGCCACCACAGCTGATCCTAAGGCCACCGGTCCCTCAGTCCAAGCCTCACGTCCGCCCTTCACCGCTCCCGGTCTATCGGCACGGCACGTCTCTACTTGACCTTCACCTTGCCTTCGATCACTGTATCCGTGCTCGACACCTGCACAACACAAGCCAAAGAACATGCACATCAAACCCGTTGACAATCACTCATCACTCAAGATCCGGCATACACCCATGTATCCGCAATCTCCCCCTTGATGAGTGCATTGTCAACTACCAACACAAATCATAATGAAGTAGAAGAAGGAGAAGTAGAGAACTCGTCCAAATGACCCAAAAGCATAGCAAAGCCGAAAGAAGGTCAAGTGGAATGAGCAAGACAACTTGGTCCTTAAATACATGGGCAATGGCTCGACGCAACCAAGCAAAGCAAAGCTAGCCCTCAAGAAGAGGTAGAACAGGTTCAACACCACTAGCAAGAAAGCTCGACACCAACTGAAATACTAATTGAAATTCAAGCAAGATAGAGCTAGCCCTCAAGAAGAGGCAGAACAGGCTCAACACCGCTAGCGAGAAAGCTCAATATCAACTGAAAAGCAAAAGAGCTCAATACCAAGTGAAGAGCATATAAGCAAAGTCGCTAGTCCCTCAAGAAAGAGGCAAAGGCTCAACACAACTAGCAACCAAAAATGCTCCGAACTAATTGGAAAAATGCTCCAAACCAATTGAAAATTCATCAAACAAAGTGAGCAAACTCCCTCTCCAATAGTGCACACAACTAGGATATGATTTTATGATTTCTCCACCTTATGATTTGACAAAATTTCACCCCCTTAGTTGATAATGCACTATCAGGCAAACTTCTCTCTTCCAAATGCATGAGTCAGAAATGCAAGTTAGCAGCTTCAGGAATATAGTCATTGGAATGAAAAGATGCTCTACAGAGTATAACTCCAATGACTCAACATTAAGCATACATGTCAACAAAGGCTCAAACTGATCACCAAATACGAAATATGAACATATGAGCAAAGTGAGCAGTTTTAGCCAAAAAGCATTCACCATCAAAATAGCATTAAACATGTATAGACAGGAAGTCAAACAAGTACTAAGCATGTATACAAGGTGAACTACCCCTAGCAAAGTTCAATCAACATGCTACAGAATGAAACATATACTTGTGATTTCAGATTTTAATCGGAGTTGCAGCGGTGAAATTACACAAGTTCAAATTTCAGCATGTGATTGCGAGAGGTTGAAAGCTTGTCATCGCCTAACTTTTCAACCGAGCTAAGCCTATGCAGAAGCAATCAGAAGCTTAAAGCGTCGGTTTTGGTCAATGTGCAATGAGAAACAGTCTCGATACTGTGATGTGCTGACAAGCAATCCCATCTCGATCTTTTCAATTCACTTAAAACTTGGTTCAATTTTTATGACAGAATATGAACATACCAAGCAAGCGAATGACTCAGAACTAGAGACATAGCAACCTAGCATATATGAAAAGCACAAGTGATTTCAACACATTCTACACATGCTAGTTGCCAATCTCAATGGTGAACAATTTCAAGTTTTATGTTCATTAAGCAAGTTCACCATTCATAAAATAGCTCAACTCATAACATGTATCAGTGATCAGAAGGAGCATAAGCTACAAGTATCATCATATAGCATCGAAGCATACTAGATAGAGCATGATTACATTCTAAAGATTATATACATGAAGCTTAAAATGCAAAAATGCATGATGAAATGCAAAGACTAACTTATCAGAAACGAAAACAAAACGAAAGAAAAAGAGTCAATCTATGATACAATAACCAAAATGTTTCCCCCATCTAAAAGGGGAAACACACACCAAGCTCACCTCTCAACCTAGCAAAAGCTGATTGGTCCAAAGGCTTGGTAAAAATATCTGCCAACTGATGATGAGTATCGACATGGCGAAGGTCGATATCACCCTTCTCATAGTGGTCTCACAGAAAATGAAAGCGCACATCAATGTGTTTGGTCTTAGAATGCAGCACGGGATTCTTAGCAACGCTAATGGCACTCGTGTTGTCACAAAGCAAAGGAACGCGAGAAAAACTCAGACCAAAATCACGAAAAGTGGCCATCATCCAAAGCAATTGAGAACAACAACTAGCCGCAGCAACATACTCAGCCTCTGTGGTAGACTGGGCGACACTAGACTGCTTGCGAGAAGACCAAGATACAAGAGAAGAGCCAATAAACTGACAAGATCCAGAAGTGGACTTGCGATCAAGTCGGCAACTAGCAAAATCAGCATCGAAATAACCACTAAGGGAGAGGATGGAGGAAGCAGAATACTGTTGGTAGTTCTTAACTACACCTAGGATAGGGTAGCTAAAGTAGCTATCTACTAATGCCAAGCGGGGTTGTCAGTCCCGACACTAGTAGGAGCTAACTAGCGAGAATGCAATAGCGCACAGAACTATCGTAGTAGCACTTCCCTGAGAGTACCAGGTGTCGATTTATTTGATCCCAAAGGAAGGCTAGGGTGGTGTATGAGTTGAGTCAAGGAGGGGATGAGAGTCGAAGAATAAGAAAAGGGAAAGAGGAGAAGGGAGGAGATGAAAGGGATGAGAGAGGATGAGAGGCTAGAAAGAATATATGGATGGATAGGTAAGGATGAATGAAATGGCTAAGGTAAGGTGGATAAATAGGTAGATAGATAGAATTTGATAACTAAGGATAACTAACTAATAGCTAATAACTACTCCCAGATAACTACGAAGCAAGATAGGCAAATATCAATAAAGGAACCAAGTTAAGTATAGATTTATTCCTATCTTGTCAAGCACCAAGGCGTACTAGCCTTTACCACTGACTTAGGTTGAACGCTAGCACAACGAGCCTTACTGTTAAACTGGGCCAACTACGTGGTGGAATTCAAGGTGCACAGGGCTGTCACCACCTGCTTGCTACCACAGCTTTCCGGGGGTCCAGCCGTATCTGAAGGTAAGTCTATAACTAAGCACCACGCTTAACTATATTCTAACTATCTCTACCCTAGCTTTGAATAGAGACACCCTTGCGGACGTCAGAGCAAATACTTGACTAAATAAGATAAACACTAAACTAACTAAGCATCCTATTGGCAAAGATCAAACACTAAGCACACTAGAGATTAACTACTATGGCTAAGTGAATTGAACTGTAGGATAGCTAGGCACTCAAGCAATCAATCAAGTATACTACTCAATACTGGTAAGTAGAATAAAGTAATACTTGAAATGATGAACTAGAATATAGTAAAGTGCTTGAGTAACAAGAGCAAAACCTGAACTAGAGATGAAGGAGGACTCTTCCCAGCTCCAGGACCGATCACTCGCACGCTTCTACTCTTGAGCTAAGCCTTGAGCAGTGCTTCCGCGAGGGCAATGAGGCAAGGATGCCTTGCTCTACTAGCTACCTACTTGCCTAAGCTTGGCTAAATCCTAAGCTATTAGCCTTGCTTTCTTTGCTTCCTTTCCTTCCTTGCTTGATCTGAAGTGACGCCTCCAGGGGGGTATTTATAGCCTTGTGGAGTGAGGGGGGTTACTTATAGGGGGCAGCCAACCGACCTAGGGCAAACCCTAGTGGCGGGCGCCAGCCCTAGGTGGCGGCCGCCACCCCCCTGCCCGTTGGATGCACCGTCATTGATCCTACGGTCTCCAGGGACTCCTCCAAGGCGGTTGCATGTCGGTTGCATGTACAGATAACCGTCATTCGGTCATGATCCATGCCACTCCCCTCCTGAGCCCTCCGATGCCACCGTCCTAGTGACCAAGGGCCAAGATTTGGCCCTGGGGTGGTCACACGGATCAGTGACGTGGCAGGGAGAGTTTGGGCTTCTCCCTTGTGGCGGGGGCAACCTAGGGGTGGCGGGCGCCACCCCACTAGGGCCCAAATGGGCCCTGGTGAGTGGTCTCGGCCCCTGGTGGGTCCATGCTCCAAATTTGGTCCAAATCCTGTATTCAAATAAAAATCTATGGACATGTGGAATTTGGTTAGTTTGAAACCTATTTGACTACATTTCATGCCTTTTTGGTGAATTTTTGGGTAAAGTGTTGATAGTAAAACAGGTGTTTAAGGACCATCAACAAATACCAAATCCCAAACTCTGGTGTGAAGCATAAGTACCTCATAATGCGCTTGACCGCCTGACGGTGAGAGGTGCGCGGCGACGACTGAAATCGTGCGCAAAGACACACCGCGAACTGGATGTCCGGGCACGTCGCCGTCAGGTACAACAGCGACCTGATCATACTTCGATACTCCTTCTGGTCCACAGCTTCTCCATCCTTGTCCGCATCCAGGGCCGTCGTGGTCGACATGGGTGTTGGAAGAGGCTTGGCCTCACCCATATCAAACTTCTTCAGGATGTCCTTGGTATACTTGCCCTGGTGCACAAACGTCCCCTCTCGGGATTGCTTGATTTGCAATCCGAGAAAGAATGTCAACTCGCCCATCATGCTCATCTCAAACTCCCTGCTCATAAGATCTGCAAACTTGGCAACCAAAGCGTGAGAAGAACCACCGAAAATTATATCATCCACGTAAATCTAGACCAAGAGAGTGTCATTGCCTTGCTTGAGGAGAAAAAGCGTTTTATCCACACATCCCATTTTAAAACCCTTAGCAAGCAAAAAGGTTTTCAACCTATCATACCAGGCTCTATGGGCTTGTTTCAAACCATATAAAGCTTTGTGAACTTTAAAAACATGGTTTGGAAATTTGGTATTTTCAAAACTGGGGGTTGTTTCACATACACCTCTTCTTCTATGTAGCCCTTTAAGAAGGCACTCTTGACGTCCATTTTAAAAAGTTTAAACCCTTTGGATGCAGAAAAGGCCAAGAGTATCCTAATTGCCTCCAAATGAGCTACAGGAACAAAAGTCTCCTCATAGTCTGTCCCCTCCTTCTGACTATACCCCTGGGCTACAAGTCTGGCCTTGTTTCTCACAATGTGGCCATCCTCTTCTTGTTTGTTTTTGAAAACCCATTTTGTACCAATTGGGTGACACTTAGGAGGAGGTGGAACCAAAACCCAAACCCGATTTCTCTCAAAATTTTCTAACTCCTCATGCATGACATTGACCCAATCTAGATCAGATAAAGCATGCCCAACATCTCAGGGTTCAAAATCAGCAACAAATGCAGAATGAGCAAAGTGAGAGATTTGTTGTGACCTTGACTGAGTGACACATTGGTCGATGCTGCCAATCATCTGTTGAGGCGGGTGTTGGCGCTGAATGTGTCGTGGCGCCTCCCTAGTTGAAGAAACCTCCCCCTCAAAAGCAGCT
This sequence comes from Coix lacryma-jobi var. lacryma-jobi, assembly GCA_009763385.1. Classification (NCBI taxonomy): domain Eukaryota; kingdom Viridiplantae; phylum Streptophyta; class Magnoliopsida; order Poales; family Poaceae; genus Coix; species Coix lacryma-jobi. The sequence goes on along the minus strand of CM019828.1, from coordinate 75,464,906 downwards.
GGTGCCTCCTCGGGTACAAAAGGTACAGCCCAAGGTGGCGGATCCCACTGTCCCCAAGTAGTCGACGAAGAGGGGTTGGGGTCGTGAGTCGTTGTTGTAGAATCCGATGCTTGCGGCACAGCAGGTGGAGGTGGTGCTGGATCATCCATTCCTTCAGCACCCTCGTCCTCATCATCAAAAAGAGGTTCGCCAACCTCATGATCACCTACACGCTCAAATCTATAAGAAGGACAAACCATGGTCTCATCGAAGGTGACATCGGATGTCTCCATGACTCGGTTAGTATCAAGGTTAAGTACACGATATGCAGGAGTATGAGTACCATAACCCAAAAATACACCGTCAGAAGAACAAGACTCAAATTTGTCCAGGTTGCCTTTCTTGAGTATAAAATAGTGGCAACCAAAAACTCTAAAATAACTCACTTTGGGCTATCTTCCAAAATGCAACTCATAAGAAGTCTTTTTCAAGAAAGCTCGGAGAAAAATGCGATTGGAAATATAGCATGCAGTGTTCATAGCCTCGGCCCAATACCGCCTAGGAGTCCTATGCTCATCGAACATCGTCCTGGCCATCTCAACAAGGGTCTGATTCTTCCTTTCTACAACACCATTTTGTGGCGGTGTGTAGGGAGAAGAAAACTGATGCTCCAAACCCAAAGAATCACAAAACTTCTCAAAATCCGAGTTCTTAAACTTGGAACCATTATCACTTCTAATAGCTCGCATCGAGTTCTTAGGGAACTCATTCTGAAGATGCAAAATCAGATTGCGAGCGTAAGAGAAAGTCTCGGTTTTCTCAGCTAAAAAGAAAACCCATGAATATCTCGAAAAATCGTCAACAACAACCAACACATACCACTTCCCTCCAACCGAGCTCACCCGAGCCAGACCAACAAGGTCCATGTGCAAAAGCTCTCCAGGGTGCTTAGACATGTCCCGAGCCAATGGATGGTGGGGAGCGGCAACCATCTTCCCATGTCTACAAGAATGGCAAACAAGATCCTTCTCCATGCATAACTTGGGCAATCCTCGGATTAGGCCAAGTGAGCTAAGCCTTGCAAGCAAGTCGAAGCTTAGGTGACCAAGTCTCCTATGCCACTTCCAAACATCAGAGGAGGAAGGTCCAACCAAAAGACAACGAGAAATTCCAAACGACTCCGAGAAATTTGCACGAAAGACTTTCCCAAAGGGCGAAATCAAACATACAAGATTGCCCTGAGGATCTAAAATATGACTGAGATTCGGCTTAAAACGAATCTCATAGTCATCATCAAAAAGTTGCGAAACAGAAAGAAGGTTAAAATGCAAGTTAGAAACAAGAGCAACATCACGCAACACAACATGCTCATTAACTCGCACCTACCCATGAGACAACACTTTACCTTTGCTATTGTCACCGAAGGTGATAAACTCCTTTCCGGCAACAGGACTAAGACTGGAGAACCACTTGGTGTTTCCGGTCATGTGCCTCGAACAACCAGAATCCACCAACCAAATGTCCTCCAATCGTTTTACCTGGGAGGTGTCGTCATCGTCGTTCTGAGGGATCTCCTCCAACTGGCTGTCGACGTCCTTGCCAAGGGCCATGGTGCAAAAGCCCTCGTTGTCGGCGAAGAAGCAGAGGCCGTTCAGCTTGTCCTCGATCTTCTTCTTCTTCTCGGACTCGTCGTCACTTGAGGAAGAGGAGTCGTCATCCGAGTCATCGACGTCACTGAGCATGGCGAAGAAAGCACGCTGCTCAGCCTGGGCCTTCTCCAAGTACTTCTTCTTGATGTACTCCTTGTCGAAGCCGCCCTTTCGCTTGTGCTTCGCGGGGACGTACTTCTCCTTGCGCTTGCTAAAGTCGTACTTGTTGCCACCATCGCCCTTGACTGCCACTTGCTTGTTCTTCTTTGGGCAGTTGGCGATGAAGTGGTCCGGATCACCACACTCAAAGCACCCAGCGCATCCTCCTCCACGACGTTGGTTCATGCGGTTGTTGTGGAACTGCGAGAATCGGTTGCAAGTAAAGCCAACTCATCATCTCCCATGAACTCCAGCTGCTCCTCTGTGACAGAAAGAAGAGAGAAAAGTGCAAAGCCTCTAGAAGGGTTAGCAGAATAGCCAGAAAGCAAAGCCATCGACGGGCCAGAAGGATTTTCATAAGAAGCCCTCGCCATGGCATCGATCTCACTGGACTTGAGGTTATTGAAGAGCTCGTCGCATGTGAGAGTCTCATAGTTAGGCGATTCAATGATCGCCTGAACCTTGGAATCCCACACCGACCGATCGAGAGTGTGTAAAAGCTTGAGAGGCCTCTCATGATCGTCGAAAGGCAAGAACTCCTTGTTAGCCCTCATCCTGTTGACAATAACCTGAAAGCGACGAATAAACATTCTATGCTCTCGCCAGGCATGTGTCGAAAGTTCTCATACTCTCGCTTGTGCGACTCATAGAGACGGGTTTTGACTTGAGTGGTTCCCTCATGGAAACGCATGAGGGTAGCCCAAATCTCCCGAGCCGTAGCGAGGTGAGAAACGCGATCAAACTCTGTCATGCTCAAACATGAGAAAAGAGCGTTACAGGCTCGGCTATTGGCATCGTGCTGATCGATCTGATGCTGAGTCACACGAGCAGCCAAGACCACGTAAATAGCAGAGTTGCAAATATCCCAAATGGAAGCACCAATACTCTAAAGATAGGCCGACATACGCATCTTCCAATACGCATAGTTCGTCCCATCGAAAAACGGTGGTTTGCCCACGCCGCGATCCATGTCGCCTTCTGTGGATCTGGAACCGGCTAAGGTGGAAGATCCTTAACCTGCTCCGATACCAATTGAAGGACCGAAAGTGCTACCAGAAAACGACCAGAGGGGGGGGGGGGGTGAATGGGAGCTTCAAATTTCTTTTCAGAAACTCATCGCCACTGTCCCGAGAATCATCCCCAAGAGCAAAGCTAGAGCTTGTGAGTGTCCACAACCCCAGATATAGGGTGGATGCTTCCGAGAAGCACAGCGGGACACAACACAAACCTAGAGAACCAACGCAAAAGCCGGAAATCAAAACCGACAACAAACGAATGAACCACAGATGAAAACGTGAGAAACAGCACTAACCGGACTCACTGGAGCGTCCGATCAGTAGGCATCGGACGCGTTCGGTCTTGCAAAACTCGGTTTGGAAACTCTCTGTTTGTGACCGGACTCACTGGTGAAGAGCGTCCGGTCGATGTGTTGAGCGTCCGGTCAACAGCATGCAAGCTGTGAACAGTGTGAGTGTTGCGTCCGGTCAATGATAGGTCAAGCATCCGGTCGAGTGTCAAAGCAAAATGCGATGAGGGAGTTCAACGACCGGACTCTGACTCAAGCGTCCGGTCAACCCGACGGGAGCGTCCGGTCACCACGATTCTGTGCGTCCGGTCACCCAAAATGATTCCTCTACGGATCAAACTTGGTGATAGCAGTCACAAGGAAGATAGTGAGCTACTCCTACAAGATCATGGCTCGAACCTATATCCAAATCGATGAATCGAAGAAAATCGGGAAGAGAGGAGAAAAGTTGATCCAAGACAAAAAACGATCGATCTTCTTGTTCGTGAGGTTTGAGTTGAATTCCTTCGGTGGAAGTGATCTCCTCATAGTAAAGAACAAGTTGATTCAAACGGAAATGAAAAAGACGCAACGAGTAGAGAGATCGATCACCGGAAAAATCGTGGAGAAAAGCAAAACGCGAAGAACAACACCAAAACATGAATCACAACCACGAATTTGCAACCGTGTGGCTACCACACGCTACAATAGTGATATTACGGTCTCACTTCCTCAAAATCTCATGAACACAGAGGTATGGTTCTCTACGGATCTCAGTAGCTACAGCAGGGATTGGGAGAGCAGGAAAACCCTAAGTGGAGAATATCAAATGACTGAGATAGGATGGGAGGTGGGTGTCTCCCCTCTACTTATCCTAATTATAGTTCCCACTCTACCCCTAACTAATTACAGAGCGAACCAGCTAAACCCTAGGGTTATTCTGGACCAACTCGAAGTAGATGCTGATCCGACGGCCACGCCCGCACAACTGGTAGCGTTGCCTCGACGCAACCTCACCGATTGCCACCACGTGCCACCACCGCTCTGCTCGTCCTTTTCACGGACCTCGCCCCCGGTTTTGTGGCCGAAACCGGAAAACCTGTCTTTACGACCAACCATCGGTTTTGAGGCCCAAACCGGGAAACCTGCCGTCCATCGCTTGAGTTTTGTGGCCCAAACTCTGAAACCCGCCAACGCCCAGGTTTTGAGGCCCAAACCTGGAAACTGTCCTCAGCCCGAGTTTTGTGGCCCAAACTCAGCAAACCCGCAGCACCTAGGTTTTGTGGCCCAAACCTGGAAACCATCCACCGGTGGTTTTTCTGTGGCTCAACCACCAAACCGACGCCGTAGAGGGGATGCACCGCCCGTGCACCCCGTCCACCGACACATGTCCCCAGGTCCTCGACCCGAGCAACACTGTGTCCCGCAAGTCTCCGCTCGTCGCTGTCCCAGGCTGTCAGCAACCACAGCTGATCCTAAGGCCACCGGTCCCTCAGTCCAAGCCTCACGTCCGCCCTTCACCGCTCCCGGTCCATCGGCACGACACGTCTCTACTTGACCTTCACCTTGCCTTCGATCACTGTATTCGTGCTCGACACCTGCACAACACAAGCCAAATAACATGCGCATCAAACCCGTTGACAATCACTCATCACTCAAGATTCGGCGTACACCCATGTATCCGCACTGTGGACACCACTAAAGTACAGGAAGTTATGGATTGGCAAGCACCCACCAACGTACACGAGGTACATACCTTTTTAGGATTGGCTGGGTATTACCGTAGGTTTATCCCGGACTTCTCAAGGATAGCAAAGCCTATGACACATTTGACTCAGAAGAACAAGAAGTTTGATTGGACTCCGGAGTGTGAAGCAACATTTCGCACTCTTCGGAATTTGTTGACCACCGCACCAGTTTTAGCTCAACCAAATCAGGAGGAACCTTTTGATGTGTTTTGTGATGCATCCAAGATTGGACTTGGATGTGTGCTTACGCAAAATGGAAGTGTCATAGACTATGCGTCACGTCAGTTACAACCAAATGAAGAGAACTACCCGACTCACGACTTGGAATTGGCAGCAGTAGTTCATGCCTTAAAGATTTGGAGGCACTACCTTATGGGTAATCTTTGCCATGTGTATACGGATCATAAGAGTTTGAAATATAGCTTCACTCAACCGGAGTTGAACATGAGACAGAGAAGATGCTTAGAGCTAATCAAGGATTATAACCTAGAAGTGCATTACCACCCTGGAAAATCAAATGGCGTGGCTGATGCTTTGAGTCACAAGATTCATTGCAACTCCATGCAGCCTCTATTGGAAGATGGATTCAATTTGATGCACCCCGTTATGCTGAAAAATATTACCATTCAGTGCACCCTAGAAAGTGATATTATCGAAGGACAAAAATCAGATGAAGAAGTTTGTCAGATTAAGAAGAGGCTGGAAACAAACAGTTTGCTGAATTTTTGAACAGATGAGCAAGGAATATTATGGTATAATCAAAGGCTGGTAGTACCCAAGGATACAGGGATAAGAGACAGGATTTTGAGTGAAGCTCACAATTCAAGTTTGTCTATTCATCCAGGAAGCAGTAAGATGTGCCAGAATTTGAAAACAAGGTATTGGTGGCCCAAGATGAAGAAGGAAGTTGCAGCCTATGTCGCTAGGTGCAACACTTGTTGCAGGATTAAGGCTATACAATTGAAACCCGCAGGACTGTTACAACCCCTGTCAATCCCAAAATGGAAATGGGAAGAAATTAGTATGGATTTCATCACGGGATTGCCAGTCACTCAAAAAGGACATGATTCTATATGGGTTGTTGTGGATCGATTATCAAAAGTACCTCACTTTATACCAGTAAAGACTACATATCGACCTCATCAGTATGCAGAGTTGTACATTCAGAATATTCTACAACTACACGGTATTCCCAAAAGGATTGTTTCTGACAGACGACCTCAGTTCATAGCTCGTTTTTGGGAACAATTGCACAAGGAGTTGGGAATAAAGTTAGTACGAAGCTCCGCTTACCACCCCCAAACCGCAGGACAAACAAAAAGAGTAAATCAAATTTTGGAAAATATTCTCAGAGCATTGTGCTTTCTTCAGGAGAATCATGGGAAAAGTGGTTGCCTTTAGCAGAGTTCTCGTACAACAACAGTTACCAGGAAAGTATAAAGATGACACCGTTCGAAGTCTTGTACGGACAAAGATGCAGAACACCACTGAACTCGGTTGCATCAGGAGATCGAGGATTTTATGGATCGGATTATGTAAAGGATGCAGAAGAGATTGTGCAGACAGTTCAACAGCATATCAAGGCAGCACAATCTTGACGGAAGAGTTATGCTGACACGAGAAGAAGGCCATTGGAATTTCGAGTAGGAGACTATGTTTACCTTAAGGTCTCACCCATGAGAAAGGTACAACATTTTGGGATCAAGAAGAACTAAGCGCCATGATATGTTGGACCATATCAGATCACCGCTAAGAAGGAAGAAGTAGCCTATCAAGTATAGTTACCCCCAGAAATGAGTGCAATCTTTCCCGTGTTTCATGTGTCACAACTCAAGAAATGTCTTCGAGTGCCAGAAAGGGAAGAAGTTCAAGTTCCTGACATCGCAATCCGATCAGATCTGGAATATTATGAACAACCGAAAGAGATACTTGATACTAAAACCCGAGTAACTCACAACCGTGAAGTCAAGACTTACAAGATCCTTTGGAGTAACCATGGACCAAATGACGCTACCTGAGAGACTGAGGAATAACTACGCGTAAACTATCCCTGTTTTTACAATAAACGGTACGTAACACAAATCTCGGGATGAGATTTCTTTAAGGGGGGAAGGGTTGTGACACCGTGTCAAGCACTATATTAGGAACAACATTAGCTACTAATTAACATGAGCATTGCATTGCATCATCTCATGTTGCATTAAAGTGTTTATTTGCCTCTTGTTTATTTATTTGGAATTAGGGTTTAATATAACTTGTTTGTTTAAATTGGTTTCTATCTTGGCAAATAATTTTATAAAATAGAGAATAATGAGTACAACACTTTTCATGTAGACACTTTGTCCTAATTAAGTGTAGATTAATAATTTAAAATACAGAGACAAAAATGATTTATAGACCAAAAATTAGCTTTATTTATGTGTAGGCTAAAGAAATGATTTTCAGAAAATAGGTTCTATATGAAAGTTGTAGAGAAAATTATTTTGAGCAGCTTTTGTTTTTGGGTCAAACCCTAGTTTTGAGTTTTTGAAACTATTTTGAAATGGTCACAGTTTGGAAAAAGAAATGGAAAAAGTGAAAGGGATTTGTTTTCCCGGCGCAACCCTTTCGGCCCACTCGGCCTTCTCGGCCCACTTCGCGCCCGTGCCAGCCCGGGCCGCGTCAGCGCCGCGCCGCTCCCGCCCGCGCCGCACGTTGGCGAAGCCGCCACGTGGCCGTCGTCGGCCCGACGAGATCTTCTCTGGCCTCTCATCGCGCGATCGCGTCCTCGCCCGGTAGCTTCACAATCTAATCTCGCCCTCTCTTCTCCCGCACGCATGAACGCGAGCACGAGCGCTCACATTCGCCACCGCTCGACACCGCGAGCTCACCTCGCCATTCTGACCACGCCAAAGCTTCCCCATCTGATTCCTCTCGCACGAAACCCTGCCTACTTCCCGCACACCCGGTGCGCACGCTAGCGCCACCCCTCGAGCTTCGTCTTCCAGGGAACACGATGAGCCCCGTCGTGGTCACCATCGACGCCGTGCGGAGCTCGAGCTTGTTCCGCGTCACCCAAAGCTTCTTCGCCTTCCTCCTTCACCGACGAGCTTCATCACGCAAAGGCAAGGTGAGAACACCGGCTCGCCCGCTCTCTACCACCCCTGAGCTCACACCGTCACACGGCCGAGCGCCATTATCGCCGCCGTGGCGCACGCACGTGGTCGAGCTTCTCCGAGGCTTCACCGGCAAAACCAACTCCCCTAGTCCCCTTCCTAGGTCTCACCGATCACTACACACCCTCCATTCGAGCCAAGAATCACCGAAGATGGCCTAGCCGAGCCACACCGCCACCGCCGTCCACCGTTGTTCGACGCCGGTGAGCTACAGCCGTTCCCTAGCCAAAGCATCACCACCGTTGGACTCGCCTCGTCGAGACGAACACGTCCGTGCCACCCGCATCGCCGGCGACCTCACCGTCGGCGAGGATCAAGCGGTCAACTCGCCTCCCCTGCTCTGCGTTCACTGGCAAGTGGGTCCCGTTGACCAGCCGGTCCCGTGCGTCAGCCGCACATGGTCCATGGACCGTGTCCACGCAGCCCTGGCCGGGAGATTCAAATATTTTTCTTTTTCTTTTTATTTTCCAGAGATGCTTGTTTATTTTGTGTACCATGATTTATTGATCCAAATGAAGTACTTTTAGTTTTGTTAATCTGTTCATGAGTAGAGCTATCTGAGAAAAATACAAAAGTATTTTTGGTGAAAGTTTATTATACTTCTTTTATTTATTTCAGTTTATGTATAATCTGTTAAATAAATATGTTAATATGTTTTATGGTCGAATTAAATTATGGTAAAATTTGTGTATGCCTCTTGTCATGTATAGCATCTGTGAAAAATATATGAGGGCCTGTTTGTATAGAAAAAGTGTCTGTGTAGATTTAAATGTCTTTTTGCCTGTTTTCTTAGAATATTTATGGAGATATATATGCAAAAATAAAATGTGAAAACAATGATGCAGTCTCTGTGTATCTTGTCAAAGCTAAGAAAAATGCTAGATGTGGTCAGTTGTATGGAAGAAAACAAAGTTGCAGTACAAATGTGTTTTTTCTGAATTTTTCTTAAAGAATTCATGCAGGAAAGAATATAACTTTGTTGTTTATGAAACTTTCTTGATAAATATGAATTGTTGTGTAGAATCTGGGAAAAATATGAAAATGAATGTTTCGCCCTTTTCCAGCAGGGTTGTAGTTCAAAGGCTTTAATCTGGTTTAAACATTGAAATTTTGTGTAGGGTTAAATATGCATGCTCTAGCAGTCACTTTTCTGCAGTAGGGTTGTTTTAAGTAGAAGCAGCCAGGAAAAATATAACATCTGTTGTTTGACTCTTTTCAGGAGAAAAGTTAGTTCAGAGGACCTTTTTGGCAGTTTATTTAATCTGTTTGTATCTGCTGTTTAGTATTTTATTTGTTGCTGAAAATTTTGCAGTGAAGTCCAGTAGGTATTGATTAGCTGCTGTAATTTTTATAGATTTTTCTGCGAAGAGAAAACAGCACTTGCTGTATAAACCTGGGTTCTTTTTGAATTTTTAAATGAAAAATAGTTGAGTTAATTGTTTTATGATTTCAATAAGGTAAATATTTTCCTCAATGTCAAAAGTTGTTCAACAAGTTGTATTTGTTGGTTTGCAAAGATGTTTGCGTTTACATACCATCATAATGCACCGTGCATTATTTAATTACTTTTACCGCATTGCAATTAGGATCGGTAGTCGCAGAGAACAACCTAGAGCCGGAGGGAAACGAGGAGTCAGAAGCACCGGAAGTACAGCAGTTCGAGGAGCTAGCAAGCGCTGACTCTGAAGCTAACCTGCCCGAGCGCCCCGCTCACGAGGCCTCGGTCTTTTCCCAAGGCAAGCCCCGGAGCATTCTAAGTCTCCCAGTATTTACAATTAATTTAATTGAGTATTTTATATTATGATGCATTAGGTGTAGGAGTTGTTTGAATCCTATTTGCTGCATTATCCATCCTTGATTATTGCTTACACCTATCTTGTTATCCTGTTACTTATCTTTAAGTAGAACTGCTTAGCCTGCTAATACAGTAGTAAGTAAAGGATGTTCCTATAATACCCCAGGTGGGTATTTACCGGATCACGGTTGGCTATATTTGCTATCGTGGAAAAGAACCTGAGTAGTAATGAAATACGGACAACAGGAAGACAAGGCACAAGTTTGAAAACTTGGGGCAGCTCGTCAGTTGGATCGTGTAGGTTTGTATCGATGATGGCCCTCGTTCATTTTTGAAAGCCGGTTATGTATTCCCGACACCGAAGCCGGTTATACAGTGTTTGGGCCGGTCATGTATTCCCGACACCGAAGCCGGTTATACAGTGTTTGGGCCGGTCTCAACCCGTGTCGCACCCTCTAGTATGGAAACACGATCTGCCTCGGAATGACCATCGTATAGTTCCAATTGGGTGGTCTGTGCTGTGAGCCGCGACGATTACCACCACGGACAGTATCGAGCGGTGACCCAATGCATGGACCCGACGAGGAAAGTGTGGGTTTGTATTAAAGGTTTCTCGCCAGCTGGTTTGTAATTTGATTCGAGTCACCGTCTCCCTCGGTTAGTGGGAAACTTTGTCGAGCTTCACCACGATACAACTCTATGTGATGCATTAAGGTTCAACTAAAATATGGATAAGTTAACCCAATATGGTATTATATTATTGGTTGTTAGATTCAAGTGAGTGTGTAGTTCAGGTGCAAACCTAGAAGTAAGCATAGGTTAAAAATGGACTGCTCATTCATTAACTAAATATTACTCTTCTTAGTTTGAGCTTTTCCGCAACTAAATTCTCAACTCCACCAGAAAGCCTTGTATATCCTTGGTGTCTTTATTTTCAGCTAGACGAGTAAGTCTAGCTGAGGACATTCCCGTACTCAGGGTTTATCCCGTTGTTGCAGATGGCCAGGTTTACTTCGGCTATTGTAAGCACTGCCTCTACCCCGTGGAGGGTGATGAGGAGTAGGCCCAGGGCAGGGTCATCTAAAAGCTTCCCCTTTGCTTTTGCTGGACTGAGACTACTTGTGGCACATTATCAGAAAAAGGAGGAGTGAGTTATCTAAAAACAATGTTTATTTGGACCACGTGTGTAGTGGTCATATTTCTAGACTTATTTACGTTTCCGCTATTTGAACTCCGTTTTGTAATAACTTTGAGTCTTCGCACTCTGATGTTAATTTCAATTTCGTTATCAAATTGTTGTATCCTCGTGAATGTGGTACTTGAACAATGCGATCCTGTATGTTGTAAAGTTGTTTGAAATCCTTCGAGATCTCCGGACTACCGGAGTTATATGGGTTCAAGTATGGGTCGGAGCCAGTTGATTCGGCAAAGACGGTACTTGAGCTCTTATAATTTGGACGGTTCCGCCACAGTGCTTAGTTTGAAGTTTGGATGCAATGATCATGTATCTATAGGTTTGTTAAATTAAGCATGGTGCTTAGGTTAATTTGCCTACCCGAATTAAATTGGACATGAAGTCTAGTTTGATTTTTGAACTGAAACTACAAGTGTAGACTTTGGTCGTATGCATTGACTGACCCTGCAGGAATTTATCCAACGTCATATGGGTAAGTCATTGAGACGAATTCGAGACGGTGGTGAAATGGTGAATTTTGAATAGACAAAGGTTTCAAAAAAAATTATTAGCTCTCTTTGCTAACCAAATTTGAACAACAATCTTTCATTAGCTTTGAGAGAAATCTTTAGATCATTCATAAATTCTTAAAAAACCTTTGTGAAGTCCCTCGGGTATGTATGGTGCACTAAACTTTTGCACGGATGAGACCTTGATCAAAAAGAGAACAAAAAAAAATAATCAAGCGCCCGCCAAGCCGAAACCACATGAAGATCACAATGGCATGGCGGAAACAAAGAAGTGCAATCATTCTTATCCATCTCCAGGATTGAATGATGCACATTGAAGCCAAATTCATTGGAGAAGTCCTGCTCAACAGACTTAAAATAGTGAGCCCTTATCGTCAGGTAAATAGGTATGTATCTCATATTTGATTTCCATCCAAATTCGAATTTTTGCATGTTTAAATTTTAACCAATATATTTTGCATATAAAAACTAAAAACAATTTCACCCTTGAAAAAAAACTAAAAAAACTTTGCATATTAAATTTGTATTAACCTTATTTTCAAAAGATTTACTTATGCATCAATTCCTTTGAAAAATACTTTTATAAAAATCCTTCTTAAAAAAATATAATCATAATAAAAAAAATAATATAAAAAATATTTACTTTTTAAATAAACCTAATAACTTAGTCTTTAATAAAAATAAAGCGAAGACCTTCTGTTCTAATAAATCTCCCAAACTCCAACAATAAAAAAACATCTTGAAAATTAGACATGGTTCCCGTCGGGTATTCTTTGCCACTAATAATTATAGGAACGAAGGACGAACAATGTCTATAGACATGAGTGACGCACTACATACTCAGGAAATGCTCCAACATTCACACTTGGCTTTTAGTGTCAATGATATAAAAGTCCAAGTGTGGGGGACCCAACCCTTCCACGTCATCTCTCAGGCACGCCGGTTTGCACTCCATACACTCACCCATGTCATGATCCTATAAGTTTGATTATATTCAAAAATACCAACCATGCTAATCAAACTTAAAAATGAAAAAAATAAAATCTTGCCAAATTATGAACTTGTCTTTATAAAGATTGGCCGGTATAAACTTTATTCCTAGTTCATATACTTGTCACTTGCGGATACATATCTCTATTAGGATAACATGTCAACTATGTTATTGTGAAGTGAGATATGGTAAGACGAAAGAAATCCTTTTCTTTTTATGTAAGCGCTCTTGGAGAATTTCTATTTTGCTAAAACTTTAAAAAATTATAGCAAATACTTCTCTTCAATGATTAAATATCCTACCAGGGCCAGATGACACTACACATTATAAAATCTTTAAAACATTTGCTGCTTGTTATCATAATGAGCTTTGTCAAATTGTTGTGACCCTTGTTGAGATTCTTTTCTTACACCCATGATCAAGATTCACGAACACCCAGATATAGTAATGCCAACTCTTGCACTAAGAGTTGCACAAAAACATGCCTTTTTCCATCCACCAAAAATGTTCTATTCCTACACTAGGAATGAACATAAAAAAATTGTTTTATGTGAATAAAGCTCCAAGTTCTTATCTCTTTTGAACTTCATAAAAAAGGTGAAGGAGGCGTGGGCTATGTAAAAAAAAGAAGAAGAAAAAGGAGTATAAAAAAATGAGCAAGTGCCCGAAGTAGAATTAGGGGTATCTCCAATACCCACCAGAAAAAAATATAATGATATGAAAAAATAGGCAAGTGCCCGAAGTAGAATTAGGGGTATCTGTATACCCACCTAAAAAAAGAGAAGGAAAAAATAGCCCATGTCATCCTGAGCATATGTTCTAAAAAGTTCAGAGATGATGTTTCAAGGAGCAAAGTAGAATTAGGTTATCCACCAAATATTTCCACACACTTGCACATCTTGATCAAAGTGTATGACTTGCATCTCCTTGGATCCGGTTTTTGACTTAGCAATATCATGTGATGCAAGTATGCCTCTCTTTTTATCCCTACCCAAAACTCCACACAGGCCTTTTTAGATGGTAGGATGAAAAAGAAGGCAAAATTCAAATGCCTAGGGTAAGGATATATACACCATTGAGTGACTTGAGAGTCCCATTCGAGGAGAAGTAAGAGCTAAGTTTTCAATTCTAAAAAGATACAACAAAAACTTCATGTATGCTTCATAGAAGGAAAGTGATGGCTTGGTGTCTTAGTCGTTCCACTTTTCAACCGCTCAAGGCGACATGGTAGACACTTTAAAGTCCACGGGTACAAGGAATGACATGGAGTAGTTTTTATGCTAGCATCATATCTTTCTGAAGTCATGTTTCATAATCACATTTTCGTTTGCTCGAGGACAAGCACAGAGTAAGTGTGGGGGAGCTTATTGGCGGTCCTTATTGCCTATTTATAACCGCCAGCTCCCACATGAAATGATCACCAAACTAGAATAGATGCTTTTATATCTAACAAATTCCACAAGTTTTGGTGATTCACTTGTCTTACAGGAGTAATCAAAGAATACCAAGGAAAAGACAAGAAGATTACGCTTTTCGGCAAGGCATAAAATCAAGAAATAAAGAAGAAGCCCACCTAAAGAATGCAAATGGGCTGGAAACCACTGAAGATGCAATGTACACCACACTAGGGGCCCACCACGCAAAGGCGGTGGCTAGTGGGCCCACCAGGGTGCGGGCTCAACGTAGGTGTGGGCGCACCGCCCCTGGCCCCACTGGCCACTGACCTCCTCAGTCGGTTGCATGCCTCCATGCATAGGTCGGTTATGTAGGTGACCAGGTTCAATGAACCTTAGGAGGTCGGTTTTGCACTTTCCAAAGGAGGAGGAGAGGTCCTCCACTCCCCCAAGGCACCTCCACTATATAAAGAGGCCCTCTCCACCTTCATTATCATCATCATAGAGATCATACACACCAAGGAGTCCTCTTCATCACATTGCCAAGATGTAGTAGTAGAATAGCTCTAGTTGAGAGTGAGGGAGACATGCTCAAGATCTGGAGGAGTCCTCAGAGGATCGGTATAATCTTGTATCGCTTCTTTGTAAGACTCTAGTATTCAATATATTTATCTTCTCTAATTACTTGAATCACTTACATGGCTACTTTAATATTTTGCACCTTGGCATGGGATCTCCGCTCGACCGAGTGTTCTAGTTATTATATGTGACTAGAGTAGTAATCGGTAGTATAGACATGGTGTCTAGACTATCGGTAACCTGAGGTTGTGCCCAACCCCAGTTGTTGTAGCCCCGGAGGTGACAGCTCCGACCAGGCCTTTATATTCCACCACGTTCGGGTTGGTGTTTCGTAGAGCTTTTGGCAGCCTTCTCCCGGTTACCCCTTCCCAGTCTCTTCAAGAACCAGAAAGGAACTGCTGCTCCAAAGTGTCATTGTGTGAACGTTATGCTTGACCTTTGCCTTAGTTAATCCCTTGGGTTAGATCTAGATTAGAACCACACTAATGGAGAAGTATATAGGAACCTTGAACTCTTCCAATGACCTCCCAAATATAATTGTCTACTCTTTATCTTATTATGGAGTTCTCCGGTGTATCATTTACCAATCAATCATATATGCTATCACTTGCCCCCACTTTAATCTAGTCGGTAAACTAAGTTAGTAGATACATGATCATCAGTTATTAAACTCTTTACACATTACTTCCCTGAGGATATAAATACGATACCCCGGAATACTCCTGGGTGAAAGCTACAATGGTATCCGTGCGCTTGCGGATTTGTCTGTATGCGTTACACATACCAACTGGCTTTCTGGCGCCGTTGCCGGGGATAGATTCAAACTCTATTTTTGGTAGCGACGCTACGAAATGCCAACAATGGTCTAAAGCTAATGGATCTACTTATCATATCGGGCGTGATTTAACTTGGTCATCATTATGGCTGCATGGAGACACCCCACTGTTGATGTTCAAGTTATTTTATCGACCTATTTGTTATTATGGTTGCATGGAGACACCCCACTGTTAACAAATAGAATTGTCGATATGATTAGCCGATTAATTAGTTTTATACTGTTTTAACATATACATAGATCTTTATTTTCTTCATATGATAAGCTAATCGGCTGTTCTCTTTTATGATGTTCTTTTATATTCTTAATAGCCATTTTTGCTTCAGATTATGTCAATGTTGTAATTTTTTCTTAGGAGTTGATTTTGTAGTCAAAATCCTATCGATAATGGCTATATCAGAGCCGCATAATTTGGAATTGTCTAGCATCAAACCGGCAGGTTCCACCGCCATCCTTTGAGGGTCCAGGAGGTCAAGATCGTTCTTCAGCTGTTGTGTGATGTAGATGCGCTGGGTAGTTGGTTTGCTTCTTCTTGGGATGCGGGCCATACCTGGCAAAGTGTCCCTCCTGATTGCAATTGAAGCAGGGTCCACGGTTAACAGGCTTGCTGCCGCTAGAACTGCCTTGTCTAGCTTGAGTAGTTGCTACCTTGTACGACCTCTGATTGCGCTGATACTGTTGCTGACTCTTCTTCTGAGGTGGCCTGAAACGAGCAGCTGGCATAGGTGGACGATACTGAGATCGTTGGGTAGGTGGTGTCCTAGGCTTTGATGGTCCAGACTCAAAAGCTCTCTTTTGGGCCTTGGCAGCTGCATGCTTGTTGTTGTTGTTCTCTTGAGTTAAGCAGTCACTGATGAAGTCATTGAAAGTGGTACGAGATGATGTACCCATAGTCTTGCTCATTTTGGTGTTCAAGCCCCTCTTGAAACTTGCTATTTTCTTGGTTTCGGTGTTCACAAATTCTGATGCGTAACGAGACAAAGAGTTGAACAGGCGGTGATACTCTGTCACCAAGTGTGTTCCCTGTGTCAGACTCATGAATTCTGCAACCTTCATCTCCATCAACCCTGGCTGTATGTAGTGCCCTCGGACAGCACGAGAGAAAATTTCCCACGTGATAGGGCTTCGGGGAGGATAAGTAGTACGATGATATCCCCACCATATCCTAGTTGGCCCCTGCTGCTGATGAGCAGCATACTCGGTCTTTAGTTCCTCGGTCAGCCTAAGCAGGTGAAACTTTTGCTCTATGGTGTATAACCATTCTTCCGCCTCCAAAGGCTCTGTAGCCTCCTTGAAGATTGGCGGCTTGGTATCCAAGAAGTCCTTGAAAGTGTTGTACTGGTTTGGCTCGGGGCGTTGGTTTTCACGTCCCAAGTTCTCACGTAGTAGTGCCTCAATGTTGCGTTGACTCCCCAAGAACTGAGCGAAGAGCTGCTCTGGAGTAGCGGGTGGAGGAGGTGGTGGATCACGGTTGTCACGGTTGTTGTCCTTACCACCACTGCCGCCAGCTCCACTGTGAGTATTTGTCATCTGCACGTGTTGGTAACAAGTGACCATTAGGTGATGTCGTAGCAATTGCAGAGAATGATAAATCATGCCTTACTGAATTTATCCGGAAAACAAGTTCACCAAACAATCACAGAGGCATAATAAATTTTCAATCCACATCGCAGCATCGTATAATAAGATCACTCATTAGCATAACATGCAAAAGCCAAACATAGCCATCCATAAATGCCCGTACATGCGGGACTTTTCTAAAGGTTTTAGCACCATGTGCACAACAGCCAACATCCCATTGTTACATCCCGCTCTCGACATCAGCAAAAGATCAAGTTCATAGCGGTATACCACAAAAGATCGCTAGGGCACTAGAGATATGCTATCTATCCTACTCCTTGGCATCATCATCATCCTCGTCATCATCGCTAGACACTCCAGAAGGGCCACAAGAAGAGTCCTCACGATTAGGGTCCTCTTGAGGAAATATGGGGTTCCTCTCATTCTCCTGACGGTGATTCTCCTCATGCAGATGATCATTGTAGCCCTGGAGATGGTGATGTTGTAGCTCGAGATCTCCCACCTAGATCCTCAGATGCCTGTTCTCCTCAGTAGTGCATATGCCCTCAACACACACACCATGAAGAGCCTCCTCAGTGTCAGACATAACCAAGGCTAAGGTGGTCTCCATCCCTGCTGGTCTCTCAGTCGTTGTGCGGTATCCTACTCCCTCAGAACAGCCTGGTCCCTCTCTAGTGTCATCCGGGCCAACTCCGCGGTCAGACGCTCCATCTCTGCAGTGTGCTCCTCCTGCCTCCTGTGTTGCCCCGCTATCCCCTCATTGAGGATGTTATCCAAATGATCATAGCTACGAGACAGGCAGCCATAAGTAGCCATGAGCGTGGCCATAGCACTCCCAGTCGGTCCAGCACAGTTCTCTCTCTCCTGTGAACTGGTCTCTAGTACTGTGGCTCCTGGCTGATGCCACACAAACACCTAGGGGTCCGCTATCGGAAAGATGCTAGCAGTGGCCTGCGAAACCACCTCCCGGTGATCCTCCATAATGTCCTGAAGGACAGTATAGGCAATCCTGTTAGCTCCCTCCCACGGGGTCCTGCCCTACAGCGTGAATAGTCGGTGACACCAAACAGAGTCATGCTCGTCACGACTCAGAACATCCACCTCCATAGTGTACACGAGACGATCCTCTGAAACCTGCACACGACTCCAAGTGTACTGCGGCTCTCGTCCCTTCGGGTAACCCACTAAGTGCAGCACCCTCCATAGGATGGTAGGCATGCCGAACTCGTCCAGGAAGTCCTCTAATCCCTCAGCAGTCCATGGCCCCAGCTGATAGTTAGGCCTCTTGCCTCTGGCGGACTTACGAGCAGTGCGCTTGGTACGGGCCATTTGAAAGAAGTTTTACCCACATAAATTTTAATTAGTTGAGAACAACTTTTATTAGAAAGAAGGGACGAACAACATAAGGGAGGAATCATTACATTAATGCAAGAATTTTTAATCATGATGCATGCACGTAACATACGTCCTCGTTACTTAACAATTCTAACGGCTAGTCGGTGGCATACAACGTTCACTCATAGCGTTAACTAGATGAACTACACGTTTGCATGTTAGTGTACCTATAGAAAATAACTTCAGCCATGCCCACAATATGAATATCATGCATTGCTGAAATTAAATCTAAATACCATCTTAGGTGCATACCCATAAGTAGTATATGCACCCATCAGAATAATATTACTCCCGCAATTAAATACCTTCTCCTGCATTCGTGAGCTTACGAGTACAGGTTCCAGTACCAAATTAGCTCTCCCCTAGGCCAACGTTACCTTGGGCATAGAGGCAACTGATCCATACATTACTATTCAAAAGAATAGCACCCATACAATTCCCCATTGTCGTATGGACGATAGTATTCAACGGAATAAAACATGATGCATGACCCCTAAGTTAGTACTTAATTAAGCCACCTATATTCCTATCTGGGCATAAAGGATATTATCACTGGCACACCTTAGGTTTTGATCGCGAGCTTTAAAAGTCCTATATAGAACTATTAATTGGTAAATACTGTTTTAATTTGCAAAATACTTGTTTTCGGATACACTTATAAATAGTAACACCAAACCATGCTCCGATGCCAGCTGTCACAAAACCGACCAATTTACACCAGATTAAGCACAGAAGTCTCCGCTTACGCGTTGAGAGTCATGTACTTAAGCTCGTATAAACCCGGTAGTCCGGAAATCTCGAAGGATTTCAAACTTTTCACATTCAACCAAGATCGTACTAGTTTAGCAAACATGTCCATAAGTTACATGACAGTTCAACATAGTTCCAATCGATCGGAATACGAAACAATATTACAAACCATAGTTTGACAAAAGCGGAAGCAACATAGTTTTGAAACATAAGTTCACATTTGGTTCGCAATACTGTGCCATTAACCTGATTAGTATCTAACAAAAGCATGAGGTAAGAGAGTAGAGGACGAAGCCCATGGTCTAGTCATCTCCTGTAGTTGGGTACAGACAGTTCTTGCAATAGCCATAGAAGCTTTGACCATCTGCAACAACAAGGGGATAAAACCTTGAGTACAAAAAGGTACTCAGCTAGACTTACCCGTCATAAACCAGAAATAATGAGACTCCAAGGATCATGAAGGTTGTATCTGGGGTTAGCTAGACTTAACCTTTGCATAAAAGCATTTTCATTATTAATAATCTTCACTAGAGTATTAGCAGTCAATTTTATGTAATCAATCTGATTAACTAGATTTGCACGTGATCTAAAGCAATCACTTGACTGATTAACAGGCAAGAGTGACTATTTCATCAATAGCCTTTCAGATTCAACATCATAATCGTCTTTAGTTCTATAAGTTACTACGGCAATGCATGCTCAGTCAAGTTACTCACTATCCAGGAGCGATGGCGATTATAATCGATTCCTACCTAGCTGGAGATAAAATGTCGCACACTCGCCCGATCACTCTTCGCCAGAGGTAGACGTCGACTGCCATTCAAGAGATTTGAGAACACGTCGCGGGACGGCCATGGGCCCTTCTACACTAGGAGTGATCTCAGTGCCAGGTCGCTCAAGCGATTCTGCCCACGGTCATGCCGGGTCGATCAAACCTTGCCTGCCCACAGACCATGCCAGGTTGTTCAGTAAAGTTGCCCACAGTACATCTGAGGCCCTGGGTGTTAGGCGTCAACATCTCCATCACCGGCTCGAATAACTTTACTCGGCTTCGCGGGAGGTACCTGGACCTACTCCGCTAAGTGATTGACCCGTTCAAAATGACTGAGGTACGCCTTCGTCGGGTCCTAAGCAACACAGACGGGAGACTACTAGCACACAAAACCCATGTCCTACTGCTCCTACATCATGCCCGATCTCAGATTAATTATTATATGGTTATCTGCATGATAGCACCAGACTAGTCATGATCAGTATCCACCAATATGCGGGAGACAGGAAATCACCCGACTTTTACCGGTCTAAGCAGGGCTAAGCATATAAATCAAGGCTAGACCTAGCAGGGATATCAAGATAATAATTGTGGTGGACAAGGATTGGTAAGTAATGCAACAACGGTAGCATTCAACTCCTACAACCTAATGCAACAAACATAGCAAGTTAAGTAGTTAATTGCAAACCACAGGGAGTCAGAATGCTCCGGGGCTTGCCTTGCTCGAAGCCAGCTGGGCGGTGGTCCTAACACTCCAGTAGGTCTCCGGCATCGGCTTCTTCGCTCCTCTCGAGCTGAGCTTCCTCTTGGTCCTACTCATCTGGCTGCGGCAGAGTCTCCTCTACTAATCCTGTATGATGCATTATGCTTCTATGAGTATGATGAATGCACATGGCATGCTATGGGATGCAATCACAGATGAAAGGACTCAACAAGAGATAAGCACGTGTCATCTGCTACATTCTCTTCAATAAGGTAGTCAATATCATTGAGTTAACTACTAACTACCTTGTTACCACCCTACAACATTGTTATTTGCCTAACCACTTAGTGCAGCAACATGTCATCAGTAATTTTACAGGATAATTATTCTGAACCCTAATTTACTTAACAACTATTCCTTTTTAACTGACTTATCTAAATAGGGTATAACTATCACTATAACTAAATGACTTCAGAAAATTTCCAGAATTTTACACAAGCTACTACAGATCAATACTAAACTACCCTAAAATTTTCAGCTCCAACAGTAAGCACATCTTACTATAAAAATTAACCCCACTTATTCACAAAACATGCACTTTTAATAGTTTGTGCTACCAACTATAGAAACAGACCAGTTTAACATTTTTCAACATAACCTCACAGCAGAATATGACTGTTCAAAAATTACCAAGCTCAGAATCTAAACATTTCTATTTATTAAAATTAAGAAAAAGAATCAGCATTTATCAACTTTAAATGCTTTAGCCAATATTTTTTACAGAATCCATACATGTCATATTTTTCTCAGATGCTATTTATCAAGACACCCAACAAAATTGGACTCGTATTTTTCTGAGCTCCACAGAATTAGTTATGCATTTTTCAGGTTAATAAGAATTTTCTTAATTAAATAAAATTGCAAAGAAAAGTACTAGTAAAAATGCATCTAATATTTTTCACAGATAAATCCATTCATTTCTAGCACAACAAAATTTGTTTCACACAATTTGGACTTAAAATGAGCCAGATATGAATTTTGGAAGGATTTACACCATTTTAGCAAAACTAATTTAAAGAAAACTCGACCTAAAACACTACAGGTACCCGGATCTGAGCACCCAGTGACATAGGCCTAAATGCTAAGTACACCCGAAGCTCCCGCACCCTATTGCACACGAGCTTCTCCCTTCTCTCTCTGCTAGTGGACCACGCTAGTCAGGCGACCCCACGGCCACCCGGTCAACTGGTCCCACCGGCCAGTGACCACGCCTCTCTGCCGGCGCTGACCGGCGATTTCTCGCCGGCGGCAAGGTCTCCGGTGAAACCATCTAGACCTACAAGCTCACCATCGCGAGGCGGACATGGTCGACTCACTTGCCGTGCGAAAAGATCACTGGAGCAAGCTCGACGGCGTCCATGGCGGAGCGGCGACGCTGCGACTCGGCGTCGAGGCATTTCGTGGCTAAACCAAGGCTCGGCGAGGCGAGCACAAGCTACAGGTGAACCTAAATGACTTCTAGAAGGGGTGAGCGAGCCAGGCCAACCCTGGCATTGGTCGGTGCCATGCACGGTGGTGGACAGCGACGGTCATGGCTGCGGCAAGCTCTGGTTCCGGCTAAACCATGGCATTAGGAGACTCTCCATCTAAACCTAGACACCAACGGAGGTAGAGAAAAGTAGAACGAAGCTTGGTTGAGGATGGAGCGGCCGCAAATAGCCAGGCCATGTGAAGGTCATGGCGGCGGACATGGCGGGGGCGCTCGGAATGGAGCTCATGTTCCGTCGTCTACCTTGGAGAAGAGGGGAAACCAGTAAGTGCAGGAGGTAGAGAAGGTCGAGGCGGAGCGAATGGCGCGAGGAATCGGGCAATGGCGCGGAGGTCCGCGAGAAATCGCTCGCCTGAGTTGCTCTGAGCGGCGGCGGTGTTTGAACTGGAGAAGATGAAGGAGGAAGAGAGGAGTGGAAATGAACACGGCTTCGACCGAACAAGTGAGGGAGTGGGGGAGTAGGCGCTGCGCTCCCCAGTTCATTGAACCTGGATGCGAATGCGGCTGTCCCGACAGTGCGGCGGCGACCTGCGGGTGTCGGCCACGCGGCGGCGGGCGACGGGGAAGGCAGAAGGGGATGTCGGGTGACTGGGTTCGGCGCAAGGTGAGTGGGCGATTCCCGTGTTCGCTGTTTGGCGGGGCCGAGCAGCAAGCAGCGGCACGTCGCGCCGATGTACGGGCGCCGCGCGGCGGCAGGGCGACGCAGGCACGGGGAAGAAGGGGGGAAGAGAAGCTGACAGGTGGGACCCACCAGCGAATAAAGAAAAGAGGATTTTGCCATTTTCTAAATTATTTTCTATCTCCCAAACTAAGCTGAATTAGGAAAAGGTTCAAAAAGCAAAGTTGCTTAGAATTTTACAAGGAACAATTCATCTTTAAGGCTCAAGTCCAAATTCTACATAAAAAAGTGAATTTCACTTCTAATTTGATTTTTCTAATGCAAAAATAAACTACTAAATGACCTTTTCAGAAAAAGTGTGTTTAAGCAAAGTTGTTCCTCTTGTCAAGATCTACAACTTTGGTTTAAGAGACATTCTCAGAAAAATAAAACAACTATTAGCTATTCTAGAGACCTAGTAAAGGACTTAATGATTTTGCCTAAGCAACTAGATTCAAAAATCAAGTTTCATATGCACTACACAACAAGACTCAAACAAGCATATGCCACATGTGAATGCAAGATATGATATGACATGATGCTATGCTTATGACATGGCCAATTATGCAATTAGGGTTGCTTAACACACCAGGGGTGTTACAACGGCGGAAGTATCCTTTAAACCGGCATCGGATGGTCTTTTCAGGAAGCTGAAAGTGAATCCGCCCTCTAGAGACGAATATCACGGCACTAGCTGAGTTCAAGAATGGTCGTCCTAGAAGGAGCGGAACATCGTCATCTTTTCCCATATCCAGGATGACGAGGTCAACGGGGATGCAGCTGTCCTTGATGCAGATCAAGATGTCCTTAGCTACCCCCTCTAGCCTGCATATTGTGTTGTTGGCCATCTGGAGCATGATGTTAGTAGCCGACAATGGACCACCATGGATCTTCTCATATACTGCCTTGGAGAGGATGTTGATGCTTGCTCCAAGGTTGCAGTATGCATTGCGGAACTTGTGTGCCCCTATGGCACACTCGATGGTGGGTTGGCCCGGATCCTCCTTCTTCGCCATGAAGGGTGGATCAAAATACTAATGGAAGATGGGCCAACTCGTGAGCTTGTTGTACCTTGCAGTGATGAGCTTGACGGACTCGAGGGGTGTCTCAGGTTGCCCATGGGATCTTCCCCGAGTCATTGACTGGGATTGCCACCGCAATCCTGAGCTAGTTGTGTTTCTATCATCTTGTTGAAGCTCAATAGGTTCTTCACTACCAAGGCCAGGCCCTCGATCTTGGAGTTCACCCCTTCAAGGGTTTTGTCGTTGTGGGCAAGCCTTTTGGAGATACTTTCATTGATCTTTGCTTGCCCTAACTCAAGATCATTGAAGGTAGGTGTGTTGGAGTTGCTGGAGTTGTAGCCCTGGTTACCTCCTTGATATGGAGGCTGATGATGATTGTTCGATGAGTTTCCGCCTTGCGTGCGAAACCCGTTGTTGATGTATGCAGCATCTTCATGGGTCTCAAGGCAGTCATTCCCCAAGTGCCCGATTTCTCCACACACTTTGCACGTCATGTGTGCATCCATGGCTTGGACGATACCTTTTTTCTCCTCTTGTTGTCGTCTTCTTGTCCAGCCTCTTGAGCAGAAGATCTATTTTTGGGGCAAGCATATCCGCCTCCTTTATGGTATCCATACCTTTTTGTGACTTAGTGTTGACACTCCTTAATGGAATCACTCTAAGATAGACTTCATAAACAATAACCTAGTGAAAGCACTAAGAAGTGTATGGGACACTACTAGCGTCACTTAACATCAAGTTGTCATCCCCAATATGAAACTAGCAATGTGATTATATCATGCCACTGTGAGAACATATATGATGAATGATTGACATTGATGAGGAAGGTTTGAGGCTTTTCTCGGTTGAGTCATTATCTCGCTATGTGCTTAATGCTTATGACTAACCGGTGGCGTTGAGTTGTGGTGTGTTTCTGTGTTGGTGTGCGTGTGCAACATGTGTCTCTTGGCTGTGTTGATGTGCAGGTGTTGAGCTCGGATACAGTGGTCGATGGCGAGGTGAAGGTCAAGTAGAGACGTGCCGTGCCGACGGACTAGGATCGGTGAAGGATGGGCGTGCTGTGCGGCGGACGTGCCATGCCGATGTACCTAGAGCGGTGAAGGGCGGACGTGAGGCTTGGACCGACGGACCAAGAGGCCAGAGGACCAGCTGTGGTAGCAGGCACGTGGCATCGGCGAGCGAGAGCACATGGGGATGTGCGGTGCATCGGCCAAGTCGGGACAAAGACGATGGCGTCGTGGCACTTGGTGGGAGGTTGGACACGGGCTTGCGTGCGGCGCAAGTGCCGTCGGCCAAGTCAAGAAGGAAGGTGAAGGCGTTGTGCCCGGCGTGGAGGCTGGACATGTATCGGCATCAGTGTCGGTGGTCAGGGTGTGCGAACCACATCCCGTCTACAGCGCGGGTTCGGTAGCTGAGCCTCAAAAAGCTACCTCGACGGTTTCCGAGTTTGGGCCTCAAAATTCGGGTGGCCGGTTTCTGAGTTTGGGCCTCAAAACACGGGGTGGACGGTTTCCAAGTTTGGGCCTCAAAACCTGGGCTCCCGGGTTTTCGAGTTTGGGCCTCAAAACTCGGGGTGGACGGTTTCCAGGTTTGGGCCTCAAAACCTGGGCTGGCAGGTTTCCCGGTTTGGGCCTCAAAACCGGGGGAAGGTCCAAAAGGACGGCCGACGCGTGGCGGCACTGAGAGGCTTGCGTTGCGGCGAAGCTATCGGTCAGAAGGCGCGGCGGTCGACGGTGACGGCACGTGGCGGCATCCTGGAGCTTGCGTCGAGGCGAAGCGAAGGATGAGAAGGCGCGTGGCGGTCGAATGGAAAACTGCCAGAGTTGGACGGTTTTACCCCTAGGGGGTATTTGGGTTAGTACTTCATGTTAGGGCGTTTGTGTCATTTGGATGTGCGCCTATATATAGATGAAGGGGCTGTGTTGGACAGTCATCCTTGGAGGTGTCACTCTCATTTTGTTTAGGTGAGAGGAGGCTAGGGTGAGAGGAGAGACCGGCTCTTGTTCTTGAGCTTTTCGCCATCCGTGTTTTGTATTGCGAGGAGTGGCTTGTAACCCGACACAAAGTGCTACACAATTCTTCATCTAGTAGCAATCCAAGGATCAATTTCGCCCCTCCTCTTTGTTGGCTGCAATTTTGATCGAATCGCGTTTTTGTTCTTCGCGTTTTCGTTTTTCCCTTCTCGGAGATTTGCCTCGTTCTCCCTCTCCGAGCAACGATTTGCGATTCCGTTTGAATCAGATTGTTTGTTGCCGTGAGCTCCTTTTTTTCACCGAAGGATTTCCCCTCTAACCTCACGGGCACATAGACCGGGTCGAAATCGCGTTTGTTCTTCGTTATTCCCCCTTTTCTAGTGTTCTTCTGATTTCTCATGGCTTCGTTGGTTTGGAGCGATGATATCCTAGGATTAGCTTCCCAACATGTAGAAGAACACTTGGGAGAAGTTTGGTTGCAGCCCCATTCGATTTGTTGAAGATCCAATCGATTTTGGTTTTGTCGCGAGCTATTTTTGGGCTTTCTGGACAGTGGCGGACTGTCCGGGACTCATCCCCGAACTGTCCGGGGGTCGGGGCTGTTCACGGGAAGCAAGGTCGCTATTTTTATTTTTGAACGACAGACTGTCCGGGACTCATTCCCGGACTGTCCGGGGTTCAATAGCGGACAGTCCGCGGTTCACTAGCGGACAGTCCGCGACTGCACAGTTTTGCTGATTTCTTCGTATCTTTTGCGTACGAGCTCCGATTTGTGATCCGTTTGTTGCGTTGGTTCTCTAACTTCTTAAGGATCATTCCAAAGTACTTTAGACACCATTGGTCAAAGTATTTTTGGTCGGACACTTCCTTTTTCTCCATAGGAGTTAAGTGTTCCTCTTTCGGAGTTTCGACGGTTCTAGCGTCCGTATCTTTTGCGTTCGAGCTCCGATTTGAGATCTGTTTGTTGTGTTAGTTTCCTAACTTCATAAGGATCTTTTCAAGGTACTTTTGCCACCAGTTGGCCTAAGTATTTTTGGTCGAACACTTTCCTCTTCTCCATAGGAGTGGGGTGTTCCGTTATCGGAGGTTCGATTGTTCTAGGAGCTTGCTTGTGCAGTTTTTGCCCCGTTGTTTTGGCGCTTGGTTTTGGGGGTTCTTCGGTAGTTCCGCTGTACCTCTAGGACATCTCGTAGGGTATCCACCTATTCGTAGGTCGT
This sequence comes from Coix lacryma-jobi var. lacryma-jobi, assembly GCA_009763385.1. NCBI lineage: Eukaryota > Viridiplantae > Streptophyta > Magnoliopsida > Poales > Poaceae > Coix > Coix lacryma-jobi. Next base: position 75,438,013 of record CM019828.1, on the reverse strand, counting down.
GAACTCACTGGTTGTTTGAGTCTTCGCTTTTGGGGTGATTTTCTGGGACAAGGGCCATCATTTCTCGAGAAGAAATTTGAGGCTCCCATTCACCCCCCCTCTGGTCGCCAATTCGGTCCTTCACACTGACTTAAAGATAAATTTTTACCCGCAAGCGCACAGATAAATATACCCGTTGTAGCAGCATTTTACCCAGAGATGTTTTAAGTATCGTTATTTATATTTAGCACTAGGAATGAAGTGAGATAAATAAGGACAAGAGCTACTCTACACATGTGATAGGAGAATTGAGAACAAAGTAAGAACACACTCTTTTATCCTAAACAGAGATCAGTCACAATAATGAGGTACACTATAAATGATAAAAGATCAATCTATGATAGTCCTTAGAGCATTTTAACTTAAACAAGGCATGCGGATTAGTATAGACATTATAAAGAAGTATTCCTAAGTTATTCTAATTATAAGTCATAATATACATTGATTAGTGCAATTATATTTGGCAATCATTGGCTAGGCTATCCCATATTCATATTCAAGAGGCAACTCTATGGTAAAGGTGCCAAACAGAGTAACCCTTAAACCATGAGTTAACTGAGCCATACGATTCCTATATTCGGGGGGTGGAATACAAAGGAATCAACAGGCCTGTCACACCCGCGATCTACCACTCTACCCAGAACATAGGGAGCATTCGCAACAAACAGAGTAACCCCTAAACCATGAGTTAACTGAGCCATACGATTCCTATATTCGGGGGGTGGAATACAAAGGACTCAACAGGCCTATCACACCCGCAATCTACCACTCTACCTAGAACATAGGGAGCATTCGCAGATAAATAGTGTATAGGCACCACACCTACACATCATTTATCACCCACCCGTTGTACTTTAAGATGAGCACTATACGAACATGAGTATAAACATGATGATAATCTATCTATGCCAAATATATAATCAAAGCATACTACAAGCAGTATAATTAAGAATATAGTAATTAATGTCTTAGTCATATCAATTATATCTAAATTATTATGAACTGGACTATGAACTAGCACACAATGATGAACAATATGATGAACTAGAACACATAGATGAACTAGAGTATGAACTAGAACTCTCTTTCTTTTTCAAGTGGCTGGTGGACTTGTCTCCTTTGGTTCACTGCTCTTCATAATCTTTAATGGGTGTTGGCATGGTCATTTAATTTGAATCCTTGATAGTGTAGATGTTCATCACTTCTCTTGAGCTATAACCATTGATGATTGGCTCTTGAGTGGACGAAGACTTCGTCGGCATCATAGTGGAATTCCTATCTTCTGTTGAAACTCAGATAGACAACAAAGCTCGTGGAAAGGGTTAGTGAAAAACTATACCTTAATTATTTTAGAGTCTTGATTTATTTCTTTTAAGCACAAAGCAACAGAGTTTTGGATTTCCATTTATGTATGTGACTCAATGATGATGCAATAATTGTTTTATCACATATGTATCAAGAAAATAGGAGGTAAATGTCAAACCAACATTTTAAAGTGAAGCATTAATACTGTAAGCTAGCAACATCCTCTAGAATTCGTGAAACTTTGGGAGACCACTCTTTGTATAGTGTGTGCTACTTGCAAAGCTAAGGCACAGATCAAGTGCATAAGTTCTGCTGGTGAGAAAACACCAATAGAACCAAAACTTCATTTACCCTACTCTAACCTTAGGCACATTTAATATGATAAGATTGGTATTTTGTGCATTGTTTTATTCTTAAAACATGGGTGATGAAATCAGAAGAGTGAGCATGAATTTGACAACAAGGGTTGAGTTGTTCAAGACTAAGTGATTAAAAGAGTGATACTCAAAGAACAAGCATGTTGAGTTTTATAGATTGAATTATTTAAAGTTGTAACTCAAACATTTTGATTCTTTTGATTTAAGTGCAGAGCAAGACCAAGGGAAAGCTTTTGTAGAGAATGATCACTTACCTTAAAATATTACCTTCATGATTGAAACGCAGTGGCGCCATGTGATGAGGGATAGATGATCTATCATGACCCCTTCCTTTTGTTTGAAGCTTCTCCTTGCATCTTAAGCTTGTTCCTGAGCATCTTGTCTCCTATGTTGCACTTTATCTTCCTCAACCTCTAAGCTACCCTTTTTCTCTCTCCTCATGAATTATGTTTGGACTTATTGCTCCACTTATTATTTTATTCCTGAAAGCATTAGTGGACAATACATACCCGAAGGGATATAGAAGTAATAACAAAGGTAGTGTTGTCATAGAGTCACTTTCTATGCTATAGAGAAGTTAATATTGGCATTTTAATTAGCATAGAACTTGTATCCCATATTTTATTTACCATCATTGTTCACCATTACTTCTTCTCTAAAGGATTAATTTTATTTTGTATCTTAAGTTTGATTTTTAAAATTAGAATTTGTAATATCATTCAAACTTAAAGAGACAAAGTAACAGTGAGTAGAGAGATTGCAAACCAGTGTGTCAGGATGTCGACAGCTTCTTGATTGGGAGGATGATTATGGTTGTAGAATTTTTGGAAGAGCCAGCCTTCCTCCCCACACTTAGACAAAGGCAAGTGTGAATGCTGAAGCATCCCTCGCATTGTATTTGCAACTCCCATGTTCTCGGACATTGTTCACCCTGCAGTGGTTAGTGACAAGAATACCCGAAGGGAACTAGTCCTAAGAACATAATTAATTTTTTTAATTTTTTAATTTATTTTTTTTATTTTTTTTTAAATTAAGAAAAGATTCTAAATTTAAAAAGTCATAAGATAACTACCGATTGACCTATCGGTGAGGGCTCGCAGTTTTAGGTTCGTTGAGCAAGACCTTTCTTTAATGGACACATACCCGAGGGAATATATAAAGTTGAAATACAGGTTGTCCACTATTAAATTTATAATCCTTATCTATGCTAATGGGTAGATGGATTTGGAATTGATTTAGCATAGACATGATTCATCATAGTTCATAGACAACTTGGTGGCTGTATTATTTCATGGTTCAAGGCAAAGGTAGCTTATAGCAAATGACAAAGTGAATATTCTTTGATACTTACAGTTCAGTGATGAATGAGCCATGTCTTTTGTGTGAAGTTGTTGGAGCACGTCCTATGCCTTGCTTCATCCCAGTGTGAGTTCATCTCTTGACTTCCCCGTTTTGATATTGAGAGATTTCTGCAGGGGTTAGTCAAAGAAAATAACCGATATCTACTAGAGAATACTCTTGGTTCAAAAATCAAACTAGACGCCATGTCTAATTTAATCTAGGAAAGCATTTTAACCTAAGCACCACGCTTAATTTAAAAAGCCTTTGAAAGTAAGATCAACACTCCTAGACTAAGCACCATGCTTAATTTAAAAGATGTATGAACATACTCCAAACCTTAAGCATACTATAGTAAATAACATTGGCATGAAAGCACTATAGAGATTCACTTTAATGGAGATGAAAGAGTGTGATCAAGGTGAGTAGTATATATATATATACATATATTTTTTTTCTTTTTTTTAGATGCACATAACATGAGTGGATGCAAGTGATAAAAATTAAACATGTATGAGAGAACATAAACTAAATGGAGTGAATGTATGATGATATGCAAAGGATTTAATAAGACAACTACTCATCAATTTAAAGTGCATGAGAAAGACTGACTCACCTCGATTAAACTTACCATGACTCACAATGGAATTGTGAGTGGTACAACGTCTGGTGTCGTCACTCGTCACGTGCTTGAAAACTTGTAACGTTGACCTTCTTCGATCCTTGTGGGAGTTTGTCAGAAAGTCAAAGTGACAACAATTGTCTATACCTTATCTGGAGGGACAACAACAGTCAACGTTGAACAATTGTTGAAAACTTGTAACAATTGTCTACACAAGATCCTTGAAGGTAGGTGTGTTGGAGTTGCTGGAGTTGTAGCCCTGCTTACCTCCTTGATATGGAGGCCGATGCAGATTGTTCCATGAGTTTCTGCCTTGCGAGCGAAACCCGTTGTTGATGTACGCAACATCTTCGTGGGTCTCAAGGCAGTCATTCCCCAAGTGCCCGGTTTCTCCACACATTTTGCACGTCATGTGTGCATCCATGGCTTGGACGGTACCTTTTTTCTTCTCTTGTTGACGTCTTCTCGTCCAGCCTCTTGAGCAGAAGATCTATTTTTGCGGCAAGCAAATCTGCCTCCTTTACGGTATGCATACCTTTTTGTGACTTAGTGTTGACACTCCTTAATGGAATCATTCTAAGATAGACTTCATAAACAGTAACCTAGTGAAGGCACTAAGAAGTGTACGAGACACTACCAGCATCACTTAACGTCAAGTTGTCATCCCCAATGTGAAACTAGCAATGTGATTATATCATGGCACTGACTTAAAGATAAATATTTACCCGCAAGCGCACAGATAAATATACCCGTTGTAGCAACATTTTACCCAAAGGTGTTCTAAGTATCGTTATTTATATTTAGCACTAGGAATGAAGTGAGATAAATAAGGACAAGAGCTACTCTACACATGTGATAGGAGAATTGAGAATAAAGTAAGAACACACTCTTTTATCCTAAACAGGGATCAGTCACAATAATGAGGTACACTATAAATGATAAAAGATCAATCTATGATAGTCCTTAGAGCATTTCAACTTAAACAAGGCATGCAGATTAGAATAGACATTATAAAGAAGTATTCCTAAGTTATTCTAATTATAAGGCATATTATACATTGATTAGTGCAATTATATTTGGCAATCATTGGCTCTGCTATCCCATATTCATATTCAAGAGGCAACTCTATGGTAAAGGTGCCAAACAGAGTAACCCCTAAACCATGAGTTAACTGAGCCATACGATTCCTATATTCGGGGGGTGGAATACAAAGGACTCAACAGGCCTGTCACACCCGCGATCTACCACTCTACCCAGAACATAGGGAGCATTCGCAGATAAATAGTGTATAGGCACCACACCTACACAACATTTATCACCCACCCGTTGTACTTTAAGATGAGCGCTATACGAACATGAGTATAAACATGATGATAATCTATCTATGCCAAATATATAATAAAAGCATACTACAAGCAGTATAATTAAGATTATAGTAATTAATGTCTTAGTCATATCAATTATATTTAAACTATTATGAACTAGACTATGAACTAGCACACAATGATGAACAATATGATGAACTAGAACACATAGATGAACTAGAGTATGAACTAGAACACGAACTAGAAGTAGATTAAGAACTAGAAGATGAACTAGACGATGAACTAGAACTAGAAGATGAACTAGAACATGAACAATGAAGAACAATTATGAACTACAAACATAATTAGATCCATAATGTTGATACAAGAGAGAAGATCTTGGGTTTACCAAGCCTTCTCGCGACTAGATCCGGAATCCAAGCGAAGCTTGCCTCTTCTAATTCTAATTCTATCTAGCTATGCCTAAGTTGATGTGGCTCTAAAGAAATTAGGGCTTCTGAATGATCCTCCTCCTCTTCTAATGACTTGAGATCTGATGATGATGGAGAGGGGGGTCTGGGGTCTGGTTATATAGCCCTAGGCGAGGAACCATAGCCCTTGGATCAAACTGACTTCACGTAGGGTGGAGATGCATCCTCATAGGCGGTGGAGGAAGGTTCCAGAAGACGGATGCCATCGGGCCCAGGGGGTGACCAACCGGTCCTAGGGTGGGACCGGTCGGTCCCACCTGGAGGCCTCTCGGGGTGCCCCGCCTCGTGGTGTGCTCTGGTGTCCTCTAGGTCCTTCTGGAGTATTCCTGACGTGCTGGTTTCGTAATCTTCTGTCGGATTCCTTCTAGGAGAAGTAATTAGTGCTAGTTTTCCTGTTTAGTCCCTGCAGAATCACAATTCACCAAAACTCATGGAATATTGTCAATTAAAACCCTAAACCTTTATTAGTGATTGAATTCATGTCCTTTTTATATTTATTTATCCTTTAATTTTGATAGATAACCAGTGTCAACACTTAGCTTGGGGTCTTCCATCCCCCCCAAGCTTGGTTTACCATCACCTTCTCAATCAGGGCCTTCGCCCCGTTGACCATTAGGGACATGAATGCCCCTCGAGCTGTAGTGTCCAGGTGCCCCTTGACATAGGCATGAGCCCCTCGTAGATGGTTTGGAGCACCAGTCATTCCTCCATCCCGTGATGGGGACAGGCTGCAATGTACTCTTGCAGCTGCTCCCATGCCTCGGGCATGGACTCCGTTGAGTTCTGCTGGAAGCTGGTAATTCGTCCTCTTAGGGAACTTGTTTTGCCCAAGGGGAAGAACTTTGCAAGGAACGCCGCCGAACATTTGTCCCAGGTGGCGGCATCTGTAGGGTTCTTGTGGAACCACTACTTCGCCTTCCCCACAAGGGAGAAGGGAAACAGTCGGAGCCTAATGACATCTGGAGTGATGTCATTGATGACGATGGTGTCGCAGAGCTCCAGGAAGTTCTGAAGATGTCCATTCATGTCCTCGCTTGACAAACCACATAATGGGTTTGCCTGCACCATGGTGATGAGGCCAGTCCTCAGCTCAAAAGCTTTGTCACCGGTGTTGACAGCGGGCCCAGTGGGCACGTTGGCAATAGCGAGGACGAAGAAGTGGCGCAGGGTCTTGGCCATGGCCATAGTTGAGCTTGGTACAGAAACTGGTGGCTCTTTTGTCGGAGGTGGAGCTGCAGATAAGGAAGAAGATTTCTTCTTTCTCCTACCGATAGCTTCTGGGTTATCGGTAAAGTTTTCTAGCAGAGAGAAACCACGCATACACTATCATGTTTTCATCCACAACAAAGGAAACACAGTAAATGGTTATCCTGCATGATCAATTAGCAATTATACATATATTAGTTCATGATCATGTTCTATCTGAATCTTTTGTATCTATGCCTCCCCCGGCAACGACGCCAAAAATGTTTGTTGGCATTTCTTAGCGCAACCACCGGAGGATAGGTTTAGGGTCCATCCTCGGCGATCACGCCAGAAATACTTACTGTCATCTCTTAGCATCATCACTAGGGTAGGCCATCATCCCCGGGCACGGCGCCAGGAATGCTTGTTGACATTCCTAAACGACATACACCGAGTATGTTACTTAAAAGATGTCAGTGTTAGCCTCAGACGCAGCCACTCTAGCTAAACATCCGGTATCAGTGCCGAAATGCAATGACACTTCTTATACTAGGACGTGTGACTTTAGTGACGGCCTGAGAGGCTGGCCTGGTAAACCAATTCATTTATAGACATGGTCCGCAAGAGCACGGGGTTACCGTTGTACCATTTCACCGGGAGTATTCCAGGTATCGTTATTTATATTTTACCACTGGGAAGGCTAGATGCGAAAGGATTCAAGATATGCCCATGACAAAAACATAATACATGCATAGTTGACCAATTAACCATAGCAGAAGGATAAACGGTGATTTGGATAGTGGGATCAACACACACACACATTGCCTAAGATATATGGAACTTCTACAGAGATAGAAGAAAGAATAAAAGAATTGAAAGAATATCCTACGGAGCATGGATCTGAACAAGGTTATGTTAATGAATTAAGTATACATGTCATAATCATGTTAACGTTAATGCTAAGTAATGGATGGATTAGGAGACCCGAGAACACTGGTCTGCCAGCAGGATACACCGGGCAATTTAGACTCCTACCCCAAAGCCGAATGTGGGGGATTACAAGGGACGGACAGGGCTGTCACCACCTGCCACCTACCCCTCAACCGTGGACTAAACCAAGCATTCACCTAACTCCATATACCCGAGAACCACTCTCACGTACATGAAGAACACTTGCACCCCCTCGGTTCCCCAACCCTATGGATTGATAGGAAAAGGGCACAAGCGCGCCCGAAGGCACGAAATAACACCACCCAACACATATCACTAAGCTATCAAGATCTAATCATGTTGAATGAAGAACAGTATTCATGTTCATGATGAACAAAGATCTAAAACTATGAACTAACTCTAGAACGATGAACAATGAACAAGAACATAGCTCTAATTAAATAACGTAACAATGTTGATCATAATAGAATAAGAACAAGTATGAAAAGAGGAACTTAGTATTCATACCAAGTTGATCCTTACAACTTCTCCTCCTTTATTGCAAGTAGCACTTGCTCCAACTACTAAAGATCTAAACTAAGGTAGAGAGCTCCAAATATAAAGTGGAATGACTAAACAATGTGTTGATGTGTGATGACCTATTTCAGAGGGAGCTCTACCCCTTTATCTATACTACAACGTGGTCGGTTTGTGTGATATAAATATGGAAACCTACATAACCGACGTATGCATGGAGGCATGCAACCGACAGCAGAAGGTGGGCCCGAGGGAATCATTGATGTGCATGACTTCCTTCTTCAAACAATAACACGAGCCATTGCCAATACTTACAAGCAAACCGGAGATCGATTCAACTGATGCAGCCCCATTTGATTGGAGGTTTCGCCGAGATCTACTTTACTCCTACTCCTAAGGGTTTGGCCAAAGGCCGAAAGATTGTTTGATTGATTGTTGAATATTCTTTTCCAAAAGTCGGGTCTTAGCTATTTATAACCCGAAGGACTCCTATCCTAACATGATCAGGTTACAATGTGATATAAATAAAATGATCCAGACTCCAACTCTCCTTTGGTCGAGTCCGACACGTCTTTAGGCTCATTGAATCTGGTCGAGATGAATCTTCTAATATGCTTTGAACCAAAACAAGCCCCTTCCTTATTTGGCTGATTTCCTTAATCAATCCAGCCGTTTGTGTCCATAAATAGAAAATTCTCTCAACCCAAAATCTGGTGTCAACAGTATTGAAGCGGCTAGCTGAGAAATTTGTGATTCTATCATCTTATTAAAGCTAAGCTGATTCTTAATAGCAGAAAGTAAAGCTTTCCATTCTATTATTAATGGTTTCAAGTATATTATCATTGGAAGCTTTCTTTCTGGACATATTATCTATAACTTTATTTTGATTAAAAATCATTTCTCTTAAAGGCAGTTGGTTGGAATTATTACCTTGGTAGTTATCTGAGTAGTTACCTTGGTAGTTGGGCCTCTATTGCTGATTCCACCCTTGATTCTGTTGAAGACGATAGTTGTTGTTGTTGTTGTTGATGTAGTTCACATCCTCTTGGACTTCAGGGCAATTGCTTCCTATGTGGCCAGTGCCTCCACATTCTTCACAATTCATGCTGGAATCATGGATGTGCATGACTTCATTCTTCTCATGGTGTCGTTCGTCGAGCTTCTTTATGAGTAGGTCCATCTGAGCAGACAACATGTCTACTTCCTTGAGTTGATGCATTCCTCCTCTCTTCTTCGGTTGAGTGCGTTCTTTGTTCCATCCTTGGTTGGAAGCTATCTTCTCAATAAGAGTTGTTGCCTCTCGAATAGTGAGTGACAAGAACAATCATCCAGCAGCTACATCGATATTATCACGGGCACTCGAAGTGAGCCCATGGTAGAATGTCTGCATGGGTAACCAATTCTCCATCCCGTGGTGTGGGTATTCTGACATGTTATCTTGAAAGCGTTCCCATGCCTCAGGGACAGATTCATCATACTGCTGTTGAAAACTTAAAATCTTTGCTCGTAGGGCATTCGTCTTGCCTACGGGAACGAACTTTGCTAGGAAAGCAGTGGAGCAGATCTCCCATGTAGTGTTTTTGTCTTTGTTGGCGTAGAACCATTGCTTCGCTCTTCCCAAAAGTGAGAATGGGAATAAGCGGAGGTATATGGCATCTTTAGTAACTCCTTTAATAGTGCATTGTTCCGTCAGAATTGAAAGTGCACAAAACCCAACAAACATGAGTTTTGGGTCAAATGGAGATGATTGGGTGCGTCCATTGCGAAAAAATCAACTACGAGTTTTTTGGTCCATCAGTGGGATAAACGGCCCTCCCGCATGAGTTTTGCGGCACCGTTCCGTCGGAAATAAAGTGCCAAAAACCCACCAAACCTGAGTGTTGGGTTGAACGGAGATGATTGAGTGCATCCGTTATGAAAAATTCAACTGCGAATTTTTTTGTGCATAAGTGGGAAAAACGGGCCTCCCGCATGAGTTTTGTGGCACCATTCCGTCAGAAATGAAAGTGCCAAAAACCCACCAAACATGCATTTAGGGTCAAACAGAGATGATTGGGTGCGTCCGTTGTGAAAAATTCAACTGCGAGTTTTTTGGTGCATCACTGGAAAAAACGGCCATCCCGCGCGAGTTTTGCGGCACCGTTCCGTCAGAAATGAAAGTGCCAAAAACCCACCAAACATGAGGTTTAGTTCAAACGGGGATGATTGGGTGCGTCCGTTGCGAAAAATTCAACTAGGAGTTTTTTAGTGCATCAGTTAAAAACAGCCATCGCGCGCAAGTTTTGCGGCACCGTTCCGTCGGAAATAAAAGTGCCAAAAACCCACCAAACCTCAGTGTTGGGTTGAACGGAGATGATTGAGTGCGTCCGTTATGAAAAATTCAACTATGAATTTTTGGTGCATAAGTGGGAAAAATGGCCCTCCCGCACGAGTTTTGTTGCACCATTCGGTCGGAAATGAAAGTGCCAAAAACCCACCAAACATGCGTTTTGGGTCGAACGGGGATGATTGGGTGCGTCCGTTGTGAAAAAATCAACTGCGAGTTTTTTGGTGCATCAGTGGAAAAAACAGTCATCCTGCGCGAGTTTTGCGGCACCGTTCCGTCGGAAATGAAAGTGCCAAAAACCCACCAAACATGAGGTTTAGCTCAAACGGGGATGATTGGGTGCGTCCGTTGCGAAAAATTCAACTAGGAGTTTTTGAGTGCATCAGTTAAAAAACGGTCATCGGGCGCAAGTTTTGCGGCACCATTCCGTCGGAAACAAAAGTGCCAAAACCCACCAAACCTAAGTGTTGGGTCAAACGGAGATAATTGAGTGTGCCAGTTCTAAAAAATTCAAATACGAGTTTTTTGGTACATCAGTGGGAAAAACGGCCCTCCCGCACGAGTTTTGCGGCACCGTTCCGTCAAAAATGAAAGTGCCAAAAACCCACCAAACATGTGTTTTGTGTCAAACTAAGATGATTAGGTGCGTCCGTTGCGAAAAATTCAACTGCGAGTTTTTTAGTGCATCAGTGAAAAAACGTCCATCGCGCGCGTGTTTTGCGGCACCATTCCGTCAGAAATAAAAGTGCTAAAAACCCACCAAACCTGAGTGTTGGTCGAACGGAGATGATTGAGTGCGTCCGTTATGAAAAATTCAACTACGAGTTCTTCGGTACATCAGTGGGAAAAACGGCCCTCCCGCACGAGTGTTGCGGCACCATTCCGTCGAAAATGAAAGTGCCAAAAACCCACCAAACATGCATTTTGTGTCAAGCTGAGATGATTGGTTGCGTCCGTTGCGAAAAATTCAACTGCGAGTTTTTTAGTGCATCAGTGAAAAAATGGCCATCGCGCGCGAGTTTTGCGGCACCGTTCTGTCGGAAATGAAAGTGGCAAAAACCCACCAAACCTAAGTGTTGGGTCGAACGGAGATGATTGTGTGCGTCCATTGCGAAAAAAATCAACTATGAGTTTTTCGCTGCATTAGTGGGATAAACGGCCCTCCCGCATGAGCTTTGCGGCCCTGTTCCGTCAGAAATGGAAGTGTCAAAAACCCACCAAACATGAGTTTTGGGTCAAATGGAGATGATTAGCTGCGTCCAATGCAAAAAAAATCAACTACGATTTCTTCGGTGCATCATTGGGATAAACGTCCCTCCCGCATGAGTTTTGCGGCCCTATTCCGTCGGAAATGAAAGTGCCAAAAAACCACCAAACCTAAGTGTTGGGTCGAACAAAGATGATTGGGTGCGTCCGTTATGAAAAATTCAACTGCGAATTATTCGGTGCATCAGTGGGAAAATGGCCCTCCCGCACTAGTTTTGTGGCACCATTCCGTCGGAAATGAATGTGCCAAACACCCACCAAACATGCGTTTTGGGTCGAACGGAGATGATTGGGTGCATCAGTGGAAAAAATGGCCATCCCGCACGAGTTTTGCGGCACCGTTCCGTCGGAAATGAAAGTGCCAAAAACCCACCAAACATGAGGTTTAGGTCAAACGGGGATGATTTGGTGCATCCGTTGCGAAAAATTCAACTGCGAGTTTTTTAGCGCATCAGTTAAAAAACAGCCATCGCGCGCAAGTTTTGCGGCACCATTCCGTTGGAAACAAAAGTGCCAAAAACCCACCAAACCTAAGTGTTGGGTCCAACGGAGATAATTGGGTGCGTCCGTTGTGAAAAATTCAACTGCGACTTTTTCGGTACATCAGTGGGAAAAACGACCCTCCCGCACGAGTTTTGTGGCACCGTTCCATCGAAAATAAAAGTGCCAAAAACCCACCAAACATGCGTTTTGGGTCAAACTAAGATGATTACCTCGTGCATTGTGAAAAATTCAACTGCGAGGTTTTTGGTGCATTAGTGGAAAAACGGCAATCGCGCACGAGTTTTGTGGCATCGTTCCGTCGGAAAGGAAAGTGCAAAAAACCCACCAAACATGTGTTTTGGTTCATAATGTGATGATTGGGCCGTCTGTTGCAAAAAATTCAACTGCGAGTTTTTCGGTGCATCAGTTACAATAACGGCCATCCTGCGGGAGTTTTGCGGCACCGATCCATCATAAATGAATGTGCCAAAACCCCACCAAACGTGAGTTTTGGGTCAAACGGCGACAATTGGTTGCGTCTGTTGCGAATAATTCAACTACGAGTTTTTTGCTGCATTAGTGGGAAACACGGCCATCCCGCACTAGTTTTGCGGCATCGTTCCATCGAAAATAAAAGTGCCAAAAACCCACCAAACATGCATTTTGGGTCAAACTGAGATGATTACCCCGTGCATTGTGAAAAATTCAACTGCGAGGTTTTTGGTGCATTAGTGGAAAAAACGGCAATCGCACACGAGTTTTGCGGCATCGTTCCGTCGGAAATGAAAGTGCAAAAAACCCACCAAACATGTGTTTTGGGTCATAATGTGATGGTTGGGGGCGTTTGTTGCAAAAAATTCAACTGCGAGTTTTTCGTTGCATCAGTTAAAATAACGGCCATCCTGTGGGAGTTTTCCGGCACCGTTCTGTCGAAAATGAATGTGCCAAAGACCCACCAAACGTGAGTCTTGGGTCAAACGGAGATAATTGAGTGTGCCAGTTCTAAAAAATTCAACTACGAGTTTTTTGGTACATCAGTGGGAAAAACGGCCCTCCCGCACGAGTTTTGCGGCACCGTTCCGTCGAAAATGAAAGTGCCAAAAACCCACCAAACATGTGTTTTGTGTCAAACTAAGATGATTGGGTGCGTCCGTTGCGAAAAATTCAACTGCGAGTTTTTTAGTGCATCAGTGAAAAAACGGCCATCACGCGCGTGTTTTGCGGCACCATTCCGTCAGAAATAAAAGTGCCAAAAACCCACCAAACCTGAGTGTTGGGTCGAACGGAGATGATTGAGTGCGTCCGTTATGAAAAATTCAACTACGAGTTCTTCAGTACATCAGTGGGAAAAATGGCCCTCCCGCACGAGTTTTCGGCACCGTTCCGTCGAAAATGAAAGTGTCAAAAACCCACCAAACATACGTTTTGGGTCAAACTGAGATGACTGGGTGCGTCCAATGCGAAAAATTCAACTGCGAGTTTTTTAGTGCATCAGTGAAAAAATGGCCATCGCGCGCGAGTTTTGCGGCACCATTCTGTCGGAAATGAAAGTGGCAAAAACCCACCAAACTAAGTGTTGGGTCGAATGGAGATGATTGTGTGCGTCCATTGCAAAAAAAATCAACTATGAATTTTTCAGTGCATTAGTGGGATAAACGGCCCTCCCGCATGAGCTTTGCGGCCCTGTTCCGTCAGAAATGGAATTGTCAAAAACCCACCAAACATGAGTTTTGGGTCAAATGGAGATGATTAGGTGCGTCCATTGCAAAAAAAAATAAACTATGATTTTTTCGGTGCATCATTGGGATAAACGTCCCTCCCGCATGAGTTTTGCGGCCCCATTCCGTCGGAAATGAAAGTGCCAAAAACCCACCAAACCTAAGTGTTGGGTCGAACGAAGATGATTGGGTGCGTCCGTTGTGAAAAATTCAACAGTAAATTTTTCGGTGCATCAGTGGGAAAATGGCCCTCCTGCACGAATTTTGTGGCACCATTTCGTCGGAAATGAATGTGCCAAAAACCCACCAAACATGCGTTTTGGGTGGAACGGAGATGATTGGGTGCATCAGTGGAAAAAATGGCCATCCCGCGCGAGTTTTGCGGCACCGTTCCGTCGGAAATGAAAGTGCCAAAAACCCACCAAACATGAGGTTTAGGTCAAACGGGGAAGATTTGGTGCATCCATTGCGAAAAATTCAACTGCGAGTTTTTTAGTGCATCAGTTAAAAAACAGCCATCGCGCGCAAGTTTTGCGGCACCATTCCGTTGGAAACAAAAGTGCCAAAAACCCACCAAACCTAAGTGTTGGGTCCAACAGAGATAATTGGGTGCGTCCGTTGTGAAAAATTCAACTGCGACATTTTCGGTACATCAATGGGAAAAACGACCCTCCCGCACGAGTTTTGTGGCACCGTTCCATCGAAAATAAAAGTGCCAAAAACCCACCAAACATGCGTTTTGGGTCAAACTAAGATGATTACCTCATGCATTGTGAAAAATTCAACTGCGAGGTTTTTGGTGCATTAGTGGAAAAACGGCAATCGCGCACGAGTTTTGCGGCATCATTCCGTCGAAAATGAAAGTGTTAAAAACCCACCAAACATGTGTTTTGGTTCATAATGTGATGATTGGGGGCGTCTGTTGCAAAAAAATTCAACTGCGAGTTTTTCGGTGCATCATTAACAATAACGGCCATCCTGCGGGAGTTTTGCGGCACCGTTCCATCGGAAATGAATGTGCCAAAAACCCACCAAACGTGAGTCTTGCGTCAAACGGCGACGATTGGTTGCGTCTATTGCGAATAATTCAACTACGAGTTTTTTGGTGCATTAGTGGGAAACACGGCCATCCCGCACGAGTTTTGCGGCATCGTTCCATCGAAAATAAAAGTGCCAAAAACCCACCAAACATGCATTTTGGGTCAAACTAAGATGGTTACCCCGTGCATTGTGAAAAATTCAACTGCGAGGTTTTTGGCGCATTAGTGGAAAAAACGGCAATCGCGCACGAGTTTTGCGGCATCGTTCCGTCGGAAATGAAAGTACAAAAAACCCACCAAACATATGTTTTGGGTCATAATGTGATGATTGGGGGCGTCTGTTGCAAAAAATTCAACTGCGAGTTTTTCGGTGCATCAGTTAAAATAACGGCCATCCTGTGGGAGTTTTGCGGCACCGTTCCGTCGAAAATGAATGTGCCAAAAACCCACCAAATGTGAGTCTTCGGTCAAACGGAGATAATTGAGTGTGCCAGTTCTAAAAAATTCAACAACGAGTGTTTTCGTACATCAGTGGGAAAAACGGCCCTCCCGCACGAGTTTTGCGGCACCGTTCCGTCGAAAATGAAAGTGCCAAAAACCCACCAAACATGTGTTTTGTGTCATTCGGTACATCAGTGGGAAAAACGGCCCTCCCGCACGAGTTTTGCGGCACCGTTCCTTCGAAAATGAAAGTGCCAAAAACCCACCAAACATACATTTTGGGTCAAACTGAGATGACTGGGTGCGTCCATTGCGACAAATTCAACTGCGAGTTTTTTAGTGCACCACTAAAAAAATGGCCATCGCGCGCGAGTTTTGCGGCACCATTCCGTCGAAAATGAAAGTGCCAAAAACCCACCAAACCTAAGTGCTGGGTCGAACGAAGATGATTGTGTGCATCCATTGCGAAAAAATCAACTATGCGTTTTTCGGTGCATCAGTGCGATAAACGGCCCTCCCGCATGAGTTTTGCGGCCCTGTTCCGTCAGAAATGGAAGTGTCAAAAACCCACCAAACATGAGTTTTGGGTCAAATGGAGATGATTAGGTGCGTCCATTGCGAAAAAATCAACTAAGTGTTTTTCGGTGCATCATTGGGATAAACGTCCCTCCCGCATGAGTTTGCGGGCCCATTCCGTCGGAAATGAAAGTGTCAGAAACCCACCAAACCCATGTGTTGGGTCGAACGAAGATGATTGAGTGCGTCCATTGTGATAAATTCAACTGCAAATTTTTCGGTGCATCAGTGGGAAAATGGCCCCCCCGCACGAGTTTTGCTGCACCGTTCCATCGGAAATGAATGTGCCGAAAACCCACCAAACGTGAGTCTTGGGTCAAACGGCGACGATTGGTTGCGTCTGTTGTGAATAATTCAACTACGAGTTTTTTGGTGCATTAGTGGGAAACACGGCCATCCCGCACGAGTTTTGCGGCATCGTTCCATCGAAAATAAAAGTGCCAAAAACCCACCAAACATGCATTTTGGGTCAAACTGAGTTGATTATCCCGTGCATTGTTAAAAATTCAACTGTGAGGTTTTTGGTGCATTAGTGGAAAAAACGGCAATCGCGCACGAGTTTTGCGGCATCGTTCCGTCGGAAATGAAAGTGCAAAAAACCCACCAAACATGTGTTTTGGGTCATAATGTGATGATTGCGGGCGTCTGTTGCAAAAAATTCAACTGCAAGTTTTTCGGTGCATCAGTTAAAATAACGGCCATCCTGTGGGAGTTTTGCGGCACCGTTCCGTCGAAAATGAATGTGCCAAAAACCCACCAAACGTGAGTCTTGGGTCAAACGGCGACGATTGGTTGCGTCTATTGCGAATAATTCAACTGCGAGTTTTTCGGTGCATTAGTGGGAAAAACGGCCATCCCGTACAAGTATTGCGGCATCGTTCCGTCGAAAATAAAAGTGCCAAAAACCCACCAAACATGCATTTTGGGTCGAACGGAGATGATTGGGTGCATCAGTGGAAAAAATGGCCATCCCGCGCGAGTTTTGCGGCACCGTTCCGTCGGAAATGGAAGTGCCAAAAACCCACCAAACATGAGGTATAGGTCAAACGGGGATGATTGGGTGCGTCCGTTGCCAAAAATTCAACTGCGAGTTTTTTAGTGCATCAGTTAAAAAACGGCCATCGCGCGCAAGTTTTGTGGCACCATTCCGTCGGAAAGAAAAGTGCCAAAAACCCACCAAACCTAAGTGTTGGGTCTAATGGAGATAATTGAGTGCATCCGTTCTAAAAAATTCAACTGCGAGTTTTTTGGTACGTCAGTGGGAAAAACGGCCTTCCCGCACGAGTTTTGCGGCACCGTTTTGTCGAAAATGAAAGTGCCAAAAACCCACCAAACATGCGTTTTGTGTCAAACTAAGATGATTGGGTGCGTCCGTTGTGAAAAATTCAACTGCGAGTTTTTTAGTGCATCAGTGAAAAAACGGCCATCGCGCGCGTGTTTTGCGGCACCATTCTGTCAGAAATAAAAGTGCCAAAAACCCATCAAACCTGAGTGTTGGGTGGAACGGAGATGATTGAGTGCGTCCGTTGTGACAAATTCAACTGCGAGTTCTTCGGTACATCAGTGGGAAAAACGGCCCTCCCGCACGAGTTTTGCGGCCCCGTTCCGTCGAAAATGAAAGTGCCAAAAACCCACAAAACATACATTTTGGGTCAAACTGAGATGACTTGGTGCGTCCATTGCGACAATTTCAACTGCGAGTTTTTTAGTGCACCAGTAAAAAAATGGCCATCGCGCACGAGTTTTGCGGCACCATTCCGTCGGAAATGAAAGTGCCAAAAACCCACCAAACCTAAGTGCTGGGTCGAACGAAGATGATTGTGTGCATCCATTGCGAAAAAATCAACCATGCGTTTTTCGGTGCATCAGTGGGATAAACGGCCCTCCCGCATGAGTTTTGCGGCCCTGTTCCGTCAGAAATGGAAGTGTCAAAAACCCACCAAACATGAGTTTTGGGTCAAATGGAGATGATTAGGTGCGTCCATTGCGAAAAAATCAACTAAGTGTTTTTCGGTGCATCATTGGGATAAACGTCCCTCCCGCATGAGTTTTGCGGGCCCATTCCGTCGGAAATGAAAGTGTCAGAAACCCACCAAACCTAAGTGTTGGGTCGAACGAAGATGATTGAGTGCGTCCATTGTGATAAATTCAACTGCAAATTTTTCGGTGCATCAGTGGGAAAATGGCCCCCCCCGCACGAGTTTTGCTGCACCGTTCCGTCGGAAATGAATGTGCCAAAAACCCACCAAACGTGAGTCTTGGGTCAAACGGCGACGATTGGTTGCGTCTGTTGTGAATAATTCAACTACGAGTTTTTTGGTGCATTAGTGGGAAACACGGACATCCCGCACGAGTTTTGCGGCATCGTTCCATCAAAAATAAAAGTGCCAAAAACCCACCAAACATGCATTTTGGGTCAAACTGAGTTGATTATCCCGTGCATTGTGAAAAATTCAACTGCGAGGTTTTTGGTGCATTAGTGGAAAAACGGCAATCGCGCACGAGTTTTGCGGCATCGTTCCGTCGGAAATGAAAGTGTTAAAAACCCACCAAACATGTGTTTTGGTTCATAATGTGATGATTGTGGGCGTCTGTTGCAAAAAAATTCAACAGCGAGTTTTTCGGTGCATCAGTAACAATAACGGCCATCCTGCGGGAGTTTTGCGGCACCGTTCCATCGGAAATGAATGTGCCAAAAACCCACCAAACGTGAGTCTTGCGTCAAACGGCGACGATTGGTTGCGTCTATTGCGAATAATTCAACTACGAGTTTTTTGGTGCATTAGTGGGAAACACGGCCATCCCGCACGAGTTTTGCGGCATCGTTCGATCGAAAATAAAAGTGCCAAAAACCCACCAAACATGCATTTTGGGTCAAACTGAGATGGTTACCCCGTGCATTGTGAAAAATTCAACTGCGAGGTTTTTGGTGCATTAGTGGAAAAAACGGCAATCGCGCACGAGTTTTGCGGCATCGTTCCGTCGGAAATGAAAGTACAAAAAACCCACCAAACATATGTTTTGGGTCATAATGTGATGATTGGGGGCGTCTGTTGCAAAAAATTCAACTGCGAGTTTTTCGGTGCATCAGTTAAAATAACGGCCATCCTGTGGGAGTTTTGCGGCACCGTTCCGTCGAAAATGAATGTGCCAAAAACCCACCAAACGTGAGTCTTCGGTCAAACGGAGATAATTGAGTGTGCCAGTTCTAAAAAATTCAACTACGAGTGTTTTGGTACATCAGTGGGAAAAACGGCCCTCCCGCACGAGTTTTGCGGCACCGTTCCGTCGAAAATGAAAGTGCCAAAAACCCACCAAACATGTGTTTTGTGTCATTCGGTACATCAGTGGGAAAAACGGCCCTCCCGCACGAGTTTTGCGGCACCGTTCCGTCGAAAATGAAAGTGCCAAAAACCCACCAAACATACATTTTGGGTCAAACTGAGATGACTGGGTGCGTTCATTGCGACAAATTCAACTTCGAGTTTTTTAGTGCACCAGTAAAAAAATGGCCATCGCGCGCGAGTTTTGCGGCACCATTCCGTCGGAAATGAAAGTGCCAAAAACCCACCAAACCTAAGTGCTGGGTCGAACGAAGATGATTGTGTGCATCCATTGCGAAAAAATCAACTATGCGTTTTTCGGTGCATCAGTGGGATAAACGGCCCTCCCGCATGAGTTTTGCGGCCCTGTTCCGTCAGAAATGGAAGTGTCAAAAACCCACCAAACATGAGTTTTGGGTCAAATGGAGATGATTAGGTGCGTCCATTGCGAAAAAATCAACTAAGTGTTTTTCGGTGCATCATTGGGATAAACGTCCCTCCCGCATGAGTTTTGCGGGCCCATTCCGTCGGAAATGAAAGTGTCAGAAACCCACCAAACCCAAGTGTTGGGTCGAACGAAGATGATTGAGTGCGTCCATTGTGATAAATTCAACTGCAAATTTTTCGGTGCATCAGTGGGAAAATGGCCCCCCCCCCCCCCCGCACGAGTTTTGCTGCACCGTTCCGTCGGAAATGAATGTGCCAAAAACCCACCAAATGTGAGTCTTGGGTCAAACGGCGACGATTGGTTGCGTCTGTTGTGAATAATTCAACTACGAGTTTTTTGGTGCATTAGTGGGAAACACGGCCATCCCGCACGAGTTTTGCGGCATCGTTCCATCGAAAATAAAAGTGCCAAAAACCCACCAAACATGCATTTTGGGTCAAACTGAGTTGATTATCCCGTGCATTGTGAAAAATTCAACTGTGAGGTTTTTGGTGCATTAGTGGAAAAAACGGCAATCGCGCACGAGTTTTGCGGCATCGTTCCGTCGGAAATGAAAGTGCAAAAAACCCCACCAAACATGTGTTTTGGGTCATAATGTGATGATTGCGGGCGTCTGTTGCAAAAAATTCAACTTCAAGTTTTTCGGTGCATCAGTTAAATTAACGGCCATCCTGTGGGAGTTTTGCGGCACCGTTCCGTCGAAAATGAATGTGCCAAAAAACCCACCAAACGTGAGTCTTGGGTCAAACGGCGACGATTGGTTGCGTCTATTGCGAATAATTCAACTGCGAGTTTTTCGGTGCATTAGTGGGAAAACGGCCATCCCGTACAAGTATTGCGGCATCGTTCCGTCGAAAATAAAAGTGCCAAAAACCCACCAAACATGCGTTTTGGGTCGAACGGAGATGATTGGGTGCATCAGTGGAAAAAATGGCCATCCCGCGCGAGTTTTGCGGCACCGTTCCGTCGGAAATGGAAGTACCAAAAACCCACCAAACATGAGGTTTAGGTCAAACGGGGATGATTGGGTGCGTCCGTTGCCAAAAATTCAACTGCGAGTTTTTTAGTGCATCAGTTAAAAAACGGCCATCGCGCGCAAGTTTTGTGGCGCCATTCCGTCAGAAAGAAAAGTGCCAAAAACCCACCAAACCTAAGTGTTGGGTCTAACGGAGATAATTGATTGCATCCGTTCTAAAAAATTCAACTGCGAGTTTTTTGGTACGTCAGTGGGAAAAACGGCCCTCCCGCACGAGTTTTGCGGCACCGTTTTGTCGAAAATGAAAGTGCCAAAAACCCACCAAACATGCGTTTTGTGTCAAACTGAGATGATTGGGTGCGTCCGTTGCGAAAAATTCAACTGCGAGTTTTTTAGTGCATCAGTGAAAAAACGGCCATCGCGCGTGTGTTTTGCGGCACCATTCTGTCAGAAATAAAAGTGCCAAAAACCCATCAAACCTGAGTGTTGGGTGGAACGGAGATGATTGAGTGCGTCCGTTGTGACAAATTCAACTGCGAGTTCTTCGGTACATCAGTGGGAAAAACGGCCCTCCCGCACGAGTTTTGCGGCACCGTTCCGTCGAAAATGAAAGTGCCAAAAACCCACCAAACATACATTTTGGGTCAAACTGAGATGACTGGGTGCGTCCATTGCGACAAATTCAACTGCGAGTTTTTTAGTGCACCAGTAAAAAAATGGCCATCGCGCGCGAGTTTTGCGGCACCATTCCGTCGGAAATGAAAGTGCCAAAAACCCACCAAACCTAAGTGCTGGGTCGAACGAAGATGATTGTGTGCATCCATTGCGAAAAAATCAACTATGCGTTTTTCAGTGCATCAGTGGGATAAACGGCCCTCCCGCATGAGTTTTGCGGCCCTGTTCCGTCAGAAATGGAAGTGTCAAATACCCACCAAACATGAGTTTTGGGTCAAATGGAGATGATTAGGTGCGTCCATTGCGAAAAAATCAACTAAGTGTTTTTCGGTGCATCATTGGGATAAACGGCCCTCCCACATGAGTTTTGCGGGCCCATTCCGTCGGAAATGAAAGTGTCAGAAACCCACCAAACCTAAGTGTTGGGTCGAACGAAGATGATTGAGTGCGTCCATTGTGATAAATTCAACTGCAAATTTTTCGGTGCATCAGTGGGAAAATGCCCCCCCCCCCCGCACGAGTTTTGCTGCACCATTCCGTCGGAAATGAATGTGCCAAAAACCCACCAAACGTGAGTCTTGGGTCAAACGGCGACGATTGGTTGCGTCTGTTGTGAATAATTCAACTACGAGTTTTTTGGTGCATTAGTGGGAAACACGGCCATCCCGCACGAGTTTTGCGGCATCGTTCCATCGAAAATAAAAGTGCCAAAAACCCACCAAACATGCATTTTGGGTCAAACTGAGTTGATTATCCCGTGCATTGTGAAAAATTCAACTGTGAGGTTTTTGGTGCATTAGTGGAAAAAACGGCAATCGCGCACGAGTTTTGCGGCATCGTTCCGTCGGAAATGAAAGTGCAAAAAACCCACCAAACATGTGTTTTGGGTCATAATGTGATGATTGCGGGCGTCTGTTGCAAAAAATTCAACTGCAAGTTTTTCGGTGCATCAGTTAAAATAACGGCCATCCTGTGGGAGTTTTGCGGCACCGTTCCGTCGAAAATGAAAGTGCCAAAAACCCACCAAACATATGTTTTGTGTCAAACTGAGATGATTGGGTGCGTCCGTTGCGAAAAATTCAACTGCGAGTTTTTTAGTGCATCTGTGAAAAAATGGCCATCGCGCGCGTGTTTTGCGGCACCATTTGGTCAGAAATAAAAGTGCCAAAAACCCACCAAACCTGAGTGTTGGGTCGAACGGAGATGATTGAGTGCCTTCGTTGTGAATAATTCAACTGCGAGTTCTTCGGTACATCAGTGGGAAAAACGGTCCTCCCGCACGAGTTTTGCGGCACCGTTCCGTCGAAAATGAAAGTGCCAAAACCCCACCAAACATACGTTTTGGGTCAAACTGAGATGACTGGGTGCGTCCATTGCGAAAAATTCAACTGCGAGTTTTTTAGTGCATCAGTGAAAAAATGGCCATCGCGTGCGAGTTTTGCGGCACCATTCCGTCGGAAATGAAAGTGCCAAAACCCCACCAAACCTATGTGCTGGGTCGAACGGAGATGATTGTGTGCGTCCATTGCGAAAAAACAACTATGAGTTTTTCAGTGCATCAGTGGGATAAACGGCCCTCCCGCATGAGTTTTGCGGCCCTGTTCCGTCAGAAATGGAAGTGTCAAAAACCCACCAAACATGAGTTTTGGGTCAAATGGAGATGATTAGGTGCGTCCATTGCAAAAAAATCAACTATGAGTTTTTCGGTGCATCATTGGGATAAACGTCCCTCCCGCATGAGTTTTGCGGCACCGTTCCGTCGGAAATAAAGTGCCAAAAACCCACCAAACCTGAGTGTTGGGTTGAACGGAGATGATTGAGTGCATCCGTTATAAAAAATTCAACTGCGAATTTTTCGGTGCATAAGTGGGAAAAACGGGCCTCCCGCACGAGTTTTGTGGCACCATTCCGTCGGAAATGAAAGTGCCAAAAACCCACCAAACATGCATTTTGGGTTGAACGGAGATGATTGGGTGCGTCCGTTGTGAAAAATTCAACTGCGACTTTTTTGGTGCATCAGTGGAAAAAACGGCCATCCCGCGCGAGTTTTGCGGCACCGTTCCATCGGAAATGGAAGTGCAAAAAACCCACCAAACATGTGTTTTGGTTCATAATGTGATGATTGGGGGCGTCTGTTGCAAAAAATTCAACTGCGAGTTTTTAGGTGCATCAGTTACAATAACGGCCATCCTGCGGGAGTTTTGTGGCACCGTTCCGTCGGAAATGAATGTGCCAAAAACCCACCAAACGTGAGTCTTGTGTCAAACGGCGACGATTGGTTGCGTCTGTTGCGAATAATTCAACTACGAGTTTTTTGGTGCATTAGTGGGAGACACGGCCATCCCGCACGAGTTTTGCGGCATCATTCCATCGAAAATAAAAGTGCCAAGAACCCACCAAACATGCATTTTGGGTCAAACTGATATGATTACCCCATGCATTGTGAAAAATTCAACTGCGAGGTTTTTGGTGCATTAGTGGAAAAAACGGCAATCGCGCACGAGTTTTGCGGCATCGTTCCGTCGGAAATGAAAGTGCAAAAAACCCACCAAACATGTGTTTTGGGTCATAATGTGATGATTGGGGGCGTCTGTTGCAAAAAATTCATCTGCAAGTTTTTCGGTGCATCAGTTAAAATAACGGCCATCCTGTGGGAGTTTTGCGGCACCGTTCCGTCGAAAATGAATGTGCCAAAAACCCACCAAACGTGAGTCTTGGGTCAAACGGCGACCATTGGTTGTGTCTATTGCGAATAATTCAACTGCGAGTTTTTCGGTGCATTAGTTGGAAAAACGGCCATCCCGTATGAGTTTTATGGCATCGTTCCATCGAAAATAAAAGTGCCAAAAACCCACCAAACATGCGTTTTGGGTCGAACAGAGATGATTGGGTGCATCAGTGGAAAAAATGGCCATCCCGCGCGAGTTTTGCGGCACCGTTCCGTCAGAAATGGAAGTGCCAAAAACCCACCAAACATGAGGTTTAGTTCAAATGGGGATGATTGGGTGCGTTCGTTGCGAAAAATTCAACTGCGAGTTTTTTGTGCATCAGTTAAAAAACGGCCATCGCGCGCAAGTTTTGCGGCACCATTCCGTCGGAAAGAAAAGTGCCAAAAACCCATCAAACCTTAGTGTTGGGTCTAACGGACATAATTTAGTGCGTTCGTTCTAAAAAATTCAACTGCGAGTTTTTTTGGTACATCAGTGGGAAAAACAGCCTTCCCACACGAGTTTTGCGGCACCGTTCCGTCGAAAATGAAAGTGCCAAAAACCCACCAAACATGCGTTTTGTGTCAAACTGAGATGATTGGGTGCGTCCGTTGCGAAAAATTCAACTGCGAGTTTTCTAGTGCATCAGTGAAAAAATGGCCATCGCGCGCGTGTTTTGCGGCACCATTGGGTCAGAAATAAAAGTGCCAAAAACCCACCAAACCTGAGTGTTGGGTCGAACGGAGATGAGTGAGTGCGTCCGTTGTGAAAAATTGAACCGTGAGTTCTTCGGTACATCAGTGGGAAAAACGGCCCTCCCGCACGAGTTTTGCGGCACCGTTCCGTCAAAAATGAAAGTGCCAAAAACCCACCAAACATACGTTTTGGGTCAAACTGAGATGACTGGGTGCGTCCATTGCGAAAAATTCAACTGCGAGTTTTTTAGTGCATCAGTGAAAAAATGGCTATCGCGCGCGAGTTTTGCGGCACCATTCCGTCGGAAATGAAAGTGCCAAAAACCCACCAAACCTAAGTGTTGGGTCGAACGGAGATGATTGTGTGCGTCCATTGCGAAAAAATCAACTATGAGTTTTTCAGTGCATCAGTGGGATAATCGGCCCTCCCGCATGAGTTTTGCGGCCCTGTTCCGTCAGAAATGGAAGTGTCAAAAACCCACCAAACTAAGTGTTGGGTCGAATGGAGATGATTGTGTGCGTCCATTGCAAAAAAATCAACTATGAATTTTTCACTGCATTAGTGGGATAAACGGCCCTCCCGCATGAGCTTTGCGGCCCTGTTCCGTCAGAAATGGAATTGTCAAAAACCCACCAAACATGAGTTTTGGGTCAAATGGAGATGATTAGGTGCGTCCATTGCAAAAAAATCAACTACGAGTTTTTCGGTGCATCATTGGGATAAACGTCCCTCCCGCATGAGTTTTGCGGCACCGTTCCGTCGGAAATAAAGTGCCAAAAACCCACCAAACCTGAGTGTTGGGTTGAACGGAGATGATTGAGTGCATCCGTTATGAAAAATTCAACTGCGAATTTTACGGTGCATAAGTGGGAAAAACGGGCCTCCCGCACGTGTTTTGTGGCACCATTCCGTCGGAAATGAAAGTGCCAAAAACCCACCAAACAAGCATTTTGGGTTGAACGGAGACGATTGGGTGCGTCCGTTTTGAAAAATTCAACTGCGAGTTTTTTGGTGCATCAGGGGAAAAAACGGCCATCCCGCGCGAGTTTTGCGGCACCGTTCCGTCGGAAATGAAAGTGCAAAAAACCCACCAAACATGTGTTTTGGGTCATAATGTGATGATTGGGGGCGTCTGTTGCAAAAAATTCAACTGCGAGTTTTTTGGTGCATCAGTTAAAATAACGGCCATCCTGTGGGAGTTTTGCGGCACCGTTCCGTCGAAAATGAATATGCCAAAAACCCACCAAACGTGACTCTTGGGTCAAACGACGACGATTGGGTGCGTCCATTGCGAAAAATTCAACTGGGAGTTTTTTGTACATCAGTGGGAAAAACGGCCCTCCCGCACGAGTTTTGCGGCACCGTTCCGTCAAAAATGAAAGTGCCAAAAACCCACCAAACATGCGTTTTGTGTCAAACTGAGATGATTGGGTGCATCAGTGGAAAAAATGGCCATCCCGCGCGAGTTTTGCGGCACCGTTCCGTCAGAAATGGAAGTGCCAAAAACCCACCAAACATGAGGTTTAGTTCAAACGGGGATGATTGGGTGCGTTCGTTGCGAAAAATTCAACTGCGAGTTTTTTAGTGCATCAGTTAAAAAACGGCCATTGCGCGCAAGTTTTGCGGCACCATTCCGTCGGAAAGAAAAGTGCCAAAAACCCATCAAACCTTAGTGTTGGGTCTAACGGACATAATTTAGTGCGTTCGTTCTAAAAAATTCAACTGCGAGTTTTTTTGGTACATCAGTGGGAAAAACAGCCTTCCCACACGAGTTTTGCGGCACCGTTCCGTCGAAAATGAAAGTGCCAAAAACCCACCAAACATGCGTTTTGTGTCAAACTGAGATGATTGGGTGCGTCCGTTGCGAAAAATTCAACTGCGAGTTTTCTAGTGCATCAGTGAAAAAATGGCCATCGCGCGCGTGTTTTGCGGCACCATTGGGTCAGAAATAAAAGTGCCAAAAACCCACCAAACCTGAGTGTTGGGTCGAATGGAGATGATTGAGTGCGTCCGTTGTGAAAAATTGAACTGTGAGTTCTTCGCTACATCAGTGGGAAAAACGGCCCTCCCGCACGAGTTTTGCGGCACCGTTCCGTCGAAAATGAAAGTGCCAAAAACCCACCAAACATACGTTTTGGGTCAAACTGAGATGACTGGGTGCGTCCATTGCGAAAAATTCAACTGCGAGTTTTTTAGTGCATCAGTGAAAAAATGGCCATCGCGCGCGAGTTTTGCGGCACCATTCCGTCGGAAATGAAAGTGCCAAAAACCCACCAAACCTAAGTGTTGGGTCGAACGGAGATGATTGTGTGCGTCCATTGCGAAAAAATCAACTATGAGTTTTTCAGTGCATCAGTGGGATAATCGGCCCTCCCGCATGAGTTTTGCGGCCCTGTTCCGTCAGAAATGGAAGTGTCAAAAACCCACCAAACATGAGTTTTGGGTCAAATGGAGATGATTAGGTGCGTCCATTGCAAAAAAATTAAATACGAGTTTTTCGGTGCATCATTGGGATAAACGTCCCTCCCGCATGAGTTTTGCGGCACCGTTCTGTCGGAAATAAAGTGCCAAAAACCCACCAAACCTGAGTGTTGGGTTGAACGGAGATGATTGAGTGCATCCGTTATGAAAAATTCAACTGCGAATTTTTGGGTGCATAAGTGGGAAAAACGGGCCTCCCGCACGTGTTTTGTGGCACCATTCCGTCGGAAATGAAAGTGCCAAAAACCCACCAAACATGCATTTTGGGTTGAACGGAGACGATTGGGTGCGTCCGTTTTGAAAAATTCAACTGCGAGTTTTTTGGTGCATCAAGGGAAAAAACGGCCATCCCGCGCGAGTTTTGCGGCACCGTTCCGTCGGAAATGAAAGTGCAAAAAACCCACCAAACATGTGTTTTGGGTCATAATGTGATGATTGGGGGCGTTTGTTGCAAAAAATTCAACTGCGAGTTTTTTGGTGCATCAGTTAAAATAACGGCCATCCTGTGGGAGTTTTGCGGCACCGTTCCGTCGAAAATGAATGTGCCAAAAACCCACCAAACGTGACTCTTGGGTCAAACGACGACGATTGGGTGCGTCCATTGCGAAAAATTCAACTGTGAGTCTTTTGTACATCAGTGGGAAAAACGGCCCTCCCGCACGAGTTTTGCGGCACCGTTCCGTCAAAAATGAAAGTGCCAAAAACCCACCAAACATGCGTTTTGTGTCAAACTGAGATGATTCGGTGGGTCCGTTGTGAAAAATTTAACTGCGAGTTTTTTAGTGCATCGGTTAAAAAACGGCCATCGCGCGCGTGTTTTGCGGCACCATTCGGTCAGAAATAAAAGTGCCAAAACCCCACCAAACCTGAGTGTTGGGTCGAACGGAGATGATTGAGTGCGTCCGTTGTGAAAAATTCAACTGCGAGTTCTTTGGTACATCAGTGGGAAAAATGGCCCTCCCGCACGAGTTTTGCCGCAACGTTCCGTCGAAAATGAAAGTGCCAAAAACCCACCAAACATACGTTTTGGGTCAAACTGAGATGACTAGGTGCGTCCATTGCGAAAAATTCAACTGCGAGTTTTTTATTGCATCAGTCAAAAAATGGCCATCGCGCGCGAGTTTTGCGGCACCATTCCGTCGAAAATGAAAGTGCCAAAAACCCACCAAACCTAAGTGCTGGGTCGAACGGAGATGATTGTGTGCGTCCATTGCGAAAAAATCAACTATGAGTTTTTCAGTGCATCAGTGGGATAAACGGCCCTCCCGCATGAGTTTTGCGGCCCCGTTCCGTGAGAAATGGAAGTGTCAAAAACCCACCAAACATAAGTTTTGGGTCAAATGGAGATGATTAGGTGCGTCCATTGCAAAAAAATTAAGTACGAGTTTTTCGGTGCATCATTGGGATAAACGTCCCTCCCGCATGAGTTTTGCGGCACCGTTCCGTCGGAAATAAAGTGCCAAAAACCCACCAAACCTGAGTGTTGGGTCAAACGGAGATGATTGAGTGTGTCCGTTGTGAAAAATTCAACTGCGAATTTTTCGGTGCATAAGCGGGAAAATGGCCCTCCCGCACGAGTTTTGTGGCACCATTCTATCGGAAATGAAAGTGCCAAAAACCCACCAAACATGCGTTTTGGGACGAACGGAGATGATTGGGTGCGTCCGTTGTGAAAAATTCAACTGCGAGTTTTTTGGTGCATCAGTGGAAAAAATGGCCATCCCGCGAGAGTTTTGCGGCACCGTTCCGTCGGAATTGAAAGTGCAAAAAACCCACCAAACATGTGTTTTGGTTCATAATGTGATGATTGGGGGCGTCTGTTGCAAAAAATTCAACTGCGAGTTTTTTGGTGCATCAGTTAAAATAACGGCCATCCTATGGGAGTTTTGCGGCACCATTCCATCGAAAATGAATGTGCCAAAAACCCACAAGACGTGAGTCTTGGGTCAAACGACGACGATTGGGTGCGTCCGTTGCGAAAAATTCAACTTCGAGTTTTTTGGTGCATTAGTGGGAAACACGGCCATCCCGCACGAGTTTTGCGGCATCGTTCCATCGAAAATAAAAGTGCCAAAAACCCACCAAACATGCATTTTGGGTCAAACTGAGATGATTACCCCGTGCATTGTGAAAAATTCAACTGCGAGGTTTTTGGTGCATTAGTGGAAAAAATGGCAATCGCGCACGAGTTTTGCGGCATCGTTCCGTTGGAAATGAATGTGCAAAAAACCCACCAAACATGTGTTTTGGGTCATAATGTGATGATTGGGGGCGTCTGTTGCAAAAAATTCAACTGCGAGTTTTTCGGTGCATCAGTTAAAATAACGGCCATCCTGTGGGAGTTTTGCGGCACCGTTCCGTCGAAAATGAATGTGCCAAAAACCCACCAAACGTCAGTCTTGGGTCAAACGGCGACCATTGGTTGCGTCTATTGCGAATAATTCAACTGCTTGTTTTTCGGTGCATTAGTGGGAAAAACGGCCATCCCGTACGAGTTTTGCGGCATCGTTCCGTCGAAAATAAAAGTGCCAAAAACCCACCAAACATGCTTTTTGGGTCGAACGGAGATGATTGAGTGCATCAGTGGAAAAAATGGCCAACCCGCGCGAGTTTTGCGGCACCGTTCCGTCAGAAATGGAATTGCCAAAAACCCACCAAACATGAGGTTTAGTTCAAATGGGGATGATTGGGTGCGTCCGCTGCGAAAAATTCAACTGCGAGTTTTTTAGTGCATCAGTGAAAAAATGGCCATCGCGCGCAAGTTTTGCGGCACCATTTCGTCGGAAAGAAAAGTGCCAAAAACCCACCAAACCTAAGTGTTGGGTCTAACGGAGATATTTTAGTGCGTCTGTTCTAAAAAATTCAACTGCGAGTTTTTTGGTACATCAGTGGGAAAAACGGCCCTCCCGCACGAGTTTTGCGGCACCGTTCCGTCGAAAATGAAAGTGCCAAAAACCCACCAAACATACGTTTTGGGTCAAACTGAGATGAATCAGTGCCTCCGTTGCGGAAAATTCAACTGCGAGTTTTTTAGTGCATCAGTGAAAAAATGGCCATCGCACGCGAGTTTTGCGGCACCATTCCGTCGGAAATGAATGTGCCAAAGACCCACCAAACCTAAGTGCTGGCGCGAACGGAGATGATTGTGTGCGTCCATTGCGAAAAAATCAACTATGAGTTTTCCAGTGCATTAGTGGGATAAACGGCCCTCCAGCATGAGTTTTGTGGCCCTGTTCCGTCAGAAATGGAAGTGTGAAAAACCCACCAAACATGAGTTTTGGGTCAAATGGAGATGATTAGGAGCGTCCATTGCAAAAAAATCAACTACAAGTTTTTCGGTGCATCATTGGGATAAACGTCCCTCCCGCATGAGTTTTGCGGCACCGTTCCGTCGAAAATAAAGTGCCAAAAACCCACCAAACCTGAGTGTTGGGTTGAACGGAGATGATTGAGTGCATCCGTTATAAAAAATTCAACTGCGAATTTTTCGGTGCATAAGTTTGAAAAACGGGCCTCCCGCACGAGTTTTGCGGCCCTGTTCCGTCGGAAATGAAAGTGCCAAAACCCACCAAACATGCATTTTGGGTTGAACGGAGATGATTGGGTGCGTCCGTTGTGAAAAATTCAACTGCGAGTTTTTTGGTGCATCAGTGGAAAAAACGGCCATCCCGCGCGAGTTTTGCGGCACCGTTCCGTCGGAAATGAAAGTGCAAAAAACCCAGCAACCATGTGTTTTGGGTCATAATGTGATGATTGGGGGCGTCTATTGCAAAAAATTCAACTGCGAGTTTTTTGGTGTATCAGTTAAAATAACGGCCATCCTGTGGGAGTTTTGCGGCACCGTTCCGTCAAAAAAGAATGTGCCAAAAACCCACCAAACGTGAGTCTTGGGTCAAACGACGACGATTGGGTGCGTCCGTTGCGAAAAATTCAACTGCGAGTTTTTTGGTACATCAGTGGGAAAAACGGCCCTCCTGCACGAGTTTTGCTGCACCGTTCCGTCGAAAATAAAAGTGCCAAAAACCCACCAAACATGCGTTTTGTGTCAAACTGAGATGATTGGGTGCGTCCGTTGCGAAAAATTTAACTGCGAGTTTTTTAGTGCATCAGTGAAAAAACAACCATCGCGCGCGTGTTTTGCGGCACCATTCGGTCAGAAATAAAAGTGCCAAAAACCCACCAAACCTGAGTGTTGGGTCGAACGGAGATGATTGACTGCGTCCGTTGTCAAAAATTCAACTGCGAGTTCTTCGGTACATCAATGGGAAAAACGGCCCTCCCGCACGAGTTTTGCGGCACCGTTCCGTCGAAAATGAAAGTGCCAAAAACCGACCAAACATACGTTTTGGGTCAAACTGAGATGACTGGGTGCGTCCATTGTGAAAAATTGAACTGCGAGTTTTTTAGTGCATCAGTGAAAAAATGGCCATCGCACGCGAGTTTTGCGGCACCATTCCGTCAGAAATGAAAGTGCCAAAAACCCACCAAACCTAAGTGTTGGGTCGAACGGAGATGATTGTGTGCATCCATTGCGAAAAAATCAACTATGAGTTTTTCGGTGCATTAGTGGGATAAACGGCCCTCCCGCATGAGTTTTGGGGCCCTGTTCCGTCAGAAATAGAAGTATCAAAAACCCACCAAACATGAGTTTTGCGTCAAATGGAGATGATTAGGTGCGTCCATTGCGAAAAAATCAACTAAGAGTTTTTCGGTGCATCAATGGGATAAACGTCCCTCCCGTATGAGTTTTGCGGCCCCATTCCGTCGGAAATGA
Organism: Coix lacryma-jobi var. lacryma-jobi; assembly: GCA_009763385.1. Classification (NCBI taxonomy): domain Eukaryota; kingdom Viridiplantae; phylum Streptophyta; class Magnoliopsida; order Poales; family Poaceae; genus Coix; species Coix lacryma-jobi. The sequence goes on along the minus strand of CM019828.1, from coordinate 75,405,954 downwards.
AAGTGCCAGAAACCCACCAAACCTAAGTGTTGGGTCGAACGAAGATGATTGAGTGCGTCCGTTGTGAAAAATTCAACTACGAAATTTTCGGTGCATAATTGGGAAAATGGCCCTCCCGCACGAGTTTTGTGGCACCATTCTTTCGGAAATGAAAGTGCCAAAAACCCACCAAACATGCGTTTTGGGTCGAACGGAGATGATTGGTTGCGTCCGTTGTGAAAAACTCAACTGCGAGTTTTTTGGTGCATCAGTGGAAAAAACGGCCATCCCGCGTGTGTTTTGCGGCACCGTTCCGTCGGAAATGAAAGTGCAAAAAACCCACCAAACATGTGTTTTGGGTCATAATGTGATGATTGGGGGCGTCTGTTGTAGAAAATTCAACTGCGAGCTTTTTGGTGCATCAGTTAAAATAACGGCCATCCTGTGGGAGTTTTGCGGCACCGTTCCTTCGAAAATGAATGTGCCAAAAACCCACCAAACGTGAATCTTGGGACAAACGGCGACGATTGGTTGCGTCTATTGCGAATAATTCAACTGCGAATTTTTAAGTGCATTAGTGGGAAAAACGGTCATCCCATACAAGTTTTGCGGCATCGTTCCGTCGAAAATAAAAGTGCCAAAAACCCACCAAACATGCGTTTTGGGTCGAACGGAGATGATTGGGTGCATCAGTGGAAAAAATGTCCATCCCGCGCGAGTTTTGCGGCACCGTTCCGTCAGAAATGGAAGTGCCAAAAACCCACCAAACATGAGGTTTAGGTCAAACAGGGATGATTGGGTGCGTCCGTTGCCAAAAATTCATTTGCAAATTTTTTAGTGCATCAGTTAAAAAACGACCATCGCGCGCAAGTTTTGCGGCACCATTCCGTCGGAAAGAAAAGTGCCAAAAACCCACCAAACCTAAGTGTTGGGTCTAACAGAGATAATTGAGTGCGTCCGTTCTAAAAAATTCAACTGTGAGTTTTTTGGTACATCAGTGGGAAAAACGGCCCTCCCACACGAGTTTTGCGGCACCGTTCCTTCGAAAATGAAAGCGCCAAAAACCCACCGAACATGCGTTTTGTCTCAAACTGAGATGTTTAGGTGCGTCCGTTGCGAAAAAATCAACTGCGAGTTTTTTAGTGCATCAGTGAAAAAATGGCCATCGCGCGCGTGTTTTGCGGCACCATTCCGTCAGAAATAAAAGTGCCAAAAACCCATCAAACCTGAGTGTTGGGTCGAACGGAGATGATTGAGTGCGTCCGTTGTGAAAAATTCAACTGCGAGTTCTTCGGTACATCAGTGGGAAAAACGGCCCTCCCGCACGAGTTTTGCGGCACCGTTCCATCGAAAATGAAAGTGCCAAAAACCCACCAAACATACATTTTTAGTCAAACTGAGATGACTGGTTGCGTCCATTGCAAAAAATTCAACTGCGAGTTTTTTAGTGCATCAGTGAAAAAATGGCCATCGCGCGCGAGTTTTGCGGCACCATTCCGTCAGAAATGAAAGTGCCAAAAACCCACCAAACCTAAGTGTTAGGTCGAACGGAGATGATTGTGTCCGTCCATTGCGAAAAAATCAACTATGAGTTTTTTGGTGCATCAGTGGGATAAACGGCCCTCTCGCATGAGTTTTGCGGCCCTGTTCCGTCAGAAACGGAAGTGTCAAAAACCCACCAAACATGAGTTTTGGGTCAAATGTAGATGATTAGGTGCGTCCATTGCGAAAAAATCAACTACGACTTTTTCGATGCATCATTGGGATAAGCGTCCCTCCCGCATGAGTTTTGCGGCCCCATTCCGTCAAAAATGAAAGTGCCAAAAACCCACCAAACCTAAGTGTTGGGTCGAACGAAGATGATTAAGTGCGTCCATTGAGAAAAATTCAACTGCGAATTTTTCGGTGCATCAGTGGGAAAATGGCCCTCCCGCACGAGTTTTGTGGGCACCATTCCGTCGGAAATGAATGTGCCAAAAACCCACCAAACATGCGTTTTGGGTCGAACGGAGATGATTGGCTGCATTAGTGAAAAAAATGGCCATCCCGCGTGAGTTTTGCAGCACCGTTCCGTCGGAAATGAAAGTGCCAAATACCCACCAAACATGAGGTTTAGGTCAAACGGGGATGATTGGGTGCGTCCGTTGTGAAAAATTCAACTGCGAGTTTTTTAGTGCATCAGTTAAAAAATGGCCATCACGCGCTAGTTTTGTGGCACCATTCCATTGGAAACAAAAGTGCCAAAAACCCACCAAACCTAAGTGTTGGGTCCAACGGAGATAATTGAGTGCGTCCGTTGTGAAAAATTCAACAACAACTTTTTCGGTACATCAGTGGGAAAAACGACCCTCCCGCACAAGTTTTTCGGCACCGTTCCGTTGAAAATAAAAGTGCCACAAACCCACCAAACATGCGTTTTGGGTCAAACTAAGATGATTACCTCGTGCATTGTGAAAAATTCAACAGCGAGGTTTATGGTGCATTAGTGGAAAAAACGGCAATCGCGCACGAGTTTTGCGGCATCGTTCCATCGGAAATAAAAGTGCAAAAAACCCACCAAACATGTGTTTTGGTTCATAATGTGAGGAATGGGGGCGTCCGTTGCAAAAAATTCAACTGCAAGTTTTTCGGTGCATCAGTTACAATAACGGCCATCCTGCGGGAGTTTTGCGGCAACGTTCCGTCGGAAATGAATGTGCCAAAAACCCACCAAACGTGAGTCTTCGGTCAAACGGCGATGATTGGTTGCGTCTGTTGCGAATAATTCAACTACGAGTTTTTTGGTGCATTAGTGGGAAACACGGCCATCCCGCACGAGTTTTGCGGCATCGTTCCATCGAAAATAAAAGTGTCAAAAACCCACCAAACATGCATTTTGGGTCAAACTGAGATGATTACCCCGTGCATTGTGAAAAATTCAATTGCGAGGTTTTTGGTGCATTAGTGGAAAAAACGGCAATCGCGCACGAGTTTTGCGGCATCGTTCCGTCAGAAATGAAAGTGCAAAAAACCCACCAAACATGTGTTTTGGGTCATAATGTGAAGATTGGGGGCGTCTGTTGCAAAAAAATTCAACTACGAGTTTTTCGGTGCATCAGTTAAAATAACGGCCATCCTGTGTGAGTTTTGCGGCACCGTTCCATCGGAAATGAATATGCCAAAAACCCACCAAACGTGAGTCTTGGGTCAAACGGCGACCATTGGATGCGTCTATTGCGAATAATTCAACTGCGAGTTTTTCGGTGCATTAGTGGGAAAAACGGTCATCCCGTACGAGTTTTGCGGCATCGTTCCGTCGAAAATAAAAGTGACAAAAACCCTCCAAACATGCGTTTTGGGTCGAACGGAGATGATTGGGTGCATCAGTGGAAAAAATGGCCATCTCGCGCGAGTTTTGCCGCACCGTTCCGTCGGAAATGGAAGTGCCAAAAATCCACCAAACATGAGGTTTAGGTCAAACGTGGATGATTGGGTGCGTCCGTTGCGAAAAATTCAACTGTGAGTTTTTTAGTTGATCAGTTAAAAAACGTCCATCGCGCGCAAGTTTTGAGGCACCATTCCGTCGAAAAGAAAAGTGCCAAAAACCCATCAAACCTAAGTGTTGGGTCTAACGGAGATAATTGAGTGCGTCCGTTCTAAAAAATTCAACTGCGAGTTTTTTGGTACATCAGTGGGAAAAACGGGCCTCCCGCACGAGTTTTGTGGCACCGTTCCGTCGAAAATGAAAGTGCAAAAAACCCACCAAACATGCGTTTTGTGTCCAACTGAGATGATTGGGTGCGTCCGTTGCGAAAAATTCAACTACGAGTTTTATAGTGCATCAGTGAAAAAACGGCAATCGCGCGCGTGTTTTGCGGCACCATTCGGTCAGAAATAAAAGTGCCAAAAACCCACCAAACCTGAGTGTTGGGTCGAACGGAGATGATTGAGTGCGTCCGTTGTGAAAAATTCAACTGCGAGTTCTTCGGTACATCAGTGGGAAAAACGGCCCTCCCGCACGAGTTTTGCGGCACCATTCCGTCAGAAATGAAAGTGCCAAAAACCCACCAAACCTAAGTGTTGGGTCGAACGGAGATGATTGTGTGCGTCCATTGCGAAAAAATCAACTATGAGTTTTTCGGTGCATCAGTGGGATAAACGTCCCTCCCGCATGAGTTTTGCGGCCCCATTCCGTCAGAAATGAAACTGCCAAAAACCCACCAATCCTAAGTGTTGGGTCCAACGAAAATGATTGAGTGCGTTCGTTGTGAAAAAATCAACTGCGAATTTTTTGGTGCATCAGTGGGAAAATTGTCCTCCCGCACGAGTTTTGTGGCACCATTCCATCGGAAATTAATGTGCCAAAAACCCACCAAACATGCGTTTTGGGTCGAACGGAGATGATTGGGTGCATCAGTGGAAAAAATTGCCATCCCGCGCGAGTTTTGCGGCACCGTTCCGTCGGAAATGAAAGTGCCAAAAACCCACCAAACATGAGGTTCAGGTCAAACGGGGATGATTGGGTGCGTCCGTTGCGAAAAATTCAACTGCGAGTTTTTTAGTGCATCAGTTAAAAAACGGCCATCGCGCGCAAGTTTTGCGGCACCATTCCGTTGGAAACAAAAGTGCCAAAAACCCACCAAACCCAAGTGTTGGGTCCAACGGAGATAATTGAGTGCGACCGTTGTGAAAAATTCAACTGCGACTTTTTTGGTACATCAGTGGGAAAACGACCATCCCGCACGAGTTTTGTGGCACCGTTCCGTCGAAAATAAAAGTGCCAAAAACCCAGCAAACATGTGTTTTGGGTCAAACTAAGATGATTACCTCGTGCATTGTGAAAAATTCAACTGCGAGGTTTTTGGTGCATTAGTGGAAAAAACGGCAATCGCGCATGAGTTTTCCGGCATCGTTCCGTCAGAAATGGAAGTGCAAAAAACCAACCAAATATGTGTTTTGGTTCATAATGTGATGATTAGGGGCGTTTGTTGCAAAAAAATCAACTGCGAGTTTTTCGGTGCATCAGTTACAATAACCGCCATCCTGCGGGAGTTTTGCGGCACCGTTCCGTCGGAAATGAATGTGCCAAAAACCCACCAAACGTGAATCTAGGGTCAAACGGCGACGATTGGTTGCGTCTGTTGCGAATAATTCAACTACAAGTTTTTTGGTGCATTAGTGGGAAACACGACCATCCCGCACGAGTTTTGCGGCATCGTTCCATCGAAAATAAATGTGCCAAAAACCCACCAAACATGCATTTTGGGTCAAACTGAGATGATTACCTCGTGCATTGTGAAAAATTCAACAGCGAGGTTTTTGGTGCATTAGTGGAAAAAACGGCAATCACGCACGAGTTTTGTGGCATCGTTCCGTCAGAAATGAAAGTTCAAAAAACCCACCAAACATGTGTTTTGTTTCATAATGTGATTATTGGGGGCGTCTATTGCAAAAAAATCAACTGCATGTTTTTCGGTGCATCAGTTCAAATAACGGCCATCCTGTGGGAGTTTTGCGGCACCGTTCCGTCGGAAATGAATGTGCCAAAAACCCACCAAACGTGAGTCTTGGGTCAAACAGCGACGATTGGTTGCGTCTATTGCGAATAATTCAACTGCGAGTTTTTCGGTGCATTAGTGGGAAAAACGGCCATCCCGTACGAGTTTTGCGGCATCGTTCCGTCGAAAATAAAAGTGCCAAAAACCCACCAAACATGCATTTTGGGTCGAACGGAGATGATTGGGTGCATCAGTGGAAAAAATGGCTATCCCGTGCGAGTTTTGCGGCACCGTTCCGTCGGAAATGAAAGTGCCAAAAACCCACCAAACATGAGGTTTAGGTCAAACATGGATGATTGGGTGCGTCCGTTGCGAAAAATTCAACTGCGAGTTTTTTAGTGCATCAGTTCAAAAACGTCCATTGCGCGCAAGTTTTGCGGCACCATTCCGTCGGAAAGAAAAGTGCCAAAAACCGACCAAACCTAAGTGTTGGGTCTAACGGAGATAATTGAGTGCGTCCGTTCTAAAAAATTCAACTGTGTGTTTTTTGGTACATCAGTGGGAAAAACGGCCCTCCCGCACGAGTTTTGCGGCACCGTTCCCTCGAAAATGAAACTGCCAAAAACCCACCAAACATGCATTTTTTGTCAAACTGAGATGATTAGGTGCGTCCGTTGCGAAAAATTCAACTACGAGTTTTTTAGTGCATCAGTGAAAAACGGCCATCGCGCGCGTGTTTTGCGGCACCATTCCGTCAGAAATAAAAGTGTCAAAAACCCACCAAACCTGAGTGTTGGGTCGAACGGAGATGATTGAGTGCGTCCGTTGTAAAAATTCAACTACGAGTTCTTCGGTACATCAGTGGGAAAAACGGCCCTCCCGCACGAGGTTTGCGGCACCGTTCCGTCGAAAATAAAAGTGCCAAAAACCCACCAAACATACGTTTTGGGTCAAACTGAGATGACTGGGTGCGTCCATTGCGAAAAATTCAACTGCGAGTTTTTTAGTGCATCAGTGAAAAAATGGCTATCGCGCGCGAGTTTTGCGGCACCATTCCGTCGGAAATGAAAGTGCCAAAAACCCACCAAACCTAAGTGTTGGGTCGAACGGAGATGATTGTGAGCGTCCATTGCGAAAAAATCAACTATGAGTTTTTCGGTGCATCGGTGGGATAAACGGCCCTCCCGCATTAGTTTTGCGGCCCTGTTCCGTCAGAAATCGAAGTGTCAAAAACCCACCAAACATGAGTTTTGGGTCAAATGGAGGCTGCTACGAGTGTGGAGGCTCGGACCACTTCATCGCCAATTGCCCGAAGAAGAACAAGCAAGTCTTCGGCAAGGCGGATCACGGCCACAAGTACGACTCCGGCAAGTGCAAGGAGAAGTACGTCCCCGCCAAGCACAAGTGGAGGGGCGGCTTCAACAAGGAGTACATCAAGGAGAAGTACTTGGAGAAGGCCCAAGCCGAGCAGCGTGCCTTCTTCGCCACTCTCAGCGACGTCGACAACTCGGATGATGACTCCGTGGCATCAAGCGATGACGAGTTCGAGAAAAAGAAGAAGATCGAGGACAAGCTAAACGGTTTTTGCTTCTTCACCGACAACGAGGGCTTCTGCACCATGGCCCTCGGCGATGAAGTCAATGGCGAGCTGGAGGAGATCTCTCGGAACGACGACGACAAGGACACCTCCCAGGTATCTCAAACTCCTGACGAACTCTCTGCTGAGGTTGACAAGCTTACTGCTGCTCTCCTTAGTCAAGATAAACTGCTTAGGCTTGCCGCTAGAGAGAGAAAGGAGTTTAGGAGGAAGTGGGAGGACACGGTGAAGGAACTTGAGTCTGTCAAGTCCACCATTATCGTGTTTGAGGAGGATGAGTGTGAGATGTGCTCCAAGCACATGACTGTCCTTCTCACTTTGAGAGGGAAGTATGTTGCTTTGGCTGGAGAGGTGGATGAGCTTAGAGCTAGATCCTCAGTGCTTGGTGCTTGCAAGTCTTGTGCAGGCTTGCAATCCGAGTTGGCTGAGAAGAATGCCAAGATTGTGTCTCTTGAGAAGGCCAGCTCGGGTAGCACTTGTGTGTCTAGGTGTGCTTTCTGTGAGGGTTTGGAGATGGAGATTGCAAACGTGCAGCATGACAAGATGCAAACCGAGGAAGGAAACACATACCTTCAGACCATCTTGTCATGACTGTCTTGTGGTGAGCCGCAGCTTGGGATGATGATAGCCCAATTCAAACGTGCTGATGGAGGTCCTGGTGTTCGTTTTGCTCAGGGTGTTGAGTGTGCTTCATCTTTCGGGAAGGTTGGAGAGTTTAGTGGTCTTAAGCCGAGTCATGACAAGATTCCACCCAACTCCACCACTACTCCTAAACTGACCAAGATTCCACCCAAAGAGCCTCTCAAACCTAACACCAAGGATGAAGTGTTTGTGGAACCTCCAAGAGCTGCACCCAAGAAGCAAACATGGGCTCCAAAACTCAATCACGTCAGGAACAAGCTAGACACTATGCCACCTATCCATGAGGAGCTCATGCCACAAAAGGGCCAAGTGATCCACACCCACTACCGTGAGTACCAACAACCCACTATGAGAGCGGTGAGGTACCACTGTGAGCACTGTGGGAGAGATGGACACTTGATGGAGTTTTGCTTTCGGTGCAAGAGAGAGGAGCGCCGTGCAAAGGAGATGACCAACACAGACATGTACCATCCTATCCATGATATACATGTGCCAAATGTTCAAAGGAGAGCTACTAGGACTAGAGGTCCAAAGCCTCAAGGTCCTAGGCCGCAAGGAGGACGTGCTCGGCGGGAGCCTACTTTTGTTGGCTATGGACCCCGTGGCGGTGGCTTTGTAGTTGAGCGTTATTCTCCACCGCGCTTTGACTATTGCGATGGACGCTCTTCCCTTAGTGGACCACGCTTTCCTCAGCGTGGTGATCACTTTCCCCGTGGGTGTGCTAGGAATGGTTTTTCTACTAACCATTCTTTTCAGCAGCCGGCCCAACACTGGTACACTTCCCATTTTACTCACCCTAGTGTTGGACCGTATGCTCACCCTATATCTTTTTATTGATGTTGGTAAGACGATTGGAGAACGTTTGGTTGGTGGATTCCAGGTGTTCAAGGCATATGACCGAAAACGCCAAGTGGATCTCCAGTCTTAGTCCAGTTGCCGGAAAGGAGTTTATCACCTTTGGCGACAATAGCAAAGGTAAAGTGTTGTCTCGTGGGCCGGTGCGATTTAATGAGCACTTTGTGTTGTGTGATGTTGCTCTTGTTTCTAACTTGCATTTTAATCTTCTTTCTGTTTCGCAACTCTTTGATGATGACTATGAGATTCGTTTTAAGCTGAATCTCAGTCGTATTTTGGATCCTTAGGGCAATCTTGTATGTTTGATTTCACCCTTTGGGAAAGTCTTTCGTGCGAATTTCTCGGAGTCATTTGAAATTTCTTGGTGTCTTTTGGCTGGACCTTCCTCCTCTGATCTTTGGAAGTGGCATAGGAGACTAGGTCATCTGAGCTTCGACTTGCTTGCAAGGCTTAGTTCACTTGGTTTAATCTCAGGATTGCCCAAGTTGTGCATGGAGAAGGATCTTGCTTGCCATTCTTGTAGACATGGGAAAATGGTAGCCGCTCCCCAGCATCTGGTGAATCAGGTTAGGACTAAGCGCCTATTGACGCTCACTAATGCTCATAATTAACCATCAACTATTGCATGAAATGACACTAAATGAATTACAAAGCATAGTTGTAAGGTTTGAAACTAACAAGTTCCACGAGTTTTGGTGCTCTCACTTGTTTTGTAGGACATCAATATTTCACCATATAAAAGTATCTCAAGTGATGAATTGGAGTACACCATTGCGAAGAGCTCGTCGAGACGATTGAAACGGACATATCATTCACTATATTCGGAGTCCCGGATGAAAAGATATTAATTTCGCAACGAAACCTGCAAAAGAAGGATCTAGAAGACACCAGAAGACACCCTGCCACGGGGGCCCACTAGGCCAGACCGACCGGTCCCACCCCATGACCGACCGGTCGGCCATGGAGGCTGTTTCGCCTCCGCCTTCTGGAACCTTCTTCCACCGCCTCCTAAGATGCATCTCCACCGTCCCTGAAGTCAGTTGGATCCAACGGTGGGCGATAAATGTGACGCAGATCGATGACGTGGCAATTCCTTGCCCCCTACTCCATCCAGGACTATATAAGAGACCCCAGGGGCGCCCCCAAGAGCCATCTCCATCTTCATTATTCATATCCACATCAGAAAATAGGGTTTCAATTAGAAGTAGAGGTCCCTATAGATGAATCTCTTCTAGTTCATCTAGTTCTAGTTCTAGTTCTAGTTCTAGTTCTTGTTCTTGTTCTAGTTGTCTAGTTCATCTAGTTGTAATTAGAGATTGGATTAGAGAGAGGAGAGGAGAGAGCTGAGGAGGAGCCGGATCTGTCGGATCTTCCTCGACATTGTATTGGTGCTACATCTAGTTTGTCTTCAAGTAATCTCCAGATTCTTCATTTACTACTTCTAAGTATTCTATTTAATTTCAGTTCTTACTTTTATTTTATTTGCTGGATCTCCGCTCATATTGAGTGCTCTAATTATGATATCTGATTTGAGTAGTAAGCTTTAGTGTAGACTTGGTGTCTAGACTAGGGTTTACCTGAGTTTGCGCCCAATCCTCCGGTTAGTTGTGGTAGCTATAGGGGTGACAGCTTTGTAGATTGTTAGGATCCACCACGTTATGATTGGTGTTTCGTAGAGCTTTTTGGCATCCTTCTCCTGATTACCCTTTTCCCAGTCTTTTTCGAGAATCGGAAAGGTACTGTTGCTCCGAAGTAAGTAAAGTATAGTAAGCCTTTGATTAGATAGACCTGCTTAGAAAACCCTATATCTCTCTCTAACCACATTACCATTCTTTTCTTGGACGTTCTTAAGTCTTCTAGTACACATCATGATCCCCGTGGAAATTGATACCCTAGAATACTCTCGGGTGAAAGCTACATCGGTATCCGTGCGCTTGCGGATTTTTCTGTGTGCGTTTAAAATACCCAACAAGCTTTCTGGCGCTGTTGCCGGAGAACGGTAGCTGTTCTAGAATCGAACTAGGATCGTCCGTGTGTCTTTTACCACCTTTTTCTTTTATCACCACCTTTACCTCACCACCACACTTCTTACCACATGGATTTCACTCCTATCTTAAAATACTTTGCTCCAAAGGGTGACTTGTTGGAGCCTCCACCATCATCACACCCCATTCATATAGATGGCTATGAGCTTCACCCTGCTCTTATAGCCATGGTTCGGGAAAAATCCTTCTCTGGATCAGAAGACGAAGATCCATACACCCACCTTAGGGAATTTGAGCAATTCTGTTCTTGTCGGACTATTGCTGGCATGACACAAGAGAGCATAAAATGGAAACTATTCTCGTTCTCCCTTTTGGGAAGAGCGAGAAAATGGTATGATCATTCCGTAAGGGGCACAAATGGAAACTAGGATGAACTTCGGGACAACTTTTGTCTTGCTTTCTTCCCTCTTTTTCGAAACACTGATCTTAGAATAGAAGTTCTTACATTTAAACAAAAAGAGAAGGAGACACTAGAAGCAGCTTGGGCTAGGTTCATAAGCCTTACCAATTTTGGCCCAAACCTTTCCTTGCCAGACCATGTGCTACACTTTCACTTCTATCGTGGTCTTAACAAGGAAGCTGCTCTACATCTCGATTTAGCTTCTGGAGGATCATTCTCACATAAAATTGTTAGTGAAGGAAGAGACATCCTAGAGAAAATTCTTGAAAGCACTCCATACACTAGCACTTTTGACGAATTCCCAGAAGAAGAAGTCGAGCTCGACCCCGAACAACACAAGGAGGAACACACAACCAAATTTGAAATTCCTTTAAAACCTTCTAATAATTTGGTTGTCACAGAACCTTCTCTAGAGAAAACACCCCACACTTTAGAAAATTATGAACCCCATCCTTCGGTGTTCTTCTCTGAATTTGAGGATGATGATATCAAAGAGCATGAAAGCTACTTCATAAACACCTCTTTAAATCCATGCTCATATGAAACATCTCCTGATTCCATTGGTGTGTCCAACATTGCCACACTCGAGATTTTGAACCCCCTCACACTTTCTGTTTACAAAAACTTCAAAAGGGTGGTTGTAGATGCGTATGTTTATCACAAATTTTGTAGATCTCGTTGTGCTCTTAAGATGGTGTTGGAGGGGAAACCTCTTCACCAAATCACATCTTGAAGGTCTCCCCAAGACAAGCTTAGTGTCCTAAAACAAGCACTTTTCATATTAGTGTTCACCTTCCTAATACACTGCCCTTGTGTAATGAGCATAAGGATATAGTTGTTGAAATATTCCTTCGGGTATTCTTCTCACTAACCTTTCCAGGTCTGGAGCAAAAAGTTCGATGGAACGACAAACACAAGGGTATGTCCAACCAATCATCATGCAACATTGAATTGTAGTTATCTAATCTTGATTTTTGCAAAATCTATGCTTAGGAGACACACTTTGTAAGAACATCTCTTACCATGTTGCTATGTTGGTTGCACCTACCTTTAAGACATGCTCATGTGCTTTACACTACACATGCACTCTCATCACCATTTGAGTAAATCTCTTTAATGCTTTAATGCTACCTTCATCTGTTATAGAATATGTTTAGGTTTGGAGTACTTTCATACATCTCTTAAATGAAGCATGGTGCCTAGTTTAGGAGTGGTGATCTTGCTTTCAAAGGCCTTTTAATTTAAGCATGCTTAGGTTAAAATGCCCTCTTAAATCAAATTAGACATGGTGTCTAGGTTGGTTTTTGAGCTGATAGTATGCTATAGTGGATGTTGGGTATTTTGTTGGACTAACCCCTGCAGGAAAACTTTCAATATCAATTCGGGAAAGTCGTAAGATGAACTCACACTGGAGATGAAAAGACACATGAGCTTCAACAACTTGCGCAAGGGAGACACAACTCACTGATCATGGAGAAAAGAGGTCTATAGAACAAGACAAAAGATGCGTGCCACAAAACAATACCTACAATCAAAGCACTCATTCCATGGAAGTAGGTGAACAAGTCTGAGCTGGGTCAGTAGAAGATAAAGACCATCGTGGGAGGAACACCACACCTTCACTGATAGGTTGACACATAGAGAATGAAGGTTGATCCCTCTAAAGATGATCCTACTATACCTTCCTCCTCTCAAGGTCCCATCACTCAGGCTCACTATGAGATAAGCAAGAGAAGACAAGCTATTCATGAAGAACAACCAACCAGATAAGAGAAAGCTTCTACAAGGTGGATCGACACATCACTCTTCATTGATAAAGGTAACATCTCAAGGTATGTGATCATCACTTTAAAAGCTTCTCCTTAATTCTGGTATGTGCATAAATAAGAACCAAACATGTTTTAGTTGTACCTCATTTGATCCAACCTAATCAACTCAACATGTTCAGTTCTTTACTCTTTATTCCTAGATTCACTCTCTTGAATCTTACTATCGTAACCAATGAGCTAAAATATTATGCATCCAACCTTTGGAAGATGATATATCACAATTATGATCGACACATTATGCATAGATTATCCTTCCTTGGGTTAAACAATCTGATCTGTTAAATATTTTAAGATGCTACTTTCATGCTCATCTTATCCTAACACTCATGTTAAGATTCAATAAAACACATAAACAACAAGTTTATATTGTTCGATGTGCCTAAGGTTAGACAGGAATGAATAAAACATTTGGTTCTGTTGGTGTTTTTCCACCAACAGAGCCCATGCACTTGATCTCTACCTTGTCTTTATGAGCAGGACACACTCTTGAGAAAAACATGGAGAAGTTTGTCAACTCTCAAATTCTACAGAGTGAAGGTCCTAGATCTATAAGAAGATGTGCACTAATCAAGATGCTGCCAGCTTTCACAACTAATGCTTCACTTCAAATTGCTGGGCGAACGAAGAAGATGAGTGACACCATATCAAGAGGTGTCGTTATCAAGGTCTACATATCTAGATCAAATGATGCACCTCATGAATGAACATGGTGACAAGTCCTGTTCAGAGGACTTAAAACATTGAACCCTCGTCGAAAGGTAAAATCGGTAGTTATCCATATTTATCTTTTCTGCATTAGTTTCACTTTTTGCATGTTTACTTTCCATTATCATCTCTCCATAGCATATTTACTTTTCTGCATTAGGCTTGCATAAAAAAAATAAAATATAAATATTTTACTTATTGCACATCATAATAAAATCTAAAGCCCCATGTGAATAATTCTGTGATGTGTAAAAAGCCACATGAAATATTCACTGTGGTGGCATAAAAATAAAAATGCATTCATTTTGTTAAGTTGTCATTGCATTGAAAAAAATAAAAATACAAAAATATTGAGAAAGAGATCTTACAGAAACTCTAGACAACTAAGGCTTAAGTAGCCAACCACTAATGCTTAATCTGTTCCACAAGTCTTGTTGTCTATTTGAGTTTCACATGATTAAAAGAGCAAGAAAAGCTGATGAGCAAGTGGATCCACTGTTGGAGCACTGCTTCCACAACCATTAAGATCAATCAAAGCTCCGACAGAGGAAACACATTTCCACCGCCAGTCCGCTACATTGCAAGATCGAACAGCTATGTCAACATTCAGCTTGGGGGAAAGCACCCCCATGTATCCAGGTAAGTATCCTTATCCTCTTAAGTTTTCTTTCTATATATAAATAAAATAAAATGAAAAAATGTGGGCACATGAAGGCTCACCATTAATTAAAAAGAAAAAAATATGGGCACATGAAGGCTCAACGCTATTAATGGAACCAACTTGGGGGAGACACACCCACGTTATCTTCATAATCCAGGTATGTCTTATTCACTATCTTAGTTATTTATAATAAGTGTGTTAGGTTCAATAAATAGTGTGTTAAGTTTGCTTAGTTCATTTTAAGAAGTTAATAATAAAAGAAGAACTCTCTCTCTAATCTTTTAAATGGAAATGATGAATAGTTGCTCTATCTAATTTCTTTGAAGTACCTAGCCTTCAAAGCATGAGTTCTCCTGGTTAATAATGATGCTTAAAAATGAAATTAAATGCATGGGTAGCAAATGCTTGACCTAGACTCTAGGTAGTTGACAGATATGACATCTGATGATCTGAGCTGTTATTATCTTGTTCTAAACAACACTAGAGTTCCGGAGTTTTCTCAATATAAATATGACTAATAATTGCGTTGAGTTAAATTAAGCTTTATTGACCCTATGAGAAGTTATCATGCCATTGAATTGAGATCACTTACACATTCCATCCATTTTCCACATAAATGCTCATGATTATCTATTGTTATCCTCTCAAAAGTTTATTGGAAGCATGTGGCTATTAAAAAAAGAGAGAGAAAAATATATATATATCCGAGGAAATAAAAAGGGACAATTGTCTGAAACCTCAAAAAGATAGATCCCGAGGAAATAAAAAGGGACAAGTGTCCGGAACCTCGAGAAAACAAGAAAAAAAATATATCATAAAAAAATGGGCATGTGCTCGCTAGTAGAATTAGCCTCATAGCCATGTGTTTCTGATAAACAAAAGAGAGTGATATATTCAAAAGAGCATCTGCCTCCATTTTCCAAACACATGCACTTCTCAATTCAATGGTGTGGTTGACATTCTCTTTGGATTCATTGTTTAATTTGACAACATATGTTTTAATCTTTTTTTAAAATTCATAAAAACTCCGGAATAATGGTGAAGTGAAACAACTAGAGACATAGTACTTGATTTGATCATTCTATCTTTCAATCACTCAGGATTCAAGGTAAAGTACTAAGCCCCATGATGAATAATACGATACTTTTTTCTAATCCATAAGAGAACACTTATTTGAATGCATGTGTACTTGTTGGAAGTGAAGATATTGCAGCAACTCTTGATCCATTATTGAGATTGGCTTTGCTCGAGACTAGCGAATGTTAAGCTTGGGGGAACTTGTTGACGCTCACTAATGCTCATAATTAACCATCAACTATTGCATGAAATGACACTAAATGAATTACAAAGCATAGTTGCAGGGTTTGAAACTAACAAGTTCCACGAGTTTTGGTGCTCTCACTTGTTTTGTAGGACATCAATATTTCACCATATAAAAGTATCTCAAGTGATGAATTGGAGTACACCACTGCGAAGAGCTCGTCGAGATGATCAAAACGGACATATCATTCGCTATATTCGGAGTCCCGGATGAAAAGATATTAATTTCGCAACGAAACCTGCAAAAGAAGGATCTAGAAGACACCAGAAGACACCTCGCCACGGGGGCCCACTAGGCCAGACCGACCGGTCCCACCCCATGACCGACCGGTCGGCCACGGAGGCTGTTTCGCCTCCGCCTTCTGGAACCTTCTTCCACCGCCTCCTCAGATGCATCTCCACCGTCCCTGAAGTCAGTTGGATCCAACGGTGGGCGATAAATGTGACGCAGATCGATGACGTGGCAATTCCTTGCTCCCTACTCCATCCAGGACTATATAAGAGACCCTAGGGGTGCCCCCAAGAGCCATCTCCATCTTCATTATTCATCTCCACATCAGAAACTAGGGTTTCAATTAGAAGTAGAGGTCTCTAATTCTAGTTCTAGTTCTTCTAGTTCTTGTTCTAGTTTTCTAGTTCATCTAGTTGTAATTAGAGATTGGATTAGAGAGATGAGGAGGAGAGAGCTGAGGAGGAGCCGGATCTATCGGATCTTCCTCGACATTGTATCGGTGCAACATCTGGTTTGTCTTCAAGTAATCTCCAGGTTCTTCATTTACTACTTCTAAGTATTCTAATTAATTTCAGTTCTTACTTTATTTTATTTACTGGATCTCCGCTCGTATTGAGTGCTCTAATTATGATATCTGATTTGAGTAGTAAGCGTTAGTGTAGACTTGGTGTCTAGACTAGGGTTTACCTGAGTTTGCGCCCAATCCTCCGGTTAGTTGTGGTAGCTACAGGGGTGACAACTTTGTAGATTGTTATAATCCACCACATTAGGTTTGGTGTTTCATAGAGCTTTTTGGCAGCCTTCTCCTGATTACCCTTTTCCCAGTCTTTTTCGAGAATCGGAAAGGTACTGTTGCTCCGAAGTAAGTAAAGTATAGTAAGCCTTTGATTAGATAGACCTGCTTAGAAAACCTTATATCTCTCTCTAACTACATTACCATTCTTTTCTTGGATGTTCTTAATTCTTCTAGTACACTTCACATTCCCCATGGAAATCGATACCCTGGAATACTCTCAGGTGAAAGCTACATCGGTATCCTTGCGCTTGCGGATTTTTCTATGTGCGTTTAAAATACGCAACAACGCCCTGGAGTGCTTTTGCATATGGATCTTGTTGGTCCAGCTCGGGTGAGCTTGGTTGGGGGAAGTGGTATGTGCTTGTTGTTGTTGATGACTTTTCGAGATATTCATGGGTTTTCTTTTTAGCTAAGAAAACTGAGACTTTCATCTTTGTTCGCAATTTGATCTTGCGACTTCAGAACGAGATCCCTAAGAACTCGATGAGAGCTATTCGTAGTGATAATGGTTCCGAGTTTAAGAACTCAGATTTTGAGAAGTTTTGTAACTCTTTGGGTTTGGAGCATCAGTTTTCTTCCCCCTACACACCGCCACAAAATGGTGTTGTAGAGAGGAAAAATTAGACCCTTGTAGAGATGGCAAGGACGATGCTCGATGAGCATAGGACTCCTAGGCGATATTGGGCCGAGGCTATAAACACTGCATGCTATATTTCCAATCGCATTTTTCTCCGTGCTTTCTTGAAGAAAACTTCTTATGAGTTGCGATTTGGGAAGCAACCCAAAGTGAGTTATTTTAGAGTTTTTGGTTGCCACTGTTTTATACTCAAGAAAGGCAACTTGGATAAGTTTGAGTCTCGCTCTTCTGACGGTGTATTTTTGGGTTATAGTAATCATACTCGTGCATATCGTGTACTTAACCTTGATACTAACCGAGTAATGGAGACATCTGATGTCACCTTCGATGAGACCATGCATTGTCCTTCTTCTAGATTTGAGAGTGTAGGTGATCACGAGGTTGGCGAACCTCTTTTTGATGATGAGGAAGAAGGTGTTGATGGGATTGACGATCCAGCACTTCCTCCACCTGCTGTGCCGATTGGGTCAACTTCGACCATGACTGCTCGCGGCCCCGACCCGTCTTCTTCCACAACCTCGCGCTGTACCACTTGTACCCAAGGAGGCACCAACTACTGTTGAGGGGGAGGTTACTTCAGCAAGGGAGGCGCCACGACACATTCAGCGCCAACACCCTCCTCGACAGATGATCGGCGACATCCACGAACGCGTCACTCGGTCAAGGTCACAACAAATATCTCACTTTGCTCATTTTGCATTTGTTGTTTATTTTGAACCCCAAGATGTTGGACACGCTCTATCTGATCCGGATTGGGTCAATGCCATGCATGAGGAGCTCGAAAATTTTGAGAGAAATCGGGTTTGGGTTCTTCTTCCTCTTCCTCCTGGGTGTCACCCTATTGGGACAAAATGGGTTTTCAAAAACAAACAAGGAGAAGATGGCCATGTTGTGAGAAACAAGGCCAGACTTGTAGCCCAGGGGTATAGTCAGAAGGAGGGGATAAACTATGAGGAGACTTTTGCTCCTGTAACTTGTTTGGAGGCAATTAGGATTCTCTTGGCTTTTGCTGCATCCAAAGGTTTCAAACTTTTTCAAATGGATGTAAAGAGTGCCTTCCTAAATGGCTACATAGAAGAAGAGGTGTATGTGAAACAACCTCCCAGTTTCGAAAATCCCAAGTTTCCAAACCATGTTTTTAAACTTCACAAAGCTTTGTATGGTTTGAAACAAGCCCCTAGAACCTGGTATGATAGGTTGAAAACCATTTTGCTTGCTAAGGGTTTTAAAATGGGATGTGTGGATAAAACGTTTTTTCTCCTCAAGCAAGGCAATGACACTTTGTTGGTTCAGATTTACGTGGATGATATCATCTTTGGTGGTTCTTCTCATGCTTTGGTTGCCAAGTTTGCAGATACTATGAGCAGGGAATTTGAGATGAGCATGATGGTCGAGTTCACGTTTTTCCTCGGGTTGCAAATCAAGCAATCCCGAGAGGGGATGTTCGTTCACCAAGGCAAGTACACCAAGGACATATTGAAGAAGTTCGATATGGGTGAGGCCAAGCCTCTTCCAACACCCATGTCGACCACGACGGCCCTGGATGCGGACAAGGATGGAGAAGTTGTGGACCAGAAGGAGTACCGGAGTATGATCGGGTCGCTGCTGTAGCTGACGGCGACACGCCCAGACATCCATTTCGCAGTCTGTCTTTGCGCGCGATTTCAGTCGTCGCCGTGCACCTCTCGCCGTCAGGCGGTCAAGCGCATTATTAGGTACTTATGTTTCACACCTGAGTTCGGGATTTGGTATTCTGCTTCTTCTACTCTCTCCCTTTGCGGTTACTCGGATGCTGATTTTGCTGGTTGCCGACTTGAGTGCAAGTCCACTTCTGGGACTTGTCAATTTTTGGGTTCTTCCGTTGTATCTTGGTCTTCTCGCAAGCACTCTAGTGTCGCTCAGTCTACTACAGAGGCTGAATATGTTGTTGCGGCTAGCTGCTGTTCCCAGTTGTTGTGGATGATGGCCACTTTGCGTGATTTTGGTCTGAGCTTTTCTCGAGTTCCATTGCTTTGTGATAGCACGAGTGCGATTAGAGTTGCTAAGAACCCCGTGCTGCATTCGAAGACCAAACACATTGATGTTTGCATTCATTTCTTGCGAGACCACTATGAGAAGGGTGATATCGACCTTCACCATGTCGATACTCATCTTCAGTTGGCAGATATTTTCACCAAGCCTTTGGACCAATCAACCTTTGCTAGGTTGAGAGGTGAGCTTGGTGTGTGTTTCCCCTTTTAGTTGGGGGAAACATTTTGGTTATTGTATCATAGACTGACTTCTTTTATTTCTAGCTTTCGCATTTCATCATTTTTACATCTTTCTCTTCTCAAGCTTCATGTCTATAATCTGTAAAATGAATCTAAGCTCTGATTAGTGTGTGCTCCGATGATATATGATGATGTTCGTAGCTTAGGCTCTTTTTTATCACTGATACATGTTGTGAGCTGAGCTATTTTTCAAAAATGTAAACATGCTTAATCCAACATTAAAATTGATACATGTTCACCATTGAGTTTGGCAACTAGCATGTGTAGAATGTGTTGAAGTCACTTGCCCTTTTCATATATGCTAGGTTGCTATGTCTCTAGTTCTGATTCTTTCACTTGCTTGGTATGTTCATATTCTGCTAAATTTGAACCAAATCTAAGTGAATTGGAAAGATCGAGATGGGATTACTTCACAGCACATCACGGTATCGAGACTGTTTCTCATTGCACTTTGAGTTAAACTTGTGTCGTGTAGTGTAAGACCGAAACCGTTGCTTCAAGCTTCTGATTGCTTATGCATAGGCTTAGCTTGGTTGAAAAGTTAGGCAATGTCAAGTTTTCAACCTCTCGCATTCACATGCTGAAAGTTTAAACTTGTGTAAAAACTACTGCAACTCCGATAAATGTTGAAAACACAAGTCTATGTTTCATTCTATAGCATGATGATTGAATTTTGCTAGGGGTAGTTCACCTTGTATACATGATTAGGACTTGTGTAACTTCCTCTCTATACATGTTTGGTGCTATTTCTGATGGTGAAACACTTTCTGAATGGCTTAAAATCTACTCATGTTGCTCATATGTTCATACTTCGTATTCTGTAATCAGCTTGAGCCTTTGCTGGCATTTGTGCTTGTTGTTGAGTAGTTGGATCAACACTCTTTAGAGCATTTATTCACTCTATAGATTCTATACGTGAAACTGCTAACCTGCATTTGTGACTCATATGCATTTTGCCTTGTTGTGTGCATTTTCAACTAAGGGGGAGAAATTTGACAAATCATGTCCCCAGTTGTGTGCACTATTGTAGGGGGAGTTTGCGTACTTGCTTTATGTGATTGGTAAATTCTTTCGAAGAAGTCTTTCAATTGGTTTGGAGCGATTTTTCAGCTTTTGTGGTTTTTCAATTGGTTTGGAGCGGTTCTGCTAGTTGTGTTGAGCCTTTGCCTCTTTCTGGAGGGACTAGCTTGTCTTTGTCTTCCTGCTCCGACCTTCTCGCTAGCGGTGTTGAGCCCGTTCTACCTCTTCTTGAGGGCTAGCTTTGCTTTCCTTGGTTGCGTCGAGCCGTTGCCCATGTCTTTGGGAACCAAGTTGTCTCGCTCACTCCTTTTGACTTCTTCTGCCTTTGCTTCGCTTTTGGTCGATTGGTCGAGTTCGCTTACTACCTCTTCCTTTCTTCATCTACCTTCATATGATTTGTGTTGGTAGTTGACAATGCACTCATCAAGGGGGAGATTGCGGATACATGGGTGTATGCCGGATCTTAAGATGATGAGTGATTGTCAGCTGGGATGATGCGCATGTTCTTTGGCTTGTGTTGTGCATGTGTCACACTTGGATACGGTGATCAAAGGCAAGGTGAAGGTCAAGTAGAGACGTGCTGTGCCGATGGACCCGGAGCGGTGAAGGGTAGACGTGAGGCTTGGACTGACGGACCGGTGGCCTGAGGATCGGCCATGGTGGCTGACAGCCTGAGACAACGACAAGTGAAGACTTGCGGGTGGACGGGGTGCACGGGCGGTGCATCCCCTCTACGGCTCGGTTTGGTGGTTGAGCCACAGAAAAACCACCGAGCGGACGGTTTCTAGGTTTGGGCCTCAAAACCTGGGTGCGGCCGGTTTCCGAGTTTGGGCCACAAAACTCGGGCTGAGGACGGTTTCCAGGTTTGGGCCTCAAAACCTGGGCGCTGATGGTTTTCTGAGTTTGGGCCACAAAACTCAGGCGACGGAGGCCAGGTTTCCCGGTTTCAGCCTCAAAACTGGGGGATGGCCCAGGTTTCCCGGTTTCGGCCTCAAAACCCGGGGGAGGTCTGTGAAAAGGACGAGCAGAGCGGTGGCGTCATGTGGCGGCAATCGGTGAGGTGGCGTCGAGGTGAAGCTACCAGTTGTGCGGTCGTGGCCGTCAGATCATCATCAACTTTGAGTTGGTCAGGAATACCCTTAGGGTTAGACTGCTCGCTCATTAGCAGTAGGGGAAAAAGGGCAATAATTGTATTAGGCTATATAATTAAGGAGAGGCAACCCCTCCCTCCAGACTATCTCAGTCATTGGTATTTTCATTCTAGGGTTTTCCACTCTCCCATTCTCTGTTGTAGCTACTGAGATCCGCAGAGACGGCGAATCATACCTTTGTGTATTTGCTTTTTGAGGAAACGAGACCGTAATCTCGTTATCTCCTCATGTGGAGGAGTTCCGGCTGGAAATTGAGATCGAATCGCGTTCTTGCTTGTGTGTTCTTCGCATTTTTGTTTTTGGCCCTCACGGAAATTTGCCTTGTTCTTTCTCTCCGTGGAGTGGTTTGTGATTCCGCTTGAACCATTTTGTTCACGATCGTGTTTGCGATCTTTTGACCAAAGGAATTGCTCTCTAACTTCTTAATCCATCAGATCGGCCGATTTCTTCTTGGGATCGTTTTCACTCTCTCTTCCCCCGAACTTCTTTGATCCATCGATTTGGAGATAGGTTGGAGCCATGATCTCTTAGGAGTAGCTCACTATCCTCCTTGTGACTCCTCTCACCATGTTTGAACCCCAGAGGTTTCATTTTGGGTGAGATTGAGTCAAATCGGTGGAAGAACTACACTGTGTCGGGGTGACCGGACGCTCCTGCTCAACGATCGGACGCTAACTTCGTGCGTCCGGTTGTTGAAGGCTGAGCGAGATCCTTTCTATGAGTAACTAACTGGACGCTAGGGCTTCGCGTGACCGGACGCACAAAGGGCACTGTTCATTGCATGTTTGTGTTAACCGGACGCTCTGCCTCGTGAGTCCGGTCCAACACAGAGAGGTTCCAAATCGGATTTTGAGAGACCGGGCGCGTCCGATCCTTACTGATCAGGACACTTTCATCCGCGGTTCGTTCGTTCGTTATCGGTTTTGGTTTCCGGTTAGTGCGTTGGGTTTCTAGAGTAGTGTAGTGTCCCGTTGTGCTTCTTGGAAGCATCCACCCTACATCTTGGGTCGTGGACACTAACTAGCTCTAGGTTTGCACCTCGAGCTGATTCTTGGGACAACAGTGATAAGTTTTTGAAAAGAAATTTAAAGCTCCCATTCACCACCCCTCTGGTCGCCTTGCTTTAGCACTTTCGATCCTTCAAAATCGAGCAAAACTACCATGTGATAAGCCTAGTGTATGCATGACAAAAGATTTAAATATGTAAATGCAAACATAGGCAATAAAAGGAACTAGATACTAAAAGAAATTGCAAGAATTTTAATATAGTTACCTCACAAGAGTAGGGGAATTTGGGTCCGTAGTAGGCACTAACATACTTGGCAATGACATGTTCCAATGTGATGCACCCCATGATATGCACCCATAACTTTGCCAAGTCTCCAAATTCCTCGTAGTCCACTTGATTGCTCACTTCCCTTTCGGGACCCAAACCTTTTTGGTGCTCTTCATAGTTGATATAATGTCCTTGGGCACCCAAATACGTTTGGCCCAATTGTTGGCTTGCTTGTTTGCTTTGACGACCACCACCTTGTCATTCTTCTTCTTCTTCAAAAGATAAGATGTAGAGGCCTTCATGTTCACCTTGTTGGTGTAGGTGTTGTAGAGCTTGCTTGTTTGGTTTTTGTTTTTATCTTTCTTCTTTTTCTCTCCCCCTTGCTTCACCTTGCACTCATAGGACTTGTGGCCTTCCTCGTGGCACACATAACAAACCATGGTTTGCTCCTCATCAAGCTTCTTCACTCCCTTGATGGTGTTATCTTGATGAGTTTGGGTTTGCTTTGTTTTGCCTTTTGCTTGAGTCAAGTCCATGGTGAGGCGAGCCACTTCTTTCTTTAGTATCTCATTCTCCATTGCAACATCTTGTGTACATGTTTCTACAATCACATTCTCAACACAAGCTTGTTTGTACATCGGTGAGTCTAAATTAAGTAAATCAGTGCAAGAAATAGAGGCATCCTTTTTAGGCATATCAAAGATTGATTTTTCAATTTTAGGTGGCTCGGTGGGGTTTGCTCTGATGGTTTCAAGATTAGCAACGTTGTTGGTCAGCTCATCACAATGTTTGCACATGATTTCCATTTTAGCAAGCAAACTTTTGTAAGCATCTTGTGTGCTAGCTAACTTTGCTTTTAGTTTTTCATTTTTCTTAACAAGTTGCTCATCATTACTTGTGCTATCACATGTGCTTACGCTAGCCTCAAGTTTCTCAATTTTATTAGATAGCTCAACATTTAAGTTTCAAAAAGTTTCATATTGATCAAACATAGCATTACAGGCTTGTTAAGAACTATCTAATTTTCTTTTAAAGCATTGATTTTCTTTTGTTGGCTAGTGCAAGCTTTAGCATAGTTGAGATTATCTTGCACAAGTTGATTATAAGAAGGGAGCTCATCATCACTATCACTATCACTATCACTAGAGATAGAGTGTGTGTTACCTCGTGCCATAAGGCACATATGTGAGGAGTATGATGATGAGTGCTTGTGGCCGCGCCTCTTGTGTTGGGCTTCATCATCACTTGATGAATCATCCCATGTCTTGATGGTGGTGAGGGCTTTGACCTTGCATCCCTTCTTCTTCTTGTCCTTGGGTGTGGGCTTTTGCTATGGACAATCTTCCACAAAGTGCCCTCCCTTGCCACATCTATAACATTCATTTTTCCTTTGCTCTCTTCTCTAATTGGTGAAGAGGCAATCTTCAATTATGATGGGCACACCCTTGACATTGAGCTTGCGGATCATCCTCTTCACTCCTTTCATTAGCTTGATTGTTTCTTCTTCATCTAAGGAGGAGTCGGATGAGATGGAGGCTTGATCATCATCACTTGATTCTTCATCTTCATCATCCTCATATTCACTTGAGCGTGAGCTTGTCTCAACTTGAATCTTGCCCTTCATATTTTTGTGCTCATCACATGTGAGAGCAATGTCTTTTCTTGATGAAGTGGCTTCTTCTTGACCCACCTTGCTTGACATCTCAAATGCCACCAATTTGCCAATGACAATGGCCGGGGTCATGGTGCTCAAATCTTCCATGTTGTTGGTATATATTAACGCACACTCTACTTTATCCGCAAGCGCACAGATAAAATCTACCGATGTAGCACTTCACCGGAGTAACCCAGTTTTAATATTGAACCCAAAGGAATGGATAGTGTTAAGCCTTAAAGTCTAACCCCTGAGTAGCTATCAAGGACGGAGAATCTAGAAGTATAGAGGGGATCACTAAGGTTGTCTAATTCCAAGTTAAGAGTGATATGTTTATATTATTCTTAGTGGGGAAGTTGCCATAAAAGGTCACAAACAGAGTAAGATTCTTTTATGCAAATGTATAATCCTACTGAGCCTACACATGGGTAAGTGGACTATAGAAGAATCAACAAGGCTATAAGAGTCACCCTTGCGAACAACCTCTACTACCGGTGTTATAGGAGGCATTTATGAGCTATCAAGTCTAAGCACCACGCTTACACTATCCAACTACTCTAACTCTAGAATGACTAGAAATAAAGTACTCAAAAGAGAGTCATAAACCTTAAGAATAGCAAGAACAATGGCTCAAACTTAAATATAGACGTTGATTACTGAAACAATCGCTGAAGCAAGTTGAAGATAAACTTGAATCCGCAGGTACAAGATGAAGAAGTTGATCCGACAGGCCGGAGCTCCTTCTTGATCTCTTCCTCTCTCTCTCTCTTCTAGTTCTAGTATAAGACTAGGTTCTAAACCTAAATTAGAGGGGTAACTAGTCTTCTACTTGAAAGCTGGCTCTTGAAGTCTTCTTCTAGAGTTTCTGAATGAGGTGTAGACTTTTCTAAAGAGAGACTTGATCTTCCCTAAGGCCTGGGGGCCTGTTTATATAGCCCTGAGGGATCAACCCTAAGGCCATGGATGAACAAAATCTCTCTCCTACATAATGTTAGTGGACATATACCCGAAGGATTGCAAGAATTCGAAGCATGGGTTATTATCCACAACTTATGTATTTTGCATCTATGCTAATAAGAATATGTTTTTAGGATTACTTTAGCATAGACTAGTATTTCATGTGTTGGCTGCACTTTAACAAGGCAAAAGATAACTTGCAGTAAAAGACAAAATAAATAAACTTTGATACTCATAGTTCTTTCATCCATGATGAATGAGCTAAGTCTTCATTGTGCAAAAGTTGTTGAAGTTCATGTGTACGCCTTGCTTTATCTCCAGTGTGAGTTCATCTCCGGACTTTCCCAAATTGATATTGAAAGTTTCCCTGCAGGGGTTTGTTCAACAAACTATCCAACATCCACTATAGCATACTATCGGCTCAAAAATCAACCTAGACACCATGTCTAATTTGATCTAGGAAGGCATTTTAACTTAATTGCTTAAATTAAAAACCTTTGAACGCAAGATCACCACTCCTAAACTAGGCACCATGCTTGATTTAAGAGATGTATGAAAGTACTCCAAACCTAAACGTATAATATAGCGAATGAGGGTAGCATGAAAGTATTATAGAGATTTATTCAGATGGTGATGAAAGAGCATGATTAGTATATGAGCATATCTTAAAGGTAGGGACAACCAACATAGCAACAC
This sequence comes from Coix lacryma-jobi var. lacryma-jobi, assembly GCA_009763385.1. Lineage (NCBI taxonomy): Eukaryota > Viridiplantae > Streptophyta > Magnoliopsida > Poales > Poaceae > Coix > Coix lacryma-jobi. Next base: position 75,379,755 of record CM019828.1, on the reverse strand, counting down.
GACAAGAGATGCTTTTAGAAAGTCTATTCCCCAAGCTTGGATTTTGCACAAATCAAGATTGGATGAATGTAGTTCAATGTTACATGGCAACTGGTTGGACATACCTTGTGTTTGTTGTTCCTTCGTTCCTTTCTGCTCCGGACCTGGAAAGGTTAGTGACAAGAATACCCGAAGGAATAATTTCATAATTATATTTCTATGCACATTACAGAAGGAAGTGCAGCGGAAAGGTAGGCGTAGCTAATAACCAGATGTTATGATAGGGTGTAAGGATTCTACTGGTTATAGCTTGCGCTCATGGGGTAGTGATAGATAAGAGTGGAATTCAAAAATAACATTCAAAAATAATGAAAAGACTGGGACAAAAAAGAAAAAGATAAAAGTATAATACAAGGTTAAACTAAGACTTAAGATGATCTACCGTTCCACGACAACGACACCAGAAATGCTTGTTGGTATAAATTAACGCACACTCTACTTTATCCGCAAGCGCACAGATAAAATCTACCGATGTAGCACTTCACCGGAGTAACCCAGTTTTAATATCGAACCCAAAGGAACGGATAGTGTTAAGCCTTAAAGTCTAACCTCTGAGTAGCTAACAAGGACGGAGAATGTAGAAGTATAGAGGGGATCACTAAGGTTGTCTAATTCCAATTTAAGAGTGATATGTTTATATTATGCTTAGTGGGGAAGTTGCCACAAAAGGTCACAAACAGAGTATGAGTCTTTTATGCAAATGTATAATCCTACCGAGCCTACACACGGGTAAGTGGACTATAGAAGAATCAACAAAACTATAAGAGTCACCCTTGCGAACAACCTCTACTTCCGGTGTTATAGGAGGCATTTATGAGCTATCAAGTCTAAGCACCATGCTTACACTATCCAACTACTCTAACTCTAGAATGACTAAAATTAATGTACTCAAAAGAGAGTCATAAACCTTAATAATAACAAGAACAATGGCTCAAACTTAAATATAGACGTTGATTACCGAAACAATCGCTGAAGCATGTTGAAGATAAACTTGAATCCGCAGGTACAAGATGAAGAAGTTGATCCGACAGGCCAGAGCTCCTTCTTGATCTCTTCCTCTCTTTCATTATTTTAACCTTGTATTATACTTTTTTCTTTTCCGATATATCATCTTCATCTTGTACCTGCGGATTCAAGAAGGAGCTCCGGCCTGTCGGATCAAGAGAGGAAGAAAAAAGTTGTCAACTATAAAGTTTTCTCTTTCATTATTTTAAAAATTCGAATCTCAAAATTTTCAAATTTAAAAAGTTGTCAACTACAAAGTTTCATAACTTTTCAAGATCTACAAGTTTCATTTTGGTTATTTAAATTTTTAAAATTCAGACGCGGGTTTGCATGACAAGATGACTTCAAATTAAAAAGTTATCAACTATAAACTTTTTTGATGTCGACCAAAAAGAGAAAATTCTTGATGAACCCGTATGGCGGTAAGTTAATGTGTTCATACAACAAAGTAAAAAAATATCTATATTACTTCTATTTAATTTTATATTTTTGTATTTTGTTTTTTCTTCTCCATTGTACTTGTTCTTCTTATGATATAGCTCTGTCTAGTGCATCTCTTAACCTTGGCCTAATAAATTAACAACATGCTCTAGTATCAAACTGACCTTTTGAATCGGCTACTCAATGCTAATGGTTCTCATGTAATGACCATGATGTGATTGCCTAACAACCTTGATGAGAGCTATATATGATGTGTTGCCTTTAAATAGGAAGGTCTACATGTATTTTCTTTTGTAACACTTGAACTGAAACATTATTTTGTGTTACTAGAGGCATATATTTGTAACATATTTTATATGTGTTCCACTTATGTGTTATAACATAGTACACTTTTGTAACTTTTTCTTGTAACATTAATTTTGTGTTACTATAATTGTTGTTAGTAACACCTTTTTAAAAAAATGTATTTTGTGTTACAACCGAAGTCTGTAACACACTATTTTGTGTTACTATGAAATTTTACTGGAACACATTAATGAATATGTTACATAAAAGTGTTATAATATCCCTATTCTGTAGTAGTGCTTAGGGGCGTCGGCTCGAAGGCGGTGAAGCCAAGAGTCCACAAAGGAGCCAACCGGCTCTGATACTAATTGAAAGGACCATGACGCCTAAGAGGGGGGGGGGCTGAATTAGGCAACTTAAAACTTCTACTCTAAACTATGGCCTCTATTTTCCACCTAAACAAAATCTATGCAATAAAGTAAATTATCTAGAGTGCAACCAAGGTTTTGCTAGGTGTTTTGCTATCTCTGCCGCAAAAGAGTTTTGCAACCTATGATCCAAACCTATCAACTAGCCTATCAACTAAGCTAGGAAAGGTAAAGCACACAACAATGGTAGCAAGTAAATGCGGAAGCTAAAGAGTGTGGTAGAGATGCAAACTCCCGTCGACGACTCCGGTATTTTTACCGAGATATCGAGAAATGCGCAAGCTTCCCCCTACTCCTCGTTGGAGCCCCTCGCAAGGAATCCCTCGCAAGGGCCATGCTACCAGTCAAGTAACTCCGTGGATAGCCCCGGGCCTTCCCCACGCGCAAGTGGGTCTCTGGTTAAGCCTCCCAAGGCACGACCTCTCCCGAATGCTCCCCGCCGTCTTCACTATCAAGCTTCCGGCCGAACCGCCGCGGGCCTTGTTCCCTTTGGTACACGGTGGCGGCCACACCACAAACACAGTTGGTGTGGTCTCGCAAGACTACAAGCACCTCTGAGTACAACAACGGTGCGCGCAAGCACCGGTAGATAAGAGGTGTTTAAACCTCACTAAACACTAGGCCAAACACCTGGAGCAAGCACAAAGTGGTGGTCTAACTAGCCTAAGCACTTTGCAAAGTACCTATACAAATCACCTAGTATATCACTTAAGCACTTTGGTGGCTAGAGCAACTAAATATGTGTCTATACACTTGGTACACTTCCTTGAGCTCCAACCTTTTTGTTTTGGCTGGCCATGGGGGTATATATAGAGCCCCAACCAAATAGAGCCGTTGGAGAATGTTTTGGACTTCACAGCGTAGCATCGGATGTTGGAGTCAAGACCATCGGATGGGCGTCCGATGCTCCTTTAACGGCTAGATGCCAGCATGGCACTGTGTCGCAACGGCTATCTCAGCATCCGATGCTCGAACATCTGACGCGTCCGATGCTAACAGAGCCTCTCTGGAACCTCTCTATATAGGCATCAGACGCAAGGTCCTGTAGCGTCCGATGTTACATCGGCGCGTCCGATGTGCGCTATGCAGGCTTGCACAGTGTTCCCATCGCGTCCGATGTGCTTGGTCTTCAGTGTCCGATGCTTCTACTGGCGCTAACACGAGCTAGGGTTTGCCATCGGTGCGTCCGACGCTTGCGTAGCGCGCCAGCGTCCGATGTCCCTATCTTCTCGTTTTTCGTGATTTCTTGCACCGTCTTGGTTCCATTCTTGTGCTTTGGACTTTGCTTGATCTTGAGAGTCTTCTACTGAGCTTTAAAAGTTTGCTTGAGGTGTTGATCACGTCGCCTTAGTCCAAGTCACCTTTTGCACCCTATTGGACTAGAAAACAAAAAACTTGCAAACATATTAGTCCAAAATTGTTGTGTTGATCATCAAACACCAAAATCCAAAGTTAAATGGGACGAGGTCCATTTTCCTTACACATTCCATTGAAAAAGAAACTATCAGAAACCCACCGAACATGAGTTTTGGGACAAACGGAGATGATTGGGTGCATCCATTGCGAAAAATTCAACTGCGAGTTTTTCGTCATCAGTGGGAAAATGGCTCCCCCGCAAGAATTCTGCGGTACCGTTCAGTTGGAAATGAAACTACGAAAAACCCACAAAAATATGAGTTTTGGGTCAAACGAAGATGATTGGGTGCGTCCATTGCAAAAAAAATCAACATGTGTCTTTTGGTGCATCAGTGGGAAAAACGGCCCTCCCGCACGAGTTTTGCGACACCGTTCCATTGAAAATGAAAATGTCAAAAACCCACCAAACATGTGTTTTAGGACAAATGGAGATGATTGGGTGCATCCGTTGCAAAAAATCCAACTGCAAGTTTTTCGGTGCATCAATGGAAAAAACGGCCATCACGCGTGAGTTTTGTGGCACCGTTCCATCGGAAATGAAAGTGCCAAAATACCACCAAAAATGAGTTTTGGTTCAAACTGAGATGATCGTTGCGAGAAATTCACCTATGAGTTTTTCGGTGCATCAGTGGAGAAAACAGCCATTCCCCGCGAGTTTTGCGGCACCGTTCTATGTAAAATGAAAGTGCCAAAATCCCATCGAACATGAGTTTTGTGTCAAACAGATATTATTGGGTGCGTCCGTTGCAAAAATTCAACAGCGAGTTTTTCGGTGCATCAGTGGGGAAAACCGCAATCTCGCGCGAGTTTTGCGGCACTGTTCCATTAGAAATGAAAGTCCCAAAATCCCACCAAAAATGAGTGTTGGTTCAAATTGAGATGACCGTTGCGAGAAATTCACCTACAAGTTTTTTGGTGCATCAGTGGAGAAAACACCCATTTTACGCGAGTTTTGCGGCAGTATTCCGTCAGAAATGAAAGTGCCAAAATCCCACCAAACATGAGTTTGTGTCAAATGAAGATGATTGGGTGCGTCCGTTCCAAAAAAATCAACTACGAGTTTTTTGGTGCATTAGTGGGAAAAAGGCCCTCTCGCACGAGTTTTGTGGCACCGTTCCGTCAGAAATGGAAGTGCCAAAAACCCACCAATCATGAGTTTTGGGTCAAACGAGATGATTTGGTGCGTCCGCTGTGACTTTTTCGGTGCATCAGTGGAAGAAACGACCATCCCGCGTGAGTTTTGTGACATCATTCGGTCGAAAATGAAACTTATAAAAACCCACCAAACATGATTTCTGAGTCAAACAGAGATGATTGGGCATGTCCGTTGTGAAAAATTCAGTTGTCAGTTTTTCGGTGCATCAGTGGGAAAGGAGGCCCTCCTGCACGAGTTTTGCAGCACAGTTATGTCAGAAATGAAAGTGTCAAAAACCCACCAAACATGAGTTTTTGGTCAAACGAAGATAATTGTGTGCGTCCATTGTGAAAAAATCAATAGTGAGTTGTTCGGTGCCTCAGTGGGAAAAATGGACCTCCTGCACTAGTTTTGCGGCACCATGTGGTAGGAAATGAAAGTGCCGAAACCCACCAAACATGAGTTTTGGGTCAAACTCAGATGATTGGGTGCATCCATTGCGAAAAATTCAACTGCGAGTTTTTCGGTGCATCAGTGGAAAAAGGCTCCCCTGCAGAAATTCTGCGGCACCGTTTCGTTGGAAATGAAAGTGCCAAAAACCAAGAAAATATGAGTTTTGGGTCAAACTGAGATGATTGGTTGCATCTATTATGAAAATATCAACTGCAAGTTTTTCGGTGCATGAGTTGAAAAATCCACCATCTCGCGCGAGTTTTGCGACATCGTTGTGTCAGAAATGAAACAACCAAAAACCCAACAAACATGAGTATTAGGTCAAACAAAGATGATTGGGCGCGTTCATTGCAAAAAATTCAACATGTGCCTTTTGGTGCATCAGTGGGAAACACGGCCCTCCCGCATGAGTTTTGCGACACCATTCCATTGAAAATGAAACTGTCAAAAACCCACCGAACATGAGTTTTGAGACAAATGGACATGATTGGGTGCATTGTCGATGAAATATGGTCGTTAGTCTACCGATGGGTATGCCCAAGGTAGTAGATTGAGCGGCAGAGGCGTGCGAGACGTCTGCAAAGCGTAGACACATGGCCCTGAGACGGCGATTTAGACAGGTTCGGGCCAGCAAGTCACCGTAATACCCTACGTCCTGTGTTCTGATGGCTGGTTTGTATTGATGGGTTGGAATATGGCGTGTGATCCGATGGGATCTCCGCTGAGTTGAGAGGGGGTCCCTGCTCGCCTTATATAGCCGGGGAGCAGGGTTACAGTTGTCGAGTCCTTATCAGATTACAAGCGGTTCCTTAAGGCAAGGAATCCGTATCTAACTCTAGGATCTTCCTTGACGGGCAAGGCTTCTGGAGAGTCCTTGACGAGCACGGCGAGCTGGTCGCGTGCTGTAAGGCCTCACGAGCTGGGTTGTCCTTGATGAAGGGCCCATGTAGGTCCATGGGGGTATACAGAGGTAATATCCCCACAGCTAGTCCCCGAGCACTTTGTATCCGTTGGCGACGCCGTCTTGAGCTTGTCCGAGCAGGCGAAGTCGATGTCGGGCAAGCAAGGCTTGCCAGAAGGATGTAAGGTGCTCAAGAATTTTTTTGAAGAGCTTTTTTCTGGTGAAGTGTATCCACTTGGAACTTGCAAGACTGTAAGGAACAATGAGGTCCTAGTAGAAGTCTGTGCAAGTCCACCTTGACGGTCAGAGAAAAAGAAAATACATTCACCGCAAGGTGAAGTGTATCAACTTAGTCCCCGAGCTTGGTAGTAGGTGTTGAAGACACGTGGTGCCGAGCTTGTAGAGCATTTAGCAAGTGCCCCGATGAGCTGCCCAAAATCAACACCCTGATCCGAACAACATGGAGCGACTTGATGCACACCGGCGACGAGTGAAGGCCAGGCAAACGAGCCTGGGCGATGGGTGAAGATCAGGCCGATGAACCTGGTCGGCGACGAGTTGATGAACCTACGACCTTCTGCTTAGGAAACAGAAGACGACGACGAATGATGGCGACAGCGAGCGAAAACAACGACGAATGATGGCGGCGGCGAACGAAGACGATGATGAGCGAAGCCGGCGAGGAGCAAAGGCAGCGACGAGCGAAGGCAGCGAGGAGCGAAGGCGAAGTCCTCGAGCCTGGTTGGTGACAAGTGAAGGCGAAGTCCCCGAGCCTGGACGGCGACGAGGGAAGGTGACGATGAGCGACGGCGGCGACGAGCCCGGTCGGTGATGAGCGAAGGCGGTGACGAGCCTGGTCGGAGATGAGCGAAGGCGGCGAGGAGCCTGGTCGACGATGAGCGAAGACGACGACGAGCAACGATGGCGATGAGCAACGATGGCGAAGAGCGAAGGCGGCGACGAGTCTGGTCGGCGATGAACGAAGGCGGTGACGAGTCTGGTCGGAGACGAGCGAAGGTGGCGAGGAGCCTGGTCGACGATGAGCGAAGGCGGCGACGACGAGCGAAGGTGGCGACGAGCGAAGGCGGTGACGAGCCTGGTCAGAGACGAGCGAAGGCGACGAGGAGCGAAGGCGAAGTCCCCGAGCCTGGATGGCGACAAGTGAAGGCGAAGTCCCCGAGCCTGGTCGGCGGCGAGCGATGGCGGCGACGAGCGACGGCGGCGACGAGCCTGGTCGATGAAGAGCGACGACGGCGACGGGCAAAGGCGGTAACGAGCCTGGTTGACGATGGGTGAAGGCAGCGAGGAGCCTGGTCGACGATGAGCGAAGACGACGACGAGCGAAGGCGGCGACGACGAGCAAAGGTGGCGACGAGCGAAGGCGGCGACGAGCCTGGGATGAGACGAGCGAAGGCGGCGACGGGCGAAGGCGGTGACGAGCCCGGTTGACGACGGGTGAAGATGACGACGAGTGAAGGCGGTGACGAGCCTGGTCGACGACAAGGGATGACGAAGTCCTCGAGCTTCAGCGATGAGCGAAGGCGAAGTCCCTGAAAAATAAATATGGAGAGCAGTTGTACATGATGATGTACAAATAAAATATGGAGAAAAACCAGTAGCGAATGATGACTGCAGTTTGACGAAGTCCCCGAGCTTCAGAGGGAGACATGGAGTGTCTGGAGACGGATATGGAGCCGACCATGAAGGTTCAGGTCGCCGATGTGGATCTTTTTGCTGCAGGGCTGTAGTAGAACGTAGCATAGGAGAATAGTCTGTAAATAGACTCTTGGGCGAATAGAGGCAAAACTTGTAGCGAGTCGGCGTGTTTTGCATATTCCCCGAATTCCGCAGACCCAATAGCCGTGAGCCGTAGCGATGAACAGTTCGGCCTTGGGTTATCCTAGGATCCGTAGCGTAGAGCGCGGAGCTCGTTTGCGCGTAGGAGTCAAGGGCGTCGCCCAAGGAAGCGCTGCTGGCATCCCATAGCACAGAGGGCAGACGCTCGTGCACGCGTAGGGAGGTACCACGGACAGGGTCTTTTCCGAGAGGCTCGATCGTGGCATGACCTGGGCAAATGGAGACCGTTCGTCGAGCGCATAGGTAGCGCAGGTACAGACACTGAGCGTATAGCCTTAGAATTCTCAGCCCAAGTTAGCCTTTCCTTCATAGCGCAGAGGTCGGACGCTCATGCATGCGTAGAGAGGTCGAGACGTCCCTCGGGAGAGCTGTTGGACACCGTAGCGTAGAGGGCGGGCGCTCATGCATGCGTCCGATGGTGACAACAGCCCTGGCTCTGAGTCTTCGTCGGCATCAGTCAGGCTGCTTGGAGACCACATGGAGAATGAGCTCGTAACGACGCGTATACAGGCACTAGACGTATAGCCTTTGAGGTCTCAGCCCAAGCTTAGCCTTCCCTTCGTAGCACAGAGGGCAGACGCTCATGCACACGTAGAGAGGTCAGGACGTCACTTGGGAGGACTACTGGCCGCCATAGCGCAGAGGGCGGGCGCTCATGCACGCATCCGGCGGTGGCAGTAGACCCTGCTCTGAAACTCCTTCAGCGTCAGCCAGGCTGTCTGCAGAGGTCGGCGAGTCGTTTGGAGAGGTCGGCGAGTCATTTGGCGAAGACGGCGACGAGCCCGGTTGATGATGCTGGTCAACGACGAGCGACGGCGGCGACGGGCGAAGGCGGTGACGAGCGAAGGCGGTGACGAGCGAAGGCGGCGACGAGCGAAGGCGGCGACGAGCGAAGGCGGCGACGAGCCTGGTCAACGACGAGCGACGGCGGCAACGGACGACGGCGGCGATGGGCGAAGGCGGCGATGAGCCCGGTCGATGACGAGCGAAGGCGACGAGCCTGGTCGACAACGAGTGGAGGTGGTGACGATCCTAGTCGACGATGAGTGAAGACGGCGGCGAGCGAAGACGGCGACGAGTGGAGGTGGCGACGATCCTGGTCGACGACGAGCAAAGGTGGCGACGAGTGGAGGTGGCGACGATCCTGGTCGACGACGAGCGACGGTAGCGACGGGCGAAGACGACGACGAAGGCGGCGGCGATCGTGGTCGATGACGAGCGATGGCAGCGATGGGCGAAGACGACGACGAAGGCGGCGGCGATCCTGGTCGATGACGAGCGATGGCGGAGACGGGCGAAGATGACGACGAAGGCGGCGGCGATCCTTGTCGATGATGAGCGATGGCGGCGACGGGCGACGGCAGCGATGACTGAAGGCGGCAATGAGCCGGATGTAGATCCGATCTTGGGCGGCTGGCGGGTCGGCGACGAGCCCGGTTGACGATGAGCGAAGACGATGACGAGCAAAGGCGGCGATGACGAGCAACGACGGCGACGACACCAACGGTCCAGATAGTAGATCCGATCTAGAAGGAAACGCTGGGCTCGGGAGGATCATGGAGTCGAGGAAGATGATCGCTTGGCAGATCATGATGTCGTAGCTGAAGGACCGAGAGTGCTACCAGAAAGCGACTAGAGGGGGGTGAATGGGAGCTTCAAATTTTCCTTTTGGAAACTTTAAACTTCTGTCCCGCGAATCAACCCCAAGAGCAAATCTAGAGCTTGCAAGTGTCCACGACCCTAGATGTAGGGTGGATGCTTCCGAGAAGCACAGCGGGACACTACACAACCCTAGAAACCCAACGCAAAAGGCGGAGACCCAATCCATCAACAAATGAACGAAGCGCGAACGAAACAGCACGAAACATCTCTGACCGGACTCTGCCCGCGTCCGGTCACAACCCACCGGACGCGTCCGGTCAAGCAAAAACGTTTCTGGGACCTTACTGTTTCTGACCGGACTCACGGGTTAGGAGCGTTCGGTCAGTTTGCAATGCATCCGGTCACAACGACAAAACTATGGTGAGCAGTAGAATCGTTGAGTCTGGTCACAATGTGTCCAAGCGTCCGGTCAAGATCCAGAAAGACACGGGCAAGCATTCAACAACCAGACTCATTGTCCTAGCGTCCGGTCGTCTCGAGTTAGCGTCCGGTCACCCCGCAGCAACACTGTTCGTCCACCGATTCGACTCAAACTCACCTAAAACGAATCCTCTGGAGATCAAACTTGGTGAGAAGAGTCACAAGGAGGATAGTGAGCTATCTCTAAGAGATCATGGCTCGAACCTATCTCCAAATCGATGAATCGAGGAGATTCGAGGGAGGGGTGAAAAACTTGACCCGAAACAAAAATCGATCGATCTCCTAGACCGTGAGGTTAGAGGTGGATTCCTTTGGTGGAAGGAAGTGCCTTACGATCTAGAACAACTTGGTTTAAATGGATTTGCAAAAGATGAACCGAGCAAAGAGATCAAACGACGGGAAAAACGTGGAGAAAAGTAATCCGCGAAGAACACAAACAAAACACGAATCACAACCACGAAATTGCAACCGTGTGGCTACCACATGCTACAACAGTGAGATTACGGTCTCACTTCCTCAAAATCTCACGGGCACAGAGGTATGGTTCTCTTCTCTGTGGATCTCAGTTGTAACACCCTAGGTGTTAAGCAACCCTAAGTGCATAATTTGACATCTCATGAGCATAAAGCATCATCTTTTCATGTTGCATTCTTTCTTTTGTTAAGTGTCATTTCATGTGACCTTTTGTGATGCTATGCTTGATTGAATGCTTGTGTGTCTTGTTTGTGGAGTGTTTAAGTCTCCTTAGTAGTTGAACCTTGTTGAGGAGTCAAAATGAAGCTAGGTTTATGTTGGTCATGTTGGCTAACCAAGTCTCTAACCCTAGTTGCCTTAATAGAGCCCTAGGAGTCCTTTTGTTTGACTAACTAAGACCTTCTTGATAGAAGCTTTGCATGGCTGTGGGCCCTTAACCAAAAGTGTGTAGAATTTAGAGTAGAACAAAAGTTCTTTAAGGCCCAACTCATGAAAATGAGTTTAACAAGGTGTTTTGGGACCCACAAGGCAGATTTGAGGGAGTTTAGACGTAGAAAATTCTCTAAGTCCTAACTGCCCAAAACAGTTTCATCTAGCCATCTTTGGAGCTTTCTCGGGAGCAATCTAGGCCGAACCAAAGATCAATCTTGTAACCAAAGTGGTATTCGGTATGTAGCTCTAAGCAATGGAGCAAGTGGTTTAGCTTTTCATCAAATGGATTAGGAGTTAATCGCGCTCAAAGTCTGGCCGTCAGTTGGCCTGATGGCACTGAATCGGGCCGGGCCGTGCCGTGCCGGCGCGCGCGCGCGGCGTCGTGGCCGACAGCGCCAGGACGTTGCCGCCGCGTGGCGCTCGACGGCCAGCCAAGCCAGCGTCCGCGCGCGGCGTGGCAAGCATGCCTTCGCCCTCGCCCTGTCCGAACCCGGTCCTCCCTCCATTCTATTCCCCGCGCTCGCGCCTCTCTCTCGCTCTCTGCTCTCGCCGGCGTTCGAGCGGGAAAAGGGGAGAAAGCAAAGCGCCGCCGCCGTTCACCGCCGCCGCCCGCCGAACCTCGGCGAGCGATTACTCGCTCCACCGTGCGCCGCCGTCCAATTCCTCTCGCCAGTTCCTCCGCCCTGGTCTCCTCTTTCTCCGGTAAGGGTAGGTTTCCCCTCTCTCCCTCTCTAGCTGCCGGAACAGCGGACGCCATCCGCAAGCTTCCGCCATGGCCGCCACCGTGACCTTCACGTGGACCGGTCATCTCCGGCCATGCTACCCTGAGCTGAGCCATGTTCTAGTCTTCTCTACTGTCGTAGTAGCTTAGAGTCAGATGGAGACCTCTCTCGTGTCCTGAGTTCGCCGGACCGCGGGCCAGTCGCGCTGTGTCCGCCATGGACCGCCGCCGTGCATCGCGCCGGACAATGCTGGGGATGCCGAAGCCCGGGAGTTGCTCCAATAGGTCACTTGTGACTTGCTTAGGCTAGTGTTAGTCTCGCCGAGTCGCGAGCCGCCGGGAAGAGTTCCGCCGCCGAGTCGCCAGAGCCGCCGCTCCGCCATGGCCGCCGTCGAGCTTGCTCCGGTATCCCTCTGTCTCAGCGAGTCGGTTAGTTGTGTTCGCCTCGCAAACCCGCACCCAGTAATGGTCTTCGTGTCGCCAGAAGTGTCGCCGTCGACGAGCTAGGGCCGGTCAACGACCACGGCGCAAACTCCGCCGTTGACCGCCGAGCCTGGCCTCGCACGGTAACGTGCCGAGCCTGGCCTCGGTAGCTTGGTCGCCCTGACCAGCGGGCCCCGACTGGCAGCAAGAAAGAAAGAAAGGGAAGCGTTTGGGTGCCGTAGGCCTCGGTAAGCCGGGCGTGCCGAGCGTTTGCCTCGAGCCTCGGCTAAGTCACCGAGCCTCGGTTGAGTCAGTAGCCTCGGCCGAATCGGTTGAGTGTGTTTGAGCCTCGGCCGAGTCGCGCCGAATGTGCCGAAGCCTTGCCTCGGGCCTCAGCCGAATCGCGCCGGGTGTGCTGAGCGTTTGTCTTATGCCTCGGGCCTCAGCCGAATCGCGCCGGGTGTGCTGAGCGTTTGTCTTATGCCTCGGACGAACCAAGTTGGAGTCGGTACGTTTAGGTTTGAGTTTCCTTTTTAGTTTGTTTTTGCAGAATTATGTAATGGCTTCAAAAATTCCTACAAGGCTCATTTTAAGTCCAAATCCTGTGAAACAAAATTTGTTAGGTCAAGCATGTTTAGATCTATCAGTGAAAACTGTTAAATGCATTTTTGGTAATACTTTTATGTGTAGATTTATTTAATTTAGAAAAGTGCTGATAACTTGGTAAATGCATAACTAATTATGTATAAGTCAGAAAAATGTGATTCCAGTTTTGTTAGGTTTGTATGAATGTGTAGTTTCAGAGAAAAATATAATATGAGGTTGTTCTGTGAATTAATTTGACAGTAGCTTTTAAAATGCTTAAATGTCATTTCCTTGTTTATTTTGTAGTAATTAAAATATGAGGAATATGAACCTGAGAATTTAAGCACATTGCTCTTATGCTAGGAAGTTCAGTAGAAAAATAAGAAATCTGTTGTTTGACACTTTTTGCTAGGGTGTGTAGTTCAAAGCACCTTTCCATAATAGAATTTGTCTTTTTCATAGAGGATGAAGTCTAGGTCCAAATGGGATGAAATTTGGACAGAGGGTTAGATTAAGTGTTATTGATCTCTAGTAATTTTTATAGGTTTTTGTGAAGCTGTCTAGGATAGGTTACTGTTATGGGCCTATTTAACTAGATTTAATTCTACAAATAATTAGAGGGTAGTAAACCCGTTAAGCAACTTTGATGCGGTGACAACAAGACTTGGTAAGTAGTATGTCGAATTAAATAAGTGAGTAGCAGTAGATGACATGTGCTTATCTCCTGAATGGTTACTCCATGTTGCATCACCATGCATCCCATGTGCATTCATGTTGTTCATTCATGTACCGCATCATGCAGGATCGGTAGTGGAAGCCCAGGAGACACCGGAGGAGCAGCGTCAGGAGGAGACACCCGAGGAGGGGATCCCGGAAGGAGACGCTGAAGACCTGCCGGAGTGCCGTGATCACCGCCCCGCCGACTTCGAGCGAGGCAAGCCCCGGAGCATTCTAACTCCTACGGTTTGCAAATGTTTCTAATTAACCTGATGATGGATGTTGCATTAGGTTATAGGAATTGATTGCTACCGTTGATGCATTATTACTTATCCTTGTCCACCTGCAAATATTACCTTGTTATCCCTGATAAGTCTAGGCTCGTTTATGCTTAGCCTGCTTAGACCGGTAAAAGTCGGGTGATTTCGTGTCTCCCGCATATAGGTGGATACTGATCATGTTTAGCCTTGTGCTATCATGGAGATAACCATGTGATAATTAATTTGAGACCGGGCGGGGTGTAGGAGCAGCAGGACATGTGTTCTGTGTGCTAGTAGTCTCCCGTCTGTGTCGATCAGGAACCGACGAAGGCACACCTCAGTCATTTTGAACGCGTCAATCACTTAACGGAGCAGGTGCGGGTACCTCCCGTGAAGCCGAGTAAGGTTTTTCGAGCCGGTGACGGAGATGTTGACGCCTAACACCCAGGGCCTCAGATGTACCGTGGGCAACTATTCTGATCGACCTGGCATGGTCCGAGGGCAGGCAGGGCCTGATCGACCTGGCATGACCGTGGGCAGTTAATAGCTTGAGCGACCTGGCATTGAGATAACCCCCGGTGTAGAAGGGCCCATGACCGTCCCGCGTGTTGTGTTCTCGAACCTCCTGAAGTGGTCGCCAACGGCCACCTGGCAGGGTGTGTCGGGCGAGTGTGCGGCATTTTTATCCCCAGCTGGTAGGAATCGATTATAATCGCCATCGCTCCTGGTTAGTGAGTAACTTGACTGAGCATGTGTTACCGTAGTAATATATGGAATTAATGATGGATATGGTTGATGAATCTGAAAGGCTATTGATGAAATAGTCACTCTTGCTTGAATAAGTAGTCAAGTGTTTGCTCTAGATCAGGTGCAAATCTAGATAATCAGGCTGATTACATAAAAGTGACTGCTAATGCTCTAATGATGATTAGTTAATAATAAAGTGCTTTTATGAAAAAAGGTAAGTGTGGCCAACCCCAGATACAGCCTTGCATAATCCTTGGTGTCGGTTATTTCTGGTTTATGACGGGTAAGTCTAGCTGAGTACCTTCTCGTACTCAGGGTTCTATCCCTTGTTGTTGCAGATGGGCAATGCTTCTTCGGCTATTGCGAGAACTGTCTGTACCCCGTCGAGGGCAGTGACTAGACCATGGGCATGGTCAACTCTTATCTTCCCTGATGCTTTTGTGGACCGATCAAGCATATGGCACTGTATTGTGAACTAAGGACTTGTGTTTCAAAACTATGTTGCTTCCGCTTTTGAATTCAAACTATGGTTTGTAATAACTATTGAACTCCGATGTATTTAAACTATGTGCGAACTGAATGTACCTTGTGGGCATGTACGCTAATCTATTACAATCTTGGTTAAAGTTGAATGACTTGAAATCCTTCGAGATTTCCGGACTACCGGGTTTGTACGAGCTTAAGTACTTGTAATCTCTGTGAAAGCAGCGATTCGGTGCTTAATCTGGTGCAAATTGGTCGGTTCTGTTACATCAGTTTGCTACAGCAGGGGAGTGGGAGAGCAGGAAGACCTAGAAGACAAAGAGCAAATGGCTGAGATGGATGGGGACGTGGGTGTCTCCCCCTACTTATCCTAATTCTAACTATTCCTAATTCCCACTCTACCCCTAACTACTTACAGAGCGAACCAGCTAAACCCTAGGGTTATTCTGGAACAACTCGATGGTAGGTGGATCCAACGGCCACGCCCGCACAACTGGTAGCGTTGCCTCGACGCAACCTCACCGATTGCCGCCACGTGCCGCCACCGCTCTACTCGTCCTTTTCACGGACTTCGCCGCCGGTTTTGTGGCCCAAACCGGGAAACCAGCCTTCACATCCAACCCCCGGTTTTGAGGCCCAAACCGGGAAACCAGCCTCGAAGTCCATCCCCTGGTTTTGAGGCCGAAACCAGGAAACCCGCCAGCGCCCAGGTTTTGAGGCCCAAACCTGGAAACCGTCCTCAGCCCGAGTTTTATGGCCCAAACTCGGAAACCCGCAGCACGCCCAGGTTTTGTGGCCCAAACCTGGAAACCGTCCACTCGATGGTTTTTCTCTGGTTCTACCAACAAACCGAAACTGTAGAGGGGATGCACCGCCCGTGCACCCCGTCCACCGACACGTGTCCCCAGCTCCTCGACCCAAGCAACACCATGTCCCGCAAGTCTTCGCTCGTCGCTGTCCCAGGCTGCCAGCCCCCATAGCTGATCCTCAGGCCACCGGTCCCTCAGTCCAAGCCTCACGTCAGCCCTTCGCCGTTCCCGGTCCGTCGGCACGGCACGTCTCTACTTGACCTTCACCTTGCCCTCGATCACTGTCTCTGTGCTCGACACCTGCACAACACAAGCCAAAGAACCTGCGATCAAAGCCGTTGACAATCACTCATCACTCGAGACTCGGCATACACCCATGTATCCGCAATCTCCCCCTTGATGAGTGCATTATCAACTATACACAAATCATAATGGAAATAGAAGAAGTAAGAAGGAAGAAGGAAGAAGGAGAAGAGAGAACTCGACCAAGTGACCCAAAAGCATGGCAAAGCCAAAGAAGGTCAAGTGGAAAGAGCAAGACAACTTGGTCCCCAAAGACATGGGCAAAGGCTCGACGCAACCAAGCAAGGCAAAGCTAGCCCTCAAGAAGAGGTAGAATAGGCTCAACACCGCTAGCAGATACCAATTGAAAAATCAAAGCAAAATGCTAGTCCCTCAAGACAGAGGCACAGAGGCTCAACACAACTAACAGAAAGCTTGACATCAACTGAACCCAACTGAAGCAAAGATGCGACTGCTAGTCCCTCAAGATAGAGGTAAAAGCTCAACACAACTAGCAAAGCGCTCCGAACCAATTGGAAATTTCAAAAATTCAGCACGAGCAAACTCCCCCTTGCATGGTGCACACAACCGATTCCTCTCCCCTATGAACATGGGAGGCATGATTTGTCCAAATTATCCCCCTTAGTTGAAAATGCACCATCAAGCAAAAGGAACCGAAAGCAGTTTTCTCCCCCTCAGAAAATGCACCATCAAAAAGTGCCAACAAGAGAAGGTCTCCTCCTTCCAAAATGCATATGAGTCAAGATGCAAGTTAGCAGCTTTAGGAATATAGTCAAGAAAATACAAGGATGCTCTAAATAGTATGGCTCCAATGACTCACTGAAAAGCATACAAGCTAGCGAAGGCTCAAACTGATCATCAAATACGAAATATGAACATGAGAGCACAGTGAGCAGTTTTTAGCCAAAAAGGTATTCTCCATCAAAATAGCACACATGTATAGACAGAAAAACAGAAAAGTGCTAAACATGTATACAAGGTGAACTACCCCTAGCACCGTTCAATCATCACGCTATCGAATGAAACATAGTCTTGTGTATCCAAAATTTATCGGAGTTGCAGCGGTAAAGATTACACAAGTTCAGAATTTAGCATGTGATTGCGACAGGTTGAAAGCTTGTCATTGCCTAACTTTTCAACTGTGTGAAGCCTATGCAGAAGCAATCAGAAGCTTAAAGCAACAGTTTCGGTCATACACTACACAGCTCATGTTTAACTCAAAGTGCAATGAGAAACAGTCTCGAAACTGTGATGTGTTGATAAGCAATCCCATCTCGATCTTTTCAATTCACTTAAAACTTGGTTCAGATTTTATTGACAGATTATGAATAGACCAAGCAAGTGACAGACTCAGAACTAGAGACAAAGCAACCTAGCATATATGAAAAGTACGAGTGAATTCAACACATCCTACACATGCTAGTTGCATATCTCAATGGTGAATATTTTCAAGTTTTATGTTTGTTAAGCAAATTCACCATTCAAAAATAGCTCAGCTCATAACATGTATTAGTGATCAGAAAGAGCATAAGCTACTAGCATCAACATATAGCATCGGAGCACACTAAACAGAGCATAATTACATTTTAAAGATTATATACATGAAGCTCAGAATGTAAAAGCGTATGCTGAAATGAAAACGAAAAACAAAACAACGAGAAAATAGTCAGACTATGATACAAGATCAAAAATGTTTCCCCCATCTAAAAGGGGAAACATACACCAAGCTCACCCCTCAACCGATTAAAGGTTGATTCGTCCAACGGCTTGGTGAAAATATCAGCCAACTGATGATGAGTATCGACATGGCGAAGGTCGATATCACCCTTCTCATAGTGGTCTCGCGAAAAGTTAAAGCGCACATCAATGTGTTTGGTCTTCGAGTGAAGCACGGGGTTCTTAGCAACACTAATCGCACTCGTGCTGTCACATAGCAAAGGAACACGAGAAAAGCTCAGACCAAAATCACGCAAAGTGGCCATCATCCAAAGCAACTGGGAACAGCAGCTAGCCGCAGCAACATACTCAGCCTCCGTGGTAGACTGGGCGACACTAGACTGCTTGCGAGAAGACCACGATACAAGAGAAGAACCAATAAATTGGCAAGTCCCAGAAGTGGACTTGCGCTCAATGCGACAACCAGCAAAATCGGCATCAGAATAACCGCAAAGGGAGAGGGTGGAGGAAGCTGAATACCAAATCCCGAACTTAGGTGTGAAACGAAGGTACCTGAAAATACGCTTGACCGCCTGACGGTGAGAAGTGCGCGGCGACGCCTGAAAGCGCGCACACAGACACACCGCGAACTGGATGTCCGGGCGTGTCGCCGTCAGGTAGAGCAGCGACCCGATCATGCTTTGGTACTCCTTCTGGTCCACAGCTTCTCCATCCTTGTCTGCATCCAGGGCCATCGTTGTCGACATGGGTGTTGGAAGAGGCTTGGCCTCACCCATATCTAACCTCTTCAGCAAGTCCTTGGTATACTTGCCCTGGTGCACAAACGTCCCTTCTCGGGATTGCTTAATTTGCAATCCGAGAAAGAAAGTCAGCTCGCTCAACATACTCATCTCGAACTCCCTGCTCATAGTATCTGTAAACTTGGCAACCAAAGCGTGAGAAGAACCACCGAAAATGATATCATCCACGTAAATCTGGACCGAGAGAGTGTCTTTGCCTTGCTCGAGGAGAAAGAGCGTTTTATCCACACATCCCATTTTAAAACCCTTAGCAAGCAAAAAGGTTTTCAACCTATCATACCAGGCTCTAGGGGCTTGTTTCAAACCATATAAAGCTTTGTGGAGTTTGAAAACATGGTTTGGAAACTTGGGATTTTCAAAACCGGGGGGTTGTTCAACATAAACCTCTTCTTCTATGTAGCCGTTTAAGAAGGCACTCTTGACATCCATTTGAAAAAGTTTGAAACCTTTGGATGCTGCAAATGCCAAGAGTATCCTAATAGCCTCCAAACGAGCTACAAGAGCAAAAGTCTCCCCATAGTCTATCCCCTCCTTCTGACTATAACCCTTCACTACAAGCCTGGCCTTGTTTCTAACAACGTGGCCATCCTCTCCTTGCTTATTTTTGAAAACCCATTTTGTCCCAATAGGCTTACAGTCTGGAGGAGGTGGAACTAAAACACAAACCCGATTTCGCTCAAAGTTCTCTAACTCCTCATGCATGGCATTGACCCAATCCAGATCCGTCAAGGCGTGTCCAACATCTCGGGGCTCAAAATCAGCAACAAAAGCAGAATGAGCAAAGTGAGAGATTTGAGACCTGGACCGAGTGACACGTTCATCAATGTTGCCGATCATCTGTTGAGGCGAGTGATGGCGCTGGATGTGTCGTGGCGCCTCCCTCGCCAAAGTGGCCTCCCCCTCAACAGCAGCTGGTGCCTCCTCGGGTACAAACAGTACCGCTCGAGGTGGCGGATCCCACGGCCCCCAGGAAGAAGAAGTGTCGGGGCCGTGAGTCGTAGTAGAAGCTGCTCCTTGCGGCACAGCAGGTGGAGGGGGTGCTGGATCATCCATACCTTCAACACCCTCTTCCTCGTCATCAAAAAGAGGCTCACCAACCACATGATCATCTGCACGCTCAAAACGAGAAGAAGGACAAACCATGGTCTCGTCGAAGGTGGCATCAGATGTCTCCATGACTCGGTTAGTGTCAAGGTTAAGTACGCGATAAGCTCGAGTATGAGTGCCATAACCCAAGAACACACCGTCAGAAGAACAAGACTCAAACTTGTCCAAGTTGCCCTTTTTTAGTATAAAACAATAGCAACCAAAAACTCGAAAGTAACTGACCTTGGGTAGTTTTCCAAAACGCAACTCATAAGAAGTCTTTTTCAAGAAAGCTCGGAGAAAAATGCGATTGGAAATATAGCATGCAGTGCTCATAGCTTCGGCCCAATATCGCCTAGGAGTCCTATGCTCATCGAGCATCGTCCTGGCCATCTCTACAAGGGTCCGATTTTTCCTCTCTACAACACCATTCTGAGGCGGTGTGTAAGGGGAAGAAAACTGATGCTCTAAACCCAAAGAGTTACAAAACTTCTCAAAATCCGAATTCTTGAATTTGGAACCATTATCACTCCTAATAGCTCGCATCGAGTTCAAAGGGAACTCATTCTGAAGACGCAAAATCAGATTGCGAGCAAAGGACAAAGTCTCGGTCTTCTCGGCTAAAAAGAAGACCCACGAATATCTCGAAAAATCGTCAACAACAACAAGCACATACCACTTCCCACAACCGAGCTGACCCGAGCCGGACCAACAAGGTCCATGTGCAAAAGCTCTCCAGGGCGCTTAGTCATGACCTGAGTCACTGGATGGTGGGGAGCGGCAACCATCTTCCCAGGTCTACAAGAATGGCAAACAAGATCCTTCTCCATAGACAACTTGGGCAATCCTCGGATTAGGCCAAGTGAACTAAGTCTTGCAAGCAAGTCGAAGCTCAGATGACCAAGTCTCCTATGCCACTTCCAAAGATTAGAGGAGGAAGGTCCAGCCAAAAGACAACGAGAGATGCCAAACGATTCCGAGAAATCCGCATGAAATACTTTTCCAAAGGGCGAAATCACACAAACAAGATTGCCCTGAGGATCCAAAATACGACTAAGATTCGGTTTAAAACGAATCTCATAGTCATCATCAAAGAGTTGCGAAACAGAAAGAAGGTTAAAATGCAAGTTAGAAACAAGAGCAACATCACGCAACACAAAGTGCTCATTAACTCGCACCGACCCACGAGACACCACTTTACCTTTGCTATTGTCGCCGAAGGTGATAAACTCCTTTCCGGCGACTGGGCTAAGACTGGAGAACCACTTGGCGTTTCCGGTCATGTGCCTCGAGCAACCAGAATCCACCAACCAAACGTTCTCCAATCATTTTACCTACATCAATAAAAAGACATAGGATGAGCATACGGTCCAACACTGGGGTTAGTGAAGTAGGGAGAATACCAGTGTTGGGCCGGCTGCTCAATAGAACGGTTAGCAGAAAAACCATTCCTAGGACGTCTACGAGGAAAGCGATCACCACGCACAGGAAAGCGTGGTCCGCTAAGGAAAGAGCGCTCACCGCGATACTCAAAACGCGGTGGTGGAAAATGCTCAACTACAAAGCCACCGCCACGGGGTCCATGGCCTACAACTGCAGGCTCCCGCCGGGCACGACCTCTCCGCTGCCTAGGCCTAGGAACTTGAGGTTTTGGACCTCTAGGCCTAGCAACATGCCTCTGAACGTTCGGCACATGTACATCATGGAAAGGATGGTACATGTCCGGATTGTTCATCTCTCTTGCACGGCGCGCCTCTCTCTTGCGCCGAAAACAAAACTCACTCAAGTGTCCATCTCTCCCACAATGCTCACAATGGTACCTCACCGCTCTCATAGGGGGTTGTTGGTACTCATGGTAGTGGGTGTGGATCACTTTGCCCTTCTGTGGCATAAGCTCCTCCTGAATGGGTGGCATGGTGTCAAGCTTGTTCTTGAGGTGGTTTGGTTTGGGAGCCCAAGATTGTTTATTTGGTGGAGCTCTCGGAGGTTCAACAAAGACCCCATCCTTGGTGTTAGGCTTGAGAGGCACTTTGGGTGGAATCTTGGTAAGCTTGGGAGTAGTGGTGGAGTTGGGCTTCTCACATGGGTCAAGACCACTCGACTCTCCAATCTTCCCAAAAGATGAAACATCAACACCTAGAGCAAAGCCTACACCTGGACCTCCAGCAGCTCGCTTGAATTGGGAGATCATCATCCCGAGCGGTGGCTCACCGCTAGACACCCACGACAAGATGGTCCGAAGGTATGTGTTTTCCTCCTCGGTTTGCATCTTGTCATGCTTCACATTCGCAATCTCCATCTCCAAACCCTCACAAAGAACACACCTAGCCACACTAGTGCTACCTGAGTTGGCCTCTTCAAGAGACACAATCTTGGCATTCTTCTCTGCCAACTCAGATTGCAAGACAGGACAAGTCTTGCACGCACTCAACAGCGAGGGTCTAGCCTTCAGCTCATCCACCTCTCCTACCAACGCAACATACTTACCTCTCAAAGTGAGAAGGTCAGTCATGTGCGTGGTGCACATCGCACACTCCTCCTCATCGGTAACAACTACGGTGGACTTGACAGATTCAAGTTCCTTCACCGTATCCTCCCACTTCTGCCTAAACTCCTTGCGCTCTCTAGCAGCACGCCTAAGCATCTTATCCTGACTAAGGAGCGCGGCAGTAAGCTTCTCGATCTCAGCAGAAAGCTCGCCGGGGGTCTAAGATACCTGGGAGGTTTCATCGTCGTCGTCGTCGTTCCGAGGAGTGTCCACCAGCTCGCCATCGACCTCCTTGCCGAGGGCCATGGTGCAGAAGCCCTTATCGTCGGCGAAGAAGCAGAGGCCATTGAGCTTGTCCTCGATCCTCTTCTTCTTCTCGGACTCATCGTCTCTTGAAGAAGCGGAGTCGTCGTCCGAGTCATCAACGTCGCTGAGCGTGGCGAAGAATGCACGCTGCTCAGCCTGGGCCTTCTCCAAGTACTTCGTCTTGATGTACTCCTTGTTGAAGCCGCCCTTCCGCTTGTGCTTCGCGGGGACATACTTCTCCTTGCGCTTGCCGGAGTCGTACTTGTGCCCATGATTGCCCTTCCCAGATGTGTGCTTCTTCTTGGGACAGTTGGCGATGAAGTGGTCGGGGTCACCGCACTCAAAGCATCTTGAGCGTCCTCCTCCGCGATGACGGTTCATGCGGTTGTTGTGGAACCGCAAGAACCGGTTGGCGAGCATCGCCAACTCGTCATCCCCCAAAGACTCCAGCTGGTCCTCTGTGACAGAGAAGGGTGAAGAAAGTGCAAATCCTCCAGAGGGGTTAGCAGAAGAGCCAGAAACCAAAGCCATAGTCGGGCCAGAAGGATTTTCATAAGAAGCCCTCGACATGGCGTCAATCTCACTAGACTTGAGCTTGCTAAAGAGCTCGTCGCAAGTGAGGGTCTCATAGTTAGACGATTCGATGATCGCCTGGACCTTTGAGTCCCACACCGACCGATCGAGAGGATGCAAAAGCTTCAAAGCTCTCTCATGATCGTCAAAAGGCAACAGCTCCTTGTTCGCTCTCATCTTGTTGACAATGACCTGAAAGCGAGCGAATAAACTCTATATGCTCTCGCCAGGCATGTGTCAAAAGTTCCCATACTCCCGTTTGTGTGACTCATAGAGACGGGATTTGACTTGAGTGGTTCCCTCATGAAAGCGCATGAGGGTCGCCCAAATCTCCCGAGCCGTGGGGAGGTGAGAAACGCGATCAAACTCGGACATGCTCAAACAGGAGAAAAGAGCGTTACGAGCTCGGCTATTTGCTTCGTGCTCATCGATCTGAAGCTGAGTAACAAAAGCAGCCAAGACAACGTAATCGGCCTTGTTGCAAATCTCCCAGACAGAAGAGCCCATGCTCTGGAGATAGGTCGACATGCGTATCTTCCAATACGCATAGTTCATCCCATCAAAGAACGGCGGTTTGCCGACGCCGCGATCCATGTCGCCTTCTGTGGATCTGGAACCGGCTAAGGTGGAAGATCCTTAACCTGCTCCGATACCAATTGAAGGACTAAGAGTGCTACCAGAAAGCGACCAGAGGGGGGGTGAATGGGAGCTTCAAATTTTCCTTTTGGAAACTTTAAACTTCTGTCCCGCGAATCAACCCCAAGAGCAAATCTAGAGCTTGCAAGTGTCCACGACCCTAGATGTAGGGTGGATGCTTCTGAGAAGCACAGCGGGACACTACACAACCCTAGAAACCCAACGCAACAGGCGGAGACCCAATCCGTCAACTAATGAACGAACCGCGAACGAAACAGTGCGAAACAGCTCTGACTGGACTCTGCCCGCGTCCGGTCACAACCCACCGGACGCGTCCGGTCAAGCAAAAACGTTTCTGGGACCTTACTGTTTCTAACCAACCTCACGGGTTAGGAGCGTTCGGTGAGTTTGCAATGCGTCCGGTCACAACGACAAAACTACGGTGAACAGTAGAATCGTTGAGTCCGGTCACAATGTGTCCAAGCGTCCGGTCAAGATCCAGAAAGACACATGCAAGCATTCAATGACCGGACTCACTGTCCTAGCGTCCGGTCGTCTCGAGTCAGCGTCCGGTCACCCTGCAGCAGCACTGTTCGTCCATCGATTTGACTCAAACTCACCTAAAACGAATCCTCTGGGGATCAAACTTGGTGAGAAGAGTCACAAGGAGGATACTGAGCTATCTATAAGAGATCATGGCTCGAACCTATCTCCAAATCGATGAATCGAAGAGATTAGAGGGAGGGGTGAAAAACTTGACCCGAAACGAAAATCGATCGATCTCCTAGACCGTGAGGTTAGAGGTGGATTCCTTTGGTGGAAGGAAGTGCCTTATGATCTAGAACAACTTGGTTCAAATGGATTTGCAAAAGATGAACCGAGCAAAGAGATCAAATGACGGGAAAAACATGGAGAAAAGTAATCCGCGAAGAACACAAACAAAACACGAATCACAACCACGAAATTGCAACCGTGTGGCTACCACACGCTACAACAGTGAGATTACGGTCTCACTTCCTCAAAATCTCACGGGCACAGAGGTATTGTTCTCTTCTCTGTGTATCTCAGTTTGCTACAGCAGGGGAGTGGGACAGCAGGAAGACCTAGAAGACAAAGAGCAAATGGCTGAGATGGATGGGGAGGTGGGTGTCTCCCCCTACTTATCCTAATTCTAACTATTCCTAATTCCTACTCTACCCCTAACTACTTACAGAGTGAACCAGCTAAACCCTAGGGTTATTCTGGACCAACTCGATGGTAGGTGGATCCGATGGCCACGCCCGCACAACTGGTAGCGTTGCCTCGACGCAACCTCACCGATTGCCGCCACGTGCCGCCTCCGCTCCACTCGTCCTTTTCACGGACTTCTCCCCTGGTTTTGTGGCCCAAACCGGGAAACCAGCCTTCACATCAGACCCCCGGTTTTGTGGCCCAAACCGGGAAACCAGCCTCGAAGTCCATCCCCTAGTTTTGAGGCCGAAACCAGGAAACCCGCCAGCGCCCAGGTTTTGAGGCCCAAACCTGGAAACCGTCCTCAGCCCGAGTTTTGTGGCCCAAACTCAGAAACCCACAGCACGCCCACGTTTTGTTGCCCAACCCTGGAAACCGTCCACCCAATGGTTTTTCTCTGGCTCTACCACCAAACCGAAACTGTAGAGGGGATGCACCACCCGTGCACCCCGTCCACCGACACGTGTCCCCAGGTCCTCGACCCGAGCAACACCATGTCCCGCAAGTCTTCGCTCGTCGCTGTCTCAGGCTGCCAGCCGCCACAGCTGATCCTCAGGCCACCAGTCCCTCAGTCCAAGCCTCACATCCGCCCTTCACCGCTCCTGGTCCATCGGCACGGCACGTCTCTACTTGACCTTCAACTTGCTCTCGATCACTGTCTCTATGTTCGACACCTGCACAACACAAGCCAAAGAACCTGCGATCAAACCCGTTGACAATCACTCATCACTCGAGACTCGGCATACACCCATGTATCCGCAGTAGCACACACCCCCTACCTGGCGCGCCAACTGTCGACGAAATATGGTCGATAGTCTACCGAGGGGTATGCCCAAGGTAGTAGATTGAGCGGCGGAGGCGTGCGAGACGTCTACAAAGCGTAGACACAAGGACGTGAGATGGCGATTTAGACAGGTTCGGGCCGGCAAGTCACCGTAATACCCTACGTCTTGTGTTATGGTGGCTGGTTTGTATTGATGGGTTGGAATATGGCGTGTGATCCGATGGGATCTCCGTTAAGTTGATATGGGGTCCCTGCTCGCCTTATATAGCCAGGGAGCAGGGTTACAGTTGTCGAGTCCTTATCATATTACAAGCGGTTCCTTAAGGCAAGGAATCCGGATCTAACTATAGGATCTTCCTTGATGGGCAAGGCTTCTGGAGAGTCCTTGACGAGCACGGCGAGCTGGTCGCGTGTTGTAAGGCCTCGTGAGCTGGGCTGTCCTTGATGAAGGGCCCATGTACGTCCATGGGGGTATACGGAGGTAATATCCCCAGATGCATGCATTGCGAAAAATTCATCTGCGAGTTTTTCAGTGCATCAATGGAAAAAACGGCCATCACGCGTGAGTTTAGCGGCACTATTCCGTCAGACTAAGATGATTGGGTGCAAACATTGCGAAAAATTCAACTGCGAGTTTTTCGTCATCAGTGGGAAAACGGCTCCTCCGCACGAATTCTGTGGTACCGTTCCGTTGGAAATGAAACTACCAAAAACCCACAAAATATGAGTTTTGGGTCAAACATAGATGATTGGGTGCGTCCGTTGCAAAAAAATCAACATGTGTCTTTTTGGTGCATCAGTGGGAAAAACGGCCCTCCCGCATGAGTTTTACGACACCGTTCCATTGAAAATTAAACTATCAAAAACCCACCAAACATGAGTTTTGGGACAAACAAAGATGACTAGGTGCATCCGTTGCGAAAAATTCAACTGCGAGTTTTTCGGTGCATGAAAGGAAAAAGCAGCCATCACGCGCGAGTTTTGCGGCACCGTTCCATCGGAAATCAAAGTGCCAAAATACAACCAAAAATGAGTGTTGGTTCTAATTGAGATGACCGTTGCGAGAAATTCACTACGAGTTTTTCGGTGCATCAGTGGAGAAAACACCCATTCCGCGCGAGTTTTGCGGCACTGTTCCGTCAGAAATGAAAGTGCCAAAATACCACCAAACATGAGTTTTGTGTCAAATGGAGATGATTGGGTGCGTTCGTTGCAAAAAATTCAACTCCGAGTTTTTTGGTGCATTAGTGGGAAAAAAGGCCCTCCTGCACAAGTTTTGTGGCACCATTCCGTCAGACTAAGATGATTGGGTGCATCCATTGCGAAAAATTCAATTGCGAGTTTTTCTTCATCAGTGGGAAAACGGCTCCTCCGCACGAATTCTGCGGTACGTTCTGTTGGAAATGAAACTGCCAAAAACACACAAAATATGAGTTTTGGGTCAAACGGAGATGATTGGGTGCGTCCATTGCAAATAAATCAACATGTGTCTTTTGGTGCATCAGTGGGAAAAACAGCCCTCCCACACGAGTTTTGCGACACCGTTCCATTGAAAATGAAACTATCAAAAACCCACCAAACATGAGTTCTGGGACAAACAGAGATGATTGGGTGCATCCGTTGTGAAATATTCAACTTCGAGTTTTTCGGTGCATTAATAGAAAAAATGGCCATCTTGCAGGAGAGTTGTGGCACCGTTACATCAGAAATGGATGTGGCAAATACCACCTAAAATGAGTTTTGGGTCAAACTGAGATGATTGGGTGCGTCCGTTGCGAGAAATTCACCTATGAGTTTTTATGTGCATCAGTGGAAAAAATAGCAATCTCATGCGAGTTTTGTGGCACCGTTCCATAAGAAATGAAAGTGCCAAAATCCCACCAAACATGAGTTTTGTGTCAAACGGAGATGATTGGTTGCGTCCATTGCAAAAAAATTGAACTACGAGTTTTTCAGTGCATGAGTGGGAAAAAAGACCCTCCCGCACGAGTTTTATGGCACCGTTGTGTCAGAAATGAAAGTATCAAAACCCAACCAAACATGAGTTTTTGCTCAAACGGAGAAGATTGGGTGTGTCCGTTGCGAAAAAAATTCAATAGCGAGTTTTTCGGTGCATGTGTGGGAAAAATGGCACTCCCACACGAGTTTTACGGCCCCGTCCTGTAAGAAATGAAACTGCCAAAGACCTACCAAACATGAGCTTTAGGTCAAACCTAGATGATTGGGTGCGTCCATTGCGAAAAATTCAATAGTGAGTTTTTTGGTGCATCAATGGAGGAAACGGCCATCCCCCGCGACTTTTGCGACATCATTCCGCCAAAAATGAAACTTACAAAAACCTGCCAAACATGAGTTTTGGGTCAAACCGAGATGATTAGGCGTGTCCGTTGTGAAAAATTCAGTTGCCAGTTTTTCGGTGCATCAGTAGAAAAAACGTCCATCTCGCGCGAGTTTTGCGCAACATTTCGTCAGAAATGAAAGAGCCCAAAACCCACCAAACATGAGCTTTGCGACAAACGAAGATGATTGGGTGCATCCGTTGCGAAAAATTCAACTGCGAGTTTTGCGGCACCGTTCCATCGGAAATGAAAGTGCCAAAATACCAACAAAAAAGAGTTTTGGTTCAAATAGAGATGACCGTTGCGAGAAATTCACCTACGAGTTTTTCGATGCATCAGTGGAGAAAACAGCCATTCCACGCGAGTTTTACGGCACTGTACCATCAGAAATGAAAGCGCCGAAATACTACCAAGCATGAGTTTTGTGTGAAACAAAGACGATTGGGTGCGTCCGTTGCTAAAAATTTAACTGCGAGTTTTTCAGTGCATCAGTGGGAAAAAAGGACATCCGCACGAGTTTTGTGGCACCGTTCCGTTGGAAATGAAAGTACCAAAAACTCACCAAACATGAGTTTGGGTCAAACAGAGATGATTGGGTGCGTCTGTTGCAAAAACTTCAACTGTGACTTTTTCGGTGCATCAGTGGAAGAAACAACATTCCCGTGCGAGTTTTGCGACATCATTCGGTCAAAAAATGAAACTTATAAAAACCCACCAAACATGAGTTCTGAGTCAAAAAGAGATGATTGGGTGTGTCCGTTGCGAAAAATTTTGTTGCCAGTTTTTCGGTGCATCAGTGGGAAAAGAAGCCCTCCTACATGAGTTTTGTAGCACTGTTATGTCGGAAATGAAAGTGCCAAAAACCTACCAAACATGAGTTTTGTGTCAAACGGAGATGATTGTGTGCGTCCATTATGAAAAATTCAACAGTGAGTTGTTCGGTGCCTCAGTGGGATAAACGGACCTCCTGCACGAGTTTTGCGGCACCATTTCGTCGGAAATGAAAGTGCCCAAAACCCACCAAACATGAGTTTTGGGTCAAACTAAGATGACTGGGTGCATCCATTGCGAAAAATTCAACTGCGAGTTTTTCGTCATCAGTGGGAAAACGGCTCCTCCGCACGAATTCTACGATACCGTTCCGTTGGAAATGAAACTGCCAAAAACCAACAAAATATGAGTTTTGGGTTAAACGGAGATGATTGGGTGCGTCCGTTGCAAAAAAAAATCAACATGTGTCTTTTGGTGCATCAGTGGGAAAAACGGCCCTCCCGCACGAGTTTTGCGACACTGTTCCGTTGAAAATGAAACTATCAAAAACCCACCAAACATGAGTTTTGGGACAAACGGAGATGATGTGCATCCGTTGCGAAATATTCAACTTCGAGTTTTTCGGTGCATTAATGGAAAAAACGACCATCTCGCGTTTGTCTTGCGGCACCGTTACATTATAAATGGAAGTGGCAAATACCACCTAAAATGAGTTTTGGGTCAAATTGAGATGATTGGGTGCGTCCGTTGCGAGAAATTCACCTATGAGTTTTTAGGTGCATCAATGGAGAAGACAACAATCTCGCGTGAGTTTTGTGGCACCGTTCCATAAGAAATGAAAGTGCCAAAATCCCACCAGACATGAGTTTTGTGTCAAACGAAGATGATTGGGTGCGTCCAACTGCGAGTTTTTAGGTGTATGTGTGGGGAAAAAAAGACCCTCCTGCACGAGTTTTATGGCACTGTTCTGTCGGAAATGATAGTAACAAAACCCAACCAAACAGAGAAGATTGGGTGCGTCCGTTGCAAAAAAGTTCAATAGCGATTTTTTCGGTGCATTAGTGGGAAAAACGGCCCTCCCACACGAGTTTTGCGGCACCGTTCTGTCAGAAATAAAAACTGCCAAAGACCAACCAAACATGAGCTTTACGTCAAACTGAGAGGATTGGGTGCGTCCATTGCGAAAAATTCAATAGTGAGTTTTTCGGTGCATCAATGGAGGAAACGGCCATCCCCCGCGAGTTTTGCGACATCATTCCGTCAAAAATGAAACTTACAAAAACCCACCAAATATGAGTTTTAGGTCAAACAGGGATGATTGGGCGTGTCCGTTGTGAAAAATTCAGTTGCCAGTTTTTCGGTGCATCAGTTGAAAAAACGACCATCTCGCACGAGTTTTGCGCACCATTTCATCGGAAATGAAAGTGCCAAAAACCCACCAAACATGGGTTTTGGGACAAACGAAGATGATTGGGTGCATTCGTTCCGGAAAATTCAACTGCGAGTTTTGCGGCACCGTTCCATCGGAAATGAAAGTGCCAAAATACCAACAAAAATGAGTTTTGGTTCAAATAGAGATGACCGTTGCGAGAAATTCACCTATGAGTTTTTCGGTGCATTAGTGGAGAAAACAACCATTCCGCACGAGTTTTACGGCACTGTACCGTTAGAAATGAAAGTGCCAAAATTCTACCAAACATGAGTTTTGTGTGAAACGGAGATGATTGAGTGCGTCCGTTGTTAAAAATTCAACTGCAAGTTTTTCAGTGCATCAGTGGGAAAAAGGCCCTCCCGCACGAGTTTTGTGGCACCGTTCCTTTGGAAATGAAAGTGCCAAAAACCCACCAAACATGAGTTTGGGTCAAACAGAGATGATTGAGTGCGTCCGTTGCAAAAAATTCAAGTGCGACTTTTTCGGTGCATCAGTGGAAGAAACAACCATCCCGCGCGAGTATTGCGACATCATTCCGTCGAAAATGAAACTTATAAAAACCCACCAAACATGAGTTCTGAGTCAAAAAGAGATGATTGGTCGTGTCCATTGCGAAAAATTCTGTTGCCAGTTTTTCAGTGCATCAGTGGGAAAAGAGGCCCTCCTGCACGAGTTTTGCAGCACAGTTACGTCGGAAATGAAAGTGTCAAAAACCCACCAAACTTGAGTTTTGGGTCAAACGGCTGTGATTGTGTGCGTCCATTATGAAAAATTCAATAGTGAGTTGTTCGGTGCCTCAGTGGGATAAACGGACCTCCCACACGAGTTTTGCGGCACCATTTCGTTGGAAATGAAAGTGCCAAAAACCCACCAAACATGAGTTTTGGGTCAAACTAAGATGATTGGGTGCATCCATTGCGAAAAATTCAACTGCGAGTTTTTTGGTGCGTTAGTGGGAAAAATGGCTCCCCGCACGAATTCTGCGACACCGTTCCATTGGAAATGAAAGTGCCAAAAACGAACAAAATATGAGTTTTGAGTCAAACAGAGATGATTGGGCGCGTCCGTTGCAAAAAAAATCAACATGTATCTTTTGGTGCATCAGTGGGAAAAATGGCCCTCCCGCATGAGTTTTGCGACACCGTTCCATTGAAAATTAAACTATCAAAAACCCACCAAACATGAGTTTTGGGACAAACGGAGATGACTGGGTGCATCCGTTGCGAAAAATTCAACTGCGAGTTTTTCGGTGCATGAAAGGAAAAACAGCCATCACGCATGAGTTTTGCGGCACAGTTCCATCGCAAATGAAAGTGCCAAAATACCACCAAAAATAAGTTTTGGCTCAAACTGAGATGACCGTTGCGAGAAATTCACCTATGAGTTTTTCGGTGCATCAATGGAGGAAACGGCCATCCCCCGCGAGTTTTGCGACATCATTCCGTCAAAAATGAAACTTACAAAAACCCACCAAACAAGAGTTTTGGTCAAACAGAGATGATTGGGTCTGTCCGTTGTGAAAAAATCAGTTTCCAGTTTTTCGGTGCATCAGTTGAAAAAACGACCATCTCGCGCGAGTTTTGCGCAGCATTTCGTCGGAAATGAAAGTGCCAAAAATCCACCGAACATGAGTTTTGGGATAAATGAAGATGATTGGGTGCATCCGTTCCAGAGAATTCAACTGCGAGTTTTGCGGCACCGTTCCATCGGAAATGAAAGTGCCAAAATACTAACAAAAATGAGTTTTGGTTCAAATAGAGATGACCGTTGCGAGAAATTCACCTATGAGTTTTTCGGTGCATCAGTGGAGAAAACAGCCATTCCGCGCGAGTTTTAAGGAACTGTACCGTCAGAAATGAAAGTGCCAAAATACTACCAAACATGAGTTTTGTGTCAAACGGGGATGATTGGGTGAGTCCGATGTTAAAAATTCAACTGCAAGTTTTTCAGTGCATCAGTGGGAAAAAGGCCCTCCCAACGAGTTTTGTGGCACCGTTCCTTTGGAAATGAAATTGCCAAAAACCCACCAAACATGAGTTTGGGTCAAACAGAGATGATTGGGTGCGTCTGTTGCAAAAAAATTCAAGTGGGACTTTTTCGGTGCATCAGTGGAAGAAACAACCATCCCGCGCGAGTATTGCGACAACATTCCGTCGAAAATGAAACTTATAAAACCCACCAAACATGAGTTCTGAGTCAAAAAGATTTGATTGGGCATGTCCGTTGCAAAAAATTTTGTTGCCAGTTTTTCAATGCATCAGTGGGAAAAGAGGCCCTCCTGCATGAGTTTTGCAGCACAGTTACGTCGGAAATGAAAGTGCCAAAAACCCACCAAACTTGAGTTTTGGGTCAAACGGCTGTGATTTCGTGCGTCCATTGTGAAAAAATCAATAGTGAGTTGTACGGTGCCTCAGTGGGATAAACGGACCTCCCGCACGAGTTTTGCGGCACCATTTCGTCGGAAATGAAAGTGCCAAAAACCCACCAAACATGAGTTTTGGGTCAAATTAAGATGATTGGGTGCATCCATTGCGAAAAAATCAACTGTGAGTTTTTTTGTGCGTTAGTGGGAAAAACGGCTCCCCGCACGAATTCTGCGCCACCGTTCCGTTGGAAATGAAAGTGCCAAAAACCAACAAAATATGAGTTTTGAGTCAAACAGAGATGATTGGGCGCGTCCGTTGCAAAAAAAATCAACATGTGTCTTTTGGTGCATTAGTGGAAAAAATGGCCCTCCCGCACGAGTTTTGCGACACCGTTCCATTGAAAATGAAACTATCAAAAACACACCAATCATGAGTTTTGGGTCAAACGGAGATGACTCGGTGCATCAGTTGCGAAAAATTCAACTGCGAGTTTTTCGATTGCATCAATTGAAAAAACAGCAATCACGCCCGAGTTTTGCGGCACCGTTCCATCGGAAATGAAAGTGCCAAAATACCAACAAAAATGAGTTTTGGCTCAAACTGAGATGACCGTTGCGAGAAATTCACCTATGAGTTTTTCGGTGCATCAGTGGAGAAAACAGCCATCCGCGCGAGTTTTGCGGCACCGTTCCGTCAAAAATGAAACTTACAAAAACCTATCAAACATGAGTTTTGGTCAAACAGAGATGATTGGGTGCGTCCGTTGCAAAAAATTCAACTGCGTGTTTTTCTGTGCATCTGCGAGAAAAAAGGCCCTCCCGCACGAGTTTTGTGGCACCGTTCCGTTGGAAATCAAAGTGCCAAAGACCCACCAAACATGAGTTTTGGGTCAAATGGAGATGAGTCGGTGCGTCCGTTGCAAAAAATTCAACTTTGACTTTTTCGATGCATCGGCGCAAGAAACGACCATCCCGCGCAAGTTTTGCGAAATCATTCCGTCGAAAATGAAACTTACAAAAACCCACCAAACATGAGTTCTGAGTCAAACAGAGATGATTGGGTGTGTCCGTTGTGAAAAATTCAGTTGCCAATTTTTCGGTGCATCAGTAGGAAAAGAGGCCCTCCTGGATGAGTTTTGCAGCACAGTTATGTCCGAAATGAAAGTGCCAAAAACCCACCAAACATGAGTTTTGGGTCAAACGGAGATGATTATGTGCGTCCATTGTGAAAAATTCAATTGTGAGTTGTTCGGTGCCTCAGTGGGAAAACTGGACCTCCCGCACGAGTTTTGCGCACCATTTCATCGAAAATGAATGTGCCAAAATCCCACCAAACATGAGTTTTGGGACAAACGGAGAGGATTGCGTGCATCCGTTGTGAAAAAATCAACTGTGACTTTTTCAGTGCATCAATGGAAGAAACAACCATCCCGCGCGAGTTTTGCGACATCATTCCGTCGAAAATGAATCTTATAAAAACCAACCAAACATGAGTTCTGAGTCAAAAAGAGATGATTGGGCGTGTCTGTTGCGAAAAATTCTGTTGCCAGTTTTTCAGTACATCAGTGGGAAAAGAGACCCTCCTGCACGAGTTTTGCAGCACAGTTACGTCGGAAATGAAAGTGCCAGAAACCCACCAAACTTGAGTTTTGGGTCAAACGGCTGTGATTGGGTGCGTCCATTGTGAAAAATTCAATAGTGAGTTGTTCGGTGCCTCAGTGGGATAAACGGACCTCCCGCACGAGTTTTGCGGCACCATTTCGTCGGAAATGAAAGTGCCAAAAAGCCACCAAACATGAGTTTTTGGTCAAACGAAGATGATTGGGCGCATCCGTTGCAAAAAAATCAACATGTGTCTTTTGGTGCATTAGTGGGAAAAACTGCCCTCTCGCACAAGTTTTGCGACACCGTTCCCTTGAAAATGAAACTATCAAAAACCCACCAAACATGAGTTTTGGGACAAACAGAGATGACTGGGTGCATCCGTTGCGAAAAAATGAACTGCGAGTTTTTCGGTGCATGAAAGGAAAAAACAGCCATCACGCGCGAGTTTTGCGGCACCGTTCCATCGGAAATGAAAGTGCCAAAATACCACCAAAAATAAGTTTTGGCTCAAACTGAGATGACCGTTGCGAGAAATTCACCTATGAGTTTTTTGGTGCATCAATGAAGGAAACGACCATCCCCCGCGAGTTTTGCGACATCATTCCGTCAAAAATGAAACTTACCAAAACCAACTAAACATGAGTTTTGGTCAAACAGAGATGATTTGGTGTGTCCGTTGTGAAAAAATCAGTTGCCAGTTTTTCGGTGCATCAGTTGAAAAACGACCATCTCACGCGATTTTTGCGCACCATTTCGTCGCAAATAAAAGTGCCCAAAACCCACCGAACATGAGTTTTGGGACAAACGAAGATGATTGGGTGCATCCGTTCCAGAAAATTCAACTGCGAGTTTTGCGGTACCGTTCCATCGGAAATGAAAGTGCCAAAATACTAACAAAAATGAGTTTTGGTTCAAATAGAGATGACCGTTGCGAGAAATTCACCTATGAGTTTTTCGGTGCATCAGTGGAGAAAACAGCCATTCCGCACGAGTTTTACGGTACTGTACCTTCAGAAATGAAAGTGCCAAAATACTACCAAACATGAGTTTTGTGTCAAACGGAGATGATTGGGTGCGTCCGTTGTTAAAAATTCAACTCCAAGTTTTTCAGTGCATCAGTGGGAAAAAGGCCCTCCCGCACGAGTTTTGTGGCACCGTTCCTTTGGAAATGAAAGTGCCAAAAACCCACCAAACATGAGTTTGGGTCAAACGGAGATGATTGGGTGCGTCCGTTGCAAAAAAAAATCATGTGGGACTTTTTCGGTGCATCAGTGAAAGAAACAACCATCCCGCGCGAGTATCGCGACAACATTCCGTCGAAAATGAAACTTATAAAAACCCACCAAACATGAGTTCTGAGTCAAAAAGAGATGATTGGGCGTGTCCGTTGCAAAAAATTTTGTTGCCAGTTTTTCAGTGCATCAGTGGGAAAAGAGGCCCTCCTGCACGAGTTTTGGAGCACAGTTACGTCGGAAATGAAAGTGCCAAAAACCCCCCAAACTTGAGTTTTGGGTCAAATGGCTGTGATTTCGTGCGTCCATTGTGAAAAAATCAATAGTGAGTTGTACGGTGCCTCAGTGGGATAAACGGACCTCCCGCCCGAGTTTTGCGGCACCATTTCGTCGGAAATGAAAGTGTCAAAAACCCACCAAACATGAGTTTTGGGTCAAACTAAGATGATTGGGTGCATCCATTGCGAAAAATTCAACTGCGAGTTTTTTGGTGCGTTAGTGGAAAAAACGGCTCCCCGCACGAATTCTGCGCCACCGTTCCGTTGGAAATGAAAGTGCCAAAAACCAACAAAATATGAGTTTTGAGTCAAACAGAGATGATTGAGCACGTCCGTTGCAAAAAAAAAAAATCAACATGTGTCTTTTGGTGCATTAGTGGGAAAAATGGCCCTCCCGCACGAGTTTTGCGACACCGTTCCATTGAAAATGAAACTATCAAAAACCCACCAATCATGAGTTTTGGGTCAAACGGAGATGACTCGGTGCATCCGTTGCGAAAAAATGAACTGTGAGTTTTTCGATTGCATCAATTGAAAAAACAGCAATCACGCCTGAGTTTTGCGGCACCGTTCCATCGGAAATGAAAGTGCCAAAATACCACCAAAAATGAGTTTTGGCTCAAACTGAGATGACCGTTGCGAGAAATTGACCTATGAGTTTTTTGGTGCATCAATGAAGGAAACGACCATCCCCCGCGAGTTTTGCGACATCATTCCGTCAAAAATGAAACTTACCAAAACCCACCAAACATGAGTTTTGGTCAAACAGAGATGATTTGGTGTGTCCGTTGTGAAAAAATCAGTTGCCAGTTTTTCGGTGCATCAGTTGAAAAACGACCATCTCACGCGATTTTTGCGCACCATTTCGTCGCAAATAAAAGTGCCCAAAACCCACCGAACATGAGTTTTGGGACAAACGAAGATGATTGGGTGCATCCGTTCCAGAAAATTCAACTGCGAGTTTTGCGGTACCGTTCTATCGGAAATGAAAGTGCCAAAATACTAACAAAAATGAGTTTTGGTTCAAATAGAGATGACCGTTGCGAGAAATTCACCTATGAGTTTTTCGGTGCATCAGTGGAGAAAACAGCCATTCCGCACGAGTTTTACGGTACTGTACCTTCAAAAATGAAAGTGCCAAAATACTACCAAACATGAGTTTTGTGTCAAACGGAGATGATTGGGTGCGTCCGTTGTTAAAAATTCAACTCCAAGTTTTTCAGTGCATCAGTGGGAAAAAGGCCCTCCCGCACGAGTTTTGTGGCACCGTTCCTTTGGAAATGAAAGTGCCAAAAACCCACCAAACATGAGTTTGGGTCAAACGGAGATGATTGGGTGCGTCCGTTGCAAAAAAAAATCATGTGGGACTTTTTCGGTGCATCAGCGAAAGAAACAACCATCCCGCGCGAGTATCGCGACAACATTCCGTCGAAAATGAAACTTATAAAAACCCACCAAACATGAGTTCTGAGTCAAAAAGAGATGATTGGGCGTGTCCGTTGCAAAAAATTTTGTTGCCAGTTTTTCAGTGCATCAGTGGGAAAAGAGGCCCTCCTGCACGAGTTTTGGAGCACAGTTACGTCGGAAATGAAAGTGCCAAAAACCCCCCAAACTTGAGTTTTGGGTCAAATGGCTTTGATTTCGTGCGTCCAATGTGAAAAAATCAATAGTGAGTTGTACGGTGCCTCAGTGGGATAAACGGACCTCCCGCCCGAGTTTTGCGGCACCATTTCGTCGGAAATGAAAGTGTCAAAAACCCACCAAACATGAGTTTTGGGTCAAACTAAGATGATTGGGTGCATCCATTGCGAAAAATTCAACTGCGAGTTTTTTGGTGCGTTAGTGGAAAAAACGGCTCCCCGCACGAATTCTGCGCTACCGTTCCGTTGGAAATGAAAGTGCCAAAAACCAACAAAATATGAGTTTTGAGTCAAACAGAGATGATTGAGTGCGTCCGTTGCAAAAAAAATCAACATGTGTCTTTTGGTGCATTAGTGGGAAAAATGGCCCTCCCGCACGAGTTTTGCGACACCGTTCCATTGAAAATGAAACTATCAAAAACAAACCAATCATGAGTTTTGGGTCAAACGGAGATGACTCGGTGCATCAGTTGCGAAAAATTCAACTGCGAGTTTTTCGATTGCATCAATTGAAAAAACAGCAATCACGCCTGAGTTTTGCGGCACCGTTCCATCGGAAATGAAAGTGCCAAAATACCACCAAAAATGAGTTTTGGCTCAAACTGAGATGACTGTTGCGAGAAATTCACCTATGAGTTTTTCGGTGCATCAGTGGAGAAACACAGCCAACCGCGCGAGTTTTGCGGCACCGTTCCGTCAAAAATGAAACTTACAAAAACCCATCAAACATGAGTTTTGGTTAAACAGAGATGATTGGGTGCGTCCGTTGTAAAAAATTCAACTGCGAGTTTTTCGGTGCATCTGCGAGAAAAAAGGCCCTCCCGCACGAGTTTTGTGGCACCGTTCCGTCGAAAATCAAAGTGCCAAAGACCCACCAAACATGAGTTTTGGGTCAAATGGAGATGAGTCGGTGCGTCCGTTGCAAAAAATTCAACTTTGACTTTTTCGATGCATCGGTGCAATAAACGACCATCCCGCGCGAGTTTTGCGAAATCATTCCGTCGAAAATGAAACTTACAAAAACCCACCAAACATGAGTTCTTAGTCAAACAGAGATGATTAGGCGTGTCCGTTGTGAAAAATTCAGTTGCCAATTTTTCGGTGCATCAGTGGGAAAAGAGGCCCTCCTGGATGAGTTTTGCAGCACAGTTATGTCAGAAATGAAAGTGCCAAAAACCCACCAAACTTGAGTTTTGGGTCAAACAGAGATGATTATGTGCGTCCATTGTGAAAAATTCAATTGTGAGTTGTTCGGTGCCTCATTGGGAAAAATGGACCTCCCGCACGAGTTTTGGGCACCATTTCATCGGAAATGAATGTGCCAAAAACCCACCAAACATGAGTTTTGGGACAAACGGAGAGGATTGAGTGCATCCGTTGTGAAAAAATCAACTGTGACTTTTTCGGTGCATCAATGGAAGAAACAACCATCCCGCGCGAGTTTTGCGACATCATTCCGTTGAAAATGAAAATTATAAAAATCCACCAAACATGAGTTCTGAGTCAAAAAGAGATGATTGGGCATGTCCTTTGTGAAAAAATCAAGAGGGAGTTGTTCGGTGCCTCAGTGGGATAAACGGACCTCCTGCACGAGTTTCGCGGCACCATTTCGTCGGAAATGAAAGTGCCAAAAACCCACCAAACCTGAGTTTTGGGTCAAACTAAGATGATTGGGTGCATCCATTGCGAAAAATTCAACTGTGAGTTTTTCCTCATCAGTGGGAAAATGGCTCCTCCGCACGAATTCTGCGATACCATTCCGTTGGAAATGAAACTGCCAAAAAACCAACAAAATATGAGTTTTGGGTCAAACGAAGATGATTGGGTGCGTCCGTTGCAAAAAAAATCAACATGTGTCTTTTGGTGCATCAGTGGGAAAAACGGCCCTCCCGCACGAGTTTTGCGACACCGTTCCGTCGGAAATGAATGTGCCAAAAACCCACCAAATAAGAGTTTCGGGTCAAACGAAGATGATTGGGTGCGTCCGTTATGAAAAAATCATCTGTGACTTTTTCGGTGCATCAGTGGAAGAAACAACCATCCCGCACGAGTTTTGCGACATAATTTCGTCAAAAATGAAACTTATAAAAACCCATCAAACATGAGTTCTGAGCCAAACAGAGATGTTTGGGCGTGTCCGTTGTGAAAAAATCTGTTGCCATTTTTTCGGTGCATCAGTGGGAAAAGAGGCCATCCTGCACGAGTTTTGTAGCACAGTTACGTCGGAAATGAAAGTGCCAAAAACCCACGTAACATGAGTTTTGGGCCAAACGGAGGTGATTGTGTGCGTCCATTGTGAAAAATTCAATAGTGAGTTGTTCGGTGCATCAGTGGGAAAAACGGCTCCCCCGCACGAAATCTGCGGCACCGTTCCGTTGGAAATGAAAGTGCCAAAAACCCACAAAATATGAGTTTTGGGTCAAACAGAGAAGATTGCGCGCGTCCGTTGCAAAAAAAATCAACATGTGTCTTTTGGTGCATTAGTGGGAAAAACGGCCCTCCCACACGAGTTTTGCGACACCGTTCCCTTGAAAATGAAACTATCAAAAACACACCAATCATGAGTTTTGGGACAAACGGAGATGACTCGGTGCATCAGTTGTGAAAAATTCAACTGCGAGTTTTTCGGTGCATCAATTGAAAAAACAGCAATCACGCCCGGGTTTTGCGGCACCGTTCCATCGGAAATGAAAGTGCCAAAATACCACCAAAAATGAGTTTTGGCTCAAACTTAGATGACCGTTGCGAGAAATTCACCTATGAGTTTTTCGGTGCATCAGTGGAGAAAACAGCCATCCGCGCGAGTTTTGCGGCACCGTTGCGTCAGAAATGAAACAGCCAAAATCCCACCAAACATGAGTTTTGTGTCAAACATAGTTGATTGGGTGCGTCCGTTGCAAAAAATTCAACTGCAAGTTTTTCGGTGCATCAGCAGGAAGAAAGGCCCTCCCGCACGAGTTTTGTGGTACCGTTCTGTCAGAAATTAAAGCGCCAAAAACCCACCAAACATGAGTTTTGCGTCAAACGGAGATAATTTGGTGCGTCCGTTGCAAAAAATTCAACTCTGACTTTTTTGATGCATCGGTACAAGAAACGACCATCCCGCGCGAGTTTTGCGAAATCAGAAAATGAAACATACAAAAACCCACCAAACATGAGTTCTGAGTCAAACAGAGATGATTGGGCGTGTCCGTTGTGAAAAATTCAGTTGCCAATTTTTCGGTGCATCAGTGGGAAAAGAGGCCCTCCTGGATGAGTTTTGCAGCACAGTTATGTCAGAAATGAAAGTGCCAAAAACCCACCAAACATGAGTTTTGGGTCAAACGGAGATGATTATGTGCGTCCATTGTGAAAAATTCAATTGTGAGTTGTTCGGTGCCTCATTGGGAAAAATGGACCTCGCGCACAAGTTTTGCGCACCATTTCGTCGGAAATGAATGTGCCAAAACCCCACCAAACATGAGTTTTGGGACAAACGGAGAGGATTGCGTGCATCCATTGTGAATAATTCAACTGTGACTTTTTCGGTGCATCAATGGAAGAAACAACCATCCCGCGCGAGTTTTGCGACATCATTCCGTCGAAAATGAAAATTATAAAAACCCACCAAACATGAGTTCTGAGTCAAAAAGAGATGATTGGGCATGTCCTTTGTGAAAAATTCAAGAGGGAGTTGTTCGGTGCCTCAGTGGGATAAACGGACCTCCTGCACGAGTTTTGCGGCACCATTTCATCGGAAATGAAAGTGCCAAAACCCACCAAACATGAGTTTTGGGTCAAACTAAGATGATTGGGTGCATCCATTGCGAAAAAATCAACTGCGAGTTTTTCCTGATCAGTGGGAAAATGGCTCCTCCGCACGAATTCTGCGATACCATTCCGTTGGAAATGAATCTGCCAAAAACCCACAAAATATGAGTTTTGGGTCAAACGGAGATGATTGGGTGCGTCCGTTGCAAAAAAAATCAACATGTGTCTTTTGGTGCATCAGTGGGAAAAACGGCCCTCCCGCACGAGTTTTGCGACACCGTTCTGTTGAAAATGAAACTCTCAAAAACCCACCAAACATGAGTTTTGGGACAAACAGAGATGATTGGGTGCATTCGTTGTGAAATATTCAACTTCGAGTTTTTCGGTGCATTAATGGAAAAAATGGCCATCTCGCGTGAGTATTGCGGCACGGTTACATCAGAAATGGAAGTGGCAAATACCACCTAAAATGAGTTTTGGGTCAAACTGAGATGATTGGGTGCGTCCGTTGCGAGAAATTCAACTATGAGTTTTTAGGTGCATCACTGGAGAAAACAGCAATCTCGCGCGAGTTTTGTCGCACCGTTCCATAAGAAATGAAAGTGCCAAAATCCCACCAAACATATGTTTTGTGTCAAACAGAGATGATTGGGTGCGTCCGTTGTAAAAAATTCAACTGCGAGTTTTTCGGTGCATCTGCGAGAAAAAAGGCCCTCCCGCACGAGTTTTGTGGCACCGTTCCGTCGAAAATCAAAGTGCCAAAGACCCCCGCACGAGTTTTATGGCACCGTTCTGTTTGAAATGAAAGTACCAAAACCTAACCAAACATGAGTTTTGGGTCAAACAGAGAAGATTGGGTGCGTCCGTTGCGAAAAAATTCAATAGCGAGTTTTCGGTGCATCAGTGGGAAAAACGGCCTTCCCAAACGAGTTTTGCGGCACCGTTCTGTCAGAAATGAAACTGCCAAAGACCTACCAAACATGAGCTTCAAGACAAACTGAGATGATTGGGTGCGTCCATTGCGAATAATTCAACAGTGAGTTTTTCGGTGCATCAATGGAGGAAACGGCCTTCCCCCGCGAGTTTTGCGACATCATTCCGTCAAAAATGAAACTTACAACAACCCACCAAACATGAGTTTTGGGTCAAACAGAGATGATTGGGCGTGTCCGTCATGAAAAATTTTGTTGCCATTTTTTCGGTGCATCGGTGGGAAAAGAGGCCATCCTGCACGACTTTTGCAGCACAGTTACGTCGGAAATAAAAGTGTCAGAAACCCACCAAACATGAGTTTTGGGCCAAACGGAGGTGATTGTGTGCGTCCATTGTGAAAAATTCAATAGTAAGTTGTTCGGTGCCTCAGTGGGATAAACGGACCTCCCGCACGAGTTTTGCGGCACCATTTTGTTAGAAATGAAAGTGCCAAAAACCCACAAAATATGAGTTTTGGGTCAAACGGAGATGATTGGGCGCGTCCGTTGCAAAAAAAATCAACATGTGTCTTTTGGTGCATTAGTGGGAAAAACGGCCCTCCCGCACAAGTTTTGCGACACCGTTCCCTTGAAAATGAAACTATGAAAAATCCACCAAACATGAGTTTTGGGACAAACAGAGAGGATTGGGTGCATCCGTTGCGAAAAAATGAACTGTGAGTTTTTCGGTGCATCAATGGAAGAAACAACCATCCTGCGCGAGTTTTGCGACGTCATTCCGTCGAAAATGAAACTTATAAAAACCCACCAAACATGAGTTCTGAGTCAAAAGAGATGATTGGGCGTGTCCTTTGTGAAAAATTCAACAGTGAGTTGTTCGGTGCCTCAGTGGGATAAACGGACCTCGTGCACGAGTTTTGCGGCACCATTTCGTCGGAAATGAAAGTGCCAAAAACCCACCAAACATGAGTTTTGGGTCAAACTAAGATGGTTGGGTGCATCCATTGCGAAAAAATCAACTGCGAGTTTTTCCTGATCAGTGGGAAAATGGCTCCTCCGCACGAATTCTGCGATACCATTCCGTTGGAAATGAATCTGCCAAAAACCCACAAAATATGAGTTTTGGGTCAAACGGAGATGATTGGGTGCGTCCGTTGCAAAAAATTCAACTGCGAGTTTTTCGGTGCATCTGCGAGAAAAAAGGCCCTCCCGCACGAGTTTTGTGGCACCGTTCCGTCGAAAATCAAAGTGCCAAAGACCCCCCGCACGAGTTTTATGGCACCGTTCTGTTTGAAATGAAAGTACCAAAACCCAACCAAACATGAGTTTTGGGTCAAACGGAGAAGATTGGGTGCGTCCGTTGCGAAAAAATTCAATAGCGAGTTTTTCGGTGCATCAGTGGGAAAAACGGCCTTCCCAAACGAGTTTTGCGGCACCGTTCTGTCAGAAATGAAACTGCCAAAGACCTACCAAACATGAGCTTTAAGACATACTGAGATGATTGGGTGCGTCCATTGCGAAAAATTCAACAGTGAGTTTTTCGGTGCATCAATGGAGGAAACGGCCATCCCCCGCGAGTTTTGCGACATCATTCCGTCAAAAATGAAACTTACAACAACCCACCAAACATGAGTTTTGGGTCAAACAGAGATGATTGGGCGTGTCCGTCATGAAAAATTTTGTTGCCATTTTTTCGGTGCATCGGTGGGAAAAGAGGCCATCCTGCACGAGTTTTGCAGCACAGTTACGTCGGAAATAAAAGTGCCAGAAACCCACCAAACATGAGTTTTGGGCCAAACGGAGGTGATTGTTTGCGTCCATTGTGAAAAATTCAATAGTAAGTTGTTCGGTGCCTCAGTGGGATAAACGGACCTCCCGCATGAGTTTTGCGGCA
The DNA here is from genome assembly GCA_009763385.1 of Coix lacryma-jobi var. lacryma-jobi. Taxonomy (NCBI): domain Eukaryota; kingdom Viridiplantae; phylum Streptophyta; class Magnoliopsida; order Poales; family Poaceae; genus Coix; species Coix lacryma-jobi. The sequence continues at coordinate 75,335,941 of CM019828.1, read as the reverse complement.
CCATTTTGTTAGAAATGAAAGTGCCAAAAACCCACAAAATATGAGTTTTGGGTCAAACGGAGATGATTGGGCGCGTCCGTTGCAAAAAAAATCAACATGTGTCTTTTGGTTCATTAGTGGGAAAAACGGCCCTCCCGCACAAGTTTTGCGACACCGTTCCCTTGAAAATGAAACTATGAAAAATCCACCAAACATGAGTTTTGGGACAAACAGAGAGGATTGGGTGCATCCGTTGCGAAAAAATGAACTGTGAGTTTTTCGGTGCATCAATGGAAGAAACAACCATCCTGCACGAGTTTTGCGACGTCATTCCGTCGAAAATGAAACTTATAAAAACCCACCAAACATGAGTTCTGAGTCAAAAGAGATAATTGGGCGTGTCCTTTGTGAAAAATTCAACAGTGAGTTGTTCGGTGCCTCAGTGGGATAAACGGACCTCGTGCACGAGTTTTGCGGCACCATTTCGTCGGAAATGAAAGTGCCAAAAACCCACCAAACATGAGTTTTGGGTCAAACTAAGATGGTTGGGTGCATCCATTGCGAAAAATTCAACTGTGAGTTTTTCGGTGCATCAGTGGAAAAAACGACTCCCCCGCACGAATTCTGCGGCACCGTTCTGTTGAAAATGAAAGTGCCAAAAACCCACAAAATATGAGTTTTGGGTCAAACAAAGATGATTGGGCGCGTTCGTTGCAAAAAAAATCAACATGTGTCTTTTGGTGCATTAGTGGGAAAAACGGCCCTCCCACACGAGTTTTGCCACACCGTTCTCTTTAAAATGAAACTATCAAAAAAACCACCAAACATGAGTTTTAGGACAAACTGAGATGACTCGGTGCATCAGTTGTGAAAAATTCAATTGTGAGTTTTTTGGTGCATCAATGGAAAAAACAGCAATCACGCCCGAGTTTTGCAGCACCGTTCCATCGGAAATGAAAGTGCCAAAATACCACCAAAAATGAGTTTTGGCTCAAATTGAGATGACCGTTGCGAGAAATTCACCTATGAGTTTTTCGGTGCATCAGTGGAGAAAACAGCCATCCGCACGAGTTTTGCGGCACCGTGAAGGGTCGAGATGGCGAACTAGAGGGGGGTGAATAGTCCCTTTTTAAAATTAAACATAGCGGCTAACCGAAACAAATGCGGAATTAAAACTATCGGTCTAGCCAAGACTACACCCCTCTACCTATATTCTATGACACCTTACAAAAGATCCTAATCAATGCAAATAAGGTGTCGGGCTAGCTAGAGCTCACTTAACCAATTCTAGAAGCAAGGTCACACAAGCCTATGCAACTAGTACTTCAAGCACGGGGGAGCTCCTCTGCAATCTAGCAAGCAAAGCACAAAGCCTAAGCTCACTAGCAATGCTCAATAACAAGGCTACACAAGCCAAATTAGAGAGCTCAACTTAGCTACACAAACTAAGCAATTAAACACTAGCACAAAAGATGGTATTGCAGTGCAAGCTAGTATAAAGATCAGGTGGTCGGTACTACCGGGCTGTTTGGTAGGTACTACCGACACCGGTACTACCGGGCTTCTAGGCCGGTACTACCTAGCACCTGCAGGAAGCTACAAAATGGTACTACCTAGCACCTGCAGGAAGCTACAAAATGCAATCTCAGATCTAGCAATTACCCCACTTCCCTAGATGATGTAGATGACGATTATAGCTTCCCCAAGTCTTGGATCCTTGCCAAATGGTAGATTGAGTCTTCCCAACCTAAGATAGAGTGAAGGAGTAGGGAAGAACACGAAGAACACAGACAAGCGTAGTATGCAAGGAATAAGAACAATAAGAGCAACAAGAGGCAGGGACACAAGATTTTATCCCGAGGTTCACTTGGTTGCCACCAAGCTAGTCCCCGTTGAAGCAAGCCCAAGGTTGCCGCCGATCCTCTCGCTAGTGGTGACACTAAGCCAACCTCTCGACGATGGAGTGCTCAGCAAGAGCTCTAGCTTTTGATCCGGCCGGACCACTTGGCGCTCTTCACGCCTCTTCTCCACTAGAGTTGCTCTTCGCGATCTCCCTCGGGGCGAGCACAATGCCCCTCACAAAGATTTTCCAGAGCCACGCACAATCTTCACGCGGGCTTCACAACGGAGACACGCACCAAGCCATCTAGGAGGTGGCAACCTCATAGAGGAATAAGCACCACCGGCTTGCAACTCGAACACCTAGTGCCACTCGATGCTATCTCTCAAAGCAACACACTTGGATCGCTCTTGTCACACAAATGGATAAGCACGAAAGCATATTTGTGTTAGAGGGCTCTCTAGCACATCCACACAAGCCACCAAGGCTTTGGAGTGCTCAGCCGACCAGCCCAAAGCCGGTCTCAATGACTATATGTAGCCCCAAGGGCCAACTAGCCGTTATGCCCCTTCACTGGGCAAACTGCGCTTCGGTCGGTAGTACCGACTACCTTACTTATAGCCGTTACACAAGCGTTGACCTGATGGAACCACCAACCCTCTGGTCGGTACCACCGGGGGTCGGTAGTACCGACCCTATGGCGGAACTACCGACAGGCCAAACTCGATCCACACAGAGAGCACCAGACTGCCTCAAACCTCGGTGCCACCAACGGTCGGTAGTACCGGCCCTATGGCGATACTACCGGTAGGCCAAAAATGGCCCAACATAGAGAACTCGCGATCTATGCACTGAGGGGTCGGTACTACCGGCCTTAGGGTCGGTACTACCGACTTCAGCATCCTAAACTCCTCGCTAAAACGGCCATAACTCTTAGCTCCGAACTCCGATTTCGATGATCTTGGGCATTTTGGAAAGCATATTCAGAGGGCTACACAACCCATATGAATACAGTATCCAAAGCACAAAGGATTAGTACAGTTTTCCAATCTAAGATCCATTGCTCCTCTTTTTCCAACCAAAGCTTTCTCCGAAACTTCTCCGAGTTGATTCAAATCAACTCCAACACCTTCTCCTTTGCAAATGTGCCAACACCACCAAGTGTATACAACCTTGTGCATGTGTGTTAGCATTTTCACAAACATTTTTCAAAATATTTTCACTTGCTCTCACCACGCCACTCAATCCTAGTAACAACGCAATGTTAGATCGCTCAAGTGGCACTAGATGACCGATATGCAAACAAGTTTGCTCCTCTTAATAGTATGGCCATCTATCCTAAACCCAGTCATAATCTTCTCTACACACCTATGACCGGTGAATGAAATGCCCTACAAATATACCTTTGCCTTGCGCATTCAATTCCATCTCCTTTGTTGTTGATGCAACACATGCACCAACCTCTCATCAAATGATATGATCCACTTCATATCATCACATGGCCTCCATGGTCCATTGATCTTGACATCACTTGCTCTTCACCATTGCTTCGGTCCTTCAGCGCCAAGTCTTGCTTAAGCCTCCCGACACTCGGTACCAACGGCTTCAAAGCCTCCAACTTGCCCTTCACCTTCGCCACCGGTCCATCAAGCCCAGTCTTGCCTCTATCTTCACCATCTTAGCCACATGACTCTATGTCATGTCACATATGCAATAAGCTCCTTCATCACATGCATGAGCCTTGCAACATCCTCCAAGCCATTTCACCTTTATGGCATATGTTGCTCACACATGGTCACCTATGGACTAATCCCTATGTATCTCACATAAACACAATTAGTCCACCTAAAGTTGTCACTCAATTACCAAAACCAAACTAGGACCTTTCAATCTCCCCCTTTTTGGTAATTGATGACAACTCTACAAAGATATGGAAATTAAGCTTATTCCAAGCTAGCACTTCACAAGAATGTAAATTGCTAACTTGGTTTGGATTCATGTTGCTTGCTCCAGCTATTTTACCATGTGTAAAGGATTTTGGACAAGTATCACAAACCCGAAATGGTAGTATTAGCTCCCCCTACATATGTGCTAGAATGTTTGGAAATGAGGCTTGCACATATGCATAGATACCGAAGTGTGGGAGAGTAATTACTACCAAAAGGTGCTAAAGTGTATATAATAACCTTTGAAGCGTGTTATCAATGAAGTTCATTGTTGTACACCTTCTTTAGCACCAAGAGTAGCTAGACATCATAAAAAAACTAGAAAACCCCGTGAGATCAATCATTAAAAGCAAGGGTCTAGTTTTGCATGAAAAGCACAAGTCTAGCTATCAACCTATGCATGCTAGTTATCAAATCATCAATTAAATCCTATAACTAGCATACACCACACAAGCATGCATATAAAATTTAAAAAACTTATGCAATGCAAGCAAGCAAATGTAGTGCACAACCAAATGCATCAAACATGTATTCATGAGCTTGCTCCCCATAATTGTGTGCTCTCTTTGTCCAAGAATTTTGATCCTTTTGCATTCTTCAATCTTGCTCCCTCTTGATCCATGTCCATCTTTTGTTTTCTCCCCCTTTGTCCTTGACATATCTTTATATCTTTGCCACAATTTCTTCCCTAACATATCATATCTTTGGCACTTTCTCCCCCTTTGTCATCAATGACCATAAAAGGTATGCTCATTTCTCACAAAGGGTGACACTAGGGTAGATGGTTGATACTTGAGTCTTCATTTTTGATGGACACCACCATATGTGTTGGAATGACACCATGTGTAGGATCTTTGACCTTGATACCAATAGGTGGGGCACCTCCCCTATGTCATGGCATGGGTCATCCACTTGATAAACTTGAGCTCTTGTTGGTGAGGGATGCTTTGCTTGATTTGATCACTTAAAGTTGAGGATCACTTGAAGTCTTGTAGGATACCAGTTGTGAGCTTGATTTAGACACCAATTGGTAAATATCACTTGAAAGATCATATACCATTTTGAATAGATACCATGTGAAGAAATGATGAGTCTAGATACCACTTGAATGATAGTTTAAACTTGATATTCATTTGCATTATTGTCTTCTTCTTGAACTCTTGTCATGAGCCTCTCATTTGTGACTTGAACTATTAAATTTGCACAAGACATCTAACTTGGTTTGCTCTAGAGTAAGCTTCTTCACACATCTTTCAATGGTTATCTTACTCATGTTGAATTAGACACTTGAATGCTCATCTTCTAGATCAAGTACTTGGGTTCACTAGCTCATGAACAAATTCATATACTAACCACTAGATCATATAATCAAACAAGCAATAGTGGTAGGCAATGAATTTAAACTTTTAGTTGTTATGCATGATCCTATTGAGCATGTACTATATGCACTAACCACGTACTAGTAAGGTATGAAAATGATCATGCACATTACAATGATACCTTTGTTATTTTGGAGTAGAGGATAGTCATTTGATTCCAATTTAGCTCCAAATAGCAATGTGAAGTCCATGGTGAAGACCAATAGATACCAGTTGATAGAACAAATCTTCACCCATATGATCAAGTGCACTAGCTTGCATATGAATAACACTTGAGTTGGCATGATTTGCTCTCTTTTGGGTGTTGCTTGCTCTCTAGATCAACCCTTTTGATTTCTTCAACTAAGCATCTCCAATGACACTTTAGATCACCACTTCCATTTTAGCCTTCCAAGCCTCGCTTGGTTAACCTACCAAAGGCGGCAAGCCCCTACAAAAGGGAGAAGTGACCTCTCTCCAAAGAATCATCCTCGATACTCACTTGAATTGACCTTGTTTGGTTGATCCTTTTGAACTCTTCTTGAAATGTGACTTTGAATCCATCTTTGAGTCCTTTTCTTTCTTCCAAATGATCTTCAATTTGATACATGAATTTGATCTTTATCTTCATCTTGATGTTGGTCTTGATCTTCAAATTGAGTATCATATGTGTGCCAAATACACTCCTTAATCAAATGAACTTGTACTCATATTGGTCATGCTTCTAGCTTATTTCAAAACCAAACATAGGCCCCTCAACCACTTATAAACATGATTCCAACTTGAGGGCCTTTCAATGAAAGTGACTCTAGATTAATCCAATAATTGTTTCTTTTTCTGGCAGATTTTGTCCTCTTGATAGCTCATGATCAATTAATAGCAAGCTTCTTCATCCATCATTTGCAATCCTTCAAATATATCCAATATATCACCACAACTTGAATTTTGCACTTGTATGTTATAGCACTTGGACTTCACTCTTTTGTCTTGGCATTGGGTTTGGATAGCACTAAGCTTCATTACTTGATTCAATCACATGATGATCAATATGTAATCAATTGAATCAAGTCTCCAATGCCATGGTACCTACACACATTCATCCACTTTTTGATGGTACCCAAACTAGTTTGGGTCCTCTCAAGTTAGGTGCAACATACATTGGCAATGCCTTAGTATGAATAGCGGGATGTGTTGCAATAGCAACCAATGTGGTACCATTACCGTCCTAACTAAGCATAGAATCATTAGCAATTGAAATAGGCTTAGGAGTGTTACCTAGTGGACATGAATTAGCCATGTGTCCCCTTTCCCGGCATGAGTAGCAACTTCTCTTGGATTGAGCCTTCTCTTCCTTGCTCATGTGTTGCTTCTCATTGCCTTGCCTCTCATGAGTTGCTTGAGCCATCTTCTCAAGCTTGTTAGGACACTTCGAGGCAAAGTGACCCATCTTCTCACATTCATAGCACTTGACTTGGGCGAGGTCTTGTGTTGATCTTGATCTTCGACCTCCCCTTCTTGTATTCTTCCCCATATCACCATCTCCATGGTTGATCTTGATTTGATCTTGGGGCTTCTTCTTGTTGGGGCAAGCTTTTGCAAGATGTCCCATCTCATGCATCGATAGCACATGAAATGAGATAGCTTTTCTTGTTCTTGCTTCTTCATTTCTTTTTCATGTCATCTCTTGCCCCATCTCTTGCCTTTGACATTGCTTTTGTTGAAGCCAATGCCACTCTTGTCACCATAGCTCTTTTGGTTTTTCCTCATGAGCTCATAGGTGACCTTTGATCTACACCACCTCTCTAACTTGTTGCTAAAGTTCTTCACTTCACTTTTGAGCTCATTGTTCTCCTTCAAAATGTTAGTCTCACAAGACAAGGAAGTAGAACAAGCATTGATATGTGAAGAACATGACATATTTAATAAATCATTAGAAGTGGTGGATACATGCTTCTTTTCTACATCACATGGGTTAGCACAAATATGTGATTGATCATTTAACCAAAATGAAGAGCTCTCACTAGTTTTAATTTCTTCAATAGAAAGCTTCTTAGTGAGTAAAGCATGATCTTGTACCAAGTTGTCAAGAGCAACACATAGTTCCTCATGAGTCAATTTTAGCTCATCATGTGAACAAGTAGTAACATAAAGTAGATGCTTTTGTTGTTCACATGCATTCTTTAGAAATGAGTTTTCTTTTGTCAATTTTGCATTTTTAGACATCTCATTTTCTAAAGCGATGGTCATGCTAGCATATTTACTCAAGAGCTCCTCATATGCATTAAGATCAATCACATTACCTTTGCAAACCTTAGTGTCCCAGTGTGACATGAAGCAATTGTTGACGGTCCTTAAACACCTGTTTTACCGTCAACATTTGACCCTAAAGTTCACCAAAAAGGCATGAAATGTAGTCAAATAGGTTTCAAACTAACCAAATTCCACATGTCCATAGAATTCTATTTGAATGCAGGATTTGAACCAAATTTGGACATATGGACCCACCAGAGGCCAAGCCCACTCAGCAGGGCCCAAATGGGCCTAAGGGGGGTGGCGCCCGCCACCCCTAGGTGGCGCCCGCCACCTCTAAGTGGAGCCCTCCACTTGGGTTGGCCCAAGTGTCACCCCTTGCCATGTCACCGATCCGTGTGACCTCCCCATGGCCAAATCCTGGCCCTTGGTCACTAGGTCAGTGACATCGGACGGCTCAGGGAGGAGTGGCGTGGATCAAGGCTGAATGTCGGTTGCTACGACATGCAACCAACCTCCAAACAGCCTTGGACAACCACCTGGATGCCGTTGAAGCAGTGGCGGTTCATCCAACGGCCAGGGAGCTGGCGGCCGCCAGTAGGGGGTGGTGCCCGCCACCTGACCTAACCCTAGGTCGGTTGGCTGCCCACTATAAGAACCCCCTGCGGATACATGGGTGTATGCCGAGTCTCTGAGTGATGAGTGATTGTCAACTGGGATGATGCACTTGTTCTTTGGCTTGTGTTGTGCAGGTGTCGAGCACGGATGCAGTGATCGAAGGCGAGGTGAAGGTCAAGTAGAGACGTGCTGTGCCGATGGACCGGGAGTGGCGAAGGGCGGACGTGAGGCTTGGACTGAGGGACCAGAGGCCCGAGGATCAGCTGTGGTGGCTGGCAGCCTGTGGCAGCTACAAGTGAAGACTTGCGGTCATGTGTTGCCTGAGTCGTGGACTTGGGGACACGTGTCGGTGGACGGGGTGCACGGGAGGTGCATCTCATCTACGACGTCGGTTTGGTGGTAGAGCCAGGGAAAAACCATCGGGTGGACGGTTTCCAGGTTTGGGCCTCAAAACCTGGGTGCTGATGGTTTCCGAGTTTGGCCACAAAACTCGGGCTGAGGTCGGTTTCCAGGTTTGGGCCTCAAAACCTGGGCGCTGAGGGTTTGCTGAGTTTGGCCTCAAAACTCAGAAGCTGGTGGGCTGGTTTCCCGGTTTGGGCCTCAAAACCGGGGGTTGGCTGGAAAAGGCTGGTTTCCCGGTTTGGGCCACAAAACCGGGGGTGCAGAGCGAGGGCGGCACGTGACGGCAATCGGGAGGTTGCGTCGAGGCAACGCTACGAGTTGTGCGAGCGTAGCCGTCGGATACACCTACCACCGAGTTGGTCCAGAATAACCTTAGGGTTTAGCTGGTTCGCTCTGTAAGTAGTTAGGGGTAGAGTGGGAATTAGGAATAGGTTAGAGTTAGGATAAATAGGGGGAGAGACCCACCTCCCCATTTATCTCAGTTAGTCATCCTGTCATTTGCTCTTTGCTTCTAGGGTTTCCTGCTCTCCCACATCCCTGCTGTAGCTAGCTGAGATCCACAGAGAAGAGAACAATACCTCTGTGTTCATGAGATTTTGAGGAAGTGAGGCCGTAACCTCACTGTTGTAGTGTGTGGTAGCCACACGGTTGCAATTTCATGGTTGTGATTCGTGTTCCGTTCGTGTTCTTCGCGGAATCCTTTTTCTCCAAGTTTTTCCCGTCGCTTGATCTCTTTGCTCGGTTCATCTTTTGCAAATCCGTTTGAACCAAGTTGTCCTAGATCGTGTGGCACTTCTTTCAACTGAAGGAATTAATCTCTAACCTCATGGTCTAGGAGATCGATCGATTTTCGTTTTGGGTCAAGTTTTCTCCCTTCCCCCGAAATTCTTCGATTCATCGATTTGGAGATAGGTTCGAGCCATGATCTCTTAGATATAGCTCAATATCCTCCTTGTGACTCATCTCTCCAAGTTTGAACCCTAAAGGTTTCGTTTTGGGAGAGTTTGATTCAAATCGGTGGATGAACTGTGCTGTCACGAGGTGACCGGACGCAGGGGTCGGGGCGACCGGACGCTGGCTGGGTGAGTTCGGTCGTTGAATGTCTTCTGCGATTTCCTGCTGATTGACCGGACGCTCAGCGAGCTTACTGACCGGACGCACAGCACTTACTGTTCACCAGTTTTGTCCTCGTGACCGGACGCTGCCTTGTTGACCGGACGCTCTATTCACCAGAGTCCGGTCCAACTCAGTAAGCTCCCGTTTTGGGTTTTGCTCGACCGAACGCGTCCGATACCTGACGACCGGACGCACCAGTGAGTCCGGTCAGTGTTGGTTTGCACTGTTCACTTTCTGCGTCTTTCTACTGACCGGACGCACTGCCTTCGACCGGACTATCCAGACTCGTGAGTCCGATCCAACTCAGAGAGGTCCGAAACTGGACGTTGCCTGACCGGACGCGTCCGGTGCTTGTTGACCGGACACAGGGTAAGTCCGATCAGTGTTGTCTCAGCGCGTTTCCATTTGCGGTTGGCTCGTTCTTGATCAGATTCGATTTCCGTCTTTTGCGTTGAGTTTCTAGAGTTGTGTAGTGTCCCGCTGTGCTTTTTGGAAGCATCCACCCTACATCTAGGGTCGTGGACACTAGCAAGCTCTAGGGTTTGCCTTTGGGGTTGATTTACGGGACAGTGGCAACAAGTTTCCAAAAGGAATTTTGAAGCTCCCATTCACCCCCCCCCTCTGGTCGCTTTCTGGTAGCATTCTCGGTCCTTCAATTGGTATCGGAGCAGGTTAAGGATCTTCCACCTTAGCCGGTTCCAGATCCACAGAAGGCGGCATGGATCGCGGCGTGGGCAAACCGCCGTTTTTCGATGGGACGAACTATGCGTATTGGAAGATACGCATGTCGGCCTATCTGCAGAGTTTGGGTGCTTCCATCTGGGATATTTGCAACTCTGCCGATTACGTTGTCTTGGCTGCTCGTGTGACTCAGCATCAGATCGATGAGCACGATGCCAATAGCCAAGCACGTAATGCTCTTTTCTCATGCTTGAGCATGAGTGAGTTTGATCGTGTTTCTCACCTCGCTACGGCTCGGGAGATTTGGGCCACCCTCATGCATTTTCATGAGGGAACCTCTCAAGTCAAAACCCGACTCTACGAGTCGTTCAAGCGAGAGTATGAGAACTTTCGACATATGCCTGGCGAGAGCATAGAAAATTTATTCGCTCGCTTTCAGGTGATTGTCAATAGGATGAGGGCTAACAAGGAGCAGTTGCCTTTCGACGATCATGAGAGGGCTCCGAAGCTTTTGCATACCCTTGATCGGTCGGTCTGGGATTCCAAAGTTCAGGCGATCATCGAATCACCTAACTATGAGACCCTCACGTGCGACGAGCTCTTCAGTAAGCTCAAGTCCAGTGAGATTGACGCCATGGCGAGGGCTTCTTATGAGAATCCTTCTGGCCCGACTATAGCTTTGGTTTCTGGCTCTTCTAACCCCTCTGGAGGTTTTGCTCTTTCATCTCTCTTTTCTGTCACAGAGGACCAGCTCGAGTCTCTGGGGGATGACGAGTTGGCAATGCTCGCCAACCGGTTCTCGCGGTTTCACAACAACCGCATGAACCGTCGCCGCGGAGGAGGACGCTCAGGATGCTACGAGTGCGGCGACCCCGACCACTTCATCGCCAACTGTCCCAAGAAGAAGAACTCATCTGGGAAGGGCGATCTTGGGCACAAGTACGACTCCGGCAAGCGCAAGGAGAAGTACGTCCCCGCGAGGCACAAGCGGAGGGGTGGCTTCGACAAGGAGTACATCAAGAAGAAGTACTTGGAGAAGGCCCAGGCTGAGCAGCATGCGTTCTTCGCCACGCTCAGCGACGTCGACGGCTCGGATGACGACTCCGCTTGCTCAAGCGATGATGAGTCCGAGAAGAAGAAGAGGATCGAGGACAAGCTGAACGGTCTCTGCTTCTTCGCCGACAACGACGGCCTCTGCACCATGGCCCTCGGCAAGGAGGTCGACGGCGAGCTGGTGAACTCCCCTCGGGACGACGACGACGACACCTCCTAGGTATCTCTGACCCACGATGAGCTTTCCGCTGAGGTCGAGAAACTTACTGCCGCGCTCCTTAGTCAAGATAAGTTGCTTAGGCGCGCCGCTAGAGAGCGCAAGGAGTTTAGGCAGAAGTGGGAGGATACAGTGAAGGAACTTGATTCTGTCAAGTCCACCGTAGTTGTTACCGATGAGGAGGAGTGCGAGGCGTGCACCACGCACATGACTGATCTTCTCACCTTGAGAAGCAAGTATGTTGCGTTGGTAGGAGAGGTGGATGAGCTCCGGGCTACACCCATGCTGTTGGGTGCGTGCAAGACTTGTCCTGTCTTGCAATTCGAGTTGGCAGAGAAGAATGCCAAGATTGTGTCGCTTGAGGAGGCCAGCTCGGGTAGCACTTGTGTGACTAGGTGCGCTTTGTGCGACGGTTTGGAGATGGAGATTGCTAACGTGAAGCATGACAAGATGCAAACCGAGGAGGAAAACACATACCTTCGGACCATCTTGTCATGGGTGTATTGTGGTGAGCCACAGCTCGGGATGATGATTTCCCAATTCAAGCGAGCTGCTGGAGGTCCCGGTGTAGGGTTTGCTTAGGGTGTTGATCTTTCTGCTTTTGGGAAGATTGGAGAGTCGAGTGGTCTGAATCCGAGTGAGAAACCCAACTCCACCACTACTCCCAAACTAACAAAGCTTCCACCCAAAGAGCCTCTCAAGCCTAACACCAAGGATGGGGTGTTTGAGGAACCCCCGAGAGCTCCACCCAAGAACCAAGTGTGGCATCCCAAACCCAACCACCTGAAAAACAAGTTGGACACAATGCCACCTATCCAGGAGGAGTTGCCACAGAAGGGCAAGGTAATCCACACCCACAACCGTGAGTACCAACAACCCCCTTTGAGAGCGGTGAGGTACCACTGTGAGCACTGTGGGAGAGATGGACACTTGAGCGAGTTCTGCTTTAGGCGCAAGAGAGAGGCGCGCCGTGCTAGGGAGATGAACAACCCAGACATGTACCATCCTTTCCATGATGTACATGCGCTGAATGTTTAGAGGAGAGCACCGAGACGTGCTGCTAGGCCCAGAGGTCCAGAACCTCAAGTTCCCATGCCTAGGCAGCAGAGAGCTCCGAGGAGAGACGCTAGGCCTAGAGGTGTTGAGCCTCAAGTCCCTAGGCGTAGGCCTCGTAGAGAGCGTGCCTGGCGGGAGCCTGCAGTTGTAGGCTATGGACCCCGTGGCGGTGGCTTTGTAGTTGAGCGTTTTCCCCCACCGCGTTTTGAGTATCGCGGTGAGCGCTCCTTCCCCAGCGGACCACATTCTTCTAAACGTGCTGATCGCTTCCTTCGTAGGTGTGCTTGGAATGGTCTTTTCGCTAATCGTTCTTTTGAGCAACCGGCCCAACACTGGTATTCTCCTTACTTCACTAACCCCAGTGTTGGCCCGTTTGCTCACCCTATGTCTTTTTATTGATGTATGTAAAACGATTGGAGAACGTTTGGTTGGTGGATTCCGGGTGTTCGAGGCACATGACCGGAAATGCCAAGTGGTTCTCCAGTCTTAGTCCGGTCGCCGAAAAGGAGTATATCACCTTCGGCGACAATAGCAAAGGTAAGGTGCTGTCTCGTGGGACTGTGCGAGTTAATGAGCACTTTGTGTTGCGCGATGTTGCTCTTGTTTCTAACTTGCATTTTAACCTTGTTTCTGTTTCGCAACTCTTTGACGACGACTATGAGATTCGTTTTAAACCGAATCTCAGTCGTATTTTGGATCCTCAGGGCAATCTTGTGTGTTTGATTTCGCCCTTTGGAAAAGTCTTTCGTGCGAATTTCTCGGAGTCTTTTGGTACTTCTCGTTGTCTTGTGGCTGGACCTTCCTCTTCTGATCTTTGGAAGTGGCATAGGAGACTTGGACATTTGAGCTTCGACTTGCTTGCAAGGCTTAGTTCACTTGGCCTAATCCGAGGATTGCCCAAGTTATCTATGGAGAAGGATCTTGTTTGCCACTCTTGTAGACACGGGAAGATGGTTGCCGCTCCCCACCATCCAGTGACTCAGGTCATGACCAAGCGCCCTGGAGAGCTTTTGCACATGGATCTTGTTGGTCCGGCTCGGGTGAGCTCGGTTGGGGGGAAGTGGTATGTGCTTGTTGTTGTCGACGATTTTTTGAGATATTCGTGGGTTTTCTTTTTAGCTGAGAAAACCGAGACTTTCTCCTTTGCTCGCAATCTAATTTTGCGTCTTCAGAATGAGTTCCCTTTGAACTCTATGCGAGCAATTCGGAGTGATAATGGTTCCGAATTCAAGAATTTGGATTTTTAGAAGTTTTGTGACTCTTTTGGGTTAGAGCATCAGTTTTCTTCCCCCTACACACCGCCTCAGAATGGTGTTGTAGAGAGGAAGAATCAGACCCTTGTAGAGATGGCCAGGACGATGCTCGATGAGCATAGGACTCCTAGGCGATATTGGGCCGAAGCTATGAACACTGCATGCTATATTTCCAATCGCATTTTTCTTCGAGCGTTCTTGAAAATGACCTCTTATGAGTTGCGTTTTGGAAAACTGCCCAAGGTGAGTTATTTTCGAGTTTTTGGTTGCCATTGTTTTATACTCAAAAAGGGCAACTTGGACAAGTTTGAGTCTCGTTCTTCTGACGGTGTGTTTTTGGGTTATGGCACTCACACTCGAGCTTATCGTGTACTTAACCTTGACACTAACCGAGTCATGGAGACATCCGATGTCACCTTCGACGAGACCATGGTTTGTCCTTCTTCTCGTTTTGAGCGTGCAGGTGATCATGAGGTTGGCGAACCTCTTTTCGATGATGAAGAAGAAGGTGCTGAAGGGACAGATGACCCAGCACCTCCTCCACCTGCTGTGCCGCAAAGAGCGGCCTCTACGACGACTCACGGTCCCGACACAACGTCTTCCTGGGGGCCGTGGGATCCGCCACCCCGAGCGGTACCCTTTGTACCCGGGGAGGCACCAGCTGCTGTTGAGGGGGAGGCCACTTCGGCAAGGGAGGCGCCACGACACATTCAGCGCCAGCACCCGCCTCAGCAGATGATCGGAAGCATCGACGAACGCGTCACCCGGTCAAGGCAAATCTCTCACTTTGCTCATTCTGCATTTGTTGCTGATTTTGAACCCCGGGATGTTGGACACGCTTTGACGGATCCTGATCTGGTCAATGCCATGCATGAGGAGCTTGAGAACTTTGAGAGAAATCGGGTATGGGTTCTAGTGTCTCCACCTTATGAGTGTCATCCAATTGGGACAAAATGGGTTTTCAAAAACAAACAGGGAGAAGATGGCCATGTTGTGAGAAACAAGTCCAGACTCGTAGCCCAGGGATATAGTCAGAAGGAGGGGATAGACTATGACGAGACATTTGCTCCTGTAGCACGTTTGGAGGCTATTAGGATACTCTTGGCTTTTGCTGCATCCAAAGGTTTCAAACTTTTTCAAATGGATGTCAAGAGTGCCTTCTTAAACTGCTACATAGAAGAGGAGGTGTATGTTAGACAACCCCCTGGTTTCGAAAATCCCAAGTTTCCAAACCATGTTTTTAAACTTCACAAAGCTTTGTATGGTTTGAAACAAGCCCCTAGAGCCTGGTATGATAGGTTGAAAACCTTTTTGCTTGCTAAGGGGTTTAAAATTGGATGTGTAGATAAAACGCTCTTTCTCCTCAAGCAAGGCAGTGATACACTCTTGGTCCAAATTTACGTGGATGATATCATTTTCGGTGGTTCTTCTCACGCTTTGGTTGCCAAGTTTGCAGACATTATGAGCAGGGAGTTCGAGATGAGCATGATGGGCGAGTTGACGTTTTTCCTCGGGTTGCAAATCAAGCAAACCCGGGAAGGAACGTTTGTGCACCAGGGCAAGTACAACCGTGACATTTTGAAGAAGTTCGACATGGGTGAGGCCAAGCCTCTTCCAACACCCATGGTGACCACGACGGCCCTGGATGCAGACAAGGAGGGAGAAGCAGTGGACCAGAAGGAGTACCGGAGTATGATCGGGTCGCTGCTGTACCTGACGGCGACACGCCCGGACATCCAGTTCGCGGTGTGCCTCTGCGCACGCTTTCAGGCGTCGCCGCGCACCTCTCACCGTCAAGCGGTCAAGCGCATTATGAGGTACTTATCCTTCTCTCCAGAATTCGGGATTTGGTATTCTGCTTCCTCCACCCTTTCCCTTTGTGGTTATTCCGATGCCGATTTTGCTGGTTGCCGTATTAATCGCAAGTCCACTTCTGGGACATGCCAGTTTATTGGTTCTTCTCTTGTTTCATGGTCCTCTCGCAAGCAGTCTAGCGTCGCCCAATCTACCACGGAGGCTGAGTATGTTGCTGCGGCTAGCTGCTATTCCCAGTTACTCTGGATGATGGCCACTTTGCGTGATTTTGGTCTGAGCTTTTCTCGTGTTCCATTGCTTTGTGACAGCACGAGTGCGATTAGCGTTGCTAAGAACCCCGTGCTTCACTCGAAGACCAAACACATTGATGTGCGCTTTCATTTTCTGCAAGACCACTATGAGAAGGGTGATATCGACCTTCGCCATGTCGATACTCATCATCAGCTTGCTGATATTTTTACAAAGCCTTTGGACCAATCAACCTTTACTCAGTTGAGAGGTGAGCTTGGTGTGTGTTTCCCCTTTTAGATGGGGGAAACACTTTGGATTTTGTATGATACACTGACTTTTTGTTTTCAGTTGTTTTTGCTTCTTTTTTGATTTCTTCGTGCATCTCTTGCATTTCAGCATACGCTTTTACATTCTAAGCTTCATGTGTATAATCTGAAGAATGTAACTATGCTTTGTGTAGTTTTTGCTCCGATGCTTTATGTTGATGCTGTAGCTTATGCTCTTTCTGATCACTAGTGCATGCTATGAGTTGAGCTATTTTTGAATGGTGAATTTGATAATGAACTTAAAACTTGAAAATATTCACCATTGAGATATGCAACTAGCATGTGTAAGATGTGTTGAGGTCATTCCTGCTTTTCATATATGCTAGGTTGCTATGTCTCTAGTGTTGAGTCATTCACTTGCTTGGTATGTCATATACTGCTTAAAATCTGAACCAAGTTAAGTGAATTGGAAAGATCGAGATGGGTTTGCTTGTTAACACCTCACAGTTTCGAGACTGTTTCTCATTGCACTTTGAGTTAAACTTGAGCTGTGTAGTGTATGAATGAAACTGTTGCTTTAAGCTTCTGATTGCTTATGCATAGGCTTCGCACAGTTGAAAAGTTAGGCAATAACAAGCATTCAACCTCTCGCAGTCACATGCTGTTTTCTGAACTTGTGTAATTTCACCGCTGCAACTCCGATTAAAATTTGAAATCACAAGTAAATGCCTAAATTGGTATCAGCATGATGATTGAACTGTTCTAGGGGTAGTTCACTTGGTATACATGCTTAGCACATTTGACTTCCTGTCCATACATGTCTTGTGCTATTTTGTTGGTGAATACCTTTTTCGGCTCAAAACTGCTCACATGTTCATATTTCATTCTTAGTGATCAGCTTGAGTCATCGGATTTGAACTCTATAGAGCATCCTTACACTCTGTTGAGTATACTCCTGAAGCTCCTAACTTGCATCTTTGCCTCATTTGCATTTTGAAAGGGGAGAAATATGCATGTTAGCACTTTGTGCTGCATTTTCTGAGGGGGAGCTTTGACTCTTGACGAGTGCATTTTCAACTAAGGGGGAGAAATTGCAAATCATTACCCTCCGTTTCAGCTAAGGGGGAGTCTTCCTGGTTGTTTGCACTATTCGAGGGGGAGTTTGTTTCCGGTTGAGTCTTTGACATTTTCAATTGGTTTGGAGCGGTTTGCTAGCTGCGTTGAGCCTTAGCCTCTTTCTTGAGGGACTAGCATTTGCTTTTCAGATTTTCAGTTGGTGTCGGACTCTTTTTGGTAACAGACGGTATCGAGCTTTCCTTGCTAGTTGTTTTGAGCCTCTGTGCCTCTATCTTGAGGGACTAGCATTTTGCTTCAATATTTTCGATTGGGATTTGCTAGCGGTGTTGAGCCTGTTCTACCTCTTCTTGAGGGCTAGCTTTGCTTTGCTTGGTTGCGTCGAGCCGTTGCCCATGTCTTTGGGGACCAAGTTCTTTCGCTCTTTCCACTTGACCTTCTTCGGCTTTGCTATGCTTTTGGGTCATTTGGTCGAGTTCTCTCTTCTCCTTCTTCCTTCTTCTCTTTCTATTATGATTTGTGTTGGTAGTTGACAATGCACTCATCAAGGGGGAGATTGCGGATACATGGGTTTATGTCGGGTCTTTGAGTGATGAGTGATTGTCAACTGGGATGATGCGCATGTTCTTTGGCTTGTGTTGTGCAGGTGTCGAGCACGGATGCAGTGATCAAAGGCGAGGTGAAGGTCAAGTAGAGACGTGCCGTGCCGATGGACCGGGAGTGGCGAAGAGCGGACGTGAGGCTTGGACTGAGGGACCAGAGGCCCGAGGATCAGCTGTGGTGGCTGGCAGCCTGTGGCAGCTACAAGTGAAGACTTGCGGTCATGTGTTGCCTGAGTCGTGGACTTGGGGACACGTGTCGGTGGACGGGGTGCACGGGAGGTGCATCCCATCTACGACGTCGGTTTGGTGGTAGAGCCAGGGAAAAACCATCGGGTGGACGGTTTCCAGGTTTGGGCCTCAAAACCTGGGTGTTGATGGTTTTCGAGTTTGGCCACAAAACTCGGGCTGAGGTCGGTTTCCAGGTTTGGGGCTCAAAACCTGGGCGCTGAGGGTTTGCTGAGTTTGGCCCCAAAACTTAGAAGCTGGTGGGCTGGTTTCCCGGTTTGGGCCTCAAAACCGTGGGTTGGCTGGAAAAGGCTGGTTTCCCGGTTTGGGCCACAAAACCGGGGGTGCAGAGCGAGGGCGGCACGTGGTGGCAATTGGGAGGTTGCGTCGAGGCAACGCTACGAGTTGTGCGAGCGTGACCGTGAGATACACCTACCACCGTGTTGGTCCAGAATAACCTTAGGGTTTAGCTGGTTCGCTCTGTAAGTAGTTAGGGGTAGAGTGGGAATTAAGAATAGGTTAGAGTTAGGATGTGGGAATTAAGAATAGGTTAGAGTTAGGATAAATAGGGGGAGACACCCACCTCCCCATTTATCTCAGTTAGTCATCCTGTCATTTGCTCTTTGCTTCTAGGGTTTCCTGCTCTCCCACATCCCTGCTGTAGCTAGCTGAGATCCACAGAGAAGAGAACAATACCTCTGTGTTCATGAGATTTTGAGGAAGTGAGGCCATAACCTCACTGTTGTAGCGTGTGGTAGCCACACGGTTGCAATTTCGTGGTTGTGATTCGCGTTCCGTTCGTGTTCTTCGTGGAATCCTTTTTCTCCATGTTTTTCCTGTCGCTTGATCTCTTTGCTCGGTTCATCTTTTGCAAATTCGTTTGAACCAAGTTGTCCTAGATCATGAGGCACTTCTTTCAACTGAAGGAATTAATCTCTAACCTCACGGTCTAGGAGATCGATCAATTTTTGTTTTGGATCAAGTTTTCTCCCTTCCCCCGAAATTCTTCGATTCATCGATTTGGAGATAGGTTCGAGCCATGATCTCTTAGAGATAGCTCACTATCCTCCTTGTGACTCATCTCTCCAAGTTTGAACCCTAAAGTGTTGGGAACACGCTTGCCCCACCTCCGCACTTGTGCAGGGGGGTGGCGAAGGTGACCCAGCGTCGGAAACAATTGCGAAGGTTAAGGAAACAAAGACAAAGTTGTTATGGCTCTGTTCCCAAAAAAGTCATCCCTTTACACTGTTCACTCCTTGGTATTTATAGAGAATACCAAGGGTCATGGGATCAATTACAAAAGGGTACAGAAAAGATTCCCTGGCTCCACACAGGGAGGAGGGGTAATAACGTAAAAACACAGCTAAGGTGAAAACCCTAGTCAGCCTCCTTCCTGCGCACCGCCACCTGATTCTTATCACCTTCGAGAGGGGAGAATGAGTGCCAGACCCTCGATCTCACTTGCCCTCGGGCCAGCGCTCCACTGACGCTTGCCAGACCCATCGCTCCAAGTGGAATGGCCACGAAGGCCGGCGAGGGTCGCCTGCCGCGTTGTCGTCATGCCTTAACCTCGCGATGGAAAGACGAGGGCCGACCTTCGTCCTGCGGAGGTATCCGTCCAGTCGCAGAGCTTGAGGTCCTTCGCCACCAGTTGGGTCTGGGCCTCTCGGCGAAGGTATGCAGGATGCGCGAGGGTCACTCCCATCGCTCTTCACGCCCCTTTCCTGCAAAAAGTACCTGAACACTTCCGAAGGTTAGGTCAGTGTTCAGAGGTTTGATTGGCGACCTGAGAGACTTGACAGGATGAAATAGGGGGATAGACGGCGAAGGTGCGCGGGCTGTTTTGTTGAGCCAGCCTGCGTGGCGCCTCTGCCGAGGATCCCTTCCCCCAACAGTAGCCCCTCGTTGTCTTGGATCTAAAGAACAGTGTTTAGGCCCAAGCAGCGCCTTTCAATGGGAATTGAGACGGGATCCTTGGCAGCGACGCCCGCGGCTGCTTTTGGGCCGGGCCGTTGTATTGTTTTTGAACTGGAGTCCATTTCATTTTTTGTGCCAGTTTTATTGGGTGGGGCGCTCCGCCTTCCGGCCTATAAATAGAAGGGGTGGGTGAGGAGCTTGGATTGCGCCCTCCTCTGCTATAGCCATCCTGCTGTTGCGATTTGCTTGTGGCGAAGGTTTGTTTTAGCTTGCGTGCGAGGGTTGAGTCGGGCATTCGTTGTTCGATAGTGTCAGGAGCTAAAGAGATGGCCAGGTTGAAGCAGACCGCTCGCGCTGTTTCTCCCACTATCGCGGATGAGGGGATTACCTTCGAGTTCGGTCTCAGCCGGGTTTGCGCCTCTGAGATTGCATCTTATGTCAGGTGGGGTTGGATTGAGGAAGGCAAGGCGAGGACCAGTGCTGGGGAGACAGTGCCGAGGCCGGACGCAGATGAGGTTGTTGTGTTTGTGGAGTTCTTTTTAGCTGGTCTTCGCTTCCCCGCTGACTCCTTCGTGACTTCGGTTCTGCGAAGGTTTAATCTGCGCTTCCACCAGCTTACACCCTCTTGCTTCACGAAAATGTCAGTTTATGTCTGGGCCTGCCGAACTCAGGGGATTGTCCCTCATGTCGAGGGGTTTGTTCGCACTCATCGCGTTCATATGCAACCTCGCAAGTTTACGGATAGTGAAGGTAAGGCCAGTCTTGGTCAGTTTGCGGTGTACACTTTTTGTCATCGCGCCGGCGCAGAGCTGCCGGTGCAGGCGCAGAAGAACAAGTGGAGCAGCGGGTGGCAGGAGTTTTTGTTTCATTACAAGCTCAGTGATTGCGCCGAGCTTTGCGGTGAGCTTCCGTTGCTTGGGGATGTAAGCGCCGAAGCTAGGATGAGCGTCGAGGCTCACGCTGCTGTTGACTGCCTGAGAGTCGTTGCACGCTCTTTGTGTGCACGTGATTTAGTGGAGTACTGTTGTGCCAAGATTTGGCTTCTCGGCCGGAGGCAGGCATGGTTCAAGGTAGAGAGTGACCCCAAGTACGAAGGTAGGGGTTTGAAGAGGCCGAATCTGGATCTGGACAAGGTTTGGGAGAAAACTCTTAAGAAGTTTCCCTCGCGCGAAGATGGGGCCGAGGCCGTCTACAAGCGAGTTCAGCAGTGGACGGAGGAGCTTGTTGGGAAATTGTCCACGCTAGAGGTTAAGGCAATCCATAGCTCGGTGGGTAGCGAAGGTCGGGTGAACAGAATGTTTGACACGCTTGGGATCCAGTACGCAGACTAGCCAGCTCCTTCGAGCGACGATGCGCCAAAGAAGAGGAAGCGTAAAGCTTCGGAAGAGAGAGAGATCGTTTCTCGACCGAAGAGAGGCCATGGTCGAGGCCGTGGTGCTGCTGGAGGTCGAGCGAAAACACTTGCGATGAAGGTCGCAGTTGTTTCGGGTCCTGGTGGTACCTCTTCCCCCTCGGCCATTGTAACTTCCGGTCGGGGTGTCTGTAGGGTTGCAGGGCGGGTGCCCCGAGTTGGGGGGATCGGAGCTTTAATTCAAATCTCGGACGACGGGGGTGACTCTGATGACGATGAGGTGGAGGAGGAGAAAGAGGAAGAAAAAGAGGGGGGACGGAAGAGGACACGTCTGTTGAAGACAGCGTGACTTCAAGCAGCGAGGGTGGCTCTGATGAGGTTGTGAGCATTGAAGACAACCGTGGGAAGAAGATTGTCGCGTCCAGTGGTGGCGCTCCGGCTGACCGGAGCATTGACAATATAATTCGGGACTTGGAGCCGAGGAGTCCTCCGCGAGGGTCGATTCCCTCGTTTGCTGGCTCGCATTTGTGGGTCGATGGTTTCGAATTTTCCGGCGAACTTGAATCTGAGCGAAACCCGGGGAAGAGACCGTATGGCGAGGCCAGCCGGTCGAGTCTTCCTGAGTTCGCTAAGAAGCTTGGTGTTTGCGATCTGGCGACTGAGTTATTTACAAGCCCGGACCTTCGGGATTGTCACCTGCAGTGTGGCCCGGAGGAAAGGCGTTTTTTAGGCCGTATCTTCGGCCGTATTTGTGTGCCGGAAGCAGAGGTTCGTCTTGCCGACCAACCTGTTGGGGATACGTTTGACGATGTGGATGTGAAATTGGCGGAGTTGATGCTCCTGAATCGTGCGGCCAGGCGTAAAGTTGGCTCTGATATGGAGTTCATGAGTGGCCAAATCTCCGAGCTTGAGAGAGAGAATGCCAGGCTCAGCCAAAGCTTGGGTAACAAGGAGATCGAATTGAAGAATGCGTCGGAGAGGGCCGTCAAGGCCCGAGAAGAGGCAGTGGGGCTGGCGAAGCGTAATGCAGATCTGATTGCGGCGGGCAAAGAGAAGGATATGGCTCTGTCGGCTGCCGAGGGTCGAGTTGACAATTTGAATAAGTCATGGTGGATGAGTATGGAGAAGATTAAACATAAACTCGATTGCTGCTTGACCGAGGCTGGCGGTTCTGCTGGGGAGCCGCTGCCTGTTACTAATGCAAAGGCGTTCGAGGGTTGGCTTGCTAATGAGCTTGATGTCTTCAGCTCGCTAGTCGAGAACGCGGCCGATTTTGGCTGTTATGCCGGAGCCTTGGCCATGGCTGGCACCCTTCGACAGGCGGACTGTGAGCACCTTCGAAAGGTTAAGAAGCCCAACCATGTATTTCCGACAGTTAAAGAGGTGCGCCAGATGAAGGTCAATGATTTGGAGGTCCGAAACTGTGCGATGCGTTTGCTTCGTAGGTTCTGGATCTCCGGTGGAGGTCGAGCCCTTGCGTTCGAGGAAGCTGCCGAAGCTACTCGCCAAGTTAGTACTATTGGAGAAGCGTAGCTTTTGGTTTTGTTTTGATGTTTTAAGGAGTTAGAATTGAATTTTTTTTATTTTCCTCTGTTTTATGTCTGCAGGCTCAGAGAGAAGCGATGCCCTCGCCGTCGGCCGCAGTTGATGCAGGAGGCAGCTCCGAAGCTTTCCCGAAGCCTAGCGCTGCGGGGGTTTCGCTTGCCGAAATCGAAGCCTTGACTGGAGACGTCCCGAGCGCTGGCGAGGGTGTCGTGGAAAAAACAGTAGCGGAAGAGAGGCCTGCTAGTACCGTCAAAGCTACTGCAGAAGAGGCGACGATGGAGACGGCGCCTGCTGAAGCCTCGGGTGCTGCCGTGGGTGAAGGTTTAGAAGCTGTCGATGACGAAGTTGCGGCTGACGGGCATGGGAAAACTGGACAGGTGTGAACTTTGGGATTGTTGGGGCGAGATAGTCATTTTGTAAAAGTTGTTGTCGCTGTAAAGACTTGACGCTGAGACACTTTCCCTTATTTGATGTAAATGCAGGTTCCTGACGGAACCGTGCTAGACGTATTTGATGTGACGCCCTTGACGCTAAATTATCAAGATGTTTTTGTAACTGGCAAATCTTGGGCTCGTGCTAAGCTGAGACATCCTTTACTGACCTTCGAGCGTTTTTGGTGGTCGAAGGTGCGAAGGTACGATTTAAAAAATAGCAGGTCGAGCCGTTTTTGGCGCGAGGCGGACTTTACTGACCGGCAGGCCACCCGTTATTTATTTGGTGCTTCTTCGTCCTCGCAAGTTGGAAATGATGATGATATCGATGAGAACACAGCCTTGGATTACTTGTTCGGGCGAACCGAACTAGATTTAGGTTCGGACGGATCGTTAGTGGTTCCAAAGGAGGAACCTTCGGAGGTCAGTGATGTGGGCCGTACATATATGTATCGGGCTAGGGTTTTGTCTGGGGAGCTGCCAATTATTCCGGCAGCTCCTTTGTTGTGGGGACCCATTGTTGCGGTGGAGCCAGAGTTTGAGGAAAGTAGCGAGGGTTCTGGTGATTTGATGTTAATTAAAGGGAGCGAAGGCTCCTTGTAATTTTTGTAATTTTCCATGATTTGTTTGTCGTTGTGAAGCTATTTTGTAAATGTACGGGAACACTGAATGTTGGTTTTATGTCGCTACGATTCCTTACTCGTTATCGGATATTGACAAGGCTCGTTGGCTCCCCGGCACTGCGTTGTTTTGTTGTATGCAAGGTTTAGCTTAGAAAGCGAATTGGCGAGGCTTGTGTTTTGTTAAACTGAGATGTTTTAGTAAAAAACAGCGACGCCCCCTTTCTTTTTAGCGAGGCTCGCGTTTCGCTGGACTGGGATGTTTGGTAAAAACAGCGACGCCCCCTTTATTTTTTAGCGAGGCTCGCGTCTCATTAGACAGCTGTTTTGTAAAAAACAGCGACGCCCCCTTTCTTTTTTGCGAGGCTCGCGTCTCATTAGACAGCTGTTTTGTAAAAAACAGCGACGCCCCCTTTCTTTTTTAGCGAGGCTCGCGTCTCATTAGACAGCTGTGTTGTAAAAAACAACGACGCCCCCTTTCTTTTTTACCGAGGCTCGCGTCTCATTAGACAGCTGTTTTGTAAAAAACAGCGACGCCCCCTTTCTTTTTTGCGAGGCTCGCGTCTCATTAGACAGCTGTTTTGTAAAAAACAGCGACGCCCCCTTTCTTTTTTAGCGAGGCTCGCGTCTCATTAGACAGCTGTTTTGTAAAAAACAGCGACGCCCCATTTCTTTTTTGCGAGGCTCGCGTCTCATTAGACAGTTGTTTTGTAAAAAACAGCGACGCCCCCTTTCTTTTTTGCGAGGCTCGCGTCTCATTAGACACCTGTTTCCGTGGTGTGTTTGCGAGGGTGCTCGACTTTTTTTGGACTTCGCGCCTCCCCTTAGATGGAGGTGAAGTTTGCTTTTTGCGAGCCCCTGGCGTGTTTTGCGAGGGTGCTCGACTTTTTTGGACTTCGCGCCTCCCCTTGGGTGGAGGTGAAGTTTGCTTTTTGCGAGCCCCTGGCGTTTTTGCCAGGGTGCTCGACTTTTTTGGACTTCGCGCCTCCCCTTAGGTGGAGGTGAAGTTTGCTTTTTGCGAGCCCCTGGCGTTTTTGCCAGGGTGCTCGACTTTTTTGGACTTCGCGCCTCCCCTTAGGTGGAGGTGAAGTTTGCTTTTTGCGAGCCCCTGGCATGTTTTGCGAGGGTGCTCGACTTTTTTGGACTTCGCGCCTCTCCTTAGGTGGAGGTGAAGTTTGCTTTTTGCGAGCCCCTGGCGTGTTTTGCGAGGGTGCTCGACTTTTTTGGACTTCGCGCCTCCCCTTGGGTGGAGGTGAAGTTTGCTTTTTGCGAGCCCCTGGCGTTTTTGCCAGGGTGCTCAACTTTTTTGGACTTCGCGCCTCCCCTTAGGTGGAGGTGAAGTTTGCTTTTTGCGAGCCCCTGTCGTTTTTGCCAGGGTGCTCGACTTTTTTGGACTTCGCGCCTCCCCTTGGGTGGAGGTGAAGTTTGCTTTTTGCGAGCCCCTGGCGTGTTTTGCGAGGGTGCTCAACTTTTTTGGACTTCGCGCCTCCCCTTATCTTAGGTGGAGGCGAAGTTTGCTTTGAAAAGAAAAAAGGTTGTTTTTCGAAGCAATCTTAGCGGGTTTCCATCGATTGTAGCGCTCTTTGAAAAAGAAGTGCTTTTTTGATGTTTGCTAGTAAAAGTAATAACTTGGAGATTTTACTTTTTTGGGGGTTCTAGCCTGTATTAAGGGTTTGGATACTGCCTCGTTAAAAAACCTTACGCCCCTTCGTAAGGAAAAAGAGTGCAGCTCCTCTTGTTTGTTACATTGATAGAAAATGGAAGAAGCAACAAATTACATAATGCGAGGGCTCGCTAAGGCTCCGCTATGGGTAGTATTTGTGAAGGTCGTCGATGTTCCAGGTATGAGGCAGGATGTTTCCCTCGCTGTCAGAGAGGTGGAAAGAGCCAGGGCGATTGCATTCTGATATCAGGTATGGACCGGTCCACTTTGGCTGGAACTTCCCCGCCATGCCGGCGTTTTGTTTCCGGATGAGGACGAGGTCACCCTTCTACAAGTCTTTGATTCTGACCTTTTTATCCCTCCATTTTTTTGGTTTCTTCTTGATACTTGCGAAGGTTGTGCACTGCGTTGCATCTTGCTTCTTCGAGTAAATCTTTGTTGAGCAGCTGGCTTTTTTCTGTTGGTTCGAGGGTTGTTCTTGGTGATTCGTGCCTCAGTTCTTCTGGTAGCACAACCTCTTCCCCAAACAGGAGCTTGAAAGGTGTGAATTTGGTTGCTCTGCACTCCGAGGTGTTGTGAGACCAAGTGACCGAGGTTAGCTCTTCCGCCCATTTTCCCTTTGGCCTGCCTTGCAATTTCTTGGATATGGCTTGGAAAATTGTTGCATTAGCTCTTTCAACTAAGCCGTTGGATTGAGGGTGCCGAACAGAAGCGAAGCATAAGATTGTACCAATTTGTGCGCAGAATTCTTTGAAAACTTCGCAGTCAAATTGGGTGCCATTATCGATGGTGAGATGTTTGGGGACGCCGAATCGACAAACTATTTGTTGCCAGAAAAACTTTTTTACTGCGAGGGAGGTGATGGAAGACAATGGTCTTGTTTCAATCCACTTTGTGAAGTATTCTATGGCTACCACCGCGCAGCGAAGGTTTCCTGGAGCTGTCGGTAGTGGGCCCACGAGGTCCATTGCCCACCTTTGCAGAGGCCATGTTGGGCATATAAGCGTCGTAGGAGCCCCTAGGGCATTTTGGTTTTTTCCTGTTAGTTGGCAACCTTCGCATTGTTTGACGATGTTTTCTGCATCTTTTAGCGCCGTTGGCCAGTAGAAGCCTTGCCGGAAGGCTTTTCCGACTAATGCCCTTGGGCCGTTGTGTGATCCACAAATGCCTTCATGGATAAGCTTAAGAATGTCATTTCCTTCAGACTGTGGGACGCATTTGAGCCAGGGCGAGGTTACTAAAGCTTTGTACAGAATGTTGTCCACAATCTTATACCCTCGTGCTCTTTGTTTTAGCCTATTTTCTTCTTCTTTGGAGTCTGGTTCGTGGAGCCCCTTGATGTAGGCTATGATAGGTGCCCTCCAGTCCTCGCTCTGGATTGCATTGATCAACTTGGCGTTCTTTTCGAGGGTTTCAAAAGCTGGTTGGGTCGCAACTTCGTGGAAAACATCAGGCGGTAGGTGTAATTGTTGTGCTGCTGCTTTGGCTAGGCAGTCTGCTTCGCTATTTTCTGACCTTGGTATTGCTTTTACTGATACACCGAGGAAAAAGGACTCTAACCTTCGGACATGTTGAAAGTACTTTTGCAGCTCTGGATCTCTGGCCTTGTAATCCATCTCAATGTGCCCCGCGATGACCTGTGAGTCTATGTAGATGACTGCCCTTCGGACTGACAGTGACCGAAGCCTTGAGAGAGCGAGTACCATAGCTTCGTATTCTGCGGAGTTGTTTGTACATTTGAAGTCAAGTCTTCTTGCGTATCTTAGCTTAGATCCGGATGGTGAGACTAGAATGGCCGAGGCCCCTGCGCCAGTTGCACCCCAGGCTCCGTCAACATACACAGTCCAAAATGGGTCTTGGTGAGGTTCATCTTTGCGAGGGTCTGGGGTCCATTCTGCTATGAAATCTGCTAGCGCCTGGGATTTGATTGCTGTTCGACCGACAAAGGTTAGGGCGTAGCTGTTGAGTTCAACTGCCCATTTAGCTATTCTTCCGACTGCCTCGTTGTTTTTGAAAATGTTCTCGAGGGGAAAAGCTGAGGGTACTTGGATTTCATATGCTTGGAAATAGTGCTTGAGCTTTCTTGATGCCATGACCACTGCGTACGCTATCTTCTCGAGCTCTGAGTAATTTCGTTTAGGCCCTTCGAGGGTTTCTGATACGTAGTAGATTGGGGCTTGCCTGGTTTCGTTGTTCTCGTGCAACTCTTTGATTAAGACTGCGCTCGCTGCGTGAGGCGAGGCTGCAACGTACAGCAATAACAAGTCCCCTTTGCTTGGGCTAGTTAAAACAGTCAAGCTAGTGAGATACTTCTTCAAGTCTTCGAAAGCTTTCTGCTGCCGGGGTCCCCAGTTGAATGGTGCGTTGCTTCTCAAGCTTTCGAAGAAAGGTAACCCTCGCTCAGCTGATCTGGAAATGAATCTGCTGAGAGCTGCTAATCGGCCTGATAAGCGCTGGGCTGCTTTTTTGGTTGTCGGGGGTTCCATGTTGATGATAGCATCAATCTTGTCGGGGTTAGCTTCAATTCCCCTTGCAGAGATGATACAACCCAGCAGTTTTCCTTCACTTACCCCGAAAACACATTTTTTGGGGTTCAGCTTTAATCCAGCGCACCGGAGGTTGCTGAACACTCTCGACAGGTCCGAAATGTGGTTTTCTTTTAACTCGCTTTGGACAACCAGGTCATCAACATAAGCGGAGACGGAGTGTTCATCTTCGAAGACCTCGGATGTCATACGAGCGAAGGTTGAACCCGCGTTTCTTAGGCCTTCTGCCATTCTCCGAAAACAAAATGTTCCCGAGGGTGTGATGAAACTTGTTTTCTCCTCATCTTCTTCATTCATCCAAATCTGGTGGTACCCAGAAAAGCAGTCGAGTAGAGATAGCATTTGGCAGCCGGCTGCCCTGTCAACCAAGGTGCTTATGTTGGGGAGGGGAAAATCATCCTTCGGGCAAGCCTTGTTCAAGCACGTGAAATCTACGCACATTCGCCATTTGTTGTTCTTTTTCTGTACTAGTACCACGTTTGAGAGCCATGTTGGGTACTTGACCGGGCGGATGACGCCTGCGTCCAAAAGCCTTTTTACCTCGGCCTTCGCTGCCTCTTTCCTTTCTTCTGACATTTTGCGAAGCTTTTGTTTGACCGGGCGGTAGCCCGGTTTGATGTTTAGGCTGTGCTCTATCAGGGTTCTGTCCACTCCTCTTAAGTCCTCCGCGGACCAGGCGAAGGTGTCGGAGTTTCCTTTGAGGAAAGTGACGAGGTCGCTTTCTGATTGGGGGGCTAGGTTGGCTGAGATGAACACCTTTCTTTCAGCGTTACCCTCGAAGAGTTGCACTTGTTTGGTTTCTTCCTTGGGTGACACCATTATTTTGTCAGTGCACACCTCACCTTCGTCATTGAGGTTTGTAACTTGAGGTTTCGACAGGTTGTGGACATTACGTTGTCCTGGTGCTACTGTTCCCTCGGCTGCCCTTGCAATGTCTTGGTCTCCATATACTGCGACCACTCCCTTCGGAGCGGGAAGCTTCATGCAGAGGTAAGCGGGGTGGATGACTGCGTTGAATGTGTTGGTTACCCCTCGGCCAAATATGGCATTGTACGGATAGAACATGTCGACCACGTCGAAGGTTAAATGCTCGGTTCTGCAATTGATCTGGTCATCGAAGGTCACGGGCAAAGAAATTTTCCCGATGGCTCTCACTTGTTGACCGCCGAAGCCGTATAAAGGGTTGTCAGCAGGTTGTAGGAGGTTCCTATCAAGCTTCATGCTGTCAAAGGTTGAGGCGAATAGGATGTCTGCGGAGCTTCCTGTGTCGACCAGAATTTTAGTGACAGTCCACCCTGCTAGATTGGTCTCGATCACCATGGCGTCGGTATGAGGGTAATCTCTCAACTTCATATCACTGGAGTCGAAGGTTATGGGTATGTGGGACCAACGACCAAATTTGTGTGGACCTTCGATGGCTACATGGTGCACCCGTCTGGCATGTTCTTTTCTCTGCCGCTTGTTGCCATGGTCTTCATTTGAACCTCCGGTGATAGCTAATATTACACCGAAGGTTGATGTTGGGTTGTTGATGGTCGTTTGGCTCTGGGTTTCGGATTTGACAGGTTGAGGCGCTGGTAGAGCGGGTATTGGTGGTGGAGGCGGTAGAGCATTGTTGACTTGGGTAGTTGGGGTTTGGGTTTGGGGGGTTGTTGGGTATGTGACTGTGTATGTTGAATTTTGGCGTTGTGGGATGGTGGTTGGCTGATGAGAGGCTTGGTTGTAAAGTGGGTGGAGCGCGTAGATGGGTTGTTGCGAAGGTAGGCCATAGTTTATGGGGGTATAGTGGTATGGAGGATTTGTTGAGTGAAAGTTTGGTTTCCTGGTGTGGTTGATGGTTCGGTTGTCTGTCGAAGCGGCTCTTTTGGACTCCGGGAATTCTTTTCCCTTGGCGAAGCATTCGCATTGTTTGGTGGTGTGCCCCTTTCCAAGGCCACAGAAATGACAATACATTTTCGCGGGGTCTTTTTGCTGGTTCCACTGATCTGGCGGGGGTGGCAAACCTTGGGGGTTTTGGTTGTTCAGGGGTTGAGTGCCCCGTCCTTGGTGTTCATAGTGTATTGGTTTGTTGATGGCACCGATGTTGCTTTGTTCTTGGCGAGGGTTGTTTACTCTTGGTTGAGGCCCCGGCTGCGGCTTCTGTTGTGACCTCCGAGCATCGGACTTCGCTCTGAACTCCATGTCTGCTCTATAGTATCTTTCCATTGTCTCGTGTAATTCCTCGATTGTGTTTGCCGGCTTCCTGGCAAATTTCGAAGAGCATGGGCCTGGGCGAAGGCCACTGACTGCAGCCCAGGAATCTTGAAGTGGATTTGGATGAACCTCCGCCAATAATCTTGAAGTGGTTCGCGCTCTTCTTGTTTGCAGTTGAACAACTCAATGGGGTTTGATGGGGCTGGTGTAATGCCCTTGAAGTTTGTACAAAGCCTATCTCTGAGATGGGCCCAGGAATCTACTGTTCCGGGGCGGAGGTTGTTGTACCAGGTTTGTGCAATGTCTCACAGGATGATGATGAAGGACTTTGCCATTGTTGTTTCGTCTCCGCCTGCTGCGGCAACTGCTGCTTCATAGCTCATTATGAATTGGCGAGGGTCGGAGAGCCCGTCGTAGCAGGGTAGGTTTTGTGGATTGTAGCACGGTGGCCAGGGTTGGGTTTGGAGCATTTGGGAGAGTGGTGACTTTGGGTCATAGGGCATTTGGTGTTGTTGGGGTCTTCGTTGGTTGCGAAGGTTAGGCTCTCTCTCATCTAGGTAGAGTTGGCGAAAGTTTGGTGGCCGCATAGGATGTGGTTCTGGGTGAATTGGTGGTGGGGGGGGTGGTGGATGGAGACGAGGGTTGCCTTGATCCCGCTCCTCATTCCCCTCTTGCAGTGGGGGCATTTCCTCATCATTCCATCCCTCGGCCTCGGCTTCAGCCGCAGCGAGGGATTCTTCCATTTGGCGAAGCTGCTCCCTGGCCTCGTCTGCCCTTTGTCTGATCGAGCGCAACTGGTTGTGCCTCTCAAGCTGATCCAGGCGCCTCTTCTTCTCTTGCAGCTCAGCTTGAAGTCTCTCGAGGGCCTCGAGGCCCAACTCTTCCTCATCCCTCCCCTCTCCTTCTCCAGGAGTGTGGGGGTGCGGCTGTGTCACCACTCGGGCCTGGGGGCCCGAGACTTCTGATTCTGGGGTGACACCCTCTGCTCCCGAGGGTTGCACAATCTCCTCAGCAGGCGGAACCAGCGTCGTCGTCTCATTGGCGACGCATCGGTCCCTAGCTGCGGGCGCTCTCCTGTTTCCTGCCATTTCGAACTTCGATCCCCACGGTCGGCGCCAAACTGTTGGGAACATGCTTGCCCCACCTCCGCACTTGTGCAGGGGGGTGGCGAAGGTGACCCAGCGTCGGAAACAATTGCGAAGGTTAAGGAAACAAAGACAAAGTTGTTATGGCTCTGTTCCCAAAAAAGTCGTCCCTTTACACTGTTCACTCCTTGGTATTTATAGGGAATACCAAGGGTCGTGGGATCAATTACAAAAGGGTACAGAAAAGATTCCCTGGCTCCACATAGGGAGGAGGGGTAATAACGTAAAAACACAGCTAAGGTGAAAACCCTAGTCAGCCTCCTTCCTGCGCGCTGCCACCTGATTCTTATCACCTTCGAGAGGGGAGAACGAGTGCCAGACCCTCGATCTCGCTTGCCCTCGGGCCAGCGCTCCACTGATGCTTGCCAGACCCATCGCTCCAAGTGGAATGGCCACGAAGGCCGGCGAGGGTCGCCTGCCGCGTTGTCGTCACGCCTTAACCTCACGATGGAAAGACGAGGGCCGACCTTCGTCCTGCGGAGGTATCCGTCCAGTCGCAGAGCTTGAGGTCCTTCGCCACCAGTTGGGTCTAGGCCTCTCGGCGAAGGTACGCGGGATGCGCGAGGGTCACTCCCATCGCTCTTCACGCCCCTTTCCTGCAAAAAGTACCTGAACACTTCCGAAGGTTAGGTCAGTGTTCAGAGGTTTGATTGGCGACCTGAGAGACTTGACAGGATGAAATAGGGGGATAGACGGCGAAGGTGCGCGGGCCGTTTTGTTGAGCCAGCCTGCGTGGCGCCTCTGCCGAGGGTCCCTTCCCCCAACATAAAGTTTTTGTTTTGGGAGAGTTTGATTCAAATCGGTGGATGAACTGTGCTGTCACGAGGTGACCGGACGCAGGGGTCGGGGCAACCGGACGCTGGCTGGGTGAGTCCGGTCGTTGAATGTCTTCTGCGATTTCCTGCTGATTGACCGGATGCTCAGCGAGCTTACTGACCGGACGCACAGCACTTACTGTTCACCAGTTTTGTCCTCGTGACCGGACGCTGCCTTGTTGACCGGACGCTCTGTTCACCAGAGTCCGGTCCAACTCAGTAAGCTCCCGTTTTGTGTTTTGCTCAACCGGACGCGTCCGATACCTGACGACCGGACGCACCAGTGAGTCCGGTCAGTGTTGGTTTGCACTATTCACTTTCTGCGTCTTTCTACTGACCGGACGCATTGCCTTCGACCGGACTCTCTAGTCTCCTGAGTCCGATCCAACTCAGAGAGGTCCGAAACTGGACGTTGCCTGACCGGACGCGTCCGGTGCTTGTTGACCGAACACAGGGTGAGTCCGGTCAGTGTTGTCTCAGCGCGTTTCCGTTTGCGGTTGGCTCGTTCTTGATCGGATTCGATTTCCGTCTTTTGCGTTGAGTTTCTAGAGTTGTGTAGTGTCCCGCTGTGCTTTTTGGAAGCATCCACCCTACATCTAGGGTCGTTGACACTAGCAAGCTCTAGGGTTTGCCTTTGGGGTTGATTTACGGGACAGTGGCAACAAGTTTCCGAAAGGAATTTTGAAGCTCCCATTCACCCCCCCCCCCCCTCTGGTCGCTTTCTGGTAGCATTCTCGGTCCTTCACCCCTCTCACTCATTTGGGCTATAAATACCCCCCTGCGGCATCACTTCATTCATATCCCTCATATCCCACACTTCCAAGAGAAGCAAAGCAAGAGAAGCAAGTGAGAGTTAGGTTAGAAGCTTAGAGAGCTTAGGCAAGTAGGTAGCTAGTAGAGCAAGGCATCTTTGGCCTCGCGGTAGCGCTGCTCAAGGCTTAGCTCAAGAGTAGAGGCATGCAAGTGATCGGTTCTGGAGCTGGGAAGAGTCTTCCTTCATCTCCAGTTCAGGTTTTGCTCTTGTTACTCAAGCATTTACTATATTCTAGTTCATCATTTCAAGTATTACTTTATTCTACTTATCAGTATTGAGTGGTATACTTGATTGATTGCTTGAGTGCCTAGCTATCCTATAGTTCAATTCACTTAGCCATAGTAGTTAATCTCTAGTGAGCTTAGTGTTTGATCTTTGCCAATAGGATGCTTAGTTAGTTCAGTGTTTATCTTATTAAGTCAAGTGTTTGCTCTGACGTCCGCAAGGGTGTCTCTATTCAAAGCTAGGGTAGAGATAGTTAGAATATAGTTAAGCGTGGTGCTTAGTTATAGACTTACCTTCAGATACGGCTGGACCCCCGGATAGCTGTGGTAGCAAGCAGGTGGTGACAGCCCTGTGCGCCTTGAATTCGACCACGTAGTTGGCCCAGTTTAACCGTAAGGCTCGTTGTGCTAGCGTTCAACCTAAGTAAGTGGTAAAGACTAGTACGCCTCAATACTTTACAAGATAGCAATAAAACTTTACTCAACTTTGTTGCTTTATTGTCTTTTGCCTGCCTTGCTTCGTAACTATCTCGCTTCGTAGTTATCTTGCTTTGTTGTTATCTAGGAGTAGTTAGTAGTTAGTTAGTTATCCTTAGTTACCCTCTATCTACCTATCCATTCCACCTTACCTTAGCCATCCAGTTCATCCTTACCTAGCCATCCATATATTCTTTCTAGCCTCTCTTCTCCCCTTTTCCCTTTTCTCTTTTCTTCGACTCTCATCCCCTCCTTGACTCAACTCATACACCACCCTAGCCTTCCCTTGGGATCAAATAAATCGACACCTGGTACTCCCGGCCGAAGTGCTACTATGATAGCTCTATGCGCTTGCAGAATCTCCTCTTGGTAGATTGCATTCTCGCTAGCTAGCTTCTACTAGTGTCGGGACTGACAACCCTGCTTGGCATTAGTAGATAGCTACTTTAGTTACCCTATCCTAGGTGTAGCTAAGAACTACCAACAAGCATTTCTGGCGCCGTTGCCGGGGATAGATTCCATAGTCTACTCCTAGTGACGATGTTAGCAAGTGTCAACAACAATGTGATTTAGTGGTTGGAGAGCTCGAAGAAGTATCACTCTCATAGCCGGAGCATGAACCATCATCATCAAGTGTGCTTGGAATATCATCATCACCTGCATCACTTGAGCTTGAGGTGGAGCAATCTTCCACAATCACGGAGTTGTGGTCTTGCTCAACCACCTCGTGTGCCTCTTCCTTGGGCTCACTAACATCATCATCATTTGAGGCACTCCCATACTTGTCATTGAAGGACCGAAAATGCTAAAGCAAGGCGACCAGAGGGGGGGTGAATGGGAGCCTAAAATTTCTTCTCAGAAATTATGGCCTCTGTCCTAACAAAATCAACCCCAAAAGCTTCGGACTCAAATGTGATGCCCACGACCCTTGGAGAGAGGGTGGATGATCCCTAGGATCACAGCGAAACACACAAGAGAGCAAACCAAAACTCTCAAAACCCCGAGTCAAGTTCGTGCCTAAAAGACCTACTCCCAAACGTAGATAAAGGGCTACGTCGGGATTCCTCCAAATACCGATGCTAACGCGTAGCAAAGATATGTAGAGAGGTTCCTAGGTAAACTCTAGGAGCAAACGAGAAGTCCGGAAACAAAACGGAAAAGCCGGGAGGGCCGACGCACTAAAACTGCACAAACTGCAGACTCCTGGACAGTCCGCCGTCAGGCTCCCGGACTGTCCGGTGAAGGCTGGACTGTCCGCCGGCAAAAGGACTCAAAAGGAACTGTTCTGCAACAGCCCTGGACGAGTCCCGGACAGTCCGCGGTTCACGTAAACAGTGAACACAGAGCGTCCGATGAAGACCCCGGACTGTCCGCGGGTCCTGATGGACTGTCCGCCGGCTACGAAGCAAAAACAGCAAAGGTGCTGCAAAGTTCCTACGCGACTCGCGGACTGTCCGCGCCTGTCAACGGCGGACTGTCCGCCGGTCACCCGAGAGGAAAAGGCCCGAGGCCAACAGCTACTGCTCGGCTGAAGCCGCAATGCGCGAATTGTCCGCGGCCAATATGGCGGACAGTCCGCGACCTCCCAGAAAGCCCAAAAACAGCTCGAGACAAAACCAAAATCGATTGGATCTACACCAAATCGAACGGGGTGCAACCAAACTTCTCCCAACTGTTCTTCTACGTGTTGGGAAGCTAATCCTAGGATATCATCGCTTCAACCCAACTGATCCAAGAGAAATCTGAAGAACACTAGAAAAGGGGAAGAAAGAAGAACAAAAATGATTTCGACCTGATCTACTTGTTCGTGAGGGTAGAGATGAATTTTTTCGGTGGAAATGTTCTCCTCACTTCAAAGAACAAGTTGATTCAAATGGAATCGCAAAAGATGCAGCGTAGAGGGAGATCGAGTGAAGGGAAAATCTAGGAGAAAAGAAGAACGCGAAGAACAAATTCAAAACGCGAATTCAACCACGAATTTGATCCTTGGATTCAGCGGAATGGATGATTGATTAAGCACTTGGTGTCGGGCTACAAGCCACTCCTAGCAACACAAAGCTTGGATGCCAAAAAGCTCAAGAACAAGAGCCAACTCTCCTATAACCCTAGCCTTCTCTCACAAGCACAAAATGAGAGAGACACCGTCCAAGGATACGGCTGCCCTAGCAGCCCCCTCATATATATATAGGTGCACGTCCAAAGACCAAAATGCCCTTACATTAAGCACTCAACCCAAATACCCCCCAGGGGTAAAACCGTCCAGTCCTGGTGATTTTCAACCGATGACCACGCCCGCACATCTGGTAGCTTCGCCTCGACGCGACCTCCCTGATGCCACCATGTGCCCTCATGTCGACCACCGCGCCTTCCTCGTGGATAGCTTCGCCGCCGCGTCAGCCTCTCCATGCCGCCACGTGTCGACCGTCCTTTCGGACCACCCCCGGTTTTGAGGCCCAAACCGGTAAACCCGCCAGCCTAGGTTTTGAGGCCCAAACCTGGCAAACCGTCCTCCCAGAGTTTTGAGGCCCAAACTCGGAAACCCACGAGCCCTGGTTTTGAGGCCCAAACCTGGAAACCGTCCAACCCGAGTTTTGAGGCCCAAACTCGGAAACCGGCCACCCAGGTTTTGACGCCCAAACCTGGAAACCGTCGATGGTAGCTTTTTGAGGCTCAACTACCGAACCTGCACCGTAGACGGGATGTGGTTCGCACACCCCGACCACCGGCACCGATGCCGATGCATGTCCAGCCTCCACGCCGGGCACAACGCCTTCGCCTTCCTTCTTGACTTGGCTGACGACACTTGCGCCGCACGCAAGCCCGTGTCCGACCTCCCGCTAAGTGCCATGACGCCATAGTCTTCCTCCCGACTCAGCCGATGCATCGCACATCCCCATGTGCTCTCGCTCGCCGATGCCACGTGCCAGCTACCACAGCTGGTCCTCTGGCCCTCTGGTCTGTCAGTCCAAGCCTCACGTCCGCCCTTCACCGCTCTGGGTACATCGGCATGGCACGTCCGCCGCACGGCACGCCCATCCTTCACCGCTCCCGGTCCGTCGGCACGGCACGTCTCTACTTGACCTTCACCTCGCCATCGACCACTGTATCCGAGCTCAACACCTGCACATCAACACAGCCAAGAGACACATGTTGCACACACACACCAACCCAGAAACACCACAACTCAACGCCACCGGTTAGTCATAAACATTAAGCGCATAGCGAGATAATGACTCAACCGGGAAAAGCCTCAAACCTTCCTCATCAAAGTCAATCATTCATCATATATGTTCTCAATCTCCCCCTTGATGAATGCATTGACTAAAAATAAAAATGCAAAGGAAGGGTTTGAAGGCAAGCCTCATCCAAGTGCCCAAAAGCCAAACAAAAGCAAACACAAGGCCACTTGAGATGAGGAAGGATCATGAAAACTCAGATAAAAGCTCTCGGTCCCAAAAGAAATGGGAAAAGCGGGCAAAGCCTCTACACAACCGAAGAGTCAAGAGAAACAAGAGTTTCATGAATCCCAAAAGGTACTCGAAAGCCAATCTCAAATAAATTGTCAAACAATCATCACAAAAGAAACCAAGGTACTTATCCACTTTGCTAAGTGTGTTTGCTATCTCTACCGCAAAAGGAGTTATGCTACCTAGTTTCCAAACCTATCAACTAGCATATCAAGCTATGAAAGGTAAAGCACATGAACTAGATAGCAATGTAAATGCGGAAGCTAAAGAGTGTGATAGAGATGCAAACTCCCGTCGATGACTCCGGTATTTTTACCGAGGTATCGAGAAGCGCGCAAGCTTCCCCCTAGTCCTCGTTGGAGCCCCTCGCAAGGGCCAAGCTCCCGGTCGGGTAACTCCGTGGATAGCTCAGGTTCTTCCCCACGCGCAAGTGGGTCTCCGGTTAAGCCACTCGTGGCAAAGCCTCTCCCGGATGCTCCCCGCCGTCTTCACTATCAAGCTTCCGGCCGAAGCGCCGCGGGCCTTGTTCCCTTCGATACACGGAGGCAGCCACACCACAAACGTGGTTGGTGTGATATCGCAAGACTTCCAAGCCCCACCGATGTACAATCACGGTGCGCGCAAGCACCGGTAGATAAGAGGTTTTCAAACCTCACTAAACACTAGGCCTAACACCTAGAGCAAGCGCAGAGCGGTGGTCTAACTAGCCTAAGCACTTCGCAAAGCACCTACACTAATCACCTAGTATATTCACTAAGCACTTTGGTGGCTAGAGCAACTAAATATGTGTCTATGCACTTGGTATACTTCCTTGAGCTCCAACCATACTGTTTTGGGCGGCCATGGGGGTATATATAGAGCCCCAAGCAAATAGAGCTGTTTGGAGAAAGTCATGGGCTTCACAGCGGACCATCGGACGCTGGAGTCGTGACCATCGGAGCGTCCGATGCTCCTTTAACGGCTAGATGCCGGCCTGGCACTGTGTCGCAACGGCTAGTTAGCGTCCGATGCCTGACCATCGGATGCGTCCGATGCCCACAGAGCCTCTCTGGAACCTTTCTGCATAGGCATCGGATTCTGGGACTGTAGCATCCGATGCGAACAACGGAGCGTCCGATGTTCGCTGTGCAGGTTTGCACAGTGTCACAGTTGCGTCCGATGCATTGGTTCTTCAGCGTCCAATGCTTCTGCTGGTGCTATCAGAAGCTAGGGTTTGCCAACGGAGCGTCC
Source organism: Coix lacryma-jobi var. lacryma-jobi (assembly GCA_009763385.1). Classification (NCBI taxonomy): domain Eukaryota; kingdom Viridiplantae; phylum Streptophyta; class Magnoliopsida; order Poales; family Poaceae; genus Coix; species Coix lacryma-jobi. The sequence goes on along the minus strand of CM019828.1, from coordinate 75,297,521 downwards.
TATGCCTAGGAAGGCAGCGTCTGATGCAGCGTCCGATGTACCTCTTTGCTTCGTTTCTTCATGATTTCTTGCGCCGTCTTGGTTCCATTCTTGTGGCTTGGACTTTGCTTGATCTTGAGAGTCTTCTATTGAGCTTCAAGATGTCTTGCTTGAGGTGTTGATCATTGGATCACCACGTAGTCTTTGTCCAAGTCACATTTGCACCCTATTGGACTACAAAACAAACACTTGCAAACGCATTAGTCCAATTTTGTTATGTTGTTCATTAAACACCAAAATCCGAAGTTAAATGGTCTGAGGTCCATTTTCCTTACAATCTCCCCCTTTTTGGTGATTGATGACAACACGACCAAAACAAGCAAATAATAGATACATAGTTTAAAATGCAATCTACTTGCTAGGATGCAATGCAAATGCAAGATCATATGTTGCTAAAAAGATATCAAAATGAAACACATTTATTCTAGCATATCTTGCCTTTGCCATTGAGTTCCTTTTAGTGGCTTGATGGAATAGATCTCCCTCTAAGTCCATAACCCATTTCCTCCCTTTTGGAACCATTCCCACGAAAAATAACCATAGAATTTTTGAAAATTTGATTTTGGTTAGTTTGTTTGTTTTAGTTTGGGCTTGATTTTGGTCCCTACACATTCTCCCCCTTTGGAATCAAACACCGAAAAGGAAGACATTTAAAGCTCAGGAGAGGAAACATTATATAAGTTAAAACTCCCCCTAAGTGTATGCATACATATGATGTAAGGCAAAAGCATATGCATAACCGACAAATTAAGGCACAAAGGAGTTTAATCTATATAATGTATGGAGAAAGCATATAAGAATATCAAATTCAGATCAACATAACGATATCGGTTAGGAATACCACATGTAGATGTGAATTGGATTACCACCACTCATGATGCTTGTCTCCGAGAACTCCATTTTCCTTGCAATGAGACTACTACACACATGATAATCTTGAAAGTAGTGTTAGTCTCAAAGCTTCCAAATTATAGACTAGACTCCCCCTAAAAGTGTGCATACAAGTTTGAAATACTTGTAGGAGACATGCACATTGACTTGTTAGGTCAAACTACCATTTTCCATATTGATATTACAAGAAATGAGACATCAATTGAAGATGGTAATTGGGGTAGTTTATCTATAATCTAGACTTTGGCACATATAAGATAAATACAAAGTAAAAGAAGCTATGTGCCGTGCTTCTAACCAATTAAAACCATGTAGAATTGCTCTAAGAATATGAGTGATACCGAGCAAAACTACCATATGATAAGCCTAAATTGCATGACAAAAGATTTGAATATATCAATGCAAACATAGGCAATGAAGGAACTAGATGCTAAAAGTAACTGCAAGAAATTATACCAAATGAAAGTAATTGCAAGAATTTAAATCTAGTTACCTAACATGGGAGGGGGAACTTGGGTCCATAGTACCCACTAACATACTTGGCAATGACATGATCCAATGTGATGCACCCCATGATATGCACCCAACCTTTGCCAAGTCTCCAAATTCCCTGTAGCCAATTTTGGCTACTCACTTCCCTTTCGGGATCCAAACCTTTTTGTGCTCTTCATGGTTGAGATGATGTCCTTGGGCACCCAAATGCATTTGGCCCCATTGTTGGCTTGCTTGTTCACTTTGATGGCCACCACCTTGTCATTCTTCTTCTTCTTCAAAAGGTAAGGTGTGGAGGCCTTCTTGTTCACCTTGTTGGTGTAGGTGTTGGAGAGCTTGCTTGTTTGCTTTTTGTTTTTCTCTTTCTTCTTTTCTCTCCCATGCTTCACCTTGCACTCATAGGACTTGTGGCCTTCCTTGTGGCAAAGGTAACAAACCACGGTTTGCTCCTCATCAAGCTTCTTCACTCCCTTGACGGTGTTATCTTGATGAGTTCGGGTTTGCTTCCCCTTGTCTTTTGCTTGGGTCAAGTCCTTGGTGAGGCGAGCCACTTCTTGCTTTAGCAACTCATTCTCCATTGCAACTTCTTGTGTACATGTTTCTACAATGACATCCTCAACACAAGCTTGTTTGCATATGGTTGAGTCTAAATCAAGTAAATCAATGCAAGAAGTAGAGGCATCCTTTTTAGGCATATTAAAGATTGATCTTTCAATTTTAGGTGCCTCGGTGGGGTTTGCTCTGATGGCTTCAAGATTAGCAACTTTATTAGTTAGCTCATCACAATGTTTGCACATAATTTCCATTTTGGCAAGCAAACTTTTGTAAGCATCTTGTGTGCTAGCTAACTTTGCTTTTAGTTTTTCATTTTTCTTAGCAAGTTGCTCATCATTACTTGTGCTATCATATGTGCTTATACTAGCCTCAAGTTTCTCAATTTTATTAGATAGCTCAACATTTATGTTTGAAAAAGTTTCATATTGATCAAGCATAGCATTATAGGCTTGTTGAGAACTCTCTAATTTTTCTTTTAAGGTATTAATTTTCTTTTGTTGGCTAGTACAAGCTTTAGCATATTTAAGATTATCTTGCACTCATCATCGCTATCACTATCTCTATCACTATCACTAGAGATACGGCTTGTGTTACCTCGTGCCACAAGGCACATATGCGAGGAGCTTGATGATGAGTGCTTGCGGCCATGCCTCTTGTTTTGGACTTCATCATCACTTGATGAATCATCCCATGTATTGATGGTGGTGAGAGCTTTGGCCTTGCATGCCTTCTTTTTCTTGTCATTGGGTGTGGGCTTTTGTTTTGGACAATCTTCAACAAAGTGCCCTTTCTTGCCACATCTATAGCATCCCTTTTTCCTTTGCTCTCTTCTTTGATTGGTGAAGAGGCAATCTTCTATTGTGATGGGCACACTCTTGACATTGAGCTTGCGGATCATCCTCTTCACTCCTTTCATGAGCTTGATTGTTTCTTCTTCATCTAAGGAGGATTCGGATGAGGTGGAGGCTTGATCATCATCACTTGATTCTTCATCTTCATCATCCTCTTCTTCACTTGAGGAGCTTGAGCTTGTCTCAACTTGCTTTTTGCCCTTCATCTTTTTGTGCTCACATGGGAGAGCAATATCTTTGCTTGATGAAGTGGCTTCTTCTTGACGCATCTTGCGTGACATCTCAAATGCCACCAATTTGCCAATGACAATGGCCGGGGTCATGGTGCTCAAGTCCTCCATGTTGTGGAGGATGGTGATGATGGTTGCATATTTGTTCTTTGGAAGCACGGAGATGATCTTCCTCACAATATCCGCATCACCTAGCTTTGTAATTCCTATAGAATGGAGCTCATTGATAATTAGATTCAAACGAGAATACATATCATGAACAAGCTCATTGTCATTCATTTTAAAGGAATCATAGCTTGTTTTAGTTAGGTGATGTTTTTGCTCACGTACATTACTTGTACCATCATGGAGCTCATGTAGCTTTAACCAAATTTCATGAGATGTTTGCAAAGTAAATACTTGGGTAAACACATCCATGCTAAAAGATTCAAACAAGCAATTTTTAGCTCTAGCATTTAGATGAATTTCCTTTTCATCACCCGCGGTAGGCTTTTCGGGATTCTTAATGGGTTTCATCCCGTCGCGGGTGACTCTCCAAACACCTAGATCAACGGCTTCTAAAAAGCAAGCCATTCTTGCACTATAGTAGGGGAAGTTAGTGCCGTCAAAGTGTGGAGGCCTAGAGGTATCCATCCCAACCTCTCTTAGGGGCGTCAGCTCGAAGGCGATTAAGCCAAGAGTCCACAAGAGAGCCAACTGGCTTTGATACCAATTGAAAGGACCGTGACGCCTAAGAGGGGGGGTGAATTAGGCAACTTAAAACTTCTACTCTAAACTATGGCCTCTAATTTCCACCTAAGCAAAACCTATGCAAGAAAGTAAACTATCTAAAGTGCAACTAAGGTTTTGCTAAGTGTGTTTGCTATCTCTACCGCAAAAGGAGTTATGCTACCTAGTTTCCAAACCTATCAACTAGCATATCAAGCTATGAAAGGTACAGCACATGAACTAGATAGCAATGTAAATGCGGAAGCTAAAGAGTGTGATAGAGATGCAAACTCCCGTCGACGACTCCGGTATTTTTACCGAGGTGTCGAGAAGCGCGCAAGCTTCCCCCTAGTCCTCGTTGGAGCCCCTCGCAAGGAATCCCTCGCAAGGGCCAAGCTCCCAGTCGGGTAACTCCATGGATAGCTCCGGTTCTTCCCCACGCGCAAGTGGGTCTCCGGTGAAGCTACTCATGGCAAAGCCTCTCCCGAATGCTCCCCGCCGTCTTCACTATCAAGCTTCCGGCTGAAGCGCCGCGGGCCTTGTTCCCTTCGATACACGGAGGCGGCCACACCACAAACGCGGTTGGTGTGATCTCGCAAGACTTACAAGCCCCACCGATGTACAATCACGGTGCGCGCAAGCACCGGTAGATAAGAGGTTTTCAAACCTCACTAAACACTAGGCCTAACACCTAGAGCAAGCGCAGAGCGGTGGTCTAACTAGCCTAAGCACTTCGCAAAGCACCTACACTAATCACCTAGTATATTCACTAAGCACTTTGGTGGCTAGAGCAACTAAATATGTGTCTATGCACTTGGTATACTTCCTTGAGCTCCAACCATACTGTTTTGGGCGGCCATGGGGGTATATATAGAGCCCCAAGCAAATAGAGCTGTTTGGAGAAAGTCATGGGCTTCACAGCGGACCATCGGACGCTGCAGTCGTGACCATCGGAGCGTCCGATGCTCCTTTAACGGCTAGATGCCGGCCTGGCACTGTGTCGCAACGGCTAGTTAGCGTTCGATGCCTGACCATCGGATGCGTCTGATGCCCACAGATCCTCTCTGGAACCTTTCTGCATAGGCATCAGATTTTGGGACTGTAGCATCCGATGCTAACAACGGAGCGTCCGATGTTCGCTGTGCAGGTTTGCACAGTGTCACAGTTGCGTCCGATGCATTGGTTCTTCAGCGTCCGATGCTTCTGCTGGTGCTGTCAGAAGCTAGGGTTTGCCAACGGAGCGTCCGATGCCTGGGAAGGCAGCGTCCGATGCAGCGTCCGATGTACCTCTTTGCTTCGTTTCTTCGTGATTTCTTGCGCCGTCTTGGTTCCATTCTTGTGGCTTGGACTTTGCTTGATCTTGAGAGTCTTCTATTGAGCTTCAATATGTCTTGCTTGAGGTGTTGATCATTGGATCACCACGTAGTCTTTGTCCAAGTCAGATTTGCACCCTATTGGACTACAAAACAAACACATGCAAACGCATTAGTCCAATTTTGTTATGTTGTTCATCAAACACCAAAATCCGAAGTTAAATGGTCCGAGGTCCATTTTCCTTACAATGGGCAACGGCTCAACGCAACCAAGCAAGGGATCGGAGCAACAACTCATCAAAGAGCAAGACTCGATCACACAGAGCGAAAGACTTGGTTCCCAAAGACATGGGCAACGGCTCGACGCAACCAAGTCAAAAATGAGCTAGCCCTCATGAAAAGGCAGAAAATGGCTCAACACCACTAGCTCAAGGCTCGATACCAATCACAAGCAGCCAAAAATTGGTGAAAACAGCTAGTTCCTCAAGACAGAGGCACATAGGCTCGACGCAACTAGCTAAAGGGTCCATACCAATCGAAAATACCAAGCAAAAACTGCTAGTCCTTCAAAAGAGAGGCAAAAACAACTCAGCAAGACTAGCAGGCTCGATACCGATTGAGAAAAACAAAAAGAGAAGCTCAACACTAAATGGAGCACAAACACTCGGCGCACGCGGAGAAGCAGCAAGACAAAAGCGACTCCCCTTGAAAGCAAGCCTATTTGCAAAAGCTAAGCAACAAAGCTCATGACACCAATTATACTCCATACCAAAAGATGGATACCAATTGAAACACATAAAATAGCTATACCAAGTGAAGAAGGACATAAAAGAGCTAAACTCCCCCTTGCTCAAAGCTCTCCCCAAAATGCATGACTCTCCCCTTTGTGCCAACACACAAGCTCCCCCTTGCAAACAGCTTCTCCCCCTTGACAAAAGGGAACATGCTGAGGGGTTTTGACATTTCTCCACAAGGTTGACACAAACACAAGACAAGTCATCAACCAAAAGCATATGGGGGCGATCACAAGATGTATCGGAGCTGGGGGTATGTACACTAAGCTAAAAATGCATGATATGCACAATGCAACAGCTTCAAGTGTATAGCAATCAGAATGAAAAGATGTTCAAAAGGGTGCTGCCCTGAAAGTGTAGCAATCAATACAAATGCTAGCAAAGGCTCAAGCTGATCAAATGAATACGAAATATGAACAATTAAGCATATGAGCAGTTTTAAGCCATATGAAAAGGAGTCCACCACTAAAATAGCACTTAGCATGAATAGACAGGAAATCGAGCAAGTGCTAACTCAAGTATAAAAGGTGAACTACCCCTAGCAAAGTTCAATCATCATGCAATAGAATGAAGCATAAACTTGTGTTATTTTCAAATTTTTATCAGAATTTGCTGCGGTATTAACACAAGTTCAAATTAAAAGCATGTGATTGCAAGAGGTTCAAAACATGGTCATTGCCTAACTTTTCAACCGGGCTAAGCCTATGCAAGAAAAGCAATTGGAAGCTTAAAGCGCCGGTTTCGGTCTTACACTACACGGCTCAAGTTTAACTCAATTGTGCAATGAGAAACAGTCTCGATACCGTGAGGTGCTGACACATGCAATCCCATCTCGATCTTTTCATTTCACTTAGACTTGGATCAAATTTTAAGCACAAGGTAAATATGAACAATCCAAGCAAGTGAATGACTCAGTGCAAGAGACATAGCAACCTAGCATACAAAAGATAGCACAAGTGATCTCAACACATCCTACCCATGCTAGTTGCCACTCTCAATGGTGAATAAATTATAGGTTTCATAGTTAATTAATCAAGTTCACCATTTGCAAAAATAGCTTAGCTCATAACATGTATCAAGTGATCAAAAAGAGCCTAAGCTACAAGCATCATCATGAATAAATAGGACATACCAAAAAGAACATAACCTCATTCTCATTGCTCTAAACATGAAGCTCTAAAATGCACTAGAATATATGATGAAATGCATGCAAAAGCTAGTTTATCAAAGACAAAGCAAAAGTAGCCTAAAAAGGAAAACCCAAAACAAAAGGGTATCGGAGAAGTCCAACTAAGATACAACAAGCAAAATGCTTCCCCAACTAAAAGGGAAACACACACCAAACTCACAAGAGAATAGCCAAGAAACGCTCAAGCGACAGCCAGCAAAATCCACATCGAAAAGACCACAGCAAAAAGAGGTCATGGAAAAAGAGTACCAAAACCCAAACTCAGAAGTGTGTCGGAGGTACCTCATGAAGCGCATGACCGCCTACTGGTGTGATACCCGAGGGGACGCCTGGATCTGCTGAACTCTGGGGCGCCTTCCTCGCCGAAGTCGTCTCCCCCTCGCCTGATGCTGTCGCTCCCACAGGTGCATCTAGTGCTTGCTGGAAAGCTGCTCGAACGGAACCCCAAGTCATGGAAGAAGTGGGATCGGATCCGTGAGCCGAAATGCTCTCTCCAGGCTCCTGTTCTCCTGCACACTCAAAAGCAGAAGAAAACACAAGGCATTGTCTCGTCCAGTGTGACCTCAAAGTCTCCACGAAAACGGTTAGTCACATAATAAGCATAAGGTGAGCTCTCAACAAAAAGAGATCTACCTATGAAAGATACTGCAAGGAGATCTGAACTCAAACTAGTCAAAACTACCATGCAATAGGATAAAGCATTGTATAGCAAAATGCAGCCTAAAGACATGATCAACTCAAACATAGCCTAAGCCTCAACACATGCTACAATGCAAGATAATGATAGCAATAGATCCAAAAGCATGTATCATGATAAAATTGTGGAAAGGCTAGTGCTCAAACTAATCATATCAACAGGATACATGTAGCTACACAAAACTAGCACTAGAAAAGTGACACCTAATGAACATCATACCTCTACAAGTAAAGCTCATGGTAAAGTATGATAAAGCATGGCATAATGTTCAAGAGGATCACAGACTAGCATGAAAAGTGGCTGCTCCACAAAAACTATACACAAAGCTAGCATAACATGATATACAAGATAGCACATGCTAGATTAAAGCAAAACATGATACAAAAGAAAATGTACATGCAAGAACTATACAAGTGAGCACATGAAAGACCATCTCATACCACAAGAAAATAGAACATGAATGTACAGGGTATGAGCGTATGTGAAAGCTCACCAAACTGCAAAAGCCTCTTTGGAGGCAAATCTAAGCGGGGTGTAGAGAACCAACAAATCTTGATCACATCTAAAAGATCAAGTTCCATCAGGCGCATGTTCTCCACCCCGCGTCCTCATATCTACACACAAGAAGACAAAGTAACCCGAGTCTTGAATCCTGAAGGGTTAGCAAGCCTGTACTTGGGAACCCAAGACTTGATCACAAATCTCAACTTCTCTTGTGGGTTAGCATGATGCAAATGTTGGTTCAAATGCAATTGTGAAACACCCTTGGAAGCATCCCTCAAAAGGACAACTCGAGGAGAAGAACAAGTCGTACCACGGGAAAAGAGGCAAACATCTTCCAAGGTTTTTGTAGAAGAACCAATAGAAGCATCATGAAAAGCATGACGTGGACCAAGAGAAGAAGCACTAGAAGCATGTCCACGACCATGACCTATCCCACTAGAAAAGGAGTCATAAAACCCATCAACAAAGAGGGGCTTCTTACTAGGAGCACAAGCGTTCATGCCATGAGAAGGGCTATGAACCACCATCTTCCTAGAAGAACGAGCTTGGCGCAAGCGTTTGGCACGCCGATAGCAAAAGCTTTCTTGATGCCCATTTTCTCACAAAAAGAGCAATGGTACAAAGGCCTACTGGAAGGCACACCATTCTCCAACAAGTGAGAAGTCCCTTGGGACTTAGAGCAAGATGCATCCATGTTCAACTTGGTGCCAACACTAGGAGCACACGTGTCATGGGAAAGGCTACGCGGCTTCCTAAAAGCCTTAGCTCGAATACGTCGCTCTTGTTTGACACGGTGGAAATAGAAATCGAATGAGTGTCCATCCTTCTTGCAAAAGGTGCAATGGAAAACCGGATTGGGAGCACGAGTGCCAAAAATATGAGAAGCACCCTTATCAAGAGAAGTCCCTTGGACATCATCCGAAGAAACAGCAAGGTTAGGAGTAGCTATGAAAAAGCTATCCGAAACCTTGACACTAGTGCTAACGTCAAGAGACTCACGCGCAACACAAGAACTCAACTCCGGTTGCAAAGATGCAGACTTGAAAACACCAACATCGGAGTTGCAAGAAATGCGTGACTCAAAAGACTTAGCACAAAGACTCTTGCATCTTTTAGCTAAAACCTCATTTACAAACATGAGGCGATCACAAGTACCACAGGGAGTGTTTTTCAAATTTTCCATCTCCTCCCTAATGCACTCGGCATATGTGGTAGCAAGAGTTCATTTTCTTTTTCAAGGTTGGCACTCAAATCATTGTGCTCAACCAACTTGGCGCTCATATCATCGTGCAAAACCTTCAAAGCCAAAACTTCTTTTTCCAAATCAATGTATGATGTGCAAATGAAATCGGTGGAAGAAACATCACCATTCACATCAAACAAAGAATCATGATTAGCACAAGAAGTATGGCAAGCATCTTTATTCAAAGAGCACAAGCTACAAGGCCTAGCATTTATCTCAATAATTTCAGCCATAGCATGCTCAGGTTCATCTACACATGTGGTGTGAGTCAATTTTAGTTTATCAATTTCAGCATGCAAAAACTCACAAGAACCACATGGCAAAGAAGCTTTTGACCTAAGCAAGGCTATTTCAGATTTAGCATAAACAAGGTCCTTGCGCAAGTCGAAGCAAACAAGACATGGTATGGAAGCATTTGATTTCAATATTTCATTTTCATATTCTAAGCTAGCAAGTGAAAAGCATAGCTCCTTATTCTTCCTAACCATGTCACTACAAGAGGTGCAAGGTAAAGATGCACTAGACTTCCAATGAAAAAGGCCACATTTTAACCTAGCAATGGAGCATTTCAATTTCATGATCTTTCTATGCAAGGTATCACAAAGCTCATCATATCTCAGGTTATCATCACAACAAGCTTCAAATTGTTGGGATAAAATCCCAAGACAAGCAGCAAGAATACCTTTCTTGGCTTTGCCAAGTTCGCGTATGCGATCCTCCGTCGAATGCTCATCATCTCCTAGGAAGCCTAGCAAAGCATCCACCTCGCGTTCCGCCTCAAGAGCCGTACTCCTCCTTCTTGCCAAAATGTCGTCCTCGGTCGCATGTCCAAGACTCAAACCTAAGGACAAAGACACACTGGAAGAAGAACTTGGTGCCATCTTGAAAAGCACCGTTAGTGTTAGCCAAAACACAAGCTCAACACCTCGACAAGCAAAGTCGGAAACACAACCTCTCTCAAAAGGTCGCCTTCGTGGATCCGGAACCGGTTAAGGTAGAGAGATCCTTAACTAGCTCCGATACCAATTGAAGGACCGAAAATGCTAAAGCAAGGCGACCAGAGGGGGGGTGAATGGGAGCCTAAAATTTCTTCTCAGAAATTATGGCCTCTGTCCCAACAAAATCAACCCCAAAAGCTTCGGACTCAAACGTGATGCCCACGACCCTTGGAGAGAGGGTGGATGATCCCCAGGATCACAGCGAGGCACCACACAAGAGAGCAAACCAAAACTCTCAAAACCCCGAGTCAAGTTCATGCCTAAAAGACCTACTCCCAAACGTAGATAGAGGGCTACGTTGGGATTCCTCCAAATACCAATGCTAACGCGTAGCAAAGATATGAAGAGAGGTTCCTAGGTAAACTCTAGGAGCAAACGAGAAGTCCGGAAACAAAACGAAAAAGCCGGGAGGGCCAACGCACTAAAACTGCACAAACTGCAGACTCCCGGACAGTCCGCCGTCAGGCTCCTGGACTGTCTGGTGAAGGCCGAACTGTCCGCCACACGGCCGGGGGCCGGACTGTCCGCCGGCAAAAGGACTCAAAACGAACTGTTCTACAACAGCCCTGGCTTTCTATCATGTACAAAGAAGCAGAGAGTTTCGAGGTTTACGCAACATGCTGGCTTTCTAACATGTACAAAGACGCGTGTGAATCACTAAAGGCTCATGACTCTTGTCAACAGCTGCCGATTGTGCCTCGTCAGCTTGAGGTTAGGGACGAAGACGCGGTTAGGGAGGAAGAAGCCCCCGCTCCCTCTACGGCAACCTCTTCGTCCAAATCTAAGGACCAGAAGAGGGTGAGGGGACAACACGGGAGGCACAAGTTGGACAAAGAAAATGAGGTGCATGTCATCGATGCGGTGGGGCCAAAGGGAAACCCAATAGCTCCAGATACAGTCATTGGCAAGTTCAGCAATCAAGTCGCGTGTATAGCCAAGGAGAAGGTGGAGATCACTTGGCCCAACTGGCACGATGTACCGAAAGACATAAAAAAATGTATGGGGTGAGGTGACATGGAGATTCAGATATCCGCCCTTAGCTGACATGGAGAAGTGTCAAGAGTGGGCTTTGCACGTGGCGTCGACTGCGCTTCGCAACTTCAGGTCCAAGCTGACCAGAAATTACTTGAAGAAGGGGAAGTCGCCACTACTGAAGTACAATATGGTCAAGGCACACGTGTGGGACGCTTTTTGTGAAATGGGAAAGACGCAAGAAGCAGAGGAAAAGAGCCCTAAGTTCAGTGAGCTCGCAAAGAGGAACAAGAATCCTCACCACTTGGGCATGACTGGCTTTGCCGGTCAGAGGACCAAGTGGCAGCAAGAAGAACAAGCAAGATAGGCTGCCGGGGTTCCAGATCCGTATGAGGGCATCGACCCAAGGGCAAAGGACTACATGAGGGCTCGCATTCCAAAGAGGCTGAAGCCCGGGGCGACCAAGTTTAACGAGCCCCACCTCGAGGACGTCGAGAAGACATTGATGGAGAAAGCAAAGCTTAAGGACAACATCGTGGTCCGCCGGGGCCACGACTTGCTCACCGAGGTCCTAGGAACCCCCAGCACCGTGGGCGCGTTTGTGGTGTCGGGTCGAAGATGAGCTGGAAGTCAGTTGAGTCGTGGCAATCCGACGCGGCCACATACAAGTCCAGGCAGAGGTATAAAGATGAGCTATATAAGAAGGGCTTCAATGAAGGCGTGGCTGAAATGATCAAAAGCTCAATAAAGGAAGCCTTCACGAGCAACGACCCGGAGATGGTCGCGATGAGGTCGAAGATGTTTGATCACCATGGCCTGCCCAATCCTCAAGCAAAGGAAAATAAAGCCTTACAGCCGATGAACGAGGATCGCCCAAGGGTCTCGAACGAGGACTTGAAGGAAAACCAGCACGTCCAACTCCTCATCCCGTTCGGAAGGTCCAAGAAGATGGTGGTGGCCAAGGGATGCATTCTTCCACCCCACGATATCCACGACTTCAACAAAGACAACACCCCTGAAGACTATGTGGTCGTGAGCCCGTTATGGCACGTTCTCGACCAGGAACATTTTGAATTGGACCATCCCAACCTACAACCGGCCAGGCACCTAGGGCAGGCACTTGGATTAGAAGTCCTATGGAACCGCGAGGACATCGAGATCATTGTTCGGACGCCAACTCCAACGCCGACACCAGCATCACAACCATCAGCCGCCAGATCTTGTCCTCCGGAAGATCCAGATCATGACAGCGATGATGACGAAGAAAAGGGCGGAGACAAGGGCAAGGGAAAGGACAAAGGAGAAGGCGGTAGCGAAGGCGGGGACAAGGAAAAGGTAGAAGGTGATGGAGGGGAAAATGAAAAGGGCACTGACATGGGAACTGTGTCTCCCCCGCCTCCAAATAGTCCGCCGATCCGCCCGGTCCATGAGGCAAGAAGCTCAGAGGCCGGTAAGGGCGACAACACGACAATGACAAGCCAGCCAAGCACGAACGAGCAACAGGGAGGCACGACGGGGGAGGCAACAGGGACGAAGACACCTCCCCCGTCAACCACAAGCCAATGTCCTCCCCTGCCCACCAAGAATCCAAGAATGGCCACCGACAAGCTCCCGTACACGCTCACGTTCGAAAGGTATGGTAACATTGAGCATAATACCATGTCTATAGTATATATGCTACTAACATCCCTATCCATCGTTTGCCAGGCCTGAAACTACCCGTCAACTATTTGATGAGGCCGAAGACTGCACTGGCCACTATGTGTGCGGGAAGTTCATGATTCCCAAGGCCCAGCTCAACGACGAGGAAAAGTGTGATACAAGGAGGTTCCATCTATGGTACATGGAAGCTTCAAAAGCTGGGATGTCAAGTTTTAACGTCAAGATTCCCACGGAGTACTTCCACTTGCCCGCTGGTAACGAAATGCACCTACCGGTCGACTTTAGCGACATGTACAACCTGATGCGGGAAGAAGACCTGGACATCGTTCAAATCACCCTATTCACACTGTAAGCGATGAATGCAACTTCCACAGATCACTACATTCGTATTTTCCATAGTTCTATACTTATTATGTCACGATGACTTGTCCGTGCAGCATGACAGTCACTGTAAGTAATAAAAAGACACGTCCTGTACTCTACCTCTCTCCTGCACATATTGTCGAAAGAGTCATCAAGGGTTTCGAGATCACTGATCCGGAGATGACAGTTCGACAACGAGAGAAGAAATATGAAGAAAATATGAAAACCGAGAAGACTAAGTTGAAAAATTACATACTAGAATGCATGAAGAAGATCAAGCCGGATGGGCCAGAGTGCATAATGGCTGCCTATCACTTTGGGTAAGTCAAATACATGTACGTACACCTAAGTCGCTAGCATATCATGCCTTCTAGTCATCACAAACTCTATTTTGTTGCAATGGTGCTGCCAGGGCCTCGTGGGTGGCCAATGGGTCGCTTTTATCATATACCCTCAAGATGGCAGGGCCTGTGTGTTTGACTCCTTGAGCGTACCAAACAAGCAAGGGTACAAGGTATTCGAAGATTGTCTGAAAAAGTAAGTCATCCAACTTTTTCATCAGTTACGGTTACCATACGTTTTTAAATTGTGGCTAAAACTATTATATTTCGTACAACGCTTATAAGGAATACCAAAAGGTGCCCGGATTCTAGGACCGAAGAACTCAAAAGTTCAAGGACAAGCATAGGTACCACCTCAAAATCCGACGAGATTTCCCAGTAAGTATTTCAAAGGTTCAATTCATGTTTCATACATATATGTGGGTTCTAATGCTTGTGTATCAATCGTGCAGTGCGCCAAACAGCCACTAGGATCGAAGACATGTGGCTTGTACACATGCGAGTTTCTAAGGGAAAGCAAGGAGTAGACCAATAGCTGGAAAAAGCTCAAGGAAGGTGTCAAGTATTGGGGAGAGCAGCAGAGCCGCAGGATGTGCTTTAAAACAAGTCAAGGCGGACATATGCAAGTTTGTAATGGAGAAATGCATTCTCGAAGGAGAAACGTTCTTTGACAACGAATCCGAGCTGGCGTTGCTACCCCAATACGAGAAGCTCCGCAAATGGAACACAATGCTTTATCCGACAGATTATGCTCATCAAGTTGAAATATGAATTGTAATTTGAATTTGAAATCAACTAAGTCAATGTGTATATGATGACAACAAATAACTAAGTCACTTTGTATATTATGTCCAGATGGTTTATATGTGCATATATATATATATATATGTTAGAAATCTAGAATTCTGGAATTATTTGAAAACTGCAGATTTGAATTCATATCCTGTTGTTTCTACTGGCTGCATTATTTATTTTTTTAATCCAAAATTAATAACCGTGGGGGGCAACATAAGCTGCCCGCTACGGCTAAACGCAACTACCGCAGCGGGCAACCTAAACCGACCGCTGCGGTTAATAATTTACCGCGGCGGGCGCTTTAGGTTGTCCGCTGCGGTAAATGCTATTAACCGCAGCGGGCTCCTTATGTTGCCCGCTGAGGTTAAGGCTTTTACCGCAGCGGGCAACAGCGCCCGCTGCGGTAATGGCCACGATTAACCGTGGCCTTAGCACCACAACGGACGCTGTTGCCCGCTGCGGTAAAGCCAAAACGCCCGCTGCGGTTAAGCTTTGTGCAGTAGTGCGGGGGCCGGACTGTCCGCCGGCAAAAGGACTCAAAACGAACTGTTCTGCAACAGCCCTGGACGAGTCTTGGACAGTCCGCGGTTTGCACGCCGGACTGTCCGCGGTTCACGTGAACAGTGAACATAGAGCGTCCGATGCCTGCCCGTAGCAGCGTCCGATGAAGATCCCGGACTGTCTGCCGGCTACGAAGCGAAAACAGCAAAGGTGCTGCAAAGTTCCTGCGCGACTCACGGACTGTCCGTGCCTGTCAACGGCGTACTGTCCGCCGGTCACCTGAGAGGAAAAGGCCCGAGGCCAACAGCTACTGCTCGGCTGAAGCCGCGATGCGCGGACTGTCCGCGACCAATATGGCAGAATGTCCGCGACCTCCCAGAAAGCCCAAAAATAGCTCGGGACAAAACCAAAATCGATTGGATCTACACAAAATCGAACGGGGCTGCAACCAAACTTCTCCCAAGTGTTCTTCTACGTGTTGGGAAGCTAATCCTAGGATATCATCGCTTCAACCCAACTGATCCATGAGAAATGTTCTACTTGTTCGTGAGGGTAGAGATGAATTCCTTCGGTGGAAATGTTCTCATCACTTCAAAGAAGAAGTTGATTCAAACGGAATCGCAAAAGACGCAACGTAGAGGGAGATCGAGTGAAGGGAAAATCGTGGAGAAAAGAAGAACGAAGAACAAATTCAAAACGCGAATTCAACCACGAATTTGATCCTTAGATTCAGCGGAATGGATGATTGATTAAGCACTTGGTGTCGGGCTACAAGCCACTCCTAGCAACACAAAGCTTGGATGGCAAAAAGCTCAAGAATAAGAGCCAACTCTCCTCTAACCCTAGCCTTCTCTCACAAGCACAAAATGAGAGAGACACCGTCCAAGGATACGGCTGCCCTAGCAGCCCCCTCATATATATATAGGCGCATGTATGAAGACCAAAACACCCTTACATTGAGCACTCAACCCAAATACCCCCCAGGGGTAAAACCGTCCAGTCCTGGCGATTTTCATCCGACGGCCACGCCCGCACATCTGGTAGCTTCGCCTCGACGCGACCTCCCTGATGCCGCCACGTGCCGTCATGTCGACCACCGCGCCTTCCTCGTGGATAGCTTCGCCGCCGCGTCAGCCTCTCCACGCCGCCACGCGTCGACCGTCCTTTCGGACCACCCCCGGTTTTGAGGCCCAAACCGGTAAACCCGCCAGCCCAGGTTTTGAGGCCCAAACCTAGCAAACTGTCCTCCCCGAGTTTTGAGGCCCAAACTCGGAAACCCGCGAGCCCAGGTTTTGAGGCCCAAACCTGCAAACCGTCCAACCCGAGTTTTGAGGCCCAACCTCGAAAACCGGCCACCCAGGTTTTGAGGCCCAAACCTGGAAACCATCGATGGTAGCTTTTTGAGGCTCAACTACCGAACCCGCACCGTAGACAGGATGTGGTTCGCACACCCCGACCACCGGCACCGATGCCGATGCATGTCCAGCCTCCACGCCGGGCACAACTCCTTCGCCTTCCTTCTTGACTTGGCCGACGGCACTTGCGCCGCACGCAAGCCCGTGTCCGACCTCCCGCCAAGTGCCACGACGCCATCGTCTTCCTCCCTACTCGGCTGATGCATCGCACATCCCCATGTGCTCTCGCTCGCCGATGCCACATGCCATCTACCACAGCTGGTCCTCTGACCCTCTGGTCCGTCAGTCCAAGCCTCACGTCCGCCCTTCACCGCTCTATGTACATCGGCATGGCACGTCCGCCGCACGGCACGCCCATCCTTCACCGCTCCCGGTCCAACGGCACGACACGTCTCTACTTGACCTTCACCTCGCCATCGACCACTGTATCCGAGCTCAACACCTGCACATCAACACAGCCAAGATACACATGTTGCACACACACACCAACACAGAAACACCACACAACTCAACGCCACCGGTTAGTCATAAACATTAAGCGCATAGCGAGATAATGACTCAACCGGGAAAAGCCTCAAACCTTCCTCATCAAAGTCAATCATTCATCATATATGTTCTCAGTCATTGAGATACTTCCACATGTTATGGGAGGACTCCATATCCATGATTTCACTAAAGATATCATCATGCAAACATCTAAAAATGATGTTAGTAGCTTGGCACTCGAGATCTAGGCATTTCTCTTGTGCTTGAGTTAGATTCTTTTCATCCAACACATGAGAAAAGTCTACATCTACGATCCACCACATTTGAGGGCAAATAAACTTGAAATTGCATATCATCCAAGTTTTCCAACGTGTAAAGTGAGTGCCATCAAAAATGTGTGGACAATCAATGCCTAGCCCATAAGTCGCCATCCTCTCGGGTCGGTGAAGACCACAAATGAGAGACCTAGCTCTGATACCACTTGAAGGGTCGAGATGGCGGACTAGAGGGGGGGTGAATAGTCCCTTTTTAAAATTAAACATAGCGGCTAACCGAATCAAATGTGGAATTAAAACTATCGGTCTAGCCAAGACTACACCCCTCTACCTATACTCTATGACACCTTACAAAAGATCCTAATCAATGCAAATAAGGTGTCGGGCTAGATAGAGCTCACTTAACCAATTCTAGAAGCAAGGTCACACAAGCCTATGCAACTAGTAATTCAAGCACGGGGAAGCTCCTATGCAATCTAGCAAGCAAAGCACAAAGCCTAAGCTCACTAGCAATGCTCAATAACAAGGCTACACAAGCCAAATTAGAGAGCTCAACTTAGTTACACAAACTAAGCAATTATACACTAGCACAAAAGATGGTATTGCAGTGCAAGCTAGAGTAAAGATCAGGTGGTCATTAGTACCGGGCTGTTTGGCCGGTACTACCACCGCCGGTACTACCGGGCTTCTAGGCCGGTACTACCAAGCACCTGCAGGAAGCTACAAACTCGAAGTGGATGAGATGCAATCTCAGATCTAGCAATTACCCCACTTCCGTAGATGATGTAGATGACGATTATAGCTTCCCCAAGTCTTGGTTTCTTGCCAAATGGTAGATCGAGTCTTCCCAACCTAAGGTAGAGTGAAGGAGGAGGGAAGAACACGAAGAACACAAACAAGCGTAATATGCAAGGAATAAGAACAATAAGAGCAACAAGAGGCAGGGACACAAGATTTTATCTCGAGGTTCACTTGGTTGCCACCAAGCTAGTCCACGTTGAAGCAAGCCCAAGGTTGCCACCGATCCTCTCGCTAGTGGTAACACTAAGCCAACCTCTCCACGATGGAGTGCTCACCAAGAGCTCTAGCTTTTGATCCGACCGGACCACTTGGCGCTCTTCACGCCTCTTCTCCACTAGAGTTGCTCTTCGCGATCTCCCGCGGGGCGAGCACAATGCCCCTCACAAAGCTTCTCCGGAGCCACGCACAATCTTCACGCGGGCTTCACAATGGAGACACGCACCAAGCCGTCTAGGAGGTGGCAACCTCCAAGAGTAATAAGCACCACCGGCTTGCAACTCGAACACCTAGTGACACTCAATGCTATCTCTCAAAGCAAGGCACTAGGATCGCTCTTGTCACACAAACAGATAAGCACTAAAGCATATGTGTGTTAGAGGGCTCTCTAGCACATCCACACAAGCCACCAAGGCTTTGGAGTGCTCAGCCGACCAGCCCAAAGCCGGTCTCAACGACTATATATAGCCCCAAGGGCCAACTAGCCGTTATGCCCCTTCACTGGGCAAACTGCGCTTCGGTCGGTAGTACCACCCCCCTGGGACGGTAGTACCGACTACCTTACTTATAGCCGTTACACGAAGCGTTGACCTGATGGAACCACCAACCCTCTGGTCGGTACCACCGGGGGTCGGTAGTACCGGCCCTATGGCGGTACTACCGATAGGCCAAACTCGATCCACACAGAGAGCACCAGACTGCCTCAAACCTTGGTGCCACCAACAGTCGGTAGTACCGGCCCTATGGCGGTACTATCGGTATGTAACACCCTCGGTGTTAAGCAGTAATTAAAACTCTAAGTATGGCGAATAGTATGCATAATCATGTAGTGTCATGGCATATAAGCATATCATGTGTGATGATTTTCATGTTTGATTATGTGTGTTGTATGAATGAGTTATATGTGTCACCTGAAATGACGACCCAAAACCAAACTTAAGAAAACTCTAGTTAATTCTAAAAGAAATTTTCTGAAATAAACTTGGGGCAACTAAGGTACTATTTGTTGGGTCAACTTTTACTCTAATCAATAGTGAGGTTGGTTGCTTGTAATGAACACCAAAAGACCCCTAATTAAATTCCTTAAAATTTGAAGGTTCTAAATTAGCAAAAACCCTAATTTAGGATTTGTTGGGATGATCGCTTTGACCAGCTTTGAAAGGATATTTAGAGAGCTCGCATGACAGTGAGTCCTAAATGAAAGTTGTAAGTAAAGATCAAGAGGAACAAACTTCGTTTAATGGTCAAGACCTAGATCGGTTCCGAAAAAAAAGCGAAACAAGGCTCCCAAGATCAGATTAAGTTCTGATTTCACGGATTCCAAAAATTGGAATTTCGGGTACCGCAGAGCTTTCGTCGATAATTATTGCCTCATAAATGATTTCGAATTTGATCTAGCCTCTTTAAGGAAAGTTGGAGTACTCGTCAAGACAACGACAACAAATCAAGTCTCGTCGGAATCAGAGTTCGTTTGGACAGTGGTTGCAATTTTGGGAAATAGCGAAGATTTTCGGCGGGGGAAAGAAATTTGAAGAGCAATTTTGTTGAGGCCGTGGGTAGTGCCGCGTGGCCTCCCACGCGTCCTATTCTCGTGCCCCCTGCCACGGCAGAAAGGACCGAGCCCTTCTCCTTTTCTCCCTCGGTCTCTCCTCCCTCCCATCCATCTCTCGTTCTTCCTCCTCCCATCCATGGCCAGCACACCACAGAAGGCAGCAGCAGTCCTTCATCTCCTTCCTCCACCTCTTCTTCTCCATAAGAGTAGCAAGGCAGCAGCTCCACCCTTCCCTCTCTCTTCCTCCTCCCCTCCTTCCCCTCCCCTTCCTGCATAGTCTTGCTGCTCGCCCTTTTTCTGGCTGCAGCAAGCAGCAGCGCCTGCAGGCAGTCAAGCAGCAGCCATGGTCGCCTCCCTCTTCCTGCTCCTCCTCCATGGCCGAATCTGAGCAGAGCACAGGCAACAACACCTCTCTCCTCCCCTTTCCCCTTTTCTTCTCCCTCTGTTCATGGCAACCAGCAGCAGCACTTGGCGTCCCTCCTGCTCCTCCCCTCCCTCCATGGAAGCAAGCAAGTGCCCTCCCCCTTTCCTTCCCATGGCAGCAGCCCCTTTTCCCTTCCTGGTGTTTCCTTCCCCTCCTCCCTGGTGAGCAGCAGCAGCAGCCAGCAAGGACCAGCAGTGACGCCAGCAACAACAGTCCAAGGGTTGAGATGGAGATGAATTTCGTTTTTCTCTTAATGCTTAATGTATGGTTGATATTGTTAATAATATGCTCTGTTCATAAGTGTTGATGTATATATATAGTATAGGAGTGTTCAAATGTAAATCAAACAAGTAATGGATCAATTTACTTATGTGCTGAAATTTTGGCTGCATACATAGTTTCTGTGGGAGTCATAATTTCGTAATTTAAATCATATTTTCTGTAGGTTTGGTCAATACAAAACTTGTAAATAATTGCATAATCTAGCTTCTGTTAAAATTTCATGATTTTTGGCCTAGTAGTTTAGGAGATACAGCTGTTCAAAGTTTAGTCTCAGAAATAGGTTTTCTCTGGAATTTCTGGACCAGAATTAAAAAATGTAATTGTTTCACCCTGTTAACTTGAGAATCATGCTGAGATGTTTAAAGATGATTGGTAGGAAATTTTGTAAGATTTCTATATTGTCTTGTTTCATATCTTTTGGATGAATATAGCTTCAGTTATGATCCAAGTAATCAGCTGTTGTTGTAGTCTAGAAATTGATATGTCAATATGCAAAATGGACTGCATGCATGGTTTCTGTTTGAGTGGTTACTTCGTGATTTATATGTTGTTTTCTGTAGATATGATCTATATAAAAGTTGTAGATAATTCTCATATCTTTCTTGTTCTAAAATTTTATCATTTTAGGCCAAGTGGTTTGAGAGTTATGGCTTCTGCAAATCTGCTGACAGGTTTTGCCCACATTCTGTCCAGATCTGAATGTGTGGCTTGTTTCACCTAATTAAGTTCAGATTCATGCTTAGGTGTTAATATAAAAGTTGTAGATAACTTACATATCTAGCTTGTGTTAAATTTTCATGATTTTAGGCCAAGTGGTGTAGGAGTTATAGCCTGTGCAAGTTCAGTGTCCATTTTTGCTTGCTCCCTGGACAGATCTGAAAGAGTCGATTGTTTGGCCTAGATAAGTTTTGAATCATCCTTTGATGTTAATATATGAGTTGTAATGCTCTTCATATGCTTTCTAAATTGTCTTTGATCATATTTGTTGGAGTTCTACAACTTGAGTTATAGCTGTTTTACCATAGATGGCTAAATCTGTCCAAGTCTGGACAGAAATGCCTTCCTTGTTTTGTTTGGCTATGACAACTTGTGAGTTACCTTAGGTGGATAGTAAATGGTTTAATTAGAACTAATACATGGTTATGCTCTGATGATCAACTAAAACCCCTTAGATGACTCTCTTTTAAGTATAAACCAAAGGTCATTTAACCATATAAAATAATAGTAGATGTTAAACTCTTATCCTTCCATGCTTAGATAATAATTCTATGAGCAAGATTATAGAAGGAAACTAGGATTAACTTTTGTTGCTTGGTGACCCTTGAGTAACTGTTACAAACCATTAAACTAGTTGGTCATGTGTGATCTTATTTATAGATCAAGTGATGTTTTGATCTTACTTATAAATTGGTGTGGCTGCATGACCAGAATCTGTTGAGAGGCTGTTTCCACTATGTAAACCATGTTTTCTGTGAAAGTGTTAAATACCAAAGTTGTATTTAACTTTTGTATCTAGCTTGTCCTAAAATTTCATGATTTTAGGCCAGCTAGATTAGGAGTTATAGATTTTCTAAGTTACCAGATCAAATCTGTTCTACCTTCTGGACAGATCTGTGTAGTCTAGTTGTTTGAGTTATTTAACTTGCGAATCACTTGTTAACTATAATAGGAAAGTTGTAGTAAACTTATATGTCTAGTTTGTCCTAAAATTTCTTGATTTTAGTCCTGTTAAACTAAGAGTTATGGATTTTATAAGATTCAGGTCAAATCTGTGCTTCCTTATGGACTGATCAGAGAAATGAAGTTGTTGAGCTGTTTTAACTAGGAAATCACCTCTTGACTATAAAAAGAAAGTTGTAGTAGATTTCTTGAGCTTTCTAAATTGTTAAGGATCATTGTTTTTAATGGCCTAGAACTCCAGTTATATCTGTTTGAAATTGGATGATCAAATCTGTCCAGAATCCGGATAGGGATGATTGCCCAAGTTATTTGACCTAAATTGCTGTAGAATCAACTCAAGTTCATAATAACAGAAGTGTAGGTAATTAGATAAGCTTTCTGAAAAGTCTAGGTTCATAGTTTGAAATATTTTGAAACTCCAGATATGGTTGTTCTTTGTGCAGTGTTGGAATCTGTCCAAATTCTGGACAGAACTTCTTCTTTGCACTGTTTGACCTTGATAAGTCTGGAATCAAGCTTTGGTGCTAATAAGAAGTTTGTAGATATTTAGATAATCTTTCTAAATTGTCCTTAATCACTATTTTTGGAGGTCTGGAACTCTAGTTATGGATAGATAAGTTTGATTGTACAAATCTGTCCAAAATCTGGACAGCAGTGTTTGATTGTATTGTTTGACTTAGTTAACTCTAGGATCACTTAAAGATGATAAAAATGAAATGATAGCTAACTTAATGGACCTTCAAAAAAGTCAGTATAATCTTATCCTTGCTTAGGGTGAACTAGAATAGTCTGCTCCAACAACTGTAAAAATGGTTAATAAAAAATTAAGTTTTGCTTTGCACCGTGTATGGTTAAAGTCTTGATTGAAAACCATGGGACATCCCCACTCCGAGGTCTCATGGCAGTGGATGATGCTTGTGATACACTCTTAAACACTTTAGTTAATCCATCTAATCTAATGATATTTTATGAAAATAACACACTACCCTAGGAACACTAGTTAGTAGGTACAAGTTGGTTTTGTTGGTTTGCAACTCTACGCGAAGGAAAGATGTACTCGACCTCCCTTATCTTGTGTTAGATTTTGTTATGCATTTGCTTGTCGTGCATCTTAGAATGCATTGCATCGTACTAAAGCATTTATCATTGTATACGTGTAGTTCATACGAGTGAGTCGAAGGTTGCGTTGAGCAAGCTTCAGATCGAGGTGGTCCAGTTGATCAAACATTAGAAGGAGAACTTCGTCGGACAAGCATCTTCGAGAAGATTCGACTTCAAGTCATAAGGAACTAACTTTTGTGGATCTTTCGGTGATGCTAGTCTTCTCTGCAACATAGGCAAGCCCCGGTGCATACACCCACTCTCTGTTTTACAAATACTTTATAACACTGTAGGTCTTGGGGAATGTGCATGAAGTAAGTAGGAGTTGAACAAAACCGTTGCTGCATGAATACCTTGATTTCCAGATAATCCCCTGATGATATCCTATCAGTAGTGATAAGACGATCTCAAATGGTTAGCAATTCTTAGACTTCGGTAGAAGTCGATCGATGGTTTCATCGTTCGTGAGATATAGGTTTTACCTTTTCTCTCTTCGACTCTGTATATGGGTCGTGAGAACCCTAATATGATGATAATTATTAAACTGAGACCTGGCGGGTAACTTGCACAAGAATAGAGTCCTGGTGTAGTGTTTCCGCCTGTGTCGCTTAGGACCCGTCCGCTGTTGGCCCGTTGGATCGAGAACTATTTGTTAGTACTCGTCACATGCTACGGTAAGCCCTACTGTGGCTATGCTATTACTTGAACGGCGCACTCGCGCACTGGGAGTGGAGAGATGGCGGGAGTAGCGTGTACCCACCCTGCTCGGTCCACTAATGGACGTTACTCATCAAGGCCGTTGTAGGGCGGTGGTGTACTGTACTTCCGGGTGGCGCGGCTCCGGTCTGGTTTGAGCGGATCCACGAGAAGGTTGATATATGCAAGTTCGGTCTTGCATATGTCGTGTGATAAGGAAGCCCCAGCTGGGTAGATCAAGCGGTTCGAATCGTTGTTTTCTCCACGAGAAAAGGAGACTCGTCCTCGCACCCTCAGCGTAGTTTAATCAAGTGAAGATGATGGCAAGAAAAGTTTATCATGAGATGTGATGCTTAAACAAGTGTTTGATTTAGATAGGTGCAAAGTGGATACTGCTTAATAACTTAATGCACCGCTAAAACTTGAAAATAGGATGAACTAGTAGAAAGCTTTTCTGCAAAGCTCTTCTCTTCTGCTAGCCCCACTACATCCCTTAAGCCAGCATGCCCTTGGAGTTTTTTTCTTAGTCGGGTAAGTCTTGTTGAGTACCCTCATGTACTCAGGGTTTGTTAATCCCCTATTGCAGGTTTTAGCTTGTGGTGTCAATCTGGATCATGTCCGTGGGCTCGATATGATCTGGTGGTTCTCTCTTCGACTTAGGTGCTCTACCTAAGTCAGGTTCTGTAGTGCTGCTCTTCTTCCACAATCTGAGTTAAGTTTATTTGAAATGTAACTTATTCATGTTTTGTAAAATATTATCTTACCTTGCTTCCGCACTCCGATATTATTTTTGTATCAACTGTTGTAATGTTGTAGTTATTTCACTCAAGGGGAGGATGATCCTGTAACTCGTGGATTATTCGGGGTTCTCTCAGGGACTCCCGACGGATCTTTCCAGTAACGTGGTACACATGCACAGTCATCAGAGCTCTGGAGATGATGATGTGTGCAGGTGGGCCACATTGCCGGGACATTCTGCCACACGGTAGGCCAAAAATGGCCCAACACAGAGAACTCGCGATCTACGCACTGAGGGGTCGGTACTACCGGCCTTAGGGTCGGTACTACCGACTTCAGCATCCTAAACTCCTCGCTAAAACGACCATAACTCTTAGCTCCGAACTCCGATTTCGATGATCTTGGGCATTTTGGAAAGCATATTCAGAGGGCTACACAACCCACATGAATACAGTATCCAAAGCACAAAGGATTAGTACATTTTTCCAATCCAAGATCCATTGCTCCTCTTTTTCCAACCAAAGCTTTCTCCGAAACTTCTCCGAGTTGATTCAAATCAACTCCAACACCTTCTCCTTTGCAAATGTGCCAACACCACCAAGTTTATACAACCTTGTGCATGTGTGTTAGCATTTTCAAAAACATTTTTCAACGGATTTTCACTTGCTCTCACCACGCCACTCGATCCTAGTAACAACGCAATGTTAGATCGCTCAAGTGGCACTAGATGACCGATATGCAAACAAGTTTGCACCTCTTAATAGTACGTCCATCTATCCTAAACCCGGTCATAATCTTCTCTACACACCTATGACCGGTGAATGAAATGGCCTACTGAAAGGACCGTGACACCTAAGAGGGGGGGGGGTGAATTAGGCAACTTAAAAACTTCTACTCTAAACTATGGCCTCTAATTTCCACCTAGTCAAAAGCTATGCAAGAAAGTAAACTATCTAATGTGCAACTAAGGTTTTGCTATTTGTGTTTGCTATCTCTACCGCAAAAAGGAGTTATGCTACCTAGTTTCCAAACCTATCAACTAGCAAGAGTGATCTAGGAAAGGTAAAGCACATGAACAAGGTAACCATATAAATGCGGAAGCTAAATTGTGTGGTAGAGATACAAACTCCCGTCGACGACTCAAGTATTTTTACTGAGGTATCGAGAAGCGCGCAAGCTTCCCCCTAGTCCTCGTTGGAGCCCCTCGCAAGGAATCCCTCGCAAGGGCCAAGCTCCCGGTCGGGTAACTCCGTGGATAGCTCCGGTCTTCCCAACGCGCAAGTGGGTCTCCGGTTAAGCCACTCGTGGCAAAGCCTCTCCCGGATGCTCTCCGCCATCTTCACTATCAAGTTTCCGGCCGAAGCGCCGCGGGCCTAGTTCCCTTCGGTACACGGAGGCGGCCACACCACAAACTCGGTTGGTGTGGTCTCGCAAGACTACAAGCCCCGCCGATGTACAACCACGGTGCGCGCAAGCACCGGTAGATAAGAGGTTTTCAACCTCACTAAACACTAGGCCTAACACCTAGAGCAAGCACAAAGCGGTGGTCTAACTAGCTTAAGCACTTCGCAAAGCACATACACTAATCACCGAGTGTATCACTTGAGCACTTTGGTGGCTAGAGCAACTAAATATGTGTCTATGCACTTGGTATACTTTCTTGAGCTCCAACCATGTGTTTTTGGCCGGCCATGGGGTTATTTATAGAGCCCCAACCATATAGAGTCGTTGGGCAAAGAGATGGGCTTTTCTGCCATCGACCGGACGCTCGTCACGTCCTGACCGGACGCGTCCGGTCTCTCACAACGGCTAGTTGCCAGCCGACACAGGCACTGATCGGACTCTGACATGAGTCCGGTCACAGATGACAGGATGCGTCCGGTCACGATTTTGTGCCTCTAGAACCTCTCTGTGTTCGATCGGACTCAGCTGAGTTCCAGCGTACGATCGTCGTCGTAGCGTCCGGTCACGCGGTCGCACTGAGGAACAGTAGCATCGGTGCGTCCGGTCGCTACTGCCACAGCGTCCGGTCCCTCTGACGTGGCGCTGCTGGTTTGGTGTACTGACCGAACGCATCCAGGCCAGCGTCCAGTCACTGCGAGGCAGCGTTCGGTCACTTGTTCTTCCCGCCTTTCCCTCGTTCTTTGCACACGACTTGGTTCCATTATTGTGCCTTGGACTTTGCTTGATCTTTAGGGTCCTTAACTGAGGTTCTAGAGTCTTGCTTGAGGTGTTGATCATTGGATCACCACGTCGCCTTAGTCCAAGTCACATTTGCACCCTATTGGACTACAAAACAAACACTTGCAAACGCATTAGTCCAATTTGATTATGTTGTTCATCGGACACCAAAATCCGAAGTTAAATGGTCCGAGGTCCATTTTCCTTACAATCTCCCCCTTTTTGGTGATTGATGACAACACGACCAAAACAAGCAAATAATAGATACATAATTTAAAATGCAATCTACTTGCTAGGATGCAATGCAAAGGCAAGATTATATGATGTTAAAAAGATACCGAATTGAAACATATTTAAACTAATATATCTTGCCCTTGCCATTGAGTTCCTTTTAGTGGCTTGATGGATTAGATCTCCCTCTAACTCCATGATCCACTTCCTCCCTTTTGTTGGACCATTCCCAAAAAGATAACCATAAAATTTTGAAAATTTGATTTTGGTTATGTTGTTTGTTTTAGTTTGGGCTTGATTTTGGTCCCTACACATTTCTCCCCCTTTGGAATCAAACACCGAAAAGGAAGACATTAAAGCTCAAGAGAGGAAACATTATATAAGCTAAAACTCCCCCTAAGTATATGCATACATATGGTGTAAGGCAAAAGCATATGCATAACCGACGAATTAAGGCACAAACGAGTTTAATCTATATAATGCATGGAGAAAGCATATAAGAGTATCAAATTGAAATCACCATAATGATATCGGTTAGGAATACCACATGTAGATGCCAATTGGATTATCACCACACATGATGCTTATCTCCGAGAACTCCATTTTCCTTGCAATGAGACTACTACACACATGATAATCTTGAAGGTAGGGTTAGTCTCAAAGCTTCCAAATTGTAGAGTAAACTCCCCCTAAAAGTGTGCATACAAGTTTGAAATACTTATAGGAGACATGCACATTGACTTGTAAGGTCAAACTACCATTTTCCATATTGATATTACAAGAAATATGACATCAATTGAAGATGGTATTTGAGGTAGTTTATCTATAATTTGGACATTGGCACATATAAGATAAATACAAAGTAAAGGAAGCTATGTGCCATGCTTCTAACCAATTTAAAACCATGTAGAATTGCTCTAAGAATGTGAGTGATGCCGAGCAAAACTACCATATGATAAGCCTGATTTGCATGACAAAAGATATGAACATACCAATGCAAACATAGGCAATGAAAGGAACTAGATGCTAAAAGTAATTGCAAGACATTATACCAAATGAAAGTAATTGCAAGAATTTAAATCTAGTTACCTAACATGGGAGGGGGAACTTGGGTCCATAGTACCCACTAACATACTTGGCAATGACATGATCCAATGTGATGCACCCCATGATATGCACCCAAAACTTTGCCAAGTCTCCAATTTCCCCGTAGTCCACTTGACTACTCACTTCCCTTTCGAGACCCAAACCTTTTTGGTGCTCTTCATGGTTGAGATGATGTCCTTAGGAACCCAAATGAGTTTGGCCCCATTGTTGGCTTGCTTGTTCACTTTGATAGCCACCACCTTGTCATTCTTCTTCTTTAAAAGATAAGGTGTGGTGGCCTTCTTGTTCACCTTGTTGGTGTAGGTGTTGGAGAGCTTGCTTGTTTGCTTTTTGTTTTTCTCTTTCTTCTTTTCTCCCCCATGCTTCACCTTGCACTCATAAGACTTGTGGCCTTCCTTGTGGCAAACATAACAAACCACGGTTTGCTCCTCATCAAGCTTCTTCACTCCCTTGACGGTGTTATCTTGATGAGTTCGGGTTTGCTTTGTCTTGCCTTTTGCTTGAGTCAAGTCCTTGGTGAGGCAAGCCACTTCTTGCTTTAGTAGATCATTCTCCATTGCGAATTCTTGTGTACATGTTTCTACAATGACATTCTCAACACAAGCTTGTTTGCACATGGGTGAGTCCAAATCACGTATATCAAAGCAAGAAGTAGAGGCATCCTTTTTAGGCATATCAAAGATTGACTTTTCAATTTTAGGTGCCTCGGTGGGGTTTGCTCCGATGGCTTCAAGATTAGCAACTTTATTAGTTAGCTCATCACAATGTTTGCCCATAATTTCCATTTTGGCAAGCAAACTTTTGTAAGCATCTTGTGTGCTAGCTAACTTTGCTTTTAGTTTTTCATTTTTCTTAGCACGTTGCTCATCATTACTTGTGCTATCATATGTGCTTATACTAGCCTCAAGTTTCTCAATTTTATTAGATAGCTCAACATTTAAGTTTGAAAAAGTTTCATATTGATCTAGCATAGCATTGTAGGCTTGTTGAGAACTATCTAATTTTTCTTTTAAGATATTAATCTTCTTTTGTTGGCTAGGACAAGCTTTAGCATATTTAAGATTATCTTGCACAAGTTGATTGTAAGAAGGTAGCTCATCATTACTATCACTAACTCTATCACTATCACTAGAGATAGGACTTGTGTTACCTCATGCCATAAGGCACATACGTGAGGAGCTTGATGATGAGTGCTTGCGGCCATGCCTCTTGTGTTGGACTTCATCATCACTTGATGAATCATCCCATGTCTTGATGGTGGTGAGAGCTTTGGCCTTGCATCCCGTCTTTTTCTTGTCCTTGGGTGTGGGCTTTTGTTTTGGACAATCTTCCACAAAGTGCCCTTTCTTGCCACATCTATAGCATCCCTTTTTTCTTTGCTCTCTTCTCTGATTGGTGAAGAGGCAATCTTCTATGGTGATGGGCACACCCTTGACATTGAGCTTGCGGATCATCCTCTTCACTCCTTTCATGAGCTTGATTGTTTCCTCTTCATCTAGGGAGGAGTCGGATGAGGTGGAGGCTTGATCATCATCACTTGATTCTTCATCTTCATCCTCCTCTTCTTCACTTGAGGAGCTTGAGCTTGTCTCAACTTGCTTTTTGCCCTTCATCTTTTTGTGCTCACATGTGAGAGCAATGTCTTTGCTTGATGAAGTGGCTTCTTCTTGACCCATCTTGTGTGACATCTCAAATGCCTCCAATTTGCCAATGACAATGGCCGGGGTCATGGTGCTCAAGTCCTCCATGTTGTGGAGGATGGTGATTATGGTTGCATATTTGTTCTTTGGAAGCACGGAGATGATCTTCCTCACAATATCTGCGTCACCTAGCTTTGTAATTCCTATAGAATGGAGCTCATTGATAATTAGATTCAACCGAGAATACATATCACGAACAAGCTCATTATCATTCATTCTAAAGGAATCATAGCTTGTTTTAGTTAGGTGATGTTTTTGCTCACGTACATTACTTGTACCATCATGGAGCTCATGTAGTTTTAACCAAATTTCATGAGATGTTTGCAAAGTAAAAACTTGGTTAAGGACATCCATGCTAATAGATTCAAACAAGCAATTTTTAGCTCTAGCATTAAGATGAATTTCTTTTTCATCACCCGCGGTAGGCTTCTCGGGATTCTTAATGGGTTTCATCCCGTCGCGGGTGACTCTCCAAACACCTAGATCAACGGCTTCTAAAAAGCAAGCCATCCTAGCACTATAGTAAGGGAAGTTAGTGCCGTCAAAGTGTGGAGGCCTAGAGGTATCCATCCCAACCTCTCTTAGGGGCGTCGGCTCGAAGGCGATTAAGCCAAGAGTCCACAAGAGAGCCAACCTGCTCCGATACCAATTGAAAGGACCGTACGCCTAAGAGGGGGGGGGGGGGTGAATTAGGCAACTTAAAAACTTCTACTCTAAACTATGGCCTCTAATTTCCACCTAGTCAAAACCTATGCAAGAAAGTAAACTATCTAATGTGCAACTAAGGTTTTGCTATGTGTGTTTGCTTTCTCTACCACAAAAAGGAGTTATGCTACCTAGTTTCCAAACCTATCAACTAGCAAGAGTGAGCTAGAAAAGGTAAAGCACATGAACAAGGTAACAATATAAATGCGGAAGCTAAATAGTGTGGTAGAGATACAAACTCCCATCGACGACTCCGGTATTTTTACCGAGGTATCGAGAAGCACGCAAGCTTCCCCCTAGTCCTCGTTGGAGCCCCTCGCAAGGAATCCATCGCAAGGGCCAAGCTCCCGGTCGGGTAACTCCGTGGATAGCTCCGGTCTTCCCCATGCGCAAGTGGGTCTCCGGTTAAGCCAGTCGTGGCAAAGCCTCTCCCGGATGCTCTCCACCGTCTTCACTATCAAGTTTCCGGCCGATGCGCCGCGGGCCTTGTTCCCTTCGGTACACGAGGCGGCCACACCACAAACTCGGTTGGTGTGGTCTCGCAAGACTACAAGCCCCGCCGATGTACAACCACGGTGCGCGCAAGCACCGGTAGATAAGAGGTTTTCAACCTCACTAAACACTAGGCCTAACACCTAGAGCAAGCACAAAGCGGTAGTCTAACTAGCTTAAGCACTTCGCAAAGCACATACACTAATCACCGAGTATATCACTTGAGCACTTTGGTGGCTAGAGCAACTAAATATGTGTCTATGCACTTGGTATACTTCCTTGAGCTCCAACCATGTGTTTTTGGCCGGCCATGGGGTTATTTATAGAGCCCCAACCAAATAGAGCCGTTGGGCAAAGAGATGGGATTTTCTGCCATCGACCGGACGCTCGTCACGTCCTGATCGGACGCGTCCGGTCTCTCACAACGGCTAGTTGCCAGCCGGCACAGGCACTGATCGGACTCTGACATGAGTCCGGTCACAGATGACAAGACGCGTCCGATCATGATTTTGTGCCTCTGGAACCTTTCTGTGTTCGATCGGACTCAGCTAAGTTCCAGCGTCCGATCGTCGTCGTAGCGTCCGGTCACGCGGTCGCACTGAGGAACAGTAGCATCGGTGCGTCCGGTCGCTACTGCCGCAGCGTCCGGTCCCTCTGACGTGGCGCTGCTGGCTTGGTGTACTGACCGGACGCATCCAGGCCAGCGTCCGGTCACTGTGAGGCAGCGTCCGGTCACTTGTTCTTCCCGCCTTTCCCTCGTTCTTTGCACACGACTTGGTTCCATTATTGTGCCTTGGACTTTGCTTGATCTTTAGGGTCCTTAACTGAGCTTCTAGAGTCTTGCTTGAGGTGTTGATCATCGGATCACCACATCGCCTTAGTCCAAGTCACATTTGCACCCTATTGGACTACAAAACAAACACTTGCAAACGCATTAGTCCAATTTGATTATGTTGTTCATCAAACACCAAAATCCGAAGTTAAATGGTTCGAGGTCCATTTTCCTTACACCTACAAATATACCTTTGCCTTGCGCATTCCATTCCATCTCCTTCGGTGTTGATGCAACACATGCACCAACCTCTCATCAAATGATATGATCCACTTCGTAGCATCACATGGCCTCCATGGTCCATTGATCTTGACATCACTTGCTCTTCACCATTGCTTCGGTCCTTCGGCGCCAAGTCTTGCTTAAGCCTCCCGACACTCGGTACCAACAGCTTCAAAGCCTCCAACTTGCCCTTCACCTTCGCAACCGGTCCATCAAGCCCAGTCTTGCCTCGATCTTCACCATCTTAGCCACATGACTCCATGTCATGTCACATATGCAATAAGCTCCTTCATCACATGCATGAGCCTTGCAACATCCTCCAAGCCATTTCACCTTTATGGCATATGTTGCTCACACATGGTCACCTATGGACTAATCCCTGTGTATCTCACATAAACACAATTAGTCCACCTAAAGTTGTCACTCAATTACCAAAACCAAACTAGGACCTTTCAATCTCCCCCTTTTTGGTAATTGATGACAACTCTACAAAGATATGGAAATTAAGCTTATTCCAAGCTAGCACTTCACAAGAATGTAAATTGCTAACTTGGTTTGGATTCATGTTGCTTGCCCAAGCTATTTTACCATGTGTAAAGGATTTTGGGCAAGTATCACAAACCCGAAATGGTACTATTAGCTCCCCCTACATATGTGCTAGAATGTTTGGAAATGAGGCTTGCACATATGCATAAATACCGAAGTGTGGGAGAGTAATTACTACCAAAAGGTGCTAAGGTGTATAGAATAACCTTTGAAGCGTGTTATCGATGAAGTTCATAGTTGTACACCTTCTTTAGCACCAAGAGTAGCTAGACATCATAAAAAAAACTAGAAAACCCCGTGAGATCAATCATTAAAAGCAAGGGTCTAGTTTTGCATGAAAAGCACAAGTCTAGCTATCAACATATGCATGCTAGTTATCAAATCATCAATTAAATCCTATAACTAGCATACACCACACAAGCATGCATATAAAATTTAAAAAACTTATGCAATGCAAGCAAGCAAATGTAGTGCACAACCAAATGCATCAAACATGTATTCATGAGCTTGCTCCCCCTACTTGTGTGCTCTCTTTGTCCAAGAATTTTGATCCTTTTGCATTCTTCAATCTTGCTCCCTCTTGATCCATGTCCATCTTTTGTTTTCTCCCCCTTTGTCCTTGACATATCTTTATATCTTTGCCACAATTTCTTCCCTAATATATCATATCTTTGGCACTTTCTCCCCCTTTGTCATCAATGACCATAAAAGGTATGCTCATTTCTCACAAAGGGTGACACTAGGGTAGATGGTTGACACTTGAGTCTTCATTTTTGATGGACACCACCATATGTGTTGGAATGACACCACGTGTAGGATCTTTGACCTTGATACCAATAGGAGGGGCACCTCCCCTATGTCATGGCATGGGTCATCCACTTGATAAACTTGAGCTCTTGTTGGTGAGGGATGCTTTGCTTGATTTGATCACTTAAAGTTGAGGATCACTTGAAGTCTTGTAGGATACCACTTGTGAGCTTGATTTAGACACCACATGGTAAATATCACTTGAAAGATCATATACCATTTTGAATAGATACCATGTGAAGAAATGATGAGTCTAGATACCACTTGAATGATAGTTTAAACTTGATATCCATTTTCATTATTGTCTTCTTCTTGAACTCTTGTCATGAGCCTCTCATTTGTGACATGAACTATTAAATTTGCACAAGACATCTAACTCGGTTTGCTCTAGAGTAAGCTTCTTCACACATCTTTCGATGGTTATCTTACTCACGTTGAATTAGACACTTGAATGCTCATCTTCTAGATCAAGTACTTGGGTTCACTGGCTCATGAACAAATCCATATACTAACCACTAGATCATATAATCAAACAAGCAATAGTGGTAGGCAATGAATTTAAACATTTAGTTGTTATGCATGATCCTATTGAGTATGTACTATATGCACTAACCGCATACTAGGAAGGTATGAAAATGATCATGCACATTACAATGATACCTTTGTTATTTTGGAGTAGAGGATAGTCATTTGATTCCAATTTAGCTCCAAATAGCAATGTGAAGTCCATGGTGTTAACACCAGATTTTCGCACGCATGAGGGTATGACAGGTGGACCAAGCCAGCAGAGAAGAAAGGATTCGGCAAGCAATCAGACGGCTATTTGGTCCTCAAGATTTCGATGAATGTCTATGCGGTCGGTTATCTTGTAGAGAGATGGTTCCATTCGGGAAATGGATGTTGCATGGGAAGGCATATGGCTATCAAAGATGCCGAGAAGATTAGGAATAGATTTCGTATCTTTCCATATTTTACCATTGTAAAATCGTAATCGTCTAGGACTCGTATTTCGTCCAGGGTATAAATATAAGCCCTCGACCATTGTAAAATTGTTCACAACTATATCAATACAAACCGGCCCCGTGCCATCTTCGAGTCCCTAAGTCGTGTCATCGAGTTCTTCGAGAGGAAACATCGATCCGTCGACCTCCGTAAGTACCGGCAACCTTGTTATCATGTCTAGTATCATGCGGTGGATTTAGATATGATGCAAGTAGTCTCGTATTTTAAGCTTAGTATCGTGCGGCGGATTTAGGCTTATGACGGGAAGTTTTTGCTTGTGCCTTGTATCGTGCGGCGGATTAAGACATGAGTAAAAATAGTTATCGGCTCTATTAGATTTGGCAGATCTAGTAGACTCATTAAGTTATCATATGTTATGTGTTTTATTTATTTAATTCCTGTAACACTCTTTTGCCCAATCTAGACTGATCTCTATTCGGCCTTGTTTCACAAGTTTACTTGTGCTTTTCTAATCATAAGATCATGATGGCCGGATCAGTTTTCAATCTAGGTTGTTACATGTTGTGGGTTCATACATGTCAATCATGTTTACGCTTTCATAGAACTGGGTGTCGTGCGACAGATACAAGTTTTAGATTGGTTTGATCATGCTTGCTTGTTTTCTCCTTCTTCATGGACCCCAATTCGGCTGGCTTGCCGATTTTGGTTAAGCTTACATGAGTAATGAGCTCTTATAGATCTGTTCAAATATATGCATGCTTTTAGCTTGTTATAATTAGATTGTATCATGCGGTGGATTAATCTAATTATAAGAAGTGGTGTAGGATTATAGCAAGTGGTATCATGCGGTGGATTAGCTTTGCTTGAGTTTATGCCTGACCGGTTTATGAAGACTAAACGTGCGGCAGATTAGTTGGATTAGCCTATGCATGTGTTATTTGAATAGATCTATATTTGCAAGTTACCTGTTTATAATATCTTTAACTTGTTCAAGCATGTCTTTCTTTACATATGCATTTGGTAGTTAATATGCTTCACATACTCTGTTTTCATATTAGCCGAATGGCTTTATAAACATGCTCTGACAGACAGCTTCTGTAGCTGTGTGCCGTCGCGATTGGCTTTCGAAGCCGTACATATGGAACTGTCTGGTTTTACCCAGCATGTTCTAGAGGTATTCTCATGTTTTATCCCTTGTTGGTTTTCAGGTCAAACCGACTGGCACGTCTCCGGATTCAGCACACTCCGGGCACCCGATTGAAGCTAGCCTCGTTCGGCTTGCTGTGTGTCTTGGCGCAAGGTGTCACTTTTTGTGTCAACACACTTTTTGGCACGCCTAGTGGGACAAGACTCTCCGCTTCAAGATGCCTGAGATCAACGACGATCAGATTCTGGATGTAACTATGGATGACTTGTCACCAGATCTGAAGAGTTTAATACAACAGACTTGTGAAGAGCTTCAGTACAAGTGCCTGATGTCCTTTTCCAAGAACAAGAGTGGCAAGATTTACCAGAAAGAACCATTCCCAAAAATTCTTCCTCACCATCAACCTGGTATCCCCAATGAAGAAGAAGCTATTCGGAAGATGACTGAAATAATGCATAAGGTTGTATCAGAAGCCGTGACCAATCATCAGTCGGCTTTCTTGAACACTTTTCGTGCTATCATAGTCAATACTTTCGGTCCAGCCGTGGACAGATGCTTTGAAGAAGCTGTTGGTCCGATGCAGGGACCGTTGTTGTTTCAAGTACCTCAACGTCGAAAGATTACCGAAGACGGGGGCTGGTACGAGCACAGGGGGAATGGTTCCTCATGAGACACAACAGCTACCCACAACCTATGGCCAGCTCGCATTCGGCACGACACGGAATGTCCCGCAATCTGCTTCTAAAGTGTCTCCTATAGCAAACAGGATACAAAAGAATATGTTTGGAGATGGGTATCATGAGTTCATCGATTATAGCTCAATTAATGCTCTTCCAAATCCAGGCTATAAGAGTTCGGCAGGGCTACATCCTGGGGGGCAGGCACAAGCAGCTCCTGATCCGAATATTGACCTCATCATGCATAAGATGGCTGATATGATGCAAAATCAATTCGGCCTGAAACCTAAGAATCAAACTTACACATACAAGTCCCCTTATCCAGAATGGTACAATCGGGTAGCTCTTCCTCCAAGGGTGAAGCCTCCTACTGATTTCTCCAAGTTCTCAGGCCAGGATGACACCAGTACTATAGAACACGTCGGCCGCTACTTGATGCAACTCGGAGAAGCATCTATAGATGAGGCTTGGAGGATTCGGTACTTCCCGTTGTCATTAACAGGACCAGCCTTCTCGTGGTTTTCTTCTCTACCAGCAAATTCTATCAATACATGGGTAGAGCTAGAGCAGAAATTCCACTCGTATTTCTTTACGGGTACCAGCGAGAAAAAGATGGTCGATCTCATGAGCCTAAGGATGAAACCTGACGAGACGCCACAAGAATATCTACGCCGATTCAGGGAAACCAAAAATCTTTGCTATTCTCTGAATTTGCCAGATGATCAACTGCCGGAAATAGCCATAGCTGGCATGTTGCCAAGTATCAAAGAGAGGCTATTCGGCATGGAGTTGGATGACCTCGGGCAGTTATCACAAAGGTTGGCAACGATGAGTAATCAAGCCCAGGGATTCAAGAGGAATAATCAGTTCTAGAAGGGTGATGTGGCTGCCAAGATGTATCAGGCTTTCCTTGAAGAAGCGACTGAGTACAATGATGAAGATGAAATGCTGCAGCCAAGATAGTCTGGGATAAAGAACCGACTCAAGTTAACCAGCGATGGCTAAGGCAGCAGAAAGGTACTTATGACTTTGATGTTTCCAAGTCAGATAAATTATTTGAGTACTTGTTGAAGGAAGGACGCATCAAGTTGTCGGAAGGTCATCCTATGCTGCATCCTGAAGGGGTGAAGGACAAGAAATATTGTGGTTTTCACAATACTAGATCCCACTCCATAAACGATTGCCGAGTGTTCAGAATGCGGATCTAGAAAGCTATCCAGGACGGGCATCTGAGGTTTGATGGGAAGATGAAAATTGATGGTAGCCCTTTTGGACAGAATACTGTGTCCTTCTCTGTTAACACGATCAACGCAGCTGATCCCAGGGATAAGAGCAAAATGAAAGTGTTAACCTCTGATAGAGCAAGGGAAGCTGGTGCCGTTGACCCTAATCGGCAGATTACAAAGAGAGAGCTTCAGCAGAGGGTTCAGTTCCAAAATAGCCGAACTGAGACGGGTGAAACTTCCAGACCCAGAGTCACGACGCGCATCTTGTTGAATAAATGGCGTCAGGAGCAGGAACGATACTAGAAGCAGAGACTTTATGAAGAACGGAAGTTCCTGGAAAAACAACAAAGGTACGAAGAAGAGATGTACCGGGAAGAACGGGAAGATACGAGGGAGCAGGAACAGTCTCATTGGGAATGCTCGTTCTTCCAGTATTGTTGGAACGAAGGCTTGAAGCTGCCTGTTAAGAGCAACTGCCTTGAGTGCAGTAATCAGTACTCCGAGTATAGGCAGTCTCGAGTCAACCGCTGATCTGTCCATGAGAGGCTTGGGGCACGAATCCCTAAGGACGATCGGCGCGTAAAAATAAATAATTCCGAAGATCGGCGGGGAAGAGGATTTGCCGATCAAAGTTGGGCTCGCACCGAAGAAGAAGAGTACCACGAGTATGTCTGGTAGAGAGGACAGTGGTGTCCACCAGGATTGAGAAGAAGCCAGAAAAGGAGGGTGCAGCGCCTAAGAAATAGAGAGTTAGAACAAGCAAATTCCAAAGTAAAGCGAGTTTGGCGCCCCAAAGAGAAGCCGGATGGGGGTGATCGTTCGGCTGACGCATGCATGACTTTCTTTCTTCCATCAGAATTTATAGGTCCCGAAGAACAGGATGTCCAAGACGAAGTGTATTCAGATTTTGATGAAGATGAATTCCAAGAGTTATTGGCTCATCTTGTCTTTGCTCAAAGTGCAGTATTCGATAAAGCAGCTAAGCATCGACACCTGAAGCCATTGTATATGAGAGGCTATGTTAATGGCAAGCCATTGACTAAGATGTTCATTGATGGAGGGGCTGCCATAAATATCATGCCGTATACCACCTTCAGAAAACTTGGGATGGCAAGTGAAGATTTGCTGAAGACCGATATGGTGTTGAGGGACTTTGTTGGCAATTCTTCTGACACTCGGGGAGCAGTCCATGTTGAGTTGACGATCGGGACTAAGACCTTGATCACTACCTTTTTCGTCATTGATGGCAAGGGGGCATACAGTTTGCTATTAGGAAGAGATTGGATACATGCAAACTGTTGTGTGCCGTCAACTATGCATCAATTCCTTATCCAGTGGGTCGGAGATGATATCGAAATTGTCCATACTGATGATTCGGTGAGTGTTGCTAATACGGAGCCCTTCTACTGGGAATATGATGGTGTCGAGTGCTTCTTTGGGAGAGCTTGGGAAGTAGGTCCTGTGAACATTTTCGACAAGGACCAACAGTCGATTCAAACGATCGGCTCTCAGAGTAATTTTTAAAATAATCCAGCTGATGGTAATGGAGAAGAGGTGAGACCAAATTTCATGTCGGCTGGCAGGGAATAAAGTATTGATGATAAAGCCGAAATAGGACCGATGTATACCAATTTTGGGTCTCGAGCGTTTAAAAAGTTTTGTTTATTTCTCCATTGCTGAAGCTCAAAGGAAATCAAGAATTCGTGAGAAGTGACGTACAACGAAAAGTCTTGGTAAAATTAAAAAGCATATGAAGGCATTTTCTCAACTTGGTGATCGTTTCAAGTTGTACGTGGCGGCTCATAGCCTTACAGCAGGATCGGCCCTTATTTTAAGTTTAAAGGGAAAAGATAAATAGCAACTAGCTTTAGCCGAAAATGTTAGACCCAGAGAGGGGTATTCGGCGGTAAAGAGGTTTTGATCATATACACGTCACTCGTGGACTAAGCTTCGGCACTACTTGTTAAGAGCCGAACGCATGTAACTTGAGGAATACTTATGTACAGCCGATGTAAAGCATCGCCTTTAGCAGAAAAATGTTCAAAGAATTCAGGTCATAGCCGAATATTATCTATATCGCCTTTAGTACAAGATATTTATGACCCTGGTGGCCCTAGCATTTTTCGAGTTGGTAGGTTTATTGGAAGAAGAGAAAGATGAAGTGCAGTAAGTGCAATGCCAGGTGACATGACATATCGGAGATAAGATCTAGTCGGCTAAGATGACGTCATACATTCGGCAAACGTTCTTCTGAAGAAATGTTGCAAATAGAGAAGCCGACTGGTAGGAGGGAGTAATCTTCTTTGGTCCAAGAGCTCATTGCCGCTAGCCCGAAGGAGAGCCCAGCGTGCACACCTTGGATGACGGCCTGATCGACACGACCATCCACGACATCAAGACGAGCCTCAGCTGAGTCTCCATGAGCATTCACCATAAGTGCAACTCTATTTGCTGCTGCTTTCAAGCGGTCATTCTCTGCAGACAAAGCTGACAAGGAAAAAGGGTATATTAGGCGGAGGCAATTTCGATCAGGAGAAGGAGAAGAACCAAGGCTCTGCTAACCTGTGATTATACTGCAGAGTTGCTTCGGTTGGTTTGCCCATTCGGCTTCCTCAATATCATGTTTCCTTGTTTCATCTTCCAGTTCTTTCTAGGATTTGTCCTTTTCCTCATGGTACCGAAGAGCATCTAGATGGGTCTACTGAAATAGATCGTCAAATTTAGAATCTGGTGGCTTGAGGAAAAGGTTGAAAGAGGGTATTAGAGCTACCGTTTCTGAAGGAGGAACCCGAGCCTAGCTGGAAGAAGATCCCACACTGAGAAGGACGATAGATCAGGGATGGATGAACAAGGAGAACTATCGCAAGGGGGCAGAAGATTAGTCTTTTACCTATGGCGCTAGTGAGTTAGTGCTCGACTTCCTCCTACTTTATCTCCGTCGGGGAGCCTGCCGCAGTCACTTTTTCCTGTCATTGATGGGAACACAAGCAAGGGGTTTTCTCTCTAGCTTGAGTTAGAAGCCGAGAGGTGAAAATTTTTGCAAGTCAAACTATTTAACTGGAGATAAGAGTGGCAGCTTGTATAGGGTCATATTTATAGAACCAAGGCTTGCACACTGGAGGACCAAGCATCGGATTGGGGTTTCCACGTCTTATGGGCCGTTATTGGGCCAGGCCGGATTTTTGTCGATTGGAAGAGGTCATGACTCCAGAGTCAGAAAGCTGATAGGATTCGGCTAAGAGTCATTCAGTTTTAACTAGTAGTCTGGGAACTCATGTTACGGATTGACACTGAGAGCAGAGAGCTGAAGATCGAAAAGTCTTTTAAGAGATACTACCTTAATGTCATCATGGATCGGAAGGCTAAGAGAAAGCCGGAACTTTGAATCTAAGATGACCGATTACAACAAATTGTCCGCGAGGCGAAGATATCTGATGCTATTATCAGCAATAGCCGATGTAGTATACATCGTCGTTGAAGTAAAAAAAATCAAATTAGTGGCTGATGCGCGAAATGGAGCACGCATTGATCTCGAAGGATCAATCACAGATTTCAAAACCGGACGAACGAAAGGAGCTTCTTATTTTACAGAAGGAGGGTTCAAGTTTACAATAGAAATTAGTTCGTCCATCCTATCATCTATCTGATCGGGAGGTCATGATCGAAGGAATCAGCCAGATCTGTTCCAGCTTCCTTGATATCATCTACGGAGTGTGCAACCCTGTACTCTAGTCCTCGCTCGCAGACGTCGAAATTGTGGTAATCGGCTCCAGAGTGAATCCGTACCGCGTTGAAGGCAAGTGCTGCGCCATATCCCATACCAGCTCTGGAAATGTCGGGGAGGGCTCGGTTAACTTCGTTTACCCGCCTCAAGGCTGTTGTACCCGGTGCGTTGGCCGTGACGGCAAGGTTAGCAATAGCTGCTTCGAGAGAATGAAGCTTGGTCTCCAGAGCTAAAAGGGGAAGAGTCGGTAAAAGTAGAAAGGGAAATAAAAGGAAGATGATGAAAGGATGCTTACCGGCAGCCCGTTCCCGAGCGACATCACGCTCTCGAGAGATTCAGTTGATCTCCCGATCCTTCTTCTCCAAATCGAATCGAAGATCTGCAATCTTCTGGAACAGGACCTCGAGAAGGTCGTCTCCGGCCCTCCTAATGAAAGTAGTGAGGTAAGAACAACTGCTTCGTTTTGAAACAAAAGAAAGAAGAGAACAACCTCCTTATAGAGGTGCTAGAAGCACCAAGCTCGGAACTATGGCGACTCGCTGTGGAAGACATCCTCTAGAGAGAGATATTGTCGGGGGAACACCAAAGGGGTACCCCCAACCAACGCTAAACAAATAGGTTAAACCTAGAACACTAATTAATAAACCCAGCTAGGCTAACCTTCCAAAGAACCGACCCAACGAGGCCTGCAACGCTGGCCCACCGCCAGAAAGCGTAGGGCTCGCCAAAGCCTTACCGATCGCCTCCTCGTAGCCAACCCCTCGAGCCCCGGCGCGTAGGCCACGAACCCGCTACAGCTGTGCACCGCTCCTCGAGAACCCGCGCGGGAGACCTTGAGCCCCTCCAGCATGATAGCCTATCCCTCGAGGATCGTCACACCCTAGGCCTCGAGCTGG
The DNA here is from genome assembly GCA_009763385.1 of Coix lacryma-jobi var. lacryma-jobi. Lineage (NCBI taxonomy): Eukaryota > Viridiplantae > Streptophyta > Magnoliopsida > Poales > Poaceae > Coix > Coix lacryma-jobi. Next base: position 75,255,261 of record CM019828.1, on the reverse strand, counting down.
AGCTCAATCTCCGTCTCACCCGAGCCCTCCGCGTCAGGCCTCAGGCGAGCGCTCCACTACCCTTCAAGCCTCCCGCAAGAAGGAAGCTCCCTGCTTCTCAGCTCTGACAACCGTACCAACCCCATACTACGCATTCAATGCGTCCACCTACTCCGGTCACGTCCTCTGGTACACGACGTGCGCCACAGCGAACCAGGGCAGAGTCAAATATCCTTTTTCACCACAAGCATGGGCAAAAAGGCACCAGTACAGCACTGTTCGGCCATACCCTACACTGTTACACACTCGAATCACGACTCGAGGCCTGGCAACCCGCTGTACGGCCGGGTTTTCCGAGACTTGCCCATACCTGCGGGGGCACGAGCCCCCCGTAGGCGCCACCTCGAGGCCGGCTCCGCGCCCCTCAAGCCCTAACCGCTTTCATGCTATTGGAAGACAGGTGCCCCAAGACCCGGAGGGACCCTGACACGTCCTGTACGAGCAGGAATGGGCGCAACACGACCTCCACGACGCCACGCCTCCACATCCGTGCCCGGAATGGAGGCCACGCTTCAAGGACGCCTCAACAGCAACACCCACGTCGGCTCCAGTGACCCCGACAAGACAGACTTCCTACCCTCCGTCGTATTGGGCATTGTACATCCCGACTCCTATATCATTCCTGTGTAACCCTGGCCTCCTCTTGCTCTATAAAAGAGGACACCAGGGGTCTTCACGCACCCGGTAACACACGGGCTTGCGCGGCACGAGTCCACACACACACACACACACGAGCCCGGACTCCGGTCCACTCTCACTGAGCTTGTATTCGCCCCTGTACAAGCACTTAGGTGCAAGTAATACAAGAATCTCCTCCCCCGCTGGACGTAGGGCCTTCTTTGCCCGAACCAGGATCAATCCTTGTGTCATCTTGCATCACCATCCACGAAGAGAGCACGCGATCATATTACTCGTTGGTGTCATACCCCCGGGTTCGAAACACCGACAGTTGGCGCGCCAGGTAGGGGGCTTCGCGTGTCCGAGTCGATTTCTCGTTGTTTCCTGGATGGCTTCTTCCGCTCCTTCGTTCTCTGCTGGTGCCGTCATCTGGTTCGGGAGCCTCGAGTTCCTGGCCACCGGCAGTGGCAACGAGCTGACCCTGCTTTCCACAGAGGGCCCGAGCGGAGGGCGTGTCACGCCACCCCGCGCGGGAGGCGCGGCGCGTCGCCCGCACCACCACGCATCGCCACCTCGTGAGCGGCGCCGTCGTCACCATCGTCGCCAGGCACAGGCGGTGCCCACGGCGTACACCCGCTTCCCCGCGGCCGGTGCAGGGTCCCCGAGCGGGAACCTGCCCGGCGCACGGCCGGAGACTTTCAGGGCGCTCGCGCACTCCCCCAGCGAGTTCGCGTTCGTCACGCGCACGGACCGGGAGCCTGGCCAGAGGCCCCTGAGCCGTGCTCCGTCGACACCACCTGGCTTCCTCCCGCACGGGGTGTACCGCGCTCGACGCCAGCGGCCCCCGTTCGGCCTCAACAACTCCGCAGCTGTCGACGCCCACCACCTCGACGAGCGCCGTCAGGACCGGGCGGCCGCAGAGCGGGAGGAGCGTCCGGGCGTACTCCTACGAGCCACAACCGACCTGGAGATCATCTACCCCGCGCACGTCAACCGCGGCCTCTCACGAGTCATCGAGCCACCTCGTCGAGCCACCTTCGGGGAATGGTACCGCGAGCTGCAGTCCCGGCGCGAGCCAGGGCGGCGTGGCATCAGCAGCTCCGACTCTGATGAGTACGACTACCACGACCCTGACCTCTAGGACCCCACCAGGGAGTGCTTCCAGCTCGAGGGGGACGTGGACGACGCCGAGGACGACGGCGACGACGACACCAGGCCAGCGCTCAACCTCGAAAGGCCCGAAAACGTGGTTGCGGCAGGAGGATCACGCGTTCAGGGGGAACGGACCCCCGGCGCCGGCTGCACCATCTCAGCTCGGTGACGACCGAGAGGCGCAGCTTGCGCAGCTGCGGGAGGCCATCGCCAAGGCTGAGGAGGAACGACAGCGCCTGCTGCAACTCGAGAAAACTATAGCATAGGAACCAGCCCAGCCTCGAGGCGCCGGTGTTCGTGGCCGCGCTCGAGAGGTCCACCGGCAGATCCTCGAGGACGGGGCATCATCACGCCCCGAGGTGCGTTTCCCGCGAGCCGGCCAGAACGTGGTGGCCCCGGCGGCGATGCTGCTCCATGATCTACCCGCCGTCTCCAACCTTGACGCCAGGCGCATGCTCGGGGAAATGAAGAACCTCCTCGAGACAGCCGCTGTGCAGCAGGCCGAGAGCTCAGCCTCGCGACGGCGCGGGGCGGCCTCGGGAAAACCAGCAGACACGCCCCGCAACGAGCGCGAGACGTCCGTCCACCAGCCGGGCGCCTCTCGAGCTAGGCCAGTCCGGGAACGGATCATCGACCACCGGCCACCTCGAGACCCCAATGACGTCCGCAACGACATCAACCGCCGGCGCAAGGACAAGGGGGCCCAAGAACGTGGCTATAGCGCCCATCGAGGGGGGCGCTACGACAGTGACGAGGACAGGCAATCCCTCGAGCCCCCGGGCCCCAGAGTCTTCAGCCGGGCCATCCGCAGCTCAACCCTCCCCGACCGCTTCCGACCGCCGACCAACATCGTGAAGTATGACGGGGAGGTCGAGCCCAAGCTCCGGCTCTCAGACTTCCGCCTAGGCTGCCAACTGGGCGGAGCGAAGAGCGACGACCGTGTGATCATACGCCAACTCCCACTTTACCTCTCGGACACCGCCCGCCGGTGGCTCGAGGGGCTCCCGCCGGATCGGATCCATGACTGGGCCGACCTAGTCAGGGTCTTCGACGGGAATTTCAAGGGGACATGCGTGCGCCCAGGCAACCCCTGGGATCTACGGCGTTGTAGGCAGACAGCGGACGAGCCCCTCCATGACTTTGCTCGGCGATTCTCGAAGCAGCGCCTCGAGCTCCCCCATGTGCCTGATGAGGATGTCATCTCAGCGTTCCTCGCGGGCACGACATGCCAAGAGCTAGTCCACGAGCTAGGGCGTTACCGTCCCAGGACGGTCGAGGACCTGATGGATCGTGTCACCAGCTTTGCCTCAGGCGACGAGGCAGTGGGGGCCTTCTTTGGCCGCTCCATGGACAAAGGTAAGGCGGTGACCGCGCCGGAGGGCTCGAACAAGGGCAACGACGCCAAGAACTGCAACAACAACAACAACAAAAAGAAGAAGAGCAAAAGCAAAGGTCAAAAGGCGAAGCGCGACGCCGACGACGACGATGAAGAAGTGCTCATGGGTGCCCTCGACCATAAGAAACCTCGAGGCCCCCCTGACGGGGCTGTTTTCGACCAAATGCTCGAGGACCCCTGCCCTTATCACAAGGGCCCCGTGAATCACAAGCTGAAAGACTGCCGACTGCTGAAGGGCTTCTACGCCAAGCTCGACGACAAGAAGGAGGACACGCCTAAGGGCAAGGACAACAAACGACGCGACGACGGGGACGCGGGTTTCCCCCCGGTGCGTGACTGCTTCATGATCTACGGGGGCCCAACCGTCGGGGTCTCAGCTCGGGAGAGGAAGAAGGAACGCCAGGAGGTCTTCGCACTCCGCCATGACACTCCCTAGTACCTCGACTGGTCCGACGCGTCGATCACATTCGACCGTAACGACCATCCGGACCATGTCATAAATCCGGGGGCGTATCCCCTCATCGTCGACCCCGTCATCGTCGACGTACGGTTCTCCAAGGTGTTGATGGATGGGGGCTCGAGCCTCAACGTCATATACCTTGAGACTCTCGACCTCCTGAGGATTTCGAGGGATCAGCTCCGACCCAGCGTCGGGGGGTTCCACGGAGTCGTACCAGGGAAGAAGGCCCACCCCCTCGGGCGCATCAACCTGCCGGTTTGCTTTGGCACGCCGGCTAACTTCCGCCAGGAGACGCTCACCTTCGAGTTGGTTGGATTCCAAGGGACCTACCACGCCATCATCGGCCGGCCAGGTTACGCCAAGTTCATGGCGGTTCCCAACTACACATACTTGAAGCTCAAGATGTCGGGGCCGAAAGGGGTCATCACCATCGACACCTCCCACGAGCACGCGTACCACTGCGACGTGGATTGCGTCGAGCGTGGGGAGGCCAACGTTCACCTCGACTCGCTCGAAGCCCTAGTGGCCCTGGCCACCGAAGAGGCCCCTGAAGCAAAACGCCACGCCGGCGCCTTCGAGCCTGCAGAGCACACCAAGCTGATACCCGTCGACCCGACCTCGACCGATGGCAAGACGCTGGCCATTAGTGCCAGCCTCGAGCCTAAATAGGAAGCAGTGCTCATCGGCTTTCTCCGCGCGAACATCGATATGTTTGCGTGGGGCCCCTCGGACATGCCAGGCATTCCGAGGGGAGTCGCCGAGCATGCCTTGGAGATCCAGGCCGGGTCCAGACCGGTGAAGCAACGCCTGCGCCGCTTCGACGAGGAGAAGCGCAGGATCATCGGTGAGGAGGTGCACAAGCTTTTGGCGGCTGGATTCATCAAGGAGGTATTTCACCCGGAGTGGCTAGCTAACCCTGTACTAGTTAGGAAAAAGAATGGAAAAATGCGGATGTTTGTAGACTACACTGGTCTGAATAAAGCATGTCCAAAAGTTCCATTTCCTTTGCCTAGAATTGATCAGATTGTCGATTCCACTGCGGGGTGTGAAGTACTTTCATTTCTCGATGCATATTCCGGCTACCACCAGATTAGGATGAAAGAATCCGACGAGCTCGCTACCTCTTTTGTTACGCCTTTTGGTATGTACTGCTACGTTACAATGCCCTTCGGCCTTCGAAACGCCGGGGCAACGTACCAACGTTGCATGCAGCATATCTTTGGCGAGCACATAGGCAAAACCGTCGAGGCCTAGGTCGATGACATCGTGGTTAAGACCAAGAAAGTCGGGAACCTCATCAGCGATCTCGAGACCACGTTCGAGTGCCTCCGGGCCAAGAATGTGAAGCTCAACCCCGAGAAATGTGTCTTTGGTGTGCCCCAGGGCATGCTACTTGGCTACATTGTCTCACAACGGGGGATCGAGGCCAACCCCGAAAAGATCTCAGCAGTCACGAGGATGGGCCCAATTCGAGACCTCAAGCGCGTACAGAAAGTGACAGGTTGCCTAGCTGCTCTCAGTAAGTTCATCTCGAGGCTAGGGGAAAAGGCGCTACCTCTCTACCGCTTGCTGAAGAAGACAGAACGCTTTGCGTGGACCCTTGAAGCCGAGGAGGCCCTAACCAAGTTGAAGGGGTTGCTGACTTCCGCGCCAATCCTCGTGCCACCACGACCAGCCCAGGGTGACGATCCCCCAGAGTCTCTTCTCCTCTATGTGGCCGCAACCACTCAGGTGGTCAGCGCGGTTATAGTCGTCGAGAGGCACAAGGAGGGTCGTGCGTTGCCGGTCCAACGACCTGTGTAGTTCACCAGTGAGGTGCTCTCCGAGGGCAAGGTCCGATACCCGCACATCCAGAAGCTGCTCTACGGCATCATCATCACGAGGCGCAAGCTCCAGCACTACTTCCTCGCTCATCCCGTAACGGTGGTGTCATCCTTCCCCCTCGGTGAGATCATCAGCAATCGGGAGGCCACGGGGCGCATCGCCAAGTGGTCCGCCGAGCTAATGGGGGAGGCCATCACCTACGCCCCGCGAAAAGCCATCAAGTCACAAGCGTTGGCGGACTTTGTTGCTGAATGGACCGACACCCAGCTCCCGCCGGCACAAATCCAAGCCGAGCTCTGGACCATGTACTTCGACGGATCCCTCATGAAGACTGGGGCAGGCGCGGGACTGCTCTTCATCTCGCCCCCTCGGTGTCCACATGCGCTACCTGCTGCGTCTGCACTTTCCCGCCTCCAACAACATCGCTGAGTACGAGGCTCTCGTCAACGGGTTGCGTATCGCCCTCGAGCTTGGGGTCCGACGCCTCGACGTTCGAGGGGATTCGCAGCTCGTCGTCAACCAGGTCATGAAGGCCTCGAGCTGCATCGACCCCAAGATGGAAGCATACTGCGGAGAAGTGCGCAAACTAGAAGACAACGAGGCTGCGGATGAGCTGGCCAAGTTAGCATCCACGCGCGGCCCCATCCCGCCAGACGTCTTCTCGAGGGACATCTTCGAGCCATCCGTCGAAATCGACCCGGGGGCTGACCCCTCGGCGCCACCCCTCGAGCCGGACACGAGGGCTCGGCCCTTAACACCATCCCTCGAGAATGACCCCTCGACATCCGCTGAGGCGATGCAGATCGACGCACCTGCCTCATCGTCATCACGACCACTCGACTGGTGGACGCCCTTCCTCGACTACCTGACGCAAGGCGCGCTACCAGAAGACAAGACAGAGGCCCGACGCATCGCTCGAAGGGCCAAGACCTACGTCATCTACAGCGACGAACGAGAGCTGTACCGTCGAAGCCCATCAGGAATCCTTCAACGCTGCATCCCCCTCGAGGAGGGACGCAGGCACTCGGGGGCTTGCGGCCATCACACAGCGCCAAGGACCCTGGTAGGGAACGCCTTCCGACAGGGCTTCTACTGGCCAACCGCCATCAGAGACGCCAAGCGCCTGGTCCAAGCTTGCCAAGGGTGTCAGTTCTACGCCAAGCAAACGCACCAGCCCACGCACGCCCTGCAGATGATCCCCATCACTTGGCCGTTTGCCGTCTGGGGGCTCGACCTCGTGGGTCCCCTCAAGATGACAACTGGAAAGTACACGCATGTGCTCGTGGCCATCGACAAATTCACCAAGTGGATCGAGGCCATGCCCATAGGCGACCCCCACCTCCGAGAAGGCTGTGGAGTTCATCGCCGACATCATGTACCAGTTTGGGGTGCCTAACGTCATCATCACTGACAATGGCACCCAATTCACGGGCAAAAAGTTCACCAACTTCTGCGACGACAACAACATTCGCGTGACCTGGGCCTCGGTCGCATACCCTCAGTGCAACGGGCAGGTCGAGCGCGCCAACGGCATGATGCTCCACGGGCTAAAGCCGAGGCTGTTCAAAACCCTCAAGAATTTCGAAAAGGGGTGGGCTGCAGAGCTCCCCTCGGTGCTATGGGGCCTCAGGACTACGCCGAGCCGAGCCACCGGGTTCACTCCATTCTTCCTAACATACGGCGCCGAGGTTGTCTTACCTACGAACCTCGAGTACGGCTCCCCTCGACTTCGAGCCTACAACGGGCAAACCAACGACGAGAGGCTTGCCAACGCCAAGGACCAGCTCGAGGAGGCTCGAGACGTGGCGCTCATCAACTCCGCGCGCTACTAGCAAATACTTCGACGCTACCACGACAAGCACGTGCGCAAGAGGGACCTGGCGGTAGGGGACCTCGTGCTTCGATGTCTGCAAGATAATCGAGGGCGCCACAAGCTCACCCCTCCATGGGAGGGTCCATACACCGTGGCTGAGGTGCTCAAGCCAGGAACGTACAAGCTTTACGACGGTCAAGGCAGGATCCTGGCGAATGCGTGGAACATATCTCAGCTACGTCGCTTCTACCCTTAAAGGCCTCGAGGCCTTGTTCATTTTGTTGCTTTGTACAAGCATGTCAAACATGAGCGAACAAACTCACGCACTGTCATTCATTTTACTTAGCAACTTAAGGTAGCCTCGACCCTGCCTTGCTCAGGGTCGAGCCTCCCTCGGGGGCTGACAGGGGCACCCCCTAGACTCCGGAAAAAACGCGTTTTCTTTTCAAAAATTCAACCCTCGTCTCGATTCGCACCTCGAGCATACTAGCAGCGTCTAAATCCATAAATACTCCGAGCCTCCAAGAGTCGGGGGGCGTCGACGTAGACGGCCACCTGCGCCCCCAGGCTACGGTACCCTACCTACGCCTCCCCTCGAGGTACTCGTGGCGCGTATCGAAGGAACACGGACCAAGCCGGTTGAAGCTCGAGCTAGCGACAAAGAGAAATCATCGAATAAATTTGAAAAGAAAACAGCTTCTTTAAATAAACAAGTCATATACACATATTGACCTCGACGGGCCATAAGTCATGATTTGAATTCTTACAAGGGCCTCGACGCCCAAATTTGGCACGCAGGCCTCACTCTTCGTCTGTCTGGAATTCCTCCCCGAGGTCCTCCACCATGGGCTCAGCCTCGACGTCCAAGGAAGGAGGAGGGGGGCCTTCAACACCACTGCCCGCGTCAGGAGGCAACACATCTTCCTTGAAGAGCTTCGCGAACGCCGCCCCCGGTTTGTCCACCTTCTCGAGGATCTTCTCGACACGGCGGTAGTTCCATTCATCGTCCTTCCCCTCGATCTCGACGAAGCCCTTGGCGACGACGTTGACCCGGTAACGGAAACCAGAACGGACGGCCGCGAACGCTTGCTTCACGCCATGGTGGAGAGCGCTCCGCACGCGGTCCCGCGCGGCCACGTCAAAATAGCACAGGGCATCCACCACGGCGTCGCCTCGAGCCACCGCGCCCTCTGCCGCGGCCACCGGGTCGACACCCCACATAGAGTCGAGCCGGTCGAGGTTGCAGCGCACCCGTTCCGACACCATGGTCTCACCCTGGAGATGCTCCACGAGAGTCTGATTCGTCTCGCGGAGCTCCTCAGCGGTATTCTCGACGTCTATGCAACAAACAGAAGGGGGTAAGTCCGCGGCGTGGTAAGAATCCCGAAATCAAAGCAAGATAGGGCATGAAGATTACCTTGGCAGTGCATGCCCAGAGCGGCAAAGTCGTTGGTAAGGACCTCGACGCGCTGCTCTAGTGCACGCTTCTAGGATAGCGCGTCGAGCTTTTCGCCCCTAAGGTCCTCGACCAGCTTGCCCGTCTCCGCGAGGGCCAAATCCTTTTGGATCACCCCCTGCCGCGCCGCCTCTGCTGCAGCTAGGGCGGTGGTCGCCTCGGTTTTGGCCTCCTCGGCCTCATTCCTTGCCGCCTCCGCCGCAGACCGAGCGGTGGCGGCTTCGCCCTTGGCCCCCTCGGCCTCCCTCTTCGCGGCCTTCGCCACAGACCGGGCGGTGGCGGCTTCGCCACGGGCGTCGGCGGCCTCCTTCCTCGACGCCTCCGCCGTGGCCAGAGCGGCGGTGGCCTCCCGCTTGGCTTGGGCGGCCTTGTTACGAGCCGCCTGGGTCTCCGCCTGCGCCGCGTTGACGTCATCTACGCGTTCCGACTCCGCTCGGCGCGGAGCTCCTGGAGCTCCTCCTCCGCCTTCTTGAGGGCACCCGCCGCCCGCGCGGACTTGTCTGCCTCCTCGATGAAGGATCTCTCCGCCTCCGCGACGAGCTCAGCCACCTCCCTGAAGACCAGCCGCGCCTCCCGCGGGGCCCCCTGCCGAATCAACCGCTCGGCGACGATGACGGCGCCGGACGGGCTCGACGCGTCAGGGTACGGCCACACCGGTCGATCGAGCTCGACGATGGGCAGGCCCTCCTCCTCCAACTCGAGCTGCGCTAGCTGCGGCCCATCAACCGGCGGCGCGGGTTGCGGCTCCCTCCGCCCCTCCGCCGTCTCCTCCTGCTGCTCCGTCTCCCCTCGAGGCGACGGCACGGCCTCACGTGGAGGCGGGGACTCGAGGGGTGGTGGATCGCTCGAGGGGCGGCTCGCCCCCAAGCTCTCCTCCCTCGCCAAGCCTTCCGGCGTCTTCTCGCCCCTGGCCGGGGCCTCGAGCGCTTCTTCCAGCGTTGAGCCCTCGACCGGAGGCGGCACCCGCTCCAGCTCGTCCGAGAGCTCCTCCACCGTCGGCGCCAACGCCTCTCCCTCCTGCCCCTCCCCCGTCGGCCGACTCTCGTCGACTGGGGTCTCGGGGGCCGCTGACCCCCCGGCCTCAGAGGCCGACAGAGCCACGCCTATCTCTGGTGCTCCCCCCAAAATGGTCGTCATGGCGGGGGGAGAAGCGGCCCTCTCGGTAGGTACCACCGGAGCAGGAGGAGGCGGTGTCGCGACGGGCACGGTGGCGGCAGGCGCGGCGACAGTGCGGATACATGGGTGTACGCCGGGTCTCTGAGTGTTGAGTGATTGTCAACTGGGATGATGCGCATGTTCTTTGGCTTGTGTTGTGCAGGTGTCGAGCCCGGATACAGTGATCGACGGCGAGGTGAAGGTCAAGTTGAGACGTGCCGTGCTGACGGACCGGGTGCGGTGAAGGATGGGCGTGCCGTGCGGCGGACGTGCCATGCCGAGGTACCGAGCGGTGAAGGGCGGACGTGAGGCTTCGACTGAGGGACCAGAGGCCCGAGGATCAGCTGTGGTGGCTGGCAGCCTGTGACGACGACAAGTGAAGAAATGCGGTCATGTGTTGCCTGAGTCGTAGACTCGGGGACACGTGTCGGTGGACGGGGTGCACGGGAGGTGCATCCCATCTATGACATCGGTTTGGTGGTAGAGCCAGAGAAAAACCATCGGATGGATGGTTTCCAGGTTTGGGCCTCAAAACCTGGGCGTGGACGGTTTCCGAGTTTGGCCACAAAACTCGGGCTGAGGGTTTCCGAGTTTGGCCACAAAACTTGGCCTGAGGACTGTTTCCAGGTTTGGGCCTCAAAACCTGGGCTCTGAGGGTTTGCTGAGTTTGGCCTCAAAACTCAGATGCTGGTGGGCTGGTTTCCCGGTTTGGGCCTCAAAACCGGGGGTTGGCTGGAAAAGGCTAGTTTCCCGGTTTGAGCCACAAAACCGGGGGTGCAGAGCGAGGGCAGCACGTGGCGGCGATCCGGAGGTTGCGTCGAGGCAACGCTTCGGTTTGTGCGGGCATGGCCGTCAGATACACCTACCACCGAGTTGGTCCAGAATAACCCTAGGGTTTAGCTGGTTCGCTCTGTAATTAGATTAGAGAGGGGTAGAGTAGGAAATAGACTTAGGCTAGTAGTAGGATAAGTAGTCGGGAGACACCCTCCTCCCATGTATCTCAGTCATTTGCTCTTTCGCACTTAGGGTTTCCTGCTCTCCCATCCCCTGCTGTAGCTAGCTGAGATCCGCAGAGAGACCTGCCTCTGTGTACTGTTGATTCTGAGGAAGTGAGGCCGTATCCTCACTGTTGTAGCGTGTTGTAGCCACATGGTTGCAGTTCGTGGTTGTGATTCGCGTTTCATTCGTGTTCTTCGCGGAATCCTTTTTCTCCACGATTTTCCCGTCGCTTGATCTCTTTGCTCGGTTCATCTTTTGCAAAACCGTTTGAACCAAGTTGTTCTAGATCGTGAGTCACTTCTTTCCACCGAAGGAATTCTCCTCTAACCTCACGGTCTAGGAGATCGATCGATTTTTGTTTCGGGTCAAGTTTTCTCCCTTCCCCCGAAATTCTTCGATTCATCGATTTGGAGATAGGTTCGAGCCATGATCTCTTAGGGATAGCTCACTATACTCCTTTTGACTCTTCTCACCAAGTTTGATCCCTAGAGGATTCGTTTTGGGTGAGATCAAGTCGAATAGGTGGACGAACAGGCTACTGTTGGGGTGACCGGACGCTGTCCTCGCGTTGACCGGACGCGTCCGGTGGTTGAATATCGCGCAGCGTTTTTCTGACTTGACCAGACGCTAGTGTTTGCACCTGACCGGACGCTCCAGTTTTACTGTTCACGTGTTTTGGCTTGTGCGACCGGACGCACTGTGAACTGACCGGACGCTTGACTCTGGTGAGTCCGGTCCAACACAGAGAGCACCGAAATCCGTCTTTGGCTGACCGGACGCGTCCGGTGCCCGTTGACCGGACGCAGGGTGAGTCCGGTCAGTGTTGTCTCAACGCGTTTTCGTTCACGACTCGTTCGTTCTTTGTCGGATTTGGTTTCCGTCTTTCGCGTTGGGTTTTTAGAGATGTGTAGTGTCCCACTGTGCCTCTTGGAAGCATCCACCCTACATCTAGGGTCGTGGACATTAGCAAGCTCTAGGGTTTGTCTTTTGGGGTGATTCTCGGGACAGTGGCTACTAGTTTCCGAAAGGAAATTTTGAAGCTCCCATTCACCCCCCTCTGGTCGCTTTCTGGTTGCTTCTCGGTCCTTCAATTGGTATCGGAGCGGGTTAAGGATCTTCCACCTTAACCGGTTCCAGATCCACAGAAGGCGACATGGATCGCGGCGTGGGCAAACCGCTGTTCTTTGATGGGACGAACTATGCGTATTGGAAGATACGCATGTCGGCCTATCTCCAGAGCATGGGCTCTTCTATTTGGGAGATTTGCAACAGGGCCGATTACGTTGTCCTGGCTGCTCGCGTCTCTCAGCTTCAGATAGATGAGCACGAGGCCAATAGCCGGGCGCGTAACGCCTTGTTCTCCTGTTTGAGCATGTCGGAGTTTGATCACGTTTCTCACCTCCCCACGGCTCGTGAGATTTGGGACACCCTCATGCGCTTTCATGAGGGCACCTCTGAAGTCAAATCCCGTCTCTACGAGTCGCACAAGCGGGAGTATGAGAACTTTCGACATATGCCTAGCGAGAGCATAGAGAGTTTATTCGCTCGCTTTCAGGTTATTGTCAACAAGATGAGAGCGAACAAGGAGTTGTTGCCTTTTGACGATCATGAGAGGGCTTTGAAGCTTTTGCACACTCTTGATCGGTCAGTGTGGGACTCAAAGGTCCAGGCGATCATCGAATCGTCTAACTATGAGACCCTCACCTGCGACGAGCTCTTTAGTATGCTCAAGTCTAGTGAGATTGACGCCATGTCGAGGGCTTCTTATGAGAATCGTTCTGGCCCGACTATGGCTTTGGTTTCTGGCTCTTCTAAACCCTCTGGAGGTTTTGCTCTTTCATCTCTCTTTTCTGTCACAGAGGACCAGCTTGAGTCATTGGGGGATGACGAGCTAGCAATGCTCGCCAACCGGTTCTCGCGGTTTCACAACAACCGCATGAACCGTCGCCGCGGAGGAGGACGCTCAGGATGCTATGAGTGCGGCGACCCCGACCACTTCATCGCCAACTGCTCCAAGAAGAACAAGCATTCGGGGAAGGGCGATCATGGGCACAAGTACGACTCCGGCAAGCGCAAGGAGAAGTACGTCCCCGCGAGGCACAAGCGGAGGGGCGGCTTCGACAAGGAGTACATCAAGAAGAAGTACTTGGAGAAGGCCCAGGTTGAGCAGCGTGCGTTCTTCGCCACGCTCAGCGACGTCGATGGCTCGGATGACGACTCCGCTTGCTCAAGCGATGATGAGTCCGAGAAGAAGAAGAAGATCGAGGACAAGCTGAACGGCCTCTGCTTCTTCGCGGACGACGACGGCTTCTGCACCATGGTGCTTGGTGATGAGGTCGACGACAAGCTGGAGCACACATCTCGGGACGACGACGACGACGGCACCTCCCAGGTATCTCTCACCCACGATGAGCTTTCTGCTGAGGTTGAGAAGCTTACTGCCGCGCTCCTTAGTCAGGACAAGTTGCTTAGGCGTGCCGCTAGAGAGCGCAAGGAGTTTAGGCAGAAGTGGGAGGACACTGTGAGAGAGCTTGAGTTTGCCAAGTCCACCGTGGTCGTGTCGGAGGAGGTTGAGTGTGAGATGTGCACCACGCACATGACTGACCTTCTCACTTTGAGAGGTAAGTATGCTGCGTTGGTAGGAGAGGTGAATGAGCTGAAGGCTAGACCTTCTCTGTTGGGTGCGTGCAAGACTTGTCCTGTCTTGCAATCTAAGTTGGCAGAGAAGAATGCCAAGATTGTGTCTCTTGAGGAGGCCAACTCAGGTAGCACTAGTGTGGCTAGGTGTGCTTTGTGTGAGGGTTTGGAGATGGAGATTGCGAATGTCAAGCATGGCAAGATGCAAACCGAGGAGGAAAACACATACCTTCGGACCATCTTGTCATGGGTCTCTTGTAGTGAGCCGCAGCTCGGGATGATGATCTCCCAATTTAAGCGAGCTACTGGAGGTTGTGGTGTAGGTCTTGCTCAGGGTGTTGATCTTTCTGCTTTTGGGAAGATTGGAGAGTCGAGTGGTCTGAATCCTAGTGAGAAGCCCAACTCCACCACTACTCCCAAACTGACCAAGCTTCCATCCAAAGAGCCGGTCAAGCCTATCACCAAGGATGTGGTGATTGAGGAATCTCCGAGAGCTCCACCCAAGAACCAAGTGTGGCATCCCAAACCCAGCCACCTTAAGAACAAACTGGATACAATGCCACCTATCCAGGAGGAGTTGCCACAGAAGGGCAAAGTGATCCACACCCACAGCCATGAGTACCAACAACCCCCTTTGCGTGCGGTGAGGTACCATTGTGATTTCTGTGGGAGAGATGGTCACTTGAGCGAGTTCTGCTTTAGGCGCAAGAGAGAGGCGCGCCGTGCTAGGGAGATGAACAACACGGACATGTACCATCCTTTTCATGATGTACATGCGTCGAATGTTCAGAGGAGTGCTCCAAGGAGAGCAGCTAGGCCCAGAGGTCCAGAACCTCAAGTTCCCAGGCCTAGGCAGCAGAGAGCTCCAAGGAGAGTCGCTAGGCCTAGAGGTGCTGAGCCTCAAGTCCCTAGGCCTAGGCCTCGTAGAGAGCGTGCCCGACGGGAGCCTGCAGTTGTAGGCTATGGACCCCGTGGCGAAGGTTTTGTAGTTGAGCGTTTTCCCCCACCGCGTTTTGAGTATCGCGGTGGACGCTCCTCCCTTAGCGGACCACGTTTTCCTCTACGTGGTGATCGCACCTCTCGTAGACGTGCTAGGAATGGTTTTTCCGCTAACCGTTCTTTTGAGCAGCCGGCCCAACACTGGTATTCTTCCTACTTCACTAACCCCAGTGTTGGACCGTATGCTCACCCTATGTCTTTTTATTGATGTAGGTAAAACGGTTGGAGGACATTTGGTTGGTGGATTCCGGTTGCTCGAGGCACATGACCGGAAACGCCAGGTGGTTCTCCAGCCTTAGCCCTGTTGCCGGAAAGGAGTACATAACCTTCGGCGACAATAGCAAAGATAAGGTATTGTCTCGCGGGTCGGTGCGAGTTAATGAGCACTTTGTGTTGCGCGATGTTGCTCCTGTTTCTAACTTGCATTTTAACCTTCTTTCTGTTTCGCAACTCTTTGATGACGACTATGAGATTCGTTTTAAACCGAATCTCAGTCGTATTTTGGATCCTCAGGGCAATCTTGTGTGTTTGATTTCGCCCTTTGGAAAAGTCTTTCGTGCGAATTTCTCGGAGTCTTTTGGCACTTCTCGTTGTCTTGTGGCTGGACCTTCCTCCTCTGATCTTTGGAAGTGGCATAGGAGACTTGGACATTTGAGCTTCGACTTGCTTGCAAGGCTTAGTTCACTTGGCCTAATCCGAGGATTGCCCAAGTTGCATTTGGAGAAGGATCTTGTTTGCCACTCTTGTAGACACGGGAAGATGGTTGCCGCTCCCCACCATCCAGTGACTCAGGTCATGACCAAGCGCCCTGGAGAGCTTTTACACATGGACCTTGTTGGTCCGGCTCGGGTGAGCTCGGTTGGGGGGAAGTGGTATGTGCTTGTTGTTGTTGATGACTTTTCGAGATATTCGTGGGTCTTCTTTTTAGCTGAGAAGACCGAGACTTTCTCCTTTGCTCGTAATCTGATTAGAGAGGGGTAGAGTAGGAAATAGACTTAGGCTAGTAGTAGGATAAGTAGTCGGGAGACACCCTCCTCCCATGTATCTCAGTCATTTGCTCTTTCGCACTTAGGGTTTCCTGCTCTCCCGTCCCCTGCTGTAGCTAGCTGAGATCCGCAGAGAGACCTGCCTCTGTGTACTGTTGATTCTGAGGAAGTGATGTCGTATCCTCACTGTTGTAGCGTGTTGTAGCCACATGGTTGCAATTCGTGGTTGTGATTCGCGTTTCATTCGTGTTCTTCGCGGAATCCTTTTTCTCCACGATTTTCCCGTCGCTTGATCTCTTTGCTCGGTTCATCTTTTGCAAAACCGTTTGAACCAAGTTGTTCTAGATCGTGAGGCACTTCTTTCCACCGAAGGAATTCTCCTCTAACCTCACGGTCTAGGAGATCGATCGATTTTTGTTTCGGGTCAAGTTTTCTCCCTTCCCCCGAAATTCTTCGATTCATTAATTTGGAGATAGGTTCGAGCCATGATCTCTTAGGGATAGCTCACTATACTCCTTTTGACTCTTCTCACCAAGTTTGATCCCTAGAGGATTCGTTTTGGGTGAGATCAAGTCGAATAGGTGGACGAACAGGCTGCTGTCGGGGTGACCGGACGCTGTCCTCGCGTTGACCGGACGCGTCCGGTGGTTGAATATCGCACAGCGTTTTTCTGACTTGACCGGACGCTGGTGTTTGCACCTGACCGGACGCTCCGGTTTTACTGTTCACGTGTTTTGGCTTGTGTGACCGGACGCTTGACTCTGGTGAGTCCGGTCCAACACAGAGAGCACCGAAATCCGTCTTTGGCTGACCGGACGCGTCCGGTGCCCGTTGACCGGACGCAGGGTGAGTCCGGTCAGTGTTGTCTCAGCGCGTTTTCGTTCACGACTCGTTCGTTCTTTGTCGGATTTGGTTTCCGTCTTTCGCGTTGGGTTTTTAGAGATGTGTAGTGTCCCGCTGTGCCTCTTGGAAGCATCCACCCTACATCTAGGGTCGTGGACATTAGCAAGCTCTAGGGTTTGTCTTTTGGGGTGATTCTCCGGACAGTGGCTACTAGTTTCCGAAAGGAAATTTTGAAGCTCCCATTCACCCCCCCCCTCTGGTCGCTTTCTGGTTGCTTCTCGGTCCTTCAGACAGGAGCCGTGATCCCTGCTGAAAAAGGAAACGACATCGTCAGGATCAAGAAAAAAGCTTCGACCCCCGTGGTCGACGGCGTCAGCCTCACCAAGATCCGCGGCGGCCATCTGGCTTCCCCGAGCCATGGCTGCTCGAGCCTTCACCAGCCAAGCAGCCTCCCCAGTGGAAGAAGGAGCCATACCTCGAGGTGCTCGGACCTCAGCAGGGCTCGAGGTCTTGACCCGCTTGGACGCCGCGGTGTCCGCCTCCTGCCGAGAGCGTTTTTCCCTGAAAAACCGGAAAACAGCAAACGTCACCAAAAGTAAAAAGGTAAAGTTTCCCTACCAACGAAATTAAGGAGACCTACTCACCCAAAGCGAGGGCGGGGCTTCTTCCCCGAATTGCCGGACCCACTTAAGGGCTTCGAGCCTGCCCCATGGCTCGAGCCATGCCCCTGAGCCGTCTCCACGTGGCTGGGACGGGGGGAAGGCTCCCGATGTGTCCCGTGGCTCGACCCCGGCGGAGAGCTCTCCCTTTGTCTCCCGTCCCCAGGGGGCGACCGCGTCTCCTTCGAGCGGTCATCTCGATGCCTTTCCCGCCATAGGCTCTGAGACCTGCTCCGGCGCTCGTGCTGACGGCCGCGCCCCCCCGCGCCTGCCTCCTTCTCCCGGCGGCGATGCGGCGACGAACTCCGGGGTCGGTCGCGACTCTGGTCGCGAGACGGCCGGGGACTCCCCCCTCGACGGTCATGGTGATGGGGGCTCGGCGCCCTCTCATGCTGCCCGCTCCTCCGCGGGCTCGACGGCGCCCTCGGCGCCTCGTGGCGGTCGGCCCCGGCATCCCCTCCGGCGTGATGATCACTCCTCGAGGGCCGGCCCTCCTCGAGACCCACCGCCTGGGTCGACGTGGCCGAAGCCTCCTTCTGTGCCGTGGCGATGGCGCCCCGGGTCCGAGGCTTCCTTGCGTTCGGGGGCACGTCCAGCACGGAGCTCGATGGGCCTTGGGCCCCGACGAGGCAGGGCTCGGCGCCACCTTCCTCGGCTGCATCCCGCGCGATCCCTTCGCCGGGGGGACCTCCAGTATACCCTCTTGCACAGAGGAGTGGTCAGACCTGACGTCGACGACCCCCGCACGCCTCAAACGCGCATCCATCCCCTCGTCGTCACTCTCCTCCTCGTCATCACTCTCCTCTTCCGAGCTCGAGGAGCTGAGCTCGGGGGACTCATCTCCAGGCTGCCGATTACGACGAGCCTTCGCCCGCCTCTGCTCCCGAGCCGAGCGACGCAAGTTTTTGTTTTTCTCTTTCTTCTTTCTGGCATCCTTGCTCTCCTTATCTTTCTGAGCAGAGAGGCGCCTCACCTGGGTATCCGCGGCGTCCTCCCTCACCGGAGGCTTCGACGCGCGACAAGTAAACACCCCCTGCTAAGAGGAAACTCGATAAGGAAAATCACAAGAAGAATATACGAGGCCATAAGAAGAAAGAAAAGAGGAGAGGCTCGAGACAGCCTAGCTCGAGGAGAGCTTACCAGGTTGAGACACGAAGCAAAAGATGCAAGAGAGCCTTTTTCCGGGTTCACTCATTTAGTGCTTGGGTACCCCCCTGGCGACACTACTTCATACACACCCAACAGTACCATCACTTCCAAGAGAAGCAAAGCAAGAGAAGCAAGTGAGAGTTAGGTTAGAAGCTTAGAGAGCTTAGGCAAGTAGGTAGCTAGTAGAGCAAGGCATCTTCGCCCTCGCGGTAGCGCTGCTCAAGGCTTAGCTCGAGAGTAGAGGCGTGCGAGTGATCGGTCCGGGAGCTGGGAAGAGTCTTCCTTCATCACCAGTTCAGGTTTTGCTCTTGTATCTCAAGCACTTTACTATATTCT
Source organism: Coix lacryma-jobi var. lacryma-jobi (assembly GCA_009763385.1). NCBI lineage: Eukaryota > Viridiplantae > Streptophyta > Magnoliopsida > Poales > Poaceae > Coix > Coix lacryma-jobi. Next base: position 75,236,740 of record CM019828.1, on the reverse strand, counting down.
AGTTCATCATTTAAAGTATTACTTTATTCTACTTATCAGTATTGAGTGGTATACTTGATTGATTGCTTGAGTGCCTAGCTATCCTACAGTTCAATTCACTTAGCCATAGTAGTTAATCTCTAGTGTGCTTAGTGATTGATCTTTGCCAATAGGTTGCTTAGTTAGTTTAGTGTTTATCTTATTAAGTCAAGTGTTTGCTCTGACGTCCGCAAGGGTGTCTCTATTCAAAGCTAGGGTAGAGATAGTTAGAATATAGTTAAGCGTGGTGCTTAGTTATAGACTTACCTTCAGATACGGCTGGACCCCCGGATAGCTGTGGTGGCAAGCAGGTGGTGACAGCCCTCTGCGCCTTGAATTCCACCACGTAGTTGGCCCAGTTTAACAGTAAGGCTCGTTGTGCTAGCGTTCAACCTAAGTAAGTGGTAAAGGCTAGTACGCCTCGATACTTGACAAGATAGGAACAAAACTATATGTAACTTAGTTGCTTTATTGTCTTTTGCCTGCCTTGCTTCGTAACTATCTCGCTTCGTAGTTATCTTGCTTTGTAGTTATCTAGGATTAGTTATTAGTTAGTAGTTAGTTATCCTTAGTTATCATATTTCCCTTCAACTATCTATCTATCTAGTTATCCACCTTACCTTAGCCATTCATTTCATCCTTACCTATCCACCCATATATTCTTTCTAGCCTTTCATCTTCCCTTCTCCCCTTTTCCTTTTTCTTATTTCTTCGACTCTCATCCCCTCCTTGACTCAACTCATACACCACCCTAGCCTTCCCTTGGGATCAAATAAATCGACACCTGGTACTCCCAGGCGAAGTGCTACTACGATAGTTCTGTGCGCTTGCAGAATCTCCTCCTGGTAGATTGCATTCTCGCTAGCTAGCTCCTACTAGTGTCGGGATTGACAACCCCGCTTGGCATTAGTAGATAGATACTTTAGTTACCCTATCCTAGGTGTAGCTAAGAACAGCAACAAGCATTTCTGGCGCCGTTGCCGGGGAAGGCAATCGGTGTATCGGTTGAGTCCGTGCCGAATTTATCTTCGCTTAAGCTCCCGCTTAACGAATCCCATCTCACCCCATTCTTTCTTTCCTTAGTTCTTCTTATCTTTTTCCTTCATCTTCTTCCACTTCTTTCTTTCTTATCTCATTCTATCTTCACGATGGCCAACAAGACCATTCATGAATTTTCTGCTCCTTCTGCCGCTAATGTAGCGATAGGACCATACGTGATCGATGCCAACCTCAATTTTGAGTTGAAACCGGCTCTGATCACGATGGTCCAAGCTAGCCCGTTCTGTGGCAAGGCTCATGAGGATGCCAATGCTCACCTCCAACAATTCTTGGAGATTTGCAGCACCTTCACCATTAAGAGGATAACCCAAGAAGCCATCTGTCTTCGTCTCTTTCCTTTCTCTTTGCTAGGAAAAGCGAAGCAATGGTTCTATACCGATCGCAACGCTGTAGACACATGGGACAAGTGTTCCAATGCTTTTCTTGCCAAATTCTTCCCGATGGGCAAGACGAATGCTCTTCGCAACAAAATCTCCAGCTTTACGCAACAAGCCGAGGAATCTATTCCCGAGGCTTGGGAGAGGTTGCAAGAGTATGTCGCTGCTTGTCCGCACCATGGTATGGAGGACTGGCTATTGATCCAGAACTTCTACCATGGCCTAACCCCTCTCTCTAGAAGCCATTTGGATGCCACCGCCGGCGGTGCATTCTTTTCTCTGAATGTTGCAAATGCTAAGGCTCTCATAGAGAAGATGGTGTCGAACCAAGGATGGAATGACGAAAGACTACAGCCCCGTAAGCAAGGTATACATTCCCTTAAGGAGGCCGACATGATCGTGGCCAAGATGGACCTGCTAGCAAAGAAGCTGGATAGCTATGAGAAGATGAACCAACAAGAGAGTGTCCAATCTCTGGAATCCTACATGACTTGTGAAGTCTATGGAGAAACCGGACATTCTGGGAGCCATTGCCCCGAGCTACATGAAGATTTGAACTTCATCAGCAACAACAACGGTTTCCGTCAACAGAATCAAGGATGGAATCAGCCGGCAAATTCTCAAGGTAACAATTCATTCCCCCGCTCTCATTTTCATAATTCTGATGATTTCTCGTTCTTAAAGAATTTAGTTTACTCACAAGGTAGAACTACTGAATTTTTGAATAAGAAATTAATGTCGAATGATAAAGCCCTTGAGAATATAAATGCTAAATTGGAAGATTTCTCATCTGCTCTGAAAAATCAACTTAGCTTTAATAAGATGTTAGAAACCCAATTAGCTCAACTTGATGCTATCATACCATCTTTTGAATCTGGCAAAATTCCTGCTAAACCTGACATGGAAACTGCAAATATGGTTGAAATAAAATATTTTAACTATTATGAAGATCAAACCATGACTGTTAAAAAGGGTGATCCTGGTAGTCCCATAATTAGATGCTCAATCTTTGGTGAAGTCTTTAAAAATGCCATGTGTGATTTAGGATCGAGTGTGAACATTCTATCTAAAGACTTTTATGAAAACTCATTCTTTCCACCCATGTCATCCACATCTGCCTATGTTGTGCTAGCTGATCAATCCACTTGCTATGTAGAAGGAATAGTTAATGATTTACCTGTTCATATTAGAGGTTCCTATGTTCCTGCTGATTTTATAATACTAGATATGAGAAATAGGAAAGATGTGCCTCTATTCTTAGGGAGACCCTTCTTGAAAACTGTTAATGCTTGCATATATGTGGGAAGTGGTAAAATTCAAATGACATTAGGAGGGAGGGAGGAAATATTCTCCTTCTCCCGTGGTCCCGCATATGCCGCTAACATGCAGGTAGCAAAACCCGTTCGTACCAAGAAGAGGCGCCCAGGAACAAGATGGAACATAAAGAAAGAACCACCTCCTCCTAAGTTGTGTGATTCACATAACAAAGGAGAGGTGCCAAAAGAAGAAGAACCAGATGGAGTACTAAGAGAAGAAGTGCCCAAGGAAGAAGATCCACCCGATAAGGATGAAACTCCATGGACCTAAGGTATGGTTTTATTTTTAATTTTTCCCTTCAAATTTCCCTTCTTCAAATAAATAAGATATGTCATGCATCCAACTAAAAAAAATATCACCAGTTATCATTAGTTATATGCATAGGTATATGTTAACTTAGTTAGAACAATAAAATATCAAAATAGGATAGTTTCCCTTTTCACAACATTAGGTAGTTTCCTTTTAATAAAATGAGAACAAGAGCTCCGACTGAGAAGAAGAAGATCTTTCACCAAGCTAGAAGCCAGCTTGGGGGGAGACTCCCGCTCCGATAAGGTATGTCTCAAGCCTACACTTTACATTCAGTTCTTAAATTCTATATCTTTTGAATGTCACATGCCTGCCTAAATAACCACTCTATGAATAAAATTGATAATATCTGCTTAAACAAGTTGAAACCTGAATAAGATTTGAAATATGTCATGCAAATGCTATTGTTATGGTTTGAATAACTGGTCTTATCTAAGTTGTAGCTTTTGTGGGTTGCACATGCTTAAACTGAAATCATGCTTAGTAAGTAAAGTTAGTAAGAAATGGAGTAATTCTTTAAACTTGCTAAGGAGAAATTAGGACCTAATCTGGAGGATTTCTTTTAAAAATTATGAAAACCTTGCTAAAAGTTCCTCCTAGATTTTTATCCCATCCTACCACCAGCCAAATATTTGTTAGTCATTAGTCAAAACCACAAAGAGCTTTGTTTGTGTTGAGCTTTGTTAGACCTCATAGATCTTAGTAGAGAAGCTTATCAAATCTTTTGAATCAAGATTCACGTACACCCACCATAATTTGCCTACTTTCCACTTTGGAAGTTTGCAACCACCAAATAAATTGCTTATTCTTTACACTGGAGATATGCAATACCCTGCCAAACATCCCATTGCTAGCCTTATGCTATTCCTACACTGGGAATAAGCATTTCTCCCTCTTCCCCTACTCATTTCAAAAATCCTTTCCTATAGATGTCTGGGGAAATCTAGAGCTAAAAGAGAGAGAGAAAAAAAATGAGCAAAGTAGCTCAAGAAAGGACTATGTCCTGTGAAAAAAAAGTGAGCAAAGTAGCTAAAAAGAGGACTATGTCCTAAGAAAATGTGAGGACACACCTTTTGTCTACTCACTTTGTATCTAAAAAAAAAGAGAGAGAGAGAGGATTATCATTAGCTCTAGACCCCATATATTAACTAGAAGGATTATGAAATACCTCTCCATACACTTCCACATAACCACACATGCACATCTTGATCAATTTTTATGATTTGTTGCTCCTTATGATCTAAGTGTCTAGCTTAACAATAAACATCAGGCAATTTGCTCATGGTTCTTAGCCTACCTATAACTCCACATATCATTCTTTAGAAATAGGAGAGGCTACATTTTGGCCTAAGTGAGGATTTAAACACCATTGAGTGATTGAGTGAATCTTGGAGGACTTAAGCAAGTTGTTATCTTTTGAAAACCTAGAAAAACCTCCAGATAGAATCCTAGTCAAACCTAAGCAAGATAAAAGTTTCCTATCTACTGCTTTATTTCACTCTTGCATGTTTGAAGTGAAAAGCTATAAGCTCCACATTGCTATGATTAATGATATATGCTAAGTTATTTCTCACTATACAATATGCACTTGCAGACATCTTAAGTTGCTATCTATTTCATGCTCAATGCTTAAACCGCATTGTTGCTCGAGGACGAGCAACAGGTTAGCTTGGGGAGCTTGTTGCGGTCCTTAAACACCTGTTTTACCGTCAACATTTGACCGTAAAGTTCTCCAAAAAGGCATGAAATGTAGTCAAATAGGTTTCAAACTAACCAAATTCCACATGTCCATAGAATTTTATTTGAATGCAGGATTTGAACCAAATTTGGACATATGGACCCACCAGAGGCCAAGTCCACTCAGCAGGGCCCAAATGGGCCTAAGGGGGGTGGCGCCCGCCACACCTAGGTGGCGCCCGCCACCTCTAAGTGGTGCCCGCCACTTGGGTTGGCCTCCCTGCCATGTCACCGATCCGTGTGACCTCCCCAGGGCCAAATCTTGGCCCTTGGTCACTAGGTCAGTGGCATCGGACGACTCAGGATGAAGTGGCGTGGATCAAGGCTGAATGTCGGTTGCTAGGACATGCAACCGACCTCCAAACCGCCTTGGACAACCACCTGGATGTCGTTGAGGCAGAGGCGGTTCATCCAATGGCCAGGGAGCTGGCGGCCGCCAGTAGGGGGTGGCGCCCGCCACCTGACCTAACCCTAGGTCTGTTGGCTGCCCACTATAAGAACCCCCCTCACTCATTTGGGCTATAAATACCCCCCTGGCGACACTACTTCATACACACCCAACAGTACCATCACTTCCAAGAGAAGCAAAGCAAGAGAAGCAAGTGAGAGTTAGGTTAGAAGCTTATAGAGCTTAGGCAAGTAGGTAGCTAGTAGAGCAAGGCATCTTCGCCCTCGCGGTAGCGCTGCTCAAGGCTTAGCTCGAGAGTAGAGGCGTGCGAGTGATCGTTCCTGGAGCTGGGAAGAGTCGTCCTTCATCTCCAGTTCAGGTTTTGCTCTTGTATCTCAAGCACTTTACTATGTTCTAGTTCATCATTTCAAGTATTACTTTATTCTACTTATCAGTATTGAGTGGTATACTTGATTGATTTCTTGAGTGCCTAGCTATCCTACAGTTCAATTCACATAGCCATAGTAGTTAATCTCTAGTGTGCTTAGTGATTGATCTTTGCCAATAGGTTGCTTAGTTAGTTTAGTGTTTATCTTATTAAGTCAAGTGTTTGCTCTGACGTCCGCAAGGGTGTCTCTATTCAAAGCTAGGGTAGAGATAGTTAGAATATAGTTAAGCGTGGTGCTTAGTTATAGACTTACCTTCAGATACGGCTGGACCCCCCGGATAGCTGTGGTAGCAAGCAAGTGGTGACAGCCCTGTGCGCCTTGAATTCCACCACGTAGTTGGCCCAGTTTAACAGTAAGGCTCGTTGTGCTAGCGTTCAACCTAAGTATGTGGTAAAGGCTAGTACGCCTCGATACTTGACAAGATAGGAATAAAACTATACGTAACTTAGTTTCTTTATTGTCTTTTGCCTGCCTTGCTTCGTAACTATCTCGCTTCGTAGTTATCTTGTTTTGTAGTTATCTAGGATTAGTTATTAGTTAGTAGTTAGTTATCCTTAGTTATCATGTTTCCCTTCAACTATCTATCTATCTAGTTATCCACCTTACCTTAGCCATTCATTTCATCCTTACCTATCCACACATATATTCTTTCTAGCCTTTCATCTTCCCTTCTCCCCTTTTCCTTTTTCTTATTTCTTCGACTCTCATCCCCTCCTTGACTCAACTCATACACCACCCTAGCCTTCCCTTGGGATCAAATAAATCGACACCTGGTACTCCCAGGCGAAGTGCTACTACGATAGTTTTGTGCCCTTGCAGAATCTCCTCCTGGTAGATTGCATTCTCGCTAGCTAGCTCCTACTAGTGTCGGGATTGACAACCCCGCTTGGCATTAGTAGATAGCTACTTTAGTTACCCTATCCTAGGTGTAGCTAAGAACTACCAATAGTCGGCAGGTATAACAATTATAGCATGTGAAGGCGAACGCTTCCGGAGGTTCCACGATAAAAAGGAATTTTGGAATAAATATTTATCCCAAAATTAGGGGGCATGTGTTAACACCAGATTTTCGCACGCATGAGGGTATGACAGGTGGACCCAGCCAGCAGCGAAGAAAGGATTCGGCAAGCAATCAGACGGCTATTTGGTCCTCAAGATTTCGATGAATGTCTGTGCGGTCGGTTATCTTGCAGAGAGATGGTTCCATTAGGGAAATGGATGTTGCAGATGAAGCCGGCTTGCATGGGAAGGCATATGGCTATGAAAGATGCCGAGAAGATTAGGAATAGATTTTGTATCTTTCCATATTTTACCATTGTAAAATCGTAATCGTCTAGGACTCGTATTTCGTCCAGGGTATAAATATAAGCCCTAGACCATTGTAAAATTGTTCACAACCATATCAATACAAACTGGCCCCGTGCCATCTTCGAGTCCCTAAGTCGTGCCGTCGAGTTCTTCGAGAGGAAACATCGATCCGTCGACCTCCGTAAGTACCGGCAACCTTGTTATCATGTCTAGTATCATGCGGTGGATTTAGATATGATGCAAGTAGTCTCGTATGTTAAGCTTAGTATCGTGCGGCGGATATAAGCTTATGACGGGAAGTTTTTGCTTGTGCCTTGTATCGTGCGGCGGATTAAGACATGAGTAAAAATAGTTATCGGCTCTATTAGATTTGGCAGATCTAGTAGATTCATTAAGTTATCATGTGTTATGTGTTTTATTTATTTAATTCCTGTAACACTATTTTGCCCAATCTAGACTGATCTCTATTCGGCCTTGTTTCACAAGTTTACTTGTGCTTCGCTAATCATAAGATCATGATGGCCGGATCAGTTTTCAATCTAGGTTGTTACATGTTGTGGGTTCATACATGTCAATCATGTTTACGCTTTGATAGAACTGGGTGTCGTGCGGCAGATACAGGTTTTAGATTTGTTTGATCATGCTTGCTTGTTTGCTCCTTCTTCATGGACCCCAATTCGGCTGGCTTGCCGATTTTGGTTAAGCTTACACGAGTAATGAGCTCTTATAGATCTGTTCAAATATATGCATGCTTTTAGCTTGTTATAATTAGATTGTATCATGCGGTGGATTAATCTAATTATAAGAAGTGGTGTAGGCTTATAACAAGTGGTATCATGCGGTGGATTAGCTTTGCTTGATTTTATGCCTGACCGGTTTATGAAGACTAAACGTGCGGCAGATTAGTTGGATTAGCCTATGCATGTGTTATTTGAATAGATCTATATTTGCAAGTTACCTGTTTATAATATCTTTAACTTGTTCAAGCATGTCTTTCTTTATATATGCATTCGGTAGTTAATATGCTTCACATACTCTGTTTTCATATTAGTCGAATGGCTTTATAAACATGCTCTGACAGACAGCTTCTATAGCTGTGTGCCGTCGCGATTGGCTTTTGAAGCCGTACATATGGAACTGTCCGGTTTTACCCAGCATGTTCCAGAGGTATTCTCACGTTTTATCCCTTGTTGGTTTTCAGGTCAAACCGACTGGCACATCTCCGGATTCAGCACACTCCGGGCACCCGATTGAAGGTAGCCTCGTTCGGCTTACTGTGTGTCTTGGCGCAAGGTGTCACTTTTTGCGTCAACACATGGTGAAGACCAATAGATACCAATTGATAGACCAAATCTTCTCCCATATGATCAAGTGCACTAGCTTGTTGTGGTTGTCTTGCTTCTTCATTTGATCATAGCTTGCATATGAATACCACTTGAGTTGTCATGATTTGCTGTCTTTTGGGTGTTGCTTGCTCTCTAGATCAACCCTTTTGATTTCTTCAACTAAGCATCTCCAATGACACTTTAGATCACCACTTCCATTTTAGCCTTCCAAGCCTCACTTGGTTAACCTACCAAAGGCGGCAAGCCCCTACAAAAGGGAGAAGTGACCTCTCTCCAAAGAATCATCCTTGACACTCACTTGAATTGACCTTGTTTGATTGATCCTTTTAAACTCTTCTTGAAATGTGACTTTAAACCCACCTAAGATGAGTTTTGGGTCAAACGGAGGTGATTATGTGCGTTCATTTTGAAAAATTCAATAGTGAGTTGTTCGGTTCCTTAGTGGGATAAACGGACCCCCCGCACGAGTTTTGCGGCACCATTTCGTCGGAAATGAATGTGCCAAAAACCCACCAAACTTGAGTTTTGGGTAAAACTAAGATGATTGGGTGCATCCATTGCGAAAAATTCAACTGTGAGTTTTTCGGTGCATCAGTGGGAAAAATGGCTCCCCCGCATGAATTCTGCGGCACCGTTCTGTTGGAAATGAAAGTGCCAAAAACCCACAAAATATGAGTTTTGGGTCAAACGGAGATGATTGGGCGTGTCCGTTGCAAAAAAAAATCAACATGTGCCTTTTGGTTCATTAGTGGGAAAAACGGCCCTCCCGCACGAGTTTTGCGACACCGTTCCCTTGAAAATGAAACTATAAAAAACCCACCAAACATGAGTTTTGGGACAAACAGAGATGACTGGGTGCATCAGTTGCGAAAAATTCAACTGCGAGTTTTTCGGTGCATCAATGGAAAAAACAGCCATCACGCTCGAGTTTTGCGGTACCGTTCCATCAGAAATTAAAGTGCAAAAATACCACCAAAAATGTGTTTTCGCTCAAACTGAGATGACCGTTGCGAGAAATTCACCTATGAGTTTTTCGGTGCATCAGTGGAGAAAACAGCCATCCGCGCGATTTTTGCGGCACCGTTCCGTCAGAAATGAAACTGCCACAATTCCACCAAATATGAGTTTTGTGTCAAACGGAGATGATTGGGTGCGTCCGTTACAAAAAATTCAACTGCGAGTTTTTCGGTGCATCAGCGGGAAAAAAGGCCCTCCCGCAGAGTTTTGTGGCACCGTTCCATCGGAAATGAATGTGCCAAAAACCCACCAAACATGAGTTTTGGGTCAAACGGAGATGAGTTGGTGCGTCCGTTGCAAAAAATTGAACTGTGACTTTTTCGATGCATCGGTGCAAGAAACGACCATCCCGCGCGAGTTTTGCGAAATCATTCCGTCGAAAATGAAACTTACAAAAACCCACCAAAAATGAGTTTTGAGTCAAACAGAGATGATTGGGCGTGTCCGTTGTGAAAAATTTAGTTGCCCGTTTTTCGGTGCATCAGGGGAAAAGAGGGCCTCCTGGATGAGTTTTGCAGCACTGTTATGTCAGAAATGAAAGTGCCAAAACCCCACCAAACATGAGTTTTGGGTCAAACGGAGATGATTATGTGCGTCCATTGTGAAAAATTCAATAGTGAGTTGTTCGATGCCTCAGTGGGAAAAATGGACCTCCTGCACGAGTTTTGCGCACCATTTCATCGGAAATGAATGTGCCAAAAACCCACCAAACATAAGTTTTGGGACAAACGGAGAGGATTGGGTGCATCCGTTACAAAAAAATCAATTGTGACTTTTTCGGTGCATCAGTGGAAGAAACAACCACCCCGCGCGAGTTTTGCGACATCATTCCGTCAAAAATGAAACTTATAAAAACCCACCAAACATGAGTTCTGAGTCAAAAAGAGATGATTGGGCGTGTCCTTTGTCAAAAATTCAACAGTGAGTTGTTCGGTGCCTCAATGGGATAAACGTAACTCCAACCCGAGTTTTGCGGCACCATTTTGTTGGAAATGAAAGTGTCAAAAACCCCCCAAACATGAGTTTTGGGTCAAACTAAGATGATTGGGTGCATCCATTGCGAAAAATTCAACTGCGAGATTTTCGTCATCAGCGGGAAAATGGCTCCCCCGCACGAATTCTGCGGTACCGTTCCGTTGGAAATGAAACTGCCAAAAACCCACAAAATATGAGTTTTGGGTTAAACATAAATGATTTGGTTCATCCGTTGCAAAAAAAAAATCAACATGTGTCTATTGGTGCATCAGTGGGAAAAACGGCCCTCCCGCACGAGTTTTGCGACACCGTTCCATTTAAAATGAAACTGTCAAAACCCCACCAAACTTGAGTTCTGGGACAAACAGAGATGATTGGGTGCATCCGTTGTGAAATATTCAACTTTGAGTTTTTCGGTGCATTAATGGAAAAAACGGCCATCTCGCGTCAGTTTTGCGGTACCGTTCCATAACAAATGAAAGTGCCAAAATCCCACCAAACATGAGTTTTGGGTCAAACTGAGATGATTGGGTACGTCCATTGCGAGAAATTCACCTATGAGTTTTTAGGTGCATCACTGGAGAAAAAAAGACCCTCCCGCACGAGGTTTGTGGCACCGTTCTGTCAGAAAAGAAAGTGCCAAAAACCGATTAAACTTGAGTTTGGGGACAAACGGAGATGATTGGGTGCATCCGTTGCAAAAAAATCAACTACGAGTTTTGCGGCACCGTTCCATCGGAAATGAAAGTGCCAAAATAGCACCAAAAATAAGTTTTGGTTCAAATAGAGATGACTGTTGCGAGAAATTCACTACAAGATTTTTGGTGCATTAGTGGAGAAAACAGTGATCCGCGCGAGTTTTGTGGCACTGTACCGTCAGAAATGAAAGTGCCAAAATACTACCAAACATGAGTTTTGTGTCAAACGGAGATGATTGGGTGCGTCCGTTGCTAAAAATTCAACTGTGAGTTTGACGGTGCATCAGTGGGAAAAAGGGCCCACCCGCACGAGTTTTTTGGCACCCTTCCGTCGGAAATAAAAGTGCCAAAAACCCACCAAACAAGAGTTTTGGGTCAAACTGAGATGATTGGGTGCGTCCATTGTGAAAAAATCAACTGTGACTTTTTCGGTGCATCAGTGGAAGAAACAACCATCCCGCGCGAGTTTTGCGATATAATTCCGTCGAAAATGAAACTTATAAAAACCCACCAAACATGAGTTCTGTGTGAAACAGAGATGATTAGGCGTGTCCGTTGCGAAAAATTTCATTGCCTGTTTTTCGGTGCATCAGTGGGAAAAGAGGCCCTCCTGCACGAGTTTTACAGCACAGTTACGTCGGAAATGAAAGTCACAAAAACCGACCTAACATGAGTTTTGGGTCAAATGGAGGTGATTGTGTGCGTCCATTGTGAAAAAATCAATAATGAGTTGTTCGATGCTTTAGTGGGATAAACGGACCTCCCGCACGAGTTTTGCGGCACCATTTCGTCGGAAATGAAAGTGCCAAAAACCCACCAAACATGAGTTTTGGGTCAAACTAAGATGATTGGGTGCATCCATTGCGAAAAATTCAACTGTGAGTTTTTCGGTGCATCAGTGGGGAAAACGGCTCCCCCACAAATTCTACGGCACCGTTTTGTTGGAAATGAAAGTGCCAAAAACCCACAAAATATGAGTTTTTGGTCAAATGGAGATGATTGGGCGCGTTTGTTGCAAAAAAAATCAACATGTGTCTTTTGGTGCATCAGTGTGAAAAACGGCCCTCCCGCACGAGTTTTGCGACACCGTTCCCGTGAAAATGAAACTATCAAAAACCCACTGAAGATGAGTTTTGGGACAAACGGATATGACTAGGTGCATCAGTTGCGAAAAATTCAAGTGCGAGTTTTTCGGTGCATCAATGGAAAAAACAGCCATCACGCGTGAGTTTTGCGGCACCGTTCCATCGGAAATGAAAGTGCCAAAATACCACCAAAAAAGAGTTTTGGCTCAAACTGAGATTACCGTTGCGAGAAATTCACCTATGAGTTTTTCGGTGCATCAGTGGAGAAAACAGTCATCCGCGTGAGTTTTGCGGCACCGTTCCATCCGAAATGAAACCGCCAAAATCCCACCAAACATGAGTTTTGTGTCAAACAGAGATGATTGAGTGCGTCCGTTGCAAAAAAATCAACTGTGAATTTTTCGGTGCATCAGCAGGAAGAAAGGCCCTCCCGCACGAGTTTTGTGGCACCGTTCCGTCGGAAATGAAAGTACCAAAAACCCACCAAACATGAGTTTTGGGTCAAACGGAGATGATTCGGTGCGTCCGTTGCAAAAAAATCAACTGTGACTTTTTCGATGCATCGGTACAAGAAACGACCATCCCGCGCGAGTTTTGCGAAATCAGAAAATGAAACTTACAAAAACCCACCAAACATGAGTTCTGAGTCAAACAGAGATGATTGGGCGTGTCCATTGTGAAAAATTCAGTTGCCAGTTTTTCGGAGCATTAGTGGGAAAAGAGGCCCTCCTGGACGAGTTTTGCAGCACTGTTATGTCAGAAATAAAAGTGCCAAAAACCAACCAAACATGAGTTTTGGGTCAAACGGAGATGATTATGTGCGTCCATTGTCATAAATTCAATAGTGATTTGTTCGGTGCTTCAGTGGGAAAAATGGACCTCACGCACGAGTTTTGCGCACCATTTTGTCGGAAATGAAAGTGCCAAAAACCCACTAAACATGAGTTTTGGGATAAACGGAGATGATTGGGTGCATCCGTTGCAAAAAATTCAACTACGAGTTCTGCGGCACCGTTCCATCGGAAATGAAAGTGCCAAAATACCACCAAAAATGAGTTTTGGTTCAAATACAGATGACTGTTGCGAGAAATTCAACAACGAGTTTTTCGGTGCATTAGTGGAGAAAACAGTCATTCTGCGCGAGTTTTGCGGCACTGTATCGTCAGAAATGAAAGTGCCAAAATACTACCAAACATGAGTTTTGTGTCAAACGGAGATGATCGGGTGCGTCCGTTGCTAAAAATTTAACTGCGAGTTTTTTGTTGCATGTGTGGGAAAAAAGGTCCTCCCGCACGAGTTTTGTGGCACCGTTCGGTCGGAAATGAAAGTGCCAAAAACCCACAAACAAGAGTTTTCGGTCAAACGGAGATGATTGGGTGCGTCCGTTGTGAAAAATGCAACTATGACTTTTTCGGTGTATCAGTGGAAGAAACAAGCATCCCGCGCGAGTTTTGCGACATGATTCCGTCGAAAATGAAACTTATAAAAACCCACCAAACATGAGTTCTGAGTCAAACAGAGATGATTGGGCGTGTCCGTTGCGAAAAATTTTGTTGCCATTTTTTCGGTGCATCAGTGGGAAAAGAGGCCCTCCTGCACGAGTTTTGCAGCATAGTTACGTCAGAAATTAAACTGCCAAAAACCCACGTAACATGAGTTTTGTGCCAAACGGAGGTGATTGTGTGCGTCCATTGTGAAAAAATCAATAGTGAGTTGTCCGGTGCCTCAGTGGGATAAACGGACCTTCCGCACGAGTTTTGCGGCACCATTTCGTCGGAAATGAAAGTGCCAAAATACCACCAAACATGAGTTATGGGTCAAACTAAGATGATTGGGTGCATCGATTGCGAAAAGTTCAACTGTGACTTTTTCGGTGCATCAGTACGAAAAACGGCTCCCCCCACAAATACTGCGGCACCGTTTTGTTGGAAATGAAAGTGCCAAAAACCCACCAAACATGAGTTTTTTGGACAAACGGAGATGATTGGTTGCATCCGTTGCGAAAAATTCAACTGCGAGTTCTGCGGCACTGTTCCATCGGAAATGAATGTGCCAAAATACCACCAAAAATGAGTTTTGGTTCAAATAGAGATGACCGTTGCGAGAAATTCACCTATGACTTTTTCGGTGCATCAGTGGAGAAAACAGCCATTCTGCGTGAGTTTTGCGGCACTGTACCGTCCGAAATGAAAGTGCCAAAATACCACCAAACATGAGTTTTGTGTCAAACGGAGATGATTGGGTGCGTCCGTAGCTAAAAATTCAACTGCAAGTTTTTTGTTGCATCAGTGGGAAAAAAGGCCCTCTCGCACGAGTTTTGTAGCACCGTTTGGTCGGAAATGAAAGTGCCAAAAACCCACCAAAAAAGAGTTTTGGGTCAAACAGAGATGATTGGGTGCGTCCATTGTGAAAAATTCAACTATGACTTTTTCGGTGTATTAGTGGAAGAAACAACCATCCCGCGCGAGTTTTGCCACATAATTCTGTCGAAAATGAAACTTATAAAAACCCACCAAACATGAGTTCTGAGTCAAACAGAGATGATTGGGCGTGTCCGTTGCGAAAATATCTGTTGCCATTTTTTCGGTGCATCTGTGGGAAAAGAGGCCATCCTGCACGAGTTTTGCAGCACAGTTACGTCGGAAATGAAAGTGTCAAAAACCCACGTAACATGAGTTTTGGGCCAAACGGAGGTGATTGTGTGCGTCCATTGTGAAAAATTCAATAGTGAGTTGTTGGGTGCCTCAGTGGAATAAACGTACCTCCCGCACAAGTTTTGCGGCACCATTTCGTCAGAAATAAAAGTGCCAAAATACCACCAAAAAAGAGTTTTGGTTCAAATAGAGATGACCGTTGCGAGAAATTCTCCAATGAGTTTTTTGGTGCATCAGTGGAGAAAACAGCCATCGGCGTGAGTTTTGCGGCACCGTTCCGTCAGAAATAAAACTGCCAAAATCCCACCAAACATTAGTTTTGTGTCAAACAGAGATGATTGGGTGCGTCCGTTGCAAAAAATACAACTGCAAGTTTTTCGGTGCATCAGCAGGAAGAAAGGCCCTCCCGCACGAGTTTTGTGACACCGTTCCGTCGGAAATGAAAGTTCCAAAAACCCAACAAACATGAGTTTTGGGTCAAACGGAGATGATTCGGTGCGTCCGTTGCAAAAAAATCAACTGTTACTTTTTCGATGCATCGGTACAAGAAACGACCATCCCACGCGAGTTTTGCGAAATCAGAAAATGAAACTTACAAAAACCCACCAAACATGAGTTCTGAGTCAAACAGAGATGATTAGGCATGTCCGTTGTGAAAAATTCAGTTGCCAGTTTTTCGGTGCATTAGTGGGAAAAGAGGCCCTCCTGGATGAGTTTTACAGCACAGTTATGACAAAAATGACAGTGCCAAATAGCCACCAAACATGAGTTTTCGGTCAAACAGAGATGATTATGTGCGTCCATTGTGAAAAATTCAATAGTGAGTTGTTCGGTGCCTCAGTGGGAAAAATGAACCTCGCGCATGAGTTTTGCGCACCATTTCATCGGAAATGAACGTGCCAAAAACCCACCAAACATGAGTTTTTGGACAAACAGAGATGATTGGGTGCATCCGTTGCGAAAAATTCAACTGTGAGTTTTGCGGCACTGCACCATCACAAATGAAAGTGTCAAAATACCACCAAACATGAGTTTTGTGTCAAATGGAGATGATTAGGTGTATCCGTAGCTAAAAATTCAACTGCGAGTTTTTTGTTGCATCAGTGGGAAAAGAGGCCCTCCAGCACGAGTTTATTGGCACCGTTCGGTCGGAAATGAAAGTGCCAAAAACCCACCAAACAAGAGTTTTCGGTCAAACGGAGATGATTGGGTGCGTCCGTTGTGAAAAAATCAACTATGACTTTTTCGGTGTATCAGTGGAAGAAACAAGCATCCCGCGCGAGTTTTGCGACATAATTCCGTCGAAAATGAAACTTATAAAAACCCACCAAACGTGAGTTTTGAGTCAAACAGAGATGATTGGGCGTGTCCGTTGCAAAAAATTATGTTGCCATTTTTTCGGTGCATCTGTGGGAGAAGAGGCCATCCTGCACGAGTATTGCAGCACAGTTACGTCGGAAATGAAAGTGCCAAAAACCCACGTAACATGAGTTTTGGGCCAAACGGAGGTGATTGTGTGGGTCCATTGTGAAAAATTCAATAGTGAGTTGTTCGGTGCCTCAGTGGGATAAACAGACCCCCGCACGAGTTTTGCGGCACCATTTCGTTGGAAATAAAAGTGCCAAAATACCACCAAAAAAGAGGTTTGGTTCAAATAGAGATGACCGTTGCGAGGAATTCTCCTATGAGTTTTTCGGTGCATTAGTGGAGAAAACAGCCATTCCGCGCGAGTTTTGCAGCACTGTACCGTCAGATATGAAAGTGCCAAAATACCACCAAACATGAGTTTTGTGTCTAACGGAGATGATTGGGTGCGTCCGTTGCTAAAAATTCAACTGCGAGTTTCTCGGTGCATCAGTGGGAAAGGTGGCCCTCCCGCTCGAGTTTTGTGGCACCGTTCTGTCGGAAATGAAAGTGCCAAAAACCCACCAAACATGAGTTTTGGGTCAAACAGAGATGTTGGACGCGTCCGTTGCAAAAAAAACAACAAGCGTCTTTTGGTGCATCTATAGGAAAAACGGGCCTCCCGCACGAGTTTTGCGACACCGTTCCATTGAAAATGAAACTATCAAAAACCCACCAAACATGAGTTTTGGGACAAACAGAGATGACTCGGTGCATCAGTTGCGAAAAATTCAACTGCGAGTTTTTTGGTGCATGAATGGAAAAAACAGCAATCACGCCCGAGTTTTGGGGCACCATTCCATCGGAAATCGAAGTGCCAAAATACCACCAAAAATGAGTTTTGGATCAAACTGAGATGACCGTTGCGAGAAATTCACCTATGAGTTTTTCGGTGCATCAGTGGAGAAAACAGCCATTCGCGCGAGTTTTGCGGCACCGTTCCGTCAGAAATGAAAGTGCAAAAATCCCACCAAACATGAGTTTTGTGTCAAATGGAGATGATTGGGTGCGTCCGTTGCAAAAAATTCAACTGCGAGTTTTTCGGTGCATCAGTGGAAAAAGGGGCCTCCCGCGCGAGTTTTGTGGTACCGTTCCGTCGGAAATGAATGTGCCCAAAACCCACCAAACATGAGTTTTGGGTCAAACGGAGATGATTATGTGCGTCCATTGTGACAAATTCAATAGTGATTTGTTCGGTGCCTCAGTGGGAAAAATGGACCTCCCGCACGAGTTTTGCGCACCATTTCGTCGGAAATGAAAGTGCCAAAAACCCACCAAACATGAGTTTTGGGACAAACGTAGATGATTGGGTGCATCCGTTGCGAAAAATTCAACTGCGACTTTTGCGGCACCGTTCAATCGGAAATAAAAGTGCCAAAATACCACAAAAAATATGTTTTGGTTCAAATAGAGATGACCATTGCGAGAAATTCACCTACGAGTTTTTCGGTGCATCAGTGGAGAAAACAGTCATTCCACTCGAGTTTTGCGGCACTGTACCGTCAGAAATGAAAGTGCCAAAATACCACCAAACATGAGTTTTGTGTCAAACGGAGATGATTGGGTGCATCCGTTGCTAAAAAATCAACTGCGAGTTTTTCGGTGCATCAGTGGGAAAAGGCCCTCCCGCATGAGTTTTGTGGCACCGTTCGGTCAGAAATGAAAGTGCCAAAAACCCACCAAACATGACTTTTGGGTCAAACGGAGATGATTGGGTGTGTCGGTTGTGAAAAATTCAACTGTGACTTTTTCGGTGCTTCAGTGGAAGAAACAACCATCCCGCGCGAGTTTTGCGACATAATTCCGTCAAAAATGAAACTTATAAAAACCCACCAAATATGAGTTCTGAGTCAAACAAAGATGATTGGGCGTGTCCGTTGCGAAAAATTCTGATTCCAATTTTTCGGTGCATCAGTGGCAAAAGAGGCCCTCCTGCACGAGTTTTGCATCAAAGTTACGTCGGAAATGAAAGTGCCAAAAACCCACCAAACATGTGTTTTGGGTCAAACGGAGGTGATTGTGTGCGTCCATTGTGAAAAATTCAATAGTGAGTTGTTCGGTGCCTCAGTGGGATAAACGGACCTCCCGCACGAGTTTTGCGGCACCATTTCGTCGGAAATGAAAGTGCCAAAAACACACCAAACATGAGTTTTGGGTCAAACTAAGATGATTGGGTGCATCCATTGCGAAAAATTCAACTGCGAGTTTTTCCTCGTTAGTGGGAAAACGGCTCCTCCGCACGAATTCTGCGATACCATTCCGTTGGAAATGAATCTGCCAAAACCCACAAAATATGAGTTTTGGGTCAACCAAGATGATTCGGCGCGTCCGTTGCAAAAAAAAATCAACATGTGTCTTTTGGTGCATTAGTGGCAAAAACGGCCCTCCCATACGAGTTTTGTGGCACCGTTCCATTGAAATTGAAACTATCAAAAACCCACCAAATATGAGTTTTGGGACAAACGGAGATGACTCGGTGCATCAGTTGCGAAAAATTCAACAGCGAGTTTTTTGGTGCATCAATGGAAAAAACAGCAATCACGTCCGAGTTTTGCGGCACCGTTCCATCGGAAATGAAAGTGCCAAAATACCACCAAAAATGAGTTTTGGCTCAAACTGAGATGACCGTTGCGAGAAATTAAACTATGAGTTTTTCGGTGCATCAGTGGAGAAAATAGCCACTCGCATGAGTTTTGTGGCACCGTTCGGTCAGAAATGAAAGTGCAAAAATCCCACCAAACATGACATTTGGGTCAAACGGAGATGATTGGGTGCGTCGGTTGTGAAAAATTCAACTTTGACTTTTTTGGTGCATCAGTGGAAGAAACAACCATCCTGCGTGAGTTTTGCGACATAATTCCGTCAAAAATGAAACTTATAAAAACCCACCAAATATGAGTTCTGAGTCAAACATAGATGATTGGGCGTGTCCGTTGCGAATAATTCTGATTCCAGTTTTTCGGTGCATCAGTGGGAAAAGAGGCCCTCCTGCACGAGTTTTGCAGCAAACTTACGTCGGAAATAAAAGTGCCAAAAACCCAACAAACATGAGTTTTGGCTCAAACGGAGGTGATTGTGTGCGTCCATTGTGAAAAATTCAATAGTGAGTTGTTCGGTGTCTTAGTGGGATAAACGGATCTCCCGCACGAGTTGTGCGGCACCATCTCATTGGAAATGAAAGTGCCAAAAACCCACCAAACATTAGTTTTGGGTCAAACTAAGATGATTCGGTGCATCCATTGCGAGAAATTCAACTGCGAGTTTTTCGGTGCATTAGTGGGAAACATGGCCCTCCCACACGAGTTTTGCGACACCGTTCCCTTGAAAATGAAACTATCAAAAACCCACCAAACATGAGTTTTGGGTCAAACGGAGACGACTCGGTGCATCAGTTGCAAAAAATACAACTGCGAGTTTTTCGGAGCATCAATGGAAGAAACAACAATCACGCCCGAGTTTTGCGGCACCGTTCCATCGGAAATGAAAGTGCCAAAATACAACCAAAAATGAGTTTTGGCTCAAACTAAGATGACCGTTGCGAGAAATTCACCTATGAGTTTTTTGGTGCATCAGTGGAGAAAACAGCCATCCACATGAGTTTTGCGGCACCGTTCCGTCAGAAATGAAACTGCCAAAATCCCACCAAATATGAGTTTTGTGTCAAACGGAGATGATTGGATGCGTCCGTTGCAAAACAATTCAACTGCGAGTTTTTCGGTGCATCTGCGGGAAAAAAGGCCCTCCCGCACGAGTTTTGTGGCACCGTTCCGTCGGAAATGAAAGTGCCAAAGACCCACCAAACATGAGTTTTGCGTCAAACAGAGATGAGTCGGTGCGTCTGTTGCAAAAAATTCAACTGTTACTTTTTCGATGAATCGGTGCAAGAAACGACCATCCCGCGTGAGTTTTGCAAAATCTTTCCGTCAAAAATGAAACTTACAAAAACCCACCAAACATGAGTTCTGAGTCAAACATAGATGATTGGGCGTGTCTGTTGTGAAAAATTTAGTTGCCAGTTTTTCGGTGCATCACTGGGAAAAGAGGCCCTCCTGGATGAGTTTTGCAACACAATTATGTCAGAAATGAAAGTGCCAAAAACCCACCAAACATGAGCTTTGGGTCAAACGGAGATGATTATGTGCGTCCATTGTGAAAAATTCAATAGTGAATTGTTCGGGGCCTCAGTGGGAAAAATGGACGTCCCGCACGAGTTTTGCGCACCATTTCGTCGAAAATGAATGTGCCAAAAACCCACCAAACATGAGTTTTGGGACAAACGGAGAGGATTGCGTGCATCTGTTGCGAAAAAATCAACTGTGACTTTTTCGGTGCATCAATGGAAGAAACAACCATCCCGCGCGAGTTTTGCGACATCATTCCATCGAAAATGAAACTTATAAAAACCTACCAAACATGTGTTATGAGTCAAAAAGAGATGATTGAGCATGTCCTTTGTGAAAAATTCAACAGTGAGTTGTTCGGTGCCTCAGTGGGATAAATGGACCTCCTGCACGAGTTTTGCGGCACCATTTCGTCGGAAATGAAAGTGCCAAAAACCCACCAAACATGAGTTTTGGGTCAAACTAAGATGATTGGGTGCATCCATTGTGAAAAATTCAACTGTGAGTTTTTCGTCATCAGTGGGAAAATGGCTCCTCCGCACGAATTCCGCGATACCGTTCCGTTGGAAATGAAACTGCCAAAAACCCACAAAATATGAGTTTTGGGTCAAACGGAGATGATTGGGTGCGTCCGTTGCATAAAAAATCAACATGTGTCTTTTGGTGCATCAGTGGGAAAAATGGCCCTCCCGCACGAGTTTTGCGACACCGTTCCGTTGAAAATGAAACTGTCAAAAATCCACCAAACATGAGTTTTGGGACAAACGGAGATGATTGGGTGCATCCGTTGTGAAATATTCAACTTAGAGTTTTTCGGTGCATTAATGGAAAAAACGGCCATCTCGCGCGAGTATTGCGGCACCGTTACATCAGAAATGGAAGTGGCAAATACCACCAAAAATGAGTTTTGGGTCAAACTGAGATGATTTGGTGCGTCCGTTGCGAAAAATTCACCTATGAGTTTTTAGGTGCATCAGTGGACAAAACAGCAATCTCGCGCGAGTTTTGTGGCACCGTTCCATAAGAAATGAAAGTGCCAAAATCCCACCAAACATGAGTTTTGTGTCAAACAGAGATGATTGGGTGTGTCCGTTGTAAAAAATTCAACTGCTAGTTTTTCGGTGTATGAGTTGGAAAAAAAGACCCCCCGCACGAGTTTTATGGCACCGTTCTGTCAAAAATGAAAGTACCAAAACCCAACCAAACATGAGTTTTGGGTCAAATGGAGAAGATTGGGTGCGTCCGTTGCAAAAAAATTCAATAGCAAGTTTTTCGGTGCATCAGTCAGAAAAACGGCCCTCCCAAACGAGTTTTGCGGCACCGTTCTGTCAGAAATGAAACTGCCAAAGACCTACCAAACATGAGCTTTAGGTCAAACTGAGATGATTGAGTGCATCTGCGGATACATGGGTGTATGCCGAGTCTCTGAGTGATGAGTGATTGTCAACTGGGATAATGCGCATGTTCTTTGGCTTGTGTTGTGCAGGTGTCGAGCCCGGATACAGTGTGTTGCAGAACCTCCCGATAATGTGGCCCACCTGCACACGTCATCGTCTCCCTGAGCCCTAATGACTGTGCACATGTACCACATCACTGGAAAGATCTGTCGGGTGTCCCCGAGAGAACCCCGAATTATCCACGAACCACAGGATCATCATCATGAAGGTTGGAATAATTACAACATTACGACAGTTGATACAAAATACCATCGGAGTGCGGAAGCAAGATAAATAACCTTTACAAAACATGAATAAGTTACTTTTACATAAACATAACTTGTATTGCGGAAGTAGAGCAGTACTATGGAGCCACACTTAGATGGAGCACCTAAGTTGGAGAAGAGCAACCAGATCATGTCAAGCCCACTGACATGATTGTGATTGACAACACTTGTTAAGAAACCCTGCAACAGGGATTTAACAAACCCTGAGTACTGTCGGTACTCAGCAAGACTTACCCGTCAACAAAAAAAGACTTCAGGGTCATGCTGGTTTGGGTAGGCTCAACAGTATTTTTCATTTGCATAAAAGCTTACTAAAGTAATTCTAGATCCAAATTTTACTTAATCATTTAAGTACTTGGTAAGAACTAAAAGTGAACCTTAGTGAAAGATCATTGTCATTCTTTCTTAAACCAGTTCCATTTTTCTTCTACGGTGCGGGTCAGTGGATTGAGGCTCCATATCCGAATGACTCAGGTTCTGTCCCTGACAGTACAGGACCTGTAACTCATTAACCTATTATTCTAAAATCCTGAAACTTTTAGAACAGCTAGATGAGCTAAGTATCTACAATTTTTATGTTGACACTTTTAACTGGTTCAACTGTTTATGGAGTCAATTAAATCGGTTTTGGTAAACTGTCTAGTTTAACTCAGAATTTGACCATGATTTTGCAAGAATTATAACTCTTTAAGCATTTAGCCGCAAATCATGAAAATTTAGGACCAACTAGATGAACATGTTATCCATAAATTTTCTATATAACACATTTGTAGAAAAGGTTATTTTCCATTTGGGAAAATTCCCCCAACAAAACTGCACACCAAATCAGCACTAGACTAGATGAGTTAATAACTCAATAATACATGTTCGAATGAACTTGAAATTTTTACCACATGTCAAGCACCACATGAGTAACATACCATCAAAATTTCATGACATTCGGAGCACAAAAACTACACATATAATTTTCTCTTTAAAACATAAGGATGTAATTTTTGCAGCTAAAACTTTCAACTAAATCACCACATATTATAAATGCAGTGCATAGATCTAGTCATGATGAACTTATAATTATGGTGCCTAATCTTTTACCTCAATTTTTTTGTTATAGATTACCCCACCAAACAATGATAGCATAGAACAGGACCACGGGACTGATGCACATGCAAATGAAAATGGAGATGCGTTGCTTCACGTAGTGAGTTTATTGCAGCATATTCTAAGTTTTATTGAGCTATGTGCCTACAACTATAGCTAACATAGAACAAATAATTTAATGCTTGTAGGCTGAGCCAGGAAGTGTCCTGACCTTGCAAAAAGAAGCCCCAACACCTCGCTGCACTAGAAATTCCAATAATATCAATAGAAATCTTTTCAACGAAAACACTACAAATGTAGCACCGAAGACCTATATCACTCAACAACAACTGATGAATAGAACAAGAAGCCAGAAAAAAAGAAGGTAACAACTACACTATGTTATCAGCCAGCATTTTTTATAGTTCATATAATTTTGTGATCCTTATATTTTTCTGATATCTCAATCTTATTCTTTTCACTAGGTCGACAATGAATGAAGGACGCTCGCAAGGACAAAGCTGAGGATAGAGCTGCATAGATGTTAGAAAGTCTTGTGATTGGTGATAATGAGTTGAGAAATAATGAGTGAACTATACCATGGTTTATGATTATAGATACAATTTCAATGGTTTGTCAGCTTATTGAATGATTGATGATAATTAATATATATGAGTGCAATTGTTTGTGTTATGATTCATTATTTTTGCAATGATGATTTATCACACCACAAATTAAATGCTCTAGTGTTGCAATAGAATTGTGTCAACGAGATGCTATGCGTGGCAATATAGTACTAGACGACGAATTTAGTTTCGTGGCAATAGGATTTATGGCGTTGCAAATGGTACTGTTGCCACGACATGGCCTTTGTGGCAATAACAATCTTTCACAATGACTAAAATTGCATGGCAAATGATACTATTGCTACGACAGAGAGAGTGTGGCAAAAAGTATGAACTCTTGCAATGAATACAATTATGTGGCAAATGATACTCTTGCAACGACACAATGACCGTGGCAATAAAGGTAATATCTCAACGAACAAATTACGTGGCAAATAATACTATTGCCACGACATAGCGATCGTGGCAATTACTAATGTTTTCTTGCAACGAATAAAATACTACCAGTTGCAACCATGTTTTCGTGGCAAATGTATTTATTGCCACGCAATCGATCGATGCATTTACCACCTCTTGCTACGAATACAGCGTGGCAAGTGCTTGTATTGCCACGCTAGAGAACGTTGCGACAACATCCTATTGCCACGCTTGGCAACGATCTTCTATAGTTGAAATATACTATAACATTTGCAACGCCAAACTAGAAACGGTTGCAAGAACGTATTGCAACGCGATTTTTTGCAACCATTGGCAACGAACCTGATTTGGTCGCAATATGTACCTTTTGCAACCAAATTGGGCCTATTGCAACATTTTCATGGCGTTGCGTAAGGGTTAGAAGTTTGTAGTGGGTGTTGCAGCCCTTCCCCCTTAAAGAAATCTCGTCCCGAGATTTAAGGAGCACTTAAAAGACTGGGGTTGAGTAATGGAAAAGGAAATGTGTCACACTTGTTTACTCGCAAGGAGTTCACAAGGCAACTGGGTTGGATTCAGGATTACAACCGAGATCAGAACACGGTTGCTAGTGGCAAGGTAAAGAACATTTGAGTGGAACAAGGAAAACTATCAAGAGTCAAGAGAGAGAGTACATTGGTTGCGGGCTATAATGGATCACGACTGTGGACCTCGATACCTGCGCGCACCCAGCGGAAACTAGTGTGATCCGGACACACGAGATTCCCTAGGTTCCGACGCGGCACCGTGGTCACCAATCATGGCACCACAATAGAGCACAACTTCTATATCTCTCATCTCATAAAGAGGGAAATTATAACCAAAAGCAAGGGTTTGTTATAATTACAAGGAAAGTGGCTTCGAACTCCCTTTTGGGCGTCTAGAAATGAAAGCACATCAATAGTGGACTAGAAAGAATCATGACTATAGGCCTGGATATTAGCGAGCACCTGGCAGTAACGCCCTATGGTGGCCGTCCATAGGTGACCCCAGGTTCCCACGATTTTATCCGGTCCACAGATCATGGTCCTTTCAAAGAACACAATTTCAGTAACTTTCAACCACCATTCGTCGTTTTCACGACATCAAGCAACTAGCACATGTCCATTCAAGGCATGACGCGCGCATTCCGAAAGAACCAAAGATTTATCCTGATTCTAATTTTGTGTGGGAGAATGTAGGAAAGATATCCAAAAGTTCCCAAGGATAAGAACTTATGGAATAAGGGTAGCAGAATCTAGGGACGATCAGCTATCGGGGAACCATAGCTGCTTTTAAAATTTAGAGAAAAAGCACATTTTATCATTATGCATGATATGATATATGCTCGTCCTATACGACCTCTCATGGACAGGAGCTTCCTGTTTCCAACATGTCAGTTAGATATAGGGCTATACTTTACACTTTAGCTTCATTGACTCAAATAGGATGTTGAAAAGCTCTTCAGTCGCGATTTGACAGGGACGCTAATTCTCCATTAACCTTCCGTAGACAAGTTGAGACCATCTCAGTGTCTTCAGCTGGAGTTGCCAGTAGAGTCTTCACGAAGTCTTTCAGCAAGAAAGAAACTTAGGGAAGGATCATTTTTAACTTGTTACTTCCAAAAACTTTTAGATTAAGAAATCATTTTGAAGTTTTTCGAAAGTAATGTTGCAACTAGTCTTCCCTAGAAGACAATCCTGCTCCGATACCATTCTGTGGCAGAACCACCCGATAATGTGGCCCACCTGCACACGTCATCGTCTCCCTAAGCCCTAATGACTGTGCACATGTACCAGATCACTGGAAAGATCTGTCGGGTGTCCCCGAGAGAACCCCGAATTATCCACGAACCACAGGATCATCATCATGAAGGTTGGAATAATTACAACATTACGACAGTTGATACAAAATACCATCGGAGTGCGGAAGCAAGATAAATAACCTTTACAAAACATGAATAAGTTACTTTTACATAAACATAACTTGTATTGCGGAAGGAGAGCAGTACTATGGAGCCACACTTAGATGGAGCACCTAAGTTGGAGAAGAGCAACCAGATCATGTCAAGCCCACTGACATGATTGTGATTGACAACACTTGTTAAGAAACCTGCAACAGGGATTTAACAAACCCTGAGTACTGTCGGTACTCAGCAAGACTTACCCGTCAACCGAAAAGACTTCAGGGTCCTGCTGGTTTGGGTAGGCTCAACAGTATTTTTTATTTGCATAAAAGCTTACTAAAGTAATTCTAGATCCAAATTTTACTTAATCATTTAAGTACTTGGTAAGAACTAAAAGTGAACCTTAGTGAAAGATCATTGTCATTCTTTCTTAAACCAGTTCCATTTTTCTTCTACGGTGCGGGTCAGTGGATTGAGGCTCCATATCCGAGGAAACACGGCGATTCGAATCGATTAAACCCAGTTGGGGATTCAGTACCACACGACATATGTAGAACTTAATCTTCATATGTCAACCCTATCTATAGATCCTCCCATACAAGAACGGGTCCAGCGTCACCCGAGAGTACAGTACACCTCGAAGCCGACTATCTCATAGCCCCGAGGGTACACGCAACTCCTGCCATCTCTCCACTCCCAGTACGCGGTTGGCCGTTCTCAAGTATCGGAATAGCTACAGACGAGGCTTACCACCGCATGTGGGCTGTACTCAAAGGTCTCAATCACAGCAGGCCAACAACGATAAGGTCCTATTCCGACACATCCGGGTCACCACACATCGACCCAAGGGCCGATGCATGTGCCCGTCTGGTCTTAACCATCATTTTTTTCTTATTATTATTCCAAAACGATAAGTATCGAAAACATTTATCAAAAGCTTCATAAAGCAAGGTTAAGCATTTCTATCATTTGCATAAAGCAGGTTGCAAGGAATGATATATCGATAACAAGGTTGATCATGCATCAACAGGTTTAAAGCATTTATTTGATAAACATTTAATGCATCAGGTTATCGAAAGTAAGTGTAATTGTAAATCCAAGGAAATGGTTAAATGCACTGGGGCTTGGCTTTGTTGCAGGGAAGATAGGATCCAAGAAGGATCCACACAAGTTAGTTCCCTTGCTGATTTGAAGTTAAGTCTTCTCGACGAAGCTTGTCCAACAAGAATCTCCTTCCGAGGCTTGTCCGACAAGGGTGATCATCAAAGCTGGATCAACACGACTCAAACACTCTCGGATACTACACGTAGATAAATGATGTATGCTTTAGCATGATGCCATGTGATGTATGCTAAGGTGCAGGACAATTCAAAAGTAAAACAGAAGATAACACAAGATAAGGAAAGTCGAGTACAGCTTTCCTTCACAGTAAAGTTGCAAACCAACAAAACCAACTTGCAACTTACCAACTAAGATTCCTAGCTATACATACAACTTCCACCAAGCACCTTGGAAGATAACTAAGGATGGCTAAGGTTCATTAAACATCACTCAAGCCATAGGAGCACAAGATGAGAGGTGTCCCATGGTCTTCAAACAATAATCCAAAGTCACACCAGATGTAAACACTGTTGTCCACACTTTGGACAGATTACATGTTCTATACTAATCAAGCCATAACCAGAGCTTCTAACATCATAAAGGAGTGATCCTAGACAATTTGAAAAGCTTATCAAATTGCCTACAAACTTCCTAATATCACCTAAGGTTGGTTCTCTAGGAAACTAGGTCAACTAACTGGGATAAACATTTCTGTCCAGAGCTAGGACAGATTTGCTGATCCAACTTCCAACAACCATAACTGGAGCTTTGGGTCCTCAAAAAGAGTGATCCTTAACAATCTAGAAAGCTTATGAAAAACTCTAAAACTTTCCTATTATACTTAACAGGTGATTCACAACTTAATTAGCTCAAACAACTAAATTACTCAGATCTGTCCAAAAGATAGGGCAGAACTGACTTGCTGATGTACAACAATCATAACTTTCAATCTAGCAGGCCTAAAATCATAAAATTTTAGGGCAAGCTGGATATAGAAGTTTGCTACAACATTGGTATGCAAACCATTTCCAGAAAACCTAGTTTTCTTTATGAAATAAGCTTCTCAATGCAATCTGCTCCTGCAGCCAGACAACATGCAAGAAAGATCAAGTATAAGAGTTAATCTACCATCAAGATCATACAAGACAAATCCATTTTGTGAACAGTAAACCATCAAACAAACAAGTATTAAGGTAAAAAGGTTAGTCCTAATCTCTTTCTAATCATCTTTGTTAATTAACTACTTAAACAAACTCCATTACTATACTTTATTAATTAATTATGGAATCTATGGTTTAACCTAAACTTTGCTAAACTAAGCTCAAGTTTTTAGGGATGATTGGTTATGGTGAATAACAGTTGCAAAACAAATTTCATAATTTTCAGATCCTTATTTTAGTCTATACAAATTATTTAAGTTTCATGCATTATTTAATTAATAAATAAAGCATAAAACTAGCATGAAAATTATTTTGTCCAAAAGACTTCAAAATTTTGTGAAGATTAGTTACACGATACAAACAGCAGAAAAATTAGTTTCATGATTTTTGGACATATCAATAAGCCTACAAAAATCATTAAAGTCTCATTTACTAATTAAAAGCCATATTTAAAACACTACCAAAATTTCTTCAAACAACAAGTTTTATATTTTTCATGGATAGAGCACATCACAAGGATTACAACAAAACTTATCTCATAATTTTTGGAGCACATATGAATTAGTTATGCATTAATCAAACAATCAACACAAATAAGCATTTCTGAAAAGAAACAAAAACGAGAAAACTTTTCTTACCGGCTTCCACTTACCCACCCTCACTGACAGACAGGGCCCAAGGTCAACTGCTCTGACCAGAACCGAGACTCGGCCTTGACTATGGCGATGACCGGCTCTGACCGGCCGGCGTTGCCGGCGGTGACCCTCCCCGGCGACGGGACTTGCACCGACGGACTCTCCATGACCCCGTACAAGGTTCTAGCAAGGTGGGTGAGCTGGTTGAGGCTCGGAGACGGCGCGGCGCCAGCCATGGCGGAGCAAAGCTACGGGCACGGCGGCGCGTGGCTGCTCCGGCGAGGGGAGCGCGGTAGCGACCTCAGGTTTGGGCCTAATAGCACCAGGGACTCCCCTGGATCCCGATGCGCACTATAACTAGGTCGGGAACCACTCGGAACTAGCGGCTTGACGGTCATGGCAGCGGCGGCGGCTAGAAACAACATTGCGGCGGCGGTCCGGCGTTGACTGGCCGGTAGAGACCGAGATATGAAGCCGACCACGACGACGACCTCACGAGGAAGCCTAAACACTAGCTGGGTGGGTTCAGAGCCCAGTGGAGTGGGCTGGCCATGGTGAAGGTACTCGCGGCGGCGCTGGCACCGGCCGCGGGGAAGAAGAACGCGGCGCGGCGGCTTCCGACAGGCAGAGCTCTCGCCAGCGGGTTCAGGAGGTGCGCGATACTAAAGCGGAACTTAGGGTACGAGCTATTGGATCAAGGTGACACCACGACGGCGAGAGTGGCCGGCGGCGGAGCGCTCTGCTCAGTCCCCGCCTGGAACAGAGATGGGAGAGCAGGGATGGCAAAGGAAGAAGGTAGAAGAGAAGAGAAGACTTTAGCGCGGCGCAAAGAGCTTCTCGAGCATGCCACGATGGCCTTGGCGTGGCAAGCGCACACGTCCGCGGCTCAGGCACGGCGGCCACGGCGTCCAGGAGCAGAGCACGCCGTGCTCTGTTTTCCCTCCCCCTCTCGATTACTGTACAGGCAGATATTTCCCCCTTCTCTATTTCTCCAGATATTTGTACTGCACGACAAAAACTCCAAAAACAAAAGTTGCTCCAAATTTTGTGGTTTACAAATTTGCTTTAAGAACCAAAGTCAAATTCTGCTTGGATTTTGAAATAGAGTTCAAACTCAAATTTTTACCAAACTGAAATTCAAAATTACTTTTGAATTTTCTGAACAACTTCAAATTTTACCAATATAAAAGTTGGTACTTATAAAAGTATCTACAACTTTGTTTTTGGTCATATATCCAAATTATGCTTAATTTTTGAACTACACAAAAGGGGATAAAACTAGGGTTTAAAAAATTGATTTTCAATTTGAAACCAAATCAAACTTGTTTTCCAAATTACTTCAGATTTTCTTTAGTAACTTGAAAATCTATCTTAATAAAAGTTGTTTTTTTAATCCTCTCTACAACTTTGATTAAAAGACCAAAGTCTAATTCTTTTATCTTTTTGAAATCTAGTTTTGGGGTCAAATTTAGAGTTTGAAGGATTTCAAATTTATTCAAACTTTTGTACAGAAACTTTAAAAACTTTAAATACCAAAGTTGTCCCTCTCAACAAGAGCTACAACTTTGCTTTTTAAATCATTTTGAAATTTGACATACTTTTTGACTTATAGAGAAGGGAAATAAAAAGAACATTTAAAATTAGGATTTTACTCACACTTATCATTTCATGAATCATCTAACCATATCACTTTATGAAAGCATCACACAAGATTATGCAACACTCATATTCAAGCATGTGGAGCATCACAACTATGCTTAAAACATGAAATGCTTTATGCCTTGATGCCAGATGATTATGCATACTAAACATATTATTTAGAACTTTAATTACTGCTTAACACCAGGGGTGTTACACAGTGATCAAAGGCAAGGTGAAGGTCAAGTAGAGACGTGTCGTGCCGATGGACCGAGAGTGGCGAAGGGCGGACATGAGGCTCGGACTGAGGGACCGGTGGCCCGAGGATCAGCTGTGGTGGCTGACAGCCTGGGACAGCGACGACCGAAGACTTGCGGACATGGTGTTGCCTGAGTCGAGGACTTGGGGACACATGTCGGTGGACGGGGTGCACGGGCGGTGCATCTCATCTACGGCTCAGTTTGGTGGTTGAGCCACAGAAAAACCACCGAGTGGATGGTTTCCAGGTTTGGGCCTCAAAACCTGGGCGCTGATGGTTTCCGAGTTTGGGCCACAAAACTCGGGCTGAGGACGGTTTCCAGGTTTGGGCCTCAAAACCTGGGTGCTGCGGGTTTGCTGAGTTTGGGCCTCAAAACTCAGGCCTTGGTTGGCTGGTTTCCCGGTTTGGGGCTCAAAACCGGGGGTTGGCTGTGAAGGCTGGTTTCCCGGTTTGGGCCACAAAACCGGGGGTGCGACGTCCGGGAAAAGGACAAGCAGAGCGGTGGCGGCACGTGGCGGCGATCAGTGAGGTTGCGTCTTGGCAACGCTACCAGTTGTGCGGGCGTGGCCGTCGGATCACCAGCTACCATGAGTTGGTCCAGAATAACCCTAGGGTTTAGCTGGTTCGCTCTGTAATTAGTGAGGGGTAGAGTAGGAATTAGAATTAGGATAACTAGAGGGAGACACCCTCCTCCCATTCTATCTCAGTCATTTGCTCTTTTGCTTCAAGGGTTTCCTACTCTCCTTGTTCCCTGCTGTAGCAAACTGAGATCCACAGAGAAGAGAACCATACCTCTGTGTTTGTGAGATTTTGAGGAAGTGAGACCGTAATCTCACTGTTGTAGCGTGTGGTTGCCACACGGTTGCAAATTCGTGGTTGTGATTCGCGTTTTGTTCTTGTTCCTTGCGGGTTGCTTTTCTTCACGATTTTCCCGTTGATCGATCTCTCTACTTGGTGCGACTTTTGCAAATCCGTTTGAACCAAGATGTTCTATATCGTGAGGCACTTCTTTCCACCGAAGGAATTATCCTCTAACCTCACGAGCTAGAAGATCGGTCGATTTTCGTTTCGGGTCATGTTTTTCTTCCTTCCCCCGAATTTCTTCGATTCCTCGATTTGGAGATAGGTTCGAGCCATGATCTCTTAGAGATAGCTCACTATCCTCCTTGTGACTCATCTCTCCAAGTTTGATCCCTAGAGGATTTGTTTTGAGAGAGTTTGAGTTAGATCGGTGGACGAACAGCAGATTTTCGTGGTGACCGGACTCACTCGACGGGGTGACCGGACGCAGGACCTTGAGTCCGGTCGTTGATTGCCTACTCTGTGCTTCACACAATCTTGATCGGACGCATCACTTGACCGGTGACCGGACTCACTCGTTCTACTGTACATCGCTTTGTCTCTCTGTGACCGGACGCTGGACAACTGACCGGACGCACCTCTATCAAGAGTCCGGACAGAAACAGTAAGCTCCTAAACCGAGTTTTGCTGGACCGGACGCGTCCGGTGAGTCTTGACCGGACGCTGGCAGAGTCCGGTCAGTACTGTCTCTGCACGTTTTGGTCCGCAGTTTGGTTGTCCGACTTTTGATTTGAGATTTGGTCGTTGCGTTGAATCCTTGACTTCGTGCTCTACAGAAATTGGCCCTCTCGCTTTACAAAATAGCCTGAATCCCCCGAGCGTTGCTCGGGGGAGGTTGAGGTTACCCAAAGTTCATCCTATCACTAGTTGACCTGCGTGAACTTGGGCGAGGGAATTTTTGTGGTGTCCTGCTGTGTTCCTAGAGAACATCCACCCACTCTCTTGGGTCATGGATATTACGCGCATCGGTTTTGCTCTTGGGGCTGATTTTCGGGACAGAGGCTTCAATTTTCCGGAAGGAAATTTTTAAGCTCCCATTCACCCCCCCTCTGGTCGCTTTCTGGTTGAACTCTCGTTCCTTCAGCGTCCATTGCGAAAAATTCAACAGTGAGTTTTTTGGTGCATCAATGGAGGAAACGGCCATCCCCCGCGAGTTTGGGACATCATTCTGTCAAAAATGAAACTTACAAAAACCCACCAAACATGAGTTCGGTGTGAAACAGAGATTATTGGGCGTATCCGTTGCGATAAATTCCATTGCCAGTTTTTCGGTGCATCAGTGGGAAAAGAGGCCCTCCTGCACGAGTTTTACAGCACAGTTACGTCGGAAATGAAAGTGCCAAAAACCGACCTAACATGAGTTTTGGGTCAAATGGAGGTGATTATGTGCGTCCAGTGTGAAAAATTCAATAATGAGTTGTTCGGTGCCTCAGTGGGATAAACAGACCTCCTGCACGAGTTTTGCAGCACCATTTCGTCCGAAATGAAAGTGCCAAAAACCCACCAAACATGAGTTTTGGGTCAAACTAAGATGATTGGGTGCATCTATTGCAAAAAATTCAACTGCGAGTTTTTCGGTGCATCAGTGGGAAAAATGGCTCCCCGCACGAATTCTGCGGCACTGTTCTGTTGGAAATGAAAGTGCCAAAAACCCATAAAATATGAGATTTGGGTCAAACGGAGATGATTGGGCGCGTCCGCTGCAAAAAAAACAACATGTGTCTTTTGGTGCATTAGTGGGAAAAACGGCCCTCC
The DNA here is from genome assembly GCA_009763385.1 of Coix lacryma-jobi var. lacryma-jobi. Classification (NCBI taxonomy): domain Eukaryota; kingdom Viridiplantae; phylum Streptophyta; class Magnoliopsida; order Poales; family Poaceae; genus Coix; species Coix lacryma-jobi. The sequence continues at coordinate 75,203,305 of CM019828.1, read as the reverse complement.
CGCACATGTTTTGCGACACCGTTCCCTTAAAAATGAAACTATCAAAAACCCACCAAACATGAGTTTTGGAACAAACGGAGAGGATTGGGTGCATCCTTTGCGAAAAAATCATCTGACTTTTTTGGTGCATCAATGGAAGAAACAACCATCCCGCGCGAGTTTTGCGACATCATTCTGTCGAAAATGAAACTTATAAAAACCCACCAAACATGAGTTCTGAGTCAAAAAGAGATGATTGGGCGTGTCCGTTGTGAAAAATTCAATAGTGAGTTGTTCGATGCCTCAGTGGGATAAACGGACCTCCTGCACGTGTTTTGCGGCACCATTTCGTCGGAACTGAAAGTGCCAAAAACCCACCAAACATGAGTTTTGGGTCAAACTAAGATGATTGGGTGCATCCATTGCGACAAATTCAATTGCGAGTTTTTCGGTGCGTCAGTGGGAAAAAATGACTCCCCCGCACGAATTTCACGGCACCGTTCTGTTGGAAATGAAAGTGCCAAAAACTCACAAAATATGAGTTTTGGGTCAAACAGAGATGATTGGGCGCGTCCGTTGCAAAAAAATCAACATGTGTCTTTTGGTGCATTAGTGGGAAAAACGACCCTCCCACACGAGTTTTGCGACACCGTTCCCTTGAAAATGAAACTATCAAAAACCCACCAAACATGAGTTTTGGGACAAACGGAGATGACTCGGTGCATCTGTTGCGAAAAATTCAACTACGAGTTTTTCGGTGCATCAATGAAAAAAACAGCAATCACGCCCGAGTTTTGCGGCACCGTTCCATCGGAAATGAAAGTGCCAAAATACCACCAAAAATGAGTTTTGGCTCAAACTGAGATGACCGTTGCGAGAAATTCAACTATGAGTTTTTCGGTGCATTAGTGGAGAAAACAGCCATCCGCGCGAGTTTTGCGGCACCGCTCCGTTAGAAATGAAAGTGCAAAAATCCCACCAAACATGAGTTTTGTGTCAAACGGAGATGATCGGGTGCATCTGCGAGTTTGTCGGTGCATCTGCGGGAAAAAGGCCCTCCCGCACGAGTTTTGTGGCACCGTTCCGTTGGAAATGAAAGTGCGAAAAACCCACCAAACATGAGTTTTGGGTCAAACGGAGATGAGTCGATGCGTCCGTTGCAAAAAATTCAACTACGACTTTTTCGATGCATTGGTGCAAGAAACAACCATCCCGCGCTAGTTTTGCGAAATCATTCCGTCAAAAATGAAACTTAGAAAAACCCACCAAACATTATTTCTGAGTCAAACAGAGATAATTGGGCGTGTTCGTTGTGAAAAATTCAGTTGCCAGTTTTTCCGTGCATTAGTGGGAAAAGAGGCCCTCCTAGATGAGTTTTGCATCCCAGTTGTGTCAGAAATGAAATTGCCAAAAACCCACCAAACATGAGTTTTGGGTCAAACAGAGATGATTATGTGCGTCCATTGTGAAAAATTCAATAGTAAGTTGTTCGGTGCCTCAGTGGGAGAAAATGACCTCCCGCACGAGTTTTGCGCACCATTTCATCGGAAATGAATGTGCGAAAAACCCACCAAACATGAGTTTTGGTACAAACGGAGAGGATTGGGTGCATCCGTTGCGAAAAAATCAATTGTGACTTTTTCGATGCATCGGTGCAAGAAACGACCATCTCGCGCGAGTTTTGCGACATCATTCTGTCAAAAATGAAACTTACAAAAACCCACCAAACATGAGTTCTGAGTCAAACAGAGATGATTGGGCGTGTCCATTGTGAAAAATTCAGTCGCTAGTTTTTGGTGCATCAGTGGGATAACAGGCCCTCCAGGACAAGTTTTGCAGCACAGTTATGTCAGAAATGAAAGTGCCAAAAACCCACCAAACATGAGTTTTCCGTGAAACAGAGATGATTATGTGCGTCCATTGTGAAAAATTCAATAGTGAGTTGTTCGGTGCCTCAGTGGGAAAAATGGACCTCCCGCACGAGTTTTGCGCACCATTTCGTCGGAAATGAAAGTGCCAAAAACCCACCAAACATGAGTTTTGGGACAAACGGAGATGATTGGGTGCATCCCTTGCAAAAAATTCAACTGCGAGTTTTGCGGCACTGTTCCATCGGAAATGAAAGTGCCAAAATACCACCAAAAATGAGTTTTGGTTCAAATAGAGATGACCATTGCGAGAAATTCACCTACGAGTTTTTCGATGCATCAGTGGAGAAAACAGCCATTCTGCGTGAGTTTTGCGGCACTGTACCGTCAGAAATGAAAGTGCCAAAATACCACCAAACATGAGTTTTGTGTCAAACGGAGATGATTGGGTGCGTCCGTAGCTAAAAATTCAACTGCGAGTTTTTTGGTGCATCAGTGGGAAAAAAGGCCCTCCCGCACGAGTTTTGTGGCACCGTTCGGTAGGAAATGAAAGTGCCAAAAACCCACCAAACAAGAGTTTTGGGTCAAACGAAGATGATTGGGTGCGTCCGTTGTGAAAAATTGAATTGTGACTTTTTCGGTGTATCGGTGGATGAAACAACAATCCCGCGCGAGTTTTGCGACATAATTCCGTCGAAAATGAAACTTGTAAAAACCCACCAAACATGAGTTCTGAGTCAAATAGAGATCATTGGGCGTGTCCGTTGCGAAAAATTTCGTTGCCAGTTTTTCGGTGCATCAGTGGGAAAAGAGGCCCTCCTGCACGAGTTTTGCAGCAAAGTTACGTCGGAAATAAAAGTGCCAAAAACCAACCTAACATGAGTTTTGGGTCAAATAGAGGTGATTGTGTGCGTCCATTGTGAAAAAATCAATAGTGAGTTGTTCAGTGCTTTAGTGGGATAAACGGACCTCCCGCACGAGTTTTGCGACACCATTTCGTCGGAAATGAAAGTGCCAAAAACCCACCAAACATGAGTTTTGGGTCAAACTAAGATGATTGGGTGCATCCATTGCGAAAAATTCAACTGTGAGTTTTTCGGTGCATCAGTGGGGAAAACGGCTCCCCCACGAATTCTGCGGCACCGTTATGTTGGAAATGAAAGTGCCAAAAACCCACAAAATATGAGTTTTTGGTCAAACAGAGATGATTGGGCGCGTCCGTTGATGCGAACCCGTAAGGGTTTTTGCCCGATCTTTCGATGAGAAACGGGGATAACTCGATTGGTGGATGGAGATGACGTTCACGGCCCGACTACAGCCCTCAAGACCGCGCCTTAGCAACCGATACACCACGTCCAATAGCCGCCACGATCTTGTGGAGCGCGACAACCAGCCCCTAGGGCTCCCGTCCTACAAGCAATCAAAGAACTAGCAAGAACGAGGAAACAAGCACTGAATTTGCAAGATGAAATTGAAGGATTCAAACTGAATCTTAATCAACAATGGGGTTCCGAAGACAAGGAGACGGGCGGCAGATCCTGCACGCGCGCGTACAAGCAAGTACCTAAGGCTAAACTTGATCTAAACAAAACCCAACCCGACCATGGCGGCTATAGAGGGATATAAGTAGATGGATTGATGACCAAAAGAGTGTTGGAGTCGTCCTCCAACCCTAGGACGCGTCCCTAATGGACCCAACTTGATACATGGGCCATAAGCCCAAAATGAGGTGACGCAGCACCCTGGACAGCAAGACCTGTCGACGGTAATTGGATCATTGCCGCTGCTGCCGAGCAGATATTGACGTGGGACTTGATTCATATGAAAGTAAACTTGATAAGCTTTCCAACAAGTCCTGAAGCGCCTGAATCCAAATCCGTATGCAACCGTGGTGGCGGTCACAAGTTGGTGCTTTGCTGCAGTCCGAATCCAGCTAGCGCGAGTCCTTCTCCCTTTCGGTCTTCTCCTCGGTTCCTAATCAAAACAAGAGTGCACGCGTTTCCATTGTCTAAACAAGATGGACAAGAGCTTATCATGGAACTCACTTGATGATTAAGTTGACGAGCACGAGCACGAGTAAGAGGACCAGCTATAGGTTGTGTCGGAGAGGATGTATCGCTGGTGTTGATGTCCTCATCATCCTCCCTTTCTTGCATTTGAGTCGTCCTCGACTCAAGCTCATCTTCCTCACCCAAATAAGGCTTCAAATCTGCAATGTTAAATGTGGGACTAACCCCAAAATCTGCAGGAAGATCAAGCTTATATGCATTCTCGTTAATTCGTTGCAGCACTTTAAAAGGACCATCAGCTCTAGGCATCAATTTGGATTTTCTCAGTTCTGGAAATCTATCTTTTCGCAAATGCAACCAAACCAAATCCCTAGGTTCCAGAATCAATTGCTTTCTACCTTTATCTCCAGCACATTTGTACTTAGCATTCATGCGCTCTATGTTTTCTTTAGTGGCTTCATGCAATTTTAACATCAATTCAGCACGTTGCTTAGCATCAAAATTCATTTTTTCAGAACTTGGCAAAGGCATTAAATCAATAGGAGCACGTGGCAAGAAGCTATACACAATCTCGAAAGGACACATTTTTGTAGTAGAATGCAATGAACGATTATAAGCGAACTCAATATGAGGCAAACATTCTTCCCACATCTTAATATTCTTCTTTAAAACAGCCCTTAACATAGTGGATAAAGTTCTATTCACTACTTCAGTTTGACCATCAGTTTGGGGATGACAAGTGGTGGAAAATAAAAGCTTAGTCCCCAATTTAAACCACAAAGTCTTCCAAAAATGACTAAGAAATTTAGCATCACGATCAGAAACAATTGTGTTGGGCACACCATGTAAGCGAACAATTTCTCGAAAGAACAAATCAGCAATATTTGTAGCATCATCAGTTTTATGACATGGTATGAAATGTGCCATCTTAGAAAATCTATCAACAACCACAAACACACTATCACGTCCCCTCCTAGTCCTTGGTAATCCCAACACAAAATCCATAGATATATCCTCCCAAGGAGCATTAGGAACAGGAAGAGGTAGATACAAACCGTGGGGATTTAACCGTGACTTTGCCTTTTGACATGTTGTGCAACGAGCAACAAACCTCTCCACATCTCTCTTCATCCTTGGCCAAAAGAAATGACCAGCAAGTATGTCCTCGGTCTTCTTTGCTCCAAAATGTCCCATCAAGCCACCTCCATGTGCTTCCTGCAACAACAACAAACGAACAGAGCTAGCTGGAATGCATAGCTTGTTAGCTCTAAACACAAACCCATCACTAACGATGAATTTGTTCCATCCTTTTCCATCTTTACAATGCAGCAACACGTCTCTAAAATCAGCATCGTGAACATATTGGTCCTTAATTGTTTCTAACCCAAAGATCTTATAATCAAGTTGATTCAGCAAAGTATATCTCCGTGACAAAGCATCAGCAATAATATTCTCCTTCCCTTTCTTGTGTTTAATAATATAAGGAAAAGATTCAATAAATTCAACCCATTTTGCATGCCTACGATTCAGTTTTCCTTGACTACGAATATGTTTTAAAGATTCATGATCAGAATGGATAACAAACTCTTTGGGCCACAAATAATGCTGCCATGTCTCTAATGTTCGAACAAGAGCATAGAGTTCTTTATCATAAGTAGAATAATTGAGAACAGGCCCACTCAATTTCTCACTAAAATATGCAATAGGTTTTCCCTCTTGTAACAAAACACCTCCCAGACCAATTCCACTAGCATCACATTCAAGCTCAAAAGTCTTATTAAAATCAGGAAGTTGTAGGAGAGGCGCATGAGTTAACTTATCTTTCAACATGTCGAATGAATTCTCTTGTGTTTTGCCCCACTCAAAAGGCACCCCCTTTTTGGTAAGCTCATTCAATGGTGCAGCAATGGTGCTGAAATCCTTCACAAAACGGCGATAGAATCCAGCAAGTCCTAGGAAACTCCGCACCTGGGTGATAGTCTTTGGGACAGGCCATCCCTGTATAGCTTCCACCTTGGCTTGATCAACCTCAATTCCCTGTGGAGTTACAACATAACCAAGAAAACACACTCGATCCGTGCAAAAGGTGCACTTCTCAAGGTTACCAAATAAACGTGCCTCGCGTAGTGCATTAAAAATAGCATGTAAATGATCAAGATGTTCATCCAATGATTTGCTGTAAATTAATATATCATCAAAATATACGACAACAAATTTCCCAATGAAAGCACGCAAAACCTCGTTCATTAATCTCATGAAAGTACTAGGTGCATTAGTTAACCCAAAAGGCATGACTAACCACTCATATAAACCGAACTTAGTTTTGAAAGCAGTTTTCCATTCATCTCCCAATTTCATACGAATCTGGTGGTACCCACTACGTAAATCAACTTTTGAAAACACAACAGCACCACTCAGTTCATCTAGCATATCATATAATCGTGGAATAGGGTGTCGATATCGAATGGTGATATTATTAATAGCTCTACAATCAACACACATACGCCATGTTCCATCTTTCTTAGGCACTAAAATTACTAGAACAGCACAAGGGCTAAGGGATTCTCACACATAACCTTTGTCCAGTAGTTCTTGCACTTGTCGCTGAATTTCCTTTGTTTCTTCCGGGTTTGTCCTGTATGGCGCACGGTTTGGCAAAGATGCACCAGGAATAAGATCAATTTGGTGCTCAATCCCGCGTAATGGTGGCAGCCCCGCTGGTACCGCACTTGGAAACACATCGGAATACTCCTGCAAAACGTTAGCAACAGCAGGGGGCAAAGAACATTGCATATCCTCAATTGAAATCAAAGCATCCTTGCATATCAAAGCATAAGCAACAGAAGTGGATGCATTGAACTCATTAATATCTGATTTGGTAGCTATCATACAACGTCCTTTCAGTTTTATCTCATCTTTGTTACCAATTACAGATTTATCATTTTTATTGCTCTCGCTCTTTGCTTTAGTAGCCCTTGCAACATCAGTTTGCATAATAGTTTCAGGGGACATAGGATGCAGCACAATTTTTTGATCATGGTATAGAAAAGAATACTGATTTGATCTACCATGATGCATAGAATCTCTATCAAATTGCCAAGGTCTACCTAGCAGAATGTTACAAGCTTGCATAGGCACAACATCACATTCAACAATATCTTTGTAGGATCCGATAGAAAAATTGATTCTCACAAGTCTAGTTACCTTTGCCTTACCACTGTTGTTCAGCCATTGGATGTAGTAGGGATGCGGGTGTGGTTTGGTGTTGAGGGCAAGTTTCTGCACCATATCGCTGCTTGCCAAGTTGTTGCAGCTACCTCCATCAATGATCATGCGACAAGAACGCTCTTTGATGACACACTTTGTTTGGAATAAAATATGTCACTGATTTTGCTCCGCCTTCTCCATTTGTGCACTAAGCACTCGCTGCACGATCAAGCTTTCATAGTGGTCCGCTTCACCTGCATTAATATGTTCTTCTATTTGTTCTTCATTACCTGCATGGTCAGTCGCAAGCAGTGCAAGCGTGTCTTCATCAAAATCACTAGCAGATGAGCACTCACCATCATCTTTGACAATCATAACTCGCTTGTTTGGACAGTCACGCATCATGTGTCCATATCCCTTGCACCGGTGACATTGTATGTTGCTTGTTCTACCCGTCGATGCCACGGATGAAGTACTCGCAGCAGGCTTTTGCATCGTCTTTGCAACTGAATTTGTGGGAGCAGCTCGAGACTTGTCTCTAGATGATGGAGTAGACATACGTGTAGATGGAGTTGTAGTCATGCGTTGCTGCCATGAATTAGCCTTCCCTGCAGAAATATTAGTCCTTGCGCTAGCACGTCGTCCCTGCACTTCCCTTTCAGCTTTACAAGCAAGATGAAACAAACGGGTTACACTATTGTATTCTTTGTAAGCGAGGATGTCCTGAATTTCCCGATTTAACCCACCCAAAAATCTAGCCATAGCCGGTTCCTCATCCTCCTCTAGGTTACAACGCAACATACCCGTTTGTAATTCCTGATAATATTCTTCTACACTTTTAGCACCTTGTCTCAATTGCTGCAACTTATTTATCATATCACGGGCATAGTAAGATGGAACAAATCTAGCTCTCATGGCTCGTTTCAGCGCGTCCCAAGTTCTAGGTAAGTTATTAGGATTTTTCTTTCCATATTCTATCCACCAAACAGAAGCAAAATCTGTAAACTCACTAGTAGCAGCCCTAACACGTGTAGTCTCAGGAAATTCATGACATGCAAACTTTTGATCAACAGCAATCTCCCAAGTAATGTAGGCATCAGGGTCATATTTACCATCAAAAGGAGGTATCTTAAATTTAATCTTACTGAAAGCATCATCATTATTGTGTACCTCGCGTCGGCGGTTGCCACCCATACCTCTACGGTTGTGACGTAGGCGTCGTCGATCACGAGCGTCTTGATCATCATGCTCAGTATCAGCAGTGTAGTCATCTTCATGACTACCGTGCTCTCGATCTCCCTCCTTTTCTTCTTTATGCTTCTCTTTATCTTCGGTGTGGAAGTCATCAAATCGCCTTAGGAGAGCAGCAAGGCTTTTGTCCACACTAGCAACGGATTCCTCCAAACTTGTAAGCTTGTTGTTTGTGGCAATCTGCGTAGCCTCCAACTGCCCCAGCTTTTCATTTGTCACCTGCAAGTCATTATCAAGTCCCTCTGTGTGCAGCTTCACCTTCCTTTCAAAATGCTGTATGATGCCCTTAGCGCGAGGTGTATGTAGTGTTTCGTTATCATCATCTCCCCCTGTCATGGTTCAAAAACAAAGACAACAAGAAAGGCAAGTGAAGAAATAAAAGCCCTACAACTACTAGGATGTAGCTACAGCAAGTCTCTCACACTCAACTTGTTACACAAGTTCTTACCAATTCTTACCTTGCTTGACAGGAGGGGTCGTCTACCAATAAGTCTTCAGCAATGGATGAAGTGTATCGGTGCTGCGGCACAAGACCTGTCAAGCTGTAGAGTATGTGGAGCTATAGGTGGGCTGAAACAAGGATCGAACTAGCACCACGTTAGTTATAAAGGCGAGCTGAATAAACGTTCGACGACGGTACTGTGCTGGTCCTAGGCGAGACCGTGCTAGAGACGCGAGCCTGGACACAAAGGAAAACCACAGCACACCCCTGAAAACAAGGTGGAACAAACCTAAAATCAATATGAAAAACAGCCCCTTTTCTTTTGAATCTTTTCTCTTTTCTTTTTTTTTCCTCTTTTTTTTGGGCAACCTCAAAATCTGATTATATGAACAAAAGAATACAAAGGAGCAATTCGCTACACACACTTTTTCAGAAAGTACAGGGGTATTCCGGTAAGAAGATACTCTCTCTCTCTCTCTCTCTAGAGTAAGGCCGAACAAGTATGGAGTTATCTTTCTTTTGGATCACAGAAGGACTCACGTAGATGGAGTTCAGGATATATTAACAAGCGGACTCCAAGTTCTACTCGGTTTCCACTCAGAACCAACCACAAACGGATTCCACCTATTGTCGAGTTCTACTCGGTTTCCTTTTTTTTATCACGTTGGTGGAACTCAGATTGGAACTCAACTCGATCCGGACCAAGACCACAGTTCAATTCGGACTTCACAACAGATTCGACAGAGAGAAGATATGGTAATACTCGGCTGTGTAAAGATGGTGACAAGAACTCGAAACTCTAAAGGACTAGACACTAAGACCAGCAACTCGACACAAACCGAAGCAACGCAAATTCAACAAGCCCTAACTAAACGGTACTTAGCCAAGGCACAAAGGTTTAATAGGATTATGGAAAAACTAATCTACTATATTTTTTTTTTTGGCTTTTCTGGACTATAGGAAATTAATTAAAAACAGCAATGGATTAGAAGTCTCTCACCGAAGAACCTTGCTCTGATTACCAACTGATGCGAACCCGTTAGGGTTTTTGCCCGATCTTTCGATGAGAAACGGGGATAACTCGATTGGTGGATGGAGATGACATTCACGGCCCAACTACAGCCCTCAAGACCGCGCCTTAGCAACCGATACACCACGTCCAATAGCCGTCATGATCTTGTGGAGCGCGACAACCAGCCCCTAGGGCTCCCGTCCTGCAAGCAATCAAAGAACTAGCAAGAACGAGGAAACAAGCACTGAATTTGCAAGATGAAATTGAAGGCTTCAAACTGAATCTTAATCAACAATGGGGTTCTGAAGACAAGGAGACGGGCGGCAGATCCTGCACGCGCGCCTACAAGCAAGTAGCTAAGGCTAAACTTGATCTAAACAAAACCCAACCCGACCATGGCGGCTATAGAGGGACATAAGTAGATGGATTGATGACCAAAAGAGTGTTGGGGTCGTCCTCCAACCCTAGGACGCGTCCCTAATGGACCCAACTTGATACATGGGCCATAAGCCCAAAATGAGGTGACGCAGCACCCTGGACAGCATGACCTGTCGATGGTAATTGGATCATTGCCGCTGCTGCCGAATAGATATTGACGTGGGACTTGATTCATATGAAAGTAAACTTGATAATCTTTCCAACAAGTCCTGAAGCGCCTGAATCCGAATCCGTATGCAACCGTGGTGGCGGTCACAAGTTGGTGCTTTGCTGCAGTCCGAATCCAGCTAGCGCGAGTCCTTCTCCCTTTCGGTCTTCTCCTCGGTTCCTAATCAAAACAAGAGTGCACGCGTTTCCATTGTCTAAACAAGATGGACAAGAGCTTATCATGGAACTCACTTGATGATTAAGTTGACGAGCACGAGCACGAGTAAGAGGACCAGCTATAGGTTGTGTCGGAGAGGATGTATCGCTGGTGTTGATGTCCTCATCATCCGTTGCAAAAAAAATCAACATGTGTCTTTTGGTGCATCAGTGGGAAAAACGGCCCTCCCGCACGAGTTTTGTGACACCGTTCCGTTGAAAATGAAACTATCAAAAACCCACCAAACATGAGTTTTGGGACAAACGGAGATGACTAGGTGCATCAGTTGCGAAAAATTCTACTGCGAGTTTTTCGGTGCATCAATGGAAAAAACAGCCATCACACGCGAGTTTTGAGGCACCGTTCCATCAGAAATGAAAGTGCCAAAATACCACCAAAAATGAGTTTGGGCTCAAACTAAGATGACTGTTGCGAGAAATTCACCTATGAGTTTTTTGGTGCATTAGTGGAGAAAACAGCCATCCGCGCGAGTTTTGCAGCACCGTTCCGTCAGAAATGTAACTGCCAAAATCCCACCAAACATGAGTTTTGGCACAAACGGAGATGATTGGTTGCGTCCGTTACAAAAAATTCAACTGTGAGTTTTTCGGTGCATCAGCAGGAAGAAAGGCCCTCCCGCATGAGTTTTGTGGCACCGTTCCGTCGGAAATAAAAGTGCCAAAAACCCACCAAACATGAGTTTTGGGACAAACGGAGATGACTCGGTGCATTAGTTGCGAAAAATTCAACTGCGAGTTTTTCGGTGCATCAATGGAAAAAACAGCAATCACGCCAGAGTTTTGCGACGCCGTTGTATCAGAAATGAAAGTGCCAAAATACCACCAAAAATGAGTTTTGGCTCAAAATGAGATGACCGTTGCGAGAAATTCACCTATGAGTTTTTCGGTGCATCAGTGGAGAAAACAACAATCCGCGCGAGTTTTGCGGCACCGTAACGTCAGAAACGAAAGTGCAAAAATCCCACCAAACATGAGTTTTGTGTCAAATGGAGATGATTGGGTGCGTCCGTTGCAAAAAATTCAACTGCGAGTTTTTCGGTGCATCAGCGGAAAAAGGGCCCTCCCGCACGAGTTTTGTGGTACCGTTCCGTCAGAAATGAAAGTGCCCAGAACCCACCAAACATGAGTTTTGGGTCAAACGGAGAAGATTCGGTGCGTCCATTGCAAAAAAATCAACTGTGACTTTTTCGATGCATCGGTGCAACAAACGACCATCCCGCGCGAGTTTTGCGAAATCATTCCATCGAAAATGAAACTTACAAAAATCCACCAAACATGAGTTCTGTGTCAAACAGAGATGATTGGGCGTGTCCGTTGTGAAAAATTCAGTTGCCAGTTTTTCGGTGCATCTGTGGGAAATGATGCCCTCCTGGACGAGTTTTGCAGCACTGTTATGTCAGAAATGAAAGTGCAAAAAACCCACCAAACATGAGTTTTGGGTCAAACGGAGATGATTATGTGCGTCCATTGTGACAAATTCAATACTGATTTGTTCGGTGCCTCAGTGGGAAAAATGGACCTCCCGCACGAGTTTTGCGCACCATTTCGTCGGAAATGAAAGTGTCAAAAACCCACCAAACATGAGTTTTGGGACAAACGGAGATGATTGGGTGCATCCGTTGCGAAAAATTCAACTGCAAGTTTTGCGGCACCGTTCCATAGGAAATGAAAGTGCCAAAATACCACCAAAAATGAGTTTTGGTTCAAATAGAGATGACCGTTGCGAGAAAGTTCACCTACGAGTTTTTCGGTGCATCAGTGGAGAAAACAGTCATTACACGCGAGTTTTGCGGCACTGTACCGTCAGAAATGATAGTGCCAAAATATCACCAAACATGAGTTTTGTGTCAAACGGAGATGATTGGGTGCATCCGTTGCTAAAAAATCAACTGCGAGTTTTTCGGTGCATCAGTGGGAAAAAAGGCCCTCCCGCATGAGTTTTGTGGCACCATTCGGTCAGAAATGAAAGTGCAAAAACCCACCAAACATGACTTTTGGGTCAAACGGAGATGATTGGGTGCGTCGGTTGTGAAAAATTCAACTGTGACTTTTTCGGTGCAACAGTGGAAGAAACAACCATCCCGCGCGAGTTTTGCGACATAATTCTGTCGAAAATGAAACTTATAAAAACCCACCAAACATGAGTTCTGAGTCAAACAGAGATGATTTGGCGTGTCCGTTGCGAAAAATTTTATTGCCAGTTTTTCAGAGCATCAGTGGGAATAGAGGCCCTCCTGGACGGGTTTTGCAGCAAAGTTACGTCAGAAAAGAAAGTGCCAAAACCCCACCAAACATGAGCTTTGAGTCAAACTAAGATGATTGGGTGCATCCATTGCGAAAAATTCAACTGTGAGTTTTTTGGTGCATCAGTGGGAAAAACGGCTCCCCCGCACGAATTCTGTGGCACCGTTTTGTTGGAAATGAAAGTGCCAAAAACCCACAAAATATGAGTTTTGGGTCAAACGGAGATGATTAGGCGCGTTTGTTGCAAAAAAAATCAACATGTGTCTTTTGGTGCATTAGTCGGAAAAACGGTCCTCCCGCATGAAGGACCGAGAATGCAAAAGCATGGTGGCCAGAGGGGGGTGAATGGGAGCTCAAAAAATTTCTCTCAAAACTTCGGCCTTTGTCCCACAAATCAACCCCTAAAAGCTTCGACCGAAACCATGATGCCCACGACCCTTGGAAGAGGGTGGATGATCCCTAGGATCACAGCGAGGCACCACAAAGCGATAGCAAGCCAAATGCCAAAAACACCGGCACAAGTTCTACCCCTAAAAACTGAGTCCCGAACGTAGATTGAAGGCTACGTCGGGAAATCCCCAAATACCAATGCTAACAAGTAGCAAAGATACCTAGAGTGGTTCCTAGGTGAACTCTAGAGCCAAACGAGAAATCCGGAAACCAAGCGAAGAAGCCGGGAGAGCAAACGCACTAAGATGCAACCTACAGCCGATTCCCGGACTGTCCGGACTCCCAGTCGCGGACTGTCCGCGCCAGGGGCGGACTGTCCGCGAAGCCCTAGCGGACTGTCCGCCGGCCAAGTAGCAAAAACTGCAAGTCTGCTGAACACCTCTGCTCGAGTCTCGGACTATCCGTGAGTCTCAACGGCGGACTGTCCGCCGGTCAAAAGTCAGCAAAGCAGCCGAAGAACACAGCCACTGATCTGGCTTGCCCCCGACGCCCGGACTGTCCGCCATTCTGGTGGCAAACTGTCCGCGACCGACCAGAGAGGGCGATTTCAAATCCTCTCAAATCCGATTCAAACCAAAATCCCTTGATCCCAAACTTGGAGTGGATGATCACGAAGTAGTTGGGAGACTATCCCCAAGAAATCATCCGCTCAAATCAACTCAATCACCGGGAAATCGAAAGGGAAGGAATATGAACGAAAAAGCGCCACGAAAACGAAATCAACCCGATCTACTTGTTCATGAGGAGTTAGATGAATTCCTTCGGTTGAAATGATCTCCTCACTATAAAGAACAAGTTGATTCAAATGGATTTTGAAAAGACGCAGTAGAGAGGGAGATCGAGTGACGGGAAAATCGCAGAGAAACGAAGAACGCGAAGAACACGAACAAAACGTGAATCAACACATCGATCTGCAACCGTGTGGCTCCCACACGCTACAACAGTGAGATTACGGTCTCACTTCCTCAAAATCTCCAGTACACAGAGGTATGGTTCTCTGCAAATCTCAGTTGCTACAGCAGGGGATTAGGAGAGCAGGAAAACCTAGAAGGCAAAGAGCAAAATGACTGAGATAGGATGGGAGGTGGGTGTCTCCCTCTACTTATCCTAATTCTAGTTCCCACTCTACCCCTAACTAATTACAGAGCGAACCAGCTAAACCCTAAGGTTATTCTGGACCAACTCATGGTAGGTGGTAATCCGACGGCCACGCCCGCACAACTGGTAGCGTTGCCTCGACGCAACCTCACCGATTGCCGCCATGTGCCGCCACCGCTCTGCTTGTCCTTTTCCCGGACTTCGCCCTGGTTTTGTGGCCTAAACCGGGAAACCAGCCTTCACGACCAACCCCCGGTTTTGAGGCCGAAAACGGGAAACCTGTCGTCCATCGCCTGAGTTTTGTGGCCCAAACTCAGAAACCCGCCAGCGCCCAGGTTTTGAGGCCCAAACCTGGAAACCATCCTCAACCTGAGTTTTGTGGCCCAAACTCGGAAACCGGTCGCACCCAGGTTTTGAGGCCCAAACCTGGAAACCGTCCACTCGGTGGTTTTTCTATGGCTCAACCACCAAACCGACGCCGTAGAGGGATGCACCGCCCGTGCACCACGTCCACCCACAAGTCTGTACTTGTCGCTGTCCCAGGCTGTCAGCCACCACGGCAGATCCACAGGCCACCGGTCCGTCAGTTCAAGCCTCACGTCCGCCGTTCACCGCTCCGAGTCCATCGGCATGACACGTCTCTACTTGACCTTCACCTTGCCTTCGATCACCGTCTCTGTGCTCGACACCTGCAGAACCCAAGCCAAAGAACGTAGGCATCATCCCAGTTGACAATCACTCATCATCTCAAGATCTGGCATACAACCATGTATCCGCAATCTCCCCTTGATGAGTGCATTGTCAACAACCAAGACAAATCATATAGAGTAGAAAGAAAGAGAGAAGAAGTAACTGAACTCAACCAATCGACTAGAAGCAAATCAATGCCAAGAGAAGTCGAATGGAGTGAGCAAGACAACTTGGTTCCCAAAGACATGGGCAACGGCTCGACGCAACCAAGCAAAACAAAACTAGCCCTCAAGAAGAGGCAGAACGGGCTCAACACCGCTAGCGAGAAGTCTAGAGCAAAGAAGCCAAAAACTGAGTAAATTAGCTAGTCCCTCCTGAAAGAGGCAAAGGCTCAACACAGCTAGCTGAAAAATGCTCTGAACCAATTGAAAAACGCTAATTGAAAAATGATTCGAACCAATTGACCAAATTGAAAACTTGTCAAATAAAACAAGCGAGCAAACCCCCCTTCAATAGTGCACACAACTAGGGACATGATTTGTCAAATTTCTCCCCCTTAGTTGAAAATGCACACAACAAGGCAAATGCATATGAGTCACAAATGCAGGTTAGCAGCTTCAGGTATATAGTCGATAGAAAGAATAGATGCTCTAAAGAGTGCTGATCCAATGATTCAACAACAAGCATAAATGCCAGCAAAGGCTCAAACTAATCACAAAATACGAAATATGAACATATGAACAAAGTGAGTAGTTTTAAGCCATTCAAAAAAGGTTTCACCATCAAAATAGCACTAAACATGTATAGACAGGAAGTTACACAAGTGCTAAACATGTATAAAAGGTGAACTACCCCTAGCAAAGTTCAATCATCATGTTGTATAATGAAACATAGACTTGTGCTTTCAAGATTTTATCAGAGTTCCAGCGGTGATTACACAAGTTTGAATTTTCAGCATGTGATTGCGAGAGGTTGAAAACATGACATTGCCTAACTTTTAAACCGAGCTAAGCCTATGCATAAGCAATCAGAAGCTTGAAGCAACAGTTTCGGTCTTACAGTACACGGCTCAAGTTTAACTCAATGTGCAATGAGAAACAGTCTCAATACCGTGATGTGATGTCAAGTAATCCCATCTCAATCTTTTCAATTCACTTAGACTTGGTTCAAAATTTTAAAAGAATATGAACACACCAAGCAAGTGAAAGACTCAGAACTAGCGACATAGCAACCTAGCATATATGAAAAGCACAAGTAACTTCAACATATTCTACACATGCTAGTTGCCAATCTCAATGGTGAACAAGTTTCAAATTTTATGATTGATTAAGCATATTCATAGTTCTGAAAAGTAGCTCAGCTCACAACATGTATTAGTTAAAAAATACACACCAAAATGTATTAGTTAAAAATACACACCAATAAACAAAAACAAGATAAAAGAAGTCAGTCTATTATACAAGAACCAAAATGTTTCCCCCAACTTAAAGGGAAAACACACACCAAACTCACCTCTCAACCTAGCAAAGGTTGATTGGTCCAAAGGCTTGGTGAAAATATCTGCCAACTGAAGATGAGTATCGACTTGGTGAAGGTCGATATCACCCTTCTCATAGTGGTCTCGCAAGAAATGAAAGCGCACATCAATGTGTTTGGTCTTAGAATGCAGCACAGGGTTCATAGCAACCCTAATCGCACTCGTGCTGTCACAAAGCAATGGAACTCGAGAAAAATTCAGACCAAAATCACGCAAAGTGGCCATCATCCACAACAACTGGGAACAACAGCTAGCCGCAGCAACATATTCAGCCTCTGTGGTAGACTGTATGACACTAGACTGCTTGCAAGAAGAACATGATACAAGAGAAGAACAAAAAAACTAACAAGTCCCAGAAGTGGACTTGCGCTCAAGTTGGCAACCAGCAAAATCAGCATGCGAGTAACCGCAAAGGGAGAGGGTGGAAGAAGCAGAATACCAAATCCGAAACTCAGGTGTGAAACATAAGTACCTCATAATGCGCTTGACCGCCTGACGGTGAGAAGTACGCGGCAATGCCTGAAAGCGCACGCAAAGGCACACCACGAACTGAATGTTCGGGCGTGTCGCCGTCATGTACAGCAGCGACCGGATCATACTCCGGTACTCCTTCTGGTCCACAGCTTCTCCATCCTTGTCCGCATCCAGGGCCGTCGTGGTCGACATGGGTGTTGGAAGAGGCTTGGCCTCACCCATATCGAACTTCTTCAATATGTCCTTGGTGTACTTGTCCTGGTGCACAAACGTCCCTTCTCGGGATTGCTTGATTTGCATCCCGAGGAAAAACGTCAACTCGCCTATCATGCTCATCTAAAATTCCCTGCTCATAATATCTGCAAACTTGGCAACCAAGGCGTGAGAAGAACCACCGAAAATGATATCATCCACGTAAATCTAAACCAAGAGAGTGTCATTGCCCTGCTTGAGGAGAAAGAGCGTTTTATCTACACATCCCATTTTAAAACCCTTAGCAAGCAAAAAGGTTTTCAGCCTATCATACCAGGCTCTAGGGGCTTGATTCAAACCATACAAAGCTTTGTGAAGATTAAAAACATGGTTTGGAAACTTGGGATTTTCAAAACCAGGGGGTTGTTTCACATACACTTCTTCTTCTATGTAGTCCTTTAGGAAGGCACTCTTGACATCCATTTGAAAAAGTTTGAAACCCTTGGATGCAGCAAAAGCTAAGAGGATCCTAATTGTCTCCAAACAAACTACAGGAGCAAAAGTCTCCTCATAATATATTCCCTCCTTCTGACTATACCCCTGGGCAACAAGTCTGGCCTTGTTTCTCACAATGTGGCCATCGTCTCCTTGTTTGTTTTTGAAAACCCATTTTGTACCAATAGGGTGACACTCAGGAGGAGGTGGAACAAGAACCCAAACCCGATTTCTCTCAAAGTTTTCTAACTCCTCATGCATGGCATTAACCCAGTCCAGATCAGATAAAGCGTGTCCAACATCTCGGGGTTCAAAATCAGCAACAAATGCAGAATGAGCAAAGTGAGAGATTTGTTGTGACCTTGACCGAGTGACGTGTTCGTGGATGTCGTCGATCATCTGTTGAGGAGGGTGTTTGCGCTGAATGTGTCATGGCGCCTCCCTTGCTGAAGTAACCTCCCCCTCAACAGTAGTTGGTGCCTCCTCGGGTACAAGTGGTACAGCCCGAGGTGGTGGATCACACGGCCCCCATGTAGTGGAAGAAGACGGGTCGGGGCCGCGAGCAGTCGTGGTCGAAGTCGACCCAATCGGCACAGCAGGTGGAGGAAGTGCTGGACCATCAATCCCTTCAGCACCTTCTTCCTCATCATCAAAAAGAGGTTCGCCAACCTCGTGATCACCTGCACGCTCATATCTAGAAGAACGACAATGCATGATCAATGTCATGTTGCACTTAAATATGATTTTGGATGACTTGATGATAATGTTGATTAAAGGTCTAATATGTTTGCTAAGTGTGACACAGGAATAATCTTATCTCACAATGTATTTGAAATGAAATGCAAAGCCAAAATGATGGATTGTTGTATGATTTTCATGTCACAAGCACAAGGCAACAATGAGAATGTTATTGATGAAAAGGCTACTCTATTGTGGGATAATCATAGTTCATATGTGTGCTAACAAAGGATTCAAAGCAAAGTGTGATTTAATGGCTTGAGTTGGTAAAGATAGCAAGGAAAGAGTCTTCGAGGTACTAAGCAAGGGTGAAGTGCAAGCAACGGCTTGGCGACCGAAGAACCTAGCTAGGGTGAAGAAGAAAGTACTTGCATTTAGTCAAAGGATCAATCAAGCTTGAAGATTACATTAAGTGGAGAATAAATATTCCTAGCAACAATATTGATTAAAGTGACTTGACATATTTGGGATTTCATCATATCACTTGTATGGAGTCAAGTCACATGCTCAAGATGGCTATGCTCGAGGGATATCTACTCTTTATCTTGACAAGCATTCCTCTAAATAAAGGAGATGAAGAGAAGCGGCTTTGTTTTGATGAAAATCAACTCAAGAGGTTTAAAACTTATTTTTCAATTTGTCTTGAGTAAATAGGAAAGCCGTACTATTAAGAGGGATGCAACATAGAGTAGATGATTCTTCATAAGTGCTCAAGTATAAAATAAAATCAAAAGAGAGACACAAAATCACTTCACGAACACTGGGAGAGGTTGCTGTCAACTTCCAGCGTCGGAAGTTCCGACCTTAAAGTCGGAAGTTCCGACACTGGGATTTTCAGCAAGTCTGTCCTCTCAGCGTTGGAAGTTCCGACCCGAGTTTCGACACTGTCAGCATCGGAAGTTCCGACGCGAGTTCCGACAGTGGGATCTCGACCTACTCAGCCTCCCTGCCGCAAGCTCGTCGGAAGTTCCGGTTATCTCCCGGAAGTTCCGACGTGCCGGAAGTTCCGACACTGACTAAAAAGTAGCTGTTATACCTCTATGAATAGTGTTTGTAGTGAACGTCGGAAGTTCCGATATCTAGACCGGAAGTTCCGACCTGCACGTTTTCAGACCAACGACTAGAAAACGGCTAGTTTCGTGGGTGGGGTTATAAATACCCCCAAGCCTTCTCACTTGAAGGCTGCTGATTCTGCTGGTTCCTACACCCATTCTAGTGCTTCCAAAACACTTTCCAACCCTCTCTTAGTGAGTGATTGACTTCTAATTGCCAAATCCATTTGT
This sequence comes from Coix lacryma-jobi var. lacryma-jobi, assembly GCA_009763385.1. Lineage (NCBI taxonomy): Eukaryota > Viridiplantae > Streptophyta > Magnoliopsida > Poales > Poaceae > Coix > Coix lacryma-jobi. The sequence continues at coordinate 75,183,514 of CM019828.1, read as the reverse complement.
GGGTTGAGAGAGATTCAAATTAGAGAGCAAGCTACCACTTGAGTACTTGTGCAAATCGTCGATCTTGTTGTGCGCATTTGTTACTCTTGGACTCTACGGTCCTAGATGGCTAGGCGTCATCGTTGAGCACCCAAGAGCTTTGTGGAGTGCCTCAGAAAGTTTGTGAAGGTTTGATCTCTCCTCAAAAGAGATCATATAGTGGAAGGAGCATTGCGGGTGAAATAGACCGCGGCTAGAGTGACCGGTGGTGTCCTCTAGAGCCCACCTTTGTGGTAGCTCGCAGCCGGCTCAACAGAGAGTAGGACCCGAGGGGTGCCGTGTGACACCTTAGTGTCAACCACTGCATTAGGAACTACTTTTAGCCACTAAAATGCATAAGCAATGCATTGCATCATTTCATGTGCATAAAGTGCTTTTTGCCCTTTTGTTTGTTAATTCAATTTTTGGCTCAAGAATTGGCTTTAGTTCTGTGGAGTTTGAGAAAATGCTTTTCAGCAAAAGTAACTTATATGAAAGTTGTAGAGAAAATTATTTTGAGCAACTTTTATTTTTGGGTCAAAGCCTAGTTTGGAGTTTTTGAAACTATTTTTGAATGGTCAAAGTTTGAAAAGTTTTCAGAAAAAGAAAAAGGAAAACCCCTTCTTTTCCGCGCCCTCGCTTTCGGCCCAACCGACCTTTCTCGGCCCAGCTCCGCCCGCGCCGGCACAGCACTCGCCCGCTCGCCCACGCCTCGCTCGCGCCCGCCCGTGCACGACGCACCGGTCGCTCTGACCGCGGCCGCGCCGTACGCCGGCCCCGCCGGCCACGTGGCCGCCCAAACCCTGCGCAAATCTCCCTCGCCCACTCCTCGCCCGACCTTTGCCTCCGCGATCACGCCACAAATCTCCCCCGGCCACTCCCGCTTCGCCTCGCCTGTCGCGCCGCCTCGTCGCTCGCTGCAAAACATCGCGTCGTCGTGGCCCCCGCCACGACCGCGCATCGCCGCCGGCCGAGCAAAACCCGAGCGCACCGCACCCCTCTCCCTCTCACTCGCGATTCGCACGAGCTGCGCCCCAGCTCTCCTTTCTCTCCCGCACGCGAACGAAAGCCAAGCGCTCCCCGTTCGCCGCTGTTCGCCACCGCCACCTCCCCTCTCCGTTCCGACCTCAACCTAGCGCCACCATCCGATTCCTTCCACTCGTCACTCCACCCTCACCTCGCACACGTGTTGCGCACCTCCGCGCCACACGCCGAGCCTCACCAATGCCGGAACTCGAGGAGCGCCGCCGTGGTCGCCATCGGCACCGCCGGGAGCTAGGAGTCGTTCTTCCCCAACCAAAGCTCCGCCGAGCCCCCTTCTTCCTCGACGAGCCTCACCGAGCAAAGGCAAGATGAGAACGCCTTCCGACGAGGTCTCTACCGCTCCCTAAACCCCTCTCCTTCCCAACCGAGCACCGCCATGGTCCGCCATGGCCGCGCATGTGGCCAAGCTCCATAGGAGCTCCTCCAGCCAAACAACCCCCAAATCTTGTTTCTTAGGGTTCGCTCGAGCTTTAGCACCTGTTAATTTGGCCGGCGACCGCCGAAAACGGCGTAGCCGCGCGTCACTGTCGCCGCCGTCCGCCACCGCTCGCCGCCGGCGAGCTACGGCCGTGCACTAGCCCAACCATCACCACCACTCAGTCCGCCTCGTCAAGGGGAACACGTCGAGCACCCTCTCACCGCCGGCGACCTCGCCGCCGGCAAGAAAACCCCGGTCAACCGTCACCCCTGCTCCGCCCTCTCTGACCGGTGGGCCTCGTTGACCAGCGGGTCCCATACGTTAGTCACACGCGGTCCATGGACCAAGTTCACGAAGCCGGGCCGGGAGATTCAAATGTTTTTCCTTTTTATTTTTAATTTCCAGAAAGACTTGTTATTTTTGTGTAGCACGATTTAAAAGTTCAAATGAAGTGCTTTCAGTTTTGGTAGCTTGCTCATGAGTAGGTTTATCATGGAAAAATACGAAAGTATTTTTGGTGAAAGTTTTTATTACTGTTTTTATTTATTTTAGTTTATGTGCTTTTGTTGAGATAAATGGTTATATATGTTTTCTGGTCAAGTTAATTCACGGTAAATTTTGTGTAGGTTTCTTATCATGTTTTGTACCTGTGAAAAATGTTTGAGGCACTGTTTGTGTAGAAAAAGTGTCTGTTAGGGTTTAAGGTCCTTTTTGGTTGTTTTCTTAGAAAAAAGTGTTAAGGTGTTTTATAGGTGAAAATAGAATATGGGAAAATTTGTGCAGTCTCTGTATGTGATGTTCAAGCTAAGAAAAATATTAAGCATGAGTTGTTGTATGGAAAAATGTGAAGTTACCTTACAAATGTACTTTTCTGTGTTTTTCTTTGGAAATTCATGTACAAAATAATATAATGTTTCTGTTCATGGAACTTCCTTGATAAATATGAAATGTGGAATAGAATCTGGGAAAAATATGAAGATGATTATGTCACCCTTTTCCAGTAGGGATGTAGTTCAGCTGGTTTGTTTTCGAATAAACTTGTTTATTTTGTGCAGGCTGATATTTTCATGCTTAGGCAGTGAGTTTTCTGCAGTAGAGTGGTTATGCATGAGTGAAGCTAGGAAAAATATGAAACCTGCTGTTTGACACTTTTTATGTGAAAAGTTAGTTCAAAGCATCTTTTGAGCAGTTTATTTCATCTTTTTGTGTCTGCTGTTCTGTAGTTTAATTCTTGCTGAAAATTGTTCAGTAAGGTCCAGCTAGGGTTAGTTGCCTTCTGAAATTGTTGTGGATTTTTTTGAGTTCAGAAAAATATACCTGTAGTTCAAACCTGAGTTTCTTTTGAACTAATAAATGAAAAACGGTTAAATTAATAGTTTTCTTTATGTGATAATTAAGTGTTTTTCCTCAATGTCAAAAGTGGTTCAACAAGTTGGCTTTGTTGGTTTGCAAGAGATGTGACTCTTCATATCATCTTTTTTCGCACTGCGCATTATTTAATTTACCGCATTGCAATAGGATCGACAGTCCAAGAGCCCAGTCAGGAACCGGAAGTAAACGACGAGCAGGAGATACTGGAGCTGCCCAGGACCGAGGAAGTCAACACCGAGCCGGAAACTAACCTGCCTGAGTGCCCCGCTCACGAGGCCTCAGTCTTTTCTCAAGGCAAGCCCCAGAGCATTCTAAGTCTCCCAGTTTTTATAATTAAATTACTTGAGTCCTTTTATATTGTGATGCATTAAGGATAGGAGTTAACTGAATCCTACTTGCTGCATTACCATTCCTTGATTATTGATTAATATCTGCCTTGTTATCCTGTTTCTTATTTATAATATAGAATTGCTTAGTTGCTTAATAAAAGTGGTAGTTAAGGATGTTTCCGTAATACCCCTGGTGGGTATTTACCGGATCACGGTTGGCTATATTTTGCTATCGTGGAAAAGAACTTGAGTAGTAATGAAATACGGTCAACTGGAAGGCAAGGCACAAGTTTGGAAACTTGGGGCAGTCCGTCCGTTGGATCGTGTAGGTTTGTATCGATGTTGGCCCTCGTTCATTTTTGAACGCGCCCTTTTACTTAGAGATATGTCGGTGCTGTAATCAACGACCCCAAAGCCGGTTAGAAGCTGTTCGGGCCGGTTTCGACCCGTGTCGCGCCCTCTAGTATGGAAATGCGATCTGCCGCTGGAGGCCATCGCCAGGTTCCAATTGGGCGGTCCGTGCTTGAACCGCGACGATTACCACCACAAACAAACATCGAGCGGTTACCCAACGCATGGACCTGACGGGGAAAGTGTGGGTTGGTATTAAAGGTCTTTCACCAGCTGGTTTGGAATTCGATTCGAGTCGCCATCTCCCCCGGTTAGTGGGAAACTATGGCGAGCTTCACCACGATACAACTCCATGTGATGTTTAATGGTTCAACTAAAATGTGGATGAGTCAACTGGATATGGTTATATTATTGCTTGTTAGACTCAAGTGTGTGTAATAGTTCAGGTGCAAACCTAGAGTAAGAGATAGGACTAAAAACTGACAGCTCATCAATGTTATCAATACTCCTTATCTTAATTTTGAGCTTTTCGCAACTAAAGATCCCAGCTCCACCAAAAAGGCCTTGCATATCCTTGGTGTCTTTATTTTCAGTTGGACGTGTAAGTCTAGCTGAGTACATTCCCGTACTCAGGGTTTATCCCGTTGTTGCAGATGGCCTGGTTTACTATGGCTATTGTAAGCACTGCCTATACTCGTTGGAAGGTGATGATGAGTAGGCCCAGGGCAGGGTCGTCCAGAAGCTTCCCTTTTTCTTTTGCTGGCTTGAGACTCCTAGTGGCACACTATCTAAAAATGGAGAAGTGAGTTGTGTTGGGTTAAGTGAACAAACAATGTTTTATTTGGACCACATATGTGGTGGTCATGTTTCAAAACTTATTTAAGCTTCCGCACTTTGAAACTCAGTATTGTAATAACTCTGTTTTAAATTTCGCACTCTGATGTTTTAATTCGGTTTCTTTAACTGTGTTGTCTCCTTCGAATGTAATACTTGAACGATGCGATCCTGTATGTTGTACGATGTTTGAAATCCTTCGAGATTTCTGGACTACCGGGGTTATATGGCTTCAAGTGTGGGTCGATGTGAGACGTAATTGACTAAGACGGTACTTGAGTCCTTATAATCTAGATGGTTCCGCGACAGCTGGTATCGGAGCATGGTTCAAGTTATTGCATCCGACCAGAGTTATTTTCGATCTAAAATGGGTATTTCAGAACTATTTTCAAAACTATTTCAATTACTAAGTGTGCCCAGTCTCGTCCTTAAGCCTATACTAGGAATCAGGTGGCTTAACTGCTAACAGGGTTCAGGGTTTTGCTTCATGCTGGATCTTTATTTGCTGGTCCATTCTCGGGAACAACAGAATGCGTCGATCGCGAAAACATGCATAAAATGATTTTTGTGAGATATGAGAGCATGACCGTCCAACCGTCGGTCTAGGTGAGAGTTCTTATACCAAGTATGTGCGAGCTCCACGCAAACATATACGAGGGTATCAATGTTTTGAGGGTGTTTTCTATATTGGTGCATGGTGTTTTGTGTTGGCTTCTATGTATTTTGCGCATATTAGCCAATACCCCGTTGTTTTACCATTGGGATTGCTTTGGGCTGAAATGAATCTTCTGCAGGTACACTAACTATGCGATCGAGTAGAACGTGTAGATAACGCATGAGGTCGTTCTTGCCACCGACTAGAACGTTAGGACTTACGAGTCAGGTTAGTGAGTGAGAACGTAAGTACGATCATGCATCATGTTTATATTCTTGCATTTACATTACCTACCCTTAATTAAAAAGTTGTCTCCTTTCTATAAAAATTGACAACTTAATATGCGTCTCATGCGAGTTCGAAACCCTTTGTTTCTATAGATGGCCCGGACTAAGTTCACTGCTCGCAAGGCCACCGGAGGCAGAGGAGTTCCACGTCACCGCTTGGCCACCAAGTTGACCAGGAAGACGTTTTTGACCTACTTTGGATTGCCGACCATCCTACGAAGGATTCTGCAGGCCGTGGGCTATGAGGAAGGACTGGAGCCCAAGTATTCTTGGCAGAAGGAGATCTATGGGCAGGATTCATTGGTCATGGTGCTGATCAAGGTCAAAGCTTTACCTGCCAAGCCTCACTGGTCAGGATGGACAGAGATCACCAGAGGCAGTTGTGCCAAGGATGGAGCTAACAGGGCAGCGTATCTAGTGCTGAAGGATATCATCGCCCGCTTCCCTGCCGACCTAGCTAGTGCTATGGCAGGAGTGTTCCTTCGTGGATCACTTTTTCCATTGCGCTGGAAGCAGACCTTGGAGTCAGTTCTGACAGGAAGTGCAGAAGAAAAGTTCTACTGTGAGACGTCTGCGATGAGCGCCACTGGAGCTTTGATGGGTGTGTGTGAGAGTCTAGAGCGCAGCCTGGAGAGCGTGTCCTTTACCCTCACCGCCACCTACCAGAGCAAGAGGAAGCTGCAGGAAGAGTTTGACGCCGAGGTAGCCCGTCTACAGGAGAAGATCCACCAGATCACTCTCGAGCGTGACAATGCACGTGCCACCGCAGGTGCAGAGACCACCGCCAGGACCCTCGCCGAGCAGATGTACCTGACGGCATCCTTACAGCGAGACGAAGCCCGCACATCGCTTGATCAGCTTAGAGAAGGCGCCCATCAACTGATACAGCAAATACATCACCAGCAGGCCTACATCGATTAGCTCCATGAGGCAGTTCGTCAAATGCATCACGCAGCACAGGAGGCCGCCGCCCAAGCAGCTGATGAGGCCCCTGCAGATGAGGCCCAGGAGCCCCAGGACGGGGTAGTGCTTGGCCCAGAGCCTTCTTCGGACGACGAGGACCACGCCGACGAGCCAATGATGGACGCCGATGAGGACGACGCCGCATCTGCCGCTGGAGACGCCTGAGCATTAGTTTCGTTAGGAGTCATTTTCTTTTGTATAGCTTGAGCATGCTCGTTGATGATGTAACCCCCAAGACATGAGTTGGTTTTATGTTTAAGTTGTATGGTGGTATGTATGGCTTTTGGACAAAGCCTAGACTTCGATCTGGCAACTTTTTATGGAAATTCCGTCGTTTGCATGTCTAATTTCGAGAAATTATTCTGTGATGTTGTATGGAAATGAATAATTATACTTGGTCGTGTGCTAAATTTTAAATTATGTACAGCGCAGTATTTATTCATGATCAATGTGACATCACCTAATGACTGCTTATTAAGGGGATATGCAGATGCCGGCACACACTCGCAGCCAACGTGGACAGGGGTCTGGACAGGAGGAGAATCTGCCACCACCCCCACAGGCACCGATGACGCCAGAAGCGTTTTTCGGCCAGTTTCTGGGAAGTCAGAGGAACATGGAAGAGATGCAGAGGCACATGGAGGCCACCCTCCGCAACATCGCTAACAACACTGCGCAGCAACATCAATAGCGCCAAGGCCCAGAGCCCAACCAGTACAGCTCCTACCGTGACTTTTTGGACACTCGTCCCCCTGTGTTCAGGGAAGTCACCGAGCCGCTGGAAGCAGATGAGTGGCTCAACTCTATCATCCAGATGTTCCGCCTGCTTCGCTTGACGGAAGAGCTTAAGGCGGAGTATGTTGCCCACATGTTGGAAGGACCCGCAGGTTTATGGTGGGCTCAGTACCGTGCATCCCTACCTGCTAATGCACGAGTCACTTGGGATCAGTTCTCTTCTGCTATGCGCAACCACTACATCCCAATTGGTTTGATGGAAATGAAGGTCATAGAGTTTATGAGGCTATCCCAGGGAACCAGGTCTATGTCAGGGTATCTACACAGCTTCAATAGCCTGTCTCGCTATGCTCCCGATTTCGTCAACACGGAATCTGAGAAGATTGCAAGTTTCAAGCGTGGCATGAGTGCCACCATGCTTTCCAAGATGGGCAACAGTCACCGCACCACCTTCAGTGACTTTGTCAGTGACTGCCTGAACCAAGAGGCAAATGACAGTAGGCTGGCGACAGAAACCCGTCGTCGTGCAAACAAAGGAGGTTCGTCTCAACAGAGGACCCCTTTCGGAGCACGCACCCCGTATCGCCCGCCAGTTGCAGGAGCAAGGTTCCGTCCTCCGCAGAGGAAGATAACGAACAACCGCTCCCGCCCCAGTTTCCAGAAGCCCTACACCACTCCCATGGTGCAGAATAAGGCAAAGGCAGGAAGTTCAGGAGGTGCCAAGACCCCATACGTGATCGGACCGTGCTACAACTATGGTCAGATCGGACACCTGTCACGTCAGTGCCCTCGTCCAAAGAAGCAGTACCCCCAGCCTCCACCTCGCGCAGGTCATGTGCATTATACTACCATGGAAGAAGTGCCTGAAGGAGAACCTGTCACTGCTAGTACGTTTCTCGTTAACCAGTACGCCGCAGTTGTGTTGCTTGATTCCGGAGCATCGCATTCTTTCATAAGTGAGAATTTTTCTATAAGAAGTAATCTCGGGTTAGTAGAGTTGGACCGGGGATATCAAATAAGTTTCGCCAGAGCCGTTCTATCCGCCCGTAAAATGGCGAAAGGAGTGGAGATGACTTTTGGGGATAAACATGCCATAGTGGATCCCATAGTCATCCCTGGTCTAGGTTTGGATGTAATCTTGAGTATGGGTTGGATGAGACTCTGGAAGGTCGATCTTGACATTTCAGAGCGAGTAGTTTCTATGGTCAGTCCCCGGAATGGGACTTCTTTTCGGTTTAAGTTACCCTGAAACCCCCATGAGATCGGAGTGTTGTTCAATATCACAGCAAATCAGATAGCTGAGATTCCAGTAGTGTGTGAGTCTCCAGATGTCTTTCCTGATGAGTTACCAGGACTACCACCAGATAGGGATGTGGAGTTTGCTATAGAGTTAATCTCTGGAACGGCACCCATTTCTCGGAGGTCGTATAGGATGCCAGCTAAGGAGTTAGCAGAGCTCAAGGCTCAGTTGCAAGAGCTTTTGGATAAAGGGTTAATATGTCCTAGATCGTCACCTTGGGGATGTCCCGCCATCTTCGTGAAAAAGAAGGATAAAACGTTAAGGATGTGTGTGGACTACCGACCGCTTAATGTAGTAACTATAAAGAACAAATATCCCTTACCCCGAATTGATGTCTTGTTTGATCAGTTATCAAAGGCAAAAGTGTTCTCCAAGATCGACTTGAGGTCAGGATACCATCAGATTAAGATCAGAAGAGAGGATATACCAAAAACAGCCTTCTCCACCAGATATGGACTCTATGAGTATCTAGTTATGTCCTTCGGGTTAACCAATGCACCGGCACATTTCATGTACCTGATGAATTCGGTCTTCATGCCTGAGTTGGATAAGTTTGTGGTGGTGTTCATCGATGATATTTTGGTATACTCTGAAAATAAAAAGGAACATGCAGAGCATCTGCGAATCGTCTTAGCTCGACTTCGAGAGCACAAGTTGTATGCTAAGTTTGGCAAGTTTGAATTTTGGTTAAAGAAGGTACCCTTTCTTGGACACCTCCTTTCAGAGGAAGGAATTTCCGTGGATCCCACAAAGGTACAAGAAGTTATGGATTGGCAAGCACCCACTAACGTACATGAGATACGCAGTTTTCTAGGATTAGCCGGATACTATCGTCGGTTCATTCCGGACTTCTCAAGGATCGCAAAGCCTATGACTCATTTAACTCAGAAAAACAAGAAGTTTGAATGGACTCCAGAATGTGAGGCAGCATTTCGCACCCTGCGAACTTTGTTGACTTCGGCGCCAGTTTTGGCTCAACCAGATTTGGAGGAACCTTTTGATGTGTTTTGTGACGCATCCAAGATTGGACTTGGATGTGTGCTTATGCAAAATGGGAGAGTTATAGCATATGCTTCATGCCAGTTGCGACCACATGAAGAGAATTACCCGACTCACGATTTGGAATTGGCAGCCGTGGTTCATGCACTCAAGATCTGGAGGCATTATCTTATGGGTAACCTATGTCATATATACACAGATCACAAAAGTTTGAAGTATATTTTCACCCAGCCAGAGTTGAATATGAGGCAGAGGAGATGGTTATAGTTGATTAAGGATTACAACCTAGAAGTGCATTACCACCCCGGAAAAGCGAATGTTGTAGCAGATGCCTTGAGTCGCAAGACTCATTGCAACTCCCTACAACCATTTTTGGAAGATGGATTCAACCTTATGCACCCCGTTATGTTGAACAATATAACCATTCAGTGCACCTTGGAGAGTGACATTATTGAAGGACAAAAGACCGATGAAGAGATCTGCCAAATCAAGAAGAGGTTGGAAATCAGTAGTTCGTTGAACTTCAGAACAGATAAACAAGGAATTTTATGGTATAATCAAAGGTTGGTTGTTCCTAGGAACACGGAGCTGAAAGAAAGAATTCTGAATGAAGCCCACAATTCAAAGTTGTCTATCCATCCAGGAAGCAGTAAGATGTACCACGATCTGAGGACCAGGTATTGGTGGTCAAAGATGAAGAAAGAAGTTGCAGCTTATGTCACAAAGTGTGACACTTGCTGCCGGATAAAAGCTATACACTTGAGACCTGCCGGATTGTTGCAACCCTTGTCGATCCCAGAATGGAAATGGGAAGAGATTAGTATGGATTTTATCACAGGTCTTCCCACCACTCCAAAAGGACATGATTCTATCTGGGTTATCGTGGATCGGTTATCCAAAGTGGCTCACTTCATACTAGTTAAGACTACACACTGACCTCATTAGTATGCAGACTTGTACATTCAGAACATCTTGAGACTACATGGAGTTCCTAAGCGGGTTGTTTCTGATAGAGGACCCCAGTTCATAGTGCGTTTTTGGGAACAGTTGCACAAGGAACTAGGGACTAAGTTGGTAAGGAGTTCCGCCTATCATCCTCAAACCACAGGACAAACAGAAAGAGTGAATCAAATTTTGGAAGATATCCTCAGAGCTTGTGTTTTATCCTCCGGAGAGTCATGGGAGAAGTGGTTACCCCTCGCTGAGTTCTCATATAAAAATAGCTATCAGGAAAGTATAAAGATGGCACCGTTTGAAGTCTTATATGGACGAAGATGCAGAAACCCGGTAAATTGGGTTGAATCAGGAGATCGAGGATTTTATGGGTCAGATTATGTAAAGGATGCCGAGGAAATCGTGCAAACTGTACAGCAGCATATCAAGGCAGCGCAGTCCTGACAGAAAAGTTATGCTGGCACACGAAGGAGACCCTTGGAATTCCAAGTAGGAGATTACGTCTACCTTAAGGTCTCACCCATGAGAAAGGTCCAACGTTTTGGAATTAAGAAAAAGCTAGCACCCCGATATGTGGGACCATATCAGATCATAGCCAAAAAAGGAGAAGTAGCCTATGAAGTGCAGTTACCCCCAGAGATGAGCGCAGTCTTTCCCGTGTTTCATGTGTCCCAGCTGAAAAAGTGTCTTCGAGTCCCGGAACAAGAAGAAGTTCGGATCCCAGATGTTGTTATCAGATCCGATCTGGAATATTATGAGCAACCACAGGAGAAATTGGATACCAAGACGCGAGAGACTCGAAACCGAACAGTGAAGACTTACAAGATTCTTTGGGGCAATCACGAACCCAATGATGCAACTTGGGAAACCGAAGAGTACTTGCGCGTAAATTACCCCGCCTTTGTTAAGAAGTGGTACGTAACTCAAAATCTAGGGACGAGATTTCTTTAAGGGGGGAAGGGCTGTGACACCTTAGTGTCAAGCACTGCATTAGGAACTACTTTTAGCGACTAAAATGCATAAGCAATGCATTGCATCATTTCATGTGCATAAAGTGCTTTTTGCCCTTTTGTTTGTTAATTGAATTTTTGGCTCAAGAATTGGCTTTAGTTCTGTGGAGTTTGAGAAAATGCTTTTCAGCAAAAGTATCTTATATGAAAGTTGTAGAGAAAATTATTTTGAGCAACTTTTATTTTTGGGTCAAAGCCTAGTTTGGAGTTTTTGAAACTGTTTTTGAATGGTCAAAGTTTGAAAAGTTTTCTGAAAAAGAAAAAGGAAAAACCCTTCTTTTGCGCGCCCTCGCTATCGGTCCAACCGGCCTTTCTCGGCCCAGCTCCGCCCGCGCCGGCCCAGCGCTCGCCACTCGCCCGCGCCTCGCTCGCGCCCGCGGGTGCCCGACGCGCCGGTCGCTCTGACCGCGGCCGCGCCGTACGCCAGCCCCGCCCGCCGCGTGGCCGCCCAAACCCTGCGCAAATCTCTCTCGCCCACTCCTCGCCCGATCTTTGGCTCCGCGATCACGCCACAAATCTCCCCCGGCCACTCACGCCCCGCCTCGCCTGTCGCGCCGCCTCGCCGCTCGCTGCAAAACGTCGCGTCGCCGTGGCCCCCGCCACGACCGCGCATCACCGCCGGCCGAGCAAAACCTGAGCGCACCACACCCCTCTCCCTCTCACTCGCCATTCACACGAGCTGCGCCCCAGCTCTCCTTTCTCTCCCGCACGCGAACGCAAGCCGAGCGCTCCCCGTTCACCGCTGTTCCCCACCGCCACCTCCCCTCTCCGTTGCGACCTCAACCTAGCGCCACCATCCGATTCCTTTCACTCGTCACTCCACCCTCACCTCGCAGACGTGTTGCGCACCTCCGCGCCACACGTCGAGCCTCACCAACGCCGGAACTCGAGGAGCACCGCCGTGGTCGCCATCGGCACCGCCGGGAGCTCGGAGTCATTCTTCCCCAACCAATGCTCCGCCGAACCCCCTTCTTCCTCGACGAGCCTCACCGAGCAAATACAAGGTGAGAACGCCTTCCGACGAGGTCTCTACCGCTCCCTAAACCCCTCTCCTTCCCAACCGAGCACCGCCATGGTCCGCCATGGCCGCGCACGTGACCAAGCTCCAAACGAGCTCCTCCAGCCAAACCAACCCCCAAATCTTGCTTCTTAGGGTTCGCTCGAGCTTTAGCACCTGTTAATTTGGCCGGCGACTGCCGGAAACGGCGTAGCCGCGCGTCACCGCCGCCGCCGTCCGCCACCGCTCGCCGCCGGCGAGCTACGGCCGTGCACTAGCCCAACCATCACCACCACTCAGTCCGCCTCGTCAAGGGGAACACGCCGAGCACCCTCTCACCGCCGGCGACCTCGCCGCCGGCAAGAAAACCCCGGTCAACCGTCACCCCTGCTCCGCCCTCTCTGACCGGTGGGCCTCGTTGACCAGCGGGTCCCATACGTCAGTTACACGCGGTCCATGGACCAAGTTCACGAAGCCGGGCCGGGAGATTCAAATGTTTTTCCTTTTTGTTTTTAATTTCTAGAAAGGCTTGTTATTTTTGTGTAGCACGATTTAAAAGTCCAAATGAAGTGCTTTCAGTTTTGGTAGCTTGCTCATGAGTAGGTCTATCATGGAAAAATATGAAAGTATTTTTGGTGAAAGTTTTTATTCATGTTTTTATTTATTTCAGCTTATGTGCTTTTGTTGAGATAAATGATTATATATGTTTTCTCGTCAAGTTAATTCATGGTAAATTTTGTGTAGGTTTCTTATCATGTTTTGTACCTGTGAAAAATGTTTGAGGCACTGTTTGTGTAGAAAAGGTGTCAGTTAGGGTTTAAGGTCCTTTTTGGTTGTTTTCTTAGAAAACGTGTTAAAGTGTTTTATAGGTGAAAATAAAATATGAGTAAATTTGTGCAGTCTCTGTATGTGATGTTCAAGCTAAAAAAATGTTAAGCATGGGTTGTTGTATGGAAAAATGTGAAGTTACCTTACAAATGTACTTTTCTGTGTTTTTCTTTGGAAATTCATGTAGAAAATAATATAATGTTTTTGTTCATGTAACTTCCTTGATAAATATGAAATGTGGAATAGAATCTGGGAAAAATATGAAGATGAGTATGTCACCCTTTTCCAGTAGGGATGTAGTTCAACTAGTTTGTTTTGGAATAAACTTGTTTATTTTGTGTAGGCTGATATGTTCATGCTTAGGCAGTGAGTTTTCTACACTAGAGTGGTTATGCATCAGTGAAGCTAGGAAAAATATGAAACATGCTATTTGACACTTTTTATGTGAAAAGTTAGTTCAAAGCATCTTTTGAGCAGTTTATTTCATCTTTTTGTGTCTGCTGTTCTGTAGTTTAATTCTTGCTGAAAATTGTTCAGTAAGGTCCAGCTAGGGTTAGTTGCCTTCTGAAATTTTTGTGGATTTTTCTGAGTTCAGAAAAATATACCTGTAGTTCAAACCTGAGTTTCTTTTGAATTAATAAATGAAAAATGGTTAAATTAATAGTTTTCTTTATATGATAATTAAGTGTTTTTCCTCAATGTCAAAAGTGGTTCAACAACTTGGCTTTGTTGGTTTGCAAGAGATGTAACTCTTCATATCATCTTTTTTCGCACCGCGCATTATTTAATTTACCGCATTGCAATAGGATCGACAGTCCAAGAGCCCAGTCAGGAACCGGAAGTAAACGACGAGCAGGAGATACCGGAGCTGCCCAGGACCGAGGAAGTCGACACCGAGCTGGAAACTAACCTGCCTGAGTGCCCCGCTCACGAGGCCTCAGTCTTTTGTCAAGGCAAGCCCCGGAGCATTCTAAGTCTCGTAGTTTTTATAATTAAATTACTTGAGTCCTTTTATATTGTGATGCATTAAGGATAGGAGTTGACTGAATCCTACTTGCTACATTACCATTCCTTGATTATTGATTAATATCTGCCTTGTTATCCTGTTCCTTATTTATAATATAGAATTGCTTAGTTGCTTAATAAAAGTGGTAGTTAAGGATGTTAACGTAATACCCCTGGTGGGTATTTACCGGATCACGGTTGACTATATTTTGCTATCGTGGAAAAGAACCTGAGTAGTAATGAAATACGGTCAACTGGAAGGCAAGGCACAAGTTTGGAAACTTGGGGCTGTCCGTCCGTTGGATCGTGTAGGTTTGTATCGATGTTGGCCCTCGTTCATTTTTGAACGCGCCCTTTTACTGAGGGATATGTCGGTGTTGTAATCATCGACTCCAAAGCCGTTTAGAAGCTGTTCGGGCCGGTTTTGACCCATGTCGCGCCCTCTAGTATGGAAATGCGATCTGCCGTTGGAGGCAATCGCCAGGTTCCAATTGGGCGGTCCGTGCTTGAACCGCGACGATTACCACCACGAACAAGCATCGAGCGGTTACCCAATGCATGGACCTGACGGGGAAAGTGTGGGTTGGTATTAAAGGTCTTTCACCAGCTGGTTTGGAATTCGATTCGAGTCGCCGTCTCCCCCGGTTAGTGGGAAACTATGGCGAGCTTCACCACGATACAACTCCATGTGATGTTTAATGGTTCAACTAAAATGTGTATGAGTCAACTGGATATGGTTATATTATTGCTTGTTGGACTCAAGTGTGTGTAATAGTTCAGGTGCAAACCTAGAGTAAGAGATAGGACTAAAAACAGACAGCTCATCAATGTTATCAATACTCCTTATCTTAATTTTGAGCTTTTCGCAACTAAAGATCCCAGCTCCACCAAAAAGGCCTTGCATATCCTTGGTGTCTTTATTTTCAGTTGGACGGGTAAGTCTAGCTGAGTACATTCCCGTACTCAGGGTTTATCTCGTTGTTGCAGATGGCCAGGTTTACTATGGCTATTGTAAGCACTGCCTCTACCCGGTGGAAGGTGATGAGGAGTAGGCCCAGGGCAGGGTCATCCAGAAGCTTCCCTTTTCCTTTTGCTGGGTTGAGACTCCTAGTGGCACACTATCTGAAAAAGGAGGAGTGAGTTGTGTTGGGTTAAGTGAACAAACAATGTTTTATTTGGACCACATATGTGGTGGTCATGTTTCAAAACTTATTTAAGCTTCCGCACTTTGAAACTCAGTATTGTCATAACTCTGTTTTAAATTTCGCACTCTGATGTTTTAATTCGGTTTCTTTAACTGTGTTGTCTCCTTCGAATGTAATACTTGAACGATGCGATCCTGTATGTTGCACGATGTTTGAAATCCTTCGAGATTTCCGGACTACCGGGGTTATATGGCTTCAAGTGTGGGTCGATGTCAGACATAATTGACTAAGACGGTACTTGAGTCCTTATAATCAGGACGGTTCCGCGACATGCTGAACTTCGGTAAAACAAATATCGTGTCTTCTCTCTTTATTACTTTCGATATTTGTGTCGCTCGAGCTCTCCCTGCAGGTTTTGTGTGTTGTGCGGCACTGTACCGTCAGAAATGAAAGTGCCAAAATACCACCAAACATGAGTTTTGTGTCAAACGGAGATGATTGGGTGCGTCCGTTGCTAAAAATTCAACTGCGTGTTTTTTGGTGCATCAGTGGGAAAAAAGGTCCTGCCGCACGAGTTTTGTGGCACCGTTCGGTCGGAAATGAAAGTGCCAAAAACCCACCAAACAAGAATTTTGGATCAAACGGAGATGATTGGGTGCGTCGGTTGTGAAAAATTCAACTGTGACTTTTTCGGTGTATCAGTGGAAGAAACAACCATCCCGCGCGAGTTTTGTGACATAATTTCATCGAAAATGAAACTTATAAAAACCCACCAAACATGAGTTCTGAGTCAAACAGAGATGATTGGGCATGTCCGTTGCGAAAAATTCTGTTGCCTGTTTTTCGGTGCATCAGTGGGAAAAGAGGCCCTCCTGCACGAGTTTTGCAGCAAAGTTACGTCGGAAATGAAAGTGCCAAAACCCACCAAACATGAGTTTTGGGTCAAACTAAGATGATTGGGTGCATCCATTGTGAAAAATTCAACTACAAGTTTTTCGGGGCATCAGTGGGAAAAACGGCTCCCCCGCACGAATTCTGCGGCACCGTTCTGTTGGAAATCAAAGTGCTAAAAACCCACAAAATACGAGTTTTGGGTGAAACGGAGATGATTGGGCGCGTCTGTTGCAAAAAAAACAACATGTGTCTTTTGGTGCATTAGTGGGAAAAACGGTCCTCCCGCACGAGTTTTACGACACCATTCCCTTGAAAATGAAACTATCAAAAACCCACGAAACATGAGTTTTGGGACAAACAGAGATGACTCGGTGCCTCAGTTGCGAAAAATTCAACTACAAGTTTTTCGGTGCATCAATGGAAAAAACAACAATCACGCCCGAGTTTTGCGGCACCGTTCCATCGGAAATGAAAGCGCCAAAATACCACAAAAAATGAGTTTTGGCTCAAACTGAGATGACCATTACGAGAAATTCATCTATGAGTTTTTCGGTGCATCAGTGGAGAAAGCAGCCATCCACGCGAGTTTTGTGGCACCGTTCTGTCAGAAATGAAAGTGCAAAAATCCCACCAAACTGCGAGTTTTGTGGTACCGTTCCGCCGGAAATGTAAGTGCCCAAAACCCACCAAACATGAGTTTTGGGTCAAACGGAGATGATTCGGTGCGTCCGTTGCAAAAAATTCAACTGTGACTTTTTTGATGCATCGGTGCAAGAAATGACCATCCCGCGTGAGTTTTGCGAAATCATTCCATCGAAAATGAAACTTACAAAAACCCACCAAACATTAGTTTTGAGTCAAACAGAGATGATTGGGTGCATCCATTGCGAAAAATTCAACTGCGAGTTTTTCGTTGCATCAGTGGGAAAAACGGCTCCCCCGCACGAATTCTGCGGCACCGTTCTGTTGGAAATGAAAGTGCCAAAAACCCACAAAATATGAGTTTTGGGTCAAACGGACATGATTGGGCACGTCTGTTGCAAAAAAAAAATCAACATGTGTCTTTTGGTGCATTAGTGGGAAAAACGGTCCTCCCGCACGAGTTTTCCGACACCGTTCCCTTGAAAATGAAACTATGAAAAAACCCACCAAACATGAGTTTTGGGACAAACGGAGATGACTCGGTGCATCAGTTGTTAAAAATTCAAATGTGAGTTTTTCGATGCATCAATGGAAAAAACAGCAATCACGCCCGAGTTTTGCGGCACCGTTCCATCGGAAATGAAAGTGCCAAAATACCACAAAAAATGAGTTTTGGCTCAAACTGAGATGACCATTGCCAGAAATTCACCTATGAGTTTTTTGGTGCATCAGTGGAGAAAACAGCCATCCACGCGAGTTTTGCGGCACCGTTTTGCCAGGAAAGAAAGTGCAAAAATCCCACCAAACTGCGAGTTTTGTGGTACCGTTCCGTCAGAAATGAAAGTTCCCAAAATCCACCAAACATTAGTTTTGGGTCAAACGGAGATGATTCGTTGCGTCCGTTGCAAAAAATTCAACTGCGACTTTTTTGATGCATCGGTGCAAGCGACGACCATCCCGCGCGAGTTTTGCGAAATCATTCCATCGAAAATGAAACTTACAAAAACCCACCAAACATGAGTTCTGAGTTAAACAGAGATGATTGGGCGTGTCCGTTGTGAAAAATTCAGTTGCCAGTTTTTCGGTGCATCTGTTGGAAAAGAGGCCCTCCTAGACGAGTTTTGCAGCACTGTTATGTCAGAAATGAAAGAGCCAAAAATCCACCAAACATGAGTTTTGGGTGAAACGGAGATGATTATGTGCGTCCATTGTGAAAAATTCAATAGTGATTTGTTTGATGCCTCAGTGGGAAAAATGGACCTCCCGCACGAGTTTTGCGCACCATTTCGTCGGAAATGAAAGTGCCAAAAACCCACCAAACATGAGTTTTGGGACAAACGGAGATGATTGGGTGCATCCGTTGCGAAAAAATCAACTACGAGTTTTGCGGCTCTGTTCCATCGGAAATGAAACTGCCAAAATACCACCAAAAATGAGTTTTGGTTCAAATAGAGATGACCGTTGCGAGAAAATTCACCTCCGAGTTTTCCGGTGCATCAGTGGAGAAAACAGTCATTCCACGCGAGTTTTGCGACACTGTACCGTCAGAAATGAAAGTGCCAAAATACCACCAAACATGAGTTTTGTGTCAAACGGAGATGATTGGGTGCGACCGTTGCTAAAAATTCAACTGCGAGTTTTTTGGTGCATCAGTGGGAAAAAGGCCCTGCCGCACGAGTTTTGTGGCACTGTTCGGTTGGAAATGAAAGTGCCAAAAACCCACCAAACAAGAGTTTTGGGTCAAACAGAGGTGATTGGGTGCGTTAGTTTTGAAAAATTCAATTGTGACTTTTTCGGTGTATCAGTGGAAGAAACAACCATCCCGCGCGAGTTTTGCGACATAATTCCGTCGAAAATGAAACTTATAAAAACCCACCAAACATGAGTTCTGAGTCAAACAGAGATGATTGGGCGTGTCCGTTGCGAAAAATTATATTGCCAGTTTTTCGATGCATCAGTGGGAAAAGAGGCCCTTCTGCACGAGTTTTGCAGCAAAGTTACGTCGGAAATGAAAGTGCCAAAAACCCACCAAACATCAGTTTTGGGTCAAACGGAGGTGATTGTGTGCGTCCATTGTGAAAAATTCAATAGTGAGTTTTTCGGTGCCTCAATGGGATAAACGGACGTCCCGCACGAGTTTTGCGGCACCATTTTGTCTGAAATAAAAGTGCCAAAAAACCCACCAAACATGAGTTTTGGGTCAAACTAAGATGATTGGGTGCATCCATAGCAAAAAATTCAACTGCGAGTTTTTCGGTGCATCCGTGGAAAAACGGCTCCCTCGCACTAATTCTGCGGAACCATTCGGTTGGAAATGAAAGTGCGAAAAACCCACAAAATTGAAGGACCGAGAACGTTACCAGAAAGCGACCAGAGGGGGGGTGAATGGGAGCCTAAAAATTTCTTTTGAAACTTCGGCCTATGACCCAACATATCAGCTCCCAAAAACTTCGAACCCAAACGTGATGCCCACGACCCTTGGAAGAGGGTGGATCATCCCTAGGATCACAGCGAGGCACCGCCAAACGAGAGCGTGTCAAAACCCAAAAGCTCCGGCTCAAGTTCAACTCCAAAAATTGACTCTTGAACGTAGATGGAAGGCTACGTCGGGAAAACTCCAAATACCTATGCTAACAAGTAGCGAAGATACCTAGAGAGGTTCCTTGGTTAACTCTAGGACCAAATGAGAAGTCCGAAAACCAAACCGAAAAGCCGGGAGAGCAAATGCACTAAGAATCAGCACACAACCGAATCCCGGACTGTCTGGAGTCCAGTCCGCGAACTGTCTGCCCAATGACGGACTGTCCGGGCTCCGGTGGCGGACTGTCCGTCAGCCAAAAGAGCAAAACAGCACCTCTGATGAAACAGCTCTGGACTGTCCCAGACTGTCCGCGGGTTGCAACGGCAGACTATCTGCTGGTCTATCTGGACTCCAACAACCGAGACTCGCGGCCAGTGATCTGGCCAAGTCCCGATGCGCAGACTGTCCGCGGGCACAGCGGCGGACTGTCTGCGAGTGCCCAAAGAGGGCGATTTCGATCGCCCTTCACCCAAATCTCCCCAAATCTGATCCGAATCAAAATCCCTTGATCCCAAAATTGGAGAAGACGATCACTACGTAGTTGGGAGACTATCCCCAAGAAATCATCCGCTCAAATCGAATCAATGAACGAGAAATCAAAAGAAAAGGTGTAGGAACAAAAAAGTTGCCACGAAACTTGAATCGACCTGATCAACTTGTTCGTGAGGGTAGAGTTAAATTCCTTCGGTGGAAATGTTCTCCTCACATCAAAGAACAAGTTGATTCAAGTGGATTCAAAAAAGGCAAAGCGAGGAGGGAGATCGAGTGACGGGAAAATCGTGAAGAAACGAAGAACGCGAAGAACAAGTTCCAAACGCGAATCACAATCACGATTGTCAGCCGAAATTCATCCCCACGAGGAGACAACGGGAATCCGGTCCCGTTTCCACAAAATCCAAATACCCAATGGTATTGTTCATCGTCTCTGCGGATCTCAGTAGCTACAGTAGGGATTGGGAGAGCAGGAACACTAGAATGAAAATAGCAATGGCTGAGATAGTCTGGAGGGAGGGGTGGCCTCTCCTTATATAGTCTAATACAATTATTCCCCTTCTACCCTTACAGCTAATGAGCGAGCAGGCTAACCGTAAGGGTATTCTTGACCAACTCGAGGTTGAGGTTGATCCGATGGCCATGCCCGCACATCAGGTACCTTTGCCTCGACGCGACCTCACCAGATGCCGCGACTGTGCCGCTCGTCCTTTTCACAGACCTCCCCCGGTTTTGAGGCCAAAATCGGGAAACCAGGGCCATTCCCCAGTTTTGAGGCCGAAACCGGGAAACCTGTCGTCCGTCGCCCGAGTTTTGTGGCCCACACTCAGAAACCCGCCAGCGCCCAGGTTTTGAGGCCCAAACCTGGAAACCGTCCTCAGCCCGAGTTTTGTGGCCCAAACTCGGAAACTAGCCGCACCCAGGTTTTGGGGCCCAAACCTGGAAACCGTCCACTCGGTGGTTTTTCTGTGGCTCAACCACCAAACATGAGTTTTGAGTTAAACAGAGATGATTGGGCGTGTCCGTTGTGAAAAATTCAGTTGCCAGTTTTTCGGTGCATCTGTTGGAAAAGAGGCCCTCCTAGACGAGTTTTGCAGCACTGTTATGTCAGAAATGAAAGAGCCAAAAATCCACCAAACATGAGTTTTGGGTGAAACGGAGATGATTATGTGCGTCCATTGTGAAAAATTCAATAGTGATTTGTTCGATGCCTCAGTGGGAAAAATGGACCTCCCGCACGAGTTTTGCGCACCATTTCGTCGGAAATGAAAGTGCCAAAAACCCACCAAACATGAGTTTTGGGACAAACGGAGATGATTGGGTGCATCCGTTGCGAAAAAATCAACTACGAGTTTTGCGGCTCTGTTCCATCGGAAATGAAACTGCCAAAATACCACCAAAAATGAGTTTTGGTTCAAATAGAGATGACCGTTGCGAGAAAATTCACCTACGAGTTTTCCGGTGCATCAGTGGAGAAAACAGTCATTCCACGCGAGTTTTGCGGCACTGTACCGTCAGAAATGAAAGTGTCAAAATACCACCAAACATGAGTTTTGTGTCAAACGGAGATGATTGGGTGCGACCGTTGCTAAAAATTCAACTGCGAGTTTTTTGGTGCATCAGTGGGAAAAAGGCCCTGCCGCACGAGTTTTGTGGCACTGTTCGGTTGGAAATGAAAGTGCCAAAAACCCACCAAACAAGAGTTTTGGGTCAAACAGAGGTGATTGGGTGCGTTAGTTTTGAAAAATTCAATTGTGACTTTTTCGGTGTATCAGTGGAAGAAACAACCATCCCGCGCCAGTTTTGCGACATAATTCCGTCGAAAATGAAACTTATAAAAACCCACCAAACATGAGTTCTGAGTCAAACAGAGATGATTCGGCGTGTCCGTTGCGAAAAATTATATTGCCAGTTTTTCGATGCATCAGTGGGAAAAGAGGCCCTCCTGCACGAGTTTTGCAGCAAAGTTACGTCGGAAATGAAAGTGCCAAAAACCCACCAAACATCAGTTTTGGGTCAAACGAAGGTGATTGTGTGCGTCCATTGTGAAAAATTCAATAGTGAGTTTTTCGGTGCCTCAATGGGATAAACGGACGTCCCGCACGAGTTTTGCGGCACCATTTTGTCTGAAATAAAAGTGCCAAAAAACCCACCAAACAAGAGTTTTGGGTCAAACTAAGATGATTGGGTGCATCCATTGTGAAAAATTCAACTGCGAGTTTTTCGGTGCATCCGTGGAAAAACGACTCCCTCGCACTAATTCTGCGGAACCATTCGGTTGGAAATGAAAGTGCCAAAAACCCACAAAATTGAAGGACCGAGAACTTTACCAGAAAGCAACCAGAGGGGGGGTGAATGGGAGCCTAAAAATTTCTTTTGAAACTTCGGCCTATGCCCCAACAAATCAACTCCCAAAAACTTCGAACCCAAACGTGATGCCCACGACCCTTGGAATAGGGTGGATCATCCCTAGGATCACAGCGAGGCACAGCCAAACGAGAGCGTGTCAAAACCCAAAAGCTCCGGCTCAAGTTCAACTCCAAAAACTGACTCTTGAACGTAGATGGAAGGCTACGTCGGGAAAACTCCAAATACCTATGCTAACAAGTAGCGAAGATACCTAGAGAGGTTCCTTGGTTAACTCTAGGACCAAATGAGAAGTCCAAAAACCAAACCGAAAAGCCGGGAGAGCAAATGCACTAAGAATCAGCACACAACCGAATCCCGGACTGTCCGGAGTCCAGTCCGCGAACTGTCTGCCCAATGACGGACTGTCCGGGCTCCGGTGGCGGACTGTCCGTCGGCCAAAAGAGCAAAACAGCACCTCTGATGAAACAGCTCTGGACAGTCCCGGACTGTCCGCGGGTTGCAACGGCAGACTGTCTGCTGGTCTATCTGGACTCCAACAACCGAGACTCGCGGCCAGTGATCTGGCCAAGTCCCGATGCGCAGACTGTCCACGGGCACAGCGGCGGACTGTCCGCGAGTGCCCAAAGAGGGCGATTTTGGTCGCCCTTCACCCAAATCTCCCTAAATCTAATCCGAATCAAAATCCCATGATCCCAAAATTGGAGAAGACGATCACTACGTAGTTGGGAGACTATCCCCAAGAAATTATCCGCTCAAATCGACTCAATGAACGAGAAATCAAAAGAAAAGGTGTAGGAACAAAAAAGTTGCCACGAAACTTGAATCGACCTGATCTACTTGTTCGTGAGGGTAGAGTTAAATTCCTTCGGTGGAAATGTTCTCCTCACATCAAAGAACAAGTTGATTCAAGTGGATTCAAAAAAGGCACAGCGAGGAGGGAGATCGAGTGACGGGAAAATCGTGAAGAAACGAAGAACGCGAAGAACAAGTTCCAAACGCGAATCACAATCACGATTGTTAGCCGAAATTCATCCCCACGAGGAGACAACGGGAATCCGGTCCCGTTTCCACAAAATCCAAATACCCAATGGTATTGTTCATCGTCTCTGCGGATCTCAGTAGCTATAGTAGGGATTGGGAGAGCAGGAACACTAGAATGAAAATAGCAATGGCTGAGATAGTCTGGAGGGAGGGGTGGCCTCTCCTTATATAGTCTAATACAATTATTCCCCTTCTACTCTTACAGCTAATGAGCGAGCAGGCTAACCGTAAGGGTATTCTTGACCAACTCGAGGTTGATGTTGATCCGATGGCCACGCCCGCACATCAGGTAGCTTCGCCTCGACGCGACCTCACCAGATGCCGCCACTGTGCCGCTCGTCCTTTTCACAGACCTCCCCCGGTTTTGAGGCCAAAATCGGGAAACCTGGGCCATCCCCCAGTTTTGAGGCCGAAACCGGGAAACCTATCGTCCGTCGCCCGAGTTTTGTGGCCCAAACTCAGAAACCCGCCAGCGCCCAGGTTTTGAGGCCCAAACCTGGAAACCGTCCTCAGCCCGAGTTTTGTGGCCCAAACTCGGAAACTAGCCGCACCCAGGTTTTGGGGCCCAAACCTGGAAACCGTCCACTCGATGGTTTTTCTGTGGCTCAACCTCCAAACCGACGCCGTACAAGGATGCACCACCCGTGCACCCCGTCCACCCACAAGTCTTCACTTGTCGCTGTCCCAGGCTATCAGCTACCACGGCCGATCCTCAGGCCACCGGTCCGTTAGTCCAAGCCTCACGTCCGCCCTTCACCGCTCCAGGTCCATCGGCACAACACGTCTCTACTTGACCTTCACCTTGCCTTCGATCACCGTCTCTGTGCTCGACACCTGCACAATACAAGCCAAAGAACATGCGCATCATCCCAGTTGACAATCACTCATCATCTCAAGATCTGGCATACACACATGTATCCGCAATCTCCCCTTGATGGGTGCATTGTCAACAACCAACACAAATCATATAGAGTAGAAAGAAAGAGAGAAGAAGTAAGTGAACTCAACCAATCGACCAGAAGCAAATCAATGCCAAGAGAAGTCGAATGGAGTGAGCGAAACAACTTGGTTCCAAAAGACATGGGCAACGGCTCGACGCAACCAAGCAAAACAAAACTAGCCCTCAAGAAGAGGCAGAACGGGTTCAACACCGCTAGCAAGAAGTCCAGAGCAAAGAAGCCAAAAACTGAGTAAATTAGCTAGTCCCTCCAGAAAGAGGCAAAGGCTCAACACAGCTAGCTGAAAAATGCTTCGAACCAATTGAAAAACGCTTCGAACCAATTGACCAAATTGAAAACTTGTCAAATAAAACAAGCGACCAAACTCCGCCTTCAATAGTGCACACAACTAGGCACATGATTTGTCAAATTTCTCCCCCTTAGTTGAAAATGCACACAACAAGGCAAATGCATATGAGTCACAAATGCAGGTTAGCAGCTTCAGGTATATAGTCGATAGAAAGAATAGATGCTCTAAAGAGTGCTGATCCAATGATTCAACAACAAGCATAAATGCCAGCAAAGGCTCAAACTAGTCACAAAATACGAAATATGAACATATGAACAAAGTGAGCAGTTTTAAGCCATTCAGAAAAGGTTTCACCATCAAAATAGCACTAAACATGTATAGACAGGAAGTTGAATGCATCTTGGCCCGTAGTGGTTTCGGTGATTGGATGAAACACAAGATTACTGTGACTAATGTGTGTTTTGCAGAAATAGGATTGAGTTAGGTCACGGTAATGGTGACGATACAGCCATATGGAGTTCATGTCCACTGGCGATGGATATCGTTTTGGTTTTTCAAAGGATGGACGACGAAGACAGTGGTAGACTAGGCTATGTGTCATATGGTGTTGGAGGACACTTAGGTAGTCTTAGGTCTTTGTTTTTTTTCCTTTGGCCGTACTATAAAGGGGAGCGTGAATCAGTAGCTTGACCTAGATGAGTCTATTGATGTAGGTGTGGTGCACACTTATTATTTCATAGCCCTAGGTAGCTTAGAGAGATGCCTTAAGTCGAGAGGATCAAAAGTCGTTAAGGCCGCGCTAGAGCTCACGACACTTCCATCTCGCTCCGCTACCAGCCTAGAGCTCACGACACTGAGGCAGGGACGTCCAGCTCCTCCGATCCCGCACTTCTTGCTATACTAGCCCGGATGGAGGAGCAGCAGAGGATTGTGACCCAGGATATTCAGAGGCTCACCCAGGAGCAGCAGCATCTGGCACAGCAGCAGGCCCTAGCACAGCAGCAGGCTCAGGAGCGCTCAGACGCCCTGCAGCGACAGATGATGGCACTCTAGCAGCAGACACTCAGCTTCATGGAGCGCCTTGCCAGTGGTCCTCCTCAGTGGCAGTGGCAGCAGCCCCCTCCTCAGCAGCAGATTCAGTGGCAGCCACCTGTCCCACCTCAGCAGCAGCAGCAGTTTGGACAACAACCACCGTTTCCGCAGCAGCTCACGGGCCCCAGCTCTTCACAGTTTACGAGCTTCACCACTCCTCCAGGCGGGGCCCCGCTTTTCAGTCCAATGCGGACCGGTTCACTCCCAGGCCGACCGAGTCTGTGTTTGCGACGACTACTTCTGTGACCCGAGACGTGTTGGCTACCTTCAGTGAGCTTACGGGCTTCCCTACGCCAGACCTCCCGGATCCCGCTCAGACGTCTACGGCTCCAGTCACTTCCACTACCGAGACTCTTCCGAGTTCAGTAGCGTCTTCCGAGCAGGCCGAGCCTATCCAGTCAGAGACTACCACGTCGGTTCAGCCTGAGTTGAAAGTTATTCCCGAGCTTCCGCACTTCGATCCTCAGGTTGACACTACTACTGAGACTGCGACAGAGACAGAGACAGAGCAGGCAGAGCAGTCAGTGCCGGCACTGACCCAGACCGCTTCTCAGCAGCTTCCAGTTTCAGAGGGTCAGCAGGCTACCAGCGTGTCTTCGTCCGACTCCGAGGAGTACCTCCACCAGTTTGAGTTTACTCAGCGCACTCCGGAGATGGCACCTGACTTGTCTGCACCACCTACGCCCTCCGACGCTTAGCTTGGCGCTTGATGCCAAAGGGGGAGAGAGGATGAGTATAGCGATAGGGGGAGCGATGTGAGAGGGTTTCGATGTCTTATGTTGTGTTACATTCACATACGCTCTTGACTTATCGCATCTTTTGTGCTTGTTTATGCTATACACTTATGATATGGACCTTTATGACATGTATGTGCTCACTATGATATATCATATGTCATGTCATTTCGCTTCGCTCATTTACTTGCGCTTAATTCTCACTTGGTTTTGTATATGAGCTCTTTCACTCTTGCACTTGTTATTCACTCTAACTTGTTGAGTGCAGTATGATGGCATGACATGATTGAGCTTGACCATAATCATTTTCTCTTATCCATTGCAAGTTCATACATGTCATGATTTAAAAACCTCTTCTCTCTATACTCAATCTCGTGTTGTCATCAATCACCAAAAAGGGGGAGATTGAACGCATCTTGGCCCCTAGTGGTTTCGGTGATTGTATGAAACACAAGATTACTGTGACTAACGTGTGTTTTGTAGAAACAGGATCGAGTTAGGTCACGGTAATGGCGACGATACAGGCATATGGAGTTCATGTCCCCTAGCGATGGATATCGTTTCGGTTTTTCAAAGGATGAACGACGAAGACGGTGGTAGACTAGGCTAAGTGTCATATGGTGTTGGAGGACACTTAGATAGTCTTAGGTCTATGTTTTTTTCCTTTGGCCGTACTATAAAGGGGAGCGTGAATCAGTAGCTTGACCTAGATGAGTCTATTGAGGTAGGTGTGGTGCACACTTGTTATTTCATAACCCTAGGTAGCTCAGAGAGATGCCTTAAGTCGAGAGGATCAAAAGTCGTTAAGGCCGCGTCGCGATCCGAGTTGAGTCTGCCCTTGTTATGGGCATCGGACGCTGGCCAGGTGGGCATCGAACGCGTCCGATGCTCACCCCGACTAGGGTTTAGTCTGGTGCGTGGCATCGGACGCGCCGATGTGTTCACATCGGACGCGCCCATGCCACTGTTCACGTGCGCGTGAACTGGAGTGAAGGACCGAGAAGCACTCAGAAAGCGACCAGAGGGGGGGTGAATGGGAGCTTCAAATTTTCCTTACGGAAACTAGTAGCCACTGTCCCAAGAATAAACCCCAGAAGCAAACCCTAGAGCTTGCAAATGTCCACGACCCTAGGTGTAGGGTGGATGCTTCCAAGAAGCACAGCGGGACACTAGACAACTCTAGAAAGCCAACGCAAAAGACAGAAATCAATTCCGTCAACGAACGAGCGAACCGTGGACAAAACCGTGTGAAAACAGTAGCATCGGATGCTGCCTGCGTCCGATGCCAGACCACCGGACGCGTCCGATGCGAAAACTGACTCTCGGGAACCTTACTGTTCCACCATCGGACGCTGTGAACAGTGAACAACCAGCGTCCGATGCTTTGGCTCCGGCGCGTCCGATGGCCAACGGACGCGTCCGATGCCTAGCGTCCGATGCCACTACAAACGCTCAGAAAGTGACACGCGTCACCGGAGCGTCCGATGCTTAGAACCCTAGCGTCCGATGCTCCCGTGTCAGCGTCCGATGCCCCCGAAAACTGTGCGGTTCTTTGATGATTCAACCCGATTTCCTCCGAATCAAAAAGCTCTAGGCCTGGGATTCGATCTGAGGGGTCACAAGGATGTTAGTGAGCTATCTCTAAGAGATCATGGCTCGAACCTAACTCCAAATCGGTGAATCAAGAAATTTCGGGACAAGGAAGCAAAAACACGATCCAAAACAAAAATTGATCGATCTCCTAGACCGTGAGGTTAGAGGTTAATTCCTTTGGTGGAAAGAAGTGCCTCATGATCTAGAACAACTTGGTTCAAACGGTTTTGCAAAAGATGAACCAACCAAAGAGATCAAGCGACGGGAAGAACGTGGAGAAAAAGGATTCCGCGAAGAACACCAATGAAACGCGAATCACAACCACGATCTTGCAGCCGAAGCGCAAACACACGCTACGACAAGGAGGTTACGACCTCCTTTCCTCAAAATCACCAGTACACAGAGTCAAGTCTCTCTGCGGATCTCAGTAGGCTACAGCAGGGGATGGGAGAGCAAGAAACCCTAAGTGCGAAAGAGCAAATGACTGAGATAAATGGGAGGAGGGTGTCTCCCGACTACTTATCCTACTACTAGCCAAAGTCTATTTCCTACTCTACCCCTCTCTATTCTAATTACAGAGCGAACCAGCCAAACCCTAAGGTTATTCTGGACCAACTCAAGTGGTAGGTAGATCCGACGGCCACGCCCGCACAAGTCGTCCCCGTTGCCTCCACGCAACCTTCCGATTGCCGCCACGTGCCGCCCTCGCTCTGCACCCCCGGTTTTGTGGCCTAAACCGGGAAACCAGCCTTTTCCAGCTATCCCCCGGTTTTGAGGCCCAAACCGGGAAACCAGCCCACCAGCGTCTGAGTTTTGAGGCCAAACTCAGCAAACCATCCGCGCCCAGGTTTTGAGGCCCAAACCTGGAAACCGTCCTTAGCCTGAGTTTTGTGGCCAAACTCGGAAACCCTCAGCACCCAGGTTTTGAGGCCCAAACCTGGAAACCGTCCTCGGCCCGAGTTTTGTGGCCAAACTCGGAAACCCTCAGCCCGAGTTTTGTGGCCAAACTCGGAAACCTTCAGCCCGAGTTTTGTGGCCAAACTCGGAAACCGTCCATGCCCAAGTTTTGAGGCCCAAACCTGGAAACCGTCCATCGATGGTTTTTCCCTGGCTCTACCACCAAACCGACGTCGTAGAGGGGATGCACCGCCCGTGCACCACGTCCACCGACACGTGTCCCCAGGTCCTCGACCCGAGCAACACCGTGCCCCGCAAGTCTCCGCTCGTCGCTGTCCCAGGCTGCCAGCCACCACAGCTGATCCTCAGGCACTCTGGTCCATTAGTCCAAGCCTCACGTCCGCCCTTCACTGCTCGATCCATCGGCATGGCACGTCCGCCGCACGGCATGCCCATCCTTCATCGCACCCAGTCCATCGGCACGGCACGTCTCAACTTGACCTTCACCTTGCCCTAGATCACTGTCTCCGTGCTCGATTCCTGCACAACACAAGCCAGAGAACATGCGATCAACCCGTTGACAATCACTCATCACTCAGAGACTCGGCATACACCCATGTATCCGCAATCTACCCCTTGATGAGTGCATTGTCAACTACTCACACAAATCATAATGAGAGAAAGAGAAAAGAAAGAAGGAGAAGAAGAGAACTCGACCAAATGACCCAAAAGCATAGCAAAGCCGAAGAAGGTCAAGTGGAAGAAGCGAAAACTTGGTCCCCAAAGACATGGGCAACGGCTCGACGCAACCAAGCAAAGCAAAGCTAGCCCTCAAGAAGAGGTAGAACAGGCTCAACACCGCTAGCAAAATATCAATTGAAAGTCAGAGCTAAAAATGGCAAAATGCTAGTCCCTCAAGATAGAGGCACAGAGGCTCAACACAACTAGTACGAGAAACCACTCTGAACCAATTTAAAACCAAACGAAAGGTTTCCGAACCAATCAAAATCAACCTCAACGCCAAATGAGGAAAATGTTTGGTAGTCCCTCAAGACAGAGGCAACGGCTCAACACAACCAGCAAACTCCCCCTCGACAAGTGCAAGCAACCAGGGACTCTCCCTTAGGTCCAACAAGAGAAGAGTATAAAGATTTGAAAATCTCCCCCTTTGCAAAAACTCTCCCTTAGTTGAACGCCAGAAGACATATGATTTGCAAAAACTCTCCCCCTTAGATGAAAATGCACTTATCAAGCACAAACTCTTCCCTTGAGCCAACACAACTCCCCCTTCCAAAATGCATATGAAGTCAGAAATGCAAGTTAGCAGCTTTAGGCATATAGTCAAAAGAGTGCAAAAATGCTCTAGTCGGTATAGCTCCAATGACACAACTAAGCACTCAAATAGCGAAGGCTCAAACTGATCACAGACACAAAATATGAAGCATATGAGCAAGTGAGCAGTTTTTAGCCAAAAAGATAGTCACCATCAAAATAGCACTACACATGTATAGATAGGAATCCAGACAAGTGCTAAACATGTATACAAGGTGAACTACCCCTAGCAAAGTTCAATCATCATGCATAGGAATGAAGCATATACTTGTGATTTCAGTTTTATATTGGAGTTGCAGCGGTAAAGAATTCACAAGTTCAATTATTTAGCATGTGATTGCGAGAGGTTGAAAGCTTGTCTTTGCCTAACTTTTCAACCGAGCGAAGCCTATGCCGAAGCAATCAGAAGCTTAAAGCTACGGTTTTGGTCATACACTACACGGCTCAAATTTAACTCAAAGTGCAATGAGAAACCGTCTCGATACCGTGATGTGTTGACAAGCAATCCCATCTCGATCTTTTCAATTCACTAAACTTGGTTCAAATTTTAAACATGATATGAACAGACCAAGCAAGTGAATGACTCAGAGCTAGAGACATAGCAACCTAGCATATATGAAAAGCAGGAATGGACTCAACACACCCTACACATGCTAGTTGCATATCTCAATGGTGAACATTTCTAGATTTTATATACATTAAGCAACTTCACCATTTCAAAAATAGCTCAGCTCATAACATGTATTAGTGATCAGAAGGAGCATAAGCTACAAGCATCAATCATAAGCATCGGAGCATACTAAACAGAGGATAGTTACATTCTAGTGATTATAAACATGAAGCTCAGAATGTAAATGCGTATGCTAAAATGCAACAGAAAAGAAGATCTAAGTAAAAGAGTCAGACTAGGATACAACTCAAAATGCTTCCCCCATCTAAAAGGGGAAACACACACCAAGCTCACCCCTCAACCTATTAAAGGTTGATTCGTCTAAAGGCTTGGTGAAAATATCAGCCAGTTGGTGATGAGTATCGACATGGCGAAGGTCGATATCACCCTTCTCCTGGTGGTCTCGCAAGAAATGAAAGCCCACATCAATGTGTTTGGTTTTCGAGTGAAGCACGGGGTTCTTAGCAACGCTAATAGCACTCGTGCTGTCACAAAGCAAAGGCACTCGAGAAAAACTCAAACCAAAATCACGCAAAGTGGCCATCATCCAGAGTAACTGGGAACAGCAGCTAGCCGCAGCAACATACTCAGCCTCCGTGGTAGACTGGGCGACACTAGACTGCTTGCGAGAAGACCACGAAACAAGAGAAGATCCAATAAATTGGCAAGTCCCAGAAGTGGACTTGCGCTCAATGCGACAACCAGCAAAATTGGCATCGGAATAACCGCAAAGCGAGAGGGTGGAGGAAGCAGAATACCAAATCCTGAATTCAGGTGTGAAACGAAGGTACCTGAAGATGCGTTTCACCGCCTGACGGTGAGAAGTACGCGGCGACGCCTGAAAGCGCGCGCACAGACACACCGCGAACTGAGTGTCCGGGCGTGTCGCCGTCAGGTAGAGTAGCGACCCGATCGTGCTGCGGTACTCCTTCTGGTCCACTGCTTCTCCATCCACATCCGCATCCAGGGCAGTCGTCGTCGACATGGGTGTTGGAAGAGGCTTGGCCTCACCCATATCGAACCGCTTCAGCAAGTCCTTCGTGTACTTGCCCTGGTGCACAAACGTCCCCTCCCGGGATTGCTTAATTTGCAACCCGAGAAAGAATGTCAGCTCGCCCATCATGCTCATCTCGAACACCCTGCTCATAGTATCTGCAAACTTGGCAACCAAAGCGTGAGAAGAACCACCGAAAATGATATCATCCATGTAAATCTGGACCAAGAGCGTGTCTTTGCCTTGCCGGAGGAGAAAGAGCGTCTTATCTACACATCCCATTTTAAAACCCTTAGCAAGCAAAAAGGTTTTTAACCTATCATACCAGGCTCTAGGGGCTTGTTTCAAACCATATAAAGCTTTGTGAAGTCTAAAGACATGGTTTGGAAACTTGGGATTTTCAAAACCGGGGGGTTGCTCAACATAAACCTCCTCCTCTATGTAGCCGTTTAAGAAGGCACTCTTGACATCCATTTGAAAAAGTTTGAAACCCCTGGATGCAGCATAAGCCAAGAGTATCCTAATAGCCTCCAAACGTGCTACAGGAGCGAAGGTCTCCTCATAATCTATCCCTTCCTTCTGACTATAGCCTTTCGCTACAAGCCGGGCCTTGTTTCTCACAACATGGCCATCCTCTCCTTGCTTGTTTTTAAATACCCATTTTGTCCCAATAGGCTTACAGTCAGGTGGAGGTGGAACTAGAACCCAAACCCGATTTCTCTCAAAGTTTTCTAACTCCTCATGCATGGCATTGACCCAATCCGGATCCGTTAAAGCGTGTCCAACATCTCGGGGCTCAAAATTAGCAACAAAAGTAGAGTGAGCGAAGTGAGAGATGTGCTGTGACCTAGAGCGAGTGACTCGCTCGCCGATATCGCCGATCATCTGGTGAGGGGGGTGCTGGCGCTGGATGTGTCATGGCGCCTCCCGGAATGAAGTGACCTCCCCCTCATCAGCAGCTGGTTCCACCCCGGGTACAAAAGGTACCGCACGAGGTGGAGGATCCCACGGCCCCCAGGAAGAAGAGGTGTCGGGGCCGTGAGTCGTCGTCGAGGCCGCTCTTTGCAGCGCGGCAGATGGAGGGGGTGCTGGATCATCCATACCTTCAGCACCCTCGTCCTCGTCATCAAAAAGAGGCTCTCCAACCTCATGATCACCTGCACGCTCAAAACTAGAAGAAGGAGAAACAAGAGTCTCGTCGAAGGTGACATCTGATGTCTCCATGACTCGGTTAGTATAAAGGTTAAGTACACGATATGCTCTCATGTGGGTGCCATAACCCAAAAATACTCCGTCAGAAGAACGAGACTCAAACTTGTCCAGGTTGCCTTTCTTCAATATAAAACAATGGCAACCGAAGACTCTAAAATAACTCACCTTGGGCTGGCGACCAAAACGCAACTCATAAGAGGTCTTCTTCAAAAACGCTCTCAGAAAAATGCGATTTGAAATGTAGCATGCAGTGTTCATAGCTTCGGCCCAAAAGCGCCTAGGAGTCCGATGCTCATCAAGCATCGTCCTGGCCATCTCAACAAGGGTCCGATTCTTCCTCTCTACCACACCATTTTGGGGCGGTGTGTAGGGAGAAGAAAACTGATGCTCCAAACCAAGGCGGTTACAAAACTTCTCAAAATCCAAATTTTTGAATTCGGAACCGTTATCACTTCTAATAGCTCGCATCGAGTTCAAAGGGAACTCGTTCTGAAGACGCAAAATCAGATTGCGAGCGAAGGAAAAAGTCTCGGACTTCTCAGTCAAAAAGAAGACCCACGAATACCTCGAAAAGTCGTCAACAACAACCAAAACATACCACTTGCCACCAACCGAGCTCACCCGAGCCGGACCAACAAGGTCCATGTGTAAAAGCTCTCCAGGGTGCGAGGTCATAACCTTGGTCACAGGATGGTGGGGAGCGGCAACCATCTTCCCATGTCTACAAGAATGGCAAACTAGATCCTTCTCCATCGAAAGCTTGGGCAATCCTCGGATTAGGCCAAGTGAGCTAAGTCTTGTAAGCAAGTCGAAGCTTATGTGACCGAGCCTCCTATGCCACTTCCAAAGATTGGAAGAAGAAGGACTAGCCAAAAGACATCGAGAAGAACCAAACGACTCCGAGAAATTCGCACGAAAGACTTTCCCAAAGGGCAAAATCAGACATACAAGATCGCCCTGAGGATCTAAGATGCGACTAAGGTTCGATTTGAAACGAATCTCATAGTCATCATCAAAAAGTTGCGAAACAGAAAGCAAGTTAAAATGCAGGTTAGAAACAAGAGCAACATCGCGCAACACAAAGTGCTCATTAACCCGCACAGTCCCACGAGACAATACCTTACCTTTACTATTGTCGCCGAAGGTTATGTACTCCTTTCCGGCGACCGGGCTAAGGCTGGAGAACCACTTGGCGTTTCCGGTCATGTGCCTCGAACAACCGGAATCCACCAACCAAATGTCCTCCAACCGTCTTACCTACATCAATAAAAAGACATAGGGTGAGCATACGGTCCAACACTGGGGTTAGTGAAGTAAGGGGAAAACCAGTGTTGGGCCGGCTGCTCAAAAGAAGGGTTAGTGTAAAAACCATTCCTAGCACGTCTACGAGCGAAGCGATCACCACGCTGAGGAAAACGTGGTCCGCTAGGGAAGAAGCGCTCACCGCGATACTCAAACTGCGGTGGGGGAAAGCGCTCAACTAAGCTTCCGCCACGGGGTCCGTCACCTGCAAAAGCAGGACCCCGTCGGGCACGCTCTCTACGAGGCCTACGCCTAGGAACCTGGGGCTCAACACCTCTAGGCCTAGCGTCTCTCCTTGGAGCTCTCTGCTGCTGCCTAGGCCTGGGGACTTGAGGCTCTGGACCTCTGGGCCTAGCAGCTCTCCTCTGGATGTTTGGCGCATGTACATCATGAAAAGGATGGTACATGTCCGAGTTGTTCATCTCCCTAGCACGGGGCGCCTCTCTCTTGCGCCTAAAGCAGAACTCGCTCAAGTGTCCATCTCTCCCACAGAAATCACAATGATACCTCATCGCATGCAAAGGGGGTTGTTGGTACTCATGACTGTGGGTGTGGATCACTTTGCCCTTCTGTGGCAACTCCTCATGGATAGGTGGCATTGTATCTAGCTTGTTCTTTAGGTGGTTGGGTTTGGGATGCCACACTTGGTTCTTGGGTGGAGCTCTCGAAGGTTCCTCAAACACCCCATCCTTGGTGGTAGGCTTGGCAGGCTCTTTGGGTGGAAGCTTGGCAAGTTTGGGAGTAGTGGTGGAGTTGGGCTTCTCACTAGGATTCGGACCACTCGACTCTCCAATCTTCCCAAAAGCAGAAAGATCAACACCCTGAGCAAGACCTACACCAGAACCTCCAGCAGCTCGCTTAAATTGGGAGATCATCATCCCGAGCTGCGGCTCACTACAAGAGACCCATGACAAGATGGTCCGAAGGTATGTGTTTTCCTCCTCGGTTTGCATCTTGCCATGCTTGACATTCGCAATCTCCATCTCCAAACCCTCACACAAAGCGCACCTAGCCACACTAGTGCTACCTGAGTTGGCCTCCTCAAGAGACACAATCTTGGCATTCTTCTCTGCCAACTCAGATTGCAAGACAGGACAAGTCTTGCACGCACCTAACAGAGAAGGTCTAGCCTTCAGCTCATCCACCTCTCCTACCAACGCAGCATACTTACCTCTCAAAGTGAGAAGGTCAGTCATGTGCGTGGTGCACATCTCACACTCAACCTCTTCCGACACGACCACGGTGGACTTGGCAAACTCAAGCTCTCTCACCGTGTCCTCCCACTTCTGCCTAAACTCCTTGC
The DNA here is from genome assembly GCA_009763385.1 of Coix lacryma-jobi var. lacryma-jobi. Lineage (NCBI taxonomy): Eukaryota > Viridiplantae > Streptophyta > Magnoliopsida > Poales > Poaceae > Coix > Coix lacryma-jobi. The sequence goes on along the minus strand of CM019828.1, from coordinate 75,147,874 downwards.
GCTCTCTAGCGGCACGCCTAAGCAACTTGTCCTGACTAAGGAGCGCGGCAGTAAGCTTCTCAACCTCAGCAGAAAGCTCGTCGTGGGTGAGGGATACCTGGGAGGTGTCGTCATCGTCGTCGTCCCGAGGGGTGTGCTCCAGCTTGCCGTCGACCTCATCACCAAGCGCCATGGTGCAAAAGCCGTCGTCGTCGGCGAAGAAGCAGAGGCCGTTCAGCTTGTCCTCGATCCTCTTCTTCTTCTCGGACTCGTCGTCGCTTGATGAAGCGGAGTCGTCATCCGAGCCATCGACGTCGCTGAGCGTGGCGAAGAACGCGCGCTGCTCAGCCAGGGCCTTCTCCAAGTACTTCTTCTTGATGTACTCCTTGTCGAAGCCGCCCCTCTTCTTGTGCCTCGGAGGGACGTACTTCTCCTTGCGCTTGCCGAAGTCATACTTGTGCCCATGATCGCCCTTCCCAGATGAATGCTTCTTCTTGGGGCAGTTGGCGATGAAGTGTTCGGGGTCGCCAGACTCATAGCATCCTGAGCGTCCTCCTCCGCAGCGACGGTTCATGCGGTTGTTGTGGAACCGCGAGAACCGGTTGGCGAGCATTGCCAACTCGTCATCCCCCAACGATTCAAGCTGGTCCTTTGTGACAGAAAAGAGTGAAGAAAGAGCAAAGCCAGCAGAGGGGTTAGCGGAAGAGCCAGAAACCAAAGCCATAGTTGGGCCAGAAGGATTCGCATAAGAAGCCCTCGACATGGCGTCAATCTCACTGGACTTGAGCTTACTAAAGAGCTCATCGCATGTGAGGGTCTCATAGTTAGGCGATTCGATGATCGCCTGAACCTTGGAATCCCACACAGATCGATCAAGAGTGTGCAAAAGCTTCAAAGCACGCTCATGATCGTCAAAAGGCAACTGCTCCTTGTTAGCCCTCATCCTGTTGACAATCACCTGAAAGCGAGCGAATAAACTTTCTATGCTCTCACCAGGCTGATGTCGAAAGTTCTCATACTCACGCTTGAACGACTCGTAGAGTCGGGTTTTGACTTGAGAGGTGCCCTCATGGAAACGCATGAGGGTGTCCCAGATCTCCCGAGCCGTAGCGAGGTGAGAAACACGATCAAACTCACCCATGCTCAAACAAGAAAAGAGAGCATTACGGGCTCGGCTATTGGCATCGTGCTCATCGATCTGTTGCTGAGTGACACGAGCAGCCAAGACCACGTAATCAGCAGAGTTGCAAATATCCCAAATAGAAGCACCCAAACTCTGCAGATAGGACGACATGCGTATCTTCCAATATGCATAGTTCGTCCCATCAAAGAACGGCGGTTTGCCCACGCCACGATCCATGTCGCCTTCTGTGGATCTGGAACCAGCTAAGGTGGAAGATCCTTAACCCGCTCTGATACCAATTGAAGGACCGAGAAGCACTCAGAAAGCGACCAGAGGGGGGGGGGTGAATGGGAGCTTCAAATTTTCCTTACGGAAACTAGTAGCCACTGTCCCAAGAATAAACCCCAGAAGCAAACCCTAGAGCTTGCAAATGTCCACGACCCTAGGTGTAGGGTGGATGCTTCCAAGAAGCACAGCGGGACACTAGACAACTCTAGAAAGCCAACGCAAAAGACAGAAATCAATTCCGTCAACGAACGAGCGAACCGTGGACAAAACCGTGTGAAAACAGTAGCATCGGATGCTGCCTGCGTCCGATGCCAGACCACCGGACGCGTCCGATGCGAAAACTGCCTCTCGGGAACCTTACTGTTCCACCATCGGACGCTGTGAACAGTGAACAACCAGCGTCCGATGCTTTGGCTCCGGCGCGTCCGATGGCCAACGGACGCGTCCGATGCCTAGCGTCCGATGCCACTACAAACGCTCAGAAAGTGACACGCGTCACCGGAGCGTCCGATGCTTAGAACCCTAGCGTCCGATGCTCCCGTGTCAGCGTCCGATGCCCCCGAAAACTGTGCGGTTCTTTGATGATTCAACCCGATTTCCTCCGAATCAAAAAGCTCTAGGCCTAGGATTCGATCTGAGGGGTCACAAGGATGTTAGTGAGCTATCTCTAAGAGATCATGGCTCGAACCTAACTCCAAATCGGTGAATCAAGAAATTTCGGGACAAGGAAGCAAAAACACGATCCAAAACAAAAATCGATCGATCTCCTAGACCGTGAGGTTAGAGGTTAATTCCTTTGGTGGAAAGAAGTGCCTCATGATCTAGAACAACTTGGTTCAAACGGTTTTGCAAAAGATGAACCAACCAAAGAGATCAAGCGACGGGAAGAACGTGGAGAAAAAGGATTCCGCGAAGAACACCAATGAAACGCGAATCACAACCACGATCTTGCAGCCGAAGCGCAAACACACGCTACGACAAGGAGGTTACGACCTCCTTTCCTCAAAATCACCAGTACACAGAGTCAAGTCTCTCTGCGGATCTCAGCAGGCTACAGCAGGGGATGGGAGAGCAAGAAACCCTAAGTGCGAAAGAGCAAATGACTGAGATAAATGGGAGGAGGGTGTCTCCCGACTACTTATCCTACTACTAGCCTAAGTCTATTTCCTACTCTACCCCTCTCTATTCTAATTACAGAGCGAACCAGCCAAACCCTAAGGTTATTCTGGACCAACTCAAGTGGTAGGTAGATCCGACGGCCACGCCCGCACAAGTCGTCCGCGTTGCCTCCACGCAACCTTCCGATTGCCACCACGTGCCGCCCTCGCTCTGCACCCCCGGTTTTGTGGCCCAAACCGGGAAACCAGCCTTTTCCAGCTATCCCCCGGTTTTGAGGCCCAAACCGGGAAACCAGCCCACCAGCGTCTGAGTTTTGAGGCCAAACTCAGCAAACCATCCGCGCCCAGGTTTTGAGGCCCAAACCTGGAAACCGTCCTTAGCCCGAGTTTTGTGGCCAAACTCGGAAACCCTCAGCACCCAGGTTTTGAGGCCCAAACCTGGAAACCGTCCTCAGCCCGAGTTTTGTGGCCAAACTCGGAAACCCTCAGCCCGAGTTTTGTGGCCAAACTCGGAAACCCTCAGCCCGAGTTTTGTGGCCAAACTCGGAAACCGTCCACGCCCAGGTTTTGAGGCCCAAACCTGGAAACCGTCCATCGATGGTTTTTCCCTGGCTCTACCACCAAACCGACGTCGTAGAGGGGATGCACCGCCCGTGCACCCCGTCCACCGACACGTGTCCCCAGGTCCTCGACCCGAGCAACACCGTGCCCCGCAAGTCTCCGCTCGTCGCTGTCCCAGGCTGCCAGCCACCACAGCTGATCCTCAGGCACTCCGGTCCCTCAGTCCAAGCCTCATGTCCGCCCTTCACTGCTCGATCCATCGGCATGGCACGTCCGCCGCACGGCACGCCCATCCTTCATCGCACCCAGTCCATCGGCACGGCACGTCTCAACTTGACCTTCACCTTGCTCTAGATCACTGTCTCCGTGCTCGACACCTGCACAACACAAGCCAGAGAAAATGCGATCAACCCGTTGACAATCACTCATCACTCAGAGACTCGGCATACACCCATGTATCCGCATGGAGGCCGCATCGGACGCTCGCATCGGACGCTGAGGGCCAGCGTCCGATGGCCATCCAAAGAGGTTCCAGAGAGGGAAAATCCACATCGGACGCGTCCAATATGGTGGCATCGGACGCTGCCCAGCGTCCAATGTCACTTTAACAGGTCTGACAAGAAGGTACAGTCGACCGTTGGTCGAGGTCATCGGAGCGTCTGATGCCAGGCATCGAAGCGTCCGATGCCCCCGCAGAAATCCTGTTATGTGTAGTTTTTGGATGGCCGGTTGGGGAGTATTTATACTCCTTCCCTCCATCCATTTGAGTGTTCTTGCCACTTCCATCTGCTGAGAAACACATTGTGAGTGTGAGTGAGTGCAAGAGCCCTAGTGAGGTTGAGTGATTTGCTAATTGTGAGAATTAGACACCTCCTAGTGAGAATTGAGTAGCAAGTGTGCATCCATCCATCTCTTTGGCCTTGTGTTGGTCAAGTGAGAGTTCTAGCTTGTTACTCTTGGTGATCGGCATCACCTAGACGGCTTGGTGGCGATCGTGAAGCTTGGAGAGCATCCGGTGGCATTGTGGATGACCCAAGCAAGCTTGTAACCGGTAGTGAGCGATTCACCAGGACGGAGTGGCGAAGAATCAGCTCACTAGTGAGCACTTGATCCATGCGTGGATCAAGGGGGAGCGATACCCTTGCGCGGGTGCTCCAACGAGGACTAGGGGGGGTGTGCCGACACCTCGATACCTCGGCAAAAAGATCGTCGAGTCATCTCTACTCCTTTACTTACGCATTTACTTTCAAGCAATTCAATTCCGCATTATACTTGTTGTTCATTCTCTATTGAATTGCCACGCTAGAGTAGGAGTGGCATAGACTTGGTCTTTTGTGTGATAGAATAAAGAGAAACACACTTCTAGGCACTAGGGGGTTAATTGGGGCTTGATAGGTTTCATTCTTGCAAGAAGATTTAGAAAATCCCAATTCACCCCCCCCCCTCTTGGGCATCTTGATCCTTTCAATTGGTATCAGAGCCTCGTGCTCTCGATTTGTGCTTAACCGCCTAGAGTTAAGATGTCCGGAGGTGATGGACCACCTCCTATGTTCGAGGGAGACAACTTTCCATATTGGAAAATCTGTATGGAGTCCTACCTAGAAGCGGTTGATGTGAAATGCCGCGATGCCGCCATAACCGGGTTCCCCAAACCCAAGGAGGGCACTAGCCTCACGCCACATGAGGAAGAAAATGAAAAGTGGAATGCAAAGGCCAAAAACATTCTTTTTAGAGGCATTTGCAAGGATGTGTTTAACCGCGTCCGAAACCACAAGAATGCCCATGATCTATGGGATAACATTTGTGCTCTCCATGAGGGGACCAACAGTGAGCGTGAGGAGAGATATCATTTAGTTATGCAAAAACTTCATTCATTTGATATGCATGCTAATGAAAGTGCAAATGAAATGTACTCACGCTTGAATGTTCTTGTAGAAGAACTCAATGGACTTGGCCTCACACAAATGCAACCATTCGATGTTGTGAGGAAGATTCTTTGTGTCCTTCCAATTGAGAAGTATGGACACATTGTGACGGTGCTACATCAAGGAGATCTTTCCACCGCTACACCAACTCAAATCTTGGGAAAGATCAATGCGCATGAGATGTACATGCACATCACACCAAGTGGTGGCTCCTCCACCGACAAGAAGAAGGACTTGGCCTTCAAAGCTAGCCATGACAAGAAGGGCAAGTCCAAGGCTATTGAGGTGCATCATGAGAGCTCAAGTGATGAAGAGGATGATTCAAACATCGCTCTCATGGTGAGAAGGACCACCAAGATGTTGATGAAGCTTCACAAGAATGGAGTCAACTTTGACTCAAGAAAGAAGAAGTTTTTCACAAGTAGCAAGAGGAGGCCAATCTCCGAATTGTATTGGTACAATTGCGGTGAGCTTGGCCATCTTGCTCATCAATGCACCAAGCCCAAGAAAGAGAGCTACAAGAACAAGAACAAGGGCAAGAAGTATGACTCATCAAGTGAAGATGAGAACAAGAATGAGAAGCCCTACTACAAGAAGGACGGCAAGAAGAAGAAGCAATACCACAAGAAAGGTGGCAAGGCTTACATTGTTGGTGATTGGCTCACCGACATTGACTCCTCCGGTGGCTCATCAAATGAAGATAGTGATGATGAGAAGGAGAAGGTGGCCGCTCTAGTCATTGGCTCCTCTACACCACCACCACCACCGTCGCCATCATCATCTACACACCTATTCCTTATGGCCAAGGGTGACCGGAAGGTACAAAGCGATGATGATTCTAGTGATAGTGATAGTGATGGTGAATTTGAGTGACCTACTTATGATGAGCTTGTTACATTGCTAAACAACTACTCTAAAATCATAAGAAAGACTAGAGCTAAAAATGAAAAGCTTGTTGATGAAAATGAATCTCTTGTTAAGAAATTTTATCATGCTATTCATGCTAGTGATGAGCTAAAAGATGAACTTGCTACTATGTCATCCACTATCAAGGAGCTCAAGTCCTCTAACAAAGAGCTCAAAGCTAAAAATGAAAAACTTGATAAGATGCATAGTGACTTTACCACTAGTTATGCTTTGCTCAAAGAACAATACACTCAAGTGAAAGTTGACTATGATACTCTCACCATTGCTTATGATATGCTTTCACATGAGACACTTGATGCTCCTAACCTTGTTGTTAAGTGTGACATAGCAACATCTTGTGAGGACTTGGTTAGTGAGCATGATGAGCAAAGAGCTAGTGGCAAGGGCAAGAATGTGGTTGTGGCCGATCACTATGATGATTATGTCAAGATCAAGAATGAGAATGCAAATCTCAAGGTTGATCTAGAGAAGCTTGCAACCACAAAGCAAGTCATCATTGAGACCCAAGATGATGAGTATAGCATGTCACTTGAGCTAGACATGCTAAAAGAAGAGAACAAGAGATTGAAGATGGAGAGAGATTACAAAATGACACCATCTCAATTAGAGGTCCAACAAGAAAATGACAAGCTCAAGAGAGAGAAGGAGCACCTTACCACCGGGTTGAAGAAATTCACAAAGGGGCAATGTCTTCAAAGTGAGCTACTCATGAACACCGTGATGAAGACAAATAGAAATGGTATTGGCTTCCTTGAAGAGAAGATGAAGCAACACAAAAGCATCACTAAGCCAAAGAAGAAGAAGATTGGAAGATGATATGAGTGTGGAAAGGAAGGACACTTTGCTCATGATTGTGAAGAGCCTAAACCTACACCCTTGCCCAAGCATGCTAGGCCCTTTGCTTTCAATGCTCACTACATGCTTAGACAAGACTCTAGTGGCAAGATGAAAGTTATGTTCATGGGGCCTCCTAACAAGAATAGGCCAAAGCAAATTTGGGTTGCAAAGTCACTAGTAGAGAAGGTTAAGGGACCTCAACAAGTTTGGGTCCCAAAAGCTCAAGCTTGACTTCTCATGTGTGTTGGTGAACTACAAGACTAGTGGATCTCATTGGGTGATTGATAGTGGTTGCACACAACATATGACCGGTGATCCCCGGATGTTCACCTCACTAGAAGAAAATGTCAATGACCAAGAAAAGATAACATTTGGTGACAATTCAAAGGGCAATGTCAAGGGATTGGGCAAAGTGGCAATATCAAATGATCATACCATCTCCAATGTGCTTCAAGTTGCATCGTTGAGCTTCAACTTGCTATCCGTTGGGCAACTATGTGATGTTGGCTTTCAATGTTTGTTCATCGACAAGGAAGTGGTTGTAACCAAGAAAGACGATACACAAGTGATATTCAAAGGCTTTAGATACAACAATCTCTATCTAGTGGATTTAACCTCCAAAGATGCCAACTTGAAGACATGTTTGTTTACTAAGCAATCACTTGGTTGGCTATGGCATAGAAGATTGGCTCATGTGAGAATGAACACTCTCAACAAGCTATTGAAGAAGGATTTGGTTAGGAGCTTGAAGGATGTCAAGTTTGAGAAGGACAAATTGTGTAGGGCATGTCAAGCCGGCAAGCAAGTTGCAAACACTCATCCAACCAAAGACTTTGTATCAACATCAAGAGAGTTGGAGCTACTTCACATGGATTTATTTGGGCCAACAACATATGCTAGCTTGGGTGGAAATCTCTATTGCCTAGTGAATGTTGATGACTATTCAAGATACACTTGGGTATTCTTTCTTCATGACAAATCCGAAGCAACCCCTTCATTCAAGAAGTTTGCCAAGAGAGCCCAAAATGAGTTTGACTTAAAGATCAAGAAAATAAGAAGTGATAATGGAAGAGAGTTCGACAACACCCACATTGAGCAATATTGTGATGAAGTTGGGATCAAGCATGAAGTCTCCGCAACATATACACCACAACAAAATGGGGTAGTTGAGAGGAAGAACCGGACTCTAATTACCCTAGCAAGGACTATGTTAGATGAGTACACTACACTGGAAAGATTTTGAGGGGAAGCAATCAACACCGCTTGCTATGCATCAAACCGGTTGTTCCCCCATCGTCTCCTTGGCAAGACCCCCTATGAGCTACTCAACAACAAGAAGCCGGATATATCATTCTTTTATAGTGTTTGGGTGCAAATGCTACATCTACAAGAAGCGCTAACACCTAGGGAAGTTTCAACGCCGATGTGATATTGGTTTTCTTGTTGGTTACTCATTGAAGTCCAAAGCATATCGAGTATTCAACCATGCCACCGGGATGGTAGAAGAAACATATGATGTGGAATTCGATGAATCTAATGGCTCTCAAGGAGAGCATGAAAATCTTGATGATGTAGGTGATGAACCATTGAGGGAAGCAATGAAGAATATGCCAGTTGGAGCCATCAAGCCTAAAGATGATGATGATGATGTGCAAGTCATTGACAAGACATACTCATCTAATGTACCACTTGATGATGACAAAGATGGGAGGGATCCATTTGAAGACTCTCATGTCTCCCATGATCAAATGGTGGTACAAGCTCAAGATGTTGATGCTCCACAAGCGGCCCCTCAAGTGATTGATCAAAGGACTACTCCTGTACTACAAGCTCATCCTCAAGATCTCATCATAGGGAGTCCAACAAGGGGTGTAATGACTCGATCTCAAAAACTTGCTTTATTTAATGAACATCACTCCTTTGTGTCTCTTGTTGAGCCTACCATTGTAGATGAAGCTCTAGGTGATCCGGATTGGGTGAATGCTATGCATGAAGAATTAAACAACTTCACCCGCAACCAAGTTTGGACACTTGAAGAGCGACCCAAAGGCGCAAGAGTCATTGGAACAAAATGGGTGTTTAGGAACAAGCAAGATGATCAAGGCAAGGTTGTTATAAACAAGGCAAGGCTTGTGGCAAAGGGGTTCTCTCAAGTTGAAGGTTTGGATTTTGGAGAGACCTTTGCACCGGTTGCAAGACTCGAAGCCATCCGTATCCTCCTTGCATATGCATCACATCATGACATTAAATTATATCAAATGGATGTGAAAAGTGCATTTTTAAATTGCTTCATAAATGAACTAGTCTATGTTGATCAACCTCCCGGGTTTGAAGATCCTAGATATCCTAATCATGTTTATAGGTTGTCCAAGGCGCTATATGGGCTCAAGCAAGCCCCAAGAGCATGGTACGAGCGCCTCTAGGACTTCCTCATTGAGAAGGGCTTCACCATTGGGATGGTCGACACCACACTATTCACCAAGAAGCTTGATGGAGAAATCTTCATTTGTCAAGTCTACGTTGATGATATCATCTTCGGGTCAACAAATGAAGCCTATTGCAAGGAATTTGGTGACTTGATGTCGAAGGAGTTTGAAATGTCTATGATTGGAGAGGTCACATTCTTCCTAGGCTTCCAAGTCAAGCAATTGAAGGAGGGGACTTTCATATCTCAAGAGAAGTATACAAAAGATCTCCTCAAGCGCTTCAACATGGATGATTGCAAGCCTATCAAGACTCCAATGCCAACAAATGGACATCTCGACCTAGATGTGGGAGGTAACCCGGTTGATCAAACTCTCTACCATTCTATGATTGGTAGCTTGTTATATTTGATCGCATCTAGACCCGACATCATGTTTAGTGTATGCATGTGTGCTCGCTTTCAAGCCGATCCTAGGGAATCACATCTCATAGCGGTGAAGAGAATCCTTAGGTACCTAAAGCACACCCCAAGCATTGGCCTTTGGTATCCCAAAGGAGCTAACTTCCAACTCGTTGGGTATTCCGATTCGGATTACGCGGGTTGCAAAGTAGATAGAAAAAGCACATCCGGAGGGTGCCATTTGCTTGGGAGATCACTACTTTCATGGAGTTCCAAGAAGCAAAATAGTGTGGCCTTGTCTACCGCCGAGGCGGAATACATAGCCGCGGGTGCTTGTTGTGCACAAATCCTTTACATGAAACAAACCCTTTTAGACTATGGTGTAGTTCTAGAAAGGGTACCTTTGTTGTGTGACAATGAGAGCGCGGTTAAGCTTGCTAACAACCCGGTTCAACACTCTCGCACAAAGCACATAGATATTCGCCATCATTTTCTTAGAGATCATGTTTCCAAGAAAGATATATCCTTAGAGGGAGTTAGAACCGAAGATCAATTGGCGGACATCTTCACAAAACCCCTAGATGAGAACACCCTTTGTAGATTGCGAAGTGAGCTCAATGTGCTTGATCCAAGTAACTTTGTCAAAAGGTGAAAGGGGTTTGTCTTTGCATTGCATTGTATCATATGCCATGTTTCAATTACGCTATGCACATAAGCTTGTCAGACGTGGTTAAGATAACCGCCCTAAGAAGCGTGTGAAGAAGCTTACCCATGAGCAAACTAGACAAACAACCTAGATTCAAATTCCATAATGCATTGCATATGCATGTCTGTTGCTTTGTCGTTTCTTTTCAGTTATGTTTTGAGCAACCGCTGTGTTCGTCCACCGCTAGGGGGAGCATTTGAGGCTCCTAATGGTTGAGACCCCTAGTTTTGGTGGCCACATGTTGTCTCCTCGAGTTTTATTGCCTATTTTACCTTAAAAATGATATGTAGCCTATGGCAAAATATTTATAAAATTGAGGGCTTATGCGAGGATGCTCAAACTAGGTTCCAACTGGTGTTTATTTGCCTCTTATTTAAGTTGGAACTGGGTTGGGAGAGGGAGCCGCAACAGAGATCTTCATATCTGCTCAAAATGCGGCATCGGACGCTACATCGGACGCTCCCCCAGCGTCCGATGCCCTGCACTGTAGACAGCTTCGGCGGAAACAGTGTCAGGGTAGCGTCTGATGTGTTCTCATCGGAGCGTCCGATGCCCCATCGGACGCTGCCCAGACAAAGGACGCGTCCGATGTGATTTTGGTCATTTTGAAACTCTCTGGACAGGCATCGGCGCATCCGATGTGATTTCATTGGCGCGTTCGATGCTCCTTTAGCGGCGCTTTAGGATCTTCTCACTGGCTATCCAGTCCCACCCATCATACCCTCCCTCTTCTTCCTCCTCGCGTCCACGCCCGTCGCTCGCAACCGCCCCCAACCTAACCCTAGCCAGAGTGCCCTTCACCGTGCGTCCCTCGTCGCGCCGCCGCTCCGTCGCGCCCTCGCGCCGCCAATCACTGTGCCCCACCTCACGGCCGCCGCCGCTTCGCCGCGCAAGCACCCGAGCCTGCACATGCACGCGCGCTCGTCGCAGCTTCGCGCTCCCTCGCCGGAGCTCCTCGTCGACGACCAAGCCCACCTCGCCGGAGCTCATCCCTCGTCCCCGAGCCCTTCTTCTCCTCCAGTGACTTCCTCTCCGACCGCTAGCCCCTCAACAGTGAGCTTCTTCCTCTACCCCCATCTCCTATGCTCACTAAGTGTTCGACGAATTGTCCCAAAGGCCATTCCCACTGTTTTGACCCTCGTTTCACCTCCAATCCCTTGCAGACCACCTCCGTGCGACACGTGGGCGTCGGATCGTCAATATCTTACCTTGTGCTTGGTTCAGTTCGTCGTTCGTTCAGGTAGCAAAGCCAACCTCTCTCTTATCTACATGCTATGCTTCCATAGACCTTTCTCGCCTCTAGACTATATATTCTTATATATATCCCCTCTTTATCTCGTAGCGAGTCAGTGGCCGCGATCAGTTGGCAGTGACAGCTAACCCGAGGCCAAGCCCGCGGGTAAGGATCGAGGCCAAGCCTCGTGAGTGACAGTCACCGTCTGTGGTCAGTGACAGGGGGAGTTGGTAGTTCAGTTGTCAGTTTTGGGTTGTCAGGGTTTCCTTTCAGCGGCAGTCCAGAGCTTCTCTCAGTGACAGTTTCTCCCATTCTTGTCAGCCATGCTGCGCTGCAAGAACGTCGTTGGTGGCCCCGGGGACTCTCCTCCATGTCCCCCACCTTCCGGTCAGCGGCTTGGGAAGGGGAAGCTGATAGTGTGCCGGAAGCGCACCAGACAGGAGAGAGAGGCAGCACAGGCACAGGCCGTGGCAGACGCCGTAGAGCAAGCAGAGCAGGGTGGCAGTGCTAGCGGACTCAGGATCGAGGATCAGTTGTCCCCAGACCAGTGCCGAGCAGTCGAGGAGGTTGAGCGTCGACACGGCTCACCGAGTGGCACCCTTATGGCTGCCGGTCGCCGGACCACGTTCACCTCGCCAGGAGTCGAGCCCCAGAGCTCGCAGCAGGGCCAGGCAGAAGCCAAGGCAACCGAGGCAGAGGCAGAGGCCCCAGAGGCTGAGGCAGAGGAGGAGGTCCCTGAGGAGGTTCCCCGGCACCGGTCCACGCGTCGCAGGACAGCGGTGCCACCCAGGCCCGATGTCCCTCTGCGGGGAGCACGTGCTCGGTCGAGGCGTGCGCCCCCGCCGATCCCGCGACTGGACCTCCGGGCAGCCACCTGTTCTCAGATCCAGACACTTAGGCTCGTCCCAGTCGAGCAGTGGTTTCCACGGGAGAGGCAGCAGCAGGCCAGCGCAGACTTCTACACCGTGCTGCAGGAAGACTTTTACCAGGGCTACCGGAACGCCGGTATTTGTCTTCGCTCGCAGCACGTGTGTCCGCTAGAGGCCGTGGTTACAGCAGCAGGAGAGCCGATCCGTCCCATCCTTACGTACCTACCTGGTCTGGCAGACCTTCTGGGGTGGTCCAGCTCGTACATTGAGGATTGGGTCTTCCAGTTCTACGCCTCACTTTGGGTGCACCCGGACCGAGAGACGATTGAGTTTGCATTCGAAGGGGAGCACTACAGGTTGTTCTCATCAGAGATCCGGGGTTGGTTTGGCTTGAGACACTCACAGACCCGGATCCATGACTTGTGCTACGACAGGACAGAGCCAACCCGCCGCCCTCACGGTGGTGCACAGCCGTCGACAGACTTGGTCCGCCCCAGTTTCACTGAGCCCTTCGGTGAGGGTTTGAGTCGCGCGCCTAGGAATCTCACCCCTACGACTCGGATCCTCAACGAGGTTCTTAGGCGGACCTTGCTTCCCCGGGTTGGCTTCCGAGAGGGCCTTTCTAGACTGCAGCTGTGGTTACTTGCTTACATGGTCAGGCAGCAGGAGTTCGACGTCTGGGACGCATTCTTTGTGAGATGGAGGATACAGTGGCAGAGGGCATCAAGGCCCGGAGACAGCTACCTTATGCACATTGGATCTCCTATATTCTGTGGAAGGTAGCTGCTACTACAGGGTCTCACCCCAGTCAGTCGCCCACTGGGTCTGCGACCGTGTTTCTCGAGTACAACATGAGTCAGCTTTTGGGACATGGCCGGGATCGCAGGTAGCAGCAGCAGCAGGACGCTCCGTCCAGTTCTCGACAGAGGCCTGAGGTACCAGAGTCCGCTCGGGAGCAGGATGAGGCCGTTCAGGCACTCGCAGAGCAGAAGCTAGCAGAGCTCGAGGGTGGTGACACATACGTTGCCGAGGACCCCACCGATAGCTCAGATGAGGACTACCAGCTCCCGCCTCGCTACCAGTCTAGAGCTCACGACACTGAGGAAGGGATGTCCAGCTCCTCCGATCCCGCAGTTCTTGCTATACTAGCCCGGATGGAGGAGCAGCAGAGGATTGTGACCCAGGATGTTCAGAGGCTCACCCAGGAGCAGCAGCGTCTGGCACAGCAGCAGGCCCTAGCACTGCAGCAGGCTCAGGAGCGCTCAGACGCCCTGCAGCGACAGATGATGGCACTCCAGCAGCAGACACTCAGCTTCATGGAGCGCCTTGCCAGTTGTCCTCCTCAGTGGCAGTGACAGCAGCCCCCTCCTCAGCAGCAGATTCAGTGGCAGCCACCTGTCCCACCTCAGCAGCAGCAGCAGTTTGGACAGCCACCGCCATTTCCGCAGCAGCTCACGGGCCCCAGCTCTTCACAGTTTATGAGCTTCACCACTCCTCCAGGCGGGGCCCCGCTTTTCAGTCCACTGCGGACCGGTTTCACTCCCAGGCCGACCGAGTCTATGTTTGCGACGACTACTTCTGTGACCCAAGACTTGTCGGCTACCTTCAGTGAGCTTACGAGCTTCCCTACGCCAGACCTCCTGGATCCCGCTCAGACGTCTACGGCTCCAGTCACTTCCACTACCGAGACTCTTCCGAGTTCAGTAGCGTCTTCCGAGTAGGCCGAGCTTGTCCAGACAGAGACTACCACGTCGGTTCAGCCTGAGTTGACAGTTATTCCCGAGCTTCTGCACTCCGATCCTTAGGTTGACACTACTACTGAGACTGCGACAGAGACAGAGATAGAGCAGGCAGAGCAGTCAGTGCCGGCACCGACCCAGACCGCTTCTCAGTAACTTCCAGCTTTAGAGGGTCAGCAGGCTACCGGCGTGTCTTCGTCCGACTCCGAGGAGTACCTCCAGCAGTTCGAGTTTACTCAGCGCACTCCAGAGACGGCACCTGACTCGTCTGCACCACCTCCGCCCTCCGACGCTTAGCTTGGCGCTTGATGCCAAAGGGGGAGAGTGGATGAGTATAGCGATAGGGGGAGCGATGTGAGAGGGTTTCGATGTCTTATGTTGTGTTACATTCACATACGCTCTTGACTTATCGCATCTTTTGTGCTTGTTTATGCTATATACATATGCTATGGACCTTTATGACATGTATGTGCTCACTATGAAATATCATATGTCATGTCATTTCGCTTCGCTCATTTACTTGCGCTTAATTCTCACTTGGTTTTGTATATGAGCTCTTTCACTCTTGCACTTGTTATTCACTCTAACTTGTTGAGTGCAGGATGATGGGATGACATATTTGAGCTTGCCCCTATTCATTTTCTCTTATCCATTGCAAGTTCATACATGTCATGATTTAAAAACCTCTTCTCTCTATACTCGATCTCGTGTTGTCATCAATCACCAAAAAGGGGGAGATTGAACGCATCTTGGCCCCTAGTGGTTTCGGTGATTGGATGAAACACAAGATTACAGTGACTAACGTGTGTTTTGTAGAAACAGGATCGAGTTAGGTCACGGTAATGGCGACGATACAAGCATATGGAGTTCATGTCCCCTGGCGATGGATATCGTTTCGGTTTTTCAAAGGATGGACGACGAAGACGGTGGTAGACTAGGCTAAGTGTCATTTGGTGTTGGAGGACACTTAGGTTGTCTTAGGTCTTTGTTTTTTTTCCTTTGGCCGTACAATAAAGGGGAGCGTGAATCAGTAGCTTGACCTAGATGAGTCTATTGAGGTAGGTGTGGTGCACACTTGTTATTTCATAGCCCTATGTAGCTCAGAGAGATGCCTTAAGTCGAGAGGATCAAAAGTCGTTAAGGCCGCGTCGCGATCCGAGTTGAGTCTGCCCTTGTTATGGGCATCGGACGCTGGCCAGGTGGGCATCGGACGCGTCCGATGCTCACCCCGACTAGGGTTTAGTCTGGTGCGTGGCATCGGACGCGCCGATGTGTTCACATCGGACGCGCCCATGCCATTGTTCATGTGCGCGTGAACTGGAGGCCGCATCGGACGCTGGCATCGGACGCTGAGGGCCAGCGTCCGATGGCCATCCAGAGAGCTTCCAGACAGGGAAAATCCACATCGGACGCGTCCAATGTGGTGGCATCGGACGCTGCCCAGCGTCCGATGTCACTTTAACAGGTCTAACAAGAAGGTACAGTCGACCGTTGGTCGAGGTCATCGGAGCATCCGATGCCAGGCATTGGAGCGTCCGATGCCCCCGCAGAAACCCTGTTATGTGCAGTTTTTGGATGGCCGGTTGGGGGAGTATTTATACTCCTTCCCTCCATCCATTTGAGTGTCCTTGCCACTTCCATCTGCTGAGAAACACATTGTGAGTGTGAGTGAGTGCAAGAGCCCTAGTGAGGTTGAGTGATTTGCTAATTGTGAGAATTAGACACCTCCTAGTGAGAATTGAGTAGCAAGTGTGCATCCATCCATCTCTTTGGCCTTGTGTTGGTCAAGTGAGAGTTCTAGCTTGTTACTCTTGGTGATCGGCATCACCTAGACGACTTGGTGGCGATCGTGAAACTTGGAGAGCATCCGGTGGCATTGTGGATGACCCAAGCAAGCTTGTAACCGGTAGTGAGCGATTCACCGGGCCGGAGTGGCGAAGAATCAGCTCACTAGTGAGCACTTGATCCTTGCGCGGATCAAGGGGGAGCGATACCCTTGCGCGGGTGCTCCAACGAGGACTAGGGGGGGTGTGACGACACCTCGATACCTCGGCAAAAAGATCGTCGAGTCATCTCTACTCCTTTACTTACGCATTTACTTTCAAGCAATTCAATTCCGCATTATACTTGTTGTTCATTCTCTATTGAATTGCCTTGCTAGAGTAGGAGTGGCATAGACTTGGTCTTTTGTGCGGTAGAATTAAGAGAAACACACTTCTAGACACTAGGGGGTTAATTGGGGCCTGATAGGTTTTATTCTTGCAAGAAGTTTTAGAAAAGCCCAATTCACCCACCCCTCTTGGGCATCTTGATCCTTTCAGAAGTTACACAAGTGCTAAACATGTATAAAAGGTGAACTACCCCTAGCAAAGTTCAATCATCATGTTGTATAATGAAACATAGACTTGTGCTTTCAAAAATTTATCAGAGTTCTAGTGGTGATTACACAAGTTTGAATTTTTAGCATGTGATTGTGAGAGGTTGAAAACTAGACATTGCCTAACTTTTGAACCGAGCTAAGCCTATGCATAAGCAATCAGAAGCTTGAAGCAATAGTTTCGGTCTTACACTACACGGCTCAAGTTTAACTCAATGTGCAATGAGAAACAGTCTCAATATCGTGATGTGATGTCAAGTAATCCCATCTTGATCTTTTCAATTCACTTAGACTTGGTTCAAAAATTTAAAAGAATATGAACACACCAAGCAAGTGAAAGACTCAGAACTAGAGACATAGCAACCTAGCATATATGAAAAGCACAAGTAACTTCAACATATTATACACATGCTAGTTGCCTATCTCAATGGTGAACAAGTTCCAAATTTTATGTTTGATTAAGCATATTCATAGTTCTGAAAAGTAGATCAGCTCACAACATGTATCAATGATCAAGAAGAGCCTAAGCTACAAGCGTCATCATATATCATCGGAGCATACACTAATTAGAGCATAGATTCATTCTATAGATTATAGACATGAAGCTCGGAAAGATACAAATGCAAAAACAATGAAATGCAAAAATTAAACAAAAACAAGATAAAAGAAGTCAGTCTATGATACAAGAACCAAAATGTTTCCCCCAACTTAAAGGGAAAACACACACCAAGCTCACCTCTCAACCTAGCAAAGGTTGATTGGTCCAAAGGCTTGGTGAAAATATCTGCCAACTGAAGATGAGTATCGACATGGTGAAGGTCGATATCACCCTTCTCATAGTGGTCTCGCAAGAAATGAAAGCGCACATCAATGTGTTTGGTCTTAGAATGTAGCAAGGGGTTCTTAGCAACGCTAATCGCACTCGTGCTGTCAGAAAGCAATGGAACTCGAGAAAAATTTAGACCAAAATCACGCAAAGTGGCCATCATCCACAACAACTGGGAACAACAGCTTGCCGCAGCAACATATTCAGCCTCTATGGTAGACTGTACGACACTAGACTGCTTGCAAGAAGACAAAGATACAAGAGAAGAACAAAAAAACTAACAAGTCCCAGAAGTGGACTTCCGCTCAAGTCGGCAACGAGCAAAGTCAGCATCCGAGTAACCGCAAAGGGAGAGGGTGAAAGAAGCAGAATACCAAATCCCAAACTCAGGTGTGAAACATAAGTACCTCATAATGCGCTTGACCACCTGACGGTGAGAAGTGTGCGGCGATGCTTGAAAGCGCGCGCAAAGGCACACCGCGAACTGAATGTCCAGGCGTGTCGCCGTCAGGTACAGCAGTGACCCGATCATACTCCGGTACTCCTTCTAGTCCATATCTTCTCCATCCTTGTCCGCATCCAGGGCCATCGTGGTCGACATGGGTGTTGGAAGAGGCTTGGCCTCACCCATATCAAACTTCTTCAATATGTCCTTGGTGTACTTGTCCTGGTGCACAAACGTCCCTTCTCGGGATTGCTTGATTTGCAACCCGAGGAAAAACGTCAACTCGCCCATCATGCTCATCTCAAATTCCCTGCTCATAATATCTGCAAACATGGCAACCAAGGCGTGAGAAGAACCACCGAAAATGATATCATCCACGTAAATCTAAACCAAGAGAGTGTCATTGCCTTGCTTGAGGAGAAAGAGCGTTTCATCTACACATCCCATTTTAAAACCCTTAGCAAGCAAAAAGGTTTTCAGCCTATCATACCAGGCTATAGGGGCTTGTTTCAAACCAGACAAAGCTTTGTGAAGATTAAAAACATGGTTTGGAAACTTGGGATTTTCAAAACCGGGGGGTTGTTTCACATACACTTCTTCTTCTATGTAGCCATTTAGGAAGGCACTATTGACATCCATTTGAAAAAGTTTGAAACCCTTGGATGCAGCAAAAGCTAAGAGGATCCTAATTGCCTCCAAACGAACTACAGGAGCAAAAGTCTCCTCATAATCTATCCCCTCCTTCTGACTATACCCCTGGGCAACAAGTCTGGCCTTGTTTCTCACAATGTGGCCATCGTCTCCTTGTTTGTTTTTGAAAACCCATTTTGTACCAATAGGGTGACACTCAGGAGGAGGTGGAACAAGAACCCAAACCTGATTTCTCTCAAAGTTTTCTAACTCCTCATGGATGGCATTAACCTAGTCCGGATCAGATAAAGCGTGTCCAACATCTCGGGGTTCAAAATCAGCAACAAATGCAGAATGAGCAAAGTGAGAGATTTGTTGTGACCTTGACCGAGTGACGCGTTCGTGGATGTCGTCGATCATCTGTTGAGGAGGGTGTTGGCGCTGAATGTGTCATGGCGCCTCCCTTGCTGAAGTAACCTCCCCCTCAACAGTAGTTGGTGCCACCTCGGGTACAAGTGGTACAGCCCGAGGTGGTGGATCACACGGCCCCCATGTAGTGGAAGAAGACGGGTTGGGGCCGCGAGCAGTCGTGCTCGAAGTCGACCCAATCGGCACAGCAGGTGGAGGAAATGTTGGACCATCAATCCCTTCAGCATCTTCTTCCTCAACATCAAAAAGAGGTTCGCCAACCTCGTGATCACCTGCACGCTCAAATCTAGAAGATGGACAATGCATTGTGAATGTCATCTTGCACTTAAATATGATTTTGGATGACTTGATGATAATGTTGATTAAAGGTCTAATATGTTTGCTAAGTGTGACACATGAATAATCTTATCTCACAATGTATTTGAAATAAAATGCAAAGCCAAAATGATGGATTGTTGTATGATTTTCATGTCACAAGCACAAGACAACAATGAGAATGTTATTGATGAAAAGGCTACTCTATTGTGGGATAATCATGGTTCATATGTGTGCTAACAAAGGATTCAAAGCAAAGTGTGATTGAATGCCTTGAGTTGGTAAAGATAGCAAGGAAAGAGTCTTGGAGGTACTAAGCAAGGGTGAAGTGCAAGCCACGGCTTGGCGACCAAAGAACCTAGTGACGGACCAGGATGTCAGAGATATCATCTATGATGATTACTCCGACTAATCCAGGATGGCTTTAGAGATCCGAAGACTTGTAACGAAGTGTACTTGGATTAGGACTCTAGTTTGTAACTTAGCCGGGTTGTAAAAGGAAGTCCTGTAATTAGAATAGGACTCCACTGTTGTAACCGGCTAGGACTCGGTCTGCGCTGAGGCTCACCCGGATATATAAGGGGAACCGGGCGCAGGTCCTAGAGGATCGGTCATTAATCATAACAATACACAAGGCACATGCCGCACTGGACGTAAGGTATTACGCTACTTAGAGGCCTGAACCAGTATAAATCGCTGTCCCTATGTACTCGCCGAGTCCTACGAACGCCGATCCCCACCGAACAAATCATCTGAGATTCCTCAAGACGAGATGCCGGTTAACAAACACCGACAGCTGGCGCGCCAGGTAGGTGTTTTCGGTGATTCGATGACCAAGAGCCCGGCGAACCACGACAACATGTTCTCGGCGGGATCAATTTTCGTTTTTGGCTCATGAACTTGCATTGCGGATGATCAAAGAAAGTTGCACAGATAGCTCACCGTGGAATCAGAACCACAAGCCATGCCAAAGATAGAACACCTCGCTCAGAACCTAGCAAATATGACAATCCAAGACCCGCAAGATCCTGGGGACCATACAAAGACATCCAACTCCTACTCCAACTCGAACTATGAAGAAAAGGACCCAGATACCTGCTATGGCTTCACCTTTGGGCTGCAGAACTCTGCTGAAAACTTTCAGGACCTGATTGGTGCAAAATTCAAAGAGTATCAGCAGATACCTTTGACGGGAGCTCAACAAGGACTCGTTTTTAGCTCTACCATGGAGGGTAACATCGTCCATTGGCCAATTCAGCCCGCCCCGGCTAGACTGGTTGGCACAATTGACCAGCAACTTCCATACCTGCATGGACATCAGCTCTCTTTTGAGGAACATGACTCCACAACGGAACTAATCTCCAGCACTTCTACTTTGGAATCAGTAACACTGGGATCATCAAACCAGGGCTACACTCGTGAAGTCTTCATGGCGGGCCACCAGTCATCTCTATGACCACCAACCCCACCAGATGTCTGTCAAGACGATGAAACTCCGAGTATGATTTCTAACAATGATCCAGAAGGACCCACAGAAACCGAGTCCTTAAAAGCTGAAAGAATCCGAAGGAATAGAGCTAAGGAGGCCCGCAGAAGGCGAGCAACTCATCGCATGGAAATTGTAGATCGCTACAATGCACGACTAGAAGAGTACAACACCCGGAGGCGTCTGGAAGTAGAGGCAGAGCGTCAAGCTCGCACTGAAGAGAACCACTCCCAGGATGATCTTAACAGGCGACGCCCTGATTGTTCTTGCAACCTTGAACCCGAGTTCATGAGGGTCGCCGGCCATAAAGTCTTCCAGACTCCCTATCAAAACATACTAGCTCTAGCTATGGAGATGGGAGCCAAGACCAACTGCACCCCTGATGAAGAGCAACGACTGGTCATGCTTCAGACTACCGCATTCCAACTCCGAGGGCGGAATCTTGAATCCCTAGCTGACGAGCAAGCTTCATCTCACCCAAACCAGAGGCGGCCGGTTCAAGAACGACTCGGTCGTATCCCAGCAAGGAGCCGTCTGGGCCACCGAGTACCCGACCAAGCTGAGGGAGGAGCAGAATCTTCATACAGAGGAGTCGCAGTCGTAGCATCGGATGCAGTTGATCACTTCCCCTGCTTTTCCCAAAGGCTTCGAGCGGTTTCGTTCCCGCAAAAATTCAAACCCGGGAATTACTCAAAGTACGACGGGAAGACAGAACCTAAACGGTGGCTCAGGCTGTATGCTCAAGCAGTCGAGCTAGCGGGTGGAAGCAACGACGTCAAAGCACTATACCTCCTAATGGCTCTAGAGACAATGCCGCTTGCTTGGTTTGACAGGCTTAAACCCGAGTCCATCGACTCCTGGGAACAACTACATCGTATCTTCGTTGAAAACTTTGCTGGTGTCCCAGAGAGATCAGATCCCCGGACTAAGCTCAGAACCTGCCAGCAACAGAAAAATGAATCAATGCGGGAGTACTATAGGCGATTCTCAGAAATCCGCTCTACAGTATCCGACACTACAGACAGAGAAGTAATTGACATTTTTGGCAACGGTATTTGCGAAAGGTACAATTACAAAGATTTCATCAAGCAGGACCCGACCACCGCTGACGAGTTCCATCGGGCTGTAAACTCCATGATGGCGACAGAGGAACGCACACAGGAACGCTTCCCCGATAGAAACACGCAAGGTGATCGAGGAAACAACCCGAGAGGCAACCAGGCACCACAGCAAAATACCCGGAAAAGGGCAGGAGATAATACTGTCGCTGCCATGGAGCCTCAGAAGAAGGGAAACAAGCCATTCACCTTTGATGACTTACTCGACGGACCCTGCCCTTTCCACCCGAAAAGTGGACATCAAGCAAGGCACTGCCGACGGCTCAAGGAGCGAGGCTTGAACCTCGACTTCAACAAGAACAAGAAATTCAAAGGCAAGAAGACGGCTGAGGATCATCAACAGGACGCTGGTGGCTTTTAGCACCCCAAAGGAACTATTAACGTCATCTTTGGGGGAGTAACTACCAGTGACAACAAGAGGCTTCAGAAGCTTTCCCTGCGAGAGATCATGTCCACCGAACCAGCGACACCCAAATACCTCGACTGGTCCGAACATCCGATTAATTTCTCCAGAGCATATCAATGGACCAGTGTTTCCAATGCAGGCCATTACCCGCTAGTTTTGGACCCCATGGTCGCTAGATATACACTTGGTAGGGTACTCATCGATGGCGGAGCAGGACTCAATGTTATCTTTGCAAGTACCCAACGAAAGATGAATCTAGATCTCGCAACCCAGCTCACACCATCAACCGCTCCTTTCTACGGCATAGTACCCGGAAAAGCGGCTATACCACTCGGAAGGATTATACTACCCGTCACTTTCGGAACTCCGATCAATTACAGAACGGAGTACGTCAGTTTTGAGGTAGCCGACTTCGAATCACCGTATCACGCCATATTCGGGCGACCCGCTATTGCCAAGTTTATGGCAGTACCCCACTACCCGTACCTCTTATTGAAGATGTCGGGTCCCAAAGGAATCTTAACCTTCAGAGGTGACTTGAAGCGGTCATTTGATTGCGACACAGAGGCTGTCCAAATCGCTGAAAAAGCTCAACTCACCCTGGAAGTACAAGAACTCGCTCAGATGGTGCTTAATACCAAGCCTGGAGATTCAGAATTCCCAACCAAAAAGGCGGGTACTATTCAACCATCAGTAGAAGTCTCCACAAAAGCCATTGACCTGGAAACCGGTGATCCTTCTAAGACAGCGGTTATCAGTGCTCACCTATCTGAAGAATAGGAACTCGCGCTCACCAAGTTCCTTTGAGCAAACAAAGACATATTTGCTTGGAAACCAACAGACATGCCTGGGGTTCCAAGGAACTTGGCTGAGCACAGATTAGAGTTAAAGGAAGGCTCTAGACCTATCAAGCAAAGATTACGATGATTTCCACCAGAGAAGAAAGAGGCAATCAAGAAGGAAATAGCCAAGCTACTCGCGGCCGGATTCATCAGAGAAATCCTCCACCCCGAGTGGTTAGCTAACCCAGTGCTACTCAAGAAGAAGAACTCTGCTGAGTGGCGCATGTGTGTCGACTACACAGACCTCAACAGGCCTTGTCCAAAGGATCCCTTCGGATTACCAAGGATAGACCAAATAGTTGATGCCACTGCAGGCTCCGCCTTACTCTCTTTTCTGGATTGCTACTCCGGGTACCATCAAATTGCCCTCAAAGAAGAAGACCAACCCAAGACATCGTTCATTACTCCTTTTGGAGCATACTGTTACAAAACTATGTCCTTTGGACTAAAGAACGCGGGGGCTACTTATCAACGCGCCATCCAAGATTGCCTGGGTGATCAGATTGGCCGCAATGCAGAAGCTTATGTTGATGATGTAGTCATAAAAACAAAGGATCTGACTACCCTGATATAAGACCTAGAGGAAACCTTCAACCGATTACGTGTGTATCAATGGAGACTCAATCCAACCAAATGCGTCTTCGGGGTACCCTCAGGACAGCTACTCGGATTCCTCGTTAGTCATCGAGGCATCGAGGCTAGTCAAAAGCAGATCACAGCTATCATCAACAGGAAGCCGCCTACCTCTATCCGAGACGTTCAGAAACTCACCGGGTGCATGGCTGCGTTAAATCGATTTATCTCTCGGCTCAGAGAAAAGGGATTGCCTTTCTTCAAATTGCTTAAAGCCGGCGACAAATTTCAGTGGACGGATGAAGCGGACAGAGCTTTTGAACAACTCAAAAGCTACCTTATCAATTCACCCGTACTGACACCGCCGGAGCCCAGGGAATCGATGATGCTGTACATCGTAGCTACCACACACGTTGTCAGCACAGCAATCGTGGTGGAGCGCAAAGACGACAAGCACATCTACAACACCCAATGACCAGTTTATTACATCAGCGAGGTACTATCTGACTCAAAGGTCAGGTACCCGCAAGTACAAAAACTGCTCTATGCTTTACTCATATCCTCAAGAAAGCTACGGCACTACTTTGAAGCTCATGAGATCACGGTAGTCACGGATTTTCCTTTAGGAGAAATCCTTCACAACCGTGATGCTACTGGAAGGATTTCCAAGTGGGCAGTTGAATTAGGGGCACTCAGCATCAAGTTCACTCCGAGGAAAGCTATCAAGTCTCAGGCCCTAGCTGATTTTGTCGCCAAATGGACTGAAATACAGCACACTAGAGACAATGCTACTCCCGATCATTGGAAGATGTACTTCGATGGGTCCCTAAAACTCGGAGGAGCAGGAGCCGGAGTCCTTTTTGTATCACCCGCTGGCGAACAGCTCAAATACGTTCTGCAAATATTGTGGCCAGCCACCAACAATGAAGCAGAATATGAGGCACTGCTCCACGGACTTAAACTAGCAGTCACTTTGGGCATTAAGCGGCTATTAGTCTATGGCGATTCTTCCATGGTCATTCACCAAGTTAACAAAGACTGGGACTGTACCAAGGAAACAATGAACGCCTATTGTGCTAAAGTACGCAAGCTGGAAAAACAATTCATAGGACTGGAACTCATTCATGTTACCCAGGATCTCAATGTGGCAGCAGATATACTCGCAAAATTGGGTTCTGACAGAGCACAAGTTCCCTGTGGTACCTTTGTACATGAGTTATTCAAGCCTTCAATCCAAGAGAAGGAGGAGTTCGAGCCAGAACCCGCAACCCAGGTCCTATCTCTAGCACCCGACTGGACACGAGTTTTCATTGATTACTTCAAGGAACATAAACTACCAAGCGACAAAACTACAGCAGAGCAAGTCACTAGGCGTAGCAAAAACTATGTTCTAGTCGGGGATAAGCTGTATCGACGCGGAGTTTCATCAGGGGTCCTCCTCAAGGGTATTACACCAGAAGAAGGCAGGGAAATCCTGAATCAAGTCCACTCTGGGTCCTGCGGTAATCACGCAGCTTCAAGGACACTAGTCGGAAAAATCTTTAGGACAGGATACTACTGGCCCTTAGCTTTAAAAGACGCGGAAGACTTAGTCCGCCGCTGTCAATCATGCCAGTTCTTTGCCAAGCAGCAGCATGTACCCGCACATGAACTGATATGCATCCCTCCGTCATGGCCCTTCTCATGCTGGGGACTCGATATGGTGGGTCCTCTCAAGCGTGCCCCATGCGGATTCGAGTACATCTACGTAGCAATTGACAAGTTCACAAAATGGATCGAGTACATGCCCTTGGTCAAGTTCAATGCTTCCAAGTCAGTCCAATTCATGCGGAGCATCTTTCATCGCTTTGGAATGCCGCACAGAATGATCACTGATCTTGGGTCCCCCTTTACGGCTATCGAATTCAAGTCATGGGCCAGCGACTGTGGAATCAAGATAGACTACGCATCAGTAGCTCACCCACAGTCCAATGGCCAAGTTGAAAGAGCAAACGCCCTGATTCTCGCCGGATTAAAACCAAGGCTATTTGACCTCCTAAAAGATCACGGCGGAAAGTGGGTTGAAGAATTGCCTAAGGTAGTCTGGGGGCTACGAACACAACAAAGTCGGGCAACAGGCCAAACACCTTTCTTCCTGGTATATGGCACTGAAGCAATCTTACCGGCTAACTTAATCTAGAACTCCCCACGAACGGAGCAGTACAACGAGGGCGAAGCTGATGATACCAGGCGGTTAGAAGTCGACAGCCTTAAAGAAGCCCGACTAACCGCATTTTTTCAGTCAGCAAGATACCTTCAAGGGATGAGGCGCTATTATGATAAGAACGTCCATCACCGCAACTTCCAAGTAGGCGACATGGTGTTGAAGAAAATTCATGACATCGTTGGACGTCACAAGCTCATGAGTCCATGGGAAGGTCCTTATATTGTACCTAAAGTAACAAGACCCGGGTCATTTGAGCTAGTCACTGAAGATGTATCTCCACTGCCAAATTCATGGAATATAGAGCACTTGAAGAAATTCCATACTTAAGGACTACGCTACAATTCTGATTCAGGGCAATTGTATTTATTATTCGGATATTAATAAAGTTTGAAGTTCATACGACATAAGAACTTTTATCCAGGCTTTTTTCTACACCTCATCACGACTATTTAGTCGCATAACAGTCTCTGCAATAGCAGGGCTTACCTCCGACTAAAATATAATATTACTCGGATAGATTGGTTCAACGGAAACCATACTTGAGTTACGAGCTTCGAGCTCAATACAACTCACAAGGTAGTACGGCTTAACACCCGACTATCAGCCTATAGCGAATATGGAATCCACCATAGTGGAGACTAGTTCCTATAAGGCGTAACAAGGCAGGATAGTACCTACCCTATTACATATATCCTGGACAGAGGTCCACTTACCTTCGCACCCAAGCTGCGATCCCCAAGAGGATACGATCCACCCTGAAGGAACCAACATTACGGTCCTTCAAGAGGCGCCTGATTGGAATTATCCCTTGAACAAGGGTACTAAGAGTAGTACTCGGGCAAGACTAAGTTCTCTACACAATGATTAGAGAAACGAAGTCACACGACCCAAACTAAAGTGCTAGCGAGCACTCGGATAGACACGTCTAGTTAGACGCCTGGTCATACATCCACAACAAATAAACTCAACCCATTGCCAAAGAAATTTGTCGTAATATGGACTTGAACATATATGCAATTCACAAGATTCAAAAGTAACCAATATTTTTGATATCTTATAATAATTGTTTTCAGGAGATACAAGCTGCAGAGACCGAGGAGTCTAGACTACTCTACAAGATCTAATATCTGTGAGTACTCCTCCGTGGCGGCCTTCACCTCCTCTTGCATCGCCGCAAGGTCCTCGTCACCTTTGTCCTCAGGAAGGGTCATCAGAGCGGACAGGTCAAAGGACGGCAGATGTAGCCGCAGCGTTGCCATCAGACCCTGCACCACGGAGATCGACATATCTTTGATATATTGCGCCAGCCGCCCAGGTGCAGCCTTGGCCCGTTCAATCAAAGACTCCTCGACTCCTGCCGGCACCAGAATCATGTTGAGCAGGGGCTCGACAGCTTGCTCCAAGGCCATCATGGAATCCCGTGACTCCTTCGTAGATTTCAAAGCCTGCAGAAGGTCCCGGTCAGCACCCTCACGCATCAATTTGGCTTCTTGAAGAGTACTCTGCGCATTAGCAAATACCTCTTCAAGCTCTACCTGCTTTCGATTGAAGGTGTTCTGCCACCCAGAAGCCAATTTATTTGCATCTGCATACACAACAGTCAGTTATCATGTCATCCGACTAATATTATGGAGCAGAACGACTCAAAACTCCAAGTATACCTTCAAGCTGCTTTTTAGAACTCTTCTTGAGCTCCTTCAGCTTCTGTTCCATAGCAACGGACTTGGATACCAGCTCCCCTTCTCGGTCGTTGGCAGCGTCACGCTCCGCTACCACTTCCTTGAGGTTGCCTTGGAGTTCATTAATGCGATCATGCAAAACCTGGGTGGCTACCTTCTGACTAATTTGTTCCTGAGCAATATAGTCCCGGAGCTCTTGGTTTTCACGAGACAGCTCCTGGCGGATCCGGGTGACTTGATCTCTAACCTTGAAGTCAAAGGACTACAATACAGTAATACCGTGAGTACTCGGATGAGTTTACAGTATAACAAGAAGAGATTGAGACTCTTACCTCAACAAATTGGTGAAGAGCCTCAAAAGGAGCCCTCACCTGATCCCTCAGCTCCTTCAGCCGAGTAAGATCTTGGTCATACCCGGATACGTCAAGAGTAGCTCCTTGGCGCGAGGACTCGGGTGCATCTAAAGATCCTCCCTGCTGACAAGCTGAGTCCTCTGCATGTATCTCTGTCAAGACCATATCCAGGGTAGGCTCGTCCGGCTGTCGTGTACGAAAAAACCAGTCATTCCACACTCGGTCAAACTCCAATTGAGCGGGAGAACGAAAGATGGAGTACAGCCAACCAACCTGAGGCAATGGAAGAGCATCCGCGTCAGGAGCGGTTTCGACCTGAGACTTGGACGCAGAGGAGTCAGGCAGCGGATCTACCTGACTGAAGGTTGGTGGCATGCTGGAGTCATCCTTGGCCAGCGGCTCCTCCAACGCCTGAGGATCAGGAACGGTGCTTGAGGCTGTTGCACCTGGTTTTGCCTTCCTGCAAGCAGACAAGTATACATGTCAGTATCAGAACTCTGTGTACACTCTATAAAGATGAAAACTTACTTCACGAGCTTCAAAGGCTTTGGTAGCTTCAAGAGCGGCTATATAAGAAGCGGGTATGAAGTCGGAGGCTTCTTAGACACCACGCTGCTCGAAGTCCCTTGCACTGTCCCAGCATCTGATACAGCGACAGATATAAGAGAAGAGACCATCAACACTCAAAAGGACTACAAAGTACTCGGGTTTTCCCTTACCAGAAGCACCCGGCTTATAGTGCTTATCAGACAATTCTTGAGATAAAAGAACTTTGACAAGCACGGCGATTACCAGTGCGAGCCTTCTTAAGGACGGGTCCTCCGGCTTCTAGTTGAGGAGTTGGCGACCTCTTCTGGCTACCCTCAACCTCTGGGTCTATAAGCAGGACATCAGAGTCAGTTGATTCTGTGTCAAGCCAATCAAGATCTTCAGGCGAACTTGGTTTGTTAGGAAGATCCTCACTTCGGATTGGACCTTCCAACGCGATGCCTCCGCCTTCTTCAGTCGCCGGAGGCATGGGAGGACAATCATTGTTATATCTCCCCTGGCCCTAAAAACAGAATGGTACCTAGTCAGGTCAGAAGGATATCTATTCCGAACCTTGACGACACGACAAATTAAGTACTTACCGGAGGAGGAGGATTAATGGCAGAGAAGGATGTCATCACTGGAGCAAGACGTTCACGGCTCTTAAGCAGCCGGTTCACTCTCCAGAGGACTTCACAGTCTGCCAATTGCTCGACAGCGTGGCGACCCGGGTCGTTCTTACCCAGGTATTCGAACCCAAAGTTGGCTCACTGCTGAAGCGGTTGGATGCGCTGGGCAACAAAGTCTTGAACGACAGTGTATCCGGTTAGCCCATCGATTATCAAAGCATCTATCATAATGAGAAGAGGTTGGATAGCCCCTATTTCATCACTTGTGAGCTTCTCCTTCCATTCACGACACTTCTGTGGTGGCCATCCATCATGACGACGAAGAGCTGGGGGTGGGTTATGATGAAGGACGGCCCGATCTTCCGTGAGGTAGCGATAGGTTCGATTGGTGGAGAACTCGACGTTGGCGATCCGGCTTCAAATCAGACACGATTCGAACCCTGCAACCGTTACACCACTGCTCCGTTGGTTATCAACCAAGCACAACTTGATTGACCTCGCCAAGAAGGCTAATCCTGCAAGCGAATCGAAGAACACAAGCAAGAAGGTAAAGCACGCAATCTGAAATTGCAGATATGAATATCACGAATATATTAGAGGGGTTCAAGAACTCGGTTCCAAAGGACTAATCGACACAGTGGAGGAGATCAAGAACGGGGGCCCTGGATCACTGTAAAAGGATTTGTCACCACAGTTACAATGAACGATTCAGTTTCTCGGTGGAAAACTAAACTCAAAACAAAACCCAAGACCTAACGACGGCGGCGGCGGCTAAATATAGGGTTTAGGTCGTCGCCCCTGCTGGACGCGCCCCCTAATGGGCTCCAAGACGATACACGGCCCAACGGACCAAAATACGGTGACGCAGCACCCTGGCAGATTCTGGACGCTGACTTGTTTCGACGATTCCCGTTGACTCCGGACGTATTTTGACGTGATTCCAAAGCCATTGGTTAGCTTATCAAATTATCTTTCCAAGCATATCTGGTTCGTCGAAAACGGAGTCCGTATGCATCCGGGGCGTTGATTTTACTCGGGACTGCTCCTGAATTCCGAGGGTGACGTGAAAACTGAGTTGGAGTCGGATTGCAACTTGGGGAAGACCATGGCGTCGGTGAGTCCAACTTGGCGATGTCCTCATCATCCTCCCCTTCTTGAATTGGAGTCGTCCTCGACTCCATCTTGGCGATGTCCTCATCATCCCCTCCTTCTAAAATTGGAGTTGTCCGCGACTCCATGTCATCTCCAAGCTCCTGCAAAAGGTTAGTGACCGCACAATGCGAAACACAATGTATAGAATCATGTGCAGCAACACTAACATGTCGACAAAGCATAGTATAACAAGGAGCATCATTAGTATCACATAACGCAGCAGCAGTAGAAGTTGTAGCAAGAAAAACACCTCCTTTTAACTTAATCTCATTATTGTTAGCAATATTTGTTGGAGGTTTATTTTTATTTTTAATCTCTTTAGCATGTTTAATAATATCCGTAGGAGACAAAGGCAGCAAAGTAATTTTCTTGTCCTTATGTATGATAGTGTATGTATTAGTTCTACCATGGTGTAAAACATCATTATCAAATTCCCATGGGCGACCTAACAAAATAGAACAAGCTTGCATAGGGACAACGTCAAAATCAGCAGTATCATGATAAGAGCCTGTGAAAAAGCTAATGCGTGCTGATTTAGTTACCTTAGTCATACCATTATTATTGAACCATTGAAGTTTATATGGATACGAATGTTGTCGTGTGGTTAAGCCAAGCTTCTCAACCAAATCCGAACTCACCAAGTTGTTGCAACTCCCGCTATCAATGATGGTGAGAACACGACAACCCTGCACAATGAGATACATGTGGAACAAATTGTGGCGTTGGATCTTCATCTCTTCTTCTTCATGTCCCACACGTGTACTCAACACTCGCTGCACAAGAAGACTAGGATAATCCGCAGCAGCAGCCACAGAGTCAATGGTGATGGTCTCCTTGTCGTGATCGTCCTCGATGGAATCTGCAGCAATGTTAGCAGCAAGAGCTAAATCATCTTCAACATCACTAGTACTTACATATCCATCCTCGGTAGCAATGAAAGCACGACGACTGGGGCAATCCTTCATGACATGTCCCATGCCTTTGCATCGGTGGCAAATGATTGTAGAGCTAGACGAGGAAGATCTAGTAGAAGCACCCGAAGTGGCACCTTTCTTGAATTGTGGAATCTGCACACTAGACAATTTACTTACCTCGGAAGGTGTAGACGGCTGTGGTGCAGCAGGAAGCTTGGGCGTCTCCGGCTCGGAACGTTGCTGAAAAGTCCTCCCAGTGTTATACCTGAAAGGTTGGTGTTGTTTGCGTCCCTGTACTTCTCGTTCAGCTTTAAGAGCAAGATGATATAATTGGCTGAACCTAGTCCAATCTTTGTAATCAAGAATATCCTGGATATCACGATTTAAACCACCAAAGAATCTAGCACTAGCATCATCATCATCTTCATGTATACCACAACGTGCTAAACCAATAAGCAATTCTTGATAATATGCCTCTACTCCTTTATCACCTTGTTTTAAAGTTTGCAGTTTCAAACGTAGATCACGTTGGTAATAAGGAGGAACAAAACGAGATTTCATGCGTTGCTTTAAAGTATTCCAAGTTTGAGGCACAGCAGCAGCATTATTAGCATTGCAAAGATCACTCCACCAGAATAAAGCAAAATTAGTAAACTCACTAGTAGCAAGTCTAACTCTATGCTCAGCAGGAACATTATAAGAATCAAATTTTTGTTGAACAGTAAGTTCCCAATCTAAATATGTCTCTGGATCCATATTACCAGCAAAGGAAGGTAGGCTAAATTTAATTTTAGCAAAAGGATCATTATTATTATTATTACCTCCCATACCGCGACGATTGAAGTTGAGGCGGCGACGAGGACCAGCATCAGCATCCGCATCGTCATCACCAAAAGCATCCGCATCTTCGTCATCACGATTTGGTTGAGGGCGTTGCTCAAGCTGCGTAATGCGGTTGACCAGATTGTTCACGTTGCGTGTCAGCTCGGTCATAAGATTGCGTTGTTCATTCATGAATGTCGTAAGCTCGCCTTTGGACACGCACTCATTGAAGTCCGTCGGAATTCCTGCCATTGTTAGAAGATAGAAAAAATACAACAGCAAAGGATTATCCCTATCAACTAAAGGAACCAAGTGGTGGTGGTAGAAGTGGAACTGGAATGCAAAATCACAGGCGGCTTACCACCGTCTTGCCTGTATTCTTACCAACGCCAAACAAGATCAAACCAAAGTGACGAAGCAATCTGTTGTTGAGCGTGGGTAACAGTTGCAAGATAAACCTGTGCTGACAGAAGTATATGTGGAGCTATAGGTAGGCACAATATGACAGCAAGGATTAGCAATTAACGAAAGCAGATTAGCAAAGTTCAATAAGTATCCAAAGCACAAGTCACAATTGCTGGCTAAGACGTGTGTAGACGTAGCGCAACAAGATGAAACAAAGAACGATGGAAAGAACTCACAGAACAAGCAAAGAATCTGAATTTTTCTTTGTCCTGAATTTTCCCTTGATTTTCCAAAAAGGTACTAGTAGGAATCAAACTTTTTTATTTTTTCACTATTTTTTTTATATTTTTCCTTGAACAAGGATCACAAAAGATGTAACCACAAAAATTGGCGCCTGCAACTGAGGTCGGATGTGGTCTACACAAAATCAGCAAGTTCTCTGAAAAGCGTGCTGAAACCTTGTCAATTTTTTTTATTTATTTTCCCGATTTTTTTTTGGCAATTTAGAGGGACCAAACAGGGCGAAGCCCAGTTTGGGTGAGGTCCAAACGGTGTCAAGAATCGCCACAAAAAATTTCAGATTTTTCGGACAAACGAGCGAAAAGTTATGTCTGTTTTACCGAATGTACCTCAAGTTATGTTTTCTGGAAGGCACACACAAAAATCGGCAGTAAGAGCAACTCGGCAGCGGCAGTTAAGGCAAAGCGACCCGAAACTCCAACACCGATCACAAGATCATGCGTCCTTGTGACTAACAACAGAAGGTAGATGCCAGATGATGTAAGGAGGGCTGCGATGCAGGCAAAAATTAGAGCGGTTGGCAACCTGTCTAGGGTTTGCGCGGCGGCGAGAAATTACACAAGGCGGCTAGCGGGCAAGTCGAGTAATGTGGTGGCTTCGACTTGTTGTTTAGGAACGGTGGATGGGATAGCGGCGAAAACAAAGAAACAGCAACGGGCACGATGAACTACGACGACGAACACAACCTAAACCAGCAACAAGACTCGACCACGGACACAAACTCAACAAAGCGAATCTGAAACGAAATTGCAAAGGCACAAAAGGCGATAGGACAGCGGAAATTGAAATATTTTTTGGCTTTTTGTGGACTGTAGGTAATAACAAATATGAATCTAAGGGCAAACGAGATTATACCTCGCGGGAAACCTGAAAAATCCGATACCAATTGATGAAGGACGGCCCGATCTTCCGTGAGGTAGCGATAGGTTCGATTGGTGGAGAACTCGACGTTGGCGATCCGGCTTCAAATCAGACACGATTCGAACCCTGCAACCGTTACACCACTGCTCCGTTGGTTATCAACCAAGCACAACTTGATTGACCTCGCCAAGAAGGCTAATCCTGCAAGCGAATCGAAGAACACAAGCAAGAAGGTAAAGCACGCAATCTGAAATTGCAGATATGAATATCACGAATATATTAGAGGGGTTCAAGAACTCGGTTCCAAAGGACTAATCGACACAGTGGAGGAGATCAAGAACGGGGGCCCTGGATCACTGTAAAAGGATTTGTCACCACAGTTACAATGAACGATTCAGTTTCTCGGTGGAAAACTAAACTCAAAACAAAACCCAAGACCTAACGACGGCGGCGGCGGCTAAATATAGGGTTTAGGTCGTCGCCCCTGCTGGACGCGCCCCCTAATGGGCTCCAAGACGATACACGGCCCAACGGACCAAAATACGGTGACGCAGCACCCTGGCAGATTCTGGACGCTGACTTGTTTCGACGATTCCCGTTGACTCCGGACGTATTTTGACGTGATTCGAAAGCCATTGGTTAGCTTATCAAATTATCTTTCCAAGCATATCTGGTTCGTCGAAAACGGAGTCCGTATGCATCCGGGGCGTTGATTTTACTCGGGACTGCTCCTGAATTCCGAGGGTGACGTGAAAACTGAGTTGGAGTCGGATTGCAACTTGGGGAAGACCATGGCGTCGGTGAGTCCAACTTGGCGATGTCCTCATCAGGTTACCCATATAAAACCACCCTGCAGCCCAGTCTTTTACCGACTCCGACAACTCAACAGATATATATTGATTGGCTACTTCCAATCTAACCTGGAGACTAGCCCCTCCGACTACTTCGGCATTAGCGTCACTAGGTTGACACTTAAACCAGAAAAAGTAGCGGAAAAGGGTAATAGAGGGACATATCCCAAGAAAAGCCTCACAGAGGTGGGCGAAGATTGCAATATGAAGAACCACATTGGGAGTAATATGGTTTAGAGTCGAACCATAGTAATGCAGCAATCCACGGAAGAAATCCGAAGTAGGAAGCCCTAATCCCCTCTCTACGAAGGCTTTAAACATCACGATCTCCGTGGTATTGGGGGCAGGAGCGCGATGATCAGTGGGTACTCTCCATCCATCCAGTGGTTGCGCCCGCAGCAATCGTTGCTGCGCCAGGAATGCCAGTTCCGCCAGGGTGGTGTCCAGCTTCTTCCACGCCAATACATCAGTTGGCGGGTTCGGATGCTTAGGCTTTCCGGTGGTGGTGATCCTAGGCTTCTTCTTGTCTCCTGTAGACTGCCTCTTGGTACCCATGTTGGTGATGAGAGATTTTCTGCGCATCAACTGTGGAATTGGCTAAGGGATTTCTAGCTCCGAAGGCAATGGCTTGATGAAAGCGTAAGGAAAACATAAGCCCGGCGGCGACTTATTATAGATCTGTTTTGGCACCCGTTCATCTTTTCTCAACGGCGTCATGGAACCGTCTAAAAACCCTAACGGCTGGGAGTACGTGTCAGACGGCGTTAGAGACGGAGAATAGGAATACAGTAAACAGACAAGCTTCTTCTTCCGCAAGATACATTTAGTACTCGGAAAGCAAGACAGAGGACTCGAAAAATATTCCAAGTACGCGGATCTTTGTTATTATTACTCGGAATTACAACAGAGATACATGGAAACATCTTGAGATACAACAACTTTCAACAGAAGTACAATCAAGGTGTAAAATGCTACTCTAGTGAATTCAAGGTACATAGCCTTGATGCCTATTGCACCAAGGACCGGGTTCAGTGAGACGCAGTAAAGCAGACACAGAACCTTGGGTAGACACTATCTTTTCAGTGCATCCCAAGGTGGGTCTTTGGTACTACCCCAGTACTCAAGGAACTCGGGGAAGACCATCACACTCGCCGCCCTTTTGACAACCTGTGACTCTAAGGTTATCTACGAGTGGTAGTAACAAGAGTTCTTTTACGCGCACCACTGTGTCCCTCTGCTCGCGACCACTTGGAAACCACCCTAACGGATGGTCCTATCACAAGAGTTCTTTTGGGCACTTCATCTATTCTACAGAAGGAAGACACCCAGGGGATTGATCATCTCAGCTACTCCTATTACAATACCCATGGAACTAATAAGAAGTTCTATACTCTCGAAAGATATGAGCTCTTTGCTTCCCAGGCAGGGTATTTATAGGCAGTTTCTTCTGGGTCTATAGACCAGGTTCATCAACAAGAGTGATTGTTGGACCAATAAATCAACCAATGTACTGTGGTGCATGTGAAGCTCGGCATGGGTAACAGAGCTGATTCTCACACGCACTTCAAGACGAAGACGACAAAGTTTGCAGTTGCAGAAAATGACAAACATCATTATTACGCACAGTTGGAACAGTCACCAGTCAATTATTGTTGTACTCAAGGTAATTTTTATTCAGTGGGGGGTGATATGGGATGTTTGTTGAAAACATTGCCCACTTGAAGCTGAGTAATTATTATTTAGACGGTTTAAGCAACAAGTTGGTGTCATGGTCTGATTACTCAAGACCTTAATAGATTACCTAATGGCTTCATTTAGAAGACCCCAGAACCGACTACTATGGTACTCGAAACTCAGACTCGGGGGCTGCAGGGTATAATCTATAAAGGAAATGTTTTTTCTTATTCAAGATTTACTCGGAAAAGGCTCCAAAGATCCTCAAAGTTAATACAAATAACAAGAGGCTCGGGGGCTACACCCTATGGGTGCACTTTTTGTAAAAAGTGCACACCATGGAATTTCTTTACACTCGGAGCACTTCAAGATTTCTCAAGACATTACTCGGAGATTCTCAAGAAGAAACTAGAAGATAACGTCGTGAAGAAATGATGAAGAGCTCGGGGGCTTGACGGACCAGGATGTCAGAGATATCATCTATGATGATTACTCCGACTAATCCAGGACGGCTTTAGAGACCCGAAGACTTGTAATGAAGTGTACTTGGATTAGGACTCTAGTTTGTAACTTAGCCGGGTTGTAAAAGGAAGTCCTGTAATTAGAATAGGACTCCACTATTGTAACCGGCTAGGACTCGGTCTACGCTGAGGCTCACCCGGATATATAAGGGGAACCGGGCGCAGGTCCTAGAGGATCAATCATTAATCATAACAATACACAAGGCACACGCCGCACTGGATGTAAGGTATTACGCTACTTAGCGGCCTGAACCAGTATAAATCTCTGTCCCTGTGTACTCGCCGAGTCCTACGAACGCCGATCCCCACCGAACAAATCGTCTGAGATTCCTCAAGACGAGTTGCCGGTTAATAAACACCGACACCTAGCTAGGGTGAAGAAGAAAGTACTTGCATTTAGTCAAAGGATCAATCAAGCTTGAAGATTACATTAAGTGGAGAATCAATATTCCTAGCAACAATATTGATTAAAGTGACTTGACACATTTGGGATTTCATCATATCACTTGTATGGAGTCAAGTCACATGCTCAAGATGGCTATGCTCGAGGGATATCTACTCTTTATCTTGACAAGCATTCCTCTAAATAAAGGAGATGAAGAGAAGCGGCTTTGGTTCGATGGAAATCAACTCAAGATGTTTAAAAGTTGTTTTTCAATTTGTCTTGAGTAAATAGGAAAGCCGTACTACTAAGAGGGATGCAACATAGAGTAGATGATTCTTCATAAGTGCTCAAGTATAAAATAAAATCAAAAGAGAGACACAAAATCACTTCGCGAACACTGGAAGAGGTTGCTGTCAACTTCCAGCGTTGGAAGTTCCGACCTTAAAGTCGGAAGTTCCGACACTAGGATTTTCAGCAAGTCTGTCCTCCTAGCATTGGAAGTTCTGACCTGAGTTTCGACACTGTCAGCGTCGGAAGTTCCGATGCGAGTTCTGACAGTGGGATCTCGACCTACTCAGCCTCCCTGCCGCAAGCTCGTCGGAAGTTCCGGTTATCTCCCGGAAGTTCCGACGTGCCGGAAGTTCCGACCCTAGTTCCGACACTGACTAAAATGTAGCCGGTATACCTCTATGAATAGTGTTTGTAGTGAACGTCAGAAGTTCCGAGATCTAGACCAGAAGTTCCGACCTTCACGTTTTCAGACCAACGACTAGAAAACGGCTAGTTTTGTGGGTGGGGCTATAAATACCCCCAAGCCTTCTCACTTGAAGGCTGCTGATTCTTCTGGTTCCTACACCCATTCTAGAGCTTCCAAAACACTTTCCAACCCTCTCTTAGTGAGTGATTGACTTCTAATTGCCAAATCCATTTGTGGGTTGAGAGAGATTCAAATCAGAGAGCAAGCCACCACTTGAGCACCTGTGCAAATCGTCGATCTTGTTGTGCGCATTCGTTACTCTTGGACTCTACAGTCCTAGATGGCTAGGCGTCATCGTTGAGCACCCAAGAGCTTTTTGGAGTGCCTCAGAAAGTTTGTGAAGGTTCGATCTCTCCTCAAAAGAGATCATCTAGTCGAAGGAGCATTGCGGGTGAAATAGACCGCGGCTAGAGTGACCGGTGGTGTCCTCTAGAGCCCACCTTTGTGGTAGCTCGCAGCCGGCTCAATGGAGAGTAGGACCCGAGGGGTGCCGAACTTTGGTAAAACAAATATCGTGTATTCTCTCTTTATTACATTCGATATTTGTGTGGCTCGAGCTCTCCCTGCAGGTTCTGTGTGTTGTGCATATATACATATTGTATATCTGCAGGGTGTGATAATGTTGAGAAGAAACCGGAGTCGATTTGGAGCCCGGAGCTGAAATCGCAAATACCGGACGTGTCCAGTATTGCTATCGGACGTGTCCGGTATTGCCTGAGTGTTTAGGGTTTAGCGTTTACCGGACGTGTCCGGTATACCTACCGAACGTGTCTGGTATTACCTACCTGCGCAGGATCTGTTATAGATTGTTCTAATCATTTGTGGTGCAGGGAATTGACTTCGTATTCATTGTATATCTTTCATATACTGTGTGCTTGTCTCTTGAGGGGTTGATTTACTCCGATTGAGAGCTTCGAAGTAATAGGAAGCTCCGATACTAATCGCTTCCGCATTTAAGGTGTTAATTTTTTAGAAACGCCTATTCACCCCCCCCCTCTAGGTGGCATCTTAGGTCCATTCAGTCCTTTCAATTGGTATCGGAGCTTGGACTCACGTTTGAGCTTCACCGCTTGTGAGAACGGATGGATTCGCCTATGGAGACAGACATGGTGCTTCTCCAAAATGATGGTTCAAACTTTCTAACTTGGTCATCTTATGTACTCAATGCATTTCAGGCTATTAGCCCCAATGTTGAGAATATTGTGGATGCGAGCATATCTCTCTCTATAGTTGATTGGAGCAACTATAAGAACTTGACAAAAGAGGAAGAGACATGTGTGCAACTCAATGCTCATGCTTGTTTAATCTTGTTAAACTCATTGATTGTAGAGGTTCTTAAGGAGGCTATCTACAATGGAGAATCTCCGCCGGAGAGTGCTCATGTCATTTGAACTAGACTTGCCCATTTATATGGAAAGTCAAAATGTGATGAAGTACATGGTAACAATTCATTGGAAATGGAGTCCATTGACTCATCATCATGTGAAGAAGCCTCAAGAAGCCTCAAGGAAGATGCACCGGATCGGGAGGCTTAGGCTGCTGCTCCTCTGGTGCCTGTCTACACATACCGGACGTGTCCGGTATTGCTACCGGACGTGTCCGGTATTTGCCCAACAGACAGGAATCAGGAGGCAGGGAGCAGCAGCTCTCAATCCCGGTGGCGACCAAGTGATGAGTCAACCTCAGTATCACATGATACTCATCACTTGTGTCTCATGGCCAAGAAGAACAAGAAGAAAGCAACCAAGAAAGATCAAGAGAAGATTCTTGGTGAGATCAAGGAGAAGGCATCAAGAGATAGTCAAGTAGAGAGTGATGAGGATGATGAAGATGATGACTCTCTTGATTATCTCAAGTATGAAGACAAGCTCTTATTCATTAAAGTTTTGAAGAAAAATGATGAGCTAGAGAAGGAGGTGGAGGAGCAAGAGCAATCCCTTCAAAATCAAGAAAAGTTCCTCATCTCCAAATTAGAAGAGCTAAAGACATTAAATGAAAGGTATGAAAAATTGTCAATTGAGCATGCTTTAGCTACTAACTCTCTCTCTAATGTGGAATGGCTAGAGAAGGAAAACTACAAGCTCCAAGCAAGATTGAGTGATCTCTCATTTGAGCACAAGTTCCTACAAGAGGACTTCTCCCATCTCAAGTGCTCTCATGAGAAGCTAGTACAATCAAATGCCATGCTTGAGATAACCCATGAGGTTGTGATTTCTATGGTAAAATCCTCTCAACCTCACACTACTACACTCACTAGTGCACCATCTCAATTAAATAATATTTGTGCTAATGAGTGTGCCTCTCAAGCAAGCCAATCTTCGATTGAGCAAACTCTTAAAGAAAATGCTAGGCTCATTGAAGAAGTGGAAAGTCTAAAGAAGGATGTGATTAGATTGAAGGATGAGGAGAAAGCACAACCTTCTCAAGATAACCATGATTACATGGTGAAGAAGCTTGAGAAGGGTTCAAACCTTGCTTCCTCCAAAGTCCAACAAAATAATCTCATCCCATCCAAAGAGAAAGCAACCAAGAGCAAGAAAAACAAGAAAAGGATTTGCTATGGTTGCGGGACATATGGTCATGAAAGTGCCATGTGGCCACACAAGACTTGGGCCGACAAATGTGAAGCGGCTGAGAAGAGGGTAGCCACCAAGGTGGCAAATCAAGTGAAGAGTGATGGTCCAATAGATGGTGTGAAGTGTCACACTTCATGACATTCAAGCAAGAAATGCACCCTAGCCCAAGATTCAAGAAAGAGGGCTTTAGTAGCAACAAGAAAGTGCTATGGGTGCAATCAAGAAGGTCACTTGGTGAACCAATACCCAAACAAGCAAGACAAGCAAAAAGCAAACAATGGGCATATTTGCTATGCTTGTAGGAGAAAGGGGCATCTAAGCTATGATTGCCCAAATGGTATGCATCCTAAGCCGAACACATTTGCAAATGATAATGTGCTTAGGAAGGCCACAAAGGGACTTAGCACTAGTAAGGTGATGTGCTCACCACATACTAGCACTAAGGCCATTTGGGTGCCTAAGCAATTGTTGGCTAACATTGCAGGACCCAACAAGAGTTGGGTACCAAAATGTGCTTAGGATGTTGATATAGGTACCTATGGTGAGATGAAGGCTTTCGGGGTGGTTGAGCAAGTCCATTTGAAATTCTAACTCAACCTATCAACCTATGTTCATCATCATTGCTTATATGGTGACCCGTTGGTAATCTATATTTGTATTATCTATTACTTCATCTTCACCATGACCTAGTGTACCTAAACTTGGTAGGATAACCATCTTTTCACTATTCTTGCTTACTATTTCATAACTTGTTTAATATGTGAAAAGTTGGAAATGGAAAAATAACTACATATCATTCTCTGTCGGAAGTGCTGGCCTGTGTCAGAAGTGCTGACTGTCGAAACTTCCGACCTGGCACCAGCACTACTGACAGAGAACATCTCTGCACTGTCACAGCATATGCCTACCGGAATTACAGTGAGCTGCCTATCTTTGCCTACAATAGATTTGAGTCTAGTTCTATTTTTGTTATGTTTCCCCTGTTAGCTCAGATCTCACATGTTGTTGTTTCTCAGTAATTTGTGTGTAGATCTTAACATCTTTTCATATATTGCAAATTACTTAGTGTTGGCAAAAAGCTGAAATTTGACTCTCACATTCTTAATGGAATGAAAGTGCTTGGAAAGGAATTCAAATACTTGAAGCACTAATTGAGGGGGAGCTCAATTTCAACTTTGTGCCTTTTATGGACTAATGAGGTTTATCTAGCATATGTTGTAGTTCATCTTGATCAAATTGATTCCTTAGTGAGGACATGGCTATTTGACGAGAAAGGTCAACTAAATCATCACCATGTCATAATTATGATTAGTGGAATTCATGGGCTCAAGGCAAAGGTTTGAATTTAAATATGTGCATTGAAGGTGCATAATAGGCCCTATAATATGCTAGTGTGTGCATTTGTGTGTAATAGGATAGATATTTCCAAACCCCCTTACTAGAATGCATAGGAGGTTTGGTTTTATAAAATCTTTGATCCTCTTTGGTCTTTGTGACCTAGTCATGTCATAATGTGATTATTGTTCCCCTTGGTTGAATGTTTGGCTAATCACATGTGACATGACTCTCTCAAGTTCATAAGCCACCTTGTCTCTCTTAGTTCAACTCTCTCATATGAAATATTTGGAAAAGAGTATAAGTATTTGAGAATATTGGATTGAGCATGCCTAAAAATACTTGGATCAAAGGACTGTGTTTAATTTGGAGTAATAAAGGACAGAGAAATAGATAGAAAGAAACAAAATGAAATATGGATTACTTAGACAAAGTCAGCTTGTACCGGACGTGTCCGGTATGCGCGTGACTTAAAGAAACCCCAGGCCAGCAAAGGGCTATTCCTTTCTATTCTCTCCTTTCTCTCACACAAATAGAAACCCGACCCCAATACCTCAATCCGAGCCCCGTTGATTCGTCTGTGGAAAAGTGAAGGAGGAGAAGGGATTGGTGAGGCTTTGCATCAAGATTGAAGGCCCCAACTTTTGGATTTCAGATTCTCATCCTCTTCTCCATCCCCAAGGACATCAGCTATGAGTGAGCACATAGAGCCGAGGAGCAAGGGTAGGCATGAACCTCGCCATGAGAGGCACAAGAAGGCCAGACAGGATACAGGGAACAGCTCAGCAGGGCGTAGGCCAGTGAGGGCAGCAGCTCAGGGAGGCTCTGACTCTTCTCCTAACAGTGATCCGCAGGAGTACAGATTCAGGAAGAGGAAGAGCACTGACAGATATAGTGACGAGGAGGAGATTGATGAAGAAGAAGAAGATGATGATGATGATGAGGAAGAGGCAGCAGATCCTCTTTATCAGCAGGGTTTCCAGGGTGGTCAACATATGAACTATGGGATGCTAGAGATTCATGCCCCTCATGTCCCTCAGTACATTGCTAGAGTTAACTACAAGGGAAATGGGAAGACCAGACTTGCTAGAGATCAGAGGAGGATCGATCCCAGAGGTTTGCCCAAGGTTCAGTATGACTATAGGTTTCACACACAGTTTCACGTAGATTTCTACACCAGTGTGATCCTATCTAGGAACCTAGTGATTGCCAGGTCTGAGTGGGTGGATTAGGCAGCTTTCCGAGAGCTCAGGAAGGATTCCATAGACCATGCTATTGCCATCTGTCCGTGAGTGGGTGCGTATCAGATTATGGAGTTTCAGCATGACTGGAACTCAGAGGCTATTGCTTAGTTTGATGCCACTCTGTTTGTTGAGGAGGACTTGAGTCGCATGCATTGGATGTTTGAGGGAGCCTGGTATAGTGTGGAGTACGAGGCCTTTGCTGCTTACCTTGGCTTCACAAAGGAGGACCTCTAGAAGGACAAGATCCATTTAGAGCTTGCACTTCCACCAGAGCAGATGGGATTCTTGTGTCCAGCAGGTGGTCCAGAAGTGGTTGGGAAGGTTCTAGGTCTTCACCCTACGTACAGGTATCTTGAGAGGATATTCAGGAGGACTATTGACTACAAGGGTGGAGACAAGGGGACTATTGCTGAGTATTCGAAGAACCTTCTCCAGAGGATGGCTCCAGGGGCTAGGCCCTTCAGTGTGTTTGATTTCATATGGAGTGAGATCCGCAGTGTTGGAGAGAGGCCCCTCAAGGGCTGTGGCTTTGCTCTGTACATCATGTATATGATTGAGTAGGTGACAGGGCACACTTTTGAGTATGACAGTCGTCATAGGGTGTTGAGGCTAGATATGGATTTACCAGAGACACACACCTCGCCACCAGGTCCAGCAGGAGGAGCAGCAGTAGCAGCAGAGGGCGCACCTGCAACAGGTGCAGGAGGAGCAGCTTCACCTCCGCAACGTGCACCTCCACTTTCAGCTTCACGTCATGGTAGTCCTCCCTCTCCAATCAAGAAGTTCTTCACTACTATCTTCGGGATGTGCAGGGACATCCAGGTTTGTCAGCAGAGAGAGAGGGATGCTAGGAGGAAGGATACCAAGACGCTCAAGCAGATATTAGCACAGCTTCAGATTGAGCCTCCTAGGTCTCTAGTGTCAGAGGAGGGTGCTAGTGAGCCAGAGACTGAGGAGCAGCAACAGGCACGCTACGGCAGACAGTTCGGCGAGTTCTTCCGCCGACAGTAGCGGGCTCACCACCAATCTCAGTAGCAGGAGGAGCAGCAGCATGCACCCCACAGTTCTTCACAGCAGAGACTGCTTCTTGGTGGACAGTCCAGTCAGGTTGCAGCTCGTCCTAGTGCAGCAGAGGAGTCAGCTGTGTTCTGGTTGGAGGACATCTTTGGGTACGGGCACCAGCAGGGTTCCTACGGTCAGGACCCCCACATCCAGAGCGGTCTTGGTGACTTCAGATAGGGTGGTTCTCGTCCCGCAGGTGCTCCTTGGTCAGATGACGAGGGTGACGGTCAGGGTAGAGACGACGACGACGAGTGACCTCCAGCGACAGTTACAGCTTGCAGCCCCTTTGTGCTATGGTTCTTCTTGCGAGATCTTTTGTGGTGATGGATGACAAAGGGGGAGAGATTGTGATGATTAAAGCTTTAGAGATGCTTCATATGTTCTATTCTTGTATCTGGAGATATGTACTGCAGCTGTGTTTGAGTTGAGTTATGATTGATCTTCATTGGTGTATCATCTTTTATGTATCAGACATGTATCAGACTAGTTCATGTATCACATGTGTCAGATCAGTTATGTACTAGTCTCAGTTTGTTGATGGTTTGAATTGTATCATGTGAGAGATGAGACTTTGTGAGACATGATCCTTATTTCCATATCTATCTTAGTGGCTTATGGATTTGGGAAACTATTGTAATGAGTGCTATGGGTGTGTTTTTACTTATGCATTTAATTTCATATTATTCATGCTTAATTGAGTAGTATAGCCTTATGAATGGTGTATTGCTTTTATTTTCATTATTGTGTGATATACCATGTCATATGCTTTAGATTTGATTTATTTAATCTTGCACTCATCGGATGCAATGATTTAGGGGGAGTTTCCAACTCCACTTGGTATGTGCAAATTGACTTTTTTGGTCCCTATGATTTCCATTCATATTGCACATATCAAGGGGGAGCTCTCCATATATCATTGAACCCAATAAGCTTAAATGTTTTATCCTTTTGTAAGCTTTATTCAAGGTTGTCATCAATCACCAAAAAGGGGGAGATTGAAAGTGCATGTTGCACTTAAATATGATTTTGGATGACTTGATGACAATGTTGATTAAAGGTCTAATATGTTTGCTAAGTGTGACACAGGAATAAGCTTATCTCACAATGTATTTGAAATGAAA
Source organism: Coix lacryma-jobi var. lacryma-jobi (assembly GCA_009763385.1). Lineage (NCBI taxonomy): Eukaryota > Viridiplantae > Streptophyta > Magnoliopsida > Poales > Poaceae > Coix > Coix lacryma-jobi. The sequence goes on along the minus strand of CM019828.1, from coordinate 75,102,922 downwards.
TGCAAAGCCAAAATGATGGATTGTTGTATGATTTTCATGTCACAAGCACAAGACAACAATGAGAATGTTATTGATGAAAAGGCTACTCTATTGTGGGATAATCATAGTTCATATGTGTGCTAACAAAGGATTCAAAGCAAAGTGTGATTTAATGGCTTGAGTTGGTAAAGATAGCAAGGAAAGAGTCTTCGAGGTACTAAGCAAGGGTGAAGTGCAAGCAACGGCTTGGCGACCGAAGAACCTAGCTAGGGTGAAGAAGAAAGTACTTGCATTTAGTCAAAGGATCAATCAAGCTTGAAGATTACATTAAGTGGAGAATAAATATTCCTAGCAACAATATTGATTAAAGTGACTTGACACATTTGGGATTTCATCATATCACTTGTATGGAGTCAAGTCATAGCACTTTAACATGATTCAAGGCAAAAGATATCTTGCAGTAGAAGACAAAACAAATAGACTTTGATACTCATAGTTCTTTCATCTATGATGAACGAGCTGAGTCTTCATTGTGCAAGAGTTGTTGAAGTTCATTATACGCCTTGCTTCATCTCCGGTGTGAGTTCATCTTAGGACTTTCCCAAATTGATATTGAAAATTTCCTACAGGGGTTAGTCCAACAAAATATCCAACATCCACTATAGCATACTATCGGCTCAAAAATCAACCTAGACACCATGTCTAATTTGATCTAGGAAGAGATTTTAACTTAATTGCTTAAATTAAAAGCCTTTGAAAGCAAAATCACCACTCCTAAACTAGGCACCATGCTTAATTTAAGAGATGTATGAAAGTACTAGAAACCTAAACATATAATATAGCGAATGAGGGTAGCATGAAAGTATTATAGAGATTTATTCAGATGGTGATGAAAGAGCATGATGAGCATATCCTAAAGGTAGGGACAACCAACATAGCAACACGACAAGAAATATTCTTAGAAAGTCTATTCCCCAAGCTTGGATTTTGCACAAATCAAGATTGGATGAATGTAATTCAATGTTACATGATGATTGGTTGGACATACCTTGCGTTTGTTGTTCCTTCATTCTTTTTTGCTCCAGACCTGGGAAGGTTAGTGACAAAAATATCCGAAGGAATATTTCTATGCTCAGTGCAGCGGAAAGCTAGGTAGGCATAGCTAATAACCAGATGTTATGATAGGGTGTAAGGATTCTACTGGTTATAGCTTGTGCTCATGGGGTAGTAACAGATAAGAGTGGAATTCAAAAACAACATTCATAAGAATGAAAACAAAAATAATGAAAAGACTGGGACAAAAAAGGAAAAGATAAAAGTATGATTACAAGGTTAAACTAAGAGTTAAGTTGATCTACCGTTCTCCGGCAACGGCGCCAGAAATGCTTGTTGGTATAAATTAATGAACACTCTACTTTATCCGCAAGCGCACAGATAAGGTCTACCGATGTAGCATTTCACCGGAGTAACCCAGTTTTAATATCGAACCCAAAGGAACAGATAGTGTTAAGTCTTAAAGTCTATCCCCTGAGTAGCTAACAAGGATGAAGAATCTAGAAGTATAGAGGGGATCACTAAGGCTGTCTAATTCCAATTTAAGAGTGATATGTTTATATTATTCTTAGTGGGGAAGTTGCCATAAAAGGTCACAAACAGAGTATGAGTCTTTTATGCAAATGTATAATCCTACCGAGCCTACACACGGGTAAGTAGACTATAGAAGAATCAGCAAGGCTATAAGAGTCACCCTTGCGAACAACCACTACTATCGGCGTTATAGGAGGCATATATGAGCTATCAAGTCTAAGCACCACGCTTACACCATCCAACTACTCTAACTCTAGAGCAACTTAGAATTAAAGTACTCAAATGAGAGTCATAAATCTTAAGAATAATAAGAACAATGGCTCAAACTTAAATATAGACGTTGATTACCGAAACAATCGCTGAAGCAAGTTGATGATGAACTTGGATCCGTAGGTACAAGATGAAGAAGTTGATCCGATAGATCGGAGCTCCTTCTTGATCTCTTCCTCTCTCTCTATTCTAGTTCTAGTATAAGAATAGGTTCTAAACCTAACTAGAGGGGTAACTAGTCTTCTACTTGATAGTTGGCTCTTGATTACAACTAGATGAACTAGATCTAATTCTAGATGAACTAGAAGAGATTCATCTAGAGGGACCTCTACTTCTAATTGAAACCCTAGTTTCTGATGTGGAGATGAATAATGAAGATGGAGATGCCTGAAGAGGGGGGTCTGGGGTTACTTATATAGCCCGAGGTGGAGTAGGGGGCAAGGAATCGCCATGTCATCGATTCGCATCACGTTTATCGCCCACCGTTGGATCAAACCGACTTCAGGGACGGTGGAGATGCATCCTAGGAGGCGGTGGAGGAAGCTTGCAGAAGACGGAAGCCAGCGGGCCCGGGGGGGAGACCGATCGGTCTCCTGGTGGGACCGGTTGGTCCCACCTGGCAGGGTCCCGCGGTGCCCGACCTCCTGGTGTCTTCTGGTGTCCTCTGGAGTCTTCTAGAATATTCCGGACGTGCCGGTTGCGTTATCTCGCGTCGGTTTCCTTCTAGGGGAAGCAATCAGTGCTGGTTTCCTGGTTTAGTCCCTGTAGAATCACAATTCACCAAAACTCTTGGAATATTGTCAATTAAAACCCTAAACCTTTGTTGGTGATTGAATTCATGCCCTTTTCATATTTATTTATCCTTTAATTTTAATAGATAACCAGTGTCAACAACAGGCAACAAAGAAAGATTCAGCTTCAAGAGACGTACACTCACTACTCGAGTCCACCCTCAGATGCCCTACGAAGATGCAAATGATATATCACTAATAAAGAAGAATAGGAACAGAAGGAGGAAGAATAAGGCTACACAACCACATCAAGACACAATATAGATGGTCATCTCTATCCAAACAGAGAGTGACCACCTTCTTCCATCACCATACCTTGCCAAGAGAGACGACCTAGGCGTACCCACCATCGATTGCAAGATCGAGGGAAGTACATTCCACAAGAGGTTCTGCGACATTGGTTCTGAAGGACCGAGAATGCAAAAGCAAGGCGACCAGAGGGGGGGGGGTGAATGGGAGCCTGAAAATTTTCTCTTGAAACTTCGGCCTCTGTCCCAAAAATCAACCCCCAAATGCTTCGACCGAAAACATGATGCCCACGACCCTTGAAAGAGGGTGGATGATCCCTAGGATCACAGCGAGGCACCACCAAGCGAGAGCGAACCAAACACCAAGGTAGATGGAGAACTACGTCGAGAAAACCCCAAATACCAATGCTAACAAGTAGCAAAGATACCTAGAGAGGTTCCTTGGTTAACTATAGGGCCAAACGAGAAGTCCGAAAACCAAGCGGAAAAGCCAGGAGACAAATTGCACTATCCAGGACAAGTCTGCGAAGTCCCGGACAGTCTGCGGGTATGTTCCTGGACTGTCCGCGAAGAAGGGGCGGACTGTCCGCCGGCAAAATCCCCAAAACAGCAAGGTTGCTGAACACTTCTGCTCGACTACCGGACTGTCCGCGAGTCCCAACGGTGGACTGTCCGCGGTTCAAAAACCACTTGCCCAACCGAACTGCACAGCCACTGACTCGGCTGGAGCCCGACCCCCAGACTGTCCGCGGTTCACCGGCGGACTGTCCGGGAATGCGCAGAGAGGGCGATTTCAGTCGCCTTCTCCCCAAATCTCCCCAAAAATGATCCAAATCAAAATCCCTTGATCCCAAACTTGGAGAGGATGATCACGAGGTAGTTAGGCGACTATCCCCAAGAAATCATCCGCTCAAATCAACTCAATCATCGGGAAATCAAAGGGTAAGGAGTATGAACCAAAAAAGTGCCACAAAAATTGAATCGACCCGATCTACTTGTTCGTGAGGGTAGAGATGAATTCCTTCGGTGGAAATGTTCTCCTCACTATAAAGAACAAGTTGATTCAAGTGGATTTCAAAAAGACACAGTAGAGAGGGAGATCGAGTGACGGGAAAAACGTGGAGAAACGAAGAACGCGAAGAACAAAATCAAAACGCGAATCACACCACGAATCTGCAACCGTGTGGCTACCGCACGCTACAACAGTGAGATTACAGTCTCACTTCCTCAAAATCTCATGAACACAGAGGTATGGTTCTCTGCGGATCTCAGTAGCTACAGCAGGGATTGAGAGAGCAGGAAAACCCTAAGTGCTGAATAGCAAATGACTAAGATAGTTTGGGAGGTGGGTGTCTCCCCCTACTTATCCTAATTCTAATTCCTACTCTACCCCTACTTAATTACAGAGCGAACCAGCTAAACCCTAAGGTTATTCTGGACCAACTCGAAGTAGATGCTGATCCAACGGCCACGCTCGCAAAACTGATATCGTTGCCTCGACGCAACCTCACGGATTGCCGCCACGTGCCGTCATCGTTGTGCTCGTCCTTTTCACGGACCTCGCTTCCGGTTTTGTGGCCGAAACCGGGAAACCTGTCTTCACGAGCAACCCCCGGTTTTGAGGCCCAAACCGAGAAACCAGCCGTCCATCGCCTGAGTTTTGTGGCCCAAACTCAGAAACCCGCCAGCGCCCAGGTTTTGAGGCCCAAACCTGGAAACCGTCCTCAGCCCGAGTTTTGTGGCCCAAACTCGGAAACCGGCCGCAACCAGGTTTTGTGGCCCAAGCCTGGAAATCGTCCACCCGATGGTTTTTCTGTGGCTCAATGATCAAACCGACGCCGTAGAGGGGATGCACTTCTCGTGCACCTCATCCACCGACACGTGTCCCCAGGTCCTCGACCCGAGCAACACCGTGCCCCGCAAGTCTTCGCTCGTCGCTGTCCCAGGCTGTCAGCCACCACAGCTGATCCTCAGACCACTGGTCCCTCAGTCCAAGCCTCACGTCCGTCCTTCACCGCTCCCGGTCCATCGGCACGACACGTCTCTACTTGACCTTCACCTTGCCTTCGATCACTGTCTTCGTGCTCGACACCTTCACAACACAAGCCAAAGAACATGCGCATAAAACCAGTTGACAATCACTCATCACTCAAGATCCGACATACACCCATGTATCCGCAGGTTCAAGTGTTAACATAATGTCTAAGGTAACATATGAATACTTATATAAAAATAGACCTATGTATCAAACATATGTGCAGCTGTAGTTGGCAGACCAAACTTATCGATTTCCAGAGGGAGTAGTAAAGGACGTAATGATCCAAATTGAAGACTACTTCGTTCCCACTGACTTCATGAGAAGACGATATTCACATCATCCTAGGAAGACCCTTCCTCAACACTACTGGCGCCATCATCTACATGAGATCTGGAGAGATCCACTTCCAGTTCCCAAGGGAGAAGGTACGCTGTTACTTTAATTGCTATGCCACTAATGTACAGGAAAAGAAGAACCACTCAAGGAGGAGGCGCCGCACATCCCAACGCAACAAGAACCGACAAATCAAGGATGGATGGGCTGACTATGAAGGAGAAGTCACAAGGAGTGACGACATCCCATTAAAAGAAATGAAGGACGATGAAGTAAAGGAGACAAGTCCACCAGTCAAGCGAGTGTGGAAGAAGAAAGAGAGTTCTACTGATGTGCAGTCATCGAGGTCCTCTTCAGGATCTGCTGATGCACCCAATGAAGAATAAGGAGCGTACAAGGAGTCTTGTTCGATAGACTATAAACACCGAATCCTCGCCGAAAGGTAACTCTGTAGTTATCCATATTCATTAGCATTAAATTCATCATTGCACAATTAGTAGATTTAGCATAATCATTTCACTATTAGTATCTTATTTACTTCTTAGTAATCAAATCTGCATTAGAAAACAAAATCTAAGCCCCATGAGAGTATTATACTTTCTGTGGAGGCATAAAAATAAAAAAATAATACATTTGCATATTTACTTCTGCATTGCATTCATCCATAAAAAAAATCCAAAAAGAGACACTAAGAAATACTGCTGGAACTCTGCTTAGTGGAAAGGAAGAACATAAATAATCTTAAGAGCTTTAAGACAACTAGACAAATGGGAGGAATGTTTATCACTAACGCTTAATCAAGTTCCACTAGTTGTGTTGTCTATCTTTGAATTCAGCACGAAGAGAAGAAGAGAAAGACTCAAGCTAACGGTCTACTCGTCTTCTGGAGAAAAAGACCACGTCAAGATCCAGCTTGGGGGAAGACACCCTCAATTATCACGATAAGTATCACGGCTTTTTACTATTATTAGTTCGGTTTAGTTAGATCAGGTCAATAAATGTAGAAACCCATAAAAAGATAAATAACTATTACAAAACTAAATAAAGATATTATATAACGAATAAATGTCTAGGTGGATATAAACTTCATATTGCTCATGATGAAAATATTCTTGAGTACCTAGTGTTCAACCTTAAATTTTCTTGAGTTTTAGACAAAGCTATTCTGAATAAACTCTGAACCTGAAACCTGTGGATTGCAAATGCTTGATCTAAAGTCTAGATAATTGTGAGAAATGATATAAAAAGGTTTGAGCTGCTGTTTATCTAATTCCTAGAGATACTAGAGTTCTGGAGATTTACACTTTGAAAAGATTAAAAACACATGATGAGATCCTGTATGACATAATATGAATTCCTACCCAGAGCCATTAATATGATCTTAAGATAAGACTACTTACTTTGTTCTATGTTTTTAGTTATGGTTGAGAAATTTATCATGCTCTAGAGATCAAGAATGTTTTATTAAAAGATTCACTCTTCCGAAGTAGTATTGTGTTATAAGCATGGGACTATGCAAAATTATAAAGGAGGAAATAAAAAGGGACAAGTGTCCGACTACTTCAAGAGAAAAAGATTTATGATAAAAATATGAAAGAGAAAAAAAAGAATGATAGCCCATGGTCCCTTTAATTACAATATGCCAGCAAGAGATGACAAAATTTCAAATGTTCTAAGTTCTTGATCTATGAGTATGACATCTTTCTCCCTAACTTTGAACTTTGACTTGGTAAGATATGCTATTCACTTCATAAAAAGCTCCAGATATATATTTATAGAAAATAACGAAAATGCATCAGTAAGGAATCATAAAATATAAAAGAGCGATTTGAGAGTGTCATACAGTAAAATCTCTCAATTTTATTTTGAAAATATATAAAAACTCCAGAATGAAGGTTGATCAAAGAGTTAGAGATACAATGCTTAACTTGATTGTTCTATCTTTCAATTGTTTAAAGACCTAGGTGAAGGCAAAAGCTCCATAGTTAAAGGTAATATGAGAAAGTCAGAATAGTTAACTCTAATCCAAGGGAAGATTTTTGTTTGAGCATATGTACCTTTGAGGTGTGAAAGCATAGTAGTAATTCCTTATTCATCATGACTATTTGCTAAGGGACTAGCAAAAGGTAAGCTTGGGGGAGTTGTTGACACTGTTTATCTATCACAATTAAAAAATAAATAAATATAAAAAGGGCATGAATTCAATCACCAACAAAGGTTTAGGGTTTCAATTGACAATATTCCACAAGTTTTGGTGAATTGTGATTCTGCAGGGACTAAACCAGGAAATCAACACATATTGCTTCCCCTAGAAGGAAACCGGCGGGAGATAACCGAACCGATGCATCAGGAATATTCTAGAAGGATCTAGAGGACACTAGAAGACACCAGGAGGCCGGGCACCCCAGGACTCGGCCAGGTGGGACCGACCGGTCCCACCACTAGACCGGTCGGTCTCCCCTGAGGCCCGTTGGACTCTATCTTCTGGAACCTTCCTCCACCGCCTACGAGGATGCATCTCAGCCGTACCTAAGGTCGATTTGATCCAGCGGTCACGCCTAGGGCTATATAAGCAGCCCCAGACCCCCCCTCTCCAGATCATCAGGTCATCATCATCTCATTCATCAGATCAAGCCATCACCAGAGAATGAGATCAATTAGAAGCCCTAGAACTACATCCACCTAGATTAGTTAGATAGAATAAGATTAGAGGAGGCAAGCTTCGCTTGGATTCCAGATCTAGTCATGAGAAGGCTCGGTAAACCCAAGATCTTTTCTCTTGTATTAATATTATGGATCTACTTCATAAATGCTCTTCTAGTTCATCATTGTTCATCATTGTTTATGTTCTAGTTAGTCGTCTAGTTCTAGTTCATCGTCTAGTTCATCTTCTAGTTCATAATCCAGTTCTAGTTCGTACTTTAGTTCTTCTCGATGATCTAATTCACCTTATTGTTCATCTCTATGTTCTAGATAGTAATACAATTGATATGACTAAGACATCAATCATTATATTCTTAATTATATTGCTTATACTATGCTTTGATTATATGTTTGGCATAGATAGTTCATCATTATGTTTATACTCATGTTCGTATAGCACTCATCTTAATGATCATTGGGTGGGTGATAGATGTTGTGTAGGCGTGGTGCCTATACACTATTTATCTGCGAATGCGTCCTATGTTCTGGATAGAGTGGTAGACGCGGGTGTGATATTCCTGTTGAGTCCTTTGTATTCCACATCCCGAATGTAGTGTTCAGTATGGCTCAGTTAGCTCATGGTTTACGGGTTACTCTGTTTGGCACCTTTACTATGGAGTTGCCTCTTGATTATAAATATGATATGACCTAGCCTATGATTTCCAAATATGTTTGCACTAATCAATGTATGCTATGACTTGTAATTAGAATAACTCAGGAATGTTTCTTATTAATGCTTGTTCTAATCATCACATGATAGGATGTACTGTTCTAGGATTATCTTTGATTGATCTGCTCTCTGTTACCATTTGTCATTATCATTTATCATTACTTTACTATCTGATCTCTGTTTAGATTAATGAGTGTGTTATCAGTCTTTATCATAAGTGTGTGCCACATTAATTGTTATTAAGTCCTCACTAGTATAATACCACCATACTTTGAATTGATTAGTCTATAGGCTAAATATAAATAACGATACCTGAGACTAGCTTGGGTGAAATGCTTCTACAACGGGTGTATTTATCTGTGCGCTTGCGGGTAAATATTTATCTTTAAATCTAGTGCCCTGATATAATCACATTGGTAGCTTCATGTTGGGGATGACAACTTGACGTTAAGTGAAGTTAGTAATGTCCCGTACACTTCTTAGTGCCTTCACTAGGTTATTGTTTATGAGTTTTGTTCTTAGAGTGAAGATGTTAAGAAATACCAACAAGGTTGTAACAGGACCGACCAATTTGCACCAGATTATGCACCGAGACCTCCGCTTATCGCAAAGATTATCAAGTACTTAAGCTCGTACAAACCCGGTAGTCCGGAAATCTCAAAGGATTTCAACTCATTCAACATTCAGCCAAGATCGTACTAGTTCAGCGAACATGCCCACAAGTTACATCACAGTTGTACATAGTTCGAATACATCGGAGTATGAAATAATATTACAAACCATAGTTTGAACAGTAGCGGAAGCAACATAGTTTTAAACATAAGTTCAGAAGGTTCTTAATACAATCAGGTCCACAAAAGCATCAGACAAGGTAAGTAGTGACCATGCCCCTGGTCTAGTCATCTCCTGTAACCGGGTACAGGCAGTTCTCACAGTAGCTAAAGAAGCACTGGCCATCTGCAACAACAAGGGAATAAACCCTGAGTACGAGTAGGTACTCAGCTAGACTTACCCGCTATAAACCAGAAATAATGAGACACCAAGGATCATGTAGGCTATATGTTGGGTTGGCTGTACATACTCTTTTTGCATGAAAGCTTTTTGTAAGAAAACTCAACTTAGGGTGATGGCAGTCACTTTTAATAATTAAATCTACATTACTAGGTTTGCTCCTGATCTAAAACAAGCACTTGACTAATTATTCAACAAGAGTGACTATTTCATCAATAGCCTTTCAGATTCCATACCATAACCATATTTAGTTCCATAAGTTCTACGAGCGATGATCTACAGTCAATTACTCACTGTCCAGGAGCGATGGCGATTATAATCGATTCCTACCGAGCTGGGGATAAAATGTCGCACACTCGCCCGACACATCCGGCCATGGCAGTCGTAAGCTGCCACTTAGGAGATTCGAGAACATAGTTCGCGGGACGGCCATGGGCCCTTCTACACCGGGGGTTATCTCAGGGCCAGGTCGCTCAAGCTATAGCTGCCCACGGTCATGCCAGGTCGATCAGGCCCTGCCTGCCCTCGGACCATGCCAGGTTGCTCAGAATAGTTGCCCACGGTACAGCTGAGGCCCTGGGTGTTAGGCGTCAACATCTCCATCACCGGCTTGAATAACCTTACTCGGCTTCACGGGAGGTACTCCGACCTACTCCATTAAGTGATTGACGCGTTCAATTTGACAGAAGGGACATTCCCGAACGGGTCCTATGCGACATAGACGGAAGACTACTAGCCCACAGAACCCATGTTCTGTTGCTCCTACATTCCGCCCAGTCTCAGATTAATTAACACATGGTTATCTCAATGATAGCACTAGGCTAGTCATGATCAGTATCCACCTATATGCGGGAGACAGAAAATCACCCGACTTTTACCGATCTAAGCAGGGCTAAGCATATAATCAAGCCTAGACCTATCAGGGATATCAAGATAATAATTGCGGTGGACAAGGTATAGTAATAATGCATCAACGGTAGCAATCAATTCCTATAACTTAATGCAACAGTAAACATCAGGCTAATCTGTAAATCAATTGCAAACCATAGGAGTTAGAATGCTCTGGGGCTTGCCTTTCTCAAAGTCCGACGGAGGGTGGTCACGGCACTCGGGCAGCTCTTCGGCGTCGGTGCCTTCGGTCTCCTCGGGCTAACTCTCCTCTTGACTCGGCTCTTCCGGCAGCGACGGGTTCCGGGTCTCTTCTGTCGATCTTGTATGATGCATAATATGTATGAATAGGATGAATGCACATAGGATACGTATGGGATGCAACATGGTTAATGACAATCAGGAGATAAGCACATGTCATCTACTTCATTTTCTTCAACAAGGTATTCAACATCATCTTAATGATTATAGAAGACCTTTGCATCTAACCACCATTTAACCTTCCTCATTAATTAGTTAAGATGCATAATTACCACAGCATTACCTACTTACTTATTTTATTTTCATCTATTTACTTGCTTTAACAATCCTATTTAATCATGCTTATAACAGCAACCTATCCTAAACAGTTTTAGAAAAATCTACAAAAATTACTTGAGGTTAACAAGACACAAAATAGCCTACTGTCAAATTTTTAAGACATTTAGATTTAGACACTGTCCTCTATGAAAAAACAAATAACACGATGAAAGGGTGCTTTGAACTACACATCCTAACAGAAAGTGTCAAAGAACAGATTTCATATTTTTCCTCCGAACTTCTTAGCACAAGAGCAGTCTACAAAAATTATCAGACTCATATTCATCATATTTTAATTACTGCAAATTATACAAGAAAACAACATTTAACCATTTTAAATGCTACTGCCAAATTATTTCACAGAGCATCTCCATATTTCATTTTTCCCAGAAACTACTCATCTACACAGATTTAACAAAATTAGAATCACATTTTTCCGAGCTACACAGAATTAGTTATGCATTTTCTAAGTTAACAGCAAAATCCTAAATCAATTTAAACTGCTTATAAAAGTATCACCAAAAATGTATTTAACATTTTTCACAGTAGCCCTATTCATTCTTAACACACCAAAATTTGTTCCACAACATTTGGACTTAAAATGAGCCTTGCATGAATTTTTGAAGCCTTTACACAAATTCTGCAAAAACTGAATAAAAGAAAACCTGACCTAAACTGCTACAGGTACCCCACTTCATACACCCGCAGACATAGAGCAAAATGCTAGATGCGCCCGGCTATCCCGAGCGCTTGCGTACCCAGACTTCTCTCCTTCTCTCTCCCTCTCACTGCCAGAGGGCCCCGCTAGTCAGGCGACCCCACGTTACATGGTCAACGGACCCACGCGTCGGAGATAGAGCACCCCCGCCGGAGTTGACTGGCGCTAGCTCGCCGGCGGCGAGGCCTCGGGCGCAACCATCTACATGGCTAGACTCACCTTCGCAAGGCGAACACGGTCGGCTAGGTTTCTCGTACAGGGGTCCACCGGAGCAAGCTCGATGGCAACAATGGCGGAGCGGCGGCGCGGCAACTAGGTGTCGAGGCCTTGCCTGGCTATTCCGAGGCTTGGCGACACGAGCGTCGGCTCAAGCAAACCCTAAGCTACCTACCAGGGCAACCATTGAGCCCTGCCAACCTCGGCACTGCCCGGCGCCACGCACGGCGGCGGTCCGCGGCGGACATGGCCGGGGCACGGCTCTGTTCCGGCTGAAACACGACGAGAGAAGGGTCTCCATCTAACCCTAAGCTACCACAGAGGTAGAGGAGGTGAGAACGAGGCTTGGTTGGGGATGGTTGGGTCAGAGATAGCCGAACCACGTGATGGTCATGGCGGCGGCCATGGTGAGAACCCGAGAATGCCGTTCAGCATTCCGCTGGCTAGAGAGGGTAAGAGGGGAAACCAACCCGTGCTGGTGCAAGAGGAGGTTAGGGCGGAGATGTTGGTGGGAGGAATCGGACGGCGGTGCAGTGAGCAGCGAGCAATCGCTCGCCGGAGTTTGGCGGGTGGTGGCGGCGCTGTGAACTGGAGAAGATGGAGTGGATGGAGGAGACGAGGGAGTGAGCGAGTGGGTGAGTTCCTGGCTGCAAGCGTGAAACGGGGAGGAGGTAAAGGAGATTGAGGGCTCGGGTGCATTGCACCTGGCCACTTCCTGTCGGGGAGAGGCTCCGACCGGCGCGGCGGTGCAGGCATCGGCAGTCGCGGGGCAGTTGGGCAGAGGAGACAGGGGGATGCTGTCGGCCCGGCGCAAACCATGGGCGACGAGCAGTGGCGGTTTGGGCGGACAGCGAGGCGGTCTCTGTACGGGCGATGGCGCATGCTGGGAAGAAGAAGGAGGCCGACAGGTGGGTCCCGCTAGGTTTTAACAAAATGAGTTTTTTGTTTATTTCTTCTCTGCTCCATAACTCCCAAACTAAGCCGAATTAGGAAAAGGTTCTAAAAGCAAGGTTGCTTAGAATTTTGCAAGGAACAAATCATCTTTAAGGATCAAGTCCAAATTCTGCTTAGAAAAAGAATTTTACTACTAAACCATTTTTCTAATGCACTAAATAACAGTTTAAAGACTTTTTCTTAAAAAGGGCTTTTAAGCAAAGTTGTTCCTTTCATCAAGATCTACAACTTTGGGTTAAGGCACTTGGTCAGAAACAGAAGGCAAAACATAACGATACTAGATGCTAAAGAAAAACTTAAACATTCATACACACAAATGCACATGAAAAGATGAGATGCTATGCCTAGTATGCATTTTAGGGACAAATGCACAAATGTCTAGTATGCATTTTAGGGTTTCTTAACACCTAGGGTGTTACAAAGGCCATCCCGCATGAGTTTTGTAACACCGTTCCGTCGGAAATGAAAGTGCCAAAAACCCACCAAACATGACTTTTGGGTCAAACAGAATTGATTGGGTGCGTTCGTTGCGAAAAAATCAACTGTGAATTTTTCGGTGCATCAGTGCAAGAAACAACCATCCCACACAAGTTTTGCGACATCATTTCGTTGAAAATCAAACTTATAAAAACCCACCAAACATGAGTTCTGAGTCAAACAAAGATGTTAGGGCGTGTCCGTTGCGAAAAATTATGTTGCCAGTTTTTCGTTGCATCAGTGGGAAAAGAGGCCCTCCTGCACGAGTTTTGCAGCACAGTTACGTCGGAAATGAAAGTGTCAAAAACCCACCAAACATAAGTTTTGGGTCAAACGGAGGTGATTGTGTGCGTCCATTGTGAAAAATTCAATAGTGAGTTGTTCGGTGCCTCAGTGGGATAAAGGGACCTCCCGCATGAGTTTTGCGACATCATTCGGTTGAAAATAAAACTTACAAAAACCCACCAAACATGAGTTCTGAGTCAAACAGAGATGATTGGGCGTGTCCATTCTGAAAAATTCAGTTGCCAGTTTTTCGGTGCAACAGTGGGAAAAGAGGCCCTACTACACGAGTTTTGCACCACAGTTACGTTGGAAATGAAAGTGCCAAAACCCATTAAACAAGAGTTTTGGGTCAAATGGAGATGATTGGGTGCGTCCATTGTGAAAAATTCAATAGTGAGTTGTTCGGTGCCAAAGTGGGATAAACGGACCTCCCGTACGAGTTTTGCGGCACCATTTCATCGGAAATGAAAGTGCCACAAACCCACCAAACATGAGTTTTGGGTCAAACTAAGATGATTGGGTACATCCATTGCGAAAAATTCAATTGCGAGTTTTTCGGTGCATCAGTGGGAAAAACGGCTCCCTTGCACGAATTCTGCGGCACCGTTCTGTTGGAAATGGAAGTGCCAAAAACCAACAAAATGTGAGTTTTGGGTCAAACGGAGAAGATTGGGCGCGTCCGTTGCAAAAAAAATCAACATGTGCCTTTTGGTGCATTAGTGGGAAAAATGGCCCTACCGCATGACACCGTTCCATTGAAAATGAAACTATCAAAAACCCACCAAACATGAGTTTTGGGACAAACGGAGATGACTGAGTGCATCCGTTGTAAAAAATTCAACTCCGAGTTTTTCAGTGCATCAATGGAAAAAAACAACCATCAGAAATGGAAGTGCCAAAATACCACCAAAAATGAGTTTTGGCTCAAACTAAGATGACCGTTCGAGAAATTCACCAGAGTTTTTCAGCGCATAAGTGGAGAAAACAGTCATCCGGGCGAGTTTTGCGGCACCGTTCCGTCAGAAATGAAAGTGCCAAAATCCCACCAAACATGAGTTTTGTTTCAAACAGAGATGATTGGGAGCGTCCGTTGCAAAAAAATCAACTGCCAATTTTTCGGTGCATCAGCACGAAAAAAGGCCCTCCCGCACGAGTTTTGCGGCACCATTCCGTCGGAAATGAAAGTGCCAAAACCCACCAAATATGAGTTTTGGGTCAAACGGAGATGATTCAGTGCGTCCGTTGCAAAAAATTCAACTATGACTTTTTTGGTGCATTAGTGCAAGAAATGACCATCCCGCACGAGTTTTGCGAAATCATTCCGTCGAAAATGAAACTTACAAAAACACACCAAACATGAGTTCCGAGTCAAACAGAGATGATTGGGCGTGTCCGTTGCGAAAAATTCAGTTGCCAGTTTTTCGGTGCATCAGTGGGAAAAGAGGCCCACCTGGACGAGTTTTGCGTCAAACAGAGATGATTGGGTGCGTCCGTTGCAACAAATTCAACTGTGACTTTTTCGGTGCATCAGTCGAAGAAACAACCATCCCGCGCAAGTTTTGCGACATCATTCCGTTGAAAATGAAACTTACAAAAACCCACCAAACATGAGTTCTGAGTCAAACAGAGATGATTGAGCGTGTACGTTGCAAAATATTATGTTGCCAGTTTTTCGGTGCATCAGTGGGAAAGGAGGCCCTCCTGCACGAGTTTTGCACCACAATTACGTCGGAAATGAAAGTGCCAAAACCCATTAAACATGAGTTTTGGGTCAAACGGAGATGATTGGGTGCGTCCATTGTGAAAAATTCAGTAGTGAGTTGTTCGGTGCCAAAGTGGGATAAACGGACCTCCCGTACGAGTTTTGTGGCACCATTTCATCAGAAATGAAAGTGCCAAAAACCCACCAAACATGAGTTTTGGGTCAAACTAAGATGATTGGGTGCATCCGTTGCGAAAAATTCAATTGCGAGTTTTTCGGTGCATTAGTGGGAAAACGGCTCCCCTGCACGAATTCCGCGGCACCGTTCTGTTGGAAATGAAAGTGCCAAAATCCCACAAAATATGAGTTTTGGGTCAAACAGAGATGATTGGGCGCATCCATTGCAAAAAAAAAATCAACATGTGCCTTTTGGTGCATCAGTGAGAAAAATGGCCCTCCCGTACGAGTTTTGCGATACCGTTCTATTGAAAATGAAACTATCAAAAACCCACCAAACATGAGTTTTGGGACAAACGGAGATGACTGAGTGCATCCGTTGCAAAAAATTCAACTGATAGTTTTTCGGTGCATCAATGGAAAAAAACAGCCATCAGAAATGGAAGTGCCAAAATACCACCAAAAATGAGTTTTGGCTCAAACTGAGATGACCGTTCGAGAAATTCACCTGAGTTTTTCAGCGCATAAGTGGAGAAAACAGCCATCCGCGCGAGTTTTGCGGCACCGTTCCGTCAGAAATGAAAGTGCCAAAATCCCACCAAACATGAGTTTTGTTTCAAACGGTTGGGAGCGTCCGTTGCAAAAAAATCAACTGCCAATTTTTCGGTGCATCAGCAGGAAAAAAGGCCCTCCCGCACGAGTTTTGCGGCACCATTCCGTCGGAAATGAAAGTGCCAAAAACCCAGCAAACATGAGTTTTGGGTCAAACGGAGATGATTCGGTGCGTCCGTTGCAAAAAATTCAACTATGACTTTTTTGGTGCATTAGTGCAAGAAACGACCATCCCGCACGAGTTTTGCGAAATCAGTCCGTCGAAAATGAAACTTACAAAAACACACCAAACATGAGTTCCGAGTCAAACAGAGATGATTGGGCGTGTCCGTTGCGAAAAATTCAGTTGCAAGTATTTTCGGTGCATCAGGGGGAAAAGAGGCCCTCCTGGACGAGTTTTGGGTCAAACGAAGATGATTGGGTGCGTCCGTTGCGAAAAATTCAAATGTGAATTTTTCGTTGCATGAGTGGAAGAAACAACCATCCCGCGCGAGTTGTGCGACATCATTCCATTGAAAATGAAACTTACAAAAACCCACCAATCATGAGTTCTGAGTCAAATAGAGATGATTGGGCGTGTCTGTTGTGAAAAATTCAGTTGCCAGTTTTTCGTTGCATCAGCGGGAAAAGAGGCCCTCCTGGACGAATTTTGCAGCACCGTTATGTCAGGAATGAAAGTGCCAAAAGCCCACCAAACATATGTTTTGGGTCAAACAGAGATGATTACGTGCGTCTTTTGTGAAAAAATCAATAGTGAGTTGTTCGGTGCCTCAGTGGGAAATATGGACCTCCCGCACGAGTTATGCGCACCATTTCGTCGGAAATGAAAGTGCCAAAAACCCACCAAACATGAGTTTTGGGACAAACGGAGATGATTAGGTGCATCCGTTGCGAAAAATTCAACTATGACTTTTTTGGTGCATTAGTGCAAGAAACGACCATCCCGCACGAGTTTTGCGAAATCATTCCGTCGAAAATGAAACTTACAAAAACACACCAAACATGAGTTCCGAGTCAAACAGAGATGATTGGGCGTGTCCGTTGCGAAAAATTCAGTTGCCAGTTTTTTGGTGCATTAGTGGGAAAAGAGGCCCTCCTAGACGAGTTTTGGGTCAAACGGAGATGATTGGGTGCGTCCGTTGCGAAAAATTCAACTGTGACTTTTTCGTTGCATGAGTGGAAGAAACAACCATCCCGCGCGAGTTGTGCGACATCATTCCATTGAAAATGAAACTTACAAAAACCCACCAATCATGAGTTCTGAGTCAAATAGAGATGATTGGGCGTGTCTGTTGTGAAAAATTCAGTTGCCAGTTTTTCGTTGCATCAGCGGGAAAAGAGGCCCTCCTGGACGAATTTTGCAGCACCGTTATGTCAGGAATGAAAGTGCCAAAAACCCACCAAACATGAGTTTTGGGTCAAACAGAGATGATTACGTGCGTCTTTTGTGAAAAAATCAATAGTGAGTTGTTCGGGGCCTCAGTGGGAAATATGGACCATCCGCGCGAGTTTTGCGCACCATTTCGTCGGAAATGAAAGTGCCAAAAACCCACCAAACATGAGTTTTGTTTCAAACGGAGATGATTGGGAGCGTCCGTTGCAAAAAAATCAACTGCCAATTTTTCGGTGCATCACCAGGAAAAAAGGCCCTCTCGCACGAGTTTTGCGGCACCATTCCGTCGGAAATGAAAGTGCCAAAAACCCACCAAACATGAGTTTTGGGTCAAACGGAGATGATTCGGTGCGTCCGTTGCAAAAAATTCAATTATGACTTTTTTGGTGCATTAGTGCAAGAAACGACCATCCCGCACGAGTTTTGCGAAATCATTCCGTCGAAAATGAAACTTACAAAAACAGACCAAACATGAGTTCCGAGTCAAACAGAGATGATTGGGCTTGTCCGTTGCGAAAAATTCAGTTGCCAGTTTTTCGGTGCATCAGTGGGAAAAGAGGCCCTCCTGGACGAGTTTTGGGTCAAACAGAGATGATTGGGTGCGTCCGTTGCAAAAAATTCAACTGTGACTTTTTCGGTGCATCAGTCGAAGAAACAACCATCCCGCGCGAGTTTTGCGACATCATTCCGTTGAAAATGAAACTTATGAAAACCCACCAAACATGAGTTCTGAGTCAAACAGAGATGATTGAGCGTGTCCGTTGCGAAAAATTATGTTGCCAGTTTTTCGGTGCATTAGTGGGAAAGGAGGCCCTCCTGCACGAGTTTTGCACCACAATTACGTCGGAAATGTAAGTGCCAAAACCCATTAAACATGAGTGGTTTTGGGTCAAACGGAGATGATTGGGTGCGTCCATTGTGAAAAATTCAATAGTGAGTTGTTCGGTGCCAAAGTGGGATAAATGGACCTCCCGTACGAGTTTTGTGGCACCATTTCATCAGAAATGAAAGTGCCAAAAACCCACCAAACATGAGTTTTGGGTCAAACTAAGATGATTGGGTGCATCCGTTGCGAAAAATTCAATTGCGAGTTTTTCGGTGCATAAGTGGGAAAAACGGCTCCCCTGCACGAATTCCGTGGCACCGTTCTGTTGGAAATGAAAGTGCCAAAATCCCACAAAATATGAGTTTTGGGTCAAACGGAGATGATTGGGCGCGTCCGTTGCAAAAAAAAAATCAACATGTGCCTTTTGGTGCATCAGTGGGAAAAATGGCCCTCCTGCACGAGTTTTGGGACACCGTTCCATTGAAAATGAAACTATCAAAAACCCACCAAACATGAGTTATGGGACAAACGGAGATAACTGAGTGCATCCGTTGCAAAAAATTCGACTGCGAGTTTTTCGGTGCATCAATGGAAAAAAACAGCCATCAGAAATGAAAGTGCCAAAATACCACCAAAAATGAGTTTTGGCTCAAACTGAGATGACCGTTGCGAGAAATTCACCTATGAGTTTTTCGGCGCATAAGTGGAGAAAACAGCCATCCGCGTGAGTTTTGCGGCACCGTTCCGTCAGAAATGAAAGTGCCAAAATCCCACCAAACATGAGTTTTGTTTCAAACGGAGATGATTGGGAGCGTCCGTTGCAAAAAAATCAACTGCCAATTTTTCGGTGCATCAGCAGGAAAAAAGGCCCTCCCGCACGAGTTTTGTGGCACCATTCCGTCGAAAATGAAAGTGCCAAAAACCCACCAAACATGAGTTTTGGGACAAACGGAGATGATTCGGTGCGTCCGTTGCAAAAAATTCATCTATGACTTTTTTGGTGCATTAGTGCAAGAAACGACCATCCCGCACGAGTTTTGCGAAATCATTCCGTCGAAAATGAAACTTACAAAAAGACACCAAACATGAGTTCCGAGTCAAACAGAGATGATTGGGCGTGTCCGTTGCGAAAAATTCAGTTGCTAGTTTTTCGGTGCATCAGTGGGAAAAGAGGCCCTCCTGGACGAGTTTTGGGTCAAACGGAGATGATTGGGTGCGTCCGTTGCGAAAAATTCAACTGTGACTTTTTCGTTGCATGAGTGGAAGAAACAACCATCCCGCGCGAGTTGTGCGACATCATTCCATTGAAAATGAAACTTACAAAAACCCACCAATCATGAGTTCTGAGTCAAATAGAGATGATTGGGCGTGTCTGTTGTGAAAAATTCAGTTGCCAGTTTTTCGTTGCATCAGCGGGAAAAGAGGCCCTTCTGGACGAATTTTGCAGCACCGTTATGTCAGGAATGAAAGTGCCAAAAACCCACCAAACATATGTTTTGGGTCAAACAGAGATGATTACGTGCGTCTTTTGTGAAAAAATCAATAGTGAGTTGTTCGGTGCATCAGCACGAAAAAAGGCCCTCCCGCACGAGTTTTGCGGCACCATTCCGTCGGAAATGAAAGTGCCAAAACCCACCAAATATGAGTTTTGGGTCAAACGGAGATGATTCAGTGCGTCCGTTGCAAAAAATTCAACTATGACTTTTTTGGTGCATTAGTGCAAGAAATGACCATCCCGCACGAGTTTTGCGAAATCATTCCGTCGAAAATGAAACTTACAAAAACACACCAAACATGAGTTCCGAGTCAAACAGAGATGATTGGGCGTGTCCGTTGCGAAAAATTCAGTTGCCAGTTTTTCGGTGCATCAGTGGGAAAAGAGGCCCACCTGGACGAGTTTTGCGTCAAACAGAGATGATTGGGTGCGTCCGTTGCAACAAATTCAACTGTGACTTTTTCGGTGCATCAGTCGAAGAAACAACCATCCCGCGCAAGTTTTGCGACATCATTCCGTTGAAAATGAAACTTACAAAAACCCACCAAACATGAGTTCTGAGTCAAACAGAGATGATTGAGCGTGTACGTTGCAAAATATTATGTTGCCAGTTTTTCGGTGCATCAGTGGGAAAGGAGGCCCTCCTGCACGAGTTTTGCACCACAATTACGTCGGAAATGAAAGTGCCAAAACCCATTAAACATGAGTTTTGGGTCAAACGGAGATGATTGGGTGCGTCCATTGTGAAAAATTCAGAAGTGAGTTGTTCGGTGCCAAAGTGGGATAAACGGACCTCCCGTACGAGTTTTGTGGCACCATTTCATCAGAAATGAAAGTGCCAAAAACCCACCAAACATGAGTTTTGGGTCAAACTAAGATGATTGGGTGCATCCGTTGCGAAAAATTCAATTCCGAGTTTTTCGGTGCATTAGTGGTAAAAACGGCTCCCCTGCACGAATTCCGCGGCACCGTTCTGTTGGAAATGAAAGTGCCAAAATCCCACAAAATATGAGTTTTGGGTCAAACAGAGATGATTGGGCGCATCCGTTGCAAAAAAAAAATCAACATGTGCCTTTTGGTGCATCAGTGAGAAAAATGGCCCTCCCGTACGAGTTTTGCGATACCGTTCCATTGAAAATGAAACTATCAAAAACCCACCAAACATGAGTTTTGGGACAAACGGAGATGACTGAGTGCATCCGTTGCAAAAAATTCAACTGGTAGTTTTTCGGTGCATCAATGGAAAAAAACAGCCATCAGAAATTGAAGTGCCAAAATACCACCAAAAATGAGTTTTGGCTCAAACTGAGATGACCGTTCGAGAAATTCACCTGAGTTTTTCAGCGCATAAGTGGAGAAAACAGCCATCCGCGCGAGTTTTGCGGCACCGTTCCGTCAGAAATGAAAGTGCCAAAATCCCACCAAAGATGAGTTTTGTTTCAAACGGAGATGATTGGGAGCGTCCGTTGCAAAAAAATCAACTGCCAATTTTTCGGTGCATCAGCAGGAAAAAAGGCCCTCCCGCACGAGTTTTGCGGCACCATTCCGTCGGAAATGAAAGTGCCAAAAACCCACCAAACATGAGTTTTGGGTCAAACGGAGAAGATTTGGTGCATCCGTTGCGAAAAATTCAACTATGACTTTTTTGGTGCATTAGTGCAAGAAACGACCATCCCGCACGAGTTTTGCGAAATCATTCCGTTGAAAATGAAACTTACAAAAACACACCAAACATGAGTTCCGAGTCAAACAGAGATGATTGGGCGTGTCCGTTGCGAAAAATTCAGTTGCAAGTATTTTTGGTGCATCAGGGGGAAAAGAGGCCCTCCTGCATGAGTTTTGGGTCAAACGGAGATGATTGGATGCGTCCGTTGCGAAAAATTCAACTGTGAATTTTTCGTTGCATGAGTGGAAGAAACAACCATCCCGCGCGAGTTGTGCGACATCATTCCGTTGAAAATGAAACTTATAAAAACCCACCAAACATGAGTTCTGAGTCAAACAAAGATGATTGAGCGTGTCCGTTGCGAAAAATTATGTTGCCAGTTTTTCGGTGCATTAGTGGGAAAGGAGGCCCTCCTGCACGAGTTTTGCACCACAATTACGTCGGAAATGAAAGTGCCAAAACCCATTAAACATGAGTTTTGGGTCAAACAGAGATGATTGGGTGCGTCCATTGTGAAAAATTCAATAGTGAGTTGTTCGGTGCCAAAGTGGGATAAACGGACCTCCCGTACGAGTTTTGTGGCACCATTTCATCAGAAATGAAAGTGCCAAAAACCCACCAAACATGAGTTTTGGGTCAAACTAAGATGATTACGTGCGTCTTTTGTGAAAAAATCAATAGTGAGTTGTTCGGTGCCTCAGTGGGAAATATGGACCTCCCGCACGAGTTTTGCGCACCATTTCGTCGGAAATGAAAGTGCCAAAAACCCACCAAACATGAGTTTTGGGACAAACGGAGATGATTGGGTGCATCCGTTGCGAAAAATTCAGCTGCGAGTTTTGCGGCACCGTTCCATCGGAAATGAAAGTGCCAAAATACCACCGAAAATGAGTTTTGGTTCAAATAGAGATGACCGTTGCGAAAAATTCACCTACGAGTTTTTCGGTGTATCAGTGGAGAAAACAGCCATTCTGCGCGAGTTTTGCGGCACTGTACCGTCAGAAATGGAAGTGCCAAAATACCACGAAACATGAGTTTTGTGTCAAACGGAGATGATTCGGTGCGTCCGTTGCTAAAAATTCACCTGCGAGTTTTTCGGTGCATCAGTGGGGAAAAAGGCCCTCCCGCACGATTTTTGTGGCACCATTCCGTCGGAAATGAAAGTACCAAAAACCCACCAAACTTGAGTTTTGAGTCAAACGAAGATGATTGGATGTGTCCGTTGCGAAAAATTCAACTGTGACTTTTTCGGTGCATCAGTGGAAGAAACAACCATCCCGCGCGAGTTTTGCGACATCATTCCGTTGAAAATGAAACTTATAAAAAACCACCAAACATGAGTTCAGAGTCAAACTGGGATGATTGGGCATGTCCGTTGCGAAAAATTCTATCGCCAGTTTTTTGTTCCATCAGTGGGAAACGAGGCCCTCCTGCACGAGTTTTGCAACACAGTTACATCGGAAATGAAAGTGCCAAAAACCCACCAAACATGAGTTTTGGCTCAAACGGAGGTGATTGTGTGCGTCCATTGTGAAAAATTCAATAGTGAGTTGTTCGGTGCCAAAGTGCGATAAACGGACCTCCCGTACGAGTTTTGCGGCACCATTTCATCAGAAATGAAAGTGCCAAAAACACACCAAACATGAGTTTTGGGTCAAACTAAGATGATTGGGTGCATCCATTGCGAAAAAATCAATTGTGAGTTTTTCTGTGCATCAGTGGGAAAAACGGCTCCCCTGCACGAATTCTGCGGCACCGTTCTGTTGGAAATGAAAGTTCCAAAAACCGACAAAATATGAGTTTTGGGTCAAACGAAGATTATTGGGCACGTCCGTTGCAAAAAAAATCAACATGTGCCTTTCGGTGCATCAGTGAGAAAAATGGTCCTCCCGCACGAGTTTTGCGACACCGTTCCATTGAAAATGAAACTATCAAAAATCCACCAAACATGAGTTTTTGGACAAACGGAGATGACTGAGTGCATCGGTAGCAAAAAAATCAACTGCGAGTTTTTTCGGTGCATCAATGGAAAAACAGCCATCAGAAATGAAAGTGCCAAAAGACAACCAAAAATGAGTTTTGGCTCAAACTGAGATGACCGTTGCGAGAAATTCACCTATGAGTTTTTCGGACATAAGTGGAGAAAACGGCCATCCGCGCGAGTTTTGCGGCACCGTTCCATCAGAAATGAAAGTGCCAAAATCCCACCAAACATGAGTTTTGTTTCAAACGGAGATGATTGGGTGCGTCCGTTGCAAAAAATTTAACTGCCAGTTTTTCGGTGCATCAGCGGGAAAAAAGGCCCTCCCGCACGAGTTTTGTGGCACCATTTTGTCGGAAATGAAGGTGTCAAAACCCACTTAACTTAAGTTTTCGGTCAAACGGAGATGATTCGGTGCGTCCGTTGCAAAAAATTCAACTATGACTTTTTCAGTGCATCAGTGCAAAAAACGACCATCCCGCACAAGTTTTGCGAAATCATTCCGTCGAAAATGAAACTTATCAAAACCCACCAAACATGAGTTCTGAGTCAAACAGAGATGATTGGTCGTGTCAGTTGCGAAAAATTATGTTGCTAGTTTTTCGGTGCATCGGTGGGAAAAGAGGCCCTCCTGCACGAGTTTTGCAGCACAGTGACGTCGGAACTGAAAGTGCGAAAAACCCACCAAACATGAGTTTTGGGTTAAACGGAGATGATTAGGTGCATCCGTTGCGAAAAATTCAGCTGCGAGTATTGCGGCACCGTTCCATCGGAAATGAAAGTGCCAAAATACCACCGAAAATGAGTTTTGGTTCAAATAGAGATGACCGTTGCGAAAAATTCACCTACGAGTTTTTCGGTGTATCAGTGGAGAAAACAGCCATTCTGCGCGAGTTTTGCGGCACTGTACCGTCAGAAATGGAAGTGCCAAAATACCACGAAACATGAGTTTTGTGTCAAACGGAGATGATTCGGTGCGTCCTTTGCTAAAAATTCACCTGCGAGTTTTTCAGTGCATCAGTGGGGAAAAAGGCCCTCCCGCACGAGTTTTGTGGCACCGTTCCGTCGGAAATGAAAGTACCAAAAACCCACCAAACATGAGTTTTGGGTCAAACGAAGATGATTGGGTGTGTCCGTTGCGAAAAATTCAACTGTGACTTTTTCGGTGCATCAGTGGAAGAAACAACCATCCCGCGCGAGTGTTGCGACATCATTCCGTTGAAAATGAAACTTATAAAAAACCACCAAACATGAGTTCAGAGTCAAACTGGGATGATTGGGCATGTCCGTTGCGAAAAATGCTATCGCCAGTTTTTCGTTCCATCAGTGGGAAAAGAGGCCCTCCTGCACGAGTTTTGCAACACAGTTACGTCGGAAATGAAAGTGCCAAAAACCCACCAAACATGAGTTTTGGGTCAAACGGAGGTGATTGTGTGCGTACATTGTGAAAAATTCAATAGTGAGTTGTTCGGTGCCAAAGTGGGATAAACGGACCTCCCGTACGAGTTTTGCGGCACCATTTCATCGGAAATGAAAGTGCCAAAAACACACCAAACATGAGTTTTGGGTCAAACTAAGATGATTGGGTGCATCCATTGCGAAAAAATCAATTGTGAGTTTTTCTGTGCATCAGTGGGAAAAACGGCTCCCCTGCACGAATTCTGTGGCACCGTTCTGTTGGAAATGAAAGTGCCAAAAACGGACAAAATATGAGTTTTGGGTCAAACGAAGATTATTGGGCACGTCCGTTGCAAAAAAAATCAACATGTGCCTTTTGGTGCATCAGTGAGAAAAATGGTCCTCCCGCACGAGTTTTGCGACACCGTTCTATTGAAAATGAAACTATCAAAAACCCACCAAACATGAGTTTTTGGACAAACGGAGATGACTGAGTGCATCGGTAGCAAAAAAATCAACTGCGAGTTTTTTCGGTGCATCAATGGAAAAACAGCCATCAGAAATGAAAGTGCCAAAATACCACCAAAAATGAGTTTTGGCTCAAACTGAGATGACCGTTGCGAGAAATTCACCTATGAGTTTTTTCGGCACATAAGTGGAGAAAACGGCCATCCGCGCGAGTTTTGCGGCACCGTTCCGTCAGAAATGAAAGTGCCAAAATCCCACCAAACATGAGTTTTGTTTCAAACGGAGATGATTGGGTGCGTCCGTTGCAAAAAATTTAACTGCCAGTTTTTCGGTGCATCAGCGGAAAAACCCACTAAACTTAAGTTTTCGGACAAACGGAGATGATTCGGTGCGTCCGTTGCAAAAAATTCAACTATGACTTTTTCGGTGCATCAGTGCAAGAAACGACCATCCCGCACGAGTTTTGCGAAATCATTCCGTCGAAAATGAAACTTACAAAAACCTACCAAACATGAGTTCTGAGTCAAACAGAGATGGTTGGGCGTGTCCGTTGCGAAAAAATCAGTTGCCAGTTTTTCGGTGTATCAGTGGGAAAAAAGGCCCTCCTGGACGAGTTTTGGGTTAAACGGAGATGATTGGGTGCGTCCGTTGCAAAAAATTCAACTGTGACTTTTTCGGTGCATTAGTGGAAGAAACAACCATCCCGCGCGAGTTGTGTGACATCATTCCATTGAAAATGAAACTTATAAAAACCCACCAAACATGAGTTCTGAGTCAAACAGAGATGATTGGTCGTGTCCGTTGCGAAAAATTATGTTGCTAGTTTTTCGGTGCATCGGTGGGAAAAGAGGCCCTCCTGCACGAGTTTTGCAGCACAGTGACGTCGGAAACGAAATTGCCAAAAACCCACCAAACATGAGTTTTGTGTCAAACGGAGGTGATTGTGTGCGTCCTGTGAAAAATTCAATAGTGAGTTGTTTGGTGCCTCAGTGGGAAATATGGACCTCCCGCACGAGTTTTGCGCGCCATTTCGTCAGAAATGAAAGTGCCAAAAGCCCACCAAACATAAGTTTTGGGACAAACGGAGATGATTCGGTGCATCCGTTGTGAAAAATTCAGCTGCGAGTTTTGCGGCACCGTTCCATCGGAAATGAAAGTGCCAAAATACCACCAAAAATGAGTTTTGTTCAAATAGGGATGACCGTTGCGAGAAATTCACCTACGAGTTTTTCGGTGCATCAGTGAAGAAAACAGCCATTCCACGCGAGTTTTGCGGCACTGTACCATCAGAAATGGAAGTGCCAAAATACCACCAAACATGAGTTTTGTGTCAAACGGAGATGATTCGGTACATCCGTTGCTAAAAATTCACCTGCGAGTTTTTCAGTGCACCAGTGGGAAAAAAGGCCCTCCCGCACGAGTTTTGTGGCACCGTTCCGTCGGAAATGAAACTGCCAAAAACCCACCAAACATGAGTTTTGGGTCAAACGAAGATGATTGGGTGCGTCTGTTGCGAAAAATTCAACTGTGACTTTTTCGGTGCATCAGTGGAAGAAACAACCATCCCGCGCGAGTTTTGCGACATCATTCCGTTGAAAATGAAACTTATAAAAAAACCACCAAACATGAGTTCTGAGTCAAACAGAGATGATTGGGCGTGTCCGCTGCGAAAAATTCTATTGCCAGTTTTTCGGTGCATCAGTGAGAAAAGAGGCCCTCCTGCACGAGTTTTGCAGCACAGTTACGTCGGAAATAAAAGTGCCAAAAAAACCACCAAACATGAGTTGTGGGTCAAACGGAGGTGATTGTGTGCGTCCATTGTGAAAAATTCAATAGTGAGTTGTTTGGTGCCAAAGTGGGATAAACGGACCTCCCGTACGAGTTTTGCGGCACCATTTCATCGGAAATGAAAGTGTCAAAAACCCACCAAACATGAGTTTTGGCACAAACGGAGATGATTCGGTGCATCCGTTGCGAAAAATTCAGCTGCGAGTTTTGCGGCACCGTTCCATCGGAAATGAAAGTGCCAAAATACCACCAAAAATGAGTTTTGGTTCAAATAGAGATGACCGTTGCGAGAAATTCACCTACGAGTTTTTCAGTGCATCAGTGGAGAAAACAGCCATTCCTCGCGAGTTTTGCGGCACTGTACCGTCAGAAATGGAAGTGCCAAAATACCACCAAACATGAGTTTTGTGTCAAACGGAGATGATTCGGTGCGTCCGTTGCTAAAATTTCACCTGCGAGTTTTTCAGTGCACCAGTGGGAAAAAAGGCCCTCCCGCACGAGTTTTGTGGCACCGTTCCGTCGGAAATGAAACTGCCAAAAACCCACCAAACATGAGTTTTGGGTCAAACGAAGATGATTGGGTGCGTCCGTTGGAAAAATTCAACTGTGACTTTTTCGGTGCATCAGTGGAAGAAACAACCATCCCGCGCGAGTTTTGCGACATCATTCCGTTGAAAATGAAACTTATAAAAAAACCACCAAACATGAGTTCTGAGTCAAACAGAGATGATTGGGCGTGTCCGTTGCGAAAAATTCTATTGCCAGTTTTTCAGTGCATCAGTGAGAAAAGAGGCCCTTCTGCACGAGTTTTGCAGCACAGTTACGTCGGAAATAAAAGTGCCAAAAAACCACCAAACATGAGTTCTGGGTCAAACGGAGGTGATTGTGTGCGTCCATTGTAACAAATTCAATAGTGAGTTGTTCGGTGCCAAAGTGGGATAAACGGACCTCCCGTACGAGTTTTGCGGCACCATTTCATCGGAAATGAAAGTGCCAAAAACCCACCAAACATGAGTTTTGGCACAAACGGAGATGATTCGGTGCATCCGTTGCGAAAAATTCAGCTGCGAGTTTTGCGGCACCGTTCCATCGGAAATGAAAGTGCCAAAATACCACCAAAAATGAGTTTTGGTTCAAATAGAGATGACCGTTGCGAGAAATTCACCTACGAGTTTTTCAGTGCATCAGTGGAGAAAACAGCCATTCCTCGCGAGTTTTGCGGCACTGTACCGTCAGAAATGGAAGTGCCAAAATACCACCAAACATGAGTTTTGTGTCAAACGGAGATGATTCGGTGCGTCCGTTGCTAAAATTTCACCTGCGAGTTTTTCAGTGCACCAGTGGGAAAAAAGGCCCTCCCGCACGAGTTTTGTGGCACCGTTCCGTCGGAAATGAAACTGCCAAAAACCCACCAAACATGAGTTTTGGGTCAAACGAAGATGATTGGGTGCGTCCGTTGGAAAAATTCAACTGTGACTTTTTCGGTGCATCAGTGGAAGAAACAACCATCCCGCGCGAGTTTTGCGACATCATTCCGTTGAAAATGAAACTTATAAAAAAACCACCAAACATGAGTTCTGAGTCAAACAGAGATGATTGGGCGTGTCCGTTGCGAAAAATTCTATTGCCAGTTTTTCAGTGCATCAGTGAGAAAAGAGGCCCTTCTGCACGAGTTTTGCAGCACAGTTACGTCGGAAATAAAAGTGCCAAAAAACCACCAAACATGAGTTCTGGGTCAAACGGAGGTGATTGTGTGCGTCCATTGTAACAAATTCAATAGTGAGTTGTTCGGTGCCAAAGTGGGATAAACGGACCTCCCGTACGAGTTTTGCGGCACCATTTCATCGGAAATGAAAGTGCCAAAAACCCACCAAACATGAGTTTTGGCACAAACGGAGATGATTCGGTGCATCCGTTGCGAAAAATTCAGCTGCGAGTTTTGCGGCACCGTTCCATCGGAAATGAAAGTGCCAAAATACCACCAAAAATGAGTTTTGGTTCAAATAGAGATGACCGTTGCGAGAAATTCACCTACGAGTTTTTCAGTGCATCAGTGGAGAAAACAGCCATTCCTCGCGAGTTTTGCGGCACTGTACCGTCAGAAATGGAAGTGCCACAATACCACCAAACATGAGTTTTGTATCAAACGGAGATGATTCGGTGCGTCCGTTGCTAAAATTTCACCTGCGAGTTTTTCAGTGCACCAGTGGGAAAAAAGGCCCTCCCGCACGAGTTTTGTGGCACTGTTCCGTCGGAAATGAAACTACCAAGAACCCACCAAACATGAGTTTTGGGTCAAACGAAGATGATTGGGTGCGTCCGTTGCGAAAAATTCAACTGTGACTTTTTCGGTGCATCAGTGGAAGAAACAACCATCCCGCGCGAGTTTTGCGACATCATTCCGTTGAAAATGAAACTTATAAAAAAACCACCAAACATGAGTTCTGAGTCAAACAGAGATGATTGGGCGTGTCCGTTGCGAAAAATTCGATTGCCATTTTTTCGGTGCATCAGTGAGAAAAGAGGCCCTCCTGCACGAGTTTTGCAGCACAGTTACGTCGGAAATAAAAGTGCCAAAAAACCACCAAACATGAGTTCTGGGTCAAACGGAGGTGATTGTGTGCGTCCATTGTAAAAAATTCAATAGTGAGTTGTTCGGTGCCAAAGTGGGATAAACGGACCTCCCGTACGAGTTTTGCGGCACCATTTCATCGGAAATGAAAGTGCCAAAAACCCACCAAACATGAGTTTTGGCACAAACGGAGATGATTCGGTGCATCCGTTGCGAAAAATTCAGCAGCGAGTTTTGCGGCACCGTTCCATCGGAAATGAAAGTGCCAAAATACCACCAAAAATGAGTTTTGGTTCAAATAGAGATGACCGTTGCGAGAAATTCACCTACGAGTTTTTCAGTGCATCAGTGGAGAAAACAGTCATTCCTCGCGAGTTTTGCGGCACTGTACCGTCAGAAATGGAAGTGCCAAAATACCACCAAACATGAGTTTTGTGTCAAACGGAGATGATTCGGTGCGTCCGTTGCTAAAATTTCACCTGCGAGTTTTTCAGTGCACCAGTGGGAAAAAAGGCCCTCCCGCACGAGTTTTGTGGCACCGTTCCGTCGGAAATGAAACTGCCAAAAACCCACCAAACATGAGTTTTGGGTCAAACGAAGATGATTGGGTGCGTCGGTTGCGAAAAATTCAACTGTGACTTTTTCGGTGCATCAGTGGAAGAAACAACCATCCCGCGCGAGTTTTGCGACATCATTCCGTTGAAAATGAAACTTATAAAAAAACCACCAAACATGAGTTCTGAGTCAAACAGAGATGATTGGGCGTGTCCGCTGCGAAAAATTCTATTGCCAGTTTTTCGGTGCATCAGTGAGAAAAGAGGCCCTCCTGCACGAGTTTTGCAGCACAGTTACGTCGGAAATAAAAGTGCCAAAAAAACCACCAAACATGAGTTGTGGGTCAAACGGAGGTGATTGTGTGCGTCCATTGTGAAAAATTCAATAGTGAGTTGTTTGGTGCCAAAGTGGGATAAACGGACCTCCCGTACGAGTTTTGCGGCACCATTTCATCGGAAATGAAAGTGTCAAAAACCCACCAAACATGAGTTTTGGCACAAACGGAGATGATTCGGTGCATCCGTTGCGAAAAATTCAGCTGCGAGTTTTGCGGCACCGTTCCATCGGAAATGAAAGTGCCAAAATACCACCAAAAATGAGTTTTGGTTCAAATAGAGATGACCGTTGCGAGAAATTCACCTACGAGTTTTTCAGTGCATCAGTGGAGAAAACAGCCATTCCTCGCGAGTTTTGCGGCACTGTACCGTCAGAAATGGAAGTGCCAAAATACCACCAAACATGAGTTTTGTGTCAAACGGAGATGATTCGGTGCGTCCGTTGCTAAAATTTCACCTGCGAGTTTTTCAGTGCACCAGTGGGAAAAAACGCCCTCCCGCACGAGTTTTGTGGCACCGTTCCGTCGGAAATGAAACTGCCAAAAACCCACCAAACATGAGTTTTGGGTCAAACGAAGATGATTGGGTGCGTCCATTGGAAAAATTCAACTGTGACTTTTTCGGTGCATCAGTGGAAGAAACAACCATCCCGCGCGAGTTTTGCGACATCATTCCGTTGAAAATGAAACTTATAAAAAAACCACCAAACATGAGTTCTGAGTCAAACAGAGATGATTGGGCGTGTCCGTTGCGAAAAATTCTATTGCCAGTTTTTCAGTGCATCAGTGAGAAAAGAGGCCCTTCTGCACGAGTTTTGCAGCACAGTTACGTCGGAAATAAAAGTGCCAAAAAACCACCAAACATGAGTTCTGGGTCAAACGGAGGTGATTGTGTGCGTCCATTGTAACAAATTCAATAGTGAGTTGTTCGGTGCCAAAGTGGGATAAACGGACCTCCCGTACGAGTTTTGCGGCACCATTTCATCGGAAATGAAAGTGCCAAAAACCCACCAAACATGAGTTTTGGCACAAACGGAGATGATTCGGTGCATCCGTTGCGAAAAATTCAGCTGCGAGTTTTGCGGCACCGTTCCATCGGAAATGAAAGTGCCAAAATACCACCAAAAATGAGTTTTGGATCAAATAGAGATGACCGTTGCGAGAAATTCACCTACGAGTTTTTCAGTGCATCAGTGGAGAAAACAGCCATTCCTCGCGAGTTTTGCGGCACTGTACCGTCAGAAATGGAAGTGCCACAATACCACCAAACATGAGTTTTGTATCAAACGGAGATGATTCGGTGCGTCCGTTGCTAAAATTTCACCTGCGAGTTTTTCAGTGCACCAGTGGGAAAAAAGGCCCTCCCGCACGAGTTTTGTGGCACCGTTCCGTCGGAAATGAAACTACCAAGAACCCACCAAACATGAGTTTTGGGTCAAACGAAGAT
Organism: Coix lacryma-jobi var. lacryma-jobi; assembly: GCA_009763385.1. Lineage (NCBI taxonomy): Eukaryota > Viridiplantae > Streptophyta > Magnoliopsida > Poales > Poaceae > Coix > Coix lacryma-jobi. The sequence continues at coordinate 75,070,761 of CM019828.1, read as the reverse complement.
GATTGGGTGCGTCCGTTGCGAAAAATTCAACTGTGACTTTTTCGGTGCATCAGTGGAAGAAACAACCATCCCGCGCGAGTTTTGCGACATCATTCCGTTGAAAATGAAACTTATAAAAAAACCACCAAACATGAGTTCTGAGTCAAACAGAGATGATTGGGCGTGTCCGTTGTGAAAAATTCGATTGCCATTTTTTCGGTGCATCAGTGAGAAAAGAGGCCCTCCTGCACGAGTTTTGCAGCACAGTTACGTCGGAAATAAAAGTGCCAAAAAACCACCAAACATGAGTTCTGGGTCAAACGGAGGTGATTGTGTGCGTCCATTGTAAAAAATTCAATAGTGAGTTGTTCGGTGCCAAAGTGGGATAAACGGACCTCCCGTACGAGCTTTGCGGCACCATTTCATCGGAAATGAAAGTGCCAAAAACCCACCAAACATGAGTTTTGGCACAAACGGAGATGATTCGGTGCATCCGTTGCGAAAAATTCAGCAGCGAGTTTTGCGGCACCGTTCCATCGGAAATGAAAGTGCCAAAATACCACCAAAAATGAGTTTTGGTTCAAATAGAGATGACCGTTGCGAGAAATTCACCTACGAGTTTTTCAGTGCATCAGTGGAGAAAACAGTCATTCCTCGCGAGTTTTGCGGCACTGTACCGTCAGAAATGGAAGTGCCAAAATACCACCAAACATGAGTTTTGTGTCAAACGGAGATGATTCGGTGCGTCCGTTGCTAAAATTTCACCTGCGAGTTTTTCAGTGCACCAGTGGGAAAAAAGGCCCTCCCGCACGAGTTTTGTGGCACCGTTCCGTCGGAAATGAAACTGCCAAAAACCCACCAAACATGAGTTTTGGGTCAAACGAAGATGATTGGGTGCGTCGGTTGCGAAAAATTCAACTGTGACTTTTTCGGTGCATCAGTGGAAGAAACAACCATCCCGCGCGAGTTTTGCGACATCATTCCGTTGAAAATGAAACTTATAAAAAAACCACCAAACATGAGTTCTGAGTCAAACAGAGATGATTGGGCGTGTCCGCTGCGAAAAATTCTATTGCCAGTTTTTCGGTGCATCAGTGAGAAAAGAGGCCCTCCTGCACGAGTTTTGCAGCACAGTTACGTCGGAAATAAAAGTGCCAAAAAAACCACCAAACATGAGTTGTGGGTCAAACGGAGGTGATTGTGTGCGTCCATTGTGAAAAATTCAATAGTGAGTTGTTTGGTGCCAAAGTGGGATAAACGGACCTCCCGTACGAGTTTTGCGGCACCATTTCATCGGAAATGAAAGTGTCAAAAACCCACCAAACATGAGTTTTGGCACAAACGGAGATGATTCGGTGCATCCGTTGCGAAAAATTCAGCTGCGAGCTTTGCGGCACCGTTCCATCGGAAATGAAAGTGCCAAAATACCACCAAAAATGAGTTTTGGTTCAAATAGAGATGACCGTTGCGAGAAATTCACCTACGAGTTTTTCAATGCATCAGTGGAGAAAACAGCCATTCCTCGTGAGTTTTGCGGCACTGTACCGTCAGAAATGGAAGTGCCAAAATACCACCAAACATGAGTTTTGTGTCAAACAGAGATGATTCGGTGCGTCCGTTGCTAAAAATTCACATGCGAGTTTTTCAGTGCACCAGTGGGAAAAAAGGCCCTCCCGCACGAGTTTTGTGGCACCGTTCCGTCGGAAATGAAACTGCCAAGAACCCACCAAACATGAGTTTTGGGTCAAACGAAGATGATTGGGTGCGTCGGTTGCGAAAAATTCAACTGTGACTTTTTCGGTGCATCAGTGGAAGAAACAACCATCCCGCGCGAGTTTTGCGACATCATTCCGTTGAAAATGAAACTTATAAAAAAACCACCAAACATGAGTTCTGAGTCAAACAGAGATGATTGGGCGTGTCCGTTGCGAAAAATTCTATTGCCAGTTTTTCAGTGCATCAGTGAGAAAAGAGGCCCTTCTGCACGAGTTTTGCAACACAGTTACGTCGGAAATAAAAGTGCCAAAAAACCACCAAACATGAGTTCTGGGTCAAACGAAGGTGATTGTGTGCGTCCATTGTAACAAATTCAATAGTGAGTTGTTCGGTGCCAAAGTGGGATAAACGGACCTCCCGTACGAGTTTTGCGGCACCATTTCATCGGAAATGAAAGTGCCAAAAACCCACCAAACATGAGTTTTGGCACAAACGGAGATGATTCGGTGCATCCGTTGCGAAAAATTCAGCTGCGAGTTTTGCGGCACCGTTCCATCGGAAATGAAAGTGCCAAAATACCACCAAAAATGAGTTTTGGTTCAAATAGAGATGACCGTTGCGAGAAATTCACCTACGAGTTTTTCAATGCATCAGTGGAGAAAACAGCCATTCCTCGTGAGTTTTGCGGCACTGTACCGTCAGAAATGGAAGTGCCAAAATACCACCAAACATGAGTTTTGTGTCAAACGGAGATGATTCGGTGCGTCCGTTGCTAAAAATTCACCTGCGAGTTTTTCAGTGCACCAGTGGGAAAAAAGGCCCTCCCGCACGAGTTTTGTGGCACCGTTCCGTCGGAAATGAAACTGCCAAAAACCCACCAAAGATGAGTTTTGGGTCAAACGAAGATGATTGGGTGCGTCCGTTGCGAAAAATTCAACTGTGACTTTTTCGGTGCATCAGTGGAAGAAACAACCATCCCGCACCAGTTTTGCGACATCATTGCGTTGAAACTGAAACTTATAAAAAAACCACCAAACATGAGTTCTGAGTCAAACAGAGGTGATTGGGCGTGTCCGTTGCGAAAAATTCTATTGCCAGTTTTTTGGTGCATCAGTGAGAAAAGAGGCCCTCCTGCACGAGTTTTGCAGCACAGTTACGTCGGAAATAAAAGTGCCAAAAAACCACCAAACATGAGTTCTGGGTCAAACGGAGGCGATTGTGTGCGTCCATTGTGAAAAATTCAATAGTGAGTTGTTCGATGCCAAAGTGGGATAAACGGACCTCCCGTACGAGTTTTGCGGCACCATTTCATCGGAAATGAACGTGCCAAAAACCCACCAAACATGAGTTTTGGCACAAACGGAGATGATTCGGTGCATCCGTTGCGAAAAATTCAGCTGCGAGTTTTGCGGCACCGTTCCATCGGAAATGAAAGTGGCAAAATACCACCAAAAATGAGTTTTGGTTCAAATAGGGATGACCGTTGCGAGAAATTCACCTAGGAGTTTTTCAGTGCATCAGTGGAGAAAACAGCCATTCCGCGCGAGTTTTGCGGCACTGTTCCGTCAGAAATGGAACTGCCAAAATACCACCAAACATGAGTTTTGTGTCAAACGAAGATGATTCGGTGCGTCCGTTGCTAAAAATTCACCTGCGAATTTTTCAGTGCATCAGTGGGAAAAAAGGCCCTCCCGCACGAGTTTTGTGGCACCGTTCCGTCGTAAATCAAACTGCCAAAAACCCACCAAACATGAGTTTTGGGTCAAACGAAGATGATTGGGTGCGTCCGTTGCGAAAAATTCAACTGTGACTTTTTCGGTGCATCAATGGAAGAAACAACCATCTCGCGCGAGTTTTGCGACATCATTCCGTTGAAAATGAAACTTATAAAAAACCACCAAACATGAGTTCTGAGTCAAACAGAGATGATTGGGCGTGTCCGTTGCGAAAAAATCTATTGCCAATTTTTCGGTGCATCAGTGGGAAAAGAGGCCCTCCTGCACGAGTTTTGCAGCACAGTTACGTCGGAAATGAAAGTGCCAACAACCCACCAAATATGAGTTCTGGGTCAAACGGAGGTGATTGTGTGCGTCCATTGTGAAAAATTCAATAGTGAGTTGTTCGGTGCCAAAGTGGGATAAACGGACCTCCCGTATGAGTTTTGCGGCACCATTTCATCGGAAATGAATGTGCCAAAAACACACCAAACATGAGTTTTGGGTCAAACTAAGATGATTGGGTGCATCTATTGCGAAAAATTCAATTGCGAGTTTTCGGTGCATCAGCGGGAAAAACGGCTCCCCTGCACGAATTCTGCGGCACCGTTCTATTTGGAAATGAAAGTGCCAAAAACCCACAAAATATGAGTTTTGGGTCAAACGGAGATGATCGGGCGCGTCCGTTGCAAAAAAAATCAACATGTGCCTTTTGGTGAATCAGTGGGAAAAATGGCCCTCCCGCACGACACCGTTCTATTGAAAATGAAGCTATCAAAAACCCACCAAACATGAGTTTTGGGACAAACGGAGATGACTGAGTGCATCCGTTGCAAAAAGTTGAACTGCGAGTTTTTCGGTGCGTCAATGAAAAAAACAGCCATCGGAAATGAAAGTGCCAAAATACCACCAAAAATGAGTTTTGGCTCAAACTGAGATGACCGTTGCGAGAAATTCACCTATGAGTTTTTCGGCGCATAAGTGGAGAAAACAGCCATCCGCGCGAGTTTTGCAGCACCGTTGTGTCAGAAATGAAAGTGCCAAAATCCCACCAAACATGAGTTTTGTTTCAAACGGAGATGATTGGGTGCGTCCGTTGCAAAAAATTCAACTGCCATTTTTTCGGTGCATCAGCGGGAAAAAAGGCCCTCCCGCACGAGTTTTGTGGCACCATTCCGTCGGAAATGAAAGTGCCAAAAACCCACCAAACATGAGTTTTGGGTCAAACGGAGTTGATTCGGTGCGTCCGTTGCAAAAAATTCAACTATGGCTTTTTCGGTGCATCAGTGCAAGAAACGACCATCCGGCACGAGTTTTGCGAAATCATTCCGTCGAAAATGAAACTTACAAATGCGGATACATGGGCGTATGCCGAGTCTCGAGTGATGAGTGATTGTCAACGGGTTTGATCACAGGTTCTTTGGCTTGTGTGTGTGCAGGTGTCGAGCACAGAGACAGTGATGGAGGGCAAGGTGAAGGTCAAGTAGAGACGTGTCGTGCCGACGGACCGGGAGCGGTGAAGGGCGGACGTGAGGCTTGGACTGAGGGACCGGTGGCCTGAGGATCAACTGTGGTGGCTGGCAGCCGGGGACAACGACGAGCGAATACTTGTGGGACATGGTGTTGCTCGGGTCGTGGACCTAGGGACACGTGTCGGTGGACGGGGTGCACGGGCGGTGCATCCCCTCTACAGCTTCGGTTTGGTGGTAGAGCCAGTGAAAAACCATCGGATGGACGGTTTCCAGGATTGGGCCTCAAAACCTGGGCGCGGATGGTTTCCGAGTTTGGCCACAAAACTTGGGCTGAGGACGGTTTCCAGGTTTGGGCCTCAAAACCTGGGTGCGGCAGGTTTGCTGAGTTTGGGCCACAAAACTTAGGCTACGGTGGGCTAGTTTCCCGGTTTGGCCCTCAAAACCGGGGGTTGGCTGTGAAGGCTGGTTTCCCGGTTTGGGCCACAAAACCGGGGGCGGAGTCCGTGAAGAGGACGCAGAGCGGTGGCGGCACGTGGCGGCAATCGAGAGGCTGCGTCGAGGCAACCCTATGAGTTGTGCGGGCGTGGCCGTCGGATCCACCTACCATCGAGTTGGTCCAGAATAACCTTAGGGTTTAGCTGGTTCGCTCTGTAAGTACTTAGGGGTAGAGTGGGAATTAGGAATAGTTAGAATTAGGATAAGTAGGGGGAGACACCCACCTCCCCATCCATCTCAGTCATTTGCTCTTTGCTTCTAGGGTTTCCTGCTCTCCCAATCCCCTACTGTAGCTAGCTGAGAACCATACCTCTGTGTACTGGAGTTTTTGAGGAAGTGAGGCCATAACCTCACTGTTGTAGCGTGTGGTAGCCACACGGTTGCAGATCGATGTGTTGATTCGCGTTTTGGTTCGTGTTCTTCGCGTTCTTCGTTTCTCCGCGATTTTCCCGTCACTCGATCTCCCTCTCTATTGCATCTTTGCGAAATCCGTTTGAATCAACTTGTTCTTTATAGTGAGGAGGTCATTTCGACCAAAGGAATTCATCTAACTCCTCATGAACAAGTAGATCGGGTTGATTTCGTTTTCGTGGTGCTTTTTCGGTTTATACACCTTCCCCTTCGATTTCCCATTGTTTGAGTTGATTTGAGCGGATGATTTCTTAGGGATAGTCTCCTAACTACCTCGTGATCATCCTCTCCAAGTTTGAGATCAAGGGATTTTGATTTGAATCGATTTGGGAGTGATTTGGGTGAAGGGCGATCAAAATCGCCCTCACTGGACAGCCGCGGACAGTCCGCCAGCTGACCGGCGGATAGTCCGGGCGTCGGAGAGCAGCCGGACCAGTGGCTGTGTTCTTCGGCTGATTTGGCTTTGGTTGACCAGCGGACAGTCCGCAGTTCAAAGCCGCGGACAGTCCGAGAACTGTACAGGGGACTTCAGCAACTTTGCTGTTTGGCGAGTTTTGCCGGCGGACAGTCCGCCACTCGCTAGTGGACAGTCCGGCAGTACCGCGGACAGTCCGGGACCCCAGGTCCGGACAGTCCAGGAATCGCCTGAAGCTTTCGGTTTTGTGCGTTTGCTCTTCCGGCTTCCTTGCTTGGTTTCCGGACTTCTCGTTTGGCCCTAGAGTTGATCAAGGAACCTCTCTAGGTATCTTTGCTACTTGTTAGCATAGGTATTTAGGAGTTTCTCGACGTAGCCGTCTATCTACGTTCGGGACTTGGTTTTTGAGGGTCGAACTTGTGCCGGCTCTTTTGGCTTTTGGTTCGCTATCGCTTTGTGGTGCCTCATTGTGATCCAAGGGATCATCCACCCTCTTCCAAGGGTCGTGGGAATCACGTTCTCGGTCGTAGCTTTTGGGGGTTGATTTTGGGACAATCGGCCAAAGTTTTGAAAGAAATTTTTGAGCTCCCATTCACCCCCCCCCTTTGGTCGCCTTGCTAGTGCATTCTAAGTCCTGTGACTTTGGCCACCAAACCCACCAAACATGAGTTTTGGGTCAAACGGAGATGATTCGATGCGACCGTTGCAAAAAATTCAACTATGACTTTTTCGGTGCATCAGTGCAAGAAACGACCATCCCGCATGAGTTTTACGAAATCATTCCGTCGAAAATGAAACTTACAAAAACCCACCAAACATGAGTTCAGAGTCAAACAGAGATGATTGGGCGTGTCCGTTGCGAAAAAATCAGTTGCCAGTTTTTCGGTGCATCAGTGGGAAAAAAGGCCCTCCTGGACGAGTTTTGGGTCAAACGGAGATGATTGGGTGCGTCTGTTGCGAAAAATTCAACCGTGACTTTTTCGGTGCATCAGTCAAAGAAACAACCATCCCGCACGAGTTGTGTGACATCATTCCATTGAAAATGAAACTTATAAAAACACACCAAACATGAGTTCTGAGTGAAAGAGAGATAATTGGTCGTGTCCGTTGCGAAAAATTATGTTGCTAGTTTTTCGGTGCATCGGTGGGAAAAGAGGCCCTCCTGCACGAGTTTTGCAGCACAGTTACGTTGGAAATGCAAGTGCCAAAAACCCACCAAACATGAGTTTTGGGTCAAACGGAGGTGATTGTGTGCGTCCATTGTGAAAAATTCAATAGTGAGTTGTTTGGTGCCTCAGTGGGAAATATGGACCTCCCGCACGAGTTTTGCGCACCATTTCATCGGAAATGAATGTGCCAAAAACCCACCAAACATGAGTTTTGGGACAAATGGAGATGATTGGGTTCGTCCGTTGCGAAAAATTCAGCTCTAAGTTTTGCGGCACCGTTCCATCGGAAATGAAAGTGCCAAAATACCATCAAAAATGAGTTTTGGTTCAAATAGAGATGACCGTTGCGAGAAATTCACTTACGAGTTTTTCGGTGCATCAGTGGAGAAAACAGCCATTCCGTGCGAGTTTTGCGGCACTGTAACTTCCGAAATGGAAGTGCCAAAATGACACCAAACATGAGTTTTGTGTCAAACGGAGATGATTTGATGCGTCCGTTGCTAAAAATTCACTTGCGAGTTTTTCAGTGCATCAGTGGGAAAAAAGCCCTCCCGCACTAGTTTTGTGGCACCGTTCCGTCGGAAATGAAAGTGCCAAAAACCCACCAAACATGAGTTTTGGGTCAAACAGAGATGATTGGGTGTGTCCGTTGCGAAAAATTCAACTGTGACTTTTTCGGTGCATCAGTGGAAGAAACAACCATCCCGTGCGAGTTTTGCGACATCATTCGGTTGAAAATGAAACTTATAAAAACACGCCAAACATGAGTTCTGAGTCAAACAGAGACGATTGGGCGTGTCCGTTGCGAAAAATTCTATTGCTAGTTTTTCGGTGCATTAGTGGGAAAAGAGGCCCTCCTGCACGAGTTTTGCAGCACAGTTACGTCGGAAATGAAAGTGCCAAAAACCCACCAAACATGAGTTTTGGGTCAAACAGAGGTGATTGTGTACGTCCATTGTGAAAAATTCAATAGTGAGTTGTTCGGGGCCAAAGTGGGATAAACGGACCTCCCGTATGAGTTTTGCGGCACCATTTCATCGGAAATGAAAGTGCCAAAACCCCACGAAACATGAGTTCTGTGTCAAACTGAGATGATTGGGTGCATCCTTTGCAAAAAAATTCAATTGCGAGTTTTTCGGTGCATCAGTGGGAAAAATGGCTCCCCTGCACAAATTCTGCGGCACCGTTCTGTTGGAAATGAAAGTGTCAAAAACCCACAAAGTATGAGTTTTGGGTCAAACAGAGATGATTGGGCGCGTCCGTTGCCAAAAAAATCAACATGTGCCTTTTGGTGCATCAGTGGGAAAAACGGCCCTCCGCACGAGTTTTGCGACACCGTTCCATTGAAAATGAAACTATCAAAAACCCACCAAACATGAGTTTTGTGTCAAACTAAGATGATTGGGTGCATCCATTGCGAAAAATTCAACTGTAAGTTTTTCGGTGCATCAATAAAAAAACAGCCATCAGAAATGAAAGTGCCAAAATACCACCAAAAATGAGTTTGGGCTCAAACTGAGATGACCGTTGCGACAAATTCACCTATGAGTTTTTTGGCGCATAAGTGGAGAAAACAGCCATCCGCGCGAGTTTTGCGGCACCGTCCCGTCAGAAATGAAAGTGCTAAAATCCCATCAAACTTGAGTTTTGTGTCAAACGGAGATGATTGGGTGCGTCTATTGCGAAAAATTCAACTGTGACTTTTTCGGTGCATCAGTGGAAGAAATAACCCTCCCGCGCGAGTTTTGCGACATCATTCCGTTAAAAATGAAACTTATAAAAACACACCAAACATGAGTTCTGAGTCAAACAGAGATGATTGGGCGTGTCCGTTGCGAAAAATTCTGTTGCCAGTTTTTCGGTGCATTAGTGGCAAAAGAGGCCCTCCTGCACGAGTTTTGCAGCACAGTTACGTCGGAAATGAAACTGCCAAAAACGCACCAAACATGAGTTTTGGGTCAAACGGACGTGATTGTGTGCGTCCATTGTGAAAAATTCAATAGTGAGTTGTTCGGTGCCTCAGTGGGCTAAACGGACCTCCCGCACGAGTTTTGCGGCACCATTTCGTCAGAAATGAATGTGCCAAAAACCCACCAAACATGAGTTCTGTGTCAAACTAAGATGATTGGGTGCAGCCATTGCGAAAAATTCAACTGTGAGTTTTTCGGTGCATCAATGAAAAAAACAGCCATCAGAAATGAAAGTGCCAAAATACCACCAAAAATGAGTTTTGGCTCAAACTGAGATGACCGTTGCGACAAATTCACCTATGAGTTTTTTGGCGCATAAGTGGAGAAAACAGCCATCCGCGCGAGTTTTGCGGCACCGTCCCGTCAGAAATGAAAGTGCTAAAATCCCATCAAACATGAGTTTTGTGTCAAACGGAGATGATTGGGTGCGTCCGTTGCGAAAAATTCAACTGTGACTTTTTCGGTGCATCAGTGCAAAAAACGACCATCCCGCACGAGTTTTGCGAAGTCATTCCATCGAAAATAAAACTTACAAAAACCTACCAAACATGAGTTCTGAGTCAAACAGAGATGATTGGGCGTGTCCGTTGCGAAAATTCTGTTGCCAGTTTTTCGGTGCATCAGTGGCAAAAGAGGCCCTCCTGCACGAGTTTTGCAGCACAGTTACGTCGGAAATGAAAGTGCCAAAAACGCACCAAACATGAGTTTTGGGTCAAACGGAGGTGATTGTGTGCGTCCATTGTGAAAAATTCAATAGTGAGTTGTTCGGTGCCTCAGTGGGCTAAACGGACCTCCCGCACGAGTTTTGCGGCACCATTTCGTCAGAAATGAATGTGCCAAAAACCCACCAAACATGAGTTTTGTGTCAAACTAAGATGATTGGGTGCATCCATTGCGAAAAATTCAACTGTGAGTTTTTCGGTGCATCAATGAAAAAAATAGCCATCAGAAATGAAAGTGCCAAAATACCACCAAAAATGAGTTTTGGGTCAAACTGAGATGACTGTTGCGACAAATTCACCTATGAGTTTTTTGGCGCATAAGTGGAGAAAACAGCCATCCGCGCGAGTTTTGCGGCACCGTCCCGTCAGAAATGAAAGTGCTAAAATCCCATCAAACATGAGTTTTGTGTCAAACGGAGATGATTGGGTGCGTCCGTTGCGAAAAATTCAACTGTGACTTTTTCGGTGCATCAGTGCAAAAAACGACCATCCCGCACGAGTTTTGCGAAGTCATTCCATCGAAAATAAAACTAACAAAAACCTACCAAACATGAGTTCTGAGTCAAACAGAGATGATTGGGCGTGTCCGTTGCGAAAAATTCTGTTGCCAGTTTTTCGGTGCATCAGTGGCAAAAGAGGCCCTCCTGCACGAGTTTTGCAGCACAGTTACGTCGGAAATGAAAGTGCCAAAAACGCACCAAACATGAGTTTTGGGTCAAACGGAGGTGATTGTGTGCGTCCATTGTGAAAAATTCAATAGTGAGTTGTTCGGTGCCTCAGTGGGCTAAACGGACCTCCCGCACGAGTTTTGCGGCACCATTTCGTCAGAAATGAATGTGCGAAAAACCCAACAATCATGAGTTTTGTGTCAAACTAAGATGATTGGGTGCATCCATTGCGAAAAATTCAACTGTTAGTTTTTCGGTGCATCAATGAAAAAAATAGCCATCAGAAATGAAAGTGCCAAAATACCACCAAAAATGAGTTTTGGCTCAAACTGAGATGACCGTTGCGACAAATTCACCTATGAGTTTTTTGGCGCATAAGTGGAGAAAACAGCCATCCGCGCGAGTTTTGCGGCACCGTCCCGTCAGAAATGAAAGTGCTAAAATCCCATCAAACATGAGTTTTGTGTCAAACGGAGATGATTGGGTGCGTCCGTTGCGAAAAATTCAACTGTGACTTTTTCGGTGCATCAGTGGAAGAAATAACCATCCCGCGCGAGTTTTGCGACATCATTCCGTTAAAAATGAAACTTATAAAAACACACCAAACATGAGTTCTGAGTCAAACAGAGATGATTGGGCGTGTCCGTTGCGAAAAATTATGTTGCCAGTTTTTCGGTGCATCAGTGGGAAAAGAGGCCCTCCTGCACGAGTTTTGCAGCAGAGTTACGTCGGAAATGAAAGTGCCAAAACCCACCAAACATGAGTTTTGGGTCAAATGGAGGTGATTGTGTGCGTCCATTGTGAAAAATTCAATAGTGAGTTGTTTGGTCCCTCAGTGGGATAAACGGACCTCCCGCACGAGTTTTGCGGCACCATTTCATCGGAAATGAATGTGCCAAAAACCCACCAAACATGAGTTTTGGGTCAAACGGATATGATTGGGCACGTCTGTTGCAAAAAAAATCAACATGTGCCTTTTGGTGCATCAGTGGGAAAAACGGCCATCCCGCACGAGTTTTGCGACACCGTTCCATTGAAAATGAAACTATCAAAAACCCACCAAACATGAGTTTTGGGACAAACGGAGATGACTGAGTGCATCCGTTGCAAAAAATTTAACTACAAGTTTTTCGGTGCATCAATGAAAAAAACAACCATCACAAATGAAAGTGCCAAAATACCACCAAAAATGAGTTTTGCCTCAAACTGAGATGACCGTTGTGAGAAATTCACCTATGAGTTTTTCGGCGCATAAGTGGAGAAAACAGCCATCCGCGCGAGTTTTGCGGCACCGTCCCGTCAGAAATGAAAGTGCCAAAATCCCACCAAACATGAGTTTTGTGTCAAACGGAGATGATTGGGTGCGTCTGTTTGCAAAAATTTCAACTACCAGTTTTTTGTGCATCAGCGGGAAAAAGGCCCTCCCGCATGAGTTTTGTGGCACCATTCCGTCGGAAATGAAAGTGCCAAAAACCCACCAAACATGTGTTTTGGGTCAAACAGAGATGATTCGGTGCGTCCATTGCAAAAAAATCAACTGTGACTTTTTTGGTGCATCAGTGCAAAAAAACGACCATCCCGCACAAGTTTTGCGAAGTCATTCCATCGAAAATAAAACTTACAAAAACCTACCAAACATGAGTTCTGAGTCAAACAGAGATGATTGGGCATGTCCGTTGCGAAAAATTCAGTTGCTTGTTTTTCGGTGCATCAGTGGGAAAAGAGGCCCTCCTGGACGAGTTTTGGGTCAAATGGAGATGATTGGGTGCGTCCGTTGCGAAAAATTTAACTGTGACTTTTTCGGTGCATCAGTGGAAGAAACAACCATCCCGCGGGAGTTTTGTGACATCATTCCATTGAAAATGAAACTTATAAAAACCCACCAAACATGAGTTCTGAGTCAAACAGAGAAGATTGGTCGCGTCCGTTGCGAAAAATTATGTTGCCAATTTTTCGGTGCATCAGTGGGAAAAGAGGCCCTCCTGCATGAGTTTTGCAGCACAGTTACGTCGGAAATGAAAGTGCCAAAAACCCACCAAACATGAGTTTTGTGTCAAACGGAGGTGATTGTGTGCGTCCATTATGAAAAATTCAATAGTGAGTTGTTCGGTGCCTCAGTGGGAAATATGGACCTCCTTCACGAGTTTTGCGCACCATTTCGTCGGAAATGAAAGTGCCAAAAACCCAGCAAACATGAGTTTCGGAACAAACGGAGATGATTGGGTGCATCCGTTGCGAAAAATTCAGCTGCGAGTTTTGCGACACCGTTCCATCGCAAATGAAAATGCCAAAATACCACCAAAAATGTATTTTGGTTCAAATAGAGATGACCATTGCGAGAAATTCACCTACGAGTTTTTCGGTGCATCAGTGGAGAAACACAACCATTCCGCATGAGTTTTGCGGCACTGTACCGTCAGAAATGAAAGTGCCAAAATACCACCAAACATGAGTTTTGTGTCAAACAGAGATGATTGGGTGCGTCCGTTGCTAAAAATACAACTGCGAGTTTTTCGGTGCATCAGTGGGAAAAAAGGCCCTCCCGCACGTGTTTTCTGGCACCGTTCCATAAGAAATGAATGCGCCAAAAACCCACCAAACATGAGTTTTGGGTCAAACAGAGATGATTGGGTGCGTCCGTTGCAAAAAAATCAACTGTGACTTTTTCGTTGCATCAGTGGAAGAAACAGCCATCCCGCGCGAGTTTTGCGACATCATTCCGTCGAAAATGAAACTTATAAAAGCCCACTAAACATGAGTTCTGAGTCAAACAGAGATGATTAGTCGTGTCCGTTTCGGAAAATTCTGTTGCCAGTTTTTCGGTGCCTTAGTGGGAAAAGAGGCCCTCCTGCACGAGTTTTGCAGCACAGTTATGTCAGAAATGAAAGTGCCAAAAACCTACAAAACATGAGTTTTGGGTCAAACGGAGGTGATTGTGTGTGTCCATTGTGAAAAATTCAATAGTGAGTTGCTCGGTGCCTCAGTGGGAAAAATGAACCTCCCACACGAGTTTTGCGGCACCATTTCGTTGAAAATGAAAGTGCCAAAAACCAACCAAACATGAGTTTTGGGTCAAACTAAGATGATTGGTTGCATCCATTGTGAAAAATTCAACTGCGAGTTTTTCGGTGCTTCACTGGGAAAAACGCCCCTCCCCCCGCACGAATTCTGCAGCACCGTTCTGTTGGAATTGAAAGTGCCAAAAACACAGAAAATATGAGTTTTGGGTCAAACGGAGATGATTGGGCACATCCGTTGCAAAAAAAAAATCAACATGTGCCTTTTGGTGCATCAGTGGGAAAACGGTCCTCCCGCACGAGTTTTGCGACACCGTTCCATTGAAAATGAAACTAACAAAAACCTACCAAACATGAGTTTTCGGACAAACGGAGATGACTAGCTGCATCTGTTGCGAAAAATTCAACTACGAGTGTTTCGGTGTATCAATGGAAAAAACAGCCATCACGCGTGAGTTTTGCGGCACCGTTCCATCGGAAATGAAAGTGCCAAAATACCACCAAAAATAAGTTTTGGCTCAAACTGAGATGACCGTTGCGATAAATTCACCTATGAGTTTTTTGGTGCATTTGTGGAGAAAACAGCCATCCGCGCGAGTTTTGCGGCACTGTACCGTCAGAAATGAAAGTGCCAAAATACCACCAAACATGAGTTTTGTGTCAAACGGAGATGATTAGGTGCGTCCGTTGCTAAAAGTACAACTGCGAGTTTTCTGGCACCGTTCCATAGGAAATGAAAGTGCCAAAAACCCACCAAACATGAGTTTTGGGTCAAACGAAGATGATTGGGTGGGTCCGTTGCAAAAAATTCAACTGTGACTTTTTCGGTGCATCAGTGGAAGAAACAACCATCCCGCGCGAGTTTTGCGACATCATTTCGTCAAAAACAAAACTTATATGAACCGAGCAAACATGAGTTCTGAGTAATACAGAGATGATTGGGCGTGTCCGTTGCCAAAAATTCTGTTGCCAGTTTTTCGGTGCATCAGTGGGAAAAGAGGCCCTCCTGCACGAGTTTTGCAGCAGAGTTACGTCGGAAATGAAAGTGCCAAAACCCACCAAACATGAGTTCTGGGTCAAACGGAGGTGATTGTGTGCGTCCATTGTGAAAAATTCAATAGTGAATTGTTTGGTCCCTCAGTGAGATAAACGGACCTCCCGCACAAGTTTTGCGGCACCATTTCATCGGAAATGAATGTGCCAAAAACCCACCAACCATGAGTTTTGGGTCAAACTAAGATGATTGGGTGCATCCATTGCGAAAAATTCAACTGCGAGTTTTCCGGTGCATCAGTGGGAAAAATGGCTCCACCGAACGAATTCTGCAGCACCGTTTCGTTGGAATTGAAAGTGCCAAAAACACACAAAATATGAGTTTTGGCTGAAACGGAGATGATTGGGCGCGTCCGTTGCGAAAAAAATGAACATGTGCCTTTTGGTGCATCAGTGGGAAAAACGGCCCTCCCGCACGAGTTTTGCGACACCGTTCCATTGAAAATGAAACTAACAAAAACCCACCAAACATGAGTTTTCGGACAAACGGAGATGACTAGGTGCATCTGTTGTGAAAAATTCAACTGCGAGTTTTTCACTGTATCAATGGAAAAAACAGCCATCACGCGCGAGTTTTGCGGCACCGTTCCATCGGAAATGAAAGTGCCAAAATACCACCAAAAATGAGTTTTGGCTCAAACTGAGGTGACCGTTGCGATAAATTCACCTATGAGTTTTTCGGTGCATCAGTGGAGAAAACAGCCATCCGTGCGAGTTTTGCGGCACCGTTCCGTCACAAAAGAATGTGCCAAAATCCCACCAAACATAAGTTTTGTGAGAAACGGAGATGATTCTGTGCGTCCGTTGCAAAAAATTGAACTGTGACTTTTTCGGTGCATCATTGCAAGAAACGACCATCCCGCGCGAGTTTTGCGAAATCATTCCATCGAAAATGAAACTTACAAAAACCCACCAAACATGAGTTCTGAGTCAAATAGATATGATTGGGCGTGTCCATCGTGAAAAATCCAGTTGCTAGTTTTTCGGTGCATCAGTGGGAAAAGAGGCCCTCCTGGACGAGTTTTGCAGCACAGTTATGTCTGGAATAAAAGTGCCAAAAACCCACCAAACATGAGTTTTGGGTCAAACAGAGATGATTATGTGCGTCCTTTGTGAAAAATTCAATAGTGAGTTGTTCGGTGCCTCAGTCTGAAATATGGACCTCCTGCACGAGTTTTGCGCACCATTTCGTCGGAAATGAAAATGCCAAAAACCCACCAAACATGAGTTTTGGGACAAGCAGAGATGATTGGGTGCATCCGTTGCGAAAAATTCAGCTGCGAGTTTTGCGGCACCGTTCCATCGGAAATAAAAGTGCCAAAATACCACCAAAAATGACTTTTGGTTCAAATAGAGATGACCGTTGCGATAAATTCACCTACGAGTTTTTCGTTGCATCTGTGGAGAAAACAGCCATCCGCGTGAGTTTTGCGGCACTGTACCGTCAGAAATGAAAGTGCCAAAATACCACCAAACATGAGTTTTGTGTCAAACGGAGATGATTAGGTGCGTCCATTGCAAAAAGTACAACTGCGAGTTTTTCAGTGCATCGGTGGGAAAAAAGGCCCTCCCGCACGAGTTTTCTGGCACCGTTCCATAGGAAATGAAAGTGCCAAACACCCACCAAACATGAGATTTGGGTCAAACGGAGATGATTGGGTGCGTCCGTTGCAAAAAATTCAACTATGACTTTTTTGGTGCATCAATAGAAGAAACAACAATCCAGCGCGAGTTTTGCGACATCATTTCGTCAAAAATGAAACTTATAAAAACCAACAAACATGAGTTCTGAGTCAAACAGAGATGATTGGGCGTGTCCGTTGCGAAAAATTCAGTTGCCAGTTTTTCGGTGCATCAGTGGGAAAAGAGGCCCTCCTCGACGAGTTTTGCAGCACAGTTATGTCAGGAATGAAAGTGCCAAAAACCCACCAAACATGAGTTTTGGGTCAAACAGAGATGATTATGTGCGTCCTTTGTGAAAAATTCAATAGTGAGTTGTTCGGTGCCTCAGTGGGAAATATGGACCTTCCGCACGAGTTTTGCGCACCATTTCGTCGGAAATGAAAGTGCCAAAAACCCACCAAGCATGAGTTCTGGGACAAACAGAGATATTTGGGTGCATCCGTTGCGAAAAATTCAGCTGCGAGTTTTGCGGCACCGTTCCATCGGAAATGAAAGTGCCAAAATACCACCAAAAATGATTTTTGGTTCAAATAGAGATGACCGTTGCGATAAATTCACCTATGAGTTTTTCGTTGCATCTTTGGAGAAAACAGCCATCCGCGTGAGTTTTGCGGCACTGTACCGTCAGAAATGAAAGTGCCAAAATACCACCAAACATGAGTTTTGTGTCAAACGGAGATGATTAGGTGCGTCCATTGCAAAAAGTACAACTGCGAGTTTTTCAGTGCATCAGTGGGAAAAAAGGCCCGCCCGCACGAGTTTTCTGGCACCGTTCCATAGGAAATGAATGTGCCAAACACCCACCAAACATGAGATTTGGGTCAAACGGAGATGATTGGGTGCGTCCGTTGCAAAAAATTCAACTGTGACTTTTTCGGTGCATCAATGGAAGAAACAACCATCCCGCGCGAGTTTTGCGACATCATTTCGTCGAATATGAAACTTATAAAAACCCACCAAACATGAGTTCTGAGTCAAACAGAGATGATTGGGCGTGTCCGCTGAAAAATTCTGTTGCCAGTTTTTCAGTGCATCAGTGGGAAAAGAGGCCCTCCTGCACGAGTTTTGCAGCACAGTCATGTCGGAAATGAAACTGCCAAAAACCCACCAAACATGAGTTTTGGGTCAAACGGACGTGATTGTGTGCGTCCATTATGAAAAATTCAATAGTGAGTTGTTCGGTGCCTTAGTGGGATCAATGGACCTCCCGCACGAGTTTTGCGGCACCATTTCGTCGGAAATGAATGTGCCAAAAACCCACCAAACATGACTTTTGGGTCAAACTAAGATGATTGGGTGCATCCATTGCGAAAAATTCAACTGCGAGTTTTCCGGTGCATCAGTGGGAAAAATGGCTCCACCGCACGAATTCTGCAGCACCATTCCGTTGGAATTGAAAGTGCCAAAAACACACAGAATATGAGTTTTGGCTCAAACGGAGATGATTGGGCGCGTCCGTTGCGAAAAAATCAACATGTGCCTTTTGGTGCATCAGTGGGAAAAACGGCCCTCCCGCACGAGTTTTGCGACACCGTTCCAATGAAAATGAAACTAACAAAAACCCACCAAACATGAGTTTTCGGACAAACGGAGATGACTAGGTGCATCTGTTGTGAAAAATTCAACTGCGAGTTTTTCAGTGTATCAATGGAAAAACAGCCATCACGCGCGAGTTTTTCGGCACCATTCCAACGGAAATGAAATTGCCAAAATACCACAAAAAATGAATTTTGGCTCAAACTGAGATGACCGTTGCGATCAATTCACCTATGAGTTTTTTGGTGCATCAGTGGAGAAAACAGCCATCCGCGCAGCGCACCGTTCCGTCACAAAAGAATGTGCCAAAATCCCACCAAACATAAGTTTTGTGACAAACGGAGATGATTCTGTGCGTCCGTTGCAAAAAATTGAACTGTGACTTTTTCGGTGCATCAGTGCAAGAAACGACCATCCCGCGCGAGTTTTACGAAATCATTCCGTCGAAAATGAAACTTACAAAAACCCACCAAACATGAGTTCTGAGTCAAATAGATATGATTGGGCGTGTCCGTTGTGAAAAATCCAGTTGCCAGTTTTTCGGTGCATCAGTGGGAAAAGAGGCCCTCCTGACGAGTTTTGCAGCACAGTTATGTCAGGAATGAAAGTGCCAAAAACCCACCAAACATGAGCTTTGGGTCAAACAGAGATGATTATGTGCGTCCTTTGTGAAAAATTCAATAGTGAGTTGTTCGATGCCTCAGTGGGAAATATGGACCTCCCGCACGAGTTTTGCACACCATTTCGTCGGAAATGAAAGTGCCAAAAACCCACCAAACATGAGTTTTGGGTCAAACGAAGATGATTGGGTGCATCCGTTGCGAAAAATTCAGCTGCGAGTTTTGTGGCACCGTTCCATCGGAAATGAAGTGCCAAAATACCACCAAAATTGAGTTTTGGCTCAAACTGTGATGACCATTGCGAGAAATTCACCTACGAGTTTTTCGCTGCATCTGTGGAGAAACACAGCCATTCTGCGTGAGTTTTGCGGCACCGTACCGTCAGAAATGAAAGTGCTAAAATACCACCAAACATGAGTTTTGTGTCAAACGGAGATGATTAGGTGCGTCCGTTGCAAAAAATACAATTGCGAGTTTTTCAGTGCATCAGTGGGAAAAAAGCCCTCGCGCACGAGTTTTGCGAAATCATTCCGTCGAAAATGAAAATTACAAAAACCCACCAAACATGAGTTCTGAGTCAAACAGAGATGATTGGGCGTGTCCATTGCGAAAAATTCTGTTGCCAGTTTTTCGGTGCATCAGTGGCAAAAGAGGCCCTCCTGCACGAGTTTTGCAGCACAGTTACGTCGGAAATGAAAGTGCCAAAAACCCACCAAACATGAGTTTTGGGTCAAACGGAGGTGATTGTGTGCGTCCATTATGAAAAATTCAATAGTGAGTTGTTCGGTGCCTCAGTGGGATCAACGGACCACCCGCACGAGTTTTGCGGCACCATTTCGTCGGAAATGAATGTGCCAAAAACCCACCAAACATGAGTTTTGGGTCAAACTAAGATGATTGGGTGCATCCATTGCAAAAAATTCAACTGCGAGTTTTCCGGTGCATCAGTGGGAAAAACGGCTCCACCACACGAATTCTGCAGCACCGTTTCGTTGGAATTGAAAGTGCCAAAAACACACAGAATATGAGTTTTGGCTCAAACGGAGATGATTGGGCACGTCCGTTGCGAAAAAATCAACATGTGCCTTTTGGTGCATCAGTGGGAAAAACGGCCCTCCCGCACGAGTTTTGCGACACCGTTCCAATGAAAATGAAACTAACAAAAACCCACCAAACATGAGTTTTCGGACAAACGGAGATGACTAGGTGCATCTGTTGTGAAAAATTCAACTGCGAGTTTTTCAGTGTATCAATGGAAAAACAGCCATCACGCGCGAGTTTTTCGGCACCATTCCAACGGAAATGAAATTGCCAAAATACCACAAAAAATGAATTTTGGCTCAAACTGAGATGACCGTTGCGATCAATTCACCTATGAGTTTTTTGGTGCATCAGTGGAGAAAACAGCCATCCGCGCAGCGCACCGTTCCGTCACAAAAGAATGTGCCAAAATCCCACCAAACATAAGTTTTGTGACAAACGGAGATGATTCTGTGCGTCCGTTGCAAAAAATTGAACTGTGACTTTTTCGGTGCATCAGTGCAAGAAACGACCATCCCGCGCGAGTTTTACGAAATCATTCCGTCGAAAATGAAACTTACAAAAACCCACCAAACATGAGTTCTGAGTCAAATAGATATGATTGGGCGTGTCCGTTGTGAAAAATCCAGTTGCCAGTTTTTCGGTGCATCAGTGGGAAAAGAGGCCCTCCTGACGAGTTTTGCAGCACAGTTATGTCAGGAATGAAAGTGCCAAAAACCCACCAAACATGAGCTTTGGGTCAAACAGAGATGATTATGTGCGTCCTTTGTGAAAAATTCAATAGTGAGTTGTTCGATGCCTCAGTGGGAAATATGGACCTCCCGCACGAGTTTTGCACACCATTTCGTCGGAAATGAAAGTGCCAAAAACCCACCAAACATGAGTTTTGGGTCAAACGAAGATGATTGGGTGCATCCGTTGCGAAAAATTCAGCTGCGAGTTTTGTGGCACCGTTCCATCGGAAATGAAGTGCCAAAATACCACCAAAATTGAGTTTTGGCTCAAACTGTGATGACCATTGCGAGAAATTCACCTACGAGTTTTTCGCTGCATCTGTGGAGAAACACAGCCATTCTGCGTGAGTTTTGCGGCACCGTACCGTCAGAAATGAAAGTGCTAAAATACCACCAAACATGAGTTTTGTGTCAAACGGAGATGATTAGGTGCGTCCGTTGCAAAAAATACAATTGCGAGTTTTTCAGTGCATCAGTGGGAAAAAAAGCCCTCGCGCACGAGTTTTGCGAAATCATTCCGTCGAAAATGAAAATTACAAAAACCCACCAAACATGAGTTCTGAGTCAAACAGAGATGATTGGGCGTGTCCATTGCGAAAAATTCTGTTGCCAGTTTTTCGGTGCATCAGTGGCAAAAGAGGCCCTCCTGCACGAGTTTTGCAGCACAGTTACGTCGGAAATGAAAGTGCCAAAAACCCACCAAACATGAGTTTTGGGTCAAACGGAGGTGATTGTGTGCGTCCATTATGAAAAATTCAATAGTGAGTTGTTCGGTGCCTCAGTGGGATCAACGGACCACCCGCACGAGTTTTGCGGCACCATTTCGTCGGAAATGAATGTGCCAAAAACCCACCAAACATGAGTTTTGGGTCAAACTAAGATGATTGGGTGCATCCATTGCAAAAAATTCAACTGCGAGTTTTCCGGTGCATCAGTGGGAAAAACGGCTCCACCACACGAATTCTGCAGCACCGTTTCGTTGGAATTGAAAGTGCCAAAAACACACAGAATATGAGTTTTGGCTCAAACGGAGATGATTGGGCACGTCCGTTGCGAAAAAATCAACATGTGCCTTTTGGTGCATCAGTGGGAAAAACGGCCCTCCCGCACGAGTTTTGCGACACCGTTCCAATGAAAATGAAACTAACAAAAACCCACCAAACATGAGTTTTCGGACAAACGGAGATGACTAGGTGCATCTGTTGTGAAAAATTCAACTGCGAGTTTTTCAGTGTATCAATGGAAAAACAGCCATCACGCGCGAGTTTTTCGGCACCATTCCAACGGAAATGAAATTGCCAAAATACCACAAAAAATGAATTTTGGCTCAAACTGAGATGACCGTTGCGATCAATTCACCTATGAGTTTTTTGGTGCATCAGTGGAGAAAACAGCCATCCGCGCAGCGCACCGTTCCGTCACAAAAGAATGTGCCAAAATCCCACCAAACATAAGTTTTGTGACAAACGGAGATGATTCTGTGCGTCCGTTGCAAAAAATTGAACTGTGACTTTTTCGGTGCATCAGTGCAAGAAACGACCATCCCGCGCGAGTTTTACGAAATCATTCCGTCGAAAATGAAACTTACAAAAACCCACCAAACATGAGTTCTGAGTCAAATAGATATGATTGGGCGTGTCCGTTGTGAAAAATCCAGTTGCCAGTTTTTCGGTGCATCAGTGGGAAAAGAGGCCCTCCTGACGAGTTTTGCAGCACAGTTATGTCAGGAATGAAAGTGCCAAAAACCCACCAAACATGAGTTTTGGGTCAAACAGAGATGATTATGTGCGTCCTTTGTGAAAAATTCAATAGTGAGTTGTTCGATGCCTCAGTGGGAAATATGGACCTCCCGCACGAGTTTTGCACACCATTTCGTCGGAAATGAAAGTGCCAAAAACCCACCAAACATGAGTTTTGGGTCAAACGAAGATGATTGGGTGCATCCGTTGCGAAAAATTCAGCTGCGAGTTTTGTGGCACCGTTCCATCGGAAATGAAGTGCCAAAATACCACCAAAATTGAGTTTTGGCTCAAACTGTGATGACCGTTGCGAGAAATTCACCTACGAGTTTTTCGCTGCATCTGTGGAGAAACACAGCCATTCTGCGTGAGTTTTGCGGCACCGTACCGTCAGAAATGAAAGTGCTAAAATACAACCAAACATGAGTTTTGTGTCAAACGGAGATGATTAGGTGCGTCCGTTGCAAAAAATACAATTGCGAGTTTTTCAGTGCATCAGTGGGAAAAAAGCCCTCGCGCACGAGTTTTGCGAAATCATTCCGTCGAAAATGAAAATTACAAAAACCCACCAAACATGAGTTCTGAGTCAAACAGAGATGATTGGGCGTGTCCATTGCGAAAAATTCTGTTGCCAGTTTTTCGGTGCATCAGTGGCAAAAGAGGCCCTCCTGCACGAGTTTTGCAGCACAGTTACGTCGGAAATGAAAGTGCCAAAAACCCACCAAACATGAGTTTTGGGTCAAACGGAGGTGATTGTGTGCGTCCATTATGAAAAATTCAATAGTGAGTTGTTCGGTGCCTCAGTGGGATCAACGGACCACCCGCACGAGTTTTGCGGCACCATTTCGTCGGAAATGAATGTGCCAAAAACCCACCAAACATGAGTTTTGGGTCAAACTAAGATGATTGGGTGCATCCATTGCAAAAAATTCAACTGCGAGTTTTCCGGTGCATCAGTGGGAAAAACGGCTCTACCACACGAATTCTGCAGCACCGTTCCGTTGGAATTGAAAGTGCCAAAAACACACAGAATATGAGTTTTGGCTCAAACGGAGATGATTGGGCACGTCCGTTGCGAAAAAAATCAACATGTGCCTTTTGGTGCATCAGTGGGAAAAACGGCCCTCCCGCACGAGTTTTGCGACACCGTTCCAATGAAAATGAAACTAACAAAAACCCACCAAACATGAGTTTTCGGACAAACGGAGATGACTAGGTGCATCTGTTGTGAAAAATTCAACTGCGAGTTTTTCAGTGTATCAATGGAAAAAACAGCCATCACGCGCGAGTTTTGCGGCACCGTTCCATCGGAAATGAAATTGCAAAAATACCACCAAAAATGAGTTTTGGCTCAAACTGAGATGACCGTTGCGATAAATTCACCTATGAGTTTTTCGGTGCATCAGTGGAGAAAACAGCCATCCGCGCGAGTTTTGTGGCACCGTTCCGTCACAAATGAATGTGCCAAAATCCCACCAAACATAAGTTTTGTGACAAACGGAGATGATTCTGTGTGTCCGTTGCAAAAAATTGAACTATGACTTTTTCGGTGCATCAGTGCAAGAAACGACCATCCCGCGCGAGTTTTGCGAAATCATTCCATCGAAAATGAAACTTACAAAAACCCACCAAACATGAGTTCTGAGTCAAACAGAGATGATTGGGCGTGTCTCTTGTGAAAAATTCAGTTGCCAGTTTTTCGGTGCATCAGTGGGAAAAGAGGCCCTCCTGGACGAGTTTTGCAGCACAGTTATGTCTGGAATGAAAGTGCCAAAAACCGACCAAACATGAGTTTTGGGTCAAACAGAGATGATTATGTGCGTCCTTTGTGAAAAATTCAATAGTGAGTTGTTCGGTGCCTCAGTGGGAAATATGGACCTCCCGCACGAGTTTTGCGCACCATTTCGTCGGAAATGAAAGTGCCAAAAACCCACCAAACATGAGTTTTGGGTCAAACGAAGATGATTGGGTGCATCCGTTGCGAAAAATTCAGCTGCGAGTTTTGCGGCACCGTTCCATCGAAAATGAAAGTGCCAAAATACCACCAAAAATGACTTTTGGTTCAAATAGAGATGACTGTTGCGAGAAATTCACCTACGAGTTTTTTGGTGCATCAGTGGAGAAACACAGCCATTCCGTGTGAGTTTTGCGGCACTGTACCGTCAGAAATGAAATTGCCAAAATACCACCAAACATGAGTTTTGTGTGAAACGGAGATGATTAGGTGCGTCCGTTGCTAAAAATACAACTGCGAGTTTTTCAGTGCATCAGTGGGAAAAAAGGCCCTCCCGCACGTGTTTTCTAGCACTGTTCCATCGGAAATGGAAGTGTCAAAAACCCACCAAACATGAGTTTTGGGTCAAACGGAGATGATTGGGTGCGTCCGTTGCAAAAAAAATGAACTGTGACTTTTTCGGTGCATCAATGGAAGAAACAACCATCCCGCGCGAGTTTTGCGACATCATTTCGTCGAAAATGAAACTTATAAAAACCCACCAAACATGAGTTCTGAGTCAAACAGAGATGATTGGTCGTGTCCGTTTCGAAAAATTCTGTTGCCAGTTTTTCGGTGCCTTAGTTGGAAAAGAGGCCCTCCTGCACGAGTTTTGCAGCACAGTTACGTCAGAAATGAAAGTGCCAAAAACCCACAAAACATGAGTTTTGGGTCAAACGGAGGTGATTGTGTGCGTCCATTGTGAAAAATTCAATAGTGAGTTGTTCGGTGCCTCAGTGGGAAAAATGGACCTCCCGCACGAGTTTTGCGGCACCATTTCATTGGAAATGAAAGGGCCAAAAACCAACCAAACATGAGTTTTGAGTCAAACTAAGATGATTGGTTGCATCCACTGTGAAAAATTGAACTGCGAGTTTTCCGGTGCTTCACTGGGAAAAACGCCACCCCCCCGCACGAATTATGTAGCACCGTTCCGTTGGAATTGAAAGTGCCAAAAACACACAAAATATGAGTTTTGGGTCAAACGGATATTATTGGGCGCGTCCGTTGCAAAAAAAATCAACATGTGCCTTTTGGTGCATCAGTGGGAAAAACGGCCCTCCCGCACGAGTTTTGCGACACCGTTCCATTGAAAATGAAACTAACAAAAAACCACCAAACATGAGTTTTCGGACAAACGGAGATGACTAGGTGCATCTGTTGCGAAAAATTCAACTGCGAGTGTTTCGGTGTATCAATGAAAAAAACAGCCATGACGCGCGAGTTTTGCGGCACAATTCCATCGGAAATAAAAGTGCCAAAATACCACCAAAAATGAGTTTTGGCTCAAACTGAGATGACCGTTGCGATAAATTCACCTATGAGTTTTTCGGTGCATCAGTGGAGAAAACAACAATTCGCGCGAGTTTTGCGGCACCGTTCCGTCAGAAATGAATGTGCCCAAGTCCCACCAAACATAAGTTTTGTGTCAAACGGAGATGATTCGGTGTGTCCGTTGCAAAAAATTCAACTGTAACTTTTTCGGTGCATCAGTGCAAGAAACGACCATCCCGCGCGAGTTTTGCGAAATCATTCCTTCGAAAATGAAACTTACAAAAACCCACCAAATATGAGTTCTGAGTCAAACAGAGATGATTGGGCGTGTTCGTTGTGAAAAATTCAGTTGCCAGATTTTCGGTGCATCAGTGGGAAAATAGGACCTCCTGGACGAGTTTTGCAGCACAATTATGTCACGAATGAAAGTGCCAAAAACCCACCAAACAAGAGTTTTGGGTCAAAATGTGCGTTCTTTGTGAAAAATTCAATAGTGAGTTGTTCGGTGCCTCAGTGGGAAATATGGACCTGCCGCACGAGTTTTGCGCAGCATTTCCTCAGAAATGGAAGTGCCAAAAACCCACCAAACATGAGTTTTTGGACAAACGGAGATGATTGGGTGCATCCGTTGCGAAAAATTCAGCTGCGAGTTTTGCGGCACCTTTCCATCAGAAATGAAGGTGCCAAAATACCACCAAAATTGAGTTTTGGCTCAAACTGAGATGACCGTTGCGAGAAATTCACCTACGAGTTTTTCGGTGCATCAGTGGAGAAACACAGCCATTCTGCGTGAGTTTTGCGGCACCGTACCATCAGAAATGAAAGTGCTAAAATACCACCAAACATGAGTTTGGTGTCAAACGGAGATGATTAGGTGCGTCCGTTGCAAAAAAATACAACTGCGAGTTTTTCAGTGCATCAGTGGGAAAAAAGGCCCTCCCGCACGAGTTTTGCGAAATCATTCCGTCGAAAATGAAAATTACAAAAACCCACCAAACATGAGTTCAGAGTCCAACAGAGATGATTGGGCGTGTCCGTTGTGAAAATTTTAGTTGCCAGTTTTTCGGTGCATCAGTGGGAAAAGAGGCCCTCTTGGACGAGTTTTGCAGCACAGTTATGTCAGGAATGAAAGTGCCAAAAACCCACCAGACATGAGTTTTGGGTCAAACAGAGATGATTATGTGCGTCCTTTGTGAAAAAATCAATAGTGAGTTGTTAGGTGCCTCAGTGGGAAATATGGACCTCCCGCACGAGTTTTGCGCACCATTTCGTCGGAAATGGAAGTGCCAAAAACCCACCAGACATGAGTTTTTCGACAAACAGAGATGATTGGGTGCATCCGTTGCGAAAAATTCAGCTGTGAGTTTTGCGGCACCGTTCCATCGGAAATGAAAGAGCCAAAATACCACCAAAAATGTGTTTTGGTTCAAATAGAGATGACCGTTGCGAGAAATTCTCCTACGAGTTTTTTGGTGCATCAGTGGAGAAACACAGCCATTCCGCTGAGTTTTGCGACACTATACCGTCAGAAATGTCAGAAATGAAAGTGCCAAAATACCACAAAACAAGAGTTTTGTGTCAAACGGAGATGATTGGGTGCGTCCGTTGCTAAAAAATACAACTGTGAGTTTTTCAGTGCATCAGTGGGAAAAAGGGCCCTCCCGCACGTGTTTTGTGGCACCATTCCGTTGGAAATGAAAGTGCCAAAAACCCACCAAACATGAGTTTTGGGTCAAACGGAGATGATTCGGTGCGTCCGTTGCAAAAAATTCAACTGTGACTTTTTCGGTGCATCAGTGGAAGAAACAACCATCCCGCGCGAGTTTTGCGACATCATTCCATCGAAAATGTAACTTATAAAAATCCACCAAATATGAGTTCTGAGTCAAATTGAGATGATTGGGCGTGTCAGTTGCGAAAAATTTTGTTGCCAGTTTTTCGGTGAATTAGAGGGAAAAGAGGCCCTCCTGCACGAGTTTTGCAGCACAGTAGCATCGGAAATTAAAGTGCCAAAAACCAACCAAACATGAGTTTTGGGTCAAACGGAGGTGATTGTGTGCGTCCATTGTGAAAAATTAAATAGTGACTTGTTCGGTGCCTCAGTGGGATAAATGGCCCACACGCACGAGTTTTGTGCCACCATTTCACCGGAAATGAAAGTGCCAAAAACCCACCAAACATGAGTTTTGGGTCAATCGGAGATAATTGGGTGCATCCGTTGCGAAAAATACAACTGCGAGTTTTTCGGAGCATCAATGGGAAAAACG
Organism: Coix lacryma-jobi var. lacryma-jobi; assembly: GCA_009763385.1. Lineage (NCBI taxonomy): Eukaryota > Viridiplantae > Streptophyta > Magnoliopsida > Poales > Poaceae > Coix > Coix lacryma-jobi. The sequence goes on along the minus strand of CM019828.1, from coordinate 75,043,071 downwards.
GCTCCCCCGCACGAATTCTGCGGCACCGTTCCGTTGGAAATGAAAGTGCCAAAAACCCTCAAAATATTAGTTTTGGGTCAAACGGAGATGTTTAGGCGCGTCAGTTGCAAAAAAATCAACATGTGCCTTTTGGTGCATCAGTGGGAAAAACGGCCCTCCCGCACGAGTTTTGCGACACCGTTCCATTGAAAATGAAACTATCAAAAACCCACCAAACATGAGTTTTCGGACAAACGGAGATGACTAGGTGCATCTGTTGCAAAAAATTCAACTGTGAGTTTTTCAGTGTATGAATGGAAAAAACAGCCATCACGCGCGAGTTTTGCGGCACCGTTCCATCGGAAATGAAAGTGCCAAAATACCACCAAAAATGAGTTTTGGCTCAAACTAAGATGACCGTTGCGATAAATTCACCTATGAGTTTTTCGGTGCATCAGTGGAGAAAACAGCCATCCGCTCGAGTTTTGCGGCACCGTTCCGTCAGAAATGAAAGTGCCAAAATCCCACCAAACATAAGTTTTTTTGTTAAACAGAGATGATTCGGTGCGTCCGTTGCAAAAAATAAAACTGTGACTTTCTCGGTGCATCAGTGCGAGAAAAGACCATCCCGTGCGAGTTTTGCGAAATCACTCCGTCGAAAATGAAACTTACAAAAAACCACCAAACATGAGTTCTGAGTCAAACAAAGATGATTGGGCGTGTCCGTTTTGAAAAATTTAGTTGCCAGTTTTTCGGTGCATCAGTGGGAAAAGAGGCCCTCCTGGACGAGTTTTGCAGCACAGTTATGTCAGGAATGAAAGTGTCAAAAACCCACCAAACATGAGTTTTGGGTCAAACAGAGATGATTATGTGCGTCCTTTGTGAAAAATTCAATAGTGAGTTGTTCGGTGCCTCAGTGGGAAATATGGACCTCCGGCACGTGTTTTGCGCACCATTTCGTTGGAAATGAAAGTGCCAAAAACCCACCAAACATGAGTTTTGGGACAAACGGAGATGATTGGGTGCATCCATTGCGAAAAATTCAGCTGCGAGTTTTGCGGCACCGTTCCAACGGAAATGAAAGTGCCAAAATACCACCAAAAATGAGTTTTGGTTCAAATAGAGATGACCGTCGCGAGAAATTCACCTCCGAGTTTTTCGGTGCATCAGTGGAGAAACACAACCATTCCGCGTGAGTTTTGCGGCACTGTACCGTCAGAAATGAAAGTGCCAAAATACCACCAAACATGAGTTTTGTGTCAAACGGAGATGATTGAGTGCGTCCGTTGCTAAAAATACAACTGCGAGTTTTTCAGTGCATCAGTGGGAAAAAGGCCCTCCCGCACGAGTTTTGTGGCACCGTCCCGTCAGAAATGAAAGTGCCCAAAACCCACCAAACATGAGTTTTAGTCAAACGGAGATGATTGGGTTCGTCCGTTGCGAAAAACTCAACTGTGACTTTTTCGGTGCATCAGTGGAAGAAACAACCATACCGCGCGAGTTTTGCGACATCATTCCGTCTAAAATGAAACTTATAAAAGCCCACCAAACTTGAGTTCTAAGTCAAACAGAGAAGATTGGGTGTGTCCGTTGCGAAAAATTCTATTGCCAGTTTTTCGGTGCATCAGTGGGAAAAGAGGCCCTCCTGCACGAGTTTTGCAGCACAGTAGCGTCGGAAATGAAAGTGTCAAAAACCCACCAAACATGAGTTTTGGGACAAACGGAGGTGATTGTGTGCGTCCATTGTGAAAAAATCAGTAGTGAGTTGCTCGGTGCCTCAGTGGGACAAAAGGACCTCCCGCACGAGTTTTGCGGCACCATTTCATCGGAAATGAAAGTGCCACAAACCCACCAAACATGAGTTTTGTGTCAAACTAAGATGATTGGGTGCATCCGTTGCAAAAATTTCAACTGCGAGTTTTTCGGTGTATCAATGGAAAAAACGGCTCCCCCGTACAAATTCTGCGGCACCGTTGGGTTGGAAATGTATGTGCCAAAAACCCACAAAATATGTGTTTTGGGTCAAATGGAGATGATTAGGGGCGTCTGTTGCAAAAAAAAATCAATATGTGCCTTTTGGTGCATCAGTGGCAAAAATGGCCCTCCCGCACGAGTTTTGCGACACCGTTCCATTGAAAATGAAACTATCAAAAACCTACCAAACATGAGTTTTGGGACAAACGGAGATGACTGGGTGCATCCGTTGCAAAAAATTCAACTGCGAGTTTTTCGGTGCATCAATGGAAAAAACAGCCATCACGCGCGAGTTTTGCGGCACCGTTCCATCGTAAATGAATGTGCCAAAATACCACCAAAAATGAGTTTTGGCTCAAACTGAGATGACCGTTGCGATAAATTCACATACAAGTTTTTTGGTGCATCAGGGGAGAAAACAGCCATCGGTGTGAGTTTTGTGGCACCGTTCCGTCAGAAATGCAAGTGCCAAAAACCCACCAAACATGAGTTTTGTGTCAAATGGAGATGATTGGGTGCGTCCGTTGCAAAAAATTCAACTGCGAGTTTTCGCTGCACCAGTGGGAAAAAAGGCCCTCCCGCACGAGTTTTGTGGCACCGTTCTGTCGGAACTGAAAGTGCCAAAAACCCACCAAACATGAGTTTTGGGTCAAACGGAGATTCTTGGGTGCGTCCGTTGCAAAAAATTCAACTGTGACTTTTTCGGTGTATCAGTGGAAGAAACAACCATCCCGCGCGAGTTTTGCGACATCATTCCATCGAAAATGTAACTTATAAAAACCCACCAAACATGAGTTCTGAGTCAAATGGAGATGATTGGGCGCGTACGTTGCGAAAAATTTTGTTGCCAGTTTTTCGGTGCATCAGTGGGAAAAGAGGCCCTCCTGCACGAGTTTTGCAGCACAGTAGCATCGGAAATTAAAGTGCCAAAAACCCACCAACATGAATTTTGGGTCAAACGGAGGTGATTGTGTGCGTCCATTGTGAAAAATTCAATAGTGACTTGTTCGGTGCCTCAGTGGGATAAACGGACCTCCCGCACGAGTTTTGCGGCACCATTTCATCGGAAATGAAAGTGCCAAAAACCCACCAAACATGAGTTTTGGGTCAAACTAAGATGATTGGGTGCATCCATTGCGAAAAATTCAACTGCGAGTTTTTCGGAGCATCAATGGGAAAAACGGCTCACCCGCACAAATTCTACGGCACCATTCCGTTGGAAATGAAAGTGCCAAAAACCCTCAAAATATGAGTTTTGGGTCAAACGGAGATGATTAGGCGTGCCAGTTGCAAAAAAATCAACATGTGCCTTTTGGTGCATCAGTGGGAAAAACGGTCCTCCCACACGAGTTTTGCGACACCATTCCATTGAAAATGAAACTATCAAAAACCCACCAAACATGAGTTTTCGGACAAACGGAGATGACTAGGTGCATCTGTTGCGAAAAATTCAACTGCGAGTTTTTCAGTGTATCAATGGAAAAAACAGCCATCACGCGCGAGGTTTGCGGCACCGTTCCATCGGAAATGAAAGTGCCAAAATACCACCAAAAATTAGTTTTGGCTGAAACTGAGATGACCGTTGCGATAAATGACCTATGAGTTTTGTGGTGCATCAGTGGAGAAAACAGCCATTCGAGCGAGTTTTGCGGCACCGTTCTGTCAGAAATGAAAGTGCCCAAATCCAACCAAACATAAGTTTTTTGTTAAACGGAGATGATTCGGTGCGTCCGTTGCAAAAAATTCAACTATGACTTTTCGGTGCATCAGTGCAAGAAACGACCATCCCGTGCGAGTTTTGCGAAATCACTCCGTCGAAAATGAAACTTACAAAAACCCACCAAACATGAGTTCTGAGTCAAACAAAGATGATTGGGCGTGTCCGTTGTGAAAAATTTAGTTGCCAGTTTTTCGGTGCATCAGTGGGAAAAGAGGCCCTCCAGGACGAGTTTTGTGGCACCGTTCCGTCGGAAATGAAAGTGCCCAAAACCCAGCAAACATGAGTTTTAGTCAAACGGAGATGATTGGGTGCGTCCGTTGCGAAAAACTCAACTGTGACTTTTTCGGTGCATCAGTGGAAGAAACAACCATACCGCGTGAGTTTTGCGACATCATTCCGTCTAAAATGAAACTTATAAAAACCCACCAAACATGAGTTCTGAGTCAAACAGAGAAGATTGGGCGTGTCCGTTGCGAAAAATTTTATTGCCCGTTTTTCGATGCATCAGTGGGAAAAGAGGCCCTCCTGCACGAGTTTTGCAGCACAGTAGCGTCAGAAATTAAAGTGCCAAAAACCCACCAAAAATGAGTTTTGGGTCAAACGGAGGTGATTGTGTGCGTCCATTGTGAAAAAATCAATAGTGAGTTGTTCGGTGCCTCAGTGGGAAAAATGGACCTCCCGCACGAGTTTTGTGCACCATTTTGTCAGAAATGAATGTGCCAAAAACCCACCAAACAAGAGTTTTGGGACAAACGGAGATAATTGGGTGATTCCGTTGCTAAAAATACAACTGCGAGTTTTGCGGCACCGTTCCATCGGAAATTAAAGTGCCAAAATACAACCAAAAATGAGTTTTGGTTCAAATAGAGATGACCGTTGCGAGAAATTCACCTACGAGTTTTTCGGTGCATCAGTGGAGAAAACTGTCATTCCGCGCGAGTTTTGCGGCACTGTACCGTCAGAAATGAATGTGCCAAAATACCATCAATCTTGAGTTTTGTGTCAAACGGACATGATTCGGTGCGTCCGTTGCTAAAAATTCAACCGCGAGTTTTTCAGTGCATCAGTGGGAAAAAAGGCCCTCCCGCACGACTTTTGTGGCACCGTTCCGTCAGAAATGAAAGTGCCCAAAACCCACCAAACATGAGTTTTAGCCAAACGAAGAAGATTGGGTGCATCCTTTGCGAAAAACTCAACTGTGACTTTTCGGTGCATCAGTGGAAGAAACAACCATCCCGCGCGAGTTTTGCGACATCATTCCGTCAAAAATTAAACTTATAAAAACCCACCAAACATGAGTTATGAGTCAAACAAAGATGATTGGGTGTGTCCGTTACGAAAAATTCTGTTGCTAGTTTTCGGTGCATCAGTGGGAAAAGAGGCCCTCCTGCATGAGTTTTGCAGCATAGTAGCGTCGAAAATTAAAGTGCCAAAAACCCACCAAACATGAGTTTTGGGTCAAACGGAGGTGATTGTGTGTGTCCATTGTGAAAAATTCAATAGTGAGTTGTTCGGTGCCTCAGTGGGATAAACGGACCTCCCGCACGAGTTTTACGGCACCATTTCGTCGGAAATGAAAGTGCTAAAAACCCACCAAACATGAGTTCTGAGTCAAACAGAGATGATTGGGCGTGTCCGTTGCGAAAAATTCTGTTGGCAGTTTTTTGGTGCATCAGTGGGAAAAGAGGCCCTCCTCCATGAGTTTTGCAGCACAGTTACATCGGAAATGAAAGTGCTAAAAACCCACACGAGTTTTGCGGCACCATTTCGTCGGAAATGAAAGTGTCAAAAAGCGACCAAATATGAGTTTTGGGTCAAACGGAGATGATTGGGTGCATCCGTTGCGAAAAATTCAACTACAAGTTTTGCAGCACCGTTCCATCAGAAATGAAAGTGCCAAAATACCACAAAAAACGAGTTTTGGTTCAAATAGAGACGACCATTGCGAAAAACTCAACTGTGAGTTTTTCCGTGCATCAGGGGAGAAAACAGCCATCCGCGGGAGTTTTGCGGCACCGTTCCGTCAGAAATGAAAGTGCAAAAATCCTACCAAACATGGGTTTTTTGTCAAACGGAGATGATTGGGCGCGTCGGTTGCAAAAAATTCAACTGCGAGATTTTCGGTGCACCAGTCGGAAAAGAGGCCCTCCCGCACTAGTTTTGTGGCACCGTTCCGTCAAAAATGAAAGTGTCAAAAACCCACCAAACATGAGTTTTGGGTCAAACGGAGATGATTAGGTGCGTCCGTTGCGAAAAATTCAACTGTGACTTTTTCGGTGTATCGGTGGAAGAAACAACCATCCCGCGCGAGTTTTGCGACATCATTCCTTCGAAAATGAAACTTATAAAAACCCACCAAACATGAGTTTTGGGTCAAACGGAGGTGATTGTGTGCGTCCATTGTGAAAAATTCAATAGTGAGTTGTTCGGTACCTCAGTGGGAAAAATTGACCTCCCACACGAGTTTTGCGGCACCATTTCATCGGAAATGAATGTGCCAAAAACCCACCAAACATGAGTTTTGGGTCAAACTAAGATGATTGGGTGCATCCATTGCGAAAAATTCAACTGCGAGTTTTCCGGTGCATCACTGGGAAAAACGGCTCCCCCCGCACGAATTCTGCAGCATCGTTCCGTTAGAATTGAAAGTGCCAAAAACACACAAAATATGAGTTTTGGGTCAAACGGAGATGATTGGGCGCGTCCCTTGCAAAAAAATCAACATGTGCCTTTTGGTGCATCAGTGGGAAAAACGGCCCTCCCGCACGAGTTTTGCGACACCGTTCCATTGAAAATGAAACAAACAAAAACCCACCAAACATGAGTTTTCAGACAAACGAAGATGACTAGGTGCATCTGTTGTGAAAAATTTAACTGCGAGTTTTTCGGTGTATCAATGGAAAAAACAGCCATCACGCGCGAGTTTTGCGGAACCGTTCCATCGGAAATGAAAGTGCCAAAATACCACCAAAAATGAGTTTTGGCTCAAAGTGAGATGACTGTTGCGATAAATTCACCTATGAGTTTTTCGGTGCATTAGTGGAGAAAACAACCATCCGCGCGTGTTTTGCGGCACCGTTCCATCAGAAATTAAAGTGCCAAAATCCCACCAAACATAAGTTTTGTGTCAAACAGAGATGATTCGGTCCGTCCGTTGCAAAAAATTCAACTGTGACTTTTTCGGTGCATCAGTGCAAGAAACGACCATCCCGCGCAAGTTTTGCGAAATCATTCCGTCGAAAATGAAACTTACAAAAACCCACCAAACATGAGTTCTGAGTCAAACAGAGATGATTGGGCGTGTCCGTTGTGAAAAATTCAGTTGCCAGTTTTTCGGTGCATCAGTGGGAAAAGAGGCCCTCCTGCACGAGTTTTGCAGCACATTTACGTCGGAAATGAAAGTGCTAAAAACCCACCAAACATGAGTTTTGAGTCAAACGAGGTGATTGTGTGCATCCATTGTGAAAAATTCAATAGTGAGTTGTTCGGTGCCTCAGTGGGATAAACGGAATTCCACACGAGTCTTGCGGCACCATTTCGTCGGAAATGAAAGTGCCAAAAACGCACCAAACATGATTTTTGGGACAAACAGAGATGATTGGGTGCATCCGTTGCGAAAAATACAACTGCAAGTTTTGCAGCACCGTTCCATCAGAAATGAAAGTGCCAAAATACCACCAAAAATTAGTTTTGGTTCAAATAGAGATGACCGTTGCCAGAAATTCACCTACGAGTTTTTCGGTGCATCAGAGGAGAAAACAGTCATTCCGCGCGAGTTTTGCGGCACTGTACCGTCAGAAATGAATGTGCCAAAATACCATCAAACATGAGTTTTGTGTCAAGCGGAGATGATTCGGTGCGTCCGTTGCTATAAATTCAATTGCGAGTTTTTCAGTGCATCAGTGGGAAAAAGGCCCTCCCGCACGAGTTTTGTAGCACCGTTCCATCGGAAATGAAAGTGCCCAAAACCCACCAAACAAGAGTTTTGGGTCAAACAAAGGTGATTGTGTGCGTCCATTGTGAAAAATTCAATAGTGAGTTGTTCGGTGCCTCCGTTGGAAATGAAAGTGCCAAAAACCCACAAAATATGAGTTTTGGGTCAAATAGAGATGATTAGGCGCGTCCGTTGCAAAAAAAATCAACATGTGCCTTTTGGTGCATCAATGGGAAAAACGGCCCTCCCGCACGAGTTTTGCGACACCGTTCCATTGAAAATGAAACTATCAAAAACCCACCAAACATGAGTTTTCGGACAAACGGAGATGACTAGGTGCATCTGTTGCGAAAAATTCAACTGCGAGTTTTTCAGTGTATCAATGGAAAAAACAGCCATCACGCACGAGTTTTGCGGCACCGTTCCATCGGAAATGAAAGTGCCAAAATACCAACAAAAATGAGTTTTGGCTCAAACTAAGATGACCGTTGCGTTAAATTCACCTATGAGTTTTTCGGTGCATCAGTGGGAAAAATGGACCTCCCACACGAGTTTTGCGGCACCATTTCATCGGAAATGAATGTGCCAATAACCCACCAAACATGAGTTTTGGGTCAAACTAAGATGATTGGGTGCATCCATTGCGAAAAATTCAACTGCGAGTTTTCCGGTGCATCACTGGGAAAAACGGCTCCCCCGCACGAATTCTGCAGCATCGTTCCGTCAGAATTGAAAGTGCCAAAAACACACAAAATATGAGTTTTGGGTCAAACGGAGATGATTTGGCGCGTCCCTTGCAAAAAAAATCAACATGTGCCTTTTGGTGCATCAGTGGGAAAAACGGCCCTCCCGCACGAGTTTTGCGACACCGTTCCATTGAGAATGAAACAAACAAAAACCCACCAAACATGAGTTTTCAGACAAACAAAGATGACTAGGTGCATCTGTTGTGAAAAATTCAACTACGAGTTTTTCGGTGTATCAATGGAAAAAACAGCCATCACGCGCGAGTTTTGCGGCACCGTTCCATCGGAAATGAAAGTGCCAAAATACCACCAAAAATGAGTTTTGGCTCAAAGTGAGATGACTGTTGCGATAAATTCACCTATGAGTTTTTCGGTGCATTAGTGGAGAAAACAACCATCCGCGCGTGTTTTGCGGCACCGTTCCATCAGAAATGAAAGTGCCAAAATCCCACCAAACATAAGTTTTGTGTCAAATAGACATGATTCGGTCCGTCCGTTGCAAAAAATTCAACTGTGACTTTTTCGGTGCATCAGTGCAAGAAACGACCATCCCGCGCAAGTTTTGCGAAATCATTCCGTCGAAAATGAAACTTACAAAAACCCACCAAACATGAGTTCTGAGTCAAACATTGATGATTGGGCGTGTCCGTTGTGAAAAATTCAGTTGCCAGTTTTTCGGTGCATCAGTGGAAAAAGAGGCCCTCCTGCACGAGTTTTGCAGCACATTTACGTCGTAAATGAAAGTGCTAAAAACCCACCAAACATGAGTTTTGAGTCAAACGAGGTGATTGTGTGCATCCATTGTGAAAAATTCAATAGTGAGTTGTTCGGTGCCTCAGTGGGATAAACGGAATTCCACACGAGTCTTGCGGCACCATTTCGTCGGAAATGAAAGTGCCAAAAACGCACCAAACATGATATTTGGGACAAACAGAGATGATTGGGTGCATCCGTTGCGAAAAATACAACTGCAAATTTTGCAGCACCGTTCCATCAGAAATGAAAGTGCCAAAATACCACCAAAAATGAGTTTTGGTTCAAATAGAGATGACCGTTGCCAGAAATTCACCTACGAGTTTTTTGGTGCATCAATGGAGAAAACAGCCATTCCACGCGAGTTTTGCGGCACTGTACCGTCAGAAATGAATGTGCCAAAATACCATCAAACATGAGTTTTGTGTCAAGCGGAGATGATTCGGTGCGTCCGTTGCTATAAATTCAATTGCGAGTTTTTCAGTGCATCAGTGGGAAAAAAGGCCCTCCCGCACGAGTTTTGTAGCACCGTTCCATCGGAAATGAAAGTGCCCAAAACCCACCAAACAAGAGTTTTGGGTCAAACGAAGGTGATTGTGTGCGTCCATTGTGAAAAATTCAATAGTGAGTTGTTCGGTGCCTCCGTTGGAAATGAAAGTACCAAAAACCCACAAAATATGAGTTTTGGGTCAAATAGAGATGATTAGGCGCGTCCGTTGCAAAAAAATCAACATGTGCCTTTTGGTGCATCAATGGGAAAAATGGCCCTCCCGCACGAGTTTTGCGACACCGTTCCATTGAAAATGAAACTATCAAAAACCCACCAAACATGAGTTTTCGGACAAACGGAGATGACTAGGTGCATCTGTTGCGAAAAATTCAACTGCGAGTTTTTCAGTGTATCAATGGAAAAAACAGCCATCACGCACGAGTTTTGCGGCACCGTTCCATCGGAAATGAAAGTGCCAAAATACCAACAAAAATGAGTTTTGGCTCAAACTGAGATGACCGTTACGATAAATTCACCTATGAGTTTTTCGGTGCATCAGTGGGAAAAATGGACCTCCCACACGAGTTTTGCGGCACCATTTCATTGGAAATGAATGTGCCAAAAACCCACCAAACATGTGTTTTGGGTCAAACTAAGATGATTGGGTGCATCCATTGCGAAAAATTCAACTGCGAGTTTTCCGGTGCATCACTGGGAAAAACGGCTCCCCCGCACGAATTCTGCAGCATCGTTCCGTTAGAATTGAAAGTGTCAAAAACACACAAAATATGAGTTTTGGGTCAAACGGAGATGATTGGGCGCGTCCCTTGCAAAAAAAATCAACATGTGCCTTTTGGTGCATCCGTGGGAAAAACGGCCCTCCCGCACGAGTTTTGCGACACCGTTCCATTGAAAATGAAACTAACAAAAACCCACCAAACATGAGTTTTCAGACAAACGGAGATGACTAGGTGCATCTGTTGTGAAAAATTCAACTGCGAGTTTTTCGGTGTATCAATGGAAAAAACAGCCATCACGCGCGAGTTTTGCGGCACCGTTCGATCGGAAATGAAAGTGCCAAAATACCACCAAAAATGAGTTTTGGCTCAAAGTGAGATGACTGTTGCGATAAATTCACCTATGAGTTTTTCGGTGCATTAGTGGAGAAAACAACCATCCGCGCGTGTTTTGCGGCACCGTTCCATCAGAAATGAAAGTGCCAAAATCCCACCAAACATAAGTTTTGTGACAAACGGAGATGATTCTGTGTGTCCGTTGCAAAAAATTGAACTATGACTTTTTCGGTGCATCAGTGCAAGAAACGACCATCCCGCGCGAGTTTTGCGAAATCATTCCGTCGAAAATGAAACTTACAAAAACCCACCAAACATGAGTTCTGAGTCAAACAGAGATGATTGGGCGTGTCTCTTGTGAAAAATTCAGTTGCCAGTTTTTCGGTGCATCAGTGGGAAAAGAGGCCCTCCTGGACGAGTTTTGCAGCACAGTTATGTCTGGAATGAAAGTGCCAAAAACCGACCAAACATGAGTTTTGGGTCAAACAGAGATGATTATGTGCGTCCTTTGTGAAAAATTCAATAGTGAGTTGTTCGGTGCCTCAGTAGGAAATATGGACCTCCCGAACGAGTTTTGCGCACCATTTCGTCGGAAATGAAAGTGCAAAAAACCCACAAAACATGAGTTTTGGGACAAACGGAGATGATTGGGTGCATTCGTTGAGAAAAATTCGCCTGCGAGTTTTGCGGCACCGTTCCATCGGAAATGAAAGTGCCAAAATACCACCAAAAATGAGTTTTGGTTCAAATAGAGATAACCGTTGCGAGAAATTCACCTACGAGTTTTTCGGTGCATCAGTGGAGAAACACAGCCATTCCGCGTGAGTTTTGCGGCACTGTACCGACAAAAATGAAAGTGCCAAAATGCCACCAGACATGAGTTTTGTGTCAAACGGAGATGATTAGGTGCGTCCATTGCTAAAAATACTACTGCGAGTTCTTTAGTGCATCAGTGGGAAAAAAGGCCCTCCCGCACGAGTTTTGTGGCACCGTTCCGTCAGAAATGAAAGTGCCAAAAACCCACCAATCATGAGTTTTGGGTCAATCGGAGATGATTGGGTGCGTCCGTGCAAAAAAAAATCAACTGTGACTTTTTCGGTGCATCAGTGGAAGAAACAACCATCCCGCGCGAGTTTTGCGACATAATTCCATCGAAAATGAAACTTATAAAAACCCACCAAACATGAGTTCTGAGTCAAATAGAGATGATTGGTCGTGTCCGTTTTGAAAAATTTTGTTGCCAGTTTTTCGGTGCATCAGTGGGAAAAGAGGCCCTCCTGCACGAGTTTTGCAGTACAGTAGCGTCAGAAATGAAAGCGCCAAAAACCCACCATACATGAGTTTTGGGTCAAACGGAGGTGATTGTGTGCGTCCATTGTGAAAAATTCAATAGTGAGTTGTTGGGTGCCTCAGTGGGAAAAATGGACCTCCCGCACGAGTTTTGTGGCACCATTTCGTCGGAAATGAAAGTGCCAAAAACCCACCAAACATGAGTTTTGGGTCAAACTAAGATGATTGGGTGCATCCATTGTGAAAAATTCAACTGCGAGTTTTTCGGTGCATCACTGGGAAAATGGCTCCCCCGCACGAATTCCGCAGCACCGTTCCGTTGGAATTGAAAGTGCCAAAAACACACAAAATATGAGTTTTGGGTCAAACGGAGATGATTGGGCGCGTCCGTTGCAAAAAAAAAATCAACATGTGCCTTTTGGTGCATCAGTGGGAAAAACGGCCCTCCGGCACGAGTTTTGCGACACCGTTCCATTGAAAATGAAACTAACAAAAACCCACCAAACATGAGTTTTCGAACAAACGGAGATAACTAGGTGCATCTGTTGCGAAAAAATCAACTGCGAGTTTTTCGGTGTATCAATGGAAAAAATAGCCATCACGCGAGAGTTTTGCGGCACCGTTCCATCAGAAATGAAAGTGCCAAAATACCACCAAAAATGAGTTTTGGCTCAAACTGAGATGACCGTTGCGATAAATTCACCTATGAGTTTTTTGGTGCATTAGTGAGGAAAACAGCCATCCGCGCGAGTTTTGCGGCACCGTTCCATCATAAATGGAAGTGCCAAAATCCCACCAAACATAAGTTTTGTGTCAAACGGAGATGATTCGGTGCGTCCGTTGCAAAAAATTCAATTGTGACTTTTTCGGTGCATCAGTGCAAGAAACGACCATCCTGCGGATACATGGGTGTATGCCGGGTCTCTGAGTGATGAGTGATTGTCAACTGGGATGATGCGCATGTTCTTTGGCTTGTGTTGTGCAGGTGTCGAGCACGGATGCAGTGATCAAAGGCGAGGTGAAGGTCAAGTAGAGACGTGCCGTGCCGATGGACCGAGAGTGGCGAAGGGCGGACGTGAGGCTTGGACTGAGGGACCAGAGGCCCGAGGATCAGCTGTGGTGGCTGGCAGCCTGGGACAGCGACGAGCGAAGACTTGCGGTCATGTGTTGCCTAAGTCGTAGACTTGGGGACACGTGTCGGTGGACGGGGTGCACGGGCGGTGCATCCCCTCTACGACGTCGGTTTGGTGGTAGAGCCAGGGAAAAACCATCGGGTGGACGGTTTCCAGGTTTGGGCCTCAAAACCTGGGTGCGGATGGTTTCCGAGTTTGGCCACAAAACTCGGGTTGTGGACGGTTTCCAGCTTTGGGTCTCAAAACCTGGGCGCTGAGGGTTTGCTGAGTTTGGCCTCAAAACTAAGAAGCTGGTGGGCTGGTTTCCCGGTTTGGGCCTCAAAACCGGGGGATGGCTGGAAAAGGCTGGTTTCCCGGTTTGGGCCACAAAACCGGGGGTGCAGAGCGGTGGCGGCACGTGGCAGCAATCTGGAGGTTGCGTCGAGGCAACGCTTCAAATTGTGCGGGCGTGGCCGTCGGATACACCTACCACCGAGTTGGTCCAGAATAACCCTAGGGTTTAGCTGGTTCGCTCTGTAATTAGAATAGAGAGGGGTAGAGTAGGAATTAGACTTAGGCCAGTAGTAGGATAAGTAGTCGGGAGACTCCCTCCTCCCTTTCCATCTCAGTCATTTGCTCTTTCGCACTTAGGGTTTCCTGCTCTCCCATCCCCTGCTGTAGCTAGCTGAGATCCGCAGAGAGACTTGCCTCTATGTACTGTTGATTTTGAGGAAGTGAGGCCGTATCCTCACTGTTGTAGCGTGTGGTAGCCACACGGTTGCAGATTCGTGGGTGTGATTCGCGTTTTGTTCGTGTTCTTCGCGGAATCCTTTTTCTCCATGTTCTTCCCGTCGCTTGATCTCTTTGCTCGGTTCATCTTTTGCAAATCCGCTTGAACCAAGTTGTTCTAGATCGTGAGGCGATTCTTTCCTCCGAAGGAATTAATCTCTAACCTCACGGTCTAGGAGATCGATCGATTTTTCGTTTCGGGTCAAGTTTTCTCCCTTCCCCCGAAATTCTTCGATTCATCGATTTGGAGATAGGTTCGAGCCATGATCTCTTAGAGATAGCTCACTATACTCCTTGTGACTCATCTCTCCAAGTTTGAACCCTAGAGGTTTCGTTTTGGGAGAGTTTGATTCAAATCGGTGGATGAACTGTGCTGTCACGGGGTGACCGGACGCAGGGGTCGGGATGACCGGACGCTGGCTAGGTGAGTCCGGTCGTTGAACGTTCACTACGATTTCCTGCTGGTTGACCGGACGCTTGTGGAGCTCACTGACCGGACGCACAGCGCGTACTGTTCACTTGTTTTTGTCCTTGTGACCGGACGCTACTATCCTGACCGGACGCACCATACACCAGAGTCCGGTCACGAACAGTAAGGTCCGAATCTGGTTTTCTGACGACCGGACGCGTCCGGTGCTCCCTGACCGGACGCTGCCTAGAGTCCGGTCGAGACTACCTTGCGCGTTTTCGTTCGCCGGTTGTTCATTCGTTGTCGGATTTGGTTTCCGTCTTTTGCGTTGGCTTTCTAGAGTTGTGTAGTGTCCCGCTGTGCTTCTTGGAGGCATCCACCCTACATCTAGGGTCGTGGACAGTAGCAAGCTCTAGGGTTTGCCTTTTGGGGTGATTCTCGGGACAGTGGCTACTAGTTTTCGAAAGGAAATTTTGAAGCTCCCATTCACCCCCCCCTCTGGTCGCTTTCTGGTTGCTTCTCGGTCCTTCAATTGGTATCGGAGCAGGTTAAGGATCTTCCACCTTAGCCGGTTCCAGATCCACAGAAGGCGACATGGATCGCGGCGTGGGCAAACCGCCGTTCTTTGATGGGATGAACTATGCGTATTGGAAGATACGCATGTCGGCCTATCTCCAGAGCATGGGCTCTTCTGTTTGGGAGATTTGCAACAGGGATGATTACGTTGTCTTGGCTGCTCGTGTTACTCAGCTTCAGATAGATGAGCACGGTGCCAATAGCCGAGCGTGTAACGCTCTTTTCTCCTGTTTGAGCATGTCTGAGTTTGATCAAGTTTCTCACCTCCCCACGGCTCATGAGAATTGGGCTACTCTCATGCGCTTCCATGAGGGGACTTCTCAAGTCAAATCTCATCTCTACGAGTCGCACAAGCGGGAGTACGAGAACTTTCGACATATGCCTGGCGAGAGCAAAGAGAGTTTATTCGCTCGCTTTCAGGTTATTGTCAACAAGATGAGAGCGAACAAGGAGCTGTTGCCTTTTGACGATCATGAGAGGGCTTTGAAGCTTTTGCACACTCTTGATCGGTCGGTGTGGGACTCAAAGGTCCAGGCGATCATCGAATCGTCTAACTATGAGACCCTCACTTGCGACGAGCTCTTTAGTAAGCTCAAGTCTAGTGAGATCGACGCCATGTCGAGGGCTTCTTATGAGAATCCTTCTGGCCCGACTATGGCTTTGGTTTCTGGCTCTTCTAACCCTCTGGAGGTTTTGCTCTTTCGTCTCTCTTTTCTGTCATAGAGGACCAGCTTGAGTCGTTGGGGGATGACGAGTTGGCAATGCTCGCCGACCAGTTCACGCGGTTCCACAACAACCGCATGAACCGTCGCCGCGGTGGAGGACGCTCAGGATGCTTTGAGTGCGGCGACCCCGACCACTTCATCGCCAACTGCCCCAAGAAGAAGCATTCGTCTGGGAAGGGCGATCATGGGCACAAGTACGACTCCGGCAAGCGCAAGGAGAAGTACGTCCCGCAAGGCACAAGCGGAGGGGCAGTTTCGACAAGGAGTACATCAAGAAGAAGTACTTGGAGAAGGCCCAGGCTGAGCAGTGTGCGTTCTTCGCCACGCTCAGCGACGTCGACGGCTCGGATGACGACTCCGCTTGCTCAAGCGACGACGAGTCCGAGAAGAAGAAGAGGATCGAGGACAAGCTGAACGGGTCTCTGCTTCTTCGCCGACGACGACGGCCTCTGCACCATGGCCCTCGGCAAGGAGGTCAACGGCGAGCTGGTGAACTCCCCTCGGAACGACGACGACGACACCTCCCAGGTATCCATGACCCACGATGAGCTTTTTGCAGAGAATGAGAAGCTTACTGCCGCCTTGCTTAGTCAGGATAAGCTGCTTAGGCGTGCCGCTAGAGAGCGCAAGGAGTTTAGGCAGAAGTGGGAGGACACGGTGAGAGAGCTTGAGTTTGCCAAGTCCACCGTGGTCGTGTCGGAGGAGGTTGAGTGTGAGATGTGCACCACGCACATGACTGACCTTCTCACTTTGAGAGGTAAGTATGCTGCGTTGGTAGGAGAGGTGGATGAGCTAAAGGCTAGACCTTCTCTGTTGGGTAGGTGCAAGACTTGTCCTGTCTTGCAATCTGAGTTGGTAGAGAAGAATGCCAAGATTGTGTCTCTTGAGGAGGCCAACTCAGGTAGCACTTGTGTGGCTAGGTGTGCCTTGTGTGAGGGCTTGGAGATGGAGATAGCCAATGTGAAGCATGACAAGATGCAAACCAAAGAAGAAAACACATACCTTCGGACCATCTTGTCATGGGTATCTTGTGGTGAGCCGCAGCTTGGGATGATGATCTCCCAATTCAAGCGAGCTGCTGGAAGTCCTGGTGTAGGTTTTGCTCAGGGTGTTGATCTTTCTGCTTTTGGGAAGATTGGAGAGTCGAGTGGTCTGAATCCTAGTGAGAAGCCCAACTCCACCACTACTCCCAAATTGACCAAGCTTCCACCCAAAGAGCCCGTCAAGCCTACCACCAAGGATGGGGTTTTTGAGGAACCTCCGAGAGCTCCACCCAAGAACCAAGTGTGGCATCCCAAACCCAACCACCTTAAGAACAAGCTGGATACAATGCCACCTATCCAGGAGGAGTTGCCACAAAAGGGCAAAGTGATCCACACCCACAGCCATGAGTACCAACAACCGCTTTGCGTGCGGTGAGGTATCATTGTGACTTCTGTGGGAGAGATGGACACTTGAGGGAGTTCTGCTTTAGGCGCAAGAGAGAGGTGCGCCGTGCTAGGGAGATGAACAACACGGACATGTACCATCCTTTCCATGATGTACATGTGCCGAATGTTCAGAGGAGTGCTCCGAGGAGAGCAGCTAGGCCCAGAGGTCCAGAACCTCAAGTTCCAGGCCTAGGCAGCAGAGAGCTCCGAGGAGAGATGCTAGGCCTAGAGGCGCAGTGCCTCAAGTTGCTAGGCCTAGGCCTCATAGAGAGTGCCCGGCGGGAGCCTGCAGTTGTAGGCTATGGACCCCGTGGCGGAGGCTTTGTAGTTGAGCATTTTCCCCCACCGCGTTTTGAGTATCGCGATGGACGCTCCTTCCTTAGCGGACCACGTTTTCCTCTACGTGGTGATCGCTCCTCTCGTAGACGTGCTAGGAATGGTTTTTCTGCTAAACCGTTCTTTTGAGCAGCCGGCCCAACACTGGTATTCCCCTTACTTCACTAACCCCAGTGTTGGACCGTATGCTCACCCTATGTCTTTTATTGATGTAGGTAAAATGGTTGGATGACATTGGTTGGTGGTGGATTCCGGTTGCTCGAGGCACATGACCGGACACGCCAAGTGGTTCTCCAGCCTTAGCCCTGTTGCCAGAAAGGAGTACATAACCTTCGGCGACAATAGCAAAGGTAAGGTATTGTCTTGCGGATCGGTGCGAGTTAATGAGCATTTTGTGTTGCGCGATGTTGCTCTTGTTTCTAACTTGCATTTAACCTTCTTTCTGTTTCGCAACTTTTTGACGACGACTATGAGATTCGTTTTAAACCGAATCTCAGTCGTATTTTGGATCCTCATGGCAATCTTGTGTGTTTGATTTCGCCCTTTGGAAAAGTCTTTCGTGCGAATTTCTCAGAGTCTTTTGGCACTTCTCGTTGTCTTGTGGCTGGACCTTCCTCCTCTGATCTTTGGAAGTGGCATAGGAGACTTAGACATTTGAGCTTCGACTTGCTTGCAAGGCTTAGTTCACTTGGCCTAATCCAAGGATTGCCCAAGTTGCATATGGAGAAGGATCTTGTTTGCCACTCTTGTAGACACGGGAAGATGGTTGCCGCTCCCCACCATCCGGTGACTCAGGTCATGACCAAGCGCCCTGGAGAGCTTTTGCACATGGACCTTGTTGGTCCGGCTCGGGTGAGCTCGGTTGGGGGGAAGTGGTATGTGCTTGTTGTTGTTGATGACTTTTTGAGATATTCGTGGGTCTTCTTTTTAGCTGAGAAAACCGAGACTTTCTCCTTGCTCGTAATCTGATTTTGCGTCTTCAGAACGAGTTCCCTTTGAACTCGATGTGAGCAATGCGGAGTGATAATGGTTCCGAATTCAAGAATTCGGATTTGAGAAGTTTTGTGACCGCTTGGGTTTAGAGCATCAGTTTTCTTCCCCCTACACACCCCCTCAGAATGGTGTTGTAGAGAGGAGAATCGGACCCTTGTTGAGATGGCCAGGACATGCTCGATGAGCATAGGACTCCTAGGCGTTATTGGCCGAAGCTATGAAACACTGCGTGCTATATTTCCAATCGCATTTTTCTGAGAGTGTTCTTGAAAAAGACTTCTTATGAGTTGCGTTTTGGTAGACAGCCCAAGGTGAGTTATTTTAGAGTCTTCGGTTGCCATTGTTTTATATTGAAGAAAGGCAACCTGGACAAATTCGAGTCTCGTTCTTCTGACGGAGTATTTTTGGGTTATGGCACTCACACACGCGCATATCGTGTACTTAGCCTTGATACTAACCGAGTCATGGAGACATCAGATGTCACCTTCGACGAGACTCTCGTTTGTCCTTCTTCTCGTTTTGAGCGAGCAGGTGATCATGAGGTTGGTGAGCCTCTTTTCAATGATGAGGACGAGGATGCTGAAGGCATAGATGACCCAGCATTGCCTCCACCTGCTGTGCCGCAAAGAGCGGCTTCTACGATGACTCACGGCCCTGACACATCTTCTTCCTGGGGGTCGTGGGATCCGCCACCCGAGCGGTACCTTTTGTACCCGGGGAGGCACCAGCTGCTGTTGAGGGGGAGGCTACTTCAGCTCAGAAGGCGCCATGACACATCCAGCACCAGCACCTGCCTCAGCAGATGATCGGCAGCATCGACGAACGGGTTACTCGGTCCAGGTCACAGCAACTCTCACTTCACTTCGCTCATTCTGCTTTTGTTGCTAATTTTGAGCCCCGAGATGTTGGACATGCTTTGACGGATCCGAATTGGGTCAATGCCATGCATGAGGAGTTAGAAAATTTGAGAGAAATCGGGTTTGGGTTCTAGTTCCTCCCCTCCTAACTGTAATCCTATTGGGACAAAATGGGTTTTCAAAAACAAAAAGGAGGAGAGGATGGCCACATTGTGAGGAACAAAGCGCGTCTTGTGGCCAAGGGTTATAGTCAGAAGGGGGGGATAGACTTTGAGGAGACTTTTGCTCCTGTAGCTCATTTGGAGGCTATTAGGATACTCTTGGCTTTTGCTGCATCCAAAGGTTTTAAACTCTTTCAAATGGATGTCAAGAGTGCTTTCTTAAATGGCTACATAGAAGAGGAAGTGTATGTTGAGCACCCCCCGGTTTTGAAAATCCCAAGTTTCCAAATCATGTTTTTAAACTTCACAAAGCTTTATATGGTTTGAAACAAGCCCCTAGAGCCTGGTATGATAGACTGAAAACCTTTTTGCTTGCTAAGGGTTTTAAAATGGGATGTGTAGATAAAACGCTCTTTCTCCTCAAGCAAGGCAAAGACACTCTCTTGGTCCAGATTTACGTGGATGATATCATTTTCGGTGGTTCTTCTCACGCTTTGGTTGCCAAGTTTGCAGTTATTATGAGCAGGGAGTTCGAGATGAGCATGATGGGCGAGCTGACTTCTTTCTCGGGTTGCAAATCAAGCAATCCCGAGAGGGGACGTTTGTGCACCAGGGCAAGTACACCAAGGACTTGCTGAAGCGGTTCGATATGGGTGTGGCCAAGCCTCTTCAACACCCATGTCGACGATGATGCCCTGGATGCGGATGTGGATGGAGAAGCAGTGGACCAGAAGGAGTACCGAAGCATGATCGGGTCGCTGCTCTACCTGACGGCGACACGCCCGGACATCCAGTTCGCGGTGTGTCTGTGCGCGTGCTTTCAGGCACCGCCGCGCACTTCTCACTGTCAGGCAGTGAAGCGCATATTCAGGTACCTTCGTTTCACACCTGAGTTAGTTCGGGATTTGGTATTCTGCTTCCTCCACCCTCTCCCTTTGCGGTTATCGGATGCGATTTTGCTGGTTGCCGTATTGAGCGCAAGTCCATTCTGGACTTGCCAGTTTACTGGTTCTTATCTTGTTTCGTGGTTTTCACAAGCTGTGTATGGTATGTCAGTCGTATATGGGTGTCTGCACCATCTCATTGACAGTCGACTTCAGCTCCAGTCCATTCACATTTGTGCGTTACCACCCTTCGTCTTTCCCAGCACCTACATATTTGCTTCCCAATTTGATGTCGCATTCTCCATTCAAGCTTGCGCATTGGTCTCGTGGTCTTGACTGCAGCTTTCTGACTGCATCTTGTATACCTGATCTCTATTGCATATCAGTATTCTGCCATGTCATCCCTAGCATGACTGTCTGCCTGTTTCTGTCTGCTGAAGTGTTGTTGTGAGTCCACCCAGAGGCTGAATATGTTGTGCACTAGCTGCGTTCCATTTCTCGGATGATGGCCACTTTGCTGATTTGGTCTGAGCTTTCTTGCGTTGCCTGCTTTGTGGCAGCACGAGTGCCACTGCGTTGCTAAGAACCTCATGCTTCACTCGAAGACCAAAACACATTGATGGCGCTTTCATTTCTTGCGAGACCACCAGGAGAAGGGTGATATCGACCTCGCCTGTCGATATCATCATCAAACTAGCTGATATTTTCACAAGCCTTTAGACGAATCAACCTTAATCGGTTGAGGGGTGAGCTGGTGTGTTTTCCCCTTTAGTTGAGGGAAACATTTGGATCTTGTATATTTGACTGACTCTTTTGTCCTTCTTTTATTTGCATTTTAGCATACGCATTTATATTCTGAGCTTCATGTCTATAATCACTAAAATGTAACTATGCTCCATGTAGTATGCTCCGATGCTTATGTTGATGCTTGTAGCTTAAGCTCTTTCTGATCACTAGTACATGTTGTGAGCTGAGCTATTTTTGAAATGGTGAATTTGCTTAATAATTTCAAATCTGAAAATGTTCACCATTGAGATATGCAACTAGCATGTGTAGGATGTGTTGAGTTTACTCGTGCTTTTCATATATGCTAGGTTGCTATGTCTCTAGTTCTGAGTCATTCACTTGCTTGGTCTGTTCATATCATGTTTAAAAATTTGTACCAAGTTTTAGTGAATTGAAAAGATCGAGATGGGATTGCTTGTCAACACATCACGGGGTATCGAGACGGTTTCTCATTGCACTTTGAGTTAAACTTGAGCCGTGTAGTGTATGACCGAAACCGTAGCTTTAAGCTTCTGATTGCTTCGGTATAGGCTTCGCTCGGTTGCAAAGTTAGGAAATAACAAGCTTTCAACCTCTCGCATCACATGCTAATAATTGAACTTGTGTAATTCACCGCTGCAACTCCGATCTGAATTTTGAATTCACAAGTGTATGTACATTCTTAAGCATGATGATTGAACTTTGCTAGGGGTAGTTCACCTTGTATACATGTTTAGCACTTGTTCAGACTCCTATTTATACATTGCTAGTGCTATTTTGATGGTGAATACTTTTGACTCAAAACTGCTCCTTTCTGCTCATTGTTCATACTTCATATCTGGTGATCAGTTTGAGCCTTTGCTGAGCTTGTATGCTGTTGATGAGTCATTAGAGTTATACTATTTAGAGCATCTTTGCATTCTCCTGAATATATTCCTGAAGCTGCTAACTTGCATTTTGACTCATATGCTTGATTGAAGGGGGAGAACCTCCCTAGTTAGCACTTTTGTTGGTGCCCTTCTGATGGGGAGAGCCTCTTACTTGATTCGTGCATTTTCAACAAAGGGGGAGAATTTGCATATCATTTGTGCTTCCTGAGTGTTCATTTGAGGGGGAGAGTTTCCAGGGGGAGAGTTTGCATGTCTCCTGGATGATCAACTAAGGGGGAGCTTGAGCTTTGCTGTCTCTTGTTGGCCAAAAGGCATCGGTATCAAGCTTTCTTTGCTAGTTGTGTTGAGCCTCTGTGCCTCTATCTGAGGGACTAGCATTTGCTTCGATATTTTCGATTGGGATTTGCTGCGTGTTGAGCCTGTTCTACCTCTTCTTGAGGGCTAGCTTTGCTTTGCTTGGTTGCGTCGAGCGTTGCCCATGTCCTTGGGGACCAATTTGTCTTGCTCTTTCCACTTGACCTTCTTCGGCTTTGCTATGCTTTTGGGGTCATTTGGTCGAGTTCTCTCTTCTTCTCCTTCTTCTCTTTCTACTATGATTTGTGTTGGTAGTTGACAATGCACTCATCAAGGGGAGATTGCGGATACATGGGTGTATGCCGGGTCTCTGAGTGATGAGTGATTGTCAACTTGGATGATACGCATGTTCTTTGGCTTGTGTTGTGCAGGTGTCGAGCACGGATGCAGTGATCAAAGGCGAGGTGAAGGTCAAGTAGAGACGTGCCGTGCCGATGGACCGAGAGTGGCGAAGGGCGGACGTGAGGCTTGGACTGAGGGACTAGAGGCCCGAGGATCAGCTATGGTGGTGGCAGCCTGGGACAGCGACGAGCGAAGACTTGCGGTCATGTGTTGCCTAAGTCGTTGACTTGGGGACACGTGTTGGTGGACGGGTTGCACGGGCGGTGCATCCCCTCTATGACGTCGGTTTGGTGGTAGAGCCAGGGAAAAACCATCGGGTGGACGGTTTCCAGGTTTGGGCCTCAAAACCTGGGTGTGGATGGTTTCCGAGTTTGGCCAAAAACTCGGGCTGAGGACGGTTTCTAGGTTTGGGCCTCAAAACCTGGGCGCTGAGGGTTTGCTGAGTTTGGCCTCAAAACTCAGAAGCTGGTGGGCTGGTTTCCCGGTTTGGGCCTCAAAACCGGGAGATGGCTGGAAAAGGCTGGTTTCCCGGTTTGGGCCACAAAAACCGGGGGTGCAGAGCGTGGTGGCGGCACGTGGCGGCAATTTGGAGGATGCGTCGAGGCAACGCTTCGAATTGTGCGGGCGTGGCCGTCGGATACACCTACCACCGAGTTGGTCCAGAATAACCCTAGGGTTTAGCTGGTTCGCTCTGTAATTAGAATAGAGAGGGGTAGAGTAGGAATTAGACTTAGGCTAGTAGTAGGATAAGTAGTCGGGAGACTCCCTCCTCCCTTTCCATCTCAGTCATTTGCTCTTTCGCACTTAGGGTTTCCTGCTCTCCCATCCCTGCTGTAGCTAGCTGAGATCCGCAGAGAGACTTGCCTTTGTGTACTGTTGATTTTGAGGAAGTGAGGCCGTATCTCACTGTTGTAGCGGTGGTAGCCACACGGTTGCAGATTCGTGGGTGTGATTCGCATTTTGTTCGTGTTCTTCACGGAATCCTTTTTCCCACGTTCTTCCCGTCGCTTGATCTCTTTGCTCGGTTCATCTTTTGCAAATCGCTTGAACCAAGTTGTTCTAGATCGTGAGGCAATTCTTTCCTCCGAAGGAATTAATCTCTAACCTCACGGTCTAGGAGATCGATCGATTTTTTTTGTTCGGGTCAAGTTTTCTCCTTTCCCCGAAATTCTTCGATTCATCGATTTGGAGATAGGTTCGAGCCATGATCTCTTAGAGATAGCTCACTATACTCCTTGTGACTCATCTCTCCAAGTTTGAACCCTAGAGGTTCGTTTTGGGAGAGTTTGATTCAAATCGGTGGATGAACTGTGCTGTCACGGGGTGACCGGACGCAGGGGTCGGATGACCGGACGCTGGCTAGGTGAGTCGGTCGTTGAAGTTCACTACGATTTCCTACTGGTTGACCGGACGCTTGTGGAGCTCACTGACCGGACGCACACGCGTACTGTTCACTTGTTTTTGTCCTTGTGACCGGACGCTACTATCCTGACCGGACGCACCGTACACCAGGTCCGGTCACGAACAGTAAGGTCCGAATCTGGTTTCTGACGACCGACGCGTCCTGTGCTCCCTGACCGGACGCCGCCCAGAGTCCGGTCGAGACTGCCTTGCGCGTTTCGTTCGCCGGTTGTTCGTTCGTTGTCGGATTTGGTTTCCGTCTTTTGCGTTGGCTTTCTAGAGTTGTGTAGTGTCCCGCTGTGCTTCTTGGAGGCATCCACCCTACATCTATGGTCGTGGACATTAGCAAGCTCTAGGGTTTGCCTTTTGGGGTGATTCTCGGGACAGTGGCTACTAGTTTTCAAAAGGAAATTTTGAAAGCTCCCATTCACCCCCCCCCCCCCCCCGCTCTGGTCGCTTTCTGGTTGCTTCTCGGTCCTTCACATCCTGCGCGAGTTTTGCGAAATCATTCTGTCGAAAATGAAACTTACAAAAACCCACCAAACATGAGTTCTAAGTCAAATAGAGATGATTGGGTGTGTCTGTTTTGAAAAATTCAGTTGCCAGTTTTCCGTTGCATCAGTGGGAAATGAGGCCCTCCTGGATGAGTTTTGCAGCACAGTTATGTAAGAAATGAAAGTTCCCAAAACCCACCAAAAATGAGTTTTGGGTCAAACAGAGATATGTATTGTGTCCTTGTGAAAAATTCAATAGTGAGTGGTTCGGTGCCTCAGTGGTAATTATGGACCTCCCGCACGAGTTTTGCGCACCATTTCATCGGAAATGAAAGTGCCCAAAACCCACCAAACATGAGTTTTGGGACAAACGGAGATGATTGGGTGCAGCCGTTGCGAAAAATTCAGCTGCGAGTTTTGCGGCGCCATTCCATCGGAAATGAAAGTGCCAAAATAACCCAAAATGAGTTTTGGTTCAAATAGAGATCACCGTTGCGAGAAATTCACCTACGAGTTTTTCGGTGCAACAGTGGAGAAACACAGCCATTCCATGTGAGTTTTGCGGCACTGTACCGTCAGAAATGAAAGTGCCAAAATACCACCAACATGAGTTTTGTGTCAAATGGAGTGATAGGTGCGTCCCGTTGCTAAAAATACAACTGCAAGTTTTTCAGTGCATCAGTGGGAAAAAAGGCCCTCCCGCACGAGTTTTGTGGCACCATTCCGTCGGAAAAGAAAGTGCCAAAAACCCACCAATCATGAGTTTTGGGTCAAACGGAGATGGTTGGGTGCGTCCGTGCAAAAAAATCAACTGTGACTTTTTCGGTGTATCACTGGAAGAAACAACCATCCCGAGCAAGTTTTGCGACATCATTCCGTCGAAAATGAAACTTATAAAAACCACCAAACATGAGTTCTGAGTCAAACAGAGATGATTGGTCGTGTCCGTTCGAAACATTCTGTTGCCAGTTTTTGGGTGCATCAGGTGGAAAAGAGGCCCTCCTGCACGGTTTTGCAGCACAGTTCCTGTTACACACAAGAATTCGCACGCAAGAAGATGACAAGAGGACCCAGCTGGCAGTGAGAAGGGCATTCGGCAAACAACCAAGCGGTCGGTTAATTCTCAGAGTTTCGGCAAATGCCTGTGCGATCGGATATCTTGCAAGACGGTGACTCCATTCGGGAGGCGAATATGGCAAGTGAAGCCACCTTGCACGAGAAGACACATGACATTCGAGGACACCGAGAAGAAAATAGAGATAGGACTCACATTTTCCTAGTTTCATTAGAAGAAATTGTAGTCTTCTAGGACTCGTATTTCGCCAGGGTATAAATATAAACCCTCGGCCAATGTAAAACGGTTCACAACCATATTCAATACAAACGGGCGCCCCGTGCCACCTTCGAGGTCCATAGTCGTGTCGTCGAGTTTCGAGAGGAATCATCGATCCGTCGACCTCGTAAGTCCCGGCACCTTGTTATCATGTCTAGTATCATGTGGTGGATTTAGATATGATGCAAGTAGTCTTGTTTGTTTCCAAAGTTCGTGCGGCGGATCTTTGTTAATGATCAAGAAGTTTTTGCTTATGCTTTGCTTATGGGCAAATACGTGCGGCAGGCGTTTATTCATATGTTTAGCAAAAGCAAAGATAGTTATCGGCTATTAGATTGGCCATATCTAATAGATCATCAAGTTATATGTGTATATGTTTTAATTAATTTGTTAAAACATCTTTTGCCCAATCTAGTTTGATCTTTGTTCGGCCTTGCTTTACAAGTGTACTTACGCTCCAATAATCATTGTTTTTCATGATATCTCTTATAAATTACATGATTATGATGGCTGTATTAATTTCTAATCTAGATTGTTACATGTTGTGGGTTCATACATATCAATTATGTTCGAGCTTAGATAAAACAAGGTATCGTGCGGCAGATGCAGGTTTTAGATTGGTTTGATCATGCTTGTTTGTATGTTCCTTCCTCATGGACCCCCACTCAGCTAGGCTTGCCGAGCTGGTTACACAGTAATTCATATTTTGTCTTTACTCGTCCAAGCATGTTTTTTTTCATGTATGTGTGTTCGGCAAACCAGTTTTACATATGTTTATTGTTTAGAGTTAGCCGAATGACCTTTAAACGTGTTGCAGACAGCTTTATAGCTGTATGCCGTCATGAAGCTCACCTAGAGAAGGCTCTTCGGACGATTTGCAAAATCAGCTTTAGTCACAAAAAAATTTGCGTTTGGGACTAGAAAGGTCTTTAGCCCGGTTGGTACACCAACCGGGGCTAAAGTTCCCTGCCCAACGGCTCATTTGTCACAGGGACCTTTAGTCCCGGTTGGTGTCACCAACCGAGGCTAAGATCGACCTTTAGCCCCGGTTGGTGACACCAACCGGGGATAAAGGTTTTGCCCTGGTTGCTGTATCAGCCGGGGCTAAATGTTGGCATTTAGCCCCGGCTAGGAAACAAGGGCCGGGAAAATGTCCCTCCCTATATTTGAACTGTTCTTCCACCTTCTTCAGCCTGCCCGAGGCTCTCTCAGTCTTCATTTTTTCTCATTGAGTTCTTGCTTTGCTGCTTGTTTGCTTTTTCTCCGGTGATTTTTGTTTGTTAACAAATCTCCGGCGATTGATCTATTTCATCACATCTACACTCGACCATCGACTCGTTCAAAGGTTACTAGCTTCAGTTTTTCATACTTTTAGCTGATATATATGTGGTTTTTTAAGCTATTTTGAGTTCATTCACTTGATAGTTAAATTAGTACCCTAAAACAAAATGTGATCCAGTTTAATTAGTTTATTTTAATTTTTT
Source organism: Coix lacryma-jobi var. lacryma-jobi (assembly GCA_009763385.1). Classification (NCBI taxonomy): domain Eukaryota; kingdom Viridiplantae; phylum Streptophyta; class Magnoliopsida; order Poales; family Poaceae; genus Coix; species Coix lacryma-jobi. The sequence goes on along the minus strand of CM019828.1, from coordinate 75,015,777 downwards.
AGAGAAATAGAGATCATTTAAATCATTGTTTTTAAAAAATAGAAATATATATACTTTAGTTTACAAAATATGACCGGTTTAATTAGTTTATTTTAACTTTTTGGAGAAATAGTGATCAGTTAAATCATTTGTTTACAAAAATTAGAAATATATAATACTTTAGTTTACAAATGTGACCAGTTTAATTAGTTTATTTTAATTTTTAGAGAAATAGAGACCATTTAAAGTCATTTGTTTACAGAAAATAGAAAATAAAATACTTTAATTTACAAATGTGACCGGTTTAATTAGTTTATTTTATTTTTTAGAGAAATAGAGATCAGTTAAATCATTTGTTTACAGAAATTAGAAATATATAATACTTTAGTTTACAAAAGTGACCGGTTTAATTAGTTTATTTTAATTTTTTGGAGAAATAGAGATCAGTTAAATCATTTGTTTACAGAAATTAGAAATATATAATACTTTCGTTTACAAAATGTTACCGGTTTAATTAGTTTATTTAATTTTTTAGAGAAATAGAGATCAGTTAAATCATTTTTTTAAGAAATTAGAAATATATAATACTTTAGTTTACAAAATGTGACCGGTTTAATTAGTTTATTTTAATTATTTGGAGAAATAGAGATCAGTTAAATCATTTTTTTTACAGAAATTATAAATATATAATACTTTAGTTTACTGCTCAACTAAAATGCACAAGGATGCATGCTTGGTATGTCGTTTTCGAGGGCACCAAGCCACGTATTTACACCAGCTGGGCCGAGTGCAGTCAGTATGTCCTCAAAGTTAAGGAGCTCTGCATAAAAAGTACAAAGTCTTTTGAGGAAGCTTCTGCAGCTCTAGAGGCTTTTAACTCAAGAATCAACTCAATTCCTACTGCACCTACCCCTACCTTACCTTCCTATCAGGTTGGAGTGGCACGCAGTCCATCTTGTTGGACTGTGATGTGGGAAAAATGTGCAGGTGTTGTTAGTTGCTTTGGTTGTGGCCAAGTGGATGAGGCTGCACTGTTATCTTGATGTAATAATTAATTAGACAAGTTCAACTGCTACTACTTATATACCACCAGTGAAGCTTACTAAATTTGGGTGTCATGAACTTGTTTATAAATTTGAGCTAGAAAATTAAATTTGTTGATTAGAATGAGAGATATAATTATGTGATATGTCATATAATGCAGACGATGACATCTCACTGGATGTACAATGCCGATCGTCGCTCAAAAGAGTTCATTGATGGCGTGCATTATTTTTTAAGAGTGGCCGAGGCAAACAAGCGGAATGGTTTTATGTGCTGCCTATGTGTCCTTTGTAATAATTCCAATGAATATTCTAGCTCAAGGAGTCTTCACTCACACTTGTTCAAGTCGGGTTTTATGCCAAACTATAGTTGTTGGACGAAGCATGGAGAAACTGGGGTTATGATGGAAGAAGGTGAAGAAGAACAATTAGACCCTGACGATGATATTATTGTTCAATACGGCGACTTTGGTGATACTGCAATGGGAGAAGGTGAAGAAGAGGCAAGTGCAGAAGACACACTCGCTGAAGATGATGCTCTTGGTGATGTCATTCGTGATGCACAAAGAGATTGCGAAAGTAAAAGGGAGAAGGCTAAGTTTGACTGTATGCTAGAGGATCACAGGAAATTACTATACCCGTCTGCTGCAGATGGACAAAAAAAGTTGGGTACAACACTTGAGTTGCTACAATGGAAGGCACAGAATGGTGTATCTGACAAGGCATTTAGACAATTATTGAAGATTATAAAAGAAAAGATGCTTCCGAAGCCTAACGAATTGCCCGCACTACGTACGAAGCAAAACAAGTCGTCTGTCCATTGGGTTAGAAATCCAGAAGATACATGCATGTCCTAATGACTGCATCCTGTACCGTGGCAAGGAATACGAGAATTTGGATGAATGCCCTGTATGTAAAGCGTCACGATATAAGATCAGGCGAGATGACCCTGGCGATGTTGATGGTGAAGAACGTCCCCAGAAGAAAATCCCTGCCAAGGTTATGTGGTACGCTCCTATAATACCATGCCTGAAACGTCTGTTCAGAAACAAGGACCATGCAAAGTTGGTGCGATGGCACAAAGAAGACCGTAAGGTAGACAACATGTTGAGACACCCTGCTGATGGGTCCCAGTGGAGAGCAATAGACAGAGAATTCCCAGAATTTGCAAAAGACGCTAGAAACTTAAGGTTTGGTTTAAGTACGGACGGGATGAATCCTTATGGGGAACAGAGCAGTAGTCATAGCACGTGGCCTGTTACTCTATGTATCTACATCCTTCCTCCATGGTTATGCATAAAGCGGAAGTTCATTATGATGCCAGTGCTCATCCAAGGCCCAAGACAACCTGGCAACGACATCGATGTCTACCTGAGGCCATTAGTGGAGGAACTCCTACTTTTATGGAGTAAATCAGGTGTACGTGTGTGGGATGATTACAAACAGGAACACTTTGACCTGCGAGCATTGTTGTTCGTAACAATCAATGATTGGCCTGCTCTAAGTAATCTTTCAGGACAGACAAACAAGGGATATAATGCATGCACACATTGTTTTAATGACATGGATAGTATATATTTGAAAAAATGTAGAAAGGTAGTGTACCTTGGCCATCGTCGATTATGAATCACCAGGTTAGAAAGAAAGGCAAGCATTTTAAAGGTGAGACAGACCACCGGAGCAAGCCTCGCAACAGAACTGGGGAAGATATACTTGAGATGATCAAGGATGTGAAAGTAGTCTTTGGAAAGGGGACGGGCAGTGAACCTGTTCCGAAAGACGCTACGGGACACGCACCCATGTGGAAGAAGAAATCAATATTTTGGGAGCTACCCTATTGGCATGTACTAGAGGTCCGCCACGCGATCGACGTGATGCACCTGACAAAGAATCTTTTTGTCAACCTTCTAGGATTCATGGGTGTGTATGGAAAGTCTAAGGATACACTTGAAGCACGACAACACTTGCAGCGCATGAAAGAACAAGACACCTACATCCAGAAAGACAGATGATGGACGCCATTACTTAAGACCTGCTAGCTATACTCTTAGCAATGAAGAGAAGGAAATCATGTTTGAATGCCTAAACAGCATCAAGGTCCCATCTGGATTCTCCTCCAATATAAAGGGAATAATAAATATGCAAGAGAAGAAATTCCTAAACTTAAAGTCGCATGACTGCCACGTGCTTATGACGCAATTGCTTCCGGTTGCTTTAAGAGGGAATTCTACCTCCACATGTACGTCTGGCCACTGTGAAGCTATGTGCATTCCTCAATGCAATTTCTCAGAAGGCAATTAATCCACTAGAACTAGCTACTCTACAGAATGATGTGGTTCAATGTCTTGTGAGCTTTGAGTTGGTGTTCCCTCCATCCTTCTTTAATATCATGACACACCTCCTAGTTCACCTGGTCAAGGAGATTCATATTCTCGGTCCTGTGTTCCTACACAACATGTTCCCCTTCGAGAGGTTCATGGGAGTACTAAAAAAATATGTTCACCAACGTGCTCGGCCAGAAGGAAGCATCGCCAAGGGCTATGGGACAGAGGAGGTCATAGAGTTTTGTGTTGACTTTATTCCTGACCTTGACCCGATTGGTGTTCCTGAATCATGGCACGAGGGGAGGCTGTGTGGAAAGGGGACACTAGGGAAGAAAACATATATCGGTACGGGGAACGATTATTTCAATAAAGCGCACTACACAGTTCTTTAAAACTCATCAGTGGTGGATCCATATATCGAGGTACACAAGGAGTTCCTACGATCCCAATTTTCTGGGAAGAATGAAGTTTGGATTACACGTGAGCACATGAATACTTTTAGCACTTGCTTGCGAAAAGAATGTCTGGGTGATAACAATATTGATGAGCAACTATATTTGTTGGCTAGGCAACCATCATGGCACATCCTCACGTACAAAGGGTATGAGATAAATGGAAACACATTTTACACCATTGCCCAAGATAAAAGAGCACAAACCAAAACAGTGTGTGTTCGCGTAGATGCCACAGACCCAAATGGAAGAGGCAAACATATTATGGCCGCATAGAGGAGATTTGGGAACTAGACTACGCACCTAATTTTAAAGTCCCTTTGTTTCGATGCCAATGGGTCAAGACGACCGAAGGTGGAGTAACAGTTGACAAGGAGTATGGAATGACAACAGTGGATCTCAACAATATTGGATACAAAGGTGAACCATTCGTCCTTGCTGCTGATGTGAATCAGGTGTTCTACGTGAAAGACATGTCTACAAAACCCAAGAGAGGAAAAATGATGAAAAATCAACCAAAGAGCCAAAACGCCACATAGTTCTTTCAGGAAGAAGAAACATCGTGGGAATTGAGGACAAGTCAGACATGTCAGAAGATTATGAAAGGGATGACCGAATACCGCCCTTCAGTGTGACCAAAGATCCAAGCATCCTGCTAAATACTGAGGAGACTCCATGGTTACGACATGATCATAACCAAGGGACATACGTCAAGAAAAGATCACCAGTGTACCCGCTTGATATATAGTTATGCTTTAACTAATATTATGTATTACAGTTTTTGTGTAATTAATAATGATTATGGATAGTCATGGTTAGTTGATGTCGGTGTCGAAATGACTTGATTTATTACATTATTTTAGTTATGGATAGTCATGGTTAATAATGATTATGGATAGTCATGGTTATTAATAATGATTATGGATAGTCATGGTTCGTTAATATGAGCCTAAATTGATGCCCCGCATGATGTGTTAGATTTTTCTGATCATTATTTTAATTATTGGAGGCCAAATTGATGCCCCACACGAGATGCCCAAAATTTTTTCCAAGTCGGAGGCCTAGTTTATCCAATAATTATTGGGTGACGGTGCGCGGTAATTCGATTAAACCGGAAACAGTAGGAAACCATCTCCGAAAAATCACAAACTTGTTGGTTGCCTCACCCGTGCCATGTGACAGCCCAACAAAAGACAAAGAAACGTATATGAACTGCACAAATTTATATTTTAAAATTAAATTATAATTTAACAGTGAATTTCTCTACCGTGTATTTGGACAATAAAAGATAAACAACCCAAAATTTAACGTTCGGATAATGTAAAATAATTTTTCTATAAAAACCATTATTTCAGATATATAAATTTAACATTATATTTTTGCATTAACAAAATATAAATTGTTATTTACATTTATATTTGTTATTATAAGAAAAGAAAAGAATTTATGTTACAAAATTTTCTACTATACAATTAGGTAAAAGAAAATACAACTGCTATTTTTAAGAAATTTTATTCCTAATATTGAATTTACTATGCAATTAATGAATATTACAACATATTAATATAGTGAAAACCTAATACAAAACCTAAAATACAGAAAGCCGAAAACAGTGGCAGGAAACAACCTTTAGTCCCGGGCTGTGGCCCCACCCGGGACTAAAGGTCCAAACCTTTAGTCCTGGGCGGGCTTACGCCCCGGGACTAAAGGTCTTTTAGTCCCGGGTGGTGCCACGGCCCGGGACTAAAGGCTCTCTGCGTATATAGGGCACAGTGCCCTCCTTCTTCCTCAGATCGACGTCAGACCGCCCACAGCGCCGCCGCCTCCCTCGCCGTCTCCGATCCAGTGCCGTGCCGCCGTTGTCCTCGAGGTCCCTCGCCGACGTCCGCCTCGCCGTCGCCTCTCCTCGCGCGGCCCACGCCGCGCCTCCTCTTCTCTCCCTCGCCGGCCCTCACCGGCCTCCCTCGCCGCCGCACTCGGCGGCCGCGCGCGCCCTCGTCCTCTCGCGCCGCCGTGAGGAGCGGGCGCGGTCCTCGCCGCCCGCGCCGCCTTGTCTCTCTCGCCTCTAGTTGAGGAGGGCCGGGCGGGTCGCGTCGCGGTGCTCAGTGCGTGTGTTGTGTGTGTTGCGTGTGTGCGTGTTGTGTGTGCAGTGCGTGTGTGTGTGTGCACTGTGTGTGCGCGTGTGTGCACTTTGTGTGTTGTGTGCAGAAGAATGAAAGAAAAAAGATATATATAGAAAATGAATATTATAGAAAATGAATATATATACATATAATTTAGAGAATATCAGAAAATGATATTAATGCCTACTGTGTTTATATATGTTTATAGAAAAATGAATATATATTTATATAAATATAGTTATATAAATCATTTTTAGAAAATCATGTTATAGAAAATGTTTCTTTGTAGTGTATACATATATATTTATAAAAATAAATATATAAATCGTGTGTTTCTTTGCAACGCACCGACATTTTTAGAAAATGTTTATAGAAAATGTTTTTTACCCTAACAAAATATTATGTTTACACATGTAGATAAAAAGAGATTGGTCGCGTTGACCACGCCGCCGTTCGCCGTCATCCTCACCGCGACGTCATCCTCGCCGCCGTCCGTCGTTGTCCTCACCGCGACGTCATCCTCGCCGCCGTCCGTCGTCGTCCTCTCGTCAACGGTGTGTCCTTTGTGATAGATGGAGGAGGAATAATCACGTAGATACGTTTATGGAATAATCACTTAGATATGTTTTTTGAATAATCACTTAGATATGTTTATGGAATAATCACTTAGATATGTTTATGGAATAATCACTTAGATATGTTTATGAAAAATCACTTAGACATGACTTTTCGATCATGTCGGTAGTGTTATTTTATGAATATGGTCGTGTATATGTTTATGGAATAATCACTTAGTTATTTTGGTCTTTAGATATCTATACATTTATTTATATCGGTCGTGTATATGTATATGGACAAAACCCTAAACCCCAAACCCGAACCCTGAACCCCAAACAAAAACCCTAAACCCTAAACCCAAACCTAAACCCTAACCCTAACCCCAACCCTAAACCTAGAGCCTAAACCTAAACCCTAAACCCTAAACCCCCCAAACCTGAAACCCTAAACCCCAACCCCAACCCGGAAACCCCAAACTGGAAACCCTAACCCCAAACCTGAAACCCTAAACCCCAAACCCGAAACCCCAAACGCGAAAACCTAAACCCTAACCTAGAGCCTAACCCTAACCCAAAGTGTTTATTATCGATCGTGTTACCTTTAGAAAGTGTTAAATAAAAAATAAATATGGTCTTTATGGATAATCACTTAGATATTTTGGTCTTTAGATATCTATACATTTTTATATCGGTCGTGTATATTATATGGACAAACCCTAAACCCCAAACCGAAACCCTAACCCCAAACTAAACCTCAACCCTAACCACAACCTGAAACCCTAAACCCCAAACCCGAATCCCCAAACCCCAAACCCCAAACCCAAACCCGAAACCCTAAACCATAACCCTAGAGCCTAAACCCTAAATGCCAAACCCGAAACCCGAAACCCCAAACGCGAAACCCTAAACCTAGAGCCTAAACCCTAAACCTAGAGCCTAAACCCTAAACCCTAAACCCTAAACCCAAAGTGTTTATTATCGATCGTGTTACCTTTACAAAGTGTTAAATAAAATAAATATGGTCTTTATGAATATACGTTATTTGCAGAAATATGGTGTTTATTATCGTCCATGTTATTCGCAGAAATGGCCGACCCAGTTGACAACATGGAGGAGGAAATGTACGACTTAATCAACAGCGGCGCTAATCAAGAATTAGCAGGTGATGATAACAATAATCAAGAAGTAGATGACGACAGTCAATACTTTGCCGATTATGAAGAAATCATGCAAGAAAATCCTGGCGAGGTATACCTACAATCTCTATGTGCACCTGAAATTCTAAACAATTTATAAATGTATTTATAATGTACTGTTCCTAAATACGTAGCCCTCCGGATCGACAACGACTACCGGGAAGAGTAGGACCGTACGAGGTCCGAAGAAGCCGTTGGATGGCCGGTACATTATCTCGGAATTCAACGAGGAAACAGGCCAAGTACTTGGAGAACATGCACAGAAATTTGTTAACCACTGTGGGTACCTTGTAAGGGATAAGATCCCGATCAGTGCTCGTGAATGGAAGGAAAAGAAAAGTGCTCCTCATATAAGTTTTGTCTCTGATCTTGATAAGGAACTGGTTTGGCAAGATGTCCTTGCACATTTCACGCTTGAAACAGAAGATAGAAATTTGAAGGAAAGAGTTCGGGAGTGGGCTATGAAGAAAATGGCAACACTATTCCAGGGCTGGAAGAAGAAGTTGTATAACACATTTATCAAGAAGGATCTAACTCCGAATTTCAACACTAAGGCCTACGTCAAGTTGAGGCCATTTTGGGATGAGTTTGTAGAATTCAAGAAATCAGAAGAGGGTGAGGCACGGGTCAGAAGGAACCAACAGAATGCCCGACAAAACAATACCACCATCACTTGGGATCAGGTGGCTACAAGAGTGCCATTCCTAAATGGGAAAGAATGGAACGAGAGATGCTAGCCAAGGGCATTGAACCAGAATCAATAAACTGGCCTAAGCGCGCCAAGTATTGGTTTTTTGGTCATGGAGGAAGTCTAACCTACAGGGAAGGATAGAGTATGGCGAAAAACTCCATAGAGCAGCAGAAAGATTTGCCTATGCTAGAGAAATAGCTCACAGTGGCAGGTGGCAGCCGAACAGAGAAAAGGACGAGCTGACATACGCCCTGGAGAATCCTGAACATGGTGGGAGAACCAGAGGCTATGGGAGGTGTCGTGGGAGCATGCCTTCCCTCGGGACAAAGAGACCTATAGAAGCCGCGCGAGAAAGAAGGAGGAGGAGGCAGAGCGGATGCAAAGGTTAGAGGAAATGGTTCTTCAGTCACAGGCCGCGGCTCGTGAAGCAGTTGAGCGAGAAAAAGCACTTGAAGACAAAATGAGCGAGGAAATAAAAAAGCAAGTGCAGTTAGCAGTAAGTTCGATGCAAAGGCAATCTGCATCAGAGCCGGGAGTCAACATCAGCCCCCCAGATCAAATGAAAAGCAGTTGCGCTTCCACAGAGGTGCCAGACGCAGGACTGCACTTTCCCGTGGATGACATCACCGAGCCTCTCACGACATGTGAACTGCACATTCCACAGGGGAATGCCACAGTCATGGTGGCTATAGGTGTTGTATCTCCTATCGATCCTACGAAGACACCAAGATGTCATGGGGCAATAATACCTCCTGGATATGCTAGCGTCTCGGTGGATAGGGTGGTGAAAGGTTACAACAATGTTGAACTTGACATTAAAGGAGGTGATGGCGAGAAGACATTAGGAGAAGCGGAGAAGACATTCATATGTTGGCGCAAGCGTTATATCATAATTCCTGGTGCATCACCTCCTCCTCCTCAACAACCTAACCCTAGGTGTGTATGAAATTAGTGAATGAATGTTAATAGTATTGGTGAGCTAATAGTATAAATGGATACTCATATACCATGTTGTTTTCGCAGCAGGACATCCCCCAACCTAAGTCCAATTATTCATTCACCACATGATCACAGTGTTGCGGGCGATGATGATCAAGATCTAACACGACGGGATCCATCACCGCCACTGCCCCCACCATCTCCTCCACGACGGGATCCAACACCGCCACCGGCCCCATCTCCCCCACGGCGTGATCCAACACCCACCACCGGCCCCACCATCTCCTCCACAGCGGGCTCCAACACCGCCACCTGCCCCATCTCCACGGCGGGTTCCAACACCGCCACCGCCAACAAAGAAGAGACATGTCACACAAACAAAGGCGTCAGCCCCACCACCTCCGAAGAAGACAGCCTCTGTGAGAAAACCAGCGGCCATTCCCAAGATGACAAAACTTCCATATGACATGACCGATGAGGAGACTGAAGCTGTAGCGCAAAAAGACTTGAACAAGTTCTTCGACGCTGTCGTTGCTAGTAGTCGAGCAAAGCGAAACCCGGAGAAGCCGTACCTTTTTGTTTGTCCTGAAAAACTAAGGAAAACTGTGGACGCTCACCAGAAAAAGGTACGTGCTGCCCGTAAGGCTTCGCCAAAATCAGACTATGATCGCACGCTCAGCAAATCAATTGAGGAGGCGAAGAAGACAAAGAGAGCAGGAAAGGGTGTCCCACAGCTCGGGGAACAACGCAACAATCAGTGCCGGATCTAGCTGTTGGGAATGAATACGGTACAAACATGGACATCATACAACGAACATATGGAGACGTTGATCCTGAGCACTGCTCAAATTTTCGAGGAAACTGGTTTAAATGTGGAAAACATACTCGAAGAAGCAGCATCATAAGTGCTCCAGAAGTTGATAAATGGCAGAGGGCATATGTATATGGTCAAAGTCTATACAACCCAGCGGCCTGAGGGATCTTGGTACGCAAATGCACTTGCTAAATCAGTGGTACCTCACGGCGTGTGGCAGAAAAGCTGATGACTATATTTGCGTCAGAATTAGAGACCATGATTACTTTCGTGGTGATGACATAATATATGTTCAGTTTAATGAGTTACATCAGCTCTGCCACATGGACGCTCTAGACAAATCTCTCGTCAGCTGCTTTTGCCTGTAAGTGATTGTTTCTTTTAATAATCTCACTTTAGCTTATGTATATGTATAAGTAATTATCCTCACACTAGCAAGCGTTTCTAAACATATGCAGAAACATGATGAGACAACTAAGGCGTAAAAATGACAAGGAGATTGGTTTTATCGATCCATATATCGTCTTCAAGCACCCAAGCAATACTCCCTCGGATGCATGGAAAACTCAAACAGAGAGGAATTTGCGGAGGTTCTTCATAAACCAAAGGGACAAAAGATATATACTATTCCCCTACAACATTAGGTGAGTTTTGTTATCATATGCACATTTTATTATAGGTTGACTTAAAGATATATGTGTTGACATATAAATATAAATGCAGTTTTCACTGGATACTAATTGTGATCGATCTCCACGAAAGTCGTTTGCTAATCTATGACTCTCTGAGAAAACCACAAGAAGATTACCAAGATATGATAGATATTATCGGAGGGTAAATGTGATCTTTAAATATTGATTCCTGCTCTTTAACTCTGCAATAGTTAATTAACGATCCAATTATATATATTGTGCAGGATTTGGGCTTGGTTTGTTCAGAAACACCGTCCGGATCTGAAAGCGCAACTTCCTGATCCTCTACGACTAAATCCTCTACGACTAAATGTAAGTTGTACTACCTCCCTGCCTCTTTACCTTCATTAGCATCACTCAGCAGACGCACGCTCAGCCGAGAGTAATCTTTTTATATCTATACATGGGTTCTACGGCAGTCACCGGGAAACAATTTATGTGCGTACTATGTTTGCGAGTTCCTGACGGTGTATGAAAAAGAACTCTCTCTACAGAGTCAGCAAGTACGTAACATGTAAATGAATTTATTTCATTTTTTTTGCTTTTACATAAATATTATGTATGCTATACTTTCTTTTTCTTTTAATCCCAAATTGAAGAGACATGGTTGAAGAACCAGTGATGGATAAGGGCCGCCCTCAAGCATTCAAGAGACCCGCTCAAAGCAATTCAAGAGACCATCGCGGGCTTCATTAACGACCATGTCCTTAAGTCTGGCACCGAGTATTGGTTTTAACAAAGATGAACCAATGAAGCCAAACCAAGACGAACACTTGTATGACCTCTAAGTCAGGAAACAATATTTGTGTTGTAAATATCAAGTTAAGGATGCATGATGGATTGTATATTTTATGTACATATGTATAGCTCAATCTATAAAATATATAGTTTCATATTTCATTTGTGTGTAATTGTAAATTTTATGTGTTTAATATATTTATTAGCAGCGAAGAATACGAATTTGAAACACTAATGGAATATATTAGCAGCAAAGAATACGTATTAGAAACCCTATTGAATCGTAAAACCGAAAACAATAACCAATTGAAAAGAAAAGAAAAAGAAAAAAAAAGAGGCGGCCTCTTTAGCCCCGGTTGGTAATACCAACCGGGACTAAAGAAGCCAGCAACCGTGGCTCGGCTGGAGACCTCTTTAGTCCCGGTTGGTATTACCAACCGGGGCTAAAGGTCCCCCCTTTAGCCCCGGGGCAGGGAACCAGGGCTAAAGGTCGGGCCTTTAGTCCCGATTCCTTAGCCCCGGCTCCATGCCCGGGGCTAAAGGCCAAAATGGCCCGGGGCTAAAGGTCTGTTCTCTAGTAGTGGGTTCAGGGCCGTAAATATGGAACTGTCTGGTCTCACCCAGCATGTTCCAGTTTTATTCTCACAGTTTTATCCCTTGTTGGTTTTTAGGTCAAACCGACTGGCACGTCTCCGGATTTCAAACCGTCCGGGCACCCGATTGAAGTCACGCTTTCCGGCTTGCTGTGTGTGAGGCACGGTGCACCACATTTTGCGCCAACAGTTCCGTCAGAAATGAAAGTGCCAAAAACCCACCAAACATGAGTTTTGGGTCAAACGGTGGTGATTGTGTGCGTCCATTGTGAAAAATTCAATAGTGAGTTGTTCGGTGCCTCAGTGGGAAAAATGGACCTCCCGCACGAGTTTTGCGGCACCATTTCGTCGGAAATGAAAGTATCAAAAACCCACCAAACATTGGGTCAAACTAAGATGATTGGGTGCATCCATTGCGAAAAATTCAACTGCGAGTTTTCCGGTGCATCACTGGGAAAAACGGCTCCCCGCACGAATTATGCAGCACCGTTCCGTTGGAATTGAAAGTGCCAAAACACACAAAATATGAGTTTTGGGTCAAACGGAGATGATAGGGCGCGTCCGTTGCAAAAAAAATCAACATGTGCCTTTTGGTGCATCAGTGGGAAAAACGGCCCTCCCGCATGAGTTTTGCGACACCGTTCCATTGAAAACGAAACTAACAAAAACCCACCAAACATGAGTTTTCGTACAAACGAAGATGATTTGGTGCATCTGTTGTGAAAAATTCAACTGTGAGTTTTTCGGTGTATCAATGGAAAAAACAGCCATCACGCGCGAGTTTTGCGGCACCGTTCCATCGGAAATGAAAGTGCCAAAATACCACCAAAAATGAGTTTTGGCTCAAACTGAGATGACCGTTGCGATAAATTCACCTATGAGTTTTTCGGTGCATTAGTGGAGAAAACAGCCAGCCGCGCGCATTTTGCGGCACCGTTCCGTCAGAAATGAAAGTGCCAAAATCCCACCAAACATAAGTTTTGTGTCAGACGAAGATGATTCGGTGCGTCCGTTGCAAATAATTCAACTATGACTTTTTCGGTGCATCAGTGCAAGAAACGACCATCCCGCGCGAGTTTTGCGAAATCATTCAGTCGAAAATGAAACTTACAAAAACCCACCAAACATGAGTTCTGAGTCAAACAGAGATGATTGGGCGTGTCCGTTGCGAAAAATTCAGTTGCCAGTTTTTCGGTGCATTAGTGGGAAAAGAGGCCCTCCTGGACGAGTTTTGCAGCACAGTTATGTCAGAAATGAAAGTGCCAAAAAACCCACCAAACATGAGTTTTGGTCAAAGAGAGATGATTATGTGCGTCCTTTGTGAAAAATTCAATAGTGAGTTGTTCGGTGCTTCAGTGGGAAATATGGACCTCCCGCACGAGTTTTGCGCACCATTTTGTCGGAAATGGAAGTGCCAAAAACCCACCAAACATGAGTTTTTTTGACAAACAGAGATGATTTGGGGCATCCGTTGCGAAAAATTCAGCTGTGAGTTTTGCGGCGCCGTTCCATCGGAAAGGAAAGTGCCAAAATACCACCAAAAATGAGTTTTGGTTCAAATAGAGATGACCGTTGCGAGAAATTCACCTACGAGTTTTTTGGTGCATCAGTGGAGAAACACAGCCATTCCGCTAAGTTTTGCGGCACTATACCGTCAGAAATGAAAGTGTCAAAATACCACCAAACATGAGTTTTGTGTCAAACGGAGATGATTGGATGCGTACGTTGCTAAAAATACAACTGCGAGTTTTTCAGTGCATCAGTGGAAAAACAGCCCTCCCGCATGAGTTTTGTGGCACCGTTCCGTCGGAAATGAAAGTGCCAAAAACCCACCAAACATGAGTTTTGGGTCAAACGGAGATTCTTGGGTGCGTCCGTTGCAAAAAATGCAACTATGACTTTTTCGGTGCATCAGTGGAAGAAACAACCATCACGCGCGGGTTTTGCGACATCATTTCATCGAAAATGTAACTTATAAAAACCCACCAAACATGAGTTCTTAATCAAATAGAGATGATTGGGCGTGTCCGTTGCGAAAAATTTTGTTGCCAGTTTTTCGGTGCATCAGTAGGAAAAGGGGCCCTCCTGCATGAGTTTTGCAGCATAGTAGTATCGGAAATTAAAGTGCCAAAAACCCACCAAACATGAGTTTTGGGTCAAACGGAGGTGATTGTGTGCGTCCATTGTGAAAAATTCAATAGTGACTTGTTCGGTGCCTCAGTGGGATAAACGGACCTCCCGCACCAGTTTTGCGGCACCATTTCATCGAAAATGAAAGTGCCAAAAACCCACCAAACATGAGTTTTGGGTCAAACTAAGATGATTGGGTGCATCCATTGCGAAAAATTCAACTGCGAGTTTTTCGAAGCATCAATGGGAAAAACGGCTCCCCCGCACGAATTCTGTGGCACCGTTCCGTTGGAAATGAAAGTGCCAAAAACCCTGAAAATATGAGTTTTGGGTCAAACGGAGATGATTAGGCGCGTCAGTTGCAAAAAAAATCAACATGTGCCTTTTGGTGCCTCAGTGGGAAAACGGCCCTCCCGCACGAGTTTTGCGACACCGTTCCATTGAAAATGAAACTATCAAAAACCCACCAAACATGAGTTTTCGGACAAACGGAGATGACTAGGTGCATCTGTTGCGAAAAATTCAACTGCGAGTTTTTCAGTGTATCAATGGAAAAACAGCCATCATGCGCGAGTTTTGCGGCACCATTCCATCGAAAATGAAGTGCCAAAACCACCAAAAATGAGTTTTGGCTCAAACTGAGATGACCGTTGCGATAAATTCACCTATGAGTTTTTCGGAGCATCAGTGGAGAAAACAGCCATCCGCGTGAGTTTTGCGGCACCGTTCCGTCAGAAATGAAAGTGCTAAAATCCCACCAAACATAAGTTTTGTGTTAAACGGAGATGATTCGGTGCGTCCGTTGGCAAAAATTCACAACTGTGACTTTTTCGGTGCATCCGTGCAAGAAACGACCATCCCCTGCGAGTTTTGCGAAATCATTCCGTCGAAAATGAAACTTACAAAAACCCACCAAACATGAGTTCTGAGTCAAACAGAGATGATTGGGCGTGTCCGTTGTGAAAAATTTAGTTGCCTGTTTTTCGGTGCATCAGAGGGAAAAGAGGCCCTCCTGGACGAGTTTTGCAGCACAGTTATGTCAGGAATTAAAGTGCCAAAAACCCATCAAACATGAGTTTTGGGTCAAACAGAGATGATTATGTGCGTCCTTTGTGAAAAAATTCAATAGTGAGTTGTTCGGTGCCTCAGTGGGAAATATGGACCTACCGCACGAGTTTTGCGCACCATTTCGTTAGAAATGAAAGTGCCAAAACCCACCAAACATGAGTTTTGGGACAAACGGAGATGAGTGGGTGCATCCGTTGCGAAAAATTCAGCTGCGAGTTTTGCGGCACCGTTCCATCGGAAATGCAAGTGCCAAAATACCACCAAAAATGAGTTTTGGTTCAAATAGAGATGACCGTCGCGAGAAATTCACCTACGAATTTTTCAGTGCATTAGTGGAGAAACACAACCATTCCGCGTGAGTTTTGCGGCACTGTACCGTCAGAAATGAAAGTGCCAAAATACCACAAACATGAGTTTTGTGTCAAACGGAGATGATTGGGTGCGTCCGTTGCTAAAAATACAACTGCGATATTTTCGGTGCATCAGTGGGAAAAAAGGCCCTCCCGCACTAGTTTTGTGGCACCGTTCTGTCGGAAATGAAATGCCAAAAACCCACCAAACATGAGTTTTGGGTCAAACGGAGATGATTAGGTGCGTCCATTGCAAAAAATTCAACTGTGACTTTTTCGGTGTATCGGTGGAAGAAACAACCATCCCGCGTGAGTTTTGCGACATCATTCCGTCGAAAATGAAACTTATAGGGCTTGTTTGGTTTCTGCCTACCAGGCAACTTTTCTCCCAGGCAACGATCTGAACCGCAGGCAGATGAAATCTTACGCCTAGGGCTGCATGGCTGTGCCTGGCAAGTTTTTAGGGTAGCAAGCAAACAGGCCCATAAAAACCCACCAAGCATGAGTTCTGAGTCAAACAGAGATGATTGGGAGTGTCCGTTGCAAAAAATTATGTTGCTAGTTTTTCGGTGCATCAGTGGGAAAAGGGGCCCTCCTGCAGGAGGCCCTCCTGCACTAGTTTTGCAGCACAATTACATCAGAAATGAAAGTGCCAAAAACCCACCAAACATGAGTTTTTGGTCAAACGGAGGTGATTGTGTGCATCCATTGTGAAAAATTCAATAGTGAGTTTTTCGGTGCCTCAGTGGGATAAACGGAATTCCGCACGAGTTTTGCGGCACCATTTCGTCAGAAATGAAAGTGCCAAAAACCCGCCAAACATGAGTTTTTGGTCAAACTGAGATGATTGGGTGCATCCGTTGCGAAAAATTCAACTCTGAGTTTTGCGGCACCGTTCCATCGGAAATGAAAGTGCCAAAATACCATCAAAATGAGTTTTGGTTCAAATAGAGATGACCGTTGCGAGAAATTAACCTACGAGTTTTTCGGTGCATTAGTGGAGAAAACAGTCGTTCCGCGCGAGTTTTGCGGCACTGTACCGTCAGAAATGAAAGTGCCAAAATACCACCAAACAAGAGTTTTGTGTCAAACTGAGATGATTGGGTGCGTCCGTTGCTAAAAATTCAACTGCGAGTTTTTCAGTACATCAGTGGGAAAAAAGGCCCGCCCGCACGAGTTTTGTGGCACCATTCCGTCAGAAATGAAAGTGCCAAAAACCTACCAAACATGAGTTTTGGGTCAAACGGAGATGATTGGGTGCGTCCGTTGCGAAAAATTCAACTGTGACTTTTTCGGTGCATCAGTGGAAGAAACAACCATACTGCGCGAGTTTTGCGACATCATTCCGTCTAAAATGAAAGTTATAAAACCCACCAAACATGAGTTCTGAGTCAAATAGAGATGATTGGGTGTGTCCGTTGCAAAAAATTCTATTGCCAGTTTTTCGGTGCATCAGTGGGAAAAGAGGCCCTCCTGCACGAGTTTTGCATCACAGTAGCGTCGGAAATTAAAGTGCCAAAACCCACCAAACATGAGTTTTGTGTCAAACGGAGGTGATTGTGTGCGTCCATTGTGAAAAAATCAATAGTGAGTTGTTCGGTGCCTCAGTGGGATAAACGGACCTCCCGCACGAGTTTTTGCGGCACCATTTCGTTGGAAATGAAAGTGTCAAAAACCCACCAAACATGAGTTTTGGGTCAAAA
Organism: Coix lacryma-jobi var. lacryma-jobi; assembly: GCA_009763385.1. Classification (NCBI taxonomy): domain Eukaryota; kingdom Viridiplantae; phylum Streptophyta; class Magnoliopsida; order Poales; family Poaceae; genus Coix; species Coix lacryma-jobi. The sequence goes on along the minus strand of CM019828.1, from coordinate 74,998,385 downwards.
TAAGATGATTGGGTGCATCCATTGCGAAAAATTCAACTACGAGTTTTTCGGTGTATCAATGAAAAAAATAGCTCCCCCGCACAATTCTGCGGCACCGTTCGGTTGGAAATGTAAGTGCCAAAAACCCACAAAATATGTGTTTTGTGTCAAACGGAGATGATTGGGGGCGTCCGTTGCAAAAAAAAATCAACATGTGCCTTTTGGTGCATCAGTGGGAAAAATAGCTCTCCCGCACGAGTTTTGCGACACTGTTCCATTGAAAATGAAACTATCAAAAACCCACCAAACATGAGTTTTGGGACAAATTGAGATGACTGGGTGCATCCGTTGCAAAAATTCAACTGCGAGTTTTTCGGTGCATCAATGGAAAAACAGCCATCATGGGCGAGTTTTGCAGCACCGTTCCATCGCAAATAAAAGTGCCAAAATTCCACAAAAAATGAGTTTTGGCTCAAACTGAGATGACCGTTGCGATAAATTCACCTATGAGTTTTTCGGTGCATCAGGGGAGAAACAGCCATCCGTGTGAGTTTTGTGGCACCGTTCCGTCGGAAATGAAAGTGCCAAAACCCACCAAACATGAGTTTTGTGTCAAACGGAGATGATTGGGTGCGTCCGTTGCAAAAAATTCAACTGCGAGATTTTCGGTGCACCAGTGGGAAAAAAGGCCCTCCCGCACGAGTTTTGTGGCACCGTTCCGTCGGAAATGAAATGCCAAAAACCCACCAAACATGAGTTTTGGGTCAAACGGAGATGATTAGGTGCGTCCGTTGCGAAAAATTCAACTGTGACTTTTACGGTGTATCGGTGGAAGAAACAACCATCTCGCGCGAGTTTTGCGACATCATTCTGTCAAAAATGAAACTTATAGGGCTTGTTTGGTTTCTGCCTACCAGACAACTTTTCTCCCAGGCAACGATCTGAACCGCAGGCAGATGAAATCCTACGCCTGGGGCTGCATGGCTGTGCCTGGCAAGTTTTTAGGGTAGCAAGCAAACAGGCCCATAAAAACCCACCAAACATGAGTTCTAAGTCAAACAGAGATGATTGGGAGTGTCCGTTGCAAAAAATTCTGTTGCCAGTTTTTCGGTGCATCAGTGGGAAAAGAGGCCCTCCTGCACGAGGCCCTCCTGCATGAGTTTTGCAGCACAGTTACGTCAGAAATGAAAGTGCCAAAAACCCACCAAACATGAGTTTTGGGTCAAACGGAGGTGATTGTGTGCATCCATTGTGAAAAATTCAATAGTGAGTTGTTTGGTGCCTCAGTTGGATAAACGAAATTCCGCACGAGTTTTGCGGCACCATTTCGTCGCAAATGAAAGTGCCAAAAACTCACCAAACACGAGTTTGGGTCAAACGGAGATGATTGGGTGCATCCGTTGCGAAAAATTCAACTGTGAGTTTTGCAGCACCGTTCCATCGAAAATGAAAGTGCCAAAATACCACCAAAAATGAGTTTTGGTTCAAATAGAGATGACCGTTGCGAGAAATTCACCTACGAGTTTTTAGTGCATCAGTGGAGAAAACAGCCGTTCCGCGCGAGTTTTGCGGCCCTGTACCGTCATAAATGAAAGTGCCAAAATACCACCAAACATGAGTTTTGTGTCAAACTGAGATGATTGGGTGCGTCCGTTGCTAAAAATTCAACTGCGAGTTTTTCAGTACATCAGTGGGAAAAAAGGCCCTCCCGCACGAGTTTTGTGGCACCATTCCGTCAGAAATGAAAGTGCCAAAACCCACCAAACATGAGTTTTGGGTCAAACGGAGATGATTGGGTGCGTCCGTTGCGAAAAATTCAACTGTGACTTTTTCGGTGCATCGGTGGTAGAAACAACCATCCCGCGCGAGTTTTGCGACATCATTCCATTGAAAATGAAACTTATAAAAACCCACCAAACATGAGTTCTGAGTCTAACAGAGATGATTGGGCGTGTCCGTTGTGAAAAATTCATTTGCCAGTATTTCGGTGCATCAGTGGGAAAAGAGGCCCTCCTGCACGAGAATTGCAGCACAGTAGCGTCGGATATTAAAGTGCCAAAACCCACCAAACATGAGTTTTGTGTCAAACGGAGGTGATTGTGTGCGTCCATTGTGAAAAAATCAATAGTAAGTTGTTGGGTGCCTCAGTGGGAAAAATGGATCTCCTGCACGAGTTTTGCGCACCATTTTGTCGGAAATGAAAGTGCCAAAAACCTACCAAACATGAGTTTTGGACAAACGGAGATAATGGGGTGCTTCCGTTGCGAAAAATACAACTGCGAGTTTTGCGGCACCGTTCCATCTGAAATGAAAGTGCCAAAATACCACCAAAATGAGTTTTGGTTCAAATAGAGATGACCGTTGCGAGAAATTCACCTACGAGTTTTTCGGTGCATTAGTGGAGAAAACTGTCATTCCACGCGAGTTTTCCGGCACTGTACCGTCAGAAATGAATGTGCCAAAACACCATCAAATATGAGTTTTGTGTCAAACGGAGATGATTCAGTGCGTCTATTGCTAAAAATTCAACTGCCAGTTTTTCAGTGCATCAGTGGGAAAAAAGGCCCTCCCGCACGACTTTTGTGGCACCGTTCCGTCGGAAATGAAAGTGCCCAAAACCCACCAAACATGAGTTTTAGTCAAACGGAGATGATTGGGTGCGTCCGTTGCAAAAAACTCAACTGTGACTTTTTCGGTGCATCAGTGGAAGAAACAACCATCCCATGCGAGTTTTGCGACATCATTCCGTCTAAAATGAAACTTATAAAAACCCACCAAACATGAGTTCTGAGTCAAACAAACATGATTGGGTGTGTCCGTTGTGAAAAATTTTGTTGCCAGTTTTTCGGTGCATCAGTAGGAAAAGAGGCCCTCCTGTACGAGTTTTGCAGCACAATTACATCAGAAATGAAAGTGCCAAAAACCCACCAAACATGAGTTTTGGGTCAAACGGAGGTGATTGTGTGCATCCATTGTGAAAAATTCAATAGTCAGTTTTTCGGTGCCTCAGTGGGATAAACGGAATTCCGCACGAGTTTTGCGGCACCATTTCGTCAGAAATGAAAGTGCCAAAAACCCGCCAAACATGAGTTTTTGGGTCAAACTGAGATGATTGGGTGCATCCGTTGCGAAAAATTCAACTCTGAGTTTTGCGGCACCGTTCCATCGGAAATGAAAGTGCCAAAATACCATCAAAATGAGTTTTGGTTCAAATAGAGATGACCGTTGCGAGAAATTAACCTACGAGTTTTTCGGTGCATCAGTGGAGAAAACTGTCGTTCCGCGCGAGTTTTGCGGCACTGTACCGTCAGAAATGAAAGTGCCAAAATACCACCAAACAAGAGTTTTGTGTCAAACGGAGATGATTCCGTGCGTCCGTTGCTAAAAATTCAACCGTGAGTTTTTCAGTGCATTAGTGGGAAAAAAGGCCCTGCCGCACGACTTTTGTGGCACCGTTCCGTCAGAAATGAAAGTGCCCAAAACCCACCAAACATGAGTTTTAGTCAAACGGAGATGATTGGGTGCGTCCGTTGCAAAAAACTCAACTGTGACTTTTTCGGTGCATCAGTGGAAGAAACAACCATCCCATGCGAGTTTTGCGACATCATTCCGTCTAAAATGAAACTTATAAAAACCCACCAAACATGAGTTCTGAGTCAAACAGAGATGATTGGGTGTGTCCGTTGCGAAAAAATTTGTTGCCAGTTTTTCGGTGCATCAGTGGGAAAAGAGGCCCTCCTGCACGAGTTTTGCAGCACAGTAGCGTCGCAAATTAAAGTGCCAAAACCCACCAAACATGAGTTTTGTGTCAAACGGAGGTGATTGTGTGCGTCCATTGTGAAAAAATCAATAGTGAGTTGTTCGGTGCCTCAGTGGGATAACGGACCTCCCGCACGAGTTTTGCGGCACCATTTCGTCGGAAATGAAAGTGTCAAAAACCCACCAAACATGAGTTTTGGGTCAAAATAAGATGATTGGGTGCATCCATTGCGAAAAATTCAACTACGAGTTTTTCGGTGTATCAATGGAAAAATAGCTCCCCCGCACAAATTCTGCGGCACCGTTCGGTTGGAAATGTAAGTGCCAAAAACCCACAAAATATGTGTTTTGTGTCAAACGGAGATGATTGGGGGCGTCCGTTGCAAAAAAAAATCAACATGTGCCTTTTGGTGCATCAGTGGGAAAAATAGCTCTCCCGCACGAGTTTTGCGACACTGTTCCATTGAAAATGAAACTATCAAAAACCCACCAAACATGAGTTTTGGGACAAATTGAGATGACTGGGTGCATCCGTTGCAAAAATTCAACTGCGAGTTTTTCGGTGCATCAATGGAAAAAACAGCCATCATGGGCGAGTTTTGCAGCACCGTTCCATCGCAAATAAAAGTGCCAAAATTCCACAAAAATGAGTTTTGGCTCAAACTGAGATGACCGTTGCGATAAATTCACCTATGAGTTTTTCGGTGCATCAGGGGAGAAAACAGCCATCCGTGTGAGTTTTGTGGCACCGTTTCGTCGGAAATGAAAGTGCCAAAAACCCACCAAACATGAGTTTTGTCAAACGGAGATGATTGGGTGCGTCCGTTGCAAAAAATTCAACTGCGAGATTTTCGGTGCACCAGTGGGAAAAAAGGCCCTCCCGCACGAGTTTTTGTGGCACCGTTCCGTCGGAAATGAAATGTCAAAACCCCACCAAACATGAGTTTTGGGTCAACGGAGATGATTAGGTGCGTCCGTTGTGAAAAATTCAACTGTGACTTTTACGGTGTATCGGTGGAAGAAACAACCATCCCGCGCGAGTTTTGCGACATCATTCCGTCAAAAATGAAACTTATAGGGCTTGTTTGGTTTCTGCCTACCAGACAACTTTTCTCCCAGGCAACGATCTGAACCGCAGGCAGATGAAATCCTACGCCTGGGGCTGCATGGCTGTGCCTGGCAAGTTTTTAGGGTAGCAAGCAAACAGGCCCATAAAAACCCACCAAGCATGAGTTCTGAGTCAAACAGAGATGATTGGGAGTGTCCGTTGCAAAAAATTATGTTGCTAGTTTTTCGGTGCATCAGTGGGAAAAGAGGTCCTCCTGCAGGAGGCCCTCCTGCACGAGTTTTGCAGCACAATTACATCAGAAATGAAAGTGCCAAAAACCCACCAAACATGAGTTTTTGGTCAAACGGAGGTGATTGTGTGCATCCATTGTGAAAATTCAATAGTCAGTTTTTCGGTGCCTCAGTGGGATAAACGGAATTCCGCACGAGTTTTGCGGCACCATTTCGTCAGAAATGAAAGTGCCAAAAACCCGCCAAACATGAGTTTTTTGGTCAAACTGAGATGATTGGGTGCATCCGTTGCGAAAAATTCAACTCTGAGTTTTGCGGCACCGTTCCATCGGAATGAAAGTGCCAAATACCATCAAAATGAGTTTTGGTTCAAATAGAGATGACCGTTGCGAGAAATTAACCTACGAGTTTTTCGGTGCATTAGTGGAGAAAACAGTCGTTCCGCGCGAGTTTTGCGGCACTGTACCGTCAGAAATGAAAGTGCCAAAATACCACCAAACAAGAGTTTTGTGTCAAACTGAGATGATTGGGTGTGTCCGTTGCTAAAAATTCAACTGCGAGTTTTTCAGTACATCAGTGGTAAAAAAGGCCCGCCCGCACGAGTTTTGTGGCACCATTCCGTCAGAAATGAAAGTGCCAAAACCTACCAAACATGAGTTTTGGGTCAAACGGAGATGATTGGGTGCGTCCGTTGCGAAAAATTCAACTGTGACTTTTTCGGTGCATCAGTGGAAGAAACAACCATACTGCGCGAGTTTTGCGACATCATTCCGTCTAAAATGAAAGTTATAAAACCCACCAAACATGAGTTCTGAGTCAAATAGAGATGATTGGGTGTGTCCGTTGCAAAAAATTCTATTGCCAGTTTTGGTGCATCAGTGGGAAAAGAGGCCCTCCTGCACGAGTTTTGCATCACAGTAGCGTCGGAAATTAAAGTGCCAAAACCCACCAAACATGAGTTTTTGTGTCAAACGGAGGTGATTGTGTGCGTCCATTGTGAAAAATCAATAGTGAGTTGTTCGGTGCCTCAGTGGGATAAACGGACCTCCCGCACGAGTTTTGCGGCACCATTTCGTCGGAAATGAAAGTGTCAAAAACCCACCAAACATGAGTTTTGGGTCAAAATAAGATGATTGGGTGCATCCATTGCAAAAATTCAACTACGAGTTTTTCGGTGTATCAATGAAAAAATAGCTCCCCCGCACAAATTCTGCGGCACCATTCGGTTGGAAATGTAAGTGCCAAAAACCCACAAAATATGTGTTTTTGTGTCAAACGAGATGATTGGGGGCGTCCGTTGCAAAAAAAAATCAACATGTGCCTTTTGGTGCATCAGTGGGAAAAATAGCTCTCCCGCACGAGTTTTGCGACACTGTTCCATTGAAAATGAAACTATCAAAAACCCACCAAACATGAGTTTTGGGACAAATTGAGATGACTGGGTGCATCCGTTGCAAAAAATTCAACTGCGAGTTTTTCGGTCATCAATGGAAAAAACAGCCATCATGGGCGAGTTTTTCAGCACCGTTCCATCGCAAATAAAAGTGCCAAATTTCCACAAAAAATGAGTTTTGGCTCAAACTGAGATGACCGTTGCGATAAATTCACCTATGAGTTTTTCGGTGCATCAGGGGAGAAAACAGCCATCCGTGTGAGTTTTGTGGCACCGTTTCGTCGGAAATGAAAGTGCCAAAAACCCCAAAACTGAGTTTTGTGTCAAACGGAGATGATTGGGTGCGTCCGTTGCAAAAAATTCAACTGCGAGATTTTCGGTGCACCAGTGGGAAAAAAGGCCCTCCCGCACGAGTTTTGTGGCACCGTTCCGTCGGAAATGAAATGTCAAAAACCCACCAAACATGAGTTTTGGGTCAACGGAGATGATTAGGTGCGTCCGTTGTGAAAAATTCAACTGTGACTTTTACGGTGTATCGGTGGAAGAAACAACCATCCCGCGCGAGTTTTGCGACATCATTCCGTCAAAAATGAAACTTATAGGGCTTGTTTGGTTTCTGCCTACCAGACAACTTTTCTCCCAGGCAACGATCTGAACCGCAGGCAGATGAAATCCTACGCCTGGGGCTGCATGGCTGTGCCTGGCAAGTTTTTAGGGTAGCAAGCAAACAGGCCCATAAAAACCCACCAAGCATGAGTTCTGAGTCAAACAGAGATGATTGGGAGTGTCCGTTGCAAAAAATTATGTTGCTAGTTTTTCGGTGCATCAGTGGAAAAGAGGTCCTCCTGCAGGAGGCCCTCCTGCACGAGTTTTGCAGCACAATTACATCAGAAATGAAAGTGCCAAAAACCCACCAAACATGAGTTTTTGGTCAAACGGAGGTGATTGTGTGCATCCGTTGTGAAAAATTCAATAGTGAGTTTTTCGTGCCTCAGTGGGATAAACGGAATTCCGCAGTTTTTGCGGCACATTTCGTCAGAAATGAAAGTGCAAAAACCCGCCAACATGAGTTTTTGGTCAAACTGAGATGATTGGGTGCATCCGTTGCAAAAATTCAACTCTGAGTTTTGCGGCACCGTTCCATCGGAAATGAAAGTGCCAAAATACCATCAAAATGAGTTTTGGTTCAAATAGAGATGACCGTTGCGAGAAATTACCTACGAGTTTTCGGTGCATTAGTGGAGAAAACATTCGTTCCGCGCGAGTTTTGCGGCACTGTACCGTCAGAAATGAAAGTGCCAAAATACCACCAAACAAGAGTTTTGTGTCAAACTGAGATGATTGGGTGCGTCCGTTGCTAAAAATTCAACTGCGAGTTTTTCAGTACATCAGTGGGAAAAAGGCCCGCCCGCACGAGTTTTGTGGCACCATTCCGTCAGAAATGAAGTGCCAAAACCTACAAACATGTTTTTGGGTCAAACGGAGATGATTGGGTGCGTCCGTTGCGAAAAATTCAACTGTGACTTTTTTCGGTGCATCATGGAAGAACACACCATACTGCGCGAGTTTTGCGACATCATTCCGTCTAAAATGAAAGTTATAAAACCACCAAACATGAGTTCTGAGTCAATAGAGATGATTGGGTGTGTCCGTTGCAAAAAATTCTATTGCCAGTTTTTCGGTGCATCAGTGGGAAAAGAGGCCCTCCTGCACGAGTTTTGGCATCACAGTAGCGTCGGAATTAAAGTGCCAAAACCCACCAAACATGAGTTTTGTGTCAAACGGAGGTGATTGTTGCGTCCATTGTGAAAAAATCAATAGTGAGTTGTTCGGCCTCAGTGGGATAAACGGACCTCCCGCACGAGTTTTGCGGCACCATTTCGTCTCGAAATGAAAGTGTCAAAAACCCACCAAACATGAGTTTTGGGTCAAAATAAGATGATTGGGTGCATCCATTGCGAAAATTCAACTACGAGTTTTTCGGTGTATCAATGAAAAAATAGCTCCCCCGCACAAATTCTGCGCACCATTCGGTTGGAAATGTAAGTGCCAACACCCCAAATATGTGTTTTGTGTCAAACGGAGATGATTGGGGGCGTCCGTTGCAAACAAAAATCAACATGTGCCTTTTGGTGGCATCAGTGGGAAAAATGCTCTCCCGCACGATTTTTGCGACACTGTTTTCCATTGAAAATGAAACTATCAAAACCCACCAAACTGAGTTTTGGGACAAATTGAGATGACTGGGTGCATCCGTTGCAAAAAATTCAACTGCGAGTTTTTCGGTGCATCAATGGAAAAAACACGCCATCATGGGCGAGTTTTGCAGCACCGTTTCCATCGCAAATAAAAGTGCCAAAATTCCACCCAAAAATGAGTTTTGGCTCAACTGATATGACCGTTGCGATAAATTCACCTATGAGTTTTGCGGTGCATCAGGGGAGAAAAACAGCCATCCGGGTGAGTTTTGTGGCACCGTTTCGTCGGAAATGAAAGGCCAAAAACCCACCTCACATGAGTTTGTGTCAAACGGAGATGATTGGGTGCGTCCGTTGCAAAAATTCAACTGCGAGATTTCGGTGCACCAGTGGGAAAAAAGGCCCTCCCGCACGAGTTTTGTGGCACCGTTCCGTCGGAAATGAAATGTCAAAAACCCACCAAACATGAGTTTTGGGTCAAACGGAGATGATTAGGTGCGTCCGTTGTAAAAATTCAACTGTGACTTTTACGGTGTATCGGTGGAAGAAACAACCATCCCGCGCGAGTTTTGCGACATCATTCCGTCAAAAATGAAACTTATAGGGCTTGTTTGGTTTCTGCCTACCAGACAACTTTTCTCCCAGGCAACGATCTGAACCGCAGGCAGATGAAATCCTACGCCTGGGGCTGCATGGCTGTGCCTGGCAAGTTTTTAGGGTAGCAAGCAAACAGGCCCATAAAAACCCACCAAGCATGAGTTCTGAGTCAAACAGAGATGATTGGGAGTGTCCGTTGCAAAAAATTATGTTGCTAGTTTTTCGGTGCATCAGTGGGAAAAGAGGTCCTCCTGCAGGAGGCCCTCCTGCACGAGTTTTGCAGCACAATTACATCAGAAATGAAAGTGCCAAAAACCCACCAAACATGAGTTTTTGGTCAAACGGAGGTGATTGTGTGCATCCATTGTGAAAAATTCAATAGTGAGTTTTTCGGTGCCTCAGTTGGATAAACGAAATTCCGCACGAGTTTTGCGGCACCATTTCGTCAGAAATGAAAGTGCCAAAAACCCGCCAAACACGAGTTTTGGGTCAAACTGAGATGATTGGGTGCATCCGTTGCGAAAAATTCAACTGTGAGTTTTGCGGCACCGTTCCATCGGAAATGAAAGTGCCAAAATACCACCAAAAATGAGTTTTGGTTCAAATAGAGATGACCGTTGCGAGAAATTCACCTACGAGTTTTTAGTGCATCAGTGGAGAAAACAGCCGTTCCGCGCGAGTTTTGCGGCCCTGTACCGTCATAAATGAAAGTGCCAAAATACCACCAAACATGAGTTTTGTGTCAAACTGAGATGATTGGGTGCGTCCGTTGCTAAAAATTCAACTGCGAGTTTTTCAGTACATCAGTGGGAAAAAAGGCCCGCCCGCACGAGTTTTGTGGCACCATTCCGTCAGAAATGAAAGTGCCAAAAACCTACCAAACATGAGTTTTGGGTCAAACGGAGATGATTGGGTGCGTCCGTTGCGAAAAATTCAACTGTGACTTTTTCGGTGCATCAGTGGAAGAAACAACCATACTGCGCGAGTTTTGCGACATCATTCCGTCTAAAATGAAAGTTATAAAACCCACCAAACATGAGTTCTGAGTCAAATAGAGATGATTGGGTGTGTCCGTTGCAAAAAATTCTATTGCCAGTTTTTCGGTGCATCAGTGGGAAAAGAGGCCCTCCTGCACGAGTTTTGCATCACAGTAGCGTCGGAAATTAAAGTGCCAAAACCCACCAAACATGAGTTTTGTGTCAAACGGAGGTGATTGTGTGCGTCCATTGTGAAAAAATCAATAGTGAGTTGTTCGGTGCCTCAGTGGGATAAACGGACCTCCCGCACGAGTTTTGCGGCACCATTTCGTCGGAAATGAAAGTGTCAAAAACCCACCAAACATGAGTTTTGGGTCAAAATAAGATGATTGGGTGCATCCATTGCGAAAAATTCAACTACGAGTTTTTCGGTGTATCAATGAAAAAAATAGCTCCCCCGCACAAATTCTGCGGCACCATTCGGTTGGAAATGTAAGTGCCAAAAACCCACAAAATATGTGTTTTGTGTCAAACGGAGATGATTGGGGGCGTCCGTTGCAAAAAAAAAATCAACATGTGCCTTTTGGTGCATCAGTGGGAAAAATAGCTCTCCCGCACGAGTTTTGCGACACTGTTCCATTGAAAATGAAACTATCAAAAACCCACCAAACATGAGTTTTGGGACAAATTGAGATGACTGGGTGCATCCGTTGCAAAAAATTCAACTGCGAGTTTTTCGGTGCATCAATGGAAAAAACAGCCATCATGGGCGAGTTTTGCAGCACCGTTCCATCGCAAATAAAAGTGCCAAAATTCCACAAAAAATGAGTTTTGGCTCAAACTGAGATGACCGTTGCGATAAATTCACCTATGAGTTTTTCGGTGCATCAGGGGAGAAAACAGCCATCCGTGTGAGTTTTGTGGCACCGTTTCGTCGGAAATGAAAGTGCCAAAAACCCACCAAACATGAGTTTTGTGTCAAACGGAGATGATTGGGTGCGTCCGTTGCAAAAAATTCAACTGCGAGATTTTCGGTGCACCAGTGGGAAAAAAGGCCCTCCCGCACGAGTTTTGTGGCACCGTTCCGTCGGAAATGAAATGTCAAAAACCCACCAAACATGAGTTTTGGGTCAAACGGAGATGATTAGGTGCGTCCGTTGTGAAAAATTCAACTGTGACTTTTACGGTGTATCGGTGGAAGAAACAACCATCCCGCGCGAGTTTTGCGACATCATTCCGTCAAAAATGAAACTTATAGGGCTTGTTTGGTTTCTGCCTACCAGACAACTTTTCTCCCAGGCAACGATCTGAACCGCAGGCAGATGAAATCCTACGCCTGGGGCTGCATGGCTGTGCCTGGCAAGTTTTTAGGGTAGCAAGCAAACAGGCCCATAAAAACCCACCAAGCATGAGTTCTGAGTCAAACAGAGATGATTGGGAGTGTCCGTTGCAAAAAATTATGTTGCTAGTTTTTCGGTGCATCAGTGGGAAAAGAGGTCCTCCTGCAGGAGGCCCTCCTGCACGAGTTTTGCAGCACAATTACATCAGAAATGAAAGTGCCAAAAACCCACCAAACATGAGTTTTTGGTCAAACGGAGGTGATTGTGTGCATCCATTGTGAAAAATTCAATAGTGAGTTTTTCGGTGCCTCAGTTGGATAAACGAAATTCCGCACGAGTTTTGCGGCACCATTTCGTCAGAAATGAAAGTGCCAAAAACCCGCCAAACACGAGTTTTGGGTCAAACTGAGATGATTGGGTGCATCCGTTGCGAAAAATTCAACTGTGAGTTTTGCGGCACCGTTCCATCGGAAATGAAAGTGCCAAAATACCACCAAAAATGAGTTTTGGTTCAAATAGAGATGACCGTTGCGAGAAATTCACCTACGAGTTTTTAGTGCATCAGTGGAGAAAACAGCCGTTCCGCGCGAGTTTTGCGGCCCTGTACCGTCATAAATGAAAGTGCCAAAATACCACCAAACATGAGTTTTGTGTCAAACTGAGATGATTGGGTGCGTCCGTTGCTAAAAATTCAACTGCGAGTTTTTCAGTACATCAGTGGGAAAAAAGGCCCTCCCGCACGAGTTTTGTGGCACCATTCCGTCAGAAATGAAAGTGCCAAAACCCCACCAAACATGAGTTTTGGGTCAAACGGAGATGATTGGGTGCGTCCGTTGCGAAAAATTCAACTGTGACTTTTTCGGTGCATCGGTGGTAGAAACAACCATCCCGCGCGAGTTTTGCGACATCATTCCATTGAAAATGAAACTTATAAAAACCCACCAAACATGAGTTCTGAGTCAAACAGAGATGATTGGGGGTGTCCGTTGTGAAAAATTCAGTTGCCAGTATTTCGGTGCATCAGTGGGAAAAGAGGCCCTCCTGCACGAGAATTGCAGCACAGTAGCGTCGGATATTAAAGTGCCAAAAACCCACCAAACATGAGTTTTGTGTCAAACGGAGGTGATTGTGTGCGTCCATTGTGAAAAAATCAATAGTAAGTTGTTGGGTGCCTCAGTGGGAAAAATGGATCTCCTGCACGAGTTTTGCGCACCATTTTGTCGGAAATGAAAGTGCCAAAAACCTACCAAACATGAGTTTTGGGACAAACGGAGATAATGGGGTGCTTCCGTTGCGAAAAATACAACTGCGAGTTTTGCGGCACCGTTCCATCTGAAATGAAAGTGCCAAAATACCACCAAAATGAGTTTTGGTTGAAATAGAGATGACCGTTGCGAGAAATTCACCTACGAGTTTTTCGGTGCATTAGTGGAGAAAACTGTCATTCCGCGCGAGTTTTCCGGCACTGTACCGTCAGAAATGAATGTGCCAAAATACCATCCAATATGAGTTTTGTGTCAAACGGAGATGATTCAGTGCGTCTATTGCTAAAAATTCAACTGCCAGTTTTTCAGTGCATCAGTGGGAAAAAAGGCCCTCCCGCACGACTTTTGTGGCACCGTTCCGTCGGAAATGAAAGTGCCCAAAACCCACCAAACTTGAGTTTTAGTCAAACGGAGATGATTGGGTGCGTCCGTTGCAAAAAACTCAACTGTGACTTTTTCGGTGCATCAGTGGAAGAAACAACCATCCCAGGCGAGTTTTGCGACATCATTCCGTCTAAAATTGAACTTATAAAAACCCAACCAAACATGAGTTCTGAGTCAAACAAACATGATTGGTTGTGTCCGTTGTGAAAAATTTTGTTGCCAGTTTTCGGTGCATCAGTAGGAAAAGAGGCCCTCCTGTACGAGTTTTTGCAGCACAGTAGCGTCAGAAATTAAAGTGCCAAAAACCCACAAACATGAGTTTTGGGTCAAAAGGAGGTGATTGTGTGTGTCCATTGTGAAAAATCAATGGTGAGTCGTTCGGTGCCTCAGTGGGAAAAATGGACCTCCCGCACGAGTTTTGTGCACCATTTTGTCGGAAATGAAAGTGCCAAAAACCCACCAAACATGAGTTTTGGACAAACGGAGATAATTGGGTCCATCCGTTGTGAAAAATACAACTGCGAGTTTTGCGGCACCGTTCCATCGGAAATGAAAGTGCCAAAATACCAACAAAAATGAGTTTTGGTTCAAATAGAGATGACTGTTGCGAGAAATTCACCTACGAGTTTTTCGGTGCATCAGTGGAGAAAACTGTCATTCCGCACGAGTTTTGCGGCACTGTACCGTCAGAAATGAATGTGCCAAAATACCATCAAACATGAGTTTTGTGTCAAACGGAGATGATTCCGTGCGTCCGTTGCTAAAAATTCAACCGTGAGTTTTCAGTGCATTAGTGGGGAAAAAAGGCCCTGCCGCACGACTTTTGTAGCACCGTTCCGTCGGAAATGAAAGTGCCCAAAACCCACCAAACATGAGTTTTAGTCAAACGGAGATGATTGGGTGCGTCTGTTGCGAAAAACTCAACTGTGACTTTTTCGGTGCATCAGTGGAAGAAACAACCATCCCGCGCGAGTTTTGCGACATCATTCCGTCTAAAATGAAACTTATAAAAACCCACCAAACATGAGTTCTGAGTCAAACAGAGATGATTGGGTGTGTCCGTTGCGAAAAAAATTTGTTGCCAGTTTTCGGTGCATCAGTGGGAAAAGAGCCCTCCTGCACGAGTTTTGCAGCACAGTAGCGTCGGAAATTAAAGTGCCAAAACCCACCAAACATGAGTTTTGTGTCAAACGGAGGTGATTGTGTGCGTCCATTGTGAAAAAATCAATAGTGAGTTGTTCGGTGCCTCAGTGGGATAAACGGACCTCCCGCACGAGTTTTGCGGCACCATTTCGTCGGAAATGAAAGTGTCAAAAACCCACCAAACATGAGTTTTGGGTCAAAATAAGATGATTGGGTGCATCCATTGCGAAAAATTCAACTGCGTGTTTTTCGGTGCATTAGTGGGTAAAACGGCTCCCCCGCACGAATTCTGCGGCACCGTTCTGTTGGAATTGAAAGTGCCAAAAACCCATAAAATATGAGTTTTGGGTCAAACGGAAATGATTGGGCGTGTCCGTTGCGAAAAAATTTGTTGCCAGTTTTTCGGTGCATCAGTGGGAAAAGAGGCCCTCCTGCACGAGTTTTGCAGCACAGTAGCGTCGGAAATTAAAGTGCCAAAACCCACCAAACATGAGTTTTGTGTCAAACGGAGGTGATTGTGTGCGTCCATTGTGAAAAAATCAATAGTGAGTTCTTTGGTGTCTCAGTGGGATAAAAGGACCTCCCTCACGAGTTTTGCGGCACCATTACATCAGAAATGAAAGTGCCAAAAACCCACCAAACATGAGTTTTGGGTCAAACTAAGATGATTGGGTGCATCCGTTGCAAAAAATTCAACTGCGAGTTTTTCGGTGTATCAATGGAAAAAATAGCTCCCCCGCACAAATTCTGCGGCACCGTTCGGTTGGAAATGTAAGTGCCAAAAACCCACAAAATATGTGTTTTGGGTCAAACGGAGATGATTGGGGGCGTCCGTTGCAAAAAAATCAACATGTGCCTTTTGGTGCATCAGTGGGAAAAATGGCTCTCCTGCACGATTTTTGCGACACTGTTCCATTGAAAATGAAACTATCAAAAACCCACCAAACATGAGTTTTGGGACAAATTGAGATGACTGGGTGCATCCGTTGCAAAAAATTCAACTGCGAGTTTTTCGGTGCATCAATGGAAAAAACAGCCATCATGGGCGAGTTTTGCAGCACCGTTCCATCGCAAATAAAAGTGCCAAAATTCCACAAAAAATGAGTTTTGGCTCAAACTGAGATGACCGTTGCGATAAATTCACCTATGAGTTTTTTGGTGCATCAGGGGAGAAAACAGCCATCCGTGTGAGTTTTGTGGCACCGTTCCGTCGGAAATGAAAGTGCCAAAAACCCACCAAACATGAGTTTTGGGTCAAACGGAGATGATTGGGTGCGTCCGTTGCAAAAAATTCAACTGCGAGATTTTCGGTGCACCAGTGGGAAAAAGCCCTCCCGCACGAGTTTGTGGCACCGTTCCGTCGGAAATGAAATGTCAAAACCCACCAAACATGAGTTTTGGGTCAAACGGAGATGATTAGGTGCGTCCGTTGCGAAAAATTCAACTGTGACTTTTACTGTGTATCGGTGGAAGAAACAACCATCCCGCGCGAGTTTTGCGACATCATTCCGTCAAAAATGAAACTTATAGGGCTTGTTTGGTTTCTGCCTACCAGACAACTTTTTCCCAGGCAACGATCTGAACCGCAGGCAAATGAAATCCTACGCCTGGGTTGCATGGCTGTGCCTGGCAAGTTTAGGGGTAGCAAGCAAACAGGCCTAAAAACCCACCAAAACATGGTTCTGGTCAAACAGAGATGATTGGGAGTTGTCCGTTGCCAAAAAATTGTTGGCCAGTTTTTCAGTGCATCAGTGGGAAAAAAGCCCTCCTGTTGGCACCAAAAGTGACGCACTGTGCCAATCACACAGCAAGCCGGAGAAGCTGGCTTCAAACGTAGCCCGGGTGCTCAGAAGTCCGGTGCGTGCCAGTCAGTTTGCCCTGCAACTAACAAGGGAGATAAACTGTTAAATACAAAGCTGGAACATGCCGGGTATGACCAGACAGTTCCAAAATATACGGCCCTGAAGCCACTTACGACATATAGCTGAAAGCTATCTGCCAACAGGTTAAAGATTATTCGGCAATATGAACAGAGTTACGTGAATAACAGGTTGCCGAACACGTTTGCATGAGAATCGTACTTGCATGACGTATTAAATATAAGTTAAAACTTAACCAATCTCGATTGTACAACCGAGTTGGGGTCCATGGGGATTGAACATACAAACTAAGCATGACTAAGCTAATCTAAAGCCTGCGCCTGCCGCACGACACCTAGCCTTGTCATAGATCAAACATACTTAACATGCATGAACCCTCACCACGTGGCAATCCAGATACGATCCAATCGGCTATTACGAACAATAGATCTACTGCATAAAAGACTTTTCAATAATAAACGTGAAAGAACAGAGCAGATCTATAAAAGATGAAGCCGAACCGAACGGTATCTAGATTGGGCAAAAGTGTTATGATGAAATAAACATAACAAAACATATAACACAAGGTAACTTAATGAATCTATCAGATTTGCCAAATCTAACAGAGCCGATAACTATTTTTACTCATGACTCAATCCGCCGCACGATACAAGGCATAAGCAAAAACTTCCCGTCATAAGCTTAAATCCGCCGCACGATACTAAGCTTAACGTACGAGACTACTTGCACCATATCTAAATCCGCCGCACGATACTAGACATGATAACAAGGTTGCCGGAACTTACGGAGGTCGACGGATCGATGGCCCCTCTCGAAGAACACGACGACACGACTTGGACTCGAAGACGGCACGGGGCCGGGTTGGTTGTATTGATTGTGAACGTCTTTACAATAGTCTCAGGGTTTATATTTATACCCTGGTGTTCTACGAGTCCTAGGAGGACACGATTACAACAACAAAACAGGAAACTTATCTAAAACACGATGCCTTTTATTCTAAGCCTCCCTTAATAATCGGCACGTGCTAACCATGACGATATCTTCTGTTGCCGAATCTTCTGATATGCCGTATTTGTCGCAAACCGACTTAGCCTGAGGTAGCCGACCGCAGCGCCATATTGCCGAATCCACCCCCCGTTTGACCAGTCGCCTCCACAGCCTTACCGAATCGATTGGATTAGCCGACCGTGCTTGCTATCTACCGAATCCCTCAGGTGGTGATTTCTCCCGAACCTGCGCCGTGCTGGCCCACTTGTCATAGTGCGAAAATTCTGTGTTAACACATGCCCCCTCAATTTCTGCACAAAGGCATTTGTTCTGAAATTGACCATAAGTCCGCCGCGTATTCTAGGTCAGCACTGCTTCAAACTCTGCATCTTCTCCAAATCATCAACAGCTTCAAACTCCACCCGAGTTTCGCAATGGCGACCCACGACGAGATCCCAGAGGTAAATTTCACTTTTCCTTTCAACGCATTCGGTCAATTTATATCGGCATTCGGCTCATCTAGCTTCCTCCGCACACCTTCTCCTTTCAGGCCCTTAGGGATGAAATTCTGATTCCTTGCGATGCGGATCCCAACTCCTACTTCTTGGGACCGATGGGAAACTCCAATCCAACCAATATCATCGGTATGGAGACCAACAGAACCCCTTCAAGCATGGAGTCATTTCACCGAACAGGTGGCGGTATACCTTCAAGAACTGGCCCCTGCCCGCGGTCACCGGCTGGAGGAATTGGTACAGAAGAACTCAGGCGAGATTTGGGCCTCACTGGGAAACCAAGACATCCATCATGCTCTGGAACTGTCCCTGGCCGACATGCCCAAAAATGAGTCATTGCTCATAGCAGCTTCTCATTTTTGGTCAGATGCCCTCAATGCTTTCGTGTTCGGCCATGGCATAATGACAATCACACTAGCCGATGTCTTCATGATGAGTGGCCTGAACATTACCTCGATCATGAACGCCGACGAACTGCTAGAGAAAATTCCTCAGAGATCCATTGATGTCAGTGTTGGATGGATGAAGTATGTAGAGATCCACAACAAAATGTCAGGCCCAGTAGCAGAAACAGAGCACAGGGCTTTTCTAAACATGTGGCTATGCAGATTTATCTTCTGTGGGAGATCCAACGAGCCAACCCTCAACTACATCGCACTGGCTGATAAATTATCCAAAGGAAAGCAACTCCCTCTAGGCAGGCTCTTCCTGGGATCCATATACCACATGATGCATCAGATCTCCATTCAAATGTATCATGCCACTCATGATAGCACAGATGGACTGCCACCAATTGATTGTGTCAATGGCCCCTGGTGGTTTGTTCAAATGTGGTTTCAGCTATACATGCACCAAATCATTGCCGTGCCATTGGACAACCTCAGCTTTCCCTCCAGCAACTTTGCTGAGGATGAAGAGGCTATAGAGAAAGCTTGCCAAACTTATGGGGAAGCAGCCACTGCTATAACCATAAACAAGAGTATTGGCAATCTCTTCAAATTATTCTTCAAGGGCTTTAATCAGGTGCTCTGGTTACCCTACAGGGAGAATGACAACCTCACTTTCCCTATCAAATTCAGCTTTGATGATGGCTGCATAGATGAAATGGCCACAGGAGTTTTCAACTCATTTATCAAACCCTGCATCCTACCAGCCGAATTCAACAGAGGAAGACAAGTGAAGCATACTTATGAGTTCTATTATCCTAACATAGCAGCTAGGCAATTGGGTTGTGGACAGCTTCCTCCAAAACTCATCTTTTCCACCATCATCAAGCCCAGGGAGCAGATTCAGTC
The DNA here is from genome assembly GCA_009763385.1 of Coix lacryma-jobi var. lacryma-jobi. Classification (NCBI taxonomy): domain Eukaryota; kingdom Viridiplantae; phylum Streptophyta; class Magnoliopsida; order Poales; family Poaceae; genus Coix; species Coix lacryma-jobi. The sequence goes on along the minus strand of CM019828.1, from coordinate 74,979,374 downwards.
CAAAGAGCGTATTACAATAGGGATGCAGGCCCATCGAGTATTCAGCCTGGGGCAAGATCTGCCAGACTACAAACCAGTACCATTTCATTTGATCCAGTCTGCTCACCCTCTTTTTGAGTCCTGGTGGCAAGAATGGCATGATCATATCTTCAACAGCCCAGTCCATCCCATGTGCCTGGAACTTCAAGCAGACTTCAGCTCTGACAGCGAGGTACAATAACAAGCCACCTGTTGCTTTAGTATTTGATCCTTGAGATTTCTAACTTTTCAAAACTTCCACAGGACTTCATACCCAATTCTGACATCAGGCCTATCCAATATCATCAAGCAGGGCCAATCACTGTCCTGGGACACAATGCTCCTTCATTGACTCAGCTTATGAAATCCCAAGCAGTCTCATTAACCACCCTCTCAGCTAAAGGAGAGAAAAGAAAGGCCACTAAGGGCACTTCCAGCTCCAGGCGAACCAAGACCAAGCAAAACACACCTCCTCCAAAGGTAAGATGTTCTAGTCTTCCATCATTATCAACTTATTCTTGACTGGCTTGTATACCATTACAGGCTTCTTCCCCTGACAAGAAAACGCTCAAATGATGGTGCCCCCAATCCTTATTACCTTGGAAAATGATGAGCATGCAGATGCCGAGGAAATGGGCACCCAGAACCGGATGATATCAGCATTGGTAGGTCCTTTAATTATCCCTTCAACCAGCAGATTCTTGCCCTCTTGGCTGACCAGCGATTTCACAGATACCGCGATTGATGAGACCTTCATCGGCTCAACTCCAGACTCTGCTGGTCCATCGGCTTTCAACCAGACCAAACCTCTGTAATCAGCCGACTCATCAGGCAAGAATTAACTCCCCATTTCTTCATACTTTACCGTGGTCGGCTAACCTGTCCAAATCAACACAGACTTTCATCGGTTCAGCCTCCGAGTATGCATTTGATGTCAACGAGTTCCTGAACAAAAGAACAGTGGCCAAAAGACCATCGGCACTCGTCCAAGATGTCCTGAGCAACATAACAAACTTTCTGAGTCAAGACATCTTGTCCTTAGTCAGAGACGCCGATGAAGTTAAAAATTTCCTCGAGCCCATTGCTGAGGACATTCCAGAGAATCTGAGGCTCCATCTGGAGGCCGTGTCTACGCTGGATGACTGCTTTGCTAAGGTAAAACGAGCAATCAGAAGCGCTGATCTTCAGACTGCCAAGTCCAAATGCACCCAGGAAGTCAATGATCTGTACACTCAGTTCCAAGAGGCCAAGAACTCTCAGGAGACTCTGGAGGCTCAGTTGAAAGAATTACAAGAAAAGAGATCTGAACTGGAAGCCCAACTAGCCCAGGTCGATTCTGATATTCAGTCATGCACCTCTCGGCTATCGGTTTACCGAATATCATTGAAACAACATCTTCCAAGCTGTCATCAGTGCTTGATGAGGACATCAAACTTAGCACGAGGCTCTCACAGGCACAGGCACCGAAGAGGAGGACAACAAGGCACTGGAGCATGCTAACCAGGTCAAAGCCGATACTCTGGCGGCCATAAACCAATTCTTGAACAACTAAGATGACTGTGCAATGATCCTTTAGTTTCTGTAATCCTGTGTCAGAATGACTCGAACATTTCCTTGTAATATATCTGTATTTTGCATCCAATCGGTTACCGTTCTGATGACATCGTGTTTAACCGTGTGAACCTGTTCGGCAATCTGGCCAGTGTTTGTCCCGAACACCTAAATCGGCAATTTTGCCGAAGCCAGGCGCTCTATTCTCCGCCGAACACGTGAGTGCATCCAGACGGTTTGCACAGCCCGTTACTGCAGAGGCCCATCTCGGGAAGCAGGAAAACCCCAATCCGCCGGTTGATATTCGGCGTGCTACCCCGGACATTCGCCACGATCACTGTTCCGATTTTATAAATCGCCCCTGGAGGCCTGCCTTCCCCCAATCTTGCATTCGCTCCTCTAGTACTCTCGCCGCCTCGGCTTCCTTGCTTGCTCCGCCCCAGAAAACCCTAACTTTCGAGTGCAATGGCGAGCCATGATGACCGCGGCAAGCGCCCGGCGACTGAGGAGGCCGAAGGGAGCCGCGCTCGGCGCCTCCGTCAGCGCGGGTAGGACTCCTCGCTTACGTCCTTTGTGGCAGTTTCTTGAAAACCTCGCTCACACTCTGTTACTGCTCGCCGACAGGTCCCCGTTATCTCTTCCGCCGGCGGGCATGCCCGGCCTTCTCCAGCACCGGGGAGGCCAGAGGCTCCACCATCGGGCTCGTCGAGCTCCTCCGACAGCCTCTCCTACCACTCCCATCCTTGGGAGGCGAGCCCGGACCGGGACTCCGACGACGGCCTCTACGACCACAACGACGCCTTGAACTTCATGGCGCTGCGGGACGAGTCCCGGGAAGAGCTGGCCGCCGTCTCGAAGCAGTACGGGATTGACCAGCTGGAATGGGAGGACCAGCGCCGGCAGTTCTGCGACGCAATCACGGGTATGAACGCCCAATCCTGGATCTGCTTTCGGTCGTTCTTGTTGATCTTTTAACCGATCCATTCCATTTTGTCGCTCACAGCGCTGTCTGAAGAACTGGAGCGCCTGAAGATGGCAGCGAACGCCGTCGCAGACCGGTGAACGCCCAGGGCGTCACCGCCGATGCGCGCCTGGCCAACGTGCACGGCCGCATCGAGCAGGTCGCCCTGCAGGGTGTGCACCACGGCGTGGCGCTGGGGCTGTCGGCGCTGACGGTCCGCACGGAGGAGGACTTCTCCGTGACGCCGGTTGGCTTCCCCGGCGGGGCATGTCCGGAGGACGTCGAACAGATCGACGATTTTCTGGACTCCTACGAGGATCACGCTCACGCCCTCACCGCAGTCACCAATCCGCAGACGGTCATCAACAAGGTGCTTGGTAACTGATCTGCACTTTCGTACCGCCCCAACTTATGAACAATGTTCTACTTTGCTATGTTCACGCGTACAATCTGTTTTCCCTTTCTGTGCTTGTCTAGTGTTCGATCTCTTCATTGAACCGATTGCACAGCACCGCGTGCATTTGGTTCTGTTTTAGCGTTTTTCGCGCTAAAGGCGACACATGCCGTGTCGGCTGTTTTTGCTCTAAGGGCGATAGAACCTATCGGCCATTTTTGTGCTAAGGGCGACACAACCTTGTATCGGCCGTCGGCGCCCGCTAGTCCTTGATTCCGTTATGCACCGACCTCCACGCTAGGATGAAATCTCTTTAGATAACGTCCATTAATTGCCCTAGCAAACTCTTCTCCTTGGAGGGTTTTCAGAATGTACGCATTACCCGGAGCACGTCTCAGAATTCGAAAAGGCCCTTCCCAGTTAGGGGACCATTTGCCGAATGCCTTATCTTTGGTACCGATCGGCAAGACAATTTTCCAAACCAAGTCTCCTTCTTCGAATCCTTTTCTTTCACTTTCGAATTGTAGTACTTGGCAACGCGTATCTTGTTCTTTTCAATATTTTCCAAGGCCTTGAGACGAATCAAATGCAAATCTTCTAGCTCATCCATCATCAAATCTTTATAATTCTCTTTGGTTAGATCGTTCTGCAATGTAACTCGTCTTGACCCCGATTGCAATTCCCATGGTAGCACTGCGTGATGCCCATAGACCAACTCGTATGGTGACGTCTGAGTCGACCCATGACAAGCCATTCGGTAAGCCCACAAAGCTTCGTTGAGTACCAAGTGCCACCTTTTAGGTTTCTCTTCGATCTTCTTTTGAATGATCTTAATCATGATTTTGTTAGAAGCCTCTGCCTGCCCATTGGCCTGTGCATAATAAGGGGAGAATTATATAGCTTAATCCCCATCCCTTCGGCAAAGTCACAAAACTCCGAGGAAGTGAACTGAGTTCCCTGATCGGTAGTGATGGACTGAGGGATGCCGAATCGGTAAATGATGTGCTCCCTGACGAAGGACCACCTGTTCTCTGATGTCACCTTCTTCAATGGGATGGCTTCAACCCACTTAGTGAAATAATCCGTGGCTAACAGAACAAACTTATGTCCTTGCTAGATGGAGGGTGGATTTGCCGATCAAATCAATGCCCCATCCTCTGAAAGGCCAAGGCTTAATGATCGGATTCATGGCCGATGCTGGGGCCCTTTGCACATTGCCGAATCGCTGGCAATCCTGACAACCTCTGTAGTACTCAAAGCAATCTTCGAGCATACGGCCAAAAATATCCAGTCCTCCTGATTAACCATCTCATACGGTGAGCCGACTGGTGTGCACCACATACGCCTTCGTGCACCTCATACATCAGTTTCCTAGCCCCATCTTGGTTAGGCATTTAAGCAAATAAAACCCATCTATGGATTTGTAGTACAATTGATTGTCCAAGAGCGTGAACTTAAGAGCCTTGTACCTGAGTTTTCGGGAGACTTTCCTGGATGGGTCCCTGAGGTAATCGGCAATGTTGTCTCTCCAGTCTTCAATTGCCTGATTATCACTTGGGACTGCTTGATCATCTTCTGGGGTTGTTTGCTCTTCCTCAAGTGCAAAAATGTTTTGATTCTCCCTATACCCGGACGCTGCCTGAGCCAACTGGTTTGCTTCTTCGTTTTGCCCCCTAGGAATATGTTGCAAGGTTGCTGATCGAAACTGTCTAAGGAGCTCTTGGCAACCTTTGAGATATTCCTGCAGCGTGTCGTTTTTGCACTCGTACTCACCTGTCAGCTGCCTGATCACCAACTCCGAGTCACCGAAGATCTCACGGCGTCTGCCTTAACGTCCACGAGCAACCGCAATCCTCGAAGCAATGCCTCATACTCCGCTTGATTATTAGTCACCGGGTACTCGACCGGTATAGAGTATTTGAAAGGTGCCCCCTTGGGAGAAATCAACATGATCCCGACTCCACCACCTTTGCTACACGACGATCCGTCAAAAAACAATGCCCAGGGGGCAATGGTTACTATGTTAGCGTTAGAATCACGATGGTGAGTAACGAAATCAGCCATAATCTGGCCTTTAACAGCCTTTGCCGATTCAAAACGCAAATCAAATTCAGAAAGGGCTAAACCCATTTGCCGATCCTTCCACTTAAAATCGGCATTGATAACATGTGCTTGATTACATCAAACTCTGATACTACCACGCATTCGGCATTCAATAGATAGTGCCGAAACTTGGTACAGGAATAGAAAACGCACAAGCACAACTTTTCCGTAGCCGAATACCTCGTTTCGGGGTCCAGTAGCTTTCGGCTAAGATAGGCTATGACTCTCTCTTTTCCTTCGAATTCTTGCATGAGGGCCGACCCTATTGTTAGGTTGTCGGCCGCCACGTACAACTTGAAAGGCCTGTCGAGTTGTGGAGGAACCAATACTGGTGGTGCCTTCATGTATTCCTTGATCTCATCGAAAGCCTTTTGTTGCACGTCACCCCACACGAACTCCTGATCTTTCTTGAGCTTCAACAGTGGAGAAAATGGCAGCACGCGCTCGGACAAGTTGGATATGAACCTTCTGACAAAGTTGATTTGCCGAGCAGTGATTGCAGTTCTTTGAGATTGGTCGGCGGCACTACCTTATCAATTGCTTCCATGCTCTTTCTTGCCGACTTCGATGCCCCTTTTGTGGACCAAGAATCCCAGAAACTCACCAGCCGACACCCCAAATGCACACTTGGTTGGATTCATCTTTAAACCATGTTTCCTTGTGCACTCCAAGGTCTTCCTTAAATCGGCTAAGTGTCTTTCTTTGCCTCTGGATTTGATCACCACGTCATCAATGTAGATCTCTACGATTTTGCCGATCAGCTCATGGAATATGTAATTCATGGCTCGCTGGTAAGTGGCACCGGCATTTTTCAAACCAAAAGTCATGACAATCCATTCAAACAAACCTATATGGCCGGGGCACCTGAAGGCGGTCTTTGCCACATCCTCTGCAGCCATGAAGATCTGGTTGTAACCTGCGTTGCCGTCCATAAAGCTTATGATTTCAAAACCGGCCGAAGCATCTACTAGCAAATCGGCCCGGCATTGGATAACCGTCCATAGGAGTGGCTTTGTTGAGGTTCCTGAAGTCGATGCAGACTCTCATCTTCCCGTTCTTCTTGTACACCGGGACAATATTGGAGATCCATTCCGCATATCGACACGGCCGAATGAAGTTAGCTTCTAGTAATCTTTCCACTTCCTTTTCACGTCGGCCAATACCTCCTCCTTGTAGATCCTGCGCGGAGGTTGTTTGTATGGGCGGTATCCAGGTTTGATCGGCAACTTATGCTCAACAATGGACCGATCTAATCCGGGCATCTCTGTGTAGTCCCACGCAAAACAGTCTTTGAACTCTTTTAGAAGATCTACTAGCTGCACTCTGAAATCAGGGTCTAAACTGGAACTTACAAACATCGGCCTCTTCTTACTCGCATCACCAACATCCACCTCCTCTAACTTGTCGGCCGACGTGAAACCACGTCCCAGTTTGCCCTCGCTGTTGTCGGTTGGGTTGTCCATCTAAAAGAAAGAAGCTTTGAGAGCCGATTGCTTGGATCGGCTGTTGATCCCTGCCGTAGACGTTGACAGGACCTTCTCCCCACACGCGATCGGAGAAGCAGTCTACTCCGTCGAATTCCCAGTAGTGGGCTCAATGGTGGCAACACTCACCGAGTCGTCAGCTGGGAATCTCGATGTCATCTCCAACCCACTGTATGAGTATTTGATGCATGGTTGAAGGTATGCAGCAGTTGGCGTGGATCCAATCCCTGCCCAAAAGCAGGCTATATGCCCCCTTGCCGTCAATGACAAAGAAGGTCGTAATGAGCGTCTTGGATCCAATCATCAGTTCCACGTGCACGGCACCCCGAGTGTCAGAGGGATTGCCGGCAAAGTCACGGAGTATCATATCCGTTTTGAGCAGGTCTTCATCGTTCATGCCCAGCTTTCTGAACGTGGCGTAAGGCATGATGTTGATCGCTGCCGCCATCGACAAACATCTTGGTTAGAGGCTTTGTTGACGTACCCCTTGACATACAACGGCTTCAAATGCCGATGCTTGGCTGGCTTGTCAAATGCTGCCTTCTGAGACAACACGAGCTGTGCCGCGAGCTCGTCGTGCTCGGCCTCGTCGGAGTCCGAACACGCCTCGTCCTGTGCCCCTGGCTGGTTGGAGCCATGAATTCCAGGGGAAGGAAGAAAGTCATGGCTACGTCAGCGCCTTGTCGGGTGTCTGGTTTTCCTTCGGGCGCCACTCTTGCTTCTTCCCTCGGCAGCTGCTTCTTCCAACTCCCTATTCCGGAGGCGCTGCACCCTCCTTTTCTGGCTCTTTCTGAGCCCTGGCGGGCACCACTGCCCCTTTTGCCACCTATATGGGCGGGGCTGTGCCTCCTCGCTGTCATCCTGGTGGTGCACCCACTCCTGGTCGGCATATCTTTTGGCCCGCCGATCCGGGCTTCTTATTTCTAGGCGCCGATCGTCCATGGGATGCGTGCTCCCAACCTTTCGTGGACGGGACGGCGGTTGACCCGATCCTGCCTATACCCCTGTACTGATCGCTGCATTCGGGGCAGTTGTTGACGGCAGGCAGTTTCAAGCCTTCGTTCCAGCAGTGGCGGAAGAACGGCAGCCCCAGTGCTCTTGCTCCCGCTCTTGGCGGTGTTCTTGTTCCAGCGATGGGCCTGTTCTCTGTGGTAAGCCCTCTCCTCCAGACGATACCGGTGCTCTCCCGTGTGACCGTCTTCTCGCTGGTATTCCTCTACGAGTTCTCGCTCTTCGCGTTGGAGACGCCTCTGCTCTTTCTCATTTTGCGGCGCCACTTGTTAAGGAGATCTCTGTGGGTAGGCCTGCGCCTGGAAGATGACTCTCCGCGCTCGTATCGGCTATTCGTGGCTTGGGCGCGCTGCCGGAGCTCATCGCCGTGAGTGATTTGCCGATCGGGATCCACTGCGCCAGATTCGCGTGCTTGTGGAGGTGAGGACTTTGACTTTGCCCTTGCCTCTGGGATCTGCTGGGGCTACCATGTTCACTGAGAAGAACACGGCGTTCTGGGCGAAGGGGTTGGCATCGATCTTCATCTTGCCATTGAACTTGATGTGTCCGTCCTGGATGGCCTTCTGGATCCTTGTCCTGAACACACGGCAATCATTAATAGAATGAGTGTTAGTGTTATGAAAGCGCAGTAGTTCTTGTCTTTACCCCTCCAGGACGCAGCATCGGGTGATCCGGGGGTAGCCTGACTCCCTTCGGCGACCAGAAACTCGAAGAGCTTGTCGGCCTTGGTGACGTCGAAGTCGTATGCCCCTTCTGCTGGCGCAGCCATTGCTTGTTGGCTTGGGTCGGCTCCTTACCCCAGTTGAGCTCTGCAGCGGCCACCTCATCTTCAGCGTCGGTGTAGTCATCGGCTTCGTCCAGGAAAGCCTGATACATCTGCGCCGCGACATTGTCCTTCTGGAAACGCCCTTCCCTCCGGAAGCCTTGCGCTTGGATAGTCATCTCATTCAGCCGGCGGGAGAGATGACCCAAGTCTTCAAACTCTTGACCGAACAGCTTGTCCCTAATGCTCGGGAGCATGCCTGCCACGGCCAATGGTGGAAGCTGATCGTCCGGCAGGTGCATGCCGAAGCACTGGCTCTTGACTTCCCTGAACCTGCGCAGGTAGTCCTGTGGTGTCTCATTTGGCTTCTGGCGTACGTACATGATGTCCACCAGTTTCTTCTCCTTGGTGCCCGTGTAGAAGTGTGTATGGAACTTTTGTTCCAAGTCTGCCAAAGAGAGAATAGAGCCCGGCGGTAGTGACGTGAACCATGCGAATGCCGGTCCAGTGAGTGACGACGGGGAAGTACCGAACCCTGAAGGCATCTTCGGTATTGGCCTCCCCAAGCTGGAGCAGATAACGACTGACGTGCTCCACCGTGCTGGTGTCGTCTAAGCTGGAGAACTTGGACAGGTCCGTCGGCACTTTGACTCTGGAGGTAGAGCCACACGGTGGAACCATTCGGGGAACGGAGACCTGTAAGCATAAGTGCCCTTAGGCTTCAGACCGAAAGTGCGCTGCATCATATCCGCCATCCTCTCTAGCATGACATCGACATTAGAGTCGGCGTTTTTTTCGGCCGTCGGCCTCCCATATCCTGGATGTGGGGCGCCCTCTATGTTGTGAGGCTCAAGCATCTCATGGTACCCGTTTCCGTAGTAGTCCTTTATGAGCCTATAGGTTTGCGGGGAGATCTTGCGTGTTGACTCTGGCGGCTGACCCTTAGTGCCGAACGTGAGCTGACCCATGGTCGGCAACTGGCCTTCTGGCGTGTGCTTCTCTTGAATGGTCATCCCGCTTGATTGAGCCTTAGGCGGGGTCTCCTCACCAGCAGCTCCTGCCCCCTTGAGGTGATTCGGCAGATTGAAAAGATGTGGTCCTGCTATAGGGCCAAACTCGACCTCCATAAGTTCATCGGCCTTGGGGCCGAATTGGGCGATCATGATGGTGCGGAAAGTGTTGAGAAACGCCCCATGCATGCGACCGATGGCACCAGAGACAGCTTCGTTGATTATATGAGACATTTTCAACACTGCCTCCCTTCCCCGGGATCATTCGGGTTGAGCTGGACGGGCTTCGGCAGATCGTGCAGACGGCGAACCTTTCCGCTCTTGTTCTTGGAAAAGGCTTCTAGGCACTTGGCCTGGAATTCGGCACAAGCATTATCCACCTGCTCTCTGTACTCGTCGGGTAGTTCAGTGAGCTGCACCTGCACGAGCCCCGCCTTGTTGCTGGCCTCGGCTTCAGTGACTTCGACCATTGCTGCAGGAAAAAGTGTCCCACCGGGCGTGCCAAAAAGTGTGTTGGCACCAAAAGTGACGCACTGTGCCAATCACACAGCAAGCCGGAGAAGCTGGCTTCAAACGTGGCCCGGGTGCTCAGAAGTCCGGTGCGTGCCAGTGTTTGCTGCAACTAACAAGGGAGATAAACTGTTAAATACAAAGCTGGAACATGCCGGGTATGACCAGACAGTTCCAAAATATACGGCCCTGAAGCCACTTACGACGACATATAGCTATGAAAGCTATCTGCCAACAGGTTTAAAGATTATTCGGCAATATGAACAGAGTTACGTGAATAACAGGTTGCCGAACACGTTTGCATGAGAATCGTACTTGCATGACGTATTAAATATAAGTTAAAACTTAACCAATCTCGATTGTACAACCGAGTTGGGGTCCATGGGATTGAACATACAAACTAAGCATGACTAAGCTAATCTAAAGCCTGCGCCTGCCGCACGACACCTAGCCTTGTCATAGATCAAACATACTTAACATGCATGAACCCTCACCACGTGGCAATCCAGATACGATCCAATCGGCTATTACGAACAATAGATCCTGCATAAAAGACTTTCAATAATAAACGTGAAAGAACAGAGCAGATCTATAAAAGATGAAGCCGAACCGAACGGTATCTAGATTGGGCAAAAGTGTTATGATGAAATAAACATAACAAAACATATAACACAAGGTAACTTAATGAATCTATCAGATTTGCCAAATCTAACAGAGCCGATAACTATTTTTACTCATGACTCAATCCGCCGCACGATACAAGGCATAAGCAAAAACTTCCCGTCATAAGCTTAAATCCGCCGCACGATACTAAGCTTAACGTACGAGACTACTTGCACCATATCTAAATCCGCGCACGATACTAGACATGATAACAAGGTTGCCGGAACTTACGGAGGTCGACGGATCGATGGCCCCTCTCGAAGAACACGACGACACGACTTGGACTCGAAGACGGCACGGGGCCGGGTTGGTTGTATTGATTGTGAACGTTTTACAATAGTCTCAGGGTTTATATTTATACCCTGGTGTTCTACGAGTCCTAGGAGGACACGATTACAACAACAAAACAGGAAACTTATCTAAAACACGATGCCTTTTATTCTAAGCCTCCCTTAATAATCGGCACGTGCTAACCATGACGATATCTTTGTTGCCGAATCTTCTGATATGCCGTATTTGTCGCAAACCGACTTAGCCTGAGGTAGCCGACCGCAGCGCCATATTGCCGAATCCACCCCCCGTTTGACCAGTCGCTCCACAGCCTTACCGAATCGATTGGATTAGCCGACCGTGCTTGCTATCTACCGAATCCCTCAGGTGGTGATTTTCCCGAACCTGCGCCGTGCTGGCCCACTTGTCATAGTGCGAAAATTCTGTGTTAACAATCTGCATAGTTTTACCAGCACAGTTACGTCAGAAATGAAAGTGCAAAAAACCCACCAAACTGAGTTGGGCAAACGGAGGTGAGGTGATTGTGTGCATCCATTGTGAAAAATTCAATAGTGAGTTGTTTGGTGCCTCAGTTGGATAAACGGAATTCCGCACAGATTTTGCGGCACCATTTGTCGCAAATGAAAGTGCCAAAAACTCACCAAACATGAGTTTTCGGAAAACGGAGATGATTGGGTGCACCGTTGCGAAAAAATTCAACTGGAGTTGCAAGCACGTTCCATCGGAAATGAAAGTGCCAAAATACCACAAAAAATGAGTTTTGGTTCAAATAGAGATACCGTTGCGAGAAATTCACTACGAGTTTTTAGTGCATCAGTGGAGAAAACAGCCGTTCCGCGCGAGTTTTGCGGCCCTGTACCGTCATAAATGAAAGTGCCAAAATACCACCAAACATGAGTTTTGTGTCAAACTGAGATGATTGGGTGGGTCCGTTGCTAAAAATTCAACTGCGAGTTTTTCAGTACATCAGTGGGAAAAAAGGCCCTCCCGCACGAGTTTTGTGGCACCATTCCGTCAGAAATGAAAGTGCCAAAACCCCACCAAACATGAGTTTTGGGTCAAACGGAGATGATTGGGTGCGTCCGTTGCGAAAAATTCAACTGTGATTTTTCGGTGCATCGTGGTAGAAAACAACATCCCGCGCGAGTTTTGCGACATCATTCCATTGAAAATGAAACTTATAAAACCCACCAAACATGAGTTCTGAGTCAAACAGAGATGATTGGGCGTGTCCGTTGTGAAAAATTCAGTTGCCAGTATTTCGGTGCATCAGTGGGAAAAGAGGCCCTCCTGCACGAAATTGCAGCATAGTAGCGTCGGATATTAAAGTGCAAAAACCCACCAAACATGAGTTTTGTGTCAAACGGAGGTGATTGTGTGCGTCCATTGTGAAAAAATCAATAGTAAGTTGTTGGGTGCCTCAGTGGAAAAATGGATCTCCTGCACGAGTTTTGCGCACCATTTTGTCGGAAATGAAAGTGCCCAAAAACCTACCAAACATGAGTTTTGGACAAACGGAGATAATGGGGTGCTTCCGTTGCGAAAAATACAACTGCGAGTTTTGCGGCACCGTTCCATCTGAAATGAAAGTGCCAAAATACCACCGAAATGAGTTTTGGTTCAAATAGAGATGACCGTTGCGAGAAATTCACCTACGAGTTTTTCGGTGCATTGTAACACCCCAGGTGTTTAAATGTAATTAACTTGACATGTCATCATCTTAAGCATTAATCATTTCCTGTGATGCATTTGATTTGCCTAATTGCTATGCTTTGATTCCCTTTTCAAAAAAACCCTAAAAGCCCAATTCTCTCTATAAGGGCAAAATGGTAATTTCACCTCTGTGCCTAGTTCTATTTAATCTTGTTCAAATTTAGTGCCCTGATGTTTGCTGCATTGATCAAGTTCAAAAATCAGATTTGATTTGATTTTCCCTTTTGCAAAACCCTGATTCCAAACCCTGGATTTTACCCCTCTTTTTGTAGTTCAAAATTATTCAAAATTTGAGGTTGGTCCAAAAGCAAAGTTGTAGATCTGGCCAAGAGAAACAACTTTGGTATTTACAGATTTTTAAAGTTCTATATAAAATTTGAAGTAATTTCAAATTCTTTCAAACTCCAGTTTTTGTCCCTTTTTGAGTTTTCAAATTATTTCTTAAACTATTGAGTTTCAGAAAAAGTGTATATTAGCAAAGTTGTAGGTTTTGTCAAATGGAACAACTTTCATATATAAAGATTTTCAAGTTTCAGTTTGAAATCCAAAGTAATTTTGATTTGAATCAAATTTGAAAAGTGTCCCCTTTTCTGTTTTTGAATATAGTTCAAAAACTATTTGGAATTTGAAAATGTTCATATTGACAAAGTTGTAGATCTCATTTTTCTGAACAACTTTGGTATTTTGAGTTTTTGTCGCACAGTTCAAATTTTGGGAGACATTTGCAAAATACAGAACCAGCAAAAGTCAAAACCTACCCCCTAGCACTGTTCTTCTTCCAGCTAGGGCAAGGGGGGGGGCCCGGCCATGGCGCGGCGCTGCGCCTGCAGCGCGTCTGGCTGCTCCCCACGCGCCACCAACCTGCCGCCGTTGTCGCCACCATCATTTCGCACCCGCACGCGCACAGTTGACCCCGCTCCCGTCCCCTACAGTCCTCTGCGCGTCGCCGCCGCGTGGCCATTGCCGGCCAAGCTTGCGCACCGGTCCCGGCTGCACGCCAGCCCCTCCGCCTCAGCGCAATCGAGTGCGCACGCTCCCGCCGATCTTATCCGCCCTCGCCGTGCTCTCTACCGGCCTCAGGCCGCGCCTATAAAAGCCCCGCCGGAGCTCGAGCTCTTCACTCGCCTCCGTCGCCGTCGCCACCTCACTCCAGAGCCTCCCGTGCTCAACCACCTAGCTCAGCAGCTCCGCCGTGTTCTGGTGCTGCTTCCCCACCCTCCAATTCACCTCTACCGCCCTCAATCGCCCGGCGTAGCTCGCCGTTGTCATCTCCGGCGAGAACCCGGCGAGCTCGGGTTCGTGAAATTCGTCGTCTCCGGCCATGATCATCCCTCACCGACCCCCGTGTCGTGTTCCTGACTCCGTGCGACTCTAACCCGGCCCTCGTGGTCGCTTATCTTGCGCAGAACCGCCGGCGCGACGATCACCGCCGTGTGCCGTCCGCCGCTTCCCGCCGACCGGCCGCTCCGTCCATCCCCGTCCCTCACCGAGCTGCCCAATCGACTCCGGTGAGCTCTCTGGTGCTCCCTGTGCTCTGGCTTCGCCGCGGACCGCCTGGTTCGGCCGGCGTGGCGAGCGCCGCCCATCTATGGTCGCCGGCGACGAGCTCCCGCCCGTGTCCTTTTTCCTTTTATTTCTAAGTTATGAATAGTGTTCGGATTTCTCTTTTTTGTATGATTTTCTGTGTTGATCCAAAATTCTGAAATTTTTGTGGTAGACTCTTTATGCTCTGTAGTATTTTAGAATATGAAACTTGAGTTTTGTGCAAAAATTGAAAATGTAAAATTCCCCTTTTAATTGAAAAATGAAGGTTTTGGTATTTTTGGAGAGTGATCTTTAACTCCAAAAATCTTGAGATAAATTTTGTGACCTTGTTATAACATGCTGAACCTCTGGTAAAATTTTGAAGACATTGGAGCAAGTTGATTTTTGAGCTTTATTTTAATTAGGGAAGTGCCTTTTGTTAATTAAATGTTTAGATTAATTGAGCACCTTAATGACCTCCAAAAATTATGAAATTTGTTTTGCCATCTGTTTATGCCTTAATAAACTTATGTGATTAATTTGATAATTTTTGGAGCAACTTCATAAAATGACCTTTTAAATAAATAAGAAAAATAGAAAGGATGGATTAGGATTGGTAATAAGTGTTTAATGATGTGATCTTTTGATTGAATGATGTTCATAGACCCTACCCTTTGGTCTATGATGTTTGTGATGCTATGTTTAGATGATGCTTAGGATAATTATAATAAGGTCTAGTTTAATCAATATTGCTTAAGGAAGAAATGGTTACCTTTGATGCTCAACCTAGATTTCAATTATGCTTTGTTTAAAAGTAATCTAGAATCAGTGGAGTTGTCTTGCACCATAAGTCCATATCATCTTTCTCATGAGCATTCATCATTGCATCCGTATAGTTGACGAAGAAGGTACCAGAGTCGAGGCCGCTGTTGACGAACCAACTCCCGAGGCGACCCCGAGCTCCGACACCTATACCTACCCCGAGTCTGCTTTCTTTGCCATCCAGGCAAGCCCCGGTGCATTTAACCCTTTCCTTGAATTTATAAAATGATTTCCTTAAATGCTTTTGAGTTAAATTATTGCATTAGGTTTATAGGAGTTGTGTGCTATCCTAATTGATGCACTATCCACCTTGACCACTGATACACCCGATACCTGCTTTTCGAAAGTATTTGACAAATGCTTAGCAATGCTTATTGAATTAGACTTTGCAATAAATGCCAATTTTAAAAGTGTGATCACTTAAGGAATGTTTTATGGGAATTTTGGTCTTACTCCCCGGCTGTTGGCTAGGTATCTGATCCGTACCTAGTCAATAACGAGGAGAGGTTGTCCGAGCGTACGGTGTCGTCTGAAGGACCGAGAAGCTACCCGAAAGCGACCAGAGGGGGGGGGTGAATGGGAGCTTCAAAATTTCCTTTCGGACACTAGATGCCACTGTCCCAAAATCAACCCCAGAGCGAACCCTAGAGCTTGCTAATGTCACGACCCTAGATGTAGGGTGGATGCCTCCTAGAAGCACAGCGGGACACTAGACAACCCTAGAAAAGCCAACGCAAAAGACGGAACTCAAATCCGATCAAGGACGAACGAACCGCGAACGAAACGCGCGTGAAACTGGATCGACCGGCTCTGGCCAGCGTCCGGTCAGCAGGGACCGGACGCGTCCGGTCGTCAAAATCAGCTCTGGGAGCTCTCTGTTCGTGACCGGACTCACGAGTACGGAGCGTCCGGTCGTGTACAGTGCGTCCGGTCGAAACCGACAAAGCCAGAAACAGTGCAAGCGTAGCGTCCGGTCGAAATGCAACAGAGCGTCCGGTCGAGAGCGTCCGGTCAGTACGCAGAAAAGCTTGGCGCCGTGCTCAACGACCGGACTCTGAAAGCGTGCGTCCGGTCAGACGACAGAGCGTCGGGTCCCGCGACTGCACTGAAACTCCGGCGATTCAACCCGATCTCCTCCGAATCAAGTGCTCTGGAGGGGATTCGATCTGAGGAGTCACAAGGAGGTTAGTGAGCTATCTCTAAGAGATCATGGCTCGAACCTAACTCCAAATCGGGTGAATCGAAGAATTCGGGGGAAAGAAGAAAAAGAGACCCGAAACTAAAACTTGATCGATCTCCTAGACCGTGAGGTTTGAGATGATTCTTTCGGTTGGAAAGAAGTGCCTCACGATCTAGAGCAACTCAGTTCAAACGGAATCGTTAAAAAGATGAACCGAGCACAAAGATCAAGCGACGGGAAAACTCAAGGCACAAAGCAATCCGCGAAGAACATGATGAACATGAAATCAAAACGCGAATTGACACCAAGAGATGGGATCCAAGGTGAGGATACGGCCTCACTTCCTCGAATCAACAGTACACAGAGTGGAGTCTCTCTGCGGATCTCAACTAGCTAAAGCAGGGGTGTGGGAGAGTGGAAACCCTAGGAAATGAAGCTCTAACTGAGATTGAGATAGGGAGGAGGGTGTCTCCCCTGGACTACTTATACTAACCTAGCCTAAGTCTATTTCCTACTCTACCCCTCTCTACTCTAATTACAGAGCGGACCAGCCTAACCCTAAGGCTATTCTAGTCCACCCGCTGGTGGTAGGTAGATCCGACGGCCACGCCCGCACGGTCTTCCGCGTCGCCTCCACGCAACCTTCAGATCGCCGCCACGTGCCGCCACCACTCTGCACCCCGGTTTTGTGGCCCAAACCGGGAAGACCAGTCCAACCCCCGGTTTGGGGACCGGGAAACCAGCCTCCAGCCCGAGTTTTGTGGCCAAACTCGGAAAACCGTCCGCCCAGCCGAGTTTTGAGGCCCAAACTCGGAAACCGGCCCACGCCCAGGTTTTGAGGCTCAACCTGGAAACCGTCACGCCCAGGTTTTGTGGCTCAACCTGGAAACCCAGCACCCAGGTTTTGAGGCCCAAACCTGGAAACCGTCCACCGTTGGTTTTTCCCGGGCTCTACCAACAAACCGGCGTCGTAGAGGGGATGCACCGCCTGTGCACCCCTTCCACCGACATGATCGCACTTCTCCGCTTGTCGCTGTCGCAGGCTGCCAGCCACCACAGCTGATCCTCCGGCCTCCAGTCCATCAGTCCAAGTCCACGTCCGCCCTTCACCGTCCGATACATCGGCATGGCACGTCCGCCGCACGGCACGCCCATCCTTCATCGCGCCCGGTCCGTCGGCACGGCACGTCGCAACTTGACCTTCACCCGCACCCACCTTCCCGCATCGACACTGTCTCCGAGCTCGACACCTGCACAACACAAGCCAAAGAACATGCGCATCATCTCCGTTGACAATCACTCATCACACAGAGACTCGGCATACACCCATGTATCCGCAATCTCCCCCTTGATGAGTGCATTGTCAACTCCACAACAAATCATGAATAAGAAGAAGGAGGTAGGAAGGAGTGGGAGAGAAAACCCAACCAAATGACCCAAAAGCCTAACAAAAGCCAAAGAAGGTCAAGTGGATGAAGCGAAAAACTTGGTCCCCAAAGACATGGGCAACGGCTCGACGCAACCAAGCAAAGCAAAGCTAGCCCTCAAGAAGAGGTAGAACAGGCTCAACACCGCTAGCAGATACCAATTGAAGATCGGAGGACAACAGAAGCAAAATGCTAGTCCCTCAAGATAGAGGCACAGAGGCTCAACACAACTAGCAAGAAAATCACTCCGAACCAATTGGAAATCAACCCAAACAAATGGGAAAGCACACCAGACGATACCAATTGAAAGCCAAATGAAAAAGCTTATGAAAGCTCATGAAAAGCTAGGAACGTTTGCTAGTCCCTCAAGACAGAGGCAACGGCTCAACACAACTAGCAAACTCCCCCTCGACAAATGCAAGCAACTAGGACAAAAGATTTTCAGGGCATATGATTTGCGTAAATTTCTCCCCCTAGTTGAAAATGCACTTATCAAGGCCAAAAGGTATCGGAGAAGCAACTCTCTTCACATAAACTCCCCCTGAACACAAGATCTCCTTCCACAATGCATATGGAGTCAAAATGCAAGTTAGGAGCTTCAAGTATATAGTCAAAAGAGTGCAAAGATGCTCTAATCAGTATAGCTCCAACATCTCAATTAAGCACTCAAATAGCAAAGGCTCAAACTGATCACTTATACGAAATATGAAGCATATGAGCATGTGAGCAGTTTTAAGCCAAAAAGATAGTCACCATCAAAATAGCACTAGACATGTATAGAAGGAATCCAAACAAGTGCTAAGCATATATACAAGGTGAACTACCCCTAGCAAAGTTCAATCATCATGCATAGGAATGAAGCATATACTTGTGATTTCAAATTCATATCGGAGTTGCAGCGGTAAAAGAATTCACAAGTTCATTTTTGGCATGTGATTGCGAGAGGTTGAAAGCTTGTCATTGCCTAACTTTTCAACCGTGCGAAGCCTATGCCGAAGCAATCAGAAGCTTAAAGCAACGGTTTCGGTCATACACTACATGGCTCAAGTTTAACTCAAAGTGCAATGAGAAACAAGTCTCAATACCATGAGGTGTTGACAAGCAATCCCATCTCGATCTTTTCAATTCAACAATACTTGGTTCAGATTTTAAGCAAGTTATGAACAACAAGCAAGTGAATGACTCAGAACTAGAGACATAGCAACCTAGCATATATGAAAAGCAGGAATGGACTCAACACACCCTACACATGCTAGTTGCATATCTCAATGGTGAACATTTTCAGATTTATGTACATTAGGCATAATTCACCATTCCAAAAATAGCTCGCTCATAACATGTAACAGTGATCAGAAGAGCATAAGCTACAAGCATCATCATAAGTATCGGAGCAATACTAACAAGAGCATAATTACATTCTAGTGAATATAGACATAAAGCTCAGAATGTAAATGCGTATGCCCGACACAAAACTGAAAGAAGGAAGATACCAATTGGAAAGACTCAAGAAACTCAAAAGAAAAGAGCCTCAAAATAAAAGAGTCAGTCTGTACATCTCAAAATGCTTCCCCCATCTAAAAGGGGAAACACACACCAAGCTCACCCCTCAACCTATTAAAGGTTGATTCGTCTAAAGGCTTGGTGAAAATATCAGCCAATTGGTGATGAGTATCGACATGGCGAAGGTCGATATCACCCTTCTCCTGGTGGTCTCTCAAGAAATGAAAGCGCACATCAATGTGTTTGGTTTTCGAGTGAAGCACGGGGTTCTTAGCAACGCTAATGGCACTCGTGCTGTCACAAAGCAAAGGAACTCGAGTAAAGCTCAAACCAAAGTCACGCAAAGTGGCCATCATCCAGAGTAACTGGGAACAGCAGCTAGCCGCAGCAACATATCAGCCTCCGTAGTAGACTGGGCGACACTAGACTGCTTGCGAGAAGACCACGACACAGAGAAGACCCAATAAACTGGCAAGTCCCAGAAGTGGACTTGCGCTCAATGCGACAACCAGCAAAATCGGCATCGGAATAACCGCAAAGCGAGAGAGTGGAGGAAGCAGAATACCAAATCCCGAACTCAGGCGTGAAACGAAGGTACCTGAATATGCGCTTCACCGCCTGACGGTGAGAAGTGCGTGGCGAAGCCTGAAAGCGCGCGCACAAGCACACGGCGAACTGAATGTCCGGCCGTGTCGCCGTCAGGTAGAGCAGCGATCCAATCATGCTGCGGTACTCCTTCTGGTCTACTGCTTCTCCATCCGTGTCGGCATCCAGGGCAGTCGTCGTCGACATGGGCGTCGGAAGAGGCTTGGCCTCACCCATGTCAAACCGCTTCAGCAAGTCCCTCGTGTACTTGCCCTGGTGCACAAACGTCCCCTCTCGGGATTGCTTAATTTGCAACCCGAGAAAGAAAGTCAGCTCGCCCATCATGCTCATCTCGAACTCCCTGCTCATAGTATCTGCAAACTTGGCAACCAAAGCGTGAGAAGAACCACCGAAAATGATATCATCCACGTAAATTTGGACCAAGAGAGTATCTTTGCCTTGCTTGAGGAGAAAGAGCGTTTTATCAACACATCCCATTTTAAAACCCTTAGCTAGCAAAAAGGTTTTAATCTCTCATACCAGGCTCTAGGGGCTTGTTTCAAACCATACAAAGCTTTGTGGAGTTTAAAAACATGGTTTGGAAACTTGGGATTTTCAAAACCGGGGGTTGCTGGACATAGACTTCCTCCTCAATGTAGCCGTTTAAGAAGGCACTCTTGACATCCATTTGAAAAAGTTTGAAACCCATGGATGCAGCATAAGCCAAGAGTATCCTAATAGCCTCCAAACGAGCTACAGGAGCGAAGGTCTCCTCATAATCTATCCCCTCCTTCTGACTATAACCCTTCGCTACAAGCCGGGCCTTGTTTCTCACAATGTGGCCCTCCTCTCCTTGCTTGTTTTTAAAACCCATTTTGTCCCAATAGGTTTACAGCTCAGGAGGTGGTGGCACTAGAACCCAAACCCGATTTCGCTCAAAGTTCTCTAGCTCCTCATGCATGGCATTGACCCAGTCCGGATCCGTCAATGCGTGTCCAACATCTCGGGGTCAAAAGACGCAACAAAAGCAGAATGAGCAAAGTGCGAGATGTGCTGTGACCTGGAGCGAGTAACTCGCTCGTCGATGTCGCCGATCATCTGTTCAGGGGGGTGCTGGCGCTGGATATGTCGTGGCGCCTCCCGGGAAGAAGTGACCTCCCCCTCAACAGCAGCTGGTTCCACCCCGGGTACAAAAGGTACCGCGCGAGGTGGAGAATCCCACGGCCCCCAGGAAGAAGAAGTGTCGGGGCCGTGAGTCGTCGTCGAGGCCGCCCTTTGCGGCACGGCAGGTGGAGGGGGTGCTGGATCATCTATACCTTCAGCACCCTCGTCCTCATCATCAAAAAGAGGCTCTCCAACCTCATGATCACCTGCACGCTCAAAACGAGAAGAGGGACAAACAAGAGTCTCGTCGAAGGTGACATCTGATGTCTCCATGACTCGGTTAGTGTCAAGGTTAAGTACACGATAGGCTCGAGTGTGAGTGCCATAACCCAAAAACACACCGTCAGAAGAACGAGACTCAAACTTGTCCAGGTTGCCTTTCTTCAATATAAAACAGTGGCAACCAAAGACTCTAAAATAACTCACCTTGGGCTGGCGACCAAAACGCAACTCATAAGAGGTCTTCTTCAAAAACGCTCTCAGAAAAATGCGATTCGAAATGTAGCATGCAGTGTTCATAGCTTCGGCCCAAAGCGCCTAGGAGTCCTATGCTCATCAAGCATCGTCCTGGCCATCTCAAAAGGGTCCGATTCTTCCTCTCTACAACACCATTTTGGGGCGGTGTGTAGGGGGAAGAAAACTGATGCTCCAAACCAAGGCGGTTACAAAACACCTCAAAATCCGAATTCTTAAACTCGGAACCATTATCACTTCTAATCGCTCGCATCGAGTTCAAAGGGAACTCGTTCTGAAGACGCAAAATCAGATTGCGAGCGAAGGAGAAAGTCTCGGTCTTCTCAGCTAAAAAGAAGACCCACGAATATCTCGAAAAGTCGTCAACAACAACCAAAACATACCACTTGCCACCAACCGAGCTCACCCGAGCCGGACCAACAAGGTCCATGTGTAAAAGCTCTCCGGGGTGCGAGGTCATGACCTTAGTCACCGGATGGTGGGGAGCAGCAACCATCTTCCCATGTCTGCAAGAATGGCAAACTAGATCCTTCTCCATCGAAAGCTTGGGCAATCCTCGGATTAGGCCAAGTGAGCTAAGTCTTGCAAGCAAGTCGAAGCTTAAATGACCGAGCCTCCTATGCCACTTCCAAAGATCGGAGGAAGAAGGACTAGCCAAAAGACAGCGAGAAGAACCAAACGATTCCGAGAAATTCGCACAAAAGACTTTCCCAAAGGGCGAAATCAGACATACAAGATCGCCCTGAGGATCTAAGATGCGACTAAGGTTCGGTTTAAAACGAATCTCATAGTCATCATCAAAAAGTTGCGAAACAGAAAGAAGGTTAAAATGCAGGTTAGAAACAAGAGCAACATCGCGCAACACAAAGTGCTCATTAACCCGCACCGTCCCACGAGACAATACCTTACCTTTACTATTGTCGCCGAAGGTTATGTACTCCTTTCCGGCGACCG
This sequence comes from Coix lacryma-jobi var. lacryma-jobi, assembly GCA_009763385.1. NCBI lineage: Eukaryota > Viridiplantae > Streptophyta > Magnoliopsida > Poales > Poaceae > Coix > Coix lacryma-jobi. The sequence goes on along the minus strand of CM019828.1, from coordinate 74,957,272 downwards.
GGCTAAGGCTGGAGAACCACTTGGTGTTTCCGGTCATGTGCCTCGAACAACCGGAATCCACCAACCAAACGTCCTCCAACCGTCTTACCTACATCAATAGAAAGACATAGGGTGAGCATACGGTCCAACACTGGGGTTAGTGAAATAAGGGTATACCAGTGTTGGGCCGGCTGCTCAAAAGAACGGTTAGCAAAAACCATTCCTAGCACGTCTACGAGGGAAGCGATCACCACGCTGAGGAAAACGTGGTCCGCTGGGGAAGAAGCGCTCACCGCGATACTTAAACTGCGGTGGGGGAAAGCGCTCAACTAAACCTCCGCCACGGGGTCCATTACCTGCAAAAGCAGGACCCCGTCGGGCACGCTCTCTACGAGGTTTACGCCTAGGAGCCTGGGGCTCAACTGCTCTAGCGTCTCTCCTCGGAGCTCTCTCCAGCCTAGGCCTGGTGAGGACCTAGCAGATCTCCCCTGGGCCTTCGGTACATGTCCACCATGAGCTGGATGGTACATGTCCGGGTTCTCCATCTCCCGAGCCCTGCGCGCCTCTCTCTTGCGCCTAAAGCAGAACTCGCTCAAGTGACCATCTCTCCCACAAAAGTCACACTGAAACCTCACCGCGCGCAAAGGGGGTTGTTGGTTTGCAGGGATGTGGGTATGGTTCACCTTGCCCTTGCCCTTCTGTGGCAACTCCTCTCGGATGGGTGGCATTGTGTCAAGCTTGTTCTTTAGGTGATTGGGCTTGGGTTGCCATTGTGGATTCTTGGGTGGAGCCTTGGGAGGTTCAACTACAACTCCATCCTTGGTGACAGGCTTGGCAGGCTCTTTGAGTGGAAGCTTGGCAAGCTTGGGAGTAGTGGTGGAGTTGGGCTTCTCACAGGGGTTCAGACCACTAGACTCTCCAATCTTCCCAAGGCTGAGAGATCAACACTCTGAGCAAAACCTACACCAGGGGCACCAACAGCTCGCTTGAATTGGGAGATCATCATCCCGAGCTGCGGCTCACTACTGGAGACCCATGACAAGATGGACCGAAGGTATGTGTTTTCTTCCTCGGTTTGCATCTTGCCATGCTTCACATTGGCAATCTCCATCTCCAGCCCCTCACACAAAGCACACCTCGAGACACAAGTGCTATCTGAGCTGGCCTTCTCAAAGACTCAAGCTTGGCATTTTCTCTGCCAACTCAGATTGCAAGACAGGACAAGTCTTGCATGCACCCAACAGCTGCGGCCTAGCACGGAGCTCATCCACCTCTCCACCAACGCAGCATACTTACCTCTCAGAGTGAGAAGGTCAGTCATGTGCGCGTGCACGACTCGCACTCCGTCTCCTCCGACACTACCACGGTGGACCGAGCGAACTCAAGCTCCTTCACCGTGTCCTCCCACTTCTGCCTAAACTCCTTGCGCTCTCTAGCGGCACGCCTAAGCAATTTATCTTGGCTAAGGAGGGCAGCAGTCAACTTCTCAACCTCGGAGGAAAGCTCGTCGTAGGTGAGAGATACCTGGGAGGTGTCGTCGTCGTCGTCGTTCCGAGGGGTACGCTCCGGCTCGCCGTCGACCTCATCTCCGAGCGCCATGGTGCAGAAGCCGTCGTCGTCGGCGAAGAAGCAGAGGCCGTTCAGCTTGTCCTCGATCCTCTTCTTCTTCTCGGACTCGTCATCGCTCGAGCTGGCGGAGTCGTCATCCGAGCCGTCGACGTCGCTGAGCGTGGCGAAGAACGCGCGCTGCTCAGCTTGCTGCTTCTCCAAGTACTTCTTCTTGATGTACTCTTTGTCGAAGCCGCCCCGTTTCTTGTGCCTTGGGGGAACGTGCTTCTCCTTGTACTTGGAGTCGCGCTTGCGCCCATGTTCGCCCTTGCCCAAGTGCTTGTTCTTCTTGGGGCAGTGGCGATGAAGTGGTCGGGGTCGCCGCACTCGTAGCATCCCGTGCGTCCTCCTCCTCGACGGCGGTTCATGCGGTTGTTGTGGAACCGCGAGAACCGGTTGGCGAGCAAAGCCAACTCGTCATCTCCCAAAGACTCCAGCTGGTCCTCTGTCACAGAAAAGAGAGAAGAAAGCGCAAACCAGCTGAGGGGTTAGAGGAAGAGCCGGAAACCAAAGCCATGGACGGGCGAGAAGGATTTTCAAAAGAAGCCCTCGCCATAGCATCAATCTCACTGGACTTGAGCTTACTGAAGAGCTCGTCGCAGGTGAGAGTCTCATAGTTCGGCGATTCGATGATTGCCTGAACCTTGGAGTCCCACACCGAACGGTCAAGAGTGTGCAAAAGCTTCAAAGCACGCTCATGATCGTCAAATGGCAACTGCTCTCTGTTAGCCCTCATCCTGTTGACAATCACCTGAAAGCGAGCGAATAAACTTTCTATGCTCTCGCCAGGTTGATGTCTAAAGTTCTCATACTCTCGCTTGAACGACTCGTAGAGTCGGGTTTTGACTTGAGAGGTGCCCTCATGAAAACGCATGAGAGTGTCCCAGATCTCCCGAGCCGTAGCGAGGTGAGAAACGCGATCAAACTCACCCATGCTCAAACAAGAGAAAAGAGCATTACGGGCTCGGCTATTGGCATCGTGCTCATCGACCTGCTGTTGAGTCACACGAGCAGCCAAGACCACGTAATCAGGGGAGTTGCAAATATCCCAGATCGAAGCGCCCAAGCTCTGCAAATAGGCCGACATACGTATCTTCCAATACGCATAGTTCGTCCCATCGAAAAACGGCGGTTTGCCCACGCCGCGATCCATGTCGCCTTCGGTGGATCTGGAACCGGCTAAGGTGGAAGATCCTTAACCTGCTCCGATACCAATTGAAGGACCGAGAAGCTACCCGAAAGCGACCAGAGGGGGGGGGTGAATGGGAGCTTCAAAATTTCCTTTCGGAAACTAGATGCCACTGTCCCAAATCAACCCCAAGAGCGAACCCTAGAGCTTGCTAATGTCCACGACCCTAGATGTAGGGTGGATGCCTCCTAGAAGCACAGCGGGACACTAGACAACCCTAGAAAGCCAACGCAAAAGACGGAACTCAAATCCGATCAAGGACGAACGAACCGCGAACGAAAACGCGCGAAACTGGATCGACCGGACTCTGGCCAGCGTCCGGTCAGCAGGGACCGGACGCGTCCGGTCGTCAAAATCAGCTCTGGGAGCTCTCTGTTCGTGACCGGACTCACGAGTACGGAGCGTCCGGTCGTGTACAGTGCGTCCGGTCGAAACCGACAAGCCAGAAACAGTGCAAGCGTAGCGTCCGGTCGAAATGCAACAGAGCGTCCGGTCGAGAGCGTCCGGTCAGTACGCAGAAAAGCTTGGCGCCGTGCTCAACGACCGGACTCTGAAAGCGTGCGTCCGGTCAGACCGACAGAGCGTCCGGTCACCCCGCGACTGCACTGAAACTCCGGCGATTCAACCCGATCTCCTCCGAATCAAGTGCTCTAGGCTTGGGATTCGATCTGAGGAGTCACAAGGAGGTTAGTGAGCTATCTCTAAGAGATCATGGCTCGAACCTAACTCCAAATCGGTGAATCGAAGGAATTCGGGGGAAGAAGAAAAAGAGACCCGAAACTAAAACTTGATCGATCTCCTAGACCGTGAGGTTGAGATGATTTCTTTCGGTGGAAAGAAGTGCCTCACGATCTAGAGCAACTCAGTTCAAACGGAATCGTAAAGATGAACCGAGCACAAAGATCAAGCGACGGGAAAACTCAAGGCACAAAGCAATCCGCGAAGAACATGATGAACATGAAATCAAAACGCGAATTGACACCAAGAGATGGGATCCAAGGTGAGGATACGGCCTCACTTCCTCGAATCAACAGTACACAGAGTGGAGTCTCTCTGCGGATCTCAACTAGCTAAAGCAGGGGTGTGGGAGAGTGGAAACCCTAGGAAATGAAAGCTCTAACTGAGATTGAGATAGGGAGGAGGGTGTCTCCCCTGACTACTTATACTAACCTAGCCTAAGTCTATTTCCTACTCTACCCCTCTCTACTCTAATTACAGAGCGGACCAGCCTAACCCTAAGGCTATTCTAGTCCACCCGCTGGTGGTAGGTAGATCCGACGGCCACGCCCGCACGGTCTTCCGCGTCGCCTCCACGCAACCTTCAGATTGCCGCCACGTGCCGCCACCACTCTGCACCCCCGGTTTTGTGGCCCAAACCGGGAAACCAGCCTCCAGCCCGAGTTTTGTGGCCAAACTCGGAAACCGTCCGCGCCCGAGTTTTGAGGCCCAAACTCGGAAACCGGCCCACGCCCAGGTTTTGAGGCTCAACCTGGAAACCGTCACGCCCAGGTTTTGTGGCTCAACCTGGAAACCCAGCACCCAGGTTTTGAGGCCCAAACCTGGAAACCGTCCACCGTTGGTTTTTCCCGGGCTCTACCAACAAACCAGCGTCGTAGAGGGGATGCACCGCCTGTGCACCCCTTCCACCGACATGATCGCACTTCTCCGCTTGTCGCTGTCGCAGGCTGCCAGCCACCACAGCTGATCCTCCGGCCTCCAGTCCATCAGTCCAAGTCCACGTCCGCCCTTCACCGTCCGATACATCGGCATGGCACGTCCGCCGCACGGCACGCCCATCCTTCATCGCGCCCGGTCCGTCGGCACGGCACGTCGCAACTTGACCTTCACCCGCCATCGATCACTGTCTCCGAGCTCGACACCTGCACACACAAGCCAAAGAACATGCGCATCATCTCCGTTGACAATCACTCATCACACAGAGACTCGGCATACCCCATGTATCCGCATCGTCATGTTGTAGTCCGGACTCAACAGTTGACCCGACCGGGACATGGTTGAAAACTGACAGGACTATTCGCTTGGTGAGATATGACCAAGGTATAGTTCTGGCTGGAAAATTAGGGACCATCCGTATGGGGGCCTGGTGGTCAAGACTTGTAACTATTCACATACTCCGGAATCCTTTATTGGACCGACAACCGCGCACTGGGAGTGGAGAGATGGCGGAAGTAGCATGTACCCACGTGGGTTAAAGTCCCGGATTGGTGTGGTGTACTGTACTTCGGGTGCGTAGGACCGGGCCCAATCTTGGAGGATCGTGGTAGACGAGTTGGCATATGCAAGCTTGGGTGCTACATATGCAGTGTGGATAGGGATCCTCAGCTGAGTAATATTTATCCGGATTAACGTTGCTCCTCGGTTATGGGACTTGGTCCACTGACTGTCAACGAGAGTGGTTCTCAACTAGGAATGTTTTGAAATGTAAAATGAATCATGAATGATGAAGAATTGAGGAATACTGAATCTTTCAAAAATAAAATAAGGTTTACAAAAATGCTTTTCTGCAAAATACTTGATCTTGCTTAAGTCTTACCTTGACTACCCTAAGCCTCTCATTCCTGAGTCTTCTCCCTTCTTCTTTAGTCGGGTAAGTCTTGTTGAGTACCCCAGTACTCAGGGTTTGTTACCCTTGTTGCAGGTATGCCTGAGACCCCGATGTGTCTCGCACCCTGTTGCGTGACCTTCGTCCAGGAAGAGGCCGATGAGGCCAATGAGTAAATGTGCACCCTCGGGCTGGGTGTTACATGTATCTTTATGTATTGTTTCCGCTACGTTGTCTACTTTGAATCACCCGAACAATGGTTTGTAATAACCGTACTCCTTACCTCATTTGAAACCTCGTTTTTAAAACTAATGTTATTTAAGTCTTCCGCTCTTTATCCGATGATATTTGTAAAAGTATGCAATGCTGTAACCGAATTGTGAGATGATCCTGCGGACATTGGGCGCTAATGTAGCCCGGTGGCGAACAGGTCTTAATCACATGGAACATGGGTTCGGCTGTCAGAGGTTGACAGGGACACGTGGGCCATGGGATTAGGTCGTTCCGTCACAGAGTGGTATCGGAGCATCTCACTTTAACGTTGCAGTGTTCTTTTGCGAAAACTTCAAAAGTTCTTTTGAGTCCAAACAAAATTTAAACTTGACTATTTTGAGTCCAAATTGCTTCTCTCATCTTGTCTCGCATATGGCAACACTAGCTAGCGGAACAACATGTTTTAAGCCCTATATATGTTAAGTATTGCATTACCTTGTTCCATAGGAACGATTCATGCATCATGTCATATTCACTTAAGTTAATAAATGAGTTCGTTGGGATAGTGTACCTATACCTTTCTTGCTAGCCTTTCTCATCTATAACCTCTTGTCCAGATATGGCTCGCATCAAGCTGACCGCCCGCAAGTCGACTGGACCAAACGGTGTGCCGCGTCACCAGCTGGCGCCACGCACCGGAGAAGAGACTGGAGAATCCTCCAATGGTCGTCGTTTTCCCCGCCGCACCCGCAAGAACCTGAAGGAGGAAATCAAGAATCTGAAGGCTGAGATAGAGAACATGGAGCATGACTTCTACCTTTCCCGCCTGGAGTTCTACGAGACACGAGCCGCTCTTGAGGAAGCTAACCAGAATGTGGTTCGCGCTATCCAGCAGCGTGATGCAACATGGATCAGAGAGGATGTCACCAGAGCCCAGCTCCATGGACTGCAGCAGTACACCGCCCAGATCGAGCAGTTCAATGATATGCTTCATGAGGAAGTACACCAGCTGCACAACCAGCTTCACCCCGTGATTCCACCAGTTGCTGAGGACCCCGAAGACGGAGTCGTGGAGGAACCTGAAGTGGAACACGAGCCCGATCAGAATGAGGAAGTGGAACCTGCTGAAGATGTCCACGTTGAAGATGAAGATGAGGAAGAAGAGCCTGAGCTGATCATCGAGGATGATGATGATGACGAAGAGTTGATCTTCATCGATGACGACTAGACTCCTTGTGTCTGTACCATCTGCTTACCTAAAACCTTAGACTAGGTTTGGGGGCGTTAGTCTGTCTGTTGCCAAGTCTGGCATGTATCTTTCTTTTCGTACCTTTTTCCCTTATCAGTCTGTTGTCATCTTTATCAAGCCAGCTATCTTTGTATCAATGAAGCTATCAATCGGTCGTTTCAGAACCTTTGTCCTTTTATGCTGAGTTTCGAGTTGCTTATACAGATGCCTGTGAACACCCGCACCGGAGCCGGAGGTGCTGGAGGTGACCGTCTCCCAAACCCTCCACCTGTACCAGCTACCCTAGCAGATGCCATTGCAGCCCTGGCCGCCGCTGCCAATCTGATGGCTCAGAACCAAGGACAGCAGAATGTTGGTCACCGTGGTCGTCACAACCAAGAGGCCACCTATGTGGATTTCACTGAAACCCGTCCACCGGTTTTCACCAGAGCCGATGAACCCCTCGAAGCTGATGATTGGCTCCGCACCATGGAGCAGAAGTTTGGTCTCATCCGATGCACTGAAATCCAGAAGCCCCGGTTTGCTTCGCAGCAGCTTCGTGGCCCAGCAAGTGCTTGGTATGCCAACCTCTTGGCCGCCCAGCCTGAAGGTCACCAGTTGACCTGGGAAGAGTTCCGTACCGCCTTCCGTGCACACCACATCCCATCCGGTCTGACGAAGATGAAGCTTGATCAGTTCTTGGCTCTGCAGCAGAAGGACTCCACAGTGATGCAGTATGTGGGTCAATTCAACCATCTGAGTCAGTATGCAGCGGAATATGTCAACACGGATGAGAAGAAGAGAGACTGTTTCCTTAGGGGATTGCACCCTAAGATCCGCAGAAGCATGTCCAACAACCTGACCGGTTCTTATCATGAGGCTGTTGACCGGGCAGTTGCTTTTGAAGAGAGTAACCGTCAGTACCAAGAGGAGAAGAAGAAGAAGAAAGCAGGATCTAGCAGCCACTCTGGCAATCACAAGCGCCAGAGGGTCATATATCATCCTAGTCACCACCACAACCGTCCACCTTACCCTCACCAGCAAGTGGTTGTCCGAACCGTGGCTACCACCCACAACGCCAACCAACAAAGTGTCACTCAGCCGATCGCCCCAGGTGTTCGTATCACCACCCCACAAACCGCCTATAACCATCCCTGCTACAACTGTGGTCAATTTGGCCACTGGTCTCGTGAGTGCCCAAAGCCCAAGAAGCCTGCTCAGAACTTTCAGAAGGGTCCTGGAGGACCACAGCAGCAGCAACACCGTGCTCCACAGCAGCAAGTGCAGAAGGGCAAGTTCGTCAAGAAGCACGGGCAAGTCTACTACACCACTGTCAGCGATATTCCAGAAGGGGAGCCCGTCATGATCGGTAGGTTTCCCGTTGCCAATCATCCTGCAGTTGTGTTGTTTGATTCTGGTGCATCGCATTCTTTCATCAGTCGTACCTTCGTCTCTAAGCATGACATATCAGTTGGGGAGTTGAAAGAAAGTTTTTGCATTTTATCGCCTGGAGGGCGTATAAACACCAAAGAGGTGGTTCGCAGTATACCAGTATGGTTTGGGGAACATGTATTTCCCACCACCATGATAGTGCTTCATGATCAGGAGATAGATGTCATCCTAGGCATGAATTGGATGTGTCAGTATAAAGCCATGATCGACATCCTGAATAGAGTTGTGAGAGTGGATATTCCTAACAGTACCGCCAAACTCCTTCTCCAACTTCCAATGCCTCAAAAACCAGCAGCCACTCAAATAAAACACCGCCTATGTTCTGGAAACCCGGGACATCCCCGTGGTTTGTGAATTCCCTGATGTTTTTCCTGAGGATTTGCCTGGTCTGCCTCCTGACCGTGACGTTGAGTTTGCCATAGAGCTAAAGCCCGGGACTGCTCCTATATCCCGCAGAGCTTATCGAATGCCTCCCAGAGAGTTGGCAGAACTAAAAATCCAATTACAAGATTTGTTGGACAAGGGTTTCATTCGCCCAAGCTCGTCTCCTTGGGGCTGTCCTGCAATCTTTGTAAAGAAGAAAGACAAGACTCTCAGAATGTGCATTGATTATCGCCCACTCAATGAGGTCACCATCAAAAACAAATATCCCTTGCCTCGGATTGATCTTCTCTTTGACCAGTTAGCTGGAGCCAAAGTATTCTCCAAGATCGATCTCAGATCCGGCTACCACCAAATAAAGATTCGTCCTGAAGATATTCCTAAAACAGCTTTCACCACCAGATACGGCCTATATGAGTATTTGGTCATGTCTTTCGGATTGACCAATGCCCCCGCTCATTTTATGTACCTCATGAACTCTGTTTTCATGCCAGAGCTTGATAAATTCGTGGTCGTGTTCATTGACGACATCCTTGTCTACTCAAAAACCCCTAAAGATCACGCCGAGCATCTTCGTATCGTTCTATCCCGTCTCAGAGACCATCAGCTCTATGCTAAGTTCAGTAAATGTGAGTTCTGGTTAGATCAGATACAGTTTCTTAGTCATGTCCTGTCCGCTGAAGGTGTGTCAGTCGATCCCGGAAAAGTGTCAGATATCCTGGATTGGAAGCCACCTACCTCTGTTCACAAGGTCCGCAGTTTCATGGGAATGGCTGGATATTATCGTCGATTCATCCCAGATTTCTCCAGAATCGCCAAGCCTATCACCGAGTTGCTGAAGAATTCTGTGAAGTTCTTTTGGTCACCAGCTTGTGAACAAGCTTTTCAGACTTTGAAGAAGTTGTTAACCACGTCACCAGTGCTAGCTCAGCCGAACGTCGAGAAGCCCTTTGATGTCTACTGTGATGCATCTGGTACTGGTTTGGGTTGCGTGTTGATGCAAGAAGGAAGAGTGATCGCTTATGCCTCGCGGCAGCTTAAGCGACATGAGGAGAATTATCCAACTCATGATCTTGAGTTAGCAGCAGTGGTTCATGCCTTGAAGATATGGCGTCATTATCTGTTGGGCAGTACCTGTAATGTGTACACAGATCACAAGAGCCTGAAGTATATCTTCACCCAAGAAGAGCTGAACATGAGGCAGCGAAGATGGCTTGAGTTAATCAAGGACTATGATATCGAAGTGCATTACCATCCGGGTAAGGCGAATGTGGTCGCCGATGCACTCAGTCGCAAGTCATACTGTAACTGCCTGGTTATGAATTCCTATGAATCTTCCCTATGCTATGAACTAGAGAAGCTGGGTATTGAAATGGTTCCACAAGGAAGTCTAGGCAATGTCAGAGTAGAAACCTCTATCAGAGAACAGATCATAGCTGCACAGAAAGATAACCTCGGAATCAAGCACATCAGCGAAAAGGTTCGAGCTGGAAAAGCCGACTGTTTCAGGATTGATGATGAAGGAGTGGTATGGTTCAAGAACCGTCTGGTAGTTCCCAAGGTACCTGAGCTGAGACAGATAATCCTTGATGAAGCACACTCAACCAGATTTGCCATCCATCCTGGCAGCAACAAGATGTACCAAGACTTGAAGCAAAAATTCTGGTGGACAAAGATGAAGATCGAAATCGCTCGACATGTCGCTCGTTGCGATACATGTCAGAAAGTCAAGGCTGTGCATATGAAGCCCGGAGGAGAGCTGCAACCTTTGTCAGTACCTGGTTGGAAATGGGAGGATGTCAGCATGGATTTTATCAATGGATTACCCAAGACTCAAAAGGGATTCGATTCCATTTGGGTGATAGTGGACCGTCTCACGAAGCAAGCTCACTTCCTACCGGTCAAAACAAGTTATACCGCCCCAACTTATGCCACCTTGTACAAAAACAACATAGTGAAGCTCCATGGCATCCCCAAGACCATCATCTCAGATCGTGGTACTCAGTTTGTCGCTAAATTCTGGAAAGCGTTCCATGCCTCACTTGGAACCAAGCTATTGTATAGCACGACTTATCATCCGCAGACTGATGGACAGACTGAGAGAGTCAACCAAGTGTTAGAAGATATGTTGAGAGCCTGTGTGCTTACCTTCGCAGATACTTGGGATCAGTGTTTGCCCTTGGCAGAGTTCTCATATAATAACAGTTACCAAGAGAGCATCAAAATGGCACCCTTTGAAGCACTGTACGGTCGTCGTTGTCGTACACCTCTCAATTGGTCTGAGCCCGGAGAGAGAGAATTCTTTGGAGTTGACCTAGTAAAAGATATGGAAGAGAAAGTCAAGCATATACAAGAGAACATGAAGATTGCACAGTCTCGACAGAAAAGTTATGCTGACAAGGGACGTCGACCTCTGCAGTTCCAGATTGGAGATTATGTGTACCTGAAGGTCTCACCCACTAAAGGAGTCACTCGTTTTGGAGTCAAAGGAAAGTTAGCACCCCGCTACATTGGTCCCTTTGAGATTCTGGATCGTTGTGGCAAGGTCGCTTACAAGCTAAGTTTGCCCGCTCATCTTTCAGCAGTTCATAATGTGTTTCATGTCTCCCAACTCAAGAAGTGTCTCCGAGTACCTGAACATGTGGTTGAAGTTGAAGGCGTTGAGCTAGAACCAGATCTGTCATACACTGAGTATCCAGTTCGCGTGTTGGATCACAAGGATCGTGTTACCCAAAGAACCACCACAAGATGGTACAAGATCCAGTGGAACCAGCACTCTGAAGAAGAAGCCACCTGGGAATCCGAAGACTTCTTAGCAAAGAACTATCCCGACTTTCTCGAATCTCTGTAGATGTAAGGTTTTGCCTTTTCCTTCTTAAGACGTGGAATCTCGGGGCGAGATTTCTTTTAGGGGGGAAGGCTGTAACACCCCTGGTGTTTAAATGTAATTAACTTGACATGTCATCATCTTAAGCATTAATCATTTCCTGTGATGCATTTGATTTGCCTAATTGCTATGCTTTGATTCCCTTTTCAAAAAAACCCTAAAAGCCCAATTCTCTCTATAAGGGCAAAATGGTAATTTCACCTCTGTGCCTAGTTCTATTTAATTCTTGTTCAAATTTAGTGCCCTGATGTTTGCTGCATTGATCAAAGTTCAAAAATCAGATTTGATTTGATTTTCCCTTTTGCAAAACCCTGATTTCCAAACCCTGGATTTTACCCCTCTTTTTGTAGTTCAAAATTATTCAAAATTTGAGGTTGGTCCAAAAAGCAAAGTTGTAGATCTGGCCAAGAGAAACAACTTTGGTATTTACAGATTTTTAAAGTTCTATATAAAATTTGAAGTAATTTCAAATTCTTTCAAACTCCAGTTTTTGTCCCTTTTTGAGTTTTCAAAATTATTTCATAAACTATTGAGTTTCAGAAAAAGTGTATATTAGCAAAGTTGTAGGTTTTGTCAAATGGAACAACTTTCATATATAAAGATTTTCAAGTTTCAGTTTGAAATCCAAAGTAATTTTGATTTGAATCAAATTTGAAAAGTGTCCCCTTTTCTGTTTTTGAGTATAGTTCAAAAACTATTTGGAATTTGAAAATGTTCATATTGACAAAGTTGTAGATCTCATTTTTCTGAACAACTTTGGTATTTTGAGTTTTTGTCGCACAGTTCAAATTTTGGGAGAAATTTGCAAAATACAGAAACCAGCAAAAGTCAAAACCTACCCCCTAGCACTCTTCTTCTTCCAGCTAGGGCCAAGGGGGGGGCCCGGCCATGGCGCCGGCGCTGCGCCTGCAGCGCGTCTGGCTGCTCCCCACGCGCCACCAACCTGCCGCCGTTGTCGCCACCATCATTTCGCACCCGCACGCGCACAGTTGACCCCGCTCCCGTCCCCTACAGTCCTCTGCGCGTCGCCGCCGCGTGGCCATTGCCGGCCAAGCTTGCGCACCGGTCCCGGCTATACGCCAGCCCCTCCGCCTCAGCGCAATCGAGTGCGCACGCTCCCGCCGATCTTATCCGCGCCTCGCCGTGCTCTCTACCGGCCTCAGGCCGCGCCTATAAAAGCCCCGCCGGAGCTCGAGCTCTTCACTCGCCTCCGTCGCCGTCGCCACCTCACTCCAGAGCCTCCCGTGCTCAAGCACCTAGCTCAGCAGCTCCGCCGTGTTCTGGTGCTGCTTCCCCACCCTCCAATTTCACCTCTACCGCCCTCAATCGCCCGGCGTAGCTCGCCGTTGTCATCTCCGGCGAGAACCCGGCGAGCTTGGGTTCGTGAAATTCGTCGTCTCCGGCCATGATCATCCCTCACCGACCCCCGTGTCGTGTTCCTTGACTCCGTGCGACTCTAACCCGGCCCTCGTGGTCGCTTATCTTGCGCAGAACCGCCGGCGCGACGATCACCGCCGTGTGCCGTCCGCCGCTTCCCGCCGACCGGCCGCTCCGTCCATCCCCGTCCCTCACCGAGCTGCCCAATCGACTCCGGTGAGCTCTCTGGTGCTCCCTGTGCTCTTGGCTTCGCCGCGGACCGCCTGGTTCGGCCGGCGTGGCGAGCGCCGCCCATCTATGGTCGCCGGCGACGAGCTCCCGCCGCCGTGTCCTTTTTCCTTTTTATTTCTAAGTTATGAATAGTGTTCGGATTTCTCTTTTTTGTATGATTTTCTGTGTTGATCAAAAAATTCTGAAATTTTTGTGGTAGACTCTTTATGCTCTGTAGTATTTTAGAAAAATATGAAACTTGAGTTTTGTGCAAAAATTTGAAAATGTAAAATTCCCCTTTTAATTGAAAAATGAAGGTTTTGGTATTTTTGGAGAGTGATCTTTAACTCCAAAAATCTTGAGATAAATTTTTGTGACCTTGTTATAACATGCTGAACCTCTGGTAAAATTTTGAAGACATTTGGAGCAAGTTGATTTTTGAGCTTTATTTTAATTAAGGAATAGTGCCTTTTGTTAATTAAATGTTTAGATTTAATTGAGCACCTTAATGACCTCCAAAAATTATGAAATTTGTTTTGCCATCTGTTTATGCCTTAATAAACTTATGTGATTAATTTGGTAATTTTTGGAGCAACTTCATAAAATGACCTTTTAAATAAATTAAGAAAAATAGAAAGGATGGATTAGGATTGGTAATAAGTGTTTAATGATGTGATCTTTTGATTGAATGATGTTCATAGACCCCTAACCTTTGGTCTATGATGTTTGTGATGCTATGTTTAGATGATGCTTAGGATAATTATAATAAGGTCTAGTTTAATCAATATTGCTTAAGGAAGAAATGGTTACCTTTGATGCTCAACCTAGATTTCAATTATGCTTTGTTTAAAAGTAATCTAGAATCAGTGGAGTTGTCTTGCACCATAAGTCCATATCATCTTTCTCATGAGCATTCATCATTGCATCCGTATAGTTGACGAAGAAGGTACCAGAGTCGAGGCCGCTGTTGACGAACCAACTCCCGAGGCGACCCCGAGCTCCGACACCTATACCTACCCCGAGTCTGCTTTCTTTGTCATCCAAGGCAAGCCCCGGTGCATTTAACCCTTTTGTTGAATTTATAAAATGATTTCCTTAAATGCTTTTGAGTTAAATTATTGCATTAGGTTTATAGGAGTTGTGTGCTATCCTAATTGATGCACTATCCACCTTGACCACTGATACACCCGATACCTGCTTTTCGAAAGTATTTGACAAATGCTTAGCAATGCTTATTGAATTAGACTTTGCAATAAAATGCCAATTTTAAAAGTGTGATCACTTAAGGAATGTTTATGGGAATTTTGGTCTTACTCCCCGGCTGTTGGCTAGGTATCTGATCCGTACCTAGTCAATAACGAGGAGAGGTTGTCCGAGCGTACGGTGCCGTCATGTTGTAGTCCGGGACTCAACAGTTGACACCGACCGGGACATGGTTGAAAAACTGACAGGACTATTACGCTTGGGTGAGATATGACCAAGGTATAGTTCTGGCTGGAAAATTAGGGACCATCCGTATGGGGGCCTGCTGGTCAAGACTTGTAACTATTCACATACTCCGGAAAGCTCTAGCTCCGAGGAATCCTTTATTGGACCGACAACCGCGCACTGGAAGTGGAGAGATGGCGGAAGTAGCATGTACCCACGTGGGTTAAAGTCCCGGATTGGTGTGGTGTACTGTACTTCCGGGTGGCGTAGGACCGGGCCCAATCTTGGAGGAATCGTGGTAGACGAGTTGGCATATGCAAGCTTGGGTGCTACATATGCAGTGTGGATAGGGATCCTCAGCTGAGTAATATTTATCCGGACTAACGTTGCTCCTCGGTTATGGAGACTTGGTCCACTGACTGTCAACGGAGAGTGGTTCTCAACTAGGAATGTTTTGAAATGTAAAATGAATCATGAATGATGAAGAATTGAGGAATACTGAATCTTTCAAAAATAAAATAAGGTTTACAAAAATGCTTTTCTGCAAAATACTTGATCTTGCTTAAGCCTTACCTTGACTACCCTAAGCCTCTCATTCCTGAGTCTTCTCCCTTCTTCTTTAGTCGGGTAAGTCTTGTTGAGTACCCCAGTACTCAGGGTTTGTTACCCTTGTTGCAGGTATGCCTGAGACCCCGATGTGTCTCGCACCCTGTTGCGTGACCTTCGTCCAGGAAGAGGCCGATGAGGCCAATGAGTAAATGTGCACCCTCGGGCTGGGTGTTACATGTATCTTTATGTTATTGTTTCCGCTACGTTGTCTACTTTGAATCACCCGAACAATGGTTTGTAATAACCGTACTCCTTACCTCATTTGAAACCTCATTTTGTAAAACTAATGTTATTTAAGTCTTCCGCTCTTTATTCCGATGATATTTGTAAAAGTATGCAATGCTGTAACCGAATTGTGAGATGATCCTGCGGACATTGGGCGCTAATGTAGCCCGGTGGCGAACAGGTCTTAATCACATGGAACATGGGTTCGGCTGTCAGAGGTTGACAGGGACACGTGGGCCATGGGATTAGGGTCGTTCCGTCACATGCATTAGTGGAGAAAACTGTCATTCCGCGCGAGTTTTCCGGCACTGTACCGTCAGAAATGAATGTGCCAAAATACCATCAAATATGAGTTTTGTGTCAAACGGAGATGATTCAGTGCGTCTGTTGCTAAAAATTCAACTGCCAGTTTTTCAGTGCATCAGTGGGAAAAAAGGCCCTCCCGCACGACTTTTGTGGCACCGTTCCGTCGGAAATGAAAGTGCCCAAAACCCACCAAACATGAGTTTTAGTCAAACGGAGATGATTGGGTGCGTCCGTTGCAAAAAAACTCAACTGTGACTTTTTCGGTGCATCAGTGGAAGAAACAACCATCCCGCACGAGTTTTGCGACATCATTCCGTCTAAAATGATACATATAAAAACCCACCAAACATGAGTTCTGAGTCAAACAAAGATGATTGGGTGTGTCCGTTTTGAAAAATTTTGTTGCCAGTTTTTCAGTCGGAAAAGGGGCCCTCCTGTACGAGTTTTGCAGCACAGTAGCGTCAGAAATTAAAGTGCCAAAAACCCACCAAACATGAGTTTTGGGTCAAAAGAAGGTGATTGTGTGTGTCCATTGTGAAAAAATCAATGGTGAGTTGTTCGGTGCCTCAGTGGGAAAAATGGACCTCCCGCACGAGTATTGTGCACCATTTTGTCGGAAATGAAAGTGCCAAAAACCCACCAAACATGAGTTTTGGGACAAACAGAGATAATTGGGTCCATCCGTTGTGAAAAATACAACTGCGAGTTTTGCGGCACCGTTCCATCGGAAATGAAAGTGCCAAAATACCAACAAAAATGAGTTTTGGTTCAAATAGAGATGACTGTTGCGAGAAATTCACCTACGAGTTTTTCGGTGCATCAGTGGAGAAAACTGTCATTCCGCACGAGTTTTGCGGCACTGTATCGTCAGAAATGAATGTGCCAAAATACCATCAAACATGAGTTTTGTGTCAAACGGAGATGATTCGGTGCGTCCGTTGCTAAAAATTCAACCGTGAGTTTTTCAGTGCATTAGTGGGAAAAAAGGCCCTGCCGCACGACTTTTGTGGCACCGTTCCGTCGGAAATGAAAGTGCCCCAAACCCACCAAACATGAGTTTTAGTCAAACGGAGATGATTGGGTGCGTCTGTTGCGAAAAACTCAACTGTGACTTTTTCGGTGCATCAGTGGAAGAAACAACCATCCCGTGCGAGTTTTGCGACATCATTCCGTCTAAAATGAAACTTATAAAAACCCACCAAACATGAGTTCTGAGTCAAACAAAGATGATTGGGTGTGTCCGTTGCGAAAAAATTTGTTGCCAGTTTTTCGGTGCATCAGTGGGAAAAGAGGCCCTCCTACACGAGTTTTGCAGCACAGTAGCGTCGGAAATTAAAGTGCCAAAACCCACCAAACATGAGTTTTGTGTCAAACGGAGGTGATTGTGTGCGTCCATTGTGAAAAAATCAATAGTGAGTTGTTCGGTGCCTCAGTGGGATAAACGGACCTCCCGCATGAGTTTTGCGGCACCATTTCGTCGGAAATGAAAGTGTCAAAAACCCACCAAACATGAATTTTGGGTCAAAATAAGATGATTGGGTGCATCCATTGCGAAAAATACAACTGCAAGTTTTTCGGTGCATTAGTGGGAAAAACGGCTCCCCCGCACGAATTCTGCGGCACCGTTCTGTTGGAATTGAAATTGCCAAAAACCCACAAAATATGAGTTTTGGGTTAAACGAAAATGATTGGGCGTGTCCGTTGCAAAAAAATCAAAATGTGCCTTTTGTTGCCTCAGTGGGAGAAACGGCCCTCCCGCACGTGTTTTCGGAGAAACGGAGATGACTGGGTGCATCCATTGCGAAAAATTGAACTGCGAGTTTTTCGGTGTATCAAAGAAAAAACAACCATCACGCGCGAGTTTTGCGGCACCGTTCCATCGGAAATGAAAGTGCCAAAATACCACCAAAAATGAGTTTTGGCTCAAACTGAGATGACTGTTGCGAGAAATTCACCTATGAGTTTTTCGGTGCATCCGTGGAGAAAACAGCCATGCGCGCGAGTTTTGGGCACCATTTTGTCGGAAATGAAAGTGCCAAAAACCCACCAAACATGAGTTTTGGGACAAACGGAGATAATTGGGTGCATCCGTTGCAAAAAATACAACTGCGAGTTTTGCGGCACCGTTCCATCGGAAATGAAAGTGCCAAAATACCACCAAAAATGTGTTTTGGTTCAAATAGAGATGACCGTTGCGAGAAATTCACCTATGAGTTTTTCGGTGCATCAGTGGAGAAAACTTTCATTCCGCGCAAGTTTTGCGGCACTGTACCGTCAGAAATGAATGTGCCAAAATACCATCAAACATGAGTTTTGTGACAAACAGAGATGATTCGGTGCGTCCGTTGCTAAAAATTCAACCGCGAGTTTTTCAGTGCATCAGTGGGAAAAAAGGCCTTCCCGCACGACTTTTGTGGCACCGTTCCGTCGGAAATGAAAGTGCCCAAAACCCACCAAACATGAGTTTTAGTCAAACGGAGATGATTGGGTGCGTCCGTTGCGAAAAACTCAACTGTGACTTTTTCGGTGCATCAATGGAAGAAACAACCATCCCGCGCGAGTTTTGCGACATCATTCCGTCTAAAATGAAACTTACAAAAACCCACCAAACATGAGTTCTGAGTCAAATAGAGATGATTGGGCGTGTCCGTTGCGAAAAATTATGTTGCCAGTTTTTCGGTGCATCAGTGGGAAAAGAGGCCCTCCTGCACGAGTTTTGCAGCACAGTTAAGTCAGAAATTAGAGTGCAAAACACCCACCAAAGATGAGTTTTGGGTCAAACGGAGGTGATTGTGTGCGTCCATTGTCAAAAATTCAATAGTGAGTTGTTCGGTGCCTCAGTGGGATAAACGGACCTCCCGCACGAGTTTTGCGGCACCATTTCGTCGGAAATGAAAGTGTCAAAAACCCACCAAACATGAGTTTTGGGTCAAAATAAGATGATTGGGTGCATCCATTGCGAAAAATTCAACTGCGAGTTTTTCGGTGCATTAGTGGGAAAAACGGCTCGCCCACACGAATTCTGCGGCACCGTTCCGTTGGAATTGAAAGTGCCAAAAACCCACAAAATATGAGTTTTGGGTCAAACGGAGATGATTGGGCGTGTCCGTTGCAAAAAAATCAACATGTGCCTTTTGGTGCCTCAGTGGGAGAAACGGCCCTCCAGCACGTGTTTTCGGAGAAACAAAGATGACTGGGTGCATCCTTTACGAAAAATTGAACTGCGAGTTTTTCGCTGTATCAAAGAAAAAACAACCATCACCCGCGAGTTTTGTGGCACCGTTCCATCAGAAATGAATGTGCCAGAATACCACAAAAAATGAGTTTTGGCTCAAACTGAGATGACTGTTGCGAGAAATTCACCTAAGAGTTTTTCGGTGCATTCGTGGAGAAAACAGCCATGCGCGCGAGTTTTGCGGCACTGTTTCGTCACAAATGGAAGTGCCAAAATCCCACCAAACATATGTTTTGTGTCAAACGGAGATGGTTGGGTGCGTCCGTTGCAAAAAATTCAATCGCCAGTTTTTCGGTACATCAGCGGGAAAAAAAGACCTCGCGCACGAGTTTTGTGGCACCATTCCGTCGGAAATAAAAGTGCCAAAAACCCACCAAACTTAAGTTTTGGGTCAAACGGAGATGATTCGGTGCATCCGTTGCAAAAATTCAACTGTGACTTTATCGGTCCATCAGTGCAAGAAACGACCATCCCACACGAGTTTTGCGAAATCATTCCGTCGAAAATAAAAATTACAAAAACCCACCAAACATGAGTTCTGAGTCAAACAGAGATGATTGGGCGTGTCCGTTGTAAAAAATTCAGTTGCAGTTTTTCGTTGCATCAGTGGGAAAAGAGGCCCTCCTGGACGAGTTTTACAGCACAGTTATGTCAGAAATGAAAGTGCCAAAAACCCAGCAAATATGAGTTTTGGGTCAAACGGAGATGATTATGTGCGTCCATTGTGAAAAATTCAATAGTGAGTTGTTCGGTGCCTTAGGGGGAAAATGGACCTCCCGCACGAGTTTTGCGCACCATTTCATCAGAAATGAAACTGCCAAAAACCCACCAAACATGAGTTTTGGGATAAACGGAGATGATTGGGTGCATCCGTTGCGAAAAATTCAACTACGAGTTTTGCGGCACCGTGCCATCGGAAATGAAAGTGCCAAAATACCACCAAAAATGAATTTTGATTCAAATGAGTTTTTCGGTGCATCAGTGGAGACAACAGCCAATCCGCGCCAGTTTTGCGGCACTGTACCGTCAGAAATGAAAGTGTCAAAATACCACCAAATATGAGTTTTGTGTCAAACGGAGATGATTGGGTGCGTCCGTTGCTAAAAATTCAATTGTGAGTTTTTCGGTGCATCAGTGGGAAAGAAGGCCAACCCGCTACCAAACATGAGTTTTGGGTCAAACGGACATGACTGGGTGCGTCCTTTGTGAAAAATTCAACTGTGACTTTTTCCGTGCATCAGTGGAAGAAACAACCATCCCGCGCGAGTTTTGTGACATCTTTCCGTCGAAAATGAAACTTATAAAAACCCACCAAACATGAGTTCTGAGTCAAACAGAGATGATTGAGCATGTCCGTTGCGAAAAATTCTGTTGCCAGTTTTTCGGTGCATCAGTGCAAGAAACGACCATCCCACACGATTTTTGCGAAATCATTCCGTCGAAAATAAAAATTACAAAAACCCACCAAACATGAGTTCTGAGTCAAACAGAGATGATTGGGCGTGTCCGTTGTGAAAAATTCTGTTGCGAGTTCTTCGTTGCATCAGTGGGAAAAGGGGCCCTCCAAGACGAGTTTTACAGCACAGTTATGTCAGAAATGAAAGTGCCAAAAACCCACCAAACATGAATTTTGGGTCAAACGGAGATGATTATGTGCGTCCATTGTGAAAAATTAAATAGTGAGTTGTTCGGTGCCTCAGGGGAAAAAATGGACCTCCCGCACGAGTTTTGCGCACCATTTCGTCGGAAATGAAACTGCCAAAAACCCACCAAACATGAGTTTTGGGATAAACGGAGATGATTGGGTGCATCCGTTGCGAAAAATTCAACTACGAGTTTTGCGGCACCGTTCCATCGGAAATGAAAGTGCTAAAATACCACCAAAAATGAATTTTGATTCAAATGAGTTTTTCGGTGCATCAGTGGAGACAACAGCCATTCCGCACAAGTTTTGCGGCACTGTACCGTCAGAAATGAAAGTGCCAAAATACCACCAAATATGAGTTTTGTGTCAAACGGAGATGATTGGGTGCGTCCGTTGCCAAAAATTCAATTGTGAGTTTTTCGGTGCATCAGTGGGAAAAAAGGCCAACCCGCTACCAAACATGAGTTTTGGGTCAAACGGACATGACTAGGTGCGTCCGTTGTGAAAAATTCAACTGTGACTTTTTCCGTGCATCAGTGGAAGAAACAACCATCCCACGCGAGTTTTGTGACATCATTCCGTCGAAAATGAAACTTATAAAAACCCACCAAACATGAGTTCTGAGTCAAACAGAGATGATTGAGCATGTTCGTTGCGAAAAAATCTGTTTCCAGTTTCTCGGTGCATTAGTGGGAAAAGAGGCCTTCCTGCACGAGTTTTGCAGTACAGTTACGTGGGAAATGAATATGCCAAAAACCCACCAAACATGAGTTTTGGGTCAAACAGAGGTGATTGTGTGTGTCCATTGTGAAAATTCAATAGTGAGTTGTTCGGTGCCTCAGTGGGATAACCGGACCTCCCGCACGAGTTTTGCGACAATATTTCGTCAGAAATGAAAGTGTCAAAAACCCACCAAACATGATTTTTGGGTCAAACTAAGATGATTGGGTGCATTCATTGTGAAAAATTGAACTACGAGTTTTTCGGTGCATCAGTGGGAAAACGGCTCCCCCGCACGAATTCTGCGGCACCGTTTCGTTGGAATTGAAAGTGCCAAAACCCACAAAATATGAGTTTTTGGTCAAACGGAGATGATTGGGCGCGTCCGTTGCAAAAAAATCAACATGTGCCTTTTGGTGCATCAGTGGGAGAAACGGCCCTCCCGTACGAGTTTTGCGACACCGTTCCATTGAAAATGAAACTATCAAAAACCCACCAAACATGAGTTTTCGGAGAAACGGAGATGACTGGGTGGATCCAATCCGAAAAAATCAACTTTGAGTTTTTTGGTGTATCAAAGAAAAAATAGCCATCACGCGCGAGTTTTGCGGCACCATTCCATCGGAAATGAAAGTGCCAAAATACCACCAAAAATGAGTTTTGGCTCAAACTGAGATGACTGTTGCAAGAAATTCACCTATGAGTTTTTCGGTGCATCCATGGAGAAAACAGCCATCCGCGCGAGTTTTGCGGCACTGTTCCATCAGAAATGGAAGCGCCAAAATCCCACCAAACATAAGTTTTGTGTCAAACGAAGATGATTGGGTGCGTCCGTTGCAAAAAATTCAACCGTAAGTTTTTCAGTGCATCAGCAGGAAAAAAGTACCTCCTGCACGAGTTTTGTGGCACCATTCCGTCAGAAATGAAAGTGCCAAAAACCCACCAAACATAAGTTTTCGGTCAAACGGAGATGATTCGGTGCGTCCGTTGCAAAAAATTCAACTGTGACTTTTTCGGTGCATCAGTGCAAGAAACGACCATCCGCACGAGTTTTGCGAAATCATTCTATCGAAAATAAAACTTACAAAAACCCACCAAACATGACTTCGTTGTCAAACAGAGATGATTGGGCATGTCCGTTGTGAAAAATTCAGTTGCCAGTTTTTTGGTGCATCAGTGGGAAAAGAGGCCCTTCTGGACAAGTTTTACCGCATAGTTATGTCAGAAATGAAAGTGTCAAAAACCCACCAAACATGAGTTTTGGGTCAAACGGAGATGATTCAATAGTGAGTTGTTCGGTGCCTCAGTGGGAAAAATAGACCTCCCACACGAGTTTTGCGCACCATTTCGTCAGAAATGAAAGTGCCAAAAACCCGCTAAACATGAGTTTTGGGATAAACGGAGATGATTGGCTGCATCCGTTGCGAAAAATTCAACTGCGAGTTTTGCGGCACCGTTCCATCGGAAATGAAAGTGCCAAAATACCACCAAAAATGAGTTTTGGTTCAAATGAGTTTTTCGGTGCATCAGTGGGGAACAACCATTCCGCGCGAGTTTTGCGGCACTGTACCGTCAGAAATGAAAGTGCCATAATACCACCAAATATGAGTTTTGTGTCAAACGGAGATGATTGGGTGCGTCCGTTGCTAAAAATTCAACTGCGAGTTTTCCGGTGCATCAGTGGGAAAAAAGGCCAACCCGCTACCAAACATGAGTTTTGGGGAAAACGGAGATGATTGGGTGCTTCCGTTGTGAAAAATTCTATTGTGACTTTTTCTGTGCATCAGTGGAAGAAACAACCATCCCGCGCGAGTTTTGTGACATCATTCCGTCAAAAATGAAACTTATAAAAACCCACCAAACATGAGTTCTGAGTCAAACAGAGATGATTTAGCGTGTCCGTTTTGAAAAATTTTGTTGCCAGTTTTTCGGTGCATCAGTGGGAAAGAGGCCTTCCTGCAAGAGTTTTGCAGTACAGTTACGTCAGAAATGAATGTGCCAAAAACCCACCAAACATGAGTTTTGGGTCAAACTGAGGTGATTGTGTGTGTCCATTGTAAAAATTCAATAGCGAGTTGTTCGGTGCCTCAGTGGGATAACTGGACCCCCCGCACTAGTTTTGCGACGCTATTTTGTCAGAAATGAAAGTGCTAAGAACCCACCAAACAT
Organism: Coix lacryma-jobi var. lacryma-jobi; assembly: GCA_009763385.1. Taxonomy (NCBI): domain Eukaryota; kingdom Viridiplantae; phylum Streptophyta; class Magnoliopsida; order Poales; family Poaceae; genus Coix; species Coix lacryma-jobi. The sequence goes on along the minus strand of CM019828.1, from coordinate 74,933,848 downwards.
GAGTTTTGGGTCAAACTAAGATGATTGGGTGCATTCATTGTGAAAAATTGAACTACGAGCTTTTCAGTGCATCAGTGGGAAAAACGGCTCCCCCGCACGCATTCTGCAGCACCGTTCCGTTGGAAATGAAAGTGTCAAAAACCAACAAAATATGAGTTTTGGGTCAAATGGAGATGATTGTGCGCGTCCGTTGCAAAAAAAATCAACATGTCTCTTTTGGTGCATCAGTGGAAAAAACGGCCCTCCCGCACGAGTTTTACGACACCGTTCCATTGAAAATGAAACTATCAAAAACCCACCAAACATGAGTTTTGGGACAAACGGAGATGATTGAGTGCATCCGTTGCGAAAAATTCAACTGTGAGTTTTTCGGTGCATCAATGGAAAAACAGCCATCACACGCGAGTTTTGTGGCACCGTTCCATCAGAAATGAAAGTGCCAAAATACCACCAAAAATGACTTTTGGCTCAAACTGAGATCACCATTGCGAGAAATTCACCTATATGTTTTATGGTGCAGCAGTGGAGAAAACAACCATCCGCGCGAGTTTTGCAGCACCGTTCCGTCAGAAATGAAAGTGCCAAAATCCCACCAAACATGAGTTTTGTGTCAAACGGAGATGATTGGGTGCGTCCGTTGCAAAAAATTCAACTGCCAGTTTTTCGGTGCATCAGCGGGAAAAAAGGCCCTACCGCTTTTTTTGGCACCGTTCCATCGGAAATGAATGTGCCAAAAACCCACCAAACATGAGTTTTGGGTCAAACGGAGATGATTATGTGCATCCATTGTGAAAAATTCAGTGAGTTCTTCGGTGCCTCAGTGGGAAAAATGGACCTCCCGCACGAGTTTTGCGCACCATTTCGTCGGAAATGAAAGTGCCAAAAACCCACCAAACATGAGTTTTGGGACAAACGGAGATGATTGGGTTCATCCGTTGCGAAAAATTCAACTACGAGATTTGCGGCACCATTCCGTCGGAAATGAAAGTGCCAAAATACCACAAAAAATGAGTTTTGGTTCAAATAGAGATGACCGTTGCGAGAAATTCTCCTACGAGTTTTTTGGTGCATCAGTGGAGACAACAGCCATTCCGCGCGAGTTTTGCGGCACTATACCGTCAGAAATGAAAGTGCCAAAATACCACCAAACATGAGTTTTGTGTCAAACATAGATGATTGGGCGTGTCCGTTGCGAAAAATTTTGTTGCCAGTTTTTCGGTGCATCAGTGGAAAAAAAGGCCCTCCCGGACGAGTTTTGCAGCACAGTTACGTCGGAAATGAAAGTGCCAAAAACCCGACAAACTTGAGTTTTGGGTTAAACGGAGGTGATTGTGTGTCCATTGTGAAAATTCAATAGTGAGTTGTTCGGTGCCTTAGTGGGATAACCGGACCTCCCGCACGAGTTTTGCGACACCATTTCGTCAGAAATGATACTGCCAAAAACCCACCAAACATGAGTTTTGGGTCAAACTAAGATGATTGGGTGCATCCATTGCAAAAAATTGAACTGCGAGTTTTTCGGTGCATCAGTGGAAAAAATAGCTCCCCCGCACGAATTCTGCGGCATCGTTCCGTTCGAAATGAAAGAGCAAAAAACCCACAAAACATGAGTTTTGGGTCAAACAGAGATGATTGGGCACGTCCGTTGCAAAAAAATCAACATGTGTCTTTTGGTGCATCAGTGGGAAAAACGGCCCTCCCGAACGAGTTTTGCGACACCGTTCCATTGAAAATGAAACTATAAAAAACCCACCAAACATGCGTTTTGGGACAAACAGAGATGATTGGGTGCATCCGTTGCGAAAAATTCAACTGCGAGTTTTTTGGTGCATCAATGGAAAAAACAACCATCACGCGCGAGTTTTGAGGCACCATTCCATCAGAAATGAAAGTGCCAAAATACCACCAAAAATGAGTTTTGGCTCAAACTGAGATGAGCGTTGCGATAAATTCACCTATGAGTTTTTCGGTGCATCAGTGGAGAAAACAACCATCCGCGCGAGTTTTGCGGCACCGTTCCGTCAGAAATGAAAGTGCCAAAATCCCACCAAACTTGAGTTTTGTGTCAAATGGAGATGATTGGGTGCGTTCATTGCAAAAAATTCAACTGCCAGTTTTGCGGTGCATCAGCGGGAAAAAAGGCCCTCCCGCACGAGTTTTGTGGCACCATTCCATCGGAAATGAAAGTGCCAAAAAGCCACTAAACATGAGTTTTAGGTCAGACGGAGGTGATTGTCTGCGTCCATTGCGAAAAATTCAATAGTGAGTTGTTCGTTGCCTCAGTGGGATAACCGGACCTCCCGCACGAGTTTTGTGATACCATTTCTTCAGAAATGAAAGTGCCAAAAACCCACCAAACATGAGTTTTGGGTCAAACTAAAATAATTGGGTGCATCCATTGCGAAAAATTCAACTGCGAGTTTTTCGGTGCATCTGTGGGAAAAACGGCTCCCCCGCACGAATTCTACGGCACCGTTCCGTTGGAAATAAAAGTGCCAAAAACCCAAAAAAAAATATGAGTTTTGGGTGAAACGGAGATGATTGGACGCGTCCGTTGCAAAAAAAAAATCAACATGCGTCTTTTGGTGCATCAATACGAAAAACGGCCCTCCCGCACGAGTTTTGCGACACCGTTCCATTGAAAATGAAACTATCAAAAACCCACCAAACATGAGTTTTGGGACAAACGGAGACGACTGGGTGCATCCGTTGCGCAAAATTCAACTACGAGTTTTTCGGTGCATCAATGGAAAAAACAGCCATCACGCGCGAGTTTTGCGGCACCGTTCCATCGGAAATGAAAGTACCAAAATACCACAAAAAATGAGTTTTGGCTCAAACTGAGATGACCGTTGCGAAAAATTCATTTATGAGTTTTTCGGTGCATCAGTGGAGAAAACAACCATCCACGCGAGTTTTGCGGCACCGTTCCGTCAGAAATGAATGTGCCAAAATCCCACCAAACATGAGTTTTGTGTCAAACGGAGATGCTTGGGTGCGTCCGTTGCAAAAAAATTCAACTGCCAGTTTTTCGGTGCATCAGCGGGAAAAAAGGCTCTCCCGCACGAGTTTTGTGGCACCGTTCCGTCGAAAATGAAAGTGCCAAAAACCCACCAAACATGAGTTTTGGGTCAAACGGAGACGACTATGTGCGTCCATTGTGAAAAAATCAACAGTGAGTTGTTCGGTGCCTCAGTGGGAAAAATGGACCTCCCGCACGAGTTTTGCGCACCATTTCGTCGGAAATGAATGTGGCAAAAACCCACCAAACATGAGTTTTGGGACAAACGGAGATGATTGGGTGCATCCGTTGCGAAAAATTCAACTGCGAGTTTTGCGGCACCGTTCCATCAGAAATGAAAGTCCCAAAATACCACCAAAAATGAGTTTTGGTTCAAATAGATATGACCGTTGCGAGAAATTCTCCTACGAGTTTTTTCGATGCATCAATGGAGAAAACAGCCATTCCGCGTGAGTTTTGCGGCACTGTACCGTCAGATATGAAAGTGCCAAAATACCACCAAACATGAGCTTTGTGTCAAACGGAGATGATTGGGTGCATCCGTTGCTAAAAATTCAACTGCAAGTTTCTCGGTGCATCAGTGGGAAAAAGGCCCTCCCACTCGAGTTTTGTGGCATCGGAAATGAAAGTGCCAAAAATCCACCAAACTTGAGTTTTGGGTCAAACGGTGTTGATTGGGTGCGTCCGTTGCGAAAAATTCAACTGACTTTCTCGGTGCATCAGTGGAAGAAACAACCATCTCGCGCGAGTTTTGCGACATCATTGCGTCCAAAATGAAACTTATAAAAACCCACCAAACATGATTTCTGAGTCAAACATAGATGATTGGGGATGTCCGTTGCAAAAAATTTTGTTGCTAGTTTTTCGATGCATCAGTGGGAAAAAAGGCCCTCTTGCACGAATTTTGCATCACAGTTTCGTCGGAAATGAAAGTGCCAAAAATCCACAAAATATGAGTTTTGGATCAAACGGAGATGATTGGGCGCGTCCATTGCAAAAAAAATCAACATGTGTGTTTTGGTGCAATAGTGGGAAAAACGGGCCTCCCGCACGACTTTTGCGACACCGTTCCAATGAAAATAAAACTATCAAAAACCCAACAAACATGAGTTTTGGGACAAACGGAGATGACTGGGTGCATCCGTTGCGCAAAGTTCAACTGCGAGTTTTTCGGTGCATCAATGAAAAAAACAGCCATCACGCGCGAGTTTTGCGGCACCGTTCCATCAGAAATGAAAGTGCCAAAATACCACCAAAAATGAGTTTCAGATCAAACTGAGATGACCGTTGCGAGAAATTCACCTATGAGTTTTTCGGTGCATCAGTGGAGAAAACAACTATCCACGCGAGTTTTGCAGGACCGTTCCGTCAGAAATGAATGTGCCGAAATCCCACCAAACATGAGTTTTGTGTCAAACGGAGATGATTGGGTGCGTCCGTTGCAAAAAATTCAACTGCGAGTTTTTCGGTGCATCAGTGCGACAAGAGGCCCTCCTGAACGAGTTTTGCAGCACCGTTCCGTCGGAAATGAAAGTGCCAAAACCCACCAAACATGAGTTTTGGGTGAAACGGAGATGACTATGTGCGTCCATTGTGAAAAAATCAATAGTGAGTTGTTCGGTGACTCAGTGGGAAAAATTGACCTCCCGCACGAGTTTTGTGCACCATTTCATCAGAAATGAATGTGCCAAAAACCCAACAAACATGAGTTTTGGGACAAACGGAGATGATTGGGTGCATCCATTGCGAAAAATTCAACTGCGAGTTTTGCGGCACCGTTCCATCGGAAATGAAAGTGCCAAAATACCACCAAAAATGAGTTTTGGTTCAAATAGACATGACCGTTGCGAGAAATTCACCTACGTGTTTTTCGGTGCATCAGTGGAGAAAACATCTATTCCACACGAGTTTTGAGGCACTATACCGTCAGTAATGAAAGTGCCAAAATACGACCAAACATGAGTTTTGTGTCAAACGGAGATGATTGGGTGCGTCCGTTGCTAAAAATTCAACTGCGAGTTTCTCGGTGCAATAGTGGGAAAAAGGCCCTCCCGCTCGAGTTTTGTGGCACCGTTTCGTTGGAAATGAAACTGCCAAAAAACCCACCAAACGTGAGTTTTGGGTCAAACGGAGTTGATTGGGTGTGTCCGTTGCAAAAAATTCAACTGACTTTTTTTGGTGTATCAGTGGAAGAAACAACCATCCCGCGCGAGTTTTGCGACATCATTCCGTCGAATATGAAACTTATAAAAACCCACCAAACATGATTTCTGAGTCAAACAGAGATGATTGGGCGTGTACGTTGTGAAAAAATTTGTTGCCAGCTTTTTGGTGCATCAGTGGGAAAAGAGGCCCTCCTGCAAGAGTTTTGCATCACACTTACATCGAAAATGAAAGTGCCAAAAACCCACTAAACATGAGTTTTGGGTCAAACGGAGGTGATTGTGTGCGTCCATTGTGAAAAATTCAATAGTGAGTTGTTCGGGGCCTTAGTGGGATAAACGGACCTCCCGCACGAGTTTTGCAGCACCATTTCGTCGGAAATGAAAGTGCCAAAAACCCACCAAACATGAGTTTTGGGTCAAACTAAGATGATTGGGTGCATCCATTGCGAAAAATTCAACTGCGAGTTTTTCGGTGCATCAGTGGGAAAAACGGCTCCCCCTCATGAATTCTGCGGCACCGTTCCGTTGGAAATGAAAGTGACAAAAACCCACAAAATGTGAGTTTTGGGTCAAATGGAGATGATTGGGCGCGTCCGTTGCAAAAAAAATCAACATGTGTCTTTTGGTGCAACAGTGGGAAAAACGGCCCTCCCGCATGAGTTTTGCGACACCGTTCCATTGAAAATGAAACTATTGAAAACCCACCAAACATGAGTTTTGGGACAAACGGAGATGACTGGGTGCATCCATTGCCCAAAATTCAACTGTGAGTTTTTCGGTGCATCAATGGAAAAACAGCCATCACGCACGAGTTTTGCGGCACCGTTCCATCGGAAATGAAAGTACCAAAATACCACATGTGAGCATCTAGGCCCCAGTGGGTTTCGGTGATTGGATGACAACGGTAAATTACTATGACTAACGTGTGTTTTGCAGAAACATTTGAGTTAGGTCATGGTAATGATGATCGTGAGGGCACTATGGTATTCATGTCCCCTTATTGATGGAATTCGTTCGGTTTTCAAAGGATGGTCGACGAAGACGGTGATAGGCTAGTTCTAAGTGTCATTTGGTGTTGAAGGACACTTAGAGTAGCATAGGTCTTTGTTTTATCTTTGGCCGTACTATTAAGGCTCTTCCGCATGTCCGAGGGTCAGCCGAGCTCACATTTCGTCGTCCGACGAGGAGGCTATCCATGCTCAGTTTGAGGCTCTTCCGCGTACCTCGTCGCCCGACTAGTCTGCTCCCATCCCACCTTCCGACCCTTAGGTTTTGGTCCTTGATGCCAAAGGGGGAGAGAGAGTATGTTAGACTTAGGGGGAGCTTTTGAGAGGGTCTCGGTTCTTTTGTGTGATCCTTGCACTCATATGCATACATGTTTTTCTTTTGGCACTTGTACGATATGTGTATGTCTTTTGGATGTGACATGTTATGCTTCACTCGTTATATATTACATGTCACTTGGTTATGCTCATTTACTTTACTTCCGCACTTATACTCTGATAAATGAGCTTGTTCATAAGTACTTGTGTTAATTCTTATATGTTGAGTACTTTTGTGGACTTGGTTTGTATAAGCATGCCTAACTCTTTTTGATCTTATTGTCACATGCTTATATGAACCATGCAATTGAAAACCTCACCTCTCTTTCAAACATACTTGAGGTTGTCATCAATCACCAAAAAGAGGGAGATTGTGGGCATCTAGGCCCCAGTGGGTTTCGGTGATTGGATGACAACGGTAAATTACTATGACTAACGTGTGTTTTGCAGAAACAGTTGAGTTAGGTCATGGTAATGATGATCGTGAGGGCACTATGGTATTCATGTCCCCTTATTGATGGAATTCGTTCGGTTTTCAAAGGATGGTCGACGAAGACGGTGATAGGCTAGTTCTAAGTGTCATTTGGTGTTGAAGGACACTTAGAGTAGCATAGGTCTTTGTTTTATCTTTGGCCGTACTATTAAGGGGGGTTTCAATGGGTAGCTTGACCTAGGTGAGACTTTTGAGTTAGGTGTGGTGCACACTTGTTAACCAAAGCCCTAGGTAGCTTAGAAAGGTCCCTAAGATCATAAGGAAGAAAGTTCATGAAGGAAGCGTCGCAAACCGGAGTCGTTTTGGACTTCAAATAGCGACCGGACGCTGGAACCCTAGGGACCGGACGCTAGGGCATGCGTCCGGTCAGTTGTCCTCTCTGAGGGGCAAGCCTGGCTGTGACCAAACGCACCCTCAGCATGCGATCGGAATAACGTCCAACTCAGAGAGGTTCCAGAGAGTGTTTTTCTTGGTCGGACGCATGCGAGCGTCCGGTCAATAGTTCGTACGAGTGTCAGGGCTAACATCATTTAGCCGTTAGACACTGACCGGACGCGTCCGGTCACCCCGACAGGTGCGTCCAGTCAGTGTGTAACTGGCTGGACTTACCCCTTCGTGCATGTTTTGAGTTGGGGGATATAAATATGCCTCCCCTCATTCATGATGTATCTCTTGCTCATTTGAAAGCTTGCCAAACACATTGTGATTGCAAGTGAGTGCAAGAGGCTTAGTGAGGTTGAGAGATTTGATAATTGAGTGATCAAACACCTCATTAGTGAAAAGAGAGTAGCAAGTGTGCATCGACCCATCTCAGTAGCCTTGCGTTGGTCAAGTGAGAGTTCTTGCTTGTTACTCTTGGTGATCGGCATCACCTAGACGGCTTGGTGGCGATCGGAGAGCTTGGTGACCATCCGGAAGCATTGTGGTTGACCCAAGCCCTGTTGTGACCTGTAGCGAGCGATTCACCGGGCCGGAGTGGCGAAGAATCAGGTCGTAGTGAGCACTTGATCCTTGCGCGGATCAAGGGGGAGCGATACCCTTGCGCGGGTGCTCCAACGAGGACTAGGGGGGTGCCGACACCTCGATACCTCGGAAAAAAGATCGCCGTGTCATCTCTACTCTCTCTACTTACGCATTTACATTTGAGCAATTCAATTCCGCAATTTACTTATTGGTCATCCATATTGGAATTGCCTTGGTAGAGTAGAAATGGCATAACTTTGATCTTTTGTGCGGTTGATTCTAATGAAACACTCTTCTAGGCACTAGGGGGTTAATTGGGCTTGTTAGGATTTAATTATCGCAAAAAGTTTTAGAAAAGCCCAATTCACCCCCCCCCCTCTTGGGCATCTTCATCCTTTCAATTGGTATCAGAGCCTCGTGCTCTCGTTTTAGGCTTAACCGCCTAGAGTTAAGATGTCTGGGGGTGATGGACCACCTCTCATGTTCGAGGGAGACGACTTTCCATATTGGAAAATCCATATGGAGTCATACCTAGAAGCGGTAGATGTTAAATGCCGCCAAGCCGCAATCACTGGCTTTCCCAAGCCAAAGGAGGGTACAAGCCTAACCCCTCATGAGGAAGAAAATGAGAAGTGGAATGCAAAATCCAAAAATATCCTCTTTAGAGGCATTTGCAAGGATGTGTTTAACCGCGTCCGGAACCACAAGAATGCCCATGAACTATGGGATAACATTTGTGCTCTCCATGAGGGAACCAAGAGTGAGCGTGAGGAGCGTTATCATTTGGTCATGCAAAAGTTAAATTCATTTGAAATTCTTGCTCATGAAAATGCCAATGAAATGTACTCACGCTTGAATGTTCTTGTAGAGGAGCTCAATGGTCTTGGCCTCACATAAATGCAACCATCCAATGTTGTGAGGAAAATTCTATGTGTCCTTCCAATTGACAAGTATGGACACATTGTGACGGTGCTACATCAAGGTGATCTTTCCACATCCACACCAACACAAGTATTGGGGAAGATCAATGCTCATGAGATGTACATGCACATCACACCAAGTGGTGGCTCTTCCACCGACAAGAAGAAGGACTTGGCCTTCAAAGCAAGCCATGACAAGAAAGGCAAGTCCAAAGCTATTGAGGTGCATCATGAGAGCACAAGTGATGATGATGATGATTCCAACATTGCTCTCATGGTGAGGAAGACCACCAAGATGTTGAAGAAGCTTCACAAGAATGGAGACAAATTGACTCAAGAAAGAAGAAGTTCTTCACAAGTAGCAAGAGAAGGCCAATCTCTGAAATGGATTGCTACAATTGCGGAGATCTTGGCCATCTTGCTCATCAATGCCCCAAGCCCAAGAAAGAAAGCAACAAGAACAAGAACAAGGGCAAGATGAGAAGAAGAGTGAGAAGCCCTACAAGAAGGATGGCAAGTAGAAGAAGCAATACTGTTGATGGACCTTAAACAATTGTTTTACCATCAACATTTCACCCAAAATTCAAAAAAAAGGCATGAAAAGTAGCCAAATAGGTTTCAAACTAACCAAATTCCACATGTCCAAAGATTTTTATTTGAATGCAGGATTTGGACCAAATTTAGAGAATGAACCCACCAGGGGCCGAGCCCACTCACCAGGACCCATTTGGGCCATAGTGGGGTGGCGCCCGCCACCCCTAGGTGGCGCCCGCCACCAGGGAGAGGCCCAAATTCTCCCCTGCCACATCACTGATCCGTGTGACCACCCTAGGGCCATATCTTAGCCCTTGATCACTAGGTCGGTGGCATCGAAGGGCTAAGAAGAGATGTCACGTGAATCATGACCTAATGACAATTATCTGGACATGCAACCGACCTTGGAACCGCCTTGGAGGAGTCCCTGGAGACTGTTGGATCAATAACGGTGCATCCAAGGGCCAGGGGGTGGTGACCACCACCTAGGGCTGGCGACCACCACTAGGGTTTGCCCTAGGTCGGTTGGCTGCCCCCTATAAGTACCCCCCTCACTCACTTGGGCTATAAATACCCCCCTGGAGGCGTCACTTCACTTCAAGCAAGGAAAGCAAGGCTAAAGCTAGAGAGCTAATAGCTTAGGATTTAGCCAAGCTTAGGCAAGTAGGTAGCTAGTAGAGTAAGGCATCCTTGCCTCATTGCCCTCGCGGAAGCGCTGCTCAAGACTTAGCTCAAGAGTAGAAGCGTGCGAGTAATCGGTCCTGGAGTTGGGAAGAGTCTTCATTCATCTCCAGTTCAGGTTTTGCTCTTGTAACTCAAGCACTTTACTATATTCTAGTTCATCATTTTAAGTATTACTTTATTCTACTTACCAGTATTGAGTAGTATACTTGATTGATTGCTTGAGTACCTAGCTATCCTACATTTCAATTCACTTAGCCATAGTAGTTAATCTCTAGTGTGCTTAGTGTTTGATCTTTTCCAATAGGTTGCTTAGTTAGTTTAGTGTTTATCTTATTAAGTCAAGTATTTGCTCTGACGTCCGCAAGGGTGTCTCTATTCTAGGCCAGGATAGAGATAGTTAGAATATAATTAGGCGTGGTGCTTAGTTACAGACTTACCTTCAGATACGGCTAGACCCCCGGATAGCTGTGGTAGCAAGCAGGTGGTGACAGCCCTGTGCGCCTTGAATTCCACCACATAGTTGGTCTAGTTAACAGTAAGGTTCGTTATGCTAGCGTTCAACCTAAGTCAGTGGTAAAGGCTAGTACGCCTCGGTACTTGACAAGATAGGAATAAAACTATACTTAACTTGGTTGCTTATTTGGCATTTGCCTATCTTGCTTTGTAGTTATCTAGGAGTAGTTATTAGTTATTAGTTAGTTATATTAGTTATCCTTAGTTATCTTTTCCCCCTATCTACCTGTCTATCCACCTTACCTTAACCATTCATTTCATCCTTACCTGTCCACTCATAAACTCTTTTTAGCCTTTCATCTCCTCTCTTCTCTTCTCTCCTTTTCCCTTTCTTATTCTTCGACTCTCATCCCCTCCTTGACTCGACTCATACACCACCCTAGCCTTCCTTTGGGATCAAAATAAATCGACACCTGGTACTCCCAGGCAAAGTGCTACTACGATAGTTCTGTGCGCTTGCAGAATCTCCTCTAGGTAGATTGCAATCTCTCTAGCTAGATCCTACTAGTGTCAGGATTGACAACCCCATTTGACATTAGTAGATAGCTGCTTTAGCTTCACTCCTTTAGGTATAGTGACTAGACTTGCTACAAGCATTTCTGGCGCCGTTGCCGGGGATAGATTCCATAGTCTACTCCTAGTAACGACATTAGCAAGTGTCATCAAGCATTTCTGGGCCGTTACCGGGGATAGTTGCCTAGCTCTATCTTTAGTGAAGTTAAGAACTACCAACAAGCATTTCTGGCGCCGTTGCCGGGGAAGGCAATCGGTGTATCCTTCGAGTCCTTGTCGAATTTATATTCGCTTAAGCTCCCGCTTAGCGAATCCCATCTTTCCCCATTCTTTCTTTCCTTAGTCCTTCTTATCTTTTTCCTTCATCTTCTTCAACTTCTTTCTTTCTTATCTCGTTCTACCTTCACGATGGCCAACAAGACCATTCGTGAGTTTTCTGCTCCTTCTACCGCCAATGTAGCGACAGGACCAGCCGTGATCGATGCCAACCTCAATTTCGAGTTGAAACCGGCTCTGATCACGATGGTCCAAGCTAGCTCGTTCTGTGGCAAAGCTCATGAGGATGCCAATGCTCACCTCCAACAATTGTTGGAGATTTGCGGCACCTTCACCATTAAGGGGATAACCCAAGAAGCCATCCGTCTTCGTCTCTTTCCATTTTCTCTCCTAGGAAATGCGAAGCAATGGTTCTATACCAATCGCAATGTTGTAGACACATGGGACAAGTGTTCCAATGCTTTTCTCGCCAAATTCTTTCTGATGGGCAAGACGAACGCCCTTCGCAATAAAATCTCCAGCTTTAGGCAACAAGCCGAGGAATCTATTCCCGAGGCTTGGGAGAGAATGCAAGAGTACGTCACTGCTTGTCCTCACCATGGTATGGAGGACTGGCTATTGATCCAGAACTTCTACCATGGCCTAACCCCACTCTCTAGAAGCCATTTGGATGCCACCGCCGGCGGTGCATTCTTTTCTCTGAATGTTGCAGATGCTAAGGCTCTCATAGAGAAGATGGTGTCGAACCAAGGATTGAATGACGATAGACTGCAGCCCTGTAAGCGAGGTATGCATTCCCTTAAGGAGGCCGACATGATCATAGCCAACATGGACCTGCTGGCCAAGAAGCTGGACAGCTGTGAGAAGATGAACCAACAAGAGAGTGTCCAATCTCTGGAATCCTACATGACTTGTGAAGTCTGAGGAGAAACCGGACATTCTGGGAACAACTACCCCAAGTTACATGAAGATTTGAACTTCATCAACAACAACAACGGTTTCCATCAACAAAATCAAGGATGGAATGAGCACTCCAACTCTCAAGGTAATAATTCATTCCCTCGCTCTAATTTCCAAAGTACTGATAATTTCTCATTCTTAAAGAATCTAGTCTACTCTCAAGGTAGAACTACTGAATTTTTGAATAAGAAATTAATGTCAAATGATAAAATGCTTGAGAACATAAATGCTAAATTGGAAGATTTCTCATCTGCTCTGAAAAATCAACTTAGTTTTAATAAGATGTTAGAAACCCAATTAGCTCAACTTGCTGCAATCATACCATCTTTTGAAATTGGCAAAATTTCGGCTAAACCTAACATGGAAACTGCAAATATGGTTGAAATAAAATATTTTAACTATTATGAAGATCAAACCATGATTGTTAAAAAGGGAGATCCTGGTAGTCCCATAATTAGATGCTCAATCTTTGGGGAAGTCTTTAAAAATGCCATGTGTGATTTAGGATCGAGTGTGAACATTTTATCTAAGGATTTCTATGAAAACTCGTTCTTTCCACCCATGTCATCCACATCTGCCTATGTCGTGCTAGCTGATCAATCAACATGCTATGTAGAAGGAATAGTCACTGATTTACCTGTTCATATTAAATGTTCATATGTTCCTGCTGATTTCATAATACTAGATATGGGAAATAGAAAAGATGTGCCTCTAATCTTAGGTAGACCTTTCTTGTACACTGTTGATGCTTGCATATATGTCGGGAGTGGTAAAATGCAAATGACATTAGGAGGGAGGAAGGAAATATTCTCCTTTTCCTGTGGTCCAGCATATGCCGCTAACATGTAGGAAGCAAAACCCGTTCGTACCAAGAAGAGGCGCCCAAGAACAAGGTGGAGCAGAAATAAAGAACCACCTTCTCTTGAGTTGTGTAATTCACATAACAAAGGAGAGGTGGCAAAAGAAGAAGAACCCGATGAAGTACTTAAAGAAGAAGCACCCAAGGAAGAAGATCCACCCAATAAGGATGAAATTCCATGGATCTAAGGTATGGATTTACTTTTAAATTTCCCTTCAAATTTCCCTTTTTCAAATAAATAACATATGTCATGCATGTAACTAAAAAAAAGAGAAAAAAATTCAGTTATCATTAGTTATATGCATAAGTATATGTTAACTTAGCTAGAATAATAAAATATCATAATAGGATAGTTTCCCTTTTTCACAACATTAGATAGTTTCCTTTTTAATAAAATAAGAACAAGAGCTCCGACCGAGAAAGATGAAGACCCTTCACCAAGCATGAAGCCAGCTTGGGGGAGATCCTCGCGCCAATAAGGTATGTTTCAACCTTACTCTTTATGTTCGGTTCTTAAATTCTATATCTTTTGAAAATTTTTGAATGTTATATACTTGCCTAAGTAATTATCCCATGAGTAAAAATGATAAAATCTGCTTAAAAATGTTGGAACCTAAATAAGAAATAAAATATGCCATGCAAATGCTATTGTTATAGTTAGAATAACTAGTTTTATCTAAGTTGTAGCTTTTGTGGGTTGCACATGTTTTAACTAAAATCATGCTTAGTGAATAAAGTTAGTTAGAAATGGAGTAATTCTTTAAACTTGCTAAGGTGAAATTAGGACCTAATCTGGAGAATTTATTTTAAAAATCATGAAAACCTTGCTAAAAGTTCCTCCTGGATTTTATCCCATCCCACCACTAGCCAAATATTTGTTAGTCAAAACCACAAAGAGCTTTGTTTGTGTTGAGCTTTGTTAGACCTCATAGATCTTAGTAGAGAAGCTTATCATTTCTTTTGATCAAGATACACTCACCCACCATAAATTGCTTACTCTCCACTTTGGAAGTTTGCAACCACCAAATAAATTGCTCGTTCTCTACACTGGAGATATGCAAAACCTTGCCAAACATTCCATTGCTAGCCTTATGCTATTCCTACACTGGGAATAAGTATTTCTCTCTCTTCCCCCTTTTCATTTCTAAAATCCTTTCCTATAGACAATATAGGGAAATCTAGAGCTAAAAAAAAAGAGAGATATGAAAAAAAAAAGTTAGCAAAGTAGCTCAAGAGAGGACTATGTCCTAAGAAAATGTGAGGACACATTTTTGTCTACTCACTATGTATCGAAAAAAAGAGAGAGAGAGTTATCATTAGCTCTAGACCCCAGAAATTAACTAGGAAGGATTATGAAATATCTCTCTATACACTTCCACATAACCACACATGCACATCTTGACCAATTTTTATGATTTGCTGCTCCTTATGATCTGAGTGTCTAGCTTAGCAATAAACATTAGGCAATTTGCTCATGATTCTTAGCCTACCTATAACTCCACATATCATTCTTTAGAAATAGGAGAGGCTACATTTTGGCCTAAGTGAGGATTTAAACACCATTGAGTGATTGAGTGAATCTTGGAGGACTTAAGCAAGTTTTTATCTTTTGAAAACCTTAAAAAACCTCCAGACAGAATCCTAGTCAAACCTAAGCAAGATAAAAGTTTCCTATCTACTGCTTTATTTCACTCTTGCATGTTTGAAGTGAAAAGCTATAAGCCCCACATTGCTATGATTAATGATATACACTAAGTTATTTCTCACTATACAATATGCACTTGTATACATCTTAAGATGCTATCTATTTCATGCTCAATGCTTAAACCGCATTGTTGCTCGAGGACGAGCAACAGTTTAGCTCGGGGGAGCTTGTTGATGGTCCTTAAACACTTGTTTTACCATCATTTTACCCAAAAATTCAACAAAAAGGCATGAAAAGTAGTCAAATAGGTTTCAAACTAACCAAATTCCACATGTCGATAGATTTTTATTTGAATGCAGGATTTGGACCAAATTTGGAGAATGGACCCACCAGGGGCCGAGCCCACTCACCAGGACCCATTTGGGCCCTAGTGGGGTGGCGCCCGCCGCCCCTAGGTGGCGTCCGCCACCAGGGAGAGGCCCAAACTCTCCCCTGCCACGTCACTGATCCGTGTGACCACCTGTAACACCTCTGGTGTTTAATATGTAATTAACCTGACATGTCATCATCATTAGTCATAATCATTCTTGTCATGCATTAATGTTTGTCTAGTGGTTGCTTGCCTTTACCTTTTCCCTAAAAGGTATTTTGTCGTGTAGTGATCTCTTTTCAAAAACCCTAAATGCCCAAATCTTCCTTTAAGGGCAAAATGGTAATTTCAACTCTGTGCCTAGTCTTGTGTATTTCTTGTTCAGTTTAGTGTCTTGAAGCTTTGTTGTGTTGTTCAAAACCCAAAATCAAAAACAGATTTCAAATCCCTTTGAAAAAACCCTAATTTCCAAACCCTGGTTTTTACCCCTCTTTTAATACTTTAAAAACTAATCAAAATTTGGATTTGGTTCAAAAGGCAAAGTTGTAAACCTTGTCAAGAGGGACAACTTTGGTATTTACAGATTTTCGAGTTCCAATATAAAACCAAAAGTAATTTTGAATTTATTCAAATCCCAAAAGTGTTCCCTTTCCTGTTTTCGAATATAATTCAAAAACTGTTTGAAATTTGAAAATGTTCTTATTGACAAAGTTGTAGATCTCCTTTTTCTGCACAACTTTGGTATTCTGAGTTTTTCCCGTGCAGTTCAAGTTTTGGGAGTAATTTGCAAAATACAGAAAGTCAAACCCTACACCCTAGCCCTGTTCATCTTCTACCTAGGGCCAGGGGGGGCCGGTCATGGCAGCTCGCCGGCGCCGCGTGCGCCACGCGCCTGGCAGATACTCGCCTGCCTCCAACCTGCCGCCGCTGTCCGCGCCATCATTCCGCATCCGCACGCGCAAGCGCTGACCTCCGCCCCCGTCCCCCACTGTTCCCCGACGTCGCCGCCGCGTGGCCGTCGCCGGCAAGCACGACGCTCGGGTCCCAAACTGATTTCCGTCCCTTCTTCATCATGAGATCGATAGCACGTGCCACGGGCATTCTTATCCACCCCCGCGCGCTCCCTAATGGCCCCTGGCCGCGGCTATAAAAGGCCCGCCGGCCAGCCGGAGCTCCGCACTCACCCCACCACCGTCGCCAGCTCACTCCAGAGTCTCCGCCGCTCCACCACCTAGCCCAGAAGCTCCGCCTTGAGCTCGCGAAGCTTCCCAGCCCCTCAATTTTACCTCCGCCGCCTCCAATCGCCCGGCGTAAACCCATCTTCCCAAACTCCGGCGAAACACCGGTGAGCTCGGGTTCGGGAAATCCCCACTCTCCGGCCATGATCATCTTTCTCTGACCCCTGTGTCAGCTTCCCTGTCTTCTTGCGGCTCTGACCGTGCCATTGTGACCTCGTGCGGTGCACAGGATCGCCGGAGCGCCGAGCGCCGCCGTGAACGCCCGCCGAGCTCCGTCGACCACCTTGTTCCGTCCCGCCGAGTCCTGCCTCCGACCCGTGGTAAGCACTCGAAGCCCCCGGTCTCTGCTTCCACTCCGCTTCGCCCGAGCCAGGCCTCGAGCAAGCACTCGCTCGAGCCAGGCCTCGAGCAGACACGTACCCTCGCCACTTCACCGAGCCCAGCCTCGGAGCGGACTCACACACCGCTTCGCCCGAGCCTAGCCTCGAGCGGACTCACGCACCCTCAGCTTCGCCGAGCCTAGTCTCGAGCAAGCATGCACCCTCCGCTTCGCCCGAGCCTCCCGACCAGGTCTCGGACGAAACGATCGTTTTCCGTCTCGCCCGAGCCTCCCGGCCAGGCCTCGGACGAAACGATCGTTTTCCGTCTCGCCCGAGCCTCCCGGCCAGGCCTCGGACGGCCGTTTGTTTCCGCTTCGCCCGAGCCCTGCGAGGGAGGAGCATAGTGCTATTTTCCTTTTTGGAAGTTGTGAATAGTATTCCTTTTTCATCTTTTTGTATGATTTTCTGTATTGCTCTAAAAATTCTGAAAATTTTACAGTTGAGTCTTTATACTATGTAGTATTTTATAAAAATATGAAACTTGACTTTTCTGCAAGAATTTGAAAATGTAAAATCCTTTTTTTAATTAATAAATGGATGGTTTTGGATTTTTTTAGAAAATCTTTTATAACTCCAAAAATCATGAGATAAATTTTTGTGAGCTTCCTATGCCATGTTTAGTCTCTGGTGAAATTTTGAAGTCTTTTGGAACAAGTTGAT
This sequence comes from Coix lacryma-jobi var. lacryma-jobi, assembly GCA_009763385.1. Taxonomy (NCBI): domain Eukaryota; kingdom Viridiplantae; phylum Streptophyta; class Magnoliopsida; order Poales; family Poaceae; genus Coix; species Coix lacryma-jobi. Next base: position 74,916,331 of record CM019828.1, on the reverse strand, counting down.
TTTTGAGCATTTATCTTTAATTGTTAAATAGTGTCTTTTGTTAATTAATGTCTGATTTTATTTGAGCACCTTAATGACCTCCAAAAATTATGAAATTTGTTTTGCCATCTATCTACACCATAATGAACTTATGTGATTAATTTGGTAATTTTTGGAGCAACTGCATAAAATGACCTTTTTAAATAATTAAGAAAAACAGAAAAGGTGATTAAGGTTCATGTTGTATGCCCTGTGTTGCATTGTTCATCCTAGCATACTCATGAGCATGCATCATTGCATTCGTATAGTCACCGAAGAAGGCGTCAAGATCGAGGCAGCCACTGACGAACCTGTCCCTGAGACTACCCCGAGCTCCGACAACTGCCCTGCCGTCCTCGAGCCTGCCCTCTTTGCTCTTCAAGGCAAGCCCCGGTGCATTTAATCCCTTTCCTTGAATTTATAAAATGATTTCCTTAAATGCTTTTGAGTTAAATTATTGCATTAGGTTTATAGGAGTTGTGTGCTATCCTAATTGATGCACTATCCACCTTGACCACTGATACACCCGATACCTGCTTTTCAAAAGTATTTGAAAAATGCTTAGCAATGCTTATTGAATTAGACTTTGCAATAAAATACCATTTTTAAAAGTGTGATCACTGAAAGAATCTTTATGGGAATTTGGCTTTACTTCCTGTTCGATGACTGCTTGCCTAGCTAGCATGTGGTCATTGTCAAGAAGAGGTTGTCCGCGCGTACGGTGCCATCATGTTGTAGTCCGGGACTCAACAGTTGACACCGACCGGGACAGGGTTGAAAAACCGACAGGACCTGTACTCTTGGGTTAGACTCCCGAGGTGCTTGTTGCTGACGGAAAAAATGTAGGGACCATCCGTATGGGGGCCTGCTGGTCAAGACTTGTAACTATTCACATACTACGGAAAGCTCTGGCTCCGAGAAATCCATTATTGGGACCGACAACCGCGCACTGGGAGTGGAGAGATGACGGAAGTAGCATGTACCCACGTGGTCGTCGTACCTGGATAGGAGTGGTGTACTGTACTTCCGGGTGGCGTAGGACCGGGCCCAATCTTGGAGGAATCGTGGTAGACGAGTTGGCATATGCAAGCTTGGGTGCTACATATGCAGTGTGGATAGGGATCCTCAGCTGAGTATTATTTATCCGGATTAACGTTGCTCCTCGGTTATGGAGACTTGGTCCACTGACTGTCAACGGAGAGTGGTTCTCAACTAGGTATGTTTTGAAATGTAAAATGAATCAGGAATGATGAAGAATTGAGGAATACTGAATCTTTCCAAAATAAAATAAGGTTTACAAAAATGCTTTTCTGCAAATACTTGATCTTGCTTAAGCCTTACCTTGACTACCCTAAGTCTCTCATTCCTGAGTCTTCTCCCTTTTCTTTAGTCGGGTAAGTCTTGTTGAGTACCCCAGTACTCAGGGTTTGTTACCCATGCTGCAGGTATGACAGAGTCCCCGATGTGTCTTGCACCCTGCTGCGTGACCATCGTGTAGGAAGAGGCCGATGAGGCCGAAGAATAGTTGTACACCCTCGGGCTGGGTGATTATAAGTATCTTTGTTGTTCTCCACTACGTTGCCAGAACTTGGTTTGTAATAACTGCACCGTAATTTCTATTTGGAACCCTGCTTTGTAAAACTAATGTTATTTAAGTATTCCGCTCTTTATTCCGATGTTATTTGTAAAAGTATGCAATGTTGTAACCAAATTGTGAGATGATCCTGCGGACATTGGGCACTGATGTAGCCCGGTGGCGAACAGGTCTTAATCACATGGAACATGGGTTCGGCTGTCAGAGGTTGACAGGGACACGTGGGCCATGAGATTAGGGCCGTTCCGTCACGGAGTGGTATCGGAGCATCTCACTTTAATGTTGCAGTGTTCGTTTTTGCGAAAACTTCAAAAGACCTTTTGAGTTCAAACAAACTAAACTTGACTATTTTGAGTCCAAATTGCTTCTCTCATCTTGTCTCTCATATGGCAACACTAGCTAGTGGAACAACATGATCTAAGCCCTATGTACCTTATTTATTTATTGCATTGCTTTGTTCCGTAGGAACGATTCATGCATCATGTCATAATCACTTAAGTTAACTTCCTCTCTAAGTTCGTTGGGGTAGTATGCCTTTACCTTTTCTTGCTAGCCTTCTGCTCCTCATCCATCTAATCTTGTCCAGACATGGCTCGCATCAAGCTGACTGCCCGCAAGTCGACTGGACCGCATGGTGTGCCACGCCACCAGCTGGCACCACGCACTGAGGAGGAGACTGGAGAATCTTCCAACAGTCGTCGCTTTCCCCGCCGCACCCGTAAGAACCTGAAGGAGGAGATCAAGGATCTGAAGGCTGAGCTGAAGAACTTGGAGCATGACTTCTACCACTCACGCCTGGAGTTTTATGAGGCACGAGCTTCCCTGGAGCAGGCCAACCGGAACACGGTTCGCGCTATCGAGCAGCGCAATGATGCTTGGATCCACGAGGATGTCACCAGAGCCGAGCTCCACGGACTGCAGCAGTACACAGCTCAGATTGAACAGTTCAATGATATGCTTCATGAGGAAGTGCATCAGTTGTATGATCAACTCCACCTCTTGGTACCCCCGGTTATGGAAGACCCTGAGGACGGAGTAGTGGAAGAACCCGATGTGGAACAAGAGCCAGACGTGGACGAAGAAATTGAACCTGCTGAGGGCGTCCACGCTGAAGACGAGGACGAGGAGGAAGAGCCTGAGCTCATCCTCGAAGAAGACGACGACGAAGAAATGATCATCATCGATGAGGACTAGACCCGTCTTTAGGAGATGGAGATCCCGTGTGTCTGTACCACCTGCTTACCTAAAACCTTAGTCTAGGTTTGGGAGCGTTAGTCTGTCTTTTGTTAAGTCAGTCTGTATCTTTCTTTTCGTACCTTTTTCCTCTTATCGGTCAGTTGTGTCTGTCAGAAATCTTTATCAATCTATCAGCCTTTGTATCAGAAGGAGCTATCAGTCTGTTGTTTTCAGAACTCTATCTATGAATGCTAAGTTCCAAGTTGCTTAACAGATGCCTGTGAACACTCGCACTGGAGCTGGAGGTTCTGATGATGCCAACCTTCCAAACCCTCCACCTGTTCCTGCTACGCTAGCAGATGCCATTGCAGCCTTGGCAGCCGCTGCTAACCTAATGGCTCAAAATCAGGGGCAGCAGAACAATGGTCACCGTGGTCGTAACGACATCAACCGTGAGACTACATATGTGGATTTCACCGAGACCCGTCTACCAGTTTTCACCAAAGCAGATGAACCCCTTGAAGCTGATGACTGGCTCCGCTCTATGGAGCAAAAGTTCAGTCTTCTCCGCTGTACCGACATCCAGAAGCCCCGGTTCGCTTCCCAGCAGCTTCGTGGTCCAGCAAGCGCTTGGTATGCCAACCTGTTGGCTGCCCAGCCAGAAGGTCATCAGTTGACCTGGGAAGAGTTCCGCACCGCTTTCCGTGCACATCACATCCCTTCGGGATTAATGAAGATGAAGCTTGATCAGTTTCTGGCACTGCAGCAGAAGGACTCCACAGTGATGCAGTATGTGGGTCAGTTCAACCATCTTAGCCAGTATGCCTCAGAGTATGTCAACACAGATGAAAAAAAGAGGGATTGTTTCCTTAGAGGTCTGCATCCTATGATCCGCAGAAGTCTGTCCAATAACCTGACCGGTTCGTATCATGATGTCATTGATCGTGTTGTTGCATATGAAGAAAGCAACCGTCAGTATCAAGAGGAAAAGAAGAAGAAGAAAGCAGGATCCAGCAGTTTCTCTGGCGGTCACAAGCGCCAGAGGATCATATACCACCCCAGTCACCACCAAAATCGCCTACCTTACCCCAACCAGCAAGTGGTCGTCCGTACCGCGGCCACCACCCATAATGCCAACCAGCAGAGTGCCACACAGCCGAACGCCCCAGGTGTTCGTATCACCACTCCACAAACAGCCTACAACCATCCCTGCTACAACTGCGGCCAGCTTGGTCACTGGTCTCGTGAGTGCCCAAAGCCCAAGAGGTATGCCCAGAATACTCAGAAGAATCCTGGAGGATCTCAGCAGCAGCAGCAGCACCGTGCCCAGCAGCAGCATGGTCAAAAAGGCAAAGTTGTCAAGAAGCACGGGCAAGTCTACTACACCACTGTCGGCGACATCCCAGAAGGAGAGCCCGTCATGATCGGTAGGTTTCCCGTTGCCAATCATCCTGCAGTTGTGTTGTTTGATTCTGGTGCATCGCATTCCTTCATCAGTCGTACTTTTGTCATCAAGCATGAGATATCAATTGAGGATTTAAAAGAAAGTTTCTGCATATTTTCGCCTGGAGGGCGTATAAGTACTAAGGAAGTGGTTCGTCGTATACCAGTAATGTTGGGGGAACATGTATTTCCTACCACCATGATAGTGCTACGTGATCAGGAGATAGATGTCATCCTAGACATGAATTGGATGTGTCAGTATAAAGCCATGATCGACATCCTGAATAGAGTTGTGAGAGTGGACATTCCCAACAGTACCTCCAAACTCCTTCTCCAACTTCCAATGCCTCAAAAACCAGCAGCCACACTTTTGAATACCACCTATGTTCTGGAAACCAGAGACATCCCCGTGGTCTGTGAATTCCCTGATGTTTTTCCAGAGGACTTACCTGGTCTGCCTCCTGACCGTGATGTTGAGTTTGCCATAGAGCTAAAGCCTGGGACTGCTCCTATATCCCGCAGAGCTTATCGAATGCCTCCTAGAGAGTTGGCGGAGCTGAAAACTCAGTTACAAGATTTGTTGGACAAGGGCTTCATTCGCCCAAGCTCGTCTCCTTGGGGCTGTCCTGCAATCTTTGTAAAGAAGAAAGACAAGAGTCTCAGGCTATGTGTTGATTATCGCCCACTCAATGAAGTCACCATCAAAAATAAATATCCCTTGCCTCGTATTGATCTTCTCTTTGACCAGTTAGCTGGAGCCAAAGTATTCTCCAAGATCGATCTCAGATCTGGCTACCACCAAATAAAGATTCGTCCTGAAGATATTCCTAAAACAGCTTTCACCACCAGATACGGCCTATATGAGTACTTGGTCATGTCCTTCAGTTTGACCAATGCCCCTGCTCATTTCATGTACCTCATGAACTCTGTGTTCATGCCAGAGCTTGATAAATTCGTGGTCGTGTTCATTGACGACATCCTTGTCTACTCAAAAACCCCTGAAGATCATGCCGAACATCTTCGTATCGTTCTATCCCGTCTCAGAGATCATCAGCTTTATGCCAAGTTCAGTAAATGTGAGTTCTGGTTAGATCAGATACAGTTTCTTGGTCATGTCCTATCCGCTGAAGGTGTGTCAGTTGACCCTGGTAAAGTGGCAGACATTCTGGATTGGAAGCCACCTACCACTGTTCACCAAGTCCGCAGCTTTATGGGAATGGCTGGATATTAACGTCGATTCATTCCGGATTTCTCCAGAATCGCCAAGCCTATCACTGAGTTAGTAAAGAATTATGTGAAGTTTGTCTGGTCACTAGCCTGTGAGCAAGCCTTTCAAACTCTGAAGAAAATGTTAACTACATCACCAGTGCTAGCCCAGCCGAACATCGAGAAGCCCTTTAATGTCTACTGTGATGCATCTGGTACTGGTTTGGGTTGTGTTTTGATGCAAGAAGGTCGAGTGATCGCATATGCCTCCCGACAGCTTAAGCGACATGAAGAGAATTATCCAACTCATGATCTCGAGTTAGCAGCAGTAGTGCATGCCTTAAAGATCTGGCGTCATTATCTGTTGGGCAGTACCTGTAATGTGTACACTGATCACAAAAGCCTGAAGTATATCTTCACTCAAGAGGAACTGAATATGAGACAGAGAAGATGGCTTGAGTTAATTAAGGACTATGATCTTGAAGTGCATTACCATCCGGGTAAGGCGAATGTGGTCGCCGATGCACTCAGTCGCAAGTCATATTGCAACTGTCTGATGATGAAACCCTATGATTCTTCTTTGTGTTATGAGCTGGAAAAGTTAAATATTGAAATGATTCCACAAGGAACTCTGAATAATATCAGAATAGAAACCCCTATCAAAGAGCAGATCATCGCTGCACAGAAAGATAACCCTGGAATCAAGCACATCATCGAAAAGATCCAATCCGGAAAGGCTGATTGTTTCAGGATTGATGATACAGGAGTAGTATGGTTTAAGAATCGGTTAGTAGTTCCTAAAGTGCCTGAGTTAAGAAAGTTAATCCTTGATGAAGCACACTTGACTAGATTCTCCATCCACCCCGGCAGCAACAAGATGTACCAGGACTTGAAGCAAAGGTTCTGGTGGACAAAGATGAAGATTGAGATCGCCCGGTATGTCGCTCAGTGTGATACTTGCCAGAAAGTCAAAGCCGTGCACATGAGGCCCGGAGGAGAATTGCAACCTTTACCTGTACCTGCTTGGAAATGGGACGATATCAGTATGGATTTTATCAATGGACTACCAAAGACACCAAAAGGTTTTGATTCCATCTGGGTGATCGTGGATCCCCTCACTAAGCAAGCTCATTTCCTGCCAGTCAAAACCAGCTACACCGTCCCCACATATGCCACTTTGTACAAGAACCACATAGTGAAACTCCATGGCATACCCAAGACCATTGTCTCTGATCGTGGTACCCAGTTTGTCGCAAAATTTTGGAAAGCGTTCCATACCTCACTTGGAACCAAGCTCTTGCATAGTACAGCATATCATCCACAAACAGATGGACAAACTGAGCGAGTCAACCAAGTGTTAGAGGATATGTTGAGAGCATGTGTGCTCACCTTCGCAGATACTTGGGATAACTGTTTGCCCTTGGCAGAATTCTCATATAATAACAGTTACCAAGAGAGCATCAAAATGGCACCCTTTGAAGCACTGTACGGTCGCCGTTGTCGTACACCTCTCAGTTGGTCTGAACCTGGAGAAAGAGAATTCTTTGGAGTTGACCTAGTGAAAGATATGGAAGAAAAAGTCAAGCAAATACAAGAGAATACGAAAATTGCGCAATCTCGACAGAAGAGCTATGCCGACAAAAGACGTCGACCTCTGAAGTTTCAAATTGGAGATTATGTGTACCTGAAAGTCTCACCCACCAAAGGAGTCACTCGTTTTGGAGTTAAAGGGAAGTTAGCACCTCGCTATATTGGTCCCTTTGAAATTCTGGAATGCTGTGGCAAGGTAGCTTATAAGCTAAGGTTGCCCGATCATCTTTCAGCAGTTCATAATGTGTTTCACGTCTCCCAACTCAAGAAGTGTCTCCGAGTGCCCGAATATGTGGTAGATGTTGAAGGTGTTGAGTTAGAACCCGATCTGTCATATTCTGAATATCCAGTTCGTGTGTTGGATTACAAGGACCGTGTTACCCGGAGGACTACCACGAGATGGTACAAGATCCAGTGGAACCAACACTCTGAAGAAGAAGCCACTTGGGAATCTGAAGACTTCTTGGCAAAGAACTATCCCGACTTTCTCGATACTCTGTAGATGTAAGGTTTTACCCTTGTTCTTCTTAAGACGCAGAATCTCGGGGCGAGATTCCTTTTAGGGGGGAAGGCTGTAACACCTCTGGTGTTTAATATGTAATTAACCTGACATGTCATCATCATTAGTCATAATCATTCTTGTCATGCATTAATGTTTGTCTAGTGGTTGCTTGCCTTTACCTTTTCCCCAAAAGGTATTTTGTCGTGTAGTGATCTCTTTTCAAAAACCCTAAATGCCCAAATCTTCCTTTAAGGGCAAAATGGTAATTTCAACTCTGTGCCTAGTCTTGTGTATTTCTTGTTCAGTTTAGTGTCTTGAAGCTTTGTTGTGTTGTTCAAAACCCAAAATCAAAAACAGATTTCAAATCCCTTTGAAAAACCCTAATTTCCAAACCCTGGTTTTTACCCCTCTTTTAATACTTTAAAAACTATTCAAAATTTGGATTTGGTTCAAAAGGCAAAGATGTAAATCTTGTCAAGAGGGACGACTTTGGTATTTATAGATTTTCGAGTTCCAATATAAAACCAAAAGTAATTTTGAATTTATTCAAATCCCAAAAGTGTTCCCTTTCCTGTTTTCGAATATAATTCAAAAACTGTTTGGAATTTGAAAATGTTCTTATTGACAAAGTTGTAGATCTCCTTTTTCTGCACAACTTTGGTATTCTGAGTTTTTCCCGTGCAGTTCAAGTTTTGGGAGTAATTTGCAAAATACAGAAAGTCAAACCCTACACCCTAGCCCTGTTCATCTTCTACCTAGGGCCAGGGGGGCCGGTCATGGCAGCTCGCCGGCGCCGCGTGCGCCACGCGCCTGGCAGATACTCGCCTGCCTCCAACCTGCCGCCGCTGTCCGCGCCATCATTCCGCATCTGCACGCGCAAAGCGCTGACCTCCGCCCCCGTCCCCCACTGTTCCCCGACGTCGCCGCCGCGTGGCCGTCGCCGGCAAGCACGACGCCCGGGTCCCAAACTGATTTCCGTCCCTTCTTCATCATGAGATCTATAGCACACGCCACGGGCATTCTTATCCACCCCCGCGCGCTCCCTAACGGCCCCTGGCCGCAGCTATAAAAGGCCCGCCGGCCGGCCGGAGCTCCGCACTCACCCCACCACCGTCGCCAGCTCACTCCAGAGTCTCCGCCGCTCCACCACCTAGCCCAGAAGCTCCACCTTGAGCTCGCGAAGCTTCCCAGCCCCTCAATTTTACCTCCGCCGCCTCCAATCGCACGACGTAACCCCATCATCCCAAACTCCGGCGAAACACCGGTGAGCTCGGGTTCGGGAAATCCCCACTCTCCGGCCATGATCATCTTTCTCCGACCCCTGTGTCAGCTTCCCTGTCTTCTTGCGGCTCTGACCGTGCCATTGTGACCTCGTGCGGTGCACAGGATCGCCGGAGCGCCGAGCGCCGCCGTGAACGCCCGTCGAGCTCCGTCGACCACCTTGTTCCGTCCCGCCGAGTCCTGCCTCCGACCCGTGGTAAGCACTCGAAGCCCCCGGTCTCTGCTTCCACTCCGCTTCGCCCGAGCCAGGCCTCGAGCAAGCACTCGCTCGAGCCAGGCCTCGAGCAGACACGTACCCTCGCCACTTCACCGAGCCCAGCCTCGGAGCGGACTCACACACCGCTTCGCCCGAGCCTAGCCTCGAGCGGACTCACGCACCCTCAGCTTCGCCGAGCCTAGTCTCGAGCAAGCATGCACCCTCCGCTTCGCCCGAGCCTCCCGGCCAGGTCTCGGACGAAACGATCGTTTTCCGTCTCGCCCGAGCCTCCCGGCCAGGCCTCGGACGAAACGATCGTTTTCCGTCTCGCCCGAGCCTCCCGGCCAGGCCTCGGACGGCCGTTTGTTTCCGCTTCGCCCGAGCCCTGCGAGGGAGGAGCATAGTGCTCTTTTCCTTTTTGGAAGTTGTGAATAGTGTTCCTTTTTCATCTTTTTGTATGATTTTCTGTATTGCTCTAAAAATTCTGAAAATTTTACAGTTGAGTCTTTATACTATGTAGTATTTTATAAAAATATGAAACTTGACTTTTCTGCAAGAATTTGAAAATGTAAAATCCTTTTTTTAATTAATAAATGGATGGTTTTGGATTTTTTAGAAAATCTTTTATAACTCCAAAAATCATGAGATAAATTTTTGTGAGCTTCCAATGCCATGTTTAGTCTCTGGTGAAATTTTGAAGTCTTTTGGAACAAGTTGATTTTTGAGCATTTATCTTTAATTGTTAAATAGTGCCTTTTGTTAATTAATGTCTGATTTTATTTGGGCACCTTAATGACCTCCAAAAATTATGAAATTTGTTTTGCCATCTATCTACACCATAATGAACTTATGTGATTAATTTGGTAATTTTTGGAGCAACTGCATAAAATGACCTTTTTAAATAATTAAGAAAAACAGAAAAGGTGATTAAGGTTCATGTTGTATGCTCTGTGTTGCATTGTTCATCCTAGCATACTCATGAGCATGCATCATTGCATTCGTATAGTCACCGAAGAAGGCGTCAAGATCGAGGCAGCCACTGACGAACCTGTCCCTGAGGCTACCCCGAGCTCCGACAACTGCCCTGCCGCCCTCGAGCCTGCCCTCTTTGCTCTTCAAGGCAAGCCCCGGTGCATTTAACCCCTTTCCTTGAATTTATAAAATGATTTCCTTAAATGCTTTTGAGTTAAATTATTGCATTAGGTTTATAGGAGTTGTGTGCTATCCTAATTGATGCACTATCCACCTTGACCACTGATACACCCGATACCTGCTTTTCAAAAGTATTTGAAAATGCTTAGCAATGCTTATTGAATTAGACTTTGCAATAAAATGCCATTTTTAAAAGTGTGATCACTGAAAGAATCTTTATGGGAATTTGGCTTTACTTCCTGTTCGATGACTGCTTGCCTAGCTAGCATCTGGTCATTGTCAAGAAGAGGTTGTCCGCGCGTACGGTGCCATCATGTTGTAGTCCGGGACTCAACAGTTGACACCGACCGGGACAGGGTTGAAAAACCGACAGGACCTGTACTCTTGGGTTAGACTCCCGAGGTGCTTGTTGCTGACGGAAAAAAATGTAGGGACCATCCGTATGGGGGCCTGCTGGTCAAGACTTGTAACTATTCACATACTACGGAAAGCTCTGGCTCCGAGAAATCCATTATTGGGACCGACAACCGCGCACTGGGAGTGGAGAGATGACGGAAGTAGCATGTACCCACGTGGTCGTCGTACCTGGATAGGAGTGGTGTACTGTACTTCCGGGTGGCGTAGGACCGGGCCCAATCTTGGAGGAATCGTGGTAGACGAGTTGGCATATGCAAGCTTGGGTGCTACATATGCAGTGTGGATAGAGTTCCTCAGCTGAGTATTATTTATCCGGATTAACGTTGCTCCTCGGTTATGGAGACTTGGTCCACTGACTGTCAACGGAGAGTGGTTCTCAACTAGGTATGTTTTGAAATGTAAAATGAATCAGGAACGATGAAGAATTGAGGAATACTGAATCTTTCCAAAATAAAATAAGGTTTACAAAAATGCTTTTCTGCAAATACTTGATCTTGCTTAAGCCTTACCTTGACTACCCTAAGCCTCTCATTCCTGAGTCTTCTCCCTTTTCTTTAGTCGGGTAAGTCTTGTTGAGTACCCCAGTACTCAGAGTTTGTTACCCATGCTGCAGGTATGACAGAGTCCTCGATGTGTCTTGCACCCTGCTGCGTGACCATCGTCCAGGAAGAGGCCGATGAGGCCGAAGAATAGTTGTACACCCTCGGGCTGGGTGATTATAAGTATCTTTGCTGTTCTCCACTACGTTGCCAGAACTTGGTTTGTAATAACTGCACCTTAATTTCTATTTGGAACCCTGCTTTGTAAAACTAATGTTATTTAAGTCTTTCGCTCTTTATTCCGATGTTATTTGTAAAAGTATGCAATGTTGTAACCAAATTGTGAGATGATCCTGCGGACATTGGGCACTGATGTAGCCCGGTGGCGAATAGGTCTTAATCACATGGAACATGGGTTCGGCTATCAGAGGTTGACAGGGACACGTGGGCCATGAGATTAGGGCCGTTCCGTCACACCACCCCAGGGCCAAATCTTAGCCCTTGGTCACTAGGTCGGTGGCATCGGAGGGCTAAGAAGAGATGTCACGTGGATCATGACCTAATGACAGTTATCTGGACATGCAACCGACCTTGGAACCGCCTTGGAGGAGTCCCTAGAGACCGTTGGATAAATGATGGTGCATCCAAGGGCCATAGGGGTGGCGCCCGCCACTAGGGTTTGCCCTAGGTCGGTTGGCAGCCCCCTATAAGTACCCCCTCACTCACTTGGGCTATAAATACCCCCCCTAGAGGCGTCACTTCACTACAAGCAAGGAAGAAGCAAAGAGGAAAGGAAGGCTAAAGCTAGAGAGCTAATATCTTAGGATTTAGCCAAGCTTAGGCAAGTAGGTAGCTAGTAGAGCAAGGCATCCTTGCCTCATTTCCCTCGCGGAAGCGCTGCTCAAGACTTAGCTCAAGAATAGAAGCGTGCGAGTAATCGGTCCTGGAGTTGGGAAGAGTCTTCATTCATCTCCAGTTCAGGTTTTGCTCTTGTAACTCAAGCACTTTACTATATTCTAGTTCATCATTTCAAGTATTACATTATTCTACTTACCAGTATTGAGTAGTATACTTGATTGATTGCTTGAGTACCTAGCTATCCTACATTTCAATTCGCTTAGCCATAGTAGTTAATCTCTAGTGTGCTTAGTGTTTGATCTTTGCCAATAGGTTGCTTAGTTAGTTTAGTGTTTATCTTATTAAGTCAAGTATTTGCTCTGACGTCCGCAAGGGTGTCTCTATTCTAGGCCAGGATAGAGATAGTTAGAATATAATTAGGCGTGGCGCTTAGTTATAGACTTACCTTCAGATACGGCTAGACCCCCGGATAGCTGTGGTAGCAAGCAGGTGGTGACAGCCCTGTGCACCTTGAATTCCACCACATAGTTGGTCTAGTTTAATAGTAAGGCTCGTTGTGCTAGTGTTCAACCTAAGTCAGTGGTAAAGGCTAGTATGCCTCGGTACTTGACAAGATAGGAATAAAACTATACTTAACTTGGTTGCTTATTTGGCATTTGCCTATCTTGCTTCGTAGTTATCTAGGAGTAGTTATTAGTTATTAGTTAGTTATATTAGTTATCCTTAGTTATCTTTTCCCCCTATCTACCTGTCTATCCACCTTACCTTAACCATTCATTTCATCCTTACCTATCCACTCATAAACTCTTTCTAGCCTTTCATCTCCTCTCTTCTCTTCTCTCCTTTTCCCTTTCTTATTCTTCGACTCTCATCCCCTCCTTGACTCGACTCATACACCACCCTAGCCTTACTTTGAGATCAAATAAATCGACACCTGGTACTCCCAGGCGAAGTGCTACTACGATAGTTCTGTGCGCTTGCAGAATCTCCTCTAGGTAGATTGCAATCTCTCTAGCTAGCTCCTACTAGTGTCGGGATTGACAACCCCATTTGACATTAGTAGATAGCTGCTTTAGTTTCACTCCATTAGATATAGTGACTGGACTTGCTACAAGCATTTCTGGCGCTGTTGCCGAGGATAGATTCCATAGTCTACTCCTAGTAACGACGTTAGCAAGTGTCAACAAGCATTTCTGGGCCGTTACCGGGGATAGTTGCCTAGCTCTATCTTTATGAGAACACAAGGTTGATATGTGCCCTTGTGGTTCCCTTCCTGAGTGATGAGTGATCGATCAACGAGCAACATGTCTCTTGGCTGTGTTGATGTGCAGGTGCGGAGCTCGGACAGTGGTCGAAGGTGAGGTGAAGGTCAAGTAGGGATGTGTCGTGCTGACGGACCGGGTGCGGTGAAGGGCGGACGTGGAGCTTGGACCGACGGAATGGGAGACCTGAGGGCCAGCTGTGGTAGCTGGCACGTGGCGTCGACAAGCGAGAGCACATGGGGATGTGCGGTGCATCGGCCGAGTCGGGAGGAAGGTGATGGCGTCGTGACACTTGGCGAGAGGTCAAGACGGATGGCGAATGCACTGTGCCCGGCGTGGAGGCTGGACATGCTCCGGCATCGGTGCTGGAACTCGGGGTGTGCGAACCACATCCCGTCTACGGCGCGGGTTCGGTAGCTGAGCCTCAAAAAGCTACCCTCGATGGTTTCCGAGTTTGGGCCTCAAAACTCGGCGTGGATGGTTTCCAGGTTTGGGCCTCAAAACATGGGCTCGCGGTTTCTGAGTTTGGGCCGCAAAACTCAGCCTGAGGATAGGTTTCCCGGTTTCAGCCTCAAAACCGGGGGAAGGCCCAGGTTTCCCGGTTTCGACCTCAAAACCTGGGGGAGGTCCGCAAAAAGGACGGTCGACGCGTGGCGGCGTGGAGAGGCTAGTGCGGAGGCGAGGCTATCCACAAGGAAGGCGCGGCGGTCGACTGGGCGGCACGTGGCGGCATCCTGAGGCTTGCGTCGAGGCAAAGCTAAGGGTGAGGAAGGCGCGTGGCCGTCAGATCAACTATCAGCAGAGTTGGACCGGGATACCCCTAGGGTTGGCCGCTTTGCTCTTGTATCTAGGGGTAGAAAGGGGATTATTGTATTAGGCTATAAATAAGAGAGGCACCCCTCCTCTCTCCCTATCCTAGCAGTCATTTGTTCCTGAGCTCTCTCTCTCTAGCCCTCGCTTAGGTTCTAATCATACCTCGCTGCTAGTGATCCGCAGACACTGGAATCATACCTCTGTGTATTTGGATCTTTTGAGGAAACAAGACCGTATTCTCGTTGTCTCCTCGTGTGGAGGAATTTTGGCTGAAATCGAATCGAATCGTGTCTTGTGTTTTGTGTTCTTCACATTTTGGTTTTTCATCTCCCGGTGATTTGCCTTGTTCTTCCTCTCCATGAGATGATTTTCGATTCCACTTGAATCAATTCGTTCTTGGTCGTGAGCTCCTTCTTTCTACCGAAGGAATTCTCTCCTTACCTCACGAATCCATAGATCGGGTTGATTTCACGTTCGTTCTTCGTTATTTCCCCCTTTTCGGTGATCCTTGGATTTCTCTTGATAGACTTGGTTTGGTGCGATGATTTCTTAGAATTGGCACCCCAATTCGTAGAGGAACACTTGGGGAGATTTTGATCGAAGTCTCTTTTGTTTTGGTGAAGTTTCGATCGAATTGCCTTTTGTCCCGAGCAGTTTTTCTGTTTTTTGTTCATCCGCGGACAGTCCGCGCCCCTAGCGCCGGACAGTCCGGGACTCGGGACTCAGCAGGATCAGAACAGCCCAGCGCGACACTGTTCTCTATTTTATGAACGGCGGACAGTCCGCAGTACAAACTCACGGACAGTCCGGGACTAGTCCAGAACTGTTTCAGAACAGTCTGTTTTGGACTCGGTTGCCGGCGGACAGTCTGGACTTCCAGTGGCGGATAGTCCGGCGTTCACCGGACAGTCCGGGACTCTGACCCCGGACAGTCCGCGAATCTGCAGCTTGTGCAGTTTTGCTCCGAGGCTTTGGCAGTTGGTTTTGGTGTTTCTCCGGGGGTTCCGCTGTACCACTAGGACATCTCCTAGGGTATCCACCTACTCGTAGGTCGTGAACTCTTCAGTTGTTTCGAGTCTTAGCTTTTGGGGTGATTTTCTGGGACAAGGGCCAGTCTATTCACAAGTTGAATTTGAGGCTCCCATTCACCCCGCCTCTGGTCACCAATCCGGTCCTTCAATTGGTATCGGAGCCGGTTAAGGATCTTCTCTACCTTAATCGGTTTCAGATCCTAAGGGCGACATGGAACGAGGGAACAACAGGACTCCTTGGTTCGATGGAACGAACTACTGCTATTGGAAGATTCGGATGCGTGCTTACCTCAACAGCATCAGATCTTCTGTCTGGGAGATATGCGAGAATGCTGAGTACGTAGTCCTTGCGGCTCATGTGGGTCAGATCCAGGTTGACCAGCACGAGTCCAACTCCAAGGCTCGTAATGCACTTTTGGCCAGGATCTCCCTTTCCTGAGTTCGAACGTGTCTCTGAGCTTGAGACGGCACGAGACATCTGGGTGAAGCTTCAAAGCTATCACGAGGGGACCGCCCATGTCAAGACCAGACTCTTCGAAACGTACAAGCGCGAGTACGAGAACTTTGTTCAGTTGGAGGGAGAGACGATTGACGCCTTGTTCGCTCGTTTCCAAACGATTGTGAACAAGATGCGTGCCAATCGGGCTAACCTACCCTATGATGATCATGAGAGGGCGCTCAAGTTACTATATGCCCTGGATCGGAGGGTACGGGAGGTGAAGGTGTCGACTATCATTGAGTCTCCATCTTATGACACCCTCACCGTGGACGAGCTGTTCAGCAAGCTCAAGTCCACCGAGATTCATCACCTGACTCAGGCCAAGCTGAAGAATCCATCTTCACATTCCATGGCTTTGGTCTCAGGCAAGGGTGGATCGATTTTTCCAATTGACGCTTCACCTCCTCTCTTTTCTTTGTCTTCTTTGCTTACAGTCACGGAGGAGCAGTTGGAGGCATTTGGAGACGACGACCTCGCCCTCGTCATCACTCGATTCTTGCGGTTTCACAACAACCATCTGAATCGCTGGCGTGGTGGCGCACGCGAGGGCTGCTACAAGTGTGGTGATCTGGATCACTTCATGGCGAACTGTCCCAAGAACAACAAGAAGTCTTCCGGCAAGAATCGCAACTCCAGGCGCAAGGGCAAGTCGGAGTACAAGACCGAGAAGAAGAACAAGGACAGCTTTCGCCGGGAGGACATGGAGAGGGCTTTTGACGCCGGTCGGCGTGTCCTCTTCGCTTCCAAAGGCGAGGAAGACAAGACCTCCGACAGCGAATCCAGCGACGACGGGTCCGAGCACAAGACGGAAGATCGCTTCAACGGACTCTGCTTCTTCGGCAACTCCTGCAAGGGCTTATGCACCATGGCCCTGGATGAAGAGGACAACAAGTGCCAGGCAAAGGACGCTGATGATGCCAACAGCGACGACGACGATGACAACGCTTCTGAGGTATCAAATTCCTCTCTTGTCGATCGTCTCACTGATGAGCGCGATAGCTTTGCGGAGTTAGTTCTTGCTTTGGAGAAGAGACTCACGCAAGTTAACCAAGAGCGCGGTGAGTTTAAGGCAAAGATGAAGGAGTGCGATGAGTGCACCACACAGATGGCAAACTTTTCCACCCTACAAACCAAGTATGCCTCTTTGATCGAGGTGTATGATGAGCTGAAGAGTAGGCTAGACTTGGTGGGTGAGTGTCGTGAGTGTGCCTCCATGAAGAAGGAGCTGGAGGAAGTGAAGGCGAGGCCTTCTTTGTTGGGTGCGTGCAAGCTTTGTCCTAGCTTGCGAACTGAGTTGGCAGAAGTTAATGCCAAGTTTGCTGGAGCCATGAAGGCCAGCTCAGTTAGCACCTTGTCCGCTCCATGTGAGCGATGCGTGGGGATGGAGCTTGAGATTGCCAACTGTTGGCATGACAGGATGCAAACCGAGGAGGAAAACACATACCTTCGGTCCATTCTGAGTTGGGTGTCATGCAGTGAGCCGCAGTTGGGCATGATGATCAGTTAGTTCAAGAGGGGAACTGATTGCTCGGGAGTAGGCTTTGCTTCAGGTGGGAAGAGCGCTAGCATCTTTGGCAAGATCGGTGAGTTTAGTGGAGTGAGCCCTAGTGAGAAGCCATCTGCTATCCCTAAGCTTACCAAGATCACCCCACCTGAGCCTCCCAAGCCTATCACCAAGGATGGCATCCTTGATGAACCTCCCAAGGCTCCACCTCGCAAGCAAGTGTGGGTTCCCAAACCTAACCATCTTAGGAACACACTTGACACCCTTCCTGACGTCTCTAGTGATCCCCTTTCGAGAGGCAAGCAGCCAACCAGAGTGAACAACTCTTGGAACTGTAGGAACCAACAACCCAAGAGAGTGGTGAGGTTCGAGTGCGAGTATTGTCACCGTGAGGGTCACCTAGCTGAGTTTTGCTTTCAGAGGAAGAGAGACGCTAGGAAGGAGTTGGAGCTGAACAACAAGGCCAGGCACCACCCTCTCCATGGTGTGCAAGGTCGGGGAGTTCAGAGGCAGGGTGCTAGACCTGGAGGTGCACCCCCTTAGGTTGCTAGGCCCCAGGCAGCTAGACCACGGGGTGGTGGTCGTGCCCGTCGCGGTTCCGGTTGTTCTCAATACGATCGTGAGCCGGGTGTAAGAGGTTTTGCTGCTCAGTCCCATAGCGGACCACCTTTTCAGTATGGTGGTGATCACTTTGCTCAGATGGGACATAGTGGTGAGTTTGGAGGTTTTCCGTTCCATAGCGGACCACCCTTTCAGGTTGGTGGTGATCGCTATCCATCCATGGGACGAGGACAGTTTGGTGTTTCTACTAACACTTTTTCTGGGCCTATGACACAGCACTGGTATCCTTCTCAGTATACTAACCCAAGTGTTGTGTCATATGCTCACTTCCTGCCTTTCTATTGATGCAGGAACTTCGGTTGGAGAACATGTGGCTCATGGATTCCGGGTGTTCGCGCCACATGACTGGAAAGAAGGAATGGTTCTCCAGCCTTAGCCCCGTGATACACAAGGAGTACATCACTTTCGGGGACAATAGTAGAGGTAAGGTTGTTTCTCATGGAGCTAATTCGGCTCAATGAGAATTTTGTTCTTAAGGATGTTGCTTTGGTTTCTAACTTGCATTACAATTTGCTTTCTGTTTCGCAACTTCTTGAGGATGATTGTGAAGTGCGTTTTAAGAAGGGTCTGAGTCATGTTTTAGACCCTCGGGGAGATCTTGTTTGTCGGATTGTCCCTTTTGGCCGTGTTTTCAGAGCCAATTTTTCTCGTTCTTTCGGCTCTGCTAGATGTTTGATGGTTGGTCCTTCTTCTGATTTGTGGAAGTGGCATAGGAGGCTCTGCTAGATGCTTGCAAGACTTAGCTCACTTGGCCTAATCCAAGGATTGCCCAAGCTTAAGTTTCAGAAGGACCTTGTTTGCCATCCTTGTCGTCACAGGAAGATGGTTGCTGCTTCTCACCCACCTGTTAATCAGGTGATGACAAAGCGACCCGGCGAGCTTTTACACATGGACACAGTTGGTCCAGCTCGGGTTTGCTCAGCGGGTGGGAAGTGGTACGTTCTAGTGATCGTTGACGATTTTTCGAGGTACTCTTGGGTGTCCTTCGTGGAGGGTAAGGATGAAGCTTTTTCCTTTTGCTCGTGATTTGATTTTGAGGTTTGAAAACTGAGTTTCCCCCTAACACTATTAGAGCTATTCGTAGCGATAATGGTACTGAGTTTGATAACTCACTGTTTGTCTCTTTCTGTTCTTCTAATGGGATCGAGCATCAGCTTTCTTCTCCTTATGTTCCCCAGCAGAACGGTGTTGTTGAGCGCAAGAACCGGACCCTTGTTGAAATGGCCAGGACGACGCTCGATGAGCATAGGACTCCTAGGCGTTTTTGGGCTGAGGCGATCAACACCGCTTGCCATGTTTCGAATCGCATCTTTCTTCGAGCTTTCATGAAAAAGACTTCTTATGAGTTGCGCTTTGGACGGGTACCCAAGGTATCTCATTTTCGGGTGTTTGGGTGCAAGTGCTTTATCCTGAAGCAAGGTAATTTGGACAAATTTGAATCTCGCTCTGCTGATGGGGTGTTTCTTGGTTATGCTTCTTATTCACGTGCTTATCGAGTTCTTAACCTCGAGACTAACCGGATAGTGGAGACCTGCGAGGTCACATTCGACGAGACTATGCCTTGTGTTTCTTCTGCTTTTGATGTTGTAGGAGAACAGGAGCTGGGAGAGACCATCTTTGTGGAGGAGGAGTAGGAGAATGCCGATTGGGGGTGATCCCAAGCCAACTCCACTGGCTGTCCCCGTCGACCCTGCGACGACTACTTCAGCTCGAGGACCCGATCCCACGACGTCTTCTTCTAGGGGTCCTCTAGAGCCACCTCACCAGCGAGCACCCGCTGCACCTGAGGGAGCGACAGCATCTGGCGAGGGGGAGGCGACTTCAGCGAGGCAAGCGCCCCGGAGCATTCAGCAAGTTCACCCTCCGTGTCAGATGATCGGCGGCATCGACCAACGAGTCACGCGGTCGCGAGCGTATGAAATCTCACACTTTGCTCATTCTGCATTTGTTGCTTCTTTTGAGCCCAAAGATGTTGGACACACACTTTCGGATTCTAACTGGGTCAATGTCATGCATGAGGAGTTAGAAAACTTCGAGCGAAACCAAGTTTGGACCCTAGTTCCACCTCCACCACAATGCCACCCTATAGGTACCAAATGGGTTTTCAAAAACAAACAGGGTGAGGATGGGATGGTTGTGAGGAACAAGGCTAGGCTACACTACAAGTAATGTGTGGTTTTTTGACATTCTATTTATGTCAAAATATATGAAATTAATGTCACAACTTAACATTTGTGACATTCAGTTGATGAAAATTCAAACGTCAAAAAACCACCGACATAAATTGATTTTGTGACATTTGTATATTCATTGTCACAAGCTTATGACAATGAATTTTAGTGTCATATATGTTTATGACATTGGTTTGTTGTCATAAATTATTACACGTGCCATGTAGACAGCTGACATGGCACTTACATGGCAGAGAAGAAATGTCATAAAATTGAAATATAACCTATTAAGGCTCATATAGTTTGCAGGCTTACATGGCAGAGCCAACCCAAACACACACATTACTAGATAATGAAATTCAAATCGACATAATTTATTACATTCATCAAGTTCAGAAGAGAGTGACTACTGTATTGTAGAAAACTAAGATATAAGTAATGATCCATAATTAAAATATAGACCAAAATCTCCCACCATTAGGTCGAGTCCTATTCAAGAGCTTACAAAAATCATAAAAAAAGCTCAACTTCACCAATCCTGAAAGCTTTTATGGCATTGTTGCTTCCTACACATGAGTGAGAAATCAAAGGTTAGCAGATCTAGTGCAAGGCTGGCTGCAAGGATTAATATAGAATGATCATGTGAGATAGTAAATTTACACAGTAACAGACTTGTTAAAACAGAGCCAGATTTCATCTAAGGCATAGAAAAATATTCAAGTGCGAAATTAGAGTATATGTATGCATCCAGGTAATTGATGATGACATAGAATTGGGCTGTAAATTATTCTATTAACAACTGCAGTGTACAAAAGTAATTCATTTTTTCATTAAAAAATACATCCAATTTGCATTTTCTAAGTTTCACTGCTCATGCAACAGAATGTCACATATATAGATTTACATCTAAGGGATATAATGAGACAGAAAACTGAACTTTGACTTCCGCAAGCGCGAACTTCTAAAAAGTTCACTATACACAAAACCAAGCCATGAATTTTTGGATGTCTAAGAACCATTTTACTGATTAAACATTGGAATAAATAAGAAAGTCATGCTTCAGGTGTTATAAATAAGAATATTATAATGAGAGGGCATGCAATACTCACTTTATATTATATTACAGTGAAAGTACTTGTACAGAAATCTTCCAGAGTTCTAGATTTATATTCCTGCTGCTACCCAAGTTCATTTGAACATAAATCATCACCTGAAAGAAAGTAACTATACATAACTTTATCCAAACTCAGCAGATAAATCTAAAATTTATCTAGAGCCGAACAATACTTATCAATAGATAAATCTAAAATTTACCTATAGCCGAACAACACTACTATTGTACTGAACCAATGCAAGCGGCTAAATTTAATGGTTTTAAAATAAACTGACAGTGATAGCTAAATGAACAAGTAAATAGTAAAACTATCACTAGCTACCAGCGTGCAAGAGTGTGCCTGCAAGTGATAATTACCTTCACTGTTGCATTCCAAATAAGATAAATGAATTGCTGAATGTAACATGCTATGGTTTTGCAAATTTGTGAACAGCTGTTGTTAAAGAATAGCTTCTCTTGTTGATATGAAAATCAAGGCTGCCAACTGCCGGAACGAATTGCCACTCACTGCCAATGGGCTAACCTGCTGCACAGAAACAAATTCAGAGCAAAAGCTAGTCACGCACTAGAGAGAAAACTGCAGAGCTGTTGATAGAAAAATAGAGAACTGCTGTCTTTTGCTACTGCAATAGAGTCGAGACCCAGCATAAACAAGAAACTAAGAGCAGCTCAAGCTGCAGGTGATGGTGTGCACTGAACAACAGCAAAGAGAGCACGCCCAAATACTCAACACCTGAAAAAAATAATAGAAGCCATGCATCTGGAAACTCACTAATTTGCTGACTATAAGAAAAGTTCTAATTAATTAAACAACTAAAGGCTAAATAAGAAAAACAACACATGCTGTTGTTGATCTAGCGCTACTGTCAACACACGTGCAAGCATTCTATAAAGCTCAGTGCATGAGAGACTAATAGACAACAATTCTTATGCAACATTCCAAGCTAATCGCAGATGCTGCTATGCAAAACATGTATGAACAGAATCCAGCTAGCAATTACTCCGTAACTGACAAGCACTTAACAACAGGAATGAATTAAGTAATACTTAAGTGCTAGCATATGGCCATATGCATTAACTGAGGAGATATTTGGCTAGAGCAACAAAGAAAGCACAAGTCAATCTAAAGATTGTTTACTATAGAATAAAAAGGGCCTAGATGATGTCTCTGTTAGAGTTACAGAATGAACAGAACCAAGCTATATGCAATGCCGAGCTGACTGAGTTGCAGAAGTTCCAACCACTGCTTACTCAGCCACCGTCGAGCTGATGTTGTTGCTGCAACTTGAAGAACGGAGAGTTGAGAAACCTATTGCTGTCAACTGTGATCGACTGCCGTTGAGCTACTAACATCCTTCATGCTGCACAAGTGAGTTCCAAATTAATCAACTTAAACATTGCTTTGCAAATCCATTTACCAAATTAATCATATATGTACAAAATTATTAATCTAAGCACTGCCTTCCAAATTAATCTATCCATGCTAAAATAATTAGCAAGTTCACACTGTATCTGAGTTCAGAGCATAAACAACGAGAAATGTTATTTGAGATCCGTTTCAAAATGACCTGATATATGACTAATTTAGTTGTATGGCAGACTAAATGATGATATAATATTAAGATTTGGGTATCTATTATTTTTTATTATAGATTCCATACTTGCAATGATGGCACAAGTGCACAACCCTTTACTGAAAATCAGTCCGACTGAGTAGACTGAAACATGATCCATCACTCTATAGTTTTTTTATTATATACATATGGGAGAGAAGAAATAGAAAACATGCTCTGCATTCTATGACAAAGCAATTGCAATTCTGAAATAGGAACAGGAAAATGGAAGTGTATAACAAAAGGAAACTAATTACAGATACAGTGTCGACATCCTGCTGGGCGCCGACATGGAGCCCTGGATCGGCGACCTCGGCCTGAACCGGCTGCTGTCGGGTGAGGCGGCGTCGCACTACCGCGCGGGCGCGTCGGCGCGGCTGTTCGGGAGCAAGCGGTAGATGCACTCGACGAGCAGCATGTGGGGCCTGTCCCTGATGCTCCGGCCAGACACGAGCCCCTGCGGGTCGGGGTCTGTCGCCGCGGCGGCGATGTTGGTGTCGTCGTCGGCCCGGGTGCCGTAACAGGCGCCCGAGTGCCTAAAGAACCTACGGCCCATGGCCAAGTGGGACGTGTATGCCTTCGGCATGGTGCTCCTGGAGCTGCTCTCCGGGCGGGTCTACTCGGAGGTGGAGCTGTGTCAGTGGCACACGGGGCTGGTGGCCGTCGAGGAGCACGAGTGCGTGCTCCGGATGGCCGAACCCACGCTCCGCGGCCAAGGGCAGGGGGCATGTCGCTACTGCCGCCGCTGCTAGGAGAGGAAAAAGGAACTAGGGTTTGAAGGGGATGCAAGGTGGGTATTTTAACCTCTGCTTGTGCGATCTCGGCCGTCCATATTGATCAGAAGGCTCTCATCATCCGAAACCAAAATGGTCGGAGCCTCCGTATGACGGCTCGTGCAAGCATGTGGGCCAAGTCGCTTAAAGACTACCCCGTCTGGAGCCACATGTGAACTAGTTGGTCCACGGTTCAAGCCTCTACCTAGTTATTTTTTTTAGAAATTTACGGACCTCTAGATCAACGTTGGTTATTTTTTCGACAAATTTTCCACACGAATTGTACTCTACTTTTTCCCGTGTTGAGCCCGGCCAAGCGCATGTTTGGACCAATTT
This sequence comes from Coix lacryma-jobi var. lacryma-jobi, assembly GCA_009763385.1. Classification (NCBI taxonomy): domain Eukaryota; kingdom Viridiplantae; phylum Streptophyta; class Magnoliopsida; order Poales; family Poaceae; genus Coix; species Coix lacryma-jobi. The sequence goes on along the minus strand of CM019828.1, from coordinate 74,892,622 downwards.
TGAGAAAACTTCCGTCTCTTCAGATCATAATGTTACTGACAAAAAAAACCCACCAACACATTTGTCTTCATAGCCTAGTGGTAAAAGCTCATCTTTATGATATAAGTCTTAAAAAACGCTATTTTTTTGCATTTTTGTTTGTGTTTGCGTTTAATTTGTTTTCCTTCTTTTTCTCTTCTTCCATTTCTAAAATACATATCAATATATTCTCTATTAATTTTTTCTCTCCACTTCCTTTTGCTAAGTATCCTCTTCACGTCACAAACCTAATAAATTAAGTTTAGAAGAAATAATTACACACATGATCAAAAAACCACTCACTATTTCTATATTTAATATTATTTTATTAAACAATACATGAACCTAATTTTATCGTGGCCGAATTTATGTCTAAAAAGATCATTCCTGCTTTATGTGTTTTGGTATTTTTAAAGACCCCTATTTTGAGAATTTTGTGATGCTTATTTTTTTGTTGTAGTAGTAAGGCATGTATAATAAAGTACAGATTTAACAACGTGGACTGAAATAAGTTGTGAAAACAATGAAAATAAAATGGTATATAGATCTACCCGACAATGTGGTTGCGCAACATGCCAACATGGACAACAATATTTAAGAAAAATCAATAAATTATTTTGTGACACACAAAATATATCATGTAGATAGGTGACATTTGTAAATTAACCTTTATGACACAAAGAATGCCTCATGACGTAGCAAATATCGTCATTGGATGGAATTGGACTGGGTGTATGACATTTATTGTGACATACAACTTTTTATTGTCACTAAATTAAAATGTCTAAAACATAATATCATAAACCAGATGATATAGTGACATTATGACCTGTTGTCATACTAAATACGTCAAAAAACCACACATTTCTTGTAGTGCTAGTAGCCCAGGGTTTTTGTCAAAAAGAGGGGATCGACTATGAAGAAACCTTTGCCTCTGTAGCCCGTTTAGAAGCCATTAGGATTCTTCTAGCTTTTGCAGCTTCGAAGGGTTTTAAGCTTTACCAAATGGATGTCAAGAGTGCTTTCCTAAACGGGTATATAGAGGAAGAGGTCTATGTGAGACAACCCCTGGTTTCGAGAATCCCAAGTTTCCAAACCATATTTTTAAACTTACAAAAGCTTTATATGGTTTGAAACAAGCCCCGACAGCTTGGTATGATCGTTTGAAAACTTTTCTGCTCTCTAAGGGTTTTAAAATGGGACGGGTAGATAAAACATTGTTTCTCCTCAAGCAAGACAATGACACTCTTTTGATCCAGATTTACGTGGATGATATCATCTATGGTGGCTCTTCTCATGCACTTGTTGCCAAGTTTGCAGATACTATAAGCAGGGAGTTTGAGATGAGTATGATGGGTGAGTTGACCTTCTTCCTCGGGTTGCAAATCAAGCAAACCCGAGACGGGACGTTCGTGCATCAAGGCAAGTACACGAAGGACATCCTGAAGAAGTTTGACATGGGCGAGACCAAGCCTCTTACGACGCCCATGGCGACGACTGCTGCGATGGACGCGGACCACGACGGAGAGCCAGTTGACCAGAAGGAGTACAGGAGCATAATCGTCTCGCTCCTGTACCTGACGGCGACGAGGCCAGATATACAGTTTTCTGTGTGTCTGTGCGCTCGTTTTCAGGTGTCCCCTCGGACTTCCCACAAGCAAGCAGTGAAGCGCATCTTGAGGTACCTCCGATACACTCCTGAGTTTGGACTTTGGTACTCCTCTTCTTCGACCTTCTCGCTTTGTGGTTATTCCGATGCGGATTTTGCCGGCTGTCGGCTTGAGCGCAAGTCTACTTCTGGGACTTGTCAGTTTCTTGGCTCTTCTTTGGTTTTGTGGTCTTCTTGCAAATAGTCGAACGTAGCCCAGTCTACTACAGAAGCCGAGTATGTCGCCGCTGCTTCTTGTGCTTCACAGTTTTTATGGATGGTTGCTACATTGCATGATTTTGGTCTAGATTTCAGTCGGGTTCCTTTGCTTTGCGATAGCACTCCTGCCATTAGTGTAGCAAAGAACCCTGTTCTTCACTCCAAGACCAAACACATCGATGTTCGCTTTCACTTTCTTCGTGATCACTATGAGAAAGGCGATATTGATCTTAGGCATATAGACACCATAACCAGGTTGCAGACATTTTCACTAAGCCTTTGGATCTCTCAACTTTTGCTAGGTTGAGAGGTGAGCTTGGTGTGTGTTTCCCCTTTTAGATGGGGGAAGCATTTTGCTTGTTGTACAATAGACTGACTTTCTGATCCTTTTTGTTTTTGGGTCTTGAGTCTTTCTGGTTTTGCTTTGGCTCCGATTCTGACTTCATCATGCATACATCTTGCATTTTCAAGCTTCATGTCTATATTCCTTAGAATGAATTTATGCTTTGATTAGTGTATGCTTCGATGATATATGATGATGCTTGTAGCTTAGGCTCTCCTTGATCACTGCTACATTTTGTGAGCTAAGCTAATTCTTCAGAACGTTGAACATGCTTAATGAACTTAAAATTTGATACATGTTCACCATTTATGTTGGCAACTAGCATGTGTAGGATGTGTTGAGGTCACTTGAGCTATTTCATATATGCTAGGTTGCTATGTCTCTAGTTCTAAGTCTTTCACTTGCTTGGATTGTTCATATTCTGTTTAAAATGAACCAAGTATTAGTGAATTGAAAAGATCGAGATGGGATTGCTCTGTCAACACATCACGGTATCGAGACTGTTTCTCATAGCACTTTGAGTTAAACTGGAGCCGTGTAGTGTAAGACCGAAACCGATGCTTTAAGCTTTCGATTGCATATGCATAGGCTTAGCACGGTTGAAAAGTTAGGCAATGACAGGCTTTCAACCTCTCGCAATCACATGCTGAATTTAAACTTGTTTTAATAACCGCTGCAATTTCTCCGATAAAATCTAAAAACACAAGTCAATGTTTCTTTCTATAGCATGATGATTGAACTTTGCTAGGGGTAGTTCACCTTGCATACATGTTTAGCACTTGTTTGACTTCCTGTCTATACATGTTTAGTGTTATTTTGATGGTGAAACTACTTTCTGACCGGCTTAAAACTGCTCTTTTGGCTTATGCATTCATCTCTTGTATTTGGTGATCAGTTTGAGCCTTTGCTAGCACTTTTGCATGTTGCTTTGTAGTCGGATCAGCACTCTTTCGAGTATACACCTGAAGCTACTAACTTGCATTTTTAACTCATATGCATTTGCTTGATTTCGATAGGCATGACCTAGCTCCGTTTTACATACTTGAGTCTTTTTCCCCTCTCTTTTGATTGCAAATTGCCCCCAAGGGGGAGAATGTTTCCAATGATGAGATATTTTTAGACTTTCTGTGGTGACAATTTGCATTTTATGCTTCACTTGCTGAGGGGGAGTTCTTTGAGTGAGGGGGAGCTTTTTTGCCTACTCTGAATCGGCTTTTATCTGATATCGATCTTTTAGCTAGTTGCGTTGAGCCTCTGTGCCTCTATCTTGACGGACTAGCAGTAGCTGCTTCTTATGCAATCTTCGTTAGGTATCGAGCTTTCAGCTAGTGGTGTTGAGCCCCTTCTGCCTCTTCTTGAGGACTAGCTTGTTTATGACTTGGTTGCGTCGAGCCGTTGCCCATGTCTTTGGGAACCGAGTTTTGTGCTTCGATTTTGATCGAGTTTTGCTCTCTGAAGAGCTGTTGCTCTGATCTCTTGCTTGGTTGTGTCGAACCGTTGCCCATGTCTTTGGGGACCAAGCTTCGCTTATCTCGATTTGTTCTTATTCGGCCTTTTCTCTGGCTTTTGGACATCTCGAGTGAGTTTTCTTCTTCTACCCAATTCTGCTTTCTTTTTCTTCTGATTATGGTTACTATGAGTTGACGATGCACTCATGAACGGGGAGATTGAGAACACAAGGTTGATATGTGCCCTTGTGGTTCCCTTCCTGAGTGATGAGTGATCGATCAACGAGCAACATGTCTCTTGGTTGTGTTGATGTGCAGGTGCGGAGCTTGGACAGTGGTCGAAGGTGAGGTGAAGGTCAAGTAGGGACGTGTCGTGCCGACGGACTGGGAGCGGTGAAGGGCGGACGTGGAGCTTGGACCGACGGACCGGGAGACCTGAGGGCCAGCTGTGGTAGCTGGCACGTGGCGTCGACAAGCGAGAGGATATGGGGATGAGCGGTGCATCGGCCGAGTCGGGAGGAAGGTGATGGCGTCGTGACACTTGGCGGGAGGCCGAGAAGGATGGCGAATGCACTGTACCCGGCGTGGAGGCTGGACATACTCCGGCATCGATGCTGGAACTCGGGGTGTGCGAACCACATCCCGTTTACGGCGCGGGTTCGGTAGCTGAGCCTCGAAAAGCAACCCTCGACAGTTTCCGAGTTTGGGCCTCAAAACTCAGGGTGGCCGGTTTCCGAGTTTGGGCCTCAAAACTCGGCGTGGACAGTTTCTAGGTTTGGGCCTCAAAACCTGGGCTCGCGGTATCTGAGTTTGGGCCACAAAACTCAGCCTGAGGACAGGTTACCCGGTTTCAGCCTCAAAACCGGGGGAAGGCCCAAGTTTCCCGGTTTCGGCCTCAAAACCGGGCGGAGGTCCGCAAAAAGGACGGTCGACGCGTGGCGGCGTGGAGAGGCTGGCGCGGAGGCGAGGCTATCCACTAGGAAGGCGCGGTGGTCGACTGGGCGACACGTGGAGGCATCCTGAGGCTTGCGTCGAGGCGAAGCTAAGGGTGAGGAAGGCGTGTGGCCGTCAGATCAACTATCAGCAGAGTTGGACCGGGATACCCCTAGGGTTGGCCGCTTCGCTCTTGTATCTAGGGGTAGAAAGGGGATTATTGTATTAGGCTATAAATAAGAGAGGCACCCCTCCTCTCTCCCTATCCTAGCAGTCATTTGTTCCTGAGCTCTCTCTCTCTCTAGCCCTCACTTAGGTTTTAATCATACCTCGCTGCTAGTGATCCGCAGAGACCAGAATCATACCTCTGTGTATTTGGATCTTTTGAGGAAACGAGACCGTATTCTCGTTGTCTCCTCATGTGGAGGAATTTCGGCTGAAATCGAATCGAATCGTGTCTTGTGTTTTGTGTTCTTCATGTTTTGGTTTTTCATCTCCCGGGGATTTGCCTTGTTCTTCCTCTCCGTGAGATGATTTTCGATTCCACTTGAATCAATTCATTCTTGGTCGTGAGCTCCTTCTTTCTACCGAAGGAATTCTCTCCTAACCTCACGAATCCATAGATCATGTTGATTTCGCGTTTGTTCTACATTCTTTCCTCCTTTTCGGTGATCCTTGGATTTCTCTTGATAGACTTGGTTTGGTGCGATGATTTCTTAGGATTAGCACCCCAATTCGTAGAGGAACACTTGGGGAGAGTTTGATCGAAGTCTCTTTTGTTTTGGTGAAGTTTTGATCGAATTGCCTTTTGTCCCGAGCAGTTTTTCTGTTTTCTGTTCATCCGCGGACACTCCGCGCCCCCAGCGGCGAACAGTCCGGGACTCGGGACTCAGCAGGATCAGAACAGCCCAGCGCGGCAGTGTTCTCTGTTTTGTGAACGGCGGACAGTCCGCAGTACAAACTCGCGGACAGTCCGGGACTAGTCCAGAACTATTTCAGAACAGTCTGTTTTGGACTCGGTTGCCGGCGGACAGTCCGGACTTCCAGTGGCGGACAGTCCGGTGTTCACCGGACAGTCCAGGACTCTGACCCCGGACAGTCCGCGAATCTGCAGCTTGTGCAGTTTTGCTCCGAGGCTTTGGCAGTTGGTTTTGGTGTTTCTCCGGGGGTTCCGCTGTACCACTAGGACATCTCCTAGGGTATCCACCTACTCGTAGGTCGTGAACTCTTCGGTCGTTTCGAGTCTTAGCTTTTGGGGTGATTTTCTGGGACAAGGGCCAGTCTATTCACAAGTTGAATTTGAGGCTCCCATTCACCCCCCGTCTGGTCGCCAATCCGGTCCTTCACTTTAGTGAAATTAAGAACTACCAACATATACCACAAGAAAGGTGGCAAGGCCTACATTATTGGTGATTGGCTCACGGACATTGACTCCTCCGGTGGCTCATCAAATGAAGATAGTGATGATGAGAAGGAGAAGGTGGCCGCTCTAGTGATTGGGACTTCTACACCACCACCTCCACCGTCGCCATCATCCTCTACACACGTATGCCTCATGGCAAAGGGTGATCGGAAGGTACAAAGTGATGATAACTCTAGTGATGATGAGAGTGATGGAGAGTTCCAAGCTCCTACTTATGATGAACTTGTTGAATTGCTAAACAACTACACTAAAATCATAAGACTAGAGCTAAGAATGATAGGCTTGTTCATGACAATGAAGCTCTTGTTGAAAAATATAACAATGCTATACATGCTAGTGATGAGCTAAAAGATGAACTTGCTACTATGTCATCATCTATCAAGGAGCTCAAGTCCTCTAACAAGGAGCTCAAAGCTAAAACTGAAAAACTTGATAAGATGCATAGTGATCTTACCACTAGTTATGTCTTGCTCAAAGAACAATACACTCAAGTGAAAGTTGATCATGATACCCTCACCGTTGCTTATGATATGCTTTCTCATGAGACACAATATGCTCCTAACCTTGTTGTTAAGTGTGATATAGCTACATCTTGTGAGGACTTGGTTAGTGAGCATGATGAGCAAAAGGCTAGTGGCAAGGGCAAGAAAGTTGTGGTGGCCGATCATTATGATGACTATATCAAGATCAAGAATAAGAATGCAAAGCTCAAGATTGATCTAGAGAAGCTTACAACCACCAAGCAAGTTGTCGTTGAAACTCATGATGATGATTATAGCATGACACTTGAGCTAGACATGCTAAAAGAAGAGAACAAGAGATTGAAGATGGAGAGGGACTACAAAATGACACCATCTCAATTGGAACTCCAACAAGAGAATGACAAGCTCAAGAAGGAGAAAGAGCACCTCACCTCCGGATTGAGGAACTTCACCAAGGGTCAATGTCTTCAAAGTGAGCTACTCATGAACACCGTAATGAAGACCAATAGAAATGACATTGGCTTTCTTGAAGAGAAGATGAAGCAACACAAAAGCATTACAAAGCCCAAGAAGAAGATTGGAAGATGCTATGAGTGTGGAAAAGAGGGACACTTTGCTCATGATTGTGAAGAGCCAAAACCCACACCCTTGCCCAAGCATGCTAGGCCCTTTGCTTTCAATGCTCACTACATGCTTAGACAAGATTCTAGTGGCAAAGTGAAAGTAATGTTTATGGGGCCTCCTAACAAGAATAGGCCAAAGCAAATATGGGTTGCAAAGTCACTAGTTGAGAAGGTTAAGGGACCTCAACAAGTTTGGGTCCCGAAAGCTCAAGCTTGATTTCTTGTGTGTGTAGGTGAACTACAAGACCGGTGGATCTCATTGGGTGATTGATAGTGGTTGCACACAACATATGACCGGTGATCCCCGAATGTTCACCTCACTAGAAGAGAATGTCGATGACCAAGAAAAGATAACATTTGGTGACAACTCAAAGGGCAATGTCAAGGGATTGGGCAAAGTGGCAATATCTAATGATCATACCATCTCCAATGTGCTTCTTGTTGCATCATTGAGCTTCAACTTGCTATCCGTTGGGCAACTATGTGATCTTGGCTTTCAATGTTTGTTCACTGACAAGGAAGTGAGTTGTGACCAAGAAAGATGATACACAAGTGATCTTCCAAGGCTTTAGATACAACAATCTCTATCTAGTGGATTTCTCCTCCGAAGATGCCAACTTGAAGACTTGTTTGTTCACTAAGCAATCACTTGGTTGGCTATGGCATAGAAGATTGGCACATGTGGGAATGAACACTCTCAACAAGCTATTGAAGAAGGATTTGGTTAGGGGCTTGAAGGATGTCAAATTTGAGAAGGACAAATTGTGTAGTGCATGTCAAGCCAGGAAGCAAGTTGCAAACACTCATCCAACCAAAGCCTTTGTGTCAACATCAAGAGAGTTGGAGCTACTTCACATGGATCTATTTGGGCCAACAACATATGCTAGCTTGGGTGGAAATCTCTATTGCCTAGTGATTGTTGATGATTATTCTAGATACACTTGGGTATTTTTTCTCCATGACAAATCCGAAGCAACTCCTTCATTCAAGAAGTTTGCCAAGAGAGCCGAAAATGAATTTGAAGTGAAGATCAAGAAGATTAGAAGTGACAATGGAAAGGAATTTGACAACACCCATATTGAGGAATATTGTGATGAAGTTGGGATCAAGCATGAAGTCTCCGCAACCTACATACCACAACAAAATGGGGTAGTTGAGAGGAAGAACCGGACACTAATCACCCTAGCAAGGACAATGTTTGATGAGTACTCTACACCGGAAAGATTTTGGGCGGAAGCAATCAACACCGCTTGCTATGCATCAAACCGGTTGTTCCCCCATCGTCTCCTTGGCAAGACCCCCTATGAACTACTCAACAACAAGAAGCCGGATGTATCATTCTTTAGAGTGTATGCGTGCAAATGCTATATCTACAAGAAGCGCCAACACCTAGGGAAGTTCCAACACCGATGTGATATTGGTTTTCTTGTTGGTTACTCATTGAAGTCCAAAGCATATCGAGTATTCAACCATGCCACCAGGATGGTAGATGAAACATATGATGTGGAATTCGATGAATCTAACGGCTCTCAAGGAGAGCATGAGAATCTTGATGATGTAGGTGATGAACCATTGAGGGAAGCAATGAAGAACATGTCGGTTGGAGCCATCAAGCATAAAGGTGATGATGATGATGTGCAAGTCATTGACAAGCCATCCTCATCCAATGTACCACATGATGATGATAAAGATGAGAGGGATCCAAATGAAGACACTCATGTCTCCCATGATCAAAATGATGGTACAAGCTCAAGATGTCGATGCTCCACAAGCGGCCCCTCAAGTAGTTGATTGAAGGACTACTCCTCTACTACATGCTCATCCTCAAGATCTCATCATAGGGAGTCCAACAAGGGGTGTAATGACTCGATCTCCAAAACTTGCTTTATTTCTGGAACACTCACTCCTTTGTGTCTCTTGTTGAGCCCTAACCAGTTGTAGATGAAGCTCTAAGTGATCGCTGATTGGGTGATGCCATGCATGAAGAACTAAACAACTTCTTCACCCGCAACCAAGTTTTGGACACTTGAAGAGAGACCTAAAGGCGCAAGAGTCATAGGAACAAATGGGTGTTTAGGAACAAGCAAGATGATCAAGGCAAGGTTGTTAGAAACAAGGCAGGCTAGTGGGAAAGGGTTCTGTCAAGTTGAAGGTTTGGATTTTTGAGAGACCTTTGCACCGGTTGCAAGACTAGAAGCCATCTGTATCCTCCTTGCATATGCATCACATCATGACATTAAGTTATATCAAATGGATGTGAAAAGTGCATTTTTAAATGGCTTCATAAATGAACTAGTCTATGTTGATCAACCTCCCAGGTTTGAAGACCCTAGATATCCTAATCATGTTTATAGGTTGTCCAAGGCGCTATATGAGCTCAAGCAAGCCCCAAGAGCATGGTACGAGTTCCTCTGGGACTTCCTCATTGAGAAGGGCTTCACCATTGGAGAGGGTCGACACCACACTAATCACTAAGAAGCTTGATGGAGAGATCTTCATTTGTCAAGTCTACGTTGATGATATCATCTTCGGGTCAACAAATGAAGCCTATTGCAAGGAATTTGGTGACTTGATGTCGAAGGAGTTTGAAATGTCTATGATTGACGAGCTCACATTCTTCCTAGGCTTCCAAGTCAAGCAATTGAAGGAGGAGACTTTTATATCTCAAGATAAGTACACAAAAGACCTCCTCAAGCACTTCAATATGGATGATTGCAAGCCTATCAAGACTCCAATGCCAACAAACGGACATCTCGACCTAGATAAGGGAGGTAACCCGGTTGATCAAACTCTCTACCGTTCTATGATTGGTAGTTGTTATACTTGACCGCATCTAGGCCCGACATCATGTTTAGTGTGTGCATGTGTGCTCGGTTTCAAGCCAATCCTAGGGAATCACATCTCATAGTCGTAAAGAGATTCCTTAGGTACCTAAAGCACACCCCAAGCATTGGCCTTTGGTATCCCAAAGGAGCTAACTTCCAACTCGTTGGGTATTCCGATTCGGATTACGCGGGTTGCAAAATTGATAGATAGAGCACATCCGGAGGGTGCCATTTGCTTGGGAGATCACTAGTTTCATGGAGTTCAAAGAAGCAAAATAGTGTGGCCTTGTCTACCGCCGAGGCGGAATACATAGCCACGGGTGCTTGTTGTGCACAAATCCTTTACATGAATCAAACCCTTTTAGACTATGGTGTAGTTCTAGAAAGGGTACCTTTGTTGTGTGACAATGAGAGCGCGGTTAAGCTTGCTAACAACCCGATTCAACACTCTCGCACAAAGCACATAAATATTCGCCATCACTTTCTTAGAGACCATGTTTCCAAGAAAGACATATCCTTAGAGGGAGTTAGAACCGAAGATCAATTGGCGGATATCTTCACAAAACCACTAGATGAGAATACCCTTTGTAGATTGCGAAGTGAGCTTAATGTGCTTGATCTAAGTAGCTTTGTCAAAAGGTGAAAGGGGGGTTGTCTTTGCATTGCATTGTATTATATGCCATGTTTAAATTATGCTATGCACATAAGCTTGTCAAACGTGGTTAAGATAACCGCCCTAAAAAGCATGTGAAGAAGCTTACCCATGAGCAAACTTAACAAGCAACCTAGATTCAAATTCCGTATTGCATTGCATATGCATTCGTGTTGCTTCGTCGTTTCTTTTCGGTTAAGCTTGGATCAACCGCTGTGTTCGTCCACCGCTAGGGGGAGCATTTGAGGCTCCTAATGGTTGGACCCCTAGTTTTGGTGGCCACATGTTGTCTCCTCGGGTTTTATTGCCTATTTTATCTAGAAAACTAAATTAGCCTATGGCAAAATATTTAATTTTTTTTAGGGTTTGAGAGAGGTCACTCCGCTAGGTTTCAACTGGTGTTTATTTGCGTCTTATTTGAGTTGAAACTTGGTTGGGAGAAGTCGGCGCGAAAAATTGAGTCAAAACAGGGTTTTCCCTGTGACCGGACGCTGTGACCGGACTCACCCTGTGACCGGACGCTGTGACCGGACTCACCCAGTGCGTCCGGTCAGTTCATCCCGCGCGTAGAATGAACAGTGATCTCGTCGCGTCCGGTCAGGAAGTGGCCCGTGCGTGCGGTCGTTAGCTGAAAAATGATCGGACGCATGCGTGCGTCCGGTCGTGTGCGACAGGACGCGTCCGATCGCGATTTACGCGTTTTGGATGCTCTGTGAGTTGGACCGGACGCTGGGCATCGTGCGTCCGGTCACTCTTCGAGTGCGTCCGGTCGCAATTTAAACAGCGTGTGAAGTCTTTCCAACTGACATGTGGGCTCCACTCGCTTTCTCCTTCATCCCGACCGAGCCCGACTCTAGCCGCCGCCGTGCCTCCACTCAAACCCTAGCCTCGCCTATCGCCAGCCGCCGCCTCCCTCACCGCCCCTCGCGCCCGCGCCGCCGCTCCTCCCCCTCGCGCCCGCGCAGCCGCTTTTCCCACTCGCGCGTGCGCCCGCCCGCCATACCGAGAAGCACGCCGGCGTCGTTCGCCGTTCACCGGAACTTCCTCACCGATCACCAGAGCACGTCCTCCTTGTCCCCAAGCTTCTTTCTCCTCTGGTGATTCTTTCCTGGCCAAGCCCATCTCGATCAACTCTTTCAGAGTGGGCTCGTGGTGTTCGAACGTGTCGGTCACTTACCTTTGCTTGGTCGGTTCGTCGCGTCTCGTCAGCGAGTCGGGACCTTGTCAGTGAGGAGATTGACAGTGTCAGTTTAATCCGGGGCCAAGCTCGCGGATACGGAACGAGGCAAAGCCTCTGAGGTTCAGTCTAGTTTCTTGATTGTCAGTGACTGTGGATTGATTGGCAGTTGTTCTCAGTGGCAGTGGTTCTCAGTGGCAGTGATTCTCAGTTGGAAGTGGTTCTCTTCTTGTAGCGATGGCTCGCTACAAGAATGTTGGCAGAGGTCCCGGGGCAGATCCTCCTCCCCCTCGCCCTCCTTCCGGTGGCAAGGGGAAGGCAGAGCAGAAGCTCGTGACCAAGAAGCGCAAGAGACTTGATCGAGATTCAGAGATGTCTCTAGCAGCAGCACGGGCAGCCGAGAGAGCAGAGCAGGGTGGTCAGGCCGGCGGTCTCCGTATTCGCGACCAGTCTTTAGAGCAAGGCAGTCAGGGCAGTGGTCAGCAGAGTGGACAGTGGGTTCATGATCTGCTTTCAGAGCAGCAGGTGCAGGCTCTACTTCAGGCCGAGCGAGGAGTGGTCTGGGTTCACGGTGTGCAGTACTCTCTCGATGACCCAGTTGAGGTCCTTCCTCTGGACTTTCGGTTTCCGTCAGAGGCAGCCTCAGCCCTCGCAGCAGCTTCAGCCGGTGGTTCAGCTCCAGAGCCCCACACAGCTACAGGGACCCAGGCAGAGGGTCAGCCCAGCTCAGCAGCCAGTACGCAGGACCACCCGTACTCGCACTCAGGTTTCTCCTAGACCTGAGGGGCAGAGGCGGGGTGGTCGATCCCCTCCGAGGCCACAGGGACCCCCACCTGTGGAGCACTTGGACCTGCGGCTCGCGACAGCACGTGAGGTGCAGGCCCTACGCTTGGTTCCATACGAGGAGTGGTTTCTAGCCGCCAGGCAACCTCAGGCCTCCGAGGGTTTCTACAAAGTACTTCAGGAGGACTTCTACATTGCTTATGTCAACAGTGGCGTCCATCTTCGACCTCACAGAGTTTGTCCGCTCGAGACTATAGTTGCAGTTGCTGGAGCGGCCATTCGTTCCATGCTATCTTACCTACCGGGCTTAGCAGATCTACTTGGTCGGAGTGGCCAATATGTGGAGGATTGGGTTCGACAGTTCTACGCGTCTCTCTAGATCTCCCTGGATCATCGATTTCTTCACTTTGCCTTCAGGGGGAGGTCCTACAGGCTCTATAGTGCCCGCGCTAGAGAGTACCTTGGTCTGACTGCTTATGCGACCAAGATTCACACGTTGTGATATGGAGAGACTGAGCCACCTCGGCGTCCTCATCCAGGCGAGATTCCACCAGCAGACTTAGTCTGTGCCTGTTTCCGAGAGTCATTCGGAGAGGGGTCCAGCCGGCGTCCTCGTGACTTGACGCCGACGGCCCGTCTTGTGAACGAGGTCATGAGGCGTACTATTCTGCCTCGGATAGGCTATAGAGAGGGGTTGACTCGCATTCAGATCTGGCTTATTCATCACTTGGTCTCCCAGCTTGAGTTTGATATTTGGGATGTTTTTATTTCTAAGATGGAGGACACGCTAGCAGAGCGGTTGAAGGGACATAGGCAGCTTCCCTATGCCCACTGGATCTATGTCATTATGAGGAAGATGATTCTGGCACTGCTTTCAGAGCTTACTCACTCTCCGACGGAGTTCCCCGTGTATGACACTCGCCAGATTGCTGGGGCTCGTCCAGACACTCATCCCCGGGGTCAGCGTCAGCGGCCAGTTGTCACCGAGACAGAGGTAGAGCAGGATGAGACTGTTCGTCAGTTGGCAGAGGCTAAGCTAGTTGGACTTGAGGCAGAGGCTAAGGACCCTGACCTTCCAGAGGACTCGACTGACAGCTCCGATGATGACTACGCTCATCTTCCGAGGATGCGTCCAGCAGCAGCTCACGACTCAGAGGCCTCCCTTTGGAATCTTTGTTGCCCTAATTGTCATGATTTTGTTGCCCAATCGGCTCTTGCTTTCACCGTTTCAAAGGAAACTCCCTTTTTCTCAGAATAACCGATTCGCATAATCAGCTGCCGAATCCTTGGAAACTAGCCGACCGCATGGACACTTGCCGAACGCCTCATATGCTCATCTCTCGCACACTAGTCCATCTGTCGTCTCCTTGTATGTGCGAAAATCTGGTGTTAACACATGCCCCCTAATTTTGGGATAAATATTTATTCCAAAATTCCTTTCTCCTGCATACTGACGTGGAACCTCCAGAAGCATCCACCTTCATGGAAATCTCGCGTGCCATAATTGCCTTACCTGCCGATTCATCTCCCGATGCACCCTTTGGGGTCCTTTTAAGTCACCCTTCACTTCGTTTCGGCTTACTCCCTCCAGCTCCCCTGTTTCAATCTCAAAATCAAGAAAACCCTTCTTTCTCCTATCATCACCCAATCCAATCCAGAAGATGTCTTCTGTGGCGAGAAAACACAGCTCCAAGCATGGCGTTTCCAACACTTCCAAGAAGAGGTTGCTCTCTTCTACTTCTGTTTAAAAATAAAGCAGTCGTCCTTACTTCGTTACTTTTGCTCAGGAGGATCGATGATGACTTCCTTCAGCTTGATTTGGTGGAGAGGGACCAGGAGTTTATTCGAGTCTCCCGGGAGCGTGACATCGCTCAAGATCGGGCTGTTGGTAAATATCTTCACCATTTCTGTCTCTGCTTCCCCTTTCTCTCCTCCCGATAAACCTGCTAACTTGAAAAATGCTAGGGTCACCAGGGTTATGAACATTTTTTTAGTAAATGCGATATAAACAATATCAGCTGTATTCTAAACTCTTGGAGTATTTTCCGCTAAAGGCGATGCTTTACATCGGCTATTTTTGCACACAAATATTCTTGAATCTGCTCGCATAATTATCACGCATTTGGCATTTAATAAGTAGTGTCGAAGCTTGGTACATGAGTAATACACATAAACAAAGTTTCTTTGTAGCCGAATACCTCGTCTTTGGGTCTTGACAACTTTCGGCTAAGGTAAGCTATTACTCCTTCTTTTCGTTCAAATTCTTATATAAGGGCCGATCCTATTGTTAGGCTATCGGCCGCCACGTACAACTTGAAAGATTCACCAAGCTGTGGAAGTACAAGCACTGATGGTACCTTTAATTTCACCAAAAGCTCCCTGTTGTTGTACGTCACCCCATATGAATTTTTCGATCCCTCTTTCAGCAACGGAGAAAAAGGCAGAACTCTTTCCGAAGGTTTATCAATTTCAATCCATCCTTTGGATCCAGATTTGTACTGTAACAGAACCGACCAATTTATAAGAGCACAAGTGCGAAAACCTCCGCCGAAGCAGCTGAATTAGCACACTTGAGCCCATATAAACCCGGTAGTCCGGAAATCTCGAAGGATTTCAAACATTTCCAACATCTCAACCAAGATCGCATGGTCAAGCAAATACAAATCATGTCCACGGAGCTTTGCAGCGGAAATAATATTACAACAGAGTTCACAAATAATGATACAAGTTGAGTTCCACTTAATTTAGAAGAACAACATAGCTTTGAAATAAATACCATAACATAAGTTGAAATACTTTGCTAGCTTGAGTGACATCCTCCAACAACAGCATAAGAGAAGAAGTATGGAACTGCCGAGCCCACCGGCACTGGCCAACACCTTTCGGCAGGCCTAACCTTCACCTGCAACACGGTGGGATAAACCCTGAGTACTCGAATGTACTCAGCTAGACTTACCCATCATAAACCAGAAATAAAGTGACACCAAGGAGTATGCAAGGCTGTATCTGGGGTTGGCCATACTTACATTTTTGCATAAAAGCATTTTATTATTAAATAATCATCATTAGAGTATTAGCAGTCAATTTTATGTAATCAACCTGATTAACTAGATTTGCCATACAAATCATCTTTAATCATCTTAAGATGATTCACAAGTTAACAAGGTCTAATTAACACAAATAGGCATCTCTGTCCAGACTTGGACAGATTTAGCTATCTGTACTAAAACAGCTATAACTCAAGTTATATATATCCAGTGAACATGACCCAAGACAATTTAGAAAGCTTATGAAAAGCACTACAACTCTTTTATAAGCACCTAAGCATGAATCACAAGTTAATTAAGTGAAACAATCCAACATTCAGATCTGGACAGAATGTTGGCAAAACAAGACAGCAATCTTGCAACAGCCATATCTCTTAAATTATTAAGCCTATGGCCATGCAATTTGGTGACAAGCTATATTAAGATGTTATCTACAACTTTTGTATAGACCACATCTACAGAAAACAACATTTACATTACAAATTAATCACCACAACAAGAACTACACATGCAGCCACATTTCAGCAAAACTGGACATACACACAGCAGTTAAGTAATTAAATCACAGCTAGAGCTACACAACTCTAAATGACACACAACAAGACATTCTGGAAAGCTTATGAAATCTCCTACAAATTATATTTAAACACCTCAGCATGATTTGTAAGTTAACATGGTCAAACTAATACATTCCTCAAATCTGGTCCAGAGATTCCAGAGAGCACCTATTTCTGAACTGAACTTTGAACAGCCATAACTCATAATCCATTTGACCAAAAATCATGAAACTTTAACACAAGCTAGATATGTATGTTATCTACGACTTTGTTATAGACAAGTTTCACAGAAAACATCATTTACAAGGGACAACTATTTAAGCCCTATAATCTGTCCAGAACATGCCGAAATAAAACATAGAGAGAAGATAAATCTAAAACTCCATGCTTGCACAACATCTGGCCATAATAAAATTACCTTAGCTACAGCAACACAATAGAAAGGCAGTGGAACCACCTTTTCCATTTTTACTTGCAAACATTTATCACAAATCAATTTAATTCATTTAATGAGCTGAAAGCAAGATAAATGCATAACTAATTCATACATGCACCAAAATTCCTGAAATTTTTATCACCGCACACACATGACCAGAGGAGTCTACCATAAAAATTTCACAGTATTTCAAGCAACACATCAGCAGATATCATTTTCTCCCTATTTAAGCCTATTTAACACAAACAAATCATCACAGCACAAAACTTCCATTAACAGCCCACATATTATGCATCCACTGGATAGATCTACTCACAAGGATTCCAAAAAGTGCTCATTTGCAATTTTTGGACAAACATACAATTTACTGTGCATTTTACCATTTTCAGCCACATTTGCTAATTAACCAAAAACGAAAATAAAAACAGATCTTGCATCTGGACCCCTGGAACCTGCAGAAATCCACCAAGGACTTGTTAGCAAATCTATGAGTCATGCCACATTACACAAAAACCCAAGAAAGAGTTTCAGCTTCGCTAGATGGGGCTTCACCATGAATTTCACGGGAGATCGACGGGAGACCGAGGGGGAACCGAGCTCTGGAAGGGAGATGGCCGGGCTAGGGTTGGGGCTTGGCTGGCTGCCGGCGCTGCTGCTGGGCGCCACCGGCGCTGCTGCTGCTGCCAACTTCGGCCTGCTCGCTGCTGCTCGCGGCCTGGCCAGGAGGCGCGCAGGAACCGCGCAGAAAGGGGCGGCCTCTGGCTGAGACGCTCGCCGGGGAAGAAAGGCAGGAGAGGAGGGAAACCAGCCAGGAGCCAGGGAGAGAAGAGGAGGAGCCGGCCGGAGCCAGGGCAGGGACGGTGGGGCAGCCATGGACGGAGCTCGAGCTGCTGCTGGTTTCTCCCCATGGCTGAAGAGAGAGAGGGAGAACGACAGAAAGAGAGGGGGGAAAAGACCGACTGAAAGGAGAGGGGGAGCCGGCTCGGCCTTTTTGGTCAGATGGGGAAGAGGCGCAGCCTCGGGAAGAGCTCGGCAATTTTTTTGCAAAATTTCTTTCCCAAAATGGCAAGTTTCCGGAAACCTTCGGTCAAGTTCCAAAATTGCGAACACTGCTCAAACGGACTCCGATTTCGACGAAACTAATTTTGTTGTCGTCGTCTCGCCGAGTACTCCGACTTTCGTTAAAGGCACTTGGTCAAATTCCCAATGGTTTGCCCGGTAACGATCGTCGACGGCAGCTTCGCGGTGACCGAAATTCCAGTTTTGCAGTACAGACTTAACCAATTTCCGGAACCTGAAAACTGCGTTGTACTCTATCTTGCGAGCTTATTTTCACCATTTTCGGCACCGATCCAGGTCTCGGCCATAAAACGAAATTTGTTCCTCTCGATCTGTACTACAACTTTCGTTTAAGGTGCGTCGACATGCGAGCATCCGAAAATACCGTTCAATGCCGGTCAAAGTAGTCACCCGGTAGGATCCGATTTAGGGTTTCTCGTCAGTCGACACATTTTCTGGCCATCTGCTCAACACGGAACTTTCATAACTTTTGACTGTGAGTTCATATATAGTTGATCGGGAATAACTGCAAAACTTGGTTGGACCCGAATGATTTTCTTCCGTTAATCAGTCAGCACTGTCAAAGCTGCGACTCGTCATTTCATGTGACTTTTTGATTCCAAACTTCACGAAACTTTTTCACCAGTTACTATAGACAGGAACTGAGATGGGACACATGAAAAATCCTTGTTTAGCATTAATCTTCAATATTCAAAAATTGGCGATCATTATTAACTGGCTCCATTAATTATTTCCCGAATAATTCAAACGGAGGTTCTGCCTTTGAGATTGATCCTGACGCTTCAGTCATCGCTAACTATCCTTGAATTTAGTTCTTCATCGTTGCTTGATATACCAAGTCCGTGCTGAACTGACCGCTCAACTGATGGCGAACACCTGGGGTGTTACAGCCCTTCCCCTTAAAAGAATCTCGTCCCGAGATTTCGAACGAAAGACTTTTCCAAGGGAAGAGGAGTGTAGCACCTACCCTTAATCACAGACCATTGATATCTCAAGATACTGACTTCTTAATAGAGCAGAAATTGTTATGAAGATAACAACTTTCCGATCTTTCACGTCATTTCCCGATTACTAGCTCTTGTCAGAAGAAATGTTCTTCACTAATTCCCATTGAACACTGAGGTACACTCACAATATCACTGCCAGGTTGAACGGGAACCAAAACTGCATTATTACCTTGGGAGGAATCCAAAATAATATTACTTCAAATTTTTCGGACCTTCGTCCGATTGAGACTATAGCAAATATACATCCTCGAGACAGGGAGGAACTGACCGACTGCAACCACTGTTTATACTACTTGTGAATGTCTGATCAATCAGATAGCAATCAATGGAAAGCTACATAAGGTTCCATGTGTGCAATTCTCTTTCTCTAATGATAACACTGTATTATCTGAATGTGATAAGAGAGTGGTGAATGTAATAGCTGACTCCACCAATTCCACATTTTCACTGATCCTTCTGTACAGAAATTCTTATTCCTTAAGCTGGGACAGTCACTCAGGTTAAATTGGATGCAACCTCTCGGCTAGAAATACCAGGTTACTGAATCTTTGTATTACCAAGCAGATCAATATCATTCTTCTTCATGGCGTAGTTGCAACTTAGTGGAACTGGATTGCTGAACTACTTTGGTCATAGAGTGATCTTATTAAATTTACTCAGCACTGCAGGAACACAATCTGAATTCTGCCGTTTGACACTTCAACTTGCCATCAATCTGCACTTCCAAAAGTTGATTTTTGGTAGAACACCTTGACTGCTCAAGAATAAGAGACTGATTCTGAATGTCCATTCTAGATTTATCCAATATAATCTGGAATAATTCCTTCCATAGTACTCAAATGTATTACCAGACAGTCCTTACTCCCGGTATAATCCTAACTTGAGTTACTAGGTAGGTGTAATATCTTGTATTACCATTGAATTTTTTTTTCCAAGAGAGAGTTGCCTGGAACATGTCAGAGACTTGAATGTACGAGTGCCGCAAACAATATCAGTGGGTGTACGGACTTCGAGCATAACATTGTTCTGTGAGACATAGCCTTCATAGCTACCATAGAGTCATTTCTGAACTGGGGATTAGCTTTTCACTGGCAGAAACTAATCAGTTGTCTCTCAACACTAAAAGCTTCAAGATTTCAGCTTTTTACTGCAAGCACTGTCAGATATTAATGCACATGATCACCACCAAAGTCAGTAAAGAATCAGACATATCTAGAAAGGTTGGGTTGACTACAAGATCACCATGCAGATAAATGTATCAAGTTCAGGCAACAAACTTCTGGACCTCAGGGATCTGGTTCAATAACACACTGTTTCTGTTATTCATCCTTCAGCTGATATTTGTCCACTTTTAAAAATTCTGTGCCCCTTGCTTCACTATGATCATATATGTCGTTTGGTCTTTGTTGCTGATCAAACCGAGTCCTTTGTGTGCCACCTCTTACATTCTATTATTGCTTTCATCTTTGACTGATACTTGAGAAGTCAATCCTTCTTGCCATTTTCAGAAAGAAATACTGCCTTATCCGAGCCGACATAAGGATTTTTCTGAAGGAATATAGAAGATAATCAAGGAGGAAGCTTCATGAAAGATAACACATTGGCGCAGTTCTATAATGGATCTTGATTATAACCCACGGTACCAGCGCGTGCCGAGCAGCACAACCAAGTGTGTGCACCCACCGGTGGCTCTCGGTTTCGTCGCGGCACCATTAGTTCTTAACCAAGACACCATTACCGAATCCACAACCAGTGAGAAATCCCACATGATGCAGATAAATCTTGCATGGATAGGCATCACATGCAAGGCATAAGCTAGCAAGACAAGGATGATCACACGGTTCAGAAATCAACAAGGAGGTGATTCAAGAACGGAACATGGCACAAGACAACAAGAATTCGTCCGGTGCACATCAGGGTCATGACAAGACGAAAGATTTCAGGAACTTGATTTGGCCAAGCAGCAACAAAAGAGCAACCGAGGGGATACATGGGTTTGGACAAGGTCTCCGCAACTGGGCAAGACAAACTATGGTTAAAGGCTAAGGTTAACAGGAACTAAACTTGGTTGATCAAACAAACAAGGGCCTTCACAACAAAGGGTACCAAACATCTATGGCTTTGGCAACACCCTAAGGCCAAACTTGGATCTACAGGTTGGTTAGAGGCATGGCTACACAACAAGCATAGATATACCACGGTTCGGGAATCTAGGATTTGGAAGGTTAGCTAGGGCCAACTGGTCTAACAAAGGGCATGGACAGGCCTAGGTACAGGTTTTTGGCACAAGCATTCTAAACCATCCATCTAGACACACAAACATAAGCCTTTAAGCAACAAGGGTTTAACTATAGACATCTCGGGAGGTCAAGAGGGCATGGGAAACAAGGGCTCAACAAACCACTCATGTACTCACCGAGGACAAAGGTTGGTTAACCAAGACATCCCTTAGATAACAGCACATCTACACACAGCCTTAACAAGCATTTGAATCACACAACAATCAGTTGAAACAACCAACACTAATCACCAAGTTCAAACCCGACAAGCATCTATCTATGGCGCTCAAGCAAACATAGACATGCAGAACATGGTGAACAGGTTTTGTCATTATTTTATTTCCTGTTTACTAGATTTGGAGCACAACTTTGTATCTAGAAGCAAACATACCAAGCAAACATACCAAGCAAACTAGGGCATACTTGTTTGTTAACTATAACAGTTTGCAACTTAAGTTAACTCACTTATCTAGCATATGAAGCTATCAATCAAGTAACAAGCTCATGCATAGTCTATATTCTAAGAAGGAATAAACAGACACTAGGTAGCAACAACTAACAAGCAGCATGCAACAACTTGATTTGAGGGTACAATCAAGCATAATCAACAGTTTAAAACATTCTAATCATGTTAGAAAAGCTAAATTGCAGCCACTTAAATTAGTTGCAAGCATTTAATTCTTACAAGCATATGGCTAGTAAAGATTAGCGCTAGGTTAGGGAGCAATTTTAAAGAATGGTGCACATAAAAACATAATTCTAGGCATAACCATGTATGAAAAAAATAGTTTGTATACATCTTAAATATGTTACACAATTCATGATTGACCCAAATTAAGTTTCTTACATGCACCTATTAATTTACCTACTTTAGCAAGGTGAGACATAGAGCTATTTCAGTCTACTCCCAGAGAATTCTAGGAAGATTATGGCAGCTCTCTAATGCATTTAGTAGGCTATTACTAGCATTTCAGCATGTTTGAGCAAGTAAAATAGCATACACAATTCTTAGCAACCAACATGCCTACAACAACTTAAACAAGTTTATGTTATTTAAGGTTGCCAAGCAACAAATTTCACATTTTCCTTGCAGCAACATGATACTAGTGAGGTATGAAAATTGGTTTTACAGACTTTTAATTCATATAACTCTAGTTCTTATGTTTGCAAGAAAATAAGCCTGAAACATAATTACATAATTATAACATGATAAAGCAACTAAACAACAGGTTTTAGTACATTCTCTTGCTAAAGCATGTTAAAGCTAACAAAACTAGAATTACATGTTTTAGGAAGCACTTAGCATACCCAAAGAAAACTGTATACTAACAGTCTCAAACAACAAGTTCTATGGTTTCTTTAGGTGGAGCATTTCAAAACAAAACTAACCCGATTGGTTTCACCCAAAAGGGAGTTTCTTAGCTCAAAACATTGAACCTACAAGCTCAGCACTGTTTTGCCACACAAGCAGGATAACATTGCACAAGCCATTTAGTTACTACAAGACATTTCAACATAGGGGAAAACCTTTAATCATTAGAAGCTTATTGTCTAACTACTCTTCTAACATACAAGAAGCAGAGCAAGACACCACACCATCATGATGAGCAAGACCACCCACAATCATGATGAGCTAGCAGGGTTATCTAAACAACATCATACTGGTATTTATTTCTAGTCTAAACAAGCAATCACTTATTTAGCTAACATGAAAGCACCCATATGAAACATTGCACACCCTACCAACCATCAAGAATAAGACCATATTACATCTAATTCAGGGCAACATACCTCATCAAACAGAAAATTCATTTCTAACTTTTACAAGTAAGCTAGCACACCATATTGAAGCACTAGTTCACAACAGCTTAACCATTACAGGAATAAGGGTGGGGAAGCATTTGATGCATAAACAACCATTAGGTTTTATCATAACATTAGTTAACATGACAACAAGTTGTTCATTACTAGAACAAAGGTGAGAGAAGCATGTTTATGAGCAATGCACAACAAGATGTATGCTCGTCCTATACGTCCTCACAAATTGCCAACCTGAGGTAGCAATCACGTTCTAGGTCGGTGGCATAACACGCACTCTCGATATAACTAGTCGTCAACTATGCTTACGCATTCGAAGTTAGCGTACCTGCAGAAAATCTCATTTCAGCCCAGCCCACAGTATGAATATCATGCATTGCTGAAAGTAAATCTAATACTAACTTAGGCGCACACCCAGTATACACGTAAGTAGTATATGCACCCATCATAAAAGTATTACTCCCACAATTAAACACCTTCACCCGCATTCGTGTGCTTACGAGTACAGGTTCCAGTACCAAACTAGCTCTTCCCTAGACCAACGGTTGTTTGATCATGCTCTCACAACTCACACTTACCTTAGCGTAGAGGCAATTGATCCATACATTACTATTCCGAAGAATAGCACCCATACAATTTCACCCTTGCCGTATGGACGACAGAAAACAACAGAAATTAAACATGATGCACGACCCCCAAGTTAGTACTTAAATAGCCACCTAAAAGTCCTAGTTAGGCATACCTGGAGGTTGTCGCTAGCACATAGTTTACAAATTAGGTTTTGACAAACTTGCCTACTAGCTAAAGCTTTTTAGATAAAATAGGCTTTGCAAAACCAAAACTTTGTTTTAAAACCATGCACATGACAGTATTATGCTTAACCTTGCTCCGATACCAGCTGTAACAGAACCGACCAATTTATAAGAGCACAAGTGCGAAAACCTCCGCCGAAGCAGCTGAATTAGCACACTTGAGCCCATATAAACCCGGTAGTCCGGAAATCTTGAAGGATTTCAAACATTTCCAACATCTCAACCAAGATCGCATGGTCAAGCAAATACAAATCATGTCCACGGAGCTTTGCAGCGGAAATAATATTACAACAGAGTTCACAAATAATGATACAAGTTGAGTTCCACTTAATTTAGAAGAACAACATAGCTTTGAAATAAATACCATAACATAAGTTGAAATACTTTGCTAGCTTGAGTGACATCCTCCAACAACAGCATAAGAGAAGAAGTATGGAACTGCCGAGCCCACTGGCACTGGCCAACACCTTTCGGCAGGCCTAACCTTCACCTGCAACACGGTGGGATAAACCCTGAGTACTCGAATGTACTTAGCTAGACTTACCCGTCATAAACCAGAAATAAAGTGACACCAAGGAGTATGCAAGGCTGTATCTGGGGTTGGCCATACTTACATTTTTGCATAAAAGCATTTTATTATTAAATAATCATCATTAGAGTATTAGCAGTCAATTTTATGTAATCAACCTGATTAACTAGATTTGCACCTGATCTAGAGCAATCACTTGGCTAATTCATCAAGCAAGAGTGACTATTTCATCAATAGCCTTTCAGATTCAGTACCATAACCATCTTTAGTTCCATAAGTTACTAAGGTAACACATGCTCAGTCAAGTTACTCACTAACCAGGAGCGATGACGATTATAATCGATTCCTACCAGCTGGGGATAAAATGTCGCACACTCGCCCATCACACCCTGCCAGGTGGCCGTTGGCAACCAATTCAGGAGGTTCGAGAACCCAAATCGCGGGACGGCCATGG
Source organism: Coix lacryma-jobi var. lacryma-jobi (assembly GCA_009763385.1). NCBI lineage: Eukaryota > Viridiplantae > Streptophyta > Magnoliopsida > Poales > Poaceae > Coix > Coix lacryma-jobi. The sequence continues at coordinate 74,868,029 of CM019828.1, read as the reverse complement.
ACCCTTCTACACCGAGGGTTATCTCAATGCCAGGTCGCTCAAGCTATTAACTGCCCACGGTCATGCCAGGTCGATCAGGCCCTGCCTGCCCTCGGACCATGCCAGGTCGATCAGAATAGTTGCCCACGGTACATGTAAGGCCCTGGGTGTTAGGCGTCAACGTCTCCATCACCGGCTCGAAACACCTTACTCGGCTTCACGGGAGGTACCCGCACCTGCTCCGTTAAGTGATTGACGCGTTCAAAATGACTGAGGTGTGCCTTCGTCGGTTCCTAATCGACACAGACGGGAGACTACTAGCACACAGAACCCATGTCCTGCTGCTCCTACATCCCGCCCGGTCTCAAATTAATTATCACATGGTTATATTCCACGATAGCACGAGGCTAAACATGTTTAGTATCCACCTAAATGCGGGAGACAGGAAATCACCCGACTTTTACCGGTCTAAGCAGGGCTAAGCATAAACGAGCCTAGACTTATCAGGGATAACAAGATAGTATTTGCAGGTGGACAAGGATGATTAATCAATGCAGCAACGGTATCACGCAACTCCTATAACCTAATGCAACAAGCATATCAGGTTAACTTGTAAACGGTACTTTGCAAACCGTAGGAGAAAATGCTCCGGGGCTTGCCTGGGAAACAACACTTATGCTAGTGTTAGATGGCGCCAACTTCAGGAACTTCATCGCTCTAGGAACTTGTGGGGTTCGCCACACCTTCTTCGGGATGGCCACCCAACACCATCTTCGGGTTGAGTTTCATCATCACGTCCGTCACCTGACGTTCTTCCATCTAGCGAACCTAGATATACGATGCACAATGCATATGTATGAATGCTCCCGAAGTAATATATTGATCACATAGCACAAGCAACCACTAACAAGTACTTAGCACAAATTTATGCAAACAATTAAGATAACTGAGCACACATCAAAGCACACAACAACCAACAGGTTATGCACACTTTTACATTGATCACCAAGTTCACCTAATCAACCTAAGCCAAGTTAAGCAATCAAACACAACACTCAGATTTGGACAGCAGGACAGCAGTTCACTCTTTTGAACCTAACTCAAGCTACCAATTTCTAAATAAGGAAAACTAAGACTTTTTGGAAAGCTAACAAGATTGCCTATAACTTTGTTATTCAACACAAAAGCTAATTCAAAGGTTATATAGCTCAAAAACAGATAACAATGCAGCTCTGTCTAGCTATTGGACAGCAGGACAAACAGAGCTTCAGAGAAGCATAACTCACAATATAAACATCACATAGGCATGCAATTAGACATTCTAGAAAGCTTACAAAATTATCTAAGTCTTTCTTATTATTAGCTCAAGGTTAATCAACCATTAACAAGGTCAAACAACATGATTAGTGCAGCTCTGTCCACACTTGGACAGAACTAGCCACACATCAACAACAGTAACTTAGGACAACCATAACTAAAGATATATAATACCTGGGAACTTGCCCCTAGACTTTTTAGAAAGGTTATTAAGTTGTCTACAAATCATCTTTAATCATCTTAAGATGATTCACAAGTTAACAAGGTCTAATTAACACAAATAGGCATCTCTGTCCAGACTTGGACAGATTTAGCTATCTGTACTAAAACAGCTATAACTCAAGTTATATATATCCAGTGAACATGACCCAAGACAATTTAGAAAGCTTATGAAAAGCACTACAACTCTTTTATAAGCACCTAAGCATGAATCACAAGTTAATTAAGTGAAACAATCCAACATTCAGATCTGGACAGAATGTTGGCAAAACAAGACAGCAATCTTGCAACAGCCATATCTCTTAAATTATTAAGCCTATGGCCATGCAATTTGGTGACAAGCTATATTAAGATGTTATCTACAACTTTTGTATAGACCACATCTACAGAAAACAACATTTACATTACAAATTAATCACCACAACAAGAACTACACATGCAGCCACATTTCAGCAAAACTGGACATACACACAGCAGTTAAGTAATTAAATCACAGCTAGAGCTACACAACTCTAAATGACACACAACAAGACATTCTGGAAAGCTTATGAAATCTCCTACAAATTATATTTAAACACCTCAGCATGATTTGTAAGTTAACATGGTCAAACTAATACATTCCTCAAATCTGGTCCAGAGATTCCAGAGAGCACCTATTTCTGAACTGAACTTTGAACAGCCATAACTCATAATCCATTTGACCAAAAATCATGAAACTTTAACACAAGCTAGATATGTATGTTATCTACGACTTTGTTATAGACAAGTTTCACAGAAAACATCATTTACAAGGGACAACTATTTAAGCCCTATAATCTGTCCAGAACATGCCGAAATAAAACATAGAGAGAAGATAAATCTAAAACTCCATGCTTGCACAACATCTGGCCATAATAAAATTACCTTAGCTACAGCAACACAATAGAAAGGCAGTGGAACCACCTTTTCCATTTTTACTTGCAAACATTTATCACAAATCAATTTAATTCATTTAATGAGCTGAAAGCAAGATAAATGCATAACTAATTCATACATGCACCAAAATTCCTGAAATTTTTATCACCGCACACACATGACCAGAGGAGTCTACCATAAAAATTTCACAGTATTTCAAGCAACACATCAGCAGATATCATTTTCTCCCTATTTAAGCCTATTTAACATAAACAAATCATCACAGCACAAAACTTCCATTAACAGCCCACATATTATGCATCCACTGGATAGATCTACTCACAAGGATTCCAAAAAGTGCTCATTTGCAATTTTTGGACAAACATACAATTTACTGTGCATTTTACCATTTTCAGCCACATTTGCTAATTAACCAAAAACGAAAATAAAAACAGATCTTGCATCTGGACCCCTGGAACCTGCAGAAATCCACCAAGGACTTGTTAGCAAATCTATGAGTCATGCCACATTACACAAAAACCCAAGAAAGAGTTTCAGCTTCGCTAGATGGGGCTTCACCATGAATTTCACGGGAGATGGACGGGAGACCGAGGGGGAACCGAGCTCTGGAAGGGAGATGGCCGGGCTAGGGTTGGGGCTTGGCTGGCTGCCGGCGCTGCTGCTGGGCGCCACCGGCGCTGCTGCTGCTGCCAACTTCGGCCTGCTCGCTGCTGCTCGCGGCCTGGCCAGGAGGCGCGCAGGAACCGCGCAGAAAGGGGCGGCCTCTGGCTGAGACGCTCGCCGGGGAAGAAAGGCAGGAGAGGAGGGAAACCAGCCAGGAGCCAGGGAGAGAAGAGGAGGAGCCGGCCGGAGCCAGGGCAGGGACGGTGGGGCAGCCATGGACGGAGCTCGAGCTGCTGCTGGTTTCTCCCCATGGCTGAAGAGAGAGAGGGAGAACGACATAAAGAGAGGGGGGGAAAAGACCGACTGAAAGGAGAGGGGGAGCCGGCTCGGCCTTTTTGGTCAGATGGGGAAGAGGCGCAGCCTCGGGAAGAGCTCGGCAATTTTTTTGCAAAATTTCTTTCCCAAAATGGCAAGTTTCCGGAAACCTTCGGTTAAGTTCCAAAATTGCGAACACTGCTCAAACGGACTCCGATTTCGACGAAACTAATTTTGTTGTCGTCGTCTCGCCGAGTACTCCGACTTTCGTTAAAGGCACTTGGTCAAATTCCCAATGGTTTGCCCGGTAACGATCGTCGACGGCAGCTTCGCGGTGACCGAAATTCCAGTTTTGCAGTACAGACTTAACCAATTTCCGGAACCTGAAAACTGCGTTGTACTCTATCTTGCGAGCTTATTTTCACCATTTTCAGCACCGATCCAGGTCTCGGCCATAAAACGAAATTTGTTCCTCTCGATCTGTACTACAACTTTCGTTTAAGGCGCGTCGACATGCGAGCATCCGAAAATACCGTTCAACGCCGGTCAAAGTAGTCACCCGGTAGGATCCGATTTAGGGTTTCTCGTCAGTCGACACATTTTCTGGCCATCTGCTCAACACGGAACTTTCATAACTTTTGACTGTGAGTTCATATATAGTTGATCGGGAATAACTGCAAAACTTGGTTGGACCCGAATGATTTTCTTCCGTTAATCAGTCAGCACTGTCAAAGCTGCGACTCGTCATTTCATGTGACTTTTTGATTCCAAACTTCACGAAACTTTTTCACCAGTTACTATAGACAGGAACTGAGATGGGACACATGAAAAATCCTTGTTTAGCATTAATCTTCAATATTCAAAAATTGGCGATCATTATTAACTGGCTCCATTAATTATTTCCCGAATAATTCAAACGGAGGTTCTGCCTTTGAGATTGATCCTGACGCTTCAGTCATCGCTAACTATCCTTGAATTTAGTTCTTCATCGTTGCTTGATATACCAAGTCCGTGCTGAACTGACCGCTCAACTGACGGCGAACACCTGGGGTGTTACATGTACCGACATACATTGGTCCTGTTTCGGCTTCATTATCAATATTCATTTCTTCTAATTTATCAGTCGACCCGAAACCTCGTCCCAACTTTCCTCCGTTACCATCAATTGGATTATTCATTCAAAAATTGCTCTAAGAGCCGATTGCTTGGATCGGCTGTTGGTCCTTGTCAAAAACATTTATAGGACCTTCTTTCCAGATTCTTCCAGAGAATCATTCGACACCATCATACTCCCAGTAAATGGCTTCTGCAGTAGCAACACTTACCGAATCATCAGCATGGACAACTTCGATGTCATCTCCAATCCACTGGACGAGGATTTGATGCATAGTTGACGGAACACAACAATTTGCATGTATCCAGTCCCTTCCTAAGAGCAAACTGTATGCCCCCTTGCCATCGATGAAGAAGAAGGTGGTAATCAAAGTTGTCGACCCGATCATCAACTCGACATGAACCGCTCCTCGAGTATCAGAAGGATTACCAGCAAAGTCCCTCAACACCATATCAGTTTTCAATATTCTTCACTTGTCATCCCAAGTTTCCTGAAGGTAGTATATGACATGATATTTATGGCAGCTCCTCCGTCAATGAACATCTTGGTTAAGGGCTTGCCATTAACGTACCCCTTCATGTAAAGTGGCTTCAAGTGTCGATGCTTAGCTGGTTTATCAAAAACTGCCCGTTGAGTCAGAATGAGCTGAGCCATCAGATCTTGGTATTCGTCTTCGTCAAAATCCGAATACACTTCTTCTTGGACATCTTGATCTCTCGGGGCTATGAATTCTGATGGGAGAAAGAATGCCATGCACGCACTAGCCGAACGATCACCTTCATCAGGCTTTTCTTTAGGACGCCAAATTTGCTTTGTCTTAGCGCCTGCTTGTGCCAATTCTCTATTCCTTAGGCACTGTACTCTTCTTTTTTGGCTCCTTCTCAACCCTAGTGGACACCACTGTCCCTTCTGCCAAACATATTCATGGTATTCTTCTTCTTCAGTGCGAGCCCAACTTCGATCGGCAAATCTTCTCCCTTGCCGATTCTCGGAATTATCTATTTTTAAGCGCCGAACGTCTTCAAGGATTCGCACCCCAAGCCTTTCATGGACCGAACGGCGGTTGACTCGAGACTGCCTGTATTCAGAATATTGATCACTGCATTCAGGGCAATTGTTCTTAGCAGGCAGCTTTAAGCCTTCATTCCAATAATATTTGAAGAATGAGCACTCCCAATGAGACTGCTCTTGCTCTCTCATATATTCTCGTTCTTCTCAGTACATCTCCTCTTCGTACCTCCGTTGCTTTTCTATGAACTTCTGTTCCTCATAAAACATCTGCTTCTGGTACCGTTCTTGCTCTTGACGCCATTTGTTCAATAAAATGTGTGTCGTGACTCTAGGCCTGGAAGCCTCACCCCTTTCAGTTCGGCTATTCTGGAAACGAACTTGTTGCCGAAATTCTTCATTTGTGATTTGCCGATTGGGGTCAACAGCACCGGTCTCTCTCGCTCTATCAGAGGTTAACACCTTCATCTTGCTTTTGCCCCTGGGGTCATCTGCATTGACCATGTTAACAGAGAAAGACACGGTATTCTGTCCAAATGGGCTACCATCAATTTTCATTTTTCCGTCGAACTTCAAATGCCCTTCCTGGATAGCCTTCTGGATCCGCACTCTGAACACTCGACAATCATTTATAGAGTGAGATCTAGTATTATGGAAACCACAATACTTCTTGTCTTTAACCCCTTCAGGGTGCAACATGGGATGGCCTTCCGGCTACTTGATGCGTCCTTCTTTCAATAACAACTCAAATAATTTATCTGATTTAGAAACATCAAACTCATAGGCACCCTTCTGATGCCTCAGCCATCGCTGATTAACTTGAGTCGGCTCTTTTGCCTAGACTAACTCAGCTGCAGCTACCTCATCTTCGTCATCATACTCTGCTGCTTCTTCTAAGAAAGCCTGATACATTTCGCTAGCCACATCACCTTTCTGGAATTGGTTATTTCTCCTAAACCCCTGAGCCTGACTATTCATCATTGCCAATCATTGTGATAACTACCCAAGATCATCAAACTCCATGCCGAACAGCTTTTCCCTGATATTCGGCAACATACCAGCTATAGCTATCCCTGGCAATTGATCATCTGGTAAATTCATGGAATAGCAGAGATTTTTAGTCTCCCTGAATCTGCGTAAATATTCTTGCGGTGTCTCATTAGCTCTCATCCTCAGACTCATGAGATCGACCAACTTCTTCTCATTGGTGCCCATAAAGAAATACGTGTGGAACTTCTATTCTAGCTCTGCCCATGTATTAATAGAGTTTGCTGGCAGAGATGTGAACCATGAGAAAGCTGGTCCCATTAATGACAGTGGGAAATACCAAATTCTCCAAGCCTCATCTGCAGATGCTTCTCCGAGTTGCATCAAGTAACGGCTGATGTGTTCAACAGTACTGGTATCATCTTGGCCTAAGAACTTAGTAAGATCAGTAGGAGGTTTCACCCTTGGAGGAAGTGCCACTCGGATGTACCACTCTGGGTAAGGTGACTTGTAAGCGTAAGACTGATTCTTTGGCTTCAAGCCGAATTGATTTTGCATCATGTCGGCCATCCTATGCATGATGAGGTCGACACTTGAATCTGGAGCTGCCTCTGCTTGACCCCCAAGAAATGCCCCTGCTGAATTTTTATAGCCTAGATTCGGGAAAGCATCAATCGCACTGTAATCAACGAACTCCTGATATCCATCTCCATACATGTTTTTCTGTAACCTGTTTGTTGTTGGAGACACTCTGAAAGCAGATGGTGGGACGTTTCCCGTTGTACCGAATGCAAGTTGGCCCTGAGTTGAGGGAGGTTGCTGTGCCTGGTGAAGGACCATCCCACCTTTGCTTGAACCAACTCCGCCGTCTTCAGCAGTTTTCCTCTGATGTTGAACCAACTCTGCCGTCTCCAGCAGCTTCCTCAAAACGTTTGTCAACCGTCGAGCCAAAAATACCAACCATGATGGCACGAAAGGTATTCAAGAAAGCCGACTGATGATTTGTCATGGCCTCTGCAATAGCTTTGTATATCAGTTCAGATAGTTTCTGAGTATCCTCCTCATCAGTGCTATCAGATTGATGAGAAAGGAGAGTGCTTGGGAGTGGCTGCTTCTGGAAAACCTTGTTACTCTAATTCTTAGAGAAGGACATCAAGCATTTACGTTGAAACTCATCGCATGCTTGCTGTACCACATGCCTCAAGTCTACTGGCAACTCCTCCATAGTCACTTCCAGAACTTGAGTGTTGTCGATCTCAGGCATCTTGGAATGTTGGGTCCCACTGGGCGTGCCAAAAAGTGTGTTGGTGCAAAATGTGGTACACCGCGCCTCACACACAACAAGCCGGAAAGCGTGGCTTCAATTGGGTGCCCGGATGGTTTGAAATCTGGAGACATGCCAGTCGGTTTGACCTGAAAACCAACAAGGGATGAAACTGTGAGAATAAAACTGGAACTTGCCCGATGAGACCAGACAGTTCCATATTTACGGCCTTGAAGCCAATCATGACAGCACACAGCTATAGAAGCTGTCTGTCAACAGGTTTAAAAGTCATTCGGCTAACTCTGAACATAAACATATGTAAGCAATTGGTTGCCGAACGCATATGCATGAAAAAAACATGCTTGGATGAGTAAAGATAAATTACGAATTAATGTGTAACCAAGCTCAGCAAGCTAGCCGAGTTGGGGTCCATGAGGAAGGAACATACAAACAAACATGATCAAACCAATCTAAAACCTGCATCTGCCGCATGATACCTAGTTTTATCTAAGCTCGAACATGATTGATATGCATGAACCCACAACATGTAACAATCTAGATTAGAAATTAATTCAGCCATCATAATCATGTAATTTATAAGAGATATCATGAAAAACAATGATTATTGGAGCGTAAGTAAACATGTAAAGCAAGGCCGAACAAAGATCAATCTAGATTGGGCAAAAGAGTGTTACAGAATTAATTAAAACATATAACACATGATAACTTGATGAATCTATTAGATCTGCCAAATCTAATAGAGTCGATAACTATCTCGCTTTTGCTAAACATATGAATAAACGTCTGCCGCACGGTATTTGCCCATAAGCAAAGCATAAGCAAAGACTTCTTGATCATTAACAAAGATCCGCCACACGACCTTTGGAAACAAACAAGACTACTTGCATCATATCTAAATCCACCGCATGATACTAGACATGATAACAAGGTTGCCGGGACTTACGGAGGTCGACGGATCGATGATTCCTCTCGAAGAACTCAACGGCATGACTAAGGACTCGAAGGTGGCACGGGGCCGGTTTGTATTGATATGGTTGTGAACGTCTTTTACAATAGCCAAGGGTTTATATTTATACCCTGGACGATACACAAGTCCTAAGAGGACACGACTATGAAATATTAAAGGAAAACACAATATTCTCGGCCTTCGACTCCCTTCGGAATCTTCGTTTCCCTAATTGTCACGATTTTGTTGCCCAATCGGCTCTTGCTTTCACCGTTTCAAAGGAAACTCCCTTTTTTCAGAATAACCGATTCGCATAATCAGCTGCCGAATCATTGGAAACTAGCCGACCGCCTCATATGCTCATCTCTTGCACACTGGTCCATCTGTCGTCTCCTTGTACATGCGAAAATCTGGTGTTAACACTATTGTAAGCACTGCCTCTACCCCGTGGAGGGTGATGAGGAGTAGGCCCAGGGCAGGGTCATCCAGAGCTTCTCCTTTTCTTTTGCTGGACTCAGACTGCTGGTGGCACACTATTTGAAAAAGGAGGAGTGAGTTATCAAACAATATTTTATTGGACCACGTATGTGGTGGTCATTTTTTAAACTTATTTGAGCTTCCGCATTTTCAAACTCAGTGTTGTAATAACTCTTTTAAGATTTCACACTGTGATGTTAATTTCGGTTTCGTTTATCGACTGGGTATCCTTGCGAATGTGGTACTTGAACAATGCGATCGTGTATATTGTACGATGTTTGAAATCCTTCAAGATTTCCGGACTACCGAAGTTATATGGGTTCAAGTACGAGTCGACGTCAGTCGAATTTGGCTAAGACGGTACTTGAGCTCTTATAATTTGGATGGTTCCGCGACAACTAGTATCGGAGCATCGTTCAAGTTAATGCATCCGTGAGGAGCTATTTTCGAACTAAAATGGGTATTTTAAAACTATTTTCCAAAACTACTTTGAAATTCTAGGTGTGCCCAGTCTTGTCCTTAAGCCCTATACTAGGATTTAGGTGGCTTAACTACTAACAGGGTTTAGGGATTTTGCTTCATTCTGGATCTTTATTTGCTGGTCCATTCTCGAGGGAAAAGAGAATGCGTCGATCGCGAAAACATGCATAAAATGATTTTGTAAGATGTGAGAGCATGACCGTCCAACCGTCGGTCTTGGGTGAGTGTTGTTATACTAGTATGTGCGAGCGTTACGCAAGCATATACAAGGGTATAATATGTTGGGGATGGTTTCTGGATTGGTGCATGGTGCTTAGTATTGGTCTCAATGTATTTCGTACATATGGGCCAATACTCCGTTATTTTATCATTGGGATTTTGCTTGGGCTGAAATGAATCTTCTGCAGGTACACTAACTACGTGATCGAGTAGATCGAGTAGATAACGCATGAGAAATTGTTCTTGCCACCGACTAGAACGTTAGGACTTATGAGTCATGGTTAGTGAGTGAGAACGTAAGTACGATCATGCATCATGTTTATATTCTTGCACTTGCATTACCTCCCCTTAATTAAAAGTTGCCTCTTTTCTTAAAAAATTTGCCAACTTAAATATCCGTCTCACGAGAGTTCGAAACCCTTTTTGTTTCTACAGATGGCCCGGACTAAGTTGACAGCTCGCAAGGCCACCGGAGGCAGAGGAGTTCCGCGTCACCGCTTGGCCACGTAGTTGACCAAGAACACGTTCTTGTCTTACTTCGGGTTGTCGACCATCCTTTGGCGAATTCTGTAGGCAGTGGGATATGAGGAAGGATAGGAGCCCCGGTATTCTTGCAAAAGGATATCTATGGGCAGGTCTCGTTGGTCATGGTACAGATCAAGGTCAAGGCCTTGGCTAGCAAGCCCCACTGGACAGGATGGACGGAGATCACCAGAGGCAGTTGTGCCGAGGATGGAGCTAACAGGGCAGCGTATTTGGTGCTGAAGGACATCATCGCCCGCTTCCTCGCCGACCTTGCTAGTGCTATGGCAGGAGTGTTCCCTCATGGATCACTTTTTTCATTGCGCTGGAGGCAGACTTTGGAGTCGATTCTGACAGGAGGTGCAGAGGAGAGGTTCTACTGTGAGACGTCTGCGATGAGCGCCATCGGAGCCTTGGTGGGTGTATGTGAGAGTTTGAAGCGCATCAAGGAGAGCATGTCCTTTACCCTCACCGCCACCTACCAGAGGAAGAGGAAGCTGCAAGAGGACTTCGACGCTGAGGTAGCTCGACTGCAGGAGAAGATACATCAGGTCACTCTGGAGCATGACGATGCACGTGCCACAGCAGGAGCAGAGACCACTGCCAGGACTGTCACCGAGCAGATGTACCTGACCACGACTTTTCAGTAGGATGAAGCCCGGACCGTGCTCGACCAGCTCAGAGAGGGTGCCCATCACCTGATACAACAGGTGCACGACTAGCAGGCTTACATCGACCAGCTCCACGAGGCGATCCACCAGATGCACCATGCGGCACAGGAGGCCGCCGCCCCAGCAGCTGACGAGGCCCCTGCAGATGAGGCCCTGGAGCCCTAAGATGGGGTAGTGCTTGGTCGAGAGCCTTCTTCAGACGACGAGGACCATGCCGACGAGCCGACGATGGACGCCGACGAGGATGATGCTGCATCCGCCGCCGGAGACGCTTGAGCGCTAGTTTCGTTAGGAGTCTCTTTCTTTTGTATAGCTTGAGCATGCTCGCTTTTGATGTAACCCAGACATGTGATGGTTTTATGTTTAAGCTATATGATGACATGTACAGCTTTTTGGACAAAGTCCAGACTTCGATCTGGCACCTTTTTATGGAAATCCGTTGTTGCATTCCTATTTTTCAAGCGATTATTTTGCGATGTTGTATGGAAATGAGTAATTATACTTGGTCGTGTGCTAAATTTTCAAATTATGTGCAACATAGTATTTATTCATGATCATTATGACATCACCTAATGATTGCTTATTAATGGGACATGCAGATGCCGGCACACACCCGCAGCCAGCGTGGACAAGGGTCAGTACAGGAGGAGAATCTGCCGCCACCCCCACCGCCGCCGATGACGCTGAAAGCGTTCTTTGGGCAGTTTTTGGGCAGCCAACGGAACATGGAGGAGATGTAGAGGCACATGGAGGCCACCCTCCGTAACATCGCCAATAACACTACGCAGCAACATCAACAGTGCCAGGGGCCTGAGCCCAATCAATTCAGCTCCTACCATGACTTCTTGGACACTCGTCCCCTGGTGTTCAAGGAAGTTACCGAACTGCTCGAGGCCGACGAATGGCACAACTCCATCACTCAGAAGTTTCACCTGCTTCGCTTAACTGAAGAGCTCAAGGCGGAGTATGCCGCCCACATGTTGGAGGGACCCGCAGGCTTATGGTGGTCCCAGTACCGTGCATCTCTGCCAGCCAATGCGCCTGTCACGTGGGGACAGTTCTCCACAGCTATGCGTAACCACTACATTCCTAGTGGTCTGATGGAAATGAAGGTCACAGAGTTCATGAGGCTGTCCCAGGGAACTAGGTCCATGTCAGAATATCTGCATAGTTTCAATAACCTGTCTCGCTATGCTCTGGGATTCGTGAACACAGAGGCCAAGAAGATTGCAAGCTTCAAACGTGGCATGAGTGCCATCATGCTCTCTAAGATGGGAAACAGTCACCGCACCACCTTCAGTGACTTTGTCAGTGACTGCCTGAACCAGGAGGCCAATGACAGCAGGCTGGCGATAAAAACCCGTCGTCGTGCGAACGAAGGAGGTTCGTCTCAGCAGAGGACCCCTTTCGGAGCACGCACCCCGTATCGCCCGCCAGTTGCAGGAGCAAGGTTCTGTCCGCCGCAGAGGAAGATAACTACCAACCGCTCTCGCCCAAGCTTCCAGAAGCCCTACACTGCTCCCCTGATGCTGAATAAAGCAAAGGCAGGAAGTTTAGGAGGTCCCAAGAACCCGTATGTGATCTGGTCATGTTACAATTGCGGTCAAACCGGACAGCTGTCACGTCAGTGCCCCCAGCCAAAGAAGTAGTACACCCAGCCTCGACCTCGCACGGGCAATGTGCATTACACCACCGTTGAAGAAGTGCCAGAAGGAGAGCCTGTCACCGCTGGTACGTTTCTTGTTAACCAATACCCCGCAGTCGTGTTGTTTGATTCTGGAGCATCGCATTCTTTCATAAGTGAGAATTTTGTTTTAAGAAGTAATCTTGAGTTAGTAGAGTTGGATCGGGGTTATCAGATAAGTTCAGCAGGAGCTGTTCTCTCCGCCTGTAAAATGGCTAAAGGAGTGGAAATGACTTTTGGGGATAAAAAGGTCATAGTGAATCCTATAGTAATCCCTGGTCTAGGTTTGGATGTAATCTTGGGTATGGGATAGATGAAACTCTGGAAGGTCAATCTCGACACCACAGAGCGAGTAGTTTCCATGGTTAGTCCTCGGAGTGGGTCTTCTTTCCGGTTCAAGTTACCCCGAAACCCCCAAGAGATTGGAGTGTTGTTCAATATCAGAGCAAAGCAGATAGCTGAGATCCCAATAGTGTGTGAGTTTCCGGATGTTTTTCCTGATGAGTTGCCAGGACTACCACCAGATAGGGTTGTGGAGTTTGCTATAGAGTTAGTACCTGGAATGACACCTATTTCTCGGAGGCCATATAGGATGCCGACTAACGAGTTGGCAGAGCTTAAAACTCAGTTGCAAGAGCTTTTGGATAAAGGATTGATATGCCCTAGTTCATCACCTTAGGGATGCCTCGCCATCTTCATAAAAAAGGACAAAACTTTGAGAATGTGTGTGGATTATAGACCTCTGAATGCAGTAACTATAAAGAACAAGTATCCCTTACCCCGAATCGACGTCTTGTTTGATCAGTTATCAAAGGCAAAAGTATTCTCCAAGATTGACTTAAGGTCAGGTTACCATCAGATCAAGATCAGAAGGGAGGATATACCAAAAACAGCTTTCTCCACCAGATATGGACTCTATGAGTATCTAGTTATGTCTTTTGGACTGACAAATGCACCGGCACATTTCATGTACCTAATGATCTCCGTCTTTATGCCTGAATTGGACAAGTTTGTTGTAGTGTTCATTGATGACATCTTGGTATACTCCGAGGATGAGCAAGATCATGCTGAGCATCTACGAGTTGTCTTAACCCGACTTCGAGAGCACAAGTTGTATGCCAAGTTTAGTAAGTGCGAATTTTGGTTAAAGAAAGTGCCTTTTCTCGGACATGTCCTTTCAGAAGAAGGAATTTCTGTGGATCACACTAAAGTGCAGGAAGTCATGGATTGGCAAGTACCCACCAACGTACATGTGGTACTCAGCTTTCTAGGATTGGCCGGATATTACCGTGGGTTCATTCTGGATTTTTCAAGGATAGCAAAGCCTATGACTCGTTTGACTCAGAAAAACAAGAAGTTTGAATGGACTCCAGAGTGTGAAGCAGCATTTCGCACTCTGCGAACTTTGTTGACTTCTGCACCAGTTTTGGCCTAACCAAATCTGGAGGAACCTTTTGATGTGTTTTGTGACGCGTCCAAGATTGGACTTGGATGTGTGCTCATGCAGAATGGGAGAGTCATAGCCTATGCATCATGTCAGTTATGACCACATGAAGAGAATTACCCGACTCATGATTTGAAATTGGCAGCCGTAGTTCATGCACTCAAGATTTGGAGGCATTATCTTATGGGCAACCTTTGTCACGTATATACAGATCACAAAAGTCTAAAATATATCTTCACTCAGCCAGAGTTGAATATGAGGCAGCGAAGATGGTTAGAGTTGATCAAGGATTATAACCTAGAAATGCATTACCACCCCGAAAAAGCGAATGTTGTAGCAGATGCCTTGAGTCGCAAAACTCATTGCAATTCCCTACAACCTTTGTTGGAAGATGGATTCAACCTAATGAACCCCGTTATGCTAAATAATATCACCATACAGTGTACCTGGGAAAGTGATATCATTGAAGGACAAAAGACCGATGAAGAGATCCGTCAGATCAAGAAGAGACTGGAAACCAGTAGTTCGTTGAACTTCCGAGTAGATGAGCAAGGGATTCTGTGGTATAATCAAAGGTTGGTTGTTCCCAAGGACATGGAGCTGAAAGAAAGAATTCTGAATGAAGCTCACAATTCAACATTGTCTATTCATCCGGGAAGTAGTAAGATGTACCAAGATCTGAGAACGAGGTATTGGTGGCCAAAGATGAAGAAAGAGGTTGCAGCTTATGTCGCGAAGTGTGATACTTGCTGCAGGATTAAGGCTATACACTTGAAACCCGCCGCACTGTTACAACAGCTATCCATCCCAGAATGGAAATGGGAAGAGATTAGTATGGATTTCATCACAGGTCTCCCAACCACCCAAAGAGGACACGATTCTATCTAGGTTATCGTGGATCGGTTATCCAAAGTGGCTCACTTCATACCAGTCAAGACTACATACCGACCACACCAATATGCAGATTTGTACATTCAGAACATCTTAAGGTTACATGGTATTCCCAAAAGAATTGTCTCTGACAGAGGACCCCAGTTCATAGCTCATTTTTGGGAACAGTTGCACAAGGATCTAGGAACCAAGTTGATACGGAGTTCCGCTTACCACCCTCAAACCGCTGGAGAAACTGAAAGAGTGAATCAAATCTTGGAAGATATCCTCAGAGCATGTGTGCTTTCCTCTGGAGAATCATGGGAAAAATGGTTACCTCTAGCCGAGTTCTCATATAACAATAGCTATCAAGAAAGTATAAAAATGGCACCGTTTGAAATTTTGTACGGACGAAGATGCAGAACCCCGGTAAATTGGGTCGAATCTGGAGATCGAGGATTTTATGGGTCGGATTATGTAAAGGATGCTAAAGAGATTGTGCAAACTGTGCAACAATATATTAAGGCAGCGCAGTCTCGACAGAAAAGTTATGCTGATACACGAAGAAGACCTTTGGAATTCCAAGTAGGATATTACGTTTACCTTAAGGTCTCGCCCATGAGAAAGGTCCAACGTTTTGGAATTAAGAAAAAGCTAGCACCCCGATATGTAGGACCATATTAGATCATAGCAAGGAAGGGAGAAGTAGCCTACGAAGTGCAGTTACCCCCGGAGATGAGTGCGATCTTTCCCGTGTTCCATGTATCCTAGCTAAAGAAGTGTCTTCGAGTACCCGAACGAGAAGAAGTTCGAATACCGTATATCACTATCAGGTGAGATATGGAATACTATGAACAACCTCAGGAGATAATGGATACCAAGACCAGAGTAACTCGCAACCGAGAAGTAAAGACTTACAAGATTCTCTGGAGTAATCACGGACCCAATGATGCAACTTGGTAAACCAAGGAGTACTTGCATGTAAACTACCCCGCTTTTTATAAAGATTGGTACGTAACCTAAATCTTGGGATGAGATTTCTTTAAGGGGGGAAGGGCTGTGACACCCTAGTGTCAAGCACTGCATTACGAATCACTTTAGCTACTAAATTTTCATAAGCAATGCATTGCATCATTTCATGTGCATGGAAGTGTTTTAGGCTTTTGTTGTTTGTTTGAAATTTGGTTTCAATAAGACTTGGTTGTTAAATAAAATTTCTGTATTGACCAATAATTTTATAAAATAGGTAATATTGAGTATAACACTTTTCATGTAGACACCTTGACCTAGATCAGTATAGTTTAATTATTAAAAATGTGGGAACAAAAATGATTTATGGCTCAAAATTGGCTTTATTTATGAGGAGGCTGACGAAATGATTTTCAGAAAAAGTGTCTTCTATAAAAGTGGCAGAGAAAATTATTTTGAGCAACCTTTATTTTTGGGTCAAAGTCTAGTTTTGAGTTTTTGAAACTGTTTTGCAATGGTCAAAGTTTGGAAAAAGAAAAAGGGTTTTCTTTTCTTTCGGCGCAAAGCTTTCGGCCCATCTGGCCTTTCTGGCCCACGCCAGCCCACGCCACGCCCGCGCCTCGTCTGCTCCCGCGCGCGACAACGCCCGACCGCGCGGCCGCGCCGTACGCCGGCCGAATTGCCGCGTGGCGGCTTTCCCCTGCTCCGGATCTCGCTCGCCCACTCGCCGCTTGATCCTTTCCGACCGAGCACGCAAGCGATCGGCCACAGGCACTCCGTGCACGCCTCGGCTGCCGCGCGCCCTCACCCGCCGCTCGCCATCGCCGTGGCCCCCGCCACTACCACCGGCCGACGCTTGAGCAAAAACCGAGCCCTGCTCGCTTCTCCCCCTCACGCACCCCACACACACTCGCATCACTCCTGCTTGCTCCCTCTCTCTCGCGCACAAACACGCACGGCAAGCCGAGCGCTCGCCACCGCGAGAGCACCACCGCAAGTTTTCCCCTTTGTCGTTCCGGCCTCACTAGAGCCCCTCGGCTCAATCCCTCGCGCACACCACCCCGCCTTCATCTCGAACACACGGTGCTCACACCCACACCCCCAGCCAAGCCTCGACGACACCGGAACCCGAGGAGCCCTTCTGCAGTCGCCATCTGCGCCACCCGGAGCTCGAGCCTGTTCCGCCTCGCTCAAAGCTCCACTGCCTCCCTCCTTCACGAGCAAGCCTCACTGAACAAAGGCAAGGTGAGAACACCCCCTGCTAGGTCTCTACCGCCGCCTAACTCCCTCTTCTTCCCGGCCGAGCGCCATGGGTGCCGCCATCGCCCTCGCACGTGACCAAGCTCTTCCGGAGCTTCACCGACCGAACCAACACCTCTAGTAGCCTCCCTAGGGTTCACTTAAGCTTTCGCCTACATCAATTTCACCGGTGACCGCCGGTGACGGCGTAGCCAAACACCACCGCCGCCACCGTCCGCCATTGCTCGTCGCCGGCGAGCTACGGCCGTGCGCTGGCCAAACCAACACCACCACTCGATTCGCCTCGTCGAGGTGAACACACCAAGCCTAACCGTACCGCCGGCGACCTCGCCGTCGGTGAGTAATCGCCGGTCAACCACTTCCCCTGTTCGGCTTTCACCGATAGGTGGGCCCATTGACCCGGCCGACCCCACACGTCAGCCACTCTTGGTCCATGGGCCGAGTCTACGCAAGTTGGGCCGGGAGTTTTCAAATGTTTTTCTTTTCCTTTTATTTTTCAGAAATGCTTGTTTATTTTGTGTAGCATGTTTTAATGATCCAGATGAGGTGCTTTCAGTTTTGTAAACTTGTTCATAAGTAGATCTAGCAGGAAAAAATGTAAAAGTATTTTTGGTGAAAATTTATTGTACGGTTCTTATTTATTTCAGTTTATGTGCTTTATGCTAAATAAATAGGTTTATATGTTTTCTTGTTGAATTAATTCATGGAAAAAATTTGATTATGCTTCTTATCAAGTTACGTGTCTGTGAAAAATTTATAAGTATCTGTTTCTGTAGAAAAAGAATTTGTTTAGGTTTAAATTCTTTTTAGGCTGTTTTCTTAAAATATTTGTTAGGAGAAATATATATGGAAATAAAATAAGGGAAAATTTATACAGTCTCTGTGTGTTCTGCTTAAGCTGCAAAAAATGTTAAGTATAGGTTATTGTATGGAAAAATAAGAAGTTGTAATACAAGTGTGCTTTGCTGTGTTTTTCTTATAAAATTCATGCGGAAAATAATATAATGTTTCTATTCATAGAACTTTCTTGATAAATATGAAATGTCGAGTACAATCTAGAAAAAATATAAAAATGAGGATTGCACCCTTTTCTAGTAGGGTTGCAGTTCAAATGGTTTATTTTGAAATAAACTTGTTTATTTTGTGTAGATTTATATGTTCATGCTTTAGCAGTAAGTTTTCTGCAGTATAGTGGATATAAGTAGATGAAGCTAGAAAAAATATGAAATCTGCTGTTTGACACTTTTCATAAGAAAAGTTAGTTCAAAGCACCTTTTGGGCAGTTTATTTCATCTTTTTGTACTTGCTGTTCAGTAATTTGTATCTTGGTGAAATTTGTACAGTAAGGTCCAGTTAGTGTATGTTGCATACTGAAAATTTTGTGGATTTTTCCGAGATAAGAAAAATGTATTTGTTGTTCAAATCTAGGTTTCTTTGAATTAATCAATAGAAATTAGTTGAGTTAATGGTTTTATTTAATGCAGTCACTTAGTGCTTTCCTCAATGTCAAAAGTTGTTCAACAACTTGGTTTTGTTGTTTTGTAAGAAAGGTTCACTTTCCATACCATCATATCTGCACCATGCATTATTTATTTACACATACCGCATTGCAATAGGATCGACAACCCCGGAGACCGAGCAAGAGCCGGAGAAAAACGTCGAGCAGGAGATTCCGGAAGTGCCCAGGAGCGAGGAAGCAGAACCCGCAGCGGAGACTAACCTGCCCGAGTGCCCCTCCCATGAGACATCGGTCTTCTCCCAAGGCAAGCCCCGGAGCATTCTAAGACTCCTATTATTTACAATTAATTTAATTGAGTATTTTATATTGTGATGCATTAGGTATAGGAGTTGATTGAATCCTACTTGCTGCATTATCATTCCTTGATTATTGATTATACCTGCCTTGTTATCATGTTATTATTTATAATGTAGAATTGCTTAGCCTGCTTAATAAAAGTAGTGGTTAAGGATGTTTCCGTAATACCCCTGATGGGTATTTACCGGATCACGGTTGGCTATATTTGCTATCGTGGAAAAGAACCTGAGTGGTAATGAAATACGGTCAACTGGAAGGCGAGGCACCAAGTTGGAACTTGGGGGCAGCCCGTCCGTTGGATCGTGTAGGTTTGTATCGATGTTGGCCCTCGTTCATTTTTGAAAGCGCCCTTTTACTTAGGGATTGTTGGTGCCGTAATCACCGACCCCAAAGCCAGTTAGACACTGTTCGGGCCGGTCTCAACCCATGTCGCACCCTCTAGTATGAAACACGATCTGCCTCAGAATGGCCATCATATAGTTCCAATTGGGTGGTCCGTGCTGTGAGCCGCGACGATTACCACCATGAACATGTATCGAGCGGTTACCCAATGCATGGACCCGACGGGGAAAGTGTGGGTTGGTATTAAATGCTTCTCGTGAGCTGGTTTGTAATTCAATTCGAGTCGCCGTCTCCCCCGGTTAGTGGGAAACTATGTCGAGCTTCACCACGATACAACTCCATGTGATGATTAAGGTTCAACTAAAATTTGGATAAGTCAACTGGATATGGTTTATATTATTGATTGTTAGACTCAAGTGTATGAAATAGTTCAGGTGCAAAACCTAGATTAAGAAGTAGGCCTAAAACCTGAATGCTCACCGATAACATTAAATATCTCTCTCTTAAATTGAGCTTTTCGCAACTAAGATCCCAGCTCCACCAAAAAGGCCTTGCATACCCTTGGTGTTTTTATTTTCAGTTGGACCGGTAAGTCTAGCTGAGTACATTCCCGTACTCAGGGTTTATCCCGTTGTTGCAGATGGCCAGCTTTACTACGGCTATTGTAAGCACTGCCTCTACCCCATGGAGGGTGATGAGGAGTAGGCCCAGGGCAGGGTCATCCAGAGCTTCTCCTTTTCTTTTGCTGGACTCAGACTGCTGGTGGCACACTATTTGAAAAAAGGAGGAGTGAGTTATCAAACAATGTTTTATTGGACCACATATGTGGTGGTCGTGTTTTAAACTTATTTGAGCTTCCGCATTTTCAAAGTCAGTGTTGTAATAACTCTTTTAAGATTTCGCACTCTGATGTTAATTTTGGTTTCGTTTATCGACTGGGTATCCTTGCGAATGTTGTACTTCAACAATGCGATCCTGTATATTGTACGATGTTTGAAATCCTTGGAGATTTCCGGACTACCGAAGTTATATGGGTTCAAGTACCAGTCGACGTCAGTCGAATTTGGCTAAGACGGTACTTGAGCTCTTATAATTTGGACGGTTCCACGACAGAAAGATTCTAGAACAATCCGGAACCTTCCAGAAGACACGAGAAGGTGACCCACGGAAGGCGGGGCCCACCTGTCATAGAGGCAGACCGGCCGGTCTCCCTCCTGGGCCGGTCGGTCAGGTATTGGGCCCAATCTCTCTCCCCTTCGCGTGACGCACTCCAACAGAACTCTTCAACGCATTTTGGCCCATTAAGGCCCATGTGCATATGGCGAAGGATTTTGTACCACATCGCTTGCCCAAGGTGGAGGGGAGACCAGGAGCCCATATATAATAAACCCAGGACCCCCCTGAGGCAACACAACATCATTATGGAGTATTTGTAGAGGCGTCCCTCGAAGGACAACCTCTCCTCTCTATGTAATTAGGTTTAGATTTTCCAATGTAATAGCTTAGCTCTAGTCGGGAGTTAGGGAGAGCGGAGCTGCGCTCCAGTTCTGGAGGAGTCTTCAGAGTTTTGGTATGTCTTTATATCTTTTCTTTGTAAGACTTATGCTTTAATATATTAATCTTCTCTATTTACTTTATGCCTTTCATATTATGATTAGTATAGTTGTTATGTTCTAGCATAGGATCTCCGCTTGTATCGAGTGCTCTAGTTATAGGCCATAATTAGAGTAGTAATCGATAGATTAGACTTGGTGTTTAGTCTATAGGTTACCTGAGGTTGCACTCAACCCCACGGATAGTTGTGGTAGCCCCAGGTGGTGACAGCCCTGATGGCCGACGTATTCTACCACGTTCGGGTTGATGTTCGTAGGACCGTAGTCAGAGCTTCCCAACCCCCTTCTCATCCCTTTCTATGGTTGGTGTTCTGATGTCCCGAAGTGTTATTATATAACTACTATATCTTTTCATCCTTGTTACCTTAGAACTCAAGTAATAGAGAAGTACATAGGAACCTTGATCTCTCCCGTTGTACTCCCATTATACTTATCTTTACATTTATCATTAAATTCTCTTTATTGTGCTTCCATTCAATATCATATCATTTATCAATTACTCCTGCTCTAGTCTAATTAGTACTCTGAGTTAGTAGATGCATGATAGTGAATTATTAGATTCTTGACCCTAGCTTCCCAGTGGTAAAATATAAATAACGATCCTGGAATACTCCCATTAAAATGCTAACATGGTGTTCTGTGCGCTTGCGGAATCTTTCATATTCTATTTGCGTTAACAAACGTCAACAGTGATACTTTGAGATATACATAGTCACCCACTTTAAACATCAAATCTCTTCTTCTAGTATCAGCATAACTCTTTTGGCAAGATTGCACAATCCTCAAGTTTTCTCTCACTGTTTGCACTTGCTTTTCTGCCTCTTGCAAAACTTTTGGTCCGAAGACTTGACTTTCGCCTGACTGATTCCAGAATAATGGTGTTCTACACTTTCTGCCATACAACACTTGAAACGGTGCCATCTTGAGACTTTTCTGGTAACTGTTGTTATAAGAGAATTCTGCGTAAGGTAAACTCTTATCCCAACTTGTCACATATTGCAAAGCACAAGCTCTTAACGTATCTTCTAAGATCTGATTTGTTCTTTCAGTTTGCCCATCTGTCTGCGGATGATAAGCTGAGCTGAAATTCAACTTTGTATCCATAGACTCATGTAGTTTCCGCCAAAAATGAGACATGAACTGTGTTCCTCTATCAGAAACAATCTTCTTCGGAACACCATGCAGACATACAATCCTTTCCATATATAACTCTGCTAATTTTGCACCAATATAAGTAGTCTTGACAGGAATGAAATGTGCTACTTTGGTCAATCGATCCACGATTACCCAGATAGAATCATATCCTCTCTGTGTATGGGGTAAACCTGTTATGAAGTCCATACCAACTTCTTCCCATTTCCATTCAGGTATCTTCAAAGGCTGAAGTAATCCTGCTGGTCTCTAATGTTCTGCCTTTACTCTTTGACAGGTGTCACACAATGCCACATACTCCCTCCGTCTCAGGATATAAGGCATGCACGTATTTCAAAATTCAAACTTTATTAACTTTGACCAATAATAAGTCTAATAAAATAAAAATATATAGTACAATAATGGTACCATTAGATTTATCTTTACAAATACTTTCTAATGATATTTTTATTCTTTCCATTAGTTATATAAAATAGTATAAATTAATGGTCAAAGTATAATCTTGAAGACCGCACCAATTCAAATCGCGCCTTATATCCTGAGACGGAGGGAGTATTCTGCTACTTCTCTTTTTAATCCATACCACCAATATCTTTCGTTAAGATCAAGATACATTTTAGTGCTCCCTGGGTGTATGGAATAAGCTGAATTATGAGCTTCCCTCAAGATGGATTCTCTGATCGATTTCACTTCTGGCACACAAATTCTTTTGCCAAACCATATTGTTCCCTTAAAATACATATGAAATCCAGGGGCTTTGCCAATCACAATGCGTT
This sequence comes from Coix lacryma-jobi var. lacryma-jobi, assembly GCA_009763385.1. NCBI lineage: Eukaryota > Viridiplantae > Streptophyta > Magnoliopsida > Poales > Poaceae > Coix > Coix lacryma-jobi. Next base: position 74,845,046 of record CM019828.1, on the reverse strand, counting down.
CAGCAATATCTATGATCTTCTCATCATCAAGTTGTCCTTTACGAATTTCTTGTTCTAGAATAGGCTCTACTACCAATTCCATAGTATTAGCTACAATACCCAAATTAAGATGTTCGAGATCTTCACATAACTCCTTGGGTAACTGAGTAACATAGGCCATATTGACATAACTCTTTCTGCTTAAAGCATCTGCCACGACGTTTGCTTTTCCAGGATGGTTATGCAGTTCAAGATCATAATCTTCAATTAAGTCCAACCATCTGCGCTGCCTTAAGTTAAGATCTGACTGAGTGAATATATACTTCACTCTTGTGATCTGTATAGATGTCACTCTTATGCCCAATCAAATAATGTCTCCATATCTTGAGAGCATGTGCCACTGCTGCTAACTCTAGATCATGGGTTGGGTAATTCAGTTCATGTTTTCTCAACTATCTTGATGCATAAGCAATAACTCTGCCTTCTTGCATAAGAACACAACCAAGACCTTGTCGCGAAGCATCACAATAAATAGAGAAGCTTGAAAGTGCATTCGCCCCCAATGTGGGTTTTGGCTAATTAATGACAATCAAATTAGGGACTAACCAGTTTATAAAAGCATGTATGCAGGTGTTAGTCCTTTGAAAGATTTGAAACGTTGAAATCTCGTGAACAAAGCACGTAGGATATTTTTGGACATAAAGATGCCTAGCTCAAGTGGTAGTTTAAAATTTCAATTTTAAACTTGAGTTATAGGTAAGCCGGACTATGAAGAGGGTCACAAAGTAAGTTGGCTATATGTGAAGAAAAGGGCTCAAATCGACTAACCTTAGTTCGCTTGAGAGACACCGCACAATCACGAACACGTAGAGGGTAATTTCATATGGTCGGTGGTACCGACCATGGATAGTCGGTAGTACCGACCACGGCTTCTCTGCGCAGCGCTCTAACACCCTCTCTGTGTTGGTCAAAAATGACCTGGCGGTAGTACCGCCATAACCTCGGTACTACCGCCCGCGGTGGTACCGACGCAAGGTCGGTAGTAACCTGGTTTTGCAACCCTCTCTGGATAGAGTTGTTTTTGACCTAGCGGTGGTACCGCCATTACCTCGGTAGTACCGCCCGCGGTGCTACCGACCCATGGCCGGTAGTTTCCAAGTTTGCAAGGCTCTCTGTCCGCGCTGATTTTGGCCTGGCGGTAGTACCGCCATTACCTCGGTAGTACCGCTCCCGGTGCTACCGACGCAAGGCCGGTGGTAACCAAGTTTGCAGAGCTCCCCGTGTAGAATTGAAAATGGCCTGGCGGTAGTACCGCCATAACCTCGGTAGTACCGCTAGCGGTGGTACCGACCGAGGTCGGTAGTATCTTGGTTTCGTGAAGCTCTCTGTGTTGAGTTGAAAATGGCCTGGCGGTGGTACCGCCATAACCTCGGTACCAACGACCTCGGAGGTACCGACCTTTGGGCGGTAGTTTCCGAGGGACCGAGTCTCTTTGTGAGATGCTCTCTGTTCGCGGCCAATTTGGCCTGGCGGTAGTACCGCCATAACCTCGGTACTACCGCCCGCGGTGGTACCGACGTTAGGACGGTGGTTGCTTGTTTGGTCAGATCTGGTTTCTTTCGACCGTTGTGAACTGGTCGGTGGTACCGGCCAGGGGTGGTCGGTGGTACCGACCAGCCTCGGGACTGAGGGAGTATAAATGCCTCCCCTCTTCACTTTTCACGGTCACCAACTCACTCTATACACTTATTGCTGACCTAACTCAAGACAAACACTCTCCAAGCATTGACTCACCCCTCTCTCTCCCCCTTTGCTCCTAGATTCATTCCCTTGCGAGATTTGAGCTAGGGAAGTGAGATTCGAGAGTGGGAAGCATCAATCTTCGACTTGAGCACTTGGTTTCCATCTTGCCGGCTTGTTTTGTGTCTTTTACTCTTGAGCTCTAGCCGGTTAGGTGTTCTTCGTGGTAGCCCATATTGATTTACTTGTGAGGGCTCCCCGAAGCGTTTGTATTACCCTGAGATTTCTAGTAGAGATACTCTCGTAGCCTTTGTGGTTGCTTGAGTGAGGCGAGGAGGTGAAATAGACTCCGACCTTTGTGGTCACCTCAACAACGAGGAAGTAGGCACTCCTTAGTGGATTGGCCGAACCTCGGGATAAATCTTGTGTCCCGTGTGCTTGTTGTTGTTGTCCCTATTTTCTCTACTTCTCTTGTTATTGTGTTCTTCGTGTTCTTCCTATCCCTATCTCGTTCTTAGGTTGGGAAGGGTCGATCTACATCAAGGGGAGCAACCAAGGTTTGGTGAGAGTAGTTTTACCATAAATTATTCTTAGGAAAGTTGGCTAGAAACTTGTTTTATCTTCATAGCTTACATTCATCGGATTTGTAGTTTCTTTTAGGATCCCGGTTGTGCCGTTTGTTTGTGTTGGTAGTACCGGTGTTTCACACCCGGTAGTACCTACCCAAACAAACCGGCCTCTTCGGTTGCTATCTAACTACATCTTATAGCTTGTGAAGTTTTAGATAGTAAAAAATCACCTATTCACCCCCCTCTAGGCTGATTCGGTCCTTTCAAAGCTTTTAGTGATATCAGGCGAAGGACCGAGAATGCTACCAAAGGCGACCAGAGGGGGGGGGGGTGAATGGGAGCCTTAAATTTCTTTTCGGAAACTTTTAGCCTTTGTCCTAGAAAATCAACCCCAAGAGCAAAACCGATGCGAGTGATGTCCACGACCCAAGAGAATGGGTGGATGTTCCCTAGGAACACAGCGGGACACCACAAAAACCTCCTCACTCAAGTTCACGCAAGTCAACTAGTGACAGGATGGACTTTGGGTAACCTCAACCTCCCCCGAGCAACGCGAGGGTGATTCAGGCTATTTCGCAAAGCGGGAAGCCCGATTTGTGTAGAGCATGAAGTCGGAAATCCAACACAAAAACCCAAAATCTAATCCGATGTCAAACGAGCAAACTGCGAACGAAACAGTGCAAAACTCACTGCATCGGACGCTGCCAGCGTCCGATGTAGAAGCACCGGATGCGTTCGATGCAAAATGACCCTCTCTGGAACCTTACTGGATAGGCATCAGACGCTGGCTACAGTGACACCCTAGCGTCCGATGTTCACCCCTCGGACGCGTCCGATGGTCAATGGAGCGTCCGATGGTCAGTGTCTGATGCCCCTTCAAAAACTCTGTCAAGTGACACGTGGTGTCTGAGCGTCTGATGCCCCCGACCCGAGCGTCTGATGCCCCCGAAATTGTACTGTACTTTCGCGAATTCAACTCGATCTCCTCTGAATCTAAAGCACTAAGGCTTGGACTTGGTATGAGGAGTCCAGAGGAGGTTAGTGAGCTATCCCTAAGAGATCATGGCTCGAACCTAACTCCAAATCGGTGAATTGGAAGAATTCGGGGCAAGGGAGACAAAAACCGATTCAAAGGGAAAATCGATCGATCTACTAGCTCGTGAGGTTACATGTAAATTCCTTCGGTGGAAAGATGCACCTCACGATCTAGAACAACTTAGTTCAAACGGAATTGAAAATCGTTCCACGGAGTGGGAGAACGGAGCAAATCATGAGAGAACGAAAAACAAAACGTGAAGAACATAGCTCAAAACGCGAATCGATCTTGAATTCCAGCCGAAACTTCTCCACACGAGGAGACAATGAGATTACGGTCTCGTTTCCTCAAAAAGCAAATACACAGAGGTATGATTCACCGTCTCTGCGGATCTCAGTTGCTACAACAGGGATGTGGGAGAGCAGGAAACCCTAGAATGAAAATAGCAAATGGCTGAGATAGTCTGGAGGGAGGGGTGGTCTTTCCTTATATAGCCTAATACAATTATTCCCCTTCTACCCTTACAGCTAATGAGCGAGCAGGCTAACCCTAAGGGTATTCCTAATCAACTCGAGGTAGGTGGTGATCCGACGGCCACGCCCGCACAACTGGTAGCTTCGCCTCGACGCGACCTCACCGATTGCCACCACGCGCCGCCACCGCTCTGCTCGTCCTTTTCACGGACCTCCCCCAGGTTTTGAGGCCAAAACCGGGAAACCTGGGCCATCCCCCAGTTTTGAGGCCGAAACCGGGAAACCTGTCGTCCGTCGCCTGAGTTTTGTGGCCCAAACTCAGAAACCCATCAGCGCCCAGGTTTTGAGGCCCAAACCTGGAAACCGTCCTCAGCCCGAGTTTTATGCCCTAAACTCGGAAACCGGCCGCACCCCGGTTTTGAGGCCTAAACCTGGAAATTGTCCACTTTGTGGTTTTTCTGTGGCTCAACCACCAAACCGAGTCGTAGAGGGGATGCACCGCCCGTGCACCCCGTCCACACGCAAGTCTTTACTTGTCGCTGTCCCAGGCTGTCAGCCACCACGGCCGATCCTTAGGCCACTGGTCTGTCAGTCCAAGCCTGACGTCTGCCCTTCACCGCTCTAGGTCCATCAGCACAGCACGTCTCTACTTGACCTTCACCTTGCCTTTAATCACCGTATCCGAGCTCAACACCTGCACAACACAAGCCAAAGAACATGCGCATCAAACCAGTTGACAATCACTCATCACTCAAGATCCGGCATACACCCATGTATCCGCATCAGGCATGATAAGCACTGGTGTTGAGGTTAATCTTTTCTTTAACTCCTCAAAACTTGCTTGGCACTCTTTAGACCATACAAACTTGGCATTCTTCAATAACAGAGATGTCATAGGTTTTGCAATCTTTGAAAATCCTTCAATGAACCTTCTGTCGTACCCTGCCATTACGAGTAAACTACGGATCTGACTCACATCCTGAGGTGGATTCCAGTTCAACACATCCTTGACTTTGTTAGGATCCACTGCTACACCACCGTTTGAAATGACATGGCCATGGAAAGATACTTCCTTCCACTAGAATTCGCATTTGCTGAATTTTGCATAGAGTTGATGTTCTCCGAGTTTCTGTAACACAAGCCTCAAATGCTCTTCATGTTCTTCTTCATTCTTGGAGAATACCAGAATATCATCAATGAATACCACCACAAATTTATCAAGATATTCCATAAACACTTTGTTCATCAAGTACATGAAGTAAGCTGGTGCATTAGTTAACCCAAAGGACATAACTGTATACTCATAAACCCCATAACGTGTTGTGAAAGCAGTTTTTGGAATGTCAGACAGACGAATTCTCAACTTATGATACCCTGAACGAAGATCAATCTTGGAAAATACACATGCACCTCTCAACTGATCGAACAAATCATCAATTCTTGGCAATGGGTATTTGTTCTTGATGGTTACTTCATTGAGAGATCTGTAATCCACACACATTCTCTGTGTTCTATCTTTCTTTTCAACTAATAAGACGGTGCTCCCCAGGTTGAAGTGCTAGGACGTATGTAACCCTTATCTTGTAACTCTCTTATTTGTTTCTTAACTTCTTCTAACTCATTTACTCCCATTCTGTATGTTCTCTTTGCAATTGGTGCAGTTCCAGGTAAAAGATCAATTATGAACTCAACGTCACGTTCAGGTGGTGTTGACATCTATTAACTATCATTATTTACTGTCAACAATACTTGAATAAATGCCAAAAAGAATTGCCAACTTAGAAATAGGAGGTTAAAACTAACAAATTCCATGAGTTTTGGTGATTCTATACTTTCCAGGGATTAAACAGGAAAACCGGACTACATTGCTTCCCCAAGAAGGAAACCGACGTAGATTACTCCACCGCCACGTCAGGAAGCTTCTAGAAGACTCCAGAGGACACCAGAGGACACCACGAGGCAAGGCACCCCGGGAGCCCGACCTGTGGGAACGACCGGTCCCCTGGGCCCACCGGTCGGTCTGGTCCAGGGCCCCCACGTCTCCTCCTTCCAGAATCTTCCTCCACCGACCTCTAGGATGCATCTCGACCGTACCTTAAAGCGGTTTGATCCAACGGCCACGGTTCCACGCCCAGGGCTATATAACCAGACTCCTGACCCCCCTCTGAAAAAGAAGAAGCTGAAGAGAAGGGACAGAAGACAGAGAATTAGGGTTTTTAGAGAGAGAGTTAGAGCTCTACATCAAGTTAAGAGTTTAGTCTAGCTAGGTTCAAGTAGAGGCAGGCGACTTCGTCGCCATATCCGGCAGGAAGCTTCGTCTGAGACTCCGGATCGTTGTCAAAGACTCGGTAATTTGTATCTTTATTCGACTTTGTGCTACTTTAATATATTTCAGTTTATTCAGTTTTGGAGTTTATTCTAGTTATATATTTAATATAGATCTGATTATGATAGAGTTTATGATCATGTTCGTAAAGTACTTAGCTTTATTCCGGATAGAGTTAAGTGGTCAAACTGGTGTAAACATGGTGTTTAGGCTAAGTTTGCCTGCGAATACATCCTATGCTCTGGGTCGAGAGGTAGATCGCAGGAGTGACAGTCCTATTGAGTCCTTTGTAGTACTCCCCCCCGAGTGTAGACCTTAGTAGGGCGTGGTTGCAAGTTAGAATTCATTATTTTGTTCTTGATTCTAATTTAGTAATGTCCCTCGATCATGGATGATAGATTAATTAGCTATAAATGATTGTATATTAACTAGAGTAATCACTAGGCTTAGTAAATGTGAAGTAACTTAGGTTTCGAATCTCTTAATTAATCTCCTGACTGCTCTACTTGATCCATGTAGTTCGCTTTATCTCTAGAATTCCCTTTATCATTATCATTATTCAATATTTATCTTTATCTTGTCTTACCCCTGTTTAGATATGTGAGTAGTAATGAACGAATAGTAATCTCCACTACCTTTGAATCGCTTTTATCCATTTGTTCCCCGCTTCTCTGTTATCTTCGGTAAAATATAAATAACGATACCTGGACAACCTTGGTGAAATGCTGCTACAACAGGTATCTGTGCGCTTGCGGATAAATATTTGTTTATATCATTTAAGCTAGTGTCACAAATGAATTACATTTCTAGTATCATGTTGGGGATGACAACTTAACATTAAGTGATGCTAGGAGTGTGTTGGTAGTTCTTAACTTCACTAAAGATAGAGCTAGGCAACTATCCCCGGTAACGGCCCAGAAATGCTTGTTGACACTTGCTAACTGAAGGACCGAAAATGCTAAAGCAAGGCGACCAGAGGGGGGGGGGGGTGAATGGGAGCCTAAAATTTCTTCTCAGAAATTCCGGCCTCTGTCCCAACAAAATCAACCCCAAGAGCACAGCCGACACACGTGATGTCCATGACCCAAGAGAATGGGTGGATGTTCCCTAGGAACACAGCGGGACACCACAAAAGCTCCCTCACCCAAATCCACGTGAGTCAACTATTGACACGATGGAGTTTGGGTAGCCTCAACCTCCCCCGAGCAACGCGAGGGGGATTCAGGCTTTTTCGCAAAGCGGGAAGCCCGATTTCTGTAGAGCACAGAGTCAGGAATCCAACGCAAAAAGCGGATCTCAAATCGGAGCTCAAACGCAAAAGACACGGACAAAAACGCGCGATCACTGCACTGACCGGAATCTGAGGTGCGTCCGGTCAGGATCGATCGGACGCGTCCGGTCAGAGAAAAGCCTCTCTGGTTGCTCTCTGTTCACGACCGGACTCTGCACTAGGGAGCGTCTGGTCAAGTGAACAGTGCGTCCGATCACAGCGTAGCCACGGTGAACAGTGCTACCTGTGCGTCCGGTCACGTTGGCCAAGTGCGTCCGATCGCACAAAACGCTCTCTGGAGCTGACCGGACTCAGCACGGGGTGCGTCCGGTCGCGTCTAGGCTAGCGTCCGGTCACCACGCGTGAACTGGACTGCACGTGTGTTCAACGACCGGACTCTTAGTCGGTGCCTCCGGTCGCTATGAGGCAGCGTCCGGTCACCCCGACCAACCCTCTGTTCGTCCACCGAATCGACCCGATCTCCCTCAATTCAAAAGCACTAGGGCTCAAATTTCGTGTGAGGGGTCACAAGGATTTTAGTGAGCTACTCCTAAAAGATCATGGCTCGAACCCAACTCCAAATCAATGAATCGAAGAAAACGGTGAAGAACGGGGAAGAATTCGATCCCAAAACTAAATCCGCCCGATCTATGAGTTCGTGAGGTATTGGAGAAATTCCTTCGGTAGAAAGAAGACTCTCACGAAGCTACACAAGATGGTTCAAACGGATTTGCGGATCTTCCCTCGAAACAAGAATTCTCGTGAAGATCGAAAGAGGGGAAAACGTGCAAAAGCGAAGAACAAAATCGCAAGACAAATTAAAGCACAAATTTGATCCTTGGATTCAGAGGAATGGTTGTTTGATTAAGCACTCGGTGTCGGGCTACAAGCCGCTCCTAGCAACACAAAGCTTGGATGGCGAAAAGCTCAAGAACAAGAGCCAGTCTCTCCTTTAACCCTAGCCTCCTCTCACCTAAACAAAATGAGAGTGACACTTCCAAGGATAGCTGTCCAACACAGCCCCTTCATCTATATATAGGCGCACGTCCAAATGACACAAACACCCTAACATGAAGTACTAACCAAAATACCCCCTAGGGGTAAAACCGTCCAACTCTGGCAGTTTCCATCCGACGGCCACGCGCCTTCTCATCCTTCGCTTCGCCTCGACGCAAGCTCCAGGATGCCGCCATGTGCCGTCACCGTCGACCGCCAAGCCTTCTCACCGATAGCTTCGCCGCAACGCAAGCCTCTCGATGTCGCCACGCGTCGACCGTCCTTTTGGACCTTCCCCCGGTTTTGAGGCCCAAACCGGGAAACCTGCCAGCCCAGGTTTTGAGGCCCAAACATGGAAACTGTCCACCCCGAGTTTTGAGGCCCAAACTCGGAAACCCGCGAGCCCAGGTTTTGAGGCCCAAACCTGGAAACCGTCCATCCCGAGTTTTGAGGCCCAAACTCAGAAACCGGCCACCCGAGTTTTGAGGCCCAAACTCGAAAACCGTCAATGGTAGCTTTTTGAGGCTCAGCTACCGAACCCGCGCCGTAGACGGGATGTGGTTCACACACCCCGACCACCGGCACCGATGCCGATGCATGTCCAGCCTCCACGCCGTGCACAACGCCTTCGCCTTCCTTCTTGACTCGACCGATGGCACTTGCGCCGCACGCAAGCCCGTGTCCGACCTCCCACCAAGTGCCACGACGCCATCGTCTTCCTCCCGACTCGGCTGATGCATCGCACATCCCCATGTGCTCTCGCTCGCTGATGCCACGTGCCAGCTACCACAGCTGGTCCTCTGGCCCTCCGGTCCGTCGGTCCAAGCCTCACGTCCGCCCTTCATCGCTCTGGGTACATCGGCATGGCACGTCCGCCGCACGGCACGGCCATCCTTCACCGCTCCCGGTCCGTCGGCACGACACGTCTCTACTTGACCTTCACCTCGCCATCGACCACTGTATCCGAGCTCATCACCTGCACATCAACACAGCCAAGAGACACATGTTGCACACGCACACCAACACAGAAACACCATAACTCAATGCCACCGGTTAGTCATAAACATTAAGCGCATAGCGAGATAATGACTCAATCGGGAAAAAGCCTCAAACCTTCCTCATCAAAGTCAATCATTCATCATATATGTTCTCAATCTCCCCCTTGATGAATGCATTGACTAAAAATAAAACCACAAAGGAAGGGTTTGAAGGCAAGCCTCATTCAAGTGCCCAAAAGCCAAGCAAAAGCAAACACAAGGCCACTTGAGATGAGGAAGGATCATGAAGACTCCAAATAAAAGCTCTCGGTACCGAAAGAAACGGGAAAAGCGGGCAAAGCCTCCACACAACCGAAGAGTCAGGATAAAACAAGAGTTTCATGAAATCCCAAAAGGTACTCAAAAACCAATCTCAAATAAATTGTCAAACAATCATCACAAAAGAAGAAACCAAGGTACTTATCCACTTGGGTTCACTTGGGTCGAAATTTCTCCCCCTTTTTCTCCCCCTTGATGATTGAATTGACAAGAACTAGGCACAAGAGATGGTTTAAGTTACCAAAAACGAAAACTTGGTCCCCAAAGACATGGGCAACGGCTCAACGCAACCAGGCAAAGGATCAGAGCAACAACTCATAAGAGAGAAAACTCGATCACACAGAGCGAAAGACTTGGTTCCCAAAGACATGGGCAACGACTCGACGCAACCAAGTCAAAAATGAGCTAACCCTTAAGAAAAGGTAGAAAATGGCTCAATACCACTAGCTCAAGGCTCGATACCAATTAAGGCTGAATCAACGCATAAGAATGCAAAACTGCTAGTCCCTCAAGATAGAGGCACAGAGGCTCAACACAACTAGCAGAAAAACTCGATACCAATCACAAACAGCCAAGAATTGGTGAAAACAGCTAGTTCCTCAAGACAGAGGCAAAAAGGCTCAACACAACTAGCTGAAGGCTCCATATCAATCGAAAATACCAAGCAAAAACTGCTAGTCTCTCAAGAGAGAGGCAACAACGGCCCAACACGACTAGCAGGCTCGATACCGATTGAGAAAAAACCACAAGAGAAGCTCAACACTAAATGGAGCACAAACACTCTGAGCACGCGGAGAAGCAGCAAGACAAAAACGACTCCCCCTGAAAGCAAGCCTATATACAAAAGCTATGCAACAAAGCTCATGGCACCAATTGCATTCCATACCAAAAGATGGATACCAATTGAGACACATAAAAGAGCTATACCAATTGAAGAAGGACATAAAAGAGCTAAACTCCCCCTAGCTCAAAGCTCTCCCCAAAATGCATGACTCTCCCCTTTTGAGCCAACACTCAAGCTCCCCCTTGCAAATAGCTTCTCCCCCTTGACAAAAGGGAACATGCTGAGGGGTTTTGACATTTTTCACAAAGTTGACACAAGCACAAGACAAGTCATCAACCAAAAGCATATGGGGGCAGTGAAAGGCATTGAGAATGACCACAAAGTGTATCGGAGCTGGGGGTATGTATACTAAGCTAAAAATGCATGATATGCACAATGCAACAGCTTCAAGTGTATAGCAATTAGAATGAAAAGATGCTCAAAAGGGTGCTGCCCTGAAAGTCTACCAATCAATACAAATGCTAGCAAAGGCTGAAACTGATCAAATGAATACGAAATATGAACAATTAAGCATATGAGCAGTTTTAAGCCATTTGAAAAGGAGTCCACCACTAAAATAGCACTTAGCATGAATAGATAGGAAATCGAGCAAGTGCTAACTCAAGTATAAAAGGTGAACTACCCCTAGCAGAGTTCAATCATCATGCAACAGAACGAAGCATAAACTTGTGTTATTTTCAAATTTTTATCAGAATTTGCAGCGGTATTAACACAAGTTCAAATTAAAAGCATGTGATTGCGAGAGGTTGAAAGCATGGTCATTGCCAAACTTTTCAACCGGGCTAAGCCTATGCAACAAAGGCAATCAGAAGCTTAAAGCATCGGTTTCGGTCTTACACTTCACGGCTCAAGTTTAACTCAAATGTGCAATGAGAAATAGTCTCGATACCGTGATGTGCTGACACATGCAATTCCATCTCGATCTTTTCATTTCACTAGACTTGGATCAAATTTTAAGCACAAGGTAAATATGAACAATCCAAGCAAGTGAATGACTCAGTGCAAGAGACATAGCAACCTAGCATACAAAAGATAGCACAAGTGATCTCAACACATCCTACCCATGCTAGTTGCCAATCTCAATGGTGAACAAATTATAGGTTTCATAGTTAATTAATCAAGTTCACCATTTGCAAAAATAGCTTAGCTCATAACATGTATCAAGTTATCAAAAAGAGCCTAAGCTACAAGCATCATCATGAATAAATAGGGCATAGCAAAAAGAGCATAACCTCATTCTCATTAATATATACATGAAGCTCTAAAATGCAAGATATACATGATGAAATGCATGCAGAAGCTAGCCTACAAGGAACGTAGCAAAAGCTAGTCTAAAAAGGAAGACCCAAAACAAAAGGGTATCAGAGAAGTCCAACTAAGATACAACAAGCAAAATGCTTCCCCAACTAAAAGGGAAACACACACCAAACTCACAAGAGAAGAGCCAAGAAACGCTCAAACAAACAGCCAGCAAAATCCACATCAGAAAGATGACACAGCAGAAAGAGGTCGAAGAAGAAGAGTACCAAAACCCGAACTCAGAAGTGTGTCGGAGGTACCTCATGAAGTGCATGATCACCTGCTGGTGTGATACCTGAGGGGACGCCTGAATCTACTGAAATCTCCGGGGCGCCTGCCTCGCCGAAGTCGTCTCCCCCTCGCATGATGCTGTCGCTCGCACAGGTGCTGCTAGTGCTGGCTGGAGAGCTGCTTGAACGAAACCCCAAGTCGTGGAAGAAGTGGGATCGGGTCCGTGAGCCGAAATGCTCTCTCCAGGCTCCTGTTCTCCTGCACACTCAAAAGCAGAAGAAAACACAAGGCATTGTCTCGTCCAGTGTGACCTCAAGGTCTCCACAAAGCGGTTAGTCACATAATAAGCATAAGGTGAACTCTCAACAAAAGGAGATCTACCTATGAATGATACCGCAAGGAGATCTAAACTCAAACTAGTCAAGACTACCATGCAACAGGATAAAGCACTGTATAGCAAAATGCAGCCTAAAGACATGATCAACCCAAACATAGCCTAAACCTCAACACATGCTACAATGCAAGATAATGATAGCAATAGATCCAAAAGCATGTAACATGATAAAATTGTGGAAAGGCTAGTGCTCAAACTAATCATATCAACAGGGTACATGTAGCTATCTGAAACTAGCACCTGACAAGTGACACCTAATGAACATCACACATCTACAAGTAAATCTCATGGAGAAGTATGGTAAAGCATGGCATAATGTTCATGAGGATCACAAACTAGCATGAAAAGTGGATTAACCACCAAAGCTGTACACAAGACTAGCATGACATGATATACAAGATAGCACATGCTAGACTAAAGCAAAACATGATACAAAAGAAAATGTACATGCAAGAACTATACAAGTGAGCACATGACAGTCCATCTCATACCACAAGAAATAGGACATGGATGTACAAGGTATGAGTGTAAAAGAAAGCTCACCAAACTGCAAAAGCCTCTTTGGAGGCAATTCTAAGCGGGGTGTAGAGAACCATCAAATCTTGATCACATCTAAAAGATCAAGTTCCATCAAGTGCATGTTCTCCACCCCGCGTCCTCATATCTACACACAAGAGGACAAAGTAACCCGAGTCTTGGATCCCGAAGGGTTAGCAAGCATGTACTTGGGAACCCAAGACTTGGTCACAAAACTCATCTTATCATGTGGGTTAGCATGATGCAAATGTTGGTTCAAATGCACTTTTGAAACACCCTTGAAAGCATTCCTCAAAAGGACAACTCAAGGAGAAGAACGAGTCGTACCACGGGAAAAGAGGCAAACATCTTCCAAGGTTTTTGTAGAAGAACCAATAGAAGCATCATGAAAAGCATGACGTGGACCAAGAGAAGAAGTCCTAGAAGCATGTCCATGACCATGACCTATCCCACTAGAAAAGGAGTCATAAAACCCATCAACAAAGAGGGGTTTCTTACTAGGAGCACAAGCGTTCATGCCATGAGAAGGGCTATGAACCACCATCTTCCTAGAAGAGCGAGCTTGGCGCAAACGTTTGGCACGCCGATAGCAAAAGCTTTCTTGATGCCCATCTTTCTCACAAAAAGAGCAATGGTACAAAGGCCTACTGGAAGGCACACCATTCTCCGACAAGTGAGAAGTCCCTTGGGACTTAGAACAAGAAGCATCAACAACCAACTTGGTGCCAATACTAGGAGCACACGTGCCATGGGAAAGGCTACGCGGCTTCCTAAAAGCCTTAGCTCGAATACGCCGCTCGTGCTTGACACGTCGAAAACAAAAATCGAATGAGTGTCCATCCTTCTTGCAAAAGGTGCAATGGAAAACACGAGTCCCAAAAATATGAGAAGCACCCTTGTCAAGAGAAGTCCCTTGGACACCACTCGAAGAAACAGCAAGGTTAGGAGTAGCTATGAAAGAGCTATCCGAAACCTTGACACAAGTGCTATCGTCAAAAGGCTCACGCGTAGCACAAGAACTCAACTCCGGTTGCAAAGATGCAAACTTAGAAATATCAACATCGGAGTTGGAAGAAATGCGTGAATCAAATGACTTAGCACAAAGACTCTTGCATCTTTTGGCTAAAACCTCATTCTCAAACATGAGGCGATCACAAGTAACACACAGAGCATTTTTAAGATTTTCCATCTCCTCTCTAATGCACTCGGCATATGTGGTACGCAAGAGCTCGATCTCCTTCTCAAGGTTGGCACTCATATCATTGTGCTCAACCAACTTAGCGCTGATATCATCGCGCATTGGCTTCAAAACCAAAACTTCTTTTTCCAAATCAATGCATGATGTGCACATGAAATCGGTGGAAGAAACATCACCATTCACATCAAGCAAAGAATCATGAATAGCACTAGAAGCATGGCAAGCATTTATCTCATCAATTTCAGCCCTAGCATGCTCAAGTTCATCTGCGCATGTGGTGTGAGTCAATTTTAATTCATTAATTTCAGCATGCAAAGACTCACATGAAACGCATGGTAAAGAAGCTTTTGACCTAAATGAAGGACCAGATTAGTGTAACACCCCGGTGTTAAGCAATCCCTAATTGCACAATTTGGCATGGCATAAGCATAGCATCTCATCATTTCATGTGCATATGTTTGTTGAATGCTTAAGTCCTTGTTTGGTCTCTAGTGTAACCTTGTTATGCTTTCTGTTTCTGACCAAGTGCCTTATAACAAAGTTGTAGATCTTGATGAAGGGAACAACTTTGCTTTAAAGCACTTTCTCAGAAAAATCTTTTGAGTTAGGATTTCTTGCATTAGAAAAATGGTTTAGCACTAAATTTCTTTTAAACAACAGAATTTGGACTGGAGCCTTAAGGATGATTTGTTCCTTACAAAATTCTAAGCAACTTTGCTGTTGGGACCTTTTCCTAGTTCGGTCTAGTTTAGAAGTTATGGAGCATCAAAGTTTGAAACAAAACTTCTTTAGTTTAATTCCAGTGGACCCCGCCTGTCAGTCTCTCCTTCTTCTCCTTCGCGGCCGCCGCTCCCTCCGCGCCGACCAAACCCGCCTCGCCGCCGCGAGACCGCCTCGTTGGCCGGCCAAACCACCGTCATCGCCGCCCGCGGTTTGCGCCCGAACTCGCCACGTCGCCCAGGAGCTCGGGGCATGCTTGCCGCGTGGAGCGCGACACCTGACGCCGCCGCGCCCGGTCGGGAGCTCCCCCGACGGGAACTGGCCAGGTGCGATGCACCCAGGCACTTGTTCCTTTTGCCTTCGTCCGCCTTGCGCTTGCAAGCCAGAGAGCGTTCGCTCACCAGCGCGCCAGCCACTCCACCATCTTCTCCAGTTAGCCCGAACCGCCATTGCCGCCGAACTCCGGCGAGCGATTGCTCGCTACTCGCCGCACCGCCGTTCGATTCCTCCCGCCAGCTTCTCCGCCCTAATCCTCTCTTTCTCCGGTAAGGGTTGGATTCCCCTCTCTTCCTCTCTAGCTGCCGGAACAGCGGACGCCATCCGCAAGCTTCCGCCATGGCCGCCACCGTGACCTTCACGTGGACCGGTCATCTCCGGCCATGCTACCCTAAGCTGAGCCATGTTCTAGTCTTCTCTACCGCCGTAGTAGCTTAGAGTTAGTTGGAGACCTCTCTTTCGCCGTGTTTCAGCCGGAACCGAGCCATGTCGCCGCCGTGTCCGCCATGGACCGCCGCCGTGCATCGCGCCGGACAATGCCGGGGATGCCGAAGCCCGGGAGTTGCTCCAATAGGTCGCTTAGGTCTTGCTTGGGCTAGTGCTAACCTCGCCGAGTCGCAAGCCGCCGGGAAGAGTTCCGCCGCCGAGTCGCAGAGCCGCCGCTCCGCCATGGCCGCCGTCGAGCTTGCTCCGGTATCCCTCTGGCTTAGCGAATCGGTTAGTTGTGTTCGCCTCACAAACCCGCACCCAATGATGGTCTCAGTGTCGCCAGAAGTGTCGCCGTCGACGAGCTAGGGCCGGTCAACGACCACGGCGCAAAACTCCGCCGTTGACCGCCGAGCCTGGCCTCGCGCGGTTACGTGCCGAGCTTGGCCTCGGAAGTTTGGTCACCCTGACCAGCGGGCCCCGACTGGCAGTAAGGAAGAGAGAAAGGGAAGAGCTTGAGTGCTAAAGGCCTCGGTAAGTCGGATGCGCCGAGCCTTCGCCTCGAGCCTCGATCGGGTCGGTTATGTAAGCCTCGGTCGAGTCGAGCCAAGTCAAGTCTCGGTTGAGTCAGTCAAGTCTCGGTTGAGTCAGTCAAGTCTCGGTTGAGTCAGTTAGTCTCGGTTGAGTCAGTTAGTCTCGGTTGAGTCAGTTAGCCTCGGCTGTCAGTGAGCCTCGGCCGAATCGGAGAAAGGTGTCTGAGCCTCGGTCGAATCGGTAAAATACGTCGAAGCCTCGGACGAGTCGCGCCGAGTGTGCCGAAGCCTTCGCCTCGAAGCCTCGGACGAGTCGCGCCGAGTGTGCCGAAGCCTTCGCCTCGAAGCCTCGGACGAGTCGCGCCGAGTGTGCCGAAGCCGTGCCTTGTGCCTCGGCCGAAGTCCGTGCGTTAGGATTGAGTTCTCTTTTAAAATATGTTTTGCAGAATCCATGTAAAGGCTTCAAAAAATTCCTACAAGGCTCATTTTATGTCCAAATCCTGTGAAACAAATTTTGTTAGGTCAAGCATGTTTAGATCTATCAGTGAAAACTGTTGAATGCATTCTTGGTGATACTTTTATGTGTAGATGCATTTAATTTAGAAAAGTGCTGAGAACTTGGTAAATGCATAACTAATTATGTATAAGTCAGAAAAATGTGATTCTAGTTTTGTTAGGTTTGTATGAATGTGTAGTTTCAGAGAAAAATATAATATGAGGTTATTCTGTGAATTAATTTGACAGTAGCTTTTAAAATGGTTAAATGCCGTTTCCTTGTTTATTTTGTAATAAATAAAATATGAGGAATATGAACCTGAGAATTTAAGCACCTTGCTTTTGTACTAGGAAGCACAGCAGAAAAATAAGAAATCTGTTGTTTGACACTTTTTGCTAGGGTGTGTAGTTCAAAGGACCTTTCCATGATGGAATTTGTCTTTTTCATAGAGGATGGAGTTTAAGTCCAAATGAGTTGAAATTTGGACAGGGAGCTAGATTGGATGTTGTTAACTCCCAGTAATTTCTGTAGATTTTTCTGAAGCTGTCTAGATAAGGTTGCTGTTTAAAGCATGTGTAAATAGATTTATTTCAGCAAGTAATTAGAGGGTAATAAGCTCGTTAAGTAGACTTTGATGTGGTGGCAACATCGCTTAACAAGTTGATCTTGATAGGTTAAATAGTTGGGATGATGTTGACTACCTTGTTGAAGAGTAGCAGTAGATGACATGTGCTTATCTCCTGAATTGTTACTCCATGTTGCATCACCGTGCATCCCATGTGCATTCATGTTATTCATTCATGTACCGCATCATGCAGGGTCGGTAGTGGAAGCCCAAGACACGCAGGAGGAGCAGCGTCAGGAGGAGACACCCGAGGAGAGGATCCCGGAAGGAGACGCTGAGGACCTGCCGGAGTGCCGTGATCACCGCCCTGCCGACTTCGAGCGAGGCAAGCCCCGGAGCATTTTTCTCCTACGGTTTGCAAATTACCGTTTACAAGTTAACCTGATATGATTGTTGCATTAGGTTATAGGAGTTGTGTGATACCGTTGCTGCATTGATTATTTATCCTTGTCCACCTGCAAATATTATCTTGTGATCCCTGTTAGGTCTAGGCTCGATTACATGCTTAGCCCTGCTTAGACCGGTAAAAGTCGGGTGATTTCCTGTCTCCCGCATATAGGTGGATACTAAACATGTTTAGCCTGAAGGACCGAGAAGCTAACCGAAAGCGACCAGAGGGGGGGTGAATGGGAGCTTCAAAATTTCCTTACGGAAACTAGATGCCACTGTCCCAAAATCAACCCCAAGAGCGAACCCTAGAGCTGGCTAATGTCCACGACCCTAGATGTAGGGTGGATGCTTCCTAGAAGCACAGCGGGACACTAGACAACTCTAGAAAGCCAACGCAAAAGACGGAACTCGAATCCGATCAAGAACGAATGAACCGCGAACGAAAACGCGCGAAACTGGATCGACCGGACTCTGGCCAGCGTCCGGTCAGCAGGGACCGGACGCGTCCGGTCAACAAAAGTCGGCTCTGGAACCTTACTGTTTGCGACCGGACTCACGAGTACGGAGCGTCCGGTCGAGAGCAGTGCGTCCGGTCAGAAACGAACAAGCGCGATGAACAGTGGATCCTGCGCGTCCGGTCAGCTGACACCGGATGCGTCCGGTCGCTGAAAAACCGATCTGGACCCTCTCTGTTCTTGACCGGACTCACGGAAGGGAGCGTCCGGTCGATTGAACAGAGCGTCCGGTCACACGCAAACAACCACAGCGGTGTTCAACCACCGGACGCACGACCTGAGCGTCCGGTCGGCCCGAGCAGCGTCCGGTCTCCCCGACAACCCTCTGTTCTTCCACCGATTCGACTCAAACTCACCCAAAACGAATCCTCTAGGGATCAAACTTGGTGAGTGGAGTCACAAGGAGTATAGTGAGCTATCTCTAAGAGATCATGGCTCGAACCTATCTCCAAATCGGTGAATCGAAGAAATTCGGGAGAAGGGAGAAAAAGTGACCCGAAACTAAAACTTGATCGATCTACTAGACCGTGAGGTTAGAGATGATTTCTTTCGGTGGAAAGAAGTGCCTCACGATCTAGAACAACTCAGTTCAAACGGAATCGCAAAAGATGAACCGAGCACAAAGATCAAGCGACGGGAAAACTCAAGGCACAAAGCAATCCGCGAAGAACATGATGAACATGAAATCAAAACGCGAATTGACACCAAGAGATGGGATCCAAGGTGAGGATACGGCCTCACTTCCTCGAATCAACAGTACACAGAGTGGAGTCTCTCTGCGGATCTCAACTAGCTAAAGCAGGGATGGGAGAGTGGGAAACCCTAGCAAATGAAAGCACTAACTGAAATAGCTAAAACTGAGATGAGGAGGAGGGTGTCTACCCTAGACTACTTATACTAACCTAGCCTAAGTCTATTTCCTACTCTACCCCTCACTACTGTATTTACAGAGCGGACCAGCCTAACCCTAAGGCTATTCTAGTCCACCCGCTGGTGGTAGGTAGATCCGACGGCCACGCCCGCACGGTCTTCCGCGTCGCCTCCACGCAACCTTCAGATCGCCGCCACGTGCCGCCACCACTCTGCACCCCCGGTTTTGTGGCCCAAACCGGGAAACCAGCCTTTTCCATCAGCCCCCGGTTTTGAGGCCCAAACCGGGAAACCAGCCTCCAGCCCGAGTTTTGTGGCCCAAACTCGGAAACCCGCAGCGCCCGAGTTTTGAGGCCCAAACTCGGAAACCGGCCCACGCCCAGGTTTTGAGGCTCAACCTGGAAACCGTCACGCCCAGGTTTTGTGGCTCAACCTGGAAACCCAGCACCCAGGTTTTGAGGCCCAAACCTGGAAACCGTCCACCGTTGGTTTTTCCCGGGCTCTACCAACAAACCGGCGTCGTAGAGGGGATGCACCGCCTGTGCACCCCTTCCACCGACATGATCGCACTTCTCCGCTTGTCGCTGTCGCAGGCTGCCAGCCACCACAGCTGATCCTCCGGCCTCCAGTCCATCAGTCCAAGTCCACGTCCGCCCTTCACCGTCCGATACATCGGCATGGCACGTCCGCCGCACGGCACGCCCATCCTTCATCGCGCCCGGTCCGTCGGCACGGCACGTCGCAACTTGACCTTCACCCGCCATCGACCACTGTCTCCGTGCTCGACACCTGCACAACACAAGCCAAAGAACATGCGCATCATCTCCGTCGACAATCACTCATCACACAGAGACTCGGCATACACCCATGTATCCGCAATCTCCCCCTTGATGAGTGCATTGTCAACTCCACAACAAATCATGAATAAGAAGAAAGAGGTAGGAAGGAGTGAGAAGAGAAAACCCAACCAAATGACCCAAAAGCCTAACAAAAGCCAAAGAAGGTCAAGTGGATGAAGCGAAAACTTGGTCCCCAAAGACATGGGCAACGGCTCGACACAACCAAGCAAAGCAAAGCTAGCCCTCAAGAAGAGGTAGAACAGGCTCAACACCGCTAGCAGATACCAATTGAAGATCGGAGGACAGCAGAAGCAGAGTGCTAGTCCCTCAAGATAGAGGCACAGAGGCTCAACACAACTAGCAAGAAAATCACTCCGAACCAATTGGAAATCAACCCAAACCAAATGGGAAAGCACACCAGACGATACCAATTGAAAGCCAAATGAAAAAGCTTATGAAAGCTCATGAAAAGCTAGGAACGTTTGCTAGTCCCTCAAGACAGAGGCAACGGCTCAACACAACTAGCAAACTCCCCCTCGACAAATGCAAGCAACTAGGACGAATGATTCTCCCCTTAGTTGATCAACACAGGAGCATATGATTTGCATAAATTTCTCCCCCTAGTTGAAAATGCACTTATCAAGGCCAAAAGGTATCGGAGCAGCAGCTCCCTTCACATAAACTCCCCCTGAACACAAGATCTCCTTCCACAATGCATATGACGTCAAAATGCAAGTTAGGAGCTTCAAGTATATAGTCAAAAGAGTGCAAAGATGCTCTAATCAGTATAGCTCCAACATCTCAATTAAGCACTCAAATAGCAAAGGCTCAAACTGATCACTTATACGAAATATGAAGCATATGAGCATGTGAGCAGTTTTAAGCCAAAAGGATAGCCACCATCAAAATAGCACTAGACATGTATAGAAGGAATCCAAACAAGTGCTAAGCATATATACAAGGTGAACTACCCCTAGCAAAGTTCAATCATCATGCATAGGAATGAAGCATATACTTGTGATTTCAAATTCATATCGGAGTTGCAGCGGTAATAGAATTCACAAGTTCATTTTTAGCATGTGATTGCGAGAGGTTGAAAGCTTGTCATCGCCTAACTTTTCAACCGTGCGAAGCCTATGCCGAAGCAATCAGAAGCTTAAAGCAACGGTTTCGGTCATACACTACATGGCTCAAGTTTAACTCAAAGTGCAATGAGAAACAGTCTCAATACCATGAGGTGTTGACAAGCAATCCCATCTCGATCTTTTCAATTCAACAATACTTGGTTCAGATTTTAAGCAAGTTATGAACAACCAAGCAAGTGAATGACTCAGAACTAGAGACATAGCAACCTAGCATATATGAAAAGCAGGAATGGACTCAACACACCCTACACAAGCTAGTTGCATATCTCAATGGTGAACATTTTCAGATTTATATACATTAGGCATAATTCACCATTCCAAAAATAGCTCGCTCATAACATGTAACGGTGATCAGAAAGAGCATAAGCTACAAGCATCATCATAAGTAACGAAGCAATACTAACAAGAGCATAATTACATTCCAGTGAATATAGACATGAAGCTCAGAATGTAAATGCGTATGCCCGACACAAAACTGAAAGAAAGAAGATACCAATTGGAAAGACTCAAGAAACTCAAAAGAAAAGAGCCTCAAAATAGAAGAGTCAGTCTGTACATCTCAAAATGCTTCCCCCATCTAAAAGGGGAAACACACACCAAGCTCACCCCTCAACCTATTAAAGGTTGATTCGTCTAAAGGCTTGGTGAAAATATCAGCCAATTGGTGATGAGTATCGACATGGCGAAGGTCGATATCACCCTTCTCCTGGTGGTCTCGCAAGAAATGAAAGCGCACATCAATGTGTTTGGTTTTCGAGTGAAGCACGGGGTTCTTCGCAACGCTAATGGCACTCGTGCTGTCACAAAGCAAAGGCACTCGAGTAAAGCTCAAACCAAAATCACGCAAAGTGGCCATCATCCAGAGTAACTGGGAACAGCAACTAGCCGCAGCAACATACTCAGCCTCCGTGGTAGACTGGGCGACACTAGACTGCTTGCGAGAAGACCACGACACAAGAGAAGACCCAATAAACTGGCAAGTCCCAGAAGTGGACTTGCGCTCAATGCGACAACCAGCAAAATCAGCATCAGAAAAGCCACAAAGCGAGAGGGTGGAAGAAGCAGAATACCAAATCCCGAACTCAGGCGTGAAACGAAGGTACCTAAAGATGCGCTTCACCGCCTGACGGTGAGAAGTGCGTGGTGAAGCCTGAAAGCGCGCGCACAAGCACACGGCGAACTGAATGTCCGGCCGTGTCGCCGTCAGGTAGAGCAGCGATCCAATCATGCTGCGGTACTCCTTCTGGTCCACTGCTTCTCCATCCGTGTCGGCATCCAGGGCAGTCGTCGTCGACATGGGCGTCGGAAGAGGCTTGGCCTCACCCATGTCGAACCGCTTCAGCAAGTCCCTCGTGTACTTGCCCTGGTGCACAAACGTCCCCTCTCGGGATTGCTTAATTTGCAACCCGAGAAAGAAAGTCAGCTCGCCCATCATGCTCATCTCGAACTCCCTG
This sequence comes from Coix lacryma-jobi var. lacryma-jobi, assembly GCA_009763385.1. Lineage (NCBI taxonomy): Eukaryota > Viridiplantae > Streptophyta > Magnoliopsida > Poales > Poaceae > Coix > Coix lacryma-jobi. Next base: position 74,822,549 of record CM019828.1, on the reverse strand, counting down.
CTCATTGTATCTGCAAACTTGGCAACCAAAGCGTGAGAAGAACCACCGAAAATGATATCATCCACGTAAATTTGGACCAAGAGAGTATCTTTGCCTTGCCGGAGGAGAAAGAGCGTCTTATCTACACAACCCATTTTAAAACCCTTAGCTAGTAAAAAGGTTTTTAATCTCTCATACCAGGCTCTAGGGGCTTGTTTCAAACCATACAAAGCTTTGTGGAGTTTAAAAACATGGTTTGGAAACTTGGGATTTTCAAAACCGGGGGGTTGCTGGACATAGACCTCCTCCTCAATGTAGCCGTTTAAGAAGGCACTCTTGACATCCATTTGAAAAAGTTTGAAACCCATGGATGCAGCATAAGCCAAGAGTATCCTAATAGCCTCCAAACGAGCTACAGGAGCGAAGGTCTCCTCATAATCTATCCCCTCCTTCTGACTATAACCCTTCGCTACAAGCCGGGCCTTGTTTCTCACAATGTGGCCCTCCTCTCCTTGCTTGTTTTTAAATACCCATTTTGTCCCAATAGGTTTACAGTCAGGAGGTGGTGGCACTAGAACCCAAACCCGATTTCGCTCAAAGTTTTCTAACTCCTCATGCATGGCATTGACCCAATCCGGATCCGTCAATGCGTGTCCAACATCTCGGGGCTCAAAAGACGCAACAAAAGCAGAATGAGCAAAGTGCGAGATGTGCTGTGACCTGGAGCGAGTAACTCGCTCGTCGATGTCGCCGATCATCTGTTCAGGGGGGTGCTGGCGCTGGATATGTCGTGGCGCCTCCCGGGAAGAAGTGACCTCCCCCTCAACAGCAGCTGGTTCCACCCCGGGTACAAAAGATACCGCGCGAGGTGGAGGATCCCACGGCCCCCAAGAAGAAGAAGTGTCGGGGCCGTGAGTCGTCGTCGAGGCCGCTCTTTGCGGCACGGCAGGTGGAGAGGGTGCTGGATCATCTATACCTTCAGCACCCTCGTCCTCGTCATCGAAAAGAGGCTCTCCAACCTCATGATCACCTGCACGCTCAAAACGAGAAGATGGACAAACAAGAGTCTCGTCGAAGGTGACATCTGATGTCTCCAAGACTCGGTTAGTGTCAAGGTTAAGTACACGATAAGCTCGAGTGTGAGTGCCATAACCCAAAAACACACCGTCAGAAGAACGAGACTCAAACTTGTCCAGGTTGCCTTTTTTCAATATAAAACAGTGGCAACCAAAGACTCTAAAATAACTCACCTTGGGCTGGCGACCAAAACGCAACTCATAAGAGGTCTTTTTCAAAAACGCTCTCAGAAAAATGCGATTCGAAATGTAGCATGCAGTGTTCATGGCTTCGGCCCAAAAGCGCCTAGGAGTCCTATGCTCATCAAGCATCGTCCTGGCCATCTCAACAAGGGTCCGATTCTTCCTCTCTACAACACCATTTTGGGGTGGTGTATAGGGGGAAGAAAACTGATGCTCCAAACCAAGGTGGTTACAAAACTTCTCAAAATCCGAATTTTTAAACTCGGAACCATTATCACTCCGAATAGCTCGCATCGAGTTCAAAGGGAACTCGTTCTGAAGACGCAAAATCAAATTGCGAGCAAATGAGAAAGTCTCGGTCTTCTCAGCTAAAAAGAAGACCCACGAATATCTCGAAAAGTCGTCAACAACAACCAAAACATACCACTTGCCACCAACTGAGCTCACCCGAGCCGGACCAACAAGGTCCATATGTAAAAGCTCTCCGGGGTGCGAGGTCATGACCTTAGTCACTGGATGGTGGGGAGCGGCAACCATCTTCCCATGTCTGCAAGAATGGCAAACTAGATCCTTCTCCATCGAAAGCTTGGGCAATCCTCGGATTAGGCCAAGTGAGCTAAGTCTTGCAAGCAAGTCGAAGCTTAAATGACCGAGCCTCCTATGCCACTTCCAAAGATCGGAAGAAGAAGGACTAGCCAAAAGACAGCGAGAAGATCCAAACGACTCCGAGAAATTCGCGCGAAAGACTTTCCCAAAGGGCGAAATCAGACATACAAGATCGCCCTGAGGATCTAAGATGCGACTAAGGTTCGGTTTGAAACGAATCTCATAGTCATCATCAAAAAGTTGCGAAACAGAAAGAAGGTTAAAATGCAGGTTAGAAACAAGAGCAACATCGCGCAACACAAAGTGCTCATTAACCCGCACCGTCCCACGAGATAATACCTTACCTTTACTATTGTCGCCGAAGGTTATGAACTCCTTTCCGGCGACCGGACAAAGGCTGGAGAACCACTTGGCGTTTCCGGTCATGTGCCTCGAGCAACCAGAATCCACCAACCAAATGTCCTCCAACCGTCTCACCTACATCAATAAAAAGACATAGGGTGAGCATACGGTCCAACACTGGGGTTAGTGAAATAAGGGGAAAACCAGTGTTGGGCCGGCTGCTCAAAGGAAGGGTTAGTGTAAAAACCATTCCTAGCATGTCTACGAGGGAAGCGATCACCACGCTGAGGAAAACGTGGTCCGCTAGGGAAGAAGCGCTCACCGCGGTGCTCAAACTGCGGTGGGGGAAAGCGCTCAACTAAGCCTCCGCCACGGGGTCCGTTACCTGCAAAAGCAGGACCCCGTCGGGCACGCTCTCTACGAGGTTTACGCCTAGGAGCCTGGGGCTCAACTGCTCTAGCGTCTCTCCTCGGAGCTCTCTCCTGCCTAGGCCTAACAAACTGAGGTGCTGGACCTCTAGGCCTAGTCTCCCTCCTCAGGGCTCTCATCTCCTGCCTAGGCCTGGGACCCTGACGTCCGGACCTAGCAGCTCTCCCCTGGGCCTTCGGTACATGTCCACCATGAGCTGGATGGTACATGTCCGGGTTCTCCATCTCCCGAGCCCTGCGCGCCTCTCTCTTGCGCCTAAAGCAGAACTCGCTCAAGTGACCATCTCTCCCACAAAAATCACACTGGTACCTCACCGCACGCACAGGGGGTTGTTGGTGACCAGGGCTGTGGGTGTGGCTCACTTTGCCTTTACCCTTTGATGGCAACTTCTCACGAATGGGTGGCATAGCATCAAGCTTGTTTCTGAGGTGGTTTGGCTTGGGTGCCCAAACTGGGTTCTTGGGAGGAACTTTAGGGGGTTCCTCAACCACACCATCTTGGGTGATAGGCTTGGCTGGCTCTTTGAGTGGAAGCTTGGCAAGTTTGGGAGTAGTGGTGAAATTGGGCTTCTCACATGGGTTCAGACCACTAGACTCTCCAATCTTCCCAAAACCTGAGAGATCAACACTCTGAGCAAAACCTACACCAGGGGCACCAACAGCTCGCCTGAATTGGGAGATCATCATCCCGAGCTGCGGCTCACTACTGGAGACCCATGACAAGATGGACCGAAGGTATGTGTTTTCTTCCTCGGTTTGCATCTTGCCATGCTTCACATTTGCAATCTCCATCTCCAGGCCCTCACACAAAGCACACCTCGAGACACAAGTGCTATCTGAGCTGGCCTTCTCTAAAGACTCAAGCTTGGCATTTTTCTCTGCCAACTCAGATTGCAAGACAGGACAAGTCTTGCATGCACCCAACAGCTGCGGCCTAGCACGGAGCTCATCCACCTCTCCAACCAACGCAGCATACTTACCTCTCAGAGTGAGAAGGTCAGTCATGTGCGCGGTGCACGACTCGCACTCCGTCTCCTCCGACACTACCACGGTGGACCGAGCGAACTCAAGCTCCTTCACCGTGTCCTCCCACTTCTGCCTAAACTCCTTGCGCTCTCTAGCGGCACGCCTAAGCAACTTATCTTGGCTAAGGAGGGCAGCAGTCAACTTCTCAACCTCGGAGGAAAGCTCGTCGTAGGTGAGAGATACCTGGGAGGTGTCGTCGTCGTCGTCGTTCCGAGGGGTACGCTCCGGCTCGCCGTCGACCTCATCGCCCAGCGCCATGGTGCAGAAGCCGTCGTCGTCGGCGAAGAAGCAGAGGCCGTTCAGCTTGTCCTCGATCCTCTTCTTCTTCTCAGACTCGTCATCGCTCGAGCTGGCGGAGTCGTCATCCGAGCCGTCGACGTCGCTGAGCGTGGCGAAGAACGCGCGCTGCTCAGCTTGCTGCTTCTCCAAGTACTTCTTCTTGATGTACTCTTTGTCGAAGCCGCCCCGCTTCTTGTGCCTTGAGGGAACGTGCTTCTCCTTGTACTTGGAGTCGCGCCTGTGGCCGTGATCGCCCTTCCCCAGATGCTTGTTCTTCTTCTTGGGGCAGTCGGCGATGAAGTGGTCGGGGTCGCCGCACTCGTAGCATCCCGTGCGTCCTCCTCCTCGACGACAGTTCATGCGGTTGTTGTGGAACCGCGAGAACCGGTTGGCAAGCAAAGCCAACTCGTCGTCTCCCAAAGACTCCAGCTGGTCCTCTGTCACAGAAAAGAGAGAAGAAAGCGCAAAGCCAGCTGAGGGGTTAGAGGAAGAGCCGGAAACCAAAGCCATGGACGGGCGAGAAGGATTTTCAAAAGAAGCCCTCGCCATAGCATCAATCTCACTGGACTTGAGCTTACTGAAGAGCTCGTCGCAGGTGAGGGTCTCATAGTTTGGCGATTCGATGATTGCCTGAACCTTGGAGTCCCACACCGAACGGTCAAGAGTGTGCAAAAGCTTCAAAGCACGCTCATGATCGTCAAATGGCAACTGCTCTCTGTTAGCCCTCGTCCCGTTGACAATCACCTGAAAGCGAGCGAATAAACTTTCTATGCTCTCGCCAGGTTGATGTCTAAAGTTCTCATACTCTCGCTTGAACGACTCGTAGAGTCGGGTTTTGACTTGAGAGGTGCCCTCATGAAAACGCATGAGAGTGTCCCAGATCTCCCGAGCCGTAGCGAGGTGAGAAACACGATCAAACTCACCCATGCTCAAACAAGAAAAGAGAGCATTACGGGCTCGGCTATTGGCATCGTGCTCATCGATCTGTTGCTGAGAGACACGAGCAGCCAAGACCACGTAATCAGGGGAGTTGCAAATATCCCAGATCGAAGCGCCCAAGCTCTGCAAATAGGCCGACATACGTATCTTCCAATACGCATAGTTCGTCCCATCGAAAAACGGCGGTTTGCCCACGCCGCGATCCATGTCGCCTTCGGTGGATCTGAAACCGGCTAAGGTGGAAGATCCTTAACCCGCTCCGATACCAATTGAAGGACCGAGAAGCTAACCGAAAGCGACCAGAGGGGGGGTGAATGGGAGCTTCAAAATTTCCTTACGGAAACTAGATGCCACTGTCCCAAAATCAACCCCAAGAGCGAACCCTAGAGCTGGCTAATGTCCACGACCCTAGATGTAGGGTGGATGCTTCCTAGAAGCACAGCGGGACACTAGACAACTCTAGAAAGCCAACGCAAAAGACGGAACTCGAATCCGATCAAGAACGAATGAACCGCGAACGAAAACGCGCGAAACTGGATCGACCGGACTCTGGCCAGCGTCCGGTCAGCAGGGACCGGACGCGTCCGGTCAACAAAAGTCGGCTCTGGAACCTTACTGTTTGCGACCGGACTCACGAGTACGGAGCGTCCGGTCGAGAGCAGTGCGTCCGGTCAGAAACGAACAAGCGCGATGAACAGTGGATCCTGCGCGTCCGGTCAGCTGACACCGGATGCGTCCGGTCGCTGAAAAACCGATCTGGACCCTCTCTGTTCTTGACCGGACTCACGGAAGGGAGCGTCCGGTCGATTGAACAGAGCGTCCGGTCACACGCAAACAACCACAGCGGTGTTCAACCACCGGACGCACGACCTGAGCGTCCGGTCCGCCCGAGCAGCGTCCGGTCTCCCCGACAACCCTCTGTTCTTCCACCGATTCGACTCAAACTCACCCAAAACGAATCCTCTAGGGATCAAACTTGGTGAGTGGAGTCACAAGGAGTATAGTGAGCTATCTCTAAGAGATCATGGCTCGAACCTATCTCCAAATCGGTGAATCGAAGAAATTCGGGAGAAGGGAGAAAAAGTGACCCGAAACTAAAACTTGATCGATCTACTAGACCGTGAGGTTAGAGATGATTTCTTTCGGTGGAAAGAAGTGCCTCACGATCTAGAACAACTCAGTTCAAACGGAATCGCAAAAGATGAACCGAGCACAAAGATCAAGCGACGGGAAAACTCAAGGCACAAAGCAATCCGCGAAGAACATGATGAACATGAAATCAAAACGCGAATTGACACCAAGAGATGGGATCCAAGGTGAGGATACGGCCTCACTTCCTCGAATCAACAGTACACAGAGTGGAGTCTCTCTGCGGATCTCAACTAGCTAAAGCAGGGATGGGAGAGTGGGAAACCCTAGCAAATGAAAGCACTAACTGAAATAGCTAAAACTGAGATGAGGAGGAGGGTGTCTACCCTAGACTACTTATACTAACCTAGCCTAAGTCTATTTCCTACTCTACCCCTCACTACTGTATTTACAGAGCGGACCAGCCTAACCCTAAGGCTATTCTAGTCCACCCGCTGGTGGTAGGTAGATCCGACGGCCACGCCCGCACGGTCTTCCGCGTCGCCTCCACGCAACCTTCAGATCGCCGCCACGTGCCGCCACCACTCTGCACCCCCGGTTTTGTGGCCCAAACCGGGAAACCAGCCTTTTCCATCAGCCCCCGGTTTTGAGGCCCAAACCGGGAAACCAGCCTCCAGCCCGAGTTTTGTGGCCCAAACTCGGAAACCCGCAGCGCCCGAGTTTTGAGGCCCAAACTCGGAAACCGGCCCACGCCCAGGTTTTGAGGCTCAACCTGGAAACCGTCACGCCCAGGTTTTGTGGCTCAACCTGGAAACCCAGCACCCAGGTTTTGAGGCCCAAACCTGGAAACCGTCCACCGTTGGTTTTTCCCGGGCTCTACCAACAAACCGGCGTCGTAGAGGGGATGCACCGCCTGTGCACCCCTTCCACCGACATGATCGCACTTCTCCGCTTGTCGCTGTCGCAGGCTGCCAGCCACCACAGCTGATCCTCCGGCCTCCTGTCCATCAGTCCAAGTCCACGTTCGCCCTTCACCGTCCGATACATCGGCATGGCACGTCCGCCGCACGGCACGCCCATCCTTCATCGCGCCCGGTCCGTCGGCACGGCACGTCGCAACTTGACCTTCACCCGCCATCGACCACTGTCTCCGTGCTCGACACCTGCACAACACAAGCCAAAGAACATGCGCATCATCTCCGTCGACAATCACTCATCACACAGAGACTCGGCATACACCCATGTATCCGCATAGCCTCAGGCTATCATGGAATATAACCATGTGATAATTAATCTGAGACCGGGCGGGATGTAGGAGCAGCAGGACATGGGTTCTGTGTGCTAGTAGTCTCCCGTCTGTGTCGATTAGGACCCGACGAAGGCACACCTCAGTCATTTTGAACGCGTCAATCACTTAACGGAGCAGGTGCGAGTACCTCCCGTGAAGCCGAGTAAGGTGTTTCGAGCCGGTGACGGAGACGTTGACGCCTAACACCCAGGGCCTTATATGTACCGTGGGCAACTATTCTGATCGACCTGGCATGGTCCGAGGGCAGGCAGGGCCTGATCGACCTGGCATGACCGTGGGCAGTTAATAGCTTGAGCGACCTGGCATTGAGATAACCCTCGGTGTAGAAGGGTCCATGGCCGTCCCGCGATTTGGGTTCTCGAACCTCCTGAGTGGTCGCCAACGGCCGCCTGGCAGGGTGTGTCGGGCGAGTGTGTGACATTTTATCCCCAGCTGGTAGGAATCGATTATAATCGCCATCGCTCCTGGTTAGTGAGTAACTTGACTGAGCATGTGTTACCGTAGTAATATATGGAACTAAATATGGTTATGGTTGGTGAATCTGAAAGGCTATTGATGAAATAGTCACTCTTGCTTGAATAAGTAGTCAAGTGTTTGCTCTAGATCAGGTGCAAATCTAGATAATCAGGTTGACTACATAAAATTGACTGCTAATGCTCTAATAATGATTATTTAATAATAAAATGCTTTTATGCAAAAAGGTAAGTATGGCCAACCTCAGATACAGCCTTGCATAATCCTTGGTGTCAATTATTTCTGGTTTATGACGGGTAAGTCTAGCTGAGTACCTTCTCGTACTCAGGGTGCTATCCCTTGTTGTTGCAGATGGGCAATGTTTCTTCGGCTACTGCGAGAACTGTCTGTATCCCGTCGAGGGCAGTGACTAGACCGTGGGCATGGTCAATCCTTATCTTTCCTGATGCTTTTGTGGACGGATCAGGCATATGGCACCGTATTGTGAACTAAGGACTTGTGTTTCAAAACTATGTTGCTTCCGCTTTGAATTCAAAACTATGGTTTGTAATAACTATCGAACTCCGATGTATTTGAACTATGTGCGAACTGAATGTACCTTGTGGGCATGTACGCTAATCTATTACGATCTTGGTTAAAGTTGAATGACTTGAAATCCTTCGAGATTTCCGGACTACCGGGTTTGTACGAGCTTAAGTACTTGTAATCTCTGTGAAAGCAGCGATTCGGTGCTTAATCTGGTGCAAATTGGTCGGTTCTGTCACAGCTGGCATCGGAGCATGGTTAGCGTTACTGTTCACAAGTGTAGTTGAAAAACCGTATTTTCAATTAAAATTTCCTATTTGACAAGAACTTATAGCTATATTAGGATTTGAAAAACCTTCTTGACCAAGAGTAAGGTGTGCCATTGATCAAGTCCTTATGCCCAATAGGAACTTAGGTGGCTATTTAAGTACTAACTTTGGGGGTCGTGCATCATACTTATTTTCTGTTTATTCTGTCGTCCATACGGCAAGGGTGAAATTGTATGAATGCTATTCCTCGGAATAGTAATGTATGGATCAATTGCCTCTACGCTAAAGGTAATGAGAGTTGTGAGAGCATGATTGGACAACCGCCAATCTAGGGGAGTGCTTGAAGGATGCTGACATGTATACCTGTTTCACACAAGTATATGTGAAAGTATTGATTTTGGGAGTAATAATTTCTGATGGGTGCATATACTGCTTACGTGTATACCGGGTATGCGCCTAAGTAGTATTAGATTTAAATTTCAGCAATGCATGATATTCATATTGTGGGCAGGGCTGAAATGGTCTTTCTGCAGGTACGCTAACTTGCGAGCGTGTAGTACGTTTAGTTAACGTTATGAGTGAGCGTGTATGCCACCGTCTAGCCGATAGATTGTTAGGCAGTGAGGACGTATGTTACGCTCATGCATCATGATCATACAACTTTGCATTAATCTTACTTCCTTCCTTATGGTTTCTGTCCCGTTTTTCTAATAAAAGTTGTTTCAACTAATTTAAAACTGTGTGGATAAACTTCTTACAGATGGCACGCACCAAGCGCACTGCTCGCAAGTCCACGGGAGGCAAGAGGCCTAACTACATGCTGGGGCCATGGACTGATGAGGGGTCAGAGGACTTCTTGGGAGAATTTGGGATGCCCACTATTCTTTGGAGAGTTCTGCACCTGGTGGGATACCAGGAGGGTCAGGAGCCGCTGTACGACTGGCACCGTGTGCAGTTGTCAGAGGATCGTCACGTGTACACGGTGGAGGTCGACGTGCCTAGCCGTGAGGACCAGGATCACGTCTGGTGTCGACGGGTGTTTGCCTTGCAGGGGAGGACCCCCTGGGATGCAGCCAACCAGGTTGCTTATACCGTTCTTCGGGACATCATGGAGGATCATCCGGAGGTGGTTGCTCAGGCTACTGCTAGTATCTTCCCGACGACAGACCCTTACCAGGCAGTGTGGCGTCAGCCAGGCGCTACCGTATTAGAGGCTAGCTCTCTTGAGAGGGAGCATTGTGCTGGACCAGCAGGGAGTGCTATGGCTGCTCTGATGGCTACTTATGGGTGCCTATCGCGCAGCTACGATCATCTGGATCATACCCTTAGTGAGGAGATGGCTGCACAGCATCGCCGGCAGGAGGAGCATACTACAGAGATAGACCTCCTCACTACACAGCTAGCTCAGTTGACAGTAGAGAGAGACCAGGCACTTCAGAGGGAGCAGGAGACTGCTCATCAGCTTGCCATTCAGCAGGGGTCAACTACTTTCTTGGCCTCGGTCATGAGGGAGACTGAGGAGGCGCTTCGAGGAGTTTGTGTTGAGGGCATTCGTGTTTCAGAGGAGAACAGGTTGCTGAGGTTGCGAGTGGGAGACCTGGAGCTCCAACTCCATCACCTACAGGACTACAACGATCGTCTGCACGAGGAGATCCACCGTAGGGAGAATGAGAGGAACCCCATCTTTCCCCAGGAGGATCCGGAGCCGAGTAGTTCTTCTAGTAGTTCTTCAGATATGTCTAGTGAGGATGGTGACGTTAGTGAGATCGCTAGAGAGTAGTCTAGATCGTATGCTTAGCGCCTAGAGATCTTTTGCGTATGCTGGCACGCCCGATCTTTTGTTTTGTTATGGGCTGGATGTAAGCACGTGAGGCAGACTTATGTGATGTGTGTGAGACCTTGGAAAGTCCCATATGTATGGGCAAAACTTTGGATGTTATGTTATCGTTTGCATGATGTGTTAAGTGATCTTGTTATGTGTCGATGCGATGTGGACTGAAATTTATTGTACCTCTGTCATTGTTTGGTGAATCGTTTTTCCGAATAATTTCAGTGGGTATGATTTATTGTTCTCTACAAGTTGCAACTCCGCCTAATGGTCGCTTACTATCCTATATGCAGATGACGACAACTCGTAGTGGAGCGGGCGGTAGTGGTGGAAATGAGGACCCCAGGGAAAACCGCAATCCACCACCTCCTCCACCACCAACGGCTGAGCAGCTTTTTGCTCAATTTCTTGGAAGTCAGCGCAATATTGAAGCTTTGCTGAAGGAGAACTTGGCGCAAGGACACCAACGCCAAGAGCCAAACCAGTATAGTTCCTTCAAGGATTTCCTGGATACCAAACCACCAATCTTCAAGGAAGCTACGGAACCATTGGAGGCAGAAGAATGGCTGCATACTCTGGAGCAGAAGTTCCGTTTGCTGAGGCTCACAGAGGAGCTGAAAGCAGAATATGCCGCGCACCAGTTGCAGGGACCAGCCGGGATTTGGTGGGGACATCACCGCACCACCTATCCTGCTAATGTTCCTATCACTTGGAGAGTGTTTACTGCTGCTGTTCGAGGTCATTACATTCCGCCAGGCTTGACCCAGATGAAAGTGGCAGAGTTCATGAACCTGACACAGGGGACTCGATCTGTTACGGAGTACCATCACATGTTCAATTCACTGGCTCGCTATATCCCAGACTTCGTTGATACAGACGCTAAGAAGATTGCTAGTTTCAAGAGAGGCTTGAACACTAAAATGGGAAAGTCAGTAGGTACCTCTTCCCGTACCAATTTCAATGACTTCATAAGTGACTGTCTAATTCAAGAGAATCATAACAACAAGCATGCTGCTAGCAAGGCCCGGAAGAGAACCTTTGAATCAGGATCATCACAACTCAGAGGACCACCAGCTCAGCGAAATCAGTATCGACCACCAGCGCCGGGGGCACGTTTTAGGCCGCCGCAGAAGAAGAATCAGCCACAAGCTCAGCGCAATCAGAAGCCATACAAGATAGCTGCTGCTCAGGCTCGTGGAGGTCAAGGCAGTTCTTCAGGGAACAAACCGTTGGTTCGGGGACCATGCTACAACTGCAACCAAGAGGGGCACTTCGCAAGATACTGTCCCTACCCAAAGAAGCAACAGACCAATTACCCCGCACGCCTGCACAACATGACCGCTGAAGAAGCTCGTGCTGGAGAGCCCGTGACTGCTGGTATGTGCCTTGTTAATCATCATCCTGCAGTCGTTTTGTTTGATACTGGATCATCGCATTCGTTCATGAGTAAAGCATTTGCACAAAAGCATGATCAAGAGGTGTCCGAAATGGATTATGGGTTTCGCGTAAGCTCTGTGGGGAGTAGTGTGTTGTCTAGGCAGATGGTTCGTGATGCAACCATCGACATCGGAGGGCATAAGTTTGGGGCTAATTTAGTAGTTTTGCCAGGGCTCAGTATGGACGTAGTCCTAGGAATGAGTTGGATGAGTATGTGGAAAGCGGTGTTGGACACTGCAGATAGGACTCTTACCTTGACCGATCCAAGGAGGAACAACAAGTTACGTATCTCTCTTCCTCGAGGGGCTGATTTTGTTGATCTATCTTGCACCTTATCTATAGAGGACCTGTCAAAAATTCCAGTTGTTCGGGATTTCCCAGACGTCTTTCCAGATGAGTTGCCGGGTTTACCGCCCAAGCGGGCTGTAGAGTTTACCATTGAGCTATTACCAGGGACTGCACCGATCTCGAGAAGACCTTATCGCATGCCGCCCAATGAGTTAGCTGAACTCAAAACTCAGATCAAGGAACTTTTGGACAAGGGTTTCATTCAACCTAGTGTGTCAGAGTGGGGATGTCCAGCCTTGTTTGTTAAGAAGAAGGACAAGTCCTTGAGAATGTGTGTGGATTATCGACCGCTTAATGCCGTGACCGTTAAGAATAAATATCCGTTGCCACGGATAGATATTTTGTTTGACCAGTTATCCAGAGCCAAGGTGTTCTCCAAGAACGATTTGAGATCCGGTTATCATCAAATTAGAATCCGACCACAAGATATCCCAAAGACTGCTTTTTCAACCAGATATGGCCTATACGAGTATTTAGTCATGTCTTTTGGATTGACAAATGCTCCGGCTTACTTTATGAGTTTGATGAACTCGGTATTCATGCCAGAACTAGATAAGTTTGTAGTGGTGTTCATTGATGACATTTTGGTGTATTCTGAGAACCCGGATGATCACGCAGAACATTTGAGGGTTGTTCTGGCAAGGCTACGAGAGCACAAACTTTATGCTAAGTTTAGCAAATGTGAATTTTGGTTGAAGCAAGTACAATTCCTTGGTCACATCCTGTCAGAAGAAGGAATCTCTGTGGACCCTAGCAAAGTCCAAGAAGTAATGGATTGGGAAGCTCCAACTTCGGTTGGGGAGATTCGGAGTTTTCTCGGTTTAGCGGGATATTATCGTCGTTTCATTCCCGACTTCTCCAAGATTGCCAAGCCCATGACAAGTTTGCTTCAGAAGGATCAGAAGTTTGAGTGGACAGAGAAGTGTGAAACAACTTTCTATACCTTGCGGAAACTGTTAACCACTGCCCCTGTCTTAGCTCAACCAGATATCGAGAAGCCGTTTGACGTCTTCTGCGACGCATCAAAAGTTGGTTTAGGGTGTGTTCTTATGCAAGAAGGCAGAGTGATTGCTTATGCTTCACGACAGTTAAGAAAACATGAGATAAATTATCCTACGCATGATTTGGAATTAGCTGCTGTGGTGCACGCTCTGAAGATCTGGAGGCACTATTTGCTAGGAAATGTCTGCAATATGTACACTGATCATAAGAGTCTCAAGTATATCTTCACTCAACCGGAGTTGAATATGAGGCAGAGAAGGTGGCTTGAATTGATTAAGGATTACAATTTGCAGATACATTATCATCCAGGAAAAGCAAATGTGGTTGCTGATGCTCTGAGTCGGAAGTCGCATTGTAATAACTTGAGGATACAACCAGAGGACGAGTTTAGTCTCGTACACCCTGTGATCTTGCGTCACATCGAGCTACAGAGCACCTTAGTTGACCAGATTCTAGAAGGGCAGAAAACAGACAAGGGAATCTATTATATCAAAGAAAAGCTAAGGGCTGCCACTGAACCCGTAAAACATTTCCGAGTTGATGATAAGGGAGCGTTATGGTTTGATAATCGCCTAGTGGTACCCAAGAATAGGGAACTAAAAAATCAGATCATGGACGAGGCTCATCTTTCTAAATTGTCTATCCATCCCGGGAGCACTAAGATGTATCAAGATTTGCGTCCAAGATTTTGGTGGACCAAAATGAAGAAGGAAATTGCCGCATATGTAGCCAGATGCGACACATGTTGTCGGGTGAAGGCTATTCACCTGAAGCCTGCAGGAACACTTCAACCTTTATCAATACCTGAATGGAAGTGGGAAGAAGTGAGTATGGATTTTATCACCGGTTTGCCTACCACTCAGAAGGGAAACGATTCGATTTGGGTAATTGTAGATCGTCTCACCAAGACCGCTCATTTCATACCAGTTAAAACTTGTTATCGAGCACCGGACTATGCGGAGATTTATATCAATCAGATTGTACGATTACATGGTATACCCAAGGTCATAGTTTCGGATCGTGGAACACAATTTACTGCACCATTCTGGGAGAAACTGCAAAAAGGGTTAGGCACTAAGTTAATCCATAGCTCAGCTTACCATCCTCAGACATCAGGGCAAACGGAAAGGGTAAATCAGATTTTAGAGGATATGTTAAGAGCCTGTGTAATTTCAGCAAAGGGATCTTGGGAGAAGTGGTTGCCATTAGCAGAATTTGCTTATAACAATAGTTATCAAGAAAGCATTCAGATGGCACCTTTTGAAGCTCTGTATGGCAGAAGATGCAGAACACCAGTAAGTTGGGTTGAACCAGGAGAACGTCGTTACTATGGAATTGATTTTGTTAAGGAAGCAGAAGAACAAGTTAGAATAGTTCAACAACATATCGCAGCGGCACAGTCCCGACAGAAGAGCTATGCCGATAAGCGAAGAAGGCCGCTTGAATTCGAAGTAGGTGACTATGTGTACTTGAAAGTATCACCCATGAAAGGAGTTAAACGTTTTGGCGTGAAAAGAAAGTTAGCACCAAGGTTTGTAGGACCCTACAGGATAATGGAAAGGAGGGGAAAAGTGGCTTATCAACTACAGTTACCTGAACATTTGAAGGCTATATTCCCTGTATTCCATGTGTCACAATTAAAGAAATGTCTTCGAGTTCCAGAAGAGGAAGTACAACCGGCCAATATCAAGTTACAATCCGACCTTACTTACTCGGTAAAGCCATATCGAGTACTCGATGAGAAAGAAAGAGTGACTCGCGGAAAGGTCGTGAAGCAATATAAAGTATCCTAGAGTGAGCAAGACGACCGAGATGCCACTTGGGAAACGGAAGACTATCTAAAGGAAGTATATCCACAGTTTTATAAGGAATGGTTAGTAACTCAAATCTCGGGACGAGATTCCTTTAAGGAGGGGAGGGCTGTAACACCCCGGTGTTAAGCAATCCCTAATTGCACAATTTGGCATGGCATAAGCATAGCATCTCATCATTTCATGTGCATATGTTTGTTGAATGCTTAAGTCCTTGTTTTGGTCTCTAGTGTAACCTTGTTATGCTTTCTGTTTCTGACCAAGTGCCTTATAACAAAGTTGTAGATCTTGATGAAGGGAACAACTTTGCTTTAAAGCACTTTCTCAGAAAAAGCTTTTGAGTTAGGATTTCTTGCATTAGAAAAATGGTTTAGCACTAAATTTCTTTTAAACAACAGAATTTGGACTGGAGCCTTAAGGATGATTTGTTCCTTACAAAATTCTAAGCAACTTTGCTGTTGGGACCTTTTCCTAGTTCGGTCTAGTTTAGAAGTTATGGAGCATCAAAGTTTGAAACAAAACTTCTTTAGTTTAATTCCAGTGGACCCCGCCTGTCAGTCTCTCCTTCTTCTCCTTCGCGGCCGCCGCTCCCTCCGCGCCGACCGAACCCGCCTCGCTGCCGCGAGACCGCCTCGTTGGCCGGCCAAACCACCGTCATCGCCGCCCGCGGTTTGCGCCCGAACTCGCCACGTCGCCCAGGAGCTCGGGGCATGCTTGCCGCGTGGAGCGCAACACCTGACGCCGCCGCGCCCGGTCGGGAGCTCCCCCGACGGGAACTGGCCAGGTGCGATGCACCCAGGCACTTGTTCCTTTTGCCTTCGTCCGCCTTGCGCTTGCAAGCCAGAGAGCGTTCGCTCACCAGCGCGCCAGCCACTCCACCATCTTCTCCAGTTAGCCCGAACCGCCATTGCCGCCGAACTCCGGCGAGCGATTGCTCGCTACTCGCCGCACCGCCGTTCGATTCCTCCCGCCAGCTTCTCCGCCCTAATCCTCTCTTTCTCCGGTAAGGGTTGGTTTCCCCTCTCTTCCTCTCTAGCTGCCGGAACAGCGGACGCCATCCGCAAGCTTCCGCCATGGCCGCCACCGTGACCTTCACGTGGACCGGTCATCTCCGGCCATGCTACCCTAAGCTGAGCCATGTTCTAGTCTTCTCTACCGCCGTAGTAGCTTAGAGTTAGTTGGAGACCTCTCTTTCGCCGTGTTTCAGCCGGAACCGAGCCATGTCGCCGCCGTGTCCGCCATGGACCGCCGCCGTGCATCGCGTCGGACAATGCCGGGGATGCCGAAGCCCGGGAGTTGCTCCAATAGGTCGCTTAGGTCTTGCTTGGGCTAGTGCTAACCTCGCCGAGTCGCAAGCCGCCGGGAAGAGTTCCGCCGCCGAGTCGCAGAGCCGCCGCTCCGCCATGGCCGCCGTCGAGCTTGCTCCGGTATCCCTCTGGCTTAGCGAATCGGTTAGTTGTGTTCGCCTCACAAACCCGCACCCAATGATGGTCTCAGTGTCGCCAGAAGTGTCGCCGTCGACGAGCTAGGGCCGGTCAACGACCACGGCGCAAAACTCCGCCGTTGACCGCCGAGCCTGGCCTCGCGCGGTTACGTGCCGAGCTTGGCCTCGGAAGTTTGGTCACCCTGACCAGCGGGCCCCGACTGGCAGTAAGGAAGAGAGAAAGGGAAGAGCTTGAGTGCTGAAGGCCTCGGTAAGTCGGATGCGCCGAGCCTTCGCCTCGAGCCTCGATCGGGTCGGTTATGTAAGCCTCGGTCGAGTCGAGCCAAGTCAAGTCTCGGTTGAGTCAGTCAAGTCTCGGTTGAGTCAGTCAAGTCTCGGTTGAGTCAGTTAGTCTCGGTTGAGTCAGTTAGTCTCGGTTGAGTCAGTTAGCCTCGGCTGTCAGTGAGCCTCGGCCGAATCGGAGAAAGGTGTCTGAGCCTCGGTCGAATCGGTAAAATACGTCGAAGCCTCGGACGAGTCGCGCCGAGTGTGCCGAAGCCTTCGCCTCGAAGCCTCGGACGAGTCGCGCCGAGTGTGCCGAAGCCTTCGCCTCGAAGCCTCGGACGAGTCGCGCCGAGTGTGCCGAAGCCGTGCCTTGTGCCTCGGCCGAAGTCCGTGCGTTAGGATTGAGTTCTCTTTTAAAATATGTTTTGCAGAATCCATGTAAAGGCTTCAAAAAAATTCCTACAAGGCTCATTTTATGTCCAAATCCTGTGAAACAAATTTTGTTAGGTCAAGCATGTTTAGATCTATCAGTGAAAACTGTTGAATGCATTCTTGGTGATACTTTTATGTGTAGATGCATTTAATTTAGAAAAGTGCTGAGAACTTGGTAAATGCATAACTAATTATGTATAAGTCAGAAAAATGTGATTCTAGTTTTGTTAGGTTTGTATGAATGTGTAGTTTCAGAGAAAAATATAATATGAGGTTATTCTGTGAATTAATTTGACAGTAGCTTTTAAAATGGTTAAATGCCGTTTCCTTGTTTATTTTGTAATAAATAAAATATGAGGAATATGAACCTGAGAATTTAAGCACCTTGCTTTTGTACTAGGAAGCACAGCAGAAAAATAAGAAATCTGTTGTTTGACACTTTTTGCTAGGGTGTGTAGTTCAAAGGACCTTTCCATGATGGAATTTGTCTTTTTCATAGAGGATGGAGTTTAAGTCCAAATGAGTTGAAATTTGGACAGGGAGCTAGATTGGATGTTGTTAACTCCCAGTAATTTCTGTAGATTTTTCTGAAGCTGTCTAGATAAGGTTGCTGTTTAAAGCATGTGTAAATAGATTTATTTCAGCAAGTAATTAGAGGGTAATAAGCTCGTTAAGTAGACTTTGATGTGGTGGCAACATCGCTTAACAAGTTGATCTTGATAGGTTAAATAGTTGGGATGATGTTGACTACCTTGTTGAAGAGTAGCAGTAGATGACATGTGCTTATCTCCTGAATTGTTACTCCATGTTGCATCACCGTGCATCCCATGTGCATTCATGTTATTCATTCATGTACCACATCATGCAGGGTCGGTAGTGGAAGCCCAAGACACGCAGGAGGAGCAGCGTCAGGAGGAGACACCCGAGGAGAGGATCCCGGAAGGAGACGCTGAGGACCTGCCGGAGTGCCGTGATCACCGCCCCGCCGACTTCGAGCGAGGCAAGCCCCGGAGCATTTTTGTCCTACGGTTTGCAAATTACCGTTTACAAGTTAAGCTGATATGATTGTTGCATTAGGTTATAGGAGTTGTGTGATACCGTTGCTGCATTGATTATTTATCCTTGTCCACCTGCAAATATTATCTTGTGATCCCTGTTAGGTCTAGGCTCGATTACATGCTTAGCCCTGCTTAGACCGGTAAAAGTCGGGTGATTTCCTGTCTCCCGCATATAGGTGGATACTAAACATGTTTAGCCTCGGGCTATCATGGAATATAACCATGTGATAATTAATCTGAGACCGGGCGGGATGTAGGAGCAGCAGGACATGGGTTCTGTGTGCTAGTAGTCTCCCGTCTGTGTCGATTAGGACCCGACGAAGGCACACCTCAGTCATTTTGAACGCGTCAATCACTTAACGGAGCAGGTGCGGGTACCTCCCGTGAAGTCGAGTAAGGTGTTTCGAGCCGGTGACGGAGACGTTGACGCCTAACACCCAGGGCCTTATATGTACCGTGGGCAACTATTCTGATCGACCTGGCATGGTCCGAGGGCAGGCAGGGCCTGATCGACCTGGCATGACCGTGGGCAGTTAATAGCTTGAGCGACCTGGCATTGAGATAACCCTCGGTGTAGAAGGGTCCATGGCCGTCCTGCGATTTGGGTTCTCGAACCTCCTGAGTGGTCGCCAATGGCCGCCTGGCAGGGTGTGTCGGGCGAGTGTGCGACATTTTATCCCCAGCTGGTAGGAATCGATTATAATCGCCATCGCTCCTGGTTAGTGGTAACTTGACTGAGCATGTGTTACCGTAGTAATATATGGAACTAAATATGGTTATGGTTTGGTGAATCTGAAAGGCTATTGATGAAATAGTCACTCTTGCTTGAATAAGTAGTCAAGTGTTTGCTCTAGATCAGGTGCAAATCTAGACAATCAGGTTGACTACATAAAATTGACTGCTAATGCTCTAATAATGATTATTTAATAATAAAATGCTTTATGCAAAAAGGTAAGTATGGCCACCTCAGATACAGCCTTGCATAATCCTTGGTGTCAATTATTTCTGGTTTATGACGGGTAAGTCTAGCTGAGTACCTTCTCGTACTCAGGGTGCTATCCTGTTGTTGCAGATGGGCAATGTTTCTTCGGCTATGCGAGAAACTGTCTGTATCCCGTCGCGGGCAGTGACTAGACCGTGGGCATGGTCAATCCTTATCTTTCCTGATGCTTTTGTGGACGGATCAGGCATATGGCACCGTATTGTGAACTAAGGACTTGTGTTTCAAAACTATGTTGCTTCCGCTTTGAATTCAAAACTATGGTTTGTAATAACTATCGAACTCCGATGTATTTGAACTATGTGCGAACTGAATGTACCTTGTGGGCATGTACGCTAATCTATTACATCTTGGTTAAAGTGAATGACTTGAAATCCTTCGAGATTTCCGGACTACCGGGTTTGTACGAGCTTAAGTACTTGTATCTCTGTGAAAGCAGCGATTCGGTGCTTAATCTGGTGCAATTGGTCGGTTCTGTCACAATTAGCGACCAGAGGGGGGGGTTTAATGGGAGCCTCAAATTCAACTCGTGAATTGTATAGCCCTTGTCCCAGAAAATCACCCCAAAAGCGAAGACTCGAAACAACCGGAGAGTTCACGACCTACGAGTAGGTGGATACCCTAGGAGATGTCCTAGTGGTACAGCGGAACCTCCGGATAAACCCCAAAACCAACTGCCAAAGCCAGGAGCAAAACAACACAAACTGCAGATTCACGGATGTCCGCGGTCAGAGTCCCGGACAGTCTCCGTTAAGTCCTGGACTGTCCGCGACTAGGCGCCGGACTGTCCGCCGGCAAAAACGCAGAAACTGAACTGTTCTGCAAGTCTACTAGACAGGTCCCGTACTGTCCGGGGTTTGTACCGCGGACTGTCCGTCGTTCACTTGACAGTGAACAATCAGGGGACTGCGCCTGACTGACCTGACCAACCCGATCCCCAAACTGTCCGCCGCTGGGGGCGTGGTCTGTCCGCGGATGAACAGAGAGCACAAATCTGCTCGGGATGAAAGCAAATCGATCGGAACTTCACCAAATCAAAAGGGACTTCGATCAAAACTTCTCCCAGGTGATCCTCTATGTATTGGGTGCTAATCCTAAGAAATCATCGCACCAATCCAAGTCAATCAAGAGAGATTCGTGGATCACCACAAAAGGGGAAGTACGAAGAACGAACACCAAATCAACCCGATCTATGGATTCGTGAGGTTAGGAGAGAATCCCTTCGGTAGAAAGAAGGGGCTCACGACCAAGAACAAATTGATTCAAGTAGAATCGAAAATCATCTCGCGGAGAGAAGAACGAGGCAAATCTCCGGGAGATGAAAAACCAAAACATGAAGAACACAAGACACGATTTGATTTCAGCCGAAATTTCTCCACACGAGGAGACAAGAGAATACGGTCTCATTTCCTCAAAAGATACAAATACACAGAGGTATGATTTCCGTCTCTACGGATCGCTTGCAGCGAGGTATGATTAGAACCTAAGCGAGGGCTGGAGAGAGAGAGCTCAGGAACAAATGACTGCAAGGATAGGGAGAGAGGAGGGGTGCTCTCTTATTTATAGCCTAAAACAATAATCCCCTTACTACCCCTAGATACATGAGCAAAACGGCCAACCCTAGGGTATCCCGATCCAACTCTGCTGATAGTTGATCTGACGGCCACGCGCCTTCCTCATCCTTAGCTTCGCCTCGACGCAAGCCTCAGGATGCCGCCACGTGCCGCCCAGTCGACCGCCGTGCCTACCTCGTGGACAGCCTTGCCTCCGCGCCAGCCTCTCCACGCCGCCACGCGTCGACAGTCCTTTTTGCAGACCTCCCCCCGGTTTTGAGGCCGAAACCGGGAAACCTGGGCCTTCCCCCGGTTTTGAGGCCGAAACCGGGAAACCTGTCCTCACGATGATTTTTGTGGCCCAAACTGAGAAACCCGCGCACCCAGTTTTGTGGCCCAAACCTGGAAACCGTCCACGACGAGATTTGAGGCCTAAACTCGGAAACCGGCCACCCTGAGTTTTGAGGCCCAAACTCGGAAACCGTCGAGGGTAGCTTTTCGAGGCTCAGCTACCGAACCCGTGCCGTAGACCGGATGTGGTTCGCACACCCCGAGTTCCAGCACCGATGCCGGAGCATGTCCAGCCTCCACGCCGGGCATCCTCCCGACTTGGCCAATGCACCGCACATCCCCATGTACTCTTGCTTGTCAACGCCACGTGCCAGCTACCACAGCTGATCCTCAGGTCTCCTGGTCCGTCGGTCCAAGCTCCACGTCCGCCCTTCACCGCCCGGTCCGTCGGCACGGCACGTCCCCACTTGACATTCACCTCACCTTCGACCACTGCCCGAGCTCCGCACCTGCACATCAACATAGCCAAGAGACATGTTGCCCGTTGATCGATCACTCATCACTCAGGAAGGGAACCACAAGGGCACATATCAACCTTGTGTTCTCAATCTCCCCCTTGATGAGTGCATCGTCAACTCATTGTATCCGTAACCAGAATAGAAGAAAGCAGAATTAGATAGAAGGAGAAAAACTCACTCGAAATGTCCAAAAGCCAGAGAAAAGGCCGAAGAAGAACAATTCGAGATAAGCGAAGCTTGGTCCCCAAAGACATGGGCAATTGTTCGACACAACCAAGCAAAAGATCGGAGCAACAACTCATCAAGAAGCAAAACCCGATCAAAATCAGAGCACAAGACTTGGTTCCCAAAGACATGGGCAACGGCTCGACGCGACCAAGTCAGAAGCAGGCTAGTCCTCAAGAAGAGGCAGAAGGGGCTCAACACCACAAGCAGTAAGCTCAAAACCAATCAAGAGTCACCAAGACAAGATGACAGCTAGTCCCTCAAGACAGAGGCACAAAGGCTCGACGGAACTAGCTGAAAAGATCGATATCAGCCAAAACCAACTCAGAGCAGGCAGAAACACTCCCCTCACTCAAACAACTCCCCCTCAACAAGTGAAGCACAATTGCAAATTGTCACCACAACAAGACATTCTCCCCAATTCTCCCCCTTAGGGGCAATTTGCAATCAAATAGAGAAGGAAAAAAGCTCAAATAAGTCAAATGGAGCTAGGTCATGCCTATCGGAGTCAAGCATATGCACATGAGTCAAAAATGCATGTTAGCAGCTTCAGATATATATTCGAAAGAGTGAAAGAATGCTCTAATGAGTGCTGATCCGACTACATAGCAACATACACAAGTGCTAGCAAAAGCTCAAACTGATCACCGAAAACAAGATATGAATGCATAAGCCCAGTGAGCAGTTTTAAGCCAAATAGAAAGGAGTTTCACCATCAAATTAGCACTAAGCATGTATAGACAGGGAGTCAAACAAGTGCTAAACATGTATGTAAGGTGAACTACCCCTAGCAAAGTTCAACCATCATGCTATAGAGTGAAACATAAACTTGTGTTTTTAGATTTTATCGGAGATATTTGCAGCGGTTTTTACACAAGTTCAGATTCAGCATGTGATTGCGAGAGGTTGAAAGCTTGTCATTGCCTAACTTTCCAACCGTGCTAAGCCTATGCATATGCAATCAGGAGCTTAAAGCATCGATTTCGGTCTTACACTACACTGCTCAAGTTTAACTCAAGGTGCTATGAGAAACAGTCTTGATACGTGATGTGCTGACAAAGCAATCCCATCTCGATCTTTTCAATTCACTAAAACTTGGTTCATTTTAAGCAAAATATGGACAATCCAAGCAAGTGAATGACTCAGAACTAGAGACATAGCAACCTAGCATATATGAAATAGCTCATGTGACCTCAACACATCCTACACATGCTAGTTGCCAAACTCAATGGTGAACATGTAACAAGTTTTAAGTTCATTAGACATGTTCATCATTCTGAAAAATATAGCTTAGCTCACAATATGTATCAGTGATCAAAAAGAGCCTAAGCTACAAGCATCATCATATATCATCGAAGCATACACTAGTCAGAGCATAAATCCATTCTAAGGAATATAGACATGAAGCTTGAAGGTAAAAGATGTATGCATGATGAAGTCAGAATCAGAGCCAAAAACAAAAACAGAAAGACTCAAGACCCAAAAACAAAAGGATCAGAAAGTCAGTTTATTTTACAACAAGAAAAACATTTCCCCCATCTAAAAGGGGAAACACACACCAAGCTCACCTCTCAACCTAGCAAAAGTTGAGAGATCCAAAGGCTTGGTGAAAATATCCGCAACCTGGTTATGGGTGTCTACATGCCTAAGATCAATGTCGCCTTTCTCATAGTGATCACGAAGAAAGTGAAAGCGAACATCGATGTGCTTGGTCTTGGAATGAAGAACAGGGTTCTTTGCTACACTAATGGCAGAAGTGCTATCACAAAGCAAAGGGACCCGACTAAAATCTAGACCAAAATCACGCAATGTAGCAACCATCCATAAAAGCTGCGAAGCACAAGAAGCAGCGGCAACATACTCGGCTTCAGTAGTAGACTGGGCTACGTTCGACTGCTTGCAAGAAGACCACGAAACCAAAGAAGAGCCAAGAAACTGACAAGTCCCAGAAGTAGACTTGCGCTCAAGCTGACAGCCGGCAAAATCCGCATCGGAATAACCACAGAGCGAAAGAGTCAAAGAAGAGGAGTACCAAAGTCCGAACTCAGGAGTGTATCGGAGGTACCTCATGATGCGCTTGACCGCTTGCTTGTGGGAAGTCCGAGGGGACGCCTGAAAACGAGCGCACAGACACACAGAAAACTGTATATCTGGCCTCGTTGCCGTCAGGTACAGAAGCGAGCCAATCATGCTTCTATACTCCTTCTGATCAACCGGCTCTCCGTCCTGGTCCGCGTCCATCGCCGTAGTCATCGGCATGGGCGTCGTAAGAGGCTTGGCCTCGCCCATGTCGAATTTCTTCAGGATATCCTTCGTGTATTTTCCTTGATGCACAAATGTCCCGTCTCGGGTTTGCTTAATTTGCAACCCGAGGAAGAAAGTCAACTCGCCCATCATACTCATCTCGAACTCCCTGCTCATAGTATTTGCAAACTTGGCAACAAGCGCATGAGAAGAGCCACCAAAGATGATGTCATCCACGTAAATCTGGACTAACAGGGTATCGTTGCCTTGCTTGAGGAGAAACAAAGTTCTATCGACCCGTCCCATTTTAAAACCCTTGGAGAGTAAAAAGCTTTTGAAAGTTTATAAACATGGTTTGGAAACTTGGTATCCTCAAAGCCAGGGGGTTGCCTAACATAAACCTCTTCCTCTATATACCCATTCAAGAAGGCACTCTTGACATCCATCTGGTAAAGCTTAAAACCCTTCGAAGCAGCAAAGGCTAGAAGGATTCTAATGGCTTCTAAACGGGCTACAGGGGCAAAGGTTTCCTCATAGTCTATTCCCTCTTTTTGGCAAAAACCCTGAGCTACTAGTCTAGCCTTGTTCCTCACTACCATCCCGTCCTCACCCTCTTTGTTCTTGAAAACCCACTTGGTACCTATAGGGTGGCAATGTGGTGGAGTTGGCACTAAGGTCCAAACTTGGTTTCGCTCAAAGTTTTCTAACTCCTCATGCATGGCATTGACCCAGTTAGAATCAGAAAGTGAGTGTCCAACATCTTTGGGCTCAAAAGAAGCAACGAATGCAGAATGAGCAAAGTGAGAGATTTCATACGCTCGTGACCGCGTGACTCGCTAGTCAATGCCGCCAATCATCTGCCGCGAGGGGTGAACTTGCTGAACACTTCGGGGTGCTTGCCTCGCCGAAGTCGCCTCCCCCTCGCCAGATGTTGTCGCTCCCTCAGGTGCAGCGGGTGCTCGCTGGAGAGGTGGCTCTAGAGGACCCAAGAAGAAGATGTCATGGGATCAGGTCCTCGAGCTGAAGTAGACGTCACAGGGTCGACGGGGGCAGCCAGTGAGTTGGCTCGGGATCACCCCAATCGGCATTCTCCTGCTTCTCCTCCACAAAGATGGTCTCTCCCATCTCCTGTTCTCCTGCAACATTAAAAGTAGAAGATACACAAGGCGTAGTTTCATCGAATGTGACCTCACAGGTCTCCACTATCCAGTTAGTTTCAAGGTTAAGAACTCGATAAGCACGTGAATAGGAAGCATAACCAAGAAACACCCCATCAGCAGAGCGAGATTCAAATTTATCCAAATTGCCTTGCTTCAGGATAAAACACTTGCACCCAAAACACCCGAAAATGAGATACCTTGGGTACTTGTAACACCTCTGGTGTTTAAGCATGTAATTAACTTAACATATCATCATTAGCATCATTAATCATCTTGATCATGATTTCATGTGTATGCATTTGCTTAGTGTATCATTTTATGTGATGTACCTCTATTGCAAAAACCCTTGTTAGCCCACTTCTTCCTATAGGGGCAAAATGGTAATTTCACCTCTGTGCCTAGTCCTATGTAATTCTTGTTCAAATTTAGTGCCCTGATGTTTGTTGCTTTGATCAAAGTTCAAAAATCAGATTTGAATTGAGTTTCCTTTTGCAAAACCCTAAAATCCCAAATCCTGGATTTATTCCCTTTTTGATAACTTTTTCAAAAATTCAAAATTTTGAGTTGGTTCAAAAGCAAAGTTGTGAATCTGACCTAGAGGAACAACTTTGGTATATACAGATTTCTATGTTTCTATATAAAATTTGAAGTAATTTCAAATTCATTCAAATTCCAGTTTTTGTCCCCTTTTCAGTTTTAAAAAGTTATTCAAAAAGCTATTGAGTTTCAGAAAAGTGTATATTAGCAAAGTTGTAGGTTTTGACAAATGGGACAACTTTCATATATAAAGATTTTCAAGTTTCAGTTTGAAATCCAAAGTAATTTTGATTTGAATCAAATTTGAAAAATATTCCCTTTTCTGTTTTTGATTATAGTTCAAAAACTATTTGGAATTTGAAAATGTTCATATTGACAAAGTTGTAGATCTCATTTTGCTGAACAACTTTGGTATTTTGAGTTTTTGTCGCACAGTTCAAATTTTGGGAGATTTTTGCAAAATATAGATTCTGGCCAAAAGTCAAACCCTAGCCCTACACTGTTCTTCTTCCCGTAGAGCCAGAGGGAAGGGGGGGGGGCCCGGCCATGGCGCCGGCGCTGCGCTTGCAGCGCAGACGGCTGCTCCCCACGCGCCCTTATCCTGCCGCCGCTGTCTCCCTGTTCCCTCCGTCGCCCGCACGCGAGCGCTGACCCTCGCTCTCGGCCCCTACAGTGTCCAGCGCGCCGCCGCCGCGTGGCCATTGCCGGCCGAGCTTGCGCCCGAGCCCCGGCTGCACGCCAGCTTATCCGCCAGAGCGCAATCGAGTGCGCACGCCCCCGCAAACCTTACCCGCGTAACCCCGAGCTCTCTACCGTCCCATAGCCGCGGCTATATAAGCCGCCGGAGCCCCGAGCTCCTCACTCACCTCCGCCACCGTAGCCAGAGCAAGCCCGAGCCTCCGCCGCTCCACCACCTAGCTCAGAAGCTCCGCCTTGAGCTCGTGAAGCTTTCCCACCCTTCAATTTCACCTTCCCCGCCTCCTATCGCCCGGCGTAAGCTCGCCGTTCCCATCTCCGGCAGAAACCCGGCGAGCTCGGGTTCGTGAAATTCGCCGCCTCCGGCCATGATCATCCCTCACCGACCCCCGTGTCGTATTCCTTGGCCCCGCGCGACTCTAACCCGGCCCTTGCGGTCTCGTGTGTTGCGCAGGACCGCCGGATCGCCGGAGCGCCGCCGCGGTCGTCTTCTCCCTCGAGAACGTGCCGAGCCTCACCCTCGAGAACGAGTCGAGCCTCACCCTCGAGAACGAGTCGAGCCTCACCCTCGAGCCCTGCCTCCGACCCGTGGTAAGCATCCGAGCCTCCGGTCTCTGCTTCCACTCCGCTTCGCCCGAGCCCAAGCCTCGGCGAGCGCATGCCCTCCGCTTCGCCCGAGCCCAAGCCTCGGCGACGCATGCTCTCCGCTTCGCCCGAGTCAGGCCTCGGACGGAGGCTTACTTCTCCGTCTCGCCCGAGCCTCCGGGCCAGGCCTCGGACGAGGCTGTCGCTTCCGTCTCGACCGAGCCCGTCTCGACCGAGCCCGTCTCGACCGAGCCCCGCGCGATTCGCCCGAGCCCCGCGATTCGCCGAGCCCGGCCTAGAAGGAGCACAGTGCTCTTCTCTTTTTCTGAGAGATGTGAATAGTGTTCTGTTTTCTCTTTTTTGTATGATTTTCTGTGTGCATCCAAAAATTCTGAAATTTTTGTGGTAGACTCTTTATGCTCTGGAGTATTTTATAAAAATATGAAACTTGAGTTTTGTGCAAAAATTTGAAAATGTAAAATTCCCCTTTTAATTGAAAAATGAAGGTTTTGGTATTTTTGGAGAGTGATTTATAACTCCAAAAATCATGAGACAAATTTTTGTGAGCTTCTTATGACATGTTTAGTCTCTGGTAAAATTTTGAAGTCTTTTGGAACAAGTTGATTTTTGAGCTTTTATTTTAATTGTTAAATAGTGCCTTTTGCTAATTAATGTCTGATTTTATTTGAGCACCTAATGACCTCCAAAAATTATGAAATTTGTTTTGCCATCTATCTACACCATAATGAACTTATGTGATTAATTTGGTAATTTTTGGAGCAACTTCATAAAATGACCTTTTAATTAATTTAGGAAAATAGGAAAAAGTGATTAGGGTTGGTAATAGGTGTTTGATGATGTGATCTTTGGATTGATTGATGTTCATAGACCCCTACCCTTTGGTCTATGATGGTGGTGATGCTATGATTGGTTGATGCTTAGGATAATTATAATAAGGGCTAGTTTAATCAATATTGCTTAAGGAAGAAATGGTTACCTTTTATGCTCAACCTAGATTTCGACTATGCCTGGTTTAAGAGTAATCTAGAATCAGTGGAATTGTCTTGCACCATAAGTTCATATCATCATTCTCATGAGCATTCATCATTGCATCCGTATAGTTGACGAAGAAGGACCTGAAGTCGAGGTAGCCACCGAAGGATCTGTCCCCGAGGCAACCCCGAGCTCCGACACCTACTCCAACCCCGAGTCCGTCCTTTTTGCCATTCAAGGCAAGCCCCGGTGCATTTAACCCTTCCTTGAATTTATAAAGTGATTTCCTTAAATGCTTTTGAGTTAAATTATTGCATTAGGTTTATAGGAGTTGAGTGATATCCTAACTGATGCATTATCCACCTTGACCACTGATACACCCGAAGCCTGCTTTTCAAAAGTATTTGAAAAAATGCTTAGCAATGCTTATGGAATTAGACTTTGCAATAAAAGTGCCAATTTCAAAAGTGTGATCACTGAAAGAAACTTTATGGGAATTTCTGGTTTACTCCCACTATTGGCTAAGTATCTGATCCGTACTTAGTCAATGGGAAGGAGGGGTCTGTCGCGCGTACGGTGCCGTCATGTTGTAGTCCGGGACTCAACAGTTGACACCGACCGGGACAGGGTTGAAAAACCGACAGGACCTGTACTCTTGGGTTAGAGTCCCGAGGTGCTTGTCGCTGGCGGAAAAATGTAGGGACCATCCGTATGGGGGCCTGCTGGTCAAGACTTGTAACTATTCACATACTACGGAAAGCTCTGGCTCCGAGAAATCCATTATTGGACCGACAACCGCGCACTGGGAGTGGAGAGATGGCGGAAGTAGCATGTACCCACGTGGGTTAGAGTCCCGGATTGGAGTGGTGTACTGTACTTCCGGGTGGCGTAGGACCGGGCCCAATCTTGGAGGAATCGTGGTAGACGAGTTGGCATATGCAAGCTTGGGTGCTACATATGCAGTGTGATAGGGATCCTCAGCTGAGTATTATTTATCCGGATTAACGTTGCTCCTCGGTTATGGAGACTTGGTCCACTGACTGTCAACGGAGAGTGGTTCTCAACTAGGAATGTTTTGAAATATAAAATGAATCATGAATGATGAAGAATTGAGGAAGACTGAATCTTTCCAAAATAAAATAAGGTTTACAAAAATGCTTTTTCCGCAAAATACTTGAACTTGCTTAAGCCTTTACCTTGACTACCCTAAGCCTCTCATACCTGAGTCTTCTCCCTTTTTCTTTAGTCGGGTAAGTCTTGTTGAGTACCTTTGTACTCAGGGTTTTATTACCCATGTTGCAGGTATGGCAGATTCCTCAGTATGCCTTGGACCCTGCTGTGTGACTGTTGTTCAGGAAGAGGCCGATGAGGCCGATGAGTGATTATTCACCCTCGGGCTGGGTGAAGTATCTTTACCCTTTAGTTGTTGTCATGCGCTACTCTGCCAACTCTATCTATTTGAACTATGGTCTGTAATAACTTCACTTTGAATTTATGTTGAACCCTGGTTTGTAAAACTATTGTTATCTAAGTCTTCCGCTATTTACTCCGATGTTATTTGTCAAAATGTTCAAGAGATTGTAACTGAATTGTGAGATGATCCTGCGGACATCGGGCACTGATGTAGCCCAGTAGCGGAACCGGTCTTAATCTCTTGGCTGTACGGATCGACTGTCAGTGGTTGACGGTGATCAGTGGGCCATGGGTTTAGGGCTGTTACGTTACAGAGTGGTATCGGAGCATCTCACTATGACGTCGCAATCTTTTTGCGAAAACTTCAAAATGTTTTTAACAAAAACTAAACTTGACTAGTTTGAGTCCAAATTGCTTCTCTCATCTCATCTTGTCTTTGGCAACTAGTAGCAAGACAACTTGTATAAGCCCTATGTACCTTACCTTAGTAATTGCATTGCCTTGTTCCGTAGGAACGATTCATGCATCATGTCACATTCACTTAAGTATATAAAAGAGTTCGTTGGGTTAGTGTGCCTATACCTTTTTCTTGCTAGCCTTTCTCATCTATAACCTCTTGTCCAGATATGGCCATCATCAAGCGGACTGCCCGCAAGTCGACTGGACCGAACGGTGTGCCGCGTCACCAGCTGGCGCCACGCACCGGAGAAGAGACTGGAGAATCCTCCAATGGTCGTCGCTTTGCCCGCCGCACCCGCAAGCAGCTGAAGGAGGAAATCAAGAATCTGAAGGCTGAAATGGAGAACATGGAGCATGACTTCTACCTTTCCCGCATGGAGTTTTATGAGGCACGAGCTTCCCTGGAGCAGGCCAACCGGAACACGGTTCGCGCTATCGAGCAGCGCAATGATGCTTGGACCCGCGAGGACGTTACCAGAGCCCAGCTCCATGGACTGCAGCAATACACCGCCCAGATCGAGCAGTTCAATGATATGCTTCATGAGGAAGTACACCAGCTGCACGACCAGCTTCACCCCGTGATTCCACCAGTTGCTGAGGACCCCGAAGACGGAGTCGTGGAGGAACCTGAAGTGGAACACGAGCCCGATCAGAATGAGGAAGTGGAACCTGCTGAAGATGTCCACGTTGAAGATGAAGATGAGGAGGAAGAGCCTGAGCTTATCATCGAAGATGATGATGATGACGAAGAGTTGATCTTCATCGATGATGACTAGACTCCTTGTGTCTGTACCATCTGCTTACCTAAAACCTTAGACTAGGTTTGGGGGCGTTAGTCTGTCTGTTGCCAAGTCTGGCATGTATCTTTCCTTTCGTACCTTTTCCCTTATCAGTCTGTTGTCATCTTTATCAAGCCAGCTATCTTTGTATCAGTGAAGTTGTCAATCAAGTTGTTTCAGAACCTTTGTCCATATATGCTGAGTTCCGAGTTGCTTATACAGATGCCTGTGAACACCCGTACCGGAGCCGGAGGTTCTGATGATGCCAACATCCCAAACCCTCCACCTGTACCAGCTACCCTAGCAGATGCCATTGCAGCCTTGGCCGCCGCTGCCAATCTGATGGCTCAGAATCAAGGGCAGCAGAACAACGGCAACCGTGGTCGCCGCAACAACCAAGAGACAACCTATGTGGAATTCACTGAAACACGCCCACCGGTCTTCACAAAGGCCGATGAACCTCTCGAGGCTGACGACTGGTTACGCACCATGGAACAGAAGTTCAGTCTACTGCACTGCACGGAGATCCAGAAGCCTCGGTTCGCTTCTCAGCAGCTCCGTGGTCCTGCAAGTGCCTGGTACGCCAACCTGTTGGCGGCCCAGCCGGAAGGTCATCAGCTGACATGGGAAGAGTTCCGCACCGCTTTCAGAGCACATCACATCCCTTCGGGATTGATGAAAATGAAGTTGGATCAGTTCTTGGCCCTGCAACAGAAAGATTCCACCGTCATGCAGTACGTGGGACAATTCAACCACCTCAGCCAGTATGCCTCCGACTATGTCAACACAGAGGAAAAGAAGAGAGATTGTTTTCTCAGGGGTCTGCACCCTAAGATTCGCAGAGGTCTGTCCAACAACCTAAACGGATCCTACCATGATGTCGTTGACCGTGCTGTTGCTTTCGAGGAAAGCAACCGCCAGTATCAGGAAGAGAAGAAGAAGAAGAAGGCTGGGTCTAGCAGTTTCTCCAGCAACCATAAGCGCCCAAGAATCATCTACCACCCCAGCCACCACCAAAACCGTGCCCCATACCCCCATCAGCAAGTGGTCGTTCGTACCGCGGCCACCACCCACAATGCCAACCAGCAAAGTGCCACTCAGCCGAACGCCCCCGGTGTTCGTGTCACCACCCCACAAACAGCTTACAACCATCCATGCTACAACTGTGGCCAAGTGGGTCACTGGTCTCGCGAGTGCCCAAAACCCAAGAAGAATGCCCAGCATGCACAGAAAGGCCCTGGAGGATCACAGCAGCAGCACCGTGCACCGCAGCAGCACGTCCAGAAGGGCAAGCTTGTCAGGAAGCACGGGCAAGTCTACTTCACCACCGTCAGTAACATCCCAGAAGGAGAGCCCGTCATGCTCGGTAGGTTCCCTGTTGCCAATCATCCTGCAGTCGTCTTGTTTGATTCTGGTGCATCGCATTCCTTCATCAGTCGCACTTTTGTCATCAAGCATAAGTTACCCATGGGGGAGTTAAAAGAAAGTTTCTGCATACTTTCGCCTGGAGGGCGGATAAATACTAAGGAAGTGGTCCGCAGTATACCAGTAATGTTGGGGAAACATGTCTTTCCTACCACCATGATAGTACTGCGCGATCAAGAGATAGATGTCATCTTAGGCATGAATTGGATGTGTCAGTATAAAGCCATGATAGACATCTTGAATAGAGTTGTGAGAGTGGATATTCCTAACAGTACCGCCAAACTCCTTCTCCAACTTCCTATGCCTTCAAAACCAGCTACCACACAGCTAAATGCTACCTATGATCAAGGGATCCGAGACATCCCTGTAGTCTGTGAGTTCCCTGATGTTTTTCCTGAAGATTTACCTGGTCTGCCTCCCGACCGTGATGTTGAGTTTGCTATAGAGCTAAAGCCCGGGACTGCTCCTATATCCCGTAGAGCTTATCGAATGCCTCCCAGAGAGTTGGCAGAGCTGAAGATCCAATTGCAAGAACTATTGGATAAGGGTCTCATTCGCCCAAGTTCATCTCCTTGGGGCTGTCCTGCTATCTTTGTGAAGAAGAAGGACAAAAGCCTTCGTCTGTGCGTTGACTATCGCCCGCTCAACGAGGTCACCATCAAAAATAAATATCCCTTGCCTCGCATTGATCTTCTGTTTGACCAGTTATCTGGAGCCAGAGTGTTTTCCAAGATCGACCTCAGATCTGGCTATCACCAAATAAAAATTCGTCCCGAAGATATTCCCAAAACAGCTTTCACCACCAGATACGGCCTATATGAGTACTTGGTCATGTCTTTTGGCTTGACCAATGCCCCCGCTCATTTCATGTATCTCATGAACTCTGTGTTCATGCCAGAGCTCGATAAATTTGTAGTCGTGTTCATTGACGACATCCTTGTTTATTCAAGAACTCCTGAAGATCATGCCAAGCATCTTCGTGTCGTTCTCTCTCGTCTCAGAGATCACCAGCTGTATGCCAAGTTCAGTAAATGTGAATTCTGGCTAGATCGAATTCAATTCCTTGGTCATGTCCTGTCCGCTGAAGGTGTGTCAGTTGACCCTGGAAAAGTGGCAGATATCCTGGATTGGAAGCCACCTACCACTGTCCGCGAAGTTCGCAGCTTCATGGGAATGGCTGGATACTATCGTCGTTTCATCCCAGACTTCTCCAGAGTTGCCAAGCCTATCACAGAGTTGTTGAAGAATTCCGTGGATTTTGTTTGGTCAACAGCCTGTGAGCAAGCTTTTCAAGCCTTGAAGAAACTAGCTAACTACATCACCAGTCCTAGCTCAACCAGACATCGAGAAACCCTTTGATGTATACTGTGATGCATCTGGTACTGGGTTAGGCTGTGTTTTGATGCAAGAAGGTCGAGTGATCGCTTATGCCTCACGGCAGCTTAGGCGACATGAGGAGAATTATCCAACCCATGACCTTGAGTTAGCAGCAGTGGTGCATGCTTTGAAGATATGGCGTCATTATCTGTTGGGCAGTACCTGCAATGTGTACACCGATCACAAGAGCCTGAAGTATATCTTCACCCAAGAAGAGCTGAACATGAGGCAGCGAAGATGGCTTGAGTTAATCAAGGACTATGATATCGAAGTGCATTACCATCCTGGTAAGGCAAATGTAGTTGCCGATGCCCTCAGTCGCAAGTCATACTGCAACTGTCTGACGACGAAGCCCTATGATCTTTCCTTGTGCCATGCTCTTGAAAGGATGGGTATTGAGATAGTTCCGCAAGGAAGCCTGAACAATGTCAGGATAGAAACATCGGTCAAGGAACAAGTCATCGCTGCACAGAAAGATAACCCTGGAATCAAGCACATCATCGAAAAGGTCCAGACCGGTAAGGCTGATTGTTTCAGGATCGATGATGTAGGAGTTGTTTGGTTCAAGAACCGTCTAGTAGTTCCCAAGGTGCCTGAGTTGAGACAGTTGATCCTTGATGAGGCACACCTGTCTAGGTTTTCCATCCACCCCGGCAGCAACAAGATGTACCAGGATCTAAGGCAGAGATTCTGGTGGACAAAGATGAAGATTGAAATCGCTCGCTATGTCGCTCGCTGTGATACTTGCCAGAAAGTCAAAGCCGTGCACATGAAGCCTGGAGGAGAATTGCAGCCTTTATCTGTACCTGCCTGGAAGTGGGAAGATATCAGCATGGATTTTATCAATGGGCTACCCAAGACTCAGAAAGGTTTTGATTCCATTTGGGTAATCGTGGACCGACTCACCAAACAAGCTCACTTTCTGCCAGTCAAGACCAGCTACGCCGTCCCCACGTATGCCGCCTTGTACAAGAACAACATAGTGAAGCTTCATGGAATACCCAAGACCATTATCTCTGATCGTGGTACTCAGTTTGTCGCAAAGTTCTGGAAAGCGTTCCATACCTCACTTGGAACCAAGCTCTTGCATAGTACAGCATATCATCCACAAACAGATGGACAAACTGAGCGAGTCAACCAAGTGTTAGAGGATATGTTGAGAGCATGTGTGCTCACCTTCGCAGATACTTGGGATGACTGTTTGCCCTTGGCAGAGTTCTCATATAATAACAGTTATCAAGAAAGCATCAAAATGGCACCCTTTGAAGCACTGTACGGTCGTCGTTGTCGTACACCCCTCAGTTGGTCTGAGCCTGGAGAAAGAGAATTCTTTGGAGTTGACCTGGTTAAAGATATGGAAGAGAAAGTCAAGCAGATACAAGAGAACATGAAGATTGCCCAATCCCGACAAAAGAGTTATGCTGACAAGAGACGTCGACCTCTGAAGTTTCAAGTTGGAGATTACGTATATCTCAAGGTCTCACCAACCAAAGGAGTCACTCGTTTTGGAGTCAAGGGAAAGTTAGCACCCCGCTACATTGGTCCGTTTGAGATTTTGGAATGTTGTGGCAAGGTAGCTTACAAGCTGAAGTTGCCCGATCATCTCTCTGCTGTCCACAATGTTTTCCATGTCTCCCAACTCAAGAAGTGCCTCCGAGTACCAGAACATGTCGTGGAAGTTGAAGGAGTCGAGCTAGAGCCTGATCTATCCTACTCGGAATATCCAGTTCGCGTGTTGGATCACAAAGATCGAGTTACTCGAAGAACTACCACAAGGTGGTACAAAATCCAGTGGAACCAGCACTCTGAAGAAGAAGCTACTTGGGAATCTGAAGACTTCTTGGCAAAGAACTATCCCGACTTTCTCGAATCCCTGTCTATGTAAAGTTTTGCCTTTTTCCCTTCTTTGTCCTTTCTTAAGACGCAGAATCTCGGGGCGAGATTTCTTTAAGGGGGGAAGGCTGTAACACCTCTGGTGTTTAAGCATGTAATTAACTTGACATATCATCATTAGCATCATTAATCATCTTGATCATGATTTCATGTGTATGCATTTGCTTAGTGTATCATTTTATGTGATGTACCTCTATTGCAAAAACCCTTGTTAGCCCACTTCTTCCTATAGGGGCAAAATGGTAATTTCACCTCTGTGCCTAGTCCTATGTAATTCTTGTTCAAATTTAGTGCCCTGATGTTTGTTGCTTTGATCAAAGTTCAAAAATCAGATTTGAATTGAGTTTCCTTTTGCAAAACCCTAAAATCCCAAATCCTGGATTTATTCCCTTTTTGATAACTTTTTCAAAAATTCAAAATTTTGAGTTGGTTCAAAAAGCAAAGTTGTGAATCTGACCTAGAGGAACAACTTTGGTATATACAGATTTCTATGTTTCTATATAAAATTTGAAGTAATTTCAAATTCATTCAAATTCCAGTTTTTGTCCCCTTTTCAGTTTTAAAAAGTTATTCAAAAACTATTGAGTTTCAGAAAAAGTGTATATTAGCAAAGTTGTAGGTTTTGACAAATGGGACAACTTTCATATATAAAGATTTTCAAGTTTCAGTTTGAAATCCAAAGTAATTTTGATTTGAATCAAATTTGAAAAATATTCCCTTTTCTGTTTTTGATTATAGTTCAAAAACTATTTGGAATTTGAAAATGTTCATATTGACAAAGTTGTAGATCTCATTTTTCTGAACAACTTTGGTATTTTGAGTTTTTGTCGCACAGTTCAAATTTTGGGAGATTTTTGCAAAATATAGATTCTGGCCAAAAGTCAAACCCTAGCCCTACACTGTTCTTCTTCCCGTAGAGCCAGAGGGAAGGGGGGGGCCCGGCCATGGCGCCGGCGCTGCGCCTGCAGCGCAGACGGCTGCTCCCCACGCGCCCTTATCCTGCCGCCGCTGTCTCCCTGTTCCCTCCGCGCCCGCACGCGAGCGCTGACCCTCGCTCTCGGCCCCTACAGTGTCCAGCGCGCCGCCGCCGCGTGGCCATTGCCGGCCGAGCTTGCGCCCGAGCCCCGGCTGCACGCCAGCTTATCCGCCAGAGCGCAATCGAGTGCGCACGCCCCCGCAAACCTTACCCGCGTAACCCCGAGCTCTCTACCGTCCCATAGCCGCGGCTATATAAGCCGCCGGAGCCCCGAGCTCCTCACTCACCTCCGCCACCGTAGCCAGAGCAAGCCCGAGCCTCCGCCGCTCCACCACCTAGCTCAGAAGCTCCGCCTTGAGCTCGTGAAGCTTTCCCACCCTTCAATTTCACCTTCCCCGCCTCCTATCGCCCGGCGTAAGCTCGCCGTTCCCATCTCCGGCAGAAACCCGGCGAGCTCGGGTTCGTGAAATTCGCCGCCTCCGGCCATGATCATCCCTCACCGACCCCCGTGTCGTATTCCTTGGCCCCGCGCGACTCTAACCCGGCCCTTGCGGTCTCGTGTGTTGCGCAGGACCGCCGGATCGCCGGAGCGCCGCCGCGGTCGTCTTCTCCCTCGAGAACGTGCCGAGCCTCACCCTCGAGAACGAGTCGAGCCTCACCCTCGAGAACGAGTCGAGCCTCACCCTCGAGCCCTGCCTCCGACCCGTGGTAAGCATCCGAGCCTCCGGTCTCTGCTTCCACTCCGCTTCGCCCGAGCCCAAGCCTCGGCGAGCGCATGCCCTCCGCTTCGCCCGAGCCCAAGCCTCGGCGACGCATGCTCTCCGCTTCGCCCGAGTCAGGCCTCGGACGGAGGCTTACTTCTCCGTCTCGCCCGAGCCTCCGGGCCAGGCCTCGGACGAGGCTGTCGCTTCCGTCTCGACCGAGCCCGTCTCGACCGAGCCCGTCTCGACCGAGCCCCGCGCGATTCGCCCGAGCCCCGCGATTCGCCGAGCCCGGCCTAGAAGGAGCACAGTGCTCTTCTCTTTTTCTGAGAGATGTGAATAGTGTTCTGTTTTCTCTTTTTTGTATGATTTTCTGTGTGCATCCAAAAATTCTGAAATTTTTGTGGTAGACTCTTTATGCTCTGGAGTATTTTATAAAAATATGAAACTTGAGTTTTGTGCAAAAATTTGAAAATGTAAAATTCCCCTTTTAATTGAAAAATGAAGGTTTTGGTATTTTTGGAGAGTGATTTATAACTCCAAAAATCATGAGACAAATTTTTGTGAGCTTCTTATGCCATGTTTAGTCTCTGGTAAAATTTTGAAGTCTTTTGGAACAAGTTGATTTTTGAGCTTTTATTTTAATTGTTAAATAGTGCCTTTTGCTAATTAATGTCTGATTTTATTTGAAGCACCTTAATGACCTCCAAAAATTATGAAATTTGTTTTGCCAACTATCTACACCATAATGAACTTATGTGATTAATTTGGTAATTTTTGGAGCAACTTCATAAAATGACCTTTTTAATTAATTTAGGAAAATAGGAAAAAGTGATTAGGGTTGGTAATAGGTGTTTGATGATGTGATCTTTGGATTGATTGATGTTCATAGACCCCTACCCTTTGGTCTATGGTGGTGGTGATGCTATGATTGGTTGATGCTTAGGATAATTATAATAAGGGCTAGTTTAATCAATATTGCTTAAGGAAGAAATGGTTACCTTTTATGCTCAACCTAGATTTCGACTATGCCTTGTTTAAGAGTAATCTAGAATCAGTGGAATTGTCTTGCACCATAAGTTCATATCATCATTCTCATGAGCATTCATCATTGCATCCGTATAGTTGACGAAGAAGGACCTGAAGTCGAGGTAGCCACCGAAGGATCTGTCCCCGAGGCGAACCCCGAGCTCCGACACCTACTCCAACCCCGAGTCCGTCCTTTTTGCCATTCAAGGCAAGCCCCGGTGCATTTAACCCTTCCTTGAATTTATAAAGTGATTTCCTTAAATGCTTTTGAGTTAAATTATTGCATTAGGTTTATAGGAGTTGAGTGATATCCTAATTGATGCATTATCCACCTTGACCACTGATACACCCGAAGCCTGCTTTTCAAAAGTATTTGAAAAAATGCTTAGCAATGCTTATGGAATTAGACTTTGCAATAAAAGTGCCAATTTCAAAAGTGTGATCACTGAAAGAAACTTTATGGGAATTTCTGGTTTACTCCCACTATTGGCTAAGTATCTGATCCGTACTTAGTCAATGGGAAGGAGGGGTTGTCGCGCGTACGGTGCCGTCATGTTGTAGTCCGAGGACTCAACAGTTGACACCGACCGGGACAGGGTTGAAAAACCGACAGGACCTGTACTCTTGGGTTAGAGTCCCGAGGTGCTTGTCGCTGGCGGAAAAATGTAGGGACCATCCGTATGGGGGCCTGCTGGTCAAGACTTGTAACTATTCACATACTACGGAAAGCTCTGGCTCCGAGAAATCCATTATTGGACCGACAACCGCGCACTGGGAGTGGAGAGATGGCGGAAGTAGCATGTACCCACGTGGGTTAGAGTCCCGGATTGGAGTGGTGTACTGTACTTCCGGGTGGCGTAAGAACCGGGCCCAATCTTGGAGGAATCGTGGAAGACGAGTTGGCATATGCAAGCTTGGGTGCTACATATGCAGTGTGAATAGGGATCCTCAGCTGAGTATTATTTATCCGGATTAACGTTGCTCCTCGGTTATGGAGACTTGGTCCACTGACTGTCAACGGAGAGTGGTTCTCAACTAGGAATGTTTTGAAATATAAAATGAATCATGAATGATGAATAATTGAGGAAGACTGAATCTTTCCAAAATAAAATAAGGTTTACAAAAATGCTTTTTCCGCAAAATACTTGAACTTGCTTAAAGCTTTACCTTGACTACCCTAAGCCTCTCATACCTGAGTCTTCTCCCTTTTTCTTTAGTCGGGTAAGTCTTGTTGAGTACCTTTGTACTCAGGGTTTTATTACCCATGTTGCAGGTATGGCAGATTCCTCAGTATGCCTTGGACCCTGCTGTGTGACTGTTGTTCAGGAAGAGGCCGATGAGGCCGATGAGTGATTATTCACCCTCGGGCTGGGTGAAGTATCTTTACCCTTTAGTTGTTGTCATGCGCTACTCTGCCAACTCTATCTATTTGAACTATGGTCTGTAATAACTTCACTTTGAATTTATGTTGAACCCTGGTTTGTAAAACTATTGTTATCTAAGTCTTCCGCTATTTACTCCGATGTTATTTGTCAAAATGTTCAAGAGATTGCAACTGAATTGTGAGATGATCCTGCGGACATCGGGCACTGATGTAGCCCAGTAGCGGAACCGGTCTTAATCTCTTGGCTGTACGGATCGACTGTCAGTGGTTGACGGTGATCAGTGGGCCATGGGTTTAGGGCTGTTACGTTACAGTACTCGTCCAAAACGCAACTCATAAGAAGTCTTTTTCATCAAAGCACGAAGAAAGATGCGATTTGAAACATGGCAAGCGGTGTTGATCGCCTCGGCCCAAAAACACCTAGGAGTCCTATGCTCATCGAGCATCGTCCTGGCCATCTCAACAAGGGTCCGGTTCTTGCACTCAACAACACCGTTCTGCTGAGGGACATACGAAGAGGAAAACTGATGCTCGATTCCATTAGAAGAACAGAAGGAAGCAAACTGAGAGTTATCAAACTCAGTACCATTATCGCTACGAATGGCTCTAATGGTATCAGGGGGAAACTCAGTTTTCAACTTCAAAATCAAATCACGAGCAAAAGAAAACGCTTCATCCTTACCCTCCATGAAAAACACCCAAGAGTACCTCAAAAAATCGTCAACGATCACAAGAACGTACCACTTCCCACCCGCTGAGCAAACCCGAGCTAGACCAACTGTGTCCATGTGAAAAAGCTCGCTGAGACGCTTTGTCATCACCTGATTAACAGGTGGATGAGAAGCAGCAACCATCTTCCCGTGACGACAAGGATGGCAAACGAGGTCCTTTTGAAACTTAAGCTTGGGCAATCCTTGGATTAGGCCAAGTGAGCTAAGCCTTGCAAGCAAGTCAAAACTCAAGTGACCGAGCCTCCTATGCCACTTCCACAAATCAGAAGAAGGACCAGCCATCAAACACCTAGCAGAGCCGAAAGACTGAGAAAAGTCGGCTCTGAAAACACGGCCAAAAGGGACGATCCGACAAACAAGATCTCCCTGAGGGTCTAAAACGCGACTCAAACCCTTCTTAAAGCGCACTTCACAATCGTCCTCAAGAAGTTGCGAAACAAAAAGCAAGTTGAAATGCAAATTAGAAACCAAGGCAACATTCTTCAGGACAAAGTTCTCATTGAGTCGGATAGCTCCCTGAGAAACAACCTTACCTCTACTATTATCCCCGAAAGTGATGTACTCCTTGTGCATCATGGGGCTAAGGCTGGAGAACCATTCCTTCTTTCCGGTCACGTGGCGCGAACACCCGGAATCCATGAGCCACATGTTCTCCAACCGAAGTTCCTGCATCAATAGAAAGGCAGGAAGTGAGCATATGGCACAACACTGGGGTTAGTATACTGAGAAGGATACCAGTGCTGTGTCATAGGCCCAGAAAAAGTGTTAGCAGCAACACCAAACTGTCCTCGTCCCATGGGTGGATAGCGATCACCACCAACCTGAAAGGGTGGTCCGCTATGGAACGGAAAACCTCCAAACTGACCTACCTGTCCCATCTGAGCAAAGCGATCACCACCATACTGAAAAGGTGGTCCGCTATGGGACTGAGCAGCAAAACCTTTTACACTCGGCTCACGATCGTATAGAGGACGACCAGAACCGCGACGGGCATGACCACCACCCTGTGGTCTAGCTGCCTGGTGCCTAGCAACCTGAGGGGGTGCTCCTCCAGGTCTAGCGCCCTGCCTCTGAACTCCCCGACCTTGCACACCATGGAGAGGGTGGTGCCTGGCCTGGTTGTTCAGCTCCAACTCCTTCCTAGCATCTCTCTTCCTCCGGAAGCAGAACTCAGCTAGGTGACCCACGCGGTGACAGTACTCGCACTTGAACCTCACCACTCTCTTGGGTTGTTGGTTCCTATTGTTGCGAGGGTTGTTCACTCTGGCTGGCTGCTTGCCTCTCGGAAGGGGATCACTAGAGACGTCAGGAAGGGTGTCAAGTGTGTTCCTAAGATGGTTAGGTTTTGGAACCCACACTTGCTTTCGCGGTGGAGCCTTGGGAGGTTCATCAAGGATACCATCCTTGGTGATAGGCTTAGGAGGCTCAGGTGGGGTGATCTAGGTAAGCTTAGGGATAGCGGATGGTTTCTCACTCGGGTTCACTCCGCTAAACTCACCGATCTTACCAAAGGTACTAGCGCCCTTCCCACCTGAAGTAAAGCCTACTCCCGAGCAATCAGTTCCCCTCTTGAACTGACTGATCATCATGCCCAACTGCGGCTCACTGCATGACACCCAACTCAGGATGGACCGAAGGTATGTGTTTTCCTCCTCGGTTTGCATCCTATCATGCCGACAGTTGGCAATCTCAAGCTCCATCCCCACGCATCGCTCACATGGAGCGGACAAGGTGCTAACTGAGCTGGCCTTCAAGGCTTCAGCAAGCTTGGCATTAACTCCTGCCAACTCAGTTCGGAAGCTAGGACAAAGCTTGCACGCACCCAGCAAAGAAGACCTAGCCTTTACTTCCTCCAGCTCTTCCTTCAGGGAGGGACACTCTTTGCAATCACCCACCAAGTTTAGCCTACTCTTTAGCGCATCATACACTTCAATCAAAGAGGCATACTTGGTTTGCAGGGTGGCAAAGTTTGTCATATGCATCGTGCACTCATCACACTCCTCCACATCCGCCACCTTCACCTCGGACCTAGCAAGCTCAAGGTCCTTACGCGCCTCTTTCATCTTAGCCTTAAACTCACCACGCTCCTTGAAAACTTCCGTAAGCCTTTTCTCCAGAACTAGGACTAAATCCGCAAACCTATCATGCTCCTCAATGAGACGATCAACTTCAAAAGAGTTTGATACCTCAGA
Source organism: Coix lacryma-jobi var. lacryma-jobi (assembly GCA_009763385.1). NCBI lineage: Eukaryota > Viridiplantae > Streptophyta > Magnoliopsida > Poales > Poaceae > Coix > Coix lacryma-jobi. The sequence goes on along the minus strand of CM019828.1, from coordinate 74,780,240 downwards.
AGCGCTGTCGTCGTCGTCGTCGTGGTGGGCATCATCGTCGTCCTCTGCCTGGTGCTTGCGGTCCTCTTCATCCAAGGCCATGGTGCAAAAGCCCTTGGAGGATTTGCCGAGGAAGCAGAGTCCGTTGAAGCGATCCTCCATCTTGTGCTAGGACTCATTGTCGCTGGAGTCGCCGTCGGAGGTCTTCTCGCCATCGCCGATAGTGGCGAGGAAGGCACGCTTGCCGGCGTCGAAAGCCTTCTCCATATCCTCCTGGCGGTAGAAGCCATCCTTCTTGTTCTTGCCGGCCTTGTTCTCCGGCTTGCCCTTGCGCCTGAAGTTGCGGTTCTTGCCGGGGAAATTCTTGTCATTCTTGGGGCAGTTCGCCATGAAGTGGCCTAGATCACCACACTTGTAGCAGCCCTCGTGTGCGCCACCACGCCAGCGATTCAGGCGGTTGTTGTGAAACCGCGAGAACCGGGTGATGGCGAGGGCGAGCTCGTCGTCTCCAAGCGCCTCGAACTGCTCCTCCGTGACTGTATGCAAAGAAGATAACGCAACAAGAGGAGGTGAAGCGTCAGCAGAGAAAGTCGATCCACCTGTGCCTGAGACCAAAGCCATGGTGTGTGAAGATGGATTCTTCAGCTTGGCCTGAGTCAGGTGATCGATCTCGGTGGACTTGAGCTTGCTGAACAGCTCGTCCACGGTGAGGGTGTCGTAAGTAGGAGACTCAATGATGGTCGACACCTTCACCTCCCATACCCTCCGATCCAGGGCATACAGCAACTTGAGAGCCCTCTCATGATCGTCATAGGGTAGGTTGGCCCTATTGGCACGCATCTTATTCACGATCGTCTGGAAATGAGCAAACATAGCGTTAATCATCTCTCCCTCCAACTGAACAAAGTTCTCGTATTCTCGCTTGTAGGTCTCGAAGAGTCTGGTCTTGACCTGAGCGGTCCCCTCGTGATAGCTTTGAAGCTTCACCCAGATCTCTCGTGCCGTCTCAAGCTCTGAGATACGTTCCAACTCAGGAAGGGAGAGGCTGGCCAGAAGAGCATTACGATCCTTGGAGTTGGCCTCGTGTTGGTCAATCTAGACCTGACCCACACGAGCCGCAAGGACTACGTACTCAGCGTTCTCACATATCTCCCAGACAGAAGATTCGATGCTGTTGAGATAAGCACGCATCCGAATCTTCCAATAGGGATAGTTCGTTCCATCAAACCAAGGAGTCTTGCTGTTCCCTCGTTCCGTGTCGCACTTAGGATCCGAAACCGATTAAGGTAGGAGAGATCCTTAACCGGCTCCGATACCAATTGAAGGACCGGATTAGCGACCAGAGGGGGGGGGTGAATGGGAGCCTCAAATTCAACTCGTGAATTGTATAGCCCTTGTCCCAGAAAATCACCCCAAAAGCGAAGACTCGAAACGACCGGAGAGTTCACGACCTACGAGTAGGTGGATACCCTAGGAGATGTCCTAGTGGTACAGCGAAACCTCCGGAGAAACCCCAAACCAACTGCCAAAGCCACGGAGCAAAATAGCACAAACTGCAGATTCGCGGACTGTCCGCGGTCAGAGTCCTGGACAGTCCGCCGTTAAGTCCCGGACTGTCCGCGACTAGGCGCCGGACTGTCCGCCGGCAAAAACGCAGAAACCAAACTATTCTACAAGTCTGTTGGACAGGTCCCGGACTGTCCGCGGGTTTGTACCGCGGACTGTCCGCCGTTCACTTGACAGTGAACAATCAGGGGACTGCGCCTGACTGACCTGACCAACCCCGATCCCCGGACTGTCCGCCGCTGGGGGTGCGGACTGTCCGCGGATGAACAGAGAGCATAAATCTGCTCGGGATGATAAGGCAAATCGATCAGAACTTCACCAAATCAAAAGGGACTTCGATCAAACTTCTCCCAAGTGATCCTCTATGTATTGGGGTGCTAATCCTAAGAAATCATTGCACCAATCCAAGTCAATCAAGAGAGATTCATGGATCACCGCAAAAGGGGAAAGTACGAAGAACGAACACCAAACCAACCCGATCTATGGATTCGTGAGGTTAGGAGAGAATCCCTTCGGTAGAAAGAAGGGGCTCACGACCAAGAACAAATTGATTCAAGTAGAATCGAAAATCATCTCGCGGAGAGGAAGAACGAGGCAAATCTCCGGGAGATGAAAAACCAAAACGTGAAGAACACAAGACACGATTTGATTTCAGCCGAAATTCCTCCACCCGAGGAGACAACTAGAATACGGTCTCGTTTCCTCAAAAGATACAAATACACAGAGGTATGATTTCCGTCTCTGCGGATCGCTTGCAGCGAGGTATGATTAGAACCTAAGCGAGGGCTAGAGAGAGAGAGCTCAGGAACAAATGACTGCAAGGATAGGGAGAGAGGAGGGGTGCCTCTCTTATTTATAGCCTAAAACAATAATCCCCTTACTACCCCTAGATACATGAGCGAAACGGCCAACCCTAGGGGTATCTCGATCCAACTCTGCTGATAGTTGATCTGACGGCCACGCGCCTTCCTCATCCTTAGCTTCGCCTCGACGCAAGCCTCAGGATGCCGCCACGTGCCGCCCAGTCGACCGCCGCGCCTACCTCGTTGACAGCCTCGCCTCCGCGCCAGCCTCTCCACGCCGCCACGCGTCGACAGTCCTTTTTGCGGACCTCCCCTCCAATTTTGAGGCCGAAACCAGGAAACCTGGGCCTTCCCCCGGTTTTGAGGCCGAAACCAGGAAACCTGTCCTCAGGCTGAGTTTTGTGGCCCAAACTCCGAAACCCGCGCACCCAGGTTTTGTGGCCCAAACCTGGAAACCGTCCACGCCAAGTTTTGAGGCCCAAACTCGGAAACTGGCCACCCCGAGTTTTGAGGCCCAAACTCAGAAACCGTCGAGGGTAGCTTTTCGAGGCTTAGCTACCGAACCCGTGCCGTAGACGGGATGTGGTTCGCACACCCCGAGTTCCAGCACCGATGCCAGAGCATGTCCAGCCTCCACGCCGGGCATCCTCCCGACTTGGCCGATGCACCGCACATCCCCATGTACTCTTGCTTGTCAACGCCATGTGCCAGCTACCACAGCTGATCCTCAGGTCTCCTGGTCCATCGGTCCAAGCTCCACGTCCGCCCTTCACAGCTCCCGGTCCGTCGGCACGGCACGTCGCCACATGACCTTCACCTCACCTTCGACCACTGCCCGAGCTCCGCACCTGCACATCAACACAGCCAAGAGACATGTTGCCCGTTGATCGATCACTCATCACTCAGGAAGGGAACCACAAGGGCACATATCAACCTTGTGTTCTCACTAAACAAGGCTATTTCAGATTTAGCATAAACAAGGTCCTTGCGCAAGTCAATGCAAACAAGACATGGTATGGAAGCATTTGATTTCAACATTTCATTTTCAGATTTTAAGCTAGCAAGAGAAAAGCATAGCTCATCATTCTTCCTAACCATTTTACTACAAGAGGTGCAAGGTAAAGATGCACTAGACTTCCAATGAAAAATGCCACATTTTAACCTAGTGATGGAGCATTTCAATTTCTTGATCTTTCTATGCAAGGTATCACAAAGCTCATCATATCTCAGGTTATCATCACCACAAGCTTCAAAACGTTGGGACAAAATCCCAAGACAAGCGAGAAGTGTACCTTTCTTGGCCTTGCCAAGTTCACGTATATGATCCTCCGTTGAATGCTCATCATCTCCTAGGAAGTCCAGCAAAGCTTCCACCTCACGTTCCGCCTCAAGAGCCGCACTCCTCCTTCTTGCCAAAGTGTCGTCCTCAATCACATGTACAAGACTCAATCCTAAGGACAGAGACACACTGGAAGAAGAACTTAGTGCCATTTCCAAAAGCACCGTTAGTGTTAGCCAAAACACAAGCTCAACACCTCAACAAGCAAAGTCGGAAACACAACCGCTCTCAAAAGGTCGCCTTCGCGGATCCGGAACCGGTTAAGGTAGAGAGATCCTTAACTGGCTCTGATACCAATTGAAGGACCGAAAATGCTAAAGCAAGGCGACTAGAGGGGGGGTGAATGGGAGCCTAAAATTTTCTTCTCAGAAATTCCGGCCTCTGTCCCAACAAAATCAACCCCAAGAGCAAAGCCGACACACGTGATGTCCACGACCCAAGAGAATGGGTGGATGTTCCCATGGAACACAGCAGGACACCACAAAAGCTCCCTCACCCAAATCCACGCGAGTCAACTAGTGACACGATGCAGTTTGGGTAGCCTCAACCTCCCCCGAGCAACGCGAGGGGGATTTAGGCTTTTTCACAAAGCGGGAAGCCCGGTTTCTGTAGAGCACAGAGTCGGGAATCCAACGCAAAAAGCGGATCTCAAATCGGAGCTCAAACGCAAAAGACACGGACAAAAACACGCGATCACTGCACTGACCGGACTCTGAGGTGCGTCCGGTCAGGATCGATCGGACGCGTCCGGTCAGAGAAAAGCCTCTCTGGTTGCTCTCTGTTCATGACCGGACTCTGCACTAGGGAGCGTCCGGTCAAGTGAACAGTGCGTCCGATCACAGCGTAGCCACGGTGAACAGTGCTACCTGTGCGTCCGGTCACGTTGGCCAAGTGCGTCCAATCGCACAAAACGCTCTCTGGAGCTGACCGGACTCAGCACGGGGTGCGTCCGGTCGCGTCCAGGCTAGCGTCCGGTCACCACGCGCAAACTGGACTGCGCGTGTGTTCAACGACCGGACTCTTCGTCGGTGCGTCCGGTCGCTATGAGGCAGCGTCCGGTCACCCCGACCAGCCCCCTGTTCGTCCACCGAATTTTGTGTGAGGGGTCACAACGATGTTAGTGAGCTACTCCTAAGAGATCATGGCTCGAACCCAACTCCAAATCAATGAATCGAAGAAAACGGTGAAGAACGGGGAAGAACTCGATCCCAAAACTAAATCCGCCCGATCTATGAGTTCGTGAGGTATTGGAGAAATTCCTTCGGTAGAAAGAAGACTCTCACGAAGCTACACAAGATGGTTCAAATGGATTTGCGGATCTTCCCTCGAAATAAGAATTCTCGTGAAGATCGAAAGAGGGGAAAACCTGCAAAAGCGAAGAACAAAATCACAAGACAAATTAAAGCACGAATTTGATCCTTGGATTCAGAGGAATGGATGATTGATTAAGCACTCGGTGTCGGGCTACAAGCCGCTCCTAGCAACACAAAGCTTGGATGGCGAAAAGCTCAAGAACAAGAGCCAGTCTCTCCTCTAACCCTAGCCTCCTCTCACCTAAACAAAATGAGAGTGACACTTCCAAGGATAGCTGTCCAACACAGCCCCTTCATCTATATATAGGCGCACGTCCAAATGACACAAACGCCCTAACATGAAGTACTAACCCAAATACCCCCTAGGGGTAAAACCGTCCAACTCTGGCAGTTTCCATCCGACGGCCACACGCCTTCTCATCCTTCGCTTCGCCTCGACGCAAGCTCCAGGATGCCGCCACGTGCCGTCACCGTCGACCGCCGCGGCTTCTCACCGATAGCTTCGCCGCAACGCAAGCCTCTCGGTGCCGCCACGCGTCGACCGTCCTTTTGGACCTTCCCCCGGTTTTGAGGCCCAAACCGGGAAACCTGCCAGCCCAGGTTTTGAGGCCCAAACCTGGAAACCGTCCACCCCGAGTTTTGAGGCCCAAACTCGGAAACCCGCGAGCCCAGGTTTTGAGGCCCAAACCTGGAAACCGTCCATCCCAAGTTTTGAGGCCCAAACTCGGAAACCGGCCACCCGAGTTTTGAGGCCCAAACTCGGAAACCGTCAATGGTAGCTTTTTGAGGCACAGCTACTGAACCCGCGCCATAGACGGGATGTGGTTCACACACCCCGACCACCGGCACCGATGCCGATGCATGTCCAGCCTCCACGCCGGGCACAATGCCTTCGCCTTCCTTCTTGACTCGGCCGACGGCACTTGCGCCGCACGCAAGCCCGTGTCCGACCTCCCGCCATGTGCCACGACGCCATCGTCTTCCTCCCGACTCGGCCGATGCATCGCACATCCCCATGTGCTCTCGCTCGTCGATGCCACGTGCCAGCTACCACAGCTAGTCCTCTGGCCCTCCGGTCCGTCGGTCCAAGCCTCACGTCCGCCCTTCACCGCTCTGGGTACATCGGCATGGCACGTCCGCCGCACGGCACGCCCATCCTTCACCGCTCCCGGTCCGTCGGCACGACACGTCTCTACTTGACCTTCACCTCGCCATCGACCACTGTATCCGAGCTCAACACCTGCACATCAACACAGCCAAGAGACACATGTTGCACACGCACACCAACACAGAAACACCACAACTCAACGCCACCGGTTAGTCATAAACATTAAGCGCATAGCGAGATAATGACTCAACCGGGAAAAAGCCTCAAACCTTCCTCATCAAAGTCAATCATTCATCATATATGTTCTCACTAACGTCGTTACTAGGGGTAGACTATGGAATCTTTCCCCGGCAACGGCGCCAGAAATGCTTGTAGCAAGTCTAGTCACTATACCTAAAGGAGTGAAGCTAAAGCAGCTATCTACTAATGTCAAATGGGGTTGTCAATCCCGACACTAGTAGGAGCTAGCTAGAGAGATTGCAATCTGCCTAGAGGAGATTCTGCAAGCGCACAGAACTATCGTTGTAGCACTTCGCCTGGCAGTACCAGGTGTCGATTTATTTGAGCCCAAAGGAAGGCTAGGGTGGTGTATGAGTTGAGTCAAGGAGGGGATGAGAGTCGAAGAATAAGAAAGAGAAAAGGAGAGGAGAAGAGAGGAGATGAAAGGCTAGAAAGAATTTATGAGTGGATAGGTAAGGATGAAATGAATGGTTAAGGTAAGGTGGATGGATAGGTAGATAGGGGGAAAAGATAACTAAGGATAACTAATATAACTAACTAATAACTAATAACTACTCCTAGATAACTACGAAGCAAGATAGGCAAATGCCAAATAAGCAACCAAGTTAAGTATAGTTTTATTCCTATCTTGTCAAGTACCGAGGCGTACTAGCCTTTACCACTGACTTAGGTTGAACGTTAGCACAACGAGCCTTACTATTAAACTAGACCAACTACGTGGTGGAATTCAAGGCGCACAGGGCTGTCACCACCTGCTTGCTACCACAGCTATCCGGGGGTCTAGCCGTATCTGAAGGTAAGTCTATAACTAAGCACCACGCCTAAATATATTCTAACTATCTCTATCCTGGCCTAGAATAGAGACACCCTTGCGGATGTCAGAGCAAATGCTTGATTTAATAAGATAAACACTAAACTAACTAAGCAACCTATTGGCAAAGATCAAACACTAAGCACACTAGGGATTAACTACTATGGCTAAGTGAATTGAACTGTAGGATAGCTAGGCACTCAAGCAATCAATCAAGTATACTACTCAATACTGGTAAGTAGAATAAAGTAATACTTGAAATGATGAACTAGAATATAGTAAAGTGCTTGAGTAACAAGAGCAAAACCTGAACTGGAGATGAAGGAAGACTCTTCCCAACTCTAGGACCGATCACTCGCATGCTTCTACTCTTGAGCTAAGCCTTGAGCAGCGCTTCCGCGAGGGCAACGAGGCAAGGATGCCTTGCTCTACTAGCTACCTACTTACCTAAGCTTGGCTAAATCCTAAGCTATTAGATCTTTGGCTCTAGCCTTGCTTTCTTTGCTTCCGTTCCTTCCTTGCTTCAAATGAAGTGACGCCTCCAGGGGGTATTTATAGCCCAAGTGAGTGAGGGGGTACTTATAGGGGGCAGCCAACCGACCTAGGGCAAACCCTAGTGGCGGGCGCCAGCCCTAGGTGGCAGTCGCCACCCCCTGGCCCTTGGATGCACTGTCATTGATCCTACGGTCTCCAGGGACTCCTCAAAGGCGGTTCCAAGGTCGATTGCATGTCCAGATAACCGTCATTAGGTCATGATCCACGCCACTCCTGTCCTAAGCCCTCCGATGCCACTGACCTAGTGACCAAGGGCTAAGATTTGGCCGTGGGGTGGTCACACAGATCAGTGACGTGGCAGGGGGGAAGTTTGGGCCACTCCCTGGTGGCGGGCGCCACCTAGGGGTGGCGGGCGCCACCCCAGTAGAGCCCAACTCGGGCCCTGGTGGGTCCATTCTCCAAATTTGGTCCAAATCCTGCATTCAAATAAAAATCTATGGACATGTGGAATTTGGTTAGTTTGAAACCTATTTGACTACTTTTCATGCCTTTTTGTTGAATTTTTTGGTAAAATGTTGATGGTTAAACAAGTGTTTAAGGACCATCAACAAGCTCCCCTAAGCTAACCTGTTGCTCATCCTCGAGCAACAATGCGGTTTAAGCATAGAGCATGAAATAGATAGCACTTAAGATGTATACAAGTGCATATTGTATAGTGAGAAATAACTTAGTGTATATCATTAATCATAGCAATGTGGGGCTTATAGTTTTTCACTTCCAACATGCAAGAGTGAAATAAAGCAGTAGATAGGAAACTTTTATCTTGCTTAGGTTTGACTAGGATTCTATCTGGAGGTTTTTTAAGGTTTTCAAAAGATAAAAACTTGCTTAAGTCCTTCAAGATTCACTCAATCACTCAATGGTGTTTAAATCCTCACTTAGGCCAAAATGTAGCCTCTCCTATTTCTAAAGAATGATATGTGGAGTTATAGGTAGGCTAAGAATCATGAGCAAATTGCATAATGTTTATTACTAAGCTAGACACTCAGATCATAAGGAGCAGCAAATCATAAAAATTGATCAAGATGTGCATGTGTGGTTATGTGGAAGTGTATAGAGGGATATTTCATAATCCTTCCTAGTTAATTTCTGGGGTCTAGAGCTAATGATAACTCTCTCTCTTTTTTTCGATACATAGTGAGTAGACAAAAATGTGTCCTCACATTTTCTTAGGACATAGTCCTCTCTTGAGCTACTTTGCTCACTTTTTTTTAAATCTCTCTTTAGAGCTCTAGATTTCCCCATATTGTCTATAGGAAAGGATTTTAGAAATGAAAAGGGGGAAGAGAGAGAAATGCTTATTCCCAGTGTAGGAATAGCATAAGGCTAGCAATGGAACGTTTGGCAAGGTATTGCATATCTCTTGTGTAGAGAATGAGCAATTTATTTGGTGGTTGCAAACGTCCAAAGTGGAGAGTAAGCAATTTATGGTGGGTGTGTGTATCTTGATCAAAAGATACGATAAGCTTCTCTACTAAGATCTATGAGGTCTAACAAAGCTCAACACAAACAAAGCTCTTTGTGGTTTTGACTAACAAATATTTGGCTAGTGGTGGGATGGGATAAAATCCAGGAGGAACTTTTAGCAAGGTTTTCATGATTTTTAAAAGAAATTCTCCATATTAGGTCCTAATTTCACCTTAGCAAGTTTAAAGAATTACTCCATTTCTAACTAACTTTATTCACTAAGCATGATTTTAGTTAAAACATGTGCAACCCACAAAAGCTACAACTTAGATAAAACTAGTTATTCTAACTATAACAATAGCATTTGCATGGCATATTTTATTTCTTATTCAGGTTCCAACATTTTTAAGCATATTTTATCATTTTTACTCATGGGATAATTACTTAGGCAAGCATATAACATTCAAAAATTTTCAAAATATATAGAATTTAAGAACCGAACATAAAGAGTAAGGTTGAAACATACCTTATTGGCACGAGGATCTCCCCCAAGCTGGCTTCTTGCTTGGTGAAGGGTCTTCATCTTTGTTGGTCGGAGCTCTTGTTCTTATTTTATTAAAAAGGAAACTATCTAATGTTGTGAAAAAGGGAAACTATCCTATTTTTATTATTCTAGCTAAGTTAACATATACTTATGCATATAACTAATGATAACTGATTTTTTTAGTTACATGCATGACATATTTTATTTATTTGAAAAAGGGAAATTTAAAGGGAAATTTAAAAGTAAATCCATACCTTAAATCCATGGAATTTCATCCTTATTGGGTGGATCTTCTGCCTTGAGTGCTTCTTCTTTAAGTACTTCATCGGGTTCTTCTTCTTTTGGCACCTCTCCTTTGTTATCTGAATTACACAACTCAGGAGAAGGTGGTTCTTTCTTTCTGTTCCACCTTGTTCTTGGGCGCCTCTTCTTGGTACGAACGTGTTTTGCTTCCTGCATGTTAGCGGCATATGCGGGACCACGGGAAAAGGAGAATATTTCCTTCCTCCCTCCTAATGTCATTTGCATTTTACCACTCCCCACATATATGCAAGCATCAACAGTGTTCAAGAAAGGTCTACCTAAGATTAGAGGCACACCTTTCCTATTTTCCATATCTAGTATTATGAAATCAGCAGGAACATATGATCCTCTAATATGAACAGGTAAATCAGTGACTATTCCTTCTACATAGCATGTTGATTGATCAGCTAGCACGACATAGGCAGATGTGGATGACATGGGTGGAAAGAACGAGTTTTCATAGAAATCCTTAGATAAAATGTTCACACTCGATCCTAAATCACACATGGCATTTTTAAAGACTTCACCAAAGATTGAGCATCTAATTATGGGACTACCAGGATCACCCTTTTTAACAGTCATGGTTTGATCTTCATAATAGTTAAAATATTTTATTTCAACCATATTTGCAGTTTCCATGTTAGGTTTAGCCGGAATTTTGCCAGTTTCAAAAGATGGTATGATTGCAGCAAGTTGAGCTAATTGGGTTTCTAACATCTTATTAAAGCTAAGTTGATTTTTCAGAGCAGATGAGAAATCTTCCAATTTAGCATTTATGTTCTCAAGCATTTTATCATTTGACATTAATTTCTTATTTAAAAATTCAGTAGTTCTACCTTGAGAGTAGACTAAATTCTTTAAGGACGAGAAATTATCAGTACTTTGGAAATTAGAGCGAGGGAATGAATTATTACCTTGAGAGTTGGAGTGCTGATTCCATCCTTGATTTTGTTGGCGAAAACCGTTGTTGTTGTTGTTGTTGATGATGAAGTTCAAATCTTCATGTAACTCGGGGCAGTGGTTCCCAGAATATCCGGTTTCTCCACAAACTTCACAAGTCATGTAGGATTCCAGAGATTGGACACTCTCTTGTTGGTTCATCTTCTCACAGCTGTCCAGCTTCTTTGCCAGCAGGTCCATCTTGGCCACGATCATGTCGGCCTCCTTAAGCGAATGCATACCTTGCTTACGGAGCTGCAGTCTCTCATCATTCCATCCTTGGTTTGACACCATCTTCTCTATGAGAGCCTTAGCATCTGCAACATTCAGAGAAAAGAATGCACCACTGGCGGCGGCATCTAAATGGCTTCTAGAGAGTGGGGTTAGGCCATGGTAGAAGTTCTGGATCAACAACCAGTCCTCCATACCATGGTGTGGACAAGCAGCGACGTACTCTTGCATTCTCTCCCAAGCCTCGGGAATAGATTCCTCGGCTTGTTGCGTAAAGCTAGAGATTTTTTTGCGAAGAGCGTTCGTCTTGCCCATCGGAAAGAATTTGGCGAGAAAAGCATTGGAACACTTGTCCCATGTGTCTACCGCGTTGCGATTGGTATAGAACCATTGCTTCGCTTTTCCTAGGAGAGAAAAGGGAAAGAGACGAAGACGGATGGCTTCTTGGGTTATCCCCTTAATGGTGAAGGTGCCGCAAATCTCCAAAAATTGTTGGAGGTGAGCATTGGCATCCTCATGAGCTTTACCACAGAACGGGCTAGCTTGGACCATCGTGATCAGAGCCAGTTTCAACTCAAAGTTGAGGTTGGCATCGATCACGGCTGGTCCTGTCGCTACATTGGTGGCAGAAGGAGAAGAAAACTCACGAATGGTCTTGTTGGCCATCGTGAAGGTAGAACGAGATAAGAAAGAAAGAAGTTGAAGAAGATGAAGGAAAAAGATAAGAAGGACTAAGGAAAGAAAGAATGGGGAAAGATGGGATTTGCTAAGCGGGAGCTTAAGCGAAGATAAATTCTACAAGGACTCGAAGGATACACCGATTGCCTTCCCCAGCAACGGCGCCAGAAATGCTTGTTGGTAGTTCTTAACTTCACTAAAGATAGAGCTAGGCAACTATCCCCGGTAACGGCCCAGAAATGCTTGTTGACACTTGCTAACGTCGTTACTAGGGGTAGACTATGGAATCTATCCCTGGCAACGGCGCCAGAAATGCTTGTAGCATGTCCATTCACTATACCTAAAGGAGTGAAGCTAAAGCAGCTATCTACTAATGTCAAATGCCCTTAGCACTATTTCGTCTGTGGTTCGTTCGTCCGTTGTCGGTTTTGATTTCCGGCTTTTGCGTTGAGATTCTAGAGGTGTGTAGTGTCTCGCTGTGCTTTTTGGAAGCATCCACCCTACATCTAGGGTCATGGACACTTGCAAGATCTAGGTTTGCTCTTGGGGTAATTCTCGGGACAGTGGCAACAAGTTTCTGAAAAAGAAATTTTGAAGCTCTCATTCACCCCCCCCCCCCTCTGGTCGCTTTCTGGTTGCACTTTCGGTCCTTCAATTGGTATCGGACCGAGTTAAGGATCTTCCACCTTAGCCGGTTCCAGATCCACAGAAGGCGACATGGATCGCGGCGTGGGCAAACCGCCGTGTTTCAATGGGACGAAGTATGCGTATTGGAAGATACGCATGTCGGCCTATCTGCAGAGTACTGGTGCTTCCATCTGGGATATTTGCAACTCTGCTGATTACGTGGTCTTGGCTGCTCGTGTGACTCAGCATCAGATCGATGAGCACGATGCCAATAGCCGAGCCCGTAATGCTCTTTTCTCATGTTTGAGCATGACGGAGTTTGATCGCGTTTCTCACCTCGCTATGGCTCGGGAGATTTGGGCTACCCTCATGCGTTTCCATGAGGGAACCACTCAAGTCAAAACCCGTCTCTACGAGTCGTTCAAGCGAGAGTATGACAACTTTCGACATATGCCTGGTGAGAGCATAGAAAGTTTATTCGCTCGCTTTCAGGTGATTGTCAACAGGATGAGGGCAAACAAGGAGCTGTTGCCTTTCGATGATCATGAGAGAGCTTTGAAGCTTTTGCACACTGTCGATCGGTCGGTGTGGGACTCGAAGGTTGAGGCGCTCATCGAATCACCTAACTATGAGACCTTCACATACGACGAGCTTTTTAGTAAGCTCAAGTCCAGCGAGATTGACGCCATGGCAAGGGCTTCTTATGAAAATCCTTCTGGCCCGTTGTTGGCTTTGCTTTCTGGCTCTTCTGCTAACCCCTCTGGAGGATTTGCACTCTCTTCTATTCTTTCTGTTACAGAGGAGCAGCTGGAGTTCATGGGGGATGATGAGTTGGCTTTGCTCGCCAACCGGTTCTCGCGGTTCCACAACAACTGCATGAACCATCGCCGGCGAGGAGGATGCTCGGGATGTTTCGAGTGCGGCGACCCCGACCACTTCATCGCCAATTGCCCGAAGAAGAACAAGCAAGTCTTCGGCAAGGCGGACCATGGGCACAAGTACAACTCCGGCAAGCACAAGGAGAAGTACGTCTCCGCGAAGGACAAGCGGAAGGGCGGCTTCAACAAGGAGTACATCAAGACGAAGTACTTGGGGAAGGCCTAGGCTGGGCAGCATGCTTTCTTCGCCACGCTCAGCGACGTCGACGACTCGGATGACGACTTCGCTTCCTCAAGCGACGACGAGTCTGAGAAGAAGAGGATCGAGGACAAGCTGAACGACCTCTGCTTCTTCGCCGACAATGAAGGTTTCTACACCATGGCCCTCGGGAAAGAGGTCGACGGCGAGCTGGAGGACATCCCTCGGAACGACGGCAACGACGACGACACCTCCCAGGTATCTCAGACCCCCGATGAGCTTTCTGCTGAGGTCAAGAAACTTACTGCCGCTCTCCTTAGTCAAGACAAGCTGCTTAGGCGCGCTGCTAGAGAGAGGAAGGAGTTTAGGCAGAAGTGGGAGGATACGGTGAAGGAACTTGAGTCTGTCAAGTCCACCATTGTTTTCACCGAGGAGGAGTGTGAGATGTGCTCCACACACATGACTGACCTTCTCACTTTGAGATGTAAGAATGTTGTGTTGGTAGGAGAGGTGGATGAGCTTAGAGCTAGATCTTCGGTGCTTGGTGCATGCAAGTCTTGTGCAGGCTTGCAATCCGAGTTGGCAGAGAAGAATGCCAAGATTGTGTCTCTTGAGAAGGCCAGCTCGGGTAGCACTTGTGTGTCTAGGTGCGCTTTGTGTGAGGGTTTGGAGATGGAGATAGCCAACGTGAAGCATGACAAGATGCAAATCGAGGAGGAAAACACATACCTTCGGACCATCTTGTCATGGGTGTCGAGTGGTGAGCCGCAGCTTGGGATGATGATCTCCCAATTCAAGCGTGCTGCTGGAGGTCAGGTGTAGGCTTTGCTCAGGGTGTTGAGTGTGCTTCATCTTTTGGGAAGATTGGAGAGTCGAGTGGTCTGAACCCATATGACAAGCCCAACTCCACCACTACTCCCAAGCTTACCAAGATTCCACCCAAAGAGCCTCTAAAGCTTAACACCAAGGATGGGGTATTTGTTGAACCTCCAAGAGCTCCACCCAAGAAACAATCATGGGCTCCAAAACCAAACCACCTCAAGAACAAGCTAGACACCATGCCACCCATCTAAGAGGAGCTTATGCCACAGAAGGGAAAAGTGATCCACACCCACTACCGTGAGTACCAACAACCCCCTATGAGAGCAGTGAGGTACCATTGTGATCACTGTGGGAGAGATGGACATTTGAGTGAGTTTTGCTTTCGGCGCAAGAGAGAGGCGCGCCGTGCAAAGGAGATGAACAACATGGACATGTACCATCCTTTCCATGATGTACATGTGTCGAATGTTCAAAGGCGTGCTGCTGGGCCTAGAGGTCCAAAACCTCAAGTTCCTAGGCCTAGGCCGCGAAGAGAACGTGCCCGGCGGGAGCCTGCAGTTGTGGGCTATGGACCCCGTGGCGGTGGCTTTGTAGTTGAGCGTTTCCCCCCATCGCGTTTTGAGTATCGCGATGGACGCTCCTCCCTTAGCGGACCACGTTTTCCTCTACGTGGTGATCGCTCTTCCCGTAGGCGTGCTAGGAATGGTTTTTCTGCTAACCGTTCTTTTGAGCAGCCGACCCAACACTGGTATTCTTCCTACTTCACTAACCCCAGTGTTGGACCATATGCTCACCCTATGACTTTTTATTGATGGATTCCGGTTGGAGAACATTTGGTTGGTGGATTTCGGTTGTTCGAGGCACATGACCGGAAACGCCAAGTGGTTCTCCAGTCTTAGTCCGGTCGCCGGAAAGGAGTTTATCACCTTCGGCGACGATAGCAAAGGTAGAGTGTTGTCTCGTGGGTCGGTGCGAGTTAATGAGCACTTTGTGTTCCGCGATGTTGCTCTTGTTTCTAACTTGCATTTTAACCTTCTTTCTGTTTCGCAACTTTTCGATGATGACTATGAGATTCGTTTTAAGCAGAATCTCAGTCGCATTTTGGATCCTCAGGGCAATCTTGTATGTTTGATTTCGCCCTTTGGGAAAGTCTTTCGTGCGAACTTCTCGGAGTCATTCAGAGTTTCTCGTTGTCTTTTGGCTATATCTTCCTCCTCTGATCTTTGGAAGTGGCATAGGAGACTAGGACATTTGAGCTTCGACTTGCTTGCAAGGCTTAGTTCACTTGGCCTAATCCAAGGATTGCCCAAGTTGTGCATGGAGAGGGATCTTGTTTGCCATTCTTGTAGACATGGGAAGATGGTTGCCACTCCCCACCATCCAGTGACTCAGGTCATGACCAAGCGCCCAGGAGAGCTTTTGCACATGGACCTTGTTGGTTCGGCTCGGGTGAGCTCGGTTGGGGGAAGTGGTATGTGCTTGTTGTTGTTGATGAGTTTTCGAGATATTCGTGGGTTTTCTTTTTAGCTGAGAAAACTGAGACTTTCTCTTTTGCTCGCAATCTGATTTTGCGTCTTCAGAATGAGTTCCCTTTGAACTCAATGCGAGCTATTAGAAGTGATAATGGTTCCGAGTTCAAAAACTCGGATTTTGAGAAGTTTTGTAAATCTTTGGGTTTAGAGCATCAGTTTTCTTCTCCCTACACACCGCCTCAGAATGGTGTTGTAGAAAGGAAGAATCGGACCCTTGTAGAGATGGCCAGGATGATGCTCGATGAGCATAGGACTCCTAGGCGATATTGGGCCGAAGCTATGAGCACTGCATGCTACATTTCCAATCGCATTTTTCTCTGAGCCTTCTAGAAAAAGACCTATTATGAGTTGCGTTTTGGAAAACAGCCCAAAGTGAGTTATTTTAGAGTTTTTGGTTGCCAATGTTTTATACTCAAAAAGGGCAACTTGGACAAGTTTGAGTCTCGTTCTTCTGACGGTGTATTTTTGGGTTATGGCACTCACACTCGAGCATATCGTGTACTTAACCTTGATACTAACCGAGTCATGGAGACATCCGATGTCACCTTCGACGAGACCATGGTTTGTCCTTCTTCTCGTTTTGAGCGTGCAGGTGATCATGAGGTTGGCAAGCCTCTTTTTGATGATGAGGAAGAGGGTGCTGAAGGGATGGATGACCCAGCACCACCTCCACCTGCTGCGCCGCAAAGAGCGGCCTCTACTACCACTCACGGCCCCGAACCTTCTTCTTCGACTACGTGGGGGCCGTGGGATCCGCCACCCCGAGCGGTACCTTTTGTACCCGGGGAGGCACCAGCTGCTGTTGAGGGTGAGGCTACATCAGCTCTGGAGGCGCCACAACACATTCAGCGCCAACACGCGCCTCAACAGATGATCGGCAGCATTGGCGAACATGTCACTCGGTCAAGGTCACAACAAATCTCTCACTTTGCTCATTCTGCATTTGTTGCTGATTTTGAACCCCGAGATGTTGGACACGCTTTGACGTATCCAGATTGGGTCAAAGCCATGCATGAGGAGCTTGAGAACTTTGAGAGAAATTGGGTTTGGGTTCTTGTTCCTCTTCCTCCTGAGGGTCACCCTATTGGGACAAAATGGGTTTTCAAAAACAAACAAGGAGAGGATGGCCACGTTGTGAGAAACAAGGCCAGACTTGTAGCCCAGGGGTATAGTCAGAAGGAGGGGATAGACTATGAGGAGACTTTTGCTCCTGTAGCTCGTTTGGAGGCGATTAGGATACTCTTCGCTTTTGCTGCATCCAAAGGGTTTAAACTTTTTCAAATGGATGTTAAGAGTGCCTTCCTAAACGGCTACATAGAAGAGGAGGTGTATGTCAAACAACCCCCCGGTTTCAAAAATCCCAAGTTTCCAAACCATGTTTTTAAACTTCACAAAGCGTTGTATGGTTTGAAACAAGCCCCTAGAGCCTGGTATGACAGGTTGAAAACCTTTTTGCTTGCTAAGGGTTTTAAAATGGGATGTGTAGATAAAACACTCTTTCTCCTTAAGCAAGGCAATGATACTCTCTTGGTCCAGATTTACGTGGATGATATCATTTTCGGTGGTTCTTCTCACGCTTTGGTTGCCAAGTTGCAGATACTATGAGCAGGGAGTTTGAGATGAGCATGATGGGCGAGTTGACGTTTTTCCTCGGATTGCAAATCAAGCAATCTCGAGAGGGAACGTTTGTGCACCAGGGTAAGTGTTGATGGTCCTTAAACACCTGTTTTACCATCAACATGTTACCCTAAAATTCACCAAAAAGGCATGAAATATAGTCAAATAGGTTTCAAACCAACCGAATTCCACATGTCCATAGATTTTGATTTGAATGCAGGATTTGAACCAAATTTGGATATTTGAACCACCAAAGGCCAAGCCCACTCAACAGGGCCCAATTGGGCCTCAGGGAGGTGGCGCCCGCCACCCCTAGGTGGCGCCCGCCACTTGGGTTGGCCCAAGTCCACTCCTGCCCGTGTGACCTCCCCAAGGCCAAATCTTGGCCCTTGGTCACTAGGTCAGTGGCATCGGAGGGCTCAGGAGGGGAGTGGCGTGGATCATGACAGAATGGCGGTTATCTGGACATGCAACCGCCTCTCTGGAGCTCCTGGATGCCGTTGAAGCAATGACGGTGCATCCAACGGCCAGGGGGGTGGCGGCCGCCACCTAGGGCTGGCGGCCGCCACTAGGGTTTGCCCTAGGTCGGTTGGCTGCCCCCTATAAGTACCCCCCTCACTCCACAAGGCTATAAATACGCCCCTGGAGGCATCACTTCAAATCAAGCAAGGAAGCAAGGAAGCAAGAGGCAATCAAGCAAGAGAAGCAAGTGAGAGCTAGGTTAGAAGCTCAGAGAGCTTAGGCAAGTAGGTTAGCTAGTAGAGAGAGCATAGCTCTAGTGCCCTCGCTGTAGCGCGGCTCTTAGTTTAGCACAGCTTAGTCCTGACCAGTGGTATAGTAGTGTAGAGCTTGCTAGGAGAGAAGCCTGTGCGAGTGACTGGCATCGGAGGTCGGTTGATTTCCCGACGTCTCAGGTCTGGTTTGCTCTCTTGAATCTCATGTACACTTATCATTATTCCAATATTACTTTAGTATTACTTTTAGTATTACTTTATCAAGTGTCTTGAGTGTGACCTAGCTATCTTACAGTTCAATTCACTTAGCCATAGTAGTTAATCTCTAGTGTGCTTAGTGTTTGATCTTTGCCAATAGGTTGCTTAGTTAGTTTAGTGTTTATCTTATTAAGTCAAGTATTTGCTCTAACGTCCGCAAGGGTATCTCTATTCAAAGCTAGGGTAGAGATAGTTAGAATATAATTAAGCGTGGTGCTTAGTTATAGACTTACCTTCAGATACGGCTGGACCCCCGGATAGCTGTGGTAGCAAGCAGGTGGTGACAGCCCTGTGTGCCTTGAATTCCACCACGTAGTTGGCCCAGTTTAACAGTAAGGCTCGTTGTGCTAGCGTTCAACCTAAGCAGTGGTAAAGGCTAGTACGCCTTGGTACTTGATAAGATTGGAATAAAACTATACTTAACTTGGTTGCTTGTTTGGCATTTGCCTATCTTGCTTCGTAGTTATCTTGCTTCGTAGTTATCTTGCTTCGTAGTTATCTAGGATTAGTTAGTTATATTAGTTATCCTTAGCTATCCTACTCCCCCTCTCTATCTATCCATCCACCTTACCTTAGCCATTTCATTCATCCTTACCTATCCATCCATATATTCTTTCTAGCCTCTCATCCTCTCATCCCTTTCATCTCCTCTCTTCTCCTCTTTCCCTTTTCTTATTCTTCGACTCTCATCCCCTCCTTGACTCGACTCATACACCACCCTAGCCTTCCTTTGGGATCAAATAAATCGACACCTGGTACTCCTAGGGAAGTGCTACTACGATAGTTCTGTGCGCTTGCAGAATCTCCTCCTGGTAGATTGCATTCTCGCTAGCCAGCTCCTACTAGTGTCGGGATTGACAACCCCATTTGACATTAGTAGATAGCTGTTTTAGCTTCACTCCTTTAGGTATAGTGACTGGACTTGCTTCAAGCATTTCTGGCGCCGTTGCCAGGGATAGACTCCACAGTCTACTCCTAGTAATGACGTTGGCAAGTGTCAACAAGCATTTCTGGGCCGTTACCGGGGATAGTTGCCTAGCTCTATCTTTAGTGAAGTTAAGAACTACCAACAGTAAGTATACCAAGGATATCCTGAAGAAATTCGATATGGGTGGGGCCAAGCCTCTTCCAACACTCATGTCGACCACTGCGGCCCTGGATGCGGACAAGGATGGAGAAGCTGTGGACTAGAAGGAGTACCGGAGTATGATCGGGTCGCTGCTGTACCTGACGGCGACACGCCCGGACATTCAGTTCGCGGTGTGTCTTTGCGCACGATTTCAGTCGTCGCCGCGCACCTCTCACTGTCAGGCGGTCAAGCGCATTATGAGGTACTAATGCTTCACTCCAGAATTTGGGATTTGGTATTCTCCTTCCTCCACCCTCTCCCTTTGCGGTTATTCTGATGCCAATTTTGCTGGTTGTCGTCTGGAGCGCAAGTCCACTTCTAGGACTTGTCAGTTTATTGGTTCTTCTCTTGTATCGTGGTCTTCTCGCAAGCAGTCTAGTGTCGCCCAGTCTACAACGGAGGCTGAGTATGTTGCTGTGGCTAGCTGCTGTTCCCAATTGCTTTGGATGATGGCCACTTTGCGTGATTTCGGTCTGAGTTTTTCTCGCGTTCCCTTGCTTTGTGACAGCACGAGTGCTATTAGCATTGCTAAGAACCCCGTGCTACACTCTAAGACCAAACACATTGATGTGCGCTTTCATTTTCTGTGAGACCACTATGAGAAGGGTGATATCGACCTTCGCCATGTTGATACTCATCATCAGTTGGCTGATATTTTCACCAAGCCTTTGGACCAATAAACTTTTGCTAGGTTGAGAGGTGAGCTTGGTGTGTGTTTCCCTTTTAGATGGGGGAAACATTTTGTTTTTGTATCATAAACTGACTTTGTGTTTTTCAATTGGTATCTTTTCTGCATTTCATCTTACATATTTACATTCAGAGCTTCATGTATATAATCTTTAGAATGTGACTATGTTCTGTACATCGGATGCTCAATGCTTTATGATGATGTTGTAGTTTATGCTCTTTCTGACCACTTATACATGTTGTGAGCTGAGCTATTTTATGAATGGTGAATTTGATTAATGAACATAAAACTTGAAAATGTTCACCATTGAGATATGCAACTAGCATGTGTAGAATGTGTTGAAATCACTTGTGCTTCTCATATATGCTAGGTTGCTATGTCTCTAGTGTTGAGTCATTCACTTGCTTGGTATGTTCATATTCTGCTTTAATTTTTGAACCAAGTTAAGTGAATTGGAAAGATCGGGATGGGATTGCTTGTCAGCACATCACAGTTTCAAGACTGTTTCTCATTGCACTTTGAGTTAAACTTGAGCTGTGTAGTGTATGACCGAAACTGTTGCTTTAAGCTTCTGATTGCGTCTGCATAGGCTTCGCACAGTTGAAAAGTTAGGCAATGACAAGCTTTCAACCTCTCGCAATCACATGCTGAAATTTGAACTTGTGTAATTTTTTAAACCGCTGCAACTCCGATAAAATTTGGATACACAAGTCTATGTTTCATTCTATAGCATGATGGTTGAACTGTGCTAGGGGTAGTTCACCTTGTATACATGTTTAGCACTTGTTTGACTTCCTGTCTATACATGCTTAGTGCTATTTTGATGGTGAATACCTTTTTGGCTGAAAACTGCTCTTTTTGCTCCAATGTTCGGATTTCGTATTTAGTGATCAGTTTGAGCCTTTGCTAGCATTCTGTGCATATTGTTGAGTCATCGGATCAGCACTTTGTCGAGCATCTTCATATTCTATCGACTATATTTCTGAAGCTGCTAACTTGCATTTTAACTCATATGCATTTGGAAGGGAGTTCCTTGATAGTGCATTTTCAACTAAGGGGAAAAATATTGCAAATCATGTGCTTTCCGAGTTGAACTAAGGGGGCGAAATTAGATCAACTACGGGAAGATTTCCTGGTTGTGTGCACTATTGGAGGGGGAGTTTGAGCTGGCTCGGATTTTGAACTTTCCAATTGATTCGGAGCTTTTCTGAAGCCTTTATTTGGTACGGAGCATTTTTGGCAGCTGGTTGTGTTGAGCCTTTGCCTCTTTCTTGAGGGACTAGCAACTTTGTCTTTATGCTCTTCAGATAGTATCAAGCTTTCTTCAGTTGGTATCAAGCTTCCTCGGTAGCGGTGTTGAGCCCGTTCTGCCTCTTCTTGAGGGCTAGCTCTGTTTTGCTTGAATTTCAGTTGATCCTTCAATTGGTATCAAGCTTTCTCGCTAGCGGTGTTGAGCCTGTTCTACCTCTTCTTGAGGGCTAGCTTTGCTTTGCTTGGTTGCGTCGAGCCGTTGCCCATGTCTTTGGGAACCAAGTTGTTTTGCTCTTTCACTTGACCTTCTTCGGCTTTGTTATGCTTTTGGGTCATTTGGTCGAGTTCTCTCTACTTCTTCCTCCCTTCCTTTATTCCATTATGATTTGTGTTGGTAGTTGACAATGCACTCATTAAGGGGGAGATTGCGGATACATGGGTGTATGCCGAGTCTCTGAGTGATGAGTGATTGTCAACTAGGATAATGCGCATGTTCTTTGGCTTGTGTTGTGCAGGTGTCGAGCACGGATACAGTGATCGAAGGCAAGGTGAAGGTCAAGTAGAGACGTGCCGTGCCGATGGACCGAGAGTGGCGAAGGGCGGACGTGAGGCTTGGACTGAGGGACCGGTGGCCTAAGGATCAGCTGTGCTGGCTGACAGCTTGGCACAGCGACGAGCGAAGACTTGCGGGTGGACGGGGTGCACGGGCGGTGCATCCCCTCTACGGCTCGGTTTGGTGGTTGAGCCACAGAAAAACCACCGAGTGGATGGTTTTTAGGTTTGGGCCACAAAACCTGGGCGCTGATGGTTTCGAAGTTTGGGCCACAAAACTCGGGCTGAGGACGGTTTCCAGGTTTGGACCTCAAAACCTAGGTGCTACGGGTTTCCCGAGTTTGGGCCACAAAACTCAGGCGATGGTCGGCTGGTTTCCCGGTTTGGGCCTCAAAACCGGGGGTTGGCTGTGAAGGCTGGTTTCCCGGTTTGGGCCACAAAACTGGGGGTGCGACGTCCGGGAAAAGGACAAGCAGAGCGGTGGCGACACGTGGCGGCAATCGGTGAGGTTGCGTCGAGGCAACGCTACCAGTCGTGCGGGCGTGGCCGTCGGAACACAACTATCTTCGACTTGGTCCAGAATAACCCTAGGGTTTAGCTGGTTCACTCTGTAATTAGTTAGGGGTAGAGTGGGAACTAGAATTAGGATAAGTAGAGGGAGACACCCACTTCCCATCCTATCTTAGTCATTTTACTCTTTGCTTCTAGGGTTTTCCTGCTCTCCCAACCCCTTGCTGTAGTTACTGAGATCCACAGAGAATCATACCTCTGTGTACTGGAGAGATTTTGAGGAAGTGAGACCGTAATCTCACTGTTGTAGCGTGTGGTAGCCACACGGTTGCAAATTTGTGGTTGTGATTCGCGTTTTGTTCTTGTTCTTTGCGGACTGCTTTTCTCCACAATTTTCCCGTTGATCGATCTCTTCACTCAGTGCGTCTTTTGCGATTTTGTTTGAACTGAGTTGTTCTAGATCGTGAGGTGCATCTTTCTACCGAATGAATTCTTCCTTAACCTCACGA
This sequence comes from Coix lacryma-jobi var. lacryma-jobi, assembly GCA_009763385.1. Lineage (NCBI taxonomy): Eukaryota > Viridiplantae > Streptophyta > Magnoliopsida > Poales > Poaceae > Coix > Coix lacryma-jobi. The sequence goes on along the minus strand of CM019828.1, from coordinate 74,757,118 downwards.
GCTAGTAGATCGGTCGATTTTCGTGTTGGATCGAGTTTTGCTTCTTTTGCCCCGAATTCTTTCGATTCACCGATTGGGAATTAGGTTCGAGCCATGATCTCTTTCAGATAGCTCACTAACCTCCTAGGAACTCCTCATACCAAGTCTAAGCCTTAGAGCTTTTGATTCGGAGGAGATCGAGTGAATTTCGCGGAAGAACTGTGCTGAATCGGGACCAAGGTTTTAAATGGCGGGCTATAAAAAATAGCGGCAGCTTGTCTTGGCCGCTATGCGACGCTATAGCGCCGCTATAGCGACGCTATTCCCACGCTATAGCAGCAGCTATATGTCATAGCGCCAGATAGCTTAGCACGCTATAGCGCGCTATAGCGCGCTATTTAAATGCATTCAGACAACAACCAAACAACTATACGGTAAACACTGACTAACCATATTTCCATGATAGTCATAAGTTCATATTCATAATTATAATAATAAAAACTCAGTAACTCACAAAGTGATAAAGTCATAACATCCATGATAAGTCATAACATCCATGATAAGTTGATAACATATTAGAATATTCCCATGATAAGTCATAAAAAATAAAATAAGATAAGAGCAAATGACACACTTAAGTACTTAACATCCACATAGTTTTCAAAAGACAAGCCACAATTTTTTTTCTCAGCCAGGGAAACGTCGATAGCGGCCATTTAGCGGCGCTATGGCGTTATTTCAATTTAGCGGCAAAATAGCGCGCTATAGCGGCAATAGCGGCAATAGCGTAAAAAAGAGAAATAGCTTCGCGTCAAGTTCTTTTGGCCGCTATAGCGGCGCTATAGCGCAAAAATAGCGCGCTATTTTTTCCATGATCGGGACCATCGGATGCTCCGTTCGTGAGCATCGGACGCTGAGTTCATATCATCGGAGCGTTCGTTGCCATGTGTCATCTGACAGTGTTTTCTAAGGAGCATCGGACGCTAACCATCGGCGCGTCCGTTGGCATCGGAGCGTCCGAGGGTCTTACATCGGACGCTAGGGCGTTACTGTAGCAGCGTCCGATGCCAGTCCAGTAAGGTTTCAGTAAGGGTCATTTTACATCGGACGCTTCTGCTGCCTGATCATCGGACGCTGCCAGCGTCCGATGCTGTGTCCTCAGCACTGTTTCGTCCGTGGTTCATTCGTCCGTTGTCGGTTTTGATTTCCGGCTTTTGCGTTGGGTTTCTAGAGGTGTGGAGTGTCTTGCTGTGCTTTTTGGAAGCATCCACCCTACATCTAGGGTCGTGGACACTCGCAAGCTCTAGGTTTGCTCTTGGGGTAATTCTCGGGACAGTGGCAACAAGTTTCTGAAAAGAAATTTTGAAGCTCCCATTCACCCCCCCCCCCCCTCTGGTCGCTTTCTGGTTGCACTTTCGGTCCTTCAAACTTGGCATTCTTCAATAACAGAGATGTCATAGGTTTTGCAATCTTTGAAAATCCTTCAATGAACCTTCTGTAGTACCCTGCCATTCTGAGAAAACTACGGATCTGACTCACATCCTGAGGCGGATTCCAGTTCAACACATCCCTGACTTTGTTAGCATCCACTGCTACACCACCGTTTGAAATGACATGGCCAAGGAAAGACACTTCCTTCAACCAGAATTCGCTTTTGCTGAATTTTGCATAGAGTTGATGTTCTCTGAGTTTCTGCAACACAAGTCTCAAATGCTCTTCATGTTCTTCTTCATTCATGGAGAATACCAGAATAACATCAATGAATACCACCACAAATTTATCAAGATATTCCATAAACACTTTGTTCATCAAGTACATGAAGTAAGCTGGTGCATTAGTTAACCCAAAGGACATAACTGTATACTCATAAATCCCATAACGTGTTGTGAATGCAGTTTTTGGAATGTCAGATAGACTAATTCTCAACTGATGATACCCTGAATGAAGATCAATCTTGGAAAATACACATGCACCTCTCAACTGATCGAACAAATCATCAATTCTTGGCAATGGGTATTTGTTCTTGATGGTTACTTCATTGAGAGGTCTATAATCCACACACATTCGCAGTGTTCCATCTTTCTTTTCAACTAACAAGACTGGTGCTCCCCAGGGTGAAGTGCTAGGACGTATGTAACCCTTATCTTGTAACTCTCTTATTTTGAATGGGAGGTGGGTGTCTCCCTATACTTATCCTAATTCTAATTCCCACTCTACCCCTAACTAATTACAGAGCGAACCAGCTAAACCCTAAGGTTATTCTGGACCAACTCGTGGTAGGTGGTGATCCGACGGCCACGCCCTCACAACTGGTAGCGTTGCCTCGACGCAACCTCACCGATTGCCGCCACGTGCCGCCACCGCTCTGCTCGTCGTTCTCACGGACTTCACCCCCGATTTTGTGGCCCAAACCGGGAAACCAACCTTCACGACCAACCCCCGGTTTTGAGGCCCAAACTGGGAAACCAGTCGTCCATAGCCCGAGTTTTGTGGCCCAAACTCAGAAACCCGCAGCGCCCAGGTTTTGAGGCCCAAACCTGGAAACCGTCCTCAGCCCGAGTTTTGTGGCCCAAACTCGGAAACCATCAGCACCCAGGTTTTGAGGCCCAAACCTGGAAACCGTCCACCGGTGGTTTTTCTGTGGCTCAACCACCAAACCGGGCCGTAGAGGGGATGCACCGCCCGTGCACCCTGTCTACCAACACGTGTCCCCAGGTCCTCGACCCAAGCAACACCATGTCCCGCAAGTCTCTGCTCGTCGCTGTCCCAGGCTGTTAGCCACCACAGCTGATCCTCAGGCCACCGGTCCCTCAGTCCAAGCCTCACGTCCGCCCTTCACCGCTCCCGGACCATCGGCACGGCACGTCTCTACTTGACCTTCACCTTGCCCTCGATCACTGTCTCCGTGCTCGACACCTGCACAACACAAGCCAAAGAACATGCGCATCAAACCCGTTGACAATCACTCATCACTCGAGACTCGGCATACACCCATGTATCCGCAGACTTGTTATCATTTTTTCCTCTCTTTGGTTTTGTAGACATGTCTTTCTCGTAGAATACCTGACTCACATCCGCGGCAAAGACAAATGGTTCATCTTTGTACCCAATATTGTTGAGGTCCACTAATGTCATCCCATAGTCCTTGTCGACTGTTACCCCACCTCCGGTCATCTTGACCCATTTACACCGGAACAAAGGCACTTTAAAATTAGGTGCGTAGTCTAGTACCCATATGTCATGTATGCGGCCATAATATGTTTGTTTGTTCCCATTTAGATCTGTGGCATCCACGTGTACACTGTTTTGGTTGGTGCTCCTTTTGACTTGGGCTACTGTGTAAAATGTATTCCCATTGATCTCGTACCCTTTGTACGTGCTGATATGCCACGATGGTTGTCTGACCAACAAATAAAGCTGCTCATCTATGTTGTCATCACCCTGACATTATTTTCGCAACCAATCGCCGAATGTTTGCATGTGCTGATGTGTAATCCAAGCTTCACTCTTCCCGGGCCACTCGGATCGAAGGAAATCCTTGTGTACCTCGATATATGGATCGACCAATGAGGAGTTCTGTAGAACTGTGTAGTGTGCTTTATCGAAGTAATCGTCTCTTGTACCAATATATGTTTTCTTCCCTAGTGTTCCCTTGCCACTGAGTCTGCCCTCGTGTCGCGATTCAGGAATGCCAATCGGGTCAAGGTCTGGAATAAAGTCCACACAGAACTCTATGACCTCCTCTGTTCCGTAGCCCCGGGCGATGCTTCCTTCGGGCCGAGAATGGCTATGAACATATTTCTTCAGGACACCCATGAACCTCTCGAATGGGAACATGGTGTGTAGGAACACAGGACCGACAATAATGATCTCCTTGACCAGGTGAACTAGGAGGTGTGTCATGATATCAAAGAAGGATGGAGGGAACACCAACTCAAAGCTGATGAGACATTGAACGACATCATTCTGCAAAGTAGAAAGTTCCTCTGCATTGATTGGCTTCTATGAAATTGCATTGGGGAATGCACATAGCTTCACGGTGGCTAGACGTATATTGGGAGGTAGAAGTCCTCTTAGAACAACAGGAAGCAATTGGGTCATAAGCACATGGCAGTCATGGGCCTTTAAGTTTAGGAACTTCTTCTCTAGCACATTAATTATTCTCTTTATATTGGAGGAGAATCCAGATGGGACCTTTATGCTGTTAAGGCATTCAAACATGCTTTCCTTTTCTTCTCTGCTAAAAGTGTAGCTAGCAGGGCTTATGTACTAGTGTCTGTCATCTGTCTTCTCCGGATGCAGGTTGTCTCGTTCTTTCATGCGCTGCAAGTCCTGTCGTGCTTCAAGTGAATCCTTAGGCTTCCCGTAGACACCCATGAATCCAAGCAGGTTAACACAAAGGTTCTTTGTCAGGTGCATCACGTCGATCGCATGGCGGACCTCTAGGACATGCCAGTAGGGTAGCTCCTAGAATATGGACTTCTTCTTCCACATGGGTGTGTGTCCCATAGCGTCTTTGGGAACAGGTTCGCTGCCCCGTCCCTTTCCAAATACTACTTTCGTATCCTTCACCATTTCGAGTACATCATCTCCGGTTCGGTTACGAGGCTTGGTTTGGTGGTCTGCCTTACCTTTAAAATGTTTGCCTTCCTTTCTTACTAGGTGGCCCATGGGAAGAAACCAACGGTGGCCAACGTACACGACCTTCCGACACTTTTCAAAAATAAACTATCAAGGTCTTCAAAACAGTGTGTGCATGCATTATATCCCTTGTTTCTCTGGCCTGAAAGATTACTTAGAGCCGGCCAATCATTGATTGTTACGAACAATAATGCTCGCAGGTCAAAGTGTTCATGTTTGTACTCATCCCACACGCGTACACCTGGTTTGCTCCATAGAAGTATAAGTTCCTCAACCAATGGCCTTAGGTAGACATCGATGGAGTTGCCAGGTTGCTTCGGCCCTTGGATGAGCAACGGCATCATAATGAACTTCCGCTTCATGCATAACTACGGAGGAAGGTTGTAGATACATAGAGTAACTAGCTAAGTGCTATGACTACTGCTTTGCTCCCCAAAATGATTAAAACCATCCGTACTTAAAGCGAACCTCAAGTTTCTAGCCTCATCTTGCAAACTCTGGGAATTCTCTGTCTATCGCTCTCCGCTAGGATCCATCAGCTGGGTGCCTCAGCATATTGTCTACCTTACGGTCTTCTTTATGTCACCGCAACAATTTGTATTGTCTTTATTTCTGAACAAACGTTTCATGCGTGGTATTATAGGAGCATACCACATAACCTTGGTAGGGATTTTCTTCCTGCTAGGACGTTCTTCACCCTCAACGTCGTCAGGATCATCTCGCCTTATCTTATACCGTGATGTTTCACATACCGGGCATGCATCCAAATTCTCGTATTCCTCCCCACGGTACAGGATGCAGTCATTAGGACATGCGTGTATCTGCTGGATTTCTAATCCGAAAGGGTAGACGACCTGTTTTGCTTCATACGTAGTGGTGGGCAATTCATTCGCTTTCGAAAGCATCTTTTTCATTATCTTCAATACCTGCCCAAATGCCTTGTTGGATGTACCATTCTTTGCCTTCCATTGCAACAGTTCCAGTGTAGTACCCAGATTTTTTTGCCATCTTCAGCAGTGGGATATAGCAATTTCCTATGATCGTCTAGCATGCACTCGAACTTGACCTTCTCCTTGTCACTTTCACATTCTCTTTGTGCATCACGAATGGCATCACCAAGAGCATCAACATCAGCTGCCATATCTTCTTCACCATCTCCCCTCACTACATCATCATCAAAGGCACCGAACTGAGCAATAATATCGGCGTGGGTCAATTCTTCTTCACCTTCTTCACCATCATCCATTACAACCCCCTTTCTCCATGCTTCGTCCAACAAATATAGTTTGTTATGAAATCCGACTTCAATAAATGCGTATGAAGAGTCCTTGAGCATGAATATTCCTTCAAAATTCTTACAGACGGCGCATGGGCAGCACATGAAACCATCCTGCTTGTTTGCCTCAGCCACACCTAAGAAATAGTGCATGCCAGCAATGAACTCTTTGGAGCGGCGATCGACATTATACATCCAATTGCGTGACAACATCTGCATTAAATATTACAACCATGCACTTAGTAGTTTCTCATGTTATTGCACAACACTCATGACATCACATGATTGATTAATTCAAGCAAGCTTGACTACAACGAAGCTAATCGCAGCTAGCAATAAAAAAACTAAAACTAAAATGCACTTAAGCAACATAATTAGTTCGCATCCAATCTCATCTAAAATAGACAGATCATTCGCTTCATCAGCATGGATGGGCTGCTGCCGCTGACTCACTGCCTCATCACCTTCAGCGGCAACCTCTTATGCAACAGAATTTCGTACGTGCTGAACGTACTCTTCCTCCCAGTACCAACTTTTACATCCACCTGTGCCCTGCCACTGCAATTAGAACAAAGAATAAGAAATTTAAACAACATCATCAAGCAAAACCGATACAAATGAACCATATTAATCAAATGTGGGTAAATAATATCCCACCTCATGGTCCGAACACTTGTAGAATATACGACCCTTGTTGATTCCCTCTTTTTTCAATTGGTACTCCTTCACAATCTTCTGCTTACACTCACTGCAAGCAATGAGAGGAAGATCCGACCGCAAACGTTTTGGATCCCGATGATGAGAGGCTGAGGACCCGGTCACGGTTGCCATTTACTATATCCATACTCATTTTTTAAACTCTTACATGCAAATTCCTAATTTTCTAAATAATTCAAAATAAAAAAGACTCTAAATTTATCTATTTGTTTAGATAATCGAAAAATAGACAGATTTAAGTTTTGTCTACTCTCTATATTCATTGTTGCAAACTATTATAAATTCCAGATTTTTTTAAAGAAAATTAACTAAAAAGACACTAAAATTCATTATTACTTGCTTGCATAATAAGTATGAAATATACAATGGATACTACCTAGCAGTAGAAAATTATCAAGTGATTGTGATAACTATCAAGTGATTGTGATAACTATCAAGTGATTGTGATGAACCAATTTAAACTACTCAACTCTCTATGCTTGTTCTTGCAAACTATATATTTTAATTAAATTCCTCTCATATTCAAAAGACATGGTAGGAGATGAAAATAGTTACCTCTAAATGCAAAGAGACGATGACAGAGTCGAAGAAGATCACCAATTGACACCGGAGACGAAGAACAATGAAGAACAAATGAAGAACAAGCAATAGCAACAACAAGAACAAGTAATGAAGCTCACTGAAATTTGAATGTCTCTAGCTCAGGGAGGAAGAAGTTGGCAGGTTATAAACCGAGGAGCTTTAGTCCCGGTTTATATTAAAAACTGGGGCTAAAAGGTGATCATTTATCCCGGGGCAAGCCACAAACCGTGGCTAAATCTTTTAGTCCCAGTCTGTGGCACCAACCGGGACTAAAACGTGTCCTTTAGTCCCGGTTGGTAACACGGACCGGGACTAAACGGTCCCTGCCTCGACAGCTCTGCGCAGTAGCCGTTGGGTAGACCCTTTAGTCCCAGTCCGTGTTACCGACTGGGACTAAAGGGTGTATTAGTTCCGGGCGGCAAAAACGCCAAGACAAATGGTGATTTTGAGAATCGGCCAAAGACCCTGCTCTGTAGTAGTGATGGACGCTAATCTTGCTGGAGAAGAGGTGCAGCTGATTTCTGTTAAACTGTAATATGACCGGTCAACTTGGTTGAATCCCGACCTGAAATTTAAGAATTTTCCGAATTTCGTCCAATTCGGTAGTGTCCGATTTTTTTCAGTTTTGAATCCCAAAACCTTGGTGGGGCGAAGCACGCGCGCTTGCTAGCGGTGGGGCTGTGGGGAAGAGGTGGGGATGGGGACGCCCACGAGGAGGTGGGGCAGGGCGGAGGCCGCATACTTGCCGGCGGCTGGGCTAGGCGGTGCGACGGAGCACGAGGCACGAGCTGTGCGACGGTAGCTCGGCGCGACTGTGAGGCTTTGCTTCCCCAGACCCGATGGCTCGTCCACGCCGTACCGCGTGCGGCAGCGGCAGCTCAGTGCGCCCTGTCACCGGCTCCCCGATGGTCCCCATAGGGCCAAACATAGGTGCTACACAGTTGCAGGCGTTGGTGGCTGCGGAGTCTGCGAGACCTCGGTGCGGACTGATGATTTCTACTTGTCTGTGCAGAATAAGGTATGTTGTTTGTATTGCATATTATGTGTGTTAACTGTATAAAGCATTGTTTTTAATACAGAAAGCTACCGCTCAAGATGATGAGCTTGCTGTACTGCATGCGGAAATGACATTATGATCAGGTTAATCTTGATACGTTTGTTCATCTTAGTGTCTATTTGATGTTCCTTTGATGCAGAAATTATTCTACACTGTTTTATTCCTTCATTTATTTTGGATCTTCAACTGTTCTATCCGGAATTCTAAAATACATAGTGCGTATATCCCGTAGTTTGCGGTCGCTACAGAAGGCTAGTCTACGCCGCACACTATAAGCCTCGTCCTCTTCGATTCCTGCACTCCACTTGTCGTGGCCGAGTGTTCTCCGGATCTAGCAACGGCCAGCTGCCGCGCTTTGTTCAGCAGATTGCTACACGCCTTTGCATCTTGGCCAGCAGCCAGCTGCATCTAGCCATAATGCTCATCGTACGTGCTGAGGTGTTGTGCGATGGCTTTCTGACGGTGTGACCGAAGGGTGGTGGTAGACCGCGGACAAAAACATATGGCTAGCGCGATCGATCTGTTTTTGATAAAATCAGAGAAAATTTGATGATACGGTAGTTTTAGATATGGAGAGAGAAAATTTATATAGCCTTTTGCAGCACTCTACTTCGTTGAGGGATTTTCTATTTTAGATAATAGCTAAACCATAGAATTTGGCTATTAGTTTTAGCTAAGTTGTTGGAGTTGCTCTTAGGATGATAGAAATATTGTCACTGGAACACTACATAATGAAATCATGTACTCCCTTAGTTTGAAATTACAAGCTTATTATTTCGTTTACAAGCCTTTGAGTACCGATCAATTCATTACCAATTTTTTTGAAACAATGTCATTAGACAGGAACTGTATTATGGACATATAATCTAGAGCTGACTTAACTATTTTTTCTGATTAGTGGAAGAAAGGAAATGTACACAAACTATGCATAGCCCTCACACATTAATGAAAAATTCATATTCAATGACGTAAGTATCCTGCAGCAGTTATTGTAGTTTCCTTTAAAGTTGTAATACAATTCCTACACCTATACAATAGTGCCTTTTCTTATATGTTTACCGAATACTATATATTTTGTTATGGGAGGTTTTTTTGTGTGATATATATTGTGCTCTTAAAATTTTATCTTGATTTTCACTACAATTGTTAGGTTGTCCAAGTAGTCCTGGAAAGCTATGACCCTCAAAAAGTGCAAAGTGATATTAGCGCCACTCAAAATCCAGGTGGCCAGTGGGCAGAAGAGGTACTTAAAACTGAGGGTCATATAGTTTTTGTGATACCTTCTTGGGAGAGCATATTTAGTGACGGGAGGAATTGAACTGCTAATGTAATCATTTACTCTTGTTTTTTAGTTATTAATTGACTCCTGTGTTGTAGCCTTGTAGGGACGGTGCCAAGGATTCTTATTTTAGGTGTTGTGTGCATAACATGGCCAAGATGATTAGGAAGGCAATCATATTCCATCCTGTCATTTGTCAGTAACAACCGTTGTGGTCAAGTTCATTTATCTTCAGTGTTTTAGGACTTATTATGTGAAACAACCCTTTCTCACTTCTATGTTCAGATTTTTTTTCTATTATGCAGTAAACCAGCAATCCCTGAATAGCAAGCCACCAAGCCCAGAACTGCTATAGAGTTTAAGAAAACAACCCCATATAGCATTAATATGGAGTGTACTATCCAGTAATCCTGCAATCCCTGAATAGCAAGCTCAAAACTACTATAGAGTTTACTAAGTCGTTTTTTTTTTTTTTTGATAAGGAAGATTTTATTGCATTCCAAAAGCGAAATATCGAGCTGATACATAACTTTGGAACGAAAAGCTTCCAGCCTCTGCCTAAAGAATAGGCACACAGCTAAAAATTAAAAGACTGGGCATACTTTAGTAACATTCAATCCTAAGACTAGATCGCCACCCATATGCCCGGGTAAAGATATCCTTCGCCACCTGCTCCAAACGTCACGATGCTTCCACAACTATATCCTGGAACTCCAAACTCTGAAGGATAGCCCATGAACGGAGTCTGTGGGAGATTGCATAAATAACCTGCAAAGGAGAATTAAGCTTTTTCCTTTGAAAAACAAAATCATTCCTGTGTAACCAAATAGACCAACAAGCTACAGCTGCCCCAAGCAGGGCTACAGATCTCAAATATTTTGTAATTCCATTTAGCCAGCCCCAAACATATGTTCTACATTTTGAGGTTTTACTAGGTTAAAAGCTATTTCAGATAAACTCCAAATGAAATGCGTGGAACGACAATCAAAAAACAAGTGCTGAATTGTCTCCTCTTCGTGACAAAAGCAACAAGTTTTGTCTCCATGCCAATTACGTTTAAGAAGATTATCCTTTGTTAAAACTACTCCTCTTCTAAGATACCACATAAAAACCTTTAGCTTAAGAGGCGCTTTTAATTTCCATAATCGTTTATTCAGATTAGGGACTGGGGTTTGTATCATTGCTTTATAATGCGATTTCACCGAGAATTGCCCATTCAGATGCAAAGACCAGTAAAATTCATCATGACCCTGTAACAGTGAAAAATTTGCTAGGCGTGCTAACATATGATTCCACTCTACCAATTTAGGACCTATTAGATCCCGTCTCCAAGAAAAATTAGGTGGATAAGAACTCAGTGCTTCTGAAATTGTAACAAATTTTGGTCTAACAATGTTGTATAAACCAGGATATTGGTTCATCAAACTATCGTTGCCTAACCATATGTCTTCCCAGAATCTGACCTGGGATCCATCTTTAATAATAAAAGAACCAAAGCGGAGAAAATCAGATTTCACTTTTAACAAGCTCGCCCAAAAATGTGAATCACCTTGTTTACGTTCCACTTGAACTAAAGGTTTAGAGCCTAGATATTTATTTCGTAGCAATTGTTGCCAAGTGCCATCTGTCGTTAGCATCTTGAAAAGCCATTTGCTCAGCAAAGCGATGTTCTTAAGATTTAAATCAGTTATTCCCAAACCACCCTGATCCTTTGGCTGGCAAAGAATAGACCACTTCGTCAGTCTGTACTCTCTCTTATGTTCATCACCTTGCCAAAAAAATTTGGATCTGAAATAATCCGGTTTCTTAAGAACTCCTCTTGGAATTGCAAAAAAAGACATCATATACATTGGGAGGCTGCTCAAGACAGAATTAATTAATGTCAGTCTACCTCCAATTGATAGATGCTTGCTTTTCCAACTGCTCAGGCTTTTCTCGAAACGTTCTTCCCCCGTCGCCAGTCAGCATTTCTTAACGTTCTATAATGTATTGGGATGCCCAAATATCTCATTGGAAACTCTCCAGATTTGCACCCAAAAAGATCTACATAATCTAGTCTAGCGTCTTCAGCATCTCCGAAACAGAAGATTTCACTCTTGTGGAAGTTAATCTTTAGTCCAGAGAGCTGCTCAAACGCACATAATAAAAGCTTGAGGTTTTTCGCCTTGTATAAATCATGATCCAGAAACAAAACAGTATCATCTACATACTGTGGAATTGAAAGGCCACCATCCACCAGATGAGGTATGATGACATCAACCTGACCCTCCTCTTTTGCTCTATTAATAAGAATAGCTAGCATATCTGCGACGATGTTAAATAAAATTGGTGATAATGGGTCTCCCTGTCGAAGTCCCTTCCTAGTTTGGAAGAAATGACCAATTTTATCATTGACATTGACAACAACACTACCCCCGAGATAAAGGATTCAATCCAAGCTATCCACTTGGGTGAAAAACCTTTCATCCGTAAGGATTGTAAAAGAAAAGGTCATTTTACTTTGTCATATGCCTTTTCAAAATCGATCTTAAGGATTACCCCATTCAATTTCTTGTGATGTAAACTCATGGACCGTTTCATGTAGTATGACGACTCCTTCTAGGATATTTCGTCCACGCATAAACGCCGTTTGAGTAGGGCTAATAACTTTGTCAGCAATTAGATTAATTCTCAATGTTGCCACTTTAGTGAAAATCTTGAAGCTCACGTTAAGTAAACAAATTGGTCTATATTGTTGGATGACATTTGCCTCCTGGACTTTTGGTAGTAAAGTGATAACCCCAAAGTTAAGACTAAAAATTGGCAGTTCTCCCCTATGAAGATCATGGAACATTTGCATAAGGTCTCCTTTTATGGTTCCCCAGAATTTCTGATAGAATTCAGCTGGAAATCCATCAGGACCCGGTGCTTTGTTGTGTTCCATGCTGAAGATTGCATTCTTAACTTCCTCCTCTGTAAAGGGCATGGTTAAAATGTCGTTTTCAGATTCAGTGACTTGAGAAATGTCCTCAGTCCAATCAATCAGACTTAAAGGACTCTCTTCAGGTTCACTGAAAAGATCTTTGTAGAATTTTGTAATATACTCCTTTAGGTTTGCCTGCCCCTCAATTTTCCCATTGACATCATCTAGAGAGAAAATCTTCTTTTTCCTATGCTTGCCATTGGCGATCATTTGAAAGTATTTGGTATTATTATCTCCATATAAAATATTTTTGACCTTGGCACGCTGATAATATTTTATTTCCTCCTCTCTTAGAAGTTTGGTAAGATCCTCCCGGGACTGAGCGAGGAGGGCGCACTCAGACTCGGTCAAATCCCTTATCTCGGCCGCAGTATCAAGCTCTATAATTGATGCTTGCAATCCGGCTTTTTGTTGCTTATAACCACCATTTATGTTAGATGCCCAGCCACGCAGATACCGGCGCAAGACGCTAAGCTTATTATTCCATCGTTGCGCCGAATTATTGCCTTTTACTGGCTTATTCCATTGATCCACAATTTGGTCAAAAAGATCATCTTGGGAGAACCAGCTTAACTCGACCCTGAAGGGTTTTGCTCCTCCCGAGTACGCAGGTTGACCTGTGTCCAGGAGAAGCGGTGTATGATCAGAAACCCCTCTATCTAGAGCACGAACAGACACTAGGGGATATTTGAATTCCCATTCTGTAGACATTAGAATTCTATCTAGTTTTTCATATGTTGGAATTGGCAAAGAATTAGCCCAAGTGAATTGTCGACTGGTAAGCTCAATTTCCCTCAAATCAAAGCTATCAATTACAGCATTGAATAGAAACGGCCAACGATCGCTAAACCTTGTGTTATTCTTTTCTCCGCTATGTCTTAAAATGTTGAAATCGCCTCCAACCAAGGTGGGCAAATGATTTTGTTGGCATGCACGAACTAGTTCAGCCAAGAAACATGATTTAAAATCGTCTTGAGCTGGACCGTACACTGCCATCAAGATCCATTTAAACTTATCTACTATGTTTGTGAGGTGAAACTTAACATAAAATTCCCCTTCGACTATCACTGATAAGTCTAGAATAGTAGCATTAATCCCAAGGAGGATGCCACCTGATCGACCTTTCGGGGGAAGGCAATGCCAAACAAAGTCAGCACCGTCTGTGAGTCTGTGTCAGATTCGTTCTTGACGTATCTTGTTTTCCAGTTTCCATTATTGCAATAAAGTCTAGATTTTGTTCTTTTGCGGCATCAGCAATGTATTTGAATTTAGCCAAATCTGAAAGACCTATGCTATTCCAAAAGAAGCCCTTCATTTTAAAACTTTACTTTTTTCCTATTATCTTTCTTGCTCTTTGATCTACGAGTACAGGCCTTAAGATCACAAATCCTTGTGTCCAAGTCGTCCTCATCAAAGTCTACCTCAGTTATTTCCTGAATCAAATGTGATAGTAAATCGCCTGTAGATCCAGCGACATCATCATCACTAATTTCCTCCAAATCCGCTAGCCCACTATTAGCTTTTGCGTTTTGGGTCAGTTGTAATTTCCTTCTATCGATCTCAATTCGTTTTAGCGCATTAATGGAATTATTTACACTATTGTCACACCCCTCGCCTAATTTAAACCCAATAGTTTGTAAATTTTATGCACACAAATCAGACGACATGCCTACAAAAGAAATAGAAGAAGTCGAAGTGGGGTTACCGTTCATCTGAAGTGTAGGAATATAAGGCGATTGTGGCAACCCAAAATCAGTTGCCACCATCTTGTTCCCCATCGGGTTGTCCAAATTTCGCTTTGCGGCCCTCAACATGGCTTTGGACAACAAATTTTGATCCGCTGCATTGACACCGTGAACCTGAGAATTATTAACCCGAAGACTGCGACGAAAACCGTACACAGAATAAAAATTCTCAGAATTGGCGTTAGAGTTATTTGGAATAAAAACATTACCGTCGGTGGGAATATTAGATGTTGAAAACTCAGGTGCAGTCGTCGGCTTCACCAGTTCAACAAACTTGCCCACCTCTATCTCCTCCCTAGCACTTACTAACCTTGCATGCCCAACTTCCAACTAAGCTTGCCCATGAACCAGATCAGGTGCCTGGAGAGCGTGGTTTTCTAAAGATCCCTCTCATTGCCTAACTGGAACCGACTCCATTTGCTGCTCTTCCTCGACAACACTTTCAACAATGGGACAAAAAGGTTCTGTCCTTATTTCAAGAGTATGCGCAACTACCACGTCTCTCACCAAAACATCTGGTTTTCCTCTACTCGGCAATGGAGAGACGGATAAGGTCGATCCCAATTGATGCGAAGCTGGACCCCCAACCAAACTAGCAGCTGATGAAGATGAGCCAGGTTCACGGACTTGTTTTTGCTTCTTTGAAGAATGGTTGTCACCCTGCCCATCTGCAGGATATTCACCTGCACCATCACCATCGTGATCCATAGGATCGTCATCCTCTACCAGAACATGCATCACTGGAATAAATTTTTAGCTCTCTAGAGAGAAGCAAATGTCATACCCGTACAAACCAAATACAGTATCAGGTTTTACAGGTAGCAACTTCTTGTCCATAATTCCGACTCTGATACGGATGACCCCCTTTCTCCTATAAGTAAGCATATCCACCTCGAGAGTTTTTCCAATAGCCGATCCCAAAGCCCAAAAACCAAGATAGTGCCTCCAAGCATGTGGCACTCCCGAGACATGAACCCATACCTCATCAAGCTGGTAAGCAGGTTCAACATCCCCATTTGCTTGCCATGCTGACACAAGCAAAGTAACACCATGATTCTTCAATCTGAACTCCACCTCAGACATCCTTTGAAGTTCATCTTCCGATGGAAAAGCAACTAAAAAAGAGTTCTCCTCATGAGGTAAAGCCTCCCAATTCCAATCTACCCGGGAAAACCTCACCAACTCCTCTTGAACCACAACAGCTGTGAGAGAACCGCCCGATACTTTCACAAATGCAGTTTGCTGAGAATAATGATTGAGATTATTAGGCTAACCCTAAGAAGGGTAGCTATATAGGTTTCAATACATGGGCCTCATGGGCCTAACCCGTATACTCCAACACCCCCCCGCAGTCTGAACTACCGGCGCAGCGGAGTTGCAAGACTGGGCACGAAAAGAAGGAAACAGCACACACACATGCCCCCCCACAGACTCAACTAGCCACTAGTGATGTTGAGGCTGGAGCGGAACTCGGAGAAGGTCGAGGACGGGAGGCCCTTGGTGAAGATGTCGGCGAACTGAGAAGTGGTCGGGACGTGGAGAACCCGAACATCGCCGATGGCCACCCGGTCACGGACGAAGTGGAGGTCGATCTCCACATGCTTGGTCCGCTGGTGCTGAACGGGGTTGGTGGAGAGGTACACGGCACTGACGTTGTCGCAGTAGACCAGCGTGCTCCGGGTCAGGGGACTATGGAGCTCACCCAAGAGCTGCCTGAGCCAGGAGGCCTCAGCCACGCCGTTAGCAACGGCGACCACCGGCTGGCGCTTGGACGACCAGGACACGAGGTTGCCGCCGAGAAAGACAGCATAGCCGGAGGTGGACCGGCGAGTGTCCGGACACCCGGCCCAGTCCGCGTCGGTGTAGACGACGAGCTCAGTGGAGGCGGACCGGTGGAGAAACAAGCCGTAGTCGACGGTGCCGCGGAGGTAGCGGAGGAGGCGCTTGAGGGCCGTGAGATGAGGCTCCCGCGGATCATGCATATGAAGGCAAACCTGCTGAACTGCATATGTGATGTCCGGGCGGGTGAAGGTGAGGTACTGAAGCGCCCCCGCAAGACTCCTGTATGCGGAAGGATCAGTGACTGTGGCGCCCTCGGTCTCTGACAGCTTGGCCTGAGTGTCAACAGGGGTGGAGCAGGGCTTGCAGTCAGTCATCCCAGCGCGCTCGAGGATATCAAGAGTGTACTGCCGCTGATGAAGAAAGAGGCCCCCTGGCCGGGGCTCAACAGTGATCCCAAGAAAGTGATGGAGCACACCAAGATCCTTCATCGCGAACTCCTGCTGAAGGGAAGTGATGATCCGCTGCAGCAGTGTCGGGCTGGAAGCTGTGAGCACAATGTCATCAACATATAGCAGCAGATAGACAGTCTCCCCGCTGTGGTGATATATGAACAGCGAAGTATCGGACTTGGCCTCCACAAAACCCAGGGTGAACAGATAGGCAGCAAACCGAGAATACCACGCCCTGGGAGCCTGCTTGAGGCCGTAGAGAGACTTGTTGAGGCGACAGACCAGATCAGGCTGGGTGGAGTCAACGAAACCCGCAGGCTGACTGCAGTAGACTGTCTCAGCAAGTGTCCCATGAAGAAATGCATTCTTGACATCCAGCTGATTTACTGGCCAGGAGCGCGAGAGAGCCAACGAGAGGACTGTGCGGACAGTAGCAGGCTTGACCACTGGACTGAAAGTCTCATCATAATCAACTCCAGGCCGCTGTGTGAAACCCCGGAGTACCCAGCGAGCCTTGTAGCGCTCGAGAGATCCATCAGCCCGCCGTTTGTGAGTCCAGAGCCATTTTCCGGTGACAACATTGGCTCCAGGTGGACGGGGTACCAGATCCCAGGTCTGGTTGGCGACAAGAGCCGCGTACTCCTCTTCCATTGCACCACGCCAGTGTGGGTCAGCCAAGGCGTCCCGCACGGAAGAGGGTACCGGAGAGACCCCCGTGGCATCGGTCGTCGAGGCGAGAGCACGAGGCCGGAGTACCCCCGCCGCATGCCGCGTCACCATGGGGTGTACATGACGCGGGTGGCGGTGAAGAAGCGGCGGGTGATAAACCGGCCGGTCACCCCGAGCAGTGGGTGGTGAAGGCGGTGGCGGGGGCGTGGGTGTCGACGGCGGAGAGGCGGCGACAGGAGAACTCTGCTGCGAGGTCGGCGACACGTCCCGCACCAGTGGCGGCGAGGACGCGGCTGGCGAGGCAGCACGCACCGGTGGCGGGGAGCCCGCCCGCGCACGCCGCTGGTAGACACGCACCGGCGCAGCGTAGCGAGCGGGAGGTGCCAAAGACGCGGGACCCGCGCCACGCGCAGGATCCAGCGGGGTGGACGTTGCCACCGGACCGGCACTGGGCACAGGGTCCAGCAGTGCGCCCGAGGACGGTGACACAGGGTGCGAGACCGTCGTGGCAGGTGGGAGGGTGGTACCTGCAGGGTAAACAAACAAAGGTGGCTGGACCACCGCGTCAGTGTAAAACGGATCGGAAGTGGGAGGTGGAGTGGTGGAAGGAGTAGAGGTGGTGGTGGAGAAAGGGAAGTCGGTCTCATCGAACACAACGTGACGGGAGATGAGAACACGACGAGAGGAGAGGTCAAAGCAACGGTACCCCTTGTGATCCGGGGAATACCCGAGGAGGACACACCGAGTCGACCGGGGAGCCAGCTTGTGAGGAGCAGTGGCAGTGGTGTTAGGGTAACACGCACACCCGAAGACACGGAGGTGGTCGTAGCGAGGAGGGGTACCGAAGAGAGCGTGGTGAGGAGTGGGAGCACGACAAGCAGCGGAAGGTAAACGGTTGAGGAGGTAGGTGGAGGTGTGAAGAGCCTCAGCCTAGAAGCGGGCAGGAAGAGAGGCCTGCAAGAGGAGGGTGCGAATGGTGTCATTGGTGGTGCGAATCATGCGTTCGGCCTTGCCGTTCTGGGAGGAGGTATAGGGGCACGACATGCGTAACTGCACGCCGTGAGAGAGGAAGAAAGCACGGGACGTGGAGTTGTCGAACTCGCGTCCGTTGTCGCACTGAACGGCCTTGATGGTGAGGCCAAACTGAGTGGACACCCAGGCGAAGAAGTGAAGAAGCGTGGAGAAAGTGTCAGACTTAGCGCGAATGGGAAAAGTCCAGGAATAGTGAGAGAAATCATCCACCAAGACAAGATAGTATTTATAACCAGAAAGACTCATGACAGGAGATGTCCATAGGTCACAATGTACAAGATCAAAAGGATGGGTCGCATGTGAAGAGGAGGTAGGAAAAGGAAGGCGAACATGTCGACCCAGCTGACACGCGTGACACAAGTGCTCATCTCTAGTCCGAGTACATGATATGTCGGAACTACGACGAAGCTGCATCAGAATGTCTCGGCCGGGATGTCCAAGACGACGGTGCCAGGTAGTGGAGGAAGTCGAGGTGGCGAGAGCAGCTGACGAAGTGGAAGACGGGGACGGAGGAAGGCGAATCGTGTAAAGGGGCCCCGAGCTGTCACATCGGAGCAGTGGACGCCGGGAGACCAAATCCTTCACAGTAGACCAGAAGAGTAAAATTCAACAGAACAAGAGTTGTCAGCTGTAAAACGACGAATCGAAAGAAGGTTATGAACCATAGATGGAGCAACCAAGACATCAGGAAGATGAAAGGAGCCATGGGCGCCGGCAGCACCCACAGAAGTGACAGGAATACAGGATCCATTTGCGACCATGATGGACGAAGGATGAGAAGGAGAAGGTGGGTGGACGGAGGAGAGAATACAGAGTCAGGGGTGGTATGGAACGTGGCCCCTGAGTCGGCGATCCAGTCCTGTCCAACCGGAGGCGTGAGGGTCATGGTGCCGAAGGAGCGAGCCAAGCCGTCGGGTCCCAACCGACGGCCCCAGGCATCCCGGCAGGGGAGTCCAGGACGACGGGGCCGGAGGGGCAGGCATTGCCGGGCCAGTCCACGGTGCCGGGAACGGAGCCGTGCCCGCGAGCATGGCCGACGGAGCACGAGGGTCACCACCGGCCCCCGGGTAGGGCCACATGGAGATGCGCCCTGACCATGGGTTGTGGAAGGATGGCCAGGGCACACCACCCCGAGGAGCCGGGGCGGCCGGTGCAGTCCCACGACCGGACCCTGCACCACGGCCCCCCCCACGTCGACGACGACCGCCACGACCCCCCCCCCCCCCACCGCCGCTCGGCCCGGGGGGAGGAGGACCAAGAAGAGACGACGCAGGTGGAGCGGTGGAGCGTGGTGAAGGAGCCGCAGCGAGGGCAGTCGAGGTGGACGAAGATCCTGGTGTCGAGTGCGACCCGGACTGGATGCCCTGAGTGAGCTCCTCCATGACCAGATCGTCGCGGACCTGCAGGAAGGAGGGAAATGGCCGCTGCCGGGTGATCCATGTCCGCAGGTGGCTGTAGCGGTCACTGAGACCGCGAAGGACCTGGAGGACCAGGATCCGGTCGTCCACCGGACATCCCAGGTCACCCGGAGAGTCGGCGAGGGCCCTTCATGCGGCGGCAGAACTCACCCACAGAGAGGTCCCCCTGAACAGACGTGCGGAAGCTCGCATCGAGACGCAGGGCCCGGGCCTCGGCATTGCCCAGGAACTGCCCCTCGAGAGCTACCCACGCGTGTCGAGCGCCAGGAGTGTTGCGGACGAGATCCTGAAGGTCGAGGGAGATGGTGCCGACAATCCAGGAGAGGACAATACTGTCGAGTCGCAGCCACGCAGGGGTCTGAGCCGCAGCCGGAGTGTCGAGGAGGACGTGGTCATCCAGAGCGTAGCGACGGAGAGTGAGGAGGACCTGGTCACGCCAGCGAGCGTAGGAAGGTGACTCAGGCTCCAGGA
Organism: Coix lacryma-jobi var. lacryma-jobi; assembly: GCA_009763385.1. Lineage (NCBI taxonomy): Eukaryota > Viridiplantae > Streptophyta > Magnoliopsida > Poales > Poaceae > Coix > Coix lacryma-jobi. The sequence continues at coordinate 74,737,059 of CM019828.1, read as the reverse complement.
CGACGGTGACCAGATTCCGGATGGTTTGGACACCACCCGCCTGGATGTGCAGCTGTGCCACAAGGGGATCGGCCGGATCATGCCAGAGCACCGCGGTGGCGAGCGGACGATGAGTCGCTGGGGAGCCGGAGGAAGTAGCGCTGGCGTCGTGGTGAGTGGGGAAGACGAGCAGCTGCTCGGCCTCAGCGATACGGCGGGCCAAGGCATCAGCAGCATCGCGCTCACGCTCCCAGGCGAGAGCGGCAGCCTGGACACGCACCTGCCCTGCCGCAGCGGCTGCCCGAGCTGCGTTGAGGGCGGCTGCGAGGGTGGCCTCCGCAGTCCCAAGTGAGTAGGAGGGGGCGGTGGGAACGGCTGATGAGCGAGTCCGCCCGCGCCAGGGAGATATGCGCAGGAAGCAGCACCACGCGGCAAGGCGACGAGCTCGGCGAGGGAGGGGAAGAGGTGGGCGCCCGCGAAGCCTCCAGCTGTGTCGTCCGCGGTGGTCGCGAGGGAGGGAGAGAGGGTGGAGCCGCCTGAGCCTGCTGCAGAGGCAGCGGGAAGAAAGAGGAGGAGGAGGAAGCAGCCCGGAGCAGAGAGACCGAAAGAGCCTGAGCCTGCTGAGAGCCGTGGAAAACCGCGGCGGAGCGAGGCCGGGGCCGAAACAGGCGGGTGAGGAAGCGCCCGCGAGGCCGAGACACGCCCGCGCCTGGTCAGCCAGAACGCCGCGAGGCCGGGGCCGAACCGCGGGCTGCTGCGGCCGCGAGGCCTCCGCCCCGCTCGTGCCCTGCGCGCCGCCCGCGCCCGCGCCCTGCGCGGCGGCTGCGGCGGCTGCTGCGGCGGTTCCGCCAGCGGACAGGCTGCTGGTTGCCTCGCCGGCGTGAAGAACCGCAGCGGCTTGACGGGAAGCAGCGATGCGCGCCCAGGAGTTGGGATGGGGAAGGGGAGGGAAGTCCTCACCGCCGGCCATGGAGGCCGCGGCGGGCGGCGGCGGATGGAGGAAGCTGCGCCGGCGGCTGGGAGGGAGGGAGGGAGGGAGGAGAGGACCTAACCTAGCTTGATACCATGCTGAGAATAATGATTGAGATTATTAGGCTAACCCTAAGAAGGGTAGCTATATAGGTTTCAATACATGGGCCTCATGGGCCTAACCCGTATACTCCAACACAGTTGGTGATAAATCAAGGTCATCATGCTTTAAATCAAAATCAGGCATTCCATAAAAGCATAGACCATTCTTAGCATATCCATACATAGTAGTAGTCGGCTTTGGTAATTTGAGAAGCGGGCATCTAATGGGCAAGTGGTTGTTCTTTTTATTGCAAATGTGACAATCCAACTTTACCTTGCAATCTTCTGCTAGATGCCCATTTGTCTTGCATCTGAAGCAGTGTGGAGGTCTCGGTTTTTTTGCCTTGACTGCAGCATCCCCAATTGTTGCCGCTGGCTGATTTACCCCGTCCACCCCAAGTGCTGCAACATGATGCGGCTGAGGAGGAGCTTCATTGAACCTAGGCTGGTACCGTCGTTGTTGCGGCACATATCTGACACGGTTAGGGCCGTGCCCAGGTCCTCTTCCTTGCTGGTGGGCAGGCGCCCAGTTATGCCGATAGCCCCCACCTTGAGGCTGGTCGTGGATGCCGGGCGGACCTTGGCCATGCCCAGCGATGGCTTGGCCGGCCGGCAGTGGAGCATGTCCACATGGAGGTTGCCCATTACCGTGATTTGGAGGACCCTGCCCGTTGCCGCGCGGGGGAGGGCCCTGCCCTCGAGGCGGCGGGACGTGGTTCCTCGCTGGCGGCCTCAATCGATTCGGAGCAGGAGGCAGAGCCGCCATCTCCGCGTAGGTAGGCCGATCGGCTAAAGCGATACGAGTGCGTGACTTCGTCCGCCAAAGATTATCAAGCGTTGGGGCCGTAAGACTAGTTCTTGGACCCGATCGAGCCAAGCTGTACTCCAGAGCCCGCCTGACAAGGCAAAACGAGCGATCTTTTGCAACATCTGACTCGTGATGGGTCGACCGCATCCGCCAAGGATTGGGCTGGACCGTTTCCACCCGAACTGAACTCGATTTGAGGTTCACAGGCAGAAACGCATCCAGCTTAATTTTAGGAAATATTTTCTTTTTCGGCAGCGGCCCTTTCCATGGACGAACTGCACATCCACGACGCGGAAGGACGCAGGAAGTTTGCTTCCCTTGCATCTTCCTACCCGAGCCTAGGCCATTAACAACTATTTGTTGAACATCCACTCGAATCGGACTCGAGCTTGAACAAACAGCGTCTCTAGCTTCACAATAAAAATCCAAAGAACGATTACATACCTCCTGAGAAGACGGCCAGTCCGAAGATGAATCAAGGCCGGCGAGGATTGCTGACTCCGCCGGCTCCGCGATTATGGCGGTGACCATCGCCGAATCCATGTGAGATGGATCTGATGCCTCAGACTGAGCCACCTCGTCCTGAGGATGGAAAAAAACAGGGTCCTGCACAGCAGGCGATGAAGAACTGCCGGATTTGAAATCGATGACGAGCTTCTCGGCGGGGGCCGTCGGGGCACGCATCACCGCATCCGGCACCGAGCAGGAACGGCATCCACCTGCCAGCTCCTGTTTCCCATCCTCTGAACGGTGGTGTCGCGCTGGATAGGCTAAGGGGGTCGCCGGTAGGGAACCGACGGGAATCCCCAAAACTGCAGCAGGCGCCGAACAAGATACCGGACAGGTGGGGGAGGTCGCCGGAGGGGAAACGACGGGATCTGGAGGCTTCGCTGGGACGGTGGGGAAACGACGGGATCTGGAGGCTTCGCCGGAACGCCTGGCGAGGGGCCCCCAACAGTCATGGTCAAATATAGTTTACTAAGTTGTAGTTTTCATCCTTAGTGCAGAGTTTTAAGAAACTAACCTATAGGTATTATTTACTTGCATTGGTTCAAAAAATAAATAGATGTCCATAAGCTAGCAAAAGGCAACAACAATTTGTCTGCTTCTTATAAATCAATGCATTAAGTTCTCACTGATGAACAATGCCTATATGTCTTTTCCTGCACAACAATGAGGTCATGACAACACAACAATGCAACCATGGCAACAACAACAGTCATACCTGAATCCTGATGATCCTACGATGTTGTCGGAGTCAGGATCATTCAGCTCTGTGTGCAGCGATCATGGGTGGTTGTGTGGACGACAAACACACGACCCTAGGTGTTGCAGACCCACACATACAGATAATTGCACTTGCAAGCCATATGACTACTTGTGTGGATGTCTGATTCTCACCTTGTGTGGTTTGTGCAGGAGACTTAGAGATGGTAACAGGCAATGGAGTCCGGCCGAGGCGGGCGGGCGACGGGCTCGTGCGATGGACAAGCGACAGCAACGTGAAGACACCAGCAGGCGATGGAGTCCTACCGAGGCGGACAGGCTATGACGGCAGGCAACAGAAGGTGGACCGATGACGAGGCCACGGATCAGGTGACGACGTGTGCGTCAGGTTGAGACCACGTACCGAGCGGCGGCGTGCGTGATCGCGGAGATGTATTGGCGCTGATTGCAGGAGGTGTGGGTGATCGTGTGCGGAGGCGTGTTTGCTGATCGTGAAGGGCACATTTACAACTTTTTGGAATTTTTTCCATGATTTTTGCTAGGAGCCGGAGTCGCTGTCGCTCGTGAAGAGCAGATTTATTTTCGTTTTTGTTTGTTTGTTTTCCGCAGTTTTTTATGGTAGCCGGAAATTTCGCATGGGGGCGCGAGGGAATAGACCGGGGTCATCCTCGCACTGGCGAGGCGATAGTTGTCGGCGGACGATTGTTCTCGATATTTTTTAGTTGCAGAGATAGAGAAATTAGGACTGCAATATCCGATGTAACAGGGACTAAATATTAGTCACCAACCAAACACCTCCGTGCACGCTGTATAGATCCATGTTTTTTTATCTTTTGTATAGATCCATGTTTGTCGCTCCATGTCGTTAAATATTTAACGGTCGTACTAGCGTCCGGATATCCGGATGGATGTGCGTGTCCGGAAGCCCGCACATCTATGTGCTGCTATATCTTTTGAGCCAGCTCTGTGTGTGCTGCTGCTATTACGCCTGCTGCGCTCGGCGTCTCCTCTTACCACTGGGTCTGCGCATGCTACTGCTACACCTTCCTGCGTCTGCTACTGTACTGCACAACAGTGCATGGCTGCATACACGTGAGGCTGACAAGCTGCACGTGGCCAACACCATTTCGACGTGAAAAATATGAACCTCGCCTCTGCACTAGCGCGGCCTCGCCCCCGCACTAGTGCGAACCTCAGATCTGGCCCCGCCCCTAACCTCATCGATCCCAGCACCTTCGCCCCACCACTAGCGCATCACCGTAGTTCATGCCCCCAACTACAAGAGAAAAGAGATATTGCACTAATGCGACAAACAAAAAACACTCGTGAAACAAACAAAAAAAATGGTGAAACAAACAAAAAAAACGGGTCAAACAAACAAAAAGCTAAAGCACAACTAATGCAACAAAATAAAAAAAATATATGAACTACAACATATAAAATGTCTACTGCAACATTCAAAATACATCCAGTGCAACAACAGAGGAGAATCTACTGTAACAAGGAGAAAAACTATCGCAGCATAAGCACTACTAATGCAACATCGAGAAAAACACCAATTAGGAAACAAAAATCTATAACATCAGGAAGAGCTGCTGCAATAACGAAAAAAAGTTATTCAAACATGTTTAGAACTACTCCTGCAACATCAGAGAATCTTCTATTGCAACAACCATAAAAAGATACTATTGCAACAATCCATATCATTTGTTGCAATATTTAAAAAGAATCATTGTAACAAGGTGCGAGATCTGACTCATCGCAACCCTAGCCGCTACCAAACCCTTAGATCCAGAGGGGCAGGAGGGGGGAGTGTTGGGGGAAAGGACCCTCGGCAGACGCGCCGCTCGAACCGGTGCTCGAAATTAGCCCTCGCGCAACGCCTGGTGACCTTGCGGGGTCCCTCTCCTATTGGAGACCGTTACCCTGACCCTCGGACGCGGGGCCGACCCTCGTCGCTTTGTTGTGCTTCCGTGCAGGTCTAAGGCGACGGTCGCACTGCAGGAAACCTTCGCTGACTCACGACGCCACCTTCGCTCCGAGCGAAGGTCCAGGCAAGCGGCAAGTATGCGCTGCCCCAGAAGCAAGCGAAGCCGAAGGTCCGGCGAGCGCGGCCGAAGGTCAAGAACGCCGCACATCTCCCCGGAGGTGAACAAGGGCCAGGTGGCGGCGCGCTGGAGGGTGGCCGATTAGGGTTCCCGCTTCAGCTGTATATTTACGCTCTTGCCCTTCCTCTCTGCGCAGAGGCGAGGAATCTTTCCTGTACCCTTTTGTAATTTGGCCGTGCCCCTTGGCATTCCCTATAAATACCAAGGGGATGAACAGTGTAAGGGGACGACCTCTTGGGACTTTGAGCACTTTCCACTTTCGTCTTACCTTCGCTACTGCATCCGACACTTGGCCGCTTTCGCTCTTTCCCCTGCACAAGTGCGGAGGTGGGGCAAGTGCGTTCCAACAGTTTGCTCCGCCTAAGATAAGGGGAGGAAAGTCGAGCACCCTGGCACAAACGACAGGGGCTCGCAAAAAGCAAACTCACCTCCGCCTAAGATAAGGGGAGGAAAGTCGAGCACCCTGGCACAAACGACAGGGGCTCGCAAAAAGCAAACTCACCTCCGCCTAAGATAAGGGGAGGAAAGTCGAGCACCCTGGCACAAACGACAGGGGCTCGCAAAAAGCAGACTCACCTCCGCCTAAGATAAGGGGGGGGGAAAGTCGAGCACCCTGGCACAAACGACAGGGGCTCGCAAAAAGCAAACTCACCTCCGCCTAAGATAAGGGGAGGAAAGTCGAGCACCCTGGCACAAACGACAGGGGCTCGCAAAAAGCAAACTCACCTCCGCCTAAGATAAGGGGAGGAAAGTCGAGCACCCTGGCACAAACGACAGGGGCTCGCAAAAAGCAGACTCACCTCCGCCTAAGATAAGGGGAGGAAAGTCGAGCACCCTGGCACAAACGACAGGGGCTCGCAAAAGAAGCAAACTTCACCTCCGCCAGAAACGACAGGGCCTCGGGCGGGCCCACATTCTTCGTCTCGCCCGAGCCCTCCAAGCCAGGCCTCGGGCGGCGCGAGCCTCGCTAAAAGAAAAAGGGGGCGTCGCTGTTTTTTCAAAACAAGCTCACACGAGCAAGTGCGCGAGCCTCGCTAAAAGAAAAAGGGGGCGTCGCTGTTTTTTCAAAACAAGCTCACATGAGCAAGTGCGCGAGCCTCGCTAAAAGAAAAAGGGGGCGTCGCTGTTTTTCAAAACAAGCTCACACGAGCAAGTGCGCGAGCCTCGCTAAAAGAAAAAGGGGGCGTCGCTGTTTTTTCAAAACAAGCTCACACGAGCAAGTGCGCGAGCCTCGCTAAAAGAAAAAGGGGGCGTCGCTGTTTTTTCAAAACAAGCTCACACGAGCAAGTGCGCGAGCCTCGCTAAAAGAAAAAGGGGGCGTCGCTGTTTTTTCAAAACGAGCAAGTGCACGAGCAAGCGCGCGAGCCTCGCCAAAAATAAAGCAGGGCGTCGCTGTTAAAACAACATAAGAAACGTCAACTAGCACAACAAACATGGCACAGAACCCATACGCTTTTCTCATACCGTTACAAAACAACGTTACAACAACGAACATATCCCAAAAATAAAAAATCTTTACAAGGAACCACCGCTGCCCTCAATCAACACCAAATCATCCAAACCTTCGGCCTCCACCTCAAACCCCCCCTCCACTGGAACCAGGGGTCCCCACAACAAATGAGCTGCAGGGACAATTGGCAGCTCCCCGGGTAAAACCCTCGCCCTATACATGTACCTATGCCTCGTCTCATTAACTTCCGAAGGTTCTTCCTTCGGGATCACAAGCGCCCCATCCGAACCAACTTCAAGATCCCTCTGCCCGAACAAATATTCCAAAGCTGCGTTCTCATCAATATCATCGTCACCGCCAGCTTGCGAGGTCGAAGAAGACCCAAACAAATAACGATCGGCTTGGCGGTCTGTATAGTCTGTTTCGCGCCAAAATTGACTCGACCTACTATTTTTTAAATCATATCTCCGCACCTTCGACCACCAAAAACGTTCAAAGGAAAGCGAAGGATATTTAAACCTAGCGCGAGCCCATGATTCACCAGTTAAAAAACATCTGGTAGTTCAACATCAGCGGAGTCACGTCGAATACGTCTAGCACGGTTCCGTCAGGAACCTGCATGTTGCACAAAAACACGAGATGTCTCAACCTCGTCAAGTCTTTACAAACAACCATAGTATCTACAAAAGGCCTCCCTCGCCAAAACAAACCCAGGCATCACACCTGCCCAGTTTCCCCTCGGTTGATATCCAAACCCTCGCCAGCGGCGACAGTCGGGGTCCCAGCTGACGCCTCCTCCGCCGTGGGTTCCTCCGCAGCAGCCTCGACATTCGTCGCAGTCTCCTCTTCCATCGCCGTCGCCCGCGCAGCATCTCCTTCAACAATCGGCACGCCCCCGGTTAACGCCTCGATCTCGGCGAGCGTAACCCCCGCACAGCTTGGCTCAGGGGCGGCTTCGGAGTCACCCCTCGCTGCAACTTCCGTAGGCGGCGAGGGCATCGCATCTCGTCGAGCCTTTAAGCAAAACAAAAAACAAACCTCGCCAAAATCAACAAACAACCCCTCTAAAACAAAGCAACAAAAATCAAAAAACTCAAAAAAAAATGCAAACCTGGCGCGTAGCCTCGGCAGCTTCTTCGAAGGCGAGAGCTCGGCCACCTCCGGAGATCCAAAACTTGTGAAGCAAACGCATCACACAGTTCCGAACCTCTGCGTCATCAACCTTCATCTGACGAACCTCTTCAACCGACGGAAAGACATGGCTCGGCCTTCTGACCTTGCGAAGATGATCACAATCCGCCAGTCGAAGCGTGCTCGCCATTGCCAAGGCCCCGGCGTAGCCACCAAAATCGGCTGCATTGGAAACTAGTGAGCTAAACACATCAAGCTCGTTTCCCAGCCAGCCCTCGAAGGCCTCTGCATCAGCTGCAGGCAATGGTTCTCCGGCTGAGCCCCCAGCCTCGGTCAGACAACAATCAAGTTTACGTTTGACGTTCTCCATGCTCGTTCGCCAAGATTTCTTCAAATCACCTAGCCGACCCTCGGCCTCAGCCAAAGCCTTGTCTTTCTCCTTTCCCGCGGCAATCAGATCAGCATTACGCTTCGCCAGCTCAACCGCCTCCTCTCGAGCCTTTGCGGCCTTCTCCGAAGCAAGCTTCACTTCATTTTCTTTCTTCTCTAGGCTCCGCGCCAGTTTGCTATTCTCCTTCTCAAGTTCAGTAATATGGTTCCGCATAAACTCCATGTCGGAGCTAACCTTCCGCCTCGCTGAGCGGTTCAAGAGCATCAGCTCCGCCAACTTGACGTCAACATCATCAAAGGTGTCGCCAACCGCTTGATCTGCGAGAAGAACCTCCGCTTCCGGCACACAAATGCGGCCGAAGATCCGGCCTAGAAAACGCTTCCTCCGGGCTACACTGCAAGTGGCAATCCCGAAGGTCCGGACTGGTGAACAGTGCAGTCGCCGGATCAGAAATCCCAAGCTTCTTAGCATATTCCGGGAGGCTCGACCGGCTAGCCTCGCCAAACGGTCTTTTTCCCGGGATCGCGCAGAGTCCAGTTCCCCATCAAACTCAGACCCCTCCACCCAAAGGTGTGAGCCCGCAAAGCTCGGAACCGCACCTCGTCGAGGGCTACCTGGCTCAATATCTTGTGCAATTTCAATTGCGCCCTGGGCAACCATCGCACCAACACTCGGCGAGGCTCCGCCTCCAATAGACACCTCCTCATCCGTGTCATGCCCGTCAATAGAACCCTCGCTGCCTTCATCAGACGAACCCTCGTCCGTCTCCCCCTCTTTTGCGTCCTTCTCCACCTCATCATCATCAGATTCATCCTCGTCGCCCGAAGTCTGGACCAAAGCGCCGATCCCTCCAACGCGAGGCACGCGTCCCCCGACTGAACCGGCACCCCGGCCGCTCCGAGCTACGGCCAAGGAAGAACTGCCCGCAGCAACAGAGCCAGCAGCGACCTTCATCGCAAGCACCTTCGCTCGGCCACCAGCTCCGCCACGGCCTCGACCACGGCCTCTCTTCGGCCGAGAGACGATCTCCGTTCCTCCCGAAGCCTTACGCTCTTCTTCGGCGCGTCGTCGCTCGAAGGAGCGGGCCAGTCGGCGTACCGGATACCAAGAATGTCAAACATTCTGTTCACTCGACCTTCGCCGCCCACCAAGCTATGGATAGCCTCCACTTCCAGTGGGGAAAGCTTCCCCACGAGCTCGTCCGTCCACTGCTGAACTCGTTTGAAAACAGCTTCGTTCCCGTCCTCGCGCCTCGGAAATTTCTTGAGAGTTTTTCCCAAACCTTCTCCAGATCCAAACTAGGTTTCTTCAAGCCCCTACCTTCGTACCTTGGGTCATTCTCCACAACGAACCAAGTCCGCCTCCGGCCAAAGAAGCCAAATCTTGGCACAGCAATATTCCTCCACTAAATCACGCGCACACTGAGAACGCGCAACGACCCTCAGGCAATCAACAGCAGCATGGGCCTCGATGCTCATCTTAGCTTCGGCGCCCACATCTCCAAGCACTGGAAGCTCGCCGCAAAGCTCGGAGCTGTCACTGAGTTTGTAATAGAACCAGAACTCCTGCCACCCGCTGCTCCACTTGTTCTTCTGCGCTTGCACCGGCAGCTCCGCGCCGCCGCGATGGCAAAAAGTGTATACCGCGAATTGTCCAAGGCTGGTTTTGCCCTCGCTGTCCGTAATCTTGCGAGGCTGCATATGAACGCGATGAGTGCGAACAAAACCCTCGACATGAGGGACAACCCCCTGAGACCTGCAGGCCCAGACGTAGACCAACATCTTTGTGAAGCAAGAAGGCGTAAGCTGATGAAACCGCAGGTTGAACCTCCGCAGGACCGAAGTCACGAAGGAGTCAGCTGGGAAGCGAAGGCCAGCCGAAAAGAACTCTTCAAACACCACAACTTCATCTGCGTCCGGCTTCGGCACGGTCTCCCCACTGCGGGCCCTCGCCTTGCCTTCCTCAGCCCAGCCCCACCGCACATAAGATGCAATCTCACTTGCGCAAACCCGGCTAAGACCAAACTCGAAGGTAATCCCCTCATCCGCGGCTGCGGGAGAAACAGCGCGAGCAGTTTGCTTTAACCTAGCCATCTCTTCAACTGCTAACGCTACCGAACAACGAACGCCTGTCTCAACCCTCGCAGACAAGCTAAAACAAACCTTCGCTACAAGCAAATTGCAACAGCAGGATGACTATAGCAGCAGAGGGCACAATCAAAACTCCCCACTCACTCTTTCTATTTATAGGCCGGGAGACGAGCCCCTCACCCGACGAAGTCGGCACGACAACCAAAAAACACGGCGCAAAAAACGAAACAGGCTTCAATAGTATAAAACAACACCACAACGGCCCAGCCCAAAGCAGCCGCAGGCGTCGCTGCCGAGGGCCCCGTTTTTGTCCCCTTTAAAAGGCGCTGCTTGGGCCTAAACACGGTTTTTTAGATCCAAGACAACGAGGGGCTACTGTTGGGGGAAAGGACCCTCGGCAGACGCGCCGCTCGAACCGGTGCTCGAAATTAGCCCTCGCGCAACGCCTGGTGACCTTGCGGGTCCCTCTCCTATTGGAGACCGTTACCCTGACCCTCGGACGCGGGGCCGACCCTCGTCGCTTTGTTGTGCTTCCGTGCAGGTCTAAGGCGACGGTCGCACTGCAGGAAACCTTCGCTGACTCACGACGCCACCTTCGCTCCGAGCGAAGGTCCAGGCAAGCGGCAAGTATGCGCTGCCCCAGAAGCAAGCGAAGCCGAAGGTCCGGCGAGCGCGGCCGAAGGTCAAGAACGCCGCACATCTCCCCGGAGGTGAACAAGGGCCAGGTGGCGGCGCGCTGGAGGGTGGCCGATTAGGGTTCCCGCTTCAGCTGTATATTTACGCTCTTGCCCTTCCTCTCTGCGCAGAGGCGAGGAATCTTTCCTGTACCCTTTTGTAATTTGGCCGTGCCCCTTGGCATTCCCTATAAATACCAAGGGGATGAACAGTGTAAGGGGACGACCTCTTGGGACTTTGAGCACTTTCCACTTCCGTCTTACCTTCGCTACTGCATCCGACACTTGGCCGCTTTCGCTCTTTCCCCTGCACAAGTGCGGAGGTGGGGCAAGTGCGTTCCAACAGGGAGGAGGAAAAAACAACCAGATCGAGAGAAAGGTTGAGGGAGAGAAGTCTCTGACGATAAAGAGAAAGGAATAGCTCAGATCCACGAAGGATCAACCTACCTCGCTGGAATCCCACCGCCGTCGAGCTTCTCTTCGGTGACGGGATGTTGCTAGAGCATGGGGAGGGGTGGGGGGAGGAGAGGAGCGTGCTGCTGGTAGCCTCCGCCGTCTCTCTCTTGGTGGCATGGAGGCAGGAGCACAAAGAAGGAAGAGATGAAGGGAGAGAGAGGGAGGCTGGATTGCGGGCGGCTGTCGGCAGGCAGATGGAGTAGGGTCGTGACGGGAGGCGCCGACGAGCGACGCAGGCACAGGCCGTCCTACGAGTAGGAGGCAGCGGACGAGCAGAGTATGTCTCACGCGAGTAGGCGTGGCGTGGATGAGCGAAGTCTATTCCGCGAAGGTTGGTGGGAGCAGCGCAGGTGAAGCTCATCCGAACAGGGACGCGCGGGCGAGCGGAGTCCTCGAGCAGAAGTGGCATGGTGTCGCGGAGTATGCGAATGAGTTGATGAGCATATGCGCATGAACGAGTGGTTGAGAAGCATCGGGACCAAAGTCAGGGAACGGACGCCCGTGGTATAAAACATGCAGGATCGATCAGATCCACCTGCTGCAACATTCGGTAGGTAAACAGTCACCGCCGCACAGCTGTACTACGGGCTTGTTTTCATTGATGGATTGATTCTCCATCGACCTGTCCCTCCTGTCCTGTATCAGTAGCGTATATTGCCAGGCTAGCTGGCACTATTCTGACCCCGCTCGTCTCTCATCAGTTTCCCCTCATGGCTTGCGCCAATCTCTCCATAGTATTGTTGCTGGCTTTGCTCGTGGTCCTCGCCGCCGGCCCGGCGATGCGACGGGTGGAGGCGGCATCATCGGCGCACCTGCACTTTTACATGCACGACGTGACGGGGGGGCCGTCGGCAACGGCGGTGCAGGTGGTTAGCGGTCCGCGGGGCAACTTCGGCAACACAATGGTGATCGACGACAAGCTAACGGAGGGGACGTCAGCGTCGTCCACGACGGTGGGACGCGCGCAGGGCTACTACATGGTGGCGTCGGCGGCGAACCTCGAGTTCCTCGTCAACATGAATGTCGTGCTTACTTCGGGCCCATACGCCGGCAGCTCGCTCACGGTGGTGGGGCGTGACGACGTCAGCGTGCCGGTGAGGGAGCTCTCGGTGGTCGGCGGCACGGGGCAGTTCAGAATGGCGCGCGGCTATGTGCTGTGGAAGACCGTCACCCCCGAGATTCTCGACCTGGAGATCTTCGTCAACCCTTCATCTTGAGCCCATTGGGCAATGGTATGATTGCTGCATCGATGTGAAAACTGCTTAGGTGAATCTGTCTGCTGTGTAATACTTTTCTTTGGCATCGAGATCGAGGATTGCATTTATCGGCTGATTAATTCGGCCACGGAGCAACTACTTGCACCTTATGATTTGTTGAACATAATGTAAGGGAATGAGCTATCGTTCTTTTTGTTTGTGGTTAACTGGCTGGTGTATGTGAGGACCTATATATATACATAGAAACTAGGTGAATTCGGGAATTTCAGGAATGTTAGAAAGTAGCAGAGATTATGACCTGATGTCAAAAAAAAGGTAGAATTACAACCTGATAGACACGTCACGTCCCGTAGCAGAATATACAGATATTCAATAAATATCTCAAATAATATGCCTGAGGCATCGAAGACACAAAGCAGAGGAAGAGACTATTGGCATCTCAAAGCATCATCATCATGTGTCATTTTTTCAGAAATAATATTTTTTTGACAACAAATAGATTTATTTTAGCAGCACCCTACCTGCAATGATGCTTACAGAGTCAATGCTTACAGATTGCAGTGTCTCTAAAAGTGGGCACTGGTTGACATGAGCAGAGTTGGATCATACAGGTTCATAAGATGTAGAAATGGACTGAGATACAGAGTATGCTTGCTTTGCTACAGGGTCAGCGGTTTTCTTAGCGTTTCTGCTGATCTTGTAGATATTTGATCGTGAGTCTCTTGATTGATTTGCAAACAGCTAGGGGAAGACTTTGATCTTACAGTCCGGATGTTTAGATTGGTCTGCACCATTGAGCAAGTAAAACCAGCTCTTGGAATCCGATAAGAAGGTGCTGTTGTGGAAGTGAGGCGAGCATTGACAGTAGCTGCAAGAGCTAAAGCTGCAGCCTCCACCATGAGCACAGAGTCCACCCTTGTGATGAAAGCCTTGATGTAGATCATTTGAGCTGGATGAACCTGGGTGTTGACAAAGAATACTCCAAGACTGTCAGGAAGCCTGTTAGAAGTGGACTTAGTGAGGAAGTAGGAAGGAAGGTTACATCAACTTATGAAGATACTAAAGCAGGAAATGGGCCAAGCATCGCCAAAGCCCAGCGAGCGAGGAAGCCCAATCCACTCTACATGGAGCTCTCTGAAAGTGACCAAACTCGCTCAACAATCGTCCGATCGCAACAGAGCTGCGCATCCGGACAGGTCTATGTGAACTGGACAACACAACTTTCAACGACCGGACTCTGCAGTCAGTGTCCGGTCGCCCCGACACCAGCGTCCGGTCAGTATGAAAACCCTTTGTTCATCCACCGAATTGTCCCGATCTCCCATAAATCTTGAGGTTTAGGCTCAAACTTTTCACGAGAGGTTACAAGCAAGTTAGTGAGCTACTCCTACAAGATCATGGCTCGAACCGAACTACAACTCAGGGAATCAAAGAAAATCAGTGAAGAACGGGTAAAACTAGATCCAACAAAAGTGGTCCGATCTGCGTGCTCGTGATGAATCAATCAAAATCCTTTGGTAAAATCCAACCTCATATCCTAGCACAAGCAGAAACAATCGATTCACAAAGTTATCCCTCCAAACAAAAGATTGATTAACAAAGTTATCCCTCCAAACAAAAGATCTCATGAAAGAACTAGAGAGGGGAAAACAAGAACGGAAGAACAAAACACGAACAAAAGATTTGGGGCCTCCACGAAATCCGGTAGGATGGACCGTTTTGGTGGAAGTTGGTTTGTCATAGATTTGGTGGTTGATGTTGGTGGTTTGGGGTTGTGTTAGTAGCCTGCTTGGATCCTAGTTCTCGAAGCCTGTAACCTGGCGTAACAGCGCAACCATGAAATCTACATGGGCTATGGGTTTGGCCAACTATTTAGTTCCCTTCAAGTTTTGGTTTACATGGGGTCAGTTTGTGTGGCACAAGAGGGTGCTTCTACGGTGGTGTTGGTATCTACTGTTAGAGGTGAAACCTCAGTGAACGTGTAAAACAGGCCTTATAGTGAACCCTATCGAATCACCTTGGAAGTGGGTCAAAGGGCTAGCTACCTCAGGCTGAAGGACCGAAAATGCTACCAGAAAACGACCAGAGGGGGGGGGGTGAATGGGAGCTTCAAAATTCGTTTCGGAAACTTGTTGCCACTGTCCCGTAAATCAACCCCAAAGGCAAACCCTAGAGCTTGCTAGTGTCCACGACCCTAGATGTAGGGTGGATGCTTCCAAGAAGCACAGCGGGACACTACACAACTCTAGAAAACCAATGCAAAAGACGGAAACCAAATCCGACACCGAACAAACAACCGGCGAATGAAAACACGCAGAACAGTCACGACCGAACTCTGGCTAGCGTCCGGTCAGCAGAGACCGGACGTGTCCGGTCACACAAATGCCGATCTGAGACCTCACTGAGTTGGACCGGACTCACGAGTCTGGAGCGTCCGGTCGAAGGCAGTGCGCCCGGTCAGTAGAAAGCACACACGGTGAACAGTGCCAGGGATGAGTCCGGTCAGTGAGCAACCAGTGCGTCCGGTCAGGGCACGAAAACACAGCAGTGAGCTGTTCAACGACTAAACTCACTCTCAGCGTCCGGTCATCCCGTGGCGAGCGTCCGGTCAACCCGAAACTGGGTAGTTTGTCCACTGATTTGACTCGATCTCACCCAAAACGAATCCTCTAGGGATCAAACTTGGTGAGAGGAGTCACAAGGAGGATAGTGAGCTATCTCTAAGAGATCATGGCTCGAACCTATCTCCGAATCGATGAATCGAAGAATTTCGGGGGAGAGGAGAAAAACTTGACCCGAAACGTAAATCGATCGATCTCCTAGACCGTGAGGTTAGAGGAGAATTCCTTCGGTGGAAAGAAGTGCCTCACGACCTAGAACAACTTGGTTCAAACAGATTTGCAAAAGATGAACCGAGCAAAGAGATCTAGCGACGGGAAAAACGTGGAGAAAAAGATTCGCGCGAAGAACACGAGCGAAATGCGAATCACAACCACGAAATTGCAACCGTGTGGCTACCACACGCTACAACAGTGAGGTTACGGCCTCACTTCCTCAAAATCTCATGAACACAGAGGTATTGTTCTCTTCTCTGTGGATCTCAGGTTCGCTACAGCAGGGGAGAGGAGAGCAGGAAAACCCTAGAAGCAAAAGAGCAAATGAGTGAGATAGGAAGGGAGGAGGGTGTCTCCCTCTACTTATCCTAATTTCTAATTCCTACTCTACCCCTCTCTAATTACAGAGCGAACCAGCTAAACCCTAAGGTTATTCTGGACCAACTCGGTGGTAGGTGTATCCGACGGCCACGCTCGCACAACTCGTAGCGTTGCCTCGACGCAACCTCCCGATTGCTGCCACGTGCCGCCCTCGCTCTGCACCCCCAGTTTTGTGGCCCAAACCGGGAAACCAGCCTTTCCAGCCAACCCCCGGTTTTGAGGCCCAAACCGGGAAACCAGCCCACCAGCTTCTGAGTTTTAAGGCCAAACTCATCAAACCCTCAGCGCCCAGGTTTTGAGGCCCAAACCTGGAAATCGTCCTCAGCCCGAGTTTTGTGGCCAAACTCGGAAACCATCCACACCCAGGTTTTGAGGCCCAAACCTGGAAACCGTCCACCCGATGGTTTTTCCCTGGCTCTACCACCAAACCGACGTCGTAGATGGGATGCACCTCCCGTGCACCCCGTCCACCGACACGTGTCCCCAAGTCCACGACTCAGGCAACACATGACCGCAAGTCTTCACTTGTAGCTGCCACAGGCTGCCAGCCACAACAGCTGATCCTCGGGCCTCTGGTCCATAGTCCAAGCCTCACGTCCGCCCTTCGCCACTCTCGGTCCATCAGCACGACACGTCTCTTACTTGACCTTCACCTCGCCTTCGATCACTGTATCCGTGCTCGAGACCTGCACAACACAAGCCAAAGAACATGCGCATCATGCTAGTTGACAATACTCATCACAGAGACCCGGCATACAACCATGTATCCGCAATTCCCCTGATGAGTGCATTGTCAACTACCAACACAAATCATAATAGAAGAGAAGAAGGAAGAAGGAGAAGAGAGAACTCGACCAAATGACCCAAAAGCATAGCAAAGCCGAAGAAGGTCAAGTGGAAAAGCGAAAGAACTTGGTCCCCAAAGACATGGGCAACGGCTCGACGCAACCAAGCAAAGCAAAGCTAGCCTCAAGAAGAGTAGAACAGGCTCAACACCGCTAACAAATCCCAATCGAAAATATCGAAGCAAAAATGCTAGAGGCTCAACACAACTAGCAAAGAAGCTCGATACCGACTGTTACCAAAAAAGAGTTCGACACCAATTGAAAATCTGAAAAGCAAATGCTAGTCCCTCAGAAAGAGGCTAAGGCTCAACACAACTAGCAAACCGCCAAACCAATTGAAAATGTCAAAAACTCAACCGGAAACAAACTCCCCCTCGAATAGTGCAAACAACCAGGAAATATGATTTGCAATTTCTCCCCCTTAGTTGAAAATGCACTTGTCAAGAGTCAAAGCTCCCCCTCAGAAAATGCAGCACAAAGTGCTAACACACAGATTTCTCCCCTTCCAAGATGCATAAGAGTCAGAATGCAGGTTAGGAGCTTCAGAAGTATAGTCAAGAGAGTGCAAGGATGCTCTATAGAGTTCAAATCTGATGACTCAGAAAAATGCACAAATGCTAGCAAAGGCTCAAGCTGATCACTAAGAATGAAATATGAACATGTGAGCAGTTTTAAGCCGAAAAAGGTATTCACCATCAAAATAGCACAGACATGTATAGACAGGAAGTCAACAAGTGCTAATCATGTATACCAAGTGAACTACCCCTAGCACAGTTCAATCATCATTGATACCAATTAGGCATTTACTTGTGATTTCAAATTTTAATCAGAGTTGCAGCGGTGAAATTACACAAGTTCAGAAAACAGCATGTGACTGCGAGAGGTTGAATGCTTGTTATTGCCTAACTTTCCAACTGTGCGAAGCCTATGCATAACAATCAGAAGCTTAAAGCAACAGTTTTGGTCATACACTACACAGCTCAAGTTTAACTCAAAGTGCAATGAGAAACAGTCTCGAAACTGTGAGGTGCTAACAAGCAAACCCATCTCGATCTTTCCAATTCACTTAACTTGGTTCAGATTTTAAACAGAATATGACATACCAAGCAAGTGAATGACTCAACACTAGAGACATAGCAACCTAGCATATATGAAAAGCACATGTGACTTCAACACATCCTACACATGCTAGTTGCATATCTCAATGGTGAACATTTTCAAGTTTTAAGTTCATTATCAAATTCACCATTCAAAAATAGCTCAGCTCACAGTATGCACTAGTGATCAGAAAGAGCATAAGCTACAACATCAACATAAAGCATCGGAGCAAAAACTACACAGAGCATAGTTACATTCTTCAGATTATACACATGAAGCTCAGAATGTAAAAGCGTATGCTGAAATGCAAAGATGCACGAAGAAATAAAAAAAAGCAAAAACAACTAACACCAAAAGTCAGTGTATCATACAAAATCCAAAGTGTTTCCCCCATCTAAAAGGGGAAACACACACAAGCTCACCTCTCAACCGATTAAAGGTTGATTGGTCCAAAGGCTTGGTAAAAATATCAGCAAGCTGATGATGAGTATCGACATGGCGAAGGTCGATATCACCCTTCTCATAGTGGTCTCGCAGAAAATGAAAGCGCACATCAATGTGTTTGGTCTTCGAGTGAAGCACGGGGTTCTTAGCAACGCTAATCGCACTCGTGCTGTCACAAAGCAATGGAACACGAGAAAAGCTCAGACCAAAATCACGCAAAGTGGCCATCATCCAGAGTAACTGGGAACAGCAGCTAGCCGCAGCAACATACTCAGCCTCCGTGGTAGACTGGGCGACGCTAGACTGCTTGCGAGAAGACCACGAAACAAGAGAAGAACCAATAAACTGGCAAGTCCCAGAAGTGGACTTGCGATCAATACGGCAACCAGCAAAATCGGCATCGGAATAACCGCAAAGGGAAAGGGTGGAGGAAGCAGAATACCAAATCCCAAATTCTGGAGAGAAGGATAAGTACCTTGACTGCCTGACGGTGAGAGGTGCGCGGCGACGCCTGAAAGCGCGCGCAGAGGCACACCGCGAACTGGATGTCCGGGCGTGTCGCCGTCAGGTACAGCAGCGACCCGATCATACTCCGGTACTCCTTCTGGTCCACTGCTTCTCCCTCCTTGTCCGCATCCAAGGCCGTCGTGGTCGCCTTGGTGTTGGAAGAGGCTTGGCCTCACCCATGTCGAATTTCTTCAAAATGTCCCGGGTGTACTTGCCCTGGTGCACGAACGTCTCTTCCCGGGATTGCTTGATTTGCAACCGAGGAAAAACGTCAACTCGCCCATCATGCTCATCTCGAACTCCCTGCTCATAGTGTCTGCAAACTTGGCAACCAAAGCGTGAGAGAAAACCACCGAAAATGATATCATCCACGTAAATTTGGACCAAGAGAGTATCAGTGCCTTGCTTGAGGAGAAAGAGCGTTTTATCTACACATCCCATTTTAAAACCCTTAGCAAGCAAAAAGGTTTTCAACCTATCATACCAGGCTCTAGGGGCTTGTTTCAAACCATACAAAGCTTTGTGAAGTTTAAAGACATGGTTTGGAAACTTGGGATTTTCGAAACCGGGGGTTGTCTAACATACACCTCCTCTTCTATGTAGCCGTTTAAGAAGGCACTCTTGACATCCATTTGAAAAAGTTTGAAACCTTTGGATGCAGCAAAAGCCAAGAGTATCCTAATTGCCTCCAAACGAGCTACAGGAGCAAACGTCTCCTCATAGTCTATCCCCTCCTTCTGACTATATCCCTGGGCTACGAGTCTGGCCTTGTTTCTCACAACATGGCCATCTTCTCCCTGTTTGTTTTTGAAAACCCATTTTGTCCCAATTGGATGACACTCAGAAGGTGGAGACACTAGAACCCAAACCCAATTTCTCTCAAAGTTCTCAAGCTCCTCATGCATGGCATTGACCCAATCCGGATCCGTCAAAGCGTGTCCAACATCCGGGGTTCAAAATCAGCAACAAATGCAGAATGAGCAAAGTGAGAGATTTGCCTTGACCGGGTGACGCGTTCGTCGATGCTGCCGATCATTGCTGAGGCGGGTGCTGGCGCTGAATGTGTCGTGGCGCCTCCCTTGCCGAAGTGATCTCCCCCTCAGCAGCAGCTGGTGCCTCCCCGGGTACAAAGGGTACCGCTCGGGGTGGCGGATCCCACGGCCCCCAGGAAGAAGAGGTGTCGGGGCCGTGAGTCGTCGTAGAAGCCGCTCTTTGCGGCACAGCAGGTGGAGGAGGTGTTGGGTCATCTATCCTTCAGCACCTTCATCTTCATCATCGAAAAGAGGTCGCCAACCTCATGATCCATGCACGCTCAACGAAAAGAGCTGGCTCTGCACGAGAGAGAAGGCGATCTCGTCGAAGGTGACATCGGATGTCTCCATGACTCGGTTAGTGTCAAGGTTAAGTACACGATAAGCACGAGTATGAGTGCCATAACCCAAAAACACACCGTCAGAAGAACGAGACTCAAACTTGTCCAAGTTGCCCTTTTTGAGTATAAAACAATGGCAACAAAAACTCAAAAATAACTCACCTTGGGAGTTTTCCAAAATGCAACTCATAAGAGGTCTTTTTCAAGAATGCTCGATGAAAAATGCGATTGGAAATGTAGCATGCAGTGCTCATAGCTTCGGCCCAATATCGCCTAGGAGTCCTATGCTCATCGAGCATCGTCCTGGCCATCTCTACAAGGGTTTGATTCTTCCTCTCTACAACACCATTCTGAGGCGGTGTGTAGGGAGAAAAACTGATGCTCTAACCCAAAAGAGTCACAAAACTTCTCAAAATTTGAATTCTTGAATTCGGAACCATTATCACTCCGAATTGCTCGCATAGAGTTCAAAGGAAACTCATTCTGAAGACGCAAAATCAGATTGCGAGCAAAGGAGAAAGTCTCGGTTTCTCCGCTAAAAAGAAAACCCACGAATATCTCGAAAAATCGTCGACAACAACAAGCACATACCACTTCCCCCCAACCGAGTTCACCCGAGCTGGACCAACAAGGTCCATGTGTAAAAGCTCTCCAGGGCGCTTAGTCATGACCTGAGTCACTGGATGGTGGGGAGCGGCTACCATCTTCCCATGTCTACAAGAATGGCAAACAAGATCCTTCTCCATGGATAACTTGGGCAATCCTCGGATTAAGCCAAGTGAACTAAGTCTTGCAAGCAAGTCGAAGCTCAGGTGACCTAGTCTCCTATGCCACTTCCAAAGATCAGAAGAGGAAGGTCCAGCCAAAAGACAACGAGAAATTCCGAACGACTCTGAGAAATCCGCACGAAAGACTTTTCCAAAGGGCAAAATCACACATACAAGATTGCCCTGAGGATCCAAAATACGACTGAGATTCGGTTTAAAACGAATCTCATAGTCATCATCGAAGAGTTGTGAAACAGAAAGAAGGTTAAAATGCAAGTTAGAAACAAGAGCAACATCGCGCAACACAAAGTGCTCATTAACTCGCACAGACCCATGAGACAACACCTTACCTTTGCTGTTGTCGCCGAAGGTTAATACTCCTTTCCGGCGACCGGACTAAGACTGGAGAACCACTTGGCGTTTCCGGTCATGTGCCTCGAACACCCGGAATCCACCAACAAACGTTCTCCAATCGTTTTACCTACATCAATAAAAAGACATAGGGTGAGCATACGGGCCAACACTGGGGTTAGTGAAGTAAGGGGAATACCAGTGTTGGGCCGGCTGCTCAAAAGAACGGTTAGCAGAAAAACCATTCCTAGCACGCCTATGGGAGGAGCGATCACCACGTTGAGGAAAATATGGTCCGCTAAGGGAGGAGCGTCCATCGCGATACTCAAAACGCGGTGGGGGAAAACGCTCAACTACAAAGCCACTGCCACGGGGTCCATAGCCTACAACTGCAGGCTCCCGCCGGGCACGCTCTCTACGAGACCTACGCCTAGGGACTTGAGGCTCAACACCTCTAGGCCTAGCGTCTCTCCTCGGAGCTCTCTGCTGCCTAGGCCTGGGAACTTGAGGTTCTGGACCTCTGGGCCTAGCAGCACGTCTCGGTGCTCTCCTCTGAACATTCGGCGCATGTACATCATGGAAAGGATGGTACATGTCCGGGTTGTTTATCTCCCTAGCACGGCGCGCCTCTCTCTTGCGCGTAAAGCAGAACTTGCTCAAGTGTCCATCTCTCCCACAGTGCTCACAGTGGTACCTCACCGCTCTCAAAGGGGGTTGTTGGTACTCATGGTTGTGGGTGTGGATCACCTTGCCCTTCTGTGGCAACTCCTCCTGGATAGGTGGCATTGTGTCCAGCTTGTTCTTTAGGTGGTTGGGTTTGGGAGCCCATTGCTGGTTCTTGGGTGGAGCTCTCGGAGGCTCAACAAAGACCCCATCCTTGGTGTTAGGCTTGAGAGGCTCTTTGGGTGGAAGCTTGGCAAGTTTGGGAGTAGTGGTGGAGTTGGGCTTCTCACTCGGATTCAGACCACTCGACTCTCCAATCTTCCCAAAAGCAGAAAGATCAACACCCTGAGCAAAGCCTACACTGGGACCTCCAGCATTGAATTGGGAGATCATCATCCCGAGCTGCGGCTCACCACAAGATACCCATGACAAGATGGTCCGAAGGTATGTGTTTTCCTCCTCGGTTTGCATCTTGTCATGCTTCACGTTAGCAATCTCCATCTCCAAACCCTCGCACAAAGCGCACCTAGTCACACAAGTGCTACTCGAGCTGGCCTCCTCAAGAGACACAATTTTGGCATTCTTCTCTGCCAACTCGGATTGCAAGACAGGACAAGTCTTGCACGCACCCAACAGCATGGGTCTAGCCCAGAGCTCATCCACCTCTCCTACCAACGCAACATACTTACTTCTCAAAGTGAGAAGATCAGTCATGTGCGTGGTGCACGCCTCGCACTCCTCCTCATCGGTAACAACTACGGTGGACTTGACAGAATCAAGTTCCTTCACCGTATCCTCCCACTTCTGCCTAAACTCCTTGCGCTCTCTAGCAGCTCGCCTAAGCAACTTATCTTGACTAAGGAGCGCGGCAGTAAGTTTCTCGACCTCAGCGAAAAGCTCATCATGGGTTAGAGATACCTGGGAGGTGTCGTCGTCGTCGTTCCGAGGGGAGTTCACCAGCGGCGACGGTTCATGCGGTTGTTGTGAAACCGCGAGAACCGGTTGGTGAGCATTGCCAACTCGTCATTCCCCAAAGACTCCAGCTGGTCCTCTGTGATAGAAAAGAGAGACGAAAGAGCAAAACCTCCAGAGGGGTTAGAAGAGCCAGAAACCAAAGCCATAGTCGGGCTAGAAGGATTCTCATAAGAAGCCCTTGCCATGGCATCAATCTCACTGGACTTGAGCTTACTGAAGAGCTCGTCGCACGTGAGGGTCTCATAGTTAGGTGATTCGATGATCGCCTGAACTTTGGAGTCCCACACCGATCGATCAAGAGTATGCAATAGCTTCAAAGCTCTCTCATGATCGTCGAAAGGCAACAACTCCTTGTTAGCCCTCATCCTGTTGACAATCACCTGAAAGCGAGCGAATAAACTTTCTATGCTCTCGCCAGGCATATGTCGAAAGTTCTCATACTCTCGCTTGAACGACTCGTAGAGATGGGTTTTGACTTGAGAGGTTCCCTCATGAAAGCGCATGAGGGTAGCCCAAATCTCCCAAGCCGTAGCGAGGTGAGAAACACGATCAAACTCACTCATGCTCAAACATGAGAAAAGAGCATTACGTGCTTTGCTATTGGCATCGTGCTCATCGATCTGAAGCTGAGAGCCACGAGCAGCCAAAACCACGTAATTAGCAGAGTTGCAAATATCCCAGATGGAAGCGCCCAAACTCTGCAGATAGGCCGACATGCGTATCTTCCAATACGCATAGTTCGTCCCGTCAAAGAACGGCGGTTTGCCCACGCCGCGATCCATGTCGCCTTCTGTGGATCTGGAATCGGCTAAGGTGGAAGATCCTTAACCCGCTCCGATACCAATTGAAGGACCGAAAATGCTACCAGAAAGCGACTAGAGGGGGGGGGGGTGAATGGGAGCTTCAAAATTCTTTTCGGAAACTTGTTGCCACTGTCCCGTAAATCAACCCCAAAGGCAAACCCTAGAGCTTGCTAGTGTCCACGACCCTAGATGTAGGGTGGATGCTTCCAAGAAGCACAGTGGGACACCACAACTCTAGAAAACCAACGCAAAAGACGGAAACCAAATCCGACACCGAACGAACAACCGGCGAATGAAAACGCGCAGAACAGTCACGACCGGACTCTGGCTAGCGTCCGGTCAGCAGAGACCGGACGCGTCCGGTCACACAAATGCCGATCTGAGACCTCACTGAGTTGGACCGGACTCACGAGTCTGGAGCGTCCGGTCGAAGGCAGTGCGTCCGATCAGTAGAAAGCACACACAGTGAACAGTGCCAGGGATGAGTCCGGTCAGTGAGCAACCAGTGCGTTCGGTCAGGGCACGAAACACAGCAGTGAGCTGTTCAACGACTGGACTCACTCTCAGCGTCCGGTCATCCCGTGGCGAGCGTCCGGTCAACCCGAAACTGGGTAGTTCGTCCACTGATTCGACTCGATCTCACCCAAAACGAATCCTCTAGGGATCAAACTTGGTGAGAGGAGTCACAAGGAGGATAGTGAGCTATCTCTAAGAGATCATGGCTCGAACCTATCTCCGAATCGATGAATCGAAGAATTTCGGGGGAGAGGAGAAAAACTTGACCCGAAACGTAAATCGATCGATCTCCTAGACCGTGAGGTTAGAGGAGAATTCCTTCGGTGGAAAGAAGTGCCTCACGACCTAGAACAACTTGGTTCAAACAGATTTGCAAAAGATGAACTGAGCAAAGAGATCTAGCGACGGGAAAAACGTGGAGAAAAAGATTCCGCGAAGAACACGAGCGAAATGCGAATCACAACCACGAAATTGCAACCGTGTGGCTACCACACGCTACAACAGTGAGGTTACGGCCTCACTTCCTCAAAATCTCATGAACACAGAGGTATTGTTCTCTTCTCTGTGGATCTCAGGTTCGCTACAGCAGGGGAGAGGGAGAGCAGGAAAACCCTAGAAGCAAAAGAGCAAATGACTGAGATAGGAAGGGAGGAGGGGTGTCTCCCTCTACTTATCCTAATTTCTAATTCCTACTCTACCCCTCTCTAATTACAGAGCGAACCAGCTAAACCCTAAGGTTATTCTGGACCAACTCGGTGGTAGGTGTATCCGACGGCCACGCTCGCACAACTCGTAGCGTTGCCTCGACGCAACCTCCCGATTGCCGCCACGTGCCGCCCTCGCTCTGCACCCCGGTTTTGTGGCCCAAACCGGGAAACCAGCCTTTCCAGCCAACCCCGGTTTTGAGGCCCAAACCGGGAAACCAGCCCACCAGCTTCTGAGTTTTGAGGCCAAACTCATCAAACCCTCAGCGCCCAGGTTTTGAGGCCCAAACCTGGAAACCGTCCTCAGCCCGAGTTTTGTGGCCAAACTCGGAAACCATCCACACCCAGGTTTTGAGGCCCAAACCTGGAAACCGTCCACCCGATGGTTTTTCCCTGGCTCTACCACCAAATCGACGTCGTAGATGGGATGCATCTCCCGTGCATCCCGTCCACCGACACGTGTCCCCAAGTCCACGACACAGGCAACACATGACCGCAAGTCTTCACTTGTAGCTGCCACAGGCTGCCAGCCACCACAGCTGATCCTCGGGCTTCTGGTCCCTCAGTCCAAGCCTCACGTCCGCCCTTCGCCACTCTCGGTCCATCGCCACTCTCTACTTGACCTTCACCTCGCCTTCGATCACTGTATCCGTGCTCGACACCTGCACAACACAAGCCAAAGAACATGCGCATCATCCCAGTTGACAATCACTCATCACTCAGAGACCCGGCATACACCCATGTATCCGCACAGGCAAAAGGGCAACACGAGTCATGGTCAATGGAGAGTGTAAAACTGATATATCAGTCGTGCTCACCGCTGAGCGGGCTTGGACTTCTTCGAGATTAGTTGGCTCTGGTTCGGTTGGATTGCCTGGATGGAATTCAAGTGCGGTTGCTTGGTGGACTCAAAGTGTTGTTAGCTTGGTGGACTCCAAGTGTCGATTACTTGGTGGACTCCATGTGTCGGTTTGCTCGGTGGATTCTGAGTGTGGGTTTGCTCAGTGTATT
This sequence comes from Coix lacryma-jobi var. lacryma-jobi, assembly GCA_009763385.1. Lineage (NCBI taxonomy): Eukaryota > Viridiplantae > Streptophyta > Magnoliopsida > Poales > Poaceae > Coix > Coix lacryma-jobi. The sequence continues at coordinate 74,711,186 of CM019828.1, read as the reverse complement.
CTGAGTGTTGGTTTCTTCGAGGAGAATGTGGTTTATCCTAGTAATTAGTTTTATAGGATTTAGATTTATAGGATGTGTCGCTTTAGGTGCTAGTGTCAAACAAAGCAGTTAACCTATCCCTTTGTTATAAGCCTCATGTCACATTATTTTTCTACACTTGTGGAGTATATTTTGATGTACTAACCATTTTTTTGTCTCCCCTGCTACTTAACCCAGATACTAAAGATGATGACTTTGACCTGATGACTTATACTAGGCTGGTGCTACCCCAATAGATTTTGTTGAAATGGGTCCCGTTCTGCTAGATTAAATAAGAGTTGATGTACTTTTCTTTTTAGATCTAAGGGTCATTTTGTAATAATGTTTTGATATGTAATTCAACATTTATTTTGATACTATTATGACAACAATATATGTATGAAAGTTAATCCTGACATATATATATATATATTACATTCAATTTTATCGTTAAAATCAGGTGTGGTCAGTGGTAGATCCAGAGAAAAAAATATTAGGGGGCTACTTTAGCCTCCAAACAGTTTCAGCCCCTCTCAATGTATATCTATGACAAAAAAAATATAAGGGACTTAGGAGGGGCTCTATGGATCCAGCGGCCTTAGGGGAGACTAGATCCGCCCCTGGGTGTGGTATAGGAGGGAGAGGGCCCGTTCTTCATGGAAGGCACCGTAGAGGTGGATGCAGAGGCTGTCTTGAATTACGATGATGACTTCTCGACCCATCGACCATCGCTGAAATAGTAGCCCTCAAAAGCGCGCCTCACAATCCAATTCAGAACCGTCCGAGAATCGCACTATAACAACCCAAAAATTTGGACTTTTTTAAAAAAATTGGTGATTGTGTGAAACATGTAGTTGCTAGCTGAACCGGGAACAATTTATAAATAAATTGTTGCATTCATATAGTATTGTTTGTAGGAGTTTGTCGGAGATTCTTTTTACAACTTAAGTCTTATGATGGAGAGCACATATCCATAGCAACCTCCTCACATTCTTCTGGAAAACCCTTCCTGATTTCTCTCTTGTTCTCAACTCTGAGTCTAACAATTCATAACGCGGAGATGATCTCTTCCCTTTTTCCCAAAACATATACGGAACCACCGTCTTCTCCTAGAGGCGACTTGCCAAATTCCCTTTCCAGATCCACTCCAGATCTACTTAACCCCTGATCACCAACTTACACTAAAATGCTAATTTGGGCCTTTCCCAACTTCCTCGCGTTCCCTTTAAAATCCCTGCGGAATTCACCATTGAATCCAATTCAAGTACCTACAAAATTCCTCAAATGAAATAGCAAAAGAATAGACAAAAGACCCCTTCTTTCTTAGGGCCTAAACCCTCTTATCCTCTCTTCATTCGCGGACTAGCCCAGCACCCACCGGCCCCCTTTCCCTTCCCTCGTTGATGGGCCATGACCCACTCGCCCACTCTTTCCCTCCCCTCCTTCTCCTCCATTAGGCCCAGCGGCCACCGAAGCCCAACCGAGTAGGTCACGCCTCCCCCTCCCTGTGGTTGGCCTGCCTCCACTCTCCTCCTCTTCCTGCAGCGCCCCAGCCCAACAGCGCCAGGCCCGCCTCGCCTTCCATCTGACCCGCCTCGCACGCGTTTGCGCCCTAACCCTAGCAGGCGCGGGTGCTCCTGGCCGCCGCCGCCACCGCCAGTGCTCTGGCCGCGCGTGCGCCGCGCCTCGTGCCCCTGCCGCCTCCTCTGCTCCGCTCGATGGCCACCATGTCCCGTCCATGGCACAGACGCCGAGGATGGACGGAGAGCCCCTGGAGCCCTAGCCGCCGCACTCTTCTTCTCCTTCCTCCTAGCTATGTCGTTTCCTCCTCATCTCGCCGCACACATGGTCACGCCGCCCGCCTCCTGAGCATGTGTGGCCGTGCCCAGCTGGCCGCCTGCACGCTCACCCAGTGCCCAGACAGCCGCTGCTGGCCATGGCCGCTCGGTAGCCGCCTGCGGTCGACTGCCGTTTGGCTCGACCGAGCACCCCCACACTGGCCAGGGCCGAGGCCGTGCCGCGGGGGCCCCGACGCCTCTGTTGTCCTCGCTGACCAACGTCTCCAGCACGGCGCGGATCGCATCCTGCCCCGTCTGAGCCTCCTCGCCTTCAGCAAGCCCAAAGTCGCTCGACGTTGGCCTCTGCTCCGTCCCCGGCCGCAGTCGCGCGTGCCGGCCATCCTCTGTGCGATGCCCTGTGTCACTGCCGTGACGCCTCGTCAAGCCCCCTCGACCTGACGTCAACAACACGACCGCCCGTGCCATGTCGTTGTCCGAATTTCTGCCACCAGCAGCAGCACCACAGCCTCCTACTCCAACCTCACCGTCATCCTCGCTCTGCCGCGCTCTTCGGCCGACCAACCACGACGCATCGCGGTGACATTTCCATCCCATCCTCGCCACGACGTCACCGCACTGAAGCACAGGAATGTCACTGGTGAGCCCCAGACTGCAAGCTCGGACCTCTTTCATGCCACCATGGAACCTCGACTGAGACCGACCATCGCGCCATGTTCTACACTCCTGCAGGGAAGACGACCACGTCATGGAGCTTTCGCCGGGCTCTGCCATCCTCCGGAGCACTTGCTGCCACCTCCGGCTGAAGGACCGAATTGGCAATGGGAGCCTCAAATTTCTTCTCAAGAAATGATGGCCCTTGTCCCAGAAAATCACCCCAAAAGCGAAGAGTCAAACAACCGGTGAGTTCACGACCTACGAATAGGTGGATACCCTAGAAGATGTCCTAGAGGTATAGCAGAACTACCGAAGAACCCCAAAACCAAGCGCCAAGCAACGGGGCAAAACTGCACAAGCAAGCTCCTAGAACAATCGAACCTCCGAAAACGGAACACCCCACTCCTATGGAGAAGAGGAAAATGTTTCACCAAAACTACTTAGGCCAACTGGTGGCAAAAGCACCTTGGAAAGATCCTTATGAAGGCCAACTGGTGGCAAAAGCACCTTGGAAAGATCCTTATGAAGTTAGAAAACTAACACAACAGACGGATCTCAAATCGGAGCTCGAACGCAAAAGATACGAACGCTAGAACCAACGAAACTCCAAAAGCAGAACACTTAACTCCTATGGAGAAGAAGGAAGTGTCCGACTGAAAGGACCGTGACGCCTAAGAGGGGGGGTGAATTAGGCAACTAAAAACTTTACTCTAACTATGGCCTCTAATTACCACCTAGTCAAAACCTAAGCAAGAAAGTAAACTATCTATATGTGCAACTACGGTTTGCTAGGTGTGTTGCTATCTCTACCGCAAAAGAATTATGCGACCTAGTTTCCAATCCTATCAACTAGCCTATCAACTAAGCTAGGAAAGGTAAAGCACATAAATAAGGTAGCAAGATAAATGCGGAAGCTAAAGAGCAAGGTAGAGATGCAAACTCCCGTCGATGACTCCGGTATTTTTACCGAGGTATCGAGAAGCATGCAAGCTTCCCCCTAGTCCTCGTTGGAGCCCCTCGCAAGGAATCCCTCGCAAGGGCCAAGCTCCCGGTCGGGTAACTCCGTGGATAGCTCCGGTCCTTATCCACGCGCAAGTGGGTCTCCGGTTAAGCCACTCGTGGCAAAGCCTCTCCCGGATGCTCCCCGCCGTCTCCACTATCAAGCTTCCGGCCGAACCGCCGCGGGTCTTGTTCCCTTCGGTACACGGTGGCGGCCACACCACAAACGCGGTTGGTATGGTCTCACAAGACTACAAGCCCCTCCGATGTACAACAATGGTGCACACAAGCACTGAGTAGCAAGAGGTATGCAAACCTCACTAAACACTAGGCCTAAACCTAGAGCAAGCGCATGAGCGGTGGTCTAACTAGCCTAAGCACTTCGCAAAGCACCTACACTAATCACCATGTGAATCACTAAGCATTATGCATATGGAAGCACTAATATGGTGTAGCAACACCCTTGGTATGTTTCCTCACTCCTCCACACCTCATTTGGCCAGTTAGAGGTGGTATATATAGCCCCCAAATCAAAATAGAGCCATTGGAGAGGCTGAAATCAGCTTTCTGTAGACCATCAGACGCTACAGTGATGGCATCAGACGCGTCCTATGCTCATGTGATGAGTAGCCGTTGGAAAACTAGTCGTTAGACCTGTTTTCGGGGGCATCGGACGCTACAGTAGTGCATCGGACGCTGGCATTGTACTCTACCATCATACTGTTCATTCTGGGCTGATTTAGATGGCATCCGACGCTGCATTGGACTCTGGCATCAGACTCTGCATCGGAGCGTCCGTTGCTCCTTTTCCTGTGAGACAGACTTTCGTATTTGGGCATAACTTTTAGCTCCGAACTCCGATTTCAATGATCTTGGACTTTTCGGAAAGCTAATGAAATTATCTACAACTTTATGCTAGTGCCATGTCAGTATGAGCAATTCCAAAATCATGAGACAGTTCTAATTCAATCAGCTCTTGTCTCGGCTTGAGCGGGCATAACTCTTAGCTCCGAACTCCGAATTTGATGATCTTGGACTTTTCGGAAAGCTAATGAAATGATCTACAGATTTATGCTAATGCCATCTCAGTTTGAGAAATTCCAAAGTCATGAGATAGTTCCAATTCAATCAGCTCTTGTCTCGGTTTGAGCGGCTCATCTTTATTTGCGTCCGGGCCTCTGTTTCTTGTGTCTTGGACTTTGCTTGATCTTTGTAATCCTTCAATACATCTGTAGGGTCTTGCTTGAGGTGTTGATCATTTGATCACCATATTGCCTTCGTCCAAGTCACATTTGCACCCTATTGGACTATAAAACAAACACTCGCAAACACATTAGTCCAATTTGGTTATGTTGATAATCAAACACCAAAATCCAAAGTTAAATGGGCCAAGGTCTATTTTCCTTACACCGACCAAAAATACTTTTACCAATGGTGGCAAAAGTACTTTGGAATGATCCTTAAGAAGTTAGGAAACCAACGCAATAACGGATCTCAAATCGGAGCTCGTACGCAAAAGATACGGACGAAAACAACAAAACTGTGCAGTGGCGGACTGTCCGCTAGTGAACCGCGGACTGTCCGCTAGTGAACCCCGGACAGTCCGCCGTTCAAAAATGAAAACAGCACCCTTGCTGTGAACAGCCCCGACCCCTGGACAGTCCGGGGATGAGTGTTAGACAGTCCGGGAATGCCCAGAAAGCCTAAAAATAGCCCGTATCAAACTCAAATTCGATTGGAACTCAACCAAATCGAACGGGGCTGCAACCAAACTTCACCCAAGTGTTTCTCTATGTGTTGGGAAGCTAATCCTAGGATATCATCGCTCCAAACCAACTCATCCGTGAGAAATCCGAAGAACACTAGAAAAAGGGAAAGTTTGGAGAACAAACGTGAAAACAGCCCGATCTATGTGCTCGTGAGGTTTGGGAGGAAATCCTTCAGTGAAAAGATGACACTCATGTCCTAGCACAACTTGATTCAAGTGGAATTGAAAACCATCCCTTGGATTGGAAGAATGAGCCAATTCACCGAAGGGGAAAAGAGAGAAACGCGAAGAACAAATGAGAATTCAATCCAAATTTCAGCCAACAAAGAGGAGGACGAAATTGATCCTTGGATTGCTACAAGATGATGAATGTGTAGCACATGATGTCGGGTTACAAGCCACTCCTCGCAACAACAAAGCGCGAATGGCAAAAAGCTCAAGAACAAGAGCCACTCTCTTCCTAACCCTAGCCTCCTCTCACATGAACAAAATGAGAGTGACACCTCCAAGGATAGCTGTCCAACACAGCCCCTTCACATATATATAGGCACACGTCCAAAAGACACAAACGCCCTAACATGAAGCACTAACCTCAAATACCCCCTAGGGTAAAACCGTCCAACTCTGGCAGTTTCCATCTGACGGCCACACGCCTTCTCATCCTTCGCTTCGCCTCGACACAAGCTCTAGGATGCCGCCATGTGCCGTCACGTCGACCACCATGCCTTCCTCACCGATAGCTTCGCCGCAACGCAAGCCTCTCGATGCCGCCACGCGTCGACCGTTCCGCATAGGAACCTCCGCCGGTTTTGAGGGCCAAACCGGTAAACCCGCCAGCCCAGGTTTTGAGGCCCAAACCTGGAAACTGTCCACCCCGAGTTTTGAGGCCCAAACTCGGAAACCCGCCACCTCGAGTTTTGAGGCCCAAACTCGGAAATCGTCGAGGGTAATTTTTCGAGGCTCAACTACCAAACCCACACAGTAGACGGGATGTGGTTCGCACACCCCGACCACCAGCACCGATGCTGATGCATGTCCGACCTCCCACCGGGCACAACGCCTTCGCCTTCCTTCTTGACTCGGCCGACGACACTTGCGCCGCACGCAAGCCCGTGTCCGACCTCCCACCAAGTTCCACGACGCCATCATCTTCCTCCCGACTCTGCCGACGCATCGCACATCCCCATGTGCTATTGCTCGCCGATGCCACGTGCCAGCTACCACAGCTGGTCCTCCGGCCTCCTGGTCCGTCGATCCAAGCCTCACGTCCGCCCTTCACCGCTCCGGGTACATCGGCATAGCACGTCCGCCGCACGGCACGCCCATCCTTCACCGCACCCGGTCCATCGGCACGACACATCTCTACTTGACCCTCACCTCGCCATCGATCACTGTCTCTGAGCTCCACACCTGCACATCAACACAGCCAAGAGACACATGTTGCACACGCACACCAACACAAAAACACACCACAACTCAACGCCACCGGTTAGTCATAAACATTAAGCTCATATGAAATAAGACTTAACCGGAAAAGCCTCAAACCTTCCTCACAAATTTCAATCATTCATCATATGTGTTGGAATCACACCTGCCCTACCTCCGCTGCTATGCAGGGGTACAGGGCGAGGGTGAACAACTGTCGGACTCAAGCGAAGGTACAAGAAGATAAGATGGTGGAAATACTTTACTATTCCAAAGAATCATCCCCCTTTACACTATTCATCCCATGGTATTTATAGGGAATACCAGGGGGCACCGGCCAAATTACAATAGGGTACAAGAAAGATTCCCTAGCACGTACAGCGAAAGGGCAGAATCGTACAAACACGGGCAGAGTGGAAACCCTAGTTCGCCTTCCACATGTCCGCCGCCACCCGGTTCCTGCACACCTTCGCAGGAACATGATGGTCAACTTCTCGGCTTCGCCAGTCGCGAGGCCCGCGTTCGCTCGCCACCCGCTGAGCTTGACGTCTCCAGCGAAGGAGCGACGGAACGCGCGAGGGTCATTTTCCGTGTTCTTTACGCCCCTTGCCTGCAAGAGACAAAGTTTGCGAGGGTCGAGCCGGTATCCGAAGGTTAGGAAAACAATCTGAGGGGCTCAACAAACGACGAGAAAAAAGTTTGCGAAGGCGCGTGGGTCGTGCGAAGGTCGTCTTCGAGCCAGCCTGCGTGGCGCCACTGCCGAGGGTCCCTTCCCCCAACAGTAGCCCCTCGATGCCTTGGATCTAAAGAACAATACTTAGGCCCAAGCAACGCTCTTTGATGGAAACATAACGTGACCCTCGGCAGCGACGCCCGCGGCTGCTTTTGGGCTGGGCCATTGTATTTTTGTATGTACTATTGAGGTCCATCTCATTTTTTGCGCCGTGGATTTCGGGGGCCGTGCCGGTCTTGTCGGGTGGGGTGGCTTTTCTCCTGGCCTATAAATAGGTGGGGTTGGTGGAGGGTTTGAAGTTGTGCCTTCCTTTTGCTGTAGCCACCCTGCTGTCTTGATTCTCTGTTGCGAGGGTCTGTTAATTTTTCTGGCGAAGGTTGTGCGGATTGTGTTCTGCAAAGGTTTTAGTTTGAGAGATGGCTAGGTCCAAGCAAACCGCTCGTGTTGCTTCTCCGTCCGCTGCAGATGAGAGAGTGACTTTTGAGTTCGGACTCAGCCGGGTCTGCAGTTCGGAACTGGCAGCTTATGTCAAACGAGGTTGGATTGAGGACGGAAAGGCGAGGACCAGTGCAGGAGAGACTATCCCGAAGACTGATGCTGACGAGGTTGTTGTATTTGAGGAGTTCTTTGTGGCTGGTCTGCGCTTTTCGGTTGCTTCTTTGGTGACTTTGGTTCTGCAGAGGTTTAATCTGAGGTTTCATCAGCTGACACCATCGTGCTTCACGAAGCTTTCAGTATATGTCTGGGCATGCCGCTCCAGGGCATTGTCCCTCAAGTCGAGGGTTTTATTCGTACTCATCGAGTGCATACGCAACCTCGCAAGATTGTGGATGGCGAAGGTAACACCAGCCTTGGCCAGTTTGCGGTGTACACATTTTGCCATCGCGCTGGGTCAGAGTTGCCGGTGCAAGCACAGAAAAACAAGTGGACCAGTGGGTGGCAAGAGTTCTGGTTCTACTATGTTGGGAACACACTTGCCCTACCTCCGCACTTGGCAGGGGAAGGAGCGAAGGTGGCCAGTGTCGAATGCAGTAGCGAAGGTGAACGGAAGTGGGAGGTGCTCGAATTCCCCAAAATCGTGCCTTACACTGTTGCATCCCCTTGGTATTTATAGGGAATGCCAAGGGGCACGGGCCAAATTACAAAAGGGTACAGCAAAGATTCCTCGCCTCCGCGCAGGGAGGAAGGGCAAAAGCGTAAATACACAGCTGAAGCGGAAACCCTAATCGGTCACACCCAGCGCGCCGCCACCTGGCCCTGTTCACCTTCGGGGAGAGGTGCGGCGGTCTTGACCTTCGGCCGCCTCACCCTTGGGCCCGCGCACCTCCGGCTTCACTTGCCTCCCGGAGAGGGACGAAGATTCTAGCTTTCGGCCGTGCTCGCCGAACCTTCGGTTTCGCTTGCCTTTGGGGCAACGCACGCTTGCTGCTTGCCTGGACCCTCGCTCCAAGCGAAGGTGGCGTCGACAGTCAGCGAAGGTTTCCTGCAGTGCGACCATCGCCTCAGACCTGCACGGGAACACAGCAAGAGAGCGAGGGTTGATCCCGCATTCGGGGGTCAGGGTAGTGGCCTCCAATGGGAGAGAGACCTCGCAAGCACGCCAGGCGCGCGCGAGGGCTGATTTCGAGCACCAGTTCGGGCGGCGCTTCTGTCGAGGGTCCTTTCCCCCAACAGTAGCCCCTCGTTGTCTTGGATCTAAAAGATTGTGTTTAGGCCCAAGCAGCGCCTTTAAAAACGGGACCCTCGGCAGCGACGCCCGCGTCTGCTTTGGGCCGGGCCGTTGTGGTGTTGTTTTATACTATTGAAGCCTGCTTCGTTTTTGTGCCGCGTTCTTTGGTTGTCGTGCCGACTTCGTCGGGTGAGGGGTTCGTCTCCCGGTCTATAAATAGAAAGAGTGAGCGTGGAGTTTTGATTGTGCTCTTTGTTGCTATAGCCATCCTGTTGTTGCAATTTGCTTGTAGCGAAGGTTTGTTTGAGCTTGTCTGCGAGGGTTGAGACAGACGTTGGTTGTTCGGTAGTGTTAGCAGTTGAAGAGATGGCAAGGTTGAAGCAAACTGCTCGTGCTGTTTCCCCACAGCCGCGGATGAGGGGATTACCTTCGAGTTTGGTCTGAGCCGGGTTTGCGCAAGTGAGATTGCATCTTACGTGCGGTGGGGCTGGATTGAGGAAGGCAAGGCGAGGGCCAGCAGTGGGGAGACCGTGCCGAAGCCGGATGCAGATGAGGTTGTGGTGTTTGAAGAGTTCTTTTCGGCTGGCCTTCGCTTCCCAGCTGACTCCTTCGTGACTTCGGTTCTGCGAGGTTTAACCTGCGGTTTCATCAGCTTACGCCTTCTTGCTTCACAAAGATGTCGGTCTACATCTGGGCCTGCAGGTCTCAGGGGGTTGTCCCTCATGTCGAGGGTTTTGTTCGCACTCATCGCGTTCACATGCAGCCTCGCAAGATTACGGACAGCGAGGGCAAGACCAGCCTTGGACAATTTGCGGTGTACACTTTTTGCCATCGCGCCGGCGCGGAGCTGCCGGTGCAAGCGCAGAAGAACAAGTGGAGCAGCGGATGGCAGGAGTTCTGGTTCTATTACAAACTTAGTGACAGCTCCGAGCTTTGCGGCGAGCTTCCGGTGCTTGGAGATGTGGGCGCCGAAGCTAAAATGAGCATCGAGGCCCATGCTGCTGTTGATTGCCTGAGGGTCGTTGCGCGCTCTCAGTGCGCGCGTGATTTGGTGGAGGAATATTGCTGTGCCAAGATTTGGCCTCTTGGCCGGAGGCAGACTTGGTTCGTTGTGGAGGATGACCCAGGTACGAAGGTAGGGGCTTGAAGAAGCCTTGTTTGGACCTAGAGAAGGTCTGGGAAAGGACTCTTAAGAAATTTCCGAGGCGCGAGGATGGGAATGGAGCTGTTTTTAAACGAGTTCAACAGTGGACGGACGAGCTCGTGGGGAAGCTTTCCCCACTGGAAGTGAAGGCTATCCATAGCTTGGTGGGCGGCGAAGGTCGCGTGAACAGAATGTTTGATATTCTTGGTATTCGGTACGCCGACTGGCCTGCTCCTTCGAGCGACGACGCGCCGAAGAAGAGGAAGCGGAAGGCTTCGGGAGAAGCGGAGATCGTGTCTCGGCCGAAGAGGGGCCGTGGTCGAGGCCGTGGGGGGCTGGCGGACGAGCGAAGGTGCTTGCGACGAAGGTCGCTGCTGGCTCTGTTGGTGCGGGCACTTCTTTGGCCGCGGCTCGGAGCGGCCGCGGTGCCAGTTCGGTCGGGGGACGCGTGCCTCGCGTTGGAGGGATCGGTGCTTTGGTCCAAATTTCGGGCGACGAGGATGAATCTGATGATGATGAGGTCGAGAAGGACGCAAAGGAGGGGGAGACGGGCGAGGGTTCGTCTGGAGAGGGTAGCGAGGGTTCTTCTGAAGGGCATGACACGGATGAGGAGGTGTCGATTGGAGGCGGAGCCTCGCCGGTTGTTGGTGCGATGGCTACCCAGGGCGCAGATGAGCTTGCACGAGATATTGAGCCGGGTAGCCCTCGACGAGGTGCGGTTCCCAGCTTCGCGGGCTCGCACCTTTGGGTGGAGGGGTCAGAGTTTGATGGGGAACTTGACTCTGCGCGGACGCGGGGAAAACGACCGTTTGGCGAGGCTAGCCGGTCGAGCCTTCCGGAATACGCCAAGAAGCTTGGGATTTCTGATCCGGCCACTGCACTGTTCACCAGTCCGGACCTTCGGGATTGCCACTTGCAGTGTAGCCCGGAGGAAAGGCGTTTTCTGGGCCGGATCTTCGGCCGCATTTGTGTGCCGGAGGCGGAGGTCCTTCTTGCAGATCAAGCGGTTGGAGACACCTTCGATGATGTTGACGTCAAGTTGGCGGAGCTGATGCTCTTGAACCGCTCAGCGAGGCGGAAGGTTAGCTCCGACATGGAGTTTATGAGGAACCATATGACTGAACTTGAGAAAGAGAACAGCAAACTGGCGCGGAGTCTAGAGAACAGAGAAAATGAAATGAGAATTGCTTCAGAAAAGGCCGCGAAGGCTCGAGAGGAGGCGACTGAGCTGGCGAAGCGTAATGCTGATCTGATTGCCGCGGGCAAGGAGAAAGACAAGCTTTGGCCGAGGCCGAGGGTCGGCTAGTTGATTTGAAGGAATCTTGGCGAACGAGCATGGAGAACGTCAAGCGCAAACTTGATTGTTGTCTGACCGAGGCTGGGGGCTCAGCCGGAGAGCCATTGCCTGCGGCTGACGCAGAGGCCTTCGAGGGCTGGCTGGGCAACGAGCTTGATGTGTTTAGCTCGCTGGTTTCCAACGCAGCTGATTTTGGTGGCTACGCCGGGGCCTTGGCGATGGCGAGCACGCTTCGACTGGCGGATTGTGATCATCTTCGCAAGGTCAAAAGGCCGAGCCATGTGTTTCCGACGGTTGAAGAGGTTCGCCAGATGAAGGTTGATGATGCAGAAGTCCGGAACTGTGCGATGCGTTTGCTTCGCAAGTTTTGGATCTCCGGAGGTGGCCGAGCTCTCGCCTTCGAAGAGGCTGCCGAGGCTACGCGCCAGGTTCGCATTTTTGTTTAAGTTTTTTGATTTGTGTTGCTTTTGTTTTAGGGGGTTTGTTTGTTGAATCTTGGCGAGGTTTGTCTTTTGTTTTGCTTATAGGCTCGACGAGATGCGAATGCCCTCGCCGCCTGCGGAAGATGGCGAGGCGCGAGGGGTACCCCGAAGCCGCCCCTGAGCCAAGCTGTGGGGGTTTACGCTCGCCGAGATCGAGGCGTTGACCGGGAGCGGCCGATGTGGAAGGAGATGCTGCGAAGGAAACCACGGCGGAGGAGGCGTCAGCTGGGACCTCGACTGCCACCGCTGGCGAGGGTGTGGACATCAACGAGGGGAAGCTGGGCAGGTGTGATGCCTGGGTTTGTTGGGGCGAGGGAGGCTTTTTGTAGATACTATGGTTGTTTGTAAAGACTTGGCGAGGCTGAGACATCTCGTATTTTTGTGCAACATGCAGGTTCCTGACGGAACCGTGCTAGACGTATTCGACGTGACCCCGCTGATGTTGAACTACCAAGATGTTTTTATAACTGGTGAATCATGGGCTCGCGCTAGATTTAAATATCCTTCGCTTTCCTTTGAACGTTTTTGGTGGTCGAAGGTGCGGAGATATGATTTAAAGAATAGTAGGTCGAGTCGATTTTGGCGCGAGACAGACTATACAGACCGCCAAGCCGATCGTTATTTGTTTGGGTCTTCGTCGACTTCGCAAGCTGGCGGTGATGATGATATTGACGAGAACACGGCTTTGGAATATTTGTTCGGTCGAAGGGAGCTTGAAGTTGGTTCGGATGGGGCGCTTGTGATCCCGAAGGAGGAACCTTCGGAAGTTGAGACGAGGCATAGGTACATGTATAGGGCGAGGGTTTTGCCCGGGGAGCTGCCAATTGTCCCTGCAGCTCCTTTGTTGTGGGGACCCCTGGTTCCAGTGGAGGGGGGGTTTGAGATGGAGGCCGAAGGTTTGGATGATTTGGAGTTAATTGAGGGGAGCGGTGGTCCCTTGTAAAGATTTTTTATTTTGGGATATGTTCGTTGTTGTAACATTGTTTTGTAACGGTATGAGAAATCGTATGGGTTGTGTGTCATATTTGCTGTGCTATTTTGACGTTTCTTATGTTGTTTTAACGGCGACGCCCTGCTTGATTCTTAGCGAGGCTCGCGCACTTGCTCGTGTACGCTTGTTTTGAAAAAACAGCGACGCCCCCTTTTTCTTTTAGCGAGGCTCGCGCACTTGCTCGTGTACGCTTGTTTTGAAAAAACAGCGACGCCCCTTTTTCTTTTAGCGAGGCTCGCGCACTTGCTCGTGTACGCTTGTTTTGAAAAAACAGCGACGCCCCCTTTTTCTTTTAGCGAGGCTCGCGCACTTGCTCGACGCTTGTTTTGAAAAAACAGCGACGCCCTTTTTCTTTTAGCGAGGCTCGCGCACTTGCTCGTGTACGCTTGTTTTGAAAAACAGCGACGCCCCCTTTTTCTTTTAGCGAGGCTCGCGCACTTGCTCGTGTCGCTTGTTTTGAAAAAACAGCGACGCCCCCTTTTCTTTTTAGCGAGGCTCGCGCACTTGCTCGTGTACGCTTGTTTTGAAAAAACAGCGACGCCCCCTTTTCTTTTAGCGAGGCTCGCGCCTTGCTCGTGTACGCTTGTTTTGAAAAAACAGCGACGCCCCTTTTTTTTAGCGAGGCTCGCGCACTGTTTTAGTCGCGTGATGTGGCCCCGCCGCGAGGCCTGGCTTGGAGGGCTCGGCGAGAGGAGAAAACGGGACCGTCCGAGGCCTTGCTTGGAGGGCTCGGGCGAGGCGGAGAATGTGGGCCCGCCCGCCGGGCCTTGCTTGGGGCTCGCGAGACGGAGAATGTGGGGCCCGCGCCGAGGCCTGGCTTGGAGGGCTCGGGCGAGACGGAATGTGGGCCCGCGCCGAGGCCTGGCTTGGAGGGCTCGGGCGAGGCGGAGAAAGTGGGGCCGCGCCGAGGCCTGGCTTGGAGGGCTCGGCGAGGCGGAGAATGGGCCCGCGCCGAGGCCTGGCTTGGAGGGCTCGGGCGGGCGGAGATGTGGGCCCGCGCCGAGGCCTGGCTTGGAGGGCTCGGGCGAGGCGGAGAATGTGGGCCCGCGCCGAGGCCTGGCTTGGAGGGCTCGGGCGCGAGGCGGAGAATGTGGGCCCGAGGCCTGCTTGCTTGTGCGAAGACTGGTTGGAGTTTGCTTTTTTGGTTTTTTTTTTTTTGTTTGCGAGCCCCTGTCGTTTTGTGCCAGGGTGCTCGACTTTCCTCCCCTTATCTTAGGCGGAGGTGAGTTTGCTTTTGCGAGCCCCTGTCGTTTGTGCCAGGGTGCTCGACTTTCCTCCCCTTATCTTAGGCGGAGGTGAGTTTGCTTTTGCGAGCCCCTGTCGTTTGTGCCAGGGTGCTCGACTTTCCTCCCCTTATCTTAGGCGGAGGTGAGTTTGCTTTTGCGAGCCCCTGTCGTTTGTGCCAGGGTGCTCGACTTTCCTCCCCTTATCTTAGGCGGAGGTGAGTTTGCTTTTGCGAGCCCCTGTCGTTTGTGCCAGGGTGCTCGACTTTCCTCCCCTTATCTTAGGCGGAGGTGAGTTTGCTTTTGCGAGCCCCTGTCGTTTGTGCCAGGGTGCTCGACTTTCCTCCCCTTATCTTAGGCGGAGGTGAGTTTGCTTTTGCGAGCCCCTGTCGTTTGTGCCAGGGTGCTCGACTTTCCTCCCCTTATCTTAGGCGGAGGTGAAGTTTGCTTTGAAAAGAAAGAGGAAATGTTTTTCAAAGCAATCTTAGCAGGTTTTCATCGAATGTAGCGCTCTTTGAAAAGATCCGCTTTTTCGATGCTTGGGAGTAGAAGGTTGGAGGTTTTGCTTTTTTGGGGGTTCTAGCCTGTATTATTGCTTTGGATACTGCCTCATTAAAAAACCTTACGCCCCTTCGTAAGGAAAAGAGTGCAGCTCCTGTTTTTGTTAGTACATGAGAGTAGATAACATAGAAAGTGACAAAATTACATAACGCGAGGGCTCGCTAAGGCTCCGCTATGGGTAGAATTTGCGAAGGTCGTCGATGTTCCAGGTGTGGGTAGGATATTACCTTCGCTGTCGGAGAGGTGGAAAGAGCCTGGGCGATTGCATTCTGCGATCAGGAACGGGCCTGTCCACTTAGGCTGGAACTTTCCGGCCATGCTGGCGTTTTGTTTACGGATGAGGACGAGGTCACCCTTCTGCAGGTTCTTTATTCTGACCTTTTTATCTCTCCACTTCTTGGTCTCTTCCTGATATTTGCGAAGGTTGTGAACTGCGCTGCATCTTGTTTCTTCTAGCAAGTCCTTGTCAGTTAGTGTGGCTGGCTCATCACTTGCGAGGGTTGTTCTTGGTGAGGCGAATTTTAGCTCCTCTGGTAACACGGCTTCTTCGCCGAACAAAAGTTTGAAGGGTGTGAACTTGGTTGCTCTGCATTCGGAGGTATTGTGAGACCAGGTGACTGCAGTTAGCTCGTCTGCCCACTTGCCTTTGGGTCTGCCTTGCAATTTTTTGGATATGGATTGGAAGATTGTTGCGTTGGCTCTTTCGACTAGGCCGTTGGACTGCGGGTGTCGGACTGAGGCGAAGCATAGGATTGTTCCGATTTGTGCACAGAATTCTTTGAAAACCTCGCTGTCAAACTGGGTGCCATTGTCGACGGTTAGATGTTGGGGGACTCCGAAGCGACAAACTATCTGCTGCCAGAAAAACCTTTTTACTGCGAGGGATGTTATGGAGGACAGCGGTCTTGTTTCGGTCCATTTGGTGAAATATTCCACGGCTACCACCGCGTAGCGAAGGTTCCCCGGAGCCGTCGGTAATGGGCCCACGAGATCCATTGCCCACCTTTGTAGGGGCCAGGTTGGGCATATGAGGGTTGTGGGAGCCCCTGGGGTGTTTTGGTGTTTTGCTGTCAGTTGACAACCTTCGCACTTCTTGACGATGGTTTCAGCGTCTCTCAGCGCGGTTGGCCAGTAGAAACCTTGCCGGAAAGCCTTTCCTACCAGTGCCCTCGGCCATTGTGTGAACCACATATACCTTCGTGGATGAGTTTGAGGATGTCGTTACCTTCGGACTGTGACACGCACTTGAGCCAAGGTGAGGTTACCGAAGCTTTGAACAAGGTGTTATCCATAATCTTGTACCCTCGCACTCTTTGCTTTAGTCTGTTCTCTTCTTCTTTGGAGCTGGGCTCGTGGAGTCCTTTGATGTAGGCCATGATAGGTGCTCTCCAATCCTCGCACTGGATTGTGTTGATAAGCTTGATGCTGATTTCGGAAGCTTCGAAAGCTGACCGAGTGGAAACCTCGTAGAACACGTCCGGAGGGAGCTGTAGCTGCTGCGCGGCTGCTTTGGCTAAGCAATCTGCTTCGCTGTTTTCAGTCCTCGATATCGCTTTTACGGTTATGCCGAGGAAGAAGGATTCTAACCTTCGCACATACTGAAAATACTTTTGAAGCTCTGGATCTTTTGCTTTGTAGTTCTTTTCAATGTGCCCCGCAATGACTTGAGAGTCTGTGTTGATGAACGCCCTTCGGACTGATAACGATCGCAACCTTGAAAGTGCCAGAATCACAGCCTCATATTCAGCGGAGTTGTTTGTGCACTTGAAGTCCAGCCTTCGTGCGTATCTCAGCTTCGACCCGGAGGGCGAGATTAAGATGGCCGAGGCACCGGCTCCGGTTGCGCCCAGGCCCCGTCGACGTAGGGTCCAAAACTGGTCCTGCTGCAGCTCACCGGGGCGAGGGTCGGGTGTCCATTCTGCTATGAAATCAGCCAGCACCTGCGATTTGATCGCTGTTCTACCAACGAAGGTTATAGCATAACTATTAAGCTCCACTGCCCATTTTGCTATTCTCCCCACTGCTTCGCTGTTTTTTTGAAAATGTTCTCGAGAGGGTATGACGAAGGTACTTGGATCTCGTAAGCCTGGAAATAGTGTTTGAGCTTTCTTGATGCCATGACGACTGCGTATGCTATTTTCTCAGCTCCGAATAATTTCTCTTTGGGCTCGAGGGTTTCTGAAACATAATAGATTGGGGCTTGTCTGGTCTTGTCGTTTTCGCGAGCTCCTTGATGAGAACCGCGCTTGCAGCGTGAGGCGAGGCTGCGACGTAAAGTAACAATAAATCTCCCTTGCTTGGGCTGGTTAATGCAGTCAAGCTGGTCAGATACTTTTTTAACTCCTCGAAGGCCTTTTGTTGGTGGGGGCCCCAATTGAATGGAGCGTTGCTTCTGAGTGTTTCGAAAAGGGTAACCCTCGCTCTGCGGATCTTGAGATGAATCTGCTAAGAGCTGCCAACCGACCGGTCAGACGCTGAGCTGCTTTCTTGGTTGCCGGAGGTTCCATGTTCATGATGGCGTCAATCTTCTCAGGGTTAGCTTCGATTCCTTTGACTGAGACGATGCAGCCTAGCAATTTACCCTCGCTTACCCCGAAACACATTTTTCCGGGTTTAGTTTCAGTCCGGCGGACCGGAGGTTGCTGAACACCTTGATAGGTCTGAAATGTGATCTTCTTTCAGCTTGCTTTGAACAACTAGGTCGTCGACATAGGCAGAGACGGCGTGTCGTCCTTGAAAACTTCAGAGGTCATGCGAGCGAAGGTTGAGCCTGCGTTTTTCAGCCTTCTGCCATTCTTCGGAAGCAAAAGGTTCCCGAAGGTGTGATAAAACTTGTTTTGTCCTCGTCCTCTTCATTCATCCAGATCTGGTGATAGCCTGAGAAGCAATCAAGAAGGGATAGCATCTGGCAGCCTGCCGCTCTGTCAACGAGGGTGCTTATGTTTGGAAGAGGGAAATCATCCTTCGGACAGGCTTTGTTCAAGCAAGTGAAGTCTACGCACATTCGCCATTTTTTGTTCTTCTTTTGAACTAGGACCACATTTGAGAGCCAACTTGGGTATTTGACCGGGCGAATGACGCCTGCGTCCAAAAGCCTTTTTACCTCAGCCTTCGCTGCCTCCTTTCTTTCTTCTGACATCTTGCGAAGCTTTTGCTTGATTGGCGATAACCTGTTTGATGTTCAGGCTATGCTCGATCATTGACCTGTTGACTCCTTTTAGGTCTTCCGCGACCAAGCGAAGGTGTCTGAATTTTCCCTGAGGAAAGTAACGAGGTTGCCTTCGGACTGAGGGTCTAGATTGGCTGATATGAGCACCTTTCTTTCTGTGTTGCCCTCGAGTAGTTGAACTTGTTTTGTTTCCTCCTTTGGGGCTGCCTTCACTTGTCTTACAGACTTCACCCTCGTCGTTGATAGCGGGGGTTTGTGGTTTGGACAGATTGTGCACATTGCGTTGCCCTGGGGCTACGTTTCCTTCCGCTGCTCTCGCAATATCCTGGTCCCCATACTGCGACCACACCCTTCGGAGCGGGGAGCTTCATGCAGAGGTAGGCGGGGTGGATAACAGCGTTGAACGCGTTTGTTACCCCTCGGCCAAAGATGGCGTTGTATGGGTAAAACATATCAACCACATCGAATGTGATGTGCTCAGTCCTGCAGTTGATTTGGTCGCCGAAGGTTACGGGCAGCGAGATTTTCCCGACGGCTCTCACTTGTTGACCACCGAAACCGTATAGGGGGTTGTCGGCCGGTTGCAGAAGATTTCTGTCAAGCTTCATGCTGTCGAAGGTTGACGCGAACAAGATGTCAGCGGAGCTACCTGTATCGACCAGTATTTTGGTGACAGTCCACCCAGCGAGGTTGGTTTCGATCACCATGGCATCTGTGTGAGGGTAATCTCTAACTTCATGTCGCTGGAATCGAAGGTTATGGGGATGTGAGACCACCGGCCGAATTTATGTGGTCCTTCGACGGCCACGTGGTGAACGCGTCTGGCATGTTCCTTCCTCTGCCGTTTGTTGCCATGGTCTTCATTTGAACCTCCGGTGATAGCTAGGATCACACCGAAGGTCGAAGTTGGATTGTTGATGGTCGTTTGGCTCGAGGCTTCGGCTTTCACGGGTTGTGGTGCTGGTAACGCGGGGATTGGCGGTGGTGGTGGCAGAGCGCTGGTGGCTTGGTGGGTTGTTGGAATTTGGTTTTGGGGGGTAGCTGGGTATGTGACTGTGTAAGGTGGGTTTTGGCGTTGTGGGGTGGTGGTTGGCTGATAATGGGTTTGGTTGTAGAGTGGGTGGTGGGTGTAGGGGGGTTGTTGCGAAGGTAGGCCGTAGTTTATGGGGGTATAGTGGTATGTTGGATTTGGTGGGTGGAAGCTTGGTTTCCTTGTGTGGTTAATGGTTCGGGGGTCTGACGAAGCAGGTTTCCTGGATTCCTGGAATTCTTTTCCCTTGGCGAAGCATTCGCATTGCTTTGTTGTGTGCCCCTTTCCCATTCCACAGAAGTGGCAATACATTTTGGCAGGATCTCGCTGCTGGTAGCGCTGGTTTGGCGGAGGTGGCAAAACCTGCGGGACTTGGCTGCTCGGGTGTTGAGCGTCCCGTGTTTGATGTTCATAGTTTGTTGCTTTGTTGATCGCACCGACGTTGCTTTGCTCTTGGCGAAGGTTGCTTTCTCTCGGCTGAGGCCTTGGCTGTGGCCTCTGCTGAGACCTCCGAGCGTCAGACTTCGCTCTGAAATCCATATCGGCTCTACAGTATCTTTCCATTGTTTCATGCAACTCCTCGATTGAGTTTGCCGGTTTTCTAGCAAATTTGGAGGAGCATGGTCCTGGTCGCAGGCCACTGACTGCAGCGAGGATGACAGCCTCGTCAGATATCCCAGGGGTCCTTGCTCTGATTTGAATGAACCTTCGCCAGTAATCTTGGAGCGGCTCGCGCTCCTCTTGCTTGCAATTGAATAGCTCGATGGGTTTAACGGGGCTGGAGTGATGCCCTTGAAGTTTGTGCACAGCTTGTCTCTGAGGGAGGCCAGGAATCCACAGTTCCGGGGCGAAGGTTGCTGTACCAAGTTTGTGCGATGTCTCGCAGAATGATGACAAAGGATTTTGCCATTGTTGATTCGTCACCGCCTGCTGCGGCAACTGCTGCTTCATAGCTCATGATGAACTGGCGAGGGTCCGAAAGTCCATCATAGCGAGGTAGGTTTTGTGGATTATAGCATGGAGGCCAGGGCTGGGTTTGGAGTATTTGGGAGAGTGGTGACTTTGGATCGTATGGCATTTGGTGTTGTTGATGCCTTCGCTGAATGCGAAGGTTTTGCTCTCTCTCATCTGGGTAGAGTTGGCGGAGGTTTGGGTGTCTCACAGGATATGGCTCTGGGTGTACTGGTGGTGGTGGGGGGTGGTGGATGGTGACGAAGGTTGTCTGATTTGGCTCCTCATTCCCTTCTCGCAGCGGGGGTATCTCCTCATTGTTCCAGCCCTCGGCTTCGGCTTCTGCCGCGGCGAGGGACTCCTCCATGCGGCGAAGCTGCTCCCTGGCCTCGTCTGCCCTCTGTCTGATGGAGCGCAGTCGGTTATGCCTTTCAAGCTGTTCCAGGCGCCTCTTCTTCTCTTGCAACTCAGCCTCGAGCCTTTCAAGGGCCTCGAGGCCCATCTCTTCTTCTCCTTCCCCTTCACCCAAGAGCGAGCGGTGCGGCTGGTGTCGCCACTCGGCCCTGGGGGCCCAGGGACTGGGGTTCCGGGGTGACATTCTCTCCTCCCGAGGGCTGTGCGATTTCCTCAGCAGGGGGACCACGCTGCCGCCCTCCCTAGCAACGCGCTGGTCCCTCGTCGAAAGTGCTCTCCTGTTTCCCGCCATTTCAGACTTCGATCCCCACGGACGGCGCCAAACTGTTGGGAACACACTTGCCCTACCTCCGCACTTGTGCAGGGGAAGGAGCGAAGGTGGCCAAGTGTCGAATGCAGTAGCGAAGGTGAACGGAAGTGGGAGGTGCTCGAATTCCCCAAAAATCGTGCCTTACACTGTTCATCCCCTTGGTATTTATAGGGAATGCCAAGGGGCACGGGCCAAATTACAAAAGGGTACAGCAAAGATTCCTCGCCTCCGCGCAGGGAGGAAGGGCAAAAGCGTAAATACACAGCTGAAGCGGAAACCCTAATCGGTCACACCCCCACCCGCGCGCCGCCACCTGGCCCCTGTTCACCTTCGGGGAGGTGCGGCGGTCTTGACCTTCGGCCGCACTCACCTTGGGCCCGCGCACCTCGGCTTCACTTGCCTCCCGGGAGAGGGACGAAGATTCTAGCTTTCGGCCGTGCTCGCCGAACCTTCGGTTTCGCTTGCCTTTGGGGCAACGCACGCTGCTGCTTGCCTGGACCTCGCTCCAAGCGAAGGTGGCGTCGACAGACAGCGAAGGTTTCCTGCAGTGCGACCATCGCCTCAGACCTGCACGGGAACACAGCAAGAGAGCGAGGTTGATCCCGCATTCGGGGGTCAGGGTAGTGGCCTCCAATGGGAGAGAGACCAGCACGCCAGGCGCGCGCGAGGGCTGATTTCGAGCACCAGTTCGGGCGGCGCTTCTGTCGAGGGTCCTTTCCCCCAACATACTACAAGCTTAGTGGTTTCGCCGAGCTTTGCGGCGAGCTTCCGCCCCTTGGTGACGTGAGTGCCGAAGCTAAGATGAGTGCCGAGGCGCATGCCGCAGTTGAATGTCTGAGGGTGGTAGCGCGATCTCAGTGTGCTCGCGACTTGGTCGAGGAGTACTGCTGTGCTAAGGTGTGGCCCCTTAGCCGGAGACAAGTATGGTTTGCAGTTGAGGATGACCCCTAGTACGAGGGTAAAGGTTTGAAGAAACCCAAGTTGGAGTTGAACAGGGTTTGGGAGAATGTCCTTATGAAGTTTCCCAAGCGTGAAGATGGAATCGAAGCTATCTACAAGCGGGTTCAGCAGAGAGCGGAAGACCTTGTTGGAAAGCTGTCCACGCTGGAGGTTAAGGCTATCCAGAGCTCGGTGGGTAGCGGAGGTCGTGTTAACAGGCTCTTTGACATGCTTGGGATCCAGTACACTGACTGGCCCGCACCTTCGAGCGAGGATGCGCTGAAGAAGAGGAAGCATGCTGCCGCAGAGGAGAAAGAGGTTGTTTCGCGGCCGAAGAGGGGTCGTGGTCGTGGTCGTGGCCGAGGCGGCACCGGCGGCCGAGTGAAGACGCTTGCGACGAAGGTCGCTGTTGGTTCGGGTGCTGCCGGTACTTCCTCTTCCTCGGCCATTGTTTCAAGTGGCCGAGGTCTTGGGAGGGTTGGGGGGCGGGTGCCCCGCATCGGCGGGATTGGTGCTCTGATCCAAATTTCGGACGACGAAGGTGTCTCCGATGATGATGAGAAGGAGGAGGAGAGGGAGGTTGAAAAAGAGGCTGACACTGAAGATGATTCATCTGATGATGTTAGTGATACTTCAAGTGGTGAAGGTGACTCAGATGATGAGTTGTCCATTAGAGATGAGCGTGGAAAGGCGGTTATTTCATCGAGCGCTGATGTCGCAGCTGCTCGAAGTATTGATGAAATTCTTCGGGACCTCAAGCCCGAGAGTCCGGTGCGGGGGTCGGTGCCCGAGTATGCGGGGTCGCACATCTGGGTTGATGGTGTTGAGGTGGCTGGTGACCTTGAATCGGAAAGAATTCCAGGCAAAAGGCCATATGGCGAAGCTAGCCAGTCTACTCTTCCTTATTTTGCCAATAAGATTGGTGTTACCGATCCGGCCACGGAGCTTTTCACGAGTCCGGACCTTCGAGAGTGTCATTTGCAATGCGCTCCGGAGGAAAGGCGTTTTCTTGGCCGGGTATTTGGTCGAGTTTGTGTGCCGGAGGCAGAGCTTCGACTGACAAACCAGCTGTTGGGCGAGCTTCAGGATGACATTGATGTTAAGTTGGCTGAGTTGATGCTTCTCAATCGTTCTGCGCGCCGAAGGGCAAGTTATAACCATGACTATATGAGTACGCGGTTGGCAAAGGTTGAGAAAGAGAATAAAGACCTCTGATGAAGCTTGGAAAATAAGGAAATTGAGCTTAAAGGGGCTTTGGAGAAAGTTAAGAAGACCCAAGAAGAAGCGCAGGTAGTTGCGAACCGTAACGCTGAGCTATTATGTGCCTGCCGTGACAAGGATAAAGACTTAATTTCTGCGAAGAACCGCATAGAAAGAATTAACGTCGGAATTAGCTTCGCGGTCAGAGGCGTGGCAGGAGAGCATGGAAAAAATTAAGGGCAAAGTTGATGCCTGCTTGACTGAAGCCGGCGGCTCTGCCGAGGAACCGCTGCGTGCTGCTACTGCGGAGGCCTTCGAATGTTGGCTATGTAATGAGCTTGATGTCTTTAGCTCATTGGTTGGTAATGCAGCCGACTTTGGGGGATATGCCGGAGCTTTAGCGATGGCCGGCACACTTCGCCAAGCAGATTGTGAGCACCTTCGCAAGATCAGAAAACCTAACCACGTTTTCCCGACGGTTGACGAAGTGCGTCAAATGAAGATTGATGACGCAGAGGTTAAGAATTGTGCGATGCGCTTGCTTCACAAATTCTGGATTGCTGGTGGGGGTCGTGCTCTTGTCTTCGAAGAGGCTGCCGAGGCTACACGTCAGGTTTGTGATATCGGGATTATTTGGTTTGTTGGTTTTTTTTATGTAAGAAAGTGTTTATATTCATTTCTGTGTTCCCCTTCAATTTTTCCTTGCAGGCTCAGAGGGACGCGATGCCTTCGCCGTCTGCAGGGCTGATGATGTTGCTGATTGCTCCCAGGCCGCGCCTGCGCATAGTACTGCGGAGGTTCCACCTGTTGAAACGGTACCCTCTGCCAGGAATGCCCCTGTCGCTGGAGAGGCTGTTGTAGAGGAGGTAGCGACGGTCGAAGCGCCTGTTGCTGAACAAACTATGGCGGAGGCTGCTGCAACTGGGGAGGGTTTGAACACTTCGGCTGGCGAAGCTGATGCAGAAGAGCATGGGGGAGCCGAGCAGGTGTCAAAATCGGGGGTGGTTTTTGGAGTGGGTCATCTTGTAATATTTTGTGAGGGGAAGTTGCTGATGTAAAATACTGTTATTTTGTTTGTTTATTTGATAATGCAGGTTCCTAATGGAACCGTGCTTGAGGTTTATGACGTGACACCTCTCACGTTAAATTATCAGGATATTTTTATTACTGGTGAATCGTGGGCTCGGGCGAAGCTCAGGCAACCTTCGCTGTCTTTCGAACGTTTTTGTGGGTCTAAAGTGCGAAGATACGATTTGAAAAATTATCGATCAAGCCAATTTTGGCGTAACGCGGATTATACGGATCGGCAAGCTGCGCGGTTTTTGTTTGGTTCTTCTTCTTCTTCCTCGCAGCCAGTTGTTGAAGATGACATCGATGAGAAAACAGCCCTGGACTACTTGTTTGGGCGAAGCAATCTTGATTTAGGTACGTACGGTTCACTTGTGATTCCAAAAGTGGAGCCTTCGGAAATTAGTGATATTGCTCGGAGATATATGTATAGGGCGAGGGTTTTGCCCGGGGAACTGTCAATTATTCCTGTGGCTCCTTTGTTGTGGGGACCCATGGTTCCGGTGGAAATAGGATTTGAGGAGGGTAGCGAGGGTTTTGATGATTTAATGTTGATTGAGGATGGTGATGGTTCCTTGTAACTTTTTGAGTTTGTGCCATACTGCGGTTGATTTGTACATAAGCAAAAAAATTGTAAGATTGTCCTGTGCATATGCGATTCATTTTTGTAATTTTTGAAGAGAGGGCATTTGGCCCTCGCTGTCTATTGGCGAGGCCCGTTTGTTGTTTGTGTAAGATTGTCGCTTGTGTGTGTTGTATATGAAAACAGCGACGCCCCCTTTTCTTTTTAGCGAGGCTCGCTTTTCGTTTAAAAGAGATGTTTGGTAAAATAGCGACACCCCCTTTTCTTTTTAGCGAGGCTCGCTTTTCGTCGCTTTTCTTTAAAAAGAGGTGTTTAGTAAAACAGCGACGCCCCCTTTTCTTTTTAGCGAGGCTCGCTTTTCGTTTAAAAGAGATGTTTAGTAAAACAGCGACGCCCCCTTTTCTTTTTAGCGAGGCTCGCTTTTCGTTTAAAAGATATGTTTAGTAAAACAGCGACGCCCCCTTTTCTTTTTAGTGAGGCTCGCTTTTCGTCGCTTTTCTTTTAAAAGAGATGTTTAGTAAAACAACGACGCCCCCTTTTCTTTTTAGCGAGGCTCGCTTTTCGTCGCTTTTCTTTTAAAAGAGATGTTTAGTAAAACAGCGACGTCCCCTTTTCTTTTTAGCGAGGCTCGCTTTTCGTTTAAAAGAGATGTTTAGTAAAACAACGACGCCGCCTTTTCTTTTTAGCGAGGCTCGCTTTTCGTTTAAAAGATATGTTTAGTAAAACAGCGACACCCCCTTTTCTTTTTAGCGAGGCTCGCTTTTCGTTTAAAAGAGATGTTTAGCAAAACAGCGACGCCCCCTTTTCTTTTTTAGCGAGGCTCGCTTTAAGAATGGGTCACGATTGTGCTATTAATGTCCACTCGTAGTGAAAGGTAGAGGTGAAGTTTGCTTTGCGAGCCCCTGGCGTGTTTTGCGAGGTTGCTCGATTTTTTTGGACTTTGCGCCTCCCCTTGCCTTAGGTGGAGGTGAAGTTTTTTTTGCGAGCCCCTGGCGTGTCTTGCGAGGGTGCTCGACTTTTTTGGACTTCGCGCCTCCCCTTATCTTTAGTGGGGGGGGGAGTTTGCTTTGCGAGCCCCTGACGTGTCTTGCGAGGGTGCTCGACTTTTTTGGACTTCGCGCCTCCCCTTATCTTAGGTGGAGGTGAAGTTTGCTTTGCGAACCCCTGGCGTGTTTTGCGAGGGTGCTTGACTTTTTTGGACTTCGTGCCTCCCCTTATCTTTGGTGGAGGTGAAGTTTGCTTTTTCCAAGTTTGCTTCGAAAAAGTTTGTTTTCCGAAGCAATCTCCTGGGGTTTTCATCGATTATAAGCACTCTTGATGAAGAGTTGCTTTTTTCGATGTTTGTGGAGTAAAAGAACAATTTGGAGTTTTGCTTTTTTCGGGGGTTGTTGTTTGTATTAAGGGTTTGGATGCTGCCTCATTAAAAAACCTTACGCCCCTTCGTAAGGAAAAAGAGTGCGGCTCCTTTCTTTTTGTTACAAGCATGGAACTGAAAAAAGACAAGAGAGAAAAAAGCGAATTACATGTTGCGAGAGCTCGCTAAGGCTCCGCTATGGATAGTATTTGCGAAGGTCGTCAACATTTCAGGTGTGAGGCAGGATGTTTCTGTGGGGATATAGACCCAGGTGTCCTCACAGTAATACTTGGGCTGTTTTATGAAGACCGGCCCAACTAGATGTGAAGGATCATGGCGTCAAGGGCCAGCTGGTCGGGCAGGCGACTCAGTTGGTTGGATGACGGCGTGGAAGTCTTCACCGACAAGGAATCATAAGTCGATTAGGAATACATCGTGACATGGGATTGTAATCGACTAGTTTCCTTGTTCCATCAAGAGATCCGATCTATTAGAATCTGTAACCCTACTCACCGTGACTATATAAGGTGAGCAGGGACCCCCTCTCAAAAACACGTTCATCACAGATACAGTAGACAGATCGACACAGGACGTAGGGTATTACGCTAAACTTGGCGGCCCGAACCTGGATAAACTCCCGTGTTCATCTAGTTTCGTCTTTGTGTCACGTCTGGATCGTCGTTCCACACGCCTTCCCCCGCTAATCTACCACCTTGGGCAATACCCCTAGGTGGGCTATCGACCATATTCCGTCGACAGCTGGCGCCCACCGTGGGGAGTGTGTGTGCGGACGTCATGACGACTCAGGCGGTGTAACACCTCTGGTGTTTAGCATGTAATTAACTTGACATATCATCATTAAGCATCTTGATCATGATTTCATGTGTATGCATTTTGCTAAGTGTATCATTTTATGTGATTTATCTCTATTGCAAAAACCCTATTTAGCCCACTTCTCTCTACTAGGGCAAAATGGTAATTTCATCTCTGTGATTAGCTTTGTGTAATTCTTATTCCTTTGGTGTCTTGAAGTGTTGTTGTGTTGGCCAAAGTTCAAAATCAGAATTTGATTTCAAAACTCTTTGCAAAACCCTGATTTCCAAATCCTGGATTTTATCCCTCTTGTTGTGATTCAAAAATTATTCAAAATTTGGGGTTGGTCCAAAAAGCAAAGTTGTAGATCTGTCAAAGAGAAACAACTTTGGTATTTACAAATTTTCAAGTTACAGTACAAAGTTTTGAGTTATTTCAAATTCTATCAAACTCCAGTTTTTGTTCCCTTTTCAGTTTTCAAAATGAGTTAAAAACTAATGAGTTTCAGGAAAAGTGTATAATAGCAAAGTTGTAGGTTTTGACAAATGGAACAACTTTCATATATAAAGATTTTCAAGTTTTAGTTTGAAATCCAGAGTAATTTTTGATTTGAATCAAGTTTGAAAAAAGTGTCCCCTTTACTGTTTTCAAGTATTGTTCAAAAACTTTTGGAATTTGAAAATTGTTCATATTGACAAAGTTGTAGATCTCGTTTTTCTGAGCACTTTGGTGTTTTGAGTTTTTGTCGCTCAGTTCAAGTTTTTGAAGTATTTTTGCAAAAATACAGAAACCAGCCAAAAGTCAAACCCTAGCTTGACCCTGTTCATCTTCTCTGGTAGGGGGGGGGGGGTCCGGCATGGCCGCCTCGCCGTCGCCGCGTGCGCCACGCGCCTGGCTGCTGTCCGCCTGCTCCCGACCAGCCGCCTGCAACCGCGACAGCACGCCGCACCGACCGCACGCACCGCTGACCCTCGCACCCGTCCCCCACTGCTCCCCGACACCGCCGCCGCGCGTGTTCAACGTCGGCGAGCTCACGCCCAGGCCCCGAGCAGCGCGTCAACCTGCTGCCAGAGCACAATCGAGTGCGCACGCCTCCGTGAAGCTTACCCGCCTGCCCGTGACACCTCTCCGCCCCGAGCGCGCCTATAAAACCTCCCGCCGGTGAGCCGAAGCCCTCACCGCCTCCGCCACCGTCGCCAGCTCACACCAGCGCCTCCCGAGCTCAACATCTAGCTCGGAGCTCCGCCGTGTCCTTGTGCAGCTTCACCACCCCTCAATTTGGTCTCTAACGTCCCTGGTTGCCCGGCGTAACTCGCCGTTCCCATCTCCGGCGAGAAGCCCGTCGAGGTCGGGATCGTGAAATACTCCTCTCCGGCCTTGATCATCTCCCTCCGACCCCCGCATCACCTTCCTTGCTCCTTTGCGCCTCTGACAGACCCCTTGCGGTCACTTGTATCGCGCAGGATCATCGGGACGACGATCGCCGCCGTGAGCTTTCCGCCGGCCACCGTCGACCACCTCCCTCCGTTCATCCCCTTCCCTCCGCCGAGCCGCTTAATCGACTCACGGTGAGCTCCTGATGCCGTCCCTACCCTCGGTTTCGCCGCGGAGAGCCCGCAGTGGCCGGCGCAGCAGCGCCGCCGCGCGGCCGCCGGACGCCGCGGTGAGGGGGAGAAGAACAGTGCTCTTTTCTATTTTTTCTCATACATGTGAAATAGTGCTGAGATTCCATATTTTTTGTGTGATTTCTGTGTTGATCCATAAATTCTGAAAATTTTGTGGTAGACTTTTTATGCTCTGAAGTATTTTATAAAAATATGAAACTTGACTTTTCTGCACAAATTTGAAAATGAAAAATCTCCTTTAAATTAATAAATGATGGTTTTGGGATTTTTAGAAAATGTTTTATAACTCCAAAATTTATGAGATCACTTTTTGTGAGCTAGTTATGCCATGACAAGTCTCTGGTGAAATTTTGAAGTCATTTGGAACAAGTTGATTTTGAGCTTTATTTTAATTAAGGAATAGTGCCTTTTGTTAATTAAATGTCTAGATTTAATTGAGCACCTTAATGACCTCCAAAAATTATGAAATTTGTTTTGCCATATACTTGTACCCTAATTAACTTGTGTGATTAATTTGGTAATTTTTGGAGCACCTTCATAAAATGACCTTTTTAAATAATAAAGAAAAATAGAAAAGGGTGATTAGGGTTAGCGTTGATTGACCTGTGATGTGACTTTTGGGATTGCTTGATTCATAGACCCCTACCCTTTGGTCTATGATGTTTGTGATGCTATGTTTGATTGATGTTTAGGATAGTTATGATAAAGTCTAGTTTAATCAATTTTGCTTAAGGAAGAAATGGCTAACTTTTATGCTCAACCTAGATTCGTTTATGCCTTGCCTTAGAGTAAGAATCTGTGGTATTCTGTGGTATTGTCTTGCACCTGAAGTCCATGTCATCATTCTCATGAGCATTCATCATTGCATCCGTATAGTTGACGAAGAAGGCCCTGAAGTCGAGGTAGCCGCCGAAGGATCTGTCCCCGAGGCAACCCAGCTCCGACGCTTATACTACCCCGACTCTGCTCTTTTTGCCATCCAAGGCAAGCCCCGGTGCATTTAACCCTTTCCTTGAATTTATAAATGTTTCCTTAAATGTCTTTGAGTTAAATTATTGCATTAGGTTGATAGGAGTTGAGTGAAATCCTATCTGATGCATTATCTACCTTGACCAATATACACCCCGTACCCGCTTCAAAAACTATTTGCAAATGCTTAGCAATGCTATGATAGTTTGCAATAAAAAATGCCAACTTCAAAGTGTGATCACTTTAAGAATATTTATGGGAATTTCTGGTTTACTCCCACTATTGGCTAAGTATCTGATCCGTACCTAGTCAATGGGAAGGAGAGGTTGTCCTTGCGTACGGTGCCGTCATGTTGTAGTCCGGGACTCACAGTTGACACCGACCGGGACAGGGTTGAAAAAACTGACAGGACCTGTACTCTCGGTTAGAGTCCCGAGGTGCTTGTCGCTGGCTGGAAAATTTAGGGACACCTGTATGGGGCCTGATTGACTAAGACTTGCAACTATCACATACTACGGAAAGCTTCGGCTCCGAGGAATCCTTTATTGGACCGACAACCGCGCACTGGGAGTGGAGAGATGGCGGAAGTAGCATGTACCCACGTGGGTTAGAGGCCCGGATTGGAGTGGTGTACTGTACTTCCGGGTGGCGTAGGACCGGGCCAATCTTGGAGGAATCGTGGTAGACGAGTTGGCATATGCAAGCTGGGTGCTACATATGCAGTGTGGATAGGGACCCTCAGCTGAGTATTATTTATCCGGATTAACGCTGCTCCTCGGTTATGGAGACTTAGTCACTGACTGTCAACAGGGAGTGGTTCTCAACTAGGTCTGTTTTGGAAAGTAAAATGAATCAAGGATTATGATGGAACAAGGATACCGGAATCCGAACCTTTCAAAATAATGAGGTTTACCAAAAATGCTTTTCTGCAAAATACTTGAACTTGCTTAAGCCTTACCTTGACTACCCTAAGCCTGCATTCCTGAGTCTTCTCCCCTTTTCTTTAGTCGGGTAAAGTCTTGTTGAGTAACTTTGTACTCAGGGTTCTTTTACCCATGTTGCAGGTATGGCAGACTCCTCAGTATGCCTCGGACCCTGCTGTGTGACTGTTGTTCAGGAAGAGGCCGATGAGGCCGATGAGTGATTATTCACCCTCGGGCTGGGTGATGTATCTTTAATCTTTAGTTGTTGTCATATGCTACCCTTGCCAACTCTATCTATTTGTGAACTATGGTCTGTAATACTTTCACTTTAAGTTTATGTTGAACACTGGTTTGGTAAACGTATTGTTATTTAAGTCTTCCGCTATTTACTCCGATGTTTTTGTCAAAATGTTCAAGAGATTGTAACTGAATTGTGAGATGATCCTGCGGACATCGGGCACTGATGTAGCCCAGTGGCGAACCCGGTCTTAATCTCTTGGCTGTACGGATCGACTGTCAGTGGTTGATAGTGATCAGTGGGCCATGGGATTAGGCCGTTACGTCACAGAGTGGTATCGGAGCATCTCACTACGACGTTGCAATCTTTTTGCGAAAACTTCAAAAGGTTTTAAGTCCAAAAACTAAACTTGACTATTTTGAGTCCAAATTGCTTCTCTCATCTCATCTTGTCTTTGGCAACTAGTAGCAAGACAACTTGTTTAAGCCCTATGTACCTTACCTTAGTAGTTGCATTGCCTTGTTCCGTAGGAACGAATCATGCATCATGTCATAATCACTTAAGATAATACTTCCTCTCTAAGTCGGTTGGGTTAGTATGCCTTTACCTTTTTCTTGCTAGCCTTTTCACCTATAACCTCTTGTCCAGATATGGTCATCCTCAAGCGGACTGCTCGCAAGTCGACTGGACCGCATGGTGTGCCGCGTCACCAGCTGGCGCCACGCACCGGAGAAGAGACTGGAGAATCCTCCAACGGACGTCGCTCGTCCCGCCGCAACCGCAAGCAGCTGAAGGAGGAGATCAAGAATCTAAAGGCTGAAATGGAGAACATGGAGCATGACTTCTATCTTTCCCGCATGGAGTTTTATGAGGCACGAGCTCCCTGGAGCAGGCCAATCGGAACACGGTTCGCGCTATCGAGCAGCGCAACGATGCTTGGACCCGCGAAGATGTCACCAGAGCCCAACTCCATGGACTGCAGCATACACTGCCCAGATTGAGCAGTACAATGATATACTTCATGAGGAGGTACATCAATTGTACAACCAACTTCACCCCGTGGCTCCACCTGTTGCTGAGGATCCAGAAGATGGAGTCGTGGAGGAACCTGAAGAAGAACATGAGCCAGTCCAGAATGTAGAAATGGAACCTGCTGGAGATGTTCACGTTGAAGATGAAGATGAGGAGGAAGAGCCTGAGCTCATCATCGAAGATGAAGATGACGATGAAGAGATGATCATCATCGATGACGACTAGATTCCTTGTGTCTGTACCATCTGCTCACCTAAAGCCTTAGTCTAGGTTTGGGACGTTAGTTGGTCTTCTGTCTAGTCGAGTCTGTATCATGTCTTGTACCTTTCCTTTGTCAGTTAGTAGCTATCTATCGAACTTCTGTATCAGTTATCTACCCTTACATCAATGAATCTTATCAGTCAGTTTCGTTCAAAAGCAATCTTTGGATGCTAAGTTCCCAAATTCTTAACAGATGCCTGTGAACACCCGCACTGGAGCCGGAAGTTCCGGAGGTGCCAACCTTCCAAACCCTCCACCAGTTCCTGCTACCCTGGCAGATGCCATTGCAGCCTTGGCCGCCGCTGCCAACCTAATGGCTCAGAACAAGGACAGCAGAATGTTGGTCACCGTGGTCGTCACAACCAAGAACCACCTATGTGGAGTTCACTGAAACCCGTCCACCGGTTTTCACCAGAGCCGATGAACCCCTCGAAGCTGATGATTGGCTCCGCACCATGGAGCAGAAGTTTGGTCTCATCCGATGCACTGAAATCCAGAAGCCCCGGTTTGCTTCTCAGCAGCTTCGTGGTCCAGCAAGTGCTTGGTATGCCAACCTCTTGGCTGCCCAACCTGAAGGTCATGAGTTGACCTGGGAGGAGTTCCGCACCGCTTTCCGTGCACATCACATCCCGTCAGGTCTGATGAAGATGAAGCTTGATCAGTTCCTAGCTCTGCAGCAGAAGGAATCCACAGTGATGCAGTATGTGGGTCAGTTCAATCACCTGAGCCAGTATGCCTCCGACTATGTCAACACAGAGAAAGAAGAGAGATTGTTTCCTTAGGGGTCTGCACCCTAAGATTCGCAGAGGTCTATCCAACAACCTCAACGGATCCTATCATGATGTCGTTGACCGTGCTGTCGCTTTCGAGGAAAGTAACCGCCAGTATCAGGAGGAGAAGAAGAAGAAGAAGGCTGGGTCTAGCAGCTTCTCCAGCAACCACAAGCGCCCAAGAATCATCTACCACCCCAGCCACCACCAAAAACCGTGCCCCATATCCCCATCAGCAAGTGGTCGTTCGTACCGCGGCCACCACTCATAATGCCAACCAGCAAAGTGCCACTCAGCCGAACGCCCCAGGTGTTCGTATCACCACCTCAAACAGCTTACAACCATCCATGCTACAACTGTGGCCAAGTTGGTCACTGGTCTCGCGATTGTCCGAAAACCCAAGAAGAATGCCCAGCATGCACAGAAAGGCCCTGGAGGATCACAGCAGCAGCACCGTGCACCGCAGCAGCACGTCCAGAAGGGCAAGTTTGTCAAGAAGCACGGGCAAGTCTACTTCACCACCGTCAGTAACATCCCAGAAGGAGAGCCCGTCATGCTCGGTAGGTTCTCTGTTGCCAATCATCCTGCAGTCGTCTTGTTCGATTCTGGTGCATCGCATTCCTTCATCAGTCGCACTTTTGTCATCAAGCATGAGTTACCCATGGGGGAGTTAAAAGAAAGTTTTTGCATACTTTCGCCTGGAGGGCGGATAAATACTAAGGAAGTGGTCCGCAGTATACCAGTAATGTTGGGGAACATGTCTTTCCTACCACCATGATAGTACTGCGCGATCAAGAGATAGATGTCATCTTAGGCATGAATTGGATGTGTCAGTATAAAGCCATGATAGACATCTGGATAGAGTTGTGAGAGTGGATATTCCTAACAGCACTTCCAAACTCCTTCTCCAACTTCCTATGCCTCAAAAACCAGCAACCACCCAGTTGAATGCCGCCTGTGTTCCGGAAGTCAGGGATATTCCCGTGGTCTGTGAGTTCCCTGATGTCTTCCCGAAGATCTACCTGGTCTGCCTCCCGACCGTGATGTTGAGTTTGCCATAGAGCTAAAGCCCGGGACTGCTCCTATATCCCGTAGAGCTTATCGAATGCCTCCCAGAGAGTTGGCAGAGCTGAAGATCCAATTGCAAGAGCTCTTGGACAAGGGTCTCATTCGCCCAAGTTCATCTCCTTGGGGCTGTCCTGCTATTTTTGTGAAGAAGAAGGACAAAAGTCTTCGTCTGTGCGTTGACTATCGCCGCTCAACGAGGTCACCATCAAAAATAAATATCCCTTGCCTCGCATTGACCTTCTTTTCGACCAGTTGTCTGGAGCCAGAGTGTTCTCCAGATTGATCTCAGATCTGGCTATCACCAAATAAAAATCCGTCCAGAAGACATTCCTAAAACAGCTTTCACCACCAGATACGGCCTATATGAGTACTTGGTCATGTCCTTTGGCTTGACCAATGCCCCCGCTCATTTCATGTATCTCATGAACTCTGTGTTCATGCCAGAGCTCGATAAATTTGTAGTCGTGTTCATTGACGACATCCTTGTCTATTCAAGAACTCCTGAAGATCACGCCAAGCATCTTCGAATCGTTCTCTCTCGTCTCAGAGATCACCAGCTGTATGCCAAGTTCAGTAAATGCGAATTCTGGCTAGATCAAATTCAATTCCTTGGTCATGTCCTGTCCGCTGAAGGTGTGTCAGTTGACCCTGAAAAAGTGGCAGATATCTTGGATTGGAAGCCACCTACCACTGTCCGCGAAGTTCGCAGCTTCATGGGAATGGCTGGATACTATCGTCGTTTCATCCCAGATTTCTCCAGAGTCGCCAAGCCTATCACAGAGTTGTTGAAGAATTCCGTGGATTTCGTTTGGTCACCAGCCTGTGAGCAAGCCTTTCAAGCCCTGAAGAAACTGCTAACTACATCACCAGTCCTAGCTCAACCAGATATCGAGAAAACCTTCGATGTATACTGTGATGCATCTGGTACTGGTTTGGGCTGTGTTTTGATGCAAGAAGGACGAGTAATCGCTTATGCCTCACGACAGCTTAAGCGACATGAGGAAAACTACCCCACCCATGATCTTGAGCTAGCAGCAGTCGTGCATGCCTTGAAGATTTGGCGTCACTATCTGTTAGGCAGTACCTGCAATATGTATACGGGATCACAAGAGCCCTCTAAAGTATATATTCACTCAAGAAGAATTGAATATGAGGCAGAGAAGATGGCTTGAGCTGATTAAAGATTATGATCTCAAGTACATTACCATCCTGGTAAGGCAAATGTAGTTGCCGATGCCCTCAGTCGCAAGTCACACTGCAACTGTCTGACGACGAAGCCCTATGATCTTTCCTTGTGCCATGAACTTGAAAGGATGGGTATCGAAATGATCCCGCAAGGAAGCCTGAACAATGTCAGCATAGAAACATCCATCAAGGATCAAGTCATTGCTGCTCAGAAGGATAACCCTGGAATCAAGCACATCATCGAAAAGGTCCAGACCGGAAAGACTGATTGTTTCAGGATCGATGATGTAGGAGTTGTTTGGTTCAAGAACCGTCTAGTAGTTCCCAAGGTGCCTGAATTGAGACAGTTAATCCTTGATGAAGCACACTTGACCAGATTCTCTATTCACCCGGCAGCAACAAGATGAATACCAAGACTTAAAGCAGAGATTCTGGTGGACTAAAATGAAGATTGAGATTGCTCGGTATGTCGCTCAGTGTGATACCTGCCAAAGAGTCAAGGCAGTACACATGAAGCCTGGAGGAGAATTGCAACCTTTGTCAGTACCCGCTTGGAAATGGGACGACATTAGTATGGATTTTGTTAATGGACTACCCAAGAACCCAGAAAGGTTTTGATTCCATTTGGGTAATCGTGGACCGACTCACTAAGCAAGCTCACTTTTGCCAGTCAAGACCAGTTACACTGTCCCCATGTATGCCACCTTGTACAAGAACAACATAGTGAAGCTTCATGGCATACCCAAGAGCATTGTCTCTGACCGTGGTACCCAGTTTGTCGCTAAGTTTTGGAAAGCGTTCCATGCCTCACTTGGAACCAAGCTCTTGCATAGTACAGCTTATCATCCTCAAACTGATGGACAAACAGAGCGAGTCAACCAAGTGCTGGAAGACATGTTGAGAGCCTGTATTCTTACCTTCGCAGATACTTGGGATGACTGTTTGCCTTTGGCAGAGTTCTCGTATAATAACAGCTACCAAGAGAGCATCAAAATGGCACCTTTGAAGCACTGTACGGTCGTCGTTGTCGTACACCCCTCAGTTGGTCTGAGCCCGGAGAAAGAGAATTCTTCGGAGTTGACCTGGTTAAAGATATGGAAGAGAAAGTCAAGCAGATACAGGAGAATATGAAGATTGCCCAATCTCGACAGAAGAGCTACGCAGACAAGAGACGTCGACCTTTGAAGTTTCAAGTTGGAGATTATGTATATCTCAAGGTCTCACCAACCAAAGGAGTCACTCGTTTTGGAGTCAAAGGAAAGTTAGCACCTCGCTACATTGGTCCGTTTGAGATTTTGGAATGTTGTGGCAAGGTAGCTTACAAGCTGAAGTTGCCTGATCATCTCTCCGCTGTCCACAATGTTTTCCATGTCTCCCAACTCAAGAAGTGTCTCAGAGTACCAGAACATGTCGTGGAAGTTGAAGGTGTCGAGCTAGAGCCTGATCTGTCCTACTCAGAATACCCAGTTCGCGTGTTGGACCACAAGGATCGCGTTACCCGAAGAACCACCACAAGATGGTACAAAATCCAGTGGAACCAGCACTCTGAAGAAGAAGCTACTTGGGAATCTGAAGACTTCTTAGCAAAGAACTACCCCGACTTTCTCGAATCTCTGTCAATGTAAAGTTTTGCCTTTATCCCTTCTTTGTCCTTTGTAAGACGTGGAATCTCGGGGCGAGATTTCTTTAAGGGGGGGAGGCTGTAACACCTCTGGTGTTTAGCATGTAATTAACTTGACATATCATCATTAAGCATCTTGATCATGATTTCATGTGTATGCATTTTGCTAAGTGTATCATTTTATGTGATTTACCTCTATTGCAAAAACCCTATTTAGCCCACTTCTCTCTACTAGGGCAAAATGGTAATTTCATCTCTGTGATTAGCTTTGTGTAATTCTTATTCCTTTGGTGTCTTGAAGTGTTGTTGTGTTGGCCAAAGTTCAAAAATCAGAATTTGATTTCAAAACTCTTTGCAAAACCCTGATTTCCAAATCCTGGATTTTATCCCTCTTGTTGTGATTCAAAAATTATTCAAAATTTGGGATTGGTCCAAAAAGCAAAGTTGTAGATCTGTCAAAGAGAAACAACTTTGGTATTTACAAATTTTCAAGTTGCAGTACAAAGTTTTGAGTTATTTCAAATTCAATCAAACTCCAGTTTTGTCCCCTTTTCAGTTTTCAAAATGAGTTCAAAAACTAATGAGTTTCAGGAAAAGTGTATAATAGCAAAGTTGTAGGTTTTGAAAAGGAACAACTTTCATGTTTAAAGATTTTCAAGTTTTAGTTTGAAATCCAGAGTAATTTTGATTTGAATCAAGTTTGAAAAAGTGTCCCCTTTACTGTTTTCAATATTGTTCAAAAACTATTTGGAATTTGAAAATGTTCATATTGACAAAGTTGTAGATCTCGTTTTTCTGAGCAACTTTGGTGTTTTGAGTTTTTGTCGCTCAGTTCAAGTTTTTGAAGTATTTTGCAAAATACAGAAACCAGCCAAAAGTCAAACCCTAGCCTAGACCCTGTTCATCTTCTCCGGTAGGGGGGGGGGGGTCCGGCCATGGCCGCCTCGCCGTCGCCGCGTGCGCCACGCGCCTGGCTGCTGTCCGCCTGCTCCCGACCAGCCGCCTGCAACCGCGACAGCACGCCGCACCCGCACGCGCAACCGCTGACCCTCGCACCCGTCCCCCACTGCTCCCGACACCGCCGCCGCGTGTTCAACGTCGGCGAGCTCACGCCCAGGCCCCGAGCGCGCGTCAACCCTGCTGCCAGAGCACAATCGAGTGCGCACGCCTCCGTGAAGCTTACCCGCCTGCCCGTGACACCTCTCCGCCCCCGAGCGCGCTATAAAACCTCCCCGCCGGTGAGCCGAAGCCCTCACCGCCTCCGCCACCGTCGCCAGCTCACACCAGCGCCTCCCGAGCTCAACCATCTAGCTCAGGAGCTCCGCCGTGTCCTTGTGCAGCTTCACCACCCTCAATTTGGTCTCTACCGTCCCTGGTTGCCCGGCGTAACTCGCCGTTCCCATCTCCGGCGAGAAGCCCGTCGAGGTCGGGATCGTGAAATACTCCCTCTCCGGCCTTGATCATCTCCTCCGACCCCCGCATCACCTTCCTTGCTCCTTTGCGCCTCTGACGACCCTTGCGGTCACTTGTATCGCGCAGGATCATCGGACGACGATCGCCGCCGTGAGCTTTCCGCCGGCCACCGTCGACCACCTCCCTCCGTTCATCCCCTTCCCTCGCCGAGCCGCTTAATCGACTCACGGTGAGCTCCTGATGCCGTCCCTACCCTCGGTTTCGCCGCGGAGAGCCCGCAGTGGCCGGCGCAGCAGCGCCGCCGCCGTCGGCCGGCCGCCGGTGAGCGAGGGAGAAGAACAGTGCTCTTTCTATTTTCTCATACATGTGAATAGTGCTGAGATTTCATATTTTTGTGTGATTTTCTGTGTTGATCCATAAATTCTGAAAATTTTGTGGTAGACTTTTATGCTCTGAAGTATTTTATAAAAATATGAAACTTGACTTTTCTGCACAAATTTGAAAATGAAAAATCTCCCTTTTAATTAATAAATGATGGTTTTGGATTTTTAGAAAATGTTTTATAACTCCAAAATTTATGAGATCACTTTTGTGAGCTAGTTATGCCATGACAAGTCTCTGGTGAAATTTTGAAGTCATTTGGAACAAGTTGATTTTTGAGCTTTATTTTAATTAAGGAATAGTGCCTTTTGTTAATTAAATGTCTAGATTTAATTGAGCACCTTAATGACCTCCAAAAATTATGAAATTTGTTTTGCCATATACTTGTACCCTAATTAACTTGTGTGATTAATTTGGTAATTTTTGGAGCACCTTCATAAAATGACCTTTTTAAATAATTAAGAAAAATAGAAAAGGGTGATTAGGGTTAGCGTTGATTGACCTGTGATGTGACTTTTGGGATTGCTTGATGTTCATAGACCCCTACCCTTTGGTCTATGATGTTTGTGATGCTATGTTTGATTGATGTTTAGGATAGTTATGATAAAGTCTAGTTTAATCAATTTTGCTTAAGGAAGAAATGGCTAACTTTTATGCTCAACCTAGATTTCGATTATGCCTTGCCTTAGAGTAATCTTGAATCTGTGGTATTGTCTTGCACCTGAAGTCCATGTCATCATTCTCATGAGCATTCATCATTGCATCCGTATAGTTGACGAAGAAGGCCCTGAAGTCGAGGTAGCCGCCGAAGGATCTGTCCCCGAGGCAACCCCAAGCTCCGACGCTTATACCTACCCCGACTCTGCTCTTTTTGCCATCCAAGGCAAGCCCCGGTGCATTTAACCTTACCTTGAATTTATAAATGTTTCTTAAATGTTTTGAGTTAAATTATTGCATTAGGTTGATAGGAGTTGAGTGAAATCCTATCTGATGCATTATCTACCTTGACCAATGATACACCCGATACTGCTTTCAAAAACTATTTGCAAATGCTTAGCAATGCTATGATAGATTTGCAATAAAAATGCCAAGTTCAAAAGTGTGATCACTTTAAGAATATTTATGGGAATTTCTGGTTTACTCCCACTATTGGCTAAGTATCTGATCCGTACCTAGTCAATGGGAAGGAGAGGTTGTCCTTGCGTACGGTGCCGTCATGTTGTAGTCCGGGACTCAACAGTTGACACCGACCGGGACAGGGTTGAAAAACTGACAGGACCTGTACTCTTGGGTTAGAGTCCCGAGGTGCTTGTCGCTGGCTGGAAAATTTAGGGACCACCTGTATGGGGGCCTGATTGACTAAGACTTGCAACTATTCACATACTACGGAAAGCTTCGGCTCCGAGGAATCCTGATTGGACCGACAACCGCGCACTGGGAGTGGAGAGATGGCGGAAGTAGCATGTACCCACGTGGGTTAGAGGCCCGGATTGGAGTGGTGTACTGTACTTCCGGGTGGCGTAGGACCGGGCCCAATCTTGGAGGAATCGTGGTAGACGAGTTGGCATATGCAAGCTTGGGTGCTACATATGCAGTGTGGATAGGGACCCTCAGCTGAGTATTATTTATCCGGATTAACGCTGCTCCTCGGTTATGGAGACTTAGTCACTGACTGTCAACAGGGAGTGGTTCTCAACTAGGTCTGTTTTGGAAAGTAAAATGAATCAAGGATTATGATGGAACAAGGAATACCGAACCTTTCAAAATAAAATGAGGTTTACCAAAAATGCTTTTCTGCAAAATACTTGAACTTGCTTAAGCCTTACCTTGACTACCCTAAGCCTGCATTCCTGAGTCTTCTCCCTTTCTTTAGTCGGGTAAGTCTTGTTGAGTACCTTTGTACTCAGGGTTCTTTTACCCATGTTGCAGGTATGGCAGACTCCTCAGTATGCTCGGACCCTGCTGTGTGACTGTTGTTCAGGAAGAGGCCGATGAGGCCGATGAGTGATTATTCACCCTCGGGCTGGGTGATGTATCTTTATCTTTTAGTTGTTGTCATATGCTACCCTGCCAACTCTATCTATTGAACTATGGTCTGTAATAACTTCACTTTAAGTTTATGTTGAACACTGGTTTGTAAAAACTATTGTTATTTAAGTCTTCCGCTATTTACTCCGATGTTTTGTCAAAATGTTCAAGAGATTGTAACTGAATTGTGAGATGATCCTGCGGACATCGGGCACTGATGTAGCCCAGTGGCGAACCCGGTCCTAATCTCTTGGCTGTACGGATCGACTGTCAGTGGTTGATAGTGATCAGTGGGCCATGGGATTAGGGCCGTTACGTCACAGGCGGTTTCTTGTCGGCTCTATGGATCTCCCGGCCGGCCTGTCATCCACCGTCGGTCCTTCTCGTGGGAGTCACCGGAAGATGGCACAGCGATCGGGAGCTACGAGCCACCCAAGCACTTCTGCACAGGCTGGAACCCCGACCGTCAAGATCGGAGCCCCCGAGCAGGACTGTGCTTTCCCGTTTACCGAGGGCGGCGCCTCGACAAAATCTGACTTGATCGGATCTATCGATCGAGTCACGGCAGGCCCATCGCTGAAACCCTTGACTCTAGCGGATTCGATCGGAGATCGTTCGCCTGAGACGACGAAGGGAAGAGTGGCTCAACCTCGACGACCGGCCCGTGCCAAGAGGACAGAGACACGCGCAGACAGACCGTTCTTGCCATCACCTCCACCCCTACAGGTCGCTCCGTCACGTTTAACCCTCCTCGGGAGCCTGATCCGAGCGGGTAAAACGCAGCTTTTTCGCTCCTACCCTCCTTACGGGCTCGATAACGCGGCTTCATCCTATGAAAAGAAGATTACGGGGTATTGCAAGATAAAACCAAGGGTCGGGTACTCCTGAGGAGCAACCGCTAAAGTCCAAGCCGTCTGGCGCCACTGCATGCATGGCGATCGTAACTTCCTTGACAACCACCGCTTCAGCCTCAAGCGCCGGGTCGACCAGATCCAATTCAACTGGTCGGACGCGGATTACCCCCCAGGTTTCGGGCCTCTAGCACGCTATGGGGGCTCGATTTTCGCTGTGAGCCATGACGAACCACCGGTCGACGGCGAGACAGATGAAGCCAAAGCTCAGCGTCTGGCCAGGAACGCCGACAGAGCTGCTCGGAGAACAGCTGAAGCAACTACAGCGGCAGGCAATCGCCCACAACGCAATCTAAATGACGCGTTTGATATGTGCGGCAATCATCAAGTACACCGAACACCGCAAGCCAACCTGGCCATGGCCATGAACCTGGTCGAGAACCTCCCAGCCACACCTCAGCTCGAGCAGCTCGGAGCCTACCTCAAAGCATCCCTGGTCCAAGTTCAAGACCAGGTTGCGGGACCTCTGGAGCTGCCCAACCGGATCTCGGAGGAGTTTCAGAGGACCAGACCCGCACCCAGAGTCCAGCAGCAATCAGGACCAGCGCGATAACCGCGAAAGACGTCAAGATCGCCGACCTGACCAGCACGCCAGGAGCAATCCAGGCGCTGAACCTCGAGATCTGCGCGAACATATCAACGAAAGGACCGACTTGCGCAATTATATTGAAGGCTCCAAGGACACAAGGTTACGGCAGGAGATGGAAAGGCGCAACAGATGGGATCGCGAGCATGGTCTGCTAGATCAAAACTTACCGGTCCCAGACAGTTCACCAAAAGGCTCAGATCTGTTATCTGGCCAAAAGGGTTCAAGATCCACGACCTGAGGTCGTATGACGGGAAGGCAGACCCCCGCCAGTGGATCATGCTATATGAGACTGCGGTCCGAGCAGCCGGAGGAGGAGGAGATGTTATGGCTAACTACCTGCCTGTTGTTCTCAA
This sequence comes from Coix lacryma-jobi var. lacryma-jobi, assembly GCA_009763385.1. Taxonomy (NCBI): domain Eukaryota; kingdom Viridiplantae; phylum Streptophyta; class Magnoliopsida; order Poales; family Poaceae; genus Coix; species Coix lacryma-jobi. Next base: position 74,669,225 of record CM019828.1, on the reverse strand, counting down.
CCAAGCAGCAAGCCAGTGGCTTCTGAGTCTCCCATCTGACTCTATCGACAGCTGGTACGACTTGAAAAAGGCATTTATATCTAACTTCAAGGCTACCTGCCAGCAACCCGCAAGCAAATATGATCTTGAGCGCGTCAGAGACCGCCCTGGTGAACTCTTGCGAGATTATATCCGCCGATTTTCCGACGCCCGCATCCGGGTGGCTAATGTCACGGATGACGAATCCATCTCGGCTTTTATAAGAGGATTACACCATCACGAAGGGCTGAGAAATAAGCTGCTCCGAAAAGAGCCGCGGACAGTTGAGGACCTCCTTAACATAGCCCAGAGCTGGGCACGAGCAGAAGAATATAATACACAGCTCGCCGACGACCGCCGGGAGCCTAGATCCAGGCACGACGACCGTCAGCGCAACGACTACCGCAGTGATCGGCACGACGAACCCCGCGACGATCGCCGTGAAAGGTTTAGGGATAATCGCCGCCCTAATCGAAGGTACGACGGCCGCGATGACAGACGAAGGCAGTCAAACCCCGGCCAAGCACCAGGCAATGAGGTTAATAACACTAAGACAGGAGGCAAGCGTAATTACGACTCAGCATACTCGAAAATCCTAAAGCAGGATTGCCCGGCGCACCCAGTGTAGGACACTCCATGGAGGAATGCAGAGGGTTCAAAGCTATATTCCGCAACAGCTCGAAGAAGCAGCGTTCCGACGCCGAAGACGGACCCTCTAGCAGACGCGAGGGCAAAGACCACCAAGAGAATCATGAGGACGACCAGGAGCCAGGAAGAAACCCAAAGCACGGTGGCTTCAGAGAAGCCGAAAAGTCCGTGCGTACCATATTCGGCGGCAAGCCTATCCTGGCTGATAAAAGAATTCGCAAGCTAGTCGAGCGAGCGGTCTACTCCGTCGACCGAATGGACGAAAGAATCTCCGACCCCAGCTATTTGCCCTGGTCCATCAAGAGATCTCGTTCAGCAGAGCTGATCAATGGGCCAGGGTCCCTGAACCTGGTCGCTTCCCGCTCGTCGTCGATCCGACCATCGACGGAGTACGATTCGAGAAAGTACTGATCGACGGAGGCAGCGCTCTAGACATAATATTCAAGCACGCCTTACCAGAGCTCGGTATCAACATAGGGGATTTGGAACCTTACGACGCCCCCTTTTGGGGTATCCTGCCGTCCCAAGCCTCTCAGCCTTTGGGCCAAATCACCCTACCAGTCCAGTTCGGGACCAAAGAGCGCCATCGCATTTGCTACATCAACTTCATCGTAGCAGACTTCGAAGGGTCATACCACGCATTGTTAGGCCGACCTGCCCTTACCAAGTTCATGGCAATCCCACATTACACCTACCTCTTGCTAAAAATGCCATCTGAGAATGGCGTTTTAAGCGTCAGGCGGAGCATCTCCACGGCATACGAATGTGAAAAGGAAAGCTTCGCGACAGCTCAAGCCCATGACCTGTCCATCCGCATGGAGGAAACTCGCGTGGATGCGGTGAAGGTGTCTCAGAGGAGCAGTCTATCCCGGTCAAAGAAGCCAAACGCGCCGCGACCAGGAGCAAGGACTTCAAGGAAGTGGAGCTGGTCGAAGGGGACTGCAGCAAGACAGCGCGAATCGGGCTCGACCTCGATCCCAAATAGGAAAGCGCGCTCGTCAGCTTTCTGAGGGACAACGTAAGCGTCTTCGCGTGGAAACCCGCGGACATGCCCGGTGTACCCCGGGAGCTGGTCGAGCACTCCTTGGACGTTTCGAAGACCGCCAAACCAATCAAACAGAAGCTACGACGGTTCGCTCGTGACAAGAAGGAGGCCATTAGGGTAGAAATCACACGGCTGTTAGCTGCCGGTTTCATAAAAGAAGTGTATCATCCGGAGTGGCTTGCCAACCCGGTTTTAGTTCAAAAGAAGAATAAAGAGTGGAGAATGTGCGTTGATTATACCGATCTCAACAAACACTGCCCTAAGGACTCCTTCGCTTTACCTCGCATTGACGAGCTCGTTGACTCTACGGCGGGATGCGAGCTCTTGTCTTTCCTAGATTGCTATTCTGGGTACCATCAAATTTCTCTGAGAGAAGAGGATCAGCCCAAAACTTCGTTTATCACACCCTTCGGCACTTATTGTTATACCACGATGTCGTTTGGGCTCAAAAACGCTGGGGCCACTTACCAAAGGGCAATACAGAAGTGCCTTGCCGAAGAAATCCGAGCAGAGCTCGTGGCTGCCTATGTTGACGACATCGTCGTAAAAACAAAATCGGCTCATACTCTGGTCGGCGACCTGCGCGCCACCTTTTCAGCCCTCAACAGGTTCCGATGGAAACTTAACCCTAAAAAGTGTACCTTTGGGGTCCCCTCCGGCATCCTGTTAGGGAATATAGTAAGCAAAGACGGCCTACGGCCAAACCCCGAAAAAGTACAAGCCGTCCTAAGGATGAAATCTCCGAAGTGCGTAAAAGACGTCCAGAAGTTAACTGGGTGCATGGCAGCCCTAAGTCGTTACATATCACGACTCGGAGACAAAGGCCTACCATTCTTCAAACTGCTCAAAGCTTCTGAGAAGTTCGAGTGGTCCGAGGACGCTGAGACCGCCTTTCAAGACCTCAAAAACTCCTGACAACGCCACCATTATTGGCTGCACCAAGGGATGGCGAAACCCTATTGATATACATTGCGACCACTGACCGGGTCGTAAGTACCGTCGTGGTTGTAGAGCGAGAGGAGGAAGGGCATGCATACAAGATTCAGCGCCCCGTATATTATATTAGTGAAGTACTCAACGACTCCAAATCAGATACCCCAGGTACAAAAGCTGCTATATGCGATACTAATCACATCTCGTAAACTACGGCACTATTTTGATTATTATTCCATTGCGGTGGTTACTGAGTACCCGCTCGGAGATATTCTACGCAATAAGGACGCAAATGGCCGTATTATCAAATGGGCCTGGAGCTAGCCCCGTTTTCTCTCGAATTTCGCAGCCGAACATCCATTAAATCTCAGGCGTCGTTGAATGGACCGACATGACAACACCCATACCTCCGACCAGCACCGAGCACTGACAATGTACTTTGACGGGTCTTTGAACCTTGAAGGAGCAGGAGCAGGCATACACTTCGTATCACCTTCTGGAGATAAGCTGAGCTATGTCCTCCGGATACATTTCAAAGCGTCTAATAATGCAGCGAGTATGAAGCTTGCCTCCATGGCCTCCGGATTGCAGTCGAGTTGGGAGTCAAAAGGCTAGAGGTTTTTGGTGATTTCCGCCCTAGTCATAAACCAAGTCAACAAGGATTGGGACGCCACAGCGAAAAGATGGACGCCTACGTTGCCGAGATAAGAAAACTAGAAGGAAAATTCTATGGTCTACAGTTTCAGCACGTAGTACGCGCCGACAAACCAGGCAGCAGATGCACTTTCCAAACTCGGTTCGACCAGGTCGCAAACCCCTCATGGTGTCTTTGTCCAGGACCTGGTCAAACCGTCCATCGAGCAAGATTCCGCAGGGGCCGCCGACCAGCCCCAAATCACCAGACTGTCGCTTCCGTACAATTGCCAGGCAATGATTGGAGGGATCAGTTCATAAGATACCTCGCTAGCGCGGACATTCCCCAAGACAAGATCGAAGCCGAGCGCCTTATTCGACGCAGCAAGCAGTATCTCTTAGTAGACGGAAAGCTGATGCGCAAAAACGCTAAAGAGGAGCTGTTGCTAAAGTGCGTTTCCCAAGAAGAAGGCATCCGAATTCTGGGGGACATACATGCAGGCATATGTGGTAACCACGCAGCCTCCCGAACCCTGGTCGGGAAGGCGTTCCGAGCAGGTTTTTACTGGCCTTCAGCGGTGGCTGACGCAGAAAAGCTAGTCAAATACTGTGAAGGGGTGTCAATTTTCGCCAAACAGATCCGTGTCCCAGCTCACGACCTACAAGCCATACCAGCCTCCTGGCCTTTCTCATGCTGGGGACTGGACATGATTGGGCCGTTCAAGACAGCACCCGGAGGGTTCAAGTACGTCTACGTCATGATCGATAAGTTCTCCAAATGGATAGAGTACAAGCCTTTGGTCACACCCACGGCCCAAAAAGCAGCCGAGCTGCTAAACGACATCATCCATCGATTCGGCCTACCTAATTGCATAATTACGACCTGGGCTCCACTTCACCGGCTCAGATTTCTGGGACTTTTGTGAAGAGGGAGTATAATCGTCAAATACGTCTCCGTTGCTCACCCAAGGGCTAATGGGCAGGTTGAAAGAGCAAATGGCATGATACTCGACGCATTAAAAAAGAGGTTGTATAGAGCCCACGACCAGGATCAGAAGGCTGGTAGATGGTTAAAAGAGTTACCATCCGTCGTTTGGGGGCTTCGAACACAACCAAGCAGAAGCACAGGCACGTCACCTTACTACATGGTGTTCGGCGCCGAAGCAGTCTTGCCGGCTGATATAGAGCGTTTAGATCGCCAAGGGTGGAGCTGCACAACCAGGAAATGTCCGACCAGGCCAGAGAGCTCGAAGTCAACTGCATCGAGGAACGAAGACTGGATTCATGCATCCGAACAGCCAATACGTTGAAAGCCTACGCGATACTTCAATAGGAACGTTAAGAACGGTTCTTCGCCGTTGGGGATCTGGTCTTGAGGCGCATCCAAACACTGCCGGGTTGCACAAACTATCTTCTCATTGGGAAGGCCCTTATATCGTGAAGCAGGTCACACGACCTACATCGTACAGGCTCACTGACCTAAGCGGGACTGATGTCCCTAACTCATGGCATATCGACCAGCTACGGGTTTTTACGCATAATTTTGCAGAGTTAAACAATATGTACTCGGCCCTGTATTTTTATGGAATATTATGAATAAGGCATCGTCGTTTTTCGCCCAAATTACCCACTGCATTGCAAATTTGGGATATAAGATCAAGTTCATACATGTTCAATTAACAATTTACAAGAGCGGACATAAAAGTTCTTGGTCCTATGGAGCGCTGGACTCTCCGGGTTCCCCCAAGCAGGTCCAAGTCTTTCACGAGCACAGCAGACGTCTCCCGAGCCCCCTCGATCAGCTCCGACGCCTGAGCCTCCGACGTATTTCGAGGAAAGCCAGCTTCCAGCCTCTTTATGTCTACGCCCGGGTAATGGGCCCGGGTAAGGGCTAGCACATATGCACCAACCTGTTCGCCGGCATCCACCGTGAAATTCTTCACCGCAGACCACAATCCGGCACACTGGTCGACCACGTTATCCGGACGGAGTACCCGGCTGCTAGATCCATATACGACATCAATCACTGGCTTGATCCCTCGCAACATGGATTGGCAGCGCCCTTCCCAGGTCTTCTTATCTTGACAAACCAAAGCAATTTGGTTTTGCCAACCTCGGCGTCGCTCTGCAACCAAAACAAGTCGTAACATATTACGACCGACCAAGAAAACAACATATGCAAAGTTGAAAAATTCCAGCAGCTACCTTCGAGTTCCTTCTCCAGCTCATCTGCCCGCGCTTTCTGCTGAATAGCCGCAGCCTCGCCTTCTTGCGCTTTGAGCTCCGCTATGGCAACTTGCGAAGACAGCCCTGTGGCAGACAACGTCTTATTACGCAGTCAAGAGTAAAGAGGGGAAAGGCTTTGACAGATCATTACCCTGGTTTTCAAGTCGAAGTTGCGTCAGCTCGGACGCCTGTTTTTCGACAGCCTCGCGCAATCTGGCCTCGACCTGCCGAGCTCTGTCCAGGTCGGCCTGATACTGTGAGCATGACTCTTCAAGCTTCACCTTAGCATCAAGCAAAGGACCGACGGACTCGAAACACTTTCGTCGCTCCTCGGACAGTCGGATATCCCCTGTAAATTAACACGAGCATTAGACTCTTCGGACCAAGCTTTAAAACCCTACAAAGCAGTTACCTGGGCATATTTATGGAGCTCGCCAAGCAGCCGGTTAAATTCTTCATGGACGGCTGTCGTTGTTCTCTCTCGTGGAACACCCACTCACCCGCCCGATGACGCGCCACCTTAACCACTCGATCCGGAGATTTCGGGGGACGCGTAACTTCGATGACCTCGTCCTCTGACGTCTCGGGCACCTGGTCCTCGCACACCTCGGGTGCCTCCTCATTCGGTAGGGGGCCTGAAGCAAGCCCAATCGCGTTCAGAGGAGGAGGCGGGGCATCTGGAGGCGCTTGTGTAGTTCCGGCAGACTCCCGACCACTGTTCATATCAGCATCGGGTGCCTCCGTGGTTGCTTGACCATCAATCGACCCCCAGCTCCTGTTTCTTCTTCCGGAAACACCACGGGTTCCGAACACCGGTCGCCGGCAACAGAGTTGCCGCCAGTCACCTCAACATCGGTAACAGGGTCGCTACAACAAATGAAAGACAGCATCAGAACTTTTTGGTGGACCACACACCAACGATAAAGGCGGTCAGGCACTTACAGGTTGCTGACGCGGAGCCCGCCTCTAAGTTTCAGCTTCCTTGGCCTTGGTGAGGATTGTGCGCCCGAGGCTGCCTCCTCAACTCGGACCCGCTTGGGCACGGGCGCTCCTCCTCGTCGTCGTCTTCCCAGTCGCGACCAGAGCTGGTCGGGTTAGGAACCGCGCCGCCTGGTATCCTAACAGGGCTTTCGGTTGGCGCTGACAACCCAGCGGCCGCTCCTCCGCCGGAGGGCGCGCGTTTTCCCGTAGCCCTCGCAGTCGATGAGGCCTCTTCATCTACAGACCTCTTATTTTTCTTCGCCGCTCCAGTTGACTGCCGTCTGATTGGGGGCGCCGCAGTGGCCTGGTCGTGCCACTTTTGTCAGGATCCCCAGGCCACTCCTTTGTCGGCACGCCCGAAACATACACAGCAGAGCGGTCCTGCAAAACAAACCAAGGCCAGTGTCGCTAAAACATGGTTGGTCAAACACTTCGCATTAACTTCTGAAGGAGACTTACGTCTTTGACAGGATTTACCAAACTAAATGGCTGGGTAATCTTCGCCGGTTTCTTCCACACGCCAAATTGAAGTACCGCGTGAACACGCCTCTCAACTTCATTCTTCCCAAGTCTTCGGCATGCTCACGGGTCAGATCAGGCTGACCTGCAATACTCATAGCCCAGGGTGCACTCTATCTTACACGGTTGCACCCGTCGATATATGAAGTTTGCTGTGATTTGAATCCCATCGACGCTTATCCTCTCAGCAACTTGAGAATCTCCCGGACTTGCTCCATGTCACCTGATGATGGTTTTTTCTGACCAGGTCCAGTTTGACTCAACTAATTTCCCTATGTCACAGCAGACAGGCGGAGTCTGGCATTGGGCTATGTAGAACCACTTTCTCTGCCCAGCCACTGACATTGCTCTGAAGAGGTACGTTAATGTATTCTGACGCCATCCCTCCCGCAACAGAAGATCACACTACCCGCAATACGGATCCGCGATTATTCTTTTTCAATTGGAAGAAATGGCGAAACAAATGAAGTGTGGCTGAATCCCGAGGTAAGCCTCACATAGGTGGATGAAAAACAGAGATAGATAAAATGAATTTGGTCCAAGATTGCAGAGACCAATTCCCCAGAAATCGAGCAGGCACCGCAAAAACGAATGGCACGGCAAACCAAATCCACGGACAAAATAATCTTCAAAAACAATGAGCTCACCGCATTGGTTGGGGATAGCGCTCACCAGTGGGCACCCTCCATCCCCGGTGACTTTATCCGGCAGCAGGCCAGCAGCGACGAGGCGGCTGACGCTTTCCTCGGTACTTCTCGACGCCGCCCATTCTTGTCCAACTGCACCGCCTCCCCGCCGTGTTTTTCTTTGTCGGGCGCGGCGCCATCTTTTCCGTAGATAAAAATGAAAGTGAAGGTGGCGGAAGGTGGGTGGGCCCTCTCTAATCTAGGGCACCAGTATTCAGTTCGCCGGAGAAGATGGAAATGTGAATGGCAATGGTTAGGGTTCGACCCGGCGGCGCGTGCTTTACCGCGTGACCTCTCGGTTTTTTCCGTGTAAATAGGGTTTTTTCTTTTCCCTGTTTCACTTACACGGCCCGCTTCGTCGGCCCAACAGTCAAACCGGCCTTTAGGCCGTGTTGGCTTCACGACCAGCTCCTCCAGTTAAACTGGGGACTGGTCGGTTACTACGCCAGCCTTTCAGCAAAGCTGGGGACTGGTCAGATGACCAGTTACAGGCACACACGGGCAGAGCCGCGGTTGGCTTCACGACCAGCTCCTCCAGTTAAAAGGGGACTGTCGGCTACTATGCCAGCCTTCTCAGCAAAGCTGGGGACTGGTCAGATGGACACAGTTACAGGCACACACGTGGCAGAGCCGCGTTGGCTTCACGACCAGCCCTCCCCAGTTAAACTGGGGACTGGTCGGCTACTACGCCAGCCTTCTCAGCAAAGCTGGGGACTGGTCAGATGACCAGTTACAGGCACACACGTGGCAGAGCCGCGTTGGCTTCACGACCAGCTCCTCCAGTTAAATTGGGGACTGGTCGGCTACTACGCCAGCCTTCTCAGCAAAGCTGGGGACTGGTCAGATGACCAGTTACAGGCACACACGTGGCAGAGCGCGTTGGCTTCACGACCAGCTCCTCCAGTAAAATGGGGACTGGTCGGCTACTACGCCAGGCCTTCTCAGCAAAGCTGGGGACTGGTCAGATGACCAGTTACAGGCACACACGTGGCAGAGCCGCGTTGGCTTCACGACCAGCTCCTCCAGTTAAACTGGGGACTGGTCGGCTACTACGCCAGCCTTCTCAGCAAAGCTGGGGACTGGTCAGATGACCAGTTACAGGCACACACGTGGCAGAGCCGCGTTGGCTTCACGACCAGCTCCTCCAGTTAAACTGGGGACTGGTCGGCTACTACGCCAGCCTTCTCAGCAAAGCTGGGGACTGGTCAGATGACCAGTTACAGGCACACACGTGGCAGAGCCGCGTTGGCTTCACGACCAGCTCCTCCAGTTAAACTGGGGACTGGTCGGCTACTACGCCAGCCTTCTCAGCAAAGCTGGGGACTGGTCAGATGACCAGTTACAGGCACACACGTGGCAGAGCCGCGTTGGCTTCACGACCAGCTCCTCCAGTTAAACTGGGGACTGGTCGGCTACTATGCCAGCTTTCTTAGCAAAGCTGGGGACTAGTCAGATGACCAGTTACAGGCATACAAGTAACAGAATCGCGTTGGCTTCCCGACCAGCCTCTCCAGTCAAAACTGAGGACTGGTCAGTGTTTTTATTGGCCATCTCTATAGCACCGGTGGCTGGCCAGATAACTAGTCATTAGCATACATATGGCTGAACATCAATATTGTTTTATCACCAGTCGCAAAGGTTTATATCACAAGCAAGCCACCTAATACATAGCAGTTTAATATAAGTACGGAGTACATTGAGATTTAAGTACAATAAGACGCAGCCAAACAGATACAGAACCTTGGGTAGACACATGAGCCTCTTCAGTTTGTCCCAAGGAAGGTTTCAGGCACTACCCCAATGCTGAAGGAACTCCGGGCAAGACCGTCACCCTGGTACCCCTTTTGACAACCTGTGACTATGAAGTTACCTACAAGTGGTAGTCACAAGAATTCTTCTGGGCACTTCGTCTACCTCACAAAAACAAGATACTCGAAGATATAGTCATCTTCAATACAGATCCTATAGCAAGACTATGGAAGAGCATATGGGCACGAGGGTGTACTCTCTTTGCCTGTCTAACAGGGTATTTATAGCCGTTTTCCTCTGGTTCATGGACATGGTCTATGAATAAAAGTAACTGCAGGATTAATAATACAGCTAATGAGCTGTGCTCCATGTGACGACCGATGTCAGAGTTGGATTCGATTCTACAAAGCATAACGACAAAGCCGGCAGTACTAAAAGGTATTGGAAGGCTGACATCTTGTGTCACGAGTACAACAGGAAAAAGGCAGTCGAATAAAGCAGTACACGGCGGACGATTTCGAATTGTGTGGTTATTTCTTCATGGCTTTATGATTAATTTTCTGACCTTGGCATCACATGACAGAGTCATCTATTGCCAAGCTCGAGGACTACCGTGTATACATGGCGCTAGGTCGCGCATGTATATTTTTCGGAACTTGGCATCACATGACAGAGTCATCTGTTGTCAAGTTCGGGGACTAAGTGGGCACACTTCACCTGATCGGTGAGTATGCAGGAAAGATGTTGCTATTATATTACCATTAAAGTGGGCACACTTCACACCAAACTCCTAGAAGTTATTCTTTCTTTTTTAAGAGCACATCATATCTTGCGGGTTCATGACATTCTAGATTGCAACCTGGTCGGAGATCAGGAATTCGAGAAAAGTTGTTTTAAGAACACTTCAAGGACTCTTCACCGCTTTAAGATTCAATGTGCTCGGGGACTAGCTGTGGGGATATAGACCCAGGTGTCCTCACAGTAATACTTGGGCTGTTTTATGAAGACCGGCCCCACTAGATGTGAAGGATCATGGCGTCAAGGGCCAGCTGGTCGGGCAGGCGACTCAGTTGGTTGGATGACGGCGTGGAAGTCTTCACCGACAAGGAATCATAAGTCGATTAGGAAATACATCGTGACATGGAATTGTAATCGACTAGGTTTCCTTGTTCCATCAAGAGATCCGATCTATTAGAATCTGTAACCCTACTCACCGTGACTATATAAGGTGAGCAGGGACCCCCTCTCAAAAACACGTTCATCAAGATACAGAATAGACAGATCGACACAGGACGTAGGGTATTACGCTAAACTTGGCGGCCCGAACCTGGATAAACTCCCGTGTTCATCTAGTTTCGTCTTTGTGTCACGTCTGGATCGTCGTTCCACACGCCTTCCCCGCTAATCTACCACCTTGGGCATACCCTAGGTGGGCTATCGACCATATTCCGTCGACAGTTTCCTTCGCTGTCAGAGAGGTGATAGGACCCGGGACGATTACATTCCACTATTAGGTATGGTCCTGACCAATTGGGCTGAAATTTTCCCGCCATGTTGGCGTTTTGCTTCCGAATGAGGACGAGGTCACCCTTCTTCAGTTCTTTGATTCTCACCTTTTTGTCTCTCCATTTTTTGTTTCTTCCTGATACTTGCGAAGGTTGTGCACTGCGTTGCATCTTGTTTCCTCGAGTAAATCTTTATCAAGCAGCTGGTTTTGTTCATCTGATTCGAGGGTTGTTCACTTTGAAGACTTCGGATGTCATTCGGGCGAAGGTAGATCCTGCGTTTCTCAAGCCTTCTGCCATTCTTCGAAAGCAGAAAGTGCCCGATGGTGTAATGAAGCTTGTTTTTCCTCATCTTCTTCATTCATCCAAATTTGATGGTACCCCGAGAAACAGTCGAGGAGAGAGAGCATTTGGCAACCAGCTGCTCTGTCAACCAAGGTGCTTATGTTTGGCAGGGGAAAGTCATCCTTTGGGCAGGCTTTGTTCAAGCACGTGAAATCTACGCACATTCTCCATTTCTTGTTCTTTTTCTGGACTAGGACCACATTTGAGAGCCATGTTGGGTATTTGACTGGGCGGATGACCCCTGCGTCCAAGAGTCTTTTTACCTCTGCCCTCGCTGCCTCTTTCCTTTCTTCTGACATTTTGCGAAGCTTTTGCTTAACTGGGCGATGACCTGGCTTTATGTTTAGGCTATGCTCGATCAAAGTTCTGTTTACTCCTTGAGGTCCTCTGCAGACCAAGCGAAGGTATCGGAGTTTTCCTTGAGGAAACGGATGAGGTTATTTTCTGACTGGAGGTCTAAGTTGGCTGAGATGAACACTTTTCTTTCAGAGTTGCCCTCGAAAAGTTGGACTTGTTTGGTTTCTTCTTTGGGTGATGCTTTTCTTTGGTCAGTGCATACTTCACCTTCGGTGTTGAGGTTTGTTGCTCGAGGCTTTGACAGATTGTGGACATTGCGTTGCCCAGGTGCTATTGTTCCCTCAGCTGCCCTTGCAATGTCTTGATCTCCATATACTGCAACGACCCCTTTCGGAGCAGGAAGCTGCATGCAGAGGTATGCGGGATGGATAACAGCGTTGAATGCATTGGTGACCCCTCGGCCAAAAATTGCATTGTAAGGATAGAACATGTCAACCACATCGAAGGTTATGTGCTCAGTTCTGTAGTTCACTTGGTCTCCGAAGGTTACGGGCAAAGATATTTTCCCAATAGCTCTTACTTGCTGACCACCGAAGCCGTATAAGGGGTTGCCAGCGGGTTGCAAGAGATTTCTGTCAAGCTTCATGCTGTCGAAGGTTGTGGCGAACAGGATGTCTGCGGAGCTTCCTGTGTCGACCAGGATTTTGGTGACTGTCCATCCTGCCAGATTGGTTTCGATCACCATAGCATCAGTGTGAGGGTAGTCCCTTAATTTCATATCATCGGAGTCGAAGGTTATTGGGATATGGGACCATCGTCCAAATTTGTGCGGTCCTTCGACGGCCACGTGGTGCACTCTTCTAGTGTGTTCTTTCCTTTGCCTCTTGTTGCCATGATCTTCGTTTGAGCCTCTGGTGATAGCTAGTATGACACCGAAGGTTGATGTTGGGTTATTGATGGTTGTCTGGGTTTGGGATTCGGATTTGACAGGTTGGGGGGCTGGTAATGCTGGTATTGGTGGTGGTGGTGGTAGAGTGTTGTTCACTGGTTGGTTGGTTTGGGTTGGGTTTGAGGGGTCGTTGGGTATGTGACGGTGTATGGTACGTTTTGGCGTTGAGGGATGGTGGTTGCCTGATAAGAAGCGTGGTTGTAGTGCGGGTGATGTGCGTAGAATGGTTGGTGCGAAGGTAGGCCATAGTTTATGGGGGTGTAGTGGTATGGAGAATTGGTTGGGTTGAAGTTTGGCTTTCTGGTATGATTGATGGTTCGGTTTTCTGCCGATGTGGCTCTTTTGGATTCCTTGTACTCTTTTCCCTTGGCGAAGCACTCGCATTGTTTGGTGTGTGCCTTTGCCTGGACCACAAAAATGACAATACATTTTCGCAGGATCTTTCTGTTGGTTTCGTTGGTCCGGCGGGGGTGGAAATCCTTGTGGATTTTGGTTGCCCGAAGGCTGAGTGCCCCTTCTTTGGTCTTCGAATGAGCCTGCCTTGTTGATTGCGCCAATGTTGCTTTGATCTCGGCGAGGGTTATTTTCTCTTGCTTGGGGCCTCGGCTGCGGTTTCTGCTGTGATCTTCGAGCGTCAGACTTTGCCCTGAAGTCCATGTCCGCTCTACAGTATCTCTCCATTGTCTTGTGAAGTTCTTCGATTGTGTTTGCTGGTTTCCTGGCAAACTTTGAGGAACATGGGACAGGACGCAGGCCGCTGACTGCAGCGAGGATCACGGCCTCGTCGGATATCCCCGGAGTTCTTGCTCTAATTTGGATGAACCTTCGCCAGTAATCTTGCAGCGGTTCGCGCTCTTCTTGTTTGCAGTTGAACAACTCAATGGGGTTTGATGGGGCTGCTGTGATACCCTTGAAGTTTGTGCAGAGCCTATCTCTGAGGTTGGCCCAGGAATCCACAGTTCCGGGGCAAAGGTTGCTGTACCAAGTCTGCGCAATGTCACGAAGGATGATTACGAAGGACTTTGCCATTGTTGATTCATCTCCCCTGCTGCGGCGACTGCCGCTTCATAACTCGTTATGAACTGGCGAGGGTTAGTAAGACCGTCATAACGGGGTAAATTTTGTGGGTTGTAGCACGGTGGCCAGGGTTGGGTTTGCAATATCTGGGAGAGTGGTGATCTTGGGTCGTAAGGCATTTGGTGTTGTTGGGCCCTCCGCTGGTTGCGAAGGTTTGGCACTCTTTCGTTTGGGTAAAGTTGGCGAAAGTTTGGTGGTCTCTCTGGGTATGGGTTGTTTAGGTAGTTTGGTGGTGGAGGGGGTGGAGGAGGCTGACGGGCGTTGCCCTGATCCTGCCCATCATTTCCCTCCTGGAGTGGCGGCATTTCCCTGTCATTCCAACCCTCGGCTTCGGCTTCAGCTGCCGCGAGGGACTCCTCCATCCGGCGAAGCTGTTCCCTTGCTTCGTCCGCTTTTTGCCTTATGGCGCACAGTCGGTTGTGCCTTTCAAGCTGGTCCAGATGCCTTTTCTTCTCCTGCAACTCAGCCTGAAGTCTTTTAAGGGCCTCGAGGCCCAACTCCTCTTCATCTCCTCCCTCACCTCCTCCGGAGGTGTGCGGCTGCGGCTGTGGCTGTGATACCAGTCGGGTTTGAGGGCCGGGACCTCTGCCTTTGTAGCGACTTCTTCTGTCCCCGAGGGTTCTACATTCTCTTCCACGGGTTGAACCATCGCCGTGGCTTCTCTGGTTGTGCGATGGTCTCTGGTTGAGGACGCTCTTCTGTTTCCCGCCATTATGAACTTCGCTCCCCACGGTCGGCGCCAAACTGTTGGAATCACACCTGCCCTACCTCCGCTGCTATGCAGGGGTATAGGGCGAGGGTGAACAACTGTCGGACTCAAGCGAAGGTACAAGAAGATAAGATGGTGGAAATACTTTACTATTCCAAAGAATCATCCCCCTTTACACTGTTCATCCCATGGTATTTATAGAGAATACCAGGGGGCACCGGCCAAATTACAATAGGGTACAGGAAAGATTCCCTAGCACTGTACAGCGAAAGGGCAGAATCGTTAAAACAAGGGCAGAGTGGAAACCCTAGTTTGCCTTCCACCTGTCCGCCGCCACCCGTTTCCTGCACACCTTCGCAGGAACGTGAGGGTCAACTTCTCGGCTTCGCCAGTCGCGAGGCCCGCGTTCGCTCGCCACCCGCTGAGCTTGACGTCTCCAGCGAAGGAGCGACGGAACGCGCAAGGGTTATTTTCTGTGTTCTTTACGCCCCTTGCCTGCAAGAAACACAAAGTTTGCGAGGGTCGAGCCGGTATCCGAAGGTTAGGAAAACAATCCGAGGGGCTCAACAAACGACGAGAAAAAAGTTTGCGAAGGCGCGTGGGTCGCGCGAAGGTCGTCTTCGAGCCAGCCTGCGTGGCGCCACTGCCGAGGGTCCCTTCCCCCAACAATATGTATTCTTAATCTCCCCATTGATGAATGCATTGACTAACAATAAAACCACAAAGGAAGGGTTTGAAAGCAAGCCTCATTCAAGTGCCCAAAAGCCAAGCAAAAGCAAACACAAGGCCACTTGATATGAGGAAGGATCATGAAAACCCCAAATGAAAGCTCTCGGTCCCGAAAGAAACGGGAAAAGCGCGGGCAAAGCCTCCACACAACCGAAGAGTCAAGAGAAAATAAGAGCTTCATGAATCCCAAAAGGCACTCAAAAACCAATCTCAAATAAATTGTCAAACAATCATCACAAAAGAAACCAAGGTTCTTATTCACTTGGAAGGTTCTTATCCACATGGGTTTCAAAATTTCTCCCCCTTGATGATTGAATTGACAAAAACTAAGCATAAGAGATGGTTTGAGATACCAAGACCGAAAATCTCATTCAAGTGTTCAAAAACCATAGAAAGGCAAAGATCAAAATCACTCGACATGAGAAGATTGCTCATCCAAATGCCCAAAAAGCCGAAGAAAAGCCAAAGAAAGGGCAATTTGAAATGAACAACGCTTGGTCCCCAAAGACATGGGCAACGGCTCAACGCAACCAAGTAAAATCTGAGCAAAACTCCACAAAAGAGCAAAAACACAGACAAGGAGCGAAAGACTTGGTTCCCAAAGACATGGGCAACAGCTCGACCAACCAAGTCAAAAATGAGCTAGCCCTCAAGAAGAGGCAGAAACAGGCTCAACACCACTAGCTCAAAAGACTCCATACCAGTCGAAAATACCAAGCAAAAACTGCTAGTCCCACAAGATAGAGGCAAAAATGGCTCAACACACACTAGCAGGCTCGATACCAACTGAGAAAACACAAAGAGAAGCTCAAAACCAAATGGAGCACAAAACACTCGGAGCACGCGGAGAAGCTGCAAAACAAAACAACTCCCCCTGAAAGCAAACCTATACACAAATGCTATGCAACAAATCTCACTACACCAAATGCACTGCATACCAACTGAACACTCGTGACCAAAGGAGGCACAAAAGGATACCAACTAACAGACCATAAAAGATCTAAACTCCCCCTAGCTCAAAGCTCTCCCCAAAGTGCACAACTCTCCCATTTGAGCCAACACACAAACTCAACACCCCTTGCAAACACAACTTCTCCCCCTTGACAAAAGGGAACATGCTGAGGGGTTTGACATTTCTCCACAAAGTGGACACAAACACGAATCAAGTCATCAACCAAATGCACATGGGGGTGACCACAAAGTGTATCAAAGCTGGGGGTATGTGCACTAAGCTAGAAATGCATGATATGCACAATGCAACAACTTCAAGTGTATAGCAATCAGAATGAAAATATGCTCAAAAGGGTGTTGCCCTGAAAAAGTAGCAATCAATACAAATGCTAGCAAAGGCTCAAATTGATCAAATGAATATGAAATATGAATAATTGAGCATATGAGCAGTTTAAGCCATTTGAAAAGGAGTTCACCAATAAAATAGCACTAAGCATGAATAGACAGGAAATCAACCAAGTGCTAACTCAAGTATAAAAAGGTGAACTACCCCTAGCAAAGTTCAATCATCATGCCATAGAATGAAGCATAAACTTGTGTTATTTTCAAAATTTATCGGAGATTGCAGCGGTATTAACACAAGTTCAAATTAAAGCAGGTGTTTGCGAGAGGTTGAAAGCATGGTCATTGCCTAACTTTTCAACCGGGCTAAGCCTATGCAATAAAAGCAATCGGAAGCTTAAAGCACCAGTTCTGGTCTTACACTACACGACTCAAGTTTAACTCAATTGTGCAATGAGAAACAGTCTCGATACCGTGAGGTGCTGACACATGCAATCCAATCTCGATCTTTTCATTCCACTTAGACTTGGATCAAATTTTAAGCACAAGGTAAATATGAACAATCCAAGCAAGTGAATGACTCAGTGCAAGAGACATAGCACCTAGCATACAAAAGATAGCACAAGTGATCTCAACACATCCTACCCTTGCTAGTTGCCACTCTCAATAATGAACAAATTAAAGGTTCATAGTTGATTAATCAAGTTCACCATTTGCAAAAATAGCTTAGCTCATAACATGTATCAAGTGATCAAAAAGAGCCTAAGCTACAAGCATCATCATGAATAATAGAGCAACGAAAGCAAGGAAGAAGCAAAGCCGATAGCTTCGCCGCAACGCAAGCCTCTCGATGCCGTCACGCGTCGACCGTTCCGCATCGGAACCTCCGTCGGTTTTGAGGCCCAAACCGGTAAACCCGCTAGTCCAGGTTTTGAGGCCCAAACCTAGAAACCGTCCACCCCGAGTTTTGAGGCCCAAACTCGGAAACCGTCGAGGGTAGTTTTCGAGGCTCAACTACCAAACCCGCTCCATAGACAGGATGTGGTTCGCACATCGCGACCACCAACACTGATGTCGATGCATGTCCGACCTCCCACCGGGCACAACGCCTTCACCTTCCTTCTTGACTCGCTGGCTGACACTTGCGCCGCACGCAAGCCCGTGTCCGACCTCCCGCCAAGTGCCATGACGCCATCGTGTTCCTCCTGACTCGGCCGATGCATCGCACATCCCCATGTGCTCTTGCTCGCCGATGCCACGTGCCAGCTACCACAGCTGGTCCTCCGGCCTCCTGGTCCGTCGGTCCAAGCCTCACGTCTGCCCTTCACCGCTCTGGGTACATCGGCATGGCACGTCCGCCGCACGGCACGCCCATCCTTCACCACACCCGGTCCGTCGGCACGACACGTCTCTACTTGACCTTCACCTCACCATCGACCACTGTCTCTGAGCTCCACACCTGCACATCAACATAGCCAAGAGACACATGTTGCACACGCACACCAACACACAAACACACCACAACTCAATGCCACCTGTTAGTCATAAACATTAAGCTCATATAAGACTTAACCAGGAAAAGCCTCAAACCTTCCTCACAAATGTCAATCATTCATCATATGTATTCTCACCGTCTGACCGCACCTACGCTCGGCCGCAGCAGCCAGCTCCTGATGACCCACAACCGGCCGGGACACACCGAATCAAGCCATGACGGGCCCCGACACTCCACTCGCGTCTAGAAGACTGGTACAACAAGTCGAAGACCCCATTCATATCCTGCACTCACTTTTGATTAATTCTTGTAATATCGACTCATGTTAATCATCCTTGCCTGCCCGTGCCATCGTGTCGGCTATTTCATGTTCTCGCTAGCGACAAACTTGATATCTCGTATCAATCTATTTTCATCTTCGATCAAACCTCTCCCTCTAGGTACACCACGTGCAAAGGACGAAGGACGAGCTACGTGGATGGCACCACGACGCCAAGAGCTAGATTCCAAACAACATCATCTATGATTACACGATGAACCATGGTTAGCTAAACGTTCCTCTCTTGCAACCCCTGACCCTGCTTGCCAAACTTGGAACACGTAGACCGAGGTCAATTCCGACCAATGGACACTCATGCACACACACGACCGGCCCTAACCAAATCAAACCCCCGGTGTTCCAAGAACACCGGTGTGTTACTGACCGCCCCGAAAGTATACCATTACGAAGCCATGACCATGACGTGTTTAGACCAAATGGAACGAACCCTAGTCGACATGCTGGACAATAAATTAATTCTCTTCTCATCTTTGACCGTAGGATGCCCCTGATGGAACCGTAGCTTATGACGATTGAGGAGACCCCGTGACCCGGTATACTGCCACCATGACCCATTGGAACCCTTGTTATCTTATTATCGACCTACCAAGTCCCCTGGAAAGTCTCTTAATTATTATCTATCTGTACTCATGCTATACCTCGTTCTTACGACCACCTGTATATGCGCTTGTGATACAGGATCCATCCAATCTCATGCTATGGGAATGTGCTACTCCACTTATTTGGTTCGATGTGTCTTTGTGTCGCTTTATGGTTCTTATCATTGTATTGATGGACGTACGTGTGTTTGTCTGTGTGTCGAGCCTTTAAGCTGGCTAAGGGATCGTACCTCGTTCAGACGTTATGATCGCGAGACCCGTCTCGCCATGGCCGTGATGCCGAATGTAACACGACCCTTGTTAGTGTATCTTGTGGTCGCGAGTACACCTCACCATGACCATAGAGCTACGCTCTTTTTAACTTAATTAAACATGCTTCATAAATGCTTCTTTGTGCACAAACTCTTGTATGCTTGTACCCATTGACCACTGCATATCTTGGTTCTCACGGTGACAACCGCACCGCTACGAATCTAGAAATGACTTAGTGCCAGAGCAGCCCGGTCGGATACCCTACGAGTAGTTTGCGCACTTGCATCTTATATTGTGCCACACCTTCCAATACCCCGTCTTCTACCATGACAAGTGCAATGGAAAGAATGAACCTTTGACTTATATATTTGTACTCTTGCAATTTCTTTTGTTAGCAAGGCTATGGTCTATGTTGTATCTCAGGACCCCGCGCATCGACTCGATCGACCACCTAAACACATTTCTGAAGGACCGAGAAAGCACTTAGCAAGGCGACCAGAGGGGGGGGGGTGAATGGGAGCCAAAAAATTTCTCTCGAAACTTTGGCCAAATGTCCCAAAATCACTTCCCAAAAGCTACGACCGAAACCGTGATGCCCACGACCCTTGGAAGAGGGTGGATGATCCCTAGGATCACAGCGAGGCACCACAGAGTGATAGCAAACAAAACGGCAAAAGCACCGGAGCAAGTTCGACCCTCAAAAACCAAGTCTCGTACGTAGATAGACGGCTACGTCGAGAAATCCCCAAATACCGATGCTAACGAGTAGCAAAGATACCTAGAGAGGTTCCTTGGTCAACTACAAGGCCAAACGAGAAGTCCGGAAACCAAGCGAACAAGCCGGGAGAGCAAACGCACTAAACCGGATGCTACAGCAGGATCCCGGACTGTCCGGCAGTATGGTCGCGGACTGTCTGCCCAGTGGCGGACTGTCCGGGCTCAGGTCGCGGACTGTCGGCCGGCCAAAAGAGCAAAACCGCAGTGCTGCTGAAGTCCCCTCGACGGTTCCCGAACTGTCCGCGAAAACCAACGGCGGACTGTCCGCCGGTCAAAGAAGACAAGACAGCCGAAGAACACGGCCACTGATCTGGCTCGTCCCCGACGTGTGGACTGTCCGCGGTGGCACTGGCGGACTATCCGTGAGTGCCCAGAAAGGGCGATTTTGGTCGCCCTCAACTCAAATCTTCTCCAAATCGTTTCAAACCAAAATCCCTTGATCCCAAACTTGGAGAGGATGATCACGAGGTAGTTGGGAGACTATCCCCAAGAAATCATCCGCTCAATTTGATTCAATCACCGGGCACCGGGCAATCGAAAGGGGAAGATCAAGAACGAAAAAAAACACCGCGAAAACGAAATCAACTCGATCTACTTGTTCGTGAGGAGTTAGATGAATTCCTTTGGTGGAAATGATCTCCTTTCAAAAACGAACAAGTTGATTCAAACAGATTTCGCAAAGACGCTAGGGAGAGAGATCGAGTGACGGGAAATCGCGGAGAAACGAAGAACGTGAAGAACACGAACAAAACGCGAATCAACACATCGATCTGCAACCGTGTGGCTACCACACGCTACAACAGTGAGGTTACGGCCTCACTTCCTCAAAATCTCAGTACACAGAGGTATGTTCTCTGCGGATCTCATCTAGCTACAGCAGGGGTTGGGAGAGCAGGAAACCCTAAGTACAAAGAGCAAATGACTGAGATCGATGGGGAGGTGGGTGTCTCCCCCTACTAATACTAATTCTAACTATTCCTAATTCCCACTCTAACCCCTAACTACTTACAGAGCGAACCAGCTAAACCCTAAGGTTATTCTGGACCAACTCGATGGTAGTGGATCCGACGGCCACGCCCGCACAACTCGTAGCGTTGCCTCGACGCAACCTCCCGATTGCCGCCACGTGCCGCCACCGCTCTGCATCCTCTTCACGGACTCCGCCTTCGGTTTTGTGGCCCAAACGGGAAACCAGCCTTCACAGCCAACCCCCGGTTTTGAGGCCCAAACCGGGAAACCAGCCCACCGTAGCCTGAGTTTTGTGGCCCAAACTCAGCAAACCCACAACACCTAGGTTTTGAGGCCCAAACCTGGAAACCGTCCTCAGCCCGAGTTTTGTGGCCAAACTCGGAAACCATCAGCGCCCAGGTTTGTGGCCCAAACCTGGAAACCGTCCACCCGATGGTTTTTCTCTGGCTCTACCACCAAACCAAAGCTGTTGAGGGGATGCACCGCCCGTGCCCCCGTCCACCGACACGTGTCCCAGGTCCTCGACCCGAGCAACACCATGTCCCGCAAGTCTTCGCTCGTCGCTGTCCAAGGCTGCCAGCCACCACAGCTGATCCTCAGGCCACCGGTCCCTCAGTCCAAGCCTCACGTCCGCCCTTCACCGCTCCCGGTCCGTCGGCACGGCACATCTCTACTTGACCATCACCTTTCCCTCGATCACTGTCTCTGTGCTCAACACCTGCACAACGCAAGCCAAAGAACCTGCGATCAAACCGTTGACAATCACTCATCACTCGAGACTCGCATACACCCATGTATCCGCAATCTCCCCCTTGATGAGTGCATTGTCAACTACTCACAAATCACACAAAATCATAATAGAAATAGAGGGAGAAGAGAGAAGAGAGAACTCGACCAAATGACCCAAAAGCATAGCAAAGCCGAAGGTCAAATGGAAAGAGCGAAACAACTTGGTTCCCAAAGACATGGGCAACGGCTCGACGCAACCAAGCAAAGCAAAGCTAGCCCTCAAGAAGAGGTAGAACAGGCTCAACAACCGCTAGCAAGAAAAGGTTCGATACCAATTGAAAACCAAAAAATCGAAGCAAAATGCTAGTTCCTCAATAATAGGGCACAGAGGCTCACAAACTAGCAAGAAAGCTCGACATCGACTGAAAAGCTCGATACTGAACTGAAGCAACTGAAGCAAGGATGCGACTGCTAGTTCCTCAGGATAGAGGTCCAGGGCTCAACACAACATCTAGCAAAGCGCTCCGAACCAATTGGAAATTTCAAAAATTCAGCACGAGCAAACTCCCCCTTGCATGGTGCCACACAACCGCCAACATGGGAGACATGATTTGTCCAAATTTTCTCCCCCTTAGTTGAAAATGCACCATCAAGCAAAAGGAACAGAAAACGATTTTCTCCCCCTTAGAAATGCACCATCAAAAGTGCCAACAAGAGAAGTGTTCCCCCTTCCAAAATGCATATGAGTCACAATGCAAGTTAGCAGCTTCAGGAATATAGTCAAGGAAATGCAAAGATGCTCTAAACAGTATAGCTCCAACGACTCACTGGAAAGCATACAAGCTAGCAAAGGCTCAAACTGATCACCAAATATGAAATATGAACAATGAGCAAAGTGAGCAGTTTTTAGCCAAAAAGGTATTCACCATCAAAATAGCACAAAACATGTATAGACAGGAAATCAGACAAGTGCTAAACATGTATACAAGGTGAACTACCCCTAGCAAGTTCAATCATCATGCTATAGAATGAAACATAGACTTGTGTATCCAAATTTTATCGGAGTTGCAGCGGTTTGAATTACACAAGTTCAAATTCAGCATGTGATTGCGAGAGGTTGAAAGCTTGTCATTGCCTAACTTTTCAACTGTGCGAAGCCTATGCAGAAGCAATCAGAAGCTTAAAGCAACAGTTTCGGTCATACACTACACAGCTCAAGTTTAACTCAAAGTGCAATGAGAAACAGTCTCGAAACTGTGATGTGTTGACAAGCAATCCCATCTCGATCTTTTCAATTCACTTAAAACTTGGTTCAGATTTTATTGACAGAATATGAACAGACCAAGCAAGTGACAGACTCAGAACTAGAGACATAGCAACCTAGCATATATGAAAAGCACGAGTGAATTCAACACATCCTACACATGCTAGTTGCATATCTCAATGGTGAACATTTTCAAGTTGATGTTGTTGTTAAGCAGGTTCACCATTCAAAAATAGCTCAGCTCACAACATGTATTAGTGATCAGAAAGAGCATAAGCTACTGGTATCAACAAAGCATCGGAGCATACTAACAGAGCATAGTTACATTTCAAAGATTATATACATGAAGCTCAGAATGTAAAAGCGTATGCTGAAATGCAAAAGACAAAAGAGACAAGAAAACAAACAAACGAAAAATAGTCAGTCTATGATACAAGATCCAAAATGTTTCCCCCATCTAAAAGGGGAAACACACACCAAGCTCACCCCTCAACCGATTAAAGGTTGATTCGTCCAAAGGCTTGGTGAAAATATCAGCCAACTGATGATGAGTATCGACATGGCGAAGGTCGATATCACCCTTCTCATAGTGGTCTCGCAAAAAGTGAAAGCGCACATCAATGTGTTTGGTCTTCGAGTGAAGCACGGGGTTCTTAGCAACGCTAATCGCACTCGTGCTGTCACAAAGCAAAGAACACGAGAAAAGCTCAGACCAAAATCACGCAAAGTGGCCATCCCAAAGCAACTGGGAACAGCAGCTAGCCGCAGCAACATACTCAGCCTCTGTGGTAGACTGGGCGACACTAGACTGCTTGCGAGAAGACCACGATACAAGAGAAGAACCAATAAATTGGCAAGTCCCAGAAGTGGACTTGCGCTCAATGCGACAACCAGCAAAATCGGCATCGGAATAACCGCAAAGGGAGAGGGTGGAGGAAGCTGAATACCAAATCCCGAACTCAGGTGTGAAACGAAGGTACCTGAAAATGCGCTTCACCGCCTGACGGTGAGAAGTGCGCGGCGACGCCTGAAAGCGCGCGCACAGGCACACCGCGAACTGGATGTCCGGGCGTGTCGCCGTCAGGTAGAGCAGCGACCCGATCATGCTTCGGTACTCCTTCTGGTCTAACAGCTCCATCCTTGTCCGCATCCAGGGCCGTCGTGGTCGACATGGGTGTTGGAAGAGGCTTGGCCTCACCCATATCGAACCTCTTCAGCAAGTCCTTGGTATACTTGCCCTGGTGCACAAACGTCCCTTCTCGGGATTGCTTAATTTGCAATCCGAGAAAAAAAGTCAGCTCGCCCATCATACTCATCTCAAACTCCCTGCTCATAGTATCTGCAAACTTGGCAACCAAAGCGTGAGAAGAACCACCGAAAATGATATCATCCACGTAAATCTGGACCAAGAGAGTGTCTTTGCCTTGCTTGAGGAGAAAGAGCGTTTTATCCACACATCCCATTTTAAAACCCTTAGCAAGCAAAAAGGTTTTCAACCTATCATACCAGGCTCTAGGGGCTTGTTTCAAACCATATAAAGCTTTGTGGAGTTTGAAAACATGGTTTGAAACTTGGGATTTTCAAAACCGGGGTTGTTCAACATAAACCTCTTCTTCTATGTAGCCGTTTAAGAAGGCACTCTTGACATCCATTTGAAAAAGTTTGAAACCTTTGGATGTTGCAAAAGCCAAGAGTATCCTAATAGCCTCCAAACGAGCTACAGGAGCAAAAGTCTCCTCATAGTCTATCCCCTCCTTCTGACTATAGCCCTTCGCTACAAGCCTGGCCTTGTTTCTAACAACGTGGCCATCCTCTCCTTGCTTGTTTTTGAAAACCCATTTTGTCCCAATAGGCTTACAGTCTGGAGGAGGTGGAACTAAAACCCAAACCCGATTTCGCTCAAAGTTCTCTAACTCCTCATGCATGGCATTGACCCAATCCGGATCCGTCAAAGCGTGTCCAACATCCCGGGGCTCAAAATCAGCAACAAAAGCAGAATGAGCAAAGTGAGAGATTTGTGACCTGGACCGAGTGACACGTTCGTCGATGCTGCCGATCATCTGCTGAGGGGGGTGTTGGC
The DNA here is from genome assembly GCA_009763385.1 of Coix lacryma-jobi var. lacryma-jobi. NCBI lineage: Eukaryota > Viridiplantae > Streptophyta > Magnoliopsida > Poales > Poaceae > Coix > Coix lacryma-jobi. Next base: position 74,644,378 of record CM019828.1, on the reverse strand, counting down.
GCTGGATGTGTCGTGGCGCCTCCCGTGCAGAAGTGATCTCCCCTCAACAGCAGCTGGTGCCTCCCGGGTACAAAAGGTACCGCTCGGGGGGTGGGGATCCCACGGCCCCCAGGAAGAAGAAGTATCGGGGCCGTGAGTCGTAGTAGAAGCCGCTCCTTGCGGCACAGCAGGGGAGGGGGTGCTGGATCATCCATACCTTCAACACCCTCATCCTCGTCATCAAAAAGAGGCTCACCAACCTCATGATCACCTGCACGCTCAAAACGAGAAGAAGGACAAACCATGGTCTCGTCGAAGGTGACATCTGATGTCTCCATGACTCGGTTAGTGTCAAGGTTAAGTACACGATAAGCTTGAGTATGAGTGCCATAACCAAAAAACACACCGTCGAACAACGAGACTCAAACTTGTCCAAGTTGCCCTTTTTGAGTATAAAACAATGGCAACCAAAAACTCGAAAATAACTCACTTTGGGTAGTTTTCAAAACACAACTCATAAGAAGTCTTTTCAAGAAAGCTCGGAGAAAAAATGCGATTGAAATGTAGCATGCAGTGCTCATAGCTTCGGCCCAATATCGCCTAGGAGTCCTATGCTCATCGAGCATCGTCCTGGCCATCTCTACAAGGGTCCGATTCTTCCTTTCTACAACACCATTTTGGGGGCGTGTGTAGGGGGAAGAAAACTGATGCTCAAACCAAGAGTTACAAAACTTCTCAAAATCCGAATTCTTGAATTCGGAACCAATATCACTCCTAATGGCTCGCATCGAGTTCAAAGGGAACTCATTCTGAAGATGTAAAATCAGATTGCGAGCAAGGGAGAAAGTCTCGGTCTTCTCAGCTAAAAAGAAGACCCACGAATATCTCGAAAGTCATCAACAACAACAAGCACATACCACTTCCCACCAACCGAGCTCACCCGAGCCGGACCAACAAGGTCCATGTGCAAAAGCTCTCCAGGGCGCTTGGTCATGACCTGTGTCACTGGATGGTGGGGAGCGGCAACCATCTTCCCATGTCTACAAGAATGGCAAACAAGATCCTTCTCCATGGATAACTTGGGCAATCCTCGGATTAGGCCAAGTGAACTAAGCCTTGCAAGCAAGTCGAAGCTCAAATTGTGGCGAAACCGTCCTGATTATAAGAGCTCAAGTACCGTCTTAGTCAAAACCGTCTGACACCGACTCATACTTGAACCCATATAACCCCGGTAGTCCGGAAATCTCAAAGGATTTCTATCATCTTACACATACAGGATCGCATTGTTCAAGAATTACATTCGCAAAGATACATCACAGGGAAACGAAACCGGATTTAAACATCAGAGTATGAATTTAAGATAGAGTTATTACAATACCAAATTTAAAAGTGCGGAAGCTTATATAAGTTTGAAACACGACCACCACACATGTGGTCCAAATAAAACATTGTTTGATAAATCCAACTCAACACAACTCACTCTTCCCTTTTTAGATAATGTGCCACTAGAAGTCTCAGACCAGCAAAAGAAAAGGGGAAGCTTCTGGACGACCCTGCCCTGGGCCTACTTCTCATCACCTTCCACTGGGTAGAGGCAGTGCTTACAATAGCCATAGTAAACCTGGCCATCTGCAACAAACGGGATAAACCCTGAGTACGGGAATGTACTCAGCTAGACTTACCCGTCCAACTGAAAATAAAGACACCAAGGCTATGCAAGGCCTTTTTGGTGGAGCTGGGATCTTTTGGTTGCGGGAAGCTCACAATTAAGATAAGGAGTATAAAATGACATAGATGAGCTGCCAGTTTTAGACCTATTTCTTTACTCTAGGTTTGCACCTGAACTATTACACACACTTGAGTCTAACAAGCAATAGTATAACCATATCCAGTTGACTTATCCATATTTTAGTTGAACCTTTAAACATCACATGGAGTTGCATCGTGGTGAAGCTCGCCATAGTTTCCCACTAACCGGGGGAGACGGCGACTCAAATCGAATTCCAAACTAGCCGGTGAAAGACCTTTAATACCAGCCCACACTTTCCCGTCGGGTCCATGCATTGGGCAACCGCTCGACGCTTGTTCGTGGTGGTAATCGTCGCAGTTCAAGCACATACCGCCCAATTTGAACCTGGCGATGGCCTCACGCGGCAGATCGCATTTCCATACTGGGGAGGGCGCGACACGGGTCGAAACCGGCCCGAACAGCTTCTAACCGGCTTTGGGGTCGATGATTACAGCACCGACATATCCCTAAGTAAAAGGGCGCGTTCAAAAATGAACGAGGGCCAACATCGATACAAACCTACACGATCCAACGGACGGACTGCCCCAAGTTTCCAAACTTGTGCGTTGCCTTCCAGTTGACCGTATTTCATCACTACTCAGGCTCTTTTCCACGATAGCAAATATAGCCAACCGTGATCCGGTAAATACCCACCAGGGGTAATATGGAAACATCCTTAACTACTACTTTTATTTAGCAGACTAAGCAATTCTATATGATAATAAGTACAGGATAACAAGGCAGGTGTAACAGTAATCAAGGGAGGATAATGCATCAACTAGGATTCAATCAACTCCTATACCTAATGCATCACAATATAAAAGGACTAAGTAATTTTAATTGCAAAAGATAGGAGGCTTAAAATGCTCCGGGGCTTGCCTTGAGAGAAGACTGAGGCCTCGTGGGAGGGGCACTCAGGCAGGTTAGTGTCGGCCACGGGGTCGACTTCCTCGGTTTGATGAAGTTCCGGGATCTCCTGCTCGACGTTTGTCTCCTGCTCCTAGTCTTGGTCCTGAACTGTCGATCCTATTGCAATGCGGTTGAAAATGATAAGTAAATAATACGTGGTGCGAGATGCGGTGGTAAGAAAAGTAACATTTCTTGCAAACCAACAAAACCAACTTGTTGAACCACTTTTGACATTGAGGTAAATACTTATTTATCTCATAAAATAAAATCATTATTTCACTATTTCCTATTTAGAAATTTAAAAGAAATTCAGGTTTGAACTGCAAATGCATTTTTCTGAACTCAGAAAAATCCACAAAAATTCCAGAAGGCAATTAACACCTGCTGGACTTCACTGAACAATTTTTAGCTAGAAATAAAAATACAGAACTGCAGATATAAAAAGAACAAATAAACTGCTCAAAAGGTGCTTTGAACTAACTTTTCACACAAAATGTGTCAAACATAAGATTTCATAATTTTCCTAGCTTCAACTACTCATAGACATTCTAGTGTGGAAAATTTACTGTCAGAACATAAAATATACAAGCCTACACAAAATAAACAAATCTATTCCAAATTAAACCTTTGAACAACAACCCTACTGGAAAAGGGTGCTAAACTCATTTTCATATTTTTCCAGATTCTACTTCACATTTCATACTTATCAAGAAAGTTCCATGAACAGAAACATTATATTATTTCATACATGAATTTCCAAAGGAAAACATAGAAAAGTACATTTACAAAGCAACTTCAGATTTCTTCACATAACAACCATGCTTACATTTTTCCTCACTAAACATCATACACAGAGACTGTATAATTTTTTCCACATTTTATTTTGACTATAAAATACCTTAACACTTATTCCAATAAATCAGTCAAAAAGGACTTTAAACCCATAACAGAAAGTTTTTCCACATAAACAGTGCCTCACATATTTTTCACAGATACATATCATGATAAGAAACCTACACAAATTTTCCCATGAATTATATCAACCAGAAAACACCTATTTCCATTTATCTAAACAAAAGCATATAAACTGAATTAAATAAAAACAGTAAAATAAACTTACACAAAAAATACTTTCATATTTTTCCATGATAGATCTACTATAAACAAGCTAGCAAAACTGAAAGTACTTCATTTGGACTTGTAAAACGAGCTACACAAAAATAACAAGCATTTCTGGAAAATAAAACAAAAAGGAAAAACGTTTGAATCTTCCGGCTGGGCCTGCGTGGAACCGGTCCATGGGCCAGGTGAGGCTGGACGCGCGGGGTCCGCTGGTCAACGGGACCCACCCGTCAGAGAGGGCGAAGAAGCAGGGAGAGGTTTGACCGCGATTGCTCGCCGGCGGCGAGGTCTCCGGCGGCGGTGTGGTGCTTGATGGACTCGTCTCGACGAGGCGGACCCATTGGTGGTGATAGTTTGGCCAGAGGGTGGCCGTAGCTCACCGGCGACGAGCGGTGGTGGACGGTGGCGGCGGCCGACACACGGCTACGCCGTTTCCGGCGGTTTGCCGGCCAAAATTGATGGAAGGGGAGGAACAAGTAAACCCTAGGGAGCTATCGGGGCTCGGTTTGGCTCGGAAGCTCCGCGGAATGCTTTTTGGCCTCGGGCATGGCCACGGCGGCGGCATGGCGCTCGGTCAGAGGGAGAGAAAAGGATGGGGGTCGGTAGAGACCTAGAGGAGAGGCGTTCTCACCTTGCCTTTGCTTGGTGAGGCTCGTTGAGGAAGAAGGGCTCGGCGGAGGCTTGGTTGACGGAGAACGGATACTTGCCCTCCTTCGGCGGCGACGGCGACCGAAAGGGGGAAGTGGTGGTGACGGTGTGGTAGAGCTTGGCCGGCGTTTCTTCCGCGCGCACCGTGCATGCGGGGTGAAGGCGAAACTCGGTGCGAGACGGATTGGATGGAGGGACTTTGTGGTGGCCGGAACAGAGAGGGGAGTTTCTGCGGTGGCGTGCGGTGGCGAGCGCGGGCGCTGGCTCTGGCGTTCAGTGGAACGGAGGGAGACGAGCGCGAGTTTGAGTGAGTGAGTGATGTGAGGCCGGCGCGCGGTTTTGGCTCGCCCAGGGCTCCGGCGGTCGTGGTGGGACCCAGCAGCGCGGGCGGGCGAGGCGGTGGCAGGGGGTGGTGGCGTGGGCACTGCGGACGAGACGAGCGAGGAGAGGCAAGTGGGATCGCTTGCTTGCTAGGAACGCGAAGATCGAGCGGAGAGTGGCCAGCGAAGATTTGGCGCAGAGATCGCCGGCCACGCGGCGCTTGCGGCCGGCGTACGGCGGGGGCGTCAGGCGGGCGGCGGTGCGCGGCGCGCGCGGCGCGCGGGCGAGCGCGGGCAGGCGGGCCGGCGCGGGCGCGGGAGTGGGCCGAAAGGCCGGTTGGGCCAAAAGTGAGGGCGCGGGAAAAATCCGTTTTCTTTTTCTTTTTCCAAAAACTTTTCAAACTTTGACCATTCAAAAACAGTTTCAAAAACTTCAAACTAGGTTTTGACCCAAAAATAAAAGTTGTTCAAAATAATTTTCTCTACCACTTTCATATAAGACACTTTTTCTGAAAACCATTTTACAACCTCCACATAAATAAAGCCAATTTTGAAACATAAACCATTTTGCTTGCCTCATTTTTATCTGATAAACTATTTTGAATTAGGTCAAAATGCCAACATGAAAAGCACTCTACTCAATATTCTTTATTTTATAAACCTATTTGCCAAGATAGAAATCCACTTAAACTATCAAGTCCAATAGAAATCCAAAATCCAAATAAACAAAAAGGCAAAAAGCACTCATATGCACATGAAATGATGCAATGCATTGCTTATGCATTTGGTAGCTAAATGTGGTTCCTAATGCAGTGCTTGACACTAGGGTGTCACAGCCCTTCCGCCCTTAAAGAAATCTCATCCCGAGATTTGGGTTACGTACTATTTCTTAACAAAAGCGGGATAGTTTACACGCAAGTACTCCTCGGTTTTCCAAGTCGCATCGTTGGGTCCGTGATTGCACCAAAGAATCTTGTAAGTCTTCACTGTTCGGTTACGAGTCTCTCGAGTCTTGGTATCCCTTATTTCCTGAGGTTGTTCATAGTACTCCAGATCTGATCTGATTGTGACATCTGGGGCCTGAACTTCTTCTTGTTCTGGAACTCGAAGACACTTCTTCAACTGGGACACATGGAACACTGGGAAAACTGCGCTCATCTCTGGGGGTAACTGCACTTCATAGGCTACTTCTCCCTTTTTAGCTACGATCTGATATGGTCCCACATATCGGGGTGCTAACTTTTTCTTGATTCCGAAACGTTGGACTTTCCTCATGGGTGAGACCTTGAGGTAAACATAGTCTCCTACTTGAAATTCCAGGGGTCTCCTTCGTGTGTCTGCATAGCTCTTTTGTCTGGATTGTGCTGCCTTGATGTGTTGCTGTACTGTTTGCACAATCTCTTCAGCATCCTTTACATAATCTAACCCATAAAATCCTCGATCTCCTGATTCAACCCAATTTACCGGGGTGGTTCTGCACCTTCGTCCATATAATACTTCAAACGGTGCCATCTTTATGCTTTTTGATAGCTGTTGCTATATGAAAACTCAGCAAGGGGTAACCATTTCTCCCATGATTCTCTTGAGGATAGAACACAAGCTCTGAGAATATCTTCCAAAATCTGATTCACTCTTTCTGTTTGCCCTGCAGTTTGAGGATGATAAGCGGAACTTCTTACCAACTTAGTTCCTAGCTCCTTGTGCAACTGTTCCCAAAAACGTGCTATGAACTGAGGTCCTCTATCCGAGACAATCCTTTTTGGAACTCCATGTAACCTCAAGATATTCTGAATGTACAAGTCTGCGTACTGATGAGGGCGGTGTGTAGTTTTGACTGGTATGAAGTGAGCCACTTTTGATAACCGATCCACGATAACCCAGATAGAATCATTTCCTTTTTGAGTGGTGGGAAGGCCTGTGATGAAATCCATACTGATCTCTTCCCACTTCCATTCTGGAATGGACAACGGCTGTAACAATCCGGCAGGTCTCAGGTGTATAGCTTTTATCCGCAGCAAGTATCACACCTTGCAACATAAGCTGCAACTTCTTTCTTCATCCTTGACCACTAAAACCTTGTTCTCAGATCTTGGTACATCTTACTACTTCCTGGATGGATAGACAACTTTGAATTATGAGCTTCATTCAAAATTCTTTCTTTCAGCTCCGTATCCTTAGGAACAACCAACCTCTGATTATACCACAGAATTCCTTGTTTATCGGTCCTGAAGTTCAAAGAACTATTGGTTTCCAACCTCTTCTTAATCTGACAGATCTCTTCATCGGTCTTTTGTCTTTCGATGATGTCACTTTCTAAGGTGCACTGAAGAGTGATATTGTTCAGCATAACAGGTGCATAAGGTTAAATCCATCTTCCAACAGGGGTTGTAAGGAGTTGCAATGAGCCTTGCGACTCAAGGCATCGGCTACAATGTTCGCTTTTCCAGGGTGGTAATGCACTTCAAGGTTGTAATCCTTAATCAATTCTAACCATCTCCTTTGCCTCATGTTCAACTTTGGCTGGGTGAAGATATATTTCAAACTTTTGTGATCTGTGTACACATGACATAGATTTCCCATAAGATAATGCCTCCAGATCTTGAGTGCATGCACTACGACTGCCAATTCCAAATCATGAGTGGGATAATTCTCTTCATGCGGTCTCAACTGGCGGGAAGCATAGGCGATAACTCTTCCATTCTGCATGAGTACACATCCGAGTCCGATCTTGGATGCGTCACAAAACACATCAAAGGTTCCTCCAAATCTGGTTGAGCCAAAACTGGCGCCGAAGTCAACAAAGTTCGCAGAGTGCGAAAAGCTGCCTCACACTCTGGAGTCCATTCAAACTTCTTATTTTTCTGAGTTAGACGAGTCATAGGCTTTGCGATCTTTGAGAAATCTGGAATGAACCGACGGTAGTATCCGGCCAATCCTAGAAAGTTGCGTACCTCATGTACGTTAGTGGGTGCTTGCCAATCCATAACTTCCTGTACTTCGTAGGATCCACGGAAATTCCTTCCTCTGAAAGAACGTGACCAAGAAAGGGTACCTTCTTTAACCAAAACTCACACTTGCTAAACTTAGCATACAAACTTGTGCTCTCAAAGTCGAGCTAAGACGACTCGAAGATGTTCAGCATGATCCTCTTCGTTCTTAGAGTAGACCAAGATATCATCGATGAACACCACAACAAACTTATCCAACTCGGCATGAAGACCGAATTCATCAGGTACATGAAATTGTCGGTGCATTGGTTAACCCGAAGGACATAACTAGATACTCATAGAGTCCGTATCTGGTGGAGAAAGCTGTTTTTGGTATATCTTCTCTTCTGATCTTAATCTGATGGTATCCTGACCTCAAGTCGATCTTGGAGAACACTTTTGCCTTTGATAACTGATCAAACAAGACATCGATTCGGGGTAAGGGATATTTATTCTTTATAGTTACTGCATTTAACGGTCTGTAATCCACACACATCCTTAAAGTTTTATCCTTCTTCTTTATGAAGATGGCGGGACATCCCCAAGGTGACGAACTAGGACGAATTAACCCTTTATCCAAGAGCTCTTGCAACTGAGCCTTGAGCTCTGCTAGCTCGTTAGCTGGCATCCGATATGGCCTTCGAGAAATTGGTGCTGTTCCAGGGACTAACTCTATAGCAAACTCCACATCCCTATCCGGCGGTAGTCCTGACAACTCATCAAGAAAGACATCTGGAAACTCACATACTACCGGGATCTCAGCTATTTGCTTGGCTGTGATATTGAACAACACTCCGATCTCATGGGGGTTTCGAGGTAACTTGAACCAAAAAGAAGACCCGTTTCTGGGACTAACCATGGACACTATTCTCTCTGCGATGTCTAGATTGACTTTCCAGAGTTTCATCCAACCCATACCCAAGATTACATCCAGACCTAGACCAGGAATGACTATGGGGTCCACTATGGCCTGTTTATCCCCAAAGGTCATTTCCACTCCTTTAGCCATTTTACGCGCGGAGAGAACAGCTCCGGCGGAACTTATCTGATATCCCCGGTCTAACTCTACCAACTCAAGATTACTCCTTATAACAAAGTTCTCACTTATGAAAGAATGTGATGCTCCAGAATCAAACAGCACAACTGCGGGGCATTGATTAACAAGAAACGTACCAGCGGCGACAGGCTCTCCTTCCGGCACTTCCTCCACGGTGGTGTGTGATGCACATGACCTGCGCGAGGTGGAGGCTGGGTGTACTGCTTCTTCGGACGAGGGCATTGACGTGACAGATGTCCAGTCTGACCACAGTTGTAACATGGCCCAATCACATATGGGGTCTTGGGACCTCCTGCACTTCCTGCCTTATTCTTGTTCTGCATCAGAGGAGCGGTGTAGGGCTTCTGAAAACTGGGACGAGGTCGGTTGGTAGTGATCTTCCTCTGCGGGGGACGGAACCTTGCTCCTGCAACTGGCGGGCGATACGGGGTGCGTGCTCCGAAAGGGGTCCTCTGTTGAGACGAACCTCCTTCGTTCGCACGACGGCGAGTCTCCGTTGCCAGCCGGCTGTCATTGGCCTCTTGATTTAGGCAGTCACGTTCTAGTCGGTGGCAAGAACGATCTCTCATGCGTTATCTACACGTTCTACTCGATCGCATAGTTAGTGTACCTGCAGAAGATTCATTTCAGCCCAAAGCAATCCCAATGATAAAACAACTGAGTATTGGCTAATATGCGCCAAATGCATAGAAGCCAACACTAAACACCATGCACCAACATAGAGAAAACACCCTCAAAACATTGATACCCTCGTATGTGTCTGCGTGGAGCTCGCACATACTTGGTATAAGAACTCTCACCTAGACCGACGGTTGGACGGTCATGCTCTCATATCTCACAAAATCATTTTATGCATGTTTTCGTGATCGACGCATTCTCTTTTTCCCGAGAATGGACCAGCAATTAAAGATCCAGCATGAAGCAAAACCCTGAACCCTGTTAGCAGTTAAGCCACCTGATTCCTAGTATAGGCTTAAGGACGAGACTGGGCACACTTAGTAATCAAAAATAGTTTTGAAATACCCATTTTAGTTCGGAAATAGCTTTTTGCGGATGCAATAACTTGAACCATGCTCTGATACCAGCTGTGGCGGAACCGTCCTGATTATAAGAGCTCAAGTACCGTCTTAATCAAAACCATCTGACACCGACTCATACTTGAACTCATATAACCTCGGTAGTCTGGAAATCTCGAAGGATTTCTATCATCTTACACATACAGGATCGCATTGTTCAAGAATTACATTCGCAAAGATACATCACAGGGAAACGAAACCGGATTTAAAACATCAGAGTATGAATTTAAGACAGAGTTATTACAATACCAAATTTAAAAGTGCGGAAGCTTAAATAAGTTTGAAACACGACCACCACACATGTGGTCCAAATAAAACATTGTTTGATAAATCCAACTCAACACAACTCACTCTTCCCTTTTTAGATAATGTGCCACTAGAAGTCTCAGACCAGCAAAAGAAAAGGGGAAGCTTCTGGACGACCCTGCCCTGGGCCTACTCCTCATCACCTTCCACTGGGTAGAGGCAGTGCTTACAATAGCCATAGTAAACCTGGTCATCTGCAACAAACGGGATAAACCCTGAGTATGGGAATGTACTTAGCTAGACTTACCCATCCAACTGAAAATAAAGACACCAAGGGTATGCAAGGCCTTTTTGGTGGAGCTGGGATCTTTTGGTTGCGGGAAGCTCACAATTAAGATAAGGAGTATAAAATGACATAGATGAGCTGCCAGTTTTAGACATATTTCTTTACTCTAGGTTTGCACCTGAACTATTACACACACTTGAGTCTAACAAGCAATAGTATAACCATATCCAGTTGACTTATCCATATTTTAGTTGAACCTTAAAACATCACATGGAGTTGCATCGTGGTGAAGCTCGCCATAGTTTCTCACTAACCGGGGAGACGGCGACTCGAATCGAATTCCAAACCAGCTGGTGAAACACCTTTAATACCAGCCCACACTTTCCCCGTCGGGTCCATGCATTGGGCACCCGCTCAACGCTTGTTCGTGGTGGTAATCGTCGCGGTTCAAGCACGGACCGCCCAATTGGAACCTGGCGATGGCCTCACGCGGCAGATCGCATTTCCATACTAGAGGGCGCGACACGGGTCAAAACCGGCCCGAACAGCTTCTAACCGGCTTTGGGGTCGATGATTACAACACCGACATATCCCTAAGTAAAAGGGCGCGTTCAAAAATGAACGAGGGCCAACATCGATACAAACCTACACGATCCAACGGACGGACTGCCCCAAGTTTCCAAACTTGTGCGTTGCCTTCCAGTTGACCGTATTTCATCACTACTCAGGTTCTTTTCCACGATAGCAAATATAGCCAACCGTGATCCGGTAAATACCCACCAGGGGTAATATGGAAACATCCTTAACTACTACTTTTATTTAGCAGACTAAGCAATTCTATATGATAAATAAGTACAGGATAACAAGGCAGGTGTAACAGTAATCAAGGGATAATGCATCAACTAGGATTCAATCAACTCTTATACCTAATGCATCACAAATAAAAGGACTCATGTAATTTTAATTGCAAAAGATAGGAGGCTTAAAATGCTCCGGGGCTTGCCTTGAGAGAAGACTGAGGCCTCGTGAGAGGGGCACTCAGGCAGGTTAGTGTTGGCCGCGGGGTCGACTTCCTCGGTTTGATGAAGTTCCGGGATCTCCTGCTCGACGTTTGTCTCCTGCTCCTGGTCTTGGTCCTGAACTGTCGATCCTATTGCAATGCGGTTGAAAATGATAAGTAAATAATACGTGGTGCGAGATGCGGTGGTAAGAAAAGTAAGATTTCTTGCAAACCAACAAAACCAACTTGTTGAACCACTTTTGACATTGAGGTAAATACTTATTTATCTCATAAAATAAAATCATTATTTCCACTATTTCCTATTTAGAAATTTAAAAGACATTCAGGTTTGAACTGCAAATGCATTTTCTGAACTCAGAAAAATCCACAAAAATTCCAGAAGGCAATTAACACCTGCTGGACTTTACTGAACAATTTTTAGCCAGAAATAAAATACAGAACTGCAGATATAAAAAGAACAAATAAACTGCTTAAAATGTGCTTTGAACTAACTTTTCACACAAAATGTGTCAACCAGCATATTTCATAATTTTCCTAGCTTCCACTACTCATATACATTCTACTGTAGAAAATTTACTATTAGAACATAAATATACAAGCCTACACAAAATAAACAAATCTATTCCAAATTAAACCATTTGAACTACAACCCTACTGGAAAAGGGTGCTAAACTCATTTTCATATTTTCCCAGTTTCTACTTCACATTTCATACTTATCAAGAAAGTTCCATGAACATAAACATTATATTATTTCTTACATGAATTTCCAAGGAAAACACAGAAAAGTACATTTACAAAGCAACTTCTGATTTCTTCACATAACAACCCATGTTTACATTTTTCCTCACTAAAACATCATACACATAGACTGTATAATTTTTCCCACATTTTATTTTGACATATAAAATACCTTAACACTTATTCCAAGAAATCAGTCAAAAAGACTTTAACCCATAACAGAAACTTTTTCCACATAAATAGTGCCTCATATTTTTTTCACAGATACATATCATGATAAGAAACCTACAAATTTTCCGATGAATTATCTCAACAAGAAAACACCTATTTCCATTTATCTAAACAAAAGCATATAAACTTAATTAAATAAAAACAGTAAAATAAACTTACACCAAAAATACTTTCATATTTTTCCATGATAGATCTACTCATAAACAAGCTAGAAAAACTGAAAGTACTTCATTTGGACTTGTAAAACGAGCTACACAAAAATAACAAGCATTTCTGGAAAATAAAACAAAAAGGAAAAACGTTTGAATCTTCCCGGCTGGGCCTGCATGAACCGGTCCATGGGCCAGGTGAGGCTGACGCGCGGGGTCCGCTGGTCAACGGGACCCACCCGTCAGAGAGGGCGAAGCAGGGGAGAGGTTTGACCGGCGATTGCTCGCCGGCGGCGAGGTCTCCGGCGGCGGTGTGGTGCTTGATGGACTCGTCTCGACGAGGCGGACCCATTGGTGGTGATAGTTTGGCCAGAGGGTGGCCGTAGCTCGCCGGTGACGAGCGGTGGTGGACGGTGGCGGCGGCGACACACGGCTACGCCGTTTTCGGCGGTTGCCGGCCAAATTGATGGAAGGGGGAGAACAAGTAAACCCTAGGGAGGCTATCAGAGGGCTCGGTTTGGCTCGGGAAGCTCTGAGGAAGCTTGGCCTCGGGCATGGCCACGGCAGCGGCCATGGTGCTTGGTCAGAGGGAGAGAAAAAGGATGGGGGGGTGGTAGAGACCTAGAGTAGAGGCGTTCTCACCTTGCCTTTGCTTGGTGAGGCTCGTTGAGGAAGAAGGGGCTCGACGGAGGCTTGGTTGACGGAGAACGGATACTTGCCCTCCTTTGGCGGCGATGGCGACCGAAGGGGGAAGTGGTGGTGGTGACGGTGTGGTAGAGCTTGGTCGGCGTTTCTTCCGCGCGCACCGTGCGTGCGGGGTGAAGGCGAAACTCGGTGCGAGACGGATTGGATGGAGGGACTTTGTGGTGGCCGAAACGGAAGGGGAGTTTCTGCGGTGGCGTGCGGTGGCGAGCGCGGGCGCTGGCTCTGGCGTTCAGTGGAACGGAGGCAGGCGAGCGCGAGTTTGAGTGAGTGAGTGAGTGAGTGATGTGAGGCCGGCGCGCGGTTTTGGCTCGCCCGGGGGCTCCGGCGGTCGTGGCGGAGGGGGACCAGCGGCGCGGCGGGCGAGGCGGTGGGTGGCAGGGTGGTGTGCGTGGGCACTGCGGCCGAGACGAGCGAGGAGAGGGCAAGCGGGATCGCTTGCTTGCTCGGGCATGCGAAGATCGAGCGGAGAGTGGCCAGCGAGGATTTGGCGCAGAGATCGCCGGCCACGCGGCGCTTGCGGCCGGCGTACGGCGCGAGCGTCAGGCGGGCGGCGGTGCGCGGCGCGCGCGACGCGCGGGCGAGCGCGGGCAGGCGGGCCTGCGTGGGCACGGGAGTGGGCCGAAAGGCCGGTTGGGCCAAAAGTGAGGGCGCGGGAACAATCCGTTTCCTTTTTCTTTTTCCAAAAACTTTTCAAACTTTGACCATTCAAAAACAGTTTCAAAAACTTCAAACTAGGTTTCGACCCAAAAATAAAAGTTGTTCAAAATAATTTTCTCTACCACTTCCATATAAGACATTTTTCTGAAAACCATTTTTACAACCTCTACATAAATAAAGCCAATTTTGAAACATAAACAATTTTACTTGCCTCATTTTTATCTGATAAACTATTTTGAATTAGGTCAAAATGCCAACATGAAAAGCACTCTACTCAATATTCTTTATTTTATAAACCTATTTGCCAAGATAGAAATCCACTTAAACTATCAAGTCCAATAGAAATCCAAAATCCAAATAAACAAAAAGACAAAAAGCACTCTTATGCACATGAAATGATGCAATGCATTGCTTATGCATTTGGTAGCTAAATGTGGTTCCTAATGCAGTGCTTGACACTAGGGTGTCACACAAATGTCCAAGCCTCCTATGCCACTTCCAAAGATCAGAGGAGGAAGGTCCAGCAAAAGACAACGAGAAACTCCAAACGACTCCGAGAAATCCGCACGAAAGACTTTCCCAAAGGGCGAAATCACACAAACAAGATTGCCCTGAGGATCCAAAATACGACTGAGATTCGGCTTTAAAACAAATCTCATAGTCGTCATCAAATAGTTGTGAAACAGAAAGAAGGTCAAAATGCAAGTTAGAGACAAGAGAGACATCGCGCAACACAAAGTGCTCATTAACTCGCACCGATCCACGAGACAACACTTTACTTTGCTATTGTCGCCGAAGGTGATAAACTCCTTTCCGGCGACCAGACTAAGACTGGAGAACCACTTGGCGTTTCCGGTCATGTGCCTCGACCAACCGGAATCCACCAACCAAACGTTCTCCAATCGTTTTACCTACATCAATAAAAAGACATAGGGTGAGCATACGGTCCAACACTGGGGTTAGTGAAGTAGTAGAGGAGAATACCAGTGTTGGGCCGGCTGCTCAAAAGAACGGTTAGCAGAAAAACCATTCCTACTACGCCTACAGGGAAAGCGATCACCACGCTGAGGAAAACGTGGTCCGCTCGGGAAGGAACGCTCACCGCGATACTCAAAACGCGGTGGAGGAAAACGCTCTACAACAAAGCCACCGCCACGGGGTCCATAGCCTACAACTGCAGGCTCCCACCGGGCACGACCTGTCCGCTGCCTAGGCCTGGGAACTTGAGGTTCTGGACCTCTAGGCCTAGCAGCTCTCCTTGGAGCTCCTCTGAACATTCGGCACATGTACATCATGGAAAGGATGGTACATGTCCGAGTTGTTCATCTCCTTGCACGGTGCGCCTCTCTCTTGCGCCGAAAGCAGAACTCACTCAAGTGTCCATCTCTCCCACAGTGCTCACAATGGTACCTCACCGCTCTCAAAGGGGTTGTTGGTACTCACGGTAGTGGGTGTGGATCACTTTGCCCTTCTGTGGCATAAGCTCCTCCTGGATGGGTGGCATGGTGTCAAGCTTGTTCTTGAGGTGGTTTGGTTTGGGGAGCCCATTGCTGGTTCTTGGATGGAGCTCTCGGAGGCTCAACAAAGACCCCATCCTTGGTGTTAGGCTTGAGAGGCTCTTTGGGTGGAATCTTGGTAAGCTTGGGAGTAGTGGTGGAGTTGGGCTTCTCACATGGGTTAAGACCACTCGACTCTCCAATCTTCCCAAAAGATGAAACATCAACACCCGGAGCAAAACCTACACCAGGACCTCCAGCAGCTCGGTTGAATTGGGAGATCATCATCCCGAGCTGTGGCTCACCACTAGACACCCATGACAAGATGGTCCGAAGGTATGTGTTTTCTTCCTCGGTTTGCATCTTGTCATGCTTCACGTTGCGATCTCCATCTCCAAACCCTCACAAAGAACACACCTAGCCACACATGTGCTACCGGAGTTGGCCTCTTCAAGAGACACAATCTTGGCATTCTTCTCTGCCAACTCAGATTGCAAGACAGGACAAGTCTTGCACGCACCCAACAGCATGGGTCTAGCCCAGAGCTCATCTACCTCTCCTACCAATGTAGCATACTTACCTCTCAAAGTGAGAAGGTCAGTCATGTGCTTGGTGCACATCTCACACTCCTCCTCCTCGGTGACAACAACGGTGGACTTGACAGATTCAAGTTCCTTCACCGTATCCTCCCACTTCTTCCTAAACTCCTTGCGCTCTCTAGCGGCATGCCTAAGCAACTTATCCTGACTAAGGAGCGCGGCAGTAAGCTTCTCGACCTCAGCAGAAAGCTCGTCAGGGGTCAGAGATACCTGGGAGGTGTCGTCGTCGTTCCGAGGGGTCTCCTCCAGCTCGCCGTCGACTTCCTTGCCGAGGGCCATGGTGCATAAGCCATCGTCGTCGGCGAAGAAGCAGAGACCGTTCAGCTTGTCCTCGATCTTCTTCTT
Organism: Coix lacryma-jobi var. lacryma-jobi; assembly: GCA_009763385.1. NCBI lineage: Eukaryota > Viridiplantae > Streptophyta > Magnoliopsida > Poales > Poaceae > Coix > Coix lacryma-jobi. Next base: position 74,628,017 of record CM019828.1, on the reverse strand, counting down.
TCTCGGACTCGTCGTCGCTTGAGGAAGCAGAGTTGTCGTCCGAGTCGTCGACGTCGCTGAGCGTGGCGAAGAAACACGCTGCTCAGCCTGGGCCTTCTCCAAGTACTTCGTCTTGATGTACTCCTTGTTGAAGCCGCCCTTCCGCTTGTGCCTTGCGGGGACGTACTTCTCCTTGCGCTTGCCAGAGTCGTACTTGTGCCCATGATCGCCCTTCCCAGATGAGTGCTTCTTCTTGGGACAGTTGGCGATGAAGTGGTTGGGGTCGCCGCACTCGTAGCATCCCGAGCGTCCTCCTCCGCGGTGACGGTTCATGCGGTGTGTTGTGGAACCGCGAGAACCGGTTGGCGAGCATAGCCAACTCGTCATCCCCCAAAGACTCCAGCTGCTCCTCTGTGACAGAAAAGAGAGAAGAGAGTGCAAACCTCCAGAGGGGTTAGCAGAAGAGCCAGAAAGCAAAGCCATCGACGGGCCGGAAGGATTTCATAAGAGCCCTCGCCATGGCATCGATCTCACTGGACTTGAGCTTACTGAAGAGCTCGTCGCACGTGAGGGTCTCATAGTTAGGCGATTCGATGATCGCCTGAACCTTGGAATCCCACACCGACCGATCGAGAGTATGCAAAAGCTTCAAAGCTCTCTCATGATCGTCGAAAGGCAACAACTCCTTGTTAGCCCTCATCCTGTTGACAATTACCTGAAAGCGAGCGAATAAACTTTCTATGCTCTCGCCAGGCATATGTCAAAAGTTCTCATACTCTCGCTTGAACTACTCGTAGAGACGGGTTTTGACTTAAGAGGTTCCCTCATGGAAACGCATGAGGGTAGCCCAAATCTCCCGAGCCGTAGCAAGGTGAGAAACGTGATCAAACTCACTCATGCTCAGGCATGAGAAAAGAGCATTACGGGCTCGGCTATTGGCATCGTGCTCATCGATCTGAAGCTGAGAGACACGAGCAGCCAAGACCACGTAATCGGCAGAGTTGCAAATATCCCAGATGGAAGCACCCAAACTCTGCAGATAGGCCGACATGCGTATCTTCCAATACGCATAGTTCGTCCCATCGAAAAACGGCGGTTTGCCCATGCCGCAATCCATGTCGTCTTCTGTGGATCTGGAACCGGCTAAGGTGGAAGATCCTTAACCCGCTCTGATACCAATTGAAGGACCGAGAAAGCACTTAGCAAGGCGACCAGAGGGGGGTGAATGGGAGCCAATAAAATTTCTCTCGAAACTTTGGCCAAATGTCCCAAAATCACTTCCGAAAGCTACGACCGAAACCGTGATGCCCACGACCCTTGGAAGAGGGTGGATGATCCCTAGGATCACAGCGAGACACCACAGAGTGATAGCAAAACAAACGGCAAAAGCATCGGAGCAAGTTCGACCCTCAAAAACCAAGTCTCGAACGTAGATAGACGGCTACGTCGAGAAATCTCCAAATACCGATGCTAACGAGTAGCAAAGATACCTAGAGAGGTTCCTTGGTCAACTACAAGGCCAAACGAGAAGTCCGGAAACCAAGCGAACAAGCCGGGAGAGCAAACGCACTAAACCGGAGGCTACAGCAGGATCCCGGACTGTCCGGCAGTACGGTCGCGGACTGTCTGCCCAGTGGCGGACTGTCCGGGCTCAGGTCGCGGACTGTCCGCCGGCCAAAAGAGCAAAACGCAGTGCTGCTGAAGTCCCCTAGACGGTTCCCGGACTGTCCGCGAAAACCAACGGCGGACTGTCCGCCGGTCAAAAGAAGACAAGACAGCCGAAGAACACGGCCACTGATCTGGCTCGTCCCCGACGCGCGGACTGTCCGCGGTGGCACTGGCGGACTGTCCGCGAGTGCCCAGAAAGGGCGATTTTGGTCGCCCTCAACTCAAATCTTCTCCAAATCATTTCAAACCAAAATCCCTTGATCCCAAACTTGGAGAGGATGATCACGAGGTAGTTGGGGAGACTATCCCCAAGAAATCATCCGCTCAAATCGATTCAATCACCGGGCAATCGAAAGGGGAAGATCAAGAACGAAAAAAAATGCCACGAAAACAAAATCAACTCGATCTACTTGTTCGTGAGGAGTTAGATGAATTCCTTTGGTGGAAATGATCTCCTTTCAAAAACGAACAAGTTGATTCAAACGGATTTCACAAAGACGCAGTAGGGAGAGAGAGACGAGTGACGGGAAATCGCGGAGAAACGAAGAACGTGAAGAACACGAACAAAACGCGAATCAACACATCGATCTGCAACCGTGTGGCTACCACACACTACAATAGTGAGGTTACGGCCTCACTTCCTCAAAATCTCCAGTACACAGAGGTATGGTTCTCTGCGGATCTCAGCTAGCTACAGCAGGGATTGGGAGAGCAGGAAACCCTAAGTGCAAAGAGCAAATGACTGAGATCGATGGGGAGGTGGGTGTCTCCCCCTACTTATCCTAATTCTAACTATTCCTAATTCCCACTCTACCCCTAACTACTTACAGAGCGAACCAGCTAAACCCTAAGGTTATTCTGGACCAACTCGATGGTAGGTGGATCCGACGGCCACGCCCGCACAACTCATAGCGTTGCCTCGACGCAACCTCCCGATTGCCACCACGTGCCGCCACCGCTCTGCGTCCTCTTCACGGACTCCGCCCCCGGTTTTGTGGCCCAAACCGGGAAACCAGCCTTCACAGCCAACCCCCAGTTTTGAGGCCCAAACCGGGAAACCAGCCCACCGTAGCCTGAGTTTTGTGGCCAAAACTCAGCAAACCCGCAGCACCAGGTTTTGAGGCCCAAACCTGGAAACCGTCCTCAGCCCGAGTTTTGTGGCCAAACTCGGAAACCATCAGCGCCCAGGTTTTGAGGCCCAAACCTGGAAACCGTCCACCCGATGGTTTTTCTCTGGCTCTACCACCAAACCGAAGCTGTTGAGGGGATGCACCGCCCGTGCACCCTTTCCACCGACACGTGTCCCCAGGTCCTCGACCGAGCAACACCATGTCCTGCAAGTCTTCGCTCGTCGCTGTCACAGGCTGCCAGCCACCACAGCTGATCCTCAGGCCACCGATCCCTCAGTCCAAGCCTCACGTCCGCCCTTCACCGCTCCCGGTCCGTCGGCACGGCATGTCTCTACTTGACCTTCACCTTGCCCTCGATCACTGTCTCTGTGCTCGACACTGCACAACACAAGCCAAAGAACCTGCGATCAAACCCGTTGACAATCACTCATCACTCGAGACTCGGCATACACCATGTATTCGCAATTTCTCTAGAATGTGCCTGAGGACATGGCATAGATGTGCTGAGCTAACCTCGCTCCTAAGAGTGACCCTGAGTCTTGGTCCCGACGTACTGTGTCATGTGGGATCGAGAGGATTGTATATCTCCAATCCTTTTGCGCCACCGCTTTTGCCATAGCGGGCAAGCAAGGTACCTTGGAGTCAAGTCACAATGGTGTTAATCGTTCTTATGATCAATTGATCTTTGGGATAAGGCTACAAGAGCCGAACCCCATCGATCTTTATTGATAGGCCCGTCCTCTGATTTTTGCCCTTTAAATGACGACCAAATCAAAGGAGTGAGTCGTAGTGTTGCTAAGGATAGGCCTTGGTTTGAACCCTATGTCATAAAGCCATATTGGCCTGGCAAAGACTTAAACTTGCAAACCACCACCTTGTTCCTAGCTCGAGGAAATCGGACAACCGCCGGAGAGAGCTAAGACCTTGTACTTTAGTGTCTCGTTGGTGTTAATGGATCTTCCTACGTCCTACTGTGTTTTGAATTATGGTGTGAGTGTTCTCTTGCCTTGAGTGTTGTTTCGTGGAGTAGCATACGATTGGACCGAGAGAGCGTGGACAACAACAAGGACTGCCAGATGGAGTCAACTCAGGAGGAGATGACCTCACTAATGGAACACCAACGAGGAATAATTAACCACGACTACGACTACTTTGCAGGTGTCATGGCAGTACCCTTCTTTTTAGAAAATCCTATTAGACATTGCAGATATGTAGACTTGCTAGCTCTTTATATTTATTCCTTTGCTTGTATATTGATGCATAATACTACCCAGCCATTATTACCTGATTGCAACCCACCTACCACAACACCCTGCTTTGCGCATTTGCCTAGTTATTCCTGCTTACTCGCCAGCTTGCTTGCATGTTCACCATTATATTATTTAACTCCACTTCGTATTATATCTGAGATGTGATGTGGATGGTGAACCCTTGAGAATGGTTTGGCCGTGATGTCGGACTTGGTGATGGGTGAGTGTGCTGCGTGTGTGACTTGGGTGTGTGGAGGGTGAGGGTTGAGTCGACCGGGCCGGAATATACGACGAGCCTGGTGTGAGTCTTGCTGTGGGGCGGATCTGGATGCCCCTGTAATTGTGAAACCTGTGGCAGGTTAAGTGGTGATTTGAGGTGGGCCCAGGTGTGAGCCACTGGTGGAGCCCGGGTCAGGAGCATGTTGTGGTGGCACAGATAATGAAAACCTTTGAGAAGATATTCCGGCTTAGTCACCCTAGGTGGAGCGGAACTGGACCACGGGGAATACCTTTACATGCCACTCGCTCCTTATGGACTGGGACGGTTGGACTACCTGGTAGGGTAATGCCACTACTGCTAGATGAGAGAGTGAGAGGAAGCTACGGGCATGGGAGTCCCACACCCTTCCGAGAGGATCACGGCTCCCACTTCGGGAGAGGGAACGTGACTTCACAGACTTAGCCATCCCCGACAGACTTGGGGTGTTCCAGGGCTGAGAGGTAGGGTGGCATTACTCTAGGCTGGCAAGCGACTGGTATCCGCCTAGGCACATCCGGGGTGCTGATGATGTCGATCTTGTGGATATTGTAGAACCTCTACAGAGTGTATGGTTGATCGATCGATACGTTTCCAATTCGTTGGCTGCGGACCTTTTCCCTGACCTGATTCCGACTAGTGAGAGTTCTCTTTTCTCTCTCGTATGTGAGTGTCGGCGTGAGCCTGGTGTGAGGCTGTGGGCGGTGAGACAAGGCTGGGAGGGAGCTGGCCTCTGTCGACTGAGCGGCTTAGTGTGTGAGATGAGATGAGGTGACAGTGTGGTGGCTATGGGTATGGATGTGGTGGATGGATGTGGATGTGTGTGAATGGAAATGTGTTAAAACTTGATAACTTTATTACATTGATTATTATTACTGCTCATGCGCTAGGATGCAAATCCACAGCCAAATCTTAGGATCGCTAGATCCATTGTTTTATCTTTTCCACTAAAGCTCATCGGTGCTGACCATGGCCTGCACACATCTGGCGGTGTGCAGATTTCCTGCTTCAGAAGTACTAACTCTAGGAGGATTAGGAGGTTTCTTGCCTACACTCAAGTTTGGTTCGGATGATCCGGTCGGTGTTGCGCTATGACAACTCTAATGATGCCCGTGAGGAGGAGCCTTCAGTCGATAGACTTCCGCTAGAATAAAACTCTGTATAGGTGATACCCCCATGATGTAATGCTTATAACCTTGTAATATTATGATGTATGACTATGATATTGATTGATATATGATAATATGATAAGATCAGTTCTTGGTTTTGTCATATTATAACTCATTCTATGGATTTTCCCTTCGCGGAAAATTGAGGATGTTTCAGTTGGTATCAGAGCCATACTTGACCTTAGGATGAAACCTCAGGACCCAAACAATAGTATAGAAGCCAAACATCTCATCTAATAACTTCTGACACTTGTTTCTTTTCCCTGCCTTGACTTCTGCTACTTACTAACACTCTTACCCGGGAAAAGCTGTCTAGGAAAGAACATATCCCGTGATTGCCCATGATAGACGGTAGATGTGTGAGACTTGAAGTTTAAAGAGTCACCTTAAGTCAACTCTATGCATATAGGAGTTTGTAAGATGTCTAATTGTCTAGATCTTGTGTTTCTGCGCTTTCATTCGCTCTTACTATTTGAGTGTAATCCGTAGAGCTATTATTATATAATGACTCTGGATCCTGGTTATCTCTGGATAGGTCAAGCTAAGACCCTCCATGTAGTACCTAAGTGCCCAACTACCCAAAGTTACAAAACGATGCACCATGTCTTTCTAGACTATTTACAAAAGAGATTTGATTTCTAAACTTCAACTTCAAAAATCCCCCCTATTTGGTTGAAAATATAAACCATTTTCTTTGTAAAATTTGGATTTATATTTTCAACCTTGAACTTGTCTTGGATTTCAAAAGCAACTAATCTAATAAGTTTTCAAGTTTATTTCAAAAGTTGTTTTGAAAATGGTTTCTGAAAAACAAAGTTGATTGCAAAATCTTTGCCTTTCAAAAAGAGACGATCCAAAATCCATTTCAAAACTAGTTTGTATGTTTCAAAACAAAAGGGAGCAACGCCCTGTTTCAAAAACTTTATGTCTTCAAAATCATTTGTTTCTAAGCTCCGAAAAAGAAACAAGTATGTTTTGTTTTCGGAAACCAAAAGATTTTCAAAAGACTTTGACTTAAAAATCTGTGACGATTTCGAACATCTTCAAAACCCAACTTGATTTAAAAAAAAGTTTGTGAAACATTTCTTTGAAAGGATTTCAAAACTTCCTGTTCCTCGCTATTTCAAAAACATCTCTAAACAAAAGCTTGTTTGGAAAAGTTTTGCAAAATAGTTTGATTTCCAAATGCTCTCTTTCCAAAAGGCTCAACCGCTCTTGAAAATCTTTCAAAAGCTTTGATTTCAAAATATCAAAGCCTGTTTTGAACCTTTTTCTTCAAAACCTCTTGCAAAAAGTTTTAAGAACACAAAGATTTGAATGACAAAACCCTTTTCAAAAATAAAAGTCTGTACTTTGTATCTTAAACAAACACTTTCAAAACCCCTGGCTCAACTTTATTTCAAACCTTCTGATTTAGACCAAGAGCCATGACCCTCTTTAAAATCTCTCAATTACAAATGGATTTATAAAACCAAAATCTATTGCAAAAATAATATAAATAAATATATATGTATTGTCTTTCAACCCTATTTTCAAAATGTATACTAATTGAAAAGAGTCTTCTAAATTTGGAAATTATTTGCAAAAGGCCTGTAAAACGGGATTATTGTGAATCATCCTTGAAAACTAGGTTGCTTTTATCTTCAAAAGCGCGTGGAGTAATGCCTCTTTTAAAAGTATCTTTCGAAATGATTTGATTTCAGAACATATTGAAAGAAAAAATGTGTATCTTCATTTCGAAAACCCTCCAATATATTCATTCCAAAATAACACCTCTAGACATTGAAAAGTTTTGCGAAACTTTGAAGGACCGAGAATGCAATTGCAAGGCGACCAGAGCGGGGGTGAATGGGAGCTCAAAAATTCTCTCGAAACTTTGGCCTTTTGTCCACAAATCAACCCCAAAAGCTTCAATCGAAACCGTGATGCCCACGACCCTTGGAAGAGGGTGGATGATCCCTAGGATCACAGCGAGGCACCACAAAGCGATAGCAATCTAAACGCCAAAAGTACCGGCACAAGTTCGACCCCTAAAACCTAGTCCCAAACATAGATTGAAGGCTAAGTCGGGAAATCCCCAACAAAACCAATGCTCAAAAGATACCAATGCTAACAAGTAGCAAAGATACTTAGGGAGGTTCCTAGGTGAACTAAAGAGCCAACAGAGAAGTCCGGAAACCAAGCGGAGAAGTCGGGAGAGCAAACTCACTAAGGCTTAGCCTATAGACGATTCCCGGACTGTCCGGCTCAACCGCGGACTGTCCGCGGGGGGATGGCGGACTGTCCGCCGACAAAAACCCAAAAACAACACTGATGTTGTAAGTCCCCTGGACGTTCCCGGACTGTCCGCGAACTCCAACGGCGGACTGTCCGCGGTCAAACCGAGTCAGCACACCCGAGCCACGCAACCACTGCCTCGGTCGGAGCCCGACGCGCGGACTGTCCGTGGGCACAACGGAGGACTGTCCGCGAGTGCCCAGAGAGGGTGATTTCGGTCGCCCTCAATTCAAATCCTCCCAAATCCGATTCAAATCAAAATCCCTTGATCCCAAACTTGGAGAAGATGACCACGATGTAGTTGGGAGACTAGCCCCAAGAAATCATCCGCTCAAATCAACTCAAACACCGGGAATCCGAGAGGGAAGGAGTATGAACCGAAAAAGCGCCACGAAAATGAAATCAACCCGATCTACTTGTTCGTCAGGAGTTAGATGAATTCCTTCGGTGGAAATGATCTCCTCACTGTAAAGAACATGTTGATTCAAACGGATTTCGAAAAGACTAGTAGAGAGGGAGATCGAGTGACAGGAAAATCGTGGAGAAATGAAGAACACGAAGAACACGAACAAACGCGAATCAACACATCGATCTGCAACCGTGTGGCTACCACACGCTACAACAGTGAGATTACGGTCTCACTTCCTCAAAATCTCCAGTACACAGAGGTATGGTTCTCTGCGATCTCAGTTGCTACAACATGGAATTGGGAGAGCAGGAAAACCTAGAAGGCAAAGAGCAAATGACTGAGATAGGATGGGAGGTGGGTGTCTCCCTCTACTTATCCTAATTCTAGTTCCCACTCTACCCCTAACTAATTACAGAGCGAACCAGCTAAACCCTAGGGTTATTCTGGACCAACTCGAAGATAGTTGTGATCCGACGGCCACGCACACAACTGGTAGCGTTGCCTCGACGCAACCTCATCGATTGCCGCCACGTGCCGCCACCGCTCGGCTCGTCCTTTTCCCGAACTTCGCCCCCCCCCCCGTTTTGTGGCCCAAATCGGGAAACCAGCCTTCACAGCCATCCCCCGGTTTTGAGGCCCAAACCGGGCAACCAGTCGTCCATCGCCTGAGTTTTGTGGCCCAAACTCTGAAACCCGCAACACCTAGGTTTTGAGGCCCAAACCTGAAAACCGTCCTCAGCCCGAGTTTTGTGGCCCAAACTCGGAAACCATCAGCGCCCAGGTTTGAGGCCCAAACCTGGAAACCGTCCACTTGGTGGTTTTCTGTGGCTCAACCACCAAACCGAGCCGTTGAGGGGATGCACCGCCCGTGCACCCCGTCCACCGACACGTGTCCCCAGGTCCTCGACCCAAGCAACACTGTGCCCGCAAGTCTTCGCTCGTCGCTGTCCCAGGCTGTCAGCCACCACAGCTGATCCTCAGGCCACCGGTCCCTCAGTCCAAGCCTCACGTCCGCCCTTAGCCACTCTCTCCATCGCACGGCACGTCTCTACTTGACCTTCACCATGCCTTTGATCACTGTATTTGTGCTCGACACCTGCACAACACAGCCAAGAACATGCGCATTATCCCAGTTGACAATCACTCATCACCTAGAGACTTGGCATACACCCATGTATCCGCAATCTCCCCCTTGATGAGTGCATTGTCAACTACCAACACAAATCATAATGGAATAGAGGAAGGAATGAAGAAGGAGAGAGAAACTCGACCAAATGACCCAAAAGCATATCAAAGCCGAAGAAGGTCAAGTGAAAGAGCAGAACAACTTGGTTCCCAAAGACATGGGCAACGGCTCGACGCAAACAAGCAAAGCAAAGCTAGCCCTCAAGAAGAGTAGAACAGGCTCAACACCGCTAGCGAGAAAGCTCGATACCAATTGAAGAATCAACTAAAATTCAAGCAAAACAGAGCTAGCCCTCAAGAAGAGGCAGAACGGGCTCAACACCACTAGCGAGGAAACTCGAAACCAACTGAAGAAAGCTTGATACCAACTGAAGAGCATAAAAGCAAAGGTGCTAGTTCCTCAAGAAAGAGGCAAAGGCTCAACACAACTAGCTACCAAAAATGCTCCGAACAAACTGTTACCAGCTCGAAAACTCAGCAGCGAGCAAACTCCCCTCAAATAGTGCACATAACCAGGAAATCTCCCCTTAGTTCAACTCGGAAAGTACATGATTTGCAATATTTTCTCCCCTTAGTTGAAAATGCACTATCAAGGATCTCCCCTCCAAATGCATGAGTCAAAATGCAAGTTAGCAGCTTCAGGAATATAGTCGATAGAATGAAAAGATGCTCGATAGAGTGTTGATCTGATGACTCATAAAATGCATAGAATGCTAGCAAAGGCTCAAACTGATCACTAAATACGAAATCTGAACATTTGAGCAAAAAGAGCAGTTTTCAGCCAAAAAGGTATTCACCACTCAAAATAGCACTAAGCATGTATAGACAGGAAGTCAAACAAGTGCTAAACATGTATACAAGGTGAACAACCCCTAGCAAGGTTCAATCATCATGCTATAGAATGAAACATAGACTTGTGTATCAAAATTTTATCGAGTTGCAGTGGTTAAATTACACACAGTTCAAATTTCAGCATGTGACTACGAGAGGTTGAAAGCTTGTCATTGCCTAACTTTTCAACTGTGCGAAGCCTATGCAGAAGCAATCAGAAGCTTAAAGCAACAGTTCGGTCATGCACTACACAGCTCAAGTTTAACTCAAAGTGCAATGAGAAACAGTCTCGAAACTGTGATGTGCTGACAAGCAATCCCATCTCGATCTTTCCAGTTCACTTACTTGGTTCAAAATTAAAGCAGAATATGAACATACCAAGCAAGTGAATGACTCAGAACTAGAGACATAGCAACCTAGCATATATGAAGAGCACAAGTGATTTTAACACATTCTACACATGATAGTTGCATATCTCAATGGTGAACATTTTCAAGTTTTTATGTTTTTAAGCAAATTCACCATTCATAAAGTAGCTCAGCTCACAACATGTATCAGTTATCAGAAAGAGCATAAGCTACAAGCATCATCATAAAGCATTGGAGCAAACACTGTACAGAACATAGTCACATTCTAAAGATTATATACATGAAGCTCTAAATGTAAATATGCAAGATGAAATGCAGAAAAGATACCAATTGAAAACTACAAAGTCAGTTTATGATACAAGAGCCAAAATGTTTCCCCCATCTAAAAGGGGAAACACACACCAAGCTCGCCTCTCAACCTAGCAAGTTTTATTGGTCCAAAGGCTTGGTGAAAATATCAGCCAACTGATGATGAGTATCGACATGGCGAAGGTCGATATCACCCTTCTCATAGTGGTCTCGCAGAAAATGAAAGCGCACATCAATGTGTTTGGTCTTAGAGTGCAGCACGGGGTTCTTAGCACACTAATAGCACTCGTGCTGTCACAAAGCAAGGGAACGCGAGAAAAGCTCAGACCAAAATCACGCAAAGTGGCCATCATCCAAAGCAATTGGGAACAACAACTAGCCGCAGCAACATACTCAGCTCTGTGGTAGACTGGGCGACACTAGACTGCTTGCGAGAAGACCACGATACAAGAGAAGAACCAATACTGACAAGTCCCAGAAGTGGACTTGCGCTCAACGCGGCAACCAGCAAAATCGGCATCAGAATAACCGCAAAGGGAGAGGGTGGAGGAAGCAGAATACCAAATCCCAAACTCAGGGTGAAGCATAAGTACCTCATAATGCGCTTTACCGCTGACGGTGAGAGGTGCGCGGCGACGACTGAAATCGCGTGGAAAGACACACCGCGAACTGAATGTCCGGGCGTGTCGCCGTAAGGTACAACAGCGACCCGATCATACTCTGGTACTCCTCGGTCCACAACTTTCTCCTTCCTTGTCCGCATCCAGGGCCGTCGTGGTCGACATGGGTGTTGGAAGAGGCTTGGCCTCACCCATATCGAATTTCTTCAGGATATCCTTGGTATACTTACCCTGGTGCACAAACGTTCCCCTCTCGAGATTGCTTGATTTGCAATCCGAGAAAAACGTCAATTCGCCCATCATGCTCATCTCAAACTCCCTGCTCATAGTATCTGCAAACTTGGCAACCAAAGCATGAGAAGAACCACCGAAAATGATATCATCCACGTAAATCTGGACCAAGAGAGTGTCATTGCCTTGCTTGAGGAGAAAGAGTGTTTTATTCACACATCCCATTTAAAACCCTTAGCAAGCAAAAAGGTTTTCAACCTATCATACCAGGCTCTAGGGGCTTGTTTCAAACCATACAAAGCTTTTGTGAATTCTAAAAACATGGTTGGAAACTTGGGATTTTCAAACCGGGGGGTTGTTTCACATACATACACCTCCTCTTCTATGTAGCGTTTAGGAAGGCACTCTTGACATCCATTTGAAAAAGTTTAAACCCTTGGATGCAGCAAAAGCCAAGAGTATCCTAATCGCCTCGAAACAAGCTACTGGAGCAAAAAGTCTCCTCATAGTCTATCCCCTCCTCTGACTATACCCCTGGCTACAAGTCTGGCCTTATTTCTCACAACGTGGCCGTCCTCTCCTTGTTTGTTTTTGAAACCCATTTTGTCCCAAGAGGAACAAGAACCCAAACCTGATTTCTCTCAAAGTTCTCAGCCCTCATGCATAACATTTGACCCAATCCGGATCTGTCAAAGCGTGTCCAACATCTCGGGGTTCAAAATCAGCAACAAATGCAGAATGAGCAAAGTGAGAGATTTGTGAGAACATAAATGAGATTATTGACTTTGATGAGGAAGGTTGAGGTTTTTTGTCCGGTTGAGTCATTATCTCGCTATGCGCTTAATGTTTATGACTAACCGGTGGCGTTGAGTTGTGGTGTTTCTGTGTTGGTGTGCGTGTGCAACATGTGTCTCTTGGCTGTGTTGATGTGCAGGTGTGGAGCTCGGATACAGTGGTCGATGGCGAGGTGAAGGTCAAGTAGAGACGTGTCGTGCCGACGGACCGGGAGCGGTGAAGGATGGGTGTGCCGTGCGGCGGACGTGCCATGCCGATGTACCCAGAGCGGTGAAGGGCGGACGTGAGGCTTGGACTGACGGACCAGAGGGCCAGAGGACCAGCTGTGGTAGCTGGCACGTGGCATCGGCGAGCGAGAGCACATGGGGATGTGCGATGCATCGGCCGAGTCGGGAGGAAGACGATGGCGTCGTGGCACTTGGCGGGAGGTCGGACACGGGCTTGCGTGCGGCGCAAGTGCCGTCGGCCAAGTCAAGAAGGAAGGCGAAGGCGTTGTGCCCGGCGTGGAGGCTGGACATGCATCGGCATCGGTGCCAGTGGTCAGGGTGTGCGAACCACATCCCGTCTACGGCGCGGGTTCGGTAGCTGAGCCTCAAAAGCTACCATCGACGGTTTCCAGGTTTGGGCCTCAAAACCTGGGCGGGCCGGTTTCTGAGTTTGGGCCTCAAAACTCGGGGTGGACGGTTTCCAGGTTTGGGCCTCAAAACCTGGGCTGGCAGGTTTCCCGGTTTGGGCCTCAAAACCGGGGGAAGGTCCAAAAGGACGGTCGACGCGTGGCGGCACCGAGAGGCTTGCGTTGCGGCGAAGCTATCGGTGAGAAGGCGCGGCGGTCGATGGTGACGGCACGTGGCGGCATCCTGGAGCTTGCGTCGAGGCGAAGCGAAGGATGAGAAGGCGCGTGGCCGTCGGATGGAAACTGTCAGTCTGGACGGTTTTACCCCTACGGGGTATTTGGGTTGAGTGCTTCATGTGAGGGCGCTTTGGTCTTCGGACGTGCGCCTATATATATGAAGGGGGCTGGTTAGGGCAGCCATCCTTGGAGGTGTCACTCTCATTTTGTTTAGGTGAGAGGAGGCTAGGGTGAGAGGAGAGACCGGCTCTTGTTCTTGAGCTTTTCGCCATCCGCGTTTTGTACTGCAAGGAGTGGCTGTAACCCGACATAGAGTGCTACACAATTCATCATCTAGTAGCAATCCAAGGATCAATTTCTCACTCCTCTTTGTTGGCTGCAGTTTGGATCGAATCGCGTTTTTGTTCTTCGCGTTTTCGTTTTTCTCCTTCTCGGAGATTTGCCTCGTTCTCCCTCTCCGAGCGACGATTTGCGATTCCGTTTGAATCAAATTGTTCTATGTCATGAGCTCCTTCTTTCCACCGAAGGATTTCCCCTCTAACCTCACGAGCACATAGATCGGGTCGAAATCGCGTTCGTTCTTCGTTCTTTCCCTTTTTCTAGTGTTCTTCCGATTTCTCATGGATTAGTTGGTTTGGAGCGATGATATCCTAGGATTAGCTTCCCGACACGTAGAAGAACACTTGGGAGAAGTTTGGTTGCAGCCCCGTTCGATTTGGTGAAGATCCAATCGATTTTGGTTTTGTCCGAGGTTTTTTTGGGCTTTCTCTACAGTGGCGGACTGTCCGGGACTTATCCCCGGACTGTCGGGGGTCGGGGCTGTTCACAGGCAGCGAGGTCGCTGTTTTCATTTTTGAACGGCGGGCTGTCCGGGACTCATTCCCGGACTGTCCGGGGTTCAATAGCGGACAGTCCGCGGTTCACTAGCGGACAGTCCGCGACTGCACAGTTTTGCTGATTTCGTCCGTATCTTTTGCATACGAGCTCCGATTTGTGATCCGTTTGTTGCGTTGGTTTCCTAACTTCTTAAAGATCATTCCAATGTACTTTTGCCACCATTGGTCAAAGTATTTTTGGTCGGAGTTTCATTTGTTCTAGCAGCCCGTATCTTTTGCGTTCGAGCTCCGATTTGAGATCCGTCTGTTGCATTAGTTTCCTAACTTCATAAGGATCTTTCCAAGGTGCTTTTGCCACTAGTTGGCCTAAGTAGTTTTGGTCGAACACTTTCCTCTTCTCCATAGGAGTGGGGTGTTCCGTTATCGGAAGTTCGATTGTTCTAGGAGCTTGCTTGTGCAGTTTTGCCCCGTTGCTTTGGTGCTTCATTTTGGGGGTTCTTTGGTAGTTCCGCTGTACCTCTAGGACATCTCCTAGGGTATCCACCTATTCGTAGGTCGTGAACTCACCGGTTGTTTGAGTCTTCGCTTTTGGGGTGATTTTCTGGGACAAGGGCCATCATTTCTCGAGAAGAAATTTGAGGCTCCCATTCACCCCCCCCCCTCTGGTCGCCAATTCGGTCCTTCAATTGGTATCGGAGCCAGTTAAGGATCTCTCTACCTTAACCGGTTCTGGATCCGCGAAGGCGACCTTTTTTAGAGCGGTTGTGTTTCCGACTTTGCTTGTCGAGGTGTTGGGCTTGTGTTTTGGCTAACACTAACGGTGCTTTTGGAGATGGCACCAAGTTCTTCTTCCAGTGTGTCTTTGTCCTTAGGTTTGAGTCTTGACATGCAATCGAGGATGACATTTTTGCAAGAAGGAGGAGTACGGCTCTTGAGGCGGAACGCGAGGTGGATGCTTTGTTGTGCTTCCTAGTAGATGATGAGCATTCAACGGAGGATCGTATACGCGAATTTGGCAAGGCCAAGAAAGGTATTCTTGCTGCTTGTCTTGGGATTTTATCCAACAATTTGAAGCTTGTTGTGATGATAATGAGATATGATGAGCTTTGTGATACCTTGCGTAGAAAGGTCAAGAAATTGAAATGCTCTATCACTAGGTTAAATGTGGCCTTTTTCATTGGAAGTCTAGTGCATCTTTACCTTGCACCTCTTGTAGTCACATGGTTAGGAAGAATGATGAGCTATGCTTTTCTCTTGCTAGCTTAAATCTGAGAATGAATTGTTGAAATCAAATGCTTCCAAACCATGTTTAGTTTGCATTGACTTGCGCAAGGACCTTGATTGTGCTAAAACTGAAATAGCCTTGCTAAAGTCAAATGCTTTGTTGCCATGTGTGTCTTGTGAGTCTTTACATGCTGAAATTAATAATCTAAAATTGACTCACACCACATGTGTAGATGAACTTGAGCATGCTACGGCTGAAATTGTTGAAATAAATTCTAAGCCTTGTAGCTCATGCTCTTTGAATAAAAATGCTTGCCTACATCTTGTGCTATTCATGATTCTTTGCTTGATGTGAATGGTGATGTTTCTTCCACCGATTTCATTTGCACATCTTGCACTGATTTAGAAAAAGAAGTTTTGGCTTTGAAACAAGCGCGCGATGATATGAGCGCCAAGTTGGTTGAGCACAATGATATGAGTGCCAACCTTGAGAAGGAGATTGAACTCTTGCGTACCACATATGCCGAGTGCATTAGAGAGGAGATGGAAATCTGAAAAATGCTCCTGTGGTAAACTTGTACTTGTGATATGTCGAAGTAGAATGTGGGCCAAAAGATGCAAGAGTCTTTGTGCTAAGTCGTTTGAGTCACACATTTCTTCCAACTCCGATGTTGATGTTTCCAAGTCTGCATCTTTGCAACCGGAGTTGAGTTCTTGTGTTGCGCGTGAGTCTTTTGACATTAGCACTAGTGTCAAGGTTTCGGATAGCTCTTTCATAGCTACTCCTAATCTTGCTGTTTTTTCGAGTGATGTCCAAGGGACTTCTCTTGATAAGGGTGCTTCTCATATTTTTGGGACTCGTGCTCCCAATCCGGTTTTCCATTGCACCTTTTGCAAGAAGGATGGACACTCATTCGATTTTTGTTTCCGCCGTGTCAAACACGAGCGACGAATTCGAGCTAAGGCTTTTAGGAAGCCGCGTAGCCTTTCCCATGGCACGTGTGCTCCTAGCGTTGGCACCAAGTTGAATGTTGATGCTTCTTGTTCTAAGTCCCAAGGGACTTCTCACTTGTCAGAGAATGGTGTGCCTTCCAGTAGGCCTTTGTACCATTGCTCTTTTTGTGAGAAAGATGGGCATCAAGAAAGCTTTTGCTATCGGCGTGCCAAACATTTGCGCCAAGCTCGCTCTTCTAGGAAGATGGTGGTTCATAGCCCTTCTCATGGCATGAACACTTGTGCTCCTAGTAAGAAGCCCCTCTTTGTTGATGGGTTTTATGACTCCTTTTCTAGTGGGATAGGTCATGGTCGTGGACATGCTTCTAGTGCTTCTTCTCTTGGTCCACGTCATGCTTTTCATGATGCTTCTATTGGTTCTTCTACAAAAACCTTGGAAGATGTTTGCCTCTTTTTTCGTGGTACGACTCGTTCTTCTCCTCGAGTTGTCCTTTTGAGGATGCTTCCAAGGGTGTTTCACAATTGCATTTGAACCAACATTTGCATCATGCTAACCCACAAGAGAAGTTGAGATTTGTGACCAAGTCTTGGGTTCCCAAGTACATGCTTGCTAACCCTTCGGGATCCAAGACTCGGGTTACTTTGTCCTCTTGTGTGTAGATATGAGGACGCGGGGTGGAGAACATGCGCCTGATGTGACTTGGTCTTTTAGATGTGACAAGATTTGATGGTTCTCTACACCCCGCTTAGTTTTGCCTCCAAAGAGGCCTTTGCTACTCGGTGAGCTTTTCTTACTCACTCATGCCTTGAACACCCATTTTCTATTCTTGTGGTATGAGATGGACTATCATGTGCTCACTTGTATAGTTTTCGCATGTACATTTTCTTTTGTATCATGTTTTGTTTAGTCTAGCATGTGCTATCTTCTGTATCATATGTCATGCTAGCTTTGTGTATAGCCTGGTGGATTATTCCACTTTTTATGCTAGTCTGTGATCCTCATGAACATTATGCCATGTTTTACCATACTTCTCCATGAGCGTTACTTGTAGAGGTATGATGTTCATTAGGTGTCACTTTTCAGGTGCTAGTTTTGGTAGCTACATGTATCCTGTTGATATGATTAGTTTGAGCACTAGCCTTTCCACAATTTTATCATGATACATGCTTTTGGATCTTTTGCTATCATTATCTTGCATTGTAGCATGTGTTGAGGCTTAGGCTATGTTTGGGTTGATCATGTCTTTAGGCTGCATTTTGCTATACAATGCTTTATCCTGTTGCATGGTAGTTTTGACTAGTTTGAGTTCAGATCTCCTTGCGGTATCTTTCATAGGTAGATCTCTTTTTGTTGAGAGCTCACCTTATGCTTATTATGTGACTAACCGTTTTCGTGGAGACCTTGAGGTCACACTGGACGAGACAATGCCTTGTGTTTTCTTCTGCTTTTGAGTGTGCAGGAGAACAGGAGCCTGGAGAGAGCATTTTGGCTGACGGACCCGATCCCACTTCTTCCATGACTTGGGGTTCCGTTCGAGCAGCTCTCTAGCGAGCACTAGCTGCACCTGTGGGAGCGACAGCATCAGGCGAGGGGGAGACGACTTCGGCGAGGCAGGCGCCCCGGAGTTCAGCAGATTCAGGCGTCCCCTCGGGTATCACACCAACAGGCGGTCATGCGCTTCATGAGGTACCTCCGACACACTTCTGAGTTCGGTTTTGGTACTCTTCTTCCTTGACCTCTTGTTGCTGTGTGGTCTTTTCGATGTGGATTTTGCTGACTGTCGCTTGAGCGTTTCTTGGCTCTTTATTCGTGAGTTTGGTGTGTGTTTCCCTTTTAGTTGGGGAAGCATTTTGCTTGTTGTATCTTAGTTGTACTTCACCGATACCCTTTTTTTTTTGGGTTTTCCTTTTTAGGCTAGTTTTGCTTTGTCTTTGATAGACTAGCTTTTGCATGCATTTCATCATGTATTTTAGTGCATCTTAGAGCTTCATGTTTAGAGCAATGAGAATGAGATTATGCTCTTTTTGGTATGCCCTGTTTATTCATGATGATGCTTGTAGCTTAGGCTCTTTTTGATCACTTGATACATGTTATGAGCTAAGCTATTTTTGGCAAATGGTGAACTTGACTAATCAACTATAAAACTTCTATTTTGTTCACCATTGAGAGTGGCAACTAGCATGGGTAGGATGTGTTGAGATCACTTGTGCTATCTTTTGTATGCTAGGTTGCTATGTCTCTTGCACTGAGTCATTCACTTGCTTGGATTGTTCATATTTACCTTGTGCTTAAAATTTGATCCAAGTCTAAGTGAAATGAAAAGATCGAGATGGGATTGCATGTGTCAGCACCTCACGGTATCGAGACTGTTTCTCATTGCACAATTGAGTTAAACTTGAGCTGTGTAGTGTAAGACCAAAAACCGGTGCTTTAAGCTTCTGATTGCTTTTGTTGCATAGGCTTAGCCCGGTTGAAAAGTTAGGCAATGACCATGCTTTCAACCTCTCACAATCACATGCTTTAATATGAACTTGTGTTAATACCGCTGCAATCTCCGATAAAATTTGAAAATAACACAAGTCTATGCTTCATTCTATGGCATGATGATTGAACTTTGCTAGTGGTAGTTCACCTTCTATACTTGAGTTAGCACTTGATTGATTTCCTGTCTATTCATGCTAAGTGCTATTTTAGTGGTGAACTTCTTTTGAATGGCTTAAAACTGCTCATATGCTAATTGTTCATATTTCGTATTCACTTGATCAGTTTGAGCCTTTGCTAGCATTTGTATTGATTGCTACACTTTCAGGGCAGCACCCTTTTGAGCATCTTTTCATTCTGATTGCTATACACTTGAAGCTGTTGCATTGTGCATATCATGCATTTTTAGCTTAGTGTACATACCCCCAGCTCCGATACACTTTGTGGTCACTTTCAGTGCTTTTCATTGCCCCCATATGCTTTTGGATGACTTGTCTTGTGTTTGTGTCAACTTTGTAAAAATATCCAAAACCCCTCAGCATGTTCCCTTTTGTCAAGGGGAGAAGCTGTTTGCAAGGGGGAGCTTGTGTGTTGGCACAAAGGGGAGAGTCATGCATTTTGGGGAGAGCTTTGAGCTAGGGGAGTTTAGCTCTTTTATGTTTTTCTTCAATTGGTATAGCACTTTTATGTGTTTCAATTGGTATCCATCTTTTGTATGGAGTTTAATTGGTGTCATGAGCTTTGTTGCATAGCTTGTATGTAGGCTTGCTTTCAGGGGGAGTCATTTTTGTCTTGCTGCTTCTCCGCGTGCTCCGAGTGTTTGTGCTCCATTTAGTGTTGAGCTTCTCTTTGTGTTTTTCTCAATCGGTATCGAGCCTGCTAGTCGTGTTGAGCTATTTTTGCCTCTCTTTTGAAGGACTAGCAGTTTTTGCTTGGTATTTTCGATTGGTATGGACCCTTCAGCTAGTTGCGTCGAGCCTATGTGCCTCTGTCTTGAGGAACTAGCTGTTTTCACCAATTTTTGGCTGCTTGTGATTGGTATCGAGTTTCTGCTAGTTGTGTTGAGCCTCTGTGCCTCTACCTTGAGGAACTAGCAGTTTTGCATTCTTATGCGTTGATTCAGCCTCAATTGGTATCGAGCCTTGAGCTAGTGGTGTTGAGCCATTTTCTGCCTTTTCTTGGGGCTAGCTCATTTTTGACTTGGTTGCGTCGAGCATGTCTTTGGGGAACCAAGTTTTTCGCTCTGTGTGATCGAGTTTTGCTCTTTTCTGAGTTGTTGCTCCGATCCTTTGCTTGGTTGCGTTGAGTCGTTGCCCATATCTTTGGGGACCAAGTTTTCGGTTTCTGTATCTCAAACCATCTCTTGTGCCTAGTTTTTTTGTCAATTCAATCATCAAGGGGGAGAAAAAGGGGGAGAAATTTCGACCCAAGTGGATAAGTACCTTGGTTTCTTTTGTGATGATTGTTTGACAATTTATTTGAGATTGGTTTTCGAGTACCTTTTGGGATTTCATGAAACTCTTGTTTTATCTTGACTCTTCGGTTGTGTGGAGGCTTTGCCCGCTTTTCCCGTTTCTTTCGGGACCGAGAGCTTTTATTTGGAGTCTTCATGATCCTTCCTCATATCAAGTGGCCTTGTGTTGCCTTTACTTGGCTTTTGGCCATTTGAATGAGGCTTGCCTTCAAACCCTTCCTTTGTGGTTTTATTTTTAGTCAATGCATTCATCAAGGGGGAGATTGAGAACATATATGATGAATGATTGACTTTGATGAGGAAGGTTTGAGGCTTTTACCGGTTGAGTCATTATCTCGCTATGCTTAATGTTTATGACTAACCGGTGGCGTTGAGTTGTGGTGTTTCTGTGTTGGTGTGCGTGTGCAACATGTGTCTCTTGGCTGTGTTGATGTGCAGGTGTGGAGCTCGGATACAGTGGTCGATGGCGAGGTGAAGGTCAAGTAGAGACGTGTCGTGCCGACGGACCGGGAGCGGTGAAGGATGGGCGTGCCGTGCGGCGGACGTGCCATGCCGATGTACTAGAGCGGTGAAGGGCGGACGTGAGGCTTGGACTGACGGACCAGAGGGCCAGAGGACCAGCTGTGGTAGCTGGCACGTGGCATCGGCGAGCGAGAGCACATGGGGATGTGCGATGCATCGGCCGAGTCGGGAGGAAGACGATGGCGTCATGGCACTTGGCGGGAGGTCGGACACGGGCTTGCGTGCGGCGCAAGTGCCGTCGGCCAAGTCAAGAAGGAAGGCGAAGGCGTTGTGCCCGGCGTGGAGGCTGGACATGCATCGGCATCGGTGCCGGTGGTCAGGGTGTGCGAACCACATCCCGTCTACGGCGCGGGTTCGGTAGCTGAGCCTCAAAAAGCTACCATCCACGGTTTCCCAGGTTTGGGCCTCAAAACCTGGGCTGGCCGGTTTCCGAGTTTGGGCCTCAAAACTCGGGGTGGACGGTTTCCAGGTTTGGGCCTCAAAACCTGGGCTGGCAGGTTTCCCGTTTGGGCCTCAAAACCAGGGGAAGGTCCAAAAGGACGGTCGACGCGTGGCGGCACCGAGAGGCTTGCGTTGCGGCGAAGCTATCGGTGAGAAGGCGCGGCGGTCGATGGTGACGGCACGTGGCGGCATCCTGGAGCTTGCGTCGAGGCGAAGCGAAGGATGAGAAGGCGCGTGGCCGTCGGATGGAAACTGTCAAGTCTGGACGGTTTTACCCCTAGGGGTATTTGGGTTGAGTGCTTCATGTGAGGGTGCTTTGGTCTTCGGACGTGCGCCTATATATATGAAGGGGGCTGGTTAGGGCAGCCATCCTTGGAGGTGTCACTCTCATTTTGTTTAGGTGAGAGGAGGCTAGGGTGAGAGGAGAGACCGGCTCTTGTTCTTGAGCTTTTCGCCATCCGCGTTTTGTACTGCAAGGAGTGGCTTGTAACCCACACAGAGTGCTACACAATTCATCATCTAGTAGCAATCCAAGGATCAATTTCTCCCTCCTCTTTGTTGGCTGCAATTTGGATCGAATCGCGTTTTTGTTCTTCGCGTTTTTGTTTTTCCCTTCTCGGAGATTTGCCTCGTTCTCCCTCTCCGAGCGACGATTTGCGATTCCGTTTGAATCAAATTGTTCTATGTCGTGAGCTCTTCTTTCCACCGAAGGATTTCCCCTCTAACCTCACGAGCACATAGATCGGGTCGAAATCGCGTTCGTTCTTCGTTCTTTCCTCTTTTCTAGTGTTCTTCCGATTTCTCATGGATTATTTGGTTTGGAGTGATGATATCCTAGGATTAGCTTCCCAACACGTAGAAGAACACTTGGGAGAAGTTTGGTTGCAGCCCCGTTCGATTTGGTGAAGATCCAATCGATTTTGGTTTTGTCCCGAGCTGTTTTTGGGCTTTCTGGACAGTGGCGGACTGTCCGGGACTTATCCCCGACTGTCCGGGGTCGGGGCTTTTCACGGGCAGCGAGGTCGCTGTTTTTTCTTGAACGGCGGACTGTCCGGACTCATTCCCGGACTGTCCGGGGTTCACTAGCGGACAGTCCGCGGTTCACTAGCGGACAGTCCGCGACTGCACAGTTTTGCTGATTTCGTCCGTATCTTTTGCATACGAGCTCCGATTTGTGATTCGTTTGTTGCGTTGGTTTCCTAACTTCTTAAGGATCATTCCAAAGTAATTTTGCCACCATTGGTCAAATTTTTTGGTCGGACACTTCCTTCTTCTCCATAGGAGTTAAGTGTTCCGCTTTCGGAGTTTTGTTTGTTCTAGCGGCCGTATCTTTTGCGTTCGAGCTTCGATTTGAGATCCGTCTGTTGCGTTAGTTTCCTAACTTCATAAGGATCTTTCCAAGTGCTTTTGCCACTAGTTGGCCTAAGTAGTTTTGGTTGAACACTTTCCTCTTCTCCATAGGAGTGGGGTGTTCCGTTATCGGAAGTTCGATTGTTCTAGGAGCTTGCTTGTGCAGTTTTGCCCCGTTGCTTTGGTGCTTCATTTTGGGGTTCTTCGGTAGTTCTGTTGTACCTCTAGGACATCTCCTAGGGTATCCACCTATTCGTAGGTCGTGAACTCACCGGTTGTTTGAGTCTTCGCTTTTGGGGTGATTTTCTGGGACAAGGGCCATCATTTCTCGAGAAGAAATTTGAGGCTCCCATTCACCCCCCTCTGGTCGCCAATTCGGTCCTTCAATTTGTTGTGACCTTGACCGAGTGACACGTTCGTCGATGCTGCCGATCATCTGTTGAGGCGGGTGTTGGCGCTGATGTGTCGTGGCGCCTCCCGAGCTGATGTGCCTCCCCCTCAACAGCACTGGTGCCTCCCCAGTACAAAGGTACCGCTCAGCTCGAGGTGGCGGATCCCACGGCCCCCAAGTAGTCGAAGAAGAAGGGTCAGGGCCGTGAGTGGTAGTAGAGGCCGCTCTTTGCGGCACAGCAGGTGGAGGAGGTGTTGGGTCATCCATCCCTTCAGCACCCTCTTCCTCATCATCAAAAAGAGGCTCGCCAACCTCATGATCACCTGCACGCTCGAAACGAGAAGAAGGACAAATCATGGTCTCATCGAAGGTGACATCGGATGTCTCCATGACTCGGTTAGTATCAAGGTTAAGTACACGATAAGCTCGAGTATGAGTGCCATAACCCAAAAATACATCGTCAGAAGAACGAGACTCAAATTTGTCCAGGTTGCCTTTCTTAAGTATAAAACAGTGGCAACCGAAAACTCTAAAATAACTCACTTTGGGCTGTTTTCCAAAACACAACTCATAAGAAGTCTTTTTCAAGAAAGCTCGAGAAAAATGTGATTGGAAATGTAGCATGCAGTGCTCATAGCTTCGGCCCAATATCGCCTAGGAGTCCTATGCTCATCGAGCATCATCCTGGCCATCTCAACAAGGGTCTGATTCTTCCTTTCTACAACACCATTCTGAGGTGGTGTGTAGGGAGAAGAAAATTGATGCTCTAAACCCAAAGAGTTAAAAACTTCTCAAATCCGAGTTTTTGAACTCAGAACCATTATCATTCTAATAGCTCGCATTGAGTTCAAAGGGAACTCATTCTAAAGACGCAAAATCAGATTGCGAGCAAAAGAGAAAGTCTCAGTTTTCTCAGCTAAAAAGAAACCCACGAATATCTCGAAAAGTCATCAACAAAACAAGCACATACCACTTCCCCCCAATCGAGCTCACCCGAGTCGGACCAACAAGGTCCATGTGCAAAAGCTCTCCAGGCGCTTGGTCATGACCTGAGTTACTGGATGGTGGGAAGCGGCAACCATCTTCCCATGTCTACAAGATGGCAAACAAGATCCTTCTCCATGCACAACTTGGGCAATCCTCGGATTAGGCCAAGTGAACTAAGCCTTGCAAGCAAGTCGAAGCTCAAATGTCCTAGTCTCCTATGAAACTTCCAAAGATCAGAGGTGGAAGGTCCAGCCAAAAGACAACGAGAAACTCCAAATGACTCCGAGAAATTCGCACGAAAGACTTTCCCAAAGGGCAAAATCACACAACAAGATGCCCTGAGGATCCAAAATGCGACTGAGATTCGGCTTAAAACGACTCTCATAGTCATCATCGAAAAGTTGTGAAACAGAAAGAAGGTTAAATGCAAGTTAGAAACAAGAGCAACATCGCGCAACACAAAGTGCTCATTAACTCGCACCGACCCACGAGACAACACTTTACCTTTATATTGTCGCCGAAGGTGACAAACTCCTTTCCGGTGACTGGACTAAGACTGGAGAACCACTTGCGTTTCCGGTCATGTTGCCTCGAGCAACCAGAATCCACCAACCAAATGTTCTCCAATCATTTTACCTACATCAATAAAAAGACATAGGGTGAGCATACGGTCCAACACTGGGGTTAGTGAATAGGGAGAATACCAGTGTGGGGTCGGCTGCTCAAAAGAACGATTAGCAGAAAAACAATTCCTAGCACGCCTACGGAAGAGCGATCACCACGTAGAGGAAAACGTGGTCCGCTAAGGGAGGAGCATCCATCGCGATACTCAAAACGCGATGGAGGAAAACGCTCAACACAAGCCACCGCCACGGGGTCCATAGCCCACAACTGCAGGCTCCCGCCGGGCACGTTCTCTTCACGGCCTAGGCCTAGGAACTCGAGGTTTTGGACCTCTAGGCTAGCAGTACGCCTCTGAACATTTGGCGCTGTACATCATGGAAAGGATGGTACATGTCGTTGTTGTTCATCTCCTTTGCACGGCGCGCCTCTCTCTTGCGCCGAAAGCAAAACTCACTCAAGTGTCCATCTCTCCACAGTGCTCACAATGGTACCTCATCGCTCTCATAGGGGGTTGTTGGTACTCACGGTAGTGGGTGTGGATCACTTTGCCCTTTTGTGGCATAAGCTCCTTTTGGATGGGTGGCATGGTGTCTAGCTTGTTCTTGAGGTGGTTTGGTTTTGGAGCCCATGATTGTTTCTTGGGTGGAGCTCTCGGAGGTTCAACAAATACCCCATCCTTGGTGTGAGGCTTGAGAGGCTCTTTGGGTGGAATCTTGGTAAGCTTGGGAGTAGTGGTGGAGTTGGGCTTCTCACACGGGTTCAGACTGCGGATACATGGGTGTATGCCGAGTCTCTGTGTGATGAGTGATTGTCAACGGAGATGATGCGCATGTTCTTTGGCTTGTGTTGTGCAGGTGTCGAGCTCGGAGACAGTGATCGATGGCGGGTGAAGGTCAAGTTGCGACGTGCCGTGCCGACGGACCGGGCGCGATGAAGGATGGGCGTGCCGTGCGGCGGACGTGCCATGCCGATGTATCGGACGGTGAAGGGCGGACGTGGACTTGGGACTGATGGACTGGAGGCCGGAGGATCAGCTGTGGTGGCTGGCAGCCTGCGACAGCGACAAGCGGAGAAGTGCGATCATGTCGGTGGAAGGGGTGCACAGGCGGTGCATCCCTCTACGACGCCGGTTTTGTTGGTAGAGCCCGGGAAAAACCAACGGTGGACGGTTTCCAGGTTTGGGCCTCAAAACCTGGTGCTGGGTTTCCAGGTTGAGCCACAAAACCTGGGCGTGACGGTTTCCAGGTTGAGCCTCAAACCTGGGCGTGGGCCGGTTTCCGAGTTTGGGCCTCAAAACTCGGGCGCGGACGCAGGACGTTTCCGAGTTTGGCCAAAACTCGGGCTGGGGCTGGTTCCCGGTTTGGGCCACAAACCGGGGTGCAGAGTGGTGGCGGCACGTGGCGGCAATCTGAAGGTTGCGTGGAGGCGACGCGGAAGACCGTGCGGGCGTGGCCGTCGGATCTACCTACCACCAGCGGGTGGACTAGAATAGCCTTAGGGTTAGGCTGGTCCGCTCTGTAATTAGAGGAGTAGAGAGGGGTAGAGTAGGAAATAGACTTAGGCTAGGTTAGTATAAGTAGTCCAGGGGAGACACCCTCCTCCCTATCTCAATCTCAGTTAGAGCTTTCATTTCCTAGGGTTTCCACTCTCCCACACCCCTGCTTTAGCTAGTTGAGATCCGCAGAGAGACTCCACTCTGTGTACTGTTGATTCGAGGAAGTGAGGCCGTATCCTCACCTTGGATCCCATCTCTTGGTGTCAATTCGCGTTTTGATTTCATGTTCATCATGTTCTTCGCGGATTGCTTTGTGCCTTGAGTTTTCCCGTCGCTTGATCTTTGTGCTCGGTTCATCTTTTACGATTCCGTTTGAACTGAGTTGCTCTAGATCGTGAGGCACTTCTTTCCACCGAAAGAAATCATCTCAAACCTCACGGTCTAGGAGATCGATCAAGTTTTAGTTTCGGGTCTCTTTTTCTTCTTCCCCCGAATCCTTCGATTCACCGATTTGGAGTTAGGTTCGAGCCATGATCTCTTAGAGATAGCTCACTAACCTCCTTGTGACTCCTCAGATCGAATCCCAAGCCTAGAGCACTTGATTCGGAGGAGATCGGGTTGAATCGCCGGAGTTTCAGTGCAGTCGCGGGGTGACCGGACGCTCTGTCGGTCTGACCGGACGCACGCTTTCAGAGTCCGGTCGTTGAGCACGGCGCCAAGCTTTTCTGCGTACTGACCGGACGCTCTCGACCGGACGCTCTGTTTGCATTTCGACCGGACGCTACGCTTGCACTGTTTCTGGCTTTGTCGGTTTCGACCGGACGCACTGTACACGACCGGACGCTCCGTACTCGTGAGTCCGGTCACGAACAGAGAGCTCCCAGAGCTGATTTCTGACGACCGGACGCGTCCGGTCCCTGCTGACCGGACGCTGGCCAGAGTCCGGTCGATCCAGTTTCGCGCGTTTTCGTTCGCGGTTCGTTCGTTCTTGATCGGATTTGAGTTCCGTCTTTTGCGTTGGCTTTCTAGGGTTGTCTAGTGTCCCGCTGTGCTTCTAGGAGGCATCCACCCTACATCTAGGGTCGTGGACATTAGCAAGCTCTAGGGTTCGCTCTTGGGGTTGATTTTGGGACAGTGGCATCTAGTGTCCGAAAGGAAATTTTGAAGCTCCCATTCACCCCCCCCTCTGGTCGCTTTCGGGTAGCTTCTCGGTCCTTCAATTGGTATCGGAGCAGGTTAAGGATCTTCCACCTTAGCCGGTTCCAGATCCACCGAAGGCGACATGGATCGCGGCGTGGGCAAACCGCCGTTTTTCGATGGGACGAACTATGCGTATTGGAAGATACGTATGTCGGCCTATTTGCAGAGCTTGGGCGCTTCGATCTGGGATATTTGCAACTCCCCTGATTACGTGGTCTTGGCTGCTCGTGTGACTCAACAGCAGGTCGAAGAGCACGATGCCAATAGCCGAGCCCGTAATGCTCTTTTCTCTTGTTTGAGCATGGGTGAGTTTGATCGCGTTTCTCACCTCGCTACGGCTCGGGAGATCTGGGACACTCTCATGCGTTTTCATGAGGGCACCTCTCAAGTCAAAACCCGACTCTACGAGTCGTTCAAGCGAGAGTATGAGAACTTTAGACATCAACCTGGCGAGAGCATAGAAAGTTTATTCGCTCGCTTTCAGGTGATTGTCAACAGGATGAGGGCTAACAGAGAGCAGTTGCCATTTGACGATCATGAGCGTGCTTTGAAGCTTTTGCACACTCTTGACCGTTCGGTGTGGGACTCCAAGGTTCAGGCAATCATCGAATCGCCGAACTATGAGACTCTCACCTGCGACGAGCTCTTCAGTAAGCTCAAGTCCAGTGAGATTGATGCTATGGCGAGGGCTTCTTTTGAAAATCCTTCTCGCCCGTCCATGGCTTTGGTTTCCGGCTCTTCCTCTAACCCCTCAGCTGGTTTTGCGCTTTCTTCTCTCTTTCTGTGACAGAGGACCAGCTGGAGTCTTTGGGAGATGACGAGTTGGCTTTGCTCGCCAACCGGTTCTCGCGGTTCCACAACAACCGCATGAACCGCCGTCGAGGAGGAGGACGCACGGGATGCTACGAGTGCGGCGACCCCGACCACTTCATCGCCAACTGCCCCAAGAAGAACAAGCACTTGGGCAAGGGCGAACATGGGCGCAAGCGCGACTCCAAGTACAAGGAGAAGCACGTTCCCCCAAGGCACAAGAAACGGGGCGGCTTCGACAAAGAGTACATCAAGAAGAAGTACTTGGAGAAGCAGCAAGCTGAGCAGCGCGCGTTCTTCGCCACGCTCAGCGACGTCGACGGCTCGGATGACGACTCCGCCAGCTCGAGCGATGACGAGTCCGAGAAGAAGAAGAGGATCGAGGACAAGCTGAACGGCCTCTGCTTCTTCGCCGACGACGACGGCTTCTGCACCATGGCGCTCGGAGATGAGGTCGACGGCGAGCCGGAGCGTACCCCTCGGAACGACGACGACGACGACACCTCCCAGGTATCTCTCACCTACGACGAGCTTTCCTCCGAGGTTGAGAAGTTGACTGCTGCCCTCCTTAGCCAAGATAAATTGCTTAGGCGTGCCGCTAGAGAGCGCAAGGAGTTTAGGCAGAAGTGGGAGGACACGGTGAAGGAGCTTGAGTTCGCTCGGTCCACCGTGGTAGTGTCGGAGGAGACGGAGTGCGAGTCGTGCACCGCGCACATGACCGACCTTCTCACTCTGAGAGGTAAGTATGCTGCGTTGGTTGGAGAGGTGGATGAGCTCCGTGCTAGGCCGCAGCTGTTGGGTGCATGCAAGACTTGTCCTGTCTTGCAATCTGAGTTGGCAGAGAAAAATGCCAAGCTTGAGTCTTTGGAGAAGGCCAGCTCAGATAGCACTTGTGTCTCGAGGTGTGCTTTGTGTGAGGGGCTGGAGATGGAGATTGCCAATGTGAAGCATGGCAAGATGCAAACCGAGGAAGAAAACACATACCTTCGGTCCATCTTGTCATGGGTCTCCAGTAGTGAGCCGCAGCTCGGGATGATGATCTCCCAATTCAAGCGAGCTGTTGGTGCCCCTGGTGTAGGTTTTGCTCAGAGTGTTGATCTCTCAGCCTTTGGAAGATTGGAGAGTCTAGTGGTCTGAACCCCTGTGAGAAGCCCAACTCTACCACTGCTCCCAAGCTTGCCAAGCTTCCACTCAAAGAGCCTGCCAAGCCTGTCACCAAGGATGGAGTTGTAGTTGAACCTCCCAAGGCTCCACCCAAGAATCCACAATGGCAACCCAAGCCCAATCACCAAGAACAAGCTTGACACAATGCCACCCATCCGAGAGGAGTTGCCACAGAAGGGCAAGGGCAAGGTGAACCATACCCACATCCCTGCAAACCAACAACCCCCTTTGCGCGCGGTGAGGTTTCAGTGTGACTTTTGTGGGAGAGATGGTCACTTGAGCGAGTTCTGCTTTAGGCGCAAGAGAGAGGCGCGCAGGGCTCGGGAGATGGAGAACCCGGACATGTACCATCCAGCTCATGGTGGACATGTACCGAAGGCCCAGGGGAGATCTGCTAGGTCCTTCACCAGGCCTAGGCTGGAGAGAGCTCCGAGGAGAGACGCTAGAGCAGTTGAGCCCCAGGCTCCTAGGCGTAAACCTCGTAGAGAGCGTACCCGACGGGGTCCTGCTTTTGCAGGTAATGGACCCCGTGGCGGAGGTTTAGTTGAGCGCTTTCCCCCACCGCAGTTTAAGTATCGCGGTGAGCGCTTCTTCCCCAGCGGACCACGTTTTCCTCAGCGTGGTGATCGCTTCCCTCGTAGACGTGCTAGGAATGTTTTTCTGCTAACCGTTCTTTTGAGCAGCCGGCCCAACACTGGTATTACCCTTATTTCACTAACCCCAGTGTTGGACCGTATGCTCACCCTATGTCTTTCTATTGATGTAGGTAAGACGGTTGGAGGACGTTTGGTTGGTGGATTCCGGTTGTTCGAGGCACATGACCGGAAACACCAAGTGGTTCTCCAGCCTTAGCCCGGTCGCCGGAAAGGAGTACATAACCTTCGGCGACAATAGTAAAGGTAAGGTATTGTCTCGTGGGACGGTGCGGGTTAATGAGCACTTTGTGTTGCGCGATGTTGCTCTTGTTTCTAACCTGCATTTTAACCTTCTTTCTGTTTCGCAACTTTTTGATGATGACTATGAGATTCGTTTTAAACCGAACCTTAGTCGCATCTTAGATCCTCAGGGCGATCTTGTATGTCTGATTTCGCCCTTTGGGAAAGTCTTTTGTGCGAATTTCTCGGAATCGTTTGGTTCTTCTCGCTGTCTTTTGGCTAGTCCTTCTTCCTCCGATCTTTGGAAGTGGCATAGGAGGCTCGGTCATTTAAGCTTCGACTTGCTTGCAAGACTTAGCTCACTTGGCCTAATCCGAGGATTGCCCAAGCTTTCGATGGAGAAGGATCTAGTTTGCCATTCTTGCAGACATGGGAAGATGGTTGCTGCTCCCCACCATCCGGTGACTAAGGTCATGACCTCGCACCCCGGAGAGCTTTTACACATGGACCTTGTTGGTCCGGCTCGGGTGAGCTCGGTTGGTGGCAAGTGGTATGTTTTGGTTGTT
This sequence comes from Coix lacryma-jobi var. lacryma-jobi, assembly GCA_009763385.1. Lineage (NCBI taxonomy): Eukaryota > Viridiplantae > Streptophyta > Magnoliopsida > Poales > Poaceae > Coix > Coix lacryma-jobi. The sequence continues at coordinate 74,597,295 of CM019828.1, read as the reverse complement.
GTTGACGACTTTTCGAGATATTCGTGGGTCTTCTTTTTAGCTGAGAAGACCGAGACTTTCTCCTTCGCTCGCAATCTGATTTTGCGTCTTCAGAACGAGTTCCCTTTGAACTCGATGCGAGCGATTAGAAGTGATAATGGTTCCGAGTTTAAGAATTCGGATTTTGAGGTGTTTTGTAACCGCCTTGGTTTGGAGCATCAGTTTTCTTCCCCTACACACCGCCCCAAAATGGTGTTGTAGAGAGGAAGAATCGGACCCTTGTTGAGATGGCCAGGACGATGCTTGATGAGCATAGGACTCCTAGGCGCTTTTGGGCCGAAGCTATGAACACTGCATGCTACATTTCGAATCGCATTTTTCTGAGAGCGTTTTTGAAGAAGACCTCTTATGAGTTGCGTTTTGGTCGCCAGCCCAAGGTGAGTTATTTTAGAGTCTTTGGTTGCCACTGTTTTATATTGAAGAAAGGCAACCTGGACAAGTTTGAGTCTCGTTCTTCTGACGGTGTGTTTTTGGGTTATGGCACTCACACTCGAGCCTATCGTGTACTTAACCTTGACACTAACCGAGTCATGGAGACATCAGATGTCACCTTCGACGAGACTCTTGTTTGTCCCTCTTCTCGTTTTGAGCGTGCAGGTGATCATGAGGTTGGAGAGCCTCTTTTGATGATGAGGACGAGGGTGCTGAAGGTATAGATGATCCAGCACCCCCTCCACCTGCCGTGCCGCAAAGGGCGGCCTCGACGACGACTCACGGCCCCGACACTTCTTCTTCCTGGGGGCCGTGGGATTCTCCACCTCGCGCGGTACCTTTTGTACCCGGGGTGGAACCAGCTGCTGTTGAGGGGGAGGTCACTTCTTCCGGAGGCGCCACGACATATCCAGCGCCAGCACCCCCCTGAACAGATGATCGGCGACATCGACGAGCGAGTTACTCGCTCCAGGTCACAGCACATCTCGCACTTTGCTCATTCTGCTTTTGTTGCGTCTTTTGAACCCCGAGATGTTGGACACGCATTGACGGATCCGGACTGGGTCAATGCCATGCATGAGGAGCTAGAGAACTTTGAGCGAAATCGGGTTTGGGTTCCAGTGCCACCACCTCCTGACTGTAAACCTATTGGGACAAAATGGGTTTTTAAAAACAAGCAAGGAGAGGAGGGCCACATTGTGAGAAACAAGGCCCGGCTTGTAGCGAAGGGTTATAGTCAGAAGGAGGGGATAGATTATGAGGAGACCTTCGCTCCTGTAGCTCGTTTGGAGGCTATTAGGATACTCTTGGCTTATGCTGCATCCATGGGTTTCAAACTTTTTCAAATGGATGTCAAGAGTGCCTTCTTAAACGGCTACATTGAGGAGGAAGTCTATGTCCAGCAACCCCCCGGTTTTGAAAATCCCAAGTTTCCAAACCATGTTTTTAAACTCCACAAAGCTTTGTATGGTTTGAAACAAGCCCCTAGAGCCTGGTATGAGAGATTAAAAACCTTTTTGCTAGCTAAGGGTTTTAAAATGGGATGTGTTGATAAAACGCTCTTTCTCCTCAAGCAAGGCAAAGATACTCTCTTGGTCCAAATTTACGTGGATGATATCATTTTCGGTGGTTCTTCTCACGCTTTGGTTGCCAAGTTTGCAGATACTATGAGCAGGGAGTTCGAGATGAGCATGATGGGCGAGCTGACTTTCTTTCTCGGTTGCAAATTAAGCAATCCCGAGAGGGGACGTTTGTGCACCAGGGCAAGTACACGAGGGACTTGCTGAAGCGGTTTGACATGGGTGAGGCCAAGCCTCTTCCGACGCCCATGTCGACGACGACTGCCCTGGATGCCGACACGGATGGAGAAGCAGTAGACCAGAAGGAGTACCGCAGCATGATTGGATCGCTGCTCTACCTGACGGCGACACGGCCGGACATTCAGTTCGCCGTGTGCTTGTGCGCGCGCTTTCAGGCTTCGCCACGCACTTCTCACCGTCAGGCGGTGAAGCGCATATTCAGGTACCTTCGTTTCACGCCTGAGTTCGGGATTTGGTATTCTGCTTCCTCCACTCTCTCGCTTTGCGGTTATTCCGATGCCGATTTTGCTGGTTGTCGCATTGAGCGCAAGTCCACTTCTGGGACTTGCCAGTTTATTGGGTCTTCTCTTGTGTCGTGGTCTTCTCGCAAGCAGTCTAGTGTCGCCCAGTCTACTACGGAGGCTGAGTATGCTGCGGCTAGCTGCTGTTCCCAGTTACTCTGGATGATGGCCACTTTGCGTGACTTTGGTTTGAGCTTTACTCGAGTTCCTTTGCTTTGTGACAGCACGAGTGCCATTAGCGTTGCTAAGAACCCCGTGCTTCACTCGAAAACCAAACACATTGATGTGCGCTTTCATTTCTTGAGAGACCACCAGGAGAAGGGTGATATCGACCTTCGCCATGTCGACACTCATCACCAATTGGCTGATATTTTCACCAAGCCTTTAGACGAATCAACCTTTAATAGGTTGAGGGGTGAGCTTGGTGTGTGTTTCCCCTTTTAGATGGGGGAAGCATTTTGAGATGTACAGACTGACTCTTTTATTTTGAGGCTCTTTTCTTTTGAGTTTCTTGAGTCTTTCCAATTGTATCTTCCTTCTTTCAGTTTGTGTCGGACATACGCATTTACGTTCTGAGCTTTATGTCTATATTCACTAGAATGTAATTATGCTCTTGTTAGTATTGCTCGATACTTATGATGATGCTTGTAGCTTATGCTCTTTCTGATCACTGTTACATGTTATGAGCGAGCTATTTTTTGGAATGGTGAATTATGCCTAATGTACATAAATCTGAAAATGTTCACCATTGGGATATGCAACTAGCATGTGTAGGGTGTTGTTGGGGCGGCACCCAGACCGCAGGCGCCTCCGACCCGCATTTTACCGAAAGATGATGGTGCTTTCGTGCGAAAGGGAGAATTCGCGCGGAAGCACGCGTTTCGGCTTGCGCACCAAGGGGAGGCGCAGCTTTCGTGCGAATGGAAGCATTCGCGCGGAAGCAGGCATTCGCCTACGGTCCGCATGACCGGAGTAGGAAGGCGGAGCTTTCGTGCGAAAGGGAGCATTCGCGCGGAAGCACGCGTTTCGGCTTGCGCACCAAGGGAAGGCGGAGCTTTCGTGCGAAAGGAAGCATTCGCGCGGAAGCAGGCATTCGCCTACGGTCCGCATGACCGGAGTAGGAAGGCGGAGCTTTCGTGCGAAAGGGAGAATTCGCGCGGAAGCACGCGTTTCGACTTGCGGACCAAGGGAAGGCGGAGTTTTCGTGCGAAAGGGAGCATTCGCGCGAAAGCAGGCGTCCGTCTCCGGTCCGCATGGCCGGAGCAGGATGGAGTTTTCGGCGAAAAGAAGCATTCGCGCGAAAGGAGCCCAGCGTTTCCGGCGAGAGCTTTCGTCATTCATGACTTTGGTTTTTCTTAAGGTTTTCGCAGGTCAAAGGGAGCGGGCCCACCGGCCAGGAAAAGGAGCCGTGGGACGCTGGGCCCACCAGAGGGCGAAGTTACGATGATGCCCCTCGCGCCGGAAGGGCGGCGTACGACCATGGAGTAGTTGAGCAGGGCATCATTGTAATTGTAGCAGAGTGGTTGGAAGGGCGCTCTTGTACTTTCAAATTGATCCGGACTAATATAAAAAGCTCCCAACCTCCCACGGGGGCTGGGGGGGGGAACACTGTTCACTTCATCTGTTTCCCCGTTTTACCGTCCGGTTTCCGCTTTCGCTTTGGGCTTTCGTTCGTGCGTCAACCCGCTGTTTCGGGATCTCGATCCCCGAAACGACATTGGCGCCCACCGTGGTTGTCGCCCGAGCTTACCATGCCACCAAGGAAAGCGCCGAAAGCGGTCGACAATCTGGAAGCTATCGCCGCGAGGAAGGATGCTCTCGACACCATCGCGGCTTCGGTCCCAGCTAGCCAGGTTCCACCAAACACAGTTGCAGAGCCGCCACCTTTCGGCGGCGCCCTGTCGATAGAAGCGCAGCCGCCGCCGGGAGCTTCGACGAGCCAGAATGTACAACCCCAGGATCAACGTACTTTCGGCAGAGAGGGAACACCGGAAGGGCTTGTCGAGGACGAATTCGGCGAAGAGGATGATGATGTTGACGAAATCACAAGGCACGCCCAAGCAATCAAGGCGTTGGCACAGCAGCAAGACGAAATCGAGAGGCTGTTGTTGCAAAGAGACCAGTTGCAGCAGCAGTTGGCGGCGAAAGCAAGAGAAGACGAGACTCGCAACGCCATTCGTCGAGCTGAGGCGCACAGGAGGCAACTCGAGAAGGAAATTCAGGAACTGCGAAGAGCCGGGGCGGACCCCAACCCGACAGCACAAGAAGATGTATTCATACCAAGGCGAGAGCAGCCACCGGCTTTCGGCAACGCCATCGACGAAACCTCTCCACTCTCGAGGGAGTTGCAGGCTCATCCGTGGCCACTCAATTACAAGCCTCGTATTCCGACTTTCGACGGTAAAGCGAACCCGCGCAAGTTCTTGGCAAGCTACGAGACAGCTGTCTTTTCGGCAGGCGGGGACAGTCAGGCTCTAGCAAAATCTCTCATCTTGGCGGTCGAAGACGTGGCCCACGATTGGTACACCACTCTCAAGCCACTGTCCATCTATTCATGGGCACAGCTGAAAGCCGAGCTGCTGGCCACTTTCCAAGGATTCCGTCCGGATGTCAAGACCACGCGGGACCTCATGAATTGCACCCAGCAAGACGACGAGCCCCTTTCGGATTACCTCAAACGTTTCATCCAGCTGAAAGCTCAAGCTCCGAATGTGCCGGAAGCCGCGGTGATAGCAGCAGCCATCGAAGGCTTGGGGACTGGGCAGTGCGCCGCTCATCTGTCCAGGGAGCCGCCGAAAGATGTCAAGGAACTGTTTGACGTGATGAATGCGTACGCGAGGTCGGACGATGACTTTCGGCGACGCAAGGCCGCCCGCCAGATTCAAAGGCAGGCGACGAAAGCAAGCCGCCCGCCGCCTGTGCCGAATCAAAGGATTGTTAGGCCATTTCGTTCAATCAACAATTTGCAAGAAGAACCGGCGCAATCAGCAGCTGGCACAGAGAGGCCCGACATGCCCGACTTTCATCCCCAAAGAGGATTCGATCAGCCGTTCCGCGAGGGCGCGGCGGAAGGACAGGACGCGGCGGCCGAGACGGTAGAGGCCGCGGAAGAGGACCCAGGCCGCCATATTGCGTCATTTGTGACGGCAATTTCGGCCATACCACTCGGGATTGCAAATACAGCAAAATGGCGAAAGAGCTGAAAGATAAGGACCAAGCGTCAGCCCCCGCCGAAAGCTCCAAGCATGTTTTCCATAATTCGCAAGACCCGCCAGCTGTGCGGCAGCATGCAGCAATTACGCGAGCACACCTACGCATCCCCCGCAGTACATGCATCCCCAAAACTTGCATTGGTACAATCCGGCGTATCAGGGCTATCACCTTCCGGTCTTTGCGCCGCATTCGGCGGCGGTTTCGTCACCTATGCATTATCAGCATCAGCCAACGCCGCCACCGGTGTTTCCGGTTCAGACCCAACCTCAGGGGCAACAAGCACAGCCGGGTTTCCAGCAGGCGCAGGAGGTGGAAAATGAAACTAGCGCAATCAACAACATCCTTCCGTCGAGAGGGCACATTTTCGCCATCACGGGCGGATCTAACCTAGAGCACGAAAGCAAGAGAGCTAGAAGGGACTACCACCGAAGAGTCCAGACAGTATCACCAAGGCTTCCACTAAACAGGCCAGCTTGGTCGCTAGCGCCGATATGCTTCGACGAGACCGACTTCAAAGTCCGCGACTACCCGCATTGCGACGCTTTCGTCGCAACAGCCAACGTGGCCGGCTTCACTTTGCACAACATTCTGATTGACACCGGAAGCTCAGCAGACATCCTTTTCGTAAAAGCTTTCGAGGCAATGGGATTCGACAGACGCAGTTTGGACCCCGCCGGTAATTCACTGTACGGATTCGGAGGAAGAAAGATCGACGCTATCGGCAAAAAGCAGATCCCTGTATCCTTCGCCGAAGGGGAAAGAGTCCGCACCGAGACACTAACATTCGACATAATAAACATGGACTACCCGTACACTGCCATTTTCGGCAGAGGTTTCACCAACAGGTTCAACGTTGTCATCAAGCAAAGCTACCTATGCATGAAGATGCCATCCCCTTTCGGCATCGTCACCGTGCATGGAGATCAGCAAGCTTCCAGAAGGATTGAGGGAAACCAACCCCAGGCTATAGCCTCATCAACGAGGTGGCAAACAAAGGCGAAATGCAAACAACCACCGAAGAGCACGCTATCGTACGCGCGTCGGAACACAAGGTTGGGGCAGCTGAAGAAACGATAAGAATCCCGCTCGCGGCCTCCAGGCCCGAAAGAGCCGTGCATATTGGGTCAAGCATGCCGGAAGAAGAAAGGAACGCTTTGGCATCGTTCCTTGCGAGCAATGACGACATTTTCGCTTGGTCAGCAAGCGACTTGCAAGGCGTTAGCAGAGATCTCGCCCAGCACAGTTTGAACATCGCAAGCGGCGCTAAGCCCAGAAAACAAAAACTGAGAAAAATGTCAAACGAAAGGGCAGACGCGGCGAAAGCCGAAGTGCAAAGATTACTTGACGCGGGAGTAATCCGACCGGTCCAGTATCCCGAATGGCTGGCGAATGTCGTCTTGGTGAAAAAGAAAAATGGAAAATGGCGAATGTGCGTCGATTTCACCGACCTCAACAAATGCTGCCCGAAAGATCCGTATCCCTTGCCTCGTATCGACAAGCTTGTCGACATTGCATCTGGTTGTGAAATAATGAGCTTGCTAGATTGTTTTTCAGGCTATCACCAGATTTGGCTTCATCCCGACGATGAAGAGAAAACCAGTTTCATCACCCCTACAGGCACATACTGCTACCGGCGAATGCCGGAAGGGCTGCGGAATGCAGGCCCTACTTTCTCGCGAATGACCGACAAAGTGTTCGAAAGCCAGAAGCAAAAGAAAAACTTGTTGGCGTACGTTGACGACATAGTGGTCAAGAGCGATAGACAGGAAGATCATCAGGCAGATTTGCTCGAGACTTTCGGCAATCTTCGGAAGAGCGGTTTAAAGCTAAACCCCGACAAGTGTATTTTCGGCATCAGGAAAGGCAAGCTCCTCGGTTGCCTGGTATCAGCAAGAGGAATTGAAGCCAATCCCGACAAGATAGCGGCATTATCAACATGCAACCGCCCTCAAACCGAAAGCAAGTGCAAAAGTTGACAGGAAGACTGGCTTCTCTGAACAGATTCATCGCAAGGTCCGCCGAAAGAGGGCTGCCTTTCTTCCGAACTCTGCGTAGCTCCGACCCTTTCGATTGGGGGGAAGAGCAGCACCAAGCTTTTCAGCAGCTAAAGGAGTATTTGACCAAGCTAACCACGCTGTCCAAGCCGTCGCCGGAAGCAACGCTCTTGTTGTATCTCGCAGCGTCTCACGCCACTGTAAGCGCGGTACTGGTGGAAGAAAAGGAGCACGCAAACAAGATGACGCAGTTCCCAATCTATTTTGTTTCCGAGGCCCTTTCGGGCGCAAAGCTGAACTACTCAGAGCTAGAGAAGATAGCCTACACAGTGCTAATGGCCTCCCGAAAGCTGAAGCATTACTTTCAGTCTCACCACATCATAGTGCTTTCGGCTCAGCCATTGGAAGCCTTGTTCCGCAACAACGAAGCTATCGGCCGAATCGGCAAGTGGGCGGCGGAGTTGAACGAATACGTGATCGACTTCCAGCACCGATCCGCAATCAAGTCGCAGGCATTGGCGGATTTCATAGCAGACTGGACTCCCGCCGCTTTCGACACAACGCTTGAATTCGAAGAGCCTGTGTGGACAGTAAATTGTGACGGCGCATGGGGAATGGCCGGAGCCGGAATCTCGGCGATCCTTACACCACCAAGAGGACCGAAGGTCAGATTTGCCGCGAGGCTGCAGTTTCTCACAACCAACAACACCGCCGAATACGAGGCCGTGCTTCTAGTTTACGAAAGCTTCGAGCAATCGGAGCGAGAAGATGCATAGTCAAATCGGATTCCCAAGTGGTCGTTGGTCATGCCGAAAAGGAATTCACAGCAAGAGAACCAGAGCTAACCAAGTATCTGGCGGCAATCAGAAGAATGGAGAAATATTTCATTGGTTTCACCTTGCGTCACATCCCAAGGGCCGAAAACGCAGAGGCCGACGAGCTGGCCAAAGCCGCAGCACAAAATCTACCGCTGCCATCAGACGTGTTCTATCAGATCCTTTCGGCAAAAGCCGTGAAAGAGGAGGAAGAACATCCAGACTCGATACATGCTATCGTCAGTGAGGACTGGAGGTCACAGATATTCGCCTATTTAGCTGGAACTTACGAGCCACAGTCTAGAAAGGATGCCGAAAGAATGGCCAGCAGGGCGAAAGGTTACGCAATCATCGGAGAGCAGTTGTTCAAAAATGGAATAACAGCACCTCTTCTGAAATGCATAAGCCAGCGCGAAGGCATTCAGCTGCTCGAAGAAATGCATGCCGGAATGTGCGGAGCGCATAGAGGGCCTCACGAGATAGCGCACAGAGCAATGAGACAGGGATTTTACTGGCCCTCCGCTGCATCAGATGCCAAGGAGCTGGTCAAACGTTGCAAAGGCTGCCAGATGTTCGCCAAAAATCAGAAAGCGCCAGCAAACGAGACCACGCCGATAGTGCCGACCTGGCCATTGCAGAGGTGGGGCATCGACATAGTTGGTCCGCTACCAGCAGCCCCGGGCAACTTGCGTTTTGCAGCGGTAGCTCTTGAGTATTTCACCAAATGGGTGGAAGCGAAGGCCCTTGCCAGCATAACTTCCACCTCTTTAATCAAGTTCGTCTGGCAGAGGATAATCTGTCGCTTCGGTGTGCCATCATTCATCGCCTGTGACAATGGGAAGCAGTTCGATTGCGCCGAATTCAGGAATTTTTGTGATGAACTCAGCATCAAGCTCAATTTCGCTTCTGTAAATTACCCGCAAGCAAACGGGGCCGTCGAAAGAGCGAATGGCTCAATCTTTTCGGCAATTTCGAAAACACTGTACGACTCGCCGAAAGGCAAGTGGGCCAACACCCTAACAACAGCCGTATGGGGACACAACATTTCACGGTCCAGAGCTACCGGCTTCACCCCATTCAGGCTACTTTACGGCGAGGAAGCAGTAACCCCGGAAGAAGTAAAGCTGGGTTCCTTCCGAACCGAAATGACCCCAACTACTGAACGGCAAAGACACGTCGAGCTCGACACCGTCGAAGAAGTAAGGCTGCAGGCTGCAGACAACCTTGAAAAGTACCACGCCGAAACGAAGCATCACAGGGACAGGACGATAATCCGAAAGAACATCAAGCCTGGTGACATGGTCACCATTCGGCAGCCAGATAAGCAAGGCAAGCTGCAATCGCAGTGGCAAGGCCCTTTCGTCGTGGCGAGCATGGCAGCGCCGGCGTATTCCGGTTGATGAATGACAAGGGCGAAGTATCAGCTCACACATGGAACGCGAGCAATCTGCGTCGTTTCTACCCATAATTCATCTCTTTCTCGACTGTGGTATAATTTCTCCCTCTTTCACCATTTTTGTAATCAAATGTCGTCTGTGCTCTTTTTCCTCGCCGGGGAAGCCCTTCATCGGGCTGCGAGGTTTTTTAACGAGGCAGCCGAATGTAACCGCTACATTACTAAAGTAGTCGTAATTCCCCAAAAAGGTCATACGAACCGGTCGAAGACGAAATCAACCAAGCATAAGGTTGAGACATTCGTCAACACAATGTGATAAAAAGAGAATGTCGAGGAGGTAGGGCAAAATAGACCCCTTCCATCCAACGACAATCTCGAAAGCCTGCGGGCCATATGAAATCCGACCCTCCGACAAAACGAGAGGGCGGAACGAAAGCCTGCGGGCTATGTGAAATCCGACCCTCCGACAAAATGCGAGGGCGGAACGAAAGCCTGCGGGCTATATGAAATCCGACCCTCCGACAAAACGAGAGGGCGGAACGAAAGCCTACGGGCTACGTGAAATCCGACCCTCCGACAAAATGCGAGGGCGGAACGAAAGCCTGCGGGCTATGTGAAATCCGACCCTCCGACAAAATGCGAGGGCGGAACGAAAGCCTGCGGGCTATGTGAAATCCGACCCTCCGACAAAATGCGAGGGCGGAACGAAAGCCTGCGGGCTATGTGAAATCCGACCCTCCGACAAAATGCGAGGGCGGAACGAAAGCCTGCGGGCTATATGAAATCCGACCCTCCGACAAAACGAGAGGGCGGAGCGAAAGCTTGCGGGCTATATGAAATCCGACCCTCCGACAAAACGAGAGGGCGGAACGAAAGCCTGCGGGCTATGTGAAATCCGACCCTCCGACAAAACGAGAGGGCGGAACGAAGCTGGCAGGGCCACGAACAAACCGACATTCCGACAAAACGAGGGCTGAACGAAAGCTTGCGGGCCATGCAAAACCAGCCCCCCATCACCAAAAGGGGAAAATGGTAGCAGAGGCCAAGCCCATCAGCCCTAGTAGGGTAAAACAAACGACAGCTGGCAAGCATTTACAGCAGCTAGAACGTAAACGCTGTATTAACCTTTCACCTACCAAGTGTGCACAAATACAGCCAGGCAAGTAAATGCGACCGTCAAGTACAATGGGCAAGGCAGTATAAATAGGCAACAAAGTGCAAGCCTCCCACCCATCCTAAACTACCGATGCCCTCCAGAATGTTAGTTCCAGGCAGTCAGCTCATTATCGAAAATGCGAGTAGGAAGCATCAGGAGCTACGCTTTCGCTTTTATGATCGTGTCATCGGCATCGCGTCCGACTATCGTCACCAATCCGGTAACTGTAGGCGGTAGTGCCATCGAGTGGCTCTCCCATCTCAAACCAAAGATAGGAGATGAACCAAGCTGTGCATGCGGCTGGACAGCAATACGAGCAATATCATAATCATAGTCGGTTGTATGTCCCTCAACTTGCGTTCATAAAGACATTTTCGTCAACCGAATTATCAAGCGCTTTTGCGCGAATGCTACCGCCCCTCGCCCAAGAGAGTGGGGGCGGGCGTTTCTTTGCTATCGGCCGAGGGGCTCGCACCGAAAGCTCCCTCGCGCGAATGCTACCGCCCCTCGCCTAAGAGAGTGGGGGCGGGCGTTTCTTTGCTACCGGCCGAGGGGCTCGCACCGAAAGCTCCCTCGCGCGAATGCTACCGCCCTTCGCCCAAGAGAGTGGGGGCGGGCGTTTCTTTGCTATCGGCCGAGGGGCTCGCACCGAAAGCTCCCTCGCGCGAATGCTACCGCCCCTCGCCTAAGAGAGTGGGGGCGGGCGTTTCTTTGCTATCGGCCGAGGGGCTCGCACCGAAATCTCCCTCGCGCGAATGCTAGCGCCCCTCGCCTAAGAGAGTGGGGGCGGGCGTTTCTTTGCTATCGGCAGAGGGGCTCGCACCGAAAGCTCCCTCGCGCGAATGCTAACGCCCCTCGCCTAAGAGAGTGGGGGCGGGCGTTCCTTTGTTATCGGCCGAGGGGCTCGCACCGAAAGCTCCCTCGCGCGAATGCTACCATCCCTCGCCTTAGCAGAGTGGGGGCGAGCGTTTCTTTGCTATCGGGCGAGGGGCTCAAACCGAAAGCCACCTCGCGCGAATGCTACCGCCCCTCGCCTAAGAGAGTGGGGGCGGGCGCGTCTTGGCAACCCACCGACGGGCCCGCACCGAAAAGCACCATCGCGCGAACTAGTAAAGCGAGAACAACTAAATCATTCGGCAAAAGAACTTAATCCGCCAAACGAAATAATAAAAAATCGCACATTCGCAAATAACGATTAACACCGAAAGATAGAGCACACTGCGACACTCGTCATTACACCGGGTTTAATATAAAGGTTGTACACTGCAATTCTAATTCAGGGCCGCGAACTATTTTCGCGGCCAAGTAAAATGCTATAACGCCTTTCGTCCGGCGAAGGCACGGCATCTTCGGGTTCCAACTTAACAAACGCGGCACCCTCGAAGCCTGGTGGCGCGCGCGAAGCCTCGCGCCTCTTTCGCCTCGACTCAAGTTCGCGTGGGTCGAAAGCATCATAAAAAGCGCGTAGCCGATCTTCTGTGCGTCTAAGTTTCTTAGCTCGTTTTCTCATGTAAGCCGAAAGCGATGCAGTCGGAAACCTAGATCGGAAACTCCTCCACAGGTCACCACCAACACAGATATCGCCGGCTTTAATCATTAACGGGCAGATGTCGAGAACGTCCAGCGTTCCCACATCCGCACCCTGTTCAATATACAACATCCGAATTTAAGTTCCAAAATGTTACAAGAGGTCCGCAACAAGTTGCCAACATATTGAAAGCAGGCCCCAAGAAGGTCACTCGTCTACCGCTGCGTCTTGGGGGGCGTTCGCGTCGCGGGCAGCAGCAGCGGCCGAGCTTTCGGGCGCCCCGTCGTTCGGCCCAGGAGGACTTGCCTCGTCTTCCGGCTCGTTTTCACGCGCCTGTTTTGCGGAGATATACTCCGAAAACAGCTGTCGGATCCGCGTTTTCTCCTCAGGAGTCTGCATAAAAAAGCGATAGCCCAGAAAAATAACTACTCGGGCCACAAGGCACCGCACAAAAAGCGATAGCCAGCATGGAAGTCAAGCGATAGCTCAAGCAGAACGAAGAAAATACCTTTCCGCGCCCCACGGCGGACTGCATCAGCGACATGTCATTCCCACCCGCAAGCCAGAATTCTTCAAAGAATCTTTTACCCAGAGCTTTCGCCGCCTCCGGGGTTCGCCAGTAATAATCCACCTCTTTGACCGGAAGGTCAACGATGTGGGAGCATCCGGCGTCCACCAGGCTGTGGCCGATCGCCTTGATACCGGTGACGGCGGCGTAGTCTCGGCCCAGAGCCATATGATTTTCAAGTGAATCCATTTCGGAGCAAAGCCAGCGGACAAGACCGTCAGCAGTTTGCTCCGAAGGACCACATGTTTCGACACCAATGCTGCGAAGGCTTTCGCGGAGGCGAAAGACAGCTTCTTCGGCAAACGTCTTCAGGGCCGCGTCCTTCTCGGCCTGGGCATTTCGCAGCTGCGAAAGCTCCCGCTTGAGGTCTTCTGCTTCCCGTCTCAGCTTTTCAGCCTCCTTTTGGCTTGCTTTCCGCGAGGCGCGCTCGTCCTCGGCTTTCTTCGCCTGAACCTCCAGGTCGGTTGTAAGCTTCTTCGCCAAAATGTCGAGGTCCTCCTTCTCACGCTCGATCTTGCGAACATAAAGGTCGTTCTGATTGCGTCGGCTGCGGGCGAGAATGGCAGCCTGCGAATGGCATTAAATCAAACGTCGAAAGTCAGTACACTCCAAAAGACCCATACACCAGTCGCGGAAAAGCGAACAACAATCACGCGACAAATAGCAATCTGAGCAACTCACGCTAGCTAAGTGAAACGACAGCGCGTCATCAAGCTTTACGCTGTCAACCTTGAGCAGGTCCCTTTCGACCTCCGGCGCAGCGAAAGCCTTGTGCGAAAACTCCACAAGTTTGCTGGCGTCATCGCTTGCGCCGGGGAGGATTCCCGCGCGGCGGAAGTCTATCCGACACGCAAGCTGAGCTTCGGAAGCTGCACCCAAAGAACGTGCAATCCGATAAGATTCTTCTCTTGCTTCGTCAGTCTCGCCCGACGAGCTCAACCCAGTGTAAAAACAAGGATTCCTGTAGTCCGACGGCACTCCATCGATAATCAATCGCCCGTAGCCAAGAAGCTGACCTTCCACCATCTCCTGTGATAGACGAATGTGTCTCGGCGAAAGGTGTAGCTTACCTTTATCCACAGCAGGAGCCGTCACTCCCTCGGATCCGCCCCTACTCTCGCGTGGGGCAGCCCCTCCGGTGGAAACGCGAGCAGCAGTTTCGGCAGGTTTCCGAGCCGCAGGCTCAGCACGAGGCGCTTTCGCTCTCTTCACCGGCCGAGCGGTATCCGCGAGGGCCTTTCGCGAACCGGGTTTAGCAAAGGTCGGAAGGTCAGCCACCGACACCTCGTCGTCGAAAGCCGACGTCGAAAGGCGCGCCTGCGGTTTCGGCGGCGCCATCTCAGCAGCGAAGCTGGTGATCTGCAAAAGCAAGACAGCACAACAGCAAAACAAAGACAAGTCAAAAAAAAAAAAAAAAAAAAAAAAAAACCCGTCTTTACCACAGAAATAATAGTAAAGAATCCCATAAAAGGAAAAACGAAAAAAACGGCCAAAGCAAACAGAATTACAAAAAGGCAGAAACTGACCACCCTCGAATGATCGAAAGGATCAACGCCAGGGGCCGACTCCAATGCCCCCCCTCGACTTGCAAGCAAAGGTTTGGCAATCAACCGCCCAATGCGGATGTCCCCAGCTTCAGCAACCCTTCGCCGGGAGATCACGCCACTCCGACCGCCGCGGCGAGCCATCTTTGTTCCTTCACCTTTAAAGCTTTCGGCCTCATCTTTGCTTTCGTCAACCAACGGTCTCTCGGCATATTCAACGCCCATCGCATCGAAAGCTCGGTTTAAACGCCGATTACGGCCGAGATTGCCGAGTTGACACTCGCTCTCCTTGCGTAAGTACGGACCACAAATCTTTCTGGTCTCCTTTTCGATATGTCTAACATATTCGCCGTCATCATGGTAATCCGCGGGTCTTTCCAGCAGCAACGTGGGCCCCCAATACCCTTCTCTTTCAACGAAACCTTCGAAAGATGTGGCACTGCAGAGCGGATTCATCCCGATGGCAATCCACTCTTCCACCAAATCCCGGCTAATTTGAAAACGTGCAGTAAGCGCGAATGCATCCCCACAGCGAATAGCATGTGGGTCACTCAGCACAACTGGCGGAAGATGCTTTCCTGGGCACCTCTCCAAAACAGACACAAGTGGAGATCCCTTCTTTTCTCCCCTACCTAACTCAATAGCGGCGGTTTCGTCCGAGCAAACACGATAGTAGAACCAGAAGCGATTCCAGTCCGGCCACTTGTTCCGGTATGTAAGCGAAATTGAAACAGTGCCTCGTGTTTTCCGCGGAACGAAATTGATGCAGCCAATCTCGCTGGGCAATCTGCTCCCTAGAAGCGGGTCGTTAACTTTCGTCGGACGACGGTGAATGTCATAAAATCGCACGAAGACATCCGCCCGCGGGGTGCAGCCCAACATCTTCATAGCATGCGCGAAAATACTCAGTCTGGCGATTGCATTCGGCGTCAGCTGATGAAGTTGTATCTCAAACCCCAACAAAACATCCGAGACGAATTCTTCGAGGGGAAAATCAAGGCCAGCTACAAAGTAGTCGCGAAAGACAACGGCCTCGTTCGGCCGAGGAATAGGAACCTCCTCATCTCCAGGGACACGGCAATTCGTAAGATGATCTCTCCTTAAAGGCCCTTCTTCAGCCATTGTTTGCAAGCGTGCAGCCGTCATTCGCGATACGCCAAGGTAAAAAGAGCAATCCGTCGGAACCGAAATCAAACCGGAGTCCCCATCATTCGACACGCTCCCGCTATGCTCTGGAACTCGTGGAGCAACCCCCGATCCGATGGACACTTCCACGCTAGGCTCGCGATGGGACGACCCGGCGGCATCGGAACTTTCGCTAGTAGAGCTCGAGGTCGACGTCGAGCTGGAAGACGCCATCTAGCATTGGCGCGAAAGATAAAATAAACACACAAGGCAAGCGAAAGAGGAAAAACAACAAAACAAAAACGCGAAAATAGATACGAAAATAAGCGAAATTAAACAGCCTCAAATAACCAAATTCGCAAGACTTAAGTCTAAAGGAAACAAATACAAGGGGAGTGACGCGTACCGCAAACTGTCGCCAGACGAATGATGAAAGTCAAACAAGTAGCTATCGCCAACACGAGCGAATGGCGTCCACCGAAAAGCGAAATGGCTTCGCGAATGAGGCGGGGGGTGAAGGGAGGCGTTCAGTGAACAAGCCTCCCCGAGCCGAAGCCCCGGCTTTTATATGCGCAAAAACTGGGCACGAATTCCGAGGGACACGAAGAGGCGCCCGGGCACAAGATTCGAAGCGTCGCAGAGGTTTTACTTCATGACACACAGTTTTCGAGGAACACGAAAAGGCGTCTGCAACGTGACTTAAGCAAAAACATAAATAACAATAATACTAAAAAAGAAAAAAATATATATACACACCACTTCGAAAAAAAAAAAAAAAAAAAAAAACCAGCTTCGGGACGAAGCGAAGGTTTTTTTTGGGCGGGCGTAGGCGCCTAGCGAAAGGACACGGTCGAACTTCACAAGCTGCAGATTCAACCGTGAGGGGCTATTGTTGGGGCGGCACCCAGACCGCAGGCGCCTCCGACCCGCATTTTACCGAAAGATGATGGTGCTTTCGTGCGAAAGGGAGAATTCGCGCGGAAGCACGCGTTTCGGCTTGCGCACCAAGGGGAGGCGCAGCTTTCGTGCGAATGGAAGCATTCGCGCGGAAGCAGGCATTCGCCTACGGTCCGCATGACCGGAGTAGGAAGGCGGAGCTTTCGTGCGAAAGGGAGCATTCGCGCGGAAGCACGCGTTTCGGCTTGCGCACCAAGGGAAGGCGGAGCTTTCGTGCGAAAGGAAGCATTCGCGCGGAAGCAGGCATTCGCCTACGGTCCGCATGACCGGAGTAGGAAGGCGGAGCTTTCGTGCGAAAGGGAGAATTCGCGCGGAAGCACGCGTTTCGACTTGCGGACCAAGGGAAGGCGGAGTTTTCGTGCGAAAGGGAGCATTCGCGCGAAAGCAGGCGTCCGTCTCCGGTCCGCATGGCCGGAGCAGGATGGAGTTTTCGGGCGAAAAGAAGCATTCGCGCGAAAGGAGCCCAGCGTTTCCGGCGAGAGCTTTCGTCATTCATGACTTTGGTTTTTCTTAAGGTTTTCGCAGGTCAAAGGGAGCGGGCCCACCGGCCAGGAAAAGGAGCCGTGGGACGCTGGGCCCACCAGAGGGCGAAGTTACGATGATGCCCCTCGCGCCGGGAAGGGCGGCGTACGACCATGGAGTAGTTGAGCAGGGCATCATTGTAATTGTAGCAGAGTGGTTGGAAGGGCGCTCTTGTACTTTCAAATTGATCCGGACTAATATAAAAAGCTCCCAACCTCCCACGGGGGGCGGGGGGGGGGAACACTGTTCACTTCATCTGTTTCCCCGTTTTACCGTCCGGTTTCCGCTTTCGCTTTGGGCTTTCGTTCGTGCGTCAACCCGCTGTTTCGGGATCTCGATCCCTGAAACGACAGGTGTGTTGAGTCCATTCCTGCTTTTCATATATGCCAGGTTGCTATGTCTCTAGTTCGAGTCATCACTTGCTTGGTTGTTCATAACTTGCTTAAAATCTGAACCAAGTATGTGAATTGAAAGATCGAGATGGGATTGCTTGTCAACACCTCATGGTATGAGATTGTTTCTCATTGCACTTTGAGTTAAACTTGAGCCATGTAGTGTATGACCGAAACCGTTGCTTTAAGCTTCTGATTGCTTCGGCATAGGCTTCGCACGGTTGAAAAGTTAGGCAAATGACAAGCTTTCAACCTCTCGCAATCACATGCCAAAATACTTGTTGAATTTTTTACCGCTGCAAACTCCGATATGAATTTGAAATCACAAGTATATGCTTCATTCCTATGCATGATGATTGAACTTTGCTAGGGGTAGTTCACCTTGTATATATGCTTAGCACTTGTTTGGATTCCTTCTATACATGTCTAGTGCTATTTTGACGGTGACTATCTTTTTGGCTTAAAACTGCTCACATGCTCATATGCTTCATATTTCGTATAAGTGATCAGTTTGAGCCTTTGCTATTTGAGTGCTTAATTGAGATGTTGGAGCTATACTGATTAGAGCATCTTTGCACTCTTTTGACTATATACTTGAAGCTCCTAACTTGCATTTTGACTCCATATGCATTGTGGACGGAGATCTTGTGTCAGGGGGAGTTTATGTGAAGAGAGTTGCTTCTCCGATACCTTTTGGCCTTGATAAGTGCATTTTCAACTAGGGGGAGGAAGAGAAAATTTACGCAAATCATATGCCCTGAAAATCTTTTGTCCTAGTTGCTTGCATTTGCGAGGGGGAGGGGAGTTTGCTAGTTGTGTTGAGCCGTTGCCTCTGTCTTGAGGGACTAGCAAACGTTCCTAGCTTTTCATGAGCTTTCACATAAGCTTTTCATTTGGCTTCAATTGGTATCGTCTGGTGTGCTTTCCATTTGTTTTGGGTTGAGTTTCCAATTGGTTCGGAGTGATTTTCTTGCTAGTTGTGTTGAGCCTCTGTGCCTCTATCTTGAGGGACTAGCATTTTGCTTCTGTTGTCCTCCGATCTTCAATTGGTATCTGCTAGCGGTGTTGAGCCTGTTCTACCTCTTCTTGAGGGCTAGCTTTGCTTTGCTTGGTTGCGTCGAGCCGTTGCCCATGTCTTTGGGGACCAAGTTTTTCGCTTCATCCACTTGACCTTCTTTGGCTTTTGTTAGGCTTTTGGGTCATTTGGTTGGGTTTTCTCCTCCCACTCCTTCCTACCTCCTTCTTCTTATTCATGATTTGTTGTGGAGTTGACAATGCACTCATCAAGGGGGAGATTGCGGATACATGGGTGTATGCCGAGTCTCTGTGTGATGAGTGATTGTCAACGGAGATGATGCGCATGTTCTTTGGCTTGTGTTGTGCAGGTGTCGAGCTCGGAGACAGTGATCGATGGCGGGTGAAGGTCAAGTTGCGACGTGCCGTGCCGACGGACCGGGCGCGATGAAGGATGGGCGTGCCGTGCGGCGGACGTGCCATGCCGATGTATCGGACGGTGAAGGGCGGACGTGGACTTGGACTGATGGACTGGAGGCCGGAGGATCAGCTGTGGTGGCTGGCAGCCTGCGACAGCGACAAGCGGAGAAGTGCGATCATGTCGGTGGAAGGGGTGCACAGGCGGTGCATCCCCTCTACGACGCCGGTTTGTTGGTAGAGCCCGGGAAAAACCAACGGTGGACGGTTTCCAGGTTTGGGCCTCAAAACCTGGGTGCTGGGTTTCCAGGTTGAGCCACAAACCTGGGCGTGACGGTTTCCAGGTTGAGCCTCAAAACCTGGGCGTGGGCGGTTTTCCGAGTTGGGCCAAAACTCGGGCGCGGACGGTTTCCGAGTTTGGCCACAAAACTCGGGCTGGAGGCTGGTTTCCCGGTTTGGGCCACAAAACCGGGGGTGCAGAGTGGTGGCGGCACGTGGCGGCAATCTGAAGGTTGCGTGGAGGCGACGCGGAAGACCGTGCGGGCGTGGCCGTCGGATCTACCTACCACCAGCGGGTGGACTAGAATAGCCTTAGGGTTAGGCTGGTCCGCTCTGTAATTAGAGTAGAGAGGGGTAGAGTAGGAAATAGACTTAGGCTAGGTTAGTATAAGTAGTCCAGGGGAGACACCCTCCTCCCTATCTCAATCTCAGTTAGAGCTTTCATTTCCTAGGGTTTCCACTCTCCCACACCCCTGCTTTAGCTAGTTGAGATCCGCAGAGAGACTCCACTCTGTGTACTGTTGATTCGAGGAAGTGAGGCCGTATCCTCACCTTGGATCCCATCTCTTGGTGTCAATTCGCGTTTTGATTTCATGTTCATCATGTTCTTCGCGGATTGCTTTGTGCCTTGAGTTTTCCCGTCGCTTGATCTTTGTGCTCGGTTCATCTTTTACGATTCCGTTTGAACTGAGTTGCTCTAGATCGTGAGGCACTTCTTTCCACCGAAAGAAATCATCTCAAACCTCACGGTCTAGGAGATCGATCAAGTTTTAGTTTCGGGTCTCTTTTTCTTCTTTCCCCCGAATTCCTTCGATTCAC
Source organism: Coix lacryma-jobi var. lacryma-jobi (assembly GCA_009763385.1). NCBI lineage: Eukaryota > Viridiplantae > Streptophyta > Magnoliopsida > Poales > Poaceae > Coix > Coix lacryma-jobi. Next base: position 74,577,485 of record CM019828.1, on the reverse strand, counting down.
CGATTTGGAGTTAGGTTCGAGCCATGATCTCTTAGAGATAGCTCACTAACCTCCTTGTGACTCCTCAGATCGAATCCCAAGCCTAGAGCACTTGATTCGGAGGAGATCGGGTTGAATCGCCGGAGTTTCAGTGCAGTCGCGGGGTGACCGGACGCTCTGTCGGTCTGACCGGACGCACGCTTTCAGAGTCCGGTCGTTGAGCACGGCGCCAAGCTTTTCTGCGTACTGACCGGACGCTCTCGACCGGACGCTCTGTTTGCATTTCGACCGGACGCTACGCTTGCACTGTTTCTGGCTTTGTCGGTTTCGACCGGACGCACTGTACACGACCGGACGCTCCGTACTCGTGAGTCCGGTCACGAACAGAGAGCTCCCAGAGCTGATTTCTGACGACCGGACGCGTCCGGTCCCTGCTGACCGGACGCTGGCCAGAGTCCGGTCGATCCAGTTTCGCGCGTTTTCGTTCGCGGTTCGTTCGTCCTTGATCGGATTTGAGTTCCGTCTTTTGCGTTGGCTTTCTAGGGTTGTCTAGTGTCCCGCTGTGCTTCTAGGAGGCATCCACCCTACATCTAGGGTCGTGGACATTAGCAAGCTCTAGGGTTCGCTCTTGGGGTTGATTTTGGGACAGTGGCATCTAGTGTCCGAAAGGAAATTTTGAAGCTCCCATTCACCCCCCCCCCCTCTGGTCGCTTTCGGGTAGCTTCTCGGTCCTTCACAGACCACTAAAGATGAAGCACACTCAACTCCCTGAGCAAAACCTACACCTGGACCTCCAGCAGCACGCTTGAGCTGGGAGATCATCATCTCAAGTTGTGGCTCACCACTAGACACCCATGACAAGATGGTCCGAAGGTATGTGTTTTCCTCCTCGGTTTGCATCTTGTCATGCTTCACGTTCGCAATCTCCATCTCCAAACCCTCACACAAAGCGCATCTAGACACACACGTGCTACCCGAGCTGGCCTTCTCAAGAGACACAATCTTGGCATTCTTCTCTGCCAACTCGGATTGCAAGCCTGCACAAGACTTGCACGCACCCAACAGCGAGGATCTAGCCTTCAGCTCATCCACCTCTCCTACCAACACAACATACCTACTTCTCAAAGTGAGAAGGTCAGTCATGTGTGTGGAGCACATCTCACACTCCTCCTCCTCAGTGACAACAACGGTGGACTTGACAGATTCAAGTTCCTTCACCGTATCCTCCCACTTTTGCCTAAACTCCTTCCTCTCTCTAGCAGCGCGCCTAAGCAGCTTGTCTTGACTAAGGAGAGCAGCAGTAAGTTTCTCGACCTCAGCAGAAAGCTCATCTGGGGTCTGAGATACCTAAGAGGTGTCGTCATCGTCGTCGTTCCGAGGGATGTCCTCCAGCTCGCCGTCGACCTCCTTGTCGAAGGCCATGGTGCAGAAGCCCTCGTTGTCGGCGAAGAAGCAGAGGCCGTTCAGCTTGTCCTCGATCCTCTTCTTCTTCTTGGACTCGTCGTCGCTTGAGGAAGCGGAGTCGTCATCCGAGTCATCGACGTCGCTGAGCGTGGCGAAGAAAGCACGCTGCTCAGCCTGGGCCTTCTCCAAGTACTTCGTCTTGATGTACTCCTTGTTGAAGTCGCCCTTCCGCTTGTGCTTCGCGGGGACGTACTTCTCCTTGCGCTTGTCGGAGTCGTACTTGTGCCCATGATCCGCCTTGCCGAAGACTTGCTTGTTCTTCTTCGGGCAATTGGCGATGAAGTGGTTGGGGTCGCCGCACTCGAAACATCCCGAGCGTCCTCCTCCGCGGCGACGGTTCATGCGGTTGTTGTGGAACCACGAGAACTGGTTGGCGAGCAAAGCCAACTCGTCATCCCCCATGAACTCCAGCTGCTCGTCTGTGACAGAAAGAAGAGAAGAGAGTGCAAAGCCTCCAGAGGCAGAAGAGTCAGAGTCCAGAAGAGCAAAAGCAAAGCATTGACGGGCCAGAAGGATTTTCATAAGAAGCCCTCGCCATGGCGTCAATCTCACTGGACTTTAGCTTACTAAAGAGCTCATCGCATGTGAGGGTCTCATAGTTAGGTGATTCGATGATCGCCTGGACCTTCGAGTCCCACACCAACCGATCGAGAGTGTGCAAAAGCTTCAAAGCTCTCTCATGATCGTCGAAAGGCAACAGCTCTTTGTTAGCCCTCATCCTGTTGACAATCACCTGAAAGCGAGCGAATAAACTCTTTATGCTCTCGCCAGGCATATGTCGAAAGTTCTCATACTCTCGCTTGTGCGACTCGTAGAGACGGGTTTTGACTTGAGTGGTTCCCTCATGGAAACGCATGAGGGTAGCCCAAATCTCCCGAGCCGTAGCGAGGTGAGAAACGCGATCAAACTCTGTCATGCTCCAACATGAGAAAAGAGCATTACGGGCTCGGCTATTGGCATCGTGCTCATCGATCTGATGCTGAGTAACACGAGCAGCCAAGACCACGTAATCGGCAGAGTTGCAAATATCCCAAATGGAAGCACCAATACTCTGCAGATAGGCCGACATGCGTATCTTCCAATACGCATAGTTCGTCCCATCGAAAAACAGCGGTTTGCCCACGCCGCGATCCATGTCGCCTTCTGTGGATCTGGAACCGACTAAGGTGGAAGATCCTTAACCCGCTCCGATACCCATTGAAGGACCGAGAATGCAATTGCAAGGCGACCAGAGGGGGGTGAATGGGAGCTCAAAAATTTCTCTTGAAACTTTGGCCTTTTGTCCCCAAAATCAACCCCAAAAGCTTCGATCGAAACCGTGATGCCCACGACCCTTGGAAGAGGGTGGATGATCCCTAGGATCACAGCGAGGCACCACAAAGCGATAGCAATCCAAACGCCAAAAGTACCAGCACAAGTTCGACCCCTAAAAACCTAGTCCCAAATGTAGATTGAAGGCTACGTCAGGAAATCCCCAAATACCAATGCTAACAAGTAGCAAAGATACTTAGGGAGGTTCCTAGGTGAACTAAAGAGCCAACAGAGAAGTCCGAAAACCAAGTGGAGAAGTCGGGAGAGCAAACGCACTAAGGCTCAGCCTACAGACGATTCCCGGACTGTCCGGCTCAACCGCGGACTGTCCGCGGGGGGATGGCGGACTGTCCGCCGGCAAAAACCCAAAAACAGCACTGATGTTGTAAGTCCCCTGGACGTTCCCGGACTGTCCACGAACTTCAATGGCGGACTGTCCGCCGGTCAAACCGAGTCAGCACATCCGAGCCACGCGACCACTGCCTCGGTCGGAGCCCGACGCGCGGACTGTCTGCGGGCACAACGGCGGACTATTCGTGAGTGCCCAGAGAGGGCAATTTCGGTCGCCCTCAACTCAAATCCTCCCAAATCCGATTCAAATCAAAATCCCTTGATCTCAAACTTGGAGAAGATGACCACGAGGTAGTTGGGAGACTATCCCCAAGCAATCATCCGCTCAAATCAACTCAAACACCGGGAATCCGAGAGGGAGGAGTATGAACCGAAAAAGCGCCACGAAAACTAAAAATCAACCCGATCTACTTGTTCGTGAGGAGTTAGATGAATTCCTTCGGTGGAAATGATCTCCTCACTGTAAAGAACAAATTGATTCAAACGGATTTCGAAAAGACGCAGTAGAGAGGGAGATCGAGTGACGGGAAAATCACGGAGAAATGAAGAACACGAAGAACACGAACAAAACATGAATCAACACATCGATCTGCAACCGTGTGGCTACCACACGCTACAACAGTGAGATTACGGTCTCACTTCCTCAAAATCTCCAGTACACAGAGGTATGGTTCTCTGCGGATCTCAGTTGCTACAGCAGGGGATTGGGAGAGCAGGAAAACCTAGACGGCAAAGAGCAAATGACTGAGATAGGATGGGAGGTGGGTGTCTCCCTCTACTTATCCTAATTCTAGTTCCCACTCTACCCCTAACTAATTACAGAGCGAACCAGCTAAACCCTAGGGTTATTCTGGACCAACTCGAAGATAGTTGTGATCCGTCGGCCACGCCCACATAACTGGTAGCGTTGCCTCGACGCAACCTCACTGATTGCCGCCACGTGCCACCACCGCTCTGCTCATCCTTTTCCCAGACTTCGCCCCCCCCCCCCCGGTTTTGTGGCCCAAACCAGGAAACCAGCCTTCACAGGCAACCCTCGGTTTTGAGGCCCGAACCGGGAAACCAACCGTCCATCGCCTGAGTTTTGTGGCCCAACTCAGAAACCCGCAGCACCCAGGTTTTGAGGCCCAAACCTGGAAACCGTCCTCAGCCCGAGTTTTGTGGCCCAAACTCGGAAACCATCAGCGCCCAGGTTTTGAGGCCCAAACCTGGAAACCGTCCACTCGGTGGTTTTTCTGTGGCTCAACCACCAAACCGAGCCGTAGAGGGGATGCACCGCCCGTGCACCCCGTCCACCGACACGTGTCCCCAGGTCCTCGACCAAGCAACACCTGTGCCGCAAGTCTTCGCTCGTCGTTGTCCCAGGCTGTCAGCCACCACAACTGATCCTCAGTCCACCGGTCCCTCAGTCCAAGCCTCACGTCCGCCCTTCGCCACTCTCGGTCCATCGGCACGGCACGTCTCTACTTGACCTTCACCTTGCCTTTGATCACTGTATCTGTGCTCGACACCTGCACAACACCAGCCAAAGAACATGCGCATTATCCCAATTGACAATCACTCATCACTCAGAGACTCGGCATACACCCATGTATCCGCAAACTTATTTTAAAAAGGATTTGGAAAAAGAATTTGAATTTTATCCCAAAAACCCTTCCCCGCTCTGTTTTATCGAGTTTAAAGAAGTTTTCAACCAAACTGCCTTTATTGCAAAAATCATCCTCGATTTAGATGTTTTCGAAAACTCTCTCATTTAAAAAGTCACGTTTTGCAAAAACATAGTTTTTACCAAAACTATTTCATGGGTTTCCTGAAACATTTTGAACAAAAGATTTGATTTTGAAAATCAAACTGATTTCCTAAAAGGATTTGAAATATCGTTTATTTTCCAAAACTAACCTTTAAGTTTGTTTTCCAAAAAACAATGTTTGCGAAAGTGTTTCCAACTAGAATTTAAAAATGGATTCCCTAAAAAGAATTTCCTTACTTTGCGAAACAAAGTTTCTCATTTTTGAAAGGACTTCTGAAACTCCTCTTCAAAATGCTAGAGTTCAAAATCAAATGCATCAGTGCATATGACTTGACAACGAAGACCGGACTCATGGCACTAACGCCTAAATCTCGAGGACGAGATCCTTGTAAGGTGGGTGGACTGTAACAATCCAAAAATTTGGACTTCTTAAAAATTTTCAGTGATTGTGTGGAACATGTAGTTGCTAGTTGAACCAGGAACAATTTATAAATAAATTTTTGCATTCATATAGTATTGTATGTAGGAGTTTGTCGGATATTATTTTTACAACTTAAGTCTTATGATGGAGAGCACATATCCATAGCAACCTCCTCACATTCTTTTGGAACCCTTCCTGATTTCTCTCTTGTTGTTCCCAACTCTGAGTCTAACAATTCATAACGTGGGGATGATCTCTTTCTTTTTCCCAAAACATATTTGGAACCTCTGTCTTCTCCTAGTGGCGACTTGCTAAATTCCCTTTCCAGATCCACTCTAGATCTACTTAACCCCTGATCACCAACTTACACTAAAATGCTTATTTGGGCCTTTCCCAACTTCCTCACATTCCCTTTAAAATCCCTGCGGAATTCACCATTGAATCCCATTCAAGTACCTACAAAATTCCTCAAATGAAATAGCAAAAGAATAGACAAAAGACCCCTTTTCTTTTAGGGCCTAAACCCTCTTCTCCTCTCTCCATTTGCGGACTAGCCCAGCACCCGCCGCCCCCCTTTCCCTTCCCTCGTCGATGGGCCATGGCCCACTCGCCCACTCTTTCCCTCCCCTCCTTCTCCTCCATTCGGCCCAGCGTCCACCGAAGCCCAGTCGAGCAGGTCGCGCCTCCCCCTCCTTGTGGTCGGCCTGCCTCCACTCTCCCCTTCTTCCTGCAGCGCCCCAGCCCAACAGCGCCAGGCCCACCTCGCCTTCCACCTGGCCCGCCTCGCATGCGTTTGCGCTCAAACCCTAGCAAGCACGGGTGCTCCTGGCCGCCGCCGCCGCCAGCATTCTGGTCGCGCATGCGCCGTGCCTCATGCCCCTGTCGCCTCCTCTGCTCTGCTCGATGGCCACCATGTGTCCTGTCCGTGGCACGGACACCGAGGATGGATGGAGATCCCCTGGAGCCCTAGCCGCCGCACCTATAAAGCTCGTGGCTGCCGCACTCTTCTTCTCCTTCCTCCTAGTTGTGTCGTTTCTTCCACATCTCGCCGCACCCATGGCCGCACCGGTCGTCACCTGAGCATGTGTGGTGGTGCCCAGCTGGTCGCCTGCACGCTCACCATGCCAGACACCCGCTGTTGGCCGTGTCCGCTCGGTAGCCGCCTGCGGTCGGCTGCAATTTGGCTCGACCGAGCACCCACCACACTGGCCAGGGGCGAGGCCGTGCCACGGGGGCCCGACGAGCCTCTGCTGTCCTCGTCGACCAACGTCTCCAGCACGGTGCGAATCGCGTCCTGCCCCGTTTGAGCCTCCTCGCCTTCGGCAAACCCGAAGCTGCTCGACGTCGGACTCTGCTCCATCCCCGCCAGCAGCCGCGCGTGCTGGCCATCCTCCGTGTGATGACATGTGTCACTACCGTGACGCCTCATCAAGCTCCCTCGACCTGACGTCAACAACGCGGCCGCACGTGCCATGTCGTCATCCGAATTTCTGCGACCAGCAGCAGCACCTCGGCCTCCTACTCTAACCTCATTGTCGTCCTCGCTTCGCCGCGCTCTTCGGCCGACCAACCATGACGCATCGCGGTGACATTGCCATCCCGTCCTCGCCACGACGTCGCTGTGCCGAAGCACAGCAATGTCACTGGTGAGCCCTAGACTACAAGCTCGGACCTCTTCCATGCCACCATGGAAACCTCGACTGAGACCGGCCATCGCGCCATGTTCTACACTCCTGCAGGGAAGACGACTGTTGGTAGTTCTTAGCTTCACTAAAGATAGTGCTAGGCAACTATCCTCGGTAATGGCCCAGGAATGCTTGTTGGCACTTGCTAACGTTGTTACTAGGAGTAGACTATGGAGTCTATCACCGGCAACGGCGTCAGAAATGCTTGAAGCAAGACCGGTCACTATACCTAAAGGAGTGGAGCTAAAGCAGCTATCTACTAATGCCAAGCGGGGTTGTCAATCCCGACACTAGTAGGAACTAGCTAGAGAGAATGCAATCTACCAGGACGAGATTCTGCAAGCGCACAGAACTATCTTAGTAGCACTTCGCCTGGGAGTACCAGGTGTCGATTTATTTGATCCCAAGGGAAGGCTAGGGTGGTGTATGAGTCGAGTCAAGGAGGGGATGAGAGTCGAAGAAATAAGAAAAGAGAAAAGGGGAGAAGGGAAGATGAAAGGATGGAAGGCTAGAAAGAATATATGGATGGCTAGGTAAGGGTGAAGTTGATGGCTAAGGTAGGGTGGATAACTAGATAGATAGATTAGGATAACTAAAGATAACTAACTAACTACTACTAACTACTCCTAGATAACTACAAAGCAAGATAACTACGAAGCGAGACAGTTACGAAGCAGGGCAGGCAAAAGACAATAGAGCAACTAAGTTGAGTATAGTTTTATTCCTATCTTGTCAAGTATCGAGGCGTACTAGCCTTTACCACTTACTTAGGATGAACGCTAGCACAACGAGCCTTACTGTTAAACTGGGCCAACTACGTGGTGGAATTCAAGGCGCACAGGGCTGTCACCACCTGCTTGCTACCACAGCTATCCAGGGGTCCAGCCGTATCTGAAGGTAAGTCTATAACTAAGCACCACGCTTAACTATATTCTAACTATCTCTACCCTAGCTTTGAATAGAGACACCCTTGCGGACGTCAGAGCAAACACTTGACTTAATAAGATAAACACTAAACTAACTAAGCAACCTATTGGCAAAGATCAAACACTAAGCTCACTAGAGATTAACTACTATGGCTAAGTGAATTGAACTGTAGGATAGCTAGGCACTCAAGCAATTAATCAAGTATACCACTAAATACTGATAAGTAGAATAAAGTAATACTTGAATTGATGAACTAGAATATAGTAAGTGCTTGAGTAACAAGAGCAAAACCTGAACTGGAGATGAAGGAAGACTCTTCCCAGCTCCAGGACCGATCACTCGCACGCCTCTACTCTTGAGCTAAGCCTTGAGCAGCGCTACCGCGAGGGCGAAGATGCCTTGCTCTACTAGCTACCTACTTGCCTAAGCTCTCTAAGCTTCTAACCTAACTCTCACTTGCTTCTCTTGCTTTGCTTCTCTTCGAAGTGTGGAATATGAAGGTGTGTCTGAAGAGGTGCCTCAGGGGGGTATTTATAGCCCAAATGAGTGAGGGGGGTTCTTATAGTGGGCAGCCAACCGACCTAGGGTTAGGTCAAGTGGCGGGCGCCACCCCCTACTGGCGGCCGCCAGCTCCCTGGCCGTTGGATGAACCGCCTCTGCTTCAACGGCATCCAGGTGGTTGTCCAAGGCGGTTTGGAGGTCGGTTGCATGTCCTAGCAACCGACATTCAGCCTTGATCCACGCCACTTCATCCTGAGCCATCCGATGCCACTGACCTAGTGACCAAGGGCCAAGATTTGGCCCTGGGGAGGTCACACGGATCGGTGACGTGGCAGGAAGGCCAACCCAAGTGGCGGGCGCCACTTAGAGGTGGCGGGCGCCACCTAGGGGTGGCGGGCGCCACCCCCTTAGGCCCATTTGGGCCCTGCTGAGTGGGCTTGGCCTCTAGTGGGTCCATATGTCCAAATTTGGTTCAAATCCTGCATTCAAATAAAATTCTATGGACATGTGGAATTTGGTTAGTTTGAAACCTATTTGACTACATTTCATGCCTTTTTGGTGAACTTTAGGGTCAAATGTTGACGGTAAAACAGGTGTTTAAGGACCGTCAACAAGCTCCCCCAAGCTAACCTGTTGCTCATCCTCGAGCAACAATGCGGTTTAAGCATTGAGCATGAAATGGATAGCAACTTAAGATGTCTGCAAGTGCATATTGTATAGTGAGAAATAACTTAGCATGTATCATAAATCATAGCAATGTGGAGCTTATAGCTTTTCACTTCAAACATGCAAGAGTGAAATAAAGTAGTAGATAGGAAACTTTTATCTTGCTTAGGTTTGACTAGGATTCTGTCTGGAGGTTTTTCAAGGTTTTCAAAAGATAACAACTTGCTTAAGTCCTCCAAGATCCACTCAATCACTCAATGGTGTTTAAATCCTCACTTAGGCCAAAATGTAGCCTCTCCTATTTCTAAGGAATGATATGTGGAGTTATAGGTAGGCTAAGAACCTTGAGCAAATTGCCTGATGTTTATTGCTAAGCTAGACACTCAGATCATAAGGAGCAGCAAATCATAAAAATTGATCAAGATGTGCATGTGTGGTTATGTGGAAGTGTATAGAGAGGTATTTCATAATCCTTCTAGTTAATATCTGGGGTCTAGAGCTAATGATAATTCTCTCTCTCTCTCTTTTTTTTTGATACAAAGTGAGTAGACAAAAGGTGTGTCCTCACATTTTCTTAGGACATAGTCCTCTTTTGAGCTACTTTGCTCACTTTTTTTTCACAGGACATAGTCTTTTCTTGAGCTACTTTGCTCATTATTTCTCTCTCTCTCTTTTAGCTCTAGATTTCCCCAGACATCTATAGGAAAGGATTTTTTTTTGAAATGAAAAAGGGGGAGAGGGAGAAATGCTTATTCCCAGTGTAGGAATAAGCATAAGGCTAGCAATGGGATGTTTGGCAGGGTATTGCATATCTCCGGTGTAGAGAATAAGCAATTTATTTGGTGGTTGCAAACTTCCAAAGTGGAAAGTAGGCAAATTATGGTGGGTGTACGTGAATCTTGATTCAAAAGATATGATAAGCTTCTCTACTAAGATCTATGAGGTCTAACAAAGCTCAACACAAACAAAGCTCTTTGTGGTTTTGACTAATGACTAACAAATATTTGGCTGGTGGTGGGATGGGATAAAAACCTAGGAGGAACTTTTAGAAAGGTTTTCATAATTTTTAAAAGAAATCCTCCAGATTAGGTCCTAATTTCTCCTTAGCAAGTTTAAAGAATTACTCCATTTCTTACTAACTTTACTTACTAAGCATGATTTCAGTTTAAGCATGTGCAACCCACAAAAGCTACAACTTAGATAAGACCAGTTATTCAAACCATAACAATAGCATTTGCATGACATATTTCAAATTCTATTCAGGTTTCAACTTGTTTAAGCAGATTTTATCAATTTTATTCATGGAGTGGTTATTTAGGCAAGCATGTGACATTCAAAAGATATAGAATTTAAGAACTGAATGTAAAGTGTAGGCTTGAGACATACCTTATTGGAGCGGGAGTCTCCCCCAAGCTGGCTTCTTGCTTGGTGAAAAGATCTTCTTCGTCTCAGTCGGAGCTCTTGTTCTCATTTTATTAAAAGGGAAACTATCTAATGTTGTGAAAAGGGAAACTATCCTATTATGATATTTTATTATTCTAACTAAGTTAACATATACCTATGCATAAAACTAATGATAACTGATTTTTTTTTAGTTTCATGCATGACATATGTTATTTATTCGAAAAAAAGGAAAATTGAAGGGAAAAAATAAAAGTAAAACCATACCTTAGGTCCATGGAGTTTCATCCTTATCGGGTGGATCTTCTTCCTTGGGCACTTCTTCTCTTAGTACTCCATGTGGTTCTTCTTCTTTTGGCACCTCTCCCTTGTTATGTGAATCACACAACTTAGGAGGAGGTGGTTCTCTCTTTCTGCTCCACCCTGTTCTTGGGCGCCTCTTCTTGGTACGAACGGGTTTTGCTTCCTGCATGTTAGCGGCATATGCGGGGCCTCGGGAGAAGGAGAATATTTCCTTCCTCCGTCCTAATGTCATTTGAATTTTACCACTTCCCACATATATGCAAGCATTAACAGTATTCAAGAAGGGTCTACCTAAGATTAGAGGCACATCTTTCCTATTTCCCATATCTAGTATTATGAAATCAGCAGGAACATAGGAGCCTCTAATATGAACAGGTAAGTCATTAACTATTCCTTCTACATAGCAAGTGGATTGATCAGCTAGCACAACATAGGCAGATGTGGATGACATGGGTGGAAAGAATGAGTTTTCATAAAAATCTTTAGATAGAATGTTCACACTCGATCCTAAATCACACATGGCATTTTTAAAGACTTCACCAAAGATTGAGCATCTAATTATGAGACTACCAGGATCACCCTTTTTAACAGTCATGGTTTGATCTTCATAATAGTGAAAATATTTTATTTCAACCATGTTTGCAGTTTCCATATCAGGTTTAGCAGGAATTTTGCCAGTTTCAAAAGATGGTATGATAGCAGCAAGTTGAGCTAATTAGGTTTCTAACATCTTATTAAAGCTAAGTTGATTTTTCAGAGCAGATGAGAAATCTTCCAATTTAGCATTTATTTTCTCAAGGATTTTACCATTTGCCATTAATCTCTCTTTCAAGAAATCAGTAGTTTTACCTTGTGAGTAAACTAAATTCTTCAAGAATGAGAAATTATCAGAATTATGAAAATTAGAGCGGGGGAATGAATTGTTACCTTGAGAGTTTGCAGGCTGATTCCATCCTTGATTCTGTTGACGGAAACCGTTGTTGTTGTTGATGAAGTTCAAATCTTCATGTAGCTCGGGGCAGTGGTTCTCAGAATGTCCGGTTTCTCCACAGACTTCACAAGTCATGTAGAATTCCAGAGATTGGACACTCTCTTGTTGGTTCATCTTCTCACAGCTGTCCAGCTTCTTTGCCAGCAGGTCCATCTTGGCCACGATCATGTCGGCCTCCTTAAGGGAATGCATACCTCGCTTATGGGGCTGTAGTCTTTCGTCATTCCATCCTTGGTTTGCCACCATCTTTTCTATGAGAGCCTTAGCATCTGCAATATTCAGGGAAAAGAATGCACCGCCGGCGGCGGCATCCAAATGGCTTCTAGAGAGAGGGGTTAGGCCGTGGTAGAAGTTCTGGATCAATAGCCAGTCCTCCATACCGTGGTGTGGACAAGCAGCGACATACTCTTGCAACCTCTCCCAAGCCTCGGGAATAGATTCCTCGGCTTGTTGCGTAAAGCTGGAGATTTTGTTGCACAGAGCATTCGTCTTGCCTATAGGAAAGAATTTGGCGAGAAAAGCATTGGAACACTTGTCCCATGTGTCTACAGCGTTGCGATCGGTATAGAACCATTGCTTCGCTTTTCCTAGCAAAGAGAAAGGAAAGAGACGAAGACGGATGACTTCTTGGGTTATCCCCTTAATGGTGAAGGCGCCGCAAATCTCCAAGAATTGTTGGAGATGAGCATTGGCATCCTCATGAGCCTTGCCACAGAATGGGCTAGCTTGGACCATCGTGATCCGAGCCGGTTTCAACTCAAAATTGAGGTTGGCATCGATCACGTCTGGTCCTATCGCTACATTAGCGGCAGAAGGAGCAGAAAACTCACGAATGGTCTTATTGGCCATTGTGAAGATAGAACGAGATAAGAAAGAAAGAAGTTGAAGAAGATGAAGGAAAAAGATAAGAAGAGTTAAGGAAATAAAGAATGGGGTAAGATGGGATTCGCTAAGCGGGAGCTTAAGCGAAGATAAATTCGACACGGACTCAACCGATACACCGATTGCCTTCCCCGGCAACGGCGCCAGAAATGCTTGTTGGTAGTTCTTAGCTTCACTAAAGATAGAGCTAGGCAACTATCCCTGGTAATGGCCCAGAAGTGCTTGTTGGCACTTGCTAACGTTGTTACTAGGAGTAGACTATGGAGTCTATCCCCGGCAACGGTGTCAGAAATGCTTGAAGCAAGACCGGTCACTATACCTAAAGGAGTGGAGCTAAAGCAGCTATCTACTAATGCCAAGCGGGGTTGTCAATCCCGACACTAGTAGAAGCTAGCTAGAGAGAATGCAATCTACCAGGAGGAGATTCTGCAAGCGCACAGAACTATCGTAGTAGCACTTCGCCTGGGAGTACCAGGTGTCGATTTATTTGATCCCAAGGGAAGGCTAGGGTGGTGTATGAGTTGAGTCAAGGTGTGGCAGAACCGCCTAAGTAAATCCACTTCCAAGTACACTTGCCTTCCATTAGGCACTAAGTGCACTTGAGAGTGTCTAAACTTAGCAATTCCGTCGAGCACACCCCAAGGGAGAACTCGAAACAATCCACATTTCTCGCCAGGATCCAGTAATGAGTAGAGCTTACATAACACAAACCAAACCACATATTACAAGTCTTAGGAATTTAATTATTACAAGCCATGGTTCAAGTACTAAAAGTAAATGGTGCGAAAAGTAGCATCTAGCGAAGAGCTAAACGGAGGGTGAGGACTCGGTCTGTGCCCACCAGAAGAGTCCTCCAAACAACTGCTCAAACTGCACCTGCAACAAAGATCACAACAAAACCTTGAGTACTCGAATGTACTCGCAAGTCTTACCCGAATGGGAAAATATAGATCCCGACTCACAAGGATTATGAAAGGCTATGTGGCTCTGGTTTTCTTTTGTTTGCAAAAGAGCATTTTTAGTAAAAAGGTTGTATCATGTTATTTAGCCATATTAGTTGTTACTCCTATTTCTATGTAAGCACCTATTCTATTTCCAAACAAGTGGTAAACAATACAGTATAGTTCTCCATCCTTAGTTCCAGTTGTTAAACTACGATGTCGGGCGATTGTCATACCGGTACCGTTTAAACAACGGCGATTCGCGAATCAAAGTAGCCCAGCTGGGTACCCCCAAAACACACGCCCCGTTTGTACCAAGGCACAACCGAGACCAACTCGCGAACTCCTGCCAAGGGGTCCAGTATCCGCATCCAGGACCGGGACTCCAAGCCCCCACTCACCGGCCCGGCCGTGAGTGGTGCAAGGACCTCCTCCTACCAAAAATCTAACGGTCGGATCACATAGAGCCGGAAACCGAGGCAAGAGTCAGCTAGCCTTCCCGCTCCCATAAGCAAGTATGTGTTCGGGATAAGAGGATCTGTGACATAGCTCACACCCACAACAACGAACGATCCCTAAGCGACACAGACAGGGAAACAGTGCAACCAAAGCTAAGCCCGTGGCCGCGGGACATAACTCGTCACACCCACCAGTACCAAACCACATCCCTGCCCGGTCTCAGTTTCTTTCCACCATCATCAGTTTAAAGTAGAGCACCTACTTTGTGAGCAACGACAGGTCGCCCACGCTACCGTTCATCCTAAGCATAGCGCTACTCGAACCTGTACTAGTAGGACTCATGGGATATGTATATATATGCAGGTGGGTTTCATATAACTCCTGAAAACATAAATGCACAACATACATATATTCATTTAGAGATATTCAAAATATATAGGTTATGCACCGGGGCTTGCCTTGGTCAGGAGCAACAGAAACAAAGTCAGAAAGAGGCGGCGGTGGTGGCAGCTCCTCAGGCACCTCGAGTACTTCCTCGTACTCCTCTACCACCTCCTCGAACTCCTGGTCGCCGAGAACCACGAACTCTTCTTGACCGTCACCTATATGCATGCGATGATGATGCAATGCTTAGCATGGATTAACAACCAGCAAACAAAGAACACACAAGCTACTATAGCATTTACTACTAACTATAGAAAGGTACCATCAGCTTATACTAACAACAAGGTTACAACATTCCTATATATAGATTAAGCTAACTAACTCTTATTCTTCTTTATCTTCCTCTATTTATTCTAAGCAATAAAGCATTCTAGCATTTATTTAAAGGCTACCAGAAAAATATACAAACTATTATGAACCAATCATATTAACAGATAGATCATGATTTTAGAAACCCAACAAAATTTATTTCATTATTTTTGGACACTCCTATGATTTGATATGATTTTTAGAAGCTTTTACACTAAGGAAAAAGAGGTAAACTAATCCTAAAAGACAAACACCCAACGGACCACTTCTGCTGCGGCCCAACAGGGCGCAAGCACCGGCGGCCTGCCCTGCTCACCGAGCGGCCGTACGCGCGCGCTCAGGCCCGCCCAAACCGAGGCCCAGGCGGCCTGCCGACGCGGCCCAGCGGAGAGAGCCGGCGGCCTGCCCTCTCTCCTTGCAACTTTTGCGAACTAGCCCTCAGAAAACTAGATAACTACGAACAGGTCCATACACTATTCTACTCTCTCACCGACAAACTCGGATAACCCCCTGGCCTTTACATTATTCACGCGCGCGGGCCCTTCTTCCACCTTCGCACGCACGAATCGGTCGGCCGGCTCGGGGAGGGTTCGGCGTTGGCCGGAAACGGCTCGCCATCGGCGGGGCGTGGCCAGGGGAGGTCGCGGCCTCCTTGCCGCCGCTGCAGAAACCCGAAGGTCCAACCGGAGGCCCACACCGCGGCTCTCCGAGGCGACCGGCACGGTGGCGTCCGCCCAGCGGCCTCTGGTCACGGCGCCGGCACGGGAGAAAAAGGAGGGGCGTGGCCGAGTAAGAACGAGGGCACAAGTTCCAACCCGAAGCCACCCACTGGAACGGCCTCGATGGGAAGAGCAGTAAGAGCTTAGGTGGTGCGGTTCGACGACGATGGCAAGAGCTCAAGCGGGAAATGGCATGGCTTTCGAGGGGCTCGGACTTGGCTCGGTTTAAGAAGACATCGTAGACACCAGAGACGCCTGACGACGGCCATGTGCGGCTGCAACGCGCACAGCGCCCGCGGCAGAGAACACGCACGTGGTGACCGTGACCAAAAACTGACGAGCTGACAAGTCGTGGCCAGGGTTTGGACGCGAGCGTTCCGGCTCATCCACATAACTGCGGCGCTTGGCTCCAAGAGCAACATGAGACACGGGACTACACACTGACGAAAGACGCAGACCACACCCTGAGCCGACCAACCCACGTGGAGAACGGCCTGCTGGAACTTCTCGGTGTCAAACCAAAACGCGGTCAAAACATCGAGCAGCTCGCGTGCGTCTCTGACCACTTTTGAACGCAGATTTATGGCATCGTCCGCTCGGATTCAGCCTAGACGCTTGTGGACAAAGTTGGAGACCTTCCAACCTACTTCTAAACTCCTTTAAGGCGAAAGACCAGACGAGGCTTGGATCAGCGAGAAAGACAGTGCCAAGGTACCAGTGTCACTGTGCCTGCCGAGCGCAGTCAAGCTGCGATTTGACGACCCAAACGAGTCTGCACAAGGCTCAGCTTTTCACCAGCTCTGACCCGAAACATCTACTCCAACTTTTATTTTTGGACCTATCCCAAACTCTGCACAGGTAAGGAGAACGTGGGATGCCAACCTCAAGAACACCCAAAAACCCTAGACTTAGCAGATTTTTCTGAGTCACTGGATTTCAGCAGCAGATTCAAACTTGCTAAACCTTTTCGACTGGTTTCCAAACCGAACTAGCATTTGGTCACTAAACCAAACTTGTCGACCCCGATCCCATCTACAACTTTGCTTAAAGGTCCAACCTCATAGCAGTTAAGGAAACTACAGCTTGACCAAAGCCAAAGATACATCCTGAAAACGTTGCAACGTCGGTTTTGGCCGCTTTTAGGCATCTTCTGCACATTTTCTCAATGAGGACCCTTACTAACTTTTGATCGAGATATCCAAAAGAAGGAGAAGGACCAGATACAAAGGCTTGGGTGGTAACATACGATCGCGACTTAGTTAAAAGATACTAAGGCGACGTCGGAACGACATTTCATGCGACCACCGGAAAACGATTAACTTGGTTTGAGAGATGATTTTGGATTCGATGAGAGACAAGGATTGAGTTTAGACTCCACCAAAGGTTTTTGCTAAAACAAGGATCACGTTCCTCACAAAGACTTGGGCCAAAACACGCTAGCTAACAAGTTATTATTATAAGCAACAAAAGTTTTATTCAACACAAACATATGCAAGCAAACTAACATGATGCTCATGACAAGTTTTAGTAAGTTGTTTTACGCGGTAACACCGTGGGTGTTACAGCCCCACCCCCCTAAAGAAAATCTCGTCCCGAGATTTCCGTGCCTAATGTGGAAAAGAAAGGAGGGAACATTACTGATCTTTTTACCTTGGAGAGACAGGAAGAAGATGAGGATAATGCTCCGCGATATAACTTTCTTGTTCCCAAGTTGCTTCATCCTCCGAATGGTTCTACCATTGAACCTTGTAAAACTTAACCACTCGGTTTCTGGTGACTCTTTCCTTTTCATCTAGAATCTTTATCGGATGCTCAACATAAGAGAGGTCAGGCTGAAGAGGAAGATCAGTAACTTCTATAACTTCTTCAGGGACACGCAAACACTTCCTCAGCTGTGATACATGAAAAACATTATGGACTGCTGACAGAATCTCAGGAAGCTGGATCTGATATGCCACAAGACCCCGTTTTGACAGCACCTTGTAAGGTCCAACATAACGAGGAGCTAACTTTCCACGAACACCAAAGCGATGTTCACCTCTCATAGGGGATACCTTAAGATATACATAATCTCCAAACTCAAAGCTCAAAGGCCTTCTTCTCTTATCTGCATACATTTTCTGACGATTCTGAGCTGCCTTCATATGACCCTGAATGATGGCGACTTGCTCTCTAGCTTCTTTTACCAAATCTAGACCAAAATATCCCCGGTTTCCAACCTCAACCCAGTTGAGTGGTGTTCTACACTTTTTGCCATACAAAGCCTTAAATGGTGCCATCTTGATACTTTCCTGGTAACTGTTATTGTAAGAAAACTCTGCGAACCTCAGGCACTTGTCCCATTTTTCTGGAAAAGATATGACACAAGCTCTCAACATGTCCTCCAGCACTTGGTTGACCCTTTCAGTTTGTCCATCTGTTTGCGGGTGATATGTTGTGCTTCTCAACAACTTAGTTCCCAGGCATTCATGGAGTTGTTCCCAGAAACGGGAAACAAACACAGACCCTCTGTCTGACACAATGGTGAGAGGCACTCCATGCAAGGTGACAATCCTGTCGAAGTACAACTCAGCATACTGCTTGGCCCCATATTTTGTATGCACTGGCAAGAAATGAGCTGACTTGGTGAGTCGATCCACAATCACCCAAATGGAATCATATCCTGAAGAGGTACGGGGCAAGCCCACAACAAAATCCATAGAGATATCTTCCCATTTCCAGGCAGGAATAGGTAAAGGCTGAAGAAAGCCAGGTGTCCTCAAATGATCTGCCTTCACTTTTCTGCATGTATCACACTCAGATATATACTTGACAATGTCTTGCTTCATATTTGGCCACCAGTATAAAGAACGCATATCCTGATACATCTTGTTACTTCCAGGATGGATAGACAGCTTTGAGTTGTGTGCTTCTTCCAAAATTTTCCTCCTCAACTCTCCTTCATTGGGAATCACAAGTCTATTCTTGAATTTCACCACTCCTTGGTCATCCACACTGAAACAAGCACCCGGCTTGTTCCCTTGAGCTTGAAACTGTGGTGCCTGCTGTCCAGGAGGTGGCTGCTGCACCTGCTGAGAAGGTGCGCGAAACTAGGTTGGTGCTGGAAAGCTTTTGTAGCTCTGAACTGGGCGAGACGGTTGCCCACCCTGTTGGTGAAAGGGCACCCGCCTAACCACCTGCACCTTCTGAGCTTGCTGATGCCCAGATCCTCCGGAAAAAGCCCGCTTTCTCTTCTCTTCCGCCTGTGCCTCCTTGTGCAGGCCCTCCATGGTGATGGCAGCATCCATTAACTCCCCAAAGGTAGTATACCTGCCGTTGTAAAGCTTCTCCTGGAGCACAGCAGTAAGCCCCTGGTAAAACCTGTCTCTCTTCTTGGCGTCTGTGTCAACATATGACTCAGCATATTGGGCTAACAGGTTGAACCCATTGACATAGTCCAACACAGATAGCCCACCCTGCCGCAGCTCCAGAAACTCCTTAAGCTTCCTGCTCAGAAGACCAGCAGGAATATGGAACTGACGAAAAGTTGTTGTAAACTCTCGCCAGGTGATGGCATGGCCCACAGGCTGAGCTGCACTGAACGTCTCCCACCAAGCTATTGCTGCACCCCACAGCTGTTGTGCCGCGAAGTACACCTTCTGCCCATCAGTGATAGGAATGAGCGGGAACTTTTGCTCCATATTGCGAAGCCAATGGTCAGCATCCAAAGGCTCCTGAGTGGGGACAAAAGTAGGAGGTTGTGTCCCCAGGAAGTCCTGGAAAGTGCATTCCCTCCCAGGAGCACGGCCCCCATTCCCGTTGCCACCATTTCCTCCCCTTGCCCCCTGAGCAAAACCTTCCATCAAACGAGCCATGAGGCCCAAAGCTTGAGCTGCTTCTCGATGAGATGCCGCAAACTCCGCCCATACCTCCGCCGGGACCCCGGGAGGAGGTGGTGGCGGGGGTGGCGGGTGAGGTAGGTGCTGTGCTGGCACCAACTCGGGGACCTCATTGTTCCCCGAATGTCCCTCATGCTCACGGTTGCTCCCATGAGCGCTCCCTTGACGGTTTTCCCCTGTGCCTGCCCCAGCGCTGCCCTGACCACGTCCGGACCTCAGGTTCATCTGGAACAGATAGGACCATCATTAGGGAACAGTCAACACCATCTTATCATAGAGCTCAAGAAGAGATATGGAACAAGAGAAAACATTATTTGCGAAGGGGTGTTTATTATGGTTCCCTGTGGATGATGCATGCTTCGACCTATTTAACCTCACAAGCCAAAATATAGCAGCTATCGCAAAAGTTCGGCACACCGCACACTCTCTACGTATGCTACGCACGTTAGTGTACCTGCAGAAAAAGATTAGTTTAAAACAGTGTCGCTATCCTAGATAGACCATATTTATAATAGGGCTTATATTTAACACACGACCTACGCTTCCTATGCTTGATGCGAACCCGTTAGGGTTTTTGCCCGATCTTTCGATGAGAAGCGGGGGATAACTTCGATTTGGACTGAAATGACGTTCACGACTCGACTACAACCATCCAAGGATGCTACGCCTTAGCAATCGATACACCAATTCCAGCGGTTGCTCGCGATCTTGTGGATGCACGACCAACCAAACCACTAGGGTTATTCCTGCAAGCAATCGAAGAACAAGCAAGAACAAGTAGAACAAGCACTCTATTGCAAAATAAGAGATGAAGGTTCAAATCTGATACACATGAAGGTGGGGTTCCGAAATCAAGTAGAACGGATGGTCTAGTCGACACAAACGTCTACCAGGAAGTAGCAATGGCTAAACTTACATCTAAACAAAACCCAATCTGTTTGTGGCGGCTCTAAAGACATATAAGAGGATAGGAAGACGAACATAAGGGTCTTGGGGTCGTGCTACAACCCTAGGATAGCCCCCTATTGGACTCAACTTGATACATGGGCCATCGGACCAAAATAGGGTGATGCAGCACCGTAAACAGAAAAGGTCTCGACAATAAAACAACGACTGCGCCTGACTCAGACGTGATATGGACTTGAGATTGGATCCGTTGGAAAGTAGAGTTTATAAGCTTTCCATGAAGTACTAGAACGTCCCAATTGGACTCCATATGACGCCGTGGTGACCAGATCAAGTTGGGCCTTTTCTGCAGTCCGAATCCAACTCTCAGATCGTGTTGGACTTGGACTCTTTATTTTCTTGAGCTAGAACCAACGTGGTAGTCTGATGGAGAACGTTAAGAACACTTGGACATGGTCCCCAATCAACTTCATTGATCTTCCAAACTTTCCTTATGCAATCAAACCTTCCCTTCATCCATGCAAGTAATTCTGAAAAAGACAATATACACATTTTATGGTGCAGCACCAATTCATCAAATGTATCAATAATAAGTCTCATATAGAATGGTTGCACCTTTGGTTTAGAAGTGGATAAGATGGTCATATTTGAACCGGTGATGCCCTCATCATTCTCCCCTTCTTGTCTGCAAGTCGTCCTCGACTTGCTCCAATGGCATACAAATGTGCTTACTTTGATATCGGAATACCGAAGGACGACCATATTGCATGGCCACAACAAACAATACTCCCCTTCTTTAGGATGGCCCTGTTGCATATAAGAAAAACTAGGGATACTTTGTTGGACATTATTAGTGTTAGTGCATCCCTTGATTTGATCATGGTATTGTAGCTCCAAAGTAGATTTCATATTAGAGCAAATATAAACTTTATGCACCAAATAATTTCCTTTGCTATCATATTTGCCAATTGCATAAAGTGAACATTGAATAAAGCTTGGCAAAACAGATTTCATAGATATATCATTCTCCAAACTATTCAGGTCACAAAGAAAATCAAATTCGATATAACCTAAGCAATTTAAAGATGATATGATATTCAGCTCCTCTTTCTCACTAGCAATGCGACAAACTCTCCTTACTTTAGCATGCATGTCGTTAAGAATAGAATTATCATGTCCAAGCACTAGTCGTGTTGTAGATATAAGTGAAGCATGGTCATACTCACATGGAGTGATTGCAGCATCATATGTGTTGCTTTTCTCGCTCTCCTCTGACATGGTGGGTGTTGCACAAAAAGTCTTTTCCAACTTTTGTAGTGGGTGTAGCTGCTCAAATGGCTCAATGCATTCAATAGTATTGCTCTCATCCTCCTGCAAAATGTTATGGACAGCAAGGGGAAAAAGAGGGTGCTCTATCTCTAGTCGTGGTGATGAAGTTAGAGAAGAAGTATCACACAACTCTTCTTTGTCACAAGGTACAACAAGCAAATCATGTTGTGACAAAGGCATATCATCAACAAGTTCCACTATATTTTGCTCCCTTTCAACATTTAATGTAGATAATTGCTGGCTATAATGTGTCATACCATTCTTGCAAGTATTCAAAGATGAAAGAATCTGATTTTCAACTTTACAAGCAAGACAAAACAAGCAAGATATATGATTATATGTTTCACTGATGAGCAAAGTTTGAATTTCGGAATTGAGCCCTTTCATGAACCTACTCATAATATCTTCCATGCATTCATCCAGGCCACCAAACAGGATACAAATTTTAAAATCATGATAGTATTGTCTCACGGTCCTACTACCCTGTTTTAATTCCTCTAGTTTGGTAAGCAAGTAATCAGCATAATATGTAGGAACATATACACCTCTAAAATGCATTTTGAAGTCTTTCCATGTTTGCGGAACAATGTCATGCCTACAAAGATATTTCCATTCATACAAAGCATCCTTAGTTAAAGCATTAGAGGCAGCAAAAACCATTTGTTTCTCTGACAAATCATACTCAACAAATTCCTTATCTACAGCTAGCTCCCATTCAATATATGCATGAGGATCGTAGTTTCCTTCAAAGTAAGGTATTGCAGATTTTATTGTATCAAGTAAAACATTGCAAACCTCATGAGTGCCAAGCTTGTTACCATCCATTTGTTGAGCAAATTGCGAATACACAACCTGAGTAAGGCCATGCTTATTTTCCATGTGAATCCCTGCCATGATTAGAAGAAAACCAAAAACATCCACAATAATATCTATGCTCCAATCAACTACTAGGATGTGGTTGTTGTAAATATAATTCTCTCACTCTCAACCTGTTCAAACGAGCTCTTACCAATTCTTACCAAGCCAAACAAGAGGTGGCAGCAACCAACAAGTTGGAAACCCTGGAAAAAGTGTATCGGTGCCACAGCAACAATTCCTTTCAAGTTGTAGTTGGATATGTGGAGCTGTAGGAAGGCTAAAATTAATGTGCAAGGAAGTACTAGCACCACATTAGTCACAAAGCAAGTTGAGAAATCGTTCAACGGTGGTACCGTGCTGGTCCTAGGCTAGACCGTGCTAGAGACGCGAGCCTAGACACAAACAAAGTCACGGTACAATAGGAAACAAAAAAGAACAAGAACAGCAAGTTATCACTCCCTTTTTCTCTTCCTCCTCACTTTTTTTTGCCTCTTTCTCTTTCTTTTTTCTTTTCTTTTCTTTCTGATTTTTCTTCTTCTTTTCTTTTACTTTGCACAACTAGAACAAATCTGAATTTTGACAAATCAGATTTTAAAAGAAATGACTTACAATCTATTTCTCTTTCTTTTCAGGTAGTAACAAGAATAGAGCTAGCAACTCAGATTTTTAAATGTGCCCAAAACAGATTTGCTAGTGTTAAAAAAAAGCAGAGATAGATATGTGCAGCAAAGATGGTGATTACAAAGGAGATGTATATGCTGTAGTGGATATTAATATGGTGGTGGTGATGGCAGCGGAGATGGGTATGATTAACAATGACCGAAACGTGACGAGAACTCGAAACTCTAAAAGTCTAACCCTAAGACCAGCAACTTGACTCAACCGATGTAAACCAAACTCAATAAGCCCTAACTAAGAAGTACCAGCAAAGGCTCAAAAAGATTTATAGGATTATGGAAAAACTAATCTACTATTTTTTGGCTTTTTTGGACTATAGGAAAAATAAAACAGCGAAGGATTGGAAATCTCTCACCGATAAACCTTGCTCTGAATACCAACTGATACGAATCCGCTAGGGTTTTTGCCCGATCTTTCGATGAGAAGCGGGGGATAACTTCGATTTGGACTGAAATGACGTTCACGACCCGACTACAACCATCCAAGGATGCTACGCCTTAGCAATCGATACACCAATTCCAGCGGTTGCTCGCGATCTTGTGGATGCACGACCAACCAAACCACTAGGGTTATTCCTGCAAGCAATCGAAGAACAAGCAAGAACAAGTAGAACAAGCACTCTATTGCAAAATAAGAGATGAAGGTTCAAATCTGATACACATGAAGGTGGGGTTCCGAAATCAAGTACAACGGATGGTCTAGTCGACACAAACGTCTACCAGGAAGTAGCAATAGCTAAACTTACATCTAAACAAAACCCAATCTGTTTGTGGCGGCTCTAAAGACATATAAGAGGATAGGAAGACGACCATAAGGGTCTTGGGGTCGTGCTACAACCCTAGGATAGCCCCCTATTGGCCAACTTGATACATGGGCCATCGGACCAAAATAGGGTGATGCAGCACCGTAAACAGAAAAGGTCTCGACAATAAAACAACGACTGCGCCTGACTCAGACGTGATATGGACTTGAGATTGGATCCGTTGGAAAGTAGAGTTTATAAGCTTTCCATGAAGTACTAGAACGTCCCAATTGGACTCCATATGACGCCGTGGTGACCAGATCAAGTTGGGCCTTTTCTGCAGTCCGAATCCAACTCTCAGATCGTGTTGGACTTGGACTCTTTATTTTCTTGAGCTAGAACCAACGTGGTAGTCTGATGGAGAACGTTAAGAACACTTGGACATGGTCCCCAATCAACTTCATTGATCTTCCAAACTTTCCTTATGCAATCAAACCTTCCCTTCATCCATGCAAGTAATTCTGAAAAAGACAATATACACATTTTATGGTGCAGCACCAATTCATCAAATGTATCAATAATAAGTCTCATATAGAATGGTTGCACCTTTGGTTTAGAAGTGGATAAGATGGTCATATTTGAACCGGTGATGCCCTCATCAATGCTGGTTGGTCAAATTTTAATAGTTTTTTTTCAGAAGTGTTCTGAAGCTCAGATACTCATTATTGGCTCCGATACCAACTGTGGCAGAACCGCCTAAGTAAATCCACTTCCAAGTACACTTGCCTTCCATTAGGCACTAAGTGCACTTGAGAGTGTCTAAACTTAGCAATTCCGTCGAGCACACCCCAAGGGAGAACTCGAAACAATCCACATTTCTCGCCAGGATCCAGTAATGAGTAGAGCTTACATAACACAAACCAAACCACATATTACAAGTCTTAGGAATTTAATTATTACAAGCCATGGTTCAAGTACTAAAAGTAAATGGTGCGAAAAGTAGCATCTAGCGAAGAGCTAAACGGAGGGTGAGGACTCGGTCTGTGCCCACCAGAAGAGTCCTCCAAACAACTGCTCAAACTGCACCTGCAACAAAGATCACAACAAAACCTTAAGTACTCGAATGTACTCGCAAGTCTTACCCGAATGGGAAAATATAGATCCCGACTCACAAGGATTATGAAAGGCTATGTGGCTCTGGTTTTCTTTTGTTTGCAAAAGAGCATTTTTAGTAAAAAGGTTGTATCATGTTATTTAGCCATATTAGTTGTTACTCCTATTTCTATGTAAGCACCTATTCTATTTCCAAACAAGTGGTAAACAATACAGTATAGTTCTCCATCCTTAGTTCCAGTTGTTAAACTACGATGTCGGGCGATTGTCATACCGGTACCGTTTAAACAACGGCGATTCGCGAATCAAAGTAGCCCAGCTGGGTACCCCAAAACACACGCCCCGTTTGTACCAAGGCACAACCGAGACCAACTCGCCAACTCCTGCCAAGGGGTCCAGTATCCGCATCCAGGACCGGGACTCCAAGCCCCCACTCACCGGCCCGGCCGTGAGTGGTGCAAGGACCTCCTCCTACCAAAAATCTAACGGTCGGATCACATAGAGCCGGAAACCGAGGCAAGAGTCAGCTAGCCTTCCCGCTCCCATAAGCAAGTATGTGTTCGGGATAAGAGGATCTGTGACATAGCTCACACCCACAACAACGAACGATCCCTAAGCGACACAGACAGGGAAACAGTGCAACCAAAGCTAAGCCCGTGGCCGCGGGACATAACTCGTCACACCCACCAGTACCAAACCACATCCCTGCCCGGTCTCAGTTTCTTTCCACCATCATCAGTTTAAAGTAGAGCACCTACTTTGTGAGCAACGACAGGTCGCCCACGCTACCGTTCATCCTAAGCATAGCGCTACTCGAACCTGTACTAGTAGGACTCATGGGATATGTATATATATGCAGGTGGGTTTCATATAACTCCTGAAAACATAAATGCACAACATACATATATTCATTTAGAGATATTCAAAATATATAGGTTATGCACCGGGGCTTGCCTTGGTCAGGAGCAACAGAAACAAAGTCAGAAAGAGGCGGCGGTGGTGGCAGCTCCTCAGGCACCTCGAGTACTTCCTCGTACTCCTCTACCACCTCCTCGAACTCCTGGTCGCCGAGAACCACGAACTCTTCTTGACCGTCACCTATATGCATGCGATGATGATGCAATGCTTAGCATGGATTAACAACCAGCAAACAAAGAACACACAAGCTACTATAGCATTTACTACTAACTATAGAAAGGTACCATCAGCTTATACTAACAACAAGGTTACAACATTCCTATATATAGATTAAGCTAACTAACTCTTATTCTTCTTTATCTTCCTCTATTTATTCTAAGCAATAAAGCATTCTAGCATTTATTTAAAGGCTACCAGAAAAATATACAAACTATTATGAACCAATCATATTAACAGATAGATCATGATTTTAGAAACCCAACAAAATTTATTTCATTATTTTTGGACACTCCTATGATTTGATATGATTTTTAGAAGCTTTTACACTAAGGAAAAAGAGGTAAACTAATCCTAAAAGACAAACACCCAACGGACCACTTCTGCTGCGGCCCAACAGGGCGCAAGCACCGGCGGCCTGCCCTGCTCACCGAGCGGCCGTACGCGCGCGCTCAGGCCCGCCCAAACCGAGGCCCAGGCGGCCTGCCGACGCGGCCCAGCGGAGAGAGCCGGCGGCCTGCCCTCTCTCCTTGCAACTTTTGCGAACTAGCCCTCAGAAAACTAGATAACTACGAACAGGTCCATACACTATTCTACTCTCTCACCGACAAACTCGGATAACCCCCTGGCCTTTACATTATTCACGCGCGCGGGCCCTTCTTCCACCTTCGCACGCACGAATCGGTCGGCCGGCTCGGGGAGGGTTCGGCGTTGGCCGGAAACGGCTCGCCATCGGCGGGGCGTGGCCAGGGGAGGTCGCGGCCTCCTTGCCGCCGCTGCAGAAACCCGAAGGTCCAACCGGAGGCCCACACCGCGGCTCTCCGAGGCGACCGGCACGGTGGCGTCCGCCCAGCGGCCTCTGGTCACGGCGCCGGCACGGGAGAAAAAGGAGGGGCGTGGCCGAGTAAGAACGAGGGCACAAGTTCCAACCCGAAGCCACCCACTGGAACGGCCTCGATGGGAAGAGCAGTAAGAGCTTAGGTGGTGCGGTTCGACGACGATGGCAAGAGCTCAAGCGGGAAATGGCATGGCTTTCGAGGGGCTCGGACTTGGCTCGGTTTAAGAAGACATCGTAGACACCAGAGACGCCTGACGACGGCCATGTGCGGCTGCAACGCGCACAGCGCCCGCGGCAGAGAACACGCACGTGGTGACCGTGACCAAAAACTGACGAGCTGACAAGTCGTGGCCAGGGTTTGGACGCGAGCGTTCCGGCTCATCCACATAACTGCGGCGCTTGGCTCCAAGAGCAACATGAGACACGGGACTACACACTGACGAAAGACGCAGACCACACCCTGAGCCGACCAACCCACGTGGAGAACGGCCTGCTGGAACTTCTCGGTGTCAAACCAAAACGCGGTCAAAACATCGAGCAGCTCGCGTGCGTCTCTGACCACTTTTGAACGCAGATTTATGGCATCGTCCGCTCGGATTCAGCCTAGACGCTTGTGGACAAAGTTGGAGACCTTCCAACCTACTTCTAAACTCCTTTAAGGCGAAAGACCAGACGAGGCTTGGATCAGCGAGAAAGACAGTGCCAAGGTACCAGTGTCACTGTGCCTGCCGAGCGCAGTCAAGCTGCGATTTGACGACCCAAACGAGTCTGGACAAGGCTCAGCTTTTCACCAGCCCTGACCCGAAACATCTACTCCAACTTTTATTTTTGGACCTATCCCAAACTCTGCACAGGTAAGGAGAATGTGGGATGCCAACCTCAAGAACACCCAAAAACCCTAGACTTAGCAGATTTTTCTAAGTCACTGGATTTCAGCAGCAGATTCAAACTTGCTAAACCTTTTCGACTGGTTTCCAAACCGAACTAGCATTTGGTCACTAAACCAAACTTGTCGACCCCGATCCCATCTACAACTTTGCTTAAAGGTCCAACCTCATAGCAGTTAAGGAAACTACAGCTTGACCAAAGCCAAAGATACATCCTGAAAAGGTTGCAACGTCGGTTTTGGCCGCTTTTAGGCATCTTCTGCACATTTTCTCAACGGGGACCCTTACTAACTTTTGATCGAGATATCCAAAAGAAGGAGAAGGACCAGATACAAAGGCTTGGGTGGTAACATACGATCGCGACTTAGTTAAAAGATACTAAGGCGACGTCGGAACGATATTTCATGCGACCACCGGAAAACGATTAACTTGGTTTGAGAGATGATTTTGGATTCGATGAGAGACAAGGATTGAGTTTAGACTCCACCAAAGGTTTTTGCTAAAACAAGGATTACGTTCCTCACAAAGACTTGGGCCAAAACACGCTAGCTAACAAGTTATTATTATAAGCAACAAAAGTTTTATTCAACACAAACATATGCAAGCAAACTAACATGATGCTCATGACAAGTTTTAGTAAGTTGTTTTACGCGGTAACACCGTGGGTGTTACACAAGGAGGGGATGAGAGTCAAAGAAATAAGAAAAGAGAAAAGGGGAGAAGGGAAGATGAAAGGATGGTAGGCTAGAAAAATATATGGATGGCTAGGTAAGGGTGAAGTTGATGGCTAAGGTAGGGTGGATAACTAGATAGATAGATTAGGATAACTAAAGATAACTAACTAACTACTACTAACTACTCCTAGATAACTACAAAGCAAGATAACTACGAAGCGAGACAGTTACGAAGCAGGGTAGGCAAAAGACAATAGAGCAACTATGTTGAGTATAGTTTTATTCCTATCTTGTCAAGTATCGAGGCGTACTAGCCTTTACCACTTACTTAGGATGAACGCTAGCACAACGAGCCTTACTGTTAAACTGGGCCAACTACGTGGTGGAATTCAAGGCGCACAGGGCTGTCACCACCTGCTTGCTACCACAGCTATCCGGGGGTCCAGCCGTATCTGAAGGTAAGTCTATAACTAAGCACCACGCTTAACTATATTCTAACTATCTCTACCCTAGCTTTGAATAGAGACACCCTTGCGGACGTCAGAGCAAACACTTGACTTAATAAGATAAACACTAAACTAACTAAGCAACCTATTGGCAAAGATCAAACACTAAGCTCACTAGAGATTAACTACTATGGCTAAGTGAATTGAACTGTAGGATAGCTAGGCACTCAAGCAATCAATCAAGTATACCACTCAATACTGATAAGTAGAATAAAGTAATACTTGAAATGATGAACTAGAATATAGTAAGTGCTTGAGTAACAAGAGCAAAACCTGAACTGGAGATGAAGGAAGACTCTTCCTAGCTCCAGGACCGATCACTCGCACGCCTCTACTCTTGAGCTAAGCCTTGAGCAGCGCTACCGCGAGGGCGAAGATGCCTTGCTCTACTAGCTACCTACTTGCCTAAGCTCTCTAAGCTTCTAACCTAACTCTCACTTGCTTCTCTTGCTTTGCTTCTCTTTGAAGTGTGGGATATGAAGGTGTGTCTGAAGAGGTGCCTCAGGGGGGTATTTATAGCCCAAATGAGTGAGGGGGGTTCTTATAGTGGGCAGCCAACCGACCTAGGGTTAGGTCAAGTGGCGGGCGCCACCCCCTACTGACGGCCGCCAGCTCCCTGGCCGTTGGATGAACCGCCTCTGCTTCAACGGCATCCAGGTGGTTGTCCAAGGCGGTTTGGAGGTCGGTTGCATGTCCTAGCAACCGACATTCAGCCTTGATCCACGCCACTTCATCTTGAGCCGTCCGATGCCACTGACCTAGTGACCAAGGGCCAAGATTTGGCCCTGGGGAGGTCACACGGATCGGTGACGTGGCAGGGAGGCCAACCCAAGTGGCGGGCGCCACTTAGAGGTGGCGGGCGCCACCTAGGGGTGGCGGGCACCACCCCCCTTAGGCCCATTTGGGCCCTGTTGAGTGGGCTTGGCCTCTAGTGGGTCCATATGTCCAAATTTGGTTCAAATCCTGCATTCAAATAAAATTCTATGGACATGTGGAATTTGGTTGGTTTGAAACCTATTTGACTACATTTCATGCCTTTTTGGTGAACTTTAGGGTCAAATGTTGACGGTAAAACAGGTGTTTAAGGACCGTCAACAACGACCACGTCATGGAGCTTCCGCCGGGCTCTGCCATCCTCCGAGGCACTTGCTGCCACCTCCGGCTGACCGCAGTTCCACTCGGCCGGCAGCAACCAGCTCCTGATGACCCACAACAAGTCGGGACGCACCGAATCAAGCCATGACGGGCCCTGACACTCCACTCGTGTCCGGAAGACCGCTACAACAAGTCAAACACCCCATTCATATCTTGCACACACTTTTGATTAATTCTTGTAATATCGACTCCTGTTAATCATCCTTGCTTGCGCGTGCCATCGTGTCGGCTATTTCATGTTCTCGCTATCGACAAACTCGATATCTCGTATTGATCTGTTTTCATCTTCGATCAAACCTCTCCCCTCTAGGTGCGCCACGTGCAAAGGACGAAGGACGAGCTACGTGGATGGCACCACGACGCCAAGACCTTGATGCCAAACAACGTCATTTATGATTACACAATGAACCATGGTTAGCTAAACGTACCTCTCTTGCAACCCCTGACCCTGCTTGCCGAACTTGGAACGTGTAGACCGAGGTCAATTCCGACCAATGGACACTCATGCACACACACGACCGGCCCTAGCCAAATCGAACCCCCGGTGTTGCAAGAACACCGACGTGTTACTGACCGCCCCGGAAGTATGCCCATGACGAAGCCATGACCACGACGTGTTTAGACCAAATGGAACGAACCCTAGTCGACATGCTGGACGATAAGGTAATTCTCTTCTCATCTTTGACCGTAGGATGCCCCTGATGGAAACCGTAGCTTATGACGATTGAGGAGACCCCGTGACCCGGTATACCGCCCACATGACCCATTGGAACCCTTGTTATCTTATTATCGACCTACCAAGTCCCCTGGAAAGTATCTTAATTATCTATCTGTACTCATGCTATACCTCATTCTTACGACCACCTGTATATGCGCTTGTGATACAGGATCCATCCAATCTCATGCTATGGGAATGTGCTACTCCACTTATTTGGTTCGATGTGTCTTTGTGTCGCTTATGGTTCTTATCGTTGTATTGATGGACATACGTGTGTTTGTCTGTGTGTCAAGCCTTTAAGCTGGCTGAGGGATCGTACCTCGTTCGGACATTACGATCGCGAGACCCGTCTCGCCATGGCCGTGATGCCGAATGTAACAAGACCCTTGTTAGTGTATCTTGTGGTCGCGAACACCTCGCCATCACCACGGAGCTATGCTCTTTTTCACTTAATTAAACATGCTTCATAAATGCTTCTTTGTGCACAAACTCTTGTATGCTTGTACCCATTGACCACTGCATATCTTGGTTCTGGCGGTGACAACCGCACCGCTACGAATCTAGAAATGAATTAGTGCCAGAGCACCCCGGTCGGATACCCTACGAGTAGTTTGCGCACTTGCATCTTATATTGTGCCCCACCTTCTAATACCCCGTCTTCTACCATGACGAGTGCATTGGAAAGAATGAACCTTTGACTTATATATTTGTACTCTTGCAATTTCTTTTGTTAGCAAGGGTATGGTCTATGTTGTATCTCAGGACCCCGCGCATCGACTCGATCGACCACCTAAACACATTTCTCTAGAAATGTGCCTGAGGACATGGCATAGATGTGCTGAGCTAACCTCGCTCCTACGAGTGACCCTGAGTCTTGGTTCCCGACGTACTGTGTCATGTGGATCGAGAGGATTGTACATCTCCAATCCTTTTGCGCCACCGCTTTTGCCATAGCGGGCAAGCCAAGGTACCTTGGAGTCAAGTCACAATGGTGTTAATCGTTTTTATGATCAATTGATCTTTGGGATAAGGCTACAAGAGCCGAACCCCATCGATCTTTATTGATAGGCCCGTCCTGTGATTTTTGCCCTTTTAAATGACGACCAAATCAAAGGATGTGAGTCGTTGTGTTTGCTAATGATAGGCCTTGGTTTGAACCCTATGTCATAAAGCCATATTGGCCTGGCAAACACTTAAACTTGCAAACCACCACCTTGTTCCTAGCTCGAGGAAATCGGACAACCGCCAAGAGAGCTAAACCTTGTATTTTAGTGTCTCGTTGGTGTTAATGGATCTTCCTACGTCCTACTGTCTTTTCAATTATGGTGTGAGTGTTCTCTTGCCTTGAGTGTTGTTTCGTGGAGTAGCATACGATCGGACCGAGAGAGCGTGGACAACAACAAGGACTACCAGATGGAGTCAACTCAGGAGGAGACGACCTCGCTAATGGAACATTAACGAGGAATAATTAACCACGACTACGACTACTTCGCAGGTGTCATGGCAGCACCCTTCTTTTTAGAAAATCCTATTAGACATTGCAAATATGTAGACTTGCTAGCGCTTTATATTTATTCCTTTGCTAGTATATTGATGCATAATACTACACAAGCCATTATTACCTGATTGCAACCCACTCTTCCACAACATCCTGCTTTGCGCATTTGCCCTGTTATTCCTGCTTACTCGCTCGCTTGCTTGGATGTTCACCATTATATTATTTAACTCCACTTCGTATTATATCTGAGATGTGATGCGGATGGTGAACCCTTGAGAATGGTTTGGCGGGTGATGCCAGCCTTGGTGATGGGTGAGCGTGCTGCGTGTGTGACTTGGGTGTGTGGAGGGTGACGGTTGAGTCGACCGGGCTGGAATATATGACGAGCCTGGTGCGAGTCTTGCCGTGGGGCAGATCTGGATGCCCCTATGATTGTCAAACCTGTGGCGGGTTAAGTGGTGATTTGAGGTGGGCCCGGGTGTGAGCCACTGGTGGAGCCTAGGTCAGGAGCGTGCTGTGGTGGCACGGATAACGAAAACCTTTGAGAAGACATTCTGGCTTAGTCACCCAAGGTGAAGCGGAACCTGGACCACGCGGAATACCTTTACATGTCACTCGCTCCTTATGGACGGGGACGGTTGGACTACCTGGTAGGGTAATGCCACTACTACTAGGCGAGAGAGTGCGAGGAAGGTACGAGCATGGGAGTCCCACACACTTCCGAGACGATCACGGCTCCCACTTCGGGAGAGGGAACGTGACTTCACAGACTTAGCCATCCCCGACAGACTTGGGGTGTTACAGGGCTGAGAGGTAGGGTGGCATTACTCTAGGCTGGCAAGCGACCGGTATCCACCTAGGCACATCCGGGGTGCTGATGATGGCGATCTTGTGGACATTGTAGAACCTCTGCAGTGTATGGTTGATCGATCGATACGTTAGCCAATTCGTTGGCCGCGGACCTTTTCCCTGACCTGATTCCGACTAGTGAGAGTTCTCTTTTCTCTCTCTAGTATGTGAGTGCCGGCTGTGAGCCTGGTGTGAGGCTGCGGGCCGTGAGACAAGGCTAGGAGGGAGCTGGCCTCTGTCGACTGAGCGGCTGAGTGTGTGAGATGAGATGAGGTGACAGTGTGGTGGATATGGGTATGGATATGGTGGATGGATGTGGATGTGTGTGAATGGAAATGTGTTAAAACTTGATAACTTTATTACATTGATTATTATTACTGCTCATGCGCTAGGATGCAAATCCACAACCAAATCTTAGGATCGTCAGATCCCTTGTTTTATCTTTTCCACTAAAGCTCATCGGTGCTGACCATGGCCTGCACACATATGGTGGTGTGCAGATTTCCTGCTTCAGAAGTACTAACTCTAGGAGGATTAGGAGGTTTCGTGCCTAAACTCAAGTTTGGTTCGGATGATCCGGTCGGTGCTGCGCTACGACAACTCTGATGATGCCCGTGAAGGAGGAGCCTTCAGTCGATAGACTTCCGCTAGAATAAACTCTGTAATAGGTGATACCCCGATGATGTAATGCTTATAACCATGTAATATTACGATGTATGATCGTGATATCGACTGATATATGATAATATGATAAGATCAGTTCTTGGTTTTGTCATATTATAACTCATTCTATGGATTTTCCCTTTGCGGAAAATTGAGGATGTTTCACGCACCAACATGTTAATATGTGGGGATGGTTGCCGTGTTTTTGGTTTCAGGGTTGAACCGGGTTGGGGTTAGGTTGGACCCATTTTTATTTGTGTTTAGTTGTGAGATTAGCTGGGTTAGGTTCATCCTCCGGTGGAATTTTCGTCTAGCTAGGATGCGGGTTCGCTCCATCCGCTGAAAATGAAGGAATTGGGTCGACCCACTTCTTCTCGCGTGCGATGAACTGTGGTGTGTAACATGGGCCCCACTAGTTAGCGATTCATCTCATTCATGCAAATCTGATGAAACCAAACACTTAATTGGGTTCAACCTAACCCACTAAACCCAACACAAAATGGATTCGCTCCATCTTAAAAATCTAGATTGGGTTCAACCCATCCTTGGTGATCTCAGAACCAAACACATGCAAGTGTTGGCCTTGAATCCAATTTTGGGTTGGTTTATCCCAATTTTGATTCGTCTAGTGCGAGAAGCGGCTCGAGCACGTCGATGATGGCAGACATGTGGGGATGGGACTTGGGATTAAGGGTGATGCACTGGTGCGCCTGTTTGTGCGGGCCGGCTGAAATACTAGCCCGCCAAGTCAGGGCCCATGACGCGGTCCAAGCGGCTTGCGTCCGTTAGTCACAACCCCACCCCATCAGCTATAGTATGCAAGTCCCGAGATCAGTGGTCATCTGGTCGTGCCACCAGCCGCACATCGTCGAGGCCCTAGTCAGCCATCGTGCACCACTAATGGCTGTTGGACGTCCTCGGGTGCTCCTTGTAGGACCGCAGGCACCACGCCAACTGCCAGGACATTGATTCATGGAGCATAGCAGAGGTTCGATTTGTTATTTTCTTTTGTTTTGAGTTGGAATCTCTACGGAATTCTCCTTCCTCCCCTTGTTTTCTTTGATTTCCTGATTTGAAAGTTGTATTTGTGTATGGTTTTGTTATTTCCTTCCTTTGTTTGCTTTGATTTCCTGAAAGTTGTATTTATTTGGTTTGTGTTTTTTTAAGGAAAATGGACCTTGAGGCATTTAACTTTGGATTTTGGTGTTTAATGATTAACATAACCGAATCAGATGTGTTTGCAAGTGTTTCTTCTATAGTCCAATAGGGTGCAAAGGGTGACTTGGACAAAGGCGATGTGGTGCTCCAACGATGAACACCTCAAATAAGACATTTGAAGCTTAGTAGAAGACTCTAAAGATCAAACAAAGTCCAAGGCACAAGATTGGAACCAAGACGGCGTAAGAAATTGCGAAGAAACAAAGCAAAAGGTACATCGGACGCTGCCCGTACAGACGTCGGACGCACCGATGGTAAACCCTAACTCAAGTCAACACCAGCAGAAGCATCAGATGCTGAGACCGAGCACATCGGACGCAACGGTAACATTGCGCAGCATGCACAGTATACATCGGACGTGTCAGATGCACATCGGACGTTGGACGTCTGGTGCGTCCGATGCCTATGCAAAGAGGTTCTGAAGCCATCGGACACGTCTGACGATGCCACATCGGACGCTGGCGGAGTCCGATGTGACTGAGAGCCAGGCTAGCAACTAGTCGTTGTGTGACATCGGGCGCGCGTCCGATGCTTCCGTCTAGAGTGTCTGATGCTACACATAAAAGTCCATGATTGGTGTCCAACGACTCTATTTGCTTGGGGGCCTATATATACCTCCATGACTGGCCAAATGAGTATGGTTGGAGCTCAAGGAAGCATACCAACTGTTGAGACACATATTCAGTTGCTCTAGCCACCAAAGTAGTGAAATATTAGGTGATTAGTGTAGGTGCTTTGTGAAGTGCTTAGGCTAGTTAGACCACCTGGTGCTTGCGCGCACCGTTTTTGTACATCAGAGGGGCTTGTAGTCTTGCGAGACCACACCAACCGCGTTTATGGTGTGGCCGCCACCGTGTACCAAAGGAAACAAGGCCCACAGTGGTTCGGCCGGAAGCTTGACAGTGAAGACGACGGGGAGCGGTCCGAGAGAGGCTTCTCCACAAGTGGCTTAACCGAAGACCCACTTGTGCGTGGGGAAGTTCCGGAGCTATCCACAGAGTTATCCGACCGGGAGCTTGGCCCTTGCGAGGGATTCCTTGCGAGGGGCTCCAACGAAGACTAGGGGGAAGCTTGTGCGCTTCTCGATACCTCGGTAAAAATACCGGAGTCATCGACAGGAGTTTGCATCTTCACCTCTCTCTTTAGCTTCTGCACTTACTTTGCTATCTTGGTGGTACCTAGGTTGCATAACTCCTTGATGGTAGATATAGCAACACACCTAGCAAAACCCTAGTTGCACTTAGATAGTTTACTTTCTTGCATAGGTTTTGACTAGGCGAAAGTTAGAGGTCATAGTATAGAGTAAAAGTTTTTAGTTGCCTAATTTACCTCCTCCCTCTTAGATGTCACGGTCCTTTTAGTTTTGTTATTTCCTAGCCTTGACGTCCTATGATTTGAGATGGAGCCAATTGGAGTTGGCGCAAGTTGCGAGAAAAAATCCTTCTTCCTGACAGCATGTTTGTTATACGGGTTGGGTTTAGATATGAAGTGTGGAGAAGGGAGGAATAATCGGAGCAGGAGGACCTAGGGCGTGTGGGATAAGAGCCTCGTGAAGACGAAACGGGGTGCTTGCTCTCCTC
Source organism: Coix lacryma-jobi var. lacryma-jobi (assembly GCA_009763385.1). Classification (NCBI taxonomy): domain Eukaryota; kingdom Viridiplantae; phylum Streptophyta; class Magnoliopsida; order Poales; family Poaceae; genus Coix; species Coix lacryma-jobi. The sequence goes on along the minus strand of CM019828.1, from coordinate 74,540,757 downwards.
TTAGGAAAAATAAGAGTGATAACTTTGTGAACAACTAGAACTTGAAGCAATCAAGTATATAGGAGTACTCGACTACTTGATTGTAGAAAACAAAAACAGTATGGTAGAAGTACTACACTTATATTTTTTCTGTTCCGAAATAAGTGATCATTTAGCTAGAGAGGCTAAAGGGTTATTTATTACTAAACGAAGAGAGTAAATGTGAATAACATAGAGTGGTGTGGTGATAGGATTAATATGTTTTGAAAGTTTAGATTTGTGCATGTTTTTGTTTTTGTTCACCCTCCGTCACTGCTTAGGATTAACAGCCTGGTAGATTGGTTGTGTAGATGCACACGATCACACGATCTAATCTACATCTGCGTCGGTGAGTAAAACCTACTGCACTACATATGGAGTACATAGCTAACTAGAGCTAGGACAGTTAAAAAAAACTAGAGCTAGCAAACGCGGAGAACCGAGCAGCCAGCTGGTTATATAACCAGCCGGCTTCGATATCCACACTATTGAGGGATGGCAGGCTCGGATTTATTTCTGTTGTCTGTTGGTTTGTGGGTCACTCGTTCTTCCCTCCACGCGCCAAAACCCCAGCCACGGCCATCTTCCTCCTCCCGTTCGTCCCCATCCAAAAGCTGCCCAGGAGGGGGAAAAAACACTTATTTGCAGAGCGAACCCTCAAAAATCACTTGCTGCTACTGTGACGCACGGCGGGGAAAGCGGGCGAGGGAGAGATGTCTCTGCACTGCATGGCGCACGCGGTCCGAGCGCTCGCCGTGCTTCCGGCGCCAGCCTCCCCTCGCCACCGGACAAGCTATGTGCCTCTACCCCTTCCGACCCGGCGGCCAGGGCTCGCCGTCGCCCCGGTCCGTGCGGCGGAATCGTCCTCCCCGCCCGCCGTGCCCGCCTCCGCGGCCGGCAAGGCCGTCGTCCCGGACGACGAATTCTCCCTCGCCAAGGTTGGCTATTTCTTGCTTCTTGGGACATGGTTGCAGCGCTTTGGCGGTTGTCACCCCGAGCAATCAAATGCTGAATCTGTCGTCGTTTGCAGGTGTCCTTCGGTGTGATTGGGCTGGGGGTTGGGCTCTCTCTCCTGTCGTGAGTTCTGAATTTTTCCAGTCTAGTGATCTTGCCAGTGTAAGAGATTCAGAATGCTCTATCGTGGGGATCATGTGTTCTTGCATCTCAGGTACGGATTCGGGTCGTATTTCAACCTGCTTCCTGGTTCGGAGTGGTCAGCTTTGCTGCTGACCTACGGGTTTCCTCTCACAATCATCGGCATGGCCTTGAAGGCAAGAACTCTCCCTACGTACGAGACATTACTGGATAACATCTATATGGACGACCCTGTTGCTTTCAAACTCTGTGGCCTATGACCGTCATTCATCTTCTCTAAATTATGTGGCTTGATGTTTCGTGTTTGATATTGAGTTTTGGAATGCAGCTTGCACCTAGAATCTCAATTGGGTGATAGTGATTTAGTAAATTGTTTGGTTGAAGCGGCTCGGTTTCTTTTCTGTTGTATGTTCGCATTCTGAATTTTCTATATGCAGTATGCAGAACTGAAACCAGTACCCTGCATAACCTATGCTGATGCCCTTGCTCTAAGAGAAAAGTGTGCTACCCCTATTCTGAAGCAGGTAATATTTATTTGTACAATCAAACATAACTATTTGATATGATGTGGTGAACTGTTTATGTTCTGTTATGTTGTTGTCGTAAGTAAAATTGGGATATATTACCAATGGTTTCCTGGAGGCGGAACTTCAAAATGAGATGAACTTGACATTTGTATGGAAAAGAGGTATTCTGCATATAGTGCATAGATGGAAAAAGAAACTGACACTATTTCAACACCATCTACATAATACAACATGATGTGAGACGTTTTAGTCTTGAGGATAAAAAAAGAAAAGTGTTAACACTAAGATCCCTAGTTAATTTCCAGCAATCTACATGGAGGATCTAACTAAGGCGAACAAATAACTCCTTGATTAATCTTTGTTTCTTCCCAAAGTGGTATTGACTATCACTTATTTAGTTACATCATGATGCAATGGATAGAGATAAAAAATTTAATAAATTTTGGCATCACAATATCATTTAAACTTACGTCCAACCACAATCCTAGATAGTGAATACTACCAAAGCTTTATGATCTATTTGATTCTTATGCAGGCACTTTGGTAGCTTAGATCATTGGTGAAATTGATGTAAAAGCTAAGTCATTCTAATTAGGAATTATCACAATGGTTCAGCACATGGTTTAGAGCTAATAGTGCATTATCTTTTAAGCTCTTGCTCTCAAACCTGAACTTGGCCTTTTTGGTTAGTATTACTATCACACATTTTCAAGGAAAAGAATCGAAGTTGTGATCTGAACTGGCAACATAGCATAGAAGAATCAAGTATGCATTCAAATAACAGAAAATTTCTACAGTGCCATTTGTTAATCTGACATAATTGCTTATCCCTAGGTCAGGAGTGATGTTACGCGATTTAGATATGGTGATGAGCAACACCTGGATGAAGCACTGCAGAGAATCTTTCAATATGGTTTGGTAATTCTTCATTCTGTCCATTTTCATTTCATGAAACTAACATTGTTTTTCTTTCTTCACATAGACCATTTTTCAAGTTCTTACAAAATGTCTCTCTTCTGTGGTAACGATTGTTTTTTGTTATCTTATGACTTCTTTTTTTCCATAAATGGTAGGGTGGTGGCATTCCTAGACGTAGTGCACCTATATTACAAAAGATTCGAGAAGAAGTAAGTTCACTATCTGTTTGCTTTATTCTTGGAAGTAGTAATCTTCATATATTGCAAATTGTAACCACATTTCATTTGGGGTTTTGTATAATGTACTGACTTCAAACAGTCCACACATGTGTGGTGTAAGTCATTGTATATTTGACACGTCACTATAGAATATTACTGAATCAATTTATCCTCTAAGAAAGATAAATTAACCTTTAGTGGCCTGGCACTGGTATGAACCAATACCCACTGCTATTTGCTCGAGTGATCAATCAACGTAATGGACACTTCAGTGTTCTTGAGTTTGAGTCTCATGAAAAGGAGGCATGAAATTCAACATAATGGCCAATATCAGTTTAGGTGCAACTTGGTATTATGTTTTTTTAAAAAAATGAATTGAACCTTCTTTTTGTTGTTGAAACAAACCGAAAATGCCACAGTTGGTTCTCTTGTATCTGAAAAATGGTAGAGCCTCCAATTGAGAGGCTGCCCACCTGGGCTTGAATCTGGGTGCTCACAGATCATGTTATTGCTTCCTAAAGTGTTTGGTTGTCCCTTCTCTTAAGACACAGCCAGAGGACATCTATCATAACGGTCTTTTTTTCTATCCAGCAAATGGAAAATGATTATTTGCTAAAGGTTAATAAGTTTACTGTCGTGTTCTGTTTGAGAAATATGTCTGGCTACCAAATTCATGAAGTAAGCACTGCACAAGAAAACTTTAGCCATTCTTTTCGTTTCTATTGCCCCTATGCCTTTTGGACATTCCATTGGATTTCTTTTCTGATGGACATCCTGTCTCTTCAGTCTACAAAATTATCTACGTGAATTACTAAATGGCCAGCTCAATTTCCTTGGTACGATTCTCTCTTACAAGGTTCACCGTGATATTTCAAATGTAGGTAACTGAGGATGGGAAATACAGTTTAGTACTCGTATTTGAAGCCAAAGCATTGGAGTTATCTGATTTTGAGAAGAGACAGGTGAAAACACCTCCTTTAGTTACCTGTATTGTCTGAAGCATTAAACAATACTAAAATTGTGTTATATAAGTACAGAAATATTAGAAACAGTTTGAGGTTGGTGGGTTTGTAATCCCACACCTCCCACCGAGTAAGCCTAGCTTAGTTCCTGCTTAGTTCCTTTCAAGTAAGGAGTTTCCAGCTTGGACAATGGCTACCCGCTTTAGCCATAATTGTAGGATGTTGGACAAATCTTTCTGCACAAATAACAAAAAAAGTTTGTACCAGCCTTCGAACCTGGACTGGTGACAGGGGTTTCATTGACTTGACCCCTGTACTTCAACGGTCTAACCAATGTAACTCAGGAGAAGTTGGTTCTGCAGAAATAACACAACTGCTCGAAATATTATTCCTGCTGACAAATGGAGCTCTTAATTTTTTTCCTCAAAAAATGACAGCACAACTGTATAAGCTAAGCTGTTATACATGGATGGTGCTTATATTGTTTGTTGGTGCGTACTATCTTGAATAGCTAAGCTGTTACAAGAAACACATCTTGTATTTTTACCCAAAATCCATAATAGCAGAATTAAGTATGTAATATTATCTAAGTATTGATGCCTTGCAAATATTTGTCTGCAGGCTAAATTCACCTCCTTTTTTGGTCCTGGGATTAAGGCGGAAATTGGTGGGTTTTATTAATTTTGTATTTCTCCAGAATACTATGAAGCCTGTATTATGTGTCTCACCCATGGTTGCAACACTATTGCATATTTGCATCGATGCAGGAAAAGATGGCGATGATCTATATGAAGTTCGTCTTATCTCAGACACTGTTTAGAAACAAACTTTGTGAATTTTCTCTAATACAAAACTACTAGACTTATTTTTTCCTTTGATCCACTTATTTTGCATATATGATGTTTATAGCGTCAGATTTTACCCTTGTTTTTGTTGTGCCTTCTGAGCTTCGATGTATATTGGTTGTTGATTCTTGACTGCGTCCTGACACCTTCATACACTCCATGGACATGTGGAAAAGAAAAAAAAAAGGCTGTTGTAATATAGATGTGAATGGACTTGATTGGGAACGCTGTCCATATAGTTGAATTTGAAAGCTATTTATGTTTTTTTCATGGAGTTGAGTAGAGTTGGATTCGACACATCCATTTCTAATGCCTGTGGATTGGCTAACTTTTGTCCACATGAGAAACGCAGTGCCACTGCTACCTAGTTTACTTGTTCGGAAGGCAGCAGCAGAGCATTTGTACATTTACAGTTGAAACATTGTTTCTTGACAATGGACTTTGAGAAGTTCTTCATTGGTGTAGCTTAGACAATTCTGTACTTTTGGCATTTGTTGTGGTTCAGTCCTCCTGCATCCACATGCAGAGTGAAACGTTTCAGCGAAGGATCGACAGAGCTGTGAACTGTGAAGAATAAAGAATTGCTGCAACAGATCTGAGGATCACGAAATCCTCGAGTAATTAATTCATTTCAGGATCTGGATCTGGGTAACACTGAGCACTGACAACAGTAGATCCTTCTTCTGGTATGCCAGGTTACTGACAGAGGAAACAGCAGATGAAAAATATTTGCAATCAAGTGAATGTTTGCTGTGTTGCATCTAGAACCCACGCATTACATACAGTAAGCTAGCAGCAGTGCATCTACTGTGAGGCCCCGGGCGACGAGGAACGAACGCCGGGAACTCAAACACTCGCCGGTGGAGAGAATTGAGAGGGAGAGTGAAATTCACTAACAAGAACACGAAGTGTTTTGGTGCTGCTCAAAAATGTCGCAGCGTTTTCGTTGGTTTACTTCTCCTCTTATTGCGATTACATGCAGAGCTCCGGCGGTGTCCGCACACCGTGCGCACGACGCGTCCATCCCCACGTCCGCGGCGTGCGTGCACCACTCGGCGCCCAGGTTGTGCGCGAGATAAGCTCGCTGACCACTTCCTCCTATTTGCGCGGCAACCACAGCTTGGCGCTCGCGCATGAATAACAGAAAGAACGAAACATGCTAAACTATGATAGTTACAGATATGTGGCTTAAGACATGCTAACACATCTCCTCCTAAGCCATGTATCCTACTTAATCTTCACAAGGCCAAGCTTGGTGCGCAATTCACAGAACCGCTCCCGAGGCAAAGCCTTGGTCATGATGTCTGCCAGCTGCTCAACGGTGTTCACCGGCGCAATGGTCACCCTGCCTTCCTCGACGCATTCACGTATAAAATGGAACCTCACATCAATGTGCTTGCTTCGATCATGAAAAACAGGATTCTTACTGAGTGCAATGGCAGACTGGTTGTCAATGAAGAGCTCGGGCGCGTTCTCCTGCTTGCCCTTCAGCTCGCCGAGGAGACGTGCCAGCCAAACTCCTTGGCAAGCCGCAGTGGTCCCTGCGATGTACTCGGCTTCGCAGGATGACAGAGCGACGACCTTCTGCTTCTGGCTCTGCCAAGTGATGATGTTGCCACCGAGAAAGAAGACGACGCCGGTGGTGCTCTTCCTGGTGTCCACGTCTCCGGCGAGATCGCTGTCACTGAATCCGATCAGCTCAGCCTCCTTCTGTTCCTTCCTGGTGTAACGGCAACCGTAGTCGAGTGTCCTAGCGACATAACGCAGGATCCTCTTCACAGCTGCAAGATGCTCGGTGGTCGGCTCCTCCATGAACCTGCTGACGTACCCAACCGAGTAAGCCAAGTCCGGCCTGGTATTAACCAGGTACCGCAGAGAGCCCACAATGCTGCGGTACGCCGTTTGATCAACAGCCGGCGCCGTGCTTTTCTTGGTCAGCTTCAAGCGTGGCTCCATGGGGATCACACTGGTGTTGCACCCCATCAGGCCAGCGTTCTGCAGGATCTTGGCCGCGTACGCACTCTGACCCAGGGTGATTCCTTGCGGTGACTGATTCACCTCGAGCCCAAGGTAGTAGTGCAGTAGCCCCAAGTCACTCATTTTGAACGTTTCCTTCATCTGCGACTTGAACTTGTCGATGTCGTCAGTGTTGCCGCCGGTGATCACCAGGTCATCCACATATACCCCCACGACGAGGCGATGAACACCCTCGCCACGCAGGTACACGGCATGCTCCGAGCTGCTGCGCTGAAAGCCAAGACCGAGCAGTGAACTGTCTAATTTGGCGTATCAGGCGCGTGGAGCTTGTCGCAGGCCGTACAATGCTTTCACCAGACGCAGGACTTTGCTTTCATGGCCCTTGAGAACAAACCCGGGGGGTTGATCGACGAACACCTCCTCCTGCAGCTCGTCGTTGAGGAACGCGGATTTCACGTCCATGTGGTGGACGCTCCACCCTTCGTTTGCTGCGTGTGCGAGTAGAAGCCGAACACTCTCCAGACGCGCCACCGGCGCGAACACCTCGTCGAAGTCCACGCCCGCGCGCTGCACGTAGCCCTTCGCGACCAGTCGAGCCTTGTACTTGGAGATGAGCCCGGCTGCGTCCTTCTTTGCCTTGTACACCCACTTCAGACCGATGGGCCTGGAGCGTGGCGGGGGATCGACGAGCTCCCATGTTGCGTTGGCCTCGATCGCCGTCATTTCGTCGAGCATGGCATTTCGCCAACACTCGTGTCGCACCGCCTCGTCGTAGCTCGTTGGTTCAGCGTCACTGGCTAGCAGTAGGCGCTCCTCCAGATCACGGTGTGCGAGCCCGGGCGTTGGAGCTTGCCCGAGCACGTTGTTGAGGCGGCGGAAGCGGAGAGGTGCATCATCTTCGTGATCGGCGTCGAGAGAGTCAGCTGCCCCAGCCCCTGGTGGAGACGCGTACTCGACGTGAGGTGGCGCCGCAGGACTTGGAGCAGGTGCAGGCCCGGCGCCAGCTGGTGTACTGACATCTGGCCAGTTCGAGGTTGGAGTAGCCGGTGTGCCTGAGGAAGCAAGTGAAGGAGCTGGTGACGAGGAACCCGACGTAGGTGTGTGCTCCGTAGTTGTTCGAGTGATGGTGACCACGGGAGGCTCCAGAGGCTCCGAATCCTCGACGACAAAGTCACCGGGTTCAGCGTGATCCCCCGGTGGCCACGCCCACTGGGCCGCTTCATCGAAGATGATGTCGCGGCTGATGTGCACTCGCCGAGTTTCTGGATCATAGGCCCGATAAGCCTTGGACCCAGGCTCGTAGCCGACGAAGACCATCCGCCGGCTCCGATCGTCGAGCTTCTTCTGATGCGGCGTGTTCACCTTCACTTGGGCTATGCAACCGAACGTCCTGAGGTGCTGGACGACGGCGTACTCCCGTTCCACAGTTGGTAAGGAGTTTTGCCGCCGATCGCCTTGGAGGACGACCTGTTCAGCAGGTAAACAGCCGTCGTCACCGCTTCCCCCCAGAACACGCCTGGGAGGGCCTTGGCCTTCAACATGCTCCTGGCCGTGCCCACGACGGTTTGATTTCGTCGCTCCACGACGCCGTTTTGCTGAGGAGTGTACGGCGCCGTGAGCTGCCTGTGGACAACGAGTTGCGCGCAGTAGTCAACGAAGTTTGCAGCGGCGAACTCGCCACCGCGATCGGTGCGCAGCGTCACCAGCTTCCTGCCGCTCTTGCGTTCAGCCGCAGCTTGAATGTGCTTGATGGCGACGGCCGCGGCGTCTTTGGTTGGCAGAAGCGAGATCCACATAAAGCGTGAATAATCATCGACCAGCAAGAGGAAGTATCGATTACCACTCGGGGTTGCAGGTGTGATCGGGCCACAGATGTCTCCGTGGAGGATTTGGAGAGGATCGGTGGAGCGCCACAGTGATTTCTGCGGGAACGCCGCCCTCTTCTGCTTGCCGGCGAGGCAGGCCTCACAGACCTGCTGCACCTGATCAATGACAGGCAGGCCGCGGACCAGCTTTTCACGCCCCATCTTGCGCAGGGCGGCGAAGTGGATGTGGCTGAACCGTGTGTGCCACCTCCAGGCATCATCGTCAGCGCGCGCCGCCAGGCATACTGGACGCGCTATGGTGACGTCGAGCGTGTACATGCGCCCTGGGCTCCGAGCTATCTTGGCGAGGAGGCGTCTGTCTTCATCACGCACGCGCATGACGTCGTGCTCCACCAGCACCTGGTAGCCGCCTTCATCAAGTTGACCAACCGAGATGATGTTGGCGGTGAGGCGCGGGAGGTAGTAGATGTTGGTGAGCGCCCGGTGCTCGCCGTTCTTGCAGTGGAAGAGCACCGTGCCCGAGCCCTCGATGCGGGCGACGGAGCCATCACCGAAACGGACGGAACCAGTGACCCTGGTGTCGATGACGACGAAGGTGGCGCGTGATCCGGACATATGGCTGGAGGCGCTGGTGTCCAGGATCCAGCGCGACGGGTCACGATCCCCGGCGTCGTCGAGCTCGGCGTGCACCTTCTTCTCAAGGACGAAGAGCTCGTGGACTGGAGCCACCGGTGGATCGTCAGCCTCCTCCTGGGCCGAGCCTATGGCAAGCATCAGCATCGCTTCCTCCTCTTCTTGTGCCACATGGGCAGTCTCCTCCTTCTTCTTGCTGTAGCAGTCTCGGGCCCAGTGACCCTTCTTGCCGCAGCGTGGACATGGTGCATCTGGCGGCGGGCGCGAGCTCTTGGAGTCACCACCGGCACCGCGTCCGCGGCCTCGGCCGCGTCCTCGTCCACGTCCGCCGGAACCCGAGCCGCTGTGGCCGGACCCCGACGACTTCTTCTTGTACCGTTCAACCCACTGCTCCTCAGTGAGCAGTAGCTTGTCGCCCTCAGTGCGAACCGGGGCGTCCTCGACGTCTTCCGCGGCCTTGAGGCGTCCGGTGATCTCCTCGATAGACGGTGGAAATGTCAAGCATGGACTCAATTGAGATTACCAGTTGTTTGTAGCGTCCGCGGGCGACTCGGAGGTACTTCTTCACGGCCTTCGGTTCGGGCTCTGGATCGCCGAGCGTCGCCAGGCGTTGAACGATGCTTGTCAGCCGCGGCGCGAACTCCTCGATGGATTCACCGTCCCGGAATACAATGTTCTCGTACTCGGTCCGGAGATTCTGCGCCGTGGCCGTCTGCGCTCGCTCGTCGCCGATGCGCAGCGTCTTGATGGCTTCCCAGGCGTCCTTGGCGGTGTCCTTGTTGGCCAGTACCGGCACCATCTCGCCTGGAACGGCGCTGCAGATGGCGTCGAGAGCGCTGCGATCGTCTTCTTACTCCACGTCGTCGAACTCCACGGCCTCCCAGAGATGGCGTGCCTGGAGCTTCAACCTCATCCGGAGAGACCACTCATGGTAGTTCGTCCGGGTGAGTTGTGGCCAGTTGTTGGAGCCGCCTCCTTCACGGATAACCCGCTCGACCACGACTTCCCGCGGACGGCGTGCGTCACGGGTGTGTGAACGGCTGCGGTCGCCGCGGCGTGTGCGACGTCGAGGGGAGCGATCTCGAGGTGGCGGCGACTTGGTGCTGGAACCACTCACCTTATCCTTCCCCGAGCCCGGCGGCGGTGTGGTCCCCTTTGGCTTCGGCGGTGTCGACATAGCCGCCGAGGATCGGGACACAGGCTTTGATGCCACTTGTGAGGCCCCGGGCGACGAGGAACGAACGCTGGGAACTCAAACACTCGCCGGTGGAGAGAATTGAGAGGGAGAGTGAAATTCACTAACAAGAACACGAAGTGTTTTGGTGCTGCTCAAAAATGTCGCAGCGTTTTCGTTGGTTTACTTCTCCTCTTATTGCGATTACATGCAGAGCTCCGGCGGTGTCCGCACACCGTGCGCACGACGCGTCCATCCCCACGTCAGCGGCGTGCGTGCACCACTCGGCGCCCAGGTTGTGCGCGAGATAAGCTCGCTGACCACTTCCTCCTATTTACGCGGCAACCACAGCTTGGCGCTCGCGCATGAATAACAGAAAGAACGAAACATGCTAAACTATGATAGTTACAGATATGTGCCATCTACTGATGCAGACTGACCAGTGTGGAGTCTGGAGTCTGAGAACAAGAACCAACCCCCCCCCCCCCCCCCCCCCCCCCGACCCAACCCCACACACATATGCAGAAGGCGTGATACTTTGTGGAGGTCATGTGAGCAGCAGTGGCTGCAGTTGTCCTGAAGCTTCCACTCACACATGTATGACTCCCAAGCCACATGCATCCATGATGAGTGTTGTGTGTGGCTAGACTAGAAAGGGAGATTTAGACTGATGACTAGTACACATGATGGTCAAATGAGGAATCTTATGGCCAGTCAGCCACATCTGCTCCCTTGTCCTTGCGGAATTATTAGCAGCTTCACGAATCACGATCTGGTGGAGCTCGCTTTGATCCGAATGGGCCGTATGTAATTGTAGCGGTGGTGTGCCATATAGCCATATATAGGAGGTCCATGTCAAGATTTCTAAGAACAGCTGATCCAAAATTGAGACAACCAAATAACAAGCACATGATCAGATAGAAGAAAATGCTTATTGTTAGGTGGTGAAGAAATGATGGCACCAAATAATGTCAATGTTCAAAAGAAAATAATAATAGTATATATACCAAAAGTTTCAAAAACACTATCCAGTTTTTTTTTTTTTTTGCGAGGCAGTTACAAAAGACACGCTCAAACACGAGCGTACACTCACCCCAAGTGCAGAGGTTCTATAACAAGGAACCCAACGAGGCAAACACCATCAAGTTTTTGACATTGATAAGCCAAAGTTTTAACATAATTTGAAAAGATCTTACCCCAACCGAAGTATTCCAGCTGAGCCTGACTGTGAGTGAGTGAACGCATGTTCTTTCTCCTCGCAGTCACGTGCATGGTAATGCGTGCACGGCGCCGCGTGGCGTGCAACGCCCCCAGATCCTCCGCTGGCCGGTTAGGTTGGCAGTGCCGCTGCGGCGAGCCCTCTCGCTGGTAGACATGCATGCATCCACGATCCATGTGGTAGTACACTTGCCGTGCTGTTCGCTAAGAGTAGCTATCATGTGGAAGCCTGACCGGTCCATATGCATCCTTCTCTCCTATCCCTAGCTAGCTAATCTATATAAGTATTCCTCTTAACTGTCCCATTTGCCTTTACAACAACCCTCTAGTTGTCTTTGGTGCATTTTTCATCTATATATCCAGCTCAGTTAACTCGTGAAGCTTTTGACAAAACCATCAGGCCACAAAGCCGTAATTATACTCGATCCCAATCATGCATATCAGGAGCTAGCTGCAACTTCCTTTTTAATAATTATTGACATGTATGTAGTAGTACTACTTGATGGTCAAGGCACACACATATGACATTCACATGAGAGAATGCCTGATCGAGAAGATGCCTCAGATCACAAGCTATAAGTAATGTCCACATCATCACACAATATTCCAGCCTCGCTCCACCCTCTTCAGCTTCTCACAAAGCAACACCGGCCATTATGAAGTCTCCCACTGCCAAGAAGGCATTTGCTGTAGCCACCCTCTCAGCCCTGCTAATCCTTGCCCTGCTCTGTGGCTCTTCTTCGTCGCCATCGCCGCAGTTGCATTCGCAACCGTCTATTATTGTGAGGAGTAGAAGGCTTCTGTCGACGCAATGCCGTGATGCCAACTCCTGCTCGACGCCTGTGAGCGGGTTCAGGCAGTTCTTCAAGGCACCAGCGACGGTGTTCGAGAGCTTGAAGAAGATGCCCAAGAGCAGGTCCAATCCATCGCACAATTAGGCCTCCCTTGTCTGTGTGGTTAGCAGTGCTTCAGTTAGCCTAGCTAGTTTGTTTTTCGGTGTTCTTTTCACCCTGGCTTACTTTGTTCTTTTCTAGTGGTGGATCACTTCAGCGCGCTGGTCCATTTAGTTCAGGATAGGCACCACCAGTATGTACATTTTGGGGGCAAAGCGCTAGCTAGCTTAACTGCAGCTCGGCATGTATGTAGTATGTTTTGAAAGCAAAATCGTTGTCTAGATCTGTGTAGTGTACATTAGATTAGATTAGATGAGAGGATGTTAACGGTAATATATATCGTACACTTTTAGTGGATCCTCCTTTTGCTACGAGATCTCAGAAGGCTCTGTACATTGCATTAGATCTCACGTGTTTCATTCATCCAGCATGTTTTGCAACATGCAACAACATTATCGGGTCCTGTTTGCAACATCACAATTTCCCATTCGATTTCGTGACATGGCGAAGTTCTTGGATTAGAAGACCAACATAACCAATGTGACTGTCGTTGACTCAGCTCGTTCGCTAAAAGAAAGACGAAATTTTGTTGGGGTTCAGTTCAAACTAAAAATGTTCAATCCCTAAATGTTATATCTTGCCTGCCAACAACAGAAGGTTAAAAAAAAACTGACAGGTGCTAATGAGTAGCAACCAAAAATCGCAGTCTTATATATCACTCAAAAATACACCCACAGAAAATAGGCAGAACACAATGAAATGAAGAAAAAAATAGCCAGCATTCTACACCCATGGTTTTTCTTCGACAAGTGACATGCTCAAACCAAATTCTACAGTAAACAGGAACAAAGTTTCAAGTTTTCTTCATTATTACAATTTACACACAGGGTCATTACGTGATTAATGAAAAGCCCAAAACAGCTGATGCTCACGGACCAAACCCAGTAACTACCAGACATCGGTCATAGTCCAACACAGCAGACGTACTGCTCATGGGTCTGCACATAAATAAACAATAAATGTGGTCTTAACGAATCCTTAAAATTACTGATTCTGAGTTAGTGGAAACATTTGCCAGAAGTGCAGAAGCACAGATCCTTTTGGATTCTGCATCCTAACAATAATTTTTGTGTAGTATGAACAGTCAGACAAATTAAAAGGGTAGTCAAAGAACACTGCAGTGCTAGTGTGCTGCACTGGGGAATGGGGTCGCAGCGTGCAACAGGTCGAGAATTAAAAGGCTGTCTGCAGTCCATTCGCAGGTTGTCGAACAATTTCATTGCAGCAAAAGGTGAACCTTCAAACAAACCGAACTTTCCATACCATAGCAGTACAAAACCAACTATTCACATTGTCACTGGAAACATAAACATTCACTGTCATTTACAGCTAACCACAACAGATGTTATGTCATGCATGGTATTAAGGCCTGCTGGGCAGTTACACGAAACTGTGGATCATCAAATCATCAGAATTCAGAAGGCGGTAGATATACCTCCATACTCTTTACATTGGACGGCTAAATGATGAAACCACACAACTCATCGTGCTTCCAGAATTTGAAGGAATGGAAGAATTAGCACCTTGGACAAACTCACAGTGGCATGCTTCTTCATGGTCTCCTGCCAGACTCCATTGACTCCAAGATAGGGCTGGTGTCCCTCAGGGCAATGCCACCGTGATCTTCTTCATCTTCGAACTCTGTAGGTCTTATGTTGATTGAGTTTGCATTACCATTGCTGTGCGTCTCAGCTAGCTGTTGAAAGTATGCGTGTGGCCATAGAGCTGCAAATGAATAGAAATAGGAACATGTAGTAAAATGTATGAGTTCAATATTTCATCAGCATACATTGTAGAGAAGGGCGAACAAGGTACCATCACTGTCAAAGGGATACGGGAAGAACTGCAGGTAACAGAATGAAGCAATTGTAAGACCTGAAAAGAAGAAATAAGAGAATGACACTCCATGTATCACTTCTGATTGTAAAGGGTGTTCTATATCACTATATGTGTTAAATTAAATACAAAAGGGCATCAAATAGTAGCAAACCTAAGATGCCGCCTGCAAAGACATCTTGCCAGTGATGCCAGTAATCATCAACTCGAGAAACCGCCACAAGTGATGCGACAAGTAGAGGCAGAAAAACTAAGCACAGTTTTGCAATGTGACCTTTGCGATCAAAAGCTTTAAGTTTTCCAGCTAAGTACCATGCAAGAAAACCTAGACCAGCAAAAGACCCTGCAGTAGGTGACAAAGAACAGAAACAGATTCATCAATTCACCTTATGAAATGGGGGGAAAATAGCATATTATGGCAAACACCCAGCAGGAAACCCCCTCAAAGCCATATTTAGATTGAGAAAGCATAAACAACCTGCTTGAAAAATGATATGCTGAAACCAAATGTTGCTAACATGTAGAATTCGTATAGCTCAAGAATATATAATAATTAACCAAATGCCAAGAGAATCCATTAATATCATGGAAACTGTGCACTATGTGACAAGAATTATTAAAAGGATATATAGCTTAAGAATAACATGTAACCAATGCCAAGAGAATTCATGAATATCATGGAACTGTGTACTGTGTGAAAACAATTATCAGAAGGATAATCTCTGATTGTCAGACATAGCTATTCATTAAGATTTTGGAGAACTGTATTAGGAAGAAAAAAAACAGCAATTCCGAGAGGGCACAGGGCAATAGGTAAAATAATTCTGTTACATATATATAACATGAAAGGAAAGAAAATACAGGATATCCTCAAACGAAAGGAGTGTTACAATCATAGTCCAACAGTGTTTTTCAGTGGAGGTATTCATGTGGAGAAACAAATGCATCAGCAGTTCAGCACTGCAACCAAATCAATGATCTTTGTTTATTCATTGTTTAGTTGTTTACCGATGTTCTCTTTAATTATTAGTGAAGCTGCAATATTAAAGTGTATTACTTTTCAATAAAAAAAGTTAAACCAGTGATGAAGTAAATAATAAGTACATGGCACAAAAGAAATAACTACTGTACTAATTTGATTGAAGATTTGAGATTGCATCAACAAATTTCTGAACTTTTTCCTCTTAGCAAGAACTCACTCTGCAAAGTTCTTATATAGTAGGGGTGCTCGAACAAAACCATTAACCAGCAATATAGTAGAATATAAAAGATAAATAGTGACTGAACTCGGCTGAAGGACTAGTACATCATAAAGGATTCAAAATAATAAGTGTTTTATGTGCAGAAGCGTATTGTCAAAACTCATAAAGTTCTCACAACTACATCCCAAGATAGTGGATCAATCAACCACAACATATCAAAATAACCACAAGAAGCATAATGGACATAAGTAATTTCATTTCTTACATGAAGAATGCCCACTTGGAAAGCTCTTATGACCTTCCTTGATGACACTCTTTTCTCCATGGCAAATCACATCGGTGGTGATATTATCATAATTCTAGATAACAAATATTGGATTTAGTGACTACGGGAGGTTTAAACTTTGAACTTAGAGCATGTCAGCAGGCATAAACTTGCATAAGAAAAAATTGTACTGATGGAAGGATTTACAGGTTTGCCATCAGGAAAACAACGCCAAAAGAAATCTGGCCGAGGGCGACCAACACCATCCTTAATTGCATCAGTGATCACAGCAGTTATAAGCACTGAATATAAGATCCCTGCATAATTGTTTAAAGTTTAGCATAAACTAAAACTATCAATCGACAAATAATAACAACATCTTCAGAATGTCGGATACCTAGTATGCCATGGTGTAAATCATAGACATTTTTCTTTTTGAAGTAAATGACACCAAAGATGACCCAGGGTAGCACAATGGCAATCAGCTGTAATCAAGAAAAACATAGCATGCCTAAGGACATATTGTGCATCGCACACAGATAAATCAATATTTGAAATCAAAATATGAAGTACCAGCGCAGGAACGTACTGGAACAGCCCAAAATGGGATTGTATTGCCCTTGAGGGGATAACTCAAGTCAGTCATCATGTCGCGTCCAACAAAGCGGTGAAAGGGCTCAATTATGTTTAATAGTCCATCAAGTACAGCAAGACATAAAAGTATAATCCAGTCATACATGTGTAATCTTGCCACTTTGGTGCCATGGGACTGTATAGTGTGGCATCCTAGCTGGATATCAGGCATTCTCCCCTAGAATGGAAAAGCAAAAGAAAAACTTCATGGTTAGCAAATAAAAGATTGAGTCATGCATGGACTGAAGATGACATGCGAGGATATTAAGGGGAAAAAAGGGAAGGGGGTCATGAAACATTTCAAGCAGAATGTATTCTTATTGGTCTAAAATTTGTTACTTGAGTGTTAAGAAAGAAAAAATTATCCCATAAAGATTATATTGTGCAGAAAACAGAAACTCTCTAAACATTTACAAAGAATTGAAAAGCCCCAGAGTTGTAAATAACCACAATTAGATTTCATAAAAAAAAACAATCATCTAAGCAGTCAGATCAATATGAAGTCCAAAACAGTCCTAAAGAGGGCAAGGTCAAAAAAGGCCAAGCTATTCAAAAGAAAAAGAGAATCAAGTGGTAGTGTCCATTTTCAGTTCAGTAGAAATAGGAGTATGTCTAGCTCCAGGTAGTGGCAAGTGGGACAGCAACATTTACATGGCTCTAACATTGATAACATCCCCTTCAACAGAATATGCAGCATAGTACACAGTGGATGAAAGTTAATGGGATATTGGTGTATAAAAAAAAACATGATGACAGCTTCAGCCAAATGTAAAGGTGTTTCAAATAAAAAGTGATTCGAAACAATATAATCCACAAGGACTACATATAACTGCAGCTCTAACTGAACATTGCAGGAGTAACTCTCTTGTGTTGCTTTAAAGAACAACAAAAAGAAATCCCAAAAACAAACGGAATGAACAGAAAAGGTTTGAGTTGGAAAATGCACAGGTCGCATTATGCAGAAGCTGACGACTGTAATCATAAAAAAAAAAAATTGATACTAGAGACTAATGCAGACAAGTTCAGCAACAAAAACATCAAGAGTAGCCGCAAAACACTAGTTGACAATAGGTGCCAATTCCCATTAAACTGGACAAAGATTTGTTACTGACTGACATTTCAGCTCCTGAATGAATACAAGAAAATTAGAAAAAAGGTACGGTTTCTCTGAGCCGAGAGGGCTTACAAACTCACTCCTCCCTCCCTGATAAACCGTGCTGGTTCAGATCGATGCACGGACGCCACAGCCGCTCTACAAGAACCACTCGCAACGAAGACATTTCATCAGCAGAAGGAACGGAACCGCGACGAATTTCGCCGCAACGAAAGTGGGAAACGCTCGGAGCCCTCTCAGTCTCAGATGACACACTTACCACTCAACTCAGGGTATGAGCCGCCGTTGCGAGCAGCTGGGCGCGGTGGACCGCAACGGATTCCGCTGGAAGTGAAGGGACCAAGAACAAAGTCGGCCGCTGGCCACCGATATCAGCGAACCTGAACGGAACGGGGCCCCGAAATATCTGCCAGTCGCCGGAGCTGTGGTTTGGCTCACACACTATGCCACTGCCCACTAGGGACGGAGGGTTCTTTTTCTTTTCTGAAACAAGTAGGGTTGGAGATTGGAGAGGAAGAGACGAAGACTGAGAGTGGAGACAGCAGCAGCAGCAGCAAGTAGTAGGGACGGACTCGGCACGGCAGGAGAGGCTCTGATGTGCATTGGTTCCACTTGGAGTTGGAACCGGCAGGATGGATTGGGCGGTGGCCGGTCTTTGTGAAGAGATAAGCACAAACGCTAGCCGGAAAAACTCTTCCGCGTTCATCGTCCGACTTTTGTTACCGACACTTTGCGTTGATTGATGGCATAGGCCCAAAGATGCAGCGTCGTGCTCCGTTTCGTGCCACAGGTCCTTTCGCCGGCCATGTACACTGCAACCCGCTGTTAAAGTTGAGTACTGTCTGCCGCCTAATGGCCAGGAGCCAGGCTGGGGCACCCAGCTAGGGCCTTGCTTAGATGCTCTTTTTTTTCAACTTTGCTACTGTAGCACTTTCGTTTATATTTGATAAATATTATTCAATCATGTGCTAACTACACTCAAAAGATTTGTCTCGTGATTTACGACTAATCTATGCAATTAGTTATTTATTTTACTAATATTAAATGTCTCATGCATGCGTCCAAACATTGATGTGATGGAGAGAGAGTGAAAAAAAGTTAGAGGTTTGATGCAATCTAAACAAGGCCCAGATTGACCCAAAAGCAGGCTCGGCGTGAATAGTACCTACTGGTACTGTAGCACATCGGATAGGTATTGTAGAGTAGATCCGCTGCCGTCATAACATTAAGGTCTAATTAAATTAGTTTGCTCCGATGTAATCTCTTAATTTCAAGCAAGGAATTGGTCTAGAGCCTTCTATCCCGTCCTCTCTCTATTCTCTATCTCGGTCTTCTCATTCTCTCCCTCACCAGCGCTGCCGCCTCTCTCTGCGCCCCTCGCCTGCCCTAACCACACATCCAACCTGCTCTCTAACCCTAGACGCCCCCTTCTCCTCCCTCCCTGCTGCCGCTCCCTCCTTGTAACGCGTCTCTAGTACCTCCATCTCCATAGCCGCCACCTCTAGACCCCCTCCCAACAGGGCTCTTATAAAAAGTACATATCGTCCAAAGTGACAGTTACTCTGTCTGTCTCGAAGAGTGTAATAGTTTTAAAATTAACTAAATATACTAAAAAAATATTCTATGTATTTTAATGTATAAGATATTTTAAATTTTGTAAATATAACTTTTGTTATGCATCTAGACATAGTGTATATCTAAGTGCATAGTAAAAATTATATATGTAGAAAACCTAAAACATCTTATAATTTGGAAGACAGAGTAACACTTATGATACCGGTAAGTATCATTAGATTAATCATAGAATATATTTTTATAATATTATATCATTAAGAGATATAAATGTTAATATTATTTTCTGTAAATTTAATTAAATTTAAGAAAAACATAACTTAGTTCAAATCTAGATTTTTTTGGACAAGTGTGCATCTTTCTTGATTTAACTGACAAATAAATTTGGGTGTGGGTACTTTTTTAGTTCAGCTGGCAAATTAATTTAGCTATCCTTGCGTCTGCCAATTGATTATTTAGTTGTTTGTAAATTTTATAGCAAGAGACATTCCCCGCCCAAATAATTAACAATAATCTAACAGCCATCCCAGCCATGATGAAAAACAAAAGAGCAGAATGTGACCTGAGTTGATGGTGTTAGGCTTGACCTCGCACCCTGATCGGGGGCGCCCAGCCCACTTAATGGCTGGCGGGCCCCCGTCGCACTGCGCATATAAAGAGGGTGGGGGCCGGCGGCTCTCAGTACGAGGTTCACCGTGAGCCACTGTACCCCACCGACAAACCCTAATCCGATCTGAGAGGGGCGCAGCCAGCGACGGGAAGCTCCGCCGCCGCCGTTCCTCAACCCCGTCGCTCTGGACCACGTCCGTCTACGCCATCACCGTCGGACACCAACGCCGTCGTCTCCCCCTCCCATCGCCGACGTCCCCAGGAGCCCGGAGGCCATGGCGGGTGGCGGCTCTGCCTCATCTACTACTTTTTCAGGTTCGAACAACCTAGGTATGCACTCCTAGTCACCCCTCCCCTTCGGATCTAGTTCCTAGTAGTTCATAGGACTTGTTCATTCACTGTTACGAAAGTTACCCGACTAGATCTACTCCTAGTGATCCTGTAATTCTATCAATGATATCAATCGCCACTCTAGGAAGTGGATCTGGCTTCGGATGAACCCTAAGAGGGTAACAGAAAGATGGATTTGATCTAGACAGTAAACAAAACCATCCCAAAATCGAATCCCTAGATCCAGATCGGGGAGAAAGGGGATGAGAGAAAAGAGGGTTGATCCAAGGGATCCGAACCCTAATGCAAATAGCAAGAACAGGTTGGATCCAAATCGGATCGAAGAAAAAAAAGAAAGACAGCAACCGCGCTCGCGCGGGATTAGTCTCGGCGAAGCCTTGGGCTCGCCGGAGCAGTACCTCGGGCACCACCAAGGGGCCACTCGACGGCGGCGCGTTCGGCCTTTCGGCGAGCGCGCACGCCGGCGAGGAGCCCCGTGACGGCGCCCATCCCTCTTCTCCGCCGGTCGCCATGATTTGTAGTGGAAGAAGAGAGAGAGGAAGAAAAGGGAAAGTTTTTTCCGGCCGGGTGGCAGGAGGCTCACCGCCGGCGCCGTTGAACCAGGCCACCGTGCTCTCCAGGGAGGCGCCTGAGCTAGCTGGTGTCTGTGGCGGCGCACAGGGTGAAAATGACTAGGGTTTGGGCTCTCTCGGTCGCCGGCCGGGTTTTTATTCCAGCGCAAAGGGTGGACAGCCGTCCATCTCAGATGAACGACTGAGACTGGCTGGACCAGATTTGGCCCAGGCGGGATGCCTCGACGGGCCGGATTCCCGACCCAGGCCCAGGTTGTGGCCTGGGCGCGGGAGGGGGAGAGGCCGTCAATTCGGCCGGTTCGCAAATTCTTTGTTTTTTATTTTTCCAGAAGCAGTTTTTCATGCATTGTGATATATTTTGAATTGTTTTATTGTATATTTTTTGTGCAAAATTATTCCAACGAAATTTTTGCACAGAAAATATTAAAGAATGTTAATTACTTCTGGAAAAATGAAATATAAAGAATTGTTAATTGTTTCCGCTGCGTACTTTGATTTTAATTTTCGCTGTTAAATTCGAACCAACGGGAGAATTTAATTTTGAAATAACATGTTTTTTGTCATTATGATGTTATTATTTTTCTGGCCAACGTTGATAAATAATAATATTATAATCACTGTTTCATTAAAGGTTTATGCATTATTTCTATTTCTGCCCAACGGTGATTTAGTTATAATGCATAAAAGCAACTCATTTACTATATTTTATATTGTTCTCACTATATTTTGAACTATGTTTTCAGGCTCCATTCTGATGAATATGGTTAAAGATATCTCACCTCTCAAGGGGGATAACCACTTGGAGTGGGAGAAGAAAATTGAGCTGGCTTTTCTGTTGGCTGAGGTTGACTGGATCCTCACTGAGCCTCGTCCCGCAGTGCTCAAGGAGCCTGTGAGAGAGGCAGGTGAGGATGATGCCGCTTGGAAACAGCGGGAACTGGACTTTGGTCCAGAAAAGATGAAACATGATCTGGAGCGGGTTAGGTGGGAAAAGACCAACAAGAAGTTGGTTGCAGTTGTTAAGAACACTGTAGATCCTGCCATCCTGAACTCGCTCCCACTAGAATGTGACACGGTCACTGAAATTCTGGAAAGGTTGAAGAATCAGTTTACTGGTTCCTCAAAGACTTATGCCACTGAGGTGATCAAGAAATTGATCACTGAAAAATATGCTGGTGGTGGTGTAAGAGACCATATCCTGAAAATGAACAGTATGGCATCTAAGCTTAAACCAATGGATAAGGAATTAGCTATTTCTCAGAAATTCCTTATTCATCTGATTTTTGCTTCCCTGCCAAAAGAGTTCGAAACCTTTGTTGTTTCCTGCAACAATAATCCTGAGGATTGGTCATTGGACAAGTTGATAGCCATGTGTGCCCAAGAGGAGGAAAGGATCAAGGGTGCAACTGGTGGTGCAATCAACTATGTAAAAAAAGGCAATGGCAGCCCTAGCACTTCAAAGGCTTAGGGTAAGAAGCCAATGCAACAGTATAGGCCTGAGCAACAGCAACCGTATAGGCCTCAGCCTCAGCAACAACAACTGCAAATGCAACCGCAAAGGAGGATGGTGGACCCTAATCAGTGCCTTGAGTGCTTGAAGCCGGGACACCACAAGAAAGATTGTCCAGTCTTTTTAAGAAAGATTTTGACAAGCAATGGTGAGAATGTTATTACATTTGTAAATGAATCTTTATATGTTCAATTTGATAAATCTACTTGGTGGATTGACTCTGGTGTAACTGTTCATGTTGCAAATTGTTTACATGAATTCAGTTCGACAAGGACTATGCAAAGAAGCGAAAGATGGGTTAGAGTCGCCAATGGAGTTCGAGCTGATGTTGAAGCTGTTGGCGATCTTCCTCTACAGTTGAATAATGAATTCATTTTGATTCTTAGAGATGTTTTATTTGTACCTTCATTGCATATAAACTTGATAAGTGTTTCACATTTAGATAAACATGGTTATGGTTGTAATTTTGGAGATGGCAAGTGTGAAATACTATTTAATAATGAATGTGTTGGTCTTGCCTTCGCGCAAGAAGATCTTTATTTGTTATCTCTTTGTGATAATGTGAATGTTGTCAGCAATGAGAATGTGAATGAGATTGTATCCTCGTCGAACAATCCGAATAGAAAGCGAAAGCGAACTCAAGATGCGTCGTCGAAATTATGGCACTATCGTTTAGGTCATATTTCGAGGGGGAGAATAGAAAGATTAGTAAAGAATGAGATTCTCCCTCTATTAGAGTTCACTGACTTTGAGCAGTGCATCGACTGCATCAAAGGAAAATATGTAAAGCAAATAAAGAAAGATGCCAAAAGAAGTGCGAGAATCTTAGAGATAGTCCACACTGATATTTGTGGACCATTCCCTGTTAAAAGTGTGGATGGTTATGACTCGTTTATAACATTCACAGATGATTATTCTCGCTATGGCTATATTTATCTAATTAAAGAGAGGTCGGAAGCATTGGATAAATTTAAGATCTTTAAGCTTGAAGTTGAAAATCAGCACAACTTAAAGATTAAAGTTGTACATTCCGATCGCGGTGGAGAGTATTATGGGCGACATACCCCATATGGCCAAATTCCTGGACCTTTTGCAAAGTTCTTGCAGGAAAATGACATTGTTGCTCAGTACTCCACACCGGGAGAGCCTCAGCAAAATGGAGTGGCAGAAAGGCGCAACTGTACCCTGATGGATATGGTGCGCAGCATGATGAGTTACTCATCTCTGCCACTAAGTCTGTGGATAGAGGCGTTAAAAACCGCTATTCACATTCTAAACAGGGTCCCAAGTAAGTCGGTGCCTAAAACACCGTATGAATTGTGGACAGAAAGAGTACCCTCACTAAACTATTTTCGTGTGTGGGGGTGTCCCGCTGAGGCCAAAGTGTTTAACTCGAACATTGGGAAGCTGGATCCCAAAACAGTGAGTTGCCATTTCATTGGTTATCCTAAAAAGTCCAAGGGTTATCGTTTCTACTGTTTAGACAGATATACAAAGTTCATAGAAACGAGACACGCTGTGTTCTTGGAGGATGAATTGATCAGGGGGAGTAAGGCAATGCGCAAGATTGATCTTGAAGAGAAGCGGATATATGTACCCACTCCGATGATTCAGGAATCATTCTTCTCACTACCTGTTCCCAATGTCCCTACGGTACCAGATACTGTAGTGACAGAACCTGTTGTTAACGTCCCTGTGGCAACACCTAGTGAACATGAGGAACCTGTTTCACAGGAACCCATTGAAACTAGCATTGCGTATGAGGAAGAAGAACAACAAGTTCCGATTGAACAGGAGCCATCTGATGATGGACCGAGGAGGTCCCAAAGAGCTAGAAGATCTGCCATTCCAGCAAATTATGAAGTGTATAACATTGAAGAGTTTCAAATGGAGGATGATCCCACCTCATTTGAACAAGCCATGAGAAGCGAACACTCATCCAAATGGCTTGAGGCCATGGAAGATGAGATAAAGTCAATGGGTGCCAACGGTGTTTGGGACTTGGAGATAATTCCTAAAGGGGCCAAAATGGTAGGCTGCAAATGGGTCTACAAGACGAAATATGACTCCCAAGGGAATATAGAAAGGTTCAAAGCGCGACTTGTGGCAAAAGGCTTTACGCAAAGGGAAGGGATTGATTACAATGAGACCTTTTCTCCAGTCTCATGTAAAGATTTTTTTAGAATCATAATGGCTCTTATAGCACATTATGATTTAGAGTTGCATCAGATGGATGTGAAAACGGCTTTCCTCAACGGTGAGTTGGAGGAAAACGTTTACATGGCACAACCGAAAGGTTTTGTCGTGAAAGGAAAAGAACAGATGGGATGTCGCTTGAAGAAATCCATTTATGGATTGAAACAAGCATCCAGACAGTGGTATTTAAAGTTTGATGGCACAATAAAGAAGTTCGGGTTTATGGAAAATGTTGAGGACAACTGTGTGTACTCCAAGTTCAAGAATGGAAAATTTATTTTTCTAATCTTGTACGTGGATGATATCTTACTCGCGAGTAGTGATATCAGTCTACTAAGGGAGACAAAAGACTTCTTGTCCTCAAAATTTGATATGAAAGATCTCGGTGAAGCATCTTTTGTTCTAGGCATCGAGATTCACCGAGATAGAAGAAAGGGGGTTATAGGATTATCGCAAAAGGCATACTTGAAAAAGGTTCCGAAAAGATATAATATGCATGTGTGTAAGCCTTCACCTGCACCGATAGTCAAGGGTGATAGATATAGGGATTTTCAGTGCCCCAGGAACCAATATGAAATTGATCAGATGAAAGCGGTTCCATATGCTTCAGCTGTCGGATGCTTACAGTATGCACAGGTGTGCACACGCCCTGACTTAGCATTTGTTACCGGGTTACTTGGCAGATTTCAATGTAATCCAGGACTAGAACACTGGAAATTGGTAAAGAAAGTCATGCGTTACCTACAAGGCACAAAAGGCCTCATGTTAACGTATAGAAAATCAGATTCCTTGCACATAGTGGGGTACTCGGATTCTGATTATGCGGGAGATGAAAGAAAGTCCACATCAGGGTATGTGTTCACTCTCGTTGGGGGAGCAATATCGTGGAAAAGCTCCAAACAAACCGTCACTACATCGTCCACAATGTATGCCGAGTTTGTAGCCTGTTTTGAGGCAACTGGGCAGGTGAATTGGCTGAAAAAATTCATACCCGGTTTGAAAGTGGTTGACGACATCTATAGGCCACTGAAGTTGTACTGCGATAATAATCCGGCAGTACAATATGCTCACAACAATAGGTCAAGTGGTGCTGCCAAACACATTGACATAAAGTATTATGTTGTGAAAGATAAAGTCCAGGATCAATCTATAAGTCTCGAGCATATCAATACGAGTAAGATGCTCGCGGATCCGCTAACGAAAGGCTTACCACCCACAGTGTTCAAGGAACACGTTGCCGGCATGGGGTTAATGGAAAGCCTATGATTCCTGGACTAAAGGGCCCAAAAGTAAAAGTATCTATTTCAGAACAGAGATGAACATTATGGTTGTTAAGTCTATCGGCAAAAGACCGTGACGATGAGGCATGCCTCTTGCGCAAATCTTTGATGGAATGAGAAAAGTAAAGTAAAAGAAACTGGTGAGATCAAGGGGGAGATTGTTAGGATGATCTCTTTCACTAATAGCCCAACGGCTATAAGGCTTGACCTCGCGCCCTGATCGGGGGCACCCAGCCCACTTAATGGCTGGCGAGCCCTCGTCACACTGCGCATATAAAGAGGGTGGGGGCCGGCGGCTCTTAGTACGAGGTTCACCGTGAGCCACTGTACCCCACCGACAAACCCTAATCCGATCTGAGAGGGGCGCAACCAGCGACGGGAAGCTCCGCTGCAGCCGTTCCTCAACCCTGTCGCTCTGGACCACGTCCGTCTACGCCATCACCGCCGGACACCTACGCCGTCGTCTCCCCCTCCCGTCGCCGACGTCCCCAGGAGCCCAGAGGCCATGGCTGGTGGCGGCTCTGCCTCATCTACTACTTCTTCAGGTTCGAACAACCTAGGTATGCACTCCTAGTCACCCCTCCCCTTCGGATCTAGTTCCTAGTACTGTTATGAAAGTTACCCGACTAGATCTACTCCCAGTGATCCTGTAATTCTATCAGATGGATGGAGAAAAATCTAAAGTTCAGATACAGCAGGTTATGAGCTTTGATCGAGAGTCAACATGTTCTGAGCAAGCTTGTCCTTGCCTCACCTAGCACAAGCAACAAGATCTTTGCCAGGACAGGAGAGACTTTTTTTTATGCGATGGACATCGAGACAATTTGGCTCACCTAAGCAAAAAAAAAAAGGAAAGATCTTGCCTCTACGGAAACCAAAGACAGCTAGCTACGCATCTCACTTCAATTTCTAGCTCAACTAAAGTAAAACAGTGGTGGGCAAAAGGATCCAAGCATACCCTTAATTCTCGTACTCACTCCGTACTCATATTAGTTATCATTTTAGATAAGATTTGAGTCAAACAATAGAAATATAAATTATATGAATAGATTTATCTTGAAAAATACTTTTATAAAAACAAAAGGTCAAAATTACGTTTTAAAGACTATGTTGTTATTCTAAATGATAACTAATATAAATATGGAGGGAGTACAGCTGTAAGAACCTACCACATACCATCTGACTCTGTTAGCTTGCTATAGATGTGCATGATTTCGGAGCACCGCCGGCAATGGTCATGACAACAGCGCACATGGCAAGGCACCACGACGTTTCCTGTTGCCACCTTTCTTTTTGTCTGTCATGGTCCTGTTTAGATGGATGAACTAAATTTTAGCTGACTAAATTTAACTGTTAGATATTCAAACAATTCAGTTAAAGTTTAGCTAGATTTAGCTATTCCAACTTAGCTAAAGTCACCTAAAATTTAGCTGACTCTGTTAGCTAAAATTTAGCTGACTCTGTTAGCTAGAGCATCCAAATACCTAGCTAAAGTTTAACTAGAAACTTTTAGATAGCTAAAGTTTTATATTGAAATTTTAGCTAGCTAAATTTTAGTTGGGTACATCTAAACAGACCTTTTAGTTAGACTGTTTGAATACCTGGAAGCTAAATTTAGCCAACTAAAATTTATTTAGCTGATGCGTTCAAACAGACTCTAAATTTTAGTTGGCTACATCCAAACAAGCCCTATATAGACCAACCGGCAAATAACGTGAATCTCCTCACAACAGAATATCAAAGCGAAAAAAACAAGGATCAAATCCATCATCTCCCGACTTTCCAAACCCTTGTTGTCTAACAGCCTTGTTGGGCATCATCATTCATTCTTCGGGAAAAAAGGATACTACTATTGAAACAAAAGCCTATACGGAGTCAGTCACCATGTGCACAGACACTAAGCACAATGCTTTGTTAAACATCCATAAAGTCTATTGAGCCTCTAAGGACCTGTTTAGGAGCCTTGTACGGAGAGGATTCTCATGGAGAATCATTTTCTGACTACCTAACGTATTTTTTAAAAGGAGTGATTCTTTATTGATTCTGTGAAATAGCTCTGAAAACCAAAAAGAGTAGTTTCTTCTGATTCTACGAAGTGATTCTTCATCGTGTTTTTGAGAGTTTATCCTAAAGAATCAAATAGAATCATTTTCAAGCCATAGAATTACTTCATCAGACAATCAGAAAGCACAACTAGAAAATCAAGGAGCATAGCCCTGCAAAATGGACCCTAACAGACTATCTTGTAATCAAAGGCACATGCAATGTTCGGATGTTCCTCTCCTTAGGCCTTGTTTATTTCTCATTCAAAAACTTTTCACCCGCCACATTAAATGTTTGAAGATATGCTTAAAGTATTAAATATAGACTAAAAATAACTAATTACACATATTACGATAACTTTACGAGACAATTTTTTAAGTCTAATCCATAATTTGATAATATTGTGCTACAGTAAAAATATGCTAACGACAGATTAATTAGTCTTAATAAAATCGTCTCACGGTTTCTAAACGCAATATATAATTTGTTTTCTTATTAGTCTGTTTTTAATAGATAAAATTAGTACCGAGATATCTGTAACGCCAAAAACTTTTCACCGACCAACTAAACAAGGTCTACTTATATTTACTTTCAGAATGATACCACAGAAATCTACAAATTTTACACAAACGTGCATGTCAACAAAGTATCCACCTGAGTTTGAAAAACAACAAACGAAAGGTTACATGATTTTTTCATCGGACATGCAGAAGAGTGGCGTATCTTTATATTAGAAAGGTTATATTATATCATAGTAAAAGTTCAATGATACAACTTCTTTGACCTCAGCTTCTTGTTCCTGGGAGTATATGTAAACCTAATGTAATTTTTTCAACCTTTTTTCAACAAGATTATCACTAACTTTTCCTCTAAAAGGGAAAGAGAGAAGCATTAACCGATGCTTGTTATAAGGATACATTAGATCAACTCGCATTTTTTTTTCTCCAACACACATGAGAATTCGTGCATTCACCTATTTTCTGGCCATTGATTGAGGAGGTCATGGAAAAGATTGTTCAGCTCAACTTAAAAACCTTTGAGATGAACATGTTGTTGTGAGTTACTCGGTGTTAACATCATATAATCAAATCAACAATCATCATGGCGAGAGAGGAACTCTATGATGCATGGATACACCTCATCGATCGCCTACGCAAAACCGAAAACGTATCAGTGCTGTGCAAACAGAAATTGCATCAATGCTGTGCAAAGATCGGTCCCATAAAACATGTCGAATTCAATTTGAACTCCTCATGCTAGGAGTCATCAGACGGAGTACATACCAGTCGACCTCCAACCAAGTCATAATGTGCATAATGTGGGCCTTGTGGTTTTCCGAACACCCTGTAGTTCACCTTGTGATTTGGAATGAGTTTCACAGTTTCTAACAAATGGGAATTCAGACCAAACTGAAATTAGCAATCTGCACAGCGAAGCAATTAAGCTAGCAGAACACAAAAGCCATGCACTACCTACCATAAACAGCCTCTGGAGGACAGATTAGGTCTTTATCTCCAGCCAATGCAAGGACAGGAGTCTCACACTCTTGCAAATGATCCTTGTACGAGAAGGTTCCGTTTCTGTTGCACAACCCACCTTCCCTGAAAGCGGTTGTAAGTTGCAGGACAACCTTTGCAGGCACTGTACCTGAAAACCATATGATTATATCAGCTTCCATGAACATAAATACCATTTGCAGACAAAAAAGTCATAGTGATCATAACTATCACTTTATCAGAATTAGCACATCACTAATTATGAAAGACTACTTACAAAAGTTGTTGGAAACAAGCTTAGACAGCAACTCCGGATGCATCATGTCCTGAGCTGATATTTGAGGATTAAGCCAGGAAAAAAGATATGGTGGACCAGATGCCCATGGATATGCTGCGGCCAACAATGTACCCAATGGAACAGCAGGGACATTAAGAGCTTGTGCAGGATGAGCCTGATAACGAACACATTAGCCTATTTTCAATAATGAAAATATTTAATCAATTAAATACCAATGCTCATAGAAATCATATCAGGCTGCCAGTTTGTTTACTCACAAGAGGCAGTAACAGCTTCAGTGATGAATTGGATGTTGTATAGTCAACAGAAGAAGCCAAAGTGACAATAGCTGCTAAATTTGATGAAACTCCTTCAAAACCTTGAAGATTGAGAAAATCAAATAAGACATAGAAAGGCAAACTCTAAAGAATTACGATATTTCTCAATGAATGGACAGCTTAACTAATATACACAAGGGATAATTGCTGAGTCAATTAAATAGAAATACATATTTGATGTGTGCTTCCGAACAAAGGGGATAAAATGTGAAGCAGAAATGGGGTTGCATGAAAGCTCAGATAAAGCGCAGTATCAGTGCCTCACCAGATCTTGACAGCATCGCATATAACAAAATCCCCCCCATTGAGTGTCCAATGGCAAGCAACTTTCCATCTTTTGCTTTGCTGTGCTGTCTAATATACTCCACCTGTAGAAATAGATGGTAAACTTGACAATATTCCACTAAAAAGAATCATGATTAGAGTAATAGCAATGAAATTTGCAGCAATTTGGCTAGTAACAATTTCGAAAATAGCACTTCCACCCACCGCAGCAGGTATATCCTCCTCTAGGTAATGGTCGAAATCCCAATTATATTCAGAAGTCAGATCCATCTGTGTTGCTACAAAACGCTCCCACGAATCCAACTGGTCCTGAAAATTCTTCAAAAGACGTAGACTTTCTTCTCTCACTGGACCAATCATCATAGAGCTCTCTACCATTTCTGAGAGAACAGAAACTTTTTCTGTGATCTCATGAAAGTTTCCATTTACTACAGCTTCTTCCATGACCTTTGAGATTCGATCAAAAAAATTAGAAAGCTCAGCAAGTAAAGGTGGTTCATCCAAAGCAACAATTCCAAGATCATCACAATCACTAGCATAGCCACCAGAACTCTGAAGGGCCGTACCCTCGAATGTACTTTGTTTATTAAGGGGCTGAATACCACCAGAGACATCCTCAAAAGTGACTGAGCCAGATGCAGCAGAATCGTCATATTCACGCATACTCAGACCAGCACCTCTTACTTCAACTATCCACGTATCAAATCCTTGGCTAGACATGTGACGAGCAAATGAAGCCTGAAGGTAAAATTAAAAAAACAAGATAAAAGGTAAGCTAAACAAGACTAGTCTAAATAACTTATTACAAGAATACAGTGATTGTTACCTTTTTAATGGAATATTGTCAAGTTTTCACTGTGTTCACACTTGTCAAAAATTAAACAAGGTGCAGCAATAATGGGGGGAAGAACAGTTTTTAGCTTCTTTAATCCTATCTCTACATTATTTTCTCAATTTATAAGCATCTCTTATTTATGAGTATCAATGATAATAACTCAAACAAAAAAAAAAGGACAAGAGATGGCAACGGTGATACAGGCAAATAAAAACACTGGCATTTCTCTCATGCGCTGAATATAACGGCTAAAAGTAGTAAGTTTATAATTAATTTGGAAATTGATGGGCTCAGGTCCAGGGACAGGTGGAAACAAAGAAGAGTGATGGTAGGCCCTGGGGTAATTTTTCCAGTTGCAGCTTGATGGATTTATCATGAATTGATGAAAAATTAGAAGACACTACCAGACTCACCAACCAGTTTTAATAATCCATTTACTAACTAAATTTTAGGATAAAGAAAACTAAAGGAGCTGCAAAGAAATGAAATTTCAATCATCGCTTTCTTTGTTCTAGTTGATGAAAAAAGGTCCTAAGTCCCTAACCCTCTCGGAACACCAAACTAAAACTAACATGAACGCTTGATTAAGCACCAATAAAAACACCCAGTGGCAATCATATTCTAAACATTTAGCTAAACAACACATGAAGATCACGTTTCAGGTTTGTAACAATCATCTATTTTCTTTTTTGACATGTTTATTTTGAAGCTAATAACAAGAGGAACAGGAAGGATCAAACTCACCCCGGGGGACAGGTCAAATCCGACGGCGTTCGTCCCGACTCCCGACAGCAGCATCAGCGGGTGATTCCTGACGGGAGCCTGCACGCACGCGACGCCAAATCAAATTAAATCAGACACCATTTTCGCTGTGACGAAGAAACCAAACCGAAGCGAAGCACACATACATTGCGCGGTGGTTTGTACCGCCAGAGCGCGAGCCGCCACCCGGCGCCGTCGACGGGGGCGTAGTGGAGCTCGTCGGCGGTGCAAGCGGCCGGCTTGGCCGGCCGCGAGGGGGCGGAGGCCGAGAGGGAGATCGGGGTCAAGTCGGCGCGGATTGTGAGGAGCACGCGGCGGCTGCGGTGGCAGCGAAAGGGGAAGGGAGCTTCGCCGGAGTTCCGTCGAGTGGCGAGGGTGGCGGTGGGGATCGGCTGGAGAAGCATGTCTGTCGTTTCGCTGCCGTCCCGGGCTTGGGGGCCGTCCCGTAGTCCCGTCGGTCAAAGTGATTAGAGTAAATTTCATCACGGGTCTGTGTCGTCCTGTCCTAAACTTGCAAATCACTTGTTTAGTCCTTAAACTTAGTTAGTTGTGTCATCCTAGTCCCTAAACTTTGTTTTGAGTCTCATCTAGGTCTAAACATAACAATTTAAAAACTTTATATCAATAAATAATTCATAACTTTTTCATATAAACTCAAATAAAGACAAACTTTATATCAAAATTGTAGCTCTCGATGTGATCTACAACTTTGTAGTTGAAAAGTTTTTTATTTAAAGCTGTTTAGGGTCCCAAAATATTATTGTATGATTATAGATTTTGGAATTTTAAATTAATTTTTTAGATACTAAATGACTTTAAATAAAAAATATATCGCTTCAAGGTCCCAGGTGCTATGTGGATGCCTCCACAAATCCAAACCAAACTAATCCCATCGTGACAACTGCTGGTCTGGGTGTTTTCATCCTCAATTTTCAGGATCATAGAACACAAGCCATCTACATCAAAGCGAAGCTTCATAACTGTTCTTCAGTTATCATGGCCGAGGCTGCTGGTTTAGCTCTAGGTTCTGCACTCCCTCAATCTTTCAGGTGTCAACTTCTTGTCGGACTGTGAACAGCTTGTTCACTTCTTCAACAAAGAAGACCTAGCCAACCCACCAGACTGGAGAATCAAATACTACACTCAGAGTGTCGTCAACTACACTTCCACAAGGTCACCTAAGATCTACAAAATTCAACGCCGGCTCAACACCACAACAGACTTTTTAGCTCGGCAGGCTAGGCAGATTCAGATTTCTGAACTAGATTTCTTATGTGTTTCAGAGGCCCATGTATCCTCTTGTGTAGTTCATCAAGCTTTACATCATGTAGGCTTAACAGGTGTAACTATTCTTGCAGCAAGTTGCTGCTAATAATAGATTTGCTTTCTTGTCAAAAAAAATAGACATTATTGTGGCGCTGGTAACAGGAGTCACAGTTCTGAATGATGATTTATTAGATCACTCTCAATGTATAGTTTTATCTCCTCGTTACCAAAACAAATGAAACTACAGATGAAATAGAACTAAGGGCAGTCCCAACGGTGGAAACTATGTGCGATATCCAAGAAAACTATGTCAACAAAAGTCAAAAACTACTGCATACAATGATAGAGTTTTTGAGTAACTAGTAAATATGCACTTATGACACGCACGTGTCTATCCAAACAATATTAATAATAACAAAACTTTGGTGAGTTTTCACAGATTAGAAGTGCAGACAATTGAAAATGAAGAGCACAAATAAAAAAACAGATAGCAAAAGCCAAGCAAATACCTTTATTATCTTCTTGTGAAGCCATGACATGTTTCCTCTTTCAAGAGTTGCTTTTGTCAACCATTATAGTATTTGTGAATTCAGATGAAGCAACTAATTTTGATGCATCAATCTCGACCTTTAGACAAGCCCGAGTAGCACGTTGGTATTCACCTTTTTTTGGCTCTAACTTCTTTCTTGTTGTTCTCTCCTACAATCACAAGATAAACCCAAAAATACTAGCCTATCCACGTCATCCT
This sequence comes from Coix lacryma-jobi var. lacryma-jobi, assembly GCA_009763385.1. Taxonomy (NCBI): domain Eukaryota; kingdom Viridiplantae; phylum Streptophyta; class Magnoliopsida; order Poales; family Poaceae; genus Coix; species Coix lacryma-jobi. The sequence goes on along the minus strand of CM019828.1, from coordinate 74,507,203 downwards.
TCCAACAGTTCTCTAAAAAAAAGCAAGAAGTGAAGAGCCGCACATGTCTCCTTTATGGATTTACCCACCGAGCAAAGACAAACGCAAAAAAAAAGGGGAAAGCCAAGAGCCGCGGCCGCTCCCGCTGGTACGCCTCGCCAAAACTTACCCTCTCCCTCCCGACGCGGCGATGGCTGGCGTAGGCGGGCGCGGCGGCGGCAACAACCGCTCTCCTCCTCCTCCCCTCTCTCCCTTCCGTTGCGGCGTACTGTCTGGCCGGGCTAGCACAGCCACAGCTCCAACCCTTCCATGGGTTGGGTACGCATCGGCGCGGATCCATCCCTGGCCCTAGCTCCACAGGCGCGCCGGTACATCCACCACCTCCGTCCTTGCCTGCGCCTCTGCCGCCCCTGCCTCTCTCTCTTCCGGGCGGCGGCGCACCAGGCGGTTCGCCCGAGGCGACGGCAGCGCATCGAACGGCCACCGGCGCGGCCTCGTCGTGGGCGTCGCCGCCCCCTTCCCCCGCTACTGTGGTGCGGCACGCCCGGACGGCCGCACGCCGCCGCACCTGTTCGTGCCCGCCGTCCTCCCCTGCTCGCCCGTGTGGCCTCGTGTACGTCATCCGCACGGTTTGCTCTCTCTCTCCTTCGCCAGCCCTGTTCGTGCCCGCCGTCCTCCCCTGCTCGCCCGTGTGGCCTCCTGTACGTCATCCGCACAGTTTGCTCTCTCTCTCCTTCGCCAGCGACGTGTACACACCAGGTTTGGAAACCCTTTCTCTTCAATTCATGTTGAGCGAAATCGAGCAGTCGAACTCTGATTTAAGATATTTGGCTATTCGTATTATGATTTAACCTAATTATTAATCATACCTTTTACCTGGTTTTTTTTATTATTTGTATTCGGATCTGATCTACTTATTACCGTACGTGTCGGTCATTTGCTAATATGAAGAATTTATGTCTCATTTTAGCCACGGTACTTATTAGCGTGCGTGACTCTATCAACACCCACCAGGTTTGCAAATCCTTTCTCTTCAATTCATGTTGAGCAAAATCGAGCAGCCGAACCCTGATTTAAGATATTTGGCTATTCGTATTATGATTTAACCTAATTATTAGCCATACCTTTTACCTGGATTTTTTTGATTATTTGTATTCGGATCTGATCTACTTATTACCGTACGTGTCATTCATTTGCTAATATGAAGAATTTGTGTCTCATTTTAGCCACGATACTTATTAGCGTGCGTGTCTCTATCAACACCCTTGCGTTGCTAACATGAAGAATTTGTGAGCCATTTTAGCCACGATTACCTATTAATATTTTGATTACGGGACTGGGTGAGGCCAGCGACATCAAGAGCATAAAAAGCAGATGTCTGCATGCCCAAATATTTTGATTACCTGCTAATATTTTGATTACATGTTAATATTGTTCTGATTTATGATTACAAAATATGGCATGCCAAAATATTAGAAAAAAAAGAGATGTCTGCATGCCGTTGTACAATTGACATGAACATCTATATATTGCAGCTGACATCTGGCAGTCTGGCACGAGCTCTTACTTCCACAATGTTGTTTCCTTTGAATCAGTTTGGTTTGTGTTAGGTAGTTTAGTCATTGTCTTCACTGAAATCCAAAAAAGTTTACTTTGCAATTTAGTAACCTATGGTCCTATCCTAATCTTTTTAGTTAGTTGTTTCCTGCGACTGCTAGCTTGGCAGCTAGCATTCCTAGATTGCAAATTTATTTCCATTGCTCACTAATTCCAAAATTCCTTGCCAGTTTGTCAATGTTGGTGACCAAAATAGATATTTGTAACCACGCGTGCATGGCAGGTGGCACAACCAAAAACAGGTGATGTGGATTACAATCAGCTTGAATTTGTTTCTTACTTAGTGCTGGCTTGGCAGCTTAGCATTTCCGGATCGCAATTGTGTTTTTAGTGCTCACTATTCAGAAATTTTCTTGCTGCTTTACCAATGTACACCTCTTCATGTCCTTCATAATCCGCAAAAATGAAATCCCCCTGAAAAATAATATTACATTGTACAGATTGTCAGATTATCAGAGTGGTCCTAATTTCTTAATATAAATTAACTCTGTCTCAAGTTTTCAGCAGTTTCAGGGCAACTATCATTTCCTGACTGGAATTATAGTACTTTCCTCAAGTTTACGTGGCACCCAAAAAAGTACTACTCATATTCTGAGCCAATAAATCCCTCAGTAATATGCTTGTGGGCCAACAGTTTATCTTTAGTGCATCTGCCATCCCTTTTATTCCAAGCGGTTTTGCACACGCATGAAAATTCTTTTTTAGGGAAAGCATATTATTCATCTTATACATCATTGACTATGGTGGTTGTGATTTCAATCTAATAAGACTATTAGAGTGGTCCTAACTTCCTAATATAAATTAACTCTCTCTCAAGTTTTTAGCAGTTTTAGGGCAACTATAGTTTCCTGACTGGAATTATAGTACTTTCCCCAAGTTTACATGACACCAGACAAAAATTGTGCTTATATTCTGAGCCAACGAATCCCTGAGTAATATGCTTGCGGGCTAACAGTTTATCTTTAGTGCATCTTCATCCCTTTTATTCCAAGCGGCCTTCCACGCGCATGGAAATTCTTTTTTCTAGGGATAACATATTACTCATATTATACATCATCGAGGTGCTGGTTGTGATTTCAGTCTGATTTTTTTGTAATGATTTACACAGTTGCTTCTCCGGCAACAGTACGATAGGTGTGTCTGCTAGACCTTGCCGACAAGATCACCATGACCTTGGCACTGGGAGGGAGCTCACCCGTACCTGATGCTATTGAAAGAAGAAAGGTTGGGATAATGCTTCTACTTTTTCATGCTTTGTGCTAAGTGTCGATTTATGAGCAATTTGCATTGTGAGAAAATATACTCTAACAACATTTGGCCAGTCTGTTGGGACAATTTGGACTCATCTTGCATTGGTTGGTTGTTGGAAGGAATTTTAATAAAAGGAGGTTGCCTGCATAGACTGCGATTAGTTAACTTGGGTGATGTCATGCTATAACTATCTTGGTAGACAACATACATCAAGTTGAGCTTATGCATCCTAATATTAATCCTATATGACACTGACCTATCTTCGAAGGTGTCTCTTCCACCGAGTATTCTTAAAAATAACTTTTCTTTCTTTTTGGCATTCCTCTTAATGTCATCGTGATTATATAGATTACATACATTCATGTAGTTAACTGTCCCTTGTCCTTACATGCTCATTGCGAGACTGCTTTTAATTGATAAAAACCATGGTTATGGCACCTGGTTAAACACCAGCAAATGCATATAGGAGTTCTATGTAGTTTAGCACTATGGCACTACACTTGATATCAGTTTGAAGAGGGGACATGTGCAAATTTTGGTGACCAAACATGCAACTATGTCTTGAAAAATAGATTTGCCCCTTAGTTTTGGACTTATGCAACATGTATATTTTGCTTAGACTAAAGATGTTTATACAGTAATGAACACATGATGGGAATTTATTGCTGATCTTTACAATGGTTCTTACCAATATTTTGTAAGGCAATCACGGTGCAGCCTCACAGCTAGCTTGGTCCCATATTAACCAACAGAGATGCTATGCTTAGAGATTTACTAAGGCGCTACATGTTTTAAAAATATTTTATGTATTTGATTCTATCATCGATCTTTACTTCTACCTGGCAAGTAATTCACTGTAACATTACTTAAAAACGCTCTGTTATATGTGCACTGTATAATCATAACATACCAGTTTTCCTTTTCCTTCTTGTATAAATTTAATCCACCTATATATGCTTCCTTTTAGGACTTCAGCAGCCATCCATAACAGAAACTTGACAGAGAAGATACAATTGTATACAGACAGTTAGTTCTCAGACTGCTCAATCTGATACCACACCGCTCTTCTCTACAATTAGTTCTCAAACTCCTCAATCCGGTAAGCACACCACTCTTCTCTATGAAAGTACATCTACTTGATATTGTTTCATAATTCTAGAATAGGGCTGCTTATATTCTTCCATGATTTTAGAAAAGTGATCACCTTAGCAATTTAGGTCTGGCTTGTGCCTTACTGCCTGTGTTTTACATGAAAAAAATATTTTTTTTAGGCCTGATCTGGCTGGGAAGCATTAGATGCAATATAAAATAGATGTTTGACTCTATAGATTCATGGTGAGGGTCCTTGCTATAGGTTCATGTGATTTGCAGTGGTTGTATAGTTCTTTACAGAATTTAGTCACTTGATATTCATGTTCAGGGTTGGTGCTACATGTATTGGTCTCTGATCATTTTTGGTGTCTGTATATTTTCTCTTCAAATCTGAACTGAATATATATATGTGTTGCACTATAGCTCAGTGTGTGGATCCTTGACGTTGCATTTATCAAATTATTTGTTCATTTTGCATGGTCAGTGTTCGTTGTGTTAGAAAGCCTGACAATGCTACATAGTGCACACAATGAACAGCTAAATACACTTTATATGCTTCATTTGTGCTTCGCCAATTGAAGTCTGCAAATTTATTGTTTTTAGCTTCCTGAAATGTGTATTGTCTTGCTTATATACTTGCTGCATCGATTCGTGAACCAGTAGAGGCACGACACCAAAGTACCACACGCACACACGCACACAAAAAAAAACCATGTATATATAAAGCATCCGCCAACATATGTAATATGTCTATGCATCATCCCTGACTCTTTGCAACCTTGATCTGACATGGGTAGTATGCATGACTTCATACCTTATTATTCATACTGTAATATGCATGTCTTTATAGTTTTGTGTTGTCAGACTAAAGCCTAATAATTCCTTGTGTTTATCTCCTCTATTTGCCAACAATCTTACAATAGGGGCAAGGAGGTATAGGCATTCTGATGCTGCAGAGAATGGTAGCTAAGTAGACATTCGATATTTAGGTATGACACTAAAATATCTGCTCTATATTCATAATTTTAGTGCACTTTTTTATTTAGTTATACCATCTAGCAATCAACACTTAAATTATGAAGAAGTGGTAAGTTCCATTTTCTTTTTATTGTCACCTGATTTCTGTTGTACATAGGTTAGATGTGCTCCATGTGTTTCTATTGTCCAGCAATAGCATCTTCACTGCCAACAGGTGCACGGGGGCGTGGACAAGCTCGGCAAAAACCACCATCACTCAAGCCTTAGCCTGTAAACAGTGTTCCTCTAAACTTCTTATACCATGTTGCTCTGTGTATGGAACATCTAGGTACAGTGTAGAAAAAATACCGCAATGTCTATGATATATGATCATGTATCGCTCTGTCGTTCCAGTGTTAACCACCATATATAATACATGTATCCGTTTTTAATCTGTAAATTTTTACAACACTTACGGTCTCTATCCACCCGCAGGCGCGCAGGGCGCGCCCGTTCTACTAGTTAGGCATCAATCTCGACCTTTAGACAAGCCCGAGTAGCGCGTTGGTATTCACCTTTTTTGGCTCTAACTTCTTTCTTGTTGTTATGCAAAGGAGCATACCTCTCTCGTTGATACTTATGATTTTTTTACGTGAGCTTTCTCCTTATGCGCTATGATCCGAGAGGATGGAATCGACTTTGATACATCAGCCTTGACTTTCAGAAGAGCCCGACAACTATGGCCATGTTCAGTTCGCGAAATATCCCCAAATATTTTGCATAGTACCCGTTTTAGACGCATGCATGGAGTATTAATTGTAGGTAAAAAATAACTAATTGTACTTTTAGTCTGCTCATGTCGAGACGAATCTTTTGAGTCTAGTTGGGCCATGTTTGGACAAAGTTTGTCAAATAACAACGAAAGTGCTACAGTAACTTTTCGCCAAATATTTCGCGAACTGAACAAGGCCTATGTTGATATGATTTTTGTCCGAACTTCCTCCTTATTGTTAGACAATGCAACATACCTCTCTTTTTGGTACTCATAATTTTTAGCACAAACTTTCTCTTTATGAGCTGTGATTTCAGACGATACAATCGTTCTCGATGCATCAGCCTCAGCCTTCAGACGAGCTCCACGACTATATTGATGCTCATGATTTTTGGCACGAAATTCTTGCTTCTCATTGCTAGACAATGCATAATACCAACCTTGTTTATGTTCATGTTTTTTGGCCCACGTTTCCTCCTTATTGATAGGCAGGGCTTCCTTTTCCTGTTGATTCATTGTGCATGCGAAAGAGTTACACATCTTAGGGGATGTTTAGTTGGTGGTTGAAAAGTTTTTGGTGTGTCATATTGGTTGTTACGGTACTAATTTAATCTATTAAAATTAGAATAATAAAAAACAAATTACATACTTCGTCAGGAAACCGTGGGATGAATTTATTAAAACTAATTAATCTATCATTAGTATATATTTACTGTAGCACAACGTATTGCAATATGTTTAGTTAGTTATTTTTTAGTCTACATTTAATACTTCATGCATTATAAAAAGGTTTTTTTTGTTGGGAAATAAACACCTCCTATGGCTAAATTATTTTTGCATGGTTAACAAAATAGTGTACGATGATATAATCTTCTTGATCATCTGTTCAGGTTTTCAGGCACGGGATAAAGTTATGAATGTATCCAAATTAATTTTGCATTATTTGAATATATAATTATTTTCCTGCAATTTTCATAAGTTCGTGTATGGATTAGTACACATATGCTAGATCTATTAGCTTGTACTGTTTACCTCTTAGCCGTAACAGCAAGACTGTATCCAAATTAATTTTATATTATTTGGATCTATAATTATTTTCCTGCAATCTTCATAAGTTAGTCGTAACAGCAAGACTGTATCCAAATTAATTTTATATTATTTGGATCTATAATTATTTTCCTGCAATCTTCATAAGTTTGTGCATGGATCAGTAAAAATACGCTAGTTGTGTAAGCTCGTAATGTTCATCTTTTGACCTATGCTAGTTCTATTAGCTTATACTGTTCACCTCTTGGTCGTAACAACAAGACTGTATCCAAATAATTTTAAATTGTTTAGATCTATAATTATTTTCCTGCAATCTTCGTAAGTTTGTCCATGTATTAGTAAAAACATGCTAGTTCTGTTAGCTTATACTGTTCATTTTTTGACTTAACAGCAAGACTATTAGCTTGTACCGTTCGACTTTTGGGCCTAACAGCAAGAGATATGATGCTTTATTCAGTGGTCTTGCTTCCTGTGCCTTCTAGTAGTACTATATATGCCTTGTTCGTCATTGCGCGAATCCTGGTGTGTGTGTGTCCGTTAGCAAGCTAGAGCACTCCTCCTCGCGATGGCAACGCCATAAACGCAAAGCTCCCCCTTGTGACCTTCTTTCCTAGGCATTGTGCGGTTGGACATACGTCGCCGTGTAGACGTCGAGGCACAGGTTTGATTTCTATCACCGCAGTCCAAACGTCACCAAAGCAAATAAATTAAGAAGGAAATCGGCGGAGAGTATGCACGCACCTGGTCCTTTGTTCAAGGGGTGATACGTCAAGCCGACCACCGCTGCGATGTTGGCCGGCGGGGGTAACGATACGAAGCCCTCTACCGATGCGTGGCTGTTAACGGATCCACATCGACGGTAGTGCGGCGGTCGGCGGAGATGGTAGGATGGTTGTTGATGGATCCACGTCGACGGCGAGGTGGTTCAATGTGACAGGCAGCGAGGCCTGCCCCTGGTTGCCTTGCATTGCAGTCGAGCGATCCGACTGGCTACACCAGCGAGGGATCGCGTGGTAGTTAACGCGGGCAGGGAGCGAGGCTGTTGGAGATAGAGGGGTATTAAATCTTTAGGTGAGAAAAAAATAACTTAAGCAACCGTGAAAGCACTAAATTATAGAAAACACGTGCATAAGTATGTTTCGTCCATGTTGATCCACCTGTCAAATTAATATCTAGCGTCATATGTAAAATCAAAACATATCAAGGGAGGACACCTTAGATGTGTAGGTATTTTTTTTTGGGTAAGAGCTATTTTACAATTCTTTAGCTCTCTTACAGTATAGATATAGATAGATAAATATCAGAGTTTTTCTCTCTCTTCCTTATCGCTTCCTCTCTCCTTATTCTCTACAGACTACCTTCTCCCAGCCTCACAAACGTAGAGCACAGCAGCGGCCTGAGAGCACACTTAGCAGGAGCGAGTGGATGCAGTGGCGCAAGAGCATGAGTAGAGCCGGTCGCCGAGCAAGCACGGTGCAAGAGCACGCGCAGAGCCGGTCGATGAGCGCACGGCCTACGCGGACCTGGCAGCGCCGTGGAATGCGCAACAGTGGCCAGCGAGCACCGGGCTAGCGTCGTGAGTGCGCGCACGGGGCCGGATGGCGAGCGCGACCTACACGGCGGCAGCGCTAGGCCCGGCTTGGGCAACGTCGCAGCCTGCACGCGACCTACATGACGATGGTGCAGGCGAGTGCGGCCAGCGGAGCGAGGCGCACGCAAGCACAGCGGCCATCGGCACTAGCGACTGCAACAGCGACGCAATCTATGCGGCGGCGCAGCTAGGCCCGGCCTGGGCAACGGGGTGGCCTGCACACGACGGTGATGCAGGCGAGCCACGGTGCGGGCCACCGACGAGCGCACGCGTCCTTGGCGGGTCCCACGTGCGTAGAAACTACCGGTTTCTTACCCGTAGCAAAATCATGGTTTCTTCCTGCCTCGTTGTGAGGGAAGACTCAGTTTCTCTTCTAGGAAACAGTTTCCTCTTTTTTTCTTCTCTTTTCTCGTTAACTAGACTATGATGTCAACATTTTACTTAGATGACATCTCATTTAATAGGGATAGAAACTACCATCAATATACCATTAAGACTGCCCTAAGTACTTCTCAATGCACAGTTCATATACTGTTTCCCTCGATCTCCTTTTCTCTCCTTTCCCTCTCTCTTCTCCACCAAAGTGAGAACATATATGATGAATGATTGACATTGATGAGGAAGGTTTGAGGCTTTTTCCGGTTTAGTCCATATCTCGCTACGAGCTTAATGTTTATGACTAACTGGTGGCGTTGAGTTGTGGTGTTTTTGTGTTGGTGTGCGTGTGCAACATGTGTCTCTTGGCTGTGTTGATGTGCAGGTGTGGAACTCGGATACAGTGGTCGATGACGAGGTGAAGGTCAAGTAGAGACGTGTCGTGCCGACGGACCGGGATCGGTGAAGGATGGGCGTGTCGTGCGCGGACGTGAGGCTTGGACCGACGGACCAAGAGGCCAGAGGACCAGCTGTGGTAGCTGGCACGTGGCATCAGCGAGCGAGAGCACATGGGGATGTGCGGTGCATCGGCCGAGTCGGGACGAAGACGATGGCGTCGTGGCACTTGGCGGGAGGTCGGACACGGGCTTGCGTGCGGCGCAAGTGCCGTCGGCCAAGTCAAGAAGGAAGGCGAAGGCGTTGTGCCCGGCGTGAAGGCTGGACATGCATCGACATCGGTGCCGGTGGTCGGGGTGTGCGAACCACATCCCGTCTACGGCGCGGGTTCGGTAGCTGAGCCTCAAAAAGCTACCTCGACGGTTTCCGAGTTTGGGCCTCAAAACTCGGGTGGCCGGTTTCCGAGTTTGGGCCTCAACACTCGGGTGGCTGGTTTCCGAGTTTGGGCCTCAAAACTCGGGATGGACGGTTTCCTGGTTTGGGCCTCAAAACCTGGGCTCGCGGGTTTCCGAGTTTGGGCCTCAAAACTCGGGGTGGACGGTTTCCAGGTTTGGGCCTCAAAACCTGGGCTGACAGGTTTCCCGGTTTGGGCCTCAAAACCGGGGGAAGGTTCCTATGCGGAACGGTGACGCGTGGCGGCACCGAGAGGCTTGCGTTGCGGCGAAGCTATCGGTGAGAAGGCGCGGCGGTCGACGGTGACGGCACGTGGCGGCATCGTGGAGCTTGCGTCGAGGCGAAGCGAAGGATGAGAAGGCGCGTGGCCGTCGGATGGAAACTGCCAGAGTTGGATGGTTTTACCCCTAGGGGGTATTTGGGTTAGTACTTCATGTTAGGGCGTTTGTGTCATTTGGATGTGAGCCTATATATAGATGAAGGGGCTGTGTTGGACAGTAATCCTTGGAGGTGTCACTCTCATTTTGTTGATTTGAGAGGAGGCTAGGACTAGAGGGAGGAGTGGCTCTTGTTCTTGAGCTTTTCGCCATCCACGCTTTGTTGTTGCGAGGAGTGACTTGTAGCCCGACATAGTGTGCTACACAATTCATCATCTCGTAGCAATCCAAGGATCAATTTCTTAATCCTCTTGTGTTGGCTGAAATTTGGATCGATTCGCGTTTTTGTTCTTCGCGTTTTGGTTTTTCCCCTCTCGGAGATTTGCCTCGTTCTCCCTCTTCGAGCGACGATTTGCGATTCCATTTGAATCAAATTGTTCTATGTCATGAGCTCCTTCTTTCCACTGAAGGATTTCTTCTCTAACCTCACGAGCACATAGATCGGGCCAAAATCGCGTTTGTTCTTCGTTCTTCCCCTTTTCTAGTGTTCTTCTGATTTCTCATGGATTAGTTGGTTTGGAGCGATGATATCCTAGGATTAGCTTTCCAACACGTAGAAGAACACTTGGGAGAAGTTTGGTTGCAGCCCCGTTCGATTTGGTGAAGATCCAATCGATTTTGGTTTTGTCCCGAGCTGTTTTTGGGCTTTGTGGACACTGGCGGACTGTCCGGGACTCATCCCCGGACTGTCCGGGGGTCGGGGCTGTTCACGGGCAGCGAGGTCGTTGTTTTTATTTTTGAACGGCGGACTGTCCGGGACTCATTCCCGGACTGTCCGGGGTTCAATAGCGGACAGTCCGCGGTTCACTAGCGGATATTCCGCGACTGCACAGTTTTGCTGATTTCTCTCGTATCTTTTGCGTACGAGCTTCGATTTGTGATCCGTTTGTTGCGTTGGTTTTCTAACTTCTTAGGGATCATTCCAAAGTACTTTTGACACCATTGGTCAAAGTATTTTTGGTCGGACACTTCCTTTTTCTCCATAGGATTTAAGTGTTCCTCTTTCGGAGTTTCGACGGTTCTAGCGTCCGTATCTTTTGCGTTCGAGCTCCGATTTGAGATCCGTTTGTTGTGTTAGTTTCCTAACTTCATAAGGATCTTTCCAAGGTACTTTTGCCACCAGTTGGCCTAAGTATTTTTGGTCGAACACTTTCCTCTTCTCCATAGGAGTGGGGTGTTCCGTTATCAGAGGTTCGATTGTTCTAGGAGCTTGCTTGTGCAGTTTTGCCCCGTTGCTTTGGCGCTTGGTTTTGGGGGTTCTTCGGTAGTTCCGCTGTACCTCTAGGACATCTCCTAGGGTATCCACCTATCCGTAGGTCGTGAACTCACCGGTTGTTTGAGTCTTCGCTTTTGTGGTGATTTTCTAGGACAAGGGCCATCATTTCCCGAGAAGAAATTTGAGGCTCCCATTCACCCCCCCTCTGGTCGCCAATTCGGTCCTTCAATTGGTATCGGAGCCAGTTAAGGATCTCTCTACCTTAACCGGTTCCGGATCCGCGAAGGCGACCTTTTGAGAGCAGTTTTGTTTCCGACTTTGCTTGTCGAGGTGTTGAGCTTGTGTTTTGGCTAACACTAACAGTGCTTTTGGAGATGGCACCAAGTTCTTCTTCCAATGTGTCTTTGTCCTCAGGTTTGAGTCTTGGACATGCGATCGAGGATGACATTTTGGCAAGAAGGAGGAGTGCTGTTCTTGAGACGGAACGTGAGAAGGATGCTTTGCTGGACTTCCTAGGAGATGATGAGCATTCGACGGAGGATCGTATACGTGAACTTGGCAAGGCCAAGAAAGGTACACTTGTTGCTAGTCTTGGGATTTTGTCCCAACGATTTGAAGCTTGCTGTGATGATAACATTAGATATGATGAGCTTTGTGATACCTTGCGTAGAAAGATTGAGAAGTTGAATTGCTCCATCACTAGGTTAAAATGTGGCCTTTTTCATTGGAAGTCTAGTGCATCTTTACCTTGCACCTCTTGTAGTGACATGGTTAGGAAGAATGATGAGCTATGCTTTTCTCTTGCTAGCTTAAAATCTGAAAATGAAATATTGATATCTAATGCTTCCAAACCATGTTTAGTTTGCGTTGACTTGCGCAAGGATCTTGAATGTGCTAAAACTGAAATAGCCTTGCTAAAGTCAAATGCTTTGTTACCATGTGTTTCTTGTGAGTCTTTACATGCTGAAATTAACAAACTAAAATTGACTCACACCACATGTGTAGATGAACTTGAGCATGCTAGGGCTGAAATTGATGAGATAAATTCTAGGCCTTGTAGCTCATGCTCTTTGAATAAAAATGATTGCCTTACTTCTTGTGCTAATCATGATTCATTGCTTGATGTGAATGGTGATGTTTCTTCCATCGATTTCATTTGCACATCATGCATTGATTTGGAAAAAGAAGTTTTGGCTTTGAAGGTTTTGCGCGAGGATATGAGCGCTAAGTTGGTTGAGCACAATGATATGAGTGCCAACCTTGAGAAAGAAGTTGAACTCTTGCGTACCACATATGCCGAGTGCATTAAAGAGGAGATGGAAAATCATAAAAATGCTCCTTGTGGTACTTGTGATCGCCTCATGTTTGAAAATGAGGTTTTATCCAAAAGATGCAAGAGTCTTTGTGCTATGTCTCTTGATTCACGCATTTCTTGCAACTCCGATGTTGATGTTTCTAAGCTTGATTTTTTGAAACCGGAGTTGAGTTCTTGTGTTGCGCGTGAGTCTTTTGACAATAGCACTTGTGCCAAGGTTTCGGATAGCTCTTTCATAGCAACTCCTAACCTTGTTGTTTCTTCGAGTGATGTCCAAGGGACTTCTCTTGATAAGGGTGCTTCTCATATTTTTGGGACTCGTGCTCCCAATCCGGTTTTCCATTGCACCTTTTGCAAGAAGGATGGACACTCATTCGATTTTTGTTTCCGCCGTGTCAAACACGAGCGACGTATTCGAGCTAAGGCTTTTAGGAAGCCGCGTAGCCTTTCCCATGGCACGTGTGCTCCTAGTGTTGGCACCAAGTTAGTTGTTGATGCTTCTTGTTCTAAGTCCCAAGGGACTTCTCACTTGTCGGAGAATGGTGTGCCTTCCAGTAGGACTTTGTACCATTGCTCTTTTTGTGAGAAAGATGGGCATCAAGAAAGCTTTTGCTATCGGCGTGCCAAACGTTTGCGCCAAGCTCGCTCTTCTAGGAAGATGGTGGTTCATAGCCCTTCTCATGGCATGAACGCTTGTGCTCCTAGTAAGAAGCCCCTCTTTGTTGATGGGTTTTATGACTCCTTTTCTAGTGGGATAGGTCATGGTCGTGGACATGCTTCTAGTGCTTCTTCTCTTGGTCCACGTCATGCTTTTCATGATGCTTCTATTGGTTCTTCTACAAAAACCTTAGAAGATGTTTGCCTCTTTTCCCGTGGTACGACTCGTTCTTCTCTTTGAGTTGTCCTTTTGAGGAATGCTTCCAAGGGTGTTTCACAATTGCATTTGAACCAACATTTGCATCATGCTAACCCACAAGATAAGTTGAGTTTTGTGACCAAGTCTTGGGTTCCCAAGTATATGCTTGCTAACCCTTCAGGATCCAAGACCCGGGATACTTTGTCCTCTTGTGTGTAGATATGAGGACGCGGGGTGGAGAACATGCACTTGATGGAACTTGATCTTTTAGATGTGATCATGATTTGATGGTTCTCTACACCCCGCTTAGAATTGCCTCCAAAGAGGTTTTTGTTATCTGGTGAGATTTCATATACACTCATACCTTGTACATCCATGATCTATGTCTTGTGGTATGAGATGGTCTTTCATGTGCTCACTTGTATAGTTCTTGCATGTACATTTTCCTGTGTATCATGTTTTGTTTAGTCTAGCATGTGCTATCTTGTATATCATGTCATGCTAGCCTTGTGTATAGTTTTTGTGGAGTAGACATTCATGCTAGTTTGTGATCCTCATGAATATTATGCCATGCTTTACCATACTTCACCATGAGCTTTACTTGTAGAGGTATGATGTTCATTAGGTATCACTTTTCAAGTGCTAGTTTTGGTTAGCTACATGTATCCTGTTGATATGATTAGTTTGAGCACTAGCCTTTCCATAATTTTATCATGTTACATGCTTTTGGATCTATTGATATCATTATCTTGCATTGTAGCATGTGTTGAGGTTTAGGCTGTGTTTGGGTTGATCATGTCTCAAGGTTGCATTTTGCTCCATAGTGCTTTATCCTGTTGCATGGTAATCTTGACTAGTTTGAGTTCAGATCTCCTTTGCGGTATCATTCATAGGTAGGCCTCTTTTTGTTGAGAGTTCACCTTATGCTTATTATGTGACTAACCGTTTTGTGGAGACCTTGAGGTCACACTGGACGAGACAATACCCTGTGTTTCTTCTGCCTTTGAATGTGCAGGAGAACAGGAGCCTGGAGAGAGCATTTCAGCTCACGGACCCGATCCCACTTCTTCCACAACTTGGGGTTCCGTTCGAGTAGCTCTCCACCAAGCACTAGCTGCACCTGTGCGAGCGACAGCATCAGGCGAGGGGGAGACGACTTCGGCGAGGCAGGCGCCCCGGAGTTCAGCAGATTCAGGCGTCCCCTCGGGTATCACACCAACAGGGGGTCATGCGCTTCATGAGGTACCTCTGACACACTTCTGAGTTTGGGTTTTGGTACTCTTCTTCCTTGACCTCTTGTTGTTGTGTGGTCTTTTTGATGTGGATTTTGCTGGCTGTCGCTTGAGCGTTTCTTGGCTCTTTATTTTTGAGTTTGGTGTGTGTTTCCCTTTTAGTTGGGGAAGCATTTTGCTTGTTGTATCTTAGTTGGACTTCTCTGATACCCTTTTGTTTTGGGTTTTTCCTTTTTAGGCTAGTTTTGCTTTGTCTTTGATAGACTAGCTTTTGCATGCATTTCATCATGTATTGTAGTGCATCTTAGAGCTTCATGTTTAGAGCAATGAGAATGAGATTATGCTCTTTTTGGTGTGCCCTGTTTATTCATAATGATGCTTGTAGCTTAGGCTCTTTTTGATCACTTGATACATGTTATCAGCTAAGCTATTTTTGGCAAATGGTGAACTTGACTAATCAACTATGAAACTTTTAATTTGTTCACCATTGAGATTGACAACTAGCATGGGTAAGATGTGTTGAGATCACTTGTGCTATCTTTTGTATGCTAGGTGTGGCAGAACCTCCTGAATTAAGTGGCCCACATGCACCCATCATTGTCCTAAAGACTTCTGATTGGCGTGCACGAGTTCCAAATGACTCAAGAGATCTGTCGGGTGTCCTCGGGAAACCCGAATCATCCACGTTACATTTTTTTCAGGATTTCCCTCATCAAGCATCACAGTATTACAACAGTTTTATAGATAAGATAAATCAGAGTAAAGCGGAAAGACTATATAATATAGATCGAAACTTAGGTTTAAAAGTTTACAATCTAGAAGTACTTGATACATAAAAGTGTCGGAACTTCTTATTACATATACCACACAAATTTTTTGTTACTTGCCCAAGGTCAAACATCAGAGTCATTATCACTCTCCTCCACAAGAGTGAAGAAACATTGACCACCAAAAGGATGATCAATGAACTCACCTGCAACAAAGGTTAACAAACCTTGAGTACAAAAGTACTCAACAAGACTTAACCGTCTAGAAAAGAGGAGAAGACTCAGGTATGAAGGCTATAGGGATTCAAGGTAAGGCTTTAGCAAGATCAAAACATTTCTTTTGCAGAAAAGCTTACTAATAGTAAAGCCTATTTTCAAGTTTTAACTCAAGATTAAACTTTATAACTATCCAAAGATTCTCAATCCTTCATAAGCATACCACATCTTTCGTTCTCATCTCATCAAGATTCCATTCATTACTACAGTGCGGGTCAGTGGATTGAGGCTCCATATCCGAGGAAAACACGGCGATTCGAATCGTTTAAACCCAGCTGGGGATTCAGTACCACACGACATATGTAGAACTTAATCTTGCATATGTCAACCCTATCTATAGATCCTCCCATACAAGAACGGGTCCAGCGTCACCCGAGAGTACAGTACACCTCGAACCCGACTATCTCATAGCCCCGAGGGTACACGCTACTCCCGCCATCTCTCCACTCCCAGTACGCGGTTAGCCGTTCTCAAGTACCGGAATAGCTATAGACGAGGCTTACCACCGCATGTGGGCTGTACTCAAAGGTCTCAATCACAGCAGGCCAACAACGATAAGGTCCTATGTTGAGTAACCTTACAACAAGACTCCATTCTTGATGTAAGTTACTATCGTTATCATGTTATCTCAAGATTCATGATTTACAAAACATAGCAACCATTTTTAAAAGCACCTACTATATTGAAGTAGTGAAGCATGACTAAGCATACTAAGAATTTTCATAAAACAGGTATCAAGGTTAAGTATTGGAATCATCAAGGTTGGTAATGCATCAAATAAGGCTCACATAACTCCTATTCACTTAATGCATCATATTAACTCAAGTGATATAAATAACTTTATAAAAATACAAGGATAGGTTTAATGTCCGGGGCTTGCCTTGTTGATCAGCGAAGTCCGGAGATTCTGAAAAAGCAGAAGGATCCACACACTCAGGAGAAACCCACTGAGGATCCGGTCCTTCCGAAACGAGATCTACACGTAGAAGTGCATATGCATGATCAATGAGATGCTTATGACATGATCATGGTAAAGATGGAAATTTTCTAAACTGTAGACATTTATTCGTACAATCTTTCATCATGGTAAAGTTGCAAAGCAACAAAACCAAAATGATTAACTATTTCTTTTTATTTTATAAGTCATTTTAATTAGCCCTTTATTTATACACAAATCATACTTATTCAAACAGAGCTGAAATTAATCATGAAGGTAGATATCAGTGACATAAACTCACATGTCAAATTTCATGATTTTTGGAGAAACACAGAAAATCACATAATTCATCAAAGTTGCATTTATTAATTAAAGTGCAGATTTAATTGTCATAATAAAAGTACTCAAAACATAAGTTTTAGAATTTTTATATTAGCACAGACATGTTATTATCTTACATGTCAAATTTCATGATTAACAGAGCTATAGAAAAATTATAGCAAAAATAACAAACTTGGCTACTGTGCATAAAGCCATAAAAAGAAAAACTCCATTCTAGCCCAAACTGGGCTTTCGGCCCGCTCCCGCTCGGCCTAGCGCACGCGAAAACGGCCCGGCCTGGCTCCCGCCCGCGCGCTCTGGCGCTTTTGCAGAAAAGCCCTTCGGCTTCTAAGGAACCAACCCACAGTCCAAGACACTATTTAAATGAGTCATGGACTTTGCAACCAACACCCTGTAAAAAGTCGTCTTCGCATACGGGAGGTCCCCGACCCTGGCCCGAGCGGACGGCGGCGCACCGAGCGCCGGCGAGCCTTACGCCGGCCAACCCCGGCCAGTAGAGACCTAACGGACGCGAGCACCAGCACCGACGAGTCACCCGCGGCCGATAGAGCCCCTAGCCCCAAACGCTACCACTCCAGAGAGGTCTGGCCACGCACGGCGGCGGACTGAACCGCGGCGGAGCTGTTCCGGCGAACCTAGGCTAGCAACAGAAGAATGGAGGGGCTAGGAAGCTCCAGTAGCTTACCCTGCTACTGCCTGTGTAGTTGGTTCGAGCGGAGGAGGAACGGGAAGGCAAGGTCCACGGAGCAGTGGCTCGCGGCGGCGAACTCCGGCGAGGCAAGCGATGTTCCGGCGAGACCTGAGCACCAAAAGGAAAACCACCAAGCCGATGTGTAACCTGGGGTCAAGGTGAAACAGAAACACAAGACAGGGAGAGTAGAGGAGTGCCCGGTTGGGCTGACCACGGTGAGGTCGAGCTCGGCGGCGATTTCGCCCGGCGGGAAGAAAAACGGCGAGCTCGAGCTCTCTGAGGCAGGAGAAGTAGAAAGGATGGGTTCTAGAGGTGCGCAAGAGAGTATAGAAGTTATAGCCGCGGTCAATTCGGATGAGAACACTTGGTGTGCTGTGAATTTGGGATTAGGTCGGAGTGGTGCCCGTCGGTGCCCTGGTGGCGAACTGGCGACGGTGAGCGCAGGAGGAGGCGCCACGACACGAAGGAGAGCGCCAGCAGCTGCGTGACATCGCCACGGACTCAGTCACGCGCTCATTCGGGAGAGATCAACGCCTTTTGCGCTGGTGTGAGCGATCAAAGATCGGCCTCCACCGCCATGAATAGGAGACTGAACTTATCCCCCCCTTCTCCTTTATACCCTTTCGGAAAATTTGAAATTACATTAGATTTTTGAATATAAGTTGAAAATATGTTAAAATATCAAATGTTCAGAATTCAATACTAAACATCTTTTATTTTTGCAACATATGCAGAATATGCTTAGATTTTGAATTAGGGTTTGCAAATCAAAAGGGGACAAAAATAGGGCAAAAGGGTATTTTCACCATTACTTTTGATTTTGCATAAGAACTTGAAAAAATTTATACATAAAAGTTGATCCTTATAAAAAATGGAGCAACTTTGCTTTTTGAAGCATACTCAAATTCTTTTTAGATTTTGATTAATAAGAAAGGGGATAAAATAGGGTTTTTAGATTAATTAAACCATTTAATTAGATTTCAACCAAATTTGAATTATAACTCAATGGTGACTTGAAACATGTTCCAAATACACCTTTGAGACATAATACCAAGATGTGATCCAAAATTCAACTACTATATAAGAAATTACCATAGTACCCCTAAATAGCATAAAAGCATTAAACACCACAAAGAAAACATAACTAGGGTTTCAACTTAAACACTCCTTATCAACTAAGCACAAGCATGATGAATTAAACTTGTTTTTAGTGAATGCATAATTAGGTTATCAACTCAAATGAAATGCCAGTGCTTATGATGACATGTCAAGTTTTAGTCTGCTTAACACCAGAGTGTTACACTAGGTTGCTATGTCTCTTGCACTGAGTCATTCACTTGCTTGGATTGTTCATATTTACCTTGTGCTTAAAATTTGATCCAAGTCTAAGTGAAATGAAAAGATCAAGATGGGATTGCATGTGTCAGCACCTCACGGTATCGAGACTGTTTCTCATTGCACAATTGAGTTAAACTTGAGCCGTGTAGTGTAAGACCAAAACCGGTGCTTTAAGCTTCCGATTGCTTTTCTTGCATAGGCTTAGCCCGATTGAAAAGTTAGGCAATGACCATGTTTTCAACCTCTCGCAATCACATGCTTTAATATGAACTTGTGTTAATACCACTGCAATCGATAAAATTTGAAAATAACATAAGTTTATGCTTCATTCTATGGCATGATGATTGAACTTTGCTAGGGGTAGTTCACCTTTTATACTTGAGTTAGCACTTGGTTGATTTCCTGTCTATTCATGCTTAGTGCTATTTTAGTAGTGAACTCCTTTTGAATGGCTTAAAACTGCTCATATGCTTAATTGTTCATATTTCGTATTCATTTGATCAGTTTGAGCCTTTGCTAGCATTTGTTTTGGTTGCTACACTTTCAGGGCAGCACCCTTTTGAGCATCTTTTTATTCTGATTGCTATACATTTGAAGCTATTGCATTGTGCATATCATGCATTTTTAGCTTAGTGTACATACCCCCAGCTCCGATACACTTTGTGGTCACTTTCAATGCTTTTCATTGCCCCCATATGCTTTTGGTTGATGACTTATCTTGTGTTTGTGTCAACTTTGTGAAAAATGTCAAAACCCCTCAGCATGTTCCCTTTTGTGAAGGGGGAGAAGCTGTTTGCAAGGGGGAGCTTGAGTGTTGGCACAAAGGGGAGAGTCATGCATTTTGGGGAGAGCTTTGAGCTAGGGGGAGTTTAGCTCTTTTATGTTTTTCTTCAATTGGTACAACTCTTTTATGTGTTTCAATTGGTATCCTTCATAGTGAGCTTTGGTGCATAGCCTTTGTGTGTAGGCTTGCCTTCAGGAGGAGTCGCTTTTGTCTTGCTGCTTCTCCGCGTGCTCCGAGTGTTTGTGCTCCATTTAGTGTTGAGCTTCTCTTTGTGTTTTTTCTCAATCGGTATCGAGCCTGCTAGTCGTGTTGGGCCGTTGTTGCCTCTCTCTTGAGAGACTAGCAGTTTTTGCTTGGTATTTTCGATTGATATGGAGCCTTTAGCTAGTTGTGTCGAGCCTCTGTGCCCCTGTCTTGAGGAACTAGCTGTTTTCACCAATTTTTGGCTGTTTGTGATTAGTATCGAGTCTGCTAGTTGTGTTGAGCCTTTGTGCCTCTATCTTGAGGGACTAGCAGTTTTGCATTCTAATGCGTTGTTTCAGCCTCAATTGGTATCGAGCCTTGAGCTAGTGGTGTTGAGCCATTTTCTGCCTTTTCTTGAGGGCTAGCTCATTTTTGACTTGGTTGCGTCGAGCCGTTGCCCATGTCTTTGGGAACCAAGTCTTTCGTTCTGTGTGATCGAGTTTTGCTCTTTAATGAGTTGTTGCTCCGATCCTTTGCTTGGTTGCGTTGAGCCATTGCACATATCTTTGGGGACCAAGTTTTCTGTTTTGGTATCTCAAATCATCTCTTTGTGTTTAGTCTTTGTCAATTCAATCATCAAGGGGGAGAAATTTTAAAACCCAAGTGGATAAGAACCCCTTCCAAGTTGATAAGAACCTTGGTTTCTTTTGTGATGATTGTTTGACAACTTATTTGAGATTGATTTTCGTGTAACTTTTGGGATTTCATGAAACTCTTGTTTCTCTTGACTCTTCGGTTGTGTGGAGGCTTTGCCCGCTTTTCCCGCTTCTTTCGGGACCGAGAGCTTTTATTTGGAGTTTTCATGACCCTTCCTCATGTCAAGTAGCCTTGTGTTTGCTTTTGCTTGGCTTTTGGGCACTTCGATGAGGCTTGCCTTCAAACCCTTCCTTTGTGGTTTATTTTTAGTCAATGCATTCATCAAGGGGGAGATTGAGAACATATATGATGAATGATTGACATTGATGAGGAAGGTTTGAGGCTTTTCCCGGTTTAGTCCATATCTCGCTACGAGCTTAATGTTTATGACTAACCGGTGGCGTTGAGTTGTGGTGTTTCTGTGTTGGTGTGCTGTGTTGATGTGCAGGTGTGGAGCTCGGATACAGTGGTCAATGGCGAGGTGAAGGTCAAGTAGAGACGTGACGTGCCGACGGACCGAGATCGGTGAAGGATGGGCGTGTCGTGCGGCGGACGTACCATGCCGATATACCTAGAGCGGTGAAGGGCGGACGTGAGGCTTGGACCGACGGACCAAGAGGCTAGAGGACCAGCTGTGGTAGCTGGCACGTGGCATCGGCGAGCGAGCGCACATGGGGATGTGCGGTGCATCGGCCGAGTCGGGACGAAGACGATGGCGTCGTGGCACTTGGCGGGAGGTCGGGCACGGGCTTGCGTGCGGCGCAAGTGCTGTCGGCCAAGTCAAGAAGGAAGGCGAAGGCGTTGTGCCCGGCGTGAAGGCTGGACATGCATCGGCATCGGTGCCGGTGGTCGGGATGTGCGAACCACATCCCGTCTACGGCGCGGGTTCGGTAGCTGAGCCTAAAAAAGCTACCTCGACGGTTTCCGAGTTTGGGCCTCAAAACTCGGGTGGCCGGTTTCCGAGTTTGGGCCTCAAAACTCGGGTGGCTGGTTTCCGAGTTTGGGCCTCAAAACTTGGGATGGACGGTTTCCTGGTTTGGGCCTCAAAACCTGGGCTCGCGGGTTTCCGAGTTTGGGCCTCAAAACTCGAAGTGGACGGTTTCCAGGTTTGGGCCTCAAAACCTGGGCTGGCAGGTTTCCCGGTTTGGGCCTCAAAATCGGGGGAAGGTTCCTATGCGGAACGGTCGACGCGTGGCGGCACCGAGAGGCTTGCGTTGCGGCAAAGCTATCGGTGAGAAGGCGCGGCGGTCGACGGTGACGACACGTGGAAGCATCTTGGAGCTTGCGTCGAGGCGAAGCGAAGGATGAGAAGGCGCGTGGCTGTCGACGGTTTTACCCCTAGGGGGTATTTGGGTTAGTACTTCATGTTAGGGCGTTTGTGTCATTTGGATGTGCGCCTATATATAGATGAAGGGGCTGTGTTGGACAGTAATCTTTGGAGGTGTCACTCTCATTTTGTTGATTTGAGAGGAGGCTAGGGCTAGAGGGAGGAGTGGCTCTTGTTCTTGAGCTTTTTGCCATCCACGCTTTGTTGTTGCGAGGAGTGGCTTGTAGCCCGACATAGTGTGCTACACAATTATCATCTCGTAGCAATCCAAGGATCAATTTCTTAATCCTCTTGTGTTGGCTGAAATTTGGATCGATTCGCGTTTTTGTTCCTCACGTTTTGGTTTTTCCCCTCTCGGAGATTTGCCTCGTTCTCCCTCTTCGAGCGACGATTTGCGATTCCGTTTGAATCAAATTATTCTATGTCATGAGCTCCTTCTTTCCACCGAAGGATTTCTTCTCTAACCTCACGAGCACATAGATCGGGCCGAAATCGCGTTCGTTCTTCGTTCTTCCCCTTTTCTAGTGTTCTTCCGATTTCTCATGGATTAGTTGGTTTGGAGCGATAATATCCTAGGATTAACTTCCCAACACGTAGAAGAACACTTGGGAGAAGTTTGGTTGCAGCCCCGTTTGATTTGGTGAAGATCCAATCGATTTTGGTTTTGTCCCGAGCTGTTTTGGGGCTTTCTGGGCAGTGGCGGACTGTCCGGGACTCATCCCCGGACTGTCCGGGGGTCGGGGCTGTTCACAGGCAGCGAGGTCGCTGTTTTTTATTTTTGAACGGCGGACTGTCCGGGACTCATTCCTGGACTGTCCGGGGTTCAATAGCGGACAGTCCGCGGTTCACTAGCGGACAGTCCGCGACTGCACAGTTTTGCTGATTTCGCCCGTATCTTTTGCGTACGAGCTCCGATTTGTGATCCATTTGTTGCGTTGGTTTTCTAACTTCTTAAGGATCATTCCAAAGTACTTTTGACACCATTGGTCAAAGTATTTTTGGTCGGACACTTCCTTTTTCTCCATAGGAGTTAAGTGTTCCTCTTTCGGAGTTTTGACGGTTCTAGCGTCCGTATCTTTTGCGTTCGAGCTCCGATTTGAGATCCGTTTGTTGTGTTAGTTTCCTAAATTCATAAGGATCTTTCCAAGGTACTTTTGCCACCAGTTGGCCTAAGTATTTTTGGTCGAACACTTTCCTCTTCTCCATAGGAGTGGGGTGTTCCGTTATCGGAGGTGCGATTGTTCTAGGAGCTTGCTTGTGTAGTTTTGCCCCGTTGCTTTGGCGCTTGGTTTTGGGGGTTCTTCGGTAGTTCCGCTGTACCTCTAGGACATCTCCTAGGGTATCCACCTATCTGCAGGTCGTGAACTCATCGGTTGTTTGAGTCTTCGCTTTTGGGGTGATTTTCTAGGACAAGGGCCATTATTTCTCGAGAAGAAATTTGAGGCTCCCATTCACCCCCCTCTGGTCGCCAATTCGGTCCTTCACAAAGCGTACAGAAAGCACTCATCACCAAGACCGTCCGCCGATGCCTGTACTCGTGCCTGCAACGACCGAAGCCTGCGCTCGCGCTGGCAGTGCCTGCGGTGGACCTTGCGCTCGCGGTGGCGGCGCCTGCGGCAGACCCCGCGTGCACGGAAGGCAACCGCACTCGGTAGCACACGTGACCAAGCTCGTGCCTGTGGCAGTGGGGGTCGCGGTGGAGCCGTGCTCGCGCCCGTGATGGCGGCCGGCGCTCGGACGGAGCCGCATCCGCACCCGTGGCTGCGGGGCTCGCGGCAGACGTAGAGATGGAGCCTGTGGCGGCGGCACCCACGGCTTCCTGAAAGGACCTTGATGTCGCCTAGGAGTCCTAGAGGGGGGTGAATATGCCTACAAAAATTCAGCTCAAACAAAAGTTAAAACTGAGGGCGTCACTGCCTCCCTTTGAGGGCGGCACTGCCTCCCTGTGACAGTTAGTCCAAATCTGTTCAAACTGTAAGAAACTGTAAGATTGAGTACTAGAGATATCCAGTGATAACCTTGCAAAATTTTAGCTCGAGACTCAATAAGATTAGAGGGCGACACTGCCGCTCTAATAGGACGGCACTGCCGCTCTTCAAAATATAAGCTGACAGAAATGAAACTTTGCAGGTAGAAACTAGATACTCTAAGCAGCTTAACCCTTTAGCAGAAAGATAAGATACAGCTCGAAGACTATATACCACAAAAATGTATCACAAGAGAGATCAACCTCAACCCTAACAATGTCTATGCATGAATATGATTTGCAAGAATATAGACAGCACACAAGACACAAGATTTATCCTGTGGTTCAGCTAGCCACCAAGGCTTGGGTATCCACACAAGGATGAGCTAGCCACCAAGGCTTGCTCTTTCCCTCAATCTCAAATCAAGAGAATGAACTCTTGAAGTGAGGGGTGATTTTTTAGCTGCAATTGGTGATTACAAACTGATCCTGCTTCTCACCACAAGCACAGGAGCTTGCCGGGCGATGCCTAGCCGTCTAGGAGGTTTCACCTCCAAGAGTAAAAGATGCACCATGAAGATCGACGAAACCCGACAAGTGCTCAAGGTTAGGAATGCTCTAATCTGCTCTCTAGCTCTCAATCACACAGCCCCAACACTTAATCATACACTAAGTGCTTCAATCTCACAAAGAGAGAGTTGGGTGGAGCTCACAAGGGCTTTTGAAATGTTTGGCAACTTTTGGAGAATCAGCAGCAAGCCCAGGGGGCGTGGGATGGGTATATATACTCATCCCACTCAAACTGGCCGTTAGGATTCGAAAACTAGCCGTTGTGGCTGTAAGGGGCGGCACTACCACCCTTTAAGTGCGGCACTGCCGCCCTCCTAAAAACAGCACAGACCACCTCACGAAAACGGCCATAACTTTTTACTCCGAACTCTGTTTTCAGTGATCTTGGACTTTCCGGAAAGCTTGTTTCGAGGGCTATCCAACCCTATAGAGAACAAGCCCAAGATCAAAAAGTGCAGGTGCAGTTCTAAGGTTTTCTCTCAGGTTAGCACTCGGGTTCGATTAGTTTGAGCACTTGAGACTTGTCTATGATTCGTGTTGCATCCCCCTTGATAGTACGACATACCTATACTCAAGAATAAGAAAATATAAATAATTAACCACTTGAGTCTTCAATATCTTCATATGCCATTTCTTCTCAATGTCACTTCATAGGGGTTGCAACCAATTGTGTCTGTCTCATCTCTTTGAGCAAATATACCTTGAGCATGTGACTTGAACCATTTCACCATATATGAGTTCAACTTCATGGCTTCAAGTCACTATCACTAATGATTTGATCCTCAACACAATATGACTTCTCATAGCTTGATTAGTACCTCGACTCAATGCAAGTACTCTCTTCTTCACCCTAGCCATAGTACCTCGGTCTCCTTGACCTTCACCTTCGCTTAGTACCTCGAAGCCCTTTCCTTGCTATCTTCACCCTATCAAGCCATACTCAAGTCACATCATATTAAGAATCCATTGAAAACCATTTCTTCAATATTGTGATCTTTGCTTGAACATCTTGTAGATATGAGTGTTGAGATCAATCAAGCTTCGCATAGTGTCATATATGAATCAACATCAATATGGTCAAGCCAATTCACGATTCCTTATGTCCTCCTCATTTTGGCTTGACATTCTATCTTCATACTTCTAGCTTGATCAAGTGCAAAGTGATTCTCCAAATATTTATCCATACAAGCAAACCAATGTAGAGACGACATATATCCAATATGAGTTAAGTCCTTATCATTTGACCATTGCTTGACATTTACTCACTTATACATTCTTGATT
Organism: Coix lacryma-jobi var. lacryma-jobi; assembly: GCA_009763385.1. NCBI lineage: Eukaryota > Viridiplantae > Streptophyta > Magnoliopsida > Poales > Poaceae > Coix > Coix lacryma-jobi. The sequence continues at coordinate 74,481,458 of CM019828.1, read as the reverse complement.
CATTCTTCAACCTTGATCAAAGCTAGTTCACTATCAAACTCTTCTTGTTCATGAAAAGCAACCCATTGTTGAGACCATTTCAAAATCATCATTCCATGTCTCACTTATCATTTGCCAAATATGCTTGCTTTCTCATGATGCCATGATATTCCACAACATAGAAGCCATATCATCAACTTTATTTGCATTGTTGTCTTTTGCTTTAACAAGATTGTTTCTATGATCTTCTAATACAACAATACACAATTTTGGCCTTCATTTCAACACTATGTGGAATACCATCAAGTTTGTTTTTCTTGTTGAACCTTTGATACACTTAGCAAACTTATTAGACCTTTAATTATGTTGTCACTCAATTCACCAAAACCCACTAAGGGCTAGATGCACTTACACTTCCCGTCCGGCATCACGGTTTCCCTTCCGGAGCCCGCGCGGGGCGCGCGTCGTCGGCGAACCTCTGGACTGCGGTGGGCGACGGAGCAGGTGCCCGCGCTAGCGACCGAACTCGCGACCACGGCCTGCATCGGAGGTGGCCCGCGGCGGAGGCACGCTCGCCGCGTCCGGCTGCCCGCAGTGGAGGCCCTCGCTCGCAGCAACGGAGGTGCGCTCTCATTGGAGGCGGCTAGCGGAGGCGCGCTCACGTCGGAGGCGACCTGCTTCCTCGCAATGAAACACTGGAGGCTCTCGACGCGAGTTTCATTGCAGTTTCACGGTATTGGAAACATTGCCCAGGTCATGTCGTGGGGATCAAATGAATTTCTTCTCTCTCCTCAGAGTTTTTCATATAAAAAGAGTAAATCTGCTGATGTAGCAGACTTTAAGCAATGATAAGCAAACTCAAACCCGACCTATACGTGCAAGTGTGTCAAATTAATCCTTATTATTTCTGAGAATCTAAAACCTGCTTTGGTACCAACTGTAACACCCCAGGCACCGCAAAAGCCTAAGATGTCACTAACGTCCCTTCCTTCAAGCCCGAGTATAAAACTCGGCAACAAAAGCCCAACATCAAAGGTAAACGCGAAAGCAACAACAAGAACAAAATTATAATTAAGTAAAGCTCCAACTAATTGTTTTTATTAGACCAAGAAGGATCACCATGAAGTTGCACTATGTTTATTACAACAAGCAAAGAGTAATATTATTATGTCTACCTGTGGGTGAAATGGTGAAGTTGTGCTGCTAATCTCATCCCTTTAAGCAAGCAAAGCATCTGAGGAAGTATTCACTCATGCACCTGGAAAGATAAAGGAGTGAGAATAAATCTCAGCAAACAAACTGCATGATCATGTCATTCAATCTACAAGTTAATTAAGCGTCGATTTTAAAGTGAAAGATATGACAACATAAGAAGTTAATAGTTTATATTCATATTATTTATCTAGTTACATCAACATATTTAAATAAACAACATCATGATATTCAATAACTAAAACCACCTCGTGAAATTAAAAAAAAACTCCTCATATCCACAACCTTAATGCAAGTAAACCTCAGGGTGCAGATGCAATGCATATGCATGTCCACTGCCTCCAAACCCAACAAAGTATGAAGCTGCATCGTACCCCTCCTCGGGCAACGTACGATGTTGTACCCATATGGTCACGACCAACAAGTGGTGACATCCACGAATGTTGTGCAATGCAATATGATGCAATGATATGATGCAACCACATAAACACTTGCCACACACTTACCTTGTGATGGTAGAAAAATGACATAAGATTCAACAATGAAGATCATATATACATTACTTTATAAAGAGACAAGTGAAATAATACTTGGATTTATTATCTTGGTTAATGTTATGACAAAGTGTAGGTAGAATGAAAACATGTCAAGCTATAGCAAACCACTGCTACGTTTACTTGCCTCGAAACGACGACGTAAGATCGAGAACTAAGATCGATTCAAAGGTGCACCACCTATTCAAACATCATCATCTCAGAAAAAATAAACTCATATAAACATTCACAGATGACACAAAAGTCGCTTCTACGGTCTGCGTCCTATCGTTTTCCCCAAACAGCAACTAAACAAACAACCAACAGCAGGAACCTGCTTCACATTCTCGGTGTGGATAAATCACATGTCCAAAAATTATGAAACTTCTATAGAAAATTGAAAACAGCATTATCTACAACTGAAGGACCGAGAATGCACTAGCAAGGCGACCAAAGGGGGGGGGTGAATGGGAGCTCAAATATTTCTTTCGAAACTTTGGCCGATTGTCCCAAAATCAACCCCTAAAAGCTACGACCGAGAACGTGATGCCCACGACCCTTGGAAGAGGGTGGATGATCCCTAGGATCACAGCGAGGCACCACAAAGCGATAGTAAACCAAACACAATAAGCTCCGGCACAAGTTCGACCCTTGAAAACCGAGTCCCGAACGTAGATAGACGGCTACGTCGAGAAATCCCCAAATACCGATGCTAACAAGTAGCAAAGATACCCAGAGAGGTTCCTTGGTCAACTACAAGGCCAAACGAGAAGTCCGAAAACCAAGCGAGGAAGCCGGAAGAGCAAACACACAAAACCGGAAGCTTCAGCCGATCCCCGGACTGTCCGGACCTGGGGTCCCGGACTGTCCGCGCCTACTACGGACTGTCCGCACTCTGGTGGCGGACTGTCCGCCGGTCAAGTGTGCAAAAACACACGGCTGCTGAAGTCCCCCTGCTCGGTCCCGGACTGTCCGCGCTTTAGCACGGCAGACTGTCTGCCGGTGTCCCGAGCCAAAACAGCAGAGGCAGCCAGTGGCTGGACTGGACCAGCCCCGATGCGCGGACTGTCCGCGCCTAGGGTGGCGGACTGTCCGCCAACACCCAGTGAGGGCGATTTCGGTCGCCCTTCACCCAAATCTCCTCCAAATTGATCCAAACCAAAATCCCTTGATCCCAAACTTGGAGAGGATGATCACGAGGTAGTTAGGAGACTATCCCCAAGAAATCATCCACTCAAATCAACTAAATCAACGAGAAATCAAAGGGGAAGGTGTATGAACCGAAAAAGCGCCACAAAAACGAAATCGACCCGATCTACTTGTTCGTGAAGAGTTAGATAAATTCCTTTGGTCGAAATGACCTCCTCACTACAAAGAACAAGTTGATTCAAACGGATTTTGCAAAGACACACTAGAGAGGGAGATCGAGTGACGGGAAAATCGCGGAGAAACGAAGAACGCGAAGAACATGAACCAAAACATGAATCAACACATCGATCTGCAACCGTGTGGCTGCCACACGCTACAACAGTGAGGTTACAGCCTCACTTCCTCAAAATCTCAAGTACACAGAGGTATGGTTCTCTGCGGATCTCAGCTAGCTACAACAGGGGATTGGGAGAGCAGGAAACCCTAGGTGCAAAGAGCAAATGACTGAAATAGATGGGGAGGTGGGTGTCTCCCCCTACTTATCCTAATTATAACTATTCCTAATTCCCACTCTACCCCTAACTACTTACAGAGCAAACCAGCTAAACCCTAAGGTTATTCTGGACCAACTCGATGGTAGGTGGATCTGACGGCCACGCCCGCACAACTCGTAGCGTTGCCTCGACGCAACCTCCCGATTGCCGCCACGTGCCGCCACCGCTCTGTGTCCTCTTCATGGACTTCGCCCCCGGTTTTATGGCCCAAACCGAGAAACCAGCCTTCACAGCCAACCCCCAGTTTTGAGGCCCAAACCGGAAAACCAACCTTCAAGTCCATCCCCTGGTTTTGAGGCCGAAACCAGGAAACCCGCCAGCGCCCAGGTTTTGAGGCCCAAACCTGGAAACCGTCCTCAGCCCGAGTTTTGTGGCCAAACCCGAAAACCATCCGTGCCCAGGTTTTGAGGCCCAAACCTGGAAACCGTCCACCCGATGGTTTTTCTCTGGCTCTACCACGAAACCAAAGTTGTAGAGGGGATGCAGCACCCGTGCACCCCGTCCACCGACATGTGTCCCCAGGTCCTCGACCCGAGCAACACCATGTCCCGCAAGTCTTCGCTCGTCGCTGTCCCAGGCTGTCAGCCACCACAGCTGATCCTCGGGCCACCGGTCCCTCAGTCCAAGCCTCACGTCCGCCCTTCGCCACTCTCGGTCCATCGGCACGACACGTCTCTACTTGACCTTCACCTTGCCTCTGATCACTGTATCCGTGCTCGACACCTGCACAACACAAGCCAAAGAACATGCGCATTATCCCAGTTGACAATCACTCATCACTTAGAGACTCGGCATACACCCATGTATCCGCAATCTCCCCCTTGATGAGTGCATTGTCAACTACCAACACAAATCATAATGAAAATAGAAGAAGGAAGGAAGGAGAGGAGAGAACTCGACCAAATGATCCAAAAGCATAGCAAAGCCGAAGAAGGTCAAGTGGAAAGAGCAAGACAACTTGGTCCCCAAAGACATGGGCAACGGCTCGACGCAACCAAGCAAAGAAAAGCCAGCCCTCAAGAAGAGGTAAAACAGGCTCAACACCACTAGCAAATACCAAATGAGAAATCGAAGCAAAATGCTAGTCCCTCAAGATAGAGGCACAGAGGCTCAACACAACTAGCAAAGCGCTCCGAACGAATTGAAAATTTCAAAAAAAAAAAATCAGCACGAGCAAACTCCCCCTTGCATGGTGCACACAACCAATTCCTCTCCCCTTAGTGAAACAAGGGAGGCATGATTTGTCCAAATTTTCTCCCCCTTAGTTGAAAATGCACCATCAAGCAACAGGAGCTGAAAACAAGTTTCTCCCCCTTAGAAAATGCACCATCAAAAGTGCTAACAAGAGAAGTTCTCCCCCTTCCAAAATGCATATGAGTCAAGATGCAAGTTAGCAGCTTCAGGAATATAGTCAAGAGAATGCAAAAATGCTCTAAACAGTATGGCTCCAACGACTCACTGGAAAGCATACAAGCTAGCAAAGGCTCAAATTGATCGCCAAATATGAAATATGAACATATGAGCACTGTGAGCAGTTTTTAGCCAAAAAGGTATTCACCATCAAAATAGCACTACTCATGTATAGACAGGAAAACAGACAAGTGCTAACCATGTATGCAAGGTGAACTACCCCTAGCAAAGTTCAACCATCATGCTATAGAATGAAGCATAACTTGTGATTTCAAAATTTTAGATCGGAGTTGCAGCGGTGAAATAGCACAAGTTCAGAATTTAGCATGTGATTGCGAGAGGTTGAAAGCTTGTCATTGCCTAACTTTTCAACTGTGCAAAGCCTATGCAGAAGCAATCAGAAGCTTAAAGCAACAGTTTTGGTCATACACTACACAACTCAAGTTTAACTCAAAGTGCAATGAGAAACAGTCTCGAAACTGTGATGTGTTGACAAGCCATCCCATCTCGATCTTTTCAATTCACTTAAGACTTGGTTTAGATTTTATTGACAGAATATGAACAGACCAAGCAAGTGACAGACTCAGAACCAGAGACATAGCAACCTAGCATATATGAAAAGCACGAGTGAATTCAACACATCCTACACATGCTAGTTGCATATCTCAATGGTGAACATTTTCATGTTTAAGTTCATTAAGCAGGTTCACCATTCAAAAAATAGCTCGGCTCACAACATGTATTAGTGATCAGAAGGAGCATAAGCTACTAGCATCAGCATATAGCATCGGAGCATACTAAACAGAGCATAATTACATTCTAAAGAGTATATATATGAAGCTCAGAATGTAAAAGCGTATGCTGAAATGCAAAAGAAAAGTAAAGCAAACGAGAAAATAGTCAATTTATGATACAAGATCCAAAATGTTTCCCCCATCTAAAAGGGGAAACACACACCAAGCTCACCCCTCAACCGATTAAAGGTTGATTCGTCCAAAGGCTTGGTGAAAATATCAGCCAACTGATGATGAGTATCGACATGGCGAAGGTCGATATCACCCTTCTCATAGTGGTCTCGTAGAAAATGAAAGCGCACATCAATATGTTTGGTCTTCGAGTGAAGCACGGGGTTCTTAGCAACGCTAATCGCACTCGTGCTGTCACAAAGCAAAGGAACACGAGTAAAGCTTAGACCAAAATCACGCAAAGTGGCCATCATCCAAAGCAACTGGGAACAGCAGCTTGCCGCAGCAACATACTCAGCCTCCGTGGTAGACTGGGCGACACTAGACTGCTTGCGAGAAGACCACGATACAAGAGAAAAACCGATAAATTGGCAAGTCCCAGAAGTGGACTTGCGCTCAATGCGACAACTAGCAAAATCGGCATCGGAATAACCGCAAAGGGAGAGGGTGGAGGAAGCTGAATACCAAATCCCGAACTCAGGTGTGAAACGAAGGTACCTGAAAATGCGCTTGACTGCCTGACGGTGAGAAGTGCGCGGCGACGCCTGAAAGCGCGCACACAGACACACCGCGAACTGGATGTCAGGGCGTGTCGCCGTCAGGTAGAGCAGCGACCCGATCATGCTTCGGTACTCCTTCTGGTTCACAGCTTCTCCATCCTTGTCCGCATCCAGGGCCGTCGTGGTCGACATGGGTATTGGAAGAGGCTTGGCCTCACCCATATCGAACCTCTTCAACAAGTCCTTGGTATACTTGCCCTAGTGCACAAACGTCCCTTCTCGGGATTGCTTAATTTGCAATCCGAGAAAGAAAGTCAGCTCGCCCATCATACTCATCTCGAACTCCCTGCTCATAGTATCTGCAAACTTGGCAACCAAAGCGTGAGAAGAACCACCAAAAATGATATCATCCACGTAAATCTGGACCAAGAGAGTGTCTTTGCCTTGCTTGAGGAGAAAGAGCGTTTTATCCACACATCCCATTTTAAAACCCTTAACAAGCAAAAAGGTTTTCAACCTATCATACCAGGCTCTAGGGGCTTGTTTCAAACCATATAAAGCTTTGTGGAGTTTGAAAACATGGTTTGAAAACTTGGGATTTTCAAAGCCGGGGTGTTGTTCAACATAAACCTCTTCTTCTATGTAGCCGTTTAAGAAGGCACTCTTGACATCCATTTGAAAAAGTTTGAAACCTTTGGAAGTTGCAAAAGCCAAGAGTATCCTAATAGCCTCCAAACGAGCTACAGGAGCAAAAGTCTCCTCATAGTCTATCCCCTCCTTCTGACTATAGCCCTTCGCTACAAGCCTGGCCTTGTTTCTAACAACGTGGCCATCCTCTCCTTGCTTGTTTTTGAAAACCCATTTTGTCCCAATAGGCTTACAGTCTGAAGGAGGTGGAACTAAAACCCAAACCCGATTTCGCTCAAAGTTCTCTAACTCCTCATGCATGGCATTGACCCAATCCGGATCCGTCAAAGCGTGTCCAACATCCCGGGGCTCAAAATCAGCAACAAAAGCAGAATGAGCAAAGTGAGAGATTTGTGACCTGGACCGAGTGACACGTTCGTCGATGCTGCCGATCATCTGCTGAGGGGGGTGTTGGCGCTGGATGTGTCGTGGCGCCTCCCGTGCAGAAGTGATCTCCCCCTCAACAGCAGCTGGTGCCTCCCCGGGTACAAAAGGTACCGCTCGGGGTGGCGGATCCCACGACCCCCAGGAAGAAGAAGTATCGGGGCCGTGAGTCGTAGTAGAAGCCGCTCCTTGCGGCACAGCAGGTGGAGGGGGTGCTGGATCATCCATACCTTCAGCACCCTCATCCTCGTCATCAAAAAGAGGCTCACCAACCTCATGATCACCTGCACGCTCAAAACGAGAAGAAGGACAGACCATGGTCTCGTCGAAGGTGACATCGGATGTCTCCATGACTCGGTTAGTGTCAAGGTTAAGTACACGATAAGAGCGAGTATGAGTGCCATAACCCAAAAACACACCGTCAGAAGAACAAGACTCAAATTTGTCCAGGTTGCCTTTCTTAAGTATAAAACAATGGCAACCAAAAACTCGAAAATAGCTCACCTTGGGCAGTTTTCCAAAACGCAACTCATAAGAAGTCTTTTTCAAGAAAGCTCGGAGAAAAATGCAATTTGAAATGTAGCATGCAGTGCTCATAGCTTCGGCCCAATATCGCCTAGGAGTCCTATGCTCATCGAGCATCGTCCTGGCCATCTCTACAAGGGTCCGATTCTTCCTCTCTACAACACCATTTTGGGGCGGTGTGTAGGGGGAAGAAAACTGATGCTCTAAACCCAAAGAGTTACACAACTTCTCAAAATCCGAATTCTTGAACTTGGAACCATTATCACTCCTAATAGCTCGCATCGAGTTCAAGGGGAACTCGTTCTGAAGACGTAAAATCAGATTGCGAGTAAAGGAGAAAGTCTCGATCTTCTCAGCTAAAAAGAAGACCAACGAATATCTCGAAAAATCGTCAACAACAACAAGCACATACCACTTCCCCCCCAACCGAGCTCACCCGAGCCGGACCAACAAGGTCCATGTGCAAAAGCTCTCCAGGGCGCTTAGTCATGACCTGAGTCACTGGATGGTGGGGAGCGGCAACCATCTTCCCATGTCTACAAGAATGGCAAACAAGATCCTTCTCCATGGACAACTTGGGCAATCCTCGGATTAGGCCAAGTGAACTAAGTCTTGCAAGCAAGTCGAAGCTCAGGTGACCAAGTCTCCTATGCCACTTCCAAAGATCAGAGGAGGAAGGTCCAGCCAAAAGACAACGAGAAATGCCAAATGATTTCGAGAAATCCGCACGAAAGACTTTACCAAAGGGCGAAATCACACAAACAAGATTGCCCTGAGGATCCAAAATGCGACTGAGATTCGGTTTAAAACAAATCTCATAGTCATCATCAAAGAGTTGCGAAACAGAAAGAAGGTTAAAATGCAAGTTAGAAACAAGAGCAACATTGCGCAACACAAAGTGCTCATTAACTCGCAGAGACCCACGAGACAACACTTTACCTTTGCTATTGTCTCCGAAGGTGATAAACTCCTTTCCGGCGACTGGACCAAGACTGGAGAACCACTTGGCGTTTCCGGTCATGTGCCTCGAACACCCGGAATCCACCAACCAAACGTTCTCCAATCGTTTTACCTACATCAATAAAAAGACATAGGGTGAGCATACGGTCCAACACTGGGGTTAGTGAAGTAGGTAGAGTACCAGTGTTGGGCCGGCTGCTCAAAAGAACGGTTAGCAGAAAAACCATTCCTAGCATGCCTACGGGGAAAGCGATCACCACGCTGAGGAAAACGTGGTCCGCTGGGGAAGGAGCGCTCACCGCGATACTCAAAACGCGGTGGAGGAAAGCGCTCAACTACAAAGCCACCGCCACGGGGTCCATAACCTACAACTGCAGGCTCCCACCGGGCACGTCCTCTCCGCTGCCTAGGCCTGGGAACTTGAGGTTCTGGACCTCTGGGCCTAGCAGCACGCCTCTGAACATTCGGGACATGTACATCATGGAAAGGATGGTACATGTCCGGATTGTTCATCTCCCTTGCACGGCGCACCTCTCTCTTGCGCCGAAAGCAAAACTCACTCAAGTGTCCATCTCGCCCACAATGCTCACAATGGTACCTCACCGCTCTCAAAGGGGGTTGTTGGTACTCATGGTAGTGGGTGTGGATCACTTTGCCCTTCTGTGGGATAAGCTTCTCCTGAATGGGTGGCATGGTGTCAAGCTTGTTCTTGAGGTGGTTTGGTTTGGGAGCCCAAGATTGTTTCTTTGGTGGAGCTCTCGGGGGTTCAACAAAGACCCATCCTTGGTGTTAGGCTTGAGAGGCTCTTTGGGTGGCAGCTTGGTAAGTTTGGGAGTAGTGGTGGAGTTGGGCTTCCCACTCGGGTTCAAACCACTCGACTCTCCAATCTTCCCAAAAGCAGATACATCAACGCCCGGAGCAAAGCCTACACCTGGACCTCCAGCAGCTCGCTTGAATTGGGAGATCATCATCCCGAGCTGTGGCTCACCGCTAGACACCCATGACAAGATGGTCCGAAGGTATTTGTTTTCCTCCTCGGTTTGCATCTTGTCATGCTTCACGTTGGCTATCTCCATCTCCAAACCCTCACACAAAGCGCACCTAGACACACAAGTGCTACCCGTGCTGGCCTTCTCAAGAGACACAATCTTGGCATTCTTCTCTGCCAACTCGGATTGCAAGCCTGCACAAGACTTGCACGCACCCAACAGCATGGGTCTAGCCCGGAGCTCATCCACCTCTCCTACCAATGCAGCATACTTACCTCTCAAAGTGAGAAGGTCAGTCATGTGCTTGGTGCACATCTCACACTCCTCCTCAGTGACAACAACAGTGGACTTGACAGACTCAAGTTCCTTCACCGTATCCTCCCACTTCTGCCTAAACTCCTTGCGCTCTCTAGCGGCACGCCTAAGCAACTTGTCTTGACTAAGGAGAGCGGCAGTAAGTTTCTCGACCTCCGCAGAAAGTTTGTTGGGGGTCAGAGATACCTGGGAGGTGTCGTCGTCGTCGTTCCGAGGAGTCTCCTCCAGCTCGCCGTCGACCTCCTTGCCGAGGGCCATGGTGCAGAAGCCCTCGTCGTCGGCGAAGAAGCAGAGGCCGTTGAGCTTGTCCTCGATCCTCTTCTTCTTCTCGGACTCATCGTCGCTTGAAGAAGTGGAGTCGTCATCCGAGTCATCGACGTCGCTGAGCGTGGCGAAGAACGCACGCTGCTCAGCCTGGGCCTTCTCCAAGTACTTGGTCTTGATGTACTCCTTGTTGAAGCCGCCCTTCCGCTTGTGCTTCCTGGGGACGTACTTCTCCTTGCGCTTGCCGGAGTCGTACTTGTGCCCATGATCCGCCTTGCCGAAGGTCTGCTTGTTCTTCTTCGAGCAATTGGTGATGAAGTGGTTGGGGTCGCCGCACTCAAAGCATCCTGAGCGTCCTCCTCCGCGGCGACGGTTCATGCGGTTGTTGTGGAACCACGAGAACCGGTTGACGAGCATAGCCAACTCGTCATCCCCCAAAGACTCCAGCTGCTCCTCTGTGACAGAAAAGAGAGAAGAGAGTGCAAAACCTCCAGAGGGGTTAGCAGAAGAGCCAGAAAGCAAAGCCATTGACGGGCCAGAAGGATTTTCATAAGAAGCCCTCGCCATGGCATCGATCTCACTGGACTTGAGCTTACTGAAGAGCTCGTCGCACGTGAGGGTCTCATAGTTAGGCGATTAGATGATCGCCTGAACCTTGGAATCCCACACCGACCGATCGAGAGTATGCAAAAGCTTCAAGGTCTCTCATGATCGTCGAAAGGCAACAGCTCCTTGTTAGCCCTCATCCTGTTGACAATTACCTGAAAGCGAGCGAATAAACTTTCTATGCTCTCGCCAGGCATATGTTGAAAGTTCTCATACTCTCGCTTGAACGACTCGTAGAGACGGGTTTTGACTTGAGAGGTTCCCTCATGGAAACGCATGAGGGTAGCCCAAATCTCCCGAGCCGTAGCGAGGTGAGAAACGCGATCAAACTCACTCATGCTCAGGCATGAGAAAAGAGCATTACGGGCTCGGCTATTGGCATCATGCTCATCGATCTGAAGCTGAGAGACACGAGCAGCCAAGACCACGTAATCGGCAGAGTTGCAAATATCCCAGATGGAAGCACCCAAACTCTGCAGATAGGTCGACATGCGTATCTTCCAATACGCATAGTTCGTCCCATCAAAGAACGGCGGTTTACCCACACCGCGATCCATGTCGCCTTCCGTGGATCTGGAACCGGCTAAGGTGGAAGATCCTTAACCCGCTCTGATACCAATTGAAGGACCGAGAATGCACTAGCAAGGCGACCAGAGGGGAGGGGGGGGGGGGTGAATGGGAGCTCAAATATTTCTTTCAAAACTTTGGCCGATTGTCCCAAAATCAACCCCTAAAAGCTACGACCGAGAACGTGATGCCCACGACCCTTGGAAGAGGGTGGATGATCCCTAGAATCACAGCGAGGCACCACAAAGCGATAGCAAACCAAACACAAAAAGCTCCGGCACAAGTTCGACCCTTGAAAACCGAGTCCCGAACGTAGATAGACGGCTACGTCGAGAAATCCCCAAATACCGATGCTAACAAGTAGCAAAGATACCCAGAGAGGTTCCTTGTTCAACTACAAGGCCAAACGAGAAGTCCGAAAACCAAGCGAGGAAGCCGGGAGAGCAAACGCACAAAACCGGAAGCTTCAGCCGATCCCCGAACTGTCCGGACCTGGGGTCCCGGATTGTCCGCGCCTACTGCGGACTGTCCGCACTCTGGTGGCGGACTGTCCGCCGGTCAAGTGTGCAAAAACACACGGCTGCTGAAGTCCCCCTGCTCGGTCCCGGATTGTCCGCGCTTTAGCACGGCGGACTGTCCGCCGGTGTCCCGAGCCAAAACAGCAGAGGCAGCCAGTGGCTGGACTAGACCAGCCCCGATGTGCGGACTGTCCGCGCCTGGGGTGGCGGACTGTCCGCCAACACCCAGTGAGGGCGATTTCGGTCGCCCTTCACCCAAATCTCCTCCAAATCGATCCAAACCAAAATCCCTTGATTCCAAACTTGGAGAGGATGATCACGAGGTAGTTAGGAGACTATCCCCAAGAAATCATCCACTCAAATCAACTAAATCAACGGGAAATCGAAGGGGAAGGTGTATGAACCGAAAAAGCACCACGAAAATGAAATCGACCCGATCTAGTTTTTCGTGAGGAGTTAGATAAATTCCTTTGGTCGAAATGACCTCCTCACTACAAAGAACAAGTTGATTCAAACAGATTTCGCAAAGACGCACTAGAGAGGGAGATCGAGTGATGGGAAAATCGCGGAGAAACGAAGAACGCGAAGAACACGAACCAAAACGCGAATCAACACATCGATCTGCAACCGTGTGGCTGCCACACGCTACAACAGTGAGGTTACGACCTCACTTCGTCAAAATCTCCAGTACACAGAGGTATGGTTCTCTGCGGATCTCAGCTAGCTACAGCAGGGGATTGGGAGAGCAGGAAACCGTAGGTGCAAAGAGCAAATGACTGAGATAGATGGGGAGGTGGGTGTCTCCCCCTACTTATCCTAATTCTAACTATTCCTAATTCTCACTCTACCCCTAACTACTTACAGAGCGAACCAGCTAAACCCTAAGGTTATTCTGGACCAACTCGATGGTAGGTGGATCCGACGGCCACGCCCGCACAACTCGTAGCGTTGTCTCGACGCAACCTCCCGATTGCCGCCACGTGCCGTCACCGCTCTGCGTCCTCTTCACGGACTTCGCCCCCGGTTTTGTGGCCCAAACCGGGAAACCAGCCTTCACAGCCAACCCCCGGTTTTGAGGCCCAAACCGGAAAACCAGCCTTCAAGTCCATCCCCTGGTTTTGAGGCCGAAACCAGGAAACCCGCCACCGCCCAGGTTTTGAGAACCAAACCTGGAAACCGTCCTCAGCCCGAGTTTTGTAGCCAAACTCGGAAACTATCCTTTTGAGGCCCAAACCTGGAAACCGTCCACCCGATGGTTTTTCTCTGGCTCTACCACCAAACCGAAGCTGTAGAGGGGATGCAGCACCCGTGCACCCCGTCCACCGACACGTGTCGCCAGGTCCTCGACCCGAGCAACACCATGTCCCGCAAGTCTTCGCTCGTCGCTGTCCCAGGCTGTCAGCCACCACAGCTGATCATCGGGCCACCGGTCCCTCAGTCCAAGCCTCACGTCCGCCCTTCGCCACTCTCGGTCCATCGGCACGGCACGTCTCTACTTGACCTTCACCTTGCCTCTGATCACTGTATCCGTGCTCGACACCTGCACAACACAAGCCAAAGAACATGCGCATTATTCCAGTTGACAATCACTCATCACTTAGAGACTCGGCATACACCCATTTATCCGCAACAACTTTTATATAGAACAATCTAGCATATCAGGTCTCTAAGATGGCATAAACAACCTCTGAACTTAATTAAACTTTTCTGACAGCCAAACAAGATAGCAAACTTATAAAATACATAACTGCAGTTATACTTATCCAAAAATTATAATCTTTAGCAATCTAGAAAGCTTATAAAAAAACACTACAACTGTTATTTAGATCATATATTCCAATTCGTCCAATAAGATAGTGAAAAACAGATGAGATCTAAAACTGTCATGATTCTCATCACTGAAAAATAGCCATCTTAAAAAGACCATATCTCTCAAACTACAGGGGCCATGATTGTGATCTTGGTGTCAAAAGAAAGATGTTGAAGTCCTCTAAAACTTTGTCAACGGTGACGAAAATTATTGAGGCCACTAAGATGCACTTAAAATTTGATGAACACGGACTGCACAACTTGACAGATTTCAGAACGTGAACTACATTGATCTCGAGATTAATTACCAATAAAAGGTATCTAGACAAGCGATTTAATCCACAAATCTTGATCAAAATTAGTGGATCAAGGTTTGGCATCTCACCTAAGTCAACCACAAAGAACATAGTGATAATCTCCTCCAGCGATCCGCCGTTTCCTTCCTTCCTTCCTCTTTTCCACCATATAATAGTGATCCCCACCGCTACGATTATCTTGCCTCGATCTACTCCAAACGTGGTATGACCATCATGGACAGCAAGGGGAACAAGAGTTGGAGATAAAAAAGAATAAAGAGAAATCCCTAACCAGGAAGAACGGAATCGATAACAAGAGCGATGGCGGCGACGACGGCAGAACATCTCTTCTCCTCCCTTCTCTATTTTCTCTGTCTTCTTTGTTCCCTCTCTCCTTTTCTTCTCTAGAACGTGAACAGCCAGGACAGCACCTAATCGCTCAAGAACATGAACAGCCTGGGATATGGCCTAATTAAATAAGGCTGCGGTGGGAGAGAAAACAAAAAAAGGAAAACGAAAAGCCCCAACTAATAAGGCTAAGCTATGGCAAGACCCTTTGACTCCTATTTGGTTACTGTAGCACGGGAATACTGTAGCACATGTTACTGTAGCATATTTTTTTCCTTCTCCAAACTAGCACCAAACATAACTTTGTGATCCAAAACTTGGAATAACATATATAAGTAATCAAACTTTAATGTTTCAGTAAGCTCTACACATTGGCAGTCCTAATTTATCCATCCGAGCAACAAAACAAAATATCAAAATTATGGCCTCTCTTTAAATTGGGTCAACCTTCGCTAAAAAAATGACTTAATCCAAATATAAAATCTATATTTATGCCGAGTATTCTCGGGTGTTGCATTCTCCCCCTCCTTTAGGGAATTCGTCCCCGAATTCTCTCATTCCATTAAAAATAACGAGCTACCCCAGATAAAAGGGAAACTTAAGTCACAACGAAGGCTACACGTAACAAAGGATTACTGTAGGAAAGGATCAATCAACATGTTACCTGTGATCACATCTCCATTGTTTCTGCCATCAGGTGAAGGCACTACATGTTCTCCTGGAATACTCGAAGAATGGGAGGCTCCAATGGAAAAAACCAGTCTGTGCGGAATATAACGGAACCATAGGCGCTGAAGTATTAGCAGTCTGTGGTGGACAGTAACCCCCATATTGCGGTGTAGGAAAAGTTTAGAGAAGTAACTGGGGGTGCCATTAAATAGTGTTGTGTAGGGGGCGCATGAAGAAATGGAGTAGCTGGTGCTGCGGCCAACATATGCATTGAACCACTTGAAGATGAAGGATGAATCACCTCCCAAGTGACCTTGCCATTAGGATTCTTCCGACAAACTACATCCTTATGATTTTGACCACACATAGAGCATTCTCCGGACCAAGTGCAATCCCTGTGACGGTGCGGATCACCACAGCAAAAACATACCATCCCCATACCAGGCTTAGGAATGGCGCAGTACTGGGTACTCTCTCCTGTAGTACGAGACTGCTCTGAACTTCTACGACAAGGATGGTGCCGATGGGACTTTTCCTTCTTATGGATCAGACCATTAGATTGGGCCTTGCTCTCTACATGATCTCTGCCAGATGACTTGCGAATCTCATGAGTGTATGTCTCTTGCATCTCAACTCCCAAAGCTTGCTCCACTGTAGTACAAAAGTCAACTATGGAAAAAGCTTCCAACATGTGTCCGATGGATGGTTTGAGACCTTGACAGAATTGTCTTGCCTTCTCTGCATCATTATAAGCCACATATGGAACAAAGTGCACAATCTGATTGAAACCAACTTCATACTCTGCTACAGTCTTCTTATCTTGCACATAGTTATGCAAGTCTATCTTTATCTTATCAAGAAAAGTCACAGGGTAGAACCTCTTCTCAAACTGCCTTACAAAATCATGCTAAGACAATGGTCCATAGGCAGCTGGGTGTGCTGCTTGTACCCCTTTCCACCAAATCTAAGCTTCACCTTTCAATTGTTGTGTGCTAAAGAGAACATGGTCCTGATAAACCACCTCAAATACATCCATCTTGTCTTCAACATAAGTCAACCAATCTGCTGCATGGACAGGAGTACCACTACCATCAAAATTTTCTAGCTTCATACCCATCCATTGCATCAAAGATATCGCACTTGTAGGTACAGGCAACACAGGAGCACCATGTGGAGTGGTAGAAACTCCACCACCAGTTGGAGGTGCACTAGTAGCAGGAATAGGACCAGTAGTTGGTGCACCCTGCCTCAAATTCTCAACTCATCCTGCAATGCTTGCATCATGGCTAACAATTGTGCCTGACTTCCATTAGCTTGAGAACCCACCTAAGGATCAGGAGGAGCATTCTCCCTCTCGTTTGCCCTCCTCCCATGACCACAACTACAAGTAGAGATAGGCATACCTACAACCACGATAAACAAAAGTAGATAGACACATCAAATTCAAGCAATTTATATCCTAAAAACAATTATGGACAAGTAACCACAAAATATAAGTAATGATAAGCAAACTCAAACCTGACCTATATGTGCAAATGTGTCAAATTAATCCTTATTATTTTCGAGAATCTAAAACCTGCTTTGGTACCAACTGTAACACCCCAGGCGCCACAAAAGCCTAAGATGTCACTAACGTCCCTTCCTTCTAGCCCGAGTATAAAACTCGGCAACAAAAGCCCAACATCAAAGGTAAACACGGAAGTGTCGGTGTTCGGAACCCGGTGGTCTACACCAACGAGTGAATTTATAAGTGCGTGCTCCCTAATCCGGATGGTGATGCAGGAAGAACACAACGATTTATCCTGGTTCGGGCAAAAGAAGGCCCTACGTCCAGCGGAGGGGAGAGAGTTTGTATTATCCTGCACCGAAGTGCTTGCACAGGGGCGAATACAAGCGTGAGAGAGAATGGGGGGTGTGAAGAGAGATGCTAGAACTAGAGAATTGAGCTCTGGAGTCCTAGGCAATGGTGGAGAGCTAGAGTGCTTGTAAGCGCGTAACGTTGTATGAACGTCCTGCAGCCGGTCTCTATCCCTTGTCCTAGAGTCCCCTTTTATAGGCGAAGGGGAGGCATAGGGTTACATAGTTCTAGGGTTGCCGTAGGTGATGACGTTGGCGATGACGTTGGTGATGACGTTGTCGGTCATGTCGGTGCCGCTGTAGAGACGTGCCCAGTGACGCTGGTGAAGGACGACGCCCATGCGTGGGCGTGCGTGGAGACGTCGCGTCGGGAGTTGTTGAAGTGTTGACCGGTCCTGGCGGAGTCATCCTCGAGGTGGCGGTCGAGGAGGTCGAGGCCCGCGTGGATGGGGTCGAGCCCTGCGCGAGCAGTGTCAGACTCCGGGAAACACGAGAAATATGCTGACAATCGAACCTCGAAGAGGTACCTGACGTGACACAGTACGTTGTATGGAGCAACAACGTCATACCAGTCGTCCCCTTTCCCAGGCATGGGCAGTTAAAGTTTGATTTAACCAGAGTACGACCCGCTGTGGTGCTCGTTGTAGTCATATGAGTTTGACTAGAGCAGGTGGAGCGCATTTAATGCTTCTGGAGCTGCACAGGAGGCATCCGAGGAGTACCCGAGGGGTGCTCGAGGGGCATGAGGTGGTACGAGGCTTGAGCTGATGGGGTCGAGCCCCGAAAATTGCGGGAGAGGAGTTGACAAACGTGCCTTGAGGGGGCGCCTGATGAGGCACAGTGCGCGGGATGGGGCAACTATGTTGTACGTCATGCTTGTTTCCCGAGTATGGGCGGTTAGAGTTGGATTTAACCGGTGTACGACCCGCTGAGGTGCTCGCTGTGGCCATATGAGTTAGACCGGAGCAGGTGGAGCACATTTAATGCTCTAGGGGTCGTACAAGAGGTAGGTATCCGAGGAGGTATGTGGGGAGGTGGTCGAGGCCTGCTTCCTTCGCTCGGAAGGGTTCCGTAATCGAGGGGCGTTCGGGGGATGTCCCTCGAGGGATGTGTGGCGAGGAGGTCGAGGGCCTTCCCTGGGGTTGCTCGGTGGAGTGCCCCTTGAGGGACGCCCGAGGAATGAGGGGGGACGAGGCAAGGCTGTCGAGGCCTGCCCCGTTCACTTCGGGGTGTTTCTGTCTCCGTGATATGCCTCGAGCGGACTTTGGGGCGGTCTCAAGGAGGGACTTCTCGAAGGTTCGGTGTGTTGCTGAGGTTCGTTCGCGGGCTGACCCAGCATGTATCGAGATTTGGGTCAGTTTGGATGTTGAGGTTGAAGAACGATCGTGGATTTTGCCGTGGTTTAGTTTTTCGAAATTGAGGTTGAAAGTGCATTCGCCCCCAAAGTGGGTTTTGGCTAATTAATGATAATCAAATTAGGGACTAACCGATTTATAAAAGCATGTATGCAGGTGTTAGTCCTAAGAAAGATTTGAAACGTTGAAATCTCGTGAACAAAGCACGTTGGATACATTTAGACATAAAGATGCCTAGCTCAAGTGGTAGTTTAAAATTTCTATTTTAAACTTGAGTTATAGGTAAGCTAGACTATCAAGAGGGTCACAAAGTAGGTTGGCTAGATGTGGAGAAAAGTGCTCAAATCGACTAACTATAGTTTGCTTGAGAGACACCGCACAATCCCGAACACATAGAGGGTATTTTTATGTGGTCGGTAGTACCAACCATGGGTGGTCGGTAGTACCGACCACGGCTTCTCCGCGCAGTGCTCAAACACCCTCTCTGTTTTGGTTCGAAAATGACCTAGCGGTAGTACCGCTATAAGGTCGGTACTACCGCCCTCGGTGGTACCGACCCAGGTCGGTAGTAAGCTTGGTTTCGCAGACCTCTCTGTTCGCGCTCAAAATGACCTGGCGGTAGTACCGCCATTATGTCGGTACTACCGCTCCCGGTGGTACCGACCATGGTCGGTAGCAAGTCAAGTTTTTCAGAGGTCTCTGGATGGATCGTTTTTGGCCTGGCGGTAGTACCTCCATAGGGCCGGTACTACCGCCCTCGGTGGTGTTGGTAGTTCTTAGCTTCACTAAAGATAGAGCTAGGCAACTATCCCCGGTAACGGCCCAGAAGTGCTTGTTGGCACTTGCTAACGTTGTTACTAGGAGTAGACTATGGAGTCTATCCCCGGCAACGGCGTCAGAAATGCTTGAAGCAAGACCGGTCACTATACCTAAAGGAGTGGAGCTAAAGCAGCTATCTACTAATGCCAAGCGGGGTTGTCAATCCCGACACTAGTAGGAGCTAGCTAGAGAGAATGCAATCTACCAGGAGGAGATTCTGCAAGCGCACAGAACTATCGTAGTAGCACTTCGCCTGGGAGTACCAGGTGTCGATTTATTTGATCCCAAAGGAAGGCTAGGGTGGTGTATGCGTCGAGTCAAGGAGGGGATGAGAGTCGAAGAAATAAGAAAAGAGAAAAGGGGAAAAGGGAAGAGAAGGGATGGAAGGCTAGAAAGAATATATGGATGGCTAGGTAAGGATGAAGTTGATGGCTAAGGTAAGGTGGATGGATAGGTAGATAAATGAAATAGGATAACTAAGGGTAACTGAGATAACTAACTACTAACTACCAACTACTCCTAGATAACTACAAGCAAGATAACTACGAAGCAAGATAGTTACGAAGCGAGGTAGGCAAAAGACAATAAAGTAACTAAGTTAAGTATAGTTTTATTCCTATCTTGTCAAGTATCGAGGCGTACTAGCCTTTACCACTTACTTAGGTTGAACGCTAGCACAACGAGCCTTACTGTTCAACTGGGCCAACTACGTGGTGGAATTCAAGGCGCACAAGGCTGTCACCACCTGCTTGCTACCACAGCTATCCGGGGGTCCAGCCGTATCTGAAGGTAAGTCTATAACTAAGCACCACGCTTAACTATATTCTAACTATCTCTATCCTAGCTTTGAATAGAGACACCCTTGCGGACGTCAGAGCAAACACTTGACTTAATAAGATAAACACTAAACTAACTAAGCAACCTATTGGCAAAGATCAAACACTAAGCTCACTAGAGATTAACTACTATGGCTAAGTGAATTGAACTGTAGGATAGCTAGGCACTCAAGCAATCAATCAAGTATACCACTCAATACTGATAAGTAGAATAAAGTAATACTTGAAATGATGAACTAGAATATAGTAAATGCTTGAGTAACAAGAGCAAAACCTAAACTGAAGATGAAGGAAGACTCTTCCCAGCTCCAGAACCGATCACTCGCACGCCTCTACTCTTGAGCTAAGCCTTGAGCAGCACTACCGCGAGGGCGAAGATGCCTTGCTCTACTAGCTACCTACTTGCCTAAGCTCTCTAAGCTTCTAACCTAACTCTCACTTGCTTCTCTTGCTTGTGTGTGGGATATACTTGGGTGTTGTGATGGGTGTGAATGAAGTGATGCCTCAGGGGGGTATTTATAGCCCAAATGAGTGACGGGGGTTCTTATAGTGGGCAGCCAACCGACCTAGGGTTAGGTCAGGTGGCGGGCGCCACCCCCTACTGGCGGCCGCCAGTCCCCTGGCCGTTGGATGAACCGCCTCTGCTTCAACGGCATCCAGGTGGTTGTCCAAGGCGGTTTGGAGGTCGGTTGCATGTCGTAGCAACCGACATTCAGCCTTGATCCACGCCACTCCTCCCTGAGCCGTCCGATGCCACTGACCTAGTGACCAAGGGCCAGGATTTGGCCTTGGGGAGGTCACACGGATCGGTGATGTGGCAGGGAGTGGCACTTGGGCCAACCCAAGTGGCGGGAGCTACTTAGAGGTGGCGGGCACCACCTAGGGGTGGCGGGCGCCACCCCCTTAGGCCCATTTGGGCCCTGCTGAGTGGGCTTGGCCTCTGGTGGGTCCATATGTCCAAATTTGGTTCAAATCCTGCATTAAAATAAAATTCTATGGACATGTGGAATTTGGTTAGTTTTGAACCTATTTGACTACATTTCATGCCTTTTTGGTGGACTTTAGGGTCAAATGTTGATGGTAAAACAGGTGTTTAAGGACCGTCAACAAGCTCCCCCAAGCTAACCTGTTGCTCGTCCTCGAGCAACAATGCGGTTTAAGCATTGAGCATGAAATGGATAGCAACTTAAGATGTCTGCAAGTGCATATTGTATAGTGAGAAATAACTTAGCATATATCATTAATCATAGCAATGTGGGGCTTATAGTTTTTCACTTCAAACATGCAAGAGTGAAATAAAGTAGTAGATAGGAAACTTTTATCTTGCTTAGGTTTGACTAGGATTCTGTCTGGAGGTTTTTCAAGGTTTTCAAAAGATAACAACTTGCTTAAGTCCTCCAAGATTCACTCAATCACTCAATGGTGTTTAAATCCTCACTTAGGCCAAAATGTAGCCTCTCCTATTTCTAAAGAATGATATGTGGAGTTATAGGTAGGCTAAGAACCATGAGCAAATTGCCTGATGTTTATTGCTAAGCTAGACACTCAGATCATAAGGAGCAGCAAATCATAAAAATTGATCAAGATGTGCATGTGTGGTTATGTGGAAGTGTATAGAGAGATATTTCATAATCCTTCCTAGTTAATTTCTGGGGTCTAGAGCTAATGATAATTCTCTCTCTTTTTTTTGGATACATAGTGAGTAGACAAAAGATGTGTCCTCACATTTTCTTAGGACATAGTCCTCTTTGAGCTACTTTGCTCACTTTTTTTTTCAGGACATAGTCCTTTCTTGAGCTACTTTGTTCATTTTTCTCTCTCTCTCTTTTTTTAGCTCTAGATTTCCCCAGACATCTATAGGAAAGGATTTCAGAAATGAGTAGGGAAAGGGAGAGAAATGCTTATTCCCAGTGTAGGAATAAGCATAAGGCTAGCAATGGGATGTTTGGTAGGGTATTGCATATCTCCAGTGTAGAGAATAAGCAATTTATTTGGTGGTTGCAAACTTCCAAAGTGGAAAGTAGGCAATTTATGGTGGGTGTGCGTGAATCTTGATTCAAAAGATATGATAAGCTTCTCTACTAAGATCTATGAGGTCTAACAAGGCTCAACACAAACAAAGCTCTTTGTGGTTTTGACTAATGACTAACAAATATTTGGCTGGTGGTGGGATGAGATAAAATCTAGGAGGAACTTTTAGCAAGGTTTTCATAATTTTTAAAAGAAATCCTCTAGATTAGGTCCTAATTTCACTTTAGCAAGTTTAAAGAATTACTCCATTTCTTACTAACTTTACTCACTAAGCATGATTTCAGTTAAAGCATGTGCAACCCACAAAAGCTACAACTTAGATAAGACTAGTCATTCAAACCATAACAATAGCATTTGCATGACATATTTCAAATCTTATTCAGGTTTCAACTTGTTTAAGTAGATTTTATCAATTTTATTCATGGAGTGGTTATTTAGGCAAGCATGTGACATTCAAAAGATATAGAATTTAAGAACTGAATGTAAAGTGTAGGCTTGAGACATACCTTATTGGAGCGGGAGTCTCCCCCAAGCTGGCTTCTTGCTTGGTGAAGGGCCTTCTTCTTTCTCGGTCGGAGCTCTTGTTCTCATTTTATTAAAAGGGAAACTATCTAATGTTGTGAAAAGGGAAACTATCCTATTATGATATTTTATTATTCTAACTAAGTTAACATATACCTATGCATATAACTAATGATAACTGGTGATATATTTTATTTTTTTAGTTACATGCATGACATATGTTATTTATTCGAAAAGGGAAAATAAAAATTAAAAATAAAACCATACCTTAGGTCCATGGAGTTTCATCCTTATCGGGTGGATCTTCTTCCTTGGGCACTTCTTCTCTTAGTACTCCATCTGGTTCTTCTTCTTTTGGCACCTCTCCTTTGTCATGTGAATCACACAACTCAGGAGGAGGTGGTTCTTTCTTTCTGTTCCACCTTGTTCTTGGGCGCCTCTTCTTGGTACGAACGGGTTTTGCTACCTGCATGTTAGCGGCATATGCGGGACCATGGGAGAAGGAGAATATTTCCTTCCTCCCTCCTAATGTCATTTGTATTTTACCACTCCCCACATATATGCAAGCGTTAACAGTATTCAAGAAGGGTCTACCTAAGATTAGAGGCACATCTTTCCTATTTCCCATATCTAGTATTATGAAATCAGCAGGAACATAGGAGCCTTTAATATGAACAGGTAAATCATTAACTATTCCTTCTACATAGCAAGTGGATTGATCAGCTAGCACAACATAGGCAGATGTGGATGACATGGGTGGAAAGAACGAGTTTTCATAAAAATCTTTAGATAGAATGTTCACACTCGATCCTAAATCACACATGGCATTTTTTAAGACTTCACCAAAGATTGAGCATCTAATTATGGGACTACCAGGATCACCCTTTTTAACAGTCATGGTTTGATCTTCATAATAGTTAAAATATTTTATTTCAACCATATTAGCAGTTTCCTTGTCAGGTTTAGCAGGAATTTTGCCAGGTTCAAAAGATGGTATGATAGCAGCAAGTTGAGCTAATTGGGTTTCTAACATCTTATTAAAGCTAAGTTGATTTTTCAGAGCAGATGAGAAATCTTCCAATTTAGCATTTATATTCTCAAGGGTTTTATCATTTGCCATTAATCTCTCTTTCAAGAAATCAGTAGTTTTACCTTGTGAGTAAACTAAATTTTTCAGGAATGAGAAATTATCAGAATTATGAAAATTAGAGCGGGGGAATGAATTGTTACCTTGAGAGTTTGCAGGCTGATTCCATCCTTGATTCTGTTGACGGAAACCGTTGTTGTTGTTGATGAAGTTCAAATCTTCATGTAGTTCGGGGCAGTGGCTCCCAGAATGTCCGGTTTCTCCACAGACTTCACAAGTCATGTAGGATTCTAGAGATTGGACACTCTCTTGTTGGTTCATCTTCTCACAGCTGTCCAGCTTCTTTGCTAGCAGGTCCATCTTGGCCACGATCATGTCGGCTTCCTTAAGGGAATGTATACCTCGCTTACGGGGCTGTAGTCTTTTGTCATTCCATCCTTGGTTTGACGCCATCTTCTCTATGAGAGCCTTAGCATCTGCAACATTCAGAGAAAAGAATGCACCGCCGACGGCGGCATCCATATGGCTTCTAGAGAGAGGGGTTAGGCCATGGTAGAAGTTCTGGATCAATAGCCAGTCCTCCATACCGTGGTGCGGACAAGCAGCGACATACTCTTGCAACCTCTCCCAAGCCTCGGGAATAGATTCCTCGGCTTGTTGCCTAAAGCTGGAGATTTTGTTGTGCAGGGCATTCGTCTTGCCCATAGGGAAGAATTTGGCGAGAAAAGCATTGGAACACTTGTCCCAAGTGTCTACATCGTTGCGATCGGTATAGAACCATTGCTTCGCTTTTCCTAGCAAAGAGAAAGGAAAGAGACGAAGACGGATGGCTTCTTGGGTTATCCCCTTAATGGTGAAGGTGTCGCAAATCTCCAAAAATTGTTGGAGGTGAGCATTGGCATCCTCATGAGCCTTGCCACAGAACGGGCTAGCTTGGACCATCGTGATCAGAGCCGGTTTTAACTCAAAATTGAGGTTGGCATTGATCACGTCTGGTCCTATCGCTACATTAGCGGCAGAAGGAGCAGAGAATTCATGAATGGTCTTGTTGGCCATCGTGAAGATAGAACGAGATAAGAAAGAAAGAAGTTGAAGAAGATGAAGGAAAAAGATAAGAAGAGTTAAGGAAAGAAAGAATGGGGTAAGATGGGATTCGCTAAGCGGGAGCTTAAGCGAAGATAAATTCGACACGGACTCAACCGATACACCGATTGCCTTCCCCGGCAACGGCGCCAAAAATGCTTGTTGGTAGTTCTTAGCTTCACTAAAGATAGAGCTAGGCAACTATCCCCGGTAACGGCCCAGAAGTGCTTGTTGGCACTTGCTAACATTGTTACTATGAGTAGACTATGGAGTCTATCCCCGGCAACGGCGTCAGAAATGCTTGAAGCAAGACCGGTCACTATACCTAAAGGAGTGGAGCTAAAGCAGCTATCTACTAATGCCAAGCGGGGTTGTCAATCCCGACACTAGTAGGAGCTAGCTAGAGAGAATGCAATCTACCAGGAGGAGATTCTGCAAGCGCACAGAACTATCGTAGTAGCACTTCGCCTGGGAGTACCAGGTGTCGATTTATTTGATCCCAAAGGAAGGCTAGGGTGGTGTATGCGTCGAGTCAAGGAGGGGATGAGAGTCGAAGAAATAAGAAAAGAGAAAAGGGGAAAAGGGAAGAGAAGGGATGGAAGGCTAGAAAGAATATATGGATGGCTAGGTAAGGATGAAGTTGATGGCTAAGGTAAGGTGGATGGATAGGTAGATAAATGAAATAGGATAACTAAGGGTAACTGAGATAACTAACTACTAACTACCAACTACTCCTAGATAACTACAAGAAAGATAACTACGAAGCAAGATAGTTACGAAGCGAGGCAGACAAAAGACAATAAAGTAACTAAGTTAAGTATAGTTTTATTCCTATCTTGTCAAGTATCGAGGCGTACTAGCCTTTACCACTTACTTAGGTTGAACACTAGCACAACGAGCCTTACTGTTAAACTGGGCCAACTACGTGGTGGAATTCAAGGCGCACAGGGCTGTCACCACCTGCTTGCTACCACAGCTATCCGGGGGTCCAGCCGTATCTGAAGGTAAGTCTATAACTAAGCACCACGCTTAACTATATTCTAACTATCTCTATCCTAGCTTTGAATAGAGACACCCTTGCGGACGTCAGAGCAAACACTTGACTTAATAAGATAAACACTAAACTAACTAAGCAACCTATTGGCAAAGATCAAACACTAAGCTCACTAGAGATTAACTACTATGGCTAAGTGAATTGATCTGTTGGATAGCTAGGCACTCAAGCAATCAATCAAGTATACCACTCAATACTGATAAGTAGAATAAAGTAATACTTGAAATGATGAACTAGAATATAGTAAATGCTTGAGTAACAAGAGCAAAACCTGAATAGGAGATGAAGGAAGACTCTTCCCAGCTCCAGAACCGATCACTCGCACGCCTCTACTCTTGAGCTAAGCCTTGAGCAGCGCTACCGCGAGGGCGAAGATGCCTTGCTCTACTAGCTACCTACTTGCCTAAGCTCTCTAAGCTTCTAACCTAACTCTCACTTGCTTCTCTTGCTTGTTTGTGGGATATACTTGGGTGTTGTGATGGGTGTGAATAAAGTGATGCCTCAGGGGGGTATTTATAGCCCAAATGAGTGAGGGGGGTTCTTATAGTGGGCAGCCAACCGACCTAGGGTTAGGTCAGGTGGCGGGCGCCACCCCCTACTGGCGGCCGCCAGTCCCCTGGCCATTGGATGAACTGCCTCTGCTTCAACGGCATCCAGGTGGTTGTCCAAGGCGGTTTGGAGGTCGGTTGCATGTCCTAGCAACCGACATTCAACTTTGTTCCACGCCACTCCTCCCTGAGCCGTCCGATGCCACTGACCTAGTGACCAAGGGCCAGGATTTGGCCTTGGGGAGGTCACACGGATCGGTGACGTGGCAGGGAGTGGCACATGGGCCAACCCAAGTGGCGGGCGCCACCTAGGGGTGGCGGGCGCCACCTAGGGGTGGCGGGCGCCACCCCCCTTAGGCCCATTTGGGCCCTGCTGAGTGGGCTTGGCCTCTGGTGGGTCCATATGTCCAAATTTGGTTCAAATCCTGCATTCAAATAAAATTCTATGGACATGTGGAATGTGGTTAGTTTGAAACCTATTTGACTACATTTCATGCCTTTTTGGTGGACTTTAGGGTCAAATGTTGATGGTAAAACAGGTGTTTAAGGACCGTCAACAGGTGGTTCCGACCCTTGGCCGGTAGTAACCAAGTTTGCTGAGCTCTCTGGACTGACACACTTTTGACTTGGCGGTAGTACCGCCATTATGTCGGTACTACCGACCCTCGGTGGTACCGACCCTGGTCGGTAGTAACCTAGGGACCAAGTCTCTAACTGCGGAGCTCTCTGTTCGCGGCCGATTTGGCCTGGCGGTAGTACCGCCATAAGGCCGGTACTACCGCCCGTGGTGGTACCGACCTGAGGTCGGTAGCTGACCTTTTGGTCTGATCTGGATTTGTGCGACCGTTATGACTGGTCGGTACTACCGACCATGGGTGGTCGGTACTACCGACAAGCCTCGGGACTGAGGGAGTATAAGTACTTCCCCTCTTCACTTTTCACGGTCACCCATTCATTCCACTCACTTATTGCTGACCTAACTTCAGACAAACTCTCTCCAAGCATTGACTCCTCCCCTCTCTCTCCCCCTTTGCTCATAGATCCATTCTCTTGCAAGATTTGAGCTAGGGAAGTGAGATTAGAGAGTGGGAAGCTTCGATGTACGACTTGAGCACTTGGTTTCCATCTAGCCGGCTTGATTTGTGTCTTTTACTCTTGAGCTCTTTGAGCTCTAGCCGGTTAGGTGTTCTTCGTGGTAGCCCGTATTGATTCACTTGTGAGGGCTCCCCGAAGTGTTTGTATTACCCCTGTGATTTCTAGTGGAGAAACTCGAGTAGCCTTTGTGGTTGCTTGAGTGAGGTGAGGAGGTGAAATAGACTCTGACCTTTGTGGTCACCTCAACAACGAGGACGTAGGCACTCCTTAGTGGATTGGCCGAACCTCGGGATAAATCGCGTGTCCCGTGTGCTTGTTGTTGTCTCTACTTTCTATATTACGCTTGTTGTTGTGTTCTTCGTGTTCTTCCTATCCCTATCTTCTTCTTAGGTTGGGAAGGCTCGATCTACATCAAGGGAAGCAACCAAGGCTCGGTGAGAGTAGATTTGCTATCTATCATACTTAGGGAAGTGGGGTAGATTCTTGTATTACATTCATAGCTTACATACATTGGATTTGTAGTTCCTTTTAGGATCTCGGTTGTGCCGTTTGTTTGTGTCGGTAGTACCGGTGTTTTACACCCGGTAGTACCCACCCAAACAAACCGGCCTCTCCGGTTGTTATCTAACTACATCCTCTAGTTTGTGAAGTTTCAGATTGTTAAAAATCACCTATTCACCCCCCTCTAGGCTGATTTGATCCTTTCAATTGGTATCGGAGCCTAACCCTTGTGTTAGCGCTTCACCGCGTATGGGAGAATCATGTCGACCCTAAGTCAAGAACAATTTGATGAGATTGTGAAGAAGGTTTCTGCTCAGATAATTGAAGATCAAGCAAAGAAGCATGAAGATGAAATGAAGAAGATGAAAGATGAGATTGAGAGTTTGAGGCGAGCTTTGGACAGCAAAGCCGAATCATCCGGAAGCCATGATAATCCGCCGCCCAAGGAAGACAAGAAGAAGGAAGATGAAGAGAAAGGCAAGAGAGACAATGAGTTCTCTAGAGTGCATTATGACTATAGCCAAATGGGCAAAGTCATTCAACTGCCTAGCGTCAATCTAGGCAAACCACCCGCCTTTGAAGGAATCAACTACAATGATTGGGCACACAAGATGAAGCTACACCTTCTTGCCGCAAGAGTTTGGGAGATTGTGGAGAGTGGACCAAGTCATGTTGAAGGTCAAGAGTTCACTGACAATGATGTGATTGAGTTTCAACAGAATGTTCAAGCCGCATCATTGATCCTATCATGCCTTAAGCCTGAAGAAAGCAACAAGGTACATGGAATGGAGAGTGCCAAGAAGATTTGGGATACCCTCAGGATATCATATGAGGGTGATGCAAGTGTGAGGAAGTGCAACATAGAGCTTCTTCATGGAAAGATTGAGAACTTTGCTATCAAGAAAAGTGAGACCACTCAACAAATGTTTGATAGATTCATGACATTGGTCAATCAGATTAGAGCTCTCGGAGACACAAAGTGGGATGACTACTCAGCTGGAAGAAAGCTATTGAGAGCATATAGAAAGAGGAACAAGACTCTTGCATCAATCATCATGGAGAGACCCAACTATGAGAGCATGAGACCTCATGAGATGCTTGCCAAAATAAAGCATCATGAAGTCTTGGATGATG
The DNA here is from genome assembly GCA_009763385.1 of Coix lacryma-jobi var. lacryma-jobi. Taxonomy (NCBI): domain Eukaryota; kingdom Viridiplantae; phylum Streptophyta; class Magnoliopsida; order Poales; family Poaceae; genus Coix; species Coix lacryma-jobi. Next base: position 74,452,297 of record CM019828.1, on the reverse strand, counting down.
AAGCTCTAGAAGATCAAGAGGAAAGCCACAAGAAGGTGGTAGCTCTCAAAGCTAATCAAGAAGAAGGAAGCAAGGCCCGAGATGACTCTTCAAGCGAAGGAAGTGAAGACTCCGATGATGAGTTGGCCCTTCTCGTGAAGAACTTTAGAAGATTCATGAGAAAGAAGATGCACAAGAAGGGCAAAGGTGGATACTTCAAGAAGTCAAAGAAGAGGAATTGCTATGAGTGTGGTGCAGATGATCATTTCATTGCCGATTGTCCACAAAAGAAGAACAAGAACAAGTATAGCAAGAGTGATGACAAGAAGCAAAGAAGAAGAAGAGGTGGTGAAGCTCATCTTGGTGAGGAATGGTTCTCAGAAGATGATTCAAGTGATGAAGAGAAGAGCAAGAGCAAGGAGAAGGAGAAGGGAGCGGCCAACATTGCCATACACAAGACCTCTTCTTCAAGCCTCTTCTCCAACATGGCTACATCGACAACTTCATCATGCTTGTTCGAGAGCCTCTCCGACGACGAGGATGACTTCACTCATTCTTGCTTCATGGCTAAGAATGAGAAGGTATCATCTAACTCTCCTACTTGTTCTAGCGATGAATATAGTGATGATGACATGGATGAATTTGAACTAAGTATCATAAAAGGTTTGGTAAGAAAGGTGGACCAAAAATATTAAAATTGCTTAGTAAGTTGGAAAGTCGGAATGAGAGTCTTGTTTTGCAAGGGGACTTGATCTCTCAAGAGAGAGAAAAGAACCTTGCATTAGAAGCCTCTCTTGCCGAGGAGAAGTTGAAGGTTGAGAAATTGACCGTGGAACTATCTTTAGCTAACGACTCTAATAAGAAGTTGGCTAAGGAGTGTTCCACGAGCAATGACTCAATTGCTAATCTAAAGAGTAAGATTAGCTTGGTTCAAGAGAGCCTCACAAGCTCTCAAGATAAATATCAAACTCTTGAACTAAGCTACAACACTCTTTGGAGTAGTACCTCTTCAACTACTCCTAAGGACTCCGACAACTCTAATGCCTCAACTAGTAATGGTTGCAAAAGATGCTATAAAATTGATATAAATGCTTGTGCAACTAACCTTGTTGAGCTAGAGAAGAAAGACAAGGAGATTCATAGGTTGAACATGATCTTGAGGAATGGTTGCAAGTGTAAGGTGCAACAACCAAAAGATATCCTCAAGACCGCAAGACACCCATCCATCAAGGACGGAATTGGGTACAATAGGTATGGTGGTAAGGCCAATGGAAGGAAGATGGTCAATGGGGTACCCTTTGTTAACTTCAACAAAGGGGTTCCTCTCTTTGACCTAATGAACAAGGCCAACAAGATTGCCAATCCAAATGCTCCACTTGCTAATGGTAAGATCAACAAGGAAAAGCAAGTGGAGGTCCCCAAGCAACAAAAGCCCATATCAAGAAGCTATACATGTGATTACTTGTGTTGTTGGGGGGAGGATGGCAAGATAGTAGTCAAGTATGTTGGTGCCCTCAAGAAGAGGGAAATTATAAGAAATGTTTGGGTGCCAAAAGCTTATGTGACTAACCCCCTAGGACCCAATCTCATTTGGGTACCTAAATCAAGAACATAATCTTGTTTTGTAGGAATATGCCTCCGGTGGGTCAAGTTGGGTGTTGGATAGTGGATGCACCAATCATATGACCGGGGCAAAAGAAATGTTCTCCTCCTTCCAACCAAGCAACGACTCATGCAACAACATTGTGTTTGGTGACAATGGAAAAGGAGAAGTGCTTGGTTTGGGTAAAATTGCTATCTCAACTGACAATTTCATATCTAATGTATTACTTGTGCATTCGTTGAGTTACAACTTGTTATCCGTTTCTCAACTTTGTGAAATGGGTTATGATTGTCTCTTTACGGATAAGGGTGTGACCGTCTCTAGAAGAAGGGATTCCTCTATTGCATTTAAAGGCGTGTTGAAGGGAAAACTTTACCTAGTTGACTTCTTAACTAGTAAGGTAGAACCTACAACATGTCTAATGGCAAAATCTAGCATGGGTTGGCTTTGGCATCGCCGACTAGCTCATGTTGGGATGAGGAACTTGGCCCAACTTCAAAGGGAAGGGCACATCCTTGGACTAACCAATGTCTCATTTGAGAAAGATAGGATTTGCAGTGCGTGCCAAGCAGGAAAGCAAGTTGGAGCAAAGCATCCAATGAAGAATGTTGTATCAACCACAAGACCATTGGAGCTGCTTCACATGGACCTCATCGGACCCGTTGCTTACCAAAGCATCGGCGGTAACAAATATGGTTTTGTTATTGTTGATGACTTTTCTCGTTTCACTTGGGTGTTCTTTTTAGCAGATAAAACCGAGACCCAAGGTATCTTCAAGAAGTTTGCTAGAAGGGCTCAAAATGAGTTTGAGCTCAAGATCAAGAAAGTGAGAAGCGACAATGGGACCGAGTTTAGAAACACCAACATAGAAGAGTATCTTGATGATGAAGGAATCAAGCATGAGTTCTCCGTTCCATATACCCCACAACAAAATGGGGTTGTGGAAAGGAAGAATAGAACTCTTGTTGAAGCCGCAAGATCTATGTTGGATGAATACAAGACTTCCCATGGCTTTTGGGCGGAGGCGATGAACACAACGTGTCATGCAATCAACCGCCTCTACCTTCACAAGCTAAGAGGGAAGACACCATATGAGCTTCTAACCGGTAACAGACCGAAGGTGCACTACTTTAGAGTCTTTGGCTGCAAGTGTTTCATACTTAACAAGAGGGCCAAAAGCTCAAAGTTTGCACCTAAGGTACACGAGGGCTTTCTACTTGGTTATGGTACTAACGAACATGGCTACCGTGTATTCAATAATGCCACCGGCACTATTGAGTTAACGGTAGACGTGACCTTTGATGAATCCGACGGCTCCCAAAAGGAGCAAGTCAATGATGAGCTTGTAGGTAATGACGTGCCTCCATCCGAAGCTATCAAGAGGCTTGCAATCGGTGATGTGAGGCCCGTTGAAATTCAAGATGATGAAGATGATCCATCACACACTCCACAAGATTCTCATATCCATCATGTGCATCCAAATGTGCATGATGAAGCTTCCGCAACTCCGAACGGTGGTAGTGTGGGTGATGTTCAAGTGATGCATCAAGTTGATGATCAAACACAAGCTCAACATGAAGTCCGACAAGAAGTTGGGGACATCAACACATATGATGAAGATGATGAAGATGGACCCATACAAAGGAGATCACTTGTGCCACATCCAAGAGTCCATCATACAGTTCAACTGGATCATCCCGTTGACAACAGATTGGGGAGCATACGGCGTGGGGTAACGACACACTCTCGCTTAGCAAGTTTTTGTGAACATTACTTGTTTGTCTCCTCTTTGGAACTTCTTAGGGTGGAAGAAGCACTTGATGATCTGGACTGGGTGATGGCTATGCAAGAAGAGCTGAACAACTTCACCAGGAATGAAGTCTAGTCCTTGGTGGAAAGGCCCAAGCAAAATGTGATAGGAACCAAATGGGTCTTCCGCAACAAGCAAGACGAGCATGGCGTGGTAACAAGAAACAAAGCACGGTTGGTGGCTCAATGTTTCACTCAAATCGAAGGTTTGGATTTTGGGGAAACCTATGCACCTGTAGCTAGGCTTGAGTCAATTCGCATATTACTTGCCTTTGCTACTCACCATGATTTCAAGCTATACCAAATGGACGTGAAAAGTGCATTCCTCAATGCCCCCCTCTCCGAATTGGTGTATGTGGAACAACCACCGGGTTTTGAAGATCCAAAGTTTCCCAACCACGTCTACAAGCTCGACAAGGCGCTCTATGGGCTCAAACAAGCCCCTAGAGCTTGGTATGATTGCCTTAAGGACTTCCTACTCAAAAAGGGTTTTGAGATAGGAATGGCCGATGCTACTTTATTTACTCGCAAAGTCGAAAATGATATATTTATGTGCCAAATATATGTCGATGACATAATATTTGGTAGTACTAATGTGGCTTTTTGTGAGGAATTTAGTAGGATCATGACCAAAAGGTTCGAGATGTCCATGATGGGTGAGTTGAAGTATTTCCTTGGATTCCAAATCAAGCAACTCAAGGATGGCACGTTCATCAGTCAAACCAAGTATACAAGAGACATGCTAAAGAAGTTTGAGATGGACAAGGCCAAACCCATCAAGACCCCCATGCCTACCAATGGACATCTTGATCTAAATGTGGATGGTAAGTCAGTGGACCAAAAGGTATATCGCTCTATGATCGGTTCATTACTTTACCTTTGTGCATCTAGGCCCGATATCATGCTTAGTGTGTGCATGTGTGCAAGGTTTCAAGCTAATCTGAAAGAATGTCATATTATGTCTGTTAAGAGAATCTTTCGATACTTAGTGCACACTCCGAATCTTGGCTTGTGGTATCCCAAGGGCTCCACTTTTGATCTACTTGGCTATTCCGATTCGGACTATGCCGGTTGCAAGGTAGACCGAAAGAGCACTACCAGGACTTGCCAATTTATTGGGAGGTCTTTGGTGTCATGGAGTTCTAAGAAACAAAATAGTGTTGCCCTATCCACCGCCGAAGCCGAGTATGTGGCGGCCGGCGCATGCTGTGCTCAACTACTTTGGATGAAGCAAACACTAAAAGACTTTGGATGTGAGGAAACCAAAATTCCACTTTTGTGTGACAATAAGAGTGCTATCAAACTAGCGAACAATCCAGTAAACCATTCTCGCACAAAACACATAGACATTCGACACCATTTCTTGAGAGACCATGAAGCCAAAGGAGATATCTCTATACGCCATGTGAGCACCGAAAAGCAACTAGCCGATATCTTCACAAAGCCGTTAGATGAGTCAAGATTTTGTGCTTTGAGGAGTGAACTAAATATCATTGATTCTCGTAACGTGGCTTGATGTCTTGCACATATTTGTTTTCACCTAGAGACCTAGATAAATGCTTTGACAAAATATTATGTGTGATTTCAAAATCTATTTTGCATGCTTCACTTGCGTCCATAGTTATGTACTGCTGTATGAAATCTGGACATGTTTGAAGTATGTGTAGTATACCACTCAAGGTTCTCTTGGAATAGCCCTCTGTCCACTCTGTTTTTGCACAGTCAGTAGTACCGCCATAGGGTCGGTAGTACCGACCCCTATGGGCGGTAGTACCGACCGTGTGGACCCGAGTATAAAAGGTCGCGGTGAAATCTTTTTCAACCCTACCCAGTCAACCTCTTTTGACCGCAGCCGTTGCCTCCTTGCGCCGCCGCCCGTGCCCGTGCCCGTGTCCGTTGTTGGTAGTTCTTAGCTACACCTAGGATAGGGTAACTAAAGTAGCTATCTACTAATGCCAAGCGGGGTTGTTAGTCCCGACACTAGTAGGAGCTAGCTAGCGAGAATGCAATCTACCAGGAGGAGATTCTGCAAGCGCACAGAACTATTGTAGTAGCACTTCGCCTGGGAGTACCAGGTGTCGATTTATTTGATCCCAAGGGAAGGCTAGGGTGGTGTATGAGTTGAGTCAAGGAGGGGATGAGAGTCGAAGAAAAGAGAAAAGGGAAAAGGGGAGAAGAGAGGAGATGAAAGGCTAGAAAGAATATATGGGTGGATAGGTAAGGATGAAGTGGATGGCTATGGTAAGATGAATGGATAGGTAGATAAAGGGGATAGGATAACTAAGGATAGCTTGGATAACTAACTACTAACTAATAACTAATCCTAGATAACTACAAAGCAAGATAACTACGAAGCGAGATAGTTACGAAGCAGGGTAGGCAAAAGACAATAAAGCAACTAAGTTGAGTATAGTTTTATTCCTATCTTGTCAAGTATCGAGGCGTACTAGCCTTTACCACTTACTTAGGTTGAACGCAAGCACAACGAGCCTTACTGTTAAACTGGGCCAACTACGTGGTGGAATTCAAGGCGCACAGGGCTGTCACCACCTGCTTGCTACCACAACTATCCGGGGGTCCAGCCGTATCTGAAGGTAAGTCTATAACTAAGCACCACGCTTAACTATATTCTAACTATCTCTACCCTAGCTTTGAATAGAGACACCCTTGCGGACGTCAGAGCAAACACTTGACTTAATAAGATAAACACTAAACTAACTAAGCAACCTATTGGCAAAGATCAAACACTAAGCTCACTAGAGATTAACTACTATGGCTAAGTGAATTGATCTGTAGGATAGCTAGGCACTCAAGCAATCAATCAAGTATACCACTCAATACTGATAAGTAGAATAAAGTAATACTTGAAATGATGAACTAGAATATAGTAAATGCTTGAGTAACAAGAGCAAAACCTGAACTAGAGATGAAGGAAGACTCTTCCCAGCTCCAGAACCGATCACTCGCACGCCTCTACTCTTGAGCTAACCCTTGAGCAGCGCTACCGCGAGGGCGAAGATGCCTTGCTCTACTAGCTACCTACTTGCCTAAGCTCTCTAAACTTCTAACCTAACTCTCACTTGCTTTGCTTCTCTTGGAAGTGTGGGATATGAAGGTGTGAGATGGTGTTCTTGGGTGTCAATGAAGAGGTGCCTCAGAGGGGTATTTATAGCCCAAATGAGTGAGGGGGGTTCTTATAGTGGGCAGCCAACCGACCTAGGGTTAGGTCAGGTGGTGGGCGCCACCCCCTACTGGCGGCCGCCAGATCCCTGGCCGTTGGATGAACCGCCTCTGCTTCAATGGCATCCAGGTGGTTGTCCAAGGCGGTTTGGTGGTCGGTTGCATGTCCTAGCAACCGACATTCAGCCTTGATCCACGCCACTCCTCCCTGAGCCGTCCGATGCCACTGACCTAGTGACCAAGGGCCACGATTTGGCCTTGGGGAGGTCACACGGATCGGTGACATGGCAGGTGGTGGCACTTGGGCCAACCCAAGTGGCGGGCGCCACCTCCCTTAGGCCCATTTGAGCCCTGCTGAGTGGGCTTGGCCTCTGGTGGGTCCATATGTCCAAATTTGGTTCAAATCCTGCATTCAAATAAAATTCTATGGACATGTTGAATTCGGTTAGTTTGAAACCTATTTGACTACATTTCATGCCTTTTTGGTGGACTTTAGGGTCAAATGTTGATGGTAAAACAGGTGTTTAAGGACCGTCAACATCCGTGCAGCCGCCGCGCCTTCTTCCTCTCCGATCTCCCTCCTCCTCCACCCAAATCCAAATCTCTCCGGTGGAAAGGTGCGTGGGAGCAAGGAGATCGTCTTGGTGGTGTTCTTGAAGCCCGAAGTTTCTTCCTTCATTGGATTTCGACCTCTTCTACACGAGTAGCAAGGTACTAGGGTGTTCTTGCCCGATCTCTTAATGTACCTTGTTCTAGGTCGATTCCTTTGGTAGGATTGCTCTATCTAGTGTGTAGATGCTTCTAGGATGTATGGTTTGCAAGTTCATGGATGTTTTGTGTGATTGGGTTGAGGGGAACCGCACGCTGCTGTGCGTTCGGTAGTACCGCCTGCTGGGGTTGGTAGTACCAACCGTGCGCAGCGAGGGGTTTTCCTCTCCGATTTTGATTGTCATCTTTGCTACATCCTTTGAAGTTGTCTTTCTATCACTTTTGTCTCACTTCGGTCTATGCTATCTTGTTCTAGATGTCGCATAGCCGGAGACCCTCTCATGCTCAGACCGCTAGTGATGACGATGATGAGGAGTATGCTGCCTTGGAGCAAGGTGGTCTTGAGCAAGGGGAGCCGAAGCGACGCTATCCCGGGCGTTGTGCTCGTCCTGGTGGCAGCAGCGAGGATGTCCCTTGACAGGTCCGTGGACGTTCGTCCATGAGTCGTCGTAGTACCGACAGCGGCAGAGGCAGATCTAGTGGCATTGGTGCAGGTGGTAGTGGTTCAAGCAGTGGTGTAGTTGGGAGCGGTGCCGGTGGGAGTGGTCATGCTGCTCCTCTGCCTCCTACGCCCCCTGTCGCTGGTCCGCCCGGGCGCCTGCATAGCGTCATTGTGGGTGGTGTGACTCAGGCGGCTGGTGCTGAGCGTGAGGGTCGTTCTATCGATCCTCGCGTTGGACCGCCATCTCCTCCGGCTTCAGGGTGGTTGCTTATCAACCGTGTGTTTAATATGCACCCTAAAGCTGGAGCCTTTATGTCTGCCCCCGCACATCTTGGAAACACCATGGACTACTCTGACAGGAAGAAGGGGAATCTGTTGAGAAGGCAGCGTGAGGAGAACCCATACCTTTTCATCAGAGATGATTCAGTGGATCGGAGGTTTTGGTCGAGGTTCTAGCAGGATTACTATGTGTCTGTCTGCTGGAAGAGTCTCTGTGCTAAGGGCCATCCCCCTCTCTTTGAGCACAAGCGGCTGGCAATCCGCTCCTTGACAGACAAGGATCCAGAGGAGATTCAGGCTTTGGTGCAGAGGCTAGAGGAGTGGAGGATCTTGGGGCTGATTTCTGGTGAGCACAGCTACAATCAGGAAATTATCTGTCAGTTTTGGGCCACCCTGTTTATTGATCAAGAGGCTCAGGTGCTGCATTGGATGACCCAAGGGGCCCACTACCGATGCAACTTCGTCACCTTTGCTAGGTTGTTGGGCTTCAACCATGAAGACAGAGATGCTCCTCGCTTATCTGAGATGTATGGTGGGGGCATGTACACAGCTCAGCTGCAGAGTTCAGGTGTCTACATGGATGGTGTAGTGGCAAACTTCAAGGTCCCTGGCCTGAAGCCTGCCTACTTTGTGCTCAACAATTTGATGCGCCTGACTCTGGATCCTAAGGTTGGAGACCAAGACAACTTGAGAGATGATGCTGCCAAGGTCCTTGTCCAGTTTGCTCAGCCAGATGGACGCTTTAGCATTTCACATTTTCTCTGGCAGAAGATCTCAGATGTGTACAATGACCCTCACAAGAACCTGCCTTATGCTCCATATCTTATGCATATCATTGAGCATGTGGTTGGAGCCACCTTCGAGTATGATCGGACCGTGAAGGAGTACAGTGTTCACAAGTTCTCCTCCATAAGCTCCGCGGACAAAGAAAAAGTTGATGAAGGTGGTGACATTCCAGCAGCAGCAGCAGCGCCTAGCGAGGCTCATGGCCCCGAGCAGGCTAGTGGGGATGTACCTCCTGCTACCGCTCCTCCTCCGCGTCGTGAGAGGCGTAGGAGTGGCGGTCTTCGCTCTGCCCTCGGCAAGATTTTCGAGTGGATGTGCTACAGGGCCGAGCGCGACGAGCGGCATCATCAGGAGGTGCGTGAGCACCTAGGTCTCCCTTCGCGTTCTCTGCCCCGACCCCATCCAGATCCTTTTGCCGAGTATGATGCTCAGCCCCAGCACCATGATGATGATGATGATGACGATGATCACCACCACCACCACCACCAGCAGCAGCCCCAGTAGCCCGGTGGTGGTGAGGCTGGCTTTTACAGCTCCATGCTGTTCCAGCCTCCTCAGTTCTATTCTCAGCCTCCACCACAATACCAGGCTCCTCCCTACTTCCCTGACTATGGTGCGGGCACGTCCTTTGCTGGCGGGTCCACATCATATCAAGGTGGTGGTGGTGGCTCGTACATGGGCTTTGCTGGCCCCGACGCCGATCCAGCTGGGAGTGGTGGTTTCCGTGACTCTACTCCTCCGCCGGATTCTTCTGCTCCATCGTCCTTCCCAGGTGGTGATGTTGGTGAGAGTGCTTACTCCTCTCTCTTCGGTGGTCCTGAAGGACCGAGAATGCAAAAAGCAAGGCGACCAGAGGGGGGGGGGGGTGAATGGGAGCCAATAAAATCTCTCTCGAAACTTTGGCCAAGTGTCCCAAAATCAATCCCCAAGAGCTACTACCAAAAACGTGATGCCCACGACCCTTGGAAGAGGGTGGATGATCCCTGGGATCACAGCGAGGCACCACAAAAACATCCTCACCCAAGTTCACGCAAGTCAACTAGTGACGGGATGGGTTTTGGGTAACCTCAACCTCCCCCGAGCAACGCGAGGGGGATTCAGGCTATTTTGTAGAGCGGGAAGCCCAAATTCTGTAGAGCACGAAGTTAGGAATCCAACGCAACAAACGAATCTCGAATCGAAAGACGAACGAACAAACTGCGGATGAAAACGCGTCGAACCAGCACTGACCGGACTCTGCCTGCGTCCGGTCGCTGACCACCGGACGCGTCCGGTCGTGCAAAAACAGTTTTCGGAGCTTACTGTTTCTGACCGGACTCACCAGAGACGAGCGTCCGGTCGAGAGCAGTGCGTCCGGTCACAAAATACAAGCCAAGTGAACAGTACAATGAGCGAGTCCGGTCACTTAGAGAAAGGTGCGTCCGGTCAAGTCACGAACCGAACACAGCGAAGGTGTTCATCGACCGGACTCACTGACAGCGTCCGGTCGTTGAACAGGCAGCGTTCGGTCACCCCGATTCAGGCTGTTCGTTCACCGATTCGACTCGATCTCACCCAAAAGAAATCCTCTAGGGATCAAACTTGGTGAGAAGAGTCACAAAGAATATAGTGAGCTATCTCTAAGAGATCATGGCTCGAACCTATCTCCAAATCGATGAATCGAAGAATTTCGGGGGAAGGGAGAAAACTTGACCCGAAACGAAAAATCGATCGATCTCCTAGACCGTGAGGTTAGAGGATGATTCCTTCGGTGGAAAGAAGTGCCTCACGATCTAGAACAAACCAGTTCAAACGGAATTGCAAAAGATGAACCGAGCAAAGAGATCAAGCGACGGGAAAATCGTGGGGAAAAAGGATTCCGCGAAGAACACGAACAAAACACGAATCACACCCACGAATTGCAAGCCGAAGCGCAAACACACGCTACGACAAGGAGGTTACGGCCTCCTTTCCTCAAAATCAACAGTACACAGAGTTGCAAGTCTCTCTACGGATCTCAGCTACAGCAGGGGATGGGAGAGCAGGAAACCCTAAGTGCAGGAAGCAAATGAGATGGCTAAAACTGAGATATGGGAGGAGGGTGTCTCCCCTGACTACTTATCCTATTCTAGTCTAAGTCTATTTCCTACTCTACCCCTCTCTATTCTAATTACAGAGCGAACCAGCTAAACCCTAAGGTTATTCTGGACCAACTCAAGTGGTAGGTAGATCCAACGGCCACGCCCGCACAACTCGTCCGCGTTGCCTCCACGCAACCTTCCGATTGCCGCCACGTGCCGTCCTCGCTCTGCACCCCCGGTTTTGTGGCCCAAACCGGGAAACCAGCTTTTTCCAGCAACCCCCGGTTTTGAGGCCCAAACCGGGAAACCAGCCCACCAGCCTGAGTTTTGTGGCCCAAACTCAGAAACCCGCAGCGCCCGAGTTTTGAGGCCCAAACTCGGAAACCGGCCCATCGCCCGAGTTTTGTGGCCAAACTCGGAAACCGTCCGCGCCCAGGTTTTGTGGCTCAACCTGGAAACCGAGCACCCGAGTTTTGAGGCCCAAACTCGGAAACCGTCCACCCGGTGGTTTTTCCCTGGCTCAACCACCAAACCGGAGCTGTAGAGGGGATGCACCGCCCGTGCACCCCGTCCACCGACATGTGTCCCCAGGTCCTCGACCCGAGCAACACCGTGCCCCGCAAGTCTCTGCTCGTCGCTGTCCCAGGCTGCCAGCCACCACAGCTGATCCTCAGGCACTCCGGTCCCTCAGTCCAAGCCTCACGTTCGCCCTTCACTGCCCGATCCATCGGCATGGCACGTCCGCCGCACGGCACGCCCATCCTTCATCGCACCCAGTCCATCGGCACGACACGTCTCAACTTGACCTTCACCTTGCCCTCGATCACTGTCTCCGTGCTCGACACCTGCACAACACAAGCCAAAGAACATGCGCATCAAACCCGTTGACAATCACTCAGAGACTCGGCATACACCCATGTATCCGCAATCTCCCCCTTGATGAGTGCATTGTCAACTACACACACAAATCATAATGAAAGAAGAAGGTAGGAGGAAGGAGAAGAGAGAACTCAACCAAATGACCCAAAAGCATAGCAAAGCCGAAGAAGGTCAAGTGGAAGAAGCGAGAACTTGGTCCCCAAAGACATGGGCAACGGCTCGACGCGACCAAGCAAAGCAAAGCTAGCCCTCAAGAAGAGGTAGAACAGGCTCAACACCGCTAGCAGAAAACCAATTGAAAATCGGAGCTAAAAAATGGCAAAGTGCTAGTCCCTCAAGATAGAGGCACAGAGGCTCAACAGAACTAGCACGAAAACCACTCCGAACCAATTGAAAAACAATCGAAAGGTCTTCGAACCAATCGAAATCAAACTCAATGCCAAATGAGGAAAATGTTTGCTAGTCCCTCAAGATAGAGGCAACAGCTCAACACAACTAGCAAACTCCCCCTCGACAAGCAACCAGGGACTCCCCCTTAGGTCCAATCAAGAGAAGAGCACAAGGATTTAAAAATTCGCCCCTTAGCAAAAACTCCCCCTAAGAGACATATGATTTGTCATTTCTCCCCCTTAGTTGAAAATGCACTTATCAAGAACCAGGAACCGAGTAAAGGTCTCCCCCTCAACAAAATCTCCCCCTTTTCAAAAATGCATATGAAGTCAGAAATGCAAGTTAGGGGCTTCAGGCATATAATCAAAAGAGTGCAAAAATGCTCTAATCGGTATAGCTCCAATGGCACAACTAAGCACTCAAATAGCAAAGGCTCAAACTGATCACACATACGAAATATGAAGCATATGAGCAAGTGAGCAGTTTTTAGCCAAAAAGGTAGTCACCATCAAAATAGCACTACACATGTATAGATAGGAATCCAAACAAGTGCTAAACATGTATACAAGGTGAACCACCCCTAGCAAAGTTCAATCATCATGCATAGGAATGAAGCATATACTTGTGATTTCAGTTTTATATCGGAGTTTGCAGCGGTGAAATTACACAAGTTCAAATTTAGCATGTGATTGCGAGAGGTTGAAAGCTTGTCATTGCCTAACTTTTCAACCGAGCGAAGCCTATGCCGAAACAATCAGAAGCTTAAAGCTACGGTTTCGGTCATACACTACACGGCTCAAGTTTAACTCAAAGTGCAATGAGAAACAGTCTCGATACCGTGAGGTGTTGACAAGCAATCCCATCTCGATCTTTTCAATTCACTAAAACTTGGTTCAAATTTTAAACATGATATGAACAAAACTAAGCAAGTGAATGACTCAGAACTAGAGACATAGCAACCTAGCATATATGAAAAGCAGGAATGGACTCAACACACCCTACACATGCTAGTTGCATACCTCAATGGTGATCATTTTCAGATTTATATACATTAGGCAAATTCACCATTCCGAAATAGCTCAGCTCATAACATGTACTAGTGATCAGAAGGAGCATAAGCTACAAGCATCAACATAAGCATCGGAGCATCCTAAACAGAGCATAGTTACATTCTAGTGATTATAAACATGAAGCTCAGAATGTAAATGCGTATGCACAAATGCAAAGAAAAGAAACTCAAAATAAAAGAGTCAGTCTATACAAGATCCAAAGGTTTCCCCCATCTAAAAGGGGAAACACACACCAAGCTCACCCCTCAACCGATTAAAGGTTGATTCGTCTAAAGGCTTGGTGAAAATATCAGCCAGTTGGTGATGAGTATCGACATGGCGAAGGTCGATATCACCCTTCTCCTGGTGGTCTCGCAAGAAATGAAAGCGCACATCAATGTGTTTGGTTTTCGAGTGAAGCACGGGGTTCTTAGCAACGCTAATAGCACTCGTGCTGTCACAAAGCAAAGGCACGCGAGAAAAGCTCAAACCAAAATCACGCAAAGTGGCCATCATCCAGAGTAACTGGGAATAGCAGCTAGCCGCAGCAACATACTCAGCCTCCGTGGTAGACTGGGCGACACTAGACTGCTTGCGAGAAGACCACGATACAAGAGAAGATCCAATAAATTGGCAAGTCCCAGAAGTGGACTTGCGCTCAATGCGACAACCAGCAAAATCGGCATCGGAATAACCGCAAAGCGAGAGGGTGGAGGAAGCAGAATACCAAATCCCAAACTCAGGAGTGAAACGAAGGTACCTGAAGATGCACTTCACCGCCTGACGGTGAGAAGTGCGCGGCGACGCCTGAAAGCGCGCGCACAGACACACCGCGAACTGGATGTCCGGTCGTGTCGCCGCCAGGTAGAGCAGCGACCCGATCATGCTGCGGTACTCCTTCTGGTCCGCTGTTTCTCCCTCCACATCCGCATCCAGGGCAGTCATCGTCGACATGGGTGTTGGAAGAGGCTTGGCCTCACCCATATCAAACCGCTTCAGCATGTCCTTCGTGTACTTGCCCTGGTGCACAAACGTCCCCTCTCGGGATTGCTTAATTTGCAACCCGAGAAAGAATGTCAGCTCGCCCATCATGCTCATCTCGAACTCCCTGCTCATAGTATCTGCAAACTTGGCAACCAACGCGTGAGAAGAACCACCGAAAATGATATCATCCACGTAAATCTGGACCAAGAGCGTGTCTTTGCCTTGCCGGAGGAGAAAAAGCGTCTTATCTACACATCCCATTTTAAAACCCTTAGCAAGCAAAAAGGTTTTTAACCTATCATACCAGACTCTAGGGGCTTGTTTCAAACCATATAAAGCTTTGTGAAGTTTAAAGACATGGTTTGGAAACTTGGGATTTTCAAAACCGGGGGGTTGCTCAACATAAACTTCTTCTTCTATGTAGCCGTTTAAGAAGGCACTCTTGACATCCATTTGAAAAAGTTTGAAACCTTTGGATGTAGCAAAGGCCAAGAGTATCCTAATTGCCTCCAAACGAGCTACAGGAGCAAACGTCTCCTCATAGTCTATCCCCTCCTTCTGACTATAACCTTTCGCTACAAGCCTGGCCTTGTTTCTCACAACGTGGCCATCCTCTCCTTGCTTGTTTTTGAAAACCCATTTTGTCCCAATAGGCTTACAGTCAGGTGGAGGTGGAACTAGAACCCAAACCTGATTTCGCTCAAAGTTTTCTAACTCCTCATGCATGGCATTAACCCAATCCGGATCCGTCAATGCGTGTCCAACATCTCGGGGCTCAAAATTAGCAACAAAAGCAGAGTGAGCAAAATGAGAGATGTGTTGTGACCTGGAGCGAGTGACTCGCTCGCCGATGTCGCCGATCATCTGCTGAGGGGGGTGCTGGCGCTGGATGTGTCGTGGCGCCTCCCGGGATGAGGTGACCTCCCCCTCAACAGCAGCTGGTTCCACCCCGGGTACAAAAGGTACCACACGAGGTGGAGGATCCCACGGCCCCCAGGAAGAAGAGGTGTCGGGGCCGTGAGTCGTCGTCGAGGCCGCTCTTTGCGGCGCGGCAGGTGGAGGGGGTGCTGGATCATCCATACCTTCAGCACCCTCGTCCTCGTCATCAAAAAGAGGCTCTCCAACCTCATGATCACCTGCACGCTCAAAACGAGAAGAAGGAGAAACAAGAGTCTCGTCGAAGGTGACATCTGATGTCTCCATGACTCGGTTAGTATCAAGGTTAAGTACACGATATGCTCTAGTGTGAGTGCCATAACCCAAAAATACCCCATCAGAAGAACGAGACTCAAACTTGTCCAGGTCGCCCTTCTTCAATATAAAACAGTGGCAACCGAAGACTCTAAAATAACTCACCTTGGGTTGGCGACCAAAACGCAACTCATAAGAGGTCTTCTTCAAAAAGGCTCCCAGAAAAATGCGATTTGAAATGTAGCATGCAGTGTTCATAGCTTCGGCCCAATAGCGCCTAGGAGTCCTATGCTCATCGAGCATTGTCCTGGCCATCTCAACAAGGGTCCGATTCTTCCTCTCTACGACACCATTTTGGGGCGGTGTGTAGGGGGAAGAAAACTGATGCTCCAAACCAAGGCGGTCACAAAACTTCTCAAAATCCGAATTTTTGAATTCGGAACCATTATCACTTCTAATAGCTCGCATCGAGTTCAAAGGGAACTCGTTCTGAAGACGCAAAATCAGATTGCGAGCGAAGGAGAAAGTCTCAGTCTTCTCAGTCAAAAAGAAGACCCACGAATATCTCGAAAAGTCGTCAACAACAACCAAAACATACCACTTGCCACCAACCGAGCTCACCCGAGCCGGACCAACAAGGTCCATGTGTAAAAGCTCTCCGGGGTGCGAGGTCATGACCTTAGTCACTGAATGGTGGGGAGCGGCAACCATCTTCCCATGTCTGCAAGAATGACAAACTAGATCCTTCTCCATCGAAAGCTTGGGCAATCCTCGGATTAGGCCAAGTGAGCTAAGTCTTGCAAGCAAGTCGAAGCTTAAATGACCGAGCCTCCTATGCCACTTCCAAAGATCGGAGGAAGAAGGACTAGCCAAAAGACAGCGAGAAGAACCAAACGACTCCGGGAAATTCGCGTGAAAGACTTTCCCAAAGGGCGAAATCAGACATACAAGATCGCCCTGAGGATCTAAGATGCGACTAAGGTTCGGTTTAAAATGAATCTCGTAGTCATCATCAAAAAGTTGCGAAACAGAAAGCAAGTTAAAATGCAGGTTAGAAACAAGAGCAACATCGCGCAACACAAAGTGCTCATTAACCCGCACCGTCCCACGGGATAACACCTTACCTTTACTATTGTCGCCGAAGGTTATGTACTCCTTTCCGGCGACCGGGCTAAGGCTGGAGAACCACTTGGCGTTTCCGGTCATGTGCCTCGAACAACCGGAATCCACCAACCAAATGTCCTCCAACCGTCTTACCTACATTTAATAAAAAGACATAGAGTGAGCATACGGTCCAACACTGGGGTTAGTGAAATAGGAAGGATACCAGTGTTGGGCCGGCTGCTCAAAAGCACGGTCAGTGTAAAAAACCATTCCTAGTCTGTCTACGGGGGTAGCGATCACCACGCACAGGAAAACATGGTCCGCTGGGGAAGAAACGCTCACCGCGGTACTCACACTGCGGTGGGGGAAAGCGCTCAACAGAACCTCCGCCACGGGGTCCGTCAACTGCAAAGGCAGGACCCCGTCGGGCACGCTCTCTACGAGGCCTAGGCCTAGCAACTTGAGGCGCTGTGCCTCTAGGCCTAGCGTCTCTCCTCGGAGCTCTCTGCTGCCTAGGCCTGGGAACTTGACCTCCAGACCTAGCAGCTCTCCTCTGGACATTCGGCCCATGCACACCTTGGAAAGGGTGGTACATGTCCGGGTTGTCCATCTCCCGAGCACGGCGCGCCTCTCTCTTGCGCCGAAAGCAGAACTCGCTCAAGTGACCATCTCTCCCACAGAAGTCACACTGGTACCTCACCGCACGCACAGGGGGTTGTTGGTACGCAGGACTGTGGGCATGGGTCACTTTGCCCTTCTGTGGCAACTCCTCCTGGATAGGTGGCATTGTATCCAGCTTGTTCTTTAGGTGGTTGGGTTTGGGATGCCACACTTGGTTCTTGGGTGGAGCTCTCGGAGGTTCCTCAAACACCCCATCCTTGGTGGTAGGTTTGACGGGCTCTTTGGGTGGAAGCTTGGCAAGTTTGGGAGTAGTGGTGGAGTTGGGCTTCTCACTAGGGTTCAGACCACTCGACTCTCCAATCTTCCCAAAAGCAGAAAGATCAACACCCGGAGCAAAACCTACACCAGGACCTCCAGCAGCTCGCTTAAATTGGGAGATCATCATCCCGAGCTGCGGCTCACTACAAGAGACCCATGACAAGATGGTCCGAAGGTATGTGTTTTCCTCCTCGGTTTGCATCTTGCCATGCTTGACATTCGCAATCTCCATCTCCAAACCCTCACACAAAGCACACCTAGCCACACTCGTGCTACCTGAGTTGGCCTCCTCAAGAGACACAATCTTGGCATTCTTCTCTGCCAACTCAGATTGCAAGACAGGACAAGTCTTGCACGCACCCAACAGAGAAGGTCTAGCTTTCAGCTCATCCATCTCTCCTACCAACGCAGCATACTTACCTCTCAAAGTGAGAAGGTCAGTCATGTGCGTGGTGCACATCTCACACTCAACTTCCTCCGACATGACCACGGTGGACTTGGCAAACTCAAGTTCTCTCACCGTGTCCTCCCACTTCTGCCTAAACTCCTTGCGCTCTCTAGCGGCACGCCTAAGCAACTTGTCCTGACTAAGGAGCGCGGCAGTAAGCTTCTCAACCTCAGCAGAAAGCTCGTCGTGGGTGAGGGATACCTGGGAGGTGTCGTCGTCGTCGTCGTCCTGAGGGGTGTGCTCTAGCTTGCCATCGACCTCATCCCCAAGCGCCATGGTGCAGAGGCCATCGTCATCGGCGAAGAAGCAGAGACCGTTCAGCTTGTCCTCAATCCTCTTCTTCTTCTCGGACTCGTCATCGCTTGAGCAAGCGGAGTCGTCATCCGAGCCGTCGACATCGCTGAGCGTGGCGAAGAACGCACGCTGCTCAGCCTGGGCCTTCTCCAAGTACTTCTTCTTGATGTACTCCTTGTCGAAGCCGCCCCTCCGCTTGTGCCTCGCGGGGACGTACTTCTCCTTGCGCTTGCCGGGGTCGTACTTGTGCCCATGATCGCCCTTCCCAGATGAATGCTTCTTCTTGGGGCAGTTGGCGATGAAGTGGTCGGGGTCGCCGCACTCATAGCATCCTGAGCGTCCTCCACCGCGGCGACGGTTCATGCGGTTGTTGTGGAACCGCGTGAACTGGTTGGCGAGCATTGCCAACTCGTCATCCCCCAACAACTCAAGCTGGTCCTCTGTGACAGAAAAGAGTGAAGAAAGTGCAAAGCCAGCAGAGGGATTAGCAGAAGAGCTAGAAACCAAAGCCATAGTCGGGCCAGAAGGATTCGCATAAGAAGCCCTCGACATGGCATCAATCTCACTGGACTTGAGCTTACTAAAGAGCTCGTCGCACGTGAGGGTCTCATAGTTAGGCGATTCGATGATCGCCTGAACTTTGGAATCCCACACCGACCGATCAAGAGTATGCAAAAGCTTCAAGGCTCTCTCATGATCGTCGGAAGGCAACTGCTCCTTGTTAGCCCTCATCCTGTTGACAATCACCTGAAAGCGAGCGAATAAACTCTCTATGCTCTCGCCAGGTTGATGTCTAAAGTTCTCATACTCTCTCTTGAACGACTCGTAGAGTCGGGTTTTGACTTGAGAGGTGCCCTCATGAAAACGCATGAGGGTGGCCCAAATCTCCCGAGCCGTAGAGAGGTGAGAAACGCGATCAAACTCTCCCATGCTCAAACACGAAAAAGAGCATTACGGGCTCGGCTATTGGCTTCGTGCTCATCGATCTGATGCTGAGTCACACAAGCAGCCAAGACCACGTAATCAGCAGAGTTGCAAATATCCCAGATGGAAGCACCCAAGCTCTGCAGATAGGCCGACATGCGTATCTTCCAATACGCATAGTTCGTCCCATCGAAAAACGGCGGTTTGCCCACGCCGCGATCTGGAACCGGCTAAGGTGGAAGATCCTTAACCTGCTCCGATACCAATTGAAGGACCGAGAATGCAAAAAGCAAGGCGACCAGAGGGGGGGGGGGTGAATGGGAGCCAATAAAATCTCTCTCGAAACTTTGGCCAAGTGTCCCAAAATCAATCCCCAAGAGCTACTACCAAAAACGTGATGCCCACGACCCTTGGAAGAGGGTGGATGATCCCTGGGATCACAGCGAGGCACCACAAAAACTTCCTCACCCAAGTTCACGCAAGTCAACTAGTGACGGGATGGGTTTTGGGTAACCTCAACCTCCCCCGAGCAACGCGAGGGGGATTCAGGCTATTTTGTAGAGCGGGAAGCCCAAATTCTGTAGAGCACGAAGTTAGGAATCCAACGCAACAAACGAATCTCGAATCGAAAGACGAACGAACAAACTGCGGATGAAAACGCGTCGAACCAGCACTGACCGGACTCTGCCTGCGTCCGGTCGCTGACCACCGGACGCGTCCGGTCGTGCAAAAACAGTTTTCGGAGCTTACTGTTTCTGACCGGACTCACCAGAGACGAGCGTCCGGTCGAGAGCAGTGCGTCCGGTCACAAAATACAAGCCAAGTGAACAGTACAATGAGCGAGTCCGGTCACTTAGAGAAAGGTGCGTCCGGTCAAGTCACGAACCGAACACAGCGAAGGTGTTCATCGACCGGACTCACTGACAGCGTCCGGTCGTTGAACAGGCAGCGTCCGGTCACCCCGATTCAGGCTGTTCGTTCACCGATTCGACTCGATCTCACCCAAAAGAAATCCTCTAGGGATCAAACTTGGTGAGAAGAGTCACAAAGAATATAGTGAGCTATCTCTAAGAGATCATGGCTCGAACCTATCTCCAAATCGATGAATCGAAGAATTTCGGGGGAAGGGAGAAAACTTGACCCGAAACGAAAAATCGATCGATCTCCTAGACCGTGAGGTTAGAGGATGATTCCTTCGGTGGAAAGAAGTGCCTCACGATCTAGAACAAACCAGTTCAAACGGAATTGCAAAAGATGAACCGAGCAAAGAGATCAAGCGACGGGAAAATCGTGGGGAAAAAGGATTCCGCGAAGAACACGAACAAAACACGAATCACACCCACGAATTGCAAGCCGAAGCGCAAACACACGCTACGACAAGGAGGTTACGGCCTCCTTTCCTCAAAATCAACAGTACACAGAGTTGCAAGTCTCTCTACGGATCTCAGCTACAGCAGGGGATGGGAGAGCAGGAAACCCTAAGTGCAGGAAGCAAATGAGATGGCTAAAACTGAGATATGGGAGGAGGGTGTCTCCCCTGACTACTTATCCTATTCTAGTCTAAGTCTATTTCCTACTCTACCCCTCTCTATTCTAATTACAGAGCGAACCAGCTAAACCCTAAGGTTATTCTGGACCAACTCAAGTGGTAGGTAGATCCAACGGCCACGCCCGCACAACTCGTCCGCGTTGCCTCCACGCAACCTTCCGATTGCCGCCACGTGCCGTCCTCGCTCTGCACCCCCGGTTTTGTGGCCCAAACCGGGAAACCAGCTTTTTCCAGCAACCCCCGGTTTTGAGGCCCAAACCGGGAAACCAGCCCACCAGCCTGAGTTTTGTGGCCCAAACTCAGAAACCCGCAGCGCCCGAGTTTTGAGGCCCAAACTCGGAAACCGGCCCATCGCCCGAGTTTTGTGGCCAAACTCGGAAACCGTCCGCGCCCAGGTTTTGTGGCTCAACCTGGAAACCGAGCACCCGAGTTTTGAGGCCCAAACTCGGAAACCGTCCACCCGGTGGTTTTTCCCTGGCTCAACCACCAAACCGGAGCTGTAGAGGGGATGCACCGCCCGTGCACCCCGTCCACCGACATGTGTCCCCAGGTCCTCGACCCGAGCAACACCGTGCCCCGCAAGTCTCTGCTCGTCGCTGTCCCAGGCTGCCAGCCACCACAGCTGATCCTCAGGCACTCCGGTCCCTCAGTCCAAGCCTCACGTCCGCCCTTCACTGCCCGATCCATCGGCATGGCACGTCCGCCGCACGGCACGCCCATCCTTCATCGCACCCAGTCCATCGGCACGGCACGTCTCAACTTGACCTTCACCTTGCCCTCGATCACTGTCTCCGTGCTCGACACCTGCACAACACAAGCCAAAGAACATGCGCATCAAACCCGTTGACAATCACTCATCACTCAGAGACTCGGCATACACCCATGTATCCGCAGGTCCTTATCATGGTGGGTCTTCTAGCGGCTACTACTAGTTCTTTGCTTATCTTGGCCTACCCATTTTGGTACTTGATGCCAAAGGGGGAGTGTTAGGCTTTATCTTGATGTAATAGCTAGCTGTGAGAGAGGGTTAAACTTTGAGAACTAAGTGTGGTATGCTACTTTTAAATTGTGATGTGATGATGAGGTTGTAAAACATTTGTGCTTAATGTTATATTCATGTATGGTTCATCCTCTATTAATGCTCTTGTCTTGGTGATTGTTGTTTTCGATATGGCTATGAGATTTGAGTCTTTTTCTTTCTTCCATAGCCATTCGCTTCTCTTATTACATTATTATGTGGATCACCATGTCATATTGCTTATGCATCACAAATTGATATATATGATGTTGTCACACACACTTAGGCACCCCACGGATTGCAAAATTTAGGGGGAGCTCTTGTTCTTATGTATGCAACCTTGTTTTTTAATCAAGGTTTGAAATTCATATCCAAAGCATACACTAAGGGGGAGCTTGAACTAAATTTTGGAATTCAAAAGCTTCAATTCTTTCTATCCTTATTGTAAGCCTAAGTTGGTTGTCATCAATTACAAAAAAGGGGGAGTTTGAAAGTGCATTCGCCCCAAATGTGGGTTTTGGCTAATTAATGACAATCAAATAAGGGACTAACGGGTTTATAAAAGCATGTATGCAGGTGTTAGTCCTAAGAAAGATTTGAAACGTTGAAATCTCGTGAACAAAGCACGTTGGATACATTTGGACATAAAGATGCCTAGCTCAAGTGGTAGTTTAAAATTTCTATTTTAAACTTGAGTTATAGGTAAGCCGGACTATCAAGAGGATCACAAAGTAGGTTGGCTAGATGTGGAGAAAAGTGCTCAAATCGACTAACTATAGTTTGCTTGAGAGACACCACACAATCACGAACACATAGAGGGTATTTTTATGTGGTCGGTAGTACCGACCACGGCTTCTCCGCGCAGTGCTCAAACACCCTCTCTGTTTTGGTTCGAAAATGACCTAGCGGTAGTACCGCTATAAGGTCGGTACTACCGCCCTCGGTGGTACCGACCCAGGTCGGTAGTAAGCTTGGTTTCGCAGACCTCTCTGTTCGTGCTCAAAATGACCTGGTGGTAGTACCATCATTATGTCGGTACTACTGCTCCCGGTGGTACCGACCATGGTCGGTAGCAAGTCAAGTTTTTCAGAGGTCTCTGGATGGATCGTTTTTGGCCTAGTGGTAGTACCGCCATAGGGCCGGTACTACCGCCCTCGGTGGTTCCGACCCCTGGCCGGTAGTAACCAAGTTTGCTGAGCTCTCTAGACTGACACACTTTTGACTTGGCGGTAGTACCGCCATTATGTCGGTACTACCGACCCTCGGTGGTACGACCATGGTCGGTAGAACCTAGGGACCAAGTCTCTAACTGAGGAGCTCTCTGTCGCGGCCGATTTGCCTGGCGGGGTAGTACCGACCTGAGGTCGGTAGCTGACCTTTTGGTCAGATCTGGATTGTGCGACGTTTATGAATGGTCGGTACTACCGACCATGGGTGGTCGGTACTACCGACAAGCCTCAGGACTGAGGGAGTATAAATACTTCCCCTCTTCACTTTCACGGTCACCCATTCATTCCACTCACTTATTGCTGACCTAACTTCAGACAAACTCTCTCCAAGCATTGACTCCTCCCCTCTCTCTCCCCCTTTGCTCATAGATCCATTCTCTTGCAAGATTTGAGCTAGGGAAGTGAGATTAGAGAGTGGGAAGCTTCGATCTACGACTTGAGCACTTGGTTTCCATCTAGCCGGCTTGATTTGTGTCTTTTACTCTTGAGCTCTTTGAGCTCTAGCCGGTTAGGTGTTCTTCGTGGTAGCCCGTATTGATTCACTTGTGAGGGCTCCCCGAAGTGTTTGTATTACCCCTGTGATTTCTAGTGGAGAAACTCGAGTAGCCTTTGTGGTTGCTTGAGTGAGGCGAGGAGGTGAAATAGACTCTGACCTTTGTGGTCACCTCAACAACGAGGACGTAGGCACTCCTTAGTGGATTGGCCGAACCTCGGGATAAATCGCGTGTCCCGTGTGCTTGTTGTTGTCTCTACTTCTATATTACGCTTGTTGTTGTGGTTCTTCGTGTTCTTCCTATCCCTATCTTCTTCTTAGGTTGGGAAGGCTCGATCTACATCAAGGGAAGCAACCAAGGCTCGGTGAGAGTAGATTTGCTATCTATCATACTTAGGGAAGTGGGGTAGATTTGTATTACATTCATAGCTTACATACATTGGATTTGTAGTTCCTTTTAGGATCCGGTTGTGCCGTTGTTTGTGTCGGTAGTACCGGTGTTTTACACCCCGTAGTACCTACCCAAACAAACCGGCCTCTCCGGTTGTTATCTAACTACATCCTCTAGTTTGTGAAGTTTCAGATTGTTAAAAATCACCTATTCACCCCCCCTCTAGGATGATTTGATCCTTTCAGAGTTTTGGTTGGGGTACCACTTTCTACGTACCCAACAGGAAGCAACAACAAGAACAAAATTATAATTGAGTAAAGCTCTAACTAATTGTTTTTATTAGACCATGAAGGATCACCATGAAGTTGCACTATGTTTATTACAACAAGCAAAGAGTAATATTATTATGTCTAACTGTGGGTGAAATAGTGAAGTTGTGCTGCTAATCCCATCCCTTCAAGCAAGCAAAACATCCAAGGAGGTATTCACTAATGCACCTGGAAAGATAAAGGAGTGAGAATAAATCTCAACAAGGAAATTGCATGATCATGTCATTCTATCTACAAGTTAATAAGCGTCGATTTTAAAGTGGAAGATATGACAACATAAGAAGTTAATTGTTTATAGTCATATTATTTATCCAGTTACATCCACATATGAAATAAACAACATCATGATATTCAATAACTAAAACCACCTCATGAAATTAAAAAAAACTCCTCATATCCACAGCCTCAATGCAAGTAAACCTCAGAGTGCAGATGCAATGCATATGCATGTCCACTACCTCCATACCCAACAAAGTATGAAGTTGCATCGTACCCCTCCTCGGGCAACATATGATGTTGTACCCGTACGGTCACGGCCAGCAAGCGGTGACATCCACGAATGTTGTGCAATGCAATATGATGTAATGATATGATGCAACCACATAAACACTTGCCACATATGTCACTTACATCCACTATTATAAACATAGCACTTACCTTGTGATGATAAAAAAAGACACAGATCAATAATAAGATCATATATACATTGCTTTATAAAGAGACAAGTGAAATAATACTTGGATGTATTATCTTGGTTAATGTTATGACAAAGTGTAGGTAGAATGAAAAATATGTCAAGCTATAGCAAACCACTGCTATGTTTACTTGCCTCGAAACGACGACGTAAGATCGAGAGCCTAGATCGATCCAAAGGTGCACCACTGTTGACACTGGTTATCTATTAAAAATAAAGGATAAATAAATATGAAAAGGGCATGAATTCAATCACCAATAAAGGTTTAGGGTTTTAATTGACAATATTCCACGAGTTTTGGTAAATTGTGATTCTACAGGGACTAAACCAGAAAACCAGCACAGATTACTTCTCCTGGAAGGAACCCGATGGAAGAAAGCCGAACCGACGCATCAGGAATACTCCAGAAAGACCTAGAGGACACCAGAGGACACCAGGAGGCCAAGCACCCCGAGAGGCCACCAGGTGGGACCGACCGATCCCACCCTAGGACTGGTCGGTGGGCCCCTGGCCCCGCTGGTCTCCGCCTTCTGGAACCTTCCTCCACCGCCTACGAGGGTGCATCTCAGTCGTACCTAAGGTTGGTTTGATCCTACGGCCACGGTTCCTCGCCCAGGGCTATATAAGCAGCCCCAGACCCTCCTCTCCAGGAGGACATTCATCACATCAGATAGAATCAGATCAGTTCATCACCAGAGAAGGAGATCATTCAGAAGCCCTAGGACTACATCCACCTAGAATAGTTAGATAGAATAGGATTAGAGGAGGCAAGCTTCGCTTGGATTCCAGATCTAGACACAAGAAGGCTCGGTAAACCCAAGATCTTCTCTCTTGTATTAACATTATGGATCTAATTATGTTTCTAGTTCATAATTGCTCTTCTAGTTCATCATTGTTCATGTTCTAGTTCGTCGTTTAGTTCTAGTTCATCGTCTAGTTCATAATCTAGTTCTAGTTCGTACTCTAGTTCTTCTAGATGATCTAATTCACCTTATTGTTCATCTTTATGCTCTAGATAGCAATACAATTGATATGACTAAGACATCAACCATTATATTCTTAATTATATTGCTTATAGTATGCTTTGATTATATATTTGGCATAGATAGTTCATCATTATGTTTATACTCATGTTCATATAGCACTCATCTTAAAGTACAACGGGTGGGTGATAGATGCTGTGTAGGCGTGGTGCCTATACACTATTTATCTGCGAATGCGTCCTATGTTCCAGATAGAGTGGTAGATCGCGGGTGTGATATTCCTGTTGAGTCCTTTGTATTCCTGTGTTCTAGATAGCAATACAATTGATATGACTAAGACATCAATAATTATATTCTTAATTATATTGCTTGTAGTGTGCTTTGATTATATATTTGGTATAGGTAGATCACCATTATGTTTATACTCATGTTGTTCGTATAGCGCTCATCTTAATGATCATTGGGGGGTGATAGATACTGTGTAGGCGTGGTGCCTATACACTATTATCTGCGAATGCTTCCTACATTCCGGATAGAGTGGTAGATCGCGGGTGTGACACTCCTGTTGAGTCCTTTGTATTCCACCTCCCGAATAGAGTGTTCAGTATGGCTCAGTTAACTCATGGTTTAGGGGTACTCTGTTTGGCACCTTTACTATGGAGTTGCCTCTTAAATATAAATATGATATGACCTAGCCAATGATTGCCAAATATGTCTGCACTAATCAATGTATACTATGACTTGTAATTAGAATATAAATAGGAATATTCTTTTTAATGCCTGTTCTAATCATCACTTGCTAGGTAGTACTATTCTTGGATTATCTTTGATTGATCTGCTCTGTTATCATTTATCATTGTCATTACTTCTACTATTTGATCCCTGTTTAGAGTAATGAGTGTGTTATCAGTCTTATCACAAGTGTATGCCACATTAATTGTTGTTAAGTCCTCACTAGTGTAGTACCATCATACTTTGAATTGATTAGTCTCTAGGCTAAAATAAATAACGATACCTGAGACTAGCTTGGATGAAATGCTTCTACAACGGGTGTGTATTTATCTGTGCGCTTACGGGTAAATATTTATCTTTAGATCCAGTGTTCTGATATAATCACACTGCTAGCTTCATGTTGGGGATGACAATGACGTTAAGTGATGCTAGTAGTGTCCCGTACACTCCTTAGTGCCTTCACTAGTTTATTGCTTATGAGGTTCATTCTTAGGGTGATTCCATTAAGGAGTGTCAACAACCACCTGTTCAAACATCATCATCTCAGAAAAAATAAACTCATATAAACAATCACAAATAACACATAAGTCGCTTCTACGGCCTACGCTATCGTTTTCCCCAAACAGCAACAGAACAAATAGCCAACAACAGGAACCTGCTTCACATTCTCGGTGTGGATAAATCACATGTCCAAAAATTATGAAACTTCTACAGAAGATTGAAAACAACATTATCTACAACTTTTATATAGAACAATCTTGCATATCAGGTCTCTAAGATGACATAAACAACCCCTGAACTTAATTAACTTTTCTGACAGCCAAACAGGACAGCAAACTTATAAAATACATAACTGCAGTTATACTTATCCAAAATTATAATCTTTACCAATCTGGAAAGCTTATATAAAAACTCTGCAACTGTCATTCAGATCATATGTTCCAATTCGTCCAATAAGATAGTGAAAAACAGATGAGATCTAAAACTGTCATGATTCTCGTCACTGAAAAACAACCATCTTAAAAAGACCATATCTCTCAAACTATAGGGGCTATGATGGTGATATTGGTGTCAAAATAAAGATGTTAAGTCCTCTAAAACTTTGTCAATGGTGACAAAAATTATTAAGGCCACTAAGATGCACTTAAAATTCGATGAACACAGACTGCACAACTGTCAGATTTCAGAACGTGAACTACATTGATCTCGAGATTTATTACCAATAAAAGGTCTCTAGACTAGCAATTTAATCCACAAATCTTGACCAAAATTAGTGGATCAAGGTTTGGCATCTCACCTAAGTCAACCACAAAGAACACGGTGATAATCCCCTCCAGTGATCCGTCGTTTCTTTCCTTCCTCTTCTCCACCATATAATAGTGATCCCCACCGCTACGATTATCTTGCCTCGATCTACTCCAAACGTGGTATGACCATCATGGACAGCAAGGGGAACAAGAGTTGGAGATCAAAAAGAATGAAGAGAAAATCCCTAACCAGTAAGAACGGAATCAATAACAAGAGCGATGGTGGCGACAACGGCAGAACATCTCTTCTCCTCCCTTCTCTATTTTCTCTGTCTTCTTTGTTCCCTCTCTCCTTTTCTTCTCTAGAACGTGAACAGCCAGGACAGCACCTAATCGCTCAAGAACATGAACAGCCTGGGATATGGCCTAATTAAATAAGGCTGCGGTGAGAGAGAACAAAAAAAAGAAAACGAAAAGTCCCAACTAATAAGGCTAAGCCATGGCAAGACCCTTGGACTCCTATTTGGTTACTGTAGCACGGGAATACTGTAGCATATTTTTTCCTTCTCTAAACTAGCACCAAACGTAACTTTGTGATCCAAAACTTGGAATAAACATATATGAGTAATCAAACTTTAATGTTTCAGTAAGCTCTACACATTGGTAGTCCTAATTTATCCATCCGAGCAACAAAACAAAATATCAAAATTATGGCCTCTCTTTAAATTGGGTCAACCTTCGCTAAAAAAATCACTTAATCCAAATATAAAATCTATATTTATGCCAAGATTCTCGGGTGTTACATGGCCAAGCGTTTGATGGCAAACCCTAGTTTCAGTCTAATGCAGTGGATTCATCGAACGCTGGTCCAAGCGTCCGATGGCAGTGACGTGGTGCGAGTTGTCTTAGCAGAGAGCATCGGACGCTGGCCTGCGTCCAATGAGGAACCATATGACGCGTCCGATGTGTTTCTGTCCTCTCCGGAATCTCTCTGGTGTGTCACTGAACGCTGGCCCTTAGCGTCCGATGCAAAGGGTCCGGAGCGTCCGATGTAAGGGTGATCTAGCGCAAATTCAAGCAGAGGCATCGAAGCGTCCGATGCCGGGCATTGGCGCGCCTAATGTCACTTTATCTGGCACAAGAAGTTGAAGTAGCCGTTGGGATCGCTCGACCGACGTTGAAAGTGGGGGACACATGGCGAGCATCCGAGCATCAGACGCTGAGGTAGCGTCCGACGATTCCCAAGCGGAGCGTCCGATGCTAGCGCAGAATGCCCAGTGAAGGGGCATAACAGCTAGTTAGCCCTTGAGACTATATATATCGTTGGTAACCAGCCTTGGGCTGGTTGCTAAGCACTCTAGAGCTTTTGTGGCTTGTGTGGATGTGCTTGGGAGCCCTTTAACGCACTTGTGCTTGCTAGTATGTGAATCGATTGCGAGTGAGTGATCACTAGTGCGTTGCAATGAGAGATTGTATCGAGTGTCACTAGGTGTTCGTGTTGTAAGCCGGTGGTGCTTGTTAGTCTTGGAGGTTGCCACCTCCTAGACGGCTTGGTGATCAATTCTCTATCTTGAAGCCTACATGAAGATTGTGCGTGGCTCCAGAGAAGGATTGTGAGGGGCATTGTGCTCGCCCCGCGGGGATCACAAAGAGCAACTCTAGTAGAGCGTGTCATTGAGTTACCCTCACTTGTCGGTGAGTTCTTGCGGCGCTCGAGTGTCGAGCTAGGTGTGGTGCCTATTAGCCGCCGAACTACCAAGGTGTGTGGTCGACACAATGGGGACTAGCTTGGTGGCAACCAAGTGAACCTCGGGAGAAAATTCACCATGTCAACTTTGTGTTCATCTTCTCGGTGGTTTTCTATCTCCGTTGACTAGCTTGTATTTCCTTACTCATACTTGTGCTAGTGTTTAGTTGTTTCTCTTGTATAGCTATCTAGCTTGTGTAGCTTAATAGTTACTCTTGTAATTAGTTAGCTTGTGTAGCTTGCTAGTTACCTTTTTGCTTTTATAGCTTAGAAGTAGATCTCTTGCGTGACTAATTGGCTTGAGTAGCCTTGTTAGTCACATTGGTTAGTTTGTGTAGCTAAGTATTTTGAGCTCTCTAATTTGGCTTGTGTAGCCTTGTTATTGAGCATTGCTAGTGAGCTTAGGAGCTTTGTGCTGTGCTTACTAGATTGTGTAGGAGCTCCACGGTGCTTGAAGTACTAGTTGCATAGGTTTGTGTGACCTTGCTTCTAGAACTGGTTAGTCGAGCTCTAGCTAGCCCAACACCTTATTTGCTTTGTTTAGGATCTTTTGTAAGGTGTCATAGAGTATAAGTAGAGGGGTGTTGTCTTGGCTAGACCAATAGTTTTAATTCCGCATTTGTTTCGGTTAGCCGGTATGATTAATTTTTTTGAAAGGACTATTCACCCCCCTCTAGTCCGCCATCTCGACCCTTCAATTGGTATCAGAGCCGAGGTCTCTCATTTGTGGTCTTCACTGAACCGAGAGGATGGCGACTAGTTGGCTAGATGTTGAGTGTGACACACATTTTTTTGATGGCACACTCTATGCACGGTGGAAACTTCATATGCTTGAACATTTCCGTGCTTTTGGTCCGAAGTTTTGGTGGATCATTGTTGTTGGCTTTACTCATGCCTTGGATGAGAGTAATCTAACCCAAGCGCAAGAGGATTGCCTAACACTCGATGCATAAGCCCAATGTTTTCTAACAAATGCTTTGCAAGATTTCATATTTGGTAGGGTGATGACTTCGGTGAGTGCCCATGATATGTGGATGGCACTCATACATCTCTATGGTGATTTCTCTATTTGGGATGATGGCAAATTCAAGGAGGAGGATCACATAGAGATGGTACATGAGGGTGTTGAGCATGACCACA
The DNA here is from genome assembly GCA_009763385.1 of Coix lacryma-jobi var. lacryma-jobi. Taxonomy (NCBI): domain Eukaryota; kingdom Viridiplantae; phylum Streptophyta; class Magnoliopsida; order Poales; family Poaceae; genus Coix; species Coix lacryma-jobi. Next base: position 74,421,637 of record CM019828.1, on the reverse strand, counting down.
ACTTGGTGGTTGTGGAGGATTGCTCCACCTCATGGTCAAGTGATGATGATGATCAATCCACAAGATCACTTGACAAGGATGATGGTGACCATGGCCAAAGCACAAGTGGTGCAAAAGATGATGCTACCTCATGCACACTTGATGATGATGATGACAGTGATGATGATGGCTATGAGAGTGATGTCTCCACAAGCTCTTCATCTACACCACATTGCTTCATGTCACACAGTGACACTAAGGTATCAATTGCAAATGTGGTTGTTGATTGTGATGATCCAAACTTTGAGCTTATATGTAGACTCACCAAAGCTTTAGAAAATGAGATGGCTAAAACATTAAAATTGAAAAATGAAAACTCATTTCTAAAGAACACATGTGAACAACAAAAGCATCTACTTTATGTCACTACTTGTTCACATGAGGAGCTAAAATTGACTCATGAGGAACTTAGTGTTGCTCATGATAACTTGGTATAGGACCATACTTTTCTCGCTAAGAAGCTTTTTAATGAAGAAACTAAAACTAGTGAGAGCTCATCATTTTGGTCAAATGATCAGTCACATATTTGTGCTAACCCATGTGATGTAGAGAAGAAGCATGTATCCACCTCTTGTGATGATTTATTATCTATTCCATGTTCTTCACATATAGATGCTTGTTCTACTTCTATATCTTGTGAGACTAACCTTTTTAAGGAGAACAATGAGCTCAAAAGTGAAGTGAAGAATTTGAGCAACAAGTTAGAGAGGTGGTATGGATCAAAGGTCACCTATGAGCACATGATGAAGAATCAAAAGAGCTATGGTGACATGAGTGGCATTGGCTTCAACAAGAGCAAGATCAAAGGCAAGATATGGGGAAATAAGAAGTATGAAAGAGAAATGAAGAAGCAAGAACAAGAGAAGCTATCTCATTTCATGTGCTATTAGTGCCATGAGATGGAGTAATTGTCAACAAGCATTTCTAGCGCCGTTGCCGGGGAACGGTCGAGAGTTGATCTTAAGTCTGCTTAAACTTGTAATCATACTTTTATCTTTTATCTTTTCTTATCCCATGGATTTCTCAGAATCTTCTCAAAGTTCCAAATATTCCATCCCTATTAGCCTCTGCCATTTTTCTAAAGTAGTAGCCTCAGAACCACCAGAATCATCTAGACCTATCCTATCCGATGGCTATGAGCTACGTCCGTGTTTGATACAGATGGTCCAAAAACAATCCTTTTCAGTCAAGGAGGATGAGAATCCTTACACTCACCTTAACGAGATCGAACAGACCTGTTCATGTCTTCATATCAAAGGCATGTCCGACGAAACCCTAAGATGGAAGTTTTTCCTTTCTCTTTGGAGGGGAAAGCTAAAACATGGTATAGTATAACCGCACCAAGTAAGGAAGGGGATTGGAAAGATCTTTGCTCTAGCTTTTTCTTAGATTTCTTCACGATTTCCAAAATCGTCTGTCTTAGATTAGAAATCTTATCTTTTATACAAGAAGACGATGAATCCCTAATAACTGCCTAGGAACATTTTGAAAATCTTGTTCATTCTGGTCCATCTCTAACAATACCAGACCCTATTCTCTTCAACATATTTATATGGGTCTGAATAGGAAAACTTCTTCTTTTCTTAACTTAGCTGCAAATGGATCATTTCTTTGCATATCTGCTCCTGCGACAAGAGAGCTTCTGCAGAAGATCTGCTCCTGAAGCTAAGTCCATAGAGTTCTTAGAAGAGAAACAATCACAAATAGTTGAACTTGAAACTCTGCCAAATTCATTACCATCAACTATCTTAAATCCTGATAAGGAGGAAACTCTAGTTTTAGAGATCTTCTTCAAATTCGAGGATGAGTATTTCACCAAGTTTGGTGATACCTCGAATTATAATACAACAAGAAAGCCTCAGAATCCAAAACCAGAAAAACCTTTAGATTTGACTGATAAAGCTTTCTTCAAAAGGCTATGGAAGAGTTAGTGTCTGTGGCAAGCCATGAGTGGTTAGAAGAGTCAGAGTCCTCCTCTGATATGATTTGCTTAGATTCACCTTCTACTTCTATCCTCTGCCAAACCATAGAGACCCTTTCTATGCTCTTTATAATCCTATTGTCGGTGTTAATATCATGTCTGCAACCTTTGCACGTGACTTATTAGAAGACATGCCATTAACCCTAACAACTAAATGTCTTAAAAACCCTTTAGGACATGTTCTTCCTAGTTTGGGAATCTTATATGTCCTGCCTATCCGGGTAAAAGAAACTCTGGTGCACCTAAGCTTTTATATCTTTGATATCCATGAGTTTGACCTATTAATAGGACAACTAATTGAAAGACTTATTCAAGAAGGAAAGACAGGGAAATTAAACATTTGTCTAGGGAAAAACCTTTCACTACCCAAATCTATCACTCATTCCCTAAACACTGAAAGCGAAACCTGCCCAGAGTTAGACCCTATAGAAGAGGTCGAGGTAGCATCTCTTGAAACCTTCATAGAACCTAATCTTGAAGATGATGCTAAGTTTTTCATAGAGGAAGACAATGACAAACCTAAGATTCAAAAACCTCTAGATTCTTTTGAAGAACCTCCTAAGCCTCCTATAGAGTTAAACCTCTGCCTTCTGGTCTTTGCTACGCTTTTCTTAACAATGATCCAAACACTCCTATGATTATAAGCAACAAACTTTCTCAAGAAGAAACATTCTGCTTGATCACTGTTCTAGAGAATTGTTGGTATAAATTAACGCACACTCTATTTTATCCGCAAGCGCACAGATAAAATCTACCGATGTAGCACTTCACCGGAGTAACCCAGTTTTAATATCGAACCCAAAGGAACAGATAGTGTTAAGTATTTAAAGTCTATCCCATGAGTAGCTAACAAGGATGGAGAATCTAGAAGTATAGAGGGGATCACTAAGGTTGTCTAAATCCAATTAAGAGTGATATGTTTATATTATTCTTAGTGGGGAAGTTGCCATAAAAGGTCACAAACAGAGTATGAGTCTTTTATGCAAATGTATACTCCTACGAGCCTACACACGGGTAAGTGGACTATAGAAGAATCAACGAGGCTATAAGAGTCACCCTTGCGAACAACCACTACTACCGGCGTTATAGGAGGCATTTATGAGCTATCAAGTCTAAGCACCACGCTTACACTATCCAACTACTCTAACTCTAGAATGACTAGAATTAAAGTACTCAAAAGAGAGTCATAAACCTTAAGAATAACAAGAACAATGGCTCAAACTTAAATATAGACGTTGATTACTGAAACAATCGCTGAAGCAAGTTGAAGATAAACTTGAATCCGCAGGTACAAGATGAAGAAGTTGATCCGACAGGCCGGAGCTCCTTCTTGATCTCTTCCCCTCTCTATCTTCTAGTTCTAGTATAAGACTAGGTTCTAAACCTAAGCTAGAGGGGTAACTAGTCTTCTACTAGAAAGCTGGCTCTTGAAGTCTCTTCTAGGGTTTCTGAATGAGGCGTAGTCTTTTCTGAAGAGGGATTTGTTCTACCCTGGGGCCTAGGGGCCTGTTTATATAGCCCTGAGGGATCAACTGCGGCCGTTAGATCAAACCGACTTCACATAGGGCTGAGATGGATACTCAAAGGCGGTGGAGGAAGCTTGTAGAAGACGGAAGCCAGCGGGCCCGGTGGGAGACCGGTCGGTCTAAGGGTGGGACCGACCGGTCCCACCTGGCAGCCTCTCGGGGTGTCCCGCCTTGTGGTGTCCTCTGGTGTCCTCTAGAACCTTCTGGAATATTTCTGACGTGCCGGTTGCGTTATCTCCCGTCGGTTTCCTTCTATGGGAAGCAATCAGTGCTGGTTTCCTGGTTTAGTCCCTGCAGAATCACAATTCACCAAAACTCGTGGAATATTGTCAATTAAAACCCTAAACCTTTGTTGGTGATTGAATTCATGCCCTTTTTATATTTATTTATCCTTTAATTTTGATAGATAACCAGTGTCAACAATTCCCCCAAGCTTACCCTTGCTAGTCCCTTAGCAAAACCAAAACTTAACAATGGATCAGGAGTTGCTACAATATCTTCACTTCCAACAAGCACACCTGCTGTTAAACAAAAAAATCTCCAAATATATTTGTTGTTCTTCATGGGGCTTATTACTTTTACCTTAGATCTTGAGTAGTTGAAAGATTGAACGATCAAATCAAGCACTATGTTTCTAGTTCTTTCACTTCACCTTTATCTCAGAGTTTTAATTGATTTTCAAAAGCATTAATACATATATTGTCAAATTAAACAATGGATCCAAAGAGAAAGTCAACCAACCATTGAATCAAGAAGTGCATGTGTATGGAAAAATGAAGTCGGATGCTCTTTTGAATATATTCACTCTCTTCTGTTTATCAGAGACATATGGCTATTAGGCTAATTCTACTATCGGGCACTTGCCCATTTTTTCTGACTTTTTTTTTTCTTCACGGGACCGGCCTCCCTGTTATTTCTCGGGATCATTTTTTCGGTTCGGACACTTGTCCCTTTTTTTCTATTTCTCGGATCTTTTTTTCTCTTCTTTTTTTTTCTTTTTTTTAATAGCCACATGCTTCCAACAAACTTTTGAGAGGATAGCAACATATAATTATGAGCATTTATGCGGAAGATGGATGAAATGTGTAAGTGATCTTGATTCAATAGTATGATAACATCTCACAGGGTCACAAAGCTTAATTTAACTCAATGCAATTATTAGTCATGTTTATATTTAGAAATCTCCGAAATTCTAGTGTTGTTTAGAACAAGATAATAGCAGCTCAGATCATCACATGTCATATCCCAACTACCTAGACCGATTAAGTATTTGCCATCCATGCATTTAATTTTATTTTAAGGCATCATTGTTAATTAGGAGAACTCATGCTTTGAAGACTAGGTACTAGAAAGAAATTAGATAGAGCAACTATTCATCATTTCCATGCAAAAGATTAGAGAGAGAGGGTTCTTTTTTAGTCATCAACTTCTTAAAACACACTATTTTATTTAATCTAACACACTTTAAGATATAAAAGCTAATAGTAGTAGTAGTAATAATAATAAATACATACCTGAATTGCGAAGATAACGGGGGTGCGTCTCCCCCAACTTGGTTCCCTTGATAACGTTGAGCCTTCATGTGGCCATATATATTTTTCTCTTTTTTAATTAATGGTGAGCCTTCATGTGCTCACATATTTTTATTCTTTTCTTGTTAGGGGTGAGCCTTCATGTGCTCACATTTTTTTTTAAATTTGTTTATAGAATGAAAAACTTAAGAGGATAAAGATACTTACGTGGATACACGAGGATGTCTTCCCCCAAGCTGAATGTTGACGTAGTCGTTCGATCTTGCAATATAGCAGACTGGCAGTGGATATGTCCTTCCTCTATTAGAGCTTTGATTGATGTTGATGTTTGTTGAGACAATGCTCCAACAGTGGATGGAGGATTCACTTGCTCGTGAGCTTTTCTTGGCCTTTCAAATCCTGTGAAACTCAAATAGACAACAAAACTTGTGGAACAGATTAAGCGTTAGTGGTTGGCCACTTAAGCCTTAGTTGTCTAGAATTTCAGTAAGATCTCTTTCTCAATATTTTTGTATATTTTTACAATGCAAGAGAAAAAATGCAACAAGATGAATGTATGCATATTTATTTCTATTATGTTTATGCCACCACCATGAACATTCCCGTGGGTTTTTACACACCAAAGATTTATTCACATGGGGCTTTATGATGCAGTAAAATATATATATATATATTTATTTTGTTTTCTAATTAAAATGTTTGTGAATTAAATATGATTATATAAGAAATGATTATGGATTAAATATAAGAAATATGCAGGAAAGTAAATATAAAGATAACTACCGGTTTTTACCTTTGGCGAAGGTTCGGATATTTAGGTCCGACGAACCAGACATTCCCTTGGTTCAGACCTCCCAAGGTATGTCAGACGTTTGGAAAGTTGTTATTGATTATACCTCTAGGTGCAAACATTTTCTTCCATACTTTCTTGGTCTGAGTCTTCACTTCCTGTGGTTCACTGTCTTGAGGTTTCTCTCTTTCTTTTCTGGGACAGTGTCGATAGCTTCTTCGTCATGATTGGCCTCTCTATTCTTGATAGTTGTCTTCTTTAGCGTTGAGAGCGGCGTCTTTCACTTCTGTTCTTCTTGGGTGCTTCATTGGGTATGTAGTTGATGAAGTTGCATCGTGCCTTTTCTCCAGGAAAGTGAAAAATGGATTTTCTCTTGTAGATGATTGTACATGTAGCGTAGAGAATGAGTCGTAGTAGAGATGAGGATGGATATCATCGTCTTCTCATGTCGAGGATCAAGAAGTCTGTGGGGACTTCATGACTTTTAATTCTGACTATGATGTCCTCCATCATTCCTTCTTGTTTATGCCTCTTGATATGGTGTCACTCATGTCATTTGTTCGTCCAGCAGTTTGAAGTGAAGCGTTAATTGTGGACGCTAGCAACATCTTGCTCAGTGTGCATGGTCTTGTAGATCTAGGACCTTCACTCTGTAGAATTTGGGAGTGACTTCTCCATATTTTGCTCAAGAGTGTGTCCTGCTCATAAAGACAAGATAGAGATCAAGTGCATGCTCATAAAGACAGTTAAACTAAGCTCCATGCCTAATTAAAAGGTGTATGATAATACTTCAAAACCAAAGAATATACTATAGCAAATAAAGATAACATGAAAGCATTGTAGAGATTTATTCAGATGGTGATGAAAGAGTATGATTAGTATATGAGCATATCCTAAAGGTAGGGACAACCAACATAGCAACATGGCAAGAAATATTCTTAGAAAGTCTATTCCCAAGCTTGGATTTTGCACAAATCAAGATTGGATGAATGTAATTCAATGTTGCATGATGATTGGTGGGACATACTTGTGTTTGTTGTTCCTTCGTTCTTTTCTGCCCAGACCTGGAAAGGTTAGTGACAAGAATACCGAAGGAATATTTTATAATTATATTTCTATGCTCATTACAAGGACAGTGCAACAGAAAGGTAGGCATAGTCATAACCAATATTATGATGGGGTATAAGGATTCTACTGGTTATAGCTTGCCAGGGTTATGATAGATAAGAGTGGAATCAAAAACAAACATTATAAGAATGCAAACAAACCTAATGAAAAGACTGGGACAAAAAGGAAAAAGATAAAAGTATGATACAAGGTTAAACTAAGACTAAGATGATCTACCGTTCCCGGCAACGGCGCCAGAAGGATTGTTGGTTAATTAACGCACACTTACTTTATCCGCAAGCGCAAGTAAAAAATCTACCGATTGTAGCACTTCCGGAGTAAACCGTGTAATATCGAACCCAAAGGAAACAGGTAGTGTTAAGTCTTTATGTTAACACAGAATTTTCGCACTATGACAAGTGGGCCAGCACGACGCAGATTCGGAAGAAGTCGCCACCTAAGGGATTCGGCAGATAGCGAACGCGGTCGGCTAACTCAATGTATTCGGCAAGGCTGTGAAAGCAACTAGTCAACGGCGAGCAGGTTCGGCAACGTGACGCTGCGGTCGGCTACCTCAAGCCAAGTCGGTTTGCGTTAGAAGATGACAAATACGGCATGACAAGAAGATTTAGCGATGGGGATCTCGTCATTTTAGTGCATGCCGGTTATTAAAGGAAGCTTGGAGCAAAAGGCATCATGTTTTTGATAGTTTCCTATTTTATCATTGTAATCGTATCCTTCTAGGACTCAGAGAACACCAGGGTATAAATATAAACCCTGAGACTATTGTAAAAGGGTTCACAATCAATACAACCAACCCGGCCCCGTGCCGTCTTCGAGTCCAAGTCGTGTCGTCGTGTTCTTCGAGAGGGGCCATCGATCCGTCGACCTCCGTAAGTTCCGGCAACCTTGTTATCATGTCTAGTATCGTGCGGCGGATTTAGATATGGTGCAAGTAGTCTCGTACGTTAAGCTTAGTATCGTGCGGCGGATTTAAGCTTATGACGGGAGGTTTTTGCTTATGCCTTGTATCGTGCGGCGGATTGAGTCATGAGTAAAAATAGTTATCGGCTCTGTTAGATTTGGCAATCTGATAGATTCATTAAGTTACCTTGTGTTATATGTTTTGTTATGTTTATTTCATCATAACACTTTTGCCCAATCTAGATACCGTTCGGTTCGGCTTCATCTTTATAGATCTGCTCTGTTCTTTCACGTTTATTATTGAAAAGTCTTTTATGCAGTAGATCTATTGTTCGTAATAGCCGATTGGATCGTATCTGGATTGCCACGTGGTGAGGGTTCATGCATGTTAAGTATGTTTGATCTATGACAAAGCTAGGTGTCGTGCGGCAGGCGCAGGCTTTAGATTAGCTTAGTCATGCTTAGTTTGTATGTTCAATCCCCATGGATCCCAACTCGGTTGTACAATCGAGATTGGTTAAGTTTTAACTTATATTTAATACATCATGCAAGTACGATTCTCATGCAAACGTGTTCGGCAACCTGTTATTCACGTAACTCTGTTCATATTGCCGAATAATCTTTAAACCTGTTGACAGATAGCTTTCATAGCTATATGTCGTCGTAAGTGGCTTCAGGGCCGTATATTTTGGAACTGTCTGGTCATACCCGACATGTTCCAGCTTTGTATTTAACAGTTTATCTCCCTTGTTAGTTGCAGGGCAAACTGACTGGCACGCACCGGACTTCTGAGCACCCGGGCCACGTTTGAAGCCAGCTTCTCCGGCTTGCTGTGTGATTGGCACAGTGCGTCACTTTTGGTGCCAACACACTTTTTGGCACGCCCGGTGGGACACCTTTTTCCTGCAGCGATGGTCGAAGTCACTGAAGCCGAGGCCAGCAACAAGGCGGGGTTCGTGCAGGTGCAGCTCACTGAACCCCGACGAGTACAGAGAGCAGGTGGATAATGCTTGTGCCGAATTCCAGGCCAAGTGCCTAGAAGCCTTTTCCAAGAACAAAAGCGGAAAGGTTCGCCGTCTGCACGATCTGCCGAAGCCCGTCCAGCTCAACCCGAATGATCCCGGGAAGCGGAGGCAGTGTTGAAAATGTCTCATATGATCAACGAAGCTGTCTCTGGTGCCATCGGTCGCATGCATGGGGCGTTTCTCAACACTTTCCGCACCATCATGATCGCCCAATTCGGCCCCAAGGCCGATGAACTTATGGAGGCCGAGTTTGGCCCTATAGCAGGACCACATCTTTTCAATCTGCCGAATCACCTCAAGGGGGCAGGAGCTGCCGGTGAGGAGACCCCGCCTAAGGCTCAATCAAGCGGGATGACCATTCAAGAGAAGCACACGCCAGAAGGCCAGTTGCCGACCATGGGCAGCTCACGTTCGGCACTAAGGGTCAGCCGCCAGAGTCAACACGCAAGATCTCCCCGCAAACCTATAGGCTCATAAAGGACTACTACGGAAACGGGTACCATGAGATGCTTGAGCCTCACAACATAGAGGGCGCCCCGCATCCAGGATATGGGAAGCCGACGGCCGAAAAAACCGCCGACTCTAATGTCGATGTCATGCTAGAGAGGATGGCGGATATGATGCAGCGCACTTTCGGCCTGAAGCCTAAGGGCACTTATGCTTACAGGTCTCCGTTCCCCGAATGGTTCCACCGTGTGGCTCTACCTCCCAGAGTCAAAGTGCCGACGGACCTGTCCAAGTTCTCCAGCTTAGACGACACCAGCACGGTGGAGCACGTCAGTCGTTATCTGCTCCAGCTTGGGGAGGCCAATACCGAAGACGCCTTCAGGGTTCGGTACTTCCCGTCGTCACTCACTGGACCGGCATTCGCATGGTTCACGTCACTACCGCCGGGCTCTATTCTCTCTTGGGCGGACTTGGAACAAAAGTTCCATACACACTTCTACACGGGCACCAAGGAGAAGAAACTGGTGGACATCATGTACGTACGCCAGAAGCCAAATGAGACACCGCAGGACTACCTGCGCAGGTTCAGGGAAGTCAAGAGCCAGTGCTTCGGCATGCACCTGCCGGACGATCAGCTTCCACCATTGGCCGTGGCAGGCATGCTCCCGAGCATCAGGGACAAGCTGTTCGGTCAGGAGTTTGAAGACTTGGGTCATCTCTCCCGCCGGCTGAATGAGATGACTATCCAAGCGCAAGGCTTCCGGAGGGAAGGGCGTTTCCAGAAGGACAATGTCGCGGCGCAGATGTATCAGGCTTTCCTGGACGAAGCCGATGACTATACCGACGCGAAGATGAGGTGGCCGCTGCAGAGCTCAACTGGGACAAGGAGCCGACCCAAGCCAACAAGCAATGGCTGCGCCAGCAGAAGGGGGCATACGACTTCGACGTCACCAAAGCCGACAAGCTCTTCGAGTTCCTGGTTGCCGAAGGAAGAGTCAGGCTACCCCCGGATCACCCGATGCTGCGTCCTGGAGGAGTCAAGGACAAGAAGTACTGCGGTTTTCATAACACTAACACTCATTCTATTAATGATTGCCGTGTGTTCAGGACGAGGATCCAGAAAGCCATCCAGGACGGCCACATCAAGTTCAATGGCAAGATGAAGATCGATGCAAACCCCTTCTCCCAGAACGCCGTGTTCTTCTCAGTGAACATGGTAACCCCAGCAGATCCCAGAGGCAAGGGCAAAGTCAAAGTCCTCACCTCCGACAAGGCACGCGAATCTGGCGCAGTGGATCCCGATCGGCAAATCACTGGCGATGAGCTCCGGCAGCGCGCCCAAGCCACGAATAGCCGATACGAGCACGGAGAGTCATCTTCCAGGCGCAGGCCTACCCACAGAGATCTCCTTAACAAATGGCGCCGGCAAAATGAGAAAGAGCAGAGGCGTCTCCAACGCGAAGAGCGAGAACTCGAAGAGGAATACCAGCGTGAAGACGGTCACACGGGAGAGCACCGGTATCGTCTGGAGGAGAGGGCTTACCACAGAGAAAGGCCCATCGTTGGGAACAAGAACACCGCCAAGAGCGGGAGCAAGAGCACTGGGGCTGCCCGTTCTTCCGCCACTGCTGGAACGAAGGCTTGAAACTGCCTGCCGTCAACAACTGCCCCGAATGCAGCGATCAGTACAGGGGGTATAGGCAGGATCGGGTCAACCGCCGTCCCGTTCACGAAAGGTTGGGAGCTCGCATCCCGATGAGCGATCGGCGCCTGAAAACGGAAAGCCCGGGCGGCAAGCCAAGAGATATGCCGATCGAGAGTGGGTGCACCACCAGGACGACGGCGAGGAGGCACAGCCTCGCCCATATAGGTGGCAAAAGGCAGTGGTGGTGCCCACCAGGGCTCAGAAAAAGCCAGAAAAGGAGAGTGCAGCGCCTCCGGAACAGGGAGTTGGAAGAAGCAGCCGCCAATGGGAAGAAGCAAGAATGGCGCCCGAAGGAAAAACCAGATGACGCTGACAAGGGCGCTGACGTGGCCATGACTTTCTTCCTCCCCTGGAGTTCATGGCTCCTGCCGGCCGGAGGGCACAGGACGAGGTGTATTCGGATTCCGACGAGGCCGAGCACGACGAGCTCGCGGCACAGCTCATGTTGTCTCAGAAGGCAGCATTTGACAAGCCAGCCAAGCATCGGCATTTGAAGCCGTTGTATGTCAAGGGGTACGTCAACGGGAAGCCGCTAACCAAGATGTTTGTTGATGGCGGCGCAGCAATCAACATCATGCCTTACGCCACGTTCAGAAAGCTGGGCATGAACGATGAAGACCTGCTCAAAACGGATATGATTCTCCGCGACTTTGCCGGCAATCCCTCCGACACTCGGGGTGCCGTGCACGTGGAACTGATGATTGGATCCAAGACGCTCATTACGACCTTCTTTGTCATTGACGGCAAGGGGGCATATAGCCTGCTTTTGGGCAGGGATTGGATCCACGCCAACTGCTGCATACCTTCAACCATGCATCAAATACTCATACAGTGGGTTGGAGATGACATCGAGATTGTCCAAGCTGACGACTCGGTGAGTGTTGCCACCATTGAGCCCACCTACTGGGAATTCGACGGGGTAGACTGCTTCTCCGATCGCGTGGGGAGAAGGTCCTGTCAACGTCTACGGCAGGGATCAACAGCCGATCCAAGCAATCGGCTCTCAAAGCTTCTTTTAGATGGACAACCCAACCGACAACAGCGAGGGCAAACTGGGACGTGGTTCGCGTCGGCCGACAAGTTAGAGGAGGTGGATGTTGGTGATACGAGTAAGAAGAGGCCGATGTTTGTAAGTTCCAGTTTAGACCCTGATTTCAGAATGAGCAGCTAGTAGATCTTCTAAAAGAGTTCAAAGACTGTTTTGCGGGGACTACACAGAGATGCCCGGATTAGATCGGTCCATTGTTGAGCATAAGTTGCCGATCAAACCTGGATACCGCCCATACAAACAACCTCCGCGCAGGATCTACAAGGAGGAGGTGTTGGCCGACGTGAAAAAGGAAGTGGAAAGATTACTAGAAGCTAACTTCATCGGCCGTGTCGATATGCGGAATGGATCTCCAATATTGTCCCGGTGTACAAGAAGAACGGGAAGATGAGAGTCTGCATCGACTTCAGGAACCTCAACAAAGCCACTCCTATGGACGGTTATCCAATGCCGGTGGCCGATTTGCTAGTAGATGCTTCGGCCGGTTTTGAAATCATAAGCTTTATGGACGGCAACGCAGGTTACAACCAGATCTTCATGGCTGCAGAGGATGTGGCAAAGACCGCCTTCAGGTGCCCCGGCCATATAGGTTTGTTTGAATGGATGGTCATGACTTTTGGTTTGAAAAATGCCGGTGCCACTTACCAGCGAGCCATGAATTACATATTCCATGAGCTGATCGGCAAAATCGTAGAGATCTACATTGATGACGTGGTGATCAAATCCAGAAGCAAAGAAAGACACTTAGCCGATTTAAGGAAGACCTTGGAGTGCACAAGGAAACATGGTTTAAAGATGAATCCAACCAAGTGTGCATTTGGGGTGTCGGCTGGTGAGTTTCTGGGATTCCTGGTCCACAAAAAGGGGATCGAAGTCGGCAAGAAGAGCATGGAAGCAATTGATAAGGTAGTGCCGCCGACCAATCTCAAAGAACTTCAATCACTGCTCGGCAAAATCAACTTTGTCAGAAGGTTCATATCCAACTTGTCCGAGCGCGTGCTGCCATTTTCTCCACTGTTGAAGCTCAAGAAAGATCAGGAGTTCGTGTGGGGTGACGTGCAACAAAAGGCTTTCGATGAGATCAAGGAGTACATGAAGGCACCACCAGTATTGGTTCCTCCACAACTCGACAGGCCTTTCAAGTTGTACGTGGCGGCCGACAACCTAACAATAGGGTCGGCCCTCATGCAAGAATTCGAAGGAAAAGAGAGAGTCATAGCCTATCTTAGCCGAAAGCTACTGGACCCCGAAACGAGGTATTCGGCTACGGAAAAGTTGTGCTTGTGTGTTTTCTATTCCTGTACTAAGTTTCGGCACTATCTATTGAATGCCGAATGCGTGGTAGTATCAGAGTTTGATGTAATCAAGCACATGTTATCAATGCCGATTTTAAGTGGAAGGATCGGCAAATGGGTTTTAGCCCTTTCTGAATTTGATTTGCGTTTTGAATCGGCAAAGGCTGTTAAAGGCCAGATTATGGCTGATTTCGTCACTCACCATCGTGATTCTAACGCTAACATAGTAACCATTGCCCCCTGGGCGTTGTTTTTTGACGGATCGTCGTGTAGCAAAGGTGGTGGAGTCGGGATCATGTTGATTTCTCCCAAGGGGGCACCTTTCAAATACTCTATACCGGTCGAGTACCCGGTGACTAATAATCAAGCGGAGTATGAGGCATTGCTTCGGGATTGCGGTTGCTCGTGGACGTTAAGGCAGACGCGTCGTAGAGATCTTCGGTGACTCGGAGTTGGTGATCAGGCAGCTGACAGGTGAGTACGAATGCAAAAACGACACGCTGCAGGAATATCTCAAAGGTTGCCAAGAGCTCCTTAGACAGTTTCGATCAGCAACCTTGCAACATATTCCTAGGGGGCAAAACGAAGAAGCAAACCAGTTGGCTCAGGCAGCATCCGGGTATAGGGAGAATCAAAACATTTTTGCACTTGAGGAAGAGCAAACAACCCCAGAAGATGATCAAGCAGTCCCAAGTGATAATCAGGCAATTGAAGACTGGAGAGACAACATTGCCGATTACCTCAGGGACCCATCCAGGAAAGTCTCCCGAAAACTCAGGTACAAGGCTCTTAAGTTCACGCTCTTGGACAATCAATTGTACTACAAATCCATAGATGGGGTTTTGCTTAAATGCCTGAACCAAGACGGGGCTAGGAAACTGATGTATGAGGTGCACGAAGGCGTATGTGGTGCACACCAGTCGGCTCACCGTATGAGATGGTTAATCAGGAGGACTGGATATTTTTGGCCGACTATGCTCGAAGATTGCTTTGAGTACTACAGAGGTTGTCAGGATTGCCAGCGATTCGGCAATGTGCAAAGGGCCCCAGCATCGGCCATGAATCCGATCATTAAGCCTTGGCCTTTCAGAGGATGGGGCATTGATTTGATCGGCCAAATCCACCCTCCATCTAGCAAGGGACATAAGTTTGTTTTGTTAGCCACGGATTATTTCACTAAGTGGGTTGAAGCCATCCCATTGAAGAAGGTGACATCAGAGAACATGGTGTCCTTCGTCAGGGAGCACATCATTTACCGATTCGGCATCCCTCAGTCCATCACTACCGATCAGGGAACTCAGTTCACTTCCTCGGAGTTTTGTGGCTTTGCCGAAGGGATGGGGATTAAGCTATATAATTCCTCTCCTTATTATGCACAGGCCAATGGACAGGCAGAGGCTTCTAACAAAATCATGATTAAATCATTCAAAAGAAGATCGAAGAGAAACCTAAAAGGTGGCACTTGGTACTCAACGAAGCTTTGTGGGCTTACCGAATGGCTTGTCATGGGTCGACTCAGACGTCGCCATACGAGTTGGTCTACGGGCATCACGCAGTGCTACCATGGGAATTGCAATCGGGGTCAAGACGAGTTACATTGCAGAACGATCTAACCAAAGGGAATTATAAAGATTTGATGATGGATGAGCTAGAAGATTTGCATTTGATTCGTCTCAAGGCCTTGGAAAATATTGAAAAGAACAAGATACGCGTTGCCAAGTACTACAATTCGAAAAGTGAAAGAAAAGGATTCGAAGAAGGAGACTTGGTTTGGAAAATTGTCTTGCCGATCGGTACCAAAGATAAGGCATTCGGCAAATGGTCCCCTAACTGGGAGGGACCTTTTCGAATTCTGAGACGTGCTCCGGGTAATGCGTACATTCTGAAAACCCTCCAAGGAGAAGAGTTTGCTAGGGCAATTAATGGACGTTATCTAAAGAGATTTCATCCTAGCGTGGAGGTCGGTGCATAACGGAATCAAGGACTAGCGGGCGCCGACGGCCGATACAAGGTTGTGTCGCCCTTAGCACAAAAATGGCCAATAGGTTCTATCGCCCTTAGAGCAAAAACAGCCGACACGACATGTGTCGCCTTTAGCGCGAAAAACGCTAAAACAGAGCCAAATGCACGCGGTGCTGTGCAATCGGTTCAACGAAGAGGTCGAACACTAGACAAGCACAGAAAGGGAAAACAGATTGTACGCGTGAACATAGCAAAGTAGGACATTGTTCATAAGTTGGGGCGGTACGAAAGTGCAGATCAGTTACCAAGCACCTTGTTGATGACCGTCTGCGGATTGGTGACTGCGGTGAGGGCGTGAGCATGATCCTCGTAGGAGTCCAGAAAATCGTTGATCTGCTCGACGTCCTCCGGACATGCCCCGCCGGGGAAGCCAACCGGCGTCACGGAGAAGTCCTCCTCCGTGCGGACCGTTAGCGCCGACAGCCCCAGCGCCACGCCGTGGTGCACACCCTGCAGGGCGACCTGCTCGATGCGGCCGTACACGTTGGCCAGGCGCGCATCGGCGGTGACGCCCTGGGCGTTCACCCGGTCTGCGACGGCGTTCGCTGCCATCTTCAGGCGCTCCAGTTCTTCAGACAACGCTGTGAGCGACAAAATGGAATGGATCGGTTAAAAGATCAACAAGAACGACCGAAAGCAGATCCAAGATTGGGCGTTCATACCCGTGATTGCGTCACAGAACTGCCGGCGCTGGTCTTCCCATTCCAGCTGGTCAATCCCGTACTGCTTCGAGACGGCGGCCAGCTCTTCCCGGGACTCGTCCCGCAGCGCCATGAAGTTCAAGGCGTCGTTGTGGTCGTAGAGGCCGCCGTCGGAGTCCCGGTCCGGGCTCGCCTCCCAAGGATGGGAGTGGTAGGAGAGGCTGTCGGAGGAGCTCGACGAGCCCGATGGTGGAGCCTCTGGCCTCCCCGGTGCTGGAGAAGGCCGGGCATGCCCGCCGGCGGAAGAGATAACGGGGACCCTGTCGGCGAGCAGTAACAGAGCGTGAGCGAGGTTTTCAAGAAACTGCCACAAAGGACGTAAGCGAGGAGTCCTACCCGCGCTGACGGAGGCGCCGAGCGCGGCTCCCTTCGGCCTCCTCAGTCGCCGGGCGCTTGCCGCGGTCATCATGGCTCGCCATTGCACTCGGAAAGTTAGGGTTTTCTGGGGCGGAGCAAGCAAGGAAGCCGAGGCGGCGAGAGTACTAGAGGAGCGAATGCAAGATTGGGGAAAGGCAGGCCTCCAGGGACGATTTATGCCGAATATCAACCGGCGGATTGGGGTTTTCCTGCTTCCCGAGATGGGCCTCTGCAGTAACGGGCTGTGCAAACCGTCTGGATGCACTCACGTGTTCGGCGGGGAATAGAGCGTCTGGCTTCGGCAAAATTGCCGATTTAGGTGTTCGGGACAAACACTGGCCAGATTGCCGAACAGGTTCACACGGTTAAACACGATGTCATCAGAACGGTAACCGATTGGATGCAAAATACAGATATATTACAAGGAAATGTTCGAGTCATTCTGACACAGGATTACAGAGTCTAAAAGTTCATTACACAGCCATCTCAATTGTTCAAGAATTGATTTATAGCCGCAAGAGTATCGGCTTTGACTTGATTAGCATGCTCCAGTGTCTTTTGGTCCTCCTCTTCGGTGCCTTGTGTCTGTGAAAGCCTCGTGCTAAGTTTGATATCCTCATTGAGCACTGATGACAGCTTGGAAGATGTTGTTTCAATGATGTTCGGTAAACCCGATAGCCGAGAGGTGCATGACTGAATATCAGAGTTGACCTGGGCTAGTTGGACTTCCAATTCAGATCTCTTTTCTTGCAGTTCTTTCAACTGAGCCTCCAGAGTCTCCTGGGAGTTCTTGGCTTCTTGGAACTGAGTGTACAGATCATTGACTTCCTGGGTGCACTTAGACTTGGCAGTCCGAAGATCAGTGCTTCTGATTGCTCGTTTTACCTTGGCAAAGCAGTCATCCAGTGTAGATACAGCCTCCAGGTGAAGCCTCATTTTCTGGAATGTCCTCAGCAATGGGCTCGAGGAAATTTTTAACTTCATCGGCGTCTCTGACTAAGGACAAGATGTCTTGGTTCAGAAAATTGTTATGTTGCTCAGAACATCTTGGACGAATACCGATGGTCTTTCGGCCGCTGTTCTTTTGCCCAGGAACTCGTTGACATCAAATGCATACTCGGAGGCTGAATTGATGAAAGTCTATGTTGATTTGGACAGGTTAGCCGATCAAGGTAAAGTATGAAGAAAGGATGAAATGAGGAATTAATTCTTACCTGATGAGTCGGCTGATTGATAAGGTCTTGATCTGGTTGAGGACCGGATTGGCCAACAGGGTCTGGAGTTGAACCAATGAAAGTCTCATCGGTCGTGTCATCTGTGAAATTATCGATCAGCCGAGGGAGGCAAGATCTGCTGGTTGAAGAGGTAACTGAGGAACGTACCAATGTTAGCATCATCCGGATTCTGGGTGATCATGTCTATTTCCCTGGTGTCTGCATACTCATCTTCCAAGGTAATAAGGACTGGGGGCACTGTTGTTTGAACGTTTTCTTGTTCAGAGGAGGAGGCCTATAGTGACATACAAGCCAATCAAGAATAAGTTAATAATGATGGAAGAGCTAAAACATCTTACCTTTGGAAGAGGTGTGTTCTGCTGGTCTTGGTGTGCCTAGAACGGGAGGATTCCTCAGTGGCCTTTCTTTTCCCTCCTTTAGCTGAAAGGACGGTTGATGAAGCTGCTTGGGATTTCATGAACCGAGACAATGAAGGAGCGTTGTGCCCCAGGACAGTGGTTGGACCAGCTTGATGATATTGGATGGGCCTGGTGTCAGGATTGGGTATGAAGTCCTGTGGAAATTTAAAAGAATTAGAAACCCAGGATTGAACACTAAATAGTAGATGACTTGTTATTGTACCTCGCTGTCAGAATTGAAATCTGCTTGGACCTCTAGGCACATGGGGTGGACTGGACTGTTAAAATATGATCATGCCATTCTTGCCACCAGGACTCAAAAAGGGGATGAGCAGACTGAATCAAGTGGAGTGGTACTGGTTGGTAGTCTGGCAGATCTTGTCCCAGCCTGAATACCGATGGGCCTGCATCCCTATTGTAATCTGCTCTTTGGATTGAATTTGCTCCCTAGGCCTGATGACAGTAGAAAAGATGAGTTTTGGAGGGAGCTGTCCACAACCCAATTGCCTGGCTGCTATGTTGGGGTGATAGAACTCATAGGTGTGCTTCACTTGTCTTCCCTGTTGAATTCGGCTGGTAGAATGCAGGGTTTGATAAATGAGTTGAAGACTCCTGTGGCCATTTCATCTACGCAGCCATCATCAAAGCTGAATTTGATAGGGAAAGTAAGGTTGTCATCCTCCCTGTAAGGTAGCCAGAGTACCTGACTAAAGCCCTTGAAAAATAACTTGAAGAGATTGCCAATACTTTTGTTAATGGTTATAGCAGTGGCTGCTTCCCCATAAGTTTGGCAGGCCTTTTCTGTGGCTTCTTCATCCTCAGCAAAGTTGCTGGAAGGGAAGCTGAGATTGTCCAATGGCACGGCAACTATTTGATGCATATATAGCTGAAGCCACATCTGGACAAACCACCAGGGGCCATTGACACAATCAATTGGTGGTAGTCTGACTGTGTCAGCATGAGTGGCATGATACATTTGAGTGGAGGTTTGATGCATCATGTGGTATATGGATCCCAGGAAAAGTTTGCCTAGAGGAATTTGCTTTCCTTTGGACAGTTTGTCAGCCAGTGCAATGTAGTTGAGGGTTGGCTCGTTGGATCTCCCACAGAAGATGAATCTGCACAGCCACATGTTCAGAAAGGCCCTGTGCTCTGTCTCTGCCACTGGGCTTGGCGCTTTGTTGTGGATTTCGACGTACTTCATCCATCCAACGCTGACATCAATGGACCTCTGGGTAATTTTCTCTAACAGTTCATCAGCGTTCATGGTCGAAGTAATATTCAAGCCACTCATCATGAAGACATCAGCTAATGTGATCGTCATTATACCATGGCCAAATACAAAAGCATTGAGGGCATCCGACCAAAAATGAGAAGCTGCTATGAGTAATGGCTCATTTTTGGGCATTTCGGCCAGAGACAGTTCCAGGGCATGATGAATGTCTTGAGTTTCCCAATAGGGACCAAATTTCGCCTGGATTCTTTTATACCAGTTCCTCCAGCCAGTGACCGCAGGCAAAGGCCAGTTCTTGAAGGTGTACCGCCACCTGTTCGGCGAAATGACTCCATGCTTGAAGGGAATTCTGTTGGTCTCCATACTGATGATGTTGGTTGGATTGGGGTTTCCCATTGGACCCAAGAAGTAGGAATCGGGGTCCGCATCACAAGGAATCAGAATTTCGTCCCTAAAAGCCTAAAAGAAGATATGTGCAAGAAAAGTTAGAAGAACCGAATGCCAATAGGATTGACCGAACGTGTTGAGGGGAGAAGTGAGGATTACCTCTGGAATCTCGTCACGGGTTGCCATTACGGAGCTCAGGTGGAAATTGAAACTGTTGGCGATTTGGGGAGAATGCGGAGTTTGAAGCAGTGCCGATCTAGGGCGCGCGGTGGACTAGTGGTCAATTTCAGAACAAATGCCTTTATTCAGAAATTGAGGGGGCATGTGTTAACACAGAATTTTGCACTATGACAAGTGGGCCAGCACGACGCAGATTCGGAGAAGTCGCCACCTAAGGATTCGGCAGATAGCGAACGCGGTCGGCTAACTCAATGTATTCGGCAAGGCTGTGAAAGCAACTAGTCAACGGCGAGCAGGTTCGGCAACGTGACGCTGCGGTCGGCTACCTCAAGCCAAGTCGGTTTGCGTTAGAAGATGACAAATACGGCATGACAAGAAGATTTAGCGATGGGGATCTCGTCATTTTAGTGCATGCCGGTTATTAAAGGAAGCTTGGAGCAAAAGGCATCATGTTTTTGATAGTTTCCTAATTTTATCATTGTAATCGTATCCTTCTAGGACTCAGAGAACACCAGGGTATAAATATAAACCCTGAGACTATTGTAAAAGGGTTCACAATCAATACAACCAACCCGGCCCCGTGCCGTCTTCGAGTCCAAGTCGTGTCGTCGTGTTCTTCGAGAGGGGCCATCGATCCGTCGACCTCCGTAAGTTCCGGCAACCTTGTTATCATGTCTAGTATCGTGCGGCGGATTTAGATATGGTGCAAGTAGTCTCGTACGTTAAGCTTAGTATCGTGCGGCGGATCTAAGCTTATGACGGGAGTTTTTGCTTATGCCTTGTATCGTGCGGCGGATTGAGTCATGAGTAAAAATAGTTATCGGCTCTGTTAGATTTGGCAATCTGATAGATTCATTAAGTTACCTTGTGTATATGTTTTGTTATGTTTATTTCATCATAACACTTTTGCCCAATCTAGATACCGTTCGGTTCGGCTTCATTTATAGATCTGCTCTGTTCTTTCACGTTTATTATTGAAAAGTCTTTTATGCAGTAGATCTATTGTTCGTAATAGCCGATTGGATCGTATCTGGATTGCCACGTGGTGAGGGTTCATGCATGTTAAGTATGTTTGATCTATGACAAAGCTAGGTGTCGTGCGGCAGGCGCAGGCTTTAGATTAGCTTAGTCATGCTTAGTTTGTATGTTCAATCCCCATGGATCCCAACTCGGTTGTACAATCGAGATTGGTTAAGTTTTAACTTATATTTAATACATCATGCAAGTACGATTCTCATGCAAACGTGTTCGGCAACCTGTTATTCACGTAACTCTGTTCATATTGCCGAATAATCTTTAAACCTGTTGACAGATAGCTTTCATAGCTATATGTCGTCGTAAGTGGCTTCAGGGCCGTATATTTTGGAACTGTCTGGTCATACCCGACATGTTCCAGCTTTGTATTTAACAGTTTATCTCCCTTGTTAGTTGCAGGGCAAACTGACTGGCACGCACCGGACTTCTGAGCACCCGGGCCACGTTTGAAGCCAGCTTCTCCGGCTTGCTGTGTGATTGGCACAGTGCGTCACTTTTGGTGCCAACACTTTAAAGTCTATCCCCTAAGTAGGTAACAAGGACAGAGAATCTAGAAGTATAGAGGGGATCACTAAGGTTGTCTAAATCCAATTTAAGAGTGATATGTTTATTTTCTTAGGGGAGAATGCCATAAAAGGTCATAAACAGAGTATGAGTCTTTATGCAAATGTATACTCCTACCGAGCCTACACACGGGTCGTGGACTATAGAGAATCAACAAGGCTATAGAGTCACCCTGCGAACAACCACTACTACCCGGCGGTTATAGGAGCATTTATGAGCCTATAGTCTAAGCACCACGCTTACACTATCCAACTACTCTAACTCTAGAATGACTAGAATTAAAGTACTCAAAAGAGAGTCATAAAACCTTAAGAATAACAAGAACAATGACTCAAACTTAAATATAGATGTTGATTACCGAAACAATCGCTGAAGCAAGTTGAAGATAAACTTGAATCCGCAGGTACCGATGAGAAAGTGATCCGACAGGCCGGAGCTCCTTCTTGATCTCTTCCTCTCTCTCTCTTCTAGTTCTAGTATAAGACTAGGTTCTAAACCTAAGCTAGAGGGGTAACTAGTCTTCTACTTGAAAGCTGGCTCTTGAAGTCTCTTCTAGGGTTTCTGAATGAGGCGTGGTCTTTTCTGAAGAGGGACTTGTTCTACCCTGGGGCCTGGGGGCCTGTTTATATAGCCCTGAGGGATCAACCGCGGCCGTTAGATCAAACCGACTTCACGTAGGGCTGAGATGGATCCTCAAAGGCAGTGGAGGAAGCTTGCAGAAGACGGAAGCCAGCGGGCCCGGTGGGAGATCGGTCGGTCTAAGGGTGGGACCGATCGGTCCCACCTGGCAGCCTCTCGGGGTGTCCCGCCTTGTGGTGTCCTCTCGTGTCCTCTAGAACCTTCTGGAATATTCTTGACGTGTCGGTTGCGTTATCTCCCGTCGGTTTCCTTCTAGGGGAAGCAATCAGTGCTGGTTTCCTGGTTTAGTCCCTGCAGAATCACAATTCACCAAAACTCGTGGAATATTGTCAATTAAAACCCTAAACCTTTGTTGGTGATTGAATTCATGCCCTTTTTATATTTATTTATCCTTTAATTTTGATAGATAACCAGTGTCAACAAGAATCATAGATCTGCTTTTGGCTATTCACTCCAAGATCTCAAGGGGATTAACCTTGCTCTTTGCACCAATTGCATTCCTACAGATCTCGATGCTTTACCTTCTAGAGAACCCCAACATAGGTTTAATAATGCGATGAGAGAAGTAGTTAAGAAAGAGGTCTTAAAGTTGTTACACGCCGGGATTATTTATCCTGTGTCACACAATGAGTGGGTAAGCCCTGTGCAAGTTGTGCCTAAGAAGGGTGGCATGACTGTTGTTAGGAACGAAAAGAATGAATTAATTCCACAGAGAACTGTGACTGGATGGCGAATGTGTATTGATTACAGAAAACTTAACAAGGCAACAAAGAAAGATCACTTTCCACTGCCCTTCATTGATGAAATGTTAGAGCCGGAAATCATTCCTTTTGTTTTCTTGATGGATATTCTGGATATCATCAGATTCCAATCCATCCTAACGATCAAAACAAAACCACTTTTACATGTCCATATGGAACTTATGATTATCGTAGAATGTCTTTTGGATTATGTAATGCCCCTTCTTCTTTTCAAAGATGCATGATGTCTATATTTTCTAATATGATTGAAGAAATCATGGAAGTTTTCATGGGTGACGTTTCTGTTTATGGAAAAACTTTTGATGATTGTCTTGAAAATCTAGACAAGGTTTTGCAAAGATGTGAGGAAAAGCACTTAGTCCTTAATTGGGAAAAATGTCATTTCATGGTTAGAGAAGGCATAGTGCTTGGTCATTTAATTTCTGAACGTGGAATTGAGGTAGACAAAGCTAAAATTGAAGTAATTGAACAAATACCTCCTACTAATATTAAAGGGATATGAAGTTTTCTTGGGCATTCTGGATTCTATCGTCGGTTTATAAAAGATTTTTCACACATTGCTAGACCACTTACTAATCTTTGGCTAAGGATGTTCCCTTTGAATTTGATGATGCATGCTTAAAAGCTTTTGAAACCCTAAAGAAAGCGCTTACTTCTGCACCGATCATTCAACCACCTGATTGGTTTTTACCTTTTAAGATCATGTGTGATACAAGTGATTATGCAGTAGGTGCTGTGTTAGGACAATGTAAAGATAAGAAGTTTAGATCTTACTTAGTTGGAGCTAAAGTAATTGTTTACACTAATCATGTTACTCTTAAATACTTGCTCACTAAGAAAGATGTTAAAGCTCGCTTGATAAGATGGATTCTATTACTCCAAGAATTTGATTTAGAAATAAAAGATAAAAAGGGAGTAGAGAATTCTGTTGCTGATCACTTGTCAAGAATGCAATTTGAGAATCCATAGGAACTTCCCATCAACGATTCACTCAGGGACGATACACTTTATTTAGTCTCTAGGTCTGAACCCTGGTATGCAGATATTGTCAATTTTATGGTTTCAGGGTATGTACCACCAGACAAAGACAAGAGAAAGCTCGTCTATAAGAGTCGTATTCACCTATGGGATGATCCATACCTCTTCAGAGTGTGCTCAGACGGGCTACTCAAAACATGTGTACCATCTGAAGAAGGAATCAAAATCATTGAAAGATGCCACTCATCACCCTAAGGAAGACACTATGGAGCATTCCGCACACATTCCAAGATCTAGCAAAGTAGATTTTTCTGGCTAACCATGTATGACGACACAAAAGATTTCATCTGGAGATGTGGAGCATGTCAGAGACATGACAATATCAATCTAGAGATGCGATGCCACTCACTAACAATCTCCAGATTGAACTCTTTGACTGTAGGGGAATTAATTTCATGGGACCATTTCCAAGATCCAAGAACAGTGAGTACATCCTAATGGCAGTCGACTAGTTTCTAAATGGGTCGAAGCCCTACCATGTAAAGCTCCAGATGCCAGAAGCTCCAAGAAAATGTTCGAAGAAGTAATATTTCCAAGATTTGGAGTTCCGAGGACAGTGAGTACATCCTAATGGTAGTCGACTATGTTTCTAAATGGGTCGAAGCCCTACCATGTAAAGCTGCAGATGCTAGAAGCTCCAAGAAAATGTTTGAAGAAGTAATATTTCCAAGATTTGGAGTTCCAAGGATGGTGATTAGTGATGGAGGTTCTCATGTCATTGACAAGGACTTTCGCAAGTACTTGTCAAAACATGGGATCCGTCATAACATCACTACCCCTATCACCCTCAAACAAGTGGCCAAGCAGAAACATCGAACAAGCAAATCAAGAATATTCTGTAGAAGACAGTCAACGAGATGGGAACAAAATGGAAGGACAGGCTACTAGATGCATTGTGGGCCTATTGTACGGCTTACAAGACACCGCTTGGAATGTCACCATATCAACTCTTCTATGGGAAGACATGTCACTTACCTGTAGAGCTAGAGTTCAAAGCTCACTGGGCAATAAAAAGATGGAACATGGACTTGGAAGCAGCAGGAATCAAAAGGAAAATGCAACTCTCAGAACATGATGAATGGCGTGAGAAATCATATCATAACGCCAAGATCTATAAAGAGAGAACCAAAAGGTGGCATGATAAGAGGATCAAGACAAAGAACTTCATTCCGGGAGACAAGGTACTACTCTTTAAGTCCAGGATTGTCGACGGAATATGGTCGATAGCCCACCTAGGGGTATGCCCAAGGTGGTAGATTAGCGGGGAAGGCGTGTGGAACGACGATCCAGACGTGACACAAAGACGAAACTAGATGAACACGGGAGTTTATCCAGGTTCGGGCCGCCAAGTTTAGCGTAATACCCTACGTCCTGTGTCGATCTGTCTATTCTGTATCTTGATGAACGTGTTTTTGAGAGGGGGTCCCTGCTCACCTTATATAGTCACGGTGAGTAGGGTTACAGATTCTAATAGATCGGATCTCTTGATGGAACAAGGAAACCTAGTCGATTACAATCCCATGTCACGATGTATTTCCTAATCGACTTATGATTCCTTGTCGGTGAAGACTTCCACGCCGTCATCCAACCAACTGAGTCGCCTGCCCGACCAGCTGGCCCTTGACGCCATGATCCTTCACATCTAGTTGGGCCGGTCTTCATAAAACAGCCCAAGTATTACTGTGAGGACCCTGGGTCTATATCCCCACAGCTAGTCCCCGAGCACATTGAATCTTAAAGCGGTGAAGAGTCCTTGAAGTGTTCTTAAAACAACTTTTCTCGAATTCCTGATCTCCGACCAGGTTGCAATCTAGAATGTCATGAACCCGCAAGATATGATGTGCTCTTAAAAAAGAAAGAATAACTTCTAGGAGTTTGGTGAAGTGTGCCCACTTTAATGGTAATATAATAGCAACATCTTTCCTGCATACTCACCGATCAGGTGAAGTGTGCCCACTTAGTCCCCGAACTTGACAACAGATGACTCTGTCATGTGATGCCAAGTTCCGAAAAATATACATGCGCGACCTAGCGCCATGTATACACGGTAGTCCCCGAGCTTGGCAATAGATGACTCTGTCATGTGATGCCAAGGTCAGAAAATTAATCATAAAGCCATGAAGAAATAACCACACAATTCAAAATCGTCCGCCGTGTACTGCTTTATTCGACTGCCTTTTTCCTGTTGTACTCGTGACACAAGATGTCAGCCTTCCAATACCTTTTAGTACTGCCGGCTTTGTCGTTATGCTTTGTAGAATCGAATCCAACTCTGACATCGGTCGTCACATGGAGCACAGCTCATTAGCTGTATTATTAATCCTGCAGTTACTTTTATTCATAGACCATGTCCATGAACCAGAGGAAAACGGCTATAAATACCCTGTTAGACAGGCAAAGAGAGTACACCCTCGTGCCATATGCTCTTCCATAGTCTTGCTATAGGATCTGTATTGAAGATGACTATATCTTCGAGTATCTTGTTTTTGTGAGGTAGACGAAGTGCCCAGAAGAATTCTTGTGACTACCACTTGTAGGTAACTTCGTAGTCACAGGTTGTCAAAAGGGGTACCAGGGTGACGGTCTTGCCCGGAGTTCCTTCAGCATTGGGGTAGTGCCTGAAACCCTTCCTTGGGACAAACTGAAGAGGCTCATGTGTCTACCAAGGTTCTGTATCTGTTTGGCTGCGTCTTATTGTACTTAAATCTCAATGTACTCCGTACTTATATTAAACTGCTATGTATTAGGTGGCTTGCTTGTGATATAAACCTTTGCGACTGGTGATAAAACAATATTGATGTTCAGCCATATGTATGCTAATGACTAGTTATCTGGCCAGCCACCGGTGCTATAGAGATGGCCAATAAAAACACTGACCAGTCCTCAGTTTTGACTGGAGAGGCTGGTCGGGAAGCCAACGCGGTTTGTTACTTGTATGCCTGTAACTGGTCATCTGACTAGTCCCCAGCTTTGCTAAGAAAGCTGGCATAGTAGCCGACCAGTCCCCAGTTTAACTGGAGGAGCTGGTCGTGAAGCCAACGCGGCTCTGCCACGTGTGTGCCTGTAACTGGTCATCTGACCAGTCCCCAGCTTTGCTGAGAAGGCTGGCGTAGTAGCCGACCAGTCCCCAGTTTAACTGGAGGAGCTGGTCGTGAAGCCAACGCGGCTCTGCCACGTGTTGCCTGTAACTGGTCATCTGACCAGTCCCCAGCTTTGCTGAGAAGGCTGGCGTAGTAGCCGACCAGTCCCCAGTTTAACTGGAGGAGCTGGTCGTGAAGCCAACGCGGCTCTGCCACGTGTGTGCCTGTAACTGGTCATCTGACCAGTCCCCAGCTTTGCTGAGAAGGCTGGCGTAGTAGCCGACCAGTCCCCAGTTTAACTGGAGGAGCTGGTCGTGAAGCCAACGCGGCTCTGCCACGTGTGTGCCTGTAACTGGTCATCTGACCAGTCCCCAGCTTTGCTGAGAAGGCTGGCGTAGTAGCCGACCAGTCCCCAGTTTAACTGGAGGAGCTGGTCGTGAAGCCAACGCGGCTCTGCCACGTGTGTGCCTGTAACTGGTCATCTGACCAGTCCCCAGCTTTGCTGAGAAGGCGGCTGGCGTAGTAGCCGACCAGTCCCCAGTTTAACTGGAGGAGCTGGTCGTGAAGCCAACGCGGCTCTGCCACGTGTGTGCCTGTAACTGGTCATCTGACCAGTCCCCAGCTTTGCTGAGAAGGCTGGCGTAGTAGCCGACCAGTCCCCAGTTTAACTGGAGGAGCTGGTCGTGAAGCCAACGCGGCTCTGCCACGTGTGTGCCTGTAACTGGTCATCTGACCAGTCCCCAGCTTTGCTGAGAAGGCTGGCGTAGTAGCCGACCAGTCCCCAGTTTAACTGGAGGAGCTGGTCGTGAAGCCAACGCGGCTCTGCCACGTGTGTGCCTGTAACTGGTCATCTGACCAGTCCCCAGCTTTGCTGAGAAGGCTGGCGTAGTAGCCGACCAGTCCCCAGTTTAACTGGAGGAGCTGGTCATGAAGCCAACACGGCTAAAGGCCGGTTTGACTGTTGGGCCGACGAAGCGGGCCGTGTAAGTGAAACAGGGAAGAAAAAAACCCTATTTACACGGAAAAAACCGAGAGGTCACGCGGTAAAAGCACGCGCCGCCGGGTCGAACCCTAACCATTGCCATTCACATTTCATCTTCTCCGGCGAACTGAATACTGTAGCCCTAGATTAGAGAGGGCCCACCTTCCCGCCACTCCTTCATTTTTATCGACGGAAAAGATGGCGCCCCGGACAAAGAAAAACACGGCGGGGGAGGCGGTGCAGTTGGACAAGGAATGGGCGGCGTCGAGAAGTACCGAGGAAAGCGTCAGCCGCCTCGTCGCTGCTGGCCTGCTGCCGGATAAAGTCACCGGGGGATGGAGGGCGCCCACGGTGAGCGCTATCCCCAACCCAATGCTGGTGAGCTCATTGTTTTTGAAGATTATTTTGTCCGTGGATTTGGTTTGCCGTGCCATTCGTTTTTGCGGTGCCTGCTCGATTTCTGGGGAATTGGTCTCTGCAATCTTGGACCAAATTCCATTTTATCTATCTCTGTTTTCATCCACCTATGTGAGGCTTACCTCGGGATTCAGCCACACTTCAATTTGTTTCGCCATTTCTTCCAATTGAAAAAGAATAACCGCGGATCCCGTATTGCGGGTAGTGTGTATCTTCTGTTGCGGGAGGGGATGGCGTCAGAATACATTAACGTACCTCTTCAGAGCAATGTCAGTGGCTGGGCAGAGAAGTGGTTCTACATAGCCCAATGCCAGACTCCGCCTGTCTGCTGTGACATAGGGAAATTAGTTGAGTCAAACTGGACCTGGTCAGAAAAACCATCATCAGGTGACATGGAGCAAGTCCGGGAGATTCTCAATTTGCTGAGAGGGATAAGCGTCGATGGGATTCAAATCACAGCAAACTTCATATATCGACGGGTGCAACCGTGTAAAGATAGAGTGCACCCTGGCTATGAGTATGCAGGTCAGCCTGATCTGACCCGTGAGCATGCCGAAGACTTGGGGAAGAATGAAGTTGAGAGGCGTGTTCACGCGGTACTTCAATTTGGCGTGTGGAAGAAACCGGCGAAGATTACCCAGCCATTTAGTTGGTAAATCCTGTCAAAGACGTAAGTCTCCTTCAGAAGTTAATGCGAAGTGTTTGACCAACATGTTTAAAGCGACACTGGCCTTGGTTTGTTTGCAGGACCGCTCTGCTGTGTAGTTTTCGGGCGTGCCGACAAAGGAGTGGCCTGGGGATCCTGACAAAGGTGGCACGACCAGGCCACTGCGGCGCCCCTCAATCAGACGAGCAGTCAACTGGAGCGGCGAAGAAAAATAAGAGGTCTGTAGATGAAGAGGCCTCATCGACTGCGAGGGCTACGGGAAAACGCGCGCCCTCCGGGCGGAGAGCGGCCGCTGGGGTTGTCAGCGCCAACCGAAAGCCCTGTTAGGATACCAGGCGGCGCGGTTCCTAACCCGACCAGCTCTGGTCGCGACTGGGAAGACGACGACGAGGAGGAAGCGCCCGTGCCCAAGCGGGTCCGAGTTGAGGAGGCAGCCTCGGGCGCACAATCCTCACCAAGGCCAAGGAAGCTGAAACTTAGAGGCGGGCTCCGCGTCAGCAACCTGTAAGTGCCTGACCGCCTTTATCGTTGGTGTGTGGTCCACCAAAAAAGTTCTGATGCTGTCTTTCATTTGTTGTAGCGACCCTGTTACCGATGTTGAGGTGACTGGCGGCAACTCTGTTGCCGGGGCGACCGGTGTTCCGGAACCCGTGGTGTTCCCGGAAGAAGAAACAGGAGCTGGGGGTCGATTGATGGTCAAGCAACCACGGAGGCACCCGATGCTGATATGAACAGTGGTCGGGAGTCTGCCGGAACTACACAAGCGCCTCCAGATGCCCCGCCTCCTCCTCTGAACGCGATTGGGCTTGCTTCAGGCCCCCTACCGAATGAGGAGGCACCCGAGGTGTGCGAGGACCAGGTGCCCGAGACGTCAGAGGACGAGGTCATCGAAGTTACGCGTCCCCCGAAATCTCCGGATCGAGTGGTTAGGTGGCGCGTCATCGGGCGGGTGAGTGGTGTTCCACGAAGAGAACAACGACAGCCGTCCAATGAAGAATTTTAACCGCTGCTTGGCGAGCTCCATAAATATGCCCAGGTAACTGCTTTGTAGGGTTTTAAAGCTTGGTCCGAAGAGTCTAATGCTCGTGTTAATTTACAGGGGATATCCGACCTGTCCGAGGAGCGACGAAAGTGTTTCGAGTCCGTCGGTCCTTTGCTTGATGCTAAGGTGAAGCTTGAAGAGTCATGCTCACAGTATCAGGCCGACCTGGACAGAGCTCGGCAGGTCGAGGCCAGATTGCGCGAGGCTGTCGAAAAACAAGGCGTCCGAGCTGACGCAACTTCGACTTGAAAACCAGGGTAATGATCTGTCAAAGCCTTTCCCTCTTTACTCTTGACTGCGTAATAAGACGTTGTCTGCCACAGGGCTGTCTTCGCAAGTTGCCATAGCGGAGCTCAAAGCGCAAGAAGGCGAGGCTGCGGCTATTCAGCAGAAAGCGCGGGCAGATGAGCTGGAGAAGGAACTCGAAGGTAGCTGCTGGAATTTTTCAACTTTGCATATGTTGTTTTCTTGGTCGGTCGTAATATGTTACGACTTGTTTGGTTGCAGAGCGACGCCGAGGTTGGCAAAACCAAATTGCTTTGGTTTGTCAAGATAAGAAGACCTGGGAAGGGCGCTGCCAATCCATGTTGCGAGGGATCAAGCCAGTGATTGATGTCGTATATGGATCTAGCAGCCGGGTACTCCGTCCGGAACGTGGTCGACCAGTGTGCCGGATTGTGGTCTGCGGTGAAGAATTTCACGGTGGATGCCGGCGAACAGGTTGGTGCATATGTGCTAGCCCTTACCCGGGCCCATTACCCGGGCGTAGACATAAAGAGGCTGGAAGCTGGCTTTCCTCGAAATACGTCGGAGGCTCAGGCGTCGGAGCTGATCGAGGGGGCTCGGGAGACGTCTGCTGTGCTCGTGAAAGACTTGGACCTGCTTGGGGAACCCGGAGAGTCCAGCGCTCCATAGGACCAAGAAACTTTATGTCCGCTTGTAAATTGTTAATTGAACATGTATGAACTTGATCTTATATCCCAAATTTGCAATGCAGTGGGTAATTTGGGCGAAAAACGACGATGCCTTATTCATAATATTCCATAAAAATACAGGGCGAGTACATATTGTTTAACTCTGCAAAATTATGCGTAAAAACGCCGTAGCTGGTCGATATGCCATGAGTTAGGGACATCAGTCCCGCTTAGGTCAGTGAGCCTGTACGATGTAGGTCGTGTGACCTGCTTCACGATATAAGGGCCTTCCCAATGAGAAGATAGTTTGTGCAACCCGGCAGTGTTTTGGATGCGCCTCAAGACCAGATCCCCAACGGCGAAGAACCGTTCTTTAACGTTCCTATTGAAGTATCGGCGTAGGCTTTCAACGTATTTGGCTGTTCGGATGCATGAATCCAGTCTTCGTTCCTCGATGCAGTTGACTTCGAGCTCTCTGGCCTGGTCGGACATTTCCTGGTTGTGCAGCTCCACCCTTGGCGATCTAAACGCTATATCAGCCGGCAAGACTGCTTCGGCGCCGAACACCATGTAGTAAGGTGACGTGCCTGTGCTTCTGCTTGGTTGTGTTCGAAGCCCCCAAACGACGGATGGTAACTCTTTTAACCATCTACCAGCCTTCTGATCCTGGTCGTGGGCTCTATACAACCTCTTTTTAATGCGTCGAGTATCATGCCATTTGCTCTTTCAACCTGCCCATTAGCCCTTGGGTGAGCAACGGAGACGTATTTGACGATTATACTCCTCTCTTCACAAAAGTCCCAGAAATCTGAGCCGGTGAAGGTGGAGCCCAGGTCGGTAATTATGCAATTAGGTAGGCCGAATCGATGGATGATGTCGTTTAGCAGCTCGGCTGCTTTTGGGCCGTGGGTGTGACCAAAGGCTTGTACTCTATCCATTTGGAGAACTTATCGATCATGACGTAGACGTACTTGAACCTCCGGGTGCTGTCTTGAACGGCCCAATCATGTCCAGTCCCCAGCATGAGAAAGGCCAGGAGGCTGGTATGGCTTGTAGGTCGTGAGCTGGACACGGATCTGTTGGCGAAAAATTGACACCCTTCACAGTATTTGACTAGCTTTTCTGCGTCAGCCACCGCTGAAGGCCAGTAAAAACTGCTCGGAACGCCTTCCCGACCAGGGTTCGGGAGGCTGCGTGGTTACCACATATGCCTGCATGTATGTCCCCCAGAATTCGGATGCCTTCTTCTTGGGAAACGCACTTTAGCAACAGCTCCTCTTTAGCGTTTTTGCGCATCAGCTTTCCGTCTACTAAGAGATACTGCTTGCTGCGTCGAATAAGGCGCTCGGCTTCGATCTTGTCTTGGGGAATGTCCGCGCTAGCGAGGTATCTTATGAACTGATCCCTCCAATCATTGCCTGGCAATTGTACGGAAGCGACAGTCTGGGTGATTTGGGGCTGGTCGGCGGCCCCTGCGGAATCTTGCTCGATGGACGGTTTGACCAGGTCCTGGACAAAGACACCATGAGGGGTTTGCGACCTGGTCGAACCGAGTTTGGAAAGTGCATCTGCTGCCTGGTTGTCGGCGCGTACTACGTGCTGAAACTGTAGACCATAGAATTTTCCTTCTAGTTCTTATCTCGGCAACGTAGGCGTCCATCTTTCGCTGGTGGCGTCCCAATCCTTGTTGACTTGGTTTATGACTAGGGCGGAATCACCAAAAAACCTCTAGCCTTTTGACTCCCAACTCGACTGCAATCCGGAGGCCATGGAGGCAAGCTTCATACTCGGCTGCATTATTAGACGCTTTGAAATGTATCCGGAGGACATAGCTCAGCTTATCTCCAGAAGGTGATACGAAGTGTATGCCTGCTCCTGCTCCTTCAAGGTTCAAAGACCCGTCAAAGTACATTGTCCAGTGCTCGGTGCTGGTCGGAGGTATGGGTGTTGTCATGTCGGTCCATTCAATGACGCCTGAGATTTAATGGATGTTCGGTTGCGAAATTCGAGAGAAAACGGGGCTAGCTCCAGGGCCCATTGATAATACGGGCATTTGCGTCCTTATTGCGTAGAATATCTTCCGAGCGGGTACTCAGTAACCACCGCAATGGAATAATAATCAAAATAGTGCCGTAGTTTACGAGATTGTGATTAGTATCGCATATAGCAGCTTTTGTACCTGGGGGTATCTTGATTTGGAGTCGTTGAGTACTTCACTAATATAATATACCGGGCGCTGAATCTTGTATGCATGCCCTTCCTCCTCTCGCTCTACAACCACGACGGTACTTACGACCCGGTCAGTGGCCGCAATGTATATCAATAGGGTTTCGCCATCCCTTGGTGCAGCCAATAATGGTGGCGTTGTCAGGAGTTGTTTGAGGTCTTGAAAGGCGGTCTCAGCGTCCTCGGACCACTCGAACTTCTCAGAAGCTTTGAGCAGTTTGAAGAATGGTAGGCCTTTGTCTCCGAGTCGTGATATGTAACGACTTAGGGCTGCCATGCACCCAGTTAACTTCTGGACGTCTTTTACGCACTTTGGAGATTTCATCCTGGACGGCTTGTACTTTTTCGGTGTTGGCCGTAGGCCGTCTTTGCTTACTATATTCCCTAACAGGATGCCGGAGGGGACCCCAAGGTACACTTTTTAGGGTTAAGTTTCCATCGGAACCTGTTGAGGGCTGAAAAGGTGGCGCGCCAGGTCGCCGACCAGAGTATGAGCCGATTTTTTTTTTACGACGATGTCGTCAACATAGGCAGCCACGAGCTCTGCTCGGATTTCTTCGGCAAGGCACTTCTGTATTGCCCTTTGGTAAGTGGCCCCAGCGTTTTTGAGAGCCCAACGACATCGTGGTATACCAATAAGTGCCGAAGGGTGTGATAAACGAAGTTTTGGGCTGATCCTCTTCTCTCAGAAATTTGATGGTACCCAGAATAGCATCTAGGAAAGACAAGAGCTCGCATCCCGCCGTAGAGTCAACGAGCTCGTCAATGCGAGGTAAAGCGAAGGAGTCCTTAGGGCAGTGTTTGTTGAGATCGGTATAATCAACGCACATTCTCCACTCTTTATTCTTCTTTTGAACTAAAACCGGGTTGGCAAGCCACTCCGGATGATACACTTCTTTATGATGAACCGGCAGCTAACAGCCGTGTGATTTCTACCCTAATGGCCTCCTTCTTGTCACGAGCGAACCGTCGTAGCTTCTGTTTGATTGGTTTGGCGGTCTTCGAAACGTCCAAGGAGTGCTCGACCAGCTCCCGGGGTAACGCCGGGCATGTCCGCGGGTTTCCACGCGAAGACGCTTACGTTGTCCCTCAGAAAGCTGACGAGCGCGCTTTCCTATTTGGGATCGAGGTCGAGCCCGATTCGCGCTGTCTTGCTGCAGTCCCCTTTGACCAGCTCCACTTCCTTGAAGTCCTTGCTCCTGGTCGCGGCGCGTTTGGCTTCTTCCGGGATAGACTGCTCCTCTGGAGACACCTTCACCGCATCCACGCGAGCGTTTCCTCCATGCGGATGGACAGGTCATGGGCTTGAGCTGTCGCGAAGCTTTCCTTTTCACATTCGTATGCCGTGGAGATGCTCCCCCTGACGCTTAAAACGCCATTCTCAGATGGCATTTTTAGCAAGAGGTAGGTGTAATGTGGGATTGCCATGAACTTGGTAAGGGCAGGTCGGCCTAACAATGCGTGGTATGACCCTTCGAAGTCTGCTACGATGAAGTTGATGTAGCAAATGCGATGGCGCTCTTTTGTCCGAACTGGACTGGTAGGGTGATTTGGGGCCCAAAGGCTGAGAGGCTTGGGACGGCAGGATACCCCAAAAGGGGGCGTCGTAAGGTTCCAAATCCCTATGTTGATACCGGAGCTCTGGTAAGGCGTGCTTGAATATTATGTCTAGAGCGTTGCCTCCGTCGATCAGTACTTTCTCGAATCGTACTCCGTCGATGGTCGGATCGACGACTAGCGGGAAGCGACCAGGTTCAGGGACCCTGGCCCATTGATCAGCTCTGCTGAACGAGATCTCTTGATGGGGACCAGGGCAAATAGCTGGGGTCGGAATTCTTTCGTCCATTCGGTCGACGAGTAGACCGCTCGCTCGACTAGCTTGCGAATTCTTTTATCAGCCAGGATAGGCTTGCCGCCGAATGGTACGCACGGACTTTTCGGCTTCTCTGAAGCCACCGTGCTTTGGGTTTCTTCCTGCTCCTGGTCGTCCTCATGATTTCTCTGGTGGTCTTTTGCCCTCGCGTCTGCTAGAGGGTCCGTCTTCGCGGCGGAACGCTGCTTCTTCGAGCTGTTGCGGAATAAGCTTTGAACCCTCTGCATTCCTCCATGGAGTGTCCTACACCTGGGTGCGCCGGCAATCCCCTTTTTAGGATTTTCGAGTATGCTGAGTCGTAATTACGCTTGCCTCCTGTCTTAGTGTTATTAACCTCATTGCCTGGTGCTTGGCCGGGTTTGACTGCCTTCGTCTGTCATCGCGGCCGTCGTACCTTCGATTAGGGCGGCGATTATCCCTAAACCTTTCACGGCGATCGTCGCGGTTCGTCGTGCCGATCACTTCTGCGGTAGTCGTTGCGCTGAACGTCGTCGTGCCTTGATCTAGGCTCCCGCGGTCGTCGGCGAGCTGTGTATTATATTCTTCCTGCTCGTGCCAGCTCTGGGCTATGTTAAGGAGGTCCTCACTGGCCGCGGCTCTTTTCGGAGCAGCTTATTTCTCAGCCCTTCGTGATGGTGTAATCCTCTTATAAACAGCCGAGATGGATTCGTCATCCGTGACATTAGCCACCCCCCCGGATGCGGGCGTTCGGAAATCGGCGGATAATAATCTCGCAAGAGTTTTCACCAGGCGGTCTCTGACGCGCTCAAGATCATATTTGCTTGCGGGTTGCCTGCAGTTGTGGCAGGTAGCCTTGAAGTTAGATATAAATGCCTTTTTCAAGTCGTACCAGCTGTCGATAGAGTCAGATGGGAGACTCAGAAGCCACTGGCTTGCTGCTTGGTTGAGAACAACAGGCAGGTAGTTAGCCATAACATCTCCTCCTCCTCCGGCTGCTCGGACCGCAGTCTCATATAGCATGATCCACTGGCGGGGGTCTGCCTTCCCGTCATACGACCTCAGGTCGTGGATCTTGAACCCTTTTGGCCAGATAACAGATCTGAGCCTTTTGGTGAACTGTCTGGGACCGGTAAGTGTTTGATCTAGCAGACCGTGCTCGCGATCCCATCTGTTGCGCCTTTCCATCTCCTGCCGTAACCTTGTGTCCTTGGAGCCTTCAATATGATTGCGCAAGTCGGTCCTTTCGTTGATATGTTCGCGTAGATCTCGAGGTTCAGCGCCTGGATTGCTCCTGGCGTGCTGGTCAGGTCGGCGGTCTTGACGTCTTTCGCGGTTATCGCGCTGGTCCTGATTGCTGCTGGACTCTGGGTGCGGGTCTGGTCCTCTGAAACTCCTCCGAGATCCGGTTGGGGCAGCTCCAGAGGGTCCCGCAACCTGGTCTTGAACTTGGACCAGGGATGCTTTGAGGTAAGCTCCGAGCTGCTCGAGCTGAGGTGTGGCTGGGAGGTTCTCGACCAGGTTCATGGCCATGGCCAGGTTGGCTTGCGGTGTTCGGTGTACTTGATGATTGCCGCACATATCAAACGCGTCATTTAGATTGCGTTGTGGGCGATTGCCTGCAGCTGTAGTTGCTTCAGCTGCTCTCCGAGCAGCTCTGTCGGCGTTCCTGGCCAGACGCTGGGTTTTGGCTTCATCTGTCTCGCCGTCGACCGGTGGTTCGTCATGGCTCACAGCGAAAATCGAGCCCCCATAGCGTGGTAGAGGCCCGAAGCCTGGGGGGTAATCCGGCGTCCGACCAGTCGAATTGGATCTGGTCGACCCGCGCTTGAGGCTGAAGCGGTGGTTGTCAAGGAAGTTACGATCGCCATGCATGCAGTGGCGCCAGACGGCTTGGACTTTAGCGGTTGCTCCTCAGGAGTACACCGACCCTTGGTTTTATCTTGCAATAGCCCCGTAATCTTCTTTTCATAGGATGAAGCCGCGTTATCGAGCCCGAGGGAGGGTAGGAGCGAAAAAGCTGCGTTTTACCCTGCTCGGATCAGGCTCCCGAGGAGGGTTAAACGTGACGGAGCGACCTGTAGGGGTGGAGGTGATGGCAAGGCCGGTCTGAAGCTGTGCGTGTCTCTTGGCACGGGCCGGTCGTCGAGGTTGAAGCCACTCTCCTTCGTCGTGCTCAGGCGAACGATCTCCGATCGAATCCGCTAGAGCAAGGGTTTCAGCGATGCCTGCCGTGACTCGATCGATAGATCCGATCAAGTCAGAGTTGTCGAGGCGCCGCCCTCGGTAACGGGAAAGCACAGTCCTGCTCGGGGGCTCCGATCTTGACGTCGGGGTTCCAGCTGGCAGAAGTGCTTGGGGTGTCTCTATGCTCCCGATCGCTGGGCCATCTCCGGTGACCCACGAGAGGACCCGACGGTGATTGCCAGGCCGGCCGGGAGATCCATAGAAGCCGGAAAAGAAACCGCCTGAGTCGTCATGACGTCCGCACACACACTCACCCCCACGGTGGGCGCCAGCTGTCGACGGAATATGGTCGATAGCCCACCTAGGGGTATGCCCAAGGTGGTAGATTAGCGGGGAAGGCGTGTGGAACGACGATCCAGACGTGACACAAAGACGAAACTAGATGAACACGGGAGTTTATCCAGGTTCGGGCCGCCAAGTTTAGCGTAATACCCTACGTCCTGTGTCGATCTGTCTATTCTGTATCTTGATGAACGTGTTTTTGAGAGGGGGTCCCTGCTCACCTTATATAGTCACGGTGAGTAGGGTTACAGATTCTAGTAGATCGGATCTCTTGATGGAACAAGGAAACCTAGTCGATTACAATCCCATGTCACGATGTATTTCCTAATCGACTTATGATTCCTTGTCGGTGAAGACTTCCACGCCGTCATCCAACCAACTGAGTCGCCTGCCCGACCAGCTGGCCCTTGACGCCATGATCCTTCACATCTAGTTGGGCCGGTCTTCATAAAACAGCCCAAGTATTACTGTGAGGACACCTGGGTCTATATCCCCACAAGGATTATGCTATTCAAACATGGAAAGCTACAAAGCAAATGGGAAGGACCCATTCATGGTGATTAGCACTTTATCCCATTGGAGCGGTAACACTTCCAAAACGATGAAGGTACGTTATTTAAGGTAATGGTCATCGCTTAAGATTTTTCTAGAACCTGAAAAGAATTCTTAGGAATTGGATGTTATCCAGTTCCTCCCATTCCATTAATTTGATCCTCCGTCGCCTCTAAAAGGTTTCATAACCGAAAAGGTAGCAATTAGGGTTTAGGAAAGTGTTAGAGAGAGCCACGAAAAAGCTAGCCTCCTTCAGTTGAGAAGGGGAGTCGGTCGGCCCCACCACTAGGCCGCCCGGCCTGGCCTGGTCTCGCCCTGAGTCTCGTTGCCTCCCTCTCCTTTCTGGAGCCTTCCTTATTTCTTTTTCGTGACTTCCGATTTGTTTCGTTATGATATCTTTGGAGCTTGGATCAACCCCTTCTGCAAGTTGATCCGGACTATAAAACCAAACCTCTACTAGCCCCAGACCATACCATCCAATCTATACTCTTCCAAACAGCAGCTCAAGCTCTCCTTGTTCCAATGGCCGACAATCGCGGGATCAACCTCAACGAGCCTCTACCTTCTGACGAGGTGTTGGCCCTCGTCATCGCTCCAAAGAAAGACCTCGATGTTGTACCCGAGAAGGAGATCATACCCGTTGACGAGCCAACACCTCTAGCCACGATGCCGCCAAAGGGCAAAGAGCCTCAACATCAATCCTTCTATGCCCAAGCCATGAAGGGAGGATCACGTCAAGAAGAGCTCAAGAAATTCCGCGTCTCCAAGGAGGTCGATCTTCTACCTTCAAGACCCAATGAATGACTCACGGGGTTGAAGACGAACAAGTTTGGAGATGTAACTTGTATGAAGTACACATCCACATCTCACTACGCCATTAATGAAGTTTGAGCTTTGCCCGAACAAATCCAGGTGGTGCCCCATAAAGAGAAGTCCTCATCTGAACCTTCTTCTTCTAAGCCCAAGCGTAAAAGAGAATCCATAGCGAAGTTGGAGGCGCAGGTTGACGATCTCATCAATGACAATATCAGAGCTAAGAAGAAGATGGATGCTGTGACAGAACCGACCAATTTATACCAGATTAAGCATCAAATCCCCGCTTTCACAGAGATTTCAGATACTTAAGCTTGTACAAACCCGGTAGTCCGGAAACCTCGAAGGATTTCAAATCATTCAACTTTAGCCAAGATCGTAATAGATTAGCGTACATGTCCATGAGGTACATTCAGTTCACCAATAAATCAAATACATCGGAGTTCAACAGTTATTACAAACCATAGTTCGAATTTTGAAAGCGGAAGAAACATAGTTTTAAAACATAAGTTCTCAGTTCACAATACGGTGCCGATGCCTGATCAGTCCACAAAAGCATCAGGGAAGGATAAGAGTTGACCATGCCCATGGTCTAGTCACCACCCTCGACGGGGTACAGACAGTTCTCGCAATAGCCGAAGAAGCATTGCCCATCTGCAACAACAAGGGAAATAGAACCCTGAGTACGAGAAGGTACTCAGCTAGACTTACCCATCATAAACCAGAAATAAACGACACCAAGGAGTTTGCAAGGCTGTATCTTGGGTTGGCTGTACTTACCTTTTGCATAAAAGCATTTTCATTATTAATAATCATCATTAGAGTATTAGCAGTCCATTTTATATAATCAACCTGATTAACTAGATTTGCACCTGATCTAGAGCAATCACTTGGCTAATTAATCAAGCAAGAGTGACTATCTCATCAATAGCCTTTCAGATTTAATACCATAACCAACTTTAGTTCCATAAGTTACTACGGTAACACATGCCCAGTCAAGTTACTCACTAACCAGGAGCGATGGCGATTATAATCGATTCCTACCAGCTGGGGATAAAAATGTCGCACACTCGCCCGATCACACCTTGCCAGGCAGCCGTCGGCGACCACTTCAGGAAATTCGAGAACACAACGCGCGGGACGGTCATGGGCCCTTCTACATCGGGGGTTATCTCAATGCCAGGTCGCTCAAGCTATAACTGCCCACGGTCATGCCAGGTCAGTCAGGCCTCGCCTGTCCACGGACCATGCCAGGTTGCTCAGAATAGTTGCCCACGGTACATATAAGGCCCTGGGTGTTAGGCGTCAACATCTCCATCACCGGCTCGAATAGCCCTACTCGGCTTCACGGGAGGTACTCCGACCTACTCCGTTAAGTGATTGACGCATTCAAAATGACTGAGGTGTGCCTTCGTTGAGTCCTAATCGATGCAGACGGGAGAATATTAGCACACAGAACCCATGTCCTGCTGCTCCTACATCCCGCCTGGTCTCAAATTAATTATCACATGGTTATCTCTATGATAGCACGAGGCTAGTCATGATAATTATCCACCTATATGCGGGAGACAGGAAATCACCCGACTTTTACCGGTCTAAGCAGGCTAAGCAGAAACGAGCCTAGACTTAACAGGGATAACAAGATAATGATTACAGGTGGACAAGGATAGTAAGTAATGCATCAACGGTATCACTCAACTCCTATAACCTAATGCAACAAACATATCAGGTAAATTTTGTAATTGCATTTGCAAACCGTAGGAGTGGGATGCTCCGGGGCTTGCCTCGCTCAAAGTCGGAGGGACGGTGGTCGAGGCACTCAAGCAGGTCCTCGACGCCTTCTTCTTCGGTCCTCTGGTCCTGAGTCTCCTCCGGGCACAGCTCCTCTGGCGGCGGGTTCTAGGTCTCCACTACCGATCCTGGATGATGCATAACACGCATAAGTAATATGAATGCACATGGAATGCATGGGGATGCAATATAGAACAAGATCACTCAGGAGATAAGCACATGTCATCTATTGCGTTCTCTTTAACAAGGTAGTCAACATCACCCAGAGATTACAAAGGACCTTAACTAACCAATCAACCAACTAGTTCTCCTAATTCACTGTTTTAGGATTCTAATTACCACAGCAAGCACCCACTTTATTATTTTACCTTCCTTTAATTACTTGCTGAAATAAATCCAATTAATCAAGCTTATAACAGCAACCCATCCTAGATAGCTTCAGAAAAATCTACAACAATTACTGGAAGTTAACAACACCTTATCTAGTCCCCTGTCCAAAATTCACCCCATTTGGACTCAAACTCCATTCTTTATGAAAAAGACAAATTCTATCATGAAAAGGTGC
The DNA here is from genome assembly GCA_009763385.1 of Coix lacryma-jobi var. lacryma-jobi. Lineage (NCBI taxonomy): Eukaryota > Viridiplantae > Streptophyta > Magnoliopsida > Poales > Poaceae > Coix > Coix lacryma-jobi. The sequence continues at coordinate 74,380,258 of CM019828.1, read as the reverse complement.
TTTGAACTACACACCCTAGCAAAAAGTGTCAAACAACAGATTTCTCATTTTTCTACTGAACTTCTTAGCACAAGAGCAGTGTATAAAAATTCTCAAGTTCAAACTCTTAATATTTTAATTACTACAAAATAAACAAGAAAACAACATTTAACCACTTTAATTACTACTGGCAAAATATTCCACAGAACAACACCATATATTATTTTCCCTGAAACTATTCATCAACACAAACCTAACAAAACAAGAATCACATTTTTCTGAGCAATACACAGTTTACTAAGCATTTAACAATATTTCAGCCAAAACAAGAATTAAATATAGCTACACATAACTTAATCACAAACTGGACATGTCATATTTTTCATGCATAGAAATCATCACAACAAACTTAACGAAACTTGTTTCACCTTTTTAGCATTTACAGAATGCAAGATATGAATTAAACAAGTTAATCAAACATTCTGAAAACTATTTAAACAAAACCCTGAAAAACTCCTTAACCTAAACTGCTACGCGTACCCAACTACTTGCACCAGGGCCACTGACAACCGGGACCCAAGCCACAGACCCGCGGGGCCCCGGGTCAACCTGACCCCACCGGTCATCCCCTCCAGAGCAGAGGAGAGGTTGACCGCGGCGAAGCTCGCCGGCGGCGACCTCTCCGGCGAAACGGACACCTTCACCCTACTCCTCTCCTTCTTCCGCACCCGACGGTACCACACACAGGCCTAGCGCATGCTCAAAACGAGCTCGCCGGCGACCATGGCGGACACGGCGGCGCGGGCATGCTACGTCGGCCGGCTCCGGTCATCCCGAGCCAAACCAACGCGCGATTTCTACTCCGGCGACCTTCACAACCCTAACCCGAGGCTCAGGAGCCAGGGCTCCTGCTCCGAGCACTCGCGACCATGGCCATGCCGACTTTGGTGACCATGGCGGACGGCGGACACGGCGTACTGACACTACCAAACCCTAATCGGCTCAACCAACACCTCCAACGCCTTCTACGGGCCAAGGCGACTCGCGAACACCAGCTAGGGCGAACGGACAAGCTCGAAAGAAGGGTTGGCCACGGCGGACCGAGCCTGCCGGCCATGGCGGGCACGGCGTACCGCGGTCTTCAAACCCTAACCGGCCAAACCGTCACCTTCTACATCTTCTACGAACCTCCTTAACCCTTGAACGTGAGCTAGGGCGACACGAAACCACGAGAAGGAGGCCGGCCACGGCGAACCGAGCTCGGCGGTCATGGCGGCCATGGCGGCGGCTCATCCCGAGGCTTGCCTAGGGTCTCCTATGGGGCGCTAAGGGCAGCAAGAGGTGCGGGGGCTCATGGCGAAGCCTTGTGGGTGGTTGGGCTTGCGGCGAGGCGGCCGGACGGCGGCGAACGACGACGAACGGCGGCTGCGCTCTGTTTTTCCCCCCTCTCTTCCGCTTGGGCGATGGCGAGAGAGCGAGAGGGACAGAATGGAGGGAGTGCGGCTTCGGGCAAGGGCGAGGCGGCCTTGTGCACGCCACGCCGCGCGCGGACGCTGCATCCCCCCCGCGCGCCGGGCGCGCGCCATTCGGCGGGCCGAGTCCTGCGCGCAGTCGGCACGGCACGGCCCGATTCAAACTGAATCGGCTGATTCAGTTGGCACATGGCGACTGACGGCCAAACTTTGGACGCGATTAACTCCTAATTGTCCACTTGATGAACGCTAAGCCACTTGTTCATTGAGTAGAGCTACATGCCGACTACAACTTTGGTTACAAGATCAAGCTTTGGTTCGGCCTAGATTGCTCTCGAAAAAGCCAAAGATCACCAGGCGAAACTGTTTCGCCAGTTAGGACTTAGAAGAATTTTCCAAGTCTAATCTCCCCCATTTCTTCCTTGTGGGTCCTAAACACCTTGTTAAACTCATTTTCATGAGTGGCCCTTAAACACTTTTTGTTCTACTCTAAATTCTACACATTTTTGGTTAAGGGCCCACAGCCATGCAAAGCTTCTATCAAGGAGGTCTCAGTTAGTCAAACAAAAGGACTCCTAGGGCTCTACTAAGGCAATTAGGGTTAGTGACTTGGTTAGCCAAGAAGACCAACACAAACCTAGCTTCAAACTGACTCCTCAACAAGGTTCAACTACTAAGGAGACTCACACACTCCAAAAGCAAGTCAAACAAGCATCACACCAAGCATAACATTGCAAGCCAACACATGAAATGACACTTAACAAACAAAATGCAACATGGGAGGATGATGATGCTTATGCTCATAGATGTCAAGTTATGCATTTAAGGTTGCTTAGCACCAGGGGGGTTACAGCCCTCCCCTCCTTAAAAGAATCTTGTCCGAGATTTAAGTTACTAACCATTTCTTATAAAGTGCGGGTACACCTCTTTCAGATAGTCTTCCGTTTCCAAGTGGCATCTCGTTCATCTTGCTCACTCCAAGATACTTTGTATTGCTTTACTATTCTCCCGCGAGTTATTCTTTCTTTTTCATCAAGCACCCGATACTGTTCCACTGAGTAGGTGAGATCGGATTGCAACTTGATATTGGCTGGTTGTACCTCTTCTTCGGGAACTCGAAGACATTTCTTTAATTGTGACACATGGAATACAGGGAATATAGCCTTCAAATGTTCAGGTAGCTGTAGCTGATAAGCTACTTCTCCCCTCCTTTCCACGATCCTGTAAGGCCCCACAAATCTTGGTGCTAATTTCCTTTTCACGCCGAAGCGTCTAACACCTTTCATGGGCGACACTTTCAGATATACATAATCGCCTTCGCTAAATTTAAGCGGTTTCCTTCTCTTGTCGGCATAGCTCTTTTGTCGAGACTGTGCAGCTGCCATATGTTGTGGGATTATTCTAACTTGTTCTTTGCTTCGGTTAACAAAATCAATTCCATAGTATCGACGTTCTCCCGGTTCCACCCAGTTCACAGGTGTCCTGCACCTTCTACCATAAAGAGCTTCAAACGGTGCCATCTGTTGCTTTCTTTATAGCCATTGTTGTAAGCAAATTCTGCTAACGGTAACCATTTCTCCCAAGATCCCTTTGCTGAAATCACACAGGCTCTCAACATGTCCTCTAAGACTTGATTCACCCTTTCGGTTTGTCCTGAGGTTTGGGGATGATAGGCAGAGCTACGGATTAGCTTCGTGCCTAATTCCTTTGCAGTTTCTCCCAAAAACGGTGCAGTAAACTGTGTTCCACGATCCGAAACTATAACCTTGGGTATACCATGCAGTCGAACGATTTGATTGATATAAATCTCTGCATAGTTCGGTGCTCGATAACAGGTTTTGACCGGAAATAAAATGAGCGGTTTTGGTAAGACAATCGATTATCACCCAAATTGAGTCATTTCCTTTCTGAGTGGTTGGCAAACCGGTGATGAAATCAATACCTATTTCTTCCCATTTCCACTCGGGTATTGGTAACGGTTGAACTGTTCCGGCTGGCTTCAGGTGAATAGCTTTTACCCGACAACACGTGTCGCTGGCTACGTACGCGGCAATCTCTTCTTCATCTTGGTCCACCAGAACCTTGGACGAAATCTTGATACATCTTAGTGCTTCCAGGATGACAGGGATAACTTAAGAAATGGGCTTCATCCATAATCTGGTTTTTTGAGTTCCCTATTCTTAGGCACTACTAGGCGTTGGTCAAACCACAACACTCCCTTATCATCAATCCGAAAATGTTTTACTGGTTCAGTTGCGGCCTTTAGCCTTTCCTTGATATGATAAATTCCCTTGTCTGTTTTCTGCCCTTCAAGAATCTGATCAACTAAGGTGCCTTGCAGCTTGATATTGTGTAAAATCACAGGGTGTACGAGACTAAACTCGTCTTCTGGTTGTAACCTCAAATTATTGCAGTGTGATTTTCGACTCAAAGCGTCGGCAACCACATTGGCTTTCCCTGGATGATAATGTATCTGTAGATTGTAATCCTTGATTAATTCAAGCCATCTTCTCTACCTCATATTCAGTTCAGGTTGAGTGAAGATATACTTAAGACTTTTGTGATCGGTGTACATATTACAGACGTTACCAAGCAGATAATGTCTCCAGATTTTTAGAGCGTGCACCACAGCGGCTAACTCTAAATCATGCGTAGGATAGTTAATCTCATGTTTCCTCAATTGTCGGGATGCATAAGCAATCACCCTGCCTTCTTGCATAAGAACGCAACCTAATCCAACTTCGGATGCATCACAAAAGACAAGATCAAAAGGTTTCTCGATATCTGGTTGAGCTAAGACAGGAGCAGTGGTCAATAGTTTCCGCAAGGTACGAAAAGCTAATTCACACTTCTGTGTCCATTCAAACTTCTGATCCTTCTGGAGCAAACTTGTCATTGGTTTGGCAATCTTAGAGAAGTCGGGAATGAATCGGCGATAATATCCTGCTAATCCAAGAAAACTCCGAATTTCACCAACTGAAGTAGGAGCTTCCCACTCCATCACTTCTTGTACCTTACTGGGGTCCATAGAAATTCCTTCTTCTGACAGGATGTGACCAAGAAATTGTACTTGCTTCAACCAAAACTCACATTTGCTAAACTTCGCATAAAGTTTATGTTCCCGGAGCCTCGTCAAAACAACCCTCAAATGTTCTGCATGATCGTCCGAGTTTTCAGAGTATACTAGAATGTCATCAATGAATACCACTACAAACTTATCCAATTCTGGCATGAATACCGAGTTCATCAAACTCATGAAATACGCTGGGGCATTTGTCAATCCAAAAGACATGACAATCAATATAATCCATATCTGGTCGAGAAAGCAGTCTTTGGGATATCCTGTGGTCGAATTCTAATCTGGTGATAACCTAACCTCAAGTCGATCTTGGAAAACACCTTGGCTCTGGATAACTGGTCAAACAGAGTATCTATCCTTGGCAACGGATACTTGTTCTTGACGGTCACGGCATTGAGCGGCCGATAATCCACACACATCCGTAGTGACTTATCCTTCTTCTTAACAAACAATGCTGGGCAACCCCACTCGGATATACTAGGTTGAATGAATCCCTTGTCCAGAAGCTCCTTAATCTGAGTCTTGAGTTCAGCTAACTCATTGGGCGGCATACGGTAGGGTCTTCTAGAGATTGGTGCAGTTCCAGGTAACAACTCAATTGCAAATTCCACTGCCCGCTTGGGCGGTAACCCTGGTAATTCATCCGGGAAAACATCCGGGAAAGTCTCGACGAATGGGATTTTGGACAGGTCTTCTATAGATAAAGTGCATGATAAATCAACAAAGTCAGCACCTGAAGGAAGAGAGATGCGTAGCTTTGTATTCGTCCTCCCATCAGATAAGGTAAGAGTCCTATTTGCAGTGTCTAACACCGCATTCCACATACTCATCCAACTCATACCTAGGACTACATCCATATTGAGTCCTGGTAGAACTACGAGATTTGCTCCAAATTTGTGCCCTCCGATGTCGATGGTTGCATTACTAACCATCTGCCTAGACAACACGCTACTCCCCACAGAGCTTACGCGAAACCCATAATCCATTTCAGACACCTCTTGACTATGTTTTTGTGCAAATGCTTTGCTCATGAATGAATGTGATGATCCTGTATCAAATAAAATAACTGCAGGATGATGGATAACAAGACACATACCGGCAGTCATGGGCTCTCCAGAATGAGCTTCTTCAGCGGTCATGTTGTGCAGATGTGCGGGGTAGTTAGCTTGCTGCTTCTTTGGGTGAGGGCAATATCTTGCGAAATGCCCCTCTTGGTTGCAGTTGTAACATGGCCCATGAACTGAAGGTTTTCCTCCGGTCGAGCTACCCTGACCTCCACGAGCTTGGTTAGCAGCTACTTTGTATGGCCTTTGATTGTGCTGAGCTTGCGGCTGATTATTCTTCTGCGGCGGCCTGAAACGTGCCCCCGGCGCTGGTGGTCGATACTGGGTTCGTTGAGCTGGTGGTCCCCTAGGTTGAGATGGTCCAGAATCAAAGGTCCTCTTCCGGGCCTTACTTGCAGCATGCTTGTTATTGTGATTCTCTTGAATCAGGCAATCACTGATAAAGTCATTGAAAACTGTACGAGAAGATGTCCCCACTGATTTTCCCATTTTGGTGTTCAAACCTCTCTTGAAACTAGCAATCTTTTTAGCATCTGTATTCACGAAATCTGGAGCATAACGTGACAAGGAGTTAAACAAGTGTTGGTTCTCGGTAACAGATTGTAACATCTCGGCTCAGGGCTTAATAGGATTAATAGAATACTCATACCAATAAGTTGCAACTTCTTTCCGGAAGCCCATCTCCTAAAAACTCCAAAGTTAAGCGTGTTGGCTTGGAGCGATGGGTGACCGATCGGGAAGTCTTTCCGGGTACGCATGAGTGAGGACAAAGTGCGCAGAAAAGCTGGTGTTGGTCTGTGGGGATAGTCTAGGTCCTAGAAAGCTGCCTGATGTAAGCGGGCCGGCCTCGAGGAGGCGGGACGTTACAGAATGGTATCAAAGCCGACTCTCGTGGTTTCACGGGCGCGTGTGTCGCAGTTGCGCAGGCATAGTGCACATGGCTGGTGTGGATCCAGAGTGGTCACACAGCATGGCATATGCGCTGGCATTGGGCATACGGACGTGGCCAAGAGAGGACGTTCCTGGCCTAGGATTGATCGACGAGGACGTCGATCTCTTAAGGGGGTGAGATTGTAACATCTCGGCTCAGGCTTAATAGGATTATAGAATACTCATACCAATAAGTTGCAACTTCTTTTACGGAAGCCCATCTCCTAAAAACTCCAAAGTAAGCGGCTTGGCTTGGAGCGATGGGTGACGATCGGGAAGTCTTTCCCGGGTACGCATGAGTGAGGACAAAGTGCGCAGAAAAGACTGGTGTTGGTCTGTGGGGATAGTCTAGGTCCTATGAAAGCTGCCTGATGTAAGCGGGCCCGGCCTCGAGGAGGCGGGACGTTACACAGATCGAGCCCCTTGTGTCAAACTCATGAATTCTGCCACTTTCATCTGAGTCAGGCCTGGCGGAATATAGTGCCCTCGTACAGCTTCGGTGAATACCCTCCAAGTGACAGGAACGTTGGCAGGATAGGTGGTGCGGTGATGCCCCCACCAAATCCCAGTTGGCCCCTGCAACTGGTGCGCGGCATACTCTGCCTGATCCTCTGTCAGCCTTGAGCGTTCTGTGCCTTGGATATAGTTCTGTATCATTGCCTAAAGGTTCAGTAGCTTCCTTGAAAATGGGTGGCCTGGTATCCAAGAAATCCCTGAACGAACTATACTGATTTGGCTCGGGACGCGGTTGACCGTGCGCCAAATTCTCATGCAGTAAAGCTTCAATGTTGCGCTGGCTTCCCAGGAACTGAGCGAAAAGCTGCTCGGGTGTGGCTGGTGGAGGAGGTGGGGGATTACGGTTATCCCTGGAATCCTCATTTCCACCACTACCGCCAGCTCCCCTAAGAGTTGTCGTCATCTGCATGTATTCACAGCAAGTGATTATTAGGTGGAGTTGTAATTATTGTAGAGAACAATAGATCATGCCAACTGAATTTATTCGGAAAACGAATTCGCCAAACAATCACAGAGGCATAATAAATTTCAATCCACATCGCAGCATCACATAATAAGATCGCTTAATATGTAACATGCAAAAACCAACATAAACATCCATAGTTTTGCCCATACATATGGGACTTTCCAAGGTCTTACACCACGTGCACAAAGTCTTACTACCCATGCTTACATCCAACCCATACAAAAGCAAAAGATCGGGCTTGCCAACACACCCAAAAGATCACTAGGCTCTAAGCATACGATCTAGGCTACTCTCTAGCAATGTCACCAACGTCACCATCCTCACTAGACATATCTGAAGAACTGCTAGAAGAGCTACTCGGATCCGGGTCCTCCTGTGGAAAGATGGGGTTCCTCTCATTCTCCCTGCGGTGGATCTCCTCGTGCAGACGGTCATTGTAGTCCTGCAGGTAGTGAAGTTGCAGCTCTAAGTCTCCTACTCGCAGCCTCAATAGCTGTTCTCCTCTGAAGCATGTATGCCCTCAATACACACACACGACGACGCGAGCGACTCCTCGGTCTCCCTCATGATCAAGGCTAGGAAGGTAGCCACCTCCTGCTGAACACTGAGCTGATGAGCGGTCTCCTGCTCTCTCTGAAGCGCCTGGTCCCTCTCCACCGTCAGGTGAGCTAGCTGTGTGGTGAGGAGGTCTATCTCTGTGGCATGCTCCTCCTGCCTGCGATGCTGTGCAGCCATCTCCTCACTAAGAACATGGTCCAGGTGGTCGTAGCTACGTGACAAGCACCCATAGGTAGCCATGAGTGCAGCCATAGCACTCCCAGCTGGTCCTGCGCAGTGCTCTCGCTCCAAAGAACTGGCCTCAAGCACCGTGGCACCTGGCTGTCGCCACACCGACTGGTAAGGTTCCGCCATAGGAAAGATGCTAGCAGTGGCTTGCGCGACCACCTCCGGGTGATCCTCCATAATGTCCTGAAGAACAGTATAGGCAACCCTGTTAGCTCCGTCCCACGGGGTCCTACATTGTAGTGCGAAGACCCGGCGGCACCATACATGATCCTGCGGATCACGGCTGGGCACGTCCACCTCAACTGTGTATACGTAGAGATCCTTGGAAAGCTGAACACGATGCCAATCATATTGCGGTTCCTGGCCTTCCTAGTATCCAACCAAGTGCAGCACCCTCCACAAAATGGTAGGCATGCCGAACTCCTCCAGAAAGTCCTCCGACCCCTCAGCAGTCCAGGGTCCAGCATATATAGTTAGGCCTCTTGCCTCCAGTCGACTTACGAGCGGTACGCTTGGTGCGGGCCATCTGAAAAAAGTTCATCCACATAGTTTTTAATTAGTTGAGAACAACTTTTATTTTAAAGAAACGGAACGGATAATCATAAGGAAGGAAGTAAGATTAATGCAAGATTGTATGATCATGATGCATGCGCGTAACATACGTCCTCACTGTCTATCAATCTAACGGCTAGACGGTGGCATACAACGTCCTCTCATAGCGTTAACTAACGTACTACACGATCGCAAGTTAGCATACCTGCAGAAAATCACTTCAGCCCTGCCCACAGTATGAATATCATGCATTGCTGAAATTAAATCTAATACTAACTCAGGTGCACACCCAGTATGCACGTAAGCAGTATATGCACCCATCAGAATAGTATTACTCCCACAATCAATACTTTCACATATACTTGTGTGTAACAGGTATACATGTCGGTACCATTCAAGCACTCCCCTAGATTGGCGGTTGTCCAATCATGCTCTCACAACTCACTTGTTACCTTGGCGTAGAGGCAATTGATCCATACATTACTATTCCGAAGAATAGCACCCATACAATTTCACCCTTGCCGTATGGACGACAGAAACAACAGAATTTAAATATGATGCACAACCCCCAAGTTAGTACTTAAATAGCCACCTAGAAACCTACTGGGCATAAGGACTTGATCATTGGCACACCTTAAACTTCATTTATAAGATTTTTCAAACCCTATTATAGCTTATAAGTTTTTGCAAAGAAAGTTTTTGATTTGAAAATACGATTTTCAAATACACTCATGAACAGTAACGCCAACCATGCTCCGATGCCAGCTGTGACAGAACCGACCAATTTATACCAGATTAAGCATCGAATCCCCGCTTTCACAGAGATTTCAGATACTTAAGCTCGTACAAACCGGTAGTCCGGAAACCTCGAAGGATTTCAAATCATTCAACTTTAGCCAAGATCGTAATAGATTAGCGTACATGTCCACGAGGTACATTCAGTTCACCCATAAATCAAATACATCGGAGTTCGACAGTTATTACAAACCATAGTTCGAATTTCGAAAGCGGAAGCAACATAGTTTTAAACATAAGTTCTCAGTTCACAATACGGTGCCAATGCCTGATCAGTCCACAAAAGCATCAGGGAAGGATAAGAGTTGACCATGCCCATGGTCTAGTCACCACCCTCGACGGGGTACAGACAGTTCTCGCAATAGCCGAAGAAGCATTGCCCATCTGCAACAACAAGGGAAATAGAACCCTGAGTACGAGAAGGTACTCAGCTAGACTTACCCGTCATAAACCAGAAATAAACGACACCAAGTAGTATGCAAGGCTGTATCTGGGGTTGGCTGTACTTACTTTTTGCATAAAAGCATTTTCATTATTAATAATCATCATTAGAGTATTAGCAGTCCATTTTATATAATCAACCTGATTAACTAGATTTGCACCTGATCTAGATCAATCACTTGGCTAATTAATCAAGCAAGAGTGACTATCTCATCAATAGCCTTTCAGATTAATACCATAACCAACTTTAGTTCCATAAGTTACTACGGTAACACATGCCCAGTCAAGTTACTCACTAACCAGGAGCGATGGCGATTATAATCGATTCCTACCAGCTGGGGATAAAAATGTTGCACACTCGCCCGATCACACCTTGCCAGGCAGCCGTCGGCGACCACTTCAGGAAATTCGAGAACACAACGCGCGGGACGGTCATGGGCCCTTCTACACCGGGGGTTATCTCAATGTCAGGTCGCTCAAGCTATAACTGCCCACGGTCATGCCAGGTCAGTCAGGCCCCGCCTGTCCACGGACCATGCCAGGTTGCTCAGAATAGTTGCCCACGGTACATATAAGGCCCTGGGTGTTAGGCGTCAACATCTCCATCACCGGCTCGAATAGCCCTACTCGGCTTCACGGGAGGTACTCCGACCTACTCCGTTAAGTGATTGACGCATTCAAAATGACTGAGGTGTGCCTTCGTCGGGTCCTAATCGACGCAGACGGGAGAATACTAGCACACAGAACCCATGTCCTGCTGCTCCTACATCCCGCCCGGTCTCAAATTAATGATCACATGGTTATCTCCATGATAGCACGAGGCTAGTCATGATCAGTATCCACCTATATGCGGGAGACAGGAAATCACCTGACTTTTACCGGTCTAAGCAGGCTAAGCAGAAACGAGCCTAGACTAAACATGAACATGGATAACAAGATAATGATCACAGGTGGACAAGGATAGTAAGTAATGCATCAACGGTATCACTCAACTCCTATAACCTAATGCAACAAACATATCAGGTAAATTTTGTAATTGCATTTGCAAACCGTAGGAGTGGGATGCTTCAGGGCTTGCCTCGCTCAAAGTCGGAGGGACGGTGGTCGAGGCACTCAGGCAGGTCCTCGACGCCTTCTTCTTCGGTCCTCTGGTTCTGAGTCTCCTCCGGGCACAGCTCCTTCGGCGGCGGGTTCTGGGTCTCCACTACCGATCCTAGATGATGCATAACACGCATAAGTAATATGAATGCACATGGAATGCATGGGGATGCAATATACAACAAGATCACTCAGGAGATAAGCGCATGTCATCTACTGCATTCTCTTTAACAAGGTAGTCAACATCACCCAGAGATTACAAAAGACCATAACTAACCAATGAACCAACTAGTTCTCCTAATTCACTGTTTAGGATTCTAATTACCACAGCAAGCACCCACTTTATTATTTTACCTTCCTTTAATTACTTGCTGAAATAAATCCAATTAATCAAGCTTATAACAGCAACCCATTCTAGACAGCTTCAGAAAAATCTACAAAAATTACTGGAAGTTAACAAAACTAATCTAGTCCCCTGTCCAAAATTCACCCCATTTGGACTCAAACTCCATTCTCTATGAAAAAGACAAATTCTATCATAAAAAGGTGCTTTGAACTACACACCCTAGCAAAAAGTGTCAAACAACAGGTTTCTCATTTTTCTACTGAACTTCTTAGGACAAGAGCAGTGTATAAAAATTAGCACAAAGAGCAGTGTATAAAAATTCTCAGGTTCAAACTTCTCATATTTTAATTACTACAAAATAAACAAGAAAACAACATTTAACCACTTTAATTACTACTGGCAAAATATTCCACAGAACAACACCATATATTATTTTTCCCTGAAACTATTCATCAACACAAACCTAACAAAACAAGAATCACATTTTTCTGAGCAATACACATTTTACTAAGCATTTAACAATATTTCAGCCAAAACAAGAATTAAATATAGCTACACATAACTTAATCACAAACTGGACATGTCATATTTTTCATGCATAGAAATCATCACAACAAACTTAACGAAACTTGTTTCATCTTTTTAGCATTTACAGAATGCAAGATATGAATTAAACAAGTTAATCAAACATTCTGAAAACTATTTAAAAAAACCCTGAAAAACTCCTTAACCTAAACTGCTACGCGTACCCAACTACTTGCACCAGGGCCACTGACAACCGGGACCCAAGCCACAGACCCGCGGGGCCCGAGTCAACCTGACCCCACCGGTCATCCCCTCCAGAGCAGAGGAGAGGTTGACCGCGGCGAAGCTCGCCGGCGGCGACCTCTCCGGCAAAACGGACACCTTCACCCTACTCCTCTCCTTCTTCCCACCCGACGGTACCACACACAGGCCTAGCGCATGCTCAAAACGAGCTCGCCGGCGACCATGGCGGACACGGCGGCGCGGGCATGCTACGCTGGCCGGCTCCGGTCATCCCGAGCCAAACCAACGCGCGATTTCTACCGGCAACCTTCACAACCCTAACCCGAGGCTCAGGAGCCAGGGCTCCTGCTCCGAGCACTCGCGACCATGGCCATGCCGACTTCGGCGACCATGGCGGACGGCGGACACGGCGTACTGACACTACCAAACCCTAATCGGCTCAACCAACACCTCCAACGCCTTCTACGGGCCAAGGCGACTCGCGAACACCAGCTAGGGCGAACGGACGAGCTCGAAAGAAGGGTTGGCCACGGCGGACTGAGCCTGCCGGCCATGGCGGACATGGTGGGCGCGGCGTACCGCGGTCTTCAAACCCTAACCGGCCAAACCGTCACCTTCTACATCCTCTACGAACCTCCCTAACCCTTGAACGTGAGCTAGGGCGACACGAAACCACAGGAAGGAGGCCGGCCACGGCGAACACAGCTCGGCGGTCATGGCGGCCATGGCGGCAGCTCATCCCGAGGCTTGCCTAGGTTCTCCTATGGGGCGCTAAGGGCAGCAAGAGGTGCGGGGGCTCACGGCGATGCCTTGTGGGTGGTTGGGCTTGCTGCAAGGCGGCCGGACGGCGGCGAACGACGGCGAACGGCGGCGGCGCCCTGTTTTTTTCCCCCCTCTCTCCGCTTGGCGACGGCGAGAGAGAGAGCGAGAGGGACAGAATGGAGGGAGTGCGGCTTCGGGCAGGGGCGAGGCGGCCTTGTGCACGCCACGCCGCGCGCGGACGCTGCGTCCGGCCGGCGCGCGCGCCACGCGGGGGCGAGTCCTGCGCGCGGTCGGCACGGCACGGCCCGATTCAAACTGAATCGGCCGATTCAGTTGCCGATGGCCGACTGACGGCCAAACTTTGGACGCGATTAACTCCTAATCCACTCGATGAAATGCTAAGCCACTTGTTCCATTGAGTAGAGCTACATGCCGACTACAACTTTGGTTACAAGATCAAGCTTTGGTTCGGCCTAGATTGCTCTCGAAAAAGCTCCAAATATCACCAGGCGAAACTGTTTCGCCAGTTAGGACTTAGAAGAATTTTCCAAGTCTAATCTCCCCTATTTCTGCCTTGTGGGTCCTAAAACACCTTGTTAAACTCATTTTCATGAGTTGGCCTTAAAACACTTTTTGTTCTACTCTAAATTCTACACATTTTTGGTTAAGGGCCCATAGCCATGCAAAGCTTCTATCAAGGAGGTCTCAGTTAGTCAAACAAAAGGACTCCTAGGGCTCTACTAAGGCAATTAGGGTTAGTGACTTGGTTAGCCAAGAAGACCAACACAAACCTAGCTTCAAACTGACTCCTCAACAAGGTTCAACTACTAAGGAGACTCACACACTCCAAAGGAAGTCAAACAAGCATCACACCAAGCATAACATTGCAAGCCAACACATGAAATGACACTTAACAAACAAAATGCAACATGGGAGGATGATGATGCTTATGCTCATGAGATGTCAAGTTATGCATTTAAGGTTGCTTAACACCAGGGGTGTTACAGATGCCCTCACCCAAACCAACACTAAGCTTAAACAAGACTTAGCTTCTTTGACTAAAATTTGTGACAACTTGATCAAGAGAGTGGATGTACAAGGGGTTAAGCACCACAGTTTGAAGTCTTATGTAAAATCCTTTTCATGAACCGTAGATAACCACCTCAATTAGAGAGAGTTTAGTAGTAATAAGTTAAGGCACATGTGTTAGAGTTTAAATGTCTTAGAGTTTCTTTAAAGAGTCTTATATTCGTTTTGCTTCGATCAGTTTTAGTTAATTTACCTATTTGTGTAATAAAGTGCCTTAAGAGTTATCAATAAAGTTATCTACTCTCTCTCTACTTTTGTTTTGGATATGTGTCTTGTCTCCACATGTTGTATATGAAGGTATAATAGGAACAAGTGTGGTGGAAGGCCCTACTAAATCTCATGAAAACAAAAGCATTCAATGACAAGACCACACATGACGAAGCAACTCTGGCTGGGCATTGAGGCAGGCCAACCAAGACCATGGGCCAGGCCGACCGACTTCCTTGCTCTCCATTCGCGCTCTCATTCGTCCATGGTCTAGTAAGTATCACATACTCTCTATTTTCATACACATTGCTTTCTGTTTTGAATCATAATTGAAATCCATCTAAACAAGATTTAAGATGAGTCCCGAATAAAACTTCATAATAACATGAGATAGCTCACATGTACTAAAAAAAGATTTTTAGGACCTTGAATAAATTGCTCTACATTTATTTCTCTCAAGTTTATGTAAATGCAGACATGAGGCATGGGGCTATGCAGAATAAAGTATTGAGAAAAAATGGACAAGTGTCCATTCGAAAAAAGAGAAAGAAAGAGAAGAGAGAAAATAAAAAATAAAGAAATGTAAGAAAAATTTGATAGCCCATGATCTCTATGCCTGGCAAAGTTTTTCATTGTTTCACAAGAGAGAAATCCATTCAATGAGCAAAGTAGAATTAGGATTAGCCACAAATAATCCCATACACATGCACATCTTGATCTAAGAGTATGACATTCCCCTCCTTGGATTCGAGCTTTGATTGACCAACACATGCAAGGTAAGTATGCTACATCCTTGAACTACCTTCAACTCCTCATAAGCTTTATTAGAGTAGGATGATATAAGGCATTGATCATGCATGCCTCAACAAGGAGCCACAAATACTACATATAATGAGCGATCTGAGTGCACCACAACAAGAAGGTAAGCTATGTTTTCTTTTCAAAAATTTATGCAAAAACTCCAAGTAATAGGGCTTAAAGAAGAAGGAGACTCTAGTTCAAGTTGTTCCACTTTCCAACCATCCAAAATACCATGGTAGACACTTTGAATCCCGCATAGCAGGTATGACTAAGGAAAAATCTAATGTTGATGTCTTATCCGAAAGATTATGCCTATGATGATCCATCCTTTTCTCAAGACGAGTAAAAGCCTAAGTGTGGGGGAGCTTGTTGGCGATCCATAACTCCTACTTTTATTAGCCAACAAGACTTCAAATATGCATAAAAGGAATCACTAATGTAGACTCAGGGTTTTATCTGACAGAATTCCACGAGTTTTGGTGTATTCATGTTTTGCAGGGATTAAACAGAAAAACCATCAAGAAAGACCCACATGTCAAGACTAATATAAAATATCACCGCCACGTATGAAAAAGAACAATCTAGAAGTTCAGGAAATCACTGGAACAAAGGAGAAGGCAGGAGGGCCCACAGTTAGGGCGCCCGCCCTGACCCCCTAGGGCGCCCGCCCTCCCCCCTGGCCAATCAGGGCCGAGGTCGCGGATCGAGGATAAACCGACTTTGAGGCTTAATAATCTCCGTCCATTAAGGTCGGTTTGATCTGAGGGATGAGATTCATCCCACAGGGCTATATAAGCAAGGGCCTTGTCCCCTAGAGAAGAGAGTCCTGGAAACCCTAATTCATTATCTTTAGACAGGATCTAAGCCAAGCATTCAAGAGTAGTCTAGCCTTGTAGTCCTCTAGAGAGATTAGGGCTAATCTTATAGAATTAGAGAGAGATAGAGTGGAGGGAAGAGTTGTGGAGGGAGCTCCGGAGCTGTCGGTGTCTCCTTCCTCGGCTTGTACCTGCGGATCAAACTCCTTCATGGGGGTTTGCTTCTGAGATTCTTCTAGTGTTCAACTTCTAATACTAGTAAGTCTGTTGTTATTATTGTTCTTTGGTTTGCGACTCATTTGAGTACTTCAAATCTTGATTGCTCTTGGATTGGAGTTGCATGTCATGTGTAGACGTGGTGCCTAGACTCAATTGCACGTGGATATCCTCCTGCTCGTCACATGAGGATTGTTCATGGGAAGTGACCCAATCATCCCAATGAATTTATAGTTTCCTGCCATGCTTGCAAGGATTAGTAGGACTTGGGTGTTAGTTTAGAGTATTCTCTGTGGTACTCTAGGCAACTCGTCCCCTCTAGAATGTTAGTAGCATAACTTAGAACTAGAATCCGTAGACATCTTCTCTGTAACCCTTTAGTTCCCTTGTTTGATACTCAGAGGTTAAGTTTAGTCTTGGTTAGTCATCACATGTTTTCTCCCTATGGATAAACAAATACGATACTCGAGATATCTTTCCCGGGTGAAGTGCTACATCGGTATATCCGTGCGCTTGCGGATTATTTCTCTTTGATTATTCTATAGTGCGTAATAAATACCAACACTGGTACTTGTGCGACCATACCGATACCCGCAGCTGCAGAAGGACGAGCTCGAGCAGCAGTGCGCCGCCATGTTGGAGCAAGGCATCATTCGCCCAAGTACCTCTCTGTTTTCCACGCTGGTGCTGCTCATCAAGAAGGCGGACAGGTGGTGGCGCTTCTGCATCGACTATCGCGTGCTCAACGACAAAACGTCCAAGGACAAGTTCCTGATCCTGGTGGTTGATGATCTCCTCCACGAGCTCCATGGGGCGCAGTACTTCACCAAGCTTGACCTCCGCTCCGGGTACCACTAGGTGCGGATGCACCCGGCGGACGTCGAGAAGACCGCTTTCCGCACCCACCACGACCATTTTGAGTTCCTAGTGATGTCGTTTGGGCTCTCCAACGCCTTTGCGACATTCCAGGCATTGATAAACGATATACTCTGCCCCTTCCTCTGCAGGTTTGTGCTGGTTTTCTTCGATGACATTCTCATTTACAGTTCGTCGTGGTCCGAGCACCTTCAGCACACGGGCCTTGTCTTCACCGCCCTATGAGTGCATGACCTCTTCCTGAAGCGATCGAAGTGCTCCTTCGGGGCCCTCTCCATCGCCTACCTCGTCCATGTCATCTCCGCCGACGGAGTCGCTATGGACAGCGACAAGGTGGCCGCGGTCGCCTCTTGGCCGACGCCACGCTCTCCATGAGGTGTGTGTGGCTTCCTGGCGCTCACCGGATATTACCAGAAGTTCATCCGTGACTTCGGCTCCATTGCGGCACCCCTCACGTGTCTGCGACGGAAGGAGGCGTTCGTCTGGATAGTAGAGGCGGCTGAGGCCTTTTCTGCCCTCAAGCGGGCGCTGTCCTCAGCGCCGGTCTTACAGATGCCTGACTTCGAGCGTCAGTTCGTGGTCGACTGTGACGCCTCCAGAGTGGGCTTTGGTGTTGTCCTACACCAGGGGGTCGGGCCCCTGGCCTTCTTCAGTCGATCGTTCGCTGCTCGCCATGTCAAATTGGCGGCGTACGAGCGCGAGCTGATTGGACTGGTGGAAGTAGTCCGGGATTGGTGGCCGTACTTGTGGGGGCGCCGGTTCCTCGTCCGCACTAACCACTACAGCCTGAAGTTCCTCCTAGATCAGCGGATGTCCACTGTGCCCCAACACCAGTGGATCAGCAAGTTGTTCGGGTTTGACTTCACCATCGAGTACCGCCCGGGGCGGCTCAACTCAGTGGCTGACGTGTTGTCCCACCGCGACGAGGATGCTATGGCGTTGTGCGCCCTGTCTGGGCCATCCTTTGACCTCTTCACTGACATCAGACAAGCCACCGCGGCCGACTCGGTCGCGCGCGACTTGCTGCAGCAGCTGGCTGCCGCCTCGGTGGATGTGCCGTGGGCAGCCGCGGATGGTTTCCTCCTCCATGGCAAGAGCATCTACGTACCGGCTGTGGACGACTTGTGCTACCAGGTGGTGGCCCTGGCACACACAGCGGGGCATGAGGGGGGTCCAGAAAACCCTTGTGTGCCTCCGATGTGATTTCTACATTCCCGGTGATCGCCAGCTCGTGCAAGACTTCGTCCGCTCCTGCGATGTCTGTCAGCGGAACAAGACGCTGACCACATAGCCGGCAGGTCTCCTTCAACCCCTGGACGTTCTGTGTCAGGTGTGGGCTGATATCGCCATGGATTTCATTGAGGGTCTTCCCAAGGTGCACGACAAGTCGATGATCCTGACGGTGGTTCATCGATTCTTGAAGTATGTCCACTTCATTGCCCTCAGCCACCCCTACACCGCTGCCTCGGTTGCTCACACTTTCTTCGAGGGGATTGTGCGCCTTCATGGCTTCCCCATCTCCATCGTCAGCGACTGCAACCCTATCTTCACCAGCAACCTCTGTGGTGTGATCTTTTTAAGTGTGCAGGTGTGAAGCTTCGCCTCAGTACGGCGTTCCACCCTCAGAATGACGGTCAATCAGAGGTCGTTAACAAGGTGATCACGATGTACCTGCGATGTGCGACCGGTGATCGGCCGCGCTCGTGGGTAGACTGGCTATCTTGGGTGGAGTACTACTACAACACTTCGTTCCACACCGCTTGAAAGGATCAAGATGCCCAAGAGGGGGGTGAATTGGGCTTTTCTAAAACTTTTGCAAGAATTAAAACCTAGCAAGCCCAATTAACCCCCAAGTGTCTAGAAGTGTGTTTCACTAGAATCAACAGCACAAAAGATCAAAGCTATGACATTTCTACTCTACCATGGCAATTCAAATATGGATGAACAATAAGTAAATTGTGGAATTGAATTGCTCAAATGTAAATGCGTAAGTAGAGATAGTAGAGATGACACGACGATCTTTTTTCCGAGGTATCGAGGTGTCGGCACACCCCCTAGTCCTCGTTGGAGCACCCGCGCAAGGGTATCGCTCCCCCTTGATCCGTGCAAGGATCAAGTGCTCACTACGAGCTAATTCTTCGCCACTCCGGCCCGGTGAATCGCTCGCTACCGGTCACAACATGGCTTGGGTCATCCACAATGCCTCCGGATGATCACCAAGCTCTCCGATCGCCACCAAGCCGTCTAGCTGATGTCGATCACCAAGAGTAACAAGCTAGAACTCTCACTTGACCGAGACAAGGCCAAAGAGATGGATGGATGCACACTTGCTACTCAATTCTCACTAGGAGGTCACTAATTCTCTCAATTAGCAAATCTCTCAACCTCACTAGGGCTCTTGCTCTTTCTCACACTCACAAGGTGTTTCTCAGCAAAGGAAAGTGGCAAGAACACTCTAATGGATGAGGAGGAGGAGTATAAATACTCCCCCCAACCGGCCATCCAATAGAGCAGCTGACAGGGCATTCTGCGGGGGCATCGGACGCTCTAATGCCTAGCATCGGACGCTCTGATGACCTAGCATCGGACGCTCCGATGACCTCGACCAATGGTCAACTGTACAACCTGCCAGACCTGTTAAAGGAGCATCGGACGCTGGGCAGTGTCTGATGCCACCACAACAGACGCGTCCGATGTGGTTTTACCCTCTCTGGAACCTCTCTGGATGGCCATCAGACGCTGGCCCTCATCGTCCGATACCAGCGTCTGGTGCTACCCCAGTTACACTCGCAAGTGAACAATGGCATGGGCGCGTCCGATGTGGCACAACCGGACGGTCCGATGCCACGCACCAGACTAAACCCTAGTCTGAGTGAGCATCAGACGCGTCTGATGCCCACCAGGCCAGCGTCCGATGCGTGTTTCACTGTAACACCCCTGGTGTTAAGCAACCCTAAATGCATAACTTGACATCTCATGAGCATAAAGCATCATCACATGTTTCCTTCTTTTTGTAAAGTGTCATTTCATGTCATAGTTTTTACTGTTGTGCTTGGTGTGATGCTTGTTTGACTTGTTTTTGGAGTGGTTGAGTTTCCTTAGTAGCTTAACCTTGTTTAGGAGTCAAAATGAAGCTAGGTTTATGTTGGTCACTTGGCTAACCAAGCCCTAACCCTAGTTGCCTTAATAGAGCCCTAGGAGTCCTTTGTTTGACTAACTAAGACCTCCTTGATAGAAGCTTTGCATGGCTGTGGGCTCTTAACCAAAAGTGTGTAGATTTTAGAGTAGAACAAAAGTTGTTTTAGGACCAACTCATGAAAATGGGTTTAACAAGGTGTTTTAGGACCCATAAGGCAGAAATGGAATAGTTTAGACTTGGAAAATTCCTAAGTCTTTAAACTGTCGAAACAGTTTCGTCTAGCGATCTTTGGAGCTTTCTTGAGCAAAATCTAAGCCGAACCAAAGCTTGATCCTATAACCAAAGTTGTAGCCGGCATATAGCTCTAACCAAAGGAGCAAGCGGTGTGTCGTTTCATCGAGTAATTAGTGAGTTAATTGCGTTTGAATATCGGCCGTCAGACGGCCAGGGCTTAACTGAATCGCCCGATTCAGTTTGAATCGGCAAGTTCAGTGGCCGACCGCGCCAGGCATCTTTGGCCGCGTGGCATGCCGCGGCGGCCGAGCCAGCGCCCGCGCGCGGCGTGGCGAGCACAAGGCCGCCAGCTCGCCCTCGCGCAGCCAGAGGCGCCTCACTCCCTCCACTTTGCCTCCTCTCTACTCTCGCCGACGCTCGGGCGGAAAAGGGGGGAAAGAAGAGCGCTCGCCGCCGTTCGCCGCCGTCCCGCCGCCTCACCGCAAGCCCGACCACCCACAAAGCTTCGCCGTGAGCCCCCGCACCTCTTGCTGTCCTTAGCGCCCCGTAGAAAGCCCTAGGCGAGCCCCGGGATGAGCTCCCGCCATGGCTGCCATGACCGCTGAGCTCGGTTCGCCATGGTTGACCTCCTTCTCGTGGGTTTCGTGTTGTCCTAGCCCCCGTTCGAGGGTCAGTGAGGCCCGCTGAACTAGAAGGGGGAGTTGGTTTAGCCGATTAGGGTTTGGTGACTGCGGTACGCCGCCGTCCGCCGCTCGGCATGGTCGCCGGAGTTGGCATGGCCGTGGTCTCGGGTGCTCGGAGCACGAACCCTGGCTTCTGAGCCTCGGGTTAGGGTTGTGAGGGTCACCGGAGTAGAAATCGGGGGATGGATGGCCTCGGGGTGGCCGGAGTCGGCCGGCGTAGCAAAGCCGCGCCTCACCCTGGGCACGAAATACCGAGAACCGAAAACCGAACCGAAAATACCGAGAACCGAACCGAAAAATACTGAAACCGAAAAATTCGGTTCCTGTTCGGTTCCTATTTCTCAGGAACCGAATTTACCGAGGTAAATACTGAACCGAACC
Organism: Coix lacryma-jobi var. lacryma-jobi; assembly: GCA_009763385.1. NCBI lineage: Eukaryota > Viridiplantae > Streptophyta > Magnoliopsida > Poales > Poaceae > Coix > Coix lacryma-jobi. The sequence continues at coordinate 74,358,763 of CM019828.1, read as the reverse complement.
GAATTTACCGAACCGAACCGAATTACCGAATTTAGCTGAAATGTGATAAGTTTGAGTGTTGTTATATTATTTATTGTACTATTGTAGACTATTATATTATGTATTGTTGGCACTCACACTTGTAGTCTTGTGGACTTTTACATGTATATGTATTTTGCACTATTATTATTTACAAAATCATGTCAAAATTAGTTTTTGAACATGCCATTATATCTTATACATGGTTAATTCGGTACTGTTCGGTAAATACCGGAATCGAACCGAATTTACCGATACCGAACCGGTACCGAATTTTTTTTTGGAACCGATCGGTACCAATTTCTCAGGAACCGAATTTACCGAGGTACCGAGGAACCGAACCGATCGGTTTGGTATTTACCGAATGCCTAGGCTGACCCGCGCCGCCGTGTCCGCCATTTTCGACGGCGAGCTTTGTCCGTCGCAATGCCAGGCCAGGTGGTAGCATAGATCATTGCGGAAGAAGGAGAGGAGTAGAATGGTGGTGGTGGTTTCGCCGGAGAGGTCGCCGTCGGCGAGCTTCGCCACGATCAACGACCTCCCCTGTTCTGTGTGTGTGACAGGTGGGGCCGGGTTGACTCGGGGGCCCGCTGCTCAGTCGCTTGGGTACAGTAGTGTTGGGTGCGTGTAGCAGTTTAGGCCGAAAGGTTTTTTTTAGGGTTTGTTTAAATAGTTTTCAGAAATGCTTATGTGGTTTGTTTAATTCATATCTTGAGTTCTGTAGATGCTAAAACCGTGAAATAAGTTTTGTTAAGTTTGTTTTGATGAGTTCTATGCATGAAAAATATGATATATCCAGTTTGTGATAAATTTATATGCAATTGTATTTAATTTATATTTAGGCTGAAATCTTGTTAAATGCATAATAAAACTGTGTATTGCTCAGAAAAATGTGATTTTTGTTTTGTTAGGTTTGTGTTGATGAATAGTTTCTGGGAAAAATATAATAGGAGGTTGTTCTGTGAAATATTTTAGCAGTAGCAATTAAAATGATTAAATGATGTTTTCTTGTATAATTTGTAGTAATTAAAATATAAAGAATATGAACCTGAGAATTTTGTATACTGCTCTTGTGCTAAGAAGTTCACTAGAAAAATGGGAAATTTGTTGTTTGACACTTTTTGCTAGAGCGTGTAGTTCAAAGCACCTTTTCATGGTAATATTTGTCTTTCATAGAGAGTAGGGTTTAAGTCCAAATGGCTTGAAATTTGAACAGGCGACTAGATTGCATGCTGTCAACCTCCAGTAATTTCTGTAGATTTTTCTGAAATTGTTATCTAAGAGTTGCTGTTCTAGGCTAAATAAAATGATTAAATGATAGCAAGTAGTTAAAGTGATAATAGGATGATGTTGACTACCTTGTTGAAGAAAATGAAGTAGATGACATGTGCTTATCTCCTGAGTTATCTTGTTCCATGTTGCATCACCAATGCATCCCATGTGCATTCATTTTTATTCATATGTGTTATGCATCATACAGGATCGGTAGTGGAGACCCAGAACCCGCAGCCGCCGGAGGAGCCGTGCCCAGAGGAAACCCAGGACGAGAGGACCGAAGAAGGAGACGTCGAAGACTTACCTGAGTGCCATGACTATCGACCCTCCGACTTCGAAAGTGGCAAGCCCCGGAGCATCCCACTCCTATGGTTTGCAAATTAATTACGAAATTAACTTGATATGTTTGTTGCATTAAGTTATAGGAGATGATTGATACCGTTGGTGCATTACTTACTTATCCTTGTCCACCTACAATTATTATCTTGATATCCCTGTTAAGTCTAGGCGTTATATGCTTAGTCTGCTTAGACCGGTACAAGTCGGGTGATTTCCTGTCTCCCGCACATAGGTGGATACTGATCATGACTAGCCTGATGCTATCATGGAAATAACCATGTGATAATTAAAATGAGACCGGGCGGGATGTAGGAGCAGCAGGACATGGGTTCTGTGTGCTAGTAGTCTCCCGTCTGTGTCGATTTGGACTCGACGAAGGCACACCTCAGTCATTTTAAACGCGTCAATCTCTTAGCGGAGCAGGTGCGGGTACCTCCCGTGAAGCCGAGTAAGGTTATTCGAGCCGGTGATGGAGATTTTGACGCCTAACACCCAGGGCCTTATATGTATCGTGGGCAACTATTCTGAGCAACCTGGCATGGTCCGTGGACAGGCGGGGCCTGAGTGACCTGGCATGACCGTGGGCAGTTATAGCCTGAGCGACCTGGCATTGAGATAACCCCCGGTGTAGAAGGGCCCATGACCGTCCCGCGCGTTGTGTTCTCGAATCTCCTGACTGGTAGCTTACGAATGCCATAGCCGGATGTGCCGGGCGAGTGTGAGACATTTTATCCCCAGCTGGTAGGAATCGATTATAATCGCCATCGCTCCTGGACAATGAGTAACTTGACTGGGCATGTGTTATCGTAGTAACTTATGGAACTAAAGATGGTTACGATGTTGAATCTGAAGGCTTTGATGAAATAGTTACTCTTGCTTGATTAATTAGCCAAGCGATTGCTCTAGATCAGGTGCAAATCTAGTTAATCAGGTTGATTACATAAAATTGACTGCTAATACACTCTAATGATGATTATTTAATAATGAAAATGCTTTTATGCAAAAAGGTAAGTATAGTCAATCCCTGATACAGCCTTGCATACTCCTTGGTGTCACTTTATTTCTGGTTTATGACGGGTAAGTCTAGCTGAGTACCTTCTTTTACTCAGGGTTTTATCCCTTGTTGCAGATGGACAGTGCTTCTATGGCTACTGTGAGAACTGCCTGTATCCAGTTGCGGGTGATGAATAGACCGTGGGCATGGTCATCTCTTATCCTCTTCTGATGCTTTTGTGGACTGATCAGGCAATGGCATCGTATTGTGAAACTATGATCTTATGTTTTAAAACTATGTTGCTTCCACTTTGAATTCCAAACTATGGTTTGTAATAATTGTGAACTCCGATGTATTTGAACTATGTGCGAACTGAATGTACCTTGTGGACATGTACGACTCTATTACGATCTTGGCTAAAGTTGAATGTTTGAAATCCTTCGAGATTTCTGGACTACCGGGTTTGTACGAGCTTAAGTACCAACCAATCTCTGTGCAAACGAAGGTTCGGTGCTTAATCTGGTATAAATTGGTCGGTTCTGTCACATTCACAGGCAAAACTCACTCGGATCGCGACGCGGCCTTAACGACTTTTGATCCTCTCGACATAAGGCATCTCTCTGAGCTACCTAGGGCTATGAAATAACAAGTGTGCACCACACCTACCTCAATAGACTCATCTAGGTCAATCTACTGATTCACGCTCCCCTTTATAGTATGGCAAAGGAAAAAAAAGATCTAAGACTACCTAAGTGTCCTCCAACACCATGTGACACTTAGCCTAGCCTACCACCGTCTTCGTCGTCCGTCCTTTGAAAACCAAAACGATTTCCATCGCCTGGGGACATGAACTCCATATGCCCGTATCGTCGCCATTACCGTGACCTAACTCAACCATGTTTTTGCAAAACACACGTTAGTCACAGTAATCTTGTGTTTCATCCAATCACCGAAAACCCACTAGGGGCCAAGATGCGTTCAATCTCCCCTTTTTGGTGATTGATGACAACATGAGATCGAGTATAGAGAGAAGAGGTTTTCAAAATCATGACATGTATGAACTTGCAATGGATAAGAGAAAATGATCAGGGCAAGCTCATACATATCATGCCAACATCCTGCACTCAACAAGTTAGAGTGAATAGCAAGTGCAAGAGTAAAGAGCACATATACATAATCAAGTGAGAATTAAGTGCAAGTAATGAGCGAAATGAAATGACATGACATATAATATATCAAAGTGAGCACAGAACATGTCATGAGGTCCAGAGCAGAAGTATATAACAAAACATAGAGCCAAAAGATACGATAAGTAAAAAGCGTATGTGAAACATAACACATCATAAGAAGCAAATCCCTCTCACATCGCTCCCCCTATCGCTATACTCGACCACTCTCCCCCTTTGGCGTCAAATGCCAAATCTAAGCATCGGAGGGCGGAGGTGGCGCAGACGAGCCAGGTGCAGACTCGGGAGACCTCTGAGTGAACTCAAAATGATGTTGTAAGAGGGCCTCGGAGTTGAATGAAGAAGAGTCATCGGTAGCCTGCTGACCCTCTGGAGCTGGAAGCTATGGTGAAAGCGGTTACGGGTCGGCTCTGGCACTGATGCTCTGCCTGCTCTGGCTCTGTGCAAGTCTCTATAGTTGTGTCAGCCTGAGTGTCAGAGGGCGGAAGCTCGTGTATCGGAGGTAACTCAGGGTGAACAGTCATGGTCGTCTATGACTGGACATGCTCGGTCTGCTCTGAGGACGCGGCAGAGCTCGGGAGGGTCTCAGTAGTAGAAGTCACTGGAGCCGTCGACGTCTGCACTGGGTCCTGAAGATCAGGCGTGGGAAACCGAGTGAGCTCACTGAAGCTAGCCGACAAGTCCCGTGTCACTGTGGTGGTCGTCGCATACAGGGACTCTGTCGGTCGGGGAGTGAAGCCAGTGCGCAGGGGGCCAAACAGCGGGGGCCCGCCTGGAGGTGTAGTGAAGCTCGTAAATGGAGAAGAATTGGGGCCCAGAAAATGCTGATGCTGAGCGAACTGCTGCTGCTGCGGAGGAACAGGTGGCTGCCACTGGATCTGGTGCTGAGGAGGGGGATGCTGCCACTGCCACTGAGGTGGACCACTCGCAAGGCGCTCCATAAAATAGACGTGAGTGCTGCTGCTGCAGCTGAATCATCTGGAGTTGAAGAGCGTCGGCCCTCTCCTGAGCCTGCTGCTGAGATAGTGCCTGGGCTAAGCGCCGCTGCTCCTGAGCTAACCGCTGCACGTCCTGAGAGACGGTCTGCTGCTGCTCCTCCATCCGGGCTAGAATAGCAAGTAAAGCAGGGTCGGAGGAAGCAGTACCACTCGTCCTGCCCTGTGAGTCGTGAGCTCGTGGCTGGTTAGTAGTGAGGGGGAGGGGTGGTAGTCCTTGTCAGAGCTGTCGGTGGGGTCGTAAACACGTAGGTGTCCTCACCCTCCAAGTCGGCAAGCTCCTGCTCTGCGAGGGCCCGGACGGTCTCGTCCAGCTCCTGTGCTGACTCTGGCACCTCAGGTATCTGTCGGGAGCTGGACAGTGCCCTCTGCTGCTGCTGCCTGCTGTCCCAACCGTGTCCTAAAAGCTGACTCATGTTATATGCAGGGAACACGGTCGCGGAGCCGGTGAGAGTCTGGTCGGGACGGCCTCCTGTAGGAGCAACTACCTTCCAGAGTATGTAGGAGATCCAGTGAGCGTAAGGTAGCTGCCGACGGGCCTTGATGCCCTCTGCCACGGTGTCCTCCATCTCATAGATGATCACATCCATAATGTTGAACTCCCTCTGCTGAATCAGGTATGCGAGAAGCCACAGCTGGAGTCTGGAGATGGCCTCTCTGAAGCCAACACGGGGGAGCAGGGTGCCGCTGAGGACCTCGTGGAGGATCCGAGCCGCAGGAGTGAGATCCTTCGGCGCTCGGCTCGAACCCTCCCGAAGGGCTCCTGAAGCAGCGGCGCACCAGGTCTGTGGGGGGCTGCTCGCCGCGTGAGGGGCGTCGCGGTGTCTCTGTCTGAAGTTAGCACAAGTCGTGGATCTGGGTCTGAGAGCGACGAAGACCAAACCAATCCCGAATCTCGGACACAAACAGCCTGTAGTGCTCGCCACCAAACGCGAACTCAATGGTCTCCCTGTCGGGGTGCACCCAAAGTGACGCGTAGAACTGAAACACCCAATCCTCTATGTAAGAGCCAGACTGCCCCAACATGTCTAAAAAGAAGTACAAGGTTAAGTAGGGTGAGGGTGGGGCGGAGCTGCTCTGAAGCTGACACTAGGGCCTCCAGGGTGCAAACACGCTGAGAGCGGATACTGATCCCAGCATTCCTGTAGCCACGGTAGAAATCCTCCTGCAGCACTGTGAAGAAGTTTGCCCCTGCCTGCTCCTGCCGCTCCCTCGGGAACCACTGCTCAACTGGGACGAGCCTGAGTGTCTATATCTGCGAGCACGTGGCGGAAAGGAGGGTCAAGTAGTGGTATCGGCGGGGGCGCACCGCTTGACGGAGCGCGTGCTCCCCGCAGAGGGACGTAGGGTCGGGGTGGCACCTCGCTCCTGCAACGGGACGACCGGCGCCTGGGCACCTCCTCTGGAACCTGCTCCTCTGCCTCTGCATCTCCCTCAGTTGCCTTGGCTGTCTCGGCCTCTGTCTGGCCCTGCTGCGAGCTCTGGGGCTTGACTCCCAGTGAGGTGAATGTGGTTCGACGACCGGCAGCCATAAGCGTGCTAGTCGGCGAAACGTGCCGACGCTCGACCTCCTCAACTGCTCTGCGCTGGTCTGGGGACAACTGGTCCTCAATCCTGAGTCCGCCAGCACTGCCACCCCGCTCTGCACGCTCTGCGGCGTCTGCAATCGCCTGAGCCTGTACTGCCTCTCTCTCCTATCGGGTGCGCTTTCGGCGCACTATGAGCTTCCCCTTCCTGGGTCTCTGACCGGAAGGAGGGGGTGAGGAGGGGAATCCCCTGGGCCACCACTGACATTCTTGCAGCGCGGCATGGCTAACAAGAACGAGAAACCAATGGCCGCTAAATTGACTGGACTGCCGCTGAAAAGATCAACTGCCACTGAAATCCTCGGACAACCAGCTGACAAGAAAAACAACGGACAGAAGTTCCCCCTGACACTAACACCCAACTGCGCTGTCACTCGCGAGGCTTGGCCTCGATCCTTACCCGCGGGCTTGGCCCAGGGTTAGCTGTCACTGCCCAACTGCCAAGCTGTCACTGACACTGACTCGCTACATAGAATAGATAGGAGATATATAAGAACATATATTCTAGAGACGAGAAAGCCTATGGAAGCAAAGCATATAGATAAGAGATGGAATTGGCTTTGCTACCTGACGAACCGACGAAACGATCCAAGCAATAGTAAAGGACTGACGTTCCGGCACCCACACGTCACATTGAGGGGAACTGCAGAGAATTTGGGTGAAAACGGGGGTTAAAACAGGGTGGAACATCCATTTGGGCATTGCATCGAGCAACTGGTGGGCATGAATGTGAAAGGGAGGTGGAGTGCTCACTGTATGGATCGGCCGGCCGAAGAGAAGTCGCCGGAGATGGAGCGGGGCACTAGGATGAGCTCGAGCGCGAAGGACACGTCGATGATGGCGCCGGCAAGCTTTTCCGGCGAGGGACTCCGGCGAGGGTGGATGGGGCGCGGCCTTGCTGGCGCTTGCGGCTAAGGGGCGCGCGCGGCTGGGTGGGGCACTGAGAGCGGGGGGGGGGGGTGACGAGCGCGGCGGCCGGCGAGGTTAGGGTTTGGTGCTCGGGTGGGGCGGCGGTGGAGCGGGCTCGGGCTGAGGGGAGTTCGCGGGGAAGACGATGGAGGTGGTAATGACACGTGAGGCCACAACGTCAGTTGAAGAACTCATTGCGCCACTTAAAGGAGCATCGGACGCGCCGATGTAAACACATCGGACGCTCCGATGCCCGTCCAGAGAGGTCCAAATCTACCAAAATCACAACGGACGCGTCCTTTGCCTTGGCATCGGACGCTGGGCAGCGTCCGATGGGGCACCGGACGCTCCGGTGAAGACGCATCGGACGCTACCCTGACCCTGTTTCAGCCAGAGCTGTCTACAGTGCAGGGCATCGGACGCTGGGCAGCGTCCGATGCAGCGTCCGATGCTGCATTTTGAGCAGTTTCGAAGATCTCCGTTGCAGCTCGCTCTCCCAACCAAGTTCCAACTCAAAAAAGAGGAAAATAAACACTAGTTGGAACCTAGTATGAGCATCCTCGCATAAGCCCTCCATTTTAGAAATATTTTGCCATAGGCTACTTATTATTTTTAGGTAAAACAGGCGATAAATCCCGAGGAGACAACATGTGGCCACCAAAACTAGGGGACTCAACCATTAGGAGCCTCAAATGCTCCCCCTAGCAGTGGACGAACACAGTGGTTGCTCAAAACTTAACCGAAAAAAAACGACAAAGCAACAGACATGCATATGCAATGCAATACGGAATTTGAATCTAGGTTGCTTGTCAAGTTTGGTCATGGGTAAGCTTCTTCACACTCTTTTTAGGGCGGTTATCTTAACCACGTCTGACAAGCCTATGTGCATAGCATAATTTAAACATGGCATATGATACAATGCAATGCAAAGACAACCACCTTTCACCTTTTGACAAGTTACTTAGATCAAGCACATTAAGCTCACTTCGCAATCTACAAAGGGTGTTCTCATCTAGGGGTTTTGTGAAGATATCCGCCAATTGATCTTCGGTTCTAACTCCCTCTAAGGATATGTCTTTCTTGGAAACATGGTCCCTAAGAAAGTGATGGCGAATATCTATGTGCTTTGTGCGAGAGTGTTGAACCGGGTTGTTAGCAAGCTTAACCGCGCTCTCATTGTCACACAACAAAGGTACCCTATCTAGAACTACACCATAGTCTAAAAGGGTTTGTTTCATATAAAGGATTTGTGCACAACAAGCACCCGCGGCTATGTATTCCGCCTCGGCGGTAGACAAGGCCACACTATTTTGCTTCTTCGAACTCCATGACACTAGTGATCTCCCAAGCAAATGGCACCCTCCGGATGTACTCTTTCTATCAATTTTGCAACCCGCGTAATCCGAATCGGAATACCCAACGAGTTGGAAGTTAGCTCCTTTGGGATACCAAAGGCCAATGCTTGGGGTGTGCTTTAGGTACCTAAGGATTCTCTTCACGGCTATGAGATGTGATTCCCTAGGATTGGCTTGAAAACGAGCACACATGCACACACTAAACATGATGTCGGGCCTAGATGCAGTCAAGTATAACAAGCTACCAATCATAGAACGGTAGAGAGTTTGATCAACCAGGTTACCTCCCTTATCTAGGTCGAGATGTCCATTTGTTGGCATTGGAGTCTTGATAGGCTTGCAATCATCCATGTTGAAGCGCTTGAGGAGGTCTTTAGTGTACTTCACTTGAGATATAAAAGTCCCCTCCTTCAATTGCTTGACTTGGAAGCCTAGGAAGAATGTGAGCTCGCCAATCATGGACATTTCAAACTCCTTCGACATCAAGTCACCAAATTCCTTGCAATAGGCTTCATTTGTTGACCCGAAGATGATATCATCAACGTAGACTTGACAAATGAAGATTTCTCCATCAAGCCTTCTTGGTGAATAGTGTGGTGTCGACCTTCCCAATGATGAAGCCCTTCTCAATGAGGAAGTCCCGGAGGCGCTCATACCACGCTCTAGGGGCTTGCTTGAGCCCATATAGCGCCTTGGACAACCTATAAACATGATTAGGATATCTAGGGTCTTCAAACCGGGAGGTTGATCAACATAGACTAGTTCATTTATGAAGTCATTTAAAAATGCACTTTTCACATCCATTTGATATAAATTAATGTCATGATGTGATGCATATGCAAGGAGGATACGGATGGCTTCTAGTCTTGCAACCGGTGCAAAGGTCTCTCCAAAATCCAAACCTTCAACTTGAGAGAACCCCTTTGCCACTAGCCTTGCCTTGTTTCTAACAACCTTGCCTTGATCATATTGCTTGTTCCTAAACACCCATTTTGTTCCAATGACTCTTGTGCCTTTAGGTCACTCTTCTAGTGTCCAAACTTGATTGCGGGTGAAGTTGTTTAGTTCTTCATGCATGGCATTCACCCAATCCGGGTCACCTAGACCTTCATCTACAATGGTAGGCTCAACAAGAGAAACAAAGGAGTGATGTTCCATAAATAAAGCAAGTTTTTTAGATCGAGTCAATACACCCCTTGTCGGACTCCCTATGATGAGATCTTGAGGATGAGCTTGTAGTAGAGGAGTAGTCCTTCGATCAACCACTTGAGGGGCCGCTTGTGGAGCATCAACATATTGAGATTGTACCACCATTTGATCATGGGAGACATGAGTGTCTTCATTTGGATCCCTCCCATCTTTGTCATCATCACGTGGTACATTGGATGAGGATGGCTTGTCAATGACTTGCACATCATCATCATCATCTTTAGGCTTGATGGCTCCAACCGACATGTTCTTCATTGCTTCCCTCAATGGTTCATCACCTACATCATCAAGATTCTCATGCTCTCTGAGAGCCAGATATTCATCGAATTCCACATCATATGTTTCTTCTACCATCCTGGTGGCATGGTTGAATACTCGATATTCTTTGGACTTCAATGAGTAACCAACAAGAAAACCAATATCACAACAGCATTGGAACTTCCCTAGGTGTTGGCGCTTCTTGTAGATGTAGCATTGCACCCAAAACACTCTAAAGAAGGATACATCCGGCTTCTTGTTGTTGAGTAGCTCATAGGGAGTCTTGCCAAGGAGACGATGGGGGAACAACCGGTTTGATGCATAACAAGCGGTGTTAATTGCTTCCGCCCAAAATCTTTTTGGTGTAGAGTACTCATCTAACATAGTCCTTGCTAGGGTGATTAGTGTCTGGTTCTTCCTCTCAACCACCCCATTTTGTTGTGGTGTGTAGGTTGCGGAGATTTCATGCTTGATCCCAACTTCATCACAATATTCTTCAATGTGGGTGTTGTCAAATTCCTTTCCGTTGTCACTTCTAATCTTCTTGATCTTCACATCAAATTCATTTTGGGCTCTCTTGGCAAACTTCTTGAATGAAGGGGTGCTTCGGATTTGTCATGAAGAAAGAATACCCAAGTGTATCTCAAATAATCATCAACAATCACTAGGCAATAGAGATTTCCACCCAAGCTAGCATATGTTGTTGGCCCAAATAGATCCATGTGAAGTATCTCCAACTCTCTTGATGTTGACACGAAGGCTTTGGTTGGATGAGTGTTTGCAATTTGCTTGCCGGCTTGACATGCACTACACAATTTGTCCTTCTCAAATTTGACATCCTTCAAGCCCCTAACCAAATCCTTCTTCAATAGCTTGTTGAGAGTGTTCATTCCCACATGTGCCAATCTTCTATGCCATAGCCAACCAAGTGATTGCTTAGTGAACAAACATGTCTTCAAGTTGGCATCTTCGAAGGGAAATCCACTAGATAGAGATTGTTGTATCTAAAGCCTTGGAAGATCACTTGTGTATCATCTTTCTTGGTCACAACCACTTCCTTGTCGGTGAACAAACATTGAAAGCCAAGATCACATAGTTGCCCAACGGATAGCAAGTTGAAGCTCAATGATGCAACAAGAAGCACATTGGAGATGGTATGATCATTAGATATTGCCACTTTGCCCAATCCCTTGACATTGCCCTTTGAGTTGTCACAAATGTTATCTTTTCTTGGTCATCGACATTCTCTTCTAGTGAGGTGAACATCCGGGGATCACCGGTCATGTGTTGTGTGCAACCACTATCAATCACCCAATGAGATCCACTGGTCTTGTAGTCACCTACACACACAAGAAATCAAGCTTGAGCTTTCGGGACCCAAACTTGTTGAGGTCCCTTAACCTTCTCAACTAGGACTTTGCAACCCATATTTGCTTTGGTCTATTCTTGTTAGGTGGCCCATAAACATGACTTTCACTTTGCCACTAGAATCTGTCTAAGCATGTAGTGAGCATTGAAAGCAAAGGGCCTAGCATGCTTGGGCAAGGGGTGTAGGTTTGACTCTTCACAATCATGAGCAAAGTGTCCTTCCTTTCCACACTCATAGCATCTCTCAATCTTCTTCTTCTTTGGCTTTGTGATGCTCTTGCGTTGTTTCATCTTCTCTTCAAGAAAGCCAATGCCATTTCTATTGGTCTTCATACGGTGTTCATGAGTAGCTCACTTTGAAGACATTGACCCTTGGTGAAGTTCCTCAATCCGGTGGTGAGGTGCTCTTTCTCCTTCTTGAGCTTGTCATTCTCTTGTTGGAGTTCCAATTGAGATGGTGTCATTTTGTAGTCCTCTCCATCTTCAATCTATTGTTCTCTTCTTTTAGCATGTCTAGCTCAAGTGTCATGCTATAATCATCATCATGAGTTTCAATGACAACTTGCTTAGTGTTTGTAAGCTTCTCTAGATCAACCTTGAGCTTTGCATTCTCATCTTGATCTTGGCATAGTTGCGGATACATGGGTGTATGCCGAGTCTCGAGTGATGAGTGATTGTCAACTGTTTTTGATGCGCATGTTCTTTGGCTTGTGTTATGCAGGTGTCGAGCACGGATACAGTGATCGAAGGCAAGGTGAAGGTCAAGTAGAGACGTGTCGTGCTGATGGACTGAGAGCGGTGAAGGGGCGGACGTGAGGCTTGGAATGAGGGACCGGTGGCCTGAGGATCAGCTGTGGTGGCTGACAGCCTGGGACAGCGACGAAGTGGAGACTTGCGGGGCACAGTGTTGCTCGGGTCGAGGACTAGGACATGTGTCAGTGGACGGGGTGCATGGGTGGTGCATCCCTCTACGGCTTGGTTGGTGGTTGAGCCACAGAAAAACCACCGGTGGACGGTTTCCAGGTTTGGGCCACAAAACCTGGGTGTTGCGGGTTTGCTGAGTTTGGGCCACAAAAATCGGACTGAGGACGGTTTCCAGGTTTGGGCCTCAAAACCTGGGCGCTGACGGGTTTCTGAGTTTGGGCCCAAAAACTCAGGCAATGGAGGCTGGTTTCCCGGTTTGGGGCCCTCAAAACCAGGGGCGGAGTCCGTGAAAAGGACAAACAGAGATGGGGTGGCAGCACGTGGCGGCAATCAGCGAGGTTGCGTCGAGGCAACGCTACCAGTTGTGCGGGCGTGGTCGTCGGATCACCCTCATCTTCGAGTTGGTCCAGGATAGCCTTAGGGTTTGGCTAGTTCGCTTTGTAAATAACTAGGGGTAGAGTGGGAATTAGAATAGACTAAGTAGGGGGAGACACCCACCTCAAACCATCTCAGTCATTTGCTATTTGCTTTCTAGGGTTTTCTGCTCTCCCAATCCCCTGCTGTAGCTACGAGATCCACAGAGAACCATACCTCTGTGTCCATTAGATTTTGTGAGGAAGTGAGACCGTTAAACTCAATGTTGTAGAGGTGTGGTACCACACGGTTGCAATTCGTGGTTGTGATCGCGTTTTGATATGTTCTTCAAGGGGTTACTTTTCTCCACGTTTTCCCGTTGATCGATTTCTCTATTGTTACGTCTTTTGCGATTCCGTTTGAACTGAGTGTTTCTAGATCGTGAGGCACTTCTTTCCAACGAAGGAATTCTATTCTAACCTCACGAGTAGTAGATCGGTCGATTTTCGTTCGAATCGAGTTTTGCTCTCTTTACCCTGAATTCTTTCGATTCATCGATTTGGATATAGGTTCGAGCCATGATCTCCTAGGAGTAGCTCACTATCCTCCTTGTGACTCCTCTTACCAAGTTAGAACCCTAGTGGTTTCGTTTGGGTGAGAATCGAGTTGAATCAAGTGGACGAACAGAGCTGCGTCGGGGTGACCGGACGCACAAGTCGGGCCGACCGGACGCTTGGTCATGAGTCCGGTCGTTGAACATGTTCACGGTGTGTTCTTCGCGACTTGACCGGACGCTCGACGAGAAAGTGACCGGACGCACTCCTTACACTGTTCACTACTCCTTCCTTCTGACCAGACGCTGGACAAGTTTGGATCGGACGCTCTCTACTATGAGTCCGGTCCGAAACAGTAAGGTCCCAGACCAGGTTTTGCCAGACCGGACGCGTTCGGTGGTCTCTGACCGAACGCACGCAGAGTCCGATCAGGTGAGTTCTGGACAGTTTCGTCCGTGGTTCATTCGTTCGTTGTCAGTTTTGATTTTCGGCTTTTGCGTTGGGTTTCTAGAGTTGAGTAGTGTCTCGCTGTGCTTCTCGGAAGCATCCACCCTACATCTAGGGTCATGGACACTATTTAAGCTCTAGGTTTGCTTTTGGGGGAATTCTCGGGACAGTGGCAACAAGTTTCTGAAAAGAAATTTTGAAGCTCCCATTCACCCCCCCCCTCTGGTCACTTTCTGGTAACACTCTCGGTCCTTCAATTGGTATCGGAGCAGGTTAAGGATCTTCCACCTTAGCCGGTTCCAGATCCACAGAAGGCGACATGGATCGCGGCGTGGGCAAACTGCCGTTTTTCGATGGGACGAACTATGCGTATTGGAAGATACGCATGTCGTCCTATCTTTAGAGTTTGGGTGCTTCCATCTGGGATATTTGCAACACTGCTGATTACATGGTCTTGGCTGCTCGTGCTACTCAGCATCAGATCTATGAGCACGATGCCAATAGTCAAGCCTGTAATGCTCTTTTCTCATGTTTGAGCATGACGGAGTTTGATCGCGTTTCTCACCTCGCTACGGCTCGGGAGATTTGGGCTACCCTCATGTGTTTCCATGAGGGAACCACTCAAGTCAAAACCCGTCTCTACGAGTCACACAAGCGAGAGTATGAGAACTTTTGACATATGCCTAGCGAGAGCATAGAGAGTTTATTCGCTCGCTTTCATGTGATTGTCAACATGATGAGGGCTAACAAGGAGCTATTGCCTTTCAACGATCATGAGAGGGCTTTTGAAGCTTTTGCATACTCTCGATCGGTCGGTGTGGGACTCGAAGGTTCAGGCGATCATCGAATCACCTAACTATGAGACCCTCACGTGCGACGAGCTCTTTAGTAAGCTCAAGTCCAGTGAGATCGATGCCATGACGAGGGCTTCTTATGAAAATCCTTCTAGCCCGTCTATGGCTTTGCTTTTCTGGCTCTTCTGTTAACCCCTCTAGAGGATTTGCACTCTCTTCTCTTCTTTCTGTCACAGAGGAGCAGCTGGAGTTCATGGGGGATGATGAGTTGGCTTTGCTTGCCAACCGGTTCTCGCGGTTTCACAACAACCACATGAACCGTCACCGCGGAGGAGGATGCTCTGGATGCTTTGAGTGCAGCGACCCCGACCACTTCATCGCCAACTGTCCCAAGAAGAACAAGCAAGCATTTAGGAAGGGCGATCATGGGCACAAGTACGACTCCGGCAAGCGCAAGGAGAAGTACGTCCCCGCGAAGCACAAGCGGAAGGGTGGCTTCAACAAAGAGTCCATCAAGAAGAAGTACTTGGAGAAGGCCCAGGCTGAGCAGCGTGCTTTCTTCGCCACACTCAGCGACGTCGACGACTCGGATGACGACTTCGCTTCCTCAAGCGACGACGAGTCCGAGAAGAAGAAGAAGATCGAGGACAAGCTGAACGGCCTCTGCTTCTTCGCCGACAGCGAGGGTTTTTGCACCATGGCCCTCGGCAAGGAGGTTGACATCCAACTGGAGGAGATCCCCCAGAACGACGATGACGACGACGACACCTCCCAGATATCTCAGACCCCTAACGAGCTTTCTGCTGAGGTCGAGAAACTTACTACCGCCCTTCTTAGTCAAGATAAGCTGCTTAGGCGCGCTGCTAGAGAGCAGAAGGAGTTTAGGCAGAAGTGGGAGGATACAGTGAAGGAGCTTGAGTCTGTCAAGTCCACCGTTGTCGTAACTGAGGAGGATGAGTGCGAAATGTGCTCCAAGCACATGACTGACCTTCTGACCTTGAGGGGGAAGTATGTTGCTTTCGTTGGAGAGGTGGATGAGCTTAGAGCTAGATCTTCAGTGCTTGGTGCATGCAAGTTTTGTGCAGGCTTGCAATCCGAGTTGGCAGAGAAAAATGCCAAGATTGTGTCTCTTGAGAAGGCCAACTCGGGTAGCACGTGTGTGTCTAGGTGCGCTTTGTGTGAGGGCTTGGAGCAACTTGACAGCTAGGGCCAAGGGGGGGGCCCGGCCATGGCGCCGGCGCTGCGCCTGCAGCGCGTCTGGCTGCTCCCCACGCGCCACCAACCTGCCGCCGTTGTCGCCACCATCATTTCGCACCCGCACGCGCACAGTTGACCCCGCTCCCGTCCCCTACAGTCCTCTGCGCGTCGCCGCCGCGTGGCCATTGCGGCCAAGCTTGCGCACCGGTCCCGGCTGCATGCCAGCCCCTCCGCCTCAGCGCAATCGAGTGCGCACGCTCCCGCCGATCTTATCCGCGCCTCGCCGTGCTCTCTACCGGCCTCAGGCCGCGCCTATAAAAGCCCCGCCGGAGCTCGAGCTCTTCACTCGCCTCCGTCGTCGTCGCCACCTCACTCCAGAGCCTCCCGTGCTCAACCACCTAGCTCAGCAGCTCCGCCGTGTTCTGGTGCTGCTTCCCCACCCTCCAATTTCACCTCTACCGCCCTCAATCGCCCGGCGTAGCTCGCCGTTGTCATCTCCGGCGAGAACCGGCGAGCTCGGGTTCGTGAAATTCGTCGTCTCCGGCCATGATCATCCCTCACCGACCCCCGTGTCGTGTTCCTTGACTCCGTGCGACTCTAACCCGGCCCTCGTGGTCGCTTATCTTGCGCAGACCGCCAGCGCGACGATCACCGCCGTGTGCCGTCCGCCGCTTCCCGCCGACCGGCCGCTCCGTCCATCCCCGTCCCTCACCGAGCTGCCCAATCGACTCCGGTGAGCTCTCTGGTGCTCCCTGTGCTTTGGCTTCGCCGCGGACCGCCTGGTTCGGCCGGCGTGGCGAGCGCCGCCCATCTATGGTCGCCGGCGACGAGCTCCCGCCGCCGTGTCCTTTTTCCTTTTTATTTCTAAGTTATGAATAGTGTTCGGATTTCTCTTTTTGTATGATTTTCTGTGTTGATCCAAAAATTCTGAAATTTTGTGGTAGACTCTTTATGCTCTGTAGTATTTTAGAAAAATATGAAACTTGAGTTTTGTGCAAAAATTGAAAATGTAAAATTCCCCTTTTAATTGAAAAATGAAGGTTTTGGTATTTTGGAGAGTGATCTTTAACTCCAAAAATCTTGAGATAAATTTTTGTGGACCTTGTTATAACATGCTGAACCTCTGGTAAAATTTTGAAGACATTGGAGCAAGTTGATTTTTGAGCTTTATTTTAATTAAGGAATAGTGCCTTTTGTTAATTAAATGTTTAGATTTAATTGAGCACCTTAATGACCTCAAAAATTATGAAATTTGTTTTGCCATCTGTTTATGCCTTAATAAACTTATGTGATTAATTTGGTAATTTTTGGAGCAACTTCATAAAATGACCTTTTAAATAAATTAAGAAAAATAGAAAGGATGGATTAGGATTGGTAATAAGTGTTTAATGATGTGATCTTTGGATTGAATGATGTTCATAGACCCCTACCCTTTGGTCTATGATGTTTGTGATGCTATGTTTAGATGATGCTTAGGATAATTATAATAAGGTCTAGTTTAATCAATATTGCTTAAGGAAGAAATGGTTACCTTTGATGCTCAACCTAGATTTCAATTATGCTTTGTTTAAAAGTAATCTAGAATCAGTGGAGTTGTCTTGCACCATAAGTCCATATCATCTTTCTCATGAGCATTCATCATTGCATCCGTATAGTTGACGAAGAAGGTACCAGAGTCGAGGCCGCTGTTGACGAACCAACTCCCGAGGCGACCCGAGCTCCGACACCTATACCTACCCCGAGTCTGCTTTCTTTGCCATCCAGGCAAGCCCCGGTGCATTTAACCCTTTCCTTGAATTTATAAAATGATTTCCTTAAATGCTTTTGAGTTAAATTATTGCATTAGGTTTATAGGAGTTGTGTGCTATCCTAATTGATGCACTATCCACCTTGACCACTGATACACCCGATACCTGCTTTTCGAAAGTATTTGACAAATGCTTAGCAATGCTTATTGAATTAGACTTGCAATAAAATGCCAATTTTAAAAGTGTGATCACTTAAGGAATGTTTATGGGAATTTTGGTCTTACTCCCCGGCTGTTGGCTAGGTATCTGATCCGTACCTAGTCAATAACGAGGAGAGGTTGTCCGAGCGTACGGTGCCGTCATGTTGTAGTCCGGGACTCAACAGTTGACACCGACCGGGACATGGTTGAAAAACTGACAGGACTATTACGCTTGGGTGAGATATGACCAAGGTATAGTTCTGGCTGGAAAATTAGGGACCATCCGTATGGGGGCCTGCTGGTCAAGACTTGTAACTATTCACATGCTCCGGAAAGCTCTGGCTCCGAGGAATCCTTTATGGACCGACAACCGCGCACTGGGAGTGGAGAGATGGCGGAAGTAGCATGTACCCACGTGGGTTAAAGTCCCGGATTGGTGTGGTGTACTGTACTTCCGGGTGGCGTAGGACCGGGCCCAATCTTGGAGGAATCGTGGTAGACAAGTTGGCATATGCAAGCTTGGGTGCTACATATGCAGTGTGGATAGGGATCCTCAGCTGAGTAATATTTATCCGGATTAACGTTGCTCCTCGGTTATGGAGACTTGGTCCACTGACTGTCAACGGAGAGTGGTTCTCAACTAGGAATGTTTTGAAATGTAAAATGAATCATGAATGATGAAGATTGAGGAATACTGAATCTTTCAAAAAAGAAAATAAGGTTTACAAAAATTTTCTGCAAAATACTTGATCTTGCTTAAGCCTTACCTTGACTACCCTAAGCCTCTCATTCCTGAGTCTTCTCCCTTCTTCTTTAGTCGGGTAAGTCTTGTTGAGTACCCCAGTACTGAGGGTTTGTTACCCTTGTTGCAGGTATGCCTGAGACCCCGATGTGTCTCGCACCCTGTTGCGTGACCTTCGTCCAGGAAGAGGCCGATGAGGCCAATGAGTAAATGTGCACCCTCGGGCTGGGTGTTACATGTATCTTTATGTTATTGTTTCCGCTACGTTGTCTACTTTGAATCACCCGAACAATGGTTTGTAATAACCGTACTCCTTACCTCATTTGAAACCTCGTTTTGTAAAACTAATGTTATTTAAGTCTTCCGCTCTTTATTCCGATGATATTTGTAAAAGTATGCAATGTTGTAACCGAATTGTGAGATGATCCTGCGGACATTGGGCGCTAATGTAGCCCGGTGGCGAACAGGTCTTAATCACATGGAACATGGGTTCGGCTGTCAGAGGTTGACAGGGACACGTGGGCCATGGGATTAGGGTCGTTCCGTCACAGAGTGGTATTGGAGCATCTCACTTTAACGTTGCAGTGTTTCTTTTGCGAAAACTTCAAAAGTTCTTTTGAGTCCAAACAAAATTTAAACTTGACTATTTTGAGTCCAAATTGCTTCTCTCATCTTGTCTCGCATATGGCAACACTAGCTAGGGAACAACATGTTAAGCCCTATATATGTTAAGTATTGCATTACCTTGTTCCATAGGAACGATTCATGCATCATGTCATATTCACTTAAGTTAATAAATGAGTTCGTTGGGATAGTGTACCTATACCTTTCTTGCTAGCCTTTCTCATCTATAACCTCTTGTCCAGATATGGCTCGCATCAAGCTGACCGCCCGCAAGTCGACTGGACCGAACGGTGTGCCGCGTCACCAGCTGGCGCCACGCACCGGAGAAGAGACTGGAGAATCCTCCAATGGTCGTCGTTTTCCCCGCCGCACCGCAAGAACCTGAAGGAGGAAATCAAGAATCTGAAGGCTGAGATAGAGAACATGGAGCATGACTTCTACCTTTCCCGCCTGGAGTTCTACGAGACACGAGCCGCTCTTGAGGAAGCTAACCAGAATGTGGTTCGCGCTATCCAGCAGCGTGATGCAACATGGATCCGAGAGGATGTCACCAGAGCCCAGCTCCATGGACTGCAGCAGTACACCGCCCAGATCGAGCAGTTCAATGATATGCTTCATGAGGAAGTACACCAGCTGCACAACCAGCTTCACCCTGTGATTCCACCAGTTGCTGAGGACCCGAAGACGGAGTCGTGGAGGAACCTGAAGTGGAACACGAGCCCGATCAGAATGAGGAAGTGGAACCTGCTGAAGATGTCCACGTTGAAGATGAAGATGAGGAAGAAGAGCCTGAGCTGATCATCGAGGATGATGATGATGACGAAGAGTTGATCTTCATCGATGACGACTAGACTCCTTGTGTCTGTACCATCTGCTTACCTAAAACCTTAGACTAGGTTTGGGGCGGCGTTAGTCTGTCTGTTGCCAAGTCTGGCATGTATCTTTCTTTTCGTACCTTTTTCCCTTATCAGTCTGTTGTCATCTTTATCAAGCCAGCTATCTTTGTATCAATGAAGCTATCAATCGGTCGTTTCAGAACCTTTATCCTTTTATGCTGAGTTCCGAGTTGCTTATACAGATGCCTGTGAACACCCGCACCGGAGCTGGAGGTGCTGGAGGTGACCGTCTCCCAAACCCTCCACTGTACCAGCTACCCTAGCAGAGCCATTGCAGCCCTGGCCGCCGCTGCCAATCTGATGGCTCAGAACCAAGGACAGCAGAATGTTGGTCACCGTGGTCGTCACAGCCAAGAGGCCACCTATGTGGATTTCACTGAAACCCGTCCACGGTTTTCACCAGAGCCGATGAACCCTCGAAGCTGATGATTGGCTCCGCACCATGGAGCAGAAGTTTGGTCTCATCCGATGCACTGAAATCCAGAAGCCCCGGTTTGCTTCGCAGCAGCTTCGTGGCCCAGCAAGTGCTTGGTATGCCAACCTCTTGGCCGCCCAGCCTGAAGGTCACCAGTGGACCTGGGAAGAGAGTTCCGACCGCCTTCCGTGCACACCACATCCCATCCGGTCTGATGAAGATGAAGCTTGATCAGTTCTTGCTCTGCAGCAGAAGGACTCCACAGTGATGCAGTATGTGGGTCAATTCAACCATCTGAGTCAGTATGTAGCGGAATATGTCAACAGGATGAGAAGAAGAGAGACTGTTTCCTTAGGGGATTGCACCCTAAGATTCGCAGAAGCATGTCCAACAACCTGACCGGTTCTTATCATGAGGCTGTTGACCGGGCAGGTTGCTTTTGAAGAGAGTAACCGTCAGTACCAAGAGGAGAAGAAGAAGAAGAAAGCAGGATCTAGCAGCCACTCTGGCAATCACAAGCGCCAGAGGGTCATATATCATCCTAGTCACCACCACAACCGTCCACCTTACCCTCACCAGCAAGTGGTTGTCCGAACCGCGGCTACCACCCACAACGCCAACCAACAAAGTGCCACTCAGCCGAACCCCCAGGTGTTCGTATCACCACCCCACAAACCGCCTATAACCATCCCTGCTACAACTGTGGTCAACTTGGCCACTGGTCTCGTGAGTGCCCAAAGCCCAAGAAGCCTGCTCAGAACTTTCAGAAGGGTCCTGGAGGACCACAGCAGCAGCAACACCGTGCTCCACAGCAGCAAGGCAGAAGGGCAAGTTCGTCAAGAAGCACGCGGCAAGTCTACTACACCACTGTCAGCGATATTCCAGAAGGGGAGCCCGTCATGATCGGTAGGTTTCCCGTTGCCAATCATCCTGCAGTTGTGTTGTTTGATTCTGGTGCATCGCATTCTTTCATCAGTCGTACCTTCGTCTCTAAGCATGACATATCAGTGGGGAGTTGAAAGAAAGTTTTTGCATTTTATCGCCTGGAGGGCGTATAAACACCAAAGAGGTGGTTCGCAGTATACCAGTAAGGTTGGGGGAACATGTATTTCCCACCACCATGATAGTGCTTCATGATCAGGAGATAGATGTCATCCTAGGCATGAATTGGATGTGTCAGTATAAAGCCATGATCGACATCCTGAATAGAGTTGTGAGAGTGGATATTCCTAAACAGTACCGCCAAACTCCTTCTCCAACTTCCAATGCCTCAAAAAACAGCAGCCACTCAAATAAACACCGCCTATGTTCTGGAAACCCGGGACATCCCCGTGGTTTGTGAATTCCCTGATGTTTTTCCTGAGGATTTGCCTGGTCTGCCTCCTGACCGTGACGTTGAGTTTGCCATAGAGCTAAAGCCCGGGACTGCTCCTATATCCCGCAGAGCTTATCGAATGCCTCCCAGAGAGTTGGCAGAACTAAAAATCCAATTACAAGATTTGTTGGACAAGGGTTTCATTCGCCAAGCTCGTCTCCTTGGGGCTGGTGGCCTGCAATCTTTGTAAAGAAGAAAGACAAGACTCTCAGAATGTGCATTGATTATCGCCCACTCAATAGGTCACCATCAAAAACAAATATCCCTTGCCTCGGATTGATCTTCTCTTTGACCAGTTAGCTGGAGCCAAAGTATTCTCCAAGATCGATCTCAGATCCGGCTACCACCAAATAAAGATTCGTCCTGAAGATATTCCTAAAACAGCTTTCACCACCAGATACGGCCTATATGAGTATTTGGTCTTGTCTTTCGGATTGACCAATGCCCCCGCTCATTTTATGTACCTCATGAACTCTGTTTTCATGCCAGAGCTTGATAAATTCGTGGTCGTGTTCATTGACGACATCCTTGTCTACTCAAAAAACCCCTAAAGATCACGCCGAGCATCTTCGTACGTTCTATCCCGTCTCAGAGACCATCAGCTCTATGCTAAGTTCAGTAAATGTGAGTTCTGGTTAGATCAGATACAGTTTTCTGGTCATGTCCTGTTCGCTGAAGGTGTGTCAGTCGACCCCGGAAAAGTGTCAGATATCCTGGATTGGAAGCCACCTACCTCTGTTCACAAGGTCCGCAGTTTCATGGGAATGGCTGGATATTATCGTCGATTCATCCCAGATTTCTCCAGAATCGCCAAGCCTATCACCGAGTTGCTGAAGAATTCTGTGAAGTTCTTTTGGTCACCAGCTTGTGAACAAGCTTTTCAGACTTTGAAGAAGTTGTTACTCAAGTGCACAGCTAGCTCAGCCGAACGTCGAGAAGCCCTTTGATGTCTACTGTGATGCATCTGGTACTAGTTGGGTTGCGTGTTGATGCAAGAAGGAAGAGTGATCGCTTATGCCTCGCGCAGCCTTAGCGACATGAGGAGAATTATCCAACTCATGATCTTGAGTTAGCAGCAGTGGGTTCATGCCTTGAGATATGGCGTCATTATCTGTTGGGCAGTACCTGTAATGTAAGTGTACACAGATCACAAGACCTGAAGAATATCTTCACCCAAGAAGAGCTGAACATGAGGCAGCGAAGATGGCTTGAGTTAATCAAGGACTATGATATCGAAGTGCATTACCATCCGGGTAAGGCGAATGTGGTCGCCGATGCACTCAGTCGCAAGTCATACTGTAACTGCCTGGTTATGAATTCCTTGAATCTTCCTATGCTATGAACTAGAGAAGCTGGGTATTGAAATGGTTCCACAAGGAAAGTCTAGGCAATGTCAGAGTAGAAACTCTTATCAGAGAACAGATAATAGCTGCACAGAAAGATAACCCCGGAATCAAGCACATCAGCGAAAAGGTTCGAGCTGGAAAAGCCGACTGTTTCAGGATTGATGATGAAGGAGTGGTATGGTTCAAGAAACCGTCTGGTAGTTCCCAAGGTACCTGAGCTGAGACAGATAATCCTTGATGAAGCACACTCAACCAGATTTGCATCCATCCTGGCAGCAACAAGATGTACCAAGACTTGAAGCAAAAATTCTGTGGATCAAAGATGAAGATCGAAATCGCTCGACATGTCGCTCGTTGCGATACATGTCAGAAAGTCAAGGCTGTGCATATGAAGCCCGGAGGAGAGCTGCAACCTTTGTCAGTACCTGGTTGGAAATGGGAGGATGTCAGCATGGATTTTATCAATGATTACCCAAGACTCAAAAGGGATTCGATTCCATTTGGGTGATAGTGGACCGTCTCACGAAGCAAGCTCACTTCCTACCGGTCAAAACAAGTTATACCGCCCCAACTTATGCCACCTTGTACAAAAACAACATAGTGAAGCTCCATGGCATCCCCAAGACCATCATCTCAGATCATGGTACTCAGTTTGTCGCTAATTCTGGAAAGCGTTCCATGCCTCACTTGGAACCAAGCTATTGTATAGCACGGCTTTCTCATCCGCAGACTGATGGACAGACTGAGAGAGTCAACCAAGTGTTAGAAGATATGTTGAGAGCCTGTGTGCTTACCTTCGCAGATACTTGGGATCAGTGTTTGCCCTTGCAGAGTTCTCATATAATAACAGTTACCAAGAGAGCATCAAAATGGCACCCTTGAAGCACTGTACGGTCGTCGTTGTCGTACACCTCTCAATGGTCTGAGCCCGGAGAGAGAGAATTCTTTGGAGTTGACCTAGTAAAAGATATGGAGAGAAA
This sequence comes from Coix lacryma-jobi var. lacryma-jobi, assembly GCA_009763385.1. Classification (NCBI taxonomy): domain Eukaryota; kingdom Viridiplantae; phylum Streptophyta; class Magnoliopsida; order Poales; family Poaceae; genus Coix; species Coix lacryma-jobi. The sequence goes on along the minus strand of CM019828.1, from coordinate 74,334,674 downwards.
GTCAAGCATATACAAGAGAACATGAAGATTGCACAGTCTCGACAGAAAAGTTATGCTGACAAGGGACGTCGACCTCTGCAGTTCCAGATTGGAGATTATGTGTACCTGAAGGTCTCACCCAACTAAAGGAGTCACTCGTTTTGGAGTCAAAGGAAAGTTAGTACCCCGCTACATTGGTCCCTTTGAGATTCGGATCGTTGTGGCAAGGTCGCTTACAAGCTAAGTTTGCCCGCTCATCTTTCAGCAGTTCATAATGTGTTTCATGTCTCCCAACTCAAGAAGTGTCTCCGAGTACCTGAACATGTGGTTGAAGTTGAAGGCGTTGAGCTAGAACCAGATCTGTCATACACTGAGTATCCAGTTCGCGTGTTGGATCACAAGGATCGTGTTACCCGAAGAACCACCACAAGATGGTACAAGATCCAGTGGAACCAGCACTCTGAAGAAGAAGCCACCTGGGAATCCGAAGACTTCTTAGCAAAGAACTATCCCGACTTTCTCGAATCTCTGTAGATGTAAGTTTTTGCCTTTTCCTTCTAAGACGTGGAATCTCGGGGCGAGATTTCTTTTAGGGGGGAAGGCTGTAACACCCCTGGTGTTTAATGTAATTAACTTGACATGTCATCATCTTAAGCATTAATCATTTCCTGTGATGCATTTGATTTGCCTAATTGCTATGCTTTGATTCCCTTTTCAAAAACCCTAAAAGCCAATTCCTCTATAAGGGCAAAATGGTATTTTCACCTCTGGCCTAGTTCTATTTAATTCTTGTTCAAATTTAGTGCCCTGATGTTTGCTGCATTGATCAAAGTTCAAAAATCAGATTTGATTTGATTTCCCTTTTGCAAAACCCTGATTTCCAAACCCTGGATTTTACCCCTCTTTTTTAGTTCAAATTATTCAAAATTTGAGGTTGGTCCAAAAAGCAAAGTTGTAGATCTGGCCAAGAGAAACAACTTTGTATTTACAGATTTTAAAGTTCTATATAAAATTTGAAGTAATTTCAAATTCTTTCAAACTCCAGTTTTGTCCCTTTTTGAGTTTTCAAAAATTAATTTCATAAACTATTGAGTTTCAGAAAAAGTGTATATTAGCAAAGTTGTAGGTTTTGTCAAATGGAACAACTTTCATATATAAAGATTTTCAGTTTCAGTTTGAAATCCAAAGTAATTTTGATTTGAATCAAATTGAAAAGTGTCCCTTTTCTGTTTTTGAATATAGTTCAAAAAATATTTGGAATTTGAAAATGTTCATATTGACAAAGTTGTAGATCTCATTTTCTGAACAACTTAGTATTTTGAGTTTTTGTTCGCACAGTTCAAATTTGGGAGAAATTGCAAAATACAGAAACCAGGCAAAAGTAAAACCTACCCCCTAGCACTGTTTCTTCTTCCAGCTAGGGCCCAGGGGGGGCCCGGGCCTGGCGCCGTCGCTGCGCCTGCAGCGCGTCTGGCTGTCTCCCCACTCGCGCCACCAACCTGCCGGCCGTCGTCCCACCATCATTGGCTGCTCCCCACGCGCCACCAACCTGCCGCCGTTGTCGCCACCATCATTTCGCACCCGCACGCGCACAGTTGACCCCGCTCCCGTCCCCTACAGTCCTCTGCGCGTCGCCGCCGCGTGGCCATTGCCGGCCAAGCTTGCGCACCGGTCCCGGCTGCATGCCAGTCCCTCCGCCTCAGCGCAATCGAGTGCGCACGCTCCCGCCGATCTTATCCGCGCCTCGCCGTGCTCTCTACCGGCCTCAGGCCGCGCCTATAAAAGCCCCGCCGGAGCTCGAGCTCTTCACTCGCCTCCGTCGCCGTCGCCACCTCACTCCAGAGCCTCCCGTGCTCAACCACCTAGCTCAGCAGCTCCGCCGTGTTCTGGTGCTGCTTCCCCACCCTCCAATTTCACCTCTACCGCCCTCAATCGCCCGGCGTAGCTCGCCGTTGTCATCTCCGGCGAGAACCCGGCGAGCTCGGGTTCGTGAAATTCGTCGTCTCCGGCCATGATCATCCCTCGCCGACCCCCGTGTCGTGTTCCTTGACTCCGTGCGACTCTAACCCGGCCCTCGTGGTCGCTTATCTTGCGCAGAACCGCCGGCGCGACGATCACCGCCGTGTGCCGTCCGCCGCTTCCCGCCGACCGGCCGCTCCGTCCATCCCCGTCCCTCACCGAGCTGCCCAATCGACTCCGGTGAGCTCTCTGGTGCTCCCTGTGCTCTTGGCTTCGCCGCGGACCGCCTGGTTCGGCCGGCGTGGCGAGCGCCGCCCATCTATGGTCGCCGGCGACGAGCTCCCGCCGCCGTGTCCTTTTTCCTTTTTATTTCTAAGTTATGAATAGTGTTCGGATTTCTCTTTTTTGTATGATTTTCTGTGTTGATCCAAAAATTCTGAAATTTTTGTGGTAGACTCTTTATGCTCTGTAGTATTTTAGAAAAATATGAAACTTGAGTTTTGTGCAAAAATTTGAAAATGTAAAATTCCCCTTTTAATTGAAAAATGAAGGTTTTGGTATTTTTGGAGAGTGATCTTTAACTCCAAAAATCTTGAGATAAATTTTTGTGACCTTGTTATAACATGCTGAACCTCTGGTAAAATTTTGAAGACATTTGGAGCAAGTTGATTTTTGAGCTTTATTTTAATTAAGGAATAGTGCCTTTTGTTAATTAAATGTTTAGATTTAATTGAGCACCTTAATGACCTCCAAAAATTATGAAATTTGTTTTGCCATCTGTTTATGCCTTAATAAACTTATGTGATTAATTTGGTAATTTTTGGAGCAACTTCATAAAATGACCTTTTAAATAAATTAAGAAAAATAGAAAGGATGGATTAGGATTGGTAATAAGTGTTTAATGATGTGATCTTTGGATTGAATGATGTTCATAGACCCCTACCCTTTGGTCTATGATGTTTGTGATGCTATGTTTAGATGATGCTTAGGATAATTATAATAAGGTCTAGTTTAATCAATATTGCTTAAGGAAGAAATGGTTACCTTTGATGCTCAACCTAGATTTCAATTATGCTTTGTTTAAAAGTAATCTAGAATCAGTGGAGTTGTCTTGCACCATAAGTCCATATCATCTTTCTCATGAGCATTCATCATTGCATCCGTATAGTTGACGAAGAAGGTACCAGAGTCGAGGCCGCTGTTGACGAACCAACTCCCGAGGCGACCCCGAGCTCCGACACCTATACCTACCCCGAGTCTGCTTTCTTTGCCATCCAAGGCAAGCCCCGGTGCATTTAACCCTTTCCTTGAATTTATAAAATGATTTCCTTAAATGCTTTTGAGTTAAATTATTGCATTAGGTTTATAGGAGTTGTGTGCTATCCTAATTGATGCACTATCCACCTTGACCACTGATACACCCGATACCTGCTTTTCGAAAGTATTTGACAAATGCTTAGCAATGCTTATTGAATTAGACTTTGCAATAAAATGCCAATTTTAAAAGTGTGATCACTTAAGGAATGTTTATGGGAATTTTGGTCTTACTCCCCGGCTGTTGGCTAGGTATCTGATCCGTACCTAGTCAATAACGAGGAGAGGTTGTCCGAGCGTACGGTGCCGTCATGTTGTAGTCCGGGACTCAACAGTTGACACCGACCGGGACATGGTTGAAAAACTGACACGACTATTACGCTTGGGTGAGATATGACCAAGGTATAGTTCTGGCTGGAAAATTAGGGACCATCCGTATGGGGGCCTGCTGGTCAAGACTTGTAACTATTCACATACTCCGGAAAGCTCTGGCTCCGAGGAATCCTTTATTGGACCGACAACCGCGCACTGGGAGTGGAGAGATGGCGGAAGTAGCATGTACCCACGTGGGTTAAAGTCCCGGATTGGTGTGGTGTACTGTACTTCCGGGTGGCGTAGGACCGGGCCCAATCTTGGAGGAATCGTGGTAGACGAGTTGGCATATGCAAGCTTGGGTGCTACATATGCAGTGTGGATAGGGATCCTCAGCTGAGTAATATTTATCCGGATTAACGTTGCTCCTCGGTTATGGAGACTTGGTCCACTGACTGTCAACGGAGAGTGGTTCTCAACTAGGAATGTTTTGAAATGTAAAATGAATCATGAATGATGAAGAATTGAGGAATACTGAATCTTTCAAAAAAGAAAATAAGGCTTACAAAAATGCTTTTCTGCAAAATACTTGATCTTGCTTAAGCCTTACCTTGACTACCCTAAGCCTCTCATTCCTGAGTCTTCTCCCTTCTTCTTTAGTCGGGTAAGTCTTGTTGAGTACCCCAGTACTCAGGGTTTGTTACCCTTGTTGCAGGTATGCCTGAGACCCCGATGTGTCTCGCACCCTGTTGCGTGACCTTCGTCCAGGAAGAGGCCAATGAGGCCAATGAGTAAATGTGCACCCTCGGGCTGGGTGTTACATGTATCTTTATGTTATTGTTTCCGTTACGTTGTCTACTTTGAATCACCCGAACAATGGTTTGTAATAACCGTACTCCTTACCTCATTTGAAATCTCGTTTTGTAAAACTAATGTTATTTAAGTCTTCCGCTCTTTATTCCGATGATATTTGTAAAAGTATGCAATGCTGTAACCGAATTGTGAGATGATCCTGCGGACATTGGGCGCTAATGTAGCCCGGTGGCGAACAGGTCTTAATCACATGGAACATGGGTTCGGCTGTTAGAGGTTGACAGGGACACGTGGGCCATGGGATTAGGGTCGTTCCGTCACACTTCACTCACCCCAGTGTTGGACCGTATGCTCACCCTATGTCTTTTTATTGATATAGGTAAAACGATTGGAGGACATTTGGTTGGTGGATTCCGGTTGTTCGAGGCACATGACCGGAAACGCCAAGTGGTTCTCCAGTCTTAGTCCTATTGCCAGAAAGGAGTTTATCACCTTTGGCGACAATAGCAAAGGTAAAGTGTTGTCTCGTGGGTCGGTGCGAGTTAATGAGCATTTTGTGTTGCGTGATGTTGCTCTTGTTTCTAACTTGCATTTTAACCTTCTTTCTGTTTCACAACTTTTTGATGATGACTATGAGATTCGGTTTAAACCGAATCTCAGTCGTATTTTAGATCCTCAGGGCAATCTTGTATGTTTGATTTCGCCCTTTGGGAAAGTATTTCGCGCAAATTTCTTGGATTCGTTTGGAATTTCTCGTTGTCTTTTGGCTGGACCTTCCTCCTCTGATCTTTGGAAGTGGCATAGGAGACTCGGTTACCTGAGCTTCGACTTGCTTGCAAGGCTTAGCTCACTTGGCCTAATCCGAGGATTGCCCAAGTTGTGCATGGAGAAGGATCTTGTTTGCCATTCTTGTAGACATGGGAAGATGGTTGCCGCTCCCCACCATCCAGTGACTCAGGTCATGCCTAAGCGCCCTGGAGAGCTTTTTCACATGGACCTTGTTGGTCCGGCTTGGGTGAGTTCGGTTGGAGGGAAGTGGTATGTGTTAGTTGTTGTTGACGATTTTTCAAGATATTCGTGGGTTTTCTTTTTAGCTAAGAAAACAGAGACTTTCTCTTTTGCTCGCAATCTGATTTTGCGTCTTCAAAATGAGTTCCCTAAGAACTCAATGCGAGCTATTTGGAGTGATAATAGTTCCGAGTTTAAGAACTCGGATTTTGAGAAGTTTTGTGATTCTTTGGGTTTAGAGCATCAGTTTTCTTCCCCCTACACACCGCCACAGAATGGTGTTATAGAGAGGAAGAATCGGACCCTTGTAGAGATGGCCAGGATGATGCTCGATGAGCATAGGACTCCTAGGCGATATTGGGCCGAAGCTATGAACACTGCATGCTATATTTCCAATCGCATTTTTCTCTGAGCTTTCTTGAAAAAGACTTCTTATGAGTTGCGTTTTGGAAAACAGCCCAAAGTGAGTTATTTTAGAGTTTTTGGTTGCCACTGTTTTATACTCAAGAAAGGCAACCTGGACAAATTTGAGTCTCGTTCTTCTGACGGTGTATTTTTGGGTTATGGCACTCATACTCGTGCATATCGTGTACTTAACCTTGATACTAACCGAGTCATCGAGACATCCGATGTCACCTTCGACGAGACCATGGTTTGTCCTTCTTCTAGATTTGAGCGTGCAGGTGATCATGAGGATGGCGAGCCTCTTTTTGATGACGAGGATGAGGGTGTTGAAGGGATGGATGATCCAGCACCACCTCCACCTGTTGTGCCGCAAGCATCGGCTTCTACTACGACGACTCATGGCCCCAACCCCTCTTCGTCGACTACTTGGGGGTCGTGGGATCTGCCACCTCGGGCTGTACCTTTTGTACCCGAGGAGGCGCCAACTGCTGTTGAGGGGGAGGTTTCTTCAGCTCGGGAGGCGCCATGACACTTTCAGCGCCAACACCCGCCTCAACAGATGATCGGCAACATCAACGAACGTGTCACTCGGTCAAGGTCACAACAAATCTCTCACTTTGCTCATTCTGCATTTGTTGCTGATTTTGAACCCCGAGATGTTGGACACGCTTTATCTGATCCAGATTGGGTTAATGCCATGCACGAGGAGTTAGAAAATTTTGAAAGAAATCGGGTTTGGGTTTTGGTTCCACCTCCTCCTGAGTGTCACCCTATTGGTACAAAATGGGTTTTCAAAAACAAACAAGGAGAGGATGGCCACATTGTGAGAAACAAGGCCAGACTTGTAGCCCAAGGGTATAGTCAGAAGGAGGGGATAGACTATGAGGAGACTTTTACTCCTATAGCTCGTTTGGAGGCAATTAGGATACTCTTGGCTTTTGCTGCATTCAAAGGTTTTAAACTTTTTCAAATGGATGTCAAGAGTGCCTTCTTAAACGGCTACATAGAAGAAGAGGTGTATGTGAAACAACCCCCGGTTTTGAAAATCCCAAGTTTCCAAACCATGTTTTTAAACTTCACAAAGCTTTGTATGGTTTGAAACAAGCCCCTAGAGCCTGGTATGATAGATTGAAAACCTTTTTGCTTGCTAAGGGTTTTAAAATGGGATGTGTTGATAAAACGCTCTTTCTCCTCAAGCAAGGCAATGACACTCTCTTGGTCCAGATTTACGTGGATGATATTATTTTCGGTGGTTCTTCTCACGCTTTGGTTGCCAAGTTTGCAGATCTTATGAGCAGGGAGTTTGAGATGAGCATGATGGGCGAATTGACATTCTTTCTCGGGTTGCAAATTAAGCAATCCCGAGAGGTGATGTTTGTGCACCAGGGCAAGTATACCAAGGACATCCTGAAGAAGTTCGATATGGGTGAATCCAAGCCTCTTCCAACACCCATGTCGATCACGACGGCCCTGGATGTGGACAAGGATGGAGAAGTTGTGGACCAGAAGGAGTACCGGTGTATGATCGGGTCGCTACTGTACCTGACGGCAACACGCCCGGACATCTAGTTCGCGGTGTGTCTTTGCACACGATTTCAGTCGTCGCCGCGCACCTCTCACCGTCAGGCGGTCAAGCGCATTATGAGGTACTTATGCTTCACACTTGAGTTTGGGATTTGGTATTCAGCTTCCTCCACCCTCTCCCTTTGTGGTTATTCTGATGCCGATTTTGCTGGTTGCCGACTTGATCGCAAGTCCACTTCTGGGATTTGTCAGTTTATTGGTTCTTCTCTTGTATCTTGGTCTTCTCGCAAGCAGTCTAGCGTCACCCAGTCTACCACAGAGGCTGAGTATGTTGCTGCGGCTAGCTGCTGTTCTCAATTGCTTTGGATGATGGCCAGTTTGCGTGATTTTGGTCTGAGCTTTTCTCGCGTTCCTTTGCTTTGTGACAGCACGAGTGCTATTAGCGTTGCTAAGAACCCCGTGCTGCATTCTAAGACCAAACACATTGATGTGCGCTTTCATTTTCTGCGAGACCACTATGAGAAGGGTGATATCGACCTTCGCCATGTCGATACTCATCATCAGTTGGCAGATATTTTTACCAAGCCTTTGGACCAATCAAATTTTGCTAGGTTGAGAGGTGAGCTTGGTGTGTGTTTCCCCTTTTAGATGGGGGAAACATTTTGGTTACTGTATCATAGACTGACTCTTTTTCTTTCATTTTGTTTTCATTTCTGATAAGTTACTCTTTGCATTTCATCATGCATTTTTGCATTTCGAGCTTCATGTATATAATCTTTGGAATGTGATTATGCTCTATCTAGTATGCTCTGATGCTATATAATGATGCTTGTAGCTTATGCTCTTTCTGATCACTAATACATGTTGTGAGCTGAGCTATTTTGTAAATGGTGAACTTGCTTAATGAACATAAACCTTGAAATTGTTCACCATTGAGATATGCAACTAGCATTTGTAGGATGTGTTGAATTCACTCATGCTTTTCATATATTCTAGGTTGCTATGTCTCTAGTTCTGAGTCACTCACTTGCTTGGTCTGTTCATATTCTGTTATAAAATGAACCAAGTTTAAGTGTTTTGAAAAGATCGAGATGGAATTGCTTGTCAGCACATCACGGTATCGAGACTGTTTCTCATTGCACTTTGAGTTAAACTTGAGCCGTGTAGTGCAAGACTGAAACCGATGTTTTAAGCTTCTGATTGCTTTAGCATAGGCTTAGCTCGGTTGAAAAGTTAGGCAATGACAAGCCTTCAACCTCTCGCAATCACATGCTGAATTTTGAACTTGTGTAGTTTCACTGCTGCAACTCCGATTAAAATCTGAAATCACAAGTCTATGTTTCATTCTATAGCATGATGGTTGAACTTTGCTAGGGGTAGTTCACCTTGTATACATGTTTAGCACTTGTTTGACTTCTTGTCTATACATGTTTAGTGCTATTTTGATGGTGGATACCTTTTGGCGAAAACTGCTCTTTTTGCTCATATGTTCATATTTCGTATTTGGTGATCAGTTTGAGTCATCGGATCAGGACTGTGTAGAGTATCTTTTCATTCTATTGACTATACTCCTGAAGCTGCTAACTTGCATTTTTTGACTCATATGCATTTTGGAAGGGAAAAATTTGCTTGATAGTGCATTATCAACTAAGGGGGAGAAATTCTTGCCAAATCATAAGGGGGAGAAATCATATCATATCCTAGTTGTGTGCACTATTGGAGGGGGAGTTGCTCGCTTGATGTATTTATGGAGTTTTTCAATTGGTATGGATTGGTATGGAGCGATTTTATGCTAGTTGTGTTGAGCCTCTGTGCCTCTATCTTGAGGGACTAGCAGTTTTGCTTTGTGGATGTGTTTCTCAACTGCTATTCTTGATGTATTTATGGAGTTTTTCAATTGGTATGGAGCGATTTTATGCTAGTTGTGTTGAGCCTCTGTGCCTCTATCTTGAGGGACTAGCAGTTTTGCTTTGTGGATGTGTTTCTCAACTGCTATCGAGCTTTTCTGCTCTTCAGTTGGTATTCTTCAATTGGTATCGAGCTTTCTTGCTAGCGGTGTTGAGCCTGTTCTACCTCTTCTTGAGGGCTAGTTTTGCTTTGCTTGGTTGCGTCGAGCTGTTGCCCATGTCTTTGGGGACCAAGTTGTCTCGCTCTTTCCACTTGACCTTTTTCGGCTTTGCTATGCTCTTGGGTCATTTGGTCGAGTTCTCTCTCCTTCTTCTTCCTTCTTCTATTTCATTATGATTTGTGTGAGTAGTTGACAATGCACTCATCAAGGGGGAGATTGCGGATACATGGGTGTATGCCGAGTCTCGAGTGATGAGTGATTGTCAACTGGTTTGATGCGCATGTTCTTTGGCTTGTGTTGTGCAGGTGTCGAGCACGGATACAGTGATCGAAGGCAAGGTGAAGGTCAAGTAGAGACGTGTCGTGCTGATGGACTGAGAGCGGTGAAGGGCGGACGTGAGGCTTGGACTGAGGGACCGGTGGCCTGAGGATCAGCTGTGGTGGCTGACAGCCTGGGACAGCGACGAGCGGAGACTTGCAGGGCACAGTGTTGCTCAGGTCGAGAACCTAGGGACATGTGTCGGTGGACGGGGTGCACGGGCGGTGCATCCCCTCTACGGCTCGGTTTGGTGGTTGAGCCACAGAAAAACCACCGGTGGACGGTTTTCAGGTTTGGGCCACAAAACCTGGGTGTTGCGGGTTTGCCGAGTTTGGGCCACAAAACTCGGACTGAGGACGGTTTCCAGGTTTGGGCCTCAAAACCTGGGCGCTGATGGGTTTCTGAGTTTGGGCACAAAACTCAAGCGATGGGAGGCTGGTTTCCCGGTTTGGGCCTCAAAACCGGGGGTTGGTCGTGAAGGCTGGTTTCCCGGTTTGGGCCTCAAAACCGGGGGCGGAGTCCGTGAAAAGGACAAATAGAGCGGTGGCGGCACGTGGCGGCAATCGGTGAGGTTGCGTCGAGGCAACGCTACCAGTTGTGCGGGCGTGGTCGTCGGATCACCATCATCTTCGAGTTGGTCCAGGATAGCCTTAGGGTTTGGATGGTTCGCTCTGTAAATAACTAGGGGTAGAGTGGGAATTAGAATTAGAATAAGTAGGGGGAGACACCCACCTCTCAAACCATCTCAGTCATTTGCTATTTGCTTTCTAGGGTTTTCCTGCTCTCCCAATCCCCTGCTGTAGCTACTGAGATCCGCAGAGAACCATACCTCTGTGTCCATGAGATTTTGAGGAAGTGAGACCGTAATCTCACTGTTGTAGCGTGTGGTAGCCACACGGTTGCAATTCATGGTTGTGATTCGCGTTTTGATATTGTTCTTCGCGAGTTACTTTTCTCCACGTTTTCCCGGTGATCGATTTCTCTCAGTGTTACGTCTTTTGCGATTCCGTTTGAACTGAGTTGTTCTAGATCGTGAGGCACTTCTTTCCACTGAAGGAATTGTGTTCTAACCTCACGAGCTAGTAGATCGGTCGATTTTTGTTTCGAATCGAGTTTTGCTCTCTTTAGCCCGAATTCTTTCGATTCATCGATTTGGAGATAGGTTCGAGTCATGATCTCCTAGGAGTAGCTCACTATCCTCCTTGTGACTCCTCTTACCAAGTTAGAACCCTAGTGGTTTCGTTTTGGGTGAGATCGAGTTGAATCGGTGGACGAATAGAGATGCGTCGGGGTGACCGGACGCACAAGTCGGGCCGACCGGGCGCTTGGTCATGAGTCCGGTCGTTGAACACGTTCACGGTGTGTTCTTCGCGACTTGACCGGACGCTCGACGAGAAAGTGACCGGACGCACTCCTTACACTGTTCACTGCTCGTTCCTTCTGACCAGACGCTGGACAAGTTTGGATCAGACGCTCTCTACTGTGAGTCCGGTCCGAAACAGTAAGGTCCCAAACCAGGTTTTGCCAGACCGGATGCGTCCGGTGGTCTCTGACCGGACGCAGGCAGAGTCCGGTCAGGTGAGTTCTGGACAGTTTCGTCCATGGTTCGTTCGTTCGTTGTCGGTTTTGATTTTTGGCTTTTGCGTTGGGTTTCTAGAGTTGAGTAGTGTCTCGTTGTGCTTCTCGGAAGCATCCACCCTACATCTAGGGTCGTGGACACTATTTAAGCTCTAAGTTTGCTTTTGGGGGAATTCTCGGGAAAGTGGCAACAAGTTTCTGAAAAGAAATTTTGAAGCTCCCATTCACCCCCCCCCCCTCTGGTCGCTTTCTAGTAACACTCTCGGTCCTTCAATAGTCATCATAGTGATCAGCCTCAACCACTTTCTTGCCCTTGCCACTAGCTCTTTGCTCATCATGCTCACTAACCAAGTCCTCACAAGATGTTGCTATGTCACATTTAACAACAAGGTTAGGGGCATCATGTGTCTCATGTGAAAGCATATCATAAGCAACGGTGAGAGTATCATAATCAACTTTCACTTGAGTGTATTGTTCTTTGAGCAAAGCATGACTAGTGGTAAGATCACTATGCATCTTATCAAGTTTTTCATTTTTAGCTTTGAGCTCCTTGTTAGAGGACTTGAGCTCCTTGATAGAGGATGACATAGTAGCAAGTTCATCTTTTAGCTCATCACTAGCATGTATAGCATTGTTATATTTTTCAACAAGAGCTTCATTGTCATGAACAAGCCTATCATTTTTAGCTCTAGTCTTTCTTATGATTTTAGTGTAGTTGTTTAGCAATTCAACAAGTTCATCATAAGAGGGAGCTTTGAACTCTCCATCACTCTCATCATCACTAGAATCATCATCACTTTGTACCTTCCGATCACCCTTTGCCATGAGGCATAGGTGTGTAGAGGATGATGGCGACGGTGGAGGTGGTGGTGTAGAAGTCTCAATCACTAGAGCGGCCACCTTCTCCTTCTCATCATCACTATCTTCATTTGATGAGCCACCGGAGGAGTCAATGTCGGTGAGCCAATCACCAACAATGTAGGCCTTGCCACCTTTCTTGTGGTATGGCTTCTTCTTCTTTCCATCCTTCTTGTAGGGCTTCTCACTCTTCTTCTCATCTTCGCTAGATGAGTCATATTTCTTGCTCTTGTTCTTGTTCTTGTTGCTTTCTTTCTTGGGCTTGGGGCATTGATGAGCAAGATGGCCAAGATCACCGCAATTGTAGCAATCCATTTCGGAGATTGGCCTTCTCTTGCTACTTGTGAAGAACTTCTTCTTTCTTGAGTCAAAGTTGACTCCATTCTTGTGAAGCTTCTTCAACATCTTGGTGGTCTTCCTCACCATGAGAGCAATGTTGGAGTCATCTTCATCATCACTTGTGCTCTCATGATGCACCTCAATAGCCTTGGACTTGGCTTTCTTGTCATGGCTTGCTTTGAAGGCCAAGTCCTTCTTCTTGTCGGTTGAACAGCCACCACATGGTGTGATGTGCATGTACATCTCATGAGCATTGATCTTCCCCAAGACTTGTGTTGGTGTGGATGTGGAAAGATCACCTTGATGTAGCACCGTCACAATGTGTCCATATTTGTCAATTGGGAGGACACATAGAATCTTCCTCACAACATCGGATGGTTGCATTTGTGTGAGGCCAAGACCATTAAGCTCCTCTACAAGAACATTCAAGCGTGAGTACATTTCATTGGCATTTTCATGAGCAAGCAGTTCAAAAGAATTTAACTTTTGCATGACCAAATGATAACGCTCCTCACGCTCACTCTTGGTTCCCTCATGGAGCGCACAAATGTTATCCCATAGCTCATGGGCATTCTTGTGGTTCCGAACACGGTTAAACACATCCTTGCAAATGCCTCTAAAGATGATATTTTTGGCCTTTGCATTCCACTTCTCATTTTCTTCCTCATGAGGGGTTAAGCTTGTACCCTCCTTTGGCTTGGGAAAGCCGGTGATTGCGGCTTGGCGGCATTTAGCATCTACCGCTACTAGGTACGACTCTATACGGATTTTCCAATATGGAAAGTTGTCTCCCTCGAACATGGGAGGTGGTCCATCACCTCCGGACATCTTAACTCTAGGCGGTTAAGCCTAAATCGAGAGCACGAGGCTCCGATACCAATTGAAAGGATCAAGATGCCCAAGAGGGGGGTGAATTGGGCTTTTCTAAAACTTTTGCAAGAATTAAAACCTAGCAAGCCCAATTAACCCCCTAGTGCCTAGAAGTGTGTTTCACTAGAATCAACCGCACAAAAGATCAAAGCTATGACATTTCTACTCTACCATGGCAATTCAAATATGGATGAACAATAAGTAAATTGCGGAATTGAATTGCTCAAATGTAAATGCGTAAGTAGAGAGAGTAGATATGACACGACGATCTTTTTCCCGAGGTATCGAGGTGTTGGCACACCCCCCCTATTCCTCGTTGGAGCACCCGCGCAAGGGTATCGCTCCCCCTTGATCCGCGCAAGGATCAAGTGCTCACTACGAGCTGATTCTTCGCCACTCCGGCCCGGTGAATCACTCGCTACCGGTCACAACATGGCTTGGGTCATCCACAATGCCTCCGGATGATCACCAAGCTCTCCGATCGCCACCAAGCCGTCTAGGTGATGCCGATCACCAAGAGTAACAAGCTAGAACTCTCACTTGACCGAGACAAGGCCAAATAGATGGATGGATGCACACTTGCTACTCAATTCTCACTAGGAGGTCACTAATTCTCTCAATTAGCAAATCTCTCAACCTCACTAGGGCTCTTGCTCTTTCTCACACTCACAAGATGTTTCTCAGCAAAGGAAAGTGGCAAGAACACTCTAATGGATGAGGAGGAGGAGTATAAATACTCCCCCCAACCGGCCATCCAATAGAGCAGCTGACAGGGCATTCTGCGGGGGCATCGGACGCTCCGATGCCTAGCATCGGGCGCTCCGATGACCTCGACCAACGGTCAACTGTACAACCTGTCAGACCTGTTAAGGGAGCATCGGACGCTGGGCAGCGTCCGATGCCACCACAACGGACGCGTCCGATGTGGTTTTACCCTCTTTGGAACCTCTCTAGATGGCCATCGGACGCTGGCCCTCAGCGTCCGATGCCAGCGTCCGGTGCTACCCCAGTTACACTCGCAAGTGAACCGTGGCATGGGCGCGTCCGATGTGGCACCACCGGACGGTCCGATGCCACGCACCAGACTAAACCCTAGTCTGAGTGAGCATCAGACGCGTCTGATGCCCACCAGGCCAGCGTCCGATGCCTGTTTCACAGGCAAAACTCACTCGGATCGCGACGTGGCCTTAACGACTTTTGATCCTCTCGACATAAGGCATCTCTTTGAGCTACCTAGGGCTATGAAATAACAAGTGTGCACCACACCTACCTCAATAGACTCATCTAGGTCAAGCTACTGATTCACGCTCCCCTTTATAGTACGGCCAAAGGAAAAACAAAGACCTAAGACTACCTAAGTGTCCTCCAACACCATGTGACACTTAGCCTAGCCTACCACCGTCTTCGTCGTCCGTCCTTTGAAAACCGAAACGATTTCCATCGCCAGGGGACATGAACTCCATATGCCCGCATCGTCGCCATTACCGTGACCTAACTCAACCTTGTTTCTGCAAAACACACATTAATCACAGTAATCTTGTGTTTCATCCAATCACCGAAACCCACTAGGGGCGAAGATGCGTTCACCGCTGAAAGGTCCAAATTGGCTAGAGGGGGGTGAATAGCCTAATTAAAAATCTACAAAAATACTTAGGCAAACACTATTAGTATAACAAATGGCGAAGCTTTTTGCGCTAGCCTAATATTGTGTTGCAAGTCACCTATCCAACAATTCTACCTAATAAAGCTATGTCACACAATCAACTAGAGCTAATATCCAATGCGGAATAAAACAATCTAGCTCTAGCACAAGTATGATATATAAAGAAAGTAAATGAGGCAAGTGTGCGCAATAGATAAACTAAGTGAACTAATCACAACTAGCTACATAAGATATATGAAAAAAGATATATGACAAGTAATAATATCTACACAAAAGAAATAGCTCAAAGAAAAATACACAAAGTAAACGAGCTAGATAGTAGTGGTTTCACCGAGCCTTCGGGATCGTCTAGTAGAGAGCCAATCACCGGTGAAATTCACTTGTGATGCCAATCACCAATAATGTGAATATGAAGACCAATCACAATAAGCACACGGGACACCAAAATTTATCCCGAGGTTCACGTGCTTGCCGGCACGCTACTCCCTGTTGTGTCGACCAACACTAGGTGACCCGGTGGCTAATCGACACAAAGCCAAGCTCACAAAGAGCGCCACAAGAATCTACCGCTAGTGAGGTAGCTCAATGACACGAGCAATCCACTAAGGATGCCTCTTGCCGCTCCGGCGAGGTGAGGCTCCAAAACCTCTCACAAACTCGAAAGGTGGTGGCCAAGAACAATCTCCTTCTCTTGCCAACAACATCGCAATGCCTCCAAGCCATCTAGGCACCGGCAAATGCCAAGAGTAACAAGAAAACTCAATGCCGATGCGAAGAACTAGTGCCACTAGATTGAACTCTTTCAAATCACGCACTAGATCACTCAATCTCACTTGGTTTGATCAAATCAACTTGGGAGATGAGTTGGGAGGCTTGCCAATGCTCACTAGTGTTTCCTCAGTGTTTCCTGGAAAGCACGCTCGCGCCACGTCACCTGCATCGGACTCTGCAACAGTGTTTCCTCAGCGTCCGTTGCCAGCGTCCGATGCTCCTTCAACTTCTGTCAGAATCTAGGGTTAACCATCGGACGCTCAGCCCAGCGTCCGATGCTCCTTGGACCAGCGTTCGATGCTTCTGAACACACTACCGCTCTTCCAAAAATTGCTGAATCCTGCCTCGCAAGCTCGGCAGGAGGGAGAAGGACTATACACTAGTTTCTCCCACTTCTCCACAGCTCCTTAACACCCCCTTATCCCAAAAGTGCCAACACCACCAAGTGTACATCATTATATGCAAGTGTGTTAGCATTTTGCAAAGCATTTTCAAAGGGGTTTTGTTAGTCACTCACTAGGTCTATAGCATCGATATGTTAGAGAACTCCTAGTGTCACTTGAACACCGCATAACCCGTGAATTATCTCCTCTTAATAGTACGGCTATGGCACTTGAACACCGCATAACCCGTGAATTATCTCCTCTTAATAGTACGGCTATGTATCCTAAATGTGATCACACTCGCTAAGTGTGTCGATCACCAAAACAAAGAGCCCTATAGGTTATACCTTTGCCTTCGGGCCTCTTTGCTCCATCTCTTCTCTTCTTCATTTCACCAATGGTAGAGCACTTGATCACTTGAGTTGCATATGGCCATCACCATCCTCCATGGTTGCCACCTTGTTAGCTCCACCACTTGGCTTGGTCTCAATCCTTTCTTATAAGCTACACACATGCTTAGCAATAGGATTAGACCAAATAGGTTTCATCAATTAGCCAAAATCAAACTAGGGCTTTCAACCGCGCTACGGGCGATGCAGTTCGAAGTGGTGTACGGCCGCCCCCACCTTCCCTTCTACCACACCAGGAGGGGGTGGCCTAGACAGAGGCGGCGGACGCCATGCTGCGGGACCGCGACACATTCCTAGAGGAGGTTCACGAGCGTCATCTCCAAGCACAGCAGTACGCAAGCGTCACTATGATGAGCACCATCGCGAGGTGGAATTCGCTGTGGGGGCCTGGGTGCTTCTTAGCCTACTGCACCGTCCCACCCATGCCCTGACCACTCCGTCGAAGGGCAAGATGCGACCACGCTACGCCGAGCCATTCCAAATCGTCGAGCGCGTCGGTGGCCTACAGCCTACAACTCCCAGTTGAGGTGCACTTGCATGATGTCTTTCATGTGGGGCTGCTGAAGCCCTACAACAGCGCCCCACCTGCAACCCCTACAGCGTTGCCACCTGTCCAGGACGGGCGCATGCTGCCGGCTCCCGAGCGTGTGCTACGTGCCTAGTTGCGTCGTGGTGATTGGAAGTTCCTTGTCAAGTGGCAGGGTCTCTCAGATGATGATGCGACATGGGAACCTCTCCGGGACTTCAAGGACCTCTACCTTGATGTCCAACTTGAGGACGAGCTGTTTGCCGAGACGGGGAGAGATGTTATGACCAGCTTGCAGTATTACAGGCGTAGCTAATAGGCCAATATTTATTTATTTCAGAGATTACTTTATATTATTAGCAGTTAGCTCAAGGGGTTAATTAACAAAAGATATTTAGTAGTATAAATACTTTGTAATCTGGATTATTGAGGATTAAGCAGAAACAGATTTATTTCTGGCTTCCTAAAGGGAGCCGGGAGTACTCACCCTCTGCCCTAGCTTCTTCCTCGCGCGAGCAGTCACGGCTCAAGCCTCGATCTTCCGCCTCCCACACATACAATCTGAGATCGATCCCTGGCAGGTCTAGACACCATATCACAACGTAATACTATTATTAAAACAGCTGAAATAACTTCGAACGAACAGGCCCAATATCCCACTCGCCTGTCCTAGAACTGAACACCATCTTAAAATATCCCGCTCTGCAAAACAAAACACCATCTTAAAGTGGTATTCCGCTCTGGTTAACTACCTAAGTCCCTGTTTGGATCCATGGCAAAAGTTATAGTTTTGCACTTTTTGCTCTTTTTTTTGTCATGGGATCCAAACAGCTTGGCAAAAAAGTTGACAAAAGAGCAAAATTTTTGCTAGTTCCTCTCGCCACCAAAACCTGGCAAAATAGGCCAAAAAGCCTCGGGGTGGGCGCCCAGACGCCCAATACCCCGGGTCCCCACCCACCCACACTTCATAAAGACGCTAAATCATCATTAAATATGGGCAAATCAGTCATTGTGCACTAATTAATGTAACTTTAGCTATGGAATCCAAACAGCTCTACAAGACAAGTTTTGGCTACAAAAATTTTGCTAGTGGCAACTTGGATCCTAACAGGGCCTAAGATGTAAACCAAACACCATCTTAAAGTGGTATTCCGCTCTGGTTAACTACCTAAGATGTACGGATCCCATAAACAAGCACTACCTTTAACGTTGGACAGGCTCCTAGAATGCGCTATTGTCCTGCTATAGCGTGGGAGTTGCAATGAAATGCTATGTAGTATTGTCCTACCCCGTTTTACCTTGGCAATGGTACTGAGATGCTGCTCCAAGGCAGCATTATGTGGTAGGGAAATCACAGCTATCCAAGAACCAAATTTACGTTCTAGCCCCAGCTTTGCATATAAAAATGTAAAGCCAAGAACCACAGAAGAAATGCAATCCAGTAAACCAAACCCCAAACCCCAGCACATGATTGGAGGAAGCATCACGGAAACAATATCCATAATATGCTGAGCACGACACTCGGATGCCCAGTTAAAAGACGGAACGTAAATTTTCATGGCAAGTCACTGGGACCAGCCAGTGCCACAATGTAAAGGTTTGCCCTCCAATTGAACAGAATTAACGAGGATACAATCTAGTTTAGATCATGTCGGAAGCATCTTCAACTGCTCTGAGACGCCTCAGTCTTAGCTTCCACCGACTCCGTCTTCTCGGCCTCAACAGCCTTGCCCGCAGCTTGAGGTTTTGATACTTCTTCTAAATGGAGGGCAGAAGGAAAAAAATAATAATGTTAGGATGTCTGAGTTGATACTACACTACAGGATCACATAAATGTAAACACAATTAAGGGCCTCAATACGACACTACTGAGCTGAAACTAAATTATAACTTCCTGTGAAGTTTAATCAGCACTTATTATGTAGCAATAGATGTACAATGATATAAATGAGTAATCATTTTTCTCAAACACTTTGGACAATGCAATTACGTAAAAAACAAGAAAAAAACTTCAATTTTAAAACTCAAATTATCTAATTAAGCTATTTTTCAAGAGTTCGCATTTCATACCAAACAATACATTTAAATTTTCAAACTCTGAATGCCATATGTAATCCCCTTATGGAAAAAGAAAACAGATTCTATTGGTCCATCCATTGAAAACTGATTAGTATGGCACATGTAAACATTTGATTAGAACTACATAATTCACTTAGATGGGAAATTTACTACCTGTCATCAATTAAACCTTTTGCTTAATGTCAACCTAAATTACATAAACAAGAAATAGAAACCTAAGTTGGGTTTCATAAGATTTTTGTTATCTTCTAAACTAACATGCGAGAGAGGTACAACAGCAGAAGAAATACAAACCTTCATCATCACTCTCATCCTCGAAATCATCCATTCCCATACCGCCCATGCCACCAAGGCCGCCCATGCCACCAAGGCCGCCCATGCCACCCATGCCACCAAGACCGCCCATGCCACCCATGCCACCAAGACCGCCCATACCACCCATGCCACCAAGACCGCCCAAACCAGCCATATCACCCATGCCACCCATACCACCAAAATTCTACAAAGAAACCAAGAAAAATATCAAACCAGTTTGCCACAATGTCAAGGAGTCCATTAGAAGAAAAACTGGCAAAACAATTATTTACCGAGAAGTCCATCCCATCCAAGTTGACATCAGCACCTACAAAATAGGAATAGATGAGCGCAAGGACTTTTACATGCCAATGCGCAATGTAATGAGCAACCTTCTTGCATGGTGTCAAACAAAATATTTTCTAGTTCGTCTATGACCATGTTGCACTACTAAGTTTGTACATCTAATATAAAAAATGGTTTTCTGAAGCTATGATAGCTATCATTTTAGAGATAGCATGTGGTGAAATCTAAGGCAAGTGTGCAGCCTCCAGGAAGTTCTGCACACTGTTCTTATGTCTAAGAGGTTGTGTTTGGGTATAATATAAGGCAGAGGTGTTGCCCATGAATATTTTTCAAGAAGCAGTTACAGGTAATAATCCACTACTCCACAGTGTACATTTAAAGTAAGAAAGTTCTTGTTGTGTCTGCGGTTTACTAAGATAATGGTTCGTCATTGCTCATTAAATTTGGGAGCGTTAAACACTTAAACCAAATATTTGCATACTGACATCTAGTCTCTGTGCATGTATCAGTTTGTGTATCACCTAGTTAATTTCCTTCAGTAGTATCCAAGAATATAAGAAACCACATAGCATACCATCATCATCTTCGTCAACCCATTTGTCCCAATCAACTTTCACAAAGTGAGGTGCCCTTTGATCATCTCGAACAAGTTTCTTCCACCATTTGGCCTCAGCTTTTTCTACGATACAGAATATGGACCTGACCCCCACACTTATTTTGCTAGCCTGTTATATTAAGAAGTAATGTTGGGTAAGGAGGCACAACTTTAAACATCAAGGATTTAAACTAAACCTGTACACATTAATATCACATGAAAATGCATTACCTCAACGTTAACTTTGTCATTCAGATCTAGTTTCAATTCATACAAGTTTGTACCAGCACTGCCAGAGAATGTGAAGACACCATCTGGTTCCAAATTAACCTTAGCATCCTTGGCATCAGGTAACTGTACAGTGATATAAACCTTGTCGACCCTCTGAGCCCACTTCACTTCCGGATGCCGACTACAGAAAACAATGCTACTTGTCAAGAAACCAACATATAAACAGGAATTCACCTCTCTACATCCTTAATAGTTTCAATAAGTACATTTACATAAATACACAAGTGGACCTAGTGCAAATACACAGATCTATTTTGTAGGGGTACCATCGATCATAGACGAGCAAATCAGAGTGATTAGAAAAACAGAGAATCAAGAAACAATGGTCCATTAGCATTAGTATCAACGTTGGCTAGCCAAACTATCCAACTAATGAATATTTTACCATCAAATTTGGTTTATAGATAGATCAGAATAAACAACAACAACAAAGCATTTCAGTCACAAGCAAGTTGGGATGCGACAGCCCAATCCTTGTTAACTTGATACCGTGCCCAGATCACGAAAAGGCACGTCAAAGGGGTGACGACCTGGCCCTTACACATTTAATACCATACCCTGGTTCCTATATGGCATGTGGATACGAGGGTTACACCCCCAACAGGGTTTTCTTGGGCATAGTTCTCAAGGCGTCCAGGCACCCCCCATCGCCTTGCAGAATGGTCGTCTAGGCAGGCAACGCGGGCGCCTAGGCGAGCAAGGCGTCCAGGCGGTGGTCCATTGCCCTGCCTCGCCTGGGCGCCTTAAGAACTATGTTCTTGGGTTTCATCTCCAAATGAGCAGCTTAGTTTGGTGTTGGCTCACCAAGCCTAAATAAATATTTATTAAGGAAAAGCTAACCATAAACTCAAACAGAATATGATAACTTAACACTTCCTGTAACAAGAAAGTAATCATAGCTCCAAGTTCCCAGCTGCCAGGATGTGCATATCATCAACACCAGTCAACAAAAATGAAGTTGAGAATCATAACAGAAGTCATGGATGTCAGAATAAAATTACCAACTATCAATCAGAAAGCAAAATTTTATCATCTCATGTTTAAAATAACGTTATTAGTATTACATTTTTGAACATTTGAATGCAGTTATGCTTGTTAGATGACAGTTGACAGGCACCTTCAAGAAAAGCAGTACCAGGCAGCAAATCTGTATTCTTTTCAACGTTGGAGTGTGAACACGATACAAATAATTTAATGACATAAGAAAATGGCAAAACAGAATCCCAAGTGCTAAACAGTCGAAATAAGGCCAAACTATGTTAAGGAATAAGAAATGCAATTTGAGACCTGCCTCCAAAATATCAAGGAAGTAGGAACATATTACATTACATGTCATGGAAAAAATAACTTTCAGTGCCATGATTTTAGAACATGCCCCAATATATTAGAGAAGCAGTGATCAAATGTACTTTTAGCTACCATAGCATGCCCAAACCATACTTGATTGGAAGGAGTAGAAGCGGTGATTGGAACCAGTACATGCAGCAGAGTATAAACGAATGAGAGGCACCATCACTCTTAGAAAAACAATTAAAGAACTATGCCGCTCTAGGCATGTCTGTGATTGTAAAACTAGCTATGAAACCAAATGGGGCAACAGAAATTATACCATGCCACTCTAGGCATGTGAGTCAACTTTATGTCCTGAAAAAAATCAGTTAACCATAAACTTGCCCACATATTGCACATTGCTAAAACATATGAAACAAACTAGACGCGTATAGACTACTAAGAAGCCAAAAGTTAAGTACCAAAAATGCCAGATGAACAATGTTTTCCGGTCGTCCAGTCAAACCTAGTCGCCATGGGACCGACTAGGGTGATTAATCGCAATTAATCAGACGACTTGGACAAGTCGACACTACCCCTAGTCGGTCACTAGGGACCTGACTAGGACCGCGATTAATCAGACAACCAGAAAACATTGCAGATGAATGCCACGTATATCTCCAAAACCCCCATGCAAATATCAATCGAATCATGGTTAATTAGTGAGCCATTACCAGCACCGAAAAACAACTGCAATTACAGAACTATGAACACATGGACACCACACTATCACACAAAACCATGGCCAACAGCGATAATCTGCAGTTACCAGCATAACCATCTAAAGCTTTGCCTGCAACAACTCATCCACACCCAACCAACAGAACAATTCAAAACCGCGGCACCACGAAATGAACCACAACAAAGCCGTACAGACACGCGCCCGCTCAAACCCTAGGGGCACATCGTAACTCGAATTAAACTACAGCAAACCCAACGGTTCCATTGAGCCCAGCCACATCTCGGCGGGGAAACCCCTAGGGCTCGCGCTGAGCCATGGACACGGAAGAGCATCACCACGTGCACCCCAGCCCCCAAGATCCGCCCGCGCAGCCGCAGGCGGCCGCTGCGAATGATCTTGTTAACACCGCCGCGAAGCGAGACCGCTGAATCTAGAAAGAAGAGTAGATGCTGGATCGAGAACGCCCGGTGGATTTTGGCTCACCTCATCTTGACGCGGCTGGTACAGGCGGCAGCGTGGGCGGCGGCGGGTGGTGGGGAGCGAGGGTTTTGTGAGGTTTTCGGGGTGGGAGGAGACTGGAGGGGAAAGAGAGATCGAAGTTTGGGACGACTCAAGTAGGCGGTGGGAGGTCACGGTGCGCAGTAGCAGGCCGAAACGGGCTGGGATATGGTCGTAGGTATTATGTGCCTAATTGTGGTCTTGTGGCTGTTTTAGGGCTGTTTGTTTAGGCTTCTGGCTTTTGATTTTCGGGAGTTTTTTTTTTTTTTGGAACTCAAAACTGAGGTTCAAAAGCTCCCACGAAACTGAAACAAAACAGGGTAGACTCTTGTCATCTGATTGGTTTAGGTATGTTAGAGCAACTCTAACGGTTTTGCAAATGAACTTTGCATTCTTATTTTTGCTAAAAAGTATACAAAACTCATATCCAACGGTTTGACAAATGGGCTTTGCATTTTTATTAACTTGGCAAAATCCTGAGATGGATTGACATATATGCAAGCTCGTGATCGGCTTGGCATTTTCGTCTCGTGTACTACTCCCGCGCGCGCTCTTCCCTCCCGCGCCGCCGGGTTTCCTTTTTTAGATTTTGGCAACTCAATTTTGCCAAACCGTTGGAGATAACTTTTTTTTCTCCTCCCCTTATTGATTTGAGAGTTGGCAAATTTTATGTTTTGCCAAATAAAAAATGCAAAACCATTAGAGTTCCTCTTAGAGTCTTTCTAGGCGCCGTTTGGCAAGTGATTGTGTTAACATCATATCCATGGACATCTATAGTCATCACTATTATAGTACCTGTGCAAACGCCATGTGTTTTTTAGGGATACATATGAAAATAAACAAATAAATATTTTTTATAGTATATTGCTCATGCTAATATTACGATGATATCTAGAAAAATAAATTATAAAACTAAAAAATAATTAAGTGATGAAAAGAAAAACACAAATTCACTGTCTCGCAGAGCTGTGTTACAGAGATAGGTTTGCAAATTGTGAATGCAAGTCTCGACTCTTACTACAGCTATGGATAGGAGCCTGCAGCTGTGGTACATGTTGCTGCTGTTGGAACAATGTTTTAAGGTGACCAATTTCCATCTCTAACAGCTCCTGCTGATTTGCAACATAGACAAGAAAAAACGGTGAGTCAACTGTTCTAAAAAGATGTTTGATAAGCTCAAGTATATTTCTGATAATTGAATAATCTCATTTGTCTCATAAAAGTGGCAATGTGGAAGTCTTTTTATCAAGATAATGATGTTTTAGCTACAACCATTGTCTATTAGAATTTAGCAAAGCAACTATACAATGTATTCTCTTTTTTATATGCTACATAAGACCATGTAATTTATTCTTAAAAATATTAGGTAGTTAACAACTATATTGTTTGAATAGGTCCCTTGTATATTTTGTCATAACTTCAGGAAATTAAAAAGATTGACAAACTATAACAAAAAACATGTCAAGTGATGTAATATGGTAACTCTCTGTTTTTAGCTGGAACTAAAACATTATAAGAACATCCAAATCTCTCTACCTTGCATAAAATCATTTTTATAGAGTCACTTGCGTTTTAGGGAGTTTAGTCCACATGAGCTGAGTTTTCCACTTTAAGTTAGTATAAGTATAGCAACATAACAGTGTGTATTTCACTTTACCTTATCTTCTACTTTCTCATTGACATGTCCTTTGATGGTATCAAGATCAAGCTTCTCAAGCTTAACCCACTTATCGAATCTTCTATGACTGTAAGTTCAAATCATTTAAGATATAACAGTTTACGATTATTAGAACAAGTTGTGGTTAATATAAGAGATCGTACTTAGCTCCAGCTAAAATTGTCAGAAGAAGTTTGTGACTATACTAAAATTCTCTACCATTAGAACGATCATAGCTGAAATGTACAGAGGTATGAAACAGAAAGGTAACCTAATCAGCCAATTAGCACCGGCAACCCATATATTAGTATATTGCACATGCTAAGGCTACGCTGGTGTCTAGGAAACATAAATTAAAAAGTAAAATAAATGTAAAGATCTTATAACATTGAAAAATTTCCAATAGTAACATTGATAATCACATATTTATAAAAACAAAACGAATACAATATTCATTAAAAATATTTAAGTATACAAAGACCAAACTAATATAAAGGAAAATATGAGAAAGGTGTACAAAGAAAAATATAGAAAAGGGTGTAAAAAACAGCATACCTTTACACCCAAAATGGTAGCATGCGAACACAAGATTGATATGTGCCCTTGTGGTTAGTCATTATGACGAGTTGGCGTGAGTGTGCGACAAGTGTCTTGGTTGTGTTGGTGTGCAAGTGTGGAGCTTGAAGGCAATGCTCGTGGCGAGATGAAGGTCAAGTAGAGACGTGTCGTGCCGATGGACCAAAAGTGGCGAAGGGTAGATGTGAGGCTGTGTTGGTGTGCAAGTGTGGAGCTTGAAGGCAATGCTAGTTGCGGTAGCTGACACTTTGGCGGCAACAATCAAGAGTACATGAGGATGAAGACGACATTGGTCGAGTCAAGACGGAAGGCGATAGTGTCGTGACACCTGAAGGAGACAGGACACAGGCTTGCATGAGAGATGCAATGACACCTGAAGGAGACAGGACACAGGCTTGCATGAGAGATGCAATGTCACACTCGATTTTAAGGATAAAATCGAATGCACAATATATATATGTCTGGATCAATTTTCATGCATATATTGATGTCATAATAGTATCAAAAACAATATTGTATTACATAAGCGAACATTATTATAAAAATGAACTTCGGGTCCAAAATAAAAGTGCATCATCTCTCATATGGAACTCATGGAAATTGGACGTCATCTCCACAGGAAGGTCGACCAGGGGTAGCACCAGCCAGTACAACTCATTAGGGTCGAAACCACCGTCTTCTGGGTACTCCTGCTCCTCGTAGTCTCTAGTGTCTGGATGGGGTAGGAGGGGGACAAAGATGAAGGGTGAGTACATCGAAATGTACTCCACAAGTGTAGGAAATAATGTGACATGAGGTTTGTAACAAAAGGATAGGCTAACTTTGTTTGACACGAGCACCTAAAGCGACACATCCTATAAATCATATTTTTCTATGAACATATTTACTAGGTTTAACCACTTTCTCCTTTAGAACAAACACTCGGAATCCACCGAGCAAAACCACACTCGGAATTCATCGAGCAAAACCACACTCGGAATCCATCGAGCAACCAACATTTGGAGTCCACCAAGTAAACCCACACTTGGAATCCACCGAGCAAACCCACACCTGAATACCATCCAGGCAACCAAACCCGAACCAGAACCAGAACCAATTGATACCGAAGAGGTCCAAGTCGCTCGTGACCGTGAGCACGTCTGATATATCAGCATCTTTACCCACAAGTCGTGCATTTTCCCGTCATACTACATACTACCAAGGTGCATAGCGGGGTCGCACTACAAGGCTTTACAAAGCCCCTCCAAGTCTGTTTTACACATACCTCTAAGGTTTCTCTCTTGTATATAAGTCAATGACCTAAAGGACCCCTCTTTAGCCACACAAAGCGTCCCCGTGTAACATAACATGGAGGAAACTAATTACTTAGCCAGGTCCAGCACATCCAGACCTCATGGTTACGCTGTTAAGTCGGGTTACAGGCTTCGAGAACTGGGTCCTAGGGATCCCGACAGGATAACTAGCACAGACCCAAACCACCAACTTCTGCCAAATTCATGACAACCAAACTCCACCAAAAATGGTTCATCTTGCCGGATTTACCTAATCACCCTACCAGATTTACCTAATCACCGTGTTGCTAAAAGAATTATTGAACCCACTTATTTCATAGATCATTAATCAAGATTAATAATTATATTCATCTCATCTCAACCAGGACTGCAAGGCTAAGTATAACATCTACCCATATTCCCAAACCAGGTGACAAGGAAAATATGACAAGATCTAGTAAACCCTAACATAACATAGGATTCAAAACTAAAACACTGCATGCATCTACTGGATCTAACTACTCTAATACCAAAATATAAAATACTAATACCAAAATATAAAATAAAGTAGGTGCAAGTAAGGTTAAGGACACTTGCCTTTGGGTTGGGTAGGATCGGCGAAGGCACAGTTCTGGTCCTAGGGATCCTCAAAATCCGCACTCTCCAGATCAAACATCAAACATGGCCCATACAAAGCATATAAGAAATAGTACAATAGTGAAAAACAAATTATAAAGTAGTCTACTGCATAGAGCTCATCAATACAAATCTAAAGCGACTTGAACGAGTCAAATCTCAGAGTTAAAATGTAAAAGTTATGGGCAATCTCAGTGGCAAAACTGTAAATAGACCGAACTTATTTTGGTATTTTAAATAAATAAAATTGAAAAAGAAAAGAGCGGTGGACTGTGCCTCGTTTATTCGAAAGCGTAGGGGTTAGATCAGAATATTCTTGAGACTCAATGCACAGTGCGATATGGAGCGCGGGTTGATTATGAGAAACATGGAGGGCTCTTTTACAAAAATGACAGGGCGTGGCGGCCACGTGGCAAGCGGTGACTGGCGTGGTGCACCACGCGGTTGGTGGGCGCACTGACACGACGCAAGTGTACCGCGTCCACGGCCAAGTGAGCCAGGTATACCGGTTCGCTAGCGAATCTAACCTGAGTCATTGGCTCAGATCGGACAGTGCGGGGAGATGACGTGGATGGTGACGGCGGGCGGGCAGCGCTGTGCACGGCGGGGCGCCATGGGCGAAGCCACATAGCTCGCAGGCGTTCGCAGGGAAGGGCCAATGACCATGGTTTACAATTTCGATGAAATTTCACCAAATTTTTGAAATACCATATTTTTCTCTAGGGTTCAAAAAAAATTATATATCGGTCAAATTTTTTTGTCAAATTCATCTTTTACTCCTAAATTATACTAAATCACACTAAAATGACCCTCCATACCTCTAACTTTATCAAACTCCTATTTTTTCAAATTTATTTAGTTTTCTTACCCGATGACACTAGCATATATAGCTCGCTCATCCTCAGCCCACTATTTTACTGCCTTCTACCTCTATTGTATACTCCCTCCGTCCAAAAATGATATTCGTATTAGACTAGTCAAAAAGTCATACAAAATATATTTTGACCATTAATTTATTTTATAATATAAAGCTGGTGGCTAAAAATTCAATAGTATCTTAGAGGCACTTTTAACACGAATCTATTGATGTAAGTTTTATACTCTAAACTTTTATACAATTTGATTAATTGTTGGTCAAAATTTATAAAGTTTTACTTTTTGACTAGTCTAATACGAACATCATTTTTGGACGGAGGGAGTATTTTATCATTTCATTAATATTACATAAATTTGTGATGGACGATGGATTAGATAGTTTTCCAGTGAAATAATGTATTTAAAAAAAATAATTTGAATTTATCTGAATTTAACCCGATATTTCTGAAATTTCTAAAATATCGCATTTATCGGTGGATGCCAAAATTTTTTTTCTTAACGATAGAAAAAGCCTTGCCTACGGCCAAGCCTGACCAAACCAAGAGCACCTGGAGAGAGAGAGAGGGGAGGAAGGCGAACTCACCAAGGGGCTTTGCCCAATCAGAGAGGGTTCGGAGCGGGGGAATTGGCGACGGTAGTGTGCGGTGGCGGCTCGGAAAACTTGCGAGCGCGGTGGAGAGAGATGAAGAGCTAAGGAGAGGTCAGTGGAGGTGGTGTGCCCATGCGGAGGTCCTTTGGACCGGTTAAAAAAGAGATAGGGGGAGAGTTGACATCTCTTTGTATCACTTCAGATAACAACGCCAGAAATATGGGTAGACAAATCTTAACGTTATCATCTTTAAAGCTAGGCTATCACCACTAGCAGCAACACTAGAGATGTGGTTGTATTTATGATCATGCCCTCATAAAATATGAAATAAGATTATCCGCAAGCACACAGATAAAATACACCCGTTGTAGCATTTCACCTGGGAGAGTTCCAAGGTATCGTTATTTATATTATGCCTCTAAATCTAAGTTCTCAAGAGAGTGGCAGGAGATAAACTCTACAATCTAAGACACACACATGTATATTAATGATAAGAGTTCCACTGGATCTTCTCAACACAGGAATCATTCATAACATATATAAGATAAATAAGATAAATAGAACAGGATAAACAAAAAGAGACCCACATAGCATTTTCCATCCAGAGTTTGATCATAACTAAAACTAGAAAGAGATAGATTAACTTCCTAATATGGTTCTAATTATAGGTCATAGACTACATAAATTAGTGCAATTACGTTTAGCAATCATTGTTAGAATAACTTATATTTATCACGTTTCCTATCTCTCTGTCGCCTGATTCACACGCTCCCTCTCAGGCGACACGCGTTGCCATCTTGTTGTTTGCCAGCGCGCGCGGCTTCCGCTCGGGAAACTGGGTCTGCATGTTGTTATTAGGTCTACAACTGAACCCGCTACCACTGGATGAGCATCAAATTCGCATCGGATTCCATTTTCACTATTTGTATTATCGAATCGCGCACCCAGGGAAAGGGAAAAGGTTTCGTCCCCCGCGGCAACTCTCTCGGCGACACGGCGGTTCTCTCGGCAACCTCGGTTCTCCGCCGTGTCTGTTGCCCTCTCCGTGCCACCTCCGTCCTCTGTCGTCCCTCTGTGTGGTCCTCTCCATCTAGGCGCGTCGATATCTCCATCCTCGGTGTTCCCTTCCGTCTCTGCGCGTCGTCTGTTGGTGTTCCCTTCCCGACTCTTCGTCTACCATTTCTGGAGGTAAGCAGGTACATGGATTCAGTTCTTCATCTGCTCTATTTTGTTGTTTGAATGTAGATCTGTGTTCCTCGTGTCTGTTTGTGTCTCCTCCCAGTCTCTGCATCTACCATTGCTGTGCAGGTATATGGATTCGACGCTTTCTCTGTTCTATTTTAGTTGTTGTACTGTAGATCTGTGATCCTCCTCGGTTGATTTGCACTGGTGTACGATTGGATCTGTCATTCCGTTCTCGATTCTTGCGCTTTATTCGATCTTGTAGTGTGAGTGCTGGAAGTAGAGGTCGATTCAGCCGTGCGGACAGGAGTTCGGCACGCCGCCCCGGACCCGGAGAAGGACACGTCGCCGTTGAGGAACCCTGCAAGGAAGAGATGGGGGTAGGTCATGAGATCATGAGTGGAAGGGGGGAGGGGAGTTGTTCCTGTTTGCATTCACTTGTTGTAGAGCCGACCTGCTATCTTCTTTTTTCTATACTGAATGCAGAGCATGAATTGTTCAGTTACTGAGTTTCACTCTGGGCCTGATATGAAGCCATTCATATTTTGTCTTGTTTGGATCCAGTGGCTAGGTTATCTTGTTTCCTGGAGTGTCGATGAATCCATGCACATTTAGTTAGCATGTGCATGTCAGTTGTTTGAGAAACTGTTCACATCCATGCATATGTCATCACACTGATATGTTAGGGTTGCCTTCACACTGATATGTACACTGTTTTTGTTGTCTGCCTGTAGCCGTCATGCAGTTGGTAGTCCACTGCCTTGCTCTTGTTTGATTTGCTCTTTTTTTTGTTCTGGTTGGCATTCTGACAGTATCTATTTTGCACTAGCCAAATGGCATAAATGCAGTCACCTATTGATGATCTCTAGTTATGAATCATATTGTGGACATTCATTGGTTTTTTAAGTGGCCCTGTACTGTCAGAGATAAATGATAGCAAGTTGAGATAAATGATGACCTCTATTTTTATAGTATCTGAATACTCCATTTTGTGTCTATTTTTTGTGAATACACACTAGCCAAAAGGCATAAATGCAGTGAGGTGTAGGAACCATTTTTGTTTATGCATTGCTGATTGACCCATTTTTGTTGTGCTCCTTTCTTCTGTCCGTCTTTTTAGCTCCTCCCTGTTCAAGCGTGCTTGATTTTCTTCGTTGTCGTTTTGGAGGCTCTTTCATAGCGTCATAGCTGGAGGTCGGTAGGTACCTTTCTTCTCTGCTCGATGTTGTTTGATTTGGGATTCGATTTTTTGCCTGCCCCCTCGCCCACACTCTGCAGGTGGCCGCAACAATGGGTGAGATCCAGCAGAACTTCAGATTCCTAGTGTCTCACGCTGATTGCTTAATTTTGTTTATTGCCGTTGTATTGGTTTTTGCATGTGGGATTGAGTAGGAGGTCTGTATAGCTAGTTTGGTTACTATGATAGGATTTTTTTTATTTTTTCATTACTCTAAAGGAGAGGCTCCTTGTTTCCTGTTACCATCCCATGCCTGCATTATTAATAGTTGAATCACGAATTTGACAAACTATTTATGAAGTAGAGGATCTAGTAGATTTGTTTATGATTTGGCAAACAACTTTCCTTTTTGGACTAATGGTTGGTCAATAGTGTCCAGCTGTAGGAACCATTTGTTTATGCAGTGCTGAGATACAATTTGTTGGGTGGTTGTGCAGTTATCATAATTTGTATAAAGATAAATTTGGCAACAGATGACTCCACATGTGTAATAGGGGTGGTCTTGTGGCGTCCTTTGTTTGAAATGACTCCACATTGTATTTTTCAGTTTGAAGAGTTTTTAATTATCAGTATTCAAAATTGCAGATTGTGCATACCATAATTGCAACGAACAAAACCTGCAATTTAAGTAAAAAGTATATGCAAAGTGGGGCCCATAGTATGGGCATTATTAGTTACATTGTCCTATTATTTTTGCAGTCTGTAATTAGGAGAGATGGAAAGAGGCCATGTGTCACGTCAACGGAGGGGCCCATACATGAACAACCGTCTTTGGTTGGAGCGTGGGCGTGCAACTTTAGAACCTCCCCCTGAAACTCAACCGGTTTTACCTAAAGAAAATGAAGATAGTGGAGGTAGCAATGTCAAGTATGATGAAGTTCCAGAGTTTCATGGGCCTGGAAAAGATAAATGGTTGACTAGAGTGGACCTTGATGAAAAGTGCAGCATTTGCTTGATGAGGCTTTCAGAGCCATTTGAGGATGATGTGAATTCTTGTTTAGAGTTGGTTGAGGAGAACCTTCGGGCCATGCCATGTCATCATATATTTCATAAGGATTGTATCTACAAGTGGTTGACTAAAAGTTCTACCTGTCCTGTTTGTCGCTGGAGGCCCCCTGAGTTTAATGAAGAAAAGAGAGATGAGTAGAGTATTAGAACAGAATCATTATTAGTGTATTAGAATCATTGAAGTTCAAGTCTATGTTGATGTAAAGTTATGTTTAAGAACATTATGATGTTAAGTTATATTTTAAGAATATAACTTCCATATGATGATGAGCATTGGTTTAG
Organism: Coix lacryma-jobi var. lacryma-jobi; assembly: GCA_009763385.1. Classification (NCBI taxonomy): domain Eukaryota; kingdom Viridiplantae; phylum Streptophyta; class Magnoliopsida; order Poales; family Poaceae; genus Coix; species Coix lacryma-jobi. The sequence continues at coordinate 74,302,188 of CM019828.1, read as the reverse complement.
TTATTAGTGTAGCTATGGATTGGTTGAGTTCATAATTTGCACACTACTAATATGATGTTGATGATGATCAACTTGTTTTTGTCCTATAGCCATGGCTGATGATGATGTGCTCAATTCCGATGTTGAATCTTTTAATGGTGATAGTGATGGTGACTACAATATGAACACTGAAGGAGAGGACACTTCACCTTCATTGAATGAGGTAATATATGTTGTTTGCTTTTTAATTGTGAGAGTGATGGTGACTTTCATATGAACCTTTTTTTTGCTGTTTTTTCATGGAATTGTGTATTATAGTATGATATATGTTGTTTGGTTTTTAGGATTCAAATTCTAGTGATGATGATATTGATCATGCTGATCTTGTGAGGGCTTTCAAGCATCTTAAAGGAGTATGTTTGTCTATCTCTTTGGACTTTTAAATCATTAGTTGGTTCCAAGTACTTGTCCAATTACACTGCAACTTTTTATACAGTGCAGTGAACAGTGAAACTATTTTGAATCTATATTGCAAATTCTGTAGTGTATCAGTGTCTGTGTAGTGAGTAGTGAAACTGTAAATATTTTTGGACATTTCCTTACTTATTGTGTCAGTTGTTTTATATCTTTTTGAAACTATTTTTACAGTTTGCTAAGTCTTTTAAGAAGAAAAGGAAACGACCAGAATCTGGAGTTCAAAAGCGTAATGGAAAGGTAAAATTAGTAGCATGTGCTTTTGTGACCACCATGTTTATTGAATTAATGATGAGTTTGAAAACTCTAAACTTTTTGCATCATTTTCAGAGTACATCAGGCATAGCAAATAGTCGGTGCAACAACAAGTATTTTGGAGACATAATCAGAGGATTGGATGAGCATAAGAAAAAAATTATCACGAATTTTGGGTTTGGTATCCTCCTTCAGTATGATGGATGTGTTGTACCTAGAGTATTTGTTCAGTGACTTGCCAATCATGTAGATATGAATTGCTGTGATATTATGGTTGGAGGCAAGATAATCCCTTTCTGTCCAGAATCAGTGAAGATGTTCTTAGGACTTCCAAACGCTGGTGAAGACATCAAAGAATAGCAAGAAGATTCTTTGAAGTCAAAATTTTTAAAGAAAATTGATAACTCTTCTATGCCCCTCATCAAGACCTTTGGTAGTGAATTGCTAGGCAATAGTTTGTCAGATGATAATGTTTTCTGCTATTTCATGGTTGTTGCGTTGTCAACGTTTCTTTGTCCAAATTCAAGTACTCTTCCCAGTCCAAAGTACCTTGGTCCTTTGATTGATGTCTCTACTGCAAAGGATTGGAACTAGTCCAAATTTATATTTGAATGGTTGGTCTCTTCAATTTCGAGTTATAGGAAGAAGAAAAGAAACACAATTGGTGGTTGCATATACTTCTTTGCAGTAAGTATTTTTGTATGAACTGTGTACATTTAATTTTATGTTGTCAACTACCAAATGAATTGTACCCTTTGCATTATTGTAGGCTTACTATCTGGACTTCTTGAACTTTGGAACGCATAACCCCATTCCTCAATCTTTGCCAAGAATCCTTTGTTGGAAAGGTTCAATGATCAAGAAATATTGTTCATATGATTGTGTTTCTGCAAACAAATATGGAAAGCGTCCTGTAAGTATTGGCTTGAAATGTCATGACTGTTTTCATCTTGTTTTTGTTCTTGTTTAGTTTAATTATTGTTTGACTGTAATGTTTTTTGTAGGTCAAGTCCATTGCTCAAACTTGTTATGCTGAATCTTTGTCACCTTCTGATGCTTCAGCTTCTTTTAGGGATTCTCTACTAAATTTGGATTATCTCAGTCACCAAGTAGGTGACTTTTTGTTCATTGTGCACATTAATGATTTAGTTTTGTTTTCATTGAGTTTTTTAATACAATTTTTAACATGATTTATATGTTTGTATGAATTTTACAGGTCATAGATGAGCTTTGTCAAGTTTTTCAAGAACATCACACAACATATGGTTTTAGGAGCCTTGGTGAACTTGTGATTTCAGTGTTCAAAGTCCTACGTAGTTGTTATGGACGTGCTAGTAATAACCCAATGCCCGCGAGTTCTGCTGGAAGAATGCCTAATGATGAGGAGGATGGTCCAATTCCTAATGCCAGAATGAATTTTGCTAGGGACGATGTTCTGCCAATGCCTGATGAGTTGAAAGCAACAATGGCAACTGGTTGTAGTCAGAAGCCTGTGGAAGAATTGGATCCTTTAGTGGCTACTGCTACTATTGATCATGTAATGCCTACCGATATTGTGCAAAACACAGTTCCTGATGGTACTGTTAGTGTTGTTGGTTGTTCAAATGATGGAACTGCTAAAGATGGAAATGTGAAAGTTGTTGAACCGAAGAATGCGTCTGCACCTAATACTCATGAAGAAGATGTCTCTGCGACAGAGGTGTTTGAATCAGATGGTGGTTTGTATGATGCTCCTTGTTCTGAATTTTGTGATGCTTCTCAGGCAACTGAAATTCTTCCTTCTGGTAACTCATTTGCTCCAGGTATATTGATTGTTTTGTTTGGTTTGTTTGATCATAGTGATAAGATTTTGTATTCCTTGTATAAAATCTTTTAATGTATATTTGTCATGTGCAGAATCAGGTGCAAGTAAAGGGAAGAGAAAACAAATTGTACCACCTGAGGCATCTGAAATTTTTTCTTCTTAAGACTTGGCAGGTCAAGATAGTTGAAGTGCTCTATTCAATTGTTTTAGTAATTGAGTTGGTTGTTCATTCTGTTTGCCATACTTATTTGTTTCAAATATTTTATGTGCATCTTTAGTTACAAAGAAAAAGAAGAGGCAAAGCAACAGTTTTCAACTAAGCCCTGACACTGATCGGAAGATGAGGTTGAGGACATCTACAAGGCTTGCCCGATCGTGTCCTATTTTTGGAGCTGGAGCTACTGCTGAGAACCCTCTTATTCTTGAAGATGCCGCTCCACATACTTGTAAGCGTGGAAGGAAAGGGAGGAATATAGGCAGTGCATCTTCACCATCAACTGAAGAAATTGCTTCGGATGCCTCACCAGGTTCATTTAGATTTTTTTTTGTTTTTTAATTTGTCTTCACTCTATCATTGTTTTGTCATTTCTGAGTTTAGTTTTTTTAGCCTTTAATGATTTTTGTTTTCCTATATTTTAGTTGCTCAATCCAAGATTGGTGGGAAGAGGAAAGAAAATACACCTGAATCTTCAATGCCCGCCATTTCATCACGTAAGTCTTGACGTGCAGTTTATAAAAAACTTGGAAGATCGCCTCTTAGCCACGCGGATGATGGTAATGATGTTGGTGGGAAAGCTGAAAGTGGTTCTACTTTTGTTCCTGCAACTTCAGTGAGTGACTATGCATGTTTCAATTTGTAAAAGCTTTATGTTCTTTTTTATCTATTCATGGTAGTCAATACTAACTTTACTTGTTCCATTTGCTTTTTTTCAGGAAGGTGAAGCAAATATTGCATCTGTTGCTGTTCCATTGGTGTGTACAGTTGAGGTTGGCAAGACAACTATTGGTTGTGCTAGTGGCCCTCTTTTTGGTACAAAGGAGAAGGCTCCAGGTTTGTATTGATGAAAACAAAATCTTTACCAATTGTATGCTATACTAATTGTGTACTATTTGATGCACCTTATAGATTGCATTACTTTAGTAGTAATTTGCATTATCTCTAGTAGTAATTTACGTATTTGTTATACTGCAATTTTGGTATTTGGATTGTGAAATCTTGTAATTGACACTGGCTAGTTCCTGATATTTGTAGGAGAACTTGTGAAGGAACCATGTCTCAGTAGAAAGCCTGTATTAAATGATAGCCCTAGTTTTGCTGCTCGGAAATCTTTGTCCACAAGGACTCCTTATTTCAATAGTCCTAGCATGCTTTCGTTCAGGATTCTAGAAGATGAAGATGATTTGGGCAACTATGTTGAAGATCCTAGACTTAGGTGTCCTATTGGTAGTAGAGTTCACTCTGAGGTAAATGGCGTATTGGTTTGTGTTTGTTTCTTAGTTGGTAGTCATTTATATGTGTGAAAAGTTATAAGCTTTGTGTTTTGTTTCAGCCCAAATCAAAATCTACTTCAAATGAACATGGTGGTGGTAATATATGTGAAGGAGGTGTGGAGGTAATATTTTTTTTGTGTTAATTGTTGATGGTGCATGTGCATATTCATTGTCTTTACTTAATTATTGTTATTTGTTTGGATTTTTCTTAAGGTGCAATCTGAAAGCCATTTTCATTTCCAATTTTGTCCTGGACCCGAAGGATTTGTTGTTGTTGTTCCTATCATGGATAATCCATTATCTATAGATTCTCTTCGTGGGAATCTTGAAAGTGAAAATATTGTAGAAGAACAACATCACAATAATATTGGAAATGTAAGATTCTTTAGCAGCATAGTAGAAAGATTGTATTTTAAATCTTTCAAATGTTGTGTCCTAATATCATGTTAACCAGATGTATAGGAATGTATCACTATGAAATCTTTGCCTTGGACCGAATATGAGAGTGTTGATGCTTCAGCTAGTGTTCCTCCTGGAATAAATGAGACCAGTGCTACTAGAGTTAATGAGACTAGTGCTGCTGCTGAAGATGAAGATGTTATTGAGCCAGTACCACTTGCTGCTGTTGTTCCTCCTGGAGTACGACAAGATTCCTTGCATTGGGGTTTCTAGTTTAAGCAAGTTGCAATAATGTGGTGGTATTTGGATTAGCCTATGTCCTCTATTAGATGAGGAATGATAGTAGCTGGGTGACCCATGTAATAGTAGCTATTATGAGTAGTTTGATGAGGGATGTGTGTATCCAGAACAATGACAATGCATTCAACATGGATGTATAGTATGCTTGTTGGTGTTGATTTGTTTTGTAGTTTTTTTATTATGACCACTTATATTCAGTATATTCAAACAATTTTATGTGTTTTTCTGAATTTTTCAGGTACCTTCTGGCACACGAAGTCCTATGCAAGAAGATGTTTGAAATGTTGATGGGACTTTTTTTTCTTCAAGGAGTAATGGTTCATGTGATGGCTCTGGCTTCTTATTCAACAAAGATGGTGGTGAAACTTCATATCATTGTTCCAGCTATAAGATTGTTGTTCATAGCCCAAGGAGGGTTGTCGTCCCAAGCAAATTCAAGCTGAGCCCTTATATCAAGCCCCATGCTAATATTAGAGTGTCAAGTCTTGAGGCTGATGTCTATGATGTTGTGTTGATGTTGTCCGAAAGTGAATTCTCAGAGTAAGTTCTAGTCATTATAGTGGCTTGTTAGTTGTTGATATTTTAGTAGCATGTGGTAACTATTTTGATTTTGTTCTTTGCAGTGTTGCAGTGATTGACTATGGACATGGTATTGTTAAGTTAAGTGCGCTTGGAAGTTCTCTAAAACTAGATGGCAAGGTTAATTATTTTGTAGTCAATGCACTGTGCAAACTCCTATTCCATAAGAGACATCCCAGGACCTCTTGCGATCACTACTTCTTCTCAAAAGTTGGGGTAAGTATGATTGAATTGTATTTGTCTCCTTTCTGCAATAACTACATGTGAGCGTGTCATTAAATCTGTTTCTTTAGGACTACTTGATTGGAAATCATGGTCCTAACGACATTAAGGAACAAGTGCTTCGTGATAATGCTCACAGGTGCTTTGAGGGTGCTTCTCGTGCTAGGCCTTTAGCAAATTCCAGCTTGGTTAGTAAAATATTAATTTCTTTTATTGTTGTGGGCATAGTATAAGTATATGTTTTTGTCTTATGGTATTTCTTAATTTGGCAGCTTTACTTCCCAATTCTATTCTATGAGCGGTGGTATGTAGTTGTGCACATAAAAATAAGGTTGTTTGTTATCTTGGATTTGTGATCTGGAGTTAACTCGGATTTCCATAGAGCTGTGCGAGATTAATTTGTAAGTAGGCATACCCCTTGCATTCAATCACATGTTGTGCAAGGCAAAAGATGGACATGTTGTGTAATACTTTTGATCAAACTTGTTTCAGGTGGAAAACTTTGCCGCACTGTGGAAAGATGTTGTCAAGATTGATATGGGCTTTCATTCGTATTCTATCATCTTCGGAAATGTGCCTCAGCAATCTGAGAAGTACGTTTACTATTTTGTAAACTTTTTCGTATATATGCACATTATATTAACATATTTGTACTTTTTTCCTTATATCTTGTTTCAGCTTTGATAATGATAGTGGTGTATTTGCCATGAAGTATTTGGAACTTTGGGAACCAAACGTACCTCTGAATGGTAAGTTTGCTAAGGCCGATATTCCTCACCTTCGCATCAAGTATGTCAGTGAGATGATCTTCAATGAATTCAACTGTTCTGATGCCGGTCGACGTAAAGTTATGGAATATGATGCTGAGGTAAAAAATAGCACAACACTTGCATTGTGAATTTGTGCCATATGACATGTTGTAGTTAATTTGTTTTAATTATTTGTTATCAGGTCTATGAGAAGTACTACAAGACGGCATGAGCTTCATATAATTAGCTATATAAGGTGTTTTTTATTGTACCTTTTAATGGATTTGTGTATAGAACAATATATGAATGATGACAAGAGTTGGTGGTTGTATATGTTAATTGTTATGTTTTCTAAATAAAATATAATCCTTGTTATATTGGCTATGTTTTTTTGTTTATATGGCACAACTAAGCTGACAGGTGGGAGTATATAAATGAAATATACTAGAAGATAAGTTGACATTTGAGGATGGGCTAAATGGAACAAAGGTAACTCTGATGATTTGTGATTTGTGCCAACACATACCTCTCATTTTGTCCTTGTTCTCTCATAGAAAAAATTGTCACTTGTGTTAGTCTCATTAGGAAATTTTTTATATTGTCATCTTTAATTGTCATTTTTACTTGTGCTAGTTTCATTTGGATATTTTGTCTATTGTTTTTCCTTAGAACAAAAAATTGTCATTTGAATTATTTTTTGTGTTTGATCTCTGTTTTAGCACAATTAATTTACAATTAATTTTGTTTCATTTTAATTGTGTTAATTGCTGGCTGCATGCACACTTATTCACAGATGGCTCTTATAAAGCTGTCTGTATCTGTATCTTGTTCTGTCTTTCCTGCTTGCATACTATACCTTTCTTTATTCCCTGGTGGTGCAGAGCTCTGCCCATCCTCAGTAGCTTGATCCTGATTTTCCTCTTGTGTTGATTGCCCATTGGCTAGAATTATATCGAGATTCTTGTAAAGCTTGTCGAAATGTGTTAGTAGGTACTCCATAGTATTTTGACTTTTGGATCCTTTATCATTGATGATTGCTGATTTCCTAGATAATACATTGTACCTAAGCAAAGAACTAGTTGCGAGTCTTTCTTTGTTGATCATTTCTAACAATTGTGTTTTCACTCTTCTTTCTCCATCTTTGTATAATGTACTTTTCTTGAATTCTGCTAATCTCTTTCTCAATGATTATCTGATGTGGGAGCAAAGGATGTCATCCTTGGTGAACTTTGCGCAAATGCAGGTAAACTCTTCTTTGCCTTTCTGTTAGGTCAGTGTTTACTGTGTACCTCCTGACTCTATGCACTTTCTGAATCTGGTTGCTCTTTGGCCACACCTCAAATATTTATCCTTGTTCTGTCTCCTGGTAGCTTAGTCTAGCTGTTGACTTTAGCTGAATCTGGAACTTCCTGACGTGCCTAATTACTGAGAAGGAGTCAATGATTTAGGCCCATTTTAACTGTTTTCAAGCTCATGAGATATGCCTCACTCTTTCTGTATATTGGGTCAATGTGTAATTTTTTGGGCCCATTTTCAAAGAGGCCCATATCTTTTGGGCTTTTTATTGGGCCTTTTTCCCATATTATAAAGCCTGCTGCATTCTTTATTACTGGTACACGTGTCTTGCATGTGAAGAGTCACGTTGTTACCTGTTTTGTCTCGATCCCCTCGCCTCCATTCACCCGCCCACCTACTGTTATTAATGGTTCTGACGATTTCACTCCCTCCTCTTTCTCCCATTCATCTCGTGGCTTATATAGTTTTTTTTCCTCTTGTTCCATTCATCTCCTGGTTTATATGCTTGCCTCTCTTCTGTTCCCTTGATTTGGACTGTTTTTTCCCTCCTGTATTATCCCCTTTTCCCCTTCACTTGCATCCTTCCTGTGAGTTATCTCTTTGAGTTGTTTACAGTAGTTAGATGGCTTCTATGGTGGGAAAGTTTATCTTGGAGGAGAGGAATGTTTCCAAATATGTCTTTGAGATTTTTGGTTTGGATGCTGGTGTCTAGGGTTTTCTGATGGGAGTTAGATGGATTAGATATTGTGAAGACAAAGTTATGGCTATTACTCGTGCTTTCAAGCATCTTCGTGGCAAAGAATTTGTCAAGAGATTGAAATTCTATGTTGATGACACTGATGGTGCTGTTTATGTTTTAGCTCATGAAGGTGATATTGCTTTGTACTATCATGCTTGGAAAATTAGAGTTGGACTAGATAGTATTGGGATTTATGAAGTGAAAAGTATTGTCCTAAGGAAGGACTCTTCCTCTGAATTTATGAATATTCCTATAAGGATCAAGGTATGTTTATTGATGAAGGACCGAGAATGCTACCAAAGGCGACCAGAGGGGGGGGGGGGGGGCTGAATGGGAGCCTTAAGTTTCTTTTCGGAAACTTTTAGCCTTTGTCCCAGAAAATTAACCCCAAGAGCAAAACCGATGCACGTGATGTCCACGACCCAAGAGAATGGGTGGATGTTCCCTAGGAACACAGCGGGACACCACAAAAACCTCCTCACTCAAGTTCACGCAAGTCAACTAGTGACAGGATGAACTTTGGGTAACTTTGGATGTTTCAGGCTATTTCGCAAAGCGGGAAGCCCGATTTCTGTAGAGCACGAAGTCAGAAATCCAACGCAAAAACCCAAAATCAAATCCAAAGTTGAACGAGTAAACTGCGGACGAAACAGTGCAAAACTCACTGCATCGGACGTTGGCCAGCGTCCGATGTAGAAGCACCGGATGCGTCCGATGCAAAATGACCCAATCTGGAACCTCACTGCATAGCCATCGGACGCTGGCTACAGTGATAGTTCAGCGTCCGATGCTCAACCCTCGGACGCGTCCGATGGCAAATGAGCGTCCGATGGTCAGCGTCCGATGCTCCTTCAAAAACGCTGTTCTTTGACACGTGGCACCTGAGCGTCCGATGTGACAAACTCAGCGTCATATGCCCCCGAGTCCAGCGTCCGATGCCCCCAAAACTGCATTGTTTTTCCACGGATTCAACCCGATCTCCTCCGAATCAAAAGCTCTAAGGCTTAGACTTGGTATGAGGAGTTCCAAGGAGGTTATTGAGCTACCCCTGTGAGATCATGGCTCGAACCTAACTCCAAATCGGTGAATCAGAAGAATTCGGGGCAAGGGAGACAAAAACCGATTCGAAAGGAAAATCGATCGATCTACTAGCTCGTGAGGTTAGAGGTGAATTCCTTCGGTGGAAAGATGCACCTCACGATCTAGAACAACTCAGTTCAAACAGAATCGAAAATCATTCCTCGGATTGTGAGAACGGAGCAAATCACCGAGAGAACCAAAAGCAAAACATGAAGAACACAGCTCAAAACGCGAATCGATCTCGATTTCCAGCCGACACTTCTCCACACGAGGAGAAAATGAGATTACGGTCTCGTTTTCTCAAAATCCAAATACACAGAGGTATGATTCACCGTCTCTGCGGATCTCAGTAGCTACAGCAGGGATGTGGGAGAGCAGGAAACCCTAAGTGAAAGTAGCAAATGGCTGAGATGGGATGGGAGGTGGGTGTCTCCCTCTACTTATCCTAATTCTAGTTCCCACTCTACCCCTAACTAATAACAGAGCGAACCAGCTAAACCCTAGGGTTATTCTGGACCAACTCGAAGTAGATGGTGATCCGACGGCCACGCCCGCACAACAGGTAGCTTCGCCTCGACGCGACCTCACCGATTGCCGCCACGTGCCGCCACCGCTCTGCTCGTCCTTTTCACGGACCTCGCCCCCGGTTTTGAGGCCAAAACCAGGAAACCAGCCTTCAAGTTCTCCCCCTGGTTTTGAGGCCAAAACTGGGAAACCCGACATCCATCGCCTGAGTTTTGTGCCCAAACTCAGAAACCCGCCAGCGCCCAGGTTTTGAGGCCCAAACCTGGAAACCATCCTCAGCCCGAGTTTTGTGGCCCAAACTCGGAAAAACCCGCCGCACCCAGGTTTTGTGGCCCAAACCTGGAAACCATCCACCGGTGGTTTTTCTGTGGCTCAACCACCAAACCGACGCCGTAGAGGGGATGCACTGCCCGTGCACCCCGTCCACCGACACGTGTCCCCAGGTCCTCGACCCGAGCAACACCGTGCCCCGCAAGTCTCCGCTCGTCGCTGTCCCAGGCTGTCAGCCACCACAACTGATCCTCAGGCACCAGTCCCTCAGTCCAAGCCTCATGTCCGCCCTTCACCGCTGTGGGTCCATCAGCATGGCACGTCTGCCGCACGGCACGCCCATCCTTCACCGCTCTCGGCCATCGGCATGACACGTCTCTACTTGACCTTCACCTTGCCTTCGATCACTGTATCCGTGCTCGACACCTGCACAACACAAGCCAAAGAACATGCACATCAAACTAGTTGACAATCACTCATCACTCAAGATCCGGCATACACCCATGTATCCGCAATCTCCCCCTTGATGAGTGCATTGTCAACTACCAACACAAATCATATGAAGGTAGAAGAAGGAAGAAGAAGGAGAAGTAGAGAACACATCCAAATGACCCAAAAGCATAGCAAAGCCAGAAGAAGGTCAAGTGGAATAGCAAAACAACTTGGTTCCCAAAGACATGGGCAACAGCTTGAGGCAACCAAGCAAAGCAAAGCTAGCCCTCAAGAAGAGGTAGAACAGGCTCAACACCACTAGCGAGAAAGCTCGACACCAATTGAAACTTTGAGAAAGCTCATCATCAATTGAAAAACTAGCCCTCAATAAGAGGCAGAACGGGCTCAACACCACTAGCGAGAGAGCTCGATACAAACTGCAAAACAAGAGAGCCTGAATACCAATTGAACCAAAATCAACTGAAAAGCGTATCAGAACACAAAACTGCTAGTCCCTCAAGATAGAGGCACAGAGGCTCAACACAACTAGCAGAAAAGCTCCAAACCAATTGAAAAATCCAAAAATCTGAGCCAATTGAAAAATGCTCCCAGCAAACTCCCCCTTCAACAATGCACATAACTAAGATATGATTTGACAATTTTGTCCCCCTTAGTTGATAATGCACTATAAAGTAAATTTCTCCCTTCCAAATGCATATGTGTCAGAAATGCACGTTAGCAGCTTCAGGAATATAGTCGAAAGAATGAAAAGATGCTCTAGAAAGTGCTAATCCGATGACTCAACAATACGCACATAATGTGAGCAAAGGCTCAAACTGATCACTAAATACGAAATATGAACATATGAGCAATGTGAGCAATTTTAGCCAAAAAGGTATTCACCATCAAAATAGCACTGAACATGTATAGACAGGAAGTCAAACAAGTGCTAAACATGTATACAAGGTGAACTACCCCTAGCAAACTTCAGTCATCATGCTATAGAATGAAACATAGACTTGTGTATTCAAATTTTATCGGAGTTACAACAGTTAAATTACACAAGTTCAAATTTCAGCATGTGATTGCGAGAGGTTGAGAGCTTGCCATTGCCTAAATTTTCAACCGAGCTAAGCCTATGCAAAAGCAATCAGAAGCTTAAAGCAACGGTTTCGGTCTTACACTACACGGCTCAAGTTTAACTCAAAGTGCAGTGAGAAACAGTCTCGATACCGTGATGTGTTGACAAGCAATCCCATCTCGATCTTTCCAATTCACTTATCTTGGTTCAATTTTATCACAGAGTATGAACATACCAAGCAAGTGAGTGACTCAGAACTAGAGACATAGCAACCTAACATATATGAAAAGCACAAGTGATTTTAACACATCCTACACATGCTAGTTGCCAATTTCAATGGTGAACAAGTTTCAAATTCTATGTTTGTTAAGCATATTCACCATTCATAAAATAGCTCAGCTCACAACATGTATCAGTGATCAGAAAGAGCATAAGCTACAAGCATCATCATATAGCATCGGAGCATACTAGACAGAGCATAGTTACATTCTAAGGAATATAGTCATGAAGCTCAGAAAGTAAAGATGCATGATGAAATGCAAAGACTATTCTACTCAAAAACGAAAACGAAACAAAGCTGTTGGTAACACACTTGCCCTACCTCCGCACACGTGCAGGGGGGTGGCGAAGGTGGCCAATCGTCAGAACTAAGCGAAGGTGCAAAGGAAACACGAACAGTGATGTTGTGGCTCTATTCCCAAAAACGTACCCCATTACACTGTTTACCCCCCGGTATTTATAGGGGATACCAAGGGGCACCAACCAGATTACAAAAGGGTACAAGAAAGATTCTTCTGCGCTGTATCATGGAAGGGCAGAATTATACAAACACAACTGGAGTCGAAACCCTAGCCTGCTTTCCTCCTGCCCGCCGCCATTAGGCCTTGCTCGCCTTCGCGGAAAAAGCGGGGTCAGACCCTCGGCTCCGCCGGCGGCGAGGTCGGACCCCCGCCGTGTTCATGATGCTCGAGGGTTGCCTCCTGTGTTCTTTGCGCCCCATTGCCTGCAAGACATGCAACGAACCCTGAGGGTCGAACTCGTGTGCGAAGGTTAGCAAACCTGCCCGAAGGGTCCAAAAGACGGAGATAAAAGAGTTGAGAGGGTTCGAGGGCGAGAGCGGGTCGCGCGAAGGTCGTTCCTCGAGCCAGCCTGAGCGGCGCCACTGTCGAGGGTCCCTTTCCCCAACAGTAGCCCCTCGTTGCCTTGGTCCTAAAGAACAGTATTTGGGCCCAAGCAACGTTTTTTCTTGATGTAGCGTGACCCTTGGCAGTGACGCCTGCGGCTGGCTTGGGCCGGGCCGTTAAGTTTTTGTTTGTACTGTTGAGGTCCGCTTCGTTGTTAGCGCCGTGGATTTCGGTTGTCGTGCCGGTTTTTTTGGGCGGGGTGACTCGTCCCCTGGCCTATAAATAGATGGTGTTGGTGGGGGCTTGAAATTGTGCCCTCCTTTGCTGTAGCCACCCTGCTGCTGCGCAATTCTCTTTGCGAAGGTTGCTTTTGTCTAGTTGCGAAGGTTTTGTTTACCGAGTTCTGCGAGGGCTCTAGTTTGAGAGATGGCTAGGTTCAAGCAAACCGCTTGTGCTTCTTCCCCTTCTGCTGCGGATGAAGGAGTGACCTTCGAGTTTGGACTTAGCCGAGTTTGTGCCTCGGAGTTGACATCTTATGTCAAGCGGGGCTGGATCGAGGATGGGAAAGCGAGGACCAGCGCTGGGGAGACTGTGCCGAAGCCTGATGCTGATGAAGTTGTTGTTTTTGAGGAGTTCTTTGAGGCTGGTCTGCGATTTCCAGTTGATTCGTTTGTGACTTCGGTTCTTCAAAGGTTTAATCTAAAGTTTCATCAACTCACCCCGTCATGCTTTACGAAGCTTTCAGTTTACGTTTGGGCTTGCCGCTCACAAGGCGTTGTCCCTCATGTCGAGGGTTTTGTTTGGACTCACCGCGTGCATATGCAGCCTCACAAGATCTCAGATCGTGAAGGTAACGCCAGTCTGGGTCAGTTCGCGGTGTACACCTTTTGTCATCGCGCCGGATCGGAGTTGCCGGTGCAGGCGCAAAAGAATAAATGGACTAGTGGTTGGCAGGAGTTCTGGTTCTACTACAAACTTGGCGGTAACGCCGAGCTTTGCGGTGAGCTTCCGCTCCTCGGTGATGTGGGCGCCGAAGCCAAGATGAGCGCCGAAGCGCATGCCGCTGTTGACTGCCTGAGGGTTGTAGCGCGGTCTCAATGCGCCCGCGACTTGGTCGAAGAATATTGCTGTGCCAAGGTGTGGCCCCTCAGCCGAAGGCAAAAATGGTTTGCAGTTGAGGAAGACCCGAAGTATGAGGGCGGGGGTTTGAAGAAACCGAAGCTTGAGTTGAACATAGTTTGGGAAAAAGTCCTTAAGAAGTTTCCGAAATGCGAAGATGGTGTTGAGGCTGTTTATAAGCGGGTTCAGCAGAGGGCTGAAGATCTCGTTGGAAAATTATCTACATTGGAGGTTAAGGCTATCCACAGCTCGGTCGGTAGCGGAGGTCGAGTCAACAGGCTGTTCGACATTCTTGGGATCTAGTATGCTAACTGGCCTGCTCCCTCGAGCGAGGATGCGCCAAAGAAAAGGAAGCGTGCTGCTGCGGAGGAAAAAGATGTTGTTTCGCGGCCAAAAAGGGGTCGTGGTCGAGGCCGCGGTGGCGTCGGTGGCTGAGGGAAAACTCTTGCGACAAAGGTCGCTGTTATTTCGGGCGCTACCGGTACGTCATCCTCTTCGACCGTTGTTTCGCTAGGGTGTGGCCGAGGCTTTGCGAAGGTTGGAGGGCAGGTGCCCCGAGTCGGTGGTATTGGCGCCCTGATCCATGTTTCGGACGATGAGGATGTCTCCGATGATGTCGAGAAGGAGGTGGAGAAAGATGTTGAGAAAGAGTCGGACGCTGAAGCTGACTCATTCGACGAGGTTAGCGACACCTCGAGTGGCGAAGGTGACTCTGATGAGGATGTGTCTATCGAAGATGATCGTGGGAAAGGGATTGCCTCGTCTAGTGCTGGTGCTGTGGCTGCTCGAAGTATCGATGACATCATTCGGGACTTCGAGCCAGAGAGTCCTCCACGTGGGTCATTTCCCGAGTTTGCTGGCTCACACATATGGGTCGATGGTTTCGAGTTTTCTGGAGATCTTGAATCTGAACGGACTCCCGGGAAGAGGCCGTATGGCGAGGCTAGCCGATCAAGCCTTCCTTATTTTGCCAAGAAGATTGGAGTTTGTGATCCAGCGACGGAGCTTTTTACAAGTCCGGACCTTCGAGAGTGTCATTTACAATGTGCTCCGGAGGAAAGGCGTTTTCTTGGTCGGGTGTTTAACCGTATCTGTGTGCCGGAAGCGGAGCTTCAATTGGCCAACGAGTCCTTGGACAACCTTCATGATGACATCGATGTCAAAGTGGCTGAGTTGATGCTTCTTAACCGTTCAGCGTGCCGGAGGGCGAGTTATAATCTTCACCATTTAAATGATCGGTTGATTGAAGTTGAAAAAGATAATAAGGACCTTCGCCAAAGACTGGAGAATAAGGAAATTGAGCTTAAGGCTGCCTTGGAAAAGGTTAGAAAGTCTCAAGAGGAGGCACAGGAGGCTGCAAATAACAACACAGAACTTTTGGCGGCTTGCCGTCAGAAAGACAAAGATTTGTTAACAGCGAACACTCGCATAGGTGAGCTGTCGTCGGAGTTAACTGTAACGTCCCGCCTCCATGTGGCCAGGCCCACTTACATCTGGCAGCTTTTCTAGGACATAGACTTCCCTCACAGACCAACACCAGTCTTTTCTGCGCACTTTGTCCTCACTCGTGTGCACCCGGGAAGAACTTCCCGGTCGGTCACCCATCCCTAAATTTCTCCAGGCCAAGCACGCTTAACTTTAGAGTTCTTTGGAGATGGGCTTCCGAAAAAGAAGTTGCAACTTGTTGGTATGAGTATCCTATTATTCCTATTAAGCCTTAGGCCGGGATGTTACATCCTCACCCCCTTAAGAGATCGACGTCCTCGTCGATCAATCCCAAGCCAGGAACGTCCTCTCTTGGCCACGTCCGTGTGTTCAGTGCCAGCACATGTGCCATGCTGTGTGACCACTCCGGGTCCACACCAGCCATGACCACCATGTCTGAGCAACTGCGACACACGCGCCCGTGAAACCGCGAGAGTCGGCTCTGATACCATTCTGTAACGTCCCGCCTCCACGTGGCCAGGCCCACTTACATCTGACAACTTTTCTAGGACATAGACTTCCCTCACAGACCAACACCAGTCTTTTGTGCGCACTTTGTCCTCACTCGTGTGCACCCGGGAAGAACTTCCCGGTCGGTCACTCATCCCTAAATTTCTCCAGGCCAAGCACGCTTAACTTTAGAGTTCTTTGGAGATGGGCTTCCGAAAAAGAAGTTGCAACTTGTTGGTATGAGTATCCTATTATTCCTATTAAGCCTTAGGCCGGGATGTTACATTAACTTCGCAGTCGGAGGCTTGGCAGAGAAGTATGGGGAAATTAAGAGCAAGCTTGATACTTGCTTGACCGAAGCCGGAGGTTCTATCGGTGAACCGCTGCCTGCTGCCAATGGGGAGGCCTTCGAAGGTTGGCTGTGTAATGAGCTTGATGTGTTTAGCTCACTGGTTGGAAACGCGACCGACTTTGGTGGGTATGCCGGAGCATTGGCGATGGCCAGTACATTTTGTCAAGCAGATTGCGAGCACCTTCGCAAGATCAGAAAACCCAACCATAATTTCCCGACAGTTGACGAAGTGCGCCAGATGAAGATTGATGACGCTGAGGTTCGGAACTGTGCGACGCGATTGCTTCGCAAGTTCTGGATTGCTAGTGGTGGCCGCGCTCTTGCTTTCGAAGAAGCTGCCGAGGCTACTCGTCAGGTTTGTGGTATTGGAGAGTACTTGGTTTTGGGTTTGTTTCAATAATGAAGGGGTTATTAATAATTCTTGAGGGTTCTTCCTTATTGTTTCTTGCAGGCTCGGAATGAGGCGATGCCTTCGCCGCCTGCGACTAACGATGTTGCCGGTGGTTCCGAAGCTGCTCCTGCGTCCGATTCTGCGGGGGTTCCACCCGTCGAGGTTGAGCGCTTGGCTGAGGACGCTCCAATCACTGGAGAAGCTAATGTTGAAGAGGGGGCGACGGAGGAGGCACCTGCTGAGGGCTTGGATGCTGCCGCTGGCGAGGGTTTGGAGGCTGCGACTGGCGAAGATGGGGCGGATGAGCAGAGGGAAACCGAGCAGGTGTGAAAACTTAGGCTCGCTCGGACGAGGGGGTTGTTTTGTAATATGTGTGGTAGTTGGAAAGATTTGATGACACTGAGATACTTTTTAATTCTGTGAAAATGCAGGTTCCTGATGGAACCGTGCTAGAAGTGTTTGATGTGACGCCATTGACGCTAAATTATCAAGATATTTTTATAACTGGTGAGTCGTGGGCTCGGGCTAGGCTTAAACACCCTTCGCTGTCCTTTGAACGATTTTGGTGGTCGAAGGTGCGGAGGTATGATTTGAAGAACAGCAGATCGAGTCATTTTTGGCGCGAGGACAGATTATACTGATCGACAGGCCACACGATATTTGTTTGGTTCATCTTCGTCCTCGCAAGCTGTTGTTGATGATGATATTGATGAGAAGACAACTCTGGATTATTTGTTTGGGCGAAGCAAACTAGATTTAGGTTCGGATGGATCGCTTGTGGTTCCGAAAGAGGAACCTTCGGAAGTTAGTGAAGTAAATCATAGATATATGTATAGGGCGAGGGTTTTATCCGGGGAGCTACCAATTGTTCCTGCAGCTCCTTTGTTGTGGGGACCCATAGTTCCGGTGGATATAGGATTTGAGGAGGGTATCGAAGGTTTGGATGATTTGATGTTGATTGAGGGTAGTGATGGTTCCTTGTAATTTTATTCTTTTTATTGATTGTATATCACACTGTCGTCAGAAGCAAACAACTTGTGATGTTGCTCTGTGGAGGTGCTATTCATTTTTTGCAATTTGATTGAAAATGATATTTGACTCTCGAAGATTGCTTTTCATTTGGGAGAGGTGTTTTTTGAAACAGCGACGCCCCCTTTATTTTTGGCGAGGTTCGCTTAACGCTTTTGTAAGCTGATTAGAAAAAACAGCGACGCCCCCTTTTATTTTAGCGAGGCTCGTGTAACGCTTTTGTAAGCTGATTAGGAAAACAGCGACGCCCCCTTTTCTTTTAGCGAGGCTCGCTTAACGCTTTTGTAAGCTGATTAGAAAAACAGCGATGCCCCTTTTTCTTTTAGCGAGGCTCGTTTAACGCTTTTGTAAGCTGATTAGAAAAACAGCGACGCCCCCTTTTCTTTTAGCAAGGCTCGCTTAACGCTTTTGTAAGCTGATTAGAAAAACAGCGACGCCCCCTTTTCTTTTAGCGAGGCTTGCTCAACGCTTTTGTATGCTGATTAGAAAAACAACGACGCCCCCTTTTCTTTTAGCGAGGCTCGCTTAATGCTTTGGATTTGCGGGTGTACTCGACTTTTGGACTTCGCGCCTCCCCTTGTCTTATGTGGAGGTGAAGATTGTTTTGCGAGCCCCTAGCGTTTTTTGCGAGGGTGCTCGACTTTTTTGGACTTCGCACCTCCCCTTGTCTTAGGTGGAGATGAAGTTTGCTTTGCGAGCCCCTGGCGTTTTTTGTGAGGCTCGCTTAATGCTTCGGTTTTGCGGGTGTACTTGACTTTTGGACTTCGCGCCTCCCCTTGTCTTAGGTGGAGGTGCAGTTTGCTTTGCGAGCCCCTAGCGTTTTTCGCGAGGGTGCTCGACTTTTTTTGGACTTCGCGCCTCCCCTTGTCTTAGGTGGAGGTGAAGTTTGCTTTGCGAGCCCCTGGCGTTTTTTGCGAGGGTGCTCGACTTTTTTGGACTTCGCGCCTCCCCTTGTCTTAGGTGGAGGTGAAGTTTGCTTTGCGAGCCCCTAGCGTTTTTTGTGAGGGTGCTCGACTTTTTTTGGACTTCGCGCCTCCCCTTGTCTTAGTGGAGGTGCAGTTTGCTTTGCGAGCCCCTGACGTTTTTTGCGAGGGTGCTCGACTTTTTTGGACTTCGCACCTCCCCTTGTCTTAGGTGGAGGTGAAGTTTTCTTTGCGAGCCCCTAGCGTTTTTTGCGAGGGTGCTCAACTTTTTTTGGACTTCGCGCCTCCCCTTGTCTTAGGTGGAGGTGAAGTTTGCTTTGCGAGCCCTTGGCGTTTTTTGCGAGGGTGCTCGACTTTTTTGGACTTCGCGCCTCCCCTTGTCTTAGGTGGAGGTGAAGTTTGCTTCGAAAAAATTTATGTTTCGAAGCAATCTTCTGTGTTTTTTATCGATTATAAGCGTTCTTGGATAAGAGCTGCTTTTATCGATGTTTATGGAAAACTAAAAGAAAACTTTAGAGTTTTGTTTTTTTGGGGGTTGATGCCTTTATTACGGACTTTGGAAAACTGCCTCGTTAAAAAACCTTACGCCCCTTCGTAAGGAAAAAGAGTGCAGCTCCTTTGTTTTGATTACAAGTATAGTGAAAAAAGATTACATGTCGCGAGAGCTCGCTGAGGCTCCGCTATGGGTAGAATTTGCGAAGGTCATCAATATTCTAGGTGTGAGGCAGGATGTTTCCCTCGCTGTCAGAGAGGTGAAAAGAGTCGGGACAATTGCATTGTATTATTAGATATGGACCCGTCCAGTTTGGCTGAAACTTAACCGCCATGTTGGCGTTTTGCTTCCGAATGAGAACGAGGTCACCCTTCTTTAGTTCTTTGATTCTCACCTTTTTGTCTCTCTATTTTTTTGTTTCCTCTTGATACTTGCGAAGGTTATGCACTGCGTTGCATCTTGTTTCTTCGAGCAAATCTTTGTCAAGCAGCTGGTTTGGTCCGTTTGATTTGAGGGTTGTTCTGAGAGAGCCATACTTCAGTTCTTCTGGCAACACAGCTTCTTCCCCAAATAGTAGCCTGAAGGGTGTGAATTTGGTGGCTCTGCATTCCGAGGTGTTATGGGACCAGGTGACCGAGGTTAGCTCCTCCGCCCACTTTCCCTTGGGCCTGCCTTGTAATTTTTTTGGATATGGCTTGGAAAATTGTTGCATTAGCTCTTTCGACTAAGCCGTTGGATTGAGGGTGGCGGACTGAGGCGAAGCACAAAACTGTTCCGATTTGTGAGCAGAATTCTTTGAAGACCTCGCTGTCAAACTGAGTGCCATTGTCGATAGTTAGGTATTTGGGAACCCCAAAATGACAAACTAATTGCTGCCAGAAAAACCTCTTCACGGCTAGGGAGGTGATTGAAGCCAGGGGTTTAGTTTCAATCCACTTCGTAAAGTATTCCACAGCTACCACTGCGTAGCGAAGGTTTCCTGGAGCTGTTGGTAGTGGACCAACGAGATCCATTGCCCATCTTTGCAAAGGCCATGTTGGGCAAATCAGAGTTGTTGGAGCCCCTGGGGCGTTTTGTGTTTTTGCCGTTAGTTGACAACCTTCGCAGCGTTTGACGATGCCTTCTGCATCTTTTAATGTCGTTGGCCAGTAGAAGCCTTGTCGGAAAGCTTTGCCAACTAACGCCCTCGAGCCGTTGTGTGAACCGCAGATACCTTCATGAATAAGCTTGAGAATGTCATTTCCTTCAATCTGTGACACACATTTGAGCCATGGCGAGGTTATCGAAGCTTTGAACAGAATGTTGTCCATAATTTTGTACCCTCGAACTCTTTGTTTAAGTCTGTTTTCTTCCTCTTTGGTCTCGGGTTCATGCAGCCCATTGATATAGGCCATGATGGGTGCTCTCCAATCTTCGCTCTGAATTGCATTGATCAGCTTCGCTGTTTTCTCGGAAACTTCGATGGCTGATTGTGTCGCAGCTTCATAGAAGACGTCTGGGGGCAACTGTAGTTGTTGTGCTGCCGCTTTGGCCAGATGGTCTGCCTCGCTGTTATCTGACCTCGGTATTGCTTTCACTGTTATGCCGAGGAAGAAAGATTCTAACCTTCGAACATATTGTAGGTACTTTTGTAGTTCTGGATCTTTTGCTTTATAATTTTTCTCAATGTGTCCTGCGATGACTTGAGAGTCTGTGTTAATGACTGCCCTTCGGACTGACAATGATCGAAACCTTGAGAGTGCTAGTATCACGGCTTCGTATTCTGCCGAGTTGTTTGTGCATTTGAAGTCGAGTCTTTTTGTGTACCTTAGCTTCGACCCAGATGGCGAGACTAGGATCACTGAGGCTCCTGCTCCGGCTGCTCCCCAAGCTCCATCAACATACGCTGTCCAAAACGGGTCTAGTTGGGCTCCGTCTCTATGAGGGTCTGGGGTCCATTCAGCTATGAAATCTGCTAGTGCTTGCGATTTGATCGCTGTTCTTCCCACGAAGGTTATAGCGTAGCTGTTCAATTCAACTGACCATTTTGCTACTTTGCCGACTGCCTCGTTGTTCTTGAAAATTTTCTCGAGGGGGTATGATGAAGGCACTTGGATTTCGTGTGCCTGGAAGTAGTGTTTTAGCTTTCTTGAAGCCATGACCATGACATATGCTATCTTCTCTAGCTCTGAGTAGTTCCGTTTTGGACCTTCGAGTGTTTCAAACACGTAGTAGACCGGGGCCTGCTTGATTTTGTTGTTTTCATGCAACTCTTTGATTAGCACTGCGCTGGTTGCATGGGGCGAGGCTGCGACATACAGTAGTAGAAGATCACCTTTGCTTGGACTGGTTAAAATGGTCAAGTTGGTGAGGTATTTTTTCAAATCCTCGAAAGCTTTCTGCTGCCGAGGTCCCCAATTGAATGGGGCTGTGCTTCTCAGAGTTTCAAAAAAAGGTAACCCTGGCTCGGCTGATCTGGAGATGAATCTGCTGAGTGCTGCTAGACGACCTGTCAAACGCTGAGCTGCTTTTTTGGTTGTCGGGGGTTCCATTTTGATGATGGCATCAATTTTTTCGGGGTTGGCTTCAATTCCCCTTGCTGAGACGATGCAACCTAGCAGTTTTCCTTCGCTTACCCCAAAAACACATTTTTCGGGGTTTAATTTGAGTCCGGCGGACCGAAGGTTGCTGAACACTCTTTCCAAGTCTATTATGTGATTTTCTTTTAGCTCGCTTTGTACATTCAGATCATCGACGTAGGCAGAGATGGCGTGTTCATCTTTGAAGACTTCAGATGTCATACGAGCGAAGGTTGATCCTGCATTTCTGAGGCCCTCTGCCATTCTTCGAAAGCAAAATGTGCCCGAAGGTGTAATGAAGCTTGTTTTTCCCTCATCTTCCTCATTCATCCAAATCTGGTGGTACCCTGAGAAGCAGTCGAGGAGAGAAAGTATTTGGCAACCAGCTGCTCTGTCGACCAAGGTGGTTATGTTAGGCAGAGGAAAGTCATCCTTCGAACAGGCTTTGTTCAGGCATGTGAAATCTACACACATTCTCCATTTCTTGTTCTTTTTCTGAACTAGTACCACGTTTGAGAGCCATGTTGGATATTTGACTGGGCGGATGACGCCTGCGTCCAGAAGTCTTTTTACCTCCGCCTTTGCTGCCTCTTTCCTTTCTTCTGACATTTTGCAAAGCTTTTGCTTAACTGGGCGATAACCTGGTTTGATGTTTAGGCTGTGCTCGATCAAAGTTCTATTTACTCCCTTGAGGTCCTCCGCAGACCAAGCGAAGGTATCAGAGTTTTCCTTGAGGAAACGAATAAGGTTGTCTTCTGACAGGGGGTCTAAGTTGGTTGAGATGAACACCTTCTTTTCTGAGTTTCCCTCAAAGAGTTGTACTTGCTTGGTTTCTTCTTTGGGTGATGCTTTTGCTTGGTCAATGCAAACTTCGCCTTCGGTGGTGAGGTTTGGTGCTCGAGGCTTTGACAGATTGTGGACGTTGCGTTGCCCAGGTGCTACAGTCCCCTCAGCTGCCCTTGTAATGTCTTGATCTCCATAAACTGCAACTACACCCTTCAGGGCAGGAAGCTTCATGCAGAGGTATGCAGGATGGATGACAGCGTTGAATCCATTGGTGACCCCTCGGCCAAAGATTGCGTTGTAGGGATAAAACATATCAACCACGTCGAAGGTTATGTGCTCAGTTCTGCAATTTACTTGGTCTCCGAAGGTTATGGGTAAAGAGATTTTGCCTATTGCTCTTACTTGTTGACCACCGAAACCGTATAGGGGGTTGCCAGCGGGTTGTAAAAGGTTCTTGTCAAGCTTCATGATGTCGAAGGTCGTGGCGAACAGGATGTCTGCGGAGCTTCCCGTGTTGACCAAGATTTTGGTGACTGTCCACCCAGCTATGTTAGTTTCGATTACCATAGCGTCAGTGTGTGGGTAATCCCTTAATTTCATGTCACCAGAATCGAAGGTTATTGGGATATGGGACCATCGCCCAAATTTGTGCGGTCCTTCGACAGCTACGTGGTGCACTCTTCTAGCGTGTTCTTTTCTCTGCCTTTTGTTTCCATGATCTTCGTTGGAGCCTCCGGTGATAGCTAATATCACACCGAAGGTTGATGTTGGGTTGTTGATGGTTGTCTGGGTTTGAGCTTCAGATTTGATAGGTTGTGGAGCTGGTAAGGCTGGTATTGGTGGTGGTGGTGGTAGAGTGTTGCTCACTTGTTGGTTGGCTTGGGTGTGAGGGGTTGTTGGGAAAGTGACAGTGTATGGTACATTTTGTCATTGAGGAATCGAGGTTGGCTGATATGAGGTGTGGTTGTAGTGTGGGTGTTGAGCGTAGAATGGTTGGTGCGAAGGTAAGCCGTAGTTTATGGTGGTGTACTGGTAAGGAGGGTGGGTTGGGTTGAAGTTTGGCTTTCTGGTGTGATTGATCGTTCTGTTTTCTGTTGATGAGGTTCTTTTGGATTCCTGGTACTCTTTTCCTTTGGCGAAGCACTCACATTGCTTTGTTGTGTGCCCCTTTCCTTGGCCACAGAAATGACAATACATTTTAGCCGGGTCCCTCTGTTGGTTTCTTTGGTCGGGCGGGGGTGGAAATCCATGTGGATTTTGGTTGCCCGAAGGCTGAGTGCCCCTTCTTTGGTCTTCTAGTGGGTTTGCCTTGTTGATCGCTCCAATGTTGCTTTGATCTTGGCGAGGGTTGTTCTCTCTCGCTTGGGGCCTCAACTGTGGTTTTTGCTACGACCTTCGAGCATCGGACTTTGCACGGAAGTCCATGTCCGCTCTACAATATCTTTCCATTGTATCATGAAGCTCTTCGATTGTGTTTGCTGGTTTCCTGGCGAACTTTGAGGAACATGGGCCTGGACGCAGGCCGCTGACTGCAGCGAGGATGACGGCCTCGTCGGATATCCCCAGAGTTCTTGCCCTAATCTGGATGAACCTTCGCCAGTAGTCTTGCAGCGGTTCACGCTCTTCTTGTTTGCAGTTGAACAGCTCGATGGGGTTTGAAGGGGCTGCTGTGATGCCCTTGAAGTTTGTGCAGAGTCTGTCTCTGAGGTTGGCCCAGGAGTCTACTGTTCCAGGGCGAAGGTTGCTGTACCAAGTCTGCGCTATGTCACGAAGGATGATTACGAAAGATTTTGCCATTGTTGATTCATCTCCTCCTGCTACAGCGACTGCCGCTTCATAGCTCATTATGAACTGGCGAGGGTCCGTCATAACGGGGCAAATTTTGTGGATTGTAGCATAGTGGCCAGGGTTGGGTTTGTAGTATTTGGGAGAGTGGTGATCTTGGGTCGTAGGGCATCTGGTGTTGTTGGTCCCTTCGCTGAATGCGAAGGTTTGGCTCTCGATCTTCTGGGTAGAGTTGGCGAAAATTTGGTGGTGGTGGGGGTGGTGGTGGCTGACGGGCGTTGCCCTGGCCCAACTCTTCATTCCCCTCTTGACGGGGCGGCATTTCTCTATCATTCCAACCCTCGGCTTCGGCTTCAGCTGCCGCGAGGGACTCTTCCATTCGGTGAAGCTGTTCCCTTGATTCATCCGCATTTTGCCTGATGGCGCGCAGCCGGTTGTGCCTTTCGAGCTGGTCAAGGCGCCTTTTCTTCTCCTGCAATTCAGCTTGGAGCCTATCCAAAGCCTCGTGCCCCAACTCCTCTTCATCTCCTCTTCCGCCTTCTCCGGAGGTGTGTGGGTGTGTCTGTGATACTAGCCGAGTGTGAGGTCCCGGGACCTCTGTCCCTGGGGTGACTTCTTCTTCTCCCGAAGGTTCCACAATCTCTTCAATGGGTGGAACTACCGCCGCAGCGTCTCTGGCCGCGCGATGGTCTCTAGTAGTGGACACCCTTCTGTTTCCCGCCATTTCGAACTTCGTCTCCCCACGGTCGGCGCCAAACTGTTGGTAACACACTTGCCCTACCTCTGCACACGTGTAGGGGGGTGGCGAAGGTGGCCAATCGTCAGAACTAAGCGAAGGTGCTAAGGAAACATGAACAGTGATGCTGTGGCTCTATTCCCAAAAACGTACCCCATTACACTGTTCACCCCCCGGTATTTATAGGGGATACCAAGGGGCACCAACCAGATTACAAAAGGGTACAAGAAAGATTCTTCTGCGCTGTATCACGGAAGGGCAGAATTGTACAAACACAACTGGAGTCGAAACCCTAGCCTGCTTTCCTCCTGCCCGCCGCCATTAGGCCTTGCTCGCCTTCGCGGAAAAAGCGGGGTCAGACCCTCGGCTCCGCCGGCGGCGAGGTCGGACTGCGGATACATGGGTGTATGCCAAGTCCCTGAGTGATGAGTGATTGTCAACTAAGATGATGCGCATGTTCTTTGGCTTGTGTTGTGCAGGTGTCGAGCACGGATACAGTGATCAGAGGCAAGGTGAAGGTCAAGTAGAAACGTGCCGTGCCGAGGGACCGAGAGTGGCGAAGGGTGGACGTGAGGCTTGGACTGAGGGACCGGTGGCCCGAGGATCAGCTGTGGTGGCTGACAGCCTAGGACAGCGACGAGCGAAGACTTGTGGTCATGTGTTGCCTGAGTCGTGGACTTGGGGACACATGTCGGTGGACGGGGTGCACGGGCAGTGCATCCCCTCTACGGCTCGGTTTGGTGGTAGAAAACCATCGGGTGGACGGTTTCCAGGTTTGTGCCTCAAAACCTGGGTGCGGACAATTTCCGAGTTAGGCCACAAAACTCGGGTTGAGGACGGTTTCCAGGTTTGGGCCTTAAAACCTGGGCGCTGCGGGTTTGGTGAGTTTGGGCCTCAAAACTCAGGCCTTGGATGGCTGTGTTTCCCGGTTTGGGCCTCAAAACCGGGGGTTGGCTGTGAAGGCTGGTTTCCCGGTTTGGGCCACAAAATAGGGGGTGCGACGTCCGGGAAAAGGACAAGCAGAGTGGAGGCGGCACGTGGCGGCGATCGGTGAGGTTGCGTCGAGGCAACGCTACCAGTTGTGCGGGCGTGGCCGTCGGATCACCACCTACCCGAGTTGGTCCAGAATAACCCTAGGGTTTAGCTGGTTCGCTCTGTAATTAGTTGAGGGGTAGAGTAGGAATTAGAATTAGGATAAGTAGAGGGAGACACCCTCCTCCCATTCTATCTCAGTCATTTGCTATTTTGCCTTCTAGGTTTTTGTGTTCTCTCTCTCCCCTGCTGTAGCGAACTGAGATTCACAGAGAAGAGAACCATACCTCTGTGTCCATGAGATTTTGAGGAAGTGAGACCGTAATCTCACTTTTGTAGCGTGTGGTAGCCACACGGTTGCAAATTCGTGGTTGTGATTCGCGTTTTGTTCGTGTTCTTCGCGGAATCCTTTTCTCCACGTTTTTCCTGTCGATCGATCTCTTTGTTCGGTGCATCTCTTGCAAATCCGTTTGAACCAAGTGGTTCTAGATGGTGAGGCACTTCTTTCCACCGAAGGAATTCTCCTCTAACCTCACGAGCTAGTAGATCGATTGATTTTCGTTTCGGGTCAAGTTTTTCTCCTTTCCCCCGAAATTCTTTGATTCATCGATTTGGAGATAGGTTCGAGCCATGATCTCCTAGAGATAGCTCACTATCCTCCTTGTGACTCTTCTCACCAAGTTTGATCCATAGAGGATTCGTTTTAGGTGAGTTTGAGTCGAATCAGTGGACGAACAGTGCGGTCGCGGGATGACCGGACGCTAGGACAGTGAGTCCGGTCGTTGAATATTTGCACTGTGTCTTTTTGGTTCTTGACCGGACGCTCGGACACATTCTGATCGGACTCGACGCTTCTTCTGTTCATCTGCTTGAATTCTTGTGACCGGACGCTAGGGTTTCGACCGGACGCACAGGGGCAGTGAGTCCGGTCACAAACAGTAAGGTTCCAGAATCGTTTTTGTCTGACCGGACGCGTCCGGTGCTCACCGACCGGACGCTGGCCAGAGTCCGGTCAATCACAGTTTGCTCCTTTTCATTCGCAGTTCATTCGTTTGTTGTCGGTTTCTCTTCCCGGCTTTTGCTTCGGCTTTTCTAGAGTTGTATAGTGTCTCGCGGTGCTTCTTGGAAGTATCCACCCTACATCTAGGGTCGTGGACACTTGCAAGCTCTAGGGTTTGCCTTTGGGGTTGATTTTGGGACAGTGGCAACAAGTTTCCGAAAGGAAAATTTGAAGCTCCCATTCACCCCCCTCTGGTTGCTTTATGGTAGCACTTTCGGTCCTTCAATTGGTATCGGAGCGGGTTAAGGATCTTCCACCTTAGCCGGTTCCAGATCCACAGATGGCGACATGGATCGAGGCATGGGCAAACCGCCGTTCTTTGATAGGACGAACTATGCGTATTGGAAGATACGCATGTCGACCTTTCTGCAGAGTATGGGTGCTTCCATTTGGGATATTTGTAACTCTGCCGATTACGTGGTCTTGGCTGCTCGTGTGACTCAGCGTCAGATCGATGATCACGATGCCAATAGCCGAGCTCGTAATGCTCTTTTCTCATGCTTGAGCATGATGGAGTTTGCGGATACATGGGTGTATGCCGGGTCTCTGAGTGATGAGTGATTGTCAACTGGGATGATGCGCATGTTCTTTGGCTTGTGTTGTGCAAGTGTCGAGCACGTATACAGTGATCAGAGGCAAGGTGAAGTTCAAGTAGAGACGTGCCGTGCCGAGGGACCGAGAGTGGCGAAGGGCGGACGTGAGGCTTGGACTGAGGGACCGGTGGCCCGAGGATCAGCTGTGGTGGCTGACAGCCTGGGACAACGACAAGCGAAGACTTGCGGTCATGTGTTGCCTGAGTCGTGGACTTGGGGACACGTGTCGGTGGACGGGGTGCATGGGCGGTGCATCCCCTCTACAGCTTTGGTTTGGTGGTAGAGCCAGAGAAAAACCATCGGGTGGACGGTTTCCAGGTTTGGGCCTCAAAACCTGGGCGCGGATGGTTTCCGAGTTTGGCCACAAAACTCGGGCTGAGGACGGTTTCCAGGTTTGGGCCTCAAAACCTGGGTGCTGCGGGTTTGCTGAGTTTGGGCCACAAAACTCAGGCGTTGGTGGGCTGGTTTCCCGGTTTGGGCCTCAAAACCGGGGGTTGATCGTGAAGGCTGGTTTCCCGGTTTGGGCCTCAAAACTGGGGGCGGAGACCGTGAAGAGGACGCAGAGCGGTGGCGACACATGGCGGCAATCGGTGAGGTTGCGTTGAGGCAACGCTACCAGTTGTGCGGGCGTGGCCGTCGGATCCACCTACCATCGAGTTGGTCCAGAATAACCTTAGGGTTTAGCTGGTTCGCTCTGTAAGTAGTTAGGGGTAAAGTGGGAATTAGGAATAGTTAGAATTAGGATAAGTAGGGGGAGACAACCACCTCCCCATTTATCTCAGCCATTCGCTCTTTGCCTTCTAGGGTTTCCTGCTCTCCCATTCCCTGCTGTAGCGAACTGAGATCCACAGAGAAGAGAACCATACCTCTGTGTCCGTGAGATTTTGAGGAAGTGAGACCGTAATCTCACTGTTGTAGTGTGTGGTAGCCACACGGTTGCAATTTCGTGGTTGTGATTCATGTTTTGATTGTGTTCTTCGCGGATTACTTTTCTCCACGTTTTTCCCGTCGATCGATCTCTTTGCTCGGTGCATCTCTTGCAAATCCGTTTGAACCAAGTTGTTCTAGATCGTGAGGCATTTCTTTCCTCCGAAGGAATTCTCCTCTAACCTCATGAGCTAGTAGATCGGTCGATTTTTGTTTTGGATCGGTTTTGCTCCCTTAGTCCCGGATTCTTCCAATTCACCGATTTGGAGTTAGGTTCGAGCCATGATTCTTTTGGGACAGCTCACTAACATCCTTGGAACTCCTCATACCAAGTCTAGGCCTTAGTGCTTTTGAATCGGAGGAGATCGGGTGAATTTTGCGGAAGAACAGCGCTGTTTCGGGACCATCGGACGCTGAACCTGGGAGCATCGGACGCTGAGTTCGTCACACCGAAGCGTCCTTTGCCACGTGTCACCTGACAGTGATTTTAAAGGAGCATCGGACGCTGACCATCGGAGCGTCCGTTGCCATCGGACGCGCCGGAGGTCGAGCATCGGACGCTACTGTTTCACTGTAGCAGCGTCCGATGCTTATGCAGTAAGGTTCCAGATTTGCTCTGTTTGCATCGGACGCGTCCGTTGGTTGGTCATCGGACGCTGCCAGCATCCGATGCTGCTGAGTTTGCGCAGTTTCGTTCGCGGTTCGATCGTTCGTTGTCGGTTTTGATTTTCGGCTTTTGCGTTGGATTTCCGACTTCGTGCTTTACTAAAATCGGGCTTCCCGCTTCGTAAAATAGCCTGAATCCCCCTCACGTTGCTCGGGGGAGGTTGAGGTTACCCAAAGTCCATCTTGTCACTAGTTGACTTGCGTGAACTCGGGTGAGGAAGCTTTTGTGGTGTCCCGCTGTGTTCCTAGGGAACATCCACCCATTCTCTTGGGTCGTGGACATCACGCGCATCGGTTTTGCTCTTGGGGTTGATTCTCTGGGACAGAGGCTATTAGTTTCCAAAAGGAAAATTTGTAGCTCCCATTCACCCCCCCTCTGGTCGCTTTCTGGTAGCACTTTCGGTCCTTCAGAGTTTGATCGCGTTTCTCACCTCGCTACGGCTCGGGAGATTTGGGCATCCCTCATGCGTTTCCTTGAGGGAACCTCTCAAGTCAAAACCTGTCTCTACGAGTCGCACAAGCGAGAGTACGAGAACTTTCGACATATGCCTGGCGAGAGCATAGAAAGTTTATTTGCTCGCTTTCAGGTGATTGTCAACAGGATGAGGGCTAACAAGGAGCTGTTGCCTTTCGACGATCATGAGAGAGCTTTGAAGCTTTTGCATACTCTCGATCGGTCAGTGTGGGATTCCAAGGTTCAGGCGATCATCGAATCGCCTAACTATGAGACCCTCACATGCGATGAGCTCTTTAGTAAGCTCAAGTCTAGTGAGATCGATGTCATGGCGAGGGCTTCTTATGAAAATTCTTCTGGCCCGTCGATGGCTTTGCTTTCTGGCTCTTCTACTAACCCCTCTAGAGGCTTTGCACTTTCCTCTCTTCTTTCTGTCACAGAGGAGCAGCTGGAGTTCTTTGGGGATGATGAGTTGGCTTTGCTCGCCAACCGGTTCTCGCGGTTCCACAACAACCGCATGAACCGTCGCCACGGAGGAGGACGCTCAGGATGCTTTGAGTGCGGCGATCCCACCCACTTTATCACCAATTGCCCGAAGAAGAACAAGCAGACCTTCGACATGGCGGATCATGGGCACAAGTACGACTCCGGCAAGCGCAAGGAGAAGTACGTCCCCGCGAAGCATAAGCGGAAGGGCGGCTTCGACAAGGAGTACATCAAGACGAAGTACTTGGAGAAGGCCCAGGCTGAGCAGCGTGCTTTCTTCGCCACGCTCAGCGATGTTGACGACTCGGATGACGACTCCGCTGCCTCCAGCGACGACGAGTCCGAGAAGAAGAAGAGGATTGAGGACAAGCTGAACGACCTCTGCTTCTTCGCCGACGACGAGGGCTTCTGCACCATGGCCCTCGGCAAGGAGGTCGACGGCGAGCTGGAGAACACTCCTCGGAACGACGACGACAACGACGACACCTCCCAGGTATCTCAGACCCCCGACGAGCTTTCTGCTGAGGTCGAGAAGCTTACTGCCGCGCTCCTTAGTTAGGATAAGTTGCTTAGGCGTGCTGCTAGAGAGCGCAAGGAGTTTAGGCAGAAGTGGGAGGATACGGTGAAGGAACTTGAATCTGTCAAGTCCACCGTTGTTGTCACAGAGGAGGAGGAGTGTGAGATGTGCACCACGCACATGACTGACCTTCTCACTTTGAGAGGTATGTATGTTGCGTTGGTAGGAGAGGTGGATGAGCTGAAGGCTAGATCTTCGCTGTTGGGTGCGTGCAAGTCCTGTGCAGGCTTGCAATCTGAGTTGGCAGAGAAGAATGCCAAGATTGTGTCTCTTGAAGAGGCCAACTCAGGTAGCACATATGTGGCTAGGTGTATTCTTTGTGAGGGTTTGGAGATGGAGATAGCCAATGTGAAGCATGACAAGATGCAAACCGAGGAAGAAAACACATACCTTCGGACCATCTTGTCATGGGTGTCTTGCGGTGAGCCACAGCTCGGGATGATGATCTCCCAATTCAAGCGAGCTGCTGGAGGTCCAGGTGTAGGTTTTGCTTCGGGTGTTGATGTTTCATCTTTTGGGAAGATTGGAGAGTCGAGTGGTCTTGACCCATGTGAGAAGCCCAACTCCACCACTACTCCCAAGCTTACCAAGATACCACCCAAAGAGCCTCTCAAGCCTAACACCAAGGATGGGGTCTTTGTTGAACCTCCGAGAGCTCCACCAAACAAACAATCTTGGGCTCCCAAACCAAACCACCTCAAGAACAAGCTTGACACCATGCCACCCATTCAGGAGGAGCTTATGCCACAGAAGGGCAAAGTGATCCACACCCACTACCGTGAGTACCAACAACCCCCTATGAGAGCGGTGAAGTACCATTGTGAGCACTGTGGGAGAGATGGACACTTGAGTGAGTTCTGCTTTCGGCGCAAGAGAGAGGCGCGCCGTGCAAGGGAGATGAACAACCCGGACATGTACCATCCTTTCCATGATGTACATGTGCCGAATGTTCAGAGGAGAGCTGCTAGGCCTAGAGATGCAGTGCCTCAAGGTCCTAGGCGTCAGGGAGGTCATGCCCGGCGGGAGCCTGCAGTTGTGGGCTATGGACCCCGTGGCGGAGGTTTTGTTGAGCGTTTTCCCCCACCGTGTTTTGAGTATCACGATGGATGCTCCTCTCTTAGCGGACCACGTTTTCCTGTGCGTGGTGATCGCTTTCCCCGTAGGAGTGCTAGGAATGGTTTTTCTGCTAACCGTTCTTTTGAGCAGCCGGCCTAACACTGGTATTCTCCTTACTTCACTAACCCCAGTGTTGGACCGTATGGTCACCCTATGTCCTTTTATTGATGTAGGTAAAACGATTGGAGAACGTTTGGTTGGTGGATTCCGGGTGTTCGAGGCACATGACCGGAAACGCCAAGTGGTTCTCCAGTCTTAGTCCGGTCGCCGGAAAGGAGTTTATCACCTTCGGCGACAATAGCAAAGGTAAGGTATTGTCTCGTGGGTCGGTGCGAGTTAATGAGCACTTTGTGTTGCGCGATGTTGCTCTTGTTTCTAACTTGCATTTTAACCTTCTTTCTGTTTTGCAACTTTTCGATGATGACTACGAGATTCATTTTAAGCCGAATCTCAGTCGCATTTTGGATCCTCAGGGCAATCTTGTTTGTGGGATTTCTCCCTTTGGGAAAGTCTTTCGTGCGGATTTCTCGGAGTCTTTTGGCATTTCTCGTTGTCTTGTGGCTGGACCTTCCTCCTCTGATCTTTGGAAGTGGCATAGGAGACTAGGACATTTGAGCTTCGACTTGCTTGCAAGACTTAGTTCACTTGGCCTAATCCGAGGATTGCCCAAGTTATCCATGGAGAAGGATCTTGTTTGCCATTCTTGTAGACATGGGAAGATGGTTGCCGCTCCCCACCATCCAGTGACTCAGGTCATGACTAAGCGCCCTGGAGAGCTTTTGCATATGGACCTTGTTGGTCCGGCTCGGGTGAGTTCGGTTGGGGGGAAGTGGTATGTGCTTGTTGTTGTTGATGACTTTTCGAGATATTCGTGGGTTTTCTTTTTAGCTGAGAAAACTGAGACTTTCTCCTTTGCTCGCAATCTGATTTTGCGTCTTCAGAACGAGTTCCCTTTGAACTCGATGCGAGCTATTAGAAGTGATAATGGTTCCGAATTCAAGAATTCGGATTTTGAGAAGTTTTGTAACTCCTTGGGTTTGGAGCATCAATTTTCTTCTCCCTACACACCGCCCGAAAATGGTGTTGTAGAGAGGAAGAATCGGACCCTTGTAGAGATGGCCAGGATGATGCTCGATGAGCATAGGACTCCTAGGCGATATTGGGCCGAAGCTATGAGCACTGCATGCTATATTTCCAATCGCATTTTTCTTCGAGCTTTCTTGAAAAGGACCTCTTATGAGTTGTGTTTTGGAAAACTCCCCAAGGTGAGTTATTTTAGAGTTTTTGGTTGCCATTGTTTTATACTCAAAAAGGGCAACTTGGACAAGTTTGAGTCTCGTTCTTCTAACGGTGTGTTTTTGGGTTATGGCGCTCATACTCGTGCTTATCGCGTACTTAACCTTGACACTAACCGGGTCATGGAGACATCCGATGTCACCTTCGATGAGACCATGGTTTGTCCTTCTCATTTTGATCGTGCAGGTGATCATGAGGTTGGAGAACCTCTTTTTGATGACGAGGACGAGGGTGCTGAAGGTATGGATGATCCAGCACCCCCTCCACCTGCTATGCCGCAAGGAGCGGCTTCTACCACGACTCACAGCCCCGACACTTCGTCTTCTTGGGGGCCGTGGGATCCGCCACCTCGCGCGGTACCTTTTGTACCCGAGGAGGCACCAGCTGCTGTTGAGGGGGGGGCACTTCGGCTCGGGAGGCGCCACGACACATCCAGCGCCAACACTCGCCTCAACAGATGATCAGCAGCATCGGCGAACGTGTCACTCGGTCAAGGTCACAACATATCTCTCACTTTGCTCATTCTGCATTTGTTGTTGATTTTGAACCCCGAGATGTTGGACACGCTTTGACGGATCCGGATTGGGTCAATGCCATGCATGAGGAGTTAGAAAACTTTGAGAGAAATCGGGTTTGGGTTCTTGTTTCTCCTCCCTCTGAGTGTCATGTAATTGAGACAAAATGGGTTTTCAAAAACAAACAGGGAGAAGATGGCCATGTTGTGAGAAACAAGGCCAGACTTGTAGCCCAGGGGTACAGTCAGAAGGAGGGGATAGACTATGAGGAGACTTTTGCTTCTGTAGCTCGTTTGGAGGCTATTAGGATACTCTTGGCTTTTGCTGCATCCAAAGGTTTCAAACTTTTTCAAATGGATGTCAAGAGTGCCTTCTTAAACGGCTACATAGAAGAGGAGGTGTATGTTAGACAACCCCCCGGTTTCGAAAATCCCAAGTTTCCAAACCATGTCTTTAAACTTCACAAAGCTTTGTATGGTTTGAAACAAGCCCCTAGAGCCTGGTATGATAGGTTGAAAACCTTTTTGCTTGCTAAGGGTTTTAAAATGGGATGTGTAGATAAAACGCTCTTTCTCCTCAAGCAAGGCACTGATACTCTCTTGGTCCAAATTTACGTGGATGATATCATTTTCGGTGGTTCTTCTCACGCTTTGGTTGCCAAGTTTGCAGATACTATGAGTAGGGAATTTGAAATGGGCATGATGGGCGAGTTGACGTTTTTCCTCGGGTTGCAAATCAAGCAATCCCGAGAGGGGACGTTCGTGCACCAGGGTAAGTATACCATAGACATTCTGAAGAAATTCGATATGGGTGAGGCCAAGCCTCTTCCAACACCCATGTCGACCATGACGGCCCTGGATGCGGACAAGGATGGAGAAGCTGTGGACCAGAAGGAGTACCGGAGTATGATCGGGTCGCTGCTATACCTGACGGCGACACGCCCGAACATTCAGTTCGCGGTGTGTCTTTGCGCGCGATTTTAGTCGTCGTCGCGCACCTCTCACCGTCAGGCGGTCAAGCGCATTATGAGGTACCTATCCTTCACTCCAGAATTTGGGATTTGGTATTCTGCTTCCTCCACCCTTTCTCTTTGCGGTTATTCCGATGCCGATTTTGCTGGTTGCCGGATTGAGCGCAAGTCCACTTCTGGGACTTGCCAGTTTATTGGTTCTTCTCTTGTTTTGTGGTCTTCTCGCAAGCAGTCTAGTGTCGCCCAGTCTACCACAGAGGCTGAGTATGTTGCTGCGGCTAGCTGCTGTTCCCAGTTACTCTGGATGATGGCCACTTTGCGTGATTTTGGTCTGAGCTTTTCTCGTGTTCCTTTGCTTTGTGACAGCAAGAGTGCGATTAGCGTTGCTAAGAACCCCGTGCTGCACTCGAAGACCAAACACATTGATGTGCGCTTTCATTTTCTGCGAGACCACTATGAGAAGGGTGATATCGACCTTCGCCATGTCGATACTCATCATCAGTTGGTTGATATTTTCACCAAGCCTTTGGACCAATCAACTTTTAATCGGTTGAGAGGTGAGCTTGGTGTGTGTTTCCCCTTTTAGATGGGGGAAACATTTTGGTTCTTGTATGATACTCTGACTTTGTGTCTTTCAGTTGGTATCTTCTCTTTTCGTTGTTTTCTTCATGCATCTTTGCATTTCATCTTGCATACTTACATTCAGAGCTTCATGTGTATAATCTTTAGAATGTAACTATGCTCTGTGTAGTCTTTGCTCCGATGCTTTATGATGATGTTGTAGCTTATGCTCTTTCTGATCACTGATACATGTTGTGAGCGGAGCTATTTTATGGTGAATTTGCTTAATGAACTTAAAACTTGAAAATATTCACCATTTAGATATGCAACTAGCATGTGTAGAATGTATTGAAGTCACTTATGCTTTTCATATATGCTAGGTTGCTATGTCTCTAGTTCTGAGTCATTCACTTGCTTGGTATGCTCATATGTTGTTTTAATCTTGAACCAAGTTAAGTGAATTGGAAAGATCGAGATGGGATTGCTTGTCAGCACATCATAGTTTCGAGACTGTTTCTCATTGCACTATGAGTTAAACTTGAGCTGTGTAGTGTATGACCGAAACTGTTGCTTTAAGCTTCTGATTGCTTCTGCATAGGCTTCGCACAGTTGAAAAGTTAGGCAATGACAAGCTTTCAACCTCTCGCAATCACATGCTGAAATTTAAACTTGTGGAATTTTAACCGCTGCAACTCCGATAAAATTTTG
Organism: Coix lacryma-jobi var. lacryma-jobi; assembly: GCA_009763385.1. Taxonomy (NCBI): domain Eukaryota; kingdom Viridiplantae; phylum Streptophyta; class Magnoliopsida; order Poales; family Poaceae; genus Coix; species Coix lacryma-jobi. Next base: position 74,266,321 of record CM019828.1, on the reverse strand, counting down.
ATTGCACAAGTCTATGTTTCATTCTATAGCATGATGATTGAACTTTGCTAGGGGTAGTTCACCTTGTATACATGTTTAGCACTTGTTTGACTTCCTGTCTATACATGTTTTGTGCTATTTTGATGGTGAATACCTTTTCGGCTGAAAACTGCTCTTTTTGCTCGCATGATCATATTCTGTACTTAGTGATCAGTTTGAGCCTTTGCTAGCTTATTATGGATGTTGTTGAGTCATCGGATCAGAACTCTTTTAGAGCATTTTTGCACTCTTTTGATTATACTCCTGAAGCTGCTAACTTGCATTTTAACTCATATGCATTTCTGGAGGGAGATTTTCTGTCGAAGGGGAGACTTTTGTGTGCTTGTGCACATTTGCTTGATGGTGCATTTTCAACTAAGGGGGAGAAATTCTCCAAATCATAAGATCAACTAAGGGGGAGATTTTCTGGATTCCCTATTCCCTAGTTGTGTGCACTATTTAAGGGGGAGTTTGCTCGTGCTGAGTTTTGAAATTTCCAATTGGTTCGGAGCGTCTTTGCTAGTTGTGTTGAGCCATTTGCCTCTTTCTTGAGGGACTAGCATTCGCTTTTCAGATTTTCAATTGGTGTCGAGCTCTTCTGACTCTTGAGTATCGATTGTTCCTGCTAGCGGTGTTGAGCCTGTTCTACCTCTTCTTGAGGGCTAGCTTTGCTTTGCTTGGTCGCATCGAGCCATTGCCCATGTCTTTGGGGACCAAGTTGTCTTGCTCTTTCCACTTGACCTTCTTCGGCTTTGCTATGCTTTTGGGTCATTTGGTCGAGTTCTCTCTCCTTCCTTCTTCCTTCTTCAATTCTGTATGATTTGTGTTGGTAGTTGACAATGCACTCATCAAGGGGGAGATTGTGGATACATGGGTGTATGCCGAGTCTCTGAGTGATGAGTGATTGTCAACTGAGATGATGCACATGTTCTTTGGCTTGTGTTGTGCAGGTGTCGAGCACGGATACAGTGATCAGAGGCAAGGTGAAGGTCAAGTAGAAACGTGCCGTGCCGAGGGACCGAGAGTGGCGAAGGGTGGACGTGAGGCTTGGACTGAGGGACCGGTGGCCCGAGGATCAGCTGTGGTGGCTGACAGCCTAGGACAGCGACGAGCGAAGACTTGTGGTCATGTGTTGCCTGAGTCGTGGACTTGGGGACACATGTCGGTGGACGGGGTGCACGGGCAGTGCATCCCCTCTACGGCTCGGTTTGGTGGTAGAAAACCATCGGGTGGACGGTTTCCAGGTTTGTGCCTCAAAACCTGGGTGCGGACAATTTCCGAGTTTGGCCACAAAACTCGGGCTGAGGACGGTTTCTAGGTTTGGGCCTCAAAACCTGGGCGCTGCCGGTTTGGTGAGTTTGGGCCTCAAAACTCAGGCCTTGGATGTCGAATCGGTGGACGAACAGTGCGGTCGCGGGATGACCGGACGCTAGGACAGTGAGTCCGGTCGTTGAATATTTGCACTGTGTCTTTTTGGTTCTTGACCGGACGCTCGGACACATTCTGATCGGACTCGACGCTTCTACTATTCATCTGCTTGAGTTCTTGTGACCGGACGCTAGGGTTTCGACCGGACGCACAGGGGCAGTGAGTCCGGTCACAAACAGTAAGGTTCCAGAATCGTTTTTGTCTGACCGGACGCGTCCGGTGCTCATCGACCGGACGCTGGCCAGAGTCCGGTCAATCACAGTTTGCTCCTTTTCGTTCGCAGTTCGTTCGTTTGTTGTCGGTTTCTCTTCCCGGCTTTTGCTTCGGCTTTTCTAGAGTTGTATAGTGTCTCGCTGTGCTTCTTGGAAGCATCCACCCTACATCTAGGGTCGTGGACACTTGCAAGCTCTAGGGTTTGCCTTTGGGGTTGATTTTGGGACAGTGGCAACAAGTTTCCGAAAGGAAAATTTGAAGCTCCCATTCACCCCCCCTCTGGTCGCTTTCTGGTAGCACTTTCGGTCCTTCACAGACCCCCGCCGTGTTCATGATGCTCGAGGGTTGCCTCCTGTGTTCTTTGCGTGCCATTGCCTGCAAGACATGCAACGAACCCCGAGGGTCGAACTCGTGTGCGAAGGTTAGCAAACCTGCCCGAAGGGTCCAAAAGACGGAGATAAAAGAGTTGAGAGGGTTCGAGGGCAAGAGCGGGTCGCGCGAAGGTCGTTCCTCGAGCCAGCCTGAGCGGCGCCACTGCCGAGGGTCCCTTACCCCAACAGAAGCAAAAAGAGTCAGTCTATGATACACGAGACAATGTTTCCCCCATCTAAAAGGGGAAACACACACCAAGATCACCTCTCAACCTAGCAAAGGTTGATTGGTCCAGAGGCTTGGTAAAAATATCTATCAACTGAAGATGAGTATCGACATGGTGAAGGTCGATATCACCCTTATCATAGTGGTCTCGCAAGAAATGAAAGCGCACATCATTGTGTTTGGTCTTAGAGTGCAGCACGGGGTTCTTAGCAACGCTAATTGCACTCGTGCTGTCACAAAGCAAAGGTACGCGAGAAAAGCTCAGACCAAAATCACACAAAGTGGCCATCATCCAAAGCAACTGGAACAACAGCTAGCCGCAGCAACATACTTAGCCGTTGTGGTAGACAGGGCGACACTAGACTGCTTGCGAGAAGACCAAGATACAAGAGAAGAACCAATAAACTGACAAGTCCCAGAAGTGGACTTGCGATCAAGTCGACAACCAGCAAAATTGGCATCAGAATAACCACAAAGGGAGAGTATAAGTGCAATCAAGCCCTAATTGTGGGTTTTGGTGATAATGACCACATGATTGGAGAACTAATGAGATTTATCAAGATGACAAGCAGGTTAATAATAAGAAAGGATGGTGCACATGTGTTGGTGGACCCCTCATACTACATTTCATCGGTTCCGGACTCAAAGTGCTACAATGAGCTTTTTCATTTGAATTTGAGTTATAGTATTGCCGTACTATCAAGGGGGAATGCAAATATACTGCTATGGCTCAATGATATGTGCTCAAACCAACCCTAGCCATCCTTCCTTTCTAACCAAAGATAGCTGCATAAACTCTGATCTTTTTCTATTTGTCCGGTAGGCGTGGCAGTGCCGCTCAGGGTGAGACAGTGCTGGGCCACAGCACTGCCGGGCTAAGGCCGGCACTGCCGCGACTTGTTTCAACTGTTGGATGGCATGGGGTACTTACTCCACTCTCCTGCCACCCCAACGGTCACCCACGACCATAAATCTTCTCCTACCTCCAGACAAGGCTTCCTCTCCCCATTGAAGGCCCCCCAAGTTCTCTCTCACCAAATCTTCGATTCCCATTGATTCCAAGTGAGTGAGAGGCTCAAACCTTCACCAAAGAGAAGCCCTAGCTGAGATCTACTCCCTAGAGCACTTGATTTGAGCCATAGCCGGTGGATTTGCTTCTATTACTCTTGGGTTCTTGGAACCCTAGCCGGCTAGGCGTCGCCCTTGAGCTAGCCAACTTGTGTGGCGGCCTTGGGATGTTTGTAATCACTCGTGCAGCTAGTATTATCACCCCTCACTTCAAGGATTTGGTTCCTTGACTTGAGAACGAGGAAGAGTTGCAAAGCTCATGACCTAAGTGGTCATCCTCAACAACGTGGAGGTAGGCAAGCCTTGGTGGCGAGCTGAACCACGGGATAAATCACTTGTCTCTTGTGCTTACATATTGTTATTCATCATACTTGTGAGCTTGTGATAGATTCTAGGGTTTGGCTCTGATCTACTTCATACATCATATTTGGCATGGTTGAGTTGGTTCTGCTGGTTCAGGAAACCTAGTGTAACATTTCCATTCATATAGATTTGGTTTCCTGTGGCTGGATTTCGAATTGCAGGCTTAGGCAAGTTGTCTGCGCGGCAGTACCGGGCTGAGGGCGGCAGTGCCGGGGAGCGGCAGTGCCGGGCTCAGGGCGGTAGTGCCGGGCTCCACTATTTAAGTTTTGAGCTGTGATTTTTGACAGGCCTATTCACCCCCCTCTAGGCCACACAAGTCCTTACAAGTGGTATCGGAGCCTGGTCTCTCACACAACACTTCACCGTGCGAGAGTATGGCCACCGATGGAGGAACTGGTACCGCTAGTGTTGTGGAACCCACATCCGTCGAGGTGGAAATGCACACCACTAGCAGCAGCGAAAGCGTCTCCACAGCAAGTGGAAGGACACTTCCTCAATTGGATGTGTCTACCAGAGAGCTTGCAAGAAGAAAAGAAGAGAGAAAGATTAGAAGAGAAGAAAGAGCCAAGAGAAGAGAAGAAAAGAAGAAGAAGGAAGAGCTTCAAGCAAAGAAGAATGCGAACTTGAGTGATGACTCAAGTAGCACCGAAGATGGAGATGATGACATCTCCTATCTCCCCAAGGGCAACAAGAAGAAGATGGAGGAGACCAAGAAGTCATATGGAGCCGTATCCTTTAACTACTCTAGTTTGACTAACCATGATTCTAGGCCTCTCATAAATGTGCCCGCGGGCAAGTTACCTCATTTTGATGGGACTAACTTTGCCAAGTGGAAGCACATTATGAAGACCTACCTTATTGGTCTCCATCCAGGTATTTGGGAGATAGTGCACAATGGACTTGATTCACCGGTTGATCCAAAGAACCCTACTCAAGATGAATACCGCAATATTCATCTCAATGCCCAAGCTACTAGTGTGCTACTTAGTGCCTTGGATGGTGATGAGTACAACAAGGTCTTGGGAGTTGAGGTTGCAAAAGAGATTTGGGACACTTTGCACATTGCTCATGAGGGAGTGGACAAAGTGAGGCAATCCAAGATTGACTTGTTGATGGCTAAGCTCAACCGGTTTGTGATTTGTGATGGTGAAGGTCCACAAGAGATGTTCGATAGATTGATGGTCATTGTTGGCAAGATTAGAGGGCTAGGTGGAAGTGAAATCAATGATAACAAGGTTGTGAAGATCATGTTGGAAGCATATTCACCAAGGAATGAGACCGTAGTGACATTAATTAGAGACAAGAAGAAGTTTGAGCAATTCACACCTAGTGATGTGCTTGGGAGGATTATTACCTTCGACATGCAAAGAGAAGAGGCAAATGAAAGAAGGAAGCTTGGGGAGTTGCAAGCTAGGCTAGATGGGATGAAAATCAAGGATGTGGCACTCAAGGCTAGCAAACCAACAAGGCAAGCAACATCAAGCAAACCAAAATCAAGCAAGCAAGCCTCTACAAGCAAGCCCAAGCAACAAAAGAAGAAAATAGAAGTTGAGGACAGCACATCATCCTCATGTGAAAGTGGCACTACTAGAAATATGATCATCAGTGACGATTTGCTAGTGACGCTGGTAAGTTTCGTCACTGAATGATACCTTTCAATGACGAAATTTTTGTTTTCGTCACAAGGTACAAGTGACGATGTTTTGGCTTCACTTTCAATGACGAAAATGAGAGGAACGTCATCGATTACCAAATGGAATCGTCATAGATCATATTGTCGGTGTGCTATATTGTAATGATGAAAATATTCGTCACAGATTATATTTCGATATGGTCATAGATAATTTGCCTCGTCTGGCCCACGTAGTGATGAAATGAATTGGTCACAGATCATTTTTCCTAACGTCATAGTTAAGTGTCTAGTTTGCCCCCGCCTGTACCACTTGACGACGTTGGATGATTGGGCCAGACGGCCCGGTTGACCTTTTTATCATATTGGATGCGTGGGCCGTCAGTCGACCTTTTTTCATATTGGGCCACAGGTGCACACAGTAGGCTGGACAATATTTGGCAAAAAAATTGCGCTAGTGGAGCTTTGATCGCGCGACCTGCCGTTAGGCGAGTAACAACCTTACCACTGAGCTACTCGACTATTTTCTTGTGAAAAAAACAAAGTTACTCTATTTGTAAGGTATCAACATGATAATTGAATGGTGGTTCTCTTAACTCTTTAGATCACAGGTCCTGGGCCATAGACTGAGATTTGTCATCTGTACCTAGTGAGTAGATATGAAACCAAGCCCCGGACATGAGTATTATTGGTTCTCTTGAAAACTGGCTACTAAACACAACCATTGAGCAAGCACCCGTCACTGATGTTATATCCTCTGATTGATTTGTAAAACAGGAGGACACGCATGCAATCGCCTAACAACACAAAATCCTGAAGAAAACCAAAGTAATCGCCTAACAAAGTACTTTTACTAATCCATAATGCAAGCACTTGTAAATCCATCGCATACATAGACCAAAGCAAAGATTATTCATTTAGTACTTAGGAACATTTCGATTTCACCAGCTTCCAAAAGCACTTCATAGGTTATAGTCAAACCATTGGCTGCAGATTAGCTGCCAAACTTGTTCTTCTAATGAAGAGGTAAAGAGACACGTGAAAAGAAGGCAGAGTACTCATGCCTAATCCTACAGCCTTCGCTACAAAAGAAGGCATAGTCATTAGCCCAGCCTTCCGGTACGCCACATCCGCTGCCACCGCAACCTTGTCCGTCCTCGTCCAACGGTGGTACGGGCGGCAGTGCCCCCAATGGGGCTGTTCCGGCCACTTTCCATGTCACATCATGGACCACCTTGACGGCGTGCGCACGGTACCTGGCGCACTCCCGGTTGGTCATGCGGCTGGCCTGCTTACATCCGACGATGACACCGCCCTCGTCCTCGACCTGCCAAATGTAGCGCTCGGCTTCTTCCTTCTCCTTGCAACCGTGGTGATGGATGCCGAGAACGTAAGCCGCCGCCTTGTGCCCGGTGTAACAGAACCGACCAATTTATAAGAGCACAAGTACGAAATTCTCCGCCGAGGCAGTAAATTTGTGGCACTTGAGCCCCTATAAACCCGGTAGTCCGTGAAATCACGAGGGATTTCAAACTTTCCAACATCAACAACATAGGATCGTAATATTCAGCATCGACCGTCACACGACAGAGATTACATAAATAGTTCGGAGTAGCAACTTAGTTATTACAAACCAGGTTTGAAAACAGTAGCGGAAGCTTAACTTGAAACATTGTTCCGAAATTCACGCACGCACACTTAATGATTACAGTGCCATTTAGTAGTCATCCTTAACATAGCAAAAGATACGAACAGAAGAGGTCCTTGCCCGGGACCTAGAATTCACCCGAGGCTGGAAAGAGACAATTGATGCAATAACCATGGAAGACCTGGCCATCTGCAACAACAAAGGCTGGCAATAGACCATATTTTTGCATAAAAGCCATTTGTTAATTAAGTAGTTCTCCTGCCTTTAGCTGTCAATTTAAATAGTAATTATCCTATGTACTAGATTAGCAAAACTGCACTATAACAAACATGGTAGTGATCCAACGATCACCGAAATTGTAACAAACAGACCGAGTGACCATTTCCAAAAGTATAATGATAGCTGTCTCGTGTTCCACATTTTTCAGTATCGAGGTCGATCAGCGTTCGAGTCCAGTGCTCACTATCCAGGAGCGATGGCGATTATAATCGATTCCTAACCAGCTGGTGATTTATTTCCCACACAAACCACACCCACCCGTCGGTGAGCTACAGATGACCACAACATTGTTCCAGGAGTCGCGGTTTCAACCGCCACCATCACACCCGGAGGCAAGCCCGACTGCCAAGGAGTTGGACTTAACCACCATCACCCGGGTCTTACTATTCGCGCCCCCGCGTCCCACTAACTCTCCACCGTGGCTTCGGCTGATGCGTAGGACCTGAGAGCCGGCCTGGAACAATGAGCGGCTTCGCGGTGGGAACGAGTTATCCTTCCAGCTAAATGTGGGACATGCGTTCAACATGACAAGAAGTCTATCTCACAAGATACTGATTCCCATAAAACACGGCTAGAAATACTGTAGCATACACTACAGGAATCTGCCGATCTCCATTTTCCACAACACTCAGTTATCCCACTTAATGGAAATATCTGGTTAATCGGTCAAGTAACCACCTATTGCTCGCGGGTAACATGAAGGTTGCCCGACTTCTACCGGTCTAAGCAATTCTAAGCATAACTCGGACCTGATTCTATATAGGTATCAAGGATGATATTTCAAGGTAACAAGGTATGAATAGTGATGCATCAACGGTATCAAACAACTCCTATACTTAATGCAACAAACATAAGCAGATTAAGTTAATCATAAACTGTAGGTAGTTAGAAATGCTCCGGGGCTTGCCTTTCTCGAAGGTGCTCGGTTGGTGATTCGGGCACTCCGGAAGTTCTTCTTCAAACTCTTCCCCGACAGCTCCTGGTTCCTGCTCCTGAGGCTGCTCCTCGTTTTCCTTGGCTATCACTGTCTCTTCTACCGAACCTGTTATGATGCATATGCGCGAATGAATGGATGATACATGGGCATAGAAAAATGCATTGCAATTGAATTGACCGAATAGGCGCATATTTCCTCTCTGGTAGAGTACAACACTCTATTTAGAGAGAAGCTACACCACTCATGCAAAGCACAGTCAACATGCATACACTGAAAAGACTATTTTACCCCTGCTGGTTCCCTCCATAAAAAGACACAAAAGCTTAATTTATGTAAACTAATTATTCCACTAAAACAAGCTTATAACTGCACCTTACAGCTAACAGCTTCAGAAAAATCTACAAAAATTACTGTAGGTTCCTAACAGAAAGTAAAGCATACTGTACAAATTTCACGACAATTGCATGTATATATAATTCTGTATGAAAAAGACAAATTTCAGGGTGAAAAGGTACTTTGAACTACACCCTGTCTTAAAAAGTGTCAAACAACAGATTTCATATTTTTGTTTAGAGCTTTCCAGCATAAGAGCAGTCTATAAAAATTATGAGACTCAAATTCCATATATTTTAATTACTACCAATTATACAAGAAAACAACATTTAATCAATTTAAAGGTTAACTTCAAATTATTTCACAACCAAACAGTAGTTACAATTTTTCTGTGACTCTACATCACTTACAGAGCTCACCAAAACAAACCCCATATTTTTCTGAGCAAAACATGATTTATTATGCATTAAACAAGATATCAGCCTAAACACAAATTAATTATTACTGCATATAAAAACTATCATAACAGAGCATATCATATTTTTCATGTACAGATCTCATCAAGACAAACTTAACAAAGTTAGTTTCACATTTATTGGATTAACAGAACACAAGTTATGATTTAAACAAGCATTAACAATATTTCTGGAAAACATATACTCAAAAACACTAAACCCTAACTGCTACATGCACCCGACACAACTGCACCCAAGCGGCTGACAGTCGGGGCCCGTGGTCAACACGACCCCACCTGTCACACACAGAGAAACAGAGGAGAAGTTGACCGCGGCGAAGCTTGCCGACGGCGAACTTTCCGGCGAACCCATCACCACCACTCGACTCCTCTCATCCTTCCGCACTCACTGGTACCGCTCACCGGCCCAGCATTGCGGTGGATGGAGCTCGCCATCGCAAATGGCGGCCACGGCGGCGCGGACTCTCCACGCCGGGCAACTCCGGCCATGCCGAGGCTAACCAAACTGCGATTCCTACTCTCCGAACTCCCACGGATCTAGCGCAAGGCTCGGACGCTACGGATTTCACTCCGAAAGCTCGGGACCACGCCATGCCAGTCTCCGGCAACCATGGCGGACGACGGCGATGGCGGACCGAGGCAACCAAACCCTAATCGGCTAAACCGACTTCACTACCTTCTTCCTGGACGCTCACTGACTCACGAACGCTAGCTAAAACATCTTGAAACCCACGGGAAGGGAGCCGACCACGGCGGACCGAACTCGGCGGTCATGGCGGCCATGGCGGAAGCTCGTCCCGAGGCTCACCTAGGGCTTGCCGAAGAGCACTGACTAGCGCAAACGATGCGGGAGGACCAAGGCGAGGCTAGCGGTGCGGTTTGCTTGGCGAATGCACGGCGAAACGACGGCGGACGGCGGACTTCCCCTTTTCGCCCGCGCGGTCTGGAGGGGAGAGCGTGGCGGGGCGCTCTAAGGCTCGCACGCCGCCACGCTCGCTGGCTGGCTTTTGGCCGGGAATCGAACGCCACGCGGCGTTCTTCCCCTGCGCGCGGTCGGCCACGACGCGCTGGCCGGGTTTGAACTGAATCGGGCGATTCAGTTAAGCCCTGGGCCGACTGACGGCCAACTTCAAACGCGATTAACTCACTAACCACTCCATCAAACGCTAAACCAACTGAACCATTGGTTAGAGCTATACACCGACTGCAACTTTGGTTATAGGATTGATCACTGGTTCGGCTTGGGTGGGCTCAGATCGATGCCAAACATGGCCTGACCGAACTGGTTTTCAGAGTTAGGACTTAGGAAAAATTTCCAAGTCTAAAACCCTTCCCATTCTGTCTTGTGGACCCTAAAACACCATGCTAAACCCATTTTCATGAGTTGGTCCTTAAACAACTTTTGTTCTATACTAAATTCTACACACTTTTGCTTAAGGGCCCACAGCCATGCAAAGCTTCTATCAAGGAGGTCTTTGTTAGTCAAACAAAAGGACTTTAGAGGCTCTATAGGGTTGACTAGGGTTTAACTACTTGATTAGGCAAAATGTCCAGCATAACCATGCCTTCATTTTGACTTCTCAACAAGGTTAGATGGTTAGAAAGACTTAACCACTCCCAAGCAAGACAAGAAACACTTCATCAAAGCAAACTTATAAGCAAGCAAACACATGAAATGACATTTTATGTGAGAAAAAGAATAACATATGAATGCTTCATGATCATGAGATGATTATGCATGATGAGAAATGATGTCATGCTAGCTTAACACCAGAGGTGTTACAGCCCTTCCCCCCTTAAAGAAATCTCGTCCCGAGATTTACTGACCATTGCTTATGGAACGATGGATAAACTTTCTGGAGATAGTCTTCCGTTTCCCAAGTTGCATCTCCGTCATCATGACGACTCCATAGAACTTTATACACCTTTACTAAGCGATTGCGAGTTACTCTTTCTTTGCTGTCCAAAACTCGCACGGGTTGCTCTTGATATGTGAGGTCTGATGCTAGCTTCAACTCCTGAGGTTCTATTCTTTCTTCCGGTACACGTAGACACTTCTTTAACTGTGAAACATGAAAAACTGGAAAGATCGAACTCATAGCTTCGGGTAACTGAAGTTGATAAGATACTTCTCCCTTTTTTTTCAAGATACGATATGGTCCAACATATCTCGGGCTAACTTCCTTTTAATGCCGAACCTTTGTACTCCCCTCATCGGAGTTACTTTTAGGTAAACATGATCTCCCTCCTTAAACTCCAACGGTCTTCTTCTTTTATCGGCATAACTTTTCTGTCGGGATTGTGCTGCTTGTAAATGTTGATGAACGATCTGGACCTTTTTCTCGGCTTCTGCCACGAAGTCTATTCCAAAATATCTCCGTTCCCCGGGTTCAATCCAGTTTAACGGAGTCACACACTTACGTCCATATAAGCTTCAAATGGTGCCATCTTGATACTCTCTTGATAGCTATTATTGTACGAGAACTCTGCTAACGGTAGCCATGATTCCCATGATCCTTTGGAGGATAACACACAAGCTCTGAGCATATCTTCAAGCACTTGATTCACTCTTTCGGTTTGACCTGCGGTCTGAGGATGATAAGCTGTACTGTGAATCAACTTCGTTCCCAAACCTTTATGTAACTGCTGCCAAAAGTGCGCTGTGAACTGAGATCCACGATCTGAAACAATTGTCTTTGGTATTCCATGTAAACGCACAATCTCTTTGATGTAGATATCTGCATACCGAGGCGGTCGATATCCGGTTTTGACTGGAATAAAGTGAGCAGATTTGGTCAAACGATCCACTATTACCCAAATGGAATCATTCCCTTTTTCCGAGGTGGGTAATCCGGTTATGAAATCCATACTGATGTCTTCCCATTTCAAACAGGCACAGATAACGGTTGTAACAACCCTGCAGGTTTCATATGCACTGCCTTAACTCTGCAACAAGTATCACACCTTGCAACATAGCTGCTATCTATCTTTCTTCATCTTGGTCCACCAAAAACGAGATTGTAGAGGTCATGATACATCTTACTGCTCCCTGGGTGAAGAGATAACTTAGATAAGTGGGCCTCATCTAAGATTTTATCCTTGAGATCTTTGTTCTTTGGCACGACAAGACGATCCCTGAACCATAACACTCCTTGTTCATCCAACTTAAAAGAAGTTAAAGGATCTTTTAACATCTTTCGCTTGATATGAGCAACTCCTTTATCTGACTTCTGAGCTTCCATAATCTGACTTTCTAGTGAGCAACCTAACTGAATGTTGAACAAAACTTCTGGATGTATCAGGTTAAACTTTTCTTCAAACAACGGTTGCACCACAACACAGTGCGATTTCCGACTTAAAGCATCTGCAACCACGTTTGCCTTCCCTGGGTGATAGTGAACTTGCAAGTTATAGTCCTTTATCAACTCCAGCCATCTGCGCTGTCTCATGTTCAACTCAGGTTGAGTGAAGATATACTTTAGACTCTTATGATCGGTATAGATGTTGCACACATTTCCCAACAAGTAGTGTCTCCATACCTTTAGAGCATGCACTACTGCCGCTAATTCCAAATCATGTGTAGGGTAGTTGATCTCATGTTTCCTTAACTGTCTTGAGGCATACGCTATCACACGTCCATCTTGCATTAGCACACAGCCCAAACCTATCTTGGATGCGTCACAAAACACATCAAAAGGTTTCTCTATATCCGGTTGAGCCAAAACAGGGGCAGTGGTCAGCAGTTCTCTTAAAATTCGGAAAGCTGCTTCACACTCCTCTGTCCAGACAAACTTCATATCCTTTTGTAGCAACGATGTCATTGGTTTTGCGATCTTGGAGAAATCCGGAATGAAACGACGATAGTAACCAGCCAAACCTAGAAAACTTCTGACTTCCGTGACGGTGGTTGGTGCCTTCCAATCCATAACCTCTTGTACCTTTCCTGGATCCACTGAGATTCCATCTCCTGATAACACATGTCCAAGAAAATGAACTTTCTTCAACCAGAACTCACACTTACTGAACTTAGCATATAGCTTATGCTCTCGAAGTCTTGTTAGAACTATCCTTAAGTGTTCCGCATGATCTTCTTCGTTCTGAATATATCAAGATATCATCCAAAAAGACTATCACAAACCGATCCAACTCAGGCATAAACACGGAATTCATTAGATACATAAAGTATGCAGGAGCATTTGTCAAGCCAAACGACATGACAAGATACTCATACAACCCGTACCTAGTGGAAAAAGCCGTTTTGGGTATATCTTTGGGTCTGATCTTGATCTGATGGTACCCTGATCTTAAGTCTATCTTGGAAAACACTCTAGCTCTCGTCAACTGATCAAAAAGGATATCAATCCGAGGTAAAGGATACTTATTCTTGACTGTTACTGCATTCAAAGGTCTGTAATCCACACACATACGCAGACTTTTATCCTTCTTTTCACAAAGAGTGCCGGACATCCCCACTCAGATGAACTTGGTTGAATCAAACCCTTATCCAACAACTCTTTCAACTGAACCTTCAACTCCGCCAACTCATTAGGAGGCATACGATACGGTCTTCTGGATATAGGTGCTGTTCCAGGTATCAACTCTATTGCAAACTCCACTTCCCTATCTGGAGGTAAACCAGGTAACTCATCTGGAAACACATCTGGAAACTCACATACTACAGGGATTTCCTGAAGATCTGCCACTTGCACTGCACAACTCATAGCACTGAGATTAAGACGGTCAGGAAGAAACACTTGAAACCTCGTGTTTTCCTCGGGGTCCTTTAAAGAAATTATCCTTTTCCCGGTATCTAAGATCACTTCCCACTTTTTCATCCAGTCCATTCCGAGGATAACATCCAAGGATAGACCTGGCATGACTACTAGGCTTACTCGATACCGCTTATCTTCCAAACTAAGAGTACCACATACCACTTGATTAGACAACACACTTGCACTAGCTGAGTTTATTCGAAACCCAAAATCCATTGTTACCATTTCCTGATTATGCTTAAGTGCAAATGCTTGACTTACAAAAGAATGGGATGATGAACAGAATCAAACAAAACAACTGCAGAGATATTGTTGATAGAGAACATACCAGCTGTTACAGGCTCACCCTCTGAGATGCCTTCCAAGGAGGTATGATGCACACGAGCTTGCACTGGATTGGTCTTCTTTCTTGGGCTAGGACATGTCCTGGACAGATGCCCTTCCTTGCCACAGTTGTAACATGGCCCCTTGACGTAGCTGCCTGTGAAGTTCTGATTTCCCTGTCCTGCTTTGTATACTGCGATGTCTGACCTTTTGCCACTTTCTGGACCTTGGCTTGCTGCTGATTTCCCTGAAAACGACGCTGAGGAGGCTTGAACCGTGCTCCCCGTGCTGCTATATGAAACTGAGGACGATTCGCCACTTGATTTCGTTCTGCTGTGCTCCTGTATCAAAAGTTTTCTTGCGGGCTTTAGATGCACTATAGAGATTGTTGTGGTTTTCTTGAGTCAAACAGTCACTGACGAAGTCATTGAACCGGGTTCTAGAAGAATTTCCCATTGACTTCAGGAGCTTTGGACTTAGGCCCCTTTCATACAAGCAATCTTCTTCGCATCTGTATTGACATACTCAGGCGCATAACGAGCAAGATTGTTGAAAGCATGAAGATATTCAGCCATTGGTTTGGTACCCTGAGTCAAACTCAAAAACTCTGTTACCTTCATAGCCATTAAACCGGGAGGAATATAATGACCTCGAAAAGCTGCTGTAAACTGCTCCCAAACTATAGGTTGATTTGCCGGAAAAGCGGTACGGTGATGTGCCCACCATATACCAGCCGGTCCTTGCAACTGATGAGCTGCGTATTCCACCTTCAGAGACTCTGTCAGACGGAGCAACCTGAACTTCTGTTCGACAGTGTTGATCCATTCATCTGCTTCCAAAGGTTCCACTGCTTCCTTAAAGATTGGAGGTCTAGTGTCCAAGAAGTCCTTAACGTGCTGTACTGGTTAACATCTTGACCACCCAGACCTGCAGCCCTGCGGGTATTCTCAGCGATGTTTCGGAGATTTGCTTCCATGTTGCGTTGCATAGCTTCCATACTACGCTGACTTCCCAAAAACTGAGCAAAGAACTGCTCTGCCGTGTAAGGAGGAGGAGGAGGAGGATTGGCTTCCTCGCCCTGTCCACTCCCATCTGCACCACTGGCACTGCCGGTTCCACGACGAGTGTTCACCATCTGCATAGCCAATCAATAATCGATGAGTGATGCCATATATATAGATCAAAATGCGTAATGACTGCAGTACTGTATTCGAACATAGTTCATACAATAAGGCACATTCACAAGTTGTTCCACACAAATAACATCACAAACAGATTATACGAAAAGCGCTTAAAACTCGCATGGACACGAACGGATAAGCACAACGATAGCCTGATACTTAAAACGGTTCAAAGGTAGCAACAAGGTTCTTAAGCTTACAACACATCAAAGGTTCCACAGATCCAACATAACCGATACACAAGACCATCACGATAAACATCGAGATCTAAACTCTAATCGCTCTCAGCATCTGACACATGACCCTCGACATCATCGGCTCCATCATCTTCCTCTTCTTCTTCGTCTTCTTCCTCCTGATTAGCGAAGAGCATTCCTCCATCTTCATCACCGCCATCAGCAAGAACAACTCCCAACTCCCCATCCATCTCGGCTGCACCTGGAGGATGGTATGGATGAAGCTGGTTGTGAAGACGATGCACTTCCTCATGGAGGTTGTTGTTGTAGGCTTCAGTTGTCGCTAACTGCTGCTCCAAGGCCACGATACGAACTCTCATATCCACCTCTTCTTCCCATGCCTGATTTCGCTGCTGAAGAAGCCTTACCATCTGATTCTCCGCGCTTCGATTAGCATGCTTCTCACGCCCTAGCTGCTCTTGCAGCCTGATGATCTCTTGAGCTGCGACTACATTCCTGCGAACCACCTGATCCTTCTCTATGGTCATCTGCTTCAGCTCTTTCTGCATCTTTTCCACTTCTTCATCAAACTCGCGCTGAGCTTGCCTTTTCTCATCCTTAACCTGGTGATAGGACTCAGTCATACTGCACAAGCTGTGTTGCATGACCGCGTACCCCTTCATTACCGCATACATGGCACTTGCTGCGGACCATCACATGCCTGAAGCTCACTGGACTACCCTCAACTGCTTCCTGCCTGGTCTGCACCCAAACATCCTTGAACGGGTCAGCCCTGGAAACACTCCGGCTAGAGCTCGACTGAGGTCTTCTGGGAACCGCTCCATGATGTCCTGGAGAATGAGGAACGCTGCTGACTGCGCACCTTCCCAAGGATCCCTTCCTTTGCTCTCATACATCCAACCAGACCATTCAGATCCCTCTTCCCTGGGCTTCACCACTGCAGTAACACACCAGGGTGGTGTCTCCCAGAGGCTCTTTCGACCAGAAGTAGCGAGGCTCCTTACCATCCGGGTATCCCACCGAACGCAGAACCCTCCAAAGCAACGTAGGTGTCCCAAACACATCCAGAAACTTTGCCTTGCACCTCTCCGACCTAGGTGCCAACTGGTGTCTGGGAACCCTGCCGCCCGTTGACTTACGTGCGGTTTCCTTAGTCCGTCCCATCTGTAGCAGGATTATCATGATAACATAAGCATAGGTCTTCCAACTCGAGCAATGAATCCATAAAGGGTGGAAGTAATGCAAAAAGGAAAGAAAGCATTATGCCATGATATGTATGTGTATGAAAACGTTCCGTACGTCCTTTCCACTACATAAGAACTATGCGGTGGCAAACCACGATACTCTCATACGTTAACTATTTCGTTCTAACGGTGCGTAGTTAGTGTACCTGCAGAAGATCCATTTCAGCCCTGCCCCACAGTATGATAATTATGCATTGCTGAAATTTAAACCTAGATACTCACCTAGGTGTACACCCCGTATACACGTAAGCAGTATATGTACCCATTTAACAGTATCACCCCCGTTACTGCGTACCTTCCCCTGCACCCGTGTATCAACGTGTGTAGGTTCCAATACCAACTAACACTCCCCTAGGTCGACGGTTGTTCGACCATGCTCTCACAACTTTCCTTACCTTGGCGTAGAGGCAACTGATCCATACATTACCATTCCGAAGAATAGCACCCATACAATTTCACCCTTGCCGTATGGACGACAGAATAAACGAAAATCAAGTATGATGCAAGACCCCCAAGTTAGTACTTAAATAAGCCACCTGAGATCCTATGGGCATAAAGGATATGACCACTGGCACACTTATATCTTTGCTTTTTAAAATTTTTTCTAAACCGACTTTGTGAATGTTTGAAAATAATTTTTTTGGACTCCAGATTATTTTATTACCAAATTTTTAGTCCTATGAACAGTACCCGCTGAATTATGCTCCGATGCCAGCTGTAACAGAACCGACCAATTTATAAGAGCACAAGTACGAAATTCTCCGCCGAGGCAGTAAATTTGTGGCACTTGAGCCCCTATAAACCCGGTAGTCCGTGAAATCACGAGGGATTTCAAACTTTCCAACATCAACAACATAGGATCGTAATATTCAGCATCGACCGTCACACGACAGAGATTACATAAATAGTTCGGAGTAGCAACTTAGTTATTACAAACCAGGTTTGAAAACAGTAGCGGAAGCTTAACTTGAAACATTGTTCCGAAATTCACGCACACGCACACTTAATGATTACAGTGCCATTTAGTAGTCATCCTTAACATAGCAAAAGATACGAACAGAAGAGGTCCTTGCCCGGGACCTAGAATTCACCCGAGGCTGGAAAGAGACAATTGATGCAATAACCATGGAAGACCTGGCCATCTGCAACAACAAAGGGTAGAACCCTGAGTACGAGAAGGTACTCAGCTAGACTTACCCGCCTAAACCAGAAATAAAATGACACCAAGGAGTATGCAAGGCTAGTATATAGTGGAGGCTGGCAATAGACCACATTTTTGCATAAAAGCCATTTGTTAATTAAGTAGTTCTCCTGCCTTTAGCTGTCAATTTAAATAGTAATTATCCTATTTACTAGATTAGCAAAACTGCACTATAACAAACATGGTAGTGATCCAACGATCACCGAAAATGTAACAAACAGACCGAGTGACCATTTCCAAAAGTATAATGATAGCTGTCTCGTGTTTCACATTTTTCAGTATCGAGGTCGATCAGCGTTCGAGTCAAGTGCTCACTATCCAGGAGCGATGGCGATTATAATCGATTCCTAACCAGCTGGTGATTTATTTCCCACACAAACCACACCCACCCGTCGGTGAGCTACAGATGACCACAACATTGTTCCAGGAGTCGCGGTTTCAACCGCCACCATCACACCCGGAGGCAAGCCCGACTGCCAAGGAGTTGGACTTAACCACCATCACCCGGGTCTTACTATTCGCGCCCCCGCGTCCCACTAACTCTCCACCGTGGCTTCGGCTGATGCGTAGGACCTGAGAGCCGGCCTGGAACAATGAGCGGCTTCGCGGTCGGAACGAGTTATCCTTCCAGCTAAATGTGGGACATGCGTTCAACATGACAAGAAGTCTATCTCACAAGATACTGATTCCCATAAAACACGGCTAGAAATACTGTAGCATACACTACAGGAATCTGCCGATCTCCATTTTCCACAACACTCAGTTATCCCACTTAATGGAAATATCTGGTTAATCGGTCAAGTAACCACCTATTGCTCGCGGGTAACATGAAGGTTGCCCGACTTCTACCGGTCTAAGCAATTCTAAGCATAACTCGGACCTGATTCTATATAGGTATCAAGGATGATATTTCAAGGTAACAAGGTATGAATAGTGATGCATCAACGGTATCAAACAACTCCTATACTTAATGCAACAAACATAAGCAGATTAAGTTAATCATAAACTGTAGGTAGTTAGAAATGCTCCGGGGCTTGCCTTTCTCGAAGGTGCTCGGTTGGTGATTCGGGCACTCCGGAAGTTCTTCTTCAAACTCTTCCCCGACAGCTCCTGGTTCCTGCTCCTGAGGCTGCTCCTCGTTTTCCTCGGCTATCACTGTCTCTTCTACCGAACCTGTTATGATGCATATGCGCGAATGAATGGATGATACATGGGCATAGAAAATGCATTGCAATTGAATTGACCGAATAGGCGCATATTTCCTCTCTGGTAGAGTACAACACTCTATTTAGAGAGAAGCTACACCACTCATGCAAAGCACAGTCAACATGCATACACTGAAAAGACTTTTTACCCTGCTGGTTCCCTCCATAAAAAGACACAAAAGCTTAATTTTGTAAACTAATTATTCCACTAAAACAAGCTTATAACTGCACCTTACAGCTAACAGCTTCAGAAAAATCTACAAAAATTACTGTAGGTTCCTAACAGAAAGTAAAGCATACTGTACAAATTTCAGGACAATTGCATGTATATATAATTCTGTATGAAAAAGACAAATATCAGGGTGAAAAGGTACTTTGAACTACACCCTATCTTAAAAGTGTCAAACAACAGATTTCATATTTTTGTTTAGAGCTTTTTAGCATAAGAGCAGTCTATAAAAATTATGAGACTCAAATTCCATATATTTTAATTACTACAATTATACAAGAAACAACATTTAATCAATTTAAAGGTTAACTTCAAATTATTTCACAACCAACAGTAGTTACAATTTCTGTGACTCTACATCACTTACAGAGCTCACCAAAACAAACCCATATTTTTCTGAGCAAAACATGATTTATTATGCATTAAACAAGATATCAGCCTAAACACAATTAATTATTACTGCATATAAAAACTATCATAACAGAGCATATCATATTTTTCATGTACAGATCTCATCAAGACAAACTTAACAAAATTGGTTTCACATTTATTGGATTAACAGAACACAAGTTATGATTTAAACAAGCATTAACAATATTTCTGGAAAACATATATTCAAAAACACTAAACCCTAACTGCTACATGCACCCGACACAACTGCACCCAAGCGGCTGACAGCCGGGGCCCGTGGTCAAACGACCCACCTGTCACACACAGAGAAACAGAGGAGAAGTTGACCGCCGAAGCTTGCCGCGGCGCGAACTTTCCGGCGAACCCATCACCACCACTCGACTCCTCTCATCCTTCCGCACTCCTTGGTACCGCTCACCGGCCCAGCATTGCGGTGGATGGAGCTCGCCGTCGCAATGGCGGCCACGGCGGCGCGGACTCTCCACGCCGGGCAACTCCGGCCATGCCGAGGCTAACCAAACTGCGATTCCTACTCTCCGAACTCCCACGGATCTAGCGCAAGGCTCGGACGCTACGGATTTCACTCCGAAGCTCGGGACCACGCCATGCCAGTCTCCGGCAACCATGGCGGACGACGGCGATGGCGGACCGAGGCAACCAACCCTAATCGGCTAAACCGACTTCACTACCTTCTTCCTGGACGCTCACTGACTCACGAACGCTAGCTAAAACATCTTGAAACCCACGGGAAGGGAGCCGACCACGGCGGACCGACTCGGCGTCATGGCGGCCATGGCGGAAGCTCGTCCCGCGGCTCACCTAGGGCTTGCCGAAGAGCACTGACTAGCGCAAACGATGCGGGAGGACCAAGGCGAGGCTAGCGGTGCGGTTTGCTTGGCGAATGCACGGCGAAACGACGGCGGACGGCGGACTTCCCCCTTTTCGCCCGCGGGTCGCCGGCGAGAGCTTGGAGCGAGGCAGAGAGAGAGGGAGAGCGCGCTCTGGCGGGGGGAGAGCGTGCGCGGGCGCTTAAGCTCGCCACGCCGCGCTCGCTGGCTGGCTTTGGCCGGGAATCGAACGCCACGCGGCGTTCTTCCCCTGCGCGCGGTCGGCCACGACGCGCTGGCGGGTTTGAACTGAATCGGGCGATTCAGTTAAGCCCTGGGCCGACTGACGGCCCAACTTCAAACGCGATTAACTCACTAACCACTCCATCAAACGCTAAACCAACTGAACCATTGGTTAGAGCTATACACCGACTGCAACTTTGGTTATAGGATTGACCACTGGTTCGGCTTGGGTTGGGCTCAGATCGATGCCAAACATGGCCTGACCGAACTGGTTTTCAGAGTTAGGACTTAGGAAAAATTCCAAGTCTAAAACCCTTCCCATTCTGTCTTGTGGACCCTAAAACACCATGCTAAACCCATTTTCATGAGTTGGTCCTTAAACAACTTTTGTTCTATACTAAATTCTACACACTTTTGCTTAAGGGCCCACAGCCATGCAAAGCTTCTATCAAGGAGGTCTTTGTTAGTCAAACAAAAGGACTTTAGAGGCTCTATAGGGTTGACTAGGGTTTAACTACTTGATTAGGCAAAATGTCCAGCATAACCATGCCTTCATTTTGACTTCTCAACAAGGTTAGATGGTTAGAAAGACTTAACCACTCCCAAGCAACAACAAGAAACACTTTATCAAAGCAAACTTATAAGCAAGCAAACACATGAAATGACATTTTATGTGAGAAAAAGAATAACATATGAATGCTTCATGATCATGAGATGATTATGCATGATGAGAAATGATGTCATGCTAGCTTAACACCAGAGGTGTTACACCCGGCGTCTACCGCCCGTTGGAGCCACTGAGTGTCGAGCGGCGTGCACCGTTTCGTGAAAACAAACGTGACGCCGAGGACGAAGCAGGCTCTGGGTGTTGGCGGCGGGACCAGAGTTGTCGACAAAGCAGAGGTGCGGTGATCTGGAACCACCTTAATGGATCTCCTCTTGCTCCAGCGCCCAGCGGACCTCCCGTGGAGGCATCCTTTTTTTTTCCCTTGCAAAGGCCTGAACATGTCCTGGGATTCTACAAGAAACACAAATGCAAGAAACACAAATGGAGTTCATCACCGAGTTGAAGGTTGCATGTTGTGTACTGGGTTCACGGCATTACCGTCGCTCGCTAGGTGCAAATGTCCTCCATCGGGATAGCGTGGACGTCTCAGGCGATGCTCCCGACGATCTCGACAACATGTCATCCGGGAGAGCCAGCGGGTTTCGCCTCGACGCCATGGCGCTTGGGATCGAAGATTGAACGCAGCGTAAGGTCCGGAAGGAAGAAAAGATTGGGATTAATCCCCACACGGCGAAGATTTTGTCCGAGAAATCGAGGGAAGCGACAGGGACGACGACGAAATCGAGAAGAAATCCCTTGCGTCTACGCGTCTACGGAGTACTCTATATTGAATGCTACTCCGTATTGAATGCGCACGACAAAAACGATAGGATAGGCATGACGACTTTTTTTTTTATTTTTTAACCTTTTTTTAAAAAAAATATTTCAATAATAATCCCACCCAAATAAAGATATGAAAACATGATTTTTTTTCAAAAATCATATGCTCAAAAAGTATCTTTATTTGATACCATGCAAAAAAATATATGAATTTTCAAAACCACGAACTCTTGTATACGTTTATTATGGTGCTGAAAAAAGTATTTAATTTTTTTGAGCATCTTAACGTCCTCAAATGAAAAAACTCAAAACTACAAAGTTATAGATCTCATCGAGAGCTACAATTTTCATATAAAAATCATCAGCCGACATCGTAGTGACGAGTTATAATTTTTTGAAAAATTCAGTGCTGTCACGCCACTCCCGGTGGCGCGACAAGACCTTACTGTCACGCCACATGCATTGGCGTGACAAGGTTTTTCACGTTGGAAACGATATTCGACGTGTAAGACCTTGTCACGCCACTTCCGGTGGCGCGACAACGTTATTTGGTCGCGCTAGTGGGGCTGGCGCGACCAAAAGGGTTAGAATGTACAAATTTTATTTGGGTGGGATTATTATTGAAATATTTTTTTAAAAGGTTAAAAAATAAAAAAAGGCCCGGATGGGCTGGGTGACACCCCAATTTTAAGGATGAAATTGGAGCACAATATATGTATGCCAGGATCAATTTTCATACATATATCCACATCATAGTAAATATCAAAACAATGCTTTATTAATATATCGAACATTATTACATAAATGACCCTCGGGTCCAAAAGAAAAGTACAGACTCTCAGTCTAACTCTAATGTAGACTCGCGGAAACTGGACGCCATCTCCACAGGAAGGTCGACCGGAGGCTGCGCGCTCCTAGTACAGGTCTTCTGGGTCGTATCCACCGTCTTCTGGGTATAAGTTGTCGGGGTCGTATCCACCGTCTTCTCAGTACTCCTGATCCGCGTCGTAGGCACCAACGTCTGGGTGGGGTAGCAGGGGGTTCAAAGAGGAAGGGTGAGTACATCGAAATGTACTCCGCAAGTGTAGAAAATATATGCTTATGAGGCTATTAACAAAGGTAGGCTGACTCTGTTTGACTCAAGCGCCTAAAGCAACATATCCTATTAAATCCTATTTCCTATGCACCTATTTACTAGGTTATAACCACAGTCTCCATCTGTAACAGTAACCACACTCGGAGTCGCACCGAGCAAACCACACTCGGAGTCACACCGAGCAACCAACACTTGGAGTCCACCAAACAACCACACTTGGAGTCACACCAAGCAAACCCACACCTGAAGTCCATCAGGCAAACCACACCTGAAGTCCATCAGATGACCCGAACCAGGCCGTTACAAGGATTCTTATGTGTATTAGTTCCATACGTCACGACATAGAAAGCTACCTTCCGTAATAACACCAGGTCTGTGCCCGAGCCTGGGAATCGCTCCCGTACTAAGCAGTAACCCGCGTCGAAGAAGCCTTTGTACCCATGTCATATGGGACTAATGACCACATAAGGCTTCTCTAACGAACCAGAACCAAACCACCAACTAATCTTGAAGAAGTCCAAGCCTGTTCGTGACCGTGAGCACAGCTGATATATCAGTTTTACACTTGCAGAGGTTGCACATCGTTACCCATGAGTCATGCGTTCCCCATCACGCTAAACACTGCCAAGGTGCACAGCGGGGTCGCACTACAAGGCCTTTACAAAGCCCCTCCAAGCCTGTATTACACGTACTCTAAGGTTTCGTCCCCGTACATAAGTCAGGGACCCCCTCTTGAGCCACTAAACAAACCCCATGTAGCATAACTTGGAGGAAACTAATTAATTAGCCAGGTCCAGCCCATCCAGATCTCATGGTTGCGCTGTTTTGCTGGGTTACTTGTCCAAGAACCGGGTCCTAGGGATCCAGGCAGGATATGTCTAGCACGAGCCCAGAACCAGAAACCAAAACCATCTGCCGAGTCCCACGGTACAAAACCACCAATACGGGTCCATCCTGCCGGATTTACCTACTCACCATACTACTCATTACCACATGTTCCATAGATCATTAATCATAATTAATATTAACCATCCCATCACAAGACAGCAGGGCTAAGCATGACTTCTACCCATATCATCCCAACTAGGTGACAAGGAAAATAGTACAAGATCTAGTAAACCATATCATGGGATTCAAATTTAGACACTGCATGCAACTACAGGATCTAACTACTCTAATACCAAAAGTAAAATAAAGTATAGGTGTAAGATGTTCAAGAACACTTGCCTTCGGGCTGGGTCGGATCGACGAAGGCACAAGCTGGATCAGAAGGGTCCACGTAGCTCGCACTCGCTGGATCAATCATCATCACATGGCCCAAACAAAGCAATATAAGAAACAATACATCATACAATAATAAAATAGAACGTAAACTGATCTACTGCGTAGAGCTCGACGAGACGAATCTAACGCAAGTTGAACGGGTCAAAACGGAGTTAAAATGAGCAAGTTATGGCATTGAAGTTGGATGGTAAAACTATAAATAAAGTAAAGTCATTTTCAGGTTTTAAATAAATTAAAACGGAAAAAGAAAAGGCTGTGTACCGGGCCTCATTTTCAAGGAAATGCGAGGGCTTGGTTGCAAGTTTTCTCTGACTCAACGCACAGTGAATCTGGACGGCGGGTTGATTCGGATAAAAGCGAGGGGCCTTTGTGCAAATCAGCGCTGGCGCGGCAGGGTGGCTGGTGTGGCGTTCACGTGGCTGGCACATGGAGCCAGCTGGCGCCGACAGGGCGCTGACGGGGCCGGCGGACGTGTGCAACGTGGCAAAAGGGACTTCGCCACAATTCGGTAACAGTTCAAGGGTTGGTTTGCAATTTGTGTGAAACTCAGTGCATAGTGATAGCGGAGTGCGGGTTGAATCCCTGGAAGCTGAGGGTCTCTTTTGCAAAACAACGGCGTTGGCAGCGGCCGCGGTGGCACTGATGTGGGCGCCAAGTGGCACATTGCCATTGGCTCGGTGTGCCACGCGGGCGGTGGACGCGGGTGCAGGAAACGGTGGACCGAGTCCACTGTCCCGTGGACTGGGTTCATACCCCTTCGTGGGGATTTCTAATCCACGCTGTTGAGCGAGATCTGACAGCTAAGGGAAGAAGCAGGGGAGGTGGTGTCCGCCGGCGTCACAAGGCACGGTGGCGGTATCGGCCAGGGCGGCGGCGCCACTTCTCCTGCGCATCTAAGCTCGCCGAGCTGCTCGGGAACCGCCTATGCGTGGTGCATGAAACTTTACACGGAGAGCACGGGATGGGAGAGGGGCTCACTGCGGATACGCTGGCGCGCTCCCCATCGTCGATTGCAGGCCGGAGAGGGAGGACGACGCGGAGCGGCGGCGCGGATCGACGGGTTGCTCTCCGGCTCGGATTCTCACCGGGGATGGGTCTCCCGGATGCGGCTTGCCTCTGCGAGATCTAAGACGAGGTCCTCGGCGCCAGTCGATGTACAGAGGGGGAGGGCGAGGGCGCGATGGAGCTCGGTAGCGGCCGACCATGGCGGCTATGGCGGCGTTGTTTGGTGGCGGCGCTAGAGAGGCAGAGGGGTGCGAGGAGGGAAAAGGGTGGGTGCGGCGTGGCGAGGCGGTGCCCCGGGACGCGTTATGAAGGGAGGGAGAACCCTAGGGCAAGGAAGCGGGCGGCCGCTGCGCTCGGCGCCGGCCGCGCGGAGTTCTCGCTGGAGGTTGGAGATGAGGGCGATACTGACGGGTGGGCCCCGCTTGGCAGCGAGAGAGAGAGCGCGGTGCGGGAAGGCGTCGCGGTCGTGACTGCGCGGGCGGGTGGAGCGCGGAGGGGGTGGCCGTTGTGCGCGCAGTGGGCCGCGGGGAGTGGACGCGCAGGAACGGGCCGACGCGGAGGGATGGAGGGAGTGTGCAGGCCGAAAGGGTGACGGGCCGGCCGGGAAGAATGGAGAGGGAGAGTGGGAATGGGGGGGGCTGGGCCAGGAGGCGCCGAGCAGGCCGTTCGGGGAGAGGGAGAGGGGAATGGGTTGGGCCAAAAGGAAGGGAGAGGAGAGAGAGGCCACGTTGCCAGTTTTCTTTTTCTTCTTTTTTTCATCTTCATTTCTAATCCTTTTTCCAAATTTATTTGAAACCCAAATTTAGATCAGTTTGAAATCAAAACAGTTTGAAATTTTAGAAATATTTTTCCTAGGTTTTTCAAATAAAAGTTTGAGTTTTAAAATTTTGTAAACTTTTCATAAGCTTTTTATTTAATTTCAAAATAGAATAAATTCGATTCGCCCTAATCGGGTTTAATAAAATATTTTTCACCCCATAAAAATTATGCAACAGCATGAATGCAACAAACATCTGGTTATATTCTTCCTCCGTCTAGGGTTTTGACCATTTCTTAATTAATTTCTAATTTATTTTAATTAATTAAACACCCGGGGTGTTACAGGCTGGATCTGTCGGGCCAGAAGCGAGAAGGATAGGGATTTACTCTTTTTTATTAATCTTATCAAAGCCTTTTTTTGTCAAAAAAAATGCGAAGATCGAGGTTTGATCTCGCGCCCTGGCGTCAGGCAAAGAAATATCCTTACCACTGGGCTACAGGACCTTTCTTGCAAAAAAAGAAAGTTACTCTATTTGTTAGGTATCGACATGATAATTGAATGGTGAGTCTTTTAACTGAATGGTTCACAGGTCCTGGGCCATAGACCCATCATCGGGCAACTGTTCGTCGACCTAAACCCCCCATCGACGACGCGGCGGCGAAGGAGAACTGGCATTGGGATCGAGGGCACTGGCCTCCGTGAGGACTGAAGAACAGC
The DNA here is from genome assembly GCA_009763385.1 of Coix lacryma-jobi var. lacryma-jobi. NCBI lineage: Eukaryota > Viridiplantae > Streptophyta > Magnoliopsida > Poales > Poaceae > Coix > Coix lacryma-jobi. The sequence continues at coordinate 74,239,249 of CM019828.1, read as the reverse complement.
GCCGACCTTCGTTGCGCAGGGAAAGCAGGGGCTTCGGGCACAGGAAAGGTTTGATTTTGTGTTCGAATTTTGGTTGATATAGCATGTGTTCGATGTGTGTTTAGTGCAATCACAGTTAGGGAGTTAATACAAGGTTTCTTTTATTGTCACAACAGATGGATAGAAGTTGGGTTTATGGGAAACAATTCACACCTGCATATGTGAAGGGAGTTGAAGAGTTTATGAAGATGGGACGGAACCATCAAGTGTGGAGCTCGTGTCCAAGGTGCTCTCCCAGACCAGCTCAAATCATTTCCTGAAGAGTGTTGGCATGAAAACACCGACATCCTCCAAGTCACATGAAAGCGAGCTTCGGGAACAACTTGCAGCTGAAGCGGCGGCTGCTGTTCAAGGTGAACTCGATGAGCTCAAGAAGAAAAGTGAAGAAGCTGAAGAAAAGCTGGCGAGGACACAAAAAGAGATGCAAGAGTACAAGATGCTGACCGAGAAGAACAGCAAGGAGATGGAGGAGACCAATTCGCTGATCAAGAAGCTGTTATCCTTGCGTGGTAATCCTTCTTCGTCGACATGAGGGCTCGTGGTCCGTGCTCCTGTGTTTGGGTTGTTCATTTTGGGAAGTCAAACTTAAGTTGCTTGGGGTTGGCAACATATACATTAAATGCTGTAATGTTGGTTGACAACTTTTAATTATATGTTGTAATGTTGGTGTTGATGTGAACTGAGCTGTATGCTCGTTGGAATGTTGTTTTATTAAGTATGGAATTGTTTGGTCTTTGTAATATCATTTCCAAATTGCAATTAAATTATTATCTGCATTTTCTCTGACGAAAATGATGGCGTCTTCAGTGACGATTACAAATCGCAATATGTGACCAAAACTGTGTCATCTTCAGTGACGATTACAAATCATAATATGTGACCAAAACTGTGTCATCTTCAGTGACGATTGCAAATCACAAATGTTGACCAAAACTGTGTCATCTTCAATGACGATTTCAAGTAGCCATCTGTGACCAAACTCTTTCATCTTCACTGACGATTTCAAACCGCAATCTATGACGAAATAAGAACCAATCAAACCTAGCCACGTGGCAGAATATGATTCGTCCACGTGGCAACAAAGGCAGCAGCCGGGCTAGCTATGACGTCATCGCCACGTCGCGTGACACGTCATCGATGACGTCATCGCCACGTCACGTGACACGTCATCGATGACGTCATCACCACGTCATGTGACACGTCATCGATGACGTCATCAGCCATGTCAGCATCCTACATGGCAAGCGCCGTCGGGGCTTCCAAATGGACCATTATGACGAAAACAGAGTTCAATCTGTGACCAAAACGGGCCGTCACAGGTTACAAACGCCGTTAACGACGTCGTTACGGCGCGAGGTCAGACGGTGGATTATGACGAAGACCTGGACCCATCCTTGACCAACCATCATGTCATAAATGGTATCACATCCGTGACCACATCCATCACAAAACGGAAGCACATCTATGACGAAAATTAACATTTCGTCACAACAGAACAAATGTGACGCGACCCCAATGATGATATAGTTTTCATCACAAAATCGTCACAGATTAAACTTGGTGACGGTTTGCTCATCTACAATGACGAAAGAACTACGTCACTGATGATCACATCCCTAGTAGTGTGGGAGTGATGGTGAAGAATTTGAAGCAATTGGTGACATAGCTCTATTCATGAGAAGATACCGCAAGGGGCTCAAGAAGGAAGGTTACAAGTTTGTGAAAAGAAGGTTTCCAAACAAGAAAAAGAGAACTTGCTACAATTATGGTAGCACCGATCATTTCATAGCACATTGCCCACATAAGAAGAAGGACACAATTTCAACAAGGGCAAGAAAGATGATAAAGCCACTTACAAGAAGAACAACAAGAGATACATGGGAGAAGCTCACATTGGACATGAATGGGACTCAACCGTATAAACCTCAGTGAAGAAGATGAGAAGATAGCAATAATAGCATTTCAAAAGTCATCTCCTTCACCAAGGCTATTCAACAACTTGTCTAATGATGATGATGATTGAAACTCCCACACTTGTCTCATGGCCAAGAAAGAGAAGGTGAAAAAGGCTCACACTCCTAAACCTTCTCTTCCACCTAGTGACATCTCTAGTAGTGAACTTAGTGATTCCTCTAGTGATGATGATTCTAGTGATGAAGAGATAAATATGATAACTAAAAATTTGGACAAGAAAACCAAACTCTTTATCACTAAGCTAATGGAGGAATTAGAAAGTGTACAAGCCGAGTTAGCATTAAGAGAGGATGCCCTCATCAAACGAGGACCTCTATATTGCTTGCAAGGAGGCTCTTGCATTAGAGAGAAGTGAGTTGGACATCTTGCATGAGGCTTTGGCCAAAGAGCAAGATGAACATGCTTCCCTAAAGAAGGCTCATATTGCACTCAAGGAAAAGTATTGTAGCTTGGATAAAAAGCACAAAGAACTCAAGCTGCAATACAATCTTCTTTGGGAAAGCAACTCAACTCTCCCTAAAGCAAATGTCACTTCTATTCCTCCACTAGTGAACCTTGTGAACATGGAGGCCATGAGAAAGGAATAGCAAGATTGACCAACAATCATTGCAAGTGGTTGCATCAAGTCTACCACAAGTGCTAGTGAGAAGACACAAGAGAAGAACAAGCCCAAGTTCAAGAATGGACGACGTCCTTCCATAAAAGATGGATTGGGGCACAAAAAAGGAGCCAAACCCATGGAAGAAAAATAGTGAATGGCTATGAGTGTGTGAGGTTTGAGAAGAAGGGTCAGATTGGTACAGTTCAGCCTGCACAGATCGCTGCAGTGCCGCGCCAGAAGGCGGCAGTGTCGGGCCCCGACAGTGCCGCCCCTAGGCTGGCATGCCGCGCCCTAAGAAAGGGAAGGCTACCAGTTTCCCTTCTGCTCAGTCTCACACACAACAAAGGCAGGTGCCAAACCAGAAGCAGATTTCTTAGAAACCAAAGGAATCAGTTTGGGTGACGAAAAAACCAGTTTGCACATCAACCCAAGACCCAAAGCCCCAAGGAAGAGCATGTCATCTTGTTACATATTAGAACACAACAACAGTGGTAAAGTTGTTGCCAAATATGTGGTGATAGCAAGAAGACAACCGACAAGTTCATTTGGGTTCCTAGGATACTTGTGACTAACTTGCAAGGCCCAATCTAAATTGGGGACCTAAATCTAGGAACTAAACTTGTTTCCACAGGCATACTCCTCCGGTGGATCAAGTTGGTGCTTGATAGCGGATGTACAAATCATATGACCGAAGAAAAGAGTGTTCTCATCATATTCCCCACATCAAATCAAGTGAAAACATCATTTTCGGTGATAACTCCAAGGGGGATGTGTTAGGACTTGGTAAAGTTGCCATTACACTTGAGCATTCAATCACTAATGTCTTACTGTTGATTTGTTTGAGTTACACTTGCTATCCGTCTCACCTCACAATTGTGTGGGATGGGTTTCAATTGTCTCTTTACGGATGAGGGTGTGAAAGTCTTTAGAAGGGAGGATTCCTCTATTGTATTAATGGTCGTTTGAAAGGGAAGCTTTACTTATAGTTGATTTCAACAAAAGTGAAGCCAAACTTGAGACTTGTTTAGTGGCAAAATCTAGCATGGGTTGGTTATGGCATCGCCGACAAGCTCATGTTGGGATGAGGAACTTGGCCAAACTTCAAAAAGACAACCACATCCTAGGACTAACCAATGTTGATTTTGAGAAAGACAGAGTATGTGGAGCTTGCCAAGCCGGAAAACAAGTAGGCGTACCACACCCACCAAAGAGCTATGACACTACTACACATCCATTGGAGTTGATTCATATGGATCTCTTTGGATCGGTTGCCTACCTTAGCATCGACGGTAACAAACATAGTCTTGTTATTGTTGATGATTTTTCTCGTTTCACTTGGGTATTCTTTTTGCATGACAAGAGTGTAGTGCAAGAGAAGTCAAGATGTTCACGAAGGGCTCAAAGAGAATTCGGTTTCAACATCAAGAAAGTTTGTAGTGACAATGGAACCGAATTCAGAAACACCCAAGTGGAAGAGTTTCTTGATGATGAGGGCATCAAGCATGAGTTTTCAGTTCCATACACCCCTAAAAAAATGGTATGGTGGAGAGGAAGAATAAAACACTTATTGACATGGCAAGGACGATGCTAGATGAGTACAAGACGCCGGACATCTTTTGGGCCGAAGCCGTCAATACCGCTTGCCATGCAATCAACCGCCTCTACCTCCACAAGAGAAGAAAGAAGACCTCCTATGAGCTGCTCACCGGTAACAAGCCAAAGGTGTCTTACTTTAGAGTCTTTGGGTGCAAATGTTTCATATTGAACAAGAAGCCCAAAGCCCCTAAGTTCGCATCTAAGGTTGATGAAGGTTTTCTTCTCGGTTATGGATCAAATGAGCATGCCTATCGTGTCTTCAAAGCCTCCGACAAAGTTGAAATAGCGATATACATGACTTTGATGAATCTAGCGGCTCTCAAGTAGAGCAAGTTGATGAAGTTGTTGTAGGAAATGAGGAATCACCTTGCAAAGCAATCAAGCAATTAGCTATTGGTGATATAAGACCACAAGAACAGCAGGCTACTGATTAGGATGGTTCTCAAGCTGAGGCCCCTGCTGGGACTGGTGATACACAGTCCCGGCAGTGCCGGCCATGACCCCGGTAGTGCCGAGCGCCGGTAGTGCCAGGCAGACCCCAGCAGTACCGGGACCCCAGAGAGCTGCAGCTACTCCACTTCATGGAGTAAACCTGCAACCCATCTTCGAGCAAGATGAAGAAGATGCAGAAGATGACGTAGAACCCATTGATCATCCAAGGCTCAAGCAAACTATTCAACAAGATCATTCGGTTGATAACATTCTTGGGAGTCTTCGAAAGGGGGTAACGACACACTCTCATTTGGCAAATTTCTGTCAATACTACTCGTTTGTTTCCTCTTTGGAACCTCTCAAGGTAGAAGAAGCTCTTGGAGATCCAGATTGGGTGATAGCCATGCAAGAAGAGCTCAACAACTTCGAGCGTAATCAAGTATGGTCACTTGTGGAAAGACCAAATACCAATGTTATTGGAACCAAATGGGTCTTCCGCAACAAGCAAGATGAAGAAGGTGTGGTGACAAGGAACAAGGCAAGATTGGTAGCTCAAGGCTTCACTCAAGTAGAGGGTTTGGACTTTGAAGAAACATATGCACCGGTTGCTAGACTTGAAGCCATTCGAATTCTTTTAGCCTATGCAGCCCATCACAACTTCAAGCTACATCAAATGGATGTGAAGAGTGCATTCTCAATGGCCCTATACAAGAGTTGGTGTATGTTGAGCAACCACCGGGTTTTGAAGATCCCAAGTTCCCAAACCATGTCTTCAAGCTCCAAAAGGCGCTCTATGGGCTTAAACAAGCACCTAGAGCGTGGTATGAATGCCATAAGGAATTCTTGCTCAAACAAGGCTTTGAAATAGGCAAAGTCGATCCTACTCTCTTCACTCATAAAGTCAATGGAGATATTTTTGTGTGCCAAATATATGTCGATGACATAATATTTGGTAGTACTAACAATCCTTTGTGATGAGTTTAGTAGGATCATGACTAAGAGATTTGAGATGTCTATGATGGGGAGCTCAAGTTCTTCCTTGGTTTTCAAATCAAGCAATTGAAGGAAGGGACTTTTCTTGCCAAACCAAGTACACCCATGATATGTTGAGAAAGTTAGACATGGTGAACGCCAAGCCTATCAAAACTCCCATGCCAACTAATGGACATCTTGATTCAACATAGAAGGGAAAGCCATGGACATCAAGGTATATCGCTCCATGATCGGCTCTCTACTCTATTTGTGCGCATCTAGGTCCGATATTATGCTTAGTGTGTGCATGTGTGCTAGATTTCAAGCTAACCCGAAGAGTGTCACCTAGTGGCCGTTAAGAGAATCTTGAGATATCTAGTTCACACTCCAAACCTTGGCTTGTGGTATCCTAAGGGCTCAAAGTTCGAACGTACTTGGCTATTCAGATTCCGATTATGCCGGTTGTAAAGTAGATCGAAAAAGCACTTCGGGGACATGTCAATTCCTTGGATGCTCCTTAGTGTCTGGGTTTCTAAAAGCAAAATTGTGTAGCCCTTTCCACAGCCGAGGCCGAGTACGTTGCAAGCAGGTGCATGTTGTGCTCAACTACTTTGGATGAGGCAAACTCTTCTTCGTGATTTCGGATGTCATTTTACCCATATCCCACTCTTGTGTGACAATGAAAGTGCCATAAAACTTGCAAACAATCCAGTGAGTCACTCAAGAACCAAACATATAGACATCCGACATCATTTCTTGAGAGATCACGAAACCAAAGGAGATATCGCAATTCGTCATGTGAGCACCGACAAACAACTAGCCGATATCTTTACTAAGCCTCTCGATGAGTCAAGGTTTTGTGCTTTAAGAAGTGAACTAAATATTCTTGACTCTCATAATGTGGTTTGAAACCTACTATGCTTGATTGATCACTAGTATGACCTAGGCAAAACTGATTTCAAAACTTTCATACATTGTGTTTCAAAATCTTTGAAAAAGGAACTTGCTTGAAATGACCATTGTTCTATATCGATTGTTTGTCACTGGTCATAACGTGCAAGCAGTACTTGTCCTCTCCAAAGAAGAGGTGTAGTAACTTAGAGATAAACCTGCTCAGTGGTAGCTGTCCGGCAGTGCCGGGTCAGCCGCGGAAGTGCCAGGCCCCGGCAGTGCTGCGACTTATCGATTCAGATGGAATCGCTCAGTTACCGTGTGGGGCCAAAGGGAAAACTTTTCTATCCTTACCCTATTGCTCCACCTCTCTCTCTCTCATTCTTATCTAGCCAGCCGACCGCTCCTCTTTCTCCTCTCTCTCTCGGGCGGTTAAGGGGGAGAAGAAGGGCGAGGCTCCACCGGCCGTTCTCCCGGCAACTCCGGCCACCAGAAGTGCCGCTCGGGGATCTCCTTAGGTGCAACTCCGTTCTCCCTTCTCCAAGGGTCTCCTTGCCCTTCCTCTCCATCTCAAGGTGAAACTTCAAATCCCTGACCCTAGTTTTCCCTTTTTGTAAATTGCGCCATGGTTGTTGTTCTTAGAGGTTGTAGAAGGGCTTGTAGATGATAGGGAGGTAGTAGAGATGATGGATTTGGTGTTTCTTGGCTCAAACCTGGCCTGCCCGCGCGGCAGTGCCGCCCCTGCAGTGCCCTCTCCCTGAGCGGCAGTGCTGGACCTTGAGCAGGGGTTTGATCCAAACAACACCCTATCCATCAAAGTCTATTACCCCACTATAACCTACTATCCCTTATGCAGCCTTCTAATTCGCAGTTTCCATGTTTTAGATGTCGGGAGGAGGAGATGAGAGAAGGTTGAAGCAAAGGATGGATCCTCTCAGGGGGAGGAGCAAGCAGCCGTCTCGCAGAGGAGGTTCTAGTTCTCAGGGGGAGAATGTGACTGCAAGGAAACAAATTCATGATGAGGCTCGCCTTCAGATGCAAGGGCGATAGATCAGGGATGACCTCTATCCCAACACGCCAGAGCATCTAGCTGAGGTCAGCAGGACCCACTTGTAGCCATACACTAAGGATGTGCAGGACAGGCCTCCGCAGGACACCAAGGACAGGCAGCCTGTGTCTTACTATCAGCAGTTCAGTTCAGTGAAGATACAACGCCAACTCAATCCCTACAACACTCAGAAGGACATGGGCATTGATTACAGGTTCTGGAATGAGTTTCATTCAGATTTCTATCGCTCAGTCTTGTACAATGCCAAGAAGCAAAAGATATTGAGCATGATGTATGTTGATTGGGAGCACCTTGAAGCCAAGCATGACCGTGACATTGACAGGGTGGTGGCAGCGTGCAAGGCAAGAAATATGTATGACTTGATGGGTTTCAGCTATAATTGGAACACAGAGATCATCCATCAGTTCCATGCCACGCTCTATGTGGACAATTTGGTGGAGGAGATGCACTAGAGGACTGAGGGTCGTCACTACAAGGTCACTTTTGAGACCTTTGCTAGGATCCTTGGTTTGGGCAGAGAGGATATGAGAGCTGGACAGTCTGCACCAGGAGAGGACCTGACTGTAATGATGAGATAGCATTCATGTATGAGGATCCTCGGAAGGCAGACGGGTTGGTCAAAGGGATGAAAGGCTACTACTACATGTTGAACAACCTTTTCAGGCAGTCTCTCAACCCCAAAGGGGGTTCCCATTCTAACCTATATGGATATGGCAGGAATATGTTGGCTAGAATGGCTCCCAGGGCAAATCACTTCTCCATTTTGAGCTTTATTTGGACTGAGCTTTAGGTGGCAGTCGAGGATGCTAGGAAGGCAGTGCTCTATGCCCCCTACATCATGTATATCATAGAGATGGTCTCTGGCTACACTTTCGCTAAGGATGGGTTGCATGAGCCTTACCGGGTAGAGAAGAAGAGAGCAGCAGCAGCCGCAGTTGACAGGCCAGAGAGCTCCCACCCTTCCTCCCAGAGGAAGAAGAAGAGAAAACTGGCCAAATGGATTAAGGCCATCTTCTCTACTTGCACCTATGCAGCCCAGACAGCTCACCAGGCACTAGATGAGCAGCGTGCAGAGCGAGAGCGGGCGGGTCGTTCTCCGTTACCTCCACCCCGCTCTCCACCTCAGTTCGACCTCTCCAGCCTCGACTCAGATGACATAGACTCAAACGACGACGAGGAGCAGGAGGAGGTGGTGCCTGAGCCGTCACGTCGTTCTACCCATACCACGACACGCTACAGCAGCTCCACCCACCGCCATGGGAAGGCTGTTGTAGAGTCTTCTGACGGCGACGATGATGGCGACGATGATGATGATGATGAGGATGAGACCGAGGTTCAGTGGGACAAGATAGCTTCTGATGATGAGTGAGTGTTTGGACACTCTTCTCTTCTCTCTACTTCTCTCTTTTTGGTGACTTATTGCCAAAGGGGAGAATTAGGTGAAGAGAAGGGGGTACAACACTTTCTTTTTCATGTCCCATCGTTCTAGTAGTAGCGAGTTGTGAGAGTGTGAGTTGTGAGAGTTTGATTCGATCAAAACTCTATTTTGTAATATTACTCTATGGTGCTACTTCTTAGACTTGGATGTGGACATGTACGTTTGTTTGGTTTTTTTTAGCTTGTCAATATCCTGTTTAGAACTGTTTTATATCTCATGCTTTGTGGCTGTTTCTTTTTCCGCTGCGTTTGCTGTCTGAAAGCCTGAGTGGCAGTGCCGCTCCAAGGCCGGCAGTGCCGGGCTCCGGCAGTGCCGCGCCTAGAGCGGCAGTGCCGCTCTGGCTGACAGGCAGCAAACCCCTCTAATGTGCATAAACTGTCATTCGCATCACGTATTTAATCTTGACACAGTTTTTCTGCACCCCACAAAGATGTTAGATGTGAAACTGAACCTACTTTACACTTTTAAATATGTGAATGTTGGCCTCTAATGCCATATGAGATTTCATCTCTCATTCACACATTTAGGGGGAGGTTTCACACCTAAGATTCTAAATCTCAATCTCAGTATTGTACCTTTCTCTTGTAAGCTTCAATTGTGTTGTCATCAATCACCAAAAAGGGGGAGATTGTAAGTGCAATCAAGCCCTAATTGTGGGTTTTGGTGATAATGACCACATGATTGGAGACTAATGAGATTTATCAGATGACAAGCAGGTTTAATAAGAAAGGATGGTGCACATGTGTTGGTGGACCCCTCATACTACATTTCATCGATTCCGGACTCAAAGTGCTACAACGAGCTTTTTCATTTGAATTTGAGTTATAGGATTGTCATACTATAAAGGGGGAATGCAAATATACTACTATCGCTGAATGATATGTGCTCAAACCAACCCTAGCCATCCTTCCTTTCTAACCAAAGACAGCTGCATAAACTCTGATTTTTTTTATCTGTCTGGTAGGCGCGGCAGTGCTGCTCAGGGCGCGGCAGTGCTGGGCCGCGGCACTGCCGGGCTAAGGCCGACACTGCCGCGACTTGTTTCAACCGTTGGATGGCAGGGGGTACTTACTCCACTCTCCTGCCACCCTAACGGTCACCCACGACCATAACTCTTCTTCTACCTCCAGACAAGGCTTCCTCTCCCCCTTGAAGGCCCGCAAGCTCTCTCTCACCAAATCTTCGATTCCCATTGATTCCAAGCGAGTGAGAGGCTCAAACCTTCACCAAAGAGAAGCCCTAGCTGAGATCTACTCCCTAGAGCACTTGATTTGAGCCATAGCCGGTGGATTTGCTTCTATTACTCTTGGGTTCTTGGAACCCTAGCCAGCTAGGCGTCGCCCTTGAGCTAGCCAACTTGTGTGGCGGCCTTGGGAGGTTTGTAATCACTCGTGCAGCTAGTATTATCACCCCTCACTTCAAGGATTTGGTTCCTTGACTTGAGAACGAGGAAGAGTTGCAAAGCTCATGACCTAAGTGGTCATCCTCAACAACGTGGAGGTAGGCAAGCCTTGGTGGCGAGCTGAACCATGGGATAAATCACTTGTCTCTTGTGCTTACATATTGTTATTCATCATACTTGTGAGCTTGTGATATATTCTAGGGTTTGGCTCCTATCTACTTCATACATCATATTTGGCTTGGTTGAGTTGGTTCTGCTGGTTCAGGAAACCTAGTGTAACATTTCCATTCATATAGATTTGGTTTCCTGTGGCTGGATTTCGAATTGCAGGCTTAGGCAAGTTGTCTGCGCGGCAGTACCGGGCTGAGGGCGGCAGTGCCAGGGGGCGGCAGTGCCGGGCTCAGGGCGGTAGTGTCGGGCTCCACTGATTAAGTTTTGAGCTATGATTTTTGACAGGCCTATTCACATCCCCCCTAGGCCACACAGGTCCTTACAGAGAGGGTGGAGGAAGCAGAATACCAAATCCCAAACTTAGGTGTGAAGCATAAGTACCTCATAATTCGCTTGACCGCCTGACGGTGAGAAGTGCGCGACGACGACTAAAATCGCGCGCAAAGACACACCGCGAACTGGATGTCCGGGCGTGTCGCCGTCAGGTACAGCAGCGATCCGATCATACTCTGGTACTCCTTCTGGTCCACTGCTTCTCCATCCTTGTCCGCATCCAGGGCGGTCATGGTTGACTTGGGTGTTGGAAGAGGCTTGGCCTCACCCATATCGAACTTCTTCAATATGTCCTTGCTGTACTTGCCCTGGTGCACAAACGTCCCTTCTCGGGATTGCTTGATTTGCAACCCGAGGAAAAACGTCAACTCGCCCATCATGCTCATCTCAAATTCCCTGCTCATAAGATCTGCAAACTTGGCAACCAAAGCATGAGAAGAACCACGAAAGATGATATCATCCACGTAAATCTGAACCAACAAAGTGTCATTGCCTTGCTTGAGGAGAAAAAATGTTTTATCCACACATCCCATTTTAAAACCCTTAGCAAGCAAAAAGGTTTTCAACCTATCATACCAGGCTCTAGGGGCTTGTTTCAAACCATACAAAGCTTTGTGAAGTTTAAAAACATGGTTTGGAAACATGGGATTTTCGAAACCGGGGGGTTGTTTTACATACACCTCCTCTTCTATGTAGCCGTTTAGGAAGACACTCTTGACATCCATTTGAAAAAGTTTAAACCCTTTGGATGCAGCAAAAGCCAAAAGTATCCTAATTGCCTCCAAACGGGCTACAGGAGCAAAAGTCTCCTCATAGTCTATCCCCTCCTTCTGACTATACCCCTAGGCTACAAGTTTGGCCTTGTTTCTCACAATGTGGCCATCCTCTCCTTGTTTGTTTTTGAAACCCATTTTGTACCAATAGGGTGACACTCAGAAGGAAGAGGAACAAGAACCCAAACCGATTTCTCTCTCAAATTTTCAAGCTCCTCATGCATGGCATTGACCCAATCCAGATCAGATAAAGCGTGTCCAACATCTCGGGATTCAAAATCAGCAACAAATGCAGAATGAGCAAAGTGAGAGATTTATTGTGACCTTGACCGAGTGACATGTTCGTCGATGCTGCCGATCATCTGTTGAGATGGGTGTTGGCGCTGAATGTGTCGTGGCGCCTCCCGAGCTGAAGAAACCTCCCCCTCAACAGCAGCTGGCGCCTCCTCGGGTACAAATGGTACAGCCCGAGGTGGCGGATCCCACGACCCCCAAGTAGTCGATGAAGAGGGGTTGGGGCCGTGAGTCATCGTTGTAGAAGCCGATCCTTGCGGCACAGAAGGTGGAGGTGGTGCTAGATCATCCATCCCTTCAGCACCCTCGTCCTCATCCTCAAAAAGAGGTTCACCAACCTCATGATCACCTGCACACTCAAATCTAGAAGAAGGACAAACCATGGTCTCGTCGAAGGTGACATCGGATGTCTCCATGACTCGGTTAGTATCAAGGTTAAATACACGATATGCATGAGTATGAGTGCCATAACCCAAAAATACACCGTCAGAAGAACGAGACTCAAATTTTTCCAGGTTGCCTTTCTTGAGTATAAAACAGTGGCAACCAAAAACTCTAAAGTAACTCACTTTGGGCTATTTTCCAAAACGCAACTCATAAGAGGTCTTTTTTCAAGAAAGCTCGGAGAAAAATGTGATTGGAAATATAACATGCAGTGTTCATAGCCTCGGCCTAGTACCGCCTAGGAGTCCTATGCTCATCGAGCATCGTCCTGGCCATCTCAACAAGGGTCCAATTTTTCCTCTCTACAACACCATTTTGTGGCGGTGTGTAGGGGGAAGAAAACTGATGCTCTAAACCCAAAGAGTTACAAAACTTCTCAAAATCCGAGTTCTTAAACTCGGAACCATTATCGCTACGAATAGCTCTCATCGAGTTCTTAGGGAACTCATTCTGAAGTCGCAAGATCAAATTGTGAACAAAAGTGAAAGTCTCAGTTTTCTCAGCTAAAAAGAAAACCCACGAATATCTCGAAAAGTCATCAACAACAACAAGCACATACCACTTCCCACCAACGGAGCTCACCCGAGCCGGACCAAAAAGGTCCATATGCAAAAGCTCTCCAAGGCGCTTGGTCATAACTTGATTCACATGATAGTGGGGAGCAGCAACCATTTTCCCATGTCTACAAGAATGGCAAACAAGATCCTTCTCCATGCACAACTTGGGCAATCCTCGGATTAAGCCAAGCGAACTAAGCCTTGCAAGCAAGTCAAAGCTCAGCTGACCTAGTCTCCTATGCCACTTCCAAAGATCAGAAGAGGAAGGTCCAGCCAAAAGACAACGAGAAATTCCAAACGACTCCGAGAAATTCGCTCGAAAGACTTTCCCAAAGGGCGAAATCAAACATACAAGATTGCCCCGAGGATCCAAAATACGACTGAGATTCGGCTTAAAACTAATCTCATAGTCATCATCAAAGAGTTGCGAAACAGAAAGAAGGTTAAAATGCAAGTTAGAAACAAGAGCAACATCACGCAACACAAAGTGCTCATTAACTCGCACAGACCTACGAGATAACACTTTACCTTTGCTATTGTCGCCGAAGGTGATAAATTCCTTTCCAGCAACTGGACTAAGACTGGAGAACCACTTGTCGTTTCCGATCATGTGCCTCGAACACCTGGAATCCACCGACCAAATGTCCTCCAATCGTTTTACCTACATCAATAAAAAGACATAGGGTGAACAAACGGTCCAATACTGGGGTGAGCAAAATGGGAAGAGTACCAGTGTTGGGCCGGTTGCTCAAAAGAACGGTTAGTAGAAAGAATATTCCTAGCACGCCTACGGGGAAAGCGATCACCACGCTGAGGAAAGTGTGGTCCGCTAAGGGAAGAACGACCACCGCGATACTCAAAACGCGGTGGAGGGTAACACTCAACAAAGCCATCGCCACGGGGTCCATATCCTGCAAAACCAGGATCCCGCCGGGCAAAACCACCCTGAGGCCTAGGACCTCGAGGCATTGGACCTCTAGGCCTAACTGCTCTCCTCTGAGCATTTGGCACATGCACATCATGGAAAGGATAGTACATGTCTACATTGTTCATCTCCCTTGCACGGTGCTCCTCTCTCTTGCGCCGAAAGCAAAACTCCCTCTAGTGTCCATCTCTCCCACAGTGCTCACAATGGTACCTCACCGCTCTCATAGGGGGTTGTTGGTACTCACGGTAGTGGGTATGGATCACTTTGCCCTTCTGTGGCATGAGCTCCTCCTGAATAGGTGGCATGGTGTCCAACTTGTTTTTTAGGTAGTTGGGCTTGGGAGACCACACTTGTTTCTTGGGTGGAGCTCTCGGAGGTTCCTCATATACTCCATCTTTGGTGTCAGGCTTGAGAGGCTCTTTGGGTGGTATCTTGGTTAGCTTGGGAGTAGTGGTGGAGTTGGGCTTCTCACTCGGGTTGAGACCACTCGACTCTCCAATCTTACCAAAAGAACTAGCACACTCCATCCCCTGAGAAAAGCCTACACCAGGACCTCCAGTAGCACGATTGAATTGGGCAATCATCATCCCAAGCTGCGGCTCACCACAAGACACCCATGACAAGATGGTCCGAAGGTATGTGTTTTCTTCCTCGGTTTGCATCTTGTCATGCTTCACATTGGCTATCTCCATCTCCAAACCCTCACACAAAGCACACCTAGACACACAAGTGCTACCTGAGCTGGCCTTCTCTAGAGACATAATCTTGGTATTCTTCTCTGCCAACTCGGATTGCAAGCCTGCACCAGACTTGCACGCACCAAGCACTGAGGATCTACCTCTAAGCTCATCCACCTCTCCAACCAAAGCAACATACTTCCCCCTCAAAGTGAGAAGTTCAGTCATGTGCTTGGAGCACATCTCACACTCATCCTCCTCAGCCACGACAACGGTGGACTTGATAGACTCTAGCTCCTTCACTGCGTCCTCCCACTTCCTCCTAAACTCCTTTCTCTCTCTAGAGGCAAGCCTAAGCAGTTTATCTTGACTAATGAGAGCAACAGTAAGCTTGTCAACCTCAGTAGAGAGTTCGTCAGGAGATTAAGATACCTGGGAGGTGTCGTCGTTGTCGTCGTGCCGAGCGATCTCCTCCAGCTCGCCGTCGATCTCATCACCGAGGGCCATGGTGCAGAAGCCCTCGTTGTCGGCGAAGAAACAAAGACCGTTCAGCTTGTCCTCGATCTTCTTCTTCTTCTCGGACTCATTATCGCTTGATGCAACAGAGTCGTCAACGTCGCTGAGTGTGGCGAAGAAGGCACGCTGCTCGGCCTGGGCCTTCTCCAAGTACTTCTCCTTGATGTACTCCTTGTTGAAGCCGCCCCTCCGCTTGTGCTTGGCGGGGACGTACTTCTCCTTGCGCTTGCCAGAGTCGTACTTGTGGCCGTGATCCGCCTTGCCAAAGACTTGCTTGTTCTTCTTCGGGCAATTTGTGATGAAGTGATCTGAGCCTCCACACTCGTAGCAGCCACCACATCCTCCTCCGCGGGACGGTTCATGCGATTGTTGTGGAACCACGAGAACCGGTTGGCAACCAGGGCCAACTCATCGTTCGCCATGAACTCCAGCCGCTCCTCTGTGACAGAAAGAAGAGATGACAAAGCAAAGCCTCCAGAGGGTTTAGTAGAAGAGCTAGAAACCAAAGCCATCGATGGGCCAGAAGGATTTTCATAAGAAGCCCTCGCCATGGCATCAATCTCACTGGACTTGAGCTTACTAAAGAGCTCGTCGCATGTGAGGGTCTCATAGTTAGGTGATTCGATGATCGCCTGAACCTTGGAGTCCCACACCGACCGATCGAGAGTGTGTAAAAGCTTGAGAGCCCTCTCATGATCGTCGAAAGGCAACAACTCCTTGTTAGCCCTCATCCTGTTAACAATAACCTGAAAGCAAGCGAATAAACTTTCTATGCTCTCGCCAGGCATATGTCGAAAGTTCTCATACTCCCGCTTGTGCGACTCATAGAGACGAGATTTGACTTGAGTGGTTTCCTCATGGAAACGCATGAGGGTCGCCCAAATCTCCTGAGCCGTGGGGAGGTGAGAAACGCGATAAAACTCAGACATGCTCAAACATGAGAAAAGAGCACTACGGGCTCGGCTATTGGCATCGTGCTCGTCGATCTGCAGCTGAGTCACACGAGCAGCCAAGACCACGTAATCAGCTTTGTTGCAAATCTCCCAGACAGAAGCACCCATACTCTGAAGATAGACCGACATGCGTATCTTCCAATACACATAGTTTGTCCCATCGAAAAACGGCAGTTTGCCCACGCCGCAATCCATGTCGGCTTCTGTGGATCTGGAACCAGCTAAGGCGGAAGATCCTTAACCTGCTCCGATACCAATTGAAGGACCGAAAGTGCTACACAAAGGCGACCAGAGGGGGGTGAATGGGAGCTTTAAATTTCTTTTCAGAAACTTATAGCCAATATCCCGAGAGTAGATCCCAAGAGCAATCCTAGAGCTTGCTAGTGTCCACGACACTAGATGTAGGGTGGATGCTTCCAAGAAGCACAGCGGGACACTACACAACTCTAGAAACCTAACGCAACAACCGAAAACCAAAACCGACAACAGACGAACGAACTGTGGACGAAAACGTGACAAGCAGTACTGACCGGACTCAGCCTGCGTCCGATCAGAGACCACCGGACGCGTCCGGTCTGATAAAAGCCGCTTGGGAACCTTACTGTGTTGGACCGGACTCTGGGGGTCAGTGCGTCCAGTCACAGCCTAAGCGTCCGGTCACGTAAAACGCAAACGATGAACAGTGCGACAAGCGAGTCCGGTCACTAGATTTCAGAGTGTCCCGTCAGTTACGAAGAAAATTCTCGCTGAACATCCAACAACCGGATGCACGTGGTCAGCGTTCGGTCAACCCGCGGCCAGCGTCCGGTCACCCCGAAACCACCTGTTCGTCCACCGATTCAACTCGATCTCATCCTAAATGAATCCTCTATGGATCAAACTTGGTGAGAGGAGTTACAAGGATGATAGTGAGCTACTCCTAGAAGATCATGGCTCGAACCTATCTCCAAATCGATGAATCGAAGGGATTCGGGAAGAGAGAGAAAAAACTCGATCCAAAACGAAACTTGACCGATCTGTTGCTACAAGTGATTAGAGTGCAATTTCTTCGGTCAAAAGATCACAAACCCGTTCGTGCGTAAAGTGGTTCAAACGAAATTGAAAACCAACTCTCGGAGAGAAAGAACGAGACAAATCTCCGTGAGGGCCAAAAACGAAAACACGAAGAACACAGAAGCAAGAACGCGATTCGATCTCAATTTCCAGTCGAAACTCCTCCACACGAGCAGACAACGAGATTACGGTCTCGTTTCCTCCAAAAGCAAATACACAGAGGTATGATTCGCTGTCACTGCGGATCTCAGTAGCTACAGCAGGGATTGGGAGAGCAGGAAACCCTAAGTGAAAATAGCAAATGGCTGAGATAGTCTGGAGGGAGGGGTTGCCTCTCCTTATATAGCCTAATACAATTATTCCCCTTCTACCCCTACTGCTAATGAGTGAGCAGGCTAATCCTAAGGGTATTCCTGACCAACTCAAAGTTGATGGTGATCCGACGGCCACGCCCGCACAACTGGTAGCTTCGCCTCGACGCGACCTCACCGATTGCCGCCACGTGCCGCCACCGCTCCGCTCGTCCTTTTCACGGACCTCCCCCCCGGTTTTGAGGCTAAAACCGGGAAACCTGGGCCATCCCCCGGTTTTGAGGCCGAAACCGGGAAACCTGTCGTCCGTCGCCTGAGTTTTGTGGCACAAACTCAGAAACCTCTGCCAGCACCCAGGTTTTGAGGCCCAAACTGGAAACCGTCCTCAGCCCGAGTTTTTGTGGCCCAAACTCGGAAACCGGCCGCACCCAGGTTTTGAGGCCCAAACCTGGAAACCGTCCACTTAGTGGTTTTTCTGTGGCTCAACCACCAAACCGAACCGTAGAGGGGATGCACCGCCCGTGCACCCCGTCCACACGCAAGTCTTCACTTGTCGCTGTCCTAGGCTGTTAGCCCCATGGCCCTCCTTAGGCCACCGGTCCGTCAGCCCACGTCGCTCCCACGTCTCGCTCTTCACCCGCTCCGGGTCCATCGGCACGACACGTCACTACTTGACCTTCACCTTGCCTTTGATCACCGTATCCGAGCTCAACACCTGCACAACACAAGCCAAAGAACATGCGCATCATCCCAGTTGACAATCACTCATCATCTCAAGATCCGGCATACACCCATGATGGTCTGAAGGTATGTGTTTTCTTTCTCGGTTTGCATCTTGTCATGCTTCACATTCGCAATCTCCATCTCCAAACCCTCACACAAAGCACACCTAGACACACAAGTGCTACCCGAGCTGGCCTTCTCAAGAGACATAATCTTGGCATTCTTCTCTACCAACTCGGTTTGCAAGCCTGCACAAGACTTGCATGCACCAAGCAACAATGGTCTAGCCCGAAGCTCATCCACCTCTCCAACCAAAGCAGCATACTTACCTCTCAAGGTGAGGTCAGTCATGTGCTTGGTGCACATCTCACACTCACCCTCCTCGGAAACAACAATGGTGGACTTGACAAGCTCAAGTTCCTTCACCGTATCCTCCCACTTCTTCCTAAACTCCTTCCGCTCTCTAGCAGCATGCCTAAGCAACTTATCTTGACTAAGAAGGGTGACAGTAAGCATATCGACCTCAGCAGCAAGTTCATCAGGGGTCTGAGATACCTAGAAGGTGTCGTCGTCGTCGTCGTCGTTCCGAGGGGTCTCCTCCAGCTGACTGTTGACCTCCTTGCCGAGGGCCATGGTGCAAAAACCCTCGTTGTTGGCGAAGAAGCAGAGGCCGTTCAGCTTGTCCTCGATCTTCTTCTTCTTCTCGGACTCATCGTCGCTTAAAGCAGCAGAGTCGTCATCCGAGTCATTGACATCGCTGAGCGTGGCGAAGAAGGCACGCTGCTCGGCCTGGGCTTTCTCCATGTACTTCTTCTTGATGTACTCCTTGTTGAAGCTGCCCTTCCACTTGTGCTTGGGAGGAGCGTGCTTCTCCTTGTGCCAGCCGAAGTCGTACTTGTGGCCACGATCGCCCTTTCCCGCCGCTTGCTTGTTCTTCTTTGGGCAGTTGGTGATGAAGTGGTCCGGATCGCCACACTTGAAACACCCAGCGCGTCCTCCTCCACGACATCGGTTCATGCAGTTGTTGTGAAACTGCGAGAACTGGTTGGTAAGCAAAGCCAACTCGTCGTCTCCCATGAACTCCAGCTGCTCCTCTGTGATAGAAAGAAGAGAAGAAAGTGCAAATCCTCCAGAGGGGTTAGTAGAAGAGCTAGGAAGCAAAACCATCGATGGGCCAGAAGGATTTTCATAAGAAGCCCTTGCCATGGCATCAATCTCATTGGACTTGAGCTTACTAAAGAGCTCGTCGCATGTGAGGGTCTCATAGTTAGGTGATTCGATGATCGCCTGAACCTTCGAGTCCAACACCGATCGATCGAGAGTATGCAAAATCTTGAGAGCCCTCCCATGATCGTCGAAAGGCAACAACTTCTTGTTAGCCCTCATCCTGTTGACAATCACCTAAAAGCGAGCGAATAAACTTTCTATGCTCTCGCCAGGCATGTGTCCAAAGTTCTCATACTCCCGCTTGTGCGACTCGTAGAGACGGGATTTGACTTGAGTGGTTCCCTCATAGAAGCGCATGAGGGTTGCCCAAATCTCACGAGCCATGGGGAGGTGAGAAACGCGATCAAACTCAGACATGCTCAAACAGGAGAAAAGAGCATTACGGGCTCGGCTATTTGAAGGACCGAGAAGCAACCAGAAAGCGACCAGAGGGGGGGGTGAATGGGAGCTTCAAATTTTCCTTTCGGAAACTAGTAGCCACTGTCCCGAGAATCACCCCAAAAACAAACCCCAGAGCTTGCAAGTGTCCACGACCCTAGATATAGGGTGGATGCTTCCGAGAAGCACAGCGGGACACTACACAACTCGAGAAAGCCAACGCAAAAGATGGAAACCAAATCCGACAACGAACGAACAAGCTGCGGACGAAACTACGAAAACCAGTGCTGACCAGACTCTGGCCTGCGTCCGGTCACTGAGCACCGGACGCGTCCGTTCGGACCAGAGCCGATTTCGAAGCTCTCTGAGTTGGACCGGACTCTCGGAGAGGGAGCGTCCGGTCAACAAAAGAACACACGAGGAACAGTGTCACGAGCGAGTCCGGTCACTGATAAGTGGTGCTTCCGGTCAATATCAGTGAAACTGCAGAGGACATTCAACCACCGGACGCGTCCGGTCAGCACGACGTGTGCGTCCGGTCACCCCGAAACTGCACGTATCGTTCACCGATTCGACTCGATCTCACCCAAAACAATCCTCTAGGATCAAACTTGGTGAGAAGAGTCACAAGGAGGATAGTGAGCTATCTCTAAGAGATCATGGCTCGAACCTATCTCCAAATCGATGAATCGAAGAAATTCGGGGGAGGGGGAAAAACTTGACCCGAAACGAAAATCGATCGATCTCCTAGACCGTGAGGTTAGAGGAGAATTCCTTCGGTGAAAGAAGTGCCTCACGACCTAGGACAACTTGGTTCAAATGGATTTGCGAAAGATGAACCGAGCAAAGAGATCGAGCGACGGGAAAAAACATGGAGAAAAGACTTCCGCGAAGAACACGAACGAAACGCGAATCACAACCACGATTTGCAACCGTGTGGCTACCACATGCTACAACAGTGAGGTTACCGCCTCACTTCCTCAAAATCTCATGAACACAGAGGTATTGTTCTCTTCTCTGTGGATCTCAGGTTCACTACAGCAGGGGAGAGGGAGAGCAGGAAAACCTAGAAGCAAAAGAGCAAATGACTGAGATAGATGGGGAGGAGGGTGTCTCCCCCTACTTAACCTATTCCTAATTCCTACTCTATTCCTATTCTACCCCTCTTTACTTACAGAGCGAACCAGCTAAACCCTAAGGTTATTCTGGACCAACTCGGTGGTAGGAAGATCCGACGGCCACGCCCGCACAACTCGTAGCGTTGCCTCGACGCAACCTCCCGATTGCCGCCACGTGCCGCCATCGCTCCGCGTCCTTTTCCTGGACGTCGCACCCCCGGTTTTGAGGCCAAACCGGGAAACCAGCCTTCACAGCCAACCCCTGGTTTTTGAGGCCCAAACCGGAAACCAGCCCACCAGCATCTGAGTTTTGAGGCCCAAACTCAGCAAACCCGTAGCGCCCAGGTTTTGAGGCCAAACCGGGAAACCGTCCTCAGCCAGTTTTGTGGCCAAACTCGGAAACCCTCAGCACCCAGGTTTTGAGGCCCAAACCTGGAAACCATCCACCGGATGGTTTTTCTCTGGCTCTACCTCCAAACCGACGTCGTAGATGGGATGCACTGCCCGTGCACCCCGTCTACCAACACGTGTCCCCAAGTCCACAACTCAGGCAACACATGACCGCAAGTTTTCGCTCGTCGCTGCCCAGGCTGCCAGCCACCACAGCTGATCCTCGGGCCACCAGTCCCTCAGTCCAAGCCTCAGGTCCGCCCTTCGCCACTCTCGGTCCATCAGCACGACACGTCTCTACTTGACCTTCACCTTGCCTCTGATCACTGTATTCGTGCTCGACACCTGCACAACACAAGCCAAAGAACAAGCGCATCATCCCAGTTGACAATCACTCATCACTCAGAGACCCGGCATACACCCATGTATCCGCACTATTGGCATCGTGCTCATCGATCTGCAGCTGAGTCACACGAGCAGCCAAGACCACGTAATCTTCCTTGTTGCAAATCTCCCAAACAGAAGCACCCATGCTCTGAAGATAGGCCGACATGCGTATCTTCCAATACGCATAGTTCGTCCCATCGAAAAACGACGGTTTGCCCACCCCGCGATCCATGTCGCCTTTTGTGGATCTGGAACCGGCTAAGGTGGAAGATCCTTAACCTGCTCCCACAGCAATTGAAGGACTGAGAATGCTACCAAAGGCGACCAGAGGGGGAGGGGTGAATGGGAGCCTTAAGTTTCTTTTCGGAAACTTTTAGCTCTGTCCCAGAAAATCAACCCCAAGAGCAAAACCGATGCGCGTGATGTCCACGACCCAGAGAATGGGTGGATGTTTTTTCCCTCTTATATTATCCCATTTTCCCCTTCATCCTTCTGTGAGTTATCTCTTTGAGTTGTTTACAGTAGTTAGATGGCTTCTATGGTGGAAAGTTTATCTTGGAGGAGAGGAATGTTTCAAAATATGTCTTTGAGATTTTTGGTTTGGATGCTGGTGTCCAGGTTTTTCTGATGGGAGTTAGATGGATTAAACATTCTGAAGACAAAGTTATGGTTGTTGCTCGTGCTTTCAAGCATCTTCGTGGCAAAGAATTTGTTAAGAGATTGAAATTCTATGTGATGACACTGATGGTGCTGTTTATGTTTTAGCTCATGAAGGTGATATTTCTTCGTACTATCATGCTTGAAAATTAGAGTTGGACTAGATAGTATTGGGATTTATGAAGTGAAAAGTATTGTCCTGAGGAAGGACTCTTCTCTGAATTTATGAATATTCCTGTAAGGATCAAGGTATGTTTATTGATGAAGGACCGAGAATGCTACCAAAGGCGACCAGAGGGGGGGGGTTGAATGGGAGCCTTAAGTTCTTTTCGGAAACTATTAGCCTCTGTCCCAGAAAATCAACCCCAAGAGCAAACCGATGCACATGATGTCCACGACCCAAGAGAATGGGTGGATGTTCCCTAGGAACACAGCGGGACACCACAAAAACCTCCTCACTCAAGTTCACGCAAGTCAACTAGTGACAGGATGAACTTTGGGTAACTTTGGATGTTTCAGGCAATTTCGCAAAGCGGGAAGCCCGATTTCTGCAGAGCACGAAGTCGGAAATCCAACGCAAAAACCCAAAATCAAATCTAAAGTCGAACGAGTAAACTGCGGACGAAACAGTGCAAAACTCAGCCAAAGGGGATACACACACCAAGCTCACCTCTCAACCGATTAAAAGTTGATTGGTCCAAAGGCTTGGTGAAAATATCAGCCAACTGATGATGAGTATCGACATGGCGAAGGTCGATATCACCCTTCTCATAGTGGTCTCGCAGAAAATGAAAGCGCACATCAATGTGTTTGGTCTTTGAGTGAAGCACGGGGTTCTTAGCAACGCTAATAGCACTCGTGCTGTCACAAAACAAAGGAACGCGAAAAAAGCTCCGACCAAAATCACGCAAAGTCGCCATCATCCAGAGTAACTGGGAACAACAGCTAGCCGCAGCAACATACTCAGCCTCCGTGGTAGACTGGGCGACACTAGACTGCTTTCGAGAAGACCACGATACAAGAGAAGAACCAATAAACTGGCAAGTCTCAGAAGTGGACTTGCGATCAAAACGGCAACCAACAAAATCGGCATCAGAATAACCACAAAGCGAGAGGGTGGAGGAAGCAGAATACCAAATCCCAAATTCTGGAGTGATGGATAAGTACCTCATTATGCGCTTGACCGCCTGACGGTGAGAAGTGCGCGACGATGACTGAAATCGCGCGCACAGACACACCGCGAACTGGATGCCCGGTCGTGTCGCCGTCAGGTAGAGCAGCGATCCGATCATACTCCGGTACTCCTTCTGGTCCACTGCTTCTCCCTCCTTGTCCGCATCCAGGGCCGTCGTGGTCGCCATGGGTGTTGGAAGAGGCTTGGCCTCACCCATGTCTAATTTCTTCAAAATGTCCCGGGTATACTTGCCCTGGTGCACGAACGTTCCTTCCCGGGATTGCTTGATTTGCAACCCGAGGAAAAACGTCAACTCGCCCATCATGTTCATCTCGAACTCCCTGCTCATAGTGTCTGCAAACTTGGCAACCAACGTGAGAAGAACCACCGAAAATGATATCATCCACGTAAATTTGACCAAGAGAGTATCATGCCTTGCTTGAGGAGAAAGAGCGTTTATCTACACATCCCATTCTAAAACCCTTAGCAAGCAAAAAGGTTTTCAACCTATATACCAGGCTCTAGGGCTTGTTTCAAACCATACAAAGCTTTGTGGAGTTTAAAGACATGGTTTGGAAACTTGGGATTTTCGAAACCGGGGGTTGTCTAACATACACCTCTCTTCTATGTAGCCGTTTAAGAAGGCACTCTTGACATCCATCTAAAAAAGTTTGAAACCTTTGGATGCAGCAAAAGCCAAGAGTGTCCTAATTGCCTCCAACGAGCTACAGGAGCAAATGTCTCTCATAGTCTATCCCCTCCTTCTGACTATACCCTGGGCTACGAGTCTGGCCTTGTTTCTCACAACATGGCCATCTTCTCCCTGTTTGTTTTTGAAAACTCATTTTGTTCCAATAGGATGACACTCAGAAGGTGGAGACACTAGAACCCAAACCCGATTTCTCTCAAATTTCTCAAGCTCCTCATGCATGGCATTGACCCAATCCGGATCCGTCAAAGCGTGTCCAACATCCCGGGGTTCAAAATCAGCAACAAATGCAGATTGAGCAAAGTGAGAGATTTGCCTTGACCAGGTGACGCGTTCGTCGATGCTGCCGATCATCTGTTGAGGCGGGTGCTGGCGCTGAATGTGTCGTGGCGCCTCCCTTTCCGAAGTGGCCTCCCCCTCAGCAGCAGCTGGTGGCCTCCCGGGTACAAAGGGTACCGCTCGGGGTGGCGGATCCCACGGCCCCCAGAAGAAGACTGTCGGGGCCGTTGAGTCGTCGTAGAGGCCGCTCTTGGTGGCACGACAGGTGGAGGGGGGTGCTGGATCATCCATACCTTCAGCACCTCATCCTCGTCATCGAAAGAGGCTCACCGACCTCGTGATCACCTGCACGCTCAAAACGAGAAGAGGACAAACCATGGTCTCGTCGAAGGTGACATCGGATGTCTCCCTGACTCGGTTAGTGTCAAGGTTAAGTACACGATAAGCTCGAGTATGAGTGCATAACCCAAAAACACACCGTCAGAGAACGAGACTCAAACTTGTCCAAGTTGCCCTTTTTGAGTATAAAACAATGGCAACCAAAACTCGAAATAACTCACCTGGGCAGTTTTTCATAACGCAACTCATAGGAGTCTTTTTCAAGAAGCTCGGAGAAAAAATCGATTGGAAATGTAGCATTCAGTGCTCATAGCTTTGCCCAATATCGCCTAGGAGTCCTATGCTCATCGAGCATCGTCCTGGCCATCTCTACAAGGGTTCGATTCTTCCCTCTACAACACCATTCTGTGGTGGTGTGTAGGGGAAGAAACTGATGCTCTAAACCCAAGAGTTACAAAACTTCTCAAAATCAATTCATGAATTCGGACCATTATCACTCCTAATAGCGCATCGAGTTCAAAGGGAACTCGTTCTAAAGACGCAAATCAGATGCGAGCAAAGGAGAAAGTAAAGTCTCGGTCTTCTCAGTAAAAAGAAGACCCCGAATATCTCGAAAAGTCATCAACAACAACAAGCCATACCACTTCCCCCCCAACTGAGCTCACCCGAGCCGGACCAACAAGGTCCATGTGCAAAATCTCTCCAGGGTGCTTGGTCATGACTTGAGTCACTAGATGGTGGGGAGCGGCAACCATCTTCCCATGTCTACAAGAGTGGCAAACAAGATCCTTCTCCATATGCAACTTGGGCAATCCTCGGATTAGGCCAAGTCAACTAAGCCTTGCAAGCAAGTCGAAGGTCAAATGTCCAAGTCTCCTATGCCACTTCCAAAGATCAGAAGAGGAAGGTCCAGCCACAGACAACGAGACATGCCAAAAGACTCCGAGAAATCCGCACGAAAGACTTTCCCAAAGGGCAAAATCACACAAACAAGATTGCCCTGAGGGTCCAAAATACGACTGAGATTCAGTTTAAAACGAATCTCATAGCCATCATCGAAAAGTTGCGAAACAGAAAGAAGGTTTAAAATGCAAGTTAGAAACAAGAGCAACATCGCGCAACCGAAGTGCTCATTAACTCGCACAGACCCATGAGACAGCACCTACCTTTGCTGTTGTCGCCGAAGGTGATATACTCCTTTCCGATGACCGGACTAAGACTGGAGAACCACTTGGCGTTTCCAGTCATGTGCCTCGAACACCCGGAAATCACCACCAAACGTTCTCCAATCGTTTTACCTACATCAATAAAAGGACATAGGTGACCATCGGTCCAACACTGGGGTTAGTGAAGTAAGGAGAATACCAGTGTTAGGCCGGCTTCTCAAAAGAACGGTTAGCAGAAAAACCATTCCTAGCACTCCTACGGGGAAAGCGATCACCACGCACAGGAAAACGTGGTCCGCTAAGAGAGGAGCATCCATCGCGATACTCAAAACACGGTGGGGGAAAACGCTCAACAAAACCTCCGCCACGGGGTCCATAGCCCACAAATGCAGGCTCCCGCCGGGCATGCTCTCTACGAGGCCTAGGCCTAGGAACTTGAGGCACTGCACCTCTAGGCCTAGCATCTCTCCTCGGAGCTCTCCTCTGCCTAGGCCTGGGAACTTGAGGTTCTGGACCTCTGGGCCTAGCAGCACGTCTCTGAACATTTGGCGCATGTACATCATGGAGAGGATGGTACATGTCTACATTGTTCATCTCCCTAGCACGCGCACCTCTCTCTTGCGCCGAAACAAAACAAACTCGCTCAGTGTCCATCTCTCCCACAATGCTCACAATGGTACCTCCACACCTCTCTCAAAGGGGTTGTTGGTACACATGGGTGTGGGTGGTGGATCACTTTGCCCTCTGTGGCAAACACTCCTCCTGGATGGGTGGCATGGTGTCAGCTTGTTTCTTTAGGTGGTTGGTTTTGGGATGCCACACTTGGTTCTTGGGTGGAGCTCTCGGAGGTTCCTCAAACACTCCATCCTTGGTGTTAGGCTTGAGAGGCTCTTTGAGTGGAAGCTTGGTAAGTTTGGGAATAGTGGTGGAGTTGGGCTTCTCACTCGGGTTCAAACCACTCGACTCTCCAATCTTCCCAAAAGCAGAAAGATCAACACCCAAAGCAAAACCTACACCAGGACTTCCAGCAGCTCGCTTGAATTGGGAGATCATCATCCCAAGCTGCGGCTCACCACAAGACACCCATGACAAGATGGTCCAAAGGTATGTGTTTTTTCCTCTCGGTTTGCATCTTGTCATACTTCACGTTTGCAATCTCCATCTCCAAACCCTCACAAAGATCGCACCTAGCCACACATGTGCTACCTGAGTTTGACCTCCTCAAGAGACACATCTTGGCATTCTTTCTCTGCCAACTCAGATTGCAAGACAGGACAAGTCCTTGCACGCACCCAACAGCGAGGGTCTAGCCTTCAGCTCATCCACCTCTCCTACCAACGCAACATACTTGCTTCTCAAAGTGAGAAGGTCAGTCATGTGCGTGGTGCACATCTCACACTCAACCTCCTCAGAAACGACCACGGTGGACTTAGCAAACTCTAGCTCCCTCACCGTGTCCTCCCACTTCTGCCTAAACTCCTTGCGCTCTCTAGCGGCACGCCTAAGCAGCTTATCCTGACTAAGCAATGCGGCAGTAAGCGTCTCGACCTCAGCAGAAAGCTCATCGTGAGTGAGGGATACCTGGGAGGTGTCATCGTCGTCGTCGTCGTTCCGAGGGGAGTTCACCAGTTCGCCGTCGACCTCCTTGCCGAGGGCCATGGTGCAGAGGCCGTCATCTTCGGCGAAGAAGCAGAGACCGTTCAGCTTGTCCTCGATCCTCTTCTTCTTCTCGGACTCGTCGTCGCTTGAGCAAGCGGAGTCGTCATCCGAGCCGTCGACGTCACTGAGCGTGGCGAAGAACGCACGCTGCTCAGCCTGGGCCTTCTCCAAGTACTTCTTCTTGATGTACTCCTTGTCGAAGCCGCCCCTCCGCTTGTGCCTCGCGGGGACGTACTCCTCCTTGCGCTTGCCGGAGTCGTACTTGTGCCCATGATCGCCCTTCCCAGATGAGTGCTTCTTCTTGGGACAGTTGGCGATGAAGTGGTCGGGGTCACCGCACTCATAGCATCCTGAGCGTCCTCCTCCGCGGCGACGGTTCATGCGGTTGTTGTGGAACCGCGAGAACCGATTGGCGAGCATTGCCAACTCGTCATCCCCCAAAGACTCCAGCTGGTCCTCTGTGACAGAAAAGAGTGAAGAGAGTGCAAATCCTCCAAAGGGGTTAGCAGAAGAGCCAGACACTAAAGCCATAGTCGGGCTAGAAGGATTCTCATAAGAGGCCCTCGCCATGGCATCAATCTCACTGGACTTGAGCTTACTGAAGAGCTCGTTGCACGTGAGGGTCTCATAGTTAGGTGATTCGATGATCGCCCGAACCTTGGAATCCCACACCGACCGATCAAGAGTGTGAAGTAGCTTCAAAGCTCTCTCATGATCGTCGAAAGGCAACAGCTCCTTGTTAGCCCTCATCCTATTGACAATCACCTGAAAGCGAGCGAATAAACTTTCTATGCTCTCGCCAGGCATATGTCGAAAGTTCTCATACTCTCGCTTGAACGACTCGTAGAGACGGGTTTTGACTTGAGAGGTTCCCTCATGAAAGCGCATGAGGGTAGCCCAAATCTCTCGAGCCGTAGCGAGGTGAGAAACACGATCAAACTCAGTCATGCTCAAGCATGAGAAAAGAGCATTACGTGCTCGGCTATTGGCATCGTGCTCATCGATCTGATGCTGAGTCACACGAGCAGCCAAGACAACGTAATCGGCAGAGTTGCAAATATCCCAGATGGAAGCGCCCAAACTCTGCAGATAGGCCGACATGCGTATCTTCCAATACGCATAGTTCGTCCCATCGAAAAACGGTGATTTGCCAACGCCGCGATCCATGTCGCCTTCTGTGGATCTAGAACCGGCTAAGGTGGAAGATCCTTAACCCGCTCCGATACCAATTGATGGACCGAGAAGCAACCAGAAAGCGACCAGAGGGGGGGTGAATGGGAGCTTCAAATTTTCCTTTCGGAAACTAGTAGCCACTGTCCTGAGAATCACCCCAAAAACAAACCCCAGAGCTTGCAAGTGTCCACGACCATAGATATAGGGTGGATGCTTCCGAGAAGCACAGCGGGACACTACACAACTCTAGAAAGCCAATGCAAAAGACGGAAACCAAATCCAACAACGAACGAACAAGCTGCGGATGAAACTGCGAAAACCAGTGCTGACCGGACTCTGGCCTGCGTCCGGTCGGACCAGAGCCGATTTCGGAGCTCTCTGAGTTGGACCGGACTCTCGGAGAGGGAGCATCCGGTCAAAGAACCCAGCGTCCGGTCAACAAAAGAACACACGAGGAACAGTGTCACGAGCGAGTCCGGTCACTGATAAGTGGTGCGTCCGGTCAATATCAGTGAAACTGCAGAGGACATTCAACCACCGGACGCGTCCGGTCAGCACGACGCGTGCGTCCGGTCACCCCGAAACTGCACATATCGTTCACCGATTCGACTCGATCTCACCCAAAACAAATCCTCTAGAGATCAAACTTGGTGAGAAGAGTCACAAGGAGGATAGTGAGCTATCTCTAAGAGATCATGGCTCGAACCTATCTCCAAATCGATGAATCGAAGAAATTCGGGGGAGGGGAGAAAAACTTGACCCGAAACGAAAATCGATCGATCTCCTAGACCGTGAGGTTAGAGGAGAATTCCTTCGGTGGAAAGAAGTGCCTCACGACCTAGGACAACTTGGTTCAAATGGATTTGCAAAAGATGAACCGAGCAAAGAGATCGAGCGACGGGAAAAAACGTGGAGAAAAGAATTCCGCGAAGAACACGAACGAAACGCGAATCACAACCACGAATTTGCAACCGTGTGGCTACCACATGCTACAACAGTGAGGTTACTGCCTCACTTCCTCAAAATCTCATGAACACATAGGTATTGTTCTCTTCTCTGTGGATCTCAGGTTCACTACAGCAGGGGAGGGGGAGAGCAGGAAAACCTAGAAGCAAAAGAGCAAATGACTGAGATAGATGGGGAGGAGGGTGTCTCCCCCTACTTAACCTATTCCTAATTCCTACTCTATTCCTATTCTACCCCTCTCTACTTACAGAGCGAACTAGCTAAACCCTAAGGTTATTCTGGACCAACTCGGTGGTAGGAAGATCCGACGGCCACGCCCGCACCACTCGTAGCGTTGCCTCGACGCAACCTCCCGATTGCCGCCACGTGCCGCCATCGCTCCGCGTCCTTTTCCTGGACGTCGCACCCCCGGTTTTGAGGCCCAAACCGGGAAACCAGCCTTCACAGCCAACCCCTGGTTTTGAGGCCCAAACCGGGAAACCAGCCCACCAGCATCTGAGTTTTGAGGCCCAAACTCAGCAAACCCGTAGCGCCCAGGTTTTGAGGCCCAAACCTAGAAACCGTCCTCAGCCCGAGTTTTGTGGCCAAACTCGGAAACCCTCAGCACCCAGGTTTTGAGGCCCAAACCTGGAAACCGTCCACCCGATGGTTTTTCTCTGGCTCTACCACCAAACCGACGTCGTAGATGGGATGCACTGCCCGTGCACCCCGTCTACCGACATGTGTCCCCAAGTCCACGACTCAGGCAACACATGACCGCAAGTTTTCGCTCGTCGCTGTCCCAGGCTGCCAGCCACCACTGCTGATCCTCGGGCCACCAGTCCCTCAGTCCAAGCCTCACGTCCGCCCTTCGCCACTCTCGGTCCATCTGCACGGCACGTCTCTACTTGACCTTCACCTTGCCTCTGATCACTGTATCCGTGCTCGACACCTGCACAACACAAGCCAAAGAACAAGCGCATCATCCCAGTTGACAATCACTCATCACTCAGAGACCCGGCATACACCCATGTATCCGCACTATTGGCATCGTGCTCATCGATCTGCAGCTGAGTCACACGAGCAGCCAAGACCACATAATCTTCCTTGTTGCAAATCTCCAAAACAGAAGCACCCATGCTCTGAAGATAGGCCGACATGCGTATCTTCCAATACGCATAGTTCGTCCCATCGAAAAACGACGGTTTGCCCACCCCACGATCCATGTCGCCTTTTGTGGATCTAGAACCGGCTAAGGTGGAAGATCCTTAACCTGCTCCAACAGCAATTGAAGGACCGAGAATGCTACCAAAGGCGACCAGAGGGGTGGGGTGAATGGGAGCCTTAAGTTTCTTTTTGGAAACTTTTAGCCTCTGTCCCAGAAAATCAACCCCAAGAGCAAAACCGATGCGCGTGATGTCCACGACCCAAGAGAATGGGTGGATGTTTTTTCCCTCCTGTATTATCCCATTTTCCCCTTCATCCTTCCTGTGAGTTATCTCTTTGAGTTGTTTACAGTAGTTAGATGGCTTCTATGGTGGGAAAGTTTATCTTGGAGGAGAGGAATGTTTCAAAATATGTCTTTGAGATTTTTGGTTTGGATGCTGGTGTCGAGGGTTTTCTGATGGGAGTTAGATGGATTAAACATTCTGAAGACAAAGTTATGGTTGTTGCTCGTGCTTTCAAGCATCTTCGTGGCAAAGAATTTGTTAAGAGATTGAAATTCTATGTTGATGACACTGATGGTGCTGTTTATGTTTTAGCTCATGAAGGTGATATTTCTTCGTACTATCATGCTTGGAAAATTAGAGTTGGACTAGATAGTATTGGGATTTATGAAGTGAAAAGTATTGTCCTGAGGAAGGACTCTTCCTCTGAATTTATGAATATTCCTGTAAGGATCAAGGTATGTTTATTGATGAAGGACTGAGAATGCTACCAAAGGCGACCAGAGGGGGGGCGATGAATGGGAGCCTTAAGTTTCTTTTCGGAAACTTTTAGCCTCTGTCCCAGAAAATCAACCCCAAGAGCAAAACCGATGCACATGATGTCCACGACCCAAGAGAATGGGTGGATGTTCCCTAGGAACATAGCGGGACACCACAAAAACCTCCTCACTCAAGTTCACGCAAGTCAACTAGTGACAGGATGAACTTTGGGTAACTTTGGATGTTTCAGGCAATTTCGCAAAGCGGGAAGCCCGATTTCTACAGAGCACGAAGTCAGAAATCCAACGCAAAAACCCAAAATCAAATCCAAAGTCGAACGAGTAAACTGCGGACGAAACAGTGCAAAACTCACTGCATCGGACGCTAGCCAGCGTCCGATGTAGAAGCACCGGACGCGTCCGATGTAAAATGACCCAATCTAGAACCTCACTGCATAGCCATCAGACGCTGGCTACAATGATAGTTCAGCGTCCGATGCTCAACCCTCGGACGCGTCCGATGGCAACAGAGCGTCCGATGGTTAGCGTCCGATGCTCCTTCAAAAACGCTGTTCTTTGACACGTGGCACCTGAGCGTCCGATGTGACGAACTCAGTGTTCGATGCCCCCGAGTCCAGCGTCCGATGCCCCCGAAACTACACTGTTCTTCCACGGATTCAACCCGATCTCCTCCGAATCAAAAGCTCTAAGGCTTAGACTTGGTATGAGGAGTTCCAAGGCGGTTAGTGAGCTACCCCTGAGAGATCATGGCTCGAACCTAACTCCAAATCGGTGAATCGGAAGAATTCAGTGCAAGGGAGACAAAAACCAATTCGAAAGAAAAATCGATCGATCTACTAGCTCGTGAGGTTAGAGGTGAATTCCTTCAGTGGAAACATGCGCCTCACAATCTAGAACAACTCAGTTCAAATGGAATCAAAAATCATTCCTCGGATTGTGAGAACGGAGCAAATCACCGAGAGAACGAAAAGCAAAACACGAAGAACACAACCCAAAACGTGAATCGATCTCAATTTCCAGCCGAAACTTCTCCACACGAGGAGACAACGAGATTACGATCTTGTTTCCTCAAAATCCAAATACACAGAGGTATGATTCACCGTCTCTACGGATCTCAGTAGCTACAACAGGGATGTGGGAGAGCAGGAAACCCTAAGTGAAAGTAGCAAATGGCTGAGATGGGATGGGAGGTGGGTGTCTCCCTCTACTTATCCTAATTCTAGTTCCCACTCTACCCCTAACTAATTACAGAGCGAACCATCTAAACCCTAGGGTTATTCTGGACCAACTCGAAGTAGATGGTGATCCGACGGCCACGTCTGCACAACAAGTAGCTTCGCCTCGATGTGACTTCACCAATTGCCGCCACGTGCCGCCACCGCTCTGCTCGTCCTTTTCACGGACCTCGCCCCCGGTTTTGAGGCCGAAACCGGGAAACCAGCCTTCAAGTCCTCCCCCCGGTTTTGAGGCCGAAACCGGGAAACCCGACATCCATCGCCTGAGTTTTATGGCCCAAACTCAGAAACCCGCCAGCGCCCAGGTTTTGAGGCCCAAACCTAGAAACCGTCCTCAGCCCGAGTTTTGTGGCCCAAACTCAGAAAAACCCGCCGCACCCAGGTTTTGTGGCCCAAACCTGGAAACCGTCCACCGATGGTTTTTCTGTGGCTCAACCACCAAACCGACGCCATAGAGCGGATGCACCGCCCGTGCACCCCGTCCACCGACACGTGTCCTCAGGTCCTCGACCCGAGCAACACCGTGCCCCGCAAGTCTCCGCTCGTTGCTGTCCCAGGCTGTCAACCACCACAGCTGATCCTCAGGCCACCAGTCCCTCAGTCCAAGCCTCACGTCCGCCCTTCACCGCTCTGGGTCCATCAACGTGGCACGTCCATTGCACGGCACGCCCATCCTTCACCGCTCCCGGTCCATCGGTACAACACGTCTCTACTTGACCTTCACCTTGCCTTCGATCACTGTATCCGTGCTCGACACCTGCACAACACAAGCCAAAGAACATGCGCATCAAACCAGTTGACAATCACTCATCACTCAAGATCCGGCATACACCCATGTATTCGCAATTGATTATTTTTTCATTTCTGTTTCTGTAAGTTCATATTTATATTAGTATGGTCTGTTTATCATTTCTATAATTGCTTGCTTCCCTTTTGTCTATGTTAAAAAGTTGTTGATATGGTATGTTGCTGATATGGTCCCAAATAGTAATTTTTTGCTATATTTTTCATAGGTTGTTTCTCCAAAAAAATCTCTAGTTCCTGATGCTGCAGTTCCATTCTCCTTAGAAAATGAAGATGTGTCATTGTTTGTTGTTGAATATTTGGATTTAGTTCCTAGAAACCAAAGTCAACTCATTGCAGCTAAAGGTGTGAGCAGTGTTAAGCTTGTTGCCCGAGTTGTTCGTCAGAATCGAGGCTATGAATTTCTTTTTATGTACAAGTTTGTTTTGGATTCAAAGATTGCTACTATTTTTATTTTAGTGAAAGATGAAGAAGATGCTAATCTGATGGCTGAGCGTTCTTTTGAGGTTGACGGTCAAAGGATGTCATTTTACCATGTTATGAGTATCAATGTTAGAGCTAAAGATGAAGATTTCTACCGGAATGTTGATGTTGATAGGCTCTGGCCTTTTAGCTCCCAGGGTGTGTCGTCTTCATCTTAGTATTTTGAAGGAATCAGCTGATGTTATGTGTTCTCCCAGCTTTGTTGACGAACCTGGTTTCTTTGTGGATCTTTCATATATTGTTGTCTTAATTTGAAGTGGATTATGTGAACTGTTTGGTTACTGTTTGTTTGTACCTAAATATTTTATATATTTTGTAAGATATTTTCCTGTGCTTTTAATTTTTCTGTGTATTATATCTACTTCTGAGTGTGTGCAAGTTGAAATTCCAATTATCAGTTACATTCACCTATTATTGGAATTACACTTTACTGTTACTGTAAGTGTGTCTTGTTTTTTGCTGGTTTGGACAAGAAGGAGCACCCTTACCTGCCCAAGGTAAACTCATATTTGATAGAGAGGCTGCTGGAAGTTTATGTCTGTGTGTTTTGAAGCCTGAACTGAGTGACACTTTGTCTCTCTGCAGGGATTTGTGTGGGAACTTCCTGTATGCAGATATCCCCTTCTCCATCTCAAAGCTCAAGCATGTTGAGGACGTGTAAGCTCTACTAGCTCTCCTCGTTATTACTGTACCTTGTGGTATTTTAAATGTACATAACATTGAGAACATACATGATGAATGATTGACATTGATGAGGAAGGTTTGAGGCTTTTCCCGGTTAAGTCATTATCTCGCGATGTGCTTAATGCTTATGACTAACCGATGACGTTGAGTTGTGGTGTTTCTGTGTTGGTGTGCGTGTGCAACATGTGTCTCTAGGCTGTGTTGATGTGCAGGTGTTGAGCTCGGATACAGTGGTCGATGGCGAGGTGAAGGTCAAGTAGAGATGTGTTGTGCTGACGGACCGGGAGCGGTGAAGGATGGGCGTGCCGTGCGACGGACGTGCCATGCCGATGTACCCAGAGCGGTGAAGGGCGGATGTGAGGCTTGGACCGACGGACCAAGAGGCTGGAGGACCAGATATGGTAGCTGGCACGTGGCATCGGGGAGCGAGAGCACATGGGGATGTGCGATGCATCGACCGAGTCGGGAGGAAGACGATGGCGTCGTGGCACTTGGCGGGAGGTCGGACACGGGCTTGCGTGCGGCGCAAGTGCCGTCGGCCGAGTCAAGAAGGAAGGCGATGGCGTTGTGCCCGGCGTGGAGGCTGGACATGCATCGGCATCGGTGCCGGTGGTCGGGGTGTGCGAACCACATCCCGTCTACGGCGCGGGTTCGGTAGCTGAGCCTCAAAAAGCTACCCTCGACGGTTTCTGAGTTTGGGCCTCAAAACTCGGGTGGCCGGTTTCCGAGTTTGGGCCTCAAAACTCGGGATGGACGGTTTCCAGGTTTGGGCCTCAAAACCTGGGCTTGCGGGTGCCCGAGTTTGGGCCTCAAAACTCGGGGTGGACGGTTTCCAGGTTTGGGCCTCAAAACCTAGGCTTGCAGGTTTCCCGGTTTGGGCCGCAAAACCGGGGGAAGGTCCAAAAGGACGGTCGACGCGTGGCGGCACCGAGAGGCTTGCGTTGCGTCGAAGCTATCAGTGAGAAGGCGCGGCGGTCGAAGGTGACGGCACGTGGCGGCATCCTGGAGCTTGCGTCGAGGTGAAGCGAAGGATGAGAAGCCGCGTGGCCGTCTGATGGAAACTACCAGAGATGGACGGTTTTACCCCTAGGGGGTATTTGGGTAGTACTTCATGTTAGGGCGTTTGTGTCATTTGGACGTGCGCCTATATATAGATGAAGGGGCTGTGTTGGACAGCCATCCTTGGACGGTGTCTCTCTCATTTTGTGCTTGTGAGAGAAGGCTAGGGTTAGAGGAGAGTTCGCTCTTGTTCTTGAGCTTTTTGCCATCCAAGCTTTGAGTTGCTAGGAGTGGCTTGTAGCCCGACACCGAGTGCTTAATCAATCATCCATTCCTCTGAATCCAAGGATCAAATTCGTGGTTGAATTCGCGTTTTGAATTTGTTCTTCGTGTTCTTCTTTTCTCCACGATTTTCACCTCTCTCGATCTCCCTCTACGCTGCGTCTTTTGCGATTCTGTTTGAATCAACTTGTTCTTTGATGTGAGGAGAACATTTCCACCGAAGGAATTCATCTCTACCCTCACGAACAAGTAGATCGGGTCGAAATCGTTTTCGTTCTTCTTTCTTCCCCTTTTTCTAGTGTTCTTCGGATTTCTCATGGATTAGTTGGGTTGAAGCGATGATATCCTAGGATTAGCTTCCCAACATGTAGAAGAACACTTGGGAGAAGTTTGATTGCAGCCCTGTTCAATTTGGTGAAGATCCAATCGATTTTGGTTTTGTCCCGTGCAGTTTTTGCACTTTCTGGGAGGTCGCGGACAGTCCACCGTGGGGGTCTCGGACAGTCCGCTGTAGTCGCGAACAGTCCGCCAGAGTGGCCGCGGACAGTCCGCGCATCGGGGCTTCAGCCGAGCAGTGGCTGTTGGCCTCGGGCCTTTTCTTCTCGGGTGACCGGCGGACAGTCCGCCGTTGACCGGCGCGGACAGTCCGCGAGCCGCGCAGGGGAGGATCAGCAACTTTGTTGTTTTTGCCGTTTAGCCGGCGGACAGTCCGCCAGGGTTTTGCGGACAGTCCGCCCCTGGCACGGACAGTCCGGCACCAGCAGCCTGGACAGTCCGTGAATCGGCTGTAGGTTGGATTTTAGTGCTTTTGCTCTCCCGGTTTTTCGACTTCGTTTCCAGACTTCTCGTTTGCTCCTAGAGTTGACCTAGGAACCTCTCTAACTATCTTTGCTATGTGTTAGCATAGGTATTTGGAGGAATCCCGTTGTAGCCCTCTATCTACGTTTGGGAGCCGGTTTTTGGGGCCGAACTTGACTCTGAGTTTTGGGAGTTTTGGTTTGCTCTCTTGTGTGATGCCTCGCTGTGATCCTAGGGATCATCCACCCTCTTCCAAGGGTCGTGGGCATCGCGTTTGAGTCCGAAGCTTTTGGGGTTGATTTTGTTGGGACAGAGGCCGTAATTTCGGAAGAAATTTTTAGGCTCCCATTCACCCCCCTCTGGTCGCCTTGCTTTAGCATTTTCGGTCCTTCAATTGGTATCGGAGCCAGTTAAGGATCTCTCTACCTTAACCGGTTCCGGATCCGCGAAGGCGACCTTTTGAGAGCGGTTTTGTTTCCGACTTTGCTTGTCGAGGTGTTGAGCTTTTGTTTGGCTAACACTAACGGTGCTTTTGGAAGTAGCACCAAGTTCTTCTTCAAGTATGTCTTTGTCTTTTGGTTTGAATGTTTCCAAGGACGACATCTTGGGAAGAAGGAGGAGTGCAGTTGATGAGAGGGATCATGAGGTGAACGATCTGCTGAACCTTCTACGACATGACGAGCTTTCACCGGAGGATCTCCTATGTCAACTTGGCAAGGCCAAGAGAGGTACACTTGCTTGTGGTCTTGTGACCTTGCACAACCTTTATGAGGCTTGCTCTAGGGATGATGAGCTTTGTGATACCTTGCGTAGAAAGGTTGAAAATTTGAAATGCTCCATTGCTAGGTTGAAGTCTAGTGCCTCTTTGCCTTGCACCTCTTGTAGTGACATGGTTAGGAAGAATGAAGTGCTAGGCTTTTCTCTTGCTAGCTTAAAATCTGGGAATGAATTGTTGAAATCAAATGCTTCCAAACCATGTTTAGTTTGCATTGACTTGGGCAAGGACCTTGATTGTGCTAAAACTGAAATAGCCTTGCTAAAGTCAAATGCTTTGTCACCATTTGATTCTTGTGAATCTTTTGTTGCTAGACTTAGAGAATTATGTTTGATTCACAGGACATGTGTAGATGAACTTGAGCATGCTAGGGCTAAAATTGTTGAATTAAATTCTAAGCCTTGTAGCTCATGCTCTGTGAATAAGAATGCTTGCCTTACTTCTTGTGCTATTCATGATTCTTTGCTTGATGTGAATGGTGATGTTTCTTCCACCAATTTCATTTGCACATCTTGCATTGATTTAGAAAAACAAGTTTTGGCTTTGAAGGTTTTGCGTGATGATATGAGCACTAAGTTGGTTGAGCACAATGATATGAGTGCCAACCTTGAGAAGGAGATTGAGCTCTTGCGTACCACATATGCCGAGTGCATTGAAAAGGAGATGGAAAACTTGAGAAACACTCCTTGTGGTACTTGTGACCGCCTCATGTTTGAAAATGAGGTTTTGGCCAAAAGATGCAAGAGCCTTTGTGCTAAGCCGTTTGAGTCACACATTTCTTCCAACTCCGATGTTGATGTTTCCAAGTCTGCATCTTTGCAACCGGAGTTGAGTTCTTATGTTGCGCGTGAGTCTTTTGACGATAGCACTTGTGCCAAGGTTTCGGAT
Source organism: Coix lacryma-jobi var. lacryma-jobi (assembly GCA_009763385.1). Classification (NCBI taxonomy): domain Eukaryota; kingdom Viridiplantae; phylum Streptophyta; class Magnoliopsida; order Poales; family Poaceae; genus Coix; species Coix lacryma-jobi. Next base: position 74,200,605 of record CM019828.1, on the reverse strand, counting down.
AGCTCTTTCATAGCTACTCCTAACCTTGTTGTTTCTTTGAGTGATGTCCAAGGGACTTCTCTTGATAAGGGTGCTTCTCATATTTTTGGGACTCGTGCTCCCAATCCGGTTTTCCATTGCACCTTTTGCAAGAAGGATGGACAATCATTTGATTTTTGTTTCCGCCGTGTCAAACACAAGCGACGAATTCGAGCTAAGGCTTTTAGGAAGCCGAGTAGCCTTTCCCATGGCACGTGTGCTCCTAGTGTTGGCACCAAGTTGAACGTTGATGCTTCTTGTTCTAAGTCCCAAGGGACTTCTCACTTGTTAGAGGATGGTGTGCCTTCCAATAGGCCTTTGTACCATTGCTCTTTTTGTGAGAAAGATGGGCATCAAGAAAGCTTTTGCTATCAGCATGCCAAACGCTTGCGCCAAGCTCCCTCTTCTAGGAAGATGGTGGTTCATAGCCCTTCTCAAGGCATGAACGCTTGTGCTCCTAGTAAGAAGCCCCTCTTTGATGATGGGTTTTATGACTCCTTTTCTAGTGGGATAGGTCATGTTCGTGGACATGCTTCTAGTGCTTCCTCTCTTGATCCACGTCATGCTTTTCATGATGCTTCTATTGGTTCTTCTACAAAAACCTTGGAAGATGTTTTCCTCTTTTCCCGTGGTACGACTCGTTCTTCTCCTCGAGTTGTCATTTTGAGGAATGCTTCCAAGGGCGTTTCTCAATTGCATTTGAACCAACTTTTGCATCATGCTAACCCACAAGATAAGTTGAGTTTTGTGACCAAGTCTTGGGTTCCCAAGTACATACTTGCTAACCCTTCGGGATCCAAGACTCGGGCTGCTTTGTCCTCTTGTGTGTAGATATGAGGACACGGGGTGGAGAACATGCGCCTGATGGAGCTTGATCTTTTAGATGTGATCAAGAGTTGATGGTTCTCTACACCCCACTTAGATTTGCCTCCAAAGAGGCTTTTGTTATCTGGTGAGCTTTCATATACACTCATACCTTGTACATCCATGATCTATGTCTTGTGGTATGAGATGGTCTTTCATGTGCTCACTTGTATAGTTCTTGCATGTACATTTTCCTGTGTATCATGTTTTGTTTAGTCTAGCATGTGCTATCTTGTATATTATGTCATGCTAGCCTTGTGTATAGTTTTTGTGGAGTAGCCATTCATGCTAGTTTGTGATCCTCATGAACATTATGCCATGCTTTACCATACTTCACCATGAGCTTTACTTGTAGAGGTATGATGTTCATTAGGTATCACTTTTCAGGTGCTAGTTTTGGTTAGCTACATGTATCCTGTTGATATGATTAGTTTCAGCACTAGCCTTTCCACAATTTTATCATGTTACATGCTTTTGGATCTATTGCTATCATTATCTTGCATTGTAGCATGTGTTGAGGTTTAGGCTGTGTTTGGGTTGATCATGTCTTTAGGCCACATTTTGCTATACAGTGCTTTATCCTATTGCATGGTAGTCTTGACTAGTTTGAGTTCAGATCTCCTTGCAGTATCATTCATAGGTAGATCTCTTTTTGTTGAGAGTTCACCTTATGCTTATTATGTGACTAACCGTTTTGTGGAGACCTTGAGGTCACACTGGACGAGACAATGCCTTGTGTTTTATTCTGCCTTTGAGTGTGCAGGAGAACAGGAGCCTACAGAGAGCATTTCGGCTCACGGACCCGAGCCAACTTCTTCGACGACTTGGGGTCCCGTTCGAGCAGCTCTCAAGTGAGCACTAGTTGCACCTGTGGGAGCGACAGCATCAGGCGAAGGGGAGACGACTTCGGCGAGGCAGGCACCCTGGAGTTCAGCAGATTCAGGCGTCCCCTCGGGTATCACACCAGCAGGCGGTCATGCGCTTCATGAGGTACCTCCGACCCACTTTTGAGTTTGGGTTTTGGTACTCTTCTTCCTTGACCTCTTGTTGCTGTGTGGTCTTTTCGAAGTGGATTTTGCTGACTGTCGCTTGTGCGTTTCTTGGCTCTTTATTTGTGAGTTTGGTGTGTGTTTCCCTTTTAGATGGGGAAGCATTTTGCTTGTTGTATCTTAGTTGGACTTCTCCGATACCCTTTTGTTTTGGGTTTTCCTTTTTAGGCTAGTTTTGCTTTGTCTTTGATAGACTAGCTTTTGCATGCATTTCATCATGTATTCTAGTGCATTTTAGAGCTTCATGTTTAGAGCAATGAGAATGAGATTATGCTCTTTATGGTATGCCCTGTTTATTCATGATGATGCTTGTAGCTTAGGCTCTTTTTGATCACTTGATACATGTTATGAGCTAAGCTATTTTTGGCAAATGGTGAACTTGACTAATCAACTATGAAATTTTTAATTTGTTCACCATTGAGATTGGCAACTAGCATGGGTAGGATGTGTTGGGGTCACTTGTGCTATCTTTTGTATGCTAGGTTGCTATGTCTCTTGCATTGAGTCATTCACTTGCTTGGATGGTTCATATTTACCTTGTGCTAAAATTTGATCCAAGTCTAAGTGAATTGAAAAGATCGAGATGAGATTGCATGTGTTAGCACCTCACGGTATCGAGACTGTTTCTCATTGCACAATTGAGTTAAACTTGAGCCGTGTAGTATAAGACCGAAACCGGTGCTTTAAGCTTCCGATTGCTTTTGTTGCATAGGCTTAGCCCGGTTGAAAAGTTAGGCAATGACCATGCTTTCAACCTCTCGCAATCACATGCTTTTAATTTGAATTTGTGTTAATACCGCTGCAAATTCCGATGAAAATTTGAAAATAACACAAGTTTATCCTTCATTCTATTGCATGTTGATTGAACTTTGCTAGGGGTAGTTCACCTTTTATACTTGAGTTAGCACTTGCTTGATTTCCTGTCTATTCATGCTAAGTGCTATTTTAGTGGTGAACTCTTTTCAAATGGCTTAAAACTGCTCATATGCTTAATTGTTCATATTTCGTATTCACTTGATGAGTTAGAGCCTTTGCTAGCATGTGTTTTGGTTGCTACACCTTCAGAGCAGCACCCTTCTGAGCATCTTTTCACTCTGATTGCTATACACTTGAAGCTGTTGCATCGTGCATATCATGCATTTTTAGCTTAGTGTACATACCCCCAGCTTCGATACACCTTGTGATCACCCCCCATATGCTTTTGGTTGATGACTTGTCTTGTGTTTGTGTCAACTTTGTGAAACATGTCAAAACCCCTCAGCATGTTCCCTTTTGTCAAGGGGGAGAAGTTGTTTGCAAGGGGGAGCTTGAGTGTTGGCACAAAGGGGAGAGTCATGCATTTTGGGGAGAGCTTTGAGCAAGGGGGAGTTTAGCTCTTTTATGTTCTTCTTCAATTGGTATAGCACTTTTATGTGTTTCAATTGGTATCCTTCATAGTGAGCTTTGGTACATAGCCTTAGTGTGTAGGCTTGCTTTCAGGGGGAGTCGCTTTTGTCTTGCTGCTTCTCCGCGTGCTCCGAGTGTTTGTGCTCCATTTAGTTTTGAGCTTCTCCTTGTGTTTTTCTCAGTCGGTATCAAGCCTGCTAGTCGTGTTGAGCTGTTTTTGCCTCTCTTTTGAAGGACTAGCAGTCTTTGCTTGGTATTTTCGATTGGTATGGACCCTTCAGCTAGTTGCGTCGAGCCTATGTGCCTCTATCTTGAGGAACTAGCTGTTTTCACTAATTCTTGGCTGTTTGTGATTGGTTGCATTCTAATGCGTTGTTTCAGCCTCAATTGGTATCGAGCCTTGAGCTAGTGGTGTTGAGCCATTTTCTGCCTTTTCTTGAGGGCTAGCTCATTTTTGACTTGGTTGCGTCGAGCCGTTGCCCATGTCTTTGGGAACCAAGTTTTTCGCTCTATGTGATCGAGTTTTGCTCTTTGATGAGTTGTTGCTCCGATCCTTTGCTTGGTTGCGTTGAGCCGTTGCCCATGTCTTTGGGGACCAAGTTTTCGGTTTTGGTATCTCAAACCATCTCTTGTGCCCAGTTTTTGTCAATTCAATCATCAAGGGGGAGAAATTTTGACCCAAGTGAACCCAAGTGGATAAGTACCTTGGTTTCTTTTGTGATGATTGTTTGACAATTTATTTGAGATTGGTTTTCGAGTACCTTTTGGGATTTCATGAAACTCTTTTTTTATCTTGACTCTTCGGTTGTGTGGAGGCTTTGCCCGCTTTTCCCGTTTCTTTCGGGACCGAGAGCTTTTATTTGGAGTTTTCATGACCCTTCCTCATATCAAGTGGCCTTGTGTTTGCTTTTGCTTGGCTTTTGGGCACTTGAATGAGGTTTGCCTTCAAATCCTTCCTTTGTGGTTTTATTGTTAGTCAATGCATTCATCAAGGGGGAGATTGAGAACATATATGATGAATGATTGACAATGATGAGGAAGGTTTGAGGCTTTTCCCGGTTGAGTCATTATCTCGCGATGTGCTTAATGCTTATGACTAACCGATGGCGTTGAGTTGTGGTGTTTCTATGTTGGTGTGCGTGTGCAACATGTGTCTCTTGGTTGTGTTGATGTGTAGGTGTTGAGCTCGGATACAGTGGTCGATGGCGAGGTGAAGGTCAAGTAGAGATGTGTCATGCTGACGGACCGGGAGCGGTGAAGGATGGGCGTGCCGTGCGGCGGACGTGCCATGCCGATGTACCCAGAGCGGTGAAGGGTGGACGTGAGGCTTGGACCGACGGACCAAGAGGTCGGAGGACCAGCTGTGGTAGCTGGCACGTGGCATCGGCGAGCGAGAGCACATGGGGATGTGCGATGCATCGGCCGAGTCGGGAGGAAGACGATGGCGTCATGGCACTTGGCAGGAGTTCGGACACGGGCTTGCGTGCGGCGCAAGTGTCGTCGGTCGAGTCAAGAAGGAAGGCGAAGGCGTTGTGCCCGGCGTGGAGGCTGGACATGCATCGGCATCGGTGCCGGTGGTCAGGGTGTGCGAACCACATCCCGTCTACGGCGCGGGTTCGGTAGCTGAGCCTCAAAAAGCTACCCTCGACGGTTTCCGAGTTTGGGCCTCAAAACTCGGGTGGCCGGTTTCGAGGTTGGGCCTCAAAACTCGGGATGGACGGTTTCCAGGTTGGGCCTCAAAACCTGGGCTTGCGGGTTTCCGAGTTTGGGCCTCAAAACTCGGGGTGGACAGTTTCCAGGTTTGGGCCTCAAAACCTGGGCTGGCAGGTTTCCCGGTTTGGGCCTCCAAACCGGGGGAAGGTCCAAAAGGACGGTCGACGCGTGGCGGCACCGAGAGGCTTGCATTGCGGCGAAGCTATCGGTGAGAAGGCGCGGCAGTCGATGGTGACGACACATGGCGGCATCCTGGAGCTTGCGTCGAGGCGAAGCGAAGGATGAGAAGCCGCGTGGTCGTCGGATGGAAACTGCCAGAGATGGACGGTTTACCCCTAGGGGGTATTTGGGTTAGTACTTCATGTTAGGGCGTTGTGTCATTTGGACGTGCGCCTATATATAGATGAAGGGGCTGTGTTGGACAGCCATCCTTGGACGGTGTCTCTCTCATTTTGTGTTGTGAGAGAAGGCTAGGGTTAGAGGAGAGTTGGCTCTTGTTCTTGAGCTTTTTGCCATCCAAGCTTTGAGTTTCTAGGAGTGGTTTGTAGCCGACACCGAGTGCTTAATCAATCATCCATTCCTCTGAATCCAAGGATCAAATCGTGGTTGAATTCGCGTTTTGAATTTGTTCTTCGTGTTCTTCTTTTCTCCACGATTTTCACCTCTCTCGATCTCCCTCTACGCTGCGTCTTTTGCGATTCCGTTTGAATCAACTTGTTCTTTGATGTGAGGAGAACATTTCCACCGAAGGAATTCATCTCTACCCTCACGAACAAGTAGATCGGGTCGAAATCGTTTTCGTTCTTCTTTCTTCCCCTTTTCTAGTGTTCTTCAGATTTCTCATGGATTAGTTGGGTTGAAGTGATGATATCCTAGGATTAGCTTCCCAACACGTAGAAGAACACTTGGGAGAAGTTTGATTGCAGCCCCGTTCGATTTGCTGAAGATCCAATCGATTTTGGTTTTGTCCCGTGTGAGAACATATATGATGAATGATTGACTTTGATGAGGAAGGTTTGAGGCTTTCCCGATTGAGTCATTATCTCGCTATGCGCTTAATGTTTATGACTAACCGGTGGCGTTGAGTTGTGGTGTTTCTGTGTTGGTGTGCGTGTGCAACATGTGTCTCTTGGCTGTGTTGATGTGCAGGTGTGGAGCTCGGATACAGTGGTCGATGGCGAGGTGAAGGTCAAGTAGAGACGTGTCGTGCCGACGGACCGGGAGCGGTGAAGGATGGGCGTGCCTTGCGGCGGACGTGCCATGCCGATGTACCCAGAGCGGTGAAGGGTGGACGTGAGGCTTGGACTGACGGACCAGAGGGCCAGAGGACCAGCTGTGGTAGCTGGCACGTGGCATCGGCGAGCGAGAGCACATGGGGATGTGCGATGCATCGGCCGAGTTGGGAGGAAGACGATGGCGTCGTGGCACTTGGCGGGAGGTCGGACACGGGCTTGCGTGCGGCGCAAGTGCCGTCGGTCGAGTCAAGAAGGATGGCGAAGGCGTTGTGCCCGGCGTGGAGGCTGGACATGCATCGGCATCGGTGCCGGTGGTCGGGGTGTGCGAACCACATCCCGTCTACGGCGCGGGTTCGGTAGCTGAGCCTCAAAAAGCTACCCTCGACGGTTTCCGAGTTTGGGCCTCAAAACTCGGGTGGCCGGTTTTCGAGTTTGGGCCTCAAAACTCGGGATGGACGGTTTCCAGGTTTGGGCCTCCAAACCTGGGCTTGCGGGTTTCCGAGTTTGGGCCTCAAAACTCGGGGTGGACGGTTTCCTGGTTTGGGCCTCAAAACTTGGGCTGGCAGGTTTCCCGGTTTGGGCCTCAAAACCGGGGAAGGTCCAAAAGGACGGTCGACGCGTGGCGGCACCGAGAGGCTTGCGTTGCGGCGAAGCTATCGGTGAGAAGGCGTGGCGGTCGACGGTGACGTCACGTGGCGACATCCTGGAGCTTGCGTCGAGGCGAAGCGAAGGATGAGAAGGCACGTGGCCGTCGGATGGAAACTGCCAGAGTTGGACGGTTTTACCCCTAGGCGGGTATTTGGGTTAGTACTTCATGTTAGGGCGTTTGTGTCATTTGGACGTGCACCTATATATAGATGAAGGGGTTGTGTTGGACAGCCATCCTTGGAGGTGTCACTCTCATTTTGTTTAGGTGAGAGGAGGCTAGGGTTAGAGGAGAGACCGGCTCTTGTTCTTGAGCTTTTCGCCATCCGCGTTTTATACTGCGAGGAGTGGCTTGTAACCCGACACAGAGTGCTACACAATTCATCATCTAGTAGCAATCCAAGGATCAATTTTGCCCCTCTCTTTGTTGGCTGCAATTTGGATCGAATCGCGTTTTTGTTCTTCGCGTTTTGGTTTTTCCCCTCCCAGAGATTTGCCTCGTTCTCCCTCTCCGAGCGACGATTTGCGATTCTGTTTGAATCAGATTGTTTGTTGCTATGAGCTCCTTCTTTCCACCGAAGGATTTCCCATCTAACTCCACGAGCACATAGATCGGGTCGAAATCGCGTTTCGTTCTTCGTTCTTCCCCTTTTCTAGTGTTCTTCGGATTTCTCATGGATTAGTTGGGTTGAAGCGATGATATCCTAGGATTAGCTTCCCAACACATAGAAGAACACTTGGGAGAAGTTTGGTAGCAGCCCCATTCGATTTGGTGAGGGTCCAATCGATTTTGGTTTTGTCCCGTGGCGTTTTTGGGCGTTCTGGACGGTGGCGGACTGTCCGCCCCTCCAGCCGCGGACAGTCCGCGAGTCAGGGCTTCAGCCGAGCAGTGGCTGTCGGCCTCGGGCCTTTTCCTCTCGGGTGACTGGCGGGCAGTCCGCCGTTGACAGGCACGGACAGTCCGCGAGTCGCGCAGGGACACTTCAACAGCTTCGCTGTTTTTGTTGTCTGACCGGCGGACAGTCCGACCCCCTAGTGGCGAACAGTCCGGTCCACACCGGACAGTCCGGGACCAAGAGTCCGGACAGTCCGGGAATCACTTGTAGGGTGAGTTTCAGTGCATTTGCTCTTCTGACTTTTCGGCTTTGTTTCCGGACTTCTCGTTTGCTCCTAGAGTTCACCTAGGAACCTCTCTACATATCTTTGCTACGCATTAGCATCGGTATTTGGAGGAATCCCGACGTAGCTCTCTATCTATGTTTGGGAGTGGGTCTTTTAGGCATGAACTTGACTCGGGGTTTTGAGAGTTTTGGTTTGCTCTCTTGTGTGGTGCCTCGCTGTGATCCTAGGGATCATCCACCCTCTTTCTGAGGGTCGTGGGCATCACGTTTGAGTCCGAAGCTTTTGGGGTTGATTTTGTTGGGACAAAGGCTATAATTTCAAAAGAAATTTTTAGGCTCCCATTCACCCCCCCCTCTAGTCGCCAATTCGGTCCTTCAAATGGTATCGGAGCCAGTTAAGGATCTCTCTACCTTAACCGGTTCCGGATCCACAAAGGCGACCTTTTGAGAGCGGTTTGTTTCTGACTTTGTTGTCGAGGTGTTGAGCTTGTGTTTTGGCTAACACTAATGGTGCTTTTAGAAAGTGCACCAAGTTCTTCTTCAAGCACGTCTTTGTCTTTTAGCTTGAATGGTTCCATGGACGACATCTTGGGAAGAAGGAGGAGTGCAGTTGATGAGAGGGATCACGAGGTGAACGATCTATTGAACCTTCTACGACATGATGAGCTTTCACCAGAGGATCTCCAACGTCAACTTGGCAAGGCCAAGAGAGGTACACTTGCTTGTGGTCTTGTAGCTTTGCACAACCTATATGAGGCTTGCTCTAGGGATGATGAGCTTTGTGATACCTTGCGTAGAAATGTAGAAAAATTAAAATGCTCCATTGCTAAGTTGAAGTCTAGTGCCTCTCTGCCTTGCACCTCTTGTAGTGACTTGGTTAGGAAGAATGATGAGCTAGATTCTCTTGCTAGTAAAATCTGAGATTGAATTGTTGAAATTCAATGCTTCCGAACCATGTTTAGTTTGCATTGACTTGCGCAAGGACCTCGATTGTGCTAAAACTGAATTAGCCTTGCTTAAGTCAAATGCTTTGTTACCATGTGTTTCATGTGAGTCTTTACATGCTGAAAATAAAAACTAAAATTGACTCACACCACATGTGTAGATGAACTTGAGCATGCTAGGGCTAAAATTGTTGATCTAACTTCTAGGCCTTGTAGCTCATGTTCTTTGAATAAAAATGCTTGCCATGCTTCTAGTGCTCTTCATGATTCATTGCTTGATGTGAATGGTGATGTTTTCCACCGATTTCATTTGCATATCTTGCACTGATTTAGAAAAAGAAGTTTTGGCTTTGAAAGCTTTGCGCGATGATATGAGCGCCAAGTTGGTTGAGCACAATGATACGAGTGCCAACCTTGAAAAAGAAAATGAACTCTTGCATACCACATATGCCAAGTGCATTAGGGAGGAGATTGAAAAGTTGAAAAACACTCCTTGTGGTACTTGTGATCGCCTCATGTTTGAAAATGAGGTTTTAGCTAAAAGATGCAAGAGCCTTTGTGCTAAGTCATTTGAGTCGCGCATTTCTTCTAACTCCGATGTTGATATTTCTGAGTTTGCATCTTTGCAACCGGAGTTGAGTTCTTGTGTTGCGCGTGAGTCTTTTGACAATAGCATTAGTGTCAAGGTTTCGGATAGATCTTTCATAGCTACTCCTAACCTTGTTGGTTCTTCGAGTGATGTCCAAGGGACTTCTCTTGATAAGGGTGCTTCTCATATTTTTGGGACTCGTGCTCCCAATCCGGTTTTCCATTGCACCTTTTGCAAGAAGGATGGACACTCATTCGATTTTTGTTTCCGCCGTGTCAAACACGAGCGATGAATTCGAGCTAAGGCTTTTAGGAAGCCGCGTAGCCTTTCCCATGGCACTTGTGCTCCTAGTGTTGGCACCAAGTTGGTTGTTGATGCTTCTTGTTCTAAGTCCCAAGGGACTTCTCACTTGTCGGAGAATGGTGTTCCTTCCAGTAGGCCTTTGTACCATTGCTCTTTTTGTGAGAAAGATGGGCATCAAGAAAGCTTTTGCTATCGGCGTGCCAAGCTCGCTCTTCTAGGAAGATGGTGGTTCATAGCCCTTCTCATGGCATGAACGCTTGTGCTCCTAGTAAGAAGCCCCTCTTTGATGAGGGGTTTTATGACTCCTTTTCTAGTGGGTTAGGTCATGGTCGTGGACATGCTTCTAGTGCTACTTCTCTTGGTCCATGTCATGCTTCTCATGGTGCATCTATTGGTTCTTCTACAAAAACCTTGGAAGATGTTTGCCTCTTTTCCCATGGTACGACTCGTTCTTCTCCTTGAGTTTGAACGCATCTTGGCCCCTAGTGGTTTCGGTGATTGGATGAAAAACAAGATTACTGTGACTAACGTGCGTTTTGCAGAAACAGAGATGAGTTAGGTCACGGTAACGGCGACGATACGGGCATATGGAGTTCATGTCCCCTGGCGATGGAAATCGTTTCGGTTTTCAAAGGACGGACGACGAAGACGGTGGTAGGCTAGGCTAAGTGTCGCATGGTGTTGAAGGACACTTAGGTAGTCTTAGGTCTTTGTTTTTTCCTTTGGCTGTACTATAAAGAGGGGTGTGAATCAGTAGCTTGACCTAGATGAGTCTATTGAGGTAGGTGTGGTGCACACTTGTTATTTCATAGCCCTAGGTAGCTTAGAGAGATGCCTTATGTCGAGAGGAACAAAAGTCGTTAAGACCGCGTCGCGATCCGAGTTGATCTTGCCCTTGGTATGGGCATCGGATGCTGGATCAGTGGGCATCGGAGGCTCCGATGCCCACCGACCTAGGGTTTGGTCTAGTGCGTGGCATCGGAGGCTCCGATGGTGCCACATCGGATCGTCCGGTGTCACTGTTCACTTGGGAGTGAACTGTGCAAGGCATCGGACGCCGGCATCGGACGCTGAGGGCCAGCGTCCGATGGCCATGCAGAGAGGTTCCAGAGAGGTCTTTTCGGCATCGGACGCGTCCGATGCAGGGGCATCGGACGCTCGCCAGCATCCGATGCTCTATAATCATGTCTGACAAGAAGGTACAGTAGACCGTTGGACGGGGTCATCGGAGCGTCCGATGCCTGGCATCGGCGCGTCCGACGCTCCCGCAAAATACCTGTCTTGTGCTGATTTTGGATGGCCGGGTTGAGGGGTATATATACTTCCTTGCCTCCATCCATTTGAGTGTTCTTGCCACTTCCATCAGCTGAGAACACCTTGTGAGTGTAAGTGAGTGCAAGAGCCCTAGTGAGGTTAAGTGATTGCTAATTGTGAGAATTAGACACCTCCTAGTGAGAATTGAGTAGCAAGTGTGCATCCATCCATCTCTTTGGCCTTGTCTTGGTCAAGTGAGAGTTCTAGCTGGTTACTCTGGTGATCGGCATCACCTAGACGGCTTGGTGGCGATCGGAGAGCTTGGTGATCATCCGGAGGCTTTGTGGATGACCCAAGCCAAGTTGTGACCGTTAGCGAGCGATTCACCGGGCCGGAGTGGCGAAGAATCAGCTCGTAGTGAGCACTTGATCCTTGCGCGGATCAAGGGGGAGCGATACCCTTGCGCGGGTGCTCCAACGAGGACTAGGGGGGTGTGCCGACACCTCGATACCTCGGCAAAAAGATCGTCGTGTCATCTCTACTCTCTTCTCTACGCATTTACATTTGAGCAATTCAATTCCGCATTTACTTGTGTTCTTTCATAAGATTGAATTGCCATGCTAGAGTAGAAATGGTTTAGCGATAGTCTTTTGTGCAATTGATTCTTGTCAAACCACCTCTAGGCTCTAAGGGGTTAATTGGGCTTGATAGGTTTTATTATCGCAAGAAGTTTTAGAAAAGCCCAATTCACCCCCCCTCTTGGGCATCTTGATCCTTTCAATTGGTATCGGAGCCTCGTGCTCTCGATTTAGGCTTAACTGCCTAGAGTTAAGATGTCCGGAGGTGATGGACCACCTCCCATGTTTGAGGGTGACGACTTTCCATATTGGAAAATCCGTATGGAGTCGTATCTAGAAGCGGTTGATGTGAAATGCCGTGATGCCGCCATAACCGGCTTTGCCAAGCCAAGGAAGGCACAAGCCTTACTCCTAATGAGGAGGAAAATGATAAATGGAATGCAAAGGCCAAAAACATTCTTTTTAGAGGCATTTGCAAAGATGTGTTCAACCGTGTTCGGAACCACAAAATGCCCATGATCTATGAGAAAACATTTGTGCGCTCCATGAGGGAACCAAGAGTGAGCGTGAGGAACGCTATCATTTAGTTATGCAAAAAACTTCACTCTTTTGATATGCATGCTAATGAAAGTGCAAATGAAATGTACTCACGGTTGAATGTTCTTGTAGAAGAGCAAAATGGACTTGGCCTCACACAAATGCAACCATCCGATGTTGTGAGGAAGATTCTTTGTGTCCTTCCAATTGAGAAGTATGGACACATTGTGACGGTGCTACATCAAGGTGATCTTTCCACCGCTACACCAACTCAAATCTTGGGAAAGATCAATGCGCATGAGATGTACATGCACATCACACCAAGTGGTGGCTCTTCCACCGACAAGAAGAAGGACTTGGCCTTCAAAGCAAGCCATGACAAGAAGGGCAAGTCCAAGGCTATTGAGGTACATCATGAGAGCACAAGCGATGATGAAGATGATTCCAACATTGCTCTCATGGTGAGAAGGACCACCAAGATGTTGAAGAAGCTTCACAAGAATGGAGTCAACTTTGACTCAAGAAAGAAGAAGTTCTTCACAAGTAGCAAGAGGAGGCCAATCTCCGAAATGGATTGCTACAATTGCGGTGAGCTTGGCCATCTTGCCCATCAATGCACCAAGCCCAAGAAAGATAGCTACAAGAACAAGAACAAGAGCAAGAAGTATGACTCATCAAGCGAAGATGAGAAGAAGAATGACAAGTCATACAAGAAGAAAGATGGCAAGAAGAAGCAATACCACAAGAAAGGTGGGAAGGCTTACATTGTTGGTGATTGGCTCACCGACATTGACTCCTCCGGTGGCTCATCAAATGAAGATAGTGATGATGAGAAGGAGAAGGTGGCCGCTCTAGTCATTGGCTCCTCTACACCACCACCCCACCATCGCCATCATCATCTACACACCTATGCCTTATGGCCAAGGGTGACCGGAAGGTACAAAACGATGATGACTCTAGTGATAGTGATAGTGATGGTGAATTTGAGGCTCCCACTTATGATGAACTTGTAAAATTGCTAAATGACTACTCTAAAATCATAAGAAAGACTAGAGCTAAAAATGAGAAGCTTGTTAATGAAAATGAATCTCTTGTTGAAAAATGTGATCATGCTACTCATGCTAGTGATGAACTAAAAGATGAACTTGCTACTATGTCATCCACTATCAAGGAGCTCAAGTCCTCTAACAAGGAGCTCAAAGCTAAAAATGAAAAACTTGATAAGATGCATAGTGACCTTTCCACTAGTCATGCTTTGCTTAAGGAACAATATACTCAAGTGAAAGTAGATTATGATACTCTCACCATTGCTTATGATATGCTTTCACATGAGACACATGATGCTCCTAACCTTGTTGTTAAGTGTGACATAGCAACATCTTGTGAGGACTTGGTTAGTGAGCATGTTGAGCAAAGTGCTAGTGGCAAGGGCAAGAAAGTGGTTGAGGCCGATCACTATGATGACTATGTGAAGATCAAGAATGAGAATGCAAAGCTCAAGGTTGATCTAGAGAAGCTTACAATCACCAAGCAAGTTGTCATTCAAACTCATGATGATGACTATAGCATGACACTTGAGCTAGACATGCTAAAAGAAGAGAACAAGAGATTGAAGATGGAGAGGGACTACAAAATGACACCATCTCAATTGGAACTCCAACAAGAGAATGACAAGCTCAAGAAGGAGAAAGAGCACCTTACCACCGGTTTGAGGAACTTCACCAAGGGTCAATGCCTTCAAAGTGAGCTCTCATGAACACCGTCATGAAGACCAATAGAAATGGCATTGGCTTTCTTGAAGAGAAGATGAAGCAACGCAAGAGCATCACAAAGCCAAAGAAGAAAAGATTGGGAGATGCTATGAGTGTGGAAAGGAAGGACACTTTGCTCATGCTTGTGAGGAGCCAAAGCCCACACCTTTGCCCAAGCATGCTAGACCCTTTGCTTTCAATGCTCACTACATTCTTAGACAAGATTCTAGTGGAAAAGTGAAAGTAATGTTTTGGGGCCACCTAACAAGAATAGACCAAGGCAAATTTGGGTTGCTAAGTCACTAGTTGAGAAAGTTAAGGGACCGCAACAAGTTTGGGTCCCGAAAGCTCAAGCTTGATTTCTTTGTGTGTGTAGGTGAACTACAAGACCGGTGGATCACATTGGGTAATTGATAGTGGTTGCACTCAACATATGACCGGCGATCCCCGGATGTTCACCTCACTAGAAGAGAATGTCGATGACCAAGAAAAGATAACATTTGGTGACAATTCAAAGGGTAATGTCAAAGGATTGGGCAAAGTGGCTATATCAAATGATCATACCATCTCCAATGTGCTATTAGTTGCATCTTTGAGCTTCAACTTGCTATCCGTTGGGCAACTATGTGATCTTGGCTTTCAATGTTTGTTCACCGACAAGGAAGTGGTTGTAACCAAGAAAGATGATACACAAGTGATATTCAAAGGCTTTAGATACAACAATCTCTATCTAGTTGATTTCACCTCCGAAGATGCCAACTTGAAGACATGCTTGTTCACTAAGCAATCACTTGGTTGGCTATGGCATAGAAGATTAGCACATGTTGGAATGAACACTCTCAACAAGCTATTGAAGAAGGATTTGGTTAGGGGCTTGAAGAATGTCAAATTTGAGAAGGACAAATTGTGTAGTGCATGTCAAGCCGGCAAGCAAGTTGCGAATACACATCCAACCAAAGCCTTTGTGTCAACATCAAGAGAGTTGGAGCTACTTCATATGGATTTATTTGGACCAACAACATATGCAAGCTTGGGAGGAAATCTCTATTGCCTAGTAATTGTTGATGACTTCTCTAGATACACTTGGGTATTCTTTCTTCATGATAAATCCGAAGCAACCCCTTCCTTCAAGAAGTTTGCCAAGAGAGCTCAAAATGAATTTGATGAGAAGATCAAAAAGATTAGAAGTGACAACGGAAAGGAGTTTGACAACACCCAAATTGAGGAATATTGTGATGAAGTTGGGATCAAGCATGAAGTGTCTGCAACCTACACACCACAACAAAATGGGGTAGTTGAGAGGAAGAACCGGACTCTAATCACCCTAGCAAGGACAATGCTAGACGAGTACTCTACACCGGAGAGATTTTGGGCGGAAGCAATCAACACTGCTTGCTATGCATCAAACCGATTGTTCCCCCATCGTCTACTTGGCAAGACCCCCTATGAGCTACTCAACAACAAGAAGCCGGATGTATCCTTCTTTAGAGTGTTTGGGTGCAAATGCTACATCTACAAGAAGCGCCAACACCTAGGAAAGTTTCAACGTCGATGTGATATTGGTTTTCTTGTTGGTTACTCATTGAAGTCCAAAGCATATCGAGTATTCAACCATGCCACCGGGATGGTAGAAGAAACATATGATGTGGAATTCGATGAGTCTAATGGCTCTCAAGGAGAGCATGAGAATCTTGAAGATGTAGGTGATGAACCAATGAGGGAAGCAATGAAGAACATGCCGGTTGGAGCCATCAAGCCTAAAGATGATGATGATGATGTGCAAGTCATTGACAAGCCATCCTCATCCAATGTACCACTTGATGATGACAAAGATGGAAGGGATCCAAATGAAGATACTCATGTCTCACATGATCAAATGGTGGTACAAGCTCAAGATGTTGGTGCTCCACAAGCGGCCCCTCAAGTGGTTGATCGAAGGACTACTCCTCTACTACAAGCTCATCCTCAAGATCTCATCATAGGGAGTCCGACAAGGGGTGTAATGACTCGCTCTCAAAAACTTGCTTTATTTATGGAACATCACTCCTTTGTTTCTCTTGTTGAGCCTACCATTGTAGATGAAGCTCTAGGTGATCCGGATTGGGTGAATGCCATGCATGAAGAATTAAACAACTTCACCCGCAACCAAGTTTGGACACTTGAAGAGCGACCAAAAGGCGCAAGAGTCATTGGAACAAAATGGGTGTTTAGGAACAAGCAAGATGATCAAGGCACGGTTGTTAGAAACAAGGCAAGGCTAGTGGCAAAGGGGTTCTCTCAAGTTGAAGGCTTGGATTTTGGAGAGACCTTTGCACCGGTTGCAAGACTCGAAGCCATTCGTATCCTCCTTGCATATGCATCACATCATGACATTAAATTATATCAAATGGATGTGAAAAGTGCATTTTTAAATGGCTTCATAAATGAACTAGTCTATGTTGATCAACCTCCGGGTTTGAAGACCCTAGATATCCTAATCATGTTTATAGGTTGTCCAAGGCGCTATATGGGCTCAAGCAAGCCCCTAGAGCGTGGTACGAGCGCCTCCGGGACTTTCTCATTGAGAAGGGCTTCACCATTGGGAAGGTTGACACCACACTATTCACCAAGAAGCTTGATGGAGAGATCTTCATTTGTCAAGTCTACGTCGATGATATCATCTTCGGGTCAACAAATGAAGCCTATTGCAAGGAATTTGGTGATTTGATGTCGAAGGAGTTCGAGATGTCTATGATTGGCGAGCTCACATTCTTCCTAGGCTTTCAAGTCAAGCAATTGAAGGAGGGGACTTTTATATCTCAAGAGAAGTACACAAAAGACCTCCTCAAGCGCTTCAACATGGATGATGCAAGCCTATCAAGACTCCAATGCCAACAATGGACACCTCGACCTAGATGTGGGAGGTAACCCGGTTGATCCAACCAGTTGGATATTTGACCGATCTACTGTATGTAGTGGATGGTGTATCCGATGATCATCTAGGTGGAATACGAGTGACAATCTAGGCCTGACATAGTGTGTGCAGGCCGACAGGGCATCCTCATGAATCCATATGAGTGAGAATCCTTAGGTACTAAAGCACACCCCAAGCTTTGGCCTTGGTATCCCAAAGGAGCTAACTTCCAACTCGTTGGGTATTCCGATTCGGATTACGCGGGTTGCAAAGTAGATAGAAAAAGCACATCCGGAGGGTGCCATTTGCTTGGGAGATCACTAGTGTCTTGGAGTTCAAAGAAGCAAAATAGTGTGGCCTTGTCTACCGCCGAGGCGGAATACATAGCGCGGGTGCTTGTTGTGCACAAATCCTTTACATGAAACAAACCCTTTTAGACTATGGTGTAGTTCTAGAAAGGGTACCTTTTGTTGGGGCGGCGCCCAGACCGCAGACGCCTCCGACCCGCATTTTACCGAAAGATGACGACGCTTTCGTGCGAAAAGAAGCATTCGCGCGGAAGCGGGCATTCGCCTCCGGTCCGCACGACTTCAGTAGGGAGGCGGAGCTTTCGTGCGAAAGGAAGCATTCGCGCGGAAGCAGGCATTTGCCTCCGGTCCTCACAGCTGGAGTAGGGAGGCGGAGCTTTCGTGCGAAATGAAGCATTCGCGCGGAAGCAAGCATTCGCCTCCGGTCCTCACAGCTGGAGTAGGGAGGCGGAGCTTTCGTGCGAAATGAAGCATTCGCGCGGAAGCAAGCATTCGCCTCCGGTCCGCACAACTGGAGTGGGGAGGCGGAGCTTTCGTGCGAAAGGAAGCATTCGCGCGGAAGCACGCGTTTCGGCTCGCGGACCAGGGGAAGATGGAGCTTTCGTGCGAAAGGGAGCGTTCGCGCGGAAGCAGGCGTTTGCCTCCGGTCCGCATGGCCGGAGCAGGACGGAGTTTTCGTGCGGAATGAAGCATTCGCGCGAAAGGAGCCCAGTGTTTCCGATGAGTTTTCGTCTTTCATGACTTTGGTTTTTCTTAGGTTTGCGCAGATCGATGGAAGCCTGGGTCAAAGGGGGCGGGCCCACCGACCGGGAAAGGGAGCGGGGGACGCTGGGCCCACCAGATGGCGAGGTTACGACGATGCCCCTCGCGCCGGAAAAGGTGGCGTGCAACCATGGAGTAGTAGAGCAGGGGCATCATTGTAATTGTAGCAGAGTGGATGGAAGGGTATTCTTGTACTTTCAAATTGATCCGGATTAATATAAAAAGCTCCCAGCCTCCCACGGTGGAGTGGGGGGGGAGAACACTGTTCACCACTACCATTTCCCCACTCTACCAAACGTTTTCCGCTGTTTGCTTCGTGCTTTCGCTCGTGCGGCAACCCGCTGTTTCGGGATCTCGATCCCCGAAACAACATTGGCGCCCACCGTGGTTGTCGCCCGAGCTTACCATGCCACCAAGGAAAGCGCCGAAAGCGGTCGACAATCTGGAGGCTATCGCCGCGAGGAAGGATGCTTTCGGCACCATCGCGGCTTCAGTCCCAGCTAGCCAGGTTCCACCAAACACAGTTGTAGAGCCGCCACCTTTCGGCGGCGCCCTGTCGATAGAAGCGCAGCCGCCGCCGGGAGCGTCGACGAGCCAGAATGTACAACCCCAGGATCGGCGTACTTTTGGCAGAGAGGGAACACCGGAAGGGCTTGTCGAGGACGAATTCGGCGAAGAGGATGATGATGCTGACGAAATCACAAGGCACGCCCAAGCAATCAAGACGTTGGCACAGCAGCAAGACGAAATCGAGAGGCTATTGTTGCAAAGAGACCAGCTGCAGCAGCAGTGGCGGCGAAAGCAAGAGAAGACGAGACTCGCAACGCCATTCGGCGAGCTGAGGCGCACAGGAGGCAACTCGAGAAGGAAATTCAGGAACTGCGAAGAGCCGGGGCGGGCCCAACCCGACAACACAAGAAGACGTATTCATACCAAGGCGAGAACAACCACCGGCTTTCGGCAACGCCATCGACGAAACCTCTCCACTCTCGAGGGAGTTGCAGGCTCATCCGTGGCCACTCAATTACAAGCCTCGTATTCCGACTTTCGACGGTAAGCGAACCCGCGCAAGTTCTTGGCAAGCTATGAGACAGCTGTCTTTTCGGCAGGCGGGGACAATCAGGCTCTAGCAAAATCTCTCATCCTGGCGGTCGAAGACGTGGCCCACGATTGGTACACCACTCTCAAGCCGCTGTCCATCTATTCATGGGCACAGCTGAAAGCCGAGCTGCTGGCCACTTTCCAAGGATTCCGACCGGATGTCAAGACCACGCGGGACCTCATGAATTGCACCCAGCAAGACGACGAGCCGCTTTCGGAGTACCTCAAGCGTTTCATCCAGCTGAAAGCTCAAGCTCCGAATGTGCCGGAAGCCGCGGTGATAGCAGCAGCCATCGAAGGCTTGGGGACTGGTCAATGCGCCGCTCATCTGTCCAGGGAGCCGCGAAAGATGTCAAGGAACTGTTTGACGTGATGAATGCGTACGCGAGGTCGGACGATGACTTTCGGCGACGCAAGGCCGCCCGCCAGATGCAGAGGCAGGCGACGAAAGCAAGTCGCCCGCCGCCTGTGCCGAATCAAAGGATTGTTAGGCCATTTCGTTCAATCAACAATTTGCAAGAAGAACCGGCGCAATCGGCAGCAGGCACAGAAAGGCCCGACATGCCCGACTTTCATCCCCAAAGAGGATTCGATCAGCCGTTCCGCGGAGGGCGCGGCGGAAGGACAGGACGCGGCGGCCGAGACGGTAGAGGCCGCGGAAGAGGACCCAGGCCACCATATTGTGAAGGACCGAGAAGCTACCCGAAAGCGACCAGAGGGGGGGTGAATGGGAGCTTCAAAAATTTCCTTTCGGAAACTAGATGCCACTGTCCCAAGATCAACCCAAAATCGAAACCTAGAGCTTGCTAATGTCCACGACCCTAGATGTAGGGTGGATGCTTCCTAGAAGCACAGCGGGACACTAGACAACCCTAGAAAGCCAACCCAAAAGACGGAACTCAAATCCGATCAAGAACGAACGAACGCGAACGAAGACGCGCGAAACTGCAGCGACCGGACTCTGGCCTGCGTCCGGTCAGCAGGGACCGGACGCGTCCGGTCGTCAGAAAACAGCTCTGGGAGCTCTCTGTTCGCGACCGGACGCACGGAGCTCAAGCGTCCGGTCGTTCACTGAGCGTCCGGTCAGATGAGACAATGACACGGGAACAGTGCAAGCGTAGCGTCCGGTCGAAATGCAAACAGAGCGTCCGGTCGAGAGCGTCCGGTCAGTACGCAGAAAAGCTTGGCGCCGTGCTCAACGACCGGACTCTGAAAGCGTGCGTCCGGTCAGCCCGACAGAGCGTCCGGTCACCCCGCGACTGCACTGAAACTCGGCGATTCAACCCGATCTCCTCGAATCAAGTGCTCTAGGCTTGGGATTCGATCTGAGAGTCACAAGGAGGTTAGTGAGCTATCTCTAAGAGATCATGGCTCGAACCTAACTCCAAATCGGTGAATCGAAGGAATTCGGGGGAAAGAAAAAGAGACCCGAAACTAAAACTTGATCGATCTCCTAGACCGTCAGGTTAGAGATGATTTCTTTCGGTGGAAAGAAGTGCCTCACGATCTAGAGCAACTCAGTTCAACGGAATCGTGAAAGATGGACCGAGCACAAAGATCAAGCGACGGGAAAACTCAAGGCACAAAGCAATCCGCGAAGAACATGATGAACATGAAATCAAAACGCGAATTGACACCAAGAGATGGGATCCAAGGTGAGGATACGGCCTCACTTCCTCGAATCAACAGTACACAGAGGGGAGTCTCTCTCGGATCTCAACTAGCTAAGCAGGGGTGTGGGAGAGTGGAAACCTAGGAAATGAAAGCTCTAACTGAGATTGAGATAGGAGGAGGGTGTCTCCCCTAGACTACTTATACTAACCTAGCCTAAGTCTATTCCTACTCTACCCCTCTCTACTCTAATTTACAGAGCGGACCAGCCTAACCCTAAGGCTATTCTAGTCCACCCGCTGGTGGTAGGTAGATCCGACGGCCACGCCCGCACGGTCTTCCGCGTCGCCTCCACGCAACCTTTAGATCGCCGCCACGTGCGCCACCACTCGGCACCCCGGTTTTGCGGCCCAAACCGGGAAACCAGCCTTTTCCATCAGCCCCCGGTTTTGAGGCCAAACCGGAAACCAGCCTCCAGCCCGAGTTTTGTGGCCAAACTCGGAAACGTCCGCGCCCGAGTTTTGAGGCCCAACTCGGAAACGGCCCACGCCCAGGTTTTGAGGCTCAACCTGGAACCGTCGCGCCAGGTTTTGTGGCTCAACCTGGAAACCCAGCACCCAGGTTTGAGGCCCAACCTGGAAACCGTCCACCGTTGGTTTTCCCGGGCTCTACCAACAAACCGGCGTCGTAGAGGGGATGCACCGCCTGTGCACCCCTTCCACCGACATGATCGCACTTCTCCGCTGTCGCTGTCGCAGGCTGCCAGCCACCACAGCTGATCCTCCGGCCTCCAGTCCATCAGTCCAAGTCCACGTCCGCCCTTCACCGTCCGATACATCGGCATGGCACGTCCGCCGCCGGCACGCCCATCCTTCATCGCGCCCGGTCCGTCGGACGGCACGTCGCAACTTGACCTTCACCCGCCATCGATCACTGTCTCCGTGCTCGACACCTGCACAACACAAGCCAAGAACATGGCATCATCTCCATTGACAATCACTCATCACACAGAGACTCGGCATACACCCATGTATCCGCAATCTCCCCTTGATGAGTGCATTGTCAACTCCACAACAAATCATGAATAAGAAGAAGGAGGTAGGAAGGAGTGGGAAGAGAAAACCCAACCAAATGACCCAGAAGCCTTAACAAAAGCCGAAGAAGGTCAAGTGGATGAGCAAAAACTTGGTCCCCAAAGACATGGGCAAGGCTTGACGCAAACAAGCAAAGCAAAGCTAGCCCTCAAGAGAGGTGAACAGGCTCAACACCGCTAGCAGATAGCAATTGAAGATCGGAGGACAACAGAAGCAAATGCTAGTCCCTCAAGATAGAGGCACAGAGGCTCAACACAACTAGCAAGAAAATCACTCCGAACCAATTGAAAATCAACCCAAACCAAATGGGAAAGCACACCAGACGATACCAATTGAAAGCCAAATGAAAAAACTTATGAAAGCTCATGAGAAGCTAGGAACGTTTGCTAGTCCCTCAAGACAGAGGCAACGGCTCAACACAACTAGCAAACTCCCCCTCGACAAATGCAAGCAACTAGGACAAAAGATTTCAGGGCATATGATTTGCGTAAATTTCTCCCCTAGTTGAAAATGCACTATCAAGGCCAAAAGGTAGCGGAGAAGCAACTCTCTTCGCATAACTTCCCTCTGAACACAAGATCTCCCTCCACAATGCATAGAAGTCAAAATGCAAGTTAGGAGCTTCAAGTATATAGTCAAAAGAGTGCAAAGATGCTCTAATCAGTAAAGCTCCAAATCTCAATTAAGCACTCAAATAGCAAGGGCTCAATAAACTGATCACTTATACGAAAATATGAAGCATATGAGCATGTGAGCAGTTTTAAGCCAAAAGGATAGTCACCATCAACATAGCACTAGACATGTATAGAAGGAATCCAAACAAGTGCTAAGCATATATACAAGGTGAACTACCCCTAGCAAAGTTCAATCATCATGCATAGGAATGAAGCATATACTTGTGATTTCAAATTCATATCGGAGTTGCAGCGGTAAAAGAATTCACAAGTTCATTTTTAGCATGTGATTGCGAGAGGTGTTGAAAGCTTGTCATCGCCTAACTTTTCAACCGTGCGAAGCCTATGCCGAAGCAATCAGAAGCTTAAAGCAACGGTTTCGGTCATACACTACATGGCTCAAGTTTAACTCAAAGTGCAATGAGAAACAGTCTCAATACCATGAGGTGTTGACAAGCAATCCCATCTCGATCTTTTCAATTCAACAATACTTGGTCAGATTTAAGCAAGTTATGAACAACCAAGCAAGTGAATGACTCAGAACTAGAGACATAGCAACCTAGCATATATGAAAAGCAGGAATGGACTCAACACACCTACACATGCTAGTTGCATATCTCAATGGTGAACATTTTCAGATTTATATACATTAGGCATAATTCACCATTCCAAAAAAATAGCTCGCTCATAACATGTAACAGTGATCAGAAAGAGCATCAGCTACAAGCATCATCATAAGTATCGGAGCAATACTAACAGCATAATTACATTCTAGTGAATATAGACATGAAGCTCAGAATGTAAATGCGTATGCCCGACACAAAACTGAAGGAAAGAAGATACCAAAAGGAGAGACTCAAGAAACTCAAAAGAAAAGAGCCTCACAATAAAAGAGTCAGTCTGTACATCTCAAAATGCTTCCCCATCTAAAAGGGGAAACACACACCAAGCTCACCCCTCAACCTATTAAGGTTGATTCGTCTAAAGGCTTGGTGAAAATATCAGCCAATTGGTGATGAGTATCGACATGGCGAAGGTCGATATCACCCTTCTCCTGGTGGTCTCGCAAGAAATGAAAGCGCACATCAATGTGTTTGGTTTTCGAGTGAAGCACAGGGTTCTTAGCAACGCTAATGGCACTCGTGCTGTCACAAAGCAAAGGAACTCGAGTAAAGCTCAAACCAAAATCACGCAAAGTGGCCATCATCCAGAGTAACTGGGAACAGCAGCTAGCCGCAGCAACATATTCAGCCTCCGTGGTAGACTGAGCGACACTAGACTGCTTGCGAGAAGACCACGACACCAGAGAAGATCCAATAAACTGGCAAGTCCCAGAAGTGGACTTGCGCTCAATGCGACAACCAGCAAAATCAGCATCAGAAAAACCACAAAGCGAGAGGGTGGAGGAAGCAGAATACCAAATCCGAGCTCGGGCGTGAAACGAAGGTACCTGAAGATGCGCTTCACCGCCTGACGGTGAGAAATGCGTGGCGAAGCCTGAAAGCGCGCGCACAAGCACACGGCGAACTGAATGTCCGCCGTGTCGCCGTCAGGGTAGAGCAGCGATCCAATCATGCTGCGGTACTCCTTCTGGTCCACTGCTTCTCCATCCGTGTCGGCATCCAGGGCAGTCGTCGTCGACATGGGCGTCGGAAGAGGCTTAGCCTCACCCATGTCGAACGCTTCAGCAAGTCCTTGTGTACTTGCCCTGGTGCACACAAACGTCCCTCTCGGGATTGCTTAATTTGCAACCCGAGAAAGAAAGTCAGCTCGCCCATCATGCTCATCTCGAACTCCCTGCTCATAGTATCTGCAAACTTGGCAACCAAAGCGTGAGAAGAACCACCGAAAATGATATCATCCACGTAAATTTGGACCAAGAGAGTATCTTTGCCTTGCTTGAGGAGAAAGAGCGTTTTATCTACACATCCCATTTTAAAACCCTTAGCTAGCAAAAAGGTTTTAATCTCTCATACCAGGCTCTAGGGCTTGTTTCAAACCATACAAAGCTTTGTGGAGTTTAAAGACATGGTTTGGAAACTTGGATTTTCAAAAACGGGGGGGTTGCTGGACATAGACCTCCTCCTCAATATAGCCGTTTAAGAAGGCACTCTTGACATCCATTTGAAAAAGTTTGAAACCCATGGATGCAGCATAAGCCAAGAGTATCCTAATAGCTCCAAACGAGCTACAGGAGCGAAGGTCTCCTCATAATCTATTCCCTCCTTCTGACTATAAACCTTCGCTACAAGCCGGGCCTTGTTTCTCACAATGTGGCCCTCCTCTCCTTGCTTGTTTTAAAAACCCATTTTGTCCCAATAGGTTTACAGTCAGGAGTGTGGTGGCACTAGAACCAAACCCGATTTCGCTCAAAGTTCTCTAGCTCCTCATGCATGGCATTGACCCAATCCGGATCCGTCAATGCGTGTCCAACATCTCGGGGCTCAAAAGACGCAACAAAAGCAGAATGAGCAAAGTGCGAGATGTGCTGTGACCTGGAGCGAGAACTCGCTCGTCGATGTCTCCGATCATCTGTTCAGGGGGGTGCTGGCGCTGGATGTGTCGTGGCGCCTCCCGGGAAGAAGTAGTAACCTCCCCTCAACAGTAGCTGGTTCCACCCCGGGTACAAAAGGTACCGCGCGAGGTGGATTCCACGGCCCCCAGGAAGAAGACGTCTCGGGCCACGGGTCGTCGTCGAAGCCGCTCCCGGCGGCGCGGCAGGCGGAGGGGGTGCTGGATCATCTATACCTTCAGCACCCTCTTCCTCGTCATCGAAAAGAGGCTCTCCAACCTCGTGATCACCTGCACGCTCAAAACGAGAAGAAGGAGAAACAAGAGTCTCGTCGAAGGTGACATCTGATGTCTCCATGACTCGGTTAGTGTCAAGGTTAAGTACACGATAAGCTCGAGTGTGAGTGCCATAACCCAAAAACCACACCGTCAGAAGAACGAGACTCAAACTTGTCTAGGTTGCCTTTTTTCAATATAAAACAGTGGCAACCAAAGACTCTAAAAAACTCACCTTGGGCTGGCGACCAAAACGCAACTCATAAGAGGTCTTCTTCAAAAACACTCTCAGAAAAATGCGATTCGAAATATAGCATGCAGTGTTCATAGCTTCGGCCCAATAGCGCCTAGGAGTCCTATGCTCATCAAGCATCGTCCTGGCCATCTCAACAAGGGTCCGATTCTTCCTCTCTACAACACCATTTTGGGGTGGTGTATAGGAGAAGAAAAATGATGCTCCAAACCAAGGCATTTACAAAACTTCTCAAAATCCGAATTTTTAAACTCGGAACCACCATTATCTCTTCTAATCGCCGCATCGAGTTCAAGGGAACTCGTTCTGAAGACGCAAAATCAGATCGCGAGCGAAGGAGAATGTCTCGGACTTCTCAACTAAAAAGAAGACCACGAATACCTCGAAAAGTCGTCAACAATAACAAGCACATACCACTTCCCACCAACCGAGCTCACCCGAGCCGGACCAACAAGGTCCATATGCAAAAGCTCTCCGGGGTGCGAGGTCAACCTTGGTCAAAGGATGGTGGGGAGCAGCAACCATCTTTCCATGCCGGCAAGCATGGCAAACTAGATCCTTCTCCAACGAAAGCTTGGGCAATCCTCGGATTAAGCCAAGTGAGCTAAGTCTTGCAAGCAAGTCAAAACTCAGGTGACCGAGCCTCCTATGCCACTTCCAAAGATCAGAAGAAGAAGGACTAGCCAAAAGACAGCGAGAAGATCCAAACGACTTTGAGAAATTCGCGCGAAAGACATTCCCAAAGGGTGAAATCAGACATACAAGATCACCCTGAGGATCTAAGATCCGGCTAAGGTTCGGTTTGTTTGAAACGAATCTCATAGCCTTCACGAAAAAGTTGCGAAACAGAAAGCAAGTTGAAATGCAGGTTAGAAACAAGAGCAACCTCGCGCAACACAAAGTGCTCATTAACCCGCACTGCACCAACGGACAATACCTTGCCCTTACCTTTGTCGCCGAAGGTTATGTACTCTTTTCCGGCGACCGGACTATGGCTGGAGAACCATTTGGCATTTCCGGTCATGTGCCTCGAGCAACCGGAATCCACAAGCCAAATGTCCTCCAACCGCTCCTCCTACATCAATAAAAAGACATAGGGTGAACATACGGTCCAACACTGGGGTTAGTAAGATAAGAAGGAAACCAGTGTTGGGCCGGCTGCTCAAAAGAACGGTCAGTGAAAAACCATCCTGTCTAGGGGGATAGCGATCACCACGCACAGGAAAAACGTGGTCCGGGGGGGAAGAAGCGCTTACCGCGAAACTCTACCTGCGGTGGGACAAGGCGCTCAACAAAGCCTCCGCCACGGGGTCCGTTACCTGCAAAAACAGGACCTCGTCGGGCACGCTCTCTACGAGGTCTACGCCTAGGAGCCTGCTGCTCAACTCTAGCGTCTCTCCTCGGAGCCTCTCCTGCCTAGGCCTCACAAACTGAGGTGCTCTACCTCTAGGCCTAGTCTCCCTCCTAGGGGCTCTCTCCTGCTGCCTAGGCTGGGTATGCTTCCCTCCAGACCTAGCAGCTCTCCCCTGAGGCTTCGGAGCATGTCCACCCGAGCTGGGTGGGTGAAACATGTCCGGGTTCTGCATCTCCCTAGCTCGGCGCGCCTCTCTCCTGCGCCTAAAGCAGAACTCACTCAGGTGACCATCCCGCCCACAAAAGTCACACTGAAACCTCACCGCGCGCAAAGGGGGTTGTTGGTTTGCAGGGATGTGGGTATGGTTCACCTTGCCCTTGCCCTTCTGTGGCAACTCCTCTCGGATGGGTGGCATTGTGTCAAGCTTGTTCTTTAGGTGATTGGGCTTGGGTTGCCATTGTGGATTCTTGGGTGGAGCCTGGGGGGTTCAACTACAACTCCATCCTTGGTGACAGGCTTGGCAGGCTCTTTGGGTGGAAGCTTGGTTAGTTTGGGAGTAGTGGTGGAGTTGGGCTTCTCACAGGGTTCAGACCACTAGACTCTCCAATCTTACCAAAAGCTGAAAGATCAACACTCTGGCCAAGACCTACACCAGGAGCCCCAGCAGCTCGCTTGAATTGGGAGATCATCATCCCGAGCTGAGGCTCACCACAAGACACCCATGACAAGACGGTCCGAAGGTATGTGTTTTCCTCCTCGGTACGCACCTTGTCATGCCTCACATTGGCCATCTCCTGCTCCAGGCCCTCACACAAAGCACACCTCTTGACACAAGTGCTATCCGAGCCGGCCTTCTCAAAAGACTCAAGCTTGGCATTCTTCTCTGCCAACTCGGATTGCAAGACAGGACAAGTCTTGCACGCACCCAACAGCTGCGGTCTAGCTCGGAGCTCATCCACCTCATCTACCAGCGCAGCATACTTACTCTCAGAGTGAGAAGATCCGTCATGTGCGCGGCGCAACTCTCGCACTCCAACTCCTCCGACACAACCACGGTGGACCGAGCGAACTCAAGCTCCTTCACCGTGTCCTCCCACTTCTGCCTAAACTCCTTGCGCTCTCTAGCGGCACGCCTAAGCAACTTGTCTTGACTAAGGAGGGCAGCAGTCAACTTCTCAACTCGGAGGAAAGCTCGTCGTAGGTGAGAGATACCTGGGAGGTGTCGTCGTCGTCGTCGTTCCGAGGGGTACGCTCCGGCTCGCCGTCGACCTCATCTCCGAGCGCCATGGTACACAGGCCTTCGTCGCCGGCGAAGAAGCACAAGCCGTTGAACGTGTCCTCCAGCTTCTTCTTCTCGGACTCGTCATCACTCGATCGAGCGGAGTCGTCATCCGAGCCGTCGACATCGCTGAGCGTGGCGAAGAACGCTCGCTGCTCAGCCTGCTGCTTCTCCAAGTACTTCTTCTTGATGTACTCTTTGTTGAAGCGCCGCCCGCTCTGTGCCTTGGGGGAACGTGCTTCTCCTTGTACTTGGAGTCGCGCCTGTGGCCGTGATCGCCTTCCCAAGATGCTTGTTCTTCTTCTTGGGGCAGTCGGCGATGAAGTGGTCGGGGTCGCCGCACTCGTAGCATCCGGTGCGTCCTCCTCGCGACGACGGTTCATGCGGTTGTTGTGGAACCGCGAGAACCGGTTGGCAAGCAAAGCCAACTCGTCGTCTCCCAAAGACTCCAGCTGGTCCTCTGTCACAGAAAAGAGAGAAGAAAGCGCAAAGCCAGCTGAGGGGTTAGAGGAAGAGCCAGAAACCAAAGCCATGGACGGGCGAGAAGGATTTTCAAAAGAAGCCCTCGCCATAGCATCAATCTCACTGGACTTGAGCTTACTGAAGAGCTCGTCGCAGGTGAGGGTCTCATAGTTCGGCGATTCGATGATTGCCTGAACCTTGGAGTCCCACACCGAACGGTCAAGAGTGTGCAAAAGCTTCAAAGCACGCTCATGATCGTCAAATGGCAACTGCTCTCTGTTAGCCCTCATCCTGTTGACAATCACCTGAAAGCGAGCGAATAAACTTTCTATGCTCTCGCCAGGCTGATGTCGAAAGTTCTCATACTCTCTCTTGAACGACTCGTAGAGTCGGGTTTTGACTTGAGAGGTGCCCTCATGAAAGCGCATGAGGGTGTCCCAGATCTCCCGAGCCGTAGAGAGGTGAGAAACGCGATCAAACTCACCCATGCTCAAACAAGAGAAAAGAGCATTACGGGCTCGGCTATTGGCATCGTGCTCATCGACCTGCTGTTGAGTCACACGAGCAGCCAAGACCACGTAATCAGGGGAGTTGCAAATATCCCAGATCGAAGCGCCCAAGCTCTGCAAATAGGCCGACATACGTATCTTCCAATACGCATAGTTCGTCCCATCGAAAAACGGCGGTTTGCCCACGCCGCGATCCATGTCGCCTTCGGTGGATCTGGAACCGGCTAAGGTGGAAGATCCTTAACCCGCTCCGATACCAATTGAAGGACCGAGAAGCTACCCGAAAGCGACCAGAGGGGGGGTGAATGGGAGCTTCAAAAATTTCCTTTCGGAAACTAGATGCCACTGTCCCAAGATCAACCCCAAAATCGAAACCTAGAGCTTGCTAATGTCCACGACCCTAGATGTAGGGTGGATGCTTCCTAGAAGCACAGCGGGACACTAGACAACCCTAGAAAGCCAACCCAAAAGACGGAACTCAAATCCGATCAAGAACGAACGAACCGCGAACGAAGACGCGCGAAACTGCAGCGACCGGACTCTGGCCTGCGTCCGGTCAGCAGGGACCGGACGCGTCCGGTCGTCAGAAAACAGCTCTGGGAGCTCTCTGTTCGCGACCGGACGCACGGAGCTCAAGCGTCCGGTCGTTCACTGAGCGTCCGGTCAGATGAGACAATGACACGGGAACAGTGCAAGCGTAGCGTCCGGTCGAAATGCAAACAGAGCGTCCGGTCGAGAGCGTCCGGTCAGTACGCAGAAAAGCTTGGCGCCGTGCTCAACGACCGGACTCTGAAAGCGTGCGTCCGGTCAGCCCGACAGAGCGTCCGGTCACCCCGCGACTGCACTGAAACTCCGGCGATTCAACCCGATCTCCTCCGAATCAAGTGCTCTAGGCTTGGGATTCGATCTGAGGAGTCACAAGGAGGTTAGTGAGCTATCTCTAAGAGATCATGGCTCGAACCTAACTCCAAATCGGTGAATCGAAGGAATTCGGGGGAAAGAAAAAAGAGACCCGAAACTAAAACTTGATCGATCTCCTAGACCGTGAGGTTAGAGATGATTTCTTTCGGTGGAAAGAAGTGCCTCACGATCTAGAGCAACTCAGTTCAAACGGAATCGTGAAAGATGGACCGAGCACAAAGATCAAGCGACGGGAAAACTCAAGGCACAAAGCAATCCGCGAAGAACATGATGAACATGAAATCAAAACGCGAATTGACACCAAGAGATGGGATCCAAGGTGAGGATACGGCCTCACTTCCTCGAATCAACAGTACACAGAGTGGAGTCTCTCTGCGGATCTCAACTAGCTAAAGCAGGGGTGTGGGAGAGTGGAAACCCTAGGAAATGAAAGCTCTAACTGAGATTGAGATAGGGAGGAGGGTGTCTCCCCTAGACTACTTATACTAACCTAGCCTAAGTCTATTTCCTACTCTACCCCTCTCTACTCTAATTTACAGAGCGGACCAGCCTAACCCTAAGGCTATTCTAGTCCACCCGCTGGTGGTAGGTAGATCCGACGGCCACGCCCGCACGGTCTTCCGCGTCGCCTCCACGCAACCTTTAGATCGCCGCCACGTGCCGCCACCACTCTGCACCCCCGGTTTTGCGGCCCAAACCGGGAAACCAGCCTTTTCCATCAGCCCCCGGTTTTGAGGCCCAAACCGGGAAACCAGCCTCCAGCCCGAGTTTTGTGGCCAAACTCGGAAACCGTCCGCGCCCGAGTTTTGAGGCCCAAACTCGGAAACCGGCCCACGCCCAGGTTTTGAGGCTCAACCTGGAAACCGTCGCGCCCAGGTTTTGTGGCTCAACCTGGAAACCCAGCACCCAGGTTTTGAGGCCCAAACCTGGAAACCGTCCACCGTTGGTTTTTCCCGGGCTCTACCAACAAACCGGCGTCGTAGAGGGGATGCACCGCCTGTGCACCCCTTCCACCGACATGATCGCACTTCTCCGCCTGTCGCTGTCGCAGGCTGCCAGCCACCACAGCTGATCCTCCGGCCTCCAGTCCATCAGTCCAAGTCCACGTCCGCCCTTCACCGTCCGATACATCGGCATGGCACGTCCGCCGCACGGCACGCCCATCCTTCATCGCGCCCGGTCCGTCGGCACGGCACGTCGCAACTTGACCTTCACCCGCCATCGATCACTGTCTCCGTGCTCGACACCTGCACAACACAAGCCAAAGAACATGCGCATCATCTCCATTGACAATCACTCATCACACAGAGACTCGGCATACACCCATGTATCCGCATATTGCGTCATTTGTGACGGCAATTTCGGCCATACCACTCGGGATTGCAAATACAGCAAAATGGCGAAAGAGCTGAAAGATAAGGATCAAACGTCAGCCTCCGCCGAAAGCTCCAAGCATGTTTTCCACAATTCGCAAGACCCGTCAACTGTGGCGGCAGCATGCAGCAATTACGCGAGCACACCTATGCATCCCCCGCAGTACATGCATCCCCAGAATTTGCACTGGTACAATCCGGCGTATCAGGGCTATCACCTTCCGGTTTTTGCGCCGCATTCGGTGGCGGTTTCGTCACCTATGCATTATCAGCGTCAGCCAACGCCGCCACCGGCGCTTCCGGTTCAGACCCAACCTCAGGGGCAGCAAGCACAGCCGGGTTTCCAGCAGGTGCAGGAGATGGAAAATGAAGCTAGCGCAATCAACAACATCCTTCCGTCAAAAGGGCACATTTTCGCCATCACGGGCGGATCTAACCTAGAGCACGAAAGCAAGAGAGCTAGAAGGGACTACCACCGAAGAGTCCAGACAGTATCACCAAGGCTTCCACTAAACAGGCCAGCTTGGTCACTAGCGCCGATATGTTTCGATGAGTCCGACTTCAAAATTCGCGACTACCCGCACTACGACGCTTTCGTCGCCACAGCCAACGTGGCCGGCTTCACTTTGCACAACATTCTGATTGACACCGGAAGCTCAGCAGACATCCTTTTCGTAAAAGCTTTCGAGGCAATGGGATTCGACAGACGCAGTTTGGACCCCGCCGGTAATTCACTGTACGGGTTCGGAGGAAGAAAGATCGATGCTATCGGCAAAAAGCAGATCCCTGTATCCTTCGCCGAAGGGGAAAGAGTCCGCACCGAGACACTAACATTCGACATAATAAACATGGACTACCCATACACTGCCATTTTCGGCAGAGGTTTCACCAACAGGTTCAACGTTGTCATCAAGCAAAGCTACCTATGCATGAAGATGCCATCCCCTTTCGGCATCATCACCGTACATGGAGATCAGCAAGCTTCCAGAAGGATTGAGGGAAAACCAACCCCAGGCTATAGCCTCATCAATGAGGTGGCAAACAAAGACGAAATGCAAAAAACCACCGAAGAGCACGCTATCGTCAGCACGTCGGAATACAAGGTTGGGGCAGCCGAAGAAACGATAAGAATCCCGCTCGCGGCCTCCAGGCCCGAAAGAGCCGTGCACATTGGGTCAAGCATGTCAGAGGAAGAAAGGAACGCTTTGGCATCCTTCCTTGCGAGCAATGACGACATTTTCGCTTGGTCAGCAAGCGACTTGCAAGGCGTTAGCAGAGATCTCGCCCAGCACAGTTTGAACATCGCAAGCGGCGCTAAGCCCAGAAAGCAAAAACTGAGAAAAATGTCAAACGAAAGGGCAGACGCGGCGAAAGCCGAAGTACAAAGATTACTCGACGCGGGAGTAATCCGACCGGTCCAGTATCCCGAATGGTTGGCGAATGTCGTCTTGGTGAAAAAGAAAAATGGAAAATGGCGAATGTGCGTCGATTTCACCGACCTCAACAAATGCTGCCCGAAAGATCCATATCCTTTGCCTCGTATCGACAAGCTTGTCGACATTGCATCTGGTTGTGAAATAATGAGCTTGCTAGATTGTTTTTCAGGCTATCACCAGATTTGGCTTCATCCCGACGATGAGGAGAAAACCAGTTTCATCACCCCTACAGGCACATACTGCTACCGGCGAATGCCGGAAGGGCTGCGGAATGCAGGCCCTACCTTCTCGCGAATGACCGACAAAGTGTTCGAAAGCCAGAAGCAAAAGAAAAACTTGTTGGCGTACGTCGACGATATAGTGGTCAAGAGCGATAGACAGGAAGATCATCAGGCAGATTTGCTCGAGACTTTCGGCAATCTCCGGAAGAGCGGTTTAAAGCTAAACCCCGACAAGTGCATTTTCGGCATCAGGAAAGGCAAGCTCCTCGGTTGCCTGGTATCGGCAAGAGGAATTGAAGCTAATCCCGACAAGATAGCGGCAATTATCAACATGCAACCGCCCTCAAACCGAAAGCAAGTGCAAAAGTTGACAGGAAGACTGGCTTCTCTGAACAGATTCATCGCAAGGTCCGCCGAAAGAGGGCTGCCTTTCTTCCGAACTCTGCGCAGCTCTGACCCTTTCGATTGGGGGGAAGAGCAGCACCAAGCTTTTCAGCAGCTAAAGGAGTATTTGACCAAGCTAACCACGCTGTCCAAGCCGTCGCCGGAAGCAACACTCTTGTTGTATCTCGCAGCGTCTCACGCCACTGTAAGAGCGGTACTGGTGGAAGAAAAGGAGCACGAAAACAAGATGACGCAGTTCCCAATCTATTTTGTTTCCGAGGCCCTTTCGGGCGCAAAGCTGAACTACTCGGAGCTAGAGAAGATAGCCTATACAGTGCTAATGGCCTCCCGAAAGCTGAAGCATTACTTTCAGTCTCACCACATCATAGTCCTATTGGCTCAGCCGTTAGAAGCCCTGTTTCGCAACAATGAAGCTATCGGCCGAATTGGCAAATGGGCAGCAGAGCTAAACGAATATGTGATAGATTTCCAACATCGATCCGCAATCAAGTCGCAGGCATTGGCGGACTTCATAGCAGATTGGACCCCTGCTGCTTTCGACACCACACTCGAATTCGAGGAGCCCGTCTGGACTGTGAATTGCGACGGCGCATGGGGCATGACTGGAGCCGGAATCTCAGCAATCCTTACACCTCCAAGAGGACCAAAGGTCAGATTTGCCACAAGGCTGCATTTCCTCACAACCAACAACACCGCCGAATATGAAGCCGTATTGCTGGGTTTACGAAAGCTTCGAGCAATCGGAGCAAGAAGATGCATAGTCAAGTCGGATTCCCAGGTGGTTGTCGGTCATGCCGAAAAGGACTTCACTGCAAGAGAGCCAGAGCTAGCCAAGTATCTGGCGGCAATCAGAAGAATGGAGAAATATTTCACTGGTTTCACCCTGCGACACATTCCAAGGGCCGAAAACGCAGAAGCAGACGAGCTGGCCAAAGCCGCAGCTCAAAATCTACCGCTGCCATCAGATGTGTTCTATCAGGTCCTTTCGGCAAAAGCCGTGAAAGAGGAGGAAGAACATCCAGACTCGATACATGCTATTGTCAGTGATGACTGGAGGTCACAGATATTCGCCTATTTAGCTGGAACTTACGAGCCGCAGTCTAGGAAGGATGCCGAAAGAATGGCCAGCAGGGCGAAAGGTTACGCAATCATCGGAGAGCAGTTGTTCAAAAATGGAATAACAACCCCTCTTCTGAAATGCATAAGCCAGCGCGAAGGCATTCAACTGCTCGAAGAAATGCATGCCGGAATGTGCGGAGCGCATAGGGGGCCTCACGAGATAGCGCACCGAGCAATGAGGCAAGGATTCTACTGGCCTTCCGCCGCATCAGATGCCAAAGAGCTGGTCAAGCGTTGCAAAGGTTGCCAGATGTTCGCCAAAAATCAGAAAGCGCCAGCAAACGAGACCACGCCGATAGTGCCGACCTGGCCATTGCAGAGGTGGGGCATCGACATAGTTGGCCCGCTACCAGCAGCCCCGGGCAACCTGCGATTTGCAGCGGTAGCTCTTGAGTATTTCACCAAATGGGTGGAAGCGAAGGCCCTAGCCAGCATAACTTCCACCTCTTTAACTATGTTCGTCTGGCAAAGGATAGTCTGTCGCTTCGGTGTTCCGTCATTCATCGCCTGCGACAACGGGAAGCAGTTCGATTGCGCCGAATTCAGGAATTTTTGTGATGAGCTCAGCATCAAGCTCAATTTTGCTTCTGTAAATTACCCGCAAGCAAACGGGGCTGTCGAAAGAGCGAATGGCTTAATCTTTTCGGCAATTTCGAAAACATTGTACGACTCGCCGAAAGGCAAGTGGGCCAACACCCTAACAACAGCCGTATGGGGACACAACATTTCACGGTCCAGAGCTACCGGCTTCACCCCATTCAGGCTACTTTACGGCGAGGAAGCAGTAACCCCGGAAGAAGTAAAGCTGGGTTCCTTCCGAACCGAAATGATCCCAACTACTGAAGAGCAAAGACACATCGAGCTCGACACCGTCGAAGAAGTAAGACTGCAGGCTGCAGACAACCTCGAAAAGTACCACGCCGAAACGAAGCATCACAGGGACAGGACGATAATCCGAAAGAACATCAAGCCTGGCGACATGGTCACCATTCGGCAGCCAGATAAGCAAGGCAAGCTGCAATCGCAGTGGCAAGGCCCTTTCGTCGTGGCAAGCATGGCAGCGCCCGGCGTATTCCGGTTGATGAACGACAAGGGCGAAGTATCAGCTCACACATGGAACGCGAGCAATCTGCGTCGTTTCTACCCGTAACTCATCTCTTTTTCGACTGTGGTATAATTTCTCCCTCTTTCACCATTTTTGTAATCAAATGTCGGCTGTGCTCTTTTTCCTCGCCGGGGAAGCCCTTCATCGGGGTGCGAGGTTTTTTAACGAGGCAGCCGAATGTAACCGCTACATTACTAAAGTAGCCGTAATTCCCCAAAAATGTCATGCGAATCGGTCGAAGACGAAATCAACCAAGCATAAGGTTGAGACATTCGTCAACACAATGTGATAAAAAGAGAATGCCGAGGAGGTAGGGCAAAATAAACCCCTTCCATCCAACGACAATCTCGAAAGCCTGCGGGCTATATGAAATCCGACCCTCCGACAAAACGAGAGGGCGGAACGAAAGCCTGCGGGCTATATGAAAACCGACCCTCCGACAAAATGCGAGGGCGGAACGAAAGCCTGCGAGCTATGTGAAAACCGACCCTCCGACAAAATGCGAGGGCGGAACGAAAGCCTGCGGGCTATGTGAAAACCGACCCTCCGACAAAATGCGAGGGCGGAACGAAAGCCTGCGGGCTATGTGAAATCTGATCCTCCGACAAAACGAGAGGACGGAACGAAAGCCTGCGGGCTATATGAAATCCGACCCTCCGACAAAACGGGAGGGTGGAACGAAAGCCTGCGGGCTATGTGAAATCCGACCCTCCGACAAAACGAGAGGGCGGAACGAAAGCCTGCGGGCTATATGAAAACACCGACCCTCCGACAAAACGAAAGGGCGGAACGAAGGCCGGCAGGGCCACGAACAAACCGACCCTCCGACAAAACGAGGGCTGAACGAAAGCTTGCGGGCTATGCAAAACCAGCCCCCCATCACCGAAAGGGGAGAATGGTTGCGGAGGCCAAGCCCATCAGCCCTAGTAGGGCAAAACAAGCGACAGCTAGCAAGCATTTACAGCCGCTAAAGCGTAAATGCTGTATTAACCTTTCACCTACCAAGTGATCACTAATGCAGCCAGGCGAGTAAATGCAGCCGTCCTGTACAATGGGCAAGGCAGTATAAATAGGCAACAAAGTGCAAGCCTCCCACCCATCCTAAACTACCGAGGCTCTTCAAAATGTTAGTTCCATGTAGTCATCTCATTATCGAAAATGCGAGTAGGAAGCATCAGGAGCTACGCTTTCGCTTTTATGATCGTGTCATCGGCATCGCGTCCAACTATCGTCACCAATCCGGTAACTGTAGGCGGTAGTACTATCGAGTGGCTCTCCCATCTCAAACCAAAGATAGGAGATGAACCAAGCCGTGCATGCGGCTGGACAGCAATACGAGCAATATCATAATCATAGTCGATTGTATGCTCCCCAAATTGCGTTCATAAAGACATTTTCGTCAACCGAATTATCAAGCGCCTTCTCGCGCATACTACCACCACTCGCCTAAGTGAGTGGAGGTGGACGTTCCTTTGCTATCGGCCGAGGGGCTCGCACCGAAAGCTCCCTCGTGCAAATGCTACCGCCCCTCGCCTAGGTGAGTGGGGGCGGGCGTTTCCTTGCTATCGGACGAGGGGCTCGCACCGAAAGCTCCCTCGCGCGAATGCTACCGCCCCTCGCTTAGGTGAGCGGGGGCGGGCGTTCCTTCGCTATCGGCCGAGGGGCTCGCACCGAAAGCTCCCTCGCGCGAATGCTACCGCCCCTCGCCTAGGTGAGTGGGGGCGGGCGCTTCTTTGCTATCGGCCGAGGGGTCACACCGAAAGCTCCCTCGCGCGAATGCTACCGCCCCTCGCCTAGGTGAGTGGGGGCGGGCGCTTCTCTGCCATCGGCCGAGGGGCTCGCACCGAAAGTTCCATCGCGCGAATACCAACCGAGAGGCCCGCACAAAAAAGCACTATTGCGCAAACTAGCAAACCGAAAATAGCTAAATCATTCGACCGATTAGCTTCAATCGTCAAGCCAAATAATAAAAAATCGCACATTCGCAAATAACGATTGACACCGAAAGGTAGAACACACTGCGACACCTCATTGCACCGGGTTTAAGATAAAGTTTGTACACTGCAATTCAGGGCCGCGAACTATTTTCGCGGCCAAGGAAAATGCTATAGCGCCTTTCGTCCGGCGAAGGCACAACATCTTCGGGCTCCAACTTAACGAATGTGGCACCCTCGAAGCCTGGTGGCGCGCGCGAAGCTTCACGCCTCATTCGCCTCGACTCAAGTTCACGCGGGTCGAAGCTTTCATAAAAAGCTCGTAATCTTTCTTCCGTGCGTCTAAGTTTTTTAGCACGTTTTCTCATGTAAGCCGAAAGCGACGCCATCGGAAATCTAGAGCCATAGCTCCTCCACAAATCACCACCAACACAGATATCGCCGGATCTAATCATTAACGGGCAGATGTCGAGAACGTCCGGCGTTCCCGCATCCGCGCCCTGTTCAAGATACAAGATCCGAATTTAAGTTCCAGAGCGTTACACAAGGTCAAAACAACAAGTTGCCAACACATTAAAAGCGGGCCCTAAGAAGGTCACTCGTCTACCGCTGCGTCTTGGGGGGCGTTTGCGTCGCGGGCAGCAGCAGCGGCCGAGCTTTCGGGTGCCCCGTCATTCGGCTCGGGCGGACTCTTCTCGTCTTCCGGCTCGTTTTTGCGCGCTCGCTTTGCGGAGATATACTCCGAAAACAACTGCCGGATGCGCGTTTTCTCCTCAGGAGTCTGCACAAAAAAGCGATAGCACAGGAAATTTACTACTAAAGCCGCAAGGCACCGCATAAAAAAGCGATACCTCCAACAGAAGGAAGCAAATACCTTTCCGCGCCCCACGGCGGACTGCATCAGTGACATGTCGTTCCCACCGGCAAGCCAGAATTCTTCAAAAAATCTTTTGCCCAGAGCCTTCGCCGCCTCCGGAGTTCGCCAATAATAATCCACCTCTTTGACCGAAAGGTCAGCGATGTGGGAGCATCCGACGTCAACCAGGCTGTGGGCGATCGCCTTGATACCGGTCACGGCAGCGTAGTCTCGGCCCAGTGCCATGTGGTTTTCAAGTGACTCCATTTCGGAACAAAGCCAGCGGACAAGACCGTCAGCAGTTTGCTCCGAAGGACCATCCGTTTCGACACCAATGCTCCGAAGGCTTTCGCGGAGGCGAGTGACAGCTTCTTCAGCAGACGTCTTCAGGGCCTCGTCTTTCTCGGCTTGGGCGTTTCGCAGCTGCGAAAGCTCCCGCTTAAGGTCTTCTGCTTCACGTCTCAGCTTATCAGCCTCCTTTTGGCTTGCTTTCCGCGAGGCGCGCTCGTCCTCGGCTTTCTTCGCCTGTACCTCCAGGTCGGTTGTAAGCTTCTTTGCCAAAATGTCGAGATCCTCCTTCTCACGCTCGATCTTGCGAACATAAAGGTCGTTTTGATTGTGTCGGCTGCGGGCGAGAATGGCAGCCTGCGAATAGCATTAAATCAAACGTCGAAAGTCAGTACACTCCAAAAGACCCATACCCCAGTTGCGGAAAAGCGAACACCAATCACGCGACAAAAAAACAATCTGAGCAACTCACGCTAGCTAAGTGAAACGACAGCGCGTCATCAAGCTTTACGCTGTCGACCTTGAGCAGGTCCCTTTCGACCTCCGGCGCAGCGAAAGCCTTGTGCGAAAACTCCACAAGTTTGCTGGCGTCATCGCTTGCGCCGGGGAGGATTCCCGCGCGGCGGAAGTCTATCCGACACGCAAGCTGAGCTTCGGAAGCTGCACCCAAAGAACGTGCAATCCGATA
Organism: Coix lacryma-jobi var. lacryma-jobi; assembly: GCA_009763385.1. Taxonomy (NCBI): domain Eukaryota; kingdom Viridiplantae; phylum Streptophyta; class Magnoliopsida; order Poales; family Poaceae; genus Coix; species Coix lacryma-jobi. The sequence goes on along the minus strand of CM019828.1, from coordinate 74,161,185 downwards.
AGATTCTTCTCTTGCTTCGTCAGTCTCGCCCGACGAGCTCAACCCAGTGTAAAAACAAGGATTCCTGTAGTCCGACGGCACTCCATCGATAATCAATCGCCCGTAGCCAAGAAGCTGACCTTCCACCGTCTCCTGTGATAGACGAATGTGTCTCGGCGAAAGGTGTAACTTACCTTTATCCACAGCTGGAGCCGACACACCCTCGGATCCGGCCCCCCTCTCGCGTGGGGCAGCCCCTCCGGTGGAGACGCGAGTAGCAGTTTCGGCGGGTTTCCGAGCCGCGGGCTCAGCACGAGACGCTTTCGGTCTCTTCATCGGCCGATCGGTATCTGCGAGGGCCTTTCGCGAACCAGGTTTAGCAAAGGTCGGAAGGTCAGCCACCGACACCTCGTCGTCGAAAGCCGATGTCGAAAGGCGCGCCTGCGGTTTCGGCGGCGCCATCTCAGCAGCGAAACTGGTGCTCTGCAAAACAAAACAGCAAAACAAAGACAAGTCAAAAAAAAAACCGTCCTTACCACTGAAATAATAGTGAAGGATTCCATAAAAGGAAAAAACGAAAACAACGGCCAAAGCAAACAAAATTAGAAAAAGGCAGAAACTAACCACCCTCGAATGATCGAAAGGATCAACGTCGGGGGCCGACTCCAATGCCCCCCCTCGGCTTGCAAGCAAAGGTTTGGCAATCAGCCGCCCAATACGAATGTCCCCAGCTTCAGCAACCTTTCGCCGGGAGATCACACCACTTCGACCGCCACGACGAACCATCTTTTTTCCCTTACCTTTAAAGCTTTCGGCCTCATCTTTGCTTTCGTCAACTAACGGTCTTTCGGCATATTCAACGCCCATCGCATCGAAAGCTCGGTTTAGACGCCGATTACGGCCGAGATTGCCGAGTTGAAACTCGCTCTCCTTGCGTAAGTACGGCCCACAAATCTTTCTGGTCTCCTTTTCGACATGTCTGACATATTCGCCGTTATCATGGTAATCCGCGGGTCTCTCCAGCAGCAACGTGGGCCCCCAATACCCTTCTCTTTCAACGAAACCTTCGAAAGATGTGGCACTGCAGAGCGGATTCATCCCGATGGCTATCCACTCTTCCACCAAATCCCGGCTGATTTGAAAACGTGCAGTAAGCGCGAATGCATCCCCGCAGCGAATGGCATCCGGGTCACTCAGCACAACTGGCGGAAGATGCTTTCCAGGGCACCTCTCCAAAACAGACACAAGTGGAGACCCTTTCTTCTCTCCCTTATTTAACTCAATAGCGGCGGTTTCGTCCGAGCACACGCGATAGTAGAACCAGAAGCGATTCCAGTCCGGCCACTTGTTCCGGTATGTAAGCGAAATTGAAACAGTCCCTCGTGTTTTCCGCGGAACGAAATTGATGCAGCCAATCTCGCTGGGCAATTTGCTCCCTAGAAGCGGGTCGTTAACTTTCGTCGGACGGCGGTGAATGTCATAAAATCGCACGAAGACATCCGCCCGCGGGGTGCAGCCCAACATCTTCATAGCATGTGCGAAAATACTTAGTCTGGCGACTGCATTCGGCGTCAGCTGATGAAGTTGTATCTCAAACCCCAACAAAACATCCGAGACGAATTCTTCGAGGGGAAAATCAAGGCCAGCTACAAAGTAGTCGCGAAAGACAACAGCCTCGTTCGGCCGAGGAATAGGAACCTCCTCGTCTCCAGGGACACGGCAATTCGCAAGATGATCTCTCCTTAAAGGCCCTTCTTCAGCCATTGTTTGCAAGCGTGCAGCCGTCATTCGCGATACGCCAAGGTAAAAAGAACAATCCGTCGGGACCGAAATCAAACCGGAGTCTCCATCATTCGACACGCTCCCGCTGTGCTCTGGAACTCGTGGAGCAACCCCCGATCCGATGGACACTTCCACGCTAGGCTCGCGATGGGACGACCCGGTGGCATCGGAACTTTCGCTAGTTGAGCTCGAGGTCGACGTCGAGCTGGAAGACGCCATCTAGCATTGGCGCGAAAGATAAAATAAACAAACAAGGCAAACGAAAGAGAAAAAAAAGAACAGAAAAAACGCGAAAATAAAAACGAAATTAAGCGAAATTAAGCAACCTGAAACAACCAAATTCGCAAGACTTAAGTCTAAAGGAAACAAAGACAAGGGGAGTGACGCGTACCACGAACTATCGCTAGGCGAATGATGAGAGTCAAGCAACAATCATCTATCGCCAACAAGAGCGAATGGCGCCAACCGAATAGCGAAAGGCTTCGCGAAAGAGGTGGCGTGAGAAGGGAGGCGTTCAGTGAACAAACCTCCCCCAGCTGAAGCCTCGGCTTTTATATGCGCTAAAACTGGACACGATTTCCGAGGGACACCAAGAGGCGCCCGGGCACAAGATTCGAAGCGTCGCAGAGGTTTTACATCATGACACACAGTTTTCGAGGAAGACGAAAAGGCGTTTGCGACGTGACTTAAAACAAGAGTATAAATAATAATAGTAAAAAATACACACCGCTATATCCAAAAAAAAAAAAAAAACCAGCTTCGGGACGAAGCGAAGGTTTTTTTTGGGCGGGCGTAGGCGCCTAGCGAAAGGACACGGTCGAACTTCACAAGCTGCAGATTCAACCGTAAGGGGCTATTGTTGGGGCGGCGCCCAGACCGCAGACGCCTCCGACCCGCATTTTACCGAAAGATGACGACGCTTTCGTGCGAAAAGAAGCATTCGCGCGGAAGCGGGCATTCGCCTCCGGTCCGCATGACTTCAGTAGGGAGGCGGAGCTTTCGTGCGAAAGGAAGCATTCGCGCGGAAGCAGGCATTTGCCTCCGATCCTCACAGCTGGAGTAGGGAGGCGGAGCTTTCGTGCGAAATGAAGCATTCGCGCGGAAGCAAGCATTCGCCTCCGGTCCTCACAGCTGGAGTAGGGAGGCGGAGCTTTCGTGCGAAATGAAGCATTCGCGCGGAAGCAAGCATTCGCCTCCGGTCCGCACAACTGGAGTGGGGAGGCGGAGCTTTCGTGCGAAAGGAAGCATTCGCGCGGAAGCACGCGTTTCGGCTCGCGGACCAGGGGAAGATGGAGCTTTCGTGCGAAAGGGAGCGTTCGCGCGGAAGCAGGCGTTTGCCTCCGGTCCGCATGGCCGGAGCAGGACGGAGTTTTCGTGCGGAATGAAGCATTCGCGCGAAAGGAGCCCAGTGTTTCCGATGAGTTTTCGTCTTTCATGACTTTGGTTTTTCTTAGGTTTGCGCAGATCGATGGAAGCCTGGGTCAAAGGGGGCGGGCCCACCGACCGGGAAAGGGAGCCGGGGGACGCTGGGCCCACCAGATGGCGAGGTTACGACGATGCCCCTCGCGCCGGAAAAGGTGGCGTGCAACCATGGAGTAGTAGAGCAGGGGCATCATTGTAATTGTAGCAGAGTGGATGGAAGGGTATTCTTGTACTTTCAAATTGATCCGGATTAATATAAAAAGCTCCCAGCCTCCCACGGTGGAGTGGGGGGGGAGAACACTGTTCACCACTACCATTTCCCCACTCTACCAAACGTTTTCCGCTGTTCGCTTCGTGCTTTCGCTCGTGCGGCAACCCGCTGTTTCGGGATCTCGATCCCCGAAACAACACCTTTGTTGTGTGACAATGAGAGCGCGGTTAAGCTTGCTAACAACCCTGTTCAACACTCTCGCACAAAGCACATAGATATTCGCCATCACTTTCTTAGAGACCATGTTTCCAAGAAAGACATATCCTTAGAGGGAGTTAGAACCGAAGATCAATTGGCGGATATCTTTACAAAACCCCTAGATGAAAACACTCTTTGTAGATTGCGAAGTGAGCTTAATGTGCTTGATCTAAGTAACTTTGTCAAAAGGTGAAAGGAGGTTGTCTTTGCATTGCATTGTATCATATGCCATGTCTAAATTCCGCTATGTATATAGGCTTGTCAGACGTGGTTACGATAACCGCCCTAAAAAGCGTGTGAAGAAGCTTGCCCTTGAGCAAACTTGACAAGCAACCTAGATTCAAATTCCGTATTGCATTGCATATGCATGTTTGTTGCTTTGTCGGTTCTTTTTGGTTAGGTTTTGAGCAACCGCTGTGTTCGTCCACCGCTAGGGGGAGCATTTGAGGCTCCTTATGGTTGAGACCCCCAGTTTTGGTGGCCACATGTTGTCTCCTCGGGATTTATTGCCTATTTTACCTAAAAATGATATGTAGCCTATGGCAAAATATTTATAAAATAGAGGGTTTTTACGAGGATGCTCATACTAGGTTCCAACTGGTGTTTATTTGCCTCTTATTTGAGTTGGAACTTGGTTGGGAGAGGGAGCCGCAACAGAGATCTTCTAAAATGCTCAAATAGAGCATCGGATGCAGCATCGGACGCTGCATCGGACGCTGGTTCAGCATCCGATGCCTGCACTGTAGGCAGCCCCGGCTGAAACAGTGAACTGCCCGCGTCCGATGTGCTCTCAACGGAGCCTCCGATGAACCATCGGAAGCTGCTTAGCATCCGATGGTCAGGCACCGGACGCATCCGATGCGTTTTCGGCGTTTCTGGAGCTCTCTGGTTAGGCATCGGCGCGTCCGATGTGTTTTCATCGGCGCGTCCAATGCTCCTTTAGCGGCGCAAATAGGCTCTTCTACTGACGGTTTGGTCCCACACGTCATATCCATCGTCTTCTTCCTCTTTCGCTCAATCACCCGAGCCCGTGCCCTATCCTCCACCGAGCGCCCTCGCCGTGCCCCCTCGCCGCCGGCTGCTCGACCTCCGCCGCGCTGCCGTGCTTCACCACGACAGCCGTCGGCCGCCGCCTACCACTCGCTCCAGCTCTCGCGCGCGCTCCTGTCCGCACTCCACCAGAGCACCACTTCACCGGAACTCTCTCAAGCTCGCCGGCGTCCACGCCTCCTTCGCCGGAGATCGTCTCCCTCGCGTCTCCTCCCCACTCCGGCGATCTTCTCAGCCGGCTCCCAACCAGTGAGCACCTCCCCACCCTACTTCTATCCCATGTCCGTAAGGTGCTCGATGAATTGCCGACATGCCTGTTCTATCACTTTGTGACCTCGTTTCATCTCCAATCTTGTGCAGTCCCTGTTGGTGTCACGTGTGGGTGCCCTACCGTCATTCCTCATCTCTTGCTCAGGGTCATTTCGTCGCTCGACAGGTAGCAAAGCCAATTCCCTTCTTATCTCCTCTGCGTTGCTTCTTTAGGGCCTTCTTCTCCCTAGCCTATATGTGTGCTTATATATCCTCCCTCCTCTCGCAGCGAGTCAGTGGTTTGCAGCTTGACAGTTGGGCAGTGTCAGTTAACCCGGGGCCAAGCCCGCGGGTAAGGATCGAGGCCAAGCCTCGCGAGTGACAGCGGCAGAGTTTCTCCGTGTCAGGGGGAGTTTGAGTCAGTGGTTTGCTTCTCAGCTGGTTGTCAGTGCTTCTCAGCGTCCGTTGCTCTTTCAGAGGTAGTCCCAGGTTCCTGTTCTTGTCAGCTATGCCACGCTGCAAGAACGTTGGTCGTGGCCCTGGAGACTCTCCTCCCCGTCGTCCCCCTTCCGGTCAGCGGCCTGGGAAGGGGAAGCTTATCGTGCGCCGGAAGCGCACTCGTCAGGAGCGAGAGGCAGCTCAGGCTCAGGCAGTGGCAGACGCCGCCGAGTGTGCAGAGCGCGGTGGCAGTGCGGGCGGACTTAGGATTGAGGATCAGCTGTCCCCCGAGCAGCGCAGAGCGATCGAGGAGGTCGAGCGTCGCCACGGTTCACCGACTGGCACGCTCATGGCTGCCGGTCGTCGGACGACGTTCACCTCGCCCAGCGTTGAGCCCGAGAGCTCCGGGCAGGGCCAGGCAGAGGCCGAGGCCGCAGAGGCACCTGAGGCAGAGGCTCCAGAGGCAGAGGCAGAGGAGGAGGTTCCTGAGGAGGTTCCATGACGCCGGTCGACCCGTCGCAGGACTGCGGTGCCACCCCGGCCCAACGTCCCTCTGCGGGGAGCCCGTCCTCCGTCGCGGCGTGCACCTCCGCCGATACCGCGACTAGACCTCAGGGGCGCCACTTGCTCACAGATCCAGACCCTTCGACTTGTGCCAGTGGAGCAGTGGTTTCCCAGGGAGCGACAGGAGCAGGCTGGTCCGTCCTTCTATACAGTGCTGCAGGAGGACTTCTACTAGGAATACAGGAACGCTGGGATCTCTTTGCGGCCCCAGCGTGTTTGCTCACTTGAGGCAGTTGTAGGCGCAGCCGGAGAGCAGATTTGCCCCATACTCACCTACCTACCTGATCTGGCAGACCTACTGGGGCGGTCTGGCTCCTATATTGAGGACTGGGTATTTCAGTTTTACGCTTCATTGTGGGTGCACCTCGACCGAGAGACTATTGAGTTTGCACTTCAGGGGGACCACTATAGACTGTTCTCGTCCGAGATCCGGGATTGGTTTGGATTGACACGCTCACAGACCTGGATCCACGACTTGTGTTACGATCGGACAGAGCCACCCCGTCGCCCTCACGGTGGCGCCCAGCCTTCGCCAGATTTGGTCCGTCCATGCTTCACAGAGCCGTTTGGTGAGGGTTCGAGCCGCACTCCGAGGGATCTCACCCCTACGGCTCGGATCCTCAACGCGATCCTATGGCGGACTTTACTTCCTCGGGTCAGCTTTGGTGAGGGACTTTCACGGCTGCAGCTATGGCTTCTTGCATATATGGTCAGGCAGCAGGAGTTCGACGTCTGGGACGTCATCTTGTGTGAGATAGAGGACACAGTGGCAGAGGGCATTAAGGCCCGCAGGCAGCTACCGTACGTGCACTGGATCTCCTACATTCTTTGGAAGGTAGCTGCCACTACAGGTACTCGCCTTAGTCAGTCCCTCACAGGGTCAGCGACCGTATTCCCCGAGTATAACATGAGCCAGTTGTTGGGATACGGTCGGGACCGCAGACAGCCAGAGCAACAGGCACAGACTACCACACGTCAGAGACCTGAGGTGCCAGAGTCCGCTCAGCAGCAGGACGAGGCCGTTCAGGCGCTCGCGGAGCAGGAGCTTGCCGATCTCGAGGGAGGTGACCCCCACGTGGCCTCGGATCCCACAGACAGCTCAGATGAGGACTACCAGCTTCCGCCTCGCTACCAGCCGCGTGCACATGACCACCAGGTAGGGTCCAGCGGTACTGCTTCCTCCGATCCCGCGCTCCTTGCTATTCTAGCCCGGATGGAGGAGCAGCAGAGGACTGTCACTCAGGACGTCCAGAGGCTTGCCCAGGAGCAGCAGCGGTTAGCCCAGCAGTAGGCCCTCGCTCAGCAGCAGGCACAGGAGCGGTCTGATGCTCTTCAGCGCCAGATGATGGCTCTACAGCAGCAGACCTTGAGCTTCATGGAGAGGCTGGCGAGTGGACCTCCCCAGTGGCAATGGCAGCAGCCTCCCCCACAGCAGCAGCTTCAGTGGCAGCCACCTGTCCTTCCTCAGCCGCAGTTTGGTCAGCAGCAGCAGCAGCTTCCGGGCCCCAGCTCCTCGCAGTTCACGAGTTTTACTACTCCAGGCGGGGCCCCGCTCTTCAGTCCGCTACGGACAGGGTTCACTCCCAGGCCGACAGAGTCGCTCTTCGCTACGATGACCTCTGTCACTCGAGACCTGTCGGCCACGTTCAGCGAGCTCACCGGATTTCCCACTCCAGATCTTCCGATTCCGGTTCAGACGTCGACGGCTCCTGTGACCTCCACCACAGAGACTCTTCCGAGCTCAGTCGCGTCTTCAGAGCAGACAGAGCCAGTCCAGTCTGAGACGACCACGTCCGTGCAGCCTGAGTTGTCAGCTATCCCAGAGCTTCCGCACTCCGAGCCTCAGGCTGACACGACTACACAGACTGAGACTGCGCTAGAGACAGCGTCAGAGCAGATCGAGCAGACAGAGCAGTCAGTGCCGGACCCGTCCCAGACCGCTTCTCCACAGCGTCCAGCTACAGAGGGTCAGCAGGCTCCCGGCGACTCGTCCTCCGACTCCGAGGCCCTACTTCAGCAGTTTGAGTTCACGCAGAGGACTCCGGAGACGGCACCTGGCTCGTCTACACCACCTCCGCCCTCCGACGCGTAGTTTGGCGCTTGATGCCAAAGGGGGAGAGTGGTCGAGTATAGCGATAGGGGGAGTGTTGTGAGAGGGCTTTGTGTCTTTTGATGTGTTATATTCACATACGCTCTTTACTTATCGCATCTTTTGTGCATATTTATGTTATATACTTATGCTATGGATCTCATGACATGTTTGTGCTCACTATGATTTTATATATGACATGTCATTTCGCTTCGCTCTTTACTTGTGCTCAATTCTCACTTGTTTATGTATATGAGCTCTTTACTCCTGCACTTGCTATTCACTCTAACTTGTTGAGTGCAGGATGATGGCATGACATGTTTTGAACTTGCCCCTAATCATTTTCTCTTATTTATTGCAAGTTCATACATGTCATGATTTAAAAACCTCTTCTCTCTATACTCGATCTCGTGTTGTCATCAATCACCAAAAAGGGGGAGATTGAACGCATCTTGGCCCCTAGTGGTTTCGGTGATTGGATGAAATACAAGATTACTGTGACTAACGTGCGTTTTGCAGAAACAGAGATGAGTTAGGTCACGGTAACGGCGACGATACGGGCATATGGAGTTCATGTCCCCTGGCGATGGAAATTGTTTCGGTTTTCAAAGGACGGACGACGAAGACGGTGGTAGGCTAGGCTAAGTGTCGCATGGTGTTGAAGGACACTTAGGTAGTCTTAGGTCTTTGTTTTTTCCTTTGGCCATACTATAAAGAGGGGTGTGAATCAGTAGCTTGACCTAGATGAGTCTATTGAGGTAGGTGTGGTGCACACTTGTTATTTCATAGCCCTAGGTAGCTCAGAGAGATGCCTTATGTCGAGAGGAACAAAAGTCGTTAAGACCGCGTCGCGATCTGAGTTGATCTTGCCCTTGGTATGGGCATCGGATGCTGGATCAGTGGGCATCGGAGGCTCCGATGCCCACACCGACCTAGGGTTTGGTCTGGTGCGTGGCATCGGAGGCTCCGATGGTGCCACATCGGATCGTCCGGTATCACTGTTCACTTGGGAGTGAACTGTGCAGGGCATCGGACGTTGAGGGCCAGCGTCCGATGGCCATGCAGAGAGGTTCCAGAGAGGTCTTTTCGGCATCGGACGCGTCCGATGCAGGGTCATCGGACGCTCGCCAGCGTACGATGCTCTATAATCATGTCTGACAAGAAGGTACAGTAGACCGTTGGACGGGGTCATCGGAGCGTCCGATGCCTGGCATCGGCGCGTCCGATGCTCCCGCAAAATACCTGTCTTGTGCTGATTTTGGATGGCCGGGTTGAGGGGTATATATACTTCCTTGCCTCCATCCATTTGAGTGTTCTTGCCACTTCCATCAGCTGAGAAACACCTTGTGAGTGTAAGTGAGTGCAAGAGCCCTAGTGAGGTTAAGTGATTGCTAATTGTGAGAATTAGACACCTCCTAGTGAGAATTGAGTAGCAAGTGTGCATCCATCCATCTCTTTGGCCTTGTCTTGGTCAAGTGAGAGTTCTAGCTGGTTACTCTTGGTGATCGGCATCACCTAGACGGCTTGGTGGCGATCGGAGAGCTTGGTGATCATCCGGAGGCTTTGTGGATGACCCAAGCCAAGTTGTGACCGGTAGCGAGCGATTCACCGGGCCGGAGTGGCGAAGAATCAGCTCGTAGTGAGCACTTGATCCTTGCGCGGATCAAGGGGGAGCGATACCCTTGCGCGGGTGCTCCAACGAGGACTAGGAGGGTGTGCCGACACCTCGATACCTCGGCAAAAAGATCGTCGTGTCATCTCTACTCTCTTCTCTACGCATTTACCTTTGAGCAATTCAATTCCGCATTTACTTGTTGTTCTTTCATAAGTTGAATTGCCATGCTAGAGTAGAAATGGTTTAGCGATAGTCTTTTGTGCAATTGATTCTTGTCAAACCACCTCTAGGCTCTAAGGGGTTAATTGGGGCTTGATAGATTTTATTATCGCAAGAAGTTTTAGAAAAGCCCAATTCACCCCCCCTCTTGGGCATCTTGATCCTTTCAGAGTTGTTCTTTTGAGGAATGCTTCCAAGGGTGTTTCAAAACTGCATTTGAACCAACATTTGCATCATGCTAACCCACAAGATAAGTTGAGATTTTTGACCAAGTCTTGGGTTCCCAAGTACATGCTTGCTAACCCTTCAGGATCCAAGACTCGGGTTATTCTGTCCTCTTGTGTGTAGATATGAGGACGCGGGGTGGAGAACATGCACCGAATGGAACTTGGTCTTTTAGATGTGATCAAGTTTTTGATGGTTCTCTGCATCCCGCTTAGATTTGCCTCCAAAGAGGTTTTTGCTACTCGGTGAGCTTTCATATACACTCATACCTTGTACATCCATGATCTATGTCTTGTGGTATGAGATGGTCTTTCATGTGCTCACTTGTATAGTTCTTACATGTACATTTTTCCTTTGTATCATGTTCTGTCTTAGTCTAGCATGTGCTATCTTGTATATCATGTCATGCTAGTCTTGTGTACAGTTTTGGTGGCTATTCCACTTTTCATGCTAGTTGGTGATCCTTATGAACATTATGCCATGTTTTACCATACTTCTTCATGAGCTTTACTTGTAGAGGTGTGATGTTCATTAGGTGTCACTTGTCAGGTGCTAGTTTTGGTTAGCTACATGTACCCTATTGATATGATTAGTTTGAGCACTAGTCTTTTCCTCAATTTTATCATGTTACATGCTTTTGGATCTATTGTTATCAATATCTTGTATTGTAGCATGTGTTGAGGCTTAGGCTATGTTTGGGTTGATCATGTCTTTAAGCTGCATTTTGCTATACAGTGCTTTATCCTGTTGCATGGTAGTCTTGACTAGTTTGAGTTCAGATCTCCTTGCGGTATCATTCATAGGTAGATCTCCTTTTGTTGAGAGTTCACCTTATGCTTATTATGTGACTAACCGATTTCGTTGAGACCTTGAGGTCACACTAGACGAGACAACGCCTTGTGTTTCTTCTGCCTTTGAGTGTGCAGGAGAACAGGAGCCTGGAGAGAGCATTTCGGCTCACGGACCTGATCCCACGACTTGGGGTTCTGTTCAAGCAGCATCTCCAGCGAGCACTAGCTGCACCTGTGGGAGCGACAGCATCAGGCGAGGGGGAGACGACTTCGACGAGGCAGGAGCCCCGGAGTTCAGCAGATTCAGGCGTCCCCTCGGGTATCACACCAGCAGGCGGTCATGCGCTTCATGAGGTACCTCCGACACACTTCTGAGTTCGGGTTTTGGTACTCTTCTTCCTTGACCTCTTGTTGCTGTGTGGTATTTTCGATGTGGATTTTGCTGACTGACGCTTGAGCGTTTCTTGGCTCTTTATTCGTGAGTTTGGTGGGAGTTTCCCTTTTAGTTGGGGAAGCATTTTGCTTGTTGTATCTTAGTTGGACTTCTCCGATACCCTTTTTGTTTTGGGTTTTCCTTTTTAGGATAGTTTGGCTTTGTCTTTGATAGACTAGCTTTTGCATGCATTTCATCATGTATTCTAGTGCATTTTAGAGCTTCATGTTTAGAGCAATGAGAATGAGATTATGCTCTTTATGGTATGCCCTGTTTATTCATGATGATGCTTGTAGCTTAGGCTCTTTTTGATCACTTGATACATGTTATGAGCTAAGCAATTTTTGCAAATGGTGAACTTGTTTAATCAACTATGAAACCTTTAATTTGTTCACCATTGAGAGTGGCAACTAGCATGGGTAGAATGTGTTGAGATCACTTGTGCTATCTTTTGTATGCTAGGTTGCTATGTCTCTTGCACTGAGTCATTCACTTGCTTGGATTGTTCATATTTACCTTGTGCTTAAAATTTGATCCAAGTCTAAGTGAAATGAAAAGATCGAGATGGGATTGCATGTGTCAGCACCTCACGGTATCGAGACTGTTTCTCATTGCACAATTGACTTAAACTTGAGCCGTGTAGTGTAAGACCGAAACCGGTGCTTTAAGCTTCTGATTGCTTTTCTTGCATAGGCTTAGCCTGGTTGAAAAGTTAGGCAATGACCATGCTTTCAACCTCTCGCAATCACATGCTTTAATATGAACTTGTGTTAATACCGCTGCAATCTCCGATAAAATATTGAAAATAACACAAGTCTATGCTTCATTCTATTGCATGATGATTGAACTTTGCTAGGGGTAGTTCACCTTTTATACTTGAGTTAGCACTTGTTTGATTTCCTGTCTACTCATGCTAAGTGCTATTTGAAGTGGTGAACTCCTTTTCAAATGGCTTAAAACTGCTCATATGCTTAATTGTTCATATTTCGTATTCATTTGATCAGTTTGAGCCTTTGCTAGCATTTGTATTGGTTGCTAAAGTTTCAGGGCAGCACCCTTTTGAGCATCTTTTCATTCTGATTGCTATACACTTGAAGCTATTGCATTGTGCATATCATGCTTTTTAGCTTAGTGTTCATACCTCCAGCTCCGATACACTTTGTGGTCACTTTCAGTGCTTTTCATTGCCCCCATATGGTTTTGGTTGATGACTTGTCTTGTGTTTGTGTCAACTTTTTGAGAAATGTCAAAACCCCTCAGCATGTTCCCTTTTATCAAGGGGGAGAAGCTGTTTGCAAGGGGGAGCTTGAGTGTTGACAGAAAGGGGAGAGTCATGCATTTTGGGGAGAGCTTTGAGCTACGGGGAGTTTAGCTCTTTTATGTCCTTCTTCAATTGGTTTAGCTCCTTTATGTGTTTCAATTGGTATCCATCTTTTTGTATGGAGTGTAATTGGAGTCTTGAGCTTTGTTGCATAGCCTTTGTATGTAGGCTTGCTTTCAGGAGGAGTTGCTTTTGTCTTGCTGCTTCTCCGCGTGCTCCGAGTGTTTGTGCTCCATTTAGTTTGAGCTTCTCCTTTTGTTTTTCTCAGTCAGGTATCGAGCCTGCTAGTCGTGTTGAGCTGTTTTTGCCTCTCTTGTGAAGGACTAGCAGTTTTTGCTTGGTATTTTTGATTGGTATGGACTCTTCAGCTAGTTGTGTCGAGCCTATGTGCCTCTGTCTTGAGGAACTAGCTGTTTTCACCAATTCTTGGCTGTTTGTGATTGGTTGCATTCTAATGCGTTGCTTCAGCCTCAATTGGTATCGAGCCTTGAGCTAGTGGTGTTGAGCCATTTTTTGCCTTTTCTTGAGGGCTAGCTCATTTTTGACTTGGTTGTGTCGAGGCGTTGCCCATGTCTTTGGGAACCAAGTTTTTCGCTCTGTGTGATCGAGTTTTGCTCTTTGGTGAGTTGTTGCTCCGATCCTTTGCTTGGTTGCGTTGAGCCGTTGCCCATGTCTTTGGGGACCAAGTTTTCGGTTTTAGTATCTCAAACCATCTCTTGTGCCTAGTTTTTGTCAATTCAATCATCAAGGGGGAGAAAAAGGGGAAGAAATTTCGACCCAAGTGAACCCAAGTGGATAAGTACCTTGGTTTCTTTTGTGATGATTGTTTGACAATTTAAGTGAACCCAAGTGGATAAGTACCTTGGTTTCTTTTGTGATGATTGTTTGACAATTTATTTGAGATTGGTTTTCGAGTACCTTTTGGGATTCATGAAACTCTTGTTTCTCTTGACTCTTCGGTTGTGTGGAGGCTTTGCCCGCTTTTCCCGTCTCTTTCGGGACCGAGAGCTTTTATTTGGAGTTTTCATGACCCTTCCTCATCTCAAGTAGCCTTGTGTTTGCTTTTGCTTGGCTTTTGGGCACTTGGATGAGGCTTGCCTTCAAACTCTTCCTTTGTGGTTTTATTTTTAGTCAATGCATTCATCAAGGGGGAGATTGAGAACATATATGATGAATGATTGACTTTGATGAGGAAGGTTTGAGGCTTTTCCCGGTTGAGTCATTATCTCGCTATGCGCTTAATGTTTATGACTAACCGGTGGCGTTGAGTTGTGGTGTTTCTGTGTTGGTGTGCGTGTGCAACATGTGTCTCTTGGCTGTGTTGATGTGCAGGTGTGGAGCTCGGATACAGTGGTCGATGGCGAGGTGAAGGTCAAGTAGGGACGTGCCGTGCCGACGGACCGGGAGCGGTGAAGGATGGGCGTGCCGTGCGGCGGACGTGCCACGCCGATGTACCCAGAGCGGTGAAGGGTGGACGTGAGGCTTGGACTGACGGACCAGAGGGCCAGAGGACCAGCTGTGGTAGCTGGCACGTGGCATCGGCGAGCGAGAGCACATGGGGATGTGCGATGCATCGGCCGAGTTGGGAGGAAGATGATGGCGTCGTGGCACTTGGCGGGAGGTCAGACACGGGCTTGCGTGCGGCGCAAGTGCCGTCGGCCGAGTCAAGAAGGATGGCGAAGGCGTTGTGCCCGGCGTGGAGGCTGGACATGCATCGGCATCGGTGCTGGTGGTCGTTGTGTGCGAACCACATCCCGTCTATGGCGCGGGTTCGGTAGCTGAGCCTCAAAAAGATACCCTCGACGGTTTCCGAGTTTGGGCCTCAAAACTCGGGTGGTCGGTTTCCAAGTTTGGGCCTCAAAACTCTGGATGGATGGGTTTCTAGGTTTGGGCCTCAAAACCTGGGCTTGTGGGTTTCCGAGTTTGGGCCTCAAAACTCGGGGTGGACGGTTTCCAGGTTTTGGCCTCAAAACCTGGGCTGGCAGGTTTCCCGGTTTGGGCCTCAAAATCGCGAGAAGGTCCAAAAGGACGGTCGACGCGTGGCGACACCGAGAGGCTTGCGTTGCGGTGAAGCTATCGGTGAGAAGGCATGGCGGTCGACGGTGACGGCACATGGCGGCATCCTGGAGCTTGCGTCGAGGCGAAGCGAAGGATGAGAAGGCGCGTGGCCCTCGGATGGAAACTACCATAGTTGGACGGTTTTACCCCTAGGGGGTATTTGGGTTAGTACTTCATGTTAGGGCGTTTGTGTCATTTGGACGTGCGCCTATATATAGATGAAGGGGCTGTGTTGGACAACCATCCTTGGAGGTGTCACTCTCATTTTGTTTAGGTGAGAGGAGGCTAGGGTTAGAGGAGAGACCGGCTCTTGTTCTTGAGCTTTTCGCCATCCGTGTTTTGTACTGCGAGGAGTGGCTTGTAACCCGACACAGAGTGCTACACAATTCATCATCTAGTAGCAATCTAAGGATCAATTTCGCCCCTCTCTTTGTTGGCTGCAATTTGGATCGAATCGCGTTTTTGTTCTTTGCGTTTTGGTTTTTCCCCTCCCGGAGATTTGCCTCGTTCTCCCTCTCCGAGCGACGATTTGCGATTCCGTTTGAATCAGATTGTTTGTTGTCGTGAGCTCCTTCTTTCCACCGAAGGATTTCCCCTCTAACCTCACGAGCACATAGATCAGGTCGAAATCGCGTTTTGTTCTTCGTTCTTCCCCTTTTCTAGTGTTCTTCGGATTTCTCATGGATTAGTTGGGTTGAAGCGATGATATCCTAGGATTAGCTTCCCAACACGTAGAAGAACACTTGGGAGAAGTTTGGTAGCAGCCCCATGTGACACCCTAGTGTCAAGCACTGCATTAGGAACTACCTTTAGCTACTAAAATGCATAAGCAATGCATTGCATCATTTCATGTGCATCAAAGTGCTTTTGTCTCTGATTTATTTATCTGGATTTTGGTCTCTTTTGGGACTTTATTGTTTAAATGGATTTCTGTCTTAGCAAATGACTTTATAAGATAAAGAATATGAAGTATAACACTTTTCATGTTGGCATTTCTACCTAGTTCAAAATTTGTTTAGCAAATAAAAACAAGGGAAACGAAATGTTTATGTCCCAAAAATTGGCTTTATCTTTGTGGAAGTTTTAAAAGTGTTTTTCCACAAAAATGTTCTATATGAAAGTTGTAGAGAAAATTATTTTGAGAAACTTTTATTTTTAGGTCAAAGTCTAGTTTGGAGTTTTTGAAGCTGTTTTGAATGGTCAAAGTTTGAAAAAATTTCGGAAAAAGAAAAAGGAAAATATTTTTCCTTCCCGCGCCCCTTTCGGCCCATCTGGCCTTTCGGCCCAGCCTCGCACCCGTGTCGGCCCGCCTGCTCGCTCGCTCGCCCGCGCGCCGCGCGCTGCCGCCCGCTGACACAGCCGCGCCATACGCCGGCCGCAACCGCCGTGTGGCCGCCTTCGCCTGCGCCGTATCCCGCTCGCCCACTCCCCGCTCGATCATGCCATGATCGCACGCGGCCACTCCCGTTCCGCCTCGCCTGCCGCGCTGCCCTCGCTCGTCGTGCCGGCGCCTGCCGCACGCCATGCCGGGCCCCGCCACGAACGCCGGCCGGCCAAGGCCACGACCAAAACCCCGAGCACCCCTTCGCTCCCTCACTCACCCGCGCACACACCCGCACTCGCTCTCGCTCTCACCCTTTTCCTCTCTGCGGACGAACGCGAGCGCGAACGCTCGTGCCCGCCGCCGTTCGCCGTCGTCACTTTTTCCCTCCGTTCCCACTCCCCCAAGCCACCGCTGGTCGATTAACCCCGACCATCACTTCGCCTCCATCTCGGACACCCAGTGCGCACATCTACACCCTCAGCCGAGCTTCACCGGCACCGGAACCCGAGGAGCCCCGCCGCGGACGCCATCGGCGCCGTCCGGAGCTCGAGGCTATTCCTCCCCGTCTGAAGCTTCTCCGCCTCCCTCCTTCACTCGCCAGCTTCGCCAAGCAAAGGCAAGGTGAGAACACTAGTTCGCGAGCTCTCTATCGCCCCGTAGCTCCCCTTCCACCTCCGACCGAGCACCCTGGCCGCCGCCATGGCCGCGCACGTGGACGAGCTCCACCGGAGCTTCACCGGCCGAACCAACCCCTCTGGTAGCTTACCTAGGGTTCGCGCAAGCCTTCGCCCCCGCTAATTTGGCCGGCAACCGCCGGAAACGGCGTAGCCGTGCGTCCCGCCGCCGCCGCCCGCCGCCGCTCACCGCCGGCACGCTATGGCCGTGCGCTAGCCAAACCAACCACACCATCCGATGCGCCTCGTCGAGACGAGCCCACCGAGCACCACCCCGCCGCCGGAGACCTCGCCGCCGACGAGAACTGCGCGGTCAACCCTCTTCCCCTGTTTTCTCTCTCTGACGGGTGGGTCCCATTGACCAGTGGGTCCCCCGCGTCAGTTACTCACGGTCTATAGACCGGGTCTGCGCAAGTTGAGCCGGGAAGTTTAAATGTTTTTCCTTTTTGTTTTTAAATTTTAGAAGGGCTTGTTATTTTTGTGTAGCACGTTTTAAAAGTCCAAATGAAGTGCTTTCAGTTTTGTTAGCTTGTTTATGAATAGATCTATCATGGAAAAATATGAAAGTATTTTTGGTAGAAGTTTTATTTGCTGTTTTTATTTAATCCAGTTTACATGCTTTTGTTGAGATAAATGGTTATATATGTTTTCTTGTCGAGTTAATTCATGGAAAATTTTGTGTGAGTTTATTATCATGTTATGTACCTGTGAAAAATATATGAGGCCCTGTTTATGTGGAAAAAGTTTCTGTTATGGTTTAAAGTTCTTTTTGGCTATTTTCTTGGAATAAGTGTTAAAGTGTTTTATATGTCAAAATAAAATGTGGGAAAATTTGTGTGGTCTCTGTGTGTGATGTTCAAGCTAAGAAAAATGTTAAGCATAGGCTATTGTATGGAAAAATGTGAAGCTACTGTATAAATGTACTTTTCTGTGTTTTTCTTTGGAAATTCATGTAAGAAATAATATAATGTTTCTATTCATGGAACTTCCTTGATAAATATGAAATGTGGAGTAGAATCTGGGAAAAATATGAAACTGAGTTTAGCACCCTTTTCCAGTAGGGTTGTAGTTCAATTGGGTTATTTTGGGATAGATTTGTTTATTTTGTGTGGATCTGTGTATTTATGCTCAGATAGTAAATTTTCTACAGTAGAATGTTGAAAAGTGGATGAAACTAGGAAAATTATGAAATCTACTGTTTGATACTTTTTAGGAGAAGAGTTAGTTCAAAGCACCTTTTTTAGCTGTGTATTTCATCTTTTTGTAGCCGTTGTTCGGTATTTTATTTCCTGCTGAAAATTGTTCAGTGAACTTTAGTTGGTGTTAGTTGCTTCCTGGATATTTTGTGGATTTTTCTGAGTTCAGAAAAATACACTTGCAGTTCAAACTTGAGTTTCTTTTGAATTTCTAAATAGGAAATAGTGGAAATAATGGTTTTGTTTTATGAGGTAAATAAGCATTTACCTCAATGTCAAAAGTGGTTCAACAAGTTGGCTTTGTTGGTTTGCAAGAAGCATTGCTTTGCATACCACCACATCTCGCACCCACATTAATTAATTATTTTACTTTACCGCATGCAATAGGATCGACACCCCCGGGGCCCGACCAGGAGCAAGAGGCAAACGTCGAGCAGGAGATCCCGGAACTTCATCAAGCCGAGGAGGTCGACCCCGCAGCGGAAACTAACTTGCCCGAGTGCCCCTCCCACGAGGCCTCGGTCTTCACTCAAGGCAAGCCCCAGAGCATTTTAAGTCTCCCAGTATTTACAATTAATTTAATTGAGTATTTTATATTGTGATGCATTAGGTATAGGAGTTGATTTAATCCTACTTGTTGCATTATCATTCCTTGATTATTGAGTATACCTGCCTTGTTATCCTGTTAATGTTCATAATGTAGAATTGCTTAGTCTGCTTAATAAAAGTAGTAGTTAAGGATGTTCCCGTAATACCCCTGGTGGGTATTTACCGGATCACGGTTGGCTATATTTGCTATCGTGGAAAAGAACCTGAGTAGTGATGAAATACGGTCAACTGGAAGGCAAGGCATAAGTTTGGAAACTTGGGGCAGTCCGTCCGTTGGATCGCGTAGGTTTGTATCGATGTTGGCCCTCGTTCATTTTTGAATGCGCCCTTTTACTTAGGGATATGTCGGTGTTGTAATCATCGACCCCGAAGCCGGTTAGAAGCTGTTCGGGCCAGTTTCGACCCGTGTCGCGCCCTCTAGTACGGAAATATGATCTGCCGCGAGAGGCCATCACCAGGTTCCAATTGGGCGGTCCATGCTTGAACCGCAACGATTACCACCACGAACAAGCATCGAGCAGTTGCCCAATACATGGACCCGACGGGAAAAGTGTGGGCTGGTATTAAAGGTCTTTCACCAGCTGGTTTGGAATTCGATTCGAGTCGCCGTCTCCCCCGGTTAGTGGGAAACTATGGCGAGCTTCACCACGATACAGCTCCATGTGATGCTTAAAGGTTCAACTAAAATGTGGATAAGTCAACTGGATATGGTTTTATTATTGCTTGATTAGACTCAAGTGTGTGGAATAGTTCAGGTGCAAACCTAGAATAAGAGACAGGACTAAAAACTGACAGCTCACCTAGGTCATTAATACTCCTTATCTTAATTTTGAGCTTTTCGCAACTAAAAATCTCAACTCCACCAAAAACGGCCTTGCATACCCTTGGTGTCTATATTTTCAGTTGGACGGGTAAGTCTAGCTGAGTACATTCCCGTACTCAGGGTTTATCCCGCTTGTTGCAGATGGCCAGGTGTACTATGGCTATTGTAAACTGCCTCTACCCAGTGGAAGGTGATGAGGAGTAGGCCCAGGGCAGGGTCGTCCAGAAGCTTCCCCTTTTCTTTTGCTGGTCTGAGACTTCTAGTGGCACATTACTTGAAAAAGGAGGAGTGAGTTGTGTTGAGTTGGAGTTATCAAACAATGTTTTATTTGGACCACATGTGTGGTGGTCGTGTTTCAAAACTTATTTAAGCTTCCGCACTTTAAATTCGGTACTGTAATAACTCGGTTTTAAATTCGCACTCTGATGTTTTAAATTCGGTTTCGTTTATCTGTGTTGTATCCTTTTGAATGTAATACTTGAACGATGCGATCCTGTATGTTGTACGATGTTGAAATCCTTCGAGATTTCTGGACTACCGGGGTTATATGGCTTCAAGTGCGGGTCGATGTCAGGCGCAATTGACTAAGACGGTACTTGAGTTCTTATAATCAGGACGGTTCCGCGACAGCTGGTATCGGAGCATGGTTCCAGTTATTGCATCCGTAAGGAGCTATTTTTGAACTAAAATTGGGTATTTCAAAACTATTTTCAAAACTATTTTAAATACTAAGTGTGCCCAGTCTCGTCCTTAAGCCTACATTAGGAATCAGATGGCTTAACTGCTAACAGGGTTCAGGGTTTTGCTTCATGCTGGATCTTTATTTGCTGGTCCATTCTCAGAAAAAAGAGAATGCGTCGATCGCGAAAACATGCATAAAATGATTTTGTGAGATATGAGAGCATGACCGTCCAACCGTCGGTCTAGGTGAGAGTTCTTATACCAAGTATGTGCGAGCTCCACGCAGACACATACGAGGGTATCAATGTTTTGAGGGTATTTCCTATATTGGTGCATGGTGTTTAGTGTTGGCTTCTATGTATTTTGCGCATATTAGCCAATACTCAGTTGTTTTACCATTAGGATTGCTTTGGGCTGAAATGAATCTTCTGCAGGTACACTAACTTTGCGATCGAGTAGAACATGTAGATAACGCATGAGAGATTGTTCTTGCCACCGACTAGAACGTTAGGACTTACGAGTCATGTAGTGAGTGAGAACGTAAGTACGATCATGCATCATGTTTAAATTCTTGCATTTACATTACCTCCTCTTAATTAAAAGTTGTCTCTTTTCTATAAAATTTGCCAACTTAATATTCGTCTCACGAGAGTTCGAAACCCTTTTGTTTCCACAGATGGCCCGGACTAAGCTGACCGCTCGCAAGGCCACCGGAGGAAGAGGAGTTCCGCGTCACCGTTTGGCCACCAAGCTGACCCGGAAGACGTTTTTGACCTACTTTGGGTTGCCGACCATCCTCTGGAGGATTCTACAGGCCGTGGGCTATGAGGAGGGACAAGAGCCCAAGTATTCTTGGCAGAAAGAGATCTATGGACAGGATTCGTTGGTCATGGTGGAGATCAAAGTCAAAGCTTTGCCTGCCAAGCCTCACTGGACAGGATGGACAGAGATCACCAGAGGCACTTGTGCCAAGGATGGAGCTAACAGGGCAGCATACCTGGTGCTGAAGGACATCATCGTCCGTTTTCCCGCCGACCTAGCTAGTGCTCTGGCTGGAGTGTTCCCCCGTGGATCACTTTTTGCATTGCACTGGAAGTAGACTTTGGAGTCAGTCTTGACAGGGAGCCCAGAGGAGAGGTTCTACTGCGAGACGCCTGCGATGAGCACCACCGGAGCTTTGTTAGGTGTATGTGAGAGTTTGGAGCGCACTCTCGAGAGCATGTCCTTCACCCTCACCGCCACCTACCAGAGCAAGAGGAAGCTGCAGGAAGAGTTTGACGCTGAGGTAGCCCGTCTTCAGGAGAAGATTCACCAGATCACTCTCGAGCATGACGATGCACGTGCCACCGCAGGTGCAAAGACCACCGCTAGGACCCTCGCCGAGCGAATGTACCTAACAGCATCCCTGCAAAGGGATGAGGCCCGTACCGCGCTCGACCAGCTCAGAGAGGGAGCTCACCTCTTGATACAGCAGATCCATGGCCAGCAGGCCTATATCGACCAGCTCCACGAGGCAGTCCATCAGATGCACCACGCCGCACAGGAGGCCGCCGCCCCAGCAGCTGCCGAGGTTCCCGTAGCCAAGGCCCAGGACCCCCAGGACGGAGAAGTCCTTGGTCCCGACGCCCCACAAGAGGAGGCTCATGCTGATGAGCCTATGTTCGACGCTGACATCGAGGACGCTGCATCCGCCGCCGGAGACGACTGAGCGTTAGTTCGTTAGGAGTCGTTTCTTTTGTATAGCTTGAGCGTGCTCGCTGATGATGTAACAATCAGACATGTGTTGGTTTATGTTTAAGGTTGTATGATGGCATGTATGGCTTTTGGACAAAAGTCGAGACTTCGATCTGGCACCTTTTTATGGAAATTCCGTCGTTTGCATGTCTAATTTCGAGCAATTATTCTGTGGTGTTGTATGGAAATGAATAATTATGCTTGGTCGTGTGCTAAGTTTTAAATTATGTACAGCGCAGTATTTATTCATGATCAATGTAACATCACCTAATGACTGCTTATTAATGGGATATGCAGATGCCGGCACACACTCGCAGCCAACGTGGACAGGGGTCTGGACAGGAGGAGAATCTGCCACCACCCCCTCAGGCACCAATGACACCGGAAGCGTTTTTCGGCCAGTTTTTGGGAAGTCAGAGGAACATGGAAGAGATGTAGAGGCATATGGAGGCCACCCTCCGTAACATCGCTAACAACACTGCGCAGCAGCATCACCAACGCCAAGGCCCCGAGCCCAACCAGTACAGCTCCTACCGTGATTTCTTGGACACTCGTCCCCCTGTGTTCAAGGAAGTCACCGAGCCGCTGGAAGCAGATGAGTGGCTCAACTCCATCATCCAGAAGTTTCGCCTGCTTCGCCTGACGGAAGAGCTCAAGGCGGAGTATGCCGCCCACATGTTGGAAGGACCCGCAGGTTTGTGGTGGGCCCAGTACGGTGCATCCCTACCTGCAAATGCATGAGTTACTTGGGATCAGTTCTCGACTGCTATGCGCAACCACTACATCCCTAGTGGTTTGATGGAAATGAAGACTACAGAGTTCATGAGGCTGTCTCAAGGAACCAGGTCTATGTCAGAGTATCTCCACAGCTTCAACAGTCTATCTCGCTATGCCCCTGACTTTGTTAACACAGAGGCCAAGAAGATCGCAAGCTTCAAGTGTGGCATGAGTGCCAGCATGCTTTCCAAGATGGGCAACAGTCACCGCACCACCTTCAGTGACTTTGTCAGTGACTGTCTGAATCAGGAGGCCAATGACAGCAGGCTAGCGATAGAAAACCGCCGTCGTGCGAACGAAGGAGGTTTGTCTCAACAGAGGACC
This sequence comes from Coix lacryma-jobi var. lacryma-jobi, assembly GCA_009763385.1. NCBI lineage: Eukaryota > Viridiplantae > Streptophyta > Magnoliopsida > Poales > Poaceae > Coix > Coix lacryma-jobi. Next base: position 74,138,339 of record CM019828.1, on the reverse strand, counting down.
CCTTTCGGAGCACGCACCCCGTATCGCCCGCCAGTTGCAGGAGCAAGGTTTCGTCCCCCACAAAGAAAGATAACCACCAACTGCTCCCGCCCGAGTTTCCAGAAGCCCTACACCGCTCCCATGATGTAGAACAAGGCAAAGGCAGGAAGTGCAGGATGACCCAAGACCCCGTACATGATCGGGCCATGCTACAACTGTGGTCAGACCGGACACCTGTCACGTTAGTGTCCTCGTCCAAAGAAGCAGTACACCCAGCCTCCACCTCGCACAGGTCATGTGCATTGTACTACCGTGGAAGAAGTACCTGAAGGAGAACCTGTCACTGCTGGTACGTTCCTTGTTAATTAGTACCCCGCAGTTGTGTTGTTTGATTCTGGAGCATCGCATTCTTTCATAAGTGAGAATTTTGCTATAAGAAGTAATCTCGGGTTAGTAGAGTTGGATCGGGGATATCAGATAAGTTCCGCCGGAGCTGTTATATCCGCCCATAAAATGGCGAAAGGAGTGGAGATGGCTTTTGGGGATAAGCAGGCCTTAGTGGATCCCATAGTCATCCCTGGTCTAGGTTTGGATGTAATCTTGGGTATGGGTTGGATGAAACTCTGGAAGGTCAGTCTTGACATTTCAGAGCGAGTAGTTTCCATGGTCAGTCCCCGGAATGGGACTTCTTTTCGGTTTAAGTTACCCCGAAACCCCGATGAGATCGGAGTGTTGTTCAATATCACAGCCCAACAGATAGCTGAGATCCCTGTAGTGTGTGAGTTTCCTGATGTCTTTCCTGATGAGTTGCCAGGGCTACCACCAGATAGGGATGTGGAGTTTGCTATAGAGTTGATCCCTGGAACGGCACCCATTTCTCGGAGGCCGTATAGGATGCTAGCTAATGAGTTAGCAGAGCTCAAGGCTCAGTTGCAAGAGCTTTTGGATAAAGGGTTAATACGTCCTAGTTTGTCACCTTGGGGATGTCCCGCCATCTTCGTAAAGAAGAAGGATAAAACTTTACGGATGTGCGTGGATTACAGACCTTTGGATGCGGTAACCATAAAGAATAAATATCCCTTACCCCGAATTGATGTCTTGTTTGATCAGTGTTCTCCAAGATCGACTTGAGGTCAGGATACCATCAGATTAAGATCAGAAGAGAGGATATACCAAAAACAGCCTTCTCCACCAGATATGGACTTTATGAGTATCTGGTTATGTCCTTCGGGTTAACCAATGCACCGGCACATTTCATGTACCTGATGAACTCGGTCTTCATGCCCGAGTTGGATAAGTTTGTGGTGGTGTTCATCGATGATATTTTGGTATACTCCAAAAATAAAAAGGAACATGCAGAGCACCTACGAGTCGTCTTAACTCGACTTCGAGAGCACAAGTTGTATGCTAAGTTTAGCAAGTGCGAGTTTTGGTTAAAGAAGGTACCCTTTCTTGGACACGTCCTTTCAGAGGAAGGAATTTCTGTGGATCCCACGAAGGTACAGGAAGTTATGGATTGGCAAGCACCCACTACCGTACATGAGGTACGCAGCTTTCTAGGATTGGCCGGATACTACCGTCGGTTCATTCCGGATTTCTCAAGGATTGCGAAGCCTATGACTCGTCTAACCCAGAAAAATAAGAAGTTTGAATGGACTCCAGAGTGTGAGGCAGCTTTTCGCACTCTGCGAACTTTGTTGACTTCGGCGCCAGTTTTGGCTCAACCAGATTTGGAGGAACCTTTTGATGTGTTTTGTGACGCATCCAAGATTGGACTTGGATGTGTGCTTATGCAGAATGGGAGAGTTATAGCATATGCTTCACGTCAGTTGCGACCACATGAAGAGAATTACCCGACTCATGATTTGGAATTGGCAGCCGTGGTTCATGCACTCAAGATATGGAGGCATTATCTTATGGGTAACCTATGTCATGTGTACACAGATCACAAAAGTTTGAAATATATCTTTACCCAGCCAGAGTTGAATATGAGGCAGAGGAGATGGTTAGAGTTGATTAAGGATTATAACCTAGAAGTGCATTACCACCCCAGAAAAGCGAATGTTGTAGCAGATGCCTTGAGTCGCAAGACTCATTGCAACTCTCTACAACCACTTTTGGAGGATAGATTCAACCTTATGCACCCCGTTATGCTAAATAACATCACCCTACAGTGCACCCTAGAGAGTGACATCATCGAAGGACAAAAGACTGATGAAGAAATCGGCCAGATCAAAAAGAGATTGGAAACTAATAGTTCTTTGAACTTCAGAACAGATAAACAGGGAATCTTGTGGTAGAATCAGAGGTTGGTTGTTCCTAAGGATACGGAGCTGAAAGAAAGAATTCTGAATGAAGCCCATAATTCAAAGTTATCTATCCATCCAGGAAGTAGTAAGATGTACCACTATCTGAGGACAAGGTATTGGTGGTCCAGGATGAAGAAGGAAGTAGCAGCTCATGTCGCAAGGTGTGATACTTGCTGTAGGATAAAAGCTATACACCTGAAACCTACCGGACTGTTACAACCTTTATCAATCCCAGAATGGAAATGGGAAGAGATTAGTATGGATTTCGTCACCGGTCTTCCCACCGCTCAAAAAGGAAATGATTCTATCTGGGTTATCGTGGACCGGTTATCTAAAGTGGCTCACTTCATCCTGGTTAAGACTACACACCGACCTCATCAGTATGCAAACTTGTACATTCAGAACATCTTGAGGTTACACGGAGTTCCAAAAAGGATTGTCTCTGATAGAGGACCCCAGTTCATCGCGCGTTTTTGGGAACAATTGCACAAGGAACTAGGGACCAAGTTGGTAAGAAGTTCCGCTTATCATCCCCAAACCGCAGGACAGACAGAAAGAGTGAATCAAATTCTGGAAGATATCCTCAGAGCTTGTGTTTTATCCTCCGGAGAGTCATGGGAAAAGTGGTTACCCCTCGTCGAGTTCTCTTATAACAATAGCTACCAGGAAAGTATAAAGATGGCACCTTTTGAAGTTTTATATGGACGAAGATGCAGAACCCCGGTAAATTGGGTTGAATCAGGGGATCGAGGATTTTATGGGTCAGATTACATAAAAGATGCTGAAGAGATCGTGCAAATAGTACAACAACATATCAAGGCAGCACAATCCCGACAAAAGAGCTATGCAGACACACGAAGGAGACCCTTGGAATTCCAAGTAGGAGATTACGTCTACCCTAAGGTCTCACCCATGAGGAAGGTCCAACGTTTTGGAATTAAGAAAAAGTTAGCACCACGATACGTAGGACCATACCAGATCGTAGCTAAAAAGGGAGAAGTAGCCTATGAAGTGCAGTTACCCCCCAGAGATGAGCGCAATCTTCCCAGTGTTCCATGTGTCCCAATTGAAGAAGTGTCTTCGAGTTCCAGAACAGGAAGAAGTTCAAATCCCGGATATCTCCATCAGATCAGATCTGGAATACTATGAACAACCTCAGGAGATATTGGATACCAAGACTCGAGAGACCCGCAACCGAACGGTGAAGACTTACCAGATTCTTTGGAGCAACCACGAACCCAACGATGCAACTTGGGAAACCGAGGAGTACTTACGCGTAAACTATCCCGCTTTTGTTAAGAAATGGTACGTAACTCAAAATCTCGGGATGAGATTTCTTTAAGGGGGGAAGGGCTGTGACACCCTAGTGTCAAGCACTGCATTAGGAACTACCTTTAGCTACTAAAATGCATAAGCAATGCATTGCATCATTTCATCAAAGTGCTTTTGTCTCTGATTTATTTATCTGGATTTTGGTCTCTTTTGGGACTTGATTGTTTAAATAGATTTCTGTCTTAGCAAATGACTTTATAAGATAAAGAATATGAAGTATAACACTTTTCATGTTGGCATTTCTACCTAGTTCAAAATTTGTTTAGCAAATAAAAACAAGGGAAACGAAATGTTTATGTCCCAAAAATTGGCTTTATCTTTGTGGAAGTTTTAAACTGCTTTTCCGCAAAAATATTCTATATGAAAGTTGTAGAGAAAATTATTTTGAGCAACTTTTATTTTTAGGTCAAATTCTAGTTTGGAGTTTTTGAAGCTGTTTTGAATGGTCAAAGTTTGAAAAATTTTCGGAAAAAGAAAAAGGAAAAGATTTTTCCTTCCCGCGCCCCTTTCGGCCCATCTGGCCTTTCGGCCCAGCCTCGCACCCGCGTCGGCCCGCCTGCTCGCTCGCTCGCCCGCGCGCCGCGCTCTGCCGCCCACTGACACAGCCGCGCCGTACGCCGGCCGCAACCGCCGCGTGGCCGCCTTCGCCTACGCCGTATCCCGCTCGCCCACTCCCCGCTCGATCTTCGCCCGCTCGATCATGCCACGATCGCGCGCGGCCACTCCCGTTCCGCCTCGCCTCCCGCACGCCACGCCGGGCCCCGCCATGACCGCCGGCCGGCCAAGGCCATGACCAAAACCCCGAGCACCCCTTCGCTCCCTCACTCACCCGCGCACACACCCGCACTCGCTCTCGCTCTCACCCTTTTCCTCTCTACGGACGAACGCGAGCGCGAACGCTCGTGCCCGCCGCCGTTCGCCGTCGTCACTTTTTCCCTCCGTTCCCACTCCCCCAAGCCACCGCTGGTCGATTAACCTCGACCATCACTTCGCCTCCATCTCGGACACCCAGTGCGCACATCTACACCCTCAGCCGAGCTTCACCGGCACCGGAACCCGAGGAGCCCCGCCGCGGACGCCATCGACGCCGTCCAGAGCTCGAGGCTGTTCCTCCCCGTCTGAAGCTTCTCCGCCTCCCTCCTTCACTCGCCAGCTTCGCCAAGCAAAGGCAAGGTGCGAACACTAGTTCGCGAGCTCTCTATCGCCCCGTAGCTCCCCTTCCACCTCCGACCGAGCACCCTGGCCGCCGCCATGGCCGCGCACGTGGACGAGCTCCACCGGAGCTTCACCGGCCGAACCAACCCCTCTGGTAGCTTACCTAGGGTTCGCGCAAGCCTTCGCCCCCGCTAATTTGGCCGGCAACCGCCGGAAACGGCGTAGCCGCGCGTCCCGCCGCCGCCGCCCGCCGCCGCTCACCGCCGGCACGCTACGGCCGTGTGCTAGACAAACCAACCACACCATTCGATGCGCCTCGTCGAGACGAGCCCACCGAGCACCACCCCGCCGCCGGAGACCTCGCCGCCGGCGAGAACCGCGCGGTCAACCCTCTTCCCCTGTTTTCTCTCTCTGACGGGTGGGTCCCGTTGACCAGTGGATCCCCCGCATCAGTCACTCACGGTCTATAGACCGGGTCTGCGCAAGTTGAGCCGGGAAGTTTAAATGTTTTTCCTTTTTGTTTTTAAATTCCAGAAGGGCTTGTTATTTTTGTGTAGCACGTTTTAAAAGTCCAAATGAAATGCTTTCAGTTTTGTTAGCTTGTTTATGAGTAGATCTATCATGGAAAAATATGAAACTATTTTTGGTAGAAGTTTTAGTTGCTGTTTTTATTTAATCCAGTTTACATGCTTTTGTTGAGATAAATGGTTATATATGTTTTCTTGTCGAGTTAATTCATGGAAAATTTTGTGTGAGTTTATTATCATGTTATGTACCTGTGAAAAATATATGAGGCCCTATTTATGTGGAAAAAGTTTATGTTATAGTTTAAAGTTCTTTTTGGCTATTTTCTTGGAATAAGTGTTAAAGTGTTTTATATGTCAAAATAAAATGTGGGAAAATTTGTGTGGTCTCTGTGTGTGATGTTCAAGCTAAGAAAAATGTTAAAGATAGGATGTTGTATGGAAAAATGTGAAGTTATTTCATAAATGTACTTTTCTATGTTTTTCTTTGGAAATTCATGTAAGAAATAATATAATGTTTCTGTTCATGGAACTTCCTTGATAAATATGAAATGTGGAGTAGAATCTGGAATAAATATGAAACTGAGTTTAGCACCCTTTTCTAGTAGGGTTGTAGTTCAATTGGGTTATTTTGGGATAGATTTGTTTATTTTGTGTGGATCTGTGTATTTATGCTCTGACAGTAAATTTTCTACAGTACAATGTTGAAGAGTGGATGAAACTAGGAAAATTATGAAATCTTCTGTTTGACACTTTTTAGGAGAAGAGTTAGTTCAAAGTACCTTTTTGAGCTGTGTATTTCATCTTTTTGTAGCCGCTGTTCGGTATTTTATTTCCTGCTGAAAATTGTTCAGTGAACTTCAGTTGGTGTTAGTTGCTTCCTGGAATTTTTGTGGATTTTTCTGAGTTCAGAAAAATACACTTGCAGTTCAAACTTGAGTTTCTTTTAAATTTCTAAATAGGAAATAGTGGAAATAATGGTTTTGTTTTATGAGGTAACCTCAATGTCAAAAGTGGTTCAACAAGTTGGCTTTGTTAGTTTGCAAGAAGCATTGCTTTGCATACCACCATATCTCGCACCCACATTAATTAATTATTTTACTTTACCGCATGCAATAGGATCGACACCCCCGGGGCCCGACCAGGAGCAAGAGGCAAACGTCGAGCAGGAGATCCCGGAACATCATCAAGCCGAGGAGGTCGACCCCGCAGCGGCAACTAACTTGCCCGAGTGCCCCTCCCACGAGACCTCGGTCTTCGCTCTAGGCAAGCACCGAAGCATTTTAAGTCTCCCAGTATTTACAATTAATTTAATTGAGTATTTTATATTGTGATGCATTAGATATAGGAGTTGATTGAATCCTACTTGTTGCATTATCATTCCTTGATTATTGAGTATACCTGCCTTGTTATCCTGTTAATGTTCATAATGTAGAATTGCTTAGTCTGCTTAATAAAAGTAGTAGTTAAGGATGTTCCGGTAATACCCCTGGTGGGTATTTACCGGATCACGGTTGGCTATATTTGCTATTGTGGAAAAGAACCAGAGTAGTGATGAAATACGGTCAACTGGAAGGCAAGGCACAAGTTTAGAAACTTGGGGTAGTCCATTCGTTGGATCGCGTAGGTTTGTATCGATGTTGGCCCTCGTTCATTTTTGAACGCGCCCTTTTACTTAGTGATATGTCGGTGCTGTAATCATCGACCCCGAAGCCGGTTAGAAGCTGTTCGGGCCGGTTTCGACCCGTGTCGCGCCCTCTAGTATGGAAATGTGATCTGCCGCGAGAGGCCATCACCAGGTTCCAATTGGGCGGTCCGTGCTTGAACCGCGACGATTACCACCACGAACAAGCATCGAGCGGTTGCCCAATGCATGGACCCGACGGGGAAAGTGTGGGCTGGTATTAAAGGTCTTTCACCAGCTGGTTTGGAATTCGATTCGAGTCGCCGTCTCCCCCGGTTTGTGGGAAACTATGGCGAGCTTCACCACGATACAGCTCCATGTGATGCTTAAAGGTTCAACTAAAATGTGGATAAGTCAACTGGATATGGTTTTATTATTGCTTGATTAGACTCAAGTGTGTGGAATAGTTCAGGTGCAAACCTAGAATAAGAGACAGTACTAAAAACTGACAGCTCACCTAGGTCATTAATACTCCTTATGTTAATTTAGAGCTTTTCGCAACTAAAAATCCCAGCTCCACCAAAAACGGCCTTGCATACCCTTGGTGTCTATATTTTCAGTTGGACGGGTAAGTCTAGCTGAGTACATTCCCGTACTCAGGGTTTATCCCGCTTGTTGCAGATGGCCAGGTGTACTATGGCTATTGTAAGCACTGCCTCTACCCAGTGGAAGGTGATGAGGAGTAGGCCAAGGGCAGGGTCGTCCAGAAGCTTCCCCTTTTCTTTTGCTGGTCTGAGACTTCTAGTGGCACATTACTTGAAAAAGGAGGAGTGAGTTGTGTTGAGTTGGAGTTATCAAACAATGTTTTATTTGGACCACATGTGTGGTGGTCGTGTTTCAAAACTTATTTAAGCTTCCGCACTTTAAATTCGGTACTGTAATAACTCGGTTTTAAATTCGCACTCTGATGTTTTAAATTCAGTTTCGTTTATCTATGTTGTATCCTTTCGAATGTAATACTTGAACGATGTGATCCTGTATGTTGTACGATGTTGAAATCCTTCGAGATTTCCGGACTACCGGGGTTATATGGCTTCAAGTGCGGGTCGATGTCAGGCGCAATTGACTAAGACGGTACTTGAGTCCTTATAATCAGCACGGTTCCGCGACACCCCATTCGATTTGGTGAGGGTCCAATCGATTTTGGTTTTGTCCCGTGGCGTTTTTGGGCGTTCTGGACGGTGGCGGACTGTCCGCCCCTCCAGCCGCGGACAGTCCGCGAGTCGGGACTTCAGCCGAGCAGTGGCTGTCGGCCTCGGGCCTTTTCCTCTCGGGTGACCGGCGGACAGTCCGCCGTTGACAGGCACGGACAGTCCGCGAGTCGCGCAGGGACACTTCAGCAGCTTCGTTGTTTTTGTTGTCTGACCGGCGGACAGTCCGGCCCCCTAGTGGCGGACAGTCCGGTCCACACCGGACAGTCCGGGACCAAGGGTCCGGACAGTCCAGGAATCGCCTGTAGGGTGAGTTTCAGTGCATTTGCTCTTCTGGCTTTTTGGCTTTGTTTCCGGACTTCTCGTTTGCTCCTAGAGTTCACCTAGGAACCTCTCTACATATCCTTGCTACGCGTTAGCATCGGTATTTGGAGGAATCCCGACGTAGCTCTCTATCTACGTTTGGGAGTGGGTCTTTTAGGCACGAACTTGACTCGGGGTTTTGAGAGTTTTGGTTTGCTCTCTTGTGTGGTGCCTCGCTGTGATCCTAGGGATCACCCACCCTCTTTCCGAGGGTCGTGGGCATCACGTTTGAGTCCGAAGCTTTTGGGGTTGATTTTGTTGGGACAAAGGCTATAATTTCGGAAGAAATTTTTAGGCTCCCATTCACACCCCCCCTCTGGTCGCCAATTCGGTCCTTCACCGTGTAGTTTTTGCACTTTCTGGGAGGTCACGGACAGTCCGCCGTGGAGGTCTCGGACAGTCCGCCGTAGTCGCGGACAGTCCGCCAGAGTGGCCGCGGACAGTCCGCGCTTCGGGGCTTCAGCCGAGCAGTGGCTGTTGGCCTCGGGCCTTTTCCTCTCGGGTGACCGGCGGACAGTCCGCCGTTGACCGGCGCGGACAGTCCACGAGCCGCGCAGGGGAGGATCAGCAGCTTTGCTGTTTTTGCCATTTAGCCTGCGGACAGTCCGCCAGGGTTTTGCGGACAGTCCGCCCGTGGCACGGACAGTCCGGCACCAGCAGCCCGGACAGTCCGCGAATCGGCTGTAGGTTGCATTTTAGTGCTTTTGCTCTCCCGGTTTTTTGGCTTCGTTTCCGGACTTCTCGTTTGCTCCTAGAGTTGACCTAGGAACCTCTCTAACTATCTTTGCTACGTGTTAGCATAGGTATTTGGAGGAATCCCGTCGTAGCCCTCTATCTACGTTTGGGAGCTGGTTTTTGGGGCCGAACTTGACTCTGAGTTTTGGGAGTTTTGGTTTGCTCTCTTGTGTGATGCCTCGCTGTGATCCTAGGGATCATCCACCCTCTTCCAAGGGTCGTGGGCATCGCGTTTGAGTCCGAAGCTTTTGGGGTTGATTTTGTTGGGACAGAGGCCGTAATTTCGGAAGAAATTTTTAGGCTCCCATTCACCCCCCCCCCTCTGGTCGCCTTGCTTTAGCATTTTCGGTCCTTCAAACATTTGTGGTGTTCCCAGCCACTAGCATTTCTGGCAATTATATGGACCAAACAGAAATTACAAAAACAACAACTAGAAATTGCAGTCGTACAAATGTGCAATTTCTTAATTATTGTTTAGTAATTTTAAAGAAGCTCAATATACAAATGCTTACTAGTTTTTAGTTGCTAGTTATAATTTGGTCCACAAGAAGTTTAATGTAGCTCCTTACAATTGATATTGCAAAACTTTAATATAAAACGATAAACCTATTATACATAGGTCTCGCAACTACTCATAACACAAGTTGTTTTCGAAATATTACAGAGCCACATGGCTTATTCTCATCATTCATTCTTCTCTTTGTAAGCATTCTAGTGATCACATTTGTTGCACTAAGCACCTCAAAGTTCTCTGTTCCCAATGAGTGGTTGAGCAAATTGCTTCTTAGCTTGATTGGATGTAGTGCTGGTTTCTAGAGCTCCTGCATCATAATGGTTAAAGGTCTAGATTAATACATGTAGTTACATGTTTCGATGTAGTGGTGGTTGATTAGAAGAAGATGTGTACCTGTGTCTGTGGTTGTTGATTTTCTTTTCTTTGTTTTTGAAGGAACAGGAGGAAGGTGCTTGTTTTGGCATGTCTTGATGTTATGCCCAGGTTCACGACACTGTGTACAGGTAAAGGTGTTTTTTGCTTTGCTTATGATGTTCTCAACTATACCTTTTTGTCTGGTTACTATCTTGGGCCTTCCTTTTTTTCTGGGCATTATCAGGATCTTGCAAAACCATTGAAGCACTTTCTTGAGTTGATTGTGTTTGATGTAGTCTGACATTAGTACTATTGTTCTCCAATATCACTGAAACACTTTGTTGAGTTGCTTGTGCTTGAGGTAGGGTGCCATCATCTGTTGTTTGATTCAGTTTCCTTTCCATTTGCTCTGCTTGTTCTAGGACATAGTTGAATGTTTCGATTATTGTTGATCCGTCCGGAGCAATCTTGCTCAACTTGTTTGACAAAATGTTGTGCCTCAATTTGTGGTATAATATTGTCCCTTCTAAACTGTTTCATGTCCTTATTCCTCCACCTTTCAATGAAGTACTTGTCATCTAGCTGAGAAATGTTGAGGTTTGTTAGCACCTTGATGATATGGCAGCATAGTATTCCATCTTTTTGAAACTTGCAGCATATGCAGTTGTACATTTTCTGTGGCAAGTCCACTGTGACAATGTACCTCCTTGTTCTGAACTCAAATTTCCTATGGTACTCAGATTTAAATACTGCGTAAACTTGATCTTTCTGGAGTTCCTAAGTCCCATATTTTGTTGCCAATGTGATTTCCTTTTGGAACTTGAAGAATATGTTTCGGTTGTAGATCTTTGCAGCCTGTCTTTCAAACTCATATGTTGTACTTAGCCAAGGCATTGATCTGGTTTCAAAGTCCTGTTGAGCTTGATTCTTCTTTGTATTATCTGAAATTCTTTGGAACTCATTCATAAATCTCATGATGTTGTATCTTGGTATCACGTCCATTTTGAATAATGCATTTGTTCCTTCACTCCTGGCTGTAGAGTTGATGAAAGGGAAGAAATGGTGCTTGAAGTAGACTGGGACAAAGTTCTCCCTATTCAACCACATTTCATTAAGGTACTTGAAGCCACCAACATCATATGTTTGTCTTATGTTGTTGTACAAGCTCTCAAACTCTGTTACGCTGACCGAGTTCCTTAGGGTGTCAAATAGGTCGTCATGCAGGTTTTCATTCTTCTTCATTGAAAAAATCCTGCCTCCTTTCTCTTGTGCTTTCTTCACAATGTGGAAGAAGCAGTTTCGATGATCAGTTCTTGGTAGTATGTTTCTGATTGCAGCCTTCATTGCTAGGTCTTGATCAGTGATTATTGTTTTAGGGTGCTTTCCTCCCATGCAAACAAGCATCGTCTGAAATATCCACTCAAAAGTCTCAGTTGTTTAATCCATGATGAAAGCACATCCAAAGAGGCAATTGTCCCCATGTCCTGTAATTCCTACAATTGGTGCAAACTTGAGAGAGTACTTGTTGGTGTTGTAGGTTGTATCGAAACTGATGCAATCTCCAAATTCCTCATAGTATCTTCTACTTGTTCTGTTCGACCAGAAAATGTTTTTGACTTTGTTGTTTTCATCAATGGAGAACTTATAGAAGAACATTGGGTCTTTGGCCTGTTGCCTGGAGAACCATTCATAGACTTGTTGCATATTATTTTCTGATGTGTCATTCTTTAACTTTGTCTTCTCATTGCTGATGTGTTTCTTGTTGTATGGAGTTACATCCCCTCTAATGTAAGATAGGACTGCCATAATCTTCCTGTCGGGTAGGTTGACCTTGTTGAATGTTGCAATAAGCTCCTTCTCCATTTCAGTCATCCTAATCTGTGAGAACAGTTTATTCTTTTGGTCTTTGCTTGCAAAAGCATGATTGTGCTCCAGATTCAACCTAGTAACTGTCCATTCTCCGTTCTGTAGTGTCAGAACAAGATCAGCGGGGCACTTGGTTGGTATAAGTGTACTTGTTTTCCTTTTGTTTGGCACTGGATTGGGTGTTGGAGGTGTGCGAGAAATCTTGCTTTTGTTCTTCCTTGCGCTTTGCACTCCTGAAACAGTATCGGTTTCGTCCTCCTTTTTCCTACTTGACAAGTTATACTTCAGTGTAACTCTTGTAACCTTGTCGTAATTTGGATCTTTCTTATCTTTGCACTTGTATGTGTGCCATTTCACCACTAAAAATCCAACTATGAATGCATAGTCATTGTAGAATTTGTATGCTTCATCTGTTGATGGAAATTTCATGCCAATGCGAGGAACATGCCTGCTAGCATGTTCTTGAGACAATCGCTCAGCTGCCATAATGCTTTGGCTTTCCATCTGAATTGCCCTAACGTCTTCTTCACCTTGTTGTCCATTAGCAGCCCTGATTTGATTTTCATCTTGTTGTCCATTAGCAGCCCTGATATCTTCATCTTGTTCCGCGCTAGCAGCCCTGATCTCTTGTCCATCTTGTTCTGCACTACCATCCCTGATATCTTCATCTTGTTGTTGCACTTCATTGCTTGGGTCATCTCCTTCCTCATGTATCATGTTGTCTTGATTGCCAAAGTATGTGAATGCTTATGTTTGTTCATTTTGCAGGTTGTCATGGTATGCTTGTGGTGCATCAGAGAATCTGTTGGTCGTGACATACATATGGTTCTATTTTTGGAGAGGTAAGAAAAAAAGATGGACAGTTAGAGATTTCGATTATGTATTTGTATCAATGGGTTAACTGTATTTGTTCATTTGCATAAACACTACATACCTCTAGTGGATATGGCTGCTCCAGCAAGTCCATGTAGGTTCCTGTTATTTGTGATGACATGAAATCATCAGAATTGTGATTTAAGGATTGTGCTTGAGCTATGACTTGGTTCACTAAGCTTGTGTAGGTTGAGGCACCCTGAGATAGTACATAACTTGTTCATCCTGGTGATGTGATCACTTGCATATGTTGCCACTCACCATTAGTGATAAAATGATACCGTGTTCCAAAATATTTTCGAAGAAATTGTGAAATGTAAGTTTTTAATGAATCACACATGTTGAGTATCCTGCATTTGTTGATCTTGTCCATGGATGTTGTTGTTCATTGATGGTGTTGAAGTCTCCTGTTGGATCATGGGGTCATGTCCTTTGTAGTTGTTGTCTAGTATGGCTCTTGAAGTAGCCTGTTTATTTGAAAGACAAAGATTGAACTTAAATTTTAGTAATTGCAAATTACAATAGTAGGAATTACATGGTTGTATGACTGCAATTATTGATTTGAAAATTTGCAATTACTTGTATTTATGTTTACCTCATTTGTGTAATTCATATTTGTTGTGTTTCTCTCCCATTGATAGTAACTCTCTACATTGACACCCTGCATATAGAAAGGTAGATATATTAGCAAAATCGAGTTGCACATGTTTGAAAGAGAAATTTCAGCAAAGGCACTCATTTTGTTCATTGTATTTCATACCTGTTGAAAATCAATGTGAGCAGTTATCTCTGACACTTGAGTTAGTTGCATTGCATTGTCTTCACATCCAAAACCCACGTGCCTGTAAAAATCTTCATCTTGCATTTCATGGAGTTCTTCATGCTGGACCTGCATAGAGATGAAGGTTTCTCAGTACCATTTGAGGGTTCTCCTTGGCCTATGATGCGATCTTTGCAATTCTGATGTGGCACCATTCTTTTACACATATGAGTCTTTGTTGTTGTCATGTGTCCTATTTAACCATGAGACACATCCATTCCCAAGCAACTGGTGTAGGCTTACCTCCCTGATGGTTGGGATGGATGTATCCCATGGTTACATAGCTCCCATGAACTTATCTGACACTTCTTCTACTTATTTGCCACCAGTGATGCTTACTAAATAGCTCAAACTTAGTTGGCTTGTGCTAAGGCCTTTCTTTGCTACCTATATGCCACTAGTGATGCTTACTAAATTTTTTCATGGCCAATGAAGAAACTTGATTTTAGGAGGTGGTTGCATGTTCTGTGGTTAACTTCTGAATTGGTTTTCTCATGTCTCTCATCTGATCTTCTGGAATCATCCACTGTTTCGCAACTTTGTGTTGACCCCCAACTTGATGGCAACAGTTGATGGTCCAGCAGATTACATGAGTGTCATGAACTTGTTTGTTTGCTTTCGAATTGCAAGGCAACCACCAATGAATGTTTATAATCTGAGGCCTAATTTAATTGCTTTCGGCCTATGATGACTGACATGCTTCTGAGGCCTCTCTTTTCTCTCTTCTCCTGTCTCTTTGTTTTTGTGCTATATAAGATGTCAATTTTTTACTTGTGCTACTATTGAATAACTTGTATCTTGTTTTCTTTTTTTGAGTGCTCTTATAGAATAACTTGTGTCTTGTTTCTGTGTTACATTAGGTTGGTTTTCTTCCTATACAATAACTTGCCTGCATGCATGACCAAATGCAGGTAGGCAAGCAGGCATGCTGGTTGCCCAGGCAGCAACACCAGCATCATTTGGTTGCTAGTAGGCATATCTTATCAATCTGATTGATGTCCATTGTTGTTCCTTAGGTTTATGCACATGCACTGAATGTATGTATATAGCAGTAAAGTTTGTTTGCATGGCCTAAGGTTTTAGTCTGCATGCACTGAACCTGAAACTCTGAAATTGCATGTACATATAGCATAATTTGCAAATTTAGATATGTGCAATTTCATTAATTCTAATTTGCAATTTACTTTAGCATGAGGAACAAATTTTGATCTCTGGAAAAAATTTGTGTCAGAAAAAAAAGGGAAAATAAGCCACATTGCTGAGATCAGTAGCAGGACAACTGAGTCAAGTGATGTTGATCAGTTGCATTTGTTTGAAGACAAGTATACCTTTGAAATACATGATTATCTATATTCATGAAGCAGCATACAAGGGCTCAGATCAATAGGAGGATGGAGGAGATGGTCATCAGAAATAGCAAAATTGCTATGGTTAGTACCTTTTTGGCTTGATGGTCTTGATAGCTCTTGTCCTTTGTCTGCATGTTGTAATTTTCCTTTTGATTCATTCTCTAATTCTACAATTTTCGCACTGTGAATGTGTGTGTATTCATAGATCTGTGTGTGTGTGGAGTTTCTTTCTTGTTGGAGGGTGAATGGCATATCTGTAAAACCAGTAATATTGTATTGGGCTGATAGTTGTTTTCTGGGTTCAAACAGCACAAGAGGTGGGCCGAATTAGCAGGAAAGGCGGCCCGAATTAGCAGGAAACAGTTAGCGGGTATGGAGGTTGCATTCGTTAAATTTTTGGCGGGCCCGGTACTCCGCTTCTGTCGCTTATTGGTTTTATTCAGACCCGTTTATTGAGCCCACGCCAAATCAACATACCAACAGACCTGGCTGTTGGATGGTGATCTGATGGTCCACCTTGTCGCCTGAGATGAATCTGGGATCTCACGCGACTGTGATATAGCATCTCCCTATATTTATATGCAGGAGACAACACGCATGGAGGATCAGATCCAGAGTCGATCCCCTCTGTTGGTAGTTCTTAACTTCACTAAAGATAGAGCTAGGCAACTATCCCCGGTAACGGCCCAGAAATGCTTGTAGCAAGTCCAGTCACTATACCTAAAGGAGTGAAGCTAAAGCAGCTATCTACTAATGTCAAATGGGGTTGTCAATCCCGACACTAGTAGGAGCTAGCTAGAGAGATTGCAATCTACCTAGAGGAGATTCTGGAAGCGCACAGAACTATCGTAGTAGAACTTCGCCTGGGAGTACCAGGTGTCGATTTATTTGATCCCAAGGGAAGGCTAGGGTGGTGTATGAGTCGAGTCAAGGAGGGGATGAGAGTCGAAGAATAAGAAAAGGGAAAAAAGGAGAGAGGAGATGAAAGGCTAGAAAGAATATATGGGTGGATAGGTAAGGATGAAATGAATGGTAAGGTAGGGTGGATGGATAGGTAGATAGGGGGGAAAGATAACTAAGGATAACTAATATAACTAACTAATAACTAATAACTACTCCTAGATAACTACGAAGCAAGATAGGAAAATGCCAAATAAGCAACCAAGTAAAGTATAGTTTTATTCCTATCTTATCAAGTACCGAGGCGTACTAGCCTTTACCACTGACTTAGGTTGAACGCTAGCACAACTAGCCTTACTGTTAAACTGGGCCAACTACGTGGTGGAATTCAAGGCGCACAGGGCTGTCACCACCTGCTTGCTACCACAGCTATCCGGGGGTCCAGCCGTATCTGAAGGTAAGTCTATAACTAAGCACCACGCTTAATTATATTCTAACTATCTCTACCCTAGCTTTGAATAGAGACACCCTTGCGGACGTCAGAGCAAATACTTGACTTAATAAGATAAACACTAAACTAACTAAGCAACCTCTTGGCAAAGATCAAACACTAAGCACACTAGAGATTAACTACTATGGCTAAGGGAATTGAACTGTAGGATAGCTAGGCACTCAAGCAATCAATCAAATATACTACTCAATACTGGTAAGTAGAATAAAGTAATACTTTAAATGATCAACTAGAATATAGTAAAGTGCTTGAGTAACAAGAGCAAAACCTGAACTGGAGATCAAGGAAGACTCTTCCCAGCTCCAGGACCGATCACTTGCACGCCTCTGCTCTTGAGCTAAGCCTTGAGCAGCGCTTCCGCGAGGGCAATGAGGCAAGGATACCTTGCTCTACTAGCTACCTACTTGCCTAAGCTTGGCTAAACCCTAAGCTATTAGCTCTCTAGCTCTAGCCTTGCTTTCTTTGCTTCTTTTCCTTCCTTGCCTTTGCTTCCTCTGAAGTGACGCCTCCAGGGGGTATTTATAGCCTTGTGGAGTGAGGGGGGTACTTATAGGGGGGGCAGCCGACCTAGGGCTGAGTCAGGTGGCGACCGCCAACCCTAACCGTCCGATTGAACCGCCATTCAACCGAGGGCATCCAGAGGGTCCTCCAAGGCGGTGGTTAGGTCGGTGGCTCAAACCCTAACCGCCTCTTGTCCAATCCAAGGCACGATCCATGTCACCTGCCTTTCGAGCCATCCGATTCAACCGACCTAGTGACCAAGGGCCAGGAATTTGCCTCGAGGAGGTCACACGGATCGGTGACGTGGCAGGGAGTAGATTTGGGCCAACTCAAGTGGCGGGCGCCACCTAGGGGTGGCGGGCGCCACCCCCCTGAGGCCCAATTGGGCCCTGCTGAGTGGGCTTGGCCTTTGGTGGTTCAAATATCCAAATTTGGTTCAAATCCTGCATTCAAATCAAAATCTATGGACATGTAGAATTCGGTTAGTTTGAAACCTATTTGACTACATTTCATGCCTTTTTGGTGAATTTTAGGGTAAAATGTTGATGGTAAAATAGGTGTTTAAGGACCATCAACAAGCTCCCCCAAGCTAACCTGTTGCTCGTCCTCGAGCAGCAATGCGGTTTAAGCATTGAGCATGAAATAGATAGCAACTTAAGATGTATACAAGTGCATATTGTATAGTGAGAAATAACTTAGTATATATCATTAATCATAGCAATGTGGGGCTTACAACTTTTTCACTTCAAACATGCAAGAGTGAAATAAAGCAGTAGATAGGAAACTTTTATCTTTCTTAGGTTTGATGAGGATTCTATCTGGAGGTTTTTTTTTAAAGGTTTTCAAAAGATAAAAACTTGCTTAAGTCCTCCAAGATTCACTCAATCACTCAATGGTGTTTACATCCTCACTTAGGCCAAAATGTAGCCTCTCCTATTTCTAAAGAATGATATGTGGAGTTATAGCTAGGCTAAGAATCATGAGCAAATTGTCTAATGTTTATTGCTAAGCTAGACACTCAGATCATAAGGAGCAGCAAATCATAAAAATTGATCAAGATGTGCATGTGTGGTTATGTGGAAGTGTATAGAGAGATATTTCATAATCCTTCCTAGTTAATTTCTGGGGTCTAGAGCTAATGATAACTCTCTCTTTTTTTTAATCGATACATAGTGAGTAGACAAAAATGTGTCCTCACATTTTCTTAGGACATAGTCCTCTCTTGAGCTACTTTGCTCACTTCTTTTTTTTCATATCTCTCTTTTTTAGCACTAGATTTCCCCAGATTGTCTATAGGAAAGGATTTCAGAAATGAAAAGGGGAAGAGAGAGAAATGCTTATTCTCAGTGTAGGAATAGCATAAGGCTAGCAATGGAACGTTTGGCAAGGTATTGCATATCTCCAGTGTAGAGAATGAGCAATTTATTTGGTGGTTGCAAACTTCCAAAGTGGAGAGTAAGCAATTTTTGGTGGGTGTGTCAATCTTGATCAAAAGAAATGATAAGCTTCTCTACTAAGATCTATGAGGTCTAACAAAGCTCAACACAAACAAAGCTATTTGTGGTTTTGACTAACAAATATTTGGCTAGTGGTGGGATGAGATAAAATCCAGGAGGAACTTTTAGCAAGGTTTTCATGATTTTTTTAAAAGAAATCCTCCAGATTAGGTCCTAATTTCACCTTAGCAAGTTTAAAGAATTACTCCATTTCTAACTAACTTTATTCACTAAGCATGATTTTAGTTAAAACATGTGCAACCCACAAAAGCTACAACTTAGATAAAACTAGTTATTCTAACTATAACAATAGCATTTGCATGGCATATTTTATTTCTTATTCAGGTTTCAACATTTTTAAGCAGATTTTATCATTTTTACTCATGGGATAATTACTTAGGCAAGCATATAGCATTCAAAAGATATAGAATTTAAGAACCGAACATAAAGAGTAAGGTTGAAACATACCTTATTGGCGCGAGGATCTCCCCCAAGCTGGCTTCTGCTTGGTGAAGAGTCTTCATCTTTCTCGGTCGGAGCACTTGTCCTCATTTTATTAAAAGGGAAACTATCTAATGTTGTGAAAAAGGGAAACTATCCTATTATGATATTTTATTATTCTAGCTAAGTTAACATATACTTATGCATATAACTAATGATAACTGATTTTTTTTAGTTACATGCATGACATATGTTATTTATTTGAAAAAAAGGAAATTTGAAGGGAAATTTAAAATTAAATCCATACCTTAGATCCATGAAATTTCATCCTTTTTGGGTGGATCTTCTTCCTTGGGTGCTTCTTCTTTAAGTACTTCATTAGGTTCTTCTTCTTTTGGCACCTCTCCTTTGTCATGTGAATTACACAACTCAGGAGAAGGTGGTTCTTTCTTTCTGTTCCACCTTGTTCTTGGGCGTCTCTTCTTGGTACGAACGGGTTTTGCTTCCTGCATGTTAGCGGCATATGCGGGACCACGGGAAAAGGAGAATATTTCCTTCCTCCCTCCTAATGTCATTTCCATTTTACCACTCCCCACATATATGCAAGCATCAACAGTGTTCAAGAAAGGTCTACCTAAGATTAGAGGTACATCTTTCCTATTTCCCATATCTAGTATTATGAAATCAGCAGGAACATATGAACCTCTAATATGAACAGGTAAATCAGTGATTATTCCTTCTACATAGCATGTTGATTGATCAGCTAACACGACATAGGCAGATGTGGATGACATGGGTGGAAAGAACGAGTTTTCATAGAAATCCTTAGATAAAATGTTCACACTCGATCCTAAATCACACATGGCATTTTTAAAGACTTCACGAAATATTGAGCATCTAATTATGGGACTACCAGGGTCACCCTTTTTAACAGTCATGGTTTGATCTTCATAATAGTTAAAATATTTTATTTCAACCATATTTGCAGTTTCTATGTTAGGTTTAGCCAGAATTTTGCCAGTTCCAAAAGATGGTATGATAGCAGCAAGTTGAGCTAATTGGGTTTCTAACATCTTATTAAAGCTAAGTTGATTTTTCAGAGCAGATGAGAAATCTTCCAATTTAGCATTCATGTTCTCAAGCATTTTATCATTTGACATTAATTTCTTATTCAAAAATTCAGTATCTACCTTGAGAGTAGACTAGATTCTTTAAGAACGAGAAATTATCAGTACTTTGGAAATTAGAGCGAGGGAATGAATTATTACCTTGAGAGTTGGAGTGTTGATTCCATCCTTGATTTTGTTGGCGGAAACCGTTGTTGTTGTTGTTGATGATGATGAAGTTCAAATCTTCATGTAACTCAGGGTAGTGGTTCCCAGAATGTCCGGTTTCTCCACAGACTTCACAAATCATGTAGGATTCCAGAGATTGGACACTCTCTTGTTGGTTCATCTTCTCACAGCTGTCCAGCTTCTTTGCCAACAGGTCCATCTTGGCCACGATCATGTCGGCCTCCTTAAGGGAATGCATACCTCGCTTACGGGGCTGCAGTCTCTCGTCATTCCATCCTTGGTTCGACACCATCTTCTCTATGAGAGCCTTAGCATCTGCAACATTCAGAGAAAAGAATGCACCGCCGGCGGCGGCATCCAAATGGCTTCTAGAGAGTGGGGTTAGGCCATGGTAGAAGTTCTGGATCAATAGCCAGTCCTCCATACCATGGTGTGGACAAGAAGTGACGTACTCTTGCATTCTCTCCCAAGCCTCAGGAATAGATTCCTCGGCTTGTTGCATAAAGCTGGAGATTTTGTTGCGAAGAGCGTTCGTCTTGCCCATCGGAAAGAATTTGGCGAGAAAAGTATTGGAACACTTGTCCCATGTGTCTACAGCGCTGCGATTGGTATAGAACCATTGCTTCGCTTTTCCTAGGAGAGAAAAGGGAAAGAGACGAAGACGGATGGCTTCTTGGGTTATCCCCTTAATGGTGAAGGTGCCGCAAATCTCAAAAATTGTTGGAGGTGAGCATTGGCATCCTCATGAGCTTTGCCACAGAACGGGCTAGCTTGGACCATCGTGATCAGAGCCGATTTCAACACAAAATTGAGGTTGGCATCGATCACGGTTGGTCCTGTCGCTACATTGGCGGCAGAAGGAGCAGAAAACTCACGAATGGTCTTGTTGGCCATCGTGAAGGTAGAACGAGATAAGAAAGAAAGAAGTCGAAGAAGATGGAGGAAAAAGATAAGAAGGACTAAGGAAATAAAGAATGGGGAAGATGGGATTTGCTAAGCGGAAGCTTAAGCGAAGATAAATTCGACAAGGACTCGAAGGATACACCGATTGCCTTCCCCGACAACGGCGCCAGAAATGCTTGTTCGTAGTTCTTAACTTCACTAAACATAGAGCTAGGCAACTATCCCCGATAACGGCCCACAAATGCTTGTAGCAAGTCCAGTCACTAAACCTAAAGGAGTGAAGCTAAAGCAGCTATCTACTAATGTCAAATGGGGTTGTCAATCCCGACACTAGTAAGAGCTAGCTAGAGAGATTGCAATCTACCTAGAAGAGATTCTGCAAGCGCACAGAACTATCGTAGTAGCACTTCGCCTGGGAGTACCAGGTGTCGATTTATTTGATCCCAAGGGAAGGCTAGGGTGGTGTATGAGTCGAGTCAAGGAGGGGATGAGAGTCGAAGAATAAGAAAAGGGAAAAAAGGAGAGAGGAGATGAAAGGCTAGAAAGAATATATGGGTGGCTAGGTAAGGATGAAATGAATGGTAAGGTAGGGTGGATGGATAGGTAGATAGGGGGAAAAGATAACTAAGGATAACTAATATAACTAACTAATAACTAATAACTACTCCTAGATAACTACGAAGCAAGATAGGCAAATGTCAAATAAGCAACCAAGTTAAGTATAGTTTTATTCCTATCTTATCAAGTACCGAGGCGTACTAGCCTTTACCACTGACTTAGGTTGAACGCTAGCACAACGAGCCTTACTGTTAAACTGGGCCAACTACGTGGTGGAATTCAAGGCGCACAGGGCTGTCACCACCTGCTTGCTACCACAGCTATCCGGGGGTCCAGCCGTATCTGAAGGTAAGTCTATAACTAAGCATCACGCTTAATTATATTCTAACTATCTCTACCCTAGATTTGAATAGAGACACCCTTGCGGACGTCAGAGCAAATACTTGACTTAATAAGATAAACACTAAACTAATTAAGCAACCTATTGGCAAAGATCAAACACTAAGCACACTAGAGATTAACTACTATGGCTAAGTGAATTGAACTGTAGGATAGCTAGGCAATCAAGCAATCAATCAAGTATACTACTCAATACTGGTAAGTAGAATAAAGTAATACTTGAAATGATGAACTAGAATATAGTAAAGTGCTTGAGTAACAAGAGCAAAACCTGAACTGGAGATGAAGGAAGACTCTTTCCAGCTCCAGGACCGATCACTCGCACGCCTCTGCTCTTGAGCTAAGCCTTGAGCAGCGCTTCCGCGAGGGCAATGAGGCAAGGATGCCTTGCTCTACTAGCTACCTACTTGCCTAAGCTTGGCTAAACCCTAAGCTCTAGCCTTGCTTTCTTTGCTTCTTTTCCTTCCTTTCCTTTGCTTCCTCTGAAGTGACGCCTCCAGGGGGTATTTATAGCCTTGTGGAGTGAGGGGAGTACTTATACGGGGGAGGCAGCCGACCTAGGGCTGAGTCAGGTGGCGGGCGCCAGCCCTAGGTAGCGGCCGCCACCCCTAACCGTCCGATTGAACCGCCATTCAACCGAGGGCATCCAGGGGGTCCTCCAAGGCGGTGGTTAGGTCGGTGGCTCAAACCCTAACCACCTCTTGTCCAATCCAGAGCACGATCCACGTCACCTGCCTTCCGAGCCGTCCAATTCAACCGACCTAGTGACCAAGGGCCAGGAATTGGCCTCGGGGAGGTCACACGGATCGGTGACGTGGCAGGGAGTGGATTTGGGCCAACTCAAGTGGCGGGCGCCACCTAGGGGTGTTGGGCGCCACCCCCCTGAGGCCCAATTGGGCCCTGCTGAGTGGGCTTGGCCTTTGGTGGTTCAAATATCCAAATTTGGTTCAAATCCTGCATTCAAATCAAAATCTATGGACATGTGGAATTCGGTTTGTTTGAAACCTATTTGACTACATTTCATGCCTTTTTGGTGAATTTTAGGGTAAAATGTTGATGGTAAAACAGGTGTTTAAGGACCATCAAAACCCTCCGGATGACCACGTCTTACTAGGCCTATATCCGGGGAGTGGACTACAGAGGAATCAACGAGGCTATAAGAGTCACCCTCGTGAAGTACCAATTGTTGGCCCGAAATATAGGGTGCATTCGTAGGTAAACAACGTATAAGCACTATGCTTACACAATGTTGACCACTCACTCCTTGATCATCGGAATGAACGCTATACGAACAAGAGTATAAACATAAAGATACCCTAGCTATGCTAAACATATAATCAAAGTAGACGATGAACATTATAATCATGAACACAAAATAGTAATAAGTCATATCAAGTATCAACTAGAACAAGAACTAGAAGATGAATAAGAACTAGAAGAACATTTAGAAGTAGATTAAGAACACAATGATGAACTAGAAGAACTAGATGATGAACTAGAACACAAAGACGATGAACTAGAAGACAATTAGACAACTAGAAGAACAATGTTGATACAAGAGAGAAGTTACAAGTTTTTACCTAGCCTCCTCACAACTAGATCTAGAATCCGAGCTTCCCTCGACTCGTCTAACTCTATTCTAGTTATGCCCTAGGATTGTGGAGCTCTTGGTTGTCCTCTCAAGGAATACCTCTGAACTAAATGATCTGAATGAATATGACTTGATCTGATGATTCGATGCCTCAGGGGGGCCTGGAGCTGTTTATATAGTCTGGTGGGATGAACCATAGCCTTCAGATCAAACCGACCTTAATCAAGGGCCTAGATACGTCGAGGAGGTCGGTTAGGTCACGTCAAGCGAAGATGGGCCTTGTCCCAAGAGGGCCCAGGCCGGCTAGCCTAGGGGTGGGGCCGGCCGGCCCCACCTTCCAGCCATCGGGCTCCTCTTTCATCGCGGTGTCTTCTGGTGCCTTCTAGATCCTTCTAGTGTCCCTTTCTGATTGGTTTGCGCAATTGGTCGTGGCGTGGTTGGATTCTCTGTCGTCATCTTCCTGTCTGGTCCATGGATAATTTTGGTTTACTATAGCTAATGGAATCTTGTCTGTTACACCCTTGGACTTTATATGGATAATGCTTCTAGAGTGTTCCAGAGTCTTCCAAGTCGTATTCATTGAGGACTCTCGCTCCAGGACTCCAAATATGGCAGATGATATGTCCGTTTCGATCGTCTTGACGAGCTCTGCACGATGGAGTGCTCTGATTCTTCACTTGAGGTACTTTCTTATGATGAAATATTGGATATCCTGCAAAACAAGTGAGAACAACACAACTCGTGGAACTTGTTAGAATCAAACCCTATAGCTATACTCTTTGAGTCATTTCAGGGCATTTATGGGGTTAATTTATGGTTTAAAATAGGAGTTAACTACCGTCAACAAGTTCCCCCAAGCTTAACCTTTGTTAGTCCCTTAACAAACATTAGTTGGAAAAATTATGATGGATCAGGAGTTGCTACTATGCTTTCACGCCTCAAAAGTACAACAGTGTTCAAACAAAAATTCTCCTACAAATTAGAATCAATCATTTCAACTTTCAAACTTACCCTTTACCTTCAATTGTGATGCTAGGAATTGTTGCTTTCACTTGGGTCTTGAGCAATTTGAAAAGCAGAATGATCAAGTTAAACACTATGTCTCAAGTTCTTCGTTCTACCTTCATTCTGGAGTTTTGTAGGATTTTTAAAATAAAACTCAGAGATTCATTCATATGATCCTTTGAAGTCTCTCATCTGTGGTATTTGTGGATTCTCTCCAAGGCAGTAAGTGTTGTGCCTTGTCTCACCCTATAACTAATAAGCTTTTTGTGGAGTTCATAGGTGGGAGACAACCTATGCATACTTACATAGCATATATTGCATAGTCAAAGCATGGATCCAGAGAAACTTGGTATACAATCAAATCAAGATGTGCATGTGTGTGGACCTATACGTGGAATGAATGGGTATGGTGGAACATTGGTGATAAACAATTGTGAGGATGAAAAACACAGGAAATATAATGGTTGTAGACCTTTTCTTACTTTGCTCTTTGCCAATGGCGGATTTGCGGCCCAGGCCCTAGTCGTTTGCCATTAGTATTGTATACCCCCATGTAAAATTTGTAGCCCAAACTCGGATATTGACCCAATAGAAAAGTAACCCTGAGCAAAAATAACCGAGAACCAAGAACCGAACTAAAATTTAGCTAGGTCAATTCGGTTCTCTATCTCGGTTAACCGAAATAACCGAACAAAACCGAATTTCATAAACAAGCCCAATAAACCTTATAACATAGGCCTAATAGTACCTTAATTCTAGATATAAAAGGTGAATAACACCTCCCTCATAGCCTCACAACCTCACTTTCTAAAATTTTGACATTGTGTTTTTTTTAAAAAAAAATCCCCCATTTTTCTATTATTTTTTTGCTACTTGGGTAAATTTCCAGTTAGATCGGTCAGAACCGAAATCGAACCGAACTAACCGAAATCGATTTTGCTCGGTTCCAAGATTGGTGAAAAACCGATCGGTTCCTATTTCTGGAGAAACGAATTTGCGTCAAAAACCGAGGAACCGAACCGATCGGTTTTGGTTAACCGAATGCCCAGGCTGATAGAAAAGTAACCTCTTTTTCCCTAGGCCATGGCTGCTTGCATGCAAGAGGCACGCAGCGTGCCCGCATCCTGCCGCACGGGAGCCGAAGAGAAAAGGCGATTGGTGCGTGCTGCGGTGCTCGTACTGGTAAGCGAGGGCGGCGGTGCCGCAGCCCGGAGCTGCTATACGCCTACGCAGCTACGCCGCACGCCGCCACGCCCCACTGTTGCTGGCCGGCGGCCACCGTTGGCCCGCGGCCACCGTTGGCCCGCTGCACGCCGCACGCTGCCACGCTGCACGCTGCTCGCCTGCTGCACGTCGTCAGGCGTCGGCCGACATCGAAGTTCAGAGGCTGGGCCAGATCCGGCCATCCCACCGCGGCGTTGGCCATCCCCACCCGCGGCCGCACGGACGCACCGTAGCAGCCCGCAGCCAGCAGCTAGAAGGGCGCCGCGGCGGCCGCCCCTGCCCTGTCCTCCAGCTCCTGCTCTCCAGAACACAAATCAGGCTAGCGTCCAGGACTCCAGGTCCAGCTCCATTGCTAATTCTTTGGTTAGCGCCAAATGTATCGATTTTTTTGTTTCAATTTTGTATTTGGATTGATTTGAAATTAGAAATATGGATTATGGATGAATCATGAATGGATGATGAATTTACAGAATCTCCACTGTCCACAATGAAGAGACCAAGGACAGTGCAATCATATTTTACCTCTGCTCAGCGTGTTGGTCAGCCTCTACCTTCAGCTCCTCCAGATAGAGAAACGGTCCCACCTCAAGAGACACCTCAACCTCCACCTTCAGCTCCATCTCACTAGGCACTGGTTGAAAGGATCAAGATGCCCAAGAGGGGGGGTGAATTGGGCTTTTCTAAAACTTCTTGCAATAACAAAACCTATCAAGCCCCAATTAACCCCCTAGTGCCTAGAAGTGTGTATGACAAGAATCAATAGCACAAAAGATTATCACTAAGCCAATTCTACTCTAGCATGGCAATTCAATTTGGGATGAACAACAAGAGTAATGCGGAATTGAATTGCTTGAATGTAAATGCGTAAGTAAAGAGTAGAGATGACTCGACGATCTTTTTGCCGAGGTATCGAGGTGTCGGCACACCCCCCTAGTCCTCGTTGGAGCACCCGCGCAAGGGTATCGCTCCCCCTTGATCCGCGCAAGGATCAAGTGCTCACTACGAGCTGATTCTTCGCCACTCCGGCCCGGTGAATCGCTCGCTACCGGTCACAACTTGGCTTGGGTCATCCACAATGCCTCCGGATGATCACCAAGCTCTCCGATCGCCACCAAGCCGTCTAGGTGATGCCGATCACCAAGAGTAACAAGCAAGAACTCTCACTTGACCAACGCAAGGCTAATGAGATGGGTGGATGCACACTTGCTACTCTCTACTCACTAATGAGGTGTTTGATCACTCAATTATCAAATCTCTCAACCTCACTAGGCCTCTTGCACTCACTTGCAATCACAATGTGTTTGGGAACCTTTCAAATGAGCAAGAGTAACAGCATGAATGAGGGGGAAGCATATTTATACCCCCAACTCAAAACATGCACGAAGGGGTAAGTCCAGCCAGTTACACACTGACCGGACGCACCTGTCGGGGTGACCGGACGCGTCCGGTCAGTGACTAATGGCTACGTGACGTTAGCCCTGACACCAGTACGATACACTGACCGGACGCACCCATGCGTCCGATCACCACTGACCGGACGCGTCCGGTCATCAATTTCCCTCTCTGGAACCTCTCTGGACGCGACCGGACTCACCTCCTGGTGCGTCCGGTCGAATACTGAAGAGCGTCCGGTCGAAGCCAAACCTGCTTCTTAGCCAAACCAACTGACCGGACGCACGCCCCAGCGTCCGGTCATAAGGGGACCCAGCGTCCGGTCGCAAATAGAAGTCCAAAACGACTTTGATTTGCGACGCTCCCTTCACAAACTTTCTTCCTCATGATCTAAGGGACCTTTCTAAGCTACCTAGGGCTTTGGTTAACAAGTGTGCATCACACCTAACTCAAAAGTCTCACCTAGGTCAAGCTACCCATTCAAACCCCTCTTTATAGTACGGCCAAAGGTAAAACAAAGACCTATGCTACTCTAAGTGTTCTTCAACACCAAATGACACTTAGAACTAGCCTATCACGGTCTTCATCGTCCATCCTTTGAAAACCGAACGAATTCCACCAATAAGGGGGCATGAATACCACAGTGCCCTCACGATCATCATTACCATGACCTAACTCAACTGTTTCTGCAAAACACACGTTAGTCATAGTAATTTGCCGTTGTCATCCAATCACCGAAACCCACTGGGGGCCTAGATGCTCACAATCTCCCCCTTTTTGGTGATTGATGACAACCTCAAGTATGTTTGAAAGAGAGGTGAGGTTTTCAATCGCTTGATTCATATAAGCATGTGACAATAAGATCAAAAGGAGTTAGGCATGCTTATACGAACCAAGTCCGCATAAGTACTCAACATATAAGAATTAACACAAGTACTTATGAACAAGCTCATTTATCGGAGTATAAGTGCGGAAGCAAAGTAAATGAGCATAAGCAAGGGACATGTATAAGATAACGAGTGAAGCATGACATGTCACAACTGAGCATAAATGAGTGACATGAGTATATAACAAGTGTAGCATCACATGTCACAACCAAAAGACATACATATATCGTACGGGTGCCAAAAGATAAACATGTATGCATATGAGTGCAAGATCAAACAAAAGAACCGAAACCCTCTCACAGGCTCCCCCTACGTCTAACATACGCTCTCTCCCCCTTTGGCATCAAAGACCAAAACCTAAGGGTCGGAAGGCGGGAGTGGAGCAGACGAGCCGGGCGACGAGGTGCGCGGAAGAGTCTCGAACTGAGCCAGGTAGGTCTCCTCGTCGGACGACGTACTGTGAGCTGACTGACCCTCTGACACTGGACGTGAAGGAGAAGCGGTCTGGGTCTGCTCAACTGTCTCTGGAGCGGCCTCGGGAAGAGGGTCCACGGTCTCAGTCGCGACCACTGACACTGTCAACGAAGTCTCAGGAGCTGAGCTGACAGGAAGAGTCTGACTCTGAAAGGTCGGCGGCTCGGACGACGCTACTGAGGAAGGTAGTGTCTCTGTGGTACCAGTAGCTGGAGCAAGAGCTGGAGCTGAGGTCACCGGCAACTGAAACTCGGCCGGTGTAGGCAGGCCGGTGAGCTCACTAAAGGAAGCCTCCAGACTCCTCGGTGTCACTAGGACCGACTCCGTCTGAGTAGGAGTGAAGCCTGACTGGAGCGGTGTGAACCCTGGCAGCTGCCCTGGCTGAGGTGAGGTAAACCACTGCGGATACTGAGGGAAGGGCGAGACCGTCGACGGAGGCACTGACGGGAAGTAAGAGGTCGACGGTCCTGGCTGCTGCAGCTGAAACTGTGACGGCTGAGGTAACTGTGGAAGAGCCGCCATCCTCTCCATGAAGGCAAGAGTCTGAGTCTGGAGCTGAATCATCTGCCGCTGGAGAGCGTCCTGGCGCTCCTGTGCCTGAGCTGCTGCCACTGCCTGTGCCTCTGCCAGGCGAGCCTGCTCCTGTGCCTGTCGG